>CM075672.1:249140000-259140000 GCA_037962975.1 Clitoria ternatea | reverse complement strand
AGGTGACTATTTTCTATAATGGTGTCAGGCCAGCTACCAGGGTCCTGATTGATGCCTCGGCTGGAGGCTCATTAACAACTAAAACTGTAGAAGAAGCCATAGAGCTGATTGACGTTATGGCTTTTAATGAATGTTTGATTAGTGAGAGGAGCCAAGTCCCTAAGAGAGGGATATTAGAACTAGAAGTACAAGATGCTTATCTGGCTCAAAGTAAGCTGATGACTCAGGCTTTGGAGAAACTAAGCATACAGATTTCAGAACTCCAAAAGCCGAGTCAAGTTTCTATGATAAGTTGTGACTTTTGTGGTGGAGACCATGAAAATGGAATGTGTGATCCAAATGTGCCTTCCGAGCAAGTGAACTATATGGGGCAGCAACAATATCAAAGGAATTATCCTTCTAATTCCTTTAATCCTAATTACAGGAATCACCCCAATTTTTCCTGGCAGAAAGGCCCCCATTTGAATCAGAACATCCCACAAAATTAACCCACAAATAGACCACAACAACCTTCTCACCTTCCTGTTAAAGAAAAGTCAGAACTTGAGAATGTACTTTCTCAGTTCATCCAGGCCACTCAGGCCAGTTTTAAAAATCAGGAAGCGTCCATAAGAAATCTAGAAAATCAAGTCGGACAACTTTCTAAGCAATTAGCTGAGAGGCAAGCAGGCAATTTCCCTGGAGATACCGAGGTAAATCCAAGGGAACATTGCAAGGCTATAACCACTAGGAGTGGAAAAATTCTTTCTCCATCTCCGAGTCAGGAAATAAGCTCAAAAAAAGATAAAGAAAAAGAAATAGCGCAAGAAACTGAGCAGGTTAATAATGAAGCTGAAAATGAAAATGAAACAGAAAAAGAAAAAGAAAATAAAGTCCACCAAAAGAAAAAGAAAAAGGTTGATTTGATTATGGAGGAAGCTTCTAAGCTGACTCCTGAGAAACTGAGGAATGCTCCATTTCCACACAGGTTTAAAAAGCAAATAGAAGAGCAAAAGTTTGCTAGGTTCTTAGATGTATTCAAGAAACTTCACATAAGTATCCTTTTTGCCGAGGCATTGCAGGAGATGCCTTCCTATGCAAAATTTTTGAAAGAGCTATTGTCTAAGAAGAAGAAGCTTAAGGGGGATGAAATGATTGTTCTCACTCAAAAGTGCAGTGCAATCATTCAAAAGAAACTTCCTCAAAAGCTAGAAGATCCTGGATCTTTTACAATACCATGTGCAATTGGGGATATTCATGTAGGAAGTGCTCTTTGTGACCTAGGAGCTAGTATAAATCTGATGCCTCTATCTTTAATGAAAAAACTGGGAATTAATGACCTGCAACTGACTCGCATGTCTTTGCAGTTGGCTGACAGGTCCATTAAATATCCCCAGGGGATGCTGGAAGACCTGTTAGTTAAGGTAGACAAATTTATCTTCCCAGCAGATTTTATAGTGTTGGATATGGAGGCTGATCGAGAGATTCCTTTGATCTTAGGTAGACCCTTTCTAGCTACAGGCAGAGCATTGATTGATGTAGAAAAGGGTGAACTCATGCTGAGAGTTCAGGAGGAGAAGGTAACTTTTAATGTCTTCAATTCCATGAAACATCCGACTGAAAGGATGGATTGTTTAATGATTGAAGAAATTAAAAGTTACCAGACTCCAATGCTTTTAAAAACTGAAGAAGAGGTCTTACGAACCTTTTTGGAGGATGACTTTGACTCCGAGACTGAGGAGTTAAATGACTCTCACTCAGAAATGCTGAACCTACTGGAAGTATTAGAAGTAGGTGATTTTGAAAAAGAAAAGAAAAATGATTTGAAAATTACTGAAGTTGAGAAAGGAAAGGAAGTTTCTGAAGAAAAATATGATTTAAAACCTTTACCTTCTCATTTGAAATATGTTTTCCTGAGAGAGGACGAAACACATCCTGTCATTATTAATGCTGACTTAAAAGAAGAGGATGTTGACAAATTAATAGGGGTTTTAAAGACACACGAATCTGCGATTGGCTGGAATATTTCTGATTTGAAGGGAATCAGTCCATCATTTCGTATGCATAAAATTCTGATGGAGGATGATTATTCCCCTGTAGTTCAGCCACAACGCAGATTGAACCCCATAATGAAAGAGGCTGTCAGGAAAGAGGTGTTCAAGCTTCTTGATGCAGGAATCATCTATCCTATATCAGACAGCGCTTGGATCAATCTGGTCCAAGTGGTGCCCAAGAAAGGAGGGATGACAACTGTTAAAAATGAAAAAGGTGAAGTCATAGCTACTAGACCGACCACAGGATGGAGGATGTGTATAGACTATAGAAGGTTGAATGACTTCACTCGGAAAGACCACTTTCCCTTACCGTTTGTTGACCAGATGCTTGAGAGACTGTCGGGTCATGAATACTACTACTTCCTTGATGGTTCTCGGGTTATAACCAAATTGTGGTTGACCCAAAAGATCAAGAGAAGACAGCATTCACCTGTCCATATGGAATTTTTTCCTATAGGCGCATGCCATTCGGTTTGTGCAACACTCCAGCAACCTTTCAAAGGTGTATGCTGGCAATCTTTGGGGACATGGTGGAGAAATTCATTGAAGTATTCATGGACGATTTCTCTGTCTTTGGTAGTAGTTTTGATACATGCCTCAGCAACTTATCTAAGGTGCTGGTGAGATGCCAGGAGGCTAACCTCGTCCTTAACTGGGAAAAATATCATTTTATGGTTAAGGGAGGGATAGTCCTTGGCCACAAAATCTCTGCTGAGGGCATTCAAGTGGATAGAGCCAAGATAGAAATCATTGAAAAACTTCCTCCTCCGATCAACGTGAAAGGAGTGAGGAGTTTTCTAGGATGTGCTGGCTTCTACAGAAGATTTATAAAAGATTTTTCAAAAATAGCTAAGCCTTTGACCGACTTGCTTGTAAAAGATCATGTGTTTGTGTTTAATGAAAACTGTGTCAAGGCTTTTGAAAAATTGAAACAAAGTTTGACTTCAGCTCCGATCCTTACAGCACCCGATTGGTCTTTACCGTTTGAATTAATGTGTGATGCAAGTGACTTTGCAGTCGGAGCTGTGCTGGGTCAGAAAAAAAGGAAAATTAACTCATGTAATTTATTATGCTAGTAAAGTGTTGAACGAAAATCAAATACATTACACCACTACTGAAAAAGAAATGCTTGCTGTGGTGTATGCATTTGATAAATTTCGTGCGTACACTATTGGTGCTAAGGTCATTGTATATACAGATCACTCGGCAATCAAGTACTTACTAGCTAAGAAAGAATCTAAGCCGAGACTGATCAGGTGGGTTCTGTTACTCCAGGAGTTTGACTTAGAAATAAGAGACAAAAAAGGAGTAGAGAACTCAGTTGCCGATCAACTGTCTCGCCTGGAAGGTGAATCGGATTCTGTTTTAATAAAAGAAGAATTTCCAGACGAGAGTGTCGCAACCTGGATCGCGACGGCGCGGCGAACGAGAGAGAGAGGGTAATGTATGGAATAAAACAGGGAGTCGCCACCAACGTTTTTATCCACAGGAAAAACATTGGGAAAAAACTAAGTTTAAGGAAGGCACTGGTAAAAAATTGAAATCCAAGTTCGGGAGTCGGTTACGAGTAGGGAAGGTATTAGCACCCTACAGCGCCTGTCAAAGACAGTACCAAGATTGAAAGCACAACGTAAATAGCCTTAAATAAAACATGATTTATTCCCTTTTATTCTGAAAATGATAGAATGGAGTAAAGAACTGTACAAACATAAAACTTCAAAGCGAGGTTAATGGGGACGCTTTGTCCGAACTAAGCTCGACTTTGATATGAGACAAAGGGGTGAGAGAATGCTAATAAGACGTCACGTCTAAATTAAACATCCTAGGATAAAAGGATAGGGACAAGAAAGGGATAAGTGGGACGTCTTGTCCTAAGTATCCCTTCCCTATGAAATTATGGCGAGGCTTGGGCAAAAACTATGGGGAAACCAACAAGACGTCACGTCTGAATTGATTTTCACGGAAGTAACCAAAAAGAGAACGTTTATGAAAGAAATATAAAAAGTAAAGCAATAAATCAATAACAACAAAAAAAAAGGAAATAAGAAAGATGGGCCCGACAGGAGTTAAAGTCCTGCTCCTACGTATTCTTGAGTTATCAAGAAATCAGGGTTACGTAGTTCTGGACGTTGCTATTTTTTGGAAGGAATCTGAAAGGTCTTGATGGACATCATTAAAGAGGAGAATTCATGCAAAGCGAAGTTCTTCGCACGTGCACGAATCCTAAGAGGGTTGTGTAGACGGGAGTACTCCCATACGACACTATTTTTTTTACAAAAAAAAAAAAAAATTGCCCTTTTATTATGTTTGTTTGTTACGGAAAAGGATAAAAAGTATTAACAGCGCAAATTAATGGTACGCAGGCAACTATAATCAACAAACAGCAAACTCACAGGAAAGTAAAAAAGGGAAACTGAAAGCAAAGAAATAAGGAAAGGAGTGGAACCGGTGTGACGAGCTATGAACCGATGTGGGAGGTCGAGCGCAGTGACGACGTCTGATTTCGGACTCGCACGTTGGCAGACGACGGACCGGAGCAGGACCCGCACTGGAAAACTGAATGACACGACCGGTGTTATGGGAAGTTGATCCGGGGTGAACGCTGTTGAGTAGTAACGAAGATTGACAATGTATGGGACTTGGGACGGAGTCAGTTCTGTGATGACGGGGTATGTTCGGGATACAGACGGTGTGAGAGCAGTGACTTTGTATTGGTGAAAAAAGAGAAACTCCCAACCTTCTTTCGAACTAAGGGGTCCTTTGTAGTGACTAAGGCAAGTCACTGGTTTCAGGTGGGGGAGTCAATTAAGGACTTTGAGGAATCAGAGAGAATTTGAGGAATCAGAGAGAATTTCTTGGGTTTTCTCGCGTGGAGGAAGAATCTGAAGGCCAACCCCTTGAGCTTCCTTGGTTGGGGCATTTATAGGGCTTTCAAGTCATGGGCTGAGGGTTTTGGGACAACCAGAATTCCCACTCACCCATCCGTGTAGTGGTGTGCAGCTCTGGCCATTACCATTGGTGGGGAGCAGGGTTTTCAGTGGGGATTTTTTTAATTGTCCACTTCCGCCTCCCTGTCTGCCATTTTCTAGGGAGTGCGATTCCAGGTCATCGCGCATAATCTTCCGACCTCGCCTCTCCATTGTCAAATTTGTGACACCGGTTAGCAAAGCCATTGGTTGGACGGTCTCCACTGATCCGATGTGGGGCCTTAAGAACCATTGCCTGTGTCTTCACACCGGCTGAATTTTTCGATGTAATCACAGGGGCCGGTGTTTTCCTTCCTGGTTCGGATCTACTACCAGTCCGGTGTGCCTATTTTGACCTCGGTCAGCCCATGAGATCGTCTTACTTAGGCCGGATTCGCTTCGTCTTTTGTTGTCAGATCCGCGACATCGGCCGTTTAAGGTACTCCTGAGGTGAGGACGTTGGGTTGAGTCGAGGACGATTGGGCGGACTCGAGGTGGGAACGTTTGGGCGGCGTTGATGTTAGCTAACACCGTCTGTGGAACGTTGTGTGAAGAAGGCGGAGTGCCACTCCGTTTATGGGACGGTGTGTGAAGAGGCGGACTTCCACACCGTTGGTGAAGTATATGAGGACGGAGAGCAAATGAGGGCGGTTGGCGGAGTGGAGGTGAAGATTCATGGGCGGAGTTGAGGTGCGGTGTTAACTTAGGCCTTGTCCGGTGTTTCCAACTTCAAGGATGGGTCCGGTGTCATAACAATTTGGGCCGGACCGAAAGAGGTGTTCACAGATGCCCCTCTTTACTCTCTTTCACAAGAGAAATGTAAATTTCCGAAGTGAAAGGGGAGTAAAGATATGAACACCGATGTAGGGGTTAAGCAAGACCAAAATCCGGTGTGGGGCTTAATGATGTGGCATTTTAAACAGCTGACGTGTCTCAAATGTGGTCCACGTCACTGGGTGATTGGTCATTCCATGTGTCACCAGCTAACTGGCTCTTTCAAAATTTAAAATTCGCGCCATTGGGCCGGAATGCCAAAAGTCGGCCCCCTTTTTTAATGGGCCATGGGCCGGAATGCGGAAGGTTCTGGATCTCCTCCTCCCTCTATAAAAGCAACTTCGGGGATCCATCATTTTCACTCCTTTCTTGATATTGAAGTGCTGTCTCTCCGACGTTCAACCCCTCCGGTGTTCAAAGTTCTCTTCCGACGTTAAAGCTTTTCCTCCGGTGTTACGACCTGGCTCGCACTAAAAGAACTGCACGCATCGCCTCAGCAGGTAGCCATCCCAAACTTCACTTTAATTTCGTAGATAGGTCATGGGGGACACCGGTTCGAGTAATGACTCCATTGAGGTCCTGTCCGGTCCTCCTTCAATTACATCCCGGCGTCAGCCGGGTGGAGTTTCGAGCCGAGGTCCGAGTCACCAAAGTGGGGCAACTTCGGGAGCTTCACATCGGTTCGTCTCATCAGGGCTCCGTTTCTCCGAATTACCTTTGTGGGAAACAGAGGGGTTTGACACATCGTCAGGCTCCTCATTTAACTTTGGCACTGCTAGTGAAGGGGCAAGTAGTGCCGATTTATATCTTACTGACGATGTGGCCTTTTACAGTTGTATTCCCTTTCTTCGCCATACCGTCCGAATGGCTTCTGAAAATTCCTCCACCGGTGTTGCTGTGATAACTGACCCTATTGAGACAAATGTTTTGGCACACCGGATCAACTGGCTAGCTGAGAAGGCCAGGGACCCCTATTTCTGGGTTCATGAAGACCCAAAGACCATCGTCTCCCGGTATGCTGAAGATGCTGCCGACGTCACCATTGAAGATGTCGTTGTTCATGCCGATGTTGAGCATGAAAACGACTTTACTGTATTCTGCCCCCAAACCTCGGACAGGATCTGCCACCAACCGGGGTCAAGGGACCTCTTTATGTACGAGATGGTCTTTTCTAAGATCGGTGTCCGCTTCCCATTGACGGAGTTTGAGATGGGGGTACTCCGGTTTCTCGACTGCGCTCCTAGCCAACTTCATCCCAATGGCTGGGGCTTGGTAAGGTCCTTGGAAGTGCTCGGGGAGTACTTCCACTTCGTCCCCACAGTGGCCCTCTTTTTTACTTATTGCAGGGTGATGCGCCGGGGTAACTCTGGAGGGGGTCTAGGCTTCATCAACCTCCGCTGCGACTCAAAGGTGGTAAACTTCGAAAGTTACACCGAATCGGCCAAGACGGACGGGGTCAGCTTCAAACACTCCTATGTCAAGGTCGAGGTCAATGCCGGTAGACCGGTGTTCTGGGAGAATTCTGATTTTTCCAGAAAGTTTTACACCGGTTGGACTCATGAACACTTTCTCCTGACAAGCAATGCCTACATCGTCAGTGAGAGTACTTTGTCCACTGAGTCCAAGAAAGTCCTGGACGCTCTGAAGGGTTACTCGGCCATTGCCAAATTCTCCTGCAAGAGGCTTCTGGGGACGGAGTCGGGCCGGGATGCCTACCTTGGTATATATTGCTTAACTTTACCCCTTCTATTATATATTTACACCGGTTCTAACATCGTTTCCCTTTTTTTCTTTCCAGGCGAGATGGCTCGGATAGACATCCTCAGAAAACTGAGGGAGGCTGCCGAAGCCCGGAACGCTGCTGCTGCCGCACAGGAGAACAGGGTAACTCCCCGTCGCACACCGGCCAAGGCGGTGAGCATACCGGCAGAAAATATTGAGGCAATGACTCTGGGACCGGCTGAAAGGGCCCCAGCTAAAAGGAAGTCCAACATCGGCTCAACCTCCAAGCCGAAAAAGCAGAAGGCTCGAAAGGTTGTGGCCGAAGTAGAGGTGCCAAGGGAGGAGGAGGCCGGTCCAATAAATGTTTCTCCAGCCCGGTCTCAACCCGAGGACATCGTCGTCAACTCCCGCCTCTCGGACTTTCTAGAGTACGTTGGAGGGACACCGACTAGGGTCCATATCCCCTTCAAGCTCAAGGCCGATCTCCCTGCTTCTGAAGCTCAGACTGCTGCTGAAGCTGCTATTTTTAATTTGGTTGAGGCAGCCGGGGTCCTCAGCTCTTTAGGCCGCTCTTACTACTCCGGTATCGAGGCTAAGGAATGCCTAGACCGGATGAAAAAAGCTGAGGCCTTGAGAGTCGAGGCTCAAACTGCTTTGACCCAGAAGGAGCAGGAGCTGACTAAGAGCAAGGAGGATCTGTCCGAACTCACTGCTGCCTATACATCGGCTGCCAAGAGGGCAGATGCCGCTGAGGTTAAGGCTAAAGCTTCAGAGGACACTCTCAAAGCTCTCCGGACCGAACTGGATGAAGCCAAGGCTGCAAAGGCCGAGGTGGACAAGAAAAATAAAGAACTATCTGGGAAGCTTGCCGATGTACAGGAAGAGCAGGCGAAGGAGCGGATGGAAGCCGAGGAGCAGATGGCTGAATTTTCTGTACTGGCCGATGTTGCCTTCAGTTCTGCCGTTCGCCAGGTTGTACACCGGAATTCCGCTGTTCAACTTAACCTGAACGGTATAGGTGTCTACTATGAATTTCATGGTGGCCACCTATATGCTATGGACCGGGGTCAGGCTTCGGAGCCTGAGGATATTCCTTATGAACTGATGCCCCTCCCTGAAGGCCAAAGCATGGAACTGAGGACGGTGTCGGAGGAATCTGAGAGGACAGCCTCTGCTAGACCGGACTCTCCAGCACCCAACTCTTAGGTTTTTTTTTTTAGCCTTGTTCCGGGATGGGCTCCGGAGTTTTACCTTTTGTAATGGCCTCAGTGCCCTTCATTAATGCAACGCAATTTTCATCCATCAGCTTGTCTTCTCTTTTCTTTCAAAATATTTCTAAGTATCTTTTTCTTGTGACCGGTATGACTTGAAGTAACACCGTCTAATCATCAACTTGGGACATGGACTTAATTCGGTCTTTTGCGAAGCATAGAACATCGGATCGGTGTATCATGGCCACCCCGTCCACAACTTCGATTAACCTTTGAACCTTCGTTGTAGTTGTCCTGACATCGGTCTTGGCAGCAACCCAATTCTATCCGAGGTGGGTTTTATGACACCGTTTGTTACGCCTCGAAGTAGTAAGAAGTGAAACCATTGGGACACCGTCTCTCGCAACATGACAGGGTCTACTTCATTTGATCTTGAGGGTCCTGACACCGTCCTTTGGATCATGCCTTAGAACAAAGTGGACCTCTTCCACTTAGTATTCATATCGGATTAACACCGTTCCTCTTTTTTTTTTTTTTTTTTTTTTAATACAGTGGGCGGTAGGAAGGTAAGAGTGGGGAGCTGCCCCTTGACTGAAGATAAAATACGGGGTGTGGCCCTTGATTTATGGAAGAGTGGAAAGCTGTGGTTGTCCTTTGGCTGACAGGAAAATAAATATGGGGTGTGGCCCTGGGTTTGCCGAAAGGTGAAGGTGGGGGATTGCCCCTTGGCTGCCAGGAAAATAAATGTGGGGTGTGGCCCTTATCCTTGCAGAAAAATAAAGGTGGGGGATTGCTCCTTGACTGACAGGAAAGTAAATGTGGGGTGTGGCCCTTGGTTTGCAAAAGGTAAAGGTGGGGGATTGCCCCTTGACTGACAGGAAAACAAATGTGGGGTGTGGCCCTTGGTTTGCAAAAAGTAAAGGTGGAGGATTGCCCCTTGACAGACAGGAAAACAAATGTGGGGTGTGGCCCTTGGTTTGCAAAAGGTAAAGGTGGGGGATTGCCCCTTGACTGACAGGAAAACAAATGTGGGGTGTGGCCCTTGGTTCGCAAAAGGTAAAGGTGGGGGATTGCCCCTTGACTGACAGGAAAACAAATATGGGGTGTGGCCCTTGGTTTGCAAAAGGTAAAGGTGGGGGATTGCCCCTTGACAGACAGGAAAACAAATGTGGGGTGTGGCCCTTGGTTTGCAAAAAGTAAAGGTGGGGGATTGCCCCTTGACAGACAGGAAAACAAATGTGGGGTGTGGCCCTTGGTTTGCAAAAAGTAAAAGGTGGGGGATTGCCCCTTGACAGACAGGAAAACAAATGTGGGGTGTGGCCCTTGGTTTGCAAAAAGTAAAGGCGGGGGATTGCCCCTTGACAGACAGGAAAACAAATGTGGGGTGTGGCCCTTGGTTTGCAAAAGGTAAAGGTGGGGGATTGCCCCTTGACTGACAGGAAAACAAACGTGGGGTGTGGCCCTTGGTTTGCAAAAGGTAAAGGTGGGGAATTGCCCCTCGGTTGTCCTGACTGCGAGTTTTTGGGAAGCTGCCTGGGGGATGCTCCTGTTGGAATTGTTTAGGAAGTACAGTTCCACTGGGGAAGGATAACTCTTCTTAGTGACCTTCAAGGTACCACTGGGAAAGTATTAGGTGAGTTGGGATAGAGTAATCTGGGGGTCATCGGGGAACTGTCCTTCTAAGGAAAGAGAATGAGATCTGGGGAGATGCCCCCAGTTTTGGTATGACTGCATGCTGTTAGGGAACCAACCTTTGAAAGGGAATCTGGGGAGATCCCCCAGTTTGATATGACTGAAGGTTGTTAGGGGACTGCCCCTTGAATGAAAAATAAACCTGGGAAAATGCTTCCAGTTTGACATGATTGGATGAAATCTTGGGGAACTGTCCCTTTGAATGAAAGAATGAACTCAGGGAGATGCCCCAGTTTGGGTTGACCGGGAAATGCAGTCCTACTGGGGAAGGACTTGGGGAAGTGTAGTTTTTGGTGATTATGGTTCCGCTGGGGGACGAGAACTTGGGAAGTGCCAGCTTTGGCGATTGTGATTTCACTGGGGATGCCAATCTACTGGTTTCTCTTGGGGAAAACTTCTGATCTAAATCTTTGGTGTCAGGTTCTTCGTTTCTGTGTGACGTAGTTCCGTCACCCTTCAAAGCAGATGGTTAGAAGCAAGAGTAATCAAAAGAATCGACATTTCGAGCGACCTCTCCCGAAAGATAGGCTTTCAGGATAACTCATGGATGAGATAGAGACAATTTCTATCTTCCAGGAACATAATTAACAGAATTGGTTATGCTTTCTCACGGGCCAGGTCTGACGCCAGGATACATTTTGCTTCACCACGACTTTTCATTTCATCACTTTTCATTTCAAAAATTTCCTCTTAAGAAAAACTTGTTCGTTTATAAGATTCAGCCGCAGACTCAGGGGGAGGAAAGGGAAAGCTTATTTTATTATTGAATATAAGTATGTACATTGGTAATGAAGGTAAAGGTAACAAAAACATATGTATAAACAATTAAAAGGTGGGAGAGAAAGAAGGCCTTTTGAACCCTCCAGCGACTCCCCGCGAGTGATAAGAATCTGGATCTTTCCTCACGACTTCGAGACTGTCCTCTGATCTTACTTCTGGGAAATGACTTTTGACAAAGATACGCTTGCCTGACCTGTTTTCCTTCTCTGAAGAGTTCTCGTCCTTATGCCTGAACTTGTGGCTTCTTATTCTACCTGAGTCGCCCTTCCGGGTTTTCGACTCATCAAGCAGCTCTAATTTTTGCCTAGGCTGCCCCATGGGTTTTCAGCCTAGCGAGCACCCTTTTTTTTTTTTTTTTTTTTTTTTTAGGCAAAATATTTCTTCACCGCGTCGGCGTTCACAGGCATTGGTAGATCCTCTCCATCCATGTTGGTAAGGATTAGAGCTCCTCCAGAGAAAGCCTTCTTCACGACGTATGGTCCTTCGTAATTAGGTGTCCATTTCCCTCGGGCGTCCTTTTGGATTGGCAAGATTTTCTTTAGGACTAGGTCTCCTTCTCGGAATTGTCGAGGTCGTACCTTCTTTTCAAACGCTCGTTTCATACGCTTTTGATACAGCTGACCATGACAAAGGGCGGTTAATCTCTTTCCATCAATCAGATTTAACTGGTCATGTCGAGCTTGGACCCACTCAGCTTCCTTTAATTCCGCCTCCATTATCACTCGAAGAGAAGGGATCTCTACTTCGAAAGGCAGGACTGCCTCCATACCATAAACCAGGGAGAATGGAGTTGCCCCAGTTGAAGTTCGGACCGAGGTACGATACCCATGTAAAGCAAAGGGGAGCATTTCGCTCCAATCTCTGTAGGTCACAACCATTTTCTGTACAATCTTCTTGATGTTTTTATTGGCTGCCTCGACTGCCCCATTCATTTTAGGGCGATACGGGGAGGAATTATGATGGTGGATTTTGAAGTCTTCACAAAGTTCCTTCATCATTTTGTTATTCAAATTCATGCCATTATCAGTGATGATCTGACTCGGCAGACCGTACCGGCATATCAGTTCACGCTTGACAAATTTAACCACAACACTCCTTGTCACATTGGCGTACGAAGCAGCTTCTACCCATTTTGTGAAATAGTCGATAGCGACTAAAATGAAACGATGACCGTTAGAGGCCTTCGGCTCGATGGGTCCAATGACGTCCATACCCCACATTGAAAAGGGCCATGGTGCTGACAAGACATTCAGAGAAGACGGGGAAGCATGAATATGGTCTGCGTATATCTGACATTTATGACACTTACGAGCATAGGCAAAACAGTCTGACTCCATGGTCATCCAGTAGTAACCAGCCCTCAAAATCTTTCTCGACATGGCGGGCCCGTTGGTGTGAGTTCCAAAACATCCCTCGTGGACATCCCTCATGATTTTACTTGCCTCGTCGGTGTCGATGCAACGAAGAAGGACAGAGTCGTAGTTTCTCTTATAAAGCACATCACCGTTTAAGAAGAAACCCATGGCGAGCCGTCGCAGGGTTCTCTTATCATTCTCTGTAGCACCTTCGGGATATTCTTGATTTCGGACATACCTCTTGATATCGTAATACCAAGGCTTCCCATCTGACTCCCTTTCAATCATCTGGCAATATGCGGGTTCGTGGTGCCGCACTATTTCAATGAGAGGCATGTCGTAATCATTGCTCACCTTGAACATGGATGCTAGGGTAGCCAAAGCATCAGCCATTTGGTTGTCCTCTCGGGGAACATGGTGAAAAGAAACATCATCAAATTCCTTAATCAACTCCCTGATGCGAGTTTGATAGGGAATTAATTTGCTGTCTCTAGTCTCCCACTCTCCTTTTAGTTGGTGAATGACCAGGGCAGAATCCCCGTATACTTCCAATTTCTTCACTTTGGCATCTAACGCTGCTTGGATTCCCAGAGAACACGCCTCGTACTCAGCGATGTTATTGGTGCAATCAAAACATAATCGAGCACAAACGGGGATAAGTTCTCTGTCAGGTGAAATGAGGATTGCTCCGATTCCGTGTCCTAATGCGTTAGAAGCACCATCGAACCTTAGGGTCCATTTACCCTTTTGGGCTCCTTCTTCATCAATCAGGGCCATGATATCTTCGTCCGGGAAGTCAAACTGCATGGGTTGATAATCTCTTATGGGTTGATGAGCTAGGTAGTCAGCCAGAATACTTCCTTTTATAGCCTTCTGAGTGACATAGACTATATCGTACTCGGTTAGCAGGACCTGCCATCGAGCAATCCTTCCGGTTAAGGCAGGTTTTTCAAAGATATATTTGACAGGGTCCATTTTGGAAACTAGCCAAGTAGTGTGGTTTATCATGTATTGTCTCAAACGTCGGGCTGTCCATGCTAACGCACAACAGGTCCTTTCCAGAGCAGAATACCTCATCTCGCAGTCAGTGAACTTCTTGCTTAGATAATAAATGGCATGCTCTTTCTTCCCAGTCTCATCATGTTGCCCCAACACACAACCCATGGATTCATCTAACACTGTAAGGTATAAAATGAGTGGTCTTCCCAGGGTAGGTGGGATCAAAACTGGCGGGTTCTGCAAGTACTGCTTTATCTTTTCGAAAGCCTTTTGACAATCCTCGTTCCATTGAACTGGTTGGTTTTTACGGAGCAATTTGAAAATTGGCTCGCATGTTGCCGTCAACTGTGAGATGAAGCGAGCGATGTAATTTAATCTCCCTAGGAAACCTCTAACTTCTTTTTCTGTATGGGGAGGAGGCATTTCAAGAATGGCTTTAACTTTGTCAGGGTCGACCTCTATGCCTCTCTTGCTTACTATGAATCCCAGCAATTTCCCAGATCTTGCGCCGAAGGTGCACTTGGCTGGGTTTAGCCTAAGCTTGAATTTCCTCAGCCTTTCGAAGAGTTTCCTTAGGTCTTCCATATGCCCTTCATCTGTTTTAGACTTGGCGATAATATCATCGACGTAAACCTCTACCTCCTTGTGCATCATGTCATGGAAAAGGGTTACCATGGCCCTCTGGTAAGTTGCTCCGGCATTCTTTAGACCAAAAGACATCACCTTATAACAGAAAGTTCCCCACAAGGTGACAAATGTGGTTTTTTCCATATCCTCGGGCGCCATCTTAATTTGATTGTATCCGGAGAAACCGTCCATGAATGAAAAGATCGTATGTTGCGCGGTATTGTCGACCAGAACATCAATCTGAGGCAGGGGAAAATCATCCTTGGGGCTAGCCTTGTTCAAATCGCGATAGTCCACGCACATTCGTACTTTGCCATCCTTTTTCGGGACCGGGACGATATTTGCCACCCACTGTGGGTATTTTGCCACGGCTAAGAACCCGGCATCAAATTGCTTCTTGACTTCTTCCTTGATTTTCAAAAGCATCTCAGGTTTCATACGTCGCAGCTTCTGCTTTACCGGCAGACATTCGGGTTTTAATGGTAACCTATGTTCGACAATGCTATTGTCCAGTCCCGGCATATCTTGGTAAGACCAGGCGAAAACATCGCTGAACTCTCTCAACAACCCAATCAGTTCCCGCCTCTGTTCTTTACTTAACGAGGTACCAATTTTGACTTCCTTTTTGACTCCTCCAATTCCCAAATCGATAACCTCGGCTATCTCTAAGTAGGGCAGAATTTCCCTATCCTCTTGTTCCAATAACCGGGTTAACTCAGGCGAGGGATCGCAGTCTTCATCATATTCCTCATTGGCGCAATCAGTTAGACAGTCAAAATCGTGAAATAAGACCGAATTCTCACTACTCTCAGATGAATCGCTTTCGGATCTGCATTTTCAGTGTATCATAGCAAATGAAAAGGAAAACAAGCAAGAGAAAGGTTTAAATAATAGGTTACTAAACAGATCAAGCTATTTGGAAACTGACGGCATTTATTATTCAAACAAACGAACAAGTTTTTATTGTTACAAAATGAGATCCCGAAGCATAGCTAAAGGATCGAACAGAAAACATGATTACTTTGATGAAATGGTACAAATCGTGGGGAATTCTATGACCTCCCAGTTGTTCAGTTCCTGACCAGGTGAGCCAGCATACACAAATCCAGGGCCTTCATCAAGATCACTTTGGATCACGGCCACTTGATCTGGAAACATTACTCCGGCGCTCCTGAAGCTCTGGTAGAGGTCACAGATGGGGATTTTCGCAGTGTTGAGTGCATGCCCGATATGACGAGTAATCCTCTTCCCTCTCCTCTCTTTTTCTACCCCTTTTTGGTCTTCAGTGGTAGGTTGGTATCCCAGGCCGTACCTATTTTTGTTCTCAGGGAGACAAACAGGTTGAATTCTTCCTCCCAGTTCTCTTCCGAGTCCTCTTCCCGGCTTATATCCTCCTCGTAGCATGGTCTTCGCTACTGCTAGCGGTACCTTTGGGAAAGGCATACTTGTGGCGTTGGCTATCTCCAAAGCCTGGAATGATGTCTCGAGGGCTTCCTCGGCTGCCTCTACATAGGGGGTAGTAACTGGCTTACTGACCAGAAGATCCTCCTCTCCAGAAACGATTACCAGTCTGTTATCAACGATGAACTTTAGTTTCTGGTGTAAAGTGGAAGGAACTACCCCTGCTGAATGGATCCATGGCCTCCCTAACAAGCAACTATAGGCGGGCATGATATCCATTACTTGGAAGAGAACTTGAAAGATATGGGGTCCAACTTGTATGGGTAGCTCAACTTCGCCTATGACCTCCCGTCGGGTCCCATCAAAAGCTCTTACTATCATGGAGCTCGGCCTCATGCATGCCCCATCTATGGGTAGTTTAGCTAATGTAGACTTAGGCATCACATTCAAGGATGATCCATTATCGACGAGCACTTTTGCCATAATATGGTCTTGACACTTCACAGAGATGTGGAGAGCTTTGTTGTGTCTTTTCCCTTCCACCGGCACCTCGTCATCCGTGAATGTCAGATAGTTACTGGCCACTATATGTCCAACAATACCTTGGAACTTATCAACAGGCAAGTCATGTTTCACGTGCGCCTCACTTAGCACCTTCATCAGCGCGTTCCGATGTGATTCAGAACTTGTCAGCAGAGATAATAAGGAGATCTTGGCGGGGGTATAGTTCAACTGATCCAATACCTGGTAATCGCTGTGGCGGATAAATTTTAAGAACTCCCCAGTCTCTTCTTCTGGCACAACCTTCTTTGCTTCGCCAGTGATCCCAACCTTCCCGGTTTTGCCTTCCGCGGCAGTCTTGTCTTGCTTTGGCTCTGAAGGCGCATACACTCTCCCACTTCGGGTCATTCCGCCTACACCGGCGATGTTGGTAACCAACAAAGCAGGCGCCGGATCAACTATTACGGGGTTGGAAACAACTATGTCCGTGTTATACTTCCAAGGCACGGCGTGGGAGTTGTCATACGGGAATGGAGCAGGTGGCCGTGCCGTAATAGTAGTTTTGGCAGGGGTCTGCGTTAGCGGCGCATTTTTACTATAAAATATGACCAGGGGTTTTGGGGCCCGAAGTCCAGTCTGTCCCTGTATCATATTTACCTCATCGCCATGGCGCTTGCAGACTCGTATAGTGTGACTGTCCATAAACCTTTGGAGAGTTTTTCGAAACTCTTGCTGCTTTGTCGATTGGGCATCATCGAAGTCTTCATCCCATTTGTCCTTTACTAACCCTACCTCAAACATAAGGGAGTGAATTTCTTTTAGAGGCATCTGAATGTCCTCAACATTGGACGTATACTCCACATCTTCCCCGATAGCATTGACCCCGGGCCCTTCATGATTAGGCAGAGGGTTTGTTGTTACATTTGGACTTCCTTCTCGGAAGCTTATCCAATCTGCCTGAATCAGGTCCCTTACTTTATATTTCAAAGCCAGACAATTTTCAGTAGAATGGCCTGGTGCACCCGCATGATAATCGCACCGGGCATTAGGGTCATACCCCCTAGGATAAGGTGGCTGTAGTGGCCTCAAGGGACAGGGTACTACTAGAGTTTTTTCAATGAGGTGAGGCAAGAGTTCGGTATAGGACATTGGGATGGGATCGAACTGGGGTGGAGCACGGTCATTGTTCCTTCTTTGGATATTTGGCGGTGGGTTGGCTTGTGGTGCTTGGTGTGGTATCTGTGGTGGCGCAGGTGGCCGTACAATGGTTGGTCTGAATTGTGGTGGATTAAGGTTTGGAATGGCTGCCACATACGGGTGCGACACGCCGGGTGATAAGTGCTTATTTTGTGATTAAATTTATGACTCAATTGGATCCATTTCCCGAAATACTTAACTAAATTGATAAAATTGAGCATGATCTTTACCATAAATAAGTAAATAAGCTTGCTCTGAAAAATATTGAGGACAGGTTCCAAAAGCTTGATAGAAATTCAAGAGGATTCAGCATCATCAGAACCCCACGCTTAAGGGTTAACATCAAGCACGCTTGAGCGCAGCCTTGTTGAAGGACTAAAGAAAACAGAGAGTTTCAGGAACCTCTCACGCTCAAGCGGGAGAATGCGTCGCTTGAGCGTGAGTCCTAAAACGCCCAAGCGAGGAGCAAGCGTGACCCTGAGCGTGGATTGAAAGACAAAAGGCAGCATCAGACTTACCCACGCTTGAGCGTGAGAAGGGGACGCTCGAGCGTGACCACAAGAGCGCTTGAGCGCGGCTGAAAAGGATCAAGCGTGAGCGTGAGCGTGAGCGTGATTTCATGCATGCCTGGCGCTCAAGCGTGGAACCATGGAGCTTAAAGCGTGACTGAATTGAATTAAGGAACAGGATCAGGGGCATCTCACGCTCAAGCGTGATAAGGAGCCGCTTGGGCGTGACCTCGATCCCGCTTGAGCGTAGCTTGAGCGTGGAACATATCTGTGAGGATAGAGGAGCTCGCTTAAAGCGTAACAGGCCCAGCTTGAAGCGAAGGATCAAGCATATGTTAAACAAAGGAGCCACGCTTAAGCGTGGTCAAGGAAGCTCAAGCGCAAGGCAATCAAAAAGCATCAGAGCCCTTCACGCTTGAGCGTGACCATCAAGCTCAAGCGTGACTCACACAGCATGGGTTTCTTCATTCTTTATTCACCAATAATGCGATGCCAACTCGCCCACTTTCTTCTGTTTCCACCAGTCTCTGAAAGATGCCGCATGGGTTCTACGTAAGTGGGGCAAGAGAAGCTGAGTCAAAACTCCTATAAATCAAGCTGCAAACAGAGCACAAATGAAAAAAAATCTCCTAACATCTGAGACATCATTTCATCCTCTGTATTTTTCATTTCACACTTTCCATTTTCTATTCATTTTCTTTGATGGTGAAAATGCAAGGCATGAGTAACTAATTTCCCTTATGGGATTGGCTGTAATCCATTCAACACTGAAGTAATGCTGTCGTAAGTTTTCATTGAGTAATGAGATTTGATAAAGTTTCTGTATTTCCTTCTGCGTTTAATGCCTGAAAGTACTTGATCACTATTTTCTTGTTCTAAGTTTTCTTGAGTATGCTGGGAAGTGACTTTTGAAAGCAGACCCTGAAAGAAATGCTTGTTGTGAGTAGGTAGCCAGGGATGGCGTCTAACGCAACAAACGTCAAAACAATCGATCGATAATGCTGGAATGGTTTCCAAAGTGACTGAGGGATCAGCGGTTTGGAAATCATTCTTATGAATTTTGTAGTCGAGGGATCGATGCAAATGACTTTGATTGTGACGTAGAACTTATCTTTTCGATTTACTTATATGGAAACTTATGCAGCTTACAGAAGTAAAGATGTGATGAAGCCAATCCCTGTTTTACAAAACTGATTTTTCCAACCTCATTTACTGTCATCTTTTGCACAATATTATTCTCTATTATTCTGTTACTTACTGTTTTTCATTCAACAACATTCACAACAAACCCAAACAAAAACTTTCTGCCAAGTCAATTCAAACTAAAGTCTTCATTCTAGCACCTCCTCAGTGGAACGACAACTATACTGTATTACAACTTCTGTGTTTAAACTTGGCACATTCATTTCATTGAGTTCATATTATACAAACTTGATTCTCTTTCAGCAAACTCAATATAAGCAAAACACCTATCAAGTTTTGGCGCCGTTGCCGGGGAGGTGATTTAAGCTTGAATATTTTAGCATTGAATTGATAAGACAGTGTAAATAAATTTGTTTTCAATTTGTTTTTATTTTTTTATTATTATTATTATTTTTTTTTTTTTTTTGCTACTTTGAATTCTTGATTCATGATCTTGAGAGGACAGGGTACAAAAGAACAACTTGCATTTGATCCTGAGATAGACAGGTTCCTCAAGAAAATCAAGAAAGCCAAGAAGAACTTCCACGTAGGACAAACTTCCTCTCTTACAATGGAGAACAACAACAATAATCAAAATCCACCAAGGAGAACACTTGGAGATTACACATTGCAACAAGGACCTAGACACTACTCAAGCATTGCTATACCAAATACAATCAGGGCTATAGAAATGAAACCTGCATGCCTTAGTTTAATTAGTTCCCATCAATTTCATGGAATGTCCAGTGAAGATCCTTACACTCACTTGGCCACATTCTATGAATTGGTAGGAACAATGGGATTTGAACAGGAAGTAATTGAGGCAGCATACCTGAGATTGTTTCCTTTTTCTCTTGCAGGAAAAGCTAAAGAATGGCTCCAGTCACACCCAAATCAAAGCTTGAACAGCTGGGAGACAGTGGAGGAAAAATTCCTACACAGATTCTTCCCACCATCCAGATTCATCAAGGCTAAATCAGATATCACAACATTTAAACAAAGCCATGATGAACCCTTTTGTGAAGCATGGGAACGCTTCAAATCTCTCCTCAGAAGATGCCCAAACCATGGACTGGAAGATATTGCCCAATTGAATATCTTTTACAGTGGTTTAAAGGGTGATACTAAAATGATTTTGGATGCAGCAGCTGGAGGAACCATGATGACAGTGGATGCAGAGCAAGCTACAAGGATCATTGAAGCATTATCATCCACAGATTACCAGGCTCAGCATGACAGAACACAAATCCAAAAGAAGGGAGTGTTGGAACTTAATACAACAGATGCCATTTTGGCTCAAAATAAGATTTTGACACAACAAATTGAAGTTCTGACACAGCAAATGGCAAAACTCCCGCAACAACTGCATGCTGTACAGTCCTCTACAGGAAACCAACAAGCACAAATTAGATGTGACTTTTGTGGAGGAGAACATCAGAATGGACACTGCCAAGGAGAACAAGGAGACCAATCTATCCTCTATATGAATAACCAAGGTAAGCAAAGTAACTTCAATAACAATACTTACCCCAATAATTTTTCACAGGGATGGAGGAATAGTCAAAATGGTGGATGGAAGCAAGAAGCAAGCACATCCAACAGACAGCAACCTTATCAGCAAGGTCCTTCATTGACAGAAAGGACATCAAAACTAGAGGACACTCTAGAAAAATTCATGCAGGTCTCAATCACCAACCAAAAGAACACTGATGCTTCGATAAGAAACCTGGAGACACAAGTGGGGCAATTGGCTCGCCAAATTGCAGAGCATCACAACTCTCAATTTGGGGCTAATACACACCCAAATCCAAAGGAGCAATGCAAAGCAATCACAACAAGAAGTGGAAAGGTCATTGGACAAAAAGAGAATGACAAGGTGGAAGAAAAAGTAGAAAAAGAAAAAGAAACAGAAGAGGAAGTTAGTGAAAAGAAGAATAATGATATGAAGGAGGAAGTTGAAAAAGAAAAAAAGAAAGAAATGAAAGAGGGGAAGAAGAAGGTGGACGACCCAACACCACAACTGAAGAGCTTGCCGTATCCAAAGAACCCTTCAAAAATGGACAAAGAAAGGCAATTTGCAAGATTTATGGATATCTTCAAAAGGTTACAAATAAACATACCTTTTGTGGAAGCCATGGAGCAAATGCCAACTTACGCTAAATTTATGAAGGAACTGTTAACAAAGAAGAAGAGATTTTCTGAAGAAACAGTGGAGCTTGCAGCAGGCTGCAGTGCCATCATTCAAAAGGCACTGCCACAAAAAACAAAAGACCCCGGAAGTTTCACAATCCCAGTAACTATTGGTACTCTACCAGTAGGAAAAGCACTCTTGGATTTGGGAGCAAGCATTAATCTAATGCCTCTCTCAATGGTGAAAAAAATTGGAGATCTTGAGGTGAAGCCAACCCGGATGACCCTCCAGCTGGCGGATAGGTCTATGAAATTTCCATATGGCATAGCTGAAGATGTACTGGTAAGAGTTGACAAGTTTGTGTTTCCTGTAGATTTTGTCATAATGGATATAGAAGAAGATGCAGAAGTACCTCTCATTTTGGGGAGACCCTTCATGAAGACTGCAAAAGTAATCATTGATGTGGATGACGGGAAGTTAAAAGTGAGAGTACAAGATGAAGAAGTAAATTTCAACATGTTTGATGCAATGAAATACCCAAAAGACAAACAACAGTGCTTCAAAATTGACATTGAAGAAGATGCCATCAGAGAACAAACCAACGAATGGTTCAACAGAGACCCACTAGAGAAGCTGAACATTGGAGCAATGGAGGAAGACAAGAAGGACAAGCCAGATGCTCAAAAAGAAAGTCACTTTGAAAGGCTGTCTGAGGAAACAAAAGAAGTTGTCCCACCAAAAGTGGAGTTAAAAGCTTTACCTCCACACTTGAAATATGTCTTTCTTGATAATGATAACTAAAAACCTGTTATTATTAATAGGGAATTGACAGGTACAGAAGAGAAGCAGTTGATTCAAGTGTTAAAGGAACATTCAACAGCGATTGGATGGAGGCTGGAAGATTTGAAGGGAATAAGCCCAGCTTACTGCACTCATCACATTTACATGGAACAAGAATTCAAACCAATTGCTCAGCCACAGAGACGTTTGAACCCAACTATGAAGGAAGTGGTAAAAGGGGAGGTAACTAAATTACTAGAAGCTGGTATAATCTATCCTATTTCTGATAGCTCTTGGGTAAGTCCTGTGCAGGTTGTTCCAAAGAAAGGAGGAATCACTGTCATACAGAATGAGAAGCATGAATTGATCCCTACAAGAACAGTCACAGGATGGAGGATGTGTATCGATTACAGGAAACTAAACACTGCTACCCGGAAAGATCACTTCCCTCTACCCTTCATGGATCAAATGTTAGAAAGACTTGCAGGTCAAGCATACTACTGCTTCCTAGATGGATACTCAGGGTATAACCAGATCGCAGTTGCACCTGAAGATCAAGAAAAAACAGCATTCACATGTCCCTTTGGGGTATTTGCATACAGAAAAATGCCCTTCGGATTGTGCAATGCCCCTGCAACATTTCAAAGATGTATGCTTGCTATCTTCTCTGATTTGGTGGAAAAATGCATAGAGGTTTTCATGGATGATTTCTCTGTTTTTGGTTCATCATTTGATCAATGTTTGAATAATTTGACCATTGTGTTGAAAAGATGTGTAGACACCAATTTGGTTTTGAATTGGGAAAAATGTCACTTCATGGTGACTGAAGGCATTGTATTAGGACATCAAATCTCCAAAAGAGGTATTGAAGTGGACAAAGCAAAGGTAGAAGTAATCGAGAAATTGCCACCACCAGGAAATGTAAAAGGAGTCAGAAGCTTCTTGGGCCATGCAGGATTTTATAGAAGGTTCATCAAGGACTTCTCAAAAATTGCAAAGCCTTTGAGTAATCTCTTAAACAAAGACACTCCTTTTATTTTTGATGATTCTTGTTTACATGCCTTTGAAACTCTAAAGCATAAACTAACATGTGCACCTGTAATAGTTGCCCCTGATTGGGGACTAGACTTTGAAATGATGTGTGATGCCAGTGATTATGCTGTTGGGGCCGTATTAGGACAAAGAAAGGCTAAAATTTTTCATGTTATACACTATGCTAGTAAAGTTTTAAATCCTGCACAAACAAATTATGCAACAACAGAAAAAGAACTCTTAGCAATAGTGTATGGCCTGGAAAAATTTAGACCTTATCTGATTGGTTCCAAGATTACTATTTTTACTGACCATGCTGCCATTAAATATCTGTTGAATAAGCCTGATTCTAAGCCCAGACTAATTAGATGGATCTTGCTAATGCAAGAATTCAACCTAGTAGTCAAAGACAAAAAGGGCAGCGAAAATTTTATTGCAGATCATTTGTCCCGACTTGTCAATCAGGAAGTCACACGGCTCCAACATGAAGTGAAGGAAGAATTCCCTGATGAAAAGCTACTGATGATGAAAGAACGGCCATGGTTTGCAGACATGGCCAACTTTAAAGCTGCTGGAGTACTGCCTGATGACCTTTCATGGCAGCAGAAGAAGAAGTTTCTAAGGGATGCAAAGCAATTCATATGGGATGACCCCTACCTATTCAAACTTGGATCAGATCACATCTTGAGGAGATGTGTGTCCCAAGAGGAGGCTGAGAGCATCCTATGGCACTGTCACAGCTCACCCTATGGAGGACATTTCAATGGGGAAAGGACAGCAGCAAAGATCCTCCAATCAGGTTTTTATTGGCCCTCTTTGTTTAAAGATGCTAATGTTTTTGTGCAGCATTGTGAAGCATGTCAGAAGACAGGAAACATATCAAAAAGACATGAGATGCCCTTGACTGCCATCCTTGAAATAGAAGTCTTTGATTGCTGGGGCATCGATTTTACTGGGCCATTACCAATGTCATTCTCAAATGAGTACATAATTGTGGCAGTAGATTATGTCTCTAAGTGGGTGGAAGCCATGGCATGTACTAAAGCTGATGCCAAGACTGTTATCAAATTTCTTAAGAAACACATTTTCAGCAGGTTTGGCACCCCAAGAGTTTTAATAAGTGATGGAGGCTCTCATTTCTGCAACAGTCAACTCCAAAGATGCCTTGAACATTATGGAGTCAAGCACAAAGTAACTTCCCCTTATCATCCTCAAGCCAATGGCCAAGTGGAAGTATCCAACCGAGAAATTAAGAGGATACTTGAGAAGACAATCAGCCAAAGCAGAAAAGACTGGTCATTGAAATTAGATGACGCTTTATGGGCCTATAGAACAGCATACAAGGCACCAACTGGATTTTCACCTTATCAATTGGTATATGGTAAAAATTGCCATCTTCCAGTGGAACTTGAACATAAAGCATTTTGGGCACTGAAAACCCTCAACTATGACCCAAAGGCATCAGCTGAAGAAAGGAAGATTCAGATGCACAAATTAGAAGAATGGAGGAATCATGCCTATGACTCATCCAGGATCTATAAAGAGAAAATGAAGGTTTACCATGATAGACACATCATGAAAAAAAGTTTTCACCAGGGACAATCTGTTCTTCTTTTCAACTCAAGGATGAAACTATTCCCAGGAAAACTCAAGTCTAAATGGTCAGGACCCTTTATTGTCAGGGAGGTGAAACCTTATGGAGCTATTGAGTTGCAAGATCCAAAATCTGAAAGAACTTGGGTCGTGAACGGACAGAGAATAAAGCCCTATTTAGGGGGAGAAGTGGAGAAGGTTGCCACTGATATCCTGCTAAAAGACCCATGATCAAACTCAGGCGTCGAGCTAATGACGTTAAACAAGCGCTTATTGGGAGGCAACCCAATCTTTTGTGTTTTATTTCTTTGAAAATTTTTCAAAAATAAAAAAATAAAAATAAAAATAAAAAAGTTTCTGTTTACCTTGTAGAAGAGTCTCAAACAAAGGCAAACAAAACTGGAGTTGGAGGCTGAGTTCAGAGAGACATGAGGACATCACCACGCTCAAGCGTGGATAATCCAGCTTAAGCGAGCCAAGGTAAGTCCTAAACCATCTCATCAAGCTTAAGCGTGAGAGTCAAGCTTAAGCGTGACACCTCTGCTAAAGAAATTTTCAACAAAATAAACCCGATCTCGCTTAAGCGTGACCTATTACGCTTAAGCGAAAGGATCTGGACAGCAATCAGAGGCTGACACGCTCAAAGCAAGACTCCTGCGCCCAAGCGAGAAGTTAAACTAAGCATCAGATGGGTGGTCACGCTCAAGCGTGATACTTTGGCGCTCAAGCGCAACACCACTACGCTCAAGCGTGCCAAACATGCGCTCAAGCGAGACATTGAATAGAGCATCAGGTATTTAAATGTTGTACGCTCAAGCGAGATAAAAACCAGCCTGAGCGAGGAAAGCATACCTTGGAGCAATGCCCACACGCTTAAGCGTGATAAACCTGCGCTCAAGCGCGAAACTCTTACGCCCAAGCGTGACAAAAACACGCTCAAGCGTGAAGTTTTCATTCCCAAACTTTGCATCCAGGCCGATCACGCTCAAGCGTGGTTATATTGCGCTCAAGCGTGAAGTTTCTATTCTCAAATTTGCATCCAGATCGATCACGCTCAAAGCGTGGAATTCAAGCGTGAATGCAAACAGCCCCTGATGCTAATAAATGCTGAATTTTGAAACCGCCCACTCTCTCACTCACGTAACCGTTCATCAACGCCTTCTGACTCTCTAAGTTTTGTAACCACCCTCTCTTCTCCAATAATTGTCTTTTCCCTTTCATTTCATAAATCACACTTTTATTTTGCAAACCATTCTCTCTAGCACGTTCGGATCCTTCCAGGTAACCACTGCACCATCCTTTCTTTTTGAACTAACAGCATATGTGTTAGGGAGGATTTATACCTTTCTTTTTTCACATGTTGATGTCATTTCTCTCTGTGTTTAATGAATGCTATGATCTATACTTGGTTATTCCTGAATTATTAGAGAAAGACATTCAAGGTTTGGTTCTTGTGTTTCACTTTCATTGTAATGCATGTCCCTTTTCTATCTCACATTCTTTTAATGCATGCTGAATGTTTGATAAAAGTCCTAAAAGGAAGTATTTTAAGTGCAAAGTGGTTCTTAACCTTCTTGCAGATGGCCAGAACCAAGCAAACTGCACCAAATCCCCCTGCCACCACTTCCCCAAAAAGAAGTTCCCGAAAGAACAAGGGCAAAAGACCACGAATAGATAAACAAGATGATGCTCCAAGATTCAGGAAGCAAGGCAACAGCAAGCGGTATGAAGACATCTCAAATTGGACATTCATACCAGAAAGGAAAGTAGACTTGGCTTTGGGAGAATGCGATGCCTTCCTGCAGATTATAAGAAGGAGAAATTGGCTAAAAGTATGTTACCCAAGGGAGAAATTTGACCCTGAAGTGGTAAGAGAATTCTATGCAAACGCGTGGACAAGAGATGGAGGGGGGGAACGAAAAACCTATGTGCGGGGTACCTGGCTCTCATATGACAGAGACACCATCAATTTCTACTTGGGGAACATCATGACCTTAGGAGAAGGGGAAATCTGCGAATATGCTGCCATGGTTGCAAGGAACCAGTTCATTGCCACACATGACCTTGAAGCCGCTATCTGTGTTCCAGGACACCACTTTCAAATGGGGCAAGGAGAGACACCAATGAGAGTTTTAAGAAAGGACATGACTACTATTGCTCAAGTTTGGACTTCCTTCTTATTAGCTAACATAGCACCTAACGCTCATGTCTCTGATTTGATTTTTAGTAGGTGTTATCTCCTATACTGCATTATGAGAGAGGACATCTCTATTGATCTAGCCCAAGTACTATCGGATGAAATCCACAAGTTTGTGATTTCTGATCAGAAGTACTCCCAGGCAGGTCAAAAGGTAAAAGGGAGTCTTGGTTTTCCTGCCTTTATCACTGATTTTTGTGCAGCTCATGGTGTTGAGGTACAAGACCTCAAACCAATCAGGCCTTCAATAGACAAACGCTTCATTGAGCGTTACTGCAGCAATCCAGCACTCCCTGCAACTGATGCACCTCCTCCACATGCCTCACAAGCAGCACAGCAAGCATTCAGCACTGCACCTGCCCACCCCCCCCTCAGCACTGAAACCAACCTGATTTTACAAGGCATTCACATCCTGAAAGTTCAAAACAGCCATCTCCTAGCCCAGCAGAACGCTCAGCATAGAGGTTTGTTACATGTTCACAATGGTCTTTATCATAGCATTCCTGCAGGTCAACACAATCCATGGATGCCACCTGCCCAGTTTGAGGCCCTGCTTGCTTGGCCTGGGGACAGGCCTCCGTTTGTGGGAGGAGGTGAGGCTACACAGGAGGATAGGCCAGGAACTTCAACTCAGGGACCTCCAGAAAGAGACTTGGGAACAGAGGAGGACTCATCCGAGGAAGAGTGAAACTTTTTAATGCTTTCAGTTCTTGACAATTAAAATTGCTACTTAGTTTGACAATTTATAGCTTTACTTTATCTTTAGTACAGCACACTTTAGAAATTGCATGAGATTATCTTCCTGTGATTATTCCTATCTGCTTGTGATTATTCTTGTTTGTTTGTGATTATTCCTGTTTTGATGATTAAAACTTTGAACATCTTTGAAAACCCCAACCAAAGATTTCGCCTTTTGAACAAAGAAAAGTTTCTAAGCAGCACAATGTTTTTAGGCAACAACACTGATTTTTTTTAGGCAAAATGACTTAATTAAGAACCAAGGAACTGGAATGCATGTATTGTTGCTTGTTTATATGACTTGAACCCTTTTCTGTTAGAATAAGGAAGTAACCTTTATATCTTGATGAGAGGTGAGAAAAATCTAAACACTTGAGAGCCTCATTTGAAATTGTTAAATTAGCATTGACTGATTTTCTAATTAAACCTTTTTCTTAAGAAACAAGCAAGGAAATGATAAGGCAATTTTGAAAAATAATTAGCCAAGAGCCAAAAAGCTACCCTGATAAAAATATCCGATTTTTTTTTTGGCAGCCCATCTTTGAGCCATAAAAGCATAAAAATTTTTCTCTGCCCTGAGCTAAGCATAAAAGCAAAAATTCTATCCTACCTGCATGTTCATCTTGAAAAAGAGCATAAAATATTTTTCTCAAAAGGAGATGAAACAAATGGAGGCAGTAGAAGAAAATGCAAAAAGAATAGTAAGCTCTCCAAAATTGTATAAAAGAGCTGGAGGAAAACAAAAGAAAATTCTGAAGTTTCAATGCAAAGAAGGAGCCTTCTAATTTGTTAAATAAATTAACCAAAAACACTTATGCTCTTCTTTAAACATGCGTTTTGAAACCAAGAAAAACCAAAGATTCTTGTTAGCCCAGCCTCATTACATCCTTAAAAGACCTTTTGATCCTTGCTATTCATTTGAATTTTGGTTTTACTAGAAATGACGGCCAATGTTAACGAAGCAGTTCTAATGATGGATGAGTGAAACAGACACATGGTAAGAAATAATGAGAATTCTATATTCTTACAGCAATGGGTTACATGCTTTATGAACAAGGTAATGGTACATTACATTTCAAGGAATTGGTATTAAGAAAATCATTTGCCTAGACATCAACTCAGATTACTGTCTTTTAAACTTTTTGTCTGCAACAGAAACTTAGATTTTGGAACGCTTGATCCCCTTTCCTAAACTTCTTTTTACTTGAGGACAAGCAAAAATCTAGGTTGGGGAGAGTTTGATAAGTGCTTATTTTGTGATTAAATTTATGACTCAATTGGATCCATTTCCCGAAATACTTAACTAAATTGATAAAATTGAGCATGATCTTTACCATAAATAAGTAAATAAGCTTGCTCTGAAAAATATTGAGGACAGGTTCCAAAAGCTTGATAGAAATTCAAGAGGATTCAGCATCATCAGAACCCCACGCTTAAGGGTTAACATCAAGCACGCTTGAGCGCAGCCTTGTTGAAGGACTAAAGAAAACAGAGAGTTTCAGGAACCTCTCACGCTCAAGCGGGAGAATGCGTCGCTTGAGCGTGAGTCCTAAAATGCCCAAGCGAGGAGCAAGCGTGACCCTGAGCGTGGATTGAAAGACAAAAGGCAGCATCAGACTTACCCACGCTTGAGCGTGAGAAGGGGACGCTCGAGCGTGACCACAAGAGCGCTTGAGCGCGGCTGAAAAGGATCAAGCGTGAGCATGAGCGTGATTTCATGCATGCCTGGCGCTCAAGCGTGGAACCATGGAGCTTAAAGCGTGACTGAATTGAATTAAGGAACAGGATCAGGGGCATCTCACGCTCAAGCGTGATAAGGAGCCGCTTGGGCGTGACCTCGATCCCGCTTGAGCGTAGCTTGAGCGTGGAACATATCTGTGAGGATAGAGGAGCTCGCTTAAAGCGTAACAGGCCCAGCTTGAAGCGAAGGATCAAGCATATGTTAAACAAAGGAGCCACGCTTAAGCGTGGTCAAGGAAGCTCAAGCGCAAGGCAATCAAAAAGCATCAGAGCCCTTCACGCTTGAGCGTGACCATCAAGCTCAAGCGTGACTCACACAGCATGGGTTTCTTCATTCTTTATTCACCAATAATGCGATGCCAACTCGCCCACTTTCTTCTGTTTCCACCAGTCTCTGAAAGATGCCGCATGGGTTCTACGTAAGTGGGGCAAGAGAAGCTGAGTCAAAACTCCTATAAATCAAGCTGCAAACAGAGCACAAATGAAAAAAAATCTCCTAACATCTGAGACATCATTTCATCCTCTGTATTTTTCATTTCACACTTTCCATTTTCTATTCATTTTCTTTGATGGTGAAAATGCAAGGCATGAGTAACTAATTTCCCTTATGGGATTGGCTGTAATCCATTCAACACTGAAGTAATGCTGTCGTAAGTTTTCATTGAGTAATGAGATTTGATAAAGTTTCTGTATTTCCTTCTGCGTTTAATGCCTGAAAGTACTTGATCACTATTTTCTTGTTCTAAGTTTTCTTGAGTATGCTGGGAAGTGACTTTTGAAAGCAGACCCTGAAAGAAATGCTTGTTGTGAGTAGGTAGCCAGGGATGGCGTCTAACGCAACAAACGTCAAAACAATCGATCGATAATGCTGGAATGGTTTCCAAAGTGACTGAGGGATCAGCGGTTTGGAAATCATTCTTATGAATTTTGTAGTCGAGGGATCGATGCAAATGACTTTGATTGTGACGTAGAACTTATCTTTTCGATTTACTTATATGGAAACTTATGCAGCTTACAGAAGTAAAGATGTGATGAAGCCAATCCCTGTTTTACAAAACTGATTTTTCCAACCTCATTTACTGTCATCTTTTGCACAATATTATTCTCTATTATTCTGTTACTTACTGTTTTTCATTCAACAACATTCACAACAAACCCAAACAAAAACTTTCTGCCAAGTCAATTCAAACTAAAGTCTTCATTCTAGCACCTCCTCAGTGGAACGACAACTATACTGTATTACAACTTCTGTGTTTAAACTTGGCACATTCATTTCATTGAGTTCATATTATACAAACTTGATTCTCTTTCAGCAAACTCAATATAAGCAAAACACCTATCACCGGGATATACTGGTGAAAGGCTAACTGGGGCAGGTGGCCCTGCCAGGTTCCTTCTCTGGTTGTGAGAGACCAAGTTGGTCTCCCCTTCTCTTCTCCTATTCTCGCCAAGTGTAGGTCTCTTTGCAGCTCCCATCCCGGATGGACTTCGGACTATCCTGCCAGTCCTAAGTCCATTTTCTATTCTTTCTCCAATAGTGACAATATCAGAGAAATGGGACGAGACACTTCCAATCATCTTCTCATAGAAAGGAGTTTGAAGTGTATCTATGAACATAGTGATCACCTCCTTTTCAGATAGAGGTGGGTCAACCTGTGCCGCCACTTCGCGCCACCTTTGGGCGTATTCCTTGAACGTCTCGTTATCTTTCTTAGTCATGTTCTGCAATTGTCCCCTATCCGGGGCCATGTCCAGGTTATATTTGTATTGTTGCATGAACGAGTCTGCTAGGTCTTTCCAGCAGCGTATACGAGAGCGCTCTAGATGATTGTACCATGTCAGGGGAGCCCCAACCAGGCTGTCCTGAAAACAATGAATCAGCAGAGGGTCATTTGACGCATGCGAAGCCATCTTACGGCAGTACATGGTTAGATGATTCTTTGGGCATGTCAACCCTCTGTATTTGTCGAAATCAGGCGTCTTGAATTTAGGAGGTATGACGACATCAGGGATTAGACAAAGTTCAGCAGCAGTGCCTGTCCCAAATCTACTTGTTCCTTCCATCTCCCTTAAACGCCTTTCCAAGAATTCCAACCTCTCTTCCTGGGTAGTAGCCACAGCATTTGGACCGGCAGCAGTATGTTGACTAACCTTCCCGTATTGCTGGTAGGAATGAAACATGTCAGGGTTTGGTATGAAGGTATCTGGTTTGGCAGTGGTTTGGGGTATATGAATGGTATGAGCAGGCTGTGCTTGGGCGGCTTGTGCTTGGGTAAGCGGGTTGTTTGGTTGATTAGCGTTAGGCTGGGCAGTGATGGGAACTTGGTCTTGGTGGCAAGGTTCTTCCTGGAGTGGTGGAAAATATCCGTGTGGCAAACCATACGGAGGAAAGGGAATAACATTTCCTTCCTCATCCACAAAAGTGTGTTGTTGGGTGTTTGCAGGATTTGGCCTCCTTATGCGAACAACGAGAGGAGGCGCGGCGGTCCTGGGGTCAGATCCTGTAGCCGGATCTTGACCGTGATGAGAGGTGGGTGGTTGTTGCCGGGCGTCTTCAACCCCTGCAGAAGATCCCCCTTCTGTGACTCTCCTTTCCAGGAGCTTGGCCATCTCGGCCATCTGTTCCTTGACCTGGGCGAGCTCAGCCTTCAAATTCTCATTTTCTTGTTCTATGTCAGCCATGAGTTTCTTCCTGAGCCTGGTCCCGTAAGAATGTTTACCCGTAATGTCTTTAGAAAGAAACACAAAAGAAAATTTAGAAAAGATAAGCAAATTAGAAAAAAAAAAAAAAAAAAAAAAATTAAGTGAAACGAGATTACGCGGGAAGCAATGTCGGAACTTGACGGATCCTTCGACTGTTCCTCAGAACGTCACGTTCAAGAGTACTAAGTAAAGCATTGAATGGAAATTAACGTGAGATAGTTGTGAAGACAAAGGAATCCATTATTTCGAAAAGAGTACATTATTGCCATAAAGTGCCAAATTACAAAGTGGGAAAATAAATCAGCCATCTCTAGCTCGGGCAATCATTTCCCTCATTTTACAAATACGTCCTCTGCAGTATTCTAGGAACGTTACAATTTCCCTAGGAGTGTTGACAGGGTTAGCAATTCCTTCCGCTTGTTTGAGTAAAAACGGGAGATCTTCTAGAGTTCCGTTGGCCAGGTACGCCAGCTTAGCAAAACGATCCATCCATAAGTGAATAGTTTCATTTTGTTCAGCTTCTAAGAGGCGTATAGTCTCTTGACAATCTTGCTCAATGTTTATGGCGCGTTGTCGTTCCCTACTTATCTCTTGTTCGCAAGCCTTTTTCATTTCATTGAGCTGTTGTTCCAATTTGTGGACTTGTGTCTGTAGGAGCTCCTTTTGTACCATGATATTCTGCTCATTTTCTTTCGATTGTGCCAGCATATCCTTCAGAAGACGTTTCTCAGCCAGGATGGTATCACTTTGCTTGTTCTTCATTTTTAGTTGAGAATTGGCCGCTTGAAGACATTGGTCTTGTTTTATCATGTAGCTCTCATCAATCTTTCGTCTCTTCCTGATCTCTTCAACAGCTTGCTTGTTCTCCAGGTTCTCCCTTTTTCTGAAGGGTGTATTCTTGCTGACATCTCAATAAGTCTTCCTCTAGCTCCTTGTTCCTGGCAGCTAACTCTTCTATTTTGGTCTTTAGCGCCTTGGTTGCTTCATCCTCCGCAACAGGTGATGGAGCAGGAGGATTTTCCTGGAGACGAGGGGGACTCCTGAAGGGTAATTTAACAATAGAAACCCTATTCAAGATCCATTCATAATATTCTCCTCTGACATCATGGCTTCGGGCCCCCAGTTCCCTTCCCTTTCGGTGGACTTTCTTCCATGCATTCGCTATATCCCGAATGACAAGGACACAGCTTCCTTTCGAGTAATATGAGATGAAAGGAATGAGAGACTCTTCATCAGGTGGTCCAAGCAAAGGATAAGCTAGCTGACGCTTGGCTATGACGGGATTATAGTTGATACATCCTTGCGTACCAATAAGGGGAACATTTGGGTAATTTCCACAGTGATGAACAATTGATTCAACTTCCAACCATTGGGGATACCACCTAACTTTCTCTGCTGTGAGCCCTATGAGGTGATTGGCCCACTCGCGCCCACTTTTCACTGTTAACTGACATAGCTTCAGATCAGAAACCGGACATTCGGCCCTACAAACTTGGTGGAAAATGTGTGATGTGAGCCATACATACAAAGCAGGTAGACAACAAACAACCCTTTTTCCACCTTGTGTGTGACAGAAATCCATGGTGTAGTACACATTTGCCAACACAGCCGTGACAGGATTCTCAAGCCTGTGCTTGCGAGCTAGGAATACGGCAATAGCATCATAATCCACATAGTTATCAATATTGGGGAACAAAACAACACCATAGATGGTAATAGCTAAAGCATCCATAAAGGCCTCCCAATCTTCTCTTTCTGCCAGGACCTGCATATGTTTCTCGAGAAATTCTTGAGTGAATCCGGGGATCTGATTTCTGTTTAGTTGTGCATCCCTTAAGGTGTCGGGACGGATTTTCAGGACACGGGCGATGGAAGCAATAGTTGCGTGATGGTCAAGATGACGATAAGGTATCTGTCCTTCCAAAGGCATCCCCAAGATTTGTTCAAATTCTTCAATGGATGGGGCCAACTGAAAGTCTCTAAATGTGAAACACCTGAGAGGTGGGTCATAGAATTGTGCTAAGGCAGTGATCGCCTCAATTTGCACTTCTACTTCTAACAACTTCAGAATCCTTCCATACTTCCTTGTAAAAGCCATTTTCTGTGTCAGGCTTAATTTTCTCCCCATTGTTTGCAGACTACCCATGTCAATCTTCTTGGCCTTAAGGTGCAATACTTTCCTTAATTCGGTCACATTTGTGTCACAACTATCAGATCTCATGTTAATTTCCATATTGCTCAAAGGTACCCGCTAAATTCCAAACAGCTTCCTGCAAGAGAAAAGAGAGAGAAAAAGATATCAGTTACTGCTATGTTTTGTGAACCACTACTTCTTCATTAATTCATTAGAAAACATTTTCAGTTTGAGAAGTAGCGGTCGGCAAGACTCATGTGAAACTAAAGTCGCATGGGTTATGGATCTTCCCAATGTCATCAATATCTGCTTGAATAGAATTTCGTTTTCATTTTGACGATTGGGAAGATCTATAACCCAGGACTCATAAGTACACAAAAAGTGAGGGAACTGCTTATTTGTTAAAGGATTACTATTTTTTTTTTAAAAGAAAAAAAAATGATTCACCCTTTGTTTGGAATAAAGTAACCACTTTTGAACACGTAAGCAGTTCATCAATTTTGGATTTAAAGGGAAAGCGAGAATGAGATAAGGTATAGTAAAATCCGCCCTTTTGTGCCTTAAGCCAGGTTTTTTTTCTGAAAGTCTTTTCTGGGACCTATAGCTTATCTAACAGTGGATTTCTCACAATGGGTGGCTTCCGCTAGACATCTAGAAGGTCACCAGAGCCAAGATCCTAATCATGACAGGGACGCAAACAGTGAGGAATTCACTAAGTGCGTATATCATGAGAGGTCGAACTCTGGTTGAGGTTCTCACGAATACCGGATAGGAAGTACATCCCATACGATTCCGTTACCAACCCCTCCTAACTTAAGCTTCATTTGGGGCCCGGGTATAGGGCGCCACTCATAAGTGTGTGCAAATAATTGTGAGTGTAGTGTGTGGAAGGGCAGTCCATACCTTATACCTTACCCATTCTGCACAAAGAACAAACACAGAGCAAATATACAAAGTCGTCTACCCTAGGGTTCAATGTTTACGGAAAAGTAACATGATCTCCTATCCTAGGGTTCAATAAACATGCAAAATATAGACAACGAAACAAATAACAAGACGATTAAAACAAGAACAAACATTCACAACAATCAATAGAAAATAAGACAATGGGAAGAAATCCAAGCTAACAAAGGTTATATGAAAAAGAACGTGCGCTTTCAATCAAACTGGCCTGACTCTCTTGAGTGTCCCCAGTGGAGTCGCCATCTGTCGCAACCTGGATCGCGACGGCGCGGCGAACGAGAGAGAGAGGGTAATGTATGGAATAAAACAGGGAGTCGCCACCAACGTTTTTATCCACAGGAAAAACATTGGGAAAAAACTAAGTTTAAGGAAGGCACTGGTAAAAAATTGAAATCCAAGTTCGGGAGTCGGTTACGAGTAGGGAAGGTATTAGCACCCTACAGCGCCTGTCAAAGACAGTACCAAGATTGAAAGCACAACGTAAATAGCCTTAAATAAAACATGATTTATTCCCTTTTATTCTGAAAATGATAGAATGGAGTAAAGAACTGTACAAACATAAAACTTCAAAGCGAGGTTAATGGGGACGCTTTGTCCGAACTAAGCTCGACTTTGATATGAGACAAAGGGGTGAGAGAATGCTAATAAGACGTCACGTCTAAATTAAACATCCTAGGATAAAAGGATAGGGACAAGAAAGGGATAAGTGGGACGTCTTGTCCTAAGTATCCCTTCCCTATGAAATTATGGCGAGGCTTGGGCAAAAACTATGGGGAAACCAACAAGACGTCACGTCTGAATTGATTTTCACGGAAGTAACCAAAAAGAGAACGTTTATGAAAGAAATATAAAAAGTAAAGCAATAAATCAATAACAACAAAAAAAAAGGAAATAAGAAAGATGGGCCCGACAGGAGTTAAAGTCCTGCTCCTACGTATTCTTGAGTTATCAAGAAATCAGGGTTACGTAGTTCTGGACGTTGCTATTTTTTGGAAGGAATCTGAAAGGTCTTGATGGACATCATTAAAGAGGAGAATTCATGCAAAGCGAAGTTCTTCGCACGTGCACGAATCCTAAGAGGGTTGTGTAGACGGGAGTACTCCCATACGACACTATTTTTTTTACAAAAAAAAAAAAAATTGCCCTTTTATTATGTTTGTTTGTTACGGAAAAGGATAAAAAGTATTAACAGCGCAAATTAATGGTACGCAGGCAACTATAATCAACAAACAGCAAACTCACAGGAAAGTAAAAAAGGGAAACTGAAAGCAAAGAAATAAGGAAAGGAGTGGAACCGGTGTGACGAGCTATGAACCGATGTGGGAGGTCGAGCGCAGTGACGACGTCTGATTTCGGACTCGCACGTTGGCAGACGACGGACCGGAGCAGGACCCGCACTGGAAAACTGAATGACACGACCGGTGTTATGGGAAGTTGATCCGGGGTGAACGCTGTTGAGTAGTAACGAAGATTGACAATGTATGGGACTTGGGACGGAGTCAGTTCTGTGATTACGGGGTATGTTCGGGATACAGACGGTGTGAGAGCAGTGACTTTGTATTGGTGAAAAAAGAGAAACTCCCAACCTTCTTTCGAACTAAGGGGTCCTTTGTAGTGACTAAGGCAAGTCACTGGTTTCAGGTGGGGGAGTCAATTAAGGACTTTGAGGAATCAGAGAGAATTTGAGGAATCAGAGAGAATTTCTTGGGTTTTCTCGCGTGGAGGGAGAATCTGAAGGCCAACCCCTTGAGCTTCCTTGGTTGGGGCATTTATAGGGCTTTCAAGTCATGGGCTGAGGGTTTTGGGACAACCAGAATTCCCACTCACCCATCCGTGTAGTGGTGTGCAGCTCTGGCCATTACCATTGGTGGGGAGCAGGGTTTTCAGTGGGGATTTTTTTAATTGTCCACTTCCGCCTCCCTGTCTGCCATTTTCTAGGGAGTGCGATTCCAGGTCATCGCGCATAATCTTCCGACCTCGCCTCTCCATTGTCAAATTTGTGACACCGGTTAGCAAAGCCATTGGTTGGACGGTCTCCACTGATCCGATGTGGGGCCTTAAGAACCATTGCCTGTGTCTTCACACCGGCTGAATTTTTTGATGTAATCACAGGGGCCGGTGTTTTCCTTCCTGGTTCGGATCTACTACCAGTCCGGTGTGCCTATTTTGACCTCGGTCAGCCCATGAGATCGTCTTACTTAGGCCGGATTCGCTTCGTCTTTTGTTGTCAGATCCGCGACATCGGCCGTTTAAGGTATTCCTGAGGTGAGGACGTTGGGTTGAGTCGAGGACGATTGGGCGGACTCGAGGTGGGAACGTTTGGGCGGCGTTGATGTTAGCTAACACCGTCTGTGGAACGTTGTGTGAAGAAGGCGGAGTGCCACTCCGTTTATGGGACGGTGTGTGAAGAGGCGGACTTCCACACCGTTGGTGAAGTATATGAGGACGGAGAGCAAATGAGGGCGGTTGGCGGAGTGGAGGTGAAGATTCATGGGCGGAGTTGAGGTGCGGTGTTAACTTAGGCCTTGTCCGGTGTTTCCAACTTCAAGGATGGGTCCGGTGTCATAACAATTTGGGCCGGACCGAAAGAGGTGTTCACAGAGAGGTTGATGGCAATTATCACCGGGCCATGGTATGCTGATATGGGTAACTTTAAAAGTGCCTCGGTGGTACCTGACGGCTGGACATCCCAAATGAAGAAAAAATTCTTTCATGATAGTAAAACCTTCCTTTGGGATGATCCATTTCTGTATAAAATAGGAGTAGATGGAGTGATCAGGCGATGTGTGCCTGAATCCGAGCAAGAAAGGCTCTTGTGGCATTGCCACGACTCCTATTATGGAGGACATCATGGTGCCTCCCATACAGCAGCAAAGGTTTTACAGAGTGGCTTTTATTGGCCGACTATCTTTCAGGATGCTAAAGTGTATGTCAAAAGGTGTGATAAATGTCAAAGGAGCGGAGGTCTCTCTGCTAAAGCTGGCATGCCTTTGAAAAACATTTTAGTTGTGGAATTATTTGACGTCTGGGGTATCGACTTTATGGGACCATTTCCAAAGTCGTTCTCCAACGAATATATACTTGTTGTTGTAGATTATGTCTCCAAATGGGTGGAGGCAATCCCGACCAGAACCAATGATGCACATGTGGTGCTTAGGTTCATAAAGAAGAATATTTTCTCTAGGTTTGGAGTTCTGAGAGTGCTCATTAGTGATGGGGGTTCACATTTTTGTAATAAAATAATGGAAAAAGCCTTGCGTCACTATGAGGTTTTACATAAGATATCCACTCCTTACTATCCACAAACTTGTGGACAAGTTGAGCTATCAAATAGAGAAATCAAGAGAATTTTAAAGAAAGTGATCGGGAAATCTAGGAAAGATTGGTCGGTAAAATTAGATGATGCATTGTGGGCTTACAGAACAGCCTTAAAAACTCCGATTGGCATGTCCCCGTATCAATTAGTTTACGGTAAGGCTTGTCATCTCCCTGTGGAGTTGGAACATAGAGCATGGTGGGCCACAAAGCTATTAAACATGGATTGTGACCAATCCCAAGAGGAAAGAGTTTTGAAACTCCATGAATTGGAGGAGTTCTGACTCAACGCTTATCAAAGTGCCTCCATTTATAAGGAGAAAACAAAGAGGTGGCACGATAAGTGGATCAATAAGAAGAAGTTTCAAAAGGGTGATCAGGTTTTGTTATTCAATTCCCGACTGAGACTCTTTCCTGGAAAGCTTAGATCTAAGTGGTCGGGGCCTTTTACTGTAAATGAGGTTTTTCCTCATGGTGCAGTTGAGCTGAAAGACCCGACCACCAATCGGATTTTTAAGGTAAATGGCCAGCGACTCAAACTCTACTTTGGAGGAGAGCTTGATAGGCAGAAAACCTCCTTGCTACTGCAGGCATCCTCTTAGATGCCAAAAGGTCAAGCTAGTGACCTTAAAAAAAAAAGCGCTCTAGGGAGGCAGCCCTACGTTCCGAGTGTTTTATTTTGTGCTTTGTGTCGGAATTAATAAAAAGAAAACTAAAAATTTAGTGAATAAAGTTTGAATAAAAATTTGTGAAGTTTTAAAGAAGGGAGTCTGAGCCTGATTCTTCGATTTTGCTCAGGCGAAGCACTTGTAGCTTAGGCGAGAAGCTGCTGCTGTTGTTTCACGCTTAAGTGGAAGTTTACTGAGCTTGAGCGAGAGTAGTACACTCGGATCACTGTTACTCATTCTTAACCTTTTTTCCCGACTGAACTTCACTCGTCATTCTTCAATAAATTCCAAATTTTGATGTGAATAAAAAGGGAGACTTTAATAAATGATTTCTGATCATTGATTTAATAAACGGATCAGATGATGAAGGGTGATTTATTTCAGTCAGCCTTTTATCACTCAGATTCATCACTCATCACAGTCAGTTTTGTATCAATTAGTCTCCTATTCACTCAGTATATTTTCTTGTCAGTCTTGTGTTCACTCGGTTTTCCATTTTTCCTTTTTCATCCACTCGTCTTTCTCACTCAGTCTCTCATTCCCTCGCCTGATCTCTTTCACTCGTTCTCCATTCACTCGGTCACTCTTTCACTCTTCCACTCGTCACTAGCTCACCCGATCTTTTTCACTTATTATTTCATGAATGCTCCGTCTATGTTTTTCTCAATCCATGATCCACTCAGTATTTTCATTCACTCAGTTTCCCCTGTAGTTGTTCTTTTATCCACTCAGTTTATCTCCTTCTTGTTATGTCTTTCACTCGTGTTTATTCACCCGGTCAGTCATTCATTCTTTCGTGTTCTTCCACTCGTTTTTCCGTTCTTCTGACCACTCGTTGTTCATTCATTCGTTTTTCATTCTTACCGGGTATAATCCACTCGGTATTCATTTACTCGTTGTTTCGTTCCACCTAAATTCTTTCTCAGTTTTCTCACAAACCTATCTGTATTTTTCTTTTTCATCCACCCTCAATCTACTCGTCTTTCTTCCACTCGGTCACTCTTTCTTTTTCGTTCCTCACCTGTCATTCAGTCTTTCATTACCGCACTCTATCTTGTATCCATTCGTTCTTCCACTTGTTGTTTCATTCACTCAGCTTTGCTCTCATTTTTCCATTCGTCTTTTATTCATCGTTTCTTCTATTTACTCATTCCTTCTCTACACTCGTTGTTTTGTTTACTCTTCCATTCGTCCTTTACCACTTAGTATCTCCATCAACTCGGTATCTTTCTCCATATTCACTCGATTTTTCATTCACTCGGTCATTTTTTTCACTCTTTTCACTCTTTCACTCGGTCTCTTCCTCTGCAGTCTTCCATTCACTGTCTCCCACTCGATCACTCGGTCTTCATTCATTCGTTCACTCTAATTCACTCGTCCTTTATTCACTCTTTCAATCTCCCACTCATTTATTCTTCCACTCGTTCTTCCATACACTCTTCCAATCGTCATTTATTTCACTCTTTCTTTCCTTCACTCGGTCTTGCTTTCATTGTTCTTTCTCCTACTCGCTTTTCTTTTCACTCGCATCTCACTACAGTTGTTCACTCGTCTCTCATGCACTCTACTTCATTCATCCATTCTTTCACTTGTTCTTGTATCCATTCATCCTTCATTCACTCAGGATCATTTCCATTCAATTTTCATTCACTCGAGATCCTGTATTCATTCACGTGTCGTTCTTCCATTTGTTCTTCCACTCACCTTTCATTTACTTATCGCTTTCATCTGGTCGATATATCTTTCACTTGTCCCATTTACTAGGAATTTGTTTTCATTCGTTCTTTTTTATCGTTTGTTCATTCATTCGTCTTCTTCATCACTGTCACTCGATCTTTCACCTATTCAGTATGTGAGCCAAGTGAGAGTGCCTATAAAAAAATAATAAATAATAATAATAATAATAATAAAGTAATAAATAAAGCTGGAGCATACTTACGCGTTTCTTGGGTAGTGACTTCAACAGTATAAAAACCCTTCAGCGTACAAACCCTAAATTCCTACGCTGAAACTTGGGTTGAAGACGAAAAGGCACCTTCTGATTCCTAAGAAAGGTACCATCTTTCTACTTATTTCACTTATTTCACTTATTTCGTTCACTTCTAAGTACATGTTTAGTATTTTCCTGTTTCTTTGTTAATATTCTTCCATTGTTCATAGCCATGCATCTCACATTTTTGGTTTGTTGTGTTTGTTTTGGATATCTATACTTATTTTCATTTAGGTTGTTTATCAGCATTTTTTATCATTAACCATGAAAAGAAGATCACAGAGACTCCTGCAAAAACCTAGACCAAATTTTGTAGAAGGAAGTGTGAGAAAAAAACAAACAGATAACGAAAAGGAAGTGGCAACCATAGGTATATCTGATTCTTCTGAACCTGCACCCAGTCAAAGTCAAGCTAAAAGGAATGCATCTCCTTCAGTTCAGAGGAATGTGTCGCGACCGGGATCGCGGCGACGCGGCCGACCCTCGAAACGGTTTTAAATAGTAAACAGGGAGTCGCCACCAATATTTTTTAGGATAAAATAGTGGAAAAACCTTTTGTTAAAGCACTGGTTATAAAAATGAAATTCCATGATTCGGGAGTCTGATTACAGGTGAGGAAGGTATTAGCACCTCACGACTGTCCGTTATAAAAACGGTTACCTCAATTTGATAGCGCGTATTATAATTAACCTAATAATTATTTTAACTTCTTCATAAAAAAAAATGTACGGAATGACAAAATAAACAAAAAAATAAACAAAGATCAACACAAAATATTTACATGAGATTAACAGGACGTCTCGTCCAAATTAATCTCGCTCTTTCTTTTTCTTTAAAGAGATATTTTAAAAATATGAGATTAACAGGACGTCTCGTCCAAATTAATCTCGCTCCTCCTTTTGATAGCAAGACAAAAAGAAAACTCTAAAAAATAAATAAAGAAAGGTGGGCCCGACAGGAACTGTTTCCCGCTCCTACGTATTCTCGAGCTTTCGAGAAATCAGGGTCACGTAGTTCTTTAAATGTTGTTTTTTTTTTAGGAAAAGATTAGGAAGATATTGATAGGCATCATTTTAGTGAAGAATCCATACAAGGCGAAGTGCTTCGCACGTGCACGGATCTTATAGAGACTGTGTAGACGGAAGTATTTTCCGTACGACACTAATTAAAAAAAATGAATATATATAAAAAAACTGAATGGGAGAGGAAAACGAGTGCAAAAAATGAAAAAAAACGAGCGAAGAATAAAAAAACCGAGTGAAAAATAAGAAAACCGAGTGAAAAATGAAAATCCGAGTGAAAACAGGGAAAACCGAGTGAAACAGTGACAAACAGTGAAAATCTGAGTGAAACAGTAAAAATCCGAGTGAAACAATGAAAATCTGAGTGAAACAGTGAAAATCTGAGTGAAACAGTGAGAATCTGAGTGAAATAGTGAAAAATCTGAGTGAAATAGTTAAAACCTGAGTGAAAATAAGGGAAACCGAGTGCAAAATAGTAAATCCTAGTGAAACAGTGAGAATCTGAGTAGAATAGTAAAAATCCGAGTGGAAATAAAGGAAACCGAGTGAAACAGTGAGAATCCGAGTGGAAAGAGGCTTACCGGGTGAAATTTAAGCAGAGAAGAATGATTGGGACAAGAATTGCAAGTCCGAGAGGGAAAAGGGAGCTGGAAGGAGTGCTGTTGAGTGAGAGTGTAGAGGATGTTGGGGTAAAGAGAGTTTGAAAGGTGAGGGGTGAGTGAAGTGAGAGGGAGAGAAGACTTGGCATGAGAGAGACAGAGAACGGAGGTTTGGCAGAGTTTCCTCGTCTGAAATGCCCCCCCTCTCAGCTGCCCTCTGCCCATCCCATTTATAGGCTGGCCCGAGTGGAATGCCAGCTCAGGCCTCCACTTCCGAGTGGAATGCCAGCTCAGGCCTCCACTCGGTTTGGGTAGTGGGGGACAACGGCTGGTGGGAATTTTTAATTCCTCCACCTCCGCCCCTGTCTGCCAGCCACCTCCGGGATTCCTGGATCCACTTTGGGGGTGGAATCCAGGTCAGCATGTGAATCCGAGTGAGGAGAGTTGAAATCCGAGAGATAATGGTGTAATTCGAGTGAGGAGAGTTGAAATCCGAGTTAAAATGCTGTAATCCGAGTGAGAATGGCTCGGATCCACCTTCTAATCAGTATTCATCCATACTGGCAGTCAAATCCGAGTGAGGATGTGTAAATCCGAGTGCAAATGGAGTAATCCGAGCAAAAATGATGGGAATCCGAGTGACTCTCACTCGGATCACCCTCTCAGTCAGCCTTAAACCACTTTAGGAGTCAAATCCGAGTGGAAAAGGGGTCGGCCTTCACTTCCTCTCCACAATCCGAGTATAAAATGACTCGGAAACCGATTGAAAATTGAGGATAATGACTCGGAAGTTGGAATGGCTCGGAAAGAAGCAAACTGACTGAATTGCCAGTCAATTCCGACTGGAAGTTGATAGAAATGAGCTCGGGAAAGGTTTGAAGGAGGACTCGGTGGTTGAGTGTAAAGGAGGACTCGGAACCGAGTGACCAGTGACACGGAACCGACTAAAATGGCTCGAAAATTTGGAATTTTGGTTATTTTCACTCGGAATAGCATTGACAGTGAAGTATTTCACTCGGAACTGACCCATTTTGAGTGATCCCACTCAGATTTGATTATTTTCGAGTCATTCCACTCGGAAATTCTTGATTTTGACTCATTCCACTCGGAAATGCTTCATTTTGACTCGGATTTGGTCATTTCTGAGTAGTTCTACTCGGATTTCTCTTCAACAGTGACATATTCCACTTGGATTTGATCTGTTCCGAGTCCTGCCACTCGGAAATGATCATTTCCGAGTCCCTCTCTCTTTTTTTTTTTTTGAAAATTCTTTTCATTTGCGGATGGGCTGAAATAGGTGTTCACAGATGCCCCTCTTTACTTCCTTTCCTTGAGAAAAGCATGAATTTTCTTCTTGCTTTTGAAATGGAAAGGGAGTAAAGACGTGAACACCTTTGTCAAAGTATTAGATGTAGGGGAAAAACCCAGGAATTGACACTTGAGCCTTTCAGTTAACAGGAGGTGAGAAGATCGGGGTTGATTCCCGGTAGAAAGGAAAGTAAAAGGTGCCTTGATAGGCGGCTGGAAAGTAAAAGGATGCCTTGATAGGCGGCTGGAAAATAAAGGATGCCTTGATAGGTGGCTGGAAGATAACGGATGCCTTGATAGGCGGCTGGAAAGATAAAGGATGCCTTGATAGGCGGCTGGAAAGATAAAGGATGCCTTGATAGGCGGCTGGATAGATAGAGGATGCCTTGATAGGCGGCTGGAAAGTAAAAGGATGCCTTGATAGGCGGCTGGAAAAAATAAAGGATGCCTCGATAGGCGGCTGAAAGATAAAGGATGCCTCGATAGGCGGCTGGAAAGATAAAGGATACCTTGATAGGCGGCTGGAAAGATAAAGGATGCCTTGATAGGCGGCTGGAAAGAATAAAGGATGCCTTGATAGGCGGCTGGAAAGATAAAGGATGCCTTGATAGGCGGCTGGAAAATAAAGGATGCCTTGATAGGCGGCTGGAAAGTAAAGGATGCCTTGATAGGCGGCTGGAAAGTAAAAGGATGGGGTCAACTGGGGATGCATGATGGGCTTACTAAAGGAAAGAAATCTGGGGATGATTCAGTTCAAGCTATCTTGGATGATTCGGGGAACTGCTTTTTGATTGGGAGAGAGAAGAAATAGAGAAAAGGTCTTGGATGAATACTCTAATTTTTGGAAAGATTAGAAGATTTAGGGGTACTTCCTCAAGGCCGGGAGAAGAATCTGGGGTGATGTCCCAGTTAGAGCGGTTGAAGAGGCTTGGGGTGCATTTCCTTTTGACGGAGTGAGACACGAGGTAATGTCCCATTTCAAACTTCCCAGGAGCATGGGGTACCGCCCTTAGGTTGACAAAAGATAACAACCTGGGGAATATGCCCCAATTTGACATGATCTAAAGAGTTTTGGGGGAATCTAGGGAGATGCCTCAGTTTGATAAGTTGGAAAAAATTTGGAGAAACGCCTCATGACTGGAAAGGAAGAAATCTGGGGAGATGCCCCAGTTTGACATGATTGAAGGATTCTTGGAGAATGGTTATAACAAAAGGAATTCGGGAAGATGTCCCAGTTGAGCTTATTTGGGAAGCGTAGTATCACTGGGGAAGAATTTGGTGGTTCAGGTACTATCTCTTGATGGAAAGTTTAGGATTCATTAGGGAGAGAGATTTTGAGAAGTGCCGTCTTTGGAGAATGATTCCACTGGGGAGGATATTTCAAGAGGCACGGACTTCAATAATGGAGGATGAGAGTTTGAAGGTGCCTGCTTAGGCGATGAAAGAGTAAAACATTGAAAGGTGCCAACCTTGGCGTTTTAAGGAGGGAATTTTGAGAAGTGCCAACTCGGATGATTCAAGGAAGGGATTTGAAGGGCTTGATTGGGGTGTTAGTGCCTGGCGTGACTATCTGTGAGATAACCTGCAGAAGAATGTTCAGTAACGCAAAGATAAGTTTCAAAATCAGGTAAGTCCTGTGAAACCGCGACTCTTACGAGAACTCATGGACGAAGTAGAACGAATGAGGCAACCATAGCTTCGAAGCGCGTGTCTGGCCAAGTCTCTGTGATGATCACCTATGATGAGGTCGAGTAGCAGAAGTATCTTGTCCCTTGCGACTTTAAATGCTTACCAATCTTCCATTTTACTTTGTTAAAATACATGTTTTTATCAGATCAACCAAATTCATAACACGTATCGAAGAGGGTGAACTTTATTCATGCACGTTTAAACAAGTACAGAGAAAGAAAAAAAATAAAATAAAATAAAGAAGGTAAATGAAATGAATGAGGTCATATAGGTCGAGCATAAATGAAAACTGGGAAGACTCAGGGATCCTTCAGTGAATCTCTGAGACTGATGAGAGCCTTAACCCCTAACACGACTTCATGTTCACCCTTCGACCTTGCTTTTGGAAAGGTAAGTTCGACAGTGATTCACGTGCACGAGCTTGGACTCGTACTTCTTTGAGCCAGAGGATCATTTGCATTGCCAGAAATTTGACCCTAACTTTTGCCTGAGCCGCCCTTTTCGGGTTTTCGACTCACCGGGTCACTTTAACTTTTGCCTAAGCCGCCTTTTCAGGTTTTCAGCTTAGCGAGCATTAATTTTCTTTTCTTCTTTTTTTGTTTTTTTGTTTTTTTTTGTTTTTTTTTAATTTGCTCTGACATCTCCTCCCTAAGCATAGTATTTTTTCACTGCATCTGTGTTTACAGGCATTGACAAATCCTGGTCATCCATATTAGTGAGTATTAAGGCTCCTCCAGAAAAAGCCTTCTTCACAACATATGGTCCTTCATAATTAGGGGTCCATTTGTCTCGATTGTCCTTTTGAATTGGTAAAATTTTCTTGAGTACCAGGTCTCCTTCTTGAAACTGTCGAGGCCGTACTTTCTTCTCGAATGCTCGTTTCATACGCCTCTGATACAACTGACCATGACAGAGGGCAGTCAATCTTTTTCCATCAATCAAGTTTAATTGGTCATGTCGAGCTTAAACCCACTCAGCCTCTTCTAATTTTGCTTCCATCATTACCTGAAGGGACGGGATTTCTACCTCAAAAGGCAAAACTGCTTCCATTCCATATACGAGGGAGAACGGGGTTGCCCCTGTCGAGGTTCGAACCGAGGTGCAATACCCATGCAGAGCGAGAGGGAGCATCTCGCTCCAATCTCTGTAGGTGACTACCATTTTCTGTACTATCTTCTTGATGTTCTTATTGGCCGCCTCAACCGCCCCATTCATTTTAGGTCGATAAGGAGAGGAATTGTAATGGTGAATCTTGAAGCCTTCGCAGAGTTCCTTCATCATTTTGTTATTCAAATTCGTACCATTGTCAGTAATGATCTGACTTGGTAGGCCATATCGGCATATCAGTTCTCGCTTGATGAATTTGACCACAATACTCCTTGTTACACTGGTATATGAAGCTGCTTCTACCCATTTGGTGAAATAGTCGATGGCGACCAAGATGAAACGATGACCGTTTGAAGCTTTTGGCTCGATGGGTCCAATGACATCCATGCCCCACATTGAGAAGGGCCATGGTGCCGTCAAGACATTTAGGGATAACGGGGGTGCATGAATATGGTCAGCGTATATCTGACATTTATGACATTTTCGGACATACTTGAAGCAATCCGCTTCCATGGTCATCCAGTAATAACCAGCCCTCAAAATCTTTCTAGACATGGCATGTCCATTAGCGTGAGTCCCAAAAGATCCTTCATGAACATCCTTCATGATTTCGTTTTCCTCATCAGCATCAACACAACGAAGAAGGACAGAGTCATAGTTTCTTTTGTAAAGCACATCCCTATTTAAGAAGAAGCCCATGGCGAGTCGCCTTAGGGTCTTCTTATCATTTTCTGTAGCACCCTCGGGGTATTCTTGACTCTGGATATATCTCTTAACATCATGGTACCAAGGTTTCCCATCAGACTCCTTTTCCATCATTTGACAGTATGCAGGCTCACAATGCTTCTTTACTTCGATGAGAGGCATATCGTAGTCACTACTTACTTTGAACATTGAGGCAAGGGTAGCTAAAGCATCAGCCATTTGATTGTCATCCCGGAGAACGTGATGAAAAGAGATCTCGTCAAACTCCTTGATCATTTCCTTGATGTGATCATAATAAGGAATCAATTTACTGTCCCTAGTCTCCCACTCGCCTTTCAATTAGTGAATAACCAAAGCAGAGTCCCCATAAACTTCTAACAACTTTACTTTTGCATCCAACGCTGCCTGGATTCCTAATGAGCATGCCTCATATTCAGCAATATTATTGGTACAGTCAAAACATAATCTGGCGCAGATAGGGATAAATTCCTTATCGGGTGAAATCAAGATAGCACCAATTCCGTGCCCCAATGCATTAGAAGCTCCGTCAAATCTCAGGGTCCATTTCTCCTTTTGACCACCTTCTTCATTGAATAATGCCATGATATCTTCATCTGGAAAGTTAAATTGCATCGGCTGATAATCATTGATGGGTTGGTGTGCCAAGTAATCAGCCAGGGCACTTCCTCTTATAGCTTTTTGAGTGACATATATTATGTCGTACTCAGTTAACAACACTTGCCAGCGAGCGATCCTTCCAGTCAGAGCAGGTTTTTCAAAAATGTACTTGACGGGGTCCATCTTAGAAATTAGCCAAGTGGTGTGACTCAACATGTACTGCCTTAGGCGCTTAGCGGCCCATGCTAACGCACAACAAGTCCGCTCTAAAGCGGAGTACCTCATTTCACAATCAGTGAACTTCTTGCTCAAGTAGTAGATAGCATGTTCCTTCTTTCCAGTTTCATCGTGTTGTCCCAACACGCAGCCCATGGATTCGTTCAATACAGTCAGATACAATATAAGTGGCCTTCCTGGGGCTGGGGGCACCAAAATTGGTGGTTCTTGTAGGTACCGCTTAATCTTTTCGAAAGCTGCTTGACAATTCTCATCCCATCGCCCTGGTTGATTCTTGCGGAGTAACTTGAAGATGGGTTCACAAGTTGCCGTCAATTGTGAAATAAATCTGGCGATATAATTGAGCCTTCCCAAAAATCCTTGGACCTCTCTCTCTGTACGGGGAGGAGGCATCTCGAGAATCGCCTTAACTTTGTCGGGGTCAACCTCTATTCCCCTTTCACTTACTATAAATCCTAGCAGCTTGCCTGACCTTGCACCGAAAGTGCACTTGGCGGGATTCAATCTTAGCTTGAACTTTCTCAATCGTTCAAAAAGCTTCCTTAGATCGCTAATGTGCTCTTCATCTGTTCTAGACTTGGCAATGATGTCATCCACGTAGACTTCTATTTCCTTGTGCATCATATCATGGAAAAGAGTCACCATTGCTCTCTGATAAGTTGCCCCAGCATTTTTCAACCCAAAGGACATCACCTTATAGCAAAATGTACCCCATAGAGTAATAAATGTGGTCTTCTCCATGTCTTCAGGTGCCATCTTAATTTGATTATACCCCGAGAAACCATCCATGAAGGAGAAAATAGAATGCTGAGCTGTATTATCAACCAAAACATCGATCTGTGGTAGGGGAAAATCATCCTTGGGACTAGCCCTATTCAAATCTCGGTAATCCACACACATCTGTACCTTTCCATCCTTTTTAGGGACAGGGACAATGTTGGCTACCCACTGAGGATATTTTGCCACAGCTAGGAACCCAGCATCAAATTGCTTCTTAACCTCCTCTTTGATCTTTAAAAGCATTTCTAACTTCATTCGGCGTAATTTCTGCTTTATTGGTGGGCACTCAGGTTTCAAGGGTAGTCTATGCTCAACAATGCTAGCATCAAGCCCAGACATATCTTGATAAGACCAGGCAAAGACATCACAAAATTCCATTAACAACTTGATTAAATCTTCTCTTTGTTCTTTGTTTAGGGTAGTGCCGATCTTGATTTCCTTCTTATTTTCTTTATTCCCCAAATTAATGACCTCAACTATGTCTAGGTAGGGTTGAATCCCTTCATCCTCTTGCTCTAACAACCTTGTCATTTCAGGCGGTGGTTCACAATCTCCCCCACCTTCCTCATCAGCGTAATCAACTGGGTGATCGAAGTCAGGAAATGGGGTTGCGACCTCACTTTCCTCAAGGGAGTCACTTTCGGATCTGCAATTTAGTGTGATATGGCAAATAAAAAGAAAGAACAAGCGAGTAAAAAGAAGGGCTTAAAACAAGGATAAGGGGTACACGAAGAGTTTTTTTTTTTGAATTACGATACGCGTTTATTGATGAAAATGATAAAAACAAGTTTCTGTCGCCTTTTTGACATGGAAGGGTCCCAAAGCTTTAGGCAGAGCAGAGGGACGAATAAGTACTTAAAGCATAAACAAATTACTTTGGCAAAACATTCAAAGTCGTGGGGAACTCGATGGCCTCCCAGTTATGAAGTTCTTGGCCTGGTGGACAAGCAATCACAAAATCAACGCTATCACAAGGGTTTTCTTCAATGACAGCGACTTGGTCTGGACAAGTCATTCCCCGATACTTATCAAAGTCTGGCATCTTGAATTTGGGTGGGAGGACAACATCTGTGACTAAACATAGCTCTGAAGCATCTATTAGTCCAAAACCTCCAGAGCCTTCCATCATCCTCAAACGCTCTTCTAAGATTTCTATCTTTTCCTTTCGAGGAGCTGCGACCATACGGGTTGCATCTTGGAAATTGGCCCCATAGGGGGTTCCGTATCCATACGGATAACCGAGTGGCTGGTTGAACAGAGGCAAAGCATGGGACTGGTTTGTTAGGCCTGTATTTGGTGAAGGACCTTGGGGTTGGGCCATAGTCTGTGCAACATAACTCGGTTGGGTCACCTGGGCTCGTGTATTTTGGGCTTGTGTGTTGTAGGTCAGCTGGGTCATCGGGGCTTGTATATTCTGAGTTTGGTGAGTTTGTGGGTCATGGGCTTGCGTGTTTTGGGTTTGGTAAATTTGTGGGTCAGGAGCTTGTGTGTTTTGGGTTTGGTGGAGTGATGGTATATTTGGCTGGGTAGGGTATGAAGTGTGAGGATTCATGGCTTGCTGGTCATGGGCGTCTTGGTTAGCGAGCGGGGGATAGTATCCTGGTGGAAGGCCATAAAGTGGAAAAGGTACTGGGTTGCCGTCAGGGCCGACAAATGTATGCTGTGCATAAGACTGGCCGTAAGGTGACTGGGTCTCAATGACAGGGTTAGGTCTTCCAACATGAATGGTGACAGGGGGTGTCATTGTGTTTGGTACTTGGGTTCTTGTTGGGTCGGAACCAAGGGGGAGTGGTACAGTGACAGGCTGCTGTTGGTTATTCTCAATACCCGCAGAGGAAACCCCTTCTGTGATTCTCTTTTCCAGAAGCTTAGTCAACTCGGCTACTTGTTCTTTCAGCTGATTGAACTCGTTTCTGAAATCTTCATCCCTGATTTCTGCTTCGGCCATGAGTCTCGTTTGGAGTCGGGTCGAATAAGGATGTTTACCCGTAATGTCTATTGTAAGTGAAAACACAAAATTGTTAAAAAAGAAAGCATCAAATAAAAATGGTAATCAAAAATAAACAGTATGGTGCACAAAGTTATCGCGGAACTCGACCAGTAACCTCCAACCATTCCTCAGAACGTCATATTCAAGAGTAATAAGTATGTGATAAATGGAAATTAACATGAGACGGTTGTGGAAACAAAAGAATCCTTCTTTCTGAATTTCAAAGTACATTACTGCTGCCAACTTTTACGCAAGAAAAGTAAATCAACCATTCCTAGCTCGGGCAATCATGGCTCTCATTTTACAAATCCTTTCCTTACAGTAATCAAGGAAGTTTACAATTTCTTTTGGGGTACTAAGAGGGTTAACCATCCCCTCAGCTTGCTTAAGCAGGAGTGGGAGGTCTTCGAGGACTCCATTAGCCAAATGTGCCAAGTGGGCGAAGCGATTCATCCATGAATGAATAACTTTATCTTGTTGTGTCATTTCAGCTTTCAAAACACGGATAGCTTCATGACATTCTTGCTCAGTATCCATCGCATGCTGTCGCTCGCCGTTTATCTCTCGCTGGCAAGCTTCTACCACCTCATTAAGCTGATGCTCTAATTGACCAACTTGCAATTGTAGGAGCTTTTTTTGTACCAAGGCAATTTGCTCATTCTCTTTGGCTTTTTCCAACATATCCCCCAAGAGTTGCTTGTCACCCAACATAGTATCCCTTTGCTTGCTCTTCATCCTCAGTTGAGTATTAGCTGTTCGAAGGCATTGACTTTGCTTCCTCAAGTAATCTCTTTCAACTTTCCGCTTCTTTCCAATCTCCTTGATGGTTCGCTTACTTTCTGAGTTCTCCCTTTTTTGAAGGGCACATTCTTGTTGAGATTTTAGCAAGTCTTCCTCCAGCTTCTTATTTTTTATAATTAACTCCTCTATCTTGGCTTTCAAGGCTTCCTCTTCAAGAGTAGGTGAGGGAACAGGTATTCTTGTCGGGAGATGGAAGGGACTTTTGAAAGGCAGCTTAACAATGGAAACTCTATTCAGGATCCATCGGTAGTATTCGTCCTTCACGGCATGGCTTCGAGCTCCTAGTTCTTTTCCTTGCCTGTGGACCATCTTCCACGCATTTGCTATATCCCGAATAGCAGAGGTACAATCTCCTTTTGAGTAGCGAAGGACAAAAGGAATGAGTGATTCTTCATCAGGTGGCCCAAGCAATGGATAAGCTAACTGCCGTTTGGCTATGACAGGGTTGTAGTTAATGCATCCTTGTGTGCCCATAAGAGGAACATTCGGGTAGTTTCCACAATGATGAATAATGGTGTCAACCTTCAACCATTGTGGATACCACCTTACTTTGTCAGCTGTGAGCCCCATCAGGTGATTGGCCCATTCACGCCCGTTTTTTGTTACTAACTGGCATAATTTTAGATCGGAAATAGGACATTCAACTTTGCCGACTTGGTGGAAAACATGTGACGTGAGCCACACATACAGAGCAGGTAGACAACAAATGATTCTTTTTCCACCTTGTGTAGAACAGAAGTCCATGGTGTAATATATATTTGCCAAGATAGTAGTGACAGGATTTTCAGACTTAAATTTACGGGCAAGGAAAATGCCAATGGCATCATAGTCTATGTAATTGTCAATGTTGGGGAACAAGATAACACCATAAATGGTTAAAGCCAAAGTATCCATGAAGGCTTCCCAATCTCCCTTCTCAGCCAGCAAGTGCATGTGCCTCTCAAAATATTCCCGATCAAACCCCAGGACTTGATTTCTATTTAGCTGCTTACTTCTTAAGACTTCCGGATTAATCCTTAGGATATGAGCAATGGTAAGAACATTCGCATGGCGTCCAAGGTGGCGGTAAGGCATTTGTCCCTCTAGTGGCATACCCAGAATCTGTTCGAACTCCTCAACAGACGGAGCTAATTGAAAGTCTTGGAAAGTGAAACAACGGAGAGGTGGGTCATAAAACTGAATCAAAGCAGTAATTGCTTCGACTTGTACTTCCACTTCTAGCAACTTTAGGATCCTCCCATATCTCCTTGAAAAAAACATTTTCTGATTCATATCTAATTTCTTGCCTAATGCTTGCAGACTGGTTGTATCGACCTTCCTAGCCTTGACATGCAGTAATTTTTTCAACTCAGGTATATTTGTACCACAACTATCCGATCTCATGTTAATTTCCATACTTTCACTCAGAGGTGTTGGCTAAGCTCTTGATAGCTTCCTGCGAGAACATGAAAATGAGAAAATCAGTCACTAGTACTGACGTGTTTTGTAAATCGATACTCCCCTAGTAACTTTGAAAATATTTTTGTATTTAGGGAAGTTTCGATTTGACAAAACTTATGACAAATCAAAGGTCATGTGAGCTACGGATTTTCTGATCATTGTCAATAAAAAATTTGATTTTTTTTTGATTTTTTTTATACCCCTTTTTTTATTCAAAACATCCGTAACTCAAATCCCAAAGACTTGTGCACAAAGAGAAAGAACTATTTGCCCCTTAAAGAATCACTAGTTAAAAGTATGTCATTTTTTTGAAAAAAAGTAATTCACTAAACGGGCAAGTAATCCTCTATTTTGGATTAGAAGGAAAAGTGAGAATGAGAAAAGGTAGAAGTAAAGTTTGCCCCTTTGTGCCTTAAGGTGAGTTTTTCTGGAGGTCTCCTAATGGTTCTAAGGTTCATCTATCAGTGATACCTCGCATTAGGTGGCTTGTTCTAAAACTTCTAAAGGTCACTAGAGCCAAGATCCTATTCATGATGTTGATCACAAATAGTAAGAAGTATACTAAGTGTGAGCACCATGAATAAGTCGAACTCTAGCTGAGATTCTCACGGTAACCAGACAGGAAGTACATCCCAAATGGCTCCGCTATCAACTCCCCTAATCTTAAGTTTTATTTGGGCCCGGGTATAGGGTCCCACTCAAAAGTGTGTGCAAATTGTGAGTGTAGTGTGTGAAAGAGGCATTCAATACCCGTACCTTACTCACCCTGCACATAGAACAAACACAGAGCAACAAAATAAAGTCAACTACCCTAGGGTTCAATGATCACACAGATATTTACAGAACATAAATAATTGAATACAAACAAAACAGAAACTAAACATTGACAAGGGAATAAAGTAAAGGAAGAAGTTAAATAATTAATATGCAAATTAAAACATGCGCTATCAAATTGACTGGCTTGACTCTCTAGGTCCCCAGTGGAGTCGCCATCTGTCGCGACCGGGATCGCGGCGGCGCGGCCGACCCTCGAAATGGTTTTAAATAGTAAACAGGGAGTCGCCACCAATATTTTTTAGGATAAAATAGTGGAAAAACCTTTTGTTAAAGCACTGGTTATAAAAATGAAATTCCATGTTTCGGGAGTCTGATTACAGGTGAGGAAGGTATTAGCACCTCACGACTGTCCGTTATAAAAACGGTTACCTCAATTTGATAGCGCGTATTATAATTAACCCAATAATTATTTTAACTTCTTCATAAAAAGAAAAATGTACGGAACGACAAAATAAACAAAAAAATAAACAAAGATCAACACAAAATATTTACATGAGATTAACAGGACGTCTCGTCTAAATTAATCTCACTCCTTCTTTTTCTTTAAAGAGATATTTTAAAAATATGAGATTAACAGGACGTCTCGTCCAAATTAATCTCGCTCCTCCTTTTGATAGCAAGACAAAAAGAAAACTCTAAAAAATAAATAAAGAAAGGTGGGCCCGACAGGAACTGTTTCCCGCTCCTACGTATTCTCGAGCTTTCGAGAAATCAGGGTCACGTAGTTCTTTAAATGTTGTTTTTTTTTTAGGAAAAGATTAGGAAGATATTGATAGGCATCATTTTAGTGAAGAATCCATACAAGGCGAAGTGCTTCGCACGTGCACGGATCTGATAGAGACTGTGTAGACGGAAGTATTTTCCGTACGAAACTGATTAAAAAAATGAATATATATAAAAAAACTGAATGGGAGAGGAAAACGAGTGCAAAAAATGAAAAAAAACGAGCGAAAAATAAGAAAACCGAGTGAAAAATAAGAAAACCGAGTGAAAAATGAAAATCCGAGTGAAAACAGGGAAAACCGAGTGAAACAGTGACAATATGAGTGAAACAGTGAAAATCTGAGTGAAACAGTAAAAATCTGACTGAAACAATGAAAATCTGAGTGAAACAGTGAAAATCTAAGTGAAACAGTGAGAATCTGAGTGAAATAGTGAAAAATCTGAGTGAAATAGTTAAAACCTGAGTGAAAATAAGGGAAACCGAGTGCAAAATAGTAAATCCTAGTGAAACAGTGAGAATCTGAGTGGAATAGTAAAAATCCGAGTGGAAATAAAGGAAACCGAGTGAAACAGTGAGAATCCGAGTGGAAAGAGGCTTACCGGGTGAAATTTGAGCAGAGAAGAATGATTGGGACAAGAATTGCAAGTCCGAGAGGGAAAAGGGAGCTAGAAGGAGTGCTGTTGAGTGAGAGTGTAGAGGATGTTGGGGTAAAGAGAGTTTGAAAGGTGAGGGGTTAGTGAAGTGAGAGGGAGAGAAGACTTGGCGTGAGAGAGAGAGAGAACGGAGGTTTGGCAGAGTTTCCTCGTCTGAAATGCCTCCCCTCTCAGCTGCCCTCTGCCCATCCCATTTATAGGCTGGCCCGAGTGGAATGCCAGCTCAGGCCTCCACTTCTGAGTGGAATGCCAGCTCAGGCCTCCACTCGGTTTGGGTAGTGGGGGACAACGGCTGGTGGGAATTTTTAATTCCTCCACCTCCGCCCCTGTCTGCCAGCCACCTCCGGGATTCCTGGATCCACTTTGGGGGTGGAATCCAGGTCAGCATGTGAATCCGAGTGAGGAGAGTTGAAATCCGAGAGATAATGGTGTAATCCGAGTGAGGAGAGTTGAAATCCGAGTTAAAATGCTGTAATCCGAGTGAGAATGGCTCAGATCCACCTTCCAATCAGTATTCATCCACACTGGCAGTCAAATCCGAGTGAGGATGTGTAAATCCGAGTGCAAATGGAGTAATCCGAGCAAAAATGATGGGAATCCGAGTGACTCTCACTCGGATCACCCTCTCAGTCAGCCTTAAACCACTTTAGGAGTCAAATCCGAGTGGAAAAGGGGTCGGCCTTCACTTCCTCTCCACAATCCGAGTATAAAATGACTCGGAAACCGATTGAAAATTGAGGATAATGACTCGGAAGTTGGAATGGCTCGGAAAGAAGCAAACTGACTGAATTGCCAGTCAATTCCGACTGGAAGTTGATAGAAATGAGCTCGGGAAAGGTTTGAAGGAGGACTCGGTGGTTGAGTGTAAAGGAGGACTCGGAACCGAGTGACCAGCGACACGGAACCGACTAAAATGGCTCGGAAATTTGGAATTTTGGTTATTTTCACTCGGAATAGCATTGACAGTGAAGTATTTCACTCGGAACTGACCCATTTTGAGTGATCCCACTCAGATTTGATTATTTTCGAGTCATTCCACTCGGAAATTCTTGATTTTGACTCATTCCACTCGGAAATGCTTCATTTTGACTCAGATTTGGTCATTTCTGAGTAGTTCTACTCGGATTTCTCTTCAACAGTGACATATTCCACTCGGATTTGATCTGTTCCGAGTCCTGCCACTCGGAAATGATCATTTCCGAGTCCCTCTCTCTCTTTTTTTTTTTTTTGAAAATTCTTTTCATTTGCGGATGGGCTGAAATAGGTGTTCACAGAATGCATCCCCTGCAGTTGAGAGGAACGAATCGCCAGAAGTTGAAAGTTTTGACAGGCACAGGTTCAGAGATGCTAAGGTTGCTGAAGATTATGATATAAAGTTTAAGACCAGAGAGACCGAGCATCCCAGGCAATCAGCAGGAGCCGGTTCTTCTTCTTCTGACATTTCTATGGTGTTACAGGAATTGCAGGTCATGAAGAAGATGCAACTTGGAATCCATGATCGGGTTTTGAACCACGATCTCATGCTCAGGAAGATTGCCACCAAATTGAGGGTAGAGCACACAACAGAAATGGGAGCCCCACCTGACAGAGATGCATGGTTGGCTTCCATTAGATTCACTATTCCCTCTGAGGACGTACCCCTGGCAGCTGATCTCCCATCATCTTCAGAGCAGAATGAAGAGAATAAGGATCAGGATGATTAAGTTGTTGCTCCGTGTTTTATGTTGTTTTTATGTACTGACTTGACTTTATTTTAATAGTTTTCTGAACATTGAATATTCTCTTGTGGTTGTAATGGAATTTTATGTTTTTATTAAGATTGTTATTATTATTTAATTTTTCTCAATTGTATCAGAAAACCCGTGCATGTCAGTCCGAGTAATTGCTTTCCAAGCACTGCCAGTCAGGTAAAAAGGGAAGTCTTATATTACTCCGACTCCTTAATTGCTAAAATATGCTAATTGCGTTTAATTTCAAATCCATCTTAATAAGTTAAAGTTTGCTAATTCTTAGGCTTTAGTCGGATAAATTAATTAATCGGCTTTGTTTAACTCATGATCCCTGGCCATAACTATTTTTCATGATTAATTAATTGTTTACTTTGTATGCTAGTTAGCAATCTGAATGTATGACCTTACATTAAGTTTGGGGACATGACTGGCTGATTAACTATTATATTCGTAGCTTTTGAGCCTGTTTTATTCTTTTCCGAGTGAACTTGCATGCTAGTTAGTGAGACAGAATTTGCTTCAGTGCTTGCTAATTGATTGTATGCCAGCCAATCAGAAATGATGAAGGCCTTCTTTGATTAATTTAGCCAGGGCCAAAAAGTAGCCTTCCTAATATTTTAAATTATCCTTTGACCCAATAATTATGTTTGAGCCTGAGACCCTTTTATTCTGTTTATTCACCTAACGTTACAAGCCTATTTATCTAGTAAAAAACCAACTGATTTATCCCTAGATGTTCCACTGATGAATTGCTCAGTCTTAGTTATTGCTCGGGACTAGCAAGTTCTAAGTTTGGGGATGAAGAGTGTGCCTAACAGCAATTAAGGACACACTCCGACCTTAGTTATAGATGAATAAATAGAGAAATGAAGGGAGAAATAGAAAAGCCAAGAAGAAAAATAAATCAGCAAGGAAAAAGGTGCAAAGCATCGATTGAAAAAAAAATGTGATCGGAAAAAGAAAGAAAGAAAAGGAAAAGTCCGAAGGACTGAAAGAAAAAGAAGGTGCAAAGCACCGCAAGTTATTAAGTTAGCATTCACTCAGAAAATAATGGAGCTTGCTAAGTAGAGGTAATTAAGTTAAAATTGAGTCAAGGCATCAATGGACACATCTTGTAACCTGACACTCACTCAGAAAAACAATAATTGAGCCTGTAGCCCAGCCCCATTATAAGCTTAAAAAGCCCTTACTGATCCGATTGTGTTGGCATATGGCATGACGTTTAGAACTGTTGCAAACCTATGTTTATCTAACAAGTATACAGGTGATAAGTGCATTCTATTTACCCTATACACCGAGAGAAGAGTGAAACACCGACCCAGTAAGGAAAGCATCAACAGCTTGTTTCCCAAAGGAGGTGTAAGTTATTATACTTTTAGAAATTGCGAAAAGAAAGCATGGTCGGTATTCAATAATTATAGCATGAACTAAGTTAAGGAAAGGTTGATTGTGTTGAATAACAGCTTGTTAGTTAATTAATCTGAATATTTTCTTGAGGACAAGCAAGTTTTAAGTTTAGGGATGTGATAAGTCTTGAAAAGACTTAATTATTCTGCCTTTTATTTGACTTAATTCATTGTTTAGTGATTAGTTTAGCCTTATTATTTAATTAATTGCTAATAAATTATAATTTATTTAATTATTTCAAAAGTGCTTAATTTATGTAAGAAGCTGATTAAAAACATTAATTAGTTAAGAAATTGAGTTTATTTATAATATCATTAACCCAGCATACAAATACTAGACAATCAGTGAACAAACGCTGGGCAAATTAGTTGTTTATTGGTCCAGGAAAAAGAGCGCTCAAGCTGAAAGGAGAAAGCCGAGCGAGTTTTGGAAAATCCGAGTGAGACTTCACAAATCCGATTGAAAAGAGTCCAAGAGCCCAAACCGAGCGAGACTTTAAAGGGAACCGAAGATAAAAAGAAGAACCCGAGCGTCAATTTCAGAATGCTGATTGAATAATCCATTCGCTCAAGCGAGAGTTAAATTCGCTCAAGCGAGGGTCAAAAATTCGTTCAAGCGAGCAAGTTCGCTCAAGCATGACCGCAAAATATCACTCTTTCCCAAGCTTCTCCATCACGCTTTAAGCGAGAAAGCAATACTGCAGTACATATTTCAAGCTCGCCCAAGCGAGAACCCAGTTCGCTCAAGCGTAAAGGCTGATATTTAAAACATTGATTATTCCCTCCAGAAGACACTCGGCACCAGTGTTGTTTCCTGCTGCCTTCTCCCCTACTTCTGCACCTTAGTAATTTAAGTAGTGAGCTGTTATTACTAGTGTTGAGCTGTAAATTAGCTAATGAGGAACTGGAATCTGTTAAGAGCTGAGCTATAATTAGTTAGTTATTCTGTAATTATGTAATTAGTTAGTTAGTTTAGTCATTAACTTAAGCTTTCTAAGTTATTAGTTAAGTTAGTTAGTTAGGTAGATGCTATATATATGTTTGTACATATTTTGTGAAAAACAGAGACAGATACACATAGAATACATCGAACACACTTCATTCGAAACTTCAAACATCTCACTACTTCATTTTCTCTCTCTAAATCCTCTCCTCCATGATGTTCCACAATCCTTCGATGGAACCGAAGTCGATGGAGTTCTAAATTCTTAAGGTTAGGATTGCGAAGGTTAGCAATGGAATCTTGAAGCTGTAAGCGAGGAAATCAACTTCTAGATCCTGAGGCGAACAAGCTGAGGAGTGGATCTGAATTGCTGGATTGACAAATCTAGAACTGATGAAGAACTTCGCTAGTGAGGAATCATGGTTGAAGCTTAGGTAACTTCCAGCTTTCTAACTAGTTCAGGCCTAATCAATTTAGGTGAATAGTTAGAGTTCAACCTCTAATTTCGCATTAGATTCTTAGGTTAATTGAACACTTAAGGAATTAAGGTTCGATGCTTAAGGATTAGTGTTTTTCACCTAAGGAATTAGGGAATAACCACAAGCGGATTGTCCTCTGGATTATGAAGTTTGATTATACTTTAATTGCATATTTCTTGATTAATTTGTGAACTGAAGCAATCCTGACCTATTTTCTATTAATCACCTTTTCTCATTTCATCTTAATACTGTTTCTGGAAATACAAAAACAATCAGAAAACATTTAAACAACAAAAACCGAATGAACTTTCTGTGCTTGTGTTGGTTCAGCTTGTACTAGTCTGAGATTGAGGTACTTACCACAATCCCTATGGGACGATCAAATATAATACAATTTTAACGACTGGTGCGCTTGCCAAAGCGTAAATCTTCTGAGAATTACATATCAAAATAATGACTCAGAGATTTGGCATCACTTATGCACATCAGCGTTCACATCGCTGCTCTATGGAATCTGACCGACTTGTGCACTCACCAGCTAGAATCTGACCGACTTATGGAATCCGTTGACGTGATATCCATTCCTAGTGGCCAAGTGGGCCGTTCCATTATCAGGCTTGAACCTTCTTACTCTAATCATGTCATTGTATATATATTATAATATATATTCACTTCAATCATGTATGTAGGTGGCGGAAATGGTCAAATACAGCTCACTTTTTATCCAAAATCTCCATTATTCCCATAATTAACGCACCTAACCTTCAATCACGAAAAAGCTTGTCCCCCACTTGTCTTTTGCATTATTAAATTGATACCACAACTCATTCCCAAGACTGAACTCTCAGAACCAACAAAAATTAGTAAAACACTCTCTTTCTTATTTTCTTCTCTTCGTACAAGTCTCTCTCTCTCTCATTTTTCCTCTTCTCGTCACTGTGAGCTGAAGCAAGGGAAATAACAGAAAGTCCTCAACTCCATTAAGGTCAGGGAGTATATTCTCTGGTATTCTGGGGGGGAACTGAGTGTTTGGAAAGGGCTAAGGTACTTCTGGTCCTCACCTTTCCAGGGCAGGTTCGGGAATTGTTGTTAAATTAAATGCTTAAATACTCATATATTTGTTTTATATATTTTTATTGATATGTACATGATTAATTGGTTGTGTTAATTATTATTTACCATGATGATTTAATGGATATGATCGGTATTGAATTGTGAAAATATTAAGAACCATGGGTGTCTATGTGAATTCCAGTTAGTACGTTTTGACAAATGAGATGAACAAGGAAATATTGATGAAGGGTCACCATTTACATCACTGTTATTATTATTATGATTATGATTCCAATTATAATTATAATTATGAAAATGATTATTATTATTATTATTATTATTATTATTATTATTATTATTATTGCTGTTGTTGTTGTTATCATTATTATTATTATTATTATTATTATCAGTATTATTATTATTATCGTTATTATTATTATTATTCTTATTATTATTATTATTATTATAATTATTATTGTTACTGATATTATTATTGTTTAGTTATGGATAATGAAATAAGGAACATATAATTATGAATATGATTATTATTATTATTATCATTATTATGATTATTATCAATTATTATTAGTATTATTATTATTGTTATTGTTACTAATATCATTATTGTTTTAATTATGAAAACTAAAATAAGGAACATATTACTTACTCTTTAAATGAAGCATTATTTTAGCCAAGATATGACCGATATATTTTCTTGAATAATAATAAAAATGACCTACAATGTCTAAAAAATTGATGGGACCCAAGAACTTGAGAATAAATATTATGAGGCTGGAAACACATAAATACCCAAGGATCAAATGATAAAAATAAAGCATTTTGCATCATGAAAATATTTTTGAGGGAGTAAAACTAGAGTATACACCTGGTACGCTGGAGGACATTCACGTTTGATCTCCGAGGAGAATCTTGGGAGTACAACCGTGATAGAAACCCAATGGCATCAGAGTCGCGCCTAATGTAACATCCTAAATTTTGTAATATTTAGAAAATTCATTCATTAAGGATTAATGAAGAAATTCTGAATAAAATTCCGAGTGAATGCTGTTTGAAATATGAAATTCCGAGTGAATATGGTGCGATACTGAGTGAAGTAAGACCGAGGAAGCCATTTCCAAATGGAATTAAGATGTTTCCGAGTGAAACATCATTAAGCAAATTATTTCTAAGTTAAGAAAATAGTGTCCGAGTGAGACACTTTCGAATAAGGAAATCCGAGTGAAATGGTTCCGAGTGGAGTATCTCCGAATTGAGATTTTCCAAGTGAAATGTCTCCGAGCATGACATTTCCGAGTGGAATGATACCGAGTGAGAAATTATTAATTTCTAAATGATGTGGCACCGAATAGGATATACCGAATAAGTGTGTTCCTAAATGAATAGTTCCGAGTGAACAATTCCCGAGGAAAGTAAATATTCGAGTGGGTAGTTACCGAGTGGTGAACTTCGTTAAATTTATAATCGGGTCGATATTTAATAATGACCAAAAACTTGTACTCGGGTTTGTCTTCGGAATTGTCCTTGACCCCGAGTGATTTGTTTGAATGGGAACACTTCCGAGAGAGAGAGTTGACTTCAAATTCCGAGTGATTTTTTTTAGATGGAAGATTCCTGAGTGATGTAAGCAAAAGATTGACTCGGACATAAATATACCCGAGTATGTTTGAATGCGATATTATCGTGTGGGATACTTCCGAGGAAATAAAGCCGAGTGTTCCATGGGATGGAACCTTTCCTCCGAATGAAGGAGTTTCGAGTGGACAGAGGCTATGATAGACCTTCTCGGAAAAATATGCCCAGAAGGCTAAAACCGAGTCAGTATATACTGAAAACCGAGTCAGAATTGATGATTATTTTAATTACTGAAGCTTTACACGTCAATCTGTTCTTCTACTTTCTAGCAGCTTCACTTTTTAAGATATTTTCTAAGTATGGGACCTTTTCTTATGTGATGTCCCTTTTCATTAAATGCTTATTCCTTATTCATCAATTGAAGAAAACGTACAGTAGAGATTTTTTTATTGTTCACGTCTCTTTTGCATGAACAATATAAATATCAACTACTGTTAGATCAATAAAAGACTTTTGAAAAGTGAAAAACATCATCTACAGTCTTTCTCTTCAAACTCTTGCTAAAAGCCATTAACGAAGAAGAAATCAAACTTCATTTCTTCTCTTTACGAAGAAATCTTTGAACTGACAAGAAGCTGAAATTCCAGTCGGAATTTACAAGCTGTGAATTAGAATATAGCTTAAAGAGCTGCAAGAACTCTTTATTCCAGGTAGGGGGAGCGTTACATTTCAAATAGATAGTTTATGAATGGATATGGGGTATTATTTTGTGTACATGTGATATGTGTATGAATTATTGTATCAGACCCCGATTATATGACGTTTATGTTTTCATATTTTCCATTCATATTATTGATATTAACATGAGATTGATGATGATGATATGGATGACGATTCATGAATTTTCATGATATCTATGTATATGCTTGAGATGCATGTGTGATGATTGAATATGAAATATGATGTGATTTTCACAAAAGACCTTGGGTGGGACTCAAGGCAACCTCTTGAGCGGGGCTCGGGGTTTGGCCCGTAGCACTGAGTAGAGGACCGCTATCACTCTGGGAGTGGTACTCAGTGTTACATTAGGGGCGTAGAGCGGTTTGGTACCTGTAAAACGGCCGAATCAGCCGAGTGCTAAATTATGGCTCGGGGAGCCAGTGTTGTAACACAAAATTAAAAGACTTAATGGATCCATTTGTTTGAGCATGTGTATGCACTAATTTTTGTGTGCACACACTGACCTATATGTTATTGATAGAAAATACTGATCATATTGTGTTATATGACTCGGTTTATATTATTTGCATAGTTATGGATTGGGCTTTTAATCCAATTCAATAACTATTATTTGATATGTTTATGCTCACCCCCTACTTATCATTTTTACAGTGGATAGAGGACACAGTGATGGCACTTGAAGTCACTCGAATGACTGGAGCATTATGTATTAGTATGCACAATACATAGTGTACATAGTTATTTGGGTAGAAGCCTTGGTCGGCTCTTGTGATTACCGAGTGTTGTATTTCATTTGTATTGTAAAATGGCCGGTCGACTTTTGTAAAGAGATAATAATTTTATTTAATTCAGATTTCGTTTAAATCTTTAAATTATTTATGAAAAGTTTATTTGTATTTATTTGTATTTCAAACGGGTCAGTCAGATTGATGTATAACCGGTATTTTAATGCTAAATCTGATTCCTGTTTGGAAAATTTAAATTATTTATGAAAAATTTACTTGATTCATTGGAAATTATTTCTAAAAATTAAGGATGTTATATTTTGGTATCAGAGCAGACTTGAAAAGTCCAAGGCCAAGGTTAAGCTACTAAATACGATGATTGAGTGAAGTTATATCACTGTTGTCGTTATGTAAAATAGTTGAGGATAAAATTGCTTTCATATCCATGAGTGGTACTAAAGTATGATGATTATTTCAGCGTGTGGTACTAAAGTAGACCCTCATGGTATGGACGCAATGGCTGCTACCTTTCAGCGTGTGGCTGATATTCTAGAAAGGCAGAATCAGCCCCAGCCGAGTGACAATCAAAGCATTGATTGTTTCTTGAAAAGAAAACCGACTGAATTCCATGAAGGATTTCAGCCTGATCAAGCTTATGCCTGGATCCAGAACCTTGAACGGATCTTTGGCAGTTTGTAGTGTTCTGAAGCACAGAAGGTAGAGTATGTTGTTTTCATGCTTCGAAAAGAAGCTAAAAAATGGTGGAGAATGGCAAAAGGCCGATTGGTTGCCATGGGGACTGAATTGAACTGGGAAAACTTCAAGGAATGTTTCCTTGAGAAATATTTCCCAAATACAGTTAGGAGTCAAAAGGAACTGGAATTTATGGAACTTCGACAAGGCAATATGAGTGTCGAAGAATATGCAGCTAAATTTGAGGAGCTGTGCCTGTTCTATCCTCCTTTCCAGGTGCCGGGTACAGAAGGTTCAAAATGTATCCAATTTGAGAGTGGTTTGAACTCAAAGATTAAGAAAGCTTTCCGACACCAGGAGATTAGAAGCTTTCCGATCCTTGTTAATAAATGTAGAATATATGATGAGGATGATAAAGCTTCAACCGGCTCGGGCAGTAAGTCGTACAGTTCTTCAAGGTTACCACCGATCAGCTCTAAGAAGCAAGGAAAGTCTGTTAGAGGAGAATCTTCCTCTAAATCCAGAGGTCGAGGGAATGTTGGTGGCCGATTGGTGAATAGGCCGAGAGACATCAAATGCTTTAGATGTGGGGGCAATCACTATGCTCGAAACTGTGACACAGATGAGGAAGTTATTTGCTACCATTGCAATGAGAAAGGACATGTTCATCCTAACTGTCCTTTTCTCCAACCGACTGAATCACATGCCAATGCAAACCGAGGAGGCTTCAAAGGACGAGGCCGTGGAAACGGTAACAGAGGAGGAAGAGGCAATGGGGAACGTGGCAACAATTCTGTAATGCCGAGGAACGATCAGGCTGGGAGTTCTAGTTCACCGGCAGTAGGCCGAGTGTATGCTACCTGTAACATCCTAGGTTGATTTACCTTTGTTTTTATTTACATAAGGCAAATTATTTCCACAATCAATTTTTTCGCGTTGAATAAAAATTTGTATCTTAATATGAATTAGTATTTACTTCCCCTAATAAATAATCCACTCGGCCTTGATGTAAAATAATATTTACCTCTTTTAGTTACATAAAATCATACTCAGTATGAACAAAACCATTCTAAAATAAATCCTTAAATAAAAGTATGTTAAAATAATAACCGATCGGAAATGGTTCCACTCGGTCTTAATAATAAATAGTATTCACTTAAATATAATCAAAGTAATAATAAGAGTGTACGCAAAATAATATCCGGTCGGAATACATCTTTCGGTAAAGTGGAGTTACAACAGCGGGAGAAGAAGAAGAAGAAGAGGACAGGGGTCATTCGCCTGAGCGAGACCCCAAGGTACCTGGGCAAAATCCGAGAGTCGCTTAAGCGAGTGCCGACTCGCTTGAGCGAATGCCACCCTGAAGTCTGAGCAAACAAGACGCACATGCGGACTCACATGGGGTTTCACTCGGTAAAATGGTTTACTCGGCAAAAGGGTTTCACTCGGAAAACACTCAACTTTCATTCACTCGGACATTCCACACTCGACTCATTACTACCCTTCACTCAGAAAGCTTCGCTCGGTCACAACTCCCTCGGAGATAATTCAACCTCCTTCACTCGGTTATAGTTTCTCCGGATATCCTCACTCGGAGAATACCCTATCCTTACTTCCCTCGGAAGAAACTCTCTCTCGGCCACATTTTACTCAGAAACACTCTCACCTTCCCTTGGAAGCACTCAAATTTCCACTCGGACACATCCAACTTCTCTTCACTCAGAATCATGATACACCTTCTTCACTCGGAATCCTTATACACTTTCTTCACTCGGAACTCTCTCCCAACCAATCCCACTCGGGACATTCTAGCCTTCCACCCGGAAGGGGATCTCTCGGTTATCCTTCACTCGAGAATGAATCTGTTAGTTAATAAGCTGTCACAGCAATATAAGAACATATATATATATATATCAATGTATTTTAAAATATAAATTTGCATCCGATTCAATTTAAGTTGGCACACAGATAATATTAAACACTCGGAAACTCCTTATACACACATATACTCTACACGATCACTCAAAATTACTCAGGCCTTGGCATCGATCTCCCCCTTGGCGCGACTCCATGGCTCCGGCTTCCTCCCTGTCACTGGTTACTAAATTAAAATAACAACAAGGGTGAGTGTTTGGCATCATAATTAATATAAAACGGAATTTAACAAGTTAAATATATATATATATATATTCTATCCGAATGCATCTTCGTCCCTCTTTCAAATCATACTCAACAGTCATAATAACGAATTTCACTCGGCAAACTTAATGACAAACCACGCTAAGTATATATACATATGTATAAGTCTTATTCGGAAATCATAGCAGTTTACTCAGCAAACCCAACAACAGCATTCAGTAAAGATATCAATTCATACTCATCAAATATATTAAATTTTCACTCGGAGATTTATCAAGTCATACTCGGAAATTATAGCACATTGCACACAATGAACATATCAACTCAACTTAGCAATTATATTAAATTCATCAATAATCACCACTGACTCTCATGCAATCTGACTCCTAGTATCCGGACACTAAAGGATCGGCCTTCAGCTGGGGGTCCTACTTGACGCCCCGTGAACCCTGCTTGGTTCACCGAGTCCTGCTTGACTCTCCACCTTGACCACTAGGTCCTACTTGACCACTGGGTAGCTCAACTGGGCACAAAAACCACGGGAGCCGGAAATGAGGGGCTATAACAAACCGTCGGCCGTCCCACACCACATAGTCATACATACACTTCACATTTCACATATCAAACGTGGCCATTAACATCAATTTCTCATTACTCGGGTGACCTGCTTGTCAAACCCGAATTCACATTATAACACCGATCATCTCAACATTAAATATTTCAAGCTCATGACATGATTAACTCAGCCACACACCCGATCCTTAACTGGTCAGTGTACACAGTCACACATGCACAACATAGGCACACAACAACATTCAATAACATTTTCTTACCCTGTTCATACCGTTCAATGACTCAGATAGGAAGTAAGTCCTATTCTAATTAATCATAACCCGAACACCCCTTAACCTCGGTTCCACGCTTTGATGATCTGCTCCTGGTGTTGGTCCCTTCCCCTGAGCACTGGATTTGCAGTCTCAGCTCTGTCACTCAGCCTTTCGTTGTTTAATCTACTACCTACGGGTCAGAATGTAAAAACCCGTTAACTCAACGCCCTCAGCTCTAAGGGCCACATTTTAGCTCACACTCACCAAAGGAGTGGAGAACAGACTTGAATACAGCCATGCATGGTCCTTGGCTACCAGAGAAATGAAAGGGATAAGGAACCATAAATAAAACGGATCAATGGACTCACCTTGAGGCCACGATCACAGGAATGAGGTTTGATTGAGGTTTTAACACGAATGGAGTCCTCCTTCGGAGCATGCAATTCAACAACGAGAGAGGAGAAAACGAAGAAGAAGGAGAAACAGACCAAGAAGAAAAAGTGGTTCGTGAATAATGAAGAGGGGAGAGAGAGAATTTTCTTTTATATAAAGCTCAGGGGCAAGACAGCCTTTTCCCCTATTTCATTTGCATTCTCATTAAAAGTTTTTAATCAATTTCCCCATATTGGACTCTTTTATAATTAACCAACCAACTACGCTTATTTACTTTCATAACATTTAATTATTCATAATTGTCTAATACTTCATAAGAGTATTGACCCGATCTGGATACCGGCCAACCGGTATTCTGGCGTAGTGTCTACACCTCGAAAATCCGAGCTAACGCTTGAGAGATCGAATACTTCATCCGTTCTCACATCCTGGTTACGTACATCCGTTTGCCTCAGTCATTATAAGAGGTTGATCCAGACTATAGTTCCGAGTTAGGCATTATCCTCACACCGGTTATTCCAAGACTACATCAGGCACACCGGGTAAGCATCAGTCACAGGTCAGTACGTCTTTGACCGTCCTCCAATGTACAACCGATCTTCAACACCTGCTTGGTCCTTACATCTGAGGCCGGCCCGACACCGGATTCCTTGACCCCGGTTCAGACAGATTAAATATTAAATAAATCTCTAAAACATTTGCTAATATTTTCCACTCTTCATAATTTTTATTAAAATATCAAGGATGTTACACTACCACTGTTGAGGAAGCTGCTCAAGCTCACGACTTGGTTCAAAGTAAGTGCTTACTTGGGAATACTACTCTTGATGTGGTGTTTGACTCGGGTGTAACTCACTCGTTTATTTCTAATGATTGTGTTATGCAAATGAGATTGCCTGTTGTTACTATGAATCGGTCATTAAATGTGTCTAATCCGACTGGTGCTAAATTATGGACTTCCATGATGTGTGAGAACGTATCCTTCACTCTCGGTGATAGGGATTTTACTGCTGATTTAATATGTCTACCTTTGAGAGGTCTTGACATCGTTCTCGGTATGGATTGGCTATCAGCCTATAAAATCCTGGTTAACTATTGGAATCGGCAAGTGATTTTTCCTAAACAAAAAGCCGATGAATATGAAATCCAAGGTATATCTCAATTGCTTATGCTATTTTGTATGGTTGATGGGAAGAGTGAGTCTCGAATCCGAGATATTCCTATTGTTTATGACTTTCCCGAGTTATTCCCGGAGGATGTACCTGGTGTTCCTCCCGATAGAGAGATTAAGTTCTCTATTGATTTAATCCCTGGAGCCGAGCCAGTCTCTAGAGCTCCTTATAGAATGTCCCCGATTGAGCTGGCTGAGCTAAAGAAGCAAGTTGATGAGCTGCTCGAAAAATAATTTATCCGACCGAGTATATCTCCGTGGGGTGCTCCGGTGTTACTCGTTAAGAAAAATGATGGTGGCATGCAGTTATGTATTGATTATCGCCAATTAAATAAGCTGACCATCAAAAATAAATACCCATTGCCTAAGATCGACAATTTAATTAATCAGCTACGTGGTGCGTCGGTCTTTTCAAAAATTGACTTACGGTCAGGATACCACCAGATTCGAGTGAAAGCTACCGATATTCCTAAAACGGCATTCAGGACCCGGTATGGTCACTATGAATATGTGGTAATGTCGTTCGGAGTGACAAATGCTCCGACTGTGTTCATGAATTATATGAATAATATTTTTCATTCTTACTTGGATCGGTTTGTGGTGGTATTTATTGATGATATATTAGTTTATTCAAAGTCTTATGAAGAGCATAAAGAGCATCTCTGATTGGTACTCCAAGTGTTGAAAGAGAAGAAATTGTTTGCCAAATTGTCTAAGTGTGAATTCTGGGTGAATAGAATTCAATTCCTGGGTCACGTCATTTCTAGAGAAGGTGTCTCGGTAGATCCTTCAAAGGTCGAAGCTGTAATGACTTGGGAGAGGCCTAAGTCGATTACTGAGGTCAGAAGTTTTTTGGGTTTAGCCGGTTACTATCGGAGATTCATTGAGGGGTTCTCCAAAATTGCTTTGCTATTGACTAAACTAACCCGAAAAGATGTCTCTTTTGTGTGGTCCTCCGAGTGCGAGCAGAGTTTTCAAGAATTGAAAATCCGATTGACTTCTACTCCTGTATTGGCTTTGCCAAATTTGCAGGAAAGCTTTGTAGTTTTCTGTGATGCATCCGGACTCGGCTTAGGATGTGTGCTGATGCAGAATGGCCAAGTGATTGCATACGCTTCACGACAATTACGACCACACGAGCAAAACTACCCGACCCATGATCTAGAATTGGTAGCAGTGGTCTTTGCACTAAAAATTTGGAGGCATTATCTATAACATCCTAAATTTTTGAATGTTAGAAAATAATTTATTAAGGATCAGTGAGGAATTTCCGAGTTAAATTCTGAATGAATATTGTTGGGAATAAGCTATTCCGAGTGAAATGGTATGATACCGAGTGAAAATAGAAATAATTCCGAGTGAAAGGGGGCTCTGACTTCGAATGAGCACCTTTCAGACAAAGACGCTCCTAAGTTCTACGTTTCCGAGTAAAACATGATCGAGAGAACTACTTCTGAGTGTAGGAGGTTAAGATACTTTCGAGAGTAAGAAGTTAAGATACTTTCGAGTGTAGAAAAAATTGAGATACTTCCGAGTGTAAGGAAGTTAAGCTGATTCCGAGTGGAGCATCTCCGAGTTGTGTGACTTTCCGAGTGAGGTGTCTCCAAGTACGACACTTCCGAGTGGGACAAGACCGAGTGAGACGTTTCCAAGTGGGACAACGTCAAGAGACATTTCTGGTTTCCAAGTGGTATAGCACCGATTGAGACATACCGAGTGAGTCTTTTCCAGGAAAGACTTCAAATTCGAATGAGTATATTCCAAGTGAATAGTTACCAAGTGGATAATAATATTCGAGTGGTGAGTTCCTGAGTGGTGAACCCTTCATTTAATCCATGCACGGGTGTTTTAAAGAGTTGCTGAGAGCTTGTACTCGGGTTCATCATAGAGATTGACTTTGACCCCGAGTGATCCTTTCAAGTGGAAAGATTCCGAGAGAGGACTAAACCTCGATTCTGAGTAATAATTTCGAATGAAAGACTTCTGAGTGATGTAAGCGAAGGTTTTGACTCAGACAGAAATACATATAACCGAATAAGTTATTTCTAAAGGTATTTTCGAGTGATATATTTTCGTGTGGGACATTTCCGAGGAAGGAAAACTGAGTGTTTCATGGGATAAAACGATTCCAAGTGAATTTCCTCCGAATGAAGGAATTCTGAACGGACAGAGGCTATGTTGAATCCTCTCGGAAAGATGTGCCCAGAATACTGAAACCGAGTCGGAACATACTAAAACCGAGTCGGAATTAATAATCACTTCAATTATTGGTGCGCAAATTCTTTTCCTGATTTTGCTAAGTGGTGGACCCTTTCCATAATCCTATCCTCTTTTATTTTATTATTTCGTTGTTAAGTGCGTATCAGTGCTTACTCCATTCACTTATTCAATTCGTTTATGTCATTTTCATGAACGAATTATGTCAAATCCTATTATTAGACTAGTTTGGAATCATGTGAGTGTCAACATCGCCTTTAATCTTTCCTTATCGATAAAAAGAGGAGACCGATCTTCATTCTTCTCTTTAATGTGAAACTTTGTAAGAAATTTGAGAAAGAAAGCTGTGGACTATGCAGAACTGAAGTTCCAGTCAGAATTTATGTACTTCTTACTTCCAGAACTGAAGTTTCAGTCGGAATTTGTGTACTGTGGCTGAATATAGCTTGAGGAACTCCTTACTTCCAGGTAGAGGGAGCGTTACATCTTAAATGTATAGTTTATGAACGGATTGAGATATTATTAAATCCTGAATATGAATATAATATGTGTGATATATTTGTGATATTTCCGTTTATAAGATATTGATGCTGATATGTGATTGATGATGATGTTATGAATGTTATTTATGAATTTTCATGATATATGAATGCATGTGATGCTTATATGATGAACAAATATGAAATATATTATGTGGTTTCGAGGATTCCACAAAAGACCTTGGGTGGGACTCAAGGCAAACCTTTTGAGCAGGGCTCGGGGTTTAACCAATGACACTACTGTTGTCGCTGGGAGTAATTATGTCACATGAGAAGGCAAACGGTTTGGTACCAGTAAAACAGCCGGATCAGCTGAGAGCTGAGTTATGGCTCAGGGAGCCAGTGTTGCAACATAAATTAAAAGACTTAATAATGGATTCTGACTGATTGAGCATATATTTGCACTGATATGATATTGAGAGTAATATGATGATTTGATCGGCTGATGTTATAAGATTATATGATGTGTTTATGTTCTATATACATAGTTATGAATTGGACTTTTAATCCGATTTAATAACTATCATTTGATATGTTTACGCTCACCCTCTACTGTTGTCATTTTTTTATAGTGAACATAGGACCCAACAATGATGTGTGAGATCACTCAGCCGACTGGAGCATTATGTATTTGTGTATTGTACATAATGCACATAGTTGTTTGTAGTTGCCTTGGCCGGCTCCTGTGTATACCGATTGTGGAACATTTGTAAACATTAAATGAGTCAGATTATGTAATACCGACTGCTTTGTTATTTTAATTTGAAAATTCTGTTAAAATTTTCATTTATTTGCAAAAAATTTATTAGAAAATTCTGGGTGTTACATTTTGGTATCAGAGCATACTTGAAAAGGTCCAAGGCCAAGGTTAATCTACTAATGCTATGAATTGAGTGAAATCATATCATGGTTGTTAAGTATTATAGTTGAGGAAATCAACTATAAATAAATTGCCTTTGTATCCATGAGAGGTACTAAAGTATAGTGATTACTTCCGGGATAAGAAAAAGGACTCTCAATGTATAGATGCAATGGCTGCTACCTTCCAGCGTGTTGCTGATATCTTAGAAAGGCAGAACCAGCATCAACCAACTGACAATCAAACTATTGATTGTTTTCTAAAGCGAAAACCGACTGAATTCCATGGAGGATTTCAGCCCGACCAAGCTTATGCCTGGATCCAGAACCTTGAACGGATCTTTGGTAGTCTGCAGTGCACTGGGGCACAGAAGGTCGAATATGCTGCATTCATGCTTCGGAAAGAAGCTGAAAACTGGTGAAAAATAGCTAAAGACCGACTGATAATTATGGGAACCGAGCTGACCTGAGAGAATTTCAAGGGATGTTTCCTTGAAAAATATTTCCCGAATACTGTTAGAAGCCGAAAGGAATTGGAATTTATGGAGCTCAGACAAGGTGATATGAGTGTGGAAGAGTACGCGACAAAATTCAAGGAACTCTGTTTGTTCTATCCTCCTTTTCAAATGCCAGGTACTGAAGGCTCAAAATGTATTAAGTTTGAAAGCGGTCTGAACCCAAAAATCAAGAAGGCTTTCCGACACCAAGAAATTAGAAGTTTTCCGATTCTGGTTAATAAATGCCGAATCTATGAGGAAGATGGTAAAGTTTCTACTGGACCGAGCAGTAAGTTGGGTAGTCTTTCGAAGCTACCACCGATCAATTTTAAGAAGCATGGGAAGTCTATTAAAGGCGGGTCATCCTCTAACTTCTGGGGCCGAGTGAATTCTGGAGGCCGATCGATGAGTCGTCCCAGAGATGTTAAATGTTTTAAATGTGGCGGTGATCATTTTGCTCAGGATTGTGATAAAAAAGAAGGGGTTATTTGCTTTTATTGCAATGAGAGGGACATATTCGTCCTAACTGTCCTCTTTTGCAACTTACCGAGTCAAATATTAGTGTAAACCGAGGAGGCTTCCGAGGACGAGGCCATGGAGTCGGAAATAAGGGAGGCAGAGGAAATGGTGGACATGGCAATAATTCCATGATGTCGAGAAACGATTAAGTTGGGGCTTCTAGTTCACCAGCTGCAGGCCGAGTGTATGCCATCACTGCTGAGGAGGCTGCTCAGGCCAATGACCTTGTTCAAAGTAAGTGTTTACTCGGAAATACTACTCTTAATGTGGTGTTTGATTCGGGTACAACTCACTCATTTATTTCCAATGATTATGTGATGCATATGAGATTACCTGTTATTGCTATGAGTCGGCCATTGAGTGTATCTAACCTGACTGGAGTTAAACTATGGACTTCTATGATGTGTGAAAATGTTTCCTTCACTTTGGGTGATAGGAGTTTTATGGCTGACTTGATATGTCTACCTTTGAGAGGTCTTGACATTATCCTTGGTATGGATTGGCTGTCGACCAATAGAGTCCTAGTTGACTGTCAGAATCGGAGGGTGATCTTCCCTAATCAGAAAGTCGATGATCATGAAATCCAAGGTATATCTCAACTATTTATGTTATTCTGTATGACCGATGGAAAGAGTGAGTCTAGAATCCAGGATATTCTTGTTGTATATGATTTTTCCGAGTTATTCCCGGAGGATGTACCTGGTATTCCTCCTAATAGAGAAGTTGAATTCTCTATTGATCTGATTCCTGGAGCCGAGCCAGTCTCCAGTGCTCCCTATAGAATGTCCCCTGCTGAGTTAGCAGAACTAAAGAAACAAGTTGATGAGTTGCTAGATAAACAATTTATCCAACCGAGTGTATCACCGTGGGGTGCTCCGGTGTTACTCGTTAAGAAAAAGGATGGCAGCATGCGATTATGTGTTGATTACCGAAAATTGAATAAGCTGACCATCAAGAATAAATATCCATTGCCCAGGATTGACGATTTAATTGACCAGTTGCATGGTGCATCAGTCTTTTCTAAGATTAATTTACGATCAGGATACCATCAAATCCGAGTGAAAGCTGCTGACGTTCCTAAGACGGCATTCAGGACCCGGTATGGTCATTATGAATATGTGGTGATGCCGCTCGGAGTGACTAATGCTCTGGCTGTGTTCATGAACTATATGAACAACATCTTTCATCCCTATTTGGATCGGTTTGTGGTGGTATTTATTGATGACATATTGATTTATTCGAAGTCTCATGAGGAGCACGAAGAGCATCTTCGATCGGTACTTAAAGTGTTGAAGGAGAAGCAATTGTTTGCCAAATTTTCTAAGTGTGAATTCTAGATGGACAGGATTCAATTCCTGGGTCATGTTATCTCCAGTGAAGGTGTCTCGGTAGATCCTTCAAAGATTGAAGCTATGATGAATTGGGGGAGACCTAAGTCGGTCACCGAGGTCAGGAGTTTTATGAGCTTAGCCGGTTACTATCGGAGATTTATTGAGGGATTCTCCAAAATCGTTTTGCCATTGACCAAGCTAACTCGGAAGAATGTTCCATTTGTATGGTCTTCTGAGTGTGAAAAGAGTTTTCAAGAATTGAAGACCCGACTGACTTCTACGCCTATATTGGCTTTGCCAAATCTACAGGAAGGCTTTATAGTTTATTGTAATGCATTCAGACTCGGTCTTGGATGTGTGTTGATGCAGAATGGCCGAGTGATAGCCTATGCCTCGCGTCAATTGCGACCACACGAACAAAATTATCCGACCCATGATCTGGAGTTGGCAGGTGTCGTCTTTGCACTGAAAATTTGGAGGCATTATCTTTATGGCTCTAAGTTCGAAGTGTATAGTGATCATAAGAGTCTGAAATATTTGTTTGATTAGAAGGAGTTGAATATGAGGCAGAGAAGGTGGATTGAATTTCTAAAAGACTATGACTTCGACTTGAAATACCACCCGGGAAAGGCAAATGTTGTAGCCGATGCCTTGAGTCGGAAGTCCATTCACATGGCAACGATGATGGTTAAAAAGATGGAGTTGCTTGAACAATTCCGAGACATGAGCTTACAAGTGGATATTTCTTCACCCGGAAAAGTAACTCTCGGTACATTGAAAATAGCAAATGAATTTTTAAAGCTTGTTTATGTACAACAAATGTCAGATTCCTATTTAGCCGAGATGAAAGAAACTCAGGCTAAAGGCAAGGACCTATCCTTAACCGAGGGTTCTGATGGAATTTTCTGAGTGAAAGGTAGAATTTATGTACATGACTCGAGTGATTTACGACGATCGGTGCTCAATGAGGCACATAGAAGCATGCTGAGTATTCATCCGGGTACTACTAAGATGTATCATGATTTGAAATTACATTTTTGGTGGCCCGGAATGAAGATGGATGTGGTAGACTTCGTGGCTCACTGTATAATTTGTCAGAAAGCAAAGGTTGAACATCAAAAACCGTCCGGTAGTTTACAACCTTTAGAGATTCCCGAGTGGAAGTGGGATGCTATTGCTATGGATTTCGTAATGGGATTACCTAGGACTAGGAGTGGACACGATGCTATCTGGGTTATTGTGGACCGATTGACAAAGTCTGCACACTTTTTGCCGATCAATATGAGTTACTCCTTGCCGAGACTAGCACAGTTGTATATTAGTGAGATAGTCCGACTGCATGGTGTTCCATCTTTTATTGTGTCGGATAGAGATCCGAGATTTACTTCCCGATTTTGGGGAAGTTTGCATCAGGAATTAGGCTCGAAGCTCTGATTGAGTTCGGCCTATCATCCTTAAACTGATGGGCAGTCCGAGCGAACTATCCAAAGTTTAGAGGACTTATTGAGGTCTTGTGTGCTAGAGCATGGAGGTAGCTAGGAACAATACCTTCCTCTGATCGAATTCACTTATAATAATAGCTATCACAGTAGCATCGATATGGCTCCATATGAGGCTTTATATGGAAGGAAATGCCGAACACCTCTTTGTTGGTTGGAATCGGGTGAGAGCTTAATGTTAGGACCTGAGATTGTACAGCAAACCTCCGAGCAAATTCAAATGATCAAAGATAAAATGAAAGCATCCCAAGATTGTCAGAAGAGTTACTATGATAAATGGACGAAGCCGATTGAATTTCAGGTCAGAGACCGAGTCTTTCTGAAAGTTTCTCTGAGCAAAGGTATTGGGAGAGCATTGAAAAGCAAGAAATTGAGCCCGAGGTATATTGGTCTGTATGAAATATTGAAGAGAGTCGGACCTATAGCCTATCAGATTGCGTTGCCTCCTCATTTGGCAAATCTGCATAGTGTATTTCATGTTTCTCAACTGAGAAAGTACTTGCCAGATCCTACTCATGAAATACCGAATGATAATGTTGAAATCCAAGACAACCTGACTACTATAGCCGAACCCACTGGTATAGTGGATCGATCGGTAAAACGCTTGAGGAGCAAGGATGTTCAATTGGTCAAGGTTGCATGGCAGCATAATCAGTCTATTATACATACTTGGGAATGAGAAGATGCTATGAGGTAACAATATCCCGAGTTATTTCGTTAAGGTATGTCTATGTTTAAATTTCGAGGATGAAATTTTTGTAGGAGGGGAGAAATGTAACATCCTAAATTTTTGAATGTTAGAAAATAATTTATTAAGGATCAGTGAGGAATTTTCGAGTGAAATTCCGAGTGAATATTGTTGGGAATAAGCTATTCCGAGTGAAATGGTATGATACCGAGTGAAAATAGAAATAATTCCGAGTGAAAGGGGGCTCTGACTTCGAATGAGCACCTTTCGGACAAAGACGCTCCTAAGTTCTACGTTTCCAAGTAAAACATGATCGAGAGAACTACTTCCGAGTGTAGGAGGTTAAGATACTTTCGAGAGTAAGAAGTTAAGATACTTCCGAGTGTAGAAAAAATTGAGATACTTCCGAGTGTAAGGAAGTTAAGCTGATTCCGAGTGCAGCATCTCCGAGTTGTGTGACTTTCCGAGTGAGGTGTCTCCAAGTACGACACTTCCGAGTGGGACAAGACCGAGTGAGACGTTTCCAAGTGGGACAACGTCAAGAGACATTTCTGGTTTCCGAGTGGTATGGCACCGATTGAGACATACCGAGTGAGTCTTTTCCAGGAAAGACTTCAAATTCGAATGAGTATATTCCAAGTGAATAGTTACCGAGTGGATAATAATATTCAAGTGGTGAGTTCCCGAGTGGTGAACCCTTCATTTAATCCATGCACGGGTGTTTTAAAGAGTTGCTGAGAGCTTGTACTCGGGTTCGTCATAGAGATTGACTTTGACCCCGAGTGATCCTTTCAAGTGGAAAGATTCCGAGAGAGGACTGAACCTCGATTCTGAGTAATAATTTCGAATGAAAGACTTCTGAGTGACGTAAGCGAAGGTTTTGACTCAGACAGAAATACATATAACCGAATAAGTTATTTCTAAAGGTATTTCCGAGTGATATATTTTCATGTGGGACATTTCCGAGGAAGGAAAGCTGAGTGTTTCATGGGATGAAACTGTAACATCCCAAGTTTTGTAATATTTAGCAAATTTATTTATGAAGGATTAATAAAGAAATTCTGAATGAAATTCTGAGTGAATGCTGTTTGAAATGTGATATTCTGAGTGAATATGATATGGTACCGAGTGAAGTAAGACCGAGGAACTTATCTCCGAATGGAAATATGATGTTTTCGAGTGAAACATCATTAAGCAAATTATTTCTAAGTTAAGAAAATAGTATCCGAATAAGGCACTTTCGAATAAAGAAATCCGAGAGAAACAGTTCTGGATGGAGTATCTCTGAATTGAAACTTTTTAAGTAAAATGTTTCCAAGCACGACATTTCCGAGTGGAATGATACAGAGTGAGAAAAGACTCGGTCTGGATTATTTTGCCGAGTGGAAACTCGAGTGATGATGGTCGGTCTTGGAATTAATTACCGAGTGAAAGACCACACGAGAAAAGAGTCGGTTTTGAAATAATTCGCCGAGTGAAGATCGATCAGATGCTGAGTCGGTGTGAGGGTGAATTACCAAGTGAATGACTGACTGAGCGATAAGTCAGCTTTAATGTAAGTTGCTGAGTGAAGGACCGAATAAGAGGAATCGGTTCTGGAATGATTTTTCCCAAGTACAAAACCGAGTGTTGGGTCAGGTTTCGCTTAAGCGAGTGGATACCTCGCTCAAGCGAGTAAGTATGAAATTCGTACTGGATATTTCTCGCCCAAGCGAGTGGCTATTGGGAGGAAGTCTCGCTCGAGCGAAAGCATGGAAAATGGTTACCGGGCAGTTCTCGCTCAAGCAAGAGCGGTTCGCTCAAGCGAGAATCAGGTCTGATGCTTTCCACGTCAATCTATTCTTCTACCTTCTAGTAAAGTCTTTTTCTGATATTTTTCTAAGTATGGGACCCTCTCTAATGTGCTGTCCCTTTTCATTAAATGCTTACTCCTTATTCAGCATCTGAAGAAAAGTACAACAGATATCTTTTAATCATTCACGTCTCTTTGCATGAATGATATAAATACCAATTTCCACTGTTGGAGGAGTTTAGAAAAACCTTTAAAAGAAAAGATATCATCTGTAATCATCCTCTTCCAAATACTGCTGAAAAAGCCATTAACGAAGAAGGAATCAGTCTTCATTTCTTCTTTTATAAAGAAAATACTGGATTAGCACAAAGCTGAGATTCCAGTCGGAATTCGCAAGCTATGAATTGGATAAAGTTTTAAGTGTTGCAAGAGCTCTTAATTCCAGGTAGGGGAGCATTCCACTTCAAATAAATAGTTTATGAATGGATGTGGGGTGATACTATTATGTTATATATGTGTCGTGTGTTTTGATACCCCACTTGTGTAATGCTTTACGTTTTTACATATATATATATATATTCCATTCATATTTCTGATGCTGATATTGACAGTGATATGAGATTGATGATGAGTATGGGAATTTTTCATAATATCAATGTATATGCTTGAAATGCATGAGTATGAGACATGTTGTGATATTCATAAAAGACCTTGGGTGGGACTCAAGGCAACCTCTTGAGCAGGGCTCAGGGTTTGGCCCGTAATACCGAGTAGAGGACCGCTATCACTCTGGGAGTGGTACTCGGTGTTGCATTGGGGGCGCAGAGTGGTTTGGTACCTGTAAAACAGCCGAATCAGCCGAGTGCTGAATTATGGCTCGAGGAGCCAGTGTTGCAACACAAAACTAACAGTCTTAATGGATCCATTTATTTGAGTATGGATATGCACTAATTCTTGTGTGTATGCCTTGATTACTGATAGAAAATGCTATTTATGTTGTATGACTCGGTTGTGGTAAGTGTATAGTTATGGATTGGACCTTTAATCCAATTCAATAACTATTATTTGATGTGTTTTTGCTCACCCCCTACTCATTATTTTTGCAGTGGATAGAGGACACGGTGATGGCATTTGAAGTCACTCGACCGACTGGAGCATTATGTATTAGTATGCATAATACATAGTGTACATAGTAAACTGGGTAGAAGCCTTGGCCGGCTCTTGTGTTTACCGAGTGAAATATTGATTACCGAGTGATAAAATTTTTGTATTATGTAATGGCCGGTCGGCTTTTGTACTGTGACAACAATATTATTAATACAAATTTTGTTTTAATCATGAAATGGTTTATGAAAAGTCTATTTATGTTTAAATTGCATTCCAATGGGTCAGTTGGTTTGATGAGGAATCGGTAATTTTAATGACTGAACCCAATTTATATTGGAAAATTTAAATTATTTGTGAAAAATTTACTTGATTTACTGAAAATTAATTTGAAAATTAAGGATGTTATAGAAACCATTCCGAGTGAATTTCCTCCGAATGAAGGAATTCTGAACGAACAGAGGCTATGTTGAATCCTCTTGGAAAGATGTGCCCAGAATACTGAAACCGAGTCGGAACATACTGAAACCGAGTCGGAATTAATAATCACTTCAATTATTGGTGCGCAGATTCTTTTCCTGATTTTGCTAAGTGGTGGACCCTTTCCATAATCCTATCCTCTTTTATTTTATTATTTCGTTGTTAAGTGCGTATCAGTGCTTACTCCATTCACTTATTCAATTCGTTTATGTCATTTTCATGAACGAATTATGTCAAATCCTATTATTAGACTAGGTTGGAATCATGTGAGTGTCAACATCACCTTTAATCTTTCCTTATCGATAAAAAGAGGAAACTGATCTTCATTCTTCTCTTTAATGTGAAACTTGGTAAGAACTTTGAGAAAGAAAGCTGTGGACTATGCAGAACTAAAGTTCCAGTCGGAATTTATGTACTCCTTACTTCTAAAACTGAAGTTTCAGTCGAAATTTATGTACTGTGGTTGAATATAGCTTGAGGAACTCCTTACTTCCAGGTAGGGGGAGCGTTACATCTTAAATGTATAGTTTATGAACGGATTGAGATATTATTAAATCCTGAATATGAATATAATATGTGTGATATATTTGTGATATTTCCGTTTATAAGATATTGATGCTGATATGTGATTGATGATGATGTTATGAATGTTATTCATGAATTCTCATGATATATGAATGCATGGGATGCTTATATGATGAACAAATATGAAATATATTATGTGGTTTCGAGGATTCCACAAAAGACCTTGGGTGGGACTCAAGGCAAACCTCTTGAGCAGGGCTCGGGGTTTAACCCGTGACACTACCGTTGTCGCTGAGAGTGATTGTGTCACATGAGAAGGAAAACGGTTTGGTACCAGTAAAACGGCCGGATCAGCTGAGAGCTGAGTTATGGCTCGGGGAGCCAGTGTTGCAACACAAATTAAAAGACTTAATAATGGATTCCGAGTGATTGAGCATATATTTGCACTGATATGATATTAAGAGTAATATGATGATTTGATCGGCTGATGATATGAGATTATATGATGTGTTTATGTTCTATATACATAGTTATGAATTGGACTTTTAATCCGATTCAATAACTATCATTTGATATGTTTATGCTCACCCTCTACTGTTGTCATTTTTTTACAGTGGACATAGGACCCAACAATGATGTGTGAGATCACTCAGCCGACTGGAGCATTATGTATTTGTGTATTGTACATAATGCACATAGTTGTTTGTAGTTGCCTTGGCCGGCTCCTGTGTATACCGATTGTGGAACATTTGTAAACATTAAATGAGTCGGATTATGTAATACCAACTGCTTTGTTATTTTAATTTGAAAATTCTGTTAAAATTTTCATTTATTTGTGAAAAATTTATTTGAAAATTCTGGGTGTTACATTATCTTTATGGCTCTAAGTTTGAAGTGTATAGTGACCACAAGAGTCTGAAATATCTGTTTGATCAAAAGGAATTGAATATGAGACAGAGGAGATGGATTGAATTCTTGAAAGATTACGACTTCGATTTGAAATACCACCCAGGAAAGGCCAATGTTGTAGCCGACGCCTTGAGTCGGAAATCCATTCACATGGCGACAATGATGGTTAAAGAGATGGAATTGCTGGAACAATTTCAAGACATGAACTTGCAAGTAGATATGCCTTCGTCTCAGAAAGTGACTCTAGGTACATTAAAGATAGCTAATGAGTTTTTGAAAATTGTTTATGTACAGCAAATGACCGATTCTTATTTAGCCGAGATGAAAGAAACTCAGGCTAAAGGTAAAGATTTTTTTCTAACCGAGGGCTCAGACGGTATTTACCGAGTAAAAGGTCGGATTTATGTACCTGACTCGGAAGATTTACGACGATCGGTGCTTAATGAGGCACATAAAAGCATGCTGAGTATTTATCCGGGTACTACTAAGATGTATCATGATTTGAAGTTGCATTTCTGGTGGCCCGAAATGAAGAAAGATGTAGTCGACTTTGTGGCCCATTGCAAAATTTATCAAAAAGCAAAGGTTAAGCATCAAAAACCGACCGGTGGTTTACAACCTTTGTGTGGAAGTGGGATGCTATAGCTATGGATTTCGTAATGGGATTACCAAGAACTCGGAGTGGCCATGATGCTATTTGGGTTATCGTGGACCGATTGACAAAGTCTGCACACTTTTTGCTGATCAACATGAGTTATTCCTTGCCAAGACTAGCACAATTGTACATTAGCGAGATAGTCCGACTGCATAGTGTAACATCTTAATTTTTTTAATAATAGTCCCATTTTGTAAATTATGAGGTATAGAAGGTCTATAAGTGTTAATCAATGAATAAAACACTCTATGGATGATATATAATACTCCAAAAATTTTATTTTTAGGTATAATTATAGGATTTACATAGACCTTTAATGATAAGATTCATTTTCCGAGTGAAACATGCCTTAGAAAGGACTGTCCGAGTGAAAAAGGCACCCTGTTCCGAGTGAAAGAGAAAAATTCCGAGTGACTAAGAGAAATTCCGAGTGAAAAATGGAAATACCGAGTGAAGGTTGTGTTTTCTGAGTGGAACATGGCCGAGAGGGTTTATTCCGAGTGGAATCCTTGCCCCAGAGACACTTTTGTGTGAAGTGGACTGATAGAACCACTTCTAGGTGAAAGAATCCGAGTGACTCACCCTGGAATGACTCACTGCAGAGTCAAACACCTTAGAAAAACTCATTTCCGAGTCAAGTACTCTCCAAAGACTCAATTCCGAGTCAATTATATCTAAATGACTTATTTCCGAGTCAAACATTTTAGAAGGACTCATTTCTGAGTCAAGTATTTCTCCAACGACTCAATTCTGAGTCATATTGTTAAGTATTTTCATTTCTGAGTGAAAGTTTCCCGAGTGCTTTATTTCCGAGAGGAGAGCAAAGGAAAATTCGTTTCCGAATGGAACTTATGCATATGGCTTCTTTTCTGGTGAAAGCCTTAAAAGGTTTCCGAGTGAAGAACAATTCAAGGAAGGTTAGTCTGTGATGCCAAGAGATGAATAACCGAATGAGTCTCATGTATATAAGCCAAATTCCAAGTGAGACTCGTATGTATGGGCCTTTTCCGAGTGGTAATGGACCTGATGGACTCTGAGTGAAACGTAGTTAAAGAAGTTGGTTTGATCTTGACTAAGTAATGATTAACCGAGTGAAACCCGAGTGGGAAATACTTCTATATTCCTAAGTGTTGATATCCGAGTGAAAAATATTATACATATTCCGAGTGGATAAGATTCGAATAAGTCCGAGTGAGATGGCTTAGTGAATTCCTCCTAATGATGAAAGGGCAGAGTAATTCCGAGTGGAACTCGAGAATGGAGTGCCTCCGAGTGTGTAATTCCGAGTGGGATGGCACCTGCTGAGGATATACGGTAAAAATTAAGAATAGTTGGTTTTGGAATGAATTAACCGAGTGAGGATCAACCTGATGAGGAGTCGGTTTTGGGATGACATACCGAGTGAGTAATCAATTTAGAGATGAGTCGGTAAGGAAAGGAATTGCCGAGTAATGGCCGATCTAATGTTGATCAGTTCTGGAAGTGAAATGCTGAGTGAATGATGATCAATAAGGATTATTCTACCGAGTAGAAATCTGGGTGTTGGGAATCGATTTTAATTAATTTTACCGAGTGCACAATCTAGTAGAATGAGTCGGTTTGTAGTAATCTGCCGAGTGACAAAGCAAAGAGTGTGGATCGGTCTGGAAGATTTAATTGAGTGAAAGACTGCTTGTGATGACTCGGAATTAGAAGAAATAGCCGAGTGATAGACTATGTAAGTGTGAGTCAGCTAAGAATGATTTGATTTGAAACTACCGAGTGAGAGACTGATTGAGAGCTGACTCGGTGTCAAGAGGTTCTGCCGAGTGAGATACTTTGAGTGTCCGAGTCAACTCCGACTGAGTTACCTACAAGGAAGAGAAATCTGACCGAGTTTTCAAGAAGACACAATTCCGAGTGAGTGCCCAATTAGGTGGGAGTCGGTTCTGGACAGATTCTACCGAGTGAGAAACCGAGTACTTGAGTCGGTTTCAGAGGAATTCCGAGCGAGGACAGTATAACTCGCTCAAGCGAGTCGGAAACGCTTGAGCGAAACTCCCTTCTGCCAGTGTTATATATAGCACTCGCTCAAGCGAGAGAGGATTTTGCTTGAGCGAGAGGGACTCGGATTCCCTTCTTTTTCACAACGACTGGCAATTCCAGTCGGCTTAGAGGCTAACCGAGTGGATTCCAGTCAGTATTCAGCGCAGGAGTAACTTTTTGACTCCTTTCTTGTCTCTTATGCATATTTTAATGCATCTAAACCCATTATTCACCTCTAGTGTGTAGGACGGCCAGAAGTGGACCATTATAAGCCCACTTTCTTATTTAATTCCCATTATCAACGCACTAACAGCACTAAACATCCACTCAAGGGAAAGTTGTTCCCCACTTGTCCTTACATTATTAACATTGCTTCTGCTCAGACCTACCTTCAGAGAACAAGGCCAGTATACCTTCTTCCTCTCTTTTACTCTTCTTCCTCAATACACCTTCGAACAGGAGCAAGGACAGCAAGGAGACCATTTCCAGTCGGCAAACCAAGTAAGAGGGGACAGGGTTGTGAATAACTATGAAATGGGTAGAATTGTATGCTGTTCTAGGATTCCAGAATTAACTTCGTAAGGTGTTGCTTATTTTTGAAATTGAAAACGTGTGAATTTGACTCTGACTTCTGCATAAAAGCTATAGATCTTTTTGTTATCTAAATTTTGAGACCTGAATCAATTAATTTGAATATGTATAACAAAAGTTATAGCCAAAATACTATAGCATGTTCGTGTGGAAGATTTATCCTATGTTTTGTGTATATATTAATATGCTGGGACTTTTATGTGCATAATCAGCCTTTGATGTCTTCATGACAGTTGTAGATATTCATGTTATGGATCTATAGAAAGTGGTTTCAAGTCAAAATGATTTTTGTAGCTCGAGATATGCCTAAAATACTGAAGTATGTCCAAGCTGTAAATCTGTTACCTTGAGATACGAAATTTATTTTTAAAACTGGGAATTTTGTGGTGAGAATTAGTGATCAGTGTCTTCATGAAAGTTGTAGATCTTTTTATTATATGAATTTTGAGACCTGAACCGACTGATTTGAGTATGTGTAGCAAAAGGTATAGCCAAAATACTACAGCATGTCTGAGTGGAATATTTATCCCATGTTTTGTGTATATTTTAATATGCTGGGACTTGTACGTACATAATCAGCCTTTGATGTCTTCATGCAAGTTGTAGGTATTTATGTTATAGATCTATAGAAAGTGGTTTCAAGTCAAAATGATTTTTTTAGCTTGAGTTATGCCTAAAATACTGAAGTATATACAAGCTGTAATTCTGTTAATTTGAAATCCGAATCTTAGTTTTAAAACTGGGAATTGTGTAGTGAGAATTAGTGGTTTGTGCCTTCCTAAAAGTTGTAGGTATTTGTGTTATGTATAATTTAGAACTAGTTTTATGCCAAAATCATTTTTGTAGCTCCAGAAACGTTCAAATTACTAATATATGTACGTTTTGGAAAACTCACCTTGAGGCAGTGTGGTATTTCGTGAATAAGTGGTAATTCTGTTTGGAATTTGAAATTGTGTTCTTCATGAAAGTTGTAGATAATTGTATTATTAAGCTATAGAAAGTGGAATCACATGAAAAGGTTATGATTTGCTCATGTTATGACTGTTTTACTAGAGTATGTTGCAGTTGGAAATGCTGAAAGTTAATTATAATGGTTATTATGAATGAAAATGATATTTTCTCTATAAGTAACAATTTATTATTAAACTCTTGAGTGATTATGATTTATTATTGATGTTTTTACGTTTTAATGAGTATCATACAGTTATATATTTTGGTGGTGAATAATTATGAATGATATAATTAATATATATGTACATGAATGCCTTGTGGTTATTGTTACATGTGGTTGAAACAGTAAATCCATGATTCTGAAAATTATTATATGTGATGTGTCCTTTGAGGACTTGTGGTTTTCCAAGTGGTTTTGGAAATATTAATATCATGGTATGTTAAATGATAAAGAGAATTAAAGGCATTCATGCATCATAAGCATTTGGACGCACCATGGAATTTTAGGGGGTTTCATGATTGCCTACCCTGGTGGGGGGTTACTCTATGATGAGTTAAAGCCCTATTTTTGCGATGTGTTGGTCATGGGGCTGTAGGGATCCATGACTGTATAAATTCCTACCGATGTGTTGGTCATGGGGCTGTAGGGATCCATGACTGTATTAATTCCTACCGGTGTCTCTATGAGACCTTTTACTGCAGTATTTCCACCAAACCAAATGGATCCAGCATGACATCATTTGACTAATTAAAGACTTATTAAATGAACTTGTTTGGCATATTCATCATATCATTATGGTTTGTTGATTGTGTTTGTGCAATTTTATTTATTTTATATTTATTCTATATTCTGTCTCACTCTTACAATAATTTTTACAGTGAATGCCACCCAGAATGAAGAGTGATGCTATGGTTGATGCCTATGTGAATTATTGCTTGGATTTCGAATTTATTCTAATTTTATGATTTGTAATAAATACAATGGGTTATGTACTGTTATTTTTAAAATCGTTTCCGCTACGTAATTATTCCTTTAATTTTATTATTCACGACTAGTATGCATGATAATATTCTGCTATTATCGACTTTTATGTGAACTCTGATTTTAATTCATGAATTTTAAAATGATCTTTTAAAAACGCGAAAAATTTATTTGGAAAATTACACGGGACGTCACAGTATGCACAATACATAGTGTACATAGTTATTTGGGTAGAAGCCTTGGTCGGCTCTTGTGATTACCGAGTGTTGTATTTCATTTGTATTGTAAAATGGCCGGTCGACTTTTGTAAAGAGATAATAATTTTATTTAATTTAGATTTCATTTAAATCTTTAAATTATTTATGAAAAGTTTATTTGTATTTATTTGTATTTTAAACGGGTCAGTCGGATTGATGTATAACCGGTATTTTAATGCTGAATCTGATTCCTGTTTGGAAAATTTAAATTATTTGTGAAAAATTTACTTGATTCATTGGAAATTATTTCTAAAAATTAAGGATGTTATACCTGAAGTCGGGTAAGACGATGCAATTCTGGTGTACTTTGACTAAATGACGGAATGTAACTATGATCGTGTAGAGCCAAGTCCCAAGATCATATATAATGATGAGAACTTGTGAGTTCATTCGTACCTTATGATGATTGAATAATGAATGAGGGACTTGGTGAGCTCCGATCGCTCTAGAATGGAAATGTTGTGCCCAAGAGGCAACTTGAGCAGGATGACTTCCAAAGAATGAGATAATGGTGATGGTGGATTGATTTATTGGGCCCACATGCATAATGAGACTTAATTAAAGATAAATCATAATAAACCAACCTCATGCATTCCATGACAACATCCTTGATTGTTATATTTGTAAATATGTTAATTGTATGATTTATGTTATATTATCTGTTGTCTGGATATGTCTGCACCGGGAACTTCCAGGGTCTGGGGTTTATACTCACCCTTTCTATTGATTAATAACAGAGAAGCTAGGATACCAAGAACAAGAATACGAAGAACAGCAATATGCTGAACCAACTAGGAGCCCTCATTAAATGAAGATATATGTAGTTGAATATTTATGAATAATAAGACAATGGATGACTGTATAAATATTTAAGGGTGCCTGCGTGCCCCATTCTGTTAAGAGTACAATTACTTATAGTTTATGAATGACTATGTGAATTATCTACTATTTGCTTCCACTGATCTGCCATTATTTTATTTTTAAAAAAATATATTCACTTTTTCTGAAAACTTTTAACACTCTTAGTTAAATAGGATGATCCTATAGAAGGGTCTATCTTACTTAACCGAGGGTGTTACATTATACGCATTATAATTAGCCCAAAAATTATTTTAACTTATTCAGAAAAGGAACATACGAAATGACAAAGCATACAAAAATAAACAAAAAAAGGCACGGAATTTTTTAAACATAAGATTAACAGGACGTCTCATCCAAATTAACCTCGCTCCTCCTTTTTTAAGAGAGATATTATTTTAAAAAAATATGAGATTAACAGGACGTCTCGTCCAAATTAATCTCGCTCCTTCTTTTAAAGAAATACTACAAAAATATGAGATTAACAAGACGTCTCGTCTAAATTAACCTCGCTCCTCTTTTTAAAAAAAGAGATATTATAAAAAAAACATAAGATTAACAGGACGTCTCGTCCAAATTAACCTCGCTCCTTCTTTTAAAGAAATACTACAAAAATGTGAGATTAACAAGACGTCTCGTCTAAATTAACCTCGCTCCTCCTTTTAGTAACAAGACAAAAATGGAAACTTAAAAATTAAACAAAGAAAGATGGGCCCGACAGGAACTGCTTCCCGCTCCTACGTATTCTCGAGCTTTCGAGAAATCAGGCTCACGTAGTTCTTTTGTTGGAAAGTGTTTTCAAGAAAATATTAGACTTATTTTTGATTGATTTGTTTTTCAATAATTAAAGGAAATTTATGAAGAACGAGAAAAAAAACAAGGCAAAGTAATCCACACTTGCATAAACTTGTAAAATCTAATAACAGTAATGTAGGCAAAAATAAATTTGTACGACATCTCTCCTCGGATTTTGAAAAGAACTATTTATTTTTATAAAAGGAAACAGAATAGGAGGAGGGACAGGGGGGCGATGGAAAAAAAAGAAAAGAAGAGTGAGACAAAAGTGAGTGAGTTACAGAGAGGGAGGGGAGGAACGAAATAAAAAATAAAAAATAAAAAAAATGACTAAGTGAGATTGAGAGAGACACCATGGTCTGAGAGGGAAAAAGTGAGAGATCGACAGAGGGAGAGACGAGTGAATGAGGGACCGAGTGAGCTAGTGACGAGTGAAGAAGTCAGAGATCGGGTGAGGGAGTGACGAGTGAATGAGGAACCGAGTGAGCTAGTGACGAGTGAAAGAATCAGAGATCGAGTGAGTGAACCGAGAGAGGGAGTGACGAATGAAGCAGAGACCGAGTGAGTGAACCGAGAAAGGGAGAGACGAGTGAATGAGAGGCCGACTGAAAGAGATTGGGTGAGGAACCGAGAGTGAAAGAACGAGTAAAAGACTGAGTGGATGAAGGGAACCGAGAGATGGAGTGAAAGACCGAGTGAGGGCGACAGAGACCGACTGAGGGAAAATGAGATTGGAGAGGGAGTCAGACTAACTGAGGGCGACAGAGACCGACTGAGGGACAAAGAGACTGAAGAGGGAGTCAGAGACTGACTGAGGGCGAAAGATACCGACTGAGGGAAGGAGACTGAGTGATGGACCGAATGAAAGAGAGACCGAGCGAAAGACCGGGTGAGGGACCGAGAGAGTGAAAGAACAAGTGAAAGACAGAGTGAGGGAGACGCGAGTGAATGAGAGACCGAATGAGGGAATGACGAGTGAAATAAAGACAGAGTGAGGGAACCGAGAGAGGGAGAGAACGAGTGAAAGACTGAGAGGATGAAGGAAACCGACAGATGGAGTGAAAGACCGAGTGAGGGCGACAGAGACTGACTGAGGGAAAAAGAGACTGGAGAGGGAGTCATTCAAGCCTGATCAAGACAAGCGGATCGGCGTCTACACAACTCCCATTTACATAAGTTTCAAACCCAAATCCGTGTTCATAATTGATGACGTAGAAACCAACTTTGACCCTCGCGACGAACGGGAATTTGAGAGACCCCAACCAGTTGAATCCCTTAAGCTCATACAAGTTGGAAAATCTCCAGGCCAATTCACACGAATCAGTGCAATTCTTGAACCAGCCCTAGAGGAATCACTCGTTAATTTTTTTACCTGGCTTTATCCGAGAGGTCAAATATCCTACCTGGTTGTCGAATGTGGTAATGGTCAAAAAGACAAGCGGCAAATGGAGGATGTGCGTCGACTTCACCGAAACGATCCCTCGGTATATGTAACATCCTGATTTAAAAAAAATTAATTACTGACTGTGATTAAGCTACTAAACTAAGGGATAATTGCAAATTAAGATTATTTCTGAGAGGAGAATAGTTGAAAGGTGCTATGAGAGAGCCCCCTTTTTCAAATCTATTTCGGGTGGATAAGACTCGTATATCCCGAGTGAATGAAGGTCATACAATTCCGAGTGGGAATTGACTTGAAAACCTCCCGAGTAAGAGTTTATTAGAATTTCCCGAGTGAAGAGAAACTAGAGTATTCTGAGTGAACGAAGCTATGAAATCCTTAAGCGAGACTTGACCTTGTAGAGAGTTCTCTGAGTGAGGAAGATTTTATATGCCGAGTGAAAAATATGTGAAACATTTCCGAGTGATACGAGACTGTGGAAAATATTCCGAGTGCAATGGCCGAGGGAATAATTCCCAAGTGAACTTAGGTTCCGATTCCGAGTGATGAGGTTACCGAGTGGACTTGAGTTTAGATTCTGTGTGGTCGAATTATCCGAGTGCACGCATTCGCTTCAGGGAATGAGGCTTCGCCCCAGCGAGTATGGCTCGCTCAATCTATCTTTCGCTGGCGTTGTTCATTCGAAGCCGGGTGTCGCCAGTGTGGGGTCCCTGACCCGGTCTTCTGCTCATCTGATTAGTTTTCTTTCTCTGGTCGGTTTTCTGTTCCCTTGTCACCCGTTTGATTTATTTTACCCGACTTCCTTTTGAATTTTTGGAAAAATTTTCCCATGTCTCGGATTTTATTTAATTTAGTTAGGATGTTTCAGTATACATCTAAAATGTCCGAATACGATACGATTTTCGGCACAATTCAAGACCGAGTACGAAACGATCCCTCGGTCAAAATTAACAAGTCCGAATACGAAATGATTTTTCATCGGCAAATTAACCTCTCGATACGCGCGACTCTTAAACCTACTCATACAACAAATAATATAAGAAAAACAGCCAGAGACTGACTCGGAAAGAAAATTTTCTTAAATTTCTTAAGATTCCAAGGTTACATCAAATAAAGAAAAATAAACTTATAACGTCCCTTCAGGCACATCAGCATTTGAAGCCCCTAAAACCGTCTTAGATCCAGTTCCCGACTGATCCCTCTCAGCATCTGGCTCTCTCTCTTCAGAATCGGGAGGTAGTACAATCTGCCCATTCACCACGATCCCAAAAGGATCAAGACCCTTAAAATTTAGCTCAAGTGAAGGGTTCAAAACCGAATCTTCTCCTTACAAAGACTGAAGGCATCAACATACTGAACAGCAATGTCCTGTTGAGCTATAGCTAGATCCTCTTGCAACTTTGCCTTCAAGGACTCGAAATCCGAGTAAGCCGCCTGAAGCTTCGTCTCCAAATCCTGTTTCTGTAAGGATAAAGCATTAAACTACTCCTCCACCTCAGCGACCTTACCCTCCCAATAGGAGCACCTTTCCTCAGCAGTCGCCAAGCGGGACTCCGTGAGGTCCCTCCCCTCCCGGGAAGACTTCAGATCATCCTCAGACCTCTTCATGGTTTCCTTCATGAAGGTCACTAACTTTTTGAGCTCTTGAACCTTGTCGGTATCTTTCTTCTTTTCCTCTTTCAAAAGCTCATTTTCCTTCTTTAATGACTCATTCTCATCAGTCAACTTTGTTAAAGATTTTTCCTGGTCCAACAAACGTTTTTCCAAACCCCGAGACATGGAGGAAAGATGTAGGCCGAACATCTCCATCGCTCGGCACATGGCAACCGGATTGTTAGAGGCATATTTTTCTTCATCCTTCTTGAAGAAAATGGTCTGGTCCACGAAAGGGCCTATAGGAAACCGAGCATCCCATAAGGAGTGAGCAGGGTTCCTTTCTGAAACTAGAGACCCATTAACGAATGCCTTCCACAAACGCTCAGAGTCATCTGAGGGACAGGGAATAGCACTAGCTATCAACTCAGCAGAAACAGGAGGGGATGGGTTTGAAGACGAAGGTGTGGCACTGGCTCTGCTGGCCGATTGGCAACGAGTACCCAACGACGGACCTTCCTCGGCCTCAGAAACCAAAATTGACTCGGTAGAGGTTAAGGTAAGTGGAGCAAAAGAAGGCTGCGATCCCTCACCAGCTTGGGAAACAACGCCTTCAGAGCGAAGCCTTTTATTCACTCGCCCCGCTTCACTTTCTAACCGCATTCCATAAGGGATAGATTCTGAAAGAACGGTGGTAAGAGGAGTGGCAGCAACCGGAATTTGAGCCGAAGGCTGAGCTACAGTAACGGCTGAAGATGAACCAGTCTTCTTCGAACCCTTCTTACCAACGCCCTTTGAGACCGCTTCCTCGTAACGTTTCTTAAGCTCCCGTTTTGAAAGATGGTGAGGAGCCATATTGTCTGAAAAAGAAGAAAATAAATACAAATTAGCATCAGATAGACAAAAATTCCAATCGGAAGACACTACCAAGCGCCACTTACAAATCCAGGGGGCCAAGGCATCCGGGGACGGGGCAAGACCAATCAACGCCTGGGAACTAAAAAAGACATTCACGTCCTCAGAAAAGAATTTCACATCCGACCGCTCGAAAATAGTCAAATCGTCCCACAGTACTCGAAATTGTGTCGGGTTTTGAGTCCAATACAAAGTGAACAAGGGTTGGAAGTCAGCCCCGTGAAGAAAATCTATCCCGGGTAAATCAGAATTCACACGAATCTTAAAAAATCCTGTCTTAAAGTGTTTGTAGGATTTATCGAAGGCCCTAATTAGGTTACGAAGAGCCACGGCACTAAGTGATACCCACCCCAGAGGAACACCTACCTTCGGTATCTTGGCCTGGAAATAATAAAAAAATACAGAGACGGAAGGCTCTCGACCAAAAAATTTGCAAATAATTTCAAAAGCCTTAACAAAAGCCCACCCATTTGGATGAAGCTGGGTAGAGGCGATATTTAACATGTTCAAAACTTCAATTTCGAAAGCAGAGAAGGGGAAAGATAGATGAAGACGAGAGAAGAACGTTTCATAAACGTACACGAAATCTAACTCACTAGGGTCAGTACGACGATGGCACACCCTCTCAGACTCAAAGCAACTTACGCACTCCACGTTAGAGGCTAACTCAGAATGAGAAAAACTGTTTTCCCATAGCTTGGCTATGGAAGCCTCATCTTGAAAAGACGAAGAGACAGAGAGGACTTCCTCTCGCACCCAAGAATACGACATGATGGAAGAAGAAGCCATTAACTCTAAAAGAGAAAAAAGTGAAGAAAGTAAAGAATACTAACCTGAATGAGCTAAAGAGAAGAGACGAAGAGAGAAAAGCTTGAAAACAAAGGAAGTTGAGAGCACAAAGCTCGAAGAAAACCCAGGAAGCTAGAAGTTCAAAGAAAAGCGATGATCGTAAAAAGAACCTTGGGAGAAAAGAGAACCCAATATTTATACCTCGCGAACAGACAACAACCTTCGAGATCCAACGGTCAAAGGAAAACCCCCCCTTCGAAGGATAGGCAGATGACCCCCATGTGGCAATACTCAGAGATCAAAGCGACCCAATGAAAATCTTTTTGGCCTAGAAGCGAATAATCGAAGGGCTAGGAAAAAAGGGGGAATACGAAGAAATAAAAAAATCTAGCAGCCACGATCATTTAATAATAACCACACCAATAAACCCCTTCAGACCAAAGAACACCCCTTTTCCTAATAAGCTAAAAAGACATTCCTTTTCCCCAAAAAAGTATTTATTAGCCCCTCGCAAGGGTAAATATACGGGCACTTTCAGAAAATATTTACGTTTCTGGGGTCATTTCATAGGAAATTACACTGTCTGGGGTACTAAACTGTGTCGTCAATTTTTAAACCGACACATGTGTCAGAAAAAAACTGCTACCGACACACTGGGGAGTGGCCATGTGGCATTGGTCATAAAAAGCACTGTGAGTCGGCAGTAAAAATGGCGACACATCTAAAGTGGTGTCGTCATATGTTGTGGCGACACAACCCACCACAGTGTGTTTTTTTAATTATAATACTATTTTTAGAAATTAGAATGTAAAAGTATAGAATACCAAATTTAAGAATAAAATTTGGAAATATTAAATTCATAAATAAAGTGAATTATAAATTAAAAATTTGTTAAGTTAATTTTTAGAAAATAAAGTTGATAATTTTGTACAGGAAAATAAAATTCAAAAAATAAATATAAAAAATAATTTATGTTATAAAATGTCATATGTGTTAACGTATTATCATTGTTTGTATAAAATATTAAAGAATTTTCAAAAATAGAAAATTTTCAATTATAAATTTTAAAATTAAAATCAGAAAGTAAAAGTTAAAAATAATTAATGTTACAAATTTTAATTTTGTTAAGTTATTTTTTAAAGATACCGTTTGATTATATAATGCCATGTACATAAGAAATTCCAGAAATTTAAAATTTACATTTATATATTTTAAAAAATATTCAGAATATAAAATTGACATATAGGTGTGTAGCTTCTTTTTTTTTCGACACTATAGGTGTGTCGTATAAACTTCAGGCGACACAACCTGTGTCGTATAAACTTTAGGCGACTTATGTGTCGCTTTTTTTGTGCGACACAAAAAGAGCACCCAGACATGTAAATACCCCACAAACAGCCCCATTTTTGTAAATATTTCACTGAAACAGCGCCAGATATAATTTTTTCCCCCTCGCAAGAAATATGAAAAGACATCACAATCATTATAATAATTAATGCTTCAAAACGACGGTTGAATTTCCACGACAAATGGCAACAATCCACTCCACGTGACTTGGTGAGACGCTCTCGATCCACCCTCACTCTGCCCAAAAAAGCACTCACTCGAAGTCAGAGCCTCTCTTCACTCAGAAGTAATTCTCTCAGACATGCCTCACTCAGAAATGTCTTTGCCTGAAAAGCACTCACTCGAAGTCAGAGCCTTTCTTCACTCAGATATATCTCACTCGTAAATATCTTACTCGGAAGTATTTTACTCGGAAGTCTCCCAATCAGAACATAACTTCCCCCGGGACTTAACCTAGTTAGCCAGAAGCTAATACTAAAGAAGATGTTTGAACTAATTGAAAAAGAAGCTTCGGCTTGAAACCACACTTATGTAGCCACTTCGCTTGACTAATCGCTTAAGACTCGTGACTGGGGGGCTCCTGTTCCCCCAGAAATTAAGAGGTGACCCCTACCACTAGTCTCATTCTCCGTATATCCCACTTCCCATGTAAATCAGGGAAAAGAACCCCACCATGAATAATTGTTTATGTTAGTGACTTTGTAACATCCAAAATTTGAAAATGTTAGAAAATAATTCATTAAGGCTCGGTGGTTTATTATTTTCTTGCGCGTCTTTAGCATTTTGGGTATAATTTTCTCAAATGATGCTTGATTGAAATGATTCCAGTCTCGTTCACTTTGTTTCGAAGAGATCTACAACTTTTGTGTTGGGAGTTTTCTCTGATTCAGACTCCACGAATTATCACAAAATTGTTTTTAACTTGATCATTTTCCGGTTCATGAAAATCCTGCACTTTTAATTTAAATCACATTACCTTCCAATTTTTGATGACTCACGTGGGATCCACAACATTGGAAATCAAGGATTAGCTTCAATTCTGATTTCCTTTCACGCTGGTGGCACAATGAAAGCCAAATGCATTATTTTATTTCTTCCACTTTATGTGTAATGCAAGAAGCCAAATTGCATTTCAAGTCACATGGGCCATAGGTAATTAAAAAAAAAATCAAAACTAGAGTTTACATTCACTCTCTAATTCACGGCTGCACTCAAAAATTAATTAGCTACTCACTTCCTTGCAATTATAACATCATCTTATTACCAGAACAAATTCAGCATGCCTTCCACTCTAATTCCTTCTTTATTCATGCGTACTTCCATCAATGATCTTTGTTAATTCCACCGTTGGATCGGTCTAAAATTTGTAGAGTGTATTAGTAACATACTACTCTATGTTTCCACCGTTCAGATTTTCATTTAGACATCTGTAGGTGGAGCAATCATGTTCAAACCGAGACCCTGTTCCAGTTTGCAGGAATTCCGACTAGCTTCGGAAAAACTGCCATATCCGATTTGTTAACCGTTGGATCGGGCTGAAATTTTGGTATGAGGTTTTTGGGATGTGGTTCTAGGTACTAACCGTTGGGATCTTGGTTTACAAGTCTAGACTCAGAGATATTGTGTTTGAACAGTAGCACGAATTTAAATCAACAATTGACTCGGATTGTTCGGGAGCGTTCGGGTTTTAAAATCAAGGATTCCAGGTAGGGGGAGCGTTTACATTTTAAATGTATAGTTTATGAATGGTTTCAGGATAGTATTGTTATTATTAGTGAGAAATCCTGAATATATAATATGTGTGACATAATTGTGTTATGATATTTTCCGTTCATATATTATTGATATTGAATTTGGCATGAGATATATATGTTGTATTTGTGAAATTGTTATGATTCCTATGCATGATATGTAGTAGGATATGTGATGATAATATGAGTATACGCATGTCATGCAAATTGATATAGCATGGAATGCTTAAATTGATGAATAAATATGAAATATGATTGTGGTTTTGAGGATTCCACAAAAGACCTTGGGTGGGACTCAAGGCAAAACCTCTTGAGCGGGGCTCGGGGTTTAGCCCGTGACACTACCGTTGTCGCTGGGAGTGATTGTGTCACGTGAGAGGGCAAACGGTTTGGTACCAGTAAAACGGCCGGATCAGCTGAGAGCTGAGTTATGGCTGGGAAGCCCATTTATTTTACTATCTTCTTGTATAAATAGGGCCATGGGAAAACGTTGTAACCAAGTGACATACATTGAATAACAGAGACTAGGTCTTGAACATTTCTAGTCCCAATTATTTTATGTGTGAACAGTTTATATGACGAGGATTGGGAGAGGAAGAAGATGAACGCTGAGGTTGGGATGGATTGGGGGAGAAGTTCTTTTGCTTTTTTTTGTGTTATCTGATGAGTAATGTAACATCCCAAAATTTAGAATTTTTAGAAAAATAATTCATTAAGGAATCAGTGGAGAAATTCCGAGTGAACTATGTCTGAAACAAAACCTTCCGAGTGAAAAATAGATCTAATTCCGAGTGAAGGAAGGTTAACATGTTTCCTCTGGAGCAAGTAACCGATCGGATAATTCTTTTAAATTATCACCGATTAATTTTAAGAAACATGGGAAGTCTGTTAGAGGTGAATCCTCTAAATTCCGAGGCCGGGTGAATTTTGGTGGCCGATCAATGAGTTTTCCGAGAAACAATAAATGTTTCAAGTGTGGAGGTGACCACTTTACGCGTGATTGTAACAGAGACAGAATTGTTTGTTTCGAGTGTAACAAGGAAGGACATATTCGTCTAAATTGTCCTCAATTGCAACTGACCGAGCTCAATGCTAGCATAAGCCGACAAGGTTTTCAAAGACGAGGCCAAGGAGCCGGAAATAGAGGAGTCGGAAGGGGAAATAGTGGACAAAGTAACTTAATGATTGGAAGAGACGACCAGGAAAGAAATGTTAATCCATAAGTTGCTGGTCGAGTGTTTACTATTCACACGGAAGAGGCCGAACAAGCTGGTAATATGGTACAAAGAGAGTGATCGGAAATTTTTAAATCCGGGTGCCATCTTTTTATTTCAAAAATGCATGTTAGACATGCAGATACTTGTTGTTATGTAAAACGAGAGTTATATATATTTATTTATATTTATACTTATCAGTTTTTATGTGGAATCTGTGCCTAAGTAATTTATTAAATTTCGAGGACAAAATTTTTTAAAGAGGGGGAGAAATGTAACATCCCGATTTTTAAGATTTTTAGAAAAAAATAATAATTTAAAAAGGATTAAAGAAGAAATTCTAAATGAATTTCCGAGTGAAAAATGTCAAAGACAAGATTTTCTGAATTATTCGATTCCGAGTGAAATGGATATAATTCCGAGTGAAATAAGATTGAAGATTATTTCTAAGTGAATTTAAGAAGTATCCGAGTGAAATGGAAACATCTCCGAGTGGAATGATTCCAAATGGGTTGTTTTCGAGAGAGAAGTGGAAGTACTTCTCAGAAAGATGTTTCTGAGTGGTGAACTCCCGAGTGGAGTGTATTTGGATGGTTTGTCGAGTAAAGTGTTTCTGAGTGTGACACTTCCGAGTGAAACAATATCGAGTGAGACATTCCAAGTGAGATGGTAGCGAGTGAGTCTTTCCAGGAAGAGTGCTTCTGGACAAAGACTTGAACTCTGATTGATCATGTTTCTGAGTGGGCCATCTCCGAATGAAGGAATTCTGAGTGAAAAGAGGTTCTGATAAGTCCTCTCGGAAAGAGATGCCCAGAATGAGGAAACTAAGTCGGGATATGCTGAGACCGAGTCGGAATACATGGAAACCGAGTCGAAATTAATAAATATTTTAATTATGGATGCTTTCCACGACGTCCTGTTCTACTATCTTCTAGCAAAATCCTTTTTCAGATATTTTCTAAGTTTGGGAGCCATTTTGATGTGTTGTTCCCTTTATATTAAATATCTTGATCTTTCATTAACTATTAAAGATACGTGTGTCAGAATACTTTAATTTATTCACATCTCTTTCACGTGAAAGGTATATAAATACTTCTGCTATTGGATTAATGGAGGAATTTTTAAAAGTGAAATCATCCTTATATTTCAAATCTTTACTGGAAATAGTAAACGAAGAATATCAAGTCTCCATTCTCTTCTCTTTACGAAGAAGCTTGGACTAGTGAAGAAGTGCAATTCCAGTCGGTATTTGAGAGCAGTGACTGGATATAATTTTAAAAGCTACTGGAACTCTTTAATTCCAGGTAGAAGGAGCGTACATCTCAAATAGATAGTTTATGAATGGATATGGGGTATTATTATGGTGAATATATGGTATGTATATGAGTCATTGTATGATACCCCGATTACATGGCATCTTATATTTTCATATTTTCCATTCATGTTATTGATATTGATTTGAAATTGATGATGATGGTATGGATGATGATGATTCATGAATTTTTCATGATATCTATGTATATGCTTAAAATGCATGAGTATGAGATATGTTGTGATTTTCACAAAAGACCTTAGGTGGGACTCAAGGCAACCTCTTGAGCGGGGCTCGGGGTTTGGCCCGTAGCACTGAGTAGAGGACCGCTATCACTCTGGGAGTGGTACTCAGTGTTACATTAGGGGCGTAGAGCGGTTTGGTACCTGTAAAACGGCTGAATCAGCCGAGTGCTGAATTATGGCTCGGGGAGCCAGTGTTACAACACAAATTAAAAGACTTAATGGATCCATTCAGTTGAGCATGTGCATACACTGATTTATGTGTTATTGAGAATACATGCTGTTATGATGAGTATATATTTATATGTCTCGGTTTGGTTTAAGAGATGATTTATGATGAGATTGTGTGACCGGTTTTGTTTATAGTTATTAATTGGACTTTTATTCCAATTCAATAACTGTTATTTGATATGTTTATGCTCACCCCTACAATTATTATTTCTATAGTGAATGAAGGGCCTAACCATGATATGAGAAGTCACTCACGCTGCTCGGATTGTATATGGGTAGAAGCCTTGGCCGGCTCTTGAATACCGAGTGCTTTTATTTTTTTATTATTGTAAACTTAAAAGAGCCGGTCGGCTTTTGTAAAATTGATATTGCAATTATTCAATTCAAATTCTGTTTTGGAAATTATTTGTATTTTTAAATAACCGGTCACATTGATGTAAAACCGAGCTTGTTATTTATTGAATCCGACTTCTGTTTTTGGAAATTTTATTTGATTTATTGAAATTTATTTTAAAAATTAAGGATGTTATATAAACCTTTCCGAGCGAATTTCCTCCGAGTGAAGTAATTTTGAACGGAAAGAGGCTCTGATGGATCTTTCTCGAAAAAAGGGATATGCCCAAAATACCGAAACTGAGTCGAAATTGATAATTACTCCAATTATTGAGGCTTTCCACGTCACTCTGTTCTAGCAGATTCTCTTTTCTGATTTTTCTAAGTGTGGGACCCTCTCTATTGTCCTATCCTCTTTTCTTTTATTATTCTGTTTTGTCCTTATATCTTAATATACGTGTATCAGTACTTATTCATTTTGTTCACGTCTTTTTCATGAACGATTTCTGTCAAATCCTATCATTAGATTAGCTTGGAATTTCAAGAGTGTCAACATCACCTTTAATCTTTTTCTTTTCCAATCTTTATTGGAAATTATCAATAAAAGAGGAGACCAATCTTCATTCTTCTCTTTAACGTGGAAGTTTGGCTTTTAAGGAGTAAGAGCTTTAAATTTCATAAGTAAGGAAGCTTTGGACTGGTTCAGAGCTGAAATTCCAGTCGGAATTCGTGAGTTGTGATTGGATATAGCTTGAATAGCTGCTGGAATTCTTTATTTCCAAGTAGGGGGAGCGTTTACATTTTAAATGCATGGTTTATGAACGGATTCAGGATAATATTATTGTATTTAATATGAAATCCTGAATATATATATGTTACATGTGATATATTTGTGATATTTCCGTTCATATGATATTGATATATGATTGATGATGATAATGATATAAATATTATTCATGAAATATATCATGATGTATGAATGCATGAGATGCATTTGATAAGCATGGGATGCTTGTGTATTGAACAAATATGAAATATTATTGTGGTTTCGAGGATTCCACAAAAGACCTTGGGTGGGACTCAAGGCAAACCTCTTGAGCGGGGCTCGGGGTTTAGCCCGTGACACTACCGTTGTCGCTGGGAGTGATTGTGTCACATGAGAGGGCAAACGGTTTTGTACCAGTAAAATGGTCGGATCAGCTGAGAGCTGAGTTATGGCTGGGAGCAAGTGTTGCAACACAAATTAAAAGACTTAATAATGGATCCATTTGATTGAGCATATGAATGCAATGATATATGTTATTGAGAATAACATGATGATATATGATGAGATTATGTGATATGAGTTTGATATATATGTGGTTATGAATTGGACATTTAATCCGATTCAATAACTATCATTTGACATGTTTATGCTCACCCCTTATTGTTGTTATTTTTACAGTAGATGTAGGACACAGCGATGATGTATGAGGTCACTCAGCCTGCTCGTAGCATTATGTATTTATATGTATAGTACATAATGCACATAGTTATTTTGTAGTAGCCTTGGTCGGCTCCTGTGTATACCGGATTTATTATGTATATGAATAAATGAATGAGCCGGTTGATGTAATATTGACAATAATATTATATTAATCCAAATCCTGTTTCTAACGTTTAAATTATTTGCGAAAAATTTATTTGGATTATTGAAATTAATTTTTTTTTAAAAATAGGACGTTATAAGGAAGATGGAGAAGGTGATGGGTCTGTTGGGTTTTTTCGTTCCTCTTACCCCTCCCTTCTTTCTCCTTCTTTTTTTCCGGGAATTTTTGTTTGGTTTTTATAATGAGGATGAAGAGGATTAAGAGAGGAAGAAGACAAAGCTAGTGGAGGAGTATTGGGGACAGGTTCTGGATTCTGAACAGGTTTTCCGGAATAGAGGGGGGAAATTATTATTTAATATAAAAAGGCCAAAATATGGTGTTTACAATGACTTAACCATCGGGGCAAGAAGGCATATGAATCTTCTCAATCTCCCTACACCTTTGCTATTGCTTTTTGCTTAGCCCTCCACGCTTTTTGGTACGAAATGGTAAATCCATATTCTCTCTTTACTCTCTCTTGAATTAATGATATAGGCACCGACAACTCCTTCTTTATCATGTCTGCCAAAAACATAAACATGTTCAAAATATTGAAAAATATTCATTTGCAAAGTCACATTGGTTTACCTAAGATGACAGAGCATATTAAGTCCGCATCTAGTTTCTTATGATCTTGTGATAAGAAACTGTTAACACAAGTGTGTGGGCCCTCGTACTGTGATATAAGCCATTTGTGTGCTTTCTTAGACAGAATTGCACGCATCCTCCAGTAACATGCACTAACTTGATTAGGACACTTCACCACAAATTTAGTAGGCTTGGACTCCACAACAATATAACTTTGATGCACCTTCATGCACCATTATTTTAACGCATTTTGTACATCACCTTTGCACTCAAACTTTAACCTAACTTACAGCTCATCCCTGACATTCCAGTTATCATCATCAAATTCAATTTCTTGATCTGGATGCTCCATATTTATATTTTGAAAGTGGGATGCTTTGTTCTAAAATGGAACTACACCAGTACCTACGTAAATCCTAACAATTTTAACTCATAATCCTTTAAAGTAAATTTTCAATAACATATTTCATTATTCATGGTTTGTGTTCTTTGAGTCAAAATCAACATTAAATTACAGTCAACTAAAGGTTTCTAACTGCAAATATAAGAAATTTTATGACAAAAAATAAATAGTTTTAACATACGACATCAAATTACTCATTGTTATATAAAAGAATATTCATAATTAAAGCGATGTTATTTTTTTCTTTGACACCTTTTTTTTAAAAATATTACATTCTATTAATTTTTAACTTATATATATTTATGATTAAATAAATATTTTCTTCATAAACCCTAAAATAACACAATTTTTTACAATTATTAATCAATTGTATACATTATAAATCAAATACCATTGATCTAAACTAGCTAACTATATATATATATATATATATTTATATATATAAATGTAAAAACCAAAAACCATAAAATACAAATTACCAGCGTGCAAATGTTGTTGTTGGATAGGCTAAACCTGGATTTGGTTCGATGCACCAGAATTAGAGGTCGCCTCTAACCCACCAACATCGTCATCATCATTATTGGAATCAATCATCAACATTTCATCATCCGCACAAGAGTCACTTAACACCTCATCTGATAGTATGCTATAGTTGGTGGAATCATCATTCGACCAAACACTCATTTTAATAACTAAAGTTACTTAAACTACTTGTTTGCCAAAAAAAAATTACTAACACTATCAGCAAAAACACTAACATATATTTATAGGGAAAGTGGACCAGTGGTGGAAACGTGAAGGGGAAAACGAAACCAGTGTGTCGTATAAACACAAACCGACACAGCATGTGTGTCGCACCTCTTTCTAGCGACACTTTACGTGTGTCGTAGCATTTATTGGCGACACAGCTTGTGTCATGAATACTCCTGCCGACACAGCCACGTGTCATGGCAGGGATGAGTCGCCAGTTTTTCTTACGTTTTACATGTTGGTTCCTTTTTATCAGACACACACAAAATGACCCCAAACATGTAAATTCCGCTGAAAGAGCCCCATATTTACAAATATTTTAGTTAAACAGGCCAGACATGATTTTTTTCTGGAGCAATGAGGCATCTCAATGAAAAAGCCAAATCCCTGAAGGCTGAACGTTGAAACTGGGATTTTGGTCTACGAATATCCTCATCTCAAGGTATAAACCCACCGGGTACTTTATTGCTACTAGTTGATGTAGTAGTATTGGCTTTCTTTCTTAAACTCAATACAAAGTTATGCTGAACCCAAATCTCAAACCAGACCCTTCCACCATTTACCACCTTCTCAAATCCTATGCACTTTCATCCACAAACATCCTCAAAGCCCACCACCTCTTCCAACAAATCCATCGACCCACCTTACCATTTTGGAACATCATGATCCGTGGTTGGTCCCAGAGTGATCAACCCATCCATGCAATTCACTTGTACAACCTCATGTATGAACACGGCCTGTTGGGTAACAATCTCACATACCCTTTTCTCTTCAAGGCCTGTGCTCGAGTGTCTAATGTTTCTTGTGGTAGAGCTATTCATGCCCATGTTTTGAAACTTGGATATGACTACCTTGTCTTTGTTTCCAATGCCTTGATTCACATGTATGCTTCTTGTGGTTATTTGGGTCTTGCTCAGAAGGTGTTTGATGAGATGCCTGATTGGGACTTGGTTTCTTGGACCTCGTTGATTTGTGGGTATAGTTAGTGCAAGAGGTTTAGGGAGGTGTTGGGTGTTTTTGAAGCAATGCGGGTGGTGAATGTGAAGGGTGATGCCATGACGATGGTGAAGGTTGTTTTTGCTTGTTCTTCTTTGGGTGAGTGGGGTGTTACTGATGTCGTGGTTAGTTACATTGAGGAAAACAATGTGGAGATTGATGTTTACTTGGGAAATACTCTGATTGATATGTATGGACAGCGCGGTTCGGTGCATCTGGCTCAAGGGGTTTTCGATAGGATGCAACAGAGAAATTTGGTTTCTTGGAATGCAATGATTATGGGTTATGGGAAAATAGGGAACTTGGTTGCTGCAGAGGAGCTTTTCAATGCTATGCCACAGAGAGATGTGATCTCATGGACTTCTATGATCACGGGTTACTCTCAAGCTGGACAGTTTAATGACGCGGTGAGGCTTTTCGAAGGAATGATGAAAGCCAAGGTGAAGCCGGATGAAATAACAGTTGCTAGTGTGCTTTTTGCTTGTGCTCATATTGGTTCACTTGACGCTGGGGAGGCTGTTCATGACTATGTACAAAAATATGATGTGAAAGCTGATGTTTATGTTGGAAATGCCTTGATAGATATGTATTGGAAATGTGGTGTTGTTGAGAAAGCATTGGATGTGTTTAAAAAGATGAGAAAGAAGGACTCTGTGTCATGGACTTCAATTATTGCGGGCCTTGAAGTGAATGGCTTTGCAAATTCAGCACTCTATTTCTTTTCACGGATGTTGAGGGAAGGTGTTCGGCCATCTCATGGAGCCTTTGTTGGGATTTTACTGGCTTGTGCTCATGCTGGATTGGTCAATAAAGGATTGGAATATTTTGAAAGTATGGAGAGGGTTTATGGACTGAAACCAGAAATGAAACATTATGGATGTATTGTGGATCTTTTGAGTCACTCTGGCAACTTACAAAGGGCATATGAATTCATAAAAGAGATGCCTGTGGCTCCTGATGTTGTAGTATGGAGGATATTGTTGTGTGCCTCTCAGGTTCATGGAAATATATCTCTAGCTGAGATCGCCACAAAGAAGCTTCTTGAACTGGATCCTTCTAATAGTGGTAACTATGTACTTTCCTCTAATACCTATGCAAGCTCTAATAGATGGGAAGATGTTGTTAAAATGAGAGGACTGATGGAAAAGAGTAATGTTCAGAAACCATCAGGTAGCAGTTCCATAGAAATAAATGGTTCAAGCAGTTCTTCAGGATTCTTGTTATATTAAACTTCAAGAAGACTGAATAAAATGTTGTCTAAAAGATTTGCTTATTACATCATAAATTGATTCATTTGTGGCCAGCATGGTCCATGGCTGATATAAACCAAAGGAACTGAGATTTTAACCTAACTCCTGATGACCAAATCAGCTTCAATTTATCACACAAGTGACATATTAGTAATCGATATGTGTTGCCATGGAAAAATATTTTGATGGAGAACTGCCACTGTTGTCTATTATGGATTATAGATTTAATTGCAATCAGGAAGAGGTTTGATGATGCCTAAATTGTAACTTTTGTACTTCCCTTTATGCGGTGTGCTCATTTTGGATCAGTGGCTAGACTAAATTGCAAACCACGCCTTTGTAAATCATGCCTCACTAAGTTGTTAGTGGCTGCTACAAACGCATCCAAGCAACTATTTTCATAATTCTCCATAGCTGCAGAAAAAGATGGCAAACCAGTTTCCACAGACAGCCATACAGTATACCGAGAGTGCTAAAGTATGAACCCCATCAGATGTAAGAGGCCAAGGTTGTTTAAGATTCTGGTCTCTATAATTAGTTTCACTTTTTTTATTATATTTATATATATTGAACTTTGGAAAGGGGTATATATGCCTTGACTTGTGTCACCTTTATTTGAGTTTCCCAGAAAGTATTAAGGGAGATTGGTTATATTGTGCTTTCTTGACATGTTAATTTACATGAAAAGGTTTAATGTATAGATTTTACCTGCTATTCGATAAATGGTGGGTTTTCATTTCAGGATTGCCTTCTATTCCAATAGAGCAGAGATGAACACTCAGTTGGTTCCACAGGCAGATGCTGTAACGCCTCGTATAATTTTCCGAATAAATTTTTTGCATTTTTAAAAGATCATTTTAAAATTCATAAATTAAATTCAGAGTTCACGTAACAGTTGATAATTGCGGAATATTATCATACATACTAGTCGTGAATAATTAAATTCAAGAAAACATTTAAGTAGCGGAAACGATTTAGAAAATAACGGTACATGATACGTTATACTTATTACAGCCCATAAAATCAAAGTCCAAGTAATAATTCATATAGGCATCAATCATGGCATCACTCTTCATTCTGCATGGCATTCACTGTAAAAATTAATGTAAGAGTGAGACAGAATATAGAATAAATATAAAATAAATAAAATTGTACAAACACAACCAACAAACCATAATGATATGATGAATATGCCAAACAAGTTCATTTAATAAGTCTTTAATTAGTCAAATGATGTCATGCTGGATCCATTTGGTTTGGTGGGAATACTACAGTAAAAGGTCTCATAGAGACACCGGTAGGAATTAATACAGTCATAGATCCCTACAGCCTCATGACCAACACATCGGTAGGAATTAATACAGTCATGGATCCCTACAGCCCCATGACCAACACATTGGTAGGAATTTATACAGTTATGGATCCCTACAGCCCCATGACCAACACATCGCAAAAATAGGGTTTTAACTCATCATAGAGTAACCCCCCCACCAGGGTAGGCAATCATGGAACCCCCTAAAATTCCATGGTGCGTCCAAATGCTTATGATGCATGAATGCCTTTAATTCTCTTTATCATTTAACATACCATGATATTAATATTTCCAAAACCACTTGGAAAACCACAAGTCCTCAAAGGAAACATCACATATAATAATTTTCAGAATCATTGATTTACTGTTTCAACCACATGTAATAATAACCACAAGGCATTCATGTACGTATATATTAATTATATCATTCATAATTATTCACCACCAAAATATACAACTGTATGATACTTATTAAAACGTAACAACATTAACAATAAATCATAATCACTCAAGAGTTTAATAATAAATTGTTACTTATACAGACAATATCATTTTCATTCATAATAACCATTATAATTAACTTTCAGCATTTCCAACAGCAACATACTCTAGTAAAACAGTCATAACATGAGCAAATCATAACATTTTCATGTGATTCCACTTTCTATAGCTTAATAATACAATTATCTACAACTTTGATGAAGAACACAATTTCAAATTCCAAACAGAATTACCACTTATTCACGAAATACCACACTGCCTCAAGGTGAGTTTTCCAAAACGTACATATATTAGTAATTTGAACGTTTCTGGAGCTAAAAAAATGATTTTGGCATGAAACTAGTTCTAAATTATCCTTAACACAAATATCTACAACTTTTATGAAGGCACCAACCACTAATTCTCACTACACAATTCCCAGTTTTAAAAATAAATTCGGATTTCAAATTAACAGAATTACAGCTTGTACATACTTCAGTATTTTAGGCATACCTCAAGCTACAAAAATCATTTTGACTTGCAACCACTTTCTATAGATCCATAACATAAATACCTACAACTTTCATGAAGACATCAAAGGATGATTATGTACGTACAAGTCCCAGCATATTAATATATACACAAAACATGGGATAAATATTCCACTCGGGCATACTGTAGTATTTTGGCTATAACTTTTGCTACATATACTCAAATCAGTCTGTTCAGGTCTCAAAATTCACATAATAAAAAGATCTACAACTTTCATGAAGACACTGATCACTAATTCTCACCACAAAATTCCCAATTTTAAAAATAACGTTCGTATCTCAAGTTAACAGATTTACAGCTTGGACATACTTCAGTATTTTAGGCATATCTCGAGCTACAAAAATCATTTTGACTTGAAACCAATTTCTATAGATCCATAACATTAATATCTACAACTTTCATGAAGACATCAAAGGCTGATTATGCGCATACAAGTCCCAGCATATTAATATATATACAAAACATAGGATAAATCTTCCACACGAACATGCTGTAGTATTTTGGCTATAACGTTTGCTATACATATTCAAATTAATTGATTCAGGTCTCAAAATTCAGATAACAAAAAGATCTACAACTTTCATGAAGAAGTCAGAGTCAAATTTGTTAGGAATCCCTAGTGTATGAGCAGCGGAAATACAAGGATTCCCATAGGATTTGCAAAGTGCCGTGTTTCAAAGCATAAGACAAACACACACAAAAATTGCGTTTTAGGATTACCTCTTGAAGAATATCGAAGCAATCGTAGCCTCGTCCTTTAGGAGTCCACACGAGTACTCCCACCAGAAATGCTACACCTTCCAAATGCTAGTTTGACGGCGTGTAGCTTTTGCAATTTTTGCGTATTTTTGTGTCTCTTTAGGGTCGCCGCCTATGAGCATCTTATGCTCTATTTATAGGCTTAGGTTTGACCTAATTTGCTCTCTAAAGAGTAGGCTCCTTACTCATTCTAAATGGGTTAGGCCCAATAGTCTTATTTTAGTCCAACTAAAATAAAAAGCTATTTTCTGATGGGCTTACTCTATGTGTGTGACCCTATAGGTAAAATACTCGGTTATATTAATAATAAACTATTTTATTATTAATATAAAATAAGAGCGGCGTCTAGCAATGCATCATTATGTCTGAATATTATTTATTAACAACATAACCTATAAGTGATAATTATTTTATATGTTTGTTCCTTTTGTCACGATATCCTAATTGGGCCCAAGGCATGGTCGTGTCATCCTTGTATGGTCCAATTTATTTTACTTGATACCGGAGTAGACTTTATCCGAATAAATATCCAATATTTATTCTTTCTAGCATGGCCATGCATTTCCTTAGTCTCACTCCATCAAGTGGCCTATAGATATCACTCCTGTCACATAGGAGAGACAAATCCCATCTACATCACCCACATCCCTCTGCATAATTTGTACATTGCCTAACCACAACCTTTATAGTCTTCTTATTACAGAAGACGTTTGATTGTATTAAAACAATAAACTCCTTATATAGGAATCGTAGTGACTTCAGGTCAAAGGACTATATATACCATTATCACATTGAGAATCGTTTATGACATTCATGTAACGACCCATGCAACGTTCTCATGGTGGGTCTGTCCAGTACATCATTACTCTTAATGTGTACCCGTGTGAAGACTTGATATCATTTATATCCATGATCTGTGAGATCAGATCATCAGTACACTCACACACTAGTCTTAATGTATTTACATGTCCCCACGTAAATACTTGACTAGGGACATTTTAGGAATAACTCTCATATGACCTATTACTCCAAGGATAAATAAAGGTTGTTAAACTATTTAACAAAAATGACTTATTCAAAATGATGTGACCTATATAGGCTTTTAGTGCATATTTCCAACAATCTCCCACTTGCACTTAGAGCCGATAAGGTTAATGCCCAACGACGTCTACAGTGCCCTTATGCTTTTACTACGTAAGCGGTTTTACTAGTGGGTTCCCAACAATTTTTTTGGTATGCACATTGCATATTTTCACATCTTCCAAAGATGGAACTATTTAAGTATATGCTTGAATTAATCCACTTCCTTATATTGTTCTATGGTTCCATTGTCATCACAGTGGAAACTCATAGGATACAAAACATTTGGAATGATTAAATGTAAATTGACTTCTTTTGTAATTTAATATAGCAAAATACTTAGATTTGTTAGTAGAACCAATGATTATTTCTTGCTTTGAACCTTTCAAGAATACATCGTAACCATCTTGACAACACATATATTTTGATTGCAAACTTAAGTCTTTCAAATTACTCAAAAATTGACATCGATGTAACCTTTACAACGAGCTCATCTTCCATTTATCAAGATTAAATCCTTAGTCCTTCTTAAGTGTTTAAGGATACTCTTGACTATAGAATGAGAATATTATTAGTTCTAGAAGAAGCATGTCTTCTGCATGTAATACTAGAACTATAATTGTGCAGTTACTAACCCTTTTATAGTCACAAGATTTATCTTCATTCTTTAATGAAGATTCTAGCTTCTAAAAGCTTGCTTTAGTCCATAAATAGAACATTTGCAGTTCACATACCTTCCTAGATGTTTTAGGCATAAAAGGCCTTTAGGTTGTGTCACATACACATCCTCAAGATGATTTCCATCTTGACATCTATCTACCATATCTCATAATGGTGGTATACTGCTACAATAAGCAGGATCTAAATGGTTTTTAAGCTAATTGAATTTTGTCAATCTTGCTTTTAAAGGTACTTTTATTACCATCCATGTTTAGTTTTCCTTTTGAAAACCCACTTGCATCCTATAGGTTTTACCCTTTAGGTGCGTCAACCAAGGTTCATACCTTGTTAATATACATGGAACCCATTTCAAATCCCATGGTCTTATGCCATGTCTTAGAATCTAAACTTGCATTAGCCTCTTCATAAGAAGCTTGGTTATTTAGCAATATGCCTTCTTCCTGATTTATAAGATATCCATATCTTTCAGGTTTGGTGACATATCCTATTTGATCTTACGCAAGTCTTGTGCTACCGAAGCTAAAGATTTCACAACACTTTGTGATTTCTACTCCAAGTCCATCCTTGACTTTTAAATGCTTTGTGATACTTGAATTTCTTCAAGTTCTACCATCCTCCCACTAATTCTTTAAGGGATGTACTCTTATTCAAGAATACAACATTCTAAGTAACAAGCCTTTTATTCTCAGATGGATTGTAGAATTGATAACCCTTAGCTTTCTTTGGGTATCTCACAGAAGACATTTATCTAATTTGGATCTGACCTTGTCAGAGTTGGATGCTCTATAGAAGCATCATAGTTCCAAATTATTAGTAAAGACATACTAGGTTTCTTCCTAGTCCATATCATATATGGTTTCTTTAAGAAATTCTAAGATGGAACATGGTTAAGTATGGAAATTTTGTTAATAAAGGAACGTTGAAGGAGTTAGAGATGTTTGATAATAATCAATAATCAAACTATGTCCAACAAGGTTTGACTTTTCCCCGTAGAGATGCTATTAAGGCATTCCATGAGGAATGAGTTAAGAGGTAATCTCTCACTCTATTAGATAGTTATCAAACTTATAACTCAAATTATTTGCTATCTTGATCTAATCAAGAGCTTTAATTGTCTTGCCAATTTGGTTTTTCACTTCATTATGAATTCTTTGAACTTTTCAAAGACTTTCTAACTTATGTTACATAAATCCATACTCGTTGACTTTTCAATTAGTATGTTGAAGTATTGAAAAACATATCTAGTTATTGTTCCTATAGGCCCACATACATCGTTATGTATTAGATAATAGATTACTCATCTTTTCAATGAATGAGGTCTCAATTATCTTTCCAATAAATAAGATTTACATGTCTCCATTGATTCCAAAATCAAAAAGAGTCCATATAACCACATTAATGGTATTTAGAAAATGTTTCTTATCCATTTGCCTTAGGAGACAATACCATGTAAGTAAGGTTCAAAATCACTTATTTTAACCTACTTTGGTAGTTGTTATAAATGGGTGTTTTGAGATTTAGGATGTGGAATCCATTACTCAATTGTGCATCAACATCCATTTGAAGAAATAAAGTTATTTTAATAAGAAAAACATTTCTTGTCTAACAAGAAACAATATGCACAATGTCTAGTTCACTAACTAGCCCAATAGGTAAAGATCTTCTCTTTATTGTAGCAACTTTTGCTCAATTTTACACAGATTTCTCCACCCTTAACAAGTGATCTACTTCCTTGATCTTTCAAAATTTGAGATCTACTACTAGTATCTGATACTAATGTTAGTGAAGTAAAATAACTTGACTTTTATAACATGACCTGTAGTGGAAGTCTTATTTCCCTTTCTTTTGAACTCCTTCAAGTTCTTTAGACAAATTATTTCAATGTCTTATTTTGGCTAAAACTAGAAACAATTTCCTTTCTTGATCACCTTTTAGACTTCCAGACTAACTTGGCTTTAATAAAGTCTGTATACGATCATATTGTATATCTCCCATATATTCATATTGCCTTTTACAGCTCAGAGTTTATGCAGACTCCATAGGGTATTCAAGACCCAACCATAGATGATATATAAGCCAAACATGACACACTACCGCTTCATCTTTAATGAAGATAATTCTCAAGTCTCAATACCTATCTAGGCATTTTTTTTTAGATAAAGTGTCCTTCCAAAGGATAGATTGCAACAAAACAATATTTGGTATATCATGGTTATTCTAAAACAAATTACATGCAAATCTATCACTTCTATTTAAAACATATTTAAATTTTGGTCATTAAATAAATATGTTGTCTCCCACTATTTTGATTCAAAACAAATACCCTCACTGAATCATAAAAAAAAATCCCATTGGAAGATTTTTCTAGTGGGCCAAGATCCATATTTGGCCTAGTGTTGAGTCAGCTTTGGCTGATCGCCCAACCCTTGGTTATTTAGGTAGGAAACACATTTCCAATTGCATCTCATGCAACTCTTGGACGATTGAATGGGTAACTCTTTATCCTTATTCATCTTATGAATTTAAGCTCAATCCTTACGCCTCTAAGTTATTTTCAATCTAATTGAAAAACTTAGTTAAGTTTAGGCCTAATAAAAACAATTTGGATATTACAATTATCCCATCGCGCCTTACTAATATAAATGATAGCACCCTGCTTTGGCAGGCCCACTATTTATTGACATTAGTCTCGACGAGTGTTATTTATTAGAAGGCGTTTAAACTTAATATTAACGCTTCTAGGTTCTTCAATCTGATTAAAGTTACCTAGATAAGTCCAATAACAAATGGTTGGATAATCCAATTATCCATCATCCTTTACTAATATCAATAAAAGCACCCTGCTTTGGCAGAACCTACACTTCATTGAAACTAGAATTGATGACTGTTGTTTATTAGAACGCGTTTTAGACTGTTCATACCTTTAGGCTTTTCCAATCCAATTGAAAAAAGTCTATTTGAATAAAACTTAATAATACTTGGATAATCCAATTATCCAATCATGTCCTACTAAACATAAATAAAGGCACCCAACTATGATGTGACCTGCACTTTATTTATATCAAGTTAGACGTTATTACTTATTGGAAGGTTTGATTGTCGGGCTTGAGGGATTTCAATTTCTTATTGTTCATTACCGACTTTCATTAAACGCTTTAACGCAAAATAAAACCCCAAAACATGCAATCAAAATTATGAGATGGTTATGGTCTTCCCAGAAAATAAAATAAAATAAAATAAACCTAAAGGAACTATGGTGTCTTGACTTCATGAAGTCCTACTTCTTGAAACCACAATCCTCCTAGAGTCACCACTCCTTTGTTCCTTTCAAGGTCATATCCATAACCACTCTAGGTTTCTTCTAGGTCTCCATCTTGTTGGCTTTTCCAAGATTACAATGTGATAAAGAAAACTCGTTTTACATACGAGTGAAGGGTTGAGAGAAGAAATTTAAGAATAGAGTAAGGCACAGCACGCAGGCTGTATTTAAAATTAAAAAAAAAATCTAAGACCATAACCATTCACCGCTGGACGTGTTAATTAATCAATTAATAGAGTAATCAATTGTATTTAAAATAAAATAAATTTTAAAACACATAATTAAACACGCGGGGTCATAAAAGGAAAACTACGCAAGGAAGTTTGGCGGCTCTGTTGACCGTTCAACAGACAGGGTCAAGGGGTGTTCCAACCCAAATATTTAGTACTGTAATCAGGTTAGTTCCCAGGAAAGAGAGGTGGGTCCGGAGTGACCGCTTAAGTACCAAGTCTTTCCTAGCCAGAACGTCCCACTGACCATTAATAGCTCAAAATATTCGGTTATGATTTCAAACAATTTGAAATCTTTAATTTTGAAACGGCCAAGATTTAACTTTTAAACCTTATCTTTTGACCCTTATAATTATCCTAAAATAGGAATAGTCAAAGTTTAACTTTTAAACCTTATCTCTAGAGTCTCAACAATCATCCTAATTTTTAGGAACGATCAAGGTTTAAATTTTAGACCTTATCTCTAGAGTTCAAGATATTTTATTTTGTATCCTATTAAATTTGATAAAGATCTTATCTTTAATTTGTAACTTTTACAAATCCTATCAAATTTATTAAGGATTAAATATTTGATTTTAAAATTATTAAATTTAATAAAGATCTTATCTTCTATTTGTAACAATTACAAATCATATTAAATTTAATAAATATGAATCAATTTGTAACTCCTATGAATCATATTAATTTTAAAAAGATCACATATGATGCAAATCCTATTAAAATTAATAAGAATAAATTATTTAAATTTGTAACTCTTACAAATCACATTAATTTTAAAAGGATCACAAACAATGCAAATCCTATTAAAATTAATAAGAATAAATTATTTAAATTTGTAACTCTTACAAACTTTAATTTTAACAAATAATTAAAAATTTGATTTGTAACTTTTACAAATCGAATTTAAAATATAATATTAAAATCAAATATTTTATTTGTAACATTTACAAATAAATAAAATACCATTACGGCTAGGTTTCAACTTTTGAATCTTAGTTTTCATTACGGCTAGGGTTTAACTCTTAAACTTTCTAAACACAATCTCACATGAACAATTCATATTAGAAAAGAGAAAGCATATAGACGTCATTGCATACAACCCTTGATTTCAATTTAATTAAATAAACATAAAACATGCCTTATAATTAGAACACATATAAAACAATCACCATTGCAACATACAACATGTTCATATAATAAAGCACATCCTAAAAACATGTTCTTTAATTAAAATTTTGAGAAAAGAAATCAATATACATAAAGCAAAATATATTGATATTAGCTTTCAAAAGGTGCAACCTTTGCAACATATCTCAAAAAAAATGCAACCTTTGCAAGATATATATAAAAAAATGCAACCTTTGCAAAAGGATTCAACCTTTATAATTCTTTTCATAAAAGAAATTTTATTTTATTTTTACATGTTCTTTAAACAAACATTTGCCCAAAACACGGTTTTGCAACCTGGCTCTGATACCACTGTTAGGGAATCCCTAGTGTATGAGTAGCGGAAATACAAGGATTCCCATAGGATTTGCAAAGTGCCGTGTTTCAAAGCATAAGACAAACACACACAAAAATTGCATTTTAGGATTACCTCTTGAAGAATATCGAAGCAATCGTAGCCTCGTCCTTTAGGAGTCCACACGAGTACTCCCACCAGAAATGCTACACCTTCCAAATGCTAGTTTGACGGCGTGTAGCTTTTGCAACTTTTGCGTATTTTTGTGTCTCTTTAGGGTCACCGCCTATGAGCATCTTATGCTCTATTTATAGGCTTAGGTTTGACCTAATTTGCTCTCTAAAGAGTAGGCTCCTTACTCATTCTAAATGAGTTAGGCCCAATAGTCTTATTTTAGTCCAACTAAAATAAAAAGCTATTTTCTGATGGGCTTACTCTATGTGTGTGACCCTATAGGTAAAATACTCGGTTATATTAATAATAAACTATTTTATTATTAATATAAAATAAGAGCGGCGTCTAGCAATGCATCATTATGTCCGAATATTATTTATTAACAACATAACCTATAAGTGATAATTATTTTATATGTTTGTTCCTTTTGTCACGATATCCTAATTGGGCCCAAGGCATGGTCGTGTCATCCTTGTATGGTCCAATTTATTTTACTTGATACCGGAGTAGACTTTATCCGAATAAATATCCAATATTTATTCTTTCTAGCATGGCCATGCATTTCCTTAGTCTCACTCCATCAAGTGGCCTATAGATATCACTCCTGTCACATAGGAGAGACAAATCCCATCTACATCACCCACATCCCTCTGCATAATTTGTACATTGCCTAACCACAACCTTTATAGTCTTCTTATTACAGAAGACGTTTGATTGTATTAAAACAATAAACTCCTTATATAGGAATCGTAGTGACTTCAGGTCAAAGGACTATATATACCATTATCACATTGAGAATCGTTTATGACATTCATGTAACGACCCATGCAACGTTCTCATGGTGGGTCTGTCCAGTACATCATTACTCTTAATGTGTACCCGTGTGAAGACTTGATATCATTTATATCCATGATCTGTGAGATCAGATCATCAGTACACTCACACACTAGTCTTAATGTATTTACATGTCCCCACGTAAATACTTGACTAGGGACATTTTAGGAATAACTCTCATATGACCTATTACTCCAAGGATAAATAAAGGTTGTTAAACTATTTAACAAAAATGACTTATTCAAAATGATGTGACCTATATAGGCTTTTAGTGCATATTTCCAACAAAATTCACACGTTTTCAATTTCAAAAATGAGCAACAATTTACGAAGTTAATTCTGGAATCCTAGAACAGCATACAATTCTACCCATTTCATAGTTATTCACAACCCTGTCCCCTCTTACTTGGTTTGCCGACTGGAAATGGTCTCCTTGCTGTCCTTGCTCCTGTTTGAAGGTGTATTGAGGAAGAAGAGTAAAAGAGAGGAAGAAGGTATACTGGCCTTGTTCTCTGAAGGTAGGTCTGAGCAGAAGCAATGTTAATAATGTAAGGACAAGTGGGGAACAACTTTCCCTTGAGTGGATGTTTAGTGCTGTTAGTGCATTGATAATAGGAATTAAATAAGAAAGTGGGCTTATAATGGTCCACTTCTGGCCGTCCTACACACTAGAGGTGAATAATGGGTTTAGATGCATTAAAATATGCATAAGAGACAAGAAAGGGGTCAAAAAGTTACTCCTGCGCTGAATACCGACTGGAATCCACTCGGTTAGCCTCTAAGCCGACTGGAATTGCCAGTCGTTGTGAAGAAGAAGGGAATCCGAGTCCCTCTCATTCAAGTGAGCAGAAGGGAGTTTCGCTCAAGCGTTTCCGACTCGCTTGAGCGAGTCATACTGTCCTCGCTCGGAATTCCTCTAAAACCGACTCAAGTACTCGGTTTCTCACTCGGTAGAATCTGTCCAGAACCGACTCCCACCTAATTGGACACTCACTCGGAATTGTGTCTTCTTGAAAACTCGGTCAGATTTCTCTTCCTTGGAGGTAACTCAGTCGGAGTTGACTCGGACACTCAAAGTATCTCACTCGGCAGAACCTCTTGACACCGAGTCAGCTCTCAATCAGTCTCTCACTCGGCAGTTTCAAATCAAATCATTCTTAGCCGACTCACACTTACATAGTCTATCACTCGGCTATTTCTTCTAATTCTGAGTCATCACAAGCAGTCTTTCACTCAATTAAATCTTCCAGACCGATCCACACTCTTTGGTTTGTCACTCGGCAGATTACTACAAACCGACTCATCTCTAAATTGATTACTCACTCGGTATGTCATCCTAAAAACGACTCCTCATCAGGTTGATCCTCACTCGGTTAATTCATTCCAAAACCAACTATTCTTAATTTTTACCGTATATCCTCAGCAGGTGCCATCCCACTCAGAATTACACACTCGGAGGCACTCTACTTTCGAGTTCCACTCGGAATTACTCTGCCCTTTCATCATTAGGAGGAATTCACTAAGCCATCTCACTCGGACTTATTCGAATCTTATCCACTCGGAATATGTATAATATTTTTCACTCGGATATCAACACTTAGGAATATAGAAGTATTTCCCACTCGGGTTTCACTCGGTTAATCATTACTTAGTCAAGATCAAACCAACTTCTTCAACTACGTTTCACTCAGAGTCCATCAGGTCCATTACCACTCGGAAAAAGGCCCATACATACGAGTCTCACTCGGAATTTGGCTTATATACATGAGACTCATTCGGTTATTCATCTCTTGGTATCACAGACTAACCTTCCTTGAATTGTTCTTCACTCGGAAACCTTTTAAGGCTTTCACCAGAAAAGAAGCCATATGCATAAGTTCTATTCAGAAACGAATTTTCCTTTGCTCTCCTCTCGGAAATAAAGCACTCGGGAAACTTTCACTCAGAATGAAAATACTTACAATATGACTCAGAATTGAGTCGTTGGAGAAATACTTGACTCAGAAATGAGTCCTTCTGAGATGTTTGACTCGGAAATGAGTCATTTAGATATAATTGACTCGGAATTGAGTCTTTGGAGAGTACTTGACTCGGAATGAGTTTTTCTAAGGTGTTTGACTCTGCAGTGAGTCATTCCAGGGTGAGTCACTCGGATTCTTTTACCCAGAAGTGGTTCTATCAGTCCACTTCACACAAAAGTGTCTCTGGGGAAAGGATTCCACTCGGAATAAACCCTCTCGGCCATGTTCCACTCGGAAAACACAACCTTCACTCGGTATTTCCATTTTTCACTCCGAATTTCTCTTAGTCACTCGGAATTTTTCTCTTTCACTCGGAACAGGGTGCCTTTTTCACTCGGACAGTCCTTTCTAAAGCATGTTTCACTCGAAAAATGAATCTTATCATTAAAGGTCTATGTAAATCCTATAATTATACCCAAAAATAAAATTTTTGGAGTATTATATATCATCCATAGAGTGTTTTATTCATTGATTAACACTTATAGACCTTCTATACCTCATAATTTACAAAATAGGACTATTATTAAAAAAATAGGATGTTACAGATGCTATTGTGACCGGTGTTGAAGAAGTTTCCTCCGGTGCAAGACAACTTCAGAAACCCCAAGAAAATAAAGAAAATCATTACGTCATTACCTCAACAACAGGTTATTTTCTTCATTCTCTCTCCTCTGTGCTCAATTTTATGTTTTTTCTGACTTTGTAAGACATCCTAGGTGAATGAGGAAGAAACCTCCCTCTTTGACATGCTCTAGTTATTACTTGCAAGGGTTGTATTTATGGCAATGTTCAGTTGCTAAGTTTTCTTAGTATTGAATTGAACTTAGTCTTTCAATTGAAGTGTAACAAAGTTGCTTGTCGAGGACTATAGATGTTTTCCTGATAATGTAATATTGATTAGGCATCAAATTCCACATATTTTGGTTAAAAGAAACTTTGATGCATAGATTGTCTCCAATCTCTTTATCTCATGGTTGATTTGCTTGGTCTCAAGTTGTTAGAATGATTATGATCAAAATATTTTCAAAATTGGACTGGTCACCCTTTAAGAGTTTCAAAGTTTTGAGGTCTACAAAAATATGGCATATATATAATATAAACTTAAATATATTATAGATTAGATGAGATTCAACTTTCTTGGTAAAGTACATCAAATATAAATAGATAAATAAGATATATAATAGGCAAAAATAATTTTGGTCCTTTACAGTTTAAATTTCTAATTTGGTCTTTTAACTTTTTTTAGTCAATTTAGTCTTTTATGTTTAATGAGAGAGATTAAAGAGTGCTGAAAAATTAAGGAGATTATACATGTGTATGTGGCTCGGTTATGGAGAGAAGAGTGTGAGACATGATTCAAAATAGGAATATTTGCTATTTTTTGAAAGCTATGCTATTCATATAGAAAAAGTAGACAATAATTATATTTATACACCTCAACAATCTATCCATTTATTTTTGTCTATTTTACTTTTACATCTATCTTCTTATCATATAATGTTACTTATCATTCCCCTCCACACCGCCATCACCATTGTCGCCACCACCACCACTATTGTTGTTCCCACCATCACCACACCTTTTACCGCCATGCCCACCACCATTACCATCACCATCACGACGACCACCACAACCATAATTGCTACCGCCGCCACTATCTAACCACCACCATCACTATTATTACAACCACCACCACCACCACCACCACCCCACCATCACAATCGTCGTAGTTGCTCCAACCATAACTATAACCATCATCATCATTGTTATCACTACAACCACCATTGTCATGACTACCACTACCATCACTATCACAACAACCACCACCTTACCACCACAACCACTATCGCCATTACTACCACTACTATTGTCCCTACCATCATTACTCTACCACCACCGTCATTGTCGCCACCATCGTTACCATTACCACTATCACCTCCACCGTTGTTGCCACTGTCACCACCCTCTCCATCACCATTACCGTCACCATCACTATTATTACTGTCGTTGTCTTGCCACCACCATTATTTTAGAAGATTTATTATTACTACTAATATTATTATTATTATATTATTGTAGTTTATGTGTAAAGTAGTTTTTTATCATAATTATAAAATTTTTTGAACAACTTTTTAAAATTCAACACAATGTAAATTAAAACATGAAACTAAAAACCAAAAACAAGTTTTAGTTTTTAAAAATTTTTAAACTAAAACCAAAAATTACTTTGAATAGAACCTTATATAGTTTCTCTTAAAAAAGAACTCCCTTTTTTAATTTTTCTAAGGTGTTTTCTTATTTAGTATGTGATAAACTCTCTTATTGTCCGTTTGGTTGGTAAGAAATGGAAGAGAACGTGAGAAAAAAATTTCATTGTTTGTTTAATGTTGTCCTTTATAGTGAGAAAACACATTATGTGAATCTTAATTTTCACATTCAAAATTAAATTACTATAGCCTTCATTTTTTTATATTTTTTAATCAAGTTTGGTGAACCTCGCATATAAGGATATCTTTATAATTTAAATACTTTTTTCACACAATTTCACTCATACCAAACAGTTTTTTGAACACTTTTCTTTTGCATACTTTTTGACTTGAGCGAGATACTGATATCGATATTAGAGACTCATAGTGGCATAAATCACATGACATGTAGTGTTATAACAACACCCTAAGGTACAACCCTAAACACAACCCATGATATTCGACTTATACCGATATATGTAAAAAGTGCTTAGCCAATACTGAGACGCATAAGAATCCACTTGCAAGAGTTCCAAAAATTACTGCTCGGTGACAATTTTACTCTTACTTTACGTAAAAGTACTAACACAATCATCATTACAAGGGAATCACCTTTGACTTTTATAAATACCTATTACACATAAGATATGTTAATTTGATCCCTAACACTTAAGTTCTGGTATTGAGTATTATACTGATTTGAGTGTCGTAGTGTCTTTGTAGGTGACGCCTAAATTTAACCCACAACGTGAAGAACATCGAATCAAACAACAAACGACAAACCCTTTTGATCATCACTGTACTTGAGGATAATATACTGAATCCCCATTGGACCAGTATCATAAGACATACACATATGCTTAATACCCCTTATACAAGGTAAATCACTGGCATGCATATGAGGACTAACTAAAGTTATTCCCACAATCAACAGATGGACACGAGTCATCAAGTTTCTACCCTTAATGGCGATGTGCGTTATGTAACTAATATGGAGCAGGAACCATTGGGTTATAACTTAGTGTATGGAAGCACCTCGACATCAATAGTTCAAACCAATAGGCAAATCAATATGGTCGTTTAACTAGATCCTCGCGATGAGATAATTTGCCAACTGCGAGCAAAGCTTCATGACTTGAGGCATAGTTAAGGTAGGATCCAGGAGAACCAGTGTAACATCCTAAATTGAGAATTTTAGAAAATAATTCATTGAGGATCGGTGGAGTTTCTTTATAATTAAAAAGCGCTAGACATTCGTTGCCCAAGTTAGGGATCGGTGAAGAATTTCCGAGTCTGACTTCAGACGAGTATTTTTCTCGAAAAGGAATATTCCCAAGAGGATTGATTCTGAACGAAAGGGGCTCTGACTTCGAATGAGCACCTTTCGGGCAAAGACGCTCCCAAGTTCCATACTTCCGAGTGGGTCGTTTCCGAGAGAAGTACTTCCGAGCGAAGAAAAGCTTTGATTTCGAATGAGTACTTCTCGGGCCGAGATATTTCTGAGTAGTGAATTCCAGAGTGGGGTATCTCTAGGTTGAGTGCAACTTTCCCGAGTGGGGTGTCTCCGAGTGTGACACTTCCGTGTGGTATGGCATCGAGTGAGACATTTCCAAGTGGGATAGCACCAAGTGAGACATTTCTGATTCCCGCGTGGTATGGCACCGATTGAGACATACCGAGTGAGTCTTTTCCAGGGGAAGTACTTCTGGACAGAGAAAGACTTTAACTTCGAATGAGTACATTTCTGAGTGAATAGTTCTAGGGGAAGTAAATATCCGAGTGGTGAACCCCTTCATTCAATTCGTGCTCGGGTGTCTTAAAGATTGCCTAGAGCCTGTGCTCAGGCCCATATTCAAAGTTGCCGAAAGCTTGTGCTCGGGTTCGTCTTCGACTCCGAATGATCCTTTCGGTTGTAAGACTTCCGAGTGACGCACTTCCGAGAGAAATATTTTTAAGTGAAGAAAGGCTTTGACTCGGGTAGAGATATATCCGAGTGAGATATTTCTGAATGAGGTGTCTCTGGGTGAGAAATTTTTGAGTGGGTCACTTTCGAGGAAAGAAAAGCTATGATTGAGTGTTTCAAGCAAAAACATTTCCGAGCGAATCCCCTCCGAGTGAAGCAATTCTGAACGAAAAGAGACTCTGATGAATCCTTCTCGGAAAGAGATATTCCCGAGTATTTTCAATTTAATCTTTTTACCATGTTAGAGTCCGAATTTGGAAATATGGCAATTACAAAGTTATTCCTCATTGTCTTAGCTTTCCAACAAGACTAAATTTATTAAAATCCATTAAGATATGAGAGAGATATGCCAAAATACCAAAACAGTGTCAGAATTAATATTTACTTCAATCATCGAGGCTCTTCCATGTCACTCTACTCTTCTTCTAAACTCTAGCAGATTCTCTTTTCTATTTTTTTCTAAGTATGGGACCCTCTCTATTGTTCTATCCTTTTTTCTTTTATTATCTTGTTTCTTCCTTATCTCTTAATATATATATATCAGCACTTCCTCACTTCGTTCACGCCTTTTCCATCAACGATTTTTGTCGACCCTACCGTTGGATCAGCTTGAAATTTTGAGAGTGTAAACATCACCTATAATCCTTTTCTTTTCCAATTTCTGTTGGAAATTATCAATTAAAGAGGAAATCAATCTTCATTTCTTCTCTTTCACGTGGGAGCTTGGCTTTTAGGGAGAAAAAGCTTTGAATTCCCCAAGTGAGGTAGCTTCGGAAGGGTTCGGAGCTAGAAATTCAAGTCGGAACTTGTGAATTGTGATTGGATAATATCCAATAGCCTGAGGTGCTATTGGAATTCTTTATTCCAGGTAGGGGGAGCGTTACATTTTAAATGTATAGTTTATGAATGGAATCGGGATAATATTATTATCTTCAATGAGAAATCCCGAATATATGTGATATGTGTGATATATTATGAGATATGATGTTTTCCATTCATATGTGAGTGGTATTGATATTGAATTTATATGAGATATGAATTGTATATGTGATGTATATATTTATGATAAATTCTATGCATGAGATGCAATGAAATATATGATTAATGATATGAATGATATTCATGAAGATTTCATGATATATATAAATGTATGTGATGCATATTGATAAAGCATGAGATGCTTATGTGATGAACAAATATGAAATATGATTGTGGTTTCAAGGATTCCACAAAAGACCTTGGGTGGGACTCAAGGCAAACCTCTTGAGCGGGGCTCGGGGTTTAGCCCGTGACACTACCGTTGTCGCTGGGAGTGATTGTGTCACGTGAGAGGGAAAATGGTTTGGTACCAGTAAAACGGCCGGATCAGCTGAGAGCTGAGTTATGGCTGAGAGCCAGTGTTGCAACACAAATTAAAAGACTTAATAAGGGATCCATTTGATTGAGCATGTGAATGCATTGATGTATGTTGTTGTGAACAACATGATTATATAATCAATATGAATGAATGAAATGTAATGAGATTATATGATACGATTATGATTTATATGTGGTTATGAATTGGACATTTGATCCGATTCAATAACTGTCATTTGACATGTATATGCTCACCCCTATTTGTGATTATTTTTACAGTGGATATAGGACGCAGCGATGATATATGAGGTCACTCAGTGTAACATCCCAAGTTTTGTAATATTTAGTGAATTCATTTGTGAAGGATTAATAAAGAAATTCTGAATAAAATTCTGAGTGGACGCTGTTTGAAATGTGATATTCTAAGTGAAAATAGTATGATACCGAGTGAAGTAAGACCGAGGAACTTAACTCCAAATGGAATTAAGATGTTTCTGAGTGAAACATCATTAAGCAAATTATTTCTAAGTTAAGAAAATAGTAACCAAATGAGACACTTTTGAATAAAGAAACCGAGTGAAACAGTTCTGGATGGAGTATCTCTGAAGAGAAATTTTTTTAAGTAAAAAATGTTTTCAAGTACGACATTTCCGAGCGGAAAGATACCGAGTGAGAAAAGACTCGGTCTGGATGATTTTGTCGAGTGGAAACCCGAGTAATGATGATCAGTTTTGGAATTAATCACCGAATGAAAGACCAACACGAGAGAAGAGTCGGTTTTGAAATAATTCGCCGAGTAAAGATCGATCAGATGCTGAGTCGGTGTGAGGGTGAATTACAGGGTGAATAACCGACCAAGCGATAAGTCGACTTTAATGTAAATTGCTGAATAAAGGACCGAATAAGAGGAATCGGTTCTGGAATAACTTTCCCAAGTGAAAAAACTGAGTGTTGGGTTAAGTTTCGCTTAAGCAAGAGGATACCTCGCTCAAGCGAGTAAGTATGAAATTCTTTACTGGATATTTTTCGCCTGAGCGAGTGGCTATTATGAGGGAGTCTCGCTCGAGCGAAAGTAAGAAAAATGGTTACTGGACAGTTCTCGCTCAAGCGAGAATCAGGTCTGATGCTTTCCACGTCAACCTGTTCTTCTACCTTCTAGTAAAGTCTTTTCTGATATTTTTCTAAGGTATGGGATGTGACGTCCTTAGTAATTTCTCGAATAAATTTTTCGCATTTTAGAAATCATTTTTGAAATTTGTAATAAGTCATGTAAAAGTTGATAAACACGGATTATTATCATACATACTAGTCATGAATAATTAAAGTCATGAAATATTTATATAGCGGAAACGATTTAGAAAAAAATACAGTACATGAAACATTATATTATTATTATAACCCATCAAATTAAAATAAAGTCAAATTTCAAGCAATAATTCACGTAAACTCCATTCATGGCATCACTCTTCATTCTGTGTAGCATTCACTGTAAAAATTAATGTAAGAGTGAGACAGAATATAGAATAAATATAAAATAAATAAAATTGCACAAACACAACCAACAAGGCATAATGATATGATGAATATGCCAAATAAGTTCATTTATAAATCTTTAATTAGTCACATGATGTCATGCTGGATCCATTTGGTTTGGTGGGAATACTGCAGTAAAAAGTCTCATAAAGACTCCAGTAGGAATTAGCACAACCATGAATCCCTACACCTTCATGGCTCCTGCGAAAATAAGTGCACAAGTAGGAATTAGCATAACCATGAATCCCTACACTTTCATGGCTCCTGCAGTACCGAAGTACACAAGTAGGACTTAGCATAACCATGAATTCCTGCACTCCATGGCTCATGAAAAAATAGGGCTTAAACTCATCATAGAGTAACCCCCCACCAGGGTAGGCAATCATGGAACCCCTAAATTCCATGGTGCGTCCAAATGCTTATGATGCATGAATGCCTTTAATTCTCTTTATCATTTAACATACCATGATATCAACATTTCCAAAACCACTTGGAAAACCACGAGTGCTCAAAGGACACATCACATATAATAATTTTCAGAATCATGGATTTATTGTTTCAACCACATGTATCAATATCCGCAAGGCATTCATGTATATATATATATATATATATCAATTTAGTCATTCGTAATTATTCACCACCAAAGTATAAAAACTGTATGATACTCATTAGACACTCAACATCATCCATAACAATTCATAGTCACTCAAGAATTCAATAATAAATTGTTACCCATAGGGAAAATATCATTTTTATCCATAATAACCATTATAAGTAAATTTCAGCATTTCCAACAGCGACACACGTTAGTAAAACAACCATAACATGAGCAAATCAAAACCTTTTCAAGTGATTCCACTTTCTGTAGTTCAATAATAAAATTATATACAACTTTCAAGAGACCATAAATCCAAATTCTAAACAGAAACACCACTTATCCACAGAATACTAAACAGCCTCAAAGAGAGTTTTCAAAACGTACATATGATAGTATTTTCAACGTTTCTGGAGTTACAAAAATAATTTTGGCATGGGACCAGTTCTAAATTACTCCTAACACAAATATCTACAACTTTCTAGAAGACACTGATCACTAATTCTCATCACAAAATTCCCAGTTTTAAAAATAAAATTCGTATTTCAGATTAACAAAATTTACAGCTTGTACATACTTCAGTATTTTAGGCATAAATCGAGCTAAAAAAATCCTTTTGACATGAAACCACTTTCTATAGATCTATAACATAAATATCTACAACTTTCATGAAGACATCAAAGTCTAAAAACGTATGTATAATTCCCAGAATATTCATATATGCACAAAACACAAGATAAGTATTTCAATCGGACATGCTATAATATTTTGATCATAACTCATGCTATACATATCCAATTCAGTCGGTTTAGGTCTCAAAATTCACATAACAAGAAGATATACAACTTTGATGAAGACACTGATCACTAATTCTCACCACAAAATTCCCAGTTTTAAAAATAAAATTTGTATCTCAAATTAACAGATTTACAGCTTGAACATACTTCAGTATTTTAGGTATAACTCGAGCTACAAAAATCATTTTGACTTGAAAACACTTTTTACAGATCCATAACACAAATATCTACAACTTTCATGAAGACATCAAAGGCTGATTATGCATGTATAAGTCCCAGAATTTTAATATATACACAAAACATAGGATAAATATTCCACACGGACATGCTGTAGTATTTTGGATATAACGTTTTCTATACATATCCAAATCAATTGATTCAAGTCTCAGAATTCACATAACAAAAAGATCTACAACTTTCATGAAGAAGTCAGAATCAAATTCATACGTTTTCAGCTTCAAAATTTAGCAACAAAATATGAAAATAAAATTGGAATCCTAGGACAACATACAATTCTACCCATTTCATAATCATTCACAACCCTGTCCCCTCTTACTTGGATTGAAGATAGTTGGCTGATTGAAAATGGTCTCCTTGCTGTCCTAGCTTTAGATCGAAGGGCCTTGATGGAGAAGAGTAAATGAGAGTTTCAGAAGAGGTGTGTTTGTTTAATAAGGCAAGGGCAGTGGGAGACAAGCTTTCCATGAGTGGGTTTCTAGCGGGCTGTTAGTGGGAAATAATGGTGGTTTAGATAGAAAGTGAGCTATATTAGTTGTCCACTTCTGCCGCCTGCCTAATGGAGTGGGTATGATTGAAGAAAAGTATATTAAAATATGCATAAAAGGACAAGATTGGAGTCAAATGTTAATCTGACACTGAAAACCGACTGGAATTCCACTCGGTCGCCTCTGAACCGACTGGAATTCTACCCAATCAGCATATATACCGACTGGAAATTGTTAGTAACGTGAAGAGAAGGAAATTCGAGTCCCTCTCGCTCAAGCGAAACCCTCTCTCGCTTGAGCGAGTGCCATACATTGCACTGTCAGGGGAAGTTTCACTCAAGCGAATACCGACTCGCTTGAGCGAGACTCACAAGCCTCGCTTATTCCACTCTCACTCGGTTAAGCGAGGAATTCATTCGCTTAAGCGAAATCCAACCAGAGGTAGTCATTCCCCAAACCGACTTCTCTTACTCGGTTTTCACTCGGCACAATTTATTCCCAACCGAGTCATTCTTCACTCAGTTTTTCACTCAGCAATATATATCAAAACCAAGTCAACTCTCAATCTGTCCACTTGGCATCATCACTCAAGTCCGAGTCATCTCAATCAGTTTTTCACTCGGTTAACTCATTCCAGACTGACTCAAAGCTCTCAAGTTCCCACACGGCAGAAACTTCTTAAACCGACTCAACTCTTAATCAGTTCGCACTCGGTGAATTACCTCAAAACTGACTCTTCTTTCTTGTAGTCATTCACTCAGCAATTAACACACCACTCAATCAGTGGTCCACCTAGTATAATAATCCAGTCCGAGTCCTCTCTCACTCAGACTTCCGCTCGGTAAATCCATTCCAAATCCGAGTCTCCACACACACACAGTTCCACTCGGTAAGACTTTTCAGAAACTGATTCTCCCTCATAGTTGTCCACTCACTCGGAATCTCATTCCAGGATTGACACATCTGGGCAATCATACACCGTGTGTCCCCAGTCGGAACCCTGCCACTCGGAAATACATTTTCCTTTGTACTTCACTCGAAAATGAAGGCTCTCAATGAATCTTTCATTCAGAATTGCAATGTCTTACCATGATTGACTCAGAAACGAGTCATTCAGAAATAATTGACTCAGAAATGAGTTATTTGAAGGCGTTTGACTCAGAAACGAGTCTTTCTAAGTAATTTGACTCGGCAGTGAGTCACCCCAAGGTGAATCACTCGGATCCTTTCACCCAGAAGAGGTTCTATCAAACCCTCTTCACTCAGAAATGTCCCTGAGACAGGGATTCCACTCGGAAGAGATCCTCTCGGCCATGTTCCACTCGGAAAACACAACCTTCACTCAGAATTTTAATATTTCACTCGGAATTATCTTAGTCACTCGGAACAGAGCCTCTTCCTTACTCGGACAGTCCTTTCTAAGGCATGTTTCACTCGGAAAATGGATATTATCATCAAAGATCTATATAAATTCCATATTTATACTCAAAAATGGAATTTTTGAAGTAATACAAGCCATCCATTGGATGTTTTATTCATTGATTATTACTTATAGACCTTCTATACTTCATAATTTACAAAATGGGACTATTATTAAAAACAGGATGTTACATTTCTCCCACCCTAATAAAAAATTCGTCCTCAAAATTTAATATGACGTACTCTTCAGTGAAACAATTCTGGGTATTGCGTCCTCATAGCATCTTCACGCTCCCAAGTCAGAGTTACATAATTTCCTTGTTTCCATGAAACCTTCACTAATGGTACATTCTTGTTTTTCAGGTGTTTAATCGACCTTTCTATGATCTGTGTGGGTTTTGTAGGGATGGTCAGATTTTCTCTAACTTCAACATCATCATTAGCAATCACATGTGTGGGGTCTTGTACATACTTCCTCAATTGTGATACATGAAACACATTGTGCAAATTTGTAAGATGAGGAGGAAGTGCAATCTGATAAGCCACTGTGCCAATTCTCTTTAGAATTTCATATGGTCCAATGAACCTTGGACTTAACTTCTTACTCTTCAATGCTCGACCAATCCCCTTGTGAGGTGAAACCTTCAAAAATACATGATCACCAACCTGAAATTCAAGTGGTTTCCTCCTTTTATCATAATAGTGCTTTTGTCTATCTTGGGATGCCTTCATCTTCTCTCTGATTATTTCTATTTGTTCGGTAGTCTGCTGCACAATTTCAGGTCCTAACGCCAAACATTCACCAGTTTCTAACCAACAAAGGGGCGTTCGACACTTTCTACCATACAATGCTTCAAATGGAGCCATACCAATACTGCTATGGTAACTATTGTTATATGTGAATTCAATTAGTGGAAGAAACTGCTCCCAACTACCACCATGTTCAAGTACACAAGATCGCAGTAAGTCTTCCAAACTTTGTATGGTACGTTCTGACTGTCCATCTGTTTGGGGATGATAAGCTGAACTTAATCGAAGTCTCGAACCCAACTCCTGATGCAAGCTTCCCCAGAATCGGGAAGTGAATCCTCGGATCTCTATTTGACACAATACTGGATGGTACACCATGAAGTCTCACGATCTCTTTCACATATAATTGTGTCAACTTTTGTAGAGAATTCTTCATATTCATTGGAAGGAAGTGAGCAGACTTAGTCAATCTGTCTACAATAACCCAGATTGCATCATTTCCTGAACGTGTCCTTAGTAAACCTGACACAAAGTCCATTGAAATGTCATCCCATTTCCAGACAGGAATCTCCAATGGTTCTAGTTCACCAGATGGCTTTTGATGTTCCACTTTGGCTTTTTGACACACCAGACATGAAGACACATATTCAGCTATTTCTTTCTTCATCCTTGGCCACCAAAAGCTTTTCTTCAGATCTTGATACATCTTAGTTCATCCAGGATGAATGCTCAACATACTTTTATGCGCTTCTTCTAGGATTGTTCTTCTTAGATTAGTATCATCTGGTACACAAATTCTGCTTCTGATTCTCCAAATTCCATCTGATCCTTCTTGTAATCCCATATCCTTTCTGTTCGCCTGCAACTCTCTCAACTCCTGTAATTGCAAGTCCTTTATCAACCTTTCACCTATCAGCTTCAGAAAATCATTGGTTATCTTCAAAGTTCCCAAAGTCATACTTTTTGAAGATTTCAACTCCACACCCAAGTTCATATCTCTGAACTGTTCTATCATCTCCATCTCTTTTACCATTAAAGATTCCATATGAATGGATTTCCTGCTAAGTGCATCTGCTACCACATTTGCTTTTCCTAGATGGTACTTCAAATCAAAATCATAATCTTTAAGAAACTCCATCCACCTACGCTGCCCCATGTTCAATTCCTTCTGATCGAACAAATACTTTAAGCTCTTGTGGTCACTGAACACTTCAAACTTAACTCCATACAAATGGTGTCTCCAGATTTTCAGAGCAAATACCACTGCTGCCAATTCTAGATCATGCGTCGGGTAGTTCATCTCATGTGGTCTCAACTGTCTATAAGCATAGGCAACCACCTTCCGTTGTTGCATCAAAACATAACCTAAGCCCATCTTAGAAGCATCGCAATAAACCACAAAGTCTTCTTGTGGATTAGGCAAAGTTAAAACTGGAGCAGATGTAAGCTTCGTTTTTAGTTCCTGGAAACTTTTCTCACACTCTGGAGTCCAAACAAAAGGTTGATTCTTCCGGGTTAGACGAGTCATTGGTAGGGCAATTCGAGAAAACCCCTCGATGAATCTCCGATAATAACTAGCTAACCCTAGGAAGCTTCGTATTTCAGTGACTGAAGTAGGTCTCTCCCAATTTGTTACAGCTTCTATTTTAGAAGGGTCCACAGACACTCCTTCGCTTGAGATTACATGGCCTAGGAACTTTACCTCTTTCAACCTGAATTCACATTTAGACAACTTAGCATAAAACTGCTTCTCTTTCAGAATCTGCAATACCACTCGAAGATGCTTTTCATGCTCCTCCCATGTCTTGGAATAAATCAGAATGTCATCAATGAAGATAATAACAAACTGATCCAAGTATGAATGAAACACTCGATTCATGTAATCCATGAATACAGCTAGGGCATTGGTTACTCCGAAGGGCATCACAAGATACTCGTAGAGACCATAGCGTGTTCTAAAGGCTGTCTTCAGAATATCCTCAGACTTGACACGAATCTGATGGTATTCGATCGTAGATCAATCTTGGAAAATACAGTAGCACCTCTCAATTGATCTATCAAATCATCAATTCTGGGCAAAGGATATCTATTCTTCACCGTCAGTTTGTTCAACTGACGATAATCTACACATAATCTCATGATTCCATCTTTCTTCTTGACAAGTAATACTGGCGCTCCCCATGGTGACACACTAGGCCTGATGAAATATTTCTCTAACAACTCCTTAATTTGCTTCTTTAGTTCTGCCAGTTCAATAGGTGACATACGATATGGGGCCTTAGATACTGGTTCTGCTCCTGGAATTAAATCAATTGAGAATTCTATCTCACGTTCTGAAGGTAAACTTGAGATATCCTCAGGAAATACTTCAGGGAATTCAGAAACAACTAGCATCTCGATTGCTTTAGATTCACCATCTCCTTTGGAAAGAGTAAACAAGGCAAATAATTGAATTTCACCTTGTAAGGTAAAGATCTTGAGATTGTCAGAAATAAGATTTTCATCTAATGGAAATATCACGGTCTTGTTATGACAATCCACCAAGACTCGATTCGCCGATAACCAGTTCATCCCTAGAATTACTTTCAGATCCTTCAAAGGTAAACAAACAAGATCGACAAAAAAATTTCTACCTTCTATGAGCACAGAACAATCGTTACACACCTTAGTAGTCCTAAGTTGTGTACCAGTGGGAGTGGAAACAGTCAGATCATATATCATAGACTTCACAGGTAATTGAAGACGTCTGACACACTCCTCAGAAATAAAAGAATGAGTAGCACCAGAATCAAACAACACAGTTAAGATAGTACCATTGATCTCACACTTACTTTGCACAAGATCGTCTGCTTGGTCTACCTCTGAACCACTGATGGCAAAGACTCTTCCTGTTGCCGGTTGCAATCTTTGGTCTATTGACCCCCTATTCTGTCTTGGAGGTTGATCAGCACGCGTGTTTCCTCCACGACCTCCCTGATAATCAGAACCTCTTTGATGATTCATAGTGTTGTTGTTGTTGTTTTGGCGGTTCTGGGGGCAATTTGGACTGATGTAACCTTTCTGATTACAACGATAGCAAGTGACATCTTCAAGACGTCTGTTACAATCACGTATATGATGGTTACCTCCGCACTTTAGACATCTCATATTGTTACGTCTTTCAGAAGATGATGATGATGATCCTCCCTTGAAACGACTTGGATAGAACGATCCTCTCCTTTTGAAAGCAGCGGGTTGAGGTCTCAGTTGTCTATTGGCCTTTTCTTGTGGCAACCTGGCTTGGTGATTTTCTTCAAAAATTCGACATTTATTAATCAAGATGGGAAAACTCTGAATTTCTTGATATCCGATAGCCTCTTTGATTTCAAGATTCAGCTCGTTCTCGAATTTGACACATTTTGAGGCTTCAGCACCAGCCTGTTGAAAAGGAGGGTAAAAGAGAGATAATTCCTCAAACTTCGCAGCATACTCACCAACAGACATTGAGCCTTGTTTCAGCTCCATAAATTACAGCTCTTTTCGGCTTTTCACACTCGCTGGAAAATATTTCTCTAGGAAACAGTCTTTGAAGTTGATCCAGGCCAAAGGTCTGTCAGTTTCAATTATACGAGTTCTGGCATGTATCCACCAGTTTTCTGCTTCCTCAACCATCATATAAGTGGCATACTCCACCTTTTCGAATTCTGTGCAGGGCAAGGCTCAGAAGATGTGCTCCATTTCCTTAACCCATAGGTATGCTACTTCCGGATTATAACCTCCTTTGAATTGTGATGGCTTCCTTCTTAGGAAGTGATCTAACCCATGAAGTCCTCCAGCACTTCTCGGTTGATTTCGTCTTTCTATGGCTTCAGCCAAGCGGTTGAATGCTGCTGCCATATCGTTGTTGTTGTTGTTGTTGTTGTTGTTGTTGTTGTTGTTGTTGTTGTTGTTGTTGTTTCTTGCCATCCTACATTCGTAGTTTGGTTTATACTAATTCTAAGGGAAAATATATTGTATTATAACATAACTATGTATTCTACAGTTTATCAGTTAAGCAATAAATTGTATAACACATTTATCATATTACCAAACAGTAATCAAAGAAATCATTTTGTAACTTATCAGTTAGGCAAATCATATAGCACATACTTAACATAGTTTCAAACAAGTAATCAAATAATTCACATAGTATATCAAGAATGAATACATGTCATAGCAATTGGTCCTGAATTTTTGAAAATGCTCTGATACGACCAATGTGACGTCCTTAGTAATTTCTTGAATAAATTTTTCACGTTTTAGAAATCATTTTTGAAATTTGTAATAAGTCATGTAAAAGTTGATAAACGCGGATTATTATCATACATACTAGTCGTGAATAATTAAAGTCATGAAATATTTATATAGCGGAAACGATTTAGAAAAAAATACAGTACATGAAACATTATATTATTATTACAACCCATCAAATTAAAATAAAGTCAAATTCCAAGCAATAATTCATGTAAACTCCATTCATGGCATCACTCTTCATTCTGTGTAGCATTCACTATAAAAATTAATGTAAGAGTGAGACAGAATATAGAATAAATATAAAATAAATAAAATTACACAAACACAACCAACAAGGCATAATGATATGATGAATATGACAAACAAGTTCATTTATAAATCTTTAATTAGTCACATGATGTCATGCTGGATCCATTTGGTTTGGTGGGAATACTGCAGTAAAAAGTCTCATAAAGACTCCAGTAGGAATTAGCATAACCATGAATCCCTACACCTTCAGGGCTCCTGCGAAAATAAGTGCACAAGTAGGAATTAGCATAACCATGAATCCTTACACTTCCATGGCTCATGCAAAAATAGGGCTTAAACTCATCATAGAGTAACCCCCCACCAGGGTAGGCAATCATGGAACCCCTAAATTCCATGGTGCGTCCAAATGCTTATGATGCATGAATGCCTTTAATTCTCTTTATCATTTAACATACCATGATATCAACATTTCCAAAACCACTTGGAAAACCACAAGTCCTCAAAGGACACATCACATATAATAATTTTCAGAATCATGGATTTACTGTTTCAACCACATGTATCAATATCCGCAAAGCATTCATGTATATATATATATATATATATATCAATTTAGTCATTCGTAATTATTCACCACCAAAGTATACAAACTGTATGATACTCATTAGACACTCAACATCATCCATAACAATTCATAGTCACTCAAGAATTCAATAATAAATTGTTACCCATAGGGAAAATATCATTTTTATCTATAATAACCATTATAAGTAAATTTCAGCATTTCCAATAGCGACATACGTTAGTAAAACAACCATAACATGAGAAAATCAAAACCTTTTGAAGTGATTCCACTTTCTGTAGTTCAATAATAAAATTATCTACAACTTTCATGAAGACCATAAATCCAAATTCCAAACAGAAGCACCACTTATCCACAGAATACTAAACTGCCTCAAAGAGAGTTTTCAAAACGTACATATGATAGTATTTTCAACGTTTCTGGAGTTACAAAAATACTTTTGGCATGGGACCTGTTCTAAATTACTCCTAACACAAATATCTACAACTTTGATGAAGACACTGATCACTAATTCTCACCACAAAATTCCCAGTTTTAAAAACAAAATGCGTATTTCAGATTAACAGAATTTACAGCTTGTACATACTTCTGTATTTTAGGCATAAATCAAGTTACAAAAATCATTTTGACTTGAAACCACTTTATATAGATCCATAACATAAATATCTACAACTTTCATGAAGACATCAAAGTCTAAAAACGTATGTATAATTCCCAGAATATTCATATATGCACAAAACATAAGATAAGTATTTCAATCGGACATGCTGTAATATTATGATCATAACTCATGCTATACATATCCCATTCAGTCGGTTCAGGTCTCAAAATTCACATAACATACCATGATATCAACATTTCCAAAACCACTTGGAAAACCACAAGTCCTCAAAGGACACATCACATATAATAATTTTTAGAATCATGGATTTACTGTTTCAACCACATGTATCAATATCCGCAAAGCATTCATGTATATATATATATATATATATATCAATTTAGTCATTCGTAATTATTCACCACCAAAGTATAAAAACTGTATGATACTCATTAGACACTCAACATCATCCATAACAATTCATAGTCACTCAAGAATTCAATAATAAATTGTTACCCATAGGGAAAATATCATTTTTATCCATAATAACCATTATAAGTAAATTTCAGCATTTCCAACAGCGACACACGTTAGTAAAACAACCATAACATGAGCAAATCAAAACCTTTTCAAGTGATTCCACTTTCTGTAGTTCAATAATAAAATTATATACAACTTTCAAGAAGACCATAAATCCAAATTCTAAACAGAAACACCACTTATCCACAGAATACTAAACAGCCTCAAAGAGAGTTTTCAAAACGTACATATGATAGTATTTTCAACGTTTTTGGAGTTACAAAAATAATTTTGGCATGGGACCAGTTCTAAATTACTCCTAACACAAATATCTACAACTTTCTAGAAGACACTGATCACTAATTCTCATCACAAAATTCCCAGTTTTAAAAATAAAATTCGTATTTCAGATTAACAAAATTTACAGCTTGTACATACTTCAGTATTTTAGGCATAACTCGAGCTACAAAAATCCTTTTGACTTGAAACCACTTTCTATAGATCTTAACATAAATATCTATAACTTTCATGAAGACATCAAAGTCTAAAAACGTATGTATAATTCCCAGAATATTCATATATGCACAAAACACAAGATAAGTATTTCAATCGGACATGCTATAATATTTTGATCATAACTCATGCTATACATATCCAATTCAGTCAGTTTAGGTCTCAAAATTCACATAACAAGAAGATCTACAACTTTGATGAAGGCACTGATCACTAATTCTCACCACAAAATTCCCAGTTTTAAAAATAAAATTCGTATCTCAAATTAACAGATTTACAGCTTGAACATACTTCTGTATTTTAGGTATAACTCGAGCTACAAAAATCATTTTGACTTGAAACTACTTTCTACAGATCCATAACACAAATATCTACAACTTTCATGAAGACATCAAAGGCTAATTTATTTCAATCGGACATGCTGTAGTATTTGAATATATGCACTAAACCCTATTTTCACAAGAACCATGGGAGTGTAGGGATCCATGGTTGTGCAAATTCCTACTGGTGTATTTATTTTCACAAGAACCATGGGAGTGTAGGGATCCATGGTTGTGCAAATTCCTACTGGTATATTTATTTTCACAAGAACCATGGGAGTGTAGGGATCCATGGTTGTGTAAATTCCTACTGGTATACTTATTTTTGCTATGAGCCATGAAGTGTAGGGATTCATGGTTATGCTAAGTCCTACTTGTGTCTCTATGAGACTTCTTACTGCAGTATTCCCACCAAACCAAATGGATCCAGCATGACATCATTTGACTAATTAAAGATTTATTAATATTAAATGAACTTGTTTGGCATATTCATCATATCATTATGCCTTGTTGGTTGTGTTTGTGCAATTTTATTTATTTTATATTTATTCTATATTCTGTCTCACTCTTACATTAATTTTTACAGTGAATGCTACACAGAATGAAGAGTGATGCCATGAATGAAGTTTATGTGAATTATTGCTTGGAATTTGACTTTATTTAATTTGATGGGTTGTAATAATGTAATGTTTCATGTACTGTATTTATCTAAATCGTTTCCGCTATATAAATATTTCATGACCTTAATTATTCACGACTAGTATTTATGATAATATTCCACGTTTATCAACTTTTACATGACTTATTACAAATTTTAAAAATGAATTTTTAAAACGCGAAAAATTTATTCGGGAAATTATTTGGGGCGTCACATTGGTGGTATCAGAGCATTTTCAAAAATTCAGGACCAATTGATGTAACATGTATTGTTCTTGATATATTATGTGAATTGTTTGATTACTTGTTTGATAATATGTTACGTGTGTGCTATATGACTTGTGCCTGACTAATAAATTGCAAAATGACTTGTTTGATTATTTGCTTTGATAATATGATAAATGTGTGTTATATGACTTATTACTTATCTGATAAATTGTAGAATACTTATAGTTACGTTATAATATTATTTATATATATATATACGATATATTTTCCCTTAGAATTAGTATAACCAAACTACAAATGTAGGATGGCAAGAAACAACAACAACAACAACAACAACGATATGGCAGCTGCTTTTAACCGCTTGGCTGAATCCATAGAAAGACAAAATCAACCGAAAAGTGTTGGAGGACTTCACGGGTTAGATCACTTCCTAAAAAGGAAGCCATCATAATTCAAAGGAGGTTATAATCTGGAGGTAGCATACCTATGGGTTAAGGAAATGGAGCACATCTTCCGAGCCTTGCCCTACACAGAATTCGAAAAGGTGGAGTATGCCACTTATATGATGGTTGAGGAAGCAGAAAACTGGTGGATACATGCCAGAACTCGTATGATTGAAACCGATAGACCTTTGGACTGGATCAACTTCAAAGACTGTTTCCTGGAGAAATATTTTCCAGCGAGTGTGAAAAGCCGAAAAGAGCTGGAATTTATGGAGTTGAAACAAGGCTCAATGTCTGTTGGTGAGTATGCTGCAAAATTTGAAGAATTATCTCTCTTTTACCCTCCTTTTCAACAGGCTGGTGCTGAAGCCTCAAAATGGGTAAAATTCGAGAACGGGCTGAATCTTGAAATCAAAGAGGCTATCGGATATCAAGAAATTCGGAATTTCCCCATCTTGATCAATAAATGCCGAATTTTTGAAGAAAGTCACCAAGCCAGATTGGCACAAGAGAAGATTAATAGACAACTGAGACCTCAGTCAGTTGCCTTCAAAAGGAGAGGATCGTTTTATCCAAATCATTTCAAGGGAGGATCATCATCTTCTTCTGAAAAACGTAACAATCATGTGAATATAAAGTGTCATAACTACGGAGGTAATCACCATATACGTGATTGCAATAGACGCTTAGAAAATGTCACTTGCTATCGATGTAATCAAAAGGGTCACATCAGCCCAAATTGTCCACAGAACCGTCAAATCAACAACAACAATAACACCATGGATAATCAAAGAGGTTCTAGTTATCAAGGAGTCCGTAGAGGAAACGCTCGTGCTGTTTAACCTCTAAGACAGTATGGGGAGACAACAGACAAGAGATTTCAACCAGCAACAGGAAGAGTCTTTGCCATCAGCGGTTCAGAGACAGACCAAGCAGACGACCTTGTGCAAAGTAAGTGTGAGATCAATGGTACCATTTTACCTGTGTTATTTGATTCTGGTACTACACATTCTTTTATTTCTGAGGAAATGTGTTAGACGACTTCAATTACCTGTGAAGTCGATGATATATCACCTGATTATTTCCACTCCCACCGGTACACAACTTAGGACTACTAAGGTGTGTAACGAATATTCTGTACTCATAAGAGGATTTGTTTACCTTTGAAGGATCTGGAAGTAATTCTAGGGATGAACTGGTTATCGGCTAATTGAGTCTTGGTGGACTGTCATAACCAGACCGTGATATTTCCATCAGAAGGAAATCCTATTTCTGACAACCTCAAGATGTTTACCTTAAAAGGTGAAATTCAATTGTTTGTCTTGGAGATAGTGAATCTAAAGCAATTGAGATGCCATTGGTCAGGGCTATTAAGAATATTATTGGGAACCCGAATCTGTATTCAGAATAATTTTTGGATTTAGTATTAAGCCCGAACGGAGATCCTGTTTGTTATAAAACAGGAAACATTTTAATGATGGACCAAGATATAACTTATTTTCCTCTTTCTCTCCCTCGTTTTTGTCACTTCTTTCTCCTCTACACAGACCCTCTCTTTTCTTCTCTCTTTCTACAAAGCTCATCATTTTATGAGTTTCCTTCCATACCCAACCAACCATGATTTATTATTCTTCATCTTGGAGATGATTCAAATGCTTGGAAACCCTCTATTCTCCTTTCATTTTCGTGTACATGCTAGGACTTGGGATAGCTTGGAGCTTAAGGTAAAATTTCTATACTCTTTTATTGTTTTTGGCTCTAGGTTTTGGTTTATATGGGGTTAGGAGAGTACCATATGAATGGGTTTAAGAATAGGAATCATTTTCATGTAAAACCCAAAAGGTGGGATGTGTCTTATGTATTTTTGGATAGGTGTGAAATGGTATAGGAAAATTTTAAGATTTGAGATGGAAGATAATGGCTGTTAATGGTGATTATTTGATTTTAGTGGGACCCTAACTCTAGGATGAATATATATGAGGCTAAATTGATAATTTTGATGAATACCCTAGGATGAATATATATATGAAGAAATGAATATTTGAAGCATTGGTGTTGATTATTGAGGATGAGAGAAGAGTGTAAATAAGTGTGTATGTGATTGGAGGAATTAATTTAGATTGTTGATGTTTATGATGATGTTAAAAATAGTTACAAGCCATTGATAGTGGATTAAGGGAATAAATACTTGAGTTGATGAGTGGGTATGCCACTTTAAAATGGTTGAATTGGTGATGATTGAATGATTCTTGTAATGATTTAAAGGTCTTAAGACTAAGGGCCATAGTATTATTATCGTTAAGTATAGTTAACCCTTTGAGATTTAAAGAATCTTGGTCTTAGGAGAAGAATTCCCGAAGCCTAACATGAGCATGTAAATTGGATTTAGACAAGTCTAGGACTTGATAGTGAGTGTTGGGGGATAATGCCCTATGATGGTATATTAATAGCATGTATATGTATGTTTGTAATAGGTTTGTGTTCCGAACGATGATGCGGAACGATTTCAACTTTAAATTTCAAGGACGAAATTTTTATTAGGGTGGAAGAATTGTAACATCCCAAAAATTTCAATCTCATGTGTAATTATTTTTAATCTAGGTCATTATTAATATTATCCAATTTCCGAGTGAAGCATGCCTTAGAAAGGACTGTCCGAGTAAGGAAGAGACTCTATTCCGAGTGACCAAGAGAAATTCCGAGTGAAGGATGAATTTCTGAGTGACAAATTGAAATTCTGAGTGAAGGTTGTGAATTCCGAGTGAGAATGCTTAGGGCAAGTTTTATATGCCTCATGTGAGAAGTATGATGTATTAGTGGAGAATCAGTTGGCCTAGAGTGAGATTTCAGGTGTTAAGTTGTAAAGAATTGCTGATTCTGCTTATGTCTGAGTGGTCTCGCTCAAGCTAGATGGGATTCCGCCCAAGCGAGAGCCCCCTGCTCCAGAGAATTAGTTTCTGGAGGAAATTCGACCAGGCGAATTGAGCTTCGCCCGAGCAAGGGCGAAGGAATTAGCCACTGGTCTGATTTCACTCAAGCGAATGGCCAGTTGGCTCAAGTGAGAATGATAGTAGATCACAGATTTAACTACTGGACGAAATTTCGCCCAAGCGAGCTAGCTTTCCGCTCAAGCGAGACGAGTGAGTAGTGTACTGGACGAATTCTGTCCGAGCTGGAGTCTTAATAACTTCATGAGGCGGTGAATTTCCGAGTGAAATCCCGAACGAGATATGTTTGAGACAGGACTTTCCGAGTGGAATGTTGTTGTGAACCGTTTCGAATGAGACCATAGCCATTGGGCCTTTTTCCGAGTGAATGAAGGTATATATTCCGAGTAGATAAGATTTGAATAAGTCCGAGTGAGATGGCTTAGTGAATTCCTTCTAGTGATGAAAGGGCAGAGTAATTCCGAGTGGAACTTGAGAGTGGAGTACCTCCGAGTGTGTAATTCCGAGTGGGATGGCACCTGCTGAGGATATACGGTAAAAATGAAGAATAGTTGGTTTTGGAATGAATTAACCGAGTGAGGATCAACCTGATGAGGAGTCGGTTTTGGGATGACATACCGAGTGAGTAATCAATTAAGAGATAAGTCGGTAAGGAAAGGAATTGCCGAGTGATGGCCGATCTGATGTTGAATCAGTTCTGGAAGTAAAACGCTGAGTGAATGATGATCAGTAAGGATTATTCTACCGAGTAGAAATTTGGGTGTTGGGAATCGGTTTTAATAGATTTTACCGAGTGCACAATCGAGTAGAATGAGTTGGTTTGTAGTAATCTGCCGAGTGACAAACCAAAGAGTGTGGGATCGGTCTGGAAAGATTTAATTGAGTGAAAGACTGCTTGTGATGACTCAGAATTAGAATAAATAGCCGAGTGATAGACTATGTAAGTGTGAGTCGGCTTAGGAATGATTTGGTTTGAAACTGCCGAGTGAGAGACTGATTGAGAGCTGACTCAGTTTCAGGAGGATCTGCCGAGTGGGAATCTGAGAGCTTTGAGTCGGTCTGGATTAAGTTGTTGAGTGGAAACCGAGTGGATGAAGGATCGGTTTTGGGGAATGACGACCTCTGGTCGGATTTCGCTTAAGCGAATGAATTCCTCGCTTAAGCGAGTGAAGAGAGGCATAGGTGAGACTTGTGTGTCTCGCTCAAGCGAGTTGGAATTCGCTTGAGCGAGATGGACCCCCTGATGCATAATTTCTCCTTTCAATCAGCCTTTTTCTCTACTTCACCCAGGCGAGCATACTGCGCTCAAGCGCGCTCGGCCCTGATACTCTATTTTTCATTTCGCCCAAGCGAAGACAGTATGACTCGCTCAAGCGAGTCGGAAACGCTTGAGCGAAACTCCCTTCTGCCAGTGTTATATTTGGCACTCGCTCAAGCGAGAGAGGATTTCGCTTGAGCGAGTGGGACTCGGATTCCCTTCTTCTTCACAACGACTGGCAGTTTCCAGTCGGTTTAGAGGCTGACCGAGTGGAATTCCAGTCGGTATTCAGTGTCTGATTAACGTTTTGACTCCAATTTTGTCATCTATTGCATATTTTAATATATCTAAATCAATCATGCACACTCTAGCATATAGGCCGGCAGAAATGGAGCTCACTTTCTATCTAAACAACTATTATTTTCCACTAACAGCCCACTAGAAACCCACTCATGGAAAGCTTGTCTCCCACTGCCTTGCATTATTAAACAATCACACAATGATTCTGAAACTCTCAATTCCTCTTCTCCATCAATACACTTTCGATCTGAAGCTAGGACAGCAAGGAGACCATTTTCAATCAGCCAACTATCTTCAATCCAAGTAAGAGGGGACAGGGTTGTGAATGATTATGAAATGGGTAGAATTGTATGCTGTCCTAGGATTCCAGTTTTATTTTCATATTTTATTGCTCAGTTTTGAAGCAGAAAACGTATGAATTTGATTCTGACTTCTTCATAAAAGTTGTAGATCTTTTTGTTATGTGAATTCTGAGACTTGATTCAATTGATTTGGATATGTATAGCAAAAGTTATAGCCAAAATACTACAGCATGTCCGTGTGGAATATTTATCCTATATTTTGTGTATATATTAAAATTCTGGGACTTATACATGCATAATCAGCCTTTGATGTCCGCATGAAAGTTGTAGATATTTGTGTTATGGATCTGAGGAAAGTGGTTTCAAGTCAAAATTATTTTTGTAGCTCAAGTTATACCTAAAATACTGAAGTATGTTCAAGCTGTAAATCTGTTAACTTGAGATACAAATTTTATTTTTAAAACTGGGAATTTTGTGTTGCGAATTAGTGATTGGTATCTTCATAAAAGTTGTAGATCTTCTTGTTATGTGAATTTTGAGACCTGAACCGACTGAATTGGATATGTATAGCATGAGTTATGATCAAAATACTACAGCCTGTCCGATTGAAATACTTATCTTGTGTTTTGTGCATATATGAATATTCTGGGAATTATACATACATTTTTAGACTTTGATATCTTCATGAAAGTTGTAGATATTTATGTTATTGATCTAAAAAAAGTGGTTTCAAGTCAAAAGTATTTTTGTAGCTCGAGTTATGCCTAAAATACTGAAGTATGTACAAGCTATAATTCTGTTAATCTGAAATACGAATTTTATTTTTAAAACTGGGAATTTTGTGGTGAGAATTAGTATGAAAGTTATAGATATTTGTGTTAGGAGTAATTTAAAACTGGTCCCATGCCAAAATTATTTTTGTAACTCCAGAAACATTGAAATTACTAACATATGTACATTTTTGAAAACTCTCTTTGAGGCAGTTTTGTATTCTGTGGATAAGTGGTATTTCTGTTTGGAATTTAAAATTATGGTCTTCATGAAAGTTGTAGATAATTCTATTATTGAGCTACAAAAAGTGGAATCACTTAAAAAGGATTTTATTTGATCATGTTATGGCTGTTTTACTAACGTATGTTGCTGTTAGAAAATGCTGAAACTTACCTAAATGGTTATTATGAATGTTAATGATATTTTCCATGGATGAAAATGATATATTTATGAATTATTGGGGAACTATGGATTATTATGGATGTTATTGAGTGTCCTATGAATGTCATTCAGTATGTATATTTTTGTGATGAAAAATTGTGAATGACTAAATTAATATATATATGAACATGAATGCCTTATGAGTTGTTGAAATATGTTGTCGAAACAGTAAATCCATGATTCTGAAAATTATTATATGTGATGTGTCCTTTGAGGACTTGTGGTTTTCCAAGTGGCTTTGGAAATTGAAATATCATGGTATGTTAAATGATAAAGAGAATTAAAGGCATTCATGCATCATAAGCATTTGGACGCACCATGGAATTTAGGGGTTCCATGATTGCCTACCCCGGTGGGGGGTTACTCTATGATGAGTTTAAGCCCTATTTTCACAAGAACCATGGGAGTGTAAGGATCCATGGTTGTGCAAATTCCTACTGGTATATTTATTTTCACAAGAACCATGGGAGTGTAGGGATCCATGGTTGTGCAAATTCCTACTGGTATATTTATTTTCACAAGAACCATGGGAGTGTAGGGATCCATGGTTGTGTAAATTCCTACTGGTATACTTATTTTTGCTATGAGCCATGAAGTGTAGGGATTCATGGTTATGCTAAGTCCTACTTGTGTCTCTATGAGACTTCTTACTGCAGTATTCCCACCGAACCAAATGGATCCAGCATGACATCATTTGACTAATTAAAGATTTATTAATATTAAATGAACTTGTTTGGCATATTCATCATATCATTATGCCTTGTTGGTTGTGTTTATACAATTTTATTTATTTTATATTTATTCTATATTCTGTCTCACTCTTACATTAATTTTTACAGTGAATGCTACACAGAATGAAGAGTGATGCCATGAATGAAGTTTATGTGAATTATTGCTTGGAATTTGACTTTATTTAATTTGATGGGTTATAATAATGTAATGTTTCATGTACTGTATTTATCTAAATCGTTTCCGCTATATAAATATTTCATGACTTTAATTATTCACGACTAGTATGTATGATAATATTCCGCCTTTATCAACTTTTACATGACTTATTACAAATTTTAAAAATGAATTTTTAAAATGCGAAAAATTTATTCGGGAAATTATTTGGGGCATCACAACAAATATCTACAACTTTCATGAAGACATCAAAGGCTGATTATGCATGTATAAGTCCCAGAATTTTAATATATACACAAAACATAGGATAAATATTCCACACGGACATGCTGTAGTATTTTGGCTATAACTTTTGCTATACATATCCAAATCAATTGATTCAAGTCTCAGAATTCACATAACAAAAAGATCTACAACCTTAATGAAGAAGTCAGAATCAAATTCATACGTTTTCAGCTTCAAAATTGAGTAACAAAATACGAAAATAAAACTGGAATCCTAGGACAACATACAATTCTACCCATTTCATAATCATTCACAACCCTGTCCCCTCTTACTTGGATTGAAGATAGTTGGCTGATTGAAAATGGTCTCCTTGCTGTCCTAGCTTTAGATCGAAGGGCCTTGATGGAGAAGAGTAAATGAGAGTTTCAGAAGAGGTGTGTTTGTTTAATAAGGCAAAGGCAGTGGGAGACAAGCTTTCCATGAGTGGGTTTCTAGCGGGCTGTTAGTGGGAAATAATGGTGGTTTAGATAGAAAGTGAGCTATATTAGTTGTCCACTTCTGTCGCCTGCCTAATGGAGTGAGTATGATTGAAGAAAAGTATATTAAAATATGCATAAAAGGACAAGATTGGAGTCAAATGTTAATCTGACACTGAAAATCGACTGGAATTCCACTCGGTCAGCCTCTGAACCGACTGGAATTCTACCCAGTCAGCATATATGCCGACTGGAAATTATCAGTAATGTGAAGAGAAGGAAATCCGAGTCCCTTTCGTTCAAGCGAAACCCTCTCTCGCTTGAGCGAGTGCCATACATTGCACTGTCAGGGGAAGTTTCGCTCAAGCGAATACCGACTCGCTTGAGTGAGACTCACAAGCCTCGCTTATTCCACTCTCACTCGCTTAAGCGAGGAATTCATTCGCTTAAGCGAAATCCGACCAAAGGTAGTCATTCCCCAAACCGACTCCTCTTACTCGGTTTTCACTCGACACAATTTATTCCCAACCGAGTCATTCTTCACTCAGTTTTTCACTCAGCAATATATATCAAAACCGAGTCAACTCTCAATCTGTCCACTTGGCATCATCACTCAAGTCCGAGTCATCTCAATCAGTTTTTCACTCAGTTAACTCATTCCAGACTAACTCAAAGCTCTCAAGTTCCCACTCGGCAGAAACTTCTTAAACCGACTCAACTCTTAATCAGTTCGCACTCGATGAATTACCTCAAAACTGACTCTTCTTTCTTGTAGTCATTCACTCAGCAATTAACACACCACTCCATCAGTGGTCCACCTAGTATAATAATCCAGTCCGAGTCCTCTCTCACTCAGACTTCCGCTCGGTAAATCCATTCCAAATCCAAGTCTCCACACACACACGGTTCCACTCGGTAAGACTTTTCAGAAACCGATTCTCCCTCATAGTTGTCCATTCACTTGGAATCTCATTCCAGGATTGACACATCTAGGCAATCATACACTGTGTGTCCCCAGTCAGAACCCTGCCACTCGGAAATACATTTTCCTCTGTACTTCACTCGAAAATGAAGGCATTCAGTGAATCTTTCATTCAGAATTGCAACGTCTGACCATGATTGACTCAGAAACGAGTCATTCAGAAATAATTGACTCGGAAATGAGTCATTTGAAGGAGTTTGACTCAGAAACGAGTCTTTCTAAGTAATTTGACTCGGCAATGAGTCACCCCAAGGTGAATCACTCGGATCCTTTCACCCAGAAGAGGTTCTATCAAACCCTCTTCACTCAGAAATGTCTGTAAGACAGGGATTCCACTCGAAAGAGATCCTCTTGGCCATGTTCCACTCGGAAAACACAACCTTCACTCGGAATTTCAATATTTCACTCGGAATTATCTTAGTCACTCAGAACAGAGCCTCTTCCTTACTCGGACAGTCCTTTCTAAGGCATGTTTCACTCGGAAAATGGATATTATCATCAAAGATCTATATAAATTCCATATTTATACTTAAAAATGGAATTTTTGAAGTAATACAAGCTATCCATTGGATGTTTTATTCATTGATTATTACTTATAGACCTTCGATACTTCATAATTTACAAAATGGGACTATTATTAAAAACAGGATGTTACATGGGACCCTTTCTAATGTGCTGTCCCTTTTCATTAAATGCTTACTCCTTATTTAGCATCTGAGGAAAAGTACAACAGATATCTTTTAATCATTCACGTCTCTTTGCATGAATGATATAAATACCAATTTCCACTGTTGAAGGAGTTTAGAAAAACCTTTGAAAAAGAAGATATCGTTTGTAATTGTCCTCTCCTAAATACTGCCGAAAAAGCCATTAAGGAAGAAGGAATTAATCTTCATTTCTTCTTTCATAAAGAAAGCACTGAATGAACATGAAGCCGAGATTCTAGTAGGAATACGCAAGCTGTAAATTGGATAAAGCTTTAAGTGTTGCAAGAGCTCTTAATTTCAGGTAGGGAGAGCATTCCATTTCAAATAAATAGTTTATGAATGGATGTGGGGTGATACTAGTATGTTATATATGTGTCGTGTGTTTGATACCCCACTTGTGTAAGCCGTTACGTTTTATATATATATATGTTCTATTTATATTTTTGATGCTGATATTGACAGTGATACGAAATTGATGATGAGAATGGAAATTTTTATAATATCATTGTATATGCTTGAAATACATGAGTATGAGACTTGTTGTGATGTTCATAAAAGACCTTGGGTGGGACTCAAGGCAACCTCTGGAGCAGGGCTCGAGGTTTGGCCCGTAATACCGAGTAGAGGACCGCTATCACTCTGGGAGTGGTACTCGGTATTGCATTGGGGCGTAGAGCAGTTTGGTACCTGTAAAACGGCCGAATCAGCCGAGGGCTGAATTATGGCTCGGGGAGCCAGTGTTGCAACACAAACTAACAATCTTATGGATCCATTTGTTTGAGCATTAATATGCACAATTTTTAGTATGTATACTTGATTTCCGATAGAAATGTTATTTACGTTGTAGGACTCGGTTGGTGGTAAGCGTATAGTTATGGATTAGACCTTAAATCCAATTCAGTAACTATTATTTGATATGTTTATGCTCACCCCCTACTCATTATTTTTGTAGTGGATAGAGGACACGGTGATGGCATTTGAAGTCACTCGACCGACTGGAGTATTATGTATTAGTATGCATAATATATAGTAAACTGGGTAGAAGCCTTGGCCGGCTATTGTGTTTACCGAGGGATTTATTATTTACCGAGTGATATAAATTTTGTATTATGAAATGGCCGGTCGGCTCTTGTACTGAGACAATATTATTGTTAATATAAATTCTGTTTTCTTTTATTATGAAATAGTTTATGAAAAGTTTATTTATGTTAAAATTGCTTTCCAGTGGGTCGATCGGTTTATTGAAAGATTGGTAATTGGAATGACTGAATCCGATCTCTATTAGAAAATTTAAATTAATTGTGAAAAATTTATTTGATCTGCTGAAAATAAATTTTTAAAAATTAAGGATGTTATATTTGGTATCAGAGCAAGACTTGAAAAGTCCAAGGCCAAGGTTAAGCTACTAGATGCTATGATCGAGTGAAGCCATATCACTGTTGTTGTGTAATGTAGTTAAGGGAATCAACTATAAATAAATTGCTTTCATATCCATGAGTGGTACTAAAGTATGATGATTATTTCAGGATAAGAATGGACCCTCATGGTATGGACGTAATGGTTGCTGCCTTTCAGCGTGTGGCTGATATCCTAGAAAGGCAGAATCAGCCCCAACCGAGTAGCAATCAAAGCATTGATTGTTTCTTGAAAAGAAAGCCGACTGAATTCCATGGAGGATTTCATCCTGATCAAGCCTATGCTTAGATACAGAACCTAGAACGAATCTTTGGTAGTTTATAGTGCTCTGAAGCACAGAAGGTAGAGTATGCTATTTTCATGCTTCGAAAGGAAGCTGAAAACTGGTGGAGAATGGCAAGAAGCCACTTGATTGCCACGGAGATTGAACTGAATTGGGAAACTTCAAGGAATGCTTCCTTGAAAAGTATTTCCCAAATACTGTTAGGAGTCAAAAGGAGTTGGAATTCATGGAACTCCGACAGGGCAATATGAGGATTGAGGAATATGCAGCAAAGTTTGAGGAGTTGTGCCTGTTCTATCCTCCTTTCTAGATGTCGGGTACAAAAGGTTCGAAATGCATCAAATTTGAGAGTGGTTTGAACCCAAAGATCAAGAAAGCTTTCCGACACCAAGAGATTAGAAGTTTTCTGATCCTTGTTAATAAATGCAGAATATATGAGGAGGATGATAAAGCTTCAACTGGCTCGAGTAGCAAGTCGGATGGTTCTTCAAGGTTACCACCAATCAGCTTTAAGAAGCAAGGAAAGTCTGTGAGAGGAGAATCTTCCTCAAAATTTAGAGGTCGGGGAAATGCTGGTGGCCGACTGGTGAATAAACCGAGAGATATTAAATGCTATAGATGTGGGGGTAGTCACTATGCTCAGAACTGTGACAAAGATGAGGACGTTATTTGTTATCACAGCAATGAGAAAGGACATGTTCATCCTAACTGTCCTTTTCTCCAAACAACTGAATCACATACCAGTGTAAACCGTGGAGGCTTCAGAGGACGAGGCCGTGGAAACGATAACAGAGGAGGAAGAGGCAATGGGGAATGCAACAATAATTCTATGGTGCTAAGGAACGATCGGGCTGGAAGTTCTAGTACACCGACGGCAGGCCGAGTGTATGCTACTACTGTAGAAGAAGCTGCTCAAGCTCATGACTTAGTTCAAAGTAAGTGTTTATTTGGAAATACTACTCTTGACGTGGTGTTTGACTCGGGTGCCACTCACTCGTTTATTTCTAATGATTGTGTTATGCAAATGAGAATACCTGTTGTTACTATGAATCTGCCATTAAATGTGTCTAATCCGACTGGTGCAAAATTATGGACTTCCATGATAGGTGAGAACGTATCTTTCACTCTCGGTGATAGGGATTTTACTGCTAATTTAATATGTCTACCTTTGAGGGGTCTTCACATCGTTCTCGGTATGGATTGGCTATCAGTCAATAAAGTCCTGGTTGACTGTCGGAATCGGCAAGTAATCTTTCCTAAACAAAAAGCCGATGAATATGAAATCAAGGGTATATCTCAACTGCTTATGTTGTTTTGTATGGCCGATGGGAAGAGTGAGTCTCGAATCCGAGACATTCCTATTGTATGTGATTTTCCCGAGTTATTTCTGGAGGATGTGCCTGGTGTTCCTCCCGATAGAGAGATTGAATTCTCTATTGATTTAATCCCTGAAGCTGAGCCAGTTTCTAGAGCTCCTTATAGAATGTCCCCGATTGAGCTGGCCGAACTAAAGAAGCAAGTAGATGAACTACTCAAAAAATAATTTATTCGACCTAGTGTATCACCGTGGGGTGCTCCGGTGTTACTCGTCAAGAAAAAGGATGGTAGCATGCGGTTATGTATTGATTACCGCCAACTGAATAAGCTGACCATCAAAAATAAATACCCATTGCCTAGGATCGATGATTTAATTGATCAGCTACGGGGTGCGTCAATCTTTTAAAAAATTGACTTACGGTCGGGATACCACCAGATCCGGGTAAAAGCTACCGATATACCTAAAACGACATTCAGGACCTGGTATGGACACTATGAATACGTGGTAATGTCGTTCGAAGTGACAAATGCTCCAGCTGTGTTCATGAATTATATGAACAATATCTTTCATTCTTACTTGGATAGGTTTGTGGTGGTATTTATTGATGATATATTAATTTATTCAAAGACTTATAAAGAACATAAAGAGCATCTCCAATTGGTACTTCAGGTGTTAAATGAGAAGAAATTGTTTGCCAAATTGTCTAAGTGTGAATTCTGGGTGGATAGAATTCAATTCTTGGGTCACGTTATTTCCAGAGAAGGTGTCTCGGTAGATCCTTCAAAGGTCAAAGCTGTAATGAATTGGGAGAAGCCCAAGTCAATCACTGAAGTCAGAAGTTTTCTAGGTTTAGCCGGTTACTATCGGAGATTCATTGAAGGATTCTCCAAAATCGCTTTACCATTGACTAAGCTAACCCGGAAAGATGTTCCTTTTGTGTGGTCATCCAAGTACGAGCAGAGTTTTCAAGAATTGAAAATCCGATTGACATCTACTCCTGTATTGGCCTTGCCAAATTTGCAGGAAAGTTTTGTAGTTTTCTGTGATACATCCAGACTTGGCCTAGGAAGTGTACTGATGCAAAATGGCCGAGTGATTGCTTACGCTTCACGACAGTTATGACCACACAAGCAAAACTACCCAACTCATGATCTGGAATTGGCAGCAGTCGTCTTTGCACTGAAAATTTGGAGGCACTATCTTTATGGCTCAAAGTTTGAAGTATATAGTGACCACAAGAGTCTGAAATATTTGTTTGATCAAAAGGAATTAAATATGAGGCAGAGAAGATGGATTGAATTCTTGAAAGATTATGAATTCGATTTAAAATACCACCCAGGAAAAGCTAATGTGGTAGCCAACACATTGAGTCGGAAGTCCATTCACATGGCGACAATGATGGTTAAAGAAATGGAGTTGCTTGAACAATTCCGAGAAATGAATTTGTAAGTAGATATGTCTTCGTCTCAAAAAGTAATTCTCGGAACATTAAAGATAGCTAATGAATTTTTGAAGACTGTTTATGCACAGCAAATGACCGATTCTTATTTAGCCGAGATGAAAGAAACTCAGGCTAAAGGTAAAGATTTATTTTTGACTGAGGGCTCAGACGGTATTTACCGAGTGAAGGGGCGGATTTATATACCTGATTTGGAAAACTTACGACAATCGGTGCTTAATGAGGCACATAAAAGTATGTTAAGTATTCATCCGGGTATTACTAAAATGTATCATGATCTGAAATTGCATTTTTGGTGGCCCAGAATGAAGAAGGATGTAGTCGACTTTGTGGCCCATTGTATCATTTGTCAAAAAGCAAAGGTTGAGCATCAAAAACCGACCGGTGGTTTACAACCTTTGGAAATTCCCATGTAGAAGTGGGACGCAATAGCTATGGATTTTGTAATGGGACTACCAAGGACTCGGAACGGCCATGATGCCATTTGGGTTATCATGGACCGATTGACAAAGTCTGCACACTTTTTGCCGATTAACATAAGTTATTCCTTGCCAAGGCTAGCACAACTGTACATTAATGAAATAGTCCGATTACATGGTGTTCCATCTTCGATTGTGTCAGATAGAGATCCGAGATTTACTTCCCGATTTTGGGGAAGTCTACATCAGGAGTTAGGATCGAAGCTCTGATTGAGTTCGGCCTATCATCCTCAAACAGATGGGCAATCCGAGCGAACTATCCAGAGTTTAGAAGACTTGTTGAGATCCTGTGTACTAGAGCATGGTGGGAGCTGGGAACAATACCTTCCATTGGTTGAATTCACTTACAATAATAGCTATCATAGTAGCATAGGTATGGCTCCCTATGAAGCTTTATATGGAAGAAAATGCCGAACTCCTCTTTGCTGGTCGGAATCGGGTGAAAATCTAATGTTAGGACCAGAAATTGTACAGCAAACCTCTGAGCAAATCCAAATGATTAAGGACAAAATGAAAGCATCCCAAGATCGTCAAAAGAGCTATTATGATAATCGGACGAAGCCAATTGAATTTCAGATTGGTGACAAAGTCTTCTTAAAAGTCTCCCCAACTAAAGGCGTTGGAAGGGCATTGAAAAGCAAGAAATTGAGTCCAAAATATATTGGTCCATATGAAATATTGAAGAGAGTCAGACCAGTAGCCTATCAAATTGCATTGCCTTCTTATTTAACAAATTTACATAGCGTATTTCACGTTTCACAATTGAAGAAATACTTGCCAGATCCTACTCAAGAAATGCCGGATAATGATGTCGAAATTCAAGAAAAATTGACCACGATAGCTGAGCCCACTAGTATAGTGGACCGATCCGTAAAACGATTGAGAAACAAAAATGTTCAATTGGTCAAGGTTACATGGCAGCAAGATTAGAGTATCATGCATACTTGGGAACGAGAAGATGCTATGAGGGAACAATATCCCGAGTTATTTCATTGATATATAATTTTTGTATTTAAATTTTGAGGACGAAATTTTTGTAGGAGGGGGGAAATGTAACATCCCAAGTTTTGTAATATTTAGCGAATTCATTTATGAAGGATTAATAAAGAAATTCTGAATGAAATTCCGAGTGGATGTTGTTTGAAATGTGATATTCCGAGTGAAAATAGTATGATACCGAGTGAAGTAAGACCGAGGAACTTAACTCCGAATGGAATTAAGATGTTTCCGAGTGAAACATCATTAAGCAAATTATTTCTAAGTTAAGAAAATAGTAACCAAATGAGACACTTTTGAATAAAGAAACCGAGTGAAACAGTTCTGGATAGAGTATCTTTGAAGAGAAATTTTTTTAAGTAAAAAATGTTTTCAAGTACGACATTTCCGAGTGGAAAGATACCGAGTGAGAAAAGACTCGGTCTGGATTATTTTGCTGAGTGGAAACCCGAGTAATGATGATTAGTTTTGGAATTAATCACCGAATGAAAGACCAACACGAGAGAAGAGTCGGTTTTAAAATAATTCACCGAGTGAAGATCGATCAGATGCTGAGTCGGTGTGAGGGTGAATTACAGGGTAAATAACCGACCAAGTGATAAGTCGACTTTAATGTAAATTGCTGAATAAAGGACCGAATAAGAGGAATCGGTTCTGGAATAACTTTCCCAAGTGCAAAAACCGAGTGTTGGGTTAAGTTTCGCTTAAGCAAGAGGATACCTTGCTCAAGCGAGTAAGTATGAAATTCTTTAGTGGATATTTTTCGCCTGAGCAAGTGGCTATTATGAGGGAGTCTCGCTCGAGTGAAAGTAAGAAAAATAGTTACTGGACAGTTCTCGCTCAAGCGAGAGCGGTTCGCTCAAGCGAGAATCAGGTCTGATGCTTTCCACGTCAACCTGTTCTTCTACCTTCTAGTAAAGTCTTTTCTGATATTTTTCTAAGGTATAGGACCCTTTCTAATGTGCTGTCCCTTTTCATTAAATGCTTACTCCTTATTCAGCATCTGAGGAAAAGTACAACAGATATCTTTTAATCATTCACATCTCTTTGCATGAATGATATAAATACCAATTTCCACTGTTGAAGGAGTTTAGAAAAACCTTTGAAAAAGAAGATATCGTTTGTAATTATCCTCTCCTAAATACTACCGAAAAAGCCATTAATGAAGAAGGAATTAATCTTCATTTCTTCTTTCATAAAGAAAGCACTGAATGAACACGAAGCCGAGATTCTAGTAGGAATACGCAAGCTGTGAATTGGATAAAGCTTTAAGTGTTGCAAGAGCTCTTAATTTCAGGTAGGGGGAGCATTCCATTTCAAATAAATAGTTTATGAATGGATATGGGATGATACTAGTATGTTATATATGTGTCGTGTGTTTGATACCCCACTTGTGTAAGGCGTTACGTTTTATATATATATATGTTCTATTCATATTTTTGATACTGATATTGACAGTGATACGAAATTGATGATGAGAATGGAAATTTTTATAATATCATTGTATATGCTTGAAATACATGAGTATAAGACTTGTTGTGATGTTCATAAAAGACCTTGGGTGGGACTCAAGGCAACCTCTTGAGCAGGGCTCGGGGTTTGGCCCGTAATACCGAGTAGAGGACCGCTATCACTCTGGGAGTGGTACTCGGTATTGCATTGGGGCGTAGAGCGGTTTGGTACCTGTAAAACGGTCGAATCAGCCGAGGGCTGAATTATGGCTCGGGGAGCCAGTGTTGCAACACAAACTAACAATCTTATGGATCCATTTGTTTGAGTATTAATATGCATAATTTTTAGTGTGTATACTTGATTTCCGATAGAAAATGTTATTTACGTTGTAGGACTCGGTTTGTGGTAAGCGTATAGTTATGGATTGGATCTTAAATCCAATTCAGTAACTATTATTTAATATGTTTATGCTCACCCCCTACTCATTATTTTTGCAGTGGATAGAGGACACGGTGATGGCGTTTGAAGTCGCTCGACCGATTGAAGTATTATGTATTAGTATGCATAATACATAGTGTACATAGTAAACTGGGTAGAAGCCTTGGCCGGCTATTGTGTTTACCGAGGGATTTATTGTTTACCGAGTGATATAAATTTTGTATTATGAAATGGCCGGTCGGCTTTTGTACTGAGACAATATTATTGTTAATATAAATTCTGTTTTCTTTTATTATGAAACAGTTTATGAAAAGTTTATTTATGTTAAAATTGCTTTCCAGTGGGTCGATCAGTTTATTGAAAGATCGGTAATTGTAATGACTGAATCCGATCTCTATTAGAAAATTTAAATTAATTGCAAAAAATTTATTTGATCTACTGAAAATAAATTTTTAAAAATTAAGGATGTTATACTCAGCATGCATGGAGCATTATGTATATATATGTATGGTACATGATGCACATTATATGTGACGTCCCGTGTCAGTTTACCTTTTCATTACACCCGTTTAATCATTTTCACAATAATTTTTCACGTTTAATAAAAATTAACTCAGTCTTTCATATAAAATAATATTTACCTTTCTTAAACACATTCAAAATAATAAAAACCTACTCAAAATAACAATAACCGATCAGAAATAAATCAATAATAAAATAGGATTTAAGCAGAATCAGCGGAAGAGAAACGAAGACAGGAGGGTCATTCGCCTGAGCGAGACCCTGATTCGCTTAGGCAAAAGCCGAGAGGGTCACTTAGGCGAGATCCGACTCGCTTGGACGAAGGCCATACTTCAAACCCAAGCAAACAAGACCTACAAAGAAAATCAACAAGTCGGGTTTCACTCGGAATAGGTCCACTCGGTCATCTCTCACTCAGGAACAGTTTGACATCACTTCACTCAGAAAAGGTTCACTTGGATATACCTCACTCGAAAAACACTCTGATCTTTCTTCACTTGGAAGCACTCTAGTCTTCACTTGGAAATGTTCCAACCTTTCACTTTGTGGAGATCTCTCAGGCATTCCTCACTCGGAAACATTCTACCCTTTCCTCAGAAGTGGTTCTCTCGGCCGTATCTCACTCGGAAACATTTTAATCTACACTCAGAAGTGGCGAGGGATACTCGCTTGAGTGAAATGGGCACCAAATCAACCGACCCTCGCTCGAACTAGACTGAATCCGCTCGGGCAAGATTCGCCCGTTAATAAACTTTACTACAGCAAACATAATTTCTCTCATGACAATCAATACCGATCACATAGCAACATAATTCATATGCTCATTAATCAACATACACAGGCAACATAGTAAAACATCACATACTCAAAAAATTCATTATACATTACGCACAATTTGTAACATCCTAAAATTTATAATTTTAGAAAATAATTCATTAAAGCTCAGTGGAGAGTTTCTGAGTGAAATATGTCTGAGACAAGACATTCCAAGTGAAAAATGGATGTGATTCTGAGTGGAGGAAGATTAACATATTCTCATGTCCGACTTTAGACGAATGCTTCTATCGGAAAGGAATAATTCCAAGTGGATTGATTCCGAGCAAAAAGGAAGGAACTCTGATTTTGAATGAACATCATTTGGGGAAAGACGCTTCCAAGTTTGATACTTCCAAGTATAGGAAGTTAAGACATTTCCGAGTGTGGGAAAGTTGAGACAATTCCGAGTGAACAAAAGGAATATAATTTCGAGTAAAATCTTTCTGGATGAAAGAACTACTGAGTGAAGTAAAGTTAAGATGTTTCTGAGTGAAACATCATTAAGAGAATCATTACTAAGTTAAGAAAACTATGTCCGAATGAGACACTTTTGAGTAAGGCAAAATCCGAGTAAAACGTTTCTGAATGGGTTGCTCCGAGAGAAGTACTTCCGAATAAACAGAAGCTTGAAATTGAATAAGTACTTCTCAGGACGAGAAATTTTTGAATAAGGACCGAGTAAAGAATCTCTGAATCATGAGATTTTCCGAGTGAAGTATCACTGAGTGTAATATTTCCGAAAGAATGGCAATGATTGTAATAAATCAAATGAGTCCTTCCCAGGAAGAGCACTTCTGGACGAAAAAAGGCTCCAACTCCGAATGAGAATGATTCCGAGTAATAATTCTGAAGGAAGTAGATATCCGAATGATTTTTCAGTTGCTTAGTTTGTACTCGGGTTCGTCTTTGAAATAGACTTCAACCCGGGTGACTCTTTCGAGTGGAAAGATTTCCGAGAGAGGATTGTCTTCGAACTACGATTGATCTTTCAGTTGAAAGACTTCCGAGTGACGCAAGAGAAAGACTTGACTCAGATAGAAATATAACTGAGTGATATGTCTGAATGAGATATTTCCGTGTGGATCATTTCCGAGGAAGGAAAGCCGGGTGATTCATGGATGCAACCTTTCCGAGTGGATTTCCTCCGAATGAAGGAATTCTGAATGGAGAGAGGCTTTCTCGGAAAGATATGCTCAGAATAAAACTGAGTCAGAATTAATAATTATTTTAGCTTTCCACGTCACTCTATTCTTCTACCTTCCAACAGATTCTTTTCCTGATATTTTTCTAAGTATGGGACCCTCTCTGATGTGCTGTCCCCTTTTCATTAAATATCTTATTCCTTCCTGATCATTAAAGATACGTGTGTCAGAATTCTTCAATTCATTCACGTCTCTTTTGCATGAACCATATATAAATATTTCTATTGTTGGATTAGGAAAAAGACTTTTGAAAGTGAAAAACATCATAATCCTTTTCTTTCCAATTCTCTACTGGAAACCATTGAACAACGAAGAAAATTAAATCTTCATTTCTTCTCTTCACAAAGAAAGCTTTGGACTGATTCAGTACTACAATTCCAATTGGAATTCGTGAAGCCAAGATTGAATAGAGCTTGAAAAGTTACTGGCACTCTTATTTCCAGGTAAGGGAGCGTTACATTTCAAATGTATGGTTTATGAATGGATTTTGGGTGTTATTGTTATGATTTATATAATATGTGCGTGAATTGTTATTGAGACCCCGATTGAGTAACATATTTTATATTTACTTAGCTTCCATTCATATTAATAATATTGAGTTTATATATATGACTGATGATTTGATCGATTGATGACATGAGATGATGATGGTATGCGATTGATGATGATGATTTGAATTATATTCATGAAGTTATCATGATATATATAACTGCATGCTATGCTTGTTATTATACCGAGTGGTAGCCCTGATGATTGAAATCAGGTGGTTTGTTGATGATTGATTATTATTTGGCATAGCATGTGCATTCAGACGCACACAAGACTGCAGGGGACCTGTGATGTCGGGCCAGATGGGAGGGCGGCTTGATGATAAGGCACAGACCCTGTGGTGGTTTCTTTGGATTCCACAGACGCCTTTGAGTTAGACTCAAGGCTGGCTCGTAACACCGAGTTGTGTTACCGCTGTCACTGAGAGTGATGGGTGTTACATTATGGGCGCATGCGGTTTGATACCTGTAAAATGGTCGAATCAGCTGGGAGCTGAGATATTATGTTGTGAAAATCCCATCGTTAGAGTCAGATCCGCATGCATATGCATTGATATATGTTATTGATAATAACATGATGGTGTATGATCATTTGATGACATGAGAATGAATGATATATATATATATATATATAAAAGAATTATGTTATATGATTTTTGATTTATTTGTGGTTATGAATTGGTCATTTGATCTGATTCAGTAACTATTATTTGACATGTTTATGCTCACCCCCTACTGTTGTTATTTTTACAGTGGATGTAGGACACAACGATGATATGTGAAGTCACTCAGCTGCTCGGATTGCATAACTATTTTTGTAGAAGCCTTGGCCAGCTCCTGTGAATACCGAGTCATTGTATTTATTTGTATCTTTTTAAATGAGCCAGTCGGATTAATGTAAAAACCGATCATGTTATTGTTGAATCCGATTTTTTGTTTTAGAAATTTAAATTATTTGTGAAAAATTTATTTGATTTATTGAAATTTTATTTTAAAAATTAAGAACGTTATACAATTCATCTCACAATCACTCGGTTCCTTGGCATCAATCCTCCGCTTGGCGCACCTCCAGGACTCCGACCTCTTCTCTGCCACTGGTTACTAAATTGAAAACCACAGCAAGGGTGAGTGTTTGGCATCATAATTAATCTAGAACGGAAATTAATAATTTACATGTATATAAACTCCGTCCGATTACTTTATCGTCAAATTGCAAGTCACATTCGGCAATTAACTCACACTCGGCGAGTATAACAATTCACACTGGGTAAAATTAACAAATTGCATTCGGCACATATATCGACTCACTCAGCAAATATATCAAATTGCATCCGACAAATATATCAACTCATACTCAGCAAATATAGTTCTCACTCGATAAATATAGTAATTCATACTCAGTAAATATAGCAGTTCTCACTCGGTAAATATAGTAATTCTCACTCAATAAATATAGCAGTTCTTACTCGACAAATATAGTAATTCTTACTCAGTAAATATAGCAGTTCTTACTCAGTAAATATATCAAATCTCACTCAGCAATATGGCAGTTCTCACTCGGCAAATATAGTAATTCTCACTCAGCAAATGTAGCAGTTCTCACTCGGCAAATATAGTAATTCTCTCTCAGCAAATATAGCAAATCTTACTCAGTAAATATATCAAATCTCACTCAGCAATATGGCAGTTCTCACTCGGCAAATATAGTAATTCTCACTCAACAAATGTAGCAGTTCTCACTCGGCAAATATAGTAATTCTCTCTCAACAAATATAGCAGTTCTCACTCGGCAAATATAGTAATTCTCACTCAGTAAATATAGCAGTTCTTACTCAGTAAATATATCAAATCTTACTCAGCAAATGTAGCAGTTCTCACTCGGCAAATATAGTAATTCTCTCTCAGCAAATATAGCAAATCTTACTCAGTAAATATATCAAATATCACTCAGCAATATGGCCAATAACATTCGGTAATATAACCAATCATACTCGGCAATTATAGCAATTCACGCTCAGCAAACATAGCCAATCATACTCGGCAAATATAGCAAACTGCACTCGGCAAATATAGCAAACTGCACTCGGCAAATATAATTAATCACATACACATCACAACTAATAATTCAATTGTCACCACTGACTCTCATATAAAATTGACGCCTAGTATCTGGATACTAAAGGATCGGCCTTCAGCTGGGGGTCCTACTTGACACCCCGTGAACCCGACTTGGTTCACCGAGCCCGACTTGGCTCCCCCTCAACCACTGGGTCATAGACCTCTGGGTAGCTTAACTGGGTCCGACTTGACCACTGAAGCCAAAAACAGGGTAATACATACTGTCGGCCGTCCCATACCACATAATCACATCATATCTCAATCATTACATATCATTAACAAACAACAGATGCAACTACCACAAACTGGCATGTGCTCACAATACAGGGCGACCAACTTGTCAAGCCCATCCATCACATTGCCACTGGGCGACCTGCTTGTCAAGCCCGGCATCACATTGCCACTATACACCGATTGTCACAGCATCAAATATTTCAAATTCAATCGGCTTAAGCCACACACACGATCCTAAACTGATCGGTGTCCATACACATACATGTATTCATACACATACATTCACATATAACTCATCCAGCATCATCTCTATTATCACAGCATCAAATATTTCTTAAGTCACACACACACACACCCGATCCTAAACTGATCGGTGTCCACATTCATACATGCATTCATACATATTCATAATTTTCATTCAGCATCATCTCTTACCCGGTTCACAATCATTCTAACGACTCGGACAGTATGTCCTATTCTAATTAATTATAACCCGAACACCCCCTTACCTCGGTTCTAAGCCTCGACAATCTGCTCCTGGTGTCGATTACGTCCTCTAAGCACTAGGTTCACTGTTTCACTTCTGAATCCAGCACCAGCTCCGTCAATTAGCCTTTCGGTGTTCGATCTGCTACCTACGGGGTCGGAATGCAAACTTGTTAATGTCGCACCACCCACACAGTTTAACGACCATTTTCGAGCTCACACTCACTAGAGGAGTGGAGAACAGAACCTTACCCCACCATGCATAGCCATTTGGTCAAGGAGTAAAAATGAAAAGGGAAGAGATAACTCAATCCAAACAGTCCAATGGACTCACCTTGAAACCATAGTCACGGAAATGGGGTTCCCACGAAGTTCTGACACAGAACAGACCTCCCCTCAGAGCATGCAGCTTGGCAGCGTGAGGAATGAGGAGAAGAAGAAGAAACAGAAGCAGGAGGAAGAAGAAACAGAAGAAGGCTCGCGTGGAGAATGAATGAGGAATAAGATGGGTTTTAAAGCCCAGGGGCAAAACAACCTTTTCCCCATTTCTTCTATATTTTCATTAAAAGTTTTGATTAAAATTTTACCCCTTCTAATTTCACCTCATTTAACCCTTTTATGATTAATCAACCAAATAAAGCTTATTTACTTTCCACACTAGTTAATTATTTATAATTGCCTAATACTTCCTAAAAATATCAAATAAATCCTTAAAACAATTATTAATATCTTCAGATACTCAAAATTTTACTAAAACATCAGGGATGTTACATTATAACATCCTTATTTTTAAAAATTAAATTTCAATAATCCAAATAAATTTTTCACAAATAAATTTCAGATTTAAAACAGAATTTAGATTAACATAATAATAACAATCATTATTACATCAACAGGCTCATTCATGTTTACATACACATAAATAAAGTGGTATACACAGGAGCCGGCCAAGGCTTCTACAAAATAACTATGTGCACTATATAACATCCTTAATTTTTAAAATAAATTTCAATAAATTAAATATTATTTTACAAATTGTAACATCCCAAATTTTGTAATTTTTAGGAAATTCATTCATTAAGGATTGATGGAGAAATTTTGAATGAAATTCCGAGTAAAGACTGTTTGAAATATAATATTCCGAGTGAAAATGGAGAGATACCGAGTGAAGTAAGACGGGAAGCCATTTCTAAAAGAAGTTAAGATGTTTCCGAGTGAAACATCATTAAGCGAATTATTTCTAAGTTAAGAAAAACGGTGTCCGAATGAGACACTTTTAAATAAGGAAATCTGAGTGAAATGTTTCCGAATGAAACAATTCCGAGAGAAGCATTCCTGAATGGGGAAAAATGTTGAAATTGAATAAGTATTTCTCAGGACGGATTCTGAGAAATGACCGAGTGGGATGATATCGATTGAGACTATTCCAAATGTAAGGGAGTTAAGTGAGAAATTATTAATTAACGAATAAGTGTGTTTCTAAATGAATAGTTCCGAGTGAACAATTCCCGAGGAAAGTAAATATCCGAGTGGTGGATTACCGAGTGGTGAACTTCGTTAAATTTATGCTTGGGTCGATGAATAATAATGACCAAAAGCTTGTGCTCGGGTTTGTCTTTGGAATTGTCCTGGACCCCGAGTGATTAGCTCGAAGTGGAAAAGACTACCGAGAGAGAGAGAGTTGACTTCAAACTCTGAATGATTTTAGATGAAATATTTCTGAGTGACGTAAGTAAAGGATTGACTCGGATATAAATATACTCGAGTATGTTTGAATGAGATAATACCGTGTGGGACATTTCCGAGGAAAGAAAACCGAATGTTCCAGGGAATGGAACCTTTCCTCTTAATGAAGGAATTCTGAGCGGACAAAGGCTTACTCGGAAAAGATGTGCCTAAGACGAAACCGAGTCAGAATTATTGATTATTTTAATGCTTCCACGTCACTCTGTTCTTCTATCTTCCAGTAGATTCTTTTCAGATATTTTTCTAAAAATAGGACCCTTTCTAATGTGCTGTCTCTTTTCATTAAATGCTCATTCCTTATTTATCATCTGAAGAAACGTGTGTCAGACTCCTTCCTATTGTTCATGTCTCTTTTGCATGAACGATATAAATACCAGTTTCTACTGTTGAATAAGTTTAGAAACTCTTGAAAGTAAACATATCCCTTATAATCTTTCTCTTTCGAACCTTGCTAAGAAGCCATTAATGAAGAAGAAGAAATCAATCTTCATTTCTTCACAAAGAGAATTTTAGACTGGTACAAAGTAGAAACTCCAGTCAGAATCTATAAATTGTGATTTGGATATAACTTACAAAGCTGCAGGAACTCTTATTTCCAGGTAGGGGGGTGTTACATTTTAAATAGATAGTTTATGAATGGATGAGGGGTATTAATTACTGTGTAAATATGTTGTGTGCAATATTATTAATGAGACCCCGTTTATAAAACACTTTATGTTATCATATATTCCATTCATATTAATGATGTTGCTATTGATATGAATATAAGAATGTTATTCATGAAGTTTCATGGTGAACATAAATGCATGGGATGCATATCAATCAGTATGTGATACTTGTGTAATGAATGATTATGAAATTTAATGTGTTGTTTATAAAAGACCTTGGGTGGGACTCAAGGCAACCTCTTGAGCGGGGCTCGGGGTTTTAGCCCGTAGCACTGAGTAGAGTACCGCTATCACTCTGGGAGTGGTACTCGGTGTTACATTATGGGTTTAGAGCAGTTTGGTACCAGTAAAACGGCCGGTTCAGCTGAGAGTTGAGTTATGGCTCGGGGAGCCAGTGTTGCAACACAATTAAAAGGTTTAATAATGGGTTATTCTGAATAAGCACCAGAGTGCTTTGATGTACATATATGTAGTGTTGAGAATAAAATATTGTTCATGTTATTGTATATAGCTCGGTATGTGTTATTTGCGTAGTTATGGATTGGACTTTTAATCCAATTCAATAACTATTATTTGATATGTTTATATTCACCCCCTACTTATTATTTTTACAGTGGATAGGAGACACAGTGATGGCACTTGAAGTCACTCGACCGACTGGAGCATTATGTATTAGTATGCACAATACATAGTGTACATAGTTATTTGGGTAGAAGCCTTGGCCGGCTCCTTGTGATTACCGAGTGATTGTATTTTATTTGTATTATAAAGTGGCCGGTCGGCTTTTGTAAAGTGATAATAATATTATTTAATTCAGATTTCGTTTCAATCTTGGAATTATTTGTGAAAAGTTTATTTGTATTTATTTGTATTTTAAATGGGTCGGTCAGATAGATGTATAACCGGTATTTTAACGCTGAATCCGATCCATGTTTGGAAATTTAAATTATTTATGAAAAATTTACTTGATTTATTGGAAATTATTTTTAAAAATTAAGGATGTTATATTTTGATATCAGAGCAGACTTGAAAAGTCCAAGGCCAAGGTTAAGCTACTAAATGCTATGATTGAGTGAAGCAATATCACTGTTGTTGTTATGTGATATAGTTGAGAAAATCAACTATAAATAAAATTGCTTTCATATCCATGAGAGGTACTAAAGTATGATAATTATTTCAGGATAAGAAAATGGACCCTCATGGTATGGATGCCATGGCTGCTGCCTTCTAGCGTGTTGCTGACATCTTAGAGAGGTAGAATCAGCCCCAACCGAGTGACAATCATAGCATTGATTATTTTCTCAAGTGAAAACCGACTGAATTCCATGGAGGATTTCAGCCTGATCAAGCCTTTGCCTGGACTCAGAATCTTGAACGGATCTTTGGCAGTTTGCAGTGCTCTGAAACACAGAAGGTGGAGTATGCTGTTTTCATGCTTCGGAAAGAAGCTGAAAACTGGTGGATAATTACCAAAGCCCGACTGGTAGCTGTTGGGACTGAGCTGAATTGGGAGAATTTCAAGAAATGTTTCCTTGAAAAGTATTTACTAAATACTGTTAGAAGTCAGAAAGAGTTGGAATTCATGGAACTCCGACAAGGCAATATGAGTGTTGAAGAATATACAGCTAAATTTGAAGAACTGTGCCTATTCTATCCTCCTTTCCAGATGCCGGGCACAGAAGGTTCAAAATGTATCAAATTTGAAAGTGGTTTGAACCCAAAGATTAAGAAAGCTTTTCGACACTAGGAGATTAGAAGTTTCCCGATCCTTGTTAATAAGTGCAGAATATATGAGGAGGACGGTAAAGCTTCAACCGGCTCGAGCGGTAAGTTGGACAATTCTTCAAGGTTATCATCGATTAGCTTTAAGAAGCAAGGGAAATCTATCAAAGGAGAATCATCCTTTAGATCCCGAGGCCGAGTGAATATTGGTGGCCGATCAGTGAATAAACCGAGGGATGTCAAATGCTTTAGATGTGGGGGCAATCACTATGCTCAAAACTGTGACAAAGATGAGGAAGTTATCTGTTACCATTGCAACGAGAAAGGACATGTTCGTCCTAACTGTCCTCTTCTTCAACCGATTGAATCACATGCCAGTGTAAACCGTGGAGGCTTCAGAGGACGAGGCCGTGGAAACGGTAACAGAGGAGGAAGAGGCAACAGGGAACGTGGCAATAACTCAGTAATGCCAAGGAATGATCGGGCTGGGAGTTCTAGCTCACCGGCAGCAGGCCGATTGTATGCCACTACTGTTGAGGAAGCTTCCCAAGCCAACGACTTGGTTCACAGTAAGTGTTTACTCTGAAATACTACTCTTGATGTGGTGTTTGACTCGGGTGCTACTCATTCATTTATTTCTAATGATTGTGTCATGCGAATAAGATTGCCTGTTATTACTATGAATCAGCCATTAAATGTGTCTAATCTGACTGGTGCTAAATTATGGACTTCCATGATATGCGAGAACGTATCATTCACTCTCGGTGATAAAGATTTTACTACTGATTTAATATGTTTACCTTTGAGAGGTCTTGACATCGTTCTCGGTATGGATTGGTTATCAGTCAATAAAGTCCTGGTTGACTGTCGGAATCGGCGAGTAATTTTTCCTAAACAAAAAGTCGATGAATATGAAATCAAAGGTATATCTCAACTGTTTATGCTATTTTGTATGGTTGATGGGAAGAGTGAGTCTCGAATCCGAGATATCCCTATTGTTTATGATTTTCCCAAGTTATTTCCGGATGATGTATCTAGTATCCCTCCCGATAGAGAGATTGAATTCTCTATTGATTTAATTCCTGGAGCCGAGCCAGTTTCTAGAGCTCCTTATAGAATGTCCCTGATTGAGCTGGCTGAGTTAAAGAAGCAAGTTGATGAGCTGCTCAAAAAATAATTTATCTGACTGAGTGTATCACCGTGGGGTGCTCCGGTGTTACTCGTTAAGAAAAAGGATGGTAGCATGCGGTTATGTATTGATTACCGCCAATTGAATAAGCTGACCATCAAAAATAAATACCCATTGCCTAGGATCGATGATTTAATTGATCAGCTACGTGGTGCGTCGGTCTTTTCAAAAATTGATTTACGGTCGGGATACCACCAGATCCGAATAAAAGCTACTGATATTCCTAAAACGGCATTCAGGACCCGGTATGGTCACTATGAATACGTGGTAATGCCGTTCGGAGTGACAAATGCTCCGGCTGTGTTCATGAATTATATGAACAACATTTTTCATTCCTGCTTGGATCGGTTTGTGGTGGTATTTATTGATGATATATTAGTTTATTCAAAGTCTTATAAAGAGCTTGAAGAGCATCTCCAATTGGTACTCCAAGTGTTGAAGGAGAAGAAATTGTTTGTCAAATTGTCTAAGTGTGAATTCTAGGTGAATAGGATTCAATTCCTGGGTCACGTCATTTCTCGAGAAGGTGTCTCGGTAGATCCTTCAAAGGTCGAAGCTGTGATGACTTGGGAGAGGCCTAAGTCGGTTACCGAGGTCAGAAGTTTTCTGGGATTAGCCGGTTATTATCGAAGATTCATTGAGGGATTCTCCAAAATTGCCTTGCCTTTAACCAAGCTAACCCGGAAAGACGTTTCTTTTGTGTGGTCCTCCGAGTGCGAGCAGAGTTTTCAAGAATTGAAAACCCGATTGACTTCTACTCCCGTATTGGCCTTGCCAAATCTACAAGAAAGCTTTGTAGTTTACTGCGACGTATCCAGACTCGGCCTAGGATGTGTGTTGATGCAGAATGGCCGAGTGATTGTGTAACATCCCAGATTTAAATAAAATAAATTTATTGGATGATGAGAATTGATTGTTTATGGTCAAATAATTATGGGAGATGTTGTTAGATATTAGAGGTGAATTATTAGTAAATTAAGATTTACCGGAACCGGGTGAATTAATGGATGACGTGGGACCCACTTAACTTAATTAGGTGTATAATGGGTCTAGAATGTTTGGAAAATTATTGTGGTTAAGATGGTATAGTTAGAATGATTTTTGGTGCCAAAGAAATAATTAATTGGACTCGACGAATGATAATAACCGGGGAAAATACAAACCAAATGGGATTAAAAAGAAAATGAAAATTTCCTTTCTTCTCTTCATTTCAGCAGTCCACTTCTTCTCTCTTTCCCATTTCTACTTTTCATGCTATTATACAATGGTTAATGGGGTTTTATGACCCAATGGACAAATGGAACAAAGCAAGGTTTTAACCATTGGACAATGTCTAATTTTTACTCAAATTCCTTCTCCCTTCTCTCATTTTTCGGTGCCACCTCCTCCTCACCTTTTCTTCACTTTTACTTCCTTTCTTCCTCCTTCCATGGTAAAAATCGCCCACCTCCATTCTTCTTCTTTCTCTTGCCTAGAAACGAAAGTTAAGCTTGGATTTGTGAAGCATTTATGGAGCTTGGGAGCTTGTGGGATCATCTCCTTTCTCTTCTTCACTCTCATTTTCGCTTTGGTGGAGCTTAAGCTTGAGGTAAAGATTTCTTACCTCCACCTTGTTTTATTTATGGTTTTGGGTTGTTGAGTGAAGTTGTAGATGTTAGAAACCTCGTATGTGGGTGGAAATGGAAACTTTAGGCTTGAATGTTTGGAAAGGGAACCCTAAGTATTAATAATTTGGGGATTTTTGACCCACTTGATGATTTTGATGATTATGGATGTCTATGAAAGGAGTATATGAGAGGAATGGATTTTTAGAATCATTAAGATTGATTAATGAGGTTGATGATATTTGCATGTGAGTAGATTTGATGACTTGAGGAATAAATCTTGAGAATAGGAAAATGATAGGCAATGTTGAGTGATGTTATTGGTGATAACAATAATGGTGGATGACCATTGATAATGGATACTTGACTTGATGAAGTCCTAGGCCATGATAAATGCCATAAGGGTTTATTGATTAGTGATGGCTTAAGAAAATCCATGGTGACTTAAGTTGAAATTGGATGCCTTGTGATGGCTTATTAATTTCATGTACATATGTGTGTTGTTGATAGGATCGTATTCCGGACGATGATGCATAATAATCAAAGCAATCGGAGCGTTGGAATTACAGTTCTTCTCTCGAGGTAGGAGAGGAGTTTGTATTTCAAATCGTATGAGTGAATTCATTGTTAATTATGTATATGTTGAACTCATGCAATGCCTTGCCATGAATGTGTTATATGTTTAATTTGATGAAGTGATGAATGATGGCTTGGCTTATGTTGAATGTTATAAAAATGTATGTATTTATAACATATTGATGATAAGCAGTTGATGGTCCCTTGGTTGGACGTAATTGAAATGAGGGTGATAAATTATGAATGAATGAACCACACGATTGTAAAGAATTGTTTTGAAGTGGTTATGTGGAAAGGTGAATGAAGGAATGGTGTGGGTTATAGTTAAACCCTTTTTCCTTTGTAAAATTAAATAAGTAACAATGATTGATGAGGTGGAATGAGGATTTTCCGAGTAAAGATGGGTAGAGAGAGTTATATGTATACCTCATGTGATGTGTATGGTGTATGGAGGTGATTTAGTTGGCTTGGAATGAGATTCCGAGTGTTAGATTATGAGAATCTTCATTACTGCATATGTCCTGGTAGTCTCGCTCAAGCGAGATGGGATTCCGCCCAAGCGAGAGTCCCCTGCTTCAGTGAATTAGCTACTGGAGGAAATTCGCCCAGGCGAATTGAGCTTCGCCCGAGCCTGGACGAAGGAATTAGCCACTGGTCTGATTTCGCTCAAGCGAATGGCCAGTTCACTCAAGCGAGAATGTTAGTAGATCAGGGATTTAGCTACTGGACGAAATCCACCCGAGCGAAGAGTCTTGAGGGATGGCATTCACCCAGGCGAGACAAGTAAATGGTGATTGGGTAGGTTTCTGAACAAACTTTGTCTAAGTGGGTGTTGTGAAAACAAACTAAGATGTGGTGAATTCCCGTGCGAGCTATGTCCGAGACGGGACCTCCCGAGTGGAATATTGTTGTGAGCCGTTTCGAGTCAGGCTATAGCCATTAGGCCTGTTTCCGAGTGGTGAAGGCTTAAATGGACTCCGAGAGAAATGTGTTCTGAGAGATCCATTTTAATAACCTAATCCGAGAGGGATCTTAGTGAGAGAATTCCTCGAGTAATGATAGTTCTAATTATTCCCGAGTGGAAAATCCCGATTGAACCTCTCCTGCGGGGAGAGTGATTATGATGGTTCTAATTGAGGTATCCTAGGGGTTCTTTTCTAAGTGAATAAAGATATATAATCCGAGTGGACAAGACTTAAATAGGTCCGAGTGTGACAGCTTAGTGAATTCCTCCGAGTGATGAGAGGTCAGAGTAATTCCGAATGGAACTTGATGGTGGAGTCTGAGTGTGCAATTCCGAGTGTGCACCTATGGGGATATACTGTGTCTGTCCATAGGTATTCTGGAATAGCTTCGCCCGAGTGAAGGCTGAGTGCTAGGAGACCTAGCCCGAGAGAAAGAAAACGGAGTTGTTTTAGAGATAATCTAGCCGAGTAAAACTGAGTAGGAGATAAGTCGTTTTTGAGATGATTATGCCGAGTGGGAACCGAGCGAAAGATGGGTCGGCTTTGTATTAAGTTTACCGAGTGAAAGGCTGATTGAGATGACTCGGCTTTGGAATGAAATTGCCGAGTGAAAGATTGATTGAGAGATGACTCGGATTTAGAATTAATTGGCCGAGTGAATGATGGGTCGGTCAGGATTATTTTGCTGAGTGGAAAACCTGAGTGCTTTGAGCCGGTTTCAAGGAGATCCTGCCGAGTGAAAACCCGAGTGTTGGAAGTCAGTTTTGATTGATTTTACCGAGTGGACAACCGAGTGTGATAGGTCGGTTTTAAAGTAATTTGCCGAGTGAAGGACCGAACGAGAGGGATTGGTTCTAGAACAAGTTTACCGAGTAAAAACCGAGTGTTAGTAAGAACGACCTTTGGTCGGATTTCGCTTAAGCGAGCTGGTGCTTCACTCAAGCGAGTGTTAAGGGAATTGGTTACTGGATGTATTTTGCCTACGTGAAGGGGGATCACCCAAGCGAACCTGACCTGTCTCACTCAAGCGGAAGTGAATCTCGCTTGAGCGAGTTTCCACCAGTATGGGTTTTACTCGATATTACTGGTGGCAGGCTCATATTTGACCCTTCTTTTTGGCATGACGAGGTAAAGCTGAGACGAATCAGGGGATGTATGAGAGGTAATGTGTTAATGATAAAACATGGTGGTGATTAAGGTTGATTGGGTACATGGGAATTAAATAATTATGTATTTACCACCTGTATTAAAATAATGCATTATGATATATTTGCCACCTGAAATTGAATGATAAGAGGATGATAATGAGATTATGATGGTAGGATTATGAGATATATCCTAGAGCGAATTTGAAATTAAAAAAAGGATAATTAAATGACATTAAACAACGATTGATGATGATGTTGAACACTCTCTTGCACAAAAAGGTGTACATTTATATTGATGAATTGTTGTGTACCATTGTGTGTGATACAAGCATGGTCTTGTATGTGTGGTATGAAATATGAAATTGAAAATGTTGTGAATGCCATACGATTATATATACATATGAGTATACTTGAGCAATGGTAATGAATAATGAGCTGAAAATCCACTAAATGAAAGTGTGATAATATTGATGAATATTATGTAATATTGAAATGCCATTGTGATTGATTGCAAGTGTTGACTTGCGTATATTATGTGGAATGTATGTGAAAATATGTTGAGATGAAAATGCCACATTAAAACTTAAAAGCTATGACTAAGAAATAAACAATGATGAAAGCCACTAAGGTGTATGGTGGTGATGGTGATTATGATGATGATGTTTGATGAGTGGCATTTAGGATGCACAGAGTAAGAATGCATTTGATTTGCATTGCATTGCATCCATGGCATATCATAGCTGTCGGTGTTGGAATATTAGGGGATTCCCCCGGTTGGCCCAGTGGGAGGGCGGCTCAGTGCACGAGCATTTCTGTTGTTTCCCCTGTGACTCGATGTGTAAGTCACAAAGCTACCCATGCTGAGCTACAGGGAGCTGCATATGGTTGACCCTTGTGGGGGGCTCTTGAGGAGCAGGTGTCCCTGATGGTCCTTTGGATCACAGCTTGAGAATCATGGTTGGCCCGCAACACCATATGTTGAATATGTTGTATACCGCGGTCATGGTGAAAATGACCAGGTCTTGCATGATGGGCGATGCGGTTTGGTACCAGTAAAAATATGGTGAGTATGCATGCATTATGGTATATGTGTACACATTTTACTACTGCAGTAGGGGCATGGTATGTGATCATGCTTGAACCCACACTTGGTGTTTATTTCCCACACTCGGATCCGCATTTGTTGTTGTCTACTCCATTGTGCATATGCATTAGCCATAAGAGCATTTGCATATAGTATGGAGATATGCCAGAATATGATGATGATTGATGATGATTGAGATGATGGCATTGGTGTTGATGAGATGAGAAGATAATATAATGAAAGACCACATAAAAGTAATAAATGATATGAATATACAAAATGATGTAAATATGACGATATGTATGATATGACCCAATGTAATGAAGGGCGTATTTGTTTATGATTGTAAATGATGATGTTAGCCCATGGTGGCTTGATGAAAGACCAGAATGGTCTATATTGATGATGTTGGCCCATTGTGGCGATGTGATAGATACGTGTTGGCCCATTGTGGCGGTGTTATAAATGTGTATATGCTTGCTCTGCTATGATTTGATGAATAAGTATGAAATGAATATATATATATTGTTGAGTTAATAATCTATGATGATTATTGATGTGTTTAGCAAAGCATATATGATGTTGATAAGCATATGCACATAATTTCAATTGTATTCATATCGTCATTTAAAATGTATAACTCACTCTCCCATGTGGTCTACTTTTTAGTATTGATGTAGGAATGCCATGGGAAGAGGACATTTTTAAAGTAAAGCTTTTGGGAAGGTAAATAGTTGTAGAGGAATGCTTTGGCCGGCAGCTTTGTAATTTAACGTGTTATGTATATGATGAATAGCATGACGTTGTAATTATTGATATTGATGGACGAATTGTGAATATAATTATACATTTGGATGATGTACTAATAGTTGAGATATATGAATTGAGGTTGGACTGGTTATGGTCTATTATAAATATGAATATTGGAGATGTATGACGCATGACCATATAGATAAGTATATACATACATCGTAGGCATTGCATGCTTATGTGATTATGTAAAATGATGATGGTTGTATATTAGGCTTACCGTATGCCATTGCATGCTTGCCGAGCCTTTTCTCATATCTTCATATATGGGACAAGGCGTGTGCCCGGTATACACATTTTTCTTCCGCTGTAAACTCTGATATTTTGTATACCGAATGGGCAAACTATTTATCGATCCAGTTATAGGTTATTTAATCTCACTCTTTGGTTTTCTGTGATTTGAGTCTTGATGTGGTCATGGTGGTGTTTTGGAAATGGTTTCCAACGCGAAAAATTTATTCGCATTTTTATTAATTATGTCGATCACATCGGGATTCGAGTACATAAAATCAGGGGTGTTATAGATTGCATATGTTTCACGACAATTACGACCACATGAGCAAAATTACCCGACCTATGATCTGGAATTGGCAGCGGTGGTCTTTGCACTGAAAATTTGGAGGCACTATCTTTATGGCTCTAAGTTTGAAGTGTATAGTGACCATAAGAGTCTGAAATATTTGTTTGATCAAAAGGAATTGAATATGAGGCAGAGGAGGTGGATTGAATTCTTGAAAGATTACGACTTTGATTTGAAATACCACCCAGGAAAGGCCAATGTTGTAGCCGACGCCTTGAGTCAGAAATCTATTCACATGGCAACGATGATGGTTAAGGAGATGGAGTTGCTCGAACAATTCCGAGACATGAACCTGCAAGTAGATGTGTCTTCGTCTCGGAAAGTAACGCTCGGTACATTAAAGATAGCTAATGAATTTTTGAAGATTGTGTATATACAGCAAATGACAGATTCTTATTTAGCCAAGATGAAAGAAACTCAGGCTAAAGGTGTATCATGATTTGAAATTGCATTTCTGGTGGCCCAGAATGAAGAAGGATGTAGTCGACTTTGTAGCCCATTGCATAATTTGTCAAAAAGTAAAGGTTGAGCATAAAAAACCGACCGGTGGTTTACAACCTTTGGAAATTCCCGTATGGAAATGGGATGCTATAGCTATGGATTTCGTAATGGGGTTACCAAGGACTCAAAGTGGTCATGATGCCATTTGGGTTATTGTGGACCGATTGACAAAGTCTGTACACTTCTTGCCGATTAACATGAGTTATTCCTTGCCGAGACTAGTACAATTGTACATTAACGAGATAGTCTGACTGCATGGTGTTCCATCTTCGATTGTATTGGATAGAGATCCGAGGTTTACTTCCCGATTTTGGGGAAGTCTGCATCAGGAGTTAGGTTCGAAGCTCCGATTGAGTTTGGCCTATCACCCTTAAACAAATGGGCAATCCGAGCAGACTATTCAGAGTTTAGAGGACTTGTTGAGGTCCTGTGTGCTAGAATATGGTGGAAACTGGGAGCAATACCTTCCACTGGTTGAATTCACTTATAATAATAGCTATCATAGTAGCATCGGTATGGCTCCATACGAAGCTTTATATGGGAGGAAATGCCGAACTCCTCTTTGCTGGTCGGAATCTGGTGAAAACCTAATGTTAAGACCAGAGATTGTGTAGCAGACCTCCGAGCAAATTCAAATAATCAAAGACAAAATGAAAGCATCCCAGGACCATCAAAAGAGCTACTATGACAACCGGACAAAACCGATTGAATTTCAGATCGGTGATAAAGTCTTTTTGAAAGTATCTCCAAGCAAAGGCATTGGGAGGGCATTGAAAAGCAAGAAGTTGAGTCCAAGATATATTGGTCCATATGAAATATTGAAGAGAGTCGGACCTGTAGCCTATCAAATTGCATTGCCTTCTCATTTGGCAAATTTACATAGTGTATTTCACGTTTCCCAATTGAAGAAGTATTTGCCAGATCCTACTCAAGAAATGCCTGATGATGATGTTGAAATCCAAGAGAACCTGACAACTATAGCCGAGCCCACTGGTATAGTGGACCGATCGGTGAAATGATTGAGAAACAAAAATGTCCAATTGGTCAAGGTTACATGGCAACAGAATCAGAGTATCATGCATACTTGGGAATGAGAAGACGCTATGAGGGAACAATATCCTGAGTTATTTCATTGATGTATGACTCTTGTATTTAAATTTCGAGGACGAAATTTTTGTAGGAGGGGAGAAATATAACATCCCAAATTTTGTAATTTTTAGGAAATTCATTCATTAAGGATTAATAGAGAAATTTTGAATGAAATTCCGAGTAAAGACTATTTGAAATATAATATTCTGAGTGAAAATGGAGAGATACCGAGTGAAGTAAGATGGGAAGCCATTTCTAAAAGAAGTTAAGACGTTTCTGAGTGAAACATCATTAAGCGAATTATTTATAAGTTAAGAAAAACGGTGTCCGAATGAGACACTTTTAAATAAGGAAATTTGAGTGAAATGTTTCCGAATAAAACAATTCCGAGAGAAGCATTCATGAATGGGGAAAAACGTTGAAATTGAATAAGTATTTCTCAGGACGGATTCTGAGAAATGACCGAGTGGGATGATACCGATTGAGACTATTCCAAATGTAAGGGAGTTAAGTGAGAAATTATTAATTAACGAATAAGTGTGTTTCTAAATGAATAGTTCTGAGTGAACAATTCCCGAGGAAAGTAAATATCCGAGTGGTGGATTACCGAGTGGTGAACTTTGTTAAATTTATGCTCAGGTCGATGAATAATAATGACCAAAAGCTTGTGCTCGGGTTTGTCTTCGGAATTGTCCTGGACCCCGAGTGATTAGCTCGAAGTGGAAAAGACTACCGAGAGAGAGAGTTGACTTCAAACTCCGAATGATTTTAGATGAAAGATTTCCGAGTGACGTAAGTAAAGGATTGACTCGGATATAAATATACTCGAGTATGTTTGAATGAGATAATACCATGTGGGACATTTCCGAGGAAAGAAAGCCGAATGTTCCAGGGAATGGAACCTTTCCTCCGAATGAAGGAATTCTGAGCGAACAGAGGCTTACTCGGAAAAGATGTGCCTAAGACGAAACCGAGTCAGAATTATTGATTATTTTAATGCTTCCACGTCACTCTGTTCTTCTATCTTCCAGCAGATTCTTTTTAGATATTTTTCTAAAAATGGGACCCTTTCTAATGTGCTATCTCTTTTCATTAAATGCTCATTCCTTATTCATCATCTGAAGAAACGTGTGTCAGACTCCTTCCTATTGTTCACGTCTCTTTTGCATGAACGATATAAATACCAGTTTCTACTATTGAATAAGTTAAGAAACTCTTGAAAGTAAACATATCCCTTATAATCTTTCTCTTTCAAACCTTGCTAAGAAGCCATTAACGAAGAAGAAGAAATCAATCTTCATTTCTTCACAAAGAGAATTTTAGACTGGTACAAAGTAGAAACTCCAGTCAGAATCTATAAATTGTGATTTGGATATAACTTACAAAGCTGCAGGAACTCTTATTTCCAGGTAGGGGGAGTGTTACATTTCAAATAGATAGTTTATGAATGGATGAGGGGTATTAATTACTGTGTAAATATATTGTGTGCAATATTATTAATGAGACCCCGTTTATAAAACACTTTATGTTATCATATATTCCATTCATATTAATGACGTTGCTATTGATATGAATATAAGAATGTTATTCATGAAGTTTCATGGTGAACATAAATGCATGGGATGCATATCAATCAGTATGTGATACTTGTGTAATGAATGATTATGAAATTTAATGTATTGTTTATAAAAGACCTTGGGTGGGACTCAAGGCAACCTCTTGAGCGGGGCTCGGGGTTTTAGCCCGTAGCACCAGTAGAGTACCGCTATCACTCTGGGAGTGGTACTCGGTGTTACATTATGGGTTTAGAGCGGTTTGGTACCAGTAAAACGGCCGGTTCAGCTGAGAGCTGAGTTATGGCTCGGGGAGCCAGTGTTGCAACACAATTAAAAGGTTTAATAATGGGTTATTCTGAATGAGCACCAGAGTGCTTTGATATACATATATGTAGTGTTGAGAATAAAATATTGTTCATGTTATTGTATATAGCTCGGTATGTGTTATTTGCGTAGTTATGGATTGGACTTTTAATCCAATTCAATAACTATTATTTGATATGTTTATATTCACCCCCTACTTATTATTTTTACAGTGGATAGGAGACACAGTGATGGCACTTGAAGTCACTCGACCGACTGGAGCATTATGTATTAGTATGCACAATACATAGTGTACATAGTTATTTGGGTAGAAGCCTTGGCTGGCTCCTTGTGATTATTGAGTGATTGTATTTTATTTGTATTATAAAGTGGCCGGTCGGCTTTTGTAAAGTGATAATAATATTATTTAATTCAGATTTTGTTTCAATCTTGGAATTATTTGTGAAAAGTTATTTGTATTTATTTGTTTTTTAAATGGGTCGGTCGGATAGATGTATAACCGGTATTTTAACGCTGAATCCGATCCCTGTTTGGAGATTTAAATTATTTGCGAAAAATTTACTTGATTTATTGGAAATTATTTTTAAAAATTAAGGATGTTATACAAATAATTCAAATTTCCAAAACAGAATTTGAATTAGATAATTACAATATCACTTTTACAAAAGCTGACCGGCTCTTTAAGTTTACAATCAAATAAATAACTAAAAACACTCGGTATTCAGGAGCCGGCCAAGGCTTCCACTAAAATACACTCCGAGCTGCTGAGTGTCTTTACATATCATGGTTGGGCCCTTCATTCACTGTAAAAATAACAACTGTAGGGGGTGAGCATCAACATATCAAATAACAGTTATTGAATTGGATAAAAGTCCAATTAATAACTATAGAACAAAATCGATCACATAATTATATATTCATGTTGTTCACAATAACAACACCAATCAAATAACATCACATATATACTCATCATAACAGCATGTATTCTCAATAACACATAAATCAGTGTATGCACATGCTCAACCAAATGGATCCATTAAGTCTTTTACACATACTTAATCAATGATCAACTAAAACGGGATCATTATTAAGTCTTTCAAATTTTGTGTTGCAACACTAGCTCCCCGAGCCATAATCCAGCTCCTCGCTGATCCAGCCATTTTACAGGTACCCAACCGCTCTGCGCCCATAATGTAACACCGAGTACCACTCCCAGAGTGATAGCGGTCCTCTACTCAGTGCTATGGGCCGGCCTTGAGTCACACTCAAAGGCGTCCGTGGTATATAGGAACCACCACAGGGTCTATGCCATCAACAGGCCGTCCATCTGGACTGGCAACACAGGGCCTCTGCAGTCCTGTTTGCATCTCAATACAGTTGATATATCAACAAATATCAATTATCAAGTCACATATCCACATCAACATAATCATCATATCATTCCACTCGGTAATACAATAGGCATAACACATAATAATTTCATGCCTATAATTCATATAATATCACCTTCATCAATCTCATGTACATATACATAATCAGTACATCAATATGAATAGAAATATGAAACATAAATGACATATAGTCGGGGTATCACTCCATGTTCTAAACACATATCACATATCATATATAATAATGACACCCCAAATCCATTCATAAACCATCTATTTGAGATGTACGCTCCCCCTACCTGGAATTAAAGAGTTCCAGTAGCTTTTAAAATTATATCCAGTCACTGCTCTCAAATACCGACTGGAATTGCACTTCTGCACCAGTCCCAAGCTTTCCTCGTAAAGAGAAGGAAGTGAAAACTTAACTTTCTTCTTGATCGTTGATTTCCAGCAAAGTTTGGAAAGAAAGGCTGATGATTAAGAGTTCTTCCATTAATCAATCAATGGAAGTATTTATACTTATGATTCATACAGAAGAGACGTGAATGAATAGAAGTATTCTGACACACGTCTCCTTTAAATGATAAGGAAGATTTAAGGTATTTAATGGAAAGGGACAACTCATCAAGAAAGGTCCCACTCTTAGAAAATATCTAAGAAAAGATCATGCTAGAACTTAGAAGAACAAGATGACGTATAAAGTATCTATAATAAAATATTTATTAATTTTCGACTCGGTTTCAGCTTATTCTGACTCGGTTTCCTCATTCTGGCATCTCTTTACGAGAGGACTTATCAGAGCCTCTTTCCACTCAGAACTCCTTCATTCGGAAATGGCCCACTCATAACTGTCTTATTCAGAAATATATCAATCAGACGTCTCACTCGGTTATACTTCTTTCCGAGTCAGAGTCTTATTCCTTCGTCGTTCAGAAGTTTCTCCACTGAAAGGTTACTCGGAGTTCGGAGTCCACTTCCTTTCTCGAAAATCATTCCTCTTGAAAGGATTACTCAGATATTTATCCTCCTCAGAATTGTTTACTCAGAAAGCATAATCAATCGGAGTTTAAGTCTTTGTCCAGAAGCACTCTTCCTGGAAAGACTCACTCGGAATGTCTCACTCGGAAGTGTCACAGAGACACGTCACTCAGAAAACCATTCACCCAGATATACTCCACTCGGGAATGTTTCCATTTCACTTGGAATTTACTTCACTTAAACGTGTTTCAATCGAACACAGCGTTACTTGACGCTGAAATGATTCTCTTATGATGTTTCACTCGGAAACATCTTAAATTCAATTAGAATTATTCTTTCCTATCTTATTTCACTCGGAATCGAAGAATTCTCACTAGGAAAATCTTGCTATTGATATTTTTCACTCGGAAATTCATTCAGAATTTCTTCTTTAATCCTTTTTAAGTTATTTTTCTAAAAATCAAAAAAATTGGGATGTTACACACTATGTACCATACATATAAATACATAATGCTCCGAGTGGCTGAGTGACTTCATATACCATCGTTGTGTCCTATATCCACTGTAAAAATAACAATAATAGGGGTGAGCATAAACATGTCAAATGATAGTTATTGAATCGGATTAAGTATCCAATTCATAACCACATATAAATCAAACTTATATCACACATTCTCATCATATATCAACATGTTATTTTCAATAACATATATCAATACATTCATATGCTCAATCAAATGGATCCATTATTAAGTCTTTTAATTATGTTGCAACACTGGCTCCCAGCCATAACTCAGCTCTCAGCTGATCCGGCCGTTTTACTGGTACCAAACCATTTGCCCTCTCATGTGACATAATCACTCCCAGCGATAATGGTAGTGTCACGGGCTAAACCCCGAGCCCCGCTCAAGAGGTTTGCCTTGAGTCCCACCCAAGGTCTTTTTGTGGAATCCTCGAAACCACAATAATATTTCATATTTGTTCAATACACAAGCATCCCATGCTTTTCAAATGCATCCCATGCATTCATATATCATGAATATCATTCATATCATCAATCACATATTCTATAGCATCTCATGCATAGCATTTATCACAAACACATACATCAAATATACAAATTATTTCTCATACCAAATTCAATATCATATAAACGAAAATATCACAAATATATCACATGTAACATATATATATTCAGGATTTCATATTAAATACAATAATATTATCCTGAATCCATTCATAAACCATGCATTTAAAATGTAAACGCTCCCCCTACCTAGAAATAAAGAGTTCCAGCAGTTCTTCAAGTTATATCTAAATCACAATTCACAAATTCCGACTGGAATTTCAGTTCTGAACCAGTCCAAAGCTTCTTCATGAAAGACAAGAAGTGAAGATTGATTTCTTCTTTGTTTGATAATTTCTAGTAAAGATTAGAAAGAAAAGGATTAGAGGTGATGTTTTACACTTTCCAAAGTTTTAAGCTAATCCAACAGTAGAAGTATTTATATATCGTTCATGCAAAAGAGACGTGAATGAAATGAAGAAGTCTGACACACGTATCTTAAATGATAAGGAAGAAACAAGATATTTAAAGAAGAGAAGATAGGACAAAATAGAGAGGGTCCCATGCTTAGAAAAGACAAAAAGAGAATCTGCTAGAATTTAGAAGAATAGAGTGATGTGGAAGAGTCTCAAGGATTGATGTAAGTATCAATTCTGACTCGGTTTTGGTATCTTGGACATATCCCTCTTTCCGAGTAGATTCATCATAGCCTCTTTCCATTCAGAATTACTTCACTCGGAGGAAATTCACTCAGAAAGGTTTCCACATGAAACACTCAGCTTTCCTTCCTCGAAAATAATCTACTGGGAATGTCTCGTTTAGACATATCTCACTCGGATATATCTCTACCCGAGTTAAAGCCTTCACTTGCATCACTCAGAAGTCTTACAATCAAAAGATCACTCGGAGTTCGAAGTTCAGTCCTCTCTCGGAAATCTTTCCACTCGAAAGGATCACTCGGGGTCGAAGACTCTCTTGAAGACGAACCCGAACACAACTCTCAGCAACTCTAAATATGGACCCGAGCACGAATTAAATGAATTCACCACTCGGATATTTACTTCCCTCAGGAATTATTCACTCGGAAACATACTCATTTAAAGTTGAAGTCTTTCTCTGTTCAGAAGTATTCTCCCTGGAAAGACTCACTCGGTACGTCCCAATCGGTGCTATACCACACGGAAATCGAAAATATCTCACTTGACGCTATTCCACTTAGAAACGTCTCACTCAGTGTCATCCCACTTGGAATGTTACACTCAACTCAGAGATGCCCCACTCGGTCACTATTTAAAAATATCTCGGCCCGAGAAGTACTCATTCGAAATCAAAGCTTCTCTTCACTCGGAAGTACTTCTCTCGGAAATGATATATTCGGAAACGTTTCACTCGGAGACGTTCCACTCGGATTTTCCTCACTCAAAAGCATCTCATTCAGACACAGAGTTTCTTCACTCAGAAGTGATTCTCTCAATCATGCTTCACTCGAAAACATCTTAACCTTCCTTCACTCGGAATTATATCCATTTTTACTCGGAAAATCTTGTCTCAGACATAGTTCACTCGGAATTTCTCCCTTGATTCCTTAATGAATTATTTTTCTAAAATTCAAAATTTTAGGATGTTACACACATAGTTGTTTTGTAGTAGCCTTGGCCGACTCCTGTGTATACCGGTTTTGTTATATATATGTATACATAAATGGGCAGGTTGATGTAATGATGACAGTGTTATTATATTAATCCAAAATCCTGTTTTAAAACTGAAATTTATTCGTGAAAAATTTATTTGGGTTTTAGAAATCTAGTTTTAAATATTAGAATGTTTTAACCAGATCATGTGCCCTCCGCTCCAAGTAAAGATTAGAGTTCTGGTGATTGATGTGAAGTCATCATTCAATGGAATTCTAGTGATTGATGTGAAGTCATCATGCTACGGAAGCAATTGTTTCAACTCCTCACTTGTTGATGAAGTCCATTAACAAGAAAAGATAAGTCCCTTCTATTTGGGGTAACCATAAAATGGCTCGGTATTGCTATAATTTGAGGTTGTAGATGGAAAAACAAAAACAAATTAAGGAAAGAAAGTTGAATCATGAAGGAATATCAGACTGGTAAGTAAGTATGATTGATTTGTGTAACATCCCTGTTTTTAGTAGCAGTTTTATTTGGTAAATTTTGAGGTATGAAAGGTCTGTAAGTGAGAATTGGTAAATAAAACACTCTGTAGATGGTCTGCAATACTCCAAAATTTCATTTTTTTTAGGTATAATCATGGAATTTATATAGACCATTAAGGATATTATTCATTTTTCGAGTGAAACATGTCTTAGATAAGACTGTCCGAGGGAGGAAGGGATCTGTTCCGAGTGACAGAGAGAAATTCCGAGTGAAGGATTAGAAATTCCGACTGAAGGTTGAAATTCCGAGTGTAAGGTTATGTTTTCCGAGTAAAACATGACCGAGAGGGCTACTACCGAGTGGAATCCTGGCTTCGGAGACATTTGGAGTGAAGTGTGTTCAAGAGAACCACTTCTGGGTGAAAATTCCGAGTCAAATGTCTTCGAATGACTCATTTCTGAGTCACATGTCTCCGAGTAAAACGTTCCGAGAGAAGTAATTTCAGAATGAAGAAAAACTTAATGTACTGCTCAGACCGAGATAGTTCTGAGTAGTGAATTCCTTGTGGATGGAACCAAATGTCATTCCCAAGGGAAGTACTTAAACAGAGGCAGACTGACTTCGAAATGAATATAACTCCGAGTGATCAATATTTCCGAGTAAAGGGACTCAGTCGGGGATATATCCGAGTGGAATTTCCAAGTTGAGTATGATGAGGATCAGGTGAGATCCTGGACGAATTCCGTCCGAGTGGGGAGTTTTTAAAGAAATCTAAGATGAGGTGAATTTCTGAGTGCAATCCGAGTGAGTTTGTCCAAGTCAGGACCTCCCTAGTGAGGAAGAGGATAGCATTCCGGGTAGAAAGGTCTCCAAGTGTTGTATTTTGGGCAGTGGAGTTCCGAGTAGGGGCATATCTGAGCCCAGTGTAACCTGTCCTGAGTGGCATGCCCCCGAATATGAAATTCTGAGTGGAATATAGTGATGGAAGCCCATTCCGAGTAGAATATATATAAGGCTTAGAGCCATTTTTGAGTGAGGCTTATGTTTATGACTCATTTTCCGAGTGGTGAAGGCCTTATAGGATTCCGAGTGAAACGTATTTTGAGAAAGGTTAGTCTATGTGTTGCTAAGAGAAGAATAGCCAAGTGAACCCCGAGTGGGGAAGGACTTAAATGCTCCTGAGTGGTAAAATCCGAGTGAACCTCTTCTGAGGGAAGAAGAGTTGTGATGGTTTTGATTGAGGTATACTCTAGGAGTCATATTCCAAGTGAACGATGTTATATCTATATTCCGATTGATTAAGGGTACCTATTCTGAGTGAATAAGGTAACATGTATTCCGAGTGGCTAAGTATGAAATAAGTCCGAGTAAGACTTTACTTAGTGAATCCCTCCGAGTGAATGGGGAGTTTGAATAAATCCGAGTGGACAAGATTTTATTAGGTCTGAGTGAGACAATTTAGTGAATTCCTCCGAGCGATGTGATAAGTGTTGAAAAGACTTAATTATTTCTTCTTTTATTTAACATAATTCATTAATTATTGTTTAAGTTTGGCTTTATTATTTAATAATTTGTTAATAATTTGTATTTTAATTATTTATTTTTAAAGTGCTTTATTTATGTAAGAAAATGATTAAAAACATTGAATAGTTAAGAGTTTATGATTATTTATAATTTCACTGACCAGCCAGCGTACAAATGCTAGGCAATTATGTGTTTATTGGTGCAGGATCAGGGCTCGCTCAAGCTAAGAAGGAAAATCCGAGTGAAATTCTAAAAAGCCGAGTGAGATGTCACAAATCCGAGTGAAACACCAAAAGGCCGACTGGGAAATGCTTCAAGACACCGACTGAAAAAGGGAATAGAATGCCGTATGAAGAATCCTAGCGAGACTTTAAAAGCACTGATTGAAAAATACGTCAACTTCAGAATGCTAATTGAATAATCCATAACGCTCAAGCGAGCAAGCTCACACTCAAGTGTGACCCCAAAATATCACTCTCGCCCAAGCTTCTCCATCACGCTTTAGCTAAGAAAGCGATGCTGCAGTGCATACTTCGAGCTCGCTCAAGCGAGAGTCCTTCACGCTCAAGCGTGAAGGCAAGTTATTTAAACACCGACTGTTCCCTCCAAAGAGACACTCGGCACCAGTGCTGTTCCTACTGCTTTCTCTCTTACTATTGTACCTTTGTAATTTAAGTGTTGAGCTGTTATTAGTTAATGCTGAACTGTAATTAGCTAATGCTGAACTGTAATTTGTTAAGAGCTGAGCTGTAATTAGTTAGTTATTCCGTAATTATGTAATTAGTTAGTTAGTTTAATTATTAACTTAGCTTTCCTAGTGATCAGTTAAGTTAGTTAGTTAAGTTAGATGCTTATATATACTTGTACATACTCTGTAACAACATCAGAGAACAAAGTACATAGAATACAATTCATTTCCCATTTCCAACATCTCTCTAATTCCTTTCGCTCTCTAAACTCTCTCATCCATGTCTTTCCAACTTCCTTCGATAGAACCAATGTCGATGGATTTCTAAATTCTTAAGGTTGGGATTGCAAAGGTTTGCGATGGAATCTTGAAGGTGTATTGAGGAAGTTGACTTCTAGATCCTGAGGAGAACGAGCTGAGGAGTGGATCTGCTTTGCTGGATTGACAAATCCAGATCTGATGAAGAACTTCACCAGTGAGGAATCATGGTTGAAGCTTAGGTAACTTCCAGCTTTCTAACTAATTCAGGCCTAGTAATTAGGTGAATAGTTAGAGTTCAACCTCCAATTTCGCATTAGATTCGTATGTTAATCGAGCACTTAAGGGATTAAGGTTTGATGCATAAGAGTTAGCGTTTTTCACCTAAGGAATTAGGGAATAACCACTTGCGGATTGTCCTCTTGATGTTTGAACTCGATTGAACCTCAATTGTATTTTCTTGATGAAGTTGTAAACTGAAGCAATCCTAACCTATCTTTTATCAATCGTATTTCATCCTTAATACTGTCTCTGAAAAATATAAAAACTTAGAAAGTATAAAATCAACAAAAACTGAATGAATCCTTTGATCATTGTGTTGGTTCAGCTTGTATTTGTCCAAGATTGAGGTACTTACCACAATCCCTGTGGGACGATCAAATATAATACAATTTTAACGACTGGTGCGCTTGCCAAAGAATAAATCCTCTGAGAATTACACACCAAGTTAATGACTCAGAGATTTAGCATCAAGTTAATGGCGCCGTTGCCGGGGATTGTTGAGTAATATCAATAATCCTTGGACCGATACTAGACTGAACCGTTTACTTTTGTTTGCATTTATTACGTAGTTTGATTTTTGTTTTTAGTAGTAGTAGTTGTTTGTTTTCGTGTAGCTGTAGTCGTAGCTGTGAATTGTTCTTGTGTTAAACATTTGGTGTATGCAGTCAAGGAACAAAGGAGAGCCTTTCTTCTTTGATCCTGATATCGATTTGTTAGAGCGTAAGTTGAGAAAAGAGAAAAAGCAAAAAGAGCAAAAAGAAATGGAACAGAGGAGAGTTACACTAGGTGACTACTCCCGGCCGACTGAAGAAGGATCACAATCTAGCATCCTTAGGCCACCGATTGCAGCTAATAATTTTGAACTTAAACCAGCTTTACTGCAATTGGTAAGAAATGAACAGTTCAGAGGAAGTGAGGTTGAGGATCCAAATTTGCATCAAGCAACCTTCCTCCAAATTTGTGATACAGTAAAAATGAACGGAGTCCCTGAAGAGGCAATTCGACTGAGATTGTTTCCGTTTTCTCTAAGGGACCGAGTTAAAGCCTGGTTGCAGAGTCAACCGAGAGGCAGATTTCCACTTGGGAGGACTTGCAAAGAAAATTTTTGATTAAGTACTTTCCTCCTTCTAAATATGCGAAGTTGCGCACGGAAATCACGTGTTTCCAACAAAGAGAAAGTGAATCTTTGATGGAAGCATGGGATCGGTATAAGGAGAGTTTGAGGAAATGTCCTCATCATCAGATCACCGATGTGCAACAGGTTACTATATTTTATAATGGTGTCAGGCCAGCTACCAGGGTCCTGATTGATGCCTCGGCTGAAGGCTCATTAACAACTAAAACTATAGAAGAAGACATAGAGCTGATTGACGTTATGGCTTCTAATGAATATCTGATTAGTGAGAGGAGCCAAGTCCCTAAGAGAGGGATATTAGAACTAGAAGCACAAGATGCTTATCTGGCTCAGAGTAAGCTGATGACTCAGGCTTTGGAGAAACTAAGCATACAGATTTTAGAACTCCAAAAGCTGAGTCAAGTTTCTATGATAAGTTGTGACTTTTATGGTGGAGACCATGAAAATGGAATGTGTGATCCAAATGTGCCTTCCGAGCAAGTGAACTATATGGGGCAGCAACAATATCAAAGGAATTATCCTTCTAATTCCTTTAATCCTAATTACAGGAATCACCCCAATTTTTCCTGGAAGAAAGGTCCACATTTGAATCAGAACATCCCACAAAATCAACCCACAAATAGACCATAACAACCTTCTCACCCTCCTGTTAAAGAAAAGTCAGAACTTGAGAATGTACTTTCTTAGTTCATCAACCTTCTCACCCTCCTGTTAAAGAAAAGTCAGAACTTGAGAATGTACTTTCTCAGTTCATCCAGGCCACTCAGGCCAGTTTTAAAAATCAGGAAGCGTCCATAAGAAATCTAGAAAATCAAGTCAGACAGCTTTTTAAGCAATTAGCTGAGAGGTAAGCAGGCAATTTTCCTAGAGATACCGAGGTAAATCCAAGGGAACATTGCAAAGCTATAACCACTAGGAGTGGAAAAATTCTTTCTCCACCTTCGAGTCAGGAAATAAGCTCAGAAAAAGATAAAGAAAAAGAAATAGTGCAAGAAACTGAGCAGGTTAATAATGAAGCTGAAAATGAAAATGAAACAGAAAAAGAAAAAGAAAATAAAGTCCACCAAAAGAAAAAGAAAAAGGTTGATCTGATTCTGGAGGAAGCTTCTAAGCTGACTCCTGAAAAACTGAGGAATGCTCCATTTCCACACAGGTTTAAAAAGCAAATAGAAGAGCAAAAGTTTGCTAGGTTCTTAGATGTATTTAAGAAACTTCACATAAATATCCCTTTTGCCGAGGCATTGCAGGAGATGCCTTCCTATGCAAAAATTTTGAAAGAGCTATTGTCTAAGAAGAGGAAGCTTAAGGGGGATGAAATGATTGCTCTCACTCAAGAGTGCAGTGCAATCATCCAAAAGAAACTTCCTCAAAAGCTAGAAGATCCTAGATCTTTTACAATACCATGTGCAATTAGGGATATTCATGTAGGAAGTGCTCTTTGTGACCTAGGAGCTAGTATAAATCTGATGCCTTTATCTTTGATGAAAAAATTAGGAATTAATGACCTGCAACCGACTCGCATGTCTTTGCAGTTGGCTGATAGGTCCATTAAATATCCATAGGGGATGCTGGAAGACCTGTTAGTTAAGGTAGACAAATTTATCTTCCCAGCAGATTTTATAGTGTTGGATATGGAGGCTGATCGAGAAATTCCTTTGATCTTAGGCAGACCCTTTCTAGCTACAGGCAGAGCATTGATTGATGTAGAAAAGGGTGAACTCATGCTGAGAGTTCAGGAGGAGCAAGTAACTTTTAATGTCTTTAATTCCATGAAACATCCGGCTGAAAAGATGGATTGCTTAATGATTGAAGAAATTAAAAGTTACAAGACTCCAATGCTTTTAAAAACTGAAGAAGAGGTCTTACGAACCTTTTTGGAGGATGACTTTGACTCCGAGACTGAGGAGTTAAATGACTCTCACTCAAAAATGCTGAACTTACTGGAAGTATTAGAAGTAGGTGATTTTGAAAAAGAAAAGAAAAATGATTTGAAAATTACTGAAGTTGAGAAAGGAAAGGAAGTTTCTGAAGAAAAATATGATTTAAAACCTTTGCCTTCTCATTTGAAATATGTTTTCCTGAGAGAGGATGAAACACATCCTGTCATTATTAATACTGACTTAAAAGAAGAGGATGTTGACAAATTAATAGGGGTTTTAAAGACACACGAATCTGCGATTGGCTGGAACATTTCTGATTTGAAGGGAATCAGTCCATCATTTTGTATGCACAAAATTCTGATGGAGGATGACTATTCCCCTGTAGTTCAGCCACAACGCAGATTGAACCCCATAATGAAAGAGGCTGTCAGGAAAGAGGTGGTCAAGCTTCTTGATGCAGGAATCATCTATCCTATCTCGGACAGCGCTTGGATCAGTCCGATCCAAGTGGTGCCTAAGAAAGGAGGGATGACAACTGTTAAAAATGAAAAAGGTGAAGTTATAGCTACTAGACCGACCACAGGTTGGAGAATGTGTATAGACTATAGAAGGCTGAATGACTTCACTAGGAAAGACCATTTTCCCTTACCGTTTGTTGACCAGATGCTTGAGAGACTGTCGGGTCATGAATACTACTGCTTCCTTGATGGTTACTTGGGTTATAACCAAATTGTGGTTGACCTAAAAGATCAAGAGAAGATAGCATTCACCTGTCCATATGGAATCTTTACCTATAGGTGCATGCCATTCGGTTTGTGCAACGCTCCAGCAACCTTTTAAAGGTGTATGCTAGCAATCTTTGGGGACATGGTGGAGAAATTCATTGAAGTATTTACGGACGACTTCTCTGTCTTTGGTAGTAGTTTTGATACATGCCTCAACAACCTATCTAAGGTGCTGGTGAGATGCCAGGAGGCTAACCTTGTCCTTAACTGGGAAAAGTGTTATTTTATGGTTAAGGGAGGGATAGTCCTTGGCCACAAAATCTCTGCTGAGGGCATTCAAGTGGATAGAGCCAATATCGAAATCATTGAAAAACTTCCTCCTCCGATCAATGTGAAAGGAGTGAGGAGTTTTCTAGGATGTGCTGGCTTCTACAGAAGATTTATAAAAGATTTTTCAAAAATAGCTAAGCCTTTGACCGACTTGCTCGTAAAAGATCATGTGTTTGTGTTTAATGAAAACTGTGTCAAGGCTTTTGAAAATTTGAAACAAAGTTTGACTTCAGCTCCGATCCTTGCAGTATCCGATTGGTCTTTACTGTTTGAATTAATGTGTGATGCAAGTGACTTTACAGTCGGAGCTGTGCTGGGTCATAAAAAAGGAAAATTAACTCATGTAATTTATTATGCTAGTAAAGTGTTGAACGAAAATCAAATACATTACACCACTACTGAAAAAGAAATGCTTGCTGTGGTGTATGCATTTGATAAATTTCATGCTTACTTGATTGGTGCTAAGGTCATTGTATATACAGATCACTCGGCAATCAAGTACTTACTAGCTAAGAAAGAATCTAAGCCAAGACTGATCAGGTGGGTTCTTTTACTCTAGGAGTTTGACTTAGAAATAAGAGATAAAAAAGGAGTAGAGAACTCAGTTGCCGATCAACTGTCTCGTCTGGAAGGGGAATCGGATTCTGTTTTAATAAAAGAAGAATTTCCAGATGAGAGATTGATGGCAATTATCACCAGGCCATGGTATGCTGATATGGCAAACTTTAAAAGTGCCTCGGTGGTACCTGACGACTGGACATCCCAAATGAAGAAAAAAATTCTTTCATGATAGTAAAACCTTTCTTTGGGATGATCCATTTCTGTATAAAATAGGAGTAGATGGAGTAATCAGGAGATGTGTTCCTGAATCTGAGCAGGAAAGGCTCTTATGGCATTGCCATGACTCCTATTATGAAGGACACCATGGTGCCTCCCGTACAGCAGCAAAGGTTTTACAGAGTGGCTTTTATTGGCCGACTATCTTTCAGGATGCTAAAGTGTATGTGCAAAGGTGTGATAAATGTCAAAGGAGCGGAGGTCTCTCTGCTAAAGCTGGCATGCCTTTGACAAACATTTTAGTTGTGGAATTATTTGATGTCTGGGGTATCGACTTTATGGGACCATTTCCAAAGTCCTTCTCCAATGAATATATACTTGTTGCTGTAGATTATGTCTCCAAATGGGTGGAGGCAATCCCGACCAAAACCAATGATGAACATGTGGTGCTTAGGTTCATAAAGAAGAATATTTTCTCTAGGTTTGGAGTTCCGAGAGTCCTCATTAGTGATGGGGTCACATTTTTGTAATAAAATAATGGAAAAAGCCCTGAGGCACTATGAGGTCTTGCATAAGGTATCCACTCCATACCATCCACAAACTTGTGGACAAGTTGAGCTTTCAAATAGAGAAATTAAAAGAATTTTAGAGAAAATGGTCGGGAAATCTAGGAAAGATTGGTCGGTTAAATTGGATGATGCATTGTGGGCCTATAGGACAGCATTTAAAACTCCGATTGGCATGTCCCCGTATCAGTTAGTTTATGGTAAGGCTTGCCATCTCCCTGTGGAGTTAGAACATAAAGCATGGTGGGCCACAAAGCTGTTAAATCTGGATTTCGACCAATCCCAGGAGGAAAGAGTTCTGAAACTCCATGAACTTGAGGAGTTCCGACTCAACGCTTATCAGAGTGCCTCCATCTATAAAGAGAAAACTAAGAGGTGGCATGATAAGTGGATAAATAAAAAAGAGTTTCAAAAGGGTGATAAAGTCTTGTTGTTCAATTCCCGATTAAGACTCTTTCCTGGAAAGCTCAGATCTAAGTGGTCGGGACCTTTTATTGTAAATGAGGTCTTTCCTTATGGTGCAATCGAATTGAAAGACCCGACCACCGAGAGAACTTTTAAAGTGAATGGCCAACGACTCAAACTCTACTTTGGAGGAGAGTTTGATAGGCAAAAAACCTCCATACTGCTGCAGGCATCTTCTTAGATGCCAGAAGGTCAAGCTAGTGACCTTAAAGAAGCGCTCTAGGGAGGCAGCCCTATATTCCGAGTGTTATATTCTGTAAATTTGGAGTAAAAATAAAAAAATAAAAAAATGAATGAATAATGTTTGAATAAAAATTGTGAAGTTTTAAATAAGGGTTCGGTGATTAGATTTCATCCATTCCTTGGTTCGAATTAGAATCAGTATTTGGTTCGCTTGAGCAAATTTATTTACACTCAAGCATAACTCTTTCTCAGTTAAACATGAATGGAGTCCGATTCTGATTCTTCCATTCCGCTCAGGCGAAACATTGTTAGCTTAGGCGAAAAGCTTCTGCTGTTGATTCACGCTTAAGCGATTGCTTAACGAGCTTGAGCGAGAGTGGCATACTCGGATCACTGTTACTCATTCTTAACTCTTTTCCCGATTGAACTTCACTCGTCTTTCTTCAATAAACTCTCAATTTTGATGTTGAATAAAAAGGAAGACTTTAATAAATAATTTCTGATCATTGATTTAATGAACGGGTCAGATGATGGAGGGTGACTTGTCTTAGTCGGCCCTTTTATCACTCGGTCTCTCATTTAATCCACTCGGTCAGTCATTTACTCTTTCACTTTCTTTCACTCATTTTTTTGTTCTTACGTCCACTCATTGTTCATTTATTCGTTTTTCATTCTCACCCGGTATAATCCACTCGGTATCTCTTCCACTCATTCTTTCATTCACTCTTTCACTCTTCCAGTCATCATTTATTTTACTCGTGTGTTCCTCTACTCGTTCTTTCTTTCACTCGGCCTTACTTTCATTCGTTCTTTCTCCCACTCGCTTTTCTATTCACTCGTATTTCACTGCAGTTGTTCACTCGTCTATTCATTGTTCACTCGTCTCTTATGCACTCTACTTCATTCATTCATTCTTTCACTCGTTCTTGTATCCATTCGTCCTTCATTCACTCAGGATCATTTCCATTCAGTTTTCATTCACTCGTTCTTTCAATTTACTTGATTTCTATTTTTTTTCGTTCCATTACCCATCTCTCTGAAATTTTCCCATTCACTCATTTTTTTTTATCCACTCGGTGTTCCCATCACTGGTTTCCTTTTATTTTTCAATTTCTCGTACGATTCTGTCATTCTCTCGTCTATTCGGCCGACCTCTTTCTCGATTTTGATTCACTCGGGATCTTGTTCATTCATTCACGTGTCGTTCTTCCATTTGTTCTTCCACTCACTCTTTCATTTACTTATCACCTTCATCCGGTCGGTGTATCTTTCACTCTTCCCATTTACTTGGAATTTGTTTTCATTCGTTCTTTCTTTCACTCGTTCTTTTTCATCCACCCTCATTGTCACTCATCTTTCTTGTATCCACTCGGTTACTTTTTCACTATTCCGTTCTCACCTGTCATTCAGTCTCTCATTCCCGCACTCTATCTTTAATTCATTCGTCCTTTCACTCGTTGTTTCGTTCACTCAGCTTTTCTCTCACTTTGCAGTTCGTCTTTTATTCATCAGTGCTTCCATTTACTCAACCTTCTCTGCACTTGATGTTTTGTTCACTCAACACTCGGTTTTTCATTTATTCATTATGTGAGCCGAGCAAGTGTGCTACACTGAATACCATATTTTCATATATATATATATATATATATAAAAAACATTTAAATAAAAATAAAAATAAAACAAAATGAAATAACAATAAATAAAAATAATAAAATAAAATGGAGCGTTGGTACGCCAACATTTTAGCGTGCTTACGCATGTCTCAGGTAGGGGGTTCAACAGTATAAAAACCCTTCAGTGTATAAACCCTAAATTTCTACGCTGAAACTTGGGTTCTTGAAGATGAAAAGACACATCTGTAATTCCTGAGAAAGGTACCATCTTTTCTTTTAACTCTTTCAATTTTAGTTAAATAATTCGTATTGTACTATTTCATTGTAAAAATTTCTTCCATTGTTCATAGCCATTTGTCTTACATTTTTTGGTTGTTGTGATTCTTGGTTTTTGTTACTTGTATTCAGTAAGGTTGTTTATTACCATCATTTTACAATCATTCACTATGAAAAGGAGATCTCAAAGACTTCTGCAGAAACCGGCATAGAACTCTGCAGAGGGAAATAAGACGAAAAGTAAAAGAGGAAAAGAAAAAGAAGTGGTGACGATTGAAATTCCTGATTCTCCATCTCATGAATTAAGCCCAAGTCCAGCTGCGAGGACAGAATCTCTAGTGAATAGACATTATGATGGGCTTAGGTTTCGAGATGCGAAGGCTGCCCAGGAATATGGAAAGAAATTCAAAACCAGGGGAGTCATAAGAGACAGAGCTCTTGTCCTTGAAGGAGACAAATGTGCTGATGATGCTGTCCAAGCTACCATGATTCAAAGAGGCTGGCAGTTTTTCAACAAAAATTTGGGCCATGGATACTAGGAACTCACCCGAGAGTTCTATGCTAACCTCAGAACCCACTTAAGAGAAGACGACTTTCTGTTTTCTTCTTTCCTGAGAGGAGTCACCATTCCTTTAACTGGTGACATCCTGAACAAGCTTCTAAAAGTACCAATTCTGGAGGAGGAAGCATGCCAGTACACGTGGAAAGTTGATATTTTTCATCGGGAAGAGAATGCAAATTTGAGGAAAGATATATTAGAAGAATGCTGTCAACCAGGCACTGCTTATCTGACAAGGGCTGATGGTCGACCAAAGAGTGTCAAGAAAAATTCTTTGAACCATCTTCCACTGTTGTGGTGCCATTATATCCTCTCATCTCTACAACCGGTGATGCATGCAACAGAAATCACCATTAAAAGGTTGGTATTGATGTTCTGCCTGATGAAGGGTTGGCATGTGAATCTCAGTGAGCTGATCTTAGAAGAAATGATGAAAAACCTGGACAAGAATCTTTAACTGTCATACTTCTCGGTTATCACCTTGCTAGCTCAAAGGTATTAGGCTAAGGTCAACTATGCTGAGTTGATGAAGGTCAAGCCTGAAAGAGTGATGGATAAGCAGTGGGTGATAAGCCATGTTGATAATTTTGTGCCCAAAGAGCCCAAGCGTCCCAGGCAATCAGCAGGAGCCGGTTCTTCTTCTTCTGACATTTCTATGGTGTTGTAGGAATTGCAGGTCATGAAGAAGATGCAACTTGGAATCTATGATCGGGTCTTGAACCATGATCTCATGCTCAGGAAGATTGCCACCAGATTGAGGGTAAAGCTCACAACAGAAATGGGAGCCCCACCTGACAGAGATGCATGGTTGGCCTCCATTGGATTCACTATTCCCTCTGAGGACGTACCCCTGGCAGCTGACCTCCCACCATCTTTAGAGCAGAACGAAGAGAATGAGGATCAGGATGATTGAGTTGTTGCTCCGTATTTTTATTATGATGTTTTTATGTAATGTCTTGACTTTATTTTAAAATTTTCCTGAACAATGAATATTTTCTTGTGGTTGTAATGAAATTTTATGTCTTTATTCATTTGTTGTTATTATTTATTTTTATTTCTTCTCAATTGTATCGGTAAATCCATGCATGCCAGTCCGAGTAATTGCTTTCCAGGCACTGCCAGTCAGGTAAAAGGGAAGTATTCTATTACTCTGACTCCTTAATTGATATTCTGACTCCTTAATTGATAAAATATATTTATTGTGCTTAATTTCAAATCCATCTTAATAATTTAAAGTTTGCTGATTCTGAAGCTTTAGTCGGGTTAATGAATTAATTGGCATTGTTTGACTCATGATCCCTGCCCATAACTATTTTTCATCATTAATTAATTGTTTACTCGGCATGCTAGTTAGCAATCTAAATGTATGACCTTACATTAAGTTTGGGGACATGACTGGCTGATTAACTGTTATATTTGTAGCTTTTGAGCCTCTATTATTCTTTCCGAGTGAACCTGTATGCTAGTTAGTGAGACAGAATTTGCTTCAGTGCTTGCTAATTGACTATATGCCAGCCAACCGGAAATGATGAAGGCCTTCTTTGTTAAATTAGCCAGGGCCAAAAATTAGCCTTCCTAATATTATTAAATTATCCTTTGACCCAATAATTATGTTTGAGCCTGAGACCCTTTTATTCTGTTTATTCATCTAATGTTACAAGCTTAAATATCTAAGAAAAACTGACTGAATTTACCCCTGGATGTTCCACTGATGAATTGCTCAGTCTTACTTATTGCTAGGGACTAGCAAGTTCTAAGTTTGGGGATGAAGAGTGTGCCTAACAGCAATTAAGGACACACTCCGACCTTGGTTATAGATGAATAACTAGAGAAATGAAGGGAGAAATAGAAAAGCCGAGAAGAAAAATGAAAAAAATCAGCAAGGAAAAAAGGTGCAAAGCACCACAAGAAAAAAAAATTTGTGATCGGAAAAAGATAGAAGGAAAGAAAGAAAAGAAAAAGTCCAAAGGACTGAAAGAAAAAGAAGAAGGTGCAAAGCACCGTAAGTTGTTAAGTTAGCATTCACTCGGAAAATAATGGAGCTTGCTAAGTAGAGGCAATTAAGTTAAAATTGAGTCAAGGCATCAGTGGATACATCTTGAAACCCGTCACTGACTCGGCAAAACAATAATAGAGCCTATAGCCCAGCCCCATTATAAGCTTAAAAAAGCCCTTACTGATCTGATTGTGCTGGCATATTTCATGATGTTTACAACTGTTGCAAGCCTATGTTTATCTAACAAGTACGCAGGTGATGAGTGCATTCTATTTACCCTATACACCGAGAGAAGAGTGAAACACCGACCCAGTGAGGAAGGTATCACCATCTTGTCTCCCAAAGGAGGTGTAAGTTATTATATTTTCAGAAATTGCGAAAAGAAAGCATGGTCGGTATTCAATAATTATAGTATGAATTAAGGAAAAGGAAAGGTTGATTGTATTGAATAACAGCTTGTTAGTTAATTAATCTGAGTAATTGCTTGAGGACAAGCAAGTCTTAAGTTTGGGGATGTGATAAGTCTTGAAAAGACTTAATTATTTCTTTTTTTATTTAACATAATTCATTAATTATTGTTTAAGTTTGGCTTTATTATTTAATAATTTGTTAATAATTCGTATTTTAATTATTTATTTTAAAAGTGCTTTATTTATGTAAGAAAATGATTAAAAACATTGAATAGTTAAGAGTTTATGATTATTTATAATTTCACTGAGCAACCAGCGTACAAATGCTAGGCAATTATGTGTTTATTGGTGCATGATCAGGGCGTGCTCAAGCTAAGAAGGAAAATCCGAGTGAAATTCTAAAAAGCTGAGTAAGATGTCACAAATCCGAGTGAAACGCCAAAAGGCCGACTTGGAAATGCTTCAAGACACTGACTGAAAAAGGGAATAGAATGCCGTATGAAGAATCCTAGCGAGACTTTAAAAGCACCGATTGAAAAATACGTCAACTTCAGAATGCTGATTGAATAATCCATAACGCTCAAGCGAGCAAGCTCACGCTCAAGCGTGACCCCAAAATATCACTCTCGCCCAAGCTTCTCCATCACGCTTAAGCTAAGAAAGCGATACTACAGTGCATACTTCGAGCTCGCTCAAGCGAGAGTCCTTCACGCTCAAGCGTGAAGGCAAGTTATTTAAACACCGACTGTTCCCTCCAAAGAGACACTCGGCACCAGTGTTGTTCCTACTGCTTTCTCTCTTACTATTGTACCTTTGTAATTTAAGTGCTGAGCTGTTATTAGTTAATGCTGAACTGTAATTAGCTAATGCTGAACTGTAATTTGCTAAGAGCTGAGCTGTAATTAGTTAGTTATTTCGTAATTATGTAATTAGTTAGTTAGTTTAATTATTAACTTAGCTTTCCTAGTGATCAGTTAAGTTAGTTAGTTAAGTTAGATGCTTATATATACTTGTACATACTCTGTAACAACATCAGAGAACAGAGTACATAGAATATAATTCATTTTCCAATTCCAACATCTCTCTAATTCCTTTCGCTCTCTAAACTCTCTCATCCATGTCTTTCCAACTTCCTTCGATAGAACCAATGTCGATGGATTTCTAAATTCTTAAGGTTGGGATTGCAAAGGTTTGCGATGGAATCTTGAAGGTGTATTGAGGAAGTTGACTTCTAGATCCTGAGGAGAACGAGCTAAGGAGTGGATCTGCTTTGCTGGATTAACAAATCCAGATCTGATGAAGAATTTCACCAGTGAGGAATCATGGTTGAAGCTTAGGTAACTTCCAGCTTTCTAACTAATTCAGGCCTAGTAATTAGGTGAATAGTTAGAGTTCAACCTCCAATTTCGCATTAGATTCGTATGTTAATCGAGCACTTAAGGGATTAAGGTTTGATGCATAAGAGTTAGCGTTTTTCACCTAAGGAATTAGGGAATAACCACTTGCGGATTGTCCTCTTGATGTTTGAACTCGATTGAACCTCAATTGCATTTTCTTGATGAAGTTGTAAACTAAAGCAATCCTAACCTATCTTTTATCAATCGTATTTCATCCTTAATACTGTCTCTGAAAAATATAAAAACTTAGAAAGTATAAAATCAACAAAAACTGAATGAATCCTTTGATCATTGTGTTGGTTCAGCTTGTATCTGTCCAAGATTGAGGTACTTACCACAATCCCTGTGGGACGATCAAATATAATACAATTTTAACGACTGGTGCGCTTGCCAAAGAATAAATCCTCTAAGAATTACACACCAAGTTAATGACTCAGAGATTTAGCATCACGATGAGAGGTCAGAGTAATGCCGAATGGAACTTGATGGTGGAGTCTGAGGGTGTAACTCCGAGTGGGGGATTGGCACCTATGGGGATTTATGATATGTTGTCCAGAAGTATTCTGGAATAACTTCCCTCGTGAGAAAATAAAAAGGGAGTCAGTTTTTGAAGTAAATTACCGAGTGAGAAAAGACTAGGTTTGGAATGATTTAACCGAGTGAGAACCATCAGAAATGACTCGGACTTGAGTGAAGTTGCCGAGTGAAAGACTGATTGAGAAATGACTCGGATTTGGAATATATTGCCAAGTAGAAAACCAAGCAAGATGAGTCGGTGTGAGGGTGAATTACCGAGTGAATGATGGGTCGGTCAGGATTATCTTGCTGAGTGGAAAACCTGTGTGCCTTGTGCCGGTTTCAGGGAGATTCTACCGAGTGAGATACTTTATGAGTGAGTCCAAGTGAGGCAACTCCGACTGAGTCACCTCCAAGGAAGAGAAATCTGACCGAGTGTTTCAAGAAGAATCAGTTCTGCGTGAGTAACCAATAGGTGGAAAGTCGGTTTCTAAAAGGCATAACCGAGTGGAACTCCGAGTGAGTGAAGACTCGGATTCAGAATAAATTTACCAAGCAGGAAGTCTGAGTGAGAGAAAGAACTCAGTCTGGATAGGTTCTGCTGAGTGAGAAGAAGAGTACTTGAGTCGGTTTCAGAGGAATTCTGAGCGAGAACTGGATGACTCGCTCAAGCGAGTCGGATTTCGCTTGAGCGAGAAGGACCCCTGATGCATAATCATTCATTTCACTCAGTTTTCTTCACTTCGCCCAAGCCAGGACAGTATGACTCGCTCAAGCGAGCCGGAATTCGCTTGAGCGAGGTGGAATTTTTCCTTGATGACCCAAGCGTGAAGGGACCACGCTCAAGCGAGCGTACTGCACTCAAGCGCAGTCGGTCCTGATTCTCCTTCTCTTCACGTGCAAGCACCTTTTCACTCTAATCATAACACCTTTATATATTTTATTATATATCCATTCCAATCAATGCAAGCTGACAACGGAAGTGGTCAAAAACAGCTCACCTTTTGTCCAAAAGTCTCCATTATCTCCATTATTCTCACCTAATCCTTCAATCAACGGAAAGCTGTCTCCCACTTGCCTTTCTCATTATTAACCCAATACCACTCAATAACTCTTAGACTCTCAGAACACACACACAACTTAGCAACAGACACACCCTTTTTATTACTTTCTCTTCGTGCAAGCCTCCTTCTCTCTCATTTTCCTTTCTCCTCTGCAGCAAGAAAATAACGAGATCTTCCATTAAGGTTAGGGGGGTATATTCTCGGGTATTTTAGGGGAAAACCGTGTGTTAGGAAAGGGTTAAGGTACCTTTGGTCCTCACCTTTCCAGGACAGGTTCAGGAATTGTTGATTAATATGCTTTAATTTTTATATGTTTGTTTTTTTATATCTTTATTGCTATGAATATGTTCAATTGGCTGTGTTGCTTATTATTAACCATGATGATTCAGTGAATATGTTCGATTGACTGAATTGATTATTATTAATCTTGATGATTAAATGATATGGTTGGTGTTGAATTGTGAAAATATTAAGAATCAAATGTGTCTATGTGAATTCCAGTGAAGAATTAAAAACAGAAGTCGAAATCAATGATAACAAGCTCAGTTTTGTATAAACCGACCGGATCATCTAAAAATACATAATTTCACTCAGATGTTTTACAAAAACCGACCGAATCATTTTAAACAAAATACATGATTTCACTCGGTAAACCATCCACCCAGATATACTTCACTCAGAAAACTCTTTTCAATCTGATTTTACTCGGAATTATAGTTATTTTACTCAGAAAACGCTTTTCAATATGATTTCACTCGGAATCATGGTTATTTCACTCGAAAAACTCATTTTCACTCGGAACCAAACTCATTTTACTAGAAAAACTCATTTTACTTGGAAAATCTGGTTTTCGGCATTTTTCACTCGGATTTTCATTCAGAAACTCTTCTTTAATCATTTCTAAATTATTTTTATAAAAATCATAAAAATTGGGATGTTACAATTATCATTATTATTCTTATTTCTATTATTATTACCATTATTATTGTTGTTGTTATTATTATTATTAACTATTATTATTGTTATTGATATTATTATTGTTTTAGTTATGAGTAATGGAATAAGAAACATATTACTTACTTTTTAAACGAAGTATTATTTTAGTCAAGATATAGCCGATATATTTTCTAGAATAATAAAAAAAATGACTTACAACGTCTGAAAATTGATGGGACCCAAGGACTTGAGAATAAATATTATGAGACTGGAAACACATAAGATACCCAAGGATTAAATGATAAAAATACTGCATTTTGCATCATGAAAATATTTTTGAGGGAGTAAAACTAGAGCATACACCTGGTACGCTGGAGGACATTCGCGTTCGATCTCTGAGGAGAATCTTGGGAGTACAACCAGAACGGAAACCCAATGGCATCAGAGTCACGCCTGGAGCCGGGTGAGATGATGCAATTCTGGTGTACTTTGACTAAACGACGGAATGTATCTATGATCGTGGAGAACCAAGTCCCAAGAATATATATATAAATGATGAGAACTAATGAGTTCATTCATACCTTATGATGAAATAATGAATGGGAGCTTGGTGGACTCCGATCGCTCTAGAATGGAAACGTTGTGCCCAAGAGGCAACTTGAGCAGGATGAATTCCAAAGAATGAGATAATGGTGATGGAAGATTGATTTATTGGGCCCATATGCATCATGAGACTTAACCAAAGATAAATCATAATAAACCAAACTCATGCATTCCATGATAACATCCTTGATTGTTATATTTGTAATTATGTTAATTGTATGATTTATGTGATATTATCTGTTGACTGGATATGTCCGCACCGGATAACTTCCAGGGTCTTGGGTTATACTCACCCTTACTGTTGAATATTAACAGAGGAAATAGGAAACCAAGAACCGGAGTACGACGAACAGCAATACGTTGAACCAACTGAGAGTACTCATTAAATGAAGATATATGTAGTGGAATATTTATTAGTGAATAATAAGACCATGGATGACTGTATAATTATTTAAGGGTACTTGCGTGCCCCATTCTGTTAAAAGTACAATTACTTATAGTTTGTGAATGACTATGTGAATTATCTATTAATTGCTTCCACTGATCTGCCATTATTTTATTTTAAAAAAAATACTCACTTTTTCTGAAAACTGTTAACACTCTTAGTTAAATAGGATGATCCTATAGAAGGGTCTATCTTATTTAACCGAGGGTGTTACATTGGTGGTATCAGAGCATAGTCGATTCATTAAACTTGGGAAGTGGACCACTAGGTTTCCACGTACTCTGATGGAAATATTGAGCAATCCATAAAACACCTAAGACTAAATTTCTTATGTGGAATTCTCCACATAACATATACCCTGAACCTTTTTGTTGATATTTCATCAACAATTTCCTAATGGCTCGCCGCAACAATGATCATGTCATGGAGGAACTTCTTACTCCAATCGTGAAGGTGATAGAACGACAAGAATTACCTCATACCTCTACTAGACCGAGCCAAGGACTAACTGACTTTGAAAGGAACAATCCTACACAATTCAAAGGAGGGCTACGACAAGAAATCCATCAAATATTATTGGGACTTTAAGAGTTAAAATAAGACCCGGTTAGAATCTGGGTGTCGGACCAAGTATCTTCGATTGAGATACCATTGGTCAGGGCTATTAAGAATATTAATAGGAATCCGAATCTATATTCGGAATAATTTTTGGAGTTAGTATTAAGCCCGAATAGAGATACTGTTTGTTATAAAACAGGAAACGTTTTAATGATGGATCAAGATATAACTTATTTCCTTCTTTCTCTCCCTTCATTTTGTGTACATGCTAGGACTTGAGAAAGCTTGGAGCTTGAGGTAAATTCCTCTACTCTTTTGATGTTTTTGGCCCTAGGTTTTGATTTCTATATGGTTAGGAGAGTGCCTTATGAATGGGTTTAGGAATAGGAACCATTCTCATGTAAAACCCAAAGGTGGGATGTACTTATGTGTGTTTTAGGATGGATGTGAAGTGGTATACAAAAATTTCAAGATTAGAGATGGAAGATGATGGTTGTTAATGGTGATTATTTGATTTTAGTGGAACCCTAACTCTAGGATTTGGGGGGAAATGAATAATAATGTCATGAAAGATGATTTTTAGTGGAAACCCATGATAATGTATGTGTGGGTGTTATTAATGATGGAGATTGGTGGTTATTAGAAATGATTATTGAGTTTTGATGAAAAACCCTAAGTAGTGATTTGGGGATTTTAGGTAAATTAATGATTTTGATGGCTTTGAATACTCTAGAATGATTATATATGAGGAAATGAATGTTTGAAGAATTGGTGTTGATTATTGAGGATTGGGAGAGGAGTGTATATGAGTATGTATGTGGTTGGAGGAATTAATTTAGATTGTTGATGTTATGATGATGTTAAAAATGGTTGCAAGCCATTGATAGTGGATTAAGCAAATAGATACTTGAGTTGATGAGTGGGTATGCCATTTTGAAATAGTTGAATTGGTGATGATCTTAGATGGATCCAAGAGGCTTATAATGAGTTTGAATAAATTTTGGTGATGGTTGAATGATTCATGTGATGATTCCGAAGTCTTAAGGCTAAGGGTCATAGTATTGTTGTTGTTAGGTATGGTTAACTCTTTAAGATTTAAAGAATCTTGATCCTGAGAGAGGAATTCCCGAAGCCTAACATGAGCATGTAAATTAGATTTAGACAAGTCTAAGACTTGATAATAAGTTTTGGGGAATGATGCCTTATGATGGTATAGTAATAACATGTATAAGTATGTTTGTGATAGGGTTATGTTACAGACGATGATATGGAATGATATCAATTTCGAATTTCAGGACGAAATTCCCAAAAGGGGGGGAGAGTGTAACATCCCTGTTTTTAGTAGCAGTCTTATTTGGTAAATTTTGAGGTATGAAAGGTCTGTAAGTGAGAATTGGTAAATAAAACACTCTGTAGATGGTCTGCAATACTCCAAAAATTTCATTTTTTTAGGTATAATCATGGAATTTATATAGACCATTAAGGATATTATTCATTTTCCGAGTGAAACATGTCTTAGATAAGACTGTCCGAGTGAGGAAGGGATCTGTTCCGAGTGACAGAGAGAAATTCTGAGCGAAGGATTAGAAATTTCGACTGAAGGTTGAAATTCCGAGTGTAAGGTTATGTTTTCTGAGTAAAACATGACTGAGACGGATACTACCAAGTGGAATCCTGGCTTCGGAGACATTTAGAGTGAAGTGTGTTCAAGAGAACCACTTCTGGGTGAAAATTCCGAGTCAAATGTCTTCGAATGACTCATTTCCGAGTCACATGTCTTCGAGTGAAACGTTCCGAGAGAAGTAATTTCAGAACGAAGAAAAACTTAGTGTACTGCTCAGACCGAGATAGTTCTGAGTAGTGAATTCCGTGTGGATGGAACCAAATGTCATTCCCAAGGGAAGTACTTAAACAGAGGCAGACTGACCTCGAAATGAATATAACTCTGAGTGATCAATATTTCCGAGTGAAGGGACTCAGTCAGGGATATATCCGAGTGGAATTTCCGAGTTGAGTATGATAAGGATCAGGTAAGATCCTGGACGAATTCCATCCAAGTGGGGAGTTTTGAAAGAAATCTAAGATGAGGTGAATTTCCGAGTGCAATCCGAGTGAGTTTGTCCAAGTCAGGACCTCCCTAGTGAGGAAGGGGATAGCATTCCGGGTAGAAAGGTCTCCAAGTGTGGTATTTTAGGTAGTGGAGTTCCGAGTAGGGGCATATCTGAGCCCAGTGTAACCTGTCCTGAGTGGCATGCCCCCGAATATGAAATTCCGAGTGGAATATAGTGATGGGAGCCCATTCCGAGTAGAATATATATAAGGCTTAGAGCCATTTTTGAGTGAGGCTTATGTTTATGACTCCTTTTCTGAGTGGTGAAGGCCTTAAAGGATTCCGAGTGAAACGTATTTTGAGAAAGGTTAGTCTATGTGTTGCTAAGAGATGAATAGCCGAGTGAACCCCAAGTGGGGAAGGACTTAAATGCTCCTGAGTGGTAAAATCCGAGTGAACCTCTTCTGAGGGAAGAAGGGTTGTGATGGTTTTGATTGAGGTATACTCTAGGAGTCATATTCCGAGTGAACGATGTTATATCTATATTCCAATTGATTAAGGGTACCTATTCCGAGTGAATAAGGTAACATGTATTCCGAGTGGCTAAGTATGAAATAAGTCCGAGTAAGACTTTACTTAGTGAATCCCTCCGAATGAATGGGGAGTTTGAATAAATCCGAGTGGACAAGATTTCATTAGGTCTGAGTGAGACAGTTTAGTGAATTCCTCCGAGCGATGAGAGGTTAGAGTAATGCCGAATGGAACTTGATGGTGGAGTCCGAGGGTGTAACTCCGAGTGGGGGATTGGCACCTATGGGGATTTATGATGTGTTGTCCAGAAGTATTCTGGAATAACTTCCCTTGTGAGAAAATAAAAAGGGAGTCGGTTTTTGAAGTAAATTACCGAGTGAGAAAAGACTAGGTTTGGAATAATTTAACCGAGTGAGAACCATCAGAAATAACTCGGACTTGAGTGAAGTTACCGAGTGAAAGACTGATTGAGAAATGACTCGGATTTGGAATATATTGCCGAGTAGAAAACCAAGCAAGATGAGTCAGTGTGAGGGTGAATTACCGAGTGAATGATGGGTCGGTAAGGTTTGCTGAGTGGAAAACATGTGTGCTTTGAGCCGGTTTCAGGGAGATTCTACCGAGTGAGATACTTTATGAGTGAGTCCAAGTGAGGCAACTCCGACTGAGTCACCTCCAAGGAAGAGAAATCTGACCGAGTGTTTTAAGAAGAATCAGTTCCGAGTGAGTAACCAATAGGTGGAAAGTCGGTTTCTAAAAGGCATAACCGAGTGGAACTCCGAGTGAGTGAAGATTCGGATTCGGAATAAATTTACCAATCAGGAAGTATGAGTGAGAGAAAGAACTCAGTCTGGATAGGTTCTGCTGAGTGAGAAGAGGATTACTTGAGTCGATTTCAGAGGAATTCCGAGCGAGAACTGGATGACTCGCTCAAGCGAGTCAGATTTCGCTTGAGCGAGAAGGACCCCTGATGCATAATCATTCATTTCACTCAGTTTTCTTCACTTTGCCCAAGCCAGGACAGTATGACTCGCTCAAGCGAGCCAGAATTCGCTTGAGCGAGGTGGAATTTTTCCTTGTTGACCCAAGCATGAAGGGACCATGCTCAAGCGAGCGTACTGTGCTCAAGCGCAGTCGGTCCTGATTCTCCTTCTCTTCACGTGCAAGCACCTTTTCACTCTAATCATAACACCTTTATATATTTTATTATATATCCATTCCAATCAATGCAAGCTGACAACGAAAGTGGTCAAAAACAGCTCACCTTTTGTCCAAAAGTCTCCATTATCTCCATTATTCTCACCTAATCCTTCAATCAACGGAAAGCTGTCTCCCACTTGCCTTTCTCATTATTAACCCAATACCACTCATTAACTCTTAGACTCTCAGAACACACACACACATGGAACTTAGCAACAGACACACCCTTTTTATTACTTTCTCTTCGTGCAAGCCTCCTTCTCTCTCATTTTCCTTTCTCCTCTGCAGCAAGAAAATAATGAGATCTTCCATTAAGGTTAGGGGGTATATTCTCGGGTATTCTGGGGGAAAACTGTGTGTTAGGAAAGGGTTAAGGTACCTTTGGTCCTCACCTTTCCAGGATAGGTTCAGGAATTGCTGATTAATATGCTTTAATTTTTATATGTTTGTTTTTATATATCTTTATTGCTATGAATATGTTCAATTGGCTGTGTTGCTTATTATTAACCATGATGATTCAGTGAATATGTTCGATTGACTAAATTGATTATTATTAATCTTGATGATTAAATTATATGGTTGGTGTTGAATTGTGAAAATATTAAGAATCATGGGTGTCTATGTGAATTCCAGTGAAGAATTATAAACAGAAGTCAGAATCAATAATAGCAAGCTCGGTTTTGTATAAACCGACTAGATCATCTAAAAATACATAATTTCACTCAGATGTTTTACAAAAACCGACCGAATCATTTTAAACAAAATACATGATTTCACTCGGTAAACCATCCACCCAGATATATTTCACTCAGAAAACTCTTTTCAATCTGATTTTACTCGGAATTATAGTTATTTCACTCAGAAAACGCTTTTCAATATGATTTCACTCGGAATCATGGTTATTTTACTCGGAAAACTCATTTTCACTCGGAACCAAACTCATTTTACTCGGAAAACTCATTTTACTCAGAAAATCTGGTTTTTGACATTTTTCACTCGGATTTTCATTCAGAAACTCTTCTTTAATCCTTTCTAAATTATTTTTATAAAAATTATAAAAATTGGGATGTTACAATTATCATTATTATTCTTATTTCTATTATTATTACCATTATTATTGTTATTCTTATTATTATTATTATTAACTATTATTATTGTTATTGATATTATTATTGTTTTAATTATAAGCAATGGAACAAGAAACATATTACTTACTTTTAAAATGAAGTATTATTTTAGTCAAGATATAGCCGATATATTTTCTAGAATAATAATAAAAAAATGACTTACAACGTCTGAAAAATTGATGGGACCCAAGGACTTGAGAATAAATATTATGAGACTGGAAACACATAAGATACCCAAGGATCAAATGATAAAAATAATGCATTTTGCATCATGAAAATATTTTTAAGGGAGTAAAACTAGAGCATACACCTGGTACGCTGGAGGACATTCACGTTCGATCTCTGAGGAGAATCTTGGGAGTACAACCGGAACGGAAACCCAATGGCATCAGAGTCACGCCTGGAGCCGGGTGAGACGATGCAATTCTGGTGTACTTTGACTAAACGACGAAATGTATCTATGATCATGGAGAACCAAGTCCTAAGAATATATATATAAATGATGAGAACCAACGAGTTCATTCGTACCTTATGATGAAATAATGAATGGGAGCTTGGTGGACTCCGATCGCTCTAGAATGGAAACGTTGTGCCCAAGAGGCAACTTGAGCAGGATGAATTCCAAAGAATGAGATAATGGTGATGGAGGATTGATTTATTGGGCCCACATGCATCATGAGACTTAACCAAAGATAAATCATAATAAACCAAACTCATGCATTCCATGACAACATCCTTGATTGTTATATTTGTAATTATGTTAATTGTATGATTTATGTGATATTATCTGTTGACTGGATATGTCCACACCAGATAGCTTCCAGGGTCTTGGGTTATACTCACCCTTACTGTTGAATATTAACAGAGGAAATAGGAAACCAAGAACCAGAGTACGACGAACAAGAATACGTTGAACCAATTGAGAGTACTCATTAAATGAAGATATATGTAGTGGAATATTTATTAGTGAATAATAAGACCATGGATGACTGTATAATTATTTAAGGGTGCCTGCATGCCCCATTCTGTTAAGAGTACAATTACTTATAGTTTGTGAATGACTATGTGAATTATCTATTAATTGCTTCCATTGATCTGCCATTATTTTATTTAAAAAAATATATTCACTTTTTTCTGAAAACTGTTAACACTCTTAGTTAAATAGGATGATCCTATAGAAGGGTCTATCTTATTTAACCGAAGGTGTTATAACTTGGACCTAAGACCATAATTCAAGATAGATCATCTTCATCATCAAAGCCTACACCGGATGAAGGATCTAAGATCTTAGTGTTTGGAGATCTAGAAACCAAGACCACAAACAATGGATTGAGCTTAGCATCTAATATGGAAAGAAGGCTTGTGTAGTTTCTCCAAGAATACAAGGACCTATTCTCCTGAATAATCACTAATATGCAGAGAACTGATCATAACTTATGTTGCCATAACTTGGTGGTATGTCATGAAACTAAACCTATAGCCTAGAAGAAGAAACATTTGGGCCTTGAGTGTAACATCCTGAATTTTTGAAAATAATTTATTAAGGATCAGTGAGGAATTTCCGAGTGAAATTCCGAGTGAATATTGTTGGAAATAAGCTATTCCGAGTGAAATGCTACGATACCGAGTGAAAATAGAAGTAATTTTGAGTGACAAGGGGCTCAGACTTCGAATAAGCACCTTTCGGATAAAGACGCTCTTAAATTTTATGTTTCTGAGTGAAACATGATCTAGAGAGCTACTTCCGAGTGTAGGAAGTTAAAATACTTTCGAGAGTAAGAAGTTAAGATACTTCCGAGTGTATAAAAATTGAGATACTTCCGAATGTAGGGAAGTTAAGCTGTTTTCTGAGTAGAGCATCTCCAAGTTGTGTGACTTTCTGAGTGGGGTGTCTCCGAGTACGAAACTTCCGAGTGGGATGACACCGAGTGAGACGTTTCCAAGTGGGACAACGTCAAGAGACATTTCTGGTTTCCGTGTGGTATGGCACTGATTGAGACATACTGAGTGAGTCTTTTCCAGGAAAGGTGCTTCTGGACAGAAAGACTTCAACTTCGAATGAGTATATTCCAAGTGAATAGTTACCGAGTGGATAATATCCGAGTGGTTAGTTCCCGAGTGGTGAACCCTTCATTTAATTCGTGCTCGGGTGTTTTAAAGAGTTGCTGAGAGCTTGTACTCGGGTTCGTCATAGAGATTGACTTTGACCCCGATTGATCCTTTCAAGTGGAAAGATTCCGAGAGAGGACTGAACCTCGATTCCGAGTAATAATTTCGAATGAAAGACTTCTGAGTGATGTAAGTGAAGGCTTTGACTCAGACAAAAATAAATATAACCGAATAAGTTATTTCTAAAGGTATTTCCGAGTGATATATTTTCATGTGGGACATTTTCGAGGAAGGAAAGTTGAGTGTTTCATGGGATGAAATCATTCCGAGTGAATTTCTTCCGAATGAAGGAATTCCGAATGGACAAAGGCTATATTGAATCCTCTCGGAAGATGTGCCCAGAATACTGAAACCGAGTCGAAACATACTGAAACCGAGTCAGAATTAATAATCACTTCAATTATTGGTGCGCAGATTCTTTTCCTGATTTTGCTAAGTGGTGGACCCTTTCCATAATCCTATCCTCTTTTATTTTATTATTTCATTTTGTCCTTATATTATAAGTGCGTGTATCAGTGCTTAATCCACTCACTTATTCAATTCGTTTATGTCTTTTTCATGAACGAATTATGTCAAATCCTATTATTAGACTAGCTTGGAGTTATGTGAGTGTCAACATCACCTTTAATCTTTTCTTATCGATAAAAAGAGGAGACCAATCTTCATTCTTCTCTTTAATGTGAAACTTGGAAGAGCTTTGAGAAAGAAAGCTGTGGACTGTGCAGAACTGAAGTTCCAGTCGAAATTTGTGTACTGTGGTTGAATATAGCTTGAGGAACTCCTTACTTCCAGGTAGGGGGAGCGTTATATCTTAAATGCATGGTTTATGAACGGATTTGGGATAATATTAAATCCTGAATATGAATATAATATGTGTGATATATCTGTGATATTTCCGTTTATATGATATTAATGTTGATATGTGATTGATGATGATGAACAAATATGAAATATATTATGTGGTTTCGAGGATTCCACAAAAGACCTCGGGTGGGACTCAAGGCAAACTGATGCTAAAATCCCGAGCCATTAACTTGGTGGTGAAAATCTTAGTAAAACAAAATATGACTCTCGGATTTACACTTATGGCAAGCGCACCAGTCGTTAAAATTGTAGAATATTTGATCGTCCCACAGGGATTATGGTAAGTACCTCAATCTAGGACTAGTACAAGCTGAACCAGCACGAAATACAGGTAGTTCATTCAGTTTTTATGATTTTAATGTTTTCTAGTTGTTTTTGGTATTTTCAGAAACAGAGTTAAGATGAATGTGAAAAGTGATTAAAAGAAAGCAGATCAGGATTGCTTCGGCTCACAATTTCCTCAAGAAACATGCAATTAAGTATAATCGAACTTCACAATCTAGAGGACAATCCGCTTGTGGTTATTCCCTAATTCCTTAGGTGAAAAACACTAATCCTTAAGCAATGAACCTTAATTCCTTAAGTGCTCGATTAACCTAAGAATCTAATGCGAAATTGGAGGTTGAACTCTAACTATTCACCTAAATTGATTAGGCCTGAACTAGTTAGAAAGCTGGAACTTACCTAAGCTTTAGCCATGATTCCTCACTGGTGAAGTTCTTCATCAGTTCTGGATTTGTCAATCCAGCAGTTCTGCTCCACTCCGCGGCTTGTTCGCCTCAGGATCTAGAAGCCGATCGCCTTGCTCATAACTTCAAGACTCCATTGCTAACCTTTGCAATCCCAACCTTAGGGATTAGAACTCCATTGACTTCGGTTCCATCGAAGGATTGTGGAACGTCATGGAGGAGAGGATTAGAGAGAGAAAAATGTGTAGTGGGATGTTCAAAGTGTGTAATGAATGTTCTCCGTTCTGTTATTTCGTATCTGTGTATGCGTGTCTCCCTTTCTTACAGAATATGTACAACCTATATATATATTTCTACCTAACTAACTAACTTAACTGATAACTTAGAAAACTTAAGTTAACGACTAAACTAACTAGTTACACAGTTTACAGAGTAACTAATTAATTACAGCTCAGCTCTTAACAGGATCCAGCTCAGCCTTAGCTAATTTATAACGCAGCACCAGCTAATTGACAGCTCACTACTTAAGTTACTAAGGTTGCAGCAGTAGAGAAGAAGGCAATGAAAGCAGAAACAGTACTGCACCAGGTGTGTGTTGTTGGAGGGAAGAAACAGGGTTTAAGTTACTGCTTTTACGCTTCAGCTGCTGGGTTTTCGCTTAAGCGGATTAACTCTCGCTTGGGCAAGCTCGGGAATTGCACTGCAGTGTTGCTTTGTCGCTTAAGCGCTATGGCGAAGCTTGGGCGAATTGAAAATGTGTAATGCAGAATGGCTTTCTCGCTCAAGCGTGATAGAGTAGCTTAGGCGAAAGGTGATGTTTTGAGGTCACGCTTGAGCGTAGGCTTGCTTTGCTTGAGCGGATTAATTATTCAATCGGTATTCTGAAATGGACGCTTGGGTTCTTCCTTTTATTTTCAATCGGTTCCTTGTTCTCTTTTGGAGTCGATATCTTGGAAGTCTTTGCAGTCAGCTTTTCGTTAATTCTTTTCGGTCAACCCTTTGAAGTCTCGCCCAGTCGGTCTTGTGAATTTCCTTCAGTCGGATTTACGAATTCTCACTCGGCTTTATAAATTCTTGCTCGGCTTTTTGTAATTTTCACTCGGATTTGTCTTCTTTTCTCGAGTACGCCCTGTTCCTGCACCATTAAATAGCTAATTTCCTAGCATTTATACGCTGGCTACTTAGTGAATTTATAGATACTTCAAAATTCCTTAACTAATTAATATTTTCAATCGTTTTCTTACATAAATGAGGTACTTTTGAAATTCATAACTAAAATATGAATTGTTATCAAATTATTAAATAATACTAACAAACTAACCAATAATTACTGAATAATGTTAAATAAAAAGGTGAAATAATTAAGTCTTTTCAAGACTTATCACAAACCTCTTGAGTGGGGCTCGGGGTTTAGCCCGTGACACTACCGTTGACGCTGGGAATGATTGTGTCACATGAGAGGGCAAACGGTTTGGTACCAGTAAAACGGTCGGATGTTAGTCCTCAAATTTTCAATAAAAGTTTGAATAAAAATTTCATAAAAATTATAAAAATTAGTTTAATATGTTAGAGAATTAGGATTTAAATTCAATAAATGGATGTTGTTGGAAATAATCTGCCCTTGATCAATTTTCTCTAGTTTTGCAGTGAAAAAGTTAAGAAATCAAGAGAAAATTACACTGGAGAAGCTGACGCGTAGCCTCACCCCACGCGTAGCATCACGTGCTATTTTTGATGCTGACGCTACGCATCACAGCCACGCGTAGCGTCAGTGCTGCACAGTCTCCACTCCCACTTTGGCCAACCACTCCACTTGGACCCAATAATGGGCACTCCACTCAGTACAAGGGCCACCCCACTCATCATAAATGGCCAAAATACAGTGGAGACACGTCCAAGTGGCCAAGCATGATTGATTTTAATTATTTGAAGTGGCCATTATCAACTGCTTAATGGGAGCTGAGTCAGGGGTCTGACGCGTAGCGTCACAGGGACGTGTAGCGTCAGCACCCTTGCTCAGCCCTATAAATAGGGCCATCCAACACCATTCATAGCATCCCATTCTATACACTTCTCTTCTTTTCTCTCTTGTGCTCGACTTTGAGTACTTCTTTTGTGAGTTGTAGTTCTAGAATAGTTTTCTAGATACTTGAGTGTGTTTCAGTGTATTGTGATCGTTGTATCGTGAAGTTTTCCATCGTCTTCGTAATGTCAAACTCTGTAAGTGTTGTTTTTACTTTTACCATGTGTAACTAATTTGTTTATGTTGGAATTGGTGAACTAATCTATTGAGTATAATGTTGTGAATTCGACCTCTGCATGTTTATGATTCAAGTCCATGTTAGTATCTCAACATTTTATTAATATGAACGTCAAACGGGAGAATGATTTTCATGTGTATCGAAACTGGTTTTATTAGTATAAATGTCAAACGGGAGAATGATTATTTATGCCGTATTGAAACTTGTTTTGACGAAAGTAAAAAGTTGGAATACCCTTGGTATCTCAATTCTATAGGGGTTGTTAACCATTGTTGCCATAAGGCCAGGTCTTAATGCAAGTTTTTACTGAGAAAGCTCACGAGGGATCGGACTTTACGGTGAATTCTTAGAATTTATATCACGAGGGATCGGTTATAATGATTTTAAGCTACAATGACATGAAACTTGATGATTAAATATGCATGTCTTGAGTTCCTCATTGTTATTCTAGATTAGGGATCCAATTTCCAACATAATTTGTTTATCTGTGTTTATCTCAAGTATCTTACCTATTCTAGGTTGCAACTCAACTTTTTAGATAGATTTTTATTTTCTTTTATCTTATGAATCATTCAACCATGCTCTCTTGTCATTATTGTATAAACTGTATATAAACCATTCTTTTGTTTATTCACATTTACCATAGTAAGTAGAAGATTACTGTTGTTATTGGACTTTCAATCCCAGTGGAACGATATCTAAATTTCGAAAACTACAAACGATTGGTGCGCTTGCCAATTGATAAAAACCCGGCGGTGGGAAAGAACCGCTGAGGCGCCGTCGGGCTAACAAGTTTTCTGGCGCCGTTGCCGGGGATTGAATTGTTTCAGTAAAATAGTAAAATTTTAATTACCATGGTAAATATTTTTTTTACCTTAGATAATTTTTTTATTTATTTCTTATCATTGTTACACTAACTTTCTTTGTCTAGTTTGTGTATGCAAACTCGATCTACCGCAGGTAAAATTTATTTTGATCCTGAGATAGAAAAGTTTGTAAAGAAAATCAAGTCTTTGAAATCAAAAACACAAACTAATTCTTCTTCTACTTCGAAAATTTTTGAAAATTCAAATATGGCTGATGAAAGGAGAACATTGGGACAGTTTGCTGCTATAAATGGTCCACCCCGAGTTTCGGGAATGTTTCAAGGACCAGTTTTACCAGTGGAAATTAAACCTGCCACTTTAAATATTATTCAAAACAACCAATTTGCTGGTTTAAATCATGAAGAACCATATGAACATTTAACTGTTTTTTATGAATTATGCAGCACAATTGGTTTTGAACCCAATCAAGAAGAGTCTGTTTACATGAGACTCTTTCCTTTTTCATTGATTGGGAAAGCAAAAGAATGGTTTAAATCTTGTCCACCGGGTAGTTTTGCAAACTGGTCCGATGTTGAAAGAAAATTTTTGGAAAGATTTTATTCTCCTTCAAAATATTTTGAAGCAATGACAGCCATACACTCTTTTTCTCAAAATAATGATGAATCATTAGGAGAAACATGGGAACGATTCAAGGCACTCTTGAGAAAATGCCCAAACCACAACTTGAATGATGCCGAAAAGGTAAGAATCGTTTACCATGGTTTATTGCCTCAGTTCAAGATGATGTTAGATGCTTGTGCAGGTGGTTCTTTAATGAACAAGACTGTGGAAGAAGCCATAGAAATATTGGAATCAATGGCTATTAGTGACCGACAAGCAAAGCATGAAAGAGGTAATATGCAAAGGAAGCCAGGAATGCTCGAATTGGGAGTAAATGATGCAGTGTTGGCTCAGCAAAAATTACTGACCCAACAAATTGAAGTTATGAGCAAGCAATTGGAAAAACTTCAAATTGCTCAAGTAGCATCACCACCCCCTGCTCAACTTAAAGCATGTACGCACTGCATGGGAGAACAACCATGTGGTTATTGTGGAAATGAGCAAGAGCAAGCCAATTTCATGAACCATCAAAGAGCACCCTTAGGTAATTTTCCTTTTAATCATGGAAATTCTTTTCCTAATAATTACCTGCAGGGTTGGCAAAATCAGAATATTGGCTGGAGACAGGACACTGGACCTTCCAACAGACCTCCTAACAATCAATTCAAGCAACAACAAACTGACAATGCAAGGTTGACAAGAATAGAGGAAGCTATTCAACAGTTATTGCAGTTTGTGGAGACAAATGAAGCTGCCCGAAAAGCATCAGATATACAAATGGGTCAGCTTACAAAAGAGATAGCCGAATTAAAGAGTTCTGGGTTTTCTGTAAACACTCAAAACCCAAGGGAACAATGTAATGCTGTTTCTTCTGATATTGTAAAAATTGATTGTAAAGAAAAGAGTGAGAAAAAGAAAGAAGAAGAAAAAGAAAGTGAAAAAATAGAAAAAAATGAAAAAAATGAAAAAGAAAAAAATGTGCAAAGAGATACAGAGCAAGAAACAAACTGTATAACCCCGAAAAAATGTAAAGATCCGGGGAGTTTCACCATTCCTGTGACAATCGGAAATATCAACATCAGGAATGCGCTATTAGATTTAGGGGCTAACATTAACTTGATGCCCTTAGATTTAATAAAACGCATTGGTGAATATGAGTTGAAGGAAGCAAAGACAGAATTACAGTTTGCCGATCGCTCTGTCAAAAAACCTTTTGGGATTATGGAAGATGTGTTGGTAAAGGTTGACAAGTACCACTTCAAGGTTGACTTTGTGGTGCTGGATATAAAGGAGGATACTGAGATCCCCCTGATCCTAGGAAGACCTTTCATGAAAACTGCAAGAATCAGAGTAGATGTTGATTTAAGTACGGTTGCAGTCAAAGTTTATGAAGAAGAGGTAAGCTTCAGTGCTCATGAACACCTCAGGATAAGTAATGAGGCAAAGGTTTACCTTTCGACCGAACCAGGTATATCTCTTCCCAATCAATTAAATTGTTTTAAATTAACCGATGCTTTGAAAGATGAAAAACAGGTAATTAAGCATCGGAAAAGAAGAAGAAGGAAGAAGAAGACAGGTGATTCCTCAATGAATATTGGGAGACCACCTGATTAATCAAAGGTAATGTCTGGCTGGAGACATTAAATCTAGCGCTCAATGGGAGGAAACCCATTCTTTTCTCGTTATTTTTAATGTTTTAAAAAAAAAACTAGATAGAATTTTATTTTTAAAAGAAAAGGAGTTTAAATTTTAAAAGAAAAGGTTTTTGAAAATCAAAATTTTTGAAAATCAAAAACAGAAGCCCACGCGTAGCTCCCAGTTGACGCGTAGCGTGGCCTCTGCATTTTGGGTCTCACGCGTAGCGTCCCATACACGCGTAGCATCAGAGCCCACGTTCAGTTTTTAAAACTGAACCAGAGAGGCCCATCTTAGGGTTTAAAACCTAAAATCTCCTCTCTGCCTCATTTAGTTTTCAGAAACCTAATTTTCGAAACCTTCCTTTCTCTCTTCCAAGCCCTCTTCAATCCTAATTGCTCAAGGAACTACAAGTAAGTGTTCTAATCCGTTCTCTTTAGTTTTATTTTAATTTTTGATTTTTAGAAATAAATGTGGTTAGGATTAGGATTCGAAGACCATTGGGATTGATTGCTGTTAGGAATTAGAAAATTAATGGATATAATGTGGTTTGAAAAGGGGTTGCTGCTATGCAACCGCTGTTAATTTTTCAAAACTGCGCATCCCACGCGTAGCGTCCCAGGGACACGTAGCGTGAGGATGAACTGTGAGCCCACGCGTAGCGTCCCACAGACGCGTAGCGTGGGCAGAACAGGCTGATGCGTAGCGTCACACCACGCGTAGCGTCAGCCTCTGTTTTTAATTTTTGTTGTTTGTTGTTTTCTTTTGAAATTAATAAATTTTCTTAGTTTGTATTTGTTATACTTTCTTGCATTAAAAATACATAAAAATATCTCTTGTATATATTTTATGCATGTTGTGTTAAATTTTTAAAAAAAAAATCCAAAAATATTTTACAAATTTTACAAATAATTGTCTGCTTGTGTATAATTGATTTATTTAATGTGTGATTAAATTTAAAATTTTTACTTTTTGCAGATGGCACCTAGGAAATCCATTCCCACTGCTGGTCCCTCTAAGAGACAGAGGAAGACCACGGATACTGACACCACTTCTGAGGATCCTGATTTTCAGGGACAGGAGGTGTTAGGACCGAGGGATCCCACCAGATTTCGCACTGATGCGAAGTGGGCAAGATTTCATCAGATCAAGGGCCAGAGACTGATCTGGGAGAGGGTCCTTGATTTGAGTGCAGGAGACTATCCTGAGCTTCAGGATAAAGTACAGTAGAGGAGATGGGGACCTCTATTCTCTCTACCTACTGAGGGGGACCCCATCTTAGTAATGGAGTTTTACGCTAATGCTTTCAGGACCCGCCAGGATGCACCGAATATAGGGCAGCAGCGGACGAGTTGGGTGAGAGGCCGGCATATCTCATATGACCGGGACATTATCAGCACCCTATTGGGTAACCCTTGGGAGCCTACTCCCGAGAATGACACTTGTTTCTGGAAGGAAAACAGAAACAAGATTGCTGCTGAGGGAGAGTTAGGATACTCCCTCGAGGAGGTTGCTCATTTCTTGAGCAAGGATGGAATCTTTTTCAACCTGAGTAGGGTTGGAAGGAGTCCATCTAACTTCCTAAAGACCCAGCTGACCCCCATAGCCCAGGCGTGGTCCCATCTCATGCTCCATAATATCACTCCTGTCACCCACCTTTCTTCCATTCCAGTTGAGCGATGTTGTCTTCTCTATTCTATCCTCCAGGATCACACCATTGACATTGCTGAGCTTATATCAGAGCAGATTCACTATTATGCCCTTGGGTATAAAGTGAATCGCCCCATACCCTTTCCTCTCATCATATCTGCCTTACTGAGGAGGCAGGGAGTCATAGTGCCTTCACCAGAGTTTACTAGTTCTTCAGGGAGAGTCCCTAAAGTTCTAGTGAACAGAGAATATTTTGTGCAGCAGTGCGAGCTTCCACCATTAGAGCAGGAGGCTCAGCCTCGACCCAGGAGGAGGAGACCACCAGTGCAGCCTCCATCTGCTGATGCTCTCACACAGGGTTTTGCCCGGATATCACTTGAGCATCAGCATATGATGCAGATGATGGCTGCCACTCATAGAGCTTATATTCATCCTCACGATGAATTTTATTAGTACAGGTTACAGGGAGAGGGAGCACCTTATGTTACCCCAGCCGAGTTTGCAGCACATGTAGCTTGGCCCGGAGATTTGCCTACCTACCCTGAGACTGGTGGGTCATCTGGCGCACAGGCTGACTCTGATGATGATGAGGAGGAGGAGGAGGAGGATGATGATCAGATGGAGGACTGAGGATGCCATCTTTATCTTATTTTGAGTACATTTACTTTTAGTTGATATTTACATTTACATTCACATTTACATTTTATATTATGGTATTTTATTATTTGTGTGGTGTGTGTTTTCGTAATTATTTGTTTTTGCATATTTTATTTGAAAAAAATAAATAAATAAATAAATCAAATTTTTGTTAGTAAGTTAGTTTATACACTTAGAGTTTTTACATAATAAAACCAACTTTGTTAAAATCAATTTTTGATTCTTTATAACTTAGGAATTTTGATAAATTTAATTACAATAAGTTTATTAACCATCAAGCAAATTTCAATAACCCGGTGAGTTGAGAGATCTTTTTAAACACTTGAGGGTTTAATCGACATATTTTCAATTCGAATTGATTTTGCTTTAATCTGTGATTTGTGTTGTTGTACAGAGAATTCGGGAAAATGATCAAGGCATATTTATTGGTGAAACGAAACTTTGGGCCAAACAGCTTACCTTGGTAAAAAGTCTTTTATCCCTTGCAAGCCAATTTGAGCCTAAAATAAAATTCTTTGGTACCCTTAAAACCTAATTTTGTCTTAATCATTCCCTATACTTGATTGATTAAAAGAGCAGTTGAAATAAATGAAAAATATTTTGAGTGTTCTTACAAAAAAGGGGAGTGAAAATGAGCAACTTGATTCTTTTCAAAAAAATAGAATATGGAAAAGAAAAGTCAAAAATAGTGAAAAGAATCAAGTTGGGGGTATTTATTTTTCATCAATAAAAATAAATGAGAGTTTGGATCAAGAGAAAAGCCTAAAAATTATGAAAATGCTCTTTTATGATTTCAGGTTTTTGAATTCCAAGAAAAACCATTGATTCTTGTAAACCAAGCCTCATTACAACCCGTGAAAAGACCTTGTGATTTTTGAATTAACTCTGTATAAATAACCATTGATTAGATGACAAACAAAGTTAAATTCGTTTGATTTTATGATTGATTGAGAGAAACAGGTTACCAATTGCATAGAGATAAACACTTGTGAGGTAAGCCTGAAATTCTGCTTGGTTGTTAATAGAATATTGTAAACAATTTTATCATTAAATCTTTGTTATACTTGATATCAGTTTTTGATTATTACAAAATGGTTGAAATTGTGTAATTATTTTTTGTGGTAAATTTTCGGACTAACTTAAAAATTTGATTTCAAATTTTTATTTTCTTATTTTCCTCTCTTGCTCGAGGACGAGCAATGTCTCAAGTTGGGGGTATTTGTTAGTCCTCAAATTTTCAATAAAAGTTTGAATAAAAATTTCATAAAAATTATAAAAATTAGTTTAATATGTTAGAGAATTAGGATTTAAATTCAATAAATGGATGTTGTTGGAAATAATCTGCCCTTGATCAATTTTCTCTAGTTTTGCAGTGAAAAAGTTAAGAAATCAAGAGAAAATTACACTGGAGGAGCTGACGCGTAGCCTCACCCCACGCGTAGCATCAAGTGCTATTTTTTGATGCTGACGCTACGCATCACAGCCACGCGTAGCGTCAGTGCTGCGCAGTCTCCACTCCCACTTTGGCCAACCACTCCACTTGGACCCAATAATGGGCACTCCACTCAGCACAAGGGCCACCCCACTCATCATAAATGGCCAAAATACAGTGGAGACACGTCCAAGTGGCCAAGCATGATTGATTTTAATTATTTGAAGTGGCCATTATCAGCTGCTTAATGGGAGCTGAGTCAGGGGTCTGACGCGTAGCATCACAGGGACGCGTAGCGTCAGCACCCTTGCTCAGCCCTATAAATAGGGCCATCCAACACCATTCATAGCATCCCATTCTATACACTTCTCTTCTTTTCTCTCTTGTGCTCGACTTTGAGTACTTCTTTTGTGAGTTGTAGTTCTAGAATAGTTTTCTAGATACTTGAGTGTGTTTCAGTGTATTGTGATCGTTGTATCGTGAAGTTTTCCATCGTCTTCGTAATGTCAAACTCTGTAAGTGTTGTTTTTACTTTTACCATGTGTAACTAATTTGTTTATGTTGGAATTGGTGAACTAATCTATTGAGTATAATGTTGTGAATTCGACCTCTGCATGTTTATGATTCAAGTCCATGTTAGTATCTCAACATTTTATTAATATGAACGTCAAACGGGAGAATGATTTTCATGTGTATCGAAACTGGTTTTATTAGTATAAATGTCAAACGGGAGAATGATTATTTATGCCGTATTGAAACTTGTTTTGACGAAAGTAAAAAGTTGGAATACCCTTGGTATCTCAATTCTATAGGGGTTGTTAACCATTGTTGCCATAAGGCCAGGTCTTAATGCAAGTTTTTACTGAGAAAGCTCACGAGGGATCGGACTTTACGGTGAATTCTTAGAATTTATATCACGAGGGATCGGTTATAATGATTTTAAGCTGTAATGACATAAAACTTGATGATTAAATATGCATGTCTTGAGTTCCTCATTGTTATTCTAGATTAGGGATCCAATTTCCAACATAATTTGTTTATCTGTGTTTATCTCAAGTATCTTACCTATTCTAGGTTGCAACTCAACTTTTTAGATAGATTTTTATTTTCTTTTATCTTATGAATCATTCAACCATGCTCTCTTGTCAATATTGTATAAACTGTATATAAACCATTCTTTTGTTTATTCACATTTACCATAGTAAGTAGAAGATTACTGTTGTTATTGGACTTTCAATCCCAGTGGAACGATATCTAAATTTCGAAAACTACAAACGATTGGTGCGCTTGCCAATTGACAAAAACCCGACGGTGGGAAAGAACCGTTGAGGCGCCGTCAGGCTAACACCGGATCAGCTGAGAGCTGAGTTATGGCTCGGGGAGCCAGTGTTGCAACACAAATTAAAAGACTTAATAATGGATCAATTTGATTGAGCATATATTTGCACTGATATGATATTGAGAGTAATATGATGATTTGATCGGTTGATGTTATGAGATTATATGATGTGTTTATGTTTTATATATAGTTATGAATTGGACTTTTAATCCGATTCAATAACTATCATTTGATATGTTTATGCTCACCCTCTACTGTTGTCATTTTTACAGTGAACATAGGACCCAGCAATGACGTGTGAGATCACTCAGCCGATTGGAGCATTATGTATTTGTGTATTGTACATAATGCACATAGCTGTTTGTAGTAGCCTTGGCCGGCTCCTGTGTATACCGATTGTGAATCATTTGTAAACATTAAATGAGCCGGATGATGTAATGTCGACTGCTTTATTATTTAAATTTGAAAATTCTGTTAAAATTTTTATTTATTTACAAAAAATTTATTTGAAAAATTTGGGTGTTACATTTTGGTATCAGAGCAGACTTGAAAAGCTCCAAGGACAAGGTTAATCTACTAATGCTATGAATTGAGTGAAATCATATCATGGTTGTTGAATATTATAGTTGAGGAAATCAACTATGAATAAATTGCCTTTGTATCCATGAGAGGTACTAAAGTATAGTGATTATTTTCAGGATAAGAAAATAGACTCTCATTGTATGGATGCAATGGCTGCTGCCTTCCAGCGTGTTGCTGATATCTTAGAAAGGCAGAACCAGCATCAACCGACTAACAATCAAACTATTGATTATTTTCTAAAGCGGAAACTGTGACGACCCGCGTCATTTTTCTTATTTTTCTAAAATAATTTTTCACGTTTAAATAAAAATCCACTCGCTCTTAATATAAATTAATATTTACTTTTCTTAAATACTTTTAAAATAATAAAATCATACTTAAAATAGCAATTTCCGACTGGAACCGGTCCAAAATATATCCGTTAATAAAAGTTATTTAGAAACAGCGAAAGAAAGAAAAACAGTCGGATTTCACTCGGAAATAACTCCACTCGGTTACATATCACTCGGACATGGCTTAACTTTCACTCAACAAAGGTTCCCTCGACCTGACATCACTCAGAAAACACCCAAACTTTACTTCACTCGTAAAAGGCTCGCTCAGCCAATAGTTCACTCGGGAACATCCCACCCTTCCTTCACTCGGAAGAGCTCTCAATACTTCATCACACGAAAAACATTCTAACCACTCGGAATCACTTTAACCTTCACTCGGAAACACTCTTATCTTTCTTCACTCGGAATTAAGTCTCTCGGTTATTCTCCTCTCAGAAAGAAATGAAGGATGCTCAAATGGGCATCAAATTAGTAGGCCCTCGCTCGGATAAGGAATCCGCTCGGCTAAATTCACCAGGTGATTAACTCTGCTACAACAATGCAAAATTCATTCATAAAATAAACTCCGATCACCTAGCATCATAACGTCATAACCGATTCAAATTTTAATTCTACACCCAGACAACGGATTGTAACATCAAACACTCGAAAAAACTCAAAATATATATATATATATATTACATTATTCATTCAATTTCAATTGGTGTCTTGGCATCAGTCCTCCGCTTGGCGCACCTCCATGGCTCCTACTCTTCCCTGTCACTGGTTACTAAAAATGTAAACCACAGCAAGGGTGAGTGTTTAGCATTATAATTAATCTAGAACGGAATTTAAATAAAATACAAATACAAACTCCGTCTGATTCCTTTCTTCTCAATTTACACCTTTCACTCGGTAATTAACTCACATTCAACAATCATAGCTATCAACACAGCCATTTTCACAAATCACCCAACTCATTCGACAATTTTAACAACATTCAGCAATAACTTCCGCTCGGAAAATATAACAATTTTCCACTCAAAAAATATATCAACCACTCGGCAAATACATCAAATACTCAGTAAATATTTCAATTCTCATTCAGCAATTATAACCAATTTACCACTCGGTTAATATAACCACTCAGCAATTATTTCAACTTTCATTCGGCAATTCAAACCAATTGTACTCAGCAAAATTATCAAATCAACTTTCACAACTAACTCAGAAAATTGACACAGTATCCGGATACTCAAAGGATCGACCTTCAGCTGGGGGTCCTACTTGACACCGCGTGAACCCTGCTTGGTTCACCGAGTCCTGCTTGACTCCCCCTCAACCACTGGGTCATAGACCTCTGGGTAGCTCAACTGGGTCCTGCTTGACCACTGAAGCCAAAAACGAGGGTAGCATATACCGTCAGTCGTCCCATACCACATCATCATATAATCATTTCACAAGTGGCCATTAACAACATCACTCGGGTGACCTGCTTGTCAAGCCCGACTCATTAACAACATCACTCGGGTGACCTGCTTGTCAAACCCGACTCATTAACAACATTACTCGGGTGACCTGCTTGTCAAACCTGACTCTACATTACCACAAAATATCGATTGTCACAGCATCATTTAAATTTCAATCGGATTTACACATACACACACGATCCTCAACCGATCGGTGTCCACATACATACATATACATTAACTTTCACTCAGCATTATCTCATTACAATTTCAATCGGATTATGCCACACACATGATCAGAAACCGATCGGTGTCTATACATATGCATGCATTCATTCATATTCATATATAATTCATTCGGCATCATCACAATTATCACAACATCAAATACTCCTCTAGTCACATACACACGATCAGAAACTGATCGGTGCTCACACACATGCATACTCATACATTCTCAAATTTCATTCAACAAAGTCACACACACACATGATCCTAAACCGATCGGTGTGTACATTCATACGTGGGATAAATATTCCACTCGGACATGCTGTAGTATTTTGGCTATAACGTTTGCTACACATACTCAAATCAGTCGGTTTAGGTCTCAAAATTCACATAATAAAAAGATCTACAACTTTCATGAAGAAGTCAGAGTCAAATTCACACGTTTTCAATTTCAAAAATGAGCAACGCGTTACGAAGTTAATTCTGGAATCCTAGAACAGTATACAATTCTACCCATTTCATAGTTATTCACAACCTTGTCCCCTCTTACTTGGTTTGCCGACTGGAAATGGTCCCCTTGCTGTCCTTGCTCCTGTTCGAAGGTGTATTGAGGAAGAAGAGTAAAAGAGAGGAAGAAGGTATACTGGCCTTGTTCTCTGAAGGTAGGTCTGAGCAGAAGCAATGTTAATAATGTAAGGACAAGTGGGGAACAAGTTGATAATGGGAATTAAATAAGAAAGTGGGCTTATATTGGTCCACTTCTGGCCGTCCTACACACTAGAGGTGAATAATGGGTTTAGATGCATTAAAATATGCATAAGAGATAAGAAAGGAGTCAAAAAGTTACTCCTGCGCTGAATACCGACTGGAATCTACTCGGTTAGCCTCTAAGCCGACTGGAATTGCCAGTCGTTGTGAAGAAGAAGGGAATCTGAGTCCCTCTTGCTCAAGCGAAATCCTCTCTCGCTTGAGCGAGTGCCATATATAACACTGGCAGAAGGGAGTTTCGCTCAAGCGTTTCCGACTCGCTTGAGCGAGTCATACTGTCCTCGCTCGGAATTCCTCTGAAACCGACTCAAGTACTCGGTTTCTCACTCGGTAGAATCTATCCAGAACCGACCCCCACCTAATTGGACACTCACTCGGAATTATGTCTTCTTGAAAACTCGGTCAGATTTCTCTTCCTTGTAGGTAACTCAGTCGGAGTTGACTCGGACACTCAAAGTATCTCACTCGGCAGAACCTCTTGACACCGAGTCAGCTCTCAATCAGTCTCTCACTCGGCAGTTTCAAATCAAATCATTCTTAGCCGACTCACACTTATATAGTCTATCACTCGGCTATTTCTTCTAATTCTGAGTCATCACAAGCAGTCTTTCACTCAATTAAATCTTCCAGACCGATCCACACTCTTTGGTTTGTCACTCGGCAGATTACTACAAACCGACTCATTCTACTCGATTGTGCACTCGATAAAATTAATTAAAACCGATTCCCAACACCCAGATTTCTACTCGGTAGAATAATCCTTATTGATCATGATTCACTCAGCATTTTACTTCCAGAACTGATCAACATTAGATCGGCCATTACTCGGCAATTCCTTTCCTTACCGACTCATCTCTAAATTGATTACTCACTCGGTATGTCATCCCAAAACCGACTCCTCATCAGGTTGATCCTCACTTGGTTAATTCATTCCAAAACCAACTATTCTTAATTTTTACCGTATATCCTCAGCAGGTGCCATCCCACTCGGAATTACACACTCGGAGGCACTCCACTCTCGAGTTCCACTCGGAATTACTCTGCCCTTTCATCATTAGGAGGAATTCACTAAGCCATCTCACTCGGACTTATTCGAATCTTATCCACTCGGAATATGTATAATATTTTTCACTCAGATATCAACACTTAGGAATATAGAAGTATTTCCCGCTCGGGTTTCACTCGGTTAATCATTACTTAGTCAAGATCAAAACAACTTCTTCAACTACGTTTCACTCAGAGTCCATCAGGTCCATTACCACTCAGAAAAGGACCATACATACGAGTCTCACTCGGAATTTGGCTTATATACATGAGACTCATTCGGTTATTCATCTCTTGGCATCACAGACTAACCTTCCTTGAATTGTTCTTCACTCGGAAACCTTTTAAGGCTTTCACCAGAAAAGAAGCCATATGCATAAGTTCCATTCGGAAACGAATTTTCCTTTGCTCTCCTCTCGGAAATAAAGCACTCGGGAAACTTTCACTCAGAAATGAAAATACTTAACAATATGACTCAAAATTGAGTCGTTGGAGAAATACTTGACTCAGAAATAAGTCCTTCTGAAATGTTTGACTCGGAAATGAGTCATTTAGATATAATTGACTCGGAATTGAGTCTTTAGAGAGTACTTGACTCGGAAATGAGTTTTTCTAAGGTGTTTGACTCTGCAGTGAGTCATTCCAGGGTGAGTCACTCGGATTCTTTCACCCAGAAGTGGTTCTATCAGTCCACTTCACACAAAAGTGTCTCTGGGGCAAGGATTCCACTCGGAATAAACCCTCTCGGCCATGTTCCACTCAGAAAACACAACCTTCACTCGGTATTTCCATTTTTCACTCGGAATTTCTCTTAGTCACTCAGAATTTTTCTCTTTCACTCGGAACAGGGTGCCTTTTTCACTCGGAAAGTCCTTTCTAAGGCATGTTTCACTCGAAAAATGAATCTTATCATTAAAGGTCTATGTAAATCCTATAATTATACCCAAAAATAAAATTTTTGGAGTATTATATATCATCCATAGAGTGTTTTATTCATTGATTAACACTTATAGACCTTCTATACCTCATAATTTACAAAATGGGACTATTATTAAAAAAAATAGGATGTTACATTTCTCCCACCCTAATAAAAATTTCGCTCAAAGCTGAAATCATTCCGCACCATCATTAGGAACACAATCTTATCACAACTATACATATTCATGCTATTATTATACCATTATAAGACATCATCCCCCAAAACTCATTATCAAGTCCTAAACTTGTCTAAATCCAATTTACATGCTCATGTTAGGCTTCAGGAATTCTTCTCCCAAGACCAAGACTCTTTAAATCTTAAAGGGCTAACCGCACTTAACAACAACAATACTATGTCCCTTAGCCTTAAGACCTCCAAATCATCACATGAATCATTTAACCATCATCAAAAATCTATTCGAACTCATTATAAACCTATCGGATCCGTCTAAGATCATTACCAATTCAACTATTTCAAAATGACATATCCATTCATCAATTTAAGTATCTATTTCCCTAATCCACTATCAATGGCTTACAACCATTTTTAACATCATCATAAACATCAACAACCTAAATTAATTCCTCCAATCACCCAAATACTCATATACACTTCCCTCCTAATTCTCAATAATCATCATCAATGATTCAAACAGTCAATTCCTCATATATAATTATCCTAGAGTATTAAAAGTCATCAGAAATCAACTTACCAAAAAAAATCTTTAACTCATTATACTTTTCATCAAAACCTAATGATTATTTCTAATAACCACTAATCTCCATTATTTATAACACCTACACATACATAATCATGGTTTTCCACAAAAATCACTTTCCATAATATCATTACTCATTTCCCCCAAAGCCTAGAGTTAGGGTTTTACTAAAATCAAACAGTCACCCTTAACAGCCATTACCTTCCATCTCAAATCTTAAAATCATCGTATACCATTTCACACCTATCCAAAGATACTTAAGACATATTCCACTTTTGGGTTTCTTATGAAAATGGTTTATATTCTTAACCCATTCATAATGCACTCTCCTATCACCATAGAAACCAAAACCTAAAACAACAAAAGAGTATAAGAATTTCACCTTAAGCTCCACGCTATCCCTAGCCTTAGTATATCCATAAAAATGAAGAGAGAATATAGAGTTTCCAAACATTTGAACCATCTTCATAATGAAGAATAAGAAAGCATGGTTGGTTGGTATGGAAGGAGACTCACAAAATGGTTGTCTGAAATGGGATTTTCTTCTAATGGAAATATCACGGTCTCGTTATGACGGTTTACTCAAACTTGATTCACCGATAACCAATTCATTCCTAGGATTACTTCCAGATTCTTTCAAAAATAAACAAGAAGATTGACAAGGGAGTTCCTACCCTCTATGAGCTCAGAACAATCGTTACACGCCTTAGTAATTCCTAAGTTGTGTACCGTTGGGAATGGAAATAATCAGGTCATATATTATAGGCTTCACGGTTAATTGAAAACGTCTAACTTACTTCTGTGTAGCACCAAAATCAGACAACACAGATAAAATGCTACCATTAATCTCACACGTACTTTGCATAAGATCGCCTGCTTGATCTGCCTCTGAACCAGCTAATGGCAAAGACTCTTCCTGTTGCTGGTTGTGATCTCTCGTCTGTTGGCTCTCTATACTGTCTTAGAGGTTGAATAGCACGAGCGTTTCCTCTACGGACTTCTTGATAACCAGAACCCCTTGGATTATTTATGGTGTTATTGTTGTTTTGACGGTTCTGTGGACAATTTGGGCTGATGTGGCCTTTCTGATTACAGCGAAAGCAAGTGACATCTCCTAAGAGTCTGTTGCAATCACGTACATGGTGATTACCTCCGCACTTAAAACACTTTATATTCATATGATTGTCGCCTCTCTCAGAAGATGATGATAATCCCCCCTTGAAGCGATTTGGATAAAACGATCCTCTCTTTTTGAAGGCAACTGACTGAGGTTTTAGTTGTCTATTAGCCTTCTCTTGTGCCAATCTGGCTTGATGATTTTCTTCGAAAATTCTTAGTTGATTTTGCCTTTCTATAGCTTCAGCTAGATGGTTGATAGCAGCTGCCATAGCGTCGTTCTCGTTCCTTGCCATCCTATATTCATGGTTTGATTTATACTAATCCTATGGGAAAATATATCGTATGTATATATATATAATATTATAACGTAACTACAAGTATTCTACAATTTATCAGATAAGCAATAAGTCATATAACACACATTTATCATATCATCAAGCTAGTAATCAAACAAATTACTTTGCATTTTATCAGTCAGGCACAAGTCATATAGCACATACGTAACATATTATCAAACAAATAATCAAACAATTCACATAGTATATCAAGAATCAATACATGTCATAGCAATTGGTCCTGAATTTTTGAAAATGCTCTGATACCACCATTGTGACGCCCCGTATAATTTTTTGAATAAATTTTTCGCGTTTTTAAAAGATCATTTTAAAATTCATAAATTAAGTTCAGAGTTCACGTAACAGTTGATAATTGCGGAATATTATCATACATACTAGTCGTGAATAATTAAATTCAAGAAAACATTTAAGTAGCGGAAACGATTTAGAAAATAACGGTACATGATACGTTATACTTATTACAGCCCAAAAAATCAAAGTCCAAGTAATAATTCATATAGGCATTAATCATGGCATCACTCTTCATTCTGCGTGGCATTCACTGTAAAAATTAATGTAAGAGTGAGACAGAATATAGAATAAATATAAAATAAATAAAATTGTACAAACACAATCAACAAACCATAATGATATGATGAATATGCCAAACAAGTTCATTTAATAAGTCTTTAATTAGTCAAATGATGTCATGCTGGATCCATTTGGTTTGGTGGGAATACTGCAGTAAAAGGTCTCATAGAGACACCGGTAGGAATTAATACAGTCATGGATCCCTACAGCCCCATGACCAACACATCGGTAGGAATTTATACAGTCATGGATCCCTACAGCCCCATGACCAACACATCGCAAAAATAGGGCTTTAACTCATCATAGAGTAACCCCCCACCAGGGTAGGCAATCATGAAACCCCCTAAAATTCCATGGTGCGTCCAAATGCTTATGATGCATGAATGCCTTTAATTCTCTTTATCATTTAACATACCATGATATTAATATTTCCAAAACCACTTGGAAAACCACAAGTCCTAAAAGGACACATCACATATAATAATTTTCAGAATCATGGATTTACTGTTTCAACCACATGTAACAATAACCACAAGGTATTCATGTACATATATATTAATTATATCATTCATAATTATTCACCACCAAAATATACAACTGTATGATACTCATTAAAACGTAACAACATCAATAATAAATCATAATCACTCAAGAGTTTAATAATAAATTGTTACTTATAGAGAAAATATCATTTTCATTCATAATAACCATTATAATTAACTTTCAGCATTTCCAACTGCAACATACTCTAGTAAAACAGTCATAACATAAGCAAATCATAACCTTTTCATGTGATTCTACTTTCTATAGCTTAATAATACAATTATCTACAACTTTCATGGAGAACACAATTTCAAATTCCAAACAGAATTACCACTTATTCATGAAATACCACACTGCCTCAAGGTGAGTTTTCCAAAACGTACATATATTAGTAATTTGAACGTTTCTGGAGATACAAAAATGATTTTGGCATGAAACCAGTTCTAAATTATACTTAACACAAATATCTACAACTTTCATGAAGGCACCAACCACTAATTCTCAATACACAATTCCCAGTTTTAAAAATAAGATTCGGATTTCAAATTAACAGAATTACAGCTTGTACTTACTTCAGTCTTTTAGGCATAACTCAAGCTACAAAAATCATTTTGACTTGAAACCACTTTCTATAGATCCATAACATAAATAGCTACAACTTTCATGAAGACATCAAAGGCTGATTATGTACGTACAAGTCCCAGCATATTAAAATATACACAAAACATGGGATAAATATTCCACTCGGACTTGCTGTAGTATTTTGGCTATAACGTTTGCTACACATACTCAAATCAGTCGGTTTAGGTCTCAAAATTCACATAATAAAAAGATCTACAACTTTCATGAAGAAGTCAGAGTCAAATTCACACGTTTTCAATTTCAAAAATGAGCAACGCGTTACGAAGTTAATTCTGGAATCCTAGAACAGCATACAATTCTACCCATTTCATAGTTATTCACAACCTTGTCCCCTCTTACTTGGTTTGCCGACTGGAAATGGTCTCCTTGCTGTCCTTGCTCCTGTTCGAAGGTGTATTGAGGAAGAAGAGTAAAAGAGAGGAAGAAGGTATACTGGCCTTGTTCTCTGAAGGTAGGTCTGAGCAGAAGCAATGTTAATAATGTAAGGACAAGTGGGGAACAAGTTGATAATGGGAATTAAATAAGAAAGTGGGCTTATATTGGTCCACTTCTGGCCGTCCTACACACTAGAGGTGAATAATGGGTTTAGATGCATTAAAATATGCATAAGAGATAAGAAAGGAGTCAAAAAGTTACTCCTGCGCTGAATACCGACTGGAATCTACTCGGTTAGCCTCTAAGCCGACTGGAATTGCCAGTCGTTGTGAAGAAGAAGGGAATCTGAGTCCCTCTTGCTCAAGCGAAATCCTCTCTCGCTTGAGCGAGTACCATATATAACACTGGCAGAAGGGAGTTTCGCTCAAGCATTTCCGACTTGCTTGAGCGAGTCATACTGTCCTCGCTCGGAATTCCTCTGAAACCGACTCAAGTACTCGGTTTCTCACTCGGTAGAATCTGTCCAGAACCGACTCCCACCTAATTGGACACTCACTCGGAATTGTGTCTTCTTGAAAACTCGGTCAGATTTCTCTTCCTTGTAGGTAACTCAGTCGGAGTTGACTCGGACACTCAAAGTATCTCACTCGGCAGAACCTCTTGACACCGAGTCAGCTCTCAATCAGTCTCTCACTCGGCAGTTTCAAATCAAATCATTCTTAGCCGACTCACACTTACATAGTCTATCACTCGGCTATTTCTTCTAATTCTGAGTCATCACAAGCAGTCTTTCACTCAATTAAATCTTCCAGACCGATCCACACTCTTTGGTTTGTCACTCGGCAGATTACTACAAACCGACTCATTCTACTCGATTGTGCACTCGGTAAAATTAATTAAAACCGATTCCCAACACCCAGATTTCTACTCGGTAGAATAATCCTTATTGATCATGATTCACTCAGTATTTTACTTCCAGAACTGATCAATATTAGATCGGCCATTACTCGGCAATTCCTTTCCTTACCGACTCATCTCTAAATTGATTACTCACTCGGTATGTCATCCCAAAACCGACTCCTCATCAGGTTGATCCTCACTTGGTTAATTCATTCCAAAACCAACTATTCTTAATTTTTACCGTATATCCTCAGCAGGTGCCATCCCACTCGGAATTACACACTCGGAGGCACTCCACTCTCGAGTTCCACTCGGAATTACTCTGCCCTTTCATCATTAGGAGGAATTCACTAAGCCATCTCACTCAGACTTATTCGAATCTTATTCACTCGGAATATGTATAATATTTTTCACTCAGATATCAACACTTAGGAATATAGAAGTATTTCCCGCTCGGGTTTCACTCGGTTAATCATTACTTAGTCAAGATCAAACCAACTTCTTCAACTACGTTTCACTCAGAGTCCATCAGGTCCATTACCACTCAGAAAAGGACCATACATACGAGTCTCACTCGGAATTTGGCTTATATACATGAGACTCATTCGGTTATTCATCTCTTGGCATCACAGACTAACCTTCCTTGAATTGTTCTTCACTCGGAAACCTTTTAAGGCTTTCACCAGAAAAGAAGCCATATGCATAAGTTCCATTCGGAAACGAATTTTCCTTTGCTCTCCTCTCGGAAATAAAGCACTCGGGAAACTTTCACTCAGAAATGAAAATACTTAACAATATGACTCAAAATTGAGTCGTTGGAGAAATACTTGACTCAGAAATAAGTCCTTCTGAAATGTTTGACTCGGAAATGAGTCATTTAGATATAATTGACTCGGAATTGAGTCTTTAGAGAGTACTTGACTCGGAAATGAGTTTTTCTAAGGTGTTTGACTCTGCAGTGAGTCATTCCAGGGTGAGTCACTCGGATTCTTTCACCCAGAAGTGGTTCTATCAGTCCACTTCACACAAAAGTGTCTCTGGGGCAAGGATTCCACTCGGAATAAACCCTTTCGGCCATGTTCCACTCAGAAAACACAACCTTCACTCAGTATTTCCATTTTTCACTCGGAATTTCTCTTAGTCACTCGGAATTTTTCTCTTTCACTCGGAACAGGGTGCCTTTTTCACTCGGAAAGTCCTTTCTAAGGCATGTTTCACTCGAAAAATGAATCTTATCATTAAAGGTCTATGTAAATCCTATAATTATACCCAAAAATAAAATTTTTGGAGTATTATATATCATCCATAGAGTGTTTTATTCATTGATTAACACTTATAGACCTTCTTTACCTCATAATTTACAAAATGGGACTATTATTAAAAAAAATAGGATGTTACATTTCTCCCACCCTAATAAAAATTTCGCTCAAAGCTGAAATCATTCCGCACCATCATTAGGAACACAATCTTATCACAACTATACATATTCATGCTATTATTATACCATTATAAGACATCATCCCCCAAAACTCATTATCAAGTCCTAAACTTGTCTAAATCCAATTTACATGCTCATGTTAGGCTTCAGGAATTCTTCTCCCAAGACCAAGACTCTTTAAATCTTAAAGGGCTAACCGCACTTAACAACAACAATACTATGTCCCTTAGCCTTAAGACCTCCAAATCATCACATGAATCATTTAACCATCATCAAAAATCTATTCGAACTCATTATAAACCTATCGGATCCGTCTAAGATCATTACCAATTCAACTATTTCAAAATGACATATCCATTCATCAATTTAAGTATCTATTTCCCTAATCCACTATCAATGGCTTACAACCATTTTTAACATCATCATAAACATCAACAACCTAAATTAATTCCTCCAATCACCCAAATACTCATATACATTTCCCTCCTAATTCTCAATAATCGTCATCAATGATTCAAACAGTCAATTCCTCATATATAATTATCCTAGAGTATTAAAAGTCATCAGAAATCAACTTACCAAAAAAAAATCTTTAACTCATTATACTTTTCATCAAAACCTAATGATTATTTCTAATAACCATTAATCTCTATTATTTATAACACCTACACATACATAATCATGGTTTTCCACAAAAATCACTTTCTATAATATCATTACTCATTTCCCCCAAAGCCTAGAGTTAGGGTTTTACTAAAATCAAACAGTCACCCTTAACAGCCATTACCTTCCATCTCAAATCTTAAAATCTTCATATACCATTTCACACCTATCCAAAGATACTTAAGACATATTCCACTTTTGGGTTTCTCATGAAAATGGTTTATATTCTTAACCCATTCATAATGCACTCTCCTATCACCATAGAAACCAAAACCTAAAACAACAAAAGAGTATAAGAATTTCACCTTAAGCTCCACGCTATCCCTAGCCTTAGTATATCCACGAAAATGAAGAGAGAATATAGAGTTTCCAAACATTTGAACCATCTTCATAATGAAGAATAAGAAAGCATGGTTGGTTGGTATGGAAGGAGACTCACAAAATGGTTGTCTGAAATGGGATTTTCTTCTAATGGAAATATCACGGTCTCGTTATGACGGTTTACTCAAACTTGATTCACCGATAACCAATTCATTCCTAGGATTACTTCCAGATTCTTTCAAAAATAAACAAGAAGATTGACAAGGGAGTTCCTACCCTCTATGAGCTCAGAACAATCGTTACACGCCTTAGTAATTCCTAAGTTGTGTACCGTTGGGAATGGAAATAATCAGGTCATATATTATAGGCTTCACAGTTAATTGAAAACGTCTAACTTACTTCTATGTAGCACCAGAATCAGACAACACAGATAAAATGCTACCATTAATCTCACACTTACTTTGCATAAGATCGCCTGCTTGATCTGCCTCTGAACCAGCTAATGGCAAAGACTCTTCCTGTTGCTGGTTGTGATCTCTCGTCTGTTGGCTCTCTATACTGTCTTAGAGGTTGAATAGCACGAGCGTTTCCTCTACGGACTTCTTGATAACCAGAACCCCTTGGATTATTTATGGTGTTATTGTTGTTTTGACGGTTCTGTGGACAATTTGGGCTGATGTGGCCTTTCTGATTACAGCGAAAGCAAGTGACATCTCCTAAGAGTCTGTTGCAATCACGTACATGGTGATTACCTCCGCACTTAAAACACTTTATATTCATATGATTGTCGCCTCTCTCAGAAGATGATGATAATCCCCCCTTGAAGCGATTTGGATAAAACGATCCTCTCCTTTTGAAGGCAACTGACTGAGGTTTTAGTTGTCTATTAGCCTTCTCTTGTGCCAATCTGGCTTGATGATTTTCTTCGAAAATTCTTAGTTGATTTTGCCTTTCTATAGCTTCAGCTAGACGGTTGATAGCAGCTGTCATAGCGTCGTTCTCGTTCCTTGCCATCCTATATTCATGGTTTGATTTATACTAATCCTATGGGAAAATATATCGTATGTATATATATATATAATATTATAACGTAACTACAAGTATTCTATAATTTATCAGATAAGCAATAAGTCATATAACACACATTTATCATATCATCAAGCTAGTAATCAAACAAATTACTTTACATTTTATCAGTCAGGCACAAGTCATATAGCACATACGTAACATATTATCAAACAAATAATCAAACAATTCACATAGTATATCAAGAATAATTACATGTCATAGCAATTGGTCCTGAATTTTTGAAAATGCTCTGATACCACCATTGTGACGCCCCGTATAATTTTTTGAATAAATTTTTCGCGCTTTTAAAAGATCATTTTAAAATTCATAAATTAAGTTCAGAGTTCACGTAACAGTTGATAATTGCGGAATATTATCATACATACTAGTCGTGAATAATTAAATTCAAGAAAACATTTAAGTAGCGGAAACGATTTAGAAAATAACGGTACATGATACGTTATACTTATTACAGCCCAAAAAATCAAAGTCCAAGTAATAATTCATATAGGCATTAATCATGGCATCACTCTTCATTCTGCGTGGCATTCACTGTAAAAATTAATGTAAGAGTGAGACAGAATATAGAATAAATATAAAATAAATAAAATTGTACAAACACAATCAACAAACCATAATGATATGATGAATATGCCAAACAAGTTCATTTAATAAGTCTTTAATTAGTCAAATGATGTCATGCTGGATCCATTTGGTTTGGTGGGAATACTGCAGTAAAAGGTCTCATAGAGACACCGGTAGGAATTAATACAGTCACGGATCCCTACAGCCCCATGACCAACACATCGGTAGGAATTTATACAGTCATGGATCCCTACAGCCCCATGACCAACACATCGGTAGGAATTTATACAGTCATGGATCCCTACAGCCCCATGACCAACACATCGGAAAAATAGGGCTTTAACTCATCATAGAGTAACCCCCCACCAGGGTAGGCAATCATGAAACCCCCTAAAATTCCATGGTGCGTCCAAATGCTTATGATGCATGAATGCCTTTAATTCTTTTTATCATTTAACATACCATGATATTAATATTTCCAAAACCACTTGGAAAACCACAAGTCCTCAAAGGACACATCACATATAATAATTTTCAGAATCATGGATTTACTGTTTCAACCACATGTAACAATAACCACAAGGCATTCATGTACATATATATTAATTATATCATTCATAATTATTCACCACCAAAATATACAACTGTATGATACTCATTAAAACGTAACAACATCAATAATAAATCATAATCACTCAAGAGTTTAATAATAAATTGTTACTTATAGAGAAAATATCATTTTCATTCATAATAACCATTATAATTAACTTTCAGCATTTCCAACTGCAACATACTCTAGTAAAACAGTCATAACATGAGCAAATCATAACCTTTTCATGTGATTCCACTTTCTATAGCTTAATAATACAATTATCTACAACTTTAATGAAGAACACAATTTCAAATTCCAAACAGAATTACCACTTATTCACGAAATACCACACTGCCTCAAGGTGAGTTTTCCAAAACGTACATATATTAGTAATTTGAACGTTTCTGGAGATACAAAAATGATTTTGGCATGAAACCAGTTCTAAATTATACTTAACACAAATATCTACAACTTTCATGAAGGCACCAACCACTAATTCTCACTACACAATTCCCAGTTTTAAAAATAAGATTCGGATTTCAAATTAACAGAATTACAGCTTGTACATACTTCAGTCTTTTAGGCATAACTCAAGCTAAAAAAATCATTTTGACTTGAAACCACTTTCTATAGATCCATAACATAAATAGCTACAACTTTCATGAAGACATCAAAGGCTGATTATGTACGTACAAGTCCCAGCATATTAAAATATACACAAAACATGGGATAAATATTCCACTCGGACATGCTGTAGTATTTTGGCTTTAACTTTTGATACACATACTCAAATCAGTCGGTTCAGGTCTCAAAATTCACATAATAAAAATATCTACAACTTTCATGAAGACACCAACCATTAATTCTCGCTACACAATTCCCAGTTTTAAAAATAAATTTCGTATGTCAAGTTAACAGATTTACAGCTTGGACATACTTCAGTATTTTAGGCATATCTCAAGCTACAAAAATCATTTTGACTTGAAACCACTTTTTGTAGATCCATAACATAAATACCTACAACTTTCATGAAGACATCAAAGGCTGATTATGTATGTACAAGTCCCAGCATATTAAAATATACACAAAACATGGGATAAATATTCCACTCGGACATGCTGTAGTATTTTGGCTATAACTTTTGCTACACATACTCAAATCAGTCGGTTTAGGTCTCAAAATTCACATAATAAAAAGATCTACAACTTTCATGAAGAAGTCAGAGTCAAATTCACACGTTTTCAATTTCAAAAATGAGCAACACGTTACAAAGTTAATTCTGGAATCCTAGAACAGCATACAATTCTACCCATTTCATAGTTATTCACAACCCTGTCCCCTCTTACTTGGTTTGCCGACTGGAAATGGTCTCCTTGCTGTCCTTGCTCCTGTTCGAAGGTGTATTGAGGAAGAAGAGTAAAAGAGAGGAAGAAGGTATACTGGCCTTGTTCTCTGAAGGTAGGTCTGAGCAGAAGCAATGTTAATAATGTAAGGACAAGTGGGGAACAACTTTCCCTTGAGTGGATGTTTAGTGCTGTTAGTGCGTTGATAATGGGAATTAAATAAGAAAGTGGGCTTATAATGGTCCACTTCTGGCCGTCCTACACACTAAAGGTGAATAATGGGTTTAGATGCATTAAAATATGCATAAGAGACAAGAAAGGAGTCAAAAAGTTACTCCTGCGCTGAATACCGACTGGAATCCACTCGGTTAGCCTCTAAGCCGACTGGAATTGCCAGTCGTTATGAAGAAGAAGGGAATCCGAGTCCCTCTCGCTCAAGTGAAATCCTCTCTCGCTTGAGCGAGTGCCATATATAACACTGGCAGAAGGGAGTTTCGCTCAAGCGTTTCCGACTCGCTTGAGCGAGTCATACTGTCCTCGCTCGGAATTCCTCTGAAACCGACTCAAGTACTCGGTTTCTCACTCGGTAGAATCTGTCCAGAACCTACTCCCACCTATTTGGACACTCACTCAGAATTGTGTCTTCTTGAAAACTCGGTCAGATTTCTCTTCCTTGTAGGTAACTCAGTCGGAGTTGACTCGGACACTCAAAGTATCTCCCTCGGCAGAACCTCTTGACACCGAGTCAGCTCTCAATCAGTCTCTCACTCGGCAGTTTCAAATCAAATCATTCTTAGCCGACTCACACTTACATAGTCTATCACTCGGCTATTTCTTCTAATTCCGAGTCATCACAAGCAGTCTTTCACTCAATTAAATTTTCCAGACCAATCCACACTCTTTGGTTTGTCACTCGGCAAATTACTACAAACCGACTCATTCTACTCGATTGTGCACTCGGTAAAATTAATTAAAACCGATTCCCAACACCTAGATTTCTACTCGGTAGAATAATCCTTATTGATCATCATTCACTCAGCATTTCACTTCCAGAACTGATCAACATTAGATCGGCCATTACTCGACAATTCCTTTCCTTACCGATTCATCTCTAAATTGATTGCTCACTCGGTATGTCATCCCAAAACCGACTCCTCATCAGGTTGATCCTCACTCGGTTAATTCATTCCAAAACCAACTATTCTTAATTTTTACCGTATATCCTCAGCAGGTGCCATCCCACTCGGAATTACACACTCGGAGGCACTCCACTCTCGAGTTCCACTCGGAATTACTCTGCCCTTTCATCATTAGGAGGAATTCACTAAGCCATCTCACTCGGACTTATTCAAATCTTATCCACTCGGAATATGTATAATATTTTTCACTCGGATATCAACACTTAGGAATATAGAAGTATTTCCCGCTCGGGTTTCACTCGGTTAATCATTACTTAGTCAAGATCAAACCAACTTCTTTAACTACATTTCACTCAGAGTCCATCAGGTCCATTACCACTCGGAAAAGGCCCATACATACGAGTCTCACTTGGAATTTGGCTTATATACATGAGACTCATTCGGTTATTCATCTCTTGGCATCACAGACTAACCTTCCTTGAATTGTTCTTCACTCGGAAACCTTTTAAGGCTTTCACCAGAAAAGAAGCCATATGCATAAGTTCCATTCGGAAACGAATTTTCCTTTGCTCTCCTCTCCGAAATAAAGCACTCGGGAAACTTTCACTCAGAAATGAAAATACTTAACAATATGACTCAGAATTGAGTCGTTGGAGAAATACTTGACTCAGAAATAAGTCCTTCTGAAATGTTTGACTCGGAAATCAGTCATTTAGATATAATTGACTCGGAATTGAGTCTTTGGAGAGTACTTGACTCGGAAATGAGTTTTTCTAAGGTGTTTGACTCTGCAGTGAGTCATTCCAGGGTGAGTCACTCGGATTCTTTCACCCAGAAGTGGTTCTATCAGCCCACTTCACACAAAAGTGTCTCTGGGGCAAGGATTCCACTCGGAATAAACCCTCTCGGCCATGTTCCACTCGGAAAACTCAACCTTCACTCGGTATTTCAATTTTTCACTCGGAATTTCTCTTAGTCACTCGGAATTTTTCTCTTTCACTCGGAACAGGGTGCCTTTTTCACTCGGACAGTCCTTTCTAAGGCATGTTTCACTCGGAAAATGAATCTTATCATTAAAGGTCTATGTAAATCCTATAATTATACCCAAAAATAAAAGTTTTGGAGTATTATATATCATCCATAGAGTGTTTTATTCATTGATTAACACTTATAGACCTTCTATACCTCATAATTTACAAAATGGGACTATTATTAAAAAAATAGGATGTTACACAAAGTGCCCATACCGAGTCCGGAAAGCCATCTTGGGAATATCCTCCGACTTCACTCGGATTTGATGATATCCCGACCTCAAGTCAATCTTAGAGAATACGACTGCGTCTCACAACTGATCCAACAAGTCATCAATCCGTGGCAACGGATATTTATTCTTTACTGTCAGCTTATTCAACTGTCGGTAATCTATGCACATTCGCATACTACCATCCTTCTTTTTCACCAACAGTACAAGAGCAGCCCACGGTGAAGCACTCGGTCGGATAAATCCCTTCTCCAGTATTTTGTTCACTTGCTTTTTCACTTCAGTTAATTCCACCGAAGACATTCTATAAGGGGTTCGGACACAGGCTCGGCCCCGGGAATCAAGTCAATCGAAAAATCAATCTCCCGATTGGGAGGCAGCTCCGGAATTTCTTCCGGAAATACGTCAGGGAATTCACATACTACTGGAATTTCACTTGGCATAACATTATACCGACCCTCCGAAGTAAATAAAACAACATAGGTGGCAGAGACATCACTCACCACATTCTTGGTGTCCAGTTCCTGAGAGAAAACAATAGTTTTCCGATAGCAGTCCACCATCACTCGGTTATCAGCTAACCAATCGAGACCTAGGATGACATCTAGGTTCTTCAACGGCATACATATCAGATTCACTCAGAAAATACGATCTTCCACTTGCATCGGCAACTCCCCACACATAGTAGTTGCCCGGAAAGTGGAACCAGTAGGAATGGAGACACTAAGAGTGTTCTCCATTAATACAATCGGCAAACCAAGCCATCGTACACAACTCTCAGAAATAAATGAATGGGTCGCACCCGAATCATAGATTACATCAATAAGATAGCCATGGATGAGGCACTTACCCTACACCAGGTTGTCATTCATTACAGCTTTCGAGGCATCAAAAGCAAATACACGCCCGGTCATGACATTCTGTGCGCCACTGGATTGAGCATCTACTCTCCCTGAGTGTTGGCCACCACGCCCAGCTCTGTGTCTACCTCCTCTCAGAATATTAGCACCCCTAGTCCCAGAAGTGTTGGCTCGGCTGCCATGTTCAATCAGTTGTTGCCTCTGTGGGCAATTGGGTCTAATGTATCCCAGTTGTCCACATTGGAAACAGACAATCTAACTGGATGGACAATGCTTTGCAATATGGCCCTCCTGGCCACAATTGTAGCACACTCGGCTACCCGACTGGCTGCCTGATCAGCCAGTAGAACTCCAACCAGACAAAGAAGAAGACGTAGCAGAAAAATTACTGCCACGAAAAGACTGACCCGTCTTCTTGAAGTTAAACCCTCTTGCCTTCAGCTGTTTCTTATCTCTGGGCTGAAAGGCTCTCTGTAGTTGCACTTCTTCAGTCAGCCTAGCCTTGTTTACCAGACTCGGATAATCCTGAATCTCCATCGGTATAATTACACTACGGAGTTCAATCCGTAATCCTGACTCATATTTGGCACACTTGCTGCCCTCGGTTCCTTCCAAAGAGAAAGGATGATAGAAATCACACAGCTCATTAAATTTAAGAGTGTACTCGGCCACTGACATTCGGCCCTGTTCCAGCCTCAAGAATTCCAATTCCCTTTGGATTTTATAATTATCCGGGAAGTATTTGACAAGGAACCTCTTTCGAAAAATCGCTCATACTACGGGTTCATTCCCTGCCTTCATCTGAACCTTGGTCCGAGACCACCATACCCTCGCCTCGTCCTTCAATTGGTAGGTTGCAAATTGAACCTTTTGCTCCTCCGAGCACTCAAAATACTCAAACGTTTGCTCAACTTCTCTGATCCAAATATATGCCCCATCATAATCGTGCCCTCCTTTATAGGCAAGGGGATTCCTTTTCAGGAATTTATCAAGAGTGGGACCGGACTCGGTCCTACTCATCAACTGAGAAAACTTTGAGATGAAGTCATCTCCTCCACCAGAACTAGTCCCTTCGGCCATAAGGTATTTCTACAATGAATAAACACATCACCATTAATAACCAATGCTCTACCAGGGAGTCAGATAATTACCTCATATAAAACACAACGCCATTGGAGTGCCAAGGGAATGATGCCAAGCTGCACAAACAATCACAAACACTGCAATAGAATGCAAACACAATCCATTATAGGACTCACATAATCACTCGGTTCACCCATTCACTCGGCTCTAGAAAGAACCGCTCTGATACCAACTGTGACGACCCGCGTCATTTTTCTTATTTTTCTAAAATAATTTTTCGCGTTTAAATAAAAATCCACTCGGTCTTAATATAAATTAGGCTAAATACACCTTTGGTCCTCTATCTCTTAAGTTATTTTCAGATTGGTCCCCTATCATTTTTTAATTCAAAATGGTCCTCTAACTTTTTAAAAAGGTATCAGTTTGGTCTTTTTTTATTCAAAATGGTCCCTTAACTTTTTTTAAAAGGACTAAATTGACACATTTTTAGAAAGTTAAGGGACTATTTTGAAATAAAAAAATAATAAAGGACCAATCTGAAAATAACTTAAGAGATAGGGGACCAAAAGGTGTATTTAGCCTAAAAAATTAATATTTACTTTTCTTAAATACTTTCAAAATAATAAAATCATACTTAAAATAGCAATTTCCGACTGGAACCGGTCCAAAATAATCCGTTAATAAAAGTTATTTAGAAACAGTGAAAGAAAGAAAAACAGTCGGATTTCACTCAGAAATAACTCCACTCGGTTACATATCACTCGGACGTGGCTTAACTTTCACTCAACAAAGGTTCCCTCGACCTGACATCACTCGGAAAACACCTGAACTTTACTTCACTCGTAAAAGGCTCACTCGGCCAATAGTTCACTCGGGAACATCCCACCCTTCCTTTACTCGGAAGAGCTCTCAATACTTCATCACACGAAAAACATTCTAACCACTCGGAATCACTTTAACCTTTACTCGGAAACACTCTTATCTTTCTTCACTCGGAATTGAGTCTCTTGGTTATTCTCCTCTCGGAAAGAAATGAAGGATGCTCAAATGGGCATCAAATTAGTAGGCCCTCGCTCGGATAAGGAATCCGCTCGGCTAAATTCATAGGTGATTAACTCTGCTACAACAATGCAAAATTCATTCATAAAATAAACTCCGATCACCTAGCATCATAACGTCATAACCGATTCAAATTTTAATTCTACACACAGACAACGCATTGTAACATCAAACACTCGGAAAAACTCAATATATATATATATATTACATTATTCATTCAATTTCAATCGGTGTCTTGGCATCAGTCCTCCGCTTGGCGTACCTCTATGGCTCCGACTCTTCCCTGTCACTGGTTACTAAAAATGTAAACCACAGCAAGGGTGAGTGTTTAGCATTATAATTAATCTAGAACGGAATTTAAATAAAATACAAATACAAACTCCGTCTGATTCCTTTCTTCTCAATTTACACCTTTCACTCGGTAATTAACTCACATTCAACAATCATAGCTATCAACACAGCCATTTTCACAAATCACCCAACTCATTCGACAATTTTAACAACATTCAGCAATAACTTCCGCTCGGAAAATATAACAATTTTCCACTCGGAAAATATATCAACCACTCGGCAAATACATCAAATACTCAGTAAATATTTCAATTCTCATTCAGCAATTATAACCAATTTACCACTCGGTTAATATAACCACTCAGCAATTATTTCAACTTTCATTCGGCAATTAAAACCAATTGTACTCAGCAAAATTATCAAATCAACTTCCACAACTGACTCGGAAAATTGACACAGTATCCGGATACTCAAAGGATCGACCTTCAGCTGGGGGTCCTACTTGACACCCTGTGAACCCTGCTTGGTTCACCGAGTCCTGCTTGACTCCCCCTCAACCACTGGGTCATAGACCTTTGGGTAGCTCAACTGGGTCCTGCTTGACCACTGAAGCCAAAAACGAGGGTAGCATATACCGTCAGTCGTCCCATACCACATCATCATATAATCATTTCACAAGTGGCCATTAACAACATCACTCGGGTGACCTGCTTGTCAAGCCCGACTCATTAACAACATCACTCGGGTGACCTGCTTGTCAAACCCGACTCATTAACAACATCACTCGGGTGACCTGCTTGTCAAACCCGACTCCACATTACCACAAAATACCGATTGTCACAGCATCATTTAAATTTCAATCGGATTTACACATACACACACGATCCTCAACCGATCGGTGTCCACATACATATATATACATTAACTTCCACTCAGCATTATCTCATTACAATTTCAATCGGATTATGCCACACACACGATCAGAAACCGATCGGTGTCCATACATATGCATGTATTCATTCATATTCATATACAATTCATTCGGCATCATCATAATTATCATAACATCAAATACTCCTCTAGTCACATACACACGATCAGAAACTGATCGGTGCTCATACACATGCATACTCATACATTCTTAAATTTCATTCAACAAAGTCACACACACACACACACGATCCTAAATCGATCGGTGTATACATTCATACGTACATTCATATACATATTCACATAGTTTTCGTTCAGCATCAACTCTCACTCAGTTTATAGTCATTACAATGACTTGGACAGTGTCCTATTCTAATTAATTATAACCCAAACACCCCATTTACCTCTGTTCTACACCTCGACAGTTTTTGAGTTCACTGTTCCTCCTCCGTTCCAGCAGCAACTTCTTTAAACGTTCCACCAGCGTTTGTTCCACCACCTTAAAACCTCTGTCACAGCTTTGTAAAATGAACCTTCCTTCAAAGCTTATAGCTCTCAATCAATGGAGGAAGAAGAAGAAAAGTAGCAGAAGTTCTTCACGTGAAAGAGAGTGAATGATTGCGCAAATGATTGAAGAAAGAGAAGGAATCCATTATTTAAACTCATGGCAACCGGTTACCTTCTCAACCGGTCACTTCCAACCGGTACCCTCTTCAACCGGTCATCTCTCCATTTAATTTCTTTAAAGATTTAATTTCACTTCTCTTCTTCTAATCACACCCTTTATAATTAACTAATAATTCATAAAAATATCAAATAAATTCCTAAAAACAATTTTTAATATTTCCACTTCACAAAAAAAATTTCTACAATTATCCGGGATGTTACATTCACCCCCCCTAAAAAGGGATTTCGTCCCCGAAATCAACATTCCTTACTGAAAAAGATTGGGGTACACCCTTCTCATGTCCGCTTCCAATTCCTAAGTATAGGTTACCCCATTCAGATTCTGCCACTTTACTTTCACTAATGGCACCTCTTTGTTCCTTAGCTGTTTGGTCCGATACTCCTCAATACCGATCGGTGTAACTTCCACCGTCAGGTCTTCCTTTAATTCGATAGAGTCACTCGGCACAATCATCGAATCACTCAGAATATACGCTCGGAGTTGTGACACATGAAATACATTATGAATGTTAGTTAACGACTAGGGAAGATCCAGTCGGTAAGCAACATTACCGATCCTCTCTAATATTTGATATGGTCCAATGTATTTCGGATTAAGCTTGTGACTCTTCAATATCCGACCAACTCCTTTAGTCGGTGAAACCTTTAGGAACACCCAATCACCCGTCTGAAACTCAAGTGGTCTATGTCGATTATCATAATAACTCTTCTGTCGGTCTTGGGCAATCTTTATCTTTTCTCGGATTAGAGCAACCTGCTCATTCATTTCTTGAATCAACTCGGGTCTAAGATGAATGGCATCACCATTCTCATTCCAACACAATGGTATACGACACTTCCGACCGTATAAAGCTTCATGCGGAGCCATTCCGATGCTACTATGATAGCTGTTGTTGTATGCAAACTTGACCAAGGGTAAATACTTTTTCCATGAGCCACCCTGCTCCAATACACAGGCTCTCAGCATATCCTCAAGAGTCTGTATAGTCTGTTCTGACTGACCATCGGTCTGAGGATGATAAGTCGAGCTTAGTCTCAGCTCCGTACCCAATTCCTGTTGCAGACTTCCCCAAAATCTAGAAGTGAATCGAGGATCCCGATCGGAAATGATACTCAAGGGTACGCCATGCAATCGAACAATCTGAGTGACGTATAACTTAGCCATTCGGTCCAATGACCATTGTCGTAACCTGGATCGCGACGGCGCGGCGAGAAAGAGAGAAAAGGGTGAAATGAAACAGGGAGTCGCCATCAACGTTTTTATCCATAGGAAAAACATTGGGAAAAAACTAAGTTCAGTAAAGCACTGGTTAAAAAAATTGAAATCCAAGTTCAGGAGTCAGTTACGAGTAGGGAAGGTATTAGCACCCTACATCGCCTGTCAAAGACAGTACCAAGATTGAAAGCACAATATAAATAGCCTTTAAATAAAACATGGTTTCTTTCCTTTTACTTGTTGTATTTTGAAAATGATAGAATGGAGTAGAGAACTGTACAGAAATAGAATGTTGAAGCGAGGTCAATGGGACGTTTCGTCCGAACTAAACTCGACTTCGATATGAGACAGAGAGGGTGAGAGAATGCCAATAAGACGTCACATCTAAATTAAACATCCTCGGGTAAAAAGGATAGGGATAGGAAAGAGATAAGCGGGACGTCTTGTCCTAAGTATCCCTTCCCTATGAATTGTAGCAAGGTTAGAACAAAAACTAGGGGGAAATCAACAAGACGTCACGTCTAAATTGATTTTTACGGAAACGACAAAAAGTAACATCACGAAAGAAACACAAAAAGCAAGGAAATAAATCAGTAAAAGGAAATAATAAAGATGGGCCCGACAGGAGTTAAAGTCCTGCTCCTACGTATTCTTGAATTATCAAGAAATCAGGGTTACGTAGTTCTAAATGTTGTTCTTTTAGGAAAAGACTTGGGGAATGATGGTGGATGTCATTGAGACGGGGAACTCATACAAGGCGAAGTACTTCGCACGTGCACGGATCCTATAAAGGCTGTGTAGACGGAAGTATTTTCTGCACGACACTGATTAAGAAAAATGAATATATAAAAAATAATAAAAAAAACTGAGTGGGAGAAGAAAAACGAGTGCAAAAAATGAAGAAAACCGAGTGAAGAATAAGAAAACCGAGTGAAAAATAAGAAAACCGAGTGAAACTATGAAAATCCGAGTGAAAACAGAGAAAACCGAGTGAAACAGTGAGAATCCGAGTGAAAACAGAGAAAACCGAGTGAAACAGTGAGAATCCAAGTGAAAACAGAGAAAACCGAGTGAAACAGTGACAATATGAGTGAAACAGTGAAAATCTGAGTGAAAATAAGGGAAACCGAGTGCAAAATAGTAAATCCTAGTGAAACAGTGAGAATCTGAGTGAACTAGGAAAAATCCGAGTAAAAAATAGTAAATCCGAGTGAAACAGTAAGGATCTGTGTGAAAATAATAGTAAATCCGAGTGAAACAGTGAGGATCTGAATCGAAATGAGAGAAGACGAATGCAAAATACTAAATCCTAGTGAAAAGAGGATTACCAAGTGATGATGGAGTAGGGGTGCTGGTCTGAGAGGGGAAAAAGGAATGGGAAAGTGTTGGGAGGCGTGGAGGATTGTGGACAGTATGGTGAGGGACGGTGGAAGAAGAAGAGGAGAAGAATTGCTGTGAGGAAAAGAGAGAATAGAGGTTTGGTTTTGGGCAGAGTTTTCCCTCCTCTGAATGCCCCCCTTTCAGCTGGCCTCCTCCTTGCCTATTTATAGGCTGGGTTGAGTGGAAGGCCAGCTCAGGCTTCCACTTCCGAGTGGAATGCCAGCTCAGGCCTCCACTCAAAGTGAAGTGGGGAATAACGGCTGGGTGGGAATTTTTAATTCCCCCCACTTCCACCCCTGTTTGCCACTTGTCTGCCACCCCTAGGATTCCTGGATCCACTTGGGTGGTGGAATCTAAGTCAGCATGGTCTAACAGGGGGACCTGGTGGGAATCCGAGTGAGAATAGAAGAGTTCCGAGTGAGAATGGTGGAATTCCGAGTGAGGATATTGAAATCCGAGTTAGAATGGTGAAATCTGAGTGAACATGGTGAAATTCTGAGAGAGGATGTAGAAAACCAAGAGAAAATATTGTAATCCGAGTGGGATTTTGAAATTCTGAGAGAGGATGTTAAAAATCTGTGAGAGGATGTAGAAAATCGAGTGCAATGGTGGAATGCCGAGTGAAAATGGCTCGGCTTAATCCCTCAGTTAGTGTTCAACCATGGTTGGAATCGACTCCGAGTGAGAAAAGGGATCAGTCCTCATTTTGCCTCCTGGATCCGAGTGAAATCATGTTGATGTGTCACTCAGAACATTCAGTCAGAACCGAGTGAATCACTTCTCACTCGGTTCCTAAATTCCTCTCCACAATCTGAACCAACAACGGAACATTCACTCGGAACATTCACTCGGAACATTCACTCGGAACCGACTAAAATGTGTGAAGTGTGACTCGGAATTGAAACATGGCTCGGAAAGGTGTAAAAGATGACACGGAGGGGATTTGGTGTTGGTAAACTTTGACTCAGGAAAGTGTAAAAGAGGACACAGAGCCGATTGAAAATCATAGAGAAACACTCGGAAATTGATTGGGAGAGTACCTGGCTCGGACTTCACTTCCTCTCCCCAATCCGAGTGACCATTGGCTCGGAAATTGGAATTTTGGCTATTTTTCGCTCGGAAATGAATTTCTTCACTCGGAATGGCTCTGATAGGGAAGCTTTCCACTCGGAATTGACTCATTCTGAGTAGTTCTACTCGGATTTGCTCCATTCTGAGTAGTTCCACTCGGATTTGATCCAACTGGAGCATATTTCACTCGGATTTTACTCATTTTGAGTGATGCTACTCGGATTCAACTTCAACAGGGGGTTTTTACTCGGATTTGATCCGTTCTGAGTATTTTCACTCAGACTTACTAGTTTTGGGGCCATTCCACTCGGATTTTTGTTCAACAGGGGCATTTTCTACTCGGATTTGATCCTTTTTGAGTTATTTCACTCGGAAATGCTTCATTTTGACTCGGATTTGACCATTTTTTGAGTTTTTCACTCGGATTTATCTATACCAGGGTTGCATTTCACTCAGAAATGCCTTAACCTGAGTCATCTTGTTCAGATGTGATCATTTTTTAGTCATTCCAATCGGATTTGTCTCCAACAGGGTTGTATTTCACTTGGAAAAGCTTCATTCTGAGTTATTTCGCTCGATTCTGATTATTTTGAAGCCATTCTATTCAAATTTGACCATTCTGAATTGGAATTAAGTATAAAAAGAATCATTCCACTTGGACCGGACCAAAAGAGGTGTTCACAGATGCCCCTCTTTACTTCTTTTTCACAAAAGAAACACAAAGCTTCTGTGTTTTTGAAGTGAAAAGAAAGTAAAGATATGAACACCGATGTAGGGGGCCAAGTGGGACTTCTTGATCAGTATAGCGACTGATGGTGTGGGCAATCACGAGTCAGTGTGACTTTTCTTTTTCTTAAAACGAGCATTCTCCACTTCCGTTTCTCTTCTTCTCTTCTTCTTTTTTTTTTTGAATGGACAGGGAAAAATGGTCTTTTAGTTAACAGGAGGTAATGAGATCAGGATTGACCCCCAGTAAACTGGAAAGTAAAGGTTGCCCTCGTGGGCGACTGAAAAGTAAAGGGTACCTCGATAGGTGGCTGGGAAATAAAGGATGCCTTGATAAGCGGCTGGAAAGTAAAGGATGCCATGATAGGTGGCTGGAAAATAAAGGATGCCTTGATAGGCAGCTGGAAAATAAAGGATGCCTTGATAGGCGACTGGAAGATAAAGGATGCCTTGATAGGCGGCTGGAAGATAAAGGATGCCTTGATAGGCGGCTAGAAGATAAAGGATGCCTTGATAGGCGGCTGGAAGATAAAGGATGCCTTGATAGGCGGCTGGAAAGATAAAGGATGCCTTGATAGGCGGCTGGAAAATAAAGGATGCCTTGATAGGCGGCTGGAAGATAAAGGGTGCCTTGATAGGCGACTGGAAGATAAAGGATGCCTTGATAGGCGGCTGGAAGATAAAGGGTGCCTTGATAGGCGTCTGGAAGATAAAGGAGCCTTGATAGGCGGCTGGAAAATAAAGGATGCCTTGATAGGCGGCTGGAAAATAAAGGATGCCTTGATAGGCGACTGGAAAGGTAAAGGATGCCTTGATAGGCGGCTGGAAAGGTAAAGGATGCCTTGATAGGCGACTGGAAGATAAAGGATGCCTTGATAGGCGACTGGAAAGGTAAAGGATGCCTTGATAGGCGGCTGGAAGATAAAGGATGCCTTGATAGGCGACTGGAAAGGTAAAGGATGCCTTGATAGGCGGCTGGAAAATAAAGGATGCCTTGATAGGCGACTGGAAAATAAAGGATGCCTTGATAGGCGACTGGAAAATAAAGAATGCCTTGATAGGCGACTGGAAAGATAAAGGATGCCTTGATAGGCGGCTGGAAAATAAAGGATGCCTTGATAGGCGGCTGGAAAATAAAGGATGCCTTGATAGGCGGCTGGAAAATAAAGGATGCCTTGATAGGCGTCTGGAAAATAAAGGATGCCTTGATAGGCGACTGGAAAATAAAGATTTGGGGGGAGTTAACAGGATGTCTCGTCCAAATTAACTCACTGTTGGCATAAAATGCAAAGGTTGGGGGAGCTAACAGGACGTCTCGTCCAAATTAACTCACTGCTGGCAGGAAATGCAAAGGTTGGGGGAGCTAACAGGACGTCTCGTCCAACCTTAACTTACTGGACTTCAAGGTTCATGGCGATGCCCCGGTTTGACATAATTGAAGGTTCTTGGGGAATTGCCCCTTGACTGGAACAGAAGGAACCTGGGGAGATGCCCCCCAGTTTGAGATGTTTTGAAGGAATCTTGGGGAAAGGCCAGAATAAAAGAAATCTGGGGAGATGCCCCAGTTTGAAGGTCCTTGAAAGAATCTCGGGGAATCATCCCCTGTGACTGTAGGAGGAGAGACATGGGGAATCGTCCCCTTGATTGCGAAAGGAGAAACATGGGGTGATGCCCTGGTTTGACATGATTTAAGAGAATCTTGGGGAATCGTCCCCTTGACAGTAAGAGGAGGAACATGGGGAATCGTCCCCTTGATTGAGAAAGGAGAAACATAGGGTGATGCCCCAGTTTGACATGATTGGAGGGATTCTTGGAGATTGGCTAGAACAAAAGAAATCTGGGGAGATGCCCTAGTTTGAGGTGATTTGAAGGTTGTTGGGGAACTACCCCTTAACTGGAATAGAAAAAATCTGGGGAGATGCCCCAGTTTGAGATGGTTTGAAGAAAGTGTAGTTCTATTGGGGAAGAATTTGGGTGATTCGAGATACTGCTCTTTGATTGAGAATGTAAAGTTTAGGATTCATTGGGGAAGAGATCTTGAAGAGCGCCAACTTTGGCGATTGATTTCATTGGGGATGAGAATTTGAGAGGTGCTGATTTTGGAGTTGAGTGGGAGACTTTGAAGATTGCCAACTTTGGCGAAAGAGGCTTAGAACGGTGCCTGCTTTGGAGATTGAAGAGGAGACTTTGAGAAGCGCCAACTTTGGCGATCTAAGGATGGAGTTCCGAGAAGTGCCAACTTTGGCGAGGAAGGTTCCACTAGGGGGATGAGAATTTGAGAGATGCTGACTTTGGAGTTGAGCGAGAGACTTTAAAGATGCCTGCTTAGGCGATGGAAGAAGAAAACACTAAAAGGTGCCAACTTTGGCGATTTAGGGAAGGAGTTCTGAGGTGATTCGAGGAGGGGACTTGAAGGACTTGATTGAGGTGTTAATGCCTGGCATGACTGTCTGTGAGATAACCTGCATAAAAATGGTAAGTAGTGCAAAGATAAGTTCAAAAACTGGGTAGGTCCTGTGAAACCGCGGCCCTTAGGACAACTCATGGACAGAGGAGAATGCAAGAGGCGATCATAGCTTTGAAGCGCATGTCTGGCTGAGTCTTCATGATAATTGTCTAAGACGAGGTCGAGTAGTGGGAGCGTCTCGTTCCTCACGACTTTAAATGTTCATCATTCTTTCATTTTATTTTTATAAAAAAACACAATGTTTTATCAGATCAATGCAATTTATAACACGTATCGAAAAAGGATGAACTTTATTCATGTATGTCAAACAATGGACAATAGGGAAAACAGATGGGATGAAATGAAGTTACATAGGACAGGTCAAGGCCAGGAAAGTTCAAGGATCCTCCAGTGAATTCCTGAGACTAGTGAGAACCTTAATCCTGCGTCACGACCTCAAGTACATCGTTCAACTCTGCCTTTGAGAGGGTAGTTCGACCATGGTCCACATGCCCCCAGTTTACGCGTTTTGCATTGGAAATTTTACTTACTCTGCCGAAATCTTGACCCTAATTTTACCTGAGCCGCCTTTTCAGGTTTTCGACTCACTGGGTTGCTCCAACTTTTGCCTAGGCCGCCCTTTCAGGTTTTCAACCTAGCGAGCTTTTTTACTTGTGTTTTTCTCTTCTTTTTATTTTTGGCTGCATCCTTTACAGTAAAAGGTTGAAACTGATCACACTCCAGCTGAGTCTGCCTAACCTTTTTCCAAATTTAGTTTGGATCCTTTGGGGAACTGATGTCATCTCAAATAGGAGACTCTACTCCTATGCTATGTACCCAAGGAAATATTGGTGAGTCTTTTGGCATCAATGAGAGAATTACTCTGAGTCATCATTTTGGCCCTTTTGTTCCTTTTTTTTATTTCATTTTTTGGATTTTTCATTTTTTTCATTTTTTTGTTTGCCACCCTTTTTTTGTTTTTTATGCCCTTAATGATGCAATAACTCAATCTGATAGACTATTTCCTTGGTTACATGAGCATGAGGAATAGCGTACCTTTTGAGGTGTTGATGATGATAAGAATACAAGTTCTTGGTCTGGTGACATTTATTCCCCCAATACAAAAAATGACAGCCTGCTTGATGATCTGGACGTAACCAGCTTTCCCTGCTTGGTATGTGCATTGGACTTCAAGCTTGGCTCTATTTTTTTATTTTTTTCATTTTTTTTGTATTATTTGTTTTTTTCTTTTTCTTTCTTTTCTTTCTTTTTTTTTTTGGCAAAGTCTTCCTCAGTTGTGTCTACATTTATAGACATAAGCGATTTCCCCCCTATTTTGCTGGCAACTGTTGAGGTTTCTTTAAATGACTGGCCTACCACTTGTCCAATTTGGGACTTGCCCATATTGTCATTCCATGCCTTCTAATAGGTTGCCCCCGTGATTCCTTCAATTGTTCTTGACTTAGGGGTATACACATCTTGATCCTCTTGTTCTAACAATCTTGTAAACTTGGATAGTGGCTCGTAGGTTTCCCTACCTCCTTCGTCGGCATAGTCGACTGAGTGATCAAAATCGTGAAGCAGGATTGTGATTTCACTAGTCTCAAGAGGATCATTTTTGGATCTGCAATTTAGTGTGTTATGGCAAAATAAAGAAGAGAAAGGAAAAGCAAGTTAAAGAGAATGAGTCAAAAGCAAGGATAAAGGGATGAGAATTTTTTGAATTTCGATACATATTTATTGATTGACTGGTAAAACAAGTTTTTTTTTCGCCCTTATTACATGAAAAATCCCAGAGCCTTAGGCATAGCAGAGGGATAATCAAGACATTAAGGTAATGACAAATTTTTAGTGAATCATTTAAGAATCGTAGGGAGTTCGACAGCCTCCCAATCACTGAACTCTTAGCCCGGCGGGCAAGCGGCCACCGAATCAGCATTATCATCAAAACCATCTTCAATATCAGCCACCACGGTATTAACTTCTGAACTTCCATGATTGGGCAGGGGATTTATGGTCACATTAGGAGTCCTTTCCCGGAAAATTGATCCATTCGGCCTTGATCAAATCTCTCACTTTATATTTCAAATCTATGTAATTTTCTGTGGAGTGCCCTTTCGTGGCCTAGGTCGGGTTTTGTTGGAAGTCTTTTCTAGGCCCTATGGTTTGTCTAAAAGTGGCTCTTCACACCAGGTGGCTTATTCTAGACTTCTAGAAGGTCACCAGAGCCAAGATCCTACCCATGACAGGGACGCAACAGTGAGGAACCACTAGGTGCGTATATCATGAGAGGTCGAACTCTGGTTGAGGTTCTCACGAACACCGGATAGGAAGTACATCCTATACGATTCCGTTACCAACCTCTCCTAACTTAAGCTTCATTTGGGGCCCGGGTATAGGGCGCCACTCATAAGTGTGTGCGAGTAATTTGTGAGTGTAGTGTGTGAAAGGGCATTCAATACTTTTTTACCTTACTTCATTCTGCACAAAGAACAAACACAGAACAAATACACAAAGTCGTCTACCCTAGGGTTCAATAATTACAGGAAAGTAACATGGTCCTCTACCCTAGGGTTCAACAAGCATGCAAACATAGATAATGAAACAAATAACAAGATACAATTAAAACAAGAACAAACATTCACAACAATTAACAGAAAATAAAACAAGGGGGAAGAAATCCAAGCTAACAAAGGCTATATAAAAAGAACATGCGCTTTCAATCAAACTGGCCTGACTCTCCTTTATTCCCCAGCGGAGTCGCCATCTGTCGCAACCTGGATCGCGACGGCGCGGCGAGAAAGAGAGAAATGGGTGAAATGAAACAGGGAGTCGCCACCAACGTTTTTATCCATAGGAAAAACATTGGGAAAAAACTAAGTTCAGTAAAGCACTGGTTAAAAAAATTGAAATCCAAGTTTGGGAGTCGGTTACGAGTAGGGAAGGTATTAGCACCCTACATCGCCTGTCAAAGACAGTACCAAGATTGAAAGCACAATATAAATAGCCTTTAAATAAAACATGGTTTCTTTCCTTTTACTTGTTGTATTTTGAAAATGATAGAATGGAGTAGAGAACTGTACAGAAATAGAATGTTGAAGCGAGGTCAATGGGACGTTTCGTCCGAACTAAACTCGACTTCGATATGAGACAGAGAGGGTGAGAGAATGCCAATAAGACATCACATCTAAATTAAACATCCTCGGGTAAAAAGGATAGGGATAGGAAAGAGATAAGCGGGACGTCTTGTCCTAAGTATCCCTTCCCTATGAATTGTAGCAAGGTTAGAACAAAAACTAGGGGGAAATCAACAAGACGTCACGTCTAAATTGATTTTTACGGAAACGACAAAAAGTAACATCACGAAAGAAACACAAAAAGCAAGGAAATAAATCAGTAAAAGGAAATAATAAAGATGGGCCCGACAGGAGTTAAAGTCCTGCTCCTACGTATTCTTGAATTATCAAGAAATCAGGGTTACGTAGTTCTAAATGTTGTTCTTTTAGGAAAAGACTTGGGGAATGATGGTGGATGTCATTGAGACGGGGAACTCATACAAGGCGAAGTACTTCGCACATGCACGGATCCTATAAAGGCTGTGTAGACGGAAGTATTTTCCGCACGACACTGATTAAGAAAAATGAATATATAAAAAATAATAAAAAAAACTGAGTGGGAGAAGAAAAACGAGTGCAAAAAATGAAGAAAACTGAGTGAAGAATAAGAAAACCGAGTGAAACTATGAAAATCCGAGTGAAAACAGAGAAAACCGAGTGAAACAGTGAGAATCCGAGTGAAAACAGAGAAAACCGAGTGAAACAGTGAGAATCCGAGTGAAAACAGAGAAAACCGAGTGAAACAGTGACAATATGAGCGAAACAGTGAAAATCTGAGTGAAAATAAGAGAAACCGAGTGCAAAATAGTAAATCCTAGTGAAACAGTGAGAATCTGAGTGAAATAGGAAAAATCCGAGTGCAAAATAGTAAATCCGAGTGAAACAGTAAGGATCTGTGTGAAAATAATAGTAAATCCGAGTGAAACAGTGAGGATCTGAATCGAAATGAGAGAAGACGAATGCAAAATACTAAATCCTAGTGAAAAGAGGATTACCGAGTGATGATGGAGTAGGGGTGCTGGTCTGAGAGGGGAAAAAGGAATGGGAAGGTGTTGGGAGGCGTGGAGGATTGTGGACAGTATGGTGAGGGACGGTGGAAGAAGAAGAGGAGAAGAATTGCTGTGAGGAAAAGAGAGAATAGAGGTTTGGTTTTGGGCAGAGTTTTCCCTCCTCTGAATGCCCCCCTTTCAGCTGGCCTCCTCCTTGCCTATTTATAGGCTGGGTTGAGTGGAAGGCCAGCTCAGGCTTCCACTTCCGAGTGGAATGCCAGCTCAGGCCTCCACTCAGAGTGAAGTGGGGAACAATGGCTGGGTGGGAATTTTTAATTCCCCCCACTTCCACCCCTGTTTGCCACTTGTCTGCCACCCCCAGGATTCCTGGATCCACTTGGGTGGTGGAATCCAAGTCAGCACGGTCTAACAGGGGGACCTGGTGGGAATCCGAGTGAGAATAGAAGAGTTCCGAGTGAGAATGGTGGAATTCCGAGTGAGGATATTGAAATCCGAGTTAGAATGGTGAAATCCGAGTGAACATGGTGAAATTCTGAGAGAGGATGTAGAAAACCAAGAGAAAATATTGTAATCCGAGTGGGATTTTGAAATTCTGAGAGAGGATGTTGAAAATTTGAGAGAGGATGTGGAAAACCGAGTGCAATGGTGGAATGCCGAGTGAAAATGGCTCGGCTTAATCCCTCAGTCAGTGTTCAACCATGGTTGGAATCGACTCCGAGTGAGAAAAGGGATCAGTCCTCATTTTGCCTCCTGGATCCGAGTGAAATCATGTTGATGTGTCACTCGAAACATTCAGTCAGAACCGAGTGAATCACTTCTCACTCGGTTCCTAAATTCCTCTCCACAATCCGAACCAACAATGGAACATTCACTCGGAACATTCACTTGGAACATTCACTCGGAACCGACTGAAATGTGTGAAGTGTGACTCGGAATTGAAACATGGCTCGGAAAGGTGTAAAAGATGACACGGAGGGGATTTGGTGTTGGTAAACTTTGACTCGGGAAAGTGTAAAAGAGGACACAGAGCCGATTGAAAATCATAGAGAAACACTCGGAAATTGATTGGGAGAGTACCTGGCTCGGACTTCACTTCCTCTCCCCAATCCGAGTGACCATTGGCTCAGAAATTGGAATTTTCGCTATTTTTCACTCGGAAATGAATTTCTTCACTCGGAATGGCTCTGACAGGGAAGCTTTCCACTCGGAATTGACTCATTCTGAGTAGTTCTACTCGGATTTGCTCCATTCTGAGTAGTTCCACTCGGATTTGATCCAACAGGAGCATATTTCACTCGGATTTTACTCATTTTGAGTGATGCTACTCAGATTCAACTTCAACAGGGGGTTTTCACTCGGATTTGATCCGTTCTGAGTATTTTCACTCGGACTTACTACTTTTGCGGCCATTCCACTCGGATTTTTGTTCAACAGGGGCATTTTCTACTCGGATTTGATCCTTTTTGAGTTATTTCACTCGGAAATGCTTCATTTTGACTCGGATTTGACCATTTTTTGAGTTTTTCACTCGGATTTATCTCTACCAGGGCTGCATTTCACTCGGAAATGCCTTAACCTGAGTCATCTTGTTCAGATGTGATCATTTTTTAGTCATTCCAATCGGATTTGTCTCCAACAGGGCTGTATTTCACTTGGAAAAGCTTCATTCTGAGTTATTTCACTCGATTCTGATTATTTTGAAGCCATTCTATTCAAATTTGACCATTCTGAATTGGAATTAAGTATAAAAAGAATCATTCCACTTGGACCGGACCAAAAGAGGTGTTCACAACCATTTCATGTTCATGGCCAAGAAGTAAGCACTCTTGGTCAATCGGTCAACAATCACCCAGATCGCATTACACCCGGATTGGGTACGAGGTAACCCGGATACGAAATCCATGGTAATACTCTCCCATTTCCAAATCGGAATCTCCAGAGGTTGAAGTAAACCTGGGGGTCTCTGATGTTCAACCTTACATTTTTGGCATATCACACAGGACTTCACGTACTCGGTAATTGCCTTCTTCATGCCCGGCCACCAGAATTCCTTCTTCAAATTGTGGTACATCTTCGTAATACCAGGATGAATACTCAGAGAACTCTTGTGTGCTTTGGTCAGCATGTTTTACCTGAAATCACTGTGTGCAGGCACCACCACTCGGTCTCGGAATCTCCAAATTCCATCCGTTCCTTGAATTAATTCCATGTCCTTGCCTCTTGCTTGAGTGTCAAGCAAATCCAGCAACTTCTCGTCGTCCTTTTGGGCCATAGCTAAGGATTTCAGAAATTCGTTGGAAATCTTCAACATACCAACTGTCATTCGGTTTGGAGCGTTCACAATGACTCCAATGTTCATATCCTGAAAGCTCTCCAACAGTTCTTGCTCTTTGCCCATCAAGAAAGCTGTGTGCAATACTTTTCTGCTCAGTGCATCGACAACAACATTTGCTTTGCCCGGGTGGTACCTCAAGTCGAAATCATAATCCTTTAGGTACTCCACCCATCTCCTTTGCCTCATGTTAAGTTCCTTTTGGTCAAATAAATACTTCAAGCTCTTGTGGTCACTAAACACCACAAACCGAGACCCATATAGGTAATGACGCCAAATCTTTAAGGCATATACCACTGCTGCGAGTTCAAGGTCATGAGTCGGATAGTTCTGTTCATGTGGCCTTAATTGCCTTGAAGCATAGGCAATCACTCGGTCGGCTTGCATAAGCACACATCCCAAACCAAACTTGGATGCATCGTAATACACTACAAATTCCTCTGTCACATCAGGCAGTGCAAGTATAGGGGCAGTCGTCAAACATCGTTTAAGAGTCTGGAAACTCAACTCACAGTCTTCCGACCAAATAAATGGGTTCTCCTTTCTCGTGAACCGAGTCAAAGGAAGTGCAATCCGAGAGAAACCTTCAATGAAACGTCGATAGTATCCAGCTAATCTGAGAAAACTCCTAATCTCTGTTACCGACTGAGGCCTTTCCCAGGCCATAACCGCCTCAATCTTAGTCGGATCTACTGATACACCCTCTCGAGAAATCACATGTCCCAAGAATTGTACACTTTCTTCCTAGAAATTACATTTGGATAAGCATACAATTTCTTCTCTCGGAGTATCTGCAAAATAATTCGAAGGTGTTGAGCATGCTCCTCAACCGACTTCGAATACACCAGTATGTCATCAATGAATACTACTACAAACCGATCCAAATATGATTGGAAAATCTGATTCATGTAGTCCGTGAAAATAGCAGGAGCATTTGTCACTCCAAAGGGCATTACAACATACTCAAAGTGCCCATACCGAGTCCGGAAAGCCGTCTTGGGAATATCCTCCGACTTCACTCGGATTTGATGATATCCCGACCTCAAGTCAATCTTAGAGAATACGACTGCGCCTCACAACTGATCTAACAAGTCATCAATCCGTGACAACGGATATTTATTCTTTACAGTCAGTTTATTCAACTCTCGGTAATCTATGCACATTCGCATACTACCATCCTTCTTTTTCACCAACAGTACAGGAGCACCCCACGGTGAAGCACTCGGTCGGATAAAGCCCTTCTCCAGTATTTCGTTCACTTGCTTTTTCACTTCGGTTAATTCCACCGAAGACATTCTATAAGGCGCTCGGGACACAGGCTCGGCCCCGAGAATCAAGTCAATCGAAAAATCAATCTCCCGACTGGGAGGCAGCTCCGGAATTTCTTCCAGAAATACGTCAGGGAATTCACATACTACTGGAATTTCACTTGGCATAACATTATACCGACCCTCCGAAGTAAATAAAACAACATAGGTGGCAGAGACATCACTCACCACATTCTTGGTGTCCAGTTCCTGAGAGAAAACAATAGTTTTCCGATAGCAGTCCACCATCATTCGGTTATCAGCTAACCATCGAGACCTAGGATGACATCTAGGTTCTTCAATGTCATACATATCAGATTCACTCAGAAAATACGATCTTCCACTTGTATCGGCAACTCCCCACACATAGTAGTTGCCCGGAAAGTGGAACAAGTAGGAGTGGAGACACTAAGAGTGTTCTCTATTAATACAATCGGCAAACCAAGCCGTCGTACATAACTCTCAGAAATAAACGAATGGGTCGCACCTGAATCATAGATTACATCAACCAGATAGCCATGGATGAGGTACTTACCCTACACCAGGTTGTCATTCTTTACAGCTTCTGAGGCATCAAAAGAAAATACACGCCCGGTCATGACCCTCTGTGCGCCACTGGATTGAGCATCTGCTCTCCCCGAGTGTTGGCCACCACGCCCAGCTCCGTGTCTACCTCCTCTCGGAATATTAGCACCCCGAGTCCCAGAAGTGTTAGCTCGGCTGCCATGTTCAATCAGTTGTTGCCTCTGTGGGCAATTGGGTCTAATGTATCCCAGTTGTCCACATTGGAAACAGACAATCTAACTGGCTGGACAATGCTTTGCAATATGGCCCTCCTGGCCACAATTGTAGCACACTCGGCTACCCGACTGGCTGCCTGATCGGCCAGTAGAACTCCGACCAGACAAAGAAGAAGACGTAGCAGAAAACATACTGCCACAAAAAGACTGACCCGTCTTCTTGAAGTTAAACCCTCTTGCCTTCAGCTGTTTCTTATCTCTGGGCTGAAAGGCTCTCTGTAGTTGCACTTCTTCAGTCAGCCTAGCCTTGTTTACCAGACTCGGATAATCCCGAATCTCCATCGGCACAATTACACTACGGAGTTCAATCCGTAATCCCGACTCATATTTGGCACACTTGCTGCCCTCAGTTCTTTCCAAAGAGAAAGGATGATAGAAATCACACAGCTCATCAAATTTAGCAGTGTACTCGGCCACTGATATTCAGCCCTATTCCAGCCTTAAGAATTCCAATTCCTTTCGGATTTTATAATTATCCGGGAAGTATTTGACAAGGAATCTCTTTCGGAAATTCGCCCATACTACGGGTTCATTCCCTGCCTTCATCTGAACCTTGGTCCGAGACCACCATACCCTCGCCTCGTCCTTCAATTGGTAGGTTGCAAATTGAACCTTTTGCTCCTCCGAGCACTCAAAATACTCAAACGCTTGCTCAACTTCTCTGATCCAAATATATGCCCCATCATAATCGTGCCCTCCTTTATAGGCAGGGGGATTCCTTTTCAGGAATTTATCAAGAGTGGGACCGGACTCGGTCCTACTCATCAACTGAGAAAACTTTGAGATGAAGTCATTTCCTCCACCAAAACTAGTCCCTTCGGCCATAAGGTATTTCTACAATGAATAAACACATCACCATTAATAACCAATGCTCTACCAGGGAGTCAGATAATTACCTCATATAAAACACAACGCCACTGGAGTGCCAAGGGAATGATGCCAAGCTGCACAAACAATTACAAACACTGCAATCGAATGCAAACATAGTCCATTATAGGACTCACATAATCACTCGGTTCACCCATTCACTCGGCTCTAGAAAGAACCGCTCTGATACCAACTGTGACAACCCGCGTCATTTTTCTTATTTTTCTAAAATAATTTTTCGCGTTTAAATAAAAATCCGCTCGGTCTTAATATAAATTAGGCTAAATACACCTTTTGGTCCTCTATCTCTTAAGTTATTTTCAGATTGGTCCCCTATCATTTTTTAATTCAAAATGGTCCTCTAACTTTTTTAAAAGGTATCAGTTTGGTTTTTTTTATTCAAAATGGTCCCCTAACTTTTTTAAAAAGGACTAAATTGACATATTTTTAGAGAGTTAAGGGAGTATTTTGAAATAAAAAATAATAAAGGACCAATCTGAAAATAACTTAAGAGATAGGGGACCAAAAGGTGTATTTAGCCTAAAAAATTAATATTTACTTTTCTTAAATACTTTCAAAATAATAAAATCATACTTAAAATAGCAATTTCCGACTGGAACCGGTCCAAAATACATCCGTTAATAAAAGTTATTTAGAAACAGCGAAAGAAAGAAAAACAGTCGGATTTCACTCAGAAATAACTCCACTCGGTTACATATCACTCGGACATGGCTTAACTTTCACTCAACAAAGGTTCCCTCGACCTGACATCACTCGGAAAACACCCGAACTTTACTTCACTCGTAAAAGGCTCGCTCTGCCAATAGTTCACTCAGGAACATCCCACCCTTCCTTCACTCGGAAGAGCTCTCAATACTTCATCACACGAAAAACATTCTAACCACTTGGAATCACTTTAACCTTCACTCGGAAACACTCTTATCTTTCTTCACTCGGAATTGAGTCTCTTGGTTATTCTCCTCTCGGAAAGAAATGAAGGATGCTCAAATGGGCATCAAATTAGTAGGCCCTCGCTCGGATAAGGAATCCGCTCGGCTAAATTCACAGGTGATTAACTCTGCTACAATAATGCAAAATTCATTCATAAAATAAACTCCGATCACCTAGCATCATAACGTCATAACCGATTCAAATTTTAATTCTACACACAGACAACGCATTGTAACATCAAACACTCGGAAAAACTCAATATATATATATATATTACATTATTCATTCAATTTCAATCGGTGTCTTGGCATCAGTCCTCCGCTTGGCGTACCTCTATGGCTCCGACTCTTCCCTGTCACTGGTTACTAAAAATGTAAACCACAGCAAGGGTGAGTGTTTAGCATTATAATTAATCTAGAACGGAATTTAAATAAAATACAAATACAAACTCCGTCTGATTCCTTTCTTCTCAATTTACACCTTTCACTCGGTAATTAACTCACATTCAATAATCATAGCTATCAACACAGCCATTTTCACAAATCACCCAACTCATTCGACAATTTGAACAACATTCAGCAATAACTTCCGCTCGGCAAATATAACAATTTTCCATTCAGAAAATATATTAACCACTCGGCAAATACATCAAATACTCAGCAAATATTTCAATTCTCATTCAGCCATTATAACCAATTTACCACTCGGTTAATATAACCACTCAGCAATTATTTCAACTTTCATTCGGCAATTCAAACCAATTGCACTCAGCAAAATTATCAAATCAACTTTCACAACTGACTTAGAAAATTGACACAGTATCCGGATACTCAAAGGATCGACCTTCAGCTGGGGGTCCTACTTGACACCCCGTGAACCCTGCTTGGTTCACCGAGTCCTGCTTGACTCCCCCTCAACCACTGGGTCATAGACCTCTGGGTAGCTCAACTGGGTCCTGCTTGACCACTGAAGCCAAAAACGAGGGTAACATATACCGTCGGTCGTCCCATACCACATCATCATATAACCATTTCACAAGTGGCCATTAACAACATCACTCGGGTGACCTGCTTGTCAAGCCTGACTAATTAACAACATCACTCGGGTGACCTGCTTGTTAAACCTGACTCGTTAACAACATCACTCAGGTGACCTGCTTGTCAAACCCGACTCCACATTACCATAAAATACCGATTGTCATAGCATCATTTAAATTTCAATCGGATTTACACATACACACACGATCCTCAACCGATCGGTGTCCACATACATACATATACATTAACTTTCACTCAGCATTATCTCATTACAATTTCAATCGGATTATGCCACACACACGATCAGAAATCGATCGGTGTCCACACATATGCATGCATTCATTCATATTCATATACAATTCATTCGGCATCATCACAATTATCACAACATCAAATACTCCTCTAGTCATATACACATGATCAGAAACTGATCAGTGCTCACACACATGCATGCTCATACATTCTCAAATTTCATTCAACAAAGTCACACACACACACGATCCTAAACCGATCGGTGTGTACATTCATACGTACACTCATATACATATTCACACAGTTTTCATTCAGCATCAACTCTCACTCGGTTTACAGTCATTACAATGACTCAGACAGTGTCCTATTCTAATTAATTATAACCCGAACACCCCCTTACCTCTGTTCTACGCCTCAACAGTTTCTGAGTTCACTGCTCCTCCTCCGTTCCAGCAGCAACTTCTTTAAACGTTCCACCAACGTTTGTTCCACCACTTTAAAACCTCTGTCACAGCTTTGTAAAATGAACCTTTCTTCAAAGCTTATAGCTCTCAATCAATGGAGGAAGAAGAAGAAAAGTAGCAGAAGTTCTTCACGTGAAAGAGAGTGAATGATTGCGTAAATGATTGAAGAAAGAGAAGGAATCCATTATTTAAACTCATGGCAACCGGTTACCTTCTCAACCGGTCACTTCCAACCGATAACCTCTTCAACCGGTCATCTCTCCATTTAATTTCTTTAAAGATTTAATTTAACTTCTCTTCTTCTAATCACACCCTTTATAATTAACCAATAATTCATAAAAATATCAAATAAATTCCTAAAAACAATTTTTAATATTTCCACTTCACAAAAAAATTTCTACAATTATCCAGGATGTTACAGAAACTGACTGAATTCCATGGAGGATTTCAGCCCGACCAAGCTTATGCCTAGATCCAGAACCTTGAACGGATCTTTGTCAGTCTGCAGTGCACTGAGGCACAGAAGGTCGAATATGCTACGTTCATGCTTCGGAAAGAAGCTGAAAACTGGTGGAAAATAGCTAAAGACCGACTGACAGCTATGGGAACCGAGCTGACCTGGGAGAATTTCAAGGGATGCTTCCTTGAAAAATATTTTCCGAATACTGTTAGAAGCCGAAAGGAATTGGAATTTATGGAGCTCAGACAAGGTAATATGAGTGTGGAAGAGTACGCGGCAAAATTCGAGGTACTCTGTTTATTCTATCCTCTTTTTCAAATGACGGGTACTAAAGGCTCAAAATGTATTAAGTTTGAAAGTGGTCTGAACCCAAAAATCAAGAAGGCTTTCCGACACCAGGAAATTAGGAGCTTTCTGATTTTGGTTAATAAATGTCGAATCTATGAGGAAGATGGTAAAGCTTCTACTGGACCGAGCAGTAAGTTGGGCAGTTCTTCAAAGCTACCACTGATCAGTTTTAAGAAGCATGGGAAGTCTGTTAGAGGCAGATCATCCTCTAACTTCTGGGGCCGAGTGAATTCTGGAGGCCGATCGGTGAGTCGTCCCAGAGACGTTAAATGTTTTAAATGTGTCGGTGATCATTTTGATCAGGATTGTGATAAAAAAGAAGGGGTTATTTGCTTTTATTGCAATGAGAAGGGACATATTCGTCCTAACTGTCCTCTTTTACAACTTACCGAGTCAAATGTTAGTGTAAACCGAGGAGGCTTCCGAGGACGAGGCCATGGAATCGGAAATAGGGGAGGCAGAGGAAATGGTGGACGTGGCAATAATTCCATGATGCCGAGAAATGATCAAGCTGGGGCTTCTAGTTCACCAGTTGCAGGCCGAGTGTATACCATCACTGTTGAGGAGGCTGCTCAGGCCAATGACCTTGTTCAAAGTAAGTGTTTACTCAAAAATACTCTTCTTAATGTGGTGTTTGATTCGGGTGCAACTCACTCATTTATTTCCAATGATTGTGTAATGCGTATGAGATTACTTGTTATTGCTATGAGTCGGCCATTGAGTGTATCTAACCCGACTGGAGTTAAACTATGGACTTCTATGATGTGTGAAAATGTTTCTTTCATTTTGGGTGATAGGAGTTTTATGACTGACTTGATATGTCTACCTTTGACAGGGCCCGCAAGCGCACGGGTTATGTCGCGTAATATAAAAGATTATCGTTCTCCACAGGGACTGTGTTCAAAGTACCAGCATATTGAAATTTAATTATCCACACAATTGATTTTTAAGGTTTTTGTAAAATAAAGCACAAAATTAAGTTGCACAGAGTACGAACAAATATAAAACTAAAATTTACCTGACACTTAAAAATCAGAGTTGAGAATATCTTGGGATTTTGGGGGATCAAGACTCTATTTCATGTTAATGAATTTTAACTTTTCATAAATAAGAATCAAATTAAGTTTTCCAAGGTGGATTTTCCTTAAGCTAATTAATATGTTCCTCTCGGAATCCTATTAATGTACCTAACCTATGGAAAGCGCTGCTTAATCCTTAGAAAAGGCCCATTATCGTTTTGTGAAAATCCCTTTTAAAAATTCCCCAAAAGATTTTGATTACTTTCACGGTTTTACCGAGGTCACAAAAAGTATTTCAAAAACTTAGGCTTAGTTCAAAAACTTTCCAGTAACAATAAATCTCTCGATTCTATTAATTACTTAAATTTACTAATATACCCGCAAGTATACAGTTTTATCAGTTAGGTTCTTGTTAGGAATTACTAAGAGCATTGAGCATTTTTTAAACTAAATGGAAAATAGAAATTTATTTAATTCCAAGACAAAATAACATTAATATAAAATATTATCACACCCCCTTTATCCCAAGATAATTAATTTAGCTACTCATGAAATAATTCAAATTCATATAAATAATGGAAAAATAAAACATACAAGACATGGTAAAAATAAAGACTTACGGGTTTCTCCAAAAGCTCAGAATAATTTACCACTGTATTTCCTTGTTGCAATATTCCTCCACCAATTACAAATTGGAATGCTTACTTTTACAATTCATAACTCTTAAAATAAAAGAAAGAAAAAGAAAATAAAAGAGAAATGGGACAGAAAAAGAAAACGAAAAAGGGAAAAGAAAAGAGAAAGAAAACGAGAAAGAAAAATGGAGAAGGAAACGAAGAAAAAAGAAAGAAAAGAAAAGGAATTAAAGTAAAAAAATGAAGGAGAACTAATTAAAATTGATGCTGATCAGATGATGTCCTCGTTGCTTCTCCCTCCCCTCTATTTATAGAGGTCTTGGACGTGTATAATTCGGTGGCTAGTGGGGCTTCTCCTTTTGTCTTGTAGTCAGCCACCCCACTAGATCAGCATTGGATACATCCTGGATGGAGTTGGCAGGAACAGCTTGCACCTAAACAGCTATAGGGAACGGTGGAGAGACAGCCTTTGTCTTGTTGTCAGCCGCCCCCTTTAAGTCAAGGATCCACTTGGATAGTGGAAATCCAAGTCAGCATGGGCAATCGGTGGAATTATGGGTCGGTTTTCTCCTTCTGACTCGGATTTGGTGCCTCAGTCAGTATACAACCACAGTGGGAAACAATCCGAATGGAAAAGGTGCCTTTTGTACACAAGACCGAGTGAAAGATTTGCTCGGTGTTGAGTTGAGGGGACGGTGTTAAGCGTGAAGACCCCTAATGCTAAATTTTCTCTTTATTTCGCTTGAGTGAGAGTTTCTTGCTTAAGCGAAAACACTCCAGTAGCTCACTGTCCATCCTTTGCTCAAGCGAGAATTTATTTCGCTTAAGCGTTTGTTGAAGGAAACCATTTTGTGATAATCTCGCTCAAGCGGAGAAAGGCTCGCTCAAGCGAGAAGTCTTCTTTCACTGTTTCACTCGAATATGTCTCTGGAATTGAACCACTCGGAGAAACCTTTACTTGGATTTTCTTGATAGTCACCCAGTCGAGAATGACCCTTCCTTAACTCATTCAAATGATGCACTCAGACACCTTCATTCGGAAGTCTGAGTTGATTTTCACTAGGAATTGCCTTCAGTCGTCAATCAACTCACTCGGATATACCTTTCACTCAGAAATTTAAACTTGAAAGACTCTGGAATCTAGCTGATAGAAGTTCTTCCTATGTCCGAGCCTTGCTTTGCTCGGAAATGCAGCTCTCTGCCCCAACTGACTCGGATGTCTTCCTTGGAAACATCACACTCGGGCTTAGTATGAAACTGTGAGTCTGCCCAAGTATGATTCATTCCCGGTCAGATCTTTCATTGCTTGAAGAGACATTTTTCCGAAGCAAACTACTCAGAAAGGACCTGTTCCGCATGAGAATGCCATCTTCTCCGAATGAAACCACTCGGAGACCTCCTTATTCATCACTTATTCATTCAGTGGCTTCTTCTGCTCGGAATCAACTCATTCAGGACAGCTTTGCCCAGAAAAACACTTATTCCCCAATCAGACCTGCTTCAGTCAGCATCCCTTTACTCGGACAATAGCTTTGGGCAGTATTTATTCAAGGTCAGTCCCTTTTTTCACTCGGAATGGTTGCAGTCGGACAGCTTCCACTCAGATTCACCTCTAACAGGTAAAAATTTCTTCAAGGTCAGCCATTTTTCACTCGGAATGGCTTTGATAGGGAAGCTTCCACTCGGATTCACCTCCAACAGTGAAGTATTCCACTCGACAACGCTTCATTCTGAGTCATTCCACTTGGATTTGATCATTTCTGAGTCATTCTACTCGGATTTCATCATTCTGAGTCGGAATTCAGCATAAAAAGAGAGTTCTTTCCATTTTGGGCTTGTTCTTCTTGTTTCTTTATCATTTTATGGTCGTTTTTCTCTTTTTATTGACCCTTTATTACCTTAATTTCTGCAAAATAACATACCCAAGTAGAATATAGTGTAAAGAAAGCAAAAATCACAATAAATAAAGGAAATACAGTGGATAATAATTAAAATCCTAAGCAAACTGAATCTAATTTATTGTGTTATAAAGCACTTATCAACCTTTGAGAGGTCTTGACATTATCCTCAGTATGGATTGGCTGTCGGCCAATAGAGTCCTAGTTGACTGTCAGAATCGGAGGGTGATCTTCCCTAATCAGAAAGCCGATGATCATGAAATCCAAGGTATATCTCAACTATTTATGTTATTTTGTATGACCGATGGAAAGAGTGAGTCTAGAATATAGGATATTCCTGTTGTATGTGATTTTTCCAAGTTATTCCCCGAGGATGTACCTGGTATTCCTCCTAATAGAGAAGTTGAATTCTCTATTGATCTGATTCCTGGAGCCGAGCCAGTCTCCAATGCTCCCTATAGAATGTCCCCTGCTGAGTTAGCAGAACTAAAGAAACAAGTTGACGAGTTGCTAGATAAACAATTTATCCGACCGAGTGTATCACCGTGGGGTGCTTCAGTGTTACTCGTTAAGAAAAAGGATGGCAGCATGCGATTATGTGTTGATTACCGACAATTAAATAAGCTGACCATCAAGAATAAATATCCATTGCCCAAAATTGATGATTTAATTGACCAGTTACGTGGTGCATCAGTCTTTTCTAAGATTGATTTATGATTGGGATACCATCAAATCCGAGTGAAAGCTGCGGACGTTCCTAAGACGGCATTCAGGACCTGGTATGGTCATTATGAATATGTGGTGATACCGTTTAGAGTGACTAATGCTCTGGCTGTGTTCATGAACTATATGAACAACATCTTTCATCCCTATTTGGATCGGTTTGTGGTGGTATTTATTGATGACATATTGATTTATTCGAAGTCTCATGAGGAGCACGAAGAGCATCTCCGATCGGTACTTCAAGTGTTAAAGGAGAAGCAATTGTTTGCCAAATTGTCTAAGTGTGAATTCTGGATGGACAGGATTCAATTCCTGGGTCATGTTATCTCCAATGAAGGTGTCTCGGTAGATCCTTCAAAGATTAAAGCTGTGATGAATTGGGAGAGACCTAAGTCAGTCACTGAGGTCAGGAGTTTTATGGGCTTAGCCGGTTACTATCAGAGATTTATTGAGGGATTCTCCAAAATTGTTTCGCCACTGACCAAGCTAACTCGGAAGAATGATCCTTTTGTATGGTCTTCCGAGTGTGAAAAGAGTTTTCAAGAATTGAAGACCCGACTGACTTCTACTCCTGTATTGGCTTTGCCAAATCTGCAGGAAGGCTTTGTAGTGTATTGTGATGCATCCGGACTTGGTCTTGGATGTGTGTTGATGCAGAATGGCCGAGTGATAGCCTATGCCTCACGTCAATTGCGACCATACGAACAAAATTATCCGACCCATGATCTGGAGTTGGCAGTTATCGTCTTTGCACTGAAAATTTGGAGGCATTATCTTTATGGCTCTAAATTTGAAGTGTATAGTGACCATAAAAGTCTGAAATATTTGTTTGATCAGAAGGAGTTGAATATGAGGCAGAGGAGGTGGATTGAATTCTTGAAAGATTATGATTTTGACTTGAAATACCACCCGGGAAAGGCAAATGTTATAGCTGATGCCTTGAGTCGGAAGTCCATTCATATGGCAACGATGATGGTTAAAGAGATGGAGTTGCTTGAACAATTCCGAGACATGAGCTTACAAGTGGATATTTCTTCACCCGGAAAAGTAACTCTCAGTACATTGAAAATAGCCAATGAATTTTTGAAGCTTGTTTATGAACAGCAGATGTCGGATTCTTATTTAGCCGAGATGAAAGAAACTCAGGCTAAAGGCAAGGATCTATCCTTAACCTAGGGTTCTGATGGCATTTTTTGAGTGAAAGGTCAGATTTATGTACCTGACTCGAGTGATTTACGACGATCGGTGCTCAATGAGGCACATAGAAGCATGCTAAGTATTCATCCAAGTACTACTAAGATGTATCATGATTTGAAATTACATTTTTGGTGGCCCGGAATAAAGAGGGATGTGGTAGACTTCGTGGCTCACTGTATAATTTGTCATAAAGCAAAGATTGAACATCAAAAACCGTCCGGTAGTTTATGTAACATCCTTTTTTTTTTTAATAATAGCTCTATTATGTAAATTTTAAAGTATAGAAGATCTGTTAGTGTTAATCAATGAATAAAACACTCTATGGATGGTTTATTATACTTCAAAAATTTCATTTTTGGGTTAAATTATAGAATTTATATAGATCTTTGTTGATAAGATCCATATTTCGAGTGAAATATGCCTTAGAAAGGACTGTCCGAGTGAAAAAGGGACTCTGTTCCGAGTGAAGAATGAAAATTCTGAGTGACTAAGAGAAATTCCGAGTGAAAAATGGAAATACCGAGTGAAGGTTGTGTTTTCCGAGTGGAACATGACCGAGAGGGTTTATTCCGAGTGGAATTCTTGCCCCAGAGACACTTGTGTGTGAAGTGGACTGACAGAACCACTTCCGGGTGAAAGAATCCGAGTGACTCACCTTGGAGTGACTCACTGCAGAGTCAAACACCTCAGAAAGACTCATTTCCGAGTCAAGTACTCTCCAAAGACTCGTTTCCGAGTCAAATGCTTCTGAATGACTAGTTTCCGAGTCAATCATAGTCAGACGTTGCAATTCTAACTGAAAGTTCACTGAGTGCCTTCATTTCCGAGTGAAGTACAGAGGAAAATGTGATTCCGAGTGTCAGAATTCTGACTGAGTGAACTAGAATAACTTTGTGTGAATGAAGAAGAGAAGTTAGTCTTGGGGATGAGATGTCGAGTGGAAACTGGTCAGCTGATGTGTCAATCCAGAATAAGATTCTGAATGAGTGAAGAATTGTGGGGGGAGAATCGGTTTCTAAAAGTTTTACCGAATGGAACCGTGTGTGTGGAGACTCGGATTTGAAATGAGGAACCGAGTGTTGAAGACTGAGTGAATAGGGGACTCGGTTTAGATTATTTTGCCGAGGGAAGAATGATTGAATGATGATCAATAAAGATTATTTTGCTGAGTGACAAATTTGAGTGCATGAGTCGGTTTTAGAAGAGTTCTACCGAGCAGAGACTTAAAGAGTTGGGTATCAGATTTAATTGATTTACCGAGTGGACAGCCGAGTGAAATAAGTCAGCTTTGAGGGAATTCACCGAGTGAGAACTATTTAGGAATTGAGTCGGTGTTGTAAGGAATTTCCCAGTAAGAACCGATCGGCTATTGACTCGGATTTAGGATAAATAGCCGAGTGGTAGATTATGTGGGTATGAGTCGGCTCTGACTGACTTAATTGAATGAAAATGGGTCGGTTTAAACTCTTATGCCAAGAGGGAAGCCGAGTGTGAGGTGACTCAGACTTGAGTGATGATGCCAAGTAGACAGATTGAGAGTTGACTCGGTTTTGCTGAGTGAAAAACTGAGTGAAGAATGGCTCGTGCCGAGTGAAAACTGAGTGAGAAGGACTCGGATTTCCTTCTTTTCACGTTACTGACAATTTCCAGTCAGCATGGGTAGGATTCCAGTCGGCTTAGAGGCTAACCGAGTGAATTCCAGTCGATTTTCAGTGCCAGGAGTAACTTTTTGACTACAATCTTGTCTCTTGCGCATAGTTTAATATATCTAAACCCATTATGCACCCCTAGTATGTAGGACGGCCAGAAGTGGACCATTATAAGCCCACTTTCTTATTTTTAATCCTCCATTATCTCCACTAACAGCACTAAAAATCCACTTATGGGAAAGGTTTTCCCCACTTATCATTACATTATTAACACTACCTCTGTTGAGAATCCTTAGAACCAAGTTAGTGAATATCTTCTTTCAATTTCTTCCTCAATACTCCTTCGAACAGAAGCCAGGACAGCAAGAGGCCATTTTCAGTCGGCAAACCAAGTAAGAGGGGACAGGGTTGTGAATATTTATGAAATGGGTAGAGTTGTATGTTGTTCTAGGATTCCAGTTTTAATTTCGTATCTTGTTGCTTAATTTTGAAGCTGAAAATGTATGAATTTGACTCTGACTTCTTCATGAAAGTTGTAGATCTTTTTGTTATGTGAATTTTGAGACCTGATTCAACTGATTTGGATATGTATAGCAAAAGTTATAGCCAAAATACTACAGCATGACCGAGTGAAATGTTTAAGCTATGTTCTGTGCATATTTTGACATTCTGGGAATTATACATGCATAATCAGCCTTTTATGTCTTTAGGAAAGTTGTATATATTCATGTTAGGGATCTATATAAAGTGGTTTCAAGTTAAAAAGATGCTTGTAACTCTAGATATGCTCAAAATACAGAAGTATGTTCATGATGAAAATCTATTTAACTATGAAATCCAAATCTTATTTTCAAAACTGGGAATTTTGTGGTGTGAATTAATGATTGGTGTCTTCATGAAAGTTGTAGATAATTATGTTAAGAGTAATTTAAAACTAGTTTCATGTTAAAATCATTTTTATAGCTCCAGAAACGTTGAAAATACTAATATATGTACGTTTTGAAAACTCACCTGGAGGCAGTGTTGTATTTTGTGGATAAATGGTATTTCTGCTTAGAATTTGAATTTATGATCTTCATAAAAGTTGTAGATAATTGTGTTATGAGTAATTTAGGATTGGTCTCATGTCAAAACTATTTTTGTAACTCCAGAAACGTTGAAAATACTAATATATGTACGTTTTGAAAACTCACCTGGAGGTAGTGTTGTATTTTGCGGATAAATGGTATTTCTGCTTAGAATTTGAATTTAGGATCTTCATGAAAGTTGTGGATATTTGTGTTAAGAGTAATTTAGAACTGGTTTCACGCAAAAATCATTTTTGTAGCTCCAGAAATGTTCAAATTACTAATATATGTACGTTTTGAAAACTCACCTTGAGGCAGTGTGGTATTTCGTGGATAAGTGATATTTCTGTTTGGAATTTAAAATTGTTTTCTTCATGAAAGTTGTAGACAATTATGTTATTGAACTACAAAAAGTGGAAGCACCTAAAAAGGATTTGATTTGCCTATGTTATGGCTGTTTTACTAACGTATGTTGCTGTTGGGAATGCTGAAACTCACTTATAAAGGCTATTATGAATGAAAATGATATTTTCTCTATGGGTAATAATTTATTATTGAATTCTTGAGTGGTTATGAATTATTATGAATGCTGTTGAGTATCATACAGTTTGTATATTGTGGTGGTGAATAATTATGAATAACGAAATTAATTTATATGTACATGAATGCCTTGTGGTTATTGACATATGTGGTTGAAATAGTAAATCCATGATTTTGTGAATTATTATGTGTATTGTGTCCCTTGAGGACTTGTATTTTCCAAGAGGTTTTGGAAATGTGGATATCATGGTATGTTAAATGATAAAGAGAATTAAAGGCATTCATGCATCATAAACATTTGGACGCACCATGGAATTTAGGGGTTCCATGATTGTCTACCCTGGTGGGGGGTTACTCTATGATGAGTTTAAGCCCTATTTTCACAAGAACCATGGAAGTGTAGGGATCCATGGTTTTGCAAATTCCTACTGGTATACTTATTTGTGCAGGAGCCATGAAAGTGTAGGGATTCATGGTTATGCTAATTCCTACTGGAGTCTCCATGAGACTTTTTACTGCAGTATTCCCACCAAACCAAATGGATCCAGCATGACATCATTGACTAATTAAAGACTCATTAAATATAAATGAACTCGTCTGGCATATCCATCATATCATTATGATTTGTTGATTGTGTTTGTGCAATTTTATCTATTTTATACTTATTCTATATTCTGTCTCACTCTTACATTAATTTTTTACAGTGAATGCCACCCATAATGAAGAGTGATGCTATGGTTGATGCCTATGTGAATTATTGCTTGGATTTCAAATTCATTCTAATTTTTATGATTTGTAATAAATACAATGGGTTATGTACTATTATTTTTAAAATCGTTTCCGCTACGTAATTATTCCTTGAATTTTATTATTCACGACTAGTATGCATGATAATATTCTGCTATTATCGACTTTTATGTGAACTCTGATTTTAATTCATGAATTTTAAAATGATCTTTTAAAAACGTGAAAAATTTATTCAGAAAATTATACGGGACGTCACAGTTTACAACCTTTAGAAATTCCCGTGTGGAAGTGGGATGCTATTGCTATGGATTTCGTAATAGGATTACCCAGGACTCGGAGTGGACACGATGCTATCTAGGTTATTGTGGACCGATTGACAAAGTCTGCACACTTTTTACCGATCAATATGAGTTACTCCTTGCCAAGACTAGCACAGTTGTATATTAGTGAGATAGTCTGACTGCATGGTGTTCCATCTTCTATTGTGTCGGATAGAGATCCGAGGTTTACTTCCCGATTTTGGGGAAGTTTGCATCAGGAATTAGGCTCGAAGCTCCGATTGAGTTCGGCCTATCATCCTCAAACAGATGGGCAGTCCGAGCGAACTATCCAAAGTTTAGAGGACTTGTTGAGGTCCTGTGTGCTAGAGCATGGAGGTAGCTGGGAGCAATACCTTCCACTGATCGAATTCACTTATAATAATAGCTATCACAGTAGCATCGGTATGGCTCCATATGAGGCTTTATATGGCAGGAAATGCCAAACACCTCTTTGTTGGTCAGAATCGGGTAAGAGTTTGATGTTAGGACCTGAGATTGTACAGCAAACCTCCGAGCAAATTCAAATGATCAAAGATAAAATGAAAGTATCCCAAGATCGTCAGAAGAGTTATTATGGTAAACGGACGAAACCGATTGAATTTCAGGTCGGAGACTGAGTCTTTCTGAAAGTTTCTCCGAGCAAAGGTATTGGGAGAGCATTGAAAAGCAAGAAATTGAGCCCGAGGTATATTGGTCCGTATGAAATATTGAAGAGAGTCGGACCTGTAGCCTATCAGATTGCATTGCCTTCTCAATTGGCAAATCTGCATAGTGTATTTCACGTTTCTCAACTGAAAAAGTACTTATCGGATCCTACTCATGAAATGCCAAATGATGATGTTGAAATCCGAGACAACCTGACCACTATAGCCGAGCCCACTGGTATAGTGGACCAATCGGTAAAACGCTTGAGAAGCAAAGATGTTCAATTGGTCAAGGTTGCATGGCAGCATGATCAGTCTATTATACATATTTGGGAACGAGAAGATGCTATGAGGCAACAATATCCCGAGTTATTTCGTTAAGGTATGTCTATGTTTAAATTTTGAGGATGAAATTTTTGTAGGATGGGAGAAATGTAACATCCTGAATTTTTGAAAATAATTTATTAAGGATCAGTGAGGAATTTCCGAGTGAAATTCCGAGTGAATATTGTTGGAAATAAGCTATTCCGAGTGAAATGGTACGATACCGAGTGACAAGGGGCTCAGACTTCGAATAAGCACCTTTCGGGCAAAGACGCTCTTAAATTTTATGTTTCCGAGTGAAACATGATCTAGAGAGCTAATTCCAAGTGTAGGAAGTTAAAATACTTTCGAGAGTAAGAAGTTAAGATACTTCCGAGTGTATAAAAATTGAGATACTTCCAAATGTAGGGAAGTTAAGCTGTTTTCTGAGTAGAGCATCTCCAAGTTGTGTGACTTTCCGAGTGAGGTGTCTCCGAGTACGACACTTCCGAGTGGGATGACACTGAGTGAGACATTTCCAAGTGGGACAACGTCAAGAGACATTTCTGGTTTCCATGTGGTATGGCACCGATTGAGACATACCGAGTGAGTCTTTTCCAGGAAAGGTGCTTCTGGACAGAAAGACTTCAACTTTGAATGAGTATATTCCAAGTGAATAGTTACCGAGTGGATAATATCCAAGTGGTTAGTTCCCGAGTGGTGAACCCTTCATTTAATTCGTGCTCGGGTGTTTTAAAGAGTTGCTAAGAGCTTGTACTCGGGTTCATCATAGAGATTGACTTTGACCCCGAGTGATCCTTTCAAGTGGAAAGATTCCGAGAGAGGACTGAACCTCGATTCCGAGTAATAATTTCGAATGAAAGACTTCCGAGTGACATAAGTGAAGGCTTTGACTCAGACAGAAATAAATATAACCGAATAAGTTATTTCTAAAGGTATTTTCGAGTGATATATTTTCGTGTGGGACATTTCCGAGGAAAGAAAGCTGAGTGTTTCATGGGATGAAACCATTCCGAGTGAATTTCTTCCGAATGAAGGAATTCTAAACGGACAAAGGCTATATTGAATCCTCTCGGAAAGATGTGCCCAGAATACTGAAACCGAGTCGGAACATACTAAAATCGAGTCGAAATTAATAATCACTTCAATTATTGGTGCGCAGATTCTTTTCCTGATTTTGCTAAGTGGTGGACCCTTTCCATAATCCTATCCTCTTTTATTTTATTATTTCGTTTTGTCCTTATATTATAAGTACGTGTATCAGTGCTTAATCCACTCACTTATTCAATTCGTTTATGTCTTTTTCATGAACGAATTATGTCAAATCCTATTATTAGACTAGCTTGGAATTATGTGAGTGTCAACATCACCTTTAATCTTTTCTTATCGATAAAAAGAGGAGACCAATCTTCATTCTTCTCTTTAATGTGAAACTTGGAAGAGCTTTGAGAAAGAAAGCTGTGGACTGTGCAGAACTGAAGTTCCAGTCAGAATTTGTGTACTGTGGTTGAATATAGCTTGAGGAACTCCTTACTTCCAGAACTGAAGTTCCAGTCAGAATTTGTGTATTGTGGTTGAATATAGCTTGAGGAACTCCTTACTTCTAGGTAGGGGGAGCGTTACATCTTAAATGCATGGTTTATGAACGGATTTGGGATAATATTAAATCCTGAATATGAATATAATATGTGTGATATATCTGTGATATTTCCGTTTATATGATATTAATGTTGACATGTTATTGATGATGATGAACAAATATGAAATATATTATGTGGTTTCGAGGATTCCACAAAAGACCTTGGGTGGGACTCAAGGCAAACCTCTTGAGCGGGGCTCGGGGTTTAGCCCGTGACACTATTGTTGTCGCTGGGAGTGATTGTGTCACATGAGAGGGCAAACGGTTTGGTACCAGTAAAATGGCCAGATCAGCTGAGAGCTGAGTTATGGCTCGGGGAGCCAGTGTTGCAACACAAATTAAAAGACTTAATAATGGATCCATTTGATTGAGCATATATTTGCACTGATATGATATTGAGAGTAATATGATGATTTGATCGGTTGATGTTATGAGATTATATGATGTGTTTATGTTTTATATATAGTTATGAATTAGACTTTTAATCTGATTCAATAACTATCATTTGATATGTTTATGCTCACCCTCTACTGTTGTCATTTTTACAATGTACATAGGACCCAGCAATGACGTGTGAGATCACTCAGCCGATTGGAGCATTATGTATTTGTGTATTGTACATAATGCACATAGTTGTTTGTAGTGGCCTTGGCCGGCTCCTGTGTATACCGACTGTGAATCATTTGTAAACATTAAATGAGCCGGATGATGTAATGCCAACTGCTTTATTGTTTTAATTTGAAAATTCTGTTAAAATTTTCATTTATTTGCGAAAAATTTATTTGGAAAATTTAGGTGTTACATTGAGAAGCAAGCAGCAAAGTGTGTGCAAACTAAGGAGTTGTTAAAAGCTAGTTTCATGCGTGAAATATGGTATTCCTCTTAGATTTCTAATGTTGTGATAAGGGAAGAAGGCCTATGGAAAATGACATATGTGTATAGACTATACTAACTTGAACAAGTGTTGCCCAAATGATCCATATCACTCCTAAGCATTGATAGGCTTGTGGATATTTCTTCAAGATATCATTTTTTCTTATTCATGGATGTCTATTCCGATTATAACCAAATTCTGATGTGGAAAATGATGAAGAGAAATTGTTGTGCGATCTTACTAAAATCCAACTCATAGAGAAATTGTTCCTATACCTGTTTATATCAGATGAAACCCTAGGAGTTGTCTTGGTGAAAGAAACACATGAAGGGTAAAGACTAGTATATTTTACTCAAAAGATGATGAAGACCTAGCCTACCCAAGCCCAATGAGGAGCATTTGAAGACTCTTGTTTGTTTCTAGCATGATTAGGCCTTATTTGGGCCTCACACATTTTGTAAATGTTTTTAGAATTATATACTTTTGTTCAAATTTAATTAAGAAAGCCCAAAAGGCTTTAGGAGTTTAGGCGTTGTATGGCTAAGTTAGTTTGAGCCACTTTTTAGCCTTGTACATTGCACCTTTTCTAGTTTAGGCTATGTAATTGAGCCATTTGCATAGGTTTTAGTTTTTGCACCGAGGAGAGCACCAAGGACCTTATTAGAGGGAAGTTATAAGCATATTCTCCTTTGTAAATGGTAACTAAGAAGTCATCTGTGAGATTTCTAGTAAGATTAAGTGATTTTTCCTCTCTCCAAAATTCCTCGAGTGCTTAACTCTCTCCCTTCTAAATCATATCCTTTGGACCTCTCCAAGGGTGGTGATCCTCACTCTTGACTTATCTCTCCCTAAGAGAGTGATGTCAACCATAGTTCATCTCCTTGTTTCTCCATAAATTCCATTTCCTTTCTAGGTTTCTTTTCCATTTTCCTTGAGTTTTTCACCAAAACTTTTCATGTTTTTCCTAGCATGTGGTTCGGCCAAGGCTTCATAAATTTAGAATCCAGTTTCTAAAGTCAAATCAAGAGGAGAAAAACTTAGATCTATGGAAGATTCAAGATGAAGATCCAAATCTCCTATAAAATCCTATATCAAGTGGTATCATTGAGCCCCTTCTCTTGAATTCTTTTCTTAGATCTATTAATTTTTGTATTGCTATTCTGAATTTTAGTATTATATTCTCATTTTACTCTTTCATAGCTTTCATTTGTAGTATGTCATATGTGCAAATTCCACAAAAACTAAAAAATAAACCAAATCTTGCATGTTAGATTTACATTTCTTGGATTGGAATTAGGCAAAGTGTTTCACAAAAGCATGTCTATGTTCAAGATCCAATATCTATTGTTTTTGACAGCTTAGTTTGGTTTAAAATCGTGTTGATTTTGACTTGGAGGATCTCAGGTAGATGTCCAAGATTCGAGATCTACCATTTCTAGCATCTTAGTTTGGTTTAAAAGTGATCTGTTTCCGACCGGGGTCTAGGACCTGGTGTCGGGATAGCCTCAAGAGTTGAAGATTGAATGAGGTTGAAGACCGGCTGAGTGTATCTGGTCTCTCAGATCCGGCCTTTCAGCGTGTGGAGGTCGATCTTGTTGTCCTGGAGATCCTTCACACCGACCTCTCTCGCGTTGGTGTAGGCGACAGGTGGTGTCACCTACGAAGATTCTCCGACGCTCAAGTTAGAAGAGTGTAAGTGAACTCTGTAAATGCTCAAATAGTATAATAGCAAGAGAGAGAGCAAGGAAAATGTAACCTTTGATATGTATTAGTGGAAGATGAATCGTTGGGTGTTAGTGGGCCCACTGGTTCTGATAACGTGTATCAAGAGGCAATCTGAGTGGGCCAGCATTCTGAGTATGCCGAGAGAGTAGGTGAATTATCAGTGTACTTTTCTGTCACATGGATGGAGGATAATCACCTTTTCTGTAAATTCCACTGGTGATTGTACCCATTCCTGTCAGTGAATGAAAGGGACATGTTCTGCTGTGTAGAGTGCCTTCCTGTTATGACACTGAAGCAGTCGGTTAGAGAACGGATCAGCCACCCAGTGTAGGAGAGCGGATAAGCTGATCAGTGTCTCGGATGTCACCTCGGACGACTGGTGTAAGAGAGGTTTGACGAGTGTGTTGCAGACCGGATTGGTATTCTTGACACCGGCTGAACACTAGGACGGCTATAATGACTTCTCTTTAGATGATACCGGATTAACATGTCTACCGACTAGACCATTATCCTGGGATACCAATTGACTTCTAGGAAGGCTGAGTCGGCCTTTTGTACTTAGAACCGGTATCCAGACCGGATAACCTTGGGGCCGGTATATCCCGCTATACAGGGTATCTTCGCTGATAAGCTATAATGAACTCTCATCTCATAGTGATCCTGAGGCAAATGGTTATTCACATCGTGGCGAGGACGGGTGAAGCATACGATGAAGTGAGAACGGATGAGGTGACAACGGATAACCGATGTGGCACTGTCCTCCTATAACATCGGTTCTCCCTCTAAGAGGTCGCTCTGACGTCATACTTTAGGTACCGGTATCCAGACCGGATCATGTCCCCTAGCTTATGTGAGGGACTTATGAAGTTGCTTATATGAGCTATACAACCTGCGAAAGGTCTGGATGCTGGTGTAACCTGGGAAGTTTTGAGTGATACTTCCGAGTGGAAACTCTCAGATTGATTCTTCCGGGAGGAATCTTTCCGAGTGACCATTCCTATGTGGAAGATTTCTGACTGGTGCTTCAACGGCGCTCAGTTTAATTGCTCCAATCACACTCGGAGTTCGGTTTAGTCCTACAATTTGAGTCTTCATTCGGGTTGGAGATTTCCGAGTGCAACTCTCCTGATAAGGTGTCCCCGAGTGTGACATTTCTGAGCAGAATAAATATCGAGTGAGATATCTATGATTCCCGGGTAGTATGGCACCGAGTGGAACATCTCGAAACAAGATAACTCCGAGTGGAATATTACTGAGCAGGATAATACCGAGTGAAACATTTTCGACCTCTACGTAATACGGCACTGGGTGAAGCATTTTCCGAGTAAAAACACTTAGGGACAGAGAAAGGCTTCGACTTCGGATGAGTGCGTTTTGGGTAGAGATTTTTCTGAGTAAATAATTCCTGATTGAAACTCCGAAGTGAGATATTCTTGACTTAAAGAATTCACGAGTCGGACTTCAATATGATATTACCGACTGAAAAACTTAAGAGTCCAGCATCTAATTTGAAGCGTTTCTGAGAGAGGAATTCCAAGGGAGAATATTTCCGAGTGAGGAATTCCCAGGAGTACTTCTGAGTGAATTCGATAACGATTGATTCTTCAATAGCAACCGGCTAAGTCTAGAAGTCGTACTCGGAGTTCGGTCTAATCCTACAATCCGAGCCTTCAGTCGGTGTTGGATTTTACCCATTCACCGACCTTCATTACTCGGTGTTGGATTTTACCTATTCACCGGCCTTCGAATGGGGTTCGGTGCAATCCTACAACCCATTTCTTGAGGTTTGGTTCAATCCTATAACCCAGGTCTTCAATGGCGTTCGGTTTTATCCTACTAGCCGTATCTTCAATCGGTGTTGGATTTTACCCATTCACCATTCTTCACCGACGTTCGGCCAAACCTACTAGTCATACTCGGAGTTCGGTTCAATCCTATAATCCGAGCCTTCACTGGTGTTCAGCCAAACTTACTAACCGTACCCAGAGTTTGGTTTAATCCTATAATCTAGGCCTTCAATCGGTATTTACCCCTTTGTTCCTTTGAAGAGGTTCATCGCTAACAACAGATACATTGTTAGGATCATCCGTCCCGAAAGTATCTTATCACAACGCAGTTGTGTATCGAATAACATCACAAAGGCAATAGGTGAACACAGAGAATATTTCATTAATTATAAATTACAATACAAAAGAGAGAAAGAGAGCTGAGTCAGGGTTATGCCTCGCTAAACCTTCTTGGTAAAACCGATCGGAAAAACCCAAGTAAGGAAAAAGAATGCACACCGTCTTACCGACTAGCTGTAACAGCAGATGGCGCTCTTAATTTTGATGGCCTGATCCCTAATCAATGACCTCTCGGGGGCCCTGATGTTGTTGGGACATAACATCTTGTTGTTCATGCTCGCCAATCCGGACTCCCTTTGGCTTTCCCGAAGTAGCTTCTTTGAAAAGATATTGTTTGAGTTTACCCTCTCGGATCAGGGTCTCGATAGTATTCTTCAGAGCCTGACACTCATCTGTTGAGTGGCCCTCTTACTCATGAAACTCGTAGTATTTCCGAGGGTCGCCATGTTTGCGAAGCTGGGGCGGCATCCTAACCCCGTATGAAGTAAGCGTTGGCCATCCGATCTCCCTCAGAATCTGAGATCGCTTAGAGTTTAACGGAGCATAATTGCCGAATGCATGTATCCGTTCTTCCTGACTCGAAGGCACAGGATTGTCGAAGACGCTGCCTCGGGCCGGTCTCTCCATGCGTTCCGATCCATCTCTCCATTGTTGATGCGGCATTGGAGATTTCCTTTTGGCCGCTGTTGCCTCCAAGTGCATTTCTATGCCCACGTATTTCGAAGCTTTTCTTCGAAACTCCTCCAACATCGTCGGAGGACTCTTTGCCAAAGACAAAGCAAAAGCGGATCCAGGCTGTAAGGCTTCGACAATGATATGAAGCTGAATAGCCTCCGTGAGGTTAGGCACTAAAGCAGCCTCCTTGTAAAACCTCTTCAAAAACTCCCTGAGAGTTTCGCTTTCTCCTTGCCTTATCTGAGCCAAGGTATGGGAAGTCCTTGGAATGTCCCTAGAGATGATGAAATGGCTCTCAAATAAAGTCGCCATTTCTTCCCAAGAATCTATTGACTCTGAGGGTAAACCTTTGAACCAACCGAGAGCTTCCTCCGTTAAGGTTTGTGGGAACATCCTACACATCACATCTTCATCAGCTCTCAAGTACATGGCCTCATACGTGTATGTATCAAGGTGCTTAATAGGATCAGTTTCTCCGTTATACTTTCCGATGGAAAGTGGTTGGGTCGTTTGCAGGTGCTTGGGGATGAGTATACTCATGAGCCTCCTTGAGAAAGGGATATTGAGTCGGTATGCCCCAGAAGCCATCGCTGTTTGCCCCCTCTTCCTTGCACTGATTCTGTCCCCAGAATCTTGAGTTTGTTCTCTCCTCTCAAAGGTAGGGATCTTAGAATACTAGAGAGTTGTGGATCTTTCTCTCGCAGATGCATGGCGAGTATCTTCCGCCTGAGACATCACTTTATCCCCAGTTCCTCCTTTCCCCCTTCGTAACTCCATTAACTCTTCCCTGAGTTGCCTGATAACTTCATCTCGAGGATCAAGGGTTGCCACTAGTACCATTCTCCTTGAGTGGGTTGCTGGTGATTCAAAGACGAATCTCCCCTCATCTTGTTGATGGGTCATATCTTCCACATGACCATCCACAAAGTCGCGTCCATCTCCTTCCATGGTCGACTACTAACTTCTGCAGAAAATAGGAATAACTCTACTGAGTCCCACCGGGCGTGCCAATGATCTGTTTCCGACCGGGGTCTAGGATCTGGTGTCGGGACAGCCTCAAGAGTTGAAGATTGAATAAGGTTGAAGACCGGCTGAGTGTATCCGGTCTCTCGGATCCGGCCTTTCAGCGTGTGGAGGTCGATCTTGTTGTCCTGGAGATCCTTCACACTGACCTCTCTCGCGTTGGTGTGGGCGACAGGTGGTGTCACCTACGAAGATTCTCCGACGCTCAAGTTAGAAGAGTGTAAGTGAACTCTGTAAATGCTCAAACAGTATAATAGCAAGAGAGAGAGCAAGGACAATATAACCTTTGACATGTATTAGTGGAAGATGAATCGTTGGGTGTTAGTGGGCCCACTGGTTCTGATAACGTGTATCAAGAGTCAATCCGAGTGGGCCAGCATTCTGAGTATGCTGAGAGAGTAGGTGAATTGTCAGTGTACTTTTCTGTCACATGGATGGAGGATAATCACCTTTTCCGTAAATTCCGCTGGTGATTGTACCCACTCCTGTCAGTGAATGAAAGGGACATGTTCCGTTGTGCAGAGTGCCTTCCTGTTATGACACTGAAGCAGTTGGTTAGAGAACGGATCAGCCACCCGGTGTAGGAGAGTGGATAAGCTGATTAGTGTCTCGGATGTCACCTCGGACGACTGGTGTAAGAGAGGTTTGACGAGTGTGTTGCAGACCGGATTGGTATTCTTGACACCGGCTGAACACTAGGACGGCTATAATGACTTCTCTTTAGATGATACCGGATCAACATGTCTACCGACTGGACCATTATCCTGGGATACCGGTTGACTTCTAGGAAGGCTGAGTCGGCCTTTTGTCCTTAGAACCGGTATCCAGACCGGATAACCTTGGGGCTGGTATATCACGCTATACAGGGTATCTTCGCGGATAAGCTATAATGAACTCTCATCTCATAGTGATCCTGAGGCAAACGGTTATTCACATCGTGGCGAGGACGGATGAAGCATACGATGAAGTGAGAACGGATGAGGTGACAACGGATAACCGATGTGGCACTGTCCTCCTATAACACTGGTTCTCCCTCTAAGAGGTCGCTCTGACGTCATACTTTAGGTACCGGTATCCAGACCGGATCAAAAAGCATATCAGTTTTGACTTGGAGGATCTCAGTTCAATGTCAAGGATCCAATATCTACCATTTCTAACCCCTCAATTTTGTCTAAATATTGGTTTTGACTAGGAGGATCTTAGTTCAATGTGTAGGATCTCAAATCAATCATTTTTAATACCTTAGATATAAGATCAATTAACCAATAGTTAATTAACTTTCACCAACTGGTTAAGTTTAGTATCTTACGCCATCGATTAACAAAAAGTTAAGCTCGTCGCTTAACGATTATGATTAACTTTCATCAACTGGTTAAGTTTGGTCTCTTACGGTGACGATTAACTAAGTCAAGCTCGACCTATAGCGGTAACGATTAACATTGGTTCATAGTTAAGCTTAGTTAACGGTACTAACTAACATCGGTTTTTTGTGTGAACCTCCCAAGACGCACATATCTAATGAAAACTTGACCAATGTAACTTATTTTCACATCTCAAATTTGTCCAAAGTGGCCACAACTATGTAATTAATTTTTAAATCTCAATTTTGTCAATACCAGCTATAACTATGTAACTGATTTTCACATCTCGGTTTGTCCACACTAGCCAAGATTATGTATTAGATTTTCACATCTTAATTTTGATGATCTCAACCATGATTGTGCGTGTGTATTTTCACATCTTGGTTTAATTCACCCTAGCTATCTTGTATTGTCACTTAAAAGACACCGACTTCCAAGATACAACTCAAGCAAACACACCAACCAAGACTATGTTGACCTTGGATTGACTATAACTTTGGATATGCCATGACATTGGCTTATCCTTGACCTCGATTTTGACTTCACCTTAGATATAAAGCCCATTCGACCTAGTATACCTTATCCAACCTGCATTCTAGATTCTAATGCAAACCAGTTCAAGTCTTTACTATAATAATGACTTAAATTGAAGGGCATATGATCTGCACATATCGACTAGACCTATGTCAGCCTAGGCCCATATACCTATTGATCCGGTCTCAATACCGGTATCCGTTCTACAAAACATATTTCAATGTCTTTGACAGTTTGCCAACGTGCAACCGGTATCATCGGTATACATCTGGACTCTAATTCCGTATCAGGTGCTCTCCCTATACTGGTTGTCCAGGATAACACCATGACACCGGATACATACACGTCACCATACAGAAGACAAAGAGCATTGCTACAGGGACCGATCAATAATTCCCCACACTACGAGCCAAAATCTGCTCACGGGAATGATCAACTTGTTCTCTAATTCCAGCCCACACTCCCTACGCTCAATATAAAATAGCCGCTTGACCCAATCATACAGGCAAGTGCGCAATAAAATAATAATTTATAATATTATTGGAGGTTAGTGGTTCCCCACTAACGAATCCTCGAATATCGAGCCAATCAGGTATATGAACTCTCTTCATCAATGGAGAGAGGGATCTTCGACTATTTTTCAACTTACAATTACTCTCTGAAAACATTCCTCACTTGGAATATTATCACTGACTTGAGCGTCGGAGAATCTTCGTAGGTGACACCACCTTTCGCCCACTTCAACGCGTGAGGACGGTGTGAAGGACCTCCAGGACGCCCAATCCGCCCTCTTCATACAGAGACATCGAACATATAGACCGGATACTCACATAACCGGTCTTCAAAGATGTAATCCTTTCACTATTTGAGATTGCCCCGACACCGGATCTCTTAACCTCGGTTCAGGACAGATCACCTATGTCTCAACACATGAGATGTGTTCATCTAGACATGTTATATGAACCTATGTTGGCCTAAATTTGAACTTACGTAAGACATGTCCTAGGAGGGATGCACCTTTAGACGATACCTCCCGAAAAGGATGCACCCTCGAAAGATGTCTCCTTAGTTGTTGTTAAGACACCTCTTGGGAGAGATGCGTTATTAGACGATATTTCTTTGACCGTTGTCAAGACACCTACTAGGAGGGATGCACCTTTTGGGCGATACCTCTCTGATTGTTGTCAAGACATCTCCTATAAGATACTAATTGTTTATGTCACATTACCAACAATAACTGAAAAGGTACCTGACACACTCATCGTTACATCCACACATTTCCCCTTATAAATACCCACCTCAAAGGTAGACTGTAGGACTTTCAAACTACTTTTTACTTTCATACCAGTTATTTAGCTATATCTACTATTTAAACATTGGAGATGCATTAAAGGGGCCTCATTTGATCATTTTTTAGCATTAATATTACCTTGTTTGTGGCTAATATCAATCACAAAAAGCATACTGACCTAATATCATTGTACTCCTTAAGACACCCACTCTAAATTAATATTGAATTCCTATTGTATTGATATCATACAACAACAAATAAGCATAGTACCCTCCATAACAATTAGATCACTTTCTTTTTTTTATTACTTTTTTTCTCATACCTTTTTAGCATACCAAACAAATGATTAATAGTTTTTTCCGTACACATTAATCTCAAAACGTATTTAAGGGATTGTTTGGTTTTCTTTAAGCCTCATTTACCAAAAATAAAAGGTATTAAATATATATATACACGAAAATGGGAAAACAGATGACTACATCCGGGGAAACGGGGCCTTGTTTTTCCGTTTGCGATACTTATTTTATCCTTTTATTTATTTTAATATGTAATTTCATTTATATCAGGAGCGCAACTAACCGAAATTGAGTGAAAAAGCAAAGGCCAAACAAGGAACATTTTTTTAAAAAATAATATGTAATTTCATATACTTCAACTTCTATCCATCTCTTTCATCTCTTTTTTTGGCAATCCTTTTCATCTTTTTCATTGAGTCTCATAATCTTCGTGACTCATTTCATTTATTTGCTATTTAATAATAATAATAATAAATAATAAAGAACTGCTATTTAATTTGCCTGTCTTCAAGTAAAACTACCCACGTGTGCGAATACAAATGAGCTCAACACAAGAATATCCCTTTCGTATACTCAATGGCCATTTTGTTGGTATGCAACAAAACTATGAAAAGGGCCATTCATAATTCACAAAACATTTTCTACTGAGGGCCGTTTCAGGGAAGGGCTTCTTCGCCGTTGCTCGCACATTTTCTCAATTCTGAAATTTCATTTTCCCTCGCTCTTAGTAGTAGTAGTAGGTACCATAAAAAGAAATATATATTAATTAAAATTAAATAAAAATAAAAAATTCTTATAAATTGGTTGTTCAGGTACAGCGAGCGAATTCGCACATCGAAGATCACGCCGATTTGTACAAGACCAGCGTCTTTTCTCCCACTCTTCTTTCCACTGCCACAAGACCTATTCTTTGACGCAAAGGTACGTCAATACTCAATGCTGAATACTCATTTTCGCATCGTTTTCTCTGAATTCGCTCAAATCTTCTTGTTGTTGACGAACTTGAGTGTGTTACTATTGTTGCTGGTGAATGTGAAAATCGCGTTGGATTTCGCGGTTTTTTTCGTCTGATTTTTTCTTTTCTTTGGAGATTTCTTTTTATTATCTTGTTTCTCGTTTCTCGATGAATTGCTTATAAGTGTGCGAAATGCGTTGAACAGTGCGGTTACTTCTGAATTTTCTTTGACTCGTGGAAGATCGAGAAGTTCGAACGCTGATACGACTTTGGATTCAATCTCGTCGTGTTAGCAAATTGAGTGAGTTTTTTTATTTGGATGGATGTGAAATTTGTGTTGTATTCATCGTTTCTGATTATTATTATTATTATTGCATCAGGTTTTTGGTGTATGTAAAATGTTTTGGACAGTGTTGTTTTGTTTCTGAGTGTTGTTGAGCTGTGATAGGTGGAGCAGTATGAACTTGGATATGGCTTGTAGTTTGCCGCAGTCACGGATGGTGCACGGAGGCGTGGGGACTAGTTGCAGGCACAAATCAGTAGGTCAATTAGGTTGTTTTGATTCTAGAGGGAGAGGCTTTGGTTGTGCATTTTTTGGAAACTCAAGATTGCGTGCTAGTGGGATGAGCAGAGTTGGGGGCTTTGCTGCTTGTTGGAATAATTCAAGAGTGGTTTCTGGTGGGGAGCTTAAAGTTTTGAACATGAAGAGAAGTTTGTCTTGTAATATTAGTAGTCTTTTCATGGAGTCTAGAGTAATTTGGGCAAAGTGCCAGGGTAATGATTCCTTAGCTTATGTTAATGGAAATGGCCGCAATGTTGACTATGTGGAAGGTTCAGGTGAGGATACAGCATTGAGGCCTGTTTCTGGTGCTGAACTGGACACTGCTTTGGAAGAAGAGGAAGGGCAAGTAGGGAGGCAAGAAGGAGGGACTGAAATAGGATTAGAGGGAAAAAGTGTGGATGAACTGAAAGAACTATTGCAGAAAGCCTTGAAGGAGCTAGAAGTTGCACAAATAAATAGTACCATGTTTGAGGAGAAGGTTAAAAAAATATCAGAGACTGCCATTTCTCTGCATGATGAAGCAGTGAATTCTTGGAACAATGTTAATTCTACTCTGGACTCTATCCAAGAATTGGCGAATGAAGAGCTTTTGGCCAAAGAAGCTGTCCAAACTGCAACGATGGCTCTTTCATTAGCCGAGGCTAGGCTTCATGTAGCCATAGAATCTTTGGAGGATGCAAAAGAAGTTCCTGATTCAGCACAAGGTTCTGATGAGAGCAATGGTGATAAGGACATGATGAAAGAGGAGAAAGCCCTTTTGCTTGCTCAGGTAGAAATCAAGGAATGCCAGGATAATTTATCCAATTGTGAGGCAGAGCTGAGGCGCTTGCAAAATAGAAAGGAGGAGTTGCAGAAGGAACTGAGCAAATTGCAAGACATTGCTGAAAGGGCTCAGCTGAATGCCGTGAAAGCTGAAGAGGATGTTACAAACATAATGCTTTTGGCAGAGCAAGCTGTTGCCTTTGAACTTGAGGCTACGCAACATGTAAATGATGCAGAGATTGCCTTACAGCGTGTGGATAAGTCTACTTCTAATTCAAATGCTGATACCACAGAAACTGTACAAGTACCAGATGTTGGGGCTGTTTCTGAGGAGGAGAAAGTGGTTGTAGGTCTTTCTAGTGATGTCACCGTCGAAAGAGACAGAGATTTTGCAATTGATTATGAATCTTTGCCTGCCAAGTTATCACTTGAAACACTATCTGATAAAACCAGCCAAACTTTGGATGAGAAGACACAGCCAGATTACTTGAGTGATAATGAGAATGCTGTTCAAACAAAAAAGCAGGAGACTCAGAAAGATTTGACAAGAGATAGTTCACCAAAGGCATTATTGAAAAAGTCCTCTCGATTCTTTTCTGCATCATTCTTCTCTTCTACTGAAGATGGGACTGAGTTCACACCTGCATCTGTCTTCCAGGGCATTGTGTTACATGTACGGAATCAGTTGCCCAAGCTGATTCTTGGGTTATTGCTAATGGGAGCGGGGTATGCATGATCGAGCTACATCTTTTTCCTTGACTATTGTAGCTTTTAATTCAATCCTTCTAAAAGCAATTTATCTGGAAGAATATATACACCATGTGATTGGCATATAATATGTGGGTATACGAGTAATATATACAGAATATTAGGGTGGCATTTTTTAGCTTTCTTGTGTAGCACGGTTGAGAATATCAAGACACTCTTAATTGATTTACATGAAATTTTTAGCTTGTTTGAAAACTTATTTTGAAGTTAAATTGCTGCAATCTGGACTTTGGAAAGGGGTATATATGCGCCTTGACATGTGTCACTTTGAGTTGCTCGTAAAAGATTAAGGGAGATTGATTATATTGGGCCTTCTGGACATGTTTATTTACATGCCAAGGTTTAATATATAGATTTTACCCAATATTTGATAAATGGTGGGTTTTTATTTCAGGGTTGCCTTCTACGCCAATAGAGCAGAGAGGAATACCCAGTTGCTTCCACAGGCAGATGTTATTGTGACCAGTGTTGAAGAAGTTTCCTCTAGTGCAAAGCCTCTGGTTAGACAACTTCAGAAACTCCCCAAGAAAATCAAGAAAATCATTGCATCATTACCTCATCAAGAGGTTGTTTTTCTCCAAGCTTTCCCCTCTAATCTTATGCTCATTTTATAAATTTTATCTGACTTTGTAATACATATATCCTAGGTGAATGAGGAAGAAGCATCCCTCTTTGACATGCTCTGGTTATTACTTGCAAGTGTTGTATTTGTGCCAATATTTCAAAAAATCCCCGGAGGTAACTCAGTTGCTATGTTTCTTAGTATTGAATTGAACATAGTCTGCGCACTAAATTATAACAAAGTTGCTTGTCTAGGGCTCTAGATGTTTATAATGTGATTAGGCACCAAATTCCACATATTTTGGTTAAAAGTAGCTTGATGCATAGATTGTCTCCAATCTCTGATCTCATGGTTCATTTGCTTGGTGTTTATTTATTTGGTTCTGATCAGAATTCTACAAATCAGATTCGTCACTACTTCTAAAGAGTTTCAAACTTATGACTATGACACATATATAATGTTCACATAAATATATAAGATGAGATTAAAACTTCACGGAAAACTACTTAGATATAAATAAATACAATAATCAATCCTAGGAACAAATAAAGACAATGTTTTTCTTAAATTTACCATGCTTGTGTTGGAGGATTAAAGATATAGTGTAATGTGATACTCAAACAACAAATACAGCTTGGCTTATTGATAACATGTTGAAAATTATCTTCATTAAAATGAATTAATGAACTAGTTCAATTGTTCAACTGGTCAAACCATGTCTAGATTGCATGGTCTGACTAGTTTATCGGCTCCAACATTGGATATGGTTAAGGTTGGTTCTGAGGTCAACTGGTAGACTGGTTGATACCCTTATCTGACATGTCTAAGCATTATCTGGATATGTTAAATTTCATTTGAAGTTTTACACAATAACATTGATTGTTTAGATTCACATTTTGTTATGCCAATGCTATGCCCTATATATTGCAACAATGTTCAGGCAGTCCCGTCCTTGGCTACTTGGCTGCTGGTATCTTGATCGGGCCTTATGGTCTCTCTATCATTCGTCATGTTCATGGGACAAAAGCAGTAGCTGAATTTGGAGTTGTTTTTCTTCTATTCAATATTGGACTGGAGGTGGTTTCCAATATGTGCTGTTCTATATTGACTTTGACCATTACCATTATCAAAAGATTTACACTGAGGCTCTTATCTGCATTGTTGTTTTAGCTCTCTGTTGAAAGGCTTAGTTCAATGAAAAAATATGTCTTTGGATTAGGCTCTGCACAGGTGAGTGAGAAACTCCACTTCACCTTGATCTATTTTTCTTATACTCGTGATGTATTAGTTGACAATTCTCAGCATATATGAACAAATGCAGGTTTTGGCTACTGCTGTAGCTGTTGGTTTGGTGGCTCATTATATTTGTGGCCAATCTGGTCCCGCTGCTATTGTCATCGGGAATGGCCTGGCATTATCATCTACTGCTGTTGTTCTGCAGGTAAATAACCTGAGATTGTGTGCTTCAGTAATATCTACCTTTTTTGACAAGCATTAACTGTAAAATGTTATTTGGAGTAGGTATTTTTTTATTTAGCTTGCCTCTGTTAATAAATATATCAATGCTTGCAATGTTCATTTTATTTGTTTTTTCCTCTTATTTCTGCGGAGTCTATCTTGCTGCAATAATTTCAGTGAACTTGTTATACAGGTCTTGCAGGAAAGAGGTGAGAGCACATCACGGCATGGACGAGCCACATTTTCTGTTTTGCTTTTTCAGGTTACTTTCTATTCAGATATCAGACGCTGATAGAATTTTCTTGTCAAATGTGCTAGATGTACACAGATATTATTTGTGATGTATTGTTTACTAAGTGCTATATGTATCTTGATTCAATGTTTCAACCCCATACTTCTGCTTGTGCCTTCTGGATAATAGTTGTCAAATTGTGGTGTAGCGGCAGCGATCGTGCCATGAAATCGTGTTGCGGCCTGTTGTGATTCTCTTGCAAATTTCGAGACACTACCTTCGCGGTGCGATAGCTGTGGAGAAAATCGCGGCTTGTAGCTGCCGCTATTTAGAATGGGCCTCAAAACGATGTCGTTTTTAGCTTAATGAAGGACATCCGTGTAATTTTATTCTTCCCTCTCCTTTTGTTTAGGGTTTTCAAACTTGACCCTTCTCACTTCTCCCTCATTCGACACTTGCTCTTCACTCTCTCTCTCTCTCTCACGTCATGCACTCTTGTTCCTCTGCGTCAAGACTCTCCCTCACAAGTGACAACACCTTCATCACTGATGAGAGTTACTCCGTCACCGGCGACAGCCCCAGCATCTCCGGCAACAGCCCCGGCATCTTCTATGTGGTCTGCGACTCCGGCAAGCTCTGTCAAGACCTTGTCCCAGCCACTGCACACTCCGGTGACCTCCTACAGCCCCTCTAGTGATTGTACCTTCTGTTTCTTCATCAGAACTTGGAGATGAAGATGAAAAATTGGATTTTTAGAATTCTTAGTTGATATGGCTTATGTTTTTTTATGTTCTGCTGCTGCCTAGGGATTTATGATATGAATTCTGGTTTTTAGAATGTTTTGATTATGATTTTATGCATTTCAGACCATGTTTTGAATCTTTTGATTTGAATAATATTAGATTTCAATTATCTACTATGCATTTAGGGTGTTTTTAGTTATTTTTCTGTTTTTTTATTCTGTTTTTCTACATATATTTGTGTTTATGTGTTTACCCCGCAATAGAATAAAATAGCATACGCGATTTGCTCCGTGATGTCTCAATCTCAGATTTGCTCTGTGTTTATGTAAAATGCTCCGCTATTTGGGATTGATGTTGCAAGATATTATACCGGACGAGCCTATAATTTATTTGCAGTTTGTCCAGCATTTTACATGCATAATGACACTATGCTAGTACCATGTTACCGTGAAACTAAAATCTCTAGTTGGAAGTTGGGGTAGATGGTTGTATACATTGTTGATATGTTTGCCCCCTGCCTCCTTTTGCACTTTATTATGTGTTAAGATCATAGTAGTCAATAGCAGCACAAATTGTGGCACAGAGCGGTTGGGTGCCACTATGGGAGGAGTTGTAGCGGCCTGCCTCAGGTCGCGGCCACAGCGGGGCGAATAGTGGCAGAGTGGGAGCGGCAAATAGCAGTGCTATATGTATTGCTGCCTGCCTGAAATGCCCTTTCTGGGTCAGTGTTTTTTACCCTTTTTTAAAGGGTATTATCGGTCTCTCAACCCTAATGGTTTGTTTGGTTGGAGGTAAAAGGAGAGAGGAAAATCAAGGAGGGAATGAGGAGAAAGAAAGTTTTCTCTTGTTTGTTTGGAAGGAATAAAAAGAAAAGTTTAAAAAACAGTGGGACCCAACGGAAATTAATTCCTTCCTGATGGAAGGAAATGAGGGAAAATGTGACAAAATTGTTGTTTAATAAATTTTAATACATAAAAAATTTAAAATTTTAAGTATAAACTAATTTATTTTTATCCACCTTTTTTTCTTCCATCCAAACAAGAAAATATTCCCTTTTTCACTCCTTTTTCCTTCTATTTCTATCCATCCAAATAATATATTTTTCCATCTTATTTCTATTCTATTTCTTTCCTTTTTATTTTTTCCTTCCTATTTCATCTCTTCATCCAAATGAACCATAAGGGGCCTATGCTTTGAAAACCCTAAACAAAGACAACAGCCACCCCTCATTTACACTACCCTAAACAAAGAGAGAGGAGAGAGAAGAGAGGAATGGTGACTCCAACCACTTCTTTGGAGTCCACCCTTCTCTGATGAACTTGGTTTTCTCTGGTGTCTTCTCTGACAATCTTCATCCTCTGTTTTGAATAAAGGAGTGGTGTACATCTTCAATTTTTTCCCGGTCATCTTCATCATCATCTTCTTCGACCTTTGATGATGATGGAGATGAGCAGCCAAATCTTGAAGATGAGGATGCATATTAGGATTAATTTAGGATTAGGAACTAGGAACTTGAAGTTTGTTATCTAGTTGCCTTGTTTAACTGTCTTAGAAGTTAGAACGTGAATTTTCATGTGTTCTTGTGATGTTTTTGTGACTGTGTTTACTGTTTAGTATTTAGCTTTATGCTATGTTATGTGATGTTTATTTCAATTATTATGAGTATGGTATTATGGTTTTAAATTTAACCTGGTATTTTTTGGTGATTTTTTTAGCATATATGTGTAGAAAGTGTTTGAAATGTTTAATTAGGTTCATCATTATAGCGGTCATCCCCCTTTTCAATATTGTAGTTTTAAGGTTGGCTGCTCTGTGCCACTATTTTGGATTGATAACTATGGTTAAGATGTTCCACATCGGCTAAGAATATGATCATTATACTCCTTATAAGACTCGTGACAACCTTCAACTCTTAAGGTAAATTGTAAGATTGAGTTAGGCCTAAATGCCTAATATCTAAATTTAAGATAGTATCAGAGGCAAACCTAAATTCTTTGTTGGGCTACCTGTGAGTAGATGTATTGAAAGTCTTATGTCATTGGGCCGTGCATGTTTGTCCATGACTCCATGCTCCATATGCTTAGTCTTGGAAGTGATAGGATGTGTTGAAAGTCTCACATTGACTTTAGATGTGGACAAATTAAAGTATACAAGGTGTAGACAATCCCCACTCTATGAGATAACTTTTAGGGAGTTGGGTTTGGTCTTGAGTTTCAACATTATGTTTTTCTATAGAGGTCCTCAACAAGCTTCCTCTTCTTTGTCTGCTCTATCTGGTCAATTATTTTGCCATTTCGGACATTGATTCTATTGTTAGCTCTTGAATGCCTTTCATTTCTTATTTAATTAGTGTTGCAATATTTTGATCCTAATTGACTTTTACTCTTCTTTGTTTATCTTCAGGATCTAGCTGTGGTGGTCTTGCTCATACTCATACCTCTTATTTCTCCTAATTCTTCAAAAGGAGGGGTAACATTTTTCTATTCTACCTGTCTTAAAATACCTATTTCTGATAGGTAGAGGATATCATGGTCATTAGGTTTAGCTGTTAAAACATGATTATGTTGCCTAGACTCTTGTCCTTTGAAGCCTGAGAGACAATATATTAATATGACCTGGACATTTAGTTTAACATGCAATAAGAAACACAAGACCATGGAAGTGCAAGAAAAAATTTCGACAATACCTTGTTAGTATAATCACATTGAGTAGTAACTTAATATGGGTATAGAACATGCAGTATTGAGTTATTTTTTTTTTAGTTATGGTATATGCATTGAGAAGGTTAAGACACAGATCTATCTTTCTAATTAAAGTTGGTTGATGTAAGTGCATGATTGGTAGAATTGATATGAAAATGTGACCTTCTGTGGTTGTCATTGTTAGCCTCTGGTACTGCTGCCTTTGTTGTCCTCATTGAAAGTACCACTCTATTTCAGGTTGGTTTTCAAGCTATTGCTGAGGCTCTTGGACTGGCTGCTGTCAAGGCAGCAGTTGCTATCACTGCTATAATTGCAGGTGGACGACTGGTAAGTGTTTAGAACTGGGGTGTGTAATCTCTAATTAGTATGTCTTCTAATTATTAATATGTAGTCCTAATCTGGATAACTGATGCTTACCTTTTATCTTTTGGAGGAAATGTTAGATTTTCTTGTCCTCATGAATCACTATATTTATTTTGTGTGCTTAACATTTGATTTGAGTTTTTCAAGACATCTTTTTATATAAAACATAATGCTAGGCCATCAATTCTATTGTTTTACATGATATGTGTGATCCCTTGAAGCACATTCTGATATTTGATTTATCATGGTCGCCTACCAGTTATCACACATGAAATACATAGACTCAGCCACTTATATAGTTTGAGATTGAGTTTTGGTTTGTAGTGAACTTATGAGGTTCATTTGGAAAGCATCACATGGTGGATAGTATTTGAACTGCTGATATAAAGTACACTTGATGGTACTGAGTTTCCTGTTCTTCATTACAGCTCCTTCGACCTATATACAAGCAAGTTGCAGAAAATCAAAATGCAGAGATTTTCTCAGCCAACACTCTCCTTGTTATTCTTGGCACTAGTCTTCTTACAGCCAGGGTACGTGATTGTCCTATTGCTTTTCTTTTTATACTTTCTTTTTCTTGTGTGTTTTTGATTGAAGATATTCAGAAAAATATTACTAAAAGTATTTTGTTTCTAAATAAAAACAAAAATTCAAATTTTATACTTGTATTTTTAAAATTAAAAAAAATGGATGAATTGAGTGAAAGCAAAAAAGATTCAACAATCTGTGAAAAAAATTCAATGATTTCTGAATCAACCATTCTAATTCAATCTAGAAATTCGGAAAAATTTTCATTGACAGAAAATAAAATAAAAGATCTGAATGTTAAAACAAAAACAATTATAAAACAAATAGAAAAATTGAAAAATGTTAAAAGATTAGAATTCGAAAAAAACATTTTACCGATATTACAAAGAGGAAATGTTCGATTAATTCGTAAATCACATTCTTTTTTAAAATTTTTCATGAAAAGGATATACATAGATTTCTTTATATATATAGTTAGTATTCCTGGGATCAATATCCACCTTTCTCTTGAATCAACAAAAAAAATGATAAATAAATACATTTACAATAATGAAAGAACTAGTAAAACAAATCAAAGTATAATTAAGTTTATTTCGATTATACATTAGAAGATAAAAGGCTTGCCAATCGGTTCAATTATGAACTGCTCCACTAGCTGGTCTAGTTAAGCCTCTATAAATGGAACTAGTTCACTGCTCTTGTAAACCAGTGAACTGGCTGTGGACCAATATATTCGATATGGTTTGACTCTTTGGGGGGTTTAACTGGTTATAAATAACTTTACCACAAAATGTAACAATTGTGTAATGTTATCAGATTAATCATTCTTATATTAAATTTATTTGCTTGCGGCATATAGATAGACATCAAACATGAGTGTGTAACATAAGAAGGCAATGTTCAACCACTGCCATTGGTGCTTCCTGTGTCATGTAGTTAGATTAAGTATTCTTACCTTGAATGTATGTGATTGCTTGCTGCATGTAAAATCTGTGTCATTTATGTAAAAACCTAATTATTAAAGCTTAGAAATAAATTGATTTGTAATTTTTAGTGAAATGGTTAGTTAGTTAGAGGCAAATTGATAGGTAATTCCAATATAGTTTTGTGGCAAATATTTGTCTATCCTTTTTTTACATACTTCATATTACTGGAATAATATTTATTCCTGAATATGTAAACAAATATCAAAATCTCACAATTTATACCGCCACACTACACATGTGCTTGTGTGATGTATATAGATTTCTGATTCAACTATGGTTGAACCATCAAACTGTGTTCCAGTTTGATGACTGGACTGATTTTCAAAATCTTATGTTTAAGTTCAGTACTGTGTTTATTAACCTGATCTTGAATTGTTTATTTTTTCCTTTATTTTAAACAGGCAGGACTTTCCATGGCATTGGGAGCATTTTTGGCTGGTTTATTACTGGCCGAAACTGAATTTTCCTTACAAGTTGAATCTGATATTGCTCCATATCGTGGCCTTCTTTTGGGGCTCTTCTTTATGACAGTAGGTGTTGAATATCGGAATTCACAAGTTTATTAATTGTATTGTTTGACTTTTATGTTTTCTATCTTCATTAATCACGAATGATTGTCTGGAATCTCAATTTCATGCCACTCAAATCTAGTTCAAGATGGAGAATTCAAAGCTTTGATTTCTTCAATAAAGAAAAACAACAGAAAAAAGAAGCATTCAAAGATGGAAACTTTTAGAGATCAAAATATTTCCTTTAATCGAGTGAGCAGAAAATTACTAGCAAGCAACTCATTAAAAAGTTAAACATTTTGTTTTAGATTCTGCAGAATTGTTTGTGAAAAACAATTCAAAGTTTAGGATTTAAGCATTGCTTTTAATTGTCCACTAGTTCTATAACAACCGCTCAAAATAAGAAAAGCTATAATTGGGGGAATGTTTAAGAAAAGCTATAATTGGATGAACAAATATCAATAGGTTTATTCGTCCCTGAATTTTATTGATATTTGAAGAAAAAGGTACACAAAGGAATCTACTCCTCTCACATTGGAATAAAACCAGTAAACTACACAATAATTCTCTCCTCTCTCTTTGTTGAAAACAGAGAGCCTTTTTATAAGAGGCTGGTTAACAAACTAATCACCTCAACAACCTAACAAAATAGTAAAACGGAATTCTAACCAACTAACAAACTTGTAATAGAATCCTAACCAACCTAAGAATACTAGATTTAACTCATATTTGTACTCTTACTTCTTCTATAATACACTTTTAAACTCTTTGAGGGTCTAACAGATGTCTTAATTCTTATTGCCAAGATGGATAAATTTAGGTGTTTCTGGTGGACTTGTGATCCACAATAGGGATATTCAAATCATTTTATCGTCTATTACCATGACAAGAACCAAGCTGTATCTCACTAGGAGTGCTTAGGGATAGAACTTTAAATGGTAGAAAACTAAATTCTGTCTAAAATGAACAATAGTTTTGTGCTGTAAACATTATGAGCTTCTGTTGATCTTAAATCTAGATGACAATCATCTTTTTTACGCTGATCAGAAAATATTGACTGTTTAACACTTTAACTGTGAATTTCTCCTAGAATTTTTATGTTTACCAATGTCTAGAAAGCTTATATCTGTGTAATTAATAGCAATTATTTTTTGTGACTTTCAGGTAGGAATGTCAATTGATCCAAAACTTCTTGTTTCAAACTTCCCAGTCATCACAGGGACACTGGGACTCTTAATTTTTGGCAAGACAATCCTGGTTTCTTTGTTGGGTAGAATGTTTGGGATTTCCCTCATTTCTGCCATAAGAGTTGGTCTTCTTCTTGCTCCTGGTGGAGAATTTGCATTTGTGGCTTTTGGTGAAGCTGTTAATCAGGTTTTTATCCTTGAGAATACCTACCGAGATTTGTGTTTTATTGATACTAGTTTATTTTATTATAGGTACTTATGTAAAATAAATCTCTTTTCAGGAGTTTGAATTAGTTTAATAAATGGATAAGTAATAGGTGCTGGCCCGATAAGTTTCGATAAAATAAGCTTTTACCTCTTCCTACGTAGTTTTTTCATTATATGCCGCTATGCCTGCAAAGAGTTTTGAGTCTCATTGTCACCTGTTCTTGCATTTACCCGGTAGTTTTATAGATTAACATTGTTTGGTTTAGAAGGTAGGCTTGGATGTATGCCCCATTTTCAATGATTTCTGTTTGTTATCTTGAAGTTTTTTAAGATTATAGCCATAGGATTCTATCTATCAAATTGTGTTGTATTTCTATTACTTGGAGCATAAGGATGCGGAGGATGTAGTTTCTCCTGTATTTTCTGAAATAAAAAAATCATTACATCCTTTTTAGAATTCAAGGAATGATAGAAAAGGAGAAAGGTTCTGATTTCATTAGAGACTAATAGAGATAGGATACAAGTATTTATAGTGCTGAGAGTTGCAACAGATTAGTTTGTTACAGAGAGATATTATCTATAACAGATTTTCCTACACAAGTCAAATCAATACACTCTGACAATCCCTATTATTGGGCTGAATTGTACTTTGTACATCTCTCTTTGTTTTGGTATTCAGCTTTTGCAACATTTATGACTGGTGGATATTCAGATAGATTTGTGGAACTTTGCTAGCACGGTTCTTATCTATATGAAAAAAATTCTCTTCTGTGAATTTTGTATCATCTTTAGTGTTTGAGGATTGATCATCCTTTTAAGTTGAAAAATACAAGTTGTCATAACTTTTTTTTTAATAATCTGCTTGCTTTTATTTGTTTTTTTTTTTTTTTTGCTAATTGGAACTTCTGCAGGGCATAATGTCTTCCCAGATGTCATCTTTGCTGTTTCTTGTTGTTGGCATTTCAATGGCCATCACACCTTGGCTAGCTGCAGGAGGCCAGCTGATTGCTTCCCGTTTTGAGCAGAATGACGTTCGAAGTTTATTACCTGTAGAAAGTGAGGTAAAATCTCTTGCATAAGTGGCCGACCAGTAATTTTGTTAATAATGACCATGGATTTGTAGCTCTTTCAGTATGTAATGGTGAATGGAATACTGGCTTTCTTACAGCCAGGTAGTTTTTTGCTGTTTCATAGGGATAGGAATTATCGCCATGCTGGCATATTGTAGCTGTGTTGTAGTTAGACTTTACAGTACCAAAAAATATTAAGAGTTATTCTCAAACTGATATATAACATCAAGGGGTCAGGGGCTTGGGCATTTGACCTTTGAAAAATAATTCAATTAAGTTATCTAAATTCCAGTTTATTAGTGAACCCTAATAAGCAGGATACTAAATGATTGGATAGCTAGCAATTATTATTCTTATTTGTATTTTGGAGTTGCCTATAACCTTTCCTAGATATTGAGTTACTAAAATTTAAAGTATAGTCTGGCAACTCATTTTAATTTTTTGGAGTTTCTTCTTATCAGAAAAAGGCAGGTATGGTATAAGTTGAAAAATAAAAAGCTAGCTGAGGTGGAAAAGTATTTTATGAAGTCAATTAACTAATCACATGTGTCCTCACTGCCTTGATACAAGCTTGTTATGATACCATATGTACAGAGTACAGTGTGTTTCTTAGTCACTAATGATAAATGTCTATTATTTTGAAGGGGAAACCTTGGTATCCTGCATACCTCTTTGATATCAGGAGCACCTATTTGTTGTTCATGAAATGTTCTGGGCTGTATGTTCTTTGTTAATGGGTTTCATCCTGTTCATTTGACTTAAATGTGATAAGCTCATTGTTTATAGTTTAGTTTTAGGTTTGTAGCTAAAAATATTTAGTAGTTTAAAGAGTTTATGTAGGAGTTATGCAGTTAACTTGTATTTTTTTAATTGGAGCAATGTGAAATTTTGTAGTTAACTTCTTTTTGGATGATATCTTTTACAGACAGATGATCTGCAAGATCATATCATCATTTGTGGATTTGGAAGAGTTGGCCAGGTAAGTTCTCTCTCCTTTAGGTTGGATTAATTAGTTTACACTTTACATAATAGATTTAGATATAACAATTCATCTGTTATGCTCAGATCATTGCTCAACTTCTTTCTGAGCGACTTATTCCATTTGTTGCACTAGATGTAAGAAGGTAACACAACTTGCTATATGTAACTATTATCCTTGTCTTGTAATTGTCTCTTGTGGATTTTATGTTGCACTAGGTTTTAAGTTTATTTTATTATTTCTATTAAAAAAGGAAAAAGAAAAAGAAGTTACATGTGTTGAAAGTCTCACATTGACTAGAGATATGACCAATTAAAAGTATATATAGTGAGGGTAATCTTCATCCTATGAGCTAGCTTTAGGATTAGGTCTAATACCCAAATTCAAGAACATGCATATCCGACTCTGCATCCAAAGGGGAATAGAAAACAAAACCATCAAAATAATCTTTGTTTATGTACAAGGTCATAAGTCACCTAGGTCGGTGGGCCTCAATATGATGTCCGTGATTGTGTTTTACTTTCTTTTGCAACAGTTGGTTTATGAGTGTAATGTTTTTATACTTAAATGGAGCATCTCAGTGGTTAGTTTTAAATTTTTAGTTTGATGATCCTGGTAACCGGTGACTGGGATGGGACATTCTTTAAATGTACTTGAGCAAAATAATTGTGAGGCACCCTGTCTGTCTGTCTATCTCTCTCTCTCTCTCTATATATATATGTATGTGTGTGTGTAAGTATATATGTTTGTATATTATTTACATGTTAATTTCAATGATTGTCTAGATTCTTTACTATGGTTTGCTGATGTGAAGTTTTTGATGGAAAGTTGGAAACACAGCCATCTAACTTTCTTTTTTTCCCTGTTTTTGCTAATATGTTCAGTGATAGAGTGGCAGTCGGGCGTGCCCTGGATCTCCCTGTGTACTTTGGAGATGCTGGTAGTCGAGAGGTAGTGCGCTGCGCATGACTTAAGCACAAGTTAGATACATGTTCTTACCTGATTTTTTTTTCGGTTGCATGTCTAGGTTCTACATAAGGTTGGGGCTGAAAGGGCATGTGCGGCAGCAATAACTCTTGATACGCCTGGTGCAAATTATAGAACAGTTTGGGCTCTAAGCAAATACTTCCCTAATGTGAAGACTTTTGTCCGTGCCCATGATGTACATCATGGATTGAATTTAGAAAAGGCTGGAGCTACAGCTGTAATACTCTCATCCATTTTAGCATTTCTGTTTTATTACCCAATGTCACAAGTTGAAACAGTGGTAGGATTTTGTAGATGCATTTAAATGGAAAAAACAAGGCTCATGGGTTCTACTTCATTTTTGGTGTATTTTAAAAACACAACAGAAAACGAGGTTTACAGGTGGTATATTATGAATCCATTAAAAAGGGTGAAGAGAATGGACCAAAACAGAATTATTTTTTTTTGTCTGGTCTGCACACCATATGTTACTAGTGGAAAAAGACTTGTTTTATTCATAGCAAAATTGAACTTACTTTTGAAACTTGTCACTTGTAGGTTGTCCCAGAGACCTTGGAACCAAGTCTTCAGCTAGCAGCTGCTGTGCTTGCTCAGGTAACAATTTCATTGAATACCACAGTTTATTGTAACAGAAATATTGATGTAGTGGAAATTTTTTGATGCATCTAACTCAATATTTATGCTAGTAGTTTTGTTTAAACTTTGAATATGATAGACACAATTAGTAGCAAATGGTTATATGGTTATTTTCCATTTCTTATTCTATTGGATATTGTTCAAAAGAAAAATCATAGCAACACACTCTTTCTTATTGGCTAAATTTTATTGAAATTTATAAAATTGTGAGTTTCTATTATTGATCAAGCTTTTGTAGTTTCCAATAAATTTCAACCAATAGTAAGGTGTGTTAGGACTTAGGAGGTTGTGTTAAAGAGTGTTGCTAGCGCTCCTCTTGTTCATATTTGCCGAACTTGTGTTAATTTCCCTTGATATAAACAATTTACTTGGGTTTTGGTCAACTTTTCTTAGAAATGCTTTAACATATTTTTGTCCTTTACTGCATTGTAAGATTGGCTGCATATCTTTTTGGCAAAACTAACTTCTCTGTTCATACCATCATAAAAAAATTATAAGAAAAGAAACTGTCACATGACGTAATCTTAAGCCTTCATGGAATCAAAACATCCATAGTGAAGGTTCTCGTAATATTTATTGTTAATGTATGAAATTTATGACACAATGCTGTATCATGGAGGTGGATGATCTTTAGTTTTTAAAATATTTCTTTATTCAGGCTAAACTCCCCACATCAGAGATTGCAGCAACTATAAATGAATTCAGATCCCGACATCTGTCTGAGCTCACAGAGGTACGTATTCCCATTGGTCTTGTGCAAAAAATGCACTGCTTTTATTATCCTTTTGTGTGGTTGGTATCTTAAATGCTTGTGATTCTTGTTCTATTTTTGCAGCTGTGTGAAGCAAGTGGAAGTTCTCTTGGTTATGGATTTCACAGAATTATGAGCAAATCCAAATCTCAATCCCCGGATTCATTAGACGAGACCCAAGTCTCTGAAGGGACACTGGCTGTATGAAGATTTCCGCATATACCAAATAGATGGCAGAAGTAAACCGAGAGTTAGGAAAAAAGGAAAATAATTGTGAAAAAAATGTATAGCAGGTCATATGTTCAATTGTTCTGTACAGAAATATAGCCAGATAGAACAAGATCAATAGTTTTATTTTCTTTTTCTCCAGAAAATTTTGGTTCCGACCCGTCAAATTCCTGCTAAGGAGGGTTGGTGTAGTTGTATGTGCAAAGTGGGGTGATTCCTGCTCCGTTAGTTAGATAATTGGCGCCACGAATTCATCCTAGATATTTTAGTTTTTACTGCTAATATTGGAAAATTGTTACTTGTATAATTCAACCCAAATTCATGCCAAATCCTATGATCAAGGTTGTGAAATGTTACCCAGTGTTTGGTTTGGTAACTTTTCACTAGTTTCAGTGGTTAGATTGGAAATTATAACTAAATCCCTTTTTTGTTGGAGAAACTAAATCCCTTTTAAATATCCAAACAAACAAGCATCACGATTTCAGATGCTTGTTATTAATTGATGAAATAAATAAGGACAACGATACATAAAAGGCAAATGATGGAATGAAGTCATGTTTCTTTTAATTTGTACCAACAACTTCAGTACAATGCTTAATAATTAGATTTCAGTAAATCTTGTAATTTTTAAGGACGAATAACAAATAGAATTTTCATTAGGGGTGAAACTAAAATCTGATATTTTTATCCTCTCCACTGCATCACGGAACAACCTATGATATTTTTATAAATTAATAATTATTTACGTCAATTTTAAAGGGCTATTCACTTTAAGTAAGTTTATCTAATTGATATATGGATGATTCATTAGATTATTGAAATGAGTTTTATTTTTCTTACCCAAGCTTTGTTTCTATACCTGCGGCTAAGATTTGAACTGATGCAAATATGTTTAAAAACCTAAATATTCAGCAATGGTCAATTGACTTTGTTGGCAGCTTGTTTTAAAAAATATTTAGACTTATGTGCCATTTTATGTTTTTTTGAGTTTAATTACAATTTAATTCTCATAATTTTTTAACTTTTTAGTTTTTGGTTCAAAATTTCATTTAATAATTAACGAAAATATCATAAACAATATGATATTGATTTATATATATTTATAAAAATAGATAAAGGAATAATATGAACCTAGTACTTCAAGCTTATAAACTTTTGCTTCATTTAGATCAATTTTACTTATTTTATTTTTCTTATTTGACTAATTTTTATATCTTTCCTTTCTTACATTAAACGTATTTCATATATTTTTCTTTTATCCATTCATTCCCGATTGCACCCCTGTTACATTCTCACTACTTATTAAGCAGAATTTGGGAACTATTTCATGTTTTTTGTTGAAATTATTAATACTATTTCATGTTTTTTGTTGGTGGGAACTATTTCATGTTTCGTTATTCCACTTTTACCATTGCACACTGCCTTAGAAGTTACAAGTGAATCCAAAACAAGGGTATTTTTTTGTTTTTGTTTTTCTATACATCAGAAACATTATTCATTGATACATATAATTATCGATAAGTAGTTGTCCATCTTAGAGAAATATACATATAATTATTTTTTGATATTATCCAATTTTCAAATATTGAAACAAACGTTCAACTCATATAAAATTAACAAAGTGAATAAATAATACGAACTTTATAATTTAATTTTTAAACAAGCCGTCGGAACTTAAAAAATTCAATTTTCGACTCCAAATTGGTAGGAGAGTTGACATACACACACTACCGAGTCTTATACTACACTCTCTGCAAACATTCAAAAATTGAAAGTGGTCCAAAAACCTCTTGAAAAATCCATTTTTCTTCTTCTTCAACGTTGTTGTTCCTCATATCCTTACTCTCTCCATTCAACCTGAACGCATAACGAAGAATGGCTCCGAAAGTGTCGGAAAGTCGTGAAGCTGAAGAAGATTCGGAGGTGGAGAAGTTGGAGTCTGATTTGAAGCTAATGGCGCACAAGATTCTCGAATACCGTTCAACTCTTCCAGATCAACTCAACGCTACCCTCCGTTCCATTCTCGATGCTCACAGACCCTTTCTTCCACCAGGTACCTCTCTAGGGTTTTCCCTTTTTCCCTTTTTTATATTTGGGAATTTAGTTGAATTCAATTGGATGCCTTTCCCCCCTTGTTTTTGGCGATACACGAAATTAGTATCTTCCGTTTGAAATAATTTATGTTGCTGATTTCGTTATGGGTTGTAAGTTAGTTTCTTCAATTATTCCCGAGTCCAAAGGTTAAGTTAGAGCAACCTCCACCAGCTGGTCTGCTCGCTTGGTGGTTTCAATTGTGTGTGTGTGTGTGTGTGTGTGTGTGAGAGAGAGAGAGAGAGAGAGAGAGAGAGAGAGAGAGAGGGAGAGAGAGTGGTTTTTATGGAAGATTTCTAAAACTCTCTTTTTTGGGCATGTGAGTTTTGAGTGTGATGAGGTTTGAATCTGGAAGTGCTATGTATTTGTTGTCATTTTAGTGAGAATAGTTGTCAGTTCAAAGTTCATTTTGAATAGGTGTCATGTGGGCAGAAGTAGATGTTGTTTTCCAAATATTTATTGAGTTGACTTGACACTTGATTGATGATATTTTGTTAAATTGAGTGCCTTTGTTTAGTGTATGATTACTGTCTTTTGCATCGTTCCTTCTTCCTTTGTTTTCTTGAGCTAAGTGATAGCAGTGGTTTTTCCATGGGTTCATGTGACTGTTTGTCATAACTGTTGGTGTACTCACAGCTGACTTGAGGTTACAGTAGTAATATCAGTTTCAGAAATGCCCCTTGTGCCTCATGGTGGTTAAACTTAAAACTTGTTATTTTTATGTCATGTTATACCTGTATTTTTCTTTCTCTTTGCAATATATGTTCTTTCTTTTCTTTTTCCTTTCTGTTACTGTGTGTTTGACTTGTTGACTATTCTACAGGTGCATCAGAACAGAACATTTCTAGAGAAGAAACTTCATCTGCTCCAGAAGATCCAGAGACTGCTGAGAAAATAAAACTTCTGAAGGAAAAGGTCTCAAGCAATTGCGCTGCTATGCCAGTTGTTTTGGAAAGAATGAAAGACTGCATTTCCAGAATTGAGAAGTTAGATTCATACAATGCCGCAATCATACATCCAGTCTTCAAAAGGAAGAAGACTGGATAATCTTGGTGTATCATACATTAGTTATTTATCTAAAGCCTGCAAGTGACCAACTTGAATATGTTTAATTTAGCCCTGTGTTCACATTTCCCATATCCTGCAAGTGCGAAGAATGCTTCGTATCAGATGTATTACATTGTTTGGCCATTTGTGATGTTTTGAAAGGCATCCCCTGCCTGCAGGACAATGGAGTGAGATGGTGATGAGAAATATAGGATATTGTATAATCCTTGTTCCAATGTGTTAGCTTGATCATTAATTGTATGTAAGGTGTCTCATTTGTTGAACTTGTGTTCCCGTGATCATATATATTGTATGTAAATTTTTTTTCGTTTTGGACTTTTTTTTGTCCTATTATAAGCTTGATCCATTGAAGATTTAACCACCTCAATTTATACTTTGCTTTTGACGGTTCATTAGCTATAGGCTATAGGATTCTGCTTTTGGTGTCTAACTGGCTATGGCTTGATTGTTTTCCTTTTATCGTAAATCATGATGCAATGAAAACAAAAAATGTATTGAAGTTTAACTTAATGCCATTGGTAGGTAAAAGCAAAAGGAAGGCTCGTCTTTCGTTTATCACAGCTGTTTTGTTGTACTAATTGTTGATCAGCTTGAAATGTGGACAAGAGGAAGTGAAAGGATGTTTAAATTATGGCCTACCTATAGGGAAGCCTGAAACATAAACAGGAGAATGTTAAATGCAAATGACAATTTTGACTTTGGGACTGGTCAAGATTTGTTGTGTTTCAAAATTTTAGATTTTTGGTTTGGGTTGGCCAAGTTAAACCAGAGTTTGATCATCTAGAAACAATGAGAGTATTATGTGGGGCACTAAAGTATTATATAGGTAGCATTGGTATGGAAATGGGGACGGAGAAATGCAAATCTCAAATCAAGAAACAGATACAGTGTGCGAAAAACGCCATAAAAATGATCAAAATATTACACATAATAACAAATAGGCTAAATTACATCTTTGGTCCTCTAACTTTTAAGTTTTTCCCAGTTTGATCTCCCATTACTTTTTTAATTCAATGTGGTCCCCCTAACTTTTTAAATTGGTATCAATTTGGTCCTTTTGTCATTCCAACCTTAACTCCGTCTTCTTGACATGTATGCGCATGTGTCATTCATTTACTTGGAGAGCTGGCCTTTGCAAAACGACCTCGTTTGGAAAAAATGACCATATATAGTTTTTGAATTGGTTCCATCGTCTTCTTCGTGTCTTTGTTGGTGTAACGTGTCGGAAGGGTGACCTAAGCTACAAGCAAGCATACCTCCAAAGAGATAGGCAGAGAGAGTTCTTGCGTTATCGTGGTCTAGTTTAACACTGAGTTTCTGAAGGTATGCCTTGTAATCCTACTTCATTTTCAGTTTCAATGGCATTGTTGTTGTTAGCATGGTCGTAGCAAGTTGTTAGTGTGAGTTCCTGAAAATTATTTTGTTAGGGCATAGTATGGGGTTTACCTAAACATTTGGGTTTTCGTGTTCATGTGAACCCATTTTATAAATTTCATAGGGTTTTGCAGATTCTGAAATTAGTATGCTTTTAAATCGTTTTTGTAGGATGAATTTGCGTTTTAAGTTAGAGATTTTTCATGGTGGGAGCTTTGTTGAAGATAATGGGAAGAAGGTGGGGTACATTGGTGGTTCAGATTTTGAATGGGATATTGATAAAGATAAATGGAGTTATTTTAAGGTTATGGGAATAGTAAAAGACATGGGGTACATGAACATTGAAGAATTATGGTACAAAATTGGAGGCTAGGAGTTTGATGTTGGTTTGAAACATTTGGTGGATGGTCAAGGTGTAACATCCCAATTTTTATGATTTTTAGAAAATAATTTATTAAGGATTAAAGGAGAATTTTTGAATGAAATTCCGAGTGAATGATGTCCGAAACAAGACTTGCCGAGTGAAAATGGATGTGAATTCGAGTGAAGGAAGGATAATATAATTCCAAGTGTAGGAAAGTTGAGATATTTCCGAGTAAAAGGTAAGTTAAGATGTTTTCTAGTGAAACATGATCGAGAGAGTCATTTCCGAGTGAGAAAAAACTATGCCTGAATGAGACGCTTTGAGTGAGGCAAATCCGAGTAAAATGCCTCCGAGTGACTTGTCTCCGAGTGAAACGATTCCGAATGGGTTATTCAGAGAGAAGTACTTCCGAATAAAGAGAAGCTTGAACTTGAATAAGTACTTCTCAGGCTGAGATATTTTTGAATAGAGACCGAGTGGAGTATCTCCGAGTCGTGTGACTTCCCAAGTGAAGTGTCTCTAAGTATGACACTTCCGAGTAGAATCATACCGAGTGAGTCTTTTCCAGGAAGAGTGTTTCTGGATAAAGAAAGACTTTAATTCCGAATGAATGTGTTTCTGAGTGAATAGTTCCGAGGAAAGTAAATATCCGAGTGGTAAATTCATTTAATTCGTGCTAGGATCAATCTTTGGAGTTTTCGAGAGCTTGTGCTCGGATTCGTTTTCAAGATAGCCTTCGACCCCGAGTAATCCTTTCAAGTGGAAAGATTTCCGAGAAAGGAATTGAACTTCGAACTCCGAGTGATCTTTCAGATGAAAGACTTTCGAGTGACGCAAGAGGAAGACTTTGACTCAGGAAGAGGTATATCCGAGTGATATATGCCTGATTGAGGTATTTTCGAATGAGACGTTTCTGAATGGGTCATTTCCGAGGAAGGGAAGCTGAGTGTTTCATGGGATGAAACCTTTCCGAGTGAATTTCCTCCAAATGAAGGAATTCTGAGCGGACAGAGGCTGTGATAAATCTTCTCGGAAAGATATGCCCAGAATGCTGAAACCGAGTTGGAATATACTGAAACCGAGTCGGAATTAACGATTATTTTAATTACTAAAGCTTTACACGTCACTCTGTTCTTCTACATTCTAGCAGCTTCACTTTTCATATATTTTCTAAGTATGGGACCTCTTTGATGTTCTGTCCCATTTTCATTAAATATCTTATTCCTTCATTATCATTAAAGATACGTGTGTCAGAATTCTTCAATTCAATCATGTCTCTTTTGTATGAACCATATATATATATATATATATATATATATATATATATATATATATATATTTCTATTGTTGGATCAGGGAGGACTTTTGAAAAATAAAATCATCATCAATAATCCTTTCTTTCCAAACTTTACTGGAAACCTACGAACAAAGAAGAAAGTTAAATCTTCGTTTCTTCTCTTCACGAAGAAAGCTTGGGACTAGTTCAGAATTGCAATTCCAGTCAGAATTCGTGAGCAGTGACTTGGTTATAGCTGTTGGAACTCTTATTCCAGGTAGGGGAGCGTTACATCTTAAATGAATGGTTTATGAATGGATTTAGGGTAATATTGTTATGATGTATATATGCTGTGTGTATAAATTGCTAGAGACCCCGATTGATTAACCTATTTTATGTTTTTACATCTTCCATTCTTATTAATGATATTGATGTGATGATTGGATATATGTGTGACCGATGATGAGAATGGTTTCCATGAATTTTTCATGGGATGCTTATGTGATGATTATGTTGATGATTTGATCGGTTGATGACATGAGATGATGTTAGTATATGATTGATGATTGATAATCATTTGTATTCAAACGTATACAGGATTGCAGGGGGCCTGTGATGCCGGCCCAGATGAGAGGGCGGCCTAATGATAGGCACAGACCCTGTGGTGGTTTCTTTGGATACCACGGACGCCTTTGAGTTGGACTCAAGGCCGGCCCGTAACACTGAGTTGTGTTACCGCTGTCACTGAGAGTGACCAGTGTTACATTATGGGCGCATGCGGTTTGGTACCTGTAAAACGGTCGGATCAGCTGAGAGCTGAGTTATGGATCGGGGAGCCAGTGTTGCAACACAAATTAAAAGACTTAATAATAGATCCATTTGATTGAGCATGTGCATGCATCGGTGGTGTTGATATGAATAACATGAGTATATGATTATTGTGAATGAATGATATATGATGATATTATATGATCGGTTATGTTTTATATATATAGTTATGAATTGGACTTTTAATCCGGTTCAATAACTATTATTTGATATATTTATGTTCACCCCTTATTTTTATTTTTTAGTGGAAACAGGACGCAGCAATGATAGATGAAGTCACTCAGCCATTTGGAGCATTATGTATTTATATTTATTGTACATAATGCACATAGTTATTTGTAGAAGCCTTGGCCGGCTCTTGTGCATACTGAGCAGTTAAATTTATTTGTATATTTTAAAGGGCCGGTCGGCCATTGTAAACATGACAGGGTTGTTAATTAAATCAAATTCTGTTTTGATATTTAAATTAATTACGAAAAATCTATTTGATTGTTGAAATTTTATTTTTAAATTCAGAACGTTATACAAGGCTGTTTAGAGATGGCAAGGGTTATACACTCTCGGGGGAAAGTTCAACTGTTTGTTGTGCACCCTCTTGATGTGCTATAGGTTGTTCTGGACCTAACTGGACCAGAAAAAACAAATGATGTTAACGTTGATGATGATCGAATAGAGGTTGAAGGTGTTGCTGTTGAGGGTGTTCATGTAGAGGTCAAACCTGTTGATGTTGAGGGTGATGACATACAAGCCGAAGCTATTAAAGTTGAGGGTGATCAAAGGCATGATGAAATAGTTAAAGGTGAGGGTGTTGAGGTAGTTGTAGGATCAGAACATAGAGATGATAATGCCATGGAAATTAATTTTAATGACTCGGATAATGAATGAGTTGATGAAGAGGATGTGATGTGTGGTCGTCAGACTCCGTGTGTGATGCCTATAAGTGTTGACCATGCAAATGTTGAAGGCACTGATGAGCCTGTAATAGGTGATATTGATGTTGGAGGTGGTTCTGGTACTAGCAAGAAAAATACAGAGCCTGTTGCAAAATAAAATGGAAGAGGAAGAAAATCCCGAGAACAGTTAACCCAAGGACATACATAAAGGCAGTTCTCAAAGAAACAGAGGCAAAGACAAATGCAAAAAAGTCGTATTTAACTTTGAATTAAAAAGTGAATCTGATGAACTGTATAGTGGTAACTTTGAAGATAGTGAGGATGAATTATTTCCAACTTTCAAGATGCCTACAAATATGAAGGGCTTTCATTGGGAGAAAGGAACTGTGTTTTTTTTTCCAAGGATCAATTCAAGGAAGCTATTGTCGCATATGCCATTGCCAATGGCAAAGATTTAATGTTTGAAAGAATGATAAGAAGAAGGTGAGGGTGAGGTGCATTGAAGGTTGTGAGTTCTATGCGTATTGTGGGAAGCTATCAAGTCAAAAAACATGACAGTTAAAGACCATAATTAACACTCATAGATATGGCAAGCAACATCACATTAAGTTGTTGAGTTCAAAATGGTTATCTAAAACATTAGTGAGTGGTGTTATTGATAATCCAAACATGAAACTTCAAGATATATGCAACAGGGCTAAGAAAACTTGGCATGCAAAGGTGAGCAAGTCCAAGGCTTACAGGGCCAGAAAAGCAACCATGGATATTATGGATGGGGACTATAGTGAACAATATACTAAGTTATGGGACTATTGTAATGCCTTACTAAAATTCAACCCTGGTTCAACAGTCAAATTGAATGTGCAACCAGCTGTAGAGGGTAACAGAGTAGCTAATAATGTTCCAGGAGCAATTCCCATAACTTTTCATAGGTTGTATGTTTGTCTTAAGGCTTGTAAGGAAAGTTTCAAGAAGTGTAGGAAAATCATAGGTTTAGATGGTTATTTTCTGAAGGGACTATTTGGTGGGCAACTCCTCAGTGCAGTGGGTAGAGACCCAAATGATCAAATGCTACCAATTATGGTTGGTGTGGTGGAAATTGAAAATACTGAGTCATGGAGGTGGTTTTTGAAATTACTAGTAGGTGATTTGGGAGGCTTAGAGGTCTGTAGTGGCATTACATTTATGTCTGCAAGTAGAAAGTATGTGTTTCAATTTGGTTCCTCATCTTTTTAATTGACCCTAACTTGCAATTTATGACATTTTCCATCCATCACTTTTGCCATTTATTGCATCCTGACCATGTATCTGATCTTGAGTGTGTATATTGAACATGAACCGAACATGACCTGACCATGACCTGACCATGTATCTGCATATTTTGCATCTTGTTGACCTGTATTGAATCTGAACTGAACCTGAATTGCAAACCTGCAGTATTGAGTGTATCTTGAGTGCATGTTGTTGAACATGACCTGCAGAAATCATATTTAGCTATATATTGTTGCATAATCTTGCATAACCTGTAACATCCCAAAAATTTCAATCTCATGTGTAATTATTTTTAATCTAGGTCATTATTAATATTATCCAATTTCCGAGTGAAGCATGCCTTAGAAAGGACTGTCCGAGTAAGGAAGAGACTTTATTCCGAGTGAAAAAGGAAAATTTCGAGTGAAGGTTGTGTTTTCCGAGCGGAACATGGCCGAGAGAGTTTATTCCGAGTGGAATCCTTGTCTGAGGCACTTCTGAGTGAAGTGGGACTGATAGAACCACTTCTGGGTGAAAGAATCCGAGTGACTCACCTTGGAATGACTTACTGCTGAGTCAAAAGCATTTAAATGACTCATTTCCGAATCAATTATATTTGAATGACTCAATTCTGAGTCAAACATCTCAGAAGGACTCATTTCTGAGTCAAGTATTTTCCAACGACTCAATTCTGAGTCATACATTGTTAAGCATTTTCATTTCTGAGTGAAATTTTTCTGAGTGCCCATTTCTGAAAAGGAGTACAAAGGAAAATTTATTTATGAGTGAAATATGACTGGAGAGATACTTCCGAGATAGGAACCAGAGTTGTGTAACATTTTGAGTGAGTCTTATGTATACGACTCCATTTCTGAGTGAGAATCATACGTGTGAGCATTTTCCGAGTGATGATGGCCTTAATGGACTATGAGTGAAATATAGTTGAAGAAGTTGGCCTAACCTTGGCTAAGTAATGATTAGTAGAGTGAACCCCGAGTGGGGAAAACTTTAATATTCCTGAGTGTTGCTTTCTGAGTGAAAGATGTTATAACTATTCTGAGTGATAGTTATATATATCTTCCGAGTGAATGAAGTTATATATTCCGAGTAGATAAGATTTGAATAAGTCCGAGTGAGATGGCTTAGTGAATTCCTCCTAGTGATGAAAGGGTAGAGTAATTCCGAGTGGAACTTGAGAGTGGAGTGCCTCCGAGTGTGTAATTCCGAGTGGGATGGCACCTGCTGAGGATATACGGTAGAAATGAAGAATAGTTGGTTTTGGAATGAATTAACCGAGTGAGGATCAACCTGATGAGGAGTCGGTTTTGGGATGACATACCGAATGAATAATGGGTCGGTCAGGATTATTTTGTTGAGTGGAAAACCTGTGTGCCTTGAGCCAGTTTCAGGGAGATTCTACCGAGTGAGATACTTTGAGTGAGTCCAAGTGAGGCAACTCCGACTGAGTTACCTCCAAGGAAGAGAAATCTGACCGAGTGTTTCAAGAAGACACAATTCCGAGTGAGTGTCCAATTAGGTGGGAGTCGGTTCTGGAAGGTTTTACCGAGTGGAACCCGAGTGAGTGAAGACTCAGATTCAGTACAAATTATCGGGTGAAAGTCTAAGTGAGATAGAACTCGGTCTGGACAGATTCTACTGAGTGACAAACTGAGTACTTGAGTCAGTTTCAGAGGAATTCCGAGCGAGGACTGGATGACTCGCTCAAGCGAGTCGGATTTCGCTTGAGCGAGAAGGACCCCTGATGCATAATCACTCATTTCGCTCAGTTTCTTCACTTTGCCCAAGCGAGCCTTGTGCCTCGCTCAAGCGAGTCGGATTTCGCTTGAGCGAGATGACCCCTGTAGCCATTTTTCCTTTCGTTCCTGCTGACTGGTCCACTAAGTCCACATAAATCCAAAAAGGACTGTCACAACGAGCCAATTGCAGGGAAAAGTTGCACCAATCAAAGCACCTTTATATATCTTAATATATATTCCCTTCCATCATGCAAAGCTGACTGGGAAATAGCCGAAAGTTTCCATTATCCTCACCTAACCTCACTCACGAGAAAGTATTGTCTCCCACTTGCCTTCTCTTTATTAATCAATGCCACCCTTCATTCCCAAGTTCAGAACCATTAGAAATTTACAAAAGCTCTCTCCTTCTTCTTCTACGTACAAGCTTTCTCTCTCTCTCTTCTTCCTTTTCTCTCTCACTCAGAACTGAAGCAAGGACAGTGAAGGGAAGCTGCCTCAACTCCATTAAGGTAAGAGGGGACAGGGTTGTGAATAACTATGAAATGGGTAGAATTGTATGCTGTTCTAGGATTCCAGTTTTAATTTTGTATATTGTTGCTCAGTTTTGAAATTGAAAACGTGTGAATTTGATTCTGACTTCTTCATGAAAGTTGTAGATCTTTTATTTTGAGACCTGAATCAATTAATTTGAATATGTATAGCAAAAGTTATAGCCAAAATACTACAGCATGTCCGTGTGGAATATTTATCCTATATTTTGTGTATATATTAAAATTCTGGGACTTATACATGCATAATCAGCCTTTGATGTCTTCATGAAAGTTGAAGATATTTGTGTTATGGATCTGTAGAAAGTAGTTTCAAGTTAAAATGATTTTTGTAGCTCGAGTTATACCTAAACTACTGAAGTATGTTCAAGCTGTAAATCTGTTAACTTGAGATACGAATTTTATTTTTAAAACTGAGAATTTTGTGTTGAGAATTAGTGATCAGTGTCTTCATCAAAGTTGTAGATCTTCTTGTTATGTGAATTTTGAGACCTGAACCGACTGAATTGAATATGTATAGCATGAGTTATGATCAAAATACTACAGCATGTCCGATTGAAATACTTATCTAGTGTTTTGTGCATATATGAATATTCTAGGAATTATACATACGTTTTTAGACTTTTATGTCTTCATGAAAGTTGTAGATATTTATGTTATGGATCTATAGAAAGTGGTTTTAAGTCAAAAGGATTTTTGTAGCTCGAGTTATGCTTAAAATACTGAAGTATGTACAAGCTGTAATTTTGTTAATCTGAAATCCGAATCTTATTTTTAAAACTAGGAATTTTATGGTGAGAATTAGTGGTTGGTGCCTTCATTAAAGTTGTAGATATTTGTGTTAAGAATAATTTAGAACTAGTTTCATGCCAAAATCATATTTGTAGCCCCAGAAATGTTCAAATTACTAATATATGTATGTTTTGAAAACTCACCTTGAGGCAATGTGGTATTTCGTGAATAAGGGGTATTTCTGTTTGGAATTTGAAATTGTGTTCCGCATGAAAGTTATAGATAATTATATTATTGAGCTATAGAAAGTGTAATCACCTAAAAAGGATTTGATTTGTTCAAGTTATGGCTGATGTACTAGAATATGTTGCTGTTTGAAACGCTGAAACTTACTTATAATGGTTATTATGAATGAAAAGGATATTTTCTCTAAGGGTAACAATTTATTATTAAACTCTTGAGTGCTTATGAATTATTATTGATGTTGTTGAGTGTCTAATGAGTATCATACATTTGTATATTTTGGTGGTAGATAATTATGAATGATTAAATTTATATATATACATGAATGTCTTGTGGTTATTGTTACATGTGGTTGAAACAGTAAATCCATGATTCTGAAAATTATTATATGTGATGTGTCCTTTGAGGACTTGTGGTTTTCCAAGTGGTTTTGGAAATATTAATATCATGGTATGTTAAATGATAAAGAGAATTAAAGGCATTCATGCATCATAAGCATTTGGACGCACCATGGAATTTTAGGGGTTCCATGATTGCCTACCCTGGTGGGGGGTTACTCTATGATGAGTTAACCCCTATTTTTGCGGTGTGTTGGTCATGGGGCTGTAGGGATCTATGACTGTATAAATTCCTACTGATGTGTTGGTCATGGGGCTGTAGGGATCCATGACTGTATAAATGTTGGTCATGGGGCTGTAGGGATCCATGACTGTATTAATTCCTACCGGTGTCTCTATGAGATTTTTACTGCAGTATTCCCACCAAACCAAATGGATCCAGCATGACATCATTTGACTAATTAAAGACTTATTAAATGAACTTGTTTGGCATATTCATCATATCATTATGTATTATTGATTGTGTTTGTGCAATTCTATATATTTTATATTTATTCTATATTCTGTCTCACTCTTACATTAATTTTTTACAGTGAATGCCACCCAGAATGAAGAGTGATGCTATAGTTGATGCCTATGTGAATTATTGCTTGGATTTCGAATTTATTCTAATTTTATGATTTGTAATAAATACAACGGGTTATGTACTGTTATTTTTAAAATCGTTTCCGCTACGTAATTATTCCTTGAATTTTATTATTCACGACTAGTATGCATGATAATATTCCACTATTATCGACTTTTATGTGAACTCTGATTTTAATTCATGAATTTTAAAATGATCTTTTAAAAAAAATTATTCGGGAAATTACTAAGGACGTCACATTGGTGGTATCAGAGCATTTTCAAAATTCAGGACCAAATGCTATAACATGTATTGATTCTTGATATACTATGTGAGATATTTGATTCATTGCTTGATAATATGTTAAGTGTGTACTATATGACTTGTGCCTGACTGATAAATTACAAAAATAATTTGTTTGATTACTACTTGATAATATGATAAATGTTATATGATTTATATGATAAACTATAGAACATTCATAGTTAGGTAGTATTTATATACATAAAATATTTTCCTATAGGATTAGTATAAATCAAACCATGAGTATAGGATGGCAAGGAACGATAACGATGCTATGGCAGCTGCTATCAACCGTTTGGCTGAAGCTATAGAAAGGCAAAATTAACTAAGAATTTTTGAAGAAAACCACCAAGACAGATTGGCACGAGAAGAGATTAATAGACAACTGAAACCTCAGTCAATTACCTTCAAAAGGAGAGGATCGTTTTATCCAAATCGTTTCAAGGGAGGATCATCATCTTCTTCTGAAAAACGTAACAATCATGTGAATATAAAGTGTCATAACTGCGGAGGTAATCACCATGTACGTGATTGCAATAGACGCTTAGAAAATATTACTTGCCATCGATGCAATCAGAAGGGTCACATCAGCCCAAATTGTCCACAGAAACGTCGAATCAACAACAACAATAACATCAAGAATAATCAAAGAGGTTCTGGTTATTAAGAAGTTCGTAGAGAAAACGCTCGCACTGTTCAACCTATAAGACAGTATAGGGAGTCAACAGACGAGAGATCACATACAGGAAGAGTCTTTGACATCAGCGGGTCAGAGACGGACCAAGCAGGCGACCTTATGCAAAGTAAGTGTGAGATCAATGATACCATATTATCTATGATGTCTGATTCTAATGCTACACATTCTTCTATTTTTGAGAAGTAAGTTAGACGTCTTCAATTACCTATGGGGCCTATAATATATGACCTGATTGTTTCCATTTCCACCGGTATATAACTTAGGATTACTAAGGTGTGTGACGATTACTCTGAGCTTATTAGAAGGTTGGAACTTCCTTGTCAATCTTGTTTGTTTACTTTTGAAGAATCTGGAATGAATTGGTTATCGGTGAATCAAGTTTTAATAGACTATCATAACGAAACCATGATATTTTCATTAGAAGAAAATCCTATTTCGGATAATCATTTTATGAGTCTCCTTCCATACCAACCAACCATGCTTTCTTATTCATCAATATGAAGATGGTTCAATGATTGGAAACTCCGTATTCTCTCTTCATTTTTGTGGACATACTAATGCTAGGGATAGCGTGGAGCTTAAGGTGAAATTCTTATACTCTTTTGTTGTTTTAGGTTTTGGTTTCTATGGTGATAGGAGAGTGCATTATGAATGGGTTAAGAATACAAACCATTTTCATGTGAAACCTAAAAGTGGAATATGTCTTAAGTATCTTTGGATAGGTGTGAAATGGTATACGAAGATTTTAAGATTTGAGATGGAAGATAATGGCTGTTAAGGGTGACTGTTTGATTTTAGTAAAACCCTAACTCTAGGCTTTGGGGGAAATGAGTAGTGATATTATGGAAAGTGATTTTTGTGGAAAACCATGATAATGTGTGTGTAGGTGTTATAAATAATGGAGATTAGTGGTTATTAGAAATAATCATTAGGTTTTGATGAAAAGTATAATGAGTTAAAGATTTTTTTTGTTGATGATTCTGATGACTTTTAATACTCTAGGATGATTATATATGAGGAATTGACTGTTTGAATCATTGATGACGATTATTGAGAATTAGGAGGGAAGTGTATATGAGTAGTTGAGTGATTGGAGGAATTAATTTAGGTTGTTGATGTTTATGATGATGTTAAAAATGGTTGTAAGCCATTGATAGTGGATTAGGGAAATAGATACTTAAATTGATGAATGGATATGCCATTTTGAAATAGTTGAATTGGTAATGGTCTTAGACGGATCCGATAGGTTTATAATGAGTTCGAATAGATTTTTGATGATGGTTGAATGATTCATGTGATGATTTGGAGGTCTTAAGGCTAAGGGACATAGTATTGTTGTTGTTAGGTGTGGTTAGCCCTTTAAGATTTAAAGAATCTTGGTCTTGGGAGAGGAATTCCCGAAGCCTAACATGAGCGTGTAAATTGGATTAGATAAGTCTAGGACTTGACAATGAGTTGGGAGAATAATGCTCTATGATGGTATATTAATATCATGTATACGTATGTTTGTAATAGGTTTGTGTTCCGAACAATGATGCGGAACGATTTCAACTTTAAATTTCAAGGACGAAATTTTTATTAGGGTGGGAGAATTGTAACATCCCAAAAATTTCAATCTCATGTGTAATTATTTTTAATCTAGGTCATTATTAATATTATCCAATTTCCGAGTGAAGCATGCCTTAGAAAGGACTGTCCGAGTAAGGAAGAGACTCTATTCCGAGTGAAAAAGGAAAATTCCGAGTGACTAAGAGAAATTCTGAGTGAAGGTTGTGTTTTCCAAGCGGAACATGGCCGAGAGAGTTTATTCCGAGTGGAATCCTTGTCTGAGGCACTTCTGAGTGAAGTGGGACTGATAGAACCACTTCTGGGTGAAAGAATCCGAGTGACTCACCTTGGAATGACTCACTGCTGAGTGAACAACATTCAAATGACTCATTTCCGAATCAATTATATCTGAATGACTCAATTCCAAGTCAAACATCTCAGAAGGACTCATTTCTGAGTCAAGTATTTTCCAACGACTCAATTCTGAGTCATACATTGTTAAGCATTTTCATTTCTGAGTGAAAGTTTCCTGAGTGCCCATTTCCGAAAAGGAGTACAAAGGAAAATTTATTTATGAGTGAAATATGACTGGAGAGATACTTCCGAGAGAGGAACCAGAGTTGTGTAACATTTCGAGTGAGCCTTATGTATACGACTCCATTTCCGAGTGAGAATCATACGTGTGGGCATTTTCCGAGTGATGATGGCCTTAATGGACTCTGAGTGAAATATAGTTGAAGAAGTTGGCCTAACCTTGGCTAAGTAATGATTAGCAGAGTGAACCCCGAGTGGGGAAAACTTTAATATTCCTGAGTGTTGCTTTCTGAGTGAAAGATGTTATAACTATTTTGAGTGAAAGTTATATATATCTTCCGAGTGAATGAAGTTATATATTCCGAGTAGATAAGATTTGAATAAGTCCGAGTGAGATGGCTTAGTGAATTCCTCCTAGTGATGAAAGGGCAGAGTAATTCCGAGTGGAACTTGAGAGTGGAGTGCCTCTGAGTGTGTAATTCCGAGTGGAATGGCACCTGCTGAGGATATACGGTAGAAATGAAGAATAGTTGGTTTTGGAATGAATTAACCGAGTGAGGATCAACCTGATGAGGAGTCGGTTTTGGGATGACATACCGAGTGAATAATTTGTCGGTCAGGATTATTTTACTGAGTGGAAAACCTGTGTGCCTTGAGCCAGTTTCAGGGAGATTCTGCCGAGTGAGATACTTTGAGTGAGTCCAAGTGAGGCAACTCCGATTGAGTTACCTCCAAGGAAGAGAAATCTGACCGAGTGTTTCAAGAAAACACAATTCCGAGTGAGTGTCCAATTAGGTGAGAGTCGGTTCTGGAAGGTTTTACCGAGTGGAACCCGAGTGAGTGAAGACTCGGATTCAGTACAAATTATCGGGTGAAAGTCTAAGTCAGATAGAACTCGGTCTGGACAGATTCTAGCGAGTGAGAAACCGAGTACTTGAGTCGGTTTCAGAGGAATTCTGAGCGAGGACTGGATGACTCGCTCAAGCGAGTCGGATTTCGCTTGAGCGAGAAGGACCCCTGATGCATAATCACTCATTTCGCTCAGTTTCTTCACTTCGCCCAAGCGAGCCTTGTGCCTCGCTCAAGCGAGTCGGATTTCGCTTGAGCGAGATGACCCCTGTAGCCATTTTTCCTTTCGTTCCTGCTGACTGGTCCACTAAGTCCACATAAATCCAAAAAGGACTGTCACAACGAGCCAATTGCAGGGAAAAGTTGCACCAATCAAAGCACCTTTATATATCTTAATATATATTCCCTTCCATCATGCAAAGCTGACTGGGAAATGGCCGAAAGTTTCCATTATCCTCACCTAACCTCACTCACGAGAAAGTATTGTCTCCCACTTGCCTTCTCTTTATTAATCAATGCCACCCTTCATTCCCAAGTTCAGAACCATTAGAAATTTACAAAAGCTCTCTCCTTCTTCTTCTACGTACAAGCTTTCTCTCTCTCTCTTCTTCCTTTTCTCTCTCACTCAGAACTGAAGCAAGGACAGTGAAGGGAAGCTGCCTCAACTCCATTAAGGTAAGAGGGGACAGGGTTGTGAATAACTATGAAATGGGTAGAATTGTATGCTGTTCTAGGATTCCAGTTTTAATTTCGTATATTGTTGCTCAGTTTTGAAATTGAAAACGTGTGAATTTGATTCTGACTTCTTCATGAAAGTTGTAGATCATTTTGTTATCTGAATTTTGAGACCTGAATCAATTAATTTGAATATGTATAGCAAAAGTTATAGCCAAAATACTACAGCATGTCCGTGTGGAATATTTATCCTATGTTTTGTGTATATATTAAAATTCTGGGACTTATACATGCATAATCAGCCTTTGATGTCTTCATGAAAGTTGTATATATTTGTGTTATGGATCTGTAGAAAGTGGTTTCAAGTCAAAATGATTTTTGTAGCTCGAGTTATACCTAAACTACTGAAGTATGTTTAAGCTGTAAATCTATTAACTTGAGATACGAATTGTATTTTTAAAACTGGGAATTTTGTATTGAGAATTAGTGATCGGTGTCTTCATCAAAGTTGTATATATTCTTGTTATGTAAATTTTGAGACCTGAACCGACTAAATTGGATATGTATAGCATGAGTTATGATCAAAATACTACAGCATGTCCGATTGAAATACTTATCTAGTGTTTTGTGCATATATGAATATTCTAGGAATTATACATACGTTTTTAGACTTTGATGTCTTCATGAAAGTTGTAGATATTTATGTTATGGATCTATAGAAAGTGGTTTTAAGTCAAAAGGATTTTTGTAGTTCGAGTTATACCTAAAATACTGAAGTATGTACAAGCTATAATTCTATTAATCTGAAATCCGAATCTTATTTTTAAAACTAGGAATTTTGTGGTGAGAATTAGTGGTTGGTTCCTTCATGAAAGTTGTAGATATTTGTGTTAAGAATAATTTAGAACTGGTTTCATGCCAAAATCATATTTCTAGCCCCAGAAACGTTCAAATTACTAATATATCTACGTTTTGAAAACTCACCTTGAGGCAGTGTGGTATTTCGTGAATAAGGGTATTTATGTTTGGAATTTGAAATTGTGTTATGCATGAAAGTCGTAGATAATTATATTATTGAGCTATTGAAAGTGGAATCACCTAAAAAGGATTTGATTTGTTCAAGTTATGGCTGATGTACTAGAATATGTTGCTGTTTGAAACGCTGAAACTTACTTATAATGGTTATTATGAATGAAAAGGATATTTTCTCTAAGGGTAACAATTTATTATTAAACTCTTGAGTGCTTATGAATTATTATTGATGTTGTTGAGTGTCTAATGAGTATCATACAGTTGTATATTTTGGTGGTAGATAATTATGAATGATTAAATTTATATATATACATGAATGTCTTGTGGTTATTGTTACATGTGGTTGAAACAGTAAATCCATGATTCTGAAAATTATTATATGTGATGTGTCCTTTGAGGACTTGTGGTTTTCCAAGTGGTTTTGGAAATATTAATATCATGGTATGTTAAATGATAAAGAGAATTAAAGGCATTCATGCAACATAAGCATTTGGACGCACCATGGAATTTTAGGGGTTCCATGATTGCCTACCCTGGTGGGGGGTTACTCTATGATGAGTTAAGCCCTATTTTTGCGGTGTGTTGGTCATGGGGCTGTAGGGATCCATGACTGTATAAATTCCTACCGATGTGTTGGTCATGGGCTGTAGGGATCCATGACTGTATTAATTCCTACCGGTGTCTCTATGAGATTTTTACTGCAGTATTCCCACCAAACCAAATGGATCCAGCATGACATCATTTGACTAATTAAAGACTTATTAAATGAAATTGTTTGGCATATTCATCATATCATTATGTATTATTGATTGTGTTTGTGCAATTCTATATATTTTATATTTATTCTATATTCTGTCTCACTCTTACATTAATTTTTTACAGTGAATGCCACCCAGAATGAAGAGTGATGCTATGGTTGATGGCTATGTGAATTATTGCTTGGATTTCAAATTTATTCTAATTTTATGATTTGTAATAAATACAACGGGTTATGTACTGTTATTTTTAAAATCGTTTCCGCTACGTAATTATTCCTTGAATTTTATTATTCACGACTAGTATGCATGATAATATTCCGCTATTATCGACTTTTATATGAACTCTGATTTTAATTCATGAATTTTAAAATGATCTTTTAAAAACGCGAAAAATTTATTCAGGAAATTACTAAGGACGTCACATAACCAGACCTGGACTTGACCTGCATATCTTACATATCCTGCATACCTTGACCTGCATCTGACCTGTATATCTTACATAACCTGACCTGACCTGTATAATCTTACATCATCTTGACATGAACCCTGACCTAGTGAAGTATACTAAACCTGACCTACATATTATTGCATCACCTTGACTTGAACCAACCCTCATGAACCTGTATATCTTGCACCCTCCTGACCTAGTGCAATATATTGAACTTGACCTGTAGCATTTTGTCCTTATTGACCTAACCCTGACCCTAACCATATTTTTCCCTCTGCCATTATAAATCAGTTGCTTTTAAACTCAAATTATGGGTTTCATTTGGTCCCTCATATTTTTAATTAAATCTATTTATTCCTCATACTTTTTAAATACAATGGCTTTTGGTTTCTCTAGTAGTTAAACTAACTAGTGTTGGTATGTGATTTTCAGGGTTTGCAGCATTAGAGGAGATCATCTCTGGTGTTGATCAGAGGTCTTGTGAAAGACATCTATATAACAACTTCAAGAAGAGGCATCCAGGAAAACAATTGAAGGACTTATTGTGGAGGGCAGCTAAGTCCACATACACACATGCATGGGAAAAGACAATATTGGAGATGAATGTCAATGATGTTGCCTACAGGGAGTTGATCAGGCTACCTCCCAGACACTAAAGCAAGTTAAGATTTTTATATACCTCCAAGTTTGATGTTTTGGTCAACAATATGTCCAAAACATTTAATTCAATCATTGTTGAAACAAGGGAGAAACCAATCATTACTATGCTGGAGGACATTAAGACTTATTTAATAGAGAGATGAGCCAATAACAGGACAAAAATGCTGCAGTTCACTGATGATATCTTTCCAAGGATCAAACACAGGATTGATTAATCAAAATCACATGCAAATATGTACCAAGTCAGGTTAGTGATGTTTTTATTTTTGTACTTTCATGGTGAAAAAATTTGGGTGGCTGTTTGAAATTAAAGAATGATGTTTTCATCTGTAGGTGGTCAAGGAACAACGTGTACGAGGTGAACCACATTAGGCATGATGATAAATTCATTGTAGATTTCAGAGCCAGGGAATGCAATTGCAGGAGGTGGATGCTGATAGGAATACCATGCAATTACGTGTATGATACAGATCAATGAAACTCCAGACACCTACATCCCTGCAATGTACAAAAAACAAGCATATGCAAAGTGTTATAATTCGATAATCTTTCCCACTAGCGAGAAAAATATGTGGGAGACCATTCAGAAAAATCCTATATAATCTCCATCATTCAAGAGATAACCTGGAAGGCCTAAAAAGTCTAGCAGAAAGGACCGAGTGAGAAAGATGACATAAGGATGTCTAGGAAGGAATTGAAGTGCAAATGTAGTGTTTATGGAGCAACGGGCCACAACAAGGCTACTTGTCCTTCCAAACCACCACCAAAGGATCCCCAAACCCAACAAACATCCAACAATCAAACCATAAGCCTAAGCAAAAGAAAGCATCCCACAACTGCCTCTTAAAATCTATTCTAACTCAGGTCAAAGCTAAAACCAAGAAGGAAGAACAACTAAAACATTTCACTCTTTTGTTTCAAGACCGTTGTATTGTTTTGAAATAGACAATTATAATCTTTTGATTTAGGTCATCGTACTGTTTTGAATTAGGTCTTTCGCATGTTTGAACAATATTTTCTTTTGTAAATGGTGATGTTTAGTAATTACATTCAATAGCTCTAATTTAAAAACTCAATTTAACAACTAAATTTAACAACTCAAATTACAAACTTCAATTTAACAGCTCTCGTTAACATACTCAAATTACAGACTTTAATTTAAAAACTTGATTTAAGAACTTAAATTACAAACTCCAATTTAACAACTTTCATTAACATACTCAAATTATAGACTCCATTTTAACAACACGATTTAAAAACTTAAATTACAAACTCACTCAAACTAACAATTGAAAATTAACAACTTAGAAAGATCACACTAAACCCATTTTTTTCTCATCGTGACCAACATAGAAGGATTACACACACATTACATAAGGCTCATAACATACAAATATAGTACATCCACTTGTTGCATCTTCTAGACTCCATGAGAGATTTCTGTAATATAATTATTTTTTTCCTTTTTCTAACAATCAAAAAATCTTTCTCAACTTCAGTAACATCTGTAACCCATTGGAAAAAATTACAACTCCCATCACCTGTTACACCCCACAACAATACCATTTAGAATATTAAGGATTGTCAATCCTATTTTAACTTGTCACAAGTATAAAAGGCATGACCAACAAATAATTACTTTACCCGATACTTTCTACACCCCTAAAATTGTCTTCCATAGTTAATCGTGGTTTTTGAGGTTCGAAGCACAACTTTATGGTGCCCCATGCATTCACAATAAGGAGAATCTGCTCGTGTCATGTTGCTTTCATTGCTAAACATAGAACCACCAGAGTAGGCCATCATGGATGATTCGAAGTGGGAACTCAGGTTCTTGAAGTTTTCTCCCAATTTCAATATAAAATTAAAAACCCTAGACCTTCAATGGGGCTTTAATGGAGGAAACCTTTCATGAAAGCCATAACAAACTATTCCTCAACATCTCTATTCCATGTAAGCAACACTCACAGACGACGTTAAGGTTAGATTGACGGAAGGACCAAATTAACACCATTTTAAAAAGTTAGGGAACCATATTGAATTAAAAAGTAATGGCGGACCAAACTGGGAAAAACTTAAAAGTTAAAGGACCAAAGGTGTAATTTAGCCTAACAAATATTCATAAAATTAGTTCATGTCTATAAACATAAAAATAATCAAATAACAATAACAAATATTCATAGGAGAGGACAGAAGATTCAACGTTAACATTTCATATTCAATCTTAACATTCATTGGAGATTCAACATTAACATTTTGGATTCAACCTTAATATTTCAGCCATGTATCAACTCAGTTTTCTTCAATATACCCTAATTAGTAATTAATAACTATCAATTAGATGAAAAAATTCAAGAGAACAAATAAGAGCTCACGGTGAGGCGAAGAGATGTTGCTTATTGAGTTTGATAAGAGGGGGAGAATGAGAATCGACAAGTGCATGGGCCAATGACCATTGCGTGCCCTCTGACTTGTTCAGTGTTCAACACCAACACAGCTACTAGTAGGGAAAAGGAGGAAGAACAAAGAATCACCACGAAGGAAAAAGTGAAGGAGGACGAAGCACGAACATGAAGCACGAGGGGAAAGACCATTGAAGGGGGAACAACAACAGAGGGGAGCATGTTGGTCGAGAAAGGTGGGTTGTGATAAGTGTCCAAATTGTATATACTTTTAATGTTAATTGGGCATTATATGAATGGAATATGTGGTGTTTGGGTTATTTTGCAACTTAAATTTAGGATAAATTGAAATCCAAGCATTGCATATGAAAACATGTAAAATGGTACTTCTAAACCCCACTTTTGATTGAATTTCAGATTTTGAAGAAGAAGGAAGAGAAGAAGAAAAGAAAAGAGAAAAGCTTCACTCAATTTCCCCAAGTTAAAAGTAAAAAGTACATAATTCACTCAAGCGAGGCCTACATTAGCTTGAGCGAACCATTCGCTGTAGCCACATCTTCATCCGCTTGAGCGAGTGCAGTAAGAACTGTAATAAAGTATCAGTTATGCATTTCGCTTGGGGCGAGAACCAATTCGCCCAAGCAAAAATGGGCCAGAATGAATTTAAGACCAAGATCTCTCAAGCGACTTCCTACCACTTAAGCGAATTTTATCCAGAGAGCAAAAGAAGGGTTTTCGCTTAAGTGTGACAACAAGGAATGGCAATGAGTTTCAGGCAAAGAGCTTCCAACATTAATTCACTTGAGCGAGATATATCCGCTCAAGCGAGATATATCCGCTTAAGCGAATTCCATCCAAAATCATTTTTTATGGGAATAGCTCAAGCTAAATGTTAGTTGATAAGTGTTGATTAAGCATTGATTTCATGACTCATTTGAACTAATTTTGTAAAGAATTTGAGCTAAATTAATGAATTATTAAAGGAAGTGAGCATGAATCTTTTAAGTAGTGTATAAAAGAAGTATTATGTTTAAACCCTTGGAAAGTGCAGGGAACTCAACAGGAAGGCAAGACAAAGTAAGCAAGCTTGAGCATGAAAGTTTGAGAACATAAAGCATCTCTCACACTTAAGTGTGAATACTAGACGCTTGAACGAGGATTAAGCATGGCAAGCATGACTTAAAGAAGACAAAGAGGCATCAGGACCCATCTCACGCTCAAGCATGGGGATGAGCTGCTTGAGCGTGAGCTCAAGAGCGCCCAAGCGAAGATTAAGCGTGAGCGTGAGCGTGACCCTGCACATGAAGCACGCTTGAGCATGACTAGAAAGAGCTTGAGCGTGACCATGCACATGAAGAGCGCTTGAGCGTGTGCTTTACACGCTTGAGCGTGACTAATGGATGACAAATCCTCGCTTGAGCGTAGCTGAGAAGAAGTAAGCGTGAGCAACGTGAGGAAGGCCACGCTTGAGCGTGGTTAATTCAGCTTGAGCGAGAGACCATCAAACAACATCAGAACCCTTCACGCTTGAGCGTAACCACTAAGCTCAAGCGTGACTCATGCAGTATGGGATTTTTTAATTTAATATTCACCAATGGTGCGATGCCAACTCACCCACTTTCTTGTGTTTCTACAAGTCTCTGAAAGATGCTGCATGGGTTCTACGCAAGTGGGCAAGGGAAGCTGAACCATAACTCCTATAAATCAAGCTGCAAATAGAGATCCATCATCAGATTCATCCCCTGTATTTCATTCACAATCCAAACTTTCCATTATTTTCTGTATTCATTCTTTTGATGGTGAAAATGCAAGGCATGAGTAACTAAACTCCCTTATGGGATTGGCTGTAATCCATTCAACACTGAAGTAATGCTGTTGTAAGTTTTTATTTAGTAATGAAATTTGATAAGTTCTGTATTTCCTTCTGCGTTTAATGCCTGAAAGTACTTGATCACTATTTTCTTGTTTTAAGTTTTCTCAAGTATGCTGGGAAGTGACTTTTGAAAGCAGATCTGAAAGAAATACTTATTGTGAGTAGGTAGCCAGGGATGGCGTCTAACGCAATAAACGTCAAAACAATCGATCGATAATGCTGGGATGATTTCAAAGTGACTGAGGGATCAGCGGTTTGAAATCATTCTTATGAATTTTGTAGTCGAGGGATCGATACAAATGACTATGATTGTGACGTAGAAACTATCTTTTCGATTTACTTATATAAAAACTTATGCAGCTTACAGAAGGTGAAGATGTGATGAAGCCAATCCCTGTTTTACCAAATTAATTTCTCTCAAAAACCATTCACTGTTATCTTTTGCAAAATTTCACTCTCTGTTATTTATTACTTTTTTATTCAACATCATTCACAACAAAACAAACTAAAAACCTTCTGCCTAATCAATTCAAAACTAAGATTTTCATTCTAACACCTCCTCAGTGGAACGACATCTACACTGTACTACAACCTCTATGTTTAAACTTGGCACATCTATTCCATTGAGTTCATATTATACAAACTTGATTCTCTTTCAGTGAACTCTTCAATACCAAATATCTCAGAAATATATTATCAAGTTTTGGCGCCGTTGCCGGGGAGGTGATTTAAGTTTGAATATTTTAGCATTGAATTGACAAGACAGTGTAAATAAATTTGTTTTCAATTTGTTTTTATTTTTTTTTTGTGTAGTAACTTTGCTATTTTGAGTACTTGATTTATGATCTTGAGAGGACAGGGTACAAAAGAACAACTTGCATTTGATCCAGAGATAGACAGGTTCCTCAAGAAAATCAAGAAAGCCAAGCAGAACTTCCACGTAGGACAAACTTCCTCTAATACAATGGATGTCAACAGCAACAATCAAAACCCACCAAGGAGAACACTTGGAGACTATGCCTTACAACAAGGGCCAAGACATTTCTCAAGCATTGCAGTTCCAAACACTGTTAGAGCACTAGAAATGAAACCAGCATTTCTTAGTTTGATTAGTTCACACCAATTTACTGGAATGTCAAGTGAAGATCCGTATACTCACTTGGCCACATTCTATGAATTGGTTGGAACCATGGGATTTAACTAAGATGTTATTGATGCTGCATATTTAAGACTATTTCCTTTCTCTTTAGCAGGAAAAGCAAAGGAGTGGTTACAATCTCATCCAAATCAAAGTTTGAATAGCTGGAATATAGTTGAAGAAAAATTTCTACAAAGGTTCTTTCCTCCATCTAGATTCATCAAGGCCAAATCAGATATTACAACATTTAGACAAGGCCAAGATGAACCTTTTTGTGAGGCATGGGAACGCTTTAAATCACTCCTCAGAAAATGCCCAAACCATGGACTTGAAGATATTGCACAGCTTAATATTTTTTATAGTGGTTTAAGGGCTGACACTAAAATGATTTTAGATGCAGCAGAAGGAGGAACAATGATGATAGTGGATGCTGACCAAGCCACAAGGATAATAGAAGCTTTATCCTCGACAGACTACCAAGCTCAACACGATCGTCAGCAAGTTCAAAGGAAAGGAGTCCTTGACTTAAACACCACAGATGCCATTTTAGCACAGAACAAAATTCTAACCCAACAATTAGAAGCATTGACCAAAAAGATATCCAATCTTCCTCAACAGTTACATGCAGTACAATCATCACAACCAGGGCAACAACAAATGCCTGTAACATGTAACTTTTGTGGAGGAGATCATCTCAATGAGAACTGTGGCTCACAAGAAGCAACTGTATACTTCATGAACAACCAAGGAAGGACTGGTAATTTTAATTCAAATTTTTCTAACCAACCATTTCAGGGATGGGGAAGTAACCAAAACCAAGGCCAAGGATGGAAGCAAGAGCCCAGCTCTTCAAATAAACCATATCAAAATAATGGTCCTTCTTTAGTGGAGAGAACTTCTAGATTAGAGGACACCTTGGAAAAATTTATGCAAACTTCTTTAGCAAGTCAAAAGAACAATGAGGCATCACTTAGGAACTTGGAAACACAATTGGGACAACTAGCCCGACAACTTGCTGAGAAACAGAAGCCTCAGTATGGAGCAAACACTGAAACAAATCCAATAGAGCATTGCAAGGCTGTGACCACACTGACTGAGGAAATAACTGAGGAAGAAGATGGACATGATGCTATCACACCTGAAGCAGTACCTTATAACACCAAAGATCCAGGGAGTTTTTCTATTCCCGTTACTATTGGAAATCTTTCAAAAAGTAAAGCTTTATTAGATCTTGGTGCTAGTGTAAATTTGATGCCATTATCCACACTTAAAAGTATAGGGGATTTTTCAGTAAAGCCAACAAACATGACTTTAAAAATGGCAGATCAATCAATAAAAACCCCTTATGGTATTGCTGAAAATATTGAGGTCAAAGTTGATAAATTTGAATTTCATGAGAACTTTGTTGTCATAGATATGGAGGAAGATTCTGAAGTCCCTCTAATACTGGGGAGACCATTCTTGAAAGCAGCCAAAGTCATCATAAATGTGGATGACAGAAAAGTAAAAATTCAAGTGCAAAAAGAAGAAGCTGATTTTGCTATTGAAGGTGCACTTGAAAAACAGAATGGAAGAAAGCCAAGGCCTGACTTAGGCAAGGAGGTGGAAAAACTCAATACTCTTATCCACCAACTCCATGATCCATATTGAAAAATCTATCAGGCGTCAAGCTAATGACGTTAAACAAGCGCTCATTGGGAGGTAACCCAATCTTTTATGCTTTCTTTCCATGAAAATTTTATTTTTAAATATTAGTAAAGTTTCTGTTTACCTTGTAGATTACTCATCAAGAGAATCCCAAATAAAAGTTTCAACCAAAGGCAAACAAAACTGGAGCTGGAGATTGAATTAAGAGAAGCATGAGGAAATCATCTCGCTCAAGCGTGGATAATCTCGCTTAAGCGAGCCAAGGTAAGTCACACACTATCCACATCAAGCTTACGCGAAAGAATCAAGCCTTGAGCGTGGCACCACTGCAAAAGAAATTTTCAACAAAATAAACCCGATCACGCTTAAGCGTGATCTTCTGCGCTTAAGCGAGAGGACCTGGAAAATCAAGCAGAGGCTACCACGCTCAAAGCAAGACTCTTCTTCTCTCAAGCGAGGAATTGATTTTAAGCATCAGGTATGGAAATTTTTGTGTCACGCTCAAGCGTGACAAACATACGCTTGAGCGAGGAAAATATACTTTGCATTAAAGCCCACACGCTCAAGCGAGGAAGTAACAACGCCTAAGCGAGACAAAAGCCACCCTGTTAGTCGATCACGCTCAAGCGTGATACTCCTGTGCTCAAGCGTGACACCCCTGCGCTCAAGCGTGATAATCCAGCGCTCGAGCGTGAAATACAAAACGGCCCCCTGATGCTAATAAATGTAAAATTTTGAAACTTCCCACTCTCTCACTCCAATAACCGTCCATCAATCTCCTAACTCTCTAAGTTCTGTAACTGTCCATTTCTTCTCTAATAATTGTCTCTTCATTCTCATCTCATAAGTCACATTTTTTTTGCAAATCATTTGCTCTATCACTCTCGGATTCTTCCAGGTAACTACTGCACTATCCTCTTTTTGAATTACAGCATATGATTACTGTGTTAGGGATGGTTGATACCTTTCTTTTTGCATACATTGAAGTCCTTAACCCCCTTCTTCCTGTTTCTAATGAATACCATGATCTATGCTTGGTTGTTTTCTGGGTTGTTTAGAGAAAGGGGGTCAATGCTTTGCTCTCGTGTGTTTCATTTTTTTTTGTAATGCATGTCACCTTTGTGTTTCACATTCTTTTAACGCATGCTGAATGTTTGACAAAAGTCCTGAAAGGAAATGTTTTGAGTGCAAAATGATTCTTAACCTTCTTGCAGATGGCCAGAACAAAGCAAATTGCACCAAACCCCCCTGTCACTACTTCCCCAGCAAGGAGTTCCCGAAGAAATAAAGGCAAAAGACCACGCACAGATGAACAAGATGATGCTCCAAGATTCAGGAATAAAAGTAAGAGCAAGCGTTATGAGGACATCTCAAACTGGACATTTATACCAGAAAGAAAAGTAGATTTGGCCTTGGGAGATTGTGATGCTTTCCTACAAATCATAAGGAGGAGAAATTGGTTAAAAGTATGTTACCCAAGGGAGAAATATGACCCAGAAGTTGTAAGAGAATTCTATGCGAATGCTTGGACAAAAGATGGAGGAGGAGAAAGAAAAACTTATGTGAGGGGAACCTGGCTCTCCTATGACAGGGACACAATCAATTTTTACTTGGGGAACATTATGACCCTAGGAGAGGGAGGAATATGTGAATATGCTGCTATGGTTGCAAGGAACCAATTCATTGCCACAAATGACCTTGAAGCAGCCATATGTGTTCCAGGACACCACTTTCAAATAGGGCAAGGAGAGACCCCACTGAGAATTTTAAGAAAAGACATGACTTCTATTTCTCAAGTTTGGACTTCTTTCTTATTAGCTAACATAGCACCTAACGCTCATGTCTCTGATTTAATTTTTAGTAGGTGCTATTTGCTATACTGCATTCTGAGAGAGGACATCTCCATTGATCTAGCCCAAATACTCTCTGATGAAATTCACAAGTTTGTGATTTCTGACCAGAAGTATTCCCAGGGAGGTCAAAAGGTAAAAGGGAGTCTCGGTTTTCCTGCCTTTATCACTGATTTTTGTGCAGCTCATGGTGTTGAGGTACAAGACCTCAAACCAATTAGGCCTTCCATAGACAAACGCTTCATTGAGCATTACTGCAGTAATCCAGTACCTCCTGCAACTGATGTACCCCCTCCACCTGCATCTCAAGCAGCACAGCAAGCATTCAACACAGCACCTGCCCATCCTCCCCTCAGCACAGAAGCCACTCTGATTTTACAAGGCATTCACATCCTGAAAATTCAAAATAGCCACCTCCTGGCCCAACAGAACGCTCATCATAGAGGTTTGTTACATATTCACAGTGGCCTTTATCACAGCATTCCTGCAGGTCAACACAATCCTTGGATGCCACCTGCCCAGTTTGAGGCCCTACTTGCTTGGCCTGGGGACAGGCCTCCTTTTGTGGGAGGAGGTGAGACTACAGAGGATAGGCCAGGAACTTTAACACAGGGACCTCCAGAAAGAGACCAGGGAACAGAAGAGGACTCATCTGAGGAAGAGTGAAAAATTTTTAATGCTTTCATTTCTTGAAGTTTAAATTGCTACTTAGTTTTATTTCAAATTGACAATTTATAGCTTTACTTTATCTTTAGTGTAGCATACTTTAGAATTGCTTGTGATTATTCTTGTTTGCTTGTGATTATTTGCTTGTGATTATTCCTGTTTTGATGATTAAAACTTTGAACATTTTTGAAAAACCCAACCAAAGATTTTACTTTTTGAACAAGAAGAGTTTCTAAGCAGCAGAATATTTTTTAGACAATAAACTTGATTGTTAAAGGGTAAAATGGCTGAATTAAGAACCAAGGAATTGGAATGAATGTACTTTTTATTGTTTACATGCGTGAACCCTTTTCTGTTAGAATAAGGAAAGTAAGCCTTATATCCTGGTGAGAAGTGAGAAATCTAAACACTGAGAGTCTCATGAGAATTCGTCAAATAAGCATTGCCTGATTTTCTGATTAACACTTCTTTTAAAGATTAAGCAAGGAAATGATAAAGGCAAATTTTGAAAAAATAAAACAAACTCAGAGCCAAAAAGCTACCCTTAAGAATATGACCCAATTTTTGTAGCCATTTTTGAGCCAAAAATTTTATTCAAACACCCTGAACCAAGCATGAGAAATAAAATCGTACCTTACCAGTATGCTTAAAGATTTTTAAAAGAGCATAAAACACTTCTCCAAAAAAGGGTGATAAAAGAAACTGAGGCTGGAAAAAGAAATAAAGTTCTCCAACATGTAACAAAAATAGAGAACTAGAAAAAGAAAAGCGAAGAATTCAATAGCATAAAAGAAGAAGCCTCATAAAAATTTGAAAAATTTTAGAACATATGCTCTTCTTATGCATGCACTTTGAACTCAAAGAAAAACCAAGAATTCTTGATAGCCCAGCCTCATTACAACCTTGAAAAGACCTTTTTGATCCTTACTTATCTTATGAATTGATTGTGATTAGAAATGGCTGGCAATGTTAATTAGGCAGTTCTCATGATGAATGTGCAAACACACCCACCTGGTGAGAAATAATGAGAGTTCCTTATTCTTATAGCATTTGGTTACCTGCGTTGTGAACAAATTAATGGTACAGTACATTTCAAAGAATTGGCATTGAGGAAATCATTTACTTGAGATAAATTGAGATTATTGTCTTTTAAAAATTTGTCTGTACAGAAGCTAATTTTGTTGAAATGCTTGATTCCCTTTCCAAACTTCTTTTTACTTGAGGACAAGCAAAAATCTAGGTTGGGGAGAGTTTGATAAGTGTTGATTAAGCATTGATTTCATGACTCATTTGAACTAATTTTGTAAAGAATTTGAGCTAAATTAATGAATTATTAAAGGAAGTGAGCATGAATCTTTTAAGTAGTGTATAAAAGAAGTATTATGTTTAAACCCTTAGAAAGTGCAGGTAACTCAACAGGAAGGCAAGACAAAGTAAGCAAGCTTGAGCATGAAAGTTTGAGAACATAAAGCATCTCTCACGCTTAAGCGTGAATACTAGACGCTTGAGCGAGGATTAAGCATGGCAAGCATGACTTAAAGAAGACAAAGAGGCATCAGGACCCCTCTCACGCTCAAGCATGGGGATGAGCCGCTTGAGCGTGAGCTCGAGAGCGCCCAAGCGAAGATTAAGCGTGAGCATGAGCGTGACCCTGCACATGAAGCACGCTTGAGCGTGACTAGAAGGAGCTCGAGCGTGACCATGCACATGAAGAGCGCTTGAGCGTGTGCTTTACACGCTTGAGCGTGACTAATGGATGACAAATCCTCGCTTGAGCGTAGCTGAGAAGAAGTAAGCGTGAGCAACGTGAGGAAGGCCACGCTTGAGCGTGGTTAATTCAGCTTGAGCGAGAGACCATCAAACAGCATCAGAACCCTTCACGCTTGAGCGTAACCACTAAGCTCAAGCGTGACTCATGCAGTATGGGATTTTTTAATTTAATATTCACCAATGGTGCGATGCCAACTCACCCACTTTCTTGTGTTTCTACAAGTCTCTGAAAGATGCTGCATGGGTTCTACGCAAGTGGGCAAGGGAAGCTGAACCATAACTCCTATAAATCAAGCTGCAAATAGAGATCCATCATCAGATTCATCCCCTGTATTTCATTCACAATCCAAACTTTCCATTATTTTCTGTATTCATTCTTTTGATGGTGAAAATGCAAGGCATGAGTAACTAAACTCCCTTATGGGATTGGCTGTAATCCATTCAACACTGAAGTAATGCTGTTGTAAGTTTTTATTTAGTAATGAAATTTGATAAGTTCTGTATTTCCTTCTGCATTTAATGCCTGAAAGTACTTGATCACTATTTTCTTGTTTTAAGTTTTCTCAAGTATGCTGGGAAGTGACTTTTGAAAGCAGATCTGAAAGAAATACTTATTGTGAGTAGGTAGCCAGGGATGGCGTCTAACGCAATAAACGTCAAAACAATCGATCGATAATGCTGGGATGATTTCAAAGTGACTGAGGGATCAGCGGTTTGAAATCATTCTTATGAATTTTGTAGTCGAGGGATCAATAAAAATGACTATGATTGTGACGTAGAAACTATCTTTTCGATTTACTTATATAAAAACTTATGCAGCTTACAGAAGGTGAAGATGTGATGAAGCCAATCCCTGTTTTACCAAATTAATTTCTCTCAAAAACCATTCACTGTTATCTTTTGCAAAATTTCACTCTCTGTTATTTATTACTTTTTCATTCAACATCATTCACAACAAAACAAACTAAAAACCTTCTGCCTAATCAATTCAAAACTAAGATTTTCATTCTAACACCTCCTCAGTGGAACGACATCTACACTGTACTACAACCTCTGTGTTTAAACTTGGCACATCTATTCCATTGAGTTCATATTATACAAACTTGATTCTCTTTCAGTGAACTCTTCAATACCAAATATCTCAGAAACATATTATCATTAGTCCTCAAATTTTCAATAAAAGTTTTAATAAAAATTTCATAAAAATTACAAAAATTAGTTTAATTTGTTAGAAAATTAGGATTTAAATTCAATAAATGGATGTTGTTGGAAATAATCTACCCTTGATCAATTTTCTATAAGTTTTACAGTGAAAAAGTTAAGAAATCTAGAGAAAATTACACTAGAGGATCTGACGCGTAGCCTCATCCCACGCGTAGCATCAACAGCTATTTTTTATGCTGACGCTACGCGTCACAGTCACGCGTAGCCTCAGTGCTGCGTGGTCTCCACCTCCACTTTGGCCAACCACTCCACTTGAACCCAATAATGGGTACTCCACTCAGCACCAATAGGCATCCCACTCAGCATGAAAGGCCAAAACTCGGTGGAAACATGTTCATGTGGCCAGGCATGATCAAATTTAATAATTTGAAGTGACCATTATCAAGTGTTTAATGGAGGCTGAGTCAGGGGTCTGACGCGTAGCGCCACACTGACGCGTAGCGTCAGCACCCTTGCTCAACCCTATAAATAGGGCCATCCAACACCATTCTAAATCATCCCATAGCATCCCATTCTCTTCTTTTCTCTCTTTGTGCTCGACTTTGAGTACTTCTTTTATGAGTTGTAGTTCTAGAATAGTTTTCTAGATACTTGAGTGTGTTTCAGTGTATTGTGATCATTGTATCGTGAAGTTCCCATCGTCTTCATAATGTCAAACTCTGTAAGTGTTGTTTTTACTTTCACCATGTGTAACTAATTTGTTTATGTTGGAATTGGTGAACTAATCTATTGAGTATAATGTTGTGAATTCGACCTCTGCATGTTTATGATTCAAGTCCATGTTAGTATTTCAACCTTTTATTAATATGAACGTCAAACGGGAGAATGATTTTCATGTGTATTGAAACTTGTTTTATTAGTATGAATATCAAACGGGAGAATGGTTATTCATGCCTATTGAAACTTGTTTTGACGAAAGTAAAAGTTGGAATACCCTTGGTATCTCAATTCTATAGGGGTTGTTAACCATTGTTGCCATAAGGCCAGTTCTTAAAGCAAGTTTTTACTGAGAAAGCTCACGAGGGATCGGACTTTACGGTGAATTCTTAGAATTTATATCACGAGGGATCGGTTAGAATGATTTTAAGCTACAATGACATGAAACTTGATGATTAAATATGCATGTCTTGAGTTCCTCATTGTTATTCTAGATTAGGGATCCAATTTCCAACATAATTTGCTTATCAGTGTTTATCTCAAGTGTCTTACCTATTTTAGATTGCAACTCAACTTTTTAGATAGATTTTATTTTCTTTTTATCTTATGAACCACTCAATCATGCTATCCTGTGAATATTGTATAAATTGTATATAAATCATTCTTTTGTCTATAACTTCCTTCACATTTACCATAGTAAATAGAAAATTACTATTGTTATTGGACTTTCAATCCCAGTGGAACGATATCTAAATTTTGAAAACTATAAACGATTGGTGCGCTTGCCAATTAACAACCCGGTGGTGGAAATGAACTGTTGAGACGCTATCGCCGGGTTAACAAGTTTTCTGGCGCCGTCGCCGGGGATTGAATTGTTTCAGTAAAACAGTAAATTTTTAATTACCGTGGTAAATATTTTTTTACCTTAGTTGAATTTTTTTATTTTTACTTATTGTTACACTAACTTTCTTTGTCTAGTTTGTGTATGCAAACTCGATCTACCGCAGGTAAAATTTATTTTGATCCTGAGATAGAAAAGTTTGTAAAGAAAATCAAGTCTTTGAAATCTAAAACACTAACTAAATCTTCTTCTACCTCTAAAAATTTTGAAAATTCAAATATGGCTGCTGAAAGGAGAACATTAGGACAGTTTGCTGCTATTAATGGTCCACCCCGAGTTTCGGGTATGTTTCAAGGACCTGTTGTACCAGTGGAAATTAAACCTGCTACTTTAAATATTATTCAAAACAATCAATCTGCTGGTTTAAATCATGAAGAACCATATGAACATTTAACTATTTTTTATGAGTTATGCAGCACAATTGGTTTTGAACCCAATCAAGAAGAGTCTGTTTACATGAGACTTTTTCCTTTTTCATTGATTAGTAAAACAAAAGAATGGTTTAAATCTTGTCCACCGGGTAGTTTTACAAACTGGTCCGATGTTGAAAGAAAATTTTTGGAAAGATTTTATTCTCCTTCGAAATATTTTGAAGCAATGACAGCCATACACTCTTTTTCTTAAAATAATGATGAATCACTAGGAGAGACATTGGAACGATTCAAGGAACTTTTGAGAAAGTGTCCAAACCACAACCTGAATGATGCCGAAAAGGTAAGAATCGTTTACCATGGTTTATTGCCTCAGTTCAAGATGATGTTAGATGCTTGTGCAGGTGGTTCTTTAATGAACAAGACTGTGGAGGAAGCTATTGAGATATTGGAATCAATGTCCATTAGTGACCATCAAGCTAAACTAGAAAGAGGTAATGTACAAGGTATACTTGAACAAGGAGTAAATGATACAGTATTAATTCAACAAAAATTGTTGATACAACAAATTGAGGCAATGAGTAAACAACTTGGAAAACTTCAAGTTACCCATGTACCACCACAACTTCCTGCTCAATTAAAACAATGTGAGTATTGTATGAGCGAACAACCATGTGGTTACTGTGCTCTTGACCAGAATGAACAAGAACAAGCTAATTCCTTGATTCATCAGAGGTTACCTACAGGTAATTCTCTAAATCCTCTTGTAAATTCTTTTTCTAACAATTACCTGCAGGGAAGGCAAAACCAAAACTATGGTTGGAAGCAACATGCTAGACCCTTCAATAATCAAGGTGATTACAATACTAGATTGACAAAGGCTGAAGAAAATATTCAACAATTGATGCAATACATGGAGATAATTAAAGCTGCACATAAAGCATCAGATCAACAGTTAAGTCAGCTAGTAAAAGAAGTAGCCGACATCAAGGAATTCAAAGCGAAAGAACAATGTAAGGCTATTTTTACAAGAAGTGGTAAAACTGTAGGTATAAACTGTGAAAAAGAAAAAGAAAAAGAAAAGAAGAAGAAAAAGAAAGTGAAGAAAATAAAGAAAAAGATGAAATAAAAGAAAAAAATCAAAAAAATCAAAATCTTGGACAGACACCTCCTGTCCAGGATTTACCTTATCCTCATCCACCATCAAGAAAAGATAAAGAAAAGGAATACAAGAGATTCCTTGAAATCTTTAAGCAGTTACACATAAACATTCCTTTTTCTGAGGCATTAGAACAGATGCCTACATATGCTAAGTTTATGAAAGAACTGCTTACAAAGAAAAGGAAGTATGATGAAGAGATCGTAGAACTTGAAGCAAGTTGCAGCGCTATTTTACAATACAAGATGCCAGAAAAATCCAAAGATCCTGGCAAATTCACTATTCCTGTCTCTATTGGTGGAGTAAATATCGGTAAGGCTTTATTAGATTTAGGGGCTAGCATCAATCTAATGCCCCTAAGTATGATGAAGCGTATTGGTGACCTTGATCCACAGCAGACAAGGATGACTCTGCAATTAGCTGATAAATCCATCAAAAGACCTTATGGGATTATAGAAGATGTGCTTGTAAAGGTTGATAAATTCTACTTTCCTATGGATTTTGTGATCTTAGACATGGAAGAAGATGTTGATGTTCCTCTAATTCTTGGAAGACCATTCATGAAAACTGCTCAGGTACTGATTGATGTGGACAATGGGAAGCTAGCAGTAAGAGTGCATGATGAGGAAGTGAATTTCGATGTCTTCAAGGCAATGAAACATCCTAGCCCGAAGCAAGACTGTTTCAAAGTGGACATCTTTGATGAAACTTATCTTTCCTTATCAAAAGGTATGACTATTTCTGACCCATTAAATAAGTTATTGACTAACTCTGTTGAATTTTTGAATGATGAAGAGGAGAAACAGATTGAAAGGTATCTTGAAGAATTCGATCAAGGGAAAGAAATTTCCTTTGAATCAAGAAAGATTGAAGAAATTCAAGAATCACCTATTGAAGAAATCCAGAAACCTGAACTAAAAGTGTTACCTTCCAATCTGAAATACATCTTTTTGAAAGAAGGTAATTTAAAACCAGTAATCATTAGTAATCTGTTAAGTGAAACAGAGGAAGAAAAACTGGTGGAAGTGTTGAAGAGGAATCAAGAAGCAATTGGGTGGACACTAAGATTTGAAAGGTATAAGTCCATCATACTGCATGCACAAAATCTTGTTAGAAGATAATTTCAAACCTATTGCTCAGCCTCAAAGACGCCTCAACCCAACTTTGAAAGAGGTAACCAAAAAGGAGGTTTTGAAATTGCTGAAAGCAGGTATTATTTATCCTATTTCTGATAGTGCATGGGTAAGTCCTGTTCAAGTTGTTCCAAAAAGGGTGGTATGACAGTAATTGTTAATGAAAAAAATGAACTAATTCCTACAAGAACTGTCACCAGTTGGAGAATGTGCATTGATTATAGAAAATTAAATCAAGCAACAAGAAAAGATCATTTTCCATTGCCTTTTATGGATCAAATGCTTGAAAGATTGTCTGGACAAGAATATTATTGCTTTCTTGATGGTTATTCTGGATATAATCAAATTGTTGTTGACCCTCTTGATCAGGAGAAAACTGCCTTTACATGTCCTTTTGGCATATTTGCTTACAGAAAAATGTCATTTGGATTATGTAATGCACCTGCTACTTTTCAAAGATGCATGTTTGCTATTTTTGCAGATTTAATTGAAAAGAGCATTGAGATTTTCATGGATGACTTCTCAGTTTTTGGGAATTCATTTGAAACATGTCTATCCAACCTGGACACCGTACTGAAGCGGTGTATTGAGACAAATTTGGTGCTTAATTGGGAGAAATGTCACTTCATGGTGAAAGAAGGAATTGTACTTGGTCATAAAATTTCTTCTAGAGGCATTGAAGTTGACCAAGCCAAAATAGAGGTAATTTCTAAACTCCCACCTCCTGTAAATGTAAAAGGTATTAGAAGCTTTTTAGGACATGCTGGATTTTATAGGAGGTTTATTCAAGATTTTTCAAAAATTGCAAAACCTTTATCAAACCTTCTAAATAAAGATGTTGAATTCAAATTTGATGAAGCATGTCTTAAAGCTTTTAATTCCTTGAAAGAAAAATTGGTTTCTGCCCCTGTAATTGTTGCTCCTAATTGGAATTTACCCTTTGAACTTATGTGCGATGCAAGTGATTATGCTGTTGGAGCAGTTTTAGGTCAAAGATACGAAAAAGTTTTTAAAGTCATACATTATGCTAGTAAAGTTTTGAATGAAAATCAAATAAATTATGCAACTACTGAAAAAGAATTACTAGCCATAGTATATGCTTTAGAAAAATTTCAATCTTACTTGATTGGCTCAAAAATAATTGTTTTTACTGATCATGCTGCAATCAAGTATCTTTTAACTAAAACTGATTCAAAACCTCGGTTAATCAGATGGATTTTGCTCCTTCAAGAATATGATCTTGAAATCAAAGATAAAAAGGGTAGTGAAAATATGGTAGCTGATCATCTTTCTAGATTAATGAATAATGAGATTACTACCAAAGAAAAAGAAATTTTGGAAGAATTTCCCGATGAAAAACTTTTCAAAATAACACAACGGCCATGGTTTGCTGACATGTCCAATTTCAAAGCAGCAGGAGTTCTTCCAAATGATTTGACTTGGCAACAAAGAAAAAAATTCTTTAGAGATGCAAGATATTTTGTTTGGGATGACCCTCATTTATTCAAAATTGGAGCGGATAATTTGTTACGACGTTGTGTGCCTGACTGGGAAGTAAAAGATGTGTTGTGGCATTGTCATAAATCACCATATGGAGGACATTTTAATGATGAAAGAACAGCTGCAAAAGTTCTCCAATCAGGTTTATACTGGCCCTCTCTTTTTAAAGATGCTAACTTATTTGTTCAATCTTGTGATAACTGCCAAAGAACAGGTAATGTTGGAAGAAGGCAAGAAATGTCTCTCACAAATATACAAGAAGTTGAGGTATTTGATTGTTGGGGAATCGACTTCATGGGACCTTTTCCTAACTCATACTCAAATCAATACATTCTTTTGGCAGTTGATTATGTTTCAAAGTGGGTGGAAGCAATTGCTACCCCTAATGCTGACACTAAAACTGTTGTGAATTTTTTGAAGAAAAATATTTTTTGCAGACTTGGGACACCAAGAACTTTAATCAGTGATGGTGGTTCACACTTTTGTAATAAAATTCTTCAGAAAGTATTACAACATTATGTAGTAAAGCATAAGGTAGCCACCACATATCATCCACAAACCAACGGGCAAGCAGAGATTTCAAATCGTGAAGTGAAAAGAATTCTGGAGAAAACTATGTCATCTTCTAGAAAGGATTGGTCACAAAAACTTGATGATGCACTCTGGGCATACAGAACTGCATTTAAAACACCAATTGTTCTTTCTCCTTTCCAGATGGTTTATGGAAAATCATGTCACCTTCCAGTTGAAATGGAACATAAAGCATATTGGGCTTTAAAATTCCTCAATTTTGATCAAAATGTAGCAGCAGACAAACGGAAGTTATAGCTACTCGAGTTAGAGGAAATGAGGAACAATGCCTATGAATCATCTAGATGCTACAAAAGTAAGGTGAAAGCTTACCATGATAAAAAGTTAAAGAAAAGACACTTCACACCAGGTCAGCAAGTTTTATTGTTCAACTCAAGATTAAAATTATTTCCTGGAAAATTGAAATCAAAATGGTCAGGCCCGTTTTTGATTAAAGAAGTCAAACCATATGGAGCAGTGAAAATTGAAGATCCAACTTCCAAAAGAAGTTGAATGGTAAATGGGCAAAGGTTGAAACTATATTTGGGTGGTGAAATTAACAAAATTACCACCAGTTATCTTTTAACTGACCCTTGAAATGCAGGAATGTCAGGCTGGAGACACTAAACCTAGCGCTCAATGGGAAGCAACCCATTTTGTTATTTGTTTATTTTAAATTGTGTAAAAAAAATAAATAAATAATAATAATAATAATAATAATCCAAAAATAAAATTTATCTTTTAATAAATCAATCAAATTTTTGTTAGTAAGTTAATACACTTAGAGTTTTTACACAATGAAACGTAATTTTGTAAAATTAATTATTAGTTCTTTATAACTTAGGAATTTTGATAAATTTAATTACAATAGGTTTATTAACCATCAAGCAAATTTTGATAGCCCGGTGAGCAGAGAGATATCTTTTTATATACTTGAGGGTTTAATCGACATATTTTCAATTCGAATTGATTTTGCTTTAATCTCTGATTTGTGTTGTTGTATAGAAAATTCAGGAAACTGATCAAGGCATATTTTTGGTAAAAAAAAAAACCTTGGGCCAAACAGCTTACCTTGGTAAAAATTCTTTTATCCTTTGCAAGCCAATTTGAGCCTAAAATAAAATTCCTTGGTACCCTTAAACCTAAATCTATTTTTACCATTCCCTATACTTGATTGATTAAAAGAGCAGTTGAAATAAATGAAAAATATTTTGAATGTTCTCACAAAAATGGGGAGTGAAAATAAGCAACTTGATTCTTTTCAGAAAAAAAATAAATTATGGAAAAGAAAAGTCAAAAATAGTGAAAAGAATCAAGTTGGGGGTATTTATTTTTCATCAACAAAAGAAATGAGAGTTTTGGGTCAAGAGAAAGCCTAAAAAATTATAAAATACTCTTTTATGATTTCAGGTTTTTGAATTCCAAGAAAAGCCATTGATTCTTGTAAGCCAAGCCTCATTACAACCCATGAAAAGACCTTGTGATTTCTGAACTAATTCTGTATAAATAACCATTGATTAGATGACAAACAAAGTTAAATTCGTTTGATCTTATGATTGATTGAGTGAAACAGGTTACTTATTACATAGAGATAAACACCTGTGAGGTAAGCCTGAAATTCTGCTTGATTGTTAATAAAATATTGTAAAATTTTATCATTAAACCTTTGTTATACTTGATACTAATTTTTGATTATTACAAAATTAGTTAAATTGTGAAAATTACTTTTTGTTGTAAATTCTCGGACTAACTTAAAAATTTGATTCCAAATTTTTATTTTTCTTATTTTTCTCTCTTGCTCGAGGACGAGCAATGTCTCAAGTTGGGGGTATTTGTTAGTCCTCAAATTTTCAATAAAAGTTTTTGAACTGGTCTGGACCGGGGTCTAGGATCCGGTATGGGACCAGCCACAAGGATGCAGGTGTTTTTAGGGTTTACACCCCGGAACTGTGTATGTCCGATGTACTAATCCGGTCTCTCAGTGGGAGAGGCCGGTCTTGTTGTCCTGGAGATCCTTCACACCAACGATTCGCGTTGTAGGAGGGCGAAAGGTGGTGCCACCTGCGAAGATTCTCCGACGCTCAAGTTAGAAGAGTGTATGAACTGAATGAATACTCAAGCGTGATAACAGTAAAATGTGAGATAGAATCACGATACCATGCATGTGTGTTGATATGGCCTCTTATAGTTGAACGTAGGAGAAAAAGTGAGACGTTGGATACAGGTGGGTCCCTTATCTCTGATTGCGTGTATATTTTGTCAATCAAGGTGGCTCGACTTTCAGAATGTGTCAGGAGGGTAGGTCAATTATCAGAGTACAATCCTCTAGAGAGAGGGGAGGATAATCACCTTTTCCGCATAATCTGCTGACACGCCCCCTTACTTTCTGAAGCCATTGATGTGACGTATTTTGCTACAAACAGTGTCTTCGTTGATAAGTTATCAAAAGGCTCTTCTCTTGCTATGAGGGAAAAGCTATCAATTATATAAATATCCCGTATCAATGAACATAGAACCGTTGCCGCGAAAATGAATGATGCTGTCATGGAGTGAGGGCGGATGACCAGACAACGGATATCCGGTGTGGTAACGTTGAACCCCTGGACACCGGTTTTCCTTATATGAGGTCAGTCTGACGTCACAAGTATGGGGGCCGGTATCTAGACCGGATCATCTGTCCCCTAGCTTGTATGAGGGACTGTTAAGTTGCTCATATGAGCTACACAATTCTCGAGAGAAGTCTAGATGCCGGTAGTACATTCTTGTAAGTCTCTAGGAACTCGGTGGCGTCCGTTCTACTAAACAAGTAACCGCCCTCTTCGCGTTGTGTACAACGGATTCAGACAGCATAAAAATAAGCAGCGGAAATCCCAAGAGTTTCTGAAAATTGAAACTCTTGGTATTCGAAAAGTGGTTGGTAGGCATTAAATGCGCATGGCATGATTGGACATTAAATGCATTTTTTACGCACGAGACATCATTACCCAAGAGTGTAACCGTCGATTGGGCTTATTGGGCCTGGATTCAAACTGAAAGGGGGGGCCCATTTTGCCAAAACGTTTACTGAAACGTTACCATTTTCGCGCTTATTCGTGACGAAACGACGGAGTCGTTTTGATTTGAAAGGTTGCATTTTGAGGCAAGCATTGTGACCTTCGACGAAACACTCTACCTCTTCGTTACCTATAAAAGGAACTCTTAGCAGATTTAGGAATCCATCCTTGCTCTCAAACTTAGTGAAACTCTGCTCAAATTTCCTTGGAATTTCCTTGTCGTCTTCAACTTCTCAAAGATCCTCTTCCTTTAGGTAACCTTCCTTCCCTTCAACTCCTTGCAATTTTAATCATTCTATTTCCATCATGCGCCCTAGAGCTGGACACGCTGGTCCTTCAAATAGAGGGAGGTTTGGCTCTCGTGCCCCCCTTAGCCACCGTGGTGGGAGGATTCCAGCGAATCCTCCTGTGGCTGGGCGCCATCGCTCAGAGAGAGCCGAAGCTTCTTCCTCACGAGCGTCTTCTTCATCTCGTCGCTCTGAGGTTCCCCTTGGTTTGAGGGCTACCAGCCGCTCTGATGAGGGGTCAAGTGCTGAGGGTTATCTCTCTGACGATGTTGCTTTTTATCACAGCACCTACGCATTCCACCGCGCCTGCACAACCATGGATCTTCCAGGACGTGGAAAAACGCCGTTTCTCCGATCTGCTGATGGGTGTGTCAATGTTGTGGCACACCGGCTTGACTGGGAGAAACTCAACAGGGAGAAACCTTATTGCTGGGTGAAAGAGGAGTTCCTAGAGATCCCTTCGTACCATGCAAGTGTGGAGGAGCGCACGGTTTCTTTCCGCTGTAAGATATATTCGGATAAGAAGTACAAAGCGCGATACGCTGTGATGGCACCGCATCCCAATGAAAGAATATGCCATAGCGTCCCTGATGCGAGGTCGGTCTACATGTACGACTACGTTTTCTTAAAGCTGGGGGTGCGCTTTCCACTGACGGATTTCCAGATGGCCGTCCTGCGTTTCTTGGACTGTGCCCCCTCACAATTACATCCCAACGGTTGGAGTCTTGTTCGGGCTCTGGAAGTCTTGGGGGAGCATTTTGGCTTCTCCGCCACTGTGGCCAAGCTATTTTATTATTGCCAAGTGGTCCGCCGAGCTAATAAGAAGGGCGGCCTTGGGTTCATTACACTCCGTAGTGACTCAAGGGTTGGAAATTTCAAGTCCTATACGGAATCCGTAAAGGTAGATGGGCGCTCCTTCAAGCACTACTACACGCGAGTCCGGATTCAACCAAATAAGCCGGTCTTCTGGCGAAATAAAGAGGGGTTTACCAAGTTTCCCCTTAGCTGGACGCACGAGCATTTTCTCCTTATGAGCCGTGCTTACTATACAGATGAGAGTGAACTTTCCCCTCATTCTGTTGAGGTCTTGAGCGCCCTGCAGACGGCCTCAAAGACCCTCAAAGGGTTCTCCAGCCGTCTTCTCCTGGCCGAGGAAGACATCAAAAACACCTACCTCCGTAATATTCGCTCTTATTCTCCTTGTGTTGTATGGTTATACCGTTCTAGTTATTTTCCTTCTTGTATGCTTATTCAACTCTTTTTGTTTTGCAGAACAAATTGAAAAGGCCTGCCCAGAAATGTTGTCGCTAAGGTCCATGCTGGCTGACGATGACTCCTCTTCTGAGGAAAATGAAATCCAGGCGAAGAGGAACGCCACCAAAACTCCCCTCATTCCTCTGACTTCTGCAGTAGGAGATGAGGTTCCTCTCTTCGACGAGGAGGAAGCCGAAGAAGCAACTGGGGCCGCTGGAGCGGGTGGCGAGGAGGCCGTCCCAGAGAGAAAGAAAAAGAAGAGGCATCTTGTAAAGAAGGCCGATCAAGAGAAGCCCTCCTCTGATGACCCTGTGAAGAAGCGTCAGAGGACGGCCGAAGAAACCGAATTAAAGAAGAACAAGGGAAAGGAACCCGCTCCTGAGTTCTCTGCACCTTCTTCTCAAAATGCTTCAGAGCCGGATTCTGGGAACGGTCCTCCTCCGGCGTTCGATCCTCCGCGTGACTCCTCCCTTTCTCCTTATTTGTGGTTTCAAGGATCTATGCCTCCTACTCTCCCAAAAGCACGGTATTGCCTCCGCCCTTCCCTCGACGCTGCTGGGGTCCGAGGTGCTTGCAAGGCTGGGCGTTGGCAACTTGATGAACTGTCTGGCCTGCTGGAGTCCCTGAGCGAGAAAGCTGACTATATGGATCAAGTTGAAAAACTTGAGACCGAACTCGCAGTGAAGGAGAAATGGGCAGCCAAGCAAGCTGAGGCTCGCAGGGGAGTGGAATCAGAATTGGAAAAAACTAAAGAAACACTCCAGAGGAAAACGGAAGAGGCAAGCAAAGTTCATTTTGCGAATAAGGCCCTAGAACGGGAAGTTGCCGACCTCCAAAATAAGAACAAATCCATACCCCTCCTTGAAGAAGAATTACAACTGGAGAAGAAGAGATCGGCTAAGCTTGCTGACGATCTCAGAGTTATGGAGGATGGTCGCAACAAGGACCTTGGGGAGTGGGAGTCTATTCGGAAGGAGATGCAAGCCCAAATTGATGAACTCAAAAAGGGTGGTGCGAGTGCTGGGCCTTCAGAAGAGGATTACGCCAAAGTTCAAAGAAGGCTAGCTGCTGCAAAGGCCAAGGCTGCCAAAGCCTTGGATATATGCAAAAATGTGGCGTATGAATCTTTCGGCCTGGCCCTTCGTCAAGTCTACTATCGGAACCCTGGAATAAAGCTGAATTTGTACGGATTAGATCCGTTCTTTGAGTTCCATGGGGGAAGACTTGTAGAAGTTCACAAGGACGGATCGCACCACGAGCCCCGTGCATCTCTGTACGAACTGCCTCCCCTTCCAGAAGGACAAAGTATGGAGCCTACAACGTCCATTGCTGCCTCTGGAGCTGAAGCACAAGAAGGTGCCCCAACTGGAATGGAGGACAAAGCGGAGAAGGGAGGAGTGCCCACTGTGGAGGATTAAACGCCAGCCTCTTAAATTTATGCTTTATTCATAGCTGTGTTCTGGGATCAGCTCCAGTTTCAACTACCTTGTAATCTGAATAATTTCTTTATTCTTGGAAATAAAATTCACTGTTACTTTTCTTCAACTGCTTGCGTCGACTGTATGATTGTTGGATAACTTAGTGTTGTACCAAACACTTTATTGTTTTTAATGCTTTACGAATCCGTTCTGTGTGGTTACCTAGCTGCTTAATGCGTACTTATCACACCGGATTAAAGCAACAAATAGTAATGAATAAATAACAATCAAGTTAAAGCACGCCCTGTCCCCAAGTGTAAGTTCATTGGGAAGGGAGAGTTTATCTCAAAGATTACCTTTTAAATTCTCAAAAGATAGAAATGCTTATCTGTCCTCGAAGATGTAGAGCGGGTACATTAGCTTTCAACCGCTCTGGGATGGATATTCCACGATTGAGGACGGATATTGCCTTTGAATTTTGTATAGCTTTGGCAAGGGTAAGCTTTATGCCTTTTTCTTGAGATTCGGTTTGGTCCTACACCTCAAGTCTTCACACGGTGTTCGGTTCGATCCTACTAACCGTACTTGGAGTTCGGTGCAATCCTACAATCCAAGCCTTCAACACGGGGTTCGGATCAGGGCTAATCCTGAACCTACTGCGCCCGTTACTCGGGGTTCAGCGCGGTTTTCTCTGTGAACCGGCCTACTGCGCCCAAGCCTTCGCATGGGGTTCGGTTTGTGGCCTTGAAAAAGGACCAGCCCTACAACCCATGTATTCTTCGAATGGGGTTCGGTTTGTGGCCTTGAGAAAGGACCAGCCCTACAACCCATGTTGTCTTCGAATGGGGTTCGGTTTGTGGCCTTGAGAAAGGACCAGCCCTACAACCCATGTTGTCTTCGAATGGGGTTCGGTTTGTGGCCTTGAGAAAGGACCAGCCCTACAACCCATGTTGTCTTCGAATGGGGTTCGGTTTGTGGCCTTGAGAAAGGACCAGCCCTACAACCCATGTTGTCTTCGAATGGGGTTCGGTTTGTGGCCTTGAGAAAGGACCAGCCCTACAACCCATGTAGTCTTCGAATGGGGTTCGGTTTGTGGCCTTGAGAAAGGACCAGCCCTACAACCCATTCTACCTCAAGGAGTTACATCATCAAAACACACGATGTGTGACTGAGATCATCCATCCTGAGGGGTCTTCATCAGTTCCTCGAGGAGTTATATCATCAACTACAGAATTGGTAGTTGAGTTCATCCGTCCTGAGGTGTATGCGTATTAAACTACGGCTATAAATCACAACACATAAGAAACGTGAGAATGATAGGGCGGTTAAAATGTATTCTCATTAAAATTGAAAGTACATTACATGAAAAGCGTAGCTGGGGTCATGCCTCGTTAAAACCTTCTTGAGAAAACCCAATGGGAAAAAACTCAAGTAAGGAAAAAGAGTACACGCTGTCTTACCAACTAGCTGTAATACACTCGTAAATTCTGAGTGTTCCATTTGTTGCGGATTGGGGTTCCATCAAGTTCTTCCAATCGGTATGATCCCTTTCCAGTCACCTCCGAAACTCTATAAGGTCCTTCCCACGTTGGTGCTAGCTTTCCTTGGTGAGCGAACTTATTCCCCACACTGGCCTTTCTCAGAACAAGGTCTCCGGTGTTAAAAGCTCTGTACTGGACACGTTTATTGTACCGGACTGCAGCCTTTGCTTTTATTGCCTGATCTCTGACGAAAGCCTTTTCCCTCAACTCTTGGAGGACGTCCAGCTCTGATGCTAAGTTGGCGTTGTTATCTTCTGCTGAAAAATATTCAACACGAGCCGATCTTGTTTGTAACTCAACTGGGATCATCGCCTCAACCCCGTACACCAACCGGTATGGGGATTCGTTAGTTGAAGAATGAGGCGTAGTGCGGTATGCCCATAGAACATGACATAACTGGTCAGTCCATCCTCCCTTCGCTTCTCCCAGACGCTTCTTTAACCCCTTTAGCACCTCTCGATTAGCTACCTCTGCTTGCCCATTGGTCTGGGGGTGTTCAACGGATGAGAATATCTGGATTATCCCCAGTCCTTCAAGTAAATCCGTGAACTTTTTGTCTGTAAACTGGGTGCCGTTGTCAGTCACGATCCGCCCTGGCACCCCGAACCGAGCAATGATATTTTCGTACATGAAACGTCTTGTACGTGCAGAAGTGATATGCACTACTGGTTCTGCCTCGATCCATTTGGTGAAGTAATCTACCCCCACAATCAAGTATTTGATACCTCCTGGCGCAATGGGAAACGGACCCAGAATATCAAGGCCCCATTGATAGAACGGCCAAGGCACAGCAGATGAAGATAACTCTTGGGCCGGTGTATGGTGGAGATTGGAGAATTTTTGGCAAGCGTCACATTTCCTCACGAAGTCTGCGGAATCCTGCTTCACAGTGGGCCACCAGTATCCAGCCCTGAGGACTTTTCTCATTAGGCTTCGGCCTCCAGCGTGGTGCCCACATTGCCCCTCGTGTACCTCAGTCAAGACCGCTTGAACTTCGTCTTCTCTTAAACATGAAAGATATGGGACAGAGAATCCCCTTCTGTAGAGAACACCATCGACCATAGTAAAATATGGCAACTCCCTCTTTACTCGTCTCCTTTCCTTCTCGTCAGTGGGAAGTTGACCATCAGCCAGATAACGAATATAGGGGATGACCCAAGAATCCTCGTATGGATAACTCACCATGACGGCATTCAGAGAAGGATACATAGGTATACTGGGTGATGTCAAAGTGCTCTGAACCACCGTTGTTGTGCTACCAGGTTGCTTTGTACTTGCCAATCTTGACAAGATATCTGCTCTAGTATTTTCTTCCCTGGGCACATGCTTGAACTCTAAAACTTCAAATCTTCCCTTCAGCTCATTAACACAATTCAAGTACAATTGAAGTTGTGGTTCCTTCGCCTGGTACTCTCCCTGGATTTGCGAAATCACCAGCTGAGAATCACTGCAGAGGGTAACTGCTGATGCTCCGATATCAATTGCCGCACGGAGACCGGCCAAGCATGCTTCGTATTCAGCTTGATTGTTGGAGGTCTTGAAATTGAATCGGAGGGAAATTTCTAAGTGTACGCCGTCATCACTTTCTACCACCACACCTGCTCCACATCCTTTGCTGTTTGACGAACCGTCGACGTAGATGGTCCAATGCGTTCGAGGGGTAGCCGGGTTTGCCCCAGTCATTTCCACTACAAAATCGGCCAACACTTGTGCCTTGATGGCTCCTCGAGGCTCATATGAAATCTCAAATTCAGATAGCTCAATGGACCATTTTATCATCCTTCCAGCGAGGTCTGGTTTGCTGAGCACTGAACGGAGTGGCAAATCCGTTCTCACCAATACTGGGTGCGCATGGAAATAAGGCCTCAGCCGTCGTGACGCCCACACAACTGCCAGGGCGGCTTTCTCAATCTTCTGATACCTTCCTTCAGCCCCCTGAAACGTTTTACTAGTAAAGTACACCGGTCTCTGCCCTTCAGGGGTTTCTTTCACCAGGGCTACACCTAGAGCTTCATCAGATATTGCCAAGTATAAGATTAACGTTTCGCCTGGATCAGGCTTAACAAGAATTGGTGGGCTCGAGAGAACGGCTTTGAGCTGCTGGAAGGCTTGCTCTTGTTCCTCTCCCCATTCAAAACTCTTGTGTTTCTTCAACGCCTTATACAAGGGGAGGGACCTGTGCGCCATCTTAGGCATGAAACGAGCTAAAGCGGCCACTTTCCCATTCAATGACTGGACCTCCCTCAAACATTTAGGACTCTGCATGTCCAGGATTGCTTGACATTTCCCGGGGTTAGCTTCAATGCCTCGTTGAGTCAACATGAATCCCAAGAATTTTCCTGCTGGAACGGCGAAAGTGCACTTTAAAGGATTTAACCTCATGTTGTACTGCCGAAGCCTAGTGAAAACTTGGCGTAGATCTTCAATGTGGTCTCCTCCAGCGGGTGTTTTGGCTATGATATCATCGATATAAACTTCGACCAGCTTTGTATGCATCCCTTCAAAGACTTTGTTAATCATGCGCTGATAGGTAGCGCCGGCGTTCTTCAGTCCAAAAGGCATGACGGTGTAGCAGAAAACACCGCGGTCGTTGATAAATGCAGTCTTCTCCTGGTCTCCCTCCCACATCGGAATCTGGTTGTACCCCGAATAAGCATCCATGAAACTGAGATATTGGTAACCAGATGAATCATCCACCATGCGATCGATGTTGGGCAGGGGATATGGATCTTTAGGGCAGCAACGATTAAGATCCACATAATCAGTACACATTCTCCATTTGCCGTTAGCCTTCTGCACCATGACCACATTAGAAAGCCAAGATGAATAGCGTATCTCCCTTATAAAACCTGCCTTCAACAACTCCTCTGTTTGCTCACAAGCCGCCCTCTGCTTCTCCGGTCCCAACCTCCTCTTCTTCTGAGCCACCGGTCTGGTTTCAGGATACACTGCAAGTTTGTGACAACAGAAATCAGGATCCATCCCCGGCATGTCTGCTGCTGTCCATGCGAAAAGGTCTTTGAATTCCTGCAAGAGGGCTAATAAGCGTTGCTCCATAGCAGACTCCAGCTTATCATTGATGTGCGTGACCTTCTCTGGGGAATCTCCCAATATGACATCCCTGGAGCCACCATCAGGTGTGGGCTTAGATGGATTGAGTGGATCAATCTTCAATTCCGCTCTGGGGTCTAGGTCAATAAGACTGACAGATCCTGCCGCTGTTCCTCCGTCGTTCAACTTCCTCTTCTTGTTAAATGCATCTAACTTAACCATGTTGAGGCTCAGATTATAACAATATCGAGCCATCTCCTGATCTCCGCGGAGTGAGGACACAGCGTTGTCTTTGTCGATAAATTTGATCAAGAGATGAGGGGTGGATACAATTGCTTCCATAGCGTTTAAAGTTGGACGGCCTATGATACCGTTGTACGGGGATTCCACATCGATCACCAGAATTCTCGACTTGACTGTTCTTGCACCGGGCTCCCCTTCAAAAGAAATCAAAGTGTCGAGGTATCCCTTAGTAGGTTGCTTGGCTCCGTTAAACGCTGTGAGTTCTTGTGTGTATGGTTGTAAATCTGCATCACTGAAACCCATTCGTTTGAAACAATTATAAAAGATAACATCACAAGAACTTCCCTGATCGACGAGGATCCTCTTGACGTCCTTATTGGCTATGACGGCCACGATCACTACTGCATCATCACCTCCTGGAATTGTTGGGCCAAAGTCATCATCTGTAAACGACACCGTCGGGGCTGTCACCCCGTCCCTGAAAGGGCGGTTATTCCTTGGTTTACCCTGGACTGACAGAATCATCCTATGGTGGTTCTTTCGTGCTGTGATTGATGTTCCTCCTCCCGCAAATCCTCCAGCTATCATCTCAATCACTTCTCTTCTGCCCTGTCTCTGCTGCTGGGGCATATTACTTTGTTGGGCACCTTCAGCAATCATTACCCCTTTCTGCTTCTCAGCCGCTGTGAACTTCCTTGCTGGGTTGCGTGTATTATCATCTTCATCATCAGGATCTCTATTCCTTTTCTCCATCCTATGAGGCTCATCCATAGATTTCTCCTTAAACAAATACTGCTTCAACTTTCCTTCCCGAATGAGAGTTTCCACCGTATTCTTTAACGCCTTACACTCATCAGTGTTGTGCCCTGTCTGCTCATGGAAAGTGCAGTATTTACGTGAGTTACCACCCCTCTTGGCTGGGGCTGGCTTCCTTATACCAAAGACGTTCAGAGTTGGCCAACCAACCTCCCTCATGATTTGTGAGTGCCTGGTGTTCAACGGAGCATAGTGATCGAACGATGATACGCGCCTGTCTCGTGGATGCTGACGAGCATTCACAAAGTCTTCTCTAAAGGCATGCTTCTCGAGCCTCGCTCTCTCCTTTTCTCTCCGTGGCTGCTGAGCGGGTGCAGAAGGCTTTACTCTTGCTGCAGTTGCCTCTAGATGCATCTCTATGCCCACATATTTGGAAGCTTTCCTTCGAAACTCCTCGAAGGTTGTAGGTGGGCTCTTTGCCAAAGATAGAGCAAAGGCTGAACCTGGCTGAAGAGCTTCCACTACAATATGGAGTTGTATGGCCTCCGTAAGGTTAGGGACCAACGCAGCCTCCTTGTAAAACCTTTTCAGGAACTCCTTAAGAGTCTCAGTCTCTCCCTGTCTTATCTGGGCCAGGGTGTGAGAAGTTCTTGGGATATCCCTGGAGATGACGAAATGGCTTTCGAATGCAGCAGCCATTTCCTCCCAAGAGTCTATAGATCCTGAAGGCAAACTTTTAAACCAGCTGAGAGCTTCCTCCGTCAACGTCCTTGGGAACATTCTGCACATGACATCTTCGTCTGCTCCCAGATACATAGCTTCATAAACGTAAGCATCCAAATGCTTAGTGGGGTCGGTCTCTCCATTATACTTCCCAATCGACAATGGCTGAGTTGTTTGCAAATGTTTTGGAATGACAATACTCATCAACCTCCTTGAGAAAGGGACATTGAGCTTGTATGTCCCTGAAGTTACCACCGCCTGCTCCCTTCTCCTGATACTGACTCTATCACCAGAGTCCTGCGTCTGCTCCCTCTCTTCATATGTGGGGATCTTCGAATACTGGAGGGTGGTAGATCTATCCCTCGCTGATGCATGGTGAGCATCCTCTGCATGGGATACTACTCTGTCCCCAGCTCCTCCTCTCTCTCGCCTCAGCTCCATCAACTCCTCCTTCAGTTGCCTGATAACCTCATCGCGAGGGTCAGGCGTCTGCACTTGCACCATCCTCCGGTTTTGAGTTGCAGGAGATTCGAAGACGAGTCTCCTCCCAGCCTGTTGATGGGTCACATCCTCCACGTGACCTTCCACGAAATCTCTCCCGTTACCTTCCATTGTGCCAACCTAACTTCTGCGAAAATGGGAATAACTCTATCGAGTCCCACCGGGCGTGCCAATGAACTGGTCTGGACCGGGGTCTAGGATCCGGTATGGGACCAGCCACAAGGATGCAGGTGTTTTTAGGGTTTACACCCCGGAACTGTGTATGTCCGATGTACTAATCCGGTCTCTCAGTGGGAGAGGCCGGTCTTGTTGTCCTGGAGATCCTTCACACCAACGATTCGCGTTGTAGGAGGGCGAAAGGTGGTGCCACCTGCGAAGATTCTCCGACGCTCAAGTTAGAAGAGTGTATGAACTGAATGAATACTCAAGCGTGATAACAGTAAAATGTGAGATAGAATCACGATACCATGCATGTGTGTTGATATGGCCTCTTATAGTTGAACGTAGGAGAAAAAGTGAGACGTTGGATACAGGTGGGTCCCTTATCTCTGATTGCGTGTATATTTTGTCAATCAAGGTGGCTCGACTTTCAGAATGTGTCAGGAGGGTAGGTCAATTATCAGAGTACAATCCTCTAGAGAGAGGGGAGGATAATCACCTTTTCCGCATAATCTGCTGACACGCCCCCTTACTTTCTGAAGCCATTGATGTGACGTATTTTGCTACAAACAGTGTCTTCGTTGATAAGTTATCAAAAGGCTCTTCTCTTGCTATGAGGGAAAAGCTATCAATTATATAAATATCCCGTATCAATGAACATAGAACCGTTGCCGCGAAAATGAATGATGCTGTCATGGAGTGAGGGCGGATGACCAGACAACGGATATCCGGTGTGGTAACGTTGAACCCCTGGACACCGGTTTTCCTTATATGAGGTCAGTCTGACGTCACAAGTATGGGGGCCGGTATCTAGACCGGATCAGTTTTAATAAAAATTTTATAAAAATTACAAAAATTAGTTTAATTTGTTAGAAAATTAGGATTTAAATTCAATAAATGGATGTTGTTGGAAATAATCTGCCCTTGATCAATTTTCTCTAAGTTTTACAGTGAAAAAGTTAAGAAATCAAGAGAAAATTAGCCTCATCCCACGCGTAGCATCAACAGCTATTTTTGATGCTGACGCTACGCGTCACAGCCACGCGTAGCGTCAGTGCTGCATGGTCTCCACCTCCACTTTGGCCAACCACTCCACTTGAACCCAATAATGGGCACTCCACTCAGCACCAATAGGCATCCCACTCAGCATGAAAGGCCAAAACTCGGTGGAAACATGTTCATGTGGCCAGGCATGATCAAATTTAATAATTTGAAGTGACCATTATCAAGTGTTTAATGGAGGCTGAGTCAGGGGTCTGACGCGTAGCGCCACACTGACGCGTAGCGTCAGCACCCTTGCTCAGCCCTATAAATAGGGCCATCCAACACCATTCTAAATCATCCCATAGCATCCCATTCTCTTCTTTTCTCTCTTTGTGCTCGACTTTGAGTACTTCTTTTGTGAGTTATAGTTCTAGAATAGTTTTCTAGATACTTGAGTGTGTTTCGGTGTATTGTGATCATTGTATCGTGAAGTTCCCATCGTCTTCGTAATGTCAAACTCTGTAAGTGTTGTTTTTACTTTCACCATGTGTAACTAATTTGTTTATGTTGGAATTGGTGAACTAATCTATTGAGTATAATATTGTGAATTCGACCTCTGCATGTTTATGATTCAAGTCCATGTTAGTATTTCAACCTTTTATTAATATGAACGTCAAACGGGAGAATGATTTTCATGTGTATTGAAACTTGTTTTATTAGTATGAATGTCAAACGGGAGAATGGTTATTCATGCCGTATTGAAACTTGTTTTGATGAAAGTAAAAGTTGGAATACCCTTGGTATCTCAATTCTATAGGGGTTGTTAACCATTGTTGCCATAAGGCCAGTTCTTAAAGCAAGTTTTTACTTAGAAAGCTCACGAGGGATCGGACTTTACGGTGAATTCTTAGAATTTATATCACGAGGGATCGGTTAGAATGATTTTAAGCTACAATAACATGAAACTTGATGATTAAATATGCATGTCTTGAGTTCCTCATTGTTATTCTAGATTAGGGATCCAATTTCCAACATAATTTGCTTATCAGTGTTTATCTCAAGTATCTTACCTATTTTAGATTGCAACTCAACTTTTTAGATAGATTTTATTTTCTTTTTATCTTATGAACCACTCAATCATGCTATCCTGTGAATATTGTATAAATTGTATATAAATCATTCTTTTGTCTATAACTTCCTTCACATTTACCATAGTAAATAGAAAATTACTGTTGTTATTGGACTTTCAATCCCAGTGGAACGATATCTAAATTTTGAAAACTACAAACGATTGGTGCACTTGCCAATTAACAACCCGGTGGTGGAAACGAACTGTTGAGACGCTATCGCCGGGTTAACACTAAACAAGAGAGAAGTAAGCGAAGCAAGAACAGGGGAACAAGCACACTCAAGATTCACTCAAACGAACTATTTCACTTGAGCAAAAATACAACTAGGTGAAGCAGGACAAAAAGGTTCCTTCGAGTTGAAGCAAGCTTCTCGCTCAAGTGACACCTTAATTCACTTGAGCGAGTTGACCAATATATAAGGAATTAGCAAAATATTCTAAGGGAGAATGACACGCAAAAGAAAATACAATCTTTAAGCATTCCTCTTGTTTGGTTCTTCTTTTCCTTTCTGCTAGGGTTGGTTAGTGATTATGGCTACCATGAGTAGCTAATTTCTTTTTCTTTCGGATTGGATGTAACCAAATCAAACTTAACGAGCACGTGTTATAAATTTATATATTTGGTAACTTCATTCTATGATTCTTGGTTTTTCATTTCATGCTTATTGCTTGAAGATATCTGATCAATGGTTTCCTAGTTTTTAGTTTCCGTTTGTTATTGGAAAATAGCTTTCGAAAACTGATCTAAGTGGAAAACTCGTAACGTTGATTATTAGGAATAATAATCGAGGAAACGAATGTTGATATAATCGTGTTTAATGCTGGGATGGATTCGAAAATGATCAAGGGATTGACATCTTCGAAACCATTCTTATGAATTTTGTAATCGATGAATCGATACGAATGACTTTGACTGTGGCGTAAAGAAAAATAGTTTGAAAACCGTTTACGTGAATATATACCGTATATCGAAGGGTGAGAAAGGTGAACTCTAATCCCAGCTTTTATAATCTATTATTTCTTAATATTTTCTTTGTTACTGTTCAGGTGTACTTTTATTTATGTTTAAGAATTCAATGACTTATGCAAAAGATTTCTTTTTTCAATCAGAATAGTTCAATATTAATTTAACAACGATCTCCCAGTGGAACGACATCTGTTTTTATAAACATATACTACATGACAGTGGTCCACTTGCCACCATTGTCATTAAAACTGACAATCACTCGATATGTCAATAGGTTGAGGGAGATGAAAAAACATGGCATTCGTGAAAAAAGGAGGGGATCTTTAGTTCTTGTTTTATTAATGGGGGAAAAGTCTCAGAAACACGGGTCTTTTCCGAAATGAGAAATAGGGCCTATTGGACGTTTCCATGCTTCCTAGGCAGGGTGTTATTATGTTCAACCAACTGATAAATCTTGTTACCCATGTAGCAAATGCAACAAGGGTCATTATGAAATTCAAAAGCTTCAAAAGGCACTCCTAGCAACCCCTGTAACATCCTATTTTTAATAATAGTCCTATTTTGTAAATTATGAAGTATGGAAGGTCTGTAAGTGATAATCAATGAATAAAACACCCAGGGGATGGTTTGTAATACTCCAAAAATTTCATTTTTGGGTATAATTATGGAATTTATATAGATCTTTAATGATATTATCCATTTTCCGAGTGAAACATGCCTTAGAAAGGACTGTCCGAGTAAGGAAGAGGCTCTGTTCCGAGTGACCAAGAGAAATTCCGAGTGAAGGATGAAATTCCGAGTGACAGTTGTGTTTTCCAAGTGGAACATGGCCGAGAGGGTGTTTCCGAGTGGAATCCCTGTCTCAGAGACATTTCTGAGTGAAGAGGGTTTGATAGAACCTCTTCTGGATGAAAGGATCCGAGTGACTCACCTTGGGGTGACTCACTGCCGAGTCAAATGCCTTCAAATGACTCATTTCCGAGTCAATCATCTCTGAAAGACTCGTTTCCGAGTCAAACGCCTCAGAAAGACTCATTTCCGAGTCAAGTATTTTCCAATGACTCGATTCCGAGTCAATCATTGTCAAACATTTCATTTCTGAATGAAAGTTTCCTGAGTGCCTCATTTCCAAGAGGAGTACAAAGGAAAATTTATTTCCGAGTAAATAAATCCCGAGTGGGTTATCTCAGAGTTGAATGTAACTCTTCCGAATGAAAGATCTCCGAGTGTGCATCTCTGAGTGATATGATCCCGACTGGAGACACTCAGTGTAAGGTTGTCCATATGTGCACTGGAATAACTCCGTATGAGTGAGGGAGAAAAGAGGTCAGTTTTGGGAATGAGATGCCGAGTGAATGACCAATTAGTTAGTGAGTCGGACATTGGAATGTTTACCGAGTGAGACCTGTGTGAGTGAAGACACGGATTCGGAATGAGTTTACGAGTGAGGAACCGAGTGTTGAAGGCTGAGTGAAAGAGTACTCGGTTTGGACTATTCTGCCGAGAGAAGAATAGAATGAATGATGAGTCAGTAAGGGCTATCTTGCTGAGTGGCAAACCTGAGTGTTAGGAATCGGATTGAATTGAAATTACCGAGTGGAAGACTGATTGAGATGACTCAGACTTGAGTGTTGTTGCCGAGTAGGCTGATTGAGAGTTGACTCGGTTTTGGAATATATTGCCAAGTGAAAAACTGAGTGAAGAACGACTCAGTTTGGAATAAATTGTACTGCGTGAAAACCGAATAAGAGGAGTCGGATTGGATTTATTCTATTGAGTAGAAACCGAGTGGATGAAGGGTCGGTTTTGGGGAATGATGACCTCTGGTCGGATTTCGCTTAAGCGAATAAATTCCTCGCTTAAGCAAGTGAGAGTGGAATAAGTGAGGCTTGTGTGTCTCACTCAAGCGAGTCGGAATTCGCTTGAGCAAAACTTCCCTCTGCCAGTACAATGTATGGCACTCGCTCAAGCGAGAGAGGATTTTGCTTGAGCGAGAGGGACTCGGATTTCCTTCTCTTCACGTTACTGGCAATTTCCAGTCGGCATATATGCTGACCGGGTAGAATTCCAGTCGGTTTAGAGGCTGACCGAGTGGAATTTCAGTCGGTATTCAGTGTTAGAATTAACTTTTGACTCCAATTTTGTCCTCTTATGCATATTTTAATATATCTGATCCAATTATTCACCCTAGTGTGTGGACGGCCAGAAGTGAACATTATAGAGCTCACTTTCTTATCTCAACCTCCATTATTTTTCCACAGTCAATCCACTAACAGCCCACTAAAAATCCACTCACGAGGATGATGTTCCTCACTTGTCTTTGCATTATTAACACTGCCTCTGTTAAGACCAGAACTCCTGAGAACAAAGTCAGTAAATCTTCTTCCTCTCTTTTACTCTTCTCCATCAAGGCCTTTCGATCTGAAGCTAGGACAGCAAGGAGACCATTTTCAATCAGCCAACTATCTTCAATCCAAGTAAGAGGGGACAGGGTTGTGAATAATTATGAAATGGGTAGAATTGTATGCTGTCCTAGGATTCCAGTTTTATTTTTGTATCTTGTTGCTCCATTTTGAAGCTGAAAACGTATGAATTTGATTCTGACTTCTTCATCAAAGTTGTATATCTTTTTGTTATGTGAATTTTAAGACATGAATAAATTGATTTGGATATTTATAGAAAACTTTATAGCCAAAATACTACAGCATGTCCGTGTGGAATATTTATCCTATGTTTTATGTATATATTAATATTCTGGGAATTATACATACATAATCAGCCTTCGATGTCTTCATGAAAGTTGTAGATAATTGTGTTAGAGATCTATTAAAAGTGGTTTCAAGTTTAAAAGATGCTTGTAGCTCTAGATATGCCTAAAATACAGAAGTATGTTCATGCTGAAAATCTGTTAACAATGAAATACAAATTTTATTTTTAAAACTGGGAATTTTGTGGTGGGAATTAGTGATCGGTGTCTTCATGAAAGTTGTAGATAATTGTGTTAAGAGTAATTTAGAACTGGTCCCATGCCAAAATTATTTTTTTAGCTCTAGAAACGTTGAGAATACTAACATATGTACATTTTGAAAACTCTTTTTGAGGCAGTTTTGTATTATGTGAATAAGAGGTGTTTCTGTTTGGAATTTGGATTTATGGTCTGCATTAAAGTTGTAGATAATTTTATTATTGAACTACAGAAAGTGGAATCACTTGAAAAGGTTTTGATTTGCTCATGTTATGGTTGTTTTACTAACGTATGTCGCTGTTGGAAATGCTGAAATTTACTTATAATGGTTATTATGGATGAAAATGATATTTTCTCTATGGGTAACAATTTATTATTGAATTCTTGAGAGATTATGAAGTATTATGGATGTTGATGAGTGTCTAATGAGTATTATACAGTTTGTGTATTTTGGTGGTGAATAATTATGAATGACTAAATTAATATATATACATGAATGTCTTGCGGTTATTGATACATGTGGTTGAAACGGTAAATCCATGATTCTGAAAATTATTATATGTGATGTGTCCTTTGAGGACTTTTGGTTTTCCAAGTGGTTTTGGAAATATTGATATCATGGTATGTTAAATGATTAAGAGAATTAAAGGCATTCATGCATCATGAGCATTTGGACGCACCATGGAATTTAGGGGTTCCATGATTGCCTACCCTGGTGGGGGTTACTCTATGAGGAGTTAAGCCCTATTTTCGCTATGAGAACCATGGGAGTGTAGGGATCCATGGTTATGCAAGATTCCTACGGATGTCTCTATGAGACTTTTTACTGCAGTATTCCCACCAACCCAAATGGATCCAGCATGACATCATTTGACTAACTAAAGATTTATTAATTATAAATGAACTTGTTTGGCATATTCATCATATCATTATGTCTTGTTGGTTGTGTTTGTGCAATTTTATTTATTTTATATTTATTCTATATTCTGTCTCACTCTTACATTAATTTTTACAGTGAATGCTACACAGAATGAAGAGTGATGTCATGAATGAAGCTTATGTGAATTATTGCTTGGAATTTGACTCTATTTTAATTTAATGGGTTGTAATAATATAATATATCATGTACTGTTATTTTTTTTCTAAATCATTTCCGCTATACAAATGTTTCATGACTTTAATTATTCACGACTAGTATGCATGATAATATTCCGCATTTATCAACTTTTATGTGACTTCAAGATTTAAATTAAGAGTTTCAAAATGATTCTTTAAACGCGAAAAATTTATTCAGAAAATTATTTGGGGCGTCACAACCCCCACAAGCCATTCTACTCCATCTACATGAGAGCATGTGTAGTTGCTCATTGCCAATAAAAGTGTAAAATTTTTACTTCCATTCAACAATAATGGGACTTGTGTAATAACCATTTATATATCTTTGTAATTGATCTAGACATATAGGTTAAGCTTATGTCAGTCAAGGCTGATATACTTGTATCCTATAGCATACCATGACATAGCTAAACTTCCATAAAGGTTATGTCCTAAGATGACGTCGCCTAGATCAGGGTGTCGCACAACAAGTATGCAACCTCAATCCAATATGAAGAGACATGGGGAGTATAACATCCTTAATTTTTTTTAAAAAATAATTTCTAATAAATCAAATAAATTTTTCTCAAATGATTCGATTTCTAAAATTAGAACTCGGATTCACATCAACAATTTTTCACAAATGATTTAAATATCAAAACAGAATTTGGATTAGAAAATAATATCATTAAATTTACATCTGCCGACTGGCCATTTTAATGTACAAGAAAATACAACACTCGGTAATCACAGGAGCCGGCCAAGGCTTCTACCAAAATAACTATGCACACTATGTATTGTGCATACTAATACATAATGCTCCAGTTGGTTGAGTGACTTCAAACGCCATCACTGTGCCCTTTATCCACTGTAAAATAATAAGTAGGGGGTGAGCATGAACATATCAAATAATAGTTATTGAATCGGATTAAAAGTCCAATCCATAACTATGCAATTAACACATACCGAACTATACAATATGAACAGCATATTATTCTCAAATATATACATATATCAGTACATACACAAGTTCAATCAAATGGATCCATTATTAAGTCTTTTAATTTGTGTTGCAACACTGGCTCCCCGAGCCATAATTCAACTCCCAGCTGATCCATCCGTTTTACTGGTACCAAACCATTTACACCCTTATGTGACACCATCACTCTCAGTGACAACGGTGAGTGCCACGGGCTAAAACCCCGAGCCCCGCTCAAGAGGTTGCCTTGAGTCCCACCCAAGGTCTTTTGTCTTTTTCCTTGAGTCCCACCCAAGGTCTTTCATGAAAATCACATCATATTTCATATTCATTCATCTCACAAGCATCACATACTGATCGATATGCATCCCATGCATTTATATTCATCATAAAAAAATTCATGAATAACATTCATATACTCATCATCAGTCTCATATCAATAATATGAATGGAATATATGAAAACATAAAGTGTCATATAATCGGGGTCTCAATAACAATTATGCACACAACATGTATATCATAATAATATCACCCCACATCCATTCATAAACTATCTATTTGAAATGTAACGCTCCCCCTACCTAGAAATAAGAGTTCTTGCAGCACTTAAAACTTTATCCAATTCACAGCTTGTAAATTTCGACTGGAATTTCAGCTTTGTACCAATCCAGTGTTTTCTTTATAAAGAGAAGAAATGTAGATTGATTTCTTCTTCGTTAATGGCTTTCAGCAATGTTTGGAAGGGAATGATTACAGATGATATTTTTACTTTCAAAGGTTTCTAAACTCCTTCAATAGTAGAAATTAGTATTTATATCATTCATGCAAAGAGACGTGAATGACAAAAAGATATCTGCTGTACGTTTCTTCAGATGATGAATAAGGAATAAGCATTTAATGAAAAGAGACAGCACATCTGAGAGGGTCCCATTCTTAGAATAATATCAGAAAAAGAATCTGCTGGAAGCTAGCAGAACAGAATGACGTGGAAAGATCTGATAATTAAAATAATCAATAATTCTGACTCGGTTTCATCTTGGGCACATCTTTCCGAGAAAGCCTCTGTCCGCTCAGAATTCCTTCATTCAGAGGATATTCATTCGAAAAGGTTCTATCCTATGAAACACTCAGCTTTCTTTCCTCGGAAATATCCCACATGGTAATATCTTATTCAAGCATACTCAGATATACTTCTGTCCGAGTCATTCTTTTACTTACGTCACTCGGAAGTCTTCCATCTAAAAATCACTCGGAGTTTGAAGACAATCCCCTCTCTCGGAAGTCTTTCCACTCGAAGGAATCGCTCAGGGTCAAGGGAAATTCCGAAAACAAACCCGAGCACAAGCTCCCGGTAATTATTAAATATCGACCCGAGCATAAATTAAATTAAATGAAGGGTCCATCACTCAGGAACAAACCACTTGGATATTTTACTTTTCCCAAGAATTATTCTCTCGGAACATACTCAATCGGAGTTGAAGTCTTTTATCCAGAAACACTTCTTGGAAAAGACTCACTTGATATATCCCCAATCGATGCCACGTCATACGGTATTTAGAAATTCCTTACTCGGTACCATTCCACTCGGATTTTCCTTATTCAGAAATGTCTCATTTGGACACCATTTTCTTAACTTAGAAATAATTCGCTTAATGATGTTTCACTCGGAAACATCTTAACTCTTTTTAGAAATAGCTTCCTCGGTCTTACTTTACTCGGCATCGCACCATTTTCGCTCGGAATATTATATTTCAATCATTATTCACTCGGAATTTCATTCGGAAATTCTTCATTAATCATTAATAAATGAATTTTCTAAAAATTACAAATTTTGGGATGTTACAGGGAGAGGGTAACCTACATGTGTCATGGTCACCCTAAACCCTAAACCTTAAACCCTTAATGGTCACCCCTAAAATTTCACAACTTACAATTATATATAGATTTATTAATAAAATATTTTGTAAGTTTCTTTTGATATAGAAAAAATTAATGTGATATTAATATTTATGATATTATTTTATTTTTTCTAACAACTTTATTAATTCTATTGTTTGTCAAGTAAAAATTAGTTGAGATCATGAGAAATGTTGTGGTCTTGAATCACTCATTGATTCCTTCTTTCTTCTTTAAGACCTTATTAATGATTTATGACTCTTATAATTTCTTTTTTATTATTATTTTATGTAAGATTTTTCCTCAATATGTTGTAAGCCATAAACTACTCCTAGTGATTAGTGCACTAAGTAGTAGGAACTAAAGAACTAGTTGAATAGTTTGCTTCCTTATTAATAAAATATAATTTATTTAATAAAATATTTTGTAGCTCCCTTATTTTATTTCATGTTAGTTATACATACATTGAAAAATGTTATAATTTTAATTGTTATTTATTATTTCTTATATTATTGTTTTATTTACTTTTCTATTTGTATTTATTTTTTATTTTTTCATATGCAAAATTGTTCTTTATAAATAGGATATTATAACCTGTGAAATGAAGTATATAAATTTAATTTGTTAGATCACCTTTTTTTAAAATGTAAATTTGCTAGATTATTTAATCGAGACATTTAAATTAAGTTCTATAGTGTATTTAAAGTAAAAGGAAGAAAATGTTTCATTAAAAATTTCATCTCCTCACTCCATCTTCTTTGTACTAAAATAACATCTTCCTTTAGTTTAGAACAAATCACTTCCTTAAATTTATTTATATTAGTCTTGTGTATGAATACAATGTAAAGTAAAAGGTGAATATTAATATCTTTATTTATTTATTTATTTTATAGATCATATTGTTAGTTTCGTCCTTGTTGGTATATCAAGTTACTCACAACTTTTTAAAAAACATTTGACGCATTCATTACTACCCTTGTACACCTCCTCTCTTACAAATACCATCTTCATAAACATTATGGATACACTTTCTAACCCTTATAATTACTTCTTATTTTTATATTGACTTTGTTTAGATTTCTTACTAATTTGAACGTTACATATTTTCATATTTTTATAAATAATTTAGTTGTAACTTATACTAATCATAAGAGTATATAATTCTACTATTTACTTACATGAAAGACTCTAAAACATCTAAAACCCGGTTTCTAAACATATGAATGATGTATTTTACATTTTTTACTTTTAAATTAAATAATATAAATAGCTTTATGTGTTTTCTCCTACCATCACATATATAAACTAAATAATAACACTTGATCAAATGTTTAGTGAATTGGTGAGACCCATATAAAGCCAAATTATTTATAATTTATTACTAGTATGAGTATATATTTTTTATTTACCCCATAATCTTTATCGTGTACTTTTTATTGCTAATCTTAATTTTAATTTAATATAATATTAATATCTTAATCTCAAATTAGGAATAAAACTTAGCTTTAGCTATAGTGTTATTGTTTTTTAATTTAATAACTCACTTAAACAACCTTGACATTAATAATTAGTTTAAGGTATTAAAATAAAACTCTAATTTTGATAAGACTATGGTAAAAAAAATCAAATTAACCGGACCCGTTAATTTGATTGGTTAAACTATGACAAATTTAAATTAATTTATTATTATTAATAGTTAAATTTTAATTTAATTTTTAGTTTAATTACAATTTGTTTAAATTGATGTTTTTAATGGTTGAATAAACTTTACTTTAATTTTTTTAATGGTTCGATTTTAAAAAATCCCCGAAAACTCTTAAACTTAAACTTTATTTTTGTCTTTTAACAAAATGCAAAAATTAACAAAACAATTTTATTTTTTGGGTTTTTTGTCCATCAACTATAAATTTTTTTTAACAGAATAAAAAATCCAGGGAATATGTTCTCTGGGAAACCCCAGGGGAAAAGACCAAGCCATCGTACCATTCTTCTTCTTCTCCTTCTTCAAACCAGACCATCAAAACAACGCACAACAACGTTTAGATTCCTGAATCGTTGTTTGAGGAATCGCACAATCCCAATGGCTTCTTCCATCTTCACTCATTGCCATTACTCTTCTTCTCCTTCTTCTCTCGCTTTTCGCCTCCACCGTCACCCCTTCCACGTGCCACCCACCTGTCTTCGCTTCTCTTTCCTTCACTCCTCTCCAGCTTCTTCCCATGTTGACCCCCTTGGTATAAAGCTCTCACCTTTTCTTCTTTTGTTTGTTCTCACTTCCTTTCTGGTTTTCACCTTCTGTGTTATCTGGGTCTTCTTTTTTTTTTTCCCCCAAAAAATGGTCTTTTTTTTGTGGGTCTCGTGAAAAGTATGGAAATTGGTGCTTTTTAAATAAAAATCCATTATAATTGTTGTTTTGTGAATTCTCTCTCGCTGGACTTGAAGTGGTGTTTGGTTGAGGTTGATGTTTGGGATTCAAAAGCCTTCTCTTGTCCTTAGTTTTGGTATTTTGATTTGAGTGTTTTATTTATGTTACGATTTTAGCATTAGCTGCGAAACCAGTGCTGAGTCATTTTTGTGTTGCTAGTTTGATTAGCTTGTGTTGTGCATACATTTGTTCACATCTAATCATGTATATGAAATTTGTAGTTTGTGCACGGTGGTGTTCCTTAGCTGGTTGAATTTGCTTGTGTTGTTGCTCTGGTTGTGATGTTATGTTGAAAGTGCATGGTTAAAGGGTAAAAGGGTCTTGATCTGTTTGGTTCCAGTGGCAAGAGAGCACTTTGGTTTGGATGGCTACTTGACCTTCTAGTTATTCCTTGGTAATATATGGCTTTGGAGAGGCATAAACTATGTGGCTCCAAGGTGTCTTGGTGGTGATTACCCTCTGGGTTTTTTCTTAGTTTCTGTTGATTTAAGGTGTTTTTGCCAAAATTTTCTGGTTATACTTTTGTTTTGAAGAATTTGAGGCCTTATTAGTAGGTTTGATCAAGATATTGGACTTAGTTGTAGTTGTGGAATATATTTGATTCTGGAAAGGTTAAATTGTTCTTTCAATCTCTTAGAAAAGTAAACTAGAGAGACTTTAGAGAAGTACCGTGTATTGAATCTGAATGATTTTCATACTTATTAATTCTAAGCCATTACAACAGTTTGTATAGTCTCTAGCCTAACCTCTGAATGAGGTGACAAAGGCATGGCTGTAACTAACTTATCAGAGCTAGTTATAGGCAAAACTAAATCATACATGCTGAACTAAATCTGTTATACACTATACACTCCAACACAACCATTAACCTATTGTTATCATTTCTTTTAGAAAATCATAGGTTCCTAAGTTTTCTTGTAAATGTCTTTCAGTACCTATATATGTACAGGTATTTCCTTTCATGCTCATGCCAATGTGTCATCCATCTGGTTGCTGTTGACCAAATAAGGTTTTGCAACTTATGTTTCTGTCTGACTGTAACATGTGCAGCTGCTATGGTTACTGAGTCTTCAGCCAAGGTGATTGATGGAAAGGCGGTAGCAAAGCAAATCCGAGATGAGATAACAGCTGAAGTCTCTAAGATGAGAGAAGCCATTGGTGTGATTCCCGGGTTAGCTGTAATCCTTGTTGGAGATAGGAAGGACTCTGCAACTTATGTGCGTAACAAGAAGAAGGCTTGTGAGTCTGTCGGAATCAATTCCTTGGAAGCAAATCTTCCTGAGGATTCCACAGAAGAAGAAGTTTTAAACTATATTTCTGGCTACAATGAAGATCCTTCAGTTCATGGCATCCTTGTTCAGTTACCTTTACCTTCTGTATACTTCTTGATCTCTAACTTCATTTTCTATTATTTAAAAGTATGATACAGCCTTAAACTATCTTTATATTTAGGAAAAAACTTATGTGCAGTTCATCAGAGCTTTTAATATTGTTCTCCAATAAGAACTAAAGTTTTATCTAGGTACGTAAGTGGTAACCTAGCCAATTATTAATGCCAACCTTTATTTCGTATTCTGATTGGAGAATAGCACTAAAAGTACTTAAAAAATTGCATCATAAGTTCTTATTCTTGTAGCTATTGCTGGTTATGCTTTTCAGATATGTTAAGATAATAAATTATTCTTGTAGCCTTTTAGCTAAGTTTCCTGATGCCTAAATTACAACTATAACTCTTAAGATAATTTTTTTAATAGAAGTTTAATTAATTTCCGTTGGCCTTGTGACAGCATATGAATGAGCAAAACATATTGAATGCTGTTAGAATTGAGAAGGATGTAGATGGTTTTCATCCATTAAATATTGGTCGCCTTGCCATGCGTGGTAGAGAACCTCTGTTTGTCCCCTGTACGCCAAAGGGATGCATAGAGCTACTGCACAGATACAGTGTTTCTATTAAAGGAAAGAGGGCTGTTGTGATTGGTCGGAGCAATATTGTAGGAATGCCAGCTGCACTCTTGCTGCAAGTAATGTCACATTACCAAACTTCAAATTTCAGTTATGGTTTAAAGCTAGCCATTTTCAAGTTCTATTGCTTGCTCCTTTCTTTTTTGCTTCAAACATATATGCTTCTTCTGTTTTATACATATCTCTTGTGTTACTAGAGGGAAGATGCTACTGTCAGTGTTGTCCATTCCAGAACCAGTAACCCTGAAGAGATGACAAGACAGGCTGATATCATCATTGCAGCTGTTGGGCAAGCAAACATGGTTAAGGGAAGCTGGATAAAACCTGGTGCGGTCATTATTGATGTTGGAATCAACCCGGTAGAGGTAAGTAGATTTATTTTTACTGGGCTATCATCTCCGTTGTTACTGTATTTAAGGAATAAATTTCATATTTAATGCTTAAATTTCAATAGAGTTAATATATTTTGTCTTCAAATGACTCATTTTGATTTTAGTCCTTCAAAATATTTTTATTAGTTTTGATCTTTACAAATTTTATAACATCTGAAAATGATTCCTATAACTATGTATATGTAGTGATGACGTATCATGCATCTAGACATGTCATGTCCTTACCACTGCCACGTTGCCACTAAGTGGTAACAGAATGACCATTTTTTTTAAAAAAAACTATGTGGATGAAAGCAACAAATTGGTTTTTGGAGGATTAAAACTAAAATTAACAATATTTACAGCAAACAAAACCACATTTAAGTCATTTCAATAACAAGGTTATATAACGATGCATGCTTGGATGTATGTGACAGGATGCAAGTAGCCCTCGAGGTTATAAGTTGGTCGGAGATGTTTGTTACGAAGAAGCCATGAAAGTTGCCTCTGCAGTTACACCAGTTCCTGGAGGAGTTGGTCCAATGACCATAGCAATGCTTCTCCAAAATACACTCATCTCTGCAAAGAGAATGCACAATTTTGAATAACATGGTGAAAGAATGAGTACCATTATGAGCCATCAATTTTTGTTTAAGGGATAGTTGGATTTAAGTAGGACTTTATCAGCAGCATAAATAAGAAGAGAGAATATTGCTTAGCATGATAGTGTCTAACATCCCCTTCCATATAGTTGTTGCATCATGTGATGAAGTTGTCTAGCAGATTGATGTCTAACAAAGAAAACTGAGTGGGAAATCATACAGCAACCAATGCAAATATCTGTAGGAATTCTACTGTATGTGGAAGGCAAAAGCATAGATTAAGGCCACGTCAAGCCAAGGTTGTCGTATTTTAGAAAGATTATGACTTTGTTATCATATGACTAATTAATCTGGTTTTTTTGTTTGGTTTGTAATATGTTTTTTGAATTTGCAAGTATGCCAAGTTTAGAACTAACTTATTGGTTTCTTTTCGCATTCTGGAAAAAATGTAAACAATACATTAACACATCATATATAATTGGTTGAAATTTACCTGTCACCAAATTATGCAGGTCCCACACCTAATATGATGAGACTCAGTTCTCGTTCAGTAGAATCTATGTGAATTTTAATTAATAATTGAGGCTATGCTGTAAAGAATACGTTGTTAGTACCCAACTCAACTTTTATATACCCTGCTCTTGGGTTGGAAAAAAAATGCTATAAACACTTTGTGAACATCTTCTATTGTTGAAATTCAGATAGGTCATATTGAAGTATGTTGGTCGTCACTTTCTAATCGGTTTGAATTTTATCCAATTATAAGGGGAAATTGAAAGATTGTCAGTGTTATTAAAATCACGCCTTGGGGATATGTGAGAAATCTTGTGACATTTTTTTGTCTTGCGTAACTGTATTTAGACACATGAATCCTTCGACCAAAAAGAAAGACACATGAAGCTTAGAGCAACTATAAACGAATATTATCTAGTCTCATACTAATAGGTCTCAATTAACAAGATGAGATATAATTGAATGTATAATATTGTATAATTTCTTTTTTCATAAATTAATTTGATTTTCACGATGATTGGATGAGACCAATATCCTTTGCATTTTAGCCTTTTGTAAAGTGATGAGTTTTCAATACTAAACCAGCCAAATTCCTATTTATACAAGATGAGAATGCTAGTTGGTGGAAGGATCATTAAGCAGTCTCAAATTACTGACTTGAAATCAAATTTAAATGAATGAAAAGTTTATTATTAAATTCAAAATGTCATGTGCTAATAAAAATACAAGCAGGTATAATAATTGTAGCCTTGATCTTCTGTAACATATGCATTTGAATACACTTCCTTTGCAGTTCTCAATAACAAACATGCTACTGCGAAATCCTTAATTTTCTAGGAACAGAGATTTACACTGCTTCAAAGTATCTTCAGGGCTTGTAACTGGAAAACAAAGTCAATACAAATCATAAGGACTAATTAAACAAAGAATTTTTTTTTCCTTACATTGTCTTTTTAAATTTAGGTCGTTTGTTGAAGAAAAAGTGATTTTATTAAAATTGTATAATGTTTTTCTATTTAGATTTTATGAGAAAATTGTGTAAGATTGTTTCCCTTTGCCCTGAAACTTATAAATATATCCCTTGCACATATGATACAAGTTAAAGCAGCAAACCTGTGTGCCCAATAGTCCTTTCAGATTCATAGATTTCATGATCATTTCCACCCTGCTCCACAAATATAAAAATGGAAAAAGTTATAGGAAATTAATCAATCATTGGGTCCAATAAACAATGCTCATGGAAGCTAGAAATCTAGCAGCAAAAGCCGCAAAAAACACCCGAGATAACTTTTGCAAATTAGAGGTGATATAGCACCAGTAGGTTATTATAATCAGAGCTTTCTTTTAGTAAATATGTGTAAGCTAAAAACATCCCATTTTGTTGAAACAGTCGAAAGATTCAAAATGGAGAAAAAGGATTCTTGCCATTTTAAGGATTTTCATAAAAACGATCATACTCCCTTCACTTTTGAATATAAGTGCTTTTAAAGGATATTTTTCAATCTCAAATATAAGGAAAACTATGTTTTTTAAATATCATTACATACTTGTATACCAAATATGTTATTCTTAAAATATTTTCCCAAGATAATTAATTCTCTTGTACAATAAATGAGATGAAGGGCATTTTAAAAAACTATATCAAATATTTGACAACAGTAATACAAATACTTACTTTTAACCAACATTTTATATAAGTATTAAATTAGTTATTTTTATTTATATTGTGTATGTGACATTGGTTATTCAAAGACAAAAGGAGTGCTAACAAATGAGGACTACATGGAATACATAAACAGGTAGCATTTGCATGCAGGGAGGCAGAAAATATGTAAGATGTTCATTTGGTGCTCCAAACATGCACTGCATCATAAACTTATGGACTAACCTTGTAAGTTTTGTCACCAAAGAAGTGGATTTCATTGAAATCGTCAAGGTATCTTAGGCAGTATGTTTTGTCCCAACCTTGTGGGAAAACCTGTAAGATATATTCAAATTAACTCCTGTTTGGCCTATCACTTGACATATATAAAGTCACCATATCATCATGAAGATCATCATCACTTACATCAAAGCTTATCTGTCCTCCAATGGAAAATGTTAAGTTAAGATGAGCAAACTTCTTGCGAAGTACAGAAACCATTTTTGGGCGTATGTTGTGAACCTGAGAACTTAAATTGCAAACTTTGAGGATATAATTATACCTTTGAATTTCAACATGGGAAGTAAAAACTCTAGTAAATCCGATTAAAACTAAAATACATAACCTTGTCATATTTCTCAAATTCATCTCTTTCTTCTTGGCTGCAGTTTCTCCCAATTGGTGACACATTCAACATCCCACTACGGAACTCTATAAATGTCCCCCTAAAAATATTATTAAATCAATTAGGAATCTTCATTTTTCCATAACAAACATGAAAAGTATATGCTAGCCTCTGAATCTCACTAACCTCTTAATAGGGATATCCAAGTCAGCAATATAATGAAGTGTAAAATTAATAAACTCCTGTAAAATATCCCCCATTCTGTTATTATTAAAAGGAACTTATTAATATAAAATGGCATTTTTATATGCTCACAACTTTATTGAATTTCAGAATTACATCACAAACGTAGAGTCTCCATCATTCACATTTATTTTAGGCTCACTCATAATGAACTCACAGATCAACTTGATTTTTCTAGTCATTTTTCAGGTCATGGTATTCAAGGCATGCTCACAATCACAACTCACAACTTTATTGAATTTCTCAGTTCACAAGATCTTAGTAGTAAGAACTAAGCATGGCAGCTTCAGTCTCAAATAAGTCAAATGACTAGAAAACAAATGGAAACAAGGCCTTACCTTGAGCTTTTCATCTCCAAGGAATGACTTCAAGCTCTGAAAAGAGTGTAAATCACTTGTCATGAGCATGTAAGGAAAAATGCAACATTGATAAACAAGAGTGTTAATGGCTATAATTTCCCTCATATACTTTGCATGTGGCCTTATAATTAGTGTTTTTATAATGCCTGCTTTGCTTACAAGTCACAACATAGTGTCACTAGTAGTGTTTGGTTAAATAACTCAAAAGATCAGCACAAATCTATTAAGATACAGCCCTGGCCAAGGCAATTTACTTATTTCATGGATTGGGATTTATGAGGTATACCTGAGTTCCAATGAGCTTTCCTTCCTTATGAGCCACGAGACCATTTTCAGAAAATACGTAATCATAATCATTGGTAACTACAAAAGACAAATAGAGACATTGATAAGGTAAATCCTTCTATTCCTTTCTTTGTTTCCTACTTTCATGTTAATAGCTTGTCGTGAACTAACAATTCCAAAAGCTTAAGCTATTACGTGAAGGCACATTAATGATTTTATATTAATTCCTAACACGCCTCTGCACCCACAGACCTTTTGGGCTTAAAGCATGAATAGTGCACACGCTCCCTTGTGTTGTACCAAAAGTCAACTTTTTATTATCGGAATGGGGTAGAGCCTAGACTACTTGGTCATAGAGACTTCGATACTATGTCATGAACCAATAATACCAAAAAGCTTAAGCCGTTAGGTGAAGACATATGAACAGTATTACATTAAATTTCAAACATAGTTTATCTAAGATGGATTTTTTGTCAAAAATAGGAGAAAGGAAGAAGAAAGTAGATAACTGAAAGCAAAACAGTAGACTAAGCCAAATTTGGAGATCAGAATACAACAACCTAAGAAGAAAAAAAATTCATAAGATGGAAATAATTGAGTAATCAAACAAAACACTAAAATCAGTTTTTTCAAAGTGGTTTCCTATATGTTTAGAACATCACAACATCAGAAACCAAAGAGAAATTCAAGCTAACCTGTATTGCCAAGTTGCTCTGATATCTTTATAAGGTCAGAACCCCCAACAACTCCAACTGTTACAACCTGTACCCAAACAAAACGTGATTCAACAATAAAAAATGGCAAAAGAATGTCAGAACAGGTCTATGCACAGTAAAGTATATGGAGAAAAAAGTCATCAAGAAATGAAATGCATGTAATGTTTGAAACACTTCTGGATCACATACCTTCCTCAGTTCTTGCATGAATGCCAACATCTCTGAAGTAGCCACCTGCATTTAAATAGTAAACAATTACAATAAGTAGAGGCAATGCAAGACTGGATCCTGATTTTCTAGTTTCGTTCAGCAATGGGAACTCATATAAGCATTGTAGGACAAGTGAACTATGAGTAACCTAAGGCATAGTGATCAAAAGCGCTCTATAGCAGAGCAGTCTTGAGCTCCTACATGGAGCTATTGGGGTGCAAGAGTGAATTTTTTTAAAAAAATCTATTTTTGCCTTCATTTGTTTAGTGGCAACATTATTACTTCCCTTCCTTGTTCAGAATTTAAAAAGTTTCTATCAGGATGTAGTTTCCCACGTTTCTATCTCCCCTGTGACACCCATGTTGTGCAACCGACATCTTTTTGTTTGTTTCCTTGACAAGTATTGTTATATACCTTTGTGTTTTAATTAAGACCAATGATTTTTATTCTTAGTTATGAATCTGTTGTGCATTGAGTGTTTTTTTCTTTTTTCTTTTTACATTTACTCCCTCCATCTCATATCTATTGTTGCGTTGGATTTTATTTTTTGTTTCAAAACTATTGTCATTTTAAAACTTCAAGTGTAATCAATTTATATTTTTTAATTATATTCTCTTGTAATCAATGTATCTCTCTCCTATCACCTATCAGCTATCACCTTTTATTTGACCAATGAATAAAACTTAAGAATTACTAATAAAATAATAGAATTAAATGAGGACATTTTAGTCTATATTTACTCAAATAGCTACACATTTAATACATTTAATGATTTCTTAAACTACGTCAAAAAACCTAGAGAGACAATAGATATGGGACGGAGGGAGTATATGCATATGTATAAGTTGTATAACTTCCAAATAGCGGCCATCCCACTAAGTGATATCCTGCTATAGCATTTTTTGGGGTCTACTGCTACACGCTGCTATCCGAGATGATAACTATGACCTAAGGTAACTTACGGACAACGGACCAATCTTAGAACCGTATCAAATTGGATCATGGATATAATTTGCAGCAATGAATGTAATGAAACAACTACACTCATCATCATGAAGTGTCATTAGCACTAGATGAAACAGATACCTTCCTTGGAGCTGTAAGAGTCCCATCAACATCAAACAGAGCAATTAAACCAGGTTTCAGGGCAGCCATTATAGCTTACAGTTATGCACAAAAACCTGTAAAATTTAGAACCATTTAATCAAGTATCAAGCAAATACAGCAAATATTTGCTTCAATGAAAACAATTCTAAAAAGGCACATCAAATTACAGAACAAGTCCCTAAACTACACAGAACACGAAAAATTTAAACTCCAAAGAGTTCAACATTCTGAGCACTGTACAAATAAACAAAATCCAAAATTTAGTGACACCCTTCGGCAGATATATCATCAAAGTTGTTTTGCAATGCTTCATCATGATAAAAATGAGGGGAAAGGTGAGATTTTTATGGTTGAAGGAGATGAAAATGCAGAAGAAGAATTGAAAGGTGGAAACTTGCCTGGGAGGAGAGTGTGGAAAGAGGCAGATCTTGAATGGTGTTTATAAGGATTAGTTGAGATCTGTGAGGGAAATGGACAAAGGAAGAAGCTCCATGTGGGGCCCAACATGCAGAAGAAACATGTGCGTCGTTTCGTATCATTCAACGTTTGAGAAAGGTGAAGCTTCAACAACAAATTCAGCAGTTAAGTCATTTCTGTTTTCTTTCTTCTATTGTGAGTCAACTATAAGATTAGGGCTCATTTTTAATTTTGAGAAAGAAAAATTATGTTCAATTTATCTTTATATTTTTTTTAAAAAAGGGGTTTTTATTTTTCATATCAATTTTGAGAATTTGTTGGGTTTTTCTTTTGCAAAATAATTCAGATTTTAGGAGATTTTTTGGGGGGTACAATGAGATTCTTTTTGGGTTAGTCAAAGTGGTTAGATGGATTTTTTTTTTCTTTTCCTTCTTTTTATGTATAAAGGTGAATCTTTCAATGTATCAAGATGGATATTGATATATTATATTATTAGTTTAATTGCGCATTGAAATGGGTATGGGTTGTGTTTGTGGGAGAGTATTTTACAATCGAAAAACTACAGAAAGTAAAGTCTAAAACAAGCAAACCAGGAACTTTTTACTTTTGATGCAAAAAAAGAAATCCTTATTTTTCCATATGTACAAGTAACATAATTTATGTTTGTAGAAAAAATCAAAAGGAAAATATTTTAAAATTATTAACTTTTTGAAAAAATTGAAATCTTTTATTAACCATTAAGAATAACAAATAAAAAAAGTATATGAGGAGAAATTTCAACTATTCTTTTCAACAAAATTAAATAAGGTTGTGTTTGGAGTTTGGATAAAGTATTTAAAAATTTAATGGGATTTAGAAATTTAGGATGTGGGTGGTGACCATGGTGATGATAGTGGTGGCGGGGTGCCGGTGGCGGTATTAGTGGTGCGGGTGGCCACTATGGGGGCAACGACAACGCTGGGGATGGCGGCGTCAATGGTGGTGGAAACTTTGGTAGCGGTGGTAATGATAATGGAAGCACAAGGGGGTACTAGTGGTGGAGGTGGCGGTGGTGATAGTGGTGATGGTGACAACAATGAGGGGATGGTGGCGGCGATGATGTGGGGGGTAATTATGGTGGTGATGGTGGAGGTGATAACGACGACGATGATGAAGGTAGTAGCAGGGGGGAGGGGGGGAGGGGTAGCGTTGTAGGTGGTGACCATGGTGATGATAGTAGGGGTGGTGGTGAATATGACGACAATGGTGGTGGCTTCAGTGGAAGTGGAGATAAGAATGGTGGTGACAACAGTAACTGTGTTGAGGGTGGCAGTAACAACAAAGGTTATAATGGTGGTGGTGGTGGGATGGCGATGGTAGAGTGAAGAATTTAAATTTTTCTCTTTTTTTGTAGAATTTTAAATTCTTCATTTTTAATTGTATAAAAATTTTCTAAAAAATTCTATAAATTTTAGAATTACTAGGATTTTAATATCCAAACAATGTATTGTAATTACTTGTATTTTAAATTTTTTATTAAAATGAATTCCTTTATTAAATTTCTTCATCTAATCACAAGGTAATTGATTTGACCAAAATATCCTTCAAAAAAGAATTCTGTATCTCAAAGTTAATCTGGTTTTTTGGCCTTGAAATGTTGGGGTACAAAGCTAAAACACTCCTTCACTAAAAAAGTTGTTCTTGTACCAGAGGAATGGATTTCCAAAAAGTCAAAGGTTAAGTGCGTTAGGCCAAAAGCTAGTTTGGAAGGATCAGGCAAGTAAATGAGCAGTTATTTTTGCACCTTAGCAAGCATTTTAGGCTTCAAGTTGGAAGGCGGCTTCTTAGCAACTTCACTTAACTGTCTTGGTTCCCGCTAGACCTCTCCTTGGAAGCACTTTTTCCTTGCAAGAATTTCATATTGCTCACCAATCCTAATGAAACAAAACCTCAGTATTTTGAATTAAAATCTTGTTAGATGATTCTGTTACAATAAAGAAAACTTAGAACTTGGAAGGGCCACCATTTGGCTGAATTGTTAGCAAGCTGGCATTACAGGATGTTCAGTTTCTTCATCAATAGTTAGAGGGTGGAGTCATAAATAGCCAGGCATAACAATCTGGTAAAGAAAGAAACGTACCAACATATCAGCTTTAGAAATTAGTGAGAGGTACTTACAGGTAATCCATATCTATTAGCTTCTAATAATCACTTGAGCTCACCCACTTTTTCCTTCATAACACTCTAAATTTACTAGTAGCTTGTGTTGATTTGACTGTTTACAGCTTTAGAAAATAAGGTATCGCAAATTGATAATGACATTAACTGTGTAGTTCACAACTATTAGAAACACATTGAACAATTTTCTAATATTTGCAATCACTAGGGGCCTTATTTTCTTATCAAACAAGGTTCAAACCTTATAGATTATTAACCAAGCTCATCATTTTCTGTTAAACAGACTTTTGATTAGAATGGTGCCACTTCACTTCGAGAAAAGAAGAGACCAGAAGGACCTCCATTAGGTAGCAAAGCCAACCTTACAACACTCTCAGCACCATCATCAACACTAATATGGCCAGTGTTGTAGTTGATATCTGTTTTCACAAAGCCAGGACAAACAGCATTAATGCAGAAAGATGGGTACTTCTTGGCAAGAATCCTTGTGTAGGAACTCAAAGCTGCTTTTGAGACTACATATGCAGCTGAAACAGGAGGCCACCCTTTGGTTTCTAAGGAACCCTCTTTCAAATCCTTTAGAAACTGATTCAAAACTTCATCCACCTTCTCTTCTGTTAGGCTTTCAACATCACTTAGGACTCCTCTAGCCCATTCATTTGGTATTTTCTGCATCAGCATCATCGACAATATCAAATACATCACAATGATTAAAAGAAACATTACATGTTTTGCACAAATTAAGAGGCTGTTTGGTTTTATAAAACGTTTTATGTTTTCATTTTTAATAACAAAACTACTATCCTGTTTTCTATTTCCAAAGATTTTACAGGAGATACTGGAAAAGAAACTTTTTCTTTTTACACTATTTCATATAGAAACTTTGGAAAATAGAAAACATGATAGTTTTGTAGTTAAAAATGAAAATAGAAAACATTTTTCGAAAGCAATTGATCCCTAACCTTCCCATCACCTAATAAAATTACTTTAAAAAATAATCTTCTTTTTTTGTAATTAAATGTTCATTAATTCCAAAGCATAAATCCATATGTAGTAAAACTTGGCTTGCTTGATTGTGATTCAGGAGAGTAAAAGCTAACAAGTGTATGCAAAATATTAGCCACATACATACCTCCAACTTCCCCATGGAGGAGGAAACATTAACAATCCTTGAAGAGTCTGACAATTCTAGATAGGGAACAAGTGCTTCACACATTCCTTTGGCACCATAGTAGTTTGTTTTGATGCCTGCTACTGCAGATTCATAATTTTGAATTATGACTTTTCTCAAGTCAACATTAGCAGCTTTTACCTGCAGTCAAAGAGAAGACAGTTAAACTCTGTTTACTTATACTATAAATAAATGTAAACATCTTACAATACAACAGAAATCAAAGCTATTTGCAAATAATCCTTCATTTGCAAGAACAAAGATTACCTTCTATCCCAAAAATCATACAGTTTAGTTTAGGAGGTTTCAAGGATACTTACTAGTTACTACACAAAGTATATGAAACTAAGGTGGATAATAGATTTTGAACCAGACTCAACACAGAAAAAGGGATGAGAGAATATCATTGAAGAAGGAAATGTTCTCTTTGGTGCAGAAGACATACCCCAGCGGCAATTAAAGCTGAAAAAGCATCACGGTCAACATCAGCTCCATGGATTCCTGCATTATTCACCTAAACAACACACAAACATTTACAAATCGTATGTTTGGCAATGGGAAGAATGCTGAATTATCTACGAGGACACACAGAAGAACAGTAAACTCAAAATCGCTTATATAAGAGTTGATATCAGATCATAAAACAGCAAATGTCAATCTGAAAATGGATGAAAAAACAATGAACTCCCAAAATTGAGGATTTGGATCCTCAGCCTCACCTGTTCTTAAACAACAAAAGTGATCCTATTGGAGGGGGTATTTTTCTTTTCATGCAAGGATCCACCATGATTGGTTATAATGTGTACATTAGAAAAAAATTGTTCACTTTTTGACAATGCAATACATGTCTTGATATTCAAGAACAAGAGAGGATCAAAATCCCAAATATGATTTGGAAACGTGATGTTGTTTAATATTTTGATTTCAGGGAAAAGAACTTAATTTTAAGCAACCCAGAACAGATGCAAGGTACGGCTGCCTATACAATAAATCCATACAGTTGGTCTGATCTGACCCTTCCCAGGGCCCTACCATAACAGAAGCTTTATAGCATCAGGTTTCCCCCCTTTTTTCACCTTTGAGATGCCAGCACCAAGGTAGGAGAGAGGGAAAGGTCGCCTAGTAATAGATATCTAGGCAGTGCTAGCTGAACTAGAATTTGTCTCTTCAAGCAGAAGCAAAACAAAGGTACTGTCAAGGGGATCCAGGTCGGTTGGTTTTCATTCACTCTATAAAATCTACAACCTATTGAACTAAGACTTTTTTCTCCTGCACAAAACAAGCTTAGTGCACCAACCAGGGTGTTCAAGACACACTATGGCCCAGTGGAAGTGTCTTAAATTATGGTCCACAACGCAATTGTGGTTGCAATATAAAGGTTTTTCAACTCTCCACAAATTGTATCACAACCTCAATTGTGGCCGCATTCATCCGCAATTGGCTGTAATATTAAGGTTTTCATTACCACCGCAACTGCGACCACAATTTAAAACACTATTTAAGCTCTATATGACATCAATTGAGAAAAAATTTGACTTCATCAAAGGATTAATCTTGTATGGTAATAGGGTGGAGGGATACTCAAAACCCCGAAAAACCAGCTTAGGATTTGTAATCTTTTATCTTGTGATAGTGTCCACTTTCTAAGCTTTCTGATAATAACTTTAGACAGGATAAGATATGTGTGTTCCTTGTACTTTGCTTGTATCAACAAGAAAAAGGATGTGCAAACGTAACATATATAACAAGATAATGCTTAAACCATACCAAGATATCAAGTTTTCCAAATTGGGTTTTGATGAAAGTTGCAAGGGATTCAATGCTTTTAGGGTCAGTGACATCAAGCTGGTGAAAAACAACGTTGTCAGACAGACCAAACTCCTCCAGTTTTTGAACAGCTTCAAGACCCCTTTTCTCATCCCTTGCTGTTAGCACCACTGTGATCCCTTTAGAAGCCAATTGCTTACACGTCTCGAATCCTATCCCTTTGTTTGCTCCAGTCACAACTGCATACCTGTATCATTAACATAAGCAATTCATCATATGAATGAGAAGCTTTAAAAAAAAGCTTTTTAGTATATATTCTAGATTTTTTTTTTATGTAAATTAAAAGTTGTGGATGATGAGAATTGAAGAAACAGGTACCATTTTGTTGTTGCTGCCATTCTTTCTCATGCAATAAATCTAAGCGAGCTTCTATAGTTCAGACCCACGTTTGAGGACGTGCGGTCAATGGGTATCAATTATATACTTTTCAACATTTTCCATGATCCTCTGGATAGAAAGTACTTCTCAAATTTTATTGTGTTTACTATTAAAAGGAAAAAAGAAACAACAATACTCGGTTTATTCTTTGTTTTTTTTATATGACAAGGTATATTATTTGTTATTTTCTAAGAAACACATATGTACATTGTAATTGTATACTTCTAGAATATCTATTTTTTCGGTTATTGACAATGAATATTAGAAATTAGAATTGAATTAATTAAATTACATTATCTCTATAATTCACGAATTAAATAATGATCGTGAAAAAATTAATTAGACTGTATTTGGATAAAAAAAATTAGAATTCTATTTTTAAAAAATTAATAATATATATGGATAACAATGAAGAACTTTGACATTACTACGAAATTCTAAATTCTAAGACAATTTTTACCAGAAATAAGAGGAATTTTAAATTATATAAGTTCAAAGAGAATTTCTAAATAAATCTTTTTTAACGAGAAAAATTCATACATGGGGCAATTTCAAAAATAAATTTATACAAATGGGGTAGTTTTTTCAAAATATCCATGTCTGGGGCTCTTTTTTATGTGTCGGATTAATTAAAGACGTCATGCAAAACACTTAAAATTGTGACGATTTGTGTTGGGTCAAAATTTGATATGACACAGCTTGTGTCACCAGAATTTTACACGACACAACTTATGTGTCGCCATAAAATAATAGGCCTCACCCTTGTGTCGCCTAAACAAGTGACGACACATACATGTTGTCATTTATTAGTACGCCACACATACATGTGTCATCATTTATTTCTACACGATACGTACCCTATATATATATACACACACACACACACCTATGCTTGTTTCATTGCATATCTAAATTTGATTGACATACAAGTATTTGGGGTATTGTTCCCATAAGTTGCTTGTACAGGAGTCAAACCTAGAACCCATTAAACACAACTTAGCATGACAACCACTAAGACAAGTACTTCCTTGTTATCAAATGAGGAAGGCTATTAGATATAACTCTTTCTATTACTTTACTAGTGTTTCTTACATCCAATAAAAAAATTATATAGATTTTAAAATATTTTAATATATAAATTATATATATTACACATTAATATATATTAAATATTTTAAAATATAAATTATATATATATATTACACATTAATATATATTAAATATTTTAGTGTATTAACATTCATTTAAACGTTAATATATTATATGTTAATATATTTATATATTAAATGTATTAAATTTATATATTAAATGTTTTAATACATTTAGATTTATGTATTTTAATTTGTGGATTAAATTTTAAAATATATAATATATTGCACAAAGGTTCTTAAAATGGCTACCAGACAGATATATAGTACAAAGGTTCTTGAAAAACTGGCATCTTTATCCGGCACAAACATGTTCCATTGATGTCAAAAGATTTAATGCGGAATTGATGAGATTTGAGGTGGACGAGATTCGACTTTAAATTTTTAAAAATTAAAATAGTATAAAAGTTAAATTAATTACTAAATTTATATAATATATAACATATATTATTTTCAAATTTAAACTTTTAAAATTAAAATAGTATAAAGTTAAACTAATTAGTAAATATATATAATATATAACATAAATTATTTTCAAATTTAAATTTTTAAAAATTAAAACAGTATAAAAGTTAAACTAATTAATAAATATATATATAACATATATTATTTTCAAATTTAAATTTTTAAAAATTAAAATAGTATAAAAGTTAAACCAATTAATAAATATATATAATATATAACATATATTATTTTTGAATTTAAGTTTTTAAAAATTAAAACAGTATAAAAGTTAAACGGTTTTTTTTTTAAAAAGAAGTTTGCTAACTACAAAATAATTAACTACTCCTACCAAAATAAATTATAACATCATATGCTTACTTCTACCATAACAAATAATAACATATAATAATTACTCAATTAGTGTGTGTCGTGTAAAATTTTGGCGATACCCCTTTTTCTGTGTCGGCTACTTTATAAGCGACGCACCTACCTTCTTCTGCCACAGGGACACTTGGCCTATTTAGATGAAGTCCCCACTAATTTTATTGACATCCATGGCGTCTAAAGTTTCACTGACATCAAAACCGCCCCAAACACCGTAACTCCCATTGAAACAACCCCAGATTCGTATTTATCTTTTCCAACTACACTATTTGAAAACATTATCCCTTTTTTAACTTATTTTATATTATCATCTACTGTTATTTTTATATTAGATTCTTTTCATAATCATTACTCAATATTAGTTTAACAATTTTAAAATCCTAAAATTCTTCATACAACCATACTAAGAGTCTAAAATGGAATTGATGTTGATTGGTTTTGTAAAATGAATCTATTGCTTATGACTTTCAAGTAATTTATCACTTATAATTTTTTAAGTAATTTTTAAATAGAGTTGACAACAAAATTAACATAAATCTAATTATATTAAATGACTTAGAAGTTAAAATGACAAGTAATATTATGATTATGTGATAAAGAAAAGTTATATTTGAAAAAGATGTAATGATATAAATGATAGTTAGAAGTATTAATAAAGTAACATGGAATTGATTATGATGTTGATAATTGACACTAGAAGAATTAATGGATCTAATGTGGGATATAGTCTTGAATGTTTCATGTTAAAACAAAATGGTGTGGACCATGCCAATTTGTTCCATACAAAAGTCATGCGAGATTTTATGTCCCATGCTAAAATCTAGAGAGTGGGACATAATGTTTCACGCCCTATGCCCAGTCAAACTAGTTCTATGTTTATTTTTAAAATTATTTTATTATTAGGCTTAATTATGTAAAAACTTTTGTAATTATGAGAGACTAGAATCACCCTTTGAAATATTTTTTTTAGTAAAAAGCCTCAAAATATTCTAAATGTTTTGAAAAAGCCTTTGTCGTTAAACTCAACCAATTAAGTGTTAAGGTGACTAACCATTAGTCATCTTAACACTAACACATGTAATTTTTTAGAAAAATACATATTGTTTGTAATTCTTTTGTTTGACCACAAACAAAATAACAACACTAAAAAAATTCATTCTTAGCGGTTCATTTGTTTAATCGCAAACAAATACACTACTCTCTTGTCAAAAACTTATTAAATCAAGTTTAGTTGCAGAATATCAAAATTTAAAAAATAAATTATGTAGCCAATTTCTTCTTGAAGTTTGGAATTAATAAAAGTGTTGAAGAAAAGTCTAGAAAATGTCGAATCATTTTAACCATAACTCATGAGATTTGTTGATAACTAACATTAGGAATTCTAACTTAAATGAAGATGTTTGTTATCACTTGATGTGGTGATCTGTCCCCAATCGGGGTCTAAGATCCGGTGTCGGGACAACCTTAAGAGTTGAAGATTGAATGAGATAGAAGACCGGCTGTGTGTATCCGGTCTCTGTGATTCGGCCTCTCAGCGTGTGGAGGTCGGTCTTGTTGTCCTGGAGATCCTTCACACCGGCCTCTCGCGTTGGTGTGGGCGACAGGTGGTGTCACCTGCGAAAATTCTCCGACGCTCAAGTTAGAAGAGTGCAAGTTAAACTCAGTGATACTTAAGCAGTGTGATAGAGAGAATGAGAGTAAGGACAACATAACCATTGTCATGTATTGTAACCTGTTATTTATAGTTGAGCGTGGAAGATGAATCATTGAGTGTTAGTGGGCCCACTGGTTCTGGTAACGTGTATAAAGAGTCAATCCAAGTGGGTCAGCATTCAGAGTGTGTCAGGAGGGTAGGTGAATTATCAGTGTACTTTCCTGTCACATGTATGGAAGATAATCACCTTTTCCGTAAATTTCGCTGGAGAGTGTACCCACTCCTGTCGATGAATGAAAGGGACATATTCCGCTGTGTAGAGTGCCTCTCTTTTTATGACACTGTGACAGTCGGTTATCAGTGACCCGGTGTAGAGAGGGCGGATAAGCCACCCGGTGTCTCGGGTATTACCTCAGACGACCCGGTGTAAGATAGGTTTGCCCAGTGTGTTGCAGACCGGATTCTTTTAGGTGAGACCGGATCATTACTTTGTGAGATCGGTTGCCTCTTGGACAATCAGATGACCTCTTCACCTTCAAGCCGGTGTTCAGTCTGGATTAATGTTTATTGCCGGCTGACAAATTACCCTGGGATACCGGTTGACTTCTAGGAAGGTTGAGACGGCCTTTTGTCCTTAGAACCGGTATCCAGACCGGATAACCTTGGGGCTGGTATCCAGACCGGATCATGTGGGTATTTAAGTGTTTTAGGAAAAGGCCTAAGCTACAAAAGAAAAGGGGAGCCTACGCATAGAAAGCTCAGGCATCAAAAGTCTAGAAGACTTAATTGTAACATGAACTTTTCAATCCAAGACAAAAGAATAATCTAAAGGTCTGGCATTACGCTTCAAAAGAAATTCTCTCGCATCAGAATAACTTACCAGACTCAGACTTGAAAGTACCATCTCAAGCTTCAGAAAATACGAAAGCACCAAATCCTGTCTCCTCATCTTGAATCATCTCAAAAAATGGTCTGGTACATGAAGCATCAACGGTCACAAGTCATCTTTATCAAAAGCTTATTGAAAAGATTAGCAAAAAGGAAGATTTGCTAAACAAGGTGGATTTTAATCTAGTCTAAAAAGTAACTAAGTTTCACCTCTATCTTACGCATTCAGAGATTCTCTGAATCTAAGCTTTCCTTCTAGTGAAACTAAAGCTACGTCTACTTCACCTACGATTGCACACTCTTCAAAGCTCTTATATCTATGTTACGTGTATAGAATGTCTCTTAAAAGAAAAAGCGTTCATAATGAACCGATAACAAACTCAGACTAATCAAGACATACAACAAGCATCAAGAACATGGAAGAGTCATCTCATCTAAGTGACCTACTTTAATCAGACTCTACCCTCACAATCTGTTGAGATAAAAGTGTATTTATATGTTGATGTAGGTTTTGATAATGACACAACAAATGAAGGAGATATACTAAAGATGTTGTTAAGTGATTACTTATAATTGATGAACTCTAAAGAAATGAATCAAGGCATTTACAAAGGTCTAAATCAAGTGAAAAATGATCAACAAAAGTGCCAAGAATCAAAGGAATCAAGAAACGTGAGCAATATAAACAAAAAGAGTCCAAAAATGCATCAAAGCATAAAGAACAGCATGAAGAATCGATTCATTGTGCAAGAAATGAAGTGGGAATCAATTCACCACATGGGGAATTGATTCATACAGCTAGAAATACGTGGGAATCAATTCATGCTATTGAAAAAGCTTGGGAATCGATTCACTCGTTGGTCTTAAATTCAAAAGGAATCGATTCACACCATAAAAGAATCGATTCATGTGCTTGTACAGAGCAAAAAATTAACGTGATAAATCAATTCACGCAGCGATTCATCAGTTCAAAATTTAAACGGAGACAATATAGATTGCACTATGATTATTAAACCAACCGCTCCATGCTCCACTTTGATTCATTCCAGGCTGCACTACATCGAAATGATTAATTAACTTGCCAAGCCATGCTCCACTATGCACGATGGTTTTAAAATAAAATGGCACCATCACTCTGTTGATTATTTAATTACAAAGAAGCCTTACCTTGACGCTTATAAATAGAGAGTTATGAAGCAGAGGAAGGCATCCCAACAACGAAACATTTTCTTGCTTCTTTCTTTCTCTCCTGCGTCACTTTTTATTGGCCAATTTACTCTCTGCTCCATTTTATTTGCATATTATTTTGAGAGTAAAATTTTGTGAGCAAAATTATTTTAAAAGTTAAACTTGCATATTATTTCTTGAGAGAGAAAATTATTTTTGAAGTGCTAAAATTTTCATATCCTCTCTTTGAGAGTTATCATTTTGAGAGAAATTAAATTTGTATATCCACTCTATTGGAGAGTTACTCTTGTATCCTAAACACCAAAATTTCTAGAGTTTGGGGTTGGGTTTCAACCTTGTAAAATTGTGAGATTGGGTGGGGTGCCCTTGTACTTGTGAGAATTGGGTTCTTGAGTGTGGGACACTAGGAAGCCGCGATTGCTCAAAGTTGTATCTCAAATCTTCAATAGTGGAAATCCTCTAAGTGGGTTACTTAGAGGCGAGACGTACACCGGTGTGGTGGAACTCGTATATATCGGTTTGCAAATCTCTCTTCCCTACACTCATTTAAACTGTGCATTTAAAATTGCTTGCTAAATATTTGTGTTTATAAATTAATAAGTTAAACAACTTTATTAATTTACTTGTTTAAATTAAAGTGCATATTCTATTGGCTTGATTAAATTTGTAAATCACTTAGATTAAATTTGTTAAAGTTGTTTAAGTAATATTCTTGAATTATTCTTTAAATCTTTCTAAGTACCAAAAATAGTGTTGTGATTAATTTGATATTATTACTTGAATATTACTTTATCTCTTAAGTGAATTTATTGCCATATACTTAGTACTTGTTAATTTGCTTTGTGTATAAATTGTTATCATTTGTGATTAAATTTATTATCTTCATTAAGCATAATTATTAAAGAATCAATTTCAAAAGCATTCCAAGTAAAATTTTTAATACTCAATTCACCCCCCTCTTAAGTAATTGAGGCCACTTGGTTAACAAAAGTTTGTTCCAGACCTTCTTCAGAATTGTATAAGAAGAACTGGAATATCTTTTGAATATTTGAGTCTCATCATTAACACTGTATGATTCACCAGACCTCAGTCTAGCTTCAGATGTTACCTTTGAACGGATTAAGTCTGGACCTATATATGATGACTCAACAAAATACCTTTATGTCTCTACAAAAATTTATCACAAAAAGAAACCCAAGCAAGACAAATCTCGAGCTGATCTCAGAGCATTCATCTTTCACCAACTTTCTAAGATGTCAGAATTCCTTTAATCAAGAAATATCTCATTTGGTGAAAAGTGTACAATCCTTGTTTGTCTTCATCACGAAAACTCTCTATTCCATACAAAATGTGCAGAATGTCTCTCTAACAAATCAAAAGAAAAATTACTTTCTCATGAGATAGAATGAATTTCAAACGGTCATCCAATGGATCTATCTCCATGAAACAAGTATTTATATGCTGCACAACCTCCAGGAAAAATGCAGAGAGAATAGATACAATGTAAGAATGAAAGAATTACATAAGGATATGTGTGTGTGTAATAAATATAGATGTCTCTCAATAAAAGAAAGGAGATCACAAAAGAAGAATAGAGAGACATAAAGAAAAATATAGAAGAAGAAAAGAAAAAGAGAGAGAGCTTGTGAGACTAAATGAACAGAGAAAGATGGGCAGGTCTCACAAAGTCTGAAGAACACACACATGCCCAAATGATTATGTATCAATATTTTTAATCTTTAGAAAACACCAATTTGAGTAAGCTATTGGGAAACACTTTGGCCTGAAGAGGCTTTGGAAAGAATACTTGGGTTCGAGCTAGGAGTGGCTCATGAAAGAATACTTGGGTCTACCCCAAGAGTGGGTGCGCGTAAAAGAATACTCGGAAGCACGGGATGTGCTTAAGTCAGGAGTGGCTGGATTCAAGAATACCCAGAAGCACTGGGTGTGCTTAAGCCAGAAGTGGCTGGAGTCAATAATACTCGTAAGCTCAGTCTGGGCTGTTTATGTAAAAAGTTTTTACATAGTGGAAATCCTTCAAATTTGAAGGTACTGGACGTAGTCTCTGAGTTAAAGGTAAACCAGTATAAATCGCTTGTGTATTGTCTCTTTCTCTTTTGCTCTTTATCATCAAAAGTCTAGTGCATTATTATTGTTAAACTCGATAGTAAAAGTCTGGTGAGAATACGCTCGCTCAATCAAAGTATCACGCTCTCTGCCTCTTGAAAGTCTGGTCCACTGTGCATAGCATAATAATGTTCAAATATCACTTTTTGGTTTAAAAAGTGAACAGACTTATTCAACCCCCCTTTCTAAGTCTGTTCTCTGAACCATCAGAAAGCATCAAAAATCTCAAACAGAAAATTCCTAAAACAACATACTTTAATATGAAAACAAATTGTGTAGCCAGTTTCACATGATGGGTCTTAGATCCTTATGGTTCGAAACAAAATCAAAATGAAAACAAAGAAAAATTGGAGATTGAAAAATACTTATAGAGAAACATGTACAAAGGAAAAAACATATATGTGATGGAAGACACAATTGTGAAGAATACAACGAGGATGCCAAATTTCTACATTGCTTGGGTGTGAAGAAGGGGAATCATATAAAAAGAAATAAAAGTAATGCGTTAATTGGCAATGTGATGAAAAATAAGGTTGGAAATTTGAAATTTAATGTTTGTCAATTTAGAAGCCTCCCTATTTTTCCTTTTCTGGTTATGTCTTGTTGTATATGATGGGGTTCTGAAATGGTTTAGAGTGGTGATGGGTTTAGAGATGGTTGAAAGGGTTGGTTGACATGATTTAAGGTTTAGTCGTTTAGGGAAGGATGAGAAAGAGTAAAATGAGGAAAAAGATAGATAATTTTTTTTAAAATGATTAGGAAAGTCCTCTTATAATTTAGGGTGATTTGGTGACTAAAATTTTAGGGTATTGGAAAAAGAAGATGAAGAAGAGAGAGAAGAGAAAGACGACTAGGGCAATGATGGGATGAGTCATGCGGAAAAGGGAGAAGGAAGAGAGATAAAAGATGGGTATAACTGATGAAGAGGTATTTAGTACACTTGCTAGTGTTAAGATGACTAATGGTTGGTTACCTTAAAACTTAATTGATAAAGTTTAATGGCATGGATTTTTTCTAAATATTTAAAATATTTCTAGGATTTTTAAGTAACAAAAATATTCTAGGGGATCATCATAGTCTTGCATAGTTACAGGTTTTTTAATAATTAAGTCTTATTATTATTATAATTATTATTTGTTATTATTATTATTAACACATGAGAAATTAAAAAATATACTAATTACATAAGAAATAACAATAAATACATATATAGTGTTTAAATAAAAAATACAAATAAAACAAAAACCAATGTCCTTTGTGATTACGATGGTGGGGTCAATCCTGGGTATAAGGGTTGTTATTGGATTTGGGTGGCCTTGCTGAGACTGGCGGTAGGGATGACGTTGGCGTTGGCGTGAGCACAAGTGTTGCTCCTTCTCCTCAAACACAAAATGGTGGTTCAATGAAGCATCATAAGGCTAATGGCTAGCCTCGGAAGACCCTTTCATGTCATGCTTGTTGAATGTTATTGGGCTTGCATTTAGTCGAATTAGGCTTGCAGCCGAATATATTGAGCCAACTGACCTCCAACCTCCTCCAACTCGCCGAAAGTCATGTCACCTCTGGATATGTACGTATTGAAGAAGCATCGGTAGCAAAGGATGAAGGTTGTGTCATTAATGAAGACCCCAATGACCGTTCAAGGTTAAGGAAGCGGCGCCATAAAAGAAACTGTGGTGCCTCCCACCAACAATGTTCATCCAGAGGTCCATTCGTGTAGCCAAATCAAGAGGCTTACCTCAAGCTCAACCATATGCTTGTTTTACTCACCCTATTCATTAATACATTAAGAAAACATGAATAATTAATGCATATAATTCATAGACTTAATTAAATTTGAAATTAATGTTCACTACAACTTACCATCGTCTAACGTAAACGTTCATCGATATAGGCCTGTCTAACAAAATCACAAAAATAACGTAGCTGGGTTGATGAAGTGCCTATATATCCCCCTTATAAAAAAACACAATTAAACAACTTATTAAATTCATACTGTAAACAGGTAAACAACTTAGTGAATTATTTGTTACTTACTAGCTATGGGGTAATATTAGCATGTGGTCGACTACCCGTGGTGCACAACACTCTACCCTTAGCACTACTATAGTTGTGCTTGCTGCTCCCGAACCACCTCATATTCGGGCTTAGACCACTCTGTTACAAGCCTAACCTATGCCTCATCCCTGTTCCATGAGAAACGGGTAGAAGTTCAATGATCCTGGCCCCTGCTACAAGCTTTCCTCGGGATATCATTGAGGTGTGTTTGTCCCATCCTCGCAAATGAGGCCTTCATTGCATTCCCGTAGTCAAATGCAAAAGTCACAAACTCTTATAGTCGACAAATAATATATAAAATACTAAAAGACATTATAAACATTAACAAATGACAATTAAAATTATTTTCTCCATTGTTGTTCAATCGCAGCGGCCAAAATAGACCCTCTGTGGTCCATATAATTGCCCACCTCAAATTCATAATACCTATTCAGTATAAAGTTATTATATACATTTAAAACACATATTTGTTAGCCTCAAAAATTAAAAATATTAAATTCAAAACTCACCAATTTATATAAAAAATACTTACCCATCTTTAATAGTAGGTAAGTATAATATTCCCAGACTTAACCTTCGTTGTATTAGGTTCGTCATAAGCATGGACCCCCAAAACATCTAAGGGTTCCAAAGTATCAACTCTGAGTCCTTAGCTCCATCCTCGAGAACATGTTGTAATATAATACCTTCATCTTTTTCATTTTGGTTCATAGGAACTAAAATGATACAATTCAAGTTGTTTTTGTTAATTAGTGTTTTCTTGAAATTTTATTGAGTAAAGGATTTCTAAACTATTAGTTTGATATTTGGAATTTGGAAAACTAATTTAAAAGAAATTTATGAGTAATATTTTTAGTAGTTGAGAATTCAACCTATATCGATTGTTTAAAAGTTTGGTATAGGAATTGGAACATTTAGGAAAGAGAAAATTTATAATTTTGATATTTAATAATGAATATTTTCCTGGTATGGTTATTTCTTATTTATTTGAAGCAGAGTATTATATAACATGAAATTTTAGACTTTAATTAAAGTGTGTATATTTTAAATTTTAGAATATTTATTTTTATGAAATTGCTTTTGATATCCATTGAAATGCTATTCGCACCACCCTGTATTTATGGTCTAACATTCACGTGAATCAATCACGTAAAATCCCAGCGTTTAATAATTTTATTCTACTTTTCTTGTGTCTTAATAATTACCCGAGTTGTTCCTTTATTTTTATATCCGGTTTAGAATTTTAATCTTAACGGAAATATTATTTTAAGACCACAAATGATACCTCTAATATTTTAATTAATTATATTTTATTTTATTTCACATTAAATTATACTCCCTATTTAGTTAAACTAACTATGTACCCGTGCGGAAGCACGGGTTATGACCTTTGATTAAAATTATTAACTAATATGTTATATTAATGGTTGTAATATTTGTAACATAATATACAATGTAATATACAAAAAATAAAATATAGAATGCCATATATATAGGATGGATATCATATATATGGTATGTTATATATGTATATCAAAACATATAATCATAGATTTTATACATGTAATGTTTATCCAAAAACACATGTCTGATGATGCTTCAAAAATGTCAATACCACAGTCCCTGAAATTCAAGACTTGTTGTCAGTGAAGGGTCTCATGTAATTGTATTTCTCTCTACCATTTTTGGTGTTAGAGAATGAAATGATAATTTAATAAAGTGTAAATTATCAAATTGTAAGTTTGGTGCAATCATTGGAATGAAAAGTATAATAATAAGTATAATAATAAGTTTGGTCCATACTTCCGAGTGAGGTGTATTCGAGTGAGAAATTTCCGAGTGGGTCATTTTCGAGGGAAGTACTTCCGAGCGAGGAAAGGCTCAGATTTTGAATGAATGTTTTTCAAGCAGACATTTCGAGGGAATCACCTCCGAGTGAATCAATTCTGAACGAAAAAAGGCTCTGACTTCGAATGGGTACTTCTCGGGCAGAGAAATTTCCGAGTGAAGAATTCCTGAGTGAATCAATTCTAAACGAAAATGGGCTCTAACTTCGAATGATCACTTTTCAGGCAGAGATATTTCTAACAGAAATTTCTGAGTGGGGTTCCATACTTCCGAGTGGGGTGTATCCGAGTGAGACATTTCCGAGTGGGTCATTTTCGAGAGAAGTTTTCCGAGCAAAGAAAGGCTCTGATTTTGAATGAATGTTTTTCAAGCAGAGACATTTTTGAGCGAATCACCTTCGAGTGAATCAATTCTGAATGAAAAAAGGCTCTGACTTCGAATGGGTAGTTCTCGGGCAGAGATACTTTCGAGTGAAGAATTCCTGAGTGAATCAATTCTGAACGAAAAGGGGCTCTGACTTCGAATGAGCACTTTTCACGCAGGGACAATTCTGACTGAGATATTTCTGAGTGGGGTTCCATATTGTTTCACTCGGGAATTCTTCACTCGGAAATATCGCTGCCGAGAAGTACCCATTCGAAGTCAGAGCCTCTTTTCATTCGGAATTGATTCACTCGGAGGTGATTCACTCAAAAATGTCTGGTTGAAAAATATTCATTCAAAATCCGAGCCTTTCTTCGCTCGGAAGTACTTCCCTCGAAAATGACCCACTTGAAAATGTCTCACTCGGAAACACTCAACTCGGAAGAATAGAAACCCACTCAGAAATATCAGTTAGAAATATCTCTGCCTGAAAAGTGCTCATTCGAAGTCAGAGCCCCTTTTCGTTCAGAATTGATTCACTCGGATATTCTTCACTCGAAAATATCTCTGCCTGAGAAGTACCAATTCGAAGTCAGAGCCTCTTTTTATTCAGAATTGATTCACTCGGAGGTGATTTGCTCGAAAATGTCTCTGGTTGAAAAACATTCATTCAAAATCTGAGCCTTTCTTCGCTCGGAATTACTTCCCTCGAAAATGACCCACTCGGAAATGTCTCACTCGGAGACACCCCACTTAGAAGAATGGAAACCCACTCAGAAATATCTCAGTCAGAAATATCTCTGACTAAAAAGTGCTCATTCAAAGTCAGAGCCCCTTTTCGTTCAGAATTGATTCACTCGGGAATTCTTCACTCGGAAATATCTCTGCCCGAGAAGTACCTATTCGAAGTCAGAGCCTCTTTTCATTCAGAATTGATTCACTCGGAGGTGATTCGCTCGAAAATGTCTTTGGTTGAAAAACATTCATTCTAAATCCTAGCCTTTCTTCGCTCGGAAGTACTTCCCTCGAAAGTGACCCACTCGGAGACAACCCACTCGGAAGAATGGATACCCACTCAGAAATATCTCAGTCAGAAATATCTCTGCCTGAAAAGTTCTCATTCGAAATCAAAGCCCCTTTTCATTCAGATTTGATTTACTCAGGAATTCTTCACTCGGAAATATCTCTGACTTCGAACGACTACTTCTCTATTGTCATTTCATTCACTATAACTGTATGCGGTATTTAAATTTCTCCTTTTGAATTCAGATGAATAAAACACAAACACTGATGTCCATGGAAATTTTTAGCAAGCTTTTGTGAGCAACTATACAAGAAGAAGAACAAAAAGAAGAACATAAGAAATGAGGCTTTTGCATGTACTTTTTACTATTAGAGAAGAAGAATAAGAAGAAGGTAAAGCAACTATGCAAGAAGAAGAAGCAAAAGAAGAGTATGAGAAACAGAGCTTGTGTCTGAGAAATACAAAAAAAAATAACAGGTGAGGTGACATTGTTAGGAAGAAGAAGTGTATAGCAACGGAGGCCCAACTCTTGTACTTTTTTAATTATTTTAATAGGTTCTGAGGTGACATTGTCAGCAAAAAGAAGTGTGTAGTAACTGAGAAGAAAAGTCTTGTACTTTGATGGATGATTATTAATAAATTATTTTTTTTAGAAAAAAACAACAGGTTGACATGTGGATTGTCAGGGCCTTGTTTTACATATAAAGATAGAAGATAGATTTGTTATACCTAAATCAAGTTTGTAAAGACCTCCTGGCAGGCAACATTAATAGTATGCCCTTGAGTGACATCTTCATGATTTTCCAACAGGACTCTTAATCCTTCCTTTGACCTCACTCTTGACAATGCAACGTATAGTTGGCCATGAGTGAAAACTGGTCGGGGTAGGTAAACACCGACACTGGAAAGAGTTTGTCCTTGAGACTTGTTTATGGTCATTGCAAAAGAAACAATGATGGGGAATTGTCTTCGATTAAATTTAATAGGAAGAGTTTCAGTGGAAGGACTCATTGTCATTCTAGGAATATGAACTACATCTCCAACATGGGTTCCAGTTAACACATGACATTGAAGAACATGGTTCTCCATTCATTTTACTTGCAGCCTTGTACCATTACATAGTCCTTGAGATTGATCTATGTTTCTCAACAACATCACAGGCACCCCGATTTTCAAAGAGAGATTGTGTGGGGGTAATCCTGAGCAATTAATTGCATTTAAAACATTGGGTGTAAAAGTTTCTAATTCAAAACTGGAATGCTTTTCCTCCATACAAAGACTATCTGAACTGAAGTAAATTCTTTCCTCTCTATGAAACCGATCCATTATATAGTTGTTGACATTAGAAACAATGTCCAAGGTAGGAGCAAGAATACACCTTTCTTTGAAATATCCTTCAGTGGACATTTGTGTTGAGATTGATGGATAAACAAAGGAAATCAAATCATCTAATGCAGAATTAGAGGGAGATATTAAAATATCCTGTGGTATTTCAACTTCAGATTCTCCTTCACTCGAGTCTCCAATCAAACCATCTTCAATCTGAAGAAGCCAAACACTGAATTTCTTTATTTCAGATGATACATGTGGGGTGCTACTTTGAGTAAGTCGCATGTTTTCAGATAAAGTCAACACTTTACAAAAAGACCAAAGGTAAGAGGAGTTGATTGTTGCTTGACATATGTCCTGCCTTGATCCTTTTGGGATTACTGGTAAAATCTGTCTAAAGTCGCCCCCTAGAACAACAACCTTCCCTCTAAAAGGGAGATTAGGATCATATGAAGCAGAAAATCTTAGAACGTCTCTTAATGTTTTGTCTAAAGCTTCAAAACAAAACTTATTCATCATTGGAGCCTCATCCCAAATGATTAATGTTGCTTTCTCCAATAGTTTGACATGGACAGAACCTTGCTTTATATTGCAAGTTGAATCTTCATTAACAATAAGAGGGATCTTGAATCTTGAGTGAGTTGTTCTTCCATTTGGAAGTAACAATGATGCAATCCCACTTGAAGCGACATTTAAGCATATCTGACCATTAGACCTTATAGCTGCAGATAAAGTGTTCCAAACATATGTCTTGCCAGATCCACCATATCCATAAAGGAAAAATAAACCCCATTTATTTTGATGAACTGCTTCCATGATAACTTCATAGGCATTTTTCTGGTCCCTGTTAAGAGAAGATAGATACTTAGCGAGAAGCATAGACAAATAGTCCCAGTTGAAGTTTAGCTCCTCAGTAATAATTCTGTCTTGTAGATTCGAAATTAAATCACCCAATGGGAAAGGCATAGTAGGAAATTCTCTAAGAGTTCTCCCATTATGTTATAGGATCTGCTCTATTTCTGCAAGGCATAAATTCTTTATCTCTGCATCTCCAAAGTTGATTGCTACAAACATATGAAGATATTTGTTTTATCAGACAAAAGAATAAATAACATAAAGGAATTTTATATATATATATATATATATATTTGGATAGTAACATAGAGATATATAGAATAATATCTTTGTTTTGGATATATGAAAGTTAACTTACCATCACACTCCATAAATCTTCTTTGCCTATAAACAATATCCTCAGATAATTGTTTCCAACAGGTATTCCAAACAACTTCCGGACTGCATATGTTATTTGAAAGGAGTAGTATTGAAAACAACTTGCGAAGATAATGGCCAGAAACCTAATAGGAAGCTTTATTTATTGCATCAATAAATTCTCTATCATCTTGTAGCAACCCCAAAGCATAGCAAGCTTCTTTAAATGTTGGTAGAACCTTGCCATCTATTGTTCGAATATCCTCAAAACTTTGGTATCCTTTTTGTACATTTAACAAAAGACTTTGGTAGTACTGTTCTCCAATTCCAGCGGGTACATGAGATATCCTTCCTATAGCATGACCTTGCTTCCTTCTCATCCACATGCTTATATTTTCTTTCCATACAAACATTGTTGGAAAGTCAGCATATAACAAAGATCTCCTCTCTGGATACATTGTATTTGCTGTCATCCACCCAAGAAACATTGTGTCCTTTAAATTTGCTCGTAGAAGGACATTTTCAAGCATCTCCGCATCTTCATACACAACTGTTTACTCTCCAGGAAAATGAAAATTCATACGGATAACTGGAGGTTCTTTGTATTGTATGTCAAATCCAAATAATCTCCATGCAGCTTCACATGCAGAAATGTACCTATAAAAAAAATTCAATTCCTTCATATAGATTAGTTTAACGAAACCTTGGCTTCACATTATGAATCTTCAAATATAGTTAAACGTTGTATTAATAAATCATAGAGCAAATTATTTAAGACAATAATATCTGAACAAAATCCCTTTAATAAAATTGACTTTTCTTTTAAAAATAGAAAATGAGCCCTATAAAAGATTAGAAGATAATGATCTACCTGCAGTCATAAAACGCCTTAATTTCATCTACGACGTCCTCTTTAAGCAATGCCGCTGTGACTCTATCACTCCCTTTATGAACATATTTAAACAAATATTTAATGGAGCTTGATTGGCATGTATATTCAACATTGATGTGACATGAATATTTTAGAAGCAAATTTGCATTGTAAGGAACAATAAAGCTATTATCCAAATCAATATCTTTTTTTTTTAACAGTACGTCCATCATCTCTTCTTCTGTACTTTGGAAACCCTTCTTCATCTAAGATTGTGTGATTATGAAACATTTTAGGAAAGTTCTTGGAGCATCTCCCATTCTTCATACACGGAGACTTTCTATTATATACACCACATGGTCCATGTACCATATACTTTTGAACTGCTTCAAAAAGTCTTGGGTAAGCTTGTTTATCTAGAATCTCTGCAGAAATATATTTGTCAATATCCTCCAGTGACCATGGTCTATCAAATGGGTGCATGAATAACAGAATATGGGCATGGGGCAATCCTCTTTTTTGGAACTCAACAGTGCAAACATCTGTAAAAAAATATAGATAAGAAAAGTAATTTAAATGGTAATCATATGTCATCCATTTTATACCAATAGACATAAACAATAACAATAATGAATAATAAGTACACAAAAGCACTTACAGCCAACAATTTTTCCAAAAATAAGTCCATCTTTGAGATCCCAAATTAGGTGGTCTAACTTGACTTTGAAAACCCGACAAAGAATATCTGGACGATCTTCAGCTTTGAGATTTTTTGAAGCAACAAATCTTTTAATCTCATCCCATTCAGGATTGCAAGTCATATTAATGAAATAGCTAGGATAGCCGTAATGCTTGCATATGGCAAAAGCATCTTTACAATTGTTAAACATGTATCGAGGACCCCCAACAAAAGAACTTGGAATAATTATCCGTTTCCCAGTAGATGATGCTCGGCCATGACCTTGTGATAACGAATCCTGAATGCCTTTATATTGATCTGCCCTTAATTTAGGTTGATTAAAACGAATGTATTTTAATCGTTTAGATTCAACCATAGTGTATGCATCAACCAAAAACTGTTGGAACAATCTTCTAGACAACAACAACAAAGGAGAATCACCTTCTCTGTCTTGAATCCTGTATGCAAAAAATTCCCTCATTGTAACCTTTAAACGTTTTGCATTTGCTCTACTCCGATTAGAGACTTGAGTCGGGATGTCAGGTCGATATCCATCTTCACCATATGGGAATAACATTGGATATTGCAATCCAAGGTATAGGGGATGAAGAACATCAATTCGCTGTAAGTCACAGGACTTGGTTTCAAGTATAATGTCCCTTTCAACAATAGACTCATCAATATCCCCAACTATCAATGCCATAACTTCTGAAACCGTTGGAAGATTATATGTTCTTCCATCGGTATTTCTCTTACGAATTAGCTTCAATTTGACATCATTAAAATTTCCTTCCTTAAATCGGTCTCTCGCGTGTCTAAATGATTTTGCCAAGACATTATGATTGTTGAGCATGTCTTTCAAGCTTGTGACAATTTGGACATCAATATTAAAAGAATCTGTGATAACTCTATAAAATAAAATACAAACTGTGAGAAAAAATAAACAACAAAAAAATTAATAGTCCAAAAGTGTTATCAGTACAAATTATAAAATACCTAAAAGCATTGATTCTGTTGTTAACTTCATTGTCGGTGTCATAAATATACAACTGGGCAAACTTAGCTCTTTCAGAATCAGCTGGGAGAAGGCTTCCTACAGAATGAAAATTTTGTCCTCCAAGGACAAAGATAGGAGGAGCAGAGCCATCATTAATACCATAATTAATCTTCCCGGACATCAATGTGAACGCAAACATTGCATTGAATGATCGAATATTTTTTTAGAAAATAACGACTTCTTTCATCATTGTCGTTGTGTAGATCAATAAGTAATTGAGGAGGTTCTTTTAACAATGGAAGCTGGACCTTCCCTTCTGATAGGCCCGCAAGCGCACGGGGTATCGCGTAATAAAAAGAGATATCGTTCCCACAGAGATTGTGCCCAAGTACTAGTTTATAGCAGTGATTCAATTATCTAGAAAATTCTTAAGGCAATTTTTGATTCAGAAGATTTCTAAAAACAAAATAAAAATAAATGCAAACTTCAAGAATTAAACTTGTTTACTTTGAATTAGAACAAATAAATGGTGAAACTCTTGGGATTCGGTATGTGATCACGTCATGTATTGATTTCACCTAAGACTTTCCTATTTATTAATTCATGTTCTAAGGTAGGATTTCCGAATTTAATTAAGGCTTCCTTTCGGAACAACGTTAATATGCCCAACTAATAAAGAACCGCGCTCAATTTATTATTTGGGCTCATTAAGAACAATGAAATCCCACGTAACCTCGAAGCGTCATGCTCACTTTCATGACCCATGACCCTAAGTTCAATTTCATGCATTCAAACAACCAATTAATCTTTCGATTATCTTAGTGTTCAAGTTCAATTGATCCTATCTCTAGATCTTCAAAAGCATTAAGCACTCATGGAAATTGAATAGAAACTAGGGATTAATAAACAGAACAAGTCTCAAGATCAATTCAATACAATAACATGTCACACCCTTAACCCAAGATTGGAGTTTAGTTACACATGCCTAATTCAACACAACCCATAATAGAGATCATACTCAGAGATTACAAATTAAAGGGAAGTCCCAAGGAAAAAAAAGAAAAGAAAGTAAAAGCTCTCACTATTGCTTCCAAATCTCCTTCCGAAATCTGCCAATCGATGTCCTTCAACGTCTATGGTCTTGATCCCCTCCAAAAATCCCTTGAAAAGTTCTCTCCTTTTCTTCCAAAAAGTCTCCCCAAATGTCTGTGTGTTTTTTCCCTTTCAAAAACTGCCTCTTAACCTCAGAAACCGCTCCCAAAAAGTGACAAAAATGCAGAACGTGCAAAACCCACTGGCAGTGGGAAAAACCCACGGCCAGTGGATCGTGATAGGGGGTCCAGGATCCCAATTTTTCACTTCCAGGCAGAGTAATCCACGACCAGTGGGAAATTCCCACGGCCAGTGGGTTTTTGGGCAGAGGGAAACACGGCCAGTGGGAAAAACCCACTGGCGGTGGGTTTTTTATGGCTCAATTCTCCCACTCCAGAGAGGTCCACGACCAGTGGGAAAAACCCACTGGCAGTGGGTTTTTTTGGACTACCTCTTTTTACGTTTTTCTCACTGTTTTGAGGCCTCGGAATATCCATCTTGGTAGATCCTTTTTCTATCATGCTTTGGAAAGTGGATAAGGCTTTATTTTTGAGCTCTTAGTGGCTTGACTCCTTTCCATGCATCCAATGCTTCCTCGAATGCTTCTTGTTTTTAAATTTATGCACCTGTACCTAAGCTATTCCTGCAAAACTTGAAACACCCGTGTAACAAATGCGGAATGAAAGAAAACACTTGGAATTAAGGGGAAAACTAGCATGAATAACCTGAAAACTTAAACAAAAAGGACTCTAAAACTAATGCAAATTAGACTCTTATCAATACCCCAAACTAGAACATTACTTGTCCCCAAGCAATCATCATCACCACAAATATGAACAATAGAGAATGAAGATCTCAAAACAACTTGAGGAACCCAATTAGAGAAAAAAAAAATTTAACAGATGATTGCAAGATTATCACAACAGGTATCCACACAAGTATTCATACCATGCTCACAAGACTAGGCTACAGATACACATCTTTTCATTTCTCTCTAAGTGTTTAGGCTTGTGTATAAGTATCACTCAAATCATAGCATTTCAAAGCACTACCATAGGCTTGGCAAGTGACCCAATTCTTCATAGTTATTCAGAAAAACAAGTTATGGTCAAAAGGTCTTTCATCTGGTTGTAATGGGGCCAGGGGTTCAGAGATGTAGGAATGGATACCAAGAAAAATGAAATTCAAAGGGTTATTATTATTCAAATGAAATCACTGAGAACAATGAAGTTTCAGATGGCAAACCAGAGAATACATTTTCTTCTTAAACTTCAAAAGAGTCTTGCTTTCATCTTTTTCTTTGTTTTTCCTTTAATTTCTTTAGTTGGAAATACAAGTTCATTTTGTTTCTTTTGTTTCGCAACTAAATTTACTTTTCTTTTAGCCTTTTCATTCTAGCTTCCATCCTTGAATTGTATTTTGTTTTTCTCAGCAATTTACCAAATTCATTACCAACGGGCTTTGAAACAAAAATCACAATTTAGGCTCAATAGGGGGAAACTAATGGTGTATTGTAACATTCAAAGTTCAGAGGCTAAAGAATAAAGCCTATAGTGCCTTTTTCATTCCATACCTTGTTAATCACCAACCATTTTGAATCGGTCGCAAGCCAAGTTCTAGAGCACTTCGAATGCATGACACACTCAATACAAGAAAATAAGGGTCTTGTAAATGTTTATTTTCAAAGCATACCCCTTATTGGCTCAAAAGCTGTCACTATTACAGGTGAGTAAACCTAGTTAGAGAGAACACAGAGTCATAAAGCATGGTACCTCTTGACAAAGTAGCAATCAACAATTGTATTTTATATTATTTATTTTTTTTATTTTGTTATTATTATTTTTTATTTTTTTATTTTTTTTCACATGGATTCCACAAGTCCTTAAAATTCTGTCATTTCAACTAAAACCCACTTGCAGCAACAATAATCACAAGTAAACGAACATTCCTAGATGGGGGCACAGACAGGCATAGATATTCAAAACAAATAAAATGCAAACAAACTACAACCTATCATGACCAAATGAAACCAAAAGAAAGATGCAAAGGCTCGAAATAAGTTTCCTTGTACCTACCACCCCAAACTAAAAGTGAGCAGTGTCCTCACTGTTCAGTAGGGGGAAAGCAAAGTACAATGAAGCTTATCTTGATGAAAACACCTGTCATGGAGAAGGAGGGGGAAAATGACCCTGCTGGAGGTGCCAGGAATGCATAGCATCCACACGCTAGGCTATGTCATCGATCCTACTCCCTTGCCGGAGTTGCTCAATAGATAAAGACTCTAAACGGGTGTTCATTCCTTGCATCAAGGAATACATCCATTCCATAGAAAACCCAGAGTCGGAAGAGGATCTAGACAGGCCAGCTGCGTGGTCATGAGGAAGGGGCATTTCGGTGTCCAAGGGGGAGTCATCCTGCCTATCAGTACCTGAAAACAAAAAGGAAGTCTTGCCCTCCAGGCTAGTGAATCGAGGGTCAGGCAAGGGGTGAGGTACAGAAAATCCGGGAATAACTAAACAGTAAATTCCACGTTCCAATACAAGCATACCCATATGAACTATCTCATCAATATCAACCCGCTTGGGTTGGCAAAGTAAGTTATCCTCTTGTAGATCAATCCCCACATACCTAGCAATAGGATTAATATAACCTACAATAACAATTTTTCCAGTAGTGGCTCTTCCTACCCTAGTGAATTGGCTAAAAAGCCATATCGTAGAGTGGACAGGGATGTTATTAATCATGGCATAAAGAAAATAAAGCTCAGCGGCCCTAATAGTACCAGGACTATCATAGCGACCAAAAATGGATCGGGCCATAAACCTCTGAAGGTATCTAAAGACAGGGTGATGCATGAGTGAGGCTTTTGTAGAAGATGGGTCATAAGCCTCCCTAGATTTAGAGAGTCTAGACTAAAAATACTTTGCCTTAAAATCCCTAGGGATACGGGTGACATTTAATTTAGCAGTAGCATCTCCAGGCACAGATGGAAAACCATAAATGGCATCCACATCAGCTAAATCCATCCTATAATCATTGTTATTTATCCTAAAAGTGATTTCCCAAGTTGAGTCATTGTCACAAGGTTTAATGTTAATGGAGCTCAGAAATTCTAGGGTGGTGCGTTCATAGCAGGGCTCATATAACTCAATAAACTCTTCCCAACCCATACTCATGCAAAATTTTAAGGTATCATCATACAACCCAAGTTCAAGTAAAGATTGTTTGCAAAAGAACCTAGAGGGGATAATTTCCCTAGAGGTCAAAGAAGCCAATCACATTCTTTGTTCATCCGAGGTGCACTCAATATCATCTAGACTAGAATAGTTAGATGATGACTTACCTTTGTTCTTTCTCTTTTTGCAAACATTCTTGGTTCTTCCGGAAGACATGGCTTTGGGCACCTAAAATTCAAATTCAAGTTTATGCACAAAAGATGTCAATAAAATCAAGAACATGGGAACTCTATGATGGATAGTCATAGGAAAACCCAAAAAGGATCAAACAAACTATAAATATATACAAGGTAGAACAAGAAATTGGTTTGGGCAAGTTGTCAAACACTTGGTGGGCAACAAGTTTGACACCAAGAAATCCATGAATCTATATGCTAAATGGCACCAAAGTAGGAGAACAACACCAAACCATAACCAAGCAATCACCAATTTGTCAAATATATGAAAAGGATCATCAATCATGAAGAAAAGATTAAATGGGTATTCAAACCAAATGAAGAACAAGAATGAACAAATGAAGCATGAAGATGAGTTTTTAAGAATACCCATTCTAATAAACCATTATAACAATCAAATATAAACCTATAGAAACCTTTCCATATGATGAATTCACTTTCAAAACAAAGTTATGGCAAAAATGAGAGAACCCCAAGAACATCAAAAGAAAACCCCAAACTAAAATATTGACAAGATCACACTTACTTGATTAGGATTTGAAACTAGTAATGTGAGAAAGAATAATGAAGTTAGGGGTTTCAATTTTAGTTTAGTTGTTCCAATATGCCAAATATATGAAAAGGAGTAGGAGGAAGGCAAGGTGGGAGAGCTGTTTTTCATAAAACACACAGGTGAGGCTGTTTGAAATAAAAGGAACCACTTTTATAAAACCTGATGGGTTCCCACGGCCAGTGGGAAAAACCCACGGCCTGTGGAACGCTCTGCCCAAGTCCCCCAAAAAATTCTTCTTTCACGCGTAAACTGATATGGGTTCCCACGGCCAGTGGGAAAAACCCACGACCCGTGGAACCTTCTGCCCTTTCCTCTTAAAATTTTTTCACACGTAAGAAAAAAAAACTGATGGAAACCCACTGGCAGTGGGAAAAACCCACGGCCAGTGGAGTTTACTGCCTTGGTACCTCAAGTTCACCCCTTTTTAAGTCAGAAGAGTTCACTATTTTTAGACAAAACTTCCTTGAAAATGCACAATGATTTGCCTTTATTTTATGCATCTTACCCATGGAAACACATGTATGCATACAACATGACTAATCAATTAAAAAGGAATATGCAACGAATCAAGTTAAGAACAATTATGCAATGCAAAATTTACAAACTAGAAAATAAACATGCAACTATTTACATCAGACTTTTTTTTATATGACAAGAAAAGTACTTAAAGAATGAGAAATGGGGTTACCTCCCCACAAGTGCTAAGTTTAACGTCTTCAGCTGGACGCTATACCTAAATTACAACCAAAAATCTATTAGAGCCATGAAATTCATACCTCAGTGTGGAATTTAACGGCTTAAGTTCCACATTTGGGTTCACCACTTTGTCACACATGACTTCAGTATCATTGTTCAATGGTGCATAACCCTTACTGTATTTGGATGTTCCTGTAGGCTCATTCAGAAAAACAAAATCAAGTGGGTCCTTAGGAAGAATCTCTTCCTTCACTACTTGGTCAACTAATTCAATGTTACAGCAAACATTATCATGAAAAGGTTTTTTCAAAGTATCTATCAATTTAAATTCAACCTTTTGGTCCCCTACAGTCAGAGACAACTTACCATTTTTAACATCAATCATGGTACCTGCAGTTGCTAAAAATGGCCTGCCTAATATAATGGGGATCATAGAATCCTCATCCATTTCTAGCACAACAAAGTCAGCAGGGATAAAAATTTTTCCTACCTTAATAGGAACATCCTCTAAAATACCTACAGGATACTTAATAGATCTATCAGCCAATTATAAGGTCATCCTAGTAGGTTTCAATTCATTCAATCCCAGTTTCTTAGAAATAGATAGAGGCATCAGGGTAACACTAGCTCCTAAATCACATAAAGCTCTATTTATTGGTATATCACCAATCATGCATGGGATGGAAAAACTACCTGCATCCTGAAGCTTGGGTGGTAGCTTTCTTTGGATCAGTGCACTACACTCTCCAGTAAGTGCTACAGTACCCTCTTCTTCCAACCTTTTTTTATTGGACAAGATATCCTTCAGAAACTTTGCGTATATAGGCATTTGCTGCAAAGCATCTGTGAAAGGAATATTAATGTATAGTTTTTTCAAAACTTCTAAAAACTTACCAAACTGTTTGTCCAACTTGGCCTTGGCCAAGCGCTGAGGAAATGGAATTGGAGGTTGATATGGCTTAACCTCCCCCTTCTTCTCTTGTTTCTTTTCTTCCATAGCAGGTGGAGGTGATACGGTCTCATCCTTCTTAGGGTCATTCTCAACTTGTTTTTCCTTTGGTGGCATTGGACCTTCACATTGTGTACCACTCCTAAGCATTACAGCCATGGCGTGGTTGGATGGACCTGCTTCTGGTTTTCTTGGAAATGTCCCTAGAATTCTAGTAGAGTTGGAAGCTTATTGAGCAATCTGAGTTTCCAATATCTTGTTCTGAGTGGCAAGCGAGTCCACCTTTGCAGCTAGGTTCTTGATGGCATTGGAGAACTCATCATTCTGCTTTAGTTGAGTAGCTACAAACTTCTCCATCAAGGACTCTAATTTTGATTTTTGATGAATAAAGGGTCCTTGTGGTTGTCTGTAGTTATTCTGGTTGCCTTGAAATGAAGATGGTCTATTTTGGAAACCAGGTGGGCCTTGTTGTCTGTAGTTGTTCCCAAAATTTCCATCATAACTCCCAATAGCATCCACTTGTTGCATTTCAGCCTCGGGGCCTTGGGATACACCAAGCTGACAACCTATTGTGCTATGACCTGTAACCCCACACAATTCACACACCACATTACAAGCACCTGTTCCTAACTTATCAAATTTAACAGATAGTGCTTCTACCTTAGCAGTAAGAAGGGAAATAGCATCTAAAGAATACTTACCTGGAGTTTTTGATGGTAGGCTCCGTTCAGATGACCACTGGTAGGTATTTTGGGCGACCTCTTCAATAAGGTTGTAACCTTCCTCCATGTTTTTGCTCATGAAGGCACCACCAGCTGCGGCATCCAATGTTACTTTTTGGTTCAGAGTCAACCCATTATAGAAAATATGCACCGTCAACCAACATTCAATGCCATGATGGGGGTATTCCTGGAGCATTTCCTTGTACCTTTCCTAGGCGTCATACAAGGTCTCATCATCCTTCTGATTGAAAGTGATTATGAGCTTCCTTAATTGGTCTGTTTTGCTCCTGGGATAATATTTGTTGAGGAAGGCGTGAGACAGCTGCTCCCATGTAGTGATCGACTCCTCCGGAAGCGCATACAACCAAGCTCTGGCCTTGTCCCTTAATGAGAATGGGAAAATCCTAAGCCGGATTACATCACTTGAGACCCCATTCACCTAGAGCGTGTCACAGTACTCAAGGAAAATTTGCAAGTGTAAGTTCAGATCCTCGGATGGTAATCCTCCAAACTGACTTTGTTGAACCATCGAGAGCAAGGATGGCTTCAACTCAAAATTGTTCGCCTCAATGTTTGGTCTAGTGATGCTAGACCTCCTACCCATTCCATTGGGCGCTACAAAATTGCGGAGTGCTCTGTTGTCTGGATTATCCATTTGCTCGTTGGTAGCTGAACTTGAAGCTTGCTGTTTGCTTTACTTTAGTTGCTGCCGAAGTGCTCTAAGTTTCCTTAGTGTGCGTTCGATTTCAGGGTCAAAGATGTGTTCAAAGCTAGAACACTTTCGCATAAAAGAACCTGCACAATCCACAAAAACACAAATACCCAAGCGTAATTCTGCAGAAAAATTAAAACAAAAACCAGAAAAATTATGTAGAAAAATAAAATAAAATAAAAGAATCTAGTCTAATCAAAACACTGTTTAGCCAATATTGGGGGACAATCCCCGGCAACGGCGCCAAAAACTTGATAGGCCCGCAAGCGCACGGGGTATCACGTAATAAAAAGAGATATCGTTCCCACAGAGATTGTGCCCAAGTACTAGTTTATAGCAGTGGTTCAATTATCTAGAAAATTCTTAAGGCAATTTTTGATTCAGAAGATTTCTAAAAACAAAATAAAAATAAATGCAAACTTCAAGAATTAAACTTGTTTACTTTGAATTAGAACAAATGAATGGTGAAACTCTTGGGATTCGGTATGTGATCACGTCATGTATTGATTTCACCTAAGACTTTCCTATTTATTAATTCATGTTCTAAGGTAGGATTTCCGAATTTAATTAAGCCTTCCTTTCGGAACAATGTTAATATGCCCAACTAATAAAGAACCGTGCTCAATTTATTATTCAGTCTCATTAAGAACAATGAAATCCCACGTAACCTCGAAGCGTCATGCTCACTTTCATGACCCATGACCCTAAGTTCAATTTCATGCGTTCAAACAACCAATTAATCTTTCGATTATCTTAGTGTTCAAGTTCAATTGATCCTATCTCTAGATCTTCAAAAGCATTAAGCACTCATGGAAATTGAATAGAAACTAGGGATTAATAAACAGAACAAGTCTTAAGATCAATTCAATACAATAACATGTCACACCCTTAACCCAAGATTGGAGTTTAGTTACACATGCCTAATTCAACACAACCCATAATAGAGATCATACTCAGAGATTACAAATTAAAGGGAAGTCCCAAGGAAAAAAAGAAAAGAAAGTAAAAGCTCTCACTATTGCTTCCAAATCTCCTTCCGAAATCTACCAATCGATGTCCTTCAACGTCTATGGTCTTGATCCCCTCCAAAAATCCCTTGAAAAGTTCTCTCCTTTTCTTCCAAAAAGTCTCCCCAAATGTCTGTGTGTTTTTTCCCTTTCAAAAACTGCCTCTTAACCTCAGAAACCGCTCCCAAAAAGTGACAAAAATGCAGAACGTGCAAAACCCACTGGCAGTGGGAAAAACCCACGGCCAGTGGATCGTGACAGGGGGTCCAGGATCCCAATTTTTCACTTCCAGGCAGAGTAATCCACGACCAGTGGGAAATTCCCACGGCCAGTGGGTTTTTGGGCAGAGGGAAACACGGCCAGTGGGAAAAACCCACTGGCGGTGGGTTTTTTATGGCTCAATTCTCCCACTCCAGAGAGGTCCACGGCCAGTGGGAAAAACCCACTGGCAGTGGGTTTTTCTGGACTTCCTCTTTTTGCGTTTTTCTCACTATTTTGAGGCCCCGGAATATCCATCTTGGTAGATCCTTTTTCTATCATGTTTTGGAAGGTGGATAAGGCTTTATTTTTGAGCTCTTAGTGGCTTGACTCCTTTCCATGCATCCAATGCTTCCTCGAATGCTTCTTGTTTTTGAATTTATGCACCTGTACCTAAGCTATTCCTGTAAAACTTGAAACACCCGAGTAGCAAATGCGGAATAAAAGAAAACACTTGGAATTAAGGGGAAAACTAGCATGAACAACCTGAAAACTTAAACAAAAAGGACTCTAAAACTAATGAAAATTAGACTCTTATCACCTTCCATACAACAAAGGGAAAATTTTGGGTTCTTAGAGTTTTTTGATTTAGACAACCTTTCATCTGACCACATGAATGCCTTGCAATGTTCACATTGGTATACAGGATCTCCAATGTCAAGAATATGAACGTCTAAAAAAGAAGTAAATTTTTTATTGATATAAGAGGCTAATAATAAATATTTAAATGTACAGGATGAATGGAAATGATTAAATTACTATTCATGTTGAACAACTATTCATTAAAAATTTACTTAATAAAAAGGAACTTGAAGAAATTAGTCATTAAATAAGAGTAAGGTAATCAAGTTTAGCTATTATTTTCGTAAGAAAAAAGAGGAGTTTAGAAAATACCTTTACATTGGGGTTCATAATTAATTTGATTGCTCCCATCTGCTTCAAAGATTGGAAACTCATCTACATGTTGATGAATGATTCACTTTTCATTTGAATAAAAAACTATGTTAAATTTATAATAAAATAAAAAAATGTTTCAGTTAAGTTTAAATCCAACGAAAGGAATTTTTTTAAAAGTATGTTTCATGCATGGATGATACACTCACCTTGATTGTCAACAGCTTTGTCCAATGTTCCTAACTATGGTTGTCCATTTCCAGCAAGGTGGTTTAAGTCTGAAATTTCAATTCCACACACTATGATTCTTCAGTAATTAAATAGAAATTGTGTAACTATATTTTATAATTTATGTAGAAATAATTTACATTAACTTGGAGTCATTTTTATACTACAAATTACCTCCATCAACTCTATCAAAGATGTCCGAAAGATTCCTCTCAATTTGATGGAAACTGACCTCCTTCCCATCGTCTACCACTGCACTAACTTTGAAGACAATAAAATATTTTGTTTGTGTCATGTATAGCAAATGGATTAAAGGGTAGTTGTAAATTTTTGTTGTAAATTTTTGTAAGGGTTGAAGAAAGAACCTTTATAATTATCTGTTAAATTAGATGCACAAGATCCTGCATGTTGTCCAAGTTCTGCTTGATTGGAAACTTCTGCCTCAAACAATGTTGAGAGGTTCTTTGAAGTATGCTCATGAATTATTTTTAAGTCAACAATTTTATGCTTCCCGGGTCCTAATGAACTGCATACATGGAGTAATTGATTAATATACAAAATTTTACTTTGACAACATGGTCTCATCGATATCACAGGAACAATGGGCAACTCAACGAACTTTATTTCATGACATGATAAACATAAACGCAATAACCTTACCTGCATTTGGGGAAAACATGACATAATTCAGACTTGGGGTTTGAATCACCTGTAATATTTGTTGTAAAGGATAAGTCCTTGTGTAATGAATATTAGCATTACATTATGTGATATTGAGTTGGTAAATAATGGTTAAAAATCCACCTTCAATATTCTTTCTCTTTAGAATTTGCTTTGAGGTAGAAATGTTGAATCCTTCTTTCAAAATCCCTTCCTCTGAGGACATTTTAAAACCATTAATGTTATTTATTCAATATTGTTCAACATTTTTAAGACACAAATAAATGAAATAACTTATTATACCATTAGTTATGTCTGATAATGGGGTCCTATTCATCGAATGTTGAATGAAATGTGGGTTCATTGACAATGTTAATGGTCCATTTCCTACAGTAAAAACAATACATCAATTTTGGTTGGATCATTGTATGAAATTGACATATGAATAAGAAAGACAACATTATGTGGAAAAAATTTTGTATGTTTACCTTTCGGTTGAACAACAGGAGTTGATACAGAGGGATAGTTTGGGGAATGTATTGCTGATTGACCTTCAAATTGAATATTCACCTCTGTATTATCTATTTCAAAATCATGACATTATATATAAGATTAGTGAAAAAATGATCCAAATCTGCAAGAACATATGATAAGATTTTATGCATATATGGGTGCTCTGAACTTTTAGGTTAGTTAAAATGGTCTTTAACAGTTGGAGAAATTTTCCATGATTGCAGAACCAATGAAATAATATAGAAGAAACTTTTATGTGAAATAATGATAAGTAAGATATAAAACAACAAAAAATTGAAGGGGAGATCTTACCATTTCTTATGTTTAATAAAGGGTTGGTATTCAGATAAGGGGAATTGGAATTTGAGGCAATGGACAAAGTAAAATCTCCATTCGCTATAATAATAACAATTAACCAATCAGATATGCATTATTTTACGATAGTGACCAATGCCTAAGAAACATAACATTGTATGTTAACCTTTTAGTCTAACACCAGCAGTTGACAAAGAGAGATTCTGTGGCAAATGTATTGGTGCCTCATGTTGTCCTTGATTATTAAGCTCCCTATTGTCTGTTTCAACATGATTACATTGTATATAAGATGGCCTTAAAAAGAATTAAAATATGCAGTAACATTTCCTTTCTTCTTGTGTCATCGAAGGAACCATGGAATTATATAGAAGAAAATGTCAACAAAATGTTACCATTTAAATGAATCAGACATACCACATTTTTTTCTTCTTTGCCATTGTTGGTTTTGTCTATGTAACCTTGCAATCTTTTTTTCTAACTTGTTCATCCAGTCCATGAATGAGACCTTTTAGCTACTCTTATAGTCAATTGTACTGCACTTAAAAATAGAATAATAAAACAAAATCGTGGAAGATGATGTATTTCTATCTGAATTGCATCAACAAATAATTAAATAAATGAAAGGTTCTCAAACGGGATGAACAAAGAAGGACCTTTGATTGGGATAACAATGCTGAGAAACTGGTACTGGAAGAATGGAGAATGAAAATTGTGAGAATATGTGCCAAAAGGATGAATCGATGACATCTATGTATTGATTATGACTCTTAAGTTTCTTTATAAAAACTGCTAAAATTTTATGCAGTTTAGTTCAGTATTCTAATGACAATTAACAATTAATTAAAACTACTCCCAAAAGGACACCTAAAAGAAACCACAAACTGACATGTTTACATGTATTAAGCACTGTATTTTTCTATTTGTTATTAAATTTTTTAGTAATGCTACCAACTTTCTATAAATTTGATAATCGTAATTATCCTAAGATTTATTTTTATATTCATTCTGGAGTTGGATGTGAAAACGATCGTGACAGATAGCAAGCAATGTGAATGGAATACGTGATTTTTAATTTTAGCTTTGGCTATTAAAAGATATATTTGACTATTTGAATATTCTCAATGATATTTAGTTAACTAAGGTTTTGATATTTGTCTGGTAAGGTTTTAGATATTTAAGTATAGTTAAATATGGTTGACAATATTGAACTGATTAATTATATTTAATATGTGTTAGTGATTCACAGAATAACTCCTTGTCTTTAAATTAACTAAAAGTTATGTTGGTTCAAATCCTTTTAAGTTGTTTATTATTAACTCAAATTTGATATAACTTGCTAAATAGCATAAACATGAAACTCGTACATTAAAGGGATAAAGAGGGTGTTCCGTTTAAGTTTATTTAAAAATAAATAAATTTAACAAACAAAAATGTTATATTATCATTATTATTATTATTATTTGATTGTCATGTCATGAGTTGAGTGAAATGATAAAGTGGTTTGTATTCTAAAATTTTGATCATCGTTTATGCATTCTGTAATTTATCTATATAGTTTCCATTTGTTAAGCTTTTTGTAACATCCTGAAATTTAAAAATTTAAGAAAAATAATTCAGTGAAGAATTTCCGAGTCTGACTTCGGACGAGTGCTTCTATCGGAAAGGAATAATCCCAAATGGATTGATTTCGAACGAAAAGGAAGGAGCTCTGACTTTGAATGAACACCTTTCGGCCAAAGACGCTCCCAAGTTTGATACTTCCGAGTGTAGGAAGGTAAGATACTACCAAGTGTAGGAAAGTTTAGATACTTCCGAGTGAAGGGAGGTTAAGATGTTTCAGAGTGAAACATGACCGAGAGAATCACTTCCGAGTGAAGAAAAGCTCTGTGTCCAAATGAGACACTATTGAGTGAGACAAATCTGAGTGAAACGTTTCCGAATGGATCGTTTCTGAGAGAAGTACTTCTGAGCGAAGTAAAGCTTTGATTTCGAATGAGTACTTCTCGGGCCGAGATATTTCCGAGTAGTAAATTCCCGAGTGGGGAATTTCCTAGTTGAGTGTAACCTTCCCGAGTGGGGTGTCTCCGAGTGTGATACTTCTGAGTGGGATGGCATCGAGTGAGACATTTCCAAGTGGGATAGCGTCAAGTGAAACATTTCTGATTTTCACGTACCGATTGGGATATACCGAGTGAGTCTTTTCCAGGAAGAGTACTTCTGGACAGAGAAAGACTTGAACTCCAAATGAGTATGTTTCTGAGTGAATAGTTCCCAAGGGAAGTAATTATCCGAGTGGTGAATTCATTTAATTCGTGCTCGGATCCATATTCAGAGTTGCTGAGAAATTGTGCTCGGGTTCGTATTTAAGATTGTCCTCGACCCCGAGTGATCCTTTCGAGTGGAAAGATTTCCGAGAGAGGACTGAACTTCGAACTCCGAGTGATCTTTTCAGTTGTAAGACTTTCGAGTGACGCAAGTGAAAGCTTTGACTCAGGCAGAGATATATCTGAGTGAGATATTTCTGAATGAAATGTCTCTGGGTGATACATTCCGAGTGGATCACTTCCGAGGAAAGGAAAGCTATGACTGAGTGTTTCATGTAGAAACATTTCCGAGCAAATTTCCTCCGAGTGAAGTAATTCTGAACGGGAAGAGGCTATGATGAATCCTTCTCGGAAAGAGAGAGATATGCTCAAAATACCGGAACCGAGTCAGAATTGATAATTACTTCAATTATTGAGGCTCTTCCACGTCACTCTATTCTTTTAAATTCTAGCAGATTCTCTTTTCTGATATTTTCTAAGTATGGGACCCACTCTATTGTCCTATCCTCTTTTCTTTAAATATCTTGTTTCTTCCTTATCATTTAAAGATACGTGTATCAGACTTCTTCATTTTGTTCACGTCTCTTTTGCATGAACGATATATAAATACTTCTACTGTTGGATTAGCTTGAAAACTTTGAAAGTGTAAAACATCACCTCTAATCCTTTTCTTTTCCAATCTTTACTGGAAATTATCGATTAAAGAAGGAAATCAATCTTCACTTCTTCTCTTTCACGAAGAAGCTTTGGACTGGTTCAGAGCTAGAAATTCTAGTCGGAATTTGTGAGCTGTGATTAGATATAGCCTGAAGAGCTGCTGGAAGTCTTTATTCCAGGTAGGGGGAGCATTTATATTTTAAATGCATGGTTTATAAACAGATTCAGGATGGTTGATTCAGAAAATTAAATAGATTATACAAAATCCAGAAATGATAATTTTAAAGGTTGAAACATAAAATATTAAATATATAGACAATGATTAGAAAACTATGACATCAACCATTAATTTAATTAAGGACCATTCAATAACAGCCATTAAAGATGACTTGTTGAAAGAAATCATTGTTCAACATAGTTTGATTTAAATCCTAAAAACTTAAAAATGCGATGAAGGGGAAATAAAAAGTGACTGATTCAAAACATTACAATCAAAACAAATTCAAGTTTCACTGATGTTTCAATTGCGTTCTTGCTTAATGATTTTCCTGGCTTTGTTGGATGAAAGTTCAAACTCATCATGGGAATCCTTTCGTTCTTTAATCCAGTTGTCAGCACTTATGGACTTCTCAGGTATAACATCCTTAATTTTTAAAATAATTTCCAATAAGTCAAATAAAATTTTGTAAATAATTCAAATTTCTAAAACAGAATTTGAATTAAATAAATACAATATCAGTTTTACAAAAGCCGACCGGCTCTTTAAGTTTACAATTAAATAAATAAAAGTACTCGGTATTCAGGAGCCGGCCAAGGCTTCCACTAAAATACACTCCGAGCAGTATGGGTGTCTTCACATATCATGGTTAGGCCCTTTATTCACTGAAAAATGACAACAGTAGGGGGTGAGCATAAACATATCAAATAACAGTTATTGAATTAGATAAAAGTCCAATTAATAACTATAAATAAAACCGATCACACTCGGCCAAAAAAATTCAAACTCGGCAATTCTAACTCACACTCGGTAATTCTAGTCAACCACACTCGGTATTTATATCAATTCACACTCGTCAAATACAATAAATTGCCCTCGGCAAATACAACATCATACTCAGCAAGTATAATAATTCATACTCGGCAAACATCACAAATCATTCATTCTCAAAACCGAGACATATATATTCATCCTAAATCAGCATGTTACTCTCAATAACACATAAATCAGTGTATGCACATGCTCAATCAAATGAATCCATTAATATGTATCAACATCAGTATACATGACCAACCAAAATGGGATCATTATATTGTTTGTGTTGCAACACTGGCTCCCCGAGCCATAATCCAGCTCCTCGCTGATCCGGCCGTTTTATAGGTACCCAACCGCTCTGCGCCCATAATGTAACACCGAGTACCACTCCCAGAGTGATAGCGGTCCTCTACTCAGTGCTACGGGACGGCCTTGAGTCACACTCAAAGGCGTCCGTGGTATATAGGAACCACCACAGGGTCTATGCCTTTATCAGGTTGTCCACAACTGGACCAGCAACACAGGCCCCCTGCAATCCTGTGTGCGTCTCAACACAATTGATATATCAAACAATATCAATTATTAATCAATCACATATTATCACCATCTTATATCATTTCACTCGGCATAATAACCAACATAGCATGCAATTATATGTCATGAAAATTCATGAATATAATTCATATCATAACCATCAATCTCATGCTATCAACCGATCAAATCATCAACATAATCGTCACATCATTATGAATGGAAACATAAAACATCATATAAATAGGGTCTCACTAATTTGCACATAGAATACATATAACATATTAACACCTCAAATCCATTCATAAACCATCTATTTGAGATGCACGCTCCCCCTACCTGGAATTAAAGAGTTCCAGCAGCTTTAACCAAATCACTGCTCACGAATTCCGACTGGAATTGCACTTCTGCACCAATCCAAGCTTCTTTCGTGAAGAGAAGAGATGAAGATTTAATTATCTTCGTTTAATGGTTTTCAGAGAATTGGAAAGTAAGACTAATGATTCCACCTTTCAAGAGTTCTTCCATTAATCCAACAATGGAAGTATTTATATGTGTCCTTCATGTAGAAGAGACGTGAATGACTTGAAGTTCTCTGACATACGTATCTTAGATAATAAAGAATTAAGAAATTTAATGAAAATGGGACAACACATCAAAAAGGGTCCCATTCTTAGAAAATATCTTAAAAGTGAAACTGCTAGAAAGTAGAAGAACAAATTTACGTGGAAAGCATCCACAGTAAAATATTTATTAATTCCGAATCGGTTTCTGTGTATTCTGACTCGGTCTCAGCATATCCCGACTCAGTTTCAGCATCTGGGCATCTCTTTCCGAGAGGACTTATCAGAGCTTCTTTCCACTTAGAATTCCTTCATTCAGAAGCCTTTCACTCGGCAAGTTTCATCCATGAAATACAGCTTCCCTCTTTGGAAATGGTCCACTCATAACTGTCTTATTCGAAAATATATTAATCAGACATCTCACTCGGTTATTCATCTTTTCGAGTCAGAGTCTTACTCTTTCGTCATTCGGATGTCTCTTAATTGAAAGTTCACTCGGAGTTCCGAAGACTAATCCGAGCACAAATTAAATAGAGTTTATCACTCGGATATTTATCCTCCTCGGAATTATTCTTTCAGAATCATACTCAATCAAAGTTCAAGTCTTTGTCCAGAAGCACTCTTTCTGAAAGACTCGCTCGGTGCCATCTTACTCGGTTCACTCGGAAAACCATCCACCTAGATATACTCCACTTGGGAGTTTACTAATCAAAATATCGGTCCGAGAAGTACTTCTACTTCTCTCGGAAATAACCCATTCGGAATCATTCCACTCGGAGTTGTTCCATTTCACTCGGATTTGCTTCACTCGAACGTGTCTCAGTCGGACACAATGTTACTTCGTTCAGAAATAATTCTCTTAATGATGTTTCACTCGGAAACATCTTAAATTCACTTAGAATTAATCTTCTGTCTTGTTTCACTCGGAGTCAGATTCATTTCACTCGAAAAATCTTGCTATTGACAATTTTCACTCGGAATTTCATTCAAAATTTCTTCTTTAATCCTTTTTAAGTTATTTTTCTAAAAATTATAAAAATTTGGATGTTACATCAAGCGTAAACATTGATTGATCTCCCAAGCCAACATGAATTCCATGGGACTGAAAAAAAAGATGCAGTTTAATCCAGGTTTAAAAATAATAAACAATGTTTTCTCAGCTATGTGTTAAAGTAATAAAGAAAGTTTTGTGAACAACATATTTATGATAAAAATGATATAAACGAATAGTGACATATAGTGATGTTACGTTAATACTGTATATTACAAAAACATTTATGTCAACTTCCACAGCAAGGGTTAAGGTTATAATAATGACTATTAAGTTAACAATAGGGATATTATAATTGAAAAATGTGAAATGAAATTTGTTCACAGGGATTACCTTCATGACAGAAACATTTTCAATGATAGGAGTTGAATCATTTCCTATGAATGCATCTGCTTGATTTCCCTGTGTATTGAATTAGGCATAAAAATATATGATTATCTAAAATTGAGTGGTGAAAGCTTGAATTAACATGATCAGAAACACTACCTCAATGGAATCCAAAGGGACAATAGAAATTGGCATGACAGAAGTATATTGAGTGGCTAATGGAATAACTACATCAGAAGATTGAGTGGCTAATGGAACAACTACATCAGATGACACTGTTTGATTGTCCTGTTCATTAAAAATGCAAAGATACAAAGATTATATGGCAAGTTAAATTTAATGATAATAAACCCCTAACTAACAGATGGGTTCATCAATAATAGTAATAACCACAAAATTAGTGCACACCTTGACATAATCCGTTGACTCTCCAATGGAAGTTATGATTTCAGAATTTTCAACAGGAAAAGGAGACTGAAAAATAGAAAACAAACAATTATATTGATTTTTGTTTTAAATTTTTTATGTATATATAATAATAGAAATTTTAAAAACAATTTGAATATACCTCATAAACCTTATATTTGTTTTCAAACTCAGTAATCAATCCAGGTTTAGCGCATATCTTCATGACGTTGATTGTGTATGGAACTAATGCCATGAACTCCTGCATCTTCACTTGAACTTTAAAAATGAATTTTTTATCCTTCAGAGCATCCAATTCTTCCGGATACATGTTGTTATCACCACCCCTTACATACGAAAGACAATAATTAAAGATACAACATTTTATAATTCAGAACTATGTCAAAAGAATTTAATGATACCCTTGAAGAATAACCAGTGTGGAGATCCTTGGCAGACATGTCCAAGAAGTTGGCAGCCTCTTTATCAAAGAGGAAAAATGATGCAGAATCTGATTCATCCACCACCCTTAGATGAATGCAATACCTTATCAGAAAATAATAAAATGACATTAGTTTAAATTATCAGCTATAAGAAAATAGTATCAGGAAAAGTAATCAGAAAATAAAAATTTAATCTAAATGTACAAACCTCATAATAAAAGATGAGAAATATGTTTGACAATTTTTGCAATAAAACATATCTCCATCAACCTAAACCCCATAGATACACTTGATACATCCTTTGTAACACCAACTGTACTCAGATTCAATCTGCTTGACTATCCCAATACTGACAAATACTCTATTCTATAAAGTGGAAATTTACCCACACATAAGAAAAGATGGACCAGATAAATAATATAATGTTAAGTATATAAAGGACATAAAAGAGGAATAATTATACATATATTAAGTTTAATTCAAGGAACCATAGGACAAATCAATTACATGACGTTTAAATCAACTCAAGTTGAATATACAATAACAAATCTGTATATACAAACTATTAATACAATGTTTAGTACATACAGGAGAGAAAAGACTATGTTTTTTGCATAATTGTTTACAACTTAATGAATAATTTTTTTAATTAATTACATGAGAGCCCACATACTGGTCAATTGTATTCACACGTTGCATAAATGCATCTATATATCATAAGCCATACACCATAATAAAAAAATATAAAATACATACCTGTTTGAATTCTTTTAACTCTTCTATGGATTTATAGGATGTAAATTTCAAAAAGTCATCGTGTGTAGATATTTGGGCCCGACTGAATAATTGGGTCAATTGCTAAGAAGAGACACTCCCATTGGATTGAATCCTACAGAAAACATATATATAACTAATAAAATATTCAATGATGTACTTTGAATATGGAGTAATTCAGTTGCTGATTTATCTAACATTTGTTTTTAGAATACCTTAAAATAGTATGACTAACTCAGGAAGAAAAGATATGTTTCTTAACAACATACCTAGCCCTGAAGAGTTTGATCTCAGGAATGGGGTCATTGATGTATAATCTAGAAGTATAGTTCGTGTTTGAGACACTCATCACATCTATACACCATAACAAATTATAAAAATATATAAGAATATGTTACATCAATAATTAAAAACAACCATAAACACAAAATGTAAAAGAAAAAATATAAAGACATAAAACTTTAGAAAGACGTACCCTTCCATTTCTTCATCATAGCGAATTGTAGAAGAACCACAATATTCTGATCAAAGTTATCAGATAAGAAAGAAATGAATTTTTTGACAAATTCTTGCCATAAAGTGCATCGCAGCTTCAAACCCCTAAAAAACATTAGAAAAAAATAAATGGATCTATTTATGCATAATAAAAAAAGAAAAATATAAGGATAACAGCTTTGAATGAAAATTTTTACTCCGAATTGTCAAGTTCAATGACAATGTAGTTAGACGTCACCCCTCCTTTCTTAAACTCAACCAACTCTCCTTTTCCGGTAACCATACCAAGAATGTCTACAACCCAAGACAAACATCGTCAGCAAGAACCAAAGTAAAACACAAAGATACAAAAATGTATGTACTTACCAACCAATTTGTTTTTTTCAAGTGGCTCTTTGAGAATTTCTGCAAAATCAACAATGTGAAATACATTTTTGGGAATTTCTGAGTCCTCTATCAACCTTACTTGAGTCTCCCTTTTGAAGAAAACCTTGAACTCATGAGTTGTAGGTTTATAAATTTGGTCATTTAAAGCAACAACAAAATTGGAGAAGATGTAAACATTTCCCTCATACAATGCCCTCTCAAACAGATATGTATGGATGGGCTTGACAGAAACCTGTATCGTGTCAGACTTGAACAAAAGAAATGAACAACAACAGAACCAAACAGAAGATAATTAGATATACAATATAGAATTTTTAGGTGAGGGGAAAAAATAATTAAACTATGTACTAACCTGCTCATCAACGACAACCATCTCCACAGCTGAATCCTGGGATGGGAATCTTTTGTTGGGGACTTTCCATAAGCGTAGGATCCTAACCTTCAACAGCCAAATCTTATCATCAAAGCCAGCATCAACATCCTTGACCAAGTCATAAAGTGGAGGGATGACAGCCATTGGAGTTAAACAGAAGAATGTAACAGACAAAACAAAGAGTTCTTCAGAAAAGTTAGGAGGCTAAGTGAAAAAACTGGTAAGTTTAAAACCTTATATAAAAGGACATTTGGGGGAATTTTAAAGGGTATCATTTATCACTTATCGAAAACCACTTGTATTCATAAAGGGAAAAACTGTTTGTTTTCATTATAATAATAATAATAATTATTATTATTTATAAAATATTTTCCCTAGTTTAATCTGCATGTCGATATAAAATAAAAAAAAATTGTATAGAAGCAAATGTTATGAAGTGACGATTGATTTCCCAAGATGTAGCGGCATAAGTGGCTATTATTGATTATAAAATAGCTAGGGACAAAACAAATTGTATAAAGGAAGTGACGAATGCGTTTCTATATGTACGTTGTCAGTGAATTAAATAAGGACATGGAAAAAGCATCACCTTGGAACTTGTTTACATAATACAAAGAACCTATGGTGGGTAGCTGAAATGGTCCAAATAAGCATTTGATATTTAGGAGTTGATATTACTCGAACTCAGTTTCTGTTGCATTACAAACCAAGGAAGAACCTGCAAATATTATTTGACAAAATTTTAATATAAGGATGATAGAATAATAAACGCGATAGGAATATTCATAAACTCAGTTTCTGTTGCATTACAACGCAAGGAAGAAGCTGCAAATATTATTTAACAAAATCTTAATATAAGGATGATAGAATAATAAACGTGATGGGAATGTTCATAAACATACCAGCGATATGCACACATCTGAATGACTTAGCTTAATGTATACGCCATACAAACGGAATTCGTTAAGCAAACAAATTTAAACATGCGTAATGTTTAATAGTTTGAAGGTATGATTTTGACCTTAAAACTTGATAACAACAACCAAAGTTGACTTTGACTGACCAATTACTGGTACCAAACCGTTTGCCCTCTCACGTGACACAATCACTCCCAGTGACAACGGTAGTGTCACGGGCTAAACCCCGAGCCCCGCTCAAGAGGTTTGCCTTGAGTCCCACCCAAGGTCTTTTGTGGAATCCTCGAAACCATATAATATTTCATATTTGTTCATTACACAAGCATCCCATGCTTATCAAATGCATCCCAAGCATTCATACATCATGATATATTTCATGAATAACACTCATATCATCATCATCATCAATCACATATCAATATCATATTTCCTACTGCATCTCATGCATAGAAATAATCATAAATTCACACATCACATATACAATTCATATCTCATATAAATTCAATATCAATACTACTCACATGAACGGAAAACATCATATCATAATACATCACACATATCATACATATTCGGGATTTCTCATTGAAGATAATAATAATATCCCGAATCCGTTCATAAACCATGCATTTAAAATGTAAACACTCCCCCTACCTGGAATAAAGACTTCCAGCAGCTCTTCAGGCTATATCTAATCACAGCTCACAAATTCCGACTAGAATTTCCAGCTCTGAACCAGTCCAAAGCTTCTTCGTGAAAGAGAAGAAGTGGAGATTGATTTTCCTCTTTAATCGATAATTTCCAGTAAAGATTGGAAAAGAAAAGGATTAAAGATGATGTTTACACTCTCGAAATTCCAAGCTAATCTAATGATAGGATTGACAGAAATCGTTCATGAAAAAGACGTGAACGAAATGAATAAGTACTGATACAAGTATATTAAGATATAAGGACAAAACAAAATAATAAAAGAAAAGAGGATAGGATAATAGAAAGGGTCCCATACTTAGAAAAATCAAAAAAGAGAATCAGCTAGAATTTAGAAGAATAAAGTAACGTGGAAAGCCTCAATAATTGGAGTAATTATCAATTCTGACTCGGTTTCGGTATTTTGGGCATATCCCTCTTTCCGAGAAAGATCCATTAGAGTCTCTTTCCGTTCAGAATTACTTCACTCGGAGGAAATTCACTTGGAAAAGTTTCTACATGAAACACTCAGTCATAGCTTTCCTTTTTCAGAAATGATCCACTCAGAAATCTCTCACCCAGAAATACCTCATTTAGATATATCTCACTCGGATATATCTCTGCCCGAGTCAAAGCCTTCACTTGAGTCACTCAGAAGTCTTACATCCGAAAAGATCACTCGAAGTTCGAAGACAATCCTCTTTCAGGAATCTTTCCACTTGGAAATATCACTCGAGTCTAAAATAATCTCAAAGACGAAACCGAGCACAAGCTCTCGGCAACTTTAAAACACCCGAGCACGAATTGAATGAAGGAGTTCACCACTTGGATATTCATTTCCCTCGGAAACTATTCACTCAGAAACGTACTCGTTCGAAGTTAAAGTCTCTCTCTGTCCAGAAGTACTCTCCCTAGAAAAGACTCACTCGGTATGTCTCAATCGGTGCCATACCACATGGAATTCAGAAATGTCTCACTTGACGCTATCCCTCTTGGAAACGTCTTATTCAGTGCCCTCCCAGTCGGAAGTGTCGCACTAGGAGACACCCCACTCGGGAAAGTTGTACTTAACTCGGAAATTCCCCACTTGGAAATTCACTACTCGGAAATATCTCGGCCCGAGAAGTACTTATTCGAAATCAAAGCTTTTCTTCGCTCAGAAGTACTTCTCTCGGAAATGATCCATTCAGAAACGTTTCACTCAGAGACGTTTCACTCGGATTTGTCTCACTCAAAAGTGTCTTATTCGGACATAGAGTTTTTCTTAACTCAAAAATGATTCTCCCTATCATGCTCCATTCGAAAACATGTTAACCTTCCTTCACTCGGAATCATATCCATTTCTTCACTCGGAAGGTCTTATCTCAGACATAATTCACTCGGAATTTCTCCACTGATCCTTAATGAATTATTTTTCTAAAATTCTAAATTTTAGGATGTTATAGAAGTTGTTATTTAATTTTGTCCAGAAATCAAAGTTTTCTTGCACTTGCACAAACAGTGCAAACTAACATAAAATAGAACATCATAGGTTGATACTATATTAACAGGTTTATAGTATATTAGCAGACTCGAATTATATTTAAATAGCCTTTTAGCGTTACCTATTACAGGTTGATACTATATTAAGAACCATGATACTATATTAAGAACCACAACTTAAAATGTTACTATTAACCATACAAAGAACTGAAGTTACCATTTATTTATTTTCAAAAATCTCAGTTTTTTTGGTCTTGTGCAAACAAAGAAAACTAACATAAGACAGAACATTGTTCCAAAAATTCTTGATACCAACATGCTCAATTAACAACCCTAAAATAAAGGATAGGAGCCCTAACATAAGGCATCCCGAATTGAATCCTATCACCATTTTTCAACATGTACTTCACACAAAACTGAGGCCAACCGGAGCCAAGGTGAACTTCCCAAGGCCTTCGCCCGGTCCAACGAACCTCAAGGGATAACACGTCTTCAAATCCTTCCATCTTGGCGAGTACTTTTGTTGGCCTGTGAGGGAAAATCAGGGGGAACTAAACTCAACAGTAGATCCTGAAAAACAAACAACAACATCACTAACATGTTACAAAAAATATAAAAAGGTGATGAGCTAAGATGACGAACCAAAAAATTTTCCCGTTGAAACTTGGTAAGTACTTTGGTGGCAGAGTATAAAAAGTTATCAATCTGTCTATTGCGAGAGACAACTTTTTTAGAAGCATGGACAGTCAGAGAGAGCTATTTAAAATAACAATTAAATAAGCAGATTTGATGACATGAAAAAGGTTTAAGGTATAGAGGAAGAAAGACTAAAAGCAGGACAAACCTCATCATCAGAGTCACCAATAACTATGACATTTGCATCTTTAGCTGCCATGTGATTCTGATTGACAAACAGGGGTCAACAGCATCAGTTGAATGGCAAATCAAAACTAATAACATAATAAATAAACATATTTGATGAGATGAGAAACAAAGGTATGTAACAAACAAATAGAAGTAGGACATACTTCATCATTAGAATCAGGAAGAAGTATAGCGTCTGCATCTTTATGTCCCATGTGTTTCTGTTTCATAAACAGGGGTCAATAGCATCAGTTTAATAGGAAAATCAAAAGTAATAACATGGCCAATCGTAACACCAATTTACCACAACCATACAGGAGCCACTAAAATAACAACATCAACTATATATACTTGGTATTTTAAGGGACAACTTTGGAATACTTTTTAAATCAACATTTTCAAAGACTCATAACATCATGAAAACAAAATTGCATGAAACACAATATATTAAAATTAAGAAATGCATAAAGTACATGACAAACATTAGCTAAATTTGAATACAGATAAAGTACAGGCACAAAGATTAAAAGTAGGACATACTTCATCATCAGAATCGTCTAAAAAATGACCTCTGCATCTTTAGGTCCATCTTGCTGTTACAATTAACACACACATTGTTATTATTTTAATGAAAGCTACATGTAATAGATTTGAAAATAGAGTTTGTATTAACTTACCAATGTTTGCAACTGAAGGGTTTACCATTTACACAATTTAATTTAATAGTATAACATCAAACAAAAAATAAGCAAAAACCACAACTCAATGAAACAATGAAAAAAAATAATAACTGAAGCCTAACAAAAAGAAAATAAACAAAAATGGCATACATTCTTGTCTTTTCAGGTTTGGATTATTTTAACCAATTGAGTTTGTGTCCATATTAGTATAGAGGGACCTGGTTTTACAATTTTGGTATACCTTATCAAGTGAAGCATCACCAATAGATCCAGATTTCCCATGTTGCACCTGAAAAACCATAAAACTTAATAAGTAAAACCACTAATCCATTTCCCTTGTCAAAAAAATACAAATAATATATACCTTATCAACTGTAGCATCAGTAACAAATCTGGTTTTCCCTTCCTGTTGCTGCAAAACCAAAACCGAAGTTGATCATCCAATCCATATAAAAATACAGAAAAAAACTATATATTTCTACACAAATTCAATTTGACAAAATCAAGTCAATCTTTAGTTTTGGCACATTATAACAAAGCACACTAAAATTTGCACACATTATAACCAAGTAAATCCTTATTCCCCTCCGTCATCTGAAAATTCAATACAACCGTTGAGGGAGAGGGTCTGATAAAAGGTGACAATTTTTTCACAGTGCGTATACCCACAGATTCAAGGAACAGACCAAAATAATTAAAACATGGTTTACGAAAACATACCGTGATGGTGATAGATGTCCAATTTACCTATATTTTGCATGGTTAATGAAGCATAAATTGGATATAATGTGCAATGTTTGTCAATTTTGTAAGCTAAATAGAACATAAATTGTAATATGAACATTGTACAAGTAGGTTGGTTAATTTTGTTGCAATCTCAGGAAAATTGAAGAAGAAAGCAAGAAAAATCCTTTCAAAGAAGAAAGAAGAAGAGAAAAGAGAAGAAGAAAATTCACCAAGTGTTGAGCAAGGAAGTGACTTTTGCTCAAGCGGAGGTTATCTCTCTTAGGCGAGCATGGAAAAACAAGGAATTAAAGTATCAGATGAAGATTCGCTTGAGCGAGGCGTTATTCGCCCAAGCAAAATCGAGCCACTAAAGAATGATGAAGCCTTCGCCCGAGCGAATCCATTGCGCTTAAGCGATAATTGTACAGAATGGAATTACACAAGAATCGCTCAAGCGTTTGGGATAAAACATTGAGCGAAATTGCTCCAGAATGCAAAAATAAAGAATTCGCTCAGGCGAAAGAATTAATGAAGCCAGCAAAATCAAGCCAGTAGAGAATGATGAAGCATTCGCCCGAGCGAAACAGAGTCCGCTTGAGCGAGATTGGTACAGAATGGAATAACATTAGCCTCGCTCAAGCGTTTGAATTGAAACACCAGGCGAAATTCTTCCAGTATGTCATAATGTAAAGGTCGCTTGAGCGACATTATTTCGCTCAAACAAAATTAGTCCAGAGCCTAAATTTAAAGGGTTCGCTGAAGTGGATAAAGAAACAGCTCAAGCGAAAAGAAATAAAGTATCAGATATGAAGATTCGCTTAAGCGAACGTGAATCGCCTGAGCGAGTAAACATGCAGGAGAAGCAGGACCCAAAGCTTTCTTCACGTTGAAGTAGTCTGGTCGCTTGATCGAAACTTAAACTCGCTTGAGCGAGTATTCCTTTATATAAGCATTCAAGAGGGATATTTCAGAGGCGGCTGGGTAGTTAGAAAAACACTTTGTACTCTCTTTCCTTCATTTTTTCTAAGTTGTAATGACCACCATGAGTGGCTAAACCTCTCCTTGGGATTGGATGTAGCCTTTCTTACTTGAAGATCATAAATGATATATTCATGAATCGGGTAAATTTGTTCTATGATTCTTGGTATTTCGTTTCATGTTTATTGCGTGGATTTGTTTGATCAACAATTTCTCGATTTAAGTTACCGTTTGTTGTTGAAAAATAACTTTTGAAAACAGATATAAATGAAATGCTCATTGTGAGTAAATAACCAAGGATGGTATTTAACGCATTGAACGTCCAAACAATCGGTCGTAATGCTGGAATGGATTTGAAACGATCAAGGGATTGACGTTATCAAATCTGTTCTTATGAATTTCGTAGTCAAGGAATTGATACGAATGACATTGATTGTGACGTAAAGTATTATAGTTCAAACCCCGTTTTCATGAATATACGTTGTGCATCGGAAGGTAAGATCGGTGAATCCTAATCCCAGTTTTTACAACTTGACAAACTCCTTTCATTTCATTGCATACTCGTTTATATATTGCAGTTTATATTTTGAACTCAAAAACCATGAAAATAATCGTTTTAATCCGCCGTAATATTTTAAGTTTCAATTGCTGATGATCCTTAGTGGGAACGATATCTTTTATAACTACAACTACCGTGTTTAAAACTTGGCACGTTCCTTTGAGTGTATTATACAAACTTGATTCCTTTAAAATACACCAGCAAGTTTTTGGCACCGTCCGCCGGGGATCGAAGTAATTGAATTAAGTTATTACGGTGTGTGAATACTGTACGTATTGCATTTTTGTGTTGTTTTGTATCATTTTCTTGGTTAACCTCTCTTTTGCTAGCTTTGCTTATGATATTAAGAAGTCAGGGATTCAAAGAACAGGCTGAAATAGATCCTGAAATTGAGAAGACTTTGAAGAAAATCAAAGCCAAAGCTAAAGCACAACAAGAGGAGGACCAATCTTCTTCTTCTTCCTCTCTAATCTCAACACCAACAACCACTCCGAAATCTGAAGCAAATATGGAAGGACGTCAACCACCAAGGCGCACCTTGGGAGACTATGCCAACCAACAAGGACCCAGATATTTTTCAAGCATAGCAATCCCACAAACCAGAGCTTTGGAAATGAAACCAGCATTTCTTAGCTTGATTAGTGCTCACCAATTTACTGGGATGTCACATGAAGACCCATATACTCACTTAGCTACATTTTATGAATTGGTAGGTACTATGGGCTTTGAGCAAGGAGATCTTGAATCAGCATATCTCCGCTTGTTCCCATTTTCTCTAGCTGGAAAGGCCAAAGAATGGTTGCAATCGCATCCAAACCAAATCTTGAATAATTGGTCTAATGTGGAGGAGAAATTCCTGTTTCATTTCTTTCCACCGTCAAGGTTCATAAAAGCAAAGTTTGACATTTCAACTTTCCATCAAGGAATGGAAGAACCTTTTTGTGAAGCATGGGACAGATTCAAGTCCTTATTGTGCAAATGTCCAAAACATGGATTTGAAGATATAGCACAGCTGAACATTTTCTACAATGGGCTAAGGCCTGACACAAAGATGATTTTAGACGCTGCTGTTGGCGGAACAATGATGACAGTAGATACTGACCAAGCTACCAGAATCATAGAAGCTTTGTCATCCACAGACTATCAAGCACAGCATGATAGACAACAAGTACAAAAGAAAGGAATCCTTGACCTGAATACTTCTGATGCTATTTTAGCTCAAAACAAAATTTTGACCCAACAGATTGAAGCCTTAACTCAACAGATGGCCAAACTTCCTCAACAATTACACTCAGTTCAATCTGTACAACCTCAGCAACAAATGAATGCAAGATGTGATTTTTGTGGAGGTGACCATCCAAATGGACATTGTGGGTCGCAGGAAGAAGCTGTCCATTACATGAACAATCAAGGTAGACAAAATAATTTTAATTCCAATTTTACTAATCAACTATTTCAGGGATGGAGGAATAATGCAAATCAAGGCCAAGGTTGGAGGCAAGAGGCTAGCACATTCAACAGACCACAGGCCAACCAACAAGGACCGTCTCTGATGGAAAAGACAACAAGATTGGAAGATACATTGGACAAGTTCATGCAGGCTTCTCTAACAAATCAGAAGAACACAGAAGCTTCCATTAGGAATCTAGAGACTCAGGTTGGACAGCTCGCCCGTCAAATGGCAGAACAAAAAAGACCTCAATATGGAGCCAACACTGAAGCGAATCCTAAGGAGCAATGTCAGGCAGTGATGACCAGAAGTGGAAAAACCACAGGTGTAGAGTTGGGTGAAAAAGAAAAGGAAGAAGAAAGATTTTTGAAAGAAAAAGAAAAAGAAAAAATAGAGAAAAAGATGAGAATGAAAAGAGTGAGACTGTAAATAAAGAAAAAGAAAAGGAGAAAGATAAAAAGAGTGATGTAGAGAAAGGAAAGGTGAAGGTGGATGAAGGTATACCACAGCTGAAAAGCATGCCTTATCCCAAAAATCCTTCAAAGCGGGATAAAGAGAGGCAGTTTGCTAGGTTTATGGATATATTCAAAAGATTACAGATCAATGTGCCATTCATGGAGGCCATGGAGCAGATGCCTACTTATGCAAAATTTATGAAGGATTTACTGACCAAGAAAAGAAGATTTTCTGAGGAGACAGTAGAATTAGAGGCCGGGTGTAGTGCTATAATTCAAAAAGCATTACCGCAGAAGACCAAAGATCTGGGAAGCTTTATAATTCCTGTCACCATTGGTAGTCTTCCAGTAGGAAAAGCATTACTCGACCTAGGAGCAAGCATTAATCTGATGCCATTATCTATGTTGAAGAGAATTGGTGATCTGGAAATTCGACCAACTAGAATGACTCTCCAATTAGCTGATATATCAATGAAATTCCCATATGGAGTTGCAGAAGATGTTCTAGTGAAAGTAGATAAATTCGTGTTTCCAGTAGATTTTGTGATCATGGATATGGAAGAAGATTCCAAAGTACCGTTGATCTTGGGACGACCATTTATGAAAACTGTAAAAGTTATCATAGATGTTGATGACGGGAAATTAAAAGTAAGAGTCCAAGACGAGGAAGTCAATTTTGATGTTTTTGAAGCCATGAAATATCCTGCAGACAAGCAGAGTTGCTTCAAAATTGATGCGAAAGAGGAGACAATTTCAAAATAGCTTCACAAGATGAATAATTCAAGTCCTCTTGAAAAGGCTCTAGTGAATGCTGTTGAGAGTTTTAATAATATGGAGATGAATGAAGTGTAAGAGGTTTTGCAAAGTCTTGAAGCCGGTAAGGTGATAACAAGCGAGAAAAGCAAAGTGGAAGAACTGGATGAAAAACAAAGTCCTGAGGTTCATAAGTTAGAATTGAAAGAATTACCTCCAAATCTGAAATATGTCTTTTTAGATGACCAAGGTAATAAACCAGTAATAATCAGCAGTACTTTGTTGAAAGATGAAGAAGAAAAGCTGATTGAAATTTTGAAAATGAATGAGCAAGCTATTGGTTGGAAACTAAGTGATTTGAAAGGCATCAGTCCATCGTATTGTATGCATCATATTTTTATGGAGCAGGAATATAAACCAGTGGCTCAACCTTAAAGTCGGTTAAATCCAATCATGAAAGAGGTCGTGAAGAAAGAGGTGCTGAAGTTGCTTGAAGCTGGAATGATCTACCCTATTTCAGATAGTACATGGGTGAGCCCAGTTCAAGTGGTACCAAAGAAGGGTGGCATGACGGTGGTGAGGAATGAAAATAATGAGTTAATTCCAACCAGAACAGTAACGGGATGGAGAATGTGCATAGACTATCGAAAGCTCAACCAAGCAACAAGGAAAGATCATTTTCCATTGCCATTCATAGACCAAATGCTGGAAAGATTGGCGGGATAAGCTTATTATTATTTTCTGGATGGATACTCAGGCTATAATCAAATAGCAGTGGCTCCAAAAGACCGGGAGAAAATAGCATTTACTTGCCCTTTTGGTGTTTTTGCATATCGAAAGATGCCTTTTGGACTATGTAATGCTCCAGCCACTTTTCAACGGTGCATGCTGGCAATTTTTTCAGACCTTGTGGAAAAATGCATAGAAGTCTTCATGGATGACTTCTCCGTCTTTGGTAAATCATTTCATTCTTGTTTAGAAAACCTTGATACCGTGTTGAAAAGGTGTGTGGAAACCAATTTAATGCTTCATTGGGAAAAATGTCACTTTATGGTAACTGAAGGCATAGTGTTGGGTCACACCATTTCAAACAAAGGCATTGAGGTGGACAGGGAAAAAGTTGAAGTTATTGAAAAATTACCCCCACCAATAAATGTCAAAGGTGTCAGGAGTTTTCTAGGTCATGCAGGATTTTACCGAAGATTTATAAAAGATTTTTCGAAAATTGCTAAACCTTTGAGTAATCTGCTGCAAAAAGATAATTCTTTTCAATTTGATAAATCATGTCTGCTTGCTTTTCAAATGTTGAAGGAAAAACTAACTACTGCACCTGTCATAGTTGCACCCGATTGGAATCTTGATTTTGAAATCATGTGTGATGCAAGTGATTATGCAATAGGTGCAGTGTTAGGACAAAGAAAATCCAGAATTTTTCATCCAATACATTATGCTAGTAAAGTTTTGAATGAAGCTCAAATTAATTATGCCACAACTGAAAAAGAATTACTAGCTGTTGTGTATGGGCTTGAAAAATTCAGATCGTACTTAATTGGTGCACGAGTTATAGTTTTTACAGATCATGCAGCAATCAAGTACTTGATGAATAAATCTGATTCCAAGCCAAGATTAATTAGGTGGATTTTGCTGCTACAAGAGTTTGACTTAACCATTCTTGACAAAAAAGGCAGTGAAAATCACATTGCAGATCATTTGTCCAGACTAATTAATGATGAAGGTACAAAGATACAGCCTAAAGTTCTAGAAGAATTTCCAGATGAAAAGCTGTTGTTGATTCAGGAGAGGCCATGGTTTGTCGACATGGCTAATTTCAAGGCTGCCGGAGTGATTCCTGAAGATTTTACATGGCAGCAAAAGAAGAAACTTATGAAGGATGCACAACAATTTATTTGGGATGATCCTTACTTATTTAAGCTTGGATCAGATAATATTTTGAGAAGATGTATATCTGAACAAGAAGCCAGGAGTATTCTGTGGCACTGCCATAGTTCAGCATATGGAAGACATTTCAATGGGGAAAGGACCGCTGCCAAGATCCTACAATCAGGTTTTTTCTGGCCCTCTTTATTTAAAGATGCTAACTCTTTTGTGCAGAGCTGTGATACATGTCAGAGAAGTGGAAGTATTTCAAGGAGGAATGAAATGCCACTAACAACTGATCCGGTCCTAACACCGGCCCCCAAGAGCATGGCTTTAATGCTTTGCCAGGTCAGCATTTCGAACGAGGTAAGTACGCTTCAAATACGGAGTATATACGACCAAGGCAAGTAACTCCGCCTAGGCATGTCACTCTGCCAAGGCATGACACTCCGCCTAGGCATATTACCCTGCCAAGGGTCATAACTCCGCCAAGGCATGTTACTCCGCCTAGGCATGTTACCCTGCCAAGGGTCATAACTCCGCCAAGGCATGTAACGCCGCCAGAATGCATATTACTCCGCCAAGCCATAGGCTCAATACTGGCGGAATGTTGAATTTCCCATACTGCGTAGCGAACCCATACTCACAACCTCGGCATGAGATTGACTCTGTCTTGAGAGGTTAATAATGGGAATCACGCTGTCACGCATAAAGGGTAATAACAATAAAATAATAAAGCATTCACGCTTCCCAAGTAAGTGGAAATACCTACTACAATAACGGTGCTCATGAACGACACAGGGACCCACTGTCTTTCTTGCTTTATGCTAGAAAACAAGGAACGGGCCCTACCAATAATGGAGCACCAGTGACAGGTATATAAACCTCAGCAAAAAGGTATACGGGGGCTCTCCCCCAATTCTGAACCTTACACTCTCTTACTTGCATAATTCTCTCTGATCGTCTTTCTAAGTCTATGAGTATTCTGAAATACTGACTTGAGCGTCGGAGAATAATTGCAGGTACCACCCCAAATTGGGTCAAGGCTGAAAAGACTTCTGCAGGCGGACTGTGACACCGCCCCAGCGTATACTGCACTCTGTGTCAAGGCATAGAAGGCAATTCCAGGTGGACTACTACATCGCCGTAGAGTGAGTTACATTCCGCCCCAGTGTGGTCCAGACTCCGCCCAATATGCAAGGATACCCGTATTTGTATCTGTGTATCACAGCCTTGTATCAGATTGACATTACATATATACATTTTGAGCTCTTTCAGAATCTTAACTTTACACCCCCTGTAAAGGACGGTTCATTGGCACGCCCGGTGGGACTCGTTAAAGTTATTCCCACTTCTCCTTTAAGAAGTCTGGTCTCTTATTATGGAAGGCAACAGGAGAAACCAACCAGATGGGCACGTGGAAGACATCACTGCCCAGGAACAACCAGTGAACAGGCACTTAGCTCTCGAGTCGCCTGTGGAAAGTTCAAGAAGAATGGTGCAGGTTTCAACACCAAATCTAAAGGATGAGATGATAAGAAAGTTGATGGAGGAACTGATGGAATTGAAACGTGAAAGAAAGAGCGTGGAGGAGAGAGCCATGTCTCTGATCAAGGGGACACATCACACAATCGAGGGAGAAAAATCCTCTACCCCCCAGTATTCAAATATCCCCACATTTGAAGGGAAGGAACAGATCCACGATTCTGATAAGAGAGTTGTTAAAGGGAAGAGGAGGCTGATGACAGCCTCTCCAGTAACTTATGAGCTCACAGTCCCTTTTTCAAGGAGACTTATGAGTGTACGCATCCCTAAGCACCTACAGACTACTCAACCTCTCTCCATAGAAAAATACAGTGGTGAAACTGATCCTACTAAGCATCTTGATGCTTATATACTCGAAGCCATGTACCTGGGGGCAGATGAAGATGTCATGTGCAGGATGTTCCCTTGGACTCTTGTTGATGATGCCCTTAGCTGGTTCAGGAAGCTACCATCAGGTTCCATTGACTCATGGGAAGAAACGGCAACAGTGTTTGTGGACCACTTTGTCATTTCCAGTGATATTCCCAGAACATCTCATACCTTGGCTCAGATTAGGCAGGGGGAGCGTGAAACTCTCAAGGACTTCTTGAAGAGGTTTCACAAGGAAGCAGCTGTTGTTCCAAACTTGGGAGAAGCACTTCAATTGCACATAGCAATAGAAGATTTGCAACCAAGCTCTGCTTTTGCCATGTCATTGGCAAAGAATCCTCCAGTGAATTTCGAAGAATTCAAGAGGAAAGTATCCAAGTATGTGAGCATTGAAATACGCTTGGAAGCAACAGCGGCAAGAGAGAAATCCCCAACGTTACAACAGAGTGATAAGAGCAGATCCAGATCGGGTTTTACCAAGAAGGTCTAATGAGTCATAACCCTGACTCATCTCTCTTTCTCTCTTTTGTAATTCATAATTAATGAAATACTCTAAATGATTCACCCATTTGTCTTTATGATTTTATTCGATGCACAACACTGTTGTGACAAGATACTTTCAGGACGGATGATCCTAACAATGTATCCGTTGTTAGCGATGAACCTCTTCGAAGGTACAACTGGGTGAATCACCCCATTCGAAGGCCCAGATTGTAGGATTAAACCGAACTTTGGGTACGGTTAGTAAGTTTGGCTGAACACCGGTGAAGGCTCAGATTGTAGGATTGAACCGAACTCCGAGTACGACTAGTAGGTTTGGCCGAACGTCGGTGAAGACCTGAGTTGTAGGATTAAACCGAACCTCAGGAAATGGGTAGTAGGATTGCACCGAACCCTATTTGAAGGCTGGTGAATGAGTGAAATCCAACATCGGTTGAAGAAGAACGATTGAGACTAATTTCCCCAGGACAGATGCTCTCAATCACATATTTTGTGAGTTGACGAGGTAACTCCTGGCGCGGACAATTCCCATCATCATCCTTATGATGGACCAGGACGGATTATCTCAATCACTTAATCTGTGATCTGATGATGTAACTCTTGGCGTTGTGTACTTTTCCAGAACGGATAACCTCAGTCACCCGTTATGTGATATGACGATGTAACCCCTGACGTTGTGTACTTGCCCAGGACGGATGATCTCAATCACCCATTCTGTGATCTGACGATGTAACTCCTGGCGCCATACACACCCCAAGGACGGATGATCTCAATCACCTAATATGTGACCTGACGATGTAGTTCCTGGTGTCGTACACATCCCCAAGACGGATGATCTCAATCACCTATGAAGTGATTCAACGATAAAACTCCTGGTACGAACAATTCCCATCATCATCCTTATGATAGAAGTCTTTGAAGACTCAATCCGTACTCTTACGATTGAGATACACTTCCCCAGGACGGATGCTCTCAATCACATATTCTGTGAGTTGACGAGGTAACTCCTGGCGCGGACAATTCCCATCATCATCCTTATGATGGAAGTCTTTGAAGACTCAATCCGTACTCTTACGATTGAGATACACTTCCCCAATCCGACCTCAATATTGATCACGCTGAACGGATTATTAAATGCCTTCCTGCATTCAATCTTCACTCTAACTTTGAATTGATTATCCATGGCAGAACTTGTTCCCATGCAGATAAGACAACGGCTCCAAAACTGAAGCACAGATGCATAACTCTTTATTCCATAAAGATCAACCAACATGCAACAACGCTTCGCAAACGGAGTCAATAAAAACTCCTTGGGGGGAAAGGATTGGTGTCTCAGCTATATGCTGCACCATACCGACCCTAAGGTCCAGAAAACTCCTTGGGGGGAAAGGATTGGTGTCTCAGCTATATGCTGCACCATACCGACCCTAAGGTCCTACAGGCCGCCTGTGGAAAGAACTGGTGTCACAGCTATATGCTGCACCAATTTATCCTCAAAGTCCTGTAGGTTTCTTGCAGGAACAACTGGTGTCACAGCTATATGCTGAACCATACCGCCGCAAAGGATGAATTGGTGTCACAGCTATATGCTGCACCATACCGCCTAACTTCCAATGTTTTATGGAGTACATAATCAACAAGTTCAAGTAAGTTCAACACTTGTAAAATTGTACTTCATTGAGATTCCTAAGAGGCTACTCCGCCTCCTTACGGAATCCAATCTTACTGAAATTCCTAAGAGGCTACTCCGCCTTCTTACGGAATCCAGTTTCATTTCATTAAAATTCCTAAGAGGCTACTCCGCCTTCTTATGGAATCCAACTCCTTGGAAATTCCTAAGAAGCTATTCCGCCTCCTTACGGAATCTATCTCATTAAAATTCCTAAGAGGCTATTCCGCCTCCTTACGGAATCTGTTTCATCAAAATTCCTAAGAGGCTACTCCGCCTTCTTACGGAATCTAAACTCATTAAAATTCCTAAGAGGCTACTCCGCCTTCTTACGGAATCCAATCTCATTGAAATTCCTAAGAGGCTATTCCGCCTCCTTACGGAATTCAACCTCATGGAAATTCCTAAGAGGCTACTCCGCCTTCTTACGGAATCCAATTTCTTTGAAATTCCTAAGAAGCTACTCCGCCTTCTTACGGAATCCAATCTCATTAAAATTCCTAAGAGGCTATTCCGCCTCCTTACGGAATCTGTTTCATCAAAATTCCTAAGAGGCTACTCCGCCTTCTTACGGAATCTAAACTCATTAAAATTCCTAAGAGGCTATTCCGCCTCCTTACGGAATTCAACCTCATGGAAATTCCTAAGAGGCTACTCCGCCTTCTTACGGAATCCAATTTCTTTGAAATTCCTAAGAAGCTACTCCGCCTTCTTACGGAATCCAATCTCATTAAAATTCCTAAGAGGCTATTCCGCCTCCTTACGGAATCTGTTTCATTAAAATTCCTAAGAGGCTACCCCGCCTTCTTACGGAATCCAATTTCATTGAAATTCCTAAGAGGCTATTCCGCCTCCTTACGGAATCCATTAATGACAGGCGTGACAAGTAATGACAAGCAACAAATGCATGAAAACACTTGTCCGTAAATCCTGAACTAGCAAATGCCGCCTAAACCCATGCCTATAAAAGCTAAACTTAAATGTTATAGCTCATTACAGTGACTCCGCCAGTCACTATAACAAGCTAGGGGGCATATGATCCGGTCCTAACACCGGCCCCCAAGAGCATGGCTTTAATGCTTTGCCAGGTCAGCATTTCGAACGAGGTAAGTACGCTTCAAATACGGAGTATATACGACCAAGGCAAGTAACTCCGCCTAGGCATGTCACTCCGCCAAGGCATGACACTCCGCCTAGGCATATTACCCTGCCAAGGGTCATAACTCCGCCAAGGCATGTTACTCCGCCTAGGCATGTTACCCTGCCAAGGGTCATAACTCCGCCAAGGCATGTAACGCCGCCAGAATGCATATTACTCCGCCAAGCCATAGGCTCAATACTGGCGGAATATTGAATTTCCCATACTGCGTAGCGAACCCATACTCACAACCCCGGCACGAGATTGACTCTGTCTTGAGAGGTTAATAATGGGAATCACGCTGTCACGCATAAAGGGTAATAACAATAAAATAATAAAGCATTCACGCTTCCCAAGTAAGTGGAAATACCTACTACAATAACGGTGCTCGTGAACGACACAGGGACCCACTGTCTTTCTTGCTTTATGCTAGAAAACAAGGAACGGGCCCTACCAATAATGGAGCACCAGTGACAGGTATATAAACCTCAGCAAAAAGGTATACGGGGGCTCTCCCCCAATTCTGAACCTTACACTCTCTTACTTGCATAATTCTCTCTGATCGTCTTTCTAAGTCTATGAGTATTCTGAAATACTGACTTGAGCGTCGGAGAATAATTGCAGGTACCACCCCAAATTGGGTCAAGGCTGAAAAGACTTCTGCAGGCGGACTATGACACCGCCCCAGCGTATACTGCACTCTATGTCAAGGCATAGAAGGCAATTCCAGGCGGACTACTACATCGCCGTAGAGTGAGTTACATTCCGCCCCAGTGTGGTCCAGACTCCGCCCAATATGCAAGGATACCCCGTATTTGTATCTGTGTATCACAGCCTTGTATCAGATTGACATTACATATATACATTTTGAGCTCTTTCAGAATCTTAACTTTACACCCCCTGTAAAGGACGGTTCATTGGCACGCCCGGTGGGACTCGTTAAAGTTATTCCCACTTCTCCTTTAAGAAGTCTGGTCTCTTATTATGGAAGGCAATAGGAGAAACCAACCAGATGGGCATGTGGAAGACATCACTGCCCAGGAACAACCAGTGAACAGGCACTTAGCTCTCGAGTCGCCTGTGGAAAGTTCAAGAAGAATGGTGCAGGTTTCAACACCAAATCTAAAGGATGAGATGATAAGAAAGTTGATGGAGGAACTGATGGAATTGAAACGTGAAAGAAAGAGCGTGGAGGAGAGAGCCATGTCTCTGATCAAGGGGACACATCACACAACCGAGGGAGAAAAATCCTCTAACCCCCAGTATTCAAATATCCCCACATTTGAAGGGAAGGAACAGATCCACGATTCTGATAAGAGAGTTGTTAAAGGGAAGAGGAGGCTGATGACAGCCTCTCCAGTAACTTATAAGCTCACGGTCCCTTTTTCAAGGAGACTTATGAGTGTACGCATCCTTAAGCACCTACAGACTACTCAACCTCTCTCCATAGAAAAATACAGTGGTGAAACTGATCCTACTAAGCATCTTGATGCTTATATACTCGAAGCCATGTACCTGGGGGCAGATAAAGATGTCATGTGCAGGATGTTCCCTTGGACTCTTGTTGATGATGCCCTTAGCTGGTTCAGGAAGCTACCATCAGGTTCCATTGACTCATGGGAAGAAATGGCAACAGTGTTTGTGGACCACTTTGTCATTTCCAGTGATATTCCCAGAACATCTCATACCTTGGCTCAGATTAGGCAGGGGGAGCGTAAAACTCTCAAGGACTTCTTGAAGAGGTTTCACAAGGAAGCAGCTGCTGTTCCAAACTTGGCAGAAGCACTTCAATTGCACATAGCAATAGAAGCTTTGCAACCAAGCTCTGCTTTTGCCATGTCATTGGCAAAGAATCCTCCAGTGAATTTCGAAGAATTCAAGAGGAAAGTATCCAAGTATGTGAGCATTGAAATACGCTTGGAAGCAACAGCGGCAAGAGAGAAATCCCCAACGTTACAACGGAGTGATAAGAGCAGATCCAGATCGGGTTTTACCAAGAAGGTCTAATGAGTCATAACCCCGACTCATCTCTCTTTCTCTCTTTTGTAATTCATAATTAATGAAATACTCTAAATGATTCACCCATTTGTCTTTATGATTTTATTCGATGCACAACACTGTTGTGACAAGATACTTTCAGGACGGATGATCCTAACAATGTATCCGTTGTTAGCGATGAACCTCTTCGAAGGTACAACTGGGTGAATCACCCCATTCGAAGGCCCAGATTGTAGGATTAAACCGAACTTTGGGTACGGTTAGTAAGTTTGGCTGAACACCGGTGAAGGCTCGGATTGTAGGATTGAACCGAACTCCGAGTACGACTAATAGGTTTGGCCGAACGTCGGTGAAGACCTGAGTTGTAGGATTAAACCGAACCTCAGGAAATGGGTAGTAGGATTGCACCGAACCCTATTTGAAGGCTGGTGAATGAGTGAAATCCAACACCGGTTGAAGAAGAACGATTGAGACTAATTTCCCCAGGACGGATGCTCTCAATCACATATTCTGTGAGTTGACGAGGTAACTCCTGGCGCGGACAATTCCCATCATCATCCTTATGATGGACCAGGACGGATTATCTCAATCACTTAATCTGTGATCTGATGATGTAACTCTTGGCGTTGTGTACTTTTCCAAAACGGATAACCTCAGTCACCCGTTATGTGATATGAAGATGTAACCCCTGACGTTGTGTACTTGCCCAGGACGGATGATCTCAATCACCCATTCTGTGATCTGACGATGTAACTCCTGGCGCCATACACACCCCAAGGACGGATGATCTCAATCACCTAATATGTGACCTGACGATGTAGTTCCTGGTGTCGTACACATCCCCAAGACGGATGATCTCAATCACCTATGAAGTGATTCGACGATAAAACTCCTGGTACGAACAATTCCCATCATCATCCTTATGATGGATGTCTTTGAAGACTCAATCCGTACTCTTACGATTGAGATACACTTCCCCAGGACGGATGCTCTCAATCACATATTCTGTGAGTTGACGAGGTAACTCCTGGCGCGGACAATTCCCATCATCATCCTTATGATGGAAGTCTTTGAAGACTCAATCCGTACTCTTACGATTGAGATACACTTCCCCAATCCGACCTCAATATTGATCACGCTGAACGGATTATTAAATGCCTTCCTGCATTCAATCTTCACTCTAACTTTGAATTGATTATCCATGGCAGAACTTGTTCCCATGCAGATAAGACAACGGCTCCAAAACTGAAGCACAGATGCATAACTCTTTATTCCATAAAGATCAACCAACATGCAACAACACTTCGTAAACGGAGTCAATAAAAACTCCTTGGGGGGAAAGGATTGGTGTCTCAGCTATATGCTGCACCATACCGACCCTAAGGTCCAGAAAACTCCTTGGGGGGAAAGGATTGGTGTCTCAGCTATATGCTGCACCATACCGACCCTAAGGTCCTACAGGCCGCCTATGGAAAGAACTGGTGTCACAGCTATATGCTGCACCAATTTATCCTCAAGGTCCTGTAGGTTTCTTGCAGGAACAACTGGTGTCACAGCTATATGCTACACCATACCGCCGCAAAGGATGAATTGGTGTCACAGCTATATGCTGCACCATACCGCCTAACTTCCAATGTTTTACGGAGTACATAATCAACAAGTTCAAGTAAGTTCAACACTTGTAAAATTGTACTTCATTGAGATTCCTAAGAGGCTACTCCGCCTCCTTACGGAATCCAATCTTACTGAAATTCCTAAGAGGCTACTCCGCCTTCTTACGGAATCCAGTTTCATTTCATTAAAATTCCTAAGAGGCTACTCCGCCTTCTTACGGAATCCAACTCCTTGGAAATTCCTAAGAGGCTATTCCGCCTCCTTACGGAATCTATCTCATTAAAATTCCTAAGAGGCTATTCCGCCTCCTTACGGAATCTGTTTCATCAAAATTCCTAAGAGGCTACTCCGCCTTCTTACGGAATCTAAACTCATTAAAATTCCTAAGAGGCTACGCCGCCTTCTTACGGAATCCAATCTCATTGAAATTCCTAAGAGGCTATTCCGCCTCCTTACGGAATTCAACCTCATGGAAATTCCTAAGAGGCTACTCCGCCTTCTTACGGAATCCAATTTCTTTGAAATTCCTAAGAAGCTACTCCGCCTTCTTACGGAATCCAATCTCATTAAAATTCCTAAGAGGCTATTCCGCCTCCTTACGGAATCTGTTTCATCAAAATTCCTAAGAGGCTACTCCGCCTTCTTACGGAATCTAAACTCATTAAAATTCCTAAGAGGCTATTCCGCCTCCTTACGGAATTCAACCTCATGGAAATTCCTAAGAGGCTACTCCGCCTTCTTACGGAATCCAATTTCTTTGAAATTCCTAAGAAGCTACTCCGCCTTCTTACGGAATCCAATCTCATTAAAATTCCTAAGAGGCTATTCCGCCTCCTTACGGAATCTGTTTCATTAAAATTCCTAAGAGGCTACCCCGCCTTCTTACGGAATCCAATTTCATTGAAATTCCTAAGAGGCTATTCCGCCTCCTTACGGAATCCATTAATGACAGGCGTGACAAGTAATGACAAGCAACAAATGCATGAAAACACTTGTCCGTAAATCCTGAACTAGCAAACGCCGCCTAAACCCATGCCTATAAAAGCTAAACTTAAATGTTATAGCTCATTACAGTGACTCCGCCAGTCACTATAACAAGCTAGGGGGCATATGATCCGGTCCTAACACCGGCCCCCAAGAGCATGGCTTTAATGCTTTGCCAGGTCATCATTTCGAACGAGGTAAGTATGCTTCAAATACGGAGTATATACGACCAAGGCAAGTAACTCCGCCTAGGCATGTCACTCCGCCAAGGCATGACACTCCGCCTAGGCATATTACCCTGCCAAGGGTCATAACTCCGCCAAGGCATGTTACTCCGCCTAGGCATGTTACTCTGCCAAGGGTCATAACTCCGCCAAGGCATGTAACGCCGCCAGAATGCATATTACTCCGCCAAGCCATAGGCTCAATACTGGCGGAATGTTGAATTTCCCATACTGCGTAGCGAACCCATACTCACAACCCCGGCACGAGATTGACTCTGTCTTGAGAGGTTAATAATGGGAATCATGCTGTCACGCATAAAGGGTAATAAAAATAAAATAATAAAGCATTCACGCTTCCCAAGTAAGTGGAAATACCTACTACAATAACGGTGCTCGTGAACGACACAGGGACCCACTGTCTTTCTTGCTTTATGCTAGAAAACAAGGAACGGGCCCTACCAATAATGGAGCACCAGTGACAGGTATATAAACCTCAGCAAAAAGGTATACGGGGGCTCTCCCTCAATTCTGAACCTTACACTCTCTTACTTGCATAATTCTCTCTGATCGTCTTTCTAAGTCTATGAGTATTCTGAAATACTGACTTGAGCGTCGGAGAATAATTGCAGGTACCACCCCAAATTGGGTCAAGGCTGAAAAGACTTCTGCAGGCGGACTGTGACACCGCCCCAGCGTATACTGCACTCTATGTCAAGGCATAGAAGGCAATTCCAGGCGGACTACTACATCGCCGTAGAGTGAGTTACATTCCGCCCCAGTGTGGTCCAGACTCCGCCCAATATGCAAGGATACCCCGTATTTGTATCTGTGTATCACAGCCTTGTATCAGATTGACATTACATATATACATTTTGAGCTCTTTCAGAATCTTAACTTTACACCCCCTGTAAAGGACGGTTCAACAACCATCTTAGAAGTAGAGGTTTTTGATTGTTGGGGCATAGATTTTGTTGGACCATTACCATCATCACTTTCCAATGAATACATCCTGGTAGCTATTGATTATGTTTCGAAATGGGTCGAAGCAATGGCTTGTGCAAAGGCAGATGCCAAAACTGTAATCAAATTTTTGAAGAAAAATATTTTCAGCAGATTTGGTACTCCCCGAGTTCTGATAAGTGATGGAGGATCTCACTTTTGCAACACACAACTTCAAAATTGTTTAGAACATTATGGTGTCAGGCATAAGGTGACTTTTCCCTACCATCCACAAGCCAATGGCCAAGTAGAAGTGTCTAACAGGGAAATCAAAAGAATTCTGGAAAAGACAGTTTCCCAAAGCAGAAAAGATTGGTCTTTAAAGTTGAATGACGCTTTGTGGGCGTACAGAACAGCTTTTAAAGCTCCAACAGGGTTCTCACCCTACCAATTAGTCTACGGAAAGAGTTGTCATTTACCTGTGGAGTTAGAACATAAGGCCTATTGGGCAATGAAGTTGCTCAATTTTGATCCTGAAGCATCAACAAAGGAAAGAAAGATTCAGTTGGAAAAACTGGGAGAATGGAGGCGAGAGGCTTATGAATCATCAAGAATTTATAAAGACAGAATGAAAGCCTACCATGATAAAAAGATTTTAGCAAAAAGCTTCTACCCAGGACAATCAGTTCTTTTATTCAATTCAAGGCTAAAACTTTTTCTAGGAAAGCTGAAATCAAAATGGTCTGGACCTTTCCTTGTAAAAGAGGTTAAATCATATGGTACTGTTGAGTTGCAAGATCCTAAATCTGATAGAACCTGGACAGTTAATGGACAAAGACTCAAACCATATATGGGTGGCGGAGTGGAAAAGCTAGATATGCTGATCCACTTTATTGAAGAATAAAAATCAATCAGGCGTCGAGCTAACGACGTTAAACAAGCGCTAACTGGGAGGCAACCCAGTGTGTTTGATTTGTTGTTGTTTTGTTTTGTTATAACTTATAGTTGTGTAGTTGTGTGAATACTTTTGTATGATGTGCTTTATAAGTGAGTGAGAAGATCAAAGAAACCAAAGGATGGAATGATGAGATGAGTTTTGAAGAAAATGCCAGTGGAAGATTAAAATCTTTCAGTATGGAGCAATTCGCCCAAGCGAATACTACTTCGCTTAAACGAATAAGCCAAATACCCACATTCGCTCAAAGTTGCTTAAACGAAAAACTTCAATTTTGATACTGGACAGAATTCGCTTAAGCGACTCACTTTTGGCTTAAGCGAATGTCACTTTCGCTTCAAAAATATTACTTTTCGCTCGGGCCAAGACTAAGGGAATAGCCACTAGACAATATTCGCTTAAGCTAATTGTATCCCGCTCAAGCGAATTTTGCAGAATTTTCATAACTTTGAAAAAATTCCATTTTCTACAATTCTCGCTCAGGCGAATTAAGTCCCGCTCAAGCGAGTTATCTTCTATTAAACACTGGAACAAAATCGCCCAAGCGAGTACCTATCGCTGAAGCGAGTTTTGTCCAGAAAGAAAACATTGCAAACTCGCTCAAGCGCCACTTGTTTCGCCCTAGCGAATTTTATCCAGTGTCTAAAAGATATAGATTTGCCTAAGCGAAACTTATTTAATTCAAGCGAGAAGATTTTTGGGAGCATCAGGTATCTTTTCACTTAGATTTCGCTACAGCGAACCAGAATCGCTTGAGCAAAATTAGAGATTGAAACTTAAAATTCACTGCAGCGAATGGTTCTAGCTTAAGCGAATTTAAGCGGTTGCAGTTTTTAAAAAAGGAATTAATCATTTGTCTTCAGTTACAATATTTCCTCTCTTTCAAAATCTCTCCGCTCACGAACTCCTCTCATCTCCGTCTTCGATTTTGAAGAGTTCCCACCGGTTTCTCCCTCATTACTTTTCATCAAGTTCTCGTTTTTCATTCATTTCCATAGTTCTCAAGTAAGTTTTCTCAACTCTCATTCATCCCTTCATCTTATCCAACTTTCTCATGTTATGTATACTCTTAAATCTTAAATATTGCTTAGGATGAGGATCGTATGTTAGTTAGGGTTTGATTTTTACCTCTGTAATGCTGTTTTGCATAATGGTATCAAAATGTAAATCATGCCCTAGGATAAAGTAGTGAGATCATTGGCAAGAAGCATGCTCTGTTTTTGATTATGGTGTGGCTGCTAGGATATAATGCATGCAACTACATGAAGTTTCTGATTAGGTTCTGTGTTGGCAAGAACAAATGACCATGTTCTATTTTTGATTAATGGCATCAATAGAATAGTGTTTTTTATAACTGTTGAAACCTTTCGTCATGCTCTGTTTTTGGTTATGCTATATTCCATTGTTAGGAATAGTTGCAACTATTGTTAAATCTTTGTTTATCCATAATGTACATGTTGCATACTAATAAAATGATGTGTTTCAATGTACTTTTAGGCAATGACAAGAACCAAAAACGCACAGGAAATTCAAAGAGGGCAAGAACGGGCCGTTGCGCACAGGGACAAAGGCAAACGAAAGCGCACATCCGACTCTTCTCCTCCCTTGAATCAAAAATTCAAAACGAAAGAAACTCAAAAGCGGTTCCAAGATATTCACCACTGGACCATACTTCCAGAACGTCGAGTTGACTTGAAAGAAGGTGAATGTGATGAGTTTATGAATATGCTCAGACAATGGAAGTGGTTGCGAGTTGCAAACCCTCGGGCTAAATATGATCCGGAACTGGTGAAAGAATTTTATGCTAACGCTTGGTGGACTGAAGGTGCCATGAACCGACGAGCTTGGGTTAGGGGTCACTGGATTTCCTACGATAGGGACACTATCAACGCGCACCTGGGAGATGTACTGCATTTGGAGGAAGGTGAACTGTGCACATATGGAAGATTGAAGAAGGAACGTCATGTGTATTCCACACAAGAGTTGGAATCAGCTCTCTGCCTCCTTAACCACCATTTTCAAAGGGTAGCCAACCAACATCCTACCCGACTCTTGAGGAAGGATATGAAGATGTTGACAAGGGTGTGGACTGCGTTTCTCTTAGCAAACGTGGTTCCAAATGCCCATGTCTCCGACCTTCCATTACCTAAATGTGAACTTCTTCTCTGTATCTTGAATTCACGCATCACTGTAGACATTGCTCATATTATATCAGATGAGATCTTCCATTTTGCTCAGCAAAACCTGAAGACTACGATCGCAGATGCAAAACCAAAAGGTACTTTGGGTTTTCCTGCTTTTATTACAGGTCTTTGTGCATCTCAGAGAGTCCATGTCCATCCAACCATCCCGATTCGACCTTCTATCGACAAAAAGTTTATTGATCAGAACTGTCGAATTGAGACACAATCCTCAGCAGGACCTTCATCATCCACACAGCACGTTATATCACAGCAACAACTATCCTCACCTCTAGTTCCACCACCTCTCCAACCACCACCACCACCTACATATGATCCTATCCTCTTCGCTCATCTTCTTCATATAGAGAGACAGTAGGCTGCTCTTCACCGAGGCATGTTGTACCATTACCGAGCCAGTTATTGGAGTCACCCTGCAGGCCCTTTTATGCATCCCGACCAGTTCGTGGAACGTGTCGCTTGGCCTGGGGACAGTCCCATTCTACCGGAGGAGGAGAGGCCAGCATCTGACACTGAGCCAGAGGCACCACCACCACCATCCATATCATCAGGACTAGCAGTTGTACCTGTCACAGCACCAGAGTCACAGGCAGCTGATACACAGACTCAGCAGCAGCAGGAGGCTGAGGACCGGGAGTTTGAAGAGCAACTGGATCGAGTGGTCACTGATATTGTGATGTCGCATGACTGAGCATACTGCTGTGGTTCCTTTTTATTTTGTCAAGTTTATTTAAGCTTATGTTACTTTAAATTTAGTACTTATTGTTCAGTACTTCTGTTTTATGTTAATTTCACATGATTTATAGTTACATTTTCATGTTTATGCCTAAATGACTTTTGTTGCATACGTTAGTTATAATGTTTAGGCGCGGTAATTTTGTTTTCATGACATGGAAAAGTGAAGAAAGATGTGAATTAATCTTAGGATTGCATAAGAGGAAGGATAACTAGTTTTGGAAAATCTGATAATTCTTATGAATGTTGAATGAATCTTTCTAATTCTTGAGTTAGGAATTAGTTCACAATGCTTGAACTCTTTTATGTGGAAATAAAGAAATCAAGACAATTAAACTAGTGAGATAGTGCAACCTGAAACAACGAGAGTTCATTGATCTTTGTGTAATCTTTCATTGCATGAATTTTCGGCAAGGATTAATGCTTAGTCAAACATGGACAGGATAGAGGCAAACTTTGTGTAGAATAGGTTTAAACAAGAGCCAAAAAGCCAACCTTCAATAGTAATCAATCCAATTTTTGTGTTTAACCCCAATTGAGCCAAAAAGTTTCTTTTCTTAACCTTAGATCATGCTTGAAAAAAATACTAATCCAACCTTAATGCATGCTAAGGACAAGAACAATCTTTCAAGAAGGGTATGTGAAGAGTTTGGCTGTGATTGTCAAAAAGAAAAAAAATTTGGAAAATAAAATAAGATCCTCCTACCAATGTCAAAGAACAAACAAAATTAAGGAGGAATATAAAGAAAAGTCTAATGGCTTAAATGAAGCAAGAATGACAAAACAAAAACCAAGGCCAAGAAATTTAAGTGTCCTTAGTATGTCTTTGCATTCCAAAGAAAAACCAATAAATTTCTTGTAAGCCTGGCCAAGTTACAACCTATTAAAGACCTCTTGATCCATGTTTGTTTGAGTGGTTATCTTATGCAGTGAAATGAAATGCAATGATTGAATAACACTTGACCAATGATAAAGAGAGCAAACACTCACCTGGAAGGTATAAACAGAGAGGATTTCTTGTTTTACAGCAGAGTGGTTACTTGCAATTGTGTATCACAATTCAAACTTAGAATTTGGTTAGATGAAGTGAAGCATGATTGAGGATTTATCATTTGTGAATAGTGAGAAGTTGTCCTTCATTTTATTTGCAGCTGTGATTAATTAAGATCTTTGTTTCACTTAAACTTTCTCTTGACCATTTGCTTGAGGACAAGCAAAGTTCTAGGTTAGGGAGAGTTGATAGATGTCCAATTTACCTATATTTTGCATGGTTAATGAAGCATAAATTGGATATAATGTGCACTGTTTGTCAATTTTGTAAGCTAAATAGAACATAAATTGTAATATGAACATTGTACAAGTAGGTTGGTTAATTTTGTTGCAATCTCAGGAAAATTGAAGAAGAAAGCAAGAAAAATCCTTTCAAAGAAGAAAGAAGAAGAGAAAAGAGAAGAAGAAAATTCACCAAGTGTTGAGCAAGGAAGTGACTTTCGCTCAAGCGGAGGTTATCTCGCTTAGGTGAGCATGGAAAAACAAGGAATTAAAGTATCAGGTGAAGATTCGCTTGAGCGAGGCGTTATTCGCCCAAGCGAAATCGAGCCAGTAAAGAATGATGAAGCCTTCGCCCGAGCGAATCCATTGCGCTTAAGCGATAATTGTACAGAATGGAATTACACAAGAATCGCTCAAGCGTTTGGGATAAAACATTGAGCGAAATTGCTCCAGAATGCAAAAATGAAGAATTCGCTCAGGCGAAAGAATTAATGAAGCCAACGAAATCAAGCCAGTAGAGAATGATGAAGCATTCGCCCGAGCAAAACAGAGTCCGCTTGAGCGAGATTGGTACAGAATGAAATAACATTAGCCTCGCTCAAGCGTTTGAATTGAAACACCAGGCGAAATTCTTCCAGTATGTCACAATGTAAAGGTCGCTTGAGCGACATTATTTCGCTCAAACGAAATTAGTCCAGAGCCTAAATTTAAAGGGTTCGCTGAAGTGGATAAAGAAACAGCTCAAGTGAAAAGAAATAAAGTATCAGATATGAAGATTCGCTTAAGCGAACTTGAATCGCTTGAGCGAGTAAACATGCAGGAGAAGCAAGACCCAAAGCTTTCTTCACGTTGAAGTAGTCTGGTCGCTTGAGCGAAACTTAAACTCGCTTGAGCGAGTATTCCTTTATATAAGCATTCAAGAGGGATATTTCAGAGGCGGCTGGGTAGTTAGAAAAACACTTTGTACTCTCTTTCCTTCATTTTTTCTAAGTTGTAATGACCACCATGAGTGGCTAAACCTCTCCTTGGGATTGGATGTAGCCTTTCTTACTTGAAGATCATAAATGATATATTCATGAATCGGGTAAATTTGTTCTATGATTCTTGGTATTTCGTTTCATGTTTATTGCGTGGATTTGTTTGATCAACAATTTCTCGATTTAAGTTACCGTTTGTTGTTGGAAAATAACTTTCGAAAATAGATCTAAATGAAATGCTCATTGTGAGTAAATAACCAGGGATGGTATTTAACGCATTGAACGTCCAAACAATCGGTCGTAATGCTGGAATGGATTTGAAACAATCAAGGGATTGACGTTATCAAATCTGTTCTTATGAATTTCGTAGTCAAGGAATTGATACGAATGACATTGATTGTGACGTAAAGTATTATAGTTCAAACCCCGTTTTCATGAATATACGTTGTGCATCGGAAGGTAAGATCGGTGAATCCTAATCCCAGTTTTTACAACTTGACAAACTCCTTTCATTTCATTGCATACTCGTTCATATATTACAGTTTATATTTTGAACTCAAAAACCATGAAAACAATCGTTTTAATCTGCCGTAATATTTTAAGTTTCAATTGCTGATGATCCTTAGTGGGAACGATATCTTTTATAACTACAACTACCGTGTTTAAAACTTGGCACGTTCCTTTGAGTGTATTATACAAACTTGATTCCTTTAAAATACACCAGCAGATGGATGAAGAAACATCAACAAATGGACCTTCCCCCTAATAATGGGAAAAAACATGACCATCATAGACGACGAAGGTTTAAAGAAACATGCAAAAAGAATTAAAGAAAAAAGACAAACCTTTTTGGGTGAAACATCATCAAAAGTAGAAGCTTTCCCTTCCGTCATCTGAAAATTCAACACAACCGTTGAGGGAGACGGTTTCATAGAAGGCGACACTTTCTTGACGGTGCGTAACCACACCCACGGATTTAAGGAACACAGAAATAGAAATTAAGAAAAAAAACAAACCTTTTTTGCTGAAACATCATGTACAGTAGAACCTTTCCCCTCCGTCATCTGAAAATTCAATACAACCATTGAGGGAGAGGGTCTAATAAAAGGCGACAGTTTTTTCACAGTACGTATACCCACAGATTCAAGGAACAGACCAAAATTATTAAAACATGGTTTACGAAAACATACCGTGATGGATGAAGCAACATCAACAAATGGACCTTCCCCCTAATAATGGGAAAAAACATGACCATCGTAGACGATGAAGGTTTAAAGAAACATGCAAAAAGAATTAAAGAAAAAAGACAAACCTTTTTGGGTGAAACATCATCAAAAGTAGAAGCTTTCCCTTCCGTCATCTAAAAATTCAACACAACCGTTGAGGGAGACGGTTTCATAGAAGGTGACACTTTCTTGACGGTGCATAACCACACCCACGGATTCAAGGAACACAGAAATAGAAATTAAGAAAAAAAACAAACCTTTTTTGCTGAAACATCATGTACAGTAGAACCTTTCCCCTCCGTCATCATGAACAGTAGAAGCTTTCCCCTCCGACACTTTCTTTATAGTGCGTAACCACACCCACTGATTCAAAATACAGACCAAAACTTTGGTTTTAAAAGATGATTTTTGAAAGGTTTGGATGGAATACGAAGAAAATGTAACGCAAAGGGATTCAGAAAGTTGCACTTTTAAGAAGATAGTTTAAGTTGAAAGGTCGCGAAATGGAACGAAAAAAAGACGTTGAGCTTCCTGTGCGAAAAAAAACCGTGAAATGGAACGAAGCTTCTATTGTGAATGAAGGTGGGAGAAAGGAGTACGAAGAGACGCATATGTGAGACAAAGGAAACGGTGCAATGAAGTGAATGGGAATTTGAAATATTGATTTTTAAGCGAAATTAAAAATTAAAAAATTTTAAAAAATAAAATCAGAGGAGAAGGTTTTTGGAGGGAATAAGGATTAACCACGGATTGACACCTGTTAGATTCCACTTTCTATCAAGTGTCTTTTATATTAGATATAGATATAGATATAGATAACACTTTTCATTTTTTTTCTTTCAACCCTCACGTTCCTTCACATATTGCCACACTCTGGACTCTTTTCCCTCTCTTATGGAATTCAACCTTGGGGCAAGAAATAAATGAGTTGCTATATATTGTCCATATTTTCATTATTCATTTTTCTGATGCAAATCTTCTTTCCTTTGAACCACAACCCAACCTTTCTTTGCTTCTTCATGCATCCTTCTTCCCATTATCTATAATACAATTATTAAAACAAACCAAGCCATATTTTCCTACTCACTTTTGCCCCCAACAAATTTATATCTCACCCTATCATCATATTTTTATTAACCATTAATCACTCCAATTAAATATCACATTCCCTTACCACAACAAACACACTTCAAATCCATCACCCTTTATCTCACTACCATTACTTAATCACAAAAATCTAGTTTCCTAACTCACTCCCCCTAATAACAACAACAAACATTTCTTCACTTCTAAACACTTTAACCCACCACTCCCACTTACACTTTCTTATTCAAATCAATTTTCTTTCATTCTTTCACTTTCCTCTCCTTGACCATCTTTCTTATTTGTTTTTATTCTCCTACCTATTACGCTTACATAACACTCCAACATCCTTTTTCCCAACTCATCAAATACATCTTCTATCCTTCACATTCCACGGCAATCTCTCTCTCATTACCCGACTCATTTTATTTTTTAAAACACCCAACCAACCATCCCACTTACACAATAATTCAACTCAATATTCCTCACCCTCTCACAATTCCCACGCAAGACATTCCTCATCCCATCATTCTTTCATTTTTAAACATAACAAGTTCACTTCACCCTTCACATATCCCATCCTCTTAAACTTGGAGTTCTTTCATATAGGTTGGCTTGGCATTACTCCATGGGTGGTCTAAGGTCTTCGTATGAGACTTTGTGTGATTTGAATTAGTTTTTGTAAAGTTCCTATGATATGTTGTGTTTTTGTCATAATATTGTGTTTGGTTTGGATTTATGATGCTTGTGATACTAATCTTGGAGTTGTGATGTTAAAGGTGATGTTTTTCCACCTAGAACTTAAAGAAATTCACAAAGACCAAAACTTTTTGGCTTACTTGGAACCAAATGGAGGAGAAAGGGCAGTATGGATGAATTCGATCATGATGAGGAGGGAAAGAGAAAGATACTTAAAATATGGAGACTTTGGGATTAGATAATAATAAAAAGGACTATATGGTAAATACTTAAACTATGGAGACTTAGGGACTAAACTGCAACTTTTATAAATTTATTTTTATTTAATTTATCTACCGTCCATAGGTTATAAAATGAGTATTAAGTGGATTTAAAATGATAAAATAGTAATTTAATACGTAGAGACTCCAATAAACTATTGTCTAGAACTTGTTTTGAATTAATTGAGTTTTATAAAGTGTGAGTATAGATTAAGGTTGTTAGAATTGAGTAACTACGTTCTTAGGTGTTAAAAGTCAAGAAAATGATGAAACGGTAATTTTACACCTGAAGAATTAGGAAATTTGTCTACTGTCCATGGTTAATAAAATTAGAATGAGTTTTAAGAACGATTTGGATATGGACTAGTAATTTTAGATTTAATATCGAAGAATTTGTAAGCGTAGGAAAACTAATTAAATTGCAATTTTTTATGGAAATTAGAATTAAGGATCAAATTGTAGATTAGATAAAGGTAGAATAGGGTTAATTGAATAAAATCCCAGAGCTGAGTAATTTAAGTACAACTTTAGAATATATTTAAAACAAGTTATAGACTTGAGTTTAGGCCTAGAAATGATTAAGTTAATAAGTAATTAACTAGAAGGGTAAAATATTAATTTCACTAGTAATTTAGAATAATTTTTAGGTGTGTCCAATATTTAGTTATGGCATCGTAATACATTAGAATTAATATTAGATAAATTAGATTATAGTTTTGAAATGAGATAAAAGTGAGTTTAAATGAATAATAGGATTTTTAGTAACTAAATGACCTAGAACTATTAATTAGGGTTAATGTGATTATTTTAGGATGTAATAACAAAGGCTAGATGAATAATTAAGTAATTAATATCGAGTGCCGTGTTTAATAGAAACACATTATAAATCAACCTCTACGTAGTTGACTAAGATCGAAATGAGAGTTTAGATAAAGATATAATGATTAACAACACTAAAGTCAAAAAGGTAGTAAAGTTGAGACGATTGGTTATGATAAGAAATAGACTCGATGAGTTGTAATGGTTTATTGTGATGTGTAATTGACCATATAGGTTAAAATAGTTTATTATGATGAAGAATTGACCCTACGAGTTGAAATGGAATTATGATGATGGATCAACTTGATGAATCTTGGAGATAATAAAAAGGATATATAAAACACGATAAATATGCATCATATCATGTTAAATTATTTCCAAAAGCTATAGTGGATATATGTTGAGGGACATCGGCGCCTGACCTCTTGATAAATAGGTCTTAGGAACACATTGGGAACAACGTCCTGCTCAGGTTACATGAGATAACGCCTAATTATCAAACTATTTGTGATCATGTCTAATGTGTTTCGACTCGAGCTAGTTTTTTCTTGACTGTGGAGATCCGACCTAAATATTACTTATTTAATTATTGGAATTCCAAATTTGATTTTTGAGATTACATGCCTCTTTATATATCCATGTAAGGGTCAATGGACTCCAATCACTTCTTATGGTTGAATATTTGAGATTTTTCTAATGATTATTCTGGCCTCATTTATTAGCATATTTCCACTAATAATAATTATAATTTTCATAATTAACCAATGCGTGCATTACATTTTGTGTGACTAACTTATTGTTATTATGGATCTTTGTTATGATGATGATATTATTGTATTTGTGATATTGTTAGTGTATGTCTCACTTTATTGTGTATGTTGTCCATGGTTATGACATGTCCAACAAGATATAGAGTGATGAAGTCACCCCTCTTGTTATTTTGTATCCTATGTATGTATTCCTAAAAATATAGAGTTTGTTAGAAAAAAAAGCCTAGACATATCATGCAATGACACTATCGCTTTCTAGAATGCAACACTAAAGCAAAACGTTAAGGAGGTCAACTAGAACAATAGCAATAATGACAATGATGACAACATCTTAGAGGACTAGACAAATATGTAAATAGATGAATTTTCTTTCTTATACATTTTATTTCCAATTCACATGTCTAATGTATAAATCATTTTCTTATATTGTATTGTTCTAATAATTTTACCTTTAAAAAAAATCACACTATTTTTCAACGCAACAAGTAAAGTCATTAATTATGAGATAATCTAAACTTCGTTTAAAAAAAGAAAATAAAAATGATCTAATGTAATTAAGGGTGTTACGCCCGCAATTGGATTAACATCTAACATGGGTGCCACAAACACAATTATACCCTCATATTAGGATAATATCACACACACATAACTATACCCCCTCCCTCCACACATACACACATTAGGATAATATCTAATATGGATGTCACACACAACTATACCCTTATATTAGGATAATATCACACACGACTATACTCCACACACACACGTATTAGGATAATATCTAATATGGATGTCACACACAACTATACCCTTATATTAGGATAATATCACACACGACTATACTCCACACACACACGTATTAGGATAATATCTAATATGAGTGTCACATACACAACTATACCCTATATTAGGATAATATTTAAGTTAAGATCAATAATAAAATTCAAAACATAGATGTTGTTGCTTATTCCATTTTTCGGAGAGTATTCCATGTAAGACTTGCATAATGTATGGAACTTTGATGAAAGTTATGTCTAGAAAAAAGACAAAGGAAAAGCCAAAAGACTCAGATTTATTTCATAGGGTATAACCTTGCTAGTTGCTACACAAACATATCAACCTACATATATTTGGTGTAGAAAGTAGTCTTACTGTAGACCCTTCATAGAAGTTAACATTTCCATGGCTATAGCTGCTTATTTAATCAAAACACATTTTGCTAAACAAACAAATATTCAATGATCAAAAGGATATTACTTCACCCTGATAGTAGAAACAGCCAGAAGGACTACTATTTGGCAATAGTGCCAACATTAAAGGAGTTTTTGCACCTTCATCAATGCTTAAGGTTCCAACGTTGTTAGTCATATCAGTCTTGACAAAGCCAGGGCACACAGAGTTTGTGTGAAAACAAGGGTACTTCTTGGCCATTATCCTTGTGTAAGCATTTAAAGCTGCTTTTGACATTGTATAAGCAGAAGCAAAAGTTGGCCAACCTTTGATCTCTAGTGACCCCTCTTTATAATCTTTCTGAAACTCTTTCAGCACCTCATCTATTTTCTCTGTTGTAAGGTTTTCAATGTCACTGGGCATTTCTCTAGCCCACTCATTTGGTATATTCTAAATCAGTCAAGGAACAATAATAAATAAGCATGTCTATCACATTGATTTCTCTTTTATATATATACATATAACAATCACCCTGATTTTCTTAATTGTATAAAAGGAATTCCTTTCTTTTTTTACACTCAACTAAATCATTTGAAACCTTAGCTTCTTTTTTTTTAGTTAAAACAATCTTTTGTATAACTAAACTTAACTATAGTTAAAACTTCTCACCTAAAAGAGTGTTTACTTCGATAGTATATAGGTAAAAAACAAACAGATTTGTCATTTTCTAAAAACAAGATGAAGTGGTATAGATATAATAAATTGTCGGAAGTCTTGACATGTTCTATTGTGTTATTTTTGTGTGTTTATTTACAAGACATTTGGATATAAGAAAAATAATTCTAAAGTTTAAAATAATTATTTCACTGTAATTTCCTCAGGGTCATTCTTAACTAAGTTTTTCAAGAACTTTTGTTCTTAAATAAATCATTTAAAGTTTAGTTTAGTTTCTATATTGATCCTTGTAATTTTTTCTTTACATATGAAATAACTAAGAAATGGTTCTTTTAACAATTAACAAAGAGCTTAAAGAACATAGGAACTAAATCAATATTTAAAGAACTTATTTAGAAATAAATATATTTAAAAAGCCTAATTAAAACCACCTATATTTGGAGGAAGGATTCATAGACAGATTATCAAAATAAATAAAAACTGATAACTGATTAAACTTTGATGATATAAGTTATCAACCATAAAAAGATGCTAATACTGAAATTATTTTTTTTAATAAAAGTGGAAGACTATTAGGATAAATTTATTTTCTATAAATGTACCTTCAAGAGCCCTGCTCTGGAGGAAATATTGATAATTCTTGGAGAAGTGGATTGCTGGAGAAGGGGAACAAGAGCTTCAGTTACCCTTTTTACGCCATAGAAGTTTGTTTCCATACATTTTTCAGCCAACTCATGAGTTTCATACCCTACTTTGTTCCAATCAATTTGTTCACCATTTCTCTACAAGAAATACAGTATTAATTACCGCTTAGTCTCCATAAACTATAAAGTGCTCCTTAATATAGCTCAATAAAAAGGAAACGAACATAGAAATCATTGATTTTGAATTAATGACAAGGGTGGTGAAGTAATTAGCTAGCTAAATCAAATATATAGTTGACTTTGGCATTCTATAACTTGATATGCAGAATAGGAGTAGATTACTTTTTAATTAAAGCAAACTAACCTTTCTAAGCAAAGCATCACCATCTAATAATTTGCCCCCGGTAACACCTGCATTATTCACCTGCATCAATATGAAAGTAGTGAAAAATTTCTGGATTGTGTTCTATAGCTGGATAATCCATGTTCCTCCATATCTAATTTCAACATTTCACGTAGCTAGATGGAAAAGGGTTAGTATATTAGACATTAGTATGTGGATCTAGGTTCGTGAATTGAAAGAAATTTGTATAGTTCATCTATCATTAATCTGTAATAAGTTATATTCTGAACGTTATATAATTCATTCCATATTTTTTTTTATTTTTTAATCCCGTACCAACTTCTATAAATTGGATAAACACTTCATACATAATTATAGGCGTAATCAATCGAGCAGAATCATGAAATGTTCCTCAATGTTTTTTTTCCATACATGCTGACTTTGGGATTAGACTGTGAGTCACATGCTTAAAAAGACCCTAATCCCACACAATGCTTTACATATATATATATATATATATATATATATATATATATATATATATCATATCCTATCCTAGGCTATATAATGTTATATATTATGTTCTTTTCTCCATTTTACCATGTCACTGTGACATTAATGCAGCTATTTATGCAACCTAGAGAATGATGGGACTTCTATGGTGATGGATGCCAAGAATTAAAGAAATCTTTTATTAGAGTTCTAAGCTTGACTTGTAACTCTTCTAACTGTGAGCGTAAGGAGTTCATTTGAAATGGTTGGTAAACATGACTATCTTTTTTTTCTAGTTTTTATACCTGGAATTAAAAATAGTGATGGAACTTTTGTCTTTTTATTTTGCTTATAGGTTCATACAAACAGAAGAAATTGCTTGCATCAGAAGAAATTGAATGAGTTGGTTTATGTGATGTACAACATGAAGTTAAAGAGGAAACAATTCAAAAGAAATGTTGCTTTTTCCTTTGATGTAATTCATTCTGATGATGAGTGGATAACTGAAGAGAATCAGGAGACTGTTGGACAAGCTTTTGACCGTGGGAGGAGGATGATATAGTGCAAGTTACTAATTCTGAAGTTAGAAGTTTAAGCAATGCAACTAAGGAAGATGTTCAGGATTTGGAAATTGATGCTAATATTGAAGAAGCTCTATCTTTTGAGGATGAAGAGGATGATGATGGTGATGAAGATATTGAGGGACTACAATTTAACTCATGATTCATGAACTTTTAATTATTTGGTGGTTTATGTATGACTTTAAAATGTACTTTCAACCTTTGTTATCCTGAATCTCTGATATGCTCTATTATGTCCTTAGACAACCTTGAACTCTTGAGTTTGACAGCCTTTTTTAACTTATAAATAAATGTAAAAAATTATCTTTCATACCAAGATATCAAGTTTCCCAAATTGGGTTTTGATGAAATCAGCGAAGGAAGCAATGCTAGCAGGGTCATCTACATCTAGCTGATGAAAAACCACAAGCTCTGAGAGACCAAACTCCTTCAGTGTTTCAACAGCTTCCATCCCCCTCTCCTCATTTCTAGCTGTTAGTATCACCACAATTCCTCTCGAAGCCAACTTCTTACATATCCCAAAACCAATCCCTTTATTTGCTCCTGTCACAACAGCATACCTGAAAAATTGTCCAGAAAGAAATATTCATCAACTATGTGGTTAGAAACTCTAACCAGTCATTAGTAACATAGACTTTAGTTGAGCAAATACAATAAAATTTTGATATAGTTCATTTTGAAACTTCCATTTTAATTAAAGGATACTAACAAAACAAAGGAATTGCATATAAGTTGTGTGAAATCAAATGTGGAACCTTGTTACTTCTTCCCCCATTAGGAAGCAATGGAAGTTGATAGTTGGCTTCAGCCTTGAGTGTGATGGTATTACAAGGTCACACATTCTGGTTTTCAAATTGCACAACAGGAATCAATTGCCGTCTCCATTAATCTTAATTAAGGAAGAAAGGTGGAAATGCTAAATAAATAAAGGGAGATTACAATTGAAAAAGAAATTGGCGATGACAGTCAATATGCTGATTTTACAAAGACATATCCGCCAAACTGATCATTTTCTTTTTGGATTTGGATATTGCAGACGGCAGTTGAAGTCAATTCCCTCTAAAAGTAGTCAATGAAATTGTTGCATCAATTATCTGCATGTTGTGATCATATTTTCCAAATAAAGATTGATGTTTCACTTTTCAAATACTTGACACCACTGATTCCTGCATTGTTCACCTGCACAATAATTTGTAATTCTTAAAGGGTTAAAACTGATTCATTTATATAAAGCACATGGGGGAAATTATCACAAGCACGTGTCTCCCTTTTCCATTTTGTTTGCAGCATGAAAATTATAAATATTGATTGGCTATCAGAGAAATTGTCAGGGATAAAACAGAGATTTGGATCTAAGGTGAAGTAGAGAAAAATGGATAAAGAAGTAGAGGTGTAGTTTTGTCAAGAATGTGGTGGCAAGATGCTAAGGTGCATATATGTACCAAGAAAAGTTATAATTTTACACCAGATATAATGATTTTTTTTTTAAAAAAACTTATTTGAAGAAAGGGGTATAAAGAAAAGAATGAAAGAGAAAATATCAAAATGTGATAATTGATACATGGAGAAAGACGAGAGAAATTTAAAAAACAAAAATAATATTAAATAATATTTTTGATTAAATTATTAAATAACATTTAATGTATGAATGTTATTATTGATGTGACAATGAGGGGTTGCTCACTAGAACATAATTTGAATGGATATGATTGTTTTTCCAAATACTTGTTGAAGTTTACGAGACTATGCACAAAATGTTTTAAAAAAAGAAAAATATTTTCCAACTAATTTCAACTGTCTATTCCGCGGAAGGTATGAAAATTTTGTTTTAAATAGAATATATAAGTATAAAATTATTACTATAATATATTATACCAAAAAAATTTATTATAATATATATGTATTACAATTAATTGCAATTATAATTAAAATTATGATTTTTTATTTCATTGTAAATTAAAAATTTAAATATAACAATTATATTTTTATGTTTTGTGTAAAAATTTCATTACATATTATATTTAATTGATAAATAAATGACATTTTATTATATATTTTTTATACCAGTTCTCAATGAAACTAAATTTAAAAAACATATTTTAAATCAGTTTAATTTTTATAATTTTTGAAGCGGAACCCATATTAAAATTGTTTCAATCAAAGAAAAAATATTTAAGATCAAATTGAATCCTAAAATAAATATATCAGACTAAACATATTTTTTCCTTTTTTATTCATAAAGGGTCAATTTATTTAAGCATTTCCCTATTAAAAATATTTAATTTTTAGAAAATATTTCAAGTAATTATTTTTTTTGATACTAATTATCCTAATTAAACTTTGCTTACATTGGATGGAAAAATATTAATTGAAAAATAAAAAGAAATTCTTTGCTAATATATGGACGGTGTTAGTACATTATACTCTCTGATCTTGGTTGATTTCAAAACCCTAGAGTTCCCACTCGTTCCTTTTTCTCCCCATTTTTGTGACGGAAAACCATTTGACGAAGTGAAGAGACCCTTCAGCTCAGGTAACCCCTTCAATTTTCTCTATTCTATTCAAATCACTATTCATAACTGTTTCTGCTACATGTGTGTGTGTGTGTGTGTGGGTTTTTTTGGTTGAATTTGATTATGTAGCTTTTTCATGCACTTGGTTGAGGGGAGATTACAGAGGCTTAATTTCAAATTGAATGTTGAAAAAACCACTGTTTCGGTCAGAGCATGTTGGAAAACATGGGGTTTATGAAAACCCTAGCTAGCTAGCTAGGCAAATCGATAAATTGAATTTGAAATGCCACTACTGGGCACTCTATGATATGGTTTAATTCGAATTTTGAGTGAGAATTAGCGGTTAGGGTTCACTCGCTTTTCTTTTTTTACGTTCTTAATTTCTTATTAACCCTCCATGAAGTGTTTGTGAAAAGACTACATTAAGGAGGAAACTTGTTAACATATGCAAAATATGGTGTAGTAGGTATATTAACGCAAGTTGTTTTCTTTCGTAAGGTGTTTGGAGTTGAGATAAAATGAGTGGAACAGAGAAGGGAGGATCAGGGACTACTAAAACCCCGGCAGATTTCCTCAAATCCATTCGCGGGAGGCCAGTTGTTGTGAAGCTCAATTCTGGTGTTGATTATCGAGGTTCCTCTCCTTTATTTACTTATTTTTTGTCGTCCTTGTCTGATGTGCATGATGCTTTGGTCAATGTCGATAAGACTATTAACGTTGTTGTGTTTTTGGTTTGTTTTCTGTTATATTTATGCAATTGGGTGGCTCTAGGTTTTCATGCTTGTACAAGTTCTTTGTCCGGAAGTTCTTTAAATATCAGTGAATTAATGGGTATATGTGGTGTTTTGTAAATCTGTCAATGTTTTATGTGTATTTTCTTGGCAATCCTTCAACTGTGTTTTTCCTGCTTTGTTAAGGGGAAACCTACTTTTATTGATTGGATGAGAAATAAATATGTTTTTTTCAGTCTACTGGTGATTAGTGTTGCGTTTTTGTCTTAAATACTGGTTTAAATGCCTGGGAGACCTGCCCAAAATTGTCAACTTGGTGTAAAAGGGGTGGTATGTGCTTACCTTTTTTCAACATATCAAATTCTGGGTGCTTCTTTTCTTATAGACGACATACATTTTGCTCATATTTTAATTTACATTGTTTATGGTTGGATGATGGCAGAACTTAATTATTTAACAATGCGAGCTTTAATGTGATGATTAAATGATTTGCCTATCCAAGTGATTCAATTAGTATTGATATACATGTTGCATGATTTTGCCTTCGGTGAAAAGCACTTAGGACTTGGATCATCTAACTGCAAAGGCTCTAATGTCCATTCTCTGTAGGAATGAAATTGTAAAGATTATGTTTACCAAAAAGAAACTGTTAAAGATTGTACTATATGACTTTGTGATAAATTTCCCAAATTTCCTGTTTGAGAGCAGTTGAAAAGGAATTGAGTATCAAAGTTACAAAACAAAGGAGAGCTATTGAAATTATGACCTTTAGTTTATTTTTCATGTTTGATTGCTTTATGTTGTGAAGTTGCATATTGTTGCACATGTCCATTGTATAGTTGTTGTTATGTTATGCTTCTCTATGCTCTTGAAGTAGGGTAACTCCTTTTGGTTAATCTTGCAGGTATCCTTGCTTGTCTAGATGGCTATATGAATATTGCAATGGAGCAGACAGAGGAGTATGTCAATGGACAATTAAAGAACAAATATGGTGATGCATTCATTCGAGGGAATAACGGTATTAACGTTTGAACTTGACATATGATGTTCCTTTTGTCTGGCAAATTGAAATATAATGTTATTAATTTACAATATTTGATTGCGGAAATAATTTAAAATTTCTTTTCTTTGATGCAGTTCTATACATCAGTACCTCAAAGAGGACACTAGCAGAGGGGGCTTAGAAAGTTGTTTTGGTTTGGAAGAAGCTTATGACTTTTAAAAGCTTATTGGATTGCCTTTATGTTGCAACTGTTGCGTATTATTCTGAAGCTATCCTATTATTACTGAGGTTCTATGGCTATATATTTTGGGAAAGCTGTATGGCCTTTTTTTTTTTTGATAATATGTATGGCCAATTTGTAAAATGCTTCTTGATATATGTTATTGTTAGTAGAACATTTTAGCCTGTTTGAAAATTCAAAATTGTATTTGAAACTGCTATCGCTTTGATGTTGTCAGCGCTTTTTCTATGAGTTAAAGAAGCTATAACAGTTTCTCGCCTCAAAACGTTTCACTCTTCCCTTATTCTTTATTTTACCCACAATTATATATCTTTCTCTGATTTCTTGCTCTTCAGTATTTTTCGCTCGTTTCTCGCATTCCTTGGCAACCAAATGTTCAAAATCAAGTTGCTAACTGTCCTTCATCCCTATTTATGTGTCTCATTTTAAAACTCAGCATGTGCAAAAGAGGAATCAGACCTCATTTTAGGGCGCTACCCTTTTCTCTTGTTTTAATTTGTAGTGAACATTTTAATGAGTGGTTTATGTTCAAATAATGCTGTGGATTCAGTAAGGTGCTTCCTGGCTGGCAGCATTTATCTGGATGATTATATAAGCATTAATCGTTTTATTAGTTTGAAGGTAAGTCAATTAGGCTCATGAACCATAGCCAAATTCAATTAGGTTATTTATTCATGAATCCGCATGATTGCACTTGCAATATTTTTAACAATCTTTCAAAAGTTAGACAATTCTTGCCTAATAAAGAATAGGCCAGAAGGTGAACCATCACCATGAGGCAGCAGTGCTAATCTTACAACACTAGCAGCACCTTGGTCAACAGATAATATGCCAGTGTTTCTGGTTATGTCTGTTTTGACACAACCAGGACAGACACAATTAATGCAAAAGTTTGGGTGCTTCTTGGCTACAATCCTTGTGTAAGAATTCATGGCTGCTTTTGAGACCCTATAGGCAGACAAGATGGTTGGCCACCCTTTGCTTTCTAATGAACTTTCTTTGAAATCTTTGAGAAATTCTCTCACTACCTCATCTATTCTCTTTTCTGTAAGATTTTCAGCATCAGCTAACACCCCTTTAGCCCATTCACTTGTTATGTTCTGAAACATCACCATAACACAAATTTGCCAATGCTGAGTAGGTAATGTAAATCCTATTTTCAAAAGGGGAAGAGCAAAAGACAAGTTTTGACACTCTTGTACCTTTAATAGCCCTGATTGTGAGGAAACATTAACAATCCTTGGTGAATTGGATAACTGCAGAAGGGGAATAAATGGCTCAGTTGTTTCCTTGGCACCATAGTAATTTGTTGTTACGCACTTTTCAACCATCTCATATGTTTGAGTCAGTTCCTCCCAATTAATTGTTGATCCCTCCTGCATTCATGTAGAAGAAGCTCAAACAAAGCTTTAATAGAGGCTTCACAGAGACCAATATTCCGACACACTTGACAAAAAAACATACTGTGTCACTGACCACTTCATACAGATTGACCCCGATGATTCCTGCATTGTTTACCTGCACAAAAATTTGGAATTCTTAGGATAAAATGATTCATTCAAACTAAACTAAAAACAACAAAGAATATGACTTCCCTTTACTTTGTGGGATGTTTCGTACACAGCGTACTGTTTTGCAATGCATTATAGCTAGAATAGTGAAGTACATGTTCACCTACAGGCTCATTGTGAACCAGACACTCTTGCATGCAAGTGGGCAAACCATTCCAAGAACCAAATATTGATCAAAGATAAGATAAATTGTAAGGGAACAAACAGAGAATTGGGCACTTAAGAAGAAATTATAGGGAAAAAATATTGGGAATGCCAAGTGTACCACTAGAGATGTGCACAATATAAATTGTAATTTTGTAATTATGAATCATAAAATATTTTTCATGATAATTGCCACATCCTATTAGGACAGCGCACAACCTAATGGTGCAAAATTTATACATAAAATACATATACACAAGATTCACTCATAATTACTGAAAAAAGAAAATGAATCCATGGTTCAAAATCAGAATATTTAGTATCATAGTTGCATGTCTTCTTACCAATATATCAAGTCTCCCAAACTGAGTCTTAACAAATTCTACTAGTGAAGCAATGCTAGAAGAGTCAGTGACATCAAGCTGGTGAAAAATCACAAGGTCAGAGAGACCACACTCTTTCAATTTCTCAATTGCTTCATGTCCTCTCTCCTCATCCCTGGCGGTGAGCACAACCTTGACTCCATTTGAGGCCAACACTTTAACAGTCTCGAATCCTATCCCTTTGTTAGCCCCAGTAACAACAGCATACCTTTTAGACCAAAACACACAAAACTCTACAAATTATGCAAACATACATTACACAGGAAGTGACAGATACTTGCTCGTGTGACTGTTTCGAAGGAATACTGTGGTCCCATAAAAATGAAGAAAGCGTAGTCTAAAGTGATGTAATACCAACCTTATTTTAGACTCTTCCATAATTTTTATGCTGAATGAATGCGTGAAGGAGAGACATAGGTATTGGATGATGATAATGTGTATATATATATATATATATATATATATATATATATATATATATATATATGTGCGCGCGCGCGTATGTATGTATGTTTGATGGAGTAGATATAATTAAACGTGTCAGTTTCCATGCACTATAGTTGATGTTGTCTTTTCCACATTTTCATTCTTGTAGATACTTACAAATTTGGATGTGGTGTTGGCACTCTGGCTCAAGTGGGGTCATGAGTGCATGAAAAGCCTTCGAAAAACTTAAACAAGACAAAAAATTGCATTGATCTTTGTGGTAAATAATATTGTGGTTCCCCATCAATTGTTAGCGGAATTCATACTTAGAAAAAAGATTGCAGTTACCCCAACAAGAGTTCATGCTTATGAGAAAAGTCATTCGACCGTAGTCGCTTATTTACTTTTTCTTATGTCTCACCATAACATATAAACTCTTTCTTATTTTATCTAAATTAACCGATTTCAATGTGTGTTTGGATAAAAGTTTGAGCATTTCAACTAGTTAATGTCATATTAGCTTTAGAAAATTTAGGGATGATAATTTGGGTTTGATTCATGAGTCAGTCTGTTTAGCTTGTTAAAAATAAATAGGTCAGATTATGGATTTGAGTTTATTTTCTTAAATTAGTCTGACTCATTTTAGCTTGTCAAAAAAGAGCCCTATGTGGGCTGGGTCGGCCCGACCGTTGGACCAATATTAAAATATTAAAAAATAAATTTATATTAATATATAATTTATATATGTTATTATTAAATTTATAATAACATATATAAATTAGGAAAGTAAAAAACGTATAACGTAAGTGAAAGGAAATGGTTTGGGGGAAATTTTAAAAGAAGAAATGATAAAGAAGAAGGAAGGGGTTAATCTATAACTTTAAAAAGTTAGAATTATCAAAATATATAAAATATTATATGTATAAATATTCCACATGTCTTTTACTAAAGTGGACAACATGTTAAGGGTTCCAAAACCCCTAATTTTTTAAGGGTACAGTAGAAACACTCCTCAATAATTTATGAAAGGTTTTGGTGTGAGTTGTAATATACTTAAAATCCAAAAATTAAAATTTAAACATTATTATTCTTACATTGAAAATAATCCCTAATATACTCCACCAAGTCTGTATTTTTTTAATAATTTATAATTTAAACTTAATAACAGATAAATTTTAATGTTCAAATTATTGATAACGTGAATATTTTAACATTTAAATTATCTCAACATTCTAAATATTTCACTCCCCAAATTATTTCAACGTTTTTTCGGACAACAGAATGGATTCATTAAGAAAAAAAAAGGCTCAAGAGATACACAGAAGCAATACACTAGGCAGAAAGATATGAAGATAAAAAACAAGTCTACTTGCTTAAAAAAAACAGTCCTCAACAAAGCCCACTCTTACCCAACTTGCATATGGTTGACCCTCAGATGAGGAGATAACCATAGATAAGGTGCGACGGTGGGGGGAAAGAAAAGGAACTACTTGAGACACTATCAAACTAACGATCAAGCCCTGTGGTAGGAGGGATCCATCACATATCCTACACAAGGGCCTTCCTCAGGCTCAAGGGGGAAGAAACCCACCAATACCTTCAAAGGGAGTTTGAAGACGTCAGAAGAGCCACCACATGAGCCGCCTCATTCACCTCCCTTTTTGGCCACATGAAACCACACGATCGAAATGTGTGGCAAAATAAGGTAATGTCTTGAATTAAAGGCTCAATTTCACAAATATACAATCACCCTTGCAAGCCCTAACTAGATTTAAGTTATCTGACTCAATTATTATGTCTTTCCATTCAAAATTCTAAGCCTAAGTGAGCGCTTCCCTAAAGGCCTCCCTCGACTTGGAGGATGGTAGGAGCCCATATATATAAAAGAGGATTGGCCATAGAGAATGTCCCCTAGATGGTCTCTGATGACTATTCTGATTGTAGCTCTCTGGGATGGATCCTTCCAAGATGCATCGATATTGATCTTCAATTTACTAGGTGGTGGTGGTCTCTATCTAGAGGAGGGCTTCTGAGTAGGTAGACCAGAATTTTGAGACTGTCTTGTAATATTGGCACATTAATAATGTTGTAAAGACTGTTGGGTAAAATTGAGGACCTATAACAGGTTTGGTTGGGAACCATGGAAAATAGAATTATTCCTTGCTAACCATATGTGCCATAAAAGGTAAAAAGGTTTTGAAGTAAGGAATTGTTATCTTCTTTCTTTGTGCTAAACAGTTCTATCTTTGAGTCAATCCATTGTCTTGCTGATTGTGCCCGTTCTTCTATAGGGAGACATTGAGTATTAGATCTAAACCAAATTGGTGTGGTCCAGCGACAATGAAAGAAAGTGTGTTCTAAAGTTTCCTCTTAACTAAATTCTTTTTCATAGGTAGCAAGTTATGGCATAATTTCCAAATAAAAGTTTGGATTTTTTTTGGGAACCTTGGCTTCCCAAATTGCTTTCCGAGAGGGTCTTACCAGGAAAATATAAGGAGGATGGCCTTTGGTCTATGGCCTCAATAAAAAGTTTAATGATCCTGTATCTAATCTTAATAGAATATTCCCCATCTATAGCGAGAGGTCATCTCAAACAATCTTTGCCTTTAGTTATCTTTATCAGGGTTTGAAGAGTTGGCAACCAAAATTGTTAAGGCAACAATTGTTTGATTTTAGTGAAGTCCCAAGTGTAGGTAGTCTGATTAATGAGGGAAGAAAGTTTAGGATCTGAATCACTCTGGTGGTTTTGATTTCAACGTGTCAATTTCATTGTTTCTTCACTCCTAAAAAATATACTTCATTGTCACTTTTTTTTTTTAGAACGTACAACTCCTGAGTCCAACACTTGCTTTCAAGTTCTCACTTTGGAAATCCCCACAAGCAATGTCTAGTATTTCTTTTGTTAATGTTATGAGCCTTTTATGCCTTTTTTAGCCTACACTATGTTTAAGCACTTTTTGCTTCTATTACCCAAAAACCTAGCTCAGTTGACTGAACAGTTTGTGTGAAATGTTGTGAATCCTCTAACAAGTTTTGGTTTCTACTGAAAATAATATATGTTTATGTGATTGCAAGTCACTTAGGAAAATAAACATCATCTATCCCATAATATTATTATATTAATGTTATTGTTAATGGAGACGTTTTTGAAATTGATACAATTGATCTTTATGGGTTTTTGACACAAAAAATGCTAATTTAATTCTTAAAATTAATAATACCAGTCAATTTAATATATTAATATTGAAAAAATATCATGGTTGGATATATTTATTAGTCAATTAGTGTTTACTTGAATTTTCTACTATTAGTAGGAGAAAAAGAAAGAGTTTAATAAGTTGGGTATTTTAGATTTTTTGTACTTGGGTATTGTTATTTTGTTGGATTTGTTAGACTATATGGTTAAAGGTGAGACCTAATGCTGGTTGATAGTGTCATTTGTGGCGGTTAAATACGTAGCCTCTGGTGGTCAAAAACCTTCAAAACCTTCATTTCAAAATGCATCTAATTATTACAAAGACATACACAATTCTAAGTTGATCTACCATTTCTCCCCCATAATCAAATTCATATTGTCACATAAGCCATCTAACATAAGATCTGTAATGAAGTTATAACGATTGACTAATTTTAAATATAAAATTAATTCACAGATTAAATCCGTACAAATTTGGACATAAGGACAATAAAAAATATAATGACCAAATACTTAATTAACTTAAGTTTGAGTGAAATAATGATATTTTTGCTTAAATAGGATTCTCACTTAATTGGTAGCATTTCAAATAGTTGGAAGTTTTTTTTCCATTACATTTCTTTAATAGATGATTCTATTTTTACCCCTTGTATTTTCGTAAATGTAAAGCTCTTTTTTGTGTTTATTTATTAAAATTTTTAATTTTAGTTGTAACATGTGGGTCAACCCGATTAATTATAGAATTTTGGTGAATTAGATCATTAGAAAATGATTACTAAAACATATGGGCATACTTTTGAGCTTTCCTCACCTAACCTACCAAACAACTAGACTAACCCAACTCAACTTACTAAATTATATTATAATATTTTATAAAAAAGAACGTGATTTTTTTTAAATTGTTAAATGGGTGGGTCAAATCTCTTAATTTGACCAACCTAATAAATCATGATTACATCATAAACATTTGTGATAAGATATTTAATGCTTATTTCTAGGGACGTAAACAGGAAGTAGTAAGTGTGGGTAATATGTTGTCCATAGACATTCATTAATATTTTTTAAAAATATATAATAAATAAGAAAATAACATGTAATATATTAAATATAATATTAGTTTAGTATATGAAATAACATAGATTAGTATTATACAATATAATTATAACTTAATACATTAAAAATATTGTCATAAATTAATATTAAATAAATTTTATCTCATTTTAAAACAAAAATGTTAATATTTAAATATATTTATATGTATAAATACTTATGAAATGAATAATACAATATTAACATAGCTTAAGGGTAAATTTAGCCCCTAATAAATTCTAAATTTTGGTACGACTCCCTAGAATAATTTTTTCAAGTTTAAGACCCTTGTAATAATTTTTTGTTAGTACTAAACGCTTGTCTTTAACAAATTTTGTTAAGTGCTGAGGTGTAACTCCTGCTTTTGCCACTAGATGCATACATGACATGTGACTCGGATTTTTTAATGCTGAGTAGGATTGAATGAGTAATGAATTAAGATTATTTAAGATTAAGTGATGTTAATTACAATATTAAAGAATTATGGGTTGGTTCTTTAAAAAAATAAAAAGGTTTCTTACTTCCTTTTCCTCACGTTTGCACTCTGAGCCCTAAGCCCTAATGGTAACTTTTCTTCCTCCCCTCTTACCCCAACACCATAAAAGGTACTCAAGCAAAGAAGGTGTTTTCTCCTATGAGGTTTATCATGTCTACAAGGGCTCTAATTAAGAGGTTGTGTAAATGTAATGAACCTGTGTTGCTACTAGTGTCCAAGAGCCTAGAAAATCCTGGTAGAGCATTCTTCAGATATGTTAATTGGAAGGTAAGTATAGTATTTTCATTTGAGGTTTAGGGTTTGTTGTATTTCATTTAGTTTTTTATGGTGACCGATGTTTGAAGTTGCTCCATTCCTTGTGCAGAGTAAAAACTCATGTGCGTATTTCGAATGGGTTGACAGTGGGCAACAAAACCAGTCAAGGTGTGCTAGCTTGTCTACCCATGGCAATGGAGTTTTCTACGAAGAGATAGACAGGGTTGTAAGACTGGAAGAAAGATTAACAAAATACAGAACCATGAATTTCATGCTAATGTGGTTGTGTGCAATATCATGGGCCATTGTCTTCCTCACCCTGGTGTTGGTTGTAGTGAAGAGTTGAAGAAATGGTTTAGTGCAGTTTCAGTCCCTGATAATATAGCAATAGACCCTTGAAAAAGTTTTTTCATTAAATCAGGCCCCTACAAATATCTATGTTGATGTATCATTAGGGTTCTGTGTCCTTGAGTTTAGGGTTTTTTCTCATAGACCATGTTCAGTATTGGTGAATGTAACTTTCAACTATCAATGGATATGCCAACTTTTGAAGTCTTTACATATGACCATTATGTTAATCTATTTTGATAGTGTTTAGATGACAGACAAGTAATATAAAAAAAAAAGAAACATTGCCTTACTATAGTGTCCACACTTTGATCAAATGAAACATTGGATTGTATTTAAAGATATGAATTGAATTGTTAACTTTACACCAAGTTAAAATGAAACATGGGATTGTACTTAAAGATGTTAAACATTAAACTCTAAATGAAATCAACTTTACACCAAGTGTCTCATATTGTCATCCTAATTACATGAGTTGAACTAAACTCCCTTCAGTAGTTGAAACAGTTGAAATAGTTGGCAAAACTAATGGTGATACTGTTGCACTTGATGTTGCATTGTCATCACCTCCTGGTTCCTGATCAGGTTCCTACAGGCATAAATAAAAAATAGTATTGGTCCATGCAAAACATAGTGTCAATGAAGAACAAATAATTTACTTACATTAGTTTGACTTGGTGGGTGTTTGCATGTAGATCTGTTGTGGCCAGTTTCCCCACAGTTTCTACAATGATATCGTGTTGAACATATCCTTAGTGTGTTAGGGTTGTCCTCATCAATTGGATCCTTTCTCCTAAGTTTCTTTGGCCTCCCAGGTCCACGTTTATAAATTGGTGGTAAGGTCTATGGATGTTTAGTAGCTGGCCACAGTTCTAGGCCATTTATTACACCAACAACATTGACATAACATTTTTCATACGTTTTCTTGGAGTAATAACCATTAACATAATGAAGTAGTTGTTGTCCTCTTTCTAATATGCAACATATGGCATGTTTGCATGGTATCCCTATAAGTTCCCACCATCCATATGCACAACTCCTTTTGTCAAGATCAACTGCAAACTTCTCATTGAACATTGCATGTGTAACTTCAAACATCCAACCTCCAGACCATTGTGGGAAACAATTGGCAGAAAACTGTTGCTCTCTATCCAATCTCTTCATGGGATTAGGCATGACTTCTCTTTTGATGTTGATAACTTTTGTCCTCAGCCTTGCAAATTTGACCATGATATAAGTCCTTATCTACTCCAACATGCTCGGAATGGGTTTCTCTTTTGCTAGTAGGATCACACTATTAAATGCTTCACAAAGGTTGTTTATAATCACATCACATTTGGGGTAATGTGAGAATTGATGCCTACACCAAGCATCTTTAGACACAACCATCAACTATTCCCAAGCCCCTTCATCCAAGTCCTTGATTTGATTCATTTTTTCCTCCCATGCCTGTAAACACATGATAAAAGTTCAGACTACCAAGTATTAAACACTGAAAATCCTAAATAATGCATTGTCATCATACCTGTACATATATGGCCTTACTTGACCTTATCATTAATTTCTTTAACAATGCTCCACCACCAAACTTCTTTTTCAGGATGATGTGTAGGTGTTTTACACAGTATCTGTGTTCAGACCCTAAGTTCAAGTCATTAATGGCTCGTAGAAGTCCCTACACAGGAAATGTAACAACCCCTAAGTTCAAACCATTAATTCGCATACCATATTAGGATCATAATTAATTATAAAAAAAGATACATACCTTTTGTTGATTTTAAATAAAAACATATCTTCGATGTGCTCAAATGTCCTCCATCAATAAGGTGAGAAACCATGTCCAAGCTTCCTTGTTTTTAACTTCCACAACACCTACAACCAGTGGAAAATACTGATCATTGGCATCCCTACCTACAACTGTTAAGAGGATTCCACCATGTGTTGTCTTCAAATGACATTCATCAACTTCTATGAATGGCCTATATCCACTCATGAAGCCCTTCTTACAAGCATCAAGACATAGGTAGTAACTTCTAAACCTTGGTTGTAAACCATTATCTGGGGTAACTAGTTGAAGCTTGCAGGTAGTAGCCTCGTTGCTGACTCTCCTCAACTCAACACTATAGTTCCAAAGGAGTTCATACTATTTGCCTGCCTCTTATAACGTTCTTAATTAATTTTTTTTAAAAATAAAATCTCTAAAATCAAATAAATTTTTCACAAATAATTCCAATATTAAAACAGAATTTGGATTAAATAATAATATTGTCACTTTTACAATAGCCGACCGACCCATTTAATATACAAAGAAAAATATAACAAGTCGGTATACACAGGAGCCGGCCAAGGCTTCTACAAAATAACTATGTGCACTATGTATTGTACATGCTAATACATAATGCTCCAGTCGGATGAGTGACTTCACACGCCTTCACTGTGCCCTATATCCACTGTGCAAATAATAAGAAGTAGGGGGTGAGTATAAACATATCAAATAATAGTTATTGAATTGGATTAAAAGTCCAATTCATAACTAGGTATAAATAAACACAACCGAATCAAACAACTCAGAATGATTTTTCTTAATAATGTTTCACTCGGAAACATCTTAAATCCACTTAGAAGTAGTCTTCTCAGTCTTATTTCACTCGGAATCATATGCATTCTCACTCGGAAATTCTTATCTCAAACAGTATTCACTCAGAAATTTTCCATTAATCCTTAATGAATGAATTTTCTAAAAATTACAAATTTTGGGATGTTATATTTCTCCCCTCCTACAAAAATTTCGTCCTCGAAATTTAAATATAAAATCATACATTAATGAAACAATTCAGGATATTGCTCCCTCATAACGTCTTCACGTTCCCAAGTATGCATGATACTCTGATCCTGCTACCATGCAACCTTGACCAATTGAACATTCTTTGCTTCTTAATCGTTTTACCGATCGGTCCACTATACCAGTGGGCTCGGCTATAGTGGTAAGGTTTTCTCGAATTTCAATTTCATCATCTGGCATTTCATGAGTAGGATCCGGCAAGTACTTTCTCAATTGAGAAACGTGAAATACACTATGCAGATTCGACAAATGAGACGGCAATGCAATCTGATAGACTACAGGTCCGACTCTCTTCAATATTTCATACGGACCAATATACCTTGGGCTCAGTTTCTTGCTTTTTAAAGCTCTCCCAATGCCTTTGCTAGGAGAAACTTTCAGAAAGACTTTGTCACCGACTTGAAATTCAATCGGCTTCGTCCGCCTATCATAATAACTCTTCTGATAGTCCTGGGATGCTTTCATTTTATCTTTGATCATTTGGATTTGCTCGGAGGTCTGCTGCACAATTTCTGGTCCTAACATTAGGCTCTCACCCGATTCCGACCAGCAAAGAGGGGTTCGGCATTTCCTGCCATATAAAGCTTCATATGGAGCCATACATATGCTACTGTGATAACTATTATTATAGGTGAATTCGATCAGTGGAAGGTATTGCTCCCAGCTACCTCCATACTCTAGCACACAGGACCTCAACAAGTCTTCTAAACTCTGGATAGTCCGCTCGGATTGCCCATCTGTTTGATGATGATAGGCCGAACTCAATCAGAGCTTCGATCCTAACTCCTGATGTAGACTTCCCCAAAATCGGGAAGTAAACCTTGGATCTCTATCCGACACAATAGAAGATGGAACACCATGCAGTCGGACTATCTCACTAATATATAACTGTGCTAGTCTCGGTAAAGGATAACTCATATTGATTGGCAGGAAGTGTGCAGATTTTGTCAATCGGTCCACAATAACCCAGATAGCATCGTGTCCACTCCGAGTCCTGGGTAATCCTATTACGAAATCCATAGTAATAGCATCCCATTTCCACACGGGAATCTCTAAAGGTTGCAATCCACCGGGCGGTTTTTGATGTTCAACTTTTGCTTTCTGACAAATTATGCAGTGAGCCACGAAGTCGACCACATCCCTCTTCATTCCGGGCCACCAGAAATGCAATTTCAAATCATGGTACATCTTAGTAGTACCCGGATGAATACTCAACATGCTTCTATATGCTTCATCAAGTACCGATCGTCGTAACTCACCCGAATTAGGTACATAAATATGACCTTTCACTCGGTAAATACCATCAGAGCCCTCGGTTAAAAATAAATCTTTACCTCTAGCCTGAGTTTCTTTCATCTCGGCTAAATAAGAATCCGACATCTGCTGTACATAAATAATCTTCAAAAATTCATTAGCTATTTTCAATGTACCAAGAGTTACTTTTCCGGGTGAAGAAGCATCCACTTACAGGTTCATGTCTCGGAATTGTTCAAGCAACTCCATCTCTTTAACCATTATTATTGCCATGTGAATGGACTTCCGACTCAAGGCATCGGCTACAATATTTGCCTTTCCCGGGTGGTATTTTAAGTCGAAATCATAATCCTTCAAAAATTCTATCCACCTTCTTTGTCTCATATTCAACTCCTTTTGGTCGAACAAATATTTTAGGCTTTTATGGTCACACACTTCGAACTTAGAGCCATAAAGATAATGCCTCCAAATTTTCAGTGCAAGGACCACAGCTGCCAATTCCAAATCAGGGGTAGGGTAGTTTTGCTCGTGTGGTCGTAATTGACGCGAGGCATATGCAATCACTCGGCCATTCTGCATCAGTACACATCCTAGGCCGAGTCCGAATGTGTAACATACCTATTTTTAGTAGCAGTCTTATTTGGTAAATTTTGAAGTATGAAAGGTTTGTAAGTGAGAATTGGTAAATAAATACTCTGTAGATGGTCTGTAATATCACAAGAATTTCATTTTTGTGTGTAATTATGGAATTTATATAGACCAATAATGCAATTATTCAAATTCCGAGTGAAAAAGGGTTCTGTTCCGAGTGACAGAGAGAAATACCGATTGAAGGATGAAATTCTGAGTGTAAGTTTATATTGTCCGAGTAACATATGACCGAGAGGGTTACTACCGAGTGGAATCCTAGCTTCAGAGACATTTGGAGTGAAGTGTGTTCAAGAGAACCACTTCCGGGTGAAAATTCCGAGTCAAAACACCCTTGAATGACTTGTTTCCGAGTCAAACCTTGCCAAGTGCTTCCTTTTTCGAATGAAACTTCTCTGATTGCAGTATTCCGAGTAAAGGGACTCAGTCAGGGATATATCCGAGTGGCATTTCAAAAATTGAGTATGATGAGGATCAGGTGAGATCCTGGACGAATTCCGTCCGAGTGGGGAGTGTTGAAAGAAATCTAAGATGAGGTGAATTTCCGAGTTCAATCCGAGTGAGTTTGTCCAAGTCAGAACCTCCCTAGTGAGGAAGGGGATAGCATTCCGAGTAGAATATATATAAGGCTTAGAGCCAATTTTTGAGTGAGGCTTATGTTTATGACTCCTTTTCCGAGTGGTGAAAGCCTTAAAGGATTCCGAGTGAAACGTATTTTGAGAAAGGTTAGTCTATGTGTTGCTAAGAGATGAATAGCCGAGTGAACCCCGAGTGGGGAAGGACTTAAATGCTCCTGAGTGGTAAAATCCGAGTGAACCTCTTCTGAGGGAAGAAGGGTTGTGATGGTTTTGATTGAGGTATACTCTAGGAGTCATATTACGAGTGAACGATGTTATATGTATATTCCGATTGATTAAGGGTACCTATTCCGAGTGGCTAAGTATGAAATAAGCCCGAGTAAGACTTCACTTAGTGAATCCCTCCGAGTGATGTGGAGTTTGAATAAATCTGAGTGGACCAGATTTCATTAGGTCTAAGTGAGACAGTTTAGTGAATTCCTCCGAACAATGAGAGGTCAGAGTAATGCCGAATGGAACTTGATAGTGGAGTCTGAGGGTGTAACTCCGAGTGGGGGATTGGCACCTATGGGGGATTTATGATGTGTTGTCCAGAAGTATTCTGGAATAACTTCCCTCGTGAGAAAATAAAAAGGGAGTCAGTTTTTTAAGTGAATTACCGAGTGAGAAAAGACTAGGTTTTGAAATAATTCACCGAGTGGGGACCGATCAGGAGTTGAGTCGGTTTTGGAGTAGTTGGCCGAGTGATAGACTATGTGGGTGTGAGTCGGCCCTGGAATGATTTGGTTGAATGAATAATGGGTCGGTTAGGATTATCTTGCTGAGTGGAAAACCTGTGTGCCTTGAGCCGGTTTCAGGGAGATTCGGCCGAGTGAGATACTTTGAGTCCAAGTGAGGCAACTCCGACTGAGTCACCTCCAAGGAAGGAAAATCCGACAGGGTGTTTCAAGAAGAATCAGTTCCGAGTGAGTAACCAATAGGTGGAAAGTCGGTTTCTAAAAGGCATAACCGAGTGGAACTCTGAGTGAGTTAAGACTCGGATTCGGAATAAATTTACCAAGCAGGAAGTCTGAGTAAGAGAAAGAACTCAGTCTGGATAGGTTCTGCTGAGTGAGACGAGGAGTACTTGAGTCGGTTTCAGAGGAATTCCGAGCGAGAATTGGATGACTCGCTCAAGCGAGTCGGACTTCGCTTGAGCGAGATGGACCCCCTGATGCATAATTCCTCCTTTCAATCAGCCTTTTCTCTACTTCGCCCAAGCGAGCATACTACGCTCTAGCGCGCTCGGCCCTGATACTCTTTTCTTCACTTCGCCCAAGCGGGGACAGTATGACTCGCTCAAGCGAGTCGGAGTTCGCTTGAGCGAGATGACCCTGTAGCTCTATTTCCTTTCGTTCCTGCTACTGACCGGTCCACTTGTCCATATAAATCCAAAAAAAAGGACTGTCACAACGAGCCAATTGCAGGGAAAAGTTGCACCTTTTCACTCACCTTTAGATAATTTAATATATATTCCCTTCAATCTTACCAACTCTTGTACGTAAGTGGCTGAAATGGTCAAAGCTGACGGTGGACACAGCTCAAAAGTCTCCATTATTCCACCTAACCTTCAGTCACGGGGAAAACCTGTCTCCCACTTGCCTCTTCCTTATTAAACCAATACCACAACACAGCTCTCTCTTCCTTCTTCTACGAACTTTCAGAACCAACGTAGATTTACAAAGCTCTCTCTTCCTTCTTCTACGAACAAGCTTCTTCCTCTCTCTATTTCCTATCCTCCTCACTGTGAGCTGAAGTAAGGACAGTTAAGGGAAACTTCCTCAACTCCATTAAGGTAAGGGGGTATATTCTCGGGTATTCTGGGGAAATTCGAGTGAAAGGAAAGGGTTAAGGTACCTTTGGTCCTCACCTTTCCGGGACAGATTCGGTGTTGTTGTGAATTAAATGCTTTAATTGTTACTATTTGTATATATATATTTGTTGCTAACTGGATATACTCAGTGTTGAATTGTGAAAAGATATGAACTCTATTGGACTGTGAAAATTGTAACATCCCAAATTTTAAAATAGAAGATTAATTAAGGGAAATAAATATTGACAAGTTGAATATGAATTGTTTAAGGTCCCAATAAATTGAATTTATCTAAATTAAGATTTTTGGGAATTATTGGTAATTTATGAAGACCGGTTAAGCTGAAAATGAGCCCGGTTGAGATATGGGTGTCGGACCAAATATCTCGGAATGAGATGATACTGGTCAGGGCTGTAGAGAATAATAATGGGAATCCGAATATACATTCGGAATAAGTTTTGGATGAAGTATTCAGCCCAAACGAAGAGCCTGTTAGTGACAAAAACGATGAATTCTAATAGATGGAATTAAAATAAACCCAAAAGCCCAAACTTTCCTTCTTCTATTCACGTGTAAAGCGCTGAAGCTTTGAGCAAATATACTTTACTTCTTCTTCTCTTCATCTTCCTCCATTCTTCTCTCTTCTTCTCCCAAAAACCTTGAGTTTGTGTGGTGACTTTTTTCCTCTCTATTTTTCGTTGAAGAGGACTTGGAAGCTTGGGGTTCTTCCTTCTCCTTCCTCTTATTTTCGTGCTGCCTCCCTTCCTTTCTTGAACCCAATTCGTTTTGGGTGTGAGGTAAGCTTCTCCCACCATTTTTGGATGGGTTTATGTTGATATTATGGGTATTATGATTTTGGGAAGGAGATGCATGTGCATGGGTGTTTATTAGAGCATTTAATGCTCATGCCCTAGAATGGGATACTATAAATGCAAGTATTTATGGGAGGAAAATGGTTGTTGGTACATTAATGATGGTGAGAAGTGAAGGTTTATGATGTATTAATGAAGGTGGATGGGTTTTGGAGAAAACCCTAACCTTGGAGTTTGGGGAAAATAGTTAAAGTTAGTTTGAGAATATGTTTTATGGAGAAATGTATGATATTAAAAGATATGAATGATGGTGGAAGGAGTTTGATGAAGCTTGGGGGATAGGGTTGTCTTGTAATCCTTAAATTTAATGATGGTGGCTTAATGGGAAGGAATTCCCGAAGCCTAATAAAGAATAAAAATGATATCCACAACATGTCTAACACATGTTGTGACATTATAAATATGAATATGACTAAATAGAATTGAATTGATGATTTGAATAGTTGATTGATTAAGGTTTTACATGAATGTGAATGTAGGACCTATTCCGAACGACGAGGCGGGATCGTCTTATCCATCAGAATTCTTCTCTTGAGGTAGGAGAGGAGTCTAAATTCTAAATGCATGAATTTGAATGTTAGTTGATTGTGGTATATGGTGTTATGCATGTTAGCCTTGCTTGAATGTTGTAAGAAATGATGACTTGTGGTGTGATGTAGATAATATATTTGGCAACATGCTTTTATGCATTTAGAATATTCATGGTGTGTTATGTTAAGTTGTATTACCATGAATGTGATATGATTGTTGATGTTGTTTGTTGAGATTGGAAATAAAAAGAATGCCACCCAAAGATTGAAACTATTGTGAACAATCAATGTTAATAAAAGCTTGTGGTGTTGGCGATGTTGGATGATGAGTGGCATGTGTAGGATGCATAGAGTGAGGAATGCATATGATTGCATTTTCATCCATGGCATACTGCATAGCTTCCGGTGTTGGAATTTTAGGGGATTCCCCCGGTTGGCCCAGTGGGAGGGCGGCTCGGTGCACGAGCATGATATATTTCTCTTGTGACTTGGTGTATAAGTCACGAAGCTGCCCATGTTGTGCTTCGGGGAGCCACATGTGGTTGACCCTTATGGGGGGTGGCTCTTGAGGAGCAGGTGTCCCCGGTGGTCCTTGAGATCACAGCTTCCATGGTATAAATCGTGGTTGGCCCGCAACACTCTATGTTGATTATGTTGTATACCGCGGTCATGGTGAAAATGGCCAAGTGTTGCAAGATGGGCGATGCGGTTTGGTACCAATAAAACTATTGATGAATGCATGCAATTTAAAGAATAAGTGTACACATTTTACTACTGCAGTAGGGGTGTGGTTAAAAGATCACACTTGAATCCCACAGTTGATGTTGAAATTCCCACAGTCAGATCTACAATTGTTGAAATAATCCTTTGTGCATATGCATTAGTTAGGAGCATTTACATATAGAAGGTAGTATGCCAAGGTGGTGATGGTGATTGTGAGAGGTGGTACAAATATATTTAAGACAACATAAAAGTATGAATACCATTTGAAAGTTGTTGTGATAACTCAATGGTTGAGTATTGTGATTATGTATATGCTTGTATGCTTTGTGTGAAATGGTGTTGGTATATGTCATGATGAATATTATAGATGTGCAAAGTATACATGTGTGGAAGCCTATATGCATAATCACTTGGTATTCATGTTTATTCCTTTGGAATGTAGACTCACTCTCCCATGTTGTCAATTTTAGACTTGTGATGCAGGGCAATTATGGGAAGAGTAAGCATTTTGAAGTATATTTTGGCCGTGGAGGTAATTAGTGAATAGGAAGCGCCTTGGCCGGCGATGTATGTAATCATATGTATTTTGAGTAGTAGGATATGTAATGAATGCGTATTTTGGAAGTTTACTTGATAGATGATTTTGGAGGGTCATGGGAGAAAATGAGAAATTGTATGTATATCTCATTTTCATTGGTGACCCTAAGTATGTATAAAGGTTTAAATTATAATTGAGATTTCCTATGTGTTGATGAATGGATGAAGAATTATATTTCAGTATTTCTTTTATAAAGCTGATGAGATGAAGAATTAATTTATACATATGACTTTGAAGAGTTGAATGGAATTTAAGAGTATACTGTTGCAGAACCAGTTTTAAAAGCTCTGAAAGATGTTTGATATATAATGCATGTCTGTAGAATGAGTGAAGTTCAATTGCTAGTGTGTTGTGTTGTGTAAATTTCGAGTCCTGTAGGGTGTCTGGTAGTTTCGCTTAAGCGAGGTGGATTCTCGCCCGAGCGAGAGCCACACCTGATAGGAAATTGGTCTCTGGACAATTTCGCTTAGGCGAGATTGAATCTCGCTCAAGCGAAATTACCCCGTATCAGTGTCTGCTCTCTGGAGGAATTTCACAGTATCAGTGTTTGCTCTCTGGAGGAATTTCACCCAGGCGAATGGAGTCTCGCCCGAGCGAGGGCGAATGGATTAGCTGCTGGCCTGACTCCGCTCAGGCGAATGGCCAATTCGCTCAAGCGTAAATGCTAGGAGAATCAGGGGGTTGGCTACTGGAAGAAATCCGCTCAAGCGAAGGGCCTAAGGAATGACATTCGCCCAAGCGAGGCCATTAGATGGTGAGTGGGTGAGTCTATGAATGAATTCTGTCTAAGTGAGGATTTTGGAAATAAACTAAGAGATGGTGGAATTTCCGAGTGAATTCCGAGTGACTAAAGCCCGAGCCATAGTTTTCCGAGTGAGGAAGGGTTCATAATCTAAGTGAGAAGGCCCCTGAGTGTGATGATCTGGGCAGTGGAGTTCCGAAGGGGAATTTCCGAGTCCAGTGTACTTATTCCGAGTTGTGTGTTCCGACCTTGTATTCTCCGAGTGAGAGAACACCGATTGGTAATACTCAGTGTGAGTTGCCCAGGAATTTCTCATGAATAACTCTCCTCGAGTGCAAAAGAGAGGAGGTCGGCTTTGTAATGAAATGCCGAGTGTACGCTAGTCAGGTAATGAGTCGGCCTTGAATGAGATTCCGAGTGAATGACCAAGCAGGGGTAAGTCGGTTTCTGGGAAGTTTCCTGAGTGAACCACCGAGTGGGTGAAGTCTCGGACTTGGAGTGAATTTACCGAGTGGATGTTGTGTGAGGGAGGACTCGGTCTGGACTGCTGTTGCCGAGTAGGGATTGAGTGAATGATGGCTCAGTCAGGGGATCTTGCTGAGTGGTAAATCTGTGTACCTTGAGTCAGTTTCAGGAAGACTCTACCGAGTAAGAACCCGAGTGCTTTGAGTCGGTTTTAGAGAGGAATACCGAGTAACAACTCGTGTAAGGGGAGTCGGATTTGGAGGGGTTTGCTGAGTGAAAATTTAAGTCTTGAAGATTCTGATTATGCGAGTGGGTATAGGCTTGACCCCGAGAGTGTTTCGCTTAAGCGAGTAAGTCTCGCCCAAGCGAGTCAATCATAAATTCGAGTCTGAACGCATTTCGCTCAAGACTCGCTGGCTTCGCCCAAACGAGGCATGTGTGTCTCGCTCAAGCGAGTCGGACTCCGCTTGAGCGAGATGACGCCCCTGTTACTCCCGTTTCCCTTTCGCCCTGCTACTCCCGAATGCCAAGAAATGCACTATCACAATTAATTTCTTTCCTTTCTAAAAACTGAGACTTGAACCCACATTATTTTATGGATACCTTAAGTGCAAAATTGGGTTTTATTAACTCCCAGTGGTCGGTTTCTTAAAACAGAATCACATTTATTCATGTGCTCAATTTTCCTTCCGCTATTTTAATTGAGGAACTTTCTTAAAGTTAATCCTTTTAAATTTACCTTCTCATATCTTCATATATGGGAGTGGCTTATTATAGATCCAGGTATTTTCTAAAAATGTGAAAAATTTACTCTGATTTCTGGGGTGTCTCAAAAATACTAAGAATCATGGGTGTCTATGTGAATTCTAGTGAGAAATTATAAAACAGAAGTTGGATTCAATGAATAACAAGCTCGGTTTTGTATAAACCGACCGGACCATCTAAAAATACATAATTTCACTCAGATGTTTTACATAAACCGACCGGATCATTCCACTTGAAAGGATTTCACTCGGAAAATATCTTAGTTTCACTTAGAAAACTCTTTTCAGTTTGATTTCACTCGGATTTATAGTTATTTCATTCAGAAAACTCTTTTTCAGTCTGATTCCACTCGGAATCAGGGTTATTTCACTCGGAAAGCTCATTTCACTCGGTATCAAACATTTTTACTCGGGAAAAATCTGGTTTTCAACATTTTTACTCGGAAACAACTCTTTTTACTCGGGAAACCTAGTTTTCAACATTTGCACTCGGAAACAACTTATTTTACTCGGAAAACCTGGTTTTTGACATTTTTCGCTCGGATTTTCATTCAGAAACTCTTCTTTAATCCTTTTTAAATTATTGGGACGTTACAATTATCATTATTATTCTTATTTCTATTATTATTATCATTATTATTGTTATTGTTATTATTATTATTAACTAGTATTATTGTTAGAGATATTATTATTGTTTTAATTACGAGTGATGAAATAAAGAATATATTATTTTACTCTTTAAAACAAAGTATTATTTTAGCCAAGGTATAACCGATATATTTTCTAGAATAAAAATAAATAATAATCAAAATGACTTGCAACGTCTGAATAATTGATGGGATCCAAGAGCTTGTGAATAAATATGATGAGACTGGAAACACATAGATACCCAAGAACCAAAAGATACAAAGAATGCATTTCGCATCATGAAAATATTTTTGAAGGAGAAAAAAATATCTAGAGCATACACTTGGTACAGTGGAGGACATTCACGTTCGATCTCCATGAAGAATCTTGGGAGTACAACCGGAACGGAAACCCAATGGCATCAGAGTCGCGCCTGAAGCCGGGTGAGATGATGCAATTCTGGTGTACTTTGACTAAATGACGGAGTGTAACTATGATCGCGGAGATCCAAGTCCCGAAATAATATATATTGATGAGAACCTGTGAGTTCATTCGTACCTTATGAAAATGAATGGGAGCTTGGGCGGACTCCGATCGCTCTAGAAAGAATGAGGAGATAATGAATTGATTTATTGGGCCCACATGCATCATGAGACTTAATTAAGATAAATCATAATAAATCAAACTCATGCATTCCATGACAGCACATTTGATTGTTATAGTTATAAATATGTTAATTGCATGATGTGTTATATCTGTTAACTGGATTATGTCCGCACCGGGTGACCTTGAGGGTCTTGGGTTATACTCACCCTTACTGTTGATATTTTCAGAGGAATGAGGAAATCAAGAACCAGAATACGAAGAACAGTAATACGCTGAACCAACTGAGAGTGCTCATTAAAAATAGAATTCATGTAATTGAATATCTATTAATGAACAATTAGACATGGATGACTGTATAATATTAAGGGTGCCTGCGTGCCCCATTCTGTTAAGAGTACAATTACTTATAGTTTGTGAATGACTATGTGAATTATCTACTATTTGCTTCCACTGATCTGCCATTATTTTGTTTTAAAAAAAATATTCACTTTTTCTGAAAACTTGTGACCTCTCGGTTAAATAGGATGATCCTAGATAAAAGGGTTTGTCCTATCTAACCGAGGATGTTACAGGATGCATCACAATAAACTACAAAACTTTCCTGCAGATTTGGCAAGGCCAATACAGGAGTAGAAGTCAGTCGGGTCTTCAATTCTTGAAAACTCTGTTCACACTCGGAAGACCACACAAAAGGAGCATTCTTCCGGGTTAGCTTGGTCAGTGGCAAGGCGATTTTGGAGAATCCCTCAATGAATCTCCGATAATAACCGGCTAACCCCATAAAACTCCTGACATCGGTGACCGACTTAGGTCTCTCCCAATTCATCACAGCTTCGACCTTTGAAGGATCTACCGAGACACCCTCTCTGGAGATGACATGACCCAGGAATTGAATCTTTTCCATCCAGAATTCACACTTAGACAATTTGGCAAATAGTTGCTTCTCCTTTAACACTTGAAGTACCGATCGGAGATGTTCTTCATGCTCCTCATAAGACTTAGAATAAATCAATATATCATCAATAAATACCACCACAAACCGATCCAAGTAAGAATGAAAAATATTGTTCATATAATTCATGAACACAGCCAGAGCATTTGTAACTTCGAACGACATTACCACAAATTCATAGTGACCATACCGAGTCCTAAATGCCGTCTTAGGAATATCAGTAGCTTTCACTCAGATCTGGTGGTATCCTGATCGTAAATCAATTTTTGAAAAGACCGATACACCACGCAGCTGATTAATTAAATCGTTAATTCTAGGCAGTGGGTATTTATTCTTGATGGTCAGCTTATTCAATTGGCGGTAATCAACACATAATCGCATGCTACCATCCTTTTTCTTGACGAGTAACACCGGAGCACCCCACGGTGATACACTCGGTTGGATAAATTGTTTTTCAAGCAACTCGTCAACTTGCTTCTTTAACTCAGCTAATTGGTGCTGAAATCCCGAGTCATTAAATTGATGGTAAAATCTTAGTAAAATGAAATGTGACTCTCGGATTCACACTTATGACAAGTGCACCAGTCGTTAAAATTGTAGTATATTTGATCGTCTCACAGGGATTGTGGTAAATACCTCAATCTAGGACTAGTACAATCTGAACCAACAGAAAATACATGAAATTCATTCGGTTTTTATGGTTTTAGTGTTTTATAGTTGTTTTTATATTTTGAGAAACAGAGTTAAGGTGAAATGTGAAAAGTGATTAAAAGAAAACAGGTCAGGATTGCTTCGGCTCACAATTTCCTCAAGAAACATGCAATTAAGTATAATCGAACTTCACAATCTAGAGGACAATCCGCTTATGGTTATTCCCTAATTCCTTAGGTGAAAAACACTAATCCTTAAGCAATGAACCTTAATTCCTTAAGTGCTCGATTAACCTAAGAATCTAATGCGAAATTAGAGGTTGAACTCTAACTATTCACCTAAATTGATTAGGCCTGAACTAGTTAGAAAGCTGGAAGTTACCTAAGCTTCAACCATGATTCCTCACTGGTGAAGTTCTTCATCCGTTCTGGATTTGTCAATCCAGCAATTCTGCTCCACTCCTCAGCTTGTTCGCCTCAAGATCTTCAAAGCCGATCTACTTGCTCACAGCTTCAAGATTCCATTGTTCACCTTCACAATCCCAACCTTAGGGATTTAGAACTCCATAGACTTCAGTTCCATCGAAGGATTGTGGAACGTCATGGAGGAGAGAGTTTAGAGAGATGAAAAATGTAGTGAGAGATTGGAAATGGAAAAATGAAATTGTATTACGTTGCTCTCTGTCTCTACACACACACTACTACTATTCTTGCTACTCCTATCTACAGAGTATGTACAACCTATTTATAAGTTTCTACCTCACTAACTTAACTGATAACTTCGGACTACTTAAGCTAACGACTAACACTATTTAATTACATAGTTTACAAAATAACTAACTAATTACAGCTCAGCTCTTAACAGGATCCAGCTCAACCTTAGCTAATGTACAGCTCAGCTCCAGCTAATTGACAACTCACTTCTTAAGTTAACTTGAGGTTGCAGTAGTAGAGAAGAAGGCAATGGGAGCGGAACAGTACTGCACCAAGTGTGTTGTTGGAGGGAAGGAACGGTGTTTAAATTACTGCCTTGATGCTTCAGCTGCTGAGTATTCGCTTGGGCGGATTAAGCTTCGCTTGGTTGAGTCCGGATTAATACTGTAGTGTTTCTTTCTCTCTTGGGCGTTATGGCAAAACTTGGGCGAGGACGGACTCTTAAAGTTATGCTTGAGTGAGTCCGGATTTTACTAGGACGGATTAAATAATGACTAAGCACATCGGTTTCTTATGTAGCATTCCGTTCTTCTTCTCTTTTATAACCGGTGTCTTGGGCGTTGTCTTCTTAAGTAAGCTTGGGCGTAGTCTTGCTTTGGGCGGAGTCTTAGACGGAGTACTTGGACGCTCGCTTGAGCGGATTTAATTCCTGCTTGGGCGGATTAATTATTAAATCGGTATTCTGTAGTTGGCACTCGGGTTTTACATGCAGTATTCTGAGCCCTTATTCTCTTTTGGAGTCAGTGTCTTTGAGGTCTCACTCAGTCGGTCTTTGGAAAATCTCACTCGGATTTATCAAATCTCTCTCGGTTCTGTAGAATTTCACTCGGAATTTTCTTCTTATCTTGAGTCTGCCCTGTTCCTGCACCAATAAACAGCTACTTGCCTAGCATTTATATGCTGGCTACCTAGTAAATTTGTAAATACTTCAAAATTCCTTATTTAATTAAAATTTTCAATCGGTTTCTTACATAGATAACATACTTTTGAAATAATTAACTACAACATGAATTCTTATCAAATTATTAAATAATAATAATAAAACTAGACAATACTTAGTAAATTATGTTAAATAATTAGTGGAATAATTAAGTCTTTTCAAGACTTATCACATCCCCAAACTTAAAACTTTGCTTGTCCTCAAGCAAATATTCAGATTAATTATCAATCAGTAATTGATCAGCACAGTCAATCTTTCCTTAACTTAATTCATACTATAATTATTGAACACCGATCATGCTTTCTTCTCGCAATTTCTAAAAGTATAAATACTTACACCTCCTTTGGAAGACAAGTTGCTGATGCTTTCCTCACTGGTCGGTGTTTAACTCTTCTCTCGATGTGTAGGGTAAATAAAATGCACTCAGCACCTGCATACTTGTTAGATCAACATAAGCTTGCAACAGTTCTAAACATCATGAAATATGCCAACTCAATCGGATCAGTAAGGGCTTTTTAAGCTTATAATGGGGCTCGGCTACAGGCTCAATTATTGTTTTTCCGAGTCATAGATAGGTTACAAGATGTGTCCACTGATGCTTTGCCTCGATTCTAACTTACTTACCTCGACTAATAACTCTCTTTACTTTTCCAACTGGATGCTACTTAATAACTCGTGCTATTTTGCACTTCTTTCTCCTTTTTTTTTTTAAATCCTTCGGACTTCTCTTTCTTTCTTGACTTTTTCTTTCTATCTTTTTCCGATCGAAAATTTTTCTTGTGGTGCTTTCCACCTCTTTTTCTTTTCTGAACTTTGTTCATTTTTCTCTCTCGGCTTTTGCCTTTCTTCCTTTTATTTTTCTACATATTTATCCATAATCAAGGTCGGAGTGCGTCCTTAATTACTGTTAAGCACACTCTTCATCCCCAAACTTAGAAATTGCTAGTCCCTAGCAATAAGCAAAAAAAAACCGAGTAATTCACCAGTGGAACATCCAGGGTACTCTAGTCGGGTTTTTCTTGGATAAATAGGCTTGTAATGTTAGGTACATAAAACGAATGAAAGGGTCTCAGGCTCAAACATATTATTGGATCAAAGGATGATTAATATATTAGGAAGGTTATTTTTGGCCCTGGCTAAATAATTAAAGAAGGCCTTCATCATTTCCGATTGGTTGACATACGACAATTAGCAAGAACTGAGGCAAATTCTGTCTCACTAACTAGCATGCAAGCTCACTTGGAAAAAATAAAACAGGCTCAAAAGCTCATACAATTATAACATTTAATCAGCCAGTCTTGTCCCCAAACTTAATGTAAGATCATACATCTAGATTGCTAACTAGCATGCCGAGTAAACATTTTAACTAAGGGTGAATAATAGTTATGGTCAGAGATCATGAGTTAAGCAAAAACCGATCAATTAATTTATCTGACTACAGCTTAACGAATCAGCAAACTTTTTTAAATTATGAAGATGGATTTGGAAATTAAATATAATTATCATATTTTATCAAATAAAGACTCAGACAATTAAATAAAGAGTCGGGATACTAGAATACTTCCCTTTTACCTGAATGGCAGTGCTTGGAAACGCATAATCGGATCGGGACTCATGGAGTTTACCAATACATACGAAAAATCGAATAAAACAAACAATTGAACATGAAAGTAAAATTTCATTACGTAATTAAAAATAAAAATAAAAATAAATTCAGTGTTCAGCAAGCAAATACAATAGCTTCAAACTAAATACATAAGAAACATTATAAAAACGTGGCACCAATGCTTAAACATTTTGAGCTTCATCATCCTTGTCGTGCTGAGGGGAAATCGTGAATCCAATGGAAGCTAACCATGCATCCCTATCAGGTGGGGCTCCCATTTCCGATGAATGCTCAACCCTCAGTTTCGAAGCAATCTTCCTGAGCATCTGATCGTGGTTCAAAACCCGATCGTAAATTTCAAGTTGCATCTTCTTCACAACCTGTAATTCCTGTAATATTAAAAGAATGTCAGAGGAAGAAGAAGATAAACCAGCTCCTACAAATTGCTTGGGACGTTCTGTTTCTGCGGCTTTAAAGTTCACAGCACAGTTTTCATCAGCTTTAATACTTTCCACCTCTGGTGACTCATCTTCCTCACTGGTAGGAGGGACATTCCTTTGAACCAGAGGAGATATATCCCTTTGCTCCTGACTTTGACTAGGGACCTGGACAGATGAATCAGAAATATTGATGGTGGCCACTTCTCTTTCAGTATCTAATTGTTTCCTTCGCACACTTCCTTCTGCGAAGTTTGGTCTACGTTTCTGTAGAAGTCTTTGAGATCTTCTCTTCATGATGAATGTTAAAATAACGATGATAAACAACCTTTCTCAGAAATCAGAAAGTGTCTTTTTGTCTTCAGCTCAAGTTCAACACAGGTACTGAAGGTTGGAAACTGAAAGGACTTTTCTTTTATAACGAAGAATTCAATTTTCCAGAGACGCGTAAATGCGGTCAACTTTAATTATTACTTTTATTAAATGCATTACTACTGTTATTATTATTATTATGTTTATTATTTATTATTATATTTATATATTTTATTTAAATTTTATTTATTATTGTTTTATTTATTATTATTTTTGAATACTCAATTACTAGAGGGGTAGAAGATCGAGGAAGAGTGGGATGATACCAATGTGATGCCAAATGGACATAGGAGAATGGAAGATGAACAGGCCATAAGACAACGTAGCAAATGAAAAATTTAAATACCTGAAATAGAGTGCATGAAAAACGAGTGAAAAATGGTAATGGAATACGAGTGAATCAAGAAACGAATAATAAAAGAAACGAATAGAAGTATGAACGAATGAATGAAAACTCAAGTAAATAAATAATGACTAAAAAGAGGGAAAGGGGTGAAAGGATGATAATCGAGTGAGAATGGAAATAGGTACCGAGCGATTGAATAGTTGATCAACGAATGAGGTGAACAACGCAAGTCCGAGTAAATGAAAGGGAAAGAATGAATGCATAACTGAAAAGCTAACTGACAGGTGAGGAACGGAAAAGAGGGTGACCGAATGGGAATAAGGAAAGGGTATACCGATCGATGAAGGAGCTGAGTAAATGAAGGAACCGAATGAACTAGTGAGAAACCTAGTGAATAAGGAACTGAGTGATGAAAAAGTGAATAAAACACTGAATGAAAAGGGGACTGAGTGGGTTACAAAATGAGTGAAAGAATGAATGAATGAAGATAAGTGTATGAGAACCGAGTGTGACAATAAATGGGCGAGTGAACAACCGTCGTGAGATATGAGTGAACACAGAAGTGCGTGGAAGAAAGAACGAATGAGAGTAAGGCTGAGCGAAAGAAAGGACGAGTGGATGAAACTGAGTAATATAGATCGGAGATATGAGTGAATGACAATGAGAGTTCAGGCGAAAAACAAAAAATGACAGGAGTAAAAATGGAATGAATGAAATACCGAATTAATGAAAGGCCAAGTGAATAAAATGAATACAATGGAGAAACTCAGGGAATGAAAAACGCGAAGACAAGAAATTGAGTGTGACAGTCGCGAATGAAACATGAGTAGATGAAAACGAAAAATCAACAGCGTGAGAAAACTGAGAAAGAAAAATAAGTGGAATGAAACGACGGGTAAATGAATACTGAGTGGATTAAACCGGGTAAAATTGACAAAAACGAATGAACAAACAGCGAGAGGTCGGACAAATATAAAAACAAGTGAAAGGACAGGAAAGAATGGCTAACCGACCGTGTGAACAAACATGAGTGAAATATAGACGAAGAAGAAGATACAAGGAACCAATATATTGGAAACTGAGGGATGAATATACTGAGTGGACGAGGTCAGGGAAGAGTGTGGTGAGGTCAGGGAAGAGAAGAGTGTGCGAGGGAAACAAGCGAACAATGGCCGAGTGAATAATATATGTGTATTATAATTACATGAACGAAATACAGAGAGAGACGAGTAGAAAAGCGAAAGGATAAGAAACTGAGTGAAATAAACCAAGTGAATGTAAAACGAGCTAATGAGAAACTTACGGAGAGATGAGTAAGGAACATAATAGAAGTAAATTGAACGAACGAGTGAATGATATACTGGATGGAAAGAATACTGATTGAATGAAAAATGAGAAAATGAAGACGAGTGAAGGATTAACTAGGTAATGAAGGATGAATGAAATAGAGTGACCGAGTGAAATGAAGAACGAGTGAAATGAAAAACGAGTGAAAAATGAGGTCACAATGAAAGTCAGAATGATATGGAGCAAATGAGTGAGAAAAACGAGTGAATATAATAATGACTGCATAGGAGTCCGAGTGAACGGAATACCGAATGGATGAAGAAAAAGACGATTGAATGACAAAACGCGTAGACGAGAGAATGAGTGAATGAAAGGCTGGATGAACAAGCAACACATGCAGTGAAATCGAGTAATGAAACAAAGGAAGAACCTTGGTGGATTGAAAGCACGAATGAATCAACGACTGAGAAGAAGAATGGATAACAGAATTCATGAAAAGAAGGACGAGTGAAAGATAAATGAACGAAACTGAGTGAGGAGTGAGGGAGCCGAGTGGAAGAAACCGACTACTAGAGAACGCCGAGTGGATGAATGAATAAAAGGCTGCGTGCAAATGAGACTAATGGATACAATACTGATTGTGATGACTGAGGAATCCGAATGGTGAAAAGCCGACTGAAATAGGTCACTTTTCACTATCTGACCCGTTCATTACATCAACGATCAGCAATCCTTCCAAGTCTTCTTTTTTTTTATTCACAGAAATTTATTGAAAAATACCGAGGGAAGTTCAGTCGGGAAGAAGGGTTACGACGAAGTAACAATTATCTGAGCGTACTATTTTTACTCAACTTAGTACAATTTTCCTCTAAGTGCGAAACAACAATCAGCATTGGCTCGCCTAAGCTACCAGCGCTTCTCCTGAGCGAAAATAGAAGAATCAACTCGGATTTCCTTCTTCAACTTCACAATTTTATTTTATTTAAACTTCTAAACAAAACAATCGGAACATAGGGCTGCCTCCCTAGAGCGCTTCTTTAAGGTCACTAGCTTGACCTTATTGTATCTAAGAAGATGGTTTCAGTAACAAGGAGGTTTTCTGCCTATCAAACTCTCCTCCAAAGTAGAGTTTGAGTCGCTGGCCATTCACCTTGAAAAACCGATCGGTAGTCGGATCTTTCAGTTCGACTGCACCATGAGGAAAAACCTCATTTACAGTAAAAGGCCTGGACCACTTAGATCTAAGTTTTCCAGGGAAGAGTTTCAGTCGGGTATTGAATAACAAAACCTGATCGTCCTTCTGAAACTCTTTCTTATTAATTCGCTTATCATGCCATTTCTTTGTTTTCTCCTTATAAATGGAGGCACTTTGATAAGCGTTGAGTCGGAACTCCTCTAATTCATGGAGTTTCAAAACTCTTTCCTCCTGAGACTGGTCACAGTCCATGTTTAATAGTTTTGTGGCCCACCACGCTTTGTGTTCTAACTCCACAGGGAGATGGCAAGCCTTACCGTACACCAGTTGATACGGGGACATGCCAATCGGAGTTTTGAAAGCTGTTCGGTAAGCCCACAATGCATCATCTAATTTTACCGACCAATCTTTTCTGGATTTTCCGACCACTTTTTCTAAAATTCTTTTTATTTCTCTATTTGACAATTCGACTTGTCCACAAGTCTGTGGATGGTAAGGAGTGGATATCTTATGTAAAACCTCATAGTGACGCAGGGCTTTTTCCATTATCTTATTGCAAAAATGTGAACCCTCATCACTAATAATTACTCTCGGAACTCCAAACCTAGAGAAAATATTCTTCTTAATGAACCTAAGCACAACCTGTGCATCATTGGTTCTGGTCGGAATTGCCTCCACCCATTTGGAGACGTAGTCCACAACAACCAGAATGTATTCGTTGGAGAACGACTTAGGGAAGGGTCCCATGAAGTCGATACCCCAAACGTCAAATAATTCCACAATTAGAATGTTCGTCAAAGGCATGCCAGCTTTTGCGGAGAGACCTCAACTCCTTTGACATTTGTCACACCTTTTGACATATTCCTTAGAATCCTGAAAGATAGTTGGCCAGTAAAAGCCACTCTGTAACACCTTTGCTGCGGTACGGGAGGCACCATCATGGCCTCCATAATAAGAATCGTGGCAGTGCCACAAGAGCCTTTCTTGCTCAGATTCAGGCACACAGCGCCTGATTACTCCATCTATGCCTATTTTAAACAAAAATGGATCATCCCAAAGAAAAGCCTTACTATCATGAAAGAATTTTTTTCTCATTTGGGATGTCCAACCATCAGGTACCACTGAGGCACTTTTAAAGTTTGCCATGTCAGCATACCATGGCCCAGTCATAATGGCCATCAACTTTTCGTCTGGAAATTCTTCTTTTATCAAGACAGAATCCGACTCAGCTTCCAGACGAGACAATTGGTCTGCAACCGAGTTCTCTACTCCTTTTTTGTCTCGTATTTCTAAGTCAAACTCTTGGAGTAACAGAACCCACCTAATCAGTCTCGGTTTAGACTCTTTTTTAGCTAGTAAATACTTGATTGCCGAGTGGTCTGTATATACAATGACTTTGGCACCAATCAAGTATGCACGAAATTTATCAAATGCATACACCACAGCAAGCATTTCTTTTTCAGTCGTGGTGTAATGTATTTGATTTTCATTTAACACTTTACTAGCATAATAAATCACATGAGTTAATTTCTCTTTTTTCTGACCCAGTACAGCTCTGATTGCAAAGTCACTTGCATCACACATCAATTCAAACGGTAAAGACCAGTCGGGTGATGCAAGGATCGGAGCTGAAGTCAAACTTTGTTTTAATTTTTCAAATGCCTTGACACAGTTTTCATTAAATGCAAACACCTGATCTTTCACAAGCAAATCGGTCAAAGGCTTAGCTATTTTTGAAAAATCTTTTATGAATCTTCTATAGAACCCAGCACATCCTAGAAAACTCCTTACTCCTTTCACATTGATCGGAGGAGGAAGTTTTTCAATAATTTTAATTTTTGCTCGGTCCACCTGCATGCCCTCAGCAGAAATCCTATGACCAAGGACTATCCCTTCCTTAACCATAAAGTGGCATTTCTCCCAGTTAAGAACGAGATTAGTCTCTTGACATCTCATCAGCACTTTAGCTAAGTTGCTGAGGCATGTGTCAAAATTACTTCCAAATACCGAGAAGTCATCCATGAATACCTCAATAAATTTCTCTACCATATCCCCAAAAATTGCCAGCATGCACCTTTGGAAGGTTGCTGGAGCGTTGCACAAGCCGAACGGCATGCGCCTGTATGCAAAAATTCCATAGGGACATGTGAAGGCAGTCTTTTCTTGATCCTTCGGGTCAACCACAATTTGGTTATAACCCGAGTACCCATCAAGAAAACAATAGTACTCATGTCCTGATAACCTCTCAAGCATTTGATCAACAAACGGAAGGGGGAAATGGTCCTTCCGAGTAGAGTTATTCAGCCTTCTGTAATCAATGCACATCCTCCAGCCTGTAGTTGGCCGAGTGGCAATGATTTCACCCTGGTCATTTCTTACAGTCGTCATTCCTCCCTTCTTGGGCACCACTTGGACTGGGCTAATCCAAGTGCTGTCCGAGATCGGGTAAATGATTCCTGCATCAAGGAGCTTGACCACTTCCTTTCTCACTGCTTCCTTCATAATGGGGTTTAGTCTGCGTTGTGGCTGAACAACAGGAGAATAGTCATCCTCCATTAGGATTTTGTGCATACAAAAGGATGGACTAATTCCCTTCAAGTCAGAAATGTTCCAGCCAATGGCAGATTCATGAGCCTTTAATACCCCAACTAGTTTATCCTCATCCTCTTCTTTTAAGTCGGAATTAATAATTACAGGATGAGTGTCATTTCCTCTCAGGAAAACATATTTTAGATGAGAATGTAAAGGTTTTAAATCACATTTTTCTTCCAAAAATTCCTTTCCTTTCTCATCTTCAGTATTTTCCAAATCATTTTTCTTTTCTAAATCACCTACTTCAAAAACTTCCAGTAGGTCCAGTATTTCCGAGTGAGAGTCAATTGACTCGGTCTCGGAATCAAAGTCATCCTCTAAAAACATTTGTAAAGCCTCTTCCTTAGTTTTTAGCAGTAAGGGGGTCTGGTAATTTTCAACCTCTTCAATCATTAGGCAATCCATCCGTTCAGTCGGATGTTTCATGGAATTGAAGACGTTAAAAATTACTTGTTCCTCCTGAACTCTCAGCATGAGTTCACCCTTTTCCACATCAATCAATGCTCTGCCAGTAGCTAGGAAGGGTCTACCTAAGATCAAAGGGATCTCTCGGTCAGCTTCCATGTCTAGCACTATGAAATCTGCTGGGAAGATAAATTTATCAACTTTTACTAACAAATCTTCCAGCATGCCTTGGGGATATTTAATGGACCTGTCAGCCAACTGCAAGGACATGCGAGTCGGTTGCAAGTCATTAATTCCCAGCTTTTTCATTAAAGATAAAGGCATCAGGTTTATACTGGCTCCTAGATCACAGAGAGCACTTCCTACATGAATATCCCCTATTGTACACGGTATTGTGAAAGATCCAGGATCCTCTAGCTTTTGGGGAAGTTTCTTTTGAATGATTGCGCTACACTCTTGAGTGAGAGTAATCATTTCATCCCCCCTAAGCTTCCTCTTCTTAGACAATAGTTCTTTTAAAAATTTTGCATAAGAAGGCATCTCCTGCAATGCCTCAGCAAAAGGGATATTAATGTGAAGTTTCTTAAAGACCTCTAAGAACCTAGCAAACTTCTGCTCCTTTATTTGCTTTTTAAACCTGTGCGGAAATAGAGCATTCCTCAGTTTTTCAGGAGTCAGCTTAGAAGCTTCCTCCAGGATCAAATCAATTTTTTTCTTTTTCTTTTGATGGACTTTATTTTCTTTTTCTTTTTCCAATTCTTTCTTATTTTCTACTTTATTTTTATTGTCCTGCTCGGTTTCCTGTATTCTTTCTTTTCCTTTTTCTGAACCTATTTCTTGACTCGGAGATGGAGAAATAATTTTTCCACTCCTAGTAATTATGGCCTTGCAATGTTCCCTTGGATTTACCTCGGTATCTCCAGGGAAATTGCCTGCTTGCCTCTCAGCTAATTGTTTAGAAAGCTGTACTACTTGATTTTCTAAATTCCTTATGGATGCTTCCTGATTCTTAAAACTGGCCTGAGTGGCCTGGATAAACTGAGAAAGTACATTCTCGAGTTTGGATTTTTCTTTAACAAGAGAGTGAGAAGGTTGTTGTGGTTTATTTGTGGGTTGACTCGGTGGTATATTCTGATTCAGATGTGGACCTTTCTGCCAGGAAAAATTTGGGTGGCTCCTGTAATTAGGATTAAAGGAATTAGAAGGATAATTCCTTTGATACTGTTGCTGCCCCATATAATTCACTTGCTCGGAAGGCACAACTGGATCACACATTCCATTTTCATGGTCTCCACCACAAAAATCACAACTGATCATAGAAACTTGGCTCGGCTTTTGGAGTTCTGAAATCTGAATGCTTAATTTTTCCAAAGCCTGAGTCATCAATTTACTCTGAGCCAAATAAGCATCTTGTGCTTCTAATTCTAATATTCCTCTCCTAGGGACTTGGTTTCTCTCACTAATCAGGCATTCATTAGAAGCCATCACATCAATCAGCTCTATAGCTTCTTCTACAGTTTTAGTTGTTAATGAGCCTCCAGCCGAGGCATCTATCAAAACTCTGGTAGCTGGCCTAACACCATTATAGAAAATAGTCACCTGCTGTACATCGGAAATCTAATGATGAGGACATCTCCTCAGACTTTCTTTATACCTATCCCATGCTTCCATCAAGGACTCACCTTCCCTTTGCTGGAAACATGTGATTTCATTACGCAGCTTTGCATATTTAGAAGGAGGAAAGTATTTAATCAAAAATTTCCTTTGCAAATCCTCCCAGGTAGAAATACTGCCTCTCGGTTGACTCTACAACCAGGCTTTTGCTCGGTCCCTCAGAGAAAATGGAAACAACCTTAGTCGGATTGCCTCCTCAGGGACTCCATTCATTTTTACTGTATCACAAATTTGGAGGAAAGTTGCTAAATGTAAATTTGGGTCCTCAACCTCACTTCCTCCGAATTGTTCATTTCTTACCAACTGCAGTAAGGCTGGTTTTAGTTCAAAATTGTTAGCTGCAATCGGTGGCCTAAGGATGCTAGCTTGCGATCCTTCTTCAGTCGGCCTGGAGTAGTCACCTAGTGTAACTCTCCTCTGTTCCATTTCTTTTTCTTCTTTTTGCTTTTTCTCTTTTCTTAATCTACGTTCTAACAAATCGATGTCAGGATCAAAGAAGAAAGGTTCTCCTCTGCTCCTTGACTGCATACAACAATTGTTAACACAACAAAAACAACTAACAGCTACGACTACTTGAAACAATAACTACTAAGAAAAATACGTATTGACTGCACACAGAAACAAAAGCAAATGGTTCAGTCTAGTACCGGTCCAAGGATTGTTGATATTACTCAACAATCCCCGGCAACGGCGCCATTAACTTGGTGCTGAAATCCCGAGTCATTAAATTGATGGTAAAATCTTAGTAAAATGAAATGTGACTCTCGGATTCATACTTATGGCAAGCGCACCAGTCGTTAAAATTGTAGTATGATTGTGGTAAATACCTCAATCTAGGACTAGTACAATCTGAACCAACAGAAAATACATGAAATTCATTCGGTTTTTATGGTTTTAGTGTTTTATAGTTGTTTTTATATTTTGAGAAACAGAGTTAAGGTGAAATGTGAAAAGTGATTAAAAGAAAACAGGTCAGGATTGCTTCGGCTCACAATTTCCTCAAGAAACATGCAATTAAGTATAATCGAACTTCACAATCTAGAGGACAATCCGCTTATGGTTATTCCCTAATTCCTTAGGTGAAAAACACTAATCCTTAAGCAATGAACCTTAATTCCTTAAGTGCTCGATTAACCTAAGAATCTAATGCGAAATTAGAGGTTGAACTCTAACTATTCACCTAAATTGATTAGGCCTGAACTAGTTAGAAAGCTGGAAGTTACCTAAGCTTCAGCCATGATTCCTCACTGGTGAATTACTTCATCCGTTCTGGATTTGTCAATCCAGCAATTCTGCTCCACTCCTCAGCTTGTTCGCCTCAAGATCTTCGAAGCCGATCTACTTGCTCACAGCTTCAAGATTCCATTGTTCACCTTCACAATCCCAACCTTAGGGATTTAGAACTCTATAGACTTCGGTTCCATCGAAGGATTGTGGAACGTCATGGAGGAGAGAGTTTAGAGAGATGAAAAATGTAGTGAGAGATTGGAAATGGAAAAATGAAATTGTATTACGTTGCTCTCTGTCTCTACACACATACTACTACTATTCTTGCTACTCCTATCTACAGAGTATGTACAACCTATTTATAAGTTTCTACCTCACTAACTTAACTGATAACTTCGGACTACTTAAGCTAACGACTAACACTATTTAATTACATAGTTTACAAAATAACTAACTAATTACAGCTCAGCTCTTAACAGGATCCAGCTCAACCTTAGCTAATGTACAGCTTAGCTCCAGCTAATTGACAGCTCACTTCTTAAGTTAACTTGAGGTTGCAGTAGTAGAGAAGAAGGCAATGGGAGCGGAATAGTACTGTACCAAGTGTGTTGTTGGAGGGAAGGAACGGTGTTTAAATTACTGCCTTGATGCTTCAGCTGCTGAGTATTCACTTGGGCGGATTAAGCTTCGCTTGGTTGAGTCCGGATTAATACTGCAGTGTTTCTTTCTCTCTTGGGCGTTATGGCAAAACTTGGGCGAGGACGGACTCTTAAAGTTATGCTTGAGTGAGTTCAGATTTTACTAGGATGGATTAAATAATGACTAAGCACATCGGTTTCTTATGTAGCATTCCGTTCTTCTTCTCTTTTATAACCGGTGTCTTGGGCGTTGTCTTCTTAAGTAAGCTTGGGCGTAGTCTTGCTTTGGGCGGAGTCTTAGACGGAGTACTTGGACGCTCGCTTGAGCGGATTTAATTCCCGCTTGGGCGGATTAATTATTAAATCGGTATTCTGTAGTTGGCACTCGGGTTTTACATGCAGTATTCTGAGCCCTTATTCTCTTTTGGAGTCAGTGTCTTTGAGGTCTCACTCAGTCGGTCTTTGGAAAATCTCACTCGGATTTATCAAATCTCTCTCGGTTCTGTAGAATTTCACTCGGAATTTTCTTCTTATCTTGAGTCCGCCCTGTTCCTGCACCAATAAACAGCTACTTGCCTAGCATTTATATGCTGGCTACCTAGTAAATTTGTAAATACTTCAAAATTCCTTATTTAATTAAAATTTTCAATCGGTTTCTTACATAGATAACATACTTTTGAAATAATTAACTACAACATGAATTCTTATCAAATTATTAAATAATAATAATAAAACTAGACAATACTTAGTAAATTATGTTAAATAATTAGTGGAATAATTAAGTCTTTTCAAGACTTATCACTAATTCAATTGGAGACATTCTATAAGGGGCTCTGGAGACTGGCTCGGCTCCAGGAATCAGATCAATAGAGAATTCAATCTCTCTGTCAGGAGGAACACCAGGTACATCCTCCGAGAACAACTTGGGAAAATCACAAACAACAGGAATGTCTCGGATCCTAGAGCAGCTTCCTCAACAGTGGTAGCATACACTCGGCCTGCAGGCGGTGAACTGGAACTCCCAGCCTGATCATTCCTCGGCATCCCAGAATTGTTGCCGCGTCCACCATTGCCTCTACCTCCTCTGTTACCGTTTCCACGGCCTCGTCCTCGGAAGCCTCCACGGTTTACACTAGCATTCGATTCAGTCGGTTGGAGAAGAGGATAGTTAGGATGAACATGTCCTTTGTAACATCCTGTTTTTAATAATAGTCCTATTTTGTAAATTATGAAGTATAGAAGGTCTATAAGTAATAATCAATGAATAAAACATCCAATGGATGGCTTGTATTACTTCAAAAATTCCATTTTTGAGTATAAATATGGAATTTATATAGATCTTTGATGATAATATCCATTTTCCGAGTAGAAATGCCTTAGAAAGAACTGTCCGAGTGAAAAAAGGACTCTATTCCGAGTGAAGGATGAAATTCCAAGTGAAGGATGAAATTTCGAGTGAAGGTTATGTTTTCCGAGTGGAACATGGCTGAGAGGGTCTCTTCCGAGTGGAATACCTGTCTCAGAGACATTTCTGAGTGAAGAGGGTTTGATAGAACCTCTTTTGGGTGAGAGAATCTGAGTGACTCACCTTGGAGTGACTCACTGCCGAGTCAAATGCTTTCAAATGACTCATTCCGAGTCAATTATTTCTGAATGACTCGTTTTCGAGTCAAACACCCCAGAAAGACTCATTCTTGAGTCAAGTATTTTCCAAAGACTCGTTTCCGAGTCAATCATGGTCAGACGTTGCAATTCTGAATGAAAGATTCACTGAGTGCCTTCATTTTCGAGTGAAGTACAGAGGAAAATGTATTTTCGAGTGGAAGGGTTCTGAATGGGGACACACGGTGTATGATTGCCCAGATGTGTCAACACTGGAATGAGATTCCGAGTGAGTGGACAACTATGAGGGAGAAACGGTTTCTGAAAAGTTTTACCGAGTGAAACCGTGTGTGTGTGGAGACTCGGATTTGGAATGAAATTACCGAGTGGAACCCGTGTGAGTGAAGACACGGATTTGAAAATAATTTACAAATGAGGAACCGAGTGTTGAAGACTGAGTAAAAGAGTTGACTCGGTTTTGGAATATATTGCCGAGTGAAAAACAGAGAAGGATGACTCGGTTGGGAATAAATTATGCCGAGTGAAAACCGAGTGGATGAAAGGTCGGTTTTGGGGAATGACGACCTCTGGTCAGATTTTGCTTAAGTGAGGCTTGTGTGTCTCGCTCAAGCGAGTCAGTATTCACTTGAGCGAAACTCACACTCGCTCAAGCGAGTCGGTTTTCGCTTGAGCGAAACTCCTCTGCCAGTGTAATGTGTGGCACTCGCTCAAGCGAGATAGGATTCCGCTTGAGCGAGAGGACTCGGATTTCCCCCTCTTCACGTTACTGACAATTTCTAGTCGGCATATATGCTGACTGGGTAGAATTCCAGTCGGTTCAGAGACTGACCGAGTGGAATTCCAGTCGGTTTTCAGTGTCAAATTAACGTTTGACTCCAATCTTGTCCTTTTATGCATATTTTAATATACTTCTCTTCAATCATACCAACTCCATTAGGCAGGCGGCAGAAGTGGACAACTATAGAGCCTACTTTCTTATCTAAATCTCCATTATCTCCACTAACAGCCCACTAGCAAACCACTCATGGAAAGTTGTCTCCCACTACCTTGCATTATTAAACAAAGCACTATCCCTTCTGAAACTCTTAGAAACAGAAAAGATAGTGAACCTTCTACCTCTCATTTACTCTCCTTCCTCAAGACCCTTCGAACAGAAGCTAGGACAACCAGGAGACCATTTTCAGTCGGCAAACCAAGTAAGAGGGGACAGGGTTGTGAATGATTATGAAATGGGTAGAATTGTATGCTGACCTAGGATTCCAGTTTTATTTTTCTATCTTGTTGCTCAGTTTTGAGATTGAAAACGTGTGATTTTGATTCTGACTTCTTCATGAAAGTTGTATATCTTTTTGTCATCTGAATTTTGAGACCTGAATCAATTACATTGAATATGTATAGCAAAAGTTATAGCCAAAATACTACAGCATGTCCGAGTGGAATATTTATCCTATATTTTGTGTATATATTAAAATTTCGGGACTTATACATGCATAATCAGCCTTTGATGTCTTCATGAAAGTTGTAGATATTTGTGCTATGGATCTGTTGAAAGTGGTTTCAAGTCAAAATCATTTTTGTAGCTCGAGTTATGCCTAAAATACTGAAGTATGTCCAAGCTGTAAATCTGTTAACTTGAGATACATATTTTATTTTTAAAACTGGGAACTTTGTGGTGAGAATTAGTGATTGGTGTCTTCAGCAAAGTTGTAGATCTTCTTGTTATGTGAATTTTAAGACCTGAACCGACTGAATTGGATATGTATAGCATGAGTTATGATCAAAATACTACAGCATGTCCGATTGAAATACTTATCTTGTGTTTTGTGCATATATGAATATTCTGGGAATTATACATACGTTTTTAGACTTTGATGTATTCATGAAAGTTGTAGATATTTATGTTAAGGATCTATAGAAAGTGGTTTTGAGTTAAAAAGATGCTTGTAGCTCTAGATATGCGCAAAATACAGAAGTATGTTCATGATGAAAATCTGTTAACTATGAAATCCGAATCTTATTTTTACAACTGGGAATTTTGTGGTGAGAATTAGTGGTTGGTGCCTTCATGAAAGTTGTAGATATTTGTGTTAATAATAATTTAGAACTGGTTTCATGCCAAAATTGTTTTTGTAGCTCCAGAAACGTTGAAAATACTAACTTGTGTACTTTGTAAAAATCCTCTTTGAGGCAGTTTTGTATTCTGTGAATAAGTGATGTTTCTGTTTAGAATTTGAATTTATGGTCTTCATGAAAGTTGTATATATTTATGTTATTGAGCTATAGAAAGTGGAATAACATGAAAAGGATTTGATTTTCTCATTTTATGACTGTTTTACTAACGTATGTTGCTGTTGGAAATGCTGAAATTTGCTTATAATGGTTATTATGGATAAAAATGATATTTTCCCTATGGGTAACAATTTATTATTGAATTCTTGAGTGATTATGAAGTATTATGAATGTTGATGAGTGTCTAATGAGCATCATTCAGTTTGTGTATTTTGGTGGTGAATAATTATGAATGACTAAATTAATATATATACATGAATGCCTTGCGGTTATTGATATATGTGGTTGAAACAGTAAATCCATGATTCTGAAAATTATTATATGTGATGTGTCCTTTGAGGACTTGTGGTTTTCCAAGTGGTTTTGGAAATTGATATATCATGGTATGTTAAATGATAAAGAGAATTAAAGGCATTCATGCATCATAAGCATTTGGACGCACCATGGAATTTAGGGGTTCCATGATTGCCTACCCTGGTGGGGGGTTACTCTATGATGAGTTTAAGCCCTATTTTCACAAGAACCATGGAAGTGCAGGGATCCATGGTTGTGCAAATTCCTACTGGTATACTTATTTTTGCAGGAGCCATGAAAGTGTAGGGATTCACGGTTATGCTAATTCCTACTTGTGCACTTAATTTCACAGGAGCCATGAAAGTGTAGGGATTCATGGTTATGCTAATTCCTACTGGAGTCTCTATGAGACTTTTTACTGCAGTATTCCCACCAAACCAAATGGATCCAGCATGACATCATTGGACTAAATTAAAGACTTATTAAATATAAATGAACTTGTTTGGCATATTCATCATGTCATTATGGTTTGTTGATTGTGTTTATGTAATTTTATTTATTTTATATTTATTCTATATTCTGTCTCACTCTTACATTAATTTTTACAGTGAATGCCACGCAGAATGAAGAGTGATGCCATGATTGATGACTATATGAATTATTACTTGGACTTTGATTTTATGGGTTGTAATAAGCATAACGTATCATGTATCGTTATTTTCTAAATCGTTTCCGCTACTTAAATGTTTTCTTGAATTTAATTATTCACGATTAGTATGTATGATAATATTCCGCAATTATCAACTGTTACGTGAACTCTGAATTTAATTTATGAATTTTAAAATGATCTTTTAAAAACGCGAAAAATTTATTCGGAAAATTACTAAGGACGTCACATTGGTAGTATCAGAGCATTTTCAAAAATTCAGGACCAAATGCTATGACATGTATTCATTCTTGATATACTATGTGAATTGTTTGATTACTTGTTTGAAACTATGTTAAGTATGTGCTATATGATTTGTCTAACTGATAAATTACAAAATGATTTGTTTGATTACTGTTGGTAATATGATAAATGTGTTATACAATTTATTGCGTAACTGATAAACTGTAGAATACTTATAGTTATGTTATAATACAATATATTTTCCCTTAGAATTAGTATAAACCAAACTACGAATGTAGGATGGCAAGAAACAACAACAACAACAACGATATGGCAGCTGCATTCAACCGCTTGGCTGAAGCCATAGAAAGACAAAATCAACCGAGAAGTGCTGGAGGACTTCATGGGTTAGATCACTTCCTAAAAAGGAAGCCATCACAATTCAAAGGAGGTTATAATCCGGAGGTAGCATACCTATGGGTTAAGGAAATGGAGCACATCTTCCGAGCCTTGCCCTGCACAGAATTCGAAAAGGTGGAGTATGCCACTTATATGATGGTTGAGGAAGCAGAAAACTGGTGGATACATGCCAGAACTCGTATGATTGAAACTGACAGACCTTTGGACTGGATCAACTTCAAAGACTGTTTCCTGGAGAAATATTTTCCAGTGAGTGTGAAAAGCCGAAAAGAGCTGGAATTTATGGAGCTGAAACAAGGCTCAATGTCTGTTGGTGAGTACGCTGCAAAATTTGAAGAATTATCTCTCTTTTACCCTCCTTTTCAACAGGCTGGTGCTGAAGCCTCAAAATGTGTCAAATTCGAGAATGGGCTGAATCTTGAAATTAAAGAGGCTATCGGATATCAAGAAATTCGGAGTTTTCCTATTCTGATCAATAAGTGCCGAATTTTTGAAGAAAACCACCAAGCCAGGTTGGCACAAGAAAAGGCCAATAGACAACTGAGACCTCAACCCGTTGCTTTCAAAAGGAGAGGATCGTTCTATCTGTAACACCCTCGGTTAGATAAGACAAACCCTTTTATGGGATCATCCTATTTAACCGAGAGGTCACAAGTTTTCAGAAAAAGTGAATATTTTTTTTAATAAAATAATGGCATATCAGTGGAAGCAAATAGTATGTAATTCACATAGTCATTCACAAACTGTAAGTAATTTTACTCTTAACAGAATGGGGCACGCAGGCACCCTTAATATTTATACAGTCATCCATGGTCTTATTATTCAACTACAGATATCCTACTTTTAATGAGTACTCTCAGTAAGTCCAACGTATTGCTGTTTCCTAGAACTCCGATTCTTGGTTTCCTAGTTCCTCTGTTAATATTCAACAGTAAGGGTGAGTATAACCCAAGACCCTGAAGGTTACACGGTGCGGACATAATCCAGTTAACAGATAATATCACATAAATCATGCAATTGACATATTTATAGCTTATAATAAACAAATATTGTCATGGAAATGCATGAGTAGGGTTTATTATGATTTATCTTAATTAAGTCTCATGATGCATGAAGGCCCAATAAATCAATTCATCTTCATCTCATTCTTTGGAATTTCTCCATTCCATTCTAGGGCGATCAGGGTCCGCCCAAGCTCCCATTTTCATAAGGTACAAATGAACTCATCAGTTCTCATCATTGATTGATATATTTTTGGGACTTGGATCCCTACGATCATAGTTACACTCTGTCATTTAGTCAAAGTACACCAGAATTGCATCGTCTCACCCGGCTATTAGGCGCGACACTGATGCCATTGGGTTTCCGTTCCGGTTGTACTCCCAAGATTCTTCATGGAGATCGAACGTGAATGTCCTCCAGCGTACCAGGTGTATGCTCTAGATAATTTTTCTCCTTCAAAAATATTTTCATGATGCGAAAATGCATTCTTTTTATCATTTGATCCTTGGGTATCTATGTGTTTCCAGTCTCAATATTCACAAGCTCTTGAATCCCATCAACTTGTTCAGACGTTACAAGTCATTTTATTATCTTATTCGAGCAAATATATCGGTTATATTTTGGTTCAAAATTATACTTTATATAAAGAGTAAAATAATATATTCCTTATTTTATTACTCATAATTAAATTAATAATAATAACAATAACAATAATACTAGTTAATAGAAACAATAATAATAATAATAATAATAAGTATAATAATAATAAGAATAATGATAATAATGGAAATAAGAACAATAATGAAAATTATAACGCTCCAATAATTCAAAAAGGAATAAAGAAGAGTTTCTGAATGAAAAATCCAAGTGAAAAACATTAAAACCAGTTTTTCCGAGTAAAAGAGTTAAATACCGAGTGAAAAATGAGTTTGTCGAGTGAAATGAGTTGAATACCGAGTAAAAATGAGTTTTCCAAGTAAAATAAGTCTGTTTCCGAGTGAAAATGAATTTTCTGAGTAAAATGAGTTAGATACCGAGTGTAATCAATAGGATTCCGAGTGAAATGAGTAGGATTCCAAGTAAAATCAGGATGAGATGAGTTTCTGGGTAAAATGAATATGAATCTGAGTGCAATCAGACTAAAAGAGTTTTCTCAGTGAAGTTAAAAATGTTTTCCGAGTGAAATATGATTGAGAAAGAGTTTTCTGAGTGAAATTACTATAATTCCGAGTGAAAAATGAGTTTTTCAGTGAAGTTAAAATCTTTTCCGACTGAAACGTGATTTAAGAAGAGTTTCCAAGTAAAATATTTGATTCCGAATAAAATCAAACTGAGAAGATGCTTTCCGAGTGAAAGCAGACTGGGAAAAGTTTTCTGAGTGAAATAAGATATTTTCCGAGTGAAATGAGTCTAAGAAGCGTTTTCTGAGTGAAATAATGAAAATACCGAGAAGAATAAACATCCAAGTAGTCCTTTCAAGCAGAATGATCGGATTGGTTTATGTATAAGTAAAGTTATGTATTTGTATATCTTATATGATCCGGTCGGTCTGATAAAAACCGAGCTTGTTATTATAGAATACAACTTCTGTTTATAATTCTTCATTGGAATTCACATAGACACCCATGATTCTTAGTATTTTCACAGTCCAATACAGATCATATTTATTCACAATTCAACACTGAGTATATCCACTTAGCAGCAAATATATATGTACAAATAGTAACAATTAAAGCATTTAATTCACAACAACACGGAATCTGTCCTGGAAAGGTGAGGACCAAAGGTACCTTAACCCTTTCCTTTCACTCGGATTTCCCCAGAATACCCGAGAATATACCCCCCTTACCTTAATGGAGTTGCAGACGTTCCCTTCACTGTCCTTGCTCCAGCTCACAGTGAGGAGGAAAGGAAATTGAGAGAGGAAGAAGCTTGCACGAAGAGAAAGTAATAAAAAGGGTGTGTCTGTTACTAAGTTTCGTGTGTGTGTGTGTTCTAAGAGTTGTAGTATTGGGTTAATAATGAGAAAGGCAAGTGGGAGACACGATTTCCCTTGATTGGAGGATTAGGTGAGAATAATGGAGACTTTTGAGCTGTTTCCACCGTCAGCTTGCATGATGGAAAGGGAATATATAATAAAATATATAAAGGTGCTTTGATTGATGCAACTTTCCTTGCAGTTGACTCGCTTGTGACAATCCCTTTTGGATTTATGTGGCTAGTGGACCTGTCAGCGAAAGGAAATAGAGCTACAGGGTCATCTCGCTCAAGCGAATCCTGACTCGCTTGAGCGAGGCACAAGGCTCGCTTGGGCGAAGTGAAGAATATGCATCAGGGGTCTTTCTCGCTCAAGCGAAGTCCGACTCGCTTGAGCGAAGCCAACCAAAAAGCCTTCCAGCAACACACACTCGCTGGAGCGGATACCTCATTCGCTGAGGCGAGTGACACACTCGGTAATTCTCATCACTCGGAATCTGGGGTTCCATTCACTCGGGATTGACCTAACATATTATACTTAGGCATTTATTTTTAACCACAAGGGTCACATAAACAATTCACTCGGCAAATGAGGTTATTCCACTCTGAATCCATAAACCTTCCTCACTCGGGTTATTTTCCAATCAAACACTACTCGGTGTATATAACTTCAACACAATAGGGAATGTATTTCACACTCGGCATAAACTTACATCTCCCACTCGGAAAACACATAGACCTTCCTTCACTCAGAAGGGGTCTCTACAATCCTACTCCACTCGGAATATTCCAGCCAGATTCACTCGGCATATGATATCTTACTTACTCGGGGAAACCATTAAGTTAAGTCCCACTCGGACTCACTCAGATCATACTACTCGGGATATAAAATCTCGTTCACTCGGAATTATACATGGATCACACACTTAGAATATGTTCCAATCTCAACCACTACAATAACTCATACCTCAGAAGAGGATCACTCGGATTTACCACTCGGAAATACCCAAACTCTACCCCACTCGGGTTTACTCATATTTTTCACTCGGTAATATTTAGGCCCGTGATCACTCGGGAAATTCTCCCATCAAAGCCTACACAGTATTTATTCATCTAAAGGGATTTCTCTCAAAATCCATTTAAGTGTTCTTCACTCAGAAAAGATGGCCAAACACTATAGCCTCACTCGGAATCATTAACTTAACACTATTTCATCCATCAACACTTCTCACATAATTCAACAACACATTCCAGTTGGTAAGAAGCATCAAATCAACATAAAACACTTATACCTATATATATTTTCACATAAATGTAAACTTGTCCACAAATCCAATCAAGATTACTCAACCTCCTCAACACTCGGAGAAATTCACCAAGTCCATACTTAGTCACTCAGGATACATACTTTATTATTCATTCGGACAGGTACCCACAATCCACTCGATATGTATATAATACCATTCACTCGAAATATATATATAACACGTTTCACTCAGAATCCTTTAAGGCTTTCACCACTCGAAAAAGGAGTCATAAACATAAGCCTTACTCAAAAATTGGCTCTAAGCCTTATATATATTCTACTCGGAGTGGGCTCCCATCACTATATTCCATTCGACATTTCATATTCGAGGCATGCCACTCAGGACAGGTTACACTGGGCTCAGATATACCCCTACTCGGAACTCCACTGCCCAAAATGCCACACTTGGAGATCTTTCTACCCGGAATGCTATCCCTTTCCTCACTAGGGAGGTCCTGACTTGGACAAACTCACTCAGATTGAACTCGGATATATCCCTCACTAAGTCTCTTCACTCGGAATACTGTAATCAGAGAAGTTTCACTCGAAAAAGGAAGCACTTGGCAAGGTTTGACTCGGAAACAAGTCATTCAAGGGTATTTTGACTCGGAATTTTCACCCAGAAGTGGTTCTCTTGAACACACTTCACTCCAAATGTCTCCGAAGCCAGGATTCCACTCGGTAGTAACCCTCTCGGTCATATGTTACTCGGAAAACATAACCTTACACTCGGAATTTCATCCTTCAGTCGAAATTTCTAATCCTTCACTCGGAATTTCTCTCTGTCACTCGGAATAGAACCCTTTTTCACTCGGAATTTGAATAATTGCATTATTGGTCTATATAAATTCCATAATTACACACAAAAATAAAATTCTTGTGATATTACAGACCATCTACAGAGTATTTATTTACCAATTCTCACTTATAGACCTTTCATACTTCAAAATTTACCAAATAAGACTACTACTAAAAATAGGGATGTTACACTCTCCTCCCCTTTTGGGAATTTCGTCTTGAAATTCAAGGTTGGAATAATTGAGGTTACAATTCTCTAATATTTTCCTCAATTTCCCAAGTAGCATCCTCATCATCTGACTAACTCAAAACTACTTTGACTAAAGAGATTTCCTTGCCTCTTAGCTGTTCGAGACGTCGGTTAACAATCTTAACCGGTGATGCTTCAAAGGTAAGGTTTTCTTTCAGAACAAACTGATCAGGACTCAGAACATGATCAGAGCTTGGTACATATTTGCGAAGTTGAGAGACATGAAAGAAATTATGAAGGTTTGTTAACTCGGGTGGCAGAGCAATACGGTACGCATTGGTTCCTACCTTTTGCAGAATCTGATAGGGTCCTACGTATCTGGGACTATCTTCTTGGCCTTTAGAGCTGCTCCTATACCAGTAGTAGGGGTATCTTTAAGAAATACATGCTATTAATATACCATCATAAGGCATCATTCCCCAAAACTCATTGTCCAGTCCTAGACTTGTCTAAGTCCAATTTACACGCTCGTATTAGGCTTCGAGAATTCCTTTCCCATAACCAAGATTCTTTAAATCTTAAACAGCTAACCATACCTAACAACAACAATACTATGGTTCCTTAGCCTTAAGACCTCCAAATCATTCAACCATCATCAAAATTTATTCAAACTCATTATAAACCTCTTGGTTTCATCTAAGATCATTACCAATTCAACTATTTCAAAACGGCATACCTATTCATTAACTCAAGTATCTTAATCCACTATCAATTATTTCCTTAATCCACTATCAATGGCTTGCAACCATTTTTAACATCATCATAAACATCAACAATCTAATTAGTTCCTCAATACTCATATACACTCCTCTCCCAATCCTTAATAATCAAACACCTAATGCTTCAAACATTCATATAATCATTGTAGAGTATTCAAAGTCATCAAAATCATTAATTTAGTCAAAATCCCTCAAATCACTATACTTAGGGTTTTTCATCAAAATTCAATAATCATTTCTAATAACCATCAACCTACTTACACATTATCATGGGTTTTCGCTAAAATCATCTCTCATGACATTATTATTCATTTCCCTTAAATCCTAAAATTAAAGTTCCACTAGAATCAAACAATCACCATTAACAACCATCATCTTCCATCTCCAATCTTGAAATTTTTGTATACCACTTCACATCCATCCTAAAACATACATAAGTACATCCCATCTTTGGGTTTTACATGAGAATGGTTCCTATTCCTAAGCCCATTCATAAGGCACTCTCCTAACCATATAGAAATCAAAACCTAGGGCCAAGAACATCAAAAGAGTAGAGAAATTTACCTCAAGCTCCAAGCTATCTCAAGTCCTAGCATGTACACAAAAATGAAGGGAGAGAAAGAAGGAAATAAGTTATATCTTGATCCATCATTAAAACGTTTCCTGCTTTATAACAAATAGGATCTCTGCTCGGGCTTAATACTAACTCCAAAAATTATTCCGGATATAGATTCGGATTCCCATTAATATTCTTAATAGCCCTGACCAATGGTATCTCAAATCGGAGATACTTGGTCCGACACCCAGATTCTAATCGGGTATTATTTTAACTCTTAAAGTCCCAATAATATTTGATGGATTTCCTGTCGTAGCCCTCCTTTGAATTGTGTAAGATTGTTCCGCTGAAAGTTAGCCAGTCCTTGGCTCTGCCTAGTAGAGGTATGGGGTAATTCTTGTTGTTCTATCGTCTCCATGATTTGAGTAAGAAGTTCCTCCATGTCTTGATCATTGTTTCGGCAAGTCATTATGAATTTGTTGATGGAATATCAACAAAAAGGTTTAGGGTATACGTTATGTGGAGAATTCCATATAGGAAATTTAGTCTTAGGTGTTTTATGGATTGTTCAATATTTCTATCAGAGTACGTGGAAACCTAATGGTCCACTTCCCAAGCTTAATGAATCGACTATGCTCTGATACCACCAATGTAATACCCTCGGTTAGATAAGACAAACCCTTCTATGGGATCATCCTATTTAACTGAGAGGTCACAAGTTTTCAGAAAAAATGAATATTTTTTTTAATAAAATAATGGCATATCAGTGGAAGCAAATAGTATGTAATTCACATAGTCATTCACAAACTGTAAGTAATTGTACTCTTAACAGAATGGGGCACGCAGGCACCCTTAATATTTATACAGTCATCCATGGTCTTATTATTCAACTACAGATATCCTACTTTTAATGAGTACTCTCAGTAAGTCCAACGTATTGCTGTTTCCTCGAACTCCGATTCTTGGTTTCCTAGTTCCTCTGTTAATATTCAACAGTAAGGGTGAGTATAACCCAAGACCCTGAAGGTTACCCGGTGCGGACATAATCTAGTTAACAGATAATATCACATAAATCATGCAATTGACATATTTATAGCTTATAATAAACAAATATTGTCATGGAAATGCATGAGTAGGGTTTATTATGATTTATCTTAATTAAGTCTCATGATGCATGAGGGCTCAATAAATCAATTCATCTTCATCTCATTCTTTGGAATTTCTCCATTCTATTCTAGAGCGATCAGGATCCGCCCAAGCTCCCATTTTCATAAGGTACAAATGAACTCATCGGTTCTCATCATTGATTGATATATTTTTGGGACTTGGATCCTTACGATCATAGTTACACTCCGTTATTTAGTCAAAGTACACCAGAATTGCATCGTCTCACCCGGTTATCAGGCATGACACTGATGCCATTGGGTTTCCGTTCCGGTTGTACTCCCAAGATTCTTCATGGAGATCGAACGTGAATGTCCTCCAGCGTACCAGGTGTATGCTCTAGATAATTTTTCTCCTTCAAAAATATTTTCATGATGCGAAAATGCATTCTTTTTATCATTTGATCCTTGGGTATCTATGTGTTTCCAGTCTCATAATATTTACAAGCTCTTGAATCCCATCAACTTTTTCAGACGTTACAAGTCATTTTATTATCTTATTCGAGCAAATATATCGGTTATATTTTGGTTCAAAATTATACTTTATATAAAGAGTAAAATAATATATTCCTTATTTTATTACTCATAATTAAATTAATAATAATAACAATAACAATAATACTAGTTAATAGAAACAATAATAATAATAATAAGTATAATAATAATAAGAATAATGATAATAATGGAAATAAGAACAATAATGAAAATTATAACGCTCCAATAATTCAAAAAGGAATAAAGAAGAGTTTCTAAACGAAAAATCCAAGTGAAAAACATTAAAACCAGTTTTTCCGAGTAAAAGAGTTAAATACCGAGTGAAAAATGAGTTTGCCGAGTGAAATGAGTTGAATACCGAGTAAAAATGAGTTTTCCAAGTAAAATAAGTCTGTTTTCGAGTGAAAATGAATTTTCTGAGTAAAATGAGTTAGATACCGAGTGTAATCAATAGGATTCCGAGTGGAATGAGTAGGATTCCAAGTAAAATCAGGATGAGATGAGTTTCTGGGTAAAATGAATATGAATCCGAGTGCAATCAGACTAAAAGAGTTTTCTCAGTGAAGTTAAAAATGTTTTCCGAGTGAAATATGATTGAGAAAGAGTTTTCTGAGTGAAATTACTATAATTCCGAGTGAAAAATGAGTTTTTCAGTGAAGTTAAAATCTTTTCCGACTGAAACATGATTTAAGAAGAGTTTCCGAGTAAAATATTTGATTCCGAATAAAATCAAACTGAGAAGATGCTTTGCGAGTGAAAGCAGACTGGGAAAAGTTTTCTGAGTGAAATAAGATGTTTTCTGAGTGAAATCAGTCTAAGAAGCGTTTTCTAAGTGAAATAATGAAGATACCGAGAAGAATAAACATCCAAGTAGTCCTTTCAAGCAGAATGATCGGATTGGTTTATGTATAAGTAAAGTTATGTATTTGTATATCTTATATGATTCGGTCGGTCTGATAAAAACCGAGCTTGTTATTATAGAATCCGACTTCTGTTTATAATTCTTCACTGGAATTCACATAGACACCCATGATTCTTAGTATTTTCACAGTCCAATACAGATCATATCTATTCACAATTCAACACTGAGTATATCCACTTAGCAGCAAATATATATGTACAAATAGTAACAATTAAAGCATTTAATTCACAACAACACGGAATCTGTCCTGGAAAGGTAAGGACCAAAGGTACCTTAACCCTTTCCTTTCATTCGGATTTCCCCAAAATACCCGAGAATATACCCCTTTACCTTAATGGAGTTGCAGACGTTCCGTTCACTGTCCTTGCTTCAGCTCATAGTGAGGAGGAAAGGAAATTGAGAGAGGAAGAAGCTTGCACGAAGAGAAAGTAATAAAAAGGGTGTGTCTGTTACTAAGTTTCGTGTGTGTGTGTGTTCTAAGAGTTGTAGTATTGGGTTAATAATGAGAAAGGCAAGTGGGAGACACGATTTCCCTTAATTGGAGGATTAGGTGAGAATAATGGAGACTTTTGAGCTGTTTCCACCGTCAGCTTGCATGATGGAAAGGGAATATATAATAAAATATATAAAGGTTCTTTGATTGATGCAACTTTCCTTGCAGTTGACTCGCTTGTGACAATCCCTTTTGGATTTATGTGGCTAGTGGACCTGTCAGCGAAAGGAAATAGAGCTACAGGGTCATCTCGCTCAAGCGAATCCTGACTCGCTTGAGCGAGGCACAAGGCTCGCTTGGGCGAAGTGAAGAATATGCATCAGGGGTCTTTCTCGCTCAAGCGAAGTCCGACTCGCTTGAGCGAAGCCAACCAAAAAGCCTTCCAGCAACACACACTCGCTGGAGCGGATACCTCATTCGCTGAGGCGAGTGACACACTCGGTAATTCTCATCACTCGGAATCTGGGGTTCCATTCACTCGGGATTGACCCAACATATTATACTTAGGCATTTATTTTTAACCACAAGGGTCACATAAACAATTGACTCGGGAAATGAGGTTATTCCACTCGGAATCCATAAACCTTCCTCACTTGGGTTATTTTCCAATCAAACACTACTCGGTGTATATAACTTCAACACAATCGGGAATGTACTTCACACTCGGCATAAACTTACATCTCCCACTCAGAAAACACATAGACCTTCCTTCACTCAGAAGGGGTCTCTACAATCCTACTCCACTCGGAATATTCCAGCCAGATTCACTCGGCATATGATATCTTACTCACTCGGGGAAACCATTAAGTTAAGTCCCACTCGGACTCACTCAGATCATACTACTCGGGATATAAAATCTCGTTCACTCGGAATTATACATGGATCACACACTTAGAATATGTTCCAATCTCAACCACTACAATAACTCATACCTCAGAAGAGGATCACTCGGATTTACCACTCGGAAATACCCAAACTCTACCCCACTCAGGTTTACTCATATTTTTCACTCGGTAATATTTAGGCCCATGATCACTCGGGAAATTCTCCCATCAAAGCCTACACAGTATTTATTCATCTAAAGGGATTTCTCTCAAAATCCATTTAAGTGTTCTTCACTCGGAAAAGATGGCCAAACACTATAGCCTCACTCGGAATCATTAACTTAACACTATTTCATCCATCAACACTTCTCACATAATTCAACAACACATTCCAGTTGGTAAGAAGCATCAAATCAACATAAAACACTTATACCTATATATATTTTCACATAAATGTAAACTTGTCCACAAATCCAATCAAGATTAATCAACCTCCTCAACACTCGGAGAAATTCACTAAGTCCATACTTAGTCACTCAGGATACATACTTTATTATTCATTCGGACAGGTACCCACAATCCACTTGATATGTATATAATACCATTCACTCGAAATATATATATAACACGTTTCACTCGGAATCCTTTAAGGCTTTCACCACTCGAAAAAGGAGTCATAAACATAAGCCTTACTCAAAAATTGGCTCTAAGCCTTATATATATTCTACTCGGAGTAGGCTCCCATCACTATATTCCATTCGACATTTCATATTCGGGGCATGCCACTCAGGACAGGTTACACTGGGCTCAGATATGCCCCTACTCGGAACTCCACTGCCCAAAATACCACACTTGGAGATCTTTCTACCCGGAATGCTATCCCTTTCCTCACTAGGAAGTTCCTGACTTGGACAAACTCACTCGGATTGAACTCGGATATATCCCTCACTGAGTCTCTTCACTCGGAATACTGTAATCAGAGAAGTTTCACTCGAAAAAGGAAGCACTTGGCAAGGTTTGACTCGGAAACAAGTCATTCAAGGGTATTTTGACTCGGAATTTTCACCCAGAAGTGGTTCTCTTGAACACACTTCACTCCAAATGTCTCCGAAGCCAGGATTCCACTTGGTAGTAACCCTCTCGGTCATATGTTACTCGGAAAACATAACCTTACACTCGGAATTTCATCCTTCAGTCGAAATTTCTAATCCTTCACTCGGAATTTCTCTCTGTCACTCGGAATAGAACCCTTTTTCACTCGGAATTTGAATAATTGCATTATTGGTCTATATAAATTCCATAATTACACACAAAAATGAAATTCTTGTGATATTACAGACCATCTACAGAGTATTTATTTACCAATTCTCACTTACAGACCTTTCATACTTCAACATTTACCAAATAAGACTGCTACTAAAAATAGGGATGTTACAGTATCCAAGTCGTTTCAAGGGAGGATCATCATCATCATCTTCTGAAAGACGTAACAATATGAGATGTCTAAAGTGCGGAGGTAACCATCATATACGTGATTGTAACAGACGTCGTGAAGATGTCACTTGCTATCGTTGTAATCAGAAAGGTCACATCAGTCCAAATTGCCCCCAGAACTTCTAAAACAACAACACTATAATCATCAAAGAGGTTCCGATTATCAGGGAGGTCGTGGAGGAAACACGCGTGCTGATCAACCTCCAAAACAGAATAAAGGGTCAACAGACCAAAGATTACAACCGGCAATAGGAAGAGTCTTTGCCATCAGTGGTTCAGAAGCAGACCAAGCAGACGATCTGGTGCAAAGTAAGTGTGAGATCAATGGTACCATTTTATCTGTGTTATTTGATTCTGGTGCTACACATTCTTTTATTTTCGATGAGTGTGTTAGACGTCTTCAATTACCTGTGAGGCCTATGATATATGACCTGATTGTTTCCACTCCCACCGGTACACAACTTAGGACTACTAAGGTGTGTAACGATTGTTCTATGCTCATAGAAGGTAGAAATTTCCTTGTAGATCTTGTTTGTTTACCTTTGAAGGATCTGGAAGTAATTCTAGGGATGAACTAGTTATCAGCGAATCGAGTCTTGGTGGATTGTCATAACAAGACCGTGATATTTCCATCAGAAGAAAATCTTACTTCTGACAATCTCAAGATCTTTGCCTTACAAGGTGAAATTCAATTATTTGCCTTGTTTACTCTTTCCAAAGGAGATGATGAATCTAAAGCAATTGAGATGCCAGTTGTTTCTGAATTCCCTGAAGTATTTCCCGAGGATGTCTCAAGTTTACCTCCAGAACGCGAGATAGAATTCTCAATTGACTTAATTCCAGGAGCAGAACCAGTATCTAAGGCCCCATATCATATGTCACCTATTGAACTGGCAGAACTGAAGAAGCAAATTGAGGAGTTATTGGAGAAACATTTCATCAGGCCTAGTATGTCACCATGGGGAGCGCCAGTATTACTTGTCAAGAAGAAAGATGGAAGCATGAGATTATGTGTAGATTATCGTCAGTTGAACAAATTGAAGGTGAAGAATAGATATCTTTTGCCCAGAATTGATGATTTGATAGATCAATTGAGAGGTGCTACTGTATTTTCCAAGATTGATCTACGATCGGGATACCATCAGATTCGTGTCAAGTCTGAGGATATTCCGAAGACAGCCTTTAGAACACGCTATGGTCATTACGAGTATCTTGTGATGCCCTTCGGAGTAACCAATGCCCCAGCTGTATTCATGGATTACATGAATCGAGTGTTTCATTCATACTTGGATCAGTTTATTATTATCTTCATTGATGACATTCTGATTTATTCCAAGACATGGGAGGAGCATGAAAAGCATCTTCGAGTAGTATTGCAGATTCTGAAAGAGAAGCAGTTATATGCTAAGTTGTCTAAATGTGAATTCTGGTTGAAAGAGGTAAAGTTCCTAGGCCATGTAATCTCAAGCGAAGGAGTGTCTGTGGATCCTTCTAAAATAAAAGCTATAACAAACTGGGAGAGACCTACTTCAGTCACTGAAATAGGAAGCTTCCTAGGGTTAGCTGGTTATTATTGGAGATTCATCGAGGGGTTTTCTCGAATTGCCCTACCAATGACTCGTCTAACCCGGAAGAATCAACCTTTTGATTGGACTCCAGAGTGTGAGAAAAGTTTCCAGGAACTAAAAATGAAGCTTACATCTGCTCCAGTATTAACTTTGCCTAATCCACAAGAAGACTTTGTGGTTTATTGTGATGCTTCTAAGATGGGCTTAGGTTGTGTTTTGATGCAGCAACGGAAGGTGGTTGCCTATGCTTCTAGACAGTTAAGACCACATGAAATGAACTACCCGACGCATGATCTAGAATTGGTAGCGGTGGTATTTGCTTTGAAAATCTGGAGACACCATTTGTATGGAGTCAAGTTTGAAGTGTTCAGTGACCACAAAAGCTTAAAGTATTTGTTCGATCAGAAGGAATTGAACATGAGACAGCGTAGGTGGATGGAGTTTCTTAAAGATTATGATTTTGATTTAAAGTACCATCCAGGAAAAGCAAATGTGGTAGCAGATACACTTAGCAGGAAATCCATTCATATGGCATCCTTAATGGTAAAAGAGATGGAGATGATAGAATAGTTCAGAGATATGAACTTGGGTGTGGAGTTGAAATCTTCAAAAAGTATGGCTTTGGGAACTTTGAAGATAACCAATGATTTTCTAAAGCTGATAGGTGAAAGGCAGACAGAGGACTTGCAATTACAGGAGTTGAAAGAGTTGCAGGCGAACGAAAAGGATATGGGATTACAAGAAGGATCAGATGGAATTTGGAGAATCAGAAGCAGAATTTATGTACCAGATGATACTAATCTAAGAAGAACAATCCTAGAAGAAGCGCATAAAAGTATGTTGAGCATTCATCCTGGATCAACTAAGATGTATCAAGATCTGAAGAAAAGCTTTTGGTGGCCAAGGATGAAGAAGGAAATAACTGAATATGTGTCTTCATGTCTGGTGTGTCAAAAAGCCAAAGTGGAACATCAAAAGCCATCTGGTGAACTACAACCATTGGAGATTCCTGTCTGGAAATGGGATGACATTTCAATGGACTTTGTGTCAGGTTTACCAAGGACACGATCAGGAAATGATGCAATCTGGGTTATTGTAGACAGATTGACTAAGTCTGCTCACTTCCTTCCAATGAATATGAAGAATTCTCTACAAAAGTTGGCACAATTATATGTGAAAGAGATCGTGAGACTTCATGGTGTACCATTCAGTATTGTGTCAGATAGAGATCCGAGGTTCACTTCCCGATTCTGGGGAAGCTTGCATCAGGAGTTGGGTTCGAGACTTCGATTAAGTTCAACTTATCATCCCCAAACAGATGGATAGTCAGAGCGTACCATACAAAGTTTGAAAGACTTACTGCGATCTTGTGTGCTTGAACATGGTGGTAGTTGGGAGCAGTTTCTTCCACTGATTGAATTCACGTATAACAATAGTTACCATAGCAGTATTGGTATGGCTCCATTTGAAGCATTGTATGGTAGAAAGTGTCGAACGCCCCTTTGTTGGTTAGAAACTGGTGAAAGTTTGGTGTTAGGACCTGAAATTGTGCAGCAGACTACTAAACAAATAAAAGTAATCAGAGAGAAGATGAAGGCATCCCAAGATAGACAAAAGCACTATTATGATAAAAGGAGGAAACCACTTGAATTTCAGGTTGGTGATCATGTATTTTTGAAGGCTTCACCTTATAAGGGGATTGGCCGAGCATTGAAGAGTAAGAAGTTAAGTCCAAGGTTCATTGGACCATATGAAATTCTAAAGAAGATTGGTACAGTAGCTTATCAGATTGCACTTCCTCCTCATCTTGCAAATTTGCACAATGTGTTTCATGTATCCCAATTGAGGAAGTATGTACAAGACCCCACACATGTGATTGCTAATGATGATGTTGAAGTTAGAGAAAATCTGATCATCCCTACAGAACCCACACAGATCATAGAAAGGTCAATTAAACACCTGAGAAACAAGAATGTACCATTAGTGAAGGTTGCATGGAAACAAGGAAATGATGTAACTCTGACTTGGGAGCGTGAAGATGCTATGAGGATGCAATACCCAGAATTGTTTCACTGAGGAGTGCGTTATGTTAAATTTCGAGGACAAAATTTTTATTAGGGTGGGAGAAATGTAACATCCTGTTTTTAATAATAGTCCTATTTTGTAAATTATGAAGTATAGAAGGTCTATAAGTAATAATCAATGAATAAAACATCCAATGGATGGCTTGTATTACTTCAAAAATTCCATTTTTGAGTATAAATATGGAATTTATATAGATCTTTGATGATAATATCCATTTTCCGAGTGGAAATGCCTTAGAAAGAACTGTCCGAGTGAAAAAGGGACTCTATTTCGAGTGAAGGATGAAATTCCGAGTGAAGGATGAAATTCCGAGTGAAGGTTATGTTTTCCGAGTAGAACATGGCCGAGAGGGTCTCTTCCGAGTGGAATACCTGTCTCAGAGACATTTCTGAGTGAAGAGGGTTTGATAGAACCTCTTTTGGGTGAGAGAATTCGAGTGACTCACCTTGGAGTGACTCACTGCCGAGTCAAATGCTTTCAAATGACTCATTCCGAGTCAATTATTTCTGAATGACTCATTTCCGAGTCAAACACCCCAGAAAGACTCATTCCTGAGTCAAGTATTTTCCAAAGACTCGTTTCCGAGTCAATCATGGTCAGACATTGCAATTCTGAATGAAAGATTCACTGAGTGCCTTCATTTTTGAGTGAAGTACAGAGGAAAATGTATTTCTGAGTGGAAGGGTTCCGACTGGGGACACACGGTGTATGATTGCCCAGATGTGTCAACCCTGGAATGAGATTCCAAGTGAGTGGACAACTATGAGGGAGAAACGGTTTCTGAAAAGTTTTACCGAGTGAAACCGTGTGTGTGTGGAGACTCGGATTTAGAATGAAATTACCGAGTGGAACCCGTGTGAGTGAAGACACGGATTTGAAAATGAATTTACAAATGAGGAACCGAGTGTTGAAGACTGAGTAAAAGAGTTGACTCGGTTTTGGAATATATTACCGAGTAAAAAACAGAGAAGGATGACTCGGTTGGGAATAAATTGTGTCGAGTGAAAACCAAGTGGATGAAAGGTCGGTTTTGGGGAATGACGACCTCTGGTCGGATTTCGCTTAAGTGAGGCTTGTGTGTCTCGCTCAAGCGAGTCAGTATTCACTTGAGCGAAACTCACACTCGCTCAAGCGAGTCGGTTTTCGCTTGAGCGAAACTCCTCTGCCAGATGTGTGGCACTCGCTCAAGCGAGATAGGATTCCGCTTGAGTGAGAGGACTCAGATTTCCCCCTCTTCACGTTACTGACAATTTCCAGTCGGCATATATGCTGACTGGGTAGAATTCCAGTCGGTTCAGAGGCTGACCGAGTGGAATTCCAGTCGGTTTTCAGTGTCAGATTAACGTTTGACTCCAATCTTGTCCTTTTATGCATATTTTAATATACTTCTCTTCAATCATACCAACTCCATTAGGCAGGCGGCAGAAGTGGACAACTATAGAGCCTACTTTCTTATCTAAATCTCCATTATCTCCACTAACAGCCCACTAGCAAACCACTCATGGAAAGTTGTCTCCCACTACCTTGCATTATTAAACAAAGCACTATCCCTTCTGAAACTCTTAGAAACAGAAAAGATAGTGAACCTTCTACCTCTCATTTACTCTCCTTCCTCAAGACCCTTCGAACAGAAACCAGGACAACCAGGAGACCATTTTCAGTCGGCAAACCAAGTAAGAGGGGACAGGGTTGTGAATGATTATGAAATGGGTAGAATTGTATGCTGTCCTAGGATTCCAGTTTTATTTTCGTATCTTGTTGCTCAGTTTTGAGATTGAAAACGTGTGATTTTGATTCTGACTTCTTCATAAAAGTTGTAGATCTTTTTGTTATCTGAATTTTGAGACTTGAATCAATTAATTTGAATATGTATAACAAAAGTTATAGCCAAAATACTACAGCATGTCCGAGTGGAATATTTATCCTATGTTTTGTGTATATATTAAAATTCTGGGACTTATACATGCATAATCAGCCTTTGATGTCTTCATGAAAGTTGTAGATATTTGTGTTATGAATCTGTAGAAAGTGGTTTCAAGTCAAAATGATTTTTGTAGCTCGAGTTATGCCTAAAATACTAAAGTATGTCCAAGCTATAAATCTGTTAACTTGAGATACTATTTTATTTTTAAAACTGGAAACTTTGTGGTGAGAATTAGTGATTGGTGTCTTCATCAAAGTTGTATATCTTCTTGTTATGTGAATTTTGAGACCTGAACCGACTAAATTGGATATGTATAGCATGAGTTATGATCAAAATACTACAGCATGTTCGATTGAAATACTTATCTTGTGTTCTGTGCATATATGAATATTCTGGGAATTATACATACGTTTTTAGACTTTGATGTCTTCATAAAAGTTGTAGATATTTATATTACGGATCTATATAAAGTGGTTTTGAGTTAAAAAGATGCTTGTAGCTCTAGATATGCTCAAAATATAGAAGTATGTTCATGATGAAAATCTGTTAACTATGAAATCCGAATCTTATTTTTAAAACTAGGAATTTTGTGGTGAGAATTAGTGGTTGGTGCCTTCATGAAAGTTGTAGATATTTGTGTTAAGAATAATTTAGAACTGGTTTCATGCCAAAATTGTTTTTGTAGCTCCAGAAACGTTGAAAATACTAACCTGTGTACGTTTTAAAAATCCTCTTTGAGGCAGTTTTGTATTCTGTGAATAAGTGATATTTCTGTTTAGAATTTGAATTTATGGTCTGCATTAAAGTTGTAGATATTTATGTTATTGAGCTATAGAAAGTGGAATTACATGAAAAGGATTTGATTTGCTCATGTTATGATTGTTTTACTAACGTATGTTGCTGTTGGAAATGCTGAAATTTGCTTATAATGGTTATTATGGATAAAAATGATATTTTCCCTATGGGTAACAATTTATTATTGAATTCTTGAGTGATTATGAAGTATTATGAATGTTGATGAGTGTCTAATAAGCATCATTCAGTTTGTGTATTTTGGTGGTGAATAATTATGAATGACTAAATTAATATATATACATGAATGCCTTGCGGTTATTGATATATGTGGTTGAAACAGTAAATCCATGATTCTGAAAATTATTATATGTGATGTGTCCTTTGAGGACTTGTGGGTTTCCAAGTGGTTTTGGAAATTGATATATCATGGTATGTTAAATGATAAAGAGAATTAAAGGCATTCTTGCATCATAAGCATTTGGACGCACCATGGAATTTAGGGGTTCCATGATTGCCTACCCTGGTAGGGGGTTACTCTATGATGAGTTTAAGCCCTATTTTCACAAGAACCATGGAAGTGTAGGGATCCATGGTTGTGCAAATTCCTACTGGTATACTTATTTTTGCAGGAGCCATGAAAGTGTAAGGATTCATGGTTATGCTAATTCCTACTTGTGCACTTAATTTCGCAGGAGCCATGAAAGTGTAGGGATTCATGGTTATGCTAATTCCTACTGGAGTCTCTATGAGAATTTTTACTGTAGTATTCCCACCAAACCAAATGGATCCAGCATGACATCATTGGACTAAATTAAAGACTTATTAAATATAAATGAACTTGTTTGGCATATTCATCATATCATTATGGTTTGTTGATTGTGTTTGTGTAATTTTATTTATTTTATATTTATTCTATATTCTGTCTCACTCTTACATTAATTTTTACAGTGAATGCCACGCAGAATGAAGAGTGATGCCATGATTGATGACTATATGAATTATTACTTGGACTTTGATTTTATGGGTTGTAATAAGTATAACGTATCATGTACCGTTATTTTTTAAATCGTTTCCGCTACTTAAATGTTTTCTTGAATTTAATTATTCACGACTAGTATGTATGATAATATTCCGTAATTATCAACTGTTACGTGAACTCTGAATTTAATTTATGAATTTTAAAATGATCTTTTAAAAACGTGAAAAATTTATTTGGAAAATTACTAAGGACGTCACATCCTTTCTCGTTACAATGGTAACAAATAACTTCTTCATCTTTGTCACAATTCCGAGCATAGTGATTGCCACCACATCTAAAGCATTTGATGTCCCTCGGTCTACTTACCGATCGGCCACCAACATTCACTCGGCCTCAGGATCTAGAGGATGATTCTCCTCTAACAGACTTCCCTTGCTTCTTAAAGCTGATTGGTGGTAGCCTCGAAGAACTGTCCGACTTACTGCTCGAGCCGGTTGAAGCTTTACCGTCTTCCTCATATATTCGGCATTTATTGACAAGGATCAGAAAACTTCTAATCTCCTGGTGTCGGAAAGCTTTCTTAATTTTTGGGTTCAAACCGCTCTCAAATTTGATGTATTTTGAGCCTTCAGTGCCCGGCATCTGGAAAAGAGGATAAAAAAAGCACAGCTCCTCGAATTTCGCTGTATATTCTTCAACACTCATATTGCCTTGTCGGAGTTCCATGAATTCCAATTCCTTTTGGCTCCTAACAGTATTCGGAAAATATTTTTCAAGGAAACATTCCTTGAAATTCTCCCAGTTCAACTCGGTCCCCAAAGCCACCAATCGGGCTTTAGTCATTCTCCACCAGTTTTCAGCTTTTTTCCGAAGCATGAAAACTGCATACTCGACCTTTTGTGCCTCAGTGCACTGCAGACTGCCAAAGATTCATTCAAGATTCTGGATCCAGGCATAAGCTTGGTCAGGCTGAAATCCTCCATGGAATTCAGTTGGTTTTCGTTTTAGAAAACAATCAATACTCTGATTGTCACTCGGCTGAGGTTGGTTCTGCCTTTCTAAAATGTCAGCAACTCGCTGGAAGGCAGCAGCCATTGCGTCCATACCATGAGGGTCCATTTTCTTATCCTGAAATAATCATCATACTTTAGTACCTCTCATGGATATGAAAGCAGTTATTTATAGTTGATTTCCTCAACTATAATACATAACAGTGATATGTTTTCACTCAATTCATAGCATTTAGTAGCTTAACCTTGGCCTTGGACTTTTCAAGTCTGCTCTGATACCAAAATATAACGTTCTTAATTAATTTTTTTAAAATAAAATCTCTAAAATCAAATAAATTTTTCACAAATAATTCCAATATTAAAACAGAATTTGGATTAAATAATAATATTGTCACTTTTACAATAGCCGACCAGCCCATTTAATATACAAAGAAAAATATAACAAGTCGGTATACACAGGAGCCGGCCAAGGCTTCTACAAAATAACTATGTGCACTATGTATTGTACATGCTAATACATAATGCTCCACTTTGATGAGTGACTTCACACGCCTTCACTGTGCCCTATATCCACTGTGCAAATAATAAGAAGTAGAGGGTGAGCATAAACATATCAAATAATAGTTATTGAATTGGATTAAAAGTCCAATTCATAACTAGGTATAAATAAACACAACCGAATCAAACAACTCAGAATGATTTTTCTTAATAATGTTTCACTCGGAAACATCTTAAATCCATTTAGAAGTAGTCTTCTTAGTCTTATTTCACTCGGAATCATATACATTCTCACTCGGAAATTCTTATCTCAAACAGTATTCACTCGGAATTTCATTCGAAAAATTTCCATTAATCCTTAATGAATGAATTTTCTAAAAATTACAAATTTTGGGATGTTACACCTCTCCTTCCATCATCTTAATTGCCATTCTTCTGGTATTGTATGTTGTCCAGTTAGTTATCCCTACCTAATGACTAAGCCTTAACTCAGCCTTAATCTCCTCCAACTTCATGTTTCTATTACTCTTCATCTTTGGCAAAATCACTTTTGGAACCCACCTAGTATTAACATTCTTGTTCTCAAAAACCTTGCTATATGTATACTTGTTCATGAATATGTTCAACCTAATGATGTTTGTCCTCCCAACCCAACTTGCAAAGGCCAATCTTGGGCCTAGATTTGGCCCTTCCAACCTTCTGAACTGGGCCATCTTTGGTCCCCACACCATCTTTCTCAACCCCTCTCGTTTCCTCTTTATTTGTAAACTCCAACACCAAGTCACCATCTAGAACTAAATGTTCAATATAAATATAGACCCTCAACCATTCTTTATAGCAAATTGTCTCACCTCCAATGCATGACTGTCCCACGTAATGCCAACAAACTCCCCACTAGGCTTTTTCTACCACATTTTAAAGTTTTCCCTACTATAACCCAATTTCCTAACTAGAGACTCACACTCTAAGTAAGACCACCTAACAATATCAATGTTATGGAAAACCATAATTTTATTCTCTATGTACTCCATTGGTGGGTCATCAGTAAATCTGACCTTGTGATGAAAAACAATAACAAAACTCATCCTTTGTTTGTTGGAAAAAATTCATTGTTACATATGCACATTAATATAGTATTACACTACGTTTTAGTTAGGGTTCCTAAACAACAATAATATAAACGTTTCATGATCCCCACTAACAAAAAACAATTCTAACTTTGCACTAAAAACGTAAAGAATCTTACTTGTATTGTAGCCCTCTTAATGCATGCGCAACACTTTTGCCACCAGCCACACACACCTCCACTAACCACTGGATTGTGCTTTGGTATGACGATTCCTTGTCTTCTTCTTCGTAGGTAAACTCACGCGGGTGTTGAATGGGTAAGATGTGAGAAATAAGAAGCAATAAACTTTTTATTTCTTTTTAAAAACCTACCCTCAATTCTTTAATATTTTAATTAACCTCACTTAATCTTAAACAATCTTAATTAATTACCCATTCAATCATATTCAACATTAAAATTTCGAGTCACATGCCACGTGTGCACCCAGTGACAGAAATATGAGTTACACCTCAACATTTAATAGAATCAGTTAACGACAAACATTTAATACTAACAAGAAAATTATTACAAAGATCTTAAGCTAAAAAAAATTATTCTAGAGAGTCATACCCAAATCTTGTTAGGGTTAAATTTACTTTAAACTTATTAATATTGTCTATTTAGTAAATATACAATATCCATTATAGATTTAGCCGGATGTAGATATTTGTGGGGACGGATACTAATTTCTGTCAATTATTTTTAATAGAAAAGAAAGGATATATCATGACAGCTTTGTTGATTTGAATTTGAAGCAATTTATGAATGTTACGCAGATCTCGGTTCTATATATTCACTGCTCCATCTGAAAACTGATTCGAGCATCGTCAAGCAGTGGGTCTAAATCATGCTCTCCGAATCGCAGGAGCGATCCAATTTACATGATACAGTAAGGCAGCTCCAGGTAATTTCACTACTCCTTTCTGCGCTTGGCCTTTGTTCGCTTCTTCCATCTCAGATTTGGTAGCAATTTCTCGATCTCAACTCAACTCAACTCAACTCTAAACTATCAATTAATCACTCCATTATTTAATGAGATTGCTTTATATTTGTATTCAAATATTTTCTTTTTCTTTGTGCTGGTTTCTATATGTCCAAATGTGGTATGTGGAAGCTTTTGTTGCTTGCTCTGCATGTGAATGTGACTTACTAAACCAGTCTTTTGTTATTGATCGTGAATAGGCGGCTAATATTGAACCTGAGGAGGCATCTACCTTGCATGATGGAAAGCATAGCGGTATTACTTCATATGTCTATTTATTCTTGTTTCCCTTTATACATATTTTGTGACCTTGCTTTTTCACTTGCTCGTTTGGTAACCAGTTGCAAAAATGAAATCATGTAATGATTGATATTGACCCTGTATGCCCCGTTTGAGGTTACCAACCCTAATTCAAAACCTTCGGAACCAAACTCGGCAATAATTAGTTACGCATGTTCTAGTATTCAGATTTCAGAATCGTTGTTGCCTTGATAGTGATCACGGGGGCCTATAGTTCTGTTTTTATATCAACTTGGAGAATATTGCTGACATCGGATTTCTTCCAACTTTTCAAATAAATGGATTAATGGAAAATATTTTGCTAATCATCATTAGAACGCAAATCTGTATTTTTCTTGCTGTATAGTGTGAAATCTACTTTGTAAGTACTGGCATCTTCTTCCTATTATTGTCTCTACTCTCTACAAGGTTGATTGTTAAATATTTTAACTATCTCTAAACTCCACTTGATGGGCTATGATTGCTTCTGCATTGTCTGTTAAGGTTGAATTAATACTATTGGTTTTTCTATCATATGCATTGAGTGCATAGGTTAAGGGAATTAAAGTATAGAAAGAAACCATTTATGACAATTGGAATACTAAAACCTTTTAGTCCATTTTTTTGTTGGCGTCTAAAACCTTTCAATCCTTGCTTTTGTAAGTATTTGAAAGAATTTAACAGGGTTCACTTAAAACCTCTAACCCATGGACCTGTATATGATGGAAAGAATGAATTAATATTGATTAATTGAATAGTAATTAATCAATGTTGGTTTCACCTGTTAAATTCTGGCTTATATGCAAGGTAAGCAATTAATGTATGAAGTTGGTGTACATAGTTATTTCAAATCTTGATTATTTTAAACACAACAAAAAATCCATAAAATATGCTATGGTATGTTCATTATTGTCTTCAATAATCATATGAAATGCCATTGTAATATGGTAATTGTGGAGGTATATTTGTGTGGTAAATTTGTTTGCAATAACCTGTCTACAACCTTTGACATATATGAACTCATTGTTTCACTCTGTAGTACTATTTTTCACATATACTTTTGGTTTACAGAATGCTCTTCTACCGAATCGTCTGATGATATTGAGAAACAGGAGATGGAGGAAGTGTCAGGTGAAGATGAAATCTCAGATTATGAAACTAAAGAGTGTTTTACAGAACTTGGTTTTAGGTGTGGGTCAACAAGAGCTTTGGATCCAATGAATATGTCTGAGGAAGCTAACACACAATCCATTGATTTGGAGGGCAGTCATGCTGAGAAGATGATCAATGATTATGGCTTCCCTCAGATAACAAGGCGAAAAAAGCTTCCAGATCCTGTTGAGAAGGAGAAGGGTGTTAATCTCTGGTCAATTATCAAAGACAACGTGGGCAAAGATCTCACACGAGTTTGTCTTCCCGTATACTTTAATGAGCCAATATCATCTCTTCAGAAATGCTTTGAGGACTTGGAGTACTCTTATCTTCTGGATAGAGCTTATGAGCATGGAAAATCAGTAAGATATACACTTTGCTCTTTACTGTGCTATTCTCTTGCAGTGTAAATAAAATAAGAGTTTATCTAACTTGTGTAAGGTTGCACAGGATAAGAAATCAAATTTGAAAAGTTTTTATTGAAAATTGTGTTGATCTTGCTTTAGAAATCATAAGGGAAGACATTTAAGTTAATTTTCAATAAAACCATTTTATTTTTGATTCTTATCCAATACAAAGTTGCTTATATGTTTGACAAACCCATACAATAAATTTCAGACTAGGGTTGGTATATGACCTTCCATTCTATCATCTATCTAGTAAATGAATTTCCTGATTGGATATCTGTTGTGGTGCTGAATGGACTGTCCTTCAACTTGATTTTTTTCAATTATTTGATTGGTAATATTGGTAGATTTATATCTAATTTTCTTGAAAGGTTTGCTTTATGCTGTTACATTTGTTAGTTTACTATGAGAAGTGCAACTATATTTAAACATACTTTTAGTGGGAAAATAATAGTTGTGGCGAAACATGTCCTATTTGTTTTGTTTGTATTGACTGCAGGACAATTGTCTCATAGTCAGCCAGTGCATTTACTTTATATATAGAGATCTCTTAGATGAATCCAAGGAATTTTGTGAGTGGGAGACCTGTACTAATCATCTGGCAACATTTAATAAATTTTTATGTGGGTTTCCCATAGTTCAAATGAAAGATGTCATATTTAATGCTACTGAATCTGGCAGTTTAACCCTTTGAATTTTATTTTCAGGGAAACAGTCTACTTCGGGCGTTGAATGTTGCTGCCTTCGCAGTTTCTGGATATCCATCATCTGAAGGTCGTTGTTGTAAACCATTTAATCCATTGTTAGGGGAAACTTATGAAGCTGAATACCCTGACAAAGGAATTCGCTTCTTTTCTGAGAAGGTTAGTTCCCTGGGGTTTAATGATGCAGAAAATTGGCTGAGATATATGCTGTTATGCAGCTTTATATTTTGCATGGTTACGGAGGGATACCCTATATGGTTTGTTTTCTAGTTTTGGTTTCAATATCTAGAACTCCTCAACCTTATAAATGATGGTGAAATTTCCAAGAAATTTACTTTCTGAAAAGACTTTCTTTCGGTTGTTAACTTCGGAAAGAAATGAATGTAAAGTAACTTGTTAACTGATACTGAAAAACAGAACGAAAGTAAAGAGGATGTTTCACTTTAACTGGGGCCAGGCAACTGTGATAGCTTAACAGTGGTTTGCTTATGATTATGGGGTAAAATTGCTTAACTCATTGAAGTCCCAATCATGGTGGTCTTATCTTATGCTCAACTTAACTTCGCATACAATGTGCAGATAAGTCAAATAGCCAGACATTTCATTTTTTCTCTCAACAGATTATGTCTTGTACAGGTGAGTCATCATCCAACTATCTTTGCCTGCCACTGTGAAGGTAGAGGATGGAAGTTTTGGGCTGACAGTAACATCCGTTCGAAGTTCAGGGGAGGGTCAATACAGCTTGACCCAGTGGGAGTTCTGACCCTGGAGTTTGATGATGGTGAAATATTTCAGTGGAGCAAGGTGTAATTCATGAAATGCTGTTTACATAAACTATGTATACTGCCTAGTGCTAGTGATTTGGCTTTCTAAGTTTCATTTTATAATTTATTTAGATTAAACTATATAATCGTTGTTATTTCTCCTATAGGTCACAACCACAATTCATAATCTTATCCTTGGCAAAATATATTGTGACCATCATGGGAACATGGACATCCATGGTAATCGCCAGTATTCATGCAGACTCAAGTTCAAACAAAAGACGATTCTTAAGCGAAATCACCAGGTATGGGTGTTCTACTAGCAGAGGTATTTAATAACAACTTCAGTTATATCTTTTGGAGCCTGGTATATATATTATTTCTAGTCTCTAGACTTGTTTTTTTAGTTACCAACCCCAACCTGTCCTTTGGTTAATGTTGGTTTGCCCGCATTATTAATTTTCTTTATTCTTTTGCCCTCCACTAGAAATATCTGAAGAACCTTATCTTTCTGTGTCCTTTCTACCTTCATTAAGATGTGCCGTATGTGTAACTAGGTACATGGCTTTGTGGAAGATGTAACAGGAAAAAAGGTTGCCACATTATTAGGCAAGTGGGATGATAGTATGTATTATGTTAGTGGCAACGTGAAACTAAAGCCAAAAGATTTCACTTGGTCCAATGCAACCTTGTTGTGGAAAAGGACTAAGCTGCCTGTTAATCTTACTCGATACAATTTGACATCATTTGCCATCACACTCAATGAGCTCACTCCGGGGCTAAAGGTATTAAAATCATTATTCAATGTTCCTTTTCCTTATGCATCTCTAATTCTCTGTTAATCTGATCCCGGGTATTTGATCACTGATTAAAGGAGAAGCTTCCACCCACGGATTCCAGGCTGAGACCAGATCAGCGACACCTAGAGAATGGGGAATACGAGAAGGCAAATATGGAGAAACAGAGGCTGGAAAGAAGGCAAAGAATGGTACGTTTGAATACTCTTTCATGTTTTGTTCGACATAGGGTTTGTTGGGTAAAATTAATGGATAAGCTAGTTGAAAGCTTACAAAAAAACTAGCTGGAAGCTAAGCTAGTTGAATGCTGAAAAATTGATAAGTTAGTTGATTGGATTAAATGTGTTTAGTAAAATTAACTGTTAAATATAGATTGCCATAAAAGGTATATTTCATTTTAAAGTAAATAAGAGTAATTTTCTTTTAAAAAATACTAGTGAGGATAGGAGTGTAAAAAATAAAATCGGCTCATAGCTAATTTCAAAAACAAGCACAAACTAGTAAAATAAGCTCTTTTACTAAATAAGACTATTTTTCTAACAAATTTCTAAGTTATTAAAATAAGCTACAAGCTAACTTAAATAGTTATTCATAACCTTGTCAAACATAGCCATACGTGTCTTCTATGTAGGCTTCTTTACTTTATAAGCTATAGACATAGTATTTCCTCTAGTCCTTTAACTTGTCCTATTTAAGATTTTCTGTTGGTCCTTTTTGAATTTTTTAAATAAATTTTAATAAATATTTATTATTATTTTTATGTATCTATTTTTCAAACTCTGAAACTTTCTTATAACACTAAAGTTAGACCTTAAATAAGCATAACTTTTGAATTTTAAGGATTTCAAATATATTGAGACCTAAGAACAAATTTATGACTGGATCGTTTAATATAGTCTAGAAATATTTATTTTATGAATAAATAATTAAATATAATAAAATTGGATGTAATATATCACAAATAATCAACTAAATTTGAAAGTAATCATACTATTGTATTATCAATAGTCTAAGTCCAAGGAAAGAAATTATTTGGTAAATAATAATACTTGTGGGATGACATAATTTATCAAATTGGGCACAAATTGTTATGTCATGTCAAAGATTAAGGCAAAAAGATGATTGATAATATTCAATGTTTCAAAGAATTAAAACATTTAGTTATGGCCATTCATATATAGTAATTATGTGATGGTCGGGTAACTCTAAAAAATGTTTATGACCATTTATATATAGTTGTATGATTCAGATTTGTTATTCTCGTTTTTATATAAAACTATCATTTTCATATGATACACCATATATATATATATATATGACATATTAAGTGAGAACATTTAGTTACTATGATAAATTAGAATAATAATATAAATCATTAAAAATGGTTGAGATTAAAAGATAAATGTACATGATATTTTTACTAATCGTATGAATTTAAACTATTCATGTATGATTTAGATTTGTGTGTATGTGTAGAGAAATAGAGAGAGGAGGAGGAGCGAGGGACTTATTTGAAGAGTAACTTTTGTGAAGTTATCCTATATCCCATTCAATAATTTCTTTTAAACATTGAATTTTATTAATATATATATATATATATATATGTTATATTCATAATTCTTATCATATACATGAATTATATAGTTTTGTAAGATTTTAAAGGCTACTTACCAAAAATAAATAAATTTAAAGGCCAAAATATATGTTTGGTATGTTCCATTCTTTTAGGTTTTAATTTGGTCATATATATATTTTTGTTTTATTTTGGTCAAATTATGTTTTAAAACAGTTTTAAAATCAACTTAGCTAATGAAAATTTGTCTTTTTAAATCTGTTATTGTAGAACCTGTGTAAAATATACATTTTACATCAGTTTCTATTAAGAGCTGATCTGAAAAAATATATTTTACATTGTATCTTTTACATCGGTTTGTAGCAAAACCGATTTAAAAATATATTTTAAAACAATTTTTCAATAACCAAAACAGAAAGGAACATTTTGAAACCTAAAACAAAACGTCAGTGAATAAACATATATTTTAGTCAATTTTTAATTTAAGCAACTTTAATATAAGATATAGTATTAACTTTAAAATATATATAAATATGATTATACTAATATCATATTTTCAATTTCAAATTTCACAACTTATTGAGTAGGGTAATTTTACAAAAGTTATTTTTGAAGTTGATTTCTCTCCTTTGTATGTGAGGTGGAGGCACCTGTTTTATGATTAATTTATATTTATATACTGTACCCTTAATGATACGTAGCTTGATGGGTATTGGGTATGTTCGTACATTTTTTCTTTTTTTGGAAAACGATTGGCTTTCACCAATGATGTATAACTAGAGAGAGAAATATCTAATAGCTGCATCTGCATTCTGATTGTTGTATACTTCACTAATTATTTTTTTAAAAAATAAAGGTTTCCAATTATACTGATAACTGATGGTCATCACGGTGTTCATTCAGTCAAGGAAAATGCAAGAAAATGGATGGCAGCCTCGGTGGTTCTACAGAGGAAGTGAAAATGAAACGTTTCGGTATACTGGTGGGTATTGGGAAGCAAGAGCTCTAGGAAGATGGAATGATTGTCCAAATATTTTTGGTGAATTACATGAGGGCGATTTGGATGCTTCAAATGCATCATGATTGTTCAGGAAAGGTTTACATCTGTTTCCATAGCACATGCATGTTTGATGCTTTTAACAAAAATGTAAAAACATGTCTGATACTGTTATTTAAACAATTTATATCCATCCACCCTGCATGTGAAGGACGTAACCTTTGGTCTTAAGGTTCAATTTCACCAGATAGCGATCCTTTGTCAATGCCATGCATGCTAATGCTGTTACTGTGTTGCAGATGATAATTAATTGAATGCAACTTAGTGTGTGGAGGGTATAGCCTTTTAGAATTGCGAAAATGAGGTCTTTTCTAATTCTTCTTCGGCAGGTTTGTGGATCTCCCTTGTGATACGGCATTAACAGCAAAAACAGTAGAAGGGGTTATAACATAAATAACTCCAAAGGATTCTATGCATCTGAATGTTGCTTGTGAATTAAATGAAAGTTGTAACTTTATTGACCTAATGTACCAAGCATCGAGGACTGGTCCACTGAGAATATCAAAGCTGATTCTAGGTGAGCATATATTTGAGCAAAGATTTCACCTTAGCAATAGTTATTAGGCTAGGTTGTCAAGATTATTTGGTTCTAAGTTGGAAAACTCCACTTACTGGAGTTGGCCAAAAACTATTATCTAACCGTTTATCAAATGGATCTTGAATAACATACAAGATTAATATTAATCATTAGATGATTTGGTCAAAAGCTATTGATTTATTTCATATTTGTTTTCATTTTCTTATTAATAAACTGATGAGATGTTTTACCTCATTTGTAGTATACCATACCAGTAGTTCATGTATACAGTTTGTTTATCATATTTGTGCAACAGCATGTGCGTGCGCAAGAAAGGGATAGCAAGACTAATGGTCCCATAAAAAAGAGAGAACAAAAAATTGTTTGACGATATAATTGAGAAATAGTTTTTTTTATTTATCTTTTTTAGCAAATTAATTCATAAAAATAAAAAACTAAATTAGTTAATTAATTACATATAAATAAAAATTTCATTTTAAAATAATTATTTTAAAAAAATTAAAACAATACTTAAATTTAATACCTTGTTTTATCTAATATTTGAAAGTTTTATCTAGCATTTAAAAGTTTGTTGGGGTGAATCAAATGTGGTAAAGAATCTTAAAATATTTAATAAGCTTTGTTTAATATTTAAAAGTGAGTATATGTTATTTTATAAAATAACATATAGAAAATGTTTAAATGATAGTTTTTAATTTTTAACATTTTAAAATAATTGATGAAAATTAAATAACTAAATAAAGTTTTTACCCTTTTATTTTTTTAACTGAAAAATGTTTATAAAAATAGTTACCAAGCAAAAGCATAACAACTCTTGGTTTGAAATTAACAGGATGATACTCTCTTAAAGATGAATTTACAGCTTGACGTCCCCCCAAAACAAATGAATTTACAGTTTTAAAGAAATCTTTTGAGAACAGTTTTTTTTAAAAACAAAAACAAATAATTCGATAAGTACTTTTCTATCTATTAATTTTAAAATAATAAAATTAAAAATTGTTTTTGTAAACTAATAATTAGAAACAACTTTTAAATGCTTTCTAAGAGTTGCTTTTAAAAACAACCTGTTTTTAAAAATAAATTTTAAATATAAGATAAAATTTAATATTTAATTAATTTTCTTTACAACTCATTAGATTCATTCTAACAAGTTTTAAATATTATTAACCGTCATAAATATAAACATCTGTTAAAAATGATTTTTAATAGATAAATATTGTTTTAACACTGATTAGTAGTTATATATTAACATATATTTATTTAAAATATTTTTAAATAAAAGCTTATTTGAATATCTAAATAATTAAATATTTAATTTTTATTAATTTTAAATATATTTTTAAAAATAAATTCTTCAAACAAGTTTTTTGTTTTTAAAAATTATATTGTCAAACATTTTTTATTTGTTAAAAACTATTCTTAAATATGTTTTGGAAACAAGTTTTTTTTATAAAATAAAAAAACAATTTCCAATTTATCTCAATATTTTAAACATAAAATGAAGTTTAACGGTATACGTTATAAAAAGTGTTTTCGCTATTTTCCTAGCGAAGGACTTATCTGATAGGGAAGAAAAAGATCTATTTGGTAGAAATTCCAAGAAAAGAAAAGATGCTACTGAGCTAAGACCCATCAAGAGGGAAATGCAGATACTTCAAAGGGAGATAATGGTGTTAATTCCTATCGTTAATCTCTTCTGAATGAACGGGGAAAGAAACAAGATTCAGAAGAGGGTGATAAAGATGATCTGAATGATAGCAAGTTGTCTGAGAGGGAAGTTCATGGAGAAATTGATTTGAAGAAAGAATGAGAAGCAGCGTTGTGCTTGGATATACCATAGCATATGGTGTAAGCCATGAAGAAAATCTCTGATTATAAAGGTTCTTGGGAGGAGGGTGCTCCTCAAGGCTCTGGAAAACAAGCTAAGGAGGGACTGGGTTGTTAAAGGATCAACCAAGATACTTGATATGTCTAATGGTTTCTTTATGATGGATTTTGTGAATCAAGGAGAAACTTATGGTGGATGGATTGGTTAGATATCAGAGAGAGAGAGCTTTGAGGAAGCATTCAAAAAACATGAAGAGAGATTTGGAAGAGGCTTACAAGGTTCAAAGATGGAGACATGCCTTGACACAAGTTTCTGCCCATTCAGACTTTTATTGTTCAAAAACTTTGGTTTTATTGCCTATGCAGTTTACTCTCGCGAGGTGCACCACCTGACGTGGGCTTCATTAAGAAACATCCTTAAAGTCACAAACATAACACAAAGTCGCTGATAGAATGCATGTTTTGACCCTATGTATAATACTGCAAAGGACAGGCTTAATAGATTTTTAGAAGCAAGTAGTAGAAGAACAGCACTTTTAAATCCCTCATTTTTGTTAGTTCTTATGCTCAATTTATATTCGAATGCTGTTCCCCTAGAACTTCTGTATGCATACTCAGTAACATGTATTCTAGTTGTTTCATCAACCATTTGAATATAGGGGAAAAAGTTTATTATTGTCACCTCGTAAAGAAAAACTGTTCAATAAAACCCCCCATATCCCTAGAGTTCTTAGCTCTGCAAACTGCAGTTGCCTAGGTGAAAAATGCATGGCAGTACTTCCCTCAAAATGCCAAGATTTTATGCATATATATTATAAAGCCCTAGCTTTATAATAAAGGTGATGATTGTGTAGTTACTGCAGTACTATATACACACATATCTCTCTTAAGTTTGATAACATACAAGGGGAAATTTAATTTGTTGAACTGAAGACAAACATTTAACTCAGGATTCAGCTCTATGAATAAAAGTATATCATTCATGAAGAATCATAACATATATATATATATATATATATATATATATATATATATATATATATTATATCTTACAAATAAAACCGTAAATAAAAGTTCACATAATCACATAATTATAACATAGAAACACAAACATCCATTTATACATCTACAGCATCAAGCATCTGACCAAGTAATGTCTAGTCCACCCCATTGATCTTGGGGAACACCTAAGGCTTCCCAAACAGCCTTGGAAGCATCAACAATGTTGTTGGGACAAGGACGTTGGTAATCATGATCTTCATCCCGTCCCATTGTGGAGTCACATTCATCAACCACCTTTGCCACCACACTCCTTCCATTAGCACTGATGACAATGTTGTTGAGGCATCTGCTCTTGTTGTTGAACCATCCAGTAGAGAGTGCAACCACTGGAGTGTCATCAGAATGGTACTGATTGTCACATTCTGAAGGGCCACCTCCATCACCACCTTTTTGAAAACTGTTAAGTGTGAGATATGCTTTGGTGTGAGTGGACACTGATGGTGAACATTCATAAGTTGTGTATGCTTTTCCTTGTACACAACAATCTGAATCATTCTCTTGGTTACACTGCCCTGGAGGAGGGTTCTCTCCTATTATTCTGCCTCTAGGACGGCATTTCTGAGCTTCAGAATAAACATAACTTGTTAAAATGAGAGTAGCCAATAACAGAAAAGAGGCTTTGGAGCAAAAACTTTTCATTTTGTGCTTTGAGTTCTCTGTTTCTCTTTTTTGTTGTTGTTCTCTTTAGTGCTTGATGCATGGATGGGATTTAGTTCGGTTTATATAGATGTTAATTTGCACATAAAGTAAATCATTTGGTTATGACATAGCATATCCATCACTACACAAATAGAATTGTTTTTGAGGTCAAAGAAAAGTTAACACTGGTTGTTTAACCAATGGCAACTACTGCAAGTAGGTATACTTGGTTCTTTCAAGTTTTTTAATCAAACAATTGAGGGAAGTGTATGATTTATTAAATTTCCTGTTGCAGGTTTAGTAGTTTGATAACTAGTACAACATACAAATTAGTCATTTAATTGTTTGAGGATCCTATTAAATTGGTATGAAGCATTGTCTTAAACGTACGGAAAAGAAATTGCGGTTCTCATCATCCAAATTAATTTAAGTTGGTTTTTGAATACTAACTAAGAAATATCTTATGCGTCCTAATGGCCATTATTTTAAAGGCGTTGTTTAATGCATCAAAATAAAAAGCTTTTATTGAAAATAATTTTGAAAGTGTTTTAAAAATTAGGACGGACTACATTAATAACAATTTTTAAATTTTAAATAAAAACTTATCGTCGGGGTTCTAAGAGCACTAGCACTGGTTAACATTTCTTATGTTTTTGTGTGGTTAGTTCAATAATCATCATTAAAAAACATTAACGAGCAACTATGGCTACTAATTCCTTAAAAGTTGGCCTATTTTTTTTTCCAGAATAATAATACTTATAAGAGAAGATATAAGAATAAAGTTGATAGGCCCAACATTAAAACGGGCCAAAGAAGATCAAAAAGGGTTACTAAACCACCCATTTGGATGCAAGATTATTTTTGAATAGATATTTATTTATAATTTTAATTTTAATTCTGAACTGTTGTTAGGCTGAACCCATCTTTGTGGTTTGATAGAACTTTTTATTGTTGTTTGGGAACCCTAATGAGTAATGGAAAATTTTGTCATTTCTTCATAGAGTAGTCTTCTTTATTCCTTTAGCAATTCTAAAACTGTTCTTGTTTATTCATGTAAGCTAACAATTGGTGCTTTCATTCTTTCCTATTCATGCCTCCCAAATCTTAGTCCAAGAATATGGAGGATGCTCTCCATGCTCTCACCAAAAAAACTTGGTGAAATCCAGTCCCAACTTACCACCAATCAACAACTTCAGGCTCACCTCGAACAACATCAACACCTGCAGAACTCACGTTTTCATACCCTTCAGGTGCTGATTGATAATAGGCATGAGTCCCTAACTGCTCTGGTTGGTAAACTTGCTGGCCAACTATTACAACATGACCCTTCAACTTCCACACCCTCCTCTCCCCCTCAACCACACGCCCCAAACTCTTCTATCCCTCCCCCCTCTGTCATCCTCCCACGTATTGTTCCCTCCCCTACCATTCCCATTCCCTTAAACTTGAACCGTACCTCTACTATTCCCCTTTGCCAATTTGACAATATACCCATCCCCAACCCTCTAATCACCTTACCCTTTCCCATCCCACCCACCGTCCCTTTTCCTTCACTACCTTGCCTACATTTGCTATTCACCTAACCAACCCTACCCAACCCCTTTTTCCTCATGGTCCAAAAATTGAACTTTTCCCTTTTGAGGGTAATGACCCACTAGACTAGTTGTTTCAAGCAGATCAATTTTTCCAATATTACCAAATTCCTATAGAGAACTGTTTACCCTTGGTCGCCTTTTACATGAAAGGCACAGCCCTTAGCTGGTTTAAATGAATGACTCAAAATCACCAACTTATAGATTGGCCTACATTCACTAGAGCTCTTGAGGTAAGGTTCGGCCCTTCCTCCTATGAAAATCATCAAGCTAAGCTTTTTAAGTTACGACAACACGGCTCTGTTTCTGATTACCAGTCCACCTTTGAAAAACTCTGCAATAGGGTTTATAGATTACAGCCTGAAATGTTACTAAATTGTTTTCTATCGGGCCTAATTCCTGAAATTTGTAGAGAACTTGCACTCCTTCAACCTTACTCTATTAATAAGCTATTGGCATGACTAAATTAGTTGAAGCTAAACTAAAGGACAGCAAACCAAAACCTCCCAGATTCCCACCACCTCATCTTTTCTCCCTACCCTCACCTTCTACCCAGCCTACCTTACCTCAAAAAACCTCCACAGCTTCACTACCTATTAAACGACCCACCTTCACCCAAATGCAGGAACACCGTGCCTTAGAGCTCTATTACAACTGTGACGAGAAATTTCAACCAGGTTATAAATGTACCTCATCTTATTTCCTTCTATTGTTGGTTGATGACCTTGAAACCATTCTACCTCCAAAAGCCCCCACCTTTGACCAAATTCCTTCTCCTGACCTTTCCCCTTTCTTTGATGCCATTAATTTTTAGCTCTCTCGCCAAGCCTTTACGACCACCCTTCCCCTCAAACACTTGAGTCCACAGGACAAATTCACCACTTTCCTGTCACTATCCTAGTATACTCTGGTAGCTCCCACAATATCCTTCAACCTAGAATTGCTTCCCACTTACACCTACCTACCTAAACCATTCCCTCTTTCTCGGTCATGGTAGGCAATGGTGCCCACATTCACTGTTCTGGCCTGTACCACAACACTCTCCTGTCTTTACAAGGCCATGAATTCTCTCTCCCTTGCTACCTCCTACCCATTGAAGGCGCATATGTAGTTTTGGGCATAGAATGGTTACGTTCCTTAGGTTCAATTACTGCTAATTTCTCTATTCCTAAACTCACTTTCACCCTAAACAACGCCCCTATCACTCGTCATGGTGATTCCCCCAGCCTTCCTACACCTTCTACATACCACCAATTTTGCCACCTTTTGCATACAAAGTCTATTTCTTCCCTACACCTTCTCACTTTCCATCATCTTACCCCAACTAGTTATGAGTACAACTCTTCTAACCCTCTCAGCTCTTCCAATCCTATTTTTTCAACCCACCCCTCACCTATCCAAAGCCTATTACTTCACTACCCGACCATTTTCCACAAACCTCATGGCTTACCACCCCTAGGCCCCATTATCACCATATTCCCCTTCTACCCAACACTAAACATATCTCTGTCAAACCCTACCGTGACCCTCACACCCAAAAAAACAACCATGACCCAACTTATCCAAGAGATGTTATCCGAGGGATTATTAAACCTAGCACTAGACCTTTTTCCTCACCTGTTCTCTTAATCAAAAAGAAAGATGGCACATAGCGGTTTTGTGTCGACTACAAAGATTTAAATGTAGTAATAATCAAGGATAAGCTTCCTATCCCTACTGTGGATGAATTGCTAGATGATTTACGTAAGGCTATTATATTCACCAAAATTAATCTACATTCAAGTTACCATCAAATTAGACTTATCCCCGATGACACTTATAAAACTTCTTTTAGAACTGTTGATGGTCACTATGAATTTCTTGTTATGCCTTTTAGTTTATCTAATGCCTCCTCAACTTTTCAATATGCTATGAATGATCTCCTATGTTCTCACTTGCGGTGTTTTGTCATAGTTTTCTTTGATGATATAGTTGTTTACAGTGAGACATTTTATGATCATTTAACCCATTTACGCATTATTCTTAAATTACTAGTTACTAATCAATTTGTTGTCAAGTTTTCGAAATGCCATTTTGTTGTTCCTACGGTTGTTTATGTAGGCCATATTATTTCAAGTAAAGGAGTGGCCCCTGACCAAGAAAAGATCAAGGTCATTTCGGATTGGCCACCCCCTCGTTCTCTCACGACACTTCGCGGTTTCTTAGGCCTTACCGGATTTTATCGTCGATTTCTACGTGACTACGCCACACTCACCGCTCCTCTCACCGATTTGTTATGTTCCACTATTTTTGTTTGGGATACATCAATAGAGACTGCATTTACAATATTAAAATCTAAAATGACTACTGTGCCTGTCCTAACTCTACCATACTTTTCTGCCACTTTTATTATTGAGACTGATGCATCCTCAGTGGCTATTGGAGCTATGTTGTCCCAAAAGGGTCACTCCTTGGCCTTCTTCAGCAAACGCCTTGGCTCGAGACTTAGTGCTGCTTTTATTTATGTCCGAGAGATGTATACCATCGCCTAAGTCGTCAAAAAATAGTGACAGTACCTGTTGGGCACACAATTTCACATTATTACCGATCAGCAAAGTCTACGCAACCTCATGACCCAATCAGTTCAAACTTCTGAACAGATGAAATGGATAGTTAAATTACAGAGTACAATTTTTAGATTTATTACTGGGCAGGAAGAGCTAACACAGTGGCGGATGCACCATCACGCCAACCTTCCCATTCTGCTGATCTCCTTCTTACCATTTCTTCTCCAGTTCCTGCCATACTTAACCAACTCAGACAATTTTACCAGAATGATCCCCATGTTAAAACACTCATTCAACACAGCAGAGATGACCCAAAAATGAAAGAACAATATGAATATTCAAATGACATTCTCTATTACAAAGGAAAATTTTTTATACCTGATACCTTAAACCTCACACAACAGCTCCTCCATGAGTTTCATACCACCCCTGCTGCTGGGCACTCGGGTTCCAAGGCATCACTTGCCCGTATCTCCTCCTCTTTTTTGTGGCCTGGACTCTCCTCTAATATTAGACATTTTGTTTAACATTGTGTTACCTACTAACAAAACAAATATCTATCTTAGAGTAAACCTGGACTTTTGCAAGCCCTACCAACTCCAGAAAGGGTTTGGGAAAAGCTTACCATGGACTTAATCACTCACTTGCCTTCTTCTTTTGGTCATACAATCATTTGGATCGTTTGTGACTGCCTTATGAAATACTCCCATTTTTTAGCGTTGCCTTCACACTTCATTGTCCAGGACTTGGCTCATCGATTTTCAGTGGAAATCTGTCACCTCCTTGGTGTTCCTAAAAGCATTATATTGGACAGAGACCCCTTTTTTATCAGTCAATCTTTGAAAGAACTCTTCCGTGTTCAAGGCACCTCTCCTAAATATAGCTCCATCTATCACCCCCGAAACAGACGGCTAATCAGAAGCCACTAACAGGTGCTTAGAAGCATACCTTCGATGCTTCACCAGTGACCATCCCCGCAAATGGTATCATTACCTACACCTGGCAGAATATTGGCACAACACCACTCACCACTCGTCCATCGGCATGACTCCATTTTTTACGTTATATGGTCGCCATCCTCCCAACCTTCTCCACTACATCCCTGGGTCAACATCTGTGCAGTCCCTACAAGAACGGTCACAAATACTTGATCGCCTGAAACAGACCGCAACGATAACACAACAACGCATGACTGCTCAAAGAAATAAAAAAGACGCAACCTTACCTTCAAAACTGGTGATCTTATCCTTTTGAAGCTCTAACCTTACCATCAACAGTCCCTGGTTCGTTGCCCATCTCAAAAACTCAACAAACGGTACTATGGGCCTTTTTGCATCCTCCGCTCTATTGGACTAGTGGCATATAAAATGGAGCTTCCCTCTGAATCTCGCATCCACCCAGTATTTCACGTGTCCCTTCTCCATCCTTACTACGGCCCCAACCCTTCTCAGTATTTCATTCCTTTACTAGAGACATCAGGTGCCTCCCTCTGTTCTTGATGAAAATGCTTCTCTCTTTGTTAAGAATCAAAAGCATAATGAATCTGTCCAACAAAAGCAACCAGGCTCATTTTTTACTCCAACTCCCCTTAATGACTGTTTAGTCACTTCCAATCACGGGATTCCAGGCATTAACTTTTTCTCTCCTCACTCCACCATTTCTGATCTCGTGCCTTCTCGAGATAAATCTCTACTGCTCATTCAAAATTTGGAAAGTATCCAAGGGCCACACGTTTCTCCACGCGCTACTGACCCCAGCTGCATCCCGTCAATCATGTGCATGAGCCCCGAAGCGTCTTCACGTTCCAAGCTTCTCACGCGGTTTCTACCTCTGCCGTTGGATGAGAGCATAAGTCCTTTGAAATCTTCCTCGCCGTCAGATCAGGCCTTGATCGGTGCCTTCTCTGCATAGCCCCTCACGCCTACTGCCACGTCACCTAACCCGAGAAACTCAACCAACCTTGAGGGCAAGGTTGATCTGGACCTAGAGAGCAGTGATAGGCCCAACACTGAAACGGGCCAAAGAAAATCAAAAAGGGTTACTAAACCACCCATTTGGATGCAAGATTATTTTTGAATAGATATTTATTTATAATTTTAATTTTAATTCTGACCTGTTGTTGGGTAGAGCCCATCTTTGTGGTTTGATAGAACCTTTTTATTGTTGCTTGGGAATCTAATGAGTAATAGAAAATTTTGTCATTTCTTCTTAGAGTAGTCTTCTTTATTCCTTTAGCAATTCTGAAACTGTTCTTGATTGTTCATGTAAGCTAACAAAAGTTGTAGTATTCATCAATCAGAAAAAGCAAAGGTCAAATTTAAGATCAATGTGTTTGTGTATGTTTCTCTTGTTGATAGATGCTGCTTGCCGTATCTGCAACTTTGTTGTCTCCTTGCTGCTAAGGCTAGACAGCTATGTCTTTCATTTTCTTGTGATCACCGAATGTTATTTTCTAAACTGTGGATAAGCTGGTATACTTTATGAGAGGATCAAAGAATGATCATCTTATTGACAATCTTCCATTAGCAGTGCTAAATACATTAGATCTTTACCATGAAAATCAAAGAAAGACCAAACCACCATTGTTTTATTTTGTCAAAGACTTATAGCCAAGGATGGTTTGATCCCTTGAAAATCCTGTGATTTCTCTTGACCCAAATTCCCCAAATAGTACTATTCCAAACTGCTGTCCACCCTTGATTAGAATCTCTACCTTTTGCATGCAGATCATGCTGTAACGGATGAAGGACAGCATTAACAGGAAGAAAAAATGGTATTTAGCCCATGAGTAACATTCACTCCATATTCTTGCTGCATATTGACATGAGGAAAAAAGGTGTTCTGCAGTTTCAGCACACTCATTACAGAAAACACAAGATGAATTAGCTAATTGAATGCCCCTCTTAGCTAAATTATCAGCAGTCTGAATCCTGTTTTGATGAGCCTCCATGTAAAAAATGATTCACCTTAGACGTGGCTTTATAATTCCATATTTTGCTGCACCAATGTTATTTAAATTATTACCATCTCTCTGCATTGCAGTGCATGCTGATCAGACTGTGAATCTTCTTGCTCCATCTAGCTTCCAAATTAACCGATCTACCTTGGATTTTGACAGCCTTGTCACTGTTAAAATATGCGACAGATTTTCTACTAGGTCTTTTATTTCTTTACTTGTTTGGTAATTATTATGAATAGAGCCTGCAAAGCAGTTTTTTTATGAGTCCCACTTTGTTACATGTCCCAGGTGAAGTGACCTTCATTGCACTTTGGAGGGGTGCTTCTCTAAGATAGGCTCAAATCAGCTACATCATAGTTTGTTTCGGGAGGGTTTGCGTTCAGGCAACCCCTTCCAATTTTATGTAAAACTTTTAAGTTCAAAAGATAAAAATTATTAAAGTGATGTGTTAATTTACTGCAGTGTTTATGTTTTCCTGTCCCCTTGCATAAACAAACTTTTGTATTTGGAGTCATAGGTCCCATTTGTATCCTGTACAAAGTACACAACTCTAATTCAGTGCAATTTTGTCATATGGCAGAAAATGAAGGCATTCGCTTATTTAGTTTTTCCAAATGCAATAGTTTCAGTGCTATCAGAGAGAGATCATTGCAGGGTGGTGAGTCCGTAACACATGGAATCATCACATCTGTTACACAGGGTTCTGTCAGGTATTCTCCCACACTTATCTTTAACGTTTTTCTTCAGTTTTTCCTTAAATAGGAAACATCGGTATCATTAGTTTCTGTTTTTACTTACATTTGCCAGGGACTTTAGCATATGATGTGCTTTTGCAGGATTTATTTTCTACTATTTGATCTAATTGTTTTCCTGTTTATTGTTCTTCTAGTGGATGATTTATCTTCACTGCCTAGACCGATGGCGTGCTGCTAGTGCTAGGTTGTCTGAATTTTGAGGAAAAACATAGACCCAAAATCTACAAGTGAGGCATCTAAAGGTGGGTGATTTCCAATCTTAATGAAATGAATAAGATTTTATTCTTGTTGAATCATAAATTTGCCAAAGCCAAAGTGGCCTTGCCACGTCTTTTGGTTTGTTCGATATTGGGTGTCCTTAATTTGTTTCTGTAAATGAATTTTTCATGATGAATCATACTCTAAATATACGCAAAGCATGGCTTTGTGGTGCTCCCAAATGTTTCAAATCATTTGGAGTTATTTACATTACCCTTGATTAATTATGTTTTATTTATGGCTTACAGCTTTTGCATGGACCATGGGAGATTGGAGAACTGCCATTTTTCTTACGTGCTATTAAAACTAGGCTTTGCTTTATCTATCATACTATAAATTAAGACTTTGTTTGACCTACATTTGTAGAAACTAGGAACAACCGGAGGAAAATGTTAGAACCTAGTCTATTACAATTTTTTTTTTTGCTTTGAAAATGCTAGAAATACCAATATCATTACAACTTGATTTACTGTGTCTTCTACCTCCTTGTCTACAAAACAAGAAAACCAGTTGACATTCTTGACGGGGGGTGGTGCTTTAATCTTTTCCTTTCTTCAGATGCTTTGTAATTTCAAATAGAGTATGCAAAGCACTTTGATTAACTGAGTCCCACATCACAAGCTGTGGCCGAAGTTACATGGAGCAAGGAATATAAAAATGAAATGCATGACATTGGGCAACATACTTACCTGGATGGGGTCAATGGGTGATCATGAAGGCCCGTGGCCTAGAGAAGTGACCTCCATTGCACTTTGGAGGGGTGCTTTTCTAAGGTCTGCCCAAGTGGCAGAGCCTACATCATAATTTGTTGCAGTAGGGGCTTGCGTTCGCGCAGCCCTTTCTAAATTTATAGTTTAAATTATATTAGCTATATACTACATAAGATAAGGTATAATGTTGTTTGTTTGTTTTTAATTTGTGAAAAATAAATGGTCATTTTCTGTTTGGTTTTTTTTTTAACACTGATAAAGCTTTAAAACCATCAATATTTACTTTAAATTGCTAGTAAAGAAATGATGAGGGCCAATTTGTATATTTGTGTAAGGATGAAAACTTAAAAACAAATGATGAGGACTAATTTGTATATTTAGTTGTGTAAGGACTAAAACTTAAAGCTAATATAATGATTGGTTTGTAAATGAAAGTGATGAAAAAGGACCAAATAATTAATTTGATTATAGCATAAAATGAGGGGGCTAAAATGCTCTGTGGGGTTGGTGAAAATCTCACAAAAGGGAGAATAGATGATAAACTAAAAGAGTTTTTAAAAGACATCAAGTTTCACTAGAAAACAAAGGTTGACCAACCTTGTCTGTTTGTGGTGAATTGTGCATGTCCTCATTTTGTCCAAACAGACATAAACAAACACACGAACATATTATCTGTTGACTAGGGTGATGCTAGCGTGTTTTGATTAGCACTACTGTCTAATGTTTCCCTTCTCGCATTTTCTTAAATAGGCAAGAGTTATCAAAATTTTGAATGATTTTACATTTGTGCAAGAGACAGATAGATGATTGCTGTGTGGAAAGCCTTAGGCGTCTCCAAAACCCAACGGGGTGACTTAGAAATTACATGGTGCGATGCTTATCTATTGAATTATAAGTTTTTTTTTTTGCATCTGTTTGTATGTGTTGTGAGTTTCTTATTTTTTATTCTAGTCTAATTTATATTTATATTTTACCTTTACATTGTTATTCTAAATATTGTCCATCTTTTGTAAAATGTGAAATTTGTATTTGTTCATAGTGGGTTGTTGATCGTATAGTGTATGGTAGTTATGCTTTATATACAAAGTGCATTCTCAAGATGAAAGATTGGCTCTTGGTAATATTACAGTGGGTGGAGACATTTTGACTTGTAAAGGATAACATCCTGTAACCTTGTGTATGTTTCAAATTGAAGCCCACGTTGGGTTGTGTACTGCCTGAAGTAAACTCTAGTGATATAAAACAAAAGGTTTCATTATCATGAAAGTCACGGAGCTGTGTGATAAGTACAAAGCGAACTATTCTTTCGCCTTTTACTAAAGAATACGTGTACTTGTCACTCTAAGCAGCATACGCCAATTTTTGAAAGAGCTTGCCTCTCAGGAGAACTCTGCAACTAACGTTAAGGATCTATTATTTTCATATTATTTGAAAATTAAATTATAATTTATTATGAATTATAATTATAATTATAATATTGGGTAATCAAGTTATTTTATATGTATTTATTGTAATTTTATTTATGTTTATAATAAAATATAATTTAAGATTGTTTATATTTATAATGAAATTTTATTATTACTTTGATTTATGAGTTAAATTTTTATGCTCAAAATGATTGTTTATAATCTTACATATATACATATATATAGTCAATGTTTCTTGCTTCATATATGTGCAGATAGTTTTATTTATGGGTTTTGGCTAGATTTATCTTATTTTCACCTTAAAATTAGTTTTGATATATATATATATATATATGAATAAAATTATTGTTTCAAACTATTGCTTAAGACACAGTGTGTCTTTACTTAACATACGACATTACAGTATTATTTACGCTAGTTATCCAAGACAGTTGTGTTTAGGGATACGTAAGTCACTTAGGAAAATAAACATCACCTATCCCTCATTAATATATTAATATTGTGTGTGCCGGAGATATTCTTGAAATTGATTCAATTGATCTAGCTGACTTTTGACATGAAAAATTGTTAATTTAATTATGAGAATTAACAATACCGGCCAATTTAATCTTTTAATATTGCAAAAGGAAAATCAATATTAAGATGTGTTTGGAGAAATAGTTTTATTAAGTGCTTATTTGATAAATTTATCATGATTTTGTCATAAGTTTATGCGTTAAACTTGAAATAAATTAAGAAGTTTGTCAATTAATATGCTTTCAAAAGCTCATGTAAATGTAATAAAATATTTATCATCCTGTAATCTAGCAATCATGCAAAGGGACAATCAAGGTTCAAAAATTATTAGAATGAATGTGCTAATTAGGAATTTTAGGAATTGGGTTAAGCATTACATACTAAGAATAATTTTCTAAATCACAATATATTTTTATCAAATTTATCAGTTTGTTTTCTTACTATTTACAAATTAGACACGATACGCTAAAAGTTAAAAACTAAAGATAATGTTAAGTAACAAAGATAGTGTAACTACATGACTACTAAAAGGAATGTTGCACTATTCTTGCAACGTCCTCCAAAAAGGAAGACTCTTTTAAAAAATTATTGTATGCTGCATAAGATGATAAGCACATGGTATTCTTTAGTAAAAGGCGAAAATATGGTTTACTATGTGCTTATCACAAGACTGTGTAACTCACAGTAGGATAAAACATTGACTTTTATAACATAAGCAGTTTCACATAGTCTAATACTCAAAGAGGGTTTCATTAAAAATAGGTAGAAGCATAACTCTTCCATATTTGGAGCATGTCGCATATTTGGAATTCAGTTTTTAATTTTAAATATGAATCTTCATATATATACCTTTCTCTCTACTGCATATCTTTAAAAGTAAATAAACTAAAGTAATATATTAAGAATTATAGTATATGAGGAAAAGTTATTAGCGTTTTTTCTACTTCATTTCATATTATATGTTTAAGGATACCATTGGCAATTCTATAATTTTAAAGAATTTTCTTAAGTTCTTATGTCAATTCTATAATTTTTCTGAATTGGTTGTCAAAACATAGTAGGACATATATATATAGAGACACATATAAGATTTTAGTGTATTTGTATATATCTTTCATGACATTACCATTTTAGCAAAAAGAATAAGTAAAATAATGAGGAGACATTTGTATACATCTTGCATGAATTGATGATATGAATATCTATTCTTCTCACTTCATGAACTAATGGGTCCAATTTATGGCATTTGAGAATGATTAATATATACACATACACATATATATTTATGGTATTAATTTTTTTGTTTTAGTTAATAGATTAATGGTGGTTTCTGTTGGACTATTGATAGGTAACTAAACCACCGTTAAAATATATTCTTGACGGGAGGTTTAGCAGCGGTTTTACAACCTCCGGTAATTATTTTATTGGCGGTTAAACCCGCTGCTAATGCACGTTAAAAATCGCCATTAATCCCCATTTTTCTTGTAGTGTGGGGAAGGTATTAGCATCCCACACTGCCTTTCTTAAACGGTTAGCCTAAATTGTTTAAGTTTTTTGAATAATCCTAATAGTTTATAATTTAAATCTCTTAGAGATGTCGTATGGATTTATTGTTAACTTAATAATTAAAGTTATGTTTTTGGTAATTAACAGGACGTCTCATCCAAATTAATTAGATCATCGTTTAAAAATGTTATGATTTTATTTCTACGAGTTAATGGGATATATTTATTTTTAAAAATTTGGGTCTGACATTAATTGCTCCCGCTCCTACGTATTCGCCGAGCGTGAGGGGAAATCAGAGTTACGTAGTTCTTTCATATTATTGAAAAAATGTAAAATAAGTGTAAAACATTGAGATTTAGGAAACATTAATCAATAGGATATATCGTCTAAATTGACCTTGAATATGGTAAAAAAAAGAAACCTTATGTTTATTTATTTTATTATTTTTTCTAAAAAAATTAATTTTGAAATAAAAGTTTATATTATTTGAAGGCCTAAATCAACAAGACGTCTCGTCGAAATTGATCTCTAATATATATTTTAATTTTTGTTATATATTAATATTATTAAAATATTTTATGATTTAAGTTAATTTTAAAAATGTAACTTAAAACATAGATTTATAGGATGTCCCGTCCAAATTAATCTCTAATATAAAGATTCTAAATTTTGTTATCAAAATATCTTATGGTCCAAACTGATTAAAACATGGATTAACAGGACGTCCCATCCAAATTAATCCTTAACATAAAGATTTTTATTTTTGTTACATATCAACGTTAGTAAAATATTTCATGGTAAAAAAACAATTAAAACATAGATTAAGATGACGTCCCGTTTGAATTAATCCATAATATAAATATTTTAGACTATTTATATGTCAACGCTAATGAAAATATTTTTTTATGATCTAAAAAATTAAAACATATATTAAGAAGACGTTTCATCCAAATTAATCCCTCACACAAAGATTTTTATTTTTGTTACATGTCAATATCAATTTTATTTTTAATCTTACAAATGTAATAAACTTGGTTAGTAACGAACATTAAAAGGTGTCCTATGCTACTGATTACTAGATTTTCCTAGATGTGAAAAGACTTTATACATTTAACATGCCGATTATAATTCTCTAGGAGACAAAGATCACAGATAATCACAACAAGAAATTGAAGGGAAAAAGAGAAAATACTTGGTGTTATTTTTATTCTTCATGCGAATTTCTTTTTTTTGACTGTGTCAATTTTTCTTTTCTCTACATCGATTTCTTTTTCTCTGCATGTGTTAATTGCCTTTTTCTTTTGCTGCGTCAATTGCCTTTTTCCATTCACTGCATCAATTCCCCATTTCTTGTGCTTTGTATGTGTTTCTTATCATCCCTGTTTTTCTCCTGCGTGAATATCTTCCTCTTAACTGTGTATAGTACTGAGTAACAGTCAAACGACCTTGCTTCAAACTAAAAATTTCCTCTTGAAGATTACAAATTTGAAACACATCTCCTTGATAGTATCGATCTTTTAAATCCTTTCACACTTTTGCAGCAACATCTATCCTTAACACGCTTTGAACTGTTGAAGGTTCCAATGAATGTATGATCCAAGAAAGGACCATAGTATTACATCTCTCCTAGACATTGAACATAGGATCATTTTCCCTAGGTTTCGACAAAGTTCCATCCGCAAACCTTATTTTTTTGGATCTCAACCCCACAGTCATAGATCTGGACCAGGGGTGATAATTGGTTCCATTCAGGACTGAGGGAACTATAGTACACTAGGATTTTCATTTGCATGAATATCATAGGGACTCAAGACATCGATAGCAGAATTAGCCATCAAGGAAAGAAGAAGAAGAAACCAAAGAACTCGAAGAGAAGATGAAGAAAAAAGATTAGAACAGAACAAGATTCACAACAAAAATAGAAAGATCTTACTAGAAAATAGAAGAATTGAAGAAACTAATGAAGAAAAAATTAAATCGAGGAAAAGGATCAACTCTCAAGAACGGAGAATCGAAACCTCGATCACAAACTGTTCGAGCTTCAGACGTGTAGCAAAGCCCCTAGGAAAGGGGCTCTGATACCATGTCAAAACTCTCTAAGAACCTAAACGAATCACACTCTTGCACTCTCTCAAGAAGCAACACCAAATCTGCCACAACCATGAGCAGAAAAGAGCAAGCAGAGAAAAAAAGAGAGGAAAGAGTTCATAAAGAAGAAGAGAAAAAAAATGAAAAACTGATTCATTCAGTCAATGAAAAAATATTGAAGAGTATATATACAAGTAAAGTAAACTCATTAACAAACTAACTAACTCTAACTAATTCTAATTAATGAGCTAATTAGTTACAACCATCAATACATGTTAACAAAATTAACATGAAGAGAGATCTAGAAGAGGCTTACAAGGTTCAAAGATAGAGACATGCCTTGACATAAGTTTTTGCTCATTCAGACTTTTATTGTTCAAAAGCTTTGGTTTTATTGCCTATGCAACTTACTCTCATGTGGTGCACCACTTGATATGGGCTTCATTAAGAAACATAAATTAACAAGACGTCCCATCCAAATTAATCCTTAACATAAAGATTTTTATTTTTGTTACATATTGATGTTACTAAAATATATCATGATAAGAAAAATAATTAAAACATAGATTAACAGGGCATGCCGTCCAAATTAATTCCTAACATAAAGATTTTGGTCTTGCTATATGTCAACGTTACTGAAAATATTTTTTTAGGATCTAAAAAATTAAAACATAGATTAACAGGACGTTCTATCCAAATTAATCTATAAGATAAAGATTTTTATTTTTGTTAATGCCAATATTAATTTTCTTTTTAATCTTACGAAGGGTATAAACTTGGTTAGTAATGAACATTAAAATGTGTTCTATGCTACTGATTATTAGATTTTCCTAGATGGGAAAAGACTTTATACATTTAATCATGCCTATTATATTTCTCTAAAAAACGAGGATCACAGATAATCACAACAGAAATTGAAAGAAAAAAGAGAAAATACGTGTTATTTTTATTCTTCACACGAATTTCTTTTTTCCGGCTGCATCAATTTTTCTTTTTCTCTGCGTGTGTTAATTGCCTTTTTCTTTTGCTGCGTCAATTGCCTTTTTCCCTTCGCTGCATCAATTCCCCCTGTCTTGTGCTCTGCGTGTGTTTCTTATCATCCCCGTTTTCTCCTGCGTGAATATCTCTCTCTCTCTCTCTCTCTCTCTCTATATATATATATATATATACACACAAAAAAAAAAAGTTTATCTCATTCCCTAAAATCCCTTCATCATTTTTTAATCTACTATTATAAAATTTAAATTTTAAACTTCCTCCTTCCTTTTGAATTTTAAAATTTCTCTAAGAATAGACTCCAATTTATTTTAGAAATTCAAAATTTATGATTCTCATGATGATTTGAAAATTTTAAAGATCGAATCCCGAATCAATATTCAAAATTCAAATAAGCCCATAGGTTTACTTTTTTCCCATAAAATCAATTCCTAAGTTGATTTTTATTTTTATTTATATAGTTTTTATTTAAAAAAAATTTAAATGGGCCCGGAAAAAATTGGGTAGCAACAAGTTACCCCTCTTTACTTTTCTTTTACTGTATTCTAGTACGGAATAAATAAAGACTGAGCGAACAAATTTTGTCCAGGGCGTACGGAATAAATAAAGACTGAGCGAACAAATTTTGTCCAGGGCGCCAGCTTTGATGACATGGAAATTCAAAAGATGCCATGTTCGACGACAAGGAAATTTAAAGAGTGCCATGTTTGGCGACAAAGAAATTTAAAGGGTGTCATATTTGGCGACATGAAATTTAAAGGGTGCCCTTTTCAGCGACAAGAAAATTTAAAGGGTGCGATGTTCGGTGATAGAAAATTTAAATAGTGCCTTTTCAGCGACAAGAAATTTAAAGGGTGTCTTTTTCGGTGACAAAGAAATTTAAAGGGCATGTTCGACGATAGAAGATTTAAATGGTGCCTTTTTCGATGACAAAAAAATTTAAGTGGTGCCCTTTTCGGCGATAAGAAACTTAAATGGTACCTTTTTCGGTGACAGGAAATTTAAATGGTGCCTTTTTCAATGACAAAAAATTTAAAGCATGCTCTTTTCGGTGACAAAATTTAAAAGGTGTCCTTTTCGGCAATAGGAATTTAAAGGATGCTCTTTTTGATGATAGAAAATTTAAATGGTGCCCTTTTTGGCGACAGAAAATTTAAATGATACCCTTTTCAGTGACAGGAAATTTATATGGTGCCATTTTTGACAAAAGGAAATTTAAAGGATGCCATGTTGGGTGACAAGAAATTCAAAGGATGCCATGTTTGGTGACAAAAAATTTAAAGGATTCCATGTTCGGGGATAGAAAATTTAAATGGTGCCTTTTTCGTCAACAAGGAAATTTAAAAGGTGCCATGTTCGATGACAGGAAATTTAAATGGTGCCCTTTTTGACGACAAGGAAATTTAAAGGGTTCCCTTTTTGGCGACAAGAGAATTTAAATGGTGCACTTTTCAATGATAAATGGTTTTGAGATGATGCCAAATTTGGTGACAGGAAATTTAAATGGTGTCCTTTTTGGCGACAGGAAATTTTAAGGGTGTCCTTTTCAATGATAGGAAATTTAAATGTTACCATTTTTGGCGATAGGAAATTTAAATGGTACCCTTTTTGGCGATTGGAAATATAAATGGTGCCCTTTTTGACAATTAGAAATTTAAAGGGTGCCCTTTTCGGTGACAGGAAATTTAAAGGGTGCCCTTTTTGTTGACAAGAAATTTAAATGGTGCCCTTTTATAGGGTGTCTTTTTCGATGACAGGAAATTTAAAGGGCCCTTTTCGATGACAGAAAATTTAAATGGTGCCCTTTTGAGCGACAGGAAATTTAAATGGTACAATGTCGTTTGTTTGTTTTTAATTTGTGAAAGTTAAATGGTCATTTTTTGTTTGTTTTTCTTAACACTGTTAAAGCTTTAAAATCGTCAATATTTACTTTAAATTGCTAGTAAAGAAATGATGAGGACTAATTTGTATATTTAATTGTGTAAGGATGAAAACTTAAAACTAATATATGGATTGATTTGTAAATGAAAACTTAAAAACAAATGATGAGGGCTAATTTGTATATTTAGTTGTGTAAGGACTAAAACTTAAAACTAATATATGGATTGATTTGTAAATGAAAGTGATGAAAAAGGACCAAATAACTAATTTGATTATATCATAAAATGAGGGGGCTAAAATGTTTTGTGGGGTTGGTGAAAATCTCAAAAAAGGGAGAATAGATGATAAACTAAAAGAGTTTCAAAAAGACATCAAGATTCACTAGAAAACAAAGGTTGACCAACCTTCTTGTCTGTTTGTGGTGAATTGTGCGCGTCCTCATTTTGTTCAAACAGACATAAACAAAGACACAAACATATTATCTGTTGACTAAGGTGGTGCTAGTGTGTTTTGATAAGCACTAATGCCTAATGTTCCCCTTCAGGCATTTTCTTAAATAGGTAAGAGTTGTCAAATTTTTAAATGATTTTACATATGTGCTAGAGACAGGATAGATGATTGTTGTGTGGAAAGCCTTAGGGGTCTCAGAAACCCAATGGGGTTACTTAGAAATCACATGGTGGGATGCTTATCTATTGAATTATGTTTTTTCTGTATCTGTTTGTATGTGTTATGTGTTTCTTATATTTTTTATTTTAGTATAATTTATATTCATATTATACCTTTACATTGTTATTCTAAATATTGTCCATCTTTTGTAAAATGTGAAATTTGTATTTGTTTATAACGAGTTATTCACCACATAGTGCATGGAAGTTATGCTTTATATACAAAGTGCATTCTCAAGATGCAAGATTGGCACCTTGGTAAGATTACAGTGGGTGGAGACATTTTGGCTTGTAAAGGATAACATTCTGTAAATTTGTGTATGTTTCAAACTGAGGCGCACTTCGGGTTGTGTATTGTGTGAAGTAAACTACTTGTGATATAAAACAAAAGGTTTCACTAAAATGAAAGTCACGGAGCTGTGTGATAAGTGCAAAGCGAACTATTCTTTCGCCTTTTACTAAAGAATATCGTGTACTTTTCACTATAAGCAGCATATGCCAATTTTTGAAAGAGCTTTCCTCTTAGGAGAACTCTGTAACTAAAGTTAAGGATTTATTATTTTCAAGATAAATCAACAATAATCATATTATTTAAAAATTAAATTATAATTTATTATAACTATAATATTGGGTAATCATGTTAATTTATTTATGTATTTATTGTAATTGTATTTGTGTTTCTAATATAATATAATTTAAGATTGTTGATATTTATAATGTAATTTTATTTAGGATTATTTTATTTATTTTAATATGTATTACCTTGAATTATGATTAAATTTTTATGCTCAAAATGTTTGTTTATAGTCCTACATATATATCTCGTCAATGTTTCTTACTTTATATATACACATAATTTTATTCATGGGTTTTGGCTACATTTATCTTATTTTCACCTTAAAATTATTATTGAAATATATACAGTGGAATAAAGTTATTGCTTCAAACTATTGCTTAGGACACAACGTGCCTTTGCTTAACGTACGACATCAGAGTGATTATTATGAATACAGCTTGCAAAGCAGTTTTTTTTGAGTCCCACTTTGTTACATGTCCCAGGTGAAGTGACCTTCATTGCACTTTGGAGGGATACGCATGACATGAAAATTTTTTAGTTTAATTATGAGATAACAATACCGGTCAATTTAATCTTTTAATATTGCAAAAGGAAAATCAATATTAAGATGTGTTTGGATACATAGTTTTATTAAGTGCTTATTTGATAAATTTATCACGATTTCATGTTATAACTTTAACTGTTAAACTTGAAATAAATTATGAAGTTTGTCAATTAATATGCTTTCAAAAGCTCATGCAAATGTAATAAAATATTTATCATTTTGTAATCTAGCAATCATGCAAAGGGACAACCAAGGTTCAAAAATTATTAGAATGTACGTGCCTAATTATGTCGGAAACATCATGACAGGAATTTTAGGCATTGAGTTAAGCATCACATACTAAGAATGAATTTCTAAATCATAATATTTTTTTATCAAATTTATCAGGTTATTTTCCTACTACTTAAAAATTAGACGCAATAATCTAAAAGTTAGAAACTAGAGATAACGTTAACTAATACACATAGTGTCAACTACACGACTACTAAAAGGAGTGTTAAACTGCTCTTGCAACGTCCTCCAATAAGAAAGACTCTTTCAAAAAATTATTGTATGACGCATATGGTGATAGGAACACGGTATTCTTTAGTAAAAAGTAAAAGAATGGTTCACTATGTGCTTATCGCAAGACTCTCACAGTAGGACAAAACATTGACTTTTATAACATAGTAGTTTAGTTTCACATAGTACAACACTCAAAGGGGGCTTCATTAAGAAATACGTAGAAGCACACCAAACTTTTACTTTTTTTGTCCAACACTTTTATATATATGATCTAATGAGCCTTGGTTCTTATAGTCATTCCCTGGTCAATAATGTAAGAAAAGAAAAAGAATTTAGTCAAAAAAACAAGCCATCCTTCACAAATTCATAGTTGTCAGTTGTAAACAACTACAAATACCAATATATTTGAAACTTGATTTACTCTTCTGTACCTTCTTCTATACAAAATAAGAAAACCATGTGCATAAGTTGACATTGTTGACAGGGGGTGGTGCATTAATATTATTATTTATTTAGTTGCTTTGTAATTTCAAATAGAGCATGCAAAGCACTTTGATTAACTGAGTCCCACATCGCAAGTTGTGGCGGAAGTTACATAGAGGAAGGAATATAAAAATGAAATGCATGACATTGGGCAACATACTTACCTGGATGGGGTTAATGGGTGATCATGAAGGCCTATGTCCTAGGGAAGTGACCTCCATTACACTTTGGAGGGGTGCTTCTCTAAGGTCTGCCCAAGTGGCAGAGCCTACATCATAATTTGTTACAGTAGGGGCTGGCATTCGCGCAGCCCCTTTAAGATTTATGGTTTAAATTATATTAGATATATACTAGATAAGATAAGGTATGATGTCATATTTGATTATTATAATCTGTATTTAAGGATGATATGGTTTGCCCTGATGTTAATTTGTGAAAGATAAATGGTCATTTTTGTTTATTTTGTTTTAACACCGTTAAAGCTATGACTATTTAAATTCGTCAATATGTACTTTAAATTGCTAGTAAGCAAATGGGGTTAAAACAAAACAAATGATAAGGACTAATTTGTATATCTAGTTTTGCAAGGACTAAAACTTAAAACTAATATATGGATTGATTTGTAAATAAAAGTGATGTAAAAGAACCAAACAATTAATTAGATTACAACACTCTCTCAACATTGTCAAAATTTTGTTTTGATGGTGTTTCATAACATAGCAAATGAGGGGGCTAAAGTGGCTTGTGGGGTTGGTGAAAATCTCACAAAATGAAGAATAGATGATAAACTAAAAAAGTTTCCAAAAGACATCAAAGAAGGTTCACTAGAAAACAAAGGTTGGCCAACCTTGTTGTATGTCTACGATGAATTATGTGTGTCTTGGTTTTGTCAGAAAAGACATAAATAAACACACAAACATGTAATCTGTCGAGGAAGGTGGTGCTAGTGTGTTTTGATTAGCACTACCGCCTTATGGTTCCCCTTCTGGCATCTTCTTAAATAGGCAATAGCTCTCAAATTTTTGAATGATTTTACATCAGTGCTAGAGACGGGATAGACAGTTGCTGTGTGGAAATCCTTAAGGATCCTAAAACCTAACGGGGTGAATTAGAAATCACATGGTGGGATGCTTATCTATTGAATTACAAGTTTTTTTCTCTATCTGCTTGTATATGTTTTGAGTTCCTTATCTTTTTTATTCTAGTTTAATTTATATTTATATTTTACCTTTACATTGTTATTCTAAATATTATGCATCGTTTGTAAAATGTGAAATTTGTATTTTTTCATAGAATATTAATATATCAATAATGTAAGAAAAGAAAAAGAATTTTCTAAACAAACAAGCCATCCTTCACAAATTTATAGTTGTCAGTTGTAAAGAACTACAAATACCAATATATTTGAAACTTGATTTACTCTTTTGTACCTTCTTCTATACAAAATAAGAAAACTATGTGTATAAGTTGACATTGTTGAAGGGGGGTGGTGCATTAATATTATTATTTATTTAGTTGCTTTGTAATTTCAAATAGAGCATGCAAAGCACTTTGATTAACTGAGTCCCACATCGCAAGTTGTGGCTGAAGTTACATGGAGGAAGGAATATAAAAATGAAATACATGACATTGGGCAACATACTTACCTGGATGGGGTTAATGGGTGATCATGAAGGCCTATGGCCTAGGGAAGTGACCTCCATTGCACTTTGGAGGGGTGCTTCTCTAAGGTCTGCCCAAGTGGCAGAGTATACATCATAATTTGTTACAGTAGGGGCTTGCGTTCGCGCAGCCCCTTTAAGATTTATGGTTTAACTTATATTAGATATATATTAGATAAGATAAGGTACAATGTCATATTTGATTGTTATAATTTGTATTTAAGGTTGATATGGTTTTCCCTGATGTTAATTTATGAAAAATAAATGGTCATTTTTGTTTTTTGTTTTAACACTGTTAAAGCTACGACTATTTAAATTCGTCAATGTGTACTTTAAATTGCTAGTAAACAAATGGGTTTAAAACAAAACAAATGATGAGGACTAATTTGTATATCTAGTTGTGTAAGGACTAAAACATAAAACTAATATATGGATTGATTTGTAAATAAAAGTGATGTAAAAGAACCAACTAATTAATTTGATTACAACACTCTCTCAACATTGTCAAAATTTTGTTTTGGTGGTGTTTCATAACATAGCAAATGAGGTGGCTAAAGTGGTTTGTGGGGTTGCTGAAAATCTCACAAAATAGAGAATAAATGATAAACTAAAAAAGTTTCTAAAAGACATCAAAGAAGGTTCACTAGAAAACAAAGGTTGGCCAACCTTGTTGTCTGTCTACGATGAATTATGTGTGTCCTGGTTTTGTAAAAAAGACATAAATAAACACACAAACATATTATCTGTCGACCAAGGTGGAGCTAGTGTGTTTTGATTAGCACTACCGCCGTATGGTTCCCCTTCTGGCATCTTCTTAAATAGGCAAGAGCTCTCAAAATTTTGAATGACTTTACATCAATGCTAGAGACGGGATAGACGGTTGCTGTATGGAAAGCCTTAAGCGTCCTATAACCTAACGGGGTGACTTAGAAATCACATGGTGGGATGCTTATCTATTGAATTATAAGTTTTTTTTCTCTATCTGCTTGTATGTGTTGTGAGTTACTTATCTTTTTTTTTCTAGTATAATTTATATTTATATTTTACCTTTACATTGTTATTCTAAATATTGAGCATCGTTTGTAAAATGTGAAATTTGTATTTTTTCATAAAGTATTAATATATCAATAATGTAAGAAAAGAAACAGAATTTACAAAAAAAAACAAGCCATCCTTCACAAATTTATAATTGTCAGTTGTAAACAACTACAAATACCAATATATTTGAAACTTGATTTACTCTTTTGTACCTTCTTCTATACAAAATAAGAAAATCATGTGTATAGTTTACATTGTTGACGGGGGGTGGTGCATTAATATTATTATTTATTCAGTTGCTTTATAATTTGAAATAGAGCATGCAAAGCACTTTGGTTAAGTGAGTCCCACATCGTAAGTTGTGGCTGAAGTTACATGGAGGAAGGAATATAAAAATGAAATGCATGACATTGGGCAACATACTTACCTGGATGGAGTCAATGGGTGATCATGAAGGCCTATGGCCTAGGGAAGTGACCTCTATTGCACTTTGGAGGGGTGCTTCTCTAAGGTCTGCCCAAGTGGCAAAGCCTACATCATAATTTGTTGCAGCCCCTTTAAGATTTATGGTATAAATTATATTAGATATATACTAGATAAGTTAAGGTACCATGTCATATTTGATTATTATAATCTATATTTAAGGTTGATATAGTTTGCCCTGATGTTAATTTGTGAAAGATAAATGGTCATTTTTGTTTGTTTTGTTTTAACACCGTTAAAGCTACGACTATTTAAATTTGTCAATATGTACTTTAAGTTGTTAGTAAAGAAATGGGGTTAAAACAAAACAAATGCTGAGGACTAATTTGTATATTTAGTTGTGTAAGGACTAAAACTTAAAACTAATATATGGATTGATTTGTAAATAAAAGTGATGTAAAAGAACCAACTAATTAATTTGATTACAACACTCTCTCAACATTGTCAAAATTTTGGTTTGGTGGTGTTTCATAACATAGCAAATGGGGGGCTAAAGTGGTTTGTGGGGTTGCTGAAAATCTCACAAAATGGAGAATAGATGATAAACTAAAAAAGTTTCTAAAAGACATCAAAGAAGGTTCACTAGAAAACAAAAATTGGCCAACCTTGTTGTCTGTCTATGATGAATTATGTGTGTCCTGGTTTTGTAAAAAATGACATAAATAAACACACAAACATATTATCTGTCGAGAAAGGTGGTGCTAGTGTGATTTGATTAGCACTACCGTCTTATGGTTCCCCTTCTTGAATCTTCTTAAACAGGCAAGAGCTCTCAAATTTTTGAATGATTTTACATCAGTGCTAGAGAAGGGATAGACGGTTGCTGTGTGGAAAGCCTTAAGGGTCCTAAAACCCAACGGGGTGACTTAGAAATCACATGGTGGGATGCTTATCTATTGAATAATAAGTTTTTTTTCTCTATCTGCTTGTATATGTTGTGAGTTTCTTATCGTTTTTATTCTAGTATAATTTATATTTATATTTTACCTTTACATTATTAGTCTAAATATTGTGCATCATTTGTAAAATGTGAATTTGTATTTTTTCATAAAATATTAATAATCAATATAATGTAAGAAAAGAAAAAGAATTTACTAAAAAAATAAACCACCCTTCACAAATTTATAGTTGTCAGTTGTAAACAACTACAAATCCCAATATATTTGAAAGTTGATTTACTCTTTTATACCTTCTTCTATACAAAATAAGAAAACCATGTGTATAAGTTGACCATGTTGACGGGGGTGGTGCAGTAATATTATTATTTATTTAGTTGCTTTGTAATTTCAAATAGAGCATGCAAAGCACTTTGATTAACTGAGTCCCACATCGTAAGTTGTGGCTGAAGTTACATGGAGGAAGGAATATAAAAATGAAATGCATGACATTGGGCAACATACTTACCTGGATGGGGTCAATGGGTGATCATGAAGGCCTATGGCCCAGGGAAGTGACCTCCATTGCACTTTGGAGAGGTGCTTCTCTAAGGTCTGCCTAAGTGACAGAGCCTACATCATAATTTGTTGCAGTAGGGGCTTGCGTTCGTGCAGCCCCTTTAAGATTTATGGTTTAAATATATTAGATATATACTTGATAAGATAAGGTACGCTGTCATATTTAATTATTATAATCTGTATTTTAGGTTGATATGGTTTGCCCTGATGTTAATTTGTGAAAGATAAATGGTCATTTTTGTTTGTTTTATTTTAACACCGTTAAAGCTACGACTATTTAAATTCGTCAATGTACTCTAAATTGCTAGTAAACAAATGCGGTTAAAACAAAACAAATAATAAGGACTAATTTTATATCTAGTTGTGTAAGGACTAAAACTTAAATCTAATATATGGATTGATTTGTCAATAAAAGTGATGTAAAAGAACCAACTAATTGATTTGATTACAACACTCTCTCAACATTGTCAAAATTTTGTTTTGGTGGTGTTTCATAACATAGAAAATGAGAGGGATAAAGTGGTTTGTGGGGTTGGTGAAAATCTCACAAACTGGAGAATAGATGATAAACTAAAAAAGTTTCTAAAAGACTTCAAAGAAGGTTCACTAGAAAACAAAGGTTGGCCAACCTTCTTATATGTGTACGATGAATTATGTGTGTCCTGGTTTTGTCAAAAAAGACATAAATAAAGACACAAACATATTATCTATGGACCAAGGTGGTGCTAGTGTGTTTTGGTTAGCACTACCGCCTTATGGTTCCCCTTCGGCTCTTCTTAAATAGGCAATAGCTCTCAAATTTTTGAATGATTTTACATCAGTGTTAGAGATAGGATAGACGGTTGCTGTGTAGAAATCCTTAAGGCTCCTAAAACCCAACGCGGTGACTTTGAAATCACATGGTGGGATGCTTATCTGTTGAATTACAAGTTTTTTTCTCTATCTGCTTGTATATGTTGTGAATTTCTTATCTTTTTTATTCTAGTATAATTTATATCTATGTTTTACCTTTACATTGTTATTCTAAATATTGTGCATCGTTTGTAAAATGTGAAATTTGTATTTTTTCATAGAATATTAATATATCAATAATGTAAGAAAAGAAAAAGAATTTTCTAAACAAACAAGCCATCCTTCACAAATTTATAGTTGTCAATTGTAAACAACTACAAATACCAATATATTTGAAACTTGATTTACTCTTTTGTACCTTCTTCTATACAAAATAAGAAAACCATGTGTATAAGTTGACATTGTTGACGGGGGGTGGTGCATTGATATTATTATTTATTCAGTTGCTTTGTAATTTGACATAGAGCATGCAAAACACTTTGATTAACTGGGTCCCACATCGCAAGTTGTGGCTGAAGTTACATGGAGGAAGGAATATAAAAATGAAATGCATGACATTGGGCAACATACTTACCTGGATGGGGTCAATGGGTGATCATGAAGGCCTTTGGCCTTGGGAAGTGACCTCCATTGCACTTTGGAGGGCTGCTTCTCTAAGGTCTGCCCAAGTGGCAGAGCCTACATCATAATTTGTTGCAGTAGGCGCTTGCCTTCGCGCAGCCCCTTTAAGAGTTATGGTTTAACTTATATTAGATATATACTAGATAAGATAAGGTACGATGTCATATTTGATTATTATAATCTGTATTTAAGGTTGATATGGTTTGCCCTAATGTTAATTTGTGAAAGATAAATGTTCATTTTTGTTTGTTTTGTTTTAACACCGTTAAAGCTACGACTATTTAAATTCGTCAATATGTACTTTAAATTGCTAGTAAACAAATGGGGTTAAAACAAAATAAATGATAAGGACTAATTTGTATATCTAGTTGTGCAAGGACTAAAACTTAAAACTAATATATGGATTGATTTGTAAATAAAAGTGATGTAAAAGAATCAAATAATTAATTTGATTACAACACTTTCTCAACATTGTCAAAATTTTGTTTTGGTGGTGTTTCATAACATAGCAAATGAGGGGGCTAAAGTGGTTTGTGGGGTTGGTGAAAATCTCACAAAATGGAGAATAGATGATAAACTAAAAAAGTTTCTAAAAGACATCAAAGAAGATTCACTAGAAAACAAAAGGTTGGCCAACCTTGTTGTCTGTCTATGATGAATTATGTGTGTCCTGGTTTTGTTAGAAAAGATATAAACTAATACATAAACATATTATCTGTCGACCAAGGTGGTGCTAGTGTGTTTTGATTAGCACTACCGCCTTATGGTTCCCCTTCTGGAATCTTCTTAAATAGGCAAGAGCCTCAAAGTTTTGAATGATTTTACATCAGTGCTAGAGACGTGATAGACGGTTGCTGGGTGGAAAGCCTTAAGGGTCCTAAAACCCAACGAGGTGACTTAGAAATCACATGGTAGGATGCTTATCTATTTAATTATAAGTCTTTTTTTTCTCTATCTGCTTGTATGTGTTGTGAGTTTCTTATCTTTTTTATTCTAGTATAATTTATATTTATATTTTACCTTTTACATTGTTATTCTAAATATTGTGCATCATTTGTAAAATGTGAAATTTGTACTTTTTCATAGAATATTAATATATCACTAATGTAAGAAAAGAAAAAGAATTTACTAAAAAAACAAGCCATCCTTCACAAATTTATAGTTGTCAGTTATAAACAACTACAAATACCAATATATTTGAAACTTGATTTACTCTTTTGTACCTTCTTCTATACAAAATAAGAAAACCATGTGTGTAAGTTGACATTGTTGACGGGGGTGGTGCATTAATATTATTATTTATTCAGTTGCTTTGTAATTTGAAATAGAGCATGCAAAGCACTTTGGTTAAGTGAGTCCCACATCGTAAGTTGTGGCTGAAGTTACATGGAGGAAGGAATATAAAAATGAAATGCATGACATTGGGCAACATACTTACCTGGATGGGGTCAATGGGTGATCATGAAGGCCTATGGCCTAGGGAAGTGACCTCCATTGCACTTTGGAGGGGTGCTTCTCTAACGTCTGCCCAAGTGGTAGAGCCTACATCATAATTTGTTGCAGTAGGGGCTTGCGTTCGCGCAGCCCCTTTAAGATTATGGTTTAAATTGTATTAGATATATACTAGATAAGATAAGGTATGATGTCATATTTGATTATTATAATCTATATTTAAGGTTGATATAGTTTGCCTTGATGTTAAGTTATGAAAGATAAATGGTCATTTTTGTTTGTTTTGTTTTAACACCCTTAAAGCTACGACGATTTAAATTCGTCAATATGTACTTTAAATTGTTAGTAAAGAAATGGGGTTAAAACAAAACAAATGATGAGGACTAATTTGTATATCTAGTTGTGTAAGGTCTAAAACATAAAACTAATATATGGATTGATTTGTAAATAAAAGTGATGTAAAAGAACCAACTAATTAATTTGATTACAACACTTTCTCAACATTGTCAAAATTTTGTTTTGGTGGTGTTTCATAACATAGCAAATGAGGGGGTTAAAGTGGCTTGTGGGGTTGCTGAGAATCTCACAAAATAGAGAATAAATGATAAACTAAAAAAGTTTCTAAAAGACATCAAAGAAGGTTCACTAGAAAACAAAGGTTGGCCAACCTTGTTGTTTGTCTACGATGAATTATGTGTGTCCTAGTTTTGTAAAAAAAGGCATAAATAAACACACAAACATATTATCTATCGACCAAGGTGGTGCTAGTGTGTTTTGATTAGCACTACCGCCTTATGGTTCCCCTTCTGGCATCTTCTAAAATAGGCAAGAGCTCTCAAAATTTTGAATGACTTTACATCAATGCTAGAGACGGGATAGACGGTTGATGTATGGAAAGCCTTAAGGGTCCTAAAACCCAACGGGGTGACTTAGAAATCATATGGTGGGATGCTTATCTATTGAATTATAAGTTTTTTTTCTCTATCTGCTTTTATGTGTTGTGAGTTACTTATCATTTTTATTCTAGTATAATTTATGTTTATATTTTACCTTTACATTGTTATTCTAAATATTGTGCATCGTTTGTAAAATGTGAAATTTGTTTTTTTTCATAGAATATTAATATATCAATAATGTAAGAAAAGAAAAAGAATTTACCAAAAAAAATAAGCCATCCTTCACAAATTTATAGTTGTCAGTTGTAAACAACTACAAATACCAATATATTTGAAACTTGATTTACTCTTTTGTACCTTCTTCTATACAAAATAAGAAAACCATGTGTATAAGTTGACATTGTTGACGGGGGCGGTGCATTAATATTATTATTTATTCAGTTGCTTTGTAATTTGAAATAGAGCATGCAAAGCACTTTGGTTAAGTGAGTCCCACATCGTAAGTTGTGGCTGAAGTTACATGGAGGAAGGAATATAAAAATGAAATGCATGACATTGGGCAACATACTTACCTGGATGGGGTCAATGGGTGATCATGAAGGCCTATGGCCTAGGGAAGTGACCTCCATTGCACTTTGGAGGGGTGCTTCTCTAAGGTCTGCCCAAGTGGTAGAGCCTACATCATAATTTGTTGCAGTAGGGGCTTGCGTTCGCGCAGCCCCTTTAAGATTTATGGTTTAAATTGTATTAGATATATACTAGATAAGATAAGGTACGATGTCATATTTGATTATTATAATCTATATTTAAGGTTGATATTGTGACGTCCCGTGTAATTTTTCGAATAAATTTTTCACGTTTTTAAAAGATCATTTTAAAATTCATAAATTAAATTCAGAGTTCACGTAATAGTTGATAATTGCGGAATATTATCATACATACTAGTCGTGAATAATTAAATTCAAGAAAACATTTAAGTAGCGGAAACAATTTAGAAAATAACGGTACATGATACGTCATACTTATTACAACCCATAAAATCAAAGTCCAAGTAATAATTCATATAGGCATCAATCATGGCATCACTCTTCATTCTGCGTGGCATTCACTGTAAAAATTAATGTAAGAGTGAGACAGAATATAGAATAAATATAAAATAAATAAAATTGCACAAACACAATCAACAAACCATAATGATATGATGAATATGCCAAACAAGTTTATTTATATTTAATAAGTCTTTAATTTAGTCCAATGATGTCATGCTGGATCCATTTGGTTTGGTGGGAATACTGCAGTAAAAAAAAAGTCTTATAGAGACACAAATAGGGCTTTAGCATATACCATGAATCCCTACACTTCATGGCGCTTAAGTACCAAAGTACACAAGTATCATAAGTAGGGCTTTGCATAAACCATGAATCCCTACACTCCATGGCGCACAACAAAATAGGGCTTAACTCATCATAGAGTAACCCCCCACCAGGGTAGGCAATCGTGGAACCCCCAAATTCCATGGTGCTTCCAAATGCTTATGATGCATGAATGCCTTTAATTCTTATTACCATTTAACATACCATGATATCCACATTTCCAAAACCTCTTGGAAAATAAAAGTCCTCAAGGGACACAATACACATAATAATTCACAAAATCATGGATTTACTATTTCAACCACATATGTCAATAACCACAAGGCATTCATGTACATATAAATAAATTTCGTTATTCATAATTATTCACCACCACAATATACAAACTGTATGATACTCAACAGCATTCATAATAATTCATAATCACTCAAGAATTCAATAATAAATTATTACACATAGAGAAAATATCATTTTCATTCATAATAGCCTTTATAAGTAAGTTTCAGCATTCCTAACAGTAACATACGTTAGTAAAACAACCATAACATGGGCAAATCGAATCCTTTTTAGGTGATTCCACTTTCTGTAGTTCAATAACATAATTGTCTACAACTTTCATGAAGAACACAATTTCAATTTCTAAACAGAAATATCACTTATCCACGAAATACCACACTGCCTCAAGGTGAGTTTTCAAAATGTACATATATTAGTAATTTGAACATTTATGGAGCTACAAAAATGATTTTTGCGTGAAACCAGTTCAAAATTACTCTTAACACAAATATCCACAACTTTCATGCAGACCATAAATTCAAACTCTAAGCAGAAATACTATTTATCCACAAAATACAACACTGCCTCAAAGTGAGTTTTCAAAACGTACATATATTAGTATTTTCAACGTTTTTGGAGTTACAAAAATAGTTTTGACATGAGACCAATCCTAAATTACTCATAACACAATTATATACAACTTTAATGAAGGTCATAAATTCAAATTCTAAGCAGAAATACCATTTATCCACAAAATACAACACTGCCTCCAGGTGAGTTTTCAAAACGTACATATATTTGTATTTTCAACTTTTCTGGAGTTAAAAAAATAGTTTTGACATGAGACCAATCCTAAATTACTCATAACACAATTATCTACAACTTTCATGAAGACACCAATTACTAATTCTCACCATAAAAGTTCCAGTTTTAAAAATAAGATTCAGATTTCATAGTTAACAGATTTTCATCATGAGCATTCTTCTGTATTTTTAGCATATATAGAGCTACAAGCATCCGTTTAACTTGAAACCAATTTCTATAGATTCTTAACATAAATATCTACAACTTTCGTGAAGACATCAAAGGCTGATTATGCATGTATAATTCCTATAATACCAATATATACACAAAACATGGAATAAATCTTTCACTCGGACATGCAGTAATATTTTGGCTATAACTTTTGTTATACTCATTCAAATCAATTGAACCAGGTCTCAAAATTCACATAACAAAAAGATCTACAACTTTCATGAAGAAGTCAGAATCAAAATCACATGTTTTCAATCTCAAAACTGAGCAACAAGATACGAAATTAAAATTGGAATCCTAGAACAACATACAATTCTACCCATTTCATAGTTATTCACAAACCTGTCCCGTCTTACTTGGTTTGCCGACTGGAAATGGTCCCCTTGCTGTCCTTGCTCTTGTTCGAAGGTGTATTGAGGAAGAAATTCAAAGAGAGATATTTACTAACTTTGTTCTAAGGAGTTCTAAACAGAGGTAGTGTTAATAATGTAATGATAAGTGGGGAACAACTTTCCCGTAAGTGGATTTTTAGTGCTGTTAGTGGAGATAATGGAGGATTAAAAATAAGAAAGTGGGCTTATAATGGTCCACTTCTGGCCGTCCTACATACTAGGGGTGCATAATGGGTTTAGATATATTAAACTATGCGTAAGAGACAAGATTGGAGTCAAAAAGTTACTCCTGGCACTGAAAACCGAATGGAATTCACTCGGTCAGCCTCTAAACTGATTGGAATTCTACTCGGTTATTCTCTAAGCCAACTGGAAATTACTTCTGAGTCCGGCTGAGGAGAATTCATCAGTCTCCTCCTTCAAAACCACTTCACTCAGAAGGGAAACCATTCAGAAATGCTTTTCCTTGAACACTCGGTTGGATTTTCATCCCTTTTAGATGACTCAGTCGGACCATTCAGTACTGATACCTCCCATTAGTTTTTCATTCGGTTAAATTTTCCCAGACCGACTCCACAATCGTTTGGTCTGTCACTCGACTAATTGTTTCCAAAACCGACTCATATTGCTCGGTCAAATCAATCAAAACCAACTCATCTCCCACTGGTATTCCACTCGGTAGCATTATTACAAATCCGACTCTTCTTTCGCCCAGTTTTTCACTCGGCATAATTGATCCAAACTTAGTCATTCTTCACCGTCTTTTCACTTGGCAATTACTCTAAAACTGACCATCACTCTATTGGTTTTCCACACTCGGTATTCATGCCTCCATTTCACTCGGATAATGCCTTAACTAATCCTTCTTCAGAATAAACTCCCCAATCAGGTTCCATTTGGAATTATCCCACTCCTCATCACTTGGAGAAATTCACTAAGTCAAGTCCCACTCGGACTTACACCATACATAGTCACTCAGAATACAGTTTATATGGTTCACTCGGAATATGTATAATATCTTTCACTCGGATATCAACACTTAGGAATATAGAAGTATTTCCCACTCGGGTTTCACTCGGTTAATCATTACTTAGTCAAGATCAAACCAACTTCTTCAACTACGTTTCACTCAGAGTCCATCAGGCCCATTACCACTCGGAAAAAGGCCCATACATACGAGTCTCACTCGAAATTTGGCTTATATACATGAGACTCACTCGGTTATTCATCTCTTGGCATCACAGACTAACCTTCCTTGAATTGTTCTTCACTCGAAACCCTTTTAAGGCTTTCACCAGAAAAGAAGCCATATGCATAAGCTCCATTCAGAAACGAATTTTCCTTTGCTCTCCTCTCAGAAATGAAGCACTCGGGAAACTTTTATTCAGAGATGGAAATGCCTAACAATGTATGACTCAGAATTAAGTCATTGGAAAATACTTGACTCGGAATTGAGTCTTTCTGGGGTATTTGACTCGGAAACGAGTCATTTAAAGGTGTTTCACTCGGAATAAACCCTCTCAGCCATGTTCCACTCGGAAAAACACAACCTTCACTCGGAATTCTTCTTTGTCACTCAGAATTTTCCTTTTTCACTTAGAATTTTCATTCTTCACTCGGAATTTCAATTTGTCACTCGGAATCTCTACCTTTACTCGGAATTTTTCTCTTTCACTCGGAACAGGGTGCCTTTTTCACTCGGACAGTCCTTTCTAAGGCATGTTTCACTCGGAAAATGAATCTTATCATTAAAGGTCTATGTAAATCCTATAATTATACCCAAAAATAAAATTTTTGGAGTATTATATACCATCCATAGAGTGTTTTATTCATTGATTAACACTTATAGACCTTCTATACCTCATAATTTACAAAATGGGACTATTATTAAAAACAGGATGTTACATTTCTCCCACCCTAATAAAAATTTCGTCCTTGAAATTTAAAGTTGAAATCATCGTTCGGAACACAAACCTATCACAAACATACTTATACACGCTATTAATATATCATCATAGGGCATCATCCCCCAACGCTCACTATCAAGTACTAGACTTGTCTAAATCCAATTTACATGCTCATGTTAGGCTTCGGGAATTCTTCTCCCAAGACCAAGACTCTTTAAATCTTAAAGGGCTAACCGCACTTAACAACAACAATACTATGTCCCTTAGCCTTAAGACCTCTAAATCATCACATGAATCATTCAACCATCATCAAAAATCTATTCGAACTCATTATAAACTTATCGGATCCGTCTAAGATCATTACCAATTCAACTATTTCAAAATGGCATATCCATTCATCAATTTAAGTATCTATTCCCCTAATCCACTATCAATGGCTTACAACCATTTTTAACATCATCATAAACATCAACAACCTAAATTAATTCCTCCAATCACTCAAATACTCATATACACTTCCCTCCTAATTCTCAATAATCGTCATCAATGATTCAAACAGTCAATTCCTCATATATAATCATCCTAGAGTATTAAAGGTCATCAGAATCATCAACTTAACAAAAAAATAAAATCTTTAACTCATTATACTTTTCATCAAAACCTAATGATTATTTCTAATAACCACTAATCTCCATTATTTATAACACCTACACACACATAATCATGGTTTTCCATAAAAATCACTTTCCATAATATCATTACTCATTTCCCCTAAAGCCTAGAGTTAGGGTTTTACTAAAATCAAACAGTCACCCTTAACAGCCATTATCTTCCATCTCAAATCTTAAAATCTTCGTATACCATTTCACACCTATCCAAAGATACTTAAGACATATTCCACTTTTGGGTTTCACATGAAAATGGTTTATATTCTTAACCCATTCATAATGCACTCTCCTATCACCATAGAAACCAAAACCTAAAACAACAAAAGAGTATAAGAATTTCACCTTAAGCTCCACGCTATCCCTAGCCTTAGTATGTCCACGAAAATGAAGAGAGAATACAGAGTTTCCAATCATTGAATCATCTTCATATTGATGAATAAGAAAGCATGGTTGGTTGGTATGGAAGGAGACTCATAAAATGATTATCCGAAATAGGATTTTCTTCTAATGAAAATATCATGGTTTCGTTATGATACCACCAAAAGCTTTTCTTCAGGTCTTGATACATCTTAGTTGATCTAGGATGGATGCTCAGCATACTTTTATGCACTTCTTCTAGGATTGTTCTTCTCAGACCAACATCATCTGGTACACAAATTCTGCTTCTGATTCTCCAAATTCCATCTGATCCTTCTTGTAATCCCATATCTTTTCCCTTTGCCTGCAACTCTCTCAACTCTTGTAATGGCAAGTCTTCTTTCTGTCTTTCACCTATCAGCTTCAGAAAATTATTGGTTATCTTCAAAGTTCCCAAGATCATACTCTTTGAAGATTTTATCTCTACACCCAAGTTCATGTCTCTAAACTATTCTATCATCTCCATCTCTTTTACCATCAAGGATGCCATATGAATGGATTTCCTGCTAAGTTCATCTGCTACCACATTTGCTTTTCCTGGATGGTACTTCAAATCAAAATCATAATCTTTAAGAAATTCCATCCATCTTCGCTGCCTCATGTTCAATTCCTTTTGATCGAACAAATACTTCAAGCTCTTATGATCACTGAACACTTCAAACTTGACTCCATACAAATGGTGTCTCCAGATTTTCAGAGCAAATACCACTGCTGCTAATTCTAGGTCATGTGTTGGATAGTTTATTTCATGTGGTCTCAACTGCCTAGAAGCATAGGCAACCACTCTTCGTTGCTGCATCAAGACACAACCTAAGCCCATCTTAGAAGCATCACAACAAACCACAAAGTCTTCTTGTGGGTCAGGCAAGGTTAAGACTGGAGCAGATGTAAGCTTCATTTTTAGTTCCTGGAAACTTCTCTCACATTCTGACGTCCAATCAAAAGGTTGATTCTTCCGGGTTAGACGAGTCATTGGTAGGGCAATTTGAGAAAACCCCTCAATGAATCTCCGATAATAACCAGCTAATCCCAGAAAACTTCGTATCTCAGTGACTAAAGTAGGTCTCTCCCAGTTCGTTACGGCTTCAATCGTAGAAGGGTCCATAGACACTTCTTCGCTTGAGATTACATGGCCTAGAAACTTTACCTCCTTCAACCAGAATTCACATTTAGACAACTTGGCATACAACTGCTTCTCTTTCAGAATATGTAATACCACTCGAAGATGCTTTTCATGTTCCTTCCAAGTCTTAGAATAAATCAGAATGTCATCAATGAAGATAATAACAAACTGATCTAAGTATGAATGGAACACTCGATTCATGTAATCCATGAATACAACTGGGGCATTGGTTACTCCGAAGGGCATCACAAGATACTCGTAATGGCCATAGCGTGTTCTAAAAGCTGTCTTTGGAATATCCTCAGACTTGACACGAATCTGATGATAACCCGATAGCAGATCAATCTTGGAAAATACTGTAGCACCCCTCAATTGATCTATCAGATCATCAATTCTGGGCAAAGGATATTTATTCTTCACTATCAATTTATTCAACTGACGATAATCTACACATAATCTCATGCTTCCATCTTTCTTCTTGACAAGTAATACTGGCGCTCCCCATGGCGACACACTGGGCCTGATGAAATGCTTCTCTAATAACTCTTCAATTTGCTTCTTTAGTTCTGCCAGTTCAATAGGTGATATGCGATATGGAGCCTTAGATACTGGTTCTGCTCCTGGAATTAAATCAATTGAGAATTCTATCTCACGTTCTGGAGGTAAACTCGAGACATCCTCAGGAAATACTTCAGGAAATTCAGAAACAACTGGCATCTCGATCTCTTTAGATTCTCCATCTCCTTGTGGAAGAGTAAACAAGGCAAATAATTGGCTTTCACCTTGTAAGGCAAAGAGTTTGAGATTATCGAAAGTAAGATTTTCTTCTGATGGAAATATCACAGTTTTGTTATGACAGTCCACCAAGACTCGATTTGCCGATAACCAGTCCATCCCTAGGATTACTTCCAGATCCTTCAAAGGTAAACAAACAAGATCTACTAGAAAGTTTTTACCTTCTATGAGCATAGAACATTCGTTACACACCTTAGTAGTCCTAAGTTGTGTACCGGTGGGAGTGGAAACAATCAGATCATATGTCATAGGCTTCATAGGTAATTGAAGGCGTCTAACACACTCATCAGAAATAAAAGAATGTGTAGCACCAGAATCAAATAATACAGATAAGATAGTACCATTAATCTCACACTTACTTTGCATGAGGTCATCAGCTTGATCTGCCTCTGAACCGCTGATGGCAAAGACTCTTCCAGTTGTTGGTTATAACCTTTGGTCTGTTGTCTCCCTCTTCTGTCTTGGAGGTTGAGTAGCTCGCATGTTTCCTCCACTTCATTCCTGATAGTTAGAGCCTCTTTGATTATTCATAGTGTTGCTGTCGTTTTGACGGTTCTGAGGGCAATTTAGACTGATGCGTCCTTTCTGATTACATCGAAAGCAAGTGACATCTTCAAGACGTCTGTTACAATCACGTACATAATGATTACCTCCGCACTTAAGACACCTCATATTGTTGCGTCTCTCAGAAGATGATGATGATGATGATCCTCCCTTGAAACGTCTTGGATAGAACGATCCTCTCCTTTTGAAATCAACTGACTGAGGTTTCAGTTGTCTATTGGCCTTTTTATGTGCCAGTCTGGCTTGGTGATTTTCTTCAAAAATTCGGCATTTGTTGATCAGAATAGGAAAACTCCGAATTTCTTGGTACCCTATCGCCTCTTTGATTTCCAGATTCAGCCCGTTCTCAAATTTAACACATTTTGATTCTTCGGCACCAGGCTGTTGAAAAGGAGGGTAAAAGAGAGATAGTTCTTCAAACTTTGCAGCATACTCACCAACAGACATTGAGCCTTGTTTCAGCTCCATAAATTCTAGCTTTTTACGGCTTTTCACACTTGCTGGAAAATATTTGTCTAGAAAACAGTCTTTGAACTTGACCCAGTTCAAGGGTCTGTCAGCCTCGATGATACGGATTCTAGCATGAATCCACCAGTTTTCTGCCTCTTCCACCAACATATAGGTGGCATACTCCACCTTTTTGCATTCTGTGCAGGGCAATGCTCGAAAGATGCGCTCCATTTCCTTGGCCAAGAGATACGCTCCTTCTGGATTATAACCCCCTTTGAATTGTAAAGGTTTTCTTTTCAGGAAGTGATCTAACCCATGGAGTCCTCCAGTGCTCCTTGGTTGGTTTTGTCGTTCTATGGCTTCATCTAAGCGGTTGAAAGCTACTGCCATATCTTGGTTATTGTTGTTTCTTGCCATCCTACATTCGTAGTTTGGTTTATACTAATTCTAAGGGATAATATATCGTATATAAATACTACATAACTATCATTATTCTACAGTTTATCAGTTAAGCAATAAATCATATAACACATTTATCATATTATCAAGCAGTAATCAAACAAATCTTTTTGCAATTAATCAGTCAGGCACAAGTCATATAGTACACACTTAACATGTTATCAAGTAAGGAATCAAACATTTCACATATTATATCGAGAAACAGTACATGTCATAGCAATTGGTCCTGAATTTTTGAAAATGCTCTGATACCACCAATGTGACGTCCCGTGTAATTTTCCGAATAAATTTTTCACGTTTTTAAAAGATCATTTTAAAATTCATAATTAAATTTAGAGTTCACGTAATAGTTGATAATTGCGGAATATTATCATACATACTAGTCGTGAATAATTAAATTCAAGAAAACATTTAAGTAGCGGAAACGATTTAGAAAATAACGGTACATGATACGTCATACTTATTACAACCCATAAAATCAAAGTCCAAGTAATAATTCATATAGGCATCAATCATGGCATCACTCTTCATTCTGCGTGGCATTCACTGTAAAAATTAATGTAAGAGTGAGACAGAATATAGAATAAATATAAAATAAATAAAATTGCACAAACACAATCAACAAACCATAATGATATGATGAATATGCCAAACAAGTTCATTTATATTTAATAAGTCTTTAATTTAGTCCAATGATGTCATGTTGGATCCATTTGGTTTGGTGGGAATACTGCAGTAAAAAAAAGTCTCATAGAGACACAAATAGGGCTTTAGCATATACCATGAATCCCTACACTTCATGGCGCTTAAGTACCAAAGTACACAAGTATCATAAGTAGGACTTTGCATAAACCATGAATCCCTACACTTCATGGCACTTAAGTACCAAAGTACACAAGTATCATAAGTAGGACTTTGCATAAACCATGAATCCCTACACTTCATGGCGCTTAAGTACCAAAGTACACAAGTATCATAAGTAGGGCTTTGCATAAACCATGAATCCCTACACTCCATGGCGCACAACAAAATAGGGCTTAACTCGTCATAGAGTAACCCCCCACCAGGGTAGGCAATCATGGAACCCCCAAATTCCATGGTGCGTCCAAATGCATATGATGCATGAATGCCTTTAATTCTTATTACCATTTAACATACCATGATATCCACATTTCCAAAACCTCTTAGAAAAATACAAGTCCTCAAGGGACACAATACACATAATAATTCACAAAATCATGGATTTACTGTTTCAACCACATATGTCAATAACCACAAGGCATTCATGTACATATAAATAAATTTCGTTATTCATAATTATTCACCACCACAATATACAAACTGTATGATACTCAACAGCATTCATAATAATTCATAATCACTCAAGAATTCAATAATAAATTATTACCCATAAAGAAAATATCAATTTCATTCATAATAGCCTTTATAAGTAAGTTTCAGTATTCCCAACAAAAACATACGTTAGTAAAACAGCCATAACATGGGCAAATCAAATCCTTTTTAGGTGATTCCACTTTTTGTAGTTCAATAACATAATTTTCTACAACTTTCATGAAGAACACAATTTCAAATTCCAAACAGAAATATCACTTATCCATGAAATACCATACTGCCTCAAGGTGAGTTTTCAAAACGTACATATATTATTAATTTGAACATTTCTGGAGCTACAAAAATGATTTTTACATGAAACTAGTTCTAAATTACTCTTAACACAAATATCCACAACTTTATGAAGATCCTAAATTCAAACTCTAAGCAGAAATACCATTTATCCATAAAATACAACACTCCCTCGAGGTGAGTTTTCAAAACGTACATTTATTAGTATTTTCAACGTTTCTGGAGTTACAAAAATAGTTTTGACATGAGAATAGTCCTAAATTACTCATAACACAATTATCTACAACTTTCATGAAGGTCATAAATTCAAATTCTAAGCAGAAATACCATTTATCCACAAAATACAACACTGTCTCTAGGTGAGTTTTCAAAATGTACATATATTAGTATTTTCAACGTTTCTGGAGTTACAAAAATAGTTTTGACATGAGACCAGTACTAAATTACTCATAACACAATTATCTACAACTTTCATGAAGACACCAATTACTAATTCTCACCATAAAATTTCCAGTTTTAAAAATAAGATTCAGATTTCATAGTTAACAGATTTTCATCATGAGCACACTTCTGTATTTTTAGTATATATAGAGCTACAAGCATCCTTTTAACTTGAAACCAATTTCAATAGATTCTTAACATAAATATCTACAACTTTCGTGAAGACATCAAAGGCTGATTATGCATGTATAATTCCTAGAATACCAATATATACACAAAACATGGAATAAATCTTTCACTCGGACATGCAGTAGTATTTTGGCTATAACGTTTGCTATACTCATTCAAATTAGTTGAACCAGGTCTCAAAATTCACATAACAAAAAGATATACAACTTTCATGAAGAAGTCAGAATCAAAATCACACGTTTTCAATCTCAAAACTGAGCAACAAGATACGAAATTAAAATTGGAATCCTAGAACAGCATACAATTCTACCCATTTCATAGTTATTCACAACCCTGTCCCCTCTTACTTGGTTTGTCGAGTGGAAATGGTCCCCTTGCTGTCCTTGCTCTTGTTCAGAGGTGTATTGAGGAAGAAATTGAAAGAGAGATATTTACTAACTTTGTTCTAAGGAGTTCTGAACAGAGGTAGTGTTAATAATGTAATGATAAGTGGGGAACAACTTTCCTGTAAGTGGATTTTTAGTGCTGTTAGTGGAGATAATGGAGGATTAAAAATAAGAAAGTGGGCTTATAATGGTCCACTTCTGGCCGTCCTACATACTAGGGGTGCATAATGGGTTTAGATATATTAAACTATGCGCAAGACACAAGATTGGAGTCAAAAAGTTACTCCTGGCACTGAAAACCGACTGGAATTCACTCGGTCAGCCTCTAAACCGACTGGAATTCTACTCGGTTATTCTCTAAGCCGACTGGAAATTACTTCCGAGTCCGGCTGAGGAGAATTCATCAGTCTCCTCCTTCAAAACCACTTCACTCAGAAGGGAAACCATTCGGAAATGCTTTTCCTTGAACACTCGGTTGGATTTTCATCCCTTTTAGATGACTCAGTAGGACCATTCAGTACTGGTACCTCTCATTAGTTTTTCATTCGGTTAAATTTTCCCAGACCGACTCCACAATCATTTTGTCTGTCACTCGACTAATTGTTTCCAAAACCGACTCATATTGCTCGGTCAAATCAATCAAAACCAACTCATCTCCCACTGGTATTCCACTCGGTAGCATTATTACAAATCCGACTCTTCTTTCGCCCAGTTTTTCAATCGGCATAATTGATCCAAACTTAGTCATTCTTCACCATCTTTTCACTCGGCAATTACTCTAAAACTGACCATCACTCTATTGGTTTTCCACACTCGGTATTCATGCCTCCATTTCACTCGGATAATGCCTTAACTAATCCTTCTTCAGAATAAACTCCCCAATCAGGTTCCATTTGGAATTATCCCACTCCTCATCACTTGGAGAAATTCACCAAGTCAAGTCCCACTCGGACTTACACCATACATAGTCACTCAGAATACGATTTACATGGTTCACTCGGAATATGTATAATATCTTTCACTCGGATATCAACACTTAGGAATATAGAAGTATTTCCCACTCGAGTTTCACTCGGTTAATCATTACTTAGTCAAGATCAAACCAACTTCTTCAACTACGTTTCACTCAGAGTCCATCAGGTCCATTACCACTCGGAAAAAGGCCCATACATACGAGACTCACTCGGAATTTGGCTTATATACATGAGACTCACTTGGTTATTCATCTCTTGGCATCACAGACTAACCTTCCTTGAATTGTTCTTCACTCGGAACCCTTTTAAGGCTTTCACCAGAAAAGAAGCCATATGCATAAGCTCTATTCGGAAACAAATTTTCCTTTACTCTCTTCTCGGAAATGAAGCACTCGGGAAACTTTTATTCAGAGATGGAAACGCCTAACAATGTATGACTCAAAATTGAGTCATTGGAAAATACTTGACTCGGAATTGAGTCTTTCTGGGGTATTTGACTCGGAAACGAGTCATTTAAAGGTGTTTCACTCGGAATAAACCCTCTCAGCCATGTTCCACTCGGAAAAACACAACCTTCACTCGGAATTCTTCTTTGTCACTCGAAATTTTCCTTTTTCACTCGGAATTTTCATTCTTCACTCGGAATTTCAATTTGTCACTCGGAATCTCTACCTTTACTCGGAATTTTTCTCTTTCACTCGGAACAGGGTGCCTTTTTCACTCGGACAGTCCTTTCTAAGGCATGTTTCACTCGGAAAATGAATCTTATCATTAAAGGTCTATGTAAATCCTATAATTATACCCAAAAATAAAATTTTTGGAGTATTATATACCATCCATAGAGTGTTTTATTCATTGATTAACACTTATAGACCTTCTATACCTCATAATTTACAAAATGGGACTATTATTAAAAACAGGATGTTACAGATATAGTTTGCCCTGATGTTAATTTATGAAAGATAAATGGTCATTTTTGTTTGTTTTATTTTAACACCCTTAAAGCTACGACTATTTAAATTCGTCAATATGTACTTTAAATTGTTAGTAAAGAAATGGGGTTAAAACAAAACAAATGATGAGGACTAATTTCTATATCTAGTTGTGTAAGGTCTAAAACATAAAACTAATATATGGATTGATTTGTATATAAAAGTGATGTAAAAGAACCAACTAATTAATTTGATTACAACACTCAACATTGTCAAAATTTTGTTTTGGTGGTGTTTCATAACATAGCAAATAGGGGGCTAAAATGGTTTATGGGGTTGCTGAAAATCTCACAAAATGGAGAATAGATGATAAACTAAAAAATTTTCTAAAAGACATCAAAGAAGGTTCACTTGAAAACTAAAATTGGCCAACCTTGTTGTCTGTCTATGATGAATTATGTGTGTCCTAGTTTTGTAAAAAACGACATAAATAAACACACAAACATATTATCTGTCGAGGAAGGTGGCGCTAGTGTGTTTTGATTAGCACTACCGCCTTATGGTTCCCCTTCTTAAATCTTCTTAAATAGGCAAGAGCTCTCAAAATTTTGAATGATTTTACATCAGTGCCAGAGAAGGGATAGACGGTTGCTGTGTGGAAAGCCTTAAGGGTCCTAAAACCCAATGGGGTGACTTAGAAGTCACATGGTGGGATGCTTATCTATTGAATAATAAGTTTTTTTTTTCTCTATCTGCTTGTATGTGTTGTGAGTTTCTTATTGTTTTTATTCTAGTATAATTTATATTTATATTTTACCTTTACATTATTATTCTAAATATTGTGCATCATTTGTAAAATGTGAATTTGTATTTTTTCATAAAATATTAATATATCAATATAATGTGAGAAAAGAAAAAGAATTTACTAAAAGAACAAACCACCCTTCATAAATTTATAGTTGTCAGTTGTAAACAACTACAAATCCCAATATATTTGAAACTTGATTTACTCCTTTTTACCTTCTTCTATACAAAATAAGAAAACCATGTGTATAAGTTGACCTTGTTGACGGGGGGGGGGGGGTGTAGTAATATTATTATTTATTTAGTTGCTTTGTAATTTCAAATAGAGCATGCAAAACACTTTGATTAACTGAGTCCCACATCGCAAGTTGTGGCTAAAGTTACATGGAGGAAGGAATATAAAAATGAAATGCATGACATTGGACCTGGATGGGGTCAATGGGTGATCATGAAGGCCTATGGCCTAGGGAAGTGACCTCCATTGCACTTTGGAGGGGTGCTTCTCTAAGGTCTACCCAAGTGACAGAGCCTACATCATAATTTGTTGCAGTAGGGGCTTGCGTTCGCGCAGCCCCTTTAAGTTTATGGTTTAAATATATTAGATAGATACTTGATAAGATAAGGTATGCTGTACTATTTGATTATTATAATCTGTATTTAAGGTTGATATGGTTTGCCCTGATGTTAATTTGTGAAAGATAAATGGTCATTTTTGTTTGTTTTGTTTTAACGCCATTAAAGCTATGACTATTTAAATTCATCAATGTACTTTAAATTGCTAGTAAACAAATGGGGTTAAAACAAAACAAATGATAAGGACTAATGTTATATCTAGTTGTGTAAGGACTAAAACTTAAATCTAATATATGGATTGATTTGTAAAGAAAAGTGATGTAAAAGAACCAACTAATTTGTTTGATTACAACACTCTCTCAACACTGTCAAAATTTTGTTTTGGTGGTGTTTCATAACATAGCAAATGAGGGGACTAAAGTGGTTTGTGGGGTTGGTGAAAATCACACAAACTGGAGAATAGATGATAAACTAAAAAAGTTTCTAAAACACTTCAAAGAAGGTTCACTAGAAAACAAAGGTTGGCCAACCTTCTTATGTGTGTACGATGAATTATGTGTGTCCTGGTTTTGTCAAAGAAGACATAAATAGAGACACAAAGATATTATCTATTGACCAAGGTGGTGCTAGTGTGTTTTGATTAGCACTACCGCCTTATGTTTCCCCTTCTGGCTCTCCTTAAATAGGCAATAGCTCTCAAATTTTTGAATGATTTTACATCAGTGTTAGAGACAGGATAGACGATTGCTGTGCGGAAATCCTTAAGGCTCCTAAAACCTAATGGGGTGACTTAGAAATCACATGGTGGGATGCTTATCTGTTGAATTACAAGTTTTTTTCTCTATCTGCTTGTATATGTTGTGAGTTTCTTATCTTTTTTATTCTAGTATAATTTATATCTATATTTTACCTTTACATTGTTATTCTAAATATTGTGCATCATTTGTAAAATGTGAAATTTGTATTTTTTCATAGAATATTAATATATCAATAATGTAAGAAAAGAAAAATAATTTTCTAAACAAACAAGCCATCCTTCATAAATTTATATTTGTCAGTTGTAAACAACTACAAATACCAATATATTTGAAACTTAATTTACTCTTTTGTACCTTCTTCTATACAAAATAAGAAAACCATGTGTATAAGTTGACATTGTTGACGGGGGGTGGTGCATTAATATTATTATTTATTCAGTTGCTTTGTAATTTGAAATAGAGCATGCAAAGCACTTTGATTAACTGGGTCCCACATCGTAAGTTATGGCTGAAGTTACATGGAGGAAGGAATATAAAAATGAAATGCATGACGTTGGGCAACATACTTACCTGGATGGGGTATATGGGTGATCATGAAGGCCTGTGGCCTTGGGAAGTGACCTCCATTGCACTTTGGAGGGGTGCTTCTCTAAGGTCTGCCCAAGTGGCAGAGCCTACATCATAATTTGTTGCAGTAGGCGCTTGCCTTCGCGCAGCCCCTTTAAGAGTTATAATTTAACTTATATTAGATATATACTAGATAAGATAAGGTACGATGTCATATTTGATTATTATAATCTGTATTTAAGGTTGATATGGTTTGCCCTGATGTTAATTTGTGAAAGATAAATGGTCATTTTTGTTTGTTTTGTTTTAACACCGTTAAAGCTACGACTATTTAAATTCGTCAATATGTACTTTAAATTACTAGTAAACAAATGGGGTTAAAACAAAACAAATGATAAGGACTAATTTGTATATCTAGTTGTGCAAGGACTAAAACTTAAAACTAATATATGGATTGATTTGTAAATAAAAGTGATGTAAAAGAATCAAATAATTAATTTGATTACAACACTCTCTCAACATTGTCAAAATTTTGTTTTGGTGGTGTTTCATAACATAGCAAATGAGGGGGCTAAAGTGGTTTGTGGGGTTGGTGAAAATCTCACAAAATGGAGAATAGATGATAAATTAAAAAAGTTTCTAAAAGACATCAAAGAAGGTTCAGTAGAAAACAAAAGGGTTGCCAACCTTGTTGTCTGTCTATGATGAATTATGTGTGTCCTGGTTTTGTCAGAAAAGATATAAATTAATACATAAACATATTATCTGTCGACCAAGGTGGTGCTAGTGTGTTTTGATTAGCACTACCGCCTTATGGTTCCCTTTCTGGAATCTTCTTAAATAGGCAAGAGCGTCAAAGTTTTGAATGATTTTACATCAGTGCTAGAGATGTGATAGACGGTTGCTGGGTGGAAAGCCTTAAGGGTCCTAAAACCCAACGAGGTGACTTAGAAATCACATGGTGGGATGCTTATCTATTTAATTATAAGTCTTTTTTTTCTCTATCTGCTTGTATGTGTTATGAGTTTCTTATCTTTTTTATTCTAGTACAATTTATATTTATATTTTACCTTTACATTGTTATTCTAAATATTGTGCATTGTAACACCCTCGGTTAGATAAGACAAATCCTTCTGTAGGTTCATCCTATTTAACTGAGAGTGTTAACAGTTTTCAGAAAAAGTGAATATATTTTTTTTTTATAAATACTTGGCAGATCAGTGGAAGCAATATTGTATATATCACATAGTCATTCACAAACTGTAAGTAATTGTACTCTTAACAGAATGGGGCACGCAGGCACCCTTAAATATTATACAGTCATCCGGTGTCTGATTATTAATAACAAATATTCTATCCTTAATGATTGTTCTCAATGGGTTCAGCATATTGCTGATCTTCACACTCGGGTTCTTGAGTTTCTAATTCCTCTGAAAAATGGTCAACAGTAAGGGTGAGTATAACCCAAGACCCTGATTGGTTCATCCGGTGCGGACATAATCCAGTTAACATACAATGTCACATAGATCATACATTTAGCATATTTATAACAATCAAGCATGTTGTCATCACATAATCATATATTTAGCATGTTCACAATTATAACAATCAAGCGTATTACCATGAAATAAATCGTACATATAACATATTCACAATTATAACAATCAAATATGCTGTAATGAATGCATGAGTTCGGATCTATTATGATTTATCCTAGGTTAAGTCTCATGATGCATGTGGGCCCAATAAATCGTTTCATCTTCTTCTCATTTTTTGGTATATCACTATTCCAATCATCTAGAGCGATCAGGGTCCGCCCAAGTTCCATGTGGTACAAATGAACTCATCGGTTCTCATCATTAATTTAAATATTTTTGGAACTTGGATCCCTACGATCATAGTTACACTCCGTCATTTAGTCAAAGTACACTAGAATTGCATCGTCTCACCCGGCTATCAGGCGCGACTCTGATGCCATTGGGTTGCCGTTCCAGTTGTACTCCCAAGATTCTTCAAGGAGATCGAACGTGAGTGTCCTCCACTATACCAAGTGTATGCTCTAGAGGTTTTTCTTCTTCAAAAATATTTTCATGATGCAAAATGCATTTATTTTTATCATTAGATCCCTGGGTATCTTATGTGTTTCCAGTCTCATCATATCATTCTCAAGTTCTTGAATTCCATCAATCATTTAAACCTTGTAAGATATTCGTTTATTAATTTTTAGAAATATATCTATTATATATATTCTTTCATAAAGAGTAAAATAATATATTCTTTATGTAATTACGCATAATTTAGATGTTAACAATGTATAATAATAATAAAACTAATAATAATGATAACAATATTAAGTTTAACAATAAATAATGATAATAATAGAATAAGAATGATAATTATAACTTACCAATAACTTAAAAAGTATTGAAGATTAGTTTTCAATTGAAAATTCAAGTGAAAAACACTAAAAACAGAGTTTTCTGAGTGGAACAAGGGTAAATCTGAGTGAAATGAGTGTGATTCCGAGTGGAATCATACAGAGAAGGGTTCTCCAAGCGATCTGGCTAAAAATTCGAGTGGAATTGTATTGGAAGGCTGTTTTCCGACTGAAACAGGTCTGATTCCGAGTGGAAATGATTTTTTCCGATTAAAATAAATTATATCCAAGTAGAAATGTTGATTTCCAAACTTTTTGATAAAAATAGGTTTAATACTGAGTGAGAAATTGAGTTTGCCGAGTGAGATGAGTTGAATACCGAGTGAAATTAGTTGAAAAGAGTTCTGTCTGAATGAAATAAAACAAATCCGAGTAGAATAACTGCTTACTGAGTAAAATAAAGTGTTTGCTGAGTGAAATAAGACTGGGAAGCTACTGTCCGAGAGCAATAGAGTGTTTTCCGAGTGAATTTACTGAAAAGGATTCTGAGTAAAAGATAAATATATTTTCTGAGTGAAATTAAGACAAGTTCCGAGTGAAATAATTTAAGAAAGAGATTTCCGAGTAAAATAAGACTTGGGAGATGCTGTCCGAGAGAAATAGAGTGTTTTCCGAGTGAAATATGATGTTTTCCGAGTGAAATATTGTTCTATCAGAATGAAACTAAGCAAAACCGAGTTGTTATAAGTGTAAAACCGGTCGGATTAACATTAAACAGAACCTGTTATCATTAAATCCATCTTCTATTCATAATTTTCACTGGAAATCACACGGTACCCATGATTCTTAGTATTTTCAGTCCAATAAGTACATATCATTTCACAATTCATCACTGATTATATACACTCGGTAACAGATATATATATGCATATACAGATAACAATTTAAAGCATTTAATTCATACACACTGAATCTGTCCTTCACTCGGTTTTCCCACAAGGCACCCAAGAATATACCCCCTTACCTCAATGAAGTTCCTGGAGGAGAAGAAAGAGGTTCCCTTCACTGTCCTGCTTCAAATCCGAGTGAAACAGAAGGGAAAAGAGAGAAAGAAACTTGCTGGGAAGGAGAGTGATGAAGGGTGTTTGGGTCGTGTGTGTGGTGTGAGTCCTGAGAACCTTGAGCTGGTTTAAATAGGGAGGGAGTGAGTGGAAAAACAAGTGGGGGACAGCTTTTCTGAGTGGGCTGTTAGTGGATTGCTAATGGAAGGGTCACTAGGGATTAAATAAAGATATATGCTGAGTCAGTACCCATTTCTGGTCGTCCACTATCCATAATGCGCACGATTGAATTTAAATATCATTAAAAGACGAAATTGAAGTCAATACGCACTTCTGTTACTGAATACCGAGTGAAATTACACTCGGTTAATAGCTATTCCGACTGGAATTCTCACTTTTGAGTCAACAATTGCAAGGCTTGCTTGAGCGAAGCTTCAATTCTTCACTCAGAATTCCTTTGAACCGACTCAGACACTCGGTTTCTCACTCGGTAATACCTCTTCAGACTGAGTCCTCTCTTTCTCAGAATCTTCACTCGGAAATCCGAGTCTTCCTCACTTTATTCACTCGGTTTAGGCTAATTTCTTCAATTATACTTCCAATTAAGGTTTATTTCAACCATTAGCTCTCGGAACAAGGCATACACGTACGAGTCTCACTCGGTTTTGGTCCAGTGGAGTGTATCTCACTCGGAATTGGCTCCCTCCACCATTTCCACTCGGTTTCCTAAGCAAATACATAGGAAACCGTTCGGAATCCTTCCCAATTGATTCCACAATGCACTCCAATCGGCAGGAAGCATCAAATCAACATAAACATGAGTATTTATACATTCTTTCACTCGGAATACTCCAATTTGTGTAGTCTCTTTCAGAAAAGGAAGCATTCAACTCGGAACCGAGCCTTTCTATGATGTTTTCACTCAGAATTCTCTCCTTCACTCGGATTTTCTGACCATTCACTCGGAATTCTTCTCTGTTACTCGGAACAGAGCCCTTTTCACTCGGTTTTTGCATCATTTCACTAATATTCCATATAAATTCTATTATTATGTGCAAAAATGACATTTTTGAGGTACTACAGACCATCAACAGGGTATATATTGACTTATTCTTGCTTACAAACCCTCCATAATTAAAATTTACAAGGGTAAAAATGGCTTCTAAAAAGAGGGATGTTACATTCTCCTCCCCTTTTAGGAATTTCGTCCCGAAATTCAAAGTTAAAACAATTGAGGGTGCAATTCTCTCATTTTCTCCTCAATTTCCCAAGTAGCATCCCCATCATCTGTCTGACTCCAAACTACCTTGACCAAAGGGATTTCTTTGCCTCTTAGCTGTTTGAGACGTCGGTCAGCAATCTTAACTGGCGATGCTTCAAAGGTAAGGTTTTCTTTAAGAACAAATTGATCGGGACTTAGAACATGATCAGGGCTTGGTACATATTTACGGAGTTGAGAGACATGAAAGACATTGTGAAGGTTTGTCAGCTCGGGTGGCAGAGCAATGCGGTACGCATGAGTTCCTATCTTTTGCAGAATCTGATAGGGTCCTACGTATCTGGGGCTTAACTTCTTGGCCTTCAAAGCTCTTCCTACTCTAGTGGTAGGGGTAACTTTGAGAAATACATGATCGCCTTCTTCAAATTCTAATGGCTTCCGACGTTTGTCATAGTAACTCTTTTGTCTATCTTGCGAAGCCTTCATTGCCATTTGAATCCTCTGAACTTGTTCTGTTGTCTTCTGAACAATCTCTGGTCCAATTATTGTCTTTTCACTAGTCTCTTACCAACATAAAGGTGTACGGCATTTTCTTCCATACAAAGCTTCATAAGGGGCCATTCCGATGCTTGCATGATAGCTGTTGTTGTAAGTGAACTCAATAAGTGGAAGATATTCTTGCCAACTTCCACCATGTTCCAAGACACAAAGACGTAACAGATCTTCAAGAGTCTTGATCGTCCTTTCTGATTGTCCGTCTGTCTATGGGTGATATGCGGAACTTAACTTCAGACGAGTTCCTAGAGCTTGTTGCAGGCTCTTCCAAAACTGTGATGTGAAACGAGGATCTCGATCAGACACAATTGCAGTGGGAGTTCCATGTAACCGTACGATCTCCTTGATATAGATCTGGGTGAGTTTTTCTAGAGAATACTTTATATTGACAGGAATGAAGTGAGCGGTTTTTGTTAATCGATCCACGATTACCCAAATAGCATCATATCCAGCTGATGTTCTGGGAAATCCACTCACGAAGTCCATAGCAATCTCATCCCATTTCCATTCTGGAATATCCAAAGGACGAAGGGTCCCACTTGGTCGTTGTTGTTCCGCCTTTACCTTCTGACACATCAGGCAAGCTGTTACATACTCAGCGATATCCCTTTTCATTCCTTGCCACCAGAATAATTTCTTCAAGTCCTGGTACATCTTGGTTGATCCTGGGTGGATACTGTACTTACTTTTGTGTGCTTCATCCAGGATGGATCTTTTAAGATCTGTGTTGACTGGAATACAGAGTCTCTGTTGATACCTGATCACCCTATGTTCATCTTTGCTAAACTCTGAGACTCCTTCTTTTGTCTTTTCTGCTAGATCTTGTAATTCCTGGTCATTGGTTTGAGCTTCTTTAATTTGTTCCAAGAAATCATTGGAAATCCTTAGCATTCCAACCATAAGGCTTCCCCTTTTTGGTGTTACTGCTAGGTTCAAATCGCAAAACTGTTCAATCAGTTCTAACTCCTTTGTTATCATATATGATAGACGTAAAGCCTTTCTACTGAGTGCATCAGCCACAACATTAGCTTTTCCAGGATGATATCGGAGTTCAAAATCATAATCTTTAATAAATTCCATCCACCTACGTTGTCGCATATTCAACTCCTTCTGGTCGAATAGATACTTCAAGCTCTTATGATCACTGAAGACTTCGAAGTATGTACCATACAAGTAGTGTCTCCAGATTTTCAAGGCAAACACAACTGCAACTAATTCCAAGTCATGTGTGGGATAATTAACTTCATGGGTTCTTAGCTGTCTTGAAGCATAAGCAACAACCTTTCTTTCTTGCATTAGGACACATCCTAGTCCTTGTCTTGACGCATCACAATACACTTCATATGGCTTGGCAGGATCTGGCAAAATCAAGACAGGTGCACTAGTGAGTCGTTGGCGTAACTCCGTAAAACTGCTTTCGCATTTGTCAGTCTATTCGAATGGTTGATCTTTACGAGTCAGCTTAGTTAAAGGTGCTACGATTCGAGAGAAATTCTTGATGAATCGACGATAATATCCAGCCAGTCCAAGGAAACTGCGGATTTTCGTCACATTCTTGGGTTGTTCCCAATTTAATACAGCTTCTACCTTTGTAGGATCCACAACAATTCCTTCCTTAGAGATGACATGTCCTAAGAATTTCACTTCTGTCAACCAGAATTCACATTTTGAAAACTTAGCGTACAATTGCCTTGCACGCAAAGTGTTTAGAACAATTCGAAGATGCTCCTCGTGTTCCTCATGACTCTTGGAGTAGACGAGAATATCGTCGATGAATACAACCACGAATTTGTCCAAGTACTCATGGAAGATTCGATTCATGTATCCCATAAAGACTGCAGGTGCATTTGTAACTCCAAAGGGCATAACAAGATACTCATAGTGCCCATATCGTGTTCTGAATGCTGTTTTGGGTACATCGTCTTTCTTTACTCTGATTTGATGATAGCCTGATCGCAGATCAATCTTCGAGAAGATAGTGGCTCCTCGTAATTGATCCATCAAATCATCAATTCTTGGAAGAGGGTATCGGTTCTTGATCGTAGCTTTATTCAACTGACGATAGTCAACACATAACCGCATACTGCCATCCTTCTTTTTGACTAGAAGAACTGGTGCTCCCCAAGGTGAGACACTGGGTCTAATCATTCCTTTCTCTAGAAGTTCTTCTAATTGTTCTTTGAGTTCACTGAGTTCCTTGGGTGACATCCGGTAAGGAGCAATAGAGATTGGTCCCACGCCCGGTATAATATCAATGCTGAATTCGACTTCTCGCTCTGGAGGTAGCTCTCGTATGTCCTCAGGGAATACTTCTGGAAATTCTTGAACAACAGGAATCTGTTCAAGTTGAGAAGTGGCCTTACTTTCAGTTTCAGTAAGGATCATGTATAGTTGGACTTCTTTTGAGATTACCTTTTCTGAGCTAACAAGGCAAGAATCAGTGACTTGATCACATTCAGATGTAGTAGACCCGTGAGAGATGGATCTATTATGACAGTCAATCAGAATATGATTGGCAGCAAGCCAATTCATCCCTAGAACAATGTCTAGATCAATCAAAGGTAAACATATCAGATCTACCTGATAAGCTTTCCCTTCGATGTTAAGAGGACATTCTAGACATATGCGAGTAGAGCAAATGGGCTTATTGGCGGCAGTTGTGACAATCATTTGATAGGGCAGAGAGGTTATAGGAAGCTTTAAATGTTTTACACAATTCTCAGATATGAAAGAATGAGTGGCTCCAGAATCATATAATACATTTAATAGAGTACTTCCTATAAAGCATGTACCTTGCACAAGATCATTCTCTTGTGATACTTCTGCACCATTCATGGTAAAAACTCTGGCATTTCCCCCTGGCCTTCCGGTTGAGTTGTTTCCGGGCCTTCCAGGATTATTGTTCTATCTGAAGTTATTGTTGCGGGGAACATTTTACATTCTCGGGGCATTGTTGGTAGAGACATTTGCAGTAGATCCTCCACTTCCTTGACCTGTTGGTCGTACTGCCTGTCTTTGAGTTACTTGTTGTTGGTTATTTTTATTCCTGTACCAACAGTCAACATCACGATGTCCAATCCGTCCATAAATTGTACAATTTCTACCACTTTGGTTCTCCTGACCTCTAGGAGGAATTCGGTTGGCTGAGTTGAAAGATCGGAAATATGGCCGATCTGCTCGAAAATCCCTTCTTTGCTGTCGTTCTGGCATACGTCGCTCTGGCCCATGATTAGACGCTCCAGGTCGTTGAAGATTAGAGGTATTTTCAAATATGCGGCATCTGTCAACCAAAGTAGTGAATTGTGTAATTTGTTGACAACATATGGCTTGACGAATCTCATGTCGTAGCCCTGCTTCAAACTTTGCACATCTTAACGCTTCTCCCATATGGGTGTAGTAGGGACAACATTTTGCCAGTTCATCAAACTTAGCAGCGTACTCCCCAACAGTCATATTACCTTGTTTTAGATTAAAGAATTCCTGCTCCTTTTGCCTCCTTATGTCTTCAGGGAAATATTTAGCGAGAAATTCTGTCTTAAATCGTCCCCAAGTAATGATATGCCCATCAGTAGCTAGTCTGACTCTAGCATGAGTCCACCAGTGTTCTGCTTCTCCAACCAGCATGAAGACAGCAAAGGTTACACAATCCTCATCAGAACATCGCATAGCGACAAAAATCTTTTCAAGGTGTTCAATCCATAGTTGTGCTCCTTCTGGATTGAAGCCTCCTTTGAACTCCGTAGGATTGTTCCTTTGAAAATCAGCTAATCCCTGTCTGGCAGAAGCATGAGGTAACTCTTGTCGTTCTATTACCTCCACAATTCTGGTAAAAAGATTCTCCATCACATGATTGTTATTTTGGCGTGCCATTAAGAATTTGCTGAAAGAATATCAACAAATAGATTTGGGGTATGCGTTATGTGGAGTATTCCACATAGAATATTTAGTCTTAGGAGTGTTATGGACTGTTCAATATTTCTATCAGAGTACGTGGAAACCTAAAGGTCCACTCCACAAGCTTAATGAATCGACTATGCTCTGATACCACCTTTGTAACACCCTCGGTTAGATAAGACAAATCCTTCTGTAGGTTCATCCTATTTAACTGAGAGTGTTAACAGTTTTCAGAAAAAGTGAATATTTTTTTTTTATAAATACTTGGCAGATCAGTGGAAGCAATATTGTATATATCACATAGTCATTCACAAACTGTAAGTAATTGTACTCTTAACAGAATGGGGCACGCAGGCACCCTTAAATATTATACAGTCATCCGGTGTCTGATTATTAATAACAAATATTCTATCCTTAATGATTGTTCTCAATGGGTTCAGCGTATTGCTGATCTTCACACTCGGGTTCTTGAGTTTCTAATTCCTCTGAAAAATGGTCAACAGTAAGGGTGAGTATAACCCAAGACCCTGATTGGTTCATCCGGTGCGGACATAATCCAGTTAACATACAATGTCACATAGATCATACATTTAGCATATTTATAACAATCAAGCATGTTGTCATCACATAATCGTATATTTAGCATGTTCACAATTATAACAATCAAGCATATTACCATGAAATAAATCGTACATATAACATATTCACAATTATAACAATCAAATATGCTGTAATGAATGCATGAGTTCGGATCTATTATGATTTATCTTAGGTTAAGTCTCATGATGCATGTGGGCCCAATAAATCGTTTCATCTTCTTCTCATTTTTTGGAATATCACCATTCCAATCATCTAGAGCGATCAGGGTCCGCCCAAGTTCCATGTGGTACAAATGAACTCATTGGTTCTCATCATTGATTTAAATATTTTTGGAACTTGGATCCCTACGATCATAGTTACACTCCGTCATTTAGTCAAAGTACACTAGAATTGCATCGTCTCACCCGGCTATCAGGCGCGACTCTGATGCCATTGGGTTGCCGTTCTAGTTGTACTCCCAAGATTCTTCATGGAGATCGAACGTGAGTGTCCTCCACTGTACCAAGTGTATGCTCTAGAGGTTTTTCTTCTTCAAAAATATTTTCATGATGCGAAATGCATTTATTTTTATCATTAGATCCCTGGGTATCTTATGTGTTTCCAGTCTCATCATATCATTCTCAAGTTCTTGAATTCCATCAATCATTTAAACCTTGTAAGATATTCGTTTATTAATTTTTAGAAATATATCTATTATATATATTCTTTCATAATGAGTAAAATAATATATTCTTTATGTAATTACGCATAATTTAGATGTTAACAATGTATAATAATAATAAAACTAATAATAATGATAACAATATTAAGTTTAACAATAAATAATGATAATAATAGAATAAGAATGATAATTATAACTTACCAATAACTTAAAAAGTATTGAAGATTAGTTTCCAATTGAAAATTCAAGTGAAAAACACTAAAAACAGAGTTTTCCGAGTGGAACAGGGGTAAATCTGAGTGAAATGAGTGTGATTCCGAGTGGAATCATACAGAGAAGGGTTCTCCAAGCGATCTGGCTAAAAATTCGAGTGGAATTGTACTGGAAGGTTGTTTTCCGACTGAAACAGGTCTGATTCCGAGTGGAAATGATTTTTTCCGATTAAAATAAATTATATCCAAGTAGAAATGTTGATTTCCAAACTTTTTGATAAAAATAGGTTTAATACTGAGTGAGAAATTGAGTTTGCCGAGTGAGATGAGTTGAATACCGAGTGAAATTAGTTGAAAAGAGTTCTGTCTGAATGAAATAAAACAAATCCGAGTAGAATAACTGCTTACTGAGTAAAATAAAGTGTTTGCCGAGTGAAATAAGACTGGGAAGCTACTGTCCGAGAGTAATAGAGTGTTTTCCGAGTGAATTTACTGAAAAGGGTTCTGAGTAAAAGATAAATATATTTTCTGAGTGAAATTAAGACAAGTTCCGAGTGAAATAATTTAAGAAAGAGATTTCCGAGTAAAATAAGACTTGGGAGATGCTGTCCGAGAGAAATAGAGTGTTTTCCGAGTGAAATATGATGTTTTCCGAGTGAAATATTGTTCTATCAGAATGAAACTAAGCAAAACCGAGTTGTTATAAGTGTAAAACCGGTCGGATTAACATTAAACAGAACCTGTTATCATTAAATCCATCTTCTATTCATAATTTTCACTGGAAATCACACGGTACCCATGATTCTTAGTATTTTCAGTCCAATAAGTACATATCATTTCACAATTCATCACTGATTATATACACTCGGTAATAGATATATATATATGCATATACAGATAACAATTTAAAGCATTTAATTCATACACACTGAATCTGTCCTTCACTCGGTTTTCCCACAAGGCACCCAAGAATATACCCCCTTACCTCAATGAAGTTCCTGGAGGAGAAGAAAGAGGTTCCCTTCACTGTCCTGCTTCAAATCCGAGTGAAACAGAAGGGAAAAGAGAGAAAGAAACTTGTTGGGAAGGAGAGTGATGAAGGGTGTTTGGGTCGTGTGTGTGGTGTGAGTCCTGAGAACCTTGAGCTGGTTTAAATAGGGAGAGAGTGAGTGGAAAAACAAGTGGGGGACAGCTTTTCTGAGTGGGCTGTTAGTGGATTGCTAATGGAAGGGTCACTAGGGATTAAATAAAGATATATGCTGAGTCAGTACCCATTTCTGGTCGTCCACTATCCATAATGCGCACGATTGAATTTAAATATCATTAAAAGACGAAATTGAAGTCAATACGCACTTCTGTCACTGAATACCGAGTGAAATTACACTCGGTTAATAGCTATTCCGACTGGAATTCTCACTTTCGAGTCAACAATTGCAAGGCTTGCTTGAGCGAAGCTTCAATTCTTCACTCGGAATTCCTTTGAACCGACTCAGACACTCGGTTTCTCACTCGTTAATACCTCTTCAGACCGAGTCCTCTCTTTCTCAGAATCTTCACTCGGAAATCCGAGTCTTCCTCACTTTATTCACTCGGTTTAGGCTAATTTCTTCAATTATACTTCCAATTAAGGTTTATTTCAACCATTAGCTCTCGGAACAAGGCATACACGTACGAGTCTCACTCAGTTTTGGTCCAGTGGAGTGTATCTCACTCGGAATTGGCTCCCTCCACCATTTCCACTCGGTTTCCTAAGCAAATACATAGGAAACCGTTCAGAATCCTTCCCAATTGATTCCACAACGCACTCCAATCGGCAGGAAGCATCAAATCAACATAAACATGAGTATTTATACATTCTTTCACTCGGAATACTCCAATTTGTGTAGTCTCTTTCAGAAAAGGAAGCATTCAACTCGGAACCGAGCCTTTCTATGATGTTTTCACTCGGAATTCTCTCCTTCACTCGGATTTTCTGACCATTCACTCGGAATTCTTCTCTGTTACTCGGAACAGAGCCCTTTTCACTCGGTTTTTGCATCATTTCACTAATATTCCATATAAATTCTATTATTATGTGCAAAAATGACATTTTTGAGGTACTACAGACCATCAACAGGGTATATATTGACTTATTCTTGCTTACAAACCCTCCATAATTAAAATTTACAAGGGTAAAAATGGCTTCTAAAAAGAGGGATGTTACATGCATCATTTGTAAAATATGAAATTTGTACTTTTTCATAGAATATTAATATATCAATCATGTAAGAAAAGAAAAATAATTTACTAAAAAAAACAAGCCATCCTTCACAAATTTATAGTTGTTAGTTGTAAACAACTACAAATACCAATATATTTGAAACTTGATTTACTCTTTTGTACCTTCTTCTATACAAAATAAGAAAACCATGTGTATAAGTTAACATTGTTGACGGGGGGTGGTGCATTAATATTATTATTTATTCAGTTGCTTTGTAATTTGAAATAGAGCATGCAAAGCACTTTGGTTAAGTGAGTCCCACATCGTAAGTTGTGGCTGAAGTTACATGGAGGAAGGAATATAAAAATGAAATGCATGACATTGGGCAACATACTTACCTGGATGGGGTTAATGGGTGATCATGAAGGCCTATGGCCTAGGGAAGTGGCCTCCATTGCACTTTGGAGGGGTGCTTCTCTAAGGTCTGCCCAAGTGGTAGAGCCTACATCATAATTTGTTGTAGTAGGGGCTTGCGTTCGCGCAGCCCCTTTAAGATTTATGGTTTAAATTGTATTAGATATATACTAGATAAGATAAGGTACGATGTCAAATTTGATTATTATAATCTATATTTAAGGTTGATATAGTTTGCCCTGATGTTAATTTATGAAAGATAAATGGTCATTTTTGTTTGTTTTGTTTCAACACCCTTAAAGCTACGACTATTTAAATTCGTCAATATGTACTTTAAATTGTTAGTAAAGAAATGGGGTTAAAACAAAACAAATGATGAAGACTAATTTGTATATCTAGTTGTGTAAGGTCTAAAACATAAAACTAATATATGGATTGATTTGTAAATAAAAGTGATGTAAAAGAACCAACTAATTAATTTGATTACAACACTCTCTCAACATTGTCAAAATTTTGTTTTGGTGGTGTTTCATAACATAGCAAATGAGGGGGCTAAAGTGGTTTGCGGGGTTGCTGAAAATCTCACAAAATAGAGAATAAATGATAAACTAAAAAAGTTTCTAAAAGACATCAAAAAAGGTTCAGTAGAACATAAAGGTTGGCCAACTTTGTTGTTTGTCTACGATGAATTATGTGTGTCCTGGTTTTGTAAAAAAAGACATAAATAAACACACAAACATATTATCTATCGACCAAGTTGGTGCTAGTGTGTTTTGATTAGCACTACCGCCTTATGGTTCCCCTACTGGCATCTTCTTAAATAGGCAAGAGCTCTCAAAATTTTGAATGACTTTACATCAATGCTAGAGACGGGATAGACGGTTGATGTATGGAAAGCCTTAAGGGTCCTAAAACCCAACGGGGTGACTTAGAAATCACATGGTGGGATGCTTATCTATTGAATTATAAGTTTTTTTCCCTATCTGCTTGTATGTGTTGTGAGTTACTTATCTTTTTTATTCTAGTATAATTTATATTTATATTTTACCTTTACATTGTTATTCTAAATATTGTGCATCATTTGTAAAATGTGAAATTTGTATTTTTTCATAGAATATTAATATATCAATAATGTAAGAAAAGAAAAAGAATTTACTAAAAAAAACAAGCCATCCTTCACAAATTTATAGTTGTCAGTTGTAAACAACTACGAATACCAATATATTTGAAACTTGATTTACTCTTTTGTACTGTGAACACCTTTTTCGGTCCGGCCCAAATTGTTATGACACCGGACCCAGCCTTGAAGTTGGTAACACCGGACAAGGCCTAAGTTAACACCGCACCTCAACTCCGCCCATGAGTCCTCAACACTCCGCCAACCGCCCTCATTTGCACTCCGCCCTCATATATTTCCCATAAACGGTGTGGAACTCCGTCTCTCCACACACCGTCCCATAAACGGTGTGGCACTCCGCCCTCTTCACACAACGTTCCACAGACGGTGTTAGCTAACATCAACTCCGCCCAAACGTTCGTCCTCGCCTCAACTCAGCCCAACGTCCTCACCTCAGGAATCCCTTAATGGCCGATGTCTCGGATCTGACAACAAAAAGACGAGCGAGTCCGGTCCAAGTAAGATGATCTCGGGGCCGACCGAGGTCAAAATAGACACACCGGCTGGTAGTAAATCCGGACCAGGAAGGAGAACACCGGCCCCTGTGATTACATTGAAAGATTCAGTCGGTGTGAGGACACAGGTAATGATTCTTAAGGCCCCACATCGGATCAGTGGAGACTCCGTCCAACCAATGGCTTTGCTAACCGGTGTCTCAAATTTGACAACGGGGGGACGAGGTCGGAAGATTATGCGCGGTGACCTGGAATCGCACTCCCTAGAAAATGGCAGACAGGGAGGCGGAAGTGGGCAATTAAAAAAATCCCACTGAAAACCCTACTCCCCACCAATGATAATGGCCAGAGCTGCACACCACTACCCAGATGGGTGAGTGGGGTTTCTGGTTGTCCCAAAACCCTCAGCCCATGACTCGAAGACCCTATAAATGCCCCAACCAAGGAAGCTCAAGGGGTTGGTCTTCAGATTCTCCCTCTACGCGAGAAAACTTTGGAAATTCTCTCTGATTCCTTAAGGTCCTTAATTGACTTCCCCACCTGAAACCAGTGACTTGCCTTAGTCACCACAAAGGACCCCTTAGTTCGAAAGAGGGTTTGAAGTTTCTCTTTTTCACTAATACAAAGCCACTGCTCTCACACCGTCCGTATCCCGAACGTACCTCGTCATCACAGAACTGACTCCGTTCCAACTCCCATACATTGTCAATCTTCGTTACTGCTCAACAGCGTTCACCCCGGACCAACTCCCTACAACACCGGTCGTGACCTTCGGATTTCCAGCTCAGGTCCAACTCCGGTCCATTGTCCCTGCCAGCGTACGAGTTCGAAATCAGTCTGACACCGTCACCGTGCTCAACCTCCCACATCGGTTCTCAGCTCGGCACACCGGTTCCACTCCTTTCCTTATTTCTTTGCTTCCAGTTCCCTTTTTTTTACTTTCCTGTGAGTTTGCTGTGTGTTGATTGTAGTTGCCTGCGTTCCATTAGTTTGCGCTGTTAATGTCTTTATTCTTTTCCATAATAAGTTGACATAATAAAAAGGGCGATTTTGTAAAAAAAATAGTGTCGTACGGGAGCACTCCTGTCTACACAACCCTCTTAAGACTCGTGCACGTGCTAAGAACTTCGCTTTGCATGGATCCTCCTCTTTAATGATATCCACCAATATCTTTCAGATTCCTTCCTAAAAATAGCTACATTCAGAACTACGTAACCCTGATTTCTTGATAATTCAAGAATACGTAGGAGCAGGACTTTAACCCCTGTCGGGCCCGTCTTTCTTATTTCCTTTTTTGCTGATTTATTGCTTTACTTTTTATATTTCCTTCATAAACTTCCTTTTTCGGTCACTTCCGTGAAAATCAATCTAGACGTGACGTCTTGTTGGTTTCCCCATAGTTTTTGCCCAAGCCTCGCCATAATTTCATAGGGAAGGGGTACTTAGGACAAGACGTCCCGCTTATCCCTTTCCTATCCCTATCCTTTTATCCGAGGATATCCAATTTAGACGTGACGTCTTGTTGGCATTCTCTCACCCCCTCTGTCTCATATCGAAGTCGAGCTTAATTCGGAAAAGAACGTCCCATTAACCTCGCTTTGGCCTTCTATGTCTGTACAGTCCTTTACTCCGTTCTATCATTTTCAAAATAAAAGGGAAGAAACCATGTTTTATTTAAGGCTATTTATGTCGTGCTTTCAGTCTTGGTACTGTCTTTGACAGGCGATGTAGGGTGCTAATACCTTCCCTACTCGTAACCGACTCCCGAACTTGGATTTCAATTTTTTTAAAAACCAGTGCTTTACTGAACTTAGTTTTTTTTTCCCAATGTTTTTTCCCTAAGGATAAAAAATGTTGGTGGCGACTCCCTGTTTCCTTTTCTCTCTTGTTCGCCGCGCCGTCGCGACCCAGGTTGCGACAGATGGCGACTCCACTGGGGACGCTCAAGAGAGTCAGGCCAGTTTGATTGAAAGCGCATGTTCTTTTTTATATAGCCTTTGTTAGCTTGGATTTTTTTCCATTGTCTTATTTTCTATTGATTGTTGTGAATGTTTGTTCTTGTTTTAATCGTCTTGTTATTTGTTTCTTTGTCTATATTTTGCATGTCTATTGAATCCTAGGGCAGGAGACCATGTTACTTTTCCGCAAACATTGAACCCTAGGGTAGACGACATTGTATATTTGCTCTGTGTTTGTTCTTTGTGCAGAATGGGTAAGGTATAAGGTATGGACTGCCCTTCCACACACTACACTCACAATTATTTGCACACACTTATGAGTGACGCCCTATACCCGGGCCCCAAATGAAGCTTAAGTTAGGAGGGGTTGGTAACGGAATCGTATGGGATGTACTTCCTATCCGGTATTCGTGAGAACCTCAACCAGAGTTCGACCTCTCATGATATACGCACTTAGTGAATTCCTCACTGTTTGCGTCCCTGTCATGATTAGGATCTTGGCTCTGGTGACCTTCTAGATGTCTAGCGGAAGCCACCCAACGCGAGAAATCCACTGTTAGACAAGCTATAGGTCCCAGAAAAGGCTTTCAAAAAAAAAACCTGGCTTAAGGCACAAAAGGGCAGGCTTTACTATACCTTATCTCATTCTCGCTTTCCCTTTAAATCCAAAATTGATGAACTGCTTACGTGTTCAAAGGGTTACTTTATTCCAAACAAAGGGTGAATCATTTTTCTTTTTAAAAAATAGTAATCCTTTAACAAATAAGCAGTTCCCTCACTTTTTGTGTACTTATGAGTCCTGGGTTATAGATCTTCCCAATCGTCAAAATGAAAACAAAATTCTATTCAAGCAGATATTGATGACGTTGGGAAGATCCATAACCCGTACGACTTTAGTTTCACATGAGTTTTGCCGACCGCTACTTCTCAAACTGAAAATGTTTTCCAATAAATTAATGAAGAAGTAGTGGTTCACAAAACATTAGCAGTAACTGACTTCTTTTTCTCTCTCTTTGCTCTTGCAGGAAGCTGTTTGGAATTTAGCGGGCACCTTTGAGCAATATGGAAATTAACATGAGATCTGATAGTTGTGACACAAATGTGACCGAGTTGAGGAAAGTATTGCACCTTAAGGCCAAGAAGATTGACATGGGTAGTCTGCAAACAATGGGGAGAAAATTAAACCTGACACAGAAAATGGCTTTTACAAGAAAGTATGGAAGGATTCTGAAGTTGTTAGAAGTGGAAGTGCAAACTGAGGCGATCACTGCCTTAGCACAATTCTATGACCCACCTCTCAGGTGTTTCACATTTAGAGACTTTCAGTTGGCCCCATCCATTGAAGAATTTGAACAGATCTTGGGGATGCCTTTGGAAGGACAGATACCTTATCGTCATCTTGACCATCATGCAACTATTGCTTCCATCGCCCGTGTCCTGAAGATCCGTCCCGACACCTTAAGAGATGCACAACTAAATAGAAATCAGATTCCCGGATTCACTCGAGAATTTCTCGAGAAACATATGCAGGTCCTGGCAGAAAGAGAAGATTGGGAAGCCTTTATGGATGCTTTAGCTATTACCATCTATGGTGTTATTTTGTTCCCCAACATTGATAACTATGTGGATTATGATGCTATTGCCGTATTCCTAGCTCGCAAGCACAGGCTTGAGAATCCTGTCACGGCTGTGTTGGCAAATGTATACTGCACCATGGATTTCTGTCACACACAAGGTGGAAAAAGGGTGGTTTGTTGTCTACCTGTTTTGTATGTATGGCTCACATCACACGTTTTCCACCAAGTTTGTAGGGCCGAATGTCCGGTTTCGGATCTGAAGCTATGTCAGTTAACAGTGAAAAGTGGGCGCGAGTGGGCCAATCACCTCATAGGGCTCACAGCTGAGAAAGTTAGGTGGTATCCCCAATGGTTGGAAGTTGAATCAATTGTTCATCACTGTGGAAATTACCCAAATGTTCCCCTTATTGGTACGCAAGGATGTATCAACTATAATCCCATCATAGCCAAGCGTCAGCTAGCTTATCCTTTGCTTGGACCACCTGATGAAGAGTCTCTCATTCCTTTCGTCTCATATTACTCGAAAGGAAGCTGTGTCCTTGTCATTCGGGGTATAGCGAATGCATGGAAGAAAGTCCACCGAAAGGGAAGAGAACTGGGGGCCCGAAGCCATGATGTCAGAGGAGAATATTATGAATGGATCTTGAATAGGGTCTCTATTGTTAAATTACCCTTCAGGAGTCCCCCTCGTCTCCAGGAAAATCCTCCTGCTTCATCACTTGTTACGGAGGATGAAGCAACCAAGGCGCTAAAGACCAAAATAGAAGAGTTAGCTGCCAGGAACAAGAAGCTAGAGGAAGACTTATTGAGATGTCAGCAAGAATACACCCTTCAGAAAAGGGAGAACCTAGAGAACAAGCAAGCTGTTGAAGAGATCAGGAGGAAACGAAAGATTGATGAGAGCTACATGATAAAACAAGACCAATGTCTTCAAGCGGCCAATTCTCAACTAAAAATGAAGAACAAGCAAAGTGATACCATTCTGGCTGAGAAACGTCTTCTGAAGGATATGATGGCACAATCGAAAGAAAATGAGCAGAATATCATGGTACAAAAAGAGCTCCTATAGACACAAGTCCACAAATTGGAACAACAGCTCAATGAAATGAAAAAGGCTTGCGAACAAGAGATAAGTAGGGAACGACAACGCGCCATAAATATTGAGCAAGATTGTCAAGAGACCATACGCCTCTTAGAAGCTGAACAAAATGAAACTATTCACTTATGGATGGATCGCTTTGCTAAGCTGGCGTACCTGGCCAACGGAACTCTAGAAGATCTCCCGTTTTTACTCAAACAAGCGGAAGGAATTGCTAACCCTGTCAACACTCCTAGGGAAATTGCAACGTTCTTAGAATACTGCAGAGGACGAATTTGTAAAATGAGGGAAATGATTGCCCGAGCTAGGGATGGATGATTTATTTTTCCGCTTTGTAACTCGGCACTTTATGGCAATAATGTACTCTTTTCGAGATAATGGATTCCTTTGTCTTCACAACTATCTCATGTTAATTTCCATTCAATGCTTTACTTAGTACTTTTGAACGCGACGTTCTGAGGAACAGTCAAAGGATCCGTCAAGTTCCAACATTGCTTCCCACGTAATCTCATTTCACTTAATTTTTTCTTTAATTCGCTTATCTTTTCTAAATTTTCTTTTGTGTTCCTTTCTAAAGACATTACGGGTAAACATCCTTACGGGACTAGGCTCAGGAAGAAACTCATGGCTGATATAGAGCAAGAAAATGAGAATTTGAAGGCCGAGCTCGCCCAAGTCAAGGAGCAAATGGCCGAGATGGCCAAGCTCTTGGAAAGAAGAGTCACAGAAGGGGGATCTTCTGCAGGGGTTGAAGACGCCCGACAACAACAACCCACCTCTCATCACGGTCAAGATCCGGCTACAGGGTCCGACCCCAGGACCACTGCACCTCCCCTCGTTGTTCGCATAAGAAGACCGAATCCTGCAAACACCCAACAACACACTTTTGTGGATGAGGAAGGAAATGTTATTCCCTTTCCTCCGTATGGTTTGCCGCACGGGTATTTCCCACCACTCCAGGAAGAACTTTGCCACCAAGACCAAGTTCCCATCACTGCCCAGCCTAACACTAATCAACCAAACAACCCACTTACCCAAGCACAAGCCACCCAGGTGCCACCCACTCATACTCAAGCCGCCCAAACACAAGCCGCCCAAGCACAGCCTGCTCACACCATTCATATACCCCGAACCACTGCCAAACCGGATACCTTCATACCAAACACTGACCTGTTTCATTCCTACCAGCAATATGGGAAGTTTGGTCAACACACTGCTGCCGGTCCGAGTGCTGTGGCTACCACCCAGGAAGAGAGGTTGGAATTCTTGGAAAGGCGTTTAAGAGAGATGGAAGGAACAAGTAAATTTGGGACAGGCACTGCTGCTGAACTTTGCCTAATCCCTGATGTCGTCATACCTCCTAAATTCAAGACGCCCGATTTTGACAAATATAGAGGGTTGACATGCCCAAAGAATCATCTAACCATGTACTGCCGTAAGATGGCTTCACATGCGTCAAATGACCCTCTGCTGATCCATTGTTTTCAGGACAGCCTAGTTGGGGCTCCCCTAACATGGTACAATCATCTAGAGCGCTCTCGTATACGCTGTTGGAAGGACCTAGCAGACTCGTTCATGCAACAGTACAAATATAACCTGGACATGGCCCCGGACAGGGGACAGTTGTAGAACATGGTTAAGAAAGATAACGAGACGTTCAATGAGTACGCCCAGAGGTGGCACGAAGTGGCAGCACAGGTTGACCCACCTCTATCTGAAAAGGAAGTGATCACTATGTTCATCGATACGCTTCAAACTCCTTTCTATGAGAAGATGATTGGAAGTGTCTCGTCCCATTTCTCTGATATTGTCACTATCGGAGAAAGAATAGAAAATGGACTAAGGACCGGCAGGATAGTCCGAAGTCCATCTGGGATGGGAGCTGCAAAGAGACCTACACTTGGCGAAAATAGAAGAAGAGAAGGGGAGACCAACTTGGTCTCTCACAACCAGAGAAGGAACCTGGTAGGGCCACCTACCCCAGTTAGCCTTTCACCAGTATATCCCGGCGTGTCGTACCCGTATGTGGCAGCTATTCTAAACCTTAATCCACCACAATTCAGACCAACCATTGTACGGCCGCCTGCGCCACCACAGATACCACACCAAGCACCACAAGCCAACCCACCGCCAAATACCCAAAGAAGGAACAATGACCGTGCTCCACCCCAGTTCGATCCAATCCCAATGTCCTATACCGAACTCTTGCCTCACCTCATTGAAAAAACTCTAGTAGTACCCTGTCCCTTGAGGCCACTACAGCCACCTTATCCTAGGGGGTATGACCCTAACGCCCGATGCGATTATCATGCGGGTGCGCCAGGCCATTCTACTGAAAATTGTCTGGCTTTGAAATATAAAGTAAGGGACCTGATTCAGGCAGATTGGATAAGCTTCTGAGAAGGAAGTCCAAATGTGACAACAAACCCTCTGCCTAATCATGAAGGGCCCGGGGTCAATGCTATCGGGGAAGATGTGGAGTATACGTCCAATGTTGAGGACATTCAGATGCCTCTAAAAGAAATTCACTCCCTTATGTTTGAGGTAGGGTTAGTAAAGGACGAATGGGATGAAGACTTCAAAGATGCCCAATCGACGAAGCAGCAAGAGTTTCGAAAAACTCTCCAAAAGTTTATGGACAGTCATACTATACGAGTTTGCAAGCGCCATGGCGATGAGGTAAATATGATACAGGGACAGACTGGACCTCGGGCCCCAAAACCCCTGGTCATATTTTATAGTAAAAACGCGTCGCTAACGCAGACCCCTGCCAGAACTACTATTACGGCACGGCCACCTGCTCCATTCCCGTATGACAACTCCCACGCCGTGCCTTGGAAGTATAACACGGACATAGTTGTTTCCAACCCCGTAATAGTTGATCCGGCGCCTGCTTTGTTGGTTACCAACATCGCCGGTGTAGGCGGAATGACCCGAAGTGGGAGAGTATATGCGCCTTCGGAGCCAAAGCAAGACAAGACTGCCGCGGAAGGCAAAACCGGGAAGGTTGGGATCGCTGGCGAAGCAAAGAAGGTTGTGCCAGAAGAAGAGACTAAGGAGTTCTTAAAATTTATCCGCCACAGCGATTACCAGGTATTGGATCAGTTGAACTATACCCCCGCCAAGATCTCCTTATTATCTCTGCTGACAAGTTCTGAATCACATCGGAATGCGCTGATGAAGGTGCTAAGTGAGGCACACGTGAAACATGACTTGCCTGTTGATAAGTTCCAAGGTATTGTCGGACATATAGTGGCCAGTAGCTATCTGACTTTCACGGATGACGAGGTGCCGGTGGAAGGGAAAGGACACAACAAAGCTCTTCACATCTCTGTGAAGTGTCAAGACCATATTATGGCAAAAGTGCTCGTCGATAATGGATCATCCTTGAATGTGATGCCTAAGTCTACATTAGCTAAACTACCCATAGATGGGGCATGCATGAGACCGAGCTCCATGATAGTAAGAGCTTTTGATGGGACCCGACGGGAGGTCATAGGCGAAGTTGAGCTACCCATACAAGTTGGACCCCATATCTTTCAAGTTCTCTTCCAAGTAATGGATATCATGCCCGCCTATAGTTGCTTGTTAGGGAGGCCATGGATTCATTCAGCAGGGGTAGTTCCTTCCACTTTACACCAGAAACTAAAGTTCATCGTTGATAACAGACTGGTAATCGTTTCTGGAGAGGAGGATCTTCTGGTCAGTAAGCCGGTTACTACCCCCTATGTAGAGGCAGCCGAGGAAGCCCTCGAGACATCATTCCAGGCTTTGGAGATAGCCAACGCCACAAGTATGTCTTTCCCAAAGGTACCGCTAGCAGTAGCGAAGACCATGCTACGAGGAGGATATAAGCCGGGAAAAGGACTCGGAAGAGAACTGGAAGGAAGAATTCAACCTGTCTGTCTCCCTGAGAACAAAAATAGGTATGGCCTGGGTTACCAACCTACCACTGAAGACCAAAAAGGGGTAGAAAAAGAGAGGAGAGGGAAGAGGATTACTCGTCATATCGGGCATGCACTCAACACTGCGAAAATCCCCATCTGTGACCTCTACCAGAGCTTCAGGAGCGCCGGAGTAATGTTTCCAGGTCAAGTGGCCGTGATCCAAAGTGATCTTGATGAAGGCCCCGGATTTGTGTATGCTGGCTCACCTGGTCAGGAACTGAACAACTGGGAGGTCATAGAGTTCCCCACGATTTGTACCATTTCATCAAAGTAATCATGTTTTCTGTTCGATCCTTTAGCTATGCTTCGGGATCTCATTCTGTAACAATAAAAAACTTGTTCGTTTGTTTGAATAATAAATGCCGTCAGTTTCCAAATAGCTTGATCTGTTTAGTAACCTATTATTTAAACCTTTCTCTTGCTTGTTTTCCTTTTCATTTGCTATGATACACTGAAATGCAGACCCGAAAGCGATTCATCTGAGAATAGTGAGAATTCGGTCTTATTTCACGATTCTGACTGTCTAACTGATTGCGCCAATGAGGAATATGATGAAGACTGTGATCCCTCGCCTGAGTTAACCCGGTTATTGGAACAAGAGGATAGGGAAATTCTGCCCTACTTAGAGATAGCCGAGGTTATCGATTTGGGAACTGGAGGAGTTAAAAAGGAAGTCAAAATTGGTACCTCGTTAAGTAAAGAACAGAGGCAGGAACTGATTGGGTTGTTGAGAGAGTTCAGTGATGTTTTCGCCTGGTCTTACCAAGATATGCCGGGACTGGACAATAGCATTGTCGAACATAGGTTACCATTAAAACCCGAATGTCCGCCAGTAAAGCAGAAGCTGCGACGTATGAAACCTGAGATGCTTTTGAAAATCAAGGAAGAAGTCAAGAAGCAATTTGATGCCGGGTTCTTAGCCGTGGCAAAATACCCACAGTGGGTGGCAAATATCGTCCCGGTCCCCAAAAAGGATGGTAAAGTACGAATGTGCGTGGACTATCGTGATTTGAACAGGGCTAGCCCCAAGGATGATTTTCCCCTGCCTCAGATTGATGTTCTGGTCGACAATACCGCGCAACATACGATCTTTTCATTCATGGACGGTTTCTCCGGATACAATCAAATTAAGATGGCGCCTGAGGATATGGAAAAAACCACATTTGTTACCTTGTGGGGAACCTTCTGTTATAAGGTGATGTCTTTTGGTCTAAAGAATGCCGGAGCAACCTACCAAAGGGCCATGGTAACCCTTTTCCATGACATGATGCACAAGGAGGTAGAGGTTTACGTCGATGATATTATTGCCAAGTCTAAAACAGATGAAGGGCATATGGAAGACCTAAGGAAACTCTTCGAAAGGTTGAGGAAGTTCAAGCTTAGGCTAAACCCAGCCAAGTGCACCTTCGGTGCAAGATCCGGGAAATTACTAGGATTCATAGTAAGCAAGAGAGGCATAGAGGTCGACCCTGACAAAGTTAAAGCCATTCTTGAAATGCCCCCTCCCCGTACAGAAAAGGAAGTTAGAGGTTTCTTGGGGAGATTAAATTACATCGCTCACTTCATCTCACAGTTGACGGCAACATGCGAGCCAATTTTCAAATTGCTCCGTAAGAACCAACCGGTTCAGTGGAACGAGGATTGTCAAAAGGCTTTTGAAAAGATAAAGCAGTACTTGCAGAACCCGCCAGTTTTGATCCCACCGTCCACGGGAAGACCACTCATTTTATACCTTACAGTGTTAGATGAATCCATGGGCTGTGTGTTGGGGCAACATGATGAGACTGGGAAGAAAGAACATGCTATTTATTATCTAAGCAAGAAGTTCACTGACTGCGAGATGAGGTATTCTGCTCTGGAAAGGACCTGTTGTGCGTTAGCATGGGCAGCCCGACGTTTGAGACAATACATGATAAACCACACTACTTGGCTAGTTTCCAAAATGGACCCTGTCAAATATGTCTTTGAAAAACCTGCCTTGACCGGAAGGATTGCTCGATGGCAAGTCCTGCTAACTGAGTACGATATAGTCTATGTCTCTCAGAAGGCTGTAAAAGGAAGTGTTCTGGCTGACTACCTAGCTCGTCAACCCATAAGAGATTATCAGCCTATGCAGTTTGACTTCCCGGACGAAGATATCATGGCCCTGATTGATGAAGAAGGAGCCCAAAAAGATAAATAGACCCTAAGGTTTGATGGTGCTTCTAACGCATTAGGGCACGGAATCGGAGCAATCCTCATTTCGCCTGACAGAGAACTTATCCCCGTTTGTGCTCGTTTATGTTTTGATTGTACCAATAACATCGCTGAGTACGAGGCGTGTTCTCTGGGAATCCAAGCAGCATTGGATGCCAAAGTGAAGAAATTGGAAGTATACGGAGATTCTGCCCTGGTCATTCACCAACTAAAAGGAGAGTGGGAGACTAGAGACAGCAAATTAATTCCCTATCAAACTCGCATCAAGGAGTTGATTAAGGAATTTGATAATGTTTCTTTTCACCATGTTCCCCGAGAGGACAACCAAATGGCTGATGCTCTGGCTACCCTAGCATCAATGTTCAAAGTGAGCAATGATTACGACATGCCTCTCATTGAAATAGGGCGGCACCACGAACCCGCATATTGCCAGATGATTGAAAGGGAGTCAGATGGGAAGCCTTGGTATTTCGATATCAAGAGGTATGTCCAAAATCAAGAATATCCCGAAGGTGCTACAGAGAATGATAAGAGAACCCTGCGACGGCTCGCCATGGGTTTCTTCTTAAACGGTGATGTGCTTTATAAGAGAAACTACGACTCTGTCCTTCTTCGTTGTATCGACACCGACGAGGCAAGTAAAATCATGAGGGATGTCCACGAGGGATGTTTTGGAACTCACACTAACGGGCACGCCATGTCGAGAAAGATCTTGAGGGCTGGTTACTACTGGATGACCATGGAATCAGACTGTTTTGCCTATGTTCGTAAGTGTCACAAATGTCAGATATATGCTGACCATATTCACGCTTCCCCGTCTTCCCTGAACGTCTTGTCAGCTCCCTGGCCCTTTTCAATGTGGGGTATGGACGTCATTGGACCCATCGAGCCAAAAGCCTCCAACGGTCATCGTTTCATTTTGGTCGCTATCGACTATTTCACAAAATGGGTAGAAGCTGCTTCCTACGCCAATGTGACAAAGAACGTTGTGGTTAAATTTGTCAAGCGTGAACTGGTATGTCGGTATGGTCTGCCGGGTCAGATCATCACTGATAATGGCACGAATTTGAATAATAAAATGATGAAGGAACTTTGTGAAAGCTTCAAGATCCACCATCATAATTCTTCCCCATATCGCCCTAAAATGAATGGGGCAGTCGAGGCAGCCAATAAAAACATCAAGAAGATTATACAGAAGATGGTCGTGACCTACAAAGATTGGAGCGAAATGCTCCCCTTTGCTTTACATGGGTATCGTACCTCGGTCCGAACCTCAACTGGGGCAACTCCATTCTCCCTGGTTTATGGTATGGAGGCGGTCCTGCCTTTTGAAGTAGAAATCCCTTCTCTTCGAGTGATAATGGAGGCGGAATTAAAGGAAGCTGAATGGACCCAAACTCGACGTGACCAGTTAAATCTGATTGATGGGAAGAGATTAGCGGCCCTTTGTCATGGTCAGCTGTATCAAAAGCGTATGAAACGAGCATTTGAAAAGAAGGTACGACCTCGACAATTCCAAGAAGGAGACCTAGTCCTCAAGAAGATCTTGCCAATCCAAAAGGACATCCGAGGGAAGTGGACACCTAATTACGAAGGACCATACGTCGTGAAAAAGGCTTTCTCTGGAGGAGCCCTAATCCTCACCGACATGGATGGAGAGGATCTACCAATGCCTGTGAACGCCGACGCGGTGAAGAAATATTTTGCCTAAAAAAAACAAAAAAAAAAAAAAAAGAAAAGAAAAAAGGGGTGCTCGCTAGGCTGAAAACCCATGGGGCAGCCTAGGCAAAAATTAGAGCTGCTTGATGAGTCGAAGACCCGGAAGGGCGGCTCACGGTAGAATAGAAGCCACAAGTCCAGGCGGGAGGACGTGAACTCTTCAGAGAAGGAAAACTGGTCAGGCAAGCGCATCTTTGTCAAAATCATTTCCCAGAAGTAAAAATCAGAGGATGGTCTTGAAGTCGTGAGGAAGGATCCGGATTCTTATCACTCGCGGGGAGTCGCTGGAGGGTTCAAAAGGCCTTCTTTCTCTCCCACCTCCTAATTGTTTATACATATGTTTTGTTACCTTTACCTTCATTACCAATGTACATACTTATATTCAATAATAAAATAAGCTTTCCTTTTCCTTCCCCTACGGCTGAATCTTATAAACGAACAAGTTTTTCTTAAGAGGAAATTTTTGAAATGAAAAGTGATGAAATGAAAAGTCGTGGTGGAACGAAATGTATCCTGGCATCAGACCCGGCCAGTGAGAAAGCATAACCAATCCTGCTAGTTACGTTCCTGGAAGACAGAATTTGTCTCTATCTCATCCATGAGCTATCTTGAAAGCCTATCTCTTAAGAAAGGTTGCTCGAAATATTAATTCTTTTGTTACTCGTGCTTCTAACCATCTGTTTTGAAGGGTGATGGAACTACATCACACTAAAATGAAGAACCTGACACAAAAAATCTGGATCAGAAGTCTTCCCCAAGAGAAATCAGTAGATTTGCATCCCCAGTGAAATCACGGTCGCCGAAGCTGGCACTTCCCAAGTTCTCTTCCCCAGCGGAACCATAATCACCAAAAAAAACTACACTTTCCAAACCCCTCCCCAGTGAGACTGCACTTCCCAGTCAACCCAAACTGGGGAATCTCCCCAGATTTCTTTCAAAGGGCAGTCCTCTAACAACATGCAGCCATTATCAAACTGGGGCATCTCCCCAGATTTCATTCTCTTTCCTTAGAAGGACAGTTCCCCGACAACCCCCCAGATTGTCTGTCCCAACTCACCTAACACTTTCCCAGTGGTACCATGAAGGTCACCAGGAGGAGTTATCCTGCCCCAGTGGAACTACACTTCCTAAACAATTCCAACAGGGGCATCACCCCAGGCAGTTTCCCAAAGACTCGTAGTCATGACAAACCAAGGGCCACACCCCACATCTATTTTCCTGTCAGCCAAGGGGCAATCCCCCACCTTTACTTTTCTGCAAACCAAGGGCCACACCCCACATTTATTTTCCTGTCAGCCAAGGGGCAATCCCCCACCTTTACCTTTCTGCAAACCAAGGGCCACACCCCACATCTATTTTCCTGTCAGCCAAGGGGCAATCCCCCACCTTTACTTTTCTGCGAACCAAGGGCCACATCCCATATCTATTTTCCTGCCAGTCAAGGGGCAATCCCCCACCTTTACCTTTCTGCAAACCAAGGGCCACACCCCACATTTATTTTTCATGTCAATCAAGGGGCAATCCCTCCATCTTTTACCTTTCTACAAACCAAGGGCCACACCCCACATCTATTTTCCTGTCAGCCAAGGGGCGATCCCCCACCTTTACTTTTCTGCAAACCAAGGGCCACACCCCACATTTATTTTCCTGTCAGCCAAGGGGCAATCCCCCACCTTTACCTTTCTGCAAACCAAGGGCCACACCCCACATCTATTTTCCTGTCAGCCAAGGGGCAATCCCCCACCTTTACTTTTCTGCGAACCAAGGGCCACACCCCACGTCTATTTTCCTGTCAGCCAAGGGGCAATCCCCCACCTTTACTTTTCTGCGAACCAAGGGCCACACCCCACATCTATTTTCCTGCCAGTCAAGGGGCAATCCCCCACCTTTACCTTTCTGCAAACCAAGGGCCACACCCCACATTTATTTTCCTGTCAGTCAAGGGGCAATCCCCCACCTTTACCTTTCTGCAAACCAAGGGCCACACCCCACATTTATTTTTCAGTCAGTCGAAAGACAACCCCATTTCTTTACTCTTCCATAAATCAAGGGCCACACCCCATATTTTATCTTCAATCAAGGGGCAATTCCCCACTGTTACCTTCCTATCACCCGTCGTATGTTAAAGAAGAAAACAGCTCTCTTGATTCTTCAAAAAAAAAAAAAGGGAGAACGGTGTTGATCCGATATGAATACTAAGTAGAGGAGGTCCACTTTATTCTAAGACATGATCCAAAGGACGGTGTCAGGACCCTCAAGGTCAAATGAAGTAGACCCTGTCAAGTTGCGAGAGACGGTGTCCCAATGGTTTCACCTCTTACTACTTCGAGGCGTAACAAACGGTGTCATGAAACCCACCTCGGATAGAATTGGGTTGTTGCCAAGACCGATGTCAGGCCAATTACACCGGAGGTTTGAAGGTTAATCAAAGTTGTGGACGGGGTGGCCATGATACACTAATCCGAGGTTCTATGCTTCGCAAAAGAATATTCATGATGAAGTCCTAAGTTGATGATTAGACGGTGTTACTTCAAGTCATACCGGTCACAAGAGAGAGATACTTGGAAACATTTTGAAAGAAAAAGAAGACAAGCAGATGGATGAAAATTGCATTGTATTAATAGAGGGCACTGAGGCCATTACAAAAGTAAAACTCCGGAGCCCATCCCGGAACAAGGCTAAGAAAAAAACCCTGAGTTGGGTGCTGGAGAGTCCGGTCTAGCAGAGGCTGTCCTCTCGGATTCCTCCGACACCGTCCTCAGTTCCATGCTCTGGCCTTCGGGGAGGGGCATCAGTTCATAAGGAATATCCTCAGGTTCCGAAGCCTGACCCCGGTCCATAGCATATAGGTGACCACCATGAAATTCATAGTAGACACCTATACCGTTCAGGTTAAGTTGAACAGCGGAATTCCGGTGTACAACCTGGCGAACGGCAGAACTGAAGGCGACATCGGCCAGTACCGAAAATTCAGCCATCTGCTCCTCGGCTTCCATCCGCTCCTTCGCTTGCTCCTCCTGCACATCGGCAAGCTTCCCGGATAGTTCTTTGTTTTTCTCTTCCACCTCGGCCTTCGCAGCCTTGGCTTCATCTAGTTCGGTCCGGAGAGCTTTGAGAGCGTCCTCTGAAGCCTTAGCCTTAGCCTCAGCAGCATCTGCCCTCTTGGCAGCCCATGTGTAAGCAGCAGCGAGTTCGGACAGGTCCTCCTTGCTCTTGGTCAGCTCCTGCTCCTTCTGGGTCAAAGCAGTCTGAGCCTCGACTCTCAAGGCCTCAGCTTTCTTCATCCGGTCTAGGCATTCCTTAGCCTCGACTCCGGAGTAGTAAGAACGGCCTAAAGAGCTGAGAACCCCGGCTGCCTCGACCAAATTAAAAATAGCTGCTTCGGCAGCAGACTGAGCTTTAGAAGCAGGGAGATCGGCTTTGAGCTTGAAGGGGATATGGACCCGAGCCGGTGTCCCTCCAACATACTCTAGAAAGTCCGAGAGGCGGGAGTTGACGACGATGTCCTCGGGTTGAGACCGGGCTGGAGAAACATTTACAGGACCGGCCTCCTCCTCCGTTGGCACCTCTACTTCGGCCACAACCTTTCGAGCCTTCTGCTTTTTCGGCTTGGAGGTTGAGCCGATGTTGGACTTCCTTTTAGCTGGGGCCCTTTCAGCCGGTCCCAGAGTCATTGCCTCAATATTTTCTGCCGGTATGCTCACCACCTTGGCCGGCGTGCGTCGAGGAGTCACCCTGTTCTCCTGTGCTGCAGCGGCGGCGTTCCGGGCTTCAGCAGCCTCTCTCAGTTTCCTGAGGATGTCTATCCGAGCCATCTCGCCTTCAGAGAAAAAAACGGTGTTAGTACCGGTGTGAATGTATCAGAAATAAATAGATAATAAAAGGAGGAAAGTGAACAATGACTACCAAGGTAGGTATCTCGGCCTGACTCCGTCCCCAAAAGCCTCTTGCAGGAGAACTTGGCAATGGCCGAATAACCCTTCAGAGCGTCCAGGACTTTCTTGGACTCAGTTGACAAGTTACTCTCGCTGACGATGTAGGCATTGCTTGTCAGGAGAAAGTGTTCATGAGTCCAACCGGTGTAAAACTTTCTGGAAAAATCAGAATTCTCCCAGAACACCGGCCTGCCAGCATTGACCTCGACTTTGACATAGGAGTGTTTGAAACTGACCCCGTCCGTCTTGGCCGATTCGGTGTAACTTTCAAAGTTAACCACCTTTGAGTCACAGCGGAGGTTGATGAAGCCTAGACCCCCTCCAGAGTTACCCCGGCGCATCACCCTGCAATAAGTAAAAAAGAGGGCCACTGTGGGGACGAAGTGGAAGTACTCCCCAAGCACTTCCAAGGACCTTACCAAGCCCCAGCCATTGGGATGAAGTTGGCTAGGGGCGCAGTCAAGAAACCGGAGTACCCCTATCTCAAACTCCGTCAATGGAAAGCGGACGCCGATCTTGGAGAATACCATCTCATACATGAAGAGGTTCCTTGACCCCGGTTGATGGCAGATCCTGTCCGAGGTTTGGGGGCAAAATACGGTAAAGTCGTTTTCATGCTCCACATCGGCATGGACAACGACGTCTTCAATGGTGACATCGGCAGCATCTTCAGCATACCGGGAGACAATCGTCTTTGGGTCTTCATGAACCCAGAAGTAAGGATCTCTGGCCTTCTCAGCTAGCCAGTTGATCCGGTGTGCCAAGACATTTGTCTCAATAGGGTCAGTAATCACAGCAACACCGGTGGAGGAATTTTCAGAAGCCATTTGTACGGTATGGCGAAGAAAGGGAATACAACTGTAAAAGGCCACATCGTCAGTAAGATATAAATCGGCACTGCTTCCCCCTTCACTAGCAGTGCCAAAGTTAAACGAGGAGCCTGACGATGTGTCAAACCCCTCTGTTTCCCACAAAGGCAATACGGAGAAACGGTACCCTGATGAGACGAACCGATGTGAAGCTCCCGAAGTTGCCCCACTTTGGTGACTCGGACCTCGGCTCGAAACTCCACCCGGCTGACGCCGGGATGTAATTGAAGGAGGACCAGACAGGACCTCAATGGAGTCATTACTCGAACCGGTGTCCCCCATAACCTATCTATGAAATTAAAGTGAAGGGTGGGATGGCTACCTGCTGAGACGATGCGTGCAGTTTTTTTGGTGCGAGCCAGGACGTAACACCGGAGGAAAAGCTTTAACGCCGGAGGAGAACTTAGAACACCGGAGAGGTTGAACGTCGGAGAGACAGCACTTCAATATCAAGAAAGGAGTGAAAATGATGGATCCCCGAAGTTGCTTTTATAGAGGGAGGAGCTGAAATCCAGAACCTTCCACATTCCGGCCCATGGCCCATTAAAAAAGGCCGACTTTTGGTATTCCGGCCCAATGGCGCGAATTTTAAATTTTGAAAGAGCCAGTTAGCTGATGACACGTGGGATGCTCAGTCACCCAGTGACGTGGACCACATTTGAGACACGTCGGCTGTTTAAAATGCCACATCATTAACCCCCACACCGGATTTTGGTCCTACTTAGCCCCTACATCGGTGTTCATATCTTTACTCCCCTTTCACCTCGGAAATTTATATTTCTCGTAAAAGAGAGTAAAGAGGGGCATCTGTGAACACCTCTTTCGGTCCGGCCCAAATTGTTATGACACCGGACCCAGCCTTGAAGTTGGTAACACCGGACAAGGCCTAAGTTAACACCGCACCTCAACTCCGCCCATGAGTCCTCAACACTCCGCCAACCGCCCTCATTTGCACTCCGCCCTCATATATTTCCCATAAACGGTGTGGAACTCCGTCTCTCCACACACCGTCCCATAAACGGTGTGGCACTCCGCCCTCTTCACACAACGTTCCACAGACGGTGTTAGCTAACATCAACTTCGCCCAAACGTTCGTCCTCGCCTCAACTCAGCCCAACGTCCTCACCTCAGGAATCCCTTAATGGCCGATGTCTCGGATCTGACAACAAAAAGACGAGCGAGTCCGGTCCAAGTAAGATGATCTCGGGGCCGACCGAGGTCAAAATAGACACACTGGCTGGTAGTAAATCCGGACCAGGAAGGAGAACATCGGGCCCTGTGATTACATTGAAAGATTCAGTCGGTGTGAGGACACAGGTAATGATTCTTAAGGCCCCACATCAGATCAGTGGAGACTCCGTCCAACCAATGGCTTTGCTAACCGGTGTCTCAAATTTGACAACGGGGGGACGAGGTCGGAAGATTATGCGCGGTGACCTGGAATCGCACTCCCTAGAAAATGGCAGACAGGGAGGCGGAAGTGGGCAATTAAAAAAATCCCACTGAAAACCCTGCTCCCCACCAATGATAATGGCCAGAGCTGCACACCACTACCCAGATGGGTGAGTGGGGTTTCTGGTTGTCCCAAAACCCTCAGCCCATGACTCGAAGACCCTATAAATGCCCCAACCAAGGAAGCTCAAGGGGTTGGTCTTCAGATTCTCCCTCTACGCGAGAAAACTTTGGAAATTCTCTCTGATTCCTCAAGGTCCTTAATTGACTTCCCCACCTGAAACCAGTGACTTGCCTTAGTCACCACAAAGGACCCCTTAGTTCGAAAGAGGGTTTGAAGTTTCTCTTTTTCACTAATACAAAGCCACTGCTCTCACACCGTCCGTATCCCGAACGTACCTCGTCATCACAGAACTGACTCCGTTCCAACTCCCATACATTGTCAATCTTCGTTACTGCTCAACAGCGTTCACCCCGGACCAACTCCCTACAACACCGGTCGTGACCTTCGGATTTCCAGCTCAGGTCCAACTCCGGTCCATTGTCCCTGCCAGCGTACGAGTTCGAAATCAGTCTGACACCGTCACCGTGCTCAACCTCCCACATCGGTTCTCAGCTCGGCACACCGGTTCCACTCCTTTCCTTATTTCTTTGCTTCCAGTTCCCTTTTTTTTACTTTCCTGTGAGTTTGCTGTGTGTTGATTGTAGTTGCCTGCGTTCCATTAGTTTGCGCTGTTAATGTCTTTATTCTTTTCCATAATAAGTTGACATAATAAAAAGGGCGATTTTGTAAAAAAAATAGTGTCGTACGGGAGCACTCCTGTCTACACAACCCTCTTAAGACTCGTGCACGTGCTAAGAACTTCGCTTTGCATGGATCCTCCTCTTTAATGATATCCACCAATATCTTTCAGATTCCTTCCTAAAAATAGCTACATTCAGAACTACGTAACCCTGATTTCTTGATAATTCAAGAATACGTAGGAGCAGGACTTTAACCCCTGTCGGGCCCGTCTTTCTTATTTCCTTTTTTGCTGATTTATTGCTTTACTTTTTATATTTCCTTCATAAACTTCCTTTTTCGGTCACTTCCGTGAAAATCAATCTAGACGTGACGTCTTGTTGGTTTCCCCATAGTTTTTGCCCAAGCCTCGCCATAATTTCATAGGGAAGGGGTACTTAGGACAAGACGTCCCGCTTATCCCTTTCCTATCCCTATCCTTTTATCCGAGGATGTCCAATTTAGACGTGACGTCTTGTTGGCATTCTCTCACCCCCTCTGTCTCATATCGAAGTCGAGCTTAATTCGGACAAGAACGTCCCATTAACCTCGCTTTGGCCTTCTATGTCTGTACAGTCCTTTACTCCGTTCTATCATTTTCAAAATAAAAGGGAAGAAACCATGTTTTATTTAAGGCTATTTATGTCGTGCTTTCAGTCTTGGTACTGTCTTTGACAGGCGATGTAGGGTGCTAATACCTTCCCTACTCGTAACCGACTCCCGAACTTGGATTTCAATTTTTTTAAAAACCAGTGCTTTACTGAACTTAGTTTTTTTTTCCCAATGTTTTTTCCCTAAGGATAAAAAATGTTGGTGGCGACTCCCTGTTTCCTTTTCTCTCTTGTTCGCCGCGCCGTCGCGACCCAGGTTGCGACATGTACCTTCTTCTATACAAAATAAGAAAACCATGTGTATAAGTTGACATTGTTGACGGGGGGTGGTGCATTAATATTATTATTTATTCAGTTGCTTTTTAATTTGAAATAGAGCATGCAAAGCACTTTGGTTAAGTGAGTCCCACATCGTAAGTTGTGGCTGTAGTTACATGGAGGAAGGAATATAAAAATGAAATGCATGACATTGGGCAACATACTTACCTGGATGGGGTCAATGGGTGATCATGAAGACCTATGGCCAAGGGAAGTGACCTCCATTGCACTTTGGAGGGGTGCTTCTCTAAGGTCTGCCCAAGTGGGAGAGCCTACATCATAATTTGTTGCAGTAGGGGCTTGTGTTTGCGCAGCCCCTTTAAGATTTATGGTTTAAATTGTATTAGATATATACTAGATAAGATAAGGTACGATGTCATATTTGATTATTATAATCTATATTTAAGGATGATATAGTTTGCCCTGATGTTAATTTATGAAAGATAAATGGTCATTTTTGTTTGTTTTGTTTTAACACCCTTAAAGCTACGACTATTTAAATTCGTCAATATGTAGTTTAAATTGTTAGTAAAGAAATGGGGTTAAAACAAAACAAATGATGAGGACTAATTTGTATATCTAGTTGTGTAACGACTAAAACATAAAACTAATATATGGATTGATTTGTAAATAAAAGTGATGTAAAAGAACCAACTAATTAATTTGATTACAACACTCTCTCAACATTGTCAAAATTTTGTTTTGTTGGTGTTTCATAACATAGCAAATGGGGGGCTAAAGTTGTGACGACGCGTGTCAATTTTTTTTTATTTTTCACAATGAATTTTTCACGTCTAATAAAAATTCCACTCGGTCTTAATATAAAATAACATTTACTTTTCTTCAATACATTCAAAATAGTAAAATCATACTTAAAATAGTAATATCCAACTGAAACCGATCGGAAATACATCCATAGAGTTATTTAGAAAACAACGGAAGAAAGAAACAGTCAGGGTTCACTCATCCTTACTCAGAAACACGACCTTCACTCGGAAGCACTCTTATCTTTCTTCACTCGGAGTCTCAACCACAGCTCACTCAGAGACACTCTAACCTTTTCACTCGAGATTGAGTCTCTCGGTTATTCTTCTCTCGGAAAGAAATGAAGGATGCTCAAATGGGCATCAAATTAGTAGGCCCTTGCTCGGATAAGGAATCCACTCGGCTAGATTCACCAGGTGATTAACTCTGCTACAACAATGCAAATTCATTCATAAAATAAACACCGATCACATAGCATCACAAAGTCATATCCGATTCAAATTTTAATTCTACATACAAGCAACACATTGTAGCATCAAACACTCAGAAAAGTCATTATATATATATTACACAATTCATTCAAATCACTCGGTGCCTTGGCATCAATCATCCGCTTGGCACACCTCCATAGCTCTGACCTCTTCCCTGTCACTGGTTACTAAAAATGAAAACCACAGCAAGGGTGGATGTTTAGCATCATAATTAATCTAGAATGGAATTTAAATAAAATACGAGTAAAAACTCCGTCCGATTGCTTTATCCTTAAAACTACATATTTCACTCAGCAAGTAACTCACTCGGCAATTAACTCGCACTCGGCAAGATACTCACACTCAGCAATCATAGCAATTAACAGCCATTTTAACAAATCACTCATTCGACAAGTATGATAATTTACCACTCGGTAAACATAACAATCACTCGGCAATATATAAAATTATACTTTGCAAATACATCAAATACTCAGTAAATATTTTAATTCTCATTCAATAATTATAATCAATTTACCACTCGGTAAATATAACATCACTCAACAATTATTTCAATTTTCATTCGGCAATTAAAACCAATTACACTCAGCAAAATTATCAAATCAACTTTTACAAATGACTCGAAAAATTGACACAGTATCGGGATACTCAAAGGATCGACCTTCAGCTGGGGGTCCTACTTGACACCCCGTGAACCCTGCTTGGTTCACCGAGTCCTGCTTGACTCCCCTTCAACCACTGGGTCATAGACCTCTGGGTAGCTCAACTGGGTCCTGCTTGACCACTGAAGCCAAAAACGAGGGTAACATATACCGTTGGTCGTCCCATACCATATCATCATATAATCATTTCACAAGTGGCCATTAACAACATCACTCGGGTGACCTGCTTGTCAAACCCGACTCCACATTGCCACAAAACACCGATTGTCACAGCATCAATATTTCAATTTCAATCGGATTTATACATACACACACGATCCTCAACCGATCGGTGGCCACATACATACATGCATATACATTAACTTTCACCCAGCATCATCTCATCACAACATCAAATAATTCACTTTCAATCGGAATATGTCACACACACACACACGATCCTAAACCGATCGGTGTGTACATTCATACTACATTCATATACATATTCATAGTTTTCATTCAGCACCAACTCTCACTCGGTTCACAGTCATTACAATGACTTAGACAATATGTCCTATTCTAATTAATTATAACCCGAACACCCCTTACCTCTGTTCCACGCTTCAACAATTTCTGGGTTCACAGCTCCTCTGTTCCAGCACCAGCTCCCTTAATCGTTCCACTACCTAGGGGTTTGGAACGTGAAATACGTTACCATCACACCACCATCCACACAGTCAAGGGCCATTTTCAGGCTCACAGCGTAGAGGAGTGGGGATCAGAACAGTACCCCCTCCCATACATGACCATTCGGTCCAGAAAAGAAATGAAAGGGGTGAGGTAACAACTTTTAAATGGTTCAAAGGACTTACCTTGAAACCACTGTCATAGCTTTGTAATTATTTCAAGGTTTAATGCAAAGATGGACCTCCTTTCAAAGCTTAAAGCTCTCAACAATGGAAGAAAAAGAAGAAGTAAAGTAACAGATGAGGAGGAAGAATTCTCGTGAATGATTGAGTGAATGATTACGTAAATGATTGAGGAAAGAGAAGGAAACCATTATTTAAACTCATGGCAACTGGTTACCTTCTCAACCGGTCACTTCCAACCGGTAACCTCTTCAACCGGTCATTTCTCTAATTCCTTTACAATTTCTTTAAAGATTTAATTAAACTTCTCTTCTTCTAATCACACCCTTTATAATTAACCAATAATTCATAGAAATATCAAATAAATTCCTAAAAATAATTTTTAATATTTCCACTTCACAAAACTTTTCTATAATTATCCGGGATGTCACATCCACCCCCCTAAAAAGGGATTTCATCCCCGAAATCAACACACCTACTGAAAAAGATTGGGGTACACTCTTCTCATGTCCGATTCTAATTCCCATGTGTAGGTTACCCCATTCAGATTCTGCCACTTCACCTTTACTAATGGCACCTCTTTCTTTCTTAGCCGTTTGGTTTGATACTCCTCAATACCGATCGGTGAAACTTCCACCGTCAGGTCTTCCTTCAATTCGATAGAGTCACTCGGCACAATCATAGAGTCATTCAGAATATACGCTTGGAGTTGTGACACATGAAACACATTATGGATGTTAGTTAACGACTGGGGAAGATCCAGTCGGTAAGCAACATTACCGATCCTCTCCAATATTTGATACGGTCCAATGTATTTTGGATTAAGCTTGTGACTCTTCAATATCTGACCAACTCCTTTAGTCGGTGAAACTTTCAGGAACACCCAGTCACCCGTCTGAAACTCAAGTGGTCTATGCCGATTGTCATAGTAACTCTTCTGTCGGTCTTGGGCAATCTTCATTTTCTCTTGGATCAGAGCAACCTGCTCATTCATTTCTTGAATTAACTCGGGCCCAAGATGAATGACATCACCATTCTCATTCCAACACAATGGTGTTCGACATTTCCGACCGTATAAAGCTTCATACGGAGCCATTCCAATGCTACTATGATAGCTGTTATTGTATGCAAACTCCACCAAGGATAAATACTTTTACCATGAGCCACCCTGCTCTAATACACAGGCTCTCAGCATATCCTCAAGAGTCTGTATAGTCCGTTCTGACTGTCCATCGGTCTGTGGATGATAAGCTGAACTCAGTCTTAGTTCAGTGCCCAGCTCTTGTTGCAGACTTCCCCAAAATCTAGAGGTAAGACGAGGATCCCGATCAGAAATTATACTCGAAGGTACACTGTGTAACCGTACAATCTGAGTAACGTATAACTTTTCCAATCAGTCCAATGACCATTTCATGTTCATGGCCAAGAAGTGAGCACTCTTGGTCAATCGGTCAACAATCACCCAGATTGCATTACACCTGGATTGGGTACGAGGTAACCCGGATACGAAATCCATGGTAATACTCTCCCATTTCCAAATCAGAATCTCCAAAGGTTGAAGTAAACCTGGGGGTCTCTGATGTTCAACCTTGTATTTTTGGCATATCACACAGGTCTTCACGTACTCAGTTATTGCCTTTTTCATACCCGGCCACCAGAATTCCTTCTTCAAATTATGGTAAATCTTTGTAATACTGGGATGAATACTCAAAGAACTCTTGTGTGCTTCAGTCAGCACGGTTTGTCTGAAATCACCGTGTGCAGGCACCACCACTCGGTCTCGGAATCTCCAAATTCCATCCGTTCCTTGAATTAATTCCATGTCCTTGCCTCTTGCTTGAGTGTCAAGCAATTCCAGCAACTCCTCGTCGTCCTTTTGGGCCATAGCTAAGGACTTCAGAAATTCGTTGGAAATCTTCAGCATACCGACTATCATTTGGTTTGGAGCATTCACAACGACTCCAAGGTTCATATCCTGAAAGCTCTCCAACAGTTCTTGCTTTTTGTCCATCAAGAAAGCCGTGTGTAATACTTTCCTGCTCAGTGCATTGGCAACAACGTTTGCTTTGCCCGGGTGGTACCTCAAGTCGAAATCATAATCCTTTAAGTACTCCACCCATCTCCTTTGCCTCATGTTGAGTTCCTTCTGATCGAACAAATATTTCAAACTCTTGTGGTCACTAAACACCACAAACCGAGACCCATATAAATAATGGCGCCAAAACTTTAACTCATAAACCACTGCTACAAGCTCAAGGTCATGAGTCGGATAGTTTTGTTCATGCGGCCTCAATTGCCTTGAAGCATAGGCAATCACTCGGTCAGCCTGCATAAGCACACATCCCAAACCAAACTTGGATGCATCGCAGTATACTACAAATTCCTGTGTCACATCTGGCAGTGCAAGCACAGGGGCAATCGTTAAACACCATTTAAGAGTCTAGAAACTCAACTCACACTCTTTCGACCAAACAAATGGGTTCTCCTTTCTCGTTAACTGAGTCAAAGGAAGTGCTATCCGAGAGAAACCTTCAATGAAACGCAATAGTACCCAGCTAATCCGAGGAAACTTCTAATCTCAGTTACCGACTTAGGCCTTTCCCAAGCCATAACCGCCTCAATCTTAGTCGGATCTACTGATACACCCTCTCGGGAAATCACATGTCCCAAGAATTGTACACTCTCTTCCTAGAAATTACATTTAGATAACTTAGCGTACAATTTCTTCTCTCGGAGTATCTGCAGAACAACTCGAAGATGTTGAGCATGCTCCTCAACCGACTTCGAATACACTAGTATGTCATCAATGAATACTACTACAAACCGATCCAAATATGATTAAAAAATCCGATTCATGTAATCCATGAAAATAGAAGGAGCATTCGTTACTCCAAAGGGCATTACAACATACTCAAAGTGCCCATACCGAGTCCGAAAAGCTGTCTTAGGAATGTCTTCTGACTTCACTCGGATTTGATGATATCCCGACCTCAAGTCGATCTTAGAGAATACGACTGCGCCTCACAACTGATCCAACAAGTCATCAATCTGTGGCAACGGATATTTATTCTTTACAGTCAGCTTATTCAACTATCGGTAATCTATGCATATACGCATACTACCATCCTTATTCTTTACCAACAGTACAAGAGCACCCCCACAGTGAAGCACTCGGTCGGATAAAGCCCTTCTCAAGCATTTCGTTCACTTGCTTTTTCACTTCAGTTAATTCCACTGAAGACATTCTATAAGGCGCTCGGGACACAGGCTCGGCCCCGGGAATCAAGTCAATCGAAAAATCAATCTCCCGACTGGGAGGCAGCTCCGGAATTTCTTCCAGGAATATGTCAGGGAATTCACATACTACTGGAATTTCACTCGGCATATGGTTATACCGACCCTCCGAAGTGAATAAAATAACATAGGTAGCAGAGACATTACTCACCACATTCTTGGTATCCAGTTCCTGAGAGAAAATAATAGTTTTTTGATAGCAGTCCACCATCACTCAGTTTTCAGCTAACCAATCGAGACCTAGGATGACATCTAGGTTCTTCAATGGCATACAAATCAAATTCACTCGGAAAATACGATCTTCCACTTGCATTGGCAACTCCCCACACATAGTGGTTGCCCGAAAAGTGGAGCCAGTAGGGGTGGAGACACTAAGAGCGTTCTCCATTAACACAATCGGAAGATCAAGCCGTCGTACACAGCTCTTGAAAATAAACGAATGGGTCGCACCCGAGTCATAAATTACATCAACAAAATAGCCATGGATGAGGCACTTACCCTGCACCAGGTTGTCATTCTTTACAACTTCTGAGGCATCAAAAGCAAATACCCGCCCAATCATGACATTCTGGGCACCACTGGATTGAGCATCTGCTCTCCCCAAGTGTTGGCCACTCGAAACATTAGCACCCCGAGTACCAGAAGTGTTGGCTCGACTGCCATGTCCACTCGGTTGTTTCCTCTGTGGGCAATCGGGTCTAATGTGTCCCGGTTGTCCACATTGGAAATAAACAATCTGACTGGCTGGACAATACTTTGCAATATGGCTCTCCTAGCCACAATTGTTGCACACTTGGTTACCCGACTGGCTGCCCGATCGGCCAGTAGAACTCCGACCAGACAAAGAAGAAGACGTAGTAGAAAACTTACTGCCACGAAAAGACTGACCCGTCTTCTTGAAGTTAAACCCTCTTGCCTTTAGCTGTCTCTTATCTCTTGGCTGAAAGGCTCTCTGTAGTTGCACTTCTTCAGTCAGCCTAGCCTTGTTTACCAGACTCGGATAATCCCGAATCTCCATCGGTACAATTACATTATGGAGTTCAATCCGTAATCCCGCCTCATATTTAGCACACTTGCTACCCTCGGTTCTTTCCAATGAGAAAGGATGATAGAAATCACACAGCTCGTCAAACTTTGCAGTGTACTCGGCCACTGACATTTGGTTCTGTTCCAGCCTCAGAAATTCCAATTCCTTTTGGGAAGTATTTGACAAGGAATCTCTTTCAGAAATTCACCCATACTACCGGTTCATTCGCTGCCTTCATCTGAACCTTAGTCCGAGACCACCATAGTCTCGCCTCGTCCTTCAATTGATAGGTTGCAAATTGAACCTTCTGCTCCTCCGAGCACTCGAAATACTCAAACGCTTGTTCAACTTCTCTAATCCAAAAATACGCCCCATCATAATCGTGCCCTCCTTTGTAGGCAGGGGGATTCCTTTTCAGGAATTTATCAAGAGTGGGACCGGACTTGGTCCTACTCATCAACTGAGAAAACTTTGAGATGAAGTCATCTCCTCTACCAGAACTAGTCCCTTCGGCCATAAGGTATTTCTACAATGAACAAACACATCACCATTAATAACCAATGCTCTACCAGGGAGTCAGATAATTACCTCATATAAAGCACAACGCCACTGGAGTGCCAAGGGAGTGATGCCAAGCTGCACAAACAGTCACAAACACTGCAATAAAATGCAAACACAGTCCAATATAGGACTCACACAATCACTAGGTTCAACCGTACACTCAGTTCTAAAAAGAACTGTTCATCTATGCACTCGGCTCTAGAAAGAACCGTACCAACTGTGACGACCCGCGTCAATTTTTTTATTTTTCACAATGAATTTTTCGCGTCTAATAAAAATTTCACTCGGTCTTAATATAAAATAACATTTACTTTTCTTCAATACATTTAAAATAGTAAAATCATACTTAAAATAGTAATATCCGTCCAAAACTGATTGGAAATACATCCATAGAGTTATTTAGAAAACAGCGGAAGAAAGAAACAGTCAGGGTTCACTCATCCTTACTCAGAAACAAGACCTTCACTCAGAACCACTCTTATCTTTCTTCACTCGGAGTCTCAACCACAGCTCACTCGGAGACACTCTAACCTTTTCACTCGAAATTGAGTCTCTCGGTTATTCTTCTCTCGGAAAGAAATGAAGGATGCTCAAATGGGCATCAAATTAGTAGGCCCTCGCTCGGATAAGGAATCCACACGGCTAGATTCACCAGGTGATTAACTCTGCTACAACAATGCAAATTCATTCATAAAATAAACACCGATCACATAGCATTACAAAGTCATATCCGATTCAAATTTTAATTCTATATACAAGCAACACATTGTAGCATCAAACACTCGGAAAACTCATTATATATATATATTACACAATTCATTCAAATCACTCGGTGCCTTGGCATCAATCATCCGCTTGGAGCACCTCCATGGCTCCGACCTTTTCCCTGTCACTGGTTACTAAAAATGAAAACCACAGCAAGGGTGAGTGTTTAGCATCATAATTAATCTAAAATGGAATTTAAATAAAATACGAGTAGAAACTCCGTCCGATTGCTTTATTCTTAAAACTACATATTTCACTCAGCAAGTAACTCACTCGGCAATTAACTCGTACTCGGCAAGATACTCACACTCAGCAATCATAGCAATTAACAGCCATTTTAACAAATCACTCATTCGGCAAGTATGATAATTTACCACTCGGTAAACATAACAATCACTCGGCAATATATAAAATTACACTCTGCAAATACATCAAATACTCAGCAAATATTTCAATTCTCATTCAGCAATTATAACCAATTTACCACTCGGTAAATATAACATCACTCAGCAATTATTTTAATTTTCATTCGGTAATTAAAACCAATTACACTCAGCAAAATTATCAAATCAACTTTCACAACTGACTCGGAAAATTGACACAGTATCCGGATACTCAAAGGATCGACCTTCAGCTGGGGGTCCTACTTGACACTCCGTGAACCCTGCTTGGTTCACCGAGTCCTGCTTGACTCCCCCTCAACCACTGGGTCATAGACCTCTAGGTAGCTCAACTGGGTCCTGCTTGAGCACTGAAGCCAAAAACGAGGGTAACATATACCGTCGGTCGTCCCATACCACATCATCATATAATCATTTCACAAGTGGCCATTAACAACATCTCTCGGGTGACCTGCTTGTCAAACTCGACTCCACATTGCCACAAAACACCAATTGTCAAAGCATCAATATTTCAATTTCAATCGAATTTATACATACACCCACGATCCTCAACCGATCGGTGTCTACATACATACATACATATACATTAAATTTCACCCAGCATCATCTCATCACAGCATCAAATAATTCACTTTCAATCAGAATATGTCACACACACACATGATCCTAAACCGATCGGTGTGTACATTCATACGTACATTCATATACATATTCATAGTTTTTATTCAGCATCAACTCTCACTCGGTTTACAGTCATTACAATGACTCGGACAGTATATCCTATTCTAATTAATTATAACCCGAACACCCCCTTACTTCTGTTCCATGCTTCAACAATTTCTGGGTTCACAGCTCCTCCGTTCCAGCACCAGCTCCCTTAATCGTTCCACTACCTACGGGTTTGGAACGTGAAATACGTTACCATCACACCACCATCCACACAGTCAAGGGCCATTTTCAGGCTCACAGCTTAGAGGAGTGGGGATCGGAATAGTACCTCCTCCCATACATGACCATTCGGTCCAGAAAAGAAATGAAAGGGGTGAGGTAACAACTTTTAAATGTTTCAAAGGAATTACCTTGAAACCACTATCACAGCTTTGTAATTATTTCAAGGTTTAATGCAAAGATGGACCTCCTTTCAAAGCTTAAAGCTCTCAACAATGGAAGAAGAAGAAGAAGTAAAGTAACAAATGAGGAAGAAGAATTCTCGTGAATGATTGAGTGAATGATTACGCAAATGATTGAGGAAAGAGAAGGAAACCATTATTTAAACTCATGGCAACCGGTTACCTTCTCAACCGGTCACTTCCAACCGGTAACCTCTTCAACCGGTCATTTCTCCCATTCCTTTATAATTTCTTTAAAGATTTAATTAAGCTTCTCTTCTTCTAATCACACCCTTTATAATTAACCAATAATTTATAGAAATATCAAATAAATTCCTAAAAACAATTTTTAATATTTCCACTTCACAAAATTTTTTTATTATTATCCGAGATGTCACAAAAGTGGTTTGTGGGGTTGCTGAAAATCTCACAAAATGGAGAATAGATGATAAACTAAAAAAGTTTCTAAAAGACATCAAAGAAGGTTCACTAGAAAACAAAAATTGGCCAACCTTGTTGTCTGTCTACGATGAATTATGTGTGTCCTGGTTTTGTAAAAAAAAGACATAAATAAACACACAAACATATTATCTGTCGAGGAAGGTGGTGCTAGTGTGTTTTGAATGATTTTACATTAGTGCTAGAAAAGGGATAAACGGTTGCTGTATGGAAAGCCTTAAGGGTCCTAAAACCCAACGGGGTGACTTAGAAGTCATATAGTGGGATGCTTATCTATTGAATTATAAGTTTTTTATCTGCTTGTATGTGTTGTGAGTTTCTTATCATTTTTATTCTTGTATAATTTATATTTATATTTTACCTGTACAATGTTATTCTAAATATTGTGCATCATTTGTAAAATATGAATTTGTATTTTTTTCATAAAATATTAATATATCAATATAATGTAAGAAAAGAAAAAGAATTTACTAAAAAAAAACCATCCATCACAAATTTATAGTTGTCAGTTGTAAACAACTACAAATACCAATATATTTGAAACTTGATTTACTCTTTTGTACCTTCTTCTATACAAAATAAGAAAACCATGTGCATAAGTTAACCTTGTTAACGGGGGGTGGTGCATTAATATTATTATTTATTTAGCTGCTTTGTAATTTCAAATAGAGCATGCAAAGCACTTTGATGAACTGAGTCCCACATCGTAAGTTGTGGCTGAAGTTACATGGAGGAAGGAATATAAAAATGAAATGCATGACATTGGGCAACATACTTACCTGGATGGGGTCAATGGGTGATCATGAAGGCCTATGGCCTAGGGAAGTGACCTCCATTGCACTTTGGAGGGGTGCTTCTCTAAGGTCTGCCCAAGTGACCGAGCCTACATCATAATTTGTAGCAGTAGGGGATTGCGTTTGTGCAGCCCCTTTAAGATTTATGGTTTAAATTATATTAGATATATACTTGATAAGATAAGGTACGATGCCATATTTGATTATTATAATTTGTATTTAAGGTGAATATATGGTTTGCCCTGATGTTAATTTTGTGAAAGATAAATAGTCATTTTTGTTTGTTTTGTTTTAACACTGTTAAAGCTACGACTATTTAAATTCGTCAATATGTACTTTAAATTGCTAGTAAACAAATGGGGTTAAAACAAAACAAATGATGAGGACTAATTAGTATATCTAGTTATGCAAGGACTAAAAGTTAAAACTAATATATGGATTGATTTCAAAGTAAAAGTGATGTAAAAGAATCAACTAATTAATTTGATTACAACACTCTCTCAACATTGTCAAAATTTTGTTTTGGTGGTGTTTCATAACATAGCAAATGAGGGGACTAAAGTGGTTTGTGGGGTTGGTGAAAATCACACAAACTGGAGAATAGATGATAAACTAAAAAAGTTTCTAAAACACTTCAAAGAAGGTTCACTAGAAAACAAAGGTTGGCCAACCTTGTTGTCTGTCTACGATGAATTATGTGTGTCCGGGTTTTGTCAAAAAAGACATAAATAAACACACAAACATATTATCTGTCGACCAAGGTGGTGCTAGTGTGATTTGATTAGCATTACCGCCTTATGGTTCCTCTTCTGGCATCTTCTTAAATAGGCAAGAGCTCTCAAAATTTTGAATGACTTTACATTAATGCTAGAGACGGGATAGACGGTTGCTGTATGGAAAGCCTTAAGGGTCCTAAAACCCAACGGGGTGACTTAGAAATCACATGGTGGGATGATTATCTATTGAATTATAAGTTTTTTTTTCTCTATCTACTTGAATGTGTTGTGAGTTACGTATCTTTTTTATTCTAGTATAATTTATATTTATATTTTACCTTTACATTGTTATTCTAAATATTGTGCATCATTTGTAAAATGTGAAATTTGTGTTTTTTCATAGAATATTAATATATCAATAATGTAAGAAAAGAAAAAGAATTTACTAAAAAAAATTAGCCATCCTTCACAAATTTATAGTTGTTAGTTGTAAACAACTACAAATTCCAATATATTTGAAACTTGATTTACTCTTATGTACCTTCTTCTATACAAAATAAGAAAACCATGTGTATAAGTTGACCTTGTTGACGGGGGGTGGTGCATTAATATTATTATTTATTTAGTTGCTTTGTAATTTCAAATAGAGCATGCAAAGCACTTTGGTTAACTGAGTCCCACATCGCAAGTTGTGGCTGAAGTTACATGGAGGAAGGAATATTAAAATGAAATGCATGACATTGGGCAATATACTTACCTGGATGAGGTCAATGAGTGATTATGAAGGCCTATGGCCTAGGGAAGTGACCTCCATTGCACTTTGGAGGGGTGCTTCTCTAGGGTCTGCCCATGTGGCAGAGCCTACATCATAATTTGTTGCAGTAGGGGCTTGCGTTCATGCAGTCCCTTTAAGATTTATGGTTTAAATTGTATCAGATATATACTAGATAAGATAAGGTACAATGTCATATTTGATTATTATAATCTATATTTAAGGTTGATATAGTTTGCCCTAATGTTAATTTGTGAAAGATAAATGGTCATTTTTGTTTGTTTTGTTTTAACACCGTTAAAGCTATGACTATTTAAAGTCGTCAATATGTACTTTAAATTGTTAGTAAAGAAATGGGGTTAAAACAAAACAAATAATGAGGACTAATTTGTATATCTAGTTGTGTAAGGACTAAAACTTAAAACTAATATATGGATTGATTTGTAAATAAAAGTGATGTAAAAGAACCAACTAATTAATTTGATTATAACACTCTCTCAACATTGTCAAAATTTTGTTTTGGTGGTGTTTCATAACATAGCAAATGGGGGGCTAAAGTGGTTTATGGGGTTGCTGAAAATCTCACAAAATCGAGAATAGATGATAAACTAAAAAAGTTTCTAAAAGACATAAAAAAAGGTTCACTAGAAAACAAAAATTGGCCAACCTTGTTGTCTGTCTACAATGAATTATGTGTGTCCTCGTTTTGTCAAAAAAGACATAAATAAACACACAAACATATTATCTGTCGAGGAAGGTGGTGCTAGTGTGTCTTGATTAGCACTACCGCCTTATGGTTCCCCTTCTGGAATCTTCTTAAATAGGCAAGAGCTCTCAAATTTTTGAATGATTTTACATCAGTGCTAGAGAAGGGATAGACAGTTGTTGTGTGGAAAGCCTTAAGGGTCCTAAAACCCAACGGTGTGACTTAGAAGTCACATGGTGGGATGCTTATCTATTGAATTATAAGTTTTTTTTCTCTATCTGCTTGTATGTGTTGTGAGTTTCTTATCGTTTTTATTCTAGTATAATTTATATTTATATTTTTCCTTTACATTGTTATTCTAAATATTGTGCATCATTTGTAAAATGTGAACTTGTATTTTTTCATAAAATATTAATATATCAATATAATGTAAGAAAAGAAAAAGAATTTACCAAAAAAACAAACCATCCATCACAAATTTATAGTTGTTAGTTGTAAACAACTACAAATACCAATATATTTGAAACTTGATTTACTCTTTTGTACCTTCTTCTATACAAAATAAGAAAACCATGTGTATAAGTTGACCTTGTTGACGGGGGGTGGTGCATTAATATTATTATTTATTTAGTTGCTTTGTAATTTCAAATAGAGCATGCAAAGCACTTTGATTAACTGAGTCCCACATCGCAAGTTGTGGCTGAAGTTACATGGAGGAAGGAATATAAAAATGAAATGCATGACATTGGGCAACATACTTACCTGGATGGGGTCAATGGGTGATCATGAAGGCCTATGGCCTAGGGAAGTGACCTCCATTGCACTTTGGAGGGGTGCTTCTCTAAGGTCTGCCCAAGTGACAGAGCCTACATCATAATTTGTTGCAATAGGGGCTTGCGTTCATGCAGTCCCTTTAAGATTTATGGTTTAAATTGTATTAGATATATACTAGATAAGATAAGGTGCAATGTCATATTTGATTATTATAATCTATATTTAAGGTTGATATAGTTTGCCCTAATGTTAATTTATGAAAGATAAATGGTCATTTTTGTTTGTTTTGTTTTAACACCGTTAAAGGTATGACTATTTAAAGTCGTCAATATGTACTTTAAATTGTTAGTAAAGAAATGGGGTTAAAACAAAACAAATAATGAGGACTAATTTGTATATCTAGTTGTGTAAGGACTAAAACTTAAAACTAATATATGGATTGATTTGTAAATAAAAGTGATGTAAAAGAACCAACTAATTAATTTGATTACAACAGTCTCTCAACATTGCTAAAATTTTGTTTTGGTGGTGTTTCATAACATAGCAAATAAGGGGGCCAAAGTGGTTTGTGGGGTTGGTGAAAATTTCACAAAGTAAAGAATAGATGATAAACTAAAAAAGTTTCTAAAAGACATCAAAGAAGGTTCACTAGAAAAGAAAGGTTGGCGAACCTTGTTGTCTGTCTATGATGAATTATGTGTGTCCTGGTTTGGTAAAAAAAGACATAAATAAACACATCAACATATTATCTGTCGACCAAGGTGGTGCTAATGTGTTTTGATTAGCAGTACCGCCTTATGATTCCCCTTCTGGAATCTTCTTAAATAGGCAAGAGCTCTCAAAGTTTTGAATGATTTTACATCAGTGCTAGAGACGTGATTGACGGTTGCTGGGTAGAAAGCCTTAAGGGTCCTAAAACCCAACGAGGTGACTTAGAAATCACATGGTGGGATGCTTATCTATTGAATTATAAGTGTTTTTTTTTTCTATCTGCTTGTATGTGTTGTGAGTTTCTTATCTTTTTTATTCTAGTATAATTTATATTTATATTTTACCTTTACATAATTTTATTCTAAATATTGTGCATCATTTGTAAAATGTGAAATTTGTACTTTTTCATAGAATATTACTATATCAATAATGTAAGAAAAGAAAAAGAATTTACTAAAGAAACAAGCCATCCTTCACAAATTTATAGTTGTCAATGGTAAACAACTACAAATACCAATATATTTGAAACTTGATTTACTCTATTGTACCTTCTTCTATACAAAATAAGAAAACCATGTGTATAAGTTGACATTGTTGACGGGGGTGGTGCATTGATATTATTATTTATTCAGTTTCTTTGTAATTTGAAATAGAGCATGCAAAACACTTTATTAACTGGGTCCAACATCGCAAGTTGTGGCTGAAGTTACATGGAGGAAGGAATATAAATATGAAATGCATGACATTGGGCAACATACTTACCTGGATGGGGTCAATGCGTGATGATGAAGGCCTATGGCCTTGGGAAGTGACCTCCATTGCACTTTGGAGGAGTGCTTCTCTAAGGTCTGCCCAAGTGGCAGAGCCTACATCATAATTTGTTGCAGTAGGGGTTTGCGTTCGTGCAGCCCCTTTAAGATTTATGGTTTAAATTTATTAAATATATACTAGATAAGATAAGGTATGATGTCATATTTGATTATTATAATCTGTGTTTAAGGTTGATATTGTTTGCGTTGATGTTAATTTGTGAAAGATAAATTGTCATTTTTGTTTGTTTTGTTTTAACACCGTTAAAGCTACGACTATTTAAATTTGTCAATATGTACTTTAAATTGTTAGTAAACAAATGGGGTTAAAACAAAACAAATGGGGTTAAAACAAAACAAATGATAAGGACTAATTTGTATATCTAGTTGTGTAAGGACTAAAACTTAAAACTAATATATGGATTGATTTGTAAATAAAATTGATGTAAAAGAACCAATAATTAATTTGATTACAACACTCTCTCAACATTGTAAAAATTTTGTTTTGGTGGTGTTTCATAACATAGCAAATGAGGGGGCTAACGTGGTTTGTGGGGTTGGTGAAAAGCTCACAAATGGAGAATAGATGATAAACTAAAAAAGTTTCTAAAAGACTTCAAAGAAGGTTCACTAGAAAACAAAGGTTGGCCAACCTTCTTGTGTGTGTACGATGAATTATGTGTGTCCTGGTTTTGTCAAAAAAGACATAAATAAACACACAAACATATTATTTGTCAACCAAGGTGGTGCTAGTGTGTTTTGATTAGCACTACCGCCTTATGGTTCCCTTTCTGGCATCTTCTTAAATAGGCAATAGCTCTCAAATTTTTGAATGATTTTACATCAGCGCTAGAGACGGGATAGACAGTTGCTGTGTTGAAATCCCTAACGGTCCTAAAACCAATGGGATGACTTTGAAATCACATGGTGGGATGCTTATCTATTAAATTATAAGTTTTTTTTCTCTATCTGATTGTATGTGTTGTGAGTTTCTTATCTTTTTTATTCTAGTATAATTTATATTTATATTTTACCTTTACAATTTTATTTCAAATATTGTGCATCGTTTGTAAAATGTGAAATTTGTATTTTTTTCATAGAATATTAATATATCAATAATGTAAGAAAAGAAAAAGAATTTACTAAAAAAAGCAAGCCATCCTTCATAAATTTATAGTTGTCATGTTGTAAACAACTACAAATACCAATATATTTGGAACTTGATTTACTCTTTTGTACCTTCTTCTATACAAAATAAGAAAACCATGTGTATAAGTTCACATTGTTGACGGGAGTGGTGTATTAATATTATTATTTATTCAGTTGCTTTGTAATTTCGAATAGAGCATGCAAAGCACTTTGATTAACTGAGTCCCACATCACAAGTTGTGGCTGAAGTTACATGGAGGAAGGAATATAAAAATGAAATGCATGACATTGGGCAACATACTTACCTGGATGGGGTATATGGGTGATCATGAAGGCCTATGGCCTAGGGAAGTGACCTCCATTGCACTTTGGAGGGGTGCTTTTCTATGGTCTGCCCAAGTGGCAGAGCCTACATCATAATTTATTGCAGTAGGGGCTTGTGTTCACGCAACCCCTTTAAGATTTATGGTTTAAATTATATTAGATATATACTAGATAAGAATAGGTACGATGTCATATTTAATTATTATAGTTTGTATTTAAGGTTGATATGGTTTGCGCTGATGTTAATTTGTGGAAAATAAATGGTCATTTTTGTTTGTTTTGTTTTAACACCGTTAAAGCTATGACTATTTAAATTCGTCAATATGTACTTCAAATTGCTAGTAAACAAATGGGGTTAAAACAAAACAAATGATAAGGACTAATTTGTATATCTAGTTGTGTAAGGACTAAAACTTAAAACTAATATATGGATTGATTTGTAAATAAAAGTGATGTAAAAGAACCAACTAATTAATTTGATTACAACACACTCTCAACATTATCAAAATTTTGTTTTGGTGGTGTTTCATAACATAGCAAATGGGGGTGGGGGGGGCAAAAGTGGTTTGTGGGGTTGGTGAAAATCTCACAAAATGGAGAATAGATGATAAACTAAAAAAGTTTCTAAAAGACATCAAAGAAGGTTTAGTAGAAAACAAAGATTGACCAACCTTCTTGTGTGTGTACGATATATTATATGTGTCCTGGTTTTGTAAAAAAAGACATAAATAAACACACAAACATATTATCTGTTGACCAAGGTGGTGCTGGTTTTGATTAGAACTACCGCCTTATGGTTCCCCTTCTGGCATCTTCTTAAATAGGAAAGAGCTCTCAAAATTTTGAATGATTTTACACCAATGCTATTGAATTATAAGTTTTTTTCTCTATCTGCTTGTATGTGTTGTGAGTTTCTTATCTTTTTTATTCTAGTATAATTTATATTTATATTTTACCTTTACATTGTTATTCTAAATATTGTGCATCATTTGTAAAGTGTGAAATTTGTATTTTTTGATAGAATATTAATATATCAATAATGTAAGAAAAGAAAATGAATTTACACAAAAAAACAAGCCATCTTCATAAATTTATAGTTGTCAGTTGTAAACAACTACAAATACCAATATATTTGAAACTTGATTTACTCTTTTGTACCTTCTTCTATACAAAATAAGAAAACCATGTGTATTAGTTGACATTCTTGACAGGGGGTAGTGCATTAATATTATTATTTATTCAGTTGCTTTGTAATTTCAAATAGTGCATGTAAAGCACTTTGATTAACTGAGTCCCACAACGCAAGTTGTGGCTGAAGTTACACGGAGGATGGAATATAAAAATGAAATGCATGACATTGGGCAACATACTTACCTGGATAGGGTCAAAGGGTGATCATGAAGGCCTATGGCCTAGGGAGGTGACCTCCATTGCACTTTGGAGGGGTGCTTCTCTAAGGTCTGCCTAAGTGGCGGAGCCTACATCATAATTTGTTGCAGTAGGGGCTTGCGTTCGCGCAGCCCCTTTAAGATTTATGGTTTAAATTATATTAGATATACACTAGATAAGAATAGGTACGATGTCATATTTAATTATTATAGTCTGTATTTAAGGTTGATATGGTTTTCCCTGATGTTAATTTGTGAAAGATAAATGGTCATTTTTGTTTGTTTTGTTTTAACACCGTTAAAGCTACGACTATTTAAATTCGTCAATATGTAGTTTAAATTGCTAGTAAAGAAATGGGGTTAAAACAAAACAAATGATGAGGACTAATTTGTATATCTAGTTGTGTAAGCAGTAATACTTAAAACTAATATATGGATTGATTTCTAAATAAAAGTGATGTGAAAGAACTAACTAATTAATTTGATTACAACATTCTCTCAACATTGTCTAAATTTTGTTTTGGTGGTGTTTCATAACATAGCAAATGGGGGGCTAAAGTGGTTTGCGAGGTTGGTGAAAATCTCAAAAAATGGAGAATAGATGATAAACTAAAAAAGTTTCTAAAAGACATCAAAGAAGGTTCACTAAAAAAAAGGCTGACCAACCTTGTTGTCTGTCTACGATGAATTATGTGTGTCCTGGTTTTGTCAAAAAAGACATAAATAAACACACAAACATATTATCTGTCAATCAAGGTGGTGCTAGTGTGTTTTGATTAGCAGTACCGCCTTATGGTTCCCCTTCTGGCGTCTTCTTAAATAGGCAAGAGCTCTCAAATTTTTGAATGATTTTACATCAGTGCTAGAGATGGGATAGACGGTTGCTGTATGGAAAGCCTTAAGGGTCCTAAAACCCAACGGGGTGACTTAGAAATCACATGGTGGGATGCTTATCTAATGAATTATAAGCTTTTTTTCCTATCTGCTTGTATGTGTTATGAGTTTCTTATCTTTTTTATTCTAGTATAATTTATATTTATATTTTACCTTTACAATTTTATTTCAAATATTGTGCATCGTTTGTAAAATGTAAAATTTGTATTTTTTTCATAGAATATTAATATATCAATAATGTAAGAAAAGAAAAAGAATTTACTAAAAAAAGCAAGCCATCCTTCATAAATTTATAGTTGTCAGTTGTAAACAACTACAAATACCAATATATTTGGAACTTGATTTACTCTTTTGTACCTTCTTCTATACAAAATAAGAAAACCATGTGTATAAGTTAACATTGTTGACGGGGGTGGTGTATTAATATTATTATTTATTCAGTTGCTTTGTAATTTCGAATAGAGCATGCAAAGCACTTTGATTAACCGAGTCCCACATCGCAAGTTGTGGCTGAAGTTACATGGAGGAAGGAATATAAAAATGAAATGCATGACATTGGGCAACATACTTACCTGGATGGGGTATATGGGTGATCATGAAGGCCTATGGCCTAGGGAAGTGACCTCCATTGCACTTTGGAGGGGTGCTTTTCTGTGGTCTCCCCAAGTGGCAGAGCCAACATCATAATTTATTGCAGTAGGGGCTTGTGTTCGCGCAAACCCTTTAAGATTTATGGTTTAAATTATATTAGATATATACTAGATAAGAATAGGTACGATGTCATATTTAATTATTATAGTCTGTATTTAAGGTTGATATGGTTTGCCCTGATGTTAATTTGTGGAAAATAAATGGTCATTTTTGTTTGTTTTGTTTTAACACCGTTAAAGCTGTGACTATTTAAATTCGTCAATATGTACTTTAAATTGCTAGTAAACAAATGGGGTTAAAACAAAACAAATGATAAGGACTAATTTGTATATCTAGTTGTGTAAGGACTAAAACTTAAAACTAATATATGGATTAATTTGTAAATAAAAGTGATGTAAAAGAACCAACTAATTAATTTGATTACAACACACTCTCAACATTGTCAAAACTTTGTTTTGGTGGTGTTTCATTACATAGCAAATGGGGGGGGGCAAAAGTGGTTTGGGGGGTTGGTGAAAATCTCACAAAATGGAGAATATATGATAAACTAAAAAAGTTTCTAAAAGACATCAAAGAAGGTTTAGTAGAAAACAAAGGTTGGCCAACCTTCTTCTGTGTGTACGATGAATTATATGTGTCCTGGTTTTGTAAAAAAAGACATAAATAAACACACAAACATATTTTCTGTCGACCTAGGTGGTGGTAGTATGTTTTGATTAGAACTACCGCCTTATGGTTCCCCTTCTGACATCTTCTTAAATAGGCAAGAGCTCTCAAAATTTTGAAAGATTTTACATCAATGCTATTGAATTATAAGTTTTTTCTCTATCTGCTTGTATGTGTTGTGAGTTTCTTATCTTTTTTATTCTAGTATAATTTATATTTATATTTTACCTTTACATTGTTATTCTAAATATTGTGCATCATTTGTAAAATGTGAAATTTGTATTTTTCATAGAATATTAATATATTAATAATGTAAGAAAAGAAATTGAATTTACCAAAAAAACAAGCCATCTTCATAAATTTATAGTTGTCGGTTGTAAACAACTACAAATACCAATATATTTGAAACTTGATTTACTCTTTTGTACCTTCTTCTATACAAAATAAGAAAACCATTTGTATAAGTTGACATTCTTGACGGGGGGTAGTGCATTAATATTATTATTTATTCAGTTGCTTTGTAATTTCAAATAGTGCATGCAAAGCACTTTGATTAACTGAGTCCCACAACGCAAGTTGTGGCTGAAGTTACACGGAGGATGGAATATAAAAATGAAATGCATGACATTGGGCAACATACTTACCTGGATAGGGTCAAAGGGTGATCATGAAGGCCTATGGCCTAGGGAGGTGACCTCCATTGCACTTTGGAGGGGTGCTTCTCTAAGGTCTGCCTAAGTGGCGGAGCCTACATCATAATTTGTTGCAGTAGGGGCTTGCGTTCGCGCAGCCCCTTTAAGATTTATGGTTTAAATTATATTAGATATACACTAGATAAGAATAGGTACGATGTCATATTTAATTATTATAGTCTGTATTTAAGGTTGATATGGTTTTCCCTGATGTTAATTTGTGAAAGATAAATGGTCATTTTTGTTTGTTTTGTTTTAACACCGTTAAAGCTATGACTATTTAAATTCGTCAATATGTACTTTAAATTTCTAGAAAAGAAATGGGGTTAAAAAAAAACAAATGATGAGGACTAATTTGTATATCTAGTTCTGTAAGGACTAAAACTTAAAACTAATATATGGATTGATTTGTAAATAAAAGTGATGTAAAAGAACCAACTAATTAATTTGATTACAACACACTCTCAACATTGTCAAAACTTTGTTTTGGTGGTGTTTCATTACATAGCAAATGGCGGGCTAAAGTGGTTTGTGGGGTTGGTGAAAATCTCACAAAATAAAGAATAGATGATAAACTAAAAAAGTTTCTAAAAGACATCAAAGAAGGTTCACCAGAAAACAAAGGTTGGCCAACCTTGTTGTCTATCTATGATGAATTATGTATGTCTTGGATTTGTCAAAAAAGACATAAATAAACACACAAACATCTTATCTGTCGATCAAGGTGGTGCTAGTGTGTTTTGATTAGCAGTACCGCCTTATGATTCCCCTTCTGGAATCTTCTTAAATAGGCAAGAGCTCTTAACTTTTTGAATAACTTTACATCAATGCTAGAGACGGATAGACGGTTGCTGTGAAGAAAGCCTTAAGAGTCCTAAAACCCAACGGGGTGACTTAGAAATCACATGGTGGGATGGTTATCTATTGAATTATAAGTTTTTTTTCTTATCTGCTTGTATGTGGTATGAGTTTCTTATCTTTTTTATTCTAGTATAATTTATATTTATATTTTACCTTTACATTGTAATTCTAAATATTGTGCATCATTTGTAAAAGGTGAAATTTGTATTTTTTTCACAGAATATTAATATATCAATAATGTAAGAAAAGAAAAAGAATTTACTAAAAAAAACATGCCATCCTTCACAAATTTATAGTTTTCATTTGTAAACAACTACAAATACCAATATATTTGAAACTTGATTTTCTCTTTTGTACCTTCTTCTATACAAAATAAGAAAACCATGTGTATAAGTTGACATTGTTGATAGGGGGTGGTGCATTGATATTATTATTTATTCAGTTGCTTTGTAATTTCAAATAGAGCATGCAAAGCACTTTGATTAACTAAGCCCCACATCACAAGTTGTGGCTGAAGTTACATGGAGGAAGGAATATAAAAATGAAATGCATGACATTGGGTAACATACTTACCTGGATGGGGTCAATGGGTGATCATGAAGGCCTATGGCCTAGGGAAGTGACCTTCATTGCACTTTGGAGGGGTGCTTCTCTAAGCTCAGCCCAAGTGGCAGAGCCTACATCATAATTTGTTGCAGTAGGGGCTTGCGTTCGCGCAGCCCCTTTAAGATTTATGGTTTAAATTATATTAGATATATACTAGATAAGAATAGGTATGATGTCATATTCAATTATTATAGTCTGTATTTAAGGTTAATATGTTGATATGGTTTGCCCTGATGTTAATTTGTGAAAGATAAATGGTCATTTTTGTTTGTTTTGTTTTAACACCGTTAAAGCTACGACTATTTAAATTCGTCAATATGTACTTTAAATTGCTAGTAAACAAATGGGGTTAAAACAAAACAAATGATGAGGACTAATTTGTATATCTAGTTATGCAAGGACTAAAAGTTAAAACTAATATATGGATTGATTTCAAAGTAAAAGTGATGTAAAAGAATCAAATAATTAATTTGATTACAACACTCTCTCAACATTGTCAAAATTTTGTTTTGGTGGTGTTTCATAACATAGCAAATGAGGGGGCTAAAGTGGTTTGTGGGGTTGCTGAAAATCTCACAAAATAGAGAATAGATACTAAACAAAAAAAGTTTCTAAAAGACATCAAAGAAGGTTCACTAGAAAACAAAGGTTGGCCAACCTTGTTGTCTGTCTACGATGAATTATGTGTGTCCTGGTTTTGTCAAAAAAGACATAAATAAACACACAAACAGATTATCTGTCGACCAAGGTGGTGCTAGTGTGATTTGATTAGCATTACCGCCTTATGGTTCCCCTTCTGGCATCTTCTTAAATAGGCAAGAGCTCTCAAAATTTTGAATGAGTTTACATTAATGCTAGAGACGGGATAGACGGTTGCTATATGGAAAGTCTTAAGGGTCCTAAAACCCAACGGGGTGACTTAGAAATCACATGGTGGGATGATTATCTATTGAATTATAAGTTTTTTTTCTCTATCTACTTGTATGTGTTGTGAGTTACTTATCTTTTTTATTCTAGTATAATTTATATTTATATTTTACCTTTACATTGTTATTCTAAATATTGTGCATCATTTGTAAAATGTGAAATTTGTGTTTTTTCATAGAATATTAATATATCAATAATGTAAGAAAAGAAAAAGAATTTACTAAAAAAAATTAGCCATCCTTCACAAATTTATAGTTGTTAGTTATAAACAACTACAAATTCCAATATATTTGAAACTTGATTTACTCTTATGTACCTTCTTCTATACAAAATAAGAAAACCATGTGTATAAGTTGACCTTGTTGACGGGGGGTGGTGCATTAATATTATTATTTATGTAGTTGCTTTGTAATTTCAAATAGAGCATGCAAACCACTTTGGTTAACTGAGTCCCACATCGCAAGTTGTGGCTGAAGTTACGTGGAGGAAGGAATATTAAAATGAAATGCATGACATTGGGCAATATACTTACCTGGATGAGGTCAATGAGTGATCATGAAGGCCTATGGCCTAGGGAAGTGACCTCCATTGCACTTTGGAGGGGTGCTTCTCTAGGGTCTGCCCATGTGGCAGAGCCTACATCATAATTTGTTGCAGTAGGGGCTTGCGTTCATGCAGCCCCTTTAAGATTTATGGTTTAAATTGTATCAGATATATACTGGATAAGATAAGGTACAATGTCATATTTGATTATTATAATCTATATTTAAGGTTGATATAGTTTGCCCTAATGTTAATTTGTGAAAGATAAATGGTCATTTTTGTTTGTTTTGTTTTAACACCGTTAAAGCTATGATTATTTAAAGTCGTCAATATGTACTTTAAATTGTTAGTAAAGAAATGGGGTTAAAACAAAACAAATAATGAGGACTAATTTGTATATCTAGTTGTGTAAGGACTAAAAGTTAAAACTAATATATGGATTGATTTGTAAATAAAAGTGATGTAAAAGAACCAACTAATTAATTTGATTACAACACACTCTCAACATTGTCAAAATTTTGTTTTGGTGGTGTTTCATAACATAGAAAATGGGGGGCTAAAGTGGTTTATGGGGTTGCTAAAAATCTCACAAAATGGAGAATAGATGATAAACTAAAAAAGTTTCTAAAAGACATAAAAAAAGGTTCACTAGAAAACAAAAATTGGCCAACCTTGTTGTCTGTCTACGATGAATTATGTGTGTCCTCGTTTTGTCAAAAAAGACATAAATAAACACACAAACATATTATCTGTCGAGGAAGGTGGTGCTAGTGTGTTTTGATTAGCACTACCGCCTTATGGTTCCCCTTCTGGAATCTTCTTAAATAGGCAAGAGCTCTCAAATTTTTGAATGATTTTACATCAGTGCTAGAGTAGGGATAGACGGTTGCTGTGTGGAAAGCCTTAAGGGTCCTAAAACCCAACGGTGTGACTTAGAAGTCACATGGTGGGATGCTTATCTATTGAATTATAAGTTTTTTTTCTCTATCTGCTTGTATGTGTTGTGAGTTTCTTATCGTTTTTATTCTAATATAATTTATATTTATATTTTTCCTTTACATTGTTATTCTAAATATTGTGCATCATTTGTAAAATGTGAACTTGTATTTTTTCATAAAATATTAATATATCAATATAATGTAAGAAAAGAAAAAGAATTTACCAAAAAAACAAACCATCCATCACAAATTTATAGTTGTTAGTTGTAAACAACTACAAATACCAATATATTTGAAACTTGATTTACTCTTTTGTACCTTCTTCTATACAAAATAAGAAAACCATGTGTATAAGTTGACCTTGTTGACGGGGGGTGGTGCATTAATATTATTATTTATTTAGTTGCTTTGTAATTTCAAATAGAGCATGCAAAGCACTTTGATTAACTGAGTCCCACATCGCAAGTTGTGGCTGAAGTTACATGGAGGAAGGAATATAAAAATGAAATGCATGACATTGGGCAACATACTTACCTGGATGGGGTCAATGGGTGATCATGAAGGCCTATGGCCTAGGGAAGTGACCTCCATTGCACTTTGGAGGGGTGCTTCTCTAAGGTCTGCCCAAGTGACAGAGCCTACATCATAATTTGTTGCAGTAGGGGCTTGCGTTCATGCAGTCCCTTTAAGATTTATGGTTTAAATTGTATTAGATATATACTAGATAAGATAAGGTACAATGTCATATTTGATTATTATAATCTATATTTAAGGTTGATATAGTTTGCCCTAATGTTAATTTGTGAAAGATAAATGGTCATTTTTGTTTGTTTTGTTTTAACACCGTTAAAGCTATGACTATTTAAAGTCGTCAATATGTACTTTAAATTGTTAGTAAAGAAATGGGGTTAAAACAAAACAAATAATGAGGACTAATTTGTATATCTAGTTGTGTAAGGACTAAAACTTAAAACTAATATATGGATTGATTTGTAAATAAAAGTGATGTAAAAGAACTAAGTAATTAATTTGATTACAACACTCTCTCAACATTGCTAAAATTTTCTTTTGGTGGTGTTTCATAACATAGCAAATAAGGGGGACAAAGTGGTTTGTGGGGTTGGTGAAAATTTCACAAAGTAAAGAATAGATGATAAACTAAAAAAGTTTCTAAAAGACATCAAAGAAGGTTCACTAGAAAAGAAAGGTTGGCCAACCTTGTTGTCTGTCTACGATGAATTATGTGTGTCCTGGTTTGGTAAAAAAAGACATAAATAAACACATTAACATATTATCTGTCGACCAAGGTGGTGCTAATGTGTTTTGATTAGCAGTACCGCCTTATGATTCCCCTTCTGGAATCTTCTTAAATAGGCAAGAGCTCTCAAAGTTTTGAATGATTTTACATCAGTGCTAGAGACGTGATTGACGGTTGCTGGGTAGAAAGCCTTAAGGGTCCTAAAACCCAACGAGGTGACTTAGAAATCACATGGTGGGATGCTTATCTATTGAATTATAAGTGTTTTTTTTTCTATATGCTTGTATGTGTTGTGAGTTTCTTATCTTTTTTATTCTAGTATAATTTATATTTATATTTTACCTTTACATAATTTTATTCTAAATATTGTGCATCATTTGTAAAATGTGAAATTTGTGCTTTTTCATAGAATATTACTATATCAATAATGTAAGAAAAGAAAAAGAATTTACTAAAGAAACAAGCCATCCTTCACAAATTTATAGTTGTCAATGGTAAACAACTACAAATACCAATATATTTGAAACTTGATTTACTCTATTGTACCTTCTTCTATAAGAAAACCATGTGTATAAGTTGACATTGTTGACGGGGGTGGTGCATTGATATTATTATTTATTCAGTTTCTTTGTAATTTGAAATAAAGCATGCAAAACACTTTATTAACTGGGTCCCACATCGGAAGTTGTGGCTGAAGTTACATGGAGGAAGGAATATAAATATGAAATGCATGACATTGGGCAACATACTTACCTGGATGGGGTCAATGGGTGATGATGAAGGCCTATGGCCTTGGGAAGTGACCTCCATTGCACTTTGGAGGGGTGCTTCTCTAAGGTCTGCCCAAGTGGCAGAGCCTACATCATAATTTGTTGCAGTAGGGGTTTGCGTTCGTGCAGCCCTTTTAAGATTTATGGTTTAAATTTATTAAATATATACTAGATAAGATAAGGTATGATGTCATATTTGATTATTATAATCTGTCTTTAAGGTTGATATTGTTTGCGCTGATGTTAATTTGTGAAAGATAAATTGTCATTTTTGTTTGTTTTGTTTTAACAACGTTAAAGCTACGACTATTTAAATTTGTCAATATGTACTTTAAATTTCTAGTAAACAAATGGGGTTAAAACAAAACAAATGGGGTTAAAACAAAACAAATGATAAGGACTAATTTGTATATCTAGTTGTGTAAGGACTAAAACTTAAAACTAATATATGGATTGATTTGTAAATAAAAGTGATGTAAAAGAACCAATAATTAATGTGATTACAACACTCTCTCAACATTGTAAAAATTTTGTTTTGGTGGTGTTTCATAACATAGCAAATGAGGGGGCTAACGTGGTTTGTGGGGTTGGTGAAAATCTCACAAATGGAGAATAGATGATAAACTAAAAAAGTTTCTAAAAGACTTCAAAGAAGGTTCACTAGAAAATAAAGGTTGGCCAACCTTCTTGTGTGTGTACGATGAATTATGTGTGTCCTGGTTTTGTCAAAAAAGACATAAATAAACACACAAATATATTATTTGTCAACCAAGGTGGTGCTAGTGTGTTTTGATTAGCACTACCGCCTTATGGTTCCCCTTCTGGCATCTTCTTAAATAGGCAATAGCTCTCAAATTTTTGAATGATTTTACATCAGCGCTAGAGACGGGATAGACGGTTGCGGTGTTGAAATCCCTAAGGGTCCTAAAACCAATGGGATGACTTTGAAATCACATGGTGGGATGCTTATCTATTAAATTATATGTTTTTTTTCTCTATCTGATTGTATGTGTTGTGAGTTTCTTATCTTTTTTATTCTAGTATAATTTATATTTATATTTTACCTTTACAATTTTATTTCAAATATTGTGCATCGTTTGTAAAATGTGAAATTTGTATTTTTTTCATAGAATATTAATATATCAATAATGTAAGAAAAGAAAAAGAATTTACTAAAAAAAGCAAGCCATCCTTCATAAATTTATAGTTGTCATGTTGTAAACAACTACAAATACCAATATATTTGGAACTTGATTTACTCTTTTGTACCTTCTTCTATACAAAATAAGAAAACCATGTGTATAAGTTGACATTGTTGACGGGGGTGGTGTATTAATATTATTATTTATTCAGTTGCTTTGTAATTTCGAATAGAGCATGCAAAGCACTTTGATTAACCGAGTCCCACATGGCAAGTTGTGGCTGAAGTTACATGGAGGAAGGAATATAAAAATGAAATGCATGACATTGGGCAACATACTTACCTGGATGGGGTATATGGGTGATCATGAAGGCCTATGGCCTAGGGAAGTGACCTCCATTGCACTTTGGAGGGGTGCTTTTCTATGGTCTGCCCAAGTGGCAGAGCCTACATCATAATTTATTGCAGTAGGGGCTTGTGTTCGCGCAACCCCTTTAAGATTTATGGTTTAAATTATATTAGATATATACTAGATAAGAATAGGTACGATGTCATATTTAATTATTATAGTTTGTATTTAAGGTTGATATGGTTTGCGCTGATGTTAATTTGTGGAAAATAAATGGTCATTTTTATTTGTTTTGTTTTAACACCGTTAAAGCTATGACTATTTAAATTCGTCAATATGTACTTTAAATTGCTAGTAAACAAATGGGGTTAAAACAAAACAAATGATAAGGACTAATTTGTATATCTAGTTGTGTAAGGACTAAAACTTAAAACTAATATCTGGATTGATTTGTAAATAAAAGTGATGTAAAAGAACCAACTAATTAATTTGATTACAACACACTCTCAACATTGTCAAAATTTTGTTTTGGTGGTGTTTCATAACATAGCAAATGGGGGTGGGGGGGGGCAAAAGTGGTTTGTGGGGTTGGTGAAAATCTCACAAAATGGAGAATAGATGATAAACTAAAAAAGTTTCTAAAAGACATCAAAGAAGGTTTATTAGAAAACAAAGGTTGACCAACCTTCTTGTGTGTGTACGATATATTATATGTGTCCTGGTTTTGTAAAAAAAGACATAAATAAACACACAAACATATTATCTGTCGACCAAGGTGGTGCTGGTTTTGATTAGAACTACCGCCTTATGGTTCCCCTTCTGGCATCTTCTTAAATAGGAAAGAGCTCTCAAAATTTTGAATGATTTTACACCAATGCTATTGAATTATAAGTTTTTTTCTCTATCTGCTTGTATGTGTTGTGAGTTTCTTATCTTTTTTATTCTAGTATAATTTATATTTATATTTTACCTTTACATTGTTATTCTAAATATTGTGCATCATTTGTAAAGTGTGAAATTTGTATTTTTTGATAGAATATTAATATATCAATAATGTAAGAAAAGAAAATGAATTTACACAAAAAAACAAGCCATCTTCATAAATTTATAGTTGTCGGTTGTAAACAACTACAAATACCAATATATTTGAACCTTGATTTACTCTTTTGTACCTTCTTCTATACAAAATAAGAAAACCATGTGTATAAGTTGACATTCTTGACAGGGGGTAGTGCATTAATATTATTATTTATTCAGTTGCTTTGTAATTTCAAATAGTGCATGCAAAGCACTTTGATTAACTGAGTCCCACAACGCAAGTTGTGGCTGAAGTTACATGGAGGATGGAATATAAAAATGAAATGCATGACATTGGGCAACATACTTACCTGGATGGGGTCAAAGGGTGATCATGAAGGCCTATGGCCTAAGGAGGTGACCTCCATTGCACTTTAGAGGGGTGCTTCTCTAAGGTCTGCCCAAGTGGCAGAGCCTACATCATAATTTGTTGTAGTAGGGGCTTGCGTTCAGGTAGCCCCTTTAAGAGTTATGGTTTAAATTATATTAGATATATACTAGATAAGAATAGGTACGATGTCATACTTAATTATTATAGTCTGTATTTAAGGTTGATATGGTTTTCCCTGATGTTAATTTGTGAAAGATAAATGGTCATTTTTGTTTGTTTTGTTTTAACACCGTTAAAGCTACGACTATTTAAATTTGTCAATATGTAGTTTAAATTGCTAGTAAAGAAATGGGGTTAAAACAAAACAAATGATGAGGACTAATTTGTATATCTAGTTTTGTAAGGACTAAAACTTAAAACTAAAATATGGATTGATTTGTAAATAAAAGTGACGTGAAAGAACCAACTAATTAATTTGATTACAACACTCTCTCAACCTTGTCAAAATTTTGTTTTGGTGGTGTTTCATAACATAGCAAATGGCGGGCTAAAGTGGTTTGTGGGGTTGGTGAAAATCTCACAAAATGAAGAATAGATGATAAACTAAAAAAGTTTCTAAAAGACATTAAAGAAGGTTCACTAGAAAACAAAGGTTGGCCAACCTTGTTGTCTGTCTATGATGAATTATGTATGTCCTGGTTTTGTCAAAAAAGACATAAATAAACACACAAACATATTATCTGTGGATCAAGGTGGTGCTAGTGTGTTTTGATTAGCAGTACCGCCTTATGATTCCCCTTCTGGCATCTTCTTAAATAGGCAAGAGCTCTTAACTTTTTGAATAATTTTACATCAATGCTAGAGACGGATAGACGGTTACTGTGAAGAAAGCCTTAAGGGTCCTAAAACCCAACGGGGTGACTTAGAAATCACATGGTGGGATGGTTATCTATTGAATTATAAGTTTTTTTTCTTATCTGCTTGTATGTGGTATGAGTTTCTTATCTTTTTTGTTCTAGTATAATTTATATTTATATTTTACCTTTACATTGTTATTCTAAATATTGTGCATCATTTGTAAAAGGTGAAATTTGTATTTTTTCACAAAATATTAATATATCAATATTGTAAGAAAAGAAAAAGAATTTACTGAAAAAAGCTTGCCATCCTTCACAAATTTATAGTTTTCATTTGTAAACAACTACAAATACCAATATATTTGAAACTTGATTTACTCTTTTGTACCTTCTTCTATACAAAATAAGAAAACCATGTGTATAAGTTGACATTGTTGACGGGGGGTGGTGCATTGATATTATTATTTATTTAGTTGCTTTGTAATTTCAAATAGAGCATGCAAAGCACTTTGATTAACGGAGCCCCACATCACAAGTTGTTGCTGAAGTTACATGGAGGAAGGAATATAAAAATGAAATGCATGACGTTGGGCAACATACTTACCTGGATGGGGTCAATGGGTGATCATGAAGGCCTATGGCCTAGGGAAGTGACCTCCATTGCACTTTGGAGGGGTGCTTCTCTAAGGTCAGCCCAAGTGGCAGAGCCTACATCATAATTTGTTGCAGTAGGGGCTTGCGTTCGCGCAGCCCCTTTAAGATTTATGGTTTAAATTATATTAGATTCATACTAGATAAGAATAGGTACGATGTCATATTTAATTATTATAGTCTGTATTTAAGGTTGATATGGTTTGCCCTGATGTTAATTTATGAAAGATAAATGGTCATTTTTGTTTGTTTTGTTTTAACACCGTTAAAGCTACGACTATTTAAATTCGTCAATATGTAGTTTAAATTGCTAGTAAAGAAATGGGGTTAAAACAAAACAAATGATGAGGACTAATTTGTATATCTAGTTGTGTAAGCAGTAAAACTTAAAACTAATATATGGATTGATTTCTAAATAAAAGTGATGTGAAGAACCAACTAATTAATTTGATTTCAACATTCTCTCAACATTGTCTAAATTTTGTTTTGGTGGTGTTTCATAACATAGCAAATGGGGGGCTAAAGTGGTTTGTGGGGTTGGTGAAAATCTCACAAAATGGAGAATAGATGATAAACTAAAAAAGTTTCTAAAAGACATCAAAGAAGGTTCACTAAAAAAAAGGCTGACCAACCTTGTTGTCTGTCTATGATGAATTATGTGTGTCCTGGTTTTGTCAAAAAAGACATAAGTAAACACACAAACATATTATCTGTCAATCAAGGTGGTGCTAGTGTGTTTTGATTAGCAGTACCGCCTTATGGTTCCCCTTCTGGCGTCTTCTTAAATAGGCAAGAGCTCTCAAATTTTTGAATGATTTTACATCATTGCTAGAGATGGGATAGACGGTTGCTGTATGGAAAGCCTTAAGGGTCCTAAAACCCAACGGGGTGACTTAGAAATCACATGGTGGGATGCTTATCTAATGAATTATAAGCTTTTTTTTCTATCTGCTTGTATGTGTTGTGAGTTTCTTATCTTTTTTATTCTAGTATAATTTATATTTATATTTTACCTTTACAATTTTATTTCAAATATTGTGCATCGTTTGTAAAATGTGAAATTTGTATTTTTTTATAGAATATTAATATATCAATAATGTAAGAAAAGAAAAAGAATTTACTAAAAAAAGCAAGCCATCCTTCATAAATTTATAGTTGTCAGTTGTAAACAACTACAAATACCAATATATTTGGAACTTGATTTACTCTTTTGTACCTTCTTCTATACAAAATAAGAAAACCATGTGTATAAGTTGACATTGTTGACGGGGGTGGTGTATTAATATTATTAGTTATTCAGTTGCTTTGTATTTTCGAATAGAGCATGCAAAGCACTTTGATTAACCGAGTCCCACATCGCAAGTTATGGCTGAAGTTACATGGAGGAAGGAATATAAAAATGAAATGCATGACATTGGGCAACATACTTACCAGGATGGGGTATATGGGTGATCATGAAGGCCTATGGCCTAGGGAAGTGACCTCCATTGCACTTTGGAGGGGTGCTTTTCTATGGTCTCCCCAAGTGGCAGAGCCAACATCATAATTTATTGCAGTAGGGGCTTGTGTTCGCGTAACCCCTTTAAGATTTAGGGTTTAAATTATATTAGATATATACTAGATAAGAATAGGTACGATGTCATATTTAATTATTATAGTCTGTATTTAAGGTTGATATGGTTTGCGCTGATGTTAATTTATGGAAAATAAATGGTCATTTTTGTTTGTTTTGTTTTAACACCATTAAAGCTGTGACTATTTAAATTCGTCAATATGTACTTTAAATTGCTAGTAAACAAATGGGGTTAAAACAAAACAAATGATAAGGACTAATTTGTATATCTAGTTGTGTAAGGACTAAAACTTAAAACTAATATATGGATTGATTTGTAAATAAAAGTGATGTAAAAGAACCAACTAATTAATTTGATTACAACACACTCTCAACATTGTCAAAACTTTGTTTTGGTGGTCTTTCATTACATAGCAAATGGGGGGGGGGGGGCAAAAGTGGTTTGTGGGGTTAGTGAAAATCTCACAAAATGGAGAATAGATGATAAACTAAAAAAGTTTCTAAAAGACATCAAAGAAGGTTTAGTAGAAAACAAAGGTTGGCCAACCTTCTTGTGTGTGTACGATGAATTATATGTGTCCTGGTTTTGTAAAAAAAGACATAAATAAACACACAAACATATTATCTGTCGACCAAGGTGGTGGTAGTATGTTTTGATTAGAACTACCGCCTTATGGTTCCCCTTCTGACATCTTCTTAAATAGGCAAGAGCTCTCAAAATTTTGAATGATTTTACATCAATGCTATTGAATTATAAGTTTTTTCTCTATCTGCTTGTATGTGTTGTGAGTTTCTTATCTTTTTTATTCTAGTATAATTTATATTTATATTTTACCTTTACATTGTGATTCTAAATATTGTGCATCATTTGTAAAATGTGAAATTTGTATTTTTCATAGAATATTAATATATTAATAATGTAAGAAAAGAAAATGAATTTACCAAAAAAAACAAGCCATCTTCATAAATTTATAGTTGTCGGTTGTAAACAACTACAAATACCAATATATTTGAAACTTGATTTACTCTTTTGTACCTTCTTCTATACAAAATAAGAAAACCATTTGTATAAGTTGACATTCTTGACGGGGGGTAGTGCATTAATATTATTATTTATTCAGTTGCTTTGTAATTTCAAATAGTGCATGCAAAGCTCTTTGATTAACTGAGTCCCACAACGCAAGTTGTGGCTGAAGTTACATGGAGGATGGAATATAAAAATGAAATGCATGACATTGGGCAACATACTTACCTGGATAGGGTCAAAGAGTGATCATGAAGGCCTATGGCCTAGGGAGGTGACCTCCATTGCACTTTGGAGGGGTGCTTCTCTAAGGTCTGCCTAAGTGGCAGAGCCTACATCATAATTTGTTGCAGTAGGGGCTTGCGTTCGCGCAGCCCCTTTAAGATTTATGGTTTAAATTATATTAGATATACACTAGATAAGAATAGGTACGATGTCATATTTAATTATTATAGTCTGTATTTAAGGTTGATATGGTTTTCCCTGATGTTAATTTTTGAAAGATAAATGGTCATTTTTGTTTGTTTTGTTTTAACACCGTTAAAGCTACGACTATTTTAAATTCGTCAATATGTACTTTAAATTTCTAGAAAAGAAATGGGGTTAAAACAAAACAAATGATGAGGACTAATTTGTATATTTAGTTCTGTATGGACTAAAACTTAAAACTAATATATGGATTGATTTGTAAATAAAAGTGATGTGAAAGAACCAACTAATTAATTTGATTACAACACTCTCTCAACATTGTCAAAGTTTGTTTTGGTGGTGTTTCATAACATAGCAAATGGCGGGCTAAAGTGGTTTGTGGGGTTGGTGAAAATCTCACAAAATGAAGAATAAATGATAAACTAAAAAAGTTTCTAAAAGACATCAAAGAAGTTTCACTAGAAAACAAAGGTTGGCCAACCTTGTTGTCTATCTATGATGAATTATGTATGTCTTGGTTTTGTCAAAAAAGACATAAATAAACACACAAACATATTATCTGTCGATCAAGGTGGTGCTAGTGTGTTTTGATTAGCAGTACCGCCTTATGATTCCCCTTCTGGAATCTTCTTAAATACGCAAGAGCTCTTAACTTTTTGAATAACTTTACATCAATGCTAGAGACGGATAGAGGGTTGCTGTGAAGAAAGCCTTAAGAGTCCTAAAACCCAACGGGGTGACTTAGAAATCACATGGTGGAATGGTTATCTATTGAATTATAAGTTTTTTTTCTTATCTGCTTGTATGTGGTATGAGTTTCTTATCTTTTTTATTCTAGTATAATTTATATTTATATTTTACCTTTACATTGTAAATCTAAATATTGTGCATCATTTGTAAAAGGTGAAATTTGTATTTTTTTCACAGAATATTAATATATCAATAATGTAAGAAAAGAAAAAGAATTTACTAAAAAAAACATGCCATCCTTCACAAATTTATAGTTTTCATTTGTAAACAACTACAAATACCAATATATTTGAAACTTGATTTACTCTTTTGTACCTTCTTCTATACAAAATAAGAAAACCATGTGTATAAGTTGACATTGTTGATAGGGGGTGGTGCATTGATATTATTATTTATTCAGTTGCTTTGTAATTTCAAATAGAGCATGCAAAGCACTTTGATTAACTAAGCCCCACATCACAAGTTGTGGCTGAAGTTACATGGAGGAAGGAATATAAAAATGAAATGCATGACATTGGGCAACATACTTACCTGGATGGGGTCAATGGGTGATCATGAAGGCCTATGGCCTAGGGAAGTGACCTCCATTGCACTTTGGAGGGGTGCTTCTCTAAGGTCAGCCCAAGTGGCAGAGCCTACATCATAATTTGTTGCAGTAGGGGCTTGCGTTCGCGCAGCCCCTTTAAGATTTATGGTTTAAATTATATTAGATATATACTAGATAAGAATAGGTATGATGTCATATTCAATTATTATAGTCTGTATTTAAGGTTAATATGTTGATATGGTTTGCCCTGATGTTAATTTGTGAAAGATAAATGGCCATTTTTGTTTGTTTTGTTTTAACACCGTTAAAGCTACGACTATTTAAATTCGTCAATATGTAGTTTAAATTGCTAGTAAAGAAATGGGGTTAAAACAAAACAAATGATGAGGAGTAATTTGTATATCTAGTTGTGTAAGCAGTAAAACTTAAAACTAATATATGGATTGATTTCTAAATAAAAGTGATGTGAAAGAACCAACTAATTAATTTGATCACAACATTCTCTTAACATTGTCTAAATTTTGTTTTGGTGGTGTTTCATAACATAGCAAATGGGGGGCTAAAGTGGTTTGTGGGGTTGGTGAAAATCTCACAAAATGGAGAATAGATGATAAACTAAAAAAGTTTCTAAAAGACATCAAAGAAGGTTCACTAAAAAAAAAGGCTGGCCAACCTTGTTGTCTGTCTACGATGAATTATGTGTGTCCTGGTTTTGTCAAAAAAGAAATAAATAAACACACAAACATATTATCTGTGGATCAAGGTGGTGCTAGTGTGTTTTGATTAGCAGTACCGCCTTATGGTTCCCCTTCTGGCATCTTCTTAAAGAGGCAAGAGCTCTCAAATTTTTGAATGATTTTACATCAGTGCTAGAGATGGGATAGACGGTTACGGTATGGAAAGCCTTAAGGGTCCTAAAACCCAACGGGGTGACTTAGAAATCACATGGTGGGATGCTTATCTAATGAATTATAAGTTTTTTTCTCTATCTGCTTGTATGTGTTGTGAGTTTCTTATCTTTTTTATTCTAGTATAATTTATATTTATATTTTACCTTTACATTGTTATTCTAATATTGTGCATCATTTGTAAAATTTTAATTTGTATTTTTTCATAGAATACTAATATATCAATAATGTAAGAAAAGAAAAAGAATTTACTGAAAAAACAAGCCATCCTTCACAAATTTTTAGTTATCAGTTGTAAACAACTACAAATACCAATATATTTGAAACTTGATTTACTTTATTGTAACTTCTTCTATACAAAATAAGAAAACCATGTGTATAAGTTGACATTGTTGACGGGGGGTGGTGCATTGATATTATTATTTACTCAGTTGCTTTGTAATTTCAAATAGAGCATGCAAAACACTTTGATTAACTGAGTCCCACATCGCATGTTGTGGCTGAAGTTACATGGAGGAAGGAATATAAAAATGAAATGCATGACATTGGGCAACATACTTACCTGGATGGGGTAATGATAGGGCCCGCAAGTACACGGGTTATGTCGCGTAATATAAAACATTATCGTTCTCCATAGGGACTGTGTTCAAAGTACTAGCATATTGAAATTTAATTATCCACACAATTGATTTTTAAGGTTTTTTTTAAAATAAAATACAATTTAAAAATCTAAATTTAGAAACAAAATTTAGTTGACACTTAAAAAAAATTCAAAGTTGAGAGTATCTTGGGATTTCGGGGGATTAAGACTCTATAAATTTTAACTTTTCATAAATAAGAATCGAATTAAGTTTTCCAAGGCGAATTTTCCAAAAGCTAATTAATATGTTCCTCTCGGAATCCTATTAATGTACCTAACCTATGGAAAGCACTGCTTAATCCTCTGAAAGGCCCATTATCGTTTTATGAAAATCCCTTTTATTTCCTCAAAAGAATTTTGATTACTTTCACGGTTTTACCGAGGTCACAAAAAGCATCTCAAAAATCTTAGGTTTAGTTCAAAGCTTTCCGGTAAAAATAAATCTCTCGATTCTATTTATTACCTAAACTTACTAATATACCCGCAAGTATACAGTTTTATCATTTAGGTTCTTGTTAGGAATCACTAAAAGTATTGAGCATTTTTTAAACTAAATGGAAAACAGAAATTTATTTAATTCCAAGTCAAAATAATATTAACAATAAAATATTATCATACCCCTTTCATCCCAAGATAATTAATTTAGCTACTCATGAAATAATTCAAATTCATATATATAATGGAAAAATAAAACATACAAGACATGGTAAAAATAAAGACTTACGGGTTTCTCCAAAAGCTCAGAATAATTTACCACTGTAATTCCTTGTTGCAATATTCCTCCACCAATTACAAATTTAAATAACTCACTTTTACAATTCACAACTCTTAAAATAAAATAAAGAAAAAGAAAATAAAAAGAGAAAGAAAATGAAAAAGAAAGAAAAAAGAACGAAGAAGAAAAATGAAGAAAAAGAAAGAAAGAAAAGAAAAGGACGGAGGAAGAAAACAAAAGAACGAAAGAAAGAAAAGAGAGAAAAGGAATTGAATTCAAGTGATGGATGGCTGCTTCCGTGTTGCTCTCCTTTTTATAGGCGAATGAATGAATGAATCCAGCTAAGAAAACACGTTAAAATTGCAAGTGGAAGAAATTTTCGGTGCATGTGAGTTCCAGCTGTGCCAACTTGTTTCCAATTTGTGTATTTTAATATTTCCAATAATTCGGTGCTTGGATTTAGTGATGATTGGTGCAGGTGGAGAAATTTTGAGTAAAAAAGTATTGTTTTTCCATAAAACCGAGTGAAAGCTTGCTGTTTATCCCCAACACTGAGTGACAGCTTGCTGGAAGGTGTTGGTTGCTGGGCGGAGTTGGTACTGGACGATGTGGAGAGAACGGTGAAGGAGAGAGAGGAAAGGGACAGCGGATAGAAGAGAGGGAATGGGACGGTGTTTAGGAGAAAGCCGGTCGGTATTGGTTTGAAGGGATGGCGTTTGGGTTGCTGGAGAGTTGGAGTTGATCCGGTGTGCATTTGATCCGGTGTTGGAGTGAATGGATGAAAGGTTGATCCGGTGTGCATGGATGGAGTCGGTGTTCAAAGGAGATGGGAAATAATCCGAGCGGCTCCCATTCACGCTTGAGCGTGTTTAATCTCGCTTCGGCGAGCACATTCCAGTAGCTAATATTATGCCACTCGCTTGAGCGTAACCAGAGTCGCTTGAGTGAAAGACCTTTGTTTAATCGGAATTGCTTCACTTGGTATTAAAAATGGCTCAGAACTGACTGAAGAGGGACTCGGATCCGACTGAAGATGATTCATTCGGGACTGATTGAAGACTCATTCAGGATCGAAATTTATTCAATCGGCACCCAAACTGTTTCACTCGGCTGTCTCTGAATTTGAATCACTCGGATTTGCTTTGAAATAATTCAGTCGACCTTCATTCCTTGAAATGATACACTCGGAAGTGCCTTCTTGCTTTTCACTTCAGTCGTCAATCAACCCAGTCGGTTGTCTTCACTCGGGAATCGGATATACCTTTCACTCAGAAATTTGAACTTGAAAGACTCTGGAATCTGGGTGATTGAATTTCTTCTCATGTCCGAGCCTTGCTTTACTCGAAAATATATCTTCCTTCGAGACATCTCACTCGGGCTTAGGGTGAAACTGTGAGAGTTTGCCTGAGTGTGATTCATTTCTGATCGGATTTTTCCTTGCTTAATAAGACACTACTCGGAAATGCCTTGTTCCGCTTGAGAATGCCATCTTCTCTGAATGAAACCACTTGCATTATTTGCAATCAGAAAACTCCCACTCGGATTCACTTCAATCAGCAATCCTTTCACTCGGAAAATAGCTTTGGACAGCATCTATTCAAAGTCAGTCCCCTTTTTTCACTCGGAATGGACGCAGTCGGGGAAGCTTCCACTCGAAATCACCTCTAACCGAGACTTATTCCTTTTCAGCATTGAACCTCCAATAGAGTCAGCCATTTATCACTCGGAATTACTTTGACAGGGAACTTTCCACTCGGATTCTACTCCAACAGTGAATATTCCACTCGGAAAAGCTCTATTCTGAGTCATTCCACTCGGATTTGGTCCTTTCTGAGTCATCCTACTCGGATTTGGTCATTTTGAGTCGGATTTCAACATTCTGAGTCGGAATTCAACATTCTGAGTCGGAATTCAACATAAAAAGAGAGTTATTTCTACTTTGGGCTTGTTCTTCTTGTTTCTTTATCATTTTATGGTCGTTTTCTCATGTTATTGACCCTTTATTACCTTAATTTCTGTAAAATAACATACCCAAGTAGAATATAGTGGAAAGAAAGCAAAAATCACAATAAATAAAGGAAATACAGTGGATAATGATTAAAATCCTAAGCAAACTAGATCTATTTTATTGTGTTATAAAGCACTTATCAGGTAAATGGGTGATCATGAAGGCCTATGGCCTAGGGAAGTGACCTCCATTGCACTTTGGAGGGGTGCTTCTCTAAGGTCTGCCCAAGTGGCAGAGCCTACATCATAATTTGTTGCAGTAGAGGCTTGCGTTCGTGCAACCCCTTTAAGATTTATAGTTTAAATTATATTAGATATATACTTGATAAGATAAGGTACGATGTCATATTTGATTATTATAATCTGTATTTAAGGTTGATATGGTTTGTGCTGATGTTAATTTGTGAAAAATAAATGGTCATTTTTGTTTGTTTTGTTTTAACACTGTTAAAGCTACAACTATTTAAATTCGTCAATATGTACTTTAAATTGCTAGTAAACAAATGGGGTTAAAACAAAACAAATGATAAGGACTAATTCGTATATCTAGTTGTGTAAGGACTAAAACTTGAAACTAATATATGATGATTTGTAAATAAAAGTGATGTAAAAGAACCAACTAATTAATTCATTTATAACACTCTCTCAACATTGCCAAAATTTTATTTTGGTGCTGTTTCATAACATAGCAAATGATGGGGCTAAACTGGTTTGTGGGGTTCGTGAAAATCTCACAAAATGGAGAATAGATGATAAACTAAAAAAATTTCTAAAAGACATCAAAGAATGTTCACTAGAAAACAAAGGTTGCCCAACCTTCTTGTGTGTGTACGATGAATTATGTGTGTCCTGGTTTCGTAAAAGAAGACATAAATAAACACACAAACATATTATCTGTCGACCAAGGTGGTGCTAGTGTGTTTTAATTAGCACTACCGCCTTATGGTTCCCTTTTTGGCATCTTCTTAAATAGGCAAGAGCTCTCAAATTTTTGAATGATTTTACATCAATGCTAGAGTTGGATAGACGGTTGCTGTGTGGAAAGCCTTAAGGGTCCTAAAACCCAACGGGGTGACTTAGAAATCACATGGTGGGATGCTTATCTATTGAATTATAAGTTTTTTTTAGAGCTCAAAATGACACAACAACTTTTTATAGGGTTACCTCCCTATCAGTGCTAAGTTTTAAGTCTTCAGCCAGACTTCTCACCGTTTGGATTTACTCATCAGGAGCATCAAACATGTCCAAGTCACTTGCTTGTTATATTGTTGACCTGTCAAGTAGTGCTTTACTCTCTGTCCATTTACCCTAAATGTACCAGATTTCTCGCTCCATAGTTCGACAGCTCCAAAGGGAAAGACTTTTGTCACCTTGAATGGTCCCGACCATCGGGATCTCAGTTTACCTGGAAAAAGCTTCAGTCTGGAATTAAACAGTAAAACCATATCACCTGGATTAAATGTTCTCTGTTGGATGTGACGATCGTGCCATTGTTTGGTTTTTTCTTTATAAATTCTGGCATTTTCGTATGCATCTAGATGGAGTTCTTCAAGCTCATTTAATTCCAACAATCTTTGTTCACCTGCAGCCTTATGATCAAAGTTAAGAGTTTTAACAGCCCAAAAAGATTTATATTCTAGCTCAATAGGTAAATGACAGGGCTTCCCATATACTAGCTTAAAAGGTGTGGTTCCAATGGGAGTTTTGTATACAGTTCGATACGCCCATAAGGAATCATTTAACATAATAGACCAATCCTTACGTGATGTATTCACCACTTTTTGAAGAATGTTTTTAATTTCCCGATTGGATACCTCAACTTGTCCACTAGTTTGTGGGTGATAAGGTGTAGCAACCTTATGCCTAACACCATATTTCTTTAGAAGGGTCTGAAAAGTTTTCTCAATAAAATGAGACCCTCCATCACTTATAACACATTTTGGGACCCCAAACCTTGGAAATATTATTTTCTTGAAAAGTTTAATAACAGTTTTAGCATCGGAATGGGGTGAAGCAATGGCTTCCACCCATTTTGACACATAGTCAACTACCACTAATATGAACTGATTTCCAAAAGAGGAAGGAAAAGGTCCTATAAAATCAACACCCCATACATCAAACAATTCAACTTCTAAAATGGTATTTAATGGCATTTCTTGTCTCTTACCAATGTTACCTGTTCTTTGGCAAGCATCACAAGTTAGAACATACTTACGTACATCCTTAAAAATATTTGGCCAATAGAACCCAGCTTGCAATACTTTAGCGGCTGTCTTAGAGGTGCTCATGTGTCCTCTACAGGAAAGAGAATGGCAATGATCCAAGATAGCATGGACATCATCTTGTGAAACACATCTTCGAATCATACCATCTGCACATTGCTTGAAAAGGAGTGGTTCATCCCAATAATAATGCTTGACATCTGCATAAAACTTTTTCCTTTGTTGAAAGCTAAGATCGGGAGGTAAGATACCACATGCAAGAAAATTTACAAAATTAGCATACCAAGGAACACGTTGGATACTAAGATTAAAGAGTTGTTCATCTGGAAAAGATTCATTGATGGGAATATTATCTGTTTCTTCTTTTTCAGATGTCAACCTAGATAGGTGGTCAGCGACCAAGTTCTCGGTACCCTTCTTGTCCTTAATTTCCAAGTCAAATTCTTGTAATATTAGAATCCACCTAATTAACCTAGGCTTTGCTTCCTTTTTATTCAATAGATACTTAATGGCAGAGTGGCCAGTGTAAACAGTAACATGTGAACCTACCAAGTAAGATCTAAATTTATCAAAAGCAAAGACAATAGCTAACAGTTCTTTTTCAGTTGTGGCATAATTTACCTGAGCATCATCTAGCGTCCGGCTGGCATAATGAATTACATGGAGCTTTTTATCCTTTCTTTGCCCCAACACAGCCCCCACTGCGTAATCACTCGCATCGCACATCAACTCAAACGGGAGTTTCCAATCAGGTGGTTGCACGATGGGGGCAGAGATTAGAGCTTTCTTAATCCTGCAAAAAGCTTCCATACAAGATCAATCAAAATTGAAAGGCACATCCTTACCCAGAAGAGTTGTAAGAGGTTTTTTGATCTTGGAGAAATCTTTAATGAACCTACGGTAAAACCCTGCATGTCCAAGAAAACTCCGAACACCTTTCACATTTGTAGGTGGAGGCAATTTTTCAATCACTTCCACTTTAGCCTTATCAACCTTCTTGTGTGTGTACGATGAATTATGTGTGTCCTGGTTTTGTAAAAGAAGACATAAATAAACACACAAACATATTATCTGTCGACCAAGATGGTGCTAGTGTGATTTAATTAGCACTACCGCCTTATGGTTCAACTTTTGGCATCTTCTTAAAAAGGCAAGAGCTCTCAAATTTTTGAATGATTTTACATCAATGCTAGAGTTGGATAGACGGTTGTTGTGTGGAAAGCCTTAAGGGTCCTAAAACCCAACGGGGTGACTTAGAAATCACATGGTGGGATGCTTATCTATTGAATTATAAGTTTTTTTTCTTTATCTGCTTCTATGTGTTGTGAGTTTCTTATCTTTTTTATTCTAGTATAATTTATATTTATATTTTACCTTTACATTCTTATTCTAAATATTGTGCATCATTTGTAAAATGTGAAATTTGTATTTTTTATAGAATATTAATATATTAATAATGTAAGAAAAGAAAAAGAATTTACTAAAAAAACAAGCCATCCTTCATAAATTTATAGTTGTCAGTTGTAAACAACTACAAATACCAATATATTTGAAACTTGATTTACCCTTTTGTACCTTCTTCTATACAAAATAAGAAAACCATGTGAATGAGTTAACATTGTTGACGGGGGAGTGGTGCGTTAATATTATAATTTATTCAGTTGCTTTATAATTTCAAATAGAGCATGCAAAGCACTTTGATTAACTGAGTCCCACATCACAAGTTATGGCTGAAGTTACATGGAGGAAGGAATATAAAAATGAAATGCATGACATTGGGCAACATACTTACCTGGATGGGGTCAATAGGTGATCATGAAGGCCTATGGCCTGGGGAGGTGACCTCCATTGCACTTTGGAGGGGTGCTTCTCTAAGGTTTGCCCAAGTGGCAGAGCCTACATCATAATTTCTTGCAGTAGGGGCTTGTGTTCGCGCAGCCCCTTTAAGATTTATGGTTTAAATTATATTAGATGTATACTAGATAAGATAAGGTACGATGTCATATTTGATTATTATAATCTGTATTTAAGGTTGATATGGTTTGCGCTGATGTTATTTTTTGAAAGATAAATGGTCATTTTTGTTTGTTTTGTTTTAACATCGTTAAAGCTGCGACTATTTAAATTCATCAATATGTACTTTAAATTGCTAGTAAATAAATAAGGTTAAAACAAAACAAATGATGAGGACTAATTTGTATATGTAGTTGTGTAAGGACAAAAACATAAAACTAATATATGGATTGATTTATAAATAAAAGTGATGTAAAAGAATGAACTAATTAATTTGATTACAACTCTCTCTCAACATTGTCAAAATTTTGTTTTGGTGGTATTTCATAACATAGCAAATGAGTGGGCTAAAGTGGTTTGCGGGGTTGGTGAAAATCTCACAAAATGAAGAATAGATGATAAACTAAAAAAGTCTCTAAAAGACATCAAAGAAGGTTCACTAGAAAACAAAGGTTCGCCAACCTTCTTGTGGGTGTATGATGAATAATGTGTCTCCCGGTTTTGTAAAAAAAGACATAAATAAACACACAAACATATTATCTATCGACCAAGGTGGTGCTAATGTGTTTCGATTAGCACTACCGCCTTATGGTTCCCTTTCTGGCATCTTAAATAGGCAAGAGCTCTCAAATTTTTGAATGATTTTACATCAATGCTAGAGAGGGGATAGACAGTTGCTCTGTGGAAAGCCTTAAGGGTCCTAAAACCCAACGGGGTGACTTAGAAATTACATGGTGGGATGCTTATCTATTTAATTATAAGTTTTTTTTCTCTATCTGCTTGTATGTGTTGTGAGTTTCCTATCTTTTTTATTCTAGTATAATTTATATTTATATTTTACTTTTACATTGTTATTCTAAATATTGTGCATCATTTGTAAAATGTGAAATTTGTATTTTTTCATAGAATATTAATATATCAATAATGTAAGAAAAGAAAAAGAATTTACTAAAAAAAACAAGCCATCCTTCACAAATTTATAGTTGTCAGTTGTAAACAACTATAAATACCAATATATTTGAAACTTGATTTACTCTTTTGTACCTTCTTCTATACAAAATAAGAAAACCATGTGTATAAGTTGACATTGTTGATGGGGGGTGGTGCATTGATATTATTATTTATTCAGTTGCTTTGTAATTACAAATAGAGCATGCAAAGCACTTTGATTAACTGAGTCCCACATCGTAAGTTGTGGCTGAAGTTACATAAAGGAAGGAATATAAAAATGAAATGCATGACATTGGGCAACATACTTACCTGGATGGGGTCAATGGGTGATCATGAAGGCCTATGGCCTAGGGAAGTGACCTCCATTGCACTTTGGAGGGGTGCTTCTCTAAGGTCTGCCCAAGTGGCAGAGCCTACATCATAATTTGTTGCAGCAGGGGCTTGCGTTCGCGCAGCCCCTTTAAGATTTATGGTTTAAATTATATTAGATATATACTAGATAAGATAAGGTATGAAGTCATATTTGATTATTATAATCTGTATTTAAGGTTGATATGGTTTGTTCTAATGTTAATTTGGGAAAGATAAGTGGTCATTTCTGTTTGTTTTGTTTTAACACCGTTAAAGCTACGACTATTTAAATTCATCAATATGTAGTTTAAATTGCTAGTAAACAAATGGGGTTAAAACAAAACAAATGATAAGAAATAATTTGTATATCTAGTTGTGTAAGCATTAAAACTTAAAACTAATATATAGATTTATTTGTAAATAAAAGTGATGTAAAAGAACCACCTAATTATTTTGATTACAACACTCTCTCAACATTGTCAAAATTTTATTTTGGTGGGGTTTCATAACATAGCAAATGAGGGGGCAAAAGTGGTTTGTGGGGTTGTTGAAAATCTCACAAAATAGAGAATAGATGATAAACTAAAAAAGTTTCTAAAAGATATTAAAGAAGGTTCACTAGAAAACAAAGGTTGGCCAACCTTCTTGTGTGTGTATGATGAATTACGTGTGTCCTGGTTCTGTAAAAAAAGACATAAATAAACACACAAACATATTATCTGTCGACCAAGGTGGTGCTAGTGTGTTTTAATTAGAGCTACCGCCTTATGGTTCCCCTTCTGGCATCTTCTTAAATAGGCAAGAGCTATCAAAATTTTGAATGATTTTACATCAATGCTAGAGACGGGATAGATGGTTGCTGTATGGAAAGCCTTAAGGGTCCTAAAACCCAACAGGGTGACTTAGAAATCACATGGTGGGATGCTTATCTATTGAATTATAAGTTTTATTTTCTCTATCTGCTTCTATGTGTTGTGAGTTTCTTATCTTTTTTATTCTAGTATAATTTATATTTATATTTTACCTTTACATTGTTATTCTAAATATTGTGCATCATTTGTAAAATGTGAAATTTGTATTTTTTATAGAATATTAATATATTAATAATGTAAGAAAAGAAAAAGAATTTACTAAAAAAACAAGCCATCCTTCATAAATTTATAGTTGTCAGTTGTAAACAACTACAAATACCAATATATTTGAAACTTGTTTTACTCTTTTGTACCTTCTTTTATACAAAATAAGAAAACCATGTGTATAAGTTGACAATGTTGACGAATGGTGGTGCATTAATATTATTATTCATTCAGCTGCTTTGTAATTTCAAATAGAGCATGCAAAGCACTTTGATTAACTGAGTCCCACATCATAAGTTTTGGCTAAAGTTACATGGAGGAAGGAATATAAAAATTAAATGCATGACATTAGGCAACATACTTACCTGGATAGGGTCAATGGGTGATCTTGAAGGCCAATGGCCTAGGGAAGTGACCTCCATTCCACTTTGGAGGGGTGCTTCTCTAAGGTCTGCCTAATTGGCAGAGCCTACATCATAATTTATTGTAGTAGGGGATTGCATTCGCGTAGCCCCTTTAAGATTTATGGTTTAAATTATATTAGATATATACTAGATAAAATAAGGTACGATGTCATATTTGATTGTTATAATCTGTATTTAAGGTCGATATGGTTTGCGCTGATGTTAATTTGTGAAAGATAAATGGTCATTTTTGTTTGTTTTGTTTTAACACCTAAAGCTGCGACTATTTAAATTCGTCGATATGTACTTTAAATTGATAGTAAACAAATGGGGTTAAAAAAAGAAATGATGAGGACCAATTTGTATATCTAGTTGTGTAAGGACTAAAACTTAAAACTAATATATAGATTGATTTGTAAATAAAAGTGATGTAAAAGAACCAACTAAATAATTTGATTACAACACTCTCTCAACCTTGTCAAAATGTTGTTTTAGTGGTGTTTCATAACATAGTAAATGAGGGGGAAAAAGTGGTTTGTAGGGATTGTGAAAATTTCACAAAATGGAGAATAGATGATAAACTAAAAAAGTTTCTAAAAGACATCAAAGAAGGTTCACTAGAAAACAAAGGTTCACCAACCTTCTTGGCTATCTACGATGAATTCTGTGTGTCCTTTTTTTGTCAAAAAAGACATAAATAAACACACAAACATATTCTCTGTCAACCAAGGTGGTGCTAGTGTATTTTGATTAGCACTACCGCCTTATGGCTCCCCTTCTGGCATCTTCTTAAATAGGCAATAGCTCTCAAATTTTTGAATGATTTTACATCAATGCTAGGGACGGGATAGACGGTTACTGTTTGGAAAGCCTTAAGGGTCCCAAAACCCAACGGGGTGACTTAGAAATCACATGGTGGGATGCTTATCTATTGAATTATAAGTTTTTTTTCTCTATCTGCTTGTTTGTGTTGTGAGTTTCTTATCTTTATTATTCTAGTATAATTTATATTTATATTTTACCTTTACATTGTTATTCTAAATATTGTGCATCATTTGTAAAATGTGAAATTTGTATTTTTCAGAGAACATGGTCTATTGGGGTACTTGAATGTTTAATATTGAATTCCAATTCAACCTCTGTATTCTTTCTATTTGTACTATGTGGGCAATAAGTGAGGCCTATCAATCTTAACGGGATGAACATAGTGGTTGTTCATCGTATACTATATGAAAGGTATGCTTTACATAGAAAGTGCATTCTCAAGATTCAAGATTAGCTCCTTGGTAACGTTACAGTGGGTGGAGACATTTTGGCTTATAAAGGATAGCATTATGTAAATTTGTGTATGTTTCAAACTGAGGCCCACATCGGGTTGTGTATCGTGTGAAGTACACTACTTTTGATATAAAACAGAAGGTTTCATTAAAATGAAACTCACGGGGCTGTGTGATAAGTGCAAAGCAAACTATTCTTTCGCCTTTTACTAAAGAATACCGTGTACTTTTTACTCTAAGCAGCATACGCCAATTTTTGAAAGAGCTTTCCTCTTAGGAGAACTCTGCAACTAACGTTAAGGATTTATTATTTTCAAGATAAATCAATAATAATCATATTATTTGAAAATTAAATTATAATTTATTATAATTATAATATTGGGTAATCATGTTATTTTATTTATGTATTTATTGTAATTGTATTTGTGTTTATAATATAATATAATTTAAGATTGTTGATATTTATAATTAATTTTATTTAGGATTACTTTATTTATTATAATATGTATTACCTTGAATTATGAGTTAAATTTTTATGCTTAAAATGTTTGTTTATAATCCTACATATAAATTTCGTCAATGTTTCTTGCTTAATATTTACGCATATAATTTTATTCATGGGTATGGCTATATTTATCTTATTTTCACCTTAAAATTATTATTGAAATATATACAATGGAATAAAGTTATTGTTTCAAACTATTGCTTAAGACACAACGTGCCTTTGCTTAACTTACAACATCAGAGTGATTATTATGAATAGAGCCTGCAAAGCAGTTTTTTTTTATGAGTCCCACTTTGTTACATGTCCCAAGTGAAGTGACCTTTATTGCACTTTGGAGGGATACGTAAGTCCTAACGTGCCTTTGGTTAACGTACGACATCAAAGTATTATTTACACTAGTTATCCAGGACAGTTGTGTTTAGGGATACGTAAGTCACTTAGGAAAATAAACATCATCTATCCCTCATTATTAATATATTAATATTGTGTGTGTCGGAGATATTCTTGAAATTGATTCAATTGATCTAGCTGACTTTTGACATGAAAAATTGTTAGTTTAATTATGAGATTTAACAATACTGGTCAATTTAATCTTTTAATATTGCAAAAGGAAAATCAATATTAAGATGTGTTTGGATACATAGTTTTATTAAGTGCTTATTTGATAAATTTATCACGATTTCATGTTATAACTTTAACTGTTAAACTTGAAATAAATTATGAAGTTTGTCAATTAATATGCTTTCAAAAGCTCATGCAAATGTAATAAAATATTTATCATTTTGTAATCTAGCAATCATGCAAAGGGACAACCAAGGTTCAAAAATTATTAGAATGTACGTGCCTAATTATGTCGGAAACATCATGACAGGAATTTTAGGCATTGAGTTAAGCATCGCATACTAACAATGAATTTCTAAATCACAATATTTTTTTATCAAATTTATCAGGTTATTTTCCTACTACTTAAAAATTAGGCGCAATAAGCTAAAAGTTAGAAACTAGAGATAACGTTAACTAACACAGATAGTGTCAACTACACGACTACTAAAAGGAATGTTGAGCTGCTCTTGCAACGTCCTCCAAGAAGGAAGACTCTTTCAAAAAATTATTGTATGTCGTATATGGTGATAGGAACACGGTATTCTTTAGTAAAAAGCAAAAGAATGGTTCACTATGTGCTTATCGCAAGACTCTCACAATAGGACAAAACATTGACTTTTATAACATAGCAGTTTAGTTTCACATAGTACAACACTCAAAGAGGGCTTCATTAAGAAATAGGTAGAAGCACACCAAACTCTTACTTTTTTGTCCAACACTTTTATATATATGATCTATTGAGCCTCAGTTCTTATAGACATTCCCTGGTCAATAATGTAAGAAAAGAAAAAGAATTACCTCAAAAAAACAAAACATCCTTTATAAATTTATAGTTGTAAGTTGTAAACAACTACAAATACCAATATATTTGAAACTTGATTTACTCTTTTGTACCTTCTTCTATACAAAATAAGAAAACCATGTGTATAAGTTGACATTGTTGACAGGGGGTGGTGCATTAATATTATTATTTATTTAGTTGCTTTGTAATTTCAAATAGAGCATGCAAAGCACTTTGATTAACTGAGTCCCACATCGCAAGTTGTGGCGGAAGTTACATAGAGGAAGGAATATAAAAATGAAATGCATGACATTGGGCAACATACTTACCTGGATAGGGTCAATTGGTGATCATGAAGGCCTGTGGCCTAGGGAAGTGACCTCCATTGCACTTTGGAGGGGTGCTTCTCTAAGGTCTGCCCAAGTGGCAGAGCCTACATCATAATTTGTTACAGTAGGGGCTTGCGTTCGCGCAGCCCCTTTAAGATTTTTAGTTTAAATTATATTAGATATATACTAGATATGCAAGCCCCTTTAAGATTTATAGTTTAAATTATATTAGATATATACTAGATAAGATAAGGTACGATGTCATAATTGATTGTTATAATCTGTATTCAAGGTTGATATGGTTTTCCCTGATGTTAATTTGTGAAAGATAAATGGTCATTTTTGTTTGTTTTGTTTTAACATCGTTAAAGCTGCGACTATTTAAATTCGTCAATATGTACTTTAAATTGCTAGTAAACAAATGAGGTTAAAACAAAACAAAACAAATAATGAGGACTAATTTGTATATCTAGTTGTGTAAGGACTAAAACTTAAAACTAATATATGGATTGATTTGTAAATAAAAGTGATGTAAAAGAACCAATTAATTAATTTCATTACAACACTCTCTTAACATTGTCAAAATTTTGTTTTGGTGATGTTTCATAACATAACAAATGAGGGGGCTAAAGTGGTTTGTGGGGTTGGTGAAAATCTCACAAAATAGAGAATAGATGATAAACTAAAAAAGTTTCTAAAAGACATCAAAAAAGGTTCACTAGAAAACAAAGGTTGGCCAACCTTCTTGTCTGTCTTTGATGAATTATGTATGTCCTGGTTTTGTTAAAAAAGACATAAATAAACACACAAACATATTATCTATCTACCAAGGTGGTGCTAGTGTGTTTTGATTAGCACTACTAACCAAGTGGCCTCAATTACTCAAGAGGGAGGGGGGTGAATTGAGTATTAAAAAATTTTACTTGGAATGCTTTTGAAATTGATTCTTTAATAATTATGCTTAATGAAGATAATAAATTTAATCACAAATGATAACAATTTATACACAAAGCAAATTAACAAGTACTAAGTATATGGCAATAAATTCACTTAAGAGATAAAATAATATTCAAGTAATAATATCAAGTTAATCACAACACTATTTTTGGTACTTAGAAAGATTTAAAGAATAATTCAAGAATATTACTTAAACAACTTTAACAAATTTAATCTAAGTGACTTACAAATTTAATCAAGCCAATAGAATATGCACTTTAAGTAAATTAATAAAGTTGCTTAACTAATTAATTTATGAATACAAATATTTAGCAAGCAATTCTAAGAGCACAAATATAAATGAGTGTAGGGAAAAGAGATTTGCAAACCGATATATACGAGTTCCACCACACCGGTATACGTCTCGCCTCTAGGAAACCCACTTAGAGGATTTCCTCTATTGGAGATTAGAGATACAACTTTGAGCAATCGTGGCTTCCTAGTGTCCCACACTCAAGAACCCAATTCCCACAGGTACAAGGGCACCCCACCCAATCTCTCAATCTCACAATTTTACAAGGTTGAAACCCAACCCACAACTCTAGAAATTTTGGTGTTTGGAATACAAGAGTAACTCTCCAATAGAGTGGTTATACAAATTTAAGTTTTCTCAAAATGAAAACTCTCAAAGAGAGGATATGCAAATTTTCGCTTACTCAAAAATAATTTTTGTCTCTAACTCTTAATCAATTCTTGAAAGAGAAATATGCAAAATTATAAATCAAGAGAGAAATGCAACGAAGGAGGAAGAAGAGAGGAACAGGGGAATGCTTTCTGTTTTCTTGGTATGAATTGTGCCTTCGATTACTTTCCTATTTATAGGCTCCAAGAGGCATAGTATTTGCAATTTTAAAATCCTCGTCGATGCAATTGGAGCATGGCTGGACAAATTAATTAGTCCCTTCGATGCAGTGGAGTATGGAGTAAAGCGTTATGCCTGCTTAGTGGAGTTTTAATGCGATTCCAGACTGTAATGCATTTTAACTGAATCAATCGATGAAAGAATAGATTCCCAGTGTGCATTTTGCTCCTGACACAGTGTATGAATCGATTCTTTAAGTTAGTGAATTGATTCCTTGATGTTAGCAGGGGTAGTGAATCGATTCTTCTTGATTTGAATCGATTCCTTGGGTCAATATGCTACATGAATCAATTCCTCCCATGAGTGAATCGATTCCTGCATGTTTGAATTATAAATTTCTTACCAATTTACCATGTGAATCGATTCCTTGGGCTAGTTCTTCATCATGAATCAATTCCTTCATTTATTTTGCAAGTCTGAGCCTCTGTTAATCATATGAATCGATTCATATGGCCATTGGTTGCTGTATGAGTCGATTCATGTACCTGATACATGAAATTTGAAGCTTTGTTTCACTCTTTTTGACACTTTATGAATTAAGGTTCCACTCCTTTGATCCTTAGGTATTTTGTTGATCAATTTTCACTTGATTTAGTCCTTTGTGAATGCCTTAATTCAAGTTCTTTGTTGTTCATCAAAATTGATAGCTTGACAACATCCTTAATATTTCTTCATTTGTTGTGCCATTATCAAAACCTAAATCAACATATAAATACATTCTCCCCCTTTTTGATGATGACCACAAATGTTCATCTCGCAGGGTGTTAGTTTTATAAGAGTTCAAATACATGGCATAAATAACTATCCCTTACACATATAATTTGATACTTCATGTTATACATATGTCATACATATAATTAAATAACACTTTGTCATCTTACACATGTCACTTGTTGTAAAGAAATATTATAAGGCTCCCCCTTAATCATGCAATTTCAACAAGGATAGATATAGATGTTGATCTCCCCCTTAATCAATAGATACCATTATAACAACATGTAAAGAAATATTATAAGGCTCCCCCTTAATTATGCAATTTTAACAAGGATAGATGTAGATGTTGATCTGCCCCTTAATCATTCAATGGATACCATTATAACAACATGATATTCTCTCCCTTTTTGTAAGATACTTTATGCCACTTAGAATGTATATATTTATTTTCTCCCCCTTTGGCATCATCAAAAACATCTAAAAATATATATACCACTTTAAGACAGATACATTCAATATTAAAACAAGATACCAATTATATAAAACTCCCCATAAAGCATGCAACAGATATAGCTTACAAGCTCCCAAGCTCCCAAGCTCCATAAATGCCTCACAAATCCAAGCTTAGCTTTTGTTTTTGGCAAGAGGAAGAGAAGAATAGAGGTGGGCGGTTTTTAGGATGAAGAGAAAATGAAGAAGAAGAAAACGAAGAGTTAATAAAAGGAGAGAGATGGCTGCCGAAAATGAGAGAAAGAGAGAGAGGAAAAAGGTGACCAAAATTGGTCATTACCCAAGAGATAAAGTAATGCCACCTTCCACTTTTACCATTGGTCCATATTTGTTTTGTCCATTGTGTAAAGGAGGGTATAAAGTGTGTAAGACTTCACACGGTTAAGAAAAGAAGAGAAGGAAGGATTTTACATTTTCTTTTTAATCCCATTTGGTTCGTGTTTTCTCCGGTTATTATCATACGTTGAGTCTAATTAATTATTTCTTTGACACCAAAAATCATTCTAACTATACCATCTTAACCACAATAATTTTTCCAAACATTCTAGACCCATCAAACATCTAATTAAATCAAGTGGGTCCCACATCATCTGTTAATTCACCCAGTTCCGGTAAATCTAAATTTACCGATAGTTCACCTCTAATGTCTAACAGCATCTCCCATAATTATTTGACCATAAACAATCAATTATCATCATTCAGTAAATTTAATTTCCTTGAAATCCGGAATGTTACAATCCACCCAACCAAAAAGAAACTTCGTCCTCGAAGTTTAACCTCGGCATATATCATAAGGCCACACTTTGGCCACACACCAATAGAGTCTAATGACACCATAAAGTAGTATCGGACTTTCCAAAGTCCAGCAGAACATGATCATCATCACTCTTTTATCCAAATATAAAACTTCAAATATATACCAAAACTAGTCGCCACTCATCGGTTTTTAAGTTTGTTTATCATAACTCTCATATTCTTATCCAGTACCACCAGATAGGTTCCATACATTCACCATAAGCAGCTACAACACTACACTTGCTCGATCTATGTGTTGCTGCATATGACATACAGGAAGGCGTCCTAATCCCGTAGTGGTTACCACAAACACATGAGATCGGCGCATAAGTGCACGTTGCCACAATGCCTATGGCATGTAGAGATATATCAGGATAAGTACCTTCATGATTCATTGCTCACTTTATTCATATCTATTCAAATAATATTCCTTCACACACGTGACTTTCTAAGAAGTCACACAAGCCCATGAGTAATATACTTACATCATGTTATCCTCTAACCATAATCCGGCGTAATTCATACCATACAATTCATCAATTATAGCCATCATAACCATATATGGACATATCAACCATAGATTTCTAATCATCATAGGGTAATCACCCCACCATTAGACTTCATCCATCCTGAAGTCTTAACCAAATAACTTGGAAATCATTTGTCTAAGTCAAACATCGTCAGTTTGAATTCAATTCTAGCCTAAACAAATCACCAATATATTTTCTTTCCAAAGCAAAAAAGGATGTATCAATAGGATTAAACTCCATTTACCAACTCATGTTCATACATATTACCTTTACTCACATCATAATCTACAATTAATCTATTCATCGTAACACCAAGGGCACATAATCTAGCCCAAAGTCATATCATAAAATTTTTCATCATAGTCGATGCTAAGTCATACCCCAGATTCATCATCATTATTCGTCAAGTACGTAGGGGTTTACATTTTCATTTCTAATCCATTCCCACATCGGCTCTAGCCTCAACAATTCATTCTATAATTCATTTCACCATGACTCAATTATTCATAAGATTCAAGTTGTTATTAGGCTTAGAAAATTCAAGGATCACCTAACACCTATCGTGGAATACTTCCACAGCACATAAAGTTAATAAACATGGCTCATAGAGACATCATAGAGCCTAGACCACCAGAGGGTCAAATTCCCAAAAGGGTTCGATCTTACAAGATATAACCGAGTCACACTTACAAGATATAATTGAGTTATCCGGGGTTACAAGATATAATTGAGTTATCCGGGGTTACCACACTTAGTGGTTCACAATTAAATCAATCGTTCACTCGCGTCACCAACATATAACCGAGTCACAACCCCAATCTGCACATACACAATTTCAATATTCAATCATCTTATTACTTACTCATGTTCTCCATCCAAAAAGAGATATAATAATTCACTTGCATTACACAATGCAATACTCCTGTTCTCAAGGATATAAAATCCATAATTCAAAATAGCACAACCAATCATTTTAATTTTTATGAATACCCACACTAGGGAATTTTATCACCATCTTTCACACAATTTAATTTTAACACATGAATCTTTCACATCTAACATCTCCTATCCGTGATCAACATACAGCATAGGTCCTTCATTAAATCAATTAGCATTCCACACACTATATCCATGATCACACATGGTTCAATTTTCATCATCCATTAAAGTCATACTCAAATATCAATATTCAAATGCATAATATCAATGTATTCGTCATTCGAAGGAAATAGGGTAAGGAACTTGGCCGGTCTTACACAAACATCCATGTCAATCACACGAGGAATTTCATCTTTATATATTCAATCTCATGAATCATTAAGTTTTCCAATGAGCAACTATGCTCCTCAAGTACATCATACGACCTCAATAATAAAGGGCATACATCCATAACATCAATCATAACATGAACAATCATTCACAAAGAATCCTTGATATGAATTAATCACAACTCAACTTTAATGATTCACAATAATCCTCAATAAGCAATAATGCCCTTATAATCAATTCAAAAGTCTTAGACAATTAGTCATTCATAAATCCCTATAGGGTATTCAATACTTTATCAAGTCATCACCCTCTACATAGTTATCACTCTTAAATCTATGCAGAACAACCATATTCCAATAATCACCAAAGTGTTCCAATATTGAGCAATCGTGCTCCAATCATCCATAACATAACCTTTAATACCAAGTAACCATGCTTCGATAATAATCAAGAATTCTAATTCAGAGCAAAATACGCTCTGATACCAGATTGAAACACCCCTGATTTTCTGTACTCGAATCCCGTTGTAATCGTCATAATTAATAAAAATGCGAATAAATTTTTCGCGTTTGAAAATATTCCCAAGACACCACCATGATCACATCAAGGCCTGAATCACAGAAAACCAAAGAGAGAGATTAAATGATCTATAACCGAATCGATAAATAGTTTGCCCATAAAGGTATACAAAATAACAGAGTTTACAGCGAAAGAAAAATGTGTATACCGAGCACACGCCTAGTCCCATATATGAAGATATGAGAAAAAGCTCGGCAAAGCATGCAATGGCATATCATAAGCCTAATATACAACCATTATCATTTTACATAATCACGTAAGCATGCAGTACCTAAGATATAAGTATATACTTATCTATATGGTCATGCGTCATACATCTCCAATATTCATATTCATAATAGACCATAACCAGCCCAACCTCAAATTCATATATCTCCACTATTAGTACATCATCCAAGTGTATATTTATATTCACAGTTCGTCCATCAAAATCAATAATTAACAACATCATACTATTCATCATATACATAACACGTTAAATTACAATGCTGCCGGCCAAGGCATTCCTCTACAACTATTTACCTTCCCAAAAACTTTACTTCATAAACATCCTCATCCCATGGTTTTCCTGCATCAATACTCAAAAGTAGACCACATGGGAGAGTGAGTTATACATTTCAAATGACGATATGAATACAATTGAAATTATGTGCATATGCATATCAACATCATGTATGCTTTGCTAAACACGTCAACGATCATCATAGATTAACAATACATACTTATTTCATACTTATTCATCAAATCATAGGAAAGCAAATATATACACATCTATCACACTGCCACAATGGGCCAATGCGCATCTATCACATCGCCATAATGGGCCAACATCAATCAACATAGACCATTCTGGTCTTTCATCAAAGCCACCATGGGCTAACATCATCATTATCAATCATAAACAAATACGCCCTTCATTTCATTGGGCCATCATATACATATCGTCATATTTAACATCGTTTCATTTATTCATATCATTTATTACTTTTATGTGGTCTTTCGGTATATTAATTTCTCATCTCATCAACACCAATACCACTATCTCAATCATCATCAATCATCATCAATAATCATTATTTTCTGGCATATCTCCATGCTATATGCAAATGCTCTTATGGCTAATGCATATGCATAATGGAATAGACAACAAATATGGATCCGACTGTGGGAATAAACATCAAACTGTGGGTTCAAGCAAAATCACATACCATGCCCCTACTGCAGTAGTAAAATGTGTACACATATATATCATAATGCATGCATATTCACCATATTTTTACTGGTACCAAACCGCATCGCCCATCATGTAACACCTGGTCATTTTCACCATGACCGCGGTATACAACATATTCAACATATGGTGTTGCGGGCCGGCCAGATATCAAATCATGGCGGCTGTGATCCCAAGGACCACCGGGGTCACCTGCTCATCAAGAGCCACCCCCCCCACAAGGGTCGGCCACATGTAGCTCCCCGAAGCAATACATGGGCGGCTTCGTGACTTCCACATCGAGTCACAGGGGATACAACAAATTGCTCGTGCACTGAGCCACCCTCCCACTAGGTCGGCCGAGGGAACTCCCCTAATGTTCCAACATCGGCGGCTATGATATGCCATGGATGCAATGCAATGCAATTCAAATGCATTCTCACTCTGTGCATCCTAAATGCCACTCAACAAACATCATCATCATAATCACCAACACCACCATACACCTTAGTATATTTCAACATTGTTGGTTTCTTAGTCATTGTTTTCAAGTTTTAATGTGGCATTTTCATCTCAACATATTTCAAAAATATTTCACACCATACACGCAAGTCAATACTTGCAATCAACCACAATGGCATCGCAATAACACACAACATTCATCAATATTATCACACTTTCATTTAGTGGATTTTCTTCTCATTATTCATTACCTTTATCTCGTACATACACATGTATGTATATATATTCGTGTGGCTTTCATAACATTTCATTATTATATTTCAATCCACATATACAAGATCACACTTGTATCACACCCAATGGTACACAACATTTTATCAATAATAATATACACCTCTTTGTGCAAGAGAGTGCCCAACATCATTATCTATCAATGATCGATGTCATATGTTTCTCTAATTCATCAATTTATAATTCATACAATGTCATTTATTTACCCCTCATTTAATTTCAAATTCGCTCTAGGATATATCTCATAATCCTGCCATCATAATCTCATTATCGCCCTTTCATTATTCTATTTCAGGTGGCAAATACATCACAATTAATTAGTCCCCATGTACCAATCAACCTCAATCACCACCATGTTATATCGTCATCACATTATCCTTCATACATCCCCATAATCGTCTCATGTTTATCTCATAATACCAAGAATGGGGGTCAAACATAAGCTCACCATAATTAAAATCGGGCAAATTCCATTTCTTGTGGAAACTCGCTCAAGCGAGATTCGCCTCCGCTTGAGCGAGGCAGATCAGGATTGCAGGGCGACCCCTTTCGCGTAAGCGCAAAGCCCCCAGTAGCGTCCCCAAAGCCCACTCGCTCGGGCGAAACGCCTTCACACCGGCCACTCGCTCGAGCGAGAATCATCCAGTGACCAAATCCACATGCATTCGCTTGAGCGAGGCTACCTTCAACTAGCCACTCGCTCGGGATAGAATTGTCCAGTAACAAATCCCACTAACACTCGCTTGAGCGAGGCACCCACTCGCCTAAGTGAAATCCGACCAGAGGCCGTCCTTCCTTCCATACTCGCTCGCTCGGCGAGGCTTCACAACACTCGATTTTTCACTCGGTGAACTTATTCCAGAACCGATTCCTCTCGTTTGGTCCTTCACTCAGCTAAATAATTCCAAGGCCGACCATCTCTCGCTCGGTCTTTCACTTGGCAAATTACTCTAAAACCGACTCATCACTCGATCGGTCTTTCACTGGGTAATTTATTCCAAATCTGACTCAACACCTGATCGATCTTCACTCGGCAAATTATTTCAAAACCGACTCATCTCTCGAGCGGTCTTACACTCGGCAAACTAATTCCAAGACCGACCATCGCTCGCTCGGTTTTCCACTCGGCAAAATCGTTCTGAAACCGACTCATCTCGCTCGATTTTCTACTCGGCAAAATCAATCCAAAGCCGACTCAACTCTCACTCTGTTTTTCACTCGGCAAAATCATTACAAAGTCGACTCATCTTTCGCCTGATTTTTCACTCGGCATAATTGTTCCCAAACCGACTCATTATTCACTCAGTTTTTCACTCGGCATAATTGTCTCAAATACGACTCATTCTCTTACTCAGTTTCACTCGGCGAAATTATCTCAAAACGACTCTCTTCTCTTTCTCTCGAGCAGGGCTTTCTAGCACCCGGTGGAATTATTCCAGAACTATCTCCTTTCTCGCTCAACTCGCCTGGGCGGATTTGGGCCAGAGGCCAATTCTCTGAAGCAGGGGACTCTCGCTTGGGCGAGACCCCATCTCGCTTGAGCGAGATTACCAGGACATAGACAGAAAATGAAAATTCACACAGGCCGTCATATGAAACCTCATTATAAGCCAATTCAATTACAACCAATACTTCATACACATCACATGAGGCATATAAAACTCTCTCTACTCATTAATACTCAGAAATTCTTCATTCCAACTCATCAATCGCTCTCACTTATTTAATTTTACAAGGGAAAGGTTTTAACTATAACCCACATCACTCTCTCTTTCGTTTTCTACACAATCTCTTCAAAATAACCTTCTATAATTTATGTAGTTCATTCATTTCTAGATTTTCGTACTCATCAAATTTTATGTCCAACCAAGAGACCATCAAACACTTATCATCAACATTGTATATATACATACATTTTCATAACAATCATTATAGCCAAGCCATCATTCATCACTTCATCAAATTAATCATATAAGACATTTGTTCAACATATACATAATTAGCAATTAATTCACTCATGCGATTTGAAATGTAAACTCCTCTCCTACCTCGAGAGAAGAATCGCAATCCAAACGCTCTGATTACCTCGGTTATTATGCTTCATCGTCCGGAATACAATCCTATCAACAACACGCATATGCACATGAAATTAATAAGCCATCATAAGGCATCCAATTTCAACTTAAGTCACCATGGATTCTCTTAAGCCATCACTAATCAATAAACCCTTATGGCATTTATCATGGCCTAAGGCTTCACCAAGTCAAGTATCCATTATCAATGGTCATCCACCATTATTGTTATCACCAATAACATCACTCAACATCGCCTATCATTTTCCTATTCTCAAGATTTATTCCTCAAGTCATCATATCTACTCACATGCAAATATCATCAACCTCATCAATCAATCTTAATGATTCTAAAAATCCATTCCTCTCATATACTCCATTCATAGACATCCATAATCATCAAAATCATCAAGTGGGTCAAAACCCCCCAAATTATTAATACTTAGGGTTTCTTTTCAAAAATCACACAACAACCATCAATAATCTCTATCAATCTTCAATCCATTTTATTTTATCATAATGACCCCATCAACCTCTAAATCTCACATAATCATAAAGCCCTAAATCAAGGGTTTCATTTCCAAACATTCAAGCCTAGGGTTTCCATTTCCACCCACATGCAAGGTTTCTAACATTTACAACTTCAACTCAACAACCCAAAACCATAAATAAAACAAGGTAGAGGTAAAAAATCTTTACCTCAAGCTTAAGCTCCACCAAAACGAAAATGAAGTGAGGAAGAGGGAGATGACCAATGCAAGCTCCCAAGCTCCATAAATGCCTCACAAATCCAAGCTTAGCTTTTGTTTTTGGCAAGAGGAAGAGAAGAATAGAGGTGGGCGGTTTTTAGGATAAAGAGAAAATGAAGAAGAAGAAAACGAAGAGTGAATAAAAGGAGAGAGATGGCTGCCAAAAATGAGAGAAAGAGAGAGAGGAAAAAGGTGACCAAAATTGGTCATTACCCAAGAGATAAAGTAATGCCACCTTCCACTTTTACCATTGGTCCATATTTGTTTTGTCCATTGTGTAAAGGAGGGTATAAAGTGTGTAAGACTTCACACGGTTAAGAAAAGAAGAGAAGGAAGGATTTTACATTTTCTTTTTAATCCCATTTGGTTCGTGTTTTCTCCGGTTATTATCATACGTTGAGTCCAATTAATTATTTCTTTGACACCAAAAATCATTCTAACTATACCATCTTAACCACAATAATTTTTCCAAACATTCTAGACCCATCAAACATCTAATTAAATCAAGTGGGTCCCACATCATCTGTTAATTCACCCGGTTCCGGTAAATCTAAATTTACCGATAATTCACCTCTAATGTCTAACAACATCTCCCATAATTATTTGACCATAAACAATCAATTATCATCATTCAGTAAATTTAATTTCCTTGAAATCCGGAATGTTACAATCCACCCAACCAAAAAAAAACTTCGTCCTCGAAGTTTAACCTCGGCATATATCATAAGGCCACACTTTGGCCACACACCAATAGAGTCTAATGACACCATAAAGTAGTATCGGACTTTCCAAAGTCCAGCAGAACATGATCATCATCACTCTTTTATCCAAATATAAAACTTCATATATATACCAAAACTAGTCGCCACTCATCGGTTTTTAAGTTTGTTTATCATAACTCTCATATTCTTATCCAGTACCACCAGATAGGTTCCATACATTCACCATAAGCAGCTACAACACTACACTTGCTCGATCTATGTGTTGCTGCATCTGACATACAGGAAAGCGTCCTAATCCCGTAGTGGTTACCACAAACACATGAGATCGGCGCATAAGTGCACGTTGCCACAATGCCTATGGCATGTAGAGATATATCAGGATAAGTACCTTCATGATTCATTGCTCACTTTATTCATATCTATTCAAATAATATTCCTTCACACACGTGACTTTCTAAGAAGTCACACAAGCCCATGAGTAATATACTTACATCATGTTATCCTCTAACCATAATCCGGCGTAATTCATACCATACAATTCATCAATTATAGCCATCATAACCATATATGGACATATCAACCATAGATTTCTAATCATCATAGGGTAATCACCCCACCATTAGACTTCATCCATCCCGAAGTCTTAACCAAATAACTTGGAAATCATTTGTCTAAGTCAAACATCGTCAGTTTGAATTCAATTCTAGCCTAAACAAATCACCAATATATTTTCTTTCCAAAGCAAAAAAGGATGTATCAATAGGATTAAACTCCATTTACCAACTCATGTTCATACATATTACCTTTACTCACATCATAATCTACAATTAATCTATTCATCGTAACACCAAGGGCACATAATCTAGCCCAAAGTCATATCATAAAATTTTTCATCATAGTCGATGCTAAGTCATACCCTAGATTCATCATCATTATTCGTCAAGTACGTAGGGGTTTACATTTTCATTTCCAATCCATTCCCACATCGGCTCTAGCCTCAACAATTCATTCTATAATTCATTTCACCACGACTCAATTATTCATAAGATTCAAGTTGTTATTAGGCTTAGAAAATTCAAGGATCACCTAACACCTATCGTGGAATACTTCCACAGCACATAAAGTTAATAAACATGGCTCATAAAGACATCATAGAGCCTAGACCACCAGAGGGTCAAATTCCCAAAAGGGTTCGATCTTACAAGATCATATTGAGTTATCCGGGGTTACCACACTTAGTGGTTCACAATTAAATCAATCGTTCACTCGCGTCACCAACATATAACCGAGTCACAACCCCAATCTGCACATACACAATTTCAATATTCAATCATCTTATTACTTACTCATGTTCTCCATCCTAAAAGAGATATAATAATTCACTTGCATTACACAATGCAATACTCCTGTGCTCAAGGATATAAAATCCATAATTCAAAATAGCACAACCAATCATTTTAATTTTTATGAATACCCACACTAGGGAATTTTATCACCATCTTTCACACAATTTAATTTTAACACATGAATCTTTCACATCTAACATCTCCTATCTGTGATCAACATACGGCATAGGTCCTTCATTAAATCAATTAGCATTCCACACACTATATCCATGATCACACATGGTTCAATTTTCATCATCCATTAAAGTCATACTCAAATATCAATATTCAAATGCATAATATCAATGTATTCGTCATTCGAAGGAAATAGGGTAAGGAACTTGGCCGGTCTTACACAAACATCCATATCAATCACACGAGGAATTTCATCTTTATATATTCAATCTCATGAATCATTAAGTTTTCCAATGAGCAACTATGCTCCTCAAGTACATCATACGACCTCAATAATAAAGGGCATACATCCATAACATCAATCATAACATGAACAATCATTCACAAAGAATCCTTGATATGAATTAATCACAACTCAACTTTAATGATTCACAATAATCCTCAATAAGCAATAATGCCCTTATAATCAATTCAAAAGTCTTAGACAATTAGTCATTCACAAATCCCTATAGGGTATTCAATACTTTATCAAGTCATCATCCTCTACATAGTTATCACTCTTAAATCTATGCAGAACAACCATATTCCAATAATCACCAAAGTGTTCCAATATTGAGCAATCGTGCTCCAATCATCCATAACATAACCTTTAATACCAAGTAACCATGCTTCGATAATAATCAAGAATTCTAATTCAGAGCAAAATACGCTCTGATACCAGATTGAAACACCCCTGATTTTCTGTACTTGAATCCCGTTGTAATCATCATAATTAATAAAAATGCAAATAAATTTTTCGTGTTTGAAAATATTCCCAAGACACCACCATGATCACATCAAGGCCTGAATCACAGAAAACCAAAGAGAGAGATTAAATGATCTATAACCGAATCGATAAATAGTTTGCCCATAAAGGTATACAAAATAACAGAGTTTACAGCGAAAGAAAAATGTGTATACCGAGCACACGCCTAGTCCCATATATGAAGATATGAGAAAAAGCTCGGCAAAGCATGCAATGGCATATCATAAGCCTAATATACAACCATCATCATTTTACATAATCACGTAAGCATGCAGTACCTAAGATATAAGTATATACTTATCTATATGGTCATGCGTCATACATCTCCAATATTCATATTCATAATAGACCATAACCAGCCCAACCTCAAATTCATATATCTCCACTATTAGTACATCATCCAAGTGTATATTTATATTCACAGTTCGTCCATCAAAATCAATAATTAACAACATCATACTATTCATCATATACATAACACGTTAAATTACAATGCTGCCGGCCAAGGCATTCCTCTACAACTATTTACCTTCCCAAAAACTTTACTTCATAAACATCCTCATCCCATGGTTTTCCTGCATCAATACTCAAAAGTAGACCACATGGGAGAGTGAGTTATACATTTCAAATGACGATATGAATACAATTGAAATTATGTGCATATGCATATCAACATCATGTATGCTTTGCTAAACACGTCAACGATCATCATAGATTAACAATACATACTTATTTCATACTTATTCATCAAATCATAGGAAAGCAAATATATACACATCTATCACACTGCCACAATGGGCCAATGCGCATCTATCACATCGCCATAATGGGCCAACATCAATCAACATAGACCATTCTGGTCTTTCATCAAAGCCACCATGGGCTAACATCATCATTATCAATCATAAACAAATACGCCCTTCATTTCATTGGGCCATCATATACATATCATCATATTTAACATCGTTTCATTTATTCATATCATTTATTACTTTTATGTGGTCTTTCGGTATATTAATTTCTCATCTCATCAACACCAATACCACTATCTCAATCATCATCAATAATCATTATTTTCTGGCATATCTCCATGCTATATACAAATGCTCTTATGGCTAATGCATATGCATAATGGAATAGACAACAAATACGGATCCGACTGTGGGAATAAACATCAAACTGTGGGTTCAAGCAAAATCACATACCATGCCCCTACTGCAGTAGTAAAATGTGTACAGATATATATCATAATGCATGCATATTCACCATATTTTTACTGGTACCAAACCGCATCGCCCATCATATAACACCTGGTCATTTTTACCATGACCGCGGTATACAACATATTCAACATATGGTGTTGCGGGCCGGCCAGATATCAAATCATGGCGGCTGTGATCCCAAGGACCACCGGGGTCACCTGCTCATCAAGAGCCACCCCCCACAAGGGTCGGCCACATGTAGCTCCCCGAAGCAATACATGGGCGGCTTCGTGACTTCCACATCGAGTCACAGGGGATACAACAAATTGCTCGTGCACTGAGCCACCCTCCCACTGGGTCGGCCGAGGGAACTCCCCTAATGTTCCAACATCGGCGGCTATGATATGCCATGGATGCAATGCAATGCAATTCAAATGCATTCTCACTCTATGCATCCTAAATGCCACTCAATAAACATCATCATCATAATCACCAACACCACCATACACCTTAGTGGATTTCAACATTGTCGGTTTCTTAGTCATTGTTTTCAAGTTTTAATGTGGCATTTTCATCTCAACATATTTCAAAAATATTTCACACCATACACGCAAGTCAATACTTGCAATCAACCACAATGGCATCATAATAACACACAACATTCATCAATATTATCACACTTTCATTTAGTGGATTTTCATCTCATTATTCATTACCTTTATCTCGTACATACACATGTATGTATATATATTCGTGTGGCTTTCATAACATTTCATTATTATATTTCAATCCACATATACAAGATCACACTTGTATCACACCCAATGGTACACAACATTTCATCAATAATAATATACACCTCTTTGTGCAAGAGAGTGCCCAACATCATTATCTATCAATGATCGATGTCATATGTTTCTCTAATTCATCAATTTATAATTCATACAATGTCATTTATTTACCCCTCCTTTAATTTCAAATTCGCTCTAGGATATATCTCATAATCCTGCCATCATAATCTCATTATCGCCCTTTCATTATTCTATTTCAGGTGGCAAATACATCACAATTAATTAGTCCCCATGTACCAATCAACCTCAATCACCACCATGTTATATCGTCATCACATTATCCCTCATACATTCCCATAATCGTCTCATGTTTATCTCATAATACCAAGAAGGGGGGTCAAACATAAGCTCACCATAATTAAAATCGGGCAAATTCCATTTCTTGTGGAAACTCGTTGAAGCCAGATTCACCTCCGCTTGAGCGAGGCAGATCAGGATTGCAGGGCGACCCCTTTCACGTAAGCGAAAAGCCCCCAGTAGCGTCCCCAAAGCCCATTCGCTCGGGCGAAACGCCTTCACACCGGCCACTCGCTCGAGCGAGAATCATCCAGTGACCAAATCCACATGCATTCGCTTGAGCGAGGCTACCTTCAACTAGCCACTCGCTCGGGATAGAATTGTCCAGTAACAAATCCCACTAACACTCGCTTGAGCGAGGCACCCACTCGCCTAAGTGAAATCCGACCAGAGGCCGTCCTTTCTTCCATACTCGCTCGCTCGGCGAGGCTTCACAACACTCGATTTTTCACTCGGTGAACTTATTCCAGAACCGATTCCTCTCGTTTGGTCCTTCACTCGGCTAAATAATTCCAAGGCCGACCATCTCTCGCTCGGTCTTTCACTTGGCAAATTACTCTAAAACCGACTCATCACTCGATCGGTCTTTCACTGGGTAATTTATTCCAAATCTGACTCAACACCTGATCGGTCTTCACTCGGCAAATTATTTCAAAACCGACTCATCTCTCGAGCGGTCTTACACTCGGCAAACTAATTCCAAGACCGACCATCGCTCGCTCGGTTTTCCACTCGGCAAAATCGTTCTGAAACCGACTCATCTCGCTCGATTTTCTACTCGGCAAAATCAATCCAAAGCCGACTCAACTCTCACTCTGTTTTTCACTCGGCAAAATCATTACAAAGTCGACTCATCTTTCGCCTGATTTTTCACTCGGCATAATTGTTCCCAAACCGACTCATTATTCACTCGGTTTTTCACTCGGCATAATTGTCTCAAATACGACTCATTCTCTTACTCAGTTTCACTCGGCGAAATTATCTCAAAACGACTCTCTTCTCTTTCTCTCGAGCAGGGCTTTCTAGCACCCGGTGGAATTATTCCAGAACTATCTCCTTTCTCGCTCAACTCGCCTGGGCGAGTAACTCATTCGCCTGGGCGGATTTGTGCCAGAGGCCAATTATCTGAAGCAGGGGACTCTAGCTTGGGCGAGACCCCATCTCTCTTGAGCTTGATTACCAGGACATAGACAGAAAATGAAAATTCACACAGGCCGTCATATGAAACCTCATTATAAGCCAATTCAATTACAACCAATACTTCATACACATCACATGAGGCATATAAAACTCTCTCTACTCATTAATACTCAGAAATTCTTCATTCCAACTCATCAATCGCTCTCACTTATTTAATTTTACAAGGGAAAGGTTTTAACTATAACCCACATCACTCCCTCTTTCGTTTCTACACAATCTCTTCAAAATAACCTTCTACAATTTATGTAGTTCATTCATTTCTAGATTTTCGTACTCATCAAATTTTATGTCCAACCAAGGGACCATCAAACACTTATCATCAACATTATATATGTACACACATTTTCATAACAATCAATATAGCCAAGCCATCATTCATCACTTCATCAAATTAATCATATAAGACATTCATGGCAAGGCATTGCATGAGTTCAATATATACATAATTAGAAATTAATTCACTCATGCGATTTGAAATGTAAACTCCTCTCCTACCTCGAGAGAAGAATCGCAATCCAAACGCTCCGATTACCTCAGTTATTATGCTTCATCGTCCGGAATACAATCCTATCAACAACACACATATGCACATGAAATTAATAAGCCATCATAAGGCATCCAATTTCAACTTAAGTCACCATGGATTCTCTTAAGCCATCACTAATCAATAAACCCTTATGGCATTTATCATGGCCTAAGGCTTCACCAAGTCAAGTATCCATTATCAATGGTCATCCACCATTATTGTTATCACCAATAACATCACTCAACATCGCCTATCATTTTCATATTCTCAAGATTTATTCCTCAAGTCATCATATCTACTCACATGCAAATATCATCAACCTCATCACTCAATCTTAATGATTCTAAAAATCCATTCCTCTCATATACTACATTCATAGACATCCATAATCATCAAAATCATCAAGTGGGTCAAAACCCCCCAAATTATTAATACTTAGGGTTTCTTTTCAAAAATCACACAACAACCATCAATAATCTCTATCAATCTTCAATCCATTTTATTTTATCATAATGACCCCATCAACCTCTAAATCTCACATAATCATAAAGCCCTAAATCAAGGGTTTCATTTCCAAACATTCAAGCCTAGGGTTTCCATTTCCACCCACATGCAAGGTTTCTAACATTTACAACTTCAACTCAACAACCCAAAACCATAAATAAAACAAGGTGGAGGTAAAAAATCTTTACCTCAAGCTTAAGCTCCACCAAAACGAAAATGAAGTGAGGAAGAGGGAGATAACCAATGCAAGCTCCCAAGCTCCATAGATGCCTCACAAATCCAAGCTTAGCTTTTGTTTTTGGCAAGAGGAAGAGAAGAATGGAGGTGGGCGGTTTTTAGGATGAAGAGAAAATGAAGAAGAAGAAAACAAAGAGTGAATGGAAGGAGAGAGATGGGTGCCGAAAATGAGAGAAAGAGAGAGAGGAAAAAGGTGACCAAAATTGGTCATTACCCAAGAGATAAAGTAATGCCACCTTCCACTTTTACCATTGGTCCATATTTGTTTTGTCCATTGTGTAACGGAGGGTATAAAGTGTGTAAGACTTCACACGGTTAAGAAAAGAAGAGAAGGAAGGATTTCACATTTTCTTTTTAATCTCATTTGGTTCGTGTTTTCTCCGGTTATTATCATACATCGAGTCCAATTAATTATTTCTTTGACACTAAAAATCATTCTAACTATACCATCTTAAACACAATAATTTTTTCAAACATTCTAGACCCATCAAACATCTAATTAAATCAAGTGGGTCCCACATCATCTGTTAATTCACCCAGTTTCGGTAAATCTAAATTTACTGATAATTCACCTCTAATGTCTAACAGCATCTCCCATAATTATTTGACCATAAACAATCAATTATCATCATTCAGTAAATTTAATTTCCTTAAAATCCGGGATGTTACACATCACTCAGGAACTTGGTGTGAACACCTCTTTCGGTCCGACCCAAATGGAAAGAATTCTGAGAGGACTGGACTTCATTTCCGAATGATCTGCTGAGAAGAATGACTCAGAATGATGATTTCCGAGTGAAAAATGGTTATTTCCGAGTGAAGAAGGATATTTCCGAGTGAAAATGCCTTTTACCGAGTGAGATATCTGAGTCAGCCGTTACTGGGTGAAATTCCGACTGGGATGTCTCCGACTGACAGTTTCCGAGTGGACTGCTTCCGAGAGGGTTACTTCCGAACAAAGCAAAGACTTCCTTATTTCTGAATGATCATTTCCGAATGACAAGTCTCCGAGTGAGACATTGCCGAGTGAATTGTCTCCGGGTGTTTCCGAGTGAAGGATTCCCGATTGAAACCACTGAATGAAAATTAAGCCCGAATGAAGACTTCAAGGAAAGCACATCCGAGTGAAAACTAGGCCGACTTTGAATAAATCCGAAAAGAAGATTGTCAATCCAAATTCTGATTACTCCTGAATGAACACAAATCCGAGCGAATGCATCTGAAGGGCTGATTGAAAACAAATCTGACTTAGAATGATGAAATCCAAGTAGAATGACTCAGAAATGATCAAATCCGAGCGAATGCATCTGAAGGGCTGATTGAAAACAAATCTGACTCAGAATGATGAAATCCGAGTAGAATAACTCAGAAATGATCAAATCCGAGCAGAATGGAGCATTGCCGAGTGGAATACTTCACTGTTGGAGGAGAATCTGAGTGGAAGCTTCCCTATCAAAGCCATTCCGAGTGACAAATGGCTGACCTTGAAGAAATATGTCCCTGTTAGAGGTGAATCCGAGTGGAAGCTGTCCCACTGCAACCATTCCGAGTGAAAAAAAGGGACTGACCTTGAATAAAATAAGGGACTGCAAACCAATCCGAGTAAAAATAAGGACGACTCCCCGTTGTGAATCTGAGTGGGTTAAAGCTTATTTCAAACCGGTTGACAACATTCTGAGTGAATCAATGTGATTCACTCCGAGTGATGAGTTTTCGGGTGAAACTTACTTCACGACTGAATCAATGTGAAGTTAAAGAATGGTTCTGATCTGCCAGCAACCGAGCAAATATTTTCGAGATGCCGAATGAAGCTTCAAGCAGAATGATTGCCGAGCAAAACACCTCCGATTGAAGTAATTCCGAGAGAATGTTTCAAGTAGAGACAAGATCCGAGCAAAATACTTCCGATTGAAACAATTCCGAGTCATTCACTCTTCAGTCGCTACTGAGTGAATCTCTTTCAGTCAATACTGAGTGAGCCACTTTTCAATCGGTTTCGAGCCACTTTCAATCGGTTTTGAGTCATTTTTCCAAATGAATATTTCACTCTGTAAAGTAATCGGATTTGCTCTACTCGTCCACTCAATCCAATTGCACACGGGCTCCATAAATCACAGCAACAACGCCGACTCTCCTCACAGCAACTGTGATGCATCCGAGCTAATGATTGTCGAGTAAAACCATTCCCAAGTGAGGATGACCGAGTGGTCAGACTTTCTCAAGTTCCATTCAGATTGAAATGTAAGACTGACTCCCGAGTGAAGATGTCCGAGTGGTCAGACTCAAGTTCCATTCTGATTGAAATGTAAGTCTGACTCCTAAATGAACAATACCGAGTGAGCACATCCGATTGGAGACTCCTGAGCAAATGCATCCGAGTGAGTTGATGCACAAGCTTGATGAATGAAAGTGATTAAATTACTCCTGACCCATGTGTCCGAACAAAAATTTCTCCGAGTGATTCAATGCAAGTGATGTGTTTCCGAGTGAAATTTACCTCATGATTGAATGTTAAGTCAAAGAAAGAATGGGGCTGAGATGCCGAGTAAAATATTCTGAGATGCCGACTGAATCAAGCAGAGGGGCCGAATGAATGCTTCAAGCAGAAGCACTGCCGAGCAAAACTCCTCCAATTGAAGCAACTCCGATTCAAGCAGATCCGAGCAAGGTTTTTCCGAGTAGTCCATTTCCAGAGACAGGGCCGAGTGAGCCATAATCTTCAGTCAGTACCGAGTGGAGAATCTCCAGTCAGAACCGAGTGAAGTATCTCCAGTCAACACCGAGTGATGCCTCTTGAGTCAGAACCAAGTGAAGTATCTCCAGTCAGTACCGAGTGATGCCTCTTCAGTCAGAACCGAGTGAGATCTCTTTAGTCTGCACCGAGTGAAGAATCTCCAATCAGCACCGAGTGAGTCCTCTCTCAATCAACACCGAATGAAGAATCTTCAGTCAGTACCGAGTGATGCCTTTTCAGTCAGCACCGAATGAAGAATCTTCAGTCAGTACCGAGTGATGCCTCTTCAGTCAGCACCGAGTGAACCCTCTTCAGTCACTTCCGAGTCATTTTCTTTTCAGTCAGTACCGATTGAACCACTCTTCAGTCAGCACCGAGTGAATCTTTTCACTCAATTTCCGAGTCACCTTTGTTTCACTTCCGAGCTATCCTTATCACCCAATTCCGAGCTATTTCCGAGAACCATTTTTGAGAACCATTTCCGAGTCCTTTCACTCAATTTTTGAGCCATTTTTAGCCAATTTTGAGCCATACTTTCATCCAATTCCGAGCCATACGTAAACCATTTCCGAGTCATCCTTTTTAGCCATTTCCGAGCCATTCTTTTAGCCAATTCTGAGTCATCTTTCACCCAATTTCGAGTCATTATTCAATCATTCTGAGTCATACTCCAACCATTTCAGTCGGTTCTGAGTCATTATTCACTTGGTTTTTGTATAAACAACATCTTTTCCACTTGGTCTTGTGCACAAAAGGCATCTTTTCCACTCGGATTGTGGAGAAGAGGTGAAATCCGACCCATATTCCCACCGAGTACCCTTGCTGACTTGGATTTCCAATATCCAAGTGGATCTTTGACTTGTGGGGGGCGGCTGACAAAGTGACAAAGGAGAGGCCCACTAGCTACCGACCCCTATAGCTGTCTAGGCACAGGCTGTATCCAACTCCATCCAGGCTGGTCAAGTGGGGCGGCTGGCAAGGAAAAATAAAAAAAAAACCACTTGCCACTGCTGGTGGGCGTCCAGGACCTCTATAAATAGAGAGGATCCTGAAGCCTTCAGGAGAGGACCTTCATTAGAGAAAAACCCAGCCATCCTTCTTCCCTTCTCCTTCCAACCGTCCCTCTCTCTTTTCCCACCTGACAGCACCCCTCAAATTCATCTCCACACAGCCCCTTAGCACCCAGCCGTCCTCCTTCCCTCTCCTTCCAATCGTCCTTCTCCCCTCTCTTTTCCACCTAACACCGTCCCCTCTCTTCATTGTCCATCACTCCTCACAGCACCCAGCCGTCTTCACTCACCCCTCTCCCAACACCGTCCTCTTCCTTCCATACAACACAGCCCTCTACCCTTCACCTAAACACCATCCCCCTTCTCCCAAAAACCGACCTCCCCCAGCTCCTCTCCCAATCGTCCTCTCCTGAAACCCATAAAACCGTACCCTCTTTCCTCTTCCTCTCTTCACTGTCCCTCACTCCTTACAGCCCTCACCAACACCGTGCAGCCCTCCAACTCCATAACTGTCCCTCTCCAACCAACACCATACTTTTCACTCGGTTTTTCCATTCCTTACTCGGCATTCCACTTTTTCACTCGGTTTTTCCATTCCTCACTCGGCATTCCACTTTTTCACTCAGTTTTTCCATTTTTCACTCGGTATTCCAGTTTCCCACTTAAATAAATTGCTGTTATTTTCTTTTCTTTTCTTTTTTACCCCTTCCTAGGTTTGTAATAAATATGTAACAAAAAATGAGTGCTTCATACATTCTATTTGGACTAGCATAAAGGTTGTAATGATTATTATTATTCTCATTATTATTGCAATTTTTATTTTTCTATTTAAAAAAAAAGGAGGAGGGAGTTTAACTTGGACGAGACGTCCTGTTAATCTCATGTAAATATTCCGTGTTTATTTTTTGTATATTTTGTCGTCCCGTATATTTTCTTTTCATGAAGAAGTTAAAATAATTACTGGGCTAATTATAATGCGCGCTATCATATTGAGGTAACCGTTTTTATAACGGACAGTTGTGAGGTGCTAATACCTTCCTCACCTGTAATCAGACTCTCGAATCATGGAATTTCATTTTTATAACCAGTGCTTTAACGAAAGGTTTTTCCAGTATTTTATCCTAAAAATATTGGTGGCGACTCCCTGTTTTTCTTTTCGAACCGAACCAGAAAGATCATTTTGGGGGTCGGCCGTGTCGCTGCGATCCAGGTCGCGACACTTGGAAACATAAGTGGGACAACTAGCTCGACAAGTTGCTGAAAAATAGAAGCCTCATTATGGAGCAAACACTGAAACAAACCCAATAGAGCAATGCAAGGCTGTGACCACACTGAATGAGGAAACAACTGAGCTGACAAATGGACATAGTACTATCATCCATAAGGCAGTACCTCATAACACCAAAGATCTAGGGAGTTTCTCTATTCCTGTCACTATGGAAATCTTTCAAAAAGAAAAGCTTTATTAGATCTTGGTGCTAGTGTAAATTTGATGCCATTATCCATACTTAAAAAGATAGGGGATTTTTCAGTAAAACCAACAAAAATGACTTTAAAACTAGCAGATCAATCAATAAAAACCCCTATGGTATTGCTGAAAATGTTATGGTCAAAATTGATAAATTTGAATTTTATGAGAATTTTGTTATCATAGATATGGAGGAAGACTCTGAAGTTCCCCTAATTCTAGAAAGACCATTTATGAAAGCAGCCAGGGTCATCATAGATGTGGATAATGGAAAGCTAAAATTGAGAGTGCAAGAAGAAGAAGTCTGTTTCACTGTTTTTAAAATAAATAAATACTCTGAAGATAAGCAAAGTTGTCTCATAGGTTCACTTGAAAATATAAATGAAAGGAAGTCAAGGCCTGACTTGAGAGAGAAGGTGGAAAAACTCAATGCTCTTATCCACCAGCTGCATGATCCATATTGAAAAATCTAACAGGCGTCAAGCTAAAGACGATAAACAAGCACTTTTTGGGGGGCAACCCAACCTTTTTACATTTGGTTAATTTCAGTTTAAGTAATTTTTATATTGTGTTTATAGTTTTCCTTTATTTCTCAGGTTAAGTCATCACAATCATTACCCATCTTTCAACTTTAAGAGCTAAAAGTGCCAAGAAAAAGACAAGTTCAGCCAAATTCAAGCATCCAGCTCAAGCATGAATTACTACGGTCAGGTGTAACCAAAACAAAAGCTTCCACACCCAAGCATGCCTATGTGAGTATGATTCTGTTTGAAGTCAAGCACAAGTGTGATCTTCTGAGCTTAAGCGTGAATTGTTGAAAGCATCAGGGGTCACTCCACGCTTGAGCACCCCTATCCACGCTTAAAGCACGTAGTAAAAAGGTCTGACTAGGAAGCTCACGCTCAGGCGCGAGGTTGTTACGCTTAAGCGAGCAACATTAACGTGATTTTGTTTTAAATTCTCTTAGGCAAATAACTGCACGCTTAAGTGAAGGAATAAAAACTGCATCGGAACCTAGTTTCTTCATACACGCTTAAGCATGTGTTTAGAGTGCTTAAGCGCCAGTTTAAAAAATTTCAGTCACACCTAAGTGTGATCCATCCAAGCTTAAGCGCAATTCTTAGTTTTCTTAAAAAGCCGACCGCGCTCAAGCGCCATTTTTCCACGCTCGAGCGTGAAACAATTCGTCTTTGTCATACGCTCAAGCGAATCTGAAAGTGAACACTGGACGGTCACGCTTAAGCATGATGTACTCACGCTTGAGCAGGAGTTTTTAAAACTATCCCTGATACTAATAAATGCAGCGTTTTATAACTTGCCACTCCTGTAACCGCCCATTATCACCTTTGTCTTTCAAATTTCGTAACTGACCAACCCATTTTCACTAATCATCTCATTTCCTCTTGCATCATAATTTACATTAAGCATTCTCACTGACAATTCACTTCAAGGGTCACTGTACTTTCTATTCTCTGCATCAACTTCAGATTCTTCAAGGTAACCACTGGACTTTTCTCTTTTGATTTTCATTACCTTGTGAAGCAGGAATGATAACCCCTTTTAGGAATGTGTAACATCCCTGTTTTTAGTAGCAGTTTTATTTGGTAAATTTTGAAGTGTGGAAGGTCAGAAAGTAAGAATAAGTGAGTAAATACCTTGTATAGGGTCAGTAATACTCTAAAAATTATATTTTTGGGTATAATTATGGAATTTATGAAGACCTTTGAGGATATTAATCAAATTCCGAGTGAAAAGGGACTCTGATCCGAGTGACAGTGAGCAATACCGAGTGATAGAAAGAAAATCCGAGTAAGGAATGAAATTCCGAGTGTAAGGTTATGTTATCCGAGTAATATATGACTAAGAAGGTTACTACAGAGTGGATTCTTGATCACAGAGACATTTGGAGTGAAGTGTGTTCAAGAGAACCACTCCTGAGTGAAAATCCGAGTCAAAACACCCTAGAAAGGCTCGGTTCCGAGTCAAATACTTCCTATTTTGAAGGAGACTACACTGATTGGAGTATTCCGAGTGAAAGAATGTATAAATACTCATGTTTATGTTGATTTGATGCTTCCTGCCAATTGGAGTGTGTTGTGGAATCAATTGAGAAGGATTCCGAACGGTTTCCTATGTATTTGCTTAGGAAACCGAGTGGAAAATGGTGGAGGGAGCCAATTCCGAGTGTAAAGTTAGGTTGACCGAATAAAATATTACTAAAAAGGGATATTACCGAGTGAAATCTTGGTCTTAGAAACAGCTGGAGTGAAGTGGGTTCAAGGGAACCACTTCTGGGTGAATATTCCGAGTGAAAACACCCTTGAGAGACTCACTTCCGAGTCAGATCTTGCCAATTGTTTCTTTTCGAGTGGCAATCGTTATGATTACAGTATACCGAGTGAATAGACTCAATCAGAATTATAACCAAGTGCAATCCGAGTGAGTTGTCTAACTCAGATCTTCCTAGAGAGGAAGGGAATAGCATTCCGGGTAGAAAGATCTTCGAGTGTGGTGTTTTGGGTAGTAGAGTTCTGAGTAAGGGCATATTTGAATCCAGTATAACTTGTTCTAAGGAACATGACCCCAAATACGCAATTCCGAGTGAAACATAGAGTAATAGAAGCTCATTCTGAGTGGAATATATAGGACAAAGATATTTCCAAGTAAGGTTTATGTCTGTTACTCATTTTCCGAGTGGTGAAAGACCTGAAAAGATTCTGAATGAAATGTATTTTGATGAAGGACTTAAAGACTTGAGTAGTTAAGTATGAAATAAACCCGAGTGAATGAAACCCTTTAAGTGATAGAGAGTTTGAGTGGTTCTGAGTAGACCAGAATTTATTAGGTTTGAATGAGAAACCCGAGTGAATGCTGAGGAGTTCCGAGTGAATGAATGCATATGTAGAGTTGATGCCTTCTACCGACTGAAATGTGCTATTAAAATTATTGGGAAGATTTGATGGAAGAAATAGTGATTTAAGTTATGAATTCCGAATGGTTATATATATATATTGTATGGTTAAAGTATTACTTGGCTTGAATATGAGTGGTGATGAATGAATAATGCTAATTGAGTAGATACCGAGCGGAAAATGGTATTTAGGAACCCATTCCGAGTGAATTGCAGTAGGCAGGGCCATTTCCGAGTAAGTCTATGAGTATGACTCCTCTTCTAAGTGAGAGGTACTCTACTGGACCAAATCCGGGTGAGGCTCATACGTGTGTGTCTTTTCCGAGAGGTAATGACCTTAATAGGCTTCGATTGAAATTGTAGTTGAAGAGTTTGGTTCAAACCGAGGGAGAAATATGAGTGGACCGAGTGGAGAAAGTGTTGATTTCTGAATAAAGGATGTTATAATTCTGAGTGGAAACTGTATGAATATGGATACCCTTTTCTGAGTAAGCCTAAGGTGTTATGAAATCCGAGTAAAAAGTGATTTGATGTTGAGTTGGCTAAGGAATGATTTAGTTAAGTGTGAAATAAATAAGACTAGGTTGTTTGCCGAATGGAAATCCTGAGTAAAGAGAATCCGACTGAATCCAGAAGAAATCTGACCTAGAGAGGAGAAATCCGACTAGATGTTTTAAGAAGAAACAATCAAGAGTGAGGACCAAGAGAAACGAATCAGTTTTAGAAGATTTCCGAGCCATGAAGGGCGGACTCGCTCAGGCGAATCGGATTTCGCTTAAGCAATCCGATGTCAGCACTTCACACCGGTTGGCCAATTAGGTCCGTCCTTAGATCAGAGGTTCACACCGGACAACTATGAGCCGGTGTTCATCACAACACCGCCCTCTTTCCACAGACGGTGTCCTTAACTCCTTCACACACACCGTCCTTCCCTACTTCACACTCAACACCGCCCACTCCATACCGACCTCGCACTCCACACTGCTCTCATACAGCACACCGCCTCACACTCCACACCGCCCTCTGTTAATACCGCCCTCATACTGTACTCCGCCCTCACATACTCAATACCGTCCTCTTCAAAATCTCCAATACCGAACACCTTTTTAACCCCACTCAGACCACTTTATATATTTTAATATATCACTAACCCCTTTAATGCAAAGCTGACAGTGGAATGAGTCAAAAGTTTCCATTATCCCACCTAATCCTCCAATTGGTGTCTCCCACTTGTCTCCTGCAACTATTAAATCAATGCATCTCCAAGCCAAACTATCAGAACCAAAATTAAGAACTTCTTCCTCTTCCTTCTTCTTTCTCTTACGTACCAGCACCAACTTCTTTATTTATCTCTCAAGTTCCTCTCCTCTGTTTCACTCGGAATTGGTGCAGGACAGCTCTTCTTCTCCTCCAAGAACTCCATCAAGGTAAGGGGGGTATATTCTCGGGTATTCTGGGGGAATTTGAGTAAAAGGAAAGGGTTAAGGAATGTGTTTCCTTACCTCTCCAGGACAGATCTGGTTTTGTTGTGATTTAAATGTTTTAATTGTTTGTTATATTTGTATATATAATGTATTGAACATGTTTAATTACAGCGTTGTTTATTATTGACCATGAGAATTCAGTGAATATGTTGATTTTATTGATTAATATGAATGAATAAGTGTATATGTTTGATGCTGGACTGAAAAAAAAAATATTAAAGTATCATGGGTATTTATGAGAACTCCAGTGAAGAGATATGAACTGACAGCGGATACTATGATATTAAGCTCGGTATTGTACCAATCAACCAGAGCAGTTAAAGAATACACAAATTCACTCAGAAATTACAGTGATTTGACCAGTTATATATTAATCCGATTGGTTATCTGAAGAATACAAGTTTCTTATTTAAATTTTCACACAGGATTATATTTAATTTGATAAACACCTTAATTTCACTCGGAAAACATCTTTTCAAGTTAATTTCACTCGGAAATCAGTATTTCACTTAGAAAGCTCTTTTCAATTGATTTCATTTGGAGCTATATATATATTGGAACTAGAATAAAACTTATTTCACTCAGAAAACAGTTATTTCACTCAACTTATTCATTTTTGATTCACTCGGAAAATCAGTTATTTCACTCAAGAAAACTTACCCAGTTTGATTTTTACTCGGGAAACATCTTATTTAACTCAGAAAACTTCATCAATATGATTCTACTCGGATTTATAATCTTTTCACACATAAAATCTCTTTTAAATCAGAAATTACTCAGAAAATAATTATTTTACTCAGAGAGCTCTTTCTTCATTATGATTTACTCAGAAAAACGTTTTAACTTCATTGAGAAAATTCTTTCAAATTGATTTCACTCGGATTCAGATTTGTTTTATTCGGAAAATCCTCTCAGTTTGATTTTATTGGAAATCCTGCTTATTTTTACTCGGAATCTTAACTTTTGCACTCGGTATTTATCCAAGTTTTACTCAGAAAGTCTGGTTATCAACATTTCCACTTGGACATAACTTGTGTTTTAATCGGAAAACTCATTTCTACTCGGTACCAATCTATTTCTACTCGGAAAATTCATTTTTACTCGGAAACAGACTTCTTTTACTCGGATAATTATATTTCACTCGGTATTTAATTAATTTCACTCGGGAAAACCTATTTGTCACTCGGTATTTAACTCCTTCTCCTCAGAAAAGCAGTCTTAACGTTTTATACTTGGATTTTTCATTCAGAATTCCTTCTATACTCCTTATTGAATTATTAAAATGTTATAAATATCATTATTGGACTTTTCCCTATTACTATTCTAAATATTATTATTATTATTTACATTATTATTTTTATTATTGTAATTCCTATTATTATAATTAGTATTATTGCTATAAATATCTTATTTTATTAACTATGAGTAAATAAATATGAATTATATTTTATTATTTATACAAAGTATAATTTCAACTAAGTTATAAACGATATATTTTATCAAAATGACCTGCAACGTTTGATCCATTAAATCAAAAGCTTGTGAACGAATATGATGAGGCTGGAATCACATAAATACCCATGACTCAAAAGATGAAAGAGAATATATTTCGCATCATGAAAATATTTTTGAAGAAGAAAAACCTCTAGAGCATACACTTGGTACAGTGAAGAACACTCACGTTCGATCTCCATGAAGAATCTTGGGAGTACAACTGGAACGGCAACCCAATGGCATCAGAGTCGCGCCCTGATAGCCGGGTGAGACGAATAATTCTGGTGTACTTTGACTAAATGACGGAGTGTAACTATGATCGTAGGGATCCAAGTCTCAAATATATATATATATATATAAATCAATGATGAGAACCAATGAGTTCATTTGTACCAGAGCTTGGGCGGACCCTGATCGCTCTAGAGAATTGGAATGGTGATATTCCAGAGAAGAAGAAATAATTTCTTGGGCCCACATGCATCATGAAACGTAATCAAGAAATATCATAATGGAACAAACTCATGCATTCCCTGATGACATATTTGATTGTTATAATCTTTGAAATGTGAATTGCATGATTACATGTTATTACTTGTTAGTTGGATTATGTCCGCACCGGGTAACCTACAGGGTCTTGGGTTATACTTACCCTTACTGTTGACCATTTTTCAGAGGAATTAGAACTCAAGAACCCGAATGTGAAGATCAGCAATATGCTGAACCAATTGAGAACAATCATTAAGGATAGAATATTTATGATTAATAATCAGACACCGGATGACTGTATAATATCTAAGGGTGCCTGCGTGCCCCATTCTGTTAAGAGTACAATTACTTACAGTTTGTGAATGACTATATGATATATACATTATTGCTTCCACTGATCTGCCACGTATTCATGAAAAAAAAAATTCACTTTTTCTGAAAATTGTTAACACAATCAGTTAAATAGGATGAACCTACAAAAGGATTTGTCTTATCTAACAGAGGGTGTTACAAAGGTGGTATCAGAGCATAGTCGATTCATTAAGCTTGGGGAGTGGACCATTAGGTTTCCACGTACTCTGATAGAAATATTGAACAATCCATAACACTCATAAGACTAACACTCCTATGTGGAATAATCCACATAACATATACCCTGAACCTCTTTGTTGATATTCCATCAACAATTTCCTAATGACTCACCGAAACAATGATCACGACATGGAGAAATTTCTCACTCAAATCGTGGAGATGATAGAACAACAAGAATTACCCCATATCTCTACTAGGCAGAACCAAGTACTAGCTAACTTTCAGCAGAACGATCTTACCTAATTCAAAGAAAGGGTTACAACAGAAAATCTGTCAAGTATTATTAGACCATAAGAGTTAAAATAAGATCCGATTAGAAATCTGATTATAGGACCAAGTAGCTCTGATTGAGATACCATTGGTTAGGGCTATTAAGGATATTAATGGTAATTTTTGAAGTTAGTATTAAGCCCAAACTGAGATCCTGTTTGTTATAAAACGGGAAACAAGATATGACCTATTTCCTTATTCTCTCTTCATTTTCGTGTATATACTAGGACTTGGGATAGCTTGGAGCTTAAGGTAAAATTCTCTAATCTTTTGTTGCTAGGTTTTGAATTTCTGAGAATGCCTTATGAATGGGTGTTAGAAATAAAAATTATTCGCATATGAAACCCAAAGGAGGGATGTACTTAGGCGTGTCTTAAGGTGGATGTGAAGTAGTATAAAAAAAAAATTTTAAAATTTGATGGGAGATGATGGTTATTAATGGTAATTATTTGATTGTAATGGAATCCTAACTCTAGGATTTAAGGATTTTAACTAAGTTGATGATCTTGATGGCTTTGAATACTCTAGAATGATTACATATAAGGAAATGAATATCTGAGGCATTAGGTGTTGATTATTGAGGATTGGGAAAGGAGTGTATATAAGTAAGTATGTAATTAGAGTAATTAATTTAGACTATTGATGTTATGATAGTAGATTAAGGAAATAATTGATAGTGGATTAAGATATTTGAAATGATAAATAGGCATGTCATTTGGAAATAAGATGAATTGGTGATGATCTTAGATGAAACCAAGAGGCTTATAATGAGTTTGACTAAATTCTAGTAATGATTAAATGATTCATGTGATGATTTGGAAGTCTTAAGGCTAAGGAAATCATAGCATTGTTTTGTTAGGTACGGATAGCCCTTTAAGATTTAAGAGAATCTTGATCTTGAGAGAGAAATTTCCGAAGCATAACATGAGCATACAACTTGGATTCAGACAAGTCTAGGACTTGATGATAAGTTTTGGGGGACGATGTCCTATGATGGTATATTAATAGTATATATAAGTATGATTATGAAAGAATTGTATTCAGGACGATGATGCGAAACAATTTCACCTTTTGAATTTCAGGACGAAATTCCTAAAAGGGGGGGAGAATGTAACATCCCTGTTTTTAGTAGCAGTTTTATTTGGTAAATTTTGAAGTGTGGAAGGTCAGAAAGTAAGAATAAGTGAGTAAATACCTTGTATAGGGTCAGTAATACTCTAAAAATTATATTTTTGGGTATAATTATGGAATTTATGCAGACCTTTGAGGATATTAATCAAATTCCGAGTGAAAAGGGACTCTGATCCGAGTGACAGTGAGCAATACCGAGTGATAGAAAGAAAATCCGAGTAAGGAATGAAATTCCGAGTGTATGGTTATGTTATCCGAGTAATATATGACCAAGAAGGTTACTACCGAGTGGATTCTTGATCACAAAGACATTTGGAGTAAAGTGTGTTCAAGAGAACCACTCCTGAGTGAAAATCCGAGTCAAAACACCCTAGAAAGGCTCGGTTCCGAGTCAAATACTTCCTATTTTGAAGGAGACTACACTGATTGGAGTATTCCGAGTGAAAGAATGTATAAATACTCATGTTTATGTTGATTTGATGCTTCCTGCCGATTGGAGTGTGTTGTGGAATCAATTGAGAAGGATTCCGAACGGTTTCCTATGTATTTGCTTAGGAAACCGAGTGGAAAATGGTGGAGGGAGCCAATTCCGAGTGTAAAGTTAGGTTGACCAAATAAAATATTACTAAAAAGGCATATTACCGAGTGAAATCTTGGTCTTAGAAGCAGCTGGAGTGAAGTGGGTTCAAGGGAACCACTTCTGGGTGAATATTCCGAGTGAAAACACCCTTGAGAGACTCACTTCCGAGTCAGATCTTGCCAATTGTTTCTTTTCGAGTGGCAATCATTATGATTACAGTATACCGAGTGAATAGACTCAATCAGAATTATAACCAAGTGCAATCTGAGTGAGTTGTCCAACTCAGATCTTCCTAGAGAGGAAGGGAATAGCATTCCGGGTAGAAAGATCTTCGAGTGTGGTGTTTTGGGTAGTAGAGTTCCGAGTAAGGGCATATTTGAATCCAGTATAACTTGTTCTAAGGAACATGACCCCAAATACACAATTCCGAGTGAAATATAGAGTAATGGAAGCTCATTCTGAGTGGAATATATAGGGCAGAGATATTTCCAAGTAAGGTTTATGTCTGTTACTCATTTTCCGAGTGGTGAAAGACCTGAAAAGATTCTGAATGAAATGTATTTTGATGAAGGACTTAAAGACTTGAGTAGTTAAGTATGAAATAAACCCGAGTGAATGAAACCCTTTAAGTGATAGAGAGTTTGAGTGGTTCTGAGTAGACCAGAATTTATTAGGTCTGAATGAGAAACCCGAGTGAATGCTGAGGAGTTCCGAGTGAATGAATGCATATGTAGAGTTGATGCCTTCTACCGACTGAAATGTGCTATTAAAATTATTGGGAAGATTTGATGGAAGAAATAGTGATTTAAGTTATGAATTCCGAATGGTTATATATATATATATTGTATGGTTAAAGTATTACTTGGCTTGAATATGAGTGGTGATGAATGAATAATGCTAATTGAGTAGATACCGAGCGGAAAATGGTATTTGGGAACCCATTCCAAGTGAATTGCAGTAGGCAGGGCCATTTCTGAGTAAGTCTATGAGTATGACTCCTCTTCCGAGTGAGAGGTACTCTACTGGACCAAATCCGGGTGAGGCTCATACGTGTGTGTCTTTTCCGAGAGGTAATGACCTTAATAGGCTTCGATTGAAATTGTAGTTGAAGAGTTTGGTTCAAACTGAGGGAGAAATATGAGTGGACCGAGTGGAGAAAGTGTTGATTTCTGAATAAAGGATGTTATAATTCTGAGTGGAAACTGTATGAATATGGATACCCTTTTCCGAGTAAGCCTAAGGTGTTATGAAATCCGAGTAAAAAGTGATTTGATGTTGAGTTGGCTAAGGAATGATTTAGTTAAGTGTGAAATAAATAAGACTAGGTTGTTTGCCGAATGGAAATCCTGAGTAAAGAGAATCCGACTGAATCCAGAAGAAATCTGACCTAGAGAGGAGAAATCCGACTAGATGTTTTAAGAAGAAACAATCAAGAGTGAGGACCAAGAGAAACGAATCAGTTTTAGAAGATTTCCGAGCCATGAAGGGTGGACTCGCTCAGGCGAATCGGATTTCGCTTAAGCAATCCGATGTCAGCACTTCACACCGGTTGGCCAATTAGGTCCGTCCTTAGATCAGAGGTTCACACCGGACAACTATGAGCCGGTGTTCATCACAACACCGCCCTCTTTCCACAGACGGTGTCCTTAACTCCTTCACACACACCGTCCTTCCCTACTTCACACTCAACACCGCCCACTCCATACCGACCTCGCACTCCACACTGCTCTCATACAGCACACCGCCTCACACTCCACACCGCCCTCTGTTAATACCGCCCTCATACTGCACTCCGCCCTCACATACTCAATACCGTCCTCTTCAAAATCTCCAATACCGAACACCTTTTTAACCCCACTCAGACCACTTTATATATTTTAATATATCACTAACCCCTTTAATGCAAAGCTGACAGTGGAATGAGTCAAAAGTTTCCATTATCCCACCTAATCCTCCAATTGGTGTCTCCCACTTGTCTCCTGCAACTATTAAATCAATGCATCTCCAAGCCAAACTATCAGAACCAAAATTAAGAACTTCTTCCTCTTCCTTCTTCTTTCTCTTACGTACCAGCACCAACTTCTTTATTTATCTCTCAAGTTCCTCTCCTCTGTTTCACTCGGAATTGGTGCAGGACAGCTCTTCTTCTCCTCCAAGAACTCCATCAAGGTAAGGGGGGTATATTCTCGAGTATTCTGGGGGAATCTGAGTGAAAGGAAAGGGTTAAGGAATGTGTTTCCTTACCTCTCCAGGACAGATCTAGTTTTGTTGTGATTTAAATGTTTTAATTGTTTGTTATATTTGTATATATAATGTATTGAACATGTTTAATTACAGCATTGTTTATTATTGACCATGAGAATTCAGTGAATATGTTGATTTTATTGATTAATATGAATGAATAAGTGTATATGTTTGATGCTGGACTGAAAAAAAAAATATTAAAGTATCATGGGTATTTATGAGAACTCCAGTGAAGAGATATGAACTGACAGCGGATACTATGATATTAAGCTCGGTTCTGTACCAATCAACCAGAGCAGTTAAAGAATACACAAATTCACTCAGAAATTACAGTGATTTGACCAGTTACATATTAATCCGATTGGTTATCTGAAGAATACAAGTTTCTTATTTAAATTTTCACACAGGATTATATTTAATTTGATAAACACCTTAATTTCACTCGGAAAACATCTTTTCAAGTTAATTTCACTCAGAAATCAGTATTTCACTTAGAAATCTCTTTTCAATTGATTTCATTTGGAGCTATATATATATTGGAACTAGAATAAAACTTATTTCACTCAGAAAACAGTTATTTCACTCAACTTATTCATTTTTGATTCACTCGGAAAATCAGTTATTTCACTCAAGAAAACTTACCCAGTTTGATTTTTACTCGGGAAACATCTTATTTAACTCAGAAAACTTCATCAATATGATTCTACTCGGATTTATAATCTTTTCACACATAAAATCTCTTTTAAATCAGAAATTACTCAGAAAATAATTATTTTACTCAGAGAGCTCTTTCTTCATTATGATTTACTCAGAAAAACGTTTTAACTTCACTGAGAAAATTCTTTCAAATTGATTTCACTCGGATTCAGATTTGTTTTATTCGGAAAATCCTCTCAGTTTGATTTTATTGGAAATCCTGCTTATTTTTACTCGGAATCTTAACTTTTGCACTCGGTATTTATCCAAGTTTTACTCAGAAAGTCTGGTTATCAACATTTCCACTTGGACATAACTTGTATTTTAATCGGAAAACTCATTTCTACTCGGTACCAATCTATTTCTACTCGGAAAATTCATTTTTACTCGGAAACAGACTTCTTTTACTCGGATAATTATATTTCACTCGGTATTTAATTAATTTCACTCGGGAAAACCTATTTGTCACTCGGTATTTAACTCCTTCTCCTCAGAAAAGCAGTCTTAACGTTTTATACTTGGATTTTTCATTCAGAATTCCTTCTATACTCCTTATTGAATTATTAAAATGTTATAAATATCATTATTGGACTTTTCCCTATTACTATTCTTAATATTATTATTATTATTTACATTATTATTTTTATTATTGTAATTCCTATTATTATAATTAGTATTATTGCTATAAATATCTTATTTTATTAACTATGAGTAAATAAATATGAATTATATTTTATTATTTATACAAAGTATAATTTCAACTAAGTTATAAACGATATATTTTATCAAAATGACCTGCAACGTTTGATCCATTTAATCAAAAGCTTGTGAACGAATATGATGAGGCTGGAATCACATAAATACCCATGACTCAAAAGATGAAAGAGAATACATTTCGCATCATGAAAATATTTTTGAAGAAGAAAAACCTCTAGAGCATACACTTGGTACAGTGGAGAACACTCACGTTCGATCTCCATGAAGAATCTTGGGAGTACAACTGGAACGGCAACCCAATGGCATCAGAGTCGCGCCCTGATAGCCGGGTGAGACGAATAATTCTGGTGTACTTTGACTAAATGACGGAGTGTAACTATGATCGTAGGGATCCAAGTCTCAAATATATATATATATATAAATCAATGATGAGAACCAATGAGTTCATTTGTACCAGAGCTTGGGCGGACCCTGATCGCTCTAGAGAATTGGAATGGTGATATTCCAGAGAAGAAGAAATAATTTCTTGGGCCCACATGCATCATGAAACGTAATCAAGAAATATCATAATGGAACAAACTCATGCATTCCCTGATGACATATTTGATTGTTATAATCTTTGAAATGTGAATTGCATGATTACATGTTATTACTTGTTAGCTGGATTATGTCCGCACCGGGTAACCTATAGGGTCTTGGGTTATACTTACCCTTACTGTTGACCATTTTTCAGAGGAATTAGAACTCAAGAACCCGAATGTGAAGATCAGCAATATGCTGAACCAATTGAGAACAATCATTAAGGATAGAATATTTATGATTAATAATCAGACACCGGATGACTATATAATATCTAAGGGTGCCTGCGTGCCCCATTCTGTTAAGAGTACAATTACTTACAGTTTGTGAATGACTATGTGATATATACATTATTGCTTCCACTGATCTACCACGTATTCATGAAAAAAAAAATATTCACTTTTTCTGAAAACTGTTAACACACTCAGTTAAATAGGATGAACCTACAAAAGGATTTGTCTTATCTAACAGAGGGTGTTACAGAATGTATGCATTGAAGTCTTAAAAATTTCTGTATATTCATTCCTACTATATGACTACCATGATGCAAAAATACTCTATGCTTGATTATTTTCTAGGTTGTTTAAAAAGGGAATGGGTGCTATTACTTCTCAAAATTCTCTATAGTGCATGTTAATTATTTGTGAAAAGTCCTGTAAGAACTTACTTTGCATATTGGTCATGATCTTCATCATACATGATAAGCAATAGTATTTATATGGTTTACAATTTTGATACAGGACACTATACTTATGGTTTTTCTTTGCCATCCTTATTATATTATCATCATTTAAAGTTATGCCTTTTGCACAGATGGCAAGATTTAAACAAATCGCCCCTCCTTCTCCACCAAAGAACACTGCAGGATCATCAAGGAGAAATAAGGGAAAACGACCAAGGACAGATGACCAAGACAGCGCCCCAAGATTCAAAAACAAAGATAAGAGTAGGCGTTATGAAGATATTTCTAACTGGACATTCATACCAGAAAGAAAGGTAGATTTGGCCCTTAGAGAATGCGATTCTTTCTTGCAAGTCATCAGAAGAAGAAATTGGCTAAAAATCTGCTATCCCAGAGACAAATATGATCCTGAAATTATCTGGGAATTTTATGCCAATGCCTGGCCCAAGGAAGGTGCAGGAGATAGGAGGACCTATGTAAGAGGACATATGCTTTCTTATGGCAGAGATGCTATCAACACTTACTTAGGTAATCTCATGGAATTGGAGGAAGGAGAAACTTGTCAATATGGAGAAATAAGACTGCAGAATTAGGAAATCCCTGCCCGAGATATAGAGGCAGCCATATGCATCCTTGGTCATCACTTCCAAACTGGCCAAGGGGAACAACCAATGCGTATCCTGAGAAAGGATATGACTACCAATTCTCAAGTTTAGACTTTATTCTTACTTGCAAATGTGGCCCCAAATGCCCATGTATCTGATTTGATTTATGCCAGATGTTATCTGTTATATTGTATGTTACAGGAAAACATCACCATTGATTTGGCATAGATTATCTCAAACGAAATCCACAAATTTGCCACAGTAGAGCAAAAATACTCTCAACCAGGCCAAAAGGTTAAGGGAAGTTTAGGATTTCCAGCTTTTATCACTAATTTCTGTGAAGTGCAAGGAATTGTAGTTCAAGACCTAAAGCCTATCAGGCCTCCTATCGATAGGCACTTCATAGAAAAACACTGCACCAACACCCGGCCTGCCCAAGAGCCTCAACAGAAACCTCAAGAAGCACAACAGCAAGCACCACCACCAGCAGGATCAGAACCTGCCCCCTTCCTCTTAGCTCGGAATTATTGATGATCCTACAAACAATCCACCAGCTCAAGATCCAGAACAGCCATCTCTTGTTACAACACAATGCTAATCATCGAGGTTTAATGCATATACATCATGGCTTATACCATAGCAATCCTACAGGATAACCTAATCCCTGGATAGATCCAATCCAATTTGAAGCCCAAATTGCTTGGCCTGGGGACAGGCCTCCTTTCTTGGGAGGGGGTGAGACTTCACAGGCTGGACCAGGACCTTCCTCACAGGGACCTCCAGTAAGGGAAGTAGAAGATGATTCTTCAGAGGACGAATGATGAGTTTTACTGCTTTAGTTTTATCACTTTAATTTTTCCTCTCCAAACTTTTCTGATTGACATTTTATGGTTTTTACTTTGAGTTTTTGATAGTCTCACACTACTGCAGCATACTTTAGTAATTTTGAAATTTTTGTGATTATGTGTTTGGATGCAACATTACTTGAAACTGGAACATTTTTGAAAAAAAAAACCCAACCAAGAATAAAATTTTTTAGAAAAGAAAAGTTTCTAGGCAACAAAATCTTTTTAGTAGCACTGATTTTTAAAGGCGGAATGGTTGAATTAAGAACCAGGAAATTGGAATAAATGTATTTTTGATTATTTACATGCTCGAACCTTTTTCTGTTGGAATGGAAAATATGCCTTATAACCCAGTGAGTAGTGAGAAATTTAAACACCGAGAGTATCATTAGAAGTTGTTAAGTTTGCATTACCTAATTTTCTGATTAACCTCTTTTGTAAGAAATAAGGCAAGGAAATGATAAAGGCAATTTTGAAAATAAAATTAGCCCAGAGCCAAAAAGCTACCCTAAAAAATATACCCTATTCTCTGGTAGCCCATTTTTGAGCCAAAACTTTTATTCTATAAAAACACCCTAACCCAAGCATGAGAAATAAATATATTTATATATTAATGTAGGTTTTGATAATGACACAACAAATGAAGAGATATTAAGGATATTGTCAAACTATCAATTTTGATGAACAACAAAGGACTTGAGTCAAGGCATTCACAAAGGACTAAATTAAGTGAAAAATGATCAATAAAAGTGCCAAGAATCAAAGGAAATAAAACGTATGCAATTAAGTATCAAAAAGGGTCCAAAACGCAACAGAACGCAAAGGAACAGCTTCATGAATCAATTCAAGGAAGCTAGGAATCGATGCACTTAAACATCTTTGAGAGTTAACAGTAAGGTAATTATTTTTAAGTGCCAAAAATTAAATATCTTTAAGAGAGTGAGCAAAAATTATTTCTTGAGAGAGAAAATACTTTTGAGTGCTAAAATTTGAATATCCTCTCTTTGAGAGTTATCATTTTGTGAAAGCATTAACTTGTATATCCACTCTATTGGAGATTTATCCTTGTACACTTAAACACCAAATATCCTAGAGTTTTGGGTTGAGTTTCAACCTTGTAAAAATTGTGAGATTGAGAGATTGGGTGGGTTACCCTTGTACTTGTGAGAATTGGGTTCTTGAGTGTGGGACACTAGAAAGCCGTGATTGCTCAAAGTTGTATCTCTAATCTCCAATAGTGGAAATCCTCTAAGTGGGTTGCTTAGAGGCGAGACGTACACCGGTGTGGTGGAACTCGTATATATCGGTTTGCAAATCTCTCTTCCCTACACTCATTTAAATTTATGCATTTAAGATTTCTTGCTAAATATTTGTGTTTATAAATTAATTAGTTAAGGAACTTTATTAATTTACTTGTTTAAATTAAAGTGCATATTCTATTGGCTTGATTAAATTTGTAAATCACTTAGATTAAATTTATTGAAGTTGTTTAAGTAATATTCTTTTGAATTATTTTTTAAATCTTTCTATGTACCAAAAAATAGTGTTGTGATTAATTTGATATTATTACTTGAATATAACTTTATCTCTTAAAGTGAATTTATTGCCATATATACTTAGTACTTGTTAATTTGCCTTGAGTATAAATTGTTATCATTTGTGATTAAATTTATTATCATCAACATCAAAGAATTAATTTCAAAAGCATTCCAAGTAAAATTTTTAATACTCAATTCACCCCCCTCTTAGGTAATTGAGGCCACTTGGTTAACAAGTGGTATCAGAGCTTGACTCTTGGTAGATCAAGCTTAACAAGTTCAAGAGAACAAATGGCCTCAAATTCTCTAAACCTTTTTCCTGAGGTTGGTGCCACAAATAGACCTCTCGCTTTCAATGGTGAGGGTTACGCTTTTTGGAGAGAAAGGATGAAAATTTTTGTTCAATCAATTGATTTGAAAATATGGAATGCTATTGAAAATGGTCCTTTTGTACCTATGCATATTGTTGGTGATAAACAAGTTGAAAAACCTATGGATGATTGGACGAGTGAGGAAGAAAAGAAAGTACAATATAATTACAAAGCAAAAAATCTTATCACTTTAGCCTTAGGTCCTGATGAATTTTTTAGAGTAGTTACATGTAAATCTGCTAAGGATATGTGGGATACCCTTCAAATAACTCATGAGGGAACTAGCAATGTTAAGGACTCTAAGATTAGTACTTTAACTAGTCAATATAAAAGCTTTAGAATGAATTCCAATGAATCTATTTTAGAACTTTAAAAGAGATTTACTTTGATTATTAATCATCTTATTACTCTTGGTAAATCTTATACTAACAAGGAACTTATCCACAAAGTTCTAAAAAGTCTTACTAGGGAATGGCAACCTCTTGTTACGACTATCAAGCAATCTCCCAATATAAATGATATGTCTCTTGCCATATTGTTTGGTAAGTTACAAGAACAAGAACAAGAGTTGAAAGATTTGAAACACGCCGAGGAAGAAAAAAAACCTCAAAGAAGAAAGGACTAGCTCTCAAAGCCACCTCAACTGTTGAAGATGAATCCGAGAGTGATCTTGATAAGGACGAAGAGTTAGGTTTATTCGTGAAGCGCTTTGGAAAGCTTATAAAGAACAAACATTTCCAAAGAAGTTTCAAATCTCAAGGTAAGAAACCTATTCTTAAAGAAAATTCTTCTTCACCTACTTGCTTTGAATGTGGAAAGGAAAGGACACTTCAAGATAGATTGTCCAAACCTAAAGAAGAAAAACAAAGAAAGAAAAGGGAGAAGAAGAGCATATATCGCATGGGATGAAAATAAGATAAGTAGCTTGACGAATAAGAAAATGAAGAAGCAAACCTTTGCCTCATGGCCAATCACCAAGATAAAGAAAATGAGGTAAATTTTCATGACTTAGATAAGGAAGAACTACTTGATGCTCTTGAAGAATTGTATGATAAATTTATAACAATTTCTAATAAGCATAAGCTATCAAGAAAAACCATTGATACTCTAGAGATACATCTTGTAGAACTTGGTAAAGAAAATGAATTTTTGTAAAAGGAAATAGTAAATGTTCAAGCATGCTCTAAGACTAAACCTTGTGAATTTGCTAAGAAATGTGACATGCTAGAAACGAAGGTTTTAGACTTGAGTAGAACTCTAGAAAAATTTACAAATTGTAGAGACAATTTAAATGTTTTACTTGGAAAATAACGTTGCATGTTTGATAAAACTGGATTAGGTTTTAATGCCTATAAGAAACAAAAGAGTTATAAAAATTTCTTTATACCACCTAGTAAAACTGCATCAGCTTTCATGAAATGTAATTATTGTGGTTTTAAAGGACATAGTGCATCTAATTGTAATGTTAGAAATTAGGGCCAAAGGTTGTGAGAAAAGTATGGGTTCCTAAAAAAACATTACCTCAAACTAACCTACAAGGACCCAACATAAAATGGGTACCAGGTTCTCTAACTTGACATGTTTTGTAGGTATGCTTTAAAGCGAATAGCACCCATTGGTATTTGGATAGTGGGTGTTCAAAACATATGACGAGAGATAAAAGTAATTTCATTTCATTTACTCCATGAAATAAAGGATTCATTACATATGGAGACAAAACGAAGGGAAGAATACTAGGAATCAGAAATGTTGGTAAAAATTCTTCCACTTCTATAAATGATATATTATATGTTGAGGGACTTAAACATAACTTGCTTAGCATTAGTCAATTATGTGATAAGGGCTATAAAATTGTTTTCGAATCAAACTGTTGCAAAATTGAAAATAAGCTAAACAAGGAAAAAAATTCATTGGTCAAAGAGTTGATAATATTTATATGATTAATCTTGATTGTCTTGCTTCAAATGATGTGTAATGCTTCATAACTAAAGAGGATGAATCATGGCTATGGCATAGAAGAATTGCTCATATTCATATAGACCATTTAAACAAACTTGTTTTGAAATACTTAGTAATTTGTTTACCAAAATTGAAATTTGAAAACAAGTTTTGTGACGCATGTCAAAAGTGAAAGCAAGTAAAGGTTTCTTTTTAAGCAAAAAAATGTCATTTCAACAAATAGACCTTTACAGCTTTTACATATGGATTTATTTGGACCTTTAAAAATTAAAAGTTTTGGTTGAAACTATTTTGGTCTTGTGATTATGGATGATTATTCTAGGTATACATGGACTTTGTTTCTTACTCATAAACATGAAGCATGTCATGCATTTAAGAAACTTGCCAAGATCATCCAAAATGAACAAAATTTGAAAATAGTATTTATTCAAACGGATCATGGGGGAGAATTTGAAAATCAATCTTTTGAAAAATTTTATGAAAAATTTGGCATTGAACATAATATTTTGACTCCAAGAACTCCACAACAAAATGGAGTAGTTGAAAGGAAAAATCGATCTTTAGCGGAGCTCGCAAGAACTATGTTAAATGAAAGTAATATTTCGAAACATTTTTGGGCCGATGAGGTAAATACCGCTTGCCATGTTATGAACCGATATTTGATAAGGCCTATATTAAAAAAAACTCCCTATGAGCTTTATAAAGGAAGAAAACCAAATATTTCTTATTTTCATATATTTGGATGCAAATGCTTTGTTTTAAATAATGGAAAGGATAATCTCGGAAAATTCGATGCAAAATCTGATGAAGCAATATTCTTAGGTTATTCATCTACTAGTAAAGCATATCGACTCTTTAATAAATGAACTTGTACAATTAAAGAGTCTATACACGTCAAATTTGATGAACTTAACCAAAATCCTTTGAGAAAGAAAATTGATGATCTTGTAGGTACCTTCTAACAAATGAACTTGGAAGAAAACAAAAATGAAGGAGACACAACACAAAACAATGAACCTCAACAAAAGGAGTGGATCACCGTAAAGAATCACCCCTTGGACAATATCATAGGTGAAGTAACAAAAGGTGTAAGTACTTGAAACGCTATTAGAAATGCATGCAATCACTTAGCTTTTGTATCACAAATAGAACCCAAAAATATCAATGAAGCTATTATTGGTAAACATTGGATGTTGGCCATGCAAGAAGAATTGAATCAATTTAAAAGAAATAAAGTTTGGGAACTTGTGCCAAGACCCAATGAACACCTGATAATAGGCACCAAATGGGTTTTTAGAAATAAGCTAGATGAAAATAGAATAATAACAAGAAATATAGCTAGATTAGTTTCTAAGGGATATAATCAAGAAGAGGGAATAGACTATGAAGAAACGTATGCTCCCATAGCTAGGTTAGAAGCCATAAGATTACTGTTAGCTTTTGCTTGTTGTATGGATTTTAAGCTTTATCAAATGGATGTCAAAAGTTCTTTTCTAAATGGCTATATTCAAGAAGAAATTTATGTAGATTAACCTCCCGACTTTGAAAATCACAAATTTCCAAACCATGTTTTTAAATTGAGAAAAGCTTTATATGGTTTGAAACAAGCTCCAAGAGCTTGGTATAAAAGACTTAGTAAATTTCTTTTAGAAAATAATTTTAAAAGAGGAAAGGTTGATACTACACTATTTATAAAACGCAAAAATGATGACATTCTTTTGGTACAAGTTTATGTTAATGACATAATATTTGGTGCTACTAACAAAATTCTTTGTCAAGAGTTTGCCAAGATTATGCAAGATGAATTTGAAATGTCCATGATGGGAGAACTCACCTTTTTCCTTGGATTACAAATCAAACAAACAAATGAAGGGACTTTCATTAGTCAAACAAAATATTGCAAAGAACTACTCAAAAGATTTGAAATGGACAAGGCAAACGAAATAGCTACACCCATGAGTACATCTTGCTACTTAGACAAAGATGAGAAGGGTAAGGACGTTGGAATAACTAAATACCGAGGTATGATTGGATCCTTACTTTACTTAACAGCTAGTAGACCCGATATTATGTTTGTTGTATATATGTGTGCTAGATATCAAGCATGTCCTAAAGAATCACATCTCACTGCCGTAAAAAGAATTTTGAAATATCTTGTGGGTACTCAAAATGTTGGTTTATGGTATCCCAAAGGCGTTGAATGTATTCTTGTAGGATATTTTGATTCTGATTTTGCTGGTTGTAAACTTGATAGGCAGAGTACTAGTGGCACATGTCATTTACTTGGTAGTTCCCTTGTTTCTTGGCATAGCAAGAAACAAGTAAGTATTGCTTTATCGACAGCTGAGGCAGAATATGTAGCAATTGGCAGTTGTTATGCTCAAATTCTTTGGATGAGACAATAACTTCTTGATTTTGGTGTTGTTTTAAACAAAGTACCTATTAAATATGATAACACTAGCGCCATAAATATCTCCAAAAATCCTGTTATGTACTCTAGGACTAAACATATTGAGATAAGACATCATTTTATAAGAGACCATATTTTGAAAAGAGATTGTGTTCTTGAATATGTTGAAACTTCAAAACAATTGGCGGATATTTTTACAAACCCCTTCCAAAAGAACAATTTATAAATATTAGAAGGGAATTAGGAATTTTGGAAATTGTTTAATTGATCACATTTTCTTACTCTTTGAACATGGTGATTTACTTTGTGATATATGGTCAAATCTTTTCATTAAAAAGCTAATCACATTTTCAATAATCATGATAATGCTCCACAAATCATTTGTTTTATTGAGTTTCCGAGTAGCCTATACTTAATTAAACATATTTTTGACACCAAATAATCTCTTATACACTACATGGATCTCAAATTCAAAATGTCAAATGACCTTTGATTTTCTTGACTTTCTTGTGCAACAAGATCATTGGCAAATTGCAAAATTTTAATCCTTGTATAACCTCTCACAAAATTCCCATGAGATTTTGCTTATCCAAAAGAAGGAGAAAATATCATTATGGTTGCTTAAATGCTTTGAATTACTATGTGATATATGTTGCATGCTTTAGGGGGAGTTTTATATACAATTGGTATCTTGCTTCAATAATGAATGTATCTGTCTTAAAGTGGTCTATATTCTTAAATGTCTTTTTGATGATGCCAAAGGGGGAGAAAATAAATATATACATTCTAAGTAGCATAAAGTATCTTACAAAGGGGGAGACAATATCATGATGTTATAATGGTATCTATTAAATGATTAATGGGGAGATAAAATCTAGAATCAACATCTATATCTATCCTTGTTGAAATTGCATGATTAAGGGGGAGCCTTATAATTTTTACAACAAGTGATATCCAATTACAATTACATGAGTAAATGACAAAGTGGTATTCAATTTTATATCTGACATATGTATAACATGTGGTATCAAATTATATGTGTAAAGGATAGTCATTTATGCCATGTATTTGAACTATTATGAGACTAACACCCCGAGAGATAAACATTTGTTGTCATCCTCAAAAAAGGGGAGAATGTATTTAGATATTGACGTAAGTTTTGATAATGACACAACAAATGAAGAGATATTAAGGATGTTGTCAAACTATCAATTTTGATGAACAACAAAAGACTTGAGTCAAGGCATTCACAAAGGACTAAATCAAGTGAAAAATGATCAATAAAAGTGCCAAGAATCAAGGGAAATAAAATGTATGCAATTAAGTATCAAAAAGGGTCCAAAACGCAACAAAACGCAAAGGAACAGCTTCATGAATCAATTCAAGGAAGCTAGGAATCGATTCACTCTCTTCAAAAGCCCTGGGAATCGATTCATCACTCAAAGAATCGATTCATGCTTGTACGAAACCTTGGGAATCGATTCACCTGTTGAAAGAATCGATTCATGCCTATAAAACACGTTGGGAATTGATTCACCTATTGAAAGAATCGGTTCATGCCTATAAAACATGTTGGGAATCGATTCACATGTTGAAGGAATCGATTCATGCCTAAAGGAATCGATTCACGGCCTTAAGGAATCGATTCACACACTGTCAGGAGACCAAAATGCACACTGGGAATCAATTCATTGAACAATTCATTCAGTGTTCTTAGTCAGTTTAACGCAGTGGAACAGCTTGGAGTCGCAACTTGAACGCTACAGATCGCACTACAAATTTTATAACTCGTTGAACCATGCTTAGTATGTCGAAGGAATTATCAATTCGCAAAGCCATGCTCCACCAAGCGTCAAAGGAATTAATAAATTGCCAACACCATGCCTTGTGAACGCTATAAATAGGAGAAGAGTTGAAGGCTTAAATCACTCCACAGAGAAGCATTCCCTCTGTTTCATACTTCCCTCTTTATTCACGCTGCATTTAGCTCTCGTTTCATTTGCTTCGTTTGGCTAATAGTTCTTTGAGAGTTAACAGTGAGGAAATTATTTTTAAGTGCCAAAAATTAAATATCTTTAAGAGAGTGAGCAAAAATTATTTTAAGAGCTAAACTTGCAAATTATTTCTTGAGAGAGAAAATATTTTTGAGTGCTAAAATTTGAATATCCTCTCTTTGAGAGTTATCATTTTGTAAAAGCTTTAACTTGTATATCTACTCTCTTGGAGAGTTATCCTTATACACTTAAACACCAAATATCCTAGAGTTTTGGGTTGGGTTTCAACCTTGTAAAAATTGTGAGATTGAGAGATTGGGTGGGTTGCCCTTGTACTTGTGAGAATTGGGTTCTTGAGTGTGGGACACTAGGAAGCCGCGATTGCTCAAAGTTGTATCTCTAATCTCCAATAGTGGAAATCCTCTAAGTGGGTTGCTTAGAGGCGAGACGTACACCGGTGTGGTGGAACTCGTATATATCGGTTTGTAAATCTCTCTTCCCTACACTCATTTAAATTTATGCATTTAAGATTACTTGCTAAATATTTGTGTTTATAAATTAATTTGTTAAGGAACTTTATTAATTTACTTGTTTAAATTAAAGTGCATATTCTATTGGCTTGATTAAATTTGTAAATCACTTAGATTAAATTTATTGAAGTTGTTTAAGTAATATTCTTAAATTATTTTTAAATCTTTCTAAGTACCAAAAAATAGTGTTGTGATTAATTTGATATTATTACTTGAATATAAATTTATCTCTTAAAGTGAATTTATTGCCATATATACTTAGTACTTATTAATTTACCTTGAGTATAGATTGTTATCATTTGTGATTAAATTTATTATCATCAACAAATATATTTATCAAAGAATTAATTTCAAAAGCATTCCAAGCAAAATTTTTAATACTCAATTCACCCCCCTCTTGAGTAATTGAGGCCACTTGGTTAACAATAAACGCCTACCTTATCAGCATGTTTATTTTTGAAAGGAGCATAAAATACTTTTCAAAAGGGTGATGAAAGAAGTGGAGGCTGAGAAAGGCAATACTAAAGAAAAATAGTACGTTCTCCATCCAGAAATTTAATCAAAAAGGAGAACTAAAAAAAAGAAATAAAGAATTCTGTAGCTTAAAAAGGAAGAAGCCTTATACTTTGAAAATTTCAGAACATATGCTCTTCTTCATGCATGCACTTTGAATCCAAGCAAAACCAAGAATTCTTGTTTAGCCCAGCCTCATTACAACCATGAAAAGACCTTTCTGATCTTTGTTGTTCTTATGATTTTGATTTGATTGGAAATGACGGGCAATGTTAACTAGGTAGTTCTCATGATGGATATGTGAAACAGACACCCAGTAAGAGATAATGAGAGTTCCTTATTCTTACAGCAATTGGCTACTTGCTTTGTGAGTAATTAAATGGTGTATTACATTTCAAAGGAATGTGTATTAAGGATGTTATTTACCTAAAAAAAGAGATTATGTCTTAAAGATTTTGTTTGCAACTGAACCTGATCTTCATGAATGCTTGATTGTTAAATCTAATAATTTTTACTTGAGGACAAGCAAAAATCTAGGTTGGGGAGAGTTTGATAAGTGTTTATTGAGTATTGATTTCATGCTTCAATTTAACCCATTGTTGATAAGAATTCAACTGAAAGTGTACATAATTGAGTATGAAATCTCTTATGAAAAATTCTTTGTGTAAAAAAACTAACTCTTCAAACTCTTAAGAAAAAATTGCTTCAAAATTCTTAACAAGTTACAGGAATTCAAGGGGGCTAAGTTGAGCAACAATGAAGAAGCTACAGCATGAAGAAATAAGCATCAGGCCTCCTCACGCTTAAGCGTGAGGAAGGGACACTTGGGCAAGGGATACAATGGTAAAATCAAGCATCAGGACCCTTCCACGCTTAAGCGTGAGAAGGGGGCACTTGAGCGTGAATGCCAAGAAGAGAAAGCCACGCTTAAGCGTGACTGAGCGTGAGAGACAACATCAATTCTTCTCCTCACGCTTGAGCTTAAACACCACACGCTTGAGCATGAGCCTGAGCATGCTTGAGCGTGACTTTGGGCATGACCAAGTGCAGGTAACACAGAAGCTACAAGAAGGCATCAGGTCACTCACGCTTGAGCGTAACCATTAAGCTCAAGCGTGACTCATCCAGTATGGAATTTTTAATTTAATATTAACCAATGGTGCGATGCCAACTCAACCACTTTGAGGTGTTTCTACATGTCTCGGAATATTCCTTCATAGGCTCTATGCAAGTGGGCAAGGGAAACTGAAGCATAACCCTTATAAATCAAGAAGAAAATAGGGCATCTGAGATATCCGGGATATCAATCATTCCCTGCATCTCTTGCAAAATCCAATCTCTCCATTATTCCTTTTACCTTCTGTATTCATTTCCAAATTTTCTTAAAGTGAAAATACAAAGCATGAATAACTAATTTTCCTTTATTGGGATTGGTTGTAATCAATTCAAACCTGAAGTAATGCTGCTGTAAGTTTTTATATATGTTAATGAGATTTGATACTTTCTATATTTCATTCTGCCATTAATGCCTGAAGGTACTTGATCACTATTTTCTTGTTTTAAGTTTTCTTAAGTATACTGGGAAGTAACTTTTGGAAGCAGATCTGAATGAAATACTCTTTGCGAGTAGCTGACCAGGGATGGCATCTAACGCAATGAATGTTAAAACAATCAATTGCTAATGCTAGAATGATTTCAAAGTGACTGAGGAATCAGCAGTTTGAAATCATTCTTATGAATTTTGTAGTCAAGGGATCGATACAAATGACTTTGATTGTGACGTAGAAATTATCATTTCAAATTACATACATGCAATTTATTCAGCTTATGGAAGGTGAGATGCGATGAAACCAATCCCAGTTTTCCAAATCTGATTTTTTTCTCAAACACTTTACTGTCATTATTTTCATTCAACACTTGCTGTTTCTTTTGTATTCAAGCTTTTGCACAACAAAATCAAAATAAAACTTTTGTCAAAATCATTTCAAGAACTAAGATCTTCAAACCAACACCTCCTCAGTGGAATGACATCTATACTATTCTACAATTACTGTGTTTAAACTTGGCACAAACATTTCATTGAGTTCATATTATACAAACTTGATTCTCTTTCCTTGAATACTTCATTTCTTTGTATGATCAAATAAAAAACCATTACCAACTGCTCTTGCCATGTCCTCTAAGAAAGAAGACTCTTTTAAAAAATTATTGTATGCCGCATATGGTGATAAGCACACGGTATTCTTTAGTAAAAAGAAAAAAGAATGGTTTAGTATGTGCTTATCGCAAGCCTCTTACAATAGGACAAAACATTGACTTTTATAACATAGCAGTTTAGTTTCACATAGTACAACACTCAAAGAGGGCTTCATTAAGAAATAGGTAGAAGCACACCAAACTCTTACTTTTTTTGTCAAACACTTTTATATATGTGATCTATTGAGCCTCGGTTCTTATAGTCATTCCCTGGTCAATAATTTAAGAAAAGAAAAAGAATTTACTTAAAAAAAACAAGCTATCCTTCACAAATTTATAGTTGTCAGTTGTAAACAACTACAAACACCAATATATTTGAAACTTGATTTACTCTTTTGTACCTTCTTCTATACAAAATAAGAAAACCATGTGTATAAGTTGACATTGTTAATGGGGGTGGTGCATTAATATTATTATTTATTCAGTTGCTTTGTAATTTCAAATAGAGCATGCAAAGAACTTTGATTAACTGAGTCCCACATCGGAAGTTGTGGTTGAAGTTACATGGAGAAAAGAATATAAAAATGAAATGCATGACATTGGGCAACATACTTACCTGGATGGGGTGAATAGGTGATTATGAAGGCCTATGGCCTAGGGAAGTGACCTCCGTTGCACTTTGGAGGGGTGCTTCTCTAAGGTCTGCCCAAGTGGTAGAGCCTACATCATAATTTGTTGCAGTAGGGGCTTGTATTCGTGTAGCCCCTTTAAGATTTATAGTTTAAATTATATTAGATATATACTAGATAAGATAAGGTATGATGTTATATTTCATTATTATAATCTGTATTTAGGGTTGGTATGGTTTGCCCTGATGTTAATTTTTAAAAGATAAATGGTCATTTTTGTTTGTTTTGTTTTAACACCATTAAAGCTGCAACTATTTTTAAATTCGTCAATATGTACTTTAAATTGCTAGTAAAAAAATGGGGTTAAAACAAAACAAATGATGAGGACTAATTTGTATATCTAGTTGTGTAAAGACTAAAACTTAAAACTAATATATGGATTGATTTGTAAATAAAAGTGATGTAAAATAACCAACTAATTAATTTGATTACTGTACTCGCTCAACATTGTCAAGATTTTGTTTTGGTGCTGTTTCCTAACATAGCAAATGAGGGGGCTAAAGTGGTTTGTGGGGTTGGTGAAAATCTCACAAAATGGAGAATAGATGATAAACTAAAAAAGTTTCTAAAAGACATCAAAGAAGGTGCACTAGAAAACAAAGATTATCCAACCTTCTTGTATGTTTATGATGAATTATGTGTGTCCTGGTTTTGTCAAAAAAGACGTAAATAAACACACAAACATATCATCTGTCGACCAAAGTGGTGCTAGTATGTTTTGATTAGCACTACCGCCTTATGGTTCCTCTTCTGGCATCTTCTTAAATAGGCAAGAGCTCTCAAATTTTTGAATGATTTTACATCAGTGCTAGAGACGGGATAGACGGTTGCTGTGTGGAAAGCCTTAAGGGTCCCAAAACCCAATAGGGTGACTTTGAAATCACATGGTGGGATGGTTATCTATTGAATTATAAGTTTTGTTTTCTCTATCTGCTTGTATGTGTTGTGAGTTTCTTATTTTTTTTATTCTAGTATAATTTATATTTAAATTTTACCTTTACATTGTTATTCTAAATATTGTGTATCATTTGTAAAATGTGAAATTTGTATTTTTTGATAGAACATGGTCTACTGGGATACTTAAAAGTTTAATATTGAATTCCAATTCATCCTCTGCATTCTTTCTATTTGTACTGTATGGGCAATGAGTTAGGCCTATCAATCTTAACAGGATGAACATAGTGGTTGTTCATCGTATACTGTATGAAAGGTATGCTTTACATAGGAAGTGCATTCTCAAGATGCAAGATTGGCTCCTTGGTAATATTACAGTGGGTGGAGACATTTTGGCTTGTAAAGGATAACATTCTGTAAATTTGTGTATGTTTTCAAACTGAGGCCCACATCGGGTTATGTATTATGTTAAGTACACTACTTGTGATATAAAACAGAAGGTTTCATTAAAATGAAAGTCACGGGGCTGTGTGATAAGTGCAAAGCGAACTATTCTTTCGCCTTTTACTAAAGAATACCGTGTACTTTTCACTCTAAGCAGCATACGCCAATTTTGAAAAGAGCTGTCCTCTTAGGAGAACTCTGCAACTAAAGTTAAGGATTTATTATTTTCAAGATAAATCAATAATAATCATTATATTTGAAAATTAAATTATAATTTATTATAATTATAATATTTGGTAATCTTGTTATTTTATTTATGTATTTATTGTAATTGTATTTGTGTTTATAATATAATATAATTTAAGATTATTGATATTTATAATTAATTTATTTAGGATTATTTTATTTATTTTAATATGTATTACCTTGAATTATGAGTTAAATTTTTATGCTGAAAACGTTTGTTTATAATCCTGCGTATATATCTCGTTAATGTTTCTTGCTTCATATATATGCATATAATTTTAATCATGGGTTTTGGCTATATTTATCTTATTTTCACCTAAAAATTATTATTGAAATATATACAGTGGAATAAAGTTATTGTTTCAAACTATTGCTTAAGACACAACGTGCCTTTGCTTAACGTACGACATCAAAGTGATTATTATGAATAGATTCTGCAAAGCAGTTTTTTGGAGTCCCACTTTGTTACATGTCCCGGGTGAAGTGACCTTCATTGCACTTTGGTTAACGTATGACATCACAGTATTATTTACGCTGGTTATCCAGGACAGTTGTGTTTAGGGATACGCAAGTCACTTAGGAAAATAAACATCACCTATCCCTCATTATTAATATATTAATATTGTGTGTCGGAGATATTCTTGAAATTGATTCAATTGAACTAGCTGACTTTTGACATGAAAAATTGTTAGTTTAATTATGAGATTTAACAATACCTGTCAATTTAATCTTTAATATTGCAAAAGGAAAATCAATATTAAGATGTGTTTGGATACATAGTTTTATTAAGTGCTTATTTGATAAATTTATCATGATTTCATGTCATAACTTTAACTGTTAAACTTGAAATAAATTATGAAGTTTGTCAATTAATATGCTTTCAAAAGCTCATGCAAATGTAATAAAATATTTATCATTTTTTAATCTAGCAATCATGCAAAGGGACAACCAAGGTTCAAAAATTATTAGATGTACGTGCCTAATTATGTCAGAAACATTATCACAGGAATTTTAGGCATTGAGTTAAGCATCACATACTAAGAATGAATTTCTAAATCACAATATTTTTTTATCAAATTTATCAGGTTATTTTCCTACTACTTAAAAATTAGACGCGATAACCTAAAAGTTAGAAATGAGAGATAACGTTAACTAACAAAGATGGTGTCAACTACATGACTACTAAGAGGAATATTGAACTGCTCTTGCAACGTCCTCTAAGAAGGAAGACTCTTCCAAAAAATTATTGTATGCCGCATATGGTGATAGGCACACGGTATTCTTTAGTAAAAAGCAAAAGAATGGTTCACTATGTGCTAATGGCAAGACTCTCACAATAGGACAAAACATTAACTTTTATAAGATAGCAGTTTAATTTCACATAGTACAACACTCAAAGAGGGCTTCATTAAGAAATAGGTAGAAGCACACCAAACTCTTACTTTTTTTGTCCAATACTTTTATATATATGATCTATTGAACCTCAGTTCTTATAGTCATTCCCTGGTCAATAATGTAAGAAAAGAAAAAGAATTTACTCAAAAAACAAGTCATCCTTCACAAATTTATAGTTGTCAGTTGTAAACAACTATAAATACCAATATCTTTGAAACTTGATTTACTCTTTTGTACCTTCTTCTATACAAAATAAGAAAACCAGGTGTATAAGTTTACATTATTGACGGGGGGTGGTGCATTAATATTATTATTTATTCAGTTGCTTTGTAATTTCAAATAGAGCATCAAAAGCACTTTGATTAACTAAGTCCCACATCGCAAGTTGTGGCTGAAGTTACATGGAGGAAGGAATATAAAAATGAAATGCATGACATTGGGCAACATACTTACCTGGATGGGGTCAATAGGTGATCATGAAGGCCTACAGCCTAGGGAAGTGACCTCCATTGCACTTTGGAGCGGTGCTTCTCTAAGGTCTGCCCAAGTGGTAGAGCCTACATCATAATTTGTTGCAGTAGGGGCTTGTATTCGTGTAGCCCCTTTAAGATTTATAGTTTAAATTATATTAGATATATACTAGATAAGATAAGGTACGATGTCATATTTCATTGTTATAATCTGTATTAACATGGTTTGCCCTGATGTTAATTAGTGAAGGATAAATGGTCATTTTTGTTTGTTTTGTTTTGTTTTAACACCGTTAAAGTTGTGACTATTTAAATTCGTCAATATGTACTTTAAATTGCTAGTAAACAAATAGGGTTAAAACAAAACAAATGATGAGGACTAATTTGTATATCTAGTTGTGTAAGGACTAAAACTTAAAACTAATATATTGATTGATTTGTAAATAAAAGTGATGTAAAAGAACCAACTAATTAATTTGATTACAACACTTTCTCAACATTGTCAAAAATTTGTTTTGTTGGTGTTTCATAACATAGCAAACAAGGGGGCTAAAGTGGTTTGTGGGGTTTTTGAAAATCTCACAAAATAGAGAATAGATGATAAACTAAAAAAGTTTCTAAAAGACATCAAAGAAGGTTCACTAGAAAACAAAGGTTGGCCAACCTTCTTGTCTATCTACGATGAATTATGTGTGTTCTAGTTTTGTCAAAAAAGACATAAATAAACACACAAACATATTATCTGTCGACCAAGGTGGTGCTAGTGTGTTTTGATTAGCATAACTGCCTTATGGTTCCCCTTTTGGCATCTTCTTAAATAGGAAAGAGCTCTCAAATTTTTTAATGATTTTACATCAGTGCTAGAGACGGGATAGACGGTTGCTGTGTGGAAAGCCTTAAGGGTCCCAAAACCCAATGGGGTGACTTAGAAATCACATCATGGGATGCATATCTATTGAATTATAAGTTTTTTCTATATCTGCTTGTATGTGTTGTGAGTTTCTTATCTTTTTTATTCTATTATAATTTATATTTATATTTTACCTTCACACTGTTATTCTAAATATTGTGCATCATTTGTAAAATATGAAACTTGTATTTTTTTCATAGAACATGGTCTACTGGGATACTTGAGAGTTTAATATTGAATTCCAATTCAACCTTTGTATTCTTTCCATTTGTACTGTGTGGGCAATGAGTGAGGCCTATCAATCTCAACGGGATGAATATAGTGGTTGTTCATCGTATACTGTATGAAAGGTATGCTTTACATAGAAAGTGCATTCTCAAGATGCAAGATTGGCTCCTTGGTAATAGTACACTGGGTGGAGACATTTTGGCTTGTAAAGGATAGCATTCTGTAAATTTGTGTATGTTTCAAACTGAGGCCCACATCGGGTTGTGTATTGTGTAAAGTAAACTACTTATGATATAAAACAAAAGGTTTCATTAAAACAAAAGTCACGGGGCTGTCTGATAAATGCAAAGCAAACTATTCTTTCACCTTTTACTAAAGAATACCGTGTACTTGTCACTCTAAGCAGCATACGCCAATTTTTGAAAGAGCTTTCCTCTTAGGAGAACTCTGTAACTAAAGTTAAGGATTTATTATTTTCAAGATAAATCAATAATAATCATATTATTTAAAAATTAAATTATAATTTATTATAATTATAATATTGGGTAATCATGTGACACCCTCGATTAACTAGGACAATTTCCCACACTAGAATGTCCTATTTAATTAAGGAGTCACTAAAAATAGGAGTATTTTTTTGAATGGTGATCATCAATACACGATTTTAAAATTAATATATTACATAGATCGATTCTTTTAACATGAGAGTATTTAAAAGAGTACAGAGCTCACTGAATCCTGACAACTACTGGAAAATAACAACATAACAGAAATAAAATGTCGAGTATATAACGATCTCAAAGTAAACAGAAAATATTCACATAAATGATGCTTCTAACTTGCGTCCTCTACTGCAGGTACTCCAAATCCTGCCCACGCTTGTTCTGTCCTTCAACTGAGATCACAGAAAAAGAGAAACGACACACAACAACAAAAGGGGTGAGTAGAAAGCTTTCAACCCATAACATATACATACAAGGATGGCTTAATATTTAAAATTATAGAAAATTTACATACAACATACCTTAGCATAGACATATCAAGTTTCTCACACACAAATGTCAACAACAATCAGAGAGTTAGTCATATAATGATGACATGCTATGCATAAGTTAGATTCAATTACTGTAAGTCATAATTCATTACCAATATGCAATGGGGTCCATCTTCCATTCCTCAATCTCATATATCAATAATCGGGTACACAATCTGCCACCCTTATCTCCCCTGTCCAACTAGAGCGACCAAAGCTCTCCACATTCTGGTTTTCACAAATAGGTAGGGACTCTCAGTCCCATCATCAAAATGGCCAATCACATATATAACACGTCACCACGGAACAGGTACTCCACAATCATAGAAAATCTTGCCTCTTGTCGAAGTATATCAGAGTTTGCTACGGGCTGTCCGGTGACGGGCGCGAATCTGATGCCACTTGGAATTCCTGCCTCCGGTGATACTCCCTAGATTGCCCTCGGGTATCGAGGCGTGACAGATTCTTCAGTGTACCCCTCACTGTATGCTATAGGGGATTTTTTCCAACATCCCTCCTCAACTCCAAATGCAAAATGCCATGTACTTTTCTCAATTACTTAGGGTACCCAGAGTCTAGACGGAACCTAACTCTCATATAACGTATTTGTCCTTAAAACTCGTAAGTATCTTACCATAAATCTTTTTATGTTGTAGGGACCAAGTCTCAAGATTCAATACTACTAAAAATTCACTTTATGAGAAATTCCAAAGTTATTTACTAATAATCCTTTTAAGAGAATTCTCTACTGTAAGATATACAATTTATTTATATAGCAGATATCTAAGTAAAAAAATGAGTAACATAAATTTCAATTATGTTTCTTATAACTTAATAAAATCTAACATTGCCTTAAGTGTAAGGTATAAAAGTTTCTCTTGATTTTTCGATTACCAAAGTCGTTTCGTCATATTTACTTATAATAAACTAAATAATTTGATTTTATCTTTCTAAAATTTTTCATAAAATAATAGATGAAATAATTCCTTATTTATAAGATAATCCTCTGAGTTCTATATTGATAATAAAAGACTCCTCTTTTTCTAAGGAGATATACAAAGTAGTAAATTTTCCATTTCTTTGTTCAAAACTTTGTTTCCGTCGTATTTCATCTAGAAAATTCTGATTTGAGTGATTCCAAAGTCAAAAGTGTTTAACTTTGAAAATACTAAATAAATAAAGCAAAATTAAAAATAAAATCTATCCAGAAAACAGGCCCTACATGAAATTTCACCAAATGCCAAAGTTTGTCATTCCAACGTTCGTAAAAATGCGTTTTAAGGACAAATCGCACGTCAAAAATTCATCCAGTCAATTTCTTCTTTGGGTATTATTCTCATTCTCAAAATTCATCTCTCATATCAGAAAATAATCCTCCAAAACAGTTTTACCAATTTCTTTCGTTTGCCCACAAAAATACATTTTATACCGTTTGCGACGTTTTGTTCGCGCCTAACTCAGGTCCCTTTTTAATTCCTTTATTATTTACTACATCCATAATATTTTTATAATCCCAAATATTTCTCAAATATGTGAATATACAACAGCAACAAAAATTCCAAATATTCATCAAGAAATATTTCTAAAACTCATGTAAATCACTTCCTTAATGTTATAAACTTATAATTTAATTATAACAACTAAAAGTTACTTGCTTTTATTTTTAATAAAAATTCCGGAATTAAAATTTTACATTAAAATTAATTTTTTCTCATAAAATTCCAAGATCAAGGTAAGTTTCCAAATTTTAACCACAAAAATTATTTCTTTCAAGTTATACATTTAGAATCTAAAATTTCTAAGTTGTTCACTAATTATTAAAATTTTCCAGCAGCAACATTATTTCACTTTTCATTATAAAACTCCTTTTAAAAATTTTATATTTTTTAAAATGTTACTAACACAACAAACCACCAATCAACACATAATTAACCATTTATCATATGCATTGTAGAGTTAAAATAAAAAATCTGCAGCAATAAAAATTCAAGAATTAGTAATCTTCATAAGATTAAAAATTTAATTACATGTCCCTGGTGAAGTGACCTTCATTGCACTTTGGAGGGGTGCTTCTCTAAGATAGGGTCAAATCAGCTGCATCATAATTTGTTGCAGTGGGGGTTTGCGTTCAGGCAACCCCTCCCAATTTTATGTAAAACTTTAAGTTCAAAAGATAAAAATTATTAAAGTGATGTGATAATTTACTGCAGTGTTTATGTTTTCCTATCCCTCTTGCATAAACAAACTTTTGTATTTGGAGTCATAGGTCCCATTTGTATCCTGTACAAAGTACACAACTCTAATTCAGTGCATTTTTGTCATATGGCAGAAAATGAAGGCATTCACTTATTTAGTTTTTCCAAATGCAATAGTTTCAGTGCTATCAGAGAGAGATCATTGCAGGGTGGTGAGTCCGTAACACATGGAATCATTACATCTGTTACATAGGGTGCTTTCAGGTATTCTCCCACACTTATCTTTAACCTTTTTCTTCAGTTTTTCCTTAAATAGGAAACATCGGTATCATTAGTTTCTGTTTTTACTTACATTGGCCTGGGGCTTTAGCATATGATGTGCTTTAGCAAGATTTATTTTCTACTATTTGATCTAATTATTTTCCAATTTATTGTTCTTCTAGTGGATGATTATCTTCACTGCCTAGACCGATGGCGTGCTGCTAGTGCTAGGTTGTCTGAATTGTGAGGAAAAACATATAGACCCGAAATCTACAAGTGAGGCATCTAAAGGTGGGTGATTACCAATCTTAATGAAATGAATAAGATTTTATTCTTGTTGAATCATAAATTTGCCAAAGCCAAAGTGGCCTTGCCACGTGTTTTGGTTTATTCTATATTGGGTGTCCTTAATTTGTTTCTGTAAATGAATTTTTCATGATGAATCATACTCTAAATATACGCAAAGCATGGCTTTGTGGTGCTCCCAAATGTTTCAAATCATTTGGAGTTATTTATATTACCCTTCATTAATTATGTTTTATTTATGGCTTATAGATTTTGCATGGACCATGGGAGATTGGAGAACTGCCATTTTTCTTACGTGCTATTAAAACTAGGCTTTGCTTTATCTATCATACTATAAATTAAGACTTTGTTTGACCTACATTTGTAGAAACTAGGAAGAACAGGAGGAAAATGTTAAAACCCAGTCTATTACAAGGTTTTTTTTTGCTTTGAAAATGCTAGAAATACCAACATCATTACAACTTGATTTACTCTATCTTCTACCTCCTTGTCTACAAAAACTAGAAAACCAATTGACATTCTTGACGGGGGGTGGTGCTTTAATCTTTTCCTTTCTTCAGTTGCTTTGTAATTTCAAATAGAGCATACAAAGCACTTTGATTAACTGAGTCCCACATCACAAGCTGTGGCCGAAGTTACATAGAACAAGGAATACAAAAATGAAATGCATGACATTGGGCAACATACTTACCTGGATGAGATCAATGGGTGATCATGAAGGCCCATAGCCTAGGGAAGTGACCTTCATTGCACTTTGGAGGGGTGCTTCTCTAAGGTCTGCCCAAATGGCAGAGTCTACATCATAATTGGTGAATGCAAGCCCCTTCCAAATTTATAGTTTAAATTATATTAGATATATACTAGATAAGATAAGGTATGATGTCACATTTGATTGTTATAATTTGCATTTAGGGTTGATATTGTTTGCTTGTTGTTAATTTGTGAAAGATAAATGGTTACTTCTATTTGTTTTCTTTTAACACCGTTAAAGTTATGAGTATTTAAAATTGTCAATATTTACTTTAAATTTCTAGTAAACAAATAGGGTTAAAACAAAACAAATGATGAGGACTAATTTGTATATTTAGTTGTGTAAGGACTAAAACTTAAAAACTAATATATGGATTGGTTTGTAAATAAAAGTGATGTAAAAGAACTAACTAATTAATTTGATTACAATACTTTCTCAACATTGTCAAAATTTTGTTTTGGTGTTGTTTCATAACATAGCAAATGAGGAGGCTAAAGTGGTTTGTTAGGTTGGTGAAATTCTCACAAAAGGGAGAATAGATGATAAAGTAAAAAGGTTTCTAAAAGACATCAAAGAAAGTTCACTAGAAAATAAAGGTTGGCCAACCTTCTTGTCAGTCTGTGATGAATTGTTTGGGTCCTGGTTTTGTCAAAAAAAGACATAAACAAACACACGAATATATTATCTATCGACCATGGTGGTGCTAGTATGTTTTGATTAGCACTATTTCCTAATGGCTCCCCTTCTGGCATCTTCTTAAATAGGCAAGAGCTGTCAAATTATTGAATGATTCTACATCAGTGCTAGAGAAGGGATGGACGATTGTTGTGTGGAATTATAAGTTTGTTCTGTATCTATTTATGTGTGTTGTGAGTGTTTTATCTTTTTTCTTCTATTATAATTGATATTTATATTCTACCTTTACATTGTTATTCTAAATATTATCCATCTTTTGTAAAATGTGAAATTTGCATTTATTCATAAAACATAGTCTGTTAGGATACTTCAAATGTTAATATTGAATTCCAATTTAACCTTTGTATTCTTTCAATTTGTACTGTGTAGGCAATGAGTGAGGCCTATTAATCTTAACAGGATGAACATAGTGGGTTGTTCATCGCATACTATATGAAAGTTATGCTTTATATACAAAGTGCATTCTCAAGATGCAAGGTTGGCTCCTTGGTAAGATTACAGTGGGTGGAGACATTTTGGCTTGTAAAGGATAGCATTTTGTAACTTTGTGTATGTTTTAAGTTGAATCCCACATCCGGTTGTGTACTGCATGAAGTAAACTACTTGTGAAATAAAACAAAAGGTTTTATTATCATGAAAGTCACAGAGCAATATGATAAGTACAAAGCAAACTATTCTTTCACCTTTTACTAAAGAATACCGTGTACTTTATGAAATTTATCAAGTTATTTTCTTACTACTTAAAAATTAGACGCGATAAGCTAAAAGTTAGAAACTAGAGATAACGTTAACTAACAAAGATAGTGTCAACTACATGACTACTAAAAGGAATGTTGAACTGCTCTTGCAACGTCCTCCAAGAAGGAAGACTCTTTCAAAATATTATTATATGCCGCATATGGTGATAAGCACTCGGTATTCTTTATTAAAAAAGCAAAAAAATAGTTCACTATGTGCTTATCGCAAGACTGTGTAACTCACAATAGGACAAAACATTGACTTTTATAATATAGCAGTTTAGTTTTACATAGTACAACACTCAAAGAGGGCTTCATTAAGAAATAGGTAGAAGCACACCAAACTCTTACTTTTTTGTCCAATACTTTTATATATATGATCTATTGAACCTCAGTTCTTATAGTCATTCCCTGGTCAATAATGTAAGAAAAGAAAAAGAATTTACTCAAAAAACAAGCCATCCTTCACAAATTTATAGTTGTCAGTTGTAAACAACTACAAATACCAATATATTTGAAACTTGATTTACTCTTTTATACCTTCTTCTATACAAAATAAGAAAACCAGGTGTATAAGTTTACATTGTTGACGGGGGGTGGTGCATTAATATTATTATTTATTCAGTTGCTTTGTAATTTCAAATAGAGCATGCAAAGCACTTTGATTAACTAAGTCCCACATCGCAAGTTGTGGCTGAAGTTACATGGAGGAAGGAATATAAAAATGAAATGCATGACATTGGGCAACATACTTACCTGGATGGGGTCAATAGGTGATCATGAAGGCCTACGGCCTAGGGAAGTGACCTTCATTGCACTTTGGAGGGGTGCTTCTCTAAGGTTTGCCCAAGTGGTAGAGCCTACATCATAATTTGTTGTAGTAGGGGCTTGTATTCGTGTAGCCCCTTTAAGATTTATAGTTTAAATTATATTAGATATATACTAGATAAGATAAGGTATGATGTCATATTTCATTATTATAATCTGTATTTAGGGTTAACATGGTTTGCCCTGATGTTAATTAGTGAAGGATAAATGGTCATTTTTGTTTGTTTTGTTTTGTTTTAACACCGTTAAAGCTGTGACTATTTAAATTCGTCAATATGTACTTTAAATTGCTAGTAAACAAATAGGGTTAAAACAAAACAAATGATGAGGACTAATTTGTATATCTAGTTGTGTAAGGACTAAAACTTAAAACTAATATATTGATTGATTTGTAAATAAAAGTGATGTAAAAGAACCAACTAATTAATTTGATTACAACACTTTCTCAACATTGTCAAAAAATTGTTTTGTTGGTGTTTCATAACATAGCAAACAAGGGGGCTAAAGTGGTTTGTGGGGTTTGTGAAAATCTCACAAAATAGAGAATAGATGATAAACTAAAAAAGTTTCTAAAAGACATCAAAGAAGGTTCACTAGAAAACAAAGGTTGGCAACCTTCTTTTCTATCTACGATGAATTATGTGTGTTCTGGTTTTGTCAAAAAAGACATAAATAAACACACAAACATATTAGCACTACCGCCTTCTGGTTCCCCTTTTGGCATCTTCTTAAATAGACAAGAGCTCTCAAATTTTTAATGATTTTACATTAGTGCTAGAGACGGAATAGGCGGTTGTTGTGTGGAAAGCCCTAAGGGTCCCACAACCCAATGGGGTGACTTAGAAATCACATCATGGGATGTATATCTATTGAATTATAAGTTTTTTCTCTATCTGCTTGTATGTGTTGTGAGTTTCTTATCTTTGTTATTCTAGTATAATTTATATTTATATTTTACCTTTACATTGTTATTCTAAATGTTGTGCATCATTTGTAAAATGTGAAATTTTTATTTTTTCATAGAACATCATCTACTGGGATACTTGAGAGTCTAATATTTAATTCCAATTCAACCTCTGTATTCTTTCTATTTGTACTGTGTAGGCAATGAGTAAGGCCTATCAATCTTAACAGGATGAACATAGTGGTTGTTCATCGTATACTGTATGAAAGGTATGCTTTACATAGAAAGTGCATTCTCAAGATGCAAGATTGGCTCCTTGGTAATATTAAAGTGGGTGGAGACATTTTGGCTTGTAAAGGATAGCATTCTGTAAATTTGTGTATGTTTCAAACTAAGGCCCACATCGGGTTGTGTATTGTGTGAAGTAAACTACTTGTGATATAAAACAGAAGGTTTCGTTAAAATGAAAGTCACAGGGCTGTCTGATAAGTGCAGAGCGAACTATTCTTTTGCCTTTTACTAAAGAATACTGTGTACTTGTCACTCTAGGCAGCATACGCCAATTTTTGAAAGAGCTTTCCTCTTAGAAGAACTCTACAACTAAAGTTAAGGATTTATTATTTTCAAGATAAATCAATAATAATCATATTATTTAAAAATTAAATTATAATTTATTATAATTATAATATTGGGTAATCATGTGACACCCTTGATTAATTAGGACAATTTCCCACACTGGAACATCCTACTTAATTAAGGAGTCACTAAAAATAGGAGTATTTTTTTTGAATGGTGATCATCAATACACGATTTTAAAATGAATATATTACATAGATCGATTCTTTTAACATGAGAGTATTTAAAAGAGTACGGAGCTCACCGACTCCTGATAACTACTGGAAAATAACATAACATAAATAAAACGTTGATATATAACGATCTCAATGTAAACAGAAAATATACACACAAATGACACTTCCAACTTGCGTCCTCTACTACAGGTACTCCAAATCCTGCCCACGCTCGCCCTGTCCTTCAACTGATGATCACAGAAAAAGAGAAACGACACACAACAACAAAAGGGGTGAGTACAAAGCTCTCAACCCATAACATATACATACAAGAGTGGCTTAATATTTAAAATTATACAAAATTTACATACAGCATACCTTAGCATAGACATATCAAGTTTCGCACACATAAATGTCAACAACAATCAGAGAGTCAGTCATATAATGATGACATGCTATGCATAAGTTAGATTCAATTACTGTAAGTCATAGTTCATTACTAATATGCAATGGGTGTAACAGCCCTGGTTTTTTAGAATAGGAAACCAAACCCTCAGAACTCCTGAGGACACTCTGTTGAGATTTTGGTAAGAAGCTTGAGGCTTCGGCTTGTTCCCCGAACAGTTTAGAATGAGAAAATAGAGAGAAGCAAAGATAAGAAAATAATAAATAACATTCCACAACGCTGTTTAATTAGAAACGATGATTATTTTGGGTGCAAATTAATTTATAACTATATTTTTTCAATAATTATTTTCTACTGACATTATTTAATAGATATATAATTATAATAATTTATTTTGAAATTATATATATATTAAATTATTTATTTATTTGATAATTATATTTAATTTGATACTGCTTGGTTCCTCAGATTTGAATTATGGGACCCAGCCTGAGGTCAGACTCTAACCGTTTAACTCAAGACTAGTGATCCAGTAAGGATACTAGTCCTGTTAAAATTTCTCTACGAAGAATCAAGGGTGTCTAACTTAGCCTGATAAGCTCAATCAGAACCTTTGGCATCATTTATGTTTGACCGTTCATATACCTCGGGATATCTGATGGTGACACGGTCAGTCTCTAGTGACTCATTTCAACATTTTAGGAATTTTTCCTAAAGGGACCGAAGCTTGATTCGGACTCTATCATCCCTGTTTTTCAATAAGTTGATTTTCTTAGAAATCACTTTAAAACTCGACCCGCATACCTTTGGTGTTTTGGACCCAGGTTTTTCATACAATCTTAGAATTAAATGATTTTGGTCTCAATCTCTTCATTTTAAGAAGATCCTCAAACTCCGATTCTTACTCTGTCAACACCAAAGTCAAAGATTAAGTATATTCATCTCAAAATTCCAATGTTTTGACGTTTTTCTCTGCGTATGGTTCAGAACAAATTCATACCTTTCTCATACGACCTTCGATTTGTGCAAACTTAGTGTCAAAATCTCTGTAACAAAATTATCTACGTTTTCTATGTAGACATCAAAAGCCAAATCCTTCTAGATTGGTATAGTTTAATAAATCTTTATGACCCCTTGGCTATTTCATTTCAATGCTGGTAGCCTTTGATAAAATTCGTGTATCTCCCTCTTCCAGTACTTGAATCACTTCGTTCTTTATTATATGGATCCTTATCATAGACCTCTACAATTTTAATGAAAGGAACAAAATCAAATTCCTAAGAGAGAATTAATGGTGAATTTATTTCTAAGACCCTAGCTGATTTGGGAAGCTTCTAGAGCACCCTGTCGTAAATCGGGTATATCTCGGGCTACAAAACTTGGATCATTATAAATGATATATCAAATTAAAGAGGATAAGAAGACCTAAAAACTTCATGCACGGCTAGAAATCAAATTCCCACTCCATAAATCCTAGAATTTAAAACACTATACCAATTCACGTTTCTCCAGCTACAGCTTGCACCAGGTGCAGTATTTTCTACATGTATCTCTCATATGGCCATGATATTGAATGAGGCCTTCACCAAAATTTTTCTAACACATTTCTCCATAACTTTAATAAAGAAACCAAAGTCCAATTCACAGCCCATTTAGCCCAGAAAAATTATTTGTGCAAGGGACAAAAATCCCGTCACAGCCTTGCACCCATTTAGTATTTGGGCCATATCTCACTCAATTATTGATGGATTTTTCAGTGCTTTATATGGATTTAAAGAGGACAAAAATTATGCTTAGTATATTTTTGAATTTGGCCCAAAAAGGTCCGCACAAAGTGACGTCTGTTAGTCCTCAAATTTACAATAAAATCTTTAATAAAAATTTTATAAAAATAATAAAGATTAGCTTAAATTGTTAGAAAATTAGGTTTTAAATTCAATAAATGGATGTTTTTGGAAATAATCTGCCCTTAATCAATTTTCTCTAGTTTTGCAGTGAAAAAGTAAAGAATTTAAAGAGAAAAATGAAGATCTAGAGAGTTGACGCGTAGCATCAACCCCACCGCGGAGCGTGGGGATTTCTGATGCTGACGCTACGCGTCACAGCCACGCGTAGCGTCAGAAGCTACGTGGACTCCACTTCCAGGTGGCCAAGCACTCAACCTTTGACCCATTATGGCCTCTCCACTTTGCACAAATGGACACACCGAATTGGGGGACAAGGACAAATGGCAAGGCATGATTGATTTAATAATTCCATAGTGGCCACTTCAAGCTACGTTTAATGGAGGCTGACTCAGGGATCTGACGCGTAGCGTCAGGCTGACGTATAGTGTCAGGACCCTTCCTCAGCCCTATAAATAGGGCCATTCTTCACACTTCTAAGCATCCCATCCCATCTCACATTCTGAGTTCTCTTCTTCTCTTATACACTCATGTTTGAGTGTTTCTTTTGTGAGTTTGTAGTTCTAGAATAGTTTTCTAGATACTAGAGAGTGTTGTGTAGTATTGTGATCGTTGTACCGTGAAGTTTCCATCGTCTTCGTAATGTCAATCTCTATAAGTGTTGTTTTTACTTTCACCATGTGTAACTAATCTGTTTATGTTGGAATTGGTGAACTAGTCTATTGAGTATGATGTTGTGAATTCGATCTCTGCATGTTTATGATTCAAGTGCATGTTAGTATTTCAATCTTTTATTAGTATGAACGTTAAACGGGAGAATGATTTTCATGTGTATTGAAACTTGTTTTATTAGTGTGAATGTCAAACGGGAGAATGATTACTCATGCCTTATTAAAACTTGTTTTAACAAAAGTAAAAGTTGAAATACCCTTAATATGTCAATTACTAGGGATAGAATTGGTGATTATTGTTGCCATAAGCTCATGAGGGATCAGACTTTACGGTGAATACTTAGAATTTATATCACGAGGGATCGGTTATAATGATTTTAAGCTGCAATGACATGAACTTGATGATTAAATATGCATGTCTTGAGTTCCTCCATTATTATTCTAGATTAGGGATCCAAATTCCAACATAATTTGTTTATCTGTGTTTTATCCTCAAGTATCTTAGCTATTCTAAATTGCAACTCAAATTTTTAGATAGATTTTCTTTTTATCACATGAACAACTCAGTTATGCAATCTTGTGAATATTGTATAAATTATTCTTTTGTGAATAGGTTTTGATAAATTTACCATAGTGACTAGAAAATTACTGTAACTATTGGACTTTCAATCCTAGTGGAACAATATCTAAATTTGAAAACTACAAACGATTAGTGCGCTTACCAATTAAAAGACCCAATAGTAACACAGAGTTAACAAGTTTTCTGTAACATTATACTCGGGTCTAACAATGCCCAACACCTTGACACATCAGCACCCATGCAACATGAGCCAATCAACTTGCAACACCAATGGACACTTGTCTCCTTCACCTTTAACCATTCCTCCATGCATTTCCACAGCTTGATACATGTCTTCCTATGTGTCCAGCAATAGTTAACTCCTTTCTCAACAAGCTACAACAGCTTGCTTCACAAGGAGAAGTAATGACATGGTATCATGTCATGATAAGCCATCTCCTAAATCATCATGCCATACCCTATACCATGCCACATCATTCATTAAGATTGTCTTCTTTTCCTTGCTCATTCATATTCAGAATTGCAAGATTAGGACCAAGACTTTAACACACCGCATTCTTTTATTACACCATGCCTTATGCCATACACATGATGCCTTCACTTCATCCAACACACTTACCACTAACTTACTCTCTTCTCTAAAATTTCAACAGCCACCTCCTCTTTATTCCAGCCACCACATCTCCTCCTTAATTATCCAAATCAACCACCACACTTCTCCTCCCTCACGGCTACACCACCACCATCACCATTACTCTAAACCAACACACATTGTCTTGTTATCTTTCTCTCTTTCTTGGCCAGCGTGTGAACTCCTTCTAGGAAGCAAGAACTTCTTCATTTCCTCATCATCCAAGAGTCAAAAATCCAGCATTCAAACCCCTTTATTCATCTCTCCTAGGCCGTGACTTCCTTGGCCCAAAGGTAAGGACTTTGTACTTGGAATCTTTGGTTTATGATCATCTATTTCCTTCTAATTTTTCTACAGCCATGCATGCTTATTGATCATCATTCTTTTTCTATTTTTTGGGACTCAAAAACCGTGTACCATGGCTGTTCTTGGAGCTGCATGTTTGATCTCACACTCCTCAAAAATCACCAATAGGAACCGGCACCTAAACGACGAAGGACTCGAAGGTTATTAGAACTTTAGAAAAGGTTAAATCTTCCACTTTTCATGGCAAAACCCTTGCTGTTTGTTGACTTTCCATGGCTCCTAAATTCTTGAAATTGTTGCATGATATTTTTTTAGCATTCCAGAGGCAATCCGCGGCGATCGGTGGCAAGAACGGTGATCGGAAAATTATTTTAAGCAAACCACCTTTTCCCCCTTTAAGGCCGTGAGGTACCATGAAGTAAGGGGGTTCCATCTCATTTTAAATTATTCTAATTCCGCTATAATATTTCTCGTGTAGTTAGAAATCGTTAGTTTAATTTTTGTTACGATCCGACGGTTGAATCAAAAAATCCAAGCTTTTTCTTGCCGCTGCGTTTTGGATGTTTAAATATATATATATATATATATATATATATTCTAATTTGATATCCCACAAAAAAATATATGTATATATATATCGGTTCGCTAAAAAGGAAAAGATTACTAAATAAAAATATTACGCGAATTAGTAAGCGGTAGAAAATGACATGGGTACGGTGGGATGATTCGATATGGTCGTATTGATTATTTTTAAGTACTATGTAATTTGAAATTTTATTTTTCCGGTAAGCCCCTCCGCTAAAAATTTAATTTACCGATTATACGTTGCTGAAATTGTTTTAGGAAATATTGCGTACTTTCAAGTAAATTTACTATTTGGGAAAGTAAAATATTTTCTTTTACTAAATTATAATAAGAAGTATAAAAAAAATTTAGTAAGATAATAATTCTAAAGAAAAGTATGTGTAACCATATAATAGTAGTTAAATAAACAAATTGGAAATTCCTTTTAGATAGAAAAGAACTTTATTAAGGATTTCTATAACTTAGGCACAAATGATATTTTATGAGTTAAGTAAAGAAAATAAAACAAGTAAAGTTTTAGTATAATGAATGTTAGGAGTAATAAGAAGTTGTTAATGACTAAATTTTTAGCAATCATCTTAGTGACCAATTGAGGAAAAATATAAAAAGGGATTTTAGGAATTTAATTAAGGAATAAGGTTTGATTTAAATATCTTAATGAACTAAGTTAGTCTAGTAGAAAAAGAAAAGGAAATTTTTAGATCCAATTCGGAATTTAATAAAGAAGAAAAAGAGAGACTAAATTAGTGATCAAAGGAATAAATTAGGAACTTAGAAATTTAGAGAGTTTCACCTTAGCATAAGATAAATAAAAAAAATGATATTGAAAAGTTAAAATAGGTAAGAAATATTCATTAGAAATTTAAATATTTTAGTAAACTAGTGAAATAAAAGTCATAAAAAGGGTATTGGAATTTGGTGTTAATAAATGGATAAAAGAAGTTAATGTAACTTATAAGATAACAATTATTTTGATTAAATTCGGCATAATTAGGAACTAGAATAGGGATTAGGTTTAAAGTATTTTCCTTAGGAAAGTACATTAAGGAGAATGTAACAAAAATAAGAATTTTACAATAAGTGATAATTAGATTTAGTGAGTTGGATAAAGCCTTAGGAAAATAATGAGACTTATGTAATAAAAATATTTTTAGAGAAATATACTATGTGTTATTTGAATTAGTGGGTAAAATTTAGAGACAACAACTTTTATACCAAGAACTAAAAGGAAAGATTAAGGAGATTTTAGAAAACAAAGATAGTTTAGAAAATCTTAAGAAAAGTTTTACGATATAGTAACAAACCAACTAAGGTAATTATGATCTAAAAATTTAAGTGTATGTATACCAAAGATGCTGAAATTCAATGAGAATTAAAAAGTAATACCATGCGATAATCAATATAAGTACATTAAAGTTCTTAAGAACGTTACTTAGAAGAAGAATTTAAAGGAAATGAATGAATACTTATATTGGTAATATATAGTAATATACTAAATAGTTATATAAGATCACTCAATAACAAAAGATAAGTCATGCCTAAGGAAACATAACCCACGAATACAACTTTACTATTGATAAGTCGATTAATTAAAAAGGATAATTAAGATAAATAAGTCTGATAAGATTTGAGTAGGAACCTAGATTAAAACATTTATAAAGAAATATTCATAAGTATACTGGTATACGTGATCCTCTCATTATAATGATATATCATGATTGTTGTATAATATTTGTATGATGAATGATGTGTGTGACGACTTTTATATAATTGTGAACATGAATGAATTGTGTTAATTATACGTGATAAGTATGTGTGATGAGACATATGATGAGTATGGTAAGATGACATGTGTATGGACTATAATGTTGTACTTATATGATGCATTAAACGAATATGATCAAATAAATAAGAAAATAATGAATAAATATCTCCGTAGGGATCCTAAGATGAATAAATTTTGAAAATGATATGATACGACTAGATCGGATCTGATGCGATGATGGGCGTTGTAGCGCCAATATACCCCATGGTTTTATGGAAAATGTGAAGTCTCGTTTCATTTCTAAGTGTCAGGTAAGATCATTATGGATTGGGAAATTTTTAAAACAAAGAACGAATTAATTGAAATAGACCCGACATTAGAAATAAAACAGAGTCATTAAAAGGACCCTACCGACGACTAGTGAAAAGAAAAATTATGTATTGTATGCATCATGTATGGAGTTGAGGAGGGATATTAGAATGATCCCCTGGAGCATACAGTGATGGGTACACTGAAGAATCTGCCGCGCCTCGATACCTGAGGGCAGTCTAGGGAGTATCACCGGAGGCAGGAATTCCAAGTGGCATCGGATTCGCGCCTGTCGCCGGAGAGCCTGTAGCAAACTCTGGTATACTTTGACAAGAGGTGGGATTTTCTATGACCGTGTAGTGCCCGTTCTGTGGTGATGTGTGGTTGGCCATTTTGATGATTGGGATTGTGAGTCCTTACCCATTTGTGAAAACTAGAATGAGGAGAGCTCTGGTCGCTCTAGTTGGGGAGGGGAGATAAGGGTGGTGTTGTTGGGTACATGGATATTGTATATGAGATTGTTGAGGAGGAGATAGGCCCATATACATCATGATGACTAATAAAAGATTTGAATAACAAAATGAATTCATGCATTACATCACTGTGTTGAGATTACGATTGCTTGTTGTTTAAATGTGATCGTATAGATATTAGTAACCCTGAGAGGTGACTGGGAAGATGGGAATGTCCAGCTAAGATGAAAAGTGGTGAGATAACTTAAAGTGTATTTTAGAAACCCCAAAGAGAGTGGGTGGGACTCGATCTTGGATTGTTTGTGTTGTATGTGGGTAGGTGTTGATGAGACACCTTCCCGATTATTGTGGAGGTGAAGACTCACCCTTACGCTAATTTTTCCAAATATCGTGGGGACAAAGACAAACTTCAGAACGAAGATCACACGAAGCGCAAAAACTGGACTGACTATTTAGGGTACCGGAGTTGAGTTTTATCAGTACAGACTGAGTGATAACAACCCCGGTCAGAAATTGCAAGTGGACAACTTACACCTGCCAAAAGCTACAGGTATTGATTACTAACAGAGAGGTCAAATCACCATCTGCGATTAAGGGAAAGACTATATATACGACTCATTCATTAAGACATAAACAGAGTAGTTGAACAACTTATACCTTTATCTTAAGGCTCCGTAATACTACTTTTTCCTGTTATAACCATACTGACTTAAGCATCGGAGTGCCTTTCACAGGTACACCTCTGGTGTGGTCAATTAGACCGCGGCTGGAATTGACTCATTTCATACCTAAGCTTATAATATCGTACTCCTATTGAGACGGTGTAAAATAGTAAGTGAGAAAGACATTTGACACCGGTTCAGAAGGTCCTAATTTAGACTCGTACACCGGTCAGATCACTTGGTCTGACACTCATATTTTGATCGGGTATTAAATTCAGTTCTTTATGCCTTAATAAATTATGAATAGTCATAATAAATCTCAATTTAATTATTTCTAAATTTTGAGACATCAAGAAACTCATATTAAATTATTTTATTAATTATATCACTCTAGTAATCATTTATCTAAAGTTTAGGGATGTTACACCTTTCTAAGCATGATCACAAAAAATCATGCAAAAATTCAACTGCTAGTTATAATCATCTTTTTCTGGGTATTAGCCTTCAAAATTTTATTAAAAATTCATCCGTTGGGAAAAAATTACAAAACTTTGGGAACACAAAGCTAGTAAGTTTCTAAGCATTGCTGCAAAAAGTATGCAAAAATCCAAGCTCTAGATACCATTTGCCATTTATTTGGATTTTTTATTGAATATTTTTTTACAAATTTATCCCTTCCCTTGGAGAATACTAATGAAACTTTGGGAACAACCTTACAATATATTTTTAAGCATGGCCACAAACATGTAGAGATTCAACCGCTCGGTATTGTTATCTATTTAGTGGGCATTAATCTTTAAAGTTTTATTAAAAAATCATCCGTTAGAGGAAAATTATGAAACTTTAGAAATAAGAAGATAGTGTGTTTCTAAGCATTGCTTCAAAAAATCATGCAAAAATTTGAGCTCTAGGTATCATTTTCCATTTGTTGGGATTTTACACTAAATATTTATTTTTACAAAAATTTGTCTCTTCCCTTGGAGAAAACTGATGAAACTTTAGGGACAATCTTACAATGTCTTTCTAAGAATTGCCTTAAAATATCACGCAATAATTAAAGTGCTCGGTATATTCATCTTTCTCGTGGGTAATGGCTTTGAAATTTGATCAAAAATATCTGTTGGAGAAAATTTATGAAACTTGGGAAACAAGAAAATAGTGTGTTTTTAAGTATTGCTGCAAAAAAACCATGGAAAAATTCTAGCTCTGGGTACCATTTTCCATTTATTTGGATTTTACACTGAATATTTTTTAACAGAAATTTGATCTTCCCTTGGAGAAAACTGATGAAACTTGAGGGCAGCTTTACAATGTCTTTCTAAGCATGGCCGTAAAAAATCATGCAAAAATTCAACCCCTCGGCATAGTCATCCTTTTCGTAAGCCTTAACTTTTAAAATTTTATTAAAAATCCTTCTGTTGGAGAAAAATTTTAAAATTTTGGAAAAAAGAAGATAATGTGTTTCTAATTCATGCAGCAAAAAACCACACAAAAATTTGAGCTAAGGGTACCATTTTCTATTTATTGTAATTTTATACTGAATATCCTTTTTTAAAAAAAATTTGTCTCTTCCCTTGAAGAAAGCTGATTAAACTTTGAGGACAACTTTACAATTACTTTTTAAGCATGGTCACCAAAAATTACGCAAAAATTTAACCGTTCGGTATAGTCATCTTTTTCGTTGGCATTAGCCTTCAACATTTTATTAAAAATTCACTCGTAGGAGAAAAATTATGAAACTTTGGGAACAAGAAGATAGTGCGATTCTAAGCATTTTTGTAAACCCATGCAAAAATTCGAGCTCTACATACTATTTTCTATTTATTAGGATTTTACATTGAATATTTTAAAAAAACATATGTGCCTTCCCTTGGAGAAAACTGATGAAACTTTGGGGACAACATTACAAAGCCTTTCTAAGCGTGGTCGCAAATAATCACGTAAAAATTTAACTGCTCAATATGGTCATCTTTTTTTATGGGCATTAGCCTTTAAAATTTTATTAAAAACTCATTTGTTGTAGAAAAATTATGAAACGTTAGGAATAAGAAGATAATATGTTTCTAAGCAATATTGCGGCAAAAAAATCATACAAAAATTCAAGCTCTAGATACCATTTCCTATTTATTGGGATTTTACACTCAATATGTTTTTTAAAAAAATATGTCCCTTCCGTTGGAGAAAACTGATGAAACTTTAGGAACAACCTTACAATGTCTTTCTAAGCATAACCGTAAAAAATCATGTAAAAATTCAATTGGTCGATATGGTCATCTTTTTCGTGAGCATAGCCTTTGAGAGTTTTTTAAAATTCATTTGTTGAAGAAATATTATGAAATATTTAGAGCAAGAAGATAGTGTGTTTTTAAGCATCGCTGCAAAAAAATCATTCAAAAATTTGAGCTCTAGGTACGATTTTCTATTTATTAGAATTTTACACTGAATATTTAAAAAAAATGTCCCTTCCTTTGGAGAAAACTCGTGAAACTTTGGGACAATCTTACAATGTCTTTCTAAACATGACCGTGAAAAATCATACAAAAATTCAACCACTCGGTATGGTCATGTTTTCGTTGGTAGCCTTCAAATTTTTTTTAAAAATCTTCCGTTGGAGAAAAATTATGAAACTTTGAGAACAAGAAGATAACGTGTTTATAAGTATTGTTGCAAAAAAAATGTAAAAATTCAAGTTCTAGGTACCATTTTCCATTTATTGAGATTTTACACTGAATATTTTAAAAAAAAACCTCTCCCTTCCCTTAAAAAAAACTAATAAAATTTTAGGGACAACGTTATAACTTGAAATAGAAAATAACTTCCCTTCAAAAATTCATATAAAAATGAAAGAAACTTCAAATTACACGAGGTTTTCACCTAAATGCTCTACACACAACTCTTTAACATATCAAAAGTTCATCACCAACCAAAATTATTAAAATATTCAGAATTCAATCCACAATAATGCATAGCTGTTGAAAATTTTCAAAAGCAACTTCAAACCATTCTAGTCAATTCCCAACCAATTTTAAGAGTAATCTAACACCAAATATTAAAATATAAACCACTAGATAGCATATTAACATACTTAAAATTGAATAAGATCAACACCAACACTATAACCAATTTACACAAAAAATAATTATCTTGTTAGGGCTTCTATTATCCAAATGGATCATACATCTTACTCCCTATTATCCTGTAATCCATAGCCATAAGAGACAATGAAGGAGAAATGAATCCAAGTTTCCTTTTTGCTTTTGAATAGAACCTAGGGCTCACAAACACCAAAAAAAAAGAGTTAGAGAAAGCCATAATTGAACCTTTAGAAAACATAGGAAATTAGAGGAAACATCATTTACCTTTTAAATCCAAAACTTTTTTCGAATTCCAAAATAATTTTAGAAAACTTTGAAATTCTTGATTGCTTCCTTGAGAGGGACATAAAAATGAGGGCTTGCTAATGAGGGTCATGAGCTTGGTAACGTGAGAGTGGAAGAAAGAGAAGACTTTATGTGAAGATAAACACAAGTACATGAAGAAAAAGAGCTTGGTGATCATGGGTCAAGCATTACATGTCGAAAGAGGGTGAAAATTAGAGGTGGTTTGTGGTGGCCAAGGATGGCGACATGAAAAAGAAGAAAGAAGAATGAGAGAATTATTATGTTGAAGAAGAGTAAAAAGAGAAAGCAACTGAGAGTGAGAGTTATAGTGGTTTTGATTGAGAGTGTAGATTTGATGTCTAAGGGAACAAGGGCTTTAGCCCATTCAAGAGAAAAATGGATGGTGTGAATAGTAGCTTTAAACCATCAATTGCATTTTGTGAAATATCTGAGAACCCAAAACTATTTACAAAAACACTTATAACCACAAATTATTTATTTTTATACCTTAAAATATAAAATTTACTTTTATCTAGTTTCTATCTCAAATCATTCAAAATGAACAAATTTTAAAACCCTCTAGAATTTAAATAAGGTTTCTAAAATTCTTTTAAATCAATTTTCTAAATTCTAATTGTCAAACTAATAATTTAAAAACCATTTGTTAAATAGAATTTCCAAGAAAATAGGAATTAACCAAGGACTCAAAGTCATCAACGACTAAAACGAACAAAGTTAAAAACAATTTTCATCTCAACACAAGCCTGTATCCGACACTGGCTACAAATCTACAAATCATATTCTCATGACTTCTTGGCTACTAACTCATAACCACAAAACCACGTCAACTATGTATCCACACAACGACTAGCTACGGAAAACCGGGGTGTTACAACGTGGCTCTGTTAGTAACCAATGTGACAATATGTTTCTTGTTGAAAAGTTCTGTAATGAATTTACCCTCAACTAGAAAAACTGATTTTGTGGTTTCAACACTTACCTTTTGATTGGTGACACTGCAACATAGAACCTGAACATTGATACAATAAGGCACTGGGCATTTCAGGTTTCTTAAAGAACAAAATGGTTTCATCATTTGTGAATAATTTGTTCAAAGAGGATACCAACTAATTAAAACTATTTACAAAGCAATCAATTAACAATACTGATCAGTGAGAAACCTCTCTTACCATTTGTGCACCAAAATTTCTAATTCTAGTAGTTAATATCAACTTTTCTCAAGCTGAATAAAACTCACCATGCATTTTCGCCCCTAGAGTTCTTAGTTCTGCTAACTGCACTTGGCTAATATTTCCCTCAAAATGTCTGGGTTTTTATGCATACATTAAATTGTTAGATGAAATTGTGATGTCTTGGCCTTCAAAAGGAACACTAATTAAAAAGTCCTAGCTTTATAATAAAGGTGATAATTGTATAATTGTACATAGTTACTACAGTACTATTCACATGCATATCACTCTTTAAGTTTGATAACATACAAGGGGAAAGTTAATTTGTTGAACTAAACACAAACATTTAACCCAGGATTCAGCTCTGTGAATAAAAGTATATAACGTATGAAAGTTCATAATTTACAATAGAATAACCATAACATATATATCATATAAACACAACCGTAAATAAAAATTCACATAATCACTCAATTATAACGTAGGAACATAACATCCATTTTACATCTACAGTATCAAGCATCTGACCAAGTAATATCTAATCCACCCCATTGATCTTGAGGAACACCTAAGGCTTCCCAAACAGCCTTGGAAGCATCAACAATGTTGTTGGGGCAAGGAGGTTGGTAATCATGGTCTTCATCACATCCCTTTGTGGAGTCACATTCATCAACCACCTTTGCCACAACACTCCTTCCATTAGCACTAATGACAATGTTGTTGAGGCATCTGCTCTTGTTGTTGAACCATCCAGTGGAGAGTGCGACAACTGGAGAGTCATCTGAATGGTACTGATTATCACATTCTGAAGGGCCACCTCCATCACCACCTTTTTGAAAACTGTTAAGTGTGAGATATGCTTTGGTGTGAGTGGATACTGGAGGTGAACATTCATAAGTTGTGTATGCTTTTCCTTGTACACAACAATCTGAATCGTTCTCTTGGTTACATTGTCCTGGAGGAGGTTTCTTTCCTATGATTCTACCACTTGGACGACATTTCTGAGCTTCTGAATAAACAAAGCTTGTTAAAATGAGAGTAGCCAATAAAAGAAAAGAAGTTTTGGAGCAAAAACTCTTCATTTTGTGTTTTGAGTTCGCTGTTTCTCTCTTTTGTTGTTGTTCTCCTCAGTGCTTAATGTATGGATTGGGATTTTGTTAGGTATATATAGATGTTAATTAGCACATAAAGTAAATCATTTGGTTATGACATAGGATATCCATCATTAGACAAATAGAAATGTTTTTGAGGTCAAAGAAAAGTTACACTAATTGTTTAACCAATGCAACTACTGCAAGTAGTTTAGTATACTTGGTTCTTTTAATTAAATAATTGAAGAAAGTACATAATTTATTAAATTTCTCGTTTAGTAGTTTGATAACTAGTACAACATCCGAATTAATTAGTTATTCAATGGATTGAGAATAAATTTGTTAAGGTTATATTTCAAAATTAATTAGTTATAAGATAAGTAGTTTAACACGTATTTAAACTATAAACAAATGATACTGAACTTTCAACACACTCATTCTAACGAAATTTATCAAATTAGGTAAAATTGTAACTTTTAACCTATAACAAAATGATAATTCTTAATTTATAACGACCTAAAAAATTATAATTTGACTTTGATATATTCTCATCTCAAAATTAATTAGCTATAAAAGGAATAAAATATATATTTAAACCATACCATATATTATATTATAAGAGATATTCTGAAATTTTAAACAAAATTGAGCATGAGGCAATGTCGAAATGAAATTTCATTTCTAATCATGCAATAGTTGGATTTTGAATACTAATAGGAAATATCTTATGACCCTATTTAGCTATTATTTTAAAGGGACTGTTTGAATAAGAAAATGTGAGAGACTTTTTTTAAAATAATGTCACAGGTGTCTTGAAAAAATAGCAGAGACTATGTTAATAACAATTTTAAATGAAAACTTCTCGGTTTTCACAAATATAGTTAGTTTAATAATTATCATTGAACAACTTTACCCATCGGCCACGGCTACAAATTCCTTTGAAGCTGGCCTATTTTTTAAAAACATAATAATACTTAAAAGACATAAAAAGAGTAAAGTTGTATCCATCAATCAGAAAAAAGACAAATTAAAAATCAATGTGTTTATGTAAGTTTCTCTTGTAGATAGATTCTGCCTGCCGTTTCTGCAGCTTTGTTGTCTACGTGCTGCTAAGGTTGGATAGCTATGTCTTTAATCTCTTTGTGATCACCAAATGTTATTTTCTAAGCTGAGGATAAGCTACTATAAATTATTACAGAATCAAAGAATAATCTTAGTGATTAGCAGTGCTTCATACCTTATTAACTAAACAAGCATATACAATTGGAGGCACACTCCTTAACTTTTAACTTCATCACATATTTCTGTTACACATGTGAAGGATTCATCATCAACTTCATACACAACCATTAACCTTATGATATTTTGTTTAACAAGAATGAACTTAATAGGATATAAATTGTTGAACCACCTATCTAAACCTTAAATTCCTTAGTAGAAACCATGAATAATGTTGTATGTCTGATGGTACATTTGTGATTTGTGCATGCTTCACTGGCAAATTTAAGTGACATATAGCACCCTCCACCAATTGAAAACGGAGGTATAGTTCCTCAGTTTGGGAAGCGGTAATCTTCACTTTGTATTGAGAATTTGGAGCTAAAAGCTACCATTCTCTCTCCATTTTACTAAATCTGAAGGGAAACATATTTATCTTTAAGTTTGTATGTGGCTCTTCTGTTTCTTTTACATATATTGGCTAGCTTTCAGCATACTTCTTGATTATCCCTACGATTTTGGATCAAGTAACACAAATTTTGTTAAGCATGTAAATTGACAACATGACATCTTATTTATCCCAAAATCCAAATTAAATTTATCAAAACAATATACCCTAAATATTGAAAATGATTTTGTAAGTAAGAATTGGCACAGAAAAATTATTTGTATTATTAAGTATTGAGTCTTGTCATTTCTGCTTGTTTTGAAGTCCATAACTTAGAGAATTTTCAAATAACACTTAGCTGAATCATATGGAATATTAGAATTGATGTTGAGAAATGAGACGGATAGAATTGGCGAAAAAAATTATAATGGTACCCAACACCTCCTAATATTTTTCACACTCTTAAATAGTAAAATAATTCATTATAGTAACTTACACTATAGAACACTCACCTCTTTACACATACACTTACTAACTATTCACCCTCACTTTCATTTAATTTTACTCCTAAGAATTACTTACTCACTTGTATGCCCTTGCAAATGCCACTTATGTCCTGTTTATACTACTTAAGAAAAGTGTGGATGATTATTAAATGTTTCTCATTATTTTATCATAATTCTAAAGAATTTATAATGATCATGCCATAGAATTCTCTAGTAATTCTCCAACATGTCCCTGCGGAACTTTCTAGATACTTAGAAAACAATAATTGTATTTTTAACACTCCCCTTCAATTATTATTTCCTCTTGTTGCCAATCTTTTCCTCATACCAAGTTGCTTCTTAAAATTTTTGAACTTTAAAGCACTAAAGCCTTTTGTGAATATATCTGCAACTTGATCTTTAGTATTGACATATTTCATCTCAATATCACTTGGCTCCTTTAAGCCATTATCTTTTATTGATGTTATATTAGCATATTTTGGGTTTGGCCTTCAAACCCTAGTAGATCTTCTTCATTGCGGTTAAGGAACTTCTTCTAACTCCTCTATCGACTTGATCTCATGTCCTCTAAAGATTGAATATGGTCTCATGTTTTACATAGGCTATTATTTCGAGATCTTGTTCTATCTTGATCAGGTGATTGGTCGTCACTAACTACTTCTTGTTCATGTTGTACCTCTTTATCTTTTGATTGCACCTCTCTTTGTCTTTGTACATGGTCCTCAAGTGCCTTTGAATCTGGAAGTAACGTTGCTTGAGAAGACCACCATGATGACGCTTCATCAAACATAACATTCCTTGACATATGGAATCGTCCTGTGGTAGGATCACAACATCTACACTTTTTTTATTGCCTATCATAACCAACATATACACCGAATTGCTTTCTTGTTAAATTTGTTATGCTTTTGGCTTGGCACAAACACGTAGCAAATACATTAAAATACTCAAAAGTGACCCACCAAAGGCTTTGTGCCTCATAGTTTCTCATACGACGAGATAAAGTCAAGTCTTGCTTGCGGTAACCTATTTGTGACATATACTGTTGTCTTCATGCATTCTGCCCAAAATCATGGTGGAACATTTTTAGCATGCAGCATGCTCCTGCAAGTTTCTATCAGATGTCGATTCTTTATCTTTGCAACTTCATTTTATTGTATGTATACGAACATGTCAGTTGTCTCCTTATATCATATTTTGTTAGGTACTGATTGAACTCATTTGAAGTGTATTTTCCCCTGTTATCGATACGCAAGCATCAAACTTTGCACCCAAATTTTTTCTCAACCTTCTCTTTAAACTCTGTGAACTTCATTATAGCTTCAGATTTCTCTTTCATGAAGTCTACCCAAACATACCTCGAGAAGTTATCAATGAATGTGATCATGTACTGGTATTTGTTGATTGATGGCTACTTTACTAATCCCAAGATATCTGAGCACACCAACTCCAATGACATATTTTCTCTGTATTTTGACTCCTTGTAGGGTAACTCGTGAACTTTTCCAAACTAAAAACCTGTATAGACAGTGTTATCGTATCTCCAAGTTTGGTAGGCCTTTCAACATTGACTTCTTTATCATGACTTTCAATCGATTGTAGCCCACATGTTCTAGTCTTACAATGCATAAGCTTGCAGTTTCATTCTTTCTCGTCTTGTCTACATATGCTTCTTATGCTGACACTGACTCTAGTCGTCTTCCTTCTATAAGTGACAAACTGGTAGGCTTTAAGCTTCGATACACCTTTATATCTTTAGGCCCAAACACTATATAATTGCCTGACGACATCAACTGTGAGATTGACAATAAGTTTTTCTTTATTCCTGGTACATGATAAACATTTTCCATGTGACGCCTCGTATAATTTTTCGAATAAATTTTTCGCGTTTTTAAAAGATCATTTTAAAATTCATAAATTAAGTTTAGAGTTCACGTAACAGTTGATAATTGCGGAATATTATCATACATACTAGTCGTGAATAATTAAATTCAAGAAAACATTTAAGTAGCGGAAACGATTTAGAAAATAACGGTACATGATACGTTATACTTATTACAGCCCATAAAATCAAAGTCCAAGTAATAATTCATATAGACATTAATCATGGCATCACTCTTCATTCTGCGTGGCATTCACTGTAAAAATTAATGTAAGAGTGAGACAGAATATAGAATAAATATAAAATAAATAAAATTGTACAAACACAATCAACAAACCATAATGATATGATGAATATGTCAAACAAGTTCATTTAATAAGTCTTTAATTAGTCAAATGATGTCATGCTGGATCCATTTGGTTTGGTAGGAATACTGCAGTAAAAGGTCTCATAGAGACACTGGTAGGAATTAATACAGTCATAGATCCCTACAGCCCCATGACCAACACATCGGTAGGAATTTATACAGTCATGGATCCCTACAGCCCCATGACCAACACATCGTAAAAATAGGGCTTTAACTCATCATAGAGTAACCCCCCACCAGGGTAGGCAATCATGAAACCCCCTAAAATTCCATGGTGCGTCCAAATGCTTATGATGCATGAATGCCTTTAATTCTCTTTATCATTTAACATACCATGATATTAATATTTCCAAAACCACTTGGAAAACCACAAGTCCTCAAAGGACACATCACATATAATAATTTTCAGAATCATGGATTTACTGTTTCAACCATATGTAACAATAACCACAAGGCATTCATGTACATATATATTAATTATATCATTCATAATTATTCACCACCAAAATATACAACTGTATGATACTCATTAAAACGTAACAACATCAATAATAAATCATAATTACTCAAGAGTTTAATAATAAAGTGTTACTTATAGAGAAAATATCATTTTCATTCATAATAACCATTATAATTAACTTTCAGCATTTCCAACTGCAACATACTCTAGTAAAACAGTCATAACATGAGCAAATCATAACCTTTTCATGTGATTCCACTTTCTATAGCTTAATAATACAATTACCTACAACTTTCATGAAGAACACAATTTCAAATTCCAAACAGAATTACCACTTATTCACGAAATACCACACTGCCTCAAGGTGAGTTTTCCAAAACATACATATATTAGTAATTTGAACGTTTCTGGAGCTGCAAAAATGATTTTGGCATGAAACCAGTTCTAAATTATACTTAACACAAATATCTACAACTTTCATGAAGGCACCAACCACTAATTCTCACTACACAATTCCCAGTTTTAAAAATAAGATTCGGATTTCAAATTAACAGAATTACAGCTTGTACATACTTCAGTATTTTAGGCATAACTCAAGCTACAAAAATCATTTTGACTTGAAACCACTTTCTATAGATCCATAACATAAATACCTACAACTTTAATGAAGACATCAAAGGCTGATTATGTACGTACAAGTACCAGCATATTAAAATATACACAAAACATGGGATAAATATTCCACTCGGACATACTGTAGTATTTTGGCTATAACGTTTGCTACACATACTCAAATCAGTCGGTTCAGGTCTCAAACTTCATATAATAAAAAGATCTACAACTTTCATGAAGACACTGATCACTAATTATCACCACAAAATTCCCCGTTTTAAAAATAAAGTTCATATCTCAAGTTAACAGATTTACAGCTTGGACATACTTCAGTATTTTAGGCATATCTCGAGCTACAAAAATCATTTTGACTTGAAACCACTTTCTATAGATCCATAACATGAATATCTACAACTTTCATGAAGACATCAAAGGCTGATTATGCACATACAAGTCCCAGCATATTAATATATACACAAAACATAGGATAAATCTTCCACACGAACATGCTGTAGTATTTTGGCTATAACTTTTGCTATAAATATTCAAATTAATTGATTCAGGTCTCAAAATTTAGATAACAAAAAGATCTACAACTTTCATGAAGAAGTCAGAGTCAAATTCACACCACTAGTAGAAAAGTACCATTTCACATCGTAGAGTTCATCACGGTTTAACAAAAAACCGATGTGAAATATAAAAGCGGTGGCATTTTTGTAAATAAACGAAACATCAGAAAACATTTCACATCGGTTTTTTAAAAAAACCAATGTGGAAAATAGTTTATCACATCGGTTTTATAAAACCGATGTTACATATTGACGCGGTGGCAATTTTGAAATTATGTAAAATATTTCATAAGCATATTAGACCACGCTTTTTAAGAAACCGATGTGAAAAATGCATAAAAAAATAAAAATCAACATCGGTTTAATTAATTATATAATATGTATTTAATTACATAATTCTTTGTTTTTCTTAAAATTAAAATAATAAAAGATTCAACATCGGTTTTAGCCAACAACCGATGTGGAAGAACGAAATTTTCGTTCTAGCGCGTTAGCGTTAATTAGCGCCAGGAGTATTTTTTGAAATACATACCACATCGGTTTTTTAAAAATCGATGTGAAATAGCGTTTTAGAGGAGATACCACATCGGTTTTCTTAAAAATCGATGTGAAATATCGCCCGACATTGTGCTTTTCATTCTCGCGCGTTTGCGTTAATTAGCGCCAGGAGTATTTTTTGAATTACATACCACATCTGTGAAATAGAGGAGATACCACATCGGTTTTTTTAAAAACCGATGTGAAATATAGCGTTTAATTTTTTTATTCGCCCGACATTATGCTTTTTCTTGTTTAAGTTATTTTTTTTTGCTAAAAGGGAGATACCACATCAGTTTTTTGAAAAACCGATGTGGAATATAACGTAACTTTATTTTAATTTATATATGGTATCAGTGTGCAACTTTCCTTTCATTAGTTTTTCATTACAAAGTAGCACATTTCGCTCTCTCTCGCGAACGGTATGCTCCGAATATGTGTGCTCTCCATCTCATTTCTCCATTACGCGTTTTGTAATATGATAGTTTTGTAACAATGTGCAGCTCTTCATCTCCACATTGTGCTCCACTCATGTTTAAAGGTCGTGAGCAGCTCTCCAACAGCCATTGCAAAATCATGTGAAAGCTTCATATTGATCTTATGTATAAGCTTCTCCAACTTTATCTTCTCTAACTCCACATCTTGAGCTTCATCCTTGTAAGTTTCTTCCATTTCTCATCTATATATGACTTGTTTTTTTGTGTTGAAAATGTTGTCTTGAATATGTGTATATATGTTTTTGCCTTTATATTATGTATTAAATTCTAACCAAAACCATGTATAAAACAATGTTTGGTGTTATATATGATTCATTGACATATGATTTTAATTGGTGTTGATACATTGTTTTCTATATTTATTGTATAGATGTATGTCCAGGAATTGTCATGAAAAAATAAATATATTCAGGATGAATATTGAAAATTAACTTGTCCAGGTTTTGTTAACAAAATTAATAGTAGAATATAAAAAATAAAAAAAGTAAAAAAACTATTTTTCACATCGGTTTTTTAAAAAACCGATGTTAGATGTCCCTTTTCACATCAGTTTTTTAAAAAAACCGATGTTAGAGTCCCTTTTTCACATCGGTTTATTGCAAAACCATTGTTAAATGTCCTCATTTTCACATCGGTTTTTTAGGAAAACCGATGTTAGATCTCTTTTTCACATCGGTTTTAAAACCGATGTGAGATATCCCTATATTTCACAACGGCCAGATCCACATCGGTATGAAAACCGATGTAAAATGTCCAAAAAAACCGATGTTAAATCTTGTTTTTGCACTAGTGCACGTTTTCAATTTCAAAAATGAGCAACACGTTACAAAGTTAATTCTGGAATCCTAGAACAGCATACAATTCTACCCATTTCATAGTTATTCACAACCCTGTCCCCTCTTACTTGGTTTGCCGACTGGAAATGGTCTCCTTGCTGTCCTTGCTCCTGTTCGAAGGTGTATTGAGGAAGAAGAGTAAAATAGAGGAAGAAGGTATACTGGCCTTGTTCTCTGAAGGTAGGTCTGAGCAGAAGCAATGTTAATAATGTAAGGACAAGTGGGGAACAACTTTCCCTTGAGTGGATGTTTAGTGTTGTTAGTGCGTTGATAATGGGAATTAAATAAGAAAGTGGGCTTATAATGGTCCACTTCTAGCCGTCCTACACACTAGAGGTGAATAATGGGTTTAGATGCATTAAAATATGCATAAGAGACAAGAAAAGAGTCAAAAAGTTACTCCTGCGCTGAATACCGACTGGAATCCACTCGGTTAGCCTCTAAGCCGACTGGAATTGTCAGTCGTTGTGAAGAAGAAGGGAATCCGAGTCCCTCTCGCTCAAGCGAAATCCTCTCTCGCTTGAGCGAGTGCCATATATAACACTGGCAGAAGGGAGTTTCGCTCAAGCGTTTCCGACTCGCTTGAGCGAGTCATACTGTCCTCGCTCGGAATTCCTCTGAAACTGACTCAAGTACTCGGTTTCTCACTCGGTAGAATCTGTCCAGAACCGACTCCCACCTAATTGGACACTCACTCGGAATTGTGTCTTCTTGAAAACTCGGTCAGATTTCTCTTCCTTGTAGGTAACTCAGTCGGAGTTGACTCGGACACTCAAAGTATCTCACTCGACAGAACCTCTTGACACCGAGTCAGCTCTCAATCAGTCTCTCACTCGGCAGTTTCAAATCAAATCATTCTTAGCCAACTCACACTTACATAGTCTATCACTCGGCTATTTCTTCTAATTCCGAGTCATCACAAGCAGTCTTTCACTCAATTAAATCTTCCAAACCGATCCACACTCTTTGGTTTGTCACTCGGCAGATTACTACAAACCGACTCATTCTACTCGATTGTGCACTCGGTAAAATTAATTAAAACCGATTCCCAACACCCAGATTTCTACTCGGTAGAATAATCCTTATTGATCATCATTCACTCAGCATTTCACTTCCAGAACTGATCAACATTAGATCGGCCATTACTCGGCAATTCCTTTCCTTACCGACTCATCTCTAAATTGATTACTCACTCGGTATGTCATCCCAAAACCGACTCCTCATCAGGTTGATCCTCACTCGGTTAATTCATTCCAAAACCAACTATTCTTAATTTTTACCGTATATCCTCAGCAGGTGCCATCCCACTCGGAATTACACACTCGGAGGCACTCCACTCTTGAGTTCCACTCGGAATTACTCTGCCCTTTCATCATTAGGAGGAATTCACTAAGCCATCTCACTCGGACTTATTCGAATCTTATCCACTCAGAATATGTATAATATTTTTCACTCAGATATCAACACTTAGGAATATAGAAGTATTTCCCACTCGGGTTTCACTCGGTTAATCATTACTTAGTCAAGATCAAACCAACTTCTTCAACTACGTTTCACTCAGAGTCCATCAGGTCCATTACCACTCGGAAAAGGCCCATACATACGAGTCTCACTCGGAATTTGGCTTATATACATGAGACTCATTCGGTTATTCATCTCTTGGCATCACAGACTAACCTTCCTTGAATTGTTCTTCAGTCGGAAACCTTTTAAGGCTTTCACCAGAAAAGAAGCCATATGCATAAGTTCCATTCGGAAACGAATTTTCCTTTGCTCTCCTCTCGGAAATAAAGCACTCGGGAAACTTTCACTCAGAAATGAAAATACTTAACAATATGACTCAGAATTGAGTCGTTGGAGAAATACTTGACTCAGAAATGAGTCCTTCTGAAATGTTTGACTCGGAAATGAGTCATTTAGATATAATTGACTCGGAATTGAGTCTTTGGAGAGTACTTGACTCGAAAATGAGTTTTTCTAAGGTGTTTGACTCTGCAGTGAGTCATTCCAGGGTGAGTCACTCGGATTCTTTCACCCAGAAGTGGTTCTATCAGTCCACTTCACACAAAAGTGTCTCTGGGGCAAGGATTCCACTCGGAATAAACCCTCTCGGCCATGTTCCACTCGGAAAACACAACCTTCACTCGGTATTTCCATTTTTCACTCGGAATTTCTCTTAGTCACTCAGAATTTTTCTCTTTCACTCGAAACAGGGTGCCTTTTTCACTCGGACAGTCCTTTCTAAGGCATGTTTCACTCGGAAAATGAATCTTATCATTAAAGGTCTATGTAAATCCTATAATTATACCCAAAAATAAAATTTTTGGAGTATTATATATCATCCATAGAGTGTTTTATTCATTGATTAACACTTATAGACCTTCTATACCTCATAATTTACAAAATGGGACTATTATTAAAAAAAATAGGATGTTACAGTCCACCTATACTTGATGTGGACTGAAACATGAGACTATAACGGTCTTGTCAAAATGGGAAATTAGCAACCTTGAGTTGTTAGTCATCATAACAACTCGTTCTCCCTTATATTCTGACATATTCATAAGTTTCTCCTTATCTCCAGTCATATGATTAGAGCAATCAGAGTCAACAATCCAATCATCATCATAGTTAATCAATTTATCACTCACTGTGACTAACGTTGTCTCTTCTGCTAGTTCATCCATGCATGATGATGTAATCTCCTCGTCTTCGTTCCATTGGGGTTGTGCTCTATAATCTAGTTCTTGGCTAGAACTAGACTCTTCTACTACAAACGATGCTTAGAAGTCTCATTCATCTTCATTCTTATCTTAATTAAGTGTGACGACATTACCTTCTATCTTGTTGGCCCAACAATCTCGAGTAAAGTGACCTTTCTTGAGCAAGGTCGCAAGGGTGTCCTAAGCCTCCTTCGGGGTTAACAAGTCTTTTATCCGTTGCAAGAGTTCACCTTTCATGTTGATAAACAACATGTACATGGCTTTTCCAACTCGAATCTTCCATTCCTTCTTCTCTTCATCACTTGAAGGGGTAATTTTTGATCCACCAACAACACCCCATAAGTCTTGCCTGAGTAGGTAGTATTTCATATGAATGTTCCATGTGTCATAATTGTTGTTATTGAGCCTCTCAATTAAGTTGGTTGGAGATGCGAGATCTGCCCTGGTGATTGGTTAGCACCCAATGCTCAACCAATTTTAGCTTGGTCCCAGACCAACTCTATTACAGTCCCACATTATGTACTTGTAGAATCTCCACGTACGATACTTGATAGAAACCTCGACCTTTGCACTAGCTTGAGCAAGCAAGTCCCTGACAGCCTGCTCTGATACCAATTGTTGAGAAATGAAACGGATATTATTGGCACAAAAAAAGATTACAATTGTTCCCAGCAGTTCTAAATATTTCTCACACTCCTAGATACTAAAATATACACTCCTTATAGTAACTTACACAATAGAACACTTATACTTACACCTACTACTACTCACTCTTGCACTCACTTAATTTTGCTCCTATGAATTGCTTACTCATTTATGTGCTCTTCCAAATGTCTCCCATGTCCTATTTATACTACTTAAGAAATGTGGTGAATGATTATTAGGTGCTTCACATTATTTCAGCATAATTCTAGAAAATTCTAGTAATAGTCATGGTGTAGAATTCTCTAGTAATTCCGTAACATGTGCTTGTGAAACTTTTTAGATTTAAAAAATAATAATTGTATTCTTAAGAATTGAAGTGTCCAAAATCTCAACTGAACATGCAGCAAATAATTTTGAATGGATTTTGTAGATTCTTGCTTTTGTTTTCTGGATAGAAATCTGATTTTAAAATATAAAAAATGATTACTAGGTTGGAGTTCTAATAGAGGTGTCTAGTTACAACACAAACTTAAATGGGACTAAATTTTAATTGATTTTATACTAATTGTAAAGTCACTAATTAGATTTGGACCATATCACCAGTGGAACTAAATTGAAAGGGTAATTAGATTGGACCATAATATTACCACTGTGTGATTAAATTGAATGCGTTTAAGTATGTGTAATAGTGTATAACACAAACTTGCATGTGAACGGGTCTTCTCCCATCCAAACATAGAACCATTCCATCCTCAACCGTTACTTGGTTAATTAATACTAGAAACAACCATAACTCTTGAACTGTTATTCAGAAACCAGATTATAAAAAACTATTTCATCATCAGTGACAAAAAGATGTTTCAAGTTCTCACCTAGAATAATTGTTATTTGGATAGTATTAAGGAAACATTTATTTTATAATGATTAATTTTTGAAAAAATATTTATATGGTGCAGGTCTTGATCTAGTTAGTGGTTAACATCCAAGGAATGGTTCATCTCATGTCCTAAAACAAGAAAGTCTAAAAAAACTGGAAATAGGAACTTGAATGTGAGAATAAAGGTCTAACTTACAAGTATTCCTCCACAGTTCTATATGATTCAAATATAAAGGTAAAATATATCAGCAAGTGGCACATTCTCTTGTGCTAATTGTTGAATCTGCATATTCAAAAATTTGACAGCTCTTGCCTATTAAAGAAGAGGCCAGAAGGGGATCCATTTGGCAACAATGCTAATCTAACAACACTGGCAGCACCTTGGTCAACAGCTAAGATGCCAGTGTGTTTGTTTATGTCTGTTTTGACAAAACCAGGACATACACAGTTAATGCAGAAGTTTACGTGCTTCTTGGCTATAATCCTTGTGTAAGAATTCAGGGCTGCTTTTGAGACTATATAGGCAGACAAGAAGGTTGGCCAACCTTTGTTTTCTAGTGAACCTTGTTTGATGTCATTGAGAAACTCATTTAGTACCTCATCTATTCTCTCTTCTATAAGATTTTCACCATCACCAAGAACCCCTTTAGCCCACTCATTTGCTATGTTCTGAAACACCAAAACAAAATTTTGTCAATGTTTTGAAAGTACTATTATTAAATTAATTATTTGGTCTTTATTGATCACTTTCATTTACAAATTAGTTGATATGCTTAAAATCTTTAACTTTTACTCCTTATTCATAACTAAATTTACAAATTAGTCCTTATGGTTTGTTATTTTAACCTCATTTGTTTTTTTTAGAAATTTAAAGTAAATAAATATTAATAGTTTGAAATGGTCGTAAATTTAACGGTGTTAAAAGAAAATAAACGGCAAGAACTATTTTATTTATCTAGTTACATACCAAAACTTAAGATTATTTTAATATAGAGACTAATTTTTAAATAAGTTTAAATGTAGGGACCCAATGATTGATTTAACCATCTATTTTTAAAAGGACTAAAATGAACAAAAGCAAAAAATTTGACACACCTTTAACTGCCCTGCTATTGAGGAAACATTAACAATCCTTGGTGAATTGGACAGCTGCAGAAGGGGAATAAATGCCTCAGTTGTTTGCTTTGCACCATAGTAATTTGTTGTTATGCACTTTTCAGCCATCTCATATGTTTGAGATAGTTCCTCCCAGCTAAATGTCAATCCCTCCTGCATTCATGCAAAAGAAACTCAAAGCTCTAATAGAAGCTTCACACGACCAATATCCAACACAACTGAGAAAAGAATAAACACTAACCACTTCATAGGGATTGACACCACTAAGTCCTGCATTGTTCACCTGCAAGAATTTGGAATTCCAAAGCATAAAATATTTCATTCATACTAAAGGTAAATGAGAATAGGACTTCTAATCCCTTTACCTTGTGGCATGTATCCTACACAGGTTACTATTATGCAGTATGTTATAGCCAAAAAGAAGAGTAAAATATATGTTCACCTACATACTCATTGTGAATCAGATACTCCTGCATGCAAGTGGGGAAACCACTCCAATTACTCTTTTGTGTATGTGTGTGTGGGTCTAGAAATAGAATCATGAATAACTATAAATATTGATCAACCATAAGATAAATTGTAAGGGAACAAACAGAGAATTGGGTACTCAAAAAGATATTTAAGTATAATTATAGGAAAAAAAGTATTGGGCATGTCAAGTCTACCACTATACACAGTATAAATTGTAAATTTGAACAAATCTGTGCATAAGATTCACTAATATTTTCAATTCACAGTTCATCATTTAGCCTTTTTAGTTTATACAGAAAAAATAAAAAGGGAGAAACTGAAAATGAATTCCATGGTTCAAAATATTTAATATCATATTTTCATATCTTCTCTTCTTACCAAGATATCAAGTCTCCCAAACTGGATCTTAACAAACTCTATTAGTGAAGCGATACTAGAAGAGTCAGTGACATCAAGCTTGTGGAAAATTACAAGGTCAGAGAGACCACACTCTTTCAATTTCTCAAGGGCTTCATGGCCTCTCTTCTCATCTCTGGCAGTGAGCACAACTTTGACTCCATTTGAAGCCAACTGTTTAACAGTTTCCAATCCTATCCCTTTGTTTGCCCCAGTAACAACACCATACCTTTGAGAACAAAACACACAATTCTACAACTTATGCAAACATTCTTTACATAGAAAATTGCAACATTTGCACGTGGGACAGTTTTGTGTGATTACCTAAAAATGAAGAAAGCATATTCTATAATGTTTGTGGGTACTAACCTCAGTTTAGTCTCAGTCATGGTTATGCTGAAGCTTGATAAAGTAGAATAAGAAGAATGCAGTTACAGCTATAAGTAGTATGTGTGGTTATGCAATAGATATTGAATGTATACAGAAACTTTAGGTGAGTCGAATATTTGGAAGCTCATGATCAAATATATATATATATACATAATCGCCTAAAAAATCATATGATTTTTTTAAAAACTCACATAATTAATCATAATCATCTATCCATTGTATGGTTGTACGGCTCAAACTCTTTCACTTTCACCTAAAAAGTCTTTCTCATATGTATTTTATATATATATATTGGATGATTCAGTAAGTGTCTAATATTCTTACCAATAATTGATTGGATATGTTTGATTTCTTTTTTAATAAGGTTTTAGATTTGGTGAATGAAATTTTTTTTATTAAAACAATTAATTTTATTATGATGTAAATATTTTGATTTGAACAAAATTAGTTAAAAAAACAAAAATGAGTGGCCAAAGTAATAAAAACGTGGCCTTTTCACAGCTTCATTCTCCTACGTACACATAAATATGGTTGTTCCAAGTGGGGGCTTGAGTTCCCATAAACCTGGGAAGGTTTTAGATAAGACAAAGAAAGCATTTGACGTTAAATAAATTATTACGTTGAATCTTTACTTTATTTACGGTATGAGTAGGATATTTTAATTTTTAAAATCATTTAACCTTTAATTTAATTTCTAATTTTGGCAAATAACGTTTAAGTTTGGAGATTGTTGTATAACATGATAATAAAAATAAAAATAAAAATAAAACAAAAAACGAATTATGTAATCCAATCTCTAAGGTCACTGCTTATTGTGGCACATTTGAAAAGCGAAGACATGATAAACTCTACTTTGCCAACCTTCGACTATCTCGGCTTCTTTCTAATTGTTTTTATTATATATAGTAATTAATTTCTCCGGTTTTGCCCGCGATTTTGTTAGTAATATTTCTTCTGTGCAGATGTAAATAAAGGTTGATTTAAACGAGATTAGTTAAAAACTAGTATTATGTACTTGAATTAAGCTCTGCTGAATGAAAAAAATAGTATTTGACATTTCTGAAGTTGCCTTGGTTCTAACAAATGGTATCAATAGCCTTATGTTCTTGAGAGACACATGTGAGAGAAAAAGAAAGAAATCCAAAAACCCATTTGAAACCAAAAAACACAGAGTGAACTCAATGAAAGAGAGACCCAACCTATTTTCTTGATAAGGGCTCGGCTAAGACCCTATGATCTTTAGGAAGTGATGGTATGAAATATTTTGTTTATAAAAAGAAGGACATAATAACGACGATTAAGCTCATTTGGAAACTTCTTTTTTAAAAGAAGTAATGATTTTTTTTCAAAGTATTTGAAAATCTTGATGAAGTTCTGTTTTAGAAATATATCCACACTTGAACAAGAATTTTTAAAATGTATTATCATTAAATTAAGGGAAACGAAAACATTATTAATTTTAATTTTTCTTTGTTTTCACTCAAAAATTTTAAATCCCTTTATTTATTTATATATATATATATATATATATATATATATATAAGTTTTAATGACCTCTTCTTTTCTCTCATTCTTTTTTTCTTGTTCACTTTTTACAATAAATTCACTTAGTTGCTACTCCTTGTCTTTTTCTTCTCTCATTTCTTTCTTCATTTGTGTTTTTTTCAAACTCTTTTATCTTCCCTCTTAGCTTTTTTTCAAAATTTCATTTACAATTTCTTCTCCCTCTTAAAATCTCTTTATAGCTCCTCATTCCTTTCTCTTTTTCTTTCACTTTCTTTCTTCTTCTTTTTTCATCATTTATTTTTACAATAACAACATTTAATCATCATTAAGAAAAAGAGACCCACCATCTATTTTTGTCTTGATTGAAAATCAAGGACTCAAAACTTTGACATCAAATAATAGCGAAATGGAAGCATATCACGTAAAAATTTAGTTTCGGGTGAAAACATTGACATCACACTCAACAAGTAAAAAGATAAACCACATGATAAGTTATGTGGTTAATCACCACAAGTAAATTTGATAAAATTATTTTTTATCATAATAGGACAAGTCACCTGGATAAAGTTCAAATTATTTCTTTACCCTAAATATCAAGAAAACTCTCACTATAGAGAATTTACTTAAATTCAACTTGATTTTTTACATTACAATATGGTTTAATTTATAGACTAAAGTAAATTACTACTACACTTTCCACATATACTGATTCTCTCACAATAGAGAAATATAGAGATCTTATAGAAATTCAACTTGATTTTCTATATTACAATGAGGTTTTATTTATAGGATTAAGTGGATGATCACTACAATTTCCATTTACACTAACTATTCACTAGCTTAAATGATTCCACTAAACCTTAAATGATTCATTCCCCTAGTTATTTATGATCTCACTAACATTAAAATTGAAAATAAACTCTCGTTAACTATTATAGTCACTTAATACTCAAAAACATTTAAAATCAACTTAAGGAAAGATTAAAAAAATAACCTTAAAATTACATACAAAATTTTTAAAAATAGAAAATCCAAAAGTTTGGTTGACTTATTTCGCTTCTTATCATTATTTTTGTAATAAAAGAACATATTTTTTTATTGGTAGAAATTAAAGATAGATGACTTACATATCATATATTCAACCAAACAAGTTAAAAAAAAGAGTACATATTTTACTAATCAATCAAATAAGCATATAGTATCTGTTTCTATTTTTCTTATTTCAACTCAACTTTTTCAGTTGTATTGTAGCCTTCAAATGTCAAATCAGTCATATTAAAAAAACATAAATTGTCTATTCACATATAGTACAGTGTTTAGATCTCATATAATGGTTAACAGCTCATTTAAATATGATGGAAACGAAAGGAAGTTTCCGTAAAAGAAATTTTTAATTTTACAATTAAATAGAGTTTTAATCGTTTTAAAACAACATGAACTAATTAATATTATTTCTTTTTTTTCTAAACCTCAAAGTACACTAATTCAGTTCTAAATATCCATTCCTTTTTTACGAGATTTCTAAAATGGATGTTATGGAATTTTTCAGTCACTATCTAAAAAATCTTATATGACTTTAGGATGTGAGAATGGACTGTTATCTGAAAGCTTTGATCTCTCATAAGCTTTGGGAAAGTTTAGTATGTTCCATGCTATCAGCCAATCCCACCATTATCTAGACTAACCTAATGATAATAATATTATTATTATTACTACTAAAATTATTTAATAACAATCACTAATTATAAGCACTAATATATTTACATAAAACTGAAACGTGATTGGTCAATTTTTAAGTTGAAACCTTTCTAAAACTATTTAATAAATTAAGTTCTAATTACGAAGTTATATTTAAGGAAGATCGAAAGTTAATAGAGAATGGAGCCTAACAAACTAGAAATGTACTCAAGAAATAGTTCATCTTGAGTCCTAAAACATGAAAAAACATGGCAAACAATAACTTGGGCTATGCCAAGCATGAAAATGTGAGAACAAAGCTCAAACTAATTCCAAGTATTCCTCCACATTTCACCATGAAACAAATACAAAGGTCAAAAATATAAGCAAGAGGCACATTCTCATGTGCTTATTCTTGGACATGCATGATTGTAATTAACACATGTAAAATCATTCAAAATTTTGACACTTCTTGCCTACTATAAAAGAGGCCAGAAGGGGAACCATTAGGCAACAATGCTAATCTAACAACACTAGCAGCACCTTGGTCAACAGATAATATGCCAGTGTTCCTGTTTATATCTGTTTTGACAAAACCAGGACACACACAATTTATGCAAAAATTTGGGTGCTTCTTGGCTATAATCCTTGTGTAAGAGTTCATGACTGCTTTTGAGACCATATAGGCAGATAAGAAGGTTGGCCAACCTTTGTTTTCTAGTGAACCTTGTTTGAGGTCCTTAAGAAACTCTTTCAACACCTTATCTATTCTCTCCTCTGAAACATTTTTAGCATCAGCAAACACCCCTTTGGCCCATTCATTTGCTATGTTCTGAAACATCACCATAACACAATTTTGCCAATGGTAGGAAAGTAATACATAATCATATTTTTAAAAGGATTAAAAAAATGACACTCTTGTACCTTTAACAATCCTGCTTGTGAAGAAACATTAACAATCCTTGGTGACTTGGATAATTGAAGAAGGGGACAAAATGCCTCAGTTGTTTGCTTTGCACCATAGTAATTCGTTGCTATGCACTTCTCAGCCATCTCATAAGTTTGAGTTAGTTCCCCCCAGTTAATTGTTGATCCTACCTGCACTCATGTAAAGAAAATCAAAGTTTTCATCGAGGCTTCACAAAGAACAATATTCCCTCACACCAAAGCAAAAAAAAAAAAAGAAATCTGTTTTAATATTTACGTTTCCTTCCAATTTTATTTTTTTTTCAAAAGTTATTATCCTTACGTTATTTAAAAGGTTAAATTGATTCCTGTAATATATTAAAATTGGTTCTTAAAATATAATATTATATGTCTTTCATTTTATTTTTCTAACTTATTTTACTGTTTAACTTTTTAAAATGAACTCTATTTTTTTAGTCACTGCTTTTAAAACTAATTTTAAAATATTTAATAACATAAAAACCAAAATCAATTAAAAAATAAAAACCATACAGACGAATAAGATATTTAACCCAAAAAGAATACACACGAACCATTTCATAAGGGTTGACACCACTGATTCCTGCATTGTTCACCTGCACAAGAATCTGGGACTCTTCAATATTGTTATGAAGTTAAAGGAAAAAAATGACTATATATTCTTACAAGCAGAGCAGGAGCAAGATGACTAGATGAAAAATTCACTATATTTGTAAAAGAAACCAAAGACAAATTAAAGTTGTCACAGTTCATCTATTTGTTTTACTGCTATGAAAAGGAAAAATAAGAAAATAAAATGAACTCAAAAGAGAATATTCAGAATGATTTCGGTATGTATCTTACCAATATATCAAGTCTCCCAAACTGGATTTTGACAAACTCCACTAGTGAAGCAATACTAGAAGAGTCAGTGACATCAAGCTGATGAAAGATCACAAGTTCAGAGAGACCACACTCTTTCAATCTCTCAATGGCTTCATGGCCTCTCTTCTCATCTCTGGCAGTGAGCACCACCTTAACTCCATTTGAGGCTAATTGTTTAACAGTTTCCAATCCTATCCCTTTGTTTGCCCCAGTAACAACACCATACCTTGTAGTACAAATAATGCAAACTTACACAAGAAATGGAAAATGAAATGTTGCATGTAGGAATATTGTGTACCATGTATGAGAATAGAGTAACATTTTGTTCTCCTATAACTATTTTTTAAAATAAAAAATTAAATGGTGTATTAATTTGAAAACTTTTTTAAAAAATTTACTATTTATTAAATTAGTAATTAAGGAAGAGAGTATGGTAGGATATGATATAAAATGATTAGTCAGTATGAATATATAAGTATGGCCCAAGAAAAATGAAGAATGCTCAATGTGAATAATAAAGGTGTAATCCTAACCTTTGTTTTGCCTCTGCCATAGATGCTGAAACTGGATGAATGTCTGAAGAAGGATAGATCGATGTTGGATGATATTATGTATAAAGAAGTAGAGGTGTAATTTTCTCAAAGAAATTTTAAAAAAAAATGGTGGGAAATATATATATATATATATATATATATATATATATATATATATATATAGTCAAATGGGTTAGTTGTTGTTGCTTTGTTACTACATTGGATGCTGTCCTTTGCACATGCATGGATGATGGATCAATATTGCAGATAAGTACAAATTTGTTAGAGTTTGCAGGACTCTGTGGTGGCGCATGATGAAATGGAATACTAGATTAGATATTGGACTAGTCCCAACATGTAAAGAAAAAGACAATATATGAAAAACCAAACAATGTTTCACCTAATCTCCTATGGACATTCTCATATTCTCATTTTGCAGTGCGTAATCATTTTTTCCTCTTCTAGTATTGGTTTTTTACTATGAATGTTTATTTATTCATTTGGTAACATTTAACACTAACATAAATACACATAGCAAAAATATAAAGTGAGAATAGTTGTTTTATTTGACTACCTCATATTTAAAGTTAACTTTGACTCATATATATATATATATATATATATATATATATATATATATATATATATATATATATATATATATAGTTATATGATCAATCTTTATTTTACACCCATTTTAAACAAAAACCGTTCTTATGTGATATATCATTTTCTTTTTCTTTTTTTTTGGTGAAATATCATTTTCTTAAAACAGGGTTAGCCTCCGAGGAAGGGTGAGATGGACACTCCCTTACGGCCCATAGGTAAAAGGGGTTTATACCTATAAAAAAATTAGCTTTAGAATTCTTGTAAGAAAAATAACAATACAACTAGGTATGAGATAACTTTCATTTCCTTTTTAAATATGGGTATGCTATGAACAATGATAATTTAGAATCACAATCATGTTTATTTAATTTTTATTTTTTAATTATCAGTTAATGATTCAGTAAACTGCTATATATAAATTTAAATTTTATTGTAATTATGATACAAATATGTGGAGTGAGAAATTTTGAATTTTGTTAACATTGCTATATCGTTCTAATATAACTATTATTAGACTACTTTGTTATATCTTTTTACTAATTAGTGAAGAATTTAATTAAAGTCAATATGCTATAGTTCAATTACAAATATGGGAAGTGATTCTAATTTTTACTATTGTTAATTTTTATATTTCAAGTAATAAAAAATCACTATTTAAATTATGGAATTCTTTTACTTGACAATAAAAGATTACTTATTAACGTTATGAGGCTCTTATACTCTCTATATCTCGGGCCTAAAAAGGTCAAGGACAACCTTGTTTGTGAACCCAAGGAAGTCCTCCAACCAAAAGTCGATAACTAATCCCCTCGAGGCGTAGAGTTTAGAGTGAGTCTTACCTCTCCTAACAAAAAAATTTTCTATGCACACGATAAGATTGGGATCCTTAATAATATATTTAAGGGAAACAAATATGTTCTAACTTATGTTAAAATTTGTTGGTACATCACATATCACCTAATAACTTACATAGTAGTATATTCGAGTATTCAGGTATTCATGAACAAAAACATATTCAATATACAATTTTAAATCATATTGTTATATCTTTGGGTGTTGATCCTACATGTATAAATAATACTTTTATATGTTTAATCCCCAAGAAGAAGAAACCTTAAACACTTAAGGATTTGAGACCTATTAGCTTATGTAATGCTATTACGAAAATTGAAACAAAATGCATTACTAATAGGATAAAGGTGTTTTTGTCAGATATTGTTAGGGAATTTCAAAATTGTTTTTGTTCCGGATAGATTGATAACCAAAAATGTTATTCTTGGTTTTGAAATTTTTCATCATATGAAGAAGAGAAATGGCGAGAAAGGGAGTTTTGCTCTGGAGTTGGATGTGTCCAAAGCGTATAATAGAATTGATTGGATTTTTTTTGAATTGTTCAACTTATTATGAATTATGTCTCAACTGTGTCATATTCTACTCTTCTAAATGGTTCACCTCTGAAGTTTTTTGTTCCAGAAGGGGTCTCATAGAAGGAGATCGTATATCCCCTTATTTATTTATTTTATGTGTCAAAGTGTTTTCTGGTTTGCTATATAAGGAATAGAAAATCGGTTCCTTACATGGCATGAGAATTACTAGATATGCTCCTACTATTAGTCATATTTTCTTTGCAGATGATAGTCTTCTTTTTGGGAATGCAACTATTTCTAAAACTGATAAGGTTTTGAATGTCATTAGAAGTTATGAATTTGTTTCTGGTCAAAAGGTTAATTTGGATAAGTCAAAATTGTCTTTCGGGTAATGTTAAAAATTTAATCCAACAAAGGTTAGGTGTTAAGGTTATTGCTCGTCATGACAAGTATATGGGTTTGCCTACAATTGTAGAAAAATCCAAAAAAAATAAATTTTCTCTTTTGTGCTGCAATACAAGATGGCATCAAAATTAAAAGGGTGGAGGAAAAAAAACTTTGTCATAAGCATTGAAGGAGTTTTTGTTAAAATATGTGGTACAACCTATTCCTAATTATGTGATGAGCTATTTCAAAATACTAGTGGAAGTTTGTTCTAATATGGAGGCAATGATGGAAAATTTTTGGTGGGGACAAAAAAAGGATGAAAAAGGAGAATTTATTGGATACAATGGAAAAATTTATGTAAACCAAAAGAGATAGGAGGTTTGGATTTTAGGGGCTTGGAAATCTTTAATGATTATCAAACAAATTTGGAGATTGAGTGCCTCAAAATTCACTTTTGTATAAGTCTCTAAAAGCAATGTATTTCCCTAAAAGTAATGTTTTAAATGCAAAATTAGGCTATCGACAGTTATTTACGGAGGAGTTTCTGGAAAGGGATGTTATTATTAAATATGTGAAATAGAGAATTGGTTTAGGGATTTCTATTCATATTTAGAAGGACAATTGGATTTCAGGTAACGGTCAAGTAAAACTTATTTCTATACCAATGTTAGAGGAAGATGTCCAATTTGTGATAATCTTATATTTCCTAATATTAGGTAATGGAATCCTAATTTGGTTGATACTATTTTTCATCTATTGGAATACAAAAAAATAAGAGCATCCCTATTAATTGGTCCCAATCAAATGATATGTTGTTCTAGCCTCATGAAGTAAATGGTGAGTATTCAATTTGTAGTGCTTATAAGTTTGTTTCAAGTTCTCAATCATTAATATCTCTGCATCATCATTAAGCACTTTTGATAAACAAAAAAAACAAGTATAGAACATAAACTGTCTATCAAAGGTAAAATATTTTCTCTATAAGTTGATGAATAATGTGTTACCTTGCAAAAATAATTTGTGGAGACATTGATTTGGGTATTAGGTTTGATTTATGTGGATAAGTCTTAAAATCATATTTTTATTTATTGTCCTTGTCTTTGGATTGCTAGAATTTGTCTCATGTTAAAATTTTAGTTACTGATCAAATAGATGTGATTGATTGGATTTCAATGCTAATGAGTGATTCCTCTAACAAAGAGTTAGAAAGAGTGGTAACGATTTGTTACAATATATGGTTGGCTTGTAACTCTCTTGTATTCTAGTTTGAGTTTGCTTCTAGAGTGGCATGAATCTAGGAAATTTGAGTATACTAGTGTTGGAAATAATTCAAATGTTTGGACTTTTCCTATTCATAGTCTTTTGAAACTTAATATTGATGTTGTGTGAACAAGTTCAAATGGTACAGGTTTTTGTTTAGTACTTTGAGACTTTAATTGTGAGTTTCAAGGAGCAACTTCTTATTATATGCAAGGGAGAATAAATTCTTTTATCAATGAATGTTTAGCTTAAAGGTGGGATCTAAATATTGTTAAGGAGTAAGATGCACAACATCTTGTGGTGGTAGTTGATTCCTTTATGTTATTACAAGCTTTGAAGGATCATCAAAAATACCCTTCAATTTGTTACCTTGTTGATTGTTTTGATTTTCTTAATGGTTTTAAGTTGAGATTTTTAGTTTAATAGAAGAGATTGTAATAGGGTAGCTCACACTTTAGCTAGCAAAGCTTTTGATTATCCAAATATGGTTTATGTTCCCTCTAGATCAAAAGGGGGGCCCCATAGCACCCCTCTTCCCTTATCTTGGCAAGTATAATAAAGATTCTGATCTCCCCTGGTTGATCTAAGGAGAATACCATTACAAACAGGCTAATTGGGTCGAAGGCCCCATTTTTCTTTATTCTATTGTTGTATAAATACATTTGGAGAACCCTTTTGTATCTTTTAAGTGACATTTTAAGTATTTACCCTAATTCTCCTAGAGTAATTCTCGAAGGTTTTGTGTCTCGTATACTCATTATGAACATTTTGGTGCCCACAGTGGGGCCTGGTAAAATAATTCCTACATCACAGTGAGAACTGACTCCAAGGAAAAGGAAAATGGTGACCACTCGTAGTAACCCAGCTGTAGGGAAGAAGGAAACGTCCGAGGAAATTAAGAGGGATAGCAGGGCAGTGACGATCCAATGAAGGAAGTCTTGACTCTTGCCAAAACGCTTCAATATACGGTGGATGAGCTGTGAAAGAAGAACGAAGAGCTCTGGAACCTCTACTCAGAATAGAGATATCGATTCGAGGAGAAGGAGGCCTCTAATTACCACCGCACTCAAATTGCCAACCCAAAAGAAGGAAGATCCCCCCCCTTTAGCCCCATATGCCACTTACCCACTTATAAAAGAAATCGTGGTGGGCTGGCTACCAAGACACTACAAACTCCTAGTGATGGAAAAGTATGACGGAAGGAACGTCCCGGAAGAGCACCTAACCATGTTCACTATAACATCCTAATTTTAATTATTGGGTTAATTTTATTAATCAAATAATTAAATTAGGAATGTCTAATTAAATAGAGGTAGTTATGTTAGTTTCTAGAAGTTATTCGGGTATGTTTCGGATAATCTGAAGTTACCTGATTTGTTTCATAAATTAACTAGATGCATGAAATAACCTTTTTGCCCTTGGTTTCATGAATTACAATTTCACTCATTCCTTTTCTCACTCTCAGCTTACATGTAAAGGAAAAGAAAATTCCTCTCAAATTAGGAAAAGTATTAAACTCCATCTATCTTACTCCACTCATGGTAGCCATGGAAAGTCTTGGAAACCTTCAATTTCTTTGATTTCTAAGGTATGGTGTTAAGGGATTCCATTTTCATTTGGACATGTTTCTTCCACCCCACTCTCTAATTCCCTCAATTTTATAGATTTTAGGTCATTTGGAACCTATACTATATATGGACAGCCTTGGGGAACTTGGGATTTCTCAAATTTTTGGTTTCAAGTTGTATGAACACCCATTGCTCTAGTTCGTACCGTCTTGCAATTTTGAGCTTTAATCTTATTCCCATGGCTAAGGTCTATTTCAGAACTATTTTGAACCTTGGGCAGCATTGAGCTTTTTAGAATTAAGTATCAGAATATTGTTAACGCACTTTGGTAAGTCAGAATTAAGTATTGAAATAATTGTAGATTAATAGTTTTAGCTCCGAAATGTATATATGGTAGTTTTGGGTCATTAAAAATTGGTTGTTGTAATTTTAGGAATTTTTGGATTGGGGAACTGGTGATCGAAAAGCGTTGTGAACTCATCAATCCTTTCTTGTTGTGTCCTTGATATGGTTAATGAGTTTTGAGCTCCTTCCATATATGGTTAATTGATGAATTGGTGAGTTGATGATAGGTTGCATTGGGTTGTAATGATTATTGATGTTATTGGATATATGGTAAGCATCATAAATATGATAATTGATTAGATTTGGATAGCTTACATTGGAAATATGAAATGGTTGTGATTGATTGTTGCATGTAGATAAACTAAAATAAGAACCATTGGTGATGGTAACCAAGTGGTGTCCTCTAATGATGGTAATCAGGTAGTTCAAGATGATTATGATATTTGTGAGCATAGCATTTGCATTTTCGACACACACAGGACTATAGGGGGTCTGTGATGTTGACCTAGATGGGAGGGCAGCCTTTGGATAGGCAAAGACCCTATGTGGATTTCCCATGGATTCTACGGTGTGAATGTTCAAGAGAAAATGAAGAAAGAGAAAAGGCAGAGAGGGAGAGAGAGAGAGAGAGAGAAAAAGTAATTTTGAAAAATGTAGAAAATGTTTTATTTATGTATATTTTCATAATCATACAAAGGGAAGATATTTGTTTATATAAGCTAACCAAGGGGTAATTACCTATGGTAACAACGGTAAAACAGAACCATAACAAGAAGCAAAATTATGACAGAATTAATTGCAATGTTAAATATTTATAATATCTCTAATATTCCCATGTGTAATTCTAAGCTCCTGATTGAGGAGCAGAATTAAGTTTTTAAGTTAGAGATATATTGGTAGTCATTGTTTGGAATTTTTGGGAGAACTGTGAGTAATTCATTTAGTTGATGGAATCTTTTCTTTGACAATGGTTTTGTCAACATATCAGTAAGTTGATCTTGTGAAGGATGTGCTACTGAAAGTGATTTATTTAGAACTTTTTCTCTAACAAAGAAGAGGCCCAACTCCATATGTTTTGTTCTAGCATGAAGAATGGGGTTATGACTAGTTGCAACTACACTTTCATTATTACAATAGATGGTTAGTGTAATGCAGGGAACATGGAGTTTTTGAAGCAGAGATTGAATCCATAATACTTCTTGTGCAGAAAGAGCTAAACTTCTATATTTTGCTTATACACTAGATCTAGCAACCAGTTGCTGCTTTTCAGACCACCAAGGTACTAATTTGGAACCTAGAAATATTGCAGATCCTGAAATGAATCTCCTGTCATCTGTATCAAATGCCCAATCAGCATCACAAAATGTTGTTATTGAGAGAAAGGAAAGAAAAACAGAAGGTTTCAGCACCAGATCATGATGTTGAGTTCCTTTTAGATACATGAGTATCCTCTTAACAGCCTGCTAGTGAGTGGAAAAAGGATTAGTGAGAAATTGACAAGCTTTATTGACATTGAAACCTAGTTCAGGTCTAGTTATGGTGACATGTTAAAGGGCACCAACTATGGACCTATAAAGAGATGGGTTAGGGCATAATTCTCCTTCTGTTTTGTTCAGTTTATAGGAGGACTGCATGGGTGTGTTGATAACTTTAGCTTCAGCTATGTTAGACCTTACCAAGAGATCCTTGATGTATTTGGATTGAGAAAGGTGGATGGAGCCATTTTGCAACTTGGAGACTTCTATGTTTAGGAAATTGGAGAGAGGTCCAAGATCTTTTAAAGTAAAGGTTGTATGCAAATGAGAGATTAGATAGCAAATGAGGGAAGATGAGGATTCAGTGATGATGATGTCATGTACATAGACCAGTATATAAATGGTTCTTTTACTTCCTTTTTGTGTGAATAAAGAGGAATCACATCTGTTGGTGTGAAACCCAAGACCTGTAACACCCTGATTTTCTGGACTCGAATCCTGATGTAATCTAAATAATTAAACAATAGAAATGCGAGTAAATTTTTCACGTTCGAAACAGTTTCTAAACACCTCAACGATTACACCAAGACTCGAACCACAGAAAACCAAAGGGTGAGATTTGATAATCAATAACTGGATCGTTAAATAGTTTGCCCATAATGGTATACAAAATAACAGAGTTTACAACGGAAGAAAAATGTGTATACCAGGCACACGCCTAGTCCCATATTTGAAGATATAAGAAAAAGCTCGGCAAAGCATGCAACCATACAACACTAGCCCATTAGGCCACAATAGAAATTATAGTCATGCAATGCCATATATATATATATATATATATATATATATATATATACACACACACATCTATATGGTCATTCAACATACATCTCTAATATTTATATTCATAATTGACCACATTCAATTCATCCTCAAATCATATATCTTTAACACATATACATTCCCAAAGTGGTTACATAATCGACACCATTATATTCATCAAATGGGTATGAATCCCAATACCCTGAATGTCTATACATTATCCACAATACATCCATCAATATCAATAGTTATCATCAATCTCATATACATTTATTCATAATGAAATAATTCACAAATGCTGCCGACCAAGGCATTTCATTACCACTATTTTACCTTCACAAAAGATTTACTTTAAAAATGTTCTCTTCCCATTGTGAACACCTATTTCGTTCCAGTCAATTTTCACTAAAAATGGGAAATTCACAAGGGAAAAGAATTTTAAAAAAAAAGAAAAAAAAAGAAAAAAAGGAAGAATTTAAAAAAAAAGAAAAAAAAAGAAAAAAAGAAAAAAAAAGAATAAAAAGGAAGAATAAAAAAAAAGAAAAGAATTAAAAAAAAGAAGAAAAGAATTAAAAAAAAAAGGACTCGGAATGATCATTTCCGAGTGAAATAGCCTCCAAGTGGATCCTTGAATTACGGAGGCCGGTTGGCAATAAGACAAGGTGGAAAATGATAAAGAATTGCCACCAGCTTTCATTTGCCTTAATTGTCAAAGATCCAGGCCGTTTCCAACACCACCATGCAAGTTGTTTGACAATTTCAAAGGGTGGCTGACAAGAAGACAATGCAGAAATATTAAAAAAAATTCTCACCAATTGGCAGCCAGGCTGGTCACGGGTCTGTTCAAGCAATCATCATACTCCTCAAATGTTCTATAAATACAGCAAGCGAAGGAAGAAGAAGGGATCCTGGAAAGAGTCATTAAAAGAGAACTCATTCACTTTTCAACCGCACAATCCTCCTTCTCAGCCCGCCCACACCGTCCTCAACACCGCCCAACACATTCTTCTCAGTCCGCCCAACACCTTCTTCTCAGTCCGCCCACACCGTCCTCAACACCGCCCAACACCTTCTTCTCAACACCGCCCAACACCTTCCTCTCAACACTACCCACGCTGTCCTCTCCACATACCGCCCCAAATCTTCCTCCCTGTCCTCACATCCCTTGCAAACCCCTCCACACACTGCCCAAACCTCCTTCCCAATCCGTTCTCCACACCGCCCTCTCACTGCCTAACTTCCTCTTCTTAAACACCGCCCCCTTTCCTACACCGTTCTCAACACCGCCCAACACCTTACCTCTCCACACTGCCTCAACACCGCCCAACACCTTCCTAAACACCGCCCCAAGACCGTCCTTATAGCCCTTTCCAACACTGTCCCCACCTCCTCCCAATACATCACTGCTCACATCAACCGACCTCACTCCCACTCAATACCGCCCACACGCATACTCTCCACACCGCCTACACACCGCCCAACATCGTCTTCTCCACACCGCCTACACACCGCCCACAACCGTCCTCTCCACACCGCCTACACACCGCCCAACACTGTCCTCTCCACACCGCCCACACACCGCCCAACACCTTACTCTCCACACCGCCTACACACCGCCCAACACCTTACTCTCCACATCGCCCACACACCGCCCAACACCTTACTCTCCACACCGCCCACACACCGCCCAACACCTTCCTCTCAACGTCGCCCACACCATCCTCAACGCCGCCCACACCATCCTCAACACCGTCCAACACTTTCCTCACAGCACCTTCCAAATACCGACCCCCTCATTCCTCACAGCCCCCTTATACTGTCCCACTCTCTCTCACCTCACCTCACTCCACGCTCACTTCACTTTCCCTTTCTTCCATTAAAACCAAATCACACGCACACCTCTTTGCCCTTCCTTTTCAAACACCGTTCCCCTCCATTAAAAAAAAAAACCACTTCATTTATAAAAAAAAAACACCTTATTCCTCATTTTCCCTCTGTCCAGCACCTCAAGCCCACAACACCATCCAACTCCTTTCTCACCACACTGGTCCCACTCTTCCCCTTATTTTTTTTTATACTTGTATTTATTTTATTCTCTGTTAAATCAATTGTTATTCGGTGATTTTACCTTCCTTTTTAATTATCAATTAATCTTTATTGATTGATAAATATTAATAAAATGAGTGCCTCACACATTCTATTTAAATTAGCATAAAAGGTGTGACTATTGTTATTATCATTATTATTGCAATTTTTATTTCTTTTATTCTTTATTCTTTTTATTTTAAAAAAGGAGGAGCGAGTTTAATTTGGACGAGACGTCCTGTTAATCTCATTTTTTTTTAAAAAGGGTAGAGCGAGTTTAATTTGGACGAGACGTCCTGTTAATCTCATATAAATATTCCGTGTTTATTTCTGTTTATTTTTATATATTTTGTCGTCTCGCATATTTTCTTTTCATGGAAAAGTTAAAATAATTATTGGGTTAATTATAATGCGCGCTATTAAATTGAGGTAACCGTTTTTATAACGGACAGCTGTGAGGTGCTAATACCTTCCTCACCTGTAATTAGACTCCCGGATCTGGAATCTCATTTTTGACCAATGCTTTAATTAAAGGTTTTCCCGGTATTTTATCCTAAAAATATTGGTGGCGACTCCCTGTTCATTTTCATTTTCAAAAGAATCGTTTTGAGGGTCGGCCGTGCCGTCGCGATCCCGGTCGCGACAGATGGCGACTCCGCTGGGGACTTAGAGAGTCAAGCCAGTCAATCTGATAGCGCATATTTTAATTAGCATATTAATTATTTGACTTTTTCCTTTATTTTATTTGGTCTCTGTTTTATTTGTATCTTATCCTTTATGTTCTGTAAATATATGTGTGATCATTAAACCCTAGGGTAGTCAACTTTATTTTGTTGCTCTGTGTTTGTTCTATGTGCAGGATGAGTAAGGTACAGGTATTGAATGCCTCTTTCACACACTACACTCACAACTTGCACACACTTTTGAGTGGGACCCTATACCCGGGCCCAAATAAAACTTAAGATTAGGGGAGATTGATAGCGGAGCCATTTGGGATGTACTTCCTATCTGGTTACTGTGAGAATCTCAGCTAGAGTTCGACCTATTCGTGGTGCCCACACTTAGTAGACTTCCTGCTATTTGTGGCCAACATCATGAGTAGGATCTTGGCTCTAGTGACCTTTAGAAATTTTAGAATAAACCACCCAATGTGAGACATCACTGATAAATAAACCTTAGAACCATTAAGGCATCTTCAGAAAAACCCGACTTAAGGCACCAAGAGGCAAACTTTACTTATACCTTTTCTCATTCTCGTTTTCTCTTCCAATCCAAACTAATGGACCGCTTGCCTGTTTAGAGGATTACTTTTTAAAAGAATAACCTATTTTTAACCTGTGATCCTCTAATGGGCAAGTGGACCTTTCTTTTTGTATTTGCTTAAGTCTTAGGATCTGGAGTTATGAACTTACTAAAAAAAAAGAAAAAATAATCAGAAAATTCATAGCTTGTGTGATCCTTGATTTATTGCAAGTTTCGACAAATTATAACTTCCCTAAATCCCAAAATGTTTTCAAGAAAGTTATTAGGGGAGTATCAATTTGTAAAGCATGTCAGTGATTGATTTTTCTTTTCTTTATGTCCCTACAGGAAGTTATTAAGGGCTTGGCCAGTATCTTTGAGTAAAATATGGAAATTAACATGAGGTCAGATGGTTGTGGTGGAAATGTACCCGAGTTGAAAAGATTACTGCATGTTAAGGTTAGGAAAGTTGATACAACCAGTCTACAAGCATTAGGGAAGAAATTGGACATGAATCAGAAGATGGTTTTCTCAAGGAAATATGGGAGGATCCTAAAACTGCTAGAAGTGGAAGTACAAGTCGAGGCAATTACCGCTTTGACTCAATTCTATGACCCACCTCTCCATTGTTTTACCTTCCGGGACTTCCAATTAGCTCCATCTGTTGAGGAGTTCGAACAAATTCTGGGGATGCCATTAGAAGGACAAATACCTTACCGTCATCTTGGACGTCAAGCGAATATTGTTACCATTGCTAATGTCCTAAAGATTCACCCGGAAGTGTTAAGGAGTGCGCAACTGAATAGAAATCAGATCCTGGGATTTGATCGAGAGTATTTTGAAAAGCACATGCACTTGCTAGCTGAGAAAAGAGATTGGGAAGCCTTCATGGATACTCTAGCTCTCACCATTTATGGAGTTATCTTGTTTCCTAATATTGACAATTATGTGGACTATGATGCTATTGGTGTTTTCCTTGCCCATAGGTTCAAGTCTGAAAATCCTGTCACTGCTATATTGGCAAATATATACTGCACCATGGACTTCTGCTGTACACGAGGTGGAAAGAGAATCATTTGCTGTTTACCTGCTCTATATGTATGGCTTACATCATATGTCTTCCATCAAGTCAGCAAAATTGAATGTCCAGTCTCAGATCTGAAGTTATGCCAGTTAGTAGCGAAGAATAGGCGTGAATGGGCCAATCACCTGGTAGGACTCACAGCTGATAAAGTAAGGTGGTACCCGCAATGGTTGAAGATTGATACCATAATTCACCATTGTGGAAACTACCCGAATGTTCCTCTCATGGGTACTCAGGGGTGTATCAATTACAACCCTGTCATAGCCAAACGTCAGCTAGCCTATCCCTTACTTGGGTCACCCGATGGAGAATCCCTTACTTCTTTCATCGTTTATTTCTCAGAGGGGGATTGCACGTCTGTCATTTGGGATATAGCAAATGCATGGAAGAAAGTCCACAAACAAGGGAAAGAATTAGGAAGTCGAAGCCACGCCGTGAAGGAAGAGTACTACTAATGGGTCTTAAACAGAGTTTCCATTGTCAAGCTACCTTTCAAAAGTCCCTCCTATCTCCCGACAGGCGCACATGTTACCTCTCCTACCCTTGAAGAAGAGGCAATGAGAGCCAAAATAAAAGAGCTAACCGCCAAAAATGAGGAATTGGAAAAAGAATTGCTGATATCTCAGCAAGAATGTGCCGTTCAGAAAAGGGAGAATTTAGAAAGCAAACAAACCATCAGGAAGATTGGAAAAAAAAGAAAAATTGAAAGGGACTACCTGAGGAAAAAAAGCCAATGCCTCCGAACGGCTAATGCTCAACTAAAAGCGAAGAACAAGCAAAGAGATACCATGTTGACTGATAAGCAGCTTCTAAAGGACATGTTGGCAAGAGCCAAAGAGCGCGAGCAAAATGTCTTGGTACAGAAAGAACTTCTGCAATTGCAAGTTTGCCGATTAGAGCATCAGCTTGATGAGATGGTAGAAGCTTACCAACATGAGATAAATGGTGAGCGACGGCGTGTGATAGAGGCTGAACAAGAATGTGGTAAAGCTATCCGTGTTTTGAAAGATGAACTAACACAGCAAAATGAAGATATTCATTCATGGATGAATCGCTTTGCCCACTTGGCATATTTGGCTAATGGAGTTCTGGAAGACCTCCCGCTCCTACTCAAGCAAGCTGAGGGGATGGTTAATCCTCTTAACACTCCAAGAGAAATTGTGACCTTCCTTGATTATTGTAGAGAAAGGATTTGTAAAATGAGGGCCATGATTACCCGAGCTAGGAATGGCTGATTTACTTTTTCTGCATAAAAATAGGCTGGCAGCAGTAATGTATTCCGAAAAAAAAGGAGTTTTCTTCATGTCCCCACAACTACCTCATGTTAATTTCCACTCATCACTTTTGAATGAAGTTCTGAAAAAAGTCAAAAGATACTGGCTGAATTCCGCGATTGCTTCACGTATCATTTGTTTTTCTTTTGCTGTTTTTTTTTTACTTTTTTTTTAACAATTTCTTGTTGACTTCTCAGAAATAACGGGTAAACATCCTTACGCGACTCGGCTTAATACCAGACTCATGGCTGAAATAGAACAAGAAAATGAGAGTTTGAGAGCTGAAGTCAATCAACTGAAAGAGCAAATGGCTGAAATGGCCAAACTTCTTGAGAGAAGGGTCACAGAAGGGGATTCTTCAGCAGGAATTGAAGACACTAGACAACGACCGTCCATTCAGGGTCCCATTGGGGGACCAAGTTCAAACCCAGCTGCGCCTCCCCTAACCATTCATGTTAGGAAACCAAACACTGCTGAAGCCCAGCAACCCATCTTTGTAGATGCAGAAGGTAACGTCATACCTTACGGATTGCCACAGGGTTATTTCCCACCGCTTCAAGAAGAACCTGATTATCAAGAGGCGATTTTACATACGGCCCAGCCAAGTGTCCCTCCCGTCCGAGACCCTCAAGCAAATCCAATCTTTGCACAAGTTACGCAACCACAAGCTACCCAGACGACAGCCAGACCCCACATCTCAATGCCTAATGCAAACCTGGCACATGTCGACCAACCAGTTAGGGATACCAGTCATCATGCCACTGCGGGTCCAAATACTGCTGCTACTACCCAGGAAGGAAGACTAGAATTCCTGGAAAGGTGATTCCGAGAAATGGAGAGAATAAATAGGTTCGGGATGGGCAGTGCTGTACAACTCTGTCTGATTCCTGATGTTGTCATTCCCCCCAAATTCAAAATGCCAGAGTTTGACAAATATCGGGGGCTAACCTGTCCAAAGAACCATCTAACCATGTACTGTCGGAAGATGGCCTCTCATGCTTCTAATGACCCTTTGCTCATTCATTGTTTCCAGGATAGTTTGGCGGGAGCACCTCTTACCTGGTACAACCACCTTGAACGATCTCATATACGTTGTTGGGAAGATTTGGCAGATGCTTTTATGCAATAGTACAAGTATAATCTGGATATGGCGCCAGATAGAGTACAGTTGCAAAACATGGCCAAGAAGGATAATGAAATGTTTAAAGAATATGCCCAACGGTGGCGAGAAGTAGCAGCACAAGTCGATCCACCTCTATCAGAAAAGGAGGTGATTTCCACATTTATTGATACACTCCAGTCACCTTTCTATGACAAGATGATTGGAAGCATTTCCTCCCACTTCTCCGACATCGTCACTATCGGAGAAAGAATAGAGAATGGCTTGAGAAAGGGGAAGATTACTCGTAGCCCATCTGGGGCTGGGACAGCAAGAAATCCTTCTTTTGGAGAAGGAAAAAGAAGAGAGGGAGAGACTAACCTGGTCTCTCACAACCAAAGAAGGAACCAGCTCAGACCACCTACTCCCGTCACCTTTCCGTCAACTTACCATAACACACCACACCCATATGTAGCTGCAATTCCAAATCCAAACCCACCGCATTTTCGACCACCTGTCATGCAACCACCCGCACCACCACAAACACCATATCAATCACCCCAAATAAACCCACCAAATCCAAACATGAGGAGACAGAATGATGACCGCACCCAAGTGCAATTTGATCCAATTCCCATGACCTACACAGAGCTTCTCCCCCATCTTATTGAAAACACCTTAGTGGCACCTTGTCCTTTAAAACCGCTTCAACCACCTTATCCCAGAGGGTATGACCCAAATGCGCGATGTGATTACCATGCTGGTGCACCGGGACATTCCACCGAAAATTGCCTGGCATTGAAGTTTAAGGTAAGAGATTTAATCAGAGCTGATTGGATAAGCTTCAAGGAAGGAAGCCCGAATGTGACCACCAATCCTTTGCCTAACCATGGGAGACAAGGCGTTAACGCTGTGGAAAAAAATGAGGAATGTATTTCCAAAGTTCAGGACATCCAAATGCCGTTGGAAACCATTCATTCCCATATGCTTAAGATGGGATTGATAGAAGGATCATGGGATAAAGAGTGCAATGACCTCCTGTCCGCAAAGCGAAGGGACTTCCAGAAAACCCTTCAGGGATTTATGGACAGTCACGTCATAGAAGTTTGTCGGCATCGTGAAGACATAATAAATATGATACAAGAGCAAGGCCGAGTTCGAGCTCCAAAACCTCTAGTCATATTTTATAATAAAAATGCACCTGTGGCTTCAACCCCTGTTAAAACTGTCATCACGGTAAACACTCCAACCCCATTCCCTTACAAGGATTCGCGAGCTGTACCATGGAAGTATGGTACTGATGTGATCGTTACCAGTTCTGAGGCCGTTGAGCCTACTCCATCATCCCCTGTCACGAATATTGCCGGAATCGGGGGTGTCACCCGAAGTGGAAGAGTGTATGCTTCCCCAGAACCAAAACTTGACAAAGCCACAGGGAATGGGAAGGGAGAATCCTCCGGTGAAGCAAAGAAGGTAGTAACCAAAGAGGAAGCCCAAGAGTTTCTTAGATTCATTCGTCATAGTGACTACCAGGTGTTGGACCAACTAAACCACACCCCTGCAAAAATTTCTCTGTTATCCTTACTAATGAGTTATGAACCACACCGGAACACGTTGATGAAAGTTTTGAGTGAGGCACATGTGAAACATGATTTGCCGGTAGATAAATTCGAGGGCATAGTGGGACACATTGTGGCCAACAACTATCTAACTTTTACGGATGATGAGACACCAGCGGAAGGAAGAGGGCACAACAAAGCCCTTCATATCTCCATAAAATGTCAAGATCATATCATGGCGAAGGTGCTGGTTGACAATGGATCGTCCTTGAATGTAATGCCAAAATCTACGTTGGCAAAGTTGCCTTTTGATGGGACCCATATGAGACCCAGTTCCATGGTAGTCCGGGCTTTTGACGGAACTCGCCGAGAAGTCATGGGAGAAATTGAATTGCCTATACAAGTTGGGCCATGCACCTTTCAAATCCTTTTTCAAGTCATGGATATTACGCCCGTATACAGTTGTTTACTAGGACGGCCGTGGATCCATTCGGCTGGGGTAGTTCCTTCTACTCTACATCAAAAGTTGAAGTTCATCATTGACAACAAGTTGGTGATTGTCTCTGGAGAAGAAGACTTGTTGGTTAGTAAGCCTGCCAACACCCCATACATTGAAGCGACTGAGGAAGCCCTTGAAACCTCATTTCAGGCTTTAGAGGTGGCCAATGCAACGAGCATTACAAAGAAATCCTTCCCAAACGTGCCTCTGATGGTTGCAAAGACAATGTTGAGAGAAGGATACAAGCTGGGAAAGGGGTTAGGACGAGAATTGGAAGGGAGAACCCAACCTATATGTCTCCCAGAAAACAGGGATAGGTATGGTCTAGGATACAAGCCTACAGCAGCTGATAGAAAAAGGATGGGAGAAGAAAGAAGGGAGAGAAGGATCGCTCGCCTTACCGGTCAAAAGTTCAATACTGCTAGAATCCCTATCTGTGACCTCTATCAAAGCTTTAGAAGCGCCAGGATTATATATCCGGGTCAGGTGGCTATGGTTGGAGACGAACACAGCCCTAATGTGGAATTAGTGCACGCTTGCTTACCCGGTCAAGAACTGGACAACTGGGAAATCATGGAGTTCCCCATAACTATCAATCCTCAGCCAAAGTAATTGTTGTTTTCAAAACTTGTCGATCCTCTTGCTATGCCTAAGGCTTTAGGATCTGTTTTGTAATAAAGGCGAAAACTTGCTTGTTTATTAAATTAAATGAATGCAGTCTGATTTCATACCTCATCTTTGTTCAAACTCTTTCTTTTAAACCTTCCATTTGCTTGCCTTTCTTTGTTTTCATTCATTATGATATAACACTAAATGCAGATCTGAAAGCGATTCTTCTAAGAGCAATGAAAACTCGGTTCTATTTCATGACTCTGATAATCCAAATGATTATGCCTATGAGGATAGTGAGGAAAACTTTGAACCTTCACTCGAGTTGACAAAGTTAATGGAACAAGAAGATAAAGAAATTCAACCTCATCAGGAAAAGATTGAGACCATTAACCTGGGAGATGAAGGAGAAAATAAAGAAGTCAAGATAGGCACCCTTTTGAGCAAACAACGGCAGAGTGAATTGATTAGACTACTCCGGGAATTTCGAGACATTTTTGCATGGTCGTATCAAGATATGCCAGGTCTGGATAATAACATTGTGGAACACAAGTTGCCTTTAAAGCCGGAATGTCCACCGATCAAGCAAAAGTTACGACGAATGAAACCAGAAATGCTCCTTAAGATCAAAGAAGAAGTCAAGAAACAATTCGACGCTGGTTTCTTAGCCGTAGCTAAGTATCCGCAATGCGTAGCCAATATAGTTCCCATTCCAAAGAAAGATGGGAAAGTAAGGATGTGTGTGGACTACCGAGACTTGAATCGGGCGAGTCCTAAGGATGATTTTCCTTTACCTCAGATTGACGTATTGGTTGATAACACAGCTCAACATTCCATCTTCTCATTTATGGATGGATTTTCGGGATATAACCAGATCAAGATGGCACCAGAAGATATGGAAAAGACCACGTTCATCACTCTGTGGGGCACCTTTTGTTACAAAGTAATGTCCTTCGGATTAAAAAATGTAGGAGCCACCTATCAAAGGGCAATGGTGACTCTCTTCCACGACATGATGCACAAGGAGATAGAGGTCTATGTGGATGACATAATTGCCAAGTCCAGGTCTGAGGAGAAGCATATTGCTGACCTGAGAAAACTTTTCGAAAGGTTGAGGAAATTCAAGCTTAGATTGAATCCTGCCAAGTGTACTTTTGGCGCAAGATCCGGCAAATTGTTAGGGTTCATTGTGAATGAGAAGGGGATAGAAGTTGATCCTGACAAAGTCAAGGCAATTCTGGAAATGCCTCCTCCTCGTACTGAAAAAGAAGTCTGAGGATTCTTGGGAAGATTGAATTACATCGCCCGATTTATTTCCCAAATGACGGCAACTTGTGAGCCAATTTTCAAGTTGCTTCGCAAGAATCAGCCTGGACAGTGGAATGAGGATTGCCAGATTGCATTTGAAAAAATAAAACAGTACTTATTAAAGCCACCAGTCTTGGTGCCACCCGTTCATGGGAGACCATTAATCCTATACCTGACTGTGTTGAATGAATCCATGGGATGTGTATTGGGTCAACATGATGAGAATGGAAGAAAGGAATGCGCCATCTACTACTTGAGCAAGAGATTTACCGAATGTGAGATGAGGTATTCGTCTCTTGAAAGAACGTGTTGTGCATTGGCTTGGGCTGCCCGACGCTTACGGCAGTACATGCTTAATCATACTACTTGGCTGGTGTCTAAGATGGATCCCATCAAGTATATCTTTGAAAAACCCACTTTGACTGGAAGGATTTCCCGTTGGCAAGTGTTATTGACGGAATATGACATAACATATGTCACCCAAAAGGCAATTAAAGGGAGTGCGCTGGCAGATTACTTGGCATACCAACCCATTGAAGCTTATCAACCAATGCGGCATGATTTCCCAGATGAGGATATCTTGGCTCTTTCCAAAGAAGAAGATGGCCTGGAAACCAGATGGATCATGAGATTCGATGGAGCATCCAATGCACTAGGACATGGAATTGGGGTTATTTTAATCTCACCTGATAAGGAATTCATCCCTATTTGCGCTCGGCTGTGTTTTGACTGCACCAATAATATTGCGGAATATGAAGCATGTTCTCTAGGAATACAAGCGGCTCTAAACGTGGGAATAAAGGTTCTGGAGGTTTATGGAGATTCTGCTTTAGTTATCCATCAACTAAAGGATGAATGGGAGACTAGAGATAATAAACTAGTTCCCTATCATGCTCATATCAAAGAGATGATCAAAAGGTTCGATGAAGTTACCTTCCATCATGTTCCACGGGAAGACAACCAAATGGCAGATGCTTTAGCCACCCTAGCTGCTATGTTCGAGGTCAGCAATGATTACGAAGTGCCTCTCATTGAGGTAAAGAAACAGCAAGAACCCGCCCATTGCCAGGCCATAGAAGAAGAACCGGATGGCAAGCCCTGGTATCATGACATCAAAAGATACCTCCAATGCCAAGAATACCCTGAAGGTATCACGGACAATGACAAACGAACTTTGAGAAGGCTAGCTATGGGATACCTATTGAGTGGTAACGTGCTTTACAAGAGGAATTATGATTTCATTCTCCTCCGGTGTGTTGATACCGTTGAAGAAAACCAGATCATGAAAGATATCCACGAAGGATCTTTCGGAACTCATACAAATGGGCATGCTATGTCAAGAAAAATACTGAGAGCTGGGTATTATTGGATGACTATGGAAGCCGATTGTTTTGCTTACGTACGGAGGTGTCATAAATGTCAGATTTATGCTGATCACATTCATGCTCCTCCCTCATCCCTAAATGTCTTGTCAGCACCATGGCCTTTTTCAATGTGGGGTATGGATGTAATTGGGCCCATTGAACCAAAAGCCTCGAATAGTCATCGTTTCATTTTGGTTGCTATCGATTATTTCACCAAGTTGGTAGAAGCAGCTTCATACGCCAATGTGACGAAAAATGTTGTGGTCAAATTCGTCAAGCGTGAGCTGATATGCCGGTATGGCTTACCAAACCAAATCATCACGGACAATGGTACAAATTTAAACAACAAAATGATGAAGGAGCTTTGTGAGAGTTTTAAAATCTCCCATCACAACTCCTCTCCATACCGTCCGAAAATGAATAGAGCGGTTGAGGCAGCCAACAAAAATATAAAGAGGATAGTGCAAAAGATGGTAGTAACCTACAAAAACTGGCATGAAATGCTCCCTTTCGCACTACATGGATACCGAACCTCGGTACGAACCTCAACTGGGGCAACCCCATTTTCTTTGGTTTACGGAATGGAAGCTGTACTACCATTCGAAGTGGAAATTCCATCCCTTAGGGTGATCATGGAGGCTAAATTGCAAGAAGCTGAATGGGTCCAGGCCAAATATGACCAATTGAATCTAATTGACGGGAAGAGATTAACTGCCCTTTGCCAGGGACAATTGTATCAAAGACGCATGAAACGGGCATACGAAAAGAAAGTACGCCCCCGACAATTCCAAGAGGGAGATTTGGTCCTCAAGAAGATTTTGCCAATTCAAAGGGATGTTCGAGGGAAATGGACACCTAATTATGAGGGACCATATGTTATAAAGAAGACTTTCTCTGGAGGAGCCCTTATACTCACTAATATGGATGGAGACGACCTGCCAATGCCTGTCAATACCGATGCAGTGAAAAGATACTTTGCATAAAAAATAAAAAAAAAGGAAAAAAGAGCTCGCTAGGTTGAAAACCTGGAAAGGCGACCTAGGCAAAAGTTAGAGCAGCAAGATGAGCCGAAAACCTAAAAAGGCGGTTCTACAAATTCTACTCCACAACATAAACCCTTCAAGCCAAAGTCAAAGGAGGTCAAAACGGGTATTAGGGTCATTGTCAAATTACGCCCTCAGAAGCAAAATCAAAAGACGAACACAAAGTCATGATATGGGATCAAGTTTCTCATTGCTCGCGGAGGATCATTTGAGGATATATGAGCCTTTTCCTTTTATTTTGCCTTCAATTCTTTATATACCTTGTCACATCACTGTGTACATATCTGATGTTTATAAAATCTCCCTTCATCCTACATGTGTTCATTTTTTATGAATAAACAAGTTTTTGCCTAAAATTTTTGAAATTGGAAACAACAAAAGCATAAAGTTATGGGGGATGAAATATTTCCTAGCGCCAAACTTCGCTTGGTATAAGCATAACCATTTCCACTAAATACTCTCGCCAAAAGTCGGAGGATGTTTCTGTTTCATCCATGAGTTATCTTAAAGAGCCAGTCGCCAAGGAAAATTTACCTGTAAGTCTTTTTATACTAACTCATTCTTTTGTCAGCGGGACGCCAAATCCATCATCCAAAAGCAGGTATTCACCAAAGTTTTCTCTCAGCAAGACCTATAGACTGAACATCTCTCCCAAGGAGTTCCATAAAATGGGATCAGTTCCCTCAACCGGGATGTTTCTTTGATCAAGCTTAAGAGGACTTGTCTTTCCCCAGTGAGTTCGCCATTACCAAACTAGCATCCATCATACTCCTCTCACTAAAAAGCTCAAACTGGGGCATCTCCCCAGATTTCTTTCAAAGGGGCAGTTCCCCAACAACCTTCAGTTATGTCAAACTGGGGCATCTCCCCAGATTTCTTTCAAGGGGCAGTCCCCCAACAACCTTCAGTTATGTCAAACTGGGGCATCTCCCCAGATTTCTTTCAAGGGGCAGTTCCCCAACAACCTTCAGTTATGTCAAACTGGGGCATCTCCCCAGATTTCTTTCAAGGGGCAGTCCCCCAACAACCTTCAGTTATGTCAAACTGGGGCATCTCCCCAGATTTCTTTCAAAGGGCAGTCCCCTAACAACCTTCAGTTATATCAAACTGGGGCATCTCCCCAGATTTCTTTCAAAGGGCAGTCCCCCAACAACCTGCAGTCATATCAAACTGGGGCATCTCCCCAGATTTCATTCTCTTTCCTTAGAAGGACAGTTCCCCGACAACCCCCAGATTACTCTGTCCCAACTCACCTAATACTTTCCCAGTGGTACCATGAAGGTTACCAGGAGGAATTATCCTTCCCCAGTGGAGCTACACTTCCTAAACAATTCCAACAGGAGCATCACCCCAGGTTTCCCTTTAGACAAAAGGCAATGCCCCAAGAATTCTTTCAGACTACCCCAAACTAGGGCATTACCCCCAGATTTATTCCCTTTCAATCCAGGGCCTCAGTCATGTCAACCGAGAGGCAACACCCTCATCCTTTTACCTTCCTTGTTAACCGAGAGGCAACACCCTCATCCTTTTACTTTCCTTGTCAACCGAGAGGCAACACCCTCATCCTTTTACTTTTCCAGTCAACCGAGAGGCAACACCCTCATCCTTTTACTTTTTCAGTCAACCGAGAGGCAACACCCTCATCCTTTTACTTTCCTTGTCAACCGAGAGGAAACACCCTCATCCTTTTACTTTCCTTGTTAACCGAGAGGCAACACCCTCATCCTTTTACTTTTCCAGTCAACCGAGAGGCAACACCCTCATCCTTTTACTTTCCTTGTCAACCGAGAGGCAACACCCTCATCCTTTTACTTTTCCAGTCAACCTAGAGGCAACACCCTCATCCTTTTATTTTTCCAGTCAATCGAGAGGCAACACCCTCATCCTTTTACCTTTGCTGTCAACCTAGAGACAACATCCTCATCATTTCTGTTAATCAAGAAGTAACACCTTCACTTTCTACTTTTCCAATGGTGTTCACGTCTTTACTCCCTTTCCATTTCAAAAAAAAAAACAAGAAGAAACTTCATGCTTTTTCCTCATGAAAAAGAAGTAAAGAGGGGCATCTGTGAACACCTATTTCGTTCCAGTCAATTTTCACCAAAAATGGGAAATTCACAAGGGAAAAGAATTTTAAAAAAAGAAAAAAAGGAAGAATTTTAAAAAAAAGAAGAAAAAAAAAGAAAAAAAAAGAAAAAAAAGGAAGAATTAAAAAAAAGAAGAAGAAAAGAATTAAAAAAAAAAAAGAAGAAAAGAATTTAAAAAAAAAAAGGACTCGGAATGATCATTTCCGAGTGAAATAGCCTCCAAGTGGATCCTTGAATTACGGAGGCCGGTTGGCAATAAGACAAGGTGGAAAATGATAAAGAATTGCCACCAGCTTTCATTTGCCTTAATTGTCAAAGATCCAGGCCGTTTCCAACACCACCATGCAAGTTGTTTGACAATTTCAAAGGGCGGCTGACAAGAAGACAATGCAGAAATATTAAAAAAAATTCTCACCAATTGGCAGCCAGGCTGGTCACGGGTCTGTTCAAGCAATCATCATACTCCTCAAATGTTCTATAAATACAGCAAGCGAAGGAAGAAGAAGGGATCCCGGAAAGAGTCATTAAAAGAGAACTCATTCACTTTTCAACCGCACAATCCTCCTTCTCAGCCCGCCCACACCGTCCTCAACACCGCCCAACACATTCTTCTCAGTCCGCCCAACACCTTCTTCTCAGTCCGCCCACACCGTCCTCAACACCGCCCAACACCTTCTTCTCAACACCGCCCAACACCTTCCTCTCAACACTACCCACGCTGTCCTCTCCACATACCGCCCCAAATCTTCCTCCCTGTCCTCACATCCCTTGCAAACCCCTCCACACACTGCCCAAACCTCCTTCCCAATCCGTTCTCCACACCGCCCTCTCACTGCCTAACTTCCTCTTCTTAAACACCGCCCCCTTCCCTACACCGTTCTCAACACCGCCCAACACCTTACCCCTCCACACTGCCTCAACACCGCCCAACACCTTCCTAAACACCGCCCCAAGACCGTCCTTATAGCCCTTTCCAACACTGTCCCCACCTCCTCCCAATACATCACTGCTCACATCAACCGACCTCACTCCCACTCAATACCGCCCACACGCATACTCTCCACACCGCCTACACACCGCCCAACACCGTCTTCTCCACACCGCCTACACACCGCCCACAACCGTCCTCTCCACACCGCCTACACACCGCCCAACACCTTACTCTCCACACCGCCCACACACCGCCCAACACCTTACTCTCCACACCGCCCAACACCTTCCTCTCAACGTCGCCCACACCATCCTCAACGCCGCCCACACCATCCTCAACGCCGCCCACACCATCCTCAACACCGTCCAACACTTTCCTCACAGCACCTTCCAAATACCGACCCCCTCATTCCTCACAGCCCCCTTATACTGTCCCACTCTCTCTCACCTCACCTCACTCCACGCTCACTTCACTTTCCCTTTCTTCCATTAAAACCAAATCACACGCACACCTCTTTGCCCTTCCTTTTCAAACACCGTTCCCCTCCATTAAAAAAAAAAACCACTTCATTTATAAAAAAAAACACCTTATTCCTCATTTCCCCTCTGTCCAGCACCTCAAGCCCACAACACCATCCAACTCCTTTCTTACCACACTGGTCCCACTCTTCCCCTTATTTTTTTTTATACTTGTATTTATTTTATTCTCTGTTAAATCAATTGTTATTCGGTGATTTTACCTTCCTTTTTAATTATCAATTAATCTTTATTGATTGATAAATATTAATAAAATGAGTTCCTCACACATTCTATTTAAATTAGCATAAAAGGTGTGACTATTGTTATTATCATTATTATTGCAATTTTTATTTCTTTTATTCTTTATTCTTTTTATTTTAAAAAAGGAGGAGCGAGTTTAATTTGGACGAGACGTCCTGTTAATCTCATTTTTTTTAAAAAAGGGTGGAGCGAGTTTAATTTGGACGAGACGTCCTGTTAATCTCATGTAAATATTCCGTGTTTATTTCTGTTTATTTTTATATATTTTGTCGTCTCGCATATTTTCTTTTCATGGAAAAGTTAAAATAATTATTGGGTTAATTATAATGCGCGCTATTAAATTGAGGTAACCGTTTTTATAACGGACAGCTGTGAGGTGCTAATACCTTCCTCACCTGTAATTAGACTCCCGGATCTGGAATCTCATTTTTGACCAATGCTTTAATTAAAGGTTTTCCCGGTATTTTATCCTAAAAATATTGGTGGCGACTCCCTGTTCATTTTCATTTTCAAAAGAATCGTTTTGAGGGTCGGCCGTGCCATCGCGATCCCGGTCGCGACACCCATGACACCCCTGCATCAATACTAAAAGTAGACCACATGGGAGAGTGAGTTATACATTTCAAATGATGATATGTATACAATTGAAATTATGTGCATATGCATATTAACATCATGTATGATTTGATAAACACATCAACAAATATCATAATCTATTCATTTCACAATATACATATTATGTATTCACCCATCAATTCATAGCAAAGCAAGCATATACACATCAATTCCAACACCACAACGGCCAACATCATCAATATCAACCATTCAGGTCTTTTCTCAAAGCCACCATGGGCTATCATCAATATCATTAATCATAATAATTATGTCCTTCATTATATTGGGCCATATCATACACATCATCAAATACAATATTGTTTTCATTGTATTCATGTCTTTTATCAAATTTATATGGTCTTTTAGGTACTCAATTACCCATCACATCACCACCATACCATAATCTCAATCATCATCATCATCTGGCATATCTACATGCTATATGCAAATGCTCTTAAAGCTAATGCATATGCACAATGGAATAAACAACAAATACGGATCCGACTGTGGGAATAAACACTAAATTGTGAGTCAAGCATGATCACATACCATGCCCCTACTGTGACGACCTGCGTCAATTTACCTCTTTATTTACACTTGGTTAATCATTTACACGTTAATTTTTCGCGTTTAGTAAAAATTCACTCGGTCTTAATATGAAATAATATAAAATAATATTTATCTTTCTGAAATACGTTCAAATAAATAAGCATACTCAAAATAATGGTAATAACCGATCAGAAAATAATACATTAATAAAATAGAGGCGATTAGAAACAGCAGAAGAGAAACGAAGGCAGGAGGGTCATTCGCCTAAGCGATACCCTGATCGGCTAGGTGAAATCCGAGGGAGTCCTTTAAGCGAGTCGGACTCGCATGAGCGAATGCTACCTGGGCGAGTCAGACTTACCCGGAAGACTCACAAGTCGGGGTTTCACTCGGCAAAAGGGGGTCACTCGGTCAACTCTCTCTCGGAAACAACTTACTCATACCTCACTCAGAAAAGGTTTATTCAATCTTATATCACTTGGAAAACCCCTAACCTTACTTCACTCGGAATAGGCTCTCTCGGCCATATCTCACTCGGAAACACTCTTACCTTCACTCGGAAGCACTCTAATCTTCACTCGGAAACATTCCACTATTTCTTTACTCGGAATTATTCTTCCGGCCCTAGCTCACTCGGGGCATCCTAACCTTCCACCCAGAAGAGTATCTCTCGGTTATTCTTTACTCGGAAAAGAAACGAGGGATTCCCATAGAGACAAAACAGACATCAAACCGACTGGCCCTCGCTCGGACAGGAATAAATCCTCTCATGCAAGATTCGCCCGGTGCTCGGCTTTGCTACAGCAAACACGTGAAAATTAACACCAATCATCTAACAACATAAATTCACATTCGTTCAATTAGCAAACCGATTCATACTTAGTTCCACACACAATATATAGCATCACATACTCGGAAAACTCATTAGATATATATATATATATATATATATATATATATATGTATATTACACAATTTATTCAAAACCACTCGGGCCTTGGCATCGATCTCCCGCTTGGCGCGCCTCCAGGGCTCCGACCTCCTCCCTGTCACTGGTTACTAAATTGAAAACAACAGCAAGGGTGAGTGTTTGGCATCATAATTAATCTAGAACGGAAATTAACAAATTATATATATATAAGTCCCGTCCGATTGCATTTTCATCACTTTGCAAATCACACTCGGCAATTATAATACATTATACTCGGTAATTAATTCACACCCGGCAGTTACAACACATCATACTCGGCAAACATAATAATCCACACTCGGCCAATATAACAAATTTCACTCGGCAAATATAACAAATTTTACTCAGAAAATATAACAAATTTCACTCGGTAAATCTACACATCACAACTAATAATTCATCAATTATCACAACTGACTCTCAGATAAAATTTGACGCCTAGTATCCGGATACTAAAAGGATCGACCTTCAGCTGGGAGTCCGACTTGACATCCCGTGAACCTGACTTGGTTCACCGAGCCCGACTTGGCTCCCCCTCAACCACTAGGTCAAAGACCTCTGGGTAGCTTAACTGGGTCCGACTTGACCACTGAAGCCAAAAACAGGGTAATTCATACCGTTGGTCGTCCTCCACCACATAATCACATATTCCATTATATAAACATAGGCATATCATTACGATCATCATTTACAACTGTCAGAAATTGACCTGTGCTCACAACATAGGGCGACCGACTTGTCAAGCCCAACATCACATTGCTACAACACCGATTATCACACATCAAATATTTCAACTCATAATTACCTCAAGCCACACACATGATCCTCAACCGATCGGTGTCCATACTCATATACATACACATACATATACAATTCTCATTCAGTAATATCGACTTACCATTTTCACAATCAACTTAATGTCTCGGATTCACAGTATGTCCTATTCTAATTAATTATCACCCAAACACCCCCTTACCTCAGTTCCAAGCTTCTACAATCTGTTCCTGGTGCCGATTTCGTCCTCTGAGTACTGGGTTTGTTGTTTCACTTCCAAATCCAACACCAGCTCCGTCAATCAGCCTTTCGTTGTTTGATCTGCTACCTACGGGGTCAGAATGCAAAACTCGTTAGCTTTACACCATCCTCAGCTCTAAGGACCACTTTCGAGCTTACACTCACCAGAGGAGTGGAGAACAGACCCGTCCACAGCCATGCATGGCCACTCGGTTAACAAAGAAAATGAAAGGGGCAAAGAAATACAACTGTAAACGGATCAATGGACTCACCTTGAGACCACGGTCATGAAAATGAGCTTATCACTCGGTTTCGATACGAAAGAGTCCTCCTCTGGAGCATGTAACTCACAGCAATGGAGGAAGAAGAAGAAGATGAACAGAAACCGAAGCAGATGAAGAAGAAGAAAGAAGAAATGGTTCGTGAAGAATGAGGAGAGAGAAAAAGGGGACCACCTTTATTCAAGGCCCAGGGGCAACCGGTAACCTCCCCAGCCGGTTACCTCCCCATTTTCCTTCACCCCTTCGCTCAAGCGTTTTCCCCCTTCAAACTCTTCTCTTCCTTTAATCGAACCTTACATTATTATTAACCAATCAAATAATTTTATTTATATTCTCAATATTTAATTATTCATAATAGCCCAATAATTCATAAAAATACCGAATAAATTTCAGAACAATTAATAATATTTTCTACTACACATAATTTTTCCTAAATTGTCAGGGATGTTACACCTACTGCAATAGTAAAATGTGTATACATACATTTATAATGCATGCATATTCACCATATTTTTACTGGTACCAAACCGCATCGCCCATCTCGTAACACCTGGTCATTTTCACCATGACTGCGGTAACACATATTCAATATACGGTGTTACGGGCCGGCCATAACTCATTTCATGGAGGTTGTGATCCAATGGACCACCGGGGTCACCTGCTCATCAAGAGCCACCCCTCATAAGGGTCGGCCATATGTAGTTCCCCGTAGCAATACATGGGCGGCTTCGTGACTTACACACCGAGTCACAGGGGAAATAACAAATTGCTCGTGCACTGAGCCACCCTCCCACTGGGTCGGCCGAGGGAACTCCCCTAACGTTCCAACATAAGCGTCTATGATATGCCATGGATGCAATTCAATGCAGATCAAATGTATTTCTCACACTACGCATCCTAAATGTCACTCATCATACATCATCATCACAATCACCAACACCACCATACACACCTTAGTGGACTTTATCATTGTTGGTTTTAGCTATTGTTTTCAAGTTTTAAACATGGCATTACATCTCAACATATTTCACATATATTTCATATCATACATGCAAGTCAATACTTGCAATCAACCATAATGGCATCACACACATCGCAATTCATCATCAACATTCTTTAATATTTCATCGATACTGCCACATAATCAGTTTGTGGATTTTCATTTCATTTATCATTGTCATTGTTTCATATACATACATATATATTAGTGTGGCATTCACAACTCATCGATATAATTTTAAACCACACATACAAGATCACACACAATGACATTTTACAATTCATCTAGAATATCATTCACCCCTTTTATCCAAGGGAATATTTACAACATCATTTATTATCACACATTACCGATATCATCTCCGATTCATCGGTTTATAATAAACACCTCTTTATTTAATCATTCCCTCATTGGTTTCATGATCATTCTAGGGTGTACCTCATAACCCCATCATCATATTTTCATTATTATCCTTTCATTATTCCATTTTAGGTGGTAAATATATCATAAACAATTTATCCCAAATGTACCAATCAATCCCAATCACCACCATGTTATGTCATCATTATATTGCCCTTATACATTCCCTCAATCATCTCACAATATAAGGGAAAGGGGCCTAACATCCAAAAAATAGAGAAAACAGCATAAAATTTCATGCAGGGCAACTCGCGCAAGTGAGACCCATACTCGCTTGAGCGAGATTGAAGTGGGTCGCTTGAGCGCCCCCAAATTCCCCTTGAGCGAAGGAGTTTAAGCATTCAGACCCCCGATCTCGCTTGAGTGAGCCACTCTCGCTTGAGCAAGATTCCTCCAGTGTCTAATATCAGGCTTGCTCGCTCGAGCGAAATTCCTTTCAACTAGTCACTCACTTGAGCGAGTAGGGTTTTAGTATCAGACCCCCCGTGCTCGATCAAGCGACTCACGCTCGCTTGAGCAGAAATTGTCCAGTATCCCATTCTTGCTCGCTTGCTCGAGCGAGACCCAATACACCTCACCACTCACTTAAGCGAGCTTCATCCAGAACCAACTCCTTTCTCACTCGCTCAAGCGCGGCCATACTCGCTTAAGCGAATTTTGTCCAGTAGCTAATTCTTCCATGTTACACGCGTCTCGCTTGAGTGAGACTCATATTCGCCTGAGTGAAATTGGGCCAGAGGCCACTCCCCTAATACAGGGGACTCTCACTTGAGCGAGAATCCATCTCGCTTGAGCGAGATCAGCACCACACGCCCAAAACTTAATTTTTTCACTCCAATTCACATGCCTATATCCTTTCTATGCAAAGTTTGCCCAACTCAATACTATACACGTATTAAATCTTATCTTTTAGTCCTGATTTAATAAGTTCTACTCTCAATTTCTTGTTCTAATTTATCAACTATGTGAGAGGGGCTTCTAGACTATTTCTCATCATAACTATACATATCTTTGTGCATAATCATCATAAACATAATTCCACACTTTAGGAAATTCACCCATCTATAATTCTATGTCATTAATTTATTCATGTCAATAAAAGGGACAACTAATCATTCATCATCATTACATATATATATATATATATTTCCATATCATTCAACAAGGGCCAAGCCATCATTCAACATATCATCAATTCAGCATTCCACACATTTATGGCAAGGCAATGCATGAGTTCATACATATACATAATTCACAATCATTCACTCATGCAAATTTCAAATGTAAACTTTTCTCCTACCTCGAGAGAAGAATCGCAATCCAAACGTTCTGATCATTCCGCATCCATCGTTTGGAATACAATCTTATCACAAACACATATATATACATGAAAATAATAAGCCATCATAAGGCATCATTTCTTAAAACTCATTATCAAGTCCTAGACTTCTCTAAACCTAATTCATACGCTTATGTTAGGCTTCGGGAATTCCTTTCCCAAAACCAAGATTCTCTAGGTTTAAAAAGGGCTAAACAAATCCAACAACCTCAAATATCCACATCAATGAGTCCAATCATACTTTCTAAACCTAAAAGCCACTCTCATGACAACAAAATCATCAACTTCCTCATCTATGCCAAAAGCCTCAATTTTATCAATTCTTAAGGATCCCACACAATTGACAATCATCAATTTCATCAATTCTCATGCACTATCACAAGCATATTATCGTTATCAAGGTGCCAACCAATGTAAACAGCACACAAAGTTACCAATGGTCATCTATCCTATAATTTGGGTTTCACATGCATATATCATCATTCACATAACATCAACTTAGCTCAAAAATTTATCAACATCAATAATCAATCCCAATACTTCTAAATGTTCATTCCCTCATATAAATCATTCTAAGGCATCAAATCACCTATTTAACCAAAACCCCTATTTTATCATACTTAGGGTTTTTGTCTAGATCACTCAATAACATTCAATATCCACCATTTTCCAAGAATCCTCATAGACTCAACAACCCATATCTATTTACAACATAAAATCATTATCAAGAATCATTTCTTAAGTCATTAAGCCTAGGGTTTACATCATCTCCATTATCATACAAAGTTTCTAACATAACCATTTCCAACCCAACATCACAAAGCCACAAATAAGATAATAAGGAGGTAAGAAATCTTTACCTCAAGTCCATGTTAATGCCCAAAACGAAAATAGGGAGAGAGGAAGAAGAAGATGGCCCAAACATTGTTCCAATGTCCCATAAATGCTTCATAAATCTATGCTTAGTTTTAATTTTAGGCAAGAAATGGAAGAAGAAGGTGGTGGTTCGATTTTTGCCATGGGAGGGAGGAAGAAAAGAAGAAAAAATAAAGATGAAATGGGAGTGGAGAAGGGCTACCGAAAATGAGAGAAGAAAGGAGGAAATTTAGCAAAATTGGACATTGTCCAATGGTTAACAGAGTGCCTCAACTTGCTTTTACCAATGGTTAATAATTCCCCATTGTCCAATGGATAAAAGAGGAAGGGAAAGATGCTATGGTTATGTGGAGGGGAAGAATGAGATTTTTGGTTTTCTTTTAATTTCAATTAGTTCATATTTTCCCCGTTTAATATTACACGTCGTGCCCAATTAATTATTTCCTTAGCACTAAAAATTATTTCGACTATACCATCGTAACCACAATAATTTTCTAAGTATCCTAGACCCATTAATTATTTAATTTGACCAAGTGGGTCCCATATCGTCTATTAAATCACCCAGTTCCAGTAAATCTTAATTTACCAATAATTCACCTCTAATGTCAAATTAATTCTCCCACAATTATTGGACCATAAATAATTAATTACCAGTATTCAATAAATTATTTTCTTTAAAATCTAGGGTGTTATAAGACCCAGTAGTGTTGAGGAAAGCCTTTCAAACCAGGCTCTAGGAGCCTGTTTAAGACTATAAAGAGCTTTATGTAACTTACAAACAAGAGTGAAATCATTGGTGAAACCCGGGGATTGTTGCATGTATACGTCCTTATTGAGTATACCATTAAGAAATGCATTGTTTACGTTGATTTAATGTATAGACTAGGACTAAGTTAAAGTAAGGGTAAAGATCACTCAAATTGTGACAGGTTTTACTATAGGAGAAAATATTTCATCATAATCGTAACTTTCTTGTTGATGAAACCCTTTTGATACTAGCCTAGCCTTGTACTTATGAATAGAACCATCTGGATTTTCTTTTATCCTAAACACCCACTTGCAGCCTATGGCAGATCTGTAAGGGGACAGAGGCACAAGTGACCAAGTCTGATAGGCTAATAAGGCAGAGTATTCTTCTTTCATTGCTGCAGTCCACTCAGGTGATTTGAGTGCTTGAGAAGCTAAAGTTGGTAAGGTCATGGATGCAGCAGTAATGTGAAGGAGAATGGGATGTAATCTAGGTTTTACAATACCAAATTTGGATATAGTTTGCATAGGATGGATTGATTTAACTTGATCATGTGCAGGTTGTAAATTATTATCAGAATCTGTGGAAGATAAGTTTATTAAACTTGGGTTAGAGGTAGTAGCTGCAGGAACATTAATTGGTTCCGAAACAGGACCAACAGAATAAAAGAGTGAATGAGTAGGTGAAGAAGTAGAATGTACAGGTGAAGAAAGAAAGGTAGTCAATGGTTCTGTATAAAAATTAGGAATAACTTCAAGCATGGAAGAAATAGGAAAGGAATTGGACTCAGAGTTGGAAGTGAGCATTTGAAAAGGAAATCGATGTTCATTAAAGAGAACATCCTTAGAGATATAAATCTTGCCATCCTGAGAAAGACATTATAGCCTTTATGATGTTATGAGTATCCTAGAAAAGTGTATTCTGCTAAGCGATAATTTAGTTTATGCTTGATATATGGTTGGAGGAAAGGGAAACAAGCACACCTAAAGGTTTTAGGTGTTGTTTTGTATAATTGGATATAAGGAATAATATTTTCATTTGAAAGAGATGGTAACCTATTGATAAGATAGGTGGTTGTTTAAAAAGCATGATTCCAGAATTTAAGTGAGAGTGAGGCTCATGACAGCAAAGTGAGACCTATTTCTACAATATGCCTATGTTTCCTTTCTATCACTCTATTTTGATGATGTGTGTATGGATAAATAAGTCTGTGTTGAATTCCTAAGGATGTGAGAAAGGATGTAAAAGGCCTAAATTCTCCTCCCCAATCAGATTGTACTACTTTGATATTGCAACCAAGTGGTAGTTCAGCCATGGCTTTGAACTCTTTGAAAATAGAAAGAGCTTTAGATTTACTCTTTAAAAAATAAATCTAGGTAAATTGACTATATGCATCAATAAATGACAAATAATATGAAAAGCCACTAAATGATTCTATATGTGCAGGTCCCTAGATATCACAAAAAATTAGTTCAAGTGGCATAATGTAAACAGTTAAGGAAGTAGAAAAAGGAAGCTTGTGGGCTTTTCCCGAGCCACATGAGGAACAAAAGAAATCATTACTTTTATTTAAGTTTGGGATATAACAAAGTTTTCCAAGAGTACTGATAACATTTGCATTAGGGTGTCCTAACCTGTTATGCCATAGAGTATAATTGGTATAGGTGGGGGGTATAATTTGTGTAGTTGTGAGAGTGTGTGACTAAACATATGGTACAACCAAATCAACAAAATTTGGAGAAACCACAGTATTTTGAGAATGTGAAGAAACTACTGTATGTTGGGAATTTGTTGTTGTAGGACTGCAGGATATTGTTGATGTTGGGAACTTATATGAATCACAAACATTGACTTAGGAGCAGCTTGAAGTCAAGGCTGAAACATATACAGACCTTCATTATTCATAAATCCTTCAAGTAAGACCTGGTAAGAATCCTGGGATTTCACAAGGCAGTGATTAGGATAGAATTCAAAATATACTTTGTTGTCTCTAGCAAATTTACTCACACTAAGCAGATTCTTAGTAATAGATAGCACAAGAGCATATCATTGAGAGTGAGTAGGTGAGGTGTATGTGGTGAAATTGGAAAGCACGAAGAGCCCATAAGAGATATAGGCAAACCTTTTCCATTCCCAAGAGTTACTCTATCAAAACCAGAGGTAGTGGAAAGTGTAGTAATTTGATGCGGATCAAATGTCACATGGTGAGTAGCTCCAAAATCAGTAATCCACTGATACGATGGAGTTGTCTGAAGAGAAGATTGTTACGATTGAAGAGGAAGGCAAGGTACTGCCATGAAGTTTGTTAGGGAATTAGTGATGAGGTTTGGAGTTAAATGAACTATATGATATTGAGAAAGATAAGAATATTGAGCTTGTAGATATGGAGGTGGTGGAACAGAGATGGGAGAAGGAGTTTAAGTGTTCATATAGGGTTGAACATTAGAAAGAGTCATGTAGGATTGAAATAGAGAAGGGTAGACATTACCTAGAGAATGAGACTGAGCAACATAGCTTGGATTAGGGTTGAAGAACTGTGTATTGAACCTATGGTAGCATGTCTGAGCGTTATGGCCAGTCTTGAAGCAAATTTAATAGTGAATAAAGTTATGGCGTCCTCGGTTTCCATAGCCTGTGCCGAATTGACCACCACCGCGATGATGAAATCCACCACGAAAACTCTAAAATAGAGGCGTTGGATTCAAATTAGGAATAAATGAAGGTTGAGTGGCAAGGGTGAGTTCTAATTGCTGAAGCCTGAGAGGGCTGAGAAACTGCATGCACTTACAGGAAGGTACTTTAGACCGAATCATTAGAATCTTGTGCTGACACAAGATTTCCTCGAGTGAGGTTCATGGATGCAGTAGGAGGAAGAACACAATTTTGATCCAAGCAAGATTCATAAGCAAGAAGAAGAGACTCTACTTTAGAGAAATCAAAGTGCTCAGATTTGCTTGTGAGCATAGCGACGATGGCATCATAGTCTTCGGGAAGCCCATCGAAGACAATACCAAGTTGTTCCTTGAGTGGAACAAGATCTCCTATAACAGTGAGTGTGTGAACGATGGTTTTAACCTGGAGAAGGTACTCGAAAATGGACTTGAGTCTTTCTTGATGTTTCAGAGCTCCAACCGAAGTTGTCGAGACCTAGCATGATTTTGGCTATGGAAGTGTGCATGGGCTTTGGCCTATAGCTCACGTGCATGTGAGCAACCGATGAATCAGGTGAGCACGGAGGTAGAAAGCGACGATTAAAGCCAAGAGAGGAGGAGTTGATCTTGTTTCACCCAAAGATGGAATGCTGGATTAATGCGATGTGTCATACGATCTTCCTCTGAAAGAAACCTAAGCAGAATCTCTGGATCCTTAACAAGATGGTGAAGAGAATGTCCTTTAGGGATTAGCTCAACTTGTTACTTCTAGAGGAGGAATTTCTTGTCATCGAGCTTCTCGGTGACGGTGTGAGGAAACACCAACGATAGCAGCGCGGGGGGAGAAAGAAAAGGAGCATCGGCCATGAGAGAGGCTCAAGCTCTGGATACCATGTGAATGTTCAAGAGAAGGTGAAGAAAAAGAAAAGGTAGAGAAGAGAAAAAGAGAGAGAAAGTAATTCTAAAAATGTAGAAATGTTTTATTAATGTATATTTTCCTTATTATATAAAGGGAAGATATTTGTTTACATAAGCTAACCAAAGGGTAATTACCTATGGTAACATTGGTAAAACAAAATCATAACAAGAAACAGAATTACAACATAATTAGTTACAATGCATAATAGAATTAGTTACAATGTTGATATTTCTAATAACTTTAATACACAGCCGCCTTGGATTGGGTTCAAGGCCGGCCCCCAACACCTAGTTGAGTTGTCGTTGTCACTGAGAGTGACCGGTATAGCATTATAGGCGAGCGGTTCGATACCAATAAAACAAATTGATTATATGTTGAGAAAATTTATATACTGTAGTATAAATCTCATCAATAGAGTTGGATACGCATGCATATGCATTTACATATAGATAATGAGGTTGTAATGTTATTGGGCAGCCTATGAAATGTATGGTTGTGTTTAATACATTGTATTGATGTAAATGTGTTAAATGACGATGAGATGAATGATTATTCATGATGATTTATGTATTGATATGATGTTGTAGAACTGGATAGGTAATATTGTGTGTATTGATGAAATCCAATTTAGTACCTATTATTTAACATATAAATGTTCACCCCTAAATCTATGGTTGTTTTTTCTGTTTCCGTAAGTATTTAAAGTAGTTTATATATTTAAGACTTAAATTATCAAACTCAAAATTATACTAGTTATGATAAAACAATTTCATTTTAGCTAATATACGCATTCCAAAATAAATTTACTTTTCTTTTGCAAAAGTTAAAAATTAAAATGCATCATGGGGGCTTCTACTCTCATCACATGCTCTGTAATTAACGTTGTTCATAATAATTGGTCATTGGCATTTGGTAACTTCTCTCGCGTTGTCACTCCCTTGAAATGTATTGATTTGAGTAATGGAATGCCTTATGCAGAGGAGAAATCACAATTCGGGAAATTGAATCAGTTGTTAAAGACATCAATTAGGTGACTCACGATTTTGAATCTTGCAGATTTACTTGGGCTCAAAGGGAGGCAAATGTTGCAGTAGATATGGTTTCCCAGCTAATAAGAACTAATTCCCTTGAAAGAAATTGGTGGTGTTCGTCTCCATTAAATTTAAGAAGAGCTCTGATAGAGGATAAACGAAGTATCCCTCTTGGAATTTGTTACATGATCTTCTCTATTTGGCTGGTTCCCTTCTTAATTTCAATTCTTTAGGCGACTCTGCTCTGATTCTCAAGCTTGCACTGCTTCAGCGTCCCATTCAAATTTGGGAATTAGTAATCGCGGTTAGGGATTGTGTGTAATAGTGTTTATTTTCCTAAAGTTTGCAAGCAGACTTATTGTTATAATGCTTCTCTGTTTGTAGCCATGCAAATTGTAGCGTGCATGTAATTAACAACTATCTAATTGCACATTTTTTCTATTCCTCGGAGCTACGGAAGAAGTAGCCATATTTTCATTTATAAACTATATGCATCATCACAAACACAATCACAAATCTATAACAATTTTCATGTGTATTGCAATATATAGCAATCCCACGTATCAATTTTATAAGGAAAAACGTTAATGTATCAAATTAATAGTAACAATATATTAAAAGTAGGATTGAAATTAATTTAAAACACTTCCATCAAGTTCATTGTAATCTTAATTCCGAACCTTCTTTTATTATAGTTTTCTAGAGTGATCACTGCCACATATATGTATGTACTAAATAAAATATTTTGTCCATTCTTAAGTTTTTTTTACTCAGCTGCAAATGATGATTACAAGTAGTTTTTTTTTTTCAATGGTACACATTAAAATACTACTGTTGGTCAATTCACGCAACTTTTAATACTTCTATCATTGACACAATTCTTCATATAATACCATTAGTAGTTAAAATAATCAAATAGAAGTTAAATTTTCACCCTTTTTTTATAACAAAGGAAGTGTAGAAACAAACTAGCTACGCTGATATCAATCTATTTAATTTCTTGGCAAATGATCAATGTATCTATGTATTCAAAGTTATGAGAAAAAATAATTTTAAACTCTTCAAATTAGATGGGCAGAACAAGATTTTACATATTCAAATGCAGATAATAGATAATTAATTAAGAATTTAATTGAAATATAAACCGTTCATGTTCTAAAGAAATTATAAATTGACACAAGTAAAAACTATTGACTTTTGCAATATCACATTAAAAACCATATACATGGTATATTATTATTAGTTCAGTGTAAAAACTTGTTGATTCACAATTTACCAAAATTAAATTCTTAAGATGTGTTAGGGGGTGTGAGGTTATATTTCCCTCATCCAAAAAATTAAATAATTAAATCAATCTACATTATTATCTCTATTCATCTGTCACACAGTTTTTTCATTTTTTGTAAAGAAATATATTTATTAATGTGAATAAGAATGTGACAAATGACAATCCGTGAATTGAACTTTTGTAATCTGACTAGCTAGTAGCTAATCAAGAACCACCCCAATCCGTGAACATTGAGAGAAGGATGTTCTAAAATGAACACAACCTAGGTTGTCGAACTCCTAAGTTTGTCACGTGAAAATAATGTCAGAATGGTATGTCAAAAATACAGTAACTTTTATAATCTGAAATACAAGGAATTGACATGTTAGCTTTTTTTCACGAATGTCACTGCTGGGAAGAGGAGATAAACAATGCCAAAGTAATGGTAGAATCCCACCCCAAAATATAAAATATTCTTGGAGCAGAAGTTAGCCAGAAATACCGAACTAATGGAAGTGGAGAGTTGCAGATTACCAAAAGGTCATAATACGCAATTGCAACCACAAAATCTAGGATACTGAAAAACAAGAGATCTTCCTCCATTTACCAAGCAAATATGACATTGGTAAATGAAAAAATGAGACAATGGATGACAAGAGAAAATAAACAATTAACAGAGTTGAGAGTTTTACTCACAAAGGCGATCTTCAAGAAGCTTTTGATTGTTTGTGCCAACATCTAACATAACTGGAAGTATCTGCCACAGTTGGAAAAACAACATACTGTATAAGTTAAATTAGAGTTACCAGTGTTTCCAACTTGTAGTTAAAAGAAAACACAATTTAAATTCAAATATTATTCAAAATCAATGATTATATTTATAAGTTTATAACAAAAAGATTCCACGAACCCGTTTTCATTTCATTTATTGATGACATGTGTAACTACACAATGGAAACCTACCAACATTAAACATAAACAGAACTCAATTTGTCCAGCATCCAGAACAATTAACAACCCAACCCATAGATGTTACGAGTGAATCTATCATCCCCCACCCATACACAAAGGAAAAACGAGTCTTGCTTTTCACCATGAAAGAAAAAAAAATAATCTGAAAGCCCAGGCCACCTGGTAATGATCCTTAAGTTAGCTGCCACTATATTTATGCTAATATTTCAAATATTAACAACAAAGTTATACCAAACATGCAGAAAATACAAAATGAGAAAAAAATTAAAGATACAAAAAGAAAGGAAGGGCAAAAACACATACTCTTTGTGGGTTTATTCCAGCAGCAGCAACATACATATCAAGTTTTCCTATAGGTATTGGAATGCCCTGAACTCCAAGGTCACCCAAGCCAAGAATACGACTACCATCTGTCAACACAATCATATCTACCTGAAGGGAGGAAACAAGAAGATATAACCAATGCTCATAAAGCAGGCCAAGGAACAAGTTCGCTACTTACTAAATAGAAAAAACTCCTAAATTATGGCTAGCCATATAGTCACATCTGTAACCAATTACTGGAATATTTCTCATGAAATGCAGGTAAAGTGAAAAGAAATAAGGTAACAACAGCAAAGTACCTATATCAATAGAAGAGTTCGACAAAACTTTAAAATGAGTATCAATATGTTGCAAGGTAGATGAATTTGAGAGGACAAAATGAAGCCTCCTAACAATCAAGCAAAAACAAAAATGTTCCAACCTCTAGATAGTCTAATTTTCCAACTACCTCCTCACTATTTTGTAAACCGTTATCTGCCCTCTGACAAGGTGTGTTTTGTGAAAATTATTTAAAAATATGTGCGTATGTGTATATAGTAACGTTCTTCAATAAAGTTGATAAATAATAGGCTAAATACACGGTTTTGTCCCTATCTTTTAAGTATTTTTTCAGATTGGTCCCCTATTATTTTTTTGTTTCAATGAGGTCCCCAAACATTTTTAAAATGTGTCAATTTGGTCTTTCCGTTAGAAAATCAATGGTTTGCTAACATGGCTCCCAATCTTATTAGCACACGTGTGAGATTTTGATTAGGTGATGATTAAATTTGAAATTAAAAGAAATAGCACTTGGTAGTAGTTAAACCTAAACACCAAATGCATTAGGCTACATGTCACTTTCATATTATAGTTGGCAATATTTGTATATAAAGGTGACCTTTTAATATCTTTTAAATATAAATTTAATTTAATTATAATTAATAAGATATTTATTGGTATATTTAATTTATTTATTGTTAATAAAATATTTAAAAATATATTTAATTTTATTATTGTTAATAAAATATTTAAAAATATATTTAGTTTAATTATTATTAATAAAATATTATTTAAAAATATGTTTAGTTTAATTATTTTTATTTTTAAAATATATTTAAAAATAATTAATACATATATTTTTAAATAATATTTTATTGATAATATATTATTATTTTCATTATTATGCTTAATATTTTCATTTGCTGTTGTTATTATTATTATTATTTATTATTACTATTATTTTCATTGTTATTATTCATTTTATTATTATCATTATCTTTTTAATTATTATTTTCATTATTATTACTATTATTAATTTTATTATTATCATTATTATCATAATCATTATCGTTATCGTTATTATTACAATTATTTTATTTTTATTTTTATTTTTATTGGTGTTGTTGTTGTTATTATTATTATTATTGTTATTATTATTATTATTATTATTATTATTATTATTATTATTATTATTATTATTAAGCTAAATATATCAATTGGTTCTCTATCTTTTAAGTTTGGTTCGGTTTGGTCCTTTATGTTTTTTTTTGTTTCAATAACGTCCCCCTAACTTTTAAAACGCGTCAAGTCGATCCTTCCATCAAGTTATGGATAACATCGTCTGTGGGAGGTCTGTGAGAGTACCTAACGTAGGCAATCATTGTTCATGTGTCAATGATTTATTTGTTGAGTTGGCATTGGGAAAACAACTCTGTTTTTAAGAATGGAAATGTATAATTACTAAGTTGGAAACTTTGTCTTCTTCCTTTGTGTTACATAGCGAAAAAGTGACCTAAACAATAAAAAAAGTAAACCTCCAAGGAGATAGCAAGAGAGTTAAAGTTCTTAGGTTGTGAAAGTCTTCTTCAATCTGTCACACATAGATGTTACGAGTGAATCTAGTATCTAGTTCAGCTAGAAATCAAGATTTCAGAATAATAACACCTTCTAAAATCAATTCCTCAATGTCGGAGCACAGCATTTAACTAACATGTATTAACACGACACCATACACTAGGGGATATCATGGTAGTTCTATGATATCGGATATTCTACAAGCCAAACAGCTTCTTGTTAACATTCTATTATTAGAAGAGAATGAAACAATAAACAAAGCTAAGTGTTAAACACATTATAGAATGATAAGGAAAATACACTTATCACAGAAGAAATCAAACCGATTGAAAATTTTGATCCAAAACTCACATGAAATTTTTTTTTCATGAAACTGATTCAAAATTAACATCATCAGTAGATTAGAAAAGTTGATTTGTCATAAAACATTTGTATGTATAAACAACTGAAAGTAGGTTAAGGATAATTTATAAGAATCAAGAAAATGAATGATTGACTACAATTGCTTTAAATGAGCTAGCTATTTATTAAAAACTGGGAACAATTTCACCTGGTTTTACTTTTCCAATAAGCCTCTAGCGCTCATTTCACAGAGAAGTTTCTCGGCCCTATCGTTGTCACCTTTCTCAAAGGCAGCACAAATAATTATTTCAAAAGTAATTGCATCAGGGATGCAACCATTGTCCTCTATTTTGGACAGCCAAACCAATGCTTCATCCAACAAGCCATCTTTACAAAATCCATTGATCATAACATTATATGTACAAAAACCTCTTGTGCAATCTTAAGTCTTCCACCTTTGCACAGTCCATCAATAATTATTGTGTATGTGTACACATCTGGCAGAATTCCCTGATCATTGATCTTCTTAAATAATGCAATTGCCTCATCTAAATGACCATTTTTGCATAAAGTGCCTAAAAAGGAATTGTAGGTGATAATATTGGCAGGTAGACCCCTATCATGCATCTCATCAAAAAGCTCCCAAGCATAAGATATCTGTCCGAATTTGCACCAACCATCAATAAGAGCACTGTAAGTTATTATATTGGGTTCCAGATTTTTGTTTTTCATTTCTTTGAAGAGATTCATGGCTTCTTGCACCATTTTTTTCTTACAGAACCCATCAATCAAAATAGTATAGCTATGAACATTCGGTGCCACTCCACTTTGGACCATAGCATTGAACACACACTTTGCATTATTCACTTCTCTAATTGAGCAATATCCATCCCTTAATGTACTATAAGTTACAACATTAGGTTTCACACCAGCTTTGACCATCATTGCAAATACAATTATAGCTTCTTTAACCTTGCCTTCCTTACACAATGCGTCAACCAATATGTTAAATGTGTAAACATTTGGGTTGATGGATTTCAATGCCATTTCATCTAATAAAGCAAATGCTTCATTCAATCGACCGGCAAGGCAAAAGCCATAGATTAAACTAGTGTAAGTTACAACAGTAGGAGAAATTCCCTTGACACCCATTTCATAACACAAATCACATGTTTGGGTGAGGAGTTTACCTTTGCATAAGCTATCAATGATTGTGGTGTACATTAACGCATCAGCTTTAATCGAATGCACTTCAATCTTTCTCAACAATTGCAAGGCAGCTCTTATCTCTTCAACTTTACACAAGCCATTGATCAAGGTCCCATAACTAACGTGGTCCATGTGAAAACCTTGAGCTACCACATCGTCGTGAAAGTACAACGCTTTCTTAACTATACCATTCTCACACATACCTCTCATGAGTGTTGTGAAGGTTACGACATCTGGCTGAAAACCCGTTTTGAGAATCTTGGCGAATACAGAAAAAGTACAGGGCATATGACCCAGGTGGCGGAAGCCGTTGATGGTGATGTTGAAAGTAAAAATGTCTGGTGTGATTCCTCTGAATTCCAAATGTTTATAAAGGGAGATCGCAGTGTGGTAATGCTTCATTTTCACAGGGGATGACAAATTGTTGTTAAATTCTCTGATGGGTGGGGTAGGGCGCATACAGAGCATGCGATTGAATGAGAGGGCAATGTCATCAGGATAAGACTGAGAATGGAGGCTTGCAGAAGAGTAAAGAGGAAACTTTGGGAAGACAAAGAGAGTAAAGTAGCACCTCAACGACAATAACATTGTTGGCCAAATGAATCTCAAGGGTTTAAGAAAGTAGCAACAAACTATAATATAACGACAAGGAAACATTTCCTATTCATCATCATTCTTTATATTTTTCCAAAGTTATAAAAGCAACAAGATACGTTAAACTAATCTATTTAGTTGTTATTTTATTTTTCTTAATCATTCTTGTTGATCCTTTATAATTTCTATCTTGAGCGTTAGTTGAGCTAAAAAATAATAGGATAAGTAATTTATTTCTATATTATTATTAATATTATTATTATTACGTTATTATTATTATGATCCTTATTATTATTATTTTTATTATTATATTTATTATTTTCATTTGTTGTTATTATTAATATTTTCATTTATTATTACTATTATTTTAATTATTATTATTAATTTTATTACCATCATCATCTTTTTAGTTATTCTTATTTTCATTATTATTATTATTAATTTTATTATTATCATTATTATCATCATTATTTTTATTTTTATTTTTATTTTTATTTATTGTTGTTGTTGGCGTTATCATTATTATTACTATTATTATTATTAGGATAAATATATCAGTTGCTTCGCTATAAGTTTGGTTCGGTTTGGTCCTCTATGTTTTTTTTTGTTTCAATAACGTCCCCCTAACTTTTTAAAAACACCTCAAGTTGATTCTTCTGTCAAGTTATGGGGTAATGTCGTTTATGGGAGTATCTAACGTAGGTAACCATTCTGACATGTATGCGCATATGTCAATGATTTATTTGTTGAGTTGGCATTGGTAAAACAACCATGTTTTTAAGAATAGAAATGTACAGTCACCAAGTTAGAGATTTCGTCTTCTTCCTTCGTGTTATGTAACGAAAGAGTGACCTAAGCAACAGGCAAAGCAGAGCTCCGAGGAGATAGCGAGAGGGTTGAAGTTCTTAGGTTGTCAAAGTCTTCTTCTACTATGTCTTGTATTCGAACTTCATTTTTAGTTTCATTAACAATGTCATTGTTGTTGGTCAACATGGTCGGTGTTAAGAAGCATAAGGTTTTTCTTGGTGGTTAAGGGTAAAAATTATTTTGTAAGGCCTAGTGTAACATCCCTGGTATTTAAATTAATTATTGACAGAATACATATAAATTAATAAATAAATTTATTTGGATTAAATTTGGGCTTTTAAATTATTATAAATTAATTAACAATTATTTAGAGCAGTGAAATTTAATTAAATTAAATTTAAATAATTGATTAGTAAAATTAAATTAGAATAAAGAGGTGATGGTAAAATTTTAACTTACCAAATGGTAAAAGTAAATTTTAATTAAAGATGTTATAAAAAGAAAATAGAAAAGAAAAAGAAAAGATGAATGACAAAATTACCCCAGGTGGCATAAAAATTGATTTCCTTTATTTCCTCATCACGCAAGTTCTTCTTCCCTCTCTTACTCCCACATGGCTGTGAGCTTCTAAGGAACAATCAGAGGTTGTTTTCTTGCCGAAATTCAAAATTAAAAGCATCATTGTGATCATGGCAACGAGGTAAGCATATATGCGAGTTCAATTTCATGTTTTCTCTCTCCTTCTCCCTTTCTCTCTCTTGGTCATGTATGGGTGCATGCATGGGGTTCCATTATCGTATTTCTTAGCAAATTGAAGCTCGATATTGGGCATTTGAGCCTTGAGTATTGCTAACAACGTATAGTTTCCTTGTTTCGGTGATCGTAAGTAGCATATTGTCCCCCGAAAAGCCGTTAAGCAAGGCGAGAGTTGTAGTCAGAGTTAGAGCGGTGAGTCAGCAAGTCATTGGGCGTAGTCCAGACCAAGAAATTTAACCAAAGCGTGGAATCGAGGTAAGGTGTCCGGAGTTGTAATTAATTAAAATCGAGTATCGGCCCTAATTAGGGTTCGAAAGGAAAATGGCGTAATCGAAGGAGATCAAGAATTGGTTATGTTTATACAATATAGAATGATATAAAGAATTAAGGGAACTAGTGAATGATAGTATGTTAATAGGAAATGAGTTTTAATTGGCGAAATAAAAGAATGATAGTTGAAGAATATATCAATTGTGATAGTTTGTATGTGGTGCATGTGGAATTGAGTTTGCATGAATTATGAGTTTGATTATGAATGTGAAATGATATTTTTATGTTGATAAATGATTAATCATAATGTTGATTGTCATAGAATAAATGAATGTGGTATAAATTTAAGGGAAAAATTGATGACATATCAAGCTATATGTGAATTGATGATCAATTGGGTATAAATGAGAAAGGATATATGGAAGAAGTGGAAATGTTAGTAACATAATGAATTGATGTTGATTTAAAAAATTTTTACGTATGAGTTTGATAAGGAATCTTGAGGCAAATGAAACTAAGGAAATAAAAGATGGATGATTTGAAAAAGTCTATGACTTATGGTGATTTTTAGGCAATGTGTATGTGATGAAATTACGTAAAAAGGTATGGCAGTATTGATGGTGGTGATGTTGATATGAATTGATGAAATACGGATATACATTGGTTATGTATTAAATTTTTGGAAATGTTACTATTTTCATGAATGATAGGATGCTATGAAATGAAAATGATTAACTGATAATGATTATAACATCGATATGTTATGATAAGTTAAAAATGATGAGTTGAGTCATTTGTTGAGTTATGATTATGATGATTATGTTATTGTGCTTTACGGGTTATATGAAACTTAATTGAAAATGTTTGTTGTGGATTGGGTCTGTGTGGATGCCCTCTCTATTTAAATGATTGATGCTTTGATGATTATTGATCATATGATGATTATTGATGGTAGGAAATTATGTGATTAGGTCGAGTCTGTGTGATCACCCTATTATTTAATGTTGGTCGGGTCTGTGTGGCCGCCTCGTGGAATTAAAAATAAGGCCTTTTATGCCAATTAATACAAAGCAAGAGAATTAAAATGAACTTATATGGTTTGTATGGTTAGGGACGGTCGACGATATATGTTGCCCCTCGCTTTTGGCTCCCATGGTCAAGCAGGACCCAGATGAGCTACCCAGTGGTCAAGTAGGACTCAGTGGTTGAGGTGAAAAGCCATGTTAGGATCGGTGGACTAAGTCGGGTTCACGAGATGTCAACTAGACCCCCAATTGAAGGCCAATCATTTTAGTATCTAGATACTAGCAAGTCATTACACTCGTGTGAGAGTCAATTGTGCTTTGCATGATTTAAATTCTTGAATGATGATGAATTGGTGACTATTGTATCAATTGTTGTGTTGAAATGAGGTGAACCCATACTGACGTGTATGATTATGATTTAATGAAATATTGGAGGTAAAATGAATTACATTGGTGTAAAGGAAACTTGTGATAGCCCAATGGGCTTGTGGTGATGAAATCGTAATGCCCTGTGTGTTGACGAGTTGGTTATGAATAGTTAATACTAATGTTACATTATATATATATATATATGTATATATATATATATAATGAAAGATTAATAGAGGAGTGTGTGAGTAAGGTTAAATTTTACCTTTTTCACTATTTTATGAATTCTATATTAAGTATTAAACTGGTCGAATCGGGGTCAAGGATCCGGTGTGGGACCAGCCACAAATATTATTCTCTCTGAATGTTTATACATCGGTTCAGTGGGGATCTGATATTATAGCCCCTATTCCAGTGGAGAAATAAAGGACTTTGAGTCCTTGAGATCTAACACACCAAACTCTCACGTTATGGGGGTGAAAGTGGTGTCATCTACAAAGGCACTCTGACACTTAAGTTAGCAAACAGATTAGGAAGCAATGCTCGAATGTAAGTTAGAGAATGAGAAAAACGTACCATTGTTGTGAAATCTTTGGTATTTATATGCATGCAAGGAATGTAAGAATCCTTTAGGGTTAGGGGACATTCCGTACCATGTGTCAGTACGATTCTGCAAAAAGATGACACACGACATGGGCACCTCCGTGTCTCTAACGAATGTTTCCCCCCAATGGTTGTACCTTATACTATTTATCGAATGTGCAGGTTACTTTCCAGTGTGCCTCGACGATGACCTGGATTACTCAATATAGAGAGAATGGCTCATCCGGGTAGTGAGTCCGAGGTTTTTACCTGGGACACTAGTATATGAATGAAAGCGAGTGAAATTACCTTCCTGCCCTTGAACCGGTATCTAGACCGGATCAAGTATGATTTCGAACGCTCACCCTTATTGTGGTTTATTTTCTTTTTAGTAACCAATGACAGAGGCCCCGGGGGGAAGTACTAAATAAAAAGCGGATGCCAAGGAAGGAAATGAAGGCTATGTAATTGCTGTAATAATGAACTTTGGTGAATTTGATAAATTTGGTTGTGGTGTATAAATCTCAAATTTAATTGCGTTGTGATGATTTTGACAAAGTTTATCTTCTTGTTTGTTTGATTTTAAGACCATGGTGACATTGAATGTTAAGACTTGTGCCTGATGAATTGATGATGCGGAATTAGTATGTGAAAGCGATATATGTGTGTAGTATACTAAATTTATATGTTGAATTGAATGACATTAAACCTTATGGCAATTAGTTGTGATTATGTGTTTGGCATTGAGCCATATGTAATCATGCGCTTGTTAAATTTCCCTAATACAATTTAGTTGCTTCAACATTCTCTCAAATCTACTCTTTTATTTTTCCTCTTTACTCTTTACTTTTTCTCTTGAGTCATATTTTCTAATAGAATAATAGGAAAATTTTTATAGTCCGCGATGGTCCTTCTTGACTCAAGTTTAAATAAGATTTCTCAAACAAAAAATATATAATAAATTTTCAAATTTCAATTTAAAAACTAAATTTGACACATTCATCACATTAATAAATATAGATGAAGTCTTTTTTTATACAATATCACATCAATTACCTACATGGTGCTTCACAAACCAGGTAGGATCACAATAACAATTGTAAGTATTTAAAGTAGCTTATACGTTTAAGACTCAAATTATCAAACTCAAAATTATACTTATGATAAGACATTTTTTTTTTGTGAACTGATAATACAATTTCATTTTAGCTAATATACGCATTGAAAATAAATTTACTTTTCTTTTGCAAAGGTTAAAAATTAAAATGCATCACGGGTGCTGCTACTCTCATCACATGCTCTGTAATTAACGTTGTTCATGATAATTGGTCATTGGTATTTGGTAACTTCTCTCGCATTATTGTCACTCCATTGAAATATATTGATTTGAGTAATGAAATGCCTTAACAATTATCTAATTACACATTTTTTCTGTTGCTTGGAGCTACGGAAGAAGTAGCCATATTTTCCTTTGTAAACTATACGCATCATCACAAACATAATCACAATCACAAATCTATAACAATTTTCATGTTTATTGCAATATATAGCAATCCCACGTTTCAATTTTGCAAGGAAAAAACGTTAATGTATCTAATTAATAGTAACAATATATTAAAAGTGTGATTGAAATTAATTTAAAATACTTCCATCAAGTTCATTGTAATCTTAATTCCGTGTCTTCTTTTATTATAATTTTCTAAAGTGATCACTACCACATATATGTATGTACTAAATAAATTATTTGTCCATTCTTAAGTTTTTTTTTACTCAGCTGCAAATGATGGTTACAAGTAGTTTTTTGTTCAATGTACACACTAAAATACTACTGTTGACCAATTCATGCAATTTCTAACACTTGTATGATTGAGATAATTCTTCGTATAATATCAGTATTTGTTAAAATAATCAAATTTTTTATAACAAGAGACGTGCAAGAAACAAACTAGCTACGCTGATATCAATCTATTTAATTTCTTGGCAAATGATCAATGTATTTATGTATTCAAAGATACGAGAAAAAATAATTTTAAACTCTTCAAATTAGATGTTTACATATTCAAATGCAAATAATAAATAATTAAATTAAGAATTTAATTGAAATACAAATCGTTCATGTTCTAAAGTGATATAAAAGGAGAGAGAATCAAAATAAAAGGTAATCACATATTGTATTTCTTCATTATGACTAATTACAAGTATGAGTATATATTGTTGATGTGCATAACAAATTCTGTTATGACTTAACATAATAGAAATAAAATCAGCATTCAGACCTATTACCAGTTAGACTGGTTTACAATCATTTGCACATATTCAATACTATCTCTAACATTCCCCTAGGACACCTATCTCTAATATCTCTAACATTGCCCTGTGTGAACCGAAAACTACTCTCTGCGTAAAACAAGAATTACATAGAAATTTCTAGACATTTGATCTAGGAAAAACAGTTAGATGTTCCTTGAGAAGATGAAACTATTGTTTTGACAAAGGCTTGGTGAGCAAATCTACAAGTTGGTCTTGTGAGGGGATGTGTTGAACCAAAAAGAGATTTATGAAGTACCTTTTCCCTAACAAAGAACAAATCCAGTTCCATATGCTTAATTCTAACATGCAGGATAAGGTTGTGTCTAATAGCAACAACACTCTGATTATCACAGTATATGGTAGGTGTGAAGCATGACACTTTTAATTCTTGAAGCTGAACCCATAAAATTTCTTAAGCAATGAGAGCTAAACCCCAATATTCAATTTCTGCACTATCTCTAGCAATAAGTTGTTGCTTTTTAGACCACTAAGAAATTAAGTTTGGACCAAGGAAAATAGCAGAGCCTGAAGTAGATCTTCTATTATCAGAATCTGAAGTCCAGTCTGCATCACAATAGGCTATGGGTGAAAAGGAGGAAGAAGTTATAGAAGGTTTAGGTAACGAACTATGATCTAGAGTCCCTCTTAAATATCTGAGAATTCTTTTAACAGCTTGCCAATGCGTGATGAGAGGATTAGCAAGAAACACTTTGTTGACACTAAACCCTAAGTTATGGTCTAGTTACAGTAACATATTGCAAATCTCCTACTATAGATCTATACAAAGAAGGGTCAGGACATGGATCTCCTTCGGACTTGGTGAGTTTACAAGAACTTTGCATAGGAGTACTAATGGCCTTGGCTTCTAACGAATTTGATCTAAAAAGCATATCACAAATATATATTATTTGAGAAAGATAAAATGAACCATTTTATAGTTTAGAGACTTCTATGCCTAAAAAATAGGACGAAGGACATAAATCTCTTAAAGCAAAGGTGGTATTGAGATGAGAAATAAGGTGAGAAGAACATCTTGTGATGATGATATCATCAACATAAACAAGAACATAGAGAATTCTTTTAGTATCTTGAAGTGTAAACAGTGAAAAATCACATTTACCGCTATGAAACCCATAGGCCAAAAGTGTTTTAGAAGATTATCAAACCAAGCCCGAGGTGCCTATTTAAGTCTATATAAAGCCTTATGCAGTTTGCACACAAGATATAAGATCTTGTACAAAACCAGTTGTAGCATATATACTTCATCTAAAACTCCATTTAGAAAGGCATTATTAACATCAATTTGATGAACAGGCCAGGAATGAGTCAAAGCAATAGTGAGGACACCTCTAATTGTAACAGACTTTATCATTGGAGAGAAAGTTTTAGAATAATCACAACCTTCTTATTAATGAAACACCTAGACAACCAACCTAACTTTATACTTTTGATCAGACCCATCTAGATTTTCTTTAATTTTGAAAACTATAGGAATTATAAATTGACACAACTAAAAACTATTGGCTATTACAATATCACATTAAAAACCATATACATGGTATATTATTATTAGTTCATAGTGTAAAAACTTGTTCATTCACAATGTATCAAAATTAAATTCTTCAGATGTGTTAGGGGGGTGTGCAGTTATATTTCCCACATCCAAAATAAACGATCTGCCGATAAAATTAAATAATTAAATCAATCTATATTATTATCTCTATTCATCTGTCACAGTTTTTTCATTTTTTGTAAAGAAATATATTTATTAACGTAAATAAGAATGTAACAAATGACAACCGGTGAATTGCACTTTTGTAATCTGACTAGCTAGTAGCTAATCAAGAACCACCCTAATGCACGTCATGATTAGCGAGAACTAGAACTTATCAACTCTAATACCTGTGAAGCTTCTAAAAGAAAAGAAGAAAAACAAAAGCTCAGGGTACTATTTGACCTTAAGTCTCAACCATCCTAGTCATGAATTGCAAAGATTAGAAATCAAAAATAATAAACGGCTTGGATACAGCACAGAGATATGAATACTAGCACACGTCCTTGTTTACTTTTCATGAACGAGTGGGCAATACTCAGGGTACCACATATTGCTTCTGATATACTCCACAGTATCCTTCTGCAACCAGAGTAACAAACATGGGTTAGCACCTAGCAGCAGAAAAATGCAAGTGAGACCAACATAATATTGACATGTTGAGAATTATAGCAGAAATAAGGGGTCTGGACAATTTGCAAATTTACAAGACAACTGGAACTGCCTTTTGGACATTTCATTCTCCTCGCAGAGTAAATAAATAAATAAATATGTGAGGATGTATCTTATGAGAAAGGTTTTTTTAGATGAGAGTAACAACAGGAAATCTATGCCGTACAACCATACATGGATGGTCATAATTAAAAGGTTTTTAAAATTACATAATCACTCACATGACTGATATATTCTAATCTCGACAGTCCATAATAAAATTTAACGGTTCAAATTTGCTATTATCAGTGAGTAATCTGAATTTCCATACTTCTGACATGTGCGCAAGTTCTCTGGACCCTACATCACCATGCCCTTCGGCGTGCCCTTCTGCGACTGCTGCCCGTAGGACAGCAGCCCCAACCTCTGCTGTAACATTTCGTATGCTGCAGACCCAAGTAGTTTTGATTAGAGAAAGCCACAACAAAATAATGAGAAATGTTTATCAGCTTCCAACACAACTAAATACCCAGATCGTTGTTTCTTTTAAAAATTTTAGGAGCACATCCTCTTAACAAATTCATGCTGTAATTATATTGTTAGATTTACTACCATACTTAGCATCCAAATCCTAGATACATTAAGAGAAGCAGCGTTAGTGTGTTAATACAAATTAAATTTTCTCATAGTAGTTCTAAAAGGGCTGGGAAAAAGGAGACCATGAGAATATGAAATCAAATGATAACAACGAAAAAGAGAACATTACCAGTCAATGGATGGATACAGGATTCCTTTTTGAAGATCCTCCTCTGTCATGTATGAAGCAAGGCTGTGAGGATGAGAACATGTTAGTAACGTATTTTAAAAGGCATTGAGTGGCATCTCATTAGAGGGGAAGTTAAAATGGGCGACATATACACAAAACAGGAGAGTAATAAGCTTTTCACCATATAAACTGTAGAAGAAATGTGTTGAAGATGAAAACAGTGTAGAGCATATGGTGAGTGCAAGGAACTACTTCCTCACCGTATTGTGCACATGCATTACTGGGCTCAAAAGATTGAATTGCCCAGATATCAAGACTTATATAAGGAAAATAATTAGAAGGAATGAGATAGAAAACAGACAGAGTGATTGGACAACAAGGTCAAACGGCTAAATTATTATGGCTACACCATAATGACCCTTTAAACATCAACAATAACAAAGTCTTATCCGACTAAGTGAGATCAGCAATGACCCTATAAACATCAAAGAAGATAACTTGGTTGACTTCCACCAATGCCAGTCCTAATAGCTTTTGGTAGAACTAAAGAAGCAAGTGTCAAAATGAATATACCATTCAGCTGCTGCCTGCAACATTCCATCAGTTATATGAGGAGCACCTGATAGAAGCGTTCCCAAACCAATCCTGGAATGAAATGTAGAAATAGAGATTACACCAATGTTTCCACTGAGATCCATGATTCAAAAAAATATAAGCTACAAAAGCACACCTACCCGGGAAACAGGTACAAATTGTTGGCTTGATTTACATGGCCAACTTTTCCATTTCCTGTACACAAATTCATTTAGAGGTCATGGTAAAATGTAACATAAAACTGGTCAGCAAAACCATATAGCAACAAGATTCATCCTAATAAAGCTTCCGTAGCTGAAGAAAATTTGAAGTTTTGAGCTAGACAAGGTATTCCAAAATCAATGAAGCATATTATTAACAAGACATGATTACCAAGATCTACATTTTCAAAAGGGCTTCCACTTCCGAACACTATATTTTCTCCGGCATGACTGAACGCTTCAGCAGCTGTGCACTCAGCTGTCCCAATGACAACAGAATAAAAATTGTCAAAGATGAAAAGCATGGACATTATTAAGCAATTGTGAGTGCTTAATGAGCATTGTACACACAAACCATTCATGGTGGGATTAGACATGGCAAAGATAGCAGGTTTTGTTGAAACAGATTCTCTCATTGCCTTAAGCACCTGAGTTGAATCTTAATCATTAAAATGAAGAAACCTAATTACAATAAAAATGAAGAATGCAGAACCCAATCACTGAGGAATAAGATATAAACAAGTGGTAGTATTACAAAAGGTAATTACCTCCTCATTGAAAACACCACCAACCCCAGACAATCCAAGGAGAACATGAGGCTTAACCTTCTTAACCTAGAGACCATAGGTTCGACAATTAAAGTGAAACTATAATTATTTAGGGGTCCTCTTATGAAGAATAAATAGTCAAATTAGTCCTCAAAAGATAGGGTAACCACCAACTATGTCCCTCAAAGATTATGGTCACCAAATAAACCCTCCAAATATTGATTTGGTCACCATATTGACCACTAAATCCTTTCTTAATGGTTAAATTAATCCTTTGGTCTAGATATCAATATGGTGGCCAAGTCGATCATTGGAAGACTTATCTGGTGACCATCATCTTTTGACAGAACCACCTATGGCCACCTATTCTTTCGAGAACCAATTTGAGTGTTTACTCTTCTTATAACATAAATAACAGAATAAAAGCAGCAGACTTTTCTCAAACAAATACAGTAGCATTTACCACTTCAATTATACTAGCTCCCTCAGTAATCCCTTCAAGCTCTCTTGGATTCTGGGCAAACGGAACTGCTGCTGGATCTAGATTTCTCCTTTCTGTTGTGACAAGACCCTGGAATCAGGCATCATGTCATTATGAACAGACATCATGGATCATAGAGACAATTGATTATCAAATACATACAATGAAATAACTCAATCCAAACAAGGATGTCAATAAGCATCTATTCTTCCAATCTTATAAAATGGAGCTGGATAATTTGATGATAAAAAATTATAATATTTGGATAACTAAGTTGAGCCAAAATCATGAAGGAACATGATCACAAATTACTTATGAATACAGTTACGGTTTTTGAGAGCTGACCCAAACTAAAGCACTAACAATGAAAGTAAAGACAATGGAAGCATACATCTTTATCAATTAAAAAGAATTGACTTTTGGCAGCTGTTTCACTACACCCCGACATCCTTGAAACTGCCTTGACGGCCATGTTAAGAACACCAAGCCCTGCACTGCCAGCCAGGCAAGAAAATATCACATGAAACAGAGCTTGATAGTCTTTTGGCAGCCATGTTAAGGCAGAAAGTAACAATGCGAACATGTTGAGCATGATAGAACAACAAAATAAAACAGACTGGACACTTAAAATAGATTACATCAAAATTAGGTTTGCATGTACCTCCCGGCTCCAACGACCACTATCTTTTGTTTCACAAAATCAGACAAAGGTTGACCTTGGGCTCTTACAGTTCCCAATAGTCCAGCAAGTGCAACACCAGCAGTTCCCTATTGGGCAATGGAAATGAAGGAAAATGGAAGTTTCAGTAGTTTCTTCACGAATACAACAGGGCGTTACTTAACACCTGGAAGATTTCCAATATCAACCAAATACAATACCACTGCCTCACCTGTATATCATCATTAAACATGCAAAACCTTTTTCGATATCGCTCCAGGGTTTCAAAAGCCCACTTCATTTGGAAATCCTCAAACTGATAAATTACCCAATCATCCAGTTAATGAATCAATAAAATATAGAGTGAACATTGAGAGAAGCATGTTCTAAAATGAACACAAACCTGCACAACAGCCTTAGGCCATCGGGCATGGACAGCTTCCATGAACTCATCCACAATTGATAGATACTCTTCACCTTCCAACCTAGGTTGTCGAACTCCTAAGTCTGTCACGTGAAAACAATGTCAGAATGGTATATCAAAAATACAGTAACTTTTATAACGTCAACTACAAGGAATTGACATGTTAGCTTTTTTTCATGTTCAAGAGATCAAGAATGTCACTGATGGGAAGAGGAGATAAACAATGTCAAAGTAATGGTAGAATCCCACCCCAAAACATAAAAAAATCTTGGAGCAGAAGTTAGCCAGAAATACCGAACTAATGGAAGTGGAGAGTGGCAGATTACCAAAAGGTTATATTACGCAATTGCAACCACAAAATCTAGGATACTGAAAAACAAGAGATCTTCCTCCATTTACAAAGCAAATATGACAATAGTAAATGAAAAAATGAGACAATGGATGACGAGAGAAAATAAACAATTAACAGAGTTGAGTTTTACTCACAAAGGCGATCTTCAAGAAGCTTTTGATTGTTTGTGCCAACATCTAACATAACTGGAAGTATCTGCCACAGTTGGAAAAACAACATACTGTATAAGTTAAATTAGAGTTACCAGTGTTTCCAACTTGTAGTTAAAAGAAAACATAATTTAAATTCAAATATTATTCAAAACCAATGATTATATTTATAAGTTTATAACAAAAAGATTCCACGAACCCGTTTTCATTTCATTTATTGATGACATGTGTAACTACACAATGGAAACCTACCAACATTAAACATAAACAGAACTCAATTTGTCCAGCATCCAGAACAATTAACAACCCAACCCATAGATGTTACGAGTGAATCTATCATCCCCCACCCACACACAAAAGAAAAACGAGTCTATGCTTTTCACCATGAAAGAAAAAAATAATCTGAAAGCCTAGGCCACCTGGTAATGATCCTTAAGTTAGTTGCCACTAGATTTATGATAATATTTCAAATATTAACAACAAAGTTATACCAAACATGCAGAAAATTCAAAATGAGAAAAAAATTAAAGTTACAAAAAGAAAGGAAGGGAAAAAACACATACTCTTTGTGGGTTTATTCCAGCAGCAGCAACATACATATCAAGTTTTCCTATAGGTATTGCAATGCCCTGAACTCCAAGGTCACCCAAGCCAAGAATACGACTACCATCTGTCAAGACAATCATATCTACCTGAAGCGAGGAAACAAGAAGATATAACCAATGCTCATAAAGCAGGCCAAGGAACAAGTTCGCTACTTACTGAATAAAAAAAACTCCTAAATTATGGCTAGGCATGTAGTCACATGATAATTATTTAACTGTAACCAATTACAGGAATATTTTTCATGAAATGCAGGTAATGTGAAAAGAAATAAAGTAACGACAGCAAAGTACCTATATCAATAGAAAAGTTCGACAAAAACTTTAAAATGAGTATCAATATGTTGCAAGATAGATGAATTTGAGAGGATAAAATGAAGCCTCTTAACAATGAAGCAAAAATAAAAATGTTCCGACCTCTAGATTGTCTAATTTTCCAACTACCTCCCCACTATTTTGTAAACTGTTATCCACCCTCTAACAAGGAGCGTTTTGTGAAAATTATTTAAAAATATGTGTGTATGTGTATATATATATATATATAGTAACATTCTTCAATGAAGTTAATAAATAATAAGACAAAAGATCTTTGGAGAAACTAAATGGATTCACATAAGCTGGAACAGAAAACCGTATTGCTATCTAGGTAATCCTTTGGTTCCTAGAAAAGTATTACAGTTACTTACATATTTGATATTACTGATAAATAAACTTTTTCTATAAAATAAAAGTACAACTATATCCAAGTTAGTTGAATACCAACTTATCCTTCAAAGTGAGCAAATTTACTAAACTCAGCAACAGAATTATAGAATTCCAGCAAGGACAGCATTCATTAAGGTCCATTAGTCTTAACACTCAATCTCAAAATACATATTAGAAGGAATAGAAAAAGGTTAATTCCAATTATGAATGACAAAGGGGGAGAGATACAACATTTTACCAAGATTAATTTAATACCTGATTAGAGGGCCAGTTATAGATCATCGACATCATCTCTCCTTTATCTTTGGAACTGAAATACATTCCACGTGGGCGTCTAAACAACCCTGAATAATTTTGACACACTAACCCAACTGTCGGAGTGTAGATTATCGGAGCAAACTCTTTGATATTATCAATAAGAACCTGAAGATAATGAAAGGTTACAACATAAGGATCACCAATAAAAAAATTTTATCATATAATATCACATTAGGAAGCCAACTTCCTCACTAAACTCACTCTGTAGTACAGAGTCTCATTCCTGTCATGCAGTCTATTTAAGATCCTCCATTTGGATAAGGAAACAACTTTATCTGATTGTCCCCGAATATGCTTCTCCAAAGATCTATATGAATTCACTGAAAAATAGTTACAGCCATCAAATGTTACCGAAGTAGGAACTTCAGACAGGTAAGAAACATGTAGCCAAACGCACTAGCGCTGTAAAATAATACAGTCCAAACATGGGCAATGAAACAACAGAGATACATACAGTATCAAGAAGGTTGGATTAAAAACTTACTAAAACGATCATATTGATGCTCAAATGAAATGACACGAGGAGGAAGGAGACCCCGAAGCCCCAATCGATCCCTTTCAGTCAAAGGAAACCCAGTATCCTACATTTCCAAAATTAATTAAAGAATAAACAAAGATTGAGAATCCTAAACAATGACCAAGCACAGCTCTGAGTAGCTTGGATTTTTTATATCAAATAGTAAATATATTTATCACAACAAGCAGCATTTGTCATGAATCCACTTTTCACAGCATTTACACAAAATAACTGAAAACAGATAACATGTAAAATATCAATATCAATAACTTGACACTAAAGAATTTTACTTTTATATTCTTTTGTAAACATAGGTGAATTCGGTACAAAGTTTAATAGTATAAGCATGCTTAAAGAGCGTCTATTATCCACATCACCTGAGTAACATAATTGTGTATCAAATAAACGTTTAAACTTAAAATAAACCCAAGCTCTCAAACGCCATAATTTTATATGGAAAATTCATTCGGAATGATATTAAATATTTTTCTCGAATATATATTTGAATTAATTCGGCTTCCACAAGCAAAAAGAATTAAGAATAAATATTTATTAAATTTAAAATAGTGATTCAGTAGTGGATTGTAACAAGAATTTAATTGAAATACGCATATAAAATTTGTTTACATTATCATCAACTAATGTATTATTATATAATTACTTACTTACATAATAACAAAATTAAAAATTCATGTCTGACTCTAAGACTGAGATGTTACTAATTGATTGGCAAAAGAAAATTGTACTCCATGTAGACCAATTAAAAATATATTTGTGGATTCAACAAAAATTTAATTTTATCAAATAATATGTAAAAGCAATATTAATTATTAATTTTTTTCATTTTCACGACTTGATTTCATATCTAATTACTAAACATGCAGTAACACTATGTCATAATCAAACTTGTAATAACTATTTTAAAATTCATGTCATATATGATTTTTAATATGTCGATAATGTTTTAGGTTTGTAATTATTTTTCATGATAACAAAATTCACCTCTTCATTTATTTCCTTTTCTCTCATTTTCTTCGGTAGCAAACATAGGGTAAAACTAACAGCAAATTCATCCGAATTGAAAAAAAAAAACTAATTACCTAAAATAATTCAACCACAAAAACAAAAATATAAAAAAAAAAACACAGAGTGAGTTAGCGAAGTGAAACGCGGATCGAAAGTGAAGTTGAAGCAATGAAGATAGAAGCGAACCTTGTTGAACCAAGGATCGTGAAGGATATCAGTTCCGCGTTTGTGAACCATGCAAGGACCGGGAATCGCCGTCGAGAACCGCCGCGATCTCAACGCGGCGAATCGTAAAACCTTCCACATTCTTCCAAATCTGAATCGAAATAAAAATGCACCACGTAAAGCGAAATTAAAATGAACAGAAGAGAAAGCTAACGCGATTCTGTTCTTTCAAATTTTCCCTGAGTTGCGAGAAGCGCATTTTCGCGAGAAAATGTGAATGCTTATTACTACAATTGTTTATTTATAGGTGTGAGTTGAGGTAGGTGTTAACTGCGGGAGCGTGAGAGGGTATTATTTATAGGGAGCTTTCTCTCTCTAACTTTCTCTCTCTTCTGTGTTGTTTCTGAGAGGTGAAACAGTTTGTTGCAGGTGCTGCCCGTGGCAGATTCGGGCAGTGGGAAAGGGCAAACGTTGAAAGGTAAATCTGCCCGAGAGAGATCCGGGCAGGACATGAACCAGGGTGAGATAGTGACTTACTTGACCCAATACAACAACGTGTTTCGAACCTAACAAAAACAAAAAATAACCCTACTAAATATTTTGTTCCCCTACCTACCATTGGTCATTTTCCTTATATGTAGTTTTCGATTAAGATTATCGTTACGTTTTGAGAGTTAAAATATAAAAATATTTAAGGTTGGTAATGTTTTTAGTTTTTTATTTTTACCACCCATAGTGTTTTTAGTTTGTTGATAGAGCTTTTAGATGAAATCTATTTTTTTTTATTGTTATTTTATAATTTTAATAATTTATAATAATATTTATTTTTTTAAAAGTAAAATCTTTATTTTATTCATAAAAAAAAGTAAAACATGTATAACGTTGGGTCTTTTCTTCTTTTATTCTCTTTTATTTTATCTTTTTATAAAACTAAAACCTTAAATTATTTTTTTAAAAGTATAGCATTTTTTATTTTTACTAGTAGGTGCATCATGTTACATTTTTAATAAATAATTTTTATTGCATATAAAACTTAAAATTATAAAGAAATAAAAAATAAATATTTTTGTTAAATTTAATATTAATTAAAATATTTCAAAAAAGTTATGAGTAGTGTAAAATTACAAATTATATCTAAATATTTAAACATGTCTTTTTATATCATTTTTCATTTATCAATTAGCATAACAATTATTTTTACCAAACAATTGTATTATAATCAATTAGCTTTTGGCTTTCAACAGATTTTTAATATATGTTTAGTAAAATTAATTGAAAAACTAGTTGAAAGATAAAACAACTGTTGAAAGCTAGAAATTGAAAATTAAAAACAGATAAGAAAGTTGATTGTAACCGACATAAAAAGACATACTTTATTTTTTAGGTAAAACTTGTAAAACTTTTATATGCACAATTTATAAAATTTTTTAAATATTTTAATTAATCTTAAATTTAATAAAATAATATTAAATTTTTTTATTTTTTATGACAAAAAAATCATGAAACATAAATATAAAAAAACATAGTTCAAATTTCATAATTCATATAAATATTCTTAATAGAAGTCGTAATTACATGTCATAAAGTTTTGATAAAAAAAATATATAATAATAACAAATATTAAAAATCATGAAATAATTATGTCTTTTAAATAGATTAAAAGTTTAATCTTTTAAAAATAAAATAAAGAATAGTAGGAGGAATTATTAAAAATATATAAGGACAATAGCATAAAAAGGAATTTCAGCTAGTAGCTAAAATTGAAAAACATTACTTAAAGCAATGTTTCAAAAAACACATATTTTAAAAATTGGTATCAATTATTTCAAAGCTATGATTTTAGTAAACTGAAATGACTTATCAAACAGACACTTAGTTTTTTCGCTACTTTTACCAAACATACACTATCAAAAACATAGTTGATTAAAAATGATTTTTTTATCTGTTAACCAAATGAAGTTAAATAGTATCTCAAATAGTATGTATAATCAACACCAAACATGGATATTGTCTCTCCAATGAAATTATAAGAAACAATTCTAAGAGAGGCTAAACACAATTGAAGCTTAGTATGTTTAGTAGGAATCAAATCTTCTTCCCACAATCTCACTTTGCTATGCCAACTAAATCACAACCCACTAATAATTGATAAACCATCAATAAATAAGGATGTTACTTAAAAAAAGTATTAATTAAGTGTGATATTCAGATTCCCTCTTGATCGTGTTTCTTGTGTTTATGGCCAAAACCAAAAGCTGTCCACCTCATCTTGATGATTAGCAATGGGTTGCAATGACTCGTTACAGAATTAATTACATCTTCCCGATGTATTTTATAGATATCTAACCTACATGATTTGTCTTCTGAAGATGAGCATATAAGCAAATAAAAATAATTCAATAAGATCATAAATTAAAATTTTGTTGGTAAGTAATAATGTGAGTATCTTTTTATTATTATCTTTTATGAGTATTTATTGAGTCTTGAAATCTACTTAATCAGCCAACAAATCTCAACTCATTTAAACTTTTAATGTTGATTAAAAAGAAAGTATTTGACAAAAAAAGACAAAATAACACCAACACTGTTAATTTAAAATCAGTTATATTATGATAAGATACTTTTGTCACTGTTTATTTTACATATTTCTTCGTTTCATATGAGCTTTTTCTAAGCTACACTTACAATCATTTTTTCTTTTCCTTTTTTGCATTTTTTTTCCTCATTCTATCAATTTTTAAACTCGACAATCAATTCTCTCATAAGTTAGTAAAGAAGCATCTTCTGTTGCATTTTTTTACTCTCAAATTTGAAATTTCTTTAACTTTCATCTTCAATGTCTTTCCTTCTCTTTTTTTTTTTTTTTCAACTTTGCATACCACAATCTACGCATTCGGTAAGCAATGCAATTAAGAATATGCCATGTCCACATTAGATGGCCAAAAAACCAACCTTATTATGAAACCTATCACCTAAAGACACATGTAAACTAAGGGCCACTGCTAAAAGCCACAGACAACACAAATATATACTTAATCTTAGAATACATTCGACATATTCGATTTAATCCGGTCAAAATTCGACCAACAGAATAAAACGCACTTTCTCATAGTTTAGGACAATAATGTTAAACGACATGCATCAGCAACTAATTAGTAAATCTCAGTACAGTTAACATTAACGGATAGTTGTATCATTTAATTATATTGTGAAGATAAATAAAATTTTGTTGAAAGAGACAAAATTTATTTTGGTGATAGAAAAAAAAACTCACTTTTATAATCTCTACCCTATATAAAGATTAGGATTCGATTATCGGATGAAAAATACAGTTAACTTGAAGTAAAAAACATGCAGGAGCAGGATTAGTGTGGAACCAAAGAATTGGATTCCATTGGTGCAATGGATGGAACTAGTTCGATCCTTCTAAACATTGGAACCAAATCTGATAGTTCCATTATCTTACAAGTTTCAACTGAGCGTTACCACTAGTTTAGACAACCCTCAAACAGTTTTCACATAGGAAACATATTACCTTACAAGCTGCGAGTGATTGAGATTTGTCAGCTTCACAAAAAAAAAAAAAAAAAACTTCTAAAAATAGCTTATTGAAAATTAATTTCAATACATGCACTAAATTTCAGCCCGGATTGTACACATAACATACCCTGCATATTTGATGCAAGTACCTTGTGTAATTATTAAGAAATTTACAGCTATATATATCTTAAAGTTGTCATGATGACATGATATGCATTCAGATACCTGCTGAGTTTGGAAAATTGCAAGGACTTCCACAGGGATTAGAGAAATATATGCCAACAACAAGGCTGAAGAATAAATTGTAGTCCTAAGGCAAGCTTTGGCAACACCAGGAAGAATGGGGTTAGTATTTTTTATATATATTGACCATTTATATCTTGGGAGTTAATTATGCGGCTCTTCTCCTCTCTCAAACAAATGTATTTATTAAATATCGAATTCGAAATTCTTAGTGCAATCTTAGGGTATGTTTGGATACCCAACTTGGTTAATCAAACCCAACCCCAAAAATAAATCCTACGGTCAAATGAAGTTTTTCGTTTTCCCAACTACAAACCAAACATACTCTTAATCTGTATTATGAGCTAACTCACAACTAGTAACTAATGATTGGTTAAATAACAAAATTTGATTCCATGAAAATGCAAGATTTACATTTCATTCTTGTAACCGGTGCATTATACAGCATGTATGTCGCCAGTGCTTTATTCTTTGGCATGCCTGTTTATTCCCTTTGAACCATTATGTACCGCATGTCTTCATAACAATTAACAAATCAAACGATGGGCGCATCTAAATATAAAATTGGGTTAAATATCTTTCTGACCCCTATATATATAATCCCTCCTTATTATAATTCTTATAAAACTTAAATGTTTCATAATAATCTTTATTATATTTATAGATAAGTTATATAAGAGAATCAGATCAAATTACACCGATATAAGTTCAACTAATTGTAATTGTTACTGTTAAATAATATCTCATTCATGAACCAGAAAACGAACAAAATATATACGTTTAAAAATACATGTGAATAAAAACTGATGAACTGGACATTTATTGTTTAATTTTAATAAAAAAATGATAGAAGCGATCTGAATCATTTATACTTCAAAACTCCACAATTAAATTGTCCATCTAACCGTTGAATTGTAACTTATTAAGAGCGTAACAATTTATTAAAGTTACGCAAGTGTGTGTGTATATACACTTGATTGTGGAACATAGAAGAAAATGGAAGGGCCAAAAAATCAAAGGTAATAGACCAAATAAAAGCTTCAATTACCATCAAGATAGTAAACAGTAATAACAGTTTGAACAAGCTCTCAAATAAAGCATCCAGCAATGAGCAACTTATTTAATTTCATCGGTTTTAAAGTGCATGTCCAACAAATGTGGCCGAAAAACAAAGATTTCCACTATACGATTCCAAGTCAAGTCTTAGATAACATTCACATCAGCAATTCTTAAAAGCTGTTCATATTCTCTGCATTTAACAAAGAAATTCTGTTGGACAAGCTGAGAACACACCAACACCAGTGATGCAATTGCTGGTCCTGGATTTATTTGTAGTCCTTAGTTCCAAAGTTCTTGCACCACATTTGGGAAGGGATTGGACGAACAGGGTGATGTGGTCGTTGCTGAAAGATGTAAAAAGTAAAGCCTTCTGGTCAATCTATACAAGCTAGGGTAAAACTATTACTAGCAAACTTAATAAAAAATAATTATGGCATGCATTCTTATATTAAAAAAATAACAGCAATTAAAAAGCTTGAACAAGATTCTTCTACCATCTTTGAAAAAGAAATTCAACCCATTCATATTTTCAGGCATTTCAAAGAAAATCATAAAAAATTTATCAGGCTGCTGCAAAAGCAGACAAATATTCTATTTATATGCATGGATTTCTATACTAGAATATAGAGTATAAGATCTGAATGTCCGAAAAATTCATGTAAGCAGCTGTCTAGCAATAAATGCAAACAATGACATCTGTAAAAACAGTTCACACCATTTGAAATTTGAATTCAATAGAGCTACTAATTATCATAGTATTAACACACCTAACTTCATATGAAACTGAGATGTTTGTGTTTGGATTTATGAACTTCCCCATGCCAAGTTTGTGGGGAGTCCTCTTAGCATTTGTTGTCTGCTTTGGAACGATATGAGCTGTGTGAAATCAGGTTGGGTCTTGTTCCTGCCATTTCCTAGTTTTGTGCTTGCTAGTTCTAGTGTACCTAGTGGTTCCAGTTCACCTTGCTCGTGCTAGTGTTCCAACTGGTTTAACAATGCATATCAATTTAATATCCTATTATTACTAATCTATAATTTCCACAATTAGTAACAAGTTTACAAACAAATATAAATAAGTATTATATTGTAACCACTCTTAGGTATAGCAACTTTGCCAACCTTGTGGAAAAGAAACCACCAATGCACTTATTTAAGAAATAAACAATTTTAAAAGATGATAATTGATGGCCAAACAGCAAAAGTTTACTGGATTTTTTGTTTCCTTTTTCAAAAAATAATGAGATGTAGGGAAGATGATTGTTGTGAATTTCAACAACAAAGATGAAACACAACTGCCCATCTTCCCAAAATTTATTTTGCAGGGAACTCTTTCGGAAGAGTGCAATGGTTGTAGCACAACACCGATACACACAATCCCTGCTCATGACAAGGGCTTATTCCACTCCACTTGTTCCAGTCTATACTATTTAGAATTGATTTACACACTGCAGTCTTATTTATCAAACAGGAACTAGAGCTTAATTTATCTTCATTATTTAAATTATGTGCTTTTGAGTTTGATCTATCGAACCATGTGGAAAAGAAACCACCAACGCATTTCTTTAAGAAATAAACAATTTTAAAAATGATAATTGATGGCCAAACAGAAAATATTTACTGGATAATTTGTTTCCTTTTTGAAAAGTAAAGAGATGTAGGGGAGATGATTGTTGTGAATTTCAACAGCAAAGATGAAACACAACTGCCCATCTTCCCCAAAATTTATTTTGCAGGGAACTCTTTCGGAAGAGTGCAATAGTTGTAGCACAAAACCGATACACACAATCCCTGCACATGACAAGGGCTTATTCCACTCCACTTGTTCCAGTCTATCATATTTGGGATCAATTTACACGCTGCAGTCCCATATATCAAACAGGAACTGGAGCCTAATTTATCTTTATTTTCAAAATTATGTTATTTGAGTTTGATTTGTCGTTTTCTGTGAAACGAAAAAAATCACATCCTATCTAGGCAACTTAGTTGGTTAAAGCAAGGGTGCTCCCTCATTCAAGGCTTGCCATACCCATATTCTTCCTAGTAGATGAAGCTAAACTCCTTAATCCTCATTATCAATAAAAAAAGGTGGCCAATCACCTTAAAGATTTCCCAAATTTGAAAAATAACCATTTACTCTCACACTGAGACATGCAAGCAACAGAACAGTAAAAAGCGAAAATTGACATGGAAGAAAATAGTTTACTACTGAAATTTGGAATTCAATAAAGCCACTATTTATCATAGGATTTACACTTGTGATAAATTCAGCAAGTCACCTGTCTATTACCCTATAAGAGGTCATATTACCCCATAAGAAGAATCTGAATTCCATTACAAAACCAATGTGCTAAACCAAAAGCTTTTTACAGAAAGTTCACATGAAGTCAAAGCTTAAATGACAGAACTGGAAACCAATCCCACTACAGCAGGAGATAAACAACCACTGGAGATGAAAACAAGGAATATTGTATGGAAAGGTACCAATCCCACTACCAATCTCACTCCATTCTACCCTGCTTTAACCTCCATCTGGAGCAACTCAAAGTCCATTTCTGCCTCAGTTAGACCCAAAAGGACCAAAACCACTAGCATGTGTTCTTGTAGACGCAGGGGAATTTGGGTGTATACAAGAAGAATTACTAAACACCGCAAGGAAATTGGGTCCATTTCAGGCAATGGGCGCAAAGAGTAGTTTGGAGAGAAAGGAGTAAACACCCAAGTTAGTCCTTGAAATTGCAAGGCTCATACATTTTAGTCCTGACATTTTAAACACTTCAACTTGTCCCTAACTTAACAAAATATCATTCATTACAGTTCTTTGGTATACTTTATCAATTATCATTCCCTATTGTTTGATACTAAAAGAGACTAGATTGAATGGCGTCTAGTCAAGTCATGGACAAATTGAAGTTTCTAAACCTCAAACTAAAATGTTCAACCCACACAATCTTGATGACTAATGTGAGAATTTATGTCCGTTTGGTAACCAGTTGGAGAAACGGGTTGTGAAAATAAAAAAAAAATCTAATGGTTACCAAACGGCGTAATGAGGAATTGGCCATTAATGCCTGTTGGGTGAAAATAACACATCTTAAACAGGTAGCATAAATAAAAACCTAGCTCCGGTTCTTTAAGTAACTACATATTAATGCCTCAAGGTTCTACACAGAAGTGACTAACCCCAAGCAAGATTGCCTCTAATTGTATAGAGAACACTGGTTGTTAACACCCAAAAAGATTCTACACTGAAAGAGTAATGTAGTATGGCAACCAAAAATGCAGAGAGGAAGACCCATAAATAAACAAATAAAAACAAATAGAGGATGAATTCAAAGACCTAAGAAGATTCCACTGAGCACATAGATGCTTAATCAGGGGTCTCAAGTTCAAACACAGTTAGGAAGCCAAGTTCTAATATATTGGTTAAACAGAGTTGGAAGATGCCTCAAACCATCAACCAGCATGAGGATCAACACCGACCATTAGATGGTACCGTTGGTCCAACTCTATCTCCATAATTGGGTTACCAAGCAAACACTTTGCCAAAATTCGGTTAGAAGAACTTTGCAACCCATGGTGATCTTACCAAGCTAAAGCCCAAATAGTCCACGTTAAAACCAAAAAACACCCATAAAGGGGGAGAAAGAAACACCAATCCCTTATTTCCATGTTTTTAACGAAACATACACCTACCATGACCGCAACACCACAAGTATAAAAATACAATCTCCATTCATCAAACGCGACAACGAAAAACCATATTCTCAAAGACACACAACCAAATCCAGATTGACCGAAAACATCCTTAATTTCGTCGGGAAAAAAATAAAATATGCGAAAATAATAAAAAAAAAAACATATTGTTAAATCGTCATATAGTAATAACACTAAAATTGGCGGAGAATATAAATCGCATCAAGAATGAGAGAAAGAGAGGAGCAACCTCGAGTTCAGCAGATTTCATGGCGATAGGGATGCAGATGAGAACAACACCAACCATGGCAATGGCAGTGTTGCGCTTCCAATGCTTGGGACGACAGTAAGGGCCACCGGTCATACTCCAAACCTTGTTCCTGAAATCGCCATTTCCATGTCCATGATCACCTCCACCTCCAACTCCCATTTTCTTCCAAGATCGCAATTCGATGAAACCCTAATTTGCCTTCACTTTTTTCACTCGAGTCTGTTAGTGAGTGAGTCGAGAGAAAGACAGCGAAAGGGGATACAAAGGTTTGGTTTTTCGTAACTTTCGTTTGAGCTAAGATCCAGTGTGTTCATGCCCAACATCCTTATGCTGCTCTCTCAAACGCCTACCATTGTTTGAAAGGAATACCATTACTATCTCTTTTCATTTAATGGTCCTAAAAATGAAAAGTTATTATTTGTAATTATTATTAATTAATATGCAGTCCTTACATAATTCTATTTTTGTTAATATATTTATAATATTATATATCTTTTTTCTTTCTTAAATTAATTGAAATTTTATTAAATTTTGATGCTATGAATAATAATGTAGTCTTGCGTCACTTTCATGTCCTTTAGTAATTCAAAAAAAAAATATTTTATTAATACTTTTATGTTAAATCCAAATTATTTTTAATAAAACGTTTGTTTTTCGTCAAACCAAAAATCAATTTTTTTAGTGAAGTCGAGAGAAAGTGAATTTTAATCTTTATCTAGAACAACTCATTTTTTCTGACTTTTCACATTAACAGTATAAAGCATTAATAAAACCAACATAGAATTTAATTAATATTATAAATATGTTAAAATATATATATATATATATATATATATATATTAAAAAACATGTTACTAACAATTCTCACCACACATTTTTAATATCACTCCCATATACACGCATGCTACAAAAAATATTCATCATCTTGCTTCTTAGTTCTTAGATAGCTAGGAATACATGATTGGTTAGTTTATTATCATGTTAATGCTTATTAGCTAGTTTAGTAATTTGTTAGTTAGTTTAAGTTAGTTTATACATTTTATTTTTCCCTTGTAATCCATCAATCAATATTGAGAATACTATACTTTATTGGTACTTCACTTCTATTCTTTGAGTTTTATGATGTGTGGCTTTATCAAATAGGTTACACTTCCACTTCCTTTTCCTATCAAATTCATGACATGGAATTAGAGCTTAGAGCTTAGGAGAGTAATGATCTAGAAATTAAAGATGATAGTTTTGCTATCGTGATGCAAACGATGATGATTCCAATCAAGAAGTTGGACATGATGAAGGAATACTCATGTGCACTCAAGAAGCCCCTTATTTTTTTCTTCAATCAAAGAACCATGAAGAAGTGGTGCCTAAAATCAAGTCACATAAGTCAGAAAATTCAAGAACACCCATTGTGCTCTAAGAAAGATGCCACTTAATGCCATGAAGACCTTGAGCTTGGTTGAATCCTTTTGCAAGATTAATTCTTCAAAGCAATAGATCATCGTAGAAGATACTGAAACAAAGGTTGAAGACTGTGTTTCTATGAAAGAAAAACAAGAAGCTAAGAGTCTTGTGTTTGGAACTCTCATAAACAACAAAATTCTCATTCACAATTTAGCTTCAATTTCTTTTCCAAGACAACACATTTGTTTCTCACATCTATTCTCAAATGACGTAATTTGGTGTGGTTCAATCCCTTTTTTTCTCAAGACTAGTTCAAGCGAAGAAAGAAGAGGGGCAAATTGGTGGAAGAAATGGATTTGTTGTCTTCCTTTTAAGAATCTAAGACAATAAGGAACGTTATCACTATTGGCGACAACGCGTGCGGTCCATTTTTAAGCCTGTTAGAGCTTATAGTTTATATTTCTGCATGTTGAGCCGCGTATAGTTTAGGTTTTTGGACTAATTCACTGAGGTTGTCATAATCACAAAAAAATTTCTCTACTTTTTATTAAACCCTAGGAATTTATTCTAGGAATTTAGACGGGACGCCGCATTTATTATGGATCGTAATGGTTCACCTCGTTCACATATTTTCTTTATGAATAACCTTATCTTGTTATCAAAAACTAATTTTGCTCAATCAAAGGTGGTTTTGGATTAGGAGTTCTGTGAGGTGTTAGGGCAACAACTCAACAAAGCAAAGTCTAAAATCTTCTTTTCATAGAATATAAGTGAGTGGAAGGGAGCAACAATCTATGATGGGTTGAAGATTGTAACATTTGGTGATTTTGGTGTTTATTTGAAGTAACAATTCTTGTCAACCGTTTTAGTAGACAGTTCTTTAGTTATCTCATTAATTAAGTCAAATTGTTTCTCTAGGTGGAGAATGCGTTCTTTATCTTTTTCAGGGGGTTACGCTTGTGCAGTTAGTTAGTATATCTATCCTAGGTGCACCATGCATATATGTATACTTTCTTCTGTAAAAGGAGATTGAAACCTTGTGTAAAAGATTCATATGGTGCTTTATGGAGGAGAAGCAGAAATATCATATGGTTTCGTGGGAGACTTGTACCCCTCAGGAAGAAGGAGAGTTGGGCTTTCGATCCTTAAAGGCTCTTAACAAGGCTTACTTTTTGAAACTTTGTTGGAACATAATTACCCACCTTTCTGCTTTTTGGTTCGGTAACTATTATCAAAATATAAGATTCATGATTACATAAGAAGAGGGGAATCGTCTCTTGTAAATGCTTTAGCTATGTGGAGATACTTGGTCCGCCTTTGTCTTGTTATGCTTTCGAGAGTAAGGTGGTTTGTTGGTAATAGGAATAAAGCTTTATTTTGGTGTGATAAATGGGTGCTTGGAGTGGTATGATGCTTATGCTTCTTGTTTTGTTAAGGAAGGGTCGTGATATTAAGAAACATTTGAAAGTTTGTTATCTATGGCTCTTATGTAGAAAATTGTTGTAGTGGTTTTTCTTTCTCATGATCTTTTAGAGGATATCCTAATTTTGAGGCTTTTGTCTCGTGGCTCATTTTCTTTCGCTTTGGTTTAAAAGCTTGCTATTAGGCATATGTTGCAAGGTGTCCATGTGAGCATGTTCTCTAGTTTATGGAAGTGGTGTAAGCCTTAAAAAATTAGGGTATTTCTTTTGTTTGTTATGCATGATCGGTTGCTTACTAATGTGGCTCGATGCAAAGAAATATGGAAATGGTGAAACCTCTCTTTATTGCCATGAAAGGTATTGGAAGTCTCTTACATGCATTACGAGATTTCCTAGTGATGAAGGACATATGAGATTATTTCATAGTCCCTTAGGATTAGGTGAAATTCTTTTCCTTGGGATTGCAGCAATGGATATCTTTTAATATTTCATCCAAGAAGTTTGTTATTGGAACTTTGACAAGTGTACTAATGTTTGTTGTAGTTTCATAAGTATTTGAGTATCATATCCATAAAGACTTGTGTGATAATTGGAAAAATAACAATATGTACTTATAAAATCACTATAAAACTATATACAAAATATTCATAAATATAACCAAGTGTTTGTTATTGTTAGAAGATATTGTTGCGCTGATAAAAACATAAAAAAAAAGGTATATAAACTGATCTAGTCTTGATACCGGCCCTTGGGCACAAGGTAATTTGACTATAGTCCGCCCTCAGGACTTATATCCTATAAAATCTGGTGGCCTAACACTAGATCTCCGGAATCATGCATAAGGTCTTTGAACTGACCTCAGTGTGAGTCATTCTTTCAGCACCGGAAAGTCAAAGTTGACTTATGCACCAACGTGTTGAACAAGTAACCTACAAAGTGACTGATTGGTAGGTAGAGCTGTTTAGAAACATCTCTTTCATGTATCAGCCTTTCTGAAGAAAAATCAAAGGGATCAGAAAAGTACTGACACGGTATACAGAAAACTTGAAGAGCAAGAAGACTGTTCCACTACCTCCAGGTATAAATACTCATGCATCAACGTAACAAATGTAGAACATTCTCTTTATAACTTACGCTTAAGCTCTAAAATTCTCCAAGAATATTCACTTACTTAAGCGTCAGAGTGTCCTTGCAAGTCACACCCTCTTTTGCTCCCTAATGCGTTAGGCTGGTGTTGTTAGTACGAGGAATCACTCTCAGGCCTTTATTCCCCACCGAACTAGTGTAAAACCTAAGCACTTTAACAGTATTAAAGACTGTCATGAGGATGACCCTTGCACCCCGGCCTAGATTAAGATTCAATGTCCTTCTTCTTAAGCATATTGTATCCTACTTAGAGCACTTGCACAAATCAATCAAGTCAATGTAGCATAAAATTCACTAAACTCGACCCCTTGGCGAATAGATCCTAAGTCTTTTCCCTAAAAGATTGATCCCTTGACTATTTGGAGAAAGTCCTTGCGTAAGACATTGGTCTTAACAACCATTAAATTTAACTTTATCCCTAGACAAAGAAAATAATGGACATTTTGTTCCTCAACCCGTTCGAAAACCTAAAACACACATATGAATCATTCTCCAATTTGAAACATACATTAGACATATGAAATGAAATAGTAACATTGATTAAAAATGCATAAGTCATACAAGAATATTCAATACGTAACTAGAGAGTGAACATGTTACACTTAAACCTAACAAAAATAAGGTTTAGCCACATATTTCCGTGTGTGTTTCCTTAAAAACAAAGAAAATACAAAAGGAATAATGGAAAGTAAGAGAAAAAGAAAGGAAACTGAAAGAGATCCTATAACTTCAAGCTTCCCCATAGTGTCGAAGAGCCTCCACACAATTTCCTAATCTCCCACGGACTAAAAATCCCTTAAAAAGTGACAAAAAACCTTTTATATGGCCTTTGGGGTGAAAAGGATGTCCTGTTGCAATCTGAGAGCCTGAGTGTAACACCCCCTTATATACACGAGACATATATCTATTCTTCTTGCTCTTTTTTTTTAAAAAAAAGATATACATATTTATCACTTCTTATCTCGTGTATACAAGGACGTATATACATCTAATTTTTTTTTTAATTTTGAAAGTAAAAAGTTTTAAATTATTCATAATGATAAAACGAACTTTCAGAAAATCATAAGTGATCAAAGATTACAGTATCATATCCAAAGAATAAGGTTTATTGAAGTTTAACCTTTACATTGATTTACAATCATTCAACTTAATATTGTATTAAGGTAAACTAAAACTAAAAGTTTAATACCTCTACTTCGACTGTAACCAATTATTTCCTTATCTTCAAACCATGTGATCTTGAATCCTATTCTTGTCACATCTCTTCTCCTATCCGATTGAGGATGAAACCAATTTACCCTCTTGTAATTTCATCCTTTCATCTTGAACTGCTAGCTATATATCATATAACATATATTTTGGACACAAAATTCAAACATGAAGGAGTGAGAAACAGAATATAATACTTTACAGATAAGACATAAGCATAAGGGTTTTCACAATCTAATATAATAATTTCAATCACAATCATATACATAATCAATTATGAATATAGAGTTTTTATAACATAACAATTATATTTTCATCCACAACCACCCACATAGAATGTCACAATCACATGAATGTCATGCAATGTTTTTAATATTATCATCTCATTCATTCTATGCATGTAGGCCCTTAAAGTTTTAGTTTGCACTGGGCCAACCAGGAGTTTACACTGTTCCATAAATTCTGGATAATAATAACATAAATGCCTTCATGGCATATGAACAGCTCAACTGGCGTGGAAACACTTAGAGACTAGTCAGACTGAGAAAGTTTTTATTGTGAAAGTACCCGACACTAGGGAGCGACCCCAGGTCACCTGAAGCACCCTTTCACACCCTCTCATCCCAAGGCTCGCAATTAAGCCTCCTCTAATGTATCCTCATTTTCTATAATCCGTCCTCAGGCAATATCACATCTCATTTCTCTTTAATGATTCATGATGCATGAACTACTCGTATATTTAGTTGGTTAAGACTTTTAGAAACTCAATTATTAAATACCATAAAGGTTCACAAAATCATCACAATAAACTGTACATTCCCATAAGTTCTTCTTTGAACTTCTGTTATACTGAAATAATTTAGTACAGTCTTCAAATTCAGATCTTACCAAAATTGAGTTTCCAAGCCTTAAATATCTCAAAACTTTCTCTTAAAAATCTTCACATATTTACATAATCTTTCTCAATTTGAATTTTAACTAGATTGAGTTTTAGAAATCTCGACAAAATATTCTTTAGTTATTTCGTTGGGGAAAATCAAAATAATTTACTTTAAACTTCTAATTTCTAAAGAAAATAATTTAAAATCATTAACTAAGAATACTTAAAACTATAAAAAATTTCTTTAATTCAAGAATTAATTATCTCAACCTCTGATTTTCATAAAATAACTTCTTTCTAATACTAGATTTTATTATTGAAATTAAAAATAAAGTTAGTGAAAATTATTTCTAAGAAGAAATAAAAGACTAAAATAATTATAAAATACTTTCTCTTGGAATAAAAATTTAAAGAGTAAGGTAAGAAAATTTTTACTGAGTTTTAACTTTCCGTCATGCTTGCTATATGCTCAAACTTCATATCACAAGGTCATCAATCATTCATCAACCACAATCAAGTATAGTAATCTCATCAATCACAATCAAATATCATCAATCATAATTGCATATTATCAATCACAGTCTAATACAATATCATTAATCGAAATCAAATACAATTAATTATAATCAAGTCAAATCAACTAAATATCGCTCATAAATATAATTCAAATTTTAATGGTTATTTAAATTAGTAGATTTGATTTTGAGTCCTTATAGTCCATTCCTCGCACAGGTCTATATAAGTCCATATATATAATCCAGTCTTCGCATAGGTATAGTTCAGTCTAGACAAGTCATAATAGTCCAAGTCCTTGCATAGGTTTAGTTCAATCCATATAGGATATAAAAGTCCAAGTCCTTGCATAGGTTTAGTCCAGTCCGTATAAGTTATAATAATTCAGATCCACGTATAGATATTTCAGAATAAGTTACACAATATATTAAATTTATTATAAATTTTAAGTTGAGAAGTTATTACTTTAAAATAGTAATATTATTAAATTTAAAAGGAGTAGGGGACTCCTCCCTTTATTCTTATGTCTTTCATATTATATTCTTATCTCACTCCCCCTTACCTCTTGTATACCGATTCGTTATTGAAAATCCGTGCACGCCTCGTCTCTGAATTCTAAAACATATCAATTTCATTTTAATATAATTACAAGATGAAAATTAAGATTACTACTTAAAATAAAAATGGTAAATTTTGAATAGTGAATAGTGAATAGTAACAGTTAATAGTAACAGTAAATAGTAAAACGTGAATAGTAACAGTAAATAGTAAATCGTGAATAGTAACAGTAAATAGTAAATCGTGAATAGTAATAGTAAATAGTAAAACGTGAATAGTAACAGTAAAGGTAAATAGTAATAGTAAATAGTAATTTACTATTTGAATAGTAATTTACTATTGAAATAGTGTTACTATGCAGAATAGTAACTTAAAATAATATTATTTCTAGTATAATAATAGATTTCTAAAAATGATATAAAAATAATCCTAAAAAATATAAAAGAGATGTATTCGTACCTTAGAATTTTAGCAGAACCTTCTTCCAAAAAATTTATTTCTCTCTCTTACTTCCACCACTATCTTACTAACACTACTATATTAAGAAAACTTAATCTGAAATTGTGAATTCTAAAGAAGAATTCCTTCGGTATTTATAGGGAAAAAATTTACTATGCATTCTATTATTTTAATATAAAAGTACTATGCATTTTTTGAAATTTAAAACCTGGTTACTGCGCAACTTTTGAAAATTTCATACATGCACAGTGTTTTGCATAGTAAGTGTCGGCAGAATTATTAAGCTAAATAGTAACCTTTTACTCGGTATATTTTAAATATTCAAAATTAATCCTTTTTGAAATTTAGCGATATTATATCGGTTCTCACTAATTTTATGATAAGTAATATAAAGTTTAAATTTTAAAAATCTAAAATTTTCTGTTAATAAAAATTTATTAGTATGTTTTCAATTTTTTTACGATTGGTAAAAATCAAGATTTTACTCAAACCGATAATTTTTAGATAAGTCTACTTGAAATAGATTTTAGAAAATTTTCTTATAATTTAACTTTACATTCTTGTAAATATTTTTAATTTTAAGCAACTTTATATGAATTTAAAATTATTTAAAATATATTATTTTATTAAAATAATTTAAAAATTTCAAAAAATTCCAGAAAATCATAAATATTATGTAGATCAAAAAGTTCTAAAGAACGATAGTCTAATTCTTTCAAAATTTTATTTTAAAATTCTAATAAGAGTTAAATATTAAATATGTAAAAACATAAATATAAGAACATAAAATAAAAATGATGAATAATAAAGATATTAAAAATTCTTAATATAATTTTCTTAATTAGTGAATACTAATTAAGTCATTTTAAAATTCTCATTCGGAAATATTTTTATTTTTTTATTATTATTATTTAAATAAAATAAATAATTAAATATAAATACCAAAATAAAAAAAAATGATAATAATAAACTAACTTATAGTAAGTATTTCTCAAGAAAGATATATTAATATCTATCTCCTATTTGTGATGAAAATGAGATGTTACACTGAGCAAAAGCCTAAAATTTTTCACTTTTTGCTCGAGCAGCCATAAGGGGCGCTTAAGCAGTTTCCCCATCCTAAACCTTAAACACCTAGCTTATGCCAAAAACTTCATTTCTTTTTGTTTTGTACATATTTAATGTCTTGGGGATTCAAATGAATATCCACCCATTCAAAATGAAGTTCTTGATATACTAAACAACATATCAAAATTTTAGTTTGATCTAACGATAAACAAAGTGGGAAGATCTAATTTATTATTATTGATTAGGAGAAAAAATGAAGCATTTTTATTTTTCTTTTTTTTCTCTCCTAAGGCTACAAAAACACACCAAAACAAAAAAAAGAATTTGTAACCTTAAAATTATGACGAAGTTTCAACTAAACATAACAGGGACAATTTGTAACATCCTAAAATTTAGAATTTTAGAAAATAATTCATTAAGGATCAGTGGAGAATTTCCGAGTGAATTTCCGAGTGAATTATGTCTGAGACAAGACCTTCTGAGTGAAAAATGGATATAATTCCGAGTGAAGGAAGGTTAACATGTTTCCGAGTGAAACATCACTACTAGAAAAATGACTAATAGCTACACTCGGGTAGCGACCGCCACACGCCGTCGCTAATTAGTGACCGCGTTAGCGACCACAAAATGAAAGGGACCTGGAACACAAAAAATAGTGACCACATCAGCGACCGACATTTCACCGTCGCTAACATTGGTAAAGAACCATCACTACTTCCGTCACAATCTCATATGTCGTCGCTGACCCGGTCGCTATAGTTATTTCCCTCCACTTTTTTGGTTTCCCTCCAACGTATTTATGGCGCCAACTGATAGCAACGGGGAATTTATGGTCGCTATGTCCTCTAATGCATCAGTGATGCCCTCATACCGTCGCTATGGCCACAAGATAGCGATGGTTGTGTTGTGACGTCGCTATTTTTGGATACTGCAGCGACGGAGGGCTTCTGTAACATCCTATTTTCATCACAAATAGGAAATAGATATTAATATATATTTCTTAAAAAATACTTACTATAAGTTAGTTTATTATTTTTTTTTGAAATTTTGGTATTTATATTTTTATTATCTGTTTTTTTAAAATAATAATAAAAAAATGAAAATATTTCTGAATGAGAATTTTAAAGTGACTTAATTAATATTCACTAATTAAGAAAATTATATTAAGAATTTTTAATATCCTTATTATTCACCATTTTTATTTTATGTTGTTATATTTTTGTTTTTTTACATATTTAAGATTTAACTCTTATTAGAATTTTAAAATAAAATTTTGAAGGAATTAGACTATGGTTCTTTTGAACTTTTTGATCTACATAATATTTATGATTTTCTGGAATTTTTTGAAAATTTTGAATTATTTTAATAAAATAATATATTTTAAATAATTTTAAATTCATATAAAGTTGCTTAAAATTAAAAATATTTACAAGAATGTAAAGTTTAATTATAAGAAAATTTTCTAAAATCCATTTCAAGTAGACTTATCTAAAAATTATCGATTTGAGAAAAATCTTATTTTTTCTAATCGTTAAAAAATTAGAAACGTATCAATAAATTTTTATTAACAGAAAATTTTAGATTTTTAAAATTTCAGCTTTATATTACTTATTATAAAATTAGTGAGGACTGATATAATATCGCTAAATTTCAAAAAGGACTCATTTTAAATATTTAAAATATACCGAGTGAAGGGTTACTATTTGACTTAATAATTTTGTTGACAATTACCATACAAATCACTGTGCATGTATGAAATTTTCAAAAGATGCACAGTAACCTGGAATAAAAAATTCAAAAAATGCATAGTACTTTTATATTAAAATAATGGAATGCATAGTAAATTTTTTTCCTATAAATACCGAAGGATTTCTTCTTTAGAATTCACAATTTCAGATTAAGTTTTCTTAATATAGTAGTGCTAGTGAGATAGTGGTGGAAGTGAGAGAGAGAAGAAAAGTTTTTGGAGAGAAGGTTCTGCCAAAATCCTAAGGTAAGAATACTTCTCTTTTATATTTTTTGGGTTATTTTTATATTGTTTTTAGAAATCTGTTATTATACTGGAAATAATATTATTTTAAGTTACTATTCTGCATAGTAAACACTATTTCAATAGTAAATTACTATTTCAATAGTAAATTACTATTTCAATAGTAAATTACTATTCAAATAGTAAATTACTATTTACTGTTACTATTTACCATTACTATTCACGATTTACTATTTACTGTTACTATTCACGTTTTACTATTTACTGTTACTATTCACGTTTTACTATTTACTGTTACTATTCACGATTTACTATTCACTATTCACTATTCAAAATTTACCATTTTTTATTTTAAGTTGTAATCTTAATTTTCATCTTGTAATTATATTAAAATGAAATTGGTATGTTTTAGAACTCGGAGACGAGGCGCGCATGGATTTTCAATAACGAATCGGTATACAAGAGGTAACGGGGAGTGAGATAAGAATATAATATGAAAGACATAAGAATAAAGGGAGGAGTCCCCTACTCCTTTTAAATTTAATAATATTATTATTTTAAAGTAATAACTTCTCAACTTAAAATTTATAATAAATTTAATATATTGTGTAACTTATTCTGAAATATCTATACATAGATCTGAATTATTATAACTTATACGGACTGAACTAAACCTATGCAAGGACTTGGATTTTTATATCCTATATGGATCGAACTAAACCTATGCAAGGACTTGGATTATTATGACCTGTCTAGACTGAACTATACCTATGCGAAGACTGGATATATGGACTTATATAGACATGTGCGAGGAATGGACTATAAGGACTCAAAATCAAATCTACTAATTTAAATAACCATTAAAAATTTGAATTATATTTATAAGCAATATTTAGTTGATTTGACTTGATTATAATTAATTATATTTGATTTCGATTAATGATATTCTGATTTATAATATTAGACTGTGATTAATAATATGCAATTATGATTGATGATATTTGAATGTGATTGATGAGATTACTATACTTGATTGTGGTTGATGAATGATTGATGATCTTGTGATATGAAGTTTGAGCATATAGCAAGCATGACGGAAAGTTAAAACTCAGTAAGAATTTTCTTACCTTACTCTTTAAATTTTTATTCCAAGAGAAAGTATTTTGTAATTATTTTAGTCTTTTATTTCTTCTTATAAATAATTTTTATTAACTTTATTTTTAATCTCTATAATAAAATCTAGTATTAGAAAGAAGCTATTTTATGAAAATCAGAGGTTGAGATAATTAATTCTTGAATTAAAGAAAATTTTTATAGTTTTAAGTATTCTTAGTTAATGATTTTAAATTATTTTCTTTAGAAATTAGAAGTTTAAAGTAAATTATTTTGGTTTTCCCCAACGAAATAACTAAAGAATATTTTGTGGAGATTTCAAAAACTCAATCTAGTTAAGATTCAAATTGAGAAAGATTATGTAAATATATGAAGATTTTTAAGAGAAAGCTTTGAGATATTTAAGGCTTGGAAACTCAATTTTGGTAAGATCTGAATTTGAAGACTGTACTAAATTATTTCAGTATAACAGAAGTTCAAAGAAGAACTTATGGAAATGTACAGTTTATTGTGATGATTTTGTGAACTTTTATGGTATTTAATAATTGAGTTTCTAAAAGCCTTAACCAACTAAATATACGAGTAGTTCATGCATCATGAATCATTAAAGAGAAATGAGATGTGATATTGCCTGGGGACAGATTATAGAAACCGAGGATACATTAGAGGAGGCTTAATTGCGAGCCTTGGGATGAGAGAGTGTGAAAGGGTGCTTCAGGTGACCTGGGGTCGCTCCCTGGTGTCGGGTACTTTCACAATAAAAACTTTCTCAGTCTGACTAGTCTCTAAGTGTTTCCACGTCAGTTGAGCTGTTCATATGCCATGAAGGCATTTATGTTATTATTATCCAGAATTTATGAAACAGTGTAAACTCCTGGTTGGCCCAGTGCAAACTAAAACTTTAAGGGCCCACATGCATAAACTGAATGAGATAGTAGCATAAGCATTACATAACATTCATGTGATTGTGACATTCTATATGGATGGTTATGAAGGAAAATATAAGTGTTATGTATGTGGAAACTCTATATTCATAATTGATTGTATTTGAGAATATGACTGATATTACTATATTAGTTTGTGAAAACCTTTATGCTTATGTCTTATCTGTAATATATTATATTTTGTTTCTCACTCCTTCTTGTTTGAATTTTTGTGTCCAAAATATATGTTATATGATATATAGCTAGCAGTCCAAGATGGAAGGATATGTAATTACAAGAGGATAAAGTGGTCTCATCCTCAATCGATTAGATGAAGAGATATGACAAGAGTAGGATTCAAAAACTCGATGGTTCAAGGACTAGGAAATGTTTGTTCACATTTGTAGTAGAGGTATAGTTTAATTTTATTTTGCCTTATTACAATATCAAGTAGATAATTGTAACAAGGTAAAGGTTAAACTTTGATAAACTCTTTCATTCGGATATAATATTGTAATGATTTATCACTTATGATTTCTATAAATTATTTTGTCATTATGGACAAATATTGAAAGACAATTTTTTTTACTTTCAATCTTCAAAGGAAATCAGATGTATATGCGTCCTTGTATACACGAGATAAAGAGTGATAAATATGTATATCTTTCTAAAAAGTTTTTTTATCTCGTGTATATAAGGGGGTGTTACAAAGTGGTATCAGAGCAGTTCAATCCAAACCGGCTTGTGGTATGGTCTTACTAGCGTGTTAGTGTACTCTGATGGTTGAGTTTGACAAGAGATTTTATGGTTGAGAAAAGAGGAAATTTTATTAGAGTAAATGGTAAGAAGTAAGTGAAGAAAAATTAGGAGTATAGAAAGAAGGAACTAATTTTAAGTTCATAAGAAGTATAAGTTAGAACTTTATAGCCTGTTACTTGAAAAATGTTATTGCAGGGATTATCAGAAACTGGCCATTCTGAAGTCTTTCTTGACATTGTTTAAGTATGGGCCTTAATGTATGGTGGAATGATAAGGTAAGTTAACTAATGCAGTTATTTCCTTTTATTCCAAATGTATTGTATGGTGTTTGATTCTCTGATTAATATGTGATAGTGAAATATTCTAATATTTTCCTGTTTTACAATATGGTATGAGACAACAAGGGAGATAAGACAATAGAAAATTCTTAGAAATATTTTGGTATGAATTCTAGACTGGAGCTGTCGTGACTTTGACTACTTAGTTATAAACTATCGGGACTGATCACCCCGAATGATTTGCACTAAGTAGTGAAAGACATGTCAAAAGAAGGATGTTAAGATCAACGAATTTAACTTTGGGTTAATGTGGTATATGGAGAAATGGAGATAAACTCAATAAATTCTATTAGGATATTCCTTACCATGTCCTTGAAGTTGTAAGAGATACTTGTGTGAATTAGAATTCCAATGGGTAGATAACTGTTGTAATCCCAAACTAGTATAACAAATTGTTTAAGATAGAATCATAGTTTTGTCCTTTGGTGATATATTTTGAAAAGAAAAATGTGTGGATGTATGCTTCATGAAAGAAATATGATAATTTATAACTTGTTTGATATAACAAATAATCATATTAGGAATTGTATCTCTGGCTATTTGTATTGATTCTTCTTTTGTATGACATATAAAATATGTTAATTATTGTTTGATTTGATGAAGTTTTCATTTATGATGTCTACGATTGAATAATATATATGATGGTTATGTGTGTAAATATATGAATTAATGAAACTTTTATGATTGTGACATCGAATGTAATTAACCATATATTTTTGAATTTTTTTTAAATTGATTTATTGTGATAAATATATCAATGAATGACCTAAAATAAGCATTATAGATCTTTGGAAGACATTGATATTGGTTTAATATTTAGAAATTGTGACATAAAATATTTTTGTGATTCCTAACAATATGATACATGTTTATCAAGTTATTTTCTTTTAGTCATCGATTTTGTTCGACGAATATACATACCTGATATAAATCATTGTTATGTAATGACCATTGTAGATTTAAAATAAAGAAATGTGTTAGTAAACCATGAGGAAGTATATATGAACCTTTACTTATTGATTTTCCTATAAAGAGAATTACATAAGTCTTAGTTACCCATAAAAAAAAATTCAAGTGAGTATTTCTAAGTCAACGTAGTGATTTGTGATCATTTAAGATTGGAGAATTTATCAAATATATGTAATGGTTGTAGTCAATTATAATGGAATGTACAATCACTTAGTTAAGGAATATTTAATTCATTATAGAAGACAATAAGAAATGATTACATACCCTGGATTATCATGAAACAAAGACCACAAGGATTTAACTAGATAAACAAGTACAACATGGACTAAGACATATTTATCCTTTCTTACTAGGATAATTTATTATACACGATTACATTAAGGAAAATAAAATAGAACATCTAGTATATCATAGATAGAGGTCTAAGAGTCTTGGCAATACAAAAATTATCCAAACTAGAGAAATAATCATAACGATTATAAGAAGTGAGGCACTTGTTACCACAACCTGTAGTCCATCCCGACTTCGTTCTTCCTTACTTCTAGGAAGGTTGGCCATCGAATAGTATGATAGTATTTGAGAAAAAGATTGAAGAAATTAGATAGAAGAGAGAAACTAAGAAATCTTGAAGTTGTGATAGGAAGTGAGAATGGAATGAGAATTTATAAGCAAGCAAGGGAGGGAGAGTTGCAACGGTCATAAACGGCTAGTCCAACGGCTAGTCCAACGGCTAGTTGCTAACGGCTAGTTGTCCAGTAATTAATTCTCAGCAGTCCATTTTACTATGTTATGAGTAGGAATTTTAATTAATAGATGTTATGGATTATGTTAAGTAAGATTTTAATAGATTGAGAAACGTAATTATTGAAGTGTTTAGAGTTAACCATCAATTTATGATGAGCATGGTTGACAAAATTAAGACGAGTAATATTTTTGAGTTAAGGAAAAAAAATACTGATAAGAAAAAAAAAAGAGAGATAAATGGCAATGTTAAGGAAAATGTACACAATTGTCAAGGAAACTAGAAATATATTTTAGAACAATTCAGTTAGTTTATCTATGGTAAGATTTATTAACAATATTAAATTTCGAGGACGAAATTTCTTTTAGGGGAGTAGAGTTGTAACATCCTATTTTCATCACAAATAGGAAATAGATATTAATATATATTTCTTGAAAAATACTTACTATAAGTTAGTTTATTATTTTTTTTTGAAATTTTGGTATTTATATTTTTATTATTTGTTTTTTTAAAATAATAATAATAAAAAAATGAAAATATTTCTGAATGAGAATTTTAAAGTGACTTAATTAATATCCACTAATTAAGAAAATTATATTAAGAATTTTTAATATCCTTATTATTCACCATTTTTATTTTATGTTGTTATATTTTTGTTTTTTTACATATTTAAGATTTAACTCTTATTAGAATTTTAAAATAAAATTTTGAAGGAATTAGACTATGGTTCTTTTGAACTTTTTGATCTACATAATATTTATGATTTTCTGGAATTTTTTGAAAATTTTGAATTATTTTAATAAAATAATATATTTTAAATAATTTTAAATTCATATAAAGTTGCTTAAAATTAAAAATATTTACAAGAATGTAAAGTTTAATTATAAGAAAATTTTCTAAAATCCATTTTAAGTAGACTTATCTAAAAATTATCGATTTGAGAAAAATCTTGATTTTTTCTAATCGTTAAAAAATTAGAAACGTATCAATAAATTTTTATTAACAGAAAATTTTAGATTTTTAAAATTTCAGCTTTATATTACTTATTATAAAATTAGTGAGGACTGATATAATATCGCTAAATTTCAAAAAGGACTCATTTTGAATATTTAAAATATACCGAGTGAAGGGTTACTATCTGACTTAATAATTTTGCTGACAATTACTATGTAAATCACTGTGCATGTATGAAATTTTCAAAAGATGCACAGTAACCTAGAATAAAAAATTCAAAAAATGCATAGTACTTTTATATTAAAATAATGGAATGCATAGTAAATTTTTTTCCTATAAATACCGAAGGATTTCTTCTTTAGAATTCACAATTTCAGATTAAGTTTTCTTAATATAGTAGTGCTAGTGAGATAGTGGTGGAAGTGAGAGAGAGAAGAAAAGTTTTTGGAGAGAAGGTTCTGCCAAAATCCTAAGGTAAGAATACTTCTCTTTTATATTTTTTGGGTTATTTTTATATCGTTTTTAGAAATCTGTTATTATACTGGAAATAATATTATTTTAAGTTACTATTCTGCATAGTAAATACTATTTCAATAGTAAATTACTATTTCAATAGTAAATTACTATTCAAATAGTAAATTACTATTTACTGTTACTATTTACCATAACTATTCACGATTTACTATTTACTGTTACTATTCACGTTTTACTATTTACTGTTACTATTCACTTTTTACTATTTACTGTTACTATTCACGATTTACTATTCACTATTCACTATTCACTATTCAAAATTTACCATTTTTTATTTTAAGTTGTAATCTTAATTTTCATCTTGTAATTATATTAAAATGAAATTGGTATGTTTTAGAACTCGGAGACGAGGCGCGCATGGATTTTCAATAACGAATCGGTATACAAGAGGTAAGGGGGAGTGAGATAAGAATATAATATGAAAGACATAAGAATAAAGTTATTATTTTAAAGTAATAACTTCTCAACTTAAAATTTATAATAAATTTAATATATTGTGTAACTTATTCTGAAATATCTATACATAGATCTGAATTATTATAACTTATACGGACTGAACTAAACCTATGCAAGGACTTGGATTTTTATATCCTATATGGATCGAACTAAACCTATGCAAGGACTTGGACTATTATGACCTGTCTAGACTGAACTATACCTATGCGAAGACTGGATATATGGACTTATATAGACCTGTGCGAGGAATGGACTATAAGGACTCAAAATCAAATCTACTAATTTAAATAACCATTAAAAATTTGAATTATATTTATAAGCGATATTTAGTTGATTTGACTTGATTATAATTAATTATATTTGATTTCGATTAATGATATTGTGATTTATAATATTAGACTGTGATTAATAATATGCAATTATGATTGATGATATTTGATTGTGATTGATGAGATTACTATACTTGATTGTGGTTGATGAATGATTGATGATCTTGTGATATGAAGTTTGAGCATATAGCAAGCATGACGGAAAGTTAAAACTCAGTAAGAATTTTCTTACCTTACTCTTTAAATTTTTATTCCAAGAGAAAGTATTTTGTAATTATTTTAGTCTTTTATTTCTTCTTATAAATAATTTTTATTAACTTTATTTTTAATCTCTATAATAAAATCTAGTATTAGAAAGAAGCTATTTTATGAAAATCAGAGGTTGAGATAATTAATTCTTGAATTAAAGAAAATTTTTATAGTTTTAAGTATTCTTAGTTAATGATTTTAAATTATTTTCTTTAGAAATTAGAAGTTTAAAGTAAATTATTTTGGTTTTCCCCAACGAAATAACTAAAGAATATTTTGTAGAGATTTCAAAAACTCAATCTAGTTAAGATTCAAATTGAGAAAGATTATGTAAATATATGAAGATTTTTAAGAGAAAGCTTTGAGATATTTAAGGCTTGGAAACTCAATTTTGGTAAGATCTGAATTTGAAGACTGTACTAAATTATTTCAGTATAACAGAAGTTCAAAGAAGAACTTATGGAAATGTACAGTTTATTGTGATGATTTTGTGAACCTTTATGGTATTTAATAATTGAGTTTCTAAAAGCCTTAACCAACTAAATATACGAGTAGTTCATGCATCATGAATCATTAAAGAGAAATGAGATGTGATATTGCCTGGGGACGGATTATAGAAACCGAGGATACATTAGAGGAGGCTTAATTGCGAGCCTTGGGATGAGAGAGTGTGAAAGGGTGCTTCAGGTGACCTGGGGTCGCTCCCTGGTGTCGGGTACTTTCACAATAAAAACTTTCTCAGTCTGACTAGTCTCTAAGTGTTTCCACGCCAGTTGAGCTGTTCATATGCCATGAAGGCATTTATGTTATTATTATCCAGAATTTATGAAACAGTGTAAACTCCTGGTTGGCCCAGTGCAAACTAAAACTTTAAGGGCCCACATGCATAAACTGAATGAGATAGTAGCATAAGCATTACATAACATTCATGTGATTGTGACATTCTATATGGATGGTTATGAAGGAAAATATAAGTGTTATGTATGTGGAAACCCTATATTCATAATTGATTGTATATGAGAATATGACTGATATTACTATATTAGTTTGTGAAAACCTTTATGCTTATGTCTTATCTGTAATATATTATATTTTGTTTCTCACTCCTTCTTGTTTGAATTTTTGTGTCTAAAATATATGTTATATGATATATAGCTAGCAGTCCAAGATGGAAGGATATGTAATTACAAGAGGATAAAGTGGTCTCATCCTCAATCGATTAGATGAAGAGATATGACAAGAGTAGGATTCAAAAACTCGATGGTTCAAGGACTAGGAAATGTTTGTTCACATTTGTAGTAGAGGTATCGTTTAATTTTATTTTGCCTTATTACAATATCAAGTAGATAATTGTAACAAGGTAAAGGTTAAACTTTGATAAACTCTTTCATTCGGATATAATATTGTAATGATTTATCACTTATGATTTCTATAAATTATTTTGTCATTATGGACAAATATTGAAAGACAATTTTGTTTTACTTTCAATATTCAAAGGAAATCAGATGTATATACGTCCTTGTATACACGAGATAAAGAGTGATAAATATGTATATCTTTCTAAAACGTTTTTTTATCTCGTGTATATAAGGGGGTGTTACAGCTTCTGTCGCTAAGGTTCCTGAAGGGTTTTAAAATTTTGGAAGGGTTTTAAAATTAAGCGACGGGTGTAGTAGTCGCTAGTGTGGTACTATCCGTCGCTATAGGCGACAGTGTTTTTCCGTCGCTAAGATATCGATCATTTTCCAATTCTCTTTCATTTCCCTCCAACTTTAGCGACGGTGGTTTCATACCGTCGCTACTATTCAGGATAGTAGTGACGGAATTTTCCTGCTGTCGGTAAACATTTTAATTGTAGTGACGTTTTTAGTGACGGGGTGTTAGCCGTCGCTAAGTTTTTAATCTAACTCGACAGCAACCCCTTTCCCTCTCACTTGCCCTAACTTTCCCCTTCCTCTTTGAGCCGTCGTCTCCCTCTCCTCCCTTCGTCTGACTTCCTCCCTCCCTCCCTTCGTCTGACTTCCTCTCTCAGCCATCGTCTCCCTCTCCTCCGTCCTACATTATCGTCCTCTACCCCTATATTATTGTGACCTCACCGAACCTTACCACTCTCCATCCGGCGGTCCTCCAAGGCTCACCACTCTTCCTCCGCTGTCGACGATGTCATCATTGAAACACTAGTGACCTGGTTCAGCTCACCCGTTAGGTACATTCTCTTCTGTTTTTATTGCTCTTGGATTGTATTTGGTTAAATATAAGAATTGGTTCATTATCTAACACTCTTCTTCTTCTGTTCATCCTTCTATTTTCTTCAACAACATTAGCATCTTCACTCCCACAAGAAGAAGACTTCTCAGAAGAGTTGTTACTCAGACCTTTACCCGATCGTAAGGTTCTGGCCCACTTTCACTTCCAATCCCAAGCTCCTCTCACCCATGATTCCCACCACCACGTCTTCCCCAAATCCATTTCTCAACTGGTCTCTCTCTCTTTTCTTTTTAATGTCTTTATCGCTCCATTTCAGTGCTTCTTCTCCCTAATGTTTCACTTGGATTTAAATATTAGTGGCTCGAGTCCTTTAAATTCACTATACTGTGCAGATTTTGCTGTTGCTTTTTTTTTTGTATGTTTATTTTATTGGTGAAAGTTGTTCAGCTCATTGTGAAGTTAAATTTTGTTTGACTGAAAATTTGGTTCCTTTTAGGTTGGAGGAGTTTTAAAAAATGGAGTAAATCTAAGTTAGTCATAGATAATCATCGGGATCGTATATGTGTTGTAAGTATGCTTAAAAAAAGTGAAGTTCGTGGAAGTTTGATAACCTCAAATTGCAACAAATCAGGACTAATATGAGTTTTTTAAAATATCTGGACTAAAGCGAGTTACTTGTATAATTTCAAGGATTAACTTGGGAGTTTACGATCTTGAGAACTAACTTAGGAGTTTGCTTGTAATAAATCTCGAGGATTTACTTAGGAGTTTATAATCTTGAGGAGTGATTTAGGAGTTTACTCATAATAAATGACACCATGCATATGGAAAATTTCGGGTTTGTTTCATTAGGTAAACTCTACAAGGTCAGTTTCATGAAGTTGAGAAAGGAAAATCTAAAATTTGAGTATAGAAGGGTAAATAATGCTTCAGGCATGTAGAAGTGAGTGAGTGAGTGAGTGAGTGAGTGAGTGAGTTGGAATTTTAAAAGGTATCTGTTGGCAATAGAGCCGATACATGGTTCTGTTTTTAGGACTTCTGTTTTTGAACTCCAAAAGGTATTGCACATGGATAATGAGTAAAGCTTTCACTAATCAATATAAGAGACTACACTCAATAAAGTTTTCTATTTTATTTGTCACTTAAAAGTCTTATTCACTCACCACAAAGAGTGTAACTCTTACTCTTTGTGGTATTTGGGTGTGTTTTTGGTCTGAGAAGTGAGAACGTTAATCTTATCAGGATTAACTCTTACTCTGTGAGTTCTTAATTAAGGTTTACAATCTACCTCAATTATCCCTTAACTTGATTAAATAGGTTTTGTTTAGTTGGTTGAGATGAGGTGCTTGGAAAAACAGTAATAGGAACTGAGAGTCCAAGGTGAAACTCAAAGATCTAACCTTGTCAGTTGAGTTATTCATTTCTGGTATAATAAAGCATCATGCTTGTTCATCTTGACAACAAAAGACCTTAACACATTTTACCCTCACTCATTTAAGCTGCTATGAAAATTTTAAGAGATTCCGTATTCAGTTTCTGTTATCTTAGGAATCGATGGAAATTGAATCTTACGCTAACACTATAGTTTGCTATGTTGAGCATGACTAGGGTTTGTAATAGGGTAGACATTTAACTCGAGTATACAAATTCTGTTGCTGCATAATCTGTCAAAAACAGACTACAAATTTTCATGAACCTACAGGATGAATTTTAGTTTGATATTATGTGAAAATTCTATGATTTGGTGAACTAAACAGGGTCTAGGACTAAAACTGAAATATTAAAATCCTATAGTCTATCTCTACTCTAGGTAACTTAGTAAGAACACTAAAAATCTGAGTTCTTGGTTGTGAGAATGTGTTAGTCAAACACTATGAAAAATAGACATGGGATGCACAGGAATCATTGAGATTTGATAAAGGTTCAGTTTACTGAGATTATTAGAGACAGGCATGAATGGGTTGCTTGCTCATAGGAACTATGTATACTGCTTGGTCTTGAATATCAATTGGGGTTCCAACCATATTAGAGTTTTAATCTGTACCTTCTACACAACAACACCATGCTGCCAAACCTGAGCACCATAACACAGGTTATATAGGAGGGAGGGGGATGATTAAGTTAATTTAAAGGGACTAATTAGCGTTGTAGATTCGACATGGTAGTTTAGAAAGTATATAATTAAGCCACTTGACTTGGAAATCAGTATTATAATTTCAAATTCATGCTTATAATTTTGATAGGATAAAATAGAGAATCAGTAAAATGAGGTGTTTGCAGTTTTGTCTAAATCTCTTAAAAACATTAGTTAGTGTGATGCCAAAGACTCTATGAGACTAAGTTTTAAATTCCTTCATGAAAATTTGGACTCTCTTGAGTAGTATGATGCTGCATAAATCTACTACTCTATGTTGAAGTTGGACTGATGATGGAAAGTATAACTACTACTACTGATGGTTGATGATACTCACACATGTGTACTCATGAACAGAACTATACTAAGGTTGTGAGAAAATTAATCTAATCTCTGTGCAAATTTGGTCTGATCTCTGACAAAGTAGAAAAAGGTGTAAACATTGACCAGTTTAGTATTCCCTACCCTACCCGGTAATTTTTGTGTTCTGAATTTTATCATGTAGTGACATAAAATTTCTGAATGTTGTTAAGAGATTAATCAGTAAATCAAAATTATAACTAAAGGCCACATGGTAGTCCTACTATCCTACTAATTGAGAGTAAATCATGATATGAGAAGGATTATAATTAGGGGGACAACAACTCGTTATTTACAATATTATATATAGATATCTATTCCTATTGGTGCATGATTAGAAACACATATCTATTTGGGATGTGAGCCTGCCCACTTATTTCAGGGGTAATTTTTGTTGTTTTGTTTTAGAGGCTTTGTTAATTAAGGTAGAGGGTGAGATATCATGGAGATGTGGCAACTAGTAAGTTTAGCAGTAGTTGAATCTGTGTTATGCCATTTGTCATCAGAGAAAGTGGTGTATAAGTTGTTAACTTATGTTTGGTTTTGATGAAATGAAATGGATAAGTCAAATTTGATTACTTCATAATTTATTTGCTGGGAGGGGAGGGGAAAGTTAAAATGGGAAGATAACCATTAGGACATTGAAGCTTCTCTTCTGGAGCATACTTTTGCAAGGTAATTAAACAAAACTCAAAAGAGTACCCATACATAAGAGATTCATACTAAGCTTGATATATAAGAAAATAAATATTGGTGTTACGATAAATTTAATTATATGACATATGGGTACTCTCATGCCCCTGATGATCTTAAATATGGAGTTAACATGAAACTTATCAAATGGTATGATATTCTCTAGGTATATATAGCTTGGAATAAACACCCCCACTAGGACCCTAGTTTGTAGGAGGAGCTTTACAACTAACTCAGGAGGAACTTGGGCATCTCAATTACAAAAAGGCGGAAATAATCACAAATATCAAATCACATAAAAGAACAGGAAAAAACACAGTAGCTTTCATCTTACCCAATTATTCTTCCCTCATACTCTCCTACTCTTCAGATTTCTCTCCCTCCCCTGAACCACGTCCCAGTCTGAGTTTATAAAAGAAAAGAATTGAGAGTTTCTCCTAAAGTCTAGGTTCTAAATAACAGAAAAATAATCTGAACCTATAGCCAATCTTCAACCTCCTGAATCCATTAAAGCCCCCAATCCGAATCCATTAGAGTGTTCTTATTTTTCTTACTTGAACTTGGCCTTTAACATTGAATGGGATAGACCTTATATAATATTGAGTAATTAGTAATCAATTTTCCAATTGAACGCTTTATCCAATGCCACCTTAGCTGCAATTTGCTTTGACTGTCTCTGTTTGTTTAGTTTCCTTGCAATGTACTTAATCTATAATTTTCTTTACATGTCTCTCTTTGTTTAGTTTCCTTGCTACTTGTAACTGTCCAACCAATTATTGGTTTGTCATGCAGACTAGCACAGGTTACACCTGGTATGTGATCGTTTGTCGATAGCTTCATATTCTTCCCTCACTTTTTTCCTCGAGGTAATCCCCTAACACTGACTTTCTCATTATGTGTATGCATGTGGATTGTTGTTTGTTAGTGGAGAGCAGAGCTCATTAGGCATTGGTTTTGTGAGTGCTGATAACATGATTTTATATGCATGTGTAATGTTGTTTGTTAGTGGAGAGCAGAGCTCATTAGGTATTGGTTTTGTGTGCTGATAACATGATTTGAAGATGCATGTGTAATATTGTTTGTTAGTGGAGAGCAGAGCTTATTAGGCATTGGTTTTGTGTGCTAATAACATGATTCTTTATGCATATGTAATGTTGTTTATTAGTGGAGAGCAGAGCTCATTAGGCATTGGTTTTATGTACTGATAACATGATTTGGTGTTCATAACTCTGAATATCATATACAATGCTTATGGTATGTTTATTTATCTATACGGGAAGTTTTCTGTATGTAATAGGTCGTTCGTAAATTTGGGAAATGTCTAGTTTACAGGGGAGACTCTGCCAAATTTTTGACAGGCTCCTTTTCTTAGGGAACTTATAAAATGAAACTCATGATTTAATAATGTAGGGTTTAGTCGTGTGTGTACCCATTAGATTCCCGTTCAAGTTTCAAAACAACTGGTTAATGTACCGTGTTGTGTTGGATCTTGAATTGTCCCGGTTGGACAGTTTGATATGAATTTGTAACCAGTAGGGCGTAACTCATATCAATGTTGTATGTGGTCTATCTTGAGATGTTGAATGTTCATTTAAAATTTCGGTTATGGTGTTTCGTATTGTCTCCAGGGTGCATGTCTGCGTGCGGTGTTTCATACCGTACGTATCTCTGTGTACTCGGGGACCAATGCGAAATGCTGCCGAAATTTCAAATGAACATCAACGACACAAGATAGACCACATACAACATCGATGGGTTACGGATGGTTGCATATTCATACCGAATAGGATAGGGCCCCACCAATTTACAACATCAAAGAGATAGAGTGATTCATAACCGATAGTCAAATAAAATTTTAAAAATGTAAAGTAACAGAAACCGTGCTTGTTAGATATTGTAAATGGAGTTACCGGCAAATCGGCGATGGATGTACAACCGACTAGGTCACAGTCGGCGAGTGACTGATGAGTTTATGATGGGGCTATTGGAGTTCATTCTGTTCGCCATGACAAACACGCCTGGATTTGAAGCGACTCAGAAGATTCGTTGTCCGTGCTCAAGGTGCAAATGCATGAGTTTTGAATACGCGGATGATGTCATGTGTCACCTAACTGAGAAAGGGTTCATGGAAATATACCACTGCTGGTACAACCATGGTGAGCAGTTACCGCCTAGACCATCAGGCGTAACCGTTCAACAGTCTTACTACGAGGTTGGAGGAAACAGGGATATGTACAACAACATAGAACAAATGGTGATGGATCATGTTGGACCCTCCACTGGGCGTATGCTAGAACATAATGACCAAGCAAGTCATGGAGACTCTGACAATGTAGAGGAGGATCCTAATCTGGAGGTGAAGAGATTCTATGATTTGTTAGCGGCGGCTCAGACTCCATTATGGGACGGGTGCAACAGTCACACTGAGTTATCCGCCTCCCTAGCTGCTTTAAGTCTAAAGGCAGATTATAATCTTTCTGGAGGTTGTTTTAATAGGATGGTCAATCTGATGGGTTCCACCATGCCTAGTAATCATAGAATGCCAGCAAACCTGTACCATGCTAAGAAACAAGTGGCAAACTTGGGGTTGGGTTGTATGAAGATAGAGTGCTGTGTTGGTGGATGTATGCTATTCAGAAATGAGTTTGCAGATAAGAGTGTCACAAAATACCTGCATTGTAATGAGGAACGCTACAAAACCGTTAAAAGGAGAGGGAAGGTAACCTGGACGGCCAGGAAGAAAATGTGGTACTTCCCTATAACACCGCGTCTTCAACGCCTGTATGCCTCATTGTCCACGGCAAAACATATGCGTTGGCATGCTCTGAACCGAACACAAGAGGGGTTTCTTTGCCATCCTTCCGACGGGAAAGCATGGAAGTGTTTGGATGAGCTATATCCAGACTTTTCTGCCGAGCCGCGCAATGTAAGACTTGGCTTATGTACTGATGGGTTTAACCCGTTCGGTCAATACGGAAGAGCTTACTCTTGTTAGCCAGTCATCCTGACCCCATACAATCTGCCTCCTGATATATGTATGAAGAGGGAGGTCATGTTTCTATCTATACTGGTTCCAGGACCCAAAAATCCAAAGGCGAACATAGACGTGTTTTTGCAACCGTTGGTTGAAGAGTTATCACAGTTATGGGATGTCAGGGTAATGACATACGATGCGTCTTTGAAGAACAACTTTATGATGCGTGTTGTTTTGATGTGGACTATTAACGACTTCCCGGCCTATGGTATGCTTTCAGGATGGTCCACGTCTGGGAAGCTTGCTTGCCCTGTATGCATGGAACATACCGGGGAGGAATCACTCCCTGTTAGTAGCAAGACAAGTTTCTTTGACTGTCATAGAAAGTTTCTACCGTTGGATCACCCGTTTAGGAGAAACAAAACCACTTTTAAGAAGAACAAGGTTGTTAATGAACCTCCACCCCGTAGGTTATCTGGTGCACGGGTTTGGCAGAGGGTCGAAGAGTATCCTTACATCTGGGACAAGAGTGTTAAGGAGTTTACGGGTTATGGTAAGGAACACCACTGGGTGAAGCAGAGTGTCTTGTGGGATTTTCCATATTGGAAAGACTTGTTGTTAAGACACAACATTGATGTCATGCACACTGAACGTAATGTTTTCATGAATATTTTTGACACTGTTATGGACATCAAAGGGAGAACAAAGGACAATGAGAAGAGTCGTCTAGACCTTCCGATTTGGTGTTCTAGGAAGGAGTTGGAGTTGAAGGATGCGGGATGTGGAAGAATGTTTAAACCCCATGCAAAATATGCTTTAACTAGACCACAACAGATTGTTGTGTGTATTTGGATGAATGGGTTGACCCTGCCTGACGGATTCGCTTCTAACTTGAGTAGATGTGTCGACGTGAAGGAGGGCAGGGTGTTTGGCATGAAAAGTCATGATTGCCATGTGTTTATGCAATAACTACTCCCGTACGCGTTTTATGCCTTACCGAAGCCTATTTGGAAACCGATGGTGGAGTTGAGTCACTTCTTTAAGGAGTTGACGGCTACTTCGTTGACTGTGGAGAAACTTGTGAAGATGGAAGAAACTATCCCGGTATTGATTTGTAAGTTGGAGCAGATTTTCCCACCAAGTTTTTTTGACTCCATGGAGCATTTGCCTATCCATCTACCGTACGAGGCCTTGGTTGGTGGCCCGGTGTAGTATCATTGGATGTATCCATTCGAAAGGTGAATGCTTGGTGAACTCTTTAATTTCCTTGCAAACACTTCTTATAATAGTATTTTCTAACTTAACACTATCTTGTTAATGATGTTGAAGATTCTTACGCTCTTTAAAAGATAAACTGTCAAACAAAGCCTGCGTTGAAGCATCAATTTGTGAGGCATACTTAGTCAAAGAAATGACAACCTTTGCTTCTTTCTATTTTCCAACGGAGATAGAAACTAGAATGAGTAGAATTCCCCGCAATCTTGGGGTAGCCAGCCGCACAGGGTTTGATGAACAAACATTGATTTTCAACTATCCTGGTCACCCGGGGGGCAGGCTCACAAAATGTTACATTGATGAGAAAGATCGAAAGGCGGCTCACTTGTACATTCTTCTAAATTTCCCAGAAGTGGAACCCTTTATTGAGTAAGTCATAGAAGTTATATGTTACATTCTAAACGTAGCTTTTATAGTATCTAAATTTGTTTCCTTTGAATAGCTTATACACAGATATGCTAAAACTTGAGCAAAATGATTTAACTGATGACCAAATTCATAGTGAGGTGTCATCCAAGTTCGTTGGTTGGTTCGCGCAACACGTAAGCCCCGTTTACCAAGTGTTTTTTATCTTTGCTGATTAACTCCCGATATCTAACGATGACCTACTTGTTATGTTGTACATAGATACAAGACCCTAACAACCATATTGAAGATTCTTTACTCCAAGCCCTTTCTTGGGGGCCGGTGAAAACTTTTAAAAATGGCCTATTTACTACGTAAATGGCTACAAGTTTAATATTCTTCAATGGAGTGAAGGGATGCGCACCCATAACTACGGGGTTTGTGTTAAAGGCACCGCCAGACAGTTGGAAGAAGACTTTTATGGAATGCTGACGGAGATTGTTGAAGTTTTGTTCTCTGGACGACTAAGAAGAGATATTGTTCTATTCAAATGTGATTGGTTCGACAACACAATCGGTGTTGGAACAAAGGTTGACAACAACTACGGCTTAGTTGAGGTCAAGAAGAATGGTAGATATAAAGGGTTTGATCCCTTCATTTTTGCCCAACAAGCTGAGCAGGTTTATTACACTGACTTCCCGGGAGGACATCGGGACTGGTATGCAGTAATCAAGGCTAAGGCCCGAAGTCAGATCACTGATAATGTCTCCGAGGAGGTCGATGACGCTTATCAGCTTGCACCACACGAGCTCAACGATGCCAATTTGTTGTTCAACATTGATCCAGTCATAATGGATGAGACACTCGCCACTACGGGGGGTGAACACATTGAAAAAGACCTTGTCTCTCGATCAAAATGGTCTAGGGCTGATTTGGATACTGATGAACTTGTTCAAACAGATAACCACAGTGACACTGAAACTGGGGGGAATTTGAAACTGAAACAGACACAGAGTATGTAGTTGTTAAACATATATACATAGGTTTATATATATATCCTGAGACTAACTTTCTTTTTATGATTTTATCCACAGATGACGGGACGTCGACTGCCTCAGTAGGGGTGGTGGGTCCAAGACCCCGGCATCCCGTCTGGGGACTCCCACCCCAGGACAGGAGACCACTCCATCACCACGACAGCGGACCACTCCATCACCACTACAGGAGACCACTCCATCACCACCACTACAGCAGACCACCTCATCACCCCCACAGCTGACCACCCCAGAGCAGACTCCTGGAGTTGGTGGCTTGGAAGACCCTGGCCATTAGGCCACCCCACCTCCGACATCCCCTCTGCCCATGTTGGTACCCGTGCCGGCCGGAGACGAGTAAGTGACTAAAACTAAAAAATTTTTATGTTATTTGTATGGTACTTTATATTAAACTTTAGTGGAAAGACTTGTTGGCTTATTGTATAGTACTTTAATTAGTACTTGTATAGATTGATTTGTACTGGGCACTCTTCTGTTTGTAACAGGGTAACTATTTAAACTTGGAAATGTTACATTTACAGGGGAGACTCTGCCGGAATTTTGGGAGTCTCCCTAGATTGTCTATTGTTATACTCCTGATATAATTGTTGTCATTACAGCTTTGTTGATAGTAGTCGCACTACCAAAGCGATTACTAAGGTTTTAAAGGCCCAGTGGGATGGTCCATATATATCTTGGACAGATGCTGGGAAGGTTGTCCAAGATAGGTGGTTTGACACCTTCTCGGTAAGTTCCTAGCTCATTTGTTGTGATTTGATTTGTAAAATAGACCTCTTATTAATTTTGATTTCTCATTTCATTTTACAGCGTGATTACCAGTGGGCAGAGGGTATGATTGATGAGATTAGGAAGGTCTTTGCCATGAAGACCTCCAAAATCATCAAGAGTACCCTTTGGAAGGTGAGGGACAAGGGTGAGCGCCCTCGTTGGATCCCGGAGGACCATTGGGACGGGATGGTCCAGAAGTGGGGCGGTGTCCCATTCCAGCAGGCGAGTGCTCGGAACAGGGCAAACAGAGCCGCCGATGCTGCAGCCTCAGTTTACACTAGGGGTAGCATTTCAACCCTCGAGCACAAGAAAAGATTTGTAAGTATATTTATGTTTTTAATATGATTCGTCTCACATGTTTACAAATAATAATCTCAATGTTTTTTGTCCACCACAGGAGCTGAGGGAGCACCGGGAGCCTTCTTTGTTTGAGGTCATGCAAATGACCAAGAAGAACAAAGCCGGTGCATGGGTAAACCAGAAGACTATGGATCTAGCGGTATTTACTTTTAACTGACACATGCTTACAATTTACAAATCAGCTTACTAATCCTATCATTGTTTTTGAATTTACAGGAGGCGTATCAGGCCAGGAGGGCCGAGAAGGAGGCGGACCTGGTGGCTTCCACTCCTGAAGGGGAGGTTCCTCCCACCCTATCTTGTTCTGACGACAACGCCATCTATATGGAGGCTGTTGGCGGTGTGAACAAGAAAAGGAGGGTATTTGGATTGGGTGGCGTCGGCACGCAGCTGGCGAAAAAGGGGAAGACCCCTTCCTCTTCCTCTGGTCTCCCGACTGAGGTTGTTCAGGTAATTCAAAACTTGAATGACGACCTACAGGAGGAGCGACGTCAGAGGCAGCTGTCAGAGGAGCGGGCCGAGGCGGACCGACGGCAGGCCGAGGAGCAGCACGCCGAGACTCGTCGGCAACTTGCTCAGCAGCAGGAGCTACTGATGCAGTTGATGGCGAGGCTACCTCCCCCCACTTCCCAGGCCCCCCCCACCACCCCAGGATCCCCCACCACCATGATTGTATTTTTATTATTTATACACATTGTATATTTGATTTATAGATATTCCATTCAGTATTTATTTTTTCATTCTTCATTTATTATGTCAATATTTATTAGTAATTAAATTCAAATAAAAAAGCCTTATTGTAATTATCAATAATAATTCAACCTATTTGATAAATAAATTTAATCCATTATTTTGTTTTTAATAATAATTTAATATTTTAAAAAAATTATTCAAATTTAATTATAAAATTTTATCAGCCAATACAAAATACAAAATATTAATCTACATTTTTAAACTTAAATTAAATAAATTTTTAACCAATTTTTAAAAAACTAGAAAATTCCAATTAGCGACGGCGGAAGATGGTCGCTATATTGTAAAAATAGCGACGGCGGATAGTGGTCGCTGGCTGGCCAGAAACAGCGACGGACTCTAGTAGTCGCTGTATGCCTTCCCTCAGCGACCGAAGTATACGGTTGCTGGTAGGCAAGAATTAGCGACGGATGACGTGGTTGCTATATGAGTAACAATAGCGACGGCGGAGCATGGTCGCTGGAAGGCCACATTTGGCGACGGACTCGGCGGTCGCTATATGTCAGACCATAGCGACGGCATATGGTGGTCACAGTGTGGCTGTTAGTAGCGACGGAGTTTTTGAGGTCGCTGTACGGCAACAGTTAGCGACAGCTGCAGTCAGCGAAGCAGAGACCATTTTAGCGACGGCATTATGCCGTCAATATTTTAGCGACGGTGTGCCTGTGGTCGCTGATGTGTTTTCGACGAAGGTTTTAGCGACGGTGGGTGTCCCGTCTGAGATGCCGTCGCTAAGGGTTGTAGCAACGGCCTTGGCATGGATTAGCGACCAATTCTTTCCGTCGCTAACAAGTTTTTTTTTAGTGGTGCATGACCGAGAGAATCACTTCCGAGTGAAGAAAAGCTCTGTGTCCAAATGACACTTTTGAGAGACAAATCTGAGTGAAACATTTCCGAATGGATCGTTTCCGAGAGAAGTACTTCTGAGCGAAGTAAAGCTTTGATTTCGAATGAGTGCTTCTCGAACCGAGATATTTTTGAATAGTGACCTAGTGGAGTATCTTCGAGTTGTGTGACTTTCCGAGTGAGGTGTCTCTGAATGTGACACTTTCGAGAGGGATGGCACCGAGTGAGACGTTCCAAGTGGGATAACGTCAAGTGAGACATTTCTGATTTCCGTGTGGCAAGGCACCGATTGGGACATACCGAGTGAGTCTTTTCTAGGAAGAGTACTTCTGGATAGAGAAAGACTTTAACTCCGAATGAGTATGTTTCTGAGTGAGTAGTTTCTGAGGGAAGTAAATATCCGAGTAGTGAATTCATTTAATTCGTGCTCGGGACCATATTCAGAGTTTCCAAGAGCTTATGCTCGGATTCGTCTTCAAGATTGACTTCGACCTCGAGTGATCCTTTCGAGTGGAAAGATTTCTGAGAGAGGATTGTCTTCAAACTCCGAGTGATCTTTTCGGATGAAAGACTTCCGAGTGACGCAAGTGAAGGCTTGATGTAACACCCCTATTTTTATTTTTATATTGAAATTTTGAAGGAATTAAATTATGGTTCTTTAGAACTTTTTAATCTACGTATTATTTATGATTTTTTAGAATTTTTTAGAATTTTAGAATTTTTTTAATAAAATAATATTTTTAAATAATTTTAAATTCATATAAGTGACTTAAATTAAAAATATTTATAAGAAAGTGAATTTAAATTATAAGAAAATTTTCTAAACTCCGTTTCAAGTAGACTTATCTAAAAATTATCGGTTTGAGAAAAATCTTGATTTTTTCTAATCGTTAAAAAATTGGAAACGTATCAATAAATTTTTATTAACAGAAAATTTTAGATTTTTAAAATTTCAGCTTTATATTACTTATTATAAAATTAGTGAGGACTGATATAATATCGCTAAATTTTAAAAAGGACTCATTTTGAATATTTAAAATATACCGAGTGAAGGGTTACTATTTGACTTAATAATTTTGCCGACAGTTACTATGTAAAATACTGTGCATGTATGAAATTTTTAAAAGATGCACAGTAACCAGGAATAAAAAATTCAAAAATGCATAGTACTTTTATATTAAAATAATGGAATGCATAGTAAATTTTTTTTCCTATAAATACCGAAGGATTTCTTCTTTAGAATTCACAATTTCAGATTAAGTTTTCTTAATATAGTAGTGCTAGTGAGATAGTGGTGGAAGAGAGAGAGAGAGAGAAGTAAATTTTTTTGGGAGAAGGTTCTGCTAAAATCCTAAGGTAAGAATACTTCTCTTTTATATTTTTTGGGTTATTTTCATATCGTTTTTAGAAATCTGTTATTATACTAAAAATAATATTATTTTAAGTTACTATTTTGTATAGTAAAATACTATTTCAATAGTAAATTACTATTTCAATAGTAAATTACTATTCAAATAGTAAATTACTATTTACTATTACTATTTACCATTACTATTCACGTTTTTACTATTTACCGTTACTATTCATGATTTACTATTTACTGTTACTATTCACGATTTACTATTTACCATTACTATTTATGTTTTTACTATTTACCGTTACTATTCACGATTCATTATTTACTGTTACTATTCACGATTTACTATTTACTGTTACTATTCACTATTCACTATTCAAAATTTACCATTTTTGTTTTAAGTAGTAATCTTAATCCTCATCTTATGCCTATACTGAAATAAGATTAGTATTAATATTTTTAGAAATCGGAGGCGCAAAGCAAACTCTCTTTTGGTAACAACTCAAGGTAAGGGGGAGTGAGATAAGAGTATAATATGAAAAGACATAAGAATAATAGGAGGAGTCCCCTACTCCTTTTAAATTTGATAATATTATTATTTTAAAATATTAACTTTTTAACTTAAAATTTTTAATAAATTTTAAATTAAATATCTGATTTAACTAACTCTAACCTACCTATGCAAGGACTTAGACTTTTATAACCTATATGCCTATGCAAGGACTTGGACTACTATGACCCATATGGACTGAACTATACCTATGCAAGGACTGGATTATATGGACTTACATATACCTATGCGAGGAATTGACCAAATGGACTCAAATTGACTATATTAATAATCATTAAATTTTGCATTATGATATGTATTAATGATATTTAATTGATTTGATTATGATTGATTGATTGATTGATGATATTTAGTTATAATTGATAATGCTTGATTTTGATTGATGATTTTGTGATGTGGAGTTTGAGCATATAGCGAGTATGACAGAAAGCTAAAACTCAGTAAGAATTTTCTTACCTTACTCTTTAAATTTTTACTTTAAATCTTCTCTTCTTAGAAATTATTCATATTAACTTTATTTTCAATATTTAGAATAAAAAATTAGTATTTATTTTAGAAAGAAAACATTTTATGAAAATTAATAATAAATCGAAATAATTAAATCTTGAGATAAAGAAAAATTTTGTAATTTTAAGTATTTTTGGTTAATAACTTAAAGATCATTCTCTTTTAATAAAATAAAATTTTCAAAAGAAAATTATTTTATTCCAACTTAATAACTAAAGATATTTGGAAATAATTGAGATTTCTAAATTTGATTTTGTTAAGATTTAATTTGAGAAAGATTATGTAAAGTTTTATATGAGAAAGTTTTTAGATATTTAAGGCTTAGAAACTCAAATTTCAATGAGATTTGAAAACTGTACCAAATTTATTTCTGTGGGACAGAAATTCAGAGAATTGAGAAAATGTACAGTTTATTGAAATGATATTGTAAACCTTTAAGGGATTTAATAATTGAGTTTCTAAAAGCCTTAACCAACTAAATACGCGAGTAGTTCATGCATCATGAATCATTAAAGTGAAATAAAATGATATTGTCTGGGGACGAATTATAGAAACCGAGGATACATTAGAGGAGGCTTAATTACGAGCCTTGGGATGAGAGGGTGTGAAAGGGTGCTTCAGGGGACTTGGGGTAGCTCCCTAGTGTCGGGTACTTTCACAATAAAAACATTCTCAATCTGACTAGTCTCTAAGTGTTTCCATGCCAGTTGAGCTGTTCATATTATTTGTAACATCCCAGATGTTTTGATAATAGAAAATAAATTGGAAATGAGTAAATTATTATTTGGCTTATAATGAAAATGGTATATGAAATGTTAAGCGGGGAAAAGCAGTTTTAAATGAAATTTTAAGGAAAATGGCATCAGGACCCTGACGCGTAACGTGTATGGGACGCGTAGCGTCAGGTGCGATTTAGTGAGCTGACGCGTAGCGCCAGGCTGACGCGTAGCGCCAGTGTCGCGATCTGTTTTATAACAGGGTCACACAGAACAGAACCTGTAAACCCTTTCTTTTATTTTCTCTCTTCTCTGAGGCGATTTGGCTAGGGTTTTGAGGGAAACTTGGATTCTTGGTGGTTTTAGGCAATTTGGAACCAAGGTAAGGCATCTAGGGTCTCTAATCTTTAGTTTCTTCTCCTTCCTTTCATGAAATCCGAGTTTGCATGTGATGATTGGGGTTTTGATTCTGAGTTTCAGTGGCTTGTGAAGCTTGGGTAATGAGTTTGGAAGTATAAGGAAGGTAACGTACTAACTAATTTGATGTTTCGGTGACCGTAGGTGCCGGAACGAGTGTTAGGCAAGCGATTGACGAAGTGGACGTCGGAAGCGAAAGAGGAACGGTGAATCCAGCGGCTGTAGGACGCTATCCACCCCTTGAGCAAACTGTCAGAGCTCGGAATAAAGGTAAGGGGGTGTTCGGGTCATAATTAATTAGAATTGATATGAAAACAGATTATGGGAAGTTTAAGAATTTAATAAGAGTTGTCATAAATAATATAAAGTAACTAAATATAGTAGTTGTGAATATATGAGTATGTGGAGTGAGATTAAATGGTTGAATATGAAAGAAATATGTTGATTGAATTGATTATATAATGAAATAAAGATTGGAATGATGAAAGTAAAAGATATATGTAATATTTCCACTTTGAGTGGTGTATGTATATTTGATTATGAATAAAAGTGTGGAATTTGGATTGTTGAAGATATATGCAATAACATTGTATGGATGGGTTTGACAAGTCGGTCGCCCTGTATTGTGAGCACATGCCAGTTTCTGGTAGTTGCACATGTGGCTTATTGATGATATATTATGATTATGAGATATGATATGTGAATATGTGGTATGGGACGGCCAACGGTATGTATACCCCTCACTTTTTGGCTCCCGTGGTCTTTGTGCCCAGTTGAGCTACCCGGTGGTCAAGTCGGACCCAGTGGTTGAGGTGGAGAGCCAAGTCGGGCTCGGTGAACCAAGTCGGGTTCACGGGATGTCAAGTCAGACTCCCAGCTGAAGGCCAGTCCTTTAGTATCCGGATACTAGGCGTCAAATTGCATGAGAGTCAGTTGTGACTTATGTGAATCTTATATTGATTGATGATGGAAAATGAATTATGAATTGAAAGTGTAATGTGAATGAATGAAAGTATGGTTTTAATAAGTTAAAGATTGATATATATGTGTATTTATATCAACGTGGATAAGTGCAGGAAATCGAAAGAGAATATATAATAACAAGGAGTAGTAGGTATTGTTAAGTTTGATATTTCGTTCTATATTAATTATGATATTTCAAACACTCACCCTTGCTGTTGTTCAATTTTAGTGACCAATGACAGGGAGGAGGCAAATGCCGCGGAGGTACGCCAAGTAGAAGATTGATGCCAAGGATGAAGGGATGAATGTAATATATATATATATATATAATGTATGATTATGTGTGTGATAGGTAACAGACTATGTGTGATGAATTTATTAGAATTATGTTGATATGGTGTGGTGAATTAATGATGATTGATGTGATGATCTATGGCACGGAGCCATTAACATGTGTGAATGTTGAATGTGATGGGCAGGTGTTGCATTGATGCATGATTGATATGTGTGTTATATGATTGATGTTAGAATAATGTTTGGATTGATTTAGGTAAGTTTTGCATATAGTTGGATATTGAATTTAAGGAACCGGATAGGTGAAATTGAGATTCGGTGGGTTTTAGAAACCCTAGTATGCATCAATGGGTCCTCCATGACATTTAGAATTTAGATGCATTGGCTTTTGGTCCATTGGAATCCATTTAGGATGTTTGGTGTAAGGGTTTTGCACCTAATTGGGTTAAAATGCATTTCACGTATAACTTACGCATATGTTGGAATTTTGGCAAACAGATAGCGCCAACAGTTCCGAAATGGGGAAAACAGGTGGCCCGTGAAGTTTCGTGGCAATCGGATCTAAAATGGGTCAATTAGGTAGATTAGAAGTTGGTAAAATAGTTTAAATGTGTAACAGCATCAGGTGCTGTCACTGTCATGCCCACGCTACGCGTGGGACTGGCGCGCAGCGTCAAGTCCCTGTTTCATATTTTTGGTTCTTTTCTAAATTAAAGGAACTCTAAGGTTTTGTTAAACTATATAATTATTATTTTGAGTATGTTTAGTTAAAATAAATATTATTTTGAAATGAGAAATAATTAAATTTTATTAAATGCGAAAAATTAGCTGTGTAAATTAATTAAATGGATATAAATAAAAGTGAATTGACGGAGGACGTCACATTATTATTATCCGGACTTATGGAACAGTGTAAACTCCTGGTTGGCCCAGTGCAAATAAAATTTAAGGTCCCACATATATTGCATAACATTCATGCATTCATAATTGATTGTGTATGTGATTGTGATTGATATTATTATGTATTAGTTTGTGAAAACCTTTTGTTGCTTATGTCTTAATCGAGAATATTATATTCTGTTTCTCACTCCTTTCTATGTGTTTTTGTTTCATATATTCTAAATTGATGGTTCAGAGGGAAGAATCGAAGAATATTGGCAGTAACTATAGCACGTTCTAGAAAGGGAGCTCGGTATGAATACTGTGGTCCAATGAATAAATAATGTTAATAAGTAACTACTTTTGGGCCATGGAGTTTCCTCTCTTTCTTATAATGTTTAATGTTTATTTTCTTCGGATGAATGTACAAATACTTTATAAAGTTTTAATAATATTTATGAGGTATTTCAGAAATAATGTATGTAATTTATTCCGATAGTTTCTTTTTAACAATCATATCTTTTAAAAAAAAATTACGAATTTTTATATATTTTATTAAGGTGTAACAGAGGGTGTTACACTTGACTCGGGCAGAAATATATCTGAGTGAGATGTCTGAATGAGATATTTCCGTGTGGATCATTTCTGAGGAAGGAAAGTTATGACTGAGTGTTTCATGTGGAAACCTTTCCGAGTGAATTTCCTCCGAGTGAAGTAATTCTGAGCGAAAAGAGGCTCTGATGAATCTTCTCGAAAAGATGTGCCCAGAATACCGAAACCGAGTCGAAATTGATAATTACTTCAATTATTAAGGCTTTCCACGTCACTGTTCTAGCATATTCTCTTTTCTGATTTTTCTAAGTGTAGGACCCTCTCTATTGTCCTATTCTCCTTTCTTTATTATCTTGTTTTGTCCTTATATCATAAGATACATGTACCAGTTCTTAATTCATTTCGTTGACGTCATTTTCATGGACAATTTCTGCCAATCCTATCATTAGATTAGCTTGGAATTTCGAGGGTGTCAACATCACCTTTAATCCTTTCCTTTTCCAATCTTTATTGGAAATTATCAATAAAAGAGGAGACATATCTTCACTTCTTCGTGAAAGTTTGTAAGAGCTTTAAGAAAGGAAGCTTTGGATTGGTTTAGAGCTGAAATTCCAGTCGGAATTCGTGAACTGTGATTGGTTATAGCTTGAAGAACTGCTGGAACTCTTTATTTCCAGGTAGGGGGAGCGTTATATTTTAAATGTATAGTTTATGAACGGAATCGGGATAATATTGTTATCTTCAATGAGAAATCCCGAATATATGTGATATGTGTGATGTTATGAGATATGATGTTTTCCGTTCATATGTGAGTGGTATTGATATTGAATTTATATGAGATATGAACTGTATATGTGATGTATGAATTTATGATTATTCCTATGCATGAGATGCAATAGGAAATATGATGTTGATATGTGATTGATGATGATGATATGAATGTTATTCATGAATTTTTCATGATATATAAATACATGTGATGCATATTGATAAAGCATGAAATGCTTATATGATGAACAAATATGAAATATATTATGTGGTTTCGAGGATTCCACAAAAGACCTTGGTGGGGCTTAAGGCAAACCTCTTGAGTGGGGCTCGGGGTTTAGCCCGTGACACTACCGTTGTCGCTGGGAGTGATTGTGTCACATGAGAGGATAAACAGTTTGGTACCAGTAAAACGGCCGGATTAGCTGAGAGCTGAGTTATGGCTGAGAGCTAGTGTTGCAACACAAAATTAAAAGACTTAATAAAGGATCCATTTGATTGAGCATATGAATGCATTGATATATATTATTGAGAATAACATGATGATATATGATGAGATTGTGTGATATGAGTTTGATTTATATGTAGTTATGAATTGGATATTTAATCCGATTCAATAACTATCATTTGACATGTATATGCTCACCCCCTATTGATGTTATTTTTACAGTGGACATAGGACCCAGCAATGACATATGAGGTCACTCAGTCTGCTTGGAGCATTATGTATATATATGTATAATACATGATGCACATAGTTGTTTGTAGTAGCCTTGGCCGGCTCTTGTGTATACCGATTTGTAAAATATATGTATTTATGAATGAGTCGGTTGATGTAATGCCGACTGCATTATTATATTAATTTGAAAATTTTGTTTTTCTGTTTTAAAATTTAAAATATTTGCAATTTTTTTTTTGAAATTTTAGGATGTTATACAATTTGCTTGTTAAATGAGCAATTAAACATCAATTTAAAGGTAAATTTTACATAGAAAATAATTGTTGTCTCAAGCATATCTTTCCTGAAGCTAATCATTATGTTGACTTGGTAAATTTTTACCATGGTTCTTCTTTCATTGTTTCAGAATTTAATGTTCCTTTTTCTAGTTTAGTTTCCTTTTGAGGAAGATGCTTATGGTATTTCATTTCCTAGAATGATTGTATAGTGGGGGTCAGTCCCTCCTTTTATATAAAAACATTCCACTCGTTTTAACACTTATGATGAACAAAATAAGTGTAAGGCGATCAAAATCAGAACATAATCTAACTCATAATCAGAATAATAGTTATTGTGATATTTAACTATTATTAAGAGATTATATGTTGATATTTGTTATGATATGTAAGAGTGTTTTGAAGGATTTTATTGAGTTATAAACGTGTAAATAATAGGGAACATACATCAAGGTACGATACATTGGCCTAGCCCTTCCTCTCCCATTATTCTTACATGGTATCAAAGCATAGTTCTTTCGTCTCTCCAATAGCTTACTTGATCTTGGTTTTGTTGGCTCCTCGATTGATACTTCATTGTTTATTTTTCATAATGACAAAGTTCATGTATTTATTCTTATTTATGTAGATGATTTACTTATCACAGGATCATGTCTTCACTTTCTCCAAACTTTTGCTGCCTAGCTAAAGAAGGAATTTTCCTTAAAGGCCCTTGGTGACTAGGATATTTCTTGGGCATTGAAGCATCACGTGATGCTAATAGGTTACATCTATGATAAAGCAAATACATCCTTGATGTTCTTCATCGTGCACGGATGGTGGGTGCAACACCATATCCAGCACCTTGCATTTCTCGCAGCCAACTTTCTAGTGTACTTGATGAACCTTCCCACGGTGCCACTAGTTACAAGCAGATTATTGGGGCCCTTCAGTATTGTACTCTAACTCATCCTAAAATTTCCTATTCAGTAAATCAACTAGGTCAACATCTCTTAGGGAATCCCTCAGAGTCAGGCAGCGGAAACACAAAGGATTCCCAAAAGGGATTGCAAAAACAGATGTCTCAAGGCATTATGCAAAATTAAAATTTTGATTTAGGGTTTACCTCTTGTAGACGCAAAGCGAGTTCCTCGATCGAAGCAATTGTAGCTTCGCCCTTAGGAGTCTTAACAAGCACTCCCACCAGAAACCAAAATTCCGAATGCTAGTACGGAAATTCGAGAGTAATCTAGTTTCTGAGCAGCAACCTATAAGCATCTCATACTCTATATATAGGCTTAGGTCTTAACCTGATGAGTTCTCATTAAACATTGGGCTCCTAACTCATTCTAAATGAGTTAGGCCTAATAGTTTTATTTTTAGTCCAACTAAAATAAAACTATCCTCTGGTGGGCTTACTCTATGTGTGTGACCCTATAAGTAAAATATTCGGTTATATTAATAATAAACTATTTTATTATTAATATAAAATAAGAGCGGCATCTAGCAATACATTATTATGTCCGAATATTATTTATCATCGACATGACCTATAAGTGATAATTTTTTATATATTAATTTCTTTTGTCACGATATCTAATTGGGCCCAAGGCATGGTCGTCGTCATCCTTGTATGGCCCAATTCATTTTACTTGATACTAGAGTAGACTTTACAGAATAAATATCTAATATTTATTCGTCCTAGCATGGCCATGCATTTTGTTAGTCTCACTCCATCATGTGGTTGATAGATATCACTCCTGTCACATAGGAGAGACAAATCTCATCTACATCACTCACATCTCTCTGCATAATTTGTCCATTGGTCTAATCATAATCTTTATGGTCATCTTATTACAGATGACGTTTGATTGTATTAAAACAACAAACTCCTTATGTAGGAATCGTAGTGACTTCAGGTCAAAAGAGTATATACCATTATCATATTGAGAACCGTCTATGACACTCATGTAACGATCCCTGCAATGTTCTCATGGTGGGTCTGTCCATTACAATATTACTCTTAATGTGTACCCGTGTAAAGACTTGATATCATATATCCATGATTTGTAAGATTAAATCATCAGTACATTCACACACTAATCTTAATGTATTTACATGTTCCCATGTAAATACTTGATTAGGAACGTTTTAGGAATAATTCTCATATGACCTATTATTCCGATAAATAGTTTTAAAACAATCTTAAAACTAAAAATACTAATTTTATTGATAAGTTAAAATTGATACATTAATAGCTCATAGTGCATATACCAACATCTTCATTCCTCTATTACTATTCATTGGAAGTCTGCAAAGCATGTTTTATAGTATCTTAAAGGAACCATTGATCATGGTTTGTACTTCACAAAAGGTTCACTTAGCCTTCACTGTGATTCTAATTGGGCAGGGGATTCTGTTGATAGGTAGTCCACAACTGGGTATGGAATTTTCTCAGGTCCAAGTCTAGTCTCTTGGTGTGCAAAAAATACAAACTGTTGTCTCTTGCTCAAGCACAGAGGCTGAATATCGAGCATTATGTATGGTTGTTGTTGAATTGTACTGGATTTGGATGTTACTTAAGGACTTACGTATGCCTCTCTTTCCCCCCCTTACGGTTTGGTTGATAACCAAAGTGCAATTGCCCTTGTTGTCAATCTTGTTTACCATGCTCGCACCAAACATATCAAAGTTGACTATCATTTTATTCATGAGAAGGTGGTTAACAAAGTTGTTGCAATTCACTATATCCCTACCTTGGATCAAGTTGTAGATATTTTTACCAAAGGTTTAACATCTTCTCTATTTCAATTCTTGAGAGACAAACTTATGGTGGGTGACCTCTCCATTCGTTTACGGGGGATATAAGACAATCAAAATCAAAACATGATCTAACTCATAATGAGAATATTATTGTTGAATAGTTATTGTGATATTTGGGATTATATAATGATATTTGCGCATATATAGGAGTGTTTTGAGGAATTTTATTAAGTTGTAAATATGTGTATAATAGGGTATATACATCAGGCTATGATACATTTGCCTAATCCTTCCTCTCGTACTATTCTTTCAATAAGGACAATTTGGATAAACACTTTCTAGTCCATTTTATTCGCAGATATAGCACAAGAGACAAGAAGCCACTGCTATTTTTTTATTAAAAAAAACACTCACATCAAGTTATCTTGAAAAAAATCTTAAGCTTTCATGTAATATCAAGTTTTTTTTCTTTATAAAGTAATGATAATTCACCATTCTCTTCAAGTTCATACGCTTAACAATGAGGATGTTGATGCCATTTTGTTTTTTAGCTGCCACGCACATGTTTTGAAGAAGGCACATTCTTTTTCTGTGGCTATGATTCATCAAAATTGACTAACTATGTTTAGACCTATTCTAACTTTTTGAAATCAACGACATATTTTCTTATAATTTGAAGATTTAAAATGCGAGTACAAGTAAAACTTTCAATTTCCATTTTCAGTGATGCTGCTTTGATTCTAATTGGCAACAGTGGAATGAGTAAAGGATTGGGATAGAAAGTTATGATTAATCTTTTCCCAAAAATAATTACTAAAAATTTGAGTGAATTCCCATCTTGATCTAAAGATTTTGGAATAGTAGTTTAATTCTACAAAATTTATAACATTAGTTTTTTTTTCTTGAAGAATACTACTCATAACTTTACCCAATTATTAAACATAAACTTTACCCAAAGAATACTACTTTTAAAATAAAAATTTAAATTCCAATAACCCAAAAGTCAATGTGCACTAATATTCTAATAATGACGCCAATTTGAAGATAAAAAATCTCTTTTTGATGAAAGATCGAGAATCTACTCATAACTTCACCCAATTAAAGAAAATAAAATGTCGTATGAAGTATGAATAACCATGATAAGAACAGAATATCATGAGTTGTTTTGTTTTTCACAGTAGGAATGGATGGCATTACAGAAGATTTCTAACAACTCTCACACTTTATAAAATCTACATAGTTAGATTCCTTGAAACTGACTCATAAATTACATGCAACAAATTGTAAATTAAGCTGTACACAGATTTATTATTATGTTGAAGTGAAAAGGAAACAGTCTAATATTCAACAAACTCTCCATACAAAAATTGAGTCTCATCATGAGAAAGAAGACTAAAGGGAGATATATAGAAGAAATTAACCTCATCCAAGTTTGATTTGTCAGATATCATCAGCATGGCACATAAAAATCAAATAACTTAAAACTGAACACAAAAAAATAACATTTCTTTTGATCCTTGACCATGGCTCTGGCTTCTCAATTTCAAAGTGAAAGTGTGACAACATTAGGAGGGTTTTTCTCAATGAACTTTATCAATCCTTTTTCACCCCCTGGAAACCCCCCAGTTAGGCCCATCATTTCTTTCTCAAAACCATCTTCAGGAACAGCAACAACACCATCATCACCACCACTACCTGAGCCATTCTCTTCCTCTTTGCCACTAGACTTAGCTGCCACAGCTTCTGATGAACTGGCCTTACTGTCAGCAGCATCAAGAACCTGCCTTTTCAGCTCTATCTGAAGACCCTTTTCTCCATTGCATAGTCCTCTCCCTCCCATCATCTCAAATATGTTGAACTTGGCACATGGCTTTAGCACTTGATCTTGTGTTGGTCTTCTATGATGCACTGTGGTGGTGGAAGGTGGTTGTTTCAAAGGGTGGTGATGGTGGTGGTGATCTTGGCCTAGGAACTGTGATCGTAATAGAGAATCATGCAGGCCATGAAGTGCAGCAAAAGAAGCCATTGTTATGTGTTAATTGTTTTGGATAAAAGAGGGAGAAGTAGTGAAAAAAAATGTGGTCTAATAATGAAATGTAATCCTCAACAGTTTGATGCGTCTAGGATATAGCATAGTCCTAGTCCTATCTTGTTTGTGAAGCAAAAAATTCAATGAATAGATCTTCATTTAATTCTAACCACAAATTGTTGTCGTACTTACATGTAAGACATAACTGGAGGTTGTCAATTTGTCATTGATTTCGGCTCTGCACATATAGCTTGTGACACGTATAATATATATTTTATATAAAATGGACAAAAAAAACACAAGAAAGTTAACGGAGTTGGATAAAGTAAGAGGATATTTGTTTAAGGACATGAAATTGTATTCTCTAGAGCCTAGGATATTAGGTTGAGATTATTTATTGTTGCCATGCTTGTTAAAAGGATATAAAGAACATTTTCAAGTATATGTAATTTTCAGGTAAACGATATGCTCATGTTCCATCTACATTATTTAAAAGTATGCAAATATGTCATATTATGCAAATATGTCATATTTTGATGTTATGATATTAGAAAAGGACAAACATATTTAAAAATAAATAATGAATATAACTTGTTAGTAAAGTGAAGAGTTATGCTCCCAAGCAAATAGCAATTGGGAAAGTGTTCAAAGAAAACTCAGGTTCCTTACAACTGTACTTACAAAACATTTTCTCATCCCATTATAAAGTTGATAACAGGTTCTGGAGGCAACCATTCAGGGAATCAGGTTACTTTGACAGCAGGAAAACAAGACAGCTCTAGGCTGCAACTTGGACGGCAACAGTTGGTTCTTCTAATGTGATGCATGTTGTGGAATTAGTCAAGCTAAATTATTGGACATATGGTTTAGATCCAATTTTTTTTTGTCAATGGGCACAAGAGCCTTCTATTTCTCTCTTGGGAATTTAAAGCCCCGTTTAAATTATGAAAATATTTTTTGTTTTTATTTTCTGATTTTTAATTTTAAATATAAAACTGTCATTTTATTTCATATTTTTAAAATTTTGTAAAAAACACTAAAAACAACTTTTTTCTGTTTCTTGTTTTTTACTTTTTTTAATGTAATTTTTTTAAAAAAAGGGAAACATGATGACAATTTTATAATTAAAATTAAAAACAAAAATGAAAATGGGAAATGTTTTCACAATCCAAATGGAACCTAATATATTCTCTTAATTATCTGCTTGATTGTGTTTCCTTTCTATTTTGCTTCATTTCTGTAATATGTAACTTTGTTAATCAGGTTCGAATGCCCCTTGTACCCTATCATGTTTTAATATATATAGATGTATCATATGAGAAAGACTCTTTTATATGAGAGTGAGAGGAACGAATCTGAGACGTATATACATAGATGATTGAGATTAAAAAATTTTAAAAGTCACATGATCACTTTAAAGGTTACATGATTTTTTTAAAAACTCACATGATTAATTTCAATCATCCATTATATGGTTGTACAGCCTAAATTTACTCATCTCGCTCTCAGATAAGAGAATCTTTCTCATATATATGTATGTGTAACCTGTAACTGTAGATGTTGTTCACATGTTCATATCGGACATACAATAGGAGGTGACACACTTTAAAAGAAAGCACACTCAAATAATAATATTGTAGTGATAGAAGTTGAAAATAACAATGCTTCATGTGAAATTGTAAGGTTGCATCATAGTAGTCAATCCCAAATAACGGCGCGGAGCGGCCGCCCTTAAAACTGGGATAGCGGGATAGCAGATAGCGGGATAGCAGAAAGCGGAATGACCGTTATTTTGATTAAAATTATATAAATATTACCTATATTTTCTACACATATATATGTAAAAAAAATCACACAAAAATTAAATTTAAAGCCATACAATCATATTCAAATCATAACAATATTCTTGACAAACATGAAATGAAACATCACAATCATATAACATAACCATGGCATAAAATTTATAACAGTCCTAAATTCCTAATATGCATCATCATCTTCATCTTCAAGGTTTGGCTCTTCATCTCCTGCATCATCTTCATCACCACTTAGGTAGATCTCTTCCCCCTCTGATTCAATGTCTTCACTGTCAAACTCTTTTTCCTCCTCTTCTGCTTGAATTACCTTTTTTTCCCTTCCTAGAAGTAGAAGGGGCAGCAGCTGTATTCCCTCCTTTTTTGCTCCTCCTAGTGTATGTCAATGGCTCAGTAGCCCTAGTAGCTTCAGCAACATCTCTCCATGTTAAAACATCATCATCAAAGACCAAATCACATGCCCCTTCCTCATCTTCATCCTCCATCCTTCCTAGTACCCACTCAGGGGCTCGCCGGAGAAGACAGGGACTCGCCGAAAATGGGTGGGACAGGCTGGAAATGGGAGGGAAACGCCGGAAAACCTGTGAGGAACGCCGAAGAATGAGTGGTTGTCGCGGAAATGGACCTTTCGTGTTTTGAAGGAATGGGAAAGTTGCTGCTGAAGGTGTTAGGGTTTGGAAATGGGAGGGAAAAGAAAGCAAAAGGGCTAAAATACCCTTAAAAAATTCGTTTCACACAAGGGCAAAACAGGGAGGAAGCAGGTGCAGGCGATTCTCCCCGCGATTTGGCGCACCCGCGATGGCGCGATTCCCCCTGCGATCGAAGGCTTCCCGCGATGGGCCTCCGCGTCACGCCCCGGCCCCGCTCCGCTCCGCTGCGATAGCGACCGCTCCAGACGCTATTGACTACTATGGGTTGCATACATTTACATGAACTGATGAAGTTAAAATATATGTAAGAAAATGTAATGTGAGATCTATTTAAACCATATATATATATATATATATATATATATATATATATGTATTTATTTGTGTGTATTTCTTTTAACCGCAAACATTAGTTGTTAACATTTCTTACAAAACATTAAAAGGGTACTTGATCACGCAACTTCTCCCTCCTCCCATCTCTTATCACTGCAAGACCAACCTTATATCCCTCAACATATGTAGGCTTGAGCAACATTAAGGTGATGCAAAAATTATGCTAATTAATCAAGAGTGTTAAAAGTTATGAAGCACATGCTCAAAGTTTTATATATATATATATATATATATTGAGAATTGCTATACATAAATAAATTAATTTAAATATGCTTTCAACATATATTATATGACTGATCGCTAGTGAAACATTGTTAGCTCTTGCTTAAGATGATTTGTATATGAAGGGGAAAAACGAATAAAGGCTTTGGTAATTGGACTTTATAGTTTATATAATTAAAATTAAAATAGCAAAAAAAGACAAGAAACAAGTAAAATTTATAAAGCAATCACAAAACACCTGCAATCCTCAGCCAGGATTCATTAGAGTCAATCAAAACGGTGACTCAGCAGTACTGAGTTAATTAAACAATTATTTACTATTTCCATAGTTATGAATAAGGTACTACTAATTTGGAAACTCCTTTCAGTTCAATTCTTGTAGTGCTTAACTATGGTACCTTCAGCTGCTGCTGGTAGAAGGAGCATGAGACTTCTCAAAAAGTAACTCAAGTCTCTGGTAATAATAAATACACAAAAAAATAAAATAAGTCAAATAAAGAAAAAAACAGAATTGAATGATGCAGTTCCTTCGCCTACTGTTCTGTTGTGTACCTGTTAACATTAACAAACAATCACTCAAACCATTGATTGAGGTTACTTGTGACTTGTGAGGGAGGGAGAGAATAGAAACTGATTTAAGGTTAAAATGATCATTTGATTCCTATTGTTAACCCTCATTTATGAAGTGGTCCCTATACATGAAAACCGTAAGTTATAGTTTCTATATGTATTTTAATTTAAAGTTTAGTCTTTTCCAATTGTTCCTAGTGTTATTTTGTGAAGTTGTCTAATATATTAAATGGTATGCTCATATTGCACTACAATGATTACATGTTAGACTTTGACAACTACAGCAGTAACAGTGTCAGACATAACTTCATGGGGTCACACAAAAACAATCGACAAGAAGGATAACCAATAACTTAAGGGTTTTAGGTATGGGGACCAATCCTTAAATGAGGGTCAACTATAGGACTAAAGGATTATTTTAAACCTTGATTTAATATGTTATGAATTTGGAGCCAGTAAGTGGTCCATGAACAAAATTTCCAAGGAAATGGTTAATTTTGGTCTGGTGATCTAGAGCAAGAGGAAACTAAGAACTTGTATTTCCATTTAGCTGAGGCCCAAGAGAGGAAAAAATGCAAGTTCTTCAATAGAATCCATGCACTATGAAGAGAAGATACAAACCTTTACTGATTTATTGACTTCTTCAAGTTTATTAAACAGCAATCCTCCGCCTCGGCGCTCAAGTGAAGAAATAGGTGAGGAGCCTGGCATCTGCAGATGGGTGCAAAATAGTGTTCATAAGAGTGAAATTGACATTGGTGGCTTGACTTTAAACAGCAATGTACCAAATGATTCAAGTTATCATTCACACACAAAAGAAATTACAAAATTTCATTTCTTTCAAAGGTAATCGTTATCAACAACTTTCAAAGCTGCCACTTAAACAAGGTCATACCAAAGTTTTATAGGATGGTTAGAGCAATGTAATGAAACAAATAATAGTATGAAGGCATTTGAATATTGATAAGTGACCACATTTGGTGCATTTCAAGAACCAAATCAGGGGAAGATTTATCCTACAATGGCCAAGCATGGCAGATATTGCGGCATTGCCGATGAAAAGACACTTATAGGATTTTTTTCCTTAAGAAAAAAATAAAACTTTCAGAATGGGTGCACAACTGCACGACTGTTTTTCATCACCCTTTGTTCAGGTAAATGTAATGCACTCCTCTATATAACAAGTTTATTTCAACTAGTATGTGATTTCCGTTGTTTGCCCGCAACATTATCCGCCATCTCACAAGACAGGTTTTTGGTTTTCAGCTGTTTCCCCCAATCATCTATTGATACACACAGCAAATGAGAAGATCAGTCTAACATTGGATCAGTTTTCATAAACCATAATGATCTAAACTCCCAACCCAGTGAAACAAATTTACCCAATTGAATGGTCAACAATGCCAATTTGCTCCCTTTGTAACTTCCACAATAAAACAGTTGTTTTCCTTTTGAGCACGGTTTTAAATTCTTGTTGTGAAAATGAGAATGAACCTATGTAAAATCTAGAAGCTCAAAGCCAAGAAAGCTACTCGTCAACAAAAAACCAAAGTAGGTCACACTATAGCAAGGTAAAATAAAAGAACCTCTAGCATTAGAATTCCTAAATTGTAATGCTTATTCCAGAATCTCTTGAAAATTGATGTGCAGCTTCTACCCTCAACTCAACCTATAAAGCTCGAATGCAAACACATGCATAAAAACAGAAGCATGCTTCTTACAAAGACCACAATACTATATGGCTACAAAACATTCTATGTTAATGGAAGGCCATAGAGCAAACTCCTAGCAGCTCAATATCATACAGCTGAGATGATGATATAGACTAGCTAGTAACTACCAAACTAATGAACCAAAATTAATTGTATATTGGGACCTTCTTCCTTCACAAGTGTTATTGTTTGTAACGTTGTTTTAGTGATAACAGCATTGTAGACCATATCAGTTCTAGTATGGATCTTGGATTAAAAATTCTAACATTTTCATCATTTATTCAAGTGCTTAAGTTACTATTGGTGACTTTTTGTTAGGATGTGCGGCAGGAGGTCTACCATTACCTTCCAACCATTTGATGGTGATCTCAAAACAACCGCTCCTGGTGTTCGAGCAATGTTTTCCACATCTGTGCTCGGCCCACTTTTACTTACGTCTAGTACGATCCTTGAAGCCTCTGTTACAATCATCTGCAAACCAATCATAGTATTTTAAGATGATGACACCCCCCCTTGTTAGTACTTAGCAGTATAATGTTATAAGAACCCCTGCAATATAAATGTAAAGATAGTATAGAATATTAACGTCTCAATATCCAAAAGCATAAAGGATCATATTGAGAAAAATATTTTGTTTCACCTTTCTCAAAAGATCAGGATCAGAAACTCCTTGAACTTGTAGTTCATCTACAGGAGCAGCTTTTCCGTGTGAAATACTTTCAACTCGAAAAGTATGGATACCATACATAGACTGCAGACAGCCTGGCAAAAGAAATGAGGAAATTTAACCAAATAAAATCAAAAGATAAATGATATACATAATGTTTTAATTGAAAGCTAAAATGTGCTTTTCTATGCGTATTTAATTTAATCAGAAAATTTTAGCCATTCAAACCCCTGTTTTTCCCTTTCATTCTTTTGAATGATATAAAACTCACGATTCATTTTATCCAAAAAAGAAAAACTTGAAATTTATGAAGAACAATTGGTGCATTAGACTGTTAGTCTAAAACAAGAAAAAATATGCACCTAGCTTCATAGCACATGATTCTTAAACGTAAACTTAAGAGTCAAGAGATAATTATTATCAGCCCTTTCAATCAGACTATTAAATATAAACCTTGTGCTAAAAGAACACTTCGTCTTTTCAGTTATGAGAAATGAAATACATACATGTATATATCATTATATAGCCAGCAGTCCCGTCACAAGGAAGAAAACCAAAGGTAGATGCTTAAACAAGGCATATTAAAATAGACGCAAGGACACAATCTGGTACATTTGAATCAGTACCTTGTTCAATAATTATATCAATCACCAGGGAAATAGGCACACGCCGCTCAATTTTTACAGTCCCCCAAAATGGTATGTATGATGGCCTCGACACCTTGACCCGTGGAAAAAGGGAAAGAAGATCACATCCCATTTCAAAACTAATAATTATAATGCAACATCACAAACATGAAGAACCATTCTTGATTTCTCATATACCTTGTAAACTACTTCACTATGTGTAACAAATAATCTGCGAGAAGCCAAGTCCTTCTGAAGCACATATCTCTTGATGGGCAGGTAAAGCAACATAATAAGGCCAATTCCCCAAGCCAATACCAGCAGTAATGATATAGCAAACCATATAACAGTATCATAGTTAACACAACTGCCTGCAAGCTCTTCAAAGGATGCCGAATGCAGTATCTCTTCAGAAAAACATTCGTCTCCATCATCACCTAATTCCAATACATGGTCTCGTGGTGTTTGAGCCCCTGATGATCTCAGCTCTGATAGACGATCCGTGTGACTAACCAACATCTCTTCAACAACCACAAACTAGTTGACCAGAAAGGTACACAAATGTCAACAACAACGAAAATGCTAACGAGTACCCTAGGAATACAGGTTAAGGAATCAGAAATGCAAAGTTGTAATTTAAAATTAACATTAAAAATATTATTATTAATATTATTAGCTCCAAAATACCATGAAACCCTTTATTATACTGCAACCATGCCTATTTTACTAATCTTTCAGAGTGAAATGTGAAAATTCACAAGGTTAGCAAATTAACATCAAATGACATTTTGTGCATCATATGTTCATACGAATTGAACTGGACCATCTAATACTGGAAACTCTAAATTCCAAAACACTCAGCATCATTTTCAAACAAATTTACATCACTAAAAAAAAAAACATTTACCTCAAAATAAAAGCACTTATCACCTTACCAGATTCTCAGGAGAACAATTTAAACAGGTAATCAAGTTCTATCCTTAACCAAATAGCAAAACAAAAGGAACAAAAAAAGGTAAGCGTACCCAATTACTTTTAGATTAGACCCTTTTGAGAATTTTCCTCAGAAATTGAAGGGAACGGAACATATGAATGAAATCTAAGACAAAGGTGAAACCTTTACCTTGTACTAACATGAAATGCGGTGAAATGGTTTACGTTAATGCAACCAGCAAGTCGGTTGTTACAGTGGTCTGTGTCTCTGTGTTAGCGTTTCTTTTCATGGTGCTTCTTCTTTTTATTTTATTTTAATTTTTCCAACATCTATACCTGACGGGGACAGTTTTATTTTGGGTGATTCTACTAACACTTTATTTTCTACTTACGTACATGTTAGTGTTAAAAGGTAAAAATTTTTATATTTTTAAAAATTTAATAATTGATCTGCTATAATATTTTTGGGAATAATGTTTTTGACGAAATAATTTAGAACTACAAATGATAAATTGTTTAAAAATAAAATCATCTTATTAGTGGATATTTTATACTTTTAAAGATATTATTTATCTCAATTTTTTATTTTTTTAATACTATTAATAGTCCCAACACTATAATAACTAATAGAAAATAAGATAACTAGTTTCCAAATTTATTTGACTTATTGTAAAAACTAATAGATGAAGTATATAAATCAATAGCAAATCCTTCTATTATCTTTCTTACACATCAACATAAATCTACAGACAAAAAATCGATAAAGCTTCCGATACCAACACTAGTATGTTCTCTTCTCTTATTTTTATTTCTAGTTTGTAGGTTATTTAATAATCATAATTTAAATTTTATAGATAAACATACAAAAAAGTAAAAGCTTGTCGAAGTTTCTGATACAAGACAAATCTTGTAACATGTTCTTTCTCTCTATTTATATATCATTTGCTATCACATACTAATTATAAAATTCAAATTTTATAAATAGGTAAATTACATATAAAAATATATTCTTAAAAATAAAAATCATACAATAAAAATATTTTTAGGTAAAGAATGCATAAAAGACGAATGTTAATGATAATAATTGTTTTTATGAAATATTTTAAATATGAAGTTTGGGTATATTAAGCTTGTTTGTTTAAACTTATTTTAAGAGATAAGTGTTTTTTTAATTAAAAAACACTCATTTTAAATTTTGATGTGTTTGTTTAAAGTTTTAAAAATAAGTAAAAGCTAAAAATAAACTGATTTCAGCTTATTTTAAGAAACAACTTTGATCTGCTTATTAAAAAAATGATTATAAAAAAATACTTTTTTATAATCACTTTTTTTAATAAATTTAAACAAACGGACCCATTATATTGGAGTGTATGTTAAACAGTTTATGAGATTTGAAAATTAGGTGTATTTCTCAGGTTTTTGGCCCCTTTGGGGTTGTTTATTGAAATATTTAAAGGTTTGGGGTGAAAAAAAATTAGTTGTCTGTGACGAATCATGTCAAATCATATTTCTAAAACGCAAGCCCCCAGTACGTTTTATAAAACGCACTCGGAAATGACATTTAAATGGGTGCAAAACGCTAGCTGAAATAGCGTTTATTATGCATGCAAGACAAGTGGCATGCATGCGGGGCAACAGTGGCAAAAACGCTAGTCTACACTGCGTTTTCCAGGCCTCAGACAAGACGTGTGCAAAGCCAAAAACGCAACTCCGAAGTGCGTTTTCTCTGCCCTGGTGACACGTGGCACGACGAGACATGGTGCAGGGCCAAAAACGCATTCTCCACCTGCGTTTTCTGCGTCACAGGTCCCTTCCTGTAGTGTTTAAAAATCGTAGTCCCCCCTGCGTTTTTGCTCATTGAAGCTTCACTCTCCAGCTTTCATTTTCTTCTTCAGCTTGCTTCTTCTTTGTTGAGTTAGTTTGGGTTGGTGTTTGTTGAGTTGCTGAGAAGTTTGGGAGAAGATTTTGTTTGAAGTTGTGGTAGAGTGATATTTTCAGGTGAGTATTTTTTTTTGTTTAAACTAATATTTTTAGTGTAGTTTTGTTATATGTGATAAGTTGTTTTAAGTTAGTTTGTTTAGCTAATGTAGTTTTCCGGGTTTTAACATGTGTATATAAATTTGTTTACATTAGTATTCAGATGATATTAATTAAGTAAGTAAAATGTTGTCTAAAAAATAGTTAACAATAAAAGTGATAATAAAAGTGGTGCACCACTTTAAATATGAAATATATTAGTAAAAATATTATTTTAATAATTGAGTAGTACGAATGAGATATATTAGCAAAAAAAAATGTTACATACAATTAAAATAGATACAGTAAAGGTAAAAAGTAGTGTTAAAAAGTATTTAGTTTATTTTTTATGTATTGAGTTAGTTGTATGTATTTTAAATATTTTTGAAAATCATATTTTGAAGATAATATGACAAAAATAGTTGCGTATAACTCGCAGGATTTACAAGATGAAGGCATCATCATCTTCGATGCATGGATCAGGAGACGTAAACTCTGGCCCAGAGAATCCGTCGCTACTACGATTTCAAAACGTACATGTGTCAGAGGCGGTGTGGAATGGAAAACCTGACCGCATATTAAAATGTAGACGTGCATTGGCTCCCCGAGGTAGAGGATGGTCAGTTCCGGAGCAAATAGTTCCACTTTTGTAGAGAGTTGGTTTTTTGGGGATTGCACAGTTATATTTTTTTCAGGAGGAACCTGCATTGTTATCTACTCTCGTGGAGAGGTGGCGACCAGAAACTCATACTTTTCATATGCCAGTTGGAGAATGCACCATAACATTGCAAGATGTGGCTATACAAATTGGACTTCAAGTGTATGGTCGGCCAGTGATAACTGATACCACTGCAAGGGATTGGAGGGCTGTAGTATAGAATTTGTTAGGAGTGTACCCCCCTGAAGATGCTATACAAGTTGGGTGTATAAAAATGAAGTGGTTGTCTGACATCTTTGGCAACATTGAAGATCACGTTGGTGATGAGGTACAGTTGGTGAGGTTTACGCAGGCTTATATACTACGTTTGATAGGTGGTGTTGTGTTACCTGATCATTCAAGTACTAGGGTTTCATTGAAGTATCTATTGTTGCTTGAGGATCTTGATACGTGTGGGGAGTATAGTTGGGGATCTGCAGCCCTTAGTTATCTATATCGTGAACTGTGTAAGTATACCGATTACGAGCGAGTGTCAATTTGTGGTCTTCAGCTGCTAATCCAGGTGTGGCCTGGGACAGATTCCCATCTGTTGCTCCTAATGTCCGAACTAGTAATAGGCCTATAGGTACTCCTTACGTCGCATGGTTAGTATATACTATTGTTTCATATGTCTATTGACCAATTGGTGTTTGATTGCATGTTGGTGTTTGATGTTGATCCGTCTTTGTAGGTGGTTGGGTTCTGAAACATTTAAAGTTGTCAGACAAGATATTGAGCGCATAATCAGAGTACATGCGCTAGTATAACATGCATACACGTAAATGGGTTACAAGTAATATTGTGTCGCATGTCGCTCGGTATGGTTTATTAAAACTTTATCTTTTTGTGGTAGGGCTTACAACATATGTGAAGTGACTAACAAACCATTGATTCTTCTTTGTAGGTCGACGTTGTTGAAAACATCTATTACATGGCAACAGAGGAGGCCTTAACTCCAACCCAGACACCAGCTTATTTGTTTGAACAAATAAGGTAGCAATCGGTTAATGTCATGCAACTGTGGGGCGCAGAGGGTCGGGTGATGCAAGTTATTCAACCCGCGTACCATGGTGTACAAGAAGCACCTAATGACCCGTATGACATCAACATGCCTGGGAACAAGAATGAGCGACGGGGGATTGTAAGGGGAAGGGCGTAAGAAGAACAATAGATGTGGTCTCTACCTCAGTTACCACCACGAGAACCTTGTCAATATTTTATCCCTACACAGGTTGACCCTATTTCACCCTGGCCTACTTACCAGTACCCATCACAGGGGTCTCAAGCAAATCATGACCAACCATTTTATTACACCCCAAATATAGACATATTGTTTCCTGATGTTGGTGGAGCCATAGTTGGGCAGACAAGTTCATATGTTCCATCCCCTCATGACTCACTGACCAGGTTTTTCCAAGATCTGTTACAGACACCTAACACGCCACTTATCACGCATAGAGGTGACGGTACCTCCTATGATTTAGGGGACGGTGTGGATCTAAGCATGCACCTATTTTCAGCTACGGATTCTGTAAACTTGGGTGATGATGTAGAGAATGATCATAACTCCCTTCATTTGGATATAAGACGGAACCCTCATCGCCATGTCAGAGACGTGCCTAGACGATGCATTTTGTCCCCACACACCCACCACAACGTTAAGTTGATATGTTTAATGTGTAATGTGGTTAACTTTTATGTAATGTGCTTAACTTTTGTGTAATGTGGTTAACTTTGGTGTAATGTCTATGACATTTGTATGAAATAAATGAGATAACTTGGACTACCACAATCACAAGTAGGGTTTGTCGACAATGTAACAATGTATTTTCTATCTCCACGTTGTGTAACAGGGTCAAAACTTTCTTCTACCTCAAACCGATGTCCTTGAACATCAAAACATCTAACCTGGTGTGTACAAGCACGAGCTTGGTTTACACTAAGATGTTTAACCAACTTCTTAGTAAACCTTAAACCTTCACCAAACTCAGATCTCGCTTGTGCACCGCGTCTCACAAAGTACTCAACCATCCTGGCATATGTGCACTTCACCAACGTTGTGATTGGCATATTTCGTGCACCCTTTAAAACCTTGTTGACGCATTCTGATAGGTTGGTCGTCATGTGACCAAATCTACAGCCACCCTCATCATACGCCAAACTCCATTGCTCTTTCAGTATACCATCAATCCAAGCAGCAACCTCAGGTTTTGACTCACGAAATTTAGCCAGATTCCTATCAAAAACGCTTTGACAGGCGGTGTACCTTGCAAAATCAAACAGTTAATGACCCGTGTTTATATCATCCAAAAAATCACACATAAGTTAATAGCTCACATATGGCGATTTATTACCAAGCTTCAATGATTCTTGCTTCAATGCGACATTTTTGAACTTATGGTTGAAGTTACTAGCGATATGTCATATGCAAAACGTGTGGTGTGTATGAGGTGATTGCCAACGTGATTGTCGGTTTGACACAACAGACTTTATACTCTGATGTCGATCAGAGATAAGGCATAAACCAGTTTTGTTGGTGACGTGATTCCTTAGCTGCGCAAGAAACCATGACCAAGCCTGTAGGGTTTCCCCTTCAACAATAGCAAAAGCTACCGGTAACACACAATCGTTACCGCCTTGTGTCATCGCAATCAACAATGCGTGGTGATATTTTCCATATAAGAATGTCCCATCCACTTGCAAAATGGGTTTGCAAAACTCAAACGCAACCGTGCATTGTCTAAATGACCAAAAAACACGTTTAAAGGTACGAAACTGGTTGTCCACTTGGGTGCCCACGAGAAACTCATCGGTGATAATGTCATAAGATGAACTGGGTGTAATTTTGTCGCATGTGCCGAAGCCAATGGGGCAGAAAGGCATAGGATTCATCCCAATCACCAAAGACACGCACAATTGCATTCTGTTTGGCCTTCCAAGCTTTGCTATACGACACTTTAAAGCCATACTCGCCATATATCCTTTCTTGAATCAACGAAATAGAAATCGATGGATCTTGATTGACCATCCCTGTACAGACACCAAAAAACCCAAATTACCAAACACTCCATCACATAAATAAACTATCAAAATCAAATGATATCGAAAACACAAAATATTAACCAACCAAGAATACAACAACATATGAACTCATAATCTAATTTTGAGTGATCTTGTGATAGTCCAACGTTCACGTATGTATGACTGCCTCCCCACTTAGTACCACCCACGAGTTACTTTTCTTTGATAACATTGCCCTCATCCTCCAAAGCATCAATTTAATTTGGACATCTAACCACCAAATATGTGGGTTTCGATTCAACCACAATAAATGTTTGGTGTTTCTTTGTAGAGTACTGTTTTAGTGCTGACTGCACTGCAGCCTTTGTCACAAATTTCAAACCAACAAACAAATCATCACCTACACATTCTGACTTGTTATCCAACCCAATCAAATTGTTTTCATCACTTGGATGGTTCAAGTTAATGCTGCTATAATATGGTGATGAGGCCCAATATGGCATACCACCCCCTCTGTAGATCAAAATAATATTTGACATCCATTAAAACAACAATAATAAACAATGGGAATGTCACAATCTCTTAGGTAGTTTTACTAACCTGCCACGATTACAGTCGACGGAACCCCACCAACTATATCTGTGTCACCTTCTACATCTGTGTCCATATCACTATAATTCAAAATATTTCCTTCATCATCGTCTGAACTACTATTACAATCTTCACTAACATTGTAATATGGATCATCGTCGTCTGATAAACCAACACTATTATTATCTACCACAACATACAAAATCCAAACATCAGTAAAAATTATAAATTATTTTAAACCATTCAAATTTAAATATCAAGCTTTGCTACTTACTTTCTTTAACATCAGAATCAACATAAATCTCAAGTCCAACCATATCAGACTGTAACTCAAACACACTCAACAATAATTCAATCTCCTCATCTTCAGTTACTAAAAATCTTGAAAATTTATTTTTTCTTTTATTAAAAATCAATCTAGTAGTTAACTGTGTTATCACACGGCTCGCTCCTAGCGCCAACTTTATGGATATTCTCTGCTTCAATTGCTCAAACGTTATGTCTCGGTTCACTTTCATCAACTTAGTCTCCCCCTCAAATGTGTACCCATTCGGTCCTTCAAACTTTTGCCCATTTGTATACAACATAACAGGTATTGGCGAATTCATTTTTGCAAAGCCAAAGTTCAACAAAAATATAAAATCAACTGCCTACAGAATTTGGACACTTAAAATATATACAACATAAATCTAAAACAATAAAACTTACCTCTGAATGTTCTTCAAATCTGCGAGAAAAAACTGACTTTGCACCTTCAATTGAAGCTGAGGGAGAGTATATAAAGGTAAAAAAAATGTAGGGGCAATGTGCGGTTTTGAGTTAAAAACTCTGCATGGGAATGTGTTTCCAAGTCAAAGAAGGCAGTCCACCACGCGTTTTATAAAATGCTAGTCCACCTAGCGTTTTTTGAGTCAAACTATGCAGTGGCCAGTCTATAAAACACTACTTCAAATAGCGTTTTCTATAAAACGCTAGTCAGCCTTACGTTTTGAGTGGTCAAAAACGCTACCACAAATAACGTTTTATAAAACACACTGTCCCTTTCCGTTTTACAAATGTGATTTGACAAGATTCACCCCAGACAACGAAATTTTTTTTTCACCCCAAACTTTTAAATTTTTTTATAAACAACCCCAAAGAGGCCAAAAAACCCGCATTTCTCTCTTTATTAGTAAAATTGCTAATTATCTAGAAAAAATAAAATAATTATTATAGTTAGTCAATTATTTAATAAATATATACTTAAACTTATTTGAATTTGAGAATATTCATTTGCTTATAGATGTATTTGTCTATTTTTTTATTTTTATTTAATCAATGCCAGAAAGTTTTTATCAAATATTTTTTATTTAATTTTTATGTATCTATTTTTTATCACATATATTAGTTGTAAAATTAAATTTTTTTTATCACATGTGGATTATAAAATTAAGTTTTATAGATAGAAAAATTACATTATAAAGTACTATATTCATGAAAATTAAACTCAAAAAAGATAAATATCAATTATTATTCTCAATAATATAAATTAATACATAATTATTTTTAATCTGATCAATACAAGTCACACTGGTTAGATTTTTGTAACTTTTGTCTAATTTAGGGTCACCAAAAGAAGCCTAGGATTATGTTAAACTTTTGTACCTAAATCATACAGTCACTGTATATCATTTCCTACAACTCACCGGCTACAAGTCCATTTTTTGTACTAAGGACTTGTTTGATTTTAACATAATATTAAATGCTAGATTTAAATAATTCTACTTGAATAATGCTAAACTTAAAAAGTCTTAAATGTCAACTTTTAACTATGTAACCAAAATTATTTACATCGAAGAAAATAAAGAAAAAAATAATTTATTACCAAAAATAAGAAGGATAATAGTAATAATAAAGCAAATATATCATTGTAAAAATATGACTTCTGTCTTTGTGATTTTGTATGATATGATCTCTATATTGTTAAATAGGTTTTCAGTATTTTAAATACATTTTTAAATAGGTTTTCACTAATTAAATTTAGTATTATATATTTTTCATGTGTTTTTTAGGTGAATAACATTTACTTTAATGGAATAACGAAAAGTTATAAAAATAGAGACAGTGATGGTAGGAATGTCAACATCACTTGTGAATTTTCTACTAACATGGTATAGTTTTTATTTTTCTAAATTTTGTAACAAAATTGTATTTTAATTATATATCGCGAGAGAGATGATGTATCATGTGAGAAAGACTCTCTTATGTGAGAGTGAGAGCAACAAATCTAGGTTAACGGATAGTTCAAATTAATCATGCGAGTTTTAAAAAGAAGTCATGTAACCTTTTAAGTGATCACGTGACTTTAAAAGACTTTTAATCTCAACCATTTATTGTATGGTTATATAGCTCAGATTCGTACCTCTCACTTTCATATAAGTAAACCTTTTTCATAATACATCCCCACTATATATATATTTTTTTCATGTGTTTGTTTAGTTTCTAATGAATAACTTTGACAATGGTGTGAAACTTATGGGCATTATGCACCAAATTTGAAAAAGTTAGCTATTCATACTTTAAGTCAAACTTGTAGTACTTTGGGTTGTAAATGTAATTGGAGTGTATTTAAGCATATTCACCAAAAAAAAAGAAATATGTTGGAGCATCATAAGCTTAACGATCTTGTATACATTATAACTTGAGGTTGTAATAAAGGTAATAATATTGTTAGTTTTTCATTGTTTGCTTTCTTTTATATCTATACATATACACATATTAATATTATGGAAAACTAAATCGAGTGAAGCATCAAAGTTATGATTTGATCAACTTTAAGACACTTTATGATGACAATTCTAACTGGGTGTTGGAAGAATTACCACCATTTTTTAGTGCTAAGGAGGTGGAAGCTTTGCGTAAGGACCTTGCAAACATGACTATCCAATCAATTTCTAATGATATTGGTATGTTTCTTTATTATCTTATGGTATTTGATTATAGGTTTAAATTCTAATGTTTGTCATTTGATATTAATTGCTAACTTACACTTAAATGATATTGAATTTGCCATAGGTCAATTAAATTTGGATGATGACGATGATTGCAAGAGAATACAATGGAAGATGTAAACTGGAACGAAAATAATTTGGAAGAATTTGATATCTTTGATGAGGAAGGAGAGCCTCCTTCAACATTTATTCCTTTGACATAGATCAACATTCTTTTATTGCATTAGTGAACTTATGTTGAAACTTGTAATGATCATAGTATGAAATTGGTACTTTGTGGTTGCTTATTTTTAGTTTGAAATTTGAACTTAATGGCGACTTGTTTGATGTCACTTGTTTGATGATTATGTGCTTTTTTTACTATGGAACTTAATAATTACTTTCATTAGATACTTATTGTGTGTTTGATTTTGGAATTTTAGAATTTCACAGTATGAAATACTTGAATTATATAAGTTGTATTTATTATTTATTTTTAAATAAATCAACCAATGAGTTAATCGATTCACTCAATGACCTAGTGCCTTGATCGGTTCGATCATTAGTCCGATCTTAATAACGTTGATTCTAAGTTATGAAAATAATTGCCTCCTCATAAAGGTATCATGTGTATACATGGTGGTTCATGTTGCTCGTGTTTGAAGTTGCATAGTGGCTAGAGGAATGGTATAATTAATAATATAATAAAGTGTGGGTCATTCATTTAAATATTAAAAGATAATTTTACCTCTTATAATAGGTGAGCAAATATGAACTGTAGGTCCCAAAAATATAAATCCACCACAACCTTCACCATACACTTAATAATGATAAAGAGTTAATTAACCAACTTTTTTTAAGAAGTAAAAGAGAAGGTGATCCGGTCTGGATACCGACCCCAAGATTGTCCGGTTTGGATACCGGCCCTAAGACTAAGAGATCATTATCTTAGCCGGCCTAGAAGTTCAATCGGTATCATGGGACAACGATCCAGTCGGCAAAAATATTAGCCGTCCTAGAGATCAACCGGTATCACAGATACCGACCCGGTCTGCAACTATACGATGCAAGTCTCTCCTACACCGGTCGGTATCCACTCTCATTCATCCGACACCTCTATCTGATTGCCACAGTGTCATAACGAGAAAGATACTCTACACAGTGGAATACGTCCCTTTCATTCACCGAAAGAAGTAGGTACAATTGTAAATTTACGGAAAAGGTGACTATCCTCCATCCCTGTGTCAGAATCATATACTGCTAATTGTCCTACCCCCTGGCATACTCTGAATACTAGGCCATTCTGATTGACATTTTACACACGGCATCAGAACCTATGGGCCCACTTGCACCCAACGATTCATCTTCCATGCTCAACTATAAATAACATGTTCTAATACACATGCAAGGTTACATTGTCCTTACTCTCATTCTCATTATTATACTGCTTAAGTATTAACAGAGTTTATTTTTACACTCTTCTAACTTGAGCGTCGGAGAACCTTCACAGGTGACACCACCTGTCGTCCACACCAACGCGAGAGGTCGGTGTGAAGGATCTCCAAGACAACAAGACCGGTTTCTCCCACTGAGAGGTCGGATCACAGAGACCGGATACACACAACCAGTCTTCAACCTCATCCAATCCTTAACTCTTGTGGCTGGACCGACGGAGGATCCTAGACCCCAGTTGGGACCAGATCATTGGCACGCCCAGTGGGACTTGGTAGAGTTATTCCCACTTTCTGCAGAAGTTAGTAGTCGACCATGGAAGGAGATGGACGCAGCTTTGTGGATTATCATGTGGAAGATGTGACCCATCAACAAGCTGATAAGAGATTCATTTTTGAATCACCAGCAACCCATTCAAGGAGAATGGTACCAATGACAACCTCTGACCCTCGAGATGAAGTTATTAGGCAGCTCAGGGAAGAGTTGATGGAGTTGCAAAGGGAGAAAAGAGGAACTGGGGACAGAATCGTGTCTCAGGCGGAGGATACTCGCCATGCATCTACGAGAGAGAAGTCCACAACTCTCTAGTATTCTAAGATCCCTACTTACGAGGATAGGGAGCACACTCAAGATTCTGGGGACAGAATCAGTGCAAGGAGGAAGGAGCAGGTAGTGATGACTTCTGGGGCATACCGACTTAATGTCCCTTTCTTAAGGAGGCTCATGAGTATACTCATCCCCAAACACCTGCAAACAACCCAACCACTTTCAATCGGAAAGTATAATGGGGAGACTGATCCCACTAAACATCTCGATGCTTACACGTATGAGGTCGTGTACCTGGGAGCCGATAAAGATGTGATGTGCAGGATGTTTCCACGAACCCTGTCGGAGGAAGCTCTTAGTTGGTTCAAAAGTTTACCCTCAGGGTCAATAGACTCTTGGAAAGAAATGGTGACTTCATTTGAGAGCCATTTTATTATCTCTAGATACGTTCCAAGGACTTCTCATACCTTGGCTCAGATAAGGTAGGGAGAAGGTGAAACTCTCAAGGAGTTTTTGAAGAGATTTTACAAGGAGGCTGCTTTGGTGCCTAACCTCACGGAGGCTATTCAGCTTCACATCATTGTTGAAGCCTTACAACCTGGATCCGCCTTTGCTTTATCTTTGGCAAAGAGTCCTCCGACGACGTTGGAGGAGTTTCAAAGAAAAGCTTCGAAATACGTGGGCATAGAAATGCACTTGGAAGCAACAGCGGCGAAAAGGAAATCCCCAACGCAACATCAGCAACAGAGACATAAAGACGGCCCCTGATCGGGACGCATGGGGAGACCGTTTCGTGGCAGCGTCTTCGATAATCCTGTACCTCCGAGTCGGGAAGAACGGGTAAATGTATTTAGCAATTATGCTCTGTTAAATTCTAAGTGGTCTCAGATTCTGAGAGAGATCAGATGGCCAACGCTTACTACATACGGGGCCAGGACGCCGCCCCAGCTTCGCAAAAAAGGTGACCCTCGGAAATACTACGAGTTCCATGAGCAAAAGGGCCACTCAACAGATGAATGTCAGGCCCTGAAGAATACTATCGAGACCCTGATCCGAGAGGTTAAGCTCAAGCAGTATCTTTTCAAAGAAGCTACTTCTGAAAAGCAAAAGGGAGTTATGGTTGGTGAGTCGGCACAGCAAAATGTTATCCCCCAATAACATTAGGGCCGTCGAGAGGTCATTGATTAGGGATCAGGCCATCAAAACTAATAGTGCCTTCTGCTGTTATAGCTAGTCGGTAAGATAGGGTGCACTTTTTTTCCTTACTTGGGTTTTTCCGATCGGGTTTTACCAAGAAGGTTTAACGAGGCATAACCCCGACTCGGCTCTCTTTCTCTCTTTTGTATTGTAATTCATAATTAATGAAAAATTCTTTATGATTCACTCATTGTCTTTATGATTTTATTTCAATGCACAACACTGTTGTGACAAGATACTTTCAGGACGGACGATCCTAACAACGTATCCGTCATTAGTGACGAACCTCTTCGAAGGTACAACTGGGTGAACCATATTTCGAAGGCTCAGATTATAGGAATAAACCGAATTCCGAGTACGACTAGTAGGTTTGGCTGAACGTCGGTGAAGAATAGTGAATGGGTAAAATCCAACACCGATTGAAGGCCCAGATTGTAGGATTAAACCGAAATTTGGGTACGGTTAGTAAGTTTGGCTGAACACCAGAGAAGGCTCGGATTGTAGGATTAAACCGAACTCCGAGTACGACTAGTAGGTTTGGCCGAACGTCGGTGAAGGCTTGGGCACAATAAGCTGGACCTTCTTCAAGGCCACGCTGAACCTCGAGTAACGGGCGCAGTAGGTTCAGGATTAGCCCTGATCTGAACCCCGTGTCGAAGGCTCGAATTGTAGGATTAAACCGAACTCCGAGTACGACTAGTAGGTTTGGCCAAACATCGGTGAAGACCGGTGAATGGGTAAAATCCAACACCGATTGAGAAGGCCGGTGAATGGGTAAAATCCAACACCGATTGAAGAATTACGGTTAGTAGGATTAAACCGAACGCCATTGAAGGCTTGGATTGTAGAATTAAACCGAACTCCAAGTACGACTAGTAGGTTTGGTCGAACGTTGAAGAAGAATTAATCGTCATTATCATTATTGAAATCGCTCAGAAGTACTTTCCCCGAGAGTTCTTCACTCGGGAATATCTCACTTCTGAGTCAATCGTAATTCTCATTACTGAATCCGCTCGGAAGTACTCTCTCTGAGAATTCCTCACTCAGAAACACTCCAACTTCAAAGTCAGGCTCGCGAATTCTTTAGTCGGTAAAGTCTCACTGAAGTCCGACTCGTGAATTCTTTAAGTTGAGAATATCACTTCGAGGTTGCAATCAGGAATTATTTACTCGGGAAAGTCTCTACCCAAAACATACTTGTCGCAACCTTGATCGCGATGGCGCGGCGAGAGAGAAAAAAAACTTGGGTTGAAACAGGGAGTCGCCACCAACGTTTTTATCCGTAGGAAAAACATTGGGAAAAAACTAAGTTCAGTGAAAGCACCGATTTAAAAAATGAGATTCAAGTTCAGGAGTCGGTTACGAGTAGGGAAGATATTAGCACCCTACATCGCCTGTCAGAAACAGTACCAAGATTGAAAGCGCAATATAAATAGCCTTAAATAAAACATGGTTCCTTCCTCCTTTTTTTTGTATTTTGTGTAAAAATAGAAGGAACAAACTGAACAGACATGGAGTGTAGGTTAACAAGACGTCGCGTCCAAATTAACCCTGGCTTTGGTATAAAACAGGAAAAGAGAAGGATACTAACAAGACGTCGCATCTAAATTAGTCATCCTTAAATCAAAATACGGGGTTAGAAACGGGAAGGGGATAAATGGGACGTCTCGTCCCAAGTATCCCGTTCCTTGTGGTGATGGCCTACCAAAGATAGGAGAAAATCAACAAGACGTCACGTCTAAATTGATTTTCATGGAATTTAATCAAAATATGGGAAGGGGATAAGCGGGACGTCTCGTCTCAAGTATCCCGTTCCTTATGAATTATGGTGATGGTTTACTGAAATAGGGGAAAATCAACAAGACGTCTCGTCTAAATTGATCATTTTTATGGAATTTAATCAAAATATGGGAAGGGGATAAGCGGGACGTCTCGTCTCAAGTATCCCGTTCCTTATGAATTATGGTGATGGTTTACTGAAATAGGGGAAAATCAACAAGACGTTTCGTCTAAATTGATCTCTTTTGGATAAAATGATTTTTTTTTATTTTTTTTAAAAAAATAATAATAAGTAGTAAAAATTTATCAAAAAAAATCAAAAAACAAAAGACGAAGAATACACGAACTTACTAAAGTAAAAAAAATGGGTAATGTTTTTTGGTTGAAGATAATGTTGAGTTGTTAAAATTTTAATTAGACGTAATTTTGAAAATAACAGAAAGAAAAACAGAAACTAAAAAAAATAAACAATCACATTTTTGTCAAGCTTTGTTCGGGTGCCTAAAAAAAAATTACACCTTAACTATACGGTAAATGAATTATTTGGAAAAAGAAACAGTATACAGAGGAGGACTGATTCCTTGCAATAGGATTAATATTCTGGGCAATAAAATTATAATCGCAACTATCCCTCATACAATTTAAATTCGTACAGAAACAAAAACATACACTAACAACTTGAACAATAACGTTGGGCAATAGATAAACAAAAACAAAAAAAAAGTAACATGAACAGAAATAGTAACAGAGATAGAGTGGAGATTCAAACATACATCACAATATGCTACTGTAAAAACCAAATTATAATAACAATAGACAACAGAATAGAGAGTCCAATACAACAATACTAATCTGATCCTTATACAAAAATTTAATATTTTGGAAAATAAACACTGTTTTCACAAAATATATAATGTTCTTGCTCACTGATTGAGTTCTTGCTCACTGTTGCTGTTTTGGCTGTTGCTATTATTGCTGTTGCTGTTGTTGCTGTTGTTGCTGTTGCTGTTGCTGTTGCTGCGAATTTCTACTGTCAAAAATCCAGAAGTGCCTTTCAAAACTCAAGAATGTTGAGATAATCTCCTCCCTAGGAAATCTTTTCCAAACCTCTTAGAGATAAATTTTTGAACCCCTAATCTTCTGTACAGAGGGGTATTTATAGCCTCTGTTCCTTGCCCCCTTCTGTAAAAGAAAAACGAAAGTGGAAGCTCTACTTACTGCTTTAATGGAGGATGAAGAGGATGGCACCACTAGTTGAGTGGTTCTTCTAGCTGGACTTCCACCCTTGCAAGTGGCCTTGAAGCTCCTGAAAACCCTCCCAAAAATCCGTTGCACTCTCTCTGCTTTTGTTCTTTTTCTTCAAACCTTATACTTATTTCTTCTCCTCTATTTTTCCTTCTTTTCTTTTCTTGTAGCCGTGACCCCTTTTTTCTTCATCATGGTCAGAGTTAATAAAGACTTACCATGGCTATGAGATTAATGTTTCTTGCCATGAGTAATGCATTAAGGGATTCCTCCTTGATTTACTTCATGCATTGCTTGATGTAAGACAAAAGCCCCTTGCATATTGGTGTCCTTTTTACCTTAACCGTGAAAGTCTAAGGAGTAAGTGTGTATTCCTACCCTTCTTTGTTTAATTGAAAGCATGTAGTTAATGGAAACACCCACTACAAGACCCACGCTGCCTTCCTTCTTTCACGTGAAGCTTGTCTTCTTGGAGCCTTACTCTTTGAATTTTTTAATGGCCATGGGTTCTGATTTAGGAAAAAACAAAAAGCATGTAGGCTTATTATTTAAGTGATAAAATGGTCCTTATTCCTTGGCAAACCGTGAGCATCTTCTTGAATGGGTACCATGCCATTTGATTATTTACAAAGTGTGCAAATTAATAAGAAATATATACCACTACCTTGGTGTATCATTCAGCTTTGATTTCCACCCCTTTCACATTGAAAATAGGCATAAGCTTGCTTAAATAATTCATGAATAATTGGTGACCAGGCTGCACCCTATTTAATTCATAGAACTTGAAGTACTAAGCCTTATTAACATGAAAATGAAGATGTATTGGTGACTTTGGTCATGAAATGGAGCATGGTGGGACCTTGACCTCTAAAGTAACACTTATGCATTTTAAATGGCTAAATGTTTCCATTTCCTTTGGCTCTTGACTGTGTAAGAGGGAAAGTGGAGGATGGCTATGCATATTTAATAACATGAAGCTTTTACATAGTAGGGCCAAGGTTAGTTTGACTTGGTCAAAATTGATGGCTTTGGATGAAAATTTGTTGCCAATTGGAGTGTTATTGCCGTGACCATGGTGAAGCCTTCTTGGTTTAATTTTGACTTAGTCAAAATTGGTAGGCTCCATTATCATAATGCTCTTATTGTAAAATTAAACAAATTTTCTTGTCCATGCTTCTTAATTCACGTCAGATACACAAAGGAGGGGGGCTGCACTTGATTTTGTATTTAACAAACCTTGCTCACACATTAGAGGGCTGATGCGTGCCAAATTTGAAAACGAGTCCAACATGAAAATTGTAGATCTTTCTCTTAGCTTTAATTTGATATATGGCACAAAAATTTTCATCAAGAAACGAGGGAGATATGACCCATCTACGAAAACTGCTCCAGAGTGTGACGGAAATACATTTAAAAGCAAAATAAATTCACTGGGCCAAATGGGTGAAGAATTAGCTTTTGTGACCTTCACGAAGTTTGTAGATATCTTTGATGTGGAGCCACAGAAAAAAGAATGGGGTCATTTCAGTATCATATGAGGGAGATATGAATTTTTTCCTAAAGATGTGCAGAGCAGTCATGAAACTGGAACAAGTCTAGGAAGATTACTAAAACTGTATCAATTGGTAAGGATATATCCTTCAAGGTCTTCACAAAAGTCGTAGACAATTTTGTTACGGAAATTTTGAGACCGGGTTTGCGCAAATCGAAGGTCGTATGAAGGAGTTATGAATTTCTAAGTGAACCATGCGCAGCAGAGAGTGCCCAAAGGATGGAACTATATCAATTGGCCGGACAAAAAGAGGTGTTTACAATACTCATTCGAAGTCAAAGTCTATCTGTCCAGAAGTGTTTCACCCGGAAAATGCTCCACTTGGTGCCATACTACACGGGAATCAGAGATATCTCACTCGGTACTATCCCTCTCAGAAATGTCTCACTCAGTGCCATCCCACGCTGAAGTGTCACACTCGGGGACACCCCACTCAGGAAAGTTGCACTTGGAAACTTCCAACCCGAATGAATACTCGGATTGTAGGACTAAACCGAACTCCGAGTATGGTTGGAACGATTAAACCGAGCGCCATCGAAACACCATTCGGAATCTTCCACCCAGGAATTATCATTCAGAAATCTCTCACTTGGAACCGATCACCCGATAATGCTCGGGGACAATATTCAACGATTAACAAGTATTCTTGCAGGTTATGCCGGCATCCAGACCTCTCGTAAACTGCATAGCTTATATGAGCAACTTACAGTCCCTCACACAAGCTAGGGGACATATGATCCGGCTGGATACTGGTCCCAAGATTGTCCGGTTTGGATACCGGCCCTAAGACTAAGAGATCATTATCTTAGCCAGCCTAGAAGTTCAAACGGTATCACGGGACAACGATCCAGTCGGCAAAAATATTAGCTGTCTTAGAGATCAACCGGTATCACAGATACCGACCCGGTCTGCAACTATACGATGCAAGTCTCTCCTACACCGGTCGGTATCCGCTCTCATTCATCTGACACCTCTATCTGATTGCCATAGTGTCATAACGAGAAAGATACTCTGCACAGCGGAATACATCCCTTTCATTCACCGAAAGGAGTAGGTACAATTGTAAGCGTAATTTACGGAAAAGGTGACTATCCTCCATCCCTGTGTCAGAATCATATACTGCTAATTGTCCTACCCCCTGGCATACTCTGAATACTGGGCCATTCTGATTGACATTTTACACACGGCATCAGAACCTATGGGCCCACTTGCACCCAACGATTCATCTTCCACGCTCAACTATAAATAACATGTTCCAATACACATGCAAGGTTACGTTGTCGTTACTCTCATTCTCACTATTATACTGCTTAAGTATTAACAGAGTTCATTTTTACACTCTTCTAACTTGAGCGTCGGAGAACCTTCGCAGGTGACACCACCTGTCGTCCACACCAACGCGAGAGGTCGGTGTGAAGGATCTCCAGGACAACAAGACCGGTTTCTCCCACTGAGAGGTCGGATCACAGAGACCGGATACACACAACCGGTCTTCAACCTCATTCAATCCTTAACTCTTGTGGCTGGACCGACGGCGGATCCTAGACCCCGGTCGGGACCAGATCAGAAGGTTTGTTAAATTAAAGAAAAAAAAGTAATATGTTAAAATAGAAACGTTTGAACATAACTACACTAATACCACCTCAACACTAAATACTTTATGTGAATCCACATAACCTTCCATATATTAAAAAATCAACGGATTGGCCTGTCCTGCCCGCTTAAAACCTAACAAGTTGAATGATTTGATAGACTTAATACCCCTAACTTGCTTGTAATTTTTTTGGTGGGTTGGTTGCTTTGATAAGCCTATTTATAATTGGTGTAATTTTTTACATTAGTTTTTAAAATAAATGATATAAAATATAAATGTTATGTAGAATCATTATACATCACTTATATAATGGTAAGATTTTTTTACAACAACTATTTTTATAACTAGTAGGAGAGTGGTATAAATTGTACATGTCTATTTGGAAAATAATGGACCTTAATTGTAGCACATGTTTAAATAGAGGATAAATCTACCTGAATAATTTAAACTGATTTGTCAAATTTTAATTGGTGATACAAGAATGAGAACATGCTTATAAAATAGAAGATTTTACTCCTAGTCATACGGTATTATAAATTGTCATTATGTTTGAGTGTTAGCCATTCATGTATTTACAATTACACCAAATGTTTTTAAAACCAAAATCTCATTATTAGATAGAAAGAATGATTTAACCGTGATTGAAGTGTAATTGAATTAATAATAATTAAATATTTTACAATTGTATCCATGACATTTATGTGAGAGTAATATAACCGAATATTATACAATAAGCAAGACTCATCAGATGTTGAAACATGTCTTAAGGCTCAGTGATACCTATAAATCATCTACCAACAAAGTCTTTACATCGACTAGATTTAAATATATGATTTTATGACTAGAATTTCAATCTTTAATAAAATGAACCAACTTTGTTGACACATTTTTTGTTTTAGGATCCATATCCTTATTAATTAAACTTTATATAAAATTTCATTATCTTCATAGATATCAAATGTAATTTTGTATCAGTCTAACAAAAATAATTTACAAATTTAACTTACTTAATTAGATTAACTAAATTTGTTTATTTATGTAAAATTAAAAAAAAGTTATTGGAGGGAGAATCCAATTCTATATTATTAATCGTTGTCTTAATTTTGATATAAAAAATTCAATAAAACAATGATACTTGTTTGGGGGTTAATGTTAAAATAATAATAATAATAAGTGCCTGTTTAATTTTCAGTTGGGAAAACGGAATTAAAAAATTAAAAAAATTTAAGAGTTGATATTGATTCTTTACACTGTTCAACGTAATTAAAACTGAGTTTCGTAAGGTTTTGTATACAGACTCTAAGTCTTAAAGTAAGAGATAACTTTTATACGTTCTGTCTTTCCGTTTTTATATGATTGGTTTATAACAATAATCATATGTATGTCGTTCCATTCCTATGACAAAAAGAAAACGAAATTGCACTGCGTTGATTGGTCGGAAACCAAACCGGAAATTCGGAACGTATGTGAAACGACGCCGTCTGCTTCAGAGTCCATGGCATATTCTCTCTTCAAATTCCCTTCGTTTCTCTCTCTTCTCCATTCATTTTCCCTCAAACTTCTCTCCCTATGATTCCTTCCTTACCACTTTATCCCTTCAAAGGTACATTCTTTCTCCACACTTCCCCCGTTTTATGCCTTCTCTCTTTACGTATTCATCTGCACTTTTTTTGTGGTATTTTATATGTAAAGTTTGAATTTTGGGATGTTCAAGATTGGGAAAACAGAAAGGTGGCAAAAGGGTATGTTAGATTCAATTGGGTATGAAATTGGAAATTTAGTGTTGGTTTTGGTGATATTTGAAGTCTTTACCTTTATTTTATTTTTAAATTTCTTAATCAGTGATTATATCACTAATCAGTCATTTGTGAATAGAAAAAAAAAACTTGATGTTAGTTTCTGATGAATGAGATTGATTTTGGTTGTTCTATTTCTTTCTGGCTTCTTGGGTGGTATGCTTCCTCGGATATGTCATTTTAATGCATTGAATTGGAAGGGATTGTTGTTGATAGATTTTGCTTGTTTTTGAAGGAAAAATGATTGGAAATTGGAAGATGTTATTTTTTATTTGTTAAAAAGATGAGAAGTTTCTTGATATCCAATTCATTATGGTTAATGATGATTATGGAGTATCTAATCGATGTTGTTTTTATCTGTGTTTCTTAAGTATCCTTTTTCTCTTAATGGGGGCAGGGGAAATTTTTCTATGATGTTATCGCTTTATTTCTCAAGCTGTCTTATATTTAACATGTGGTGATGATGTGCATGACTTCAAATGTTGGAGGCATAAAATTGTGTTCAAACTTGTAATATTTACTAATATATATGTATTTTTTATTTTTTTATGATTGAATTCCAGTGTAGTTCATTTGGTCAATTGGTTATACTCTAAACTAAAGCCATATCTTGCTGGTGATTTACATATGCAAGCGAGTTCTGAAGGATGGTGATGGGATTTCGCATTTGAACACCAGTAGCAGATGGATAAGAAAGAACATATTGCAATTTTTACTACTGCTAGCCTTCCATGGTTGACAGGAACAGCTGTGAACCCTCTGTTCCGTGCTGCATATCTTGCCAAGAGTGGAGATAGAGATGTCACCTTGCTGATTCCTTGGTTGTCTTTGAAAGATCAAGGACTCGTATATCCTAACAAAATTACATTTGCTTCACCTTCAGAGCAAGAGAAATATATCCATCAATGGCTTGAGGATAGAGTTGGATTTACGTCTGGTTTTAGCATACGGTTTTATCCAGGAAAGGTAATAAATTTTATCACCGTTTTTATGTTTTCCATTGACAGGAAAAATTGGGAGATTTCCTTTAACATAGAAAGATATGCACATGTGCAAATCAAAGTCGAAGACCATTTTCCATATTCGGTCATCATGAATATAAGTTATTTTAGTAAAATGATTGGTTAATAAAAATTTAGTGGGGTCATTCATTTATGTTTTAATGTAATATGTTTTTCTGGTGCATAGATTTTATCATCTTTCAGCTCTTAGTATTGTCATATTTCTGTTTTTTTTAATGACCATTTATTTACAATGTACTTCTAGTGTTTTTCAATTGCCGTCATGATACCTTATTGTTATGTAAGTATTGCTAATCTATGATATATGTATAATGTAGTTTGCTAGGGAAAAAGGAAGCATTCTTCCTGTTGGAGATATTTCAGAAATTATCCCTGATGAAGAGGCAGATGTTGCTGTTCTAGAGGAGCCTGAGCACCTGACATGGTATCACCATGGGAAAAGATGGAAGACTAAATTCAGGCTGGTGATAGGAATTATCCACACAAATTATTTGGAATATGTGAAGAGAGAGAAGAATGGAGCCTTGCAAGCTTTTTTCCTAAAATATTTAAACAACTGGGTTGTTGGTATATATTGTCATAAGGCACGTTGTTATATCCTCAAGGATAGTAATATTTTTGTATCCAATGTTGTTTCCTTGGATTACTGGCTTTTATTCTTCAATAAATGAAACTAGAACTTTGACATTGTCACACTTGGATTTTCATCTGCAAAGATAAATTGAATGATCATACCATTGCTAACAATTAGGCTAGCAGTTGATGCTATTGAGTAAATGCTTTGTGGTTGGTACTTAATAACACACAAGTATCATATTGTCCCACTCTACATACACACTCAAGAATGTAAAGGTTTGTGATTTCCCATTTTTTGCTAGAGCTTGAGGAATGTTAACTATGCACAATCTATGATGCATTTGGTTGTAGCCTTGTTGGGAAATACATGCATTTTTAAGGAGGTTTCTTTGGTTGATAAATTGATTTGGAACAAACTTAGGGATTGGCCTCCATTTGGTGCAAATACCATGAACTTTTTTAAGTTTGTTTCTCAAACAGAAAATATGCTCTCAGGGTCAGCTTTGCTTCATTGTTGTTTTTCTTTTGCTTGTTTTATCTTTCTTTTATTGTTATGGAGGATCCCCTATCTTGGTCTTAAAATTTCTTCTTTGACCCAAAAAAAGTAAACTACAGATTACTGAGCTTGGTATTTGTGGTATCCTACTTAGTCTGACTTGCAATCTTTAAATCCATATTGATTTTCTTAGTCAGTGTTTGATTTTATTCAGAATGAGTAGTTCCAGTTCTTTTTATTAGGCTTCATGTGGTGATAATCAGTATTCTAGTTAGGTAAAGACAATGCTTTGATGGAGCTTCTTAAAGTATTCATGATGGTGGAAATCTTTGATAACATGAAGCTGATCTCTAGGTGGCAGCTTTACATGCTCATCTTAGGCAAGTGAATATCATCATAGTGAGAAATGAGAGTTCATTCATTATTCGTATGATTAGTTGTGAAAATCATCTTAGTAGTTACCATAAACTTGTAAGCATGTCTCTCGGAAGTTGGAATTGATTAGCTGTATATTTGCAGGTAATTAGATTATCTGCTGCGACCCAGGACTACCCTGAGTCGATTATCTGTAATGTTCATGGAGTTAATCCGAAATTCCTTGAGATTGGCAAGAAAAAGAGGGAGCAACAACAGAATGGAGAGAAGGCCTTTACCAAAGGTGCCTACTTTATTGGGAAGATGATATGGAGCAAAGGCTACAAGGAGCTGCTCCAACATCTTAGAAATCATCAAAAGGAATTGGCTGGGCTTGAGGTTGATTTATTTGGAAGTGGAGAGGACTCAGATGAAGTTCAAAAAGCTGCAAAAAAATTGGAACAAGTTACTGTTAGAGTTCATCCAGCTCGTGATCATGCAGATGCTCTATTTCATGAGTAAGCGGTTTTATTTGCTTGCATTACATTTGAATTTCATTTCTGTTAGATGAAAAGTTAAATATTTTGCTTATTGGTAATAAAATGTGCCGGTAGGGCATAATTTGGAAAGGAAAGAGAAAAAATGGAATCTGCATGTGTGGTATTCAATTATAAGTTCATGAATTAAATAGTGACTGAATGTGTGGTCTTCAATTGTTAGAAACTACCAATTTTGCCCCAGGCTGATCCTACTTGGCATTAGTTCAAGTTAGATATCACTTTGACTGCTGTATGTTTATCAAGATTCCATGTGTATGCTAGGAATCTGATGTCACTTTATTTATAGCTTAGTGTTCAATCACATTTGGTGGCCACAAGCAGCTAATAGCATGCTAGTAGTTAGGACTTAGGAGTAGGAATGTCATCCTCCTTTGTTTTCTGCAGTTTTTTCTTTAAATATTTTCTAGAGATTTTTTAATTACCCTATTTAAAATTCTGAGATGTAAGAACACATCTATGTGTATACGTAACGTAAGAAATCATTTCCTGTGTTCCAGTTACAAATTGTTTCTTAATCCGAGCACAACCGATGTGGTTTGCACAACAACGGCAGAAGCCTTAGCAATGGGCAAAATAGTTGTGTGCGCGAACCATCCCTCAAACGATTTTTTCAAGCAGTTCCCGAATTGTTGGACGTATGATGACAGTGAGGGATTTGTTAAACTCACACTCAAGGCATTGACTGAAGAGCCTGCCCAGCCTAATGACGCTCAGAGATATGGCCTTTCTTGGGAGGCCGCCACCGAACGGTTTCTCAAGGCTGTTGGCCTGGACAAGCCATTGGAGAGAAAATTGTCAAGAAGTTCTTCAAACTTTATGGCCACATCAATGAATTTGCAGCAGAAAGTAGAGGATGTATCAGCATTTGTACATCATGTAGCTTCTGGATTTGAAGTATCAAGAAGAATATTTGGTGCTATTCCAGATAGCTTGCAACCAGATGAACAACTAACCAAGGAGCTTGGATTGAATAATTCAGCCAGGATATAAGGTTGAAACAATGGTGTTGGGATGCTGTGATATGAACATTTGTAGAAATTCTTCTTTTATTTTGTTCATAGAGGTTCAAGTACAAATGATCTATTTCTGGCCAGGTAGGACAGTGTTTTGTGCCTGGATTAGGTATTTGGATGATATATAAAGAGTATCCTTGTGTAGTATCATATCATGCATGTTTTATATTAGCCCATCAATGGCATTATCCTGTATGAATGCAAATGTTGAAGAACATGAGTATTGATTATTTTGTGGAGTTGTTTTAAGACTATCTATTCAATTTTATTTGTAAATATTATTCTTATATGCACAATAAAAACCACCTATACCATCACCACGATCTCCTGTGAACACCACCATCATTACTAACAAGCTTGTGTTTTGAATGTCAAAAAGCACAAATAATTTAGTCCTGAATTCTTTTCCAATCTTGCAAGGACCTTAGTATTTGATCTTTTCATTTAAATAGTTTTCCTCTCATTCGGTTATTTAACATATTTAAAATAAATTTTATTTAGTTGCTTCAAATGATTTCCTATTTTAGTAAAACAAGAAAGTATTTTTACAATTATTTTTTCCTTATGGCTTGTTATCTCCATTTAGATATTTGTCTAAAATATTTATTGGCCGATGAGTATTTTGTGTGTTATATTATTGTTTTATATTTATCAATAATATACAAATGAATTAAAGAGAAAATTATTTTGAAAACTGAATTATAAACAGGATAATGAAAAACAAAGCATTTAAATTTATAAAGAACATATGTATAATTAATGAATTCAAAAGAAAAGTAAATTGTTTGTTTTTAATTAAAAGAAACACATTTTATATTTGAAAGAGTTTAATAACGTAAACAACATAAGTTTAAACTTCTTTTTGGTTTTTCTAAACTATCGTGTAATCTTTCTTATATTTAATTTTTCTTCTTTGTCTATACAGAAATTTAAAATTAATGTGTAGCCACAAATATAAATAACAGTTTCCCCCTATCGGACAAATAATTAGTTTTCGATTCTCAAGAGAATTAAAAAGTAGACAAATTAAAGAGAAAATATATTAATAATTTTTGATAGAAAGTCATACCAAATCAAAAGCCATAAGTAAGTAAAAATGATAAGGACTGAATCAATGCTTTTAGATTAATTGATTCTCACACAAAGAGGAATGGGATACAATGGCTTAAGTAGCAAAATAGAAAAACAGAAGTAGTTACCAAGCTATCTATTACGCCCCCTCAAGATGGCAAGGGTGAGAAAAGGTTCACCATGCCAAGCTTAGTACGTTCATGGAAAACAAGATTGTTGTCAATATGGAGGGACCTCTGATTGTCACAGAAAATGACAGGAAGCTGTGCTAAGGAAAGGTGCAAATCCTAAAGAATGTACAAAAGCCATTGAAGCTCACATGTGGCAGAGGCAGGTTATCTATACTCAACCTCAGAAGAAGACCTGGAGATGGTAGATTCCTTTTTAGATTTCCAGCTAACAAGGGAGCTCCTAAGGAAGAAGCAAAAACCAGAGATAGATCTTCTGCTGACAGAACACTGTCCCCAGTCTACATCAGAGTAGCCTTACAACTGAAGAGAAGAGGAGGTAGAGAAAACTAAACCATGGCCAAAGGTGTTTTTCAAGTACTGGATGACCCTGAGAGCAGCATGATGGTGTTTCAATTTGGGAGCACTGAGAAACTGACTGAGTTGGTTGACCACAAAACAAATATCAGGCCTAGTAGTGGTCAAGCACAAGAGTTTGCTAACTTGAATATTATTTCTTTTATTATGTTTGTAATGCTTTTTCTTTATCTCATTAGTTGTCATTTGCCAACTTGAATATTATTTCTTTTATATTGTGTTGCAGAATTTAGGATTGTTATTGTAATGTTTTCTTGATGTCAGTGCTTCTTGACTAGGAATGGAAAATGTTTATTTGGTTGGTTATAAGATGCATAAGTAATGTATTTAAAAAGAAAAAGTTTTTTTCTTATACTAACAAATAATTATGATTCTATCTCTATTTGATGATTTTCCTAGGTTCGTTGTCTAAGTTGCCATTATTGGTGATGTTATTGTCTTCACAAGACGCATGCATTTTTCTTTTAGTTATTATAACTTTTGCATGTTTTTAGCTTTTATTGTTTTGTATAGAAAGTTTTTATTATTTTTGACATCTCTTGTTTGGTAAAGATCTTATACAAGAAACTATTTGATGAAACAGGTTAATACCCTTAATTTTCAATTTGTATGGTGTATTTAATACCTATTTATTAAGTATCTAAACTTCCCTTTGGCATAGAATAAGACTTTGATAGCTTGTATCTGTGGTTCCATCACATCATTACCCAAAACATTCCTCTATTATTACATCCCTTGCTTGGATCCTATTTTTCTATGATGGAGCCAAGCTACTTAACATTTGTGCTTCTTTTACTTATCTTGCATTCCATGTATTTTGTTTTCTACTTCGGTGGAATCTGTGTTTCCAAGACATGTCTTCAAATCTCTAACTTTCCATTGATTTCTTCTCTTTCCTCAACTATGATTATATAAATACTTAAAGTAGACCAAGTGATAAATACTATATAATTGGTAGTCTAAAAAGGTAGGTAAATGTTAGAGGGTGAAACAAGAAAAGAGATAGTGACTAATAATTCAGTAAATCTGATTTTAAGAAAATTATTTTCATGAGTAAGTTATTCAAATGACCACAATGGAATATGGATATTCATTACTCTGTCTTGCAAACTAATGATACTTAGTTTCGATTCTGGCCTTTGTAGTTTGTTTTCATTGTTTTTCTTACATTTACAAATTAGTTTAAAAAGTATTTAACACGTGACATACATGTATTAGATATGAGTGTGGATACTATAACTTTATTCATCAATTTGTAGGTTGAAGTTCCTGTTCCAAAACAAAAGAAGCCATTATGTCGTGAAGAGGGACATGAATAAAAGCTGTTTGTAATCCATAAGAAGATTATCCAAAAGAACAATGTGTAATATATTCATTGCCTGAAACTTGGTACACTTTTGGATGATTTATACTTGATGCACAAATTTTTGAGATATTTTAGACTTATTTTGATATTACCAAAATATAAACGTTTATTTGAAATCAAAGTCTTGTGGATAGAATTCATAACAAAGGTTATTATGAATTGAAGGTTGTTACAAATCTAGTGTTTAAGGTTAAACATTTGTGATAGTTTTTTTAACATTTAAAAAAGTTCTTTTATCATATTAGAAGTCTAATTCATTCGGATAAGTAGCTTAGAGTTAAAGATTGGCACAAATTATATAAGGAGTTTTATTGGGTATATTTTGAGCCAATAAATTACATCTTAACAAAGATTAGTTTAAGGTTATTTATTATGCAAGAAAATAACCGTAACATATTCAAGGGCTTTGTGTCATTTAAATGTTAGTAGCTTGTACTTTTTCCCATTATTCATCAAATTTTATTTTCTCTCATACTTTTTTCTTTAAAACAAATTGATTGTAAAAAACATTTGATTTATTTTTAGTGGTTTTGTATTCATAGATTATTTGTTAGTATATATAAGGTCTGTTTGTTTAAGCTTATTTTTAAATGCTTTTTAAAAAGTACTTCTTTTTATAAGTGTTTTTTTAATAAGCAGATCAGAATTGCTTATTAAAATAAGTTAAAAATAACTTATTTTTAGCTTCTGTTTATTTTTAAAATTTTAAACAAACACATTAAAATTTAAAATAAATACTTTTTTAATTAAAAAACACTTATATCTTGAGATAAGTTTAAACAAACGAAATGTTAACCCTACAACCACATCAAGCTTAAGAAAAACTGTTTGGACCCCGCCATATAGTTCAAGTGGTAAAGAGCCTTTGGGGTCACTTTAAGAACAAGAGTTCAAACCCTACTCCCCCCTCCTTAACAAAAAAAAAAGAAAAAGTGTTTAATATTGATTCCCCAAGCTTGAAATTGGAAACCTTTCATTCCCTTCAATATATCACAAAAATATTAAATTGGAAAAGAAATTACTTAACTAAAGTCAAGTTTTCCATAAAAATGAATTGCTACTTATGAGTACTATATTAAATTGGGTGCGAAATTTAGATTGAAACCACAAGTAGAAGATCAAAATGTTTTAAAAATGCATTAGTTCATATTGGAATTGTTTAGCATAACATTTTGAATGTATTTTAAAACATAACATGGAAAAGTCTCTCGTATGTCTTTAACCAAACCGTTGTATCATTGGAGGCATACATGCATATGATGCTACATGCCTTCTATTTGTGATATACTCTTTGTGATGCTAAAATCCAAAATGTTCGCACTTAGCATTCATAGTATATACCACAATGCTATTGTTATACATAATATATCTTCCCTTATTGTGTTTGAACTTTTAAGATTGATGTATTTCAATCTTTCAAGTTATTTAAACTTTATATTAAACATATCTATTACGAAACTTGAGATTCTTAAGGAATTTTCTCCACTTGTCATAAAACTCCAAGAGAAAAGAAATATAAGAATAATCACTCATTGTATTAGAAAATATTGAAAAAATGATTTACAAATCTAAATACAAAGTTTTATATGAAAAAAAACTACCTAACTAATCCTGTACTTCTAACAACATCCCTGGTCATTTCACTTCCAAAGCCTTAATGTTTTTAAACTTTGGGAGATGTTGCAGTTTCCACTTTCAAATTTGACATGTTTTTTTAGTAAAACTTTGGGAGCTGTTGATGTTCATTACAATTTGTTGCTACATGTAATCTTCCAATGAAGAGTCTAAAGCCTACTTTGTTTGTAGCATCATATCAAAATTTTGCTTCTAATGTATGCAACTCCTCCCACTTCCTATTTTTTTCATAGCTCTTTTCTAGAATTAGCATTTGTTCCAACTATTCACCCCCAATTTTTTCTCCAAACACCTTCACACTAGCAAACAAAAGAACAAACCCTTAATTTACCATGGTGTTATTATTGTTGGCCTTTGTAGCCAATTAATGTTTTAAATCCCAAATGAAGTTTCATTGTTGTTAAGATTTGTTGTAGATACAAATGGAGCTTGACATAGTCATCATTAAAAATTATGTACACACCAAATTTTTGCAGAAGGGAACATAAAACACTACTTACTTAATTACTGTAAACTAGCTCACTAGATAAAGAAGACAAAGTTACTTATGAAAGTCACTACAATAGAGATAATAATTAAACATCATTCAACATATATTTGAGATTAATATGCAGGAGAGTCCTATTCCACTTTCTCACCAAAGAATATCAAATATTTAAAGGAACCACCAAATTAATCAATCTTCATATTACAAGCAGTAAAATTTTAACCAAATTAATAATATTAAAAATTAATATTATCATATGTCATTTATGAAAAATTAATGTCCTAAAATCTTTATCAATTCTATTAGATATCGATTATGATCATAAATGGTGTAGTGGTCTTAAACCATCCAATAGTTTCTAATTATTTAGTTATTAACGATTGGTTCATGAGTATAAATATGTTGACGAGTATAAAAATTTGGTCCTCTAAAATTAGGTAAGGAACTCTTTGTAGTATCCTCAAAAGGATATATACTCTACATTCTCTAGGTCTTTGGCAGTACTTATTTTGTCCATGATCCCACTTCAAGTAAAGATAAGCTCATTGCTTAATCTATCAAATGTATATTTCTTGACTACATGAAGGGCTATTTGTTGCTTTGGCCTCCCAACTTCAACAATATTATGTCTCTGTTGAGGTCACATGCCCTTCTACAGTACTTGATACTGACTTTGGTGTCGATCATCCCTCCTCAAGTGTGTCCCATATTCCTGTTGTCCCTCTTCATACATCGCCTCCGCTGCTCACTTTTGAGTGTCATCCTCTCCTGATACTTCAGACACCGCCGCTCCAACCATCCCTTCGTCTGCATCACTTGCACTTAAGATTGTTTTACGAAAAGCTATTCGACCTTGTTATCCTAATCCTTGATATGCTTGTGTTCTAAACTTTTCTTGTTTATCTCCCTCCTATATTTGTCTTTGTTTCCTTTTTGGTTTGTGTCTACACCCAATATGTGATCCAGGTGGTAATGGAAGAAAAGATGACAGAGTGGCACTTAGGAACTGATCCTTTTACCTTTGGGTAAGTCCAAAGTTGGTTGTCATAACTGTACACAATGAAGGCGAGTCCTGATGGCAAGATTGATACATTGAAGGCCTGACTTATGGTTAGAGGCTACACACAAATCTTTGGCCTTGACTATGATGATACATTCTCTCTGCTAGCTAAGATGGTCTTTGTCTGCCTCTTTCTTACTGTGGCTCTTCACAAGTTAGACATCAAGAATGTCTTCTTGCAATGTAAGAAAAAGTTTATATGAACCCGTCACTCTGTTTCACCATTAGTGGTGGTCCTGGCCTTATTTTCCATCTGCGTCATTTTGTGTATAGTCTAAAACAATCTCCCTGTGTATAGTTCCCTCGTTTTAGTACAACCCTTCTTCAGTATAGCATGACTAAGTATGGAGCTAATCATTCAGCCCCCTTTCTCTTTTCCTCTGGCACTTGACGTTGTATATACCTTGTCTTTTATGTTGATGATATTGTCATTATTGGTTATGATGTCTCTGGCTTTCGGCAACTTAAAAAGTATCTTTCCCGCCAATTACACACCAAGGACTCGAGTCTGCTTAAGTACTTCTTAGGCATTGAGGTTGCTCAATCCTCTTCTGGTGTTGCCATCACTCTCCTAGATTAGTTCCTGATTATTTTCCAATTGTAATTGATTCTTTCATGTTGTATCTTATTATATTCTCATTATAAATACATATAGTGTGGTCTACATTAAATCCATAATTCAATAAATCCCTATCTTCAATAACATTGTTCTTTCCTACTACTTTAATAGACATTAAAATGACTAATATCATCACTGGGCCTGCATTGAGCTTGTTCTAATGATTCTTATGTGATAGACTAATGACTATGGGAGAACTGGTTCAGTCCACGCCCATAGGGCCAGACCGGAACATTGTTTCTTTATAAACTTTCATATTTGCTCCCCCCAAAGGGAAGATGGACAACTAATTTAAATCCCGCTAGGTTAGGTTAGGTATGGTGTTTGTTAAGGAAATTAGCGTGTTGCGGAAGCACTGGATCAAATCAATTGGAGATAAAGAGAAGCAAGTATAAGGGCAAGAAAATAAACACACAATATTTCCGTGGAAAACCTCCAAGATTGGAGAAAAAGAACACTGATGATCACGAGCAAAACAGTTCTACTATGTAAGAAGGAGAGTACAAGAAGTTCTTAAAAGGGAAAAGAGAACAAAGAGACAATAGCCTTATAAGTCACAGGGACAAAAATAAAATTATCTCTCAAATTTTCTAACTAGACTACTCTCTCAAATGAAACTAAAATATATACTCACTACTAAAAATTCTCTTAGAATTACACTAGGAGAGAACTTGATCATGATTGTAAATGTGGTACTTTGAATCCTTTTATAGGCAATTCTAAGGAATATAATAATATTTCCTTAACCAAAAGACAAAACCAAATTGAATTGGTTTTGTGAAGAAGTAAAATTCAAATTGAATTTGTATTCTGAAGAAGTAGAATTCAAATTGAATTTGTTTTGTGAAAAAGTAGAATTCAAATTGAATTTGTATTCTGAAGAAGTAGAATTCAATTTGAATTACTATTCTAAAGAAGTAAAAACCAAATTGAATTGGTATTATGAAGAAATAAAATTCAATTTGAATTGCTCATGGTAAATAAAGTACCACATTAACAAAAATTGAGACATATATTTAAAAATCTCCACCTTGGATCAAATTTGATAAATTGCTCATTGTTGAATAAAGCCCAAAGGGGCATTCAAGTGCTGTGTAGACCAACCAAGTCCAAGCAATGTTGAAACTTGGTATTAGGAAGTGGCTTAGTAAGCATATCTGCTGGATTATCAAAAGTATAAATCTTCTACACCATAATTTCACCAATCGTAATAATGTCTCGGATAAAGTGATGTTTTACATCAATGTGTTTGGTCTTGTCGTGATAACGACTATTCTTGGTCAAATGAATAGCACTTTGACTATCACAAAACACAGTAAGAATATCTTGTGTAAGACCAAGTTCATTGACCAAACCGTGAATCCAAAGATCCTCTTTCACACCCTCTGTGACTAAAATATATTCAGCTTCAGTTGTAGATAATGCAGCAATAGATTGAAGAGAAGCTTTCTAACCGGTAGCAGAGTTACAAAGAGTGAAGATGTAACCAGAAAGAGATCTTCTTCTATCAAGATCACCACCATAATCTGAATCAACAAAACCTGTAACATCATTAGTTGTAGCTTTTCTTCTGTAAAATACCAAGCCAATATTAGAAGTACCTTTTAGATACCAAAAAATCCATTTCACAGTATTCCAATGATCCTTTCCAGGGTTATGCATGTATCAACTCACCATGCTAACAGCATATGCTAAATCTGGTCTAGTGCATACCATAGCATACATTAAATTGCCAACTGCACTAGCATAAGGAATATGTGACATACGCTCTATTTCTTCTTTAGTTTGTGGGCATAGATCTGAGGATAATTTGAAATGTGCAGCAAGTGGAGTAGAAACAGGTTTATAGGTTTTCATATTAAATCTGTCAAACAATCTCTCAATATATTTCTATTACAATTTACCAGCTTGATGATCCCTGTGAATCTCCATGCCAAGAATTTTCTTAGCTGCACCTAATTCCTTTAACTCAAACTCATTATTGAGTTGAGCTTTTAATTTCCTGATCAGAGACTTGTTAAGTGATGCAATCAACATATCATCAACATAAATTAACAAGTAAATGAAAGTTCCATCATGAAATTGTTGGAAATAAATACAGTCATCATATTGACTCCTTGAATATCCTTGCCCAATCATAAAGGAGTCAAACCTTTTGTACCACTGTCTAGGAGCTTGATTGAGACCATATAAAGGTTTTATCAAACGACAAACAAGATGCTCTTTACCAGGAATAATAAATCCCTCAGGCTGATCCATATAGATTTTTTCTTCCAGCTTTCCATGTAAAAAAGCTGTTTTAACATCAAGTTGCTCCAATTCCAAATCAAATAAAGCAACAAAAGCAAGCAAGATACAGATGGAGGTATGACAAACAACTGGTGAGAAAATCTCATTAAAGTCAATACCTTTCTTTTGATGAAAGCCTTTGACGAGTAATCTTGCGTTGCATCTAGGATCTTCAACCCTGGGAATGCCATCTTTCTTCTTGTAAATCCATTTACATCGAAGCGGTCGTTTGCCTTTAGGGAGTTGTGTCAAACTCCATGTGTTATTCTTATGAAGACTTTCAATTTCTTCATTCATAGCTAGTAGCCATTTTGAAAAATCCGCACAAGAAACAGCTTCAGAATAGCTAGTAGGCTCTACAGCATCATTTACCTTTTGTGCAATAGACAATGCATAAGTAGTCAGATTATCATCAACAGTGTATCTAACTGGCCTTTTAATTTGTCTCCTTGGTCTGTCTCGAGTAATAGAATAATCCTCTTCCTGTGGCTGAATAGGAGAAGTGGTACGATCATCACCATGATCATTAATGCTAGACTCATTGGTAGAGGAAGATGAGAGATCAACATTAGCAGATTTTAATTCCAACTCCACTTTCTTGCTAGTATCCTGTAGATTATTAGTACTAGAAGAAGAAATAGAAGATTGTTTTCCAGAAGATAATAATGCATCCTCATTAAAAGTCATATCTCTACTGAGAATTAACTTTCGTGACTTAGGATCAGAACACCATAGACGATATCCTTTAGACTCAGATGCATAACCAAGAAATATGCACTTAATAGCTCTTGGGGCTAATTTGCCATCATTAACATGTGCATATGCAGGACATCCAAAGATTCTTAAATTAGAATAATTAACAGGATTAGCTGACCAATTTTTTTCTGGAATTTTAAAATCAAGTGAAGAGTGTGGAGAGCGATTAATCAAGTAACAAGCAGTAGATGCTTCCTCTGCCCATAATTCACGTCGATGCCATAACCCAGCATTTGAGAGCATACAACGAGCTCTCTCAAGGATAGTTCTGTTTAAACGTTCTGCAACACCATTCTGTTGGGGTTTACCTGGAATGGTTTTATGTCTAGCAATACCATGATTTACGCAGAACTCTTTAAAGTCACCTTCACAGAACTCTAATCCATTATCTGTTCTAAGCTTCTTGACTTTCTTCCCTGTCTGAGTTTCAACAAGAGTCTTCCACTTCTAAAAAGTAGGAAAAGTTTCATTTTTATGTCTTAGAAAGTAGACCCAAACTTTACGAGAATAATCATCAATAATAGTAATCATATAACGTTTTCCTCCATAAGAAGGAACTTTGGAAGGTCCCCAAGGATCTGAATGAATGTAATCAAGAATACCTTTTGTTCGGTGACTTGCAGTAGAGAAGCTAACTCTTTTCTGCTTCCCAAAAACACAATGTTCACAAAACTCCAACTTACCGATGCCTTGATTACCAAGAAGACCTTGCTTGCTCAGAAGGTGCATGCCTTTTTCACTTATATGGCCCAGGCGCATGTGCCATAATTTAGTGACATCAATATCAGGCATGGAAGATGAAACAGCTGTTGAGCCTGTCACCACAGATCCTTGCAAGATATACAAACTACCAACACAGGTAGCTCTTAATAGAACAAGGGCACCTTTTGATACCTTTAGAACTCCACCTTCAGCTGAATACTTACACCCAAGAGATTCTAGGATGCCAAGAGAAATTAGATTCCGCTTCAAGTCAGGAACCAAGAAAACTTTGGAAAGAGTCCTGACAATACCATCATGAGACTTGATCTGAATGGTACCTGTTTCTATAACCTTGCATTAGGTATCATTACCCATCAAGACAACACCACTATCAATAGGTTTAAGAGTGGTAAATAAGTCCTTATAAGGACACATATGGAAATTACATCCAGAATCAAGAATCCATTCATGTTTGCTCATCTTATCAGAAGAATCAACAGATAACATAACATCACCATTAGAATCATTCTCAACATTAGCAGCTTCAGCTGGTTGTTTATCTTTTTCATGCTTTTCTTGTTTCTTTATAAAGGAATTAGAGATATCATGCCCATATTTCTTGCAGTAGCGACATATTTTGTTAGATTTACGCCCTCTGGATTTGGATCTGGATCTGCTCTTCTTATTACTGGTACTTCTTTTTTCTTGAGTTCTACCCCTGACACTTAAACCCTCACCCTTGTCCTCAGAATGAATTTCAAGATCAAACTTTTTTTTGGACAATAAATTAGATTCAACATCTTCAAAGGATAAGGTATCGTTGTTACCATACAACATAATTTCTTTAAAGTGTTTATAGGTAGAAAGTAGAGAGACAACCAACAGAACAACTTTATCTTCATCATCAATTTTTACATCAATATTTTTCAGATCCATAATAATAGAATTAAACTCATTAAGATGAGATTGAATAGAAGTACCTTCAACCATACGAATGGTATATAACCGTTCTTTGAGACGAAGCTTATTTGCGAGGCTTTTGGTCATGTATAGGGTCTCCAACTTTAACCACAAAGCCGCAACAGTGGTTTCGTTGGCTACTTCACGAAGAACCTCCTTGGACAAGCAAAGTTGGATTGCTGAAAGTACCTTTTCATCCAACTCATCCCATTGCTCATCGGTCATAGTAGATGGTCTTTTTGTTTTGCCATCTAAAGTTTTCCTTAATCCATTTTGAGTGAGAACATCTTTCATTTGGATACGCCAAATAGAAAAAGTAATCTTGCCATCAAACTTCTCAATGTCAAATTTAGTGACGGTAGACATATTGAACCTCCAATCGAACAAGGAGCTCAGATACCACTTTTTAAGGAAATTAGCGTGTTGCGGAAGTACTGTATCAAATCAATTGGAGATAAAGAGAAACAAGTATAAAGGCAAGAAAATAAACACACAATATTTCCGTGGAAAACCTCCAAGACTGGAGAAAAAGAACACTGATGATCACGAGCAAAACAGTTCCACTATGTAAGAAAGAGAGTACAAGAAGTTCTCAAAAGGAAAAAGAGAACAAAGAGACAATAGCCCTATAAGTCACAGGGACAAAAATAAAATTATCTCTTAAATTTTTTGACTAGAGTACTCTCTCAGATGAAACTAAAATATATACTCGCTACTAAAAATTCTCTCAGGATTATACTAGGAGAGAACTTGACCATGATTACAAATGTGGTACCTTGAATCCTTTTATAGGAAATTCTAAGGAATATAATAATATTTCCTTAACCAGAAGACAAAACCAAATTGAATTAGTTTTGTGAAGAAGTAAAATTCAATTTGAATTTGTATTTGAAGAAGTAGAATTCAAATTGAAATTGTATTCTGAAGAAGTATAATTCAAATTGAATTTGTTTTGGGAAGAAGAAGAATTCAAATTGAATTTGTATTCTGAAGAAGCAGAATTTAATTTAAATTGCTATTCTAAAGAAGTAAAAACCAAATTGAATTGGTATTATGAAGAAACAAAATTCAATTTGAATTGCTCATGGAAATGAAGTACCACATTAACAAAATTTGAGACATGTATTTAACAGTGTTTACTATCCAAAGAGACAAAGTTAATTATGCTTGTATTTATGTATTTGCTAAGTGAGATTTACTTCTCCACTAACCATAGAAACATAGAAGTAAGTACATGTCAAAAACGTTATGCTACTGACATCGGCTAATTTAGCATTTTTAACTACTGATCACTGATAAGTGAGCAGTTTACACTAACACTATATACACTTTGGTTTTTATGGAAATGCTAACTATTGTTACTCTAGTAAAGGGAGTTATAGGTGTAGCATGTGGCAATAACAGATGAGATGCTGATGAGGAGTGCAGGGAGTAATGTGGTATTCAGGACTTTACTCTCATCCAAGTATCCAGAGATTGTTATTGTTCCGTCTGCAATTACTCGAGCTAGAGTTCCGGCTTCGGTTGATAGCAATCCACCATTAAAGGTACCACGTGAAAGCCTTGAAGACATCATTTTTGATAGAAGAGAAAGGTTCACTCCTGGATTGATTGAGCAAACAAAAATAAGGTGGCACATTCAAGGAGCAAATATCAGATTCAGATTTTAGCACAAGATGTGAAACATTTTAAATGTCACACCAAGTCATTATATAAAATGAAAACAAGTTACCTTCAAGAACTTCAGCTGACACAAACGTGATAAAGGCTGATCCAACATATTGAGTCACTGAATATGGAATCATTATATGGAAGCTTAGGAGTAGTCCCATGCAAACCATGATTTCTGATGTCAGTAGCACTTGCCTACAAGTAGAGGCCAACCAGAAAGGAAAGATCAAGTATGTGAGTAAATAAAAGAAAAATGTGGCGTAAAACTCAATTAAAATGTGCATTAAACCATGAGCAAAATGCTACATCTCTTATTATAAATCAAAATCAAATCCTGTGATGTTTAGTAGATCAAAGTTGGTCTAACATAATTAGCAATTCCTTGAGATTTTATGTTCACTTATCTTGCTTATGATGACAATGACTGGTGACTGGTGTTCTTTAAGGGAAAACGATTCAATCTTAAAATACACTGTCTAGTCACTAACAAGAAATAATGATGTAACAAATTGAAAATCAATGATGATAATTAATAAAAAAAGATTGTCTTAATAAAACTTCAAGGTGTACCTTTCTTCAAACATGTTGCTGATGTAGTTTCCAACAACAATATTTACAGGAAGCACTGTAAGACCAAGGCATGCAAGGAAAATGGCTACTTTGGTAGTTGACCAAATGAAATAGTACTCAGTGATAAGGCTTGATTCGGCAAGCACAATCTCCATTGCATACTTAAGCATAAAATACACAAATAATTGAACCTGATGAAAATATTTATAGTTAGTGCAAAAGATTGAATCAGAGTTCATACTATCATAAGGCTTCTTACTCATATTGAAGAAGGTTCAGAATGAAAGATGTCTAGAAACGTGTTCAATTTTTCTATCACAGTCTGAACATATATTTCACCAACTTGACTCTGGCTTATCCCTGAACTACTGTTTAAAATTTCTTACTATTAGTATGTTTCATAGTTTAAAAGAAACTATAATTGTACATGGCACGTGCCCAATCTTCAATTTGTTAAATGTTTATTGAACTCATGTAACATTTGAGTAAATTCAAAACCAGGGATTGTTCCTTCATATTATTCCAACTTTCTTTATGTAATACTTGAAAACTTCAATTATGACTTAGGTAGGTAACCGAAGTAACTATTTATTGATACAAGCAAGAAAATATTAGAGAACCATGACTCACATTTCAGCAGACATACTGAAACATACTAATTCTGCCAGCATAGGAGTCATACTCTATTGCAAATTGGAAACATAAAATAAGATAACTCTCTCTCTCTCTCTCTCTCTATGTGCATGTGTGCAATGAAAAATAAAATGTTAGAATTTCTAAAACCTTTCCAATTCATGCATAGAAGTTATAACTATTCAATATGTATGGAAATGATAATAAAACTATATCATAATATCTCTATTGTGTTTTATTAGATGGTCTCTTAGTAGTTAATAGGACCCAAAACATAGAATAGTTAGGTGGTTAAAGTTGTGACTGGGAACGCCAGGCTTATTGCTTAAGTAGTTGGAGTAGAAGACAGAGGCCCTCAGGTTTGTTTTTCCTTTTTTTTTTGAATCAGAAAATGTTAATTGTTAGTTTTTTTGTTAGAAGGATAAGCTGGGGAGATTTGAACTCATTGATGATCCAAAAATAAAAAATCAAATCAAATGATCCAAAAAAATCACAATGAGGTTTCTTACCTTCACTGATGGTGTAAGTAACTTATATGCCACCAGAATAGAAGTAACAGGCTTCCTAGTTTCTTCAGCATCCTCATTTTCTTCTGCATCTTCACCCTGCTCCTTTGCATCTGAGTTCATTAGTAATGGCTGTGTATGCCCCTTCTCTACTGCAACACGTACGGCAGGTCCTATCCATTTTGAAAAATGAAAAAGTAACTAAGTAATGATTAAGTATAAAATAAACAACAGAGCATATAAAGCAGCAACCTTGTGACTTAAAAATCCTTGAAGAGCAAAGAAACAAATTTTGCTGACAGAGGAAAGGTAAAATTCTGAATGGAATCAAACACTTATTAGCAAAATTTCGATTTTCTTATTCATCTCCCGAGATCTGAAGGGTTGGAGATGTCTGTCAAGAAATGGAAGAAACAATCATGATAAAAAAATGCTAATCTTGTAGGATCATTTTTTCAACTTTAGTAGAAAAAAAGAGACCACAATGAATTTTCTCATGTCTATGAAAAACAAAGACAAAAAGTATCCCCGGTGCATTTGCCTATTTCAAGCCAGAGAGGAAGATCTAATATTGATGAAGGGAATAAAACAGAAATATTCAAGAGTTAATACTTCATTATGAAGCAGTAGTTTCATGCTAGCAAATAGCAATACCAATCTTCCAAGTCTCAGGAAAAAAAGTAACAAGCTCCAACACCACTATAATATGAAACTGATCTAGACCACTTTTAACTCCCCCCTCCTATTATTTCAAAGAAAAAAGAGCAATAAATAAAAGTGACTTCCATACAACAAAGAGAAACAAGTGATCTCACTAACATACCAGCATCTGGTTGATATGGCACAAGATTTCTTTCATTCTCACGAGGGGGTTCCTTGAAACAAATCCACAACCAAAGGAGATAGAAAAGCCATGCAAGAGCCATTATCCATCCAGGCAGTGTGTCTTGGTTCATAGTCAACCTGTAAATCCTAAAATCTCTCTGTAACAAACAAGCAAGAGCTGGACCACAAGCCATTCCAAGAGCACTTGCACTAACAAAACCTGCTGACGCCTGCAACCGAAGTTTCAATGGTACGCAGTCACTGATATAACGCCTATTAACAGCCCTCGCAGACCCCAACCTGAAATATCATTACATTGACCACATCAATGATGTCAAGTTAATAAAAATTGGCAATTGTTTTCAAAACAATGATGACACATAGTATATGCATTCACATTTTTTTTTCTTTCTAAGCTAGCATTTGGCATGCATATTAAAAGTTAAAACAAGATATGCATTTTAGAAAGAGGGCTGGCTGAACAGGACATGGAATAAAAAAAGTGGTACACTTTGGTTGCAATAAAATGGATGGATCTGTTTAGTCCTCATATATAGTCTCATATTTTAGGTAGTCAGTCAGGAAATGTGGTATTTTCTATTCTCGCAACTATATATTCACTAGAAAAAACATGTACTGATAAAAAAATCAGGTAACAAATTATAGCTAAGTTACCTTTTTCAATTTTTTTTATCTAAAACCTTACATGCTTCATAAACTGTTTCATTTGATTATCATTTCATCAAGAAAGTACACAAATAATAAACTGCGTCTGCTACATATAAACAAGATATCTAGCTATAAGCTGAACTTTTTTGTATAGTAAAGATTGACTCCTTTTATCACTAACTAGATTACCAAAAGTTACACAATGATATCCAGCAAATTTTGTGAAATGTCAACTGGCTGTAAGTATGATATGTACCAATCTTTTGCTAGCAAGCAAACAACATTGAGTGACAGGAATAACTTACCCGCAGAAAAGGCGTCCCAGCAGTAGAACTACTATTGAATTCATATCAAAAGCCAATGCATACAATGTGTTTCCAATTAGGAGAACAATGCTGCTGAATATGAGTGGCCTTAGATATGATCTGTTTGACCATGCACTGAAATAAACTGAAGAAAACACCTGTGCAACGGCCATTGAACCGATGACCACACCACACACGCTTGCTGCAGCTCCAAGACTCAAAGAGTAGTTGTCTGCTGTAGGTACAATGATGTAAGTGTTCACCATATACAAAAATGTATTTGCCAAGTTCAAAAGAAGTGACATAAAATGATATCTTTCATCAACACTGTGATCTTCAGGTGGAGATGGTATATCCTCTTGCATGATAAAAGCATGCCTTCCCAAAAACTGAAGAAAATTTGTTGAGTTTGATAATCTGTCCACTGCTACTTTGATAGAATCAAGAACAGGATCCTTCAAAAGAAGTCAGAAGGAGACTGTCATCAAGTGTTGCAAGAATTTCACCTTAGATGTTATAAATAGTAAAAAAATCTAATGTTGTGAAAACTGTGACCCATTTAGAATTGTTAACCAGAATTGCAAAAAATAAAAAACTATGCCTCTAAAACCAAACTGCAATTCCACCTTGCAAATATCATCTGTTCCTTATAAGACTTGTGTTGGATATTGAATTAACCTTACTACTTTGTTTACTAGTCTAGTTTCATTTATATACGATTAGTTACCTTCAGAATCATGGCATAAATGTTTAACCTTGCAACATTGTTTCAACATTCCTACACTTGTACTACTACTGTCTCATATTGCAGGTTACTTTTGCAATATTGACTTGTCTCAAATTGTTTGTCTCTTTGGAATTTCTATGCAATATTAATTACTTTTTTTCAATTATGCCCTTATATATTAATTGTGTAATTATGATGGTTTTCCTATAAAATCTCTAACCCAACTCTCATAATACATTAGTACAACTAACTCCTAACATATTTTATACAAGTGTTTTAGTCCAAGTGAGCCATTTTCTCATAGAAACTGGTACAATAAATGATTTTCTTAAGATCTGTGCATAACCTTAAATGACATCTAATATGAGATGGAGGTAGTTTTTCCTTCCCTCAAATTAGTATTAGAGCAAACATGAGCTAGTAACTAACCTGATGAGTATAAGAAGGCTGGTCATATATAGAGATGTAGCTTCCTTGACATTGTTGTAAATCTTGAAGGTCTGCAAGACCATGAGATAAGACTCCAACAACAGCCCCAATCCCCTAAAGAGAAGCATTTACATACATCTTCAAACAACAAAGCATACAAAAAGAAGCTATAACATGATACCATTTTAAGAAAGGATGATAGATCAGCTTCAACTAAGATGAAGTAAAATTTTTAAAATGTGGCATTCAGGATTAGAAACATTACCACATGCCTGAAAACCTGTCTTAACTGGGAATAAGGATGATTTGCTCGTGTCTTGACATAATAGTCTGTGAATTTATAGCTAAATCTCTTGTCAATCTTCTTCAAGATCTTTCTCAAACCAATAGCATTCATTTCCACAAAATTAAGAAGCCTTAAAAGATCTCGTCCAACATTTCTGTATGTTTCTTGGAGTTCAGATGTGTTTAAACTATTTGGCTGCTGGTAAAGAGTACTGCGCTCTTGTCCAATATCTGACAGCCTATGTGCAAGGATTCCTTGTTGTTCAAGCAGAAATAGAACAATTTTTTCTATCTGAAATTCAATATCAAGGAAAAGATTGCTAAGAACTTATTGAATGAGTTGGGATATGTCATGAAGCAGTATTTTGACTGCATCATTTCCTGATACAAATGCATAATATAAAAAACAGATGAGATTTTTCATACAAAGTGGAATATGTATTCCAAATAAATCCCATAGTAAATGGCCATAAACCAAATGAAATATTTTAATGTTCTATATAATAACCATATAAGTGAGAACAAGTTTAGATGCAGTTACCTGATTATCCAGCAGCATTGAAAAATCTCTGAGAACATTATGGCGATTTTGAGCTCCAACCTCCATTTGTTCTATATATCTCTTGACTTTCTTCTTCATTAACTTATAGTTGATGTAATACCTGAAACAGATAAAGTATGTGTTACCTGAACCAAAACTGAGGTCCTGAACTAAAACACCATCATTTTTCACTTTTGATGCTGGTATTATTACCACCACTAAACAAAGTAAAAAGGGTTGAAATATGATTCACTAAATGAAAAAAGGAATAACCATTTAAACATTAATAACTTATTCAACAATATTAATAAGCAGTCAGTACCGGGAAAAAAGAGTCAGAAAGAGTATTATGAGATCATTTATAGCTGATTGGTGGTTTAGAGCGAGTAAATGTTTATATTGCCTCTATACCTTAAAATCCTTTTATTTAGATGCTTCCTCTTATTGACCAGAATTTGGATGGCTAGAGAGCTACCTCAGATAAACAATTATTTATTTATTTTCGTGTGTGTGTGTGCCAGTGCCAGGAATTTTGAAGACAAGATATTCTATGAAACTATCTGCAAAACTTGGTCCTGAGTTAGCTGAGACATAAAGTCACAGTGATTAGAAGACACAGGTGTAATGAAAGGTCGGGTCCAAAAGAAAGAAAAGACATAACAGAAGAAAATAAACTTGTGATTGTGTTGTAGAGTGCTGTCAAGGAGGTGTAAAACAGTGAAGGCATGGTATATTAATATAAATAAGTAAATTTCAAGAACTTGCTAGCAGATGATCTAAGTCAAATAAATATATACCCTTTCCATTCTTGAATTTGTGATTCTCTCAACTTCTTGCCAAAGCCAACCATATTCAAGGGAGAAATATCACTGAACTGTAGCAAATCAGAAACAAGGATAATGACACCTACAATACTACATAAAAATTTCAAACTTTACAAAACTGTTGAAATAGAAGCAGAAACCTGATAAGTGGTAACACTAGCAGCAACTTTCCTTCCTCTTGGAGACCAATTTCCAATACTTCAACTGGAAGGCACCAAGGAAAAGGAAGGCTTTCAAGGACACAACATCATGGACTTTGGTGGCTGAAACCAGAGTCGTTAAGCTCAATTAGGAATGCTTTGCAAAACAATACAGGAAGAACAAGATCAAAAGAGTTAACATATACAGAAAGAGCAAAAAATCAGTTAAAAAGTGTGACCATCTCCATTCATTTTTGAAATCCCAGACACAAGGAAATCAGCACTAACTTCAAAAGCCGAAACAGCAGCAGTGATTTGGTGCAGTAAAAGACGGTACTCATATGCCCATGTGTTTTTTTCTTAATGAACTCAAACGTAGCAGAAGATAAATTCCTCCAAATGCAAAACTATTGAAGTGTGTCTTACTTATACTTTTAAGAAAGTCTTTTTTATATATACGTTAAACACTTGACATGCTTAAAGAATTCCTATCAACTAAACTGTTAATGATTTCCCAAACTAAATGATCTAATCCCCGGGAAAAGAGGAAAGAGAGAGAGTGAGATAGCAAAGAAACTAACAGTAAAATGTAACAACAGAAAGCACTCTTCTAATTTGAAGTATAGTTTTTATGTGTGCATATAAGCATATGGCATAACAAAGACATGAAATAAAAACAGTTGTATACAAATTTTTTACTCTATAAAATAATGCAAGTGCAAAAACAAATTTGTGCACAAAATGTTGTACAGGTCATTGTTTGGGAACATGGCTCTTAACGTTTTGTTAAGCAACAACATCAACACAAGGTTTTGCATAATAGATAATTCAGAAGCTCAAGTTCCGACGAGAAACAAAGGAAAAATGGTTGAAGGGTAAGGTAATTAATTGCATGTGACTCAAAAGGGTACAAGTGAAGTGACGAGAGAATGGACACATCCAAACCTGACATTTAAAGTTTATTTTTCTTTGTTATCGGTTTGAACATAAACCTGTGGAAATTCATTATGTTTTGAATATTTCATTTAAATTCATTATGTTTTGAATAAAACAAGCCCTCACTACCCAATGGTCAAGGACTTGAATGACATAGTTAATGGGAGAGACACACTAATCCTTACAATGTTAGTACTTAATCCTTAACTCACTTGGTTGTTCTCTTTAGTTAATATATTTCTACTGTGTTAAAACTGTCTAAAGATCTATATCACAAAAAGTCTTTGGTCAATTTGTGTTGTAATATTAATTTAGTTAATAGGTTAAGTAGATGTATAGTTGTTAGTTCAAAAATAATGTCAACATGGTTAATAAGTTTAAAACATATTAGATTTAAGTGAAAAAGTTTAAACTTATAAACTTTAAAAACTAAAATGGAATATTTTTAAAATATACTAGACTTTTACCGAACCAAAATAAAATTTATATCAAACATATATATTAAGTTAATTGATTCAGCAACAATAATTTTGATTCAAGAAAGTAAATAAATTAATAAAAAAATTAGAATAATGCACTTTATCTCCTATTATGGATTCATATTGTTGACATGAACAACACATGAGAGTAGGAACTAGGAACAGGGACTGTCTTATAAACTGACGCGTGGCGTGGGAACCAACCAACCATTAACCAATATGGAGACAAATCTCACCTCATTTCTTTACCATCTTTGTCCCTTTTTCTCTCTCTCTCTCTCTCTTAATTTTACTTTATTTGTTAATTTGATCTTAGGGTCATTTTAATATGAAAATGAAGTTTAGAAAAAATAAAAAATTTAAAAGTTAATATTCATCCTTTTAAGTCTTTTGAAGATATTCAGAATTCCGTTTTACTTTGTTTGTTAATTTGATTTTAGGACCATTTTAATATGAAAATGAAGTTTAGAAAAAATAAAAAATTTAAAGGTTAATATTAATCATTTAGGTCTTTCGAAATAATCAGAATTTCAAGCTTTTAATTTTTAAGTAAACACACATTTATTCTTGTAAAGTATAGAGTATTTTACTTTATATCTTGAAGTGTATTCTCAATCTAAATTTCAAACAAAACAAATATTAGTAAACGAAATTGTACAAATAAAAAAATCTAATTGTTAATATTGATTATTTACGTGGTTAGAGACAATCAGTCCATTTATTTAGTTTTTCGTTGGGGTTGGTCAAACTTGAGTTTTACTAACTCTAAAAAAATTTCTATGGTTAATATTAACCTTTAAATTTTTTATTTTCATAATTTTATTTCTCCAACTACATATCAAATAAATAGGTAAATAATTATAATAACTAGTTCTACATCAAGAAGAGAAAGTTACTTATGGAAGTTACTGAAGTAGATAATAATTAAACATAATTCAACATATATTTGAGATTAATATAGAGAGCCCTGTTCCATTTTCTCACCAAAGAAATAAACATGCTTTTAAAATCTCATTTTTTTAAAAATTTCCATTCAGAAAACAAAACGGAGAAACAAACATAGCAATAACTGCATTATCTATCTTGAGAATTTTATTTTAATTAACTTCTTATATTTATTTTATTTTTATCTCTTATTTTGTTTATAAAATTTAGTCCAGCATGCTGATTAGACCGGAAAGAGCAAAGTCAGCTTCGTGTTGTGATATATCATTGCTAATTTTTGGAGGGTTTTCTTAACACATTCAAGCTTTATAAACTAAATTTAATTATTGACTCTATAAAAATATAATATTTATTTTTTAAAGCAAAGATTTAATATTTTTCTTTTCATTACACATATTCACACATCACTCGTTTTGAAAGTCTAGAAGATAATTTCTTTACATTTAGCTTATTAGATAAATATTTTATTATTTTACCATTTTTTATTTTTGGCATTCAATAATATTTTAAATATTTTATCATTAAATAAAAAATTAGTATATCAAATTTATAAAAAAATATATTAATATTTTTAAGATAAAAATCTAAAAATTAAATAAACTGTCGATGTAAACTACAGGATGTGATTAAAAACAACTTCACTTTTTATTAATATACACATAAAAGAAATCATTTATATATAGCTAAATCCTGAAAAGAGATATACCATACAATATGTACACAAAATATAATTATCCACACACTAAGAGTCTGTTTAGATTTTCAATTTGGTTGGTCAAATCACCTTAAATCTTAAACTAGGGTTTGACCAACCCAAAAATAGATCATAGGATTAAACAGAGTTTTGAACTCTAAAATTTTTTTTATTTTCACAACTCTATTTCTTCAACTACAAACCAAAACGTACCCATTAACTCTTTTAATTAGGTGAGAAGTTATAATTGCTGATCTATGACATAAAGTTTCCACTTACACATGAATATTACTACCACTATTTCTTTTGAATATGGAACTATAATTTCTTCTTATTATTTGTGTTTCTTTAATATATTTTCATGTTTTAGAGGAATCTAGTGTGTCACATGGGAAGAATGAGTTTCAGACCACCTATAGTGTGTCCCCTGAACAATGACATTATACACATGAAAGTGAACTCATCCTCCAAATAAACACGCACTACCAAAATAATTGTATTTTACTCACTTCATAATTATTCTTATTATACTTTTAGATTTATGAATAGAAAGAATGGTATGTTTGAAAAAACATAATAATATATATTGTAAATTAAAAATGATCTTATAAAAATAACTAAAAAATACTTATAAATTTTATTCTCATTAAAAACCTTACATATCTTTACTAATATTTCAAGCTATACTATAGAAACTACTTTCTTAACAACTTTTAAATTTTGTGTACTTTTAAACGACAAAGTTGTTTGTAGTGATAAGATTTATATGATCAATATGATGATCAAAATAATTTGGTTGATGGATATCCTAGAAAAACAATTTGATTTTTTTAAAAGAAAATTAGGTATATATATCCTATACATAAATTACATAATACATGGACTTACAATGGCAGAGAAGGTTGAAGATAACATTCCATGAGTATTATTACACTTTTGCTTTGCTACTTTATGCAGTCGAGTTCTGATAGAAGCAGAGCTCAATGGATTAAAGTTACCAGAAAAACAAATATAGAAAGTTTCTGACCAAATGAAAGTGCAAACATCTCATAAGTTCCTGGGTATATATATATATATACAAAACTCAACACTGTACTGCACTCTCTTGGCTTTTAGAAAAACAAATGGCCACATCCACAAGCTAATTAGTTTCCAAAACTCTTTTAGTAAATTATAGAATAGATTACCAAACTTTTTGATCAGTAGTGGACATGTTTTGTCCTGAGTCCAAAAGTGACTTTATATGTAATATGTCCAGTTGAGTTCTTAGTTTTAATAAAGTAACAGTGTTGTATCTCCCTTTCTTTATTTATTACCATGACAAATTTTTAGCTCAATTTATGAACACCTTTTTGAATATCAGCACTAGACAAAGTTTATTATCAGAAACTACAGGAGACTTAATTAGTACTCTTAAGCCTTTCAAAAACTATACATGTCATATCCGATTTAACCATTAAATCAGAACCATATAATATATTTTTTTTGGTAAAAATTCAACTTTAATCCTTTATGTTAATTTAAATTTTTGATTTAATTTGTTGTGTTTTCTTTTTCTTTTTCAATTTAATCTTTTATGTTTGATTTTTATTTTACAATATTATGTTTTTCCTTAAATATTCTAACACATTTTGTTAGTGATTGTTGTTGAATCAAAATGACCATTTGATGTTTTTTTAAGTCTTCTTCAATTTGTTGGAAATTCAGATTTATTGGAATATGAACCGATATTAAGTGTCTGTTTGATATGCAGTTAGGTAATAAAGTTATGAAAATAGAAAAATCTAAAAGTTAATATTGATTATTCATGTTGTTTGAGATAGTCAAATTTTGGATTAGTCAAACCGAGGACCAAACACCCTATGCATACTAAATAGCTTTGATCTAGGCAAATATAGAACTAGCTGCAATGGCAAAAGAATACTTCATCATGTCTCAACAAAAGAAAGAGAAATATTTAACAAATGATGATAAAAATAAGAAGGAAAAAAGTTAAAGTGTTAGACTATTTAACGAAAAAGAAGAATATTAAAAAAATATTGAACTATAACAATAAAAAACACTTAAATAACCAAAAGAAAATTTAAAAGCATATAAAGTAACAAACTGTATTTTTGCCTATTTTTATTTTTATTGTTGTGTCAAATCTTAAGTAACACTTAATTAAAATGTATTACAAAATTTCTTATTTTCATCCCAAATATATTATTGCATTCATTTTGATACACTAATTAAGTTAAAGATTATATTGTTCTAATATAAAGGGATCTCTCTCTCACACACAACCACTTATCCTTTTATACATATTCATGAAAATGTGGAAACAAATGCTTTAAAATATTCCTAAACTTAGTTTCAAGTGTCAACACGTGTTTGGATACTTCCTAAATTGAAATATTTTTTTTATAGGGACACAACAAAATCTAGAATAGGTCCATTTTTTTGGCGATATTGGGGTGTCCCTATCCACTTTATGCATTTCATGTGCCTTTTTTTTTCTTTTAATCCATAGTTTGTTTGGTTCACCGTCCACAAGGAATATTCTTCATCTATCAGTATCACAATCATGAATAATATACATGTTCTCCCTTTTTCCTACAATTTCTTCGCTATATTATTCTTTAATCACTTTGTAAACGTAGATACAAGTTAATTACAGAGTTATGAAAATTAAAAAAATTAAAAATTAATATTTATTTTTTATATCATTTAAAATAATTAAAATTTCGTTTAACTGTCGGATTAATTTTTCCATAAACTGAAATTGTACCGTGTTTAATATCATAGACTGAGATTGTAAAAAGAATATATGATTCGACTTCTATTAAACATAGAAATATAATTAAATTTCAAATATAATTTTTTTAAAAATGAAACATGTAATTGAAAAAAAAAAACTGAGTATGGATTACGTGGCAATATATGGATAAGAGTGTCCAAGCTGTTGTTTTGTATTGTAGTTATTCGTGATTGCCAAAAGGAAGTGACAAACCCCAATTGTGGTAATAAAGAATATGAATGTGAACCATTTAAAATAGTCTATGATATATTTGGTGGGTGGTTTATTTATTTATTTTTTATCTTTTCCTAGAATCGGTGAGAAAAAGAAAGACACAGTACTTTGGTTTATTTAACCCTGGATTTTTAATGATCAAGGTCACCTATTGGGCCTAATGGGCCTATAACCTGCAAGATATATAAAGGTGAGAAAAAGTGCATGTGAACCTAACTCTCTGTGCGTATAAAGAAGTATATGTTTATCATGCAATCAACTTTCATTATAGTGGAAGACTTTGTGTTAATTAAATTGGGGTTGTATTAAAAAATTGTTAGTTTAATAAAAACTTAATTATTTCAAATGATATATAAAATCAATATTAATTATTAAAAAAATCATTTTTATAACTTTGTTTTTACAACTAATTATTAAATAAACACTTAATAAAAGGGTATGAAGTGTTTGAAAGAAAAAAATCAAACACAATAAAATATAATAAAACTAGTATATATCATATAAGTACTTTTGCTCTTTTTCTCAAGAGATTATGAGTGTTTCCCATGCCTGATCTTGCTGATTGGTATAACAAAAGTACTTCCCTAAATACACAATGGATTATGATTTGTTTGGTCTAAAAACTTATATTTAGTTTAGAATAAAAAACAAATACAACTACCGAGACTGATTTAATTTGATTGAAGATTTTGAAACAGATACAATAGACTTGATCAACATCAAGCTTTTGAATTAGGTTAAAAGTCTTATCATTTATGGATCCTAAATAAAGTGAGTTTGGTCTCTAAACTGGTTGCGATATTAAGGGATACATCATCACAGCAAAATGAAACTGCAAAAATTGTACATATAATGCTAGAATGAAATGAATTTGTTTGACATATCCATAAACCTACATAAGCAAGCTCTAGTTAATCATGAATTAGATGTACTATCCTTAAATGATAGATAAGTCCAACCTATTTCCTAAAATTTGCCTTACCAAAATAATTAGGCTATATATAAACCTAAACTTATTTTTGAAATTGAATTTGTATACCAAGGTGAAGGTAATTTATTGGACTCAACTCATTTTTACCACTCTCAACTCAACCTTCAACTTATTTTTACCCTAAACCCTAAACCCTAAACTATATATTTTCTACTTTCTCTGATTATTATAAGGGGAACATATATTTAAGATTAAAGAAGAGATTATCCACCATAAAATAAAAATGATTTCTAGATATTTGATACGTAAGTATGTATTTGCAAGTTGCAACACAATACAAATGCTTTTATAAAAATAATTAATGGGCTCTAATTTATGTTAGTGGAAAGCCTTTTTTCTAGATATTTGTGTTAGGCTAAGATTTTGTGATTAGGCCTGATACTCTTTTAAGGTCCAGATTCATATAGTTGATTTTTTAATCACTAAAAACAAATTATTTAGCAAGTATTGAATTTCCTCATGCTAATTATTAATTGTGAGCCAGTATGCTAATGCAAACAAGTTACGACAAGAGTGATCATATTGTAATTGTACTAGCAAGTAAGGGATGTAACTCCTTTTTTAAATTTTTATTATAAAATTATAAAATAGTAATACTTGTGAAAATAATATATTAATAATTTTTTATAAAGCTATTGTATGAATTTTTTTAAATAAATTGTAATTTATACATATAGATTTATTCAATAAAAAAATACTTTAAATACACACAATAAAATTTGAGCAAACAATACCTATTATCAAATTGTGGATTAACAACATGAGAGACATAAATAACTCCTAATTTTCTTTAGAAGAAAGGCTTTCTAGAGGAAAAAAGTTGACGACAAAGAAGAGAATAGAGAAAATAAAGAAGACAAAAATATAAAATGAGAATATTTGGACCTTTTTAATCAAATTAGAATTGGTAGAAATTTGTGTTGCAATTGGGATGGATATGGGATGCCGCTCATAAAAAAAAACTTAAAATCCTTTTGAAAAAGTGGAGTCACGCACCAATATTTATTAAAATGTAAAATATCAAAAAAAACCTTTGTTAAGTCACTGGTCATAAAAACGAGATTCTATATTCGGAAGTTGAACTATAGGTGGGGAAGATATTAACACCTCACATTGTCTGCCATAAGATGGTTACCTCAAATTGATCATATATATTTTAAATAGCCCATAAATTAATTTAACTTCTTAAAAAATGGAATTGAATGACATAAGCAAGGAAAGAAGAAATCTTGAAAGAAGAAATCTTGAAATAAGGCTAACCAGACATGTATTCCAAATTAATCTTAAATTGAATACGTCTAAAATTTAACAAGATTAAGAAGATGTTTTATCTAAATTAACCTTATCACAATATAACGGTGCTTCACTTTAAATAATAATTTTAAAATTAATCAAGACAAACAACAACAAACAAAAATTTATTGAAAGGAAAGCTAGGAGCTGAGACATATTGTTGTATATTGATATCCCATCATTAGAGACAGATCTGCATGTATTACATAGCTGTGAGGCATCCATCGTGACGTCAATAAGCTATGAGACAACTATTGATAGGCACTAGAAGCTGCGAGGCAACCATTATAATTATGAGAAGCTATGAGACAACTACTCAGGATGATTGATATTATATGATGATATTGTGATGGTATGAATGTGTGTTCATATATTATATTAAATGATAATAATGATATGATGAACTAGATTGATTAAATGTGATGCAGGATGTCAAATCCAGTTCTGTATTTGTCATTTAATATATATATATGCTCACCCTTGCACCAATTTTTATCATACAGTGAATTTAGACCGCGAGAATGATTGGTTAAAGGTTGAGAAGCTGGTGGTAGATGAATCCTAATGTGGATTCACTTATATATATGTTTATTGTATAGCTTTTTGTTGTCATAATCTTAGCCGGCTTATTTTGGATACTGTAAATGTAACACCCTCGGTTAGATAAGACAACCCTTTTATAGGATCATCCTATTTAACTAAGAGTGTTAACAGTTTTCATAAAAAGTGAATATTTTTTTTTAATAAAAAGATGGCAGATCAGTGGAAGCAAATAGTGAATATATCACATAGTCATTCACAAACTTACAAATAATTGTACTCATAACAGAATGGGGCACGCAGACACCCTTAAATATTATACAGTCATCCGGTGTCTGATTATCATTAATAAATATTCAATCTATATAAATTCTATCATTAACGATCGTTCTTAGTGGGTTCAGCATATTGCTGTTCTTCATACTCGGGTTCTTGATTTCCTAATTCCTCTGAAAATTGTCAACAGTAAGGGTGAGTATAACCCAAGACCCTGATGGTTAATCCGGTGCGGACATAATTCAGTTAACATACAATATCACATATGATCCGGTCTGGATACCGGCCCCCAATCTTGTGACGTCAGAGTGACCTCATATAAGGAAAACCGGTGTCCTGGTTCAACATTACCACACCGGATATCCGATGTCTGGCCTTCCGTTCTCATCTCACGACCGCCCCACTTATTGTCTCTATAACGGATCATTGTTCATTTTCACAGAACATTTATATAACTGTTGGCTTCTCAGTCACAGCAAGATAAGAGCCCCTAATAACTTATCAGCGAAGATACTGTATATAGCAAAATATGTCACGTCAATGGCCTCAGAAAGCAAGTGGATGTGTCAGCAGATTATGCGGAAAAGGTGATTATCCTCTCTTCTTCCTATAGGATCATACTCTGATAATTGACCTACCCTCCTGACACATTCTGAGTGTTGAGCCACCCTGATTGACATAATGTACACGCTATCAGAGCTAGGGGACCCACCTGTATCCAACGACTCATTTTCTCACGTTCAACTATAAATAGCTCAAGTCAATACACATGCAAGGTGACGTTGTTCTAACTTACACTTTACTATTACATCGCTTGAGCATTCACTGAGTTCTTACTCTCTTCTAACTTGAGCGTCGGAGAATCTTCGCAGGTGGCACCACCTTTCGCCCCCTGCAACGCGAAACGTTGGTGTGAAGGATCTCCAGGACAACAAGACCAGCCTCTCCCACTGAGAGACCGGATTAATACGCCGGATACTCACTGTTCCGGTGTGCAAACCCTAAAAACACCTATCTTCTTGTGGCTGGTCCCACACCGGATCCTAGACCCCGGTTCAGACCAGTTCATTGGCACGCCCAGTGGGACTTGTTAGAGTTATTCCCATTTTCGCAGAAGTTTGGTTGTCACGATGGAAGGTGATGGGAGAGATTTCGTTGATGGTCACGTGGAGGATGTGACCCATCAACAGACTGGAAGGAGACTTGTCTTCGAGTCCCCTGTAACTCAAACCCGGAGGATGGTGCAAGTGCAAACGCCTGACCCTCGCGATGAGGTTATCAGGCAACTCAGGGAGGAGCTGATGGAGTTGAAGCGGGAGAGAGGAGGAGCTGGGGACAGGGTAACGTCCCATGCAGAAGAGACTCACCACGCATCAGAGAGGGGCAGGTCTACAGCCCTCCAGTATTTGAAGATCCCCACGTATGAAGAGAGAGAGCAGACTCAAGACTCTGGTGATAGAGTCAGTACCAGGAGAAGGGAGCAGGCGGTGGTGACTTCAGGGACGTACAAGCTCAGTGTCCCTTTCTCAAGAAGGCTGATGAGCATTACCATCCCGAAACATTTGCAAACAACTCAGCCACTGTCGATAGGGAAGTATAATGGAGAAACTGATCCCACTAAGCATTTGGATGCTTATGTGTATGAAGCTATGTATTTGGGAGCAGATGAAGATGTTATGTGTAGGATGTTCCCAAGAACACTAACGGAGGAGGCTCTCAGTTGGTTTAAAAGCTTACCCTCAGGATCTATAGACTCTTGGGAGGAAATGGCTGCTGCATTTGAAAGCCATTTTGTCATCTCTAGGGATATCCCAAGAACTTCTCACACCCTGGCCCAGATAAGGCAGGGAGAAACTGAAACTCTTAAGGAGTTCTTGAAAAGGTTTTATAAGGAGGCAGCTTTGGTCCCCAACCTCACGGAGGCCATACAACTTCATATTGTAGTGGAAGCTCTTCAGCCTGGTTCAGCCTTTGCCCTATCTTTGGCAAAGAGCCCCCCAACAACCTTCGAGGAGTTTCGAAGGAAAGCTTCCAAGTACGTGGGCATAGAGATGCATCTGGAGGCAACCGCAACAAGAATGAAGCCTTCAGCACCCACTCAGCAGCCACGGAGAGAAAAGGAGAGAGTGAGGCCTGAGAAGCATGCATTTAGAGAAGACTTTGTAAACGCTCGCCCGCATCCACGAGATAGGCGTGTATCATCGTTCAACAACTATGCTCCGTTGAACACCAGGCACTCACAAATCATGAGGGAGGTTGGTTGGCCAACGTTGAACGTCTTTGGTATAAGGAAACCATCCCCAGTCAAGAGGGGTGGTAACCCACGCAAGTATTGCACTTTCCATGAACAGACAGGACACAATACTGATGAGTGCAAGGCATTAAAGAATACGGTGGAAACTCTCATTCGAGAAGGAAAGCTGAAGCAGTATTTGTTCAAGGAGAAATCTGTAGACGAGCCTCAGAGGATGGAAAAAAGGAGTAGAGATCCTGATGACGAAGATGATAATACACGTAACCCAGCAAGGAAGTTCACTGCAGCCGAAAAGCAGAAGGGAGTAGTGATTGCTGGAGATGCCCAACAAAATAACATGCCCCAGCAGCAGAGGCAGGGCAGACGAGAAGTGATTGAGATGATAGCCGGAGGATTTGCGGGAGGAGGAGCATCAATCACAGCACAGAAGAATCACCACAGGATGATTCTGTCTGTCCAGGGCAAACCAAGGGATAACCGCCCTTTCAGGGACGGTATGGCAGCTCCGACGGTGTCATTTACTGATTATGACTTTGGCCCAACAATTCCAGGAGGTGATGATGCAGTAGTTATCGTGGCAGTCATAGCCAACAAGAATGTCAAGAGGATTCTCGTCGATCAGGGAAGTTCTTGTGATGTTATCTTTTATAATTGTTTCAAACGAATGGGTTTCAATGATGCAGATTTACAACCTTACACGCAAGATCTCACAGCGTTTAATGGAGCCAAGCAACCCACCAAGGGGTATCTTGACACTCTGATCTCTTTTGAAGGAGAGCCTGGAGCGAGAACAGTCAAGTCGAGAATTCTGGTGATTGATGTGAAATCCCCATACAACGGTATCATAGGCCGTCCTACACTGAATGCGATGGAAGCAATTGTTTCCACTCCTCACCTCTTGATCAAATTCATTGACAAGGACAACGGTGTGTCCTCTCTCCGTGGAGATCAGGAGATGGCTCGATATTGTTATAACCTGAGCCTAAACATGGTCAAGTTGGAAGCATTCAACAAGAAGAGGAAGCTGAACGATGGAGGAACAGCGGCAGGGTCTGTCAGTCTAATTGATCTGGACCCCAGAGCGGAATTGAAGATTGACCCACTCAATCCCTCTAAGCCCACACCGGATGGTGGTTCCAGGGATGTTGTCTTATGGGATTCCCCAGAGAAGGTCACGCACATCAATGATAAGCTGGAGTTTGCTATGGAGCAACGCTTATTAGCCCTTTTGCAGGAGTTCAAGGATCTTTTCGCATGGACAGCAGCAGACATGCCTGGGATGGACCCTGATTTCTGTTGCCACAAGCTTGCTGTGTACCCTGAAACAAGACCGGTGGCCCAGAAGAAGAGGAGGTTGGGACCGGAGAAGCAGAGGGCAGCTTGTGAGCAGACAGAGGAGTTGTTGAAAGCGGGCTTTATCAGGGAGATACGCTACTCTTCTTGGCTTTCTAATGTAGTTATGGTGTAGAAAGCTAATGGCAAATGGAGAATGTGCACAGATTATGTAGATCTTAACCGTTGCTGCCCCAAGGATCCATATCCCCTGCCCAACATTGATCGCATGGTGGATGATTCATCTGGTTACCAGTACCTCAGTTTCATGGATGCTTATTCGGGGTATAACCAGATTCCGATGTGGGAGGGAGACCAAGAGAAAACTGCCTTTATCAATGACCGCGGTGTTTTTTGCTACATCGTCATGCCTTTTGGATTGAAGAACGTCGGCGCTACCTATCAGCGCATGATTAACAAAGTCTTTGAAGGGATGCACACCAGGCTGGTCGAAGTTTATATCGATGATATTATAGCCAAAACGCCCGCTGGAGGAGACCACATTGAAGATCTGCGCCAAGTCTTCACTAGGCTTCAACAGTACAACATGAGGTTAAACCCCTTAAAATGCACCTTTGCCGTTCCCGCTGGGAAATTCTTGGGATTCATGTTGACCTAGCGAGGCATCGAGGCTAACCTTGGGAAGTGTCAAGCAATCTTGGATATGCAGAGCCCCAAGAGCCTGAGGGAAGTCCAATCATTGAATGGGAAGGTAGCCGCTCTGGCTCGTTTCATGCCCAAAATGGCACACAGATCCCTTCCCCTGTATAAGGCGTTGAAGAAACACAAGAGTTTTGAATGGGGAGAGGAGCAAGAACAAGCCTTCCAACAGCTCAAGGCCGTTCTCTCGAGTCCACCAATTTTGGTTAAGCCTGACCCTGGTGAGACTTTGATCTTGTATTTAGCAATCTCTGATGAAGCCCTAGGCGTGGCCTTGGTTAAAGAAACCCCTGAAGGGCAGAGACCGGTGTACTTTACTAGTAAGACGCTTCAGGGGGCGGAAGGAAGGTATCAGAAGATTGAGAAAGCTGCCCTGGCAGTCGTGTGGGCATCACGACGGTTGAGGCCCTATTTCCACGCGTACCCAGTACTGGTGAGAACGGATTTGCCTCTCCGTTCAGTGCTTAGCAAGCCAGACCTCACCAGAAGGATGATAAAATGGTCTATCGAGTTGTCTGAATTTGAAATTTTGTATGAGCCTCGAGGAGCCATCAAGGTGCAAGTGTTGGCTGATTTTGTTGTGGAGATGACTGGGGCAGACCCTGCCACCCCTCGAGCGTATTGGACCATTTACGTTGATGGATCGTCGAATAGCAAAGGTTGTGGAGCAGGTGTTGTGGTAGAAAGTGATGATGGTGTGCACCTAGAAATTTCTCTCCGATTCAATTTCAAGACCTCCAACAACCAGGCTGAATACGAAGCATGCTTGGCCGGCCTCCGTGCGGCGATTGACATCGGAGCATCAGCAGTCACGCTGTGCAGTGATTCTCAATTGGTGATTTCGCAGATCCAGGGGGAGTACCAAGCGAAGGAGCCGCAACTTCAATTGTACTTGAATTGTGTTAATGAGTTGAGGAGAAGATTTGAAGTTTTAGAGTTCAAACATGTGCCCAGAGAGGAAAACACCAGAGCGGACATCTTGTCAAGACTTGCAAGTACAAAGCAGCCCGGCAGCACAACAACGGTGGTTCAAAGCACTTTGACATCACCTAGTATACCTCTGTACCCTTCTCTGAATGCTGTCATGGTGAGCTATCCATATGAGGATTCTTGGGTCATCCCCTATATTCGCTATCTGGCTGATGGCCAACTTCCCACTGATGAGAAGGAGAGAAGACGAGTGAAGAGGGAGCTACCATATTTTACTATGGTTGATGGCGTTCTCTACAAAAGGGGATTCTCTGTCCCATATCTTTTGTGTTTGAGAGAGGATGAGGTTCAAGCGGTTTTGGAGGAAGTGCACGAGGGGCAGTGCGGGCACCATGCTGGGGGCCGAAGCTTAATGAGAAAAGTCCTCAGGGCTGGATATTTGTGGCCCACTGTGAAGCAGGATTCTGCAGATTTTGTTAGGAAGTGCGACGCTTGTCAAAAATTTTCCAATCTTCACCATACACCGGCCCAAGAGCTGTCCTCATCTGTTGTACCTTAGCCGTTCTACCAGTGGGGCCTTGATATTTTAGGTCCATTCCCCACTGCGCCAGGAGGTATCAAATATTTGATCGTGGGGGTAGACTACTTCACCAAGTGGATCGAAGCAGAACCAGTAGTGCATATCACTTCTGCGCGAACAAGACGTTTCGTGTATGAAAATATCATAGCTCGATTCGGGGTGCCAGGGCGGATTGTGACTGACAACGGCACCTAGTTTACAGACAAAAAGTTCACAGATTTGCTTGAAGAACTGAGGATAATCCAGATATTTTCATCTGTTGAACACCCCCAAACTAATGGACAAGCGGAGGTAGCCAATCGGAAATGCTAAAAGGGTTGAAGAAGCGTCTGGGAGAAGCGAAGGGAGGATGGACTGATCAGCTATGCCATGTTTTATGGGCATACCGCACTACGCCACATTCTTCCACTAACGAATCTCCATACCGGTTGACGTACGGGGTTGAGGCGATGATTCCAGTGGAGCTACAAACAAGATCGGCTCGTGTGGAGTATTTTTCAGCTGAAGATAACAACGCCAATTTGGCATCAGAACTGGACGTCCTCCAGGAGTTAAGGGAAAAGGCTTTTGTCAGAGATCAGGCAGTAAAAGCAAAGGCAGCACTCCGGTATAATAAACGTGTCCAGTACAGAGCTTTCAACACCGGAGATCTTGTTTTGAGAAAGGCGAGTGTGGGGAATAAATTCGCTCATCAAGGAAAGCTAGCACCGACGTGGGAAGGTCCTTATAGAGTTTCTGAAGTAACTGGAAAAGGGTCATACCGGTTGGAAGAACTTGATGGAACTCCAATCCGCAACAAATGGAACACTCAGAATTTACGTGTTTATTACAGCTAGTTGGTAAGACGGCGTGTACTCTTTTTCCTTACTTGAGTTTTTTCCCATTGGGTTTTCTCAAGAAGGTTTTAACGAGGCATGGCCCCAACTACGCTCTCCATGTAATGTACTTTCAATCTTAATGAGAATACATTTTAACCGCTCTATCATTCTCACTTTTCTTATGTGTTGTGATTTATAGTCGTAGCTTAACACGTATACATCTCAGGACGGATGAACTCAACTACCAATTCTGTAGTTGATGATGTAACTCCTCGAGGGACTGATGAAGACCCCTCAGGATGGATGATCTCAATCACACATCGTGTGTTTTGACGATGTAACTCCTTGAGGTGGAATGGGTTGTAGGGCTGGTCTTTTCTCAAGGCCACAAACCGAACCCCATTCGAAGACCACATGGGTTGTAGGGCTGGTCCTTTCTCAAGGCCACAAACCGAACCCCATTCGAAGACCACATGGGTTGTAGGGCTGGTCCTTTTTCAAGGCCACAAACCGAACTCCATTCGAAGACAACATGGGTTGTAGGGCTGGTCCTTTTTCAAGGCCACAAACCGAACCCCATTCGAAGACCACATGGGTTGTAGGGCTGGTCCTTTTTCAAGGCCACAAACCGAACCCCATTCGAAGACAACATGGGTTGTAGGGCTGGTCCTTTTTCAAGGCCACAAACCGAACCCCATTTGAAGACAACATGGGTTGTAGGGCTGGTCCTTTTTCAAGGCCACAAACCGAACCCCGTGCGAAGGCTTGGGCGCAGTAGGCTGGTTCATACAGAAAACCACGCTGAACCCCGAGTAACGGGCGTAGTAGGTTCAGGATTAGCCCTGATCCGAACCCCGTGTTGAAGGCTTGGATTGTAGGATTGCACCGAACTCCAAGTACGGTTAGTAGGATCAAACCGAACACCGTGTGAAGACTTGAGATGTAGGACCAAACCGAACCTCAAGAGAAAGGCGTAAAGCTTACCCTTGTCAAAGCTGTACCAAAATTCAAAGGCAATGTCCGTCCTCAATTATGGAATATCCACCACAGAGCGGTTGAACGCTAACGTACCCGCTCTACATCCTCGAGGACAGATGAGCATTTCTATCTTTTTGAGAAGTTAAAAGGTAATTCTTGAGATAAAATTTCCCTTCCCAATGTACTTATACTTGGGGACAGGGCATGCTTTAACTTAATTATCGCTTCTTTGTTACAATTTATTATCTTAATCCGGTGTGATAAGTACGCTCTAAGTAGCTAGGTAACCACACAGAACGGATTCACAAAGCATTGAAAACAATAAAGTGTTTTGTATAGCACTAAGTTATCCAGCAATCATACATTCGACGCAAGCAGTTGAAGAGAAGCAACAGTAAATTTTATTTCCAAAAATAAGAAATTATGCAGGTCACAAAGTAGTTAAAGACTGGAGCTGATCCCAGTACACAGCTATGAATAAAGCATAAATTAAGAGACCGGTGCCTGATCCTCCGCAGTGGGCACTCCCGTCTTCTCCATTTTGTCCTCTGCTCCAGCTTGGGCACCTTCTTGTGTTTCAGCTCCAGAGGCAGCGGTGGACGTTGTTGGCTCCATACTTTGACCTTCTGGAAGGGGAGGCATTTCATACAGAGATGCACGGGGTTCATGGTGCGAGCCGTCCTTATGTACTTCGACAAGTTTTCCCCCATGGAATTCGAAGAACGGATCCAATCCGTACAGATTCAGCTTCACTCCAGGGTTACGATAATAAACTTGACGGAGGGCCAGACCGAAGGATTCATACGCCACATTTTTGCATATCTCCAAGGCTTTGGCAGCCTTGGCCTTCGCAGCAGTTAATTTTCTTTGAACCTTGGCAAAATCCTCTTCTGAAGGCCCAGCACTCGCACCACCCTTCTTGAGTTCCTCAATTTGGGCTTGCATCTCCTTCCGAAGGCTCTCCCACTCCCCAAGGTCTTTGTTGCGACCGTCCTCCATAATTTTGAGATCGTCAGCAAGCTTAGCCGATCTCTTCTTCTCTAGTTGTAATTCTTCTTCGGGGAGGGGTATGGATTTATTCTGATTCTGAAGGTCGGCAACTTCCCGCTCTAGAGCCTTGTTGGCGAAATGAACTTGGCTTGCCTCCTCAGTTTTCCTCTGGATCGTCTCTTTGGTTTTCTTCAATTCTGACTCCACGCCTCTCTGAACTTCAGCTTGTTTGGCCGCCCATGTCTCCTTCACCGCGAGTTCGGTTTCAAGTTTTTCAACCTGCTCCATATAATCCGCCTTCTCGCTCAGGGAATCAAGGAGGCCGGACAGTTCATCCAGCTGCCAACGCCCGGCCTTACAAGCACCTCGAACCCCAACAGCGTCGAGGGAAGGGCGGAGGCAGTATCGTGCCTTTGGAAGAGTGGGAGGCATAGACCCCTGAAACCACAAGTAAGGAGAGAGGAAGGAGTCACGCGGAGGATCAAACGCCAGAGGAGGACCATTCCCAGAGTCCGGCTCTGAAGCATTCTGTGAAGAAGGGGTAGAGGATTCAGGAACGGGCTTCTTTCCCTTATCCTTCTTCAATCCGGTTTCTTCGAGCGTTTTCTGACGCTTCTTCATAGGGTCATCAGAGGAAGGCTTTTCTTGATCTGCCTTTTTTACAAGGTGCCTCTTTTTCTTCTTCTTTTCTGGGACGGCCTCCTCGTCGCCCGCTCTAGTGGCTTCAGCCTGTTTTTCTGTTTCCTCCTTATCGAAGAGAGGAACCTCTTCACCTACTACAGAGGTCAGGGGAATGAGGGGAGTTTTGGTGGCGTTCCTCTTCGCCTGGATCTCATTCTCCTCAGAGGAAGAATCACCGTCAGCCATCATGGTCTTTAATGACAACATCTCTGGGCAGGCTCTTTCGATTTGTTCTGCAAAACAAGAAAGGTCGAGTTAGCACATAAGAAGAAAAAATAATCAGAACGGAATAACTATACAACACAAAAAGAGTAAGAGCGAATATTACGGAGGTAGGTGTTTCTGATGTCATCCTCTGCCAAGAGGAGCCTGCTGAAAAATCCTTTGAGGGTCTTCGAGGCCGTCTGCATGGTGCTCAAGACCTCAACAGAATGAGAGAAGAGTTCACTCTCATCTGTGTAATAAGCACGGCTCATGAGGAGAAAATGCTCGTGCGTCCAGCTAAGAGGAAACTTGGTAAATCCCTCCTTGTTTCGCCAGAAGACCGGCTTATTCGGTTGAATATGGACCCGCGTGTAGTAATGCTTGAAGGAGCGTCCATCCACCTTCGTGGATTCCGTATAAGATTTGAAATTTATCACCCTTGAGTCACTATGGAGAGTAATGAACCCAAGGCCGCCCTTCTTATTAGCACGGCGGACCACTTGGCAATAGTAGAACAGTTTGGCCACAGTGGCGGAGAAGTTGAAATGCTCCCCCAGAATCTCCAGAGCCCGGACTAGACCCCAACCGTTGGGATGCAGTTGTGTAGGGGCGCAGTCTAAGAAGCGTAGAACGGCCATCTGGAATTCCGTCATGGGGAAGCGTACTCCCAATTTCAAGAAGACGAAGTCGTACATGTAGACCGACCTCTCATTAGGGACGCTGTGGCATACTCTCTCAGAGGGACGTGGTGCCAGCACAGCGTATCGCGCTTTGTACTTCTTGTCTGAGTATATTTTGCAGTGGAAAGAGACCGTGCATTCCTCCTCACTCGCATGGTGCGAAGGGATCTCTAGGAATTCCTCTTCTACCCAGCAGTAGGGTTTCTCCCTGTTGAGCTTTTCCCAGTCAAGCCGGTGTGCCACAACGTTGACACATCCTTCAGCAGAGCGGAGAACTGGTGTTTTTCCACGTCCCGGAAGATCCATAGTTGTGCAGGCACGGTGGAACGCGTACGTGCTGTGGTAAAAAGCAACATCGTCAGAGAGATAACCTTCAGCACTTGACCCTTCATCAGAGCGGCTGGTAGCCCTCGAGTCAAGGGGAACCTCAGAGTGACGTTGGGAAGAGGACGCTCGTGAGGAAGAAGCTTCAGCTCTCTCTGAGCGACGAGGCCCAGCCACAGGAAGATTCACTGGAATCCTCCCACCACGGTGGCTAAGGGGGACGCGAGAGCCAAAACTCCCCCTGTTTGAAGGACCAGCGTTGCCTGCTCCAGGGCGCATGGTGGAAACAGAATGAACAAAAATTGCAAGGAGTTGAAGGAAAGGGAGGTTACCTAAAAGAAGAAGATCTTTGAGAAGTTTGAAGACGACAGAGAAATTTCCAAGAAATTTAAGCAGAGGTTCACTAAGCTTGAAAATAAGAGTGGATTCCAAAATCTGCTAAGAGTCCCTTTTATAGGTAACGAAGAGGCATAGTGTTCCGTCGAAGGTCACAATGCTTGCCTCAAAACGCAACCTTTCAAATTGAAATGACTCTGTCGTTTCGTCACGAATAAGCGTGAAAATGGTAACGTTTCAGTAAACGTTTTGGCAAAATGGGCCCCCCTTTTCAGTTTGAATCCAGGCCCAATAAGCCCAATCGACGGTTACACTCTTGGGTAATGATGGCTCGTGCATAAAAAATGCATTTAATGTCCAATCATGCCATGCGCATTTAATGCCTTTCAACCACTTTTCGAATACCAAGGGTTTTGATTCTCAAAGACTCTTGGGATTTCCATCATTTATTTTACGCTGTCTGAATCCGTTGTACGTAGCGCGAGAAGAGCGGTCACTCGTTCATTAGAGCGGATGCCACAGAGCTTTCAGAGACCTTCCAGAATGTACCACCGGCATCCAGACTTCTCTAGAGTTGTGTAGCTCATATGAGCAACTTAACAGTCCCTCATACAAGCTAGGGGACAGATGATTCGGTCTGGATACCGGCCCCTAATCTTGTGACGTCAGAGTGACCTCATATAAGGAAAACCGGTGTCCTGGTTCAACATTACCACACCGGATATCCGATGTCTGGCCTTCCGTTCTCATCTCACGACCGCCCCACTTATTGTCTCTATAACGGATCATTGTTCATTTTCACAGAACATTTATATAACTGTTGGCTTCTCAGTCACAGCAAGATAAGAGCCCCTAATAACTTATCAGCGAAGATACTGTATATAGCAAAATATGTCACGTCAATGGCCTCAGAAAGCAAGTGGATGTGTCAGCAGATTATGCGGAAAAGGTGATTATCCTCTCTTCTTCCTATAGGATCGTACTCTGATAATTGACCTACCCTCCTGACACATTCTGAGTGTTGAGCCACCCTGATTGACATAATGTACACGCTATCAGAGCTAGGGGACCCACCTGTATCCAACGACTCATTTTCTCACGTTCAACTATAAATAGCTCATGTCAATACACATGCAAGGTGACGTTGTTCTAACTTACACTTTACTATTACATCGCTTGAGCATTCACTGAGTTCTTACTCTCTTCTAACTTGAGCGTCGGAGAATCTTCGTAGGTGGCACCACCTTTCGCCCCCCTGCAACGCGAAACGTTGGTGTGAAGGATCTCCAGGACAACAAGACCGGCCTCTCCCATTGAGAGACCGGATTAATACATCGGATACTCACTGTTCCGGTGTGCAAACCCTAAAAACACCTATCTTCTTGTGGCTGGTCCCACACCGGATCCTAGACCCCGGTTCAGACCAGTTCAGATAATAATAAGTGTAACGTCCCAATAATTTAAAAGGATTAAGGAAGAGTTTCTAAATGAAAATCCAAGTGAAAAATATGAAAAACAAGATTTTTCTGAGTAGAACAAGGGTAATTCCGAGTGAAATAAGTATGATTCCGAGGGGTTTTCTAAATGAACTGGCTAAAAATCCGAGTGAAATTGAGTCTCCAAGTGAAATAAAATCTGATTCCGAGTGGAATCAGTCTGAAAGGAGTTTTCTGAGTGAAATTAAGATATGTTCCGAGTGAAATATGTTTGAGGAAGAGTTTTCCGAGTAAAATTAAACTGGGAAGATGTTGTCCAAGTGAAAGCAGACTGGGAAAAGTTTTCTGATTGAAATAAGGTTGTTTTCCGAGTGAAATTACTGAAAAGTGTTCTGAGTGAAAATAATTATGTTTTCTGATTGAAATAACTATAATTCCGAGTAAAAATGATTGAGAAAAAGTTTTTCAAGTAAGAAAAGGGTTCTGTCTGAAATATATAATGATTTACCGAATGAAATCATGTAAAACCGATTGGATTTATATAAAACTGATTGGATTTATATAAAACTGATTGGATTAATGTAAAACTGGTCGGATTAACGCAAAAACTGGTCGGATTAGTGTAAAACTGATCGGATTGATGTAAAACCAACTGGAGTGAAGTAAAACCGAGCTTGTTATCATTGATTCCAACATCTATTTATAATTCTTCACTGGAACTTACATAAATACCCATGATACTTAATATTTTCACAGTTCAACATCAAACATACTCACTTAATCATCAAAATTCATAATAATCAATACAGATAATCGAACGAATTCATTGAATCATGAATTATAATGAACAACACAGCCAATTGAACATATTCATAAAGGTATATACATATTTAACAGATATATAACAATTAAAGCATTTTAATTCATACAATTCCCGAATCTGTCCCAGAAAGGTGAGGACCAAAGGTACCTTAACCCTTTCCTTTCACTTGAATTTTCCCAGAATACCCGAGAATATACCCCCCTTACCTTAATGGAGTTCCTGGACGAGGATAAAATGTTCCCTTCACTGTCCTGCTTCAGATCCGAGTGAGAGGGAAAAGAAAAGAGAGAAAGAACTTTATGCAAAGAAGAAGAAATAGAGAGCGTTTTTGCTAAGTTCTCTTGGGTCTGAAAGTTTCAGACTTGCAATGAGTTCTGTGTTGATTTAATAATAAGAAAGGAGACAAGTGGGGGACAACTTTTTGTGAGTGGGCTGTTGGTGGACTGTTAGTGGAGATAATGGAAACTTTTGACTCATTTCATTGTCAGCTTTGCATTAATGGGATTAGTGACATATTAAAATATATAAAGTGATCTGAGTGGAGTTAAAAGGTGTTCGGTGTTGGAGGATTTGAAGAGGTCGGTTATGGAGTGAGGTCGGTTTTTAGGTGAGGGACAGTGTGGAGTAAAGAAGTAGAGGACGGTATGTGAGGGATTTGATGGACACCGTCTGTGAAAGAGGTCGGTATTGTAGTGTGGAAAGAAAGGCTGTTGTGTGGCTACGAAGAGGTCGGTTTTGATGAACACCTAGCTCGGAATTCTTCTAAAACCGACTCAACACTTGCTTTCTCACTCGGTAAAATCAATCAGTGCTGACTCCTATCTTACTTGGCCTTTCACTCGGTATTATATCCCAAATCCGAGTTGTTTCTGATGGTTCTCACTCGGTTAATTTCAAACCAATCCGAGTCATCTCAGTAAGTCTCACTCGGAATTGGTTTATATACTTAAGACACTCAGTAAGGTTCTCATCCACAATTAACCAATCTCCACTAGGAACTAGTCCAGTAGAGTATATCTCACTCGGGAGAGGAGTCATACCCATAGACTCACTCGGTTTCTACCATTTTCCACTCGGTTTCCTAATCATACATATACGAAACCATTCGGAATCCTTCCCAAATAATTCAACAACACATTCCAGTCGGTAGGAAGCATCAAATCAACATAAACATAAGTATATATGTACTCTTTCACTCGGAATACTGCAATCAGAGAAGTTCCCTTGGGAAAAAGAAGCATTTGGCAAGGTATGACTCGGAAACGAGTCATTCTAGGGTGTTTTGACTCGGAATTTCACCCAGAAGTGGTTCTCTTGAACACACTTCACTCAGAATTGCTTCTCAGGTCAGGACTCCACTCGGTGGTAGCCCTCTCAGTCATGTTTTACTCAGAAAACATGACACTGACTCGGAATTCCATCCTTCACTCGGAATTTATAATTATTCACTCGGAATTCCTCTCTGTTACTCGGAACAGAGCCCTGTTCACTCGGAATTTGCATAATTTCATTAATGGTCTATATAAATTCCATTTTTATGCATAAAAATGACATTTCTGAGATACCACAGACCATCAACAGGGTATATATTGACTTATTCTTACTTACAAACCTTCCATAATTCAAAAATTACAAGGGTAAAACTGTTTCTAAAAACAGGGATGTTACAATAAACATATGTACATAGTTGACCTAGGTAGGTGATGACCTCATTGGAGGTTTAGAGTTTATTTTGATACATATTGATCCGGGTGAGAACCAGACTCCAAAGACTATAACCGGGGTGACCTAAAACCAATGCCACGTTACCCAAAGGTATTATAATGCTTAATTCATCACCTTAACGGGGGTCCATGAGAAGAGCCAATACGGATTTGAATCTAAGACTCTGGTCATTCCTGACAGCCATACATGAGTCAGAATCGGTATAGGCAACATGTCCCTACAACACTGTTGTTACAGTAAGTTAGGAGAAGAGTCAAATCACTTATCCAACTCAGGTAACTCCGATAAATACTACTCATTTATTACTATAAAAGGATCTAGACTAATCAGAGAGTTACCCTCCGTTATACTGTTATTTCCTGTAATACCTATACTGACTTAAGCATCGGAGAATCTTTTGTAGACACACCTCCAGTGTGTCCCAATGACTTCAGTACGAACTTGACGTCAAACTCACCTTAAACATGAAGAACTTAGGTTCTCCACTGGACCTCGGTATAAAGTACCGTACTTCACTGAGACGGTGTAAAATTGAGAGCTTGTGAGGTAACTCTGGACACCAGTCAAGACGGTCAACTCTTGACCCCGGTTCTAGGACAGAACATATATGTATATGTGTTATTTTGATATATAAAGCATGAAGGATGAATTTATGTTCACTTATGTTCAGGAATTATATTGATGATGAGATGAATGTTGACATGCAAATGAGCTAGTCTATATGTATGCCATAGGGGTTACTTGATGTTGAATGAGATGAGAAATGGTTTGGAACCATTAGGCTTGATGAATGTTATGTTGTTTCATAGGAAATTATGCATTATTAGGAATATAATAGGTCAACATGAGATCCATGAGATTTTGGGATGTCTGGATAGCCTCAATAGCTAGTATTTGATATTTTGAACTTGTGAGAATTAGAATGTTCCAATTTGGATAAGGAATGGTAGGTTAAATGGCTTGGTAATGGCCTAAAATGACCTAAAGGCATTTTCATGCATAACTTGATCATTTTTAGGAATTTTGAGGCATGACTAGTGGCCATATGTCACAAATTGATGAGTTTTAGGTTGTGTCAAAGTTTGGTGATGATTGGAGATCATTTATGGAAGTTAGAGTGTGTAGAAGTTAGCTCAGAGGCTAATTTGCTGCATAATTTTACATTGTCATGTTGGTAATCAATTATAGGGTTGATGTAATCGATTACTAGAGACCTAAATTGCAAGATTATGCAGGCGGCTCTCAGGTAATCGATTACGTAATTGATTACCAGAGGGTATTCTAGAAACTTGCACAGGTTCTTGCGGCTGATTGTGTAATCGATTACACTCCTGTCAGGACACCTTAAATCCATATTTTTAGTCATGTAATGGTGGGGTTCAGATATCCCCAAGCCTAGGCCATATCCTTAAAGATGAGTGGAGTCACATAGGGACGTCTTAGGACGGATGCGAATTTTTTTTTAAAAAATTCCTAAGTTTTTATTTAAATGAGCATTAAATGCTCACATTTTTAAATGGTATTGGAGTGGTAAGGTGTGACATTTCTAAAACTAGAAGAACAAAAATATGTTAAACTAAAATTAAAGGAGTAAGTTAAGGCCAACCTTAAAAAGTTATCGAAACAAAACCCTATTTTTCCTTAAAAAACCATAAAAAATTTATAAATTATAATATACATGTTTTATGTGGTATGAAGGTGAGGAAATGACTTTCCATTTATTCCAACAAGGTTGAATTGTTTAAGGGTTCTTTTTGTCATGAATTGTTATTTTTTGTTTTTGCCCATAGGAATTGTTGACGTTAATATAATGGGTCCGTTTGTTTAAGCTTATTTTTAAGTGTTTTTTTTTAAAATACTTCTTTTATAAATGTTTTTTTAATAAGCAGATTAGAGTTGCTTTCTTAAAATAAGCAGAAATCAGCTTATTTTCAGCTTCTGCTTATTTTTAAAACTTTAAACAAACACATCAAAATTTAAAATAAATATTTTTTAATTAAAAATATTTATCTCTTAAAATAAGTTTAAACAAACAAGTCGAATATCAATTAACGATAATGCCAACCCATGTCATTTCTTGTTCAACGTTTACCTCAATAATATTCATTTCGTTTGTAGATGTCAGAGCCAAAGTGGAAGTGAAGTTGTTAAATTTATAGCCAGCTATATGGACAAATAATAATAATAATAAAATAATAGCTAACAATGCCAATAGGTTGGAGTTGAATTATACTTTCCATGTCTCCGTCACCACAAAAATTTAAGTGAGTTTAGGTTTCGATTGAAATAAAACGAGTTTAAAATTATACCACTTGAAATCGTTTATGAATTTATGTTATTTTAAAACTTAATTTTATTTTTATGTTTTTAATTTAATAATTTAAGTATATAACTCTAAACAATCATATATAATACATTTCAATTAAAATAATATATAAAAACAGTATTGGAAGAAAATTATAAATCATAAATTTTATAATTATATAATATTTAAAGAAAATATGCAATTTTTTCAATATTATTTAAATATTACTCCAATTATACTAAAAATTATTGAATTATCGTATTAAGATATTAAGATATGTTTAAGTGTAAAATCATGACAAATAATTATACCATCAAACTTGTCTCCATTGTCGGAGGATAAGTTTTTTTGTTTATCCCTAGTTAAAGTATATTTTACCTATGAAAATTAAAATAGGACAAAATAATACTCACAAATTAGTACAATTGTCATTACTATTTATATAGCTCGTATGAGAAAAGATGTTTGTTTTTTAAAATCAAAATATTGTTACTTGTGATTTTTTAAATTTCTGTTAACGTTTTTAAAATTTTAAAATTTTTATTTTTATATTCAGATTTCAAAATACAAGAGTTTTAAAAATTTTTTTCCAAAAAATGCAACAGATGAGTGCAAAAATCATCCACCATTTTTTTTGGTCAAAATCATCCGTGATGAGAAGGTTGCTTTTTGTGCCCAATTTGTTATGGGCCAATCTGTGACAAGGTAGCCCTAAAAAAATAGTAATATGTTTTACAAACAACAAAAAAGAATTTTACCCCCAAAAAAAGAATTTTACCAAAAAAATATAAATAGAAAGAGTATGAAATAAATTGTGTTTAGTAATTGTTTGGAACCTAGTTGTTGAAATGAGGATTGCCTAACGGAATCATCTCATAAACAGTATTATTTCATATATTATTCAATATTTATAACTCTATTTGTTAAAGATAAATAATTTATTTTTAACCAACATGAATTAGAGAACTAAAAATTAAATTGATTCAGCATACGTGCTTTTTACAAACAAATAAAATAAAAATTATAAGTTTACTAAAATTAAAACTAAAAGTAATAAATATACAAAAGCATAATATTTAACTCAATTAAAAAATTATTATTATTAAATAATAATAACATAGAATTTAATTAAAATATATCAATAATATAAATTTTTTTTATAGTGTAATAAATTATTACGTAAAAGGCACATAACTTCAGTGTGATCACTAATTGAGATACAACTTTTGGTTGATAGTTAACTATTGTATGAAAAAGCTAAATAGTTTATCTTCTTAAATATTAATCATATATATATATATAATGTATTATATGAGAAAGACTACTTTATAGAAGAGTGAATAGTGAATCTAAGTCGTATAACCATAAAATGAATGATTGAAATTAATGATGTGAGTTCTTAAAAAATATAAAATTTTAAATAATTATATGACTTTGAAAAAACTTTTAATCTCAACCATCCATTGTATAGTTATACGGTTAAGATTCACTCTTTTTACTCTCACATAAGACAACATTCCTCATAAGACACATATAGTTAGTAAAATGGTTAAAATGCCTTTTTAACCCTCTTAAAGTTTAGGATTTTAAAAAAAGTCCCTATAAAAAACCTATAATTTTGGCCCTTATAAAATTTTTAGGTTTTTGAAATCAAGAAAAATGTTAGATTGATTTTTAACTGATGAGGTGGCTAATGTCACTGTCACCTCATCAGTGCCACGTAGTTGATATGTAACAATTTTTAAAGAAATAAAAAATAAAAATTTCACATAATCATTTTTAATAATTTTCTTAATTTTTTTTTGTTCCTTTTCCCTCTTTCTCATCATTTCCCTCTCTAACTCTCCCCATCTTCAAGCACATAAAACAGATGAAAACCCCACACACCATTGAAAACATCAAGACTGACATTCTTAAGAACAATGGTGATTTCTTCTAAGGCTTCACAACCAGAATAAAAATGTATGTCAAAGGGTGTAAAAGATAAACCAAAAACCTGTTAAATCTCAGAACCTATCCTGAAATTAATCACTGAGACAACAAAGCCAACTAACTAGAAGTAAGAACAAAATCAGGGCCATGTTAATTTCAGAAACATAAGAGCAAGAAAACTTCACGCACTCCATCTTTTAGCAAAGGTGTTCCCATCCCCAACCTCACGTGCTTCACCAAACCCCTCAAGAAGATCTCTGGCTTGTTCACCCAGTCTACGTCACCACCACTAGAATGCTCTCGTACCCAGCCACAACAAGCGCAGAAACCACTGCATTGGAGACTCATCACAAACCGGAACAATATTCAGGTGCATCGATTCCGGGTACAGTTCCAATATCAAAGAGGATTCAAAAATAACCGGGTCAATGGGTATGAACTATGGATCATTCTCATTCTTGACTCAAATGAGGCTTTTGAGATTCTTGTACTACATCATAATGCCTCCGGCATGTTGCTCCTTTGTGGCGGCATCGTGCCGTGGTTAGGCCCACTCCAATACACCTTTCGGTGACAGCAACAGCCTCGTTGTCGTACCTCGACCATGTCGCATACACGGTCCAACTCGAGGGAATTAAGGTGTTGGAGAAGTTGTTGTAGTTACCTAGTTCATGTTTCTTCTTGGGTTGGTTTACAATGCTTTAAAGAACGAATTTTTGGAGCAGATAAAGGGAATTTTGACAATGGTGTTTTAGGGAGTGGAAATGAAGGTGTCAGGGGAGAAACTGTTGTGTAGGATGAGGAAGGGGAATGATTGGGTGGAATGTTTCACTAATTCTTACGTTGCCTTATTTTTGATGCTCTGGAACTTCTTACTGAGAACATTCCTAGTGATGTTGAAGGATATGCTAAACTTCTTGCTAAGATATGGTTAGGGATTTAGATAGGAAAATGATGAGAAAAAGGGAAATGAACAAAAAAAATATTTTTTAAAAAAATTATTATAAATGATGATGGTTCAAAGTCAGACTTAAAAGGGGAGATTGAATAAATCTTAGACTCTTTTTCAAAACTTTGAACCAAATTTAGATACAAGTAATCAAACAAGTAATGAATGAGAAAGATAAACACATTGAGTTTATACTGGTTCACTTCCAACAAGAAGCTACGTCCAGTTCCTTCAAACTTGAAGGATTTTCACTATTGTAAAATCTCTTTTACAATGACAGCACCAGACCCGTGCTATAAGTATTTCTTGACACTAGCCACTTCTGGCTTATCCCAAGTATTCTTTCAACAAGTCACTCCTGGTTTAACCCAAGTATTCTTTCAAAAGCCTATTCAGGCCAAAGTATTTCCCAACACACAAACTCGTTCTGGTAACACACCAGATTTTTATGAATAGAAAGAAGTTTTTAGAACTTAGTATATAGATAATAGATAATTTGAATTTGAACACTAAGTTTTTGACACAAGACCCGAGTTTGCTAAAGGCAAAACTAGAAAGTAATGAGGGTCTTTGTCTTACAAGAAAATAAACAAGAATGAGATTGAATAATAACTTGAAGAGATTGTTTCTAAGTTTTTCTTGTATCTTTAATGTTCAAATTTCTTTGGCATTTATAGAGGCTTGAAGGATATGACCATTATAGCTTCTTGAAAGGAGATATAGACGTTGGAAATCCTTTGAAGGTATTTTGCCTTAAGCTTCTTGTTATCAGACGTTGAAGTTGAATTTAGGCTTGAGAGAGGTCTAAATCATTTTTCACGAGAATAGTTTCTCATGCATTTCCATGCACAAAACCATTGGTGAGCTAATTCTTGATTTAGTGATAGGTTGCTTTCTGAGATGTCCTAATGAGATCTTTGACTTGTGATCATAATTTGCAGGGGTAGGTACGCTGACATCTGCTGCTTATGTTGATCTTGTTCTTTTTGTTCTTTGATGATAAGCACGCAGATATGATATGATCATTACTCCTAAAGCATCACCAAAATAGAATTTATGAACATTGAAGCAAAGTTCTTTGATCAGGATGCTTCTATCAGACTTTTGGAACACATATGCTCACCCTTTGTTTTTATAGTCTAATCTTCGTATCTTGAAATTGCTTAGGCACTAAAAAAATCTAGGGTCTGGTCTGAAAGGACTTAAAACTTATATTTTCGACCAGACTTTTTCTCAACAAATGATTATGTGGATTTTTTATTTTTTTATTTTTTATTTTTCAAAAATTGTCACATGTCAACTACGTGGCATTGATGAGGTGTGCCACCTCATCAGTTAACAGCCAACCTAACATTTTCCTTGATTTTGAAAACTTAAAAATTTTATAAGGGCCAAAATTGTAGGGTTTTTTTATAGGGGCTTTTTTCAAAGCTCTAAATTTTAAGAGGGTTAAAAAGGTATTTTAACCTAGAAAAATTGATGAGTTATATTTTACGCAAAACAAAATCATATGTTACCCGGTTAGCTGGGAGAAAATTATTAATAAAGGAGTCTTCAAATCTTCTTATTCATCGTTAATTTATTTCTTATTTTTAATTTACTTACAAAACTATTATTATATTTCTTGTTTTAAAAACCTTATACATAAAACACTGAAAATATTTTTCTTTGATATTTTTCATTTTTTTACACAATTTTCTTTTAAAAAATATGATAACAATTTTATAATTAAAACTAAAAAGAAAAAAATAAAAATAAAAACTACACAGGCCTTTAAGTTTCCTTACTAGTCACTAATTTAGAATTTCTGTTGCTAATATAATAATAGTAATAAGTTATTTTTGTAATAAAAAATAATTTTTCTTGTAATAGATATTGTTTTATTTTATTTGAACACCAAATATTAGTTGCTTCGGTTTCATAAGCACATGCACGAAACTTGTCCTTTACTTTAGGTCGTCTTTTTTTCAATTTTGATTCCTGGGGACTTCCAATCATGTTCACTAACTAAAGAAACTTCTAAAACATTTATAGGTATTACAAGCGGATAAATAGCAGAAAAACTAATAAATTACAAAATTAATTGAATGTATATTTGTGGCTTTGGGTAAGATCATATATGTATATATCTAATGCCAAAAAAATAATAATCATAAAATTACTGATTTTTTAACACATCATATTCAGTTTCAAGTTAGATAGAATAGAACACTAGTTAGACGAGACATAGTAAAAATAAATTAATGGTTTATATATATATATACACACCACACAAATAATTATAAATTTAGTAGGGCCCAATTAAATTGTTTATTTTAAAATCAATTATATATAGTCACTTATATTACCCATTTCTCAAAAATAACCCAACATTAATTTTCAATTATTAATAAATACTTCACTACTGAAACAATAAAGTTAATAACTGATACACTAATTGATTGATTCTCAGTTGTACTAAGAATATTAAAGTTTTAAAAATATTTTGAATAAAAAGACATTAATTGAATAAATCTGTAGTACTACTCTTTGAAATCTTGTTTTTTTTGGTTTAGGTAACTTTGTACCTTTTAATGGAATATTATTTGTTTTTGCTATTTAAAAAATGTTTTTGCTATTTAAAAATAATAGAAATAAATCAGTTTAAATAATATTATTTTTCATCAACTTAACAATAATTAATATATATACACACACAGTATTATTTTGTACTTTATTTTTTAACATGCATTTTGTTCCTTAAAGGAATCAAATTCTCCCTTTGCGGCAAGAAAACTCAACTTCTAGGCTAGTAATATTAATTAAATAACCAACCCTGCTACAATCCATCACCTAAAATACAAAAAAATTCTTCTGCCGACAATGAAAAAAGAACTTCTAAAATTCACATAAGTATAAAACACTAATTTCACATTGATCAAGAAGATATATATATATATATATATATATATATATATATATATATATATATATATATAACACATTAATCCAAATTAAAAGAGTAGAATAATCTACTTTTTCTCCTATTATGCATGTGCAGTAGTGGTGCATATATATATATATATATATATATATATATATATATATATATATTTATATACATACACACACAAGCAAAACTGATAAAAACTTCAGGAGTGCCAATTAAGGAAGTCTTCTTTATTTTTCTTTTTTCCCTTCACAAAAGAAGTTTATGTACAGAAACTTTACTATTATAACTTGTAGGTAGCTACCAAACATGTTGATGAACTGATGAAATCCAATCTGCAAACATTATTAGAAATTTAGTAGCTATGTTGAGAAGGTGTAATCTTGATAACAAGGCCAGGGAAGACATCATCAGGGTCATGAATATGAGGGTTCTTCTCCACTATAAAGGGGTCACCACACTTGTCACTAATGGTGTGAAGTGTTTCTCCTTCTCCAACCACATAAATTTCATCACATGGATGGTTGCCTTTGATGGAGTTCCCTTGAACCTGAAGCAGGGGACTACTAGTGTCCCTCAATATGCATAGCAATATTAGGGACACCATAAGAATTGCACAACACCATGAGGCTGTATCTACTATGAATTGTGAAAGTGATGATATTGGTGCCTTTCTTTGCTTTAAAGCCATCACTAAGAGAGAGAGATGTGGGATATGGAGTGAGTGAGAATGTGTGTGTGTGAGTTTCTATTAGAAGTGGGGAAGAGTTGAGGCCGCATAAAATGGAAAATGGTGCTACGTGACTTTAACTGATCATATCTTTTATAAGCCAAACCAATTAACTTCTAATGGTTTTTTCCTCCATTTTTAAAGATTTTCTATTTTCTCCCTTTAATACTATGTTTGGATTATAGTGAACAGCATCATCAATCCATTATAACTCAATTGGTAGGTTGAGATTTTGACAAGACTGATAGATTTGATTTTCACTAAATACATTTATAAGAAATGATGAAGTGTTGGTTGTTTCTGAACGAAGATATTTACGGTTTTAAAAAAAATAATAAAATGAAGAAATATAAGATAAATATATATTTTATTTTTTTGTTTGGTTCAGAAAACAATGATAAAAAAATGGAAAAATATCGCTTTCAAAAGGAAATTGTTTTTTTATATAAAAATATCTACCAATTCCTTCAATTTAAATTTAAATTTTTTTTATGTTCCCATAAAACAAAGATTTAGATTTATGATTTTCGTTGGGTTTTGAAAGCCCCTGGAATTATAATAGGTGGCCGAAAACTTGAACTTTAATGAATCCAACAAGGAATTGACAAGTCGTTGTTAGATTCTTGTATGGAAAATATTTACGGTCTATTTAGTTTATGAGAAAATTATCAGGAAAAAAAATGAAATAAGAAAATAGTATGATAAACATGTGAAATTCAGAATAAAATTTCAATGTGGTAAACATAGATCAAGTTAATATTTAGCTTACTAAATTGTTTTCATAATCCCTTAACATATGTTTTCATTGATCAACTCTTACTTGTTATTGGACATGTTGAAGTCTTTGAATTAGTCTAAATTAGTTTTGATTTGTTTTTTAGCTGCTAGAATAATTCTTGATTTCTAGGAACAAACTGTTTGTTTTTTAGTTGAATTTTATCTCTTCTTTAGGCTTAAGAAACGTGAACAATAGTAGATTTTTGTTACTCATGTAAGGCTATTTATAGTCATATTAATCACTTCAATAAAGAGAATAACTGTAACAAGTGATATCAAAGCTCACAAGGGCCTGATACAATTAGAAGCAATAGTCTTCTAAGTTAGGCAATAGTATGACGACAAAAAGTAGATTTGTGCAACCATCAATTCTGAAATTTGATGGGCATTACGACCATTGGTGTATGCTTATGGAAAATTTCATGAGATCAAAAGAATACTGGAGCGTCATAGAAGCCACACCCGTAGGTGTCGAACTCATTGAAGCACAAAAGAAATCAATCAATGAGGCACAGTTGAAAGATTTGAAGGCCAAGAATTATCTATTCCAAGCTATTGATAGATCTATTCTAGAAACTATCTTGAAGAATGTAATAGCCTTAGTTTTTGGAGTAGGAACCCTGCTCTCAAGAACCCTGAGAATGTTATGTTAAGCTTCCTAAAGAGTTTGAGGCTTCGGTCTGATCCCTAAATTACCTAAATTACTCTAAGTGTAAGGAATTAGTAAGAAAAGAGGACACTAGGATATTACAATAAGAAATATAGGAGTACAGAGGAAATGTAAAGAAACTTAGTACAAAGATTAACAGAAAGGCAGAGACCAGTAAAGAAATCAGTATAAGTAGTAATATATGAAAAGAGTGGGAATAAAAGAATAATAGTAGGATTAGTGATTAATAATCCCAATAAATTAGGGATAATGCATTAGTGCTAGTAAACAATTCATGACGATTATATGGTTTCAATTTAGTAATAATTGGTAAATATTCTATATTCAAATAGTGTATTATCTCTGTTTTCGGTAAGTAGTCTCAACCTCATGAGTTTTCAAATATGAGAGTTTTGTAAGTGATATTCAGGGCAGAGACCTTTTATAAGAAGAATAATATAATCGAGTTGAGAAAACTCGATAAAAAGAGATATTAATCGTGTATAATAATAACACAAGGTTATAGTTAATGATAAATAATAATATAATATTAGAGAGAGAAAATAAGGGACCCCGCGGGCAGTCAAGAATTGACTAATCGATCCCAAATGTAGTACCTAGATAATAATCTAGTTAGAATAGTACCATCATTCACATAAGACAAGAAAGAATCAAGTCAGTTCCTGCACACCCGTTTTATACCGAAAAGGGCCCTCCGTCATTCGTTTATACACTTCGGGATGTTCGATCCAAACACGGGCAATCCCTAATGAACCGTTTTGGTAATTCAAACACTACTCCTGAAGAGTCCAAACTCTAATTCGAACCCTATCCACCTCGTTTCTTGAAAAAAACTACCCAGTTAAATTGGGACCCCTGAGTTTGGCTTAAACACTTTTAGTGTTTTAAGCCTAACTTTCTTATATGGTATCGAAATTAAGCAATTCTCATCTTAGTTTCTTTGTTATAAAAAATTAGCAACCTCTATTTCTAGCCTTAAACTCTAATTCGTACCCTACTGGCAAACCAAGAATTTGTACTTTGAAAACTCGTTATTTAATCCTGTTAAATTTCATTAATTTACGAGAAAAATCATAACTATTTCGTACGAGCTTAGAATCAGTTCGTTATAATTTCTTTATCCTCGTAACAAACCCCTCTACAATTCTGGTAAAGAACTCAAAAGCTAGTTCCTGCTGATCGTCCCTGAAAAGCCAAGCTTCCTAGGGAAGATTCATTTTCATAACTAAGTAACCCAGCCTCGGTAAAACGCGAATATCTCCCTCATACAATGTCAGAATCACTTTGTTGTTTTACTGTGGCATCATATAAAAAAACCCTAGAACTTTTATGAAGAGCCCCAAAGCTGATTCTCAAAGGATTTTTCTCAGTGAACCTATCTTTCCAAGTTAAAATAATTTTGGAGCACCAGAAAGAACTTTTCCTTGTTTCGGGGCATAACTCCTACTCCGGGTGTCAGATTTTTGCATACCATGTATCATTTCGAAGACAAATATGAGATCTACAACTTTCATGTTGGGCACTTTTTCAGATTCTGACCGTAGAAAAAAGTCACTTTTTCTCTCAAAGTTAAGTATGAAAAGCCATAACTAGGGTTTCATCCGGTACCAATTAAATCTAGACCCGACGGCCGGATTTTCCTATAAATAGAACCCTTCCCCTCCTTCTTTAACACTTCAGTCCCTTCTCCTTCTCCATCATGCTATCTCTCTCTCTCTCTCCCCCTCTCCTCCATTGATGCCACCACAAACCTCTGAAATCACCTCCGTTCTTCGCTTAAACCACCTCCGACCATTGCAAACCTTCATCTTTCTTCTTCCTTCACCTCTTCCACCACCCAAAACCACCATGAACCACCATTTTTCACCATGGAGCAGCCCCCAAAATGTGACCCCTAACACCACCCATGACCCCCACGACCTCTGTTTACACCGTTCTTCCTTCCTACGACCTCTGATCTTCGTTTCCCTTGATTTCTACCAATCAGTTTTAATTCTAGTCGCCGTAAACCACCCTCCACCACCATGGGCAGCCATTGATGCCACCTCCCTCACCTCTTGGCCGATCATTTACATGTTGGCCAATCCGGGCTCCGATCATCGCGTGGAGTCCAACCGCAAAGACAGATCGTCAATCGAAGCTACGATTTAAAAGTTGAGTTTTCACCCCTCCGTCTAGTATCCAGAAAATATGACACCTCAGGTAAGGAGGTATATTCTCGGGTATCCTGAGGTGAACCGCGTGTTCGGAAAGGTTAAGGTACTTTTTGTCCTTACCTATCTGAGGGCAGGTTTGGGAACTGTTATCAAAATTAAAATATTTTTCTCCGTTAAAATAAACTACTTAAATTTCAATATTTTATTATTGTGTATGTGATTAATTGGTTGTGTTGGCTACTACTAACCGTGACGAGTAAGTGGATATGTTAGGTACTGAGTTGTGAAAACATTAAGGACCATGGGTGTCTATGTGGACTCCAATGAATGAGTTTTGAAAAACGTGATAAATGGAGAAATAAGGATGGACGGACACATGACCTTTATTATGTAAATTCATGTTATGTCAAAAATTCTATAATGATTATTTTGAAATATGAACTACTATCAAAATTGTCATATTTGTCCTCATCACGTTAACCCTGAAGCCTAATGAAATTGATCCGGTCTGGATACCGGCTCCAAGGTTATCCGGTCTGGATACCGGTCCTAAGAGCAAGAGGCAGTCTCAGCCGTCCTGGAAGCCAATCGGTATCCCAGGATAATGATCCAGTCGGTAAACATGTTGATCTGGTCTCACCTAAAGTGAAGTCATTATAGCCGTCCTAGAGTTCAACCGGTGTCAAGAATACCGATCCAGTCTGCAACACACTAGGCAAACCTCTCTTACACCGGTCGTCCGAGGTGACATCTGAGTTACCGGGTGACTTATCCGCTCTCCTACACCAGGTCACTCATAACCGACTGCTTCAATATCATAATGAAGAAGGTATTCTGCACAGTAGAATATGTCCCTTTCATTCACCGACAGGAGTGGGTACAATCACCAGCGGAATTTACAGAAAAGGTGATTATCCTCCATCCATGTGACACAAAAGTACACTGATTATTCACCTACCCTCCTGACACACTCTGAATACTGGGCCACTCGGATTGTCTCCTTATACACGTTATGAGAACCAGTGGGCCCACTTACACCCAACGATTCATCTTCCACGCTCAACTATAAATAACATGCTGCAATACATGTGCAAGGTGATGTTGTCCTTACTCACATTCTCACTATTATACTGCTTAAGTATTACAGAGTTCATCTTACACTCTTTTAACTTGAGCGTCGGAGAATCTTCGTAGGTGACACCACCTGTCGCCCACACCAACGCGAGAGGCGCTGTGAAGGATCTCCAGGACAACAAGACTGACCTCCACACGCTGAGAGGCCGGGTCAGAGAGACCGGATACACACAACCGGTCTTCAACCTCATTCAATCTTCAACTCTTGAGGCTGTCCCGACACCGGATCCTAGACCCCGGTCAGGGACAAATCATTGGCACGCCCAGTGGGACATGGTAGAGTTATTCCCATTTTTTGCAAAAGTTGGTAGTCGACCATGGAAGGAGATGGACGCGACTTTGTGGATGGTCATGTGGAAGATGTGATCCATCAACAAGCTGAGGGGAGATTCGTTTTTGAATCACCAACAACCCACTCAAGGAGAATGGTACCAGTGGCAACTCCTGATCCTTGAGATGAAGTTATCAGGCAACTCAGGGAGGAGTTGATGGAGTTGCAGAGGGAGAAAAGAGGAACTGGGGATAAAGTGATGTCTCAGGCGGAGGATACTCGCCATGCATCTACGAGAGGGAGATCTACAACCCTCTAGTATTCTAAGATCCCTACTTATGAGAGGAGAGAACAAACTCAAGATTCTGGGGACAAAATCAGTGCAAGGAAGAGGGGGCAGACAGCGATGACTGCTGGGGCATACCGACTCAATGCCCTTTCTCAAGGAGGCTCATGAACGTATTCATCCCCAAGCACCTGCAAATGACTCAACCACTTTCCATCGGAAAGTATAACGGAGAAACTGATACCATTAAGCACCTTGATGCTTACACGTATGAGGCCATATACTTGGGAGCTGATGAAGATGTGATGTGCAGGATATTCCCACGAACCTTAACAGAGGAAGCTCTCGGTTGGTTCAAAAGTTTACCCTCGGAGTCAATAGATTCTTGGGAAGAAATGACGACTTTATTTATGAGCCATTTCATCATCTCTAAGGACGTTCCAAGGACTTTCCATACCTTGGCTCAGATAAGGCAGGGGGAAAATGAAACTCTCAAGGAGTTTTTGAAGAGATTTTACAAGGAGGCTGCTTTGGTGCCTAACCTTACGGAGGCTATTTAGCTCCACATCATCGTTGAAGCCTTACAGCCTGGATCCCCCTTTGATTTGTCTTTGGAAAAGAGTCCTCCGATGACGTTGGAGGAGTTTCGAAGAAAAGCCTCGAAATACGTGGGCATAGAAATACACTTGGAAGCAACAGCGGCCAAAAGGAAATCCCCAACGCCACATCAACAACGGAGAGATAAAAGCTAGCCTAGATCGGAACGCATGGAGAGACCGGCCCAAGGCAGCGTCTTCGATAATCCTGTACCTCCGAGTCAGGAAGAGCGGATACATGTATTTGGCAATTATACTCCGTTAAATTCTAAGCGGTCTCAGATTCTGAGGGAGATCGGATGGCCAACGCTTATTGCATACGGGGTCAGGACACCGCCCCAGCTTCGTAAACATGGCGACCCTCGAAAATACTGTGAATTCCATGAGCAAGAGGGCCACTCAACAGATGAATGTCAGGCCTTGAAGAATACTATCGAGACCCTGATCCGAGAGGGTAAGCTCAAGCAGTATCTTTTCAAAGAAGCTACTTCTGAAAAACAAAAGGGAGTTATGGTTGGCGAGTCGGCACAATAAGATGTTATGTCCCAACAACATCCGGGCCGCCGAGAGGTCATTGATTAGGGATCAGGCCATCAAAATTAAGAGCGCCTTCTGCTATTACAGCTAGTCGATAAGACGGTGTGCATTCTTTTTCCTTACTTGGGTTTTTCCGATCGGTTTTACCAAGAAGGTTTAACGAGGCATAACCCCGACTCGACTCTTTTTCTCTCTTTTGTATTGATTGTAATTCATAGTTAATGAAGCTTTCTTCGACTCACCCATTGTCTTTATGATTTTATTTAAATGCACAACGCTGTTGTGACAAGCTACTTTCAGGACGGATGATCCTAACAATGTATTTGATGTTAGCGATGAACCTCTTTGAAGGTATAAAGGGGTGAACCTCCGATTGAAGAAGGTCGGTGAATGGGTATAATCCAACACCGAGTGTGAAGACCGGTGAATGGGTAAAATCCAACACCGACTGAAGGCTCGGATTATAGGATTAAACCGAACTCCGAGTACGACTAGTAGGTTTGGCCGAACGTCGGTGAAGACCTGAGTTGTAGGATTGAATCGAACCTCAGGAAATGGGTTGTAGGATTGCACCGAACCCCATTTGAAGGCCGGTGAATGGGTAAAATCCAACACCGAGTGATGAAGGCCGGTGAATGGGTAAAATCCAACACCGAGTATGAAGAATGGTGAATGCGTAAAATTCAACACCGATTGAAGGCTCGGATTGTAGGATTAAACCAAACTCCGAGTACGACTAGTAGGTTTGGTCAAACGTCGGTGAAGACCTGGGTTGTAGGATTGAACCAAACCTCAGGAAATGGGTTGTAGGATTGCACCGAACCCTATTTGAAGGCCGGTGAATGGGTAAAATCCAACACCGAGTGATGAAGGCTAGTGAATGGGTAAAATCCAACACCGAGTGATGAAGGCTGGTGAATGGGTAAAATCCAACACCGAGTTTGAAGAAAAATAGTGAATGGGTAAAATCCAACACTGACAGAAGAAAAATGGTGAATGGGTAAAATCCAACACCGACAGAAGAAAAATGGTGAATGGGTAAAATCCAACTTCGACTGAAGGCTCGGATTGTAGGATTAAACGAACTCCGAGTACGATTTCTAGGCTTAGCCGAATGTTGTTGAAAAATCAATCGTTATTTTCATTTCACCCAGAAGTATTCTCGGGAATTCCTCACTCGGAAATATTTTCCCTTGGGATTCCTTACTCGGAAACACTTCATATTCGATGCGAGACTCTTAAATACTTTAGTCGGCAATATCTCATTGAAGTCCGACTCTTGAATTCTATAAGCTGAGAAAACCTCACTTTAAAGTTTCAATCAGGAATTGTTCACTCGGGAAAGTCTCCACCTAAAACATACTCATTCGAAGTCAAAGTCTATCTGTCCAGAAGTGTTTCACCCGGAAAATGCTCCACTCGGTGCCATACTACACGGGAATCAGAGATATCTCACTCGGTACTATCCCGCTCAGAAATGTCACACTCGGGGACACCCCACTCAGGAAGGTTGCACTCGGAAACTTCCAACCTGAATGAAGACTCGGATTGTAGGACTAAACCGAACTCCGAGTATGGTTGGAATGATTAAACCGAGCATCGTCGAAGGACCATTCGGAACCTTCCACCAGGAAGGATCAGTCGGAGCCTTCTACCCAGAAAGAATTAATCTGAGAGCTTCCATTCGGAGATATCAATCGGAAATCTTCCACTTGGGAGTATCACTCGGAATTTTACTGAGCAACACGAGGTGGTTACAGGTAATGGAACTTCCCTTGTAACAAGGTCGGAATATGCCTCACTCGGAATCACTCAGAGTCGTTCACTCCATAACGCTTGGGGACAATATTCAACGATTAACGAGTGTTTCGAAGGTAAAAAACATAACATGTATTCTTGCAGGATACGCCGGCATACAGACTTCTTGTGAACTGCATAGCTTATATGAGCAACTTACAGTCTCTCACACAAGCTAGGGGACAAATAATCCGGTCTGGATACCAGCTCCAAGGTTATCCGGTCTGGATACCGATCCTAAGAGCAAGAGGCAGTCTCAGCCGTCCTGGAAGCCAATCGGTATCCCAGGATAATGATCCAGTCGGTAAACATGTTGATCCGGTCTCACCTAAAGTGAAGTCATTATAGCCGTCCTAGAGTTCAACCGGTGTCAAGAATACCGATCCGGTCTGCAACACACTAGGCAAACCTCTCTTACACCGGTCGTCCGAGGTGACATCCGAGTTACCGGGTGACTTATCCGCTCTCCTACACCGGGTCACTCATAACCGACTGCTTCAATATCATAATGAAGAAGGTATTCTGCACAGTGGAATATGTCCATTTCATTCACCGATAAGAGTGGGTACAATCACCAGCGGAATTTACGTTATCCTCCATCCATGTGACAGAAAAGTACACTGATTATTCACCTACCCTCCTGACACACTCTGAATACTGGGCCACTCAGATTGTCTCTTTATACACGTTATGAGAACCAGTGGGCCCACTTACACCCAACGATTCATCTTCCACGCTCAACTATAAATAACATGTTGTAATACATGTGCAAGGTGATGTTGTCCTTACTCTGATTCTCACTATTATACTGCTTAAGTATTACAGAGTTCATCTTACACTCTTCTAACTTGAGCGTCGGAGAATCTTCGCAGGTGACACTACCTGTCGCCCACATCAACGCGAGAGGCCGGCGTGAAGGATCTCCAGGACAACAAGACCAACCTCCACACGCTGAGAGGCCGGGTCAGAGAGACCGGATACACACAACCGGTCTTCAACCTCATTCAATCTTCAACTTTTGAGGCTGTCCAGACACCAGATCCTAGACCCCGGTCGGAGACAGATCAGAAATAAAACCAAAAATTATTATTATCACTAACTATATCACTATTATTATTATTATTATTATATTATTATTATTATTATTACTATTATTATAAATAATTACTATCGAGTATAATGGCCGGCTCTGCCGCGACTCTTAGTAGTTATTCTTATTAAATTTTTGTTACTTCTATTATTGAGCATAATGTTCGGCTCTGCCGCCGCTCTTGGTATTTTCTTTATCTATTTAATTTCTGTCTTTTATATTATTGAGCATAATGGTCGGCTTTACCGCCGCTCTCGTAAATTTTCCATATTTATTTAATTTCTGTCATTTATATTTTTGGATATAATGGTGGGCTCTGCCGCCTTATCCTCCATAATTTATTTATTTATTTAAATTCCGTCATTTATATTACTGAATATAATGGTTGGCTCTGCCGCCTTATTATTATTATTATCATTATCATTATTGTTATTGTTATTATTATTATTATTATTATTATTATTATTATTATTATTATTATTATTATTATTATTCTAAACCGAACAAAATGAGACTTAGAGTCGACAATCACACCTATGTCTCATTTTATTAAATCGGTAAAAGGACTCAAATAGAGTATGTTACGCAGTAAGTCTAGTTAGATTTACTCAATATATACAAATTACCAGATACTATCTTATTCCCAAATACTCTGAAAGTCTTCCAGACTTAATGGTGTATACTAATAAGAGTAATGGTCAACGATGTTTTAAGAAAAATCTACATTTTATAAATAAGTGCCAATTGCCACTTTATCCCCAAATGCTTCCATGAGATCAATTTAAAAGGAAGCATACCAATAAGGGAATTGGCCAAGTACTCTTTTCCTTCTTAAGTCAAGTCGACATCATTTAAATTACTGTCATTCAAATTATTTCTCATAAAGTGGGAATACATTATGTACTTTTCAATCTAAACGCTATTTTAGCTAGAAATAACTTATATATTTTCTAAATAAAAATGGAAATAAACCACAACGTCTGAAAAACAGGTGGTGTACATATGCTGATTGTTTGGGTATGATATATTCACAAAACACTCAGATGGTCAGTTTTAAAGTGACTCGTGGCAAGTATACCACTTGTCGGTGTAGTATATGTTCAAGAGAACAAATGTCGTTCCCACTACAGATCGTTTCAAATCGATTTCAAATTATTACGGCAGAAATGATTTGTGGTTTTCATGATAATGAATTAAAATAACTCTTCATAAATTTATAAATCTATGAAAGTAATACAAGAAATGTAAGTGAAATAACAGAGTTTAGAGTTTGGGAATCGGATTCACCTTTCTCACCTTCCGATACACCGTTAATATTCATGTAATCAATGTTTGCGATATGATTCTTTACGTCACAATCACAGTCATTCATATCAATTCCTTCACTATGAAATCCATAAGAATAGATTTAATAACGTCAATCCCTTGATCATTTCAAATCTATTCCAGCATTAAGAACGATTGTTTGGACGTCCATTGCGTTAGATAGCATTCCTGGTTATCTACTCACAATGAGTGTTCCATTTAAATCCGTTTTTGAAAATCATTTTCCAACAACAAACGAAAACTTGAATCAAGAAACTAGTGATCAAATAGATTCAGGCAATGAACATAAAATGGAAGACAAAGAATCATAAAACAACTCATAAATCACATAAATATTACACAAGTGTACATTCGGGTTGATTGGTTACCTCCAATCCCAAATGAGAGTATTAGCCACTCATGGTGGTCATGATCTTACAATACAAGTGAAATGAAGAAGAAGAAAAATATCTCTCACGTTCTCTCACAGGCCTCCTCTCACTTTCACATTAATTTCTTCTTATAATGCATTAACTCGCTCAAGCGAGTTTAAGTCTCGCTCAAGCGAGATGCATCCTTCATCATGAAGAAAGTCCACGTCCTGCTTAGTTTGTATGCTTGATTCGCTCAAGCAACCACTTTCGCTTGAGCGAAACTCAGGCTGATGAGCCCCTATTCCAATTTCGCTTGATGTCTTTCTTTCACTTGTAGCGAGTTTCACTCTCTTTAATTCTGGACAAATCTCACTTGAGAGAAATTTAGTCGCTCAAGCGATTTCAACATTGTAGATTACTGGAAGAATTTCGCTTGATACAAGTGAAAGTCCGCTTGGGCGAAGTCTACCTCTTGCATTCTGGACCATTTTCGCTCAAGCGAGAATCCTTCGCTTGAGCGATTGCTTATTCAATCCACACTGGTTCAAATTCGCCTAAGCGAATTGTGTTCTCGCTCAGGTGAGGGCTGCCCTGATACTTGCAACTGTTGAGTGCTTGTCTCGCTCAAGCGAGACCATCTTCGCTTGAGCGACTTCTTCATTATTTTGCTCTTAACTTAGTGGATTTCTTTCTTTTCTTATTCCCTTCTTCTTTCTTCTTTATTACACCTGAAATTTCATCAAAATTTGGGACTTGAGAGTATTTGTTAACTATTTTTACATATACAATGCTTGAATCATAATTTATGTCATATTTAGCTTACAAAAATGACAAACATTGCATTTTATGTCTAACTTTTAATCAATTCTCATCACAAAATCTATGTAATTTGGACATTTATCAACCTAATAACTTGAGGACAAATATCATGAGGAAGGAAACACATAGATACCCAAGGTTCCAAAAAGTAATAATAATAATAGTAAGTTAAGTTAGAATAAATCCAGCTCATGAAATTGCTATAATCAAATTACACTTTAAGAATTCTATGAATATTACACACACACACACACACACACATATATATATATAGAAACATATACTGATAACTATTAGTGAATCATGAATAAATAATCAAATTTAAGAAGTAAAGGAAGATATGTTAATAGAATGACTAGAAGAATATTTCAGGTTAACCAACTTACACCAAATAAAATATAAGTATGCTCCATCTATTTTATAAAAGTGTACCCGCTAGATAGATTGGTATGGTGCTTGAATGTGTGTTGAAGTATGTGGTTTGAATAGAAGTATTATGTGTTTAATTGAACTATATGAACTTACGTGATATGTATATATTGATTAAATTAAGTATACTTGATTAGTTTATATGAATTATTTGTTAGTATGATATACATGCTAGTGTGGAGTTATAAGTATAATAAATTAAGCGAATGCGATAAGATGTATGGTTGATAAATGTGTTGATGTGTGCGTGATTGATTAATGTGCATGATTATGTAGATTACATGTTCTGGTTGGTGAAATATATGATGAAAGGAATAAATCTTGCACGATGCATTAATAAAAGGTTAAGTAAAGAATAAAAGCAAGAATATGTCTCGGTAGGGATCCTGACATGAAAATGGAATGATGGTGAAATGTGAATGGATCCGTTGAGATGATGACGCGCTGAGACATAAGTTTGTACCTGAGAAATAATGGATATGTATACTTAACTCCCCTTTCATTCTTAATTATTAGAGGGAATACATTATGATGAGAATTAAAGAGAAATAATGGCAATAACTAAAGATAGTGTTGGTAAATGAATTAGACGTTTAGCTAACAATTAGTAGGAACTAAGTATACACATACATAGCCAAACACCCCAATACCCTTAAAATAGTCTTATCCAACATTGATAAGATTATACCACAATTGACTTAGGATAAATCCCTAGCTAGTATCATTTTCTCTAAAGGATGATTGGGAGAGATTTAAAGAACGATATAAAATAAATCCGATGTTAAGAATAAAAGTGGTTGTTGAGGGGACCCTTCTGATGACGAGCATGATGAAAAATGAAAGAATATGAGACATGCATTATTTGCATATAATGTATAGAAACTAGAGCATACACTGGGGTATGTTGGAGGACATTCGCGTTCGATCCCTGTGAATGATCTTGGGAGTACAATTGGGTTGGGTATCTAATAGCTTGGATTCACACCCAATGTCGGACAGTCTGTGGAAAACCTAATGTACTTTGACTAAAGACGAAGTGTAACGATGGCCGTGGAGAGCCAAGTCCTAGTATGATTGATATAATGAGATGGATCCAGTATTGAGCAGGACTTGTGAGTCCTTCGTACCCAATTATATGATGAAAGGACTTGGTGGACTTCGGTCGCTCTAGTACAGAAATGTTGTGTTCAGGGGCAGCCTGAACAGGATGAATTCTGTTGAGAATGATGATGGATGAGATGGTTTTGGGCCCACATGCATCATGATGGCTAAGAAAAGATCAATCAAATGAATGAAACCCATGCATTGCATTACATCCTTCGATTGAGCTTGTGTTTGATTGTGGCTATCGATTGTTATGTTACTAATAATGTTTTGTTGAGAAATTGGTGTTAAAACTTTAGGAAATAATTAGTGGTGAGGGGAAGAGCATGAAGTTGTATATTTAGGGATGACAAGGAGGTTGAGTGATGATAGATAATTTAGAATGGATTCATTAGGGACCCTTGTTATGAATGTTAGAAACAGAGATTTTATAGGCTTGTGCTATGTGGGAGGGACGTCAGAAATGACATCTCTTTGATTGTTGTAGAGAAATATACTCACCCTTACAACCTTTCATAGGCCTTTGTTTGGACCATAAACTCGACACCCTAGAGATCATCGTAGACTTCGCATCAAGGACCATCCAAACTCTTCTTGGACCAAGGATGATTAGGATAGATGATTTTCTTTTCTTATTTTGTACGAGAGCTTGTGTGCCCCTAATTTTTAGCATGTACGGTATGTTGAATATGACCATGTATTGTATATAATTAAATTGTATATAATGTGTCTGTTCCACCAATTTCCCTCGTACAACAAAAACTTCCACATTTTTCTAAAATTGTAACATCTCATTTAGTAGAAGGACCTAGTGGAAAAGGTCATTCTAGTTAACCGAGGGTGTTATAAAGAAAGACACAACAAAAAGTATATGGGACTCGTTAAAGACAAAGTATCAAGGGACTCTAAGGATACAATGAGCACAACACCAACCCTTCAGAAGGAGTATGAGGTGTTAAGCATGAATAAGGAAGAATCAGTAAATGAGTATATTTCTCACACTCTCACTATTATTAATAAGTTGAGAGTCAACAAAAAGACGATAGGGGATGTAGATGTCATCAAAAAGATTTTGCATTCACTGACACTTAAGTACAATTATGTGGTGTGTTCAATTGAAGAATCCAAAAATTTGGATTTGATGACTATTGATGAGTTACAAAGCAGCTTCTAGTACATGAGCAATGTATGAGCTCTCAAATAAGTGAAGAGCAAGCTTTAAAGGTTACTTTTGGAAAGTATTCGAGAAGAAGAGGACAGGGTCGCGGTGGAATATGAGGACGAGGACGAGGAAGAGCTGATGGCAGCGTAGCATCGACAAATCCACAGTTGAATGCTATAATTGTCATAAGCTAAGGTCATTTTCAGTATGAATGCACTAGCAGAGATCTAATGGCGAATTATATGGAGGATAATGAAGAAATGTTGTCGATGGCATATATGGATGATAATGAATTCAGGAAAGAAGAGTTTTGGTTTTTAGATTCGAGATGTAGTAATCACTGTGAACACCTATTTCGATCCGGTCAATTTTTACCAAAAGTGGGGAATTTTCGATTGATATCCATAAGTAAAAAAAAATCTAACTCAGAAATGATCATTTCCGAGTGAAAGGACACGGAATGATCATTTCCGAGTAAGGGACATCCGAGTGGGACATGACCGAGTAGTTTGTCTCCAGGTAGGATATTTTCGAATAGGCTTCAAGTGTAGGGAATGTTTTCAAGCCAGTCCGAGTGAAAAAGGAACTGGATTTACATAAATACCATCCTAAAGATTTTGTCCGAGCAGAGGAAGCCTCTGAATGAACAATTATTGAATAAGGAGGGCTCTGAGTGGTTTTGTCTTAGAGGAGATGGCATTCCGAGCAAAGAGACACCTCGGTTTCAAAGGATCAGCTTTCACTTTGAGGCTGTATTGAAGTAATTCTGAGTGAAAGCAAGGCCGGCTCTGAGTGAATCCGAGGGATTGATTGACGAGTGGAACCATTCCAAAGTCCGATTCCCGAGTGAGTAAATCCGAAGGGGTGATTGATAATTGAAGCTGTTCTGAGTGAAAACAAGTCCGACTTCTGAATGAGCACATCCAAGGGCTGATTATCGAGAAGGCCGGTTCCCGAGTGATTGGACCTGAAGGATTAAAGCTGAGTTCTAAATTCTGATTAAAAAAATGACTCCGAGTAAATAAAAATGAATTCTGATTGATGATTGATGATTGAAACCGAGTGAAAACAAGGCCGACTCCAGAGTGAGTTGGTTCCGAGCAGAAGAAGCCATTGAATAATCACCTGAATGATCAAGCAAGAAAGGTTCCGATCCTGAGTGAATCACCTTGGGGCAGACTCTCTCAATATTTCAAACTAAGCCTGAGTGAGATTCCAAGGAAAGCACATCCGAGTGAGTTGGGGGAAGAAAGCTGTATTTCCGAGCAAAGCAAGGCTCGGATCTGTGAAGAACTTCTATCGGCCAGATTCTCTGAAGTGTCCGGGTGAAACCATTCCCAAGTAAGTGCATCCAAGCTATTGATTGTCAAGTGAAACCATTCTCGAGTGAAGATGTCCGAGTGGTCAGACTTTCTCAAGTTCCATTCGGATTGAAATGTAAGACTGACTCCCGAGTGAAGATGTCCGACTGGTCAGACTTTCTCAAGTTCCATTCTGATTGAAATGTGAGTCCGACTCCTGAGTACGCACATCCGAGGATTGGTTGACGTGTGAAACAATTGAAATATGAGTCTGACTACTGAATGAACAATCTCGAGTGAGCATATCCGATTGGAGACTCCTGAGCAAATGCATCCGAGTGAGTTGATGCACAAGCTTGATGAATGAGTCTAATTAAATTATTCCTGAATCATGTATCTGACCAAGGTTTTTTCGAGTAATTCAATCCCAGTCATGTGTTTCTGAGTGAAACTTACTCCACGATTCAATCAATTTTAAGTCTGATTCTGACCTGTCGGACAGGGATAAGACCGAGTAGAATATTTCTGAATCAATCAGAGGACTTCCAGACGTTCCTGACTGAATCAATCAGAGGGGTCGAATGAATGCTTCAAGCAGAAGTATTGCCGAGCAAGACCCCTCCAATTGAAGCAACTCCGATTGAGTGCTTCAAACAATGATACATCCGAGTGAAGCAACAGGGGTCCTGATGAATCCTTCTCGGAAAGCAATTTCCGAGTCAATAATCTGTAAATTCAATCTCACACCGAGTGTTAGAGGTCGAATCTGACCTGTGGATTCCAGCTTTCACTCGGCCTTCTATATGAGAACATTTATTCTTCTTGGATTGATTTCCACTCGGTCTCTTATATGAGCAGATTGATTCCACTCGGTCTTTCTTGTATGAACAGCACCTTTTCCACTCGGATTACTTCCCACTATGGGTGTACACCGACCGAGGCACTAAATCCGAGTCAGAAAAGGAGAAATCCGACTCCCTATTTCCACTAATTACGCTTGCTGACATGGATTTCCACTATCCAAGTGGATCCTTGAATTAAGGGGGGTGGCTCACAACAAGACAAAGGAAGAAAATAATAAAGAATTCCCACCAGCCTCCATTCCCTACGATTGTCAAGATCCAGGCTGTATCCAAGTTGCTTTGTTGATTTAGTGGGGCGGCTAACAAGAAAAAATAATAAAAAACCCCACTAGCCACCGTTCCCCATTTCTATAAAAAGGGATCCTGGAAGCCTCCATGGGGGGGAGAATTCGGAAGCAATTTTTTTAGAGAGAAGAAACACAGCTTTAAAACAACACCATCCTTCACCTTTCACAGCACCGTCCCTCTTCCTCCACACATCGTTCTCACTCGTCACCTCTCTCCCAACACCGTCCTCACTCGTCCCTCTACACCCACACCATCCCAACCTCCTTCCAACCCACACCAATAGTCCCTCAAATCCTCTCCACACAGCCCCCTAAAACACCATTCAGTCCCCTTCTCCTGAAAACCCAAACCAACCATCCTCTCTCTCCCCCCCACTAAAACACCGTCCCAACCTCCTTCCAACCCACACCACACCGTCCCAACCTCCTTCAAATTCACACCGTTCTCACTCGTCCATCTACACCCACACCATCCCAACCTCCTTCCAACCCACACCACACCGTCCCAACCTCCTTCAAATTCACACCATCCTCTCTCTCTCTCTACTAAAATCACGCTGTCCTCCCTTTCCCTCTCCATACCATCCTCTTCTCCTTTCTCCTTTCTCCACGGTCCGTCCTCACTCTTCCTCTTCACACCGTCCTCACTCTTCCTCAAACCCACACACCGTCCTTCTTCATTAAACCCACACTGTTTCTCTCCTTTTCCACCCAACATAATCTTCCTAAGTCCTCACCATCCAGCCTCATAATTCAACAGAAGCTTCAATACCAGCATTCTTTTTCCTTCTCGTCACACTGGTCCCAATCTGTCCCTAATTTTATTTTATTTTTTTATGCTTGTATTATTTGTTTTTTTATGTGTTAAAATTAATTGTTGTTGAATGGAACTGTTTCTTTTCCAATAAGTAATTAATTTTCATTGATCGGATTAATCCCTCATCAAAAATCTGTTCTTCATTGTCAGTATTTGTTATTATTTATTTTTCTGTCAAAATTAATTAACTGTTAATTGATGAATCCATTTCCTTTTCAATTATTAATTAATTTTTAATAACTGAATTAATCCCCCACCAAGATTCATATTAAATATTAACAAGAATAAGTGCTTCATACATTTTATTTATTTTTTTAAAAAGGTGGAGCGAGATTAATTTGGACGAGACGTCCTGTTAATCTCATTTTTTTTCTTGAAAAAAAAGGTGGAGCGAGTTTAATTTGGACGAGACGTCCTGTTAAGCTCATGTAAAAATTCCGTGTTTATTTTTGTTTATTTTGTTCGTATATTTTGTCATTTCGTGTACTTTCTTTCATGAAGAAGTTAAAATAATTTCTGGGTTAATTATAATGTGCGCTATCATATTGAGGTAACCGTTTTTTATAACGGACAGTTGTGAGGTGCTAATACCTTCCTCACCTGTAATTAGACTCCCGAACATGGAATTTCATTTTTAAAACCAGTGCTTTAATGAAAGGTTTTCCCGGTATTTTATCCTAAAAAATATTGGTGGCGACTCCCTGTTTTTTCTTTTCGAAGCAAAAATCATTTTGAGGGTCGGCCGTGCCGCCACGATCCAGGTCGCGACAGATGGCGACTCCGCTGGGGACTTTGAGAGTCAAGCCAGTCAATTTGATAGCGCATGTTTTAAATAGCATATTAATTATTTAACTTCTTCCTTTATTTTATTTTTTGTAAATGTTTGTATTCTATCATTTACGTTCTGTTAATGTCTGTGTGATTGTTGAACCCTAGGGTAGACGACTTTATTTTGTTGCTCTGTGTTTATTCTATGTGCAGGATGAGTAAGGTACAGGTATTGAATGCCTCTTTCACACACTACACTCACAGTTTGCACATACTTTTGAGTGGGACCCTATACCCGAGCCCAAATAAAACTTAAGATTAGGGGAGGTTGATAGCGGAGCCATTTGGGATGTACTTCCTGTCTGGTTACCGTGAGAATCTCTGCTAGAGTTCGACTTATTCATGGTGCCCACACCTAGTAGACTTCCTACTGTTGTGGTCAATATCATGAGTAGGATCTTGGCTCTAGTGACCTTTAGAAGTTTTAGAACAAACCACCTAATGCGAGATATCACTGTTAGACAAACCTTAGTACCATTAGGAGACCTTCAGAAAAACCCGACTTAAGGCACAAAGGGGCAAACTTTACTTATACATTTTCTCATTCTCACTTTCTCTTCTGATCCAAATTAGGGGAACTACTTGCCCGTTTAGTGGATTACTTTTTCTAAAAATGCACTACTTTTAATTAATGATCCTTTAACGGGCAAGTAGTCTTTTCCTTTTATGCATATTTGTTTAAGTCTTTGGGCTTTGAGTTACGGACCTTTCGAATAAAAAAAAACAAATAAAAAAAACAAAAAAAATACAAGAAAATCAATTCCTTTTGTATTGACAATGATCAGAAAATCCGTAGCTCACATGACCTTTGATTTAACACAAGTTTTGTCAAATTGTAACCCTTAAATTCAAAAATGTTTTCAAGAAAGTTACTAGGGGAGTATCAATTTGTGAAACACGTCAATTCCTGATAGCCCTTTCTCTCTATTGTTGCCGGAAGCTATTCAGAGCTTAACGAATACCCTTTGAGTAGACATAGAAATTAACATGGGATTGAACTTATAGGATGAGAGCCATGGTTGCCCAAGGAAAATGTTTGAGCTTGAGGCTTTCGCCTCAGGATGAAAAATTTCTTCTGTCTTCACGAGTATCCCGTATTAATTTCCATGTTTACCATGCCTAGTACTTTTGAACGATAAGTTCTAAGGAATGGTCAAAGGATACTCGCCAAAGCCTGTGATTGCTTCCCATGACATTCTCCTTCTTTCTATTTCCACCTAACATTTCTTTGCTTTTTTTAAAAAAAAGAAACACTGACGTCACGGGTAGGCATCCTTACCAAACCCGACTTCAAAGGAAACTCATGGCTGAGGCAGAAGCTGTTGATGGAGACTTTAGAACTGAGTTCGATCAGCTGAAAGAGCGAGTGGCGGAGTTAACTAAACTTTTAGAAAAGAAACTCACAAAAGGAGGCTCATCTGCAGGTGTTGAGGACGCCCAACAGCAGCCTGCCACCGTACCACCCCCCTTGGTTCTGACCCAGCAAGAACCCAACTACCTAACACAACGACACCCCCTTTCACCATTCACGTCGGAAGACCTAACCCTGCCATTGAGACCCAGCCACCTTACGGCCAGTCTTATGCACAACAACATACATTTGTCGGTCCTGACGGCAACCCAGTACCTTTTCCACTTTATGGCCTACCACCGGGGTACTATCCCCCGCTCGCTAACCTACAAGACGCCTACGACCAGCAATCGATGAATCTTCACGCTTCATACCCCACCCAGCCAAATATGCCACCACTTCACCAAACCCAAAATGCGCAAGCCCATGACCCACAAACTTACCAAACCCAAAACACACAAACCCATGACCCACAAACCTACCAAACCCAAAACACACAAGCCCCGATGGCCCAGCCAACCCACAACGCACAAGCCCAAAACACACGAGCCTAGATGACCCAGCCGACTTATGCTGTACAAACTATGGCCCAATCCCAAGGACCCTCACCAAATACAGGCCTAATGAACCAGTCCCATGCGTTGCCTCCGTTCAACCAGCCACTCGGCTATCCATATGGATATGCAACCCCTTATATGACCAATCTCCAAGATACAACCCGCATGATGAACCCGGTAGTCGGTCATAGCACGGTCGCAGCTCCCCAAAAAGAAAAGATAGAAATCTTAGAGGAGCGTTTGAGAATGATGGAAGGCGCCGGAGGTTTTGGACTGATAGATGCTTCTGAACTATGCCTAGTCATAGATGTTGTCCTCCCGTGCAAATTCAAGATGCCAGACTTTGACAAGTATCGGGGAATGACTTGTCCAAAGAACCATCTCACGATGTACTGTCGAAAGATGGCATCCTACTCTTTTAACGACCAATTATTGATCTACTGCTTCCAAGATAGTCTGGCGGGGGCCGCTCTTACATGGTATGCTCACCTTGAGCGAAACCATATTCGTTGTTGGAAGGACCTGGCAGATGCCTTCCTTAAGCAATACAAGTATAACATGGATATGGCACCCAACAGGGTTCAGTTACAGAATATGGTGAAGAGGGACAGTGAAACGTTTAAAGAGTATACCCAACGCTGGAGAGAGACAGCGGCGCAAGTGGACCCCCCATTGTCAGAAAAAGAGATAGTTACGATGTTTATCGACACGCTTCCATCACCTTTCTACGGCAAGATGATTGGTAGTGTTTCATCCAACTTCTCCGACATCGTGACTATTAGAGAAAGGGTGGAGAGCGGAATACGAACGGGAAAAATCACTCAGGGCTCATCTAGGACAAGCATGACAAGAAAGCCGGCGCCTGGGAGAAGGGATGGAGAAACTAATTCCATCTCTTCTAATCAAAATACGGCTCCGCCGAGATCATTCGCCCCTACCATGATTCAAGCTCCCAATCCTTATGTGGCTGCTGCCACTCAGGGCCCGACAGCTTATACTCTCCACTTTCGTCCGCCCATGGTAAGAGCGCCAATGCTGCAACCCATGCCATACCATCACCCGCAACAAGCGATTCGACCACCCGATCATAATCAGAACATAAGGAATTCCAACAATGAGCGCACCCCTGTGCAGTTTGATCCAATTCCCATAACATATACCGAACTTTTTCCAATCCTCGTTCAGAAAGGTCTGGTAGCTCCATCCCCATGAGGCCATTGCAACCTCCTTACCTAAGGGGATATGACCCAAATGCTCATTGTGATTACCATGCTAGGGCACCAGGGCATTCCACGGAAAATTGCATGGCTTTGAAATATAAAGTGAGAGGTTTGATCAAAGCCGACTGGATTAATTTTCGGGAAGGAAGCCCTAACGTCACCACAAATCCCCTACCCAATCATGGAGGTTCAGAAGTTAATGCCGTGGTGGCCGATATTGAAGATGGTTTTGATGATAATACTGATTTGGTGATCGCTTGCCCGCCGGGCCAAGAGCTCCGTAACTAGGAGTCGGTCGAACTCCTTACGGTTTTAAATGATTCACCAAAGTAATTTGTCATTGCCTTAATGTCTTGTTTATCCCTCTGCTATGCCTAAGGCTTTGAGACTTTTCATGTAATAAGGGAGAAAAAAAACTTGTTTTACCAATCAATCAATAAATGCGTATCGAAATTCAAATTTTTTTTTTCTCATCCCTTTATCCTTGCTTTGATTCATCTTCTTTACTTGCTTGTTCCTATTTTCCCTCTTTTTTTATTTTTTTGCCATAACGCACTAAATTGCAGATCCAAAAATGTTCTTCTTGAGACTAATGAAATCACAATCCCGTTTCACGACCTCAATTACCCGATCGATCACGCTGACAAAGAAGGTAGGGAAGCTTGTGAGCCACCACCCAAGTTAACAAGATTGTTAGAACAAGAGGTTAAAGAGTTTTATCCCTTTTAAGAGACAGTTAAGATTTTCAAATGGACAAGGGAAAAGGTCAAGATGGGTATACCCCTGAGTCAAGAATAACTGAAGAAATCCATTAAGTTATTAACATCCTCTAGTTTAAGAAAACACAGGGGCAATCTATCAGAAGGCATTAGTAATTTTGTTTCAGGACGTGGAAGGAATCTATGTGAATGACAACATGGCCAAGTCCTGAATTGGACAGAGGCAGACCAGTCGTTTAAGGAAACTTCAACAGTCACCAACATAGATAGGGGCAAATTGCTGATGCCTATAAATACAGACACAATTGAGGGAGACTTTGCCCAAAAACAAAAACAAAAACAAAAACAAAAACAAAAACAAAAACAAAAAAAAATAAAAATGAAAAGAATAGAATCAAGCTTGGAGTCCAATGCACGTGCCAAGTGGGGCAAGCTGGTTACGTCCAGATCATCGAGCAAGCTGTCATTTTCTGTATAAGGGGAGTGAATGTCATTAGGTCAAGAACTTGCGTTCTTGTTGTCATCAACGCTGCAACCTTAAAGAGTGCGCCATTCCTCATGCCTATGTAGCCAAGGAAATAGTCTGTCAGATTGAGTCATTGTGTCATTAAGGAGATTAAAAAAAAAGAAAACAAAAAAAGGGTAAACAAAAAGAAATAGAAAATGAAAAAAGAAAAAGAAAAAGAAAATAAAGGCCAGAATGATGACTCAAAGTAATTCCCTCTCATCGATGCCAAAAGACTCACCGATATTTTCCTTGGGTACATGGCATAGGAGTAGAGTCTCCTATTTGAAGTGACATCAGTTCCCCAAAGGATCGAACTAAATTTGGAAAAGGTTAGGCAGACTCAACTGGAGTGTGATCAGTTTTAACTTTTTAATGTAAAGGATGCAGCCCAAAATAAACAAGAACACATTATAAAGAAAAAGAAAAGCTCGCTAGGCTGAAAACCTGAAAGGGCGGCCTAGGCTAAAGTTAGAGCAACCCAGTGGGTCGAAAACCTAAAAAGGCGGCTCAGGTAAAAATTAGGGTCAACATTTTGGCAAAGTAACTAAAGTTCCCAATGCAAAACGTGCAAACTGGGGCATGTGGACCATGGTCAAACTACCCTCTCAAAGGCAGAGTTGAACGATGTACTTGATGGTCGTGATGTGGGATTAAGGTTCTCACTAGTCTCAAGAATTCACTGGAGGATCCTTGAACCTTTCCTGTTTCCCCTGGCCTTGACCTGTCCTATGTAACTTCATTTCATCCCATCTATTTTCCCCATTGTCCATTCTCTGTATTCTATTTGACATACATGAATAAAATTCATCCTTTTTTGATACGTGTTATGAATTGCATTGATCTAATAAAACATTGTGTTTTTATAAAAATAAAATGAAAGAATGGTGAACATTTAAAGTCATGAGGAACAAGACGCTTCCACCACTCGACCTCGTGTTAGACAATCATCACGAAGACTCAGCCAGGCACGTGCTTCAAAGCTATGATCGCCTATTTCATTCTCCTCTGTCCATGAGTTATCCTAAGGGTCGCGGTTTCACAGGACCTACCCGGTTTTTGAATTTTACTTTGTACTACTAACCTTTTTCTACAGGTTATTATAGCAGACAGTCATGTCAAGTATTGACACCTCAATCAAGTCCTTCAAATCTTTTCCTCAAATCGCCAAAGCTGGCACTCCTCAGAATCCCTACCTTAAATTGCCAAGGTGGGTACTGCTCAAAATCTCTTCTTCAACTGCCAAAGTTGGCGCTTCTCAGAATTCTTTCCCCAAATTGCCAAAGTTGGCATTTTTACAAAATCTCTTCTTCAACCGCCAAAGTTGGCACTTCTCAGAACTCCTTCCCCAGATCGCCAAAGTTGGCACTTCTTGAAGTCCTCTCATCAACTGCCAAAGCTGACACTTTTCGAACTCCCTTCCAAGGGATCTACCTGATACATTCCAACAGTCAAGCGTATCCCCTTCCCAAGCCCAAGAATAGTTTCCAGCAAAATTCTCTCCCCCAGCAGAATCACCAAACTCTTTCTCGGTGAGCCAAAAATTTAGATCATCTTCTTCCCCCTAGTAAGAACACTTTTCTAATCAGGCTTAGAAGAACTCTCCCCAAAGGGCCCCAGCACACTTCTCTCAGTGAATCCACACATACCGGGTGGACCCCGGATTTTCCCTTTCCAATCAAGGGGTGATGCCCTGAGCCATCAATCCTTCTCCAGTGGAACTACACTTCCCAGACAAATCAAACTGGGGCATCTCTCCAGATTTCTTCTATTTCAATAAAGGAGCAGTTTCCCAAGATTCCTTCAAAATATGTCAAACTGGGGCATCACCCCAGGTTCACTCTCTTTCACTCAAGGAGCATGTCCCCAAGATTCCTTCAAAATATGTCAAACTAGGCCATCACACCAGGATCACTCTCTTTCATTCAGGAAGCAATTCCCCAAGAACCTTCAGTCATGTCAAACTGGGGCATCACCCCCGAACCTTTAAATTTCCTGCCAACGGTGAGTTAATTCGGACAAGACGTCCTGTTAGCTCCCCCAATCTCTGCATTTCCTGTCAACCGAGGGTCAACCCCACGCTTTATTTTCCGGTCGCCTATTCAGGCACCCTTTACTTCCATTCGCCTATGCAGGCACCGTTTACTTTCCAGTCGCCTATGCAGGCACCCTTTACTTTTCGTTCGCCTATGCAGGCACCCTTTACTTTCCGTTCGCCTATGCAGGCACCCTTTACTTTCCGTTCGCCTACGCAGGCACCCTTTACTTTCCGTTTGCCTATTCAGGCACCCTTTACTTTCCAGTCGCCTATGCAGGAACCCTTTACTTTCCGTTCGCCTATGCAGGCACCCTTTACTTTCTGTTCGCCTATGCAGGCACCCTTTACTTTCCGTTCGCCTATGCAGGCACCCTTTACTTTCCGTTCGCCTATGCAGGTACCCTTTACTTTCCGTTTGCCTATGCAGGCACCCTTTACTTTCCATTCACCTATGCAGACACCCTTTACTTTCCAGTCGCCTATGTAGGCACCCTTTACTTTCCGTTCGCCTATGCAGGCACCCTTTACTTTCCAATCGCCTATGCAGGCACCCTTTACTTTCCAGTCGCCTATGCAGGCACCCTTTACTTTCTGTTCGCCTATGCAGGCACCCTTTACTTTCCGTTCGCCTATGCAGGCACCCTTTACTTTCTGTTTGCCTGTGCAGGCACCCTTTACTTTTCGTTCGCCTATGCAGGCACCCTTTACTTTCCAGTCACCTATGCAGGCACCCTTTACTTTTTGTTCGCCTATGCAGGCACCCTTTACTTTCTGTTCGCCTATGCAGGCACCCTTTACTTTCCCGTCGCCTATGCAGACACCCTTTACTTTCCGTTTGCCTATGTAGGCACCCTTTACTTTCCGTTCGCCTATGCAGGCACCCTTTACTTTCTGTTCGCCTATGCAGGCACCCTTTACTTTCTGTTCACCTATGCAGGCACCCTTTACTTTCCGTTCTCCTATGCAGATACCCTTTACTTTCCAGTCGCCTATGCAGGCACCCTTTACTTTCCAATCGCCTATGCAGGCACTCTTTACTTTCCATTCGCCTATGCAGGCACCCTTTACTTTCCAGTCACCTATGCAGGCACCCTTTACTTTCCAGTCGCCTATGAAGACACCCTTTACCTTCCAGCCACCTAATAAGACGCCGTTTTACCTTCGCCTAAGAAGGCACCTTTTGCTTTCCTAGTTAACCACTTCCTGCTAAAAACTGGAGTACCACCCCATTTCTTTTTCCAGATTTAGAACAGAAAAAAAAGAAAAAAAGAAAAAAAAAGAAAGCACTAAAAAAAAAACAAAAACAAAAAAACAAAAAAAATAAAAAAAAGAAAAAAAAAAGAAAAAAAGATTCAAGTGTCAATTCCTGGGTTTCCCCCCTCATCTGGTACTCCTGGTTATTGGAGTCTGCATGCCTTCAATGATGGTGTTCACGTCTTTACTCCCTTTCCATTTCAAAAGCAAGAGGAAACTTCATGCTTTTCTCATGAAAAAGAAGTAAAGAGGGGCATCTATGAACACCTATTTCGGTCCGGTCAATTTTTACCAAAAGTGGGGAATTTTCTATTGATATCCACAAGTAAAAAATAATAAAAAAAAAATCTGACTCGGAAATGATCATTTCCGAGTGAAAGGACACGGAATGATCATTTCCGAGTAAGGGACATCCGAGTGGGACATGGCTGAGTAGTATGTCTCCAGGTAGGATATTTTCGAATGGGCTTCAAGTGTGGGGAATGTTTTCAAGCCAGTCCGAGTGAAAAAGGAACTGGATTTGCATAAATACGTCCCAAAGATTTTGTCCGAGCAGAGGAAGCCTTTAAATGAATAATTATTGAATAAGGAGGGCTCTGAGTGGTTTTGTCTTGGAGGAGATGGCATTCCGAGCAAAGAGACACCTCGGTTTCCAAGGATCAGCTTTCACTTTGAGGCTGTATTGAAGCAATTCTGAGTGAAAGCAAGGCCGGCTCCGAGTGAATCCGAGGGATTGATTGATGAGTGGAACCATTCCAAAGTCCGATTCCTTAGTGAGTAAATCCGAAGGGGTGATTGACAATTGAAGCTGTTCTGAGTGAAAACAAGTCCGACTTCTGAATGAGCACATCCAAGGGTAGATTGTCGAGAAGGCCGGTTCCCGAGTGATTGCACCCGAAGGATTAAAGCTGAGTTCTGAATTCTGATTAAAAAAACGACTCCGAGTGAATAAAAATGAATTCTGATTGATCATTGATGATTGAAACTGAGTGAAAACAAGGCCGACTCCCGAGTGAGTTGGTTCCAAGTAGAAGAAGCCATTGAATGATCACCTGAATGATCAAGCAAGAAAGGTTCCGACCCTGAGTGAATCACCTTGGGGCAGACTCTCTCAATATTTCAAACTAAGCCCGAGTGAGATTCCAAGGAAAGCACATCCGAGTGAGTTAGGGGAAGAAAGCTGAATTTCCGAGCAAAGCAAGGCTCGGATCTGTGAAGAACTTCTATCGGCCAGATTCTCTGAAGTGTCCGGGTGAAACCATTCCCAAGTAAGTGCGTCCGAGCTATTGATTGTCAAGTGAAACCATTCCCGAGTGAAGATGTCCGAGTGGTCAGACTTTCTCAAGTTCCATTCGGATTGAAATGTAAGACTGACTCCCGAGTGAAGATGTCCGAGTGGTCAAACTTTCTCAAGTTCCATTTTGATTGAAATGTGAGTCCGACTCCTGAGTACGCACATCCGAGGATTGGTTGATGTGTGAAACAATTGAAATGTGAGTCTGACTCCTGAATGAACAATCCTGAGTGAGCACATCCGATTGGAGACTCCTGAGCAAATGCATCTGAGTGAGTTGATGCACAAGCTTGATGAATGAGTCTGATTAAATTATTCCTGAATCATGTATCTGACCAAGGTTTTTCCGAGTAATTCAATCCCAGTCATGTGTTTCCGAGTGAAACTTACTCCACGATTCAATCAATTTTAAGTATGATTCTGACCTGTCGGACAGGGATAAGGCCGAGTAGAATATTTCTGAATCAATCAGAGGGGTCGAATGAATGCTTCAAGCAGAAGTATTGCCGAGCAAGACCCCTCCAATTGAAGCAACTCCGATTGAGTGCTTCAAACAATGATACATCCGAGTGAAGCAACAGGGGTCCTGATGAATCCTTCTCGGAAAGCAATTTCTGAGTCAATAATCTCACTAGTGGAAAAAATGGATATAACAACGGGATATTATTCACGGGTAGAAGAGGATCAGTGATAAAAACATGCGCGGTGGCATTTTTGAAATTATAAGGTGAACGTTTTAATCAGAGAAAACTATATATCCACGGTTAACATCATAACCGTGAACGTAACCATCAATATATATTCACGGTTGAGGAGTCAACCGTGGATATATAGTACCTGAAATATATATCGACGGTTTTAATCACAACCGTGAATATATATTGATGGGTACGTTCACGGTTATGATGTTAACCGTGGATATATATAGATGTCAATATTCACGGTTGTATTTCCAACCGTGGATATATATAGATGTCAATATTCACGGTTGTATTTCCAACCGTGGATATATAGTTCAGGTTTTAGGGTTTAATCACTGGGTACTCTATGTCCACGGTTGTTTCTATAACTGTGAATATAGATTTAATATTTATCCACGGTTGGTATCGTAACCGTGGATATATAGTTAACATTTATCCACGGTTGTTTGTTAAACCGTGAATATATGTGTAATATATTCACAGTTTCAAGGGGAACCGTGAATATACATCCTTTCTGAAACTTCAAAAGCCGCGCCTTTCACTCTTTTTTCAGTTTCTCTTCTTCTGCGCGTTGGTTGTCGTCTTCTCCATTATCTGTGAGCTTCGTGCCCTTCTCTCTGTTCAGCATCTTCTTCCTTTCTTCATTCAGGTAGGTTCCCTGAACCCCCATTGTCATGCGTGTTTGTCATAATATATTGATTCTTTCTCTGTTGGTATTCCTTGTTTCCTGACACGATAGTTACTGGTTCAAAAGCTTAAGTTATAAACTCTGTTTAAACTCTGTTTATGTGCCTGTTTGGTTATATGCATTTTTTAGAACTCTGTTTATGCACCATCCGTTTAAACTTTGTTTAGTTATATGCATTTTTTAGCCTCGGTACCCTCTGTTTAAACTCTGTTTATGTGCCTGTTTATGTTTAAACTCTGTTTATGCACCATCCGAATCTCCGTTTGCATTTCTGTGTGTTGTGGACGGTTTTGCCCTTCTGCCTGTTGGAGAAGATGGAGCACTGGTGGAGATTCTTGGCTTGGTGTACCATAAATGTTGGAAGATCTGAGATGGTGATTGGTTTATGGTGGTGGTGCATGGGTGTATATGGGGGGTGAGATGTACTGTAAAAATTGAGTGGTTTAATGGTGGATGATTGGTTTGGATGGTGCACCATGGGTGTGCTTCATGTACTAGGGTGTACCTTAAAGGCTGATGGAATTAAGGGTTTAGATTACATTGGATTTAGGGTGCATGGGTGTGGACTGAAAAATGTTAACCATGTTAACTTTTTCTATTTAAATAACTTTTTATATTTTTTTAAGGTGTTGGGTTTTTTTTTATAATTTTGTATGATAATGGTATGTTGTAAAATTACCAAAAAATGTGAATTTATTGATATATTTAATATATATTAATAATATTAAATTTTAGTTGCAATACATATATTTATAATAATATATATTTATTATTAATTTTTATTAATAAATATATTTTGTTAATTAAATTATAAATGAAATATTTTAATGTGTAATTGTTAATATTATTTACAAAAATATACTACTTTACTACTTTTTTTAATTAATGTCCTTTTTAGTAATTTTACCCTCAAATTCCATTTTTCTAAACCAAGGTTACCAAAATATTTTCCAACCAAACACAATTACTACTTTCCAACTCACTTTTACAACAAACTATCCAAACACAAATCACTATCTTCAAAACCCCAATTTTCCCAACCACGTTTTTAAAACCTCACTTTTCCAAACCCCGTTTCACAAACCTTACTCCAACTTTTAACCAAACGGACCCTAACTCCATTCAGCAACTACGTTTTCCACCATTTCTGTTTGGCTCCAGCAACCATGTTCACCAACCTCCGTTCAGCATCCTCCAACGACGTTTCTGTGGCGGTGGTCCATAGCTCCCTTTAGCCAACCCCATTTCCCCATCAGCTTTCGTTTGTGGTGCAAGGTCCATTTTGCTCCTGGGTGGTTGTTTTATTTCCAATTGTAACTTCCACCATTGCAAGGCTATAGAGCTTAAGGAACCAACAGATTGGGCATGGTGTGGCCATTGTTGTATGAACTTTAGAAATATTATAAGATACCTCTTTTGGTTAAAATGTACTCCCTAAATTGGAAAGTTCTAAATGGTTGAGATTACTTTTCTCCTAAAACTTATATTGTTCTTCTTAAGTAGAATTTAACTAAATTCAACACCATGTCCATAAGCCGTAATCCATAAAATAAAAGTTCAAATCTAAAAATTCTCATAATCCATAATCCATCATCTAACACCATAGTTCTAGTTGAAAATAATAGAATTTAAAAATATCATATTAATTACTAAATAAAAGTCTAAAGTTTGAACCTGCATTATAAACCAACATCATAATCCATAATCCATAATCCATACTCCAACACCATACTTCTACTTCAAAATAACATAAATTAAAAACATCATACTATTTTAGGAAAAAAGTTAACTAAATTATTATCCATTTTATTTCTGTTATTGTTGGTTGCTCTTATATGTTATGTTTATTGCTGTTGTATGTATGTGGTTGTTAACTAGTATGAAAGTTGTTGTGCATATGAGTGAACCGTAGTTCCCCGTTTGAGATTTGACACAAATGGTCATTAAATCAATTAATGTCATCGTTTGTGTTGAATCTTGAATTGTCCGTTTGGACAGTTTGGGATGAACAATTATTTTTTATACGTCATTGTTAGTATGTACAAGTTAGGAGTTATTTTAAAATTTGATAAAATTTCGGTAACTTGTATTTTGTGTTGTTCTCTGGGTGCATATTTGGTTGTGGTTGAATTTGATTTGACCACTCTCATTTTGTGTACTTAGAGACCAATGCGAAATACTGCCAAAATTTCATCAAATTTTAAAATAAGTCCTAACCTGTATATATGAATGACGTATAAAAATAATTGTCATGCTGAATGGGTATAGGACCACCACCTTTGTATAAAAAGTGAGGTTGATCATAGCACCTTGTAAACAGTTGGTATGGATCAGAGTTGGATTTCTGCGTCACGCCTAAGTCTGGACTACGAGGGGGGAGTTGAATCATTTATAGAATTCCTAGCGAGGAATGCAGTGGGGGTGAATGGAAAGTATTTTTGCCCTTGTGTTAAATGCTTCAACCTGCGTCGGGTAGACTTGGAAGAGGTGCGAGAACATCTACTGTGTGACGGTTTTCTACGTAGTTATACGCGTTGGATATGGCATGGTGAAGATGTGGTGGTGCCAAGTAACAGCTCTCAGACTAAAAATCAAAGCTCGATGCATGACAACGATGTCGACATGGATGACCGACTCGAGGATATGATTCGTGATGTAGGGGTAGAAGGTTTTAAGAAAGCTCATGTATATACAACTCTGTGTCAGGACTCTGAGCAGCCGTTGTATCCAAACTGCCTCAATTTCACGAGGTTATCAGCTGTTTTGCGGTTGTTTAATTTGAAGGCCATAAACGGGTGGACGGATAAAAGTTTCACTGACTTACTGAAGTTGTTGAAAGAAATGCTCCCAGCTGGAAACACCTTGCCGAAAAGTAACTATAAGGCCAAAAAGGTGTTGTGTCCTATGGGTTTGGAGTATGAGAAAATACATGCATGCCCAAATGATTGTGTATTATTCCGGGGTGAGTTAGAAATGCTGCATCGATGTCCTAGATGTGGGGTGTCATGGTATAAGAAGAAAGAGGCAGATTTTGATGAGGTATGCACTAAAGGGTCTCCTGCAAAGGTGTTGTGGTATCTACCTATAGTTCCAAGACTAAAGCGTCTGTTTGCCAATGCAGATGATGCAAAACTTATGAGATGGCATGCTGATGAGAGGGTTGTTGATGGACTACTTAGGCATCCGGCCGATGGGTCGCAATGGAAGAAAATGGATAGGATTTTTCCAGAATTTGCCAATGAACCAAGAAATGTTAGGCTTGCACTAGCCACAGACGGCATGAACCCGTTTGGGAACCTGAGCACAAACCATAGTTCGTGGCCTGTTTTGTTGTTTGTTTACAACTTGCCGCCATGGTTGTGCATGAAGCGAAAATATGTGATGTTATCAATGATGATTTCTGGTCCACGACAACCGGGGAACGACATTGATGTATATTTAACTCCATTGGTTGAAGACCTCAAAAGGTTGTGGGAAGACGGGGTTGAAGTGTTTGATGGGTTTACCGGGCGATCATTCAAATTGCGTGCCATGTTATTTTGCATAATCAATGACTTTCCAGCGTATGGTAACTTATCTGGGTACAGTGTGAAGGGTCATAAAGCTTGTCCAGTATGTGAGGAGGGGACTAGTTCTGTGCGGTTGCATCATGGCAGGAAAAATGTTTATCTTCGACATCGAAGGTTTCTTAAAGCGAATCATCCGTTTCGAAGGTTGAAGAAGTTGTTTAACGGTGCCCAAGATTTTGAAATGGCTCCTCCACCACTATCTGGTCGCCAGGCATATGAAAAGGTGAAGGACGTCAACGTGCAATTTGGTAAGTGTGAAAAACAGCACCCGACACAAAACAACTGGAAGAAAAGGTCAGTGTTTTTTGACCTGCCATATTGGAGGGAGCTTGATGTAAGACACTGCATTGATGTAATGCATGTGGAGAAGAATGTGTGCGACAGTTTAGTTGGTACACTCTTAAACATACCCGGGAAGACTAAGGATGGCCTAAACTCGCGTATGGACTTAGAGTTGATGGGTATACGTCAGGATTTGCATCCACAATCAAAGGGCAAAAGAACATATTTGCCTCCAGCATGTCATACGTTATCCAGAAAAGAAAAGCAAAGTCTGTGTGAATCGTTACAAAGTGTGAAAGTTCCGTCTGGTTATGGTTCAGGATTCCTTGGTTGAGCAATCAACCCAAGGGTCTTTCGTAGCCCATGGACGGGAGGATATTTTGACTACCGCCATTGGCAGGCCAGAGCACCCAGGAAGAGTGCGTGCTATTGGTCGAGGTGTAGGTAAGTGCTAACTAACTCTATGCCTTCATTTTGTTATCTGCTAAACAATTATGGGCTAATCATTCACATTTCACAGGCCTCCGCGCCTATTACGGTGCTCCCGACCCTGCCCCATCCCTTGAGCAAATGGTGGAGCAAAAGGTGGCTGTTGTGAAGGCTGAGTACCAGGAGGAGATATCTAGGCTCCACCAGGAGATGGCCCGATTCAGGGAGGAGATGAAGGCCTCACTCAGCCACCACCAGGCGACTACTGCACCAGCCAGCGACCCACAGGTTAGATTCTTTATTTAATTTCCTCAATTTTATTGTTTGTAATCACTTTATTTCATTGTTGAATAACTTCTGCTTGATGTGTAAATATGTAGGTACGGAAGGTTAGCACTAAGGGGTCGTGCGCTGCGGCTGACCCTGACGATGACGGGGTCGAGGCGCCAGACACCCGTTAATGTGACCTGTTCATTGACGGGTCGGAGGAGCCAGTTGCCACTGGTATGGTGTACAACTTAGGCCCTGTGGTTCACCATCAGACATTACCTGATGGTATGTCCAGGGTCTCGGTTGTGCTCGTCCTCGAGGAGGATGCTGCTGTGCCAGTGGCAACTCAGGAGGTGAAGACCGTCGGTCAGGCGGTGGGCCACTTTCTGATGTGGCCCAAGAGACTTCTGGTGATTGCCCCTGGACAGGTAAAAACCCTAAACACTAACTAGCTTTATTTCCTTGTCAATTATGGTACAAAATGTGATGGTTGTCAATTGTTCAACAGGAACAGACATTGAAGAAGCCAGACCCGGCCAAGGATCCCATCCGGATGCTATGGCGCATCGGGTATGAGCAAGCTGACGACACTGTTCAGGTCCCATGGTAGCCACTAGTGTTCGGCCGTCCCAGTGATTTTCCAGTTTACGTTACAAATTCTAACATTTGTGACATTATTACGGGGACGTCGATGCTGAACGGCTCCATCTTTCAGTTGTGGGAGTTGTAAGTATATCCTTGTTTTGTCCAATTTTTCCATTATACAAGTTATTTGTCGCTAACCATGTCTTAACTTGTTTAGGTTTCTGGCAAAACTCTGTGTGGACTTGGGTTTCCAAGGAACTTACGGTTTCTTAGAGCCCTCTCTCATACAGAGGCAAGGAAATACCTCGCAGAACACCCAGACATACATCCAAAATTGGATGTTTGAGTCTGGGAAGTCTATATACATGGGCCCCTATCATAAAGGGTAATACTCTATTCCATAATTATTGTCATGATATTTTGCATTTTGAAGTCTCACTTATCACTCGTAACTGTAGGGCTCACTGGACGCTTCTGGTGATCTGTCCGAAGGACTATCTTGCTCTGTACTTTGATAGTTTGCATCTGACAGCTCCACAAGACCTGAAAGATATAGTAGACCGGTAAGTTCATCCCTAAACAATAACCACAAATTCGATTACATCATTTTTAGAACTATACAATTCTAACTTATCTTGTGTTTTGTTTGACGGAGGGCGGTGGTTGGATACAATCTACTGATTGGAAACAAGCCCAAAGGAAAAACAGTTGTATGGGTGTACCCAAAAGTAAGTCAATCGTATTCATTCAAATCTTCAGTACATATTTTTTAAGTTCCGAATTCACTTATTCTATACTATATGTCCATTGTAGTCTTACAGGCAGAAGGGTACCTTTGAGTGTGGCTATTTCGTCATGCACACTATGCTGACCATTGTCCAACATCATTTAGTAGATGGATGGACAGAGGTAATTCTCATCATTTGGACTACTTTTCTCCAATTTCATCAATTTCATGTAATAAATAAAGCTTTTGTTCTAATTGTTTTGTGCATTGTTTGCAGTACTTTAATGACCGGTCATATTTCCCAAAGGAACTTGTGGATGATGTTAGAAGGCAATGGGCCTCACACTTCATTGAACTTAGGCAAAGCTAGATATAGGATCTTTATTCTTTTATATATGTATCTAGTAGGATTTAGGGTTTACTTTTATTAGATTACATTCAACTTAATTGTATATACTTTCATTTTTTAGGTTGTTATGAATTGATATAGAAAATAAATTGTTATATATATACATACCATTCTTTCGGCATAGTGTTGCTGTGGCATACTGTATACTGTACTAGTTTGTCTGAATGCAGGGTTGGGAAACGATAAAACAGAATCTATATTAAAAAAAAAACCTCAGTATTTATTCACGGTTATGGCAACAACCGTGAATATAGACTATATTTATCCACGGTTACTACCATAACCGTGGATATAGATACATTTTATCCACGGTTGTCCATCACAACCGTGAATATAAGTAGTTTGTAACTGAAACCAATCCATACTTATATTCACGGTTGTGATGGACAACCGTGGATAAAATGTATCTATATCCACGGTTGTCCATCATAACCGTGAATATAAGTGGATGTAACTGACATCTTTCAGTTCTTATATTCACGGTTATGCTTGATAACCGTGAATATAAATAGTAAGTTATATTAACAGTTGTTCTTAACCGTGGTTAGATGTGATTTATTACCACGGTTGTTAACCATGGTTAAAGACCATCATCTACTACCACGGCTGCAACAACCACGGTTCTTTAACCGTGAATAAAGGCCTTTTTTAACCGTGATTATATCCTTTTTTTCCACTAGTGTCTGTAAATTCAATCTCACACCGAGTGTTAGAGGTCGAATCCGACCTGTGGATTCCAGCTTTCACTCGGCCTTCTATATGAGAACATTTATTCTTCTCGGATTGATTTCCACTCGGTCTCTTATATGAGCAGATTGATTCCACTCGGTCTTTCTTGTATGAACAACACCTTTTCCACTCGGATTACTTCCCACTATGGGTGTACACCGACCGAGGCACTAAATCCGAGTTAGAAAGGGAGAAATCCGACTCCCTATTTCCACCAATTACGCATGCTGACATGGATTTCCACTATCCAAGTGGATCCTTGAATTAAGGGGGGTGGCTCACAACAAGACAAAGGAAGAAAATAATAAAGAATTCCTACCAGCCTCCATTCCCTACGATTGTCAAGATCCAGGCTGTATCCAAGTTGCTTTGTTGATTTAGTGGGGCGGCTAACAAGAAAAAATAATAAAAAACCCCACTAGCCACCGTTCCCCATTTCTATAAAAAGGGATCCTGGAAGCCTCCATGGGGGGGAGAATTCAGAAGCAATTTTTTTAGAGAAAAGAAACACAGCTTTAAAACAACACCATCCTTCACCTTTCACAGCACCGTCCCTCTTCCTCCACACACCGTCCTCACTCGTCCCTCTACACCTACACCATCCCAACCTCCTTCCAACCCACACCAACAGTCCCTCAAATCCTCTCCATACAGCCCCCTAAAACACCATTCAGTCCCCTTCTCCTGAAAACCCAAACCAACCATCCTCTCTCTCTCCCCACTAAAACACCGTCCCAACCTCCTTCCAACGCACACCACACCATCCCAACCTCCTTCAAATTCACACCGTTCTCACTCGTCCCTCTACACCCACACCATCCCAACCTCCTTCTAACCCACACCACACTGTCCCAACCTCCTTCAAATTCACACCATCCTCTCTCTCTCTCCACTAAAATCACGCTGTCCTCCCTTTCCCTCTCCATACCGTCCTCTTCTCCTTTCTCCTTTCTCCATGGTCCGTCCTCACTCTTCCTCTTCACACCGTCCTCACTCTTCCTCAAACCCACACACCGTCCTTCTTCCTTAAACCCACACTGTTCCTCTCCTTTTCCACCCAACATAATCTTCCTAAGTCCTCACCATCCAGCCCCATAATTCAACAGAAGCTTCAATACCAGCATTCTTTTTCCCTCTCGTCACACTGGTCCTAATCTGTCCCTCATTTTATTTTATTTTTTTATGCTTGTATTATTTTTTTGTGTGTTAAAATTAATTGCTGTTGAATGGAACTGTTTCTTTTCCAATAAGTAATTAATTTTCATTGATCGAATTAATCCCTCATCAAAAATCTGTTCTTCATTGTCAGTATTTGTTATTATTTATTTTTCTGTCAAAATTAATTATCTGTTAATTGATGAATCCATTTCCTTTTCAATTATTAAGTAATTTTTAATAACTGAATTAATCCCCCACCAAGATTCATATTAAATATTAACAAGAATAAACGCTTCATACATTTTATTTATTTTTTTAAAAAGGCGGAGTGAGATTAATTTGGATGAGACGTCCTGTTAATCTCATTTATTTCTTGAAAAAAAAGGTGGAGCGAGTTTAATTTGGACGAGACATCCTGTTAATCTCATGTAAAAATTCCGTGTTTATTTTTGTTTATTTTGTTCGTATATTTTGTCATTTCGTGTAGTTTCTTTCATGAAGAAGTTAAAATAATTTCTGGGTTAATTATAATGCGTGCTATCATATTGAGGTAACTGTTTTTTATAACGGACAGTTGTGAGGTGCTAATACCTTCCTCACCTGTAATTAGACTCCCGAACATGGAATTTCATTTTTAAAACCAGTGCTTTAACGAAAGGTTTTCCCGGTATTTTATCCTAAAAAATATTGGTGGCGACTCCCTGTTTTTTCTTTTCGAAGCAAAAATCATTTTGAAGGTTGGCCTTGCCGCCGCGATCCAGGTCGCGACAATCACATGTTTGGAAGGCGAGGTTTTTCTCTAAGCTAGATGAAAGCTTCTGAGAAAAGGTGAAGTTGGGTGATAACTCAAGCATGAACATGATGGGAAAAGGTATTGTCCGCATCTATAATGTCCTTTAGTTTTATCATTATTTTTAACCATTTAATTAAAATTTACAATAAAAGTTTTTTAAAATTAATTAGCTATTAATTTTATATTTATCAAATAAAGAATAATAATTATTTTCTATGAAAGTGTCAAAAGTACAGTTTATATGTGACGTCCTACGTCAATTTTACATTTATCTACATCCGTTTAATTATTTTTCACAATAAATTTTTCACGTTTACTGATAGTTAATTAGATCCTAATGTAAAACCACATTTATTTTTCTTAAGCACACTAAAAATAATAACCGATAGGAAATAAATCAAATAATAAAATGGATTTAATTAGAATAAGTGGAAGAAGAAAACAAAGTCAGGGGTCACTCGCTTGAGCGAGACCCTGATTCGCTTAAGCGAAACCAGTGAAGGTCGCTTAGGCGAGTTCCGACTCGCTTGAGCGAATTATACATTTTAAACCTGAGCGGATTACGAGACCTTTAAGGGAAACTTGCTAACAGTTTAGTCTCTTACTCGGAAATGGTCCTCTCAGTCGTATCCCACTCGGGAACATCTTAACCTTCCTTCACTCGGAAGGGGGTTCTCTCAGTCATGCCTCACTCGGAAACATCCTAACCCTTACTCAGAAGAGTTCTCTCGGTCATGTCTCACTCAAAAATATTCTAACCCACTCAGAAGTGGATCTCTCAGTCATGCCTCACTCGGAAACATCCTAACCTTCACTCAGAAGAGGTTCTCTCGGGCATACCTCACTCGGAAACATCCTAACCTTCCTTCACTCGGAAGAGGTTCTCTCGGGCATACCTCACTCGGAAACATCCTAACCTTCCCTTACTCGGAAGAGGTTCTCTCGGTCATGCCTCACTCGGAAATATTCTAACCTTCACTCAGAAGTGGATCTCTCGGTCATACCTCACTTGGAAACATTCTGACCTTCCTTCACTCGGAAGAGGTTCTCTCGATCATGACTCATAATTATCTACAAAACCTGCCCATAGCAATTTATCATTCACATCTACTATTGGCTCCGTGCCAATATATATATCAAACTTATAAAAATCAACACCGACCACATTAACATCATTACCATACCACTTCAGCAACATGAATTCATGTCCACATTAATCAACATACCGATTCTAGATTAGTTCAACACACAAGCAACATGTTATGGCATCACATACACAAAAACTCATTATACATTACACATAGAATTCATTTCATAATTTCTCGATTCCTTGGCATCAATCCTCCGCTTGGCGCACCTCCAAGGCTCCGACCTCTTCCCTGTCACTGGTTACTAAATTGAAAGAAAGCCACAGCAAGGGTGACTGTTTGACATCATAATTAATCTAGAACAGAAATTAAATAACAAAATACGTGTATATAAACTCCGTCCGACTGCTTTATCCACAAATTGCAAATCACACTCGGCAAATATAGCAAATCACACTCGACAAATATAGCAAATCACACTCGGTAAATATAGCAAATCACACTCGGCAAATATAGCAAATCACACTCGGCGAATATAGCAAATCACACTCGGCAAATATAGCAAATCACACTCGACAAATATAGCAAATCACACTCGGCAAATATAGCAAATCATACTCGGCAAATATAGCAAATCACACTCGGTAAATATAGCAAATCACACTCGGCAAATATAGCAAATCACACTCGGCGAATATAGCAAATCACACTCGACAAATATAGCAAATCACACTCAGAAAATATAACAAATCACACTCGGCAAATATAGCAAATAACACTCAGCAAATATAGCAAATCACACTCGGTAAATATAGCAAATCACACTCGGCAAATATAATTAGGTACATACACCATCACACAATACTAATAATTCATCAATTATCACCACTGACTCTCACACAAAATCGACGCCTAGTATTTGGATACTAAAGGATCGGCCTTCAGCTGGGGGTCCTACTTGACACCCCATGAACCCTGCTTGGTTCACCGAGTCCTGCTTGACTCTCCACCTCAACCACTGGGTCCTACTTGACCACTGGGTAGCTCAACTGGGCATAAAAATCACGAGAGCTGGAAACGAGGGGCTATACATACCGTCGGCCGTCCTACACCACACAATTATACATATATAATTCATATTTCTCATATCATATCACAAGTGGCTGTCAACAACAGCACATACTCATTAAATGGGCGACCTACTTGTCAAGCCCGCCATCACATTGCCACTAGGCGACCTACTTGTCAAGCCCGCCATCACATTGCCACTATACACATAGAATCATCACAATGCAAAACACTTTAATCTCATACTCATCATAAACCATACACAATTCATATTCATACATACATACACATGCAACTATCATCCAATATTTCTTACCGTGTTCATAATCGGTTCAACGACTCGGACCCAAAATATGTACCTATTTTAATTAATTACAACCCGAACACCCCCTTACCTCGATTCCAAGCTTCAACGATTCATTCTTGATGCCGATTGCTCCTCTAAGTGCTGGGTTCAAGGTTCCACCTCCGAATTCAACACCCGCTTTGCTAATTGGTCCTCCGACGTCCGTTTCACTACCTACGGAGGTCGAAACGCAAAACCCATCAACGTTATACCACCCTTATTGCTCTAAAGACCATTTTTAGACTCCCATGCACCGAAGGAGTAGGAAACAAAAGTCCCATCCACCATGCATGGCCATCGGCTAGAGAGAGAGAGTGAAGGGAGAGAGAGACAACTCAATTTAAAGGGTCCATTGAACTCACCTTGAAGCCACGATCTAAAAAATAGGGTTATTTCGAAGTTTTGATGCGAAATAGGCCTTCCCTTGGAGCATGCAGCTTTTGGCAGTGAGAGGAGAAGAGAAAGAAGAAGAAGAAGAAGAAGAAGAAGAAGAAGAAGAAGAAGAAGAAGAAGAAGAAGAAGAAGAAGAAGAAGAAGAAGAAGAAGAAGAAGAAGAAGAAGAAGAAGAAGAAGAAGAAGAAGAAGAAGAAGTCACGTGAAATGAATGAGGAAGGAGAAGGAATCTTTATTATTTAAGACTCAGGGGCAAAACTGTCTTTTCCCTATTTCTTTTATAATTTCTTTGAAATTTTTAATTAAACTTTTACCTCCTTCTAATTTCATCTCATTTAACCTTTTTGTAATTAATCAATCAATAAATTTATTTATTTCCACACTAGTTAATTATTTATAATTGCCTAATAATTCATAAAAATATCAAATAAATCTCTAAAACAATTATTAATATTTTCCGCTCATCATAATTTTACTAAAAGATCAGGGATGTTACATTATATAATACTTTAAAACTCAAAAATACAATTTAAAATGTGAAAACACAATAATTGAAAACAGGGGTCTGACGCTACGCGTGAGGCTTCAAACGCAGCCCTGACGCTACGCGTGAGGCTTCAAACGCAGCCCTGACACTACGCGCTAGGCTGACGCCCAGTGTCAGCGTATCAGTAACAGCACCTGGTGTTGTCATGCATTTTAGGCCTTTCGGCCAACTTTTAACCTACCCAATTGGCTTGTTTTAGGTTCGATTGTCACGAAACTTTACAAGCCACATGTTTTCCCTATTCCGTAACTGTTGGCACAGTCTGTTTGTCCAAATTCCATCATATGCGCAAGTTATGCTAAAAAATACATTTAACTCAACTTATATGCGAACCTACGCACCAAACTACCTAGATGGACTCCCAATGGTCCAAGACCTATATGCACAGTTTTCAAATATCTTAGGGAACCTATTAGTCCCTTCTGGGGGTCCCAAAACCTGTTGAATCTCAAATTCACCTATTAGTCTCTTATTTTCAACATATGCACATCACACCACAAATCACCAAAACATCAACCAATCATTCAAGCACATCACACCTAATTTATAAACATATTACAACACCTGCCCATATCATCAGTCAAGCATTAAGTTATGGCTCTATGCCAATAATTCACATTTGTCATCAAATCAACATAACCTCTAATAACATCAAACAATCTCATAATTAAACAATTCACTAACATCATGATCATACAAATCATGATTATCAACCATCATAAATCCAAATCATCATCCTTAAACAAAATCAAACATAATATTCATCACACATCGATCCATGAAATATCATAATCATACAAGGTGAATAACATACAAGTTATTATCAACTATTACACAAATTCATAATTCTTTAACAGCTTTCTTGGCATCAATCATCCGCTTGGCGCACCCTCCTGGGCATCGGCACCCTCTCTATCATTGGCTACTAAATTAAAGATAACCACAGCAAAAATAAGTATTTAGAATATCATAATTAATTTAGAACGGTAAATCAATAATGAATGTACATAAATAATTAAATTCTTATTACTAATGCAAATTGTTCAATTCTACACTACCTATATAATTCCATTCATCATTGTTACTAAAGCATGTAGACCAAATTCCATACAATTTACCCAACAAATGGTTTCCATAATTTCATACATTATACTTAACTAATCAAATATATCATAACTAACTCTCATATTATTCGACACTTAGTATCCAGATACTAAAGGATCGGCCTTCAGCTGGGGGTTCGACTTGACACCTCGTAAACCCAACTTGGTTCACCGAGCCCGACTTGGCTCTCCACTTTAACCACTGGGTCTGACTTGACCACTGAGTAGCTTAACTGGATCACACAGGACCACGAGAGCCAAAAACGAGGGGCAAATCATACCGTCAATCATCCCACACCATATAAGCACATATATACATCATATTCTCATATTATATACCATGTGGCCATCAACAATAAATCACAATCATCAACTGGGGTGGCCAACATGCCAAGCCCACTAACATAATTCCACAATGCATATCAATTCACCACTATTTCATAATTCTACCATCTCATTCATACCCACATAGGTATACACATGTCCAAAACATATTCATCACGTATTTTAATTCATGATTCACAACATGATACATATATCCATATTTCTCATGATTCTAATTATTACTTTTAGTCAGTTAGTTAATTATTTCACTTATATTTCATAACTTTCCTCTCATTCTTAGTTTAATAATTACTAAAACATACATACGTTTCCACATTCATATACACATACACATGTAAATATTATTTAGTTGATTTTCTTAACTTCTTGTAACCTATCAGGATTTTCTAAAGTACCCCAAGCCTAATATGCATGCCCATTCTATTTAATTACGACCCGAATACCCCTTTACCTTGATTCCAAGCTTCCACTATTTGTTCTCAGTGTCGGTAGCGTCCCACGGTCAATTGGTTTGCTTCTCCGCTTTCAGACTTGTTATCCACGCCACTGATTAGTTCCTCAACACTTATTCCGAGACTTACGAATGTTAAACCAATAACCTATTAGCTCATTATCATCCGTAACACTTCAAGAATGTCCTTTAAGCTCTAAATTGGCAATTAAACTGAAACCCATACCCCTAAATCCAATTTAAAGGTTCGATTACCAAAGGGGAAAAGAAATAAATGACCATTCAAATACCTAGTGCTCCTAGACTTATTTTTGAGTCCCACACAGTCATTAAACTCAAAATCAAAACCTTTATCATGCTCATAGGTCACGGTTAAAGAGAGAAAGTAGAGGTGAAGAGAAAGAAAATGGGGAAATTAAGGGTTCTAAGGTGTCTACCTTACTTCTCCAAAGCCTAGAATGCGATTAGCCTTAAGAATCCATAAAGATCACTTTCAATCGAGTTTCCAAGGTTCAAAAGAGAAAAGGGAAAAAGAAGTTGTTATGTTTGCATATCTTCTGTTTTGTCCCACCAGGTTTTACTTTTAATCGCGACGTTGACGCTACGCGTCAGGTCATTAATTCCCACCTAAGACTACGTGCCAAAGCCACGCTACACGTCAGGAAGAATGACCCATTTTCTTATTTTAATTCATTTAAACTCCTTTATCAACCTCATGTTCCTTAATTATTATTATTATTATAAACCTCAATACTTATTTATTTTTATTTATATTATAACACTAGAGATGTTACAACATAATAGTGAATGGTTTTACACAAATTATTACTGGAGTCTTCTATGTTCCAGGTTTACAAAACAATTTTGAGCATTAGCCAGCTAGCTGAGAAGGGGCTTGAAATTCTCATTGCAAAAGGAGTGTGTAAAATTTTTCATCCTGAAAAGGGTCTCATTGTGGAGATAAAAATATCTTCCAGCTAGATGTACTAATTATTCGTTGTTATGAAACCAAGGGAGAATGCTTACTTCAACTCTCTTGTGAAGGATTCAGCCTATCTTTGCATTGTAGATATGAACAAGTAAGCTTTAATGGCCTCAACATTCTTCAGCAAAAGGGAATGGTGAATGGATTTCCATGCTTTAATGCTTACAAAAAAGTGTGTGAAGACTTCTTGGTAGGAAAACAACAAAGGAATCCTTTTCCTCGTGAAAGTTCATGGAGAGCATCTTAAGTCCTTGAACTAGTGCATACTGATATTTATGGACCAATCCATCCAATATCCAACAACAACAAAAGGCACATGCTCACTTTTATTGATGATTTCAATCGCAAGGTTTGGGTGTATTTCTTACATGAAAAATCAGAAGCATTTTCTATTTTTAAACAATTTAAAATTCAAGTTGAAAAAGAAAATGGCTTACCCATTAAAGGTCTTTGTACCGATCATAGGGGAGAGTTCACTTCACTTGAATTCACCAATTTTTACAGTGAGAATGGTATCCAAAGGCAACTTACAGCAACATACTCTTCTTAACAAAACGGTGTAGCAGAGCAAAAAAATAAGATGATCATGAACATGGTTCGAAGCATGCTTTCAGGAAAAAAGATTCTAAAGACTTTCTGGCCAGAAGCTGTAAACTAGATAATTCACATTCTTAACAGAAGTTTGACGTTTGTAGTAAAAAATAAATATCTGGAATAAGCTTGGTGTAGGCTCAAACCATCTGTGTCTTTAGAATTTTTGAGTTTGTTGTTCATTCTCATGTTCATGACAGCAAAAAAACAAAGCTTAATGACAAGAGTAGAAGATGTATCTTTCTTAAAGTTAGCGAGGAGTCAAAAGCATATCGGTTACCTATCTCCCAAAAGATCGTGATTAGTAGAGATGTGGTGTTTCAAGAAGACAAAACTTGGGAATGAGATAACAGTCACAAAGAAGTTGTTCAGATTAACTTAAATTGGGAAGATGATAATCAAGGATCAATGGAACATGAAAATGGAGAAGTTAAAATTGTTGTAGATGGTTCTACTAAAGAAAATTTGTCTAGCTTAAGCGAAGATTGCTTGCGTAAACAACTTGTATCCAAGAATAGACAACCACCTTCTTGGATGAGGAATTATGAAAGTGGGGAAGGTTTTTCAGAGGAGGACGAAGCAACTAATTCAATTATGATGATCCTATTTTATTTAAAACAACATAGAAAAATGTAAAATGGGGAGCAACAATAGATGCGGAGATTGAATCTATAAAGAAGAATGACACTTGGGAATTAACAAGCTTGCCTGTGAGAGCAAAGAAGGTTGGCATGAAATGGGTATACAAAATAAAAGATAATGAGAATGCTGCAATTAAAAATCATAAAGCGTGCCTAGTAGCAAAGGGTTATACCCAAAAGCATGGGATTGATTACACTAAAGTGTTTGCACCTGTAGCACGCCTGGAGACAATTCGATTGGTAATTTCTTTAGTTGTTGAGAAAGGATAGAAAATTTTACAGCTTGATGTCAAATCTGTCTTTCTTCATGAGGAATTAAATGAAGAAGTTTTTATTGAGCAACCTCCTGGTTATGTGAAAAAAGGTAAAGAAGAGAAAGTTTACAAACTGAAAAAGGCTTTATAGGCCTAAAACAATCACCACGAGCCAGGTATGGTCGAATAGAGTCGTATTTTGTCAAATAAGGTTTTTAGCGCTATCCTTACGAGCATACATTGTTCATTAAAAATGGAAAATGGGGTAAAAATTTGATTGTTTATCTTTATGTAGATGATTTAATTTTCATTAGTGATGATAAGCAAATGTTTCTTGAATTTAAAAACTCCATGATGGGTGAGTTTAAAATGACAGACCTTGGAAAATTAAGATATTTCCTTGGTATATAAGTAGCTCAACATGAAGATGGGATTTTCATATGTCAAAAGAGATATACCCAGGAGGTTTTGGAGAGGTTTGGTATGGATCAATGCAATTTAGTTGGTAATTTGATTGTCCTAGGTTGTAAACTTACAAAAGATGAAAATAGAGTAAGAGTGGACAATAATTGCTACAAATAATTGATTGGCAGTTTGATGTATCTGACTACTACTCGTTCTCATATGATGTTTGTTGTAAGTCTTTTAAGCAGGTAAATAGAACATCCTACAGAGCTACATTTGTAAGATGCCAAAAGGGTATTGAGATATATAAAAAGAACACTACCATTTGGTATATTTTACAAGAAGGACAGAAATGGTGATTTAATTGCTTTTACAGATAGTGATTATGCTGGAGATTTGGATGATAGAAGGAGTACCTCAAGCTATGTTTTTTTACTGAATTCTGGAGTTGTTTCTTGGTCATTAAAGAAACAGCCTATAGTCACTTTGTATACCACTGAAGCTAAATTTGTTACTGTAGCCTCATGTGCTTGTCAGGCAGTATGGTTAAAGAGAATTTTGTAGAGTTTAGTTTATATTTAGAATTGTGGCAACCATTTTTTGTGATAACAAATTCTCCATTGAACTTTCAAGGAATCTAGTATTACATGGTCGAAGCAAGCATCAAGACGTTAGGTTTCATTTTCTGTGTGAACTTACCGAAGATAGAGTTGTCAAATTAGTTCATTGTCATGCTCAGCAATAAATCACAGACATAATGATGAAGCCATTGAAATTTGAATTATTCACAAAGTTCAGAAGTCTTATGGGAGTATGCGTTGATCTAAATGTAAACTGAATGGTAGAAGAGTTCAGTTTAAGGGTGGATGTTAAAGTCTTTGAATTAGTCTAAATTAGTTTTGATTTGTTTTGTAGCTACTAGAATAATTACTGATTAGGAATAAGTTGTTTTTTTAAGTTGAATTTTACCTCTCCTTTAGGCTTAAGAAATGCGAACAGTAATAGATTTTTGTTACTCTTGTAAGGTTATTTATAGCCATATTAATCACTTCAATAAAGAGAAGAATTACACTTATTTGTAACAGGACGACATCAGATTACACAATGTGGCATGTGAACCTTCGTGTAAGCTACCACCAGTTTGGTTATGTTGCTGAGGTGGTCTTCTTCAAAACATTCGCTCATTAAAGACATTAATACGGTACATAACATTTATGAAAGATTAAATTGGTCCCTTGATCCTAAAAATAAAATTTCTCCAAATCAATTTCCCATCACAAATTTTCTCCTTTTCTCCTTAGAGTAAATTACCATAACCATCCACTAGGTTTGGTAATATTACCAACATCCCCAAACCCTTATTAAAATAACATCCAACCTAAATTCAAAAAAAAAGAGAAATATTCCTATATATATATATATATATATATTTGTCTTTAACAAAGGTTGGGATTATTATTTTGTTTCCTTTTCTGAAAACACTTCGCTTTTATTTAAGCTTAGCTCGTTGCTTTATCGTCGTCGGAGGAATCATAAAAAGAAAATGAAAAAGGTATCACAAAGGATCCTTCCCTACCATTCATTAATAATCAACATCAACCTTTAACAACTAATCAACCATTAAAAAATAGGAAAATCTTAACTAGGGTTAAGCAAAGAAATACATTTAAGCAATGTTTTATTTTTTAAAATAAGGGTTGAGTGTTCCTAATGAAAAGGTTTAGGGTTGTTGGTAGTTTTATCAAACTTCATGGGTGGTTATTGTAATTTACCCTTTTTTCTAACCCTTCTTTACCCAATTTAGCATCGATAATCTAAGCTAATTTGTAGTGCAACATTGCAACATGCCCTAAAATTATTGGTATTCTCTAGTGAAAACATTGATGAAGTCTAGAATTTTATTTGAGTTCTGCATGGATGTGGTTCTGATGTAGATTATTGTTTTATAGATGTTGATTCATTTTAACTTTTATTTACCTTACAGTCAATTATCTAGTGAAATGTTTCTTTATAATTTCCTTCTGGTTCAGCCTTATATGGCTTGATTGCTTTTGTTGAGTGGTTAAATATAGGGTTGTGGTTTCTATTTAACGGTTAAACATTTGCCTTTATTAACTTTTGATGATTTTCCTTATAGTGGTTAGGCATTGTTGTTGTTCTCTGTGCCTTTCATTTTCGCTTTTGTATTTTCAATATCTTCACTATAGATTGTATTATGTTGTTCATTTCAAGTTGTAAGCACTACAGAAATGTAAATGTTTGTTAGAGAATTAGTTAATTGTGAGACCATATAAGTCATGTTACTCCTTATTTATTTTAAGGGGCAAAATATATTAAAAGAAGACAAAATGTATCTAAATCCATTAACAACAAAAGTACAAAGTCATCATAAAGCATTTAGTAAGAGATTGTAATGTCGATCCTTCTCCTACACTAAAAAAAATAAAACCTAGTCATGTTGGTAATGATCAAGGTCTAATTCTTATCAAATCTAACAAGAATAGATTATTTCCAGACTCTCAGTTGAAAACCACAATATTATTTTTATTCAACTGTAAAATCCAAATAGAATTTACGATTTAAAATTTAAAAATAGATTCTATATATATACACTCAAATAAAAACCCGCATGAAGTGAAGATTATATCGGGATGAGTAAAAAACCTAGCTAGCTAGGACCAATTAATGTATTAATGGGATGGATCAAAATCAAAGTAATTAAAAAAATAAAAATTGATACTTAAAATATATAGACTAAATCTAAAGTAGATAAATATTAATTATAAGACCAAAGTCTAATTAATTTAAGCCAGCAGGAAGGTTAGTAAAACTTTACTGTTTGATGCATATCTCTATGTTAAGAGGTTGTCACAATAGTTATGTTGTGTATAAGGACGAAAGTTATAAACCATTTATCCACATTTTACATGGTTGAGCTTTTTAACAATCTTTTTCCTTACATAATAGTTGGATGCGTTATACATTACATATTTAGAACACATTATGTATTTAGATATGACAGATAAAATTCACAATGAGTATTTTCTATATACCAAAGATTTCAATCTAAAATTTTACTTAAACAATATTAAATTATTTATCATTTAAATCAACATATTGATACTTGTGTGCAACCATTGTTTTAGGAAGTTTGTATTAATTAAAGTGGGCCAAGTGGAAGCACTATAGAGAATCATGAGTGTAGGGGCAAATATTACTTACAATTGCGAAAACATAATGGAGAGTGACTGGGAGATTAGGATTATATTGGTATGAGAATCTCAGTGAAATTTTTAAAGAAAAGAGATAAGAAAAGAAGTGTCAAGTAAGATAGTTGACGCCATGGAGAGGAATAAAATAGAAAATATTAAATACTTCTTCTCCTGTCCAAAATATATATAAAAATAATTAAATTTACACATATTAATAATGATAATTAAAAATAATTATTTATATTAATGATATTAAATATTTAATATAATCTTTTAAAATACACTTAATATTATTTTATTACATAAACAATTAGTTGCTTTAATATATTAAAAATATATATTTAATATATAAATATTTAATAATATTAAAAAAATTATTTTAATTCATAGGATCAAAATATTTTACTAAAATTTATTTATATTTAATATCGAAAGAAATAGAGGGTAAAATAATATTGTACAGCAAAGAAATAAAAGGGCACAATGATTACTCAAATGCGACGCATGCTTAATGACAGATTATTATTATTAATAAGACTTGGGTTTTTAGCGTGGTGGGTTGTTGACTTGGAAATGTGGTCACAATTTTTTGTAATGATGGAGAAATTTGAGATAAATTCATCATTAATCACGGTGACAATTACATGAAAGCTAATGTGAACTTCCTACTCGTAGGTGAATAAGAAATTAACGTTTGTTTTTGTTATTTCCATATCTAATGTAATTAGACCTTGCTCTTCTAATTTTGTATTCTTTTAAGACTAAAACTTGATTCTACCATTGAATCTTTACCATTGCGCCAATTAATATTGGTATTAAGGTTGTGAAATCATATAGTTTTGGATAGTATTTTCAATTTAATAAAATATCCATGATGGGTGGGATGAGTCATATTTTTTAAGGAACTTTTTTAATGTTTTTATTTTTTTATCACCTTTTTATTTTTTTATTATAAAAGATAATTATACCTCCAAATAAAAAGTAAGGATATGTAATATTAAAAAATATATCAAATATACCATTATAATTCTATCATATCCGAAAATTATAATACAGATTTCTTCAAAAATTTCACCTCAACTTTGTTATTTTATGTTTAATTTTTATTATTGACATGATTTAATATACTATAATTCACTTTAAATGATCCTAATCTATACAGCGTGCGAATTTTTCATGAAATTTCAATCTCAGATATAAAACTAGAAGTGTTTATCGAAAAAAAGGACAAAAATATTATACATGCAGGTATAAGCAATAATAAGAGTTAGTGACTCTATCAAAACAAGAACATTATAAAGAGGAAGATAAAAAAAAAATATTGAATATTGATGATGAGTGATAGAGATAAGCTACCTATACCTAAGCTTCATAATTTCATAATAATTTCTAAAAATCTTCAGATTAAAATTCTTGGAAAGATTCAAATAAATTGCTTCAAACTAACTAAACCAATTTCAAACTTGTAAGAACTTACCTTGTCGTGCATTTAAAACAGTTTACAATCAAAAGTTATTGAAAGTTTTTTACAATAATAATTTTCTTCATCAATTATTTTTAATTCCAACAGTGACTAACGTAGTAGTATAGTATATTTCCAGACTAATTTATGAGGAATTTCAAGAATTCAAATATAGGAAAAATATCACGATTTAAACTTGTTCACTAGTGATATAACAGATATAGTAGTACAACTTCACTTCCACTTTCCGACCATAGAGAATAGACTAAATTGAACACTTGTTATGGGTTACAAACAGAGTGATAATAGAAAAGATGAATAAATGAAAAAGGTGGTTCCATTGTCATTAGAGAATAAGTGGCCAAATATGTGAAAGGAATAATGTTTGAAGTTTGAAGTGGTTATGATTGTGACATGATCCCATTATAAGCATGTATGTAAACTTTAATATAGATGACCCACCAACCACAACAATAACTTATAATATAGATGTGGAGTGCTGCCTCTTCCACCCATTTCCACGCCATCACCAAACCATTTATAGAATAAGGAAAATGTGAACATTGTCGTATTCAGTTCAAATATAAATTTTCTTAACATAATTAAAATTTATTATTTTAATTTTAAGCTTTTTTTTTACCTTTTCTTCTTTAAATAATATCCTTAAAACATTGATTAATCGGATCACAAAACAAATTGATCTTTCTTTTTTAAGTTAAAAACAAATATTAATTTATTTTGATGTGTTACATCCACCTATATGATTTAGAAAACATGTTTGTTATAATATCGAACAGAGTTGATACAACTAAGAAAAAAAAAAAGGATGAAGCTACGAAATAATTTTATGTATTTTTTTTTTACTAATTTTTAACTTTTTTATGTTGGTTTGTTTTATCTAGGCTTCATTTTGGGCTTTTGATATTTGATGCTATGTTGCATCTTGAATCAGTGTGTTTGAGTTGCTCTATTAATCTATGGTACAGTCGTATCACTCTTATATAAGTGTTTGTAGATTTTTTTTGGCTTTTTAGTGAAGGTTATTTGACCAAAAACATCTTATTACATTCATAAAACAATTTAAGACTTAAACGTTGAGAAAAACATAATTACATCTTTTTTAAATATGTGATAAGGTATAACATATATAAAAATCTTTAGATTAGAATTGCTCCCTAAACAAAATTTCTGTTTGGAATACGCCTCTAAAATTTTTAGGTTACTAAATCAGACATTTGTTATTAAATGATTGTTATTAAGTACTGAGATGATTAATAACATAGTACAACACTAACACATGTTATTTTTTATATAAAAAAATTTTGAAAATCCTAATCATTATCATATTAGCTCTAATTTTCATCTTCTTCTTGATACTCTCTCTCCTTCAACCCCCACCGCAACCCTAACTACCACCCACAACAACCAAACCTTCCTTCAATCGTCGCAAATGGTTATCTCTCATGTTTTTTCCTCATTCCATTTCTCCTTTGTTTATCTACCATCTTCATCATCCATCACAAAGCCACTTTTGCTCAAAAATGAATCATTTCTATATACACCAACCAAAACAGATTGCACCCTCTCCATCACAGACCTCCACAGTCCACACCCTTCCCTCTCCAACGCAAATAAGAACAACCCATAAGCCATTATCCCTTCTAGTAAATAACCCGAATAGCCAATACCAAAACCATCCTTCTCACCAACGCACCCAAGTACTCTATCCCGAACAACCCTTGAATTGGAGGCGCGTGGTGGTACCGAATCAGTATTCATACACGAAGCTTTCGCGTACCTAGTAAGAGGAGATCATGGGGTGGCGACTCACGAGGATGACAACGGTTAGGGTAGTTCCATGACTCAGATACAACTGAAGATGTAGGATCATATGATGCGTCAAAGTGGGATTGTGGTCTCTTTGTCACTGGTGCAAAGGTTCTGGGTGCATGCGTGTCAGCCATGGACGCTGGCAAAGGGTGGTGGTGGATCGAACGGTGGAGGGGTGATTTTGTTAGAGGTGGGTATTAGTTGTTTGGTTGGTGGATGGCATATGTATTAGGTTCTTTATAGGTCAACGTGGTGATTTTGGTTTGATTAATGTGGTTTGAGGGTGGTTCAATGGGTGATGGTTATCTACAGCTTTTTTACTGGTGGGTGGAGATTGAATATGGAGGGTAGTCATGGCAATTCTAACTCTAGTTTTTCTTATAAGAAACAAATATACTAGATCTTCAAAACCAATATTTGCATTAATTCTATTAGAGATTTAACTTTGTTTTTTCAAGAATACTCTTTTAAATGGTTAAAATAGGATAATTTTACTAGGTAACTTTTGTAATTCTTCACAATAAATAGGTGTGTGAAAGGAACTAATTATTAATACACCTATAAATACATAGTTATCGACAAAAATAGGATTAATTTTCTCTTATAAAAAATACTAGAGGTTGTAGTATGTAACCATCGTTGATATCAACAAAGCCACTTACAAGATTATTTAGAAATCTATAAGTGTTTCATGAAAAAAAGTCCATTAACTGTTATATAAATATATAGGATGGTTGTTTCTCAGTTATTTAGGATTAAAAAGGATAACAATAGTGACCTTCATTAGAGATAAACAAATAATTTACTTTACATGACAATCTTAAATTTCTGGGTTGTGCTTTTTCTTATTTAAAAATATCTTAGACCCATTTATTTTCCTCATCAATCATTGATATATTAGTAAAATGTTTGAAATGTTTCACATTAAATGTTTGACATCTTGTGCCAAAATCGGAATCTGAAATTTGCTCTTTGAATGTGCCCACCTTATTTTGTTTCCTAAATCAATGAACCTTCTCTTCTAATCAAGGCTTTCATGTGGAGCCTTTAATGGCGTAGGTTGCTATCAACAGAAGCTGGAACTCTAGCTCGAGTAATTACAGACAAAATAATAACAATCTCTGGAAATTTGCATGAGAGTAAAGTCTAGAATGCCACTTTACTACCTGCACTCCTCATCAGCATCTTATCTGTTGCCACATACTACACCTATAACTCTCTTTACTAGTGTAACAATAGTTAACATTTCTATATATAAAAAACTAAAGTGTATATGTCCTAGCATAAACTGTTCGCCTATCGTTCATTAGTCTATCACATAAGGATCAACACAGCAAGCGTAATGCAGGTCCAATGAGGATATTAGCTCACTTTAATGTTTATTTAAGTAGGAATATGGAAGAAAAATGTAATGTAATCTTAGACACTACGACATTTTATACTAGGAGACAACTACAGATTCCTTGTATTTGGGGAAAACAAAGTATATAAATTTGGAGTCTTTTCCATAGCATTTGGCAAAGTGAGCTTTCTTAGTGCACCTTTTTTATTTTTTTATTAACTAACGTTATAGATTTGGGTTAGAGTTCCCTGAAGCACTTTACCGCATTCCATATATTGAATCCAACTATGAAACCAAAATCCAAATTTACTTGACCAATTCTATACCATTGTTTTGATGGTTTATATTCAAACACACTGTTTAATCTTATTTTCATATGCAAGCTAACCATCATCTCTGCCTATTGTAGTTGATTTAGTGCTTGTGTTTGATTTCAAGCATTTTGAGGTGGAAGACATTATGCTTGTAGTGATCCTTATACTCTTGCCTATAGGCTATAGATTTCTTCCGAAAAATAGCTTTAAGAACATATACAATAAAAAAGAAGGTAGATGGAAAGGTATGAGATATCGATATTGTTGAGCATGGTTGAAAGAAAATATTGTATTCAAGATCTGCTATGATCTTATGCAAAAGTTCTCTTTAAACCGTGTTCTTGAATTTTAATCTTTCACTTCCATTTCTTAAGATCAACAAACCAAACACAAGCTTAAAGATTCTTTTTCCATTGATTATGATTTCAGAAGTCAACTATTTAAGGCTATGACACTCGCATCAGTACCTATAAACATAATAGTAACATATAACCAACCATAACATTGAGTCAAAAGGTGGTGATTAATCAAGTTGTAAGAGAATACAAAACACTTCTAAATCATGAACAGACAGATAAAACTAATCCAATTCAAATTTTACTAATGTATAAATAAATAGATATTCTGTGTACTCAATATTCTGTTATTAAAATTAATATATAGCTCAGTTATATTTGTCTTCATTCCATAAAAGACAAAATTTACAACTCATATTTGATCATTCAAATTTTAAAACAGTAATTATTCCTCCATATGACAACAATGTCATGCGTTGGTGGTGAGAATTACCTCAAGTGCATTTGTCTCGGCTCACTCAATGTCAAACCTAAATATTAATTGTTCACTTTTTAAAAGTTCACGAACTTGGAATCATTTAACCTAAATTAATATGTTCAATAGTATTTTGTTATAAAACTCATATATAGAAGAGTTAATATTAATATTGTGCAAACAAAATTCCTTATTCTAAATATTGGAGACTTGATAATATAAGGAAAATCTTCTAAATTTAGGAGACTTGAAAGAGATTAAAACTACTATATATAAATGCAACTAATGATAGATTCTCCACATTACTATCATCTGCCACAACAGTGATGAAGTCTTGCCACGTAAACCCTGATAACCACCTACCTATATAATCCTCTATCACTCCACCACCTCCATCCTATTATGAAAAAACTACCACAAAACTAAGTTTACACGTCTCAACAGTAACGGTGCTCCCTGCTCTTGCTTGTTGTCAAAATGGCTAATTCACAAAACACAAAAGCCTGATCCCAAGGATGCTTCTCAAACACCAAGTTGTTTCTCCAACGCCATAACCATCATAAGATCACTATAAACAGGGTTATATATATGCCACATAATCCCATCTTTCATAGGTGTACAAAAGTATTAATGTGATGGTAAATAAAAAAAAGAATTTTATTTTTAAAATAAATAATGATAAATAAACATTTTCCATGTAATAAATATAACAAATGTTATAGATATGGTTGAATTGTGTGGAATTATATTGACAAATAATTTTGTGGTTTTCTCTTGACAATTATGTATTGATAAGGGTTGTAAGATAAGTAGTTAAAATTTTGTAAGAACATGCACACAACATTAATATTGCAATCTCTTATTAAGATACAATATGTATTGAGAAACATATTCATATACAACAATTACATGTTATATGAAGAGATATATAAAGAGAAAAAAAACAAATGTGAGATAAGATAAATAAATATATGTAATAGATATGGTAGAGAGACATATAGGGAGAATGATAATATAATCTTGTTGCATGAATAAATAGATCTCATATTTACCATCGTTACGTTACATTTCGATAGTCCTATAAAAATGTCATGCGAATAACATTTAAAATGACATGATGCCCCTGAAAATGCTGCAGTTATTTTTATTGGATAACACTAACCATAAAATAACCTTCGTTAAGTATTTTTTTTATTGGGTCTGATAAATTTTTTTATATGACTTGTGACAACTCTTAACTCATAACTTAGTTTTAAAATAAATTAAGTTCATCGTTTATAATATGGTATAAGAGTTTGGTCAATCCTAAATGTTAGATCATCTATTTGTTTATTCCTAAATGTAAGATTTATAAAGGCCTATAATTCATAAGCTAACTTTTAAGATGGTTTAAGTATATCATTTTAATAGCCATCATTATGAATTGAGTTAAATATGTTTTTTGTTTTTATATTTTGATTATTTTTTTATTGGTTTTAGTCTATTTAATATATTACAATTTGGCTTTAATATGTTAAAAGTATTTTAAAATGTAACATTGTTAATATAATTGTCAACGAAAATGTTACTTGATCTGTTATTCCATTATTTAACTTCAAAACAAATTATATTTTCTTCTTCTTTAATGTTTTAAAAACAAATTTCAACATAATAAACAATAGAAAGATTAAAACCAATAAAAGAATTTAAGAGATTAAAATAAAAATTAAACAAAACACAGACTAAAAACATATTTAACTCGGGCGAAACTTAGTATTCAAAAGAAACATTTATATTTGGGTATATCAAAATAAGTCAAAATATCTCCAAGCATGAAGTATAAATCATAAAAAAGTATAGAAAGTTTCAGGCAATAAATGATTACATATTGTTCTTTTGGATTTTCATATGGACAAGACGAGCAAGGTTAACAACAGCTTTTATGCATGTTCGTCGAGTATGTCCCTCTTCACTACATAATCCGCAACGCGGTGGCTTCCTTTTTCTTGGAGCAGGAACTTCAGGCTGCAAATTGATGAACAAGGTTATATTATCTACACTCGTCTATGTTTACCAACAAATGTCACATGTAATATATATTCTGTCATCTCCAATCACTATTTAATAATGACATTAGTCAGCTTTCTATCTTCCCAAAAGTACTAATACTTTACATTTATTACTTCAACTTCTTTTTATTGATGATTTTGCTATTCATGTTTACTTTCTTTTTATCATGTTTCTTGATAACAGATGTTATTCTAAAACCAAACGCAGCATCATGAGGTTAATATACTAGTAATAGTTGACGATTTAAGTACCATTCTATGAGCTATGGGAAGATCACAGCTCACACAAGTGTGTCCACGTTCATGACAACGGCTACATGTCTGATTCAACTCTTTTACAGTTACTCGTTTCAAAGCCTGAAATCATAAACGCATATAAAAAAGTTATCATAGTTTGTGTAAATAATTGTACTCATGGTCATTTTGTTACTAACAAAGAATACGTGTAAACTTTACATACCCACTTTCGGAAGGATGCAGAAAAACAAGTTAGTTCTCCAACTTTACCACAGTCTTCACAAACTTTATCAACCACACCATACTCAATACATAATTTTTTATGTATTCTTGGACCATTCCCAAAATATAAACGCAGTGGACGATCTTCCTGCAAATTTAAGAACGACAATGAAAACAAACTATAAAGATACTAGAATTGAAACTAACTATCATAGTTTGCAAGACAGGGCAGTGAATATCTATATTCCATAGTGGCCACTTAAAGAACTTGCTCCTGAATAAAAATTTCCTCAGCTCAAATTTACTAAATTATTAGTCACTACATACAATGTGATACCCATTTTTGTTTCACCATCTAACATTTACCTACCTTTTTAGAGTACCAACTATATAATAGTCATCACTAGGTCTACTTTTGAGTTTGTGTATAATCATGGTTGAGGAGTCAAGACAAGAAATAAATCAAAAGCAAAAGATTTAAAGACAAGTCTTGGAACACAGATTCCACCTAAGTAGATGACAAAATACATGGAATGCAAGTTAAGAAAGAGAAGCACAAATTCTAGCTTAGAGGATGCAATTCCACAGGTCTCATATGTTTTAAGTACCTTGGATCCATCACAAAAATATAGGATCCAAGCAAGGGGCATGAAATGAAATGTTTTGGGTAGTGATGAAATGATGAGTGGCTACAAAAGACAAAATAAAGACCACAAATGCTATGATAAAATAAGAAGTTAGGGTTTCTTCTGTTATCAAAAAATGATAGTAAATTAGTCTTGTCTTTCGGGAATGTATGACAGAAACTCAAAGAAACGCTAGTAAGGAGGGTTGACAACGTTGAAGCGAGTTCAATAGTTAAGAGGTAAGAAACAAATGAGCAACCAATTAATCCATTAAAAGAGATTTAGTAGTAACTGGTTTATTTATACATGATAGAGAGTCATAGCTCTATAATTAATTTTAGATGACCCCCATCGAATGAGAAATGACTGTTTTTATTGTTGTTGTGGTATTAGTAAACTATTAGAGAATACTATAAACTATGATAAACAAATAAATACATCAAATAAATGAAACCTTAAGACGAAAGACCCTTTGCAGAATCCTTTCTAAAAACATATTTACTAGGTATTAGAAGATTATACAAATTTTTAGAATACTATACAAGTTTTTAGAATATTATAGAACCTTCTAGAATCTTCTATAAGGTTATTGGGAAACATCTAAGAAAATCTATTTATATCATTTACTTTTAAAGATATTCTAGATAAGTCTATCTCTAGAATATTCTAAAGAATATTATAGTGGTAGAGGATGCCTATTAATACGCATGTTATCTCTTTGTGTATTGATGTAAAAGTAATTAAGCTACCAATTCTCCATCCTTTGAGTGAATTATCCAAACTTATTCAACTACCATTTTTAACTATCCAACTAATACACTCCAACAACCTTACTCATCACTAACAATCAAATCACCATCAGCAGTATCAGAGCTACGTTCGATCATCTATTGGGCATAGAAACATTACCATACTATCCTCAAACAACAATCAACCACTACCAACATCTTTTTAACTAATGACTAGTGCTACTCAACTATCATCTCTTTGTGTTCCTATTTTCAATGGTGAAAATTATGATTTTTGGAGCACAAAAATATAGACATACTTCACCTTCCAAGATTTATGGGAAATTATAGAAGAAGGATTCACTGCTCCAACAGATGTTTCATCTTTTACTGTAGCTCAACGGAAAGAACTAAAGGAGAATAAGAAAAAAGATTTGAAGGCCTTATTTACTCTACAACAAGCTGTGACTAACACTATCTTTGCAAGAATAATGGGTGCTACCACAACGAAAGAAGCATGGACTACGTTACATGGGGAGTTTGAAGGAAGTGAAAAGGTACATGTCGTATAACTCCAAACTCTATGGTGAGAGTTTGAATTATTGAAAATGAAAAAGTCTAAAACCGTAAAGGATTACTATTCCAAGATAAAAGAAATAGTAAATCAAATGAGAGCTTACAGGGAAAATATTTCTGAAAAGAAAATTATTGAAAAATTACTGTTCTGCAAAAATATGATCCAATTGTGACAACTATTCAACAAACAAAGGATCTATCTACTCTATCGGTAACAGAGTTGGTAGGGTCCTTTGAAGCTTATGAGCAAAGGTTGAAAAGGTATGATGAAGACTCAGATGAAATCAAAGCTCAAATTACGGTCTCAGCATAAAGGGAATGAAGAAAAAAAGAATAATGGAGAAACTTAAATAAAGGGAATTCTAGAAATTTCTCTAGGAACAATCAAAATAAATATCCTCCATACGGCATTTGTAAGAGAAAAAATCATGAAGAAGACTGTCGGTATCGTGGAAAGCCACAATGTCAACATTGCCAGAAATTTAGACATGTAGAGAGGTATTGTCACAACAAAAACAAGTATCAAGCAAATTTCATTGAAGAATATGGTCGAGACCAACATCTCTTTTACGCTACCCAAGATTCCAACAATAATTCAAGTAGAAATTGGCACTTAGACAGTGGTTGTAGTAATCACATGGCCAAAGATCTAAGAATCTTCAAGGATATCGACGAATTCATCAAAGTAAAAGTTTGAATGAGGAATGGTACTGTCGTTGAATCAAAAAGGAAAGGTACCATTATGGCAGAAATAAAGAAAGGTTATTCTCTCCAATTCCAAGGGGACACATGTAAAATATATGATAGCGAGAAGATAGAAATTGGCCAAGTGAAGATAGGGAAAAGTAACAGAAGTTTCCCAATAAGTTTTAAGCAAGGCACTAACATTGCCATGAAAGTAGAAGTTGATACCTCCAAGCTTTGGCATCGAAGGCTTGGTCACTTTAATATTCATGCCTTAAAGCTTTTATACTAGAAGAATATGATGAAAGATCCTCCACGACTTGAAGAAAATAATGAAGCTTGTGAAGGATGTTTGCTTGATATTTACGGACCAATGTGAACACCGTCACTTCACAACAACAGGTACTTTATCCTTTTCATTGATGACTTCTCTAGAATGACTTGGGTCTATTTCATCAAAGCCAAATCAGAAGTCTTCGGAATATTCAAAAAGTTCAAGGCCCTTATCGAGAAACAAAGTGGAAAACAAATTAAAATATTAAGGAGTGACTGAGGTAAAGAGTATACCTTACATGAATTTGATAATTCTGTGAGGATGAAGGCATTAAGCACCAGCTTACTGTCACCTATACTCCACAACAAAATGGAGTATCTAAAAGGAAAATACAGTAATAGAGATGGTCAGAGCAATGCTAACGGAGAAAGAATTACCGAACATCTTCTGGGATGAAGCAGTTTATACTGTAGTATACATACTTAACAGATGTCCAACCAAGGTTGTCCAAGATAAAACACCAATTAAAGCTTAGAGCGAGCAAAAACCATCAGCAAAACACCTAAAAGTTTTTAGACCTACCTGCTACATACACATTCCAAAAGAAAAGAGACACAAACTAGAAGACAAAACTGTACGAGGTATTTTCTTGAGGTATAGCACACAATCAAAAGGATATCTAGTCTATAACTTGAAAACCAGAAAGCTCACTCTTAGTCGAGATATAGAGGTTGATAAAAATGCTGCTTGGAATTGGAAAGATGAAAAGGTATAGAAAAATGTTTCCATACCAATGCAACAACCTCAAGAAATTGAAAAAGATTCAAGTGAGAGTTCTTCACCGTCACAACATCAAATTTCCTCATCAAAGTCTACTCTGAGATGAGTTAGATCCTTGGTCAATATCTATGAAACTTGTAACCTGACTATAACTGAACCAGAAAGCTTTGAAGCAACATCAAAATAAGATGTATGGGTAAAAGCAATGGAAAGAGATCAATATGATTGAGAAAAATAATACATGTGAGTTAGAAGATTGTCCTTCAGATAAAGATATCATTGGGGTGAAATAGGTCTATAACCAAGCTTAATCCTGATGGCACCATACAATAGTACAAGGCAAGACTTGTAGCTAAAGGATACTCACAACAATATGGAGTTGACTACAACGAGACATTTCCTTCAATCGCCCGTTTAGATATGATAAGAACTCTAATTGCTTTTACTTCTCAAAAAGGATGGAGCATTTATCAACTGGATGTAAAATCCATCTTTCTTAATGGTGATCTTCAAGAAGAGATTTATGTGGAGCAACCACAAAGTTTCGTTAGCAAAGGTAATGAAGGAAAAGTACTAAGATTGAAGAAGGCCCTATATGGATTGAAGCAAAGCTCCACGAGCATGGTACAACAAAATTGATCAATACTTCATGGATTATGGATTCAGGAGGAGCAAAAGTGAGTCAACTTTATACACCAAACTCCAAGGTTAGTATGACATACTCATAGTCTCCTTGTACGTAGATGATCTTATCTACACAGGGAACAATATGAAGATGATAGTCAAGTTCAAAGAAGATATTATGAAGACCTTCGACATAACCGACCTTGGCTTGATGACTATTTCCTCGGTATAAAGGTAAAATAAAAGAAAGAAGGAATATTTATTTCACAAAAGAAATATGTTGCAGCACTGCTCAACAAATTCAAGATGAATAGCTACAAAACTATTGGCACTCCACTAGTAACTAATGAGAAATTTAAAAAAAATAATGGAGCACCAGAAGCTGATGCATCACGTTATAGAAGCTTAATTGGGAACTGACTATATCTCATGGCCACATAACCAGACATAATGTATGTTGTAAGTCTTCTTTCTAGATTCATGCAAAGCCCAAGCCAAATTCGTTTTGGAATAGCAAAAAGAATCTTATTGAGATATCTACAAGGCACAAAGGAGTATGGAATATGGTACCAAACTTCAGGGAACTCAAAACTACTTGGCTACACTGACAGTGACTGGGCAGGATCAATCGATGACATAAAAAGCACATCCGGATATGCCTTCTTATTAGGATCAGGAATAATCTTTTGGGCTTCAAAGAAGCAAGCTACAATGGATCAATCAATAGCAGAAGCAGAATACATAACAGCAGCTGAAACTACAAGTCAAGCAATATGGCTATGAAGAGTACTTGAAGAAATGGGACAAGAACAATAAGATGAGCCTACTACAATCTACTGCGACAACAAATCAACTATAGCAATGGCAAAAAATCCAATGCATCACAGTAGAACAAAACACATAGCAATCAAATATCACTTTATCAAGGAAACGGAAGGAACTAAAGAAATCAAGCTTGAGTACTAAACAACTAAAGATCAAGTTGCAGACATCTTCACTGAAGCTCTACCAAGACCAAAATTTGAAGACTTGCGCTCAATGCTTGGAGTTACAGAAATTTGCATAAAATAAAAGTATTAGAAGATTATACAAATTTCTAGAATATTATACAAGTTTCTAGAATATTATAGAACCTTCTAGAATCTTCTATAAGGTTACTAGGAAACATCTAGGAAAATCTACTTATATCATTTACTTTCAAGGATATTTTAGATAAGTCTATCTCTAGAACATTCTAGAGAATATTATAGTGATGGAGGATGCCTATAAATAGACATGTTATCTCCTTGTGTATTGATGTAGAAGTAATTAAGCTACCAATTCTCCATCATTTGAGTGACTTATCCAAACTTCTTCAACTACCATTTTTAACTATTCAACTAATATACTCCAACAATCTTACTCGTCACTAACAATAAAATCACCATCACTAGGAAATACTAGGTGGCAAAGAGCAAATCCTATCCTACATAACATCCATGCGTCATAGCAAGCAATTACCATACGAATATGTTAATGAGAAATACATTATACTGTTTATTCTTATATTAGTCATAAGAAAATAAAAAAAAATAAAATGAAAAGCTAAATCAAAACTAAAAACTCACTTGTTTGGAACCAGTTTCTACTGTTGTGGTTGTTTTGTCATCTAAATCAGATGATTCTGGTTTGCTTAATTGATCCTTCATTTCCATGTTAGAGTTAAACTACAACCACAGATTGCAAACTTTCAATTTTGGTGAAATGTCCTTACAGACCAAATCCAAGCTTGCTAAGAATGAATTATCAAAGTCTTATTCCATGCCACTAGAATTTTAGGAACTTGATAAAAAATTAAATACACCACACAAATTGACAATGAAGGATATTAACCATTTCATGAAACAATTTCCTATAAGATATTTACCAAGTAAGTAAGAGATGTTGGTAAGAATAAAAAGTTTCGATGCTACATAACAATAAAACCAGAAACATGTAAAAGTCATAACTAAAATTCAAACTCATGCATGTTGTGAGATTAGTAAAGTTGGTGTTTGGGGCTAATATAAAATGTTGGGAGTGGGTTTGAACATAATTGCCTTACTTCACAACCCTTGTCATCATCTATATAATTATTCCAATAGATTTTTTCTTAAACCCTAAATCCTAAAAAAACAAAACTCATGTTTAGACAAAGGTTGAGCACCCCAACTAGACCCAATCCGGTAAAAAATTCCATTCATAATTTCAATAACAACACAAATAAAATGACAACTTAGACAACCAACACAAGAAAATCATCAAATATTCAGATAAAATCATGATTATTTGTTAGCATAAGAAAAAAAGTTTTCTTTCAATACATAACTTATCCATCCCATCCAACCAAATAAACATGAATTCCATTCCTCAACAAGAAGCACTGACATCAAGAAAACAATAAAGTAATAATCCTAAATTATGCAACACAATTTAAGAAAAATAATCCAAGCTGAAAAATGACAACTAGTGAGATTAAAAAAAAGCATAACAAACATATACATAAAAAAAAATAAGCATAATGGTGGGGGGTTGAGGATTAAATTCAGAAGTGAATTTTCATCATTAGCAAAGGGAAAAGAAAATGAATTGATTTATTTAATAAAAATAAATGAATTGAATTATGTTTTGATAAATAAAATGGAAACCAAATTTTCATTTTTTTCGCAGCAAAGGTAAACAAATGAAAGAGGAAAAATCATGAGACCATAGGGAAAAAATTGAAAAACAAACCCTCCACACGACACAACATAACACAATAGAACCTTGTTCCAAAATGAATGAAATGAAGTAAGACAAGTAACTAGTGATGTAGAGAAGACAAAAGCTTGAATGAACAAAACTTGCCTTGGTTTGAGGATGAGTGGTGAATTGAAGTTTGGTTTGAAACTCTTAAAAGGTGCAGGGTCATAGAGAAAAGTAGCACACAGATTATGGGTATGAGAAATTTAATAAGGGTGAAGGAGTAACGCTTGTTTGCATCATGAGTCACACATTGCACAAATTGTGAATTTGAAACTGAGTTTCTACGTTCCTTTATATATGAGGCTTCTGATTTATAAGCTGGAAATCATAAAAAGCCCACACATTTAGAGTTAGGATAAAGAAATATATTTTAATTAATCTCAACATTCTATATCTTCGAGTTCGATTATGTTGCGACCGAAAGTTTGAGTATGTAGTTTGAGGCATAGATTCAAGTCCTAGATTTTACTGCTTCTATTATAAATTAAATATTATATATATATATATATATATATATATATATATATATATATTGAACTCATTTATGTAATTAAAATAAATGATGTTTAATATAAAGTCTTACCTATCATTTGGTCTTCACAACATTAATGGGTATATTTATTTTATTAACTCCCCCCTTTTGTGGTTTTTTTAAAAGATATCAAAAAGTTTAAAATTCAAATTTTCAATTGTATTTTTTTTTTTGCTTATCTAAGTTTCCAATTGCATTTAATAATACTATTAATTCTTTTTTTGTTCCAATATGTTTCTTTTAAAGGACCAAACATTGTTTTTTACCTACTATGTATAATTAAACATGATTTGACTGAAAAAAGCCTTGTATTTTTTTTATTTCCAAGTTATAAAAATAAAGCATCTTTTTGAAATTTTTTATGCATTTTTTTTTACATTTTTAGTCTTAGGATTTTATGAAGAAATGTTATTTGTTTATGGACATCACAAGAATTAGAAGAAAAAATGTTATTAATTAAATTACTTACGGTTGAAAATTACTAATATATTCTCTAATTTTTCTACTTTTTAATTCTTTCTTAATCTAAGAACTAATTATTTCTCAAAGAGAGGGGACAGGGAGAACTTTTTTTTAAAAAAAGGAAAGTTTTAACTAATTTTATTTAAAAATATCATTAAAATCTACACTCACTTTATTTTTATGCAATATCCATGTGAATCTCAATAAAAATCTCTTTTTGCTTACTTAAATAATACCTTTAGGGATATGTATGATAATTGTATCTAAACCTGGATTGACTTGCCTTGTCCTAAGTTTGTCAGGGAAAATTTGTTTTGACTGGGGATAAATAAAAACTCGTCCTAACCCCGACCTAATTTTGATGGGGACAAGTGTAGGTATGAGGAAGCAACTGCCCACCCCGACCCCACATCCAAACTCGCTTGTGTATATCTAACGCCCTCGGTTAACTAGGACTGTTCCCATACTAGAATGTCTCAGTTAACTAAGGTGTCATAAATGTTTAAAATTTTGAGCGGAAAAAAAATTGTACATAGAGAAATATATAACATAGGGTGATATTTTGTACACATTCATATAAATCTCTCCATGGTCTATTCACAGCATACATAGTTTGAATTCAAGGGCTCGCAAGCTCCTAACATGACTCAACACAATATATACATCCTGGTACAATCGCGGGATCCTCTGCCACAATGGTTACGTGCGTCAAAGCTGGTACAATCGCAGGATCCTCTGGAACGTCTTCTTCTGGAGATAAGGGAATATACTCGGGGGAGGGTGACTACGGGAGCCATTATCGTTTACTACGAACACTCCACTTCCTACAATCTCTTCAAAAGGAAGTGAGGACTTTTTCTATTATGATTCCAACCGTACTCGATCCTGCTCCATTAGGGGTAGGCAGTCTTCTCGGGCATGCTTCATCTTCTATAGATAGTTGATAGTTGATTGAAAATTCCCTTATTAACTTAATTAGATTAAATAAAGATTTTCATTCTTTTTATCGTAAGGCTAAAATATAGCTCGTGGAAGAACCTCAATTGTTATTGGTGATTAAGGACTAAGTAGCCCTATTTCATCATCTCTTCACCTCAACTTATCAAGTACGGACCCTATCAGGACTTAATCTTTAATTCATATTCTTCACAACATAATCCACATCAATGGATACAACTTTCTCTACATATTCCATTTTAGCACAGCCACACCATGTCCGCCTTAATCATCACATCAATCATCAAGCCACACATATAACCCATATTATCACACAACTTTATTTAACATGTTTATTTGCACATAGTCACCGACTAGTCTGTCTTAGGTACTTTACTTTTATCCATTTATTTCTACTATTAATAATTAAAATATCTTTTTCCTTTATCGGTTAATCCTCATATCTCACATTTAACTTTTATTATTTAAGAAACTATAGTTTATATTCCTATTAATACCATATTTTCATACATGTATATACTTTACTTTTTGTAAGTATTTGATTATGATACTTATTTCTAATTCATTTTATCCTATCACTATAATTAATTATAAAAACATTTTTCCTTATCAATAAAAACCCCTTATAAAGTTCAAGAAGACTATAATCCCCATCATCATCATCATCATCATCATCATTTATCTATAAAAATCAAGAAAACAATAACTTCCCATTTTTATTAATATCGTTACTTATCATTCTTTTTTTAATGTTAATTATTATCACTATTATATTTGTTAGGAAACAAATTGAGAAACTGAGAGGAATTTTACAGGAAGCTTGGTATGTTTGCAACAGAGTGAGCGTTGCTTAGAAAGAAAGGATAACAGCTATATATAGCTAAGAAATAGCAACCGAGAAACAGAAAAAGCTAACCAACAAAAACTTCCTAACAAACTAATTTTCCTTTTGTTTGGGCCTGGGTGAGTTGGGCTTCAATATCCCCCCTCAAACTAACATGTGTGTAAGGACAAACATTTAGTTTGCCTCTGAGATCAAGGAACAGGGTTGTAGATGGAGATTTAGTGAGGATGTCTGCTACCTGAAACTTGCTTGGAATGTGCTTGAGTTGAATGTCTCCTTTGGCTAGCTTTTCTCTGACAAACCAGAGATCTAACTCAAAGTGTTTGGTTCTGGAGTGGAGAATCGTGTTTGCAGCAAGAAGAATAGCACTTTTGTTGTCACACCATATGAAAGGTTGCTTGGTTTGCACCAAATATTCTGTAGTTGACCCAGTTTTCTTGATGTTTTGTAATTGGGTCTTGATTTGTTTGATGCGAGCTCTTGATTGTATGGCAAAGTATGTCTTCAAGATTTGTCAAATTTCAAATGACCAATTACATCCCACCATACGAATCTTGAATTTTTGATCCGTTGATTCTAGGAGCCAAGACTTTAGAAGGTTGTCTTGCTGTTCATAGTCTTCATAGGCAGGGTTAATTCCCACCTTTTTCATAGCCGTGTCATCAATATACTGCTTCGGAATGGATTCTGCACCTTCAATATATTTTTTAGTTTGAATCCCTTGATGGTGGCCTCTGCATGTTGGATCCAGGTGAGGTAGTTGTCATCATTTAGCTTTACAAATATAGAGGATGTGAAGGTGTAAGGATTGAAGGTATTGGTTGCGGAAGCCATGGATCATGTTAGGCGAATGATACCATGTTAGGAAACAAATTGAGAAACTGAGAGGAATTTTACAGGAAGCTTGGTATGTTTGCAACAGAGTGAGCGTTGCTTAGAAAGAAAAATAACAGCTATATATAGCTGAGAAATAGCAACAGAGAAACAGAAAAAGCTAACCAACAAAAACTTCCTAACTATTATGAATATTTGTGGATGTCCCCCCCAAAGTTTTGATATTTATAAATGTCCCCTCTCACCTCCTATAAATACCCCCCCTCACTCATTAATACATACACACTTCTTCTCTTCAATTTTACTACTCTTTCTTTACTCTCATTACTCTCCTTCCTTCATCTTCAAGTCCATTTTCTTCTCCAATTTCCTCTCTAATTTCATAACACGTTATCAGCACCAGGTTCTGACCAATTGAATTTAAGAATGAATGCTCATGTGAATGGCGAAGATATATGTCTCGCAGACAGTGCAACAACTCATACCATTCTCAAGAATGAGAAATATTTCTACCATATAGTAAAACAAGAAGCAAATGTTAATACAATATCTGGTAGTATAAATATAATTGAAGGCTCCGGCAGAGTCAGTATTTTGTTACCTGGAGGAACAAAATTACACATTGAAAGTGCATTATATTCTAAGAAGTCTCAAAGAAATTTATTGAGTTTTAAAGATATCCGCAGAAATCGATACCATATTGAGACCACAAATGAAGGAAATGATGAATATCTATACATTACAAAGTTAATTTCTGATAAGAAATGTATATTGGAAAAATTGCCTTCATTTTCCTCTGGTTTATACTACATATATATTAGTACAATTGAAACAAATACCATAGTAAACCAGAAGTTTACAAATAAGAATAACTTTGTTATTTGGCATGAACGGTTAGGCCATCCTGGAACAATAATGATGTGAAAAATAGTTGAGAATTCAAATGGTCATTGCTTGTCCAGCAGACAAATTCTCCAAACTAATAATTTCTCATGTGCTGCTTGCTCTCAAGGGAAATTAATTACTCGACCATCACCAATGAAAATTGGAAGTGAATCACTCACATTTTTAGAGCGTATACAAGGTGATATTTGTGGGCCAATACACCCTTCATGTGGACCATTTAGATATTTTATGGTTTTAATTGATGCATCAACTAGATGGTCACATGTTTGCTTATTATCAACTCGCAACCAGGCGTTTGTGAGATTACTAGCTCAATTAATTTGTTTAAGAGCTCATTTTCCTGATTATCCAATTAAGAAAATACGCCTTAATAACGTTGGTGAATTCACATCTCAATCATTTAATGATTATTGTATGTCCATTGGAATTGATTTTGAACATCCTGTAGCACATGTTCATACACAAAATGGAATTGCTGAATCATTGATTAAATGTTTGAAATTGATAGCAAGACCATTGTTAATGAGATCAAAACTCCTAATTTCAACTTGGGGACATGCAATCTTGCATGCGGCAGCACTTATTCGCATCAGGCCTACAAGTAATCATGAATATTCCCCTTTACAATTGGTTCATGGTAAAGAACTAAATATTTCCCATCTAAGAATCTTTAGAAGTGCGGTATATGTTCCTATTTCTCCTCCACAACGCACTAAGATGGGACCTCAAAGAAGGTTGGGAATATATGTTGGATATGAAAGTCCATCAATAATAAAATATCTTGAACCTTTAACAGGTGATTTATTTACAGCTCGTTTTGCTGATTGTCATTTTGATGAATCTGTTTTCCCACCATTAGGGGGAGAAAATAAACAGTTGGATAAAAGGATCAGTTGGAATGAGATATCTCTCTCACATCTTGATCCTCGAACAAAGCAATCTGAACTAGAAGTTCAAAAAATAATTAATTTGCAAAATTTGGCAAACCAATTACCTAATGCATTTGCTGATCCAAAAAGAGTGACTAAGTCACATATATCAGCTGTTAATACTCCAATAAAGATTGATATCCCCGAAGGACAATCTAACTTTGCAAATGAGTCTGAAGCCAAAATAAAACGTGGCAGACCTGTTGGTTCTAAAGATAAAAATCCTCGGAAAAGAAAAGTAAATAAAGAGGATGGTCGAATCGAGGATATAAAGACTCCAGTAGAGTCTCCTGACATAATCAAGGTTTCAAATCTAGAAGAAACCAAGGTACCTGAAATTGATACAGATAAAGAGATCTCAATAAATTATGTCATGGATAGAATACAATGGAATCGACCCGAAGTCGATATTGATGAAATTTTTGCATTCAAGGTAGCTTTTGATATGATAAATGATGATAAAGATCATGAGCCAAAATCAGTTAAAGAATGTGCACAGAGAAATGATTGGCCAAAGTGGAAAGATGCAATGCAAGAAGAGTTAAACTCACTTGTAAAACGTAAAGTTTTTGGGCCTGTAGTCCAAACACCCAAAGGTGTAAAACCAGTTGGGTACAAATGGGTCTTTACAAGAAAAAGAAATGAAAATGGTGAAATTGTGCGATACAAAGCAAGACTTGTTGCACAAGGATTCTCACAAAGACCTGGTATTGATTTCGAAGAAACATATTCACCAGTGATGGATGCCACTACTTTTTGATACTTGATAAGTTTGGCAATCCGTGAAAGGCTTGCCTTACGCCTTATGGATGTTGTTGCAGCATATTTATATGGATCACTTAAAAATGACATATATATGAAACTCCCTGAAGGATTTAATTTGCCTGAAGCATACAAGACAAATCCTCGAGAAAATTATTCAATTAAATTGGATAAATCTCTTTACGGACTGAAACAATCTGGACGTATGTGGTATAATTGCCTCAGTGAATATTTGTTGAAAGAAGGGTATAAATATGACCCGATTTCTCCATGTGTTTTTATGAAAAGATTGGGAAAAGAATTTGTTATAATTGCAATTTATGTAGATGATTTAAACATCATCGGAACTCCTAAAGAGCTCCCAAAGGCTGTAAATTGTTTGAAAAGGGAATTCGAGATGAAAGACTTGGGAAAAACAAAGTTTTGTCTCGGATTACAATTAGAATATTTAAAGGAAGGAATTTTGATACACCAAAAGACTTATACAGAAAAGGTGCTAAAGAGGTTCTATATGGACAAATCACACCCATTGAGCAGTCCAATGGTTGTAAGGTCACTTGAAGTGAGTAAAGATCCTTTTCGACCTTAAGAAAAAAATGAAGAACTACTTGGTCCTGAAGTACCATATCTCAGTGCAATTGGTGCACTAATATATCTTGCTAGTCATACACGACCTGATATATCATTCACTATCAATTTGTTAGCAAGACATAGTTCTTTACCCACAAAAAGACATTGGAACGGGATTAAGCACATATTCCGCTACCTCAGGGGTACAATAGACATGGGTTTATTTTTCCCATATGTATCTAAGGCAAACCTAATTGGTTATGCTGATGCAGGATATTTGTCTGATCCTCATAATGGTCGATCACAAACAGGATATTTGTTCACATGTGGTGGTACAACAATCTCATGGAGATCTATAAAACAAATGATCACAGCAACATCATCTAATCATGCTGAAATTTTAGCATTACATGAAGCAAGTCGGGAATGTGTTTGGTTGAGGTCTATAATTCAACATATTCAAGAAACTTGTGGCTTGCATACTGGAAAATTACCACCAACAATCTTATGTGAAGATAATGCAGCTTGTATTTCCCAGTTAAAGGAGGGTTATATTAAAGGAGATAGGACAAAGCATATTTCACCAAAATTTTTCTTTACTCATGATCTTATAAAGAATGGTGAAATAAATATCTAGCAAGTCCGATCATGCGAGAATCTAGTAGATATCTTTACAAAATCATTACCAACCAAAGTCTTCGAGCAACTAGTACAGAAGATTGATCTTCGACGTTTACATAAGTGTTTTGATGAGGGGGAGAATTAAATATTTGTAATTTAATTATTTTTCATGAATATACTTTGTAAAGAATGTTGTACTCTTTTTCCTTCACTAGGTTTTTATCCCACTGGGTTTTTCCTAGTAAGGTTTTAACGAGGCACATTCTAAATATGGACATCCAAGGGGGAGTATTATGAATATTTGTGGATGTCCCCCCTAAAGTTTTGATATTTATAAATGTCCCCCTCTCACCTCCTATAAATACCCCCCCCCTCACTCATTAATACATACACACTTCTTCTCTTCAATTTTACTGCTCTTTCTTTACTCTCATTACTCTCCTTCCTTCATCTTCAAGTCCATTTTCTTCTCTAATTTCCTCTCTAATTTCATAACACTAACAAACTAATTTTCCCTTTGTTTGGGCCTCGGTGAGTTGGGCTTCAATAATATTTATTTTTAAATTAACAAGCGTCGTGTAAGTAAAACTTTTTGATTGTCATCTTGATAAAATAAATATTGGCAGGAATAATGACAGAATTCTCGTAGTGCGCAAATCATTGGTAGACCCTTCCAAACTCAGGAAGAACCCACAAAAATGATGGCGGGATCTCCAAAATTTAGGCAGAACTGCATGCATAAAGGTCGGACTTCCAAAAAAACATGCGAAACCAACGGATTAAAAACACCAACAAAACTAAAATGGAACTCCCGATAACTTTGCATGTAAAAAATAAAAGGTGGTCGGACTCCCGAAATTGATGTGGAACTCATGTAAATGTTGGTAGAACTCACAAAAGGCTGGCAAATTTATAAAAATTAATAGATTCACATAAAAACACTGGCAGAACTTACCGAAAGTGGCAGAATCTCATAGGATCACCAGCAGAGTTAACACGGAAACAGGAGCCATAGATATCATTTCACTAAATTTTAAGGAGTTCAAGTGGAGAATTTCCCCATTTACCTTATAGTTACATGACTGCTAAGAGAGAAGGGCGATTCAGAGCTCTAAAAATTCCGGTCTCAACTTGTGGATTTCGAATGGTATAAAACAAGCCTTGGCGCCTAAGCGGAGCTCACATGCATGGCCATTTGAGGAGGAGAATGGTGGTTATAGTGGTTGCCATGGAAAAAGGAAATGAAGTCACACTTAAAAATGAGATTTAGAAGAAGAAGAAGAAGAAGAAGAAGAAGAAGAAGAAGAAGAAGAAGAAGAAGAAGAAGAAGAAGAAGAGAGATAAAAAGGGAAGGTCATAGTGGTGAATGGTGGCCACGGGAAAAGGAAGATGGTGGCGCGATGGTGGCTGCCCATAGAGGAGAAAGATGGTGGAAAGGTGAATGATGGTGGCTGCATGGTGTATGGTGGTAGCCGCGAGAGAAGGAAATGAAAAAGGGGGTGAGACGCCGAGAGAGAAAGGAAAACCAAGGAGAGAAAGAAAATGGAACTTTTTGGGAATGAAGTAAATAAGTGGAAGGGGGTTGTCACAAATTTATAGAGGATGAGGGAGGACAGTACAGATGGTGGAGGGAAAAATGGTAACCGGATTAATATTCCCTTCATCACTCTTATTACCACTTTCCCTCTGCTATATTTTACACATAACATCGGTCGAAGCTCATTCCTTTTTATTGTCTTGCAATGCAGACAATTCACAAAACAGACCAAGGCCTCTTATTTCTTACAGAAAGCTTAACAAGATACACTCAGGTATTCCTAAGGGTCTCGGACATCATCCTAAGATCTAGGCTGTTATACTATACAGATTTAATAATTTTACTTATGGTTAGAGTTATATAATAACAATAAGTTTATATATTTTTCTTCAAATAATATATAATAATAAAGTTTATTATTTATAAAGATTTTTAATGTCTATTTTATATATTATTTCAATGAAAATGTCTTGGATATATATAATTTATTTGAATTATATATTCAAGTTATCAAAATGAAAGAAAAATAGAATAAGATAAGATCCTTACGGGTTTCTCTAAACCTGACAAGGAACCCATGTAACGCCCCGGCCGCTTTTCAGGAATGAACGACTCACTCCACAGACCAACACGAGACCTTTCCAATGTGCTTTTATCCTCACTCACACATTTACTGAGAACTTCCCAGGAGGTCACCCATCCCAGAATTACTCCAAGTTAAGCACGCTTAACTTTAGAGTTCTTAAATGATAGGCTACCGAAAAGGCTAATGCATTTGTTGGTATAGGTAGTACGAATTCATTTCTTTAAGCTATCCTCGACTGTATAGTCCCATACCTATACAGTCTTTGGATCCCTCTCATTCCGGTATGTATTCGATTCATTCATGTGTCCCTCCCACTGGAAGCCTGCCAGGAGCCGCTCCTTGTCCGTGCCCATGCACCGGCGATCACTCCCCGCCCTCAACAGTGCTCGGGATGTCACATTCCCCGCTGGAAGCCTGCCAGGAGCCGTTCCTTGTCCGTGTCCATGCACCGGCGATCACTCCCCGCCCTCAACAGCGCCGGGATGTCACAACCCATGAAGGCAGGATGAGTTCTAAAGGTTTTAAACCCCAACCTCGCCTTGACTTTTATAGGGACAAGAATAAGGAGGGCAGAACCCGCCCCAACCTACCCCGTTGCCATGCCTACTTATGGATAAGTGGTTAGACCCTTTTTAAAATCCTACTCCTAAACTTTATTGATTAAGTTTAGGTGGGTTGAGTTCTTTGAGCTTAACATGGTTAGGACATGTCTTTCGAAAAAAGCTTACAAATATATGTATAGATCATTGTACTTACGGACCACTCACTAACAAAATCTTCATATTAGTAGGTTCGGGTACAATCCTCACATTGATAAGTTTGGAACTCACGTCCTTACAAATATAAGCTTAATACTTAATTAATTTGACCCACCTTTATAGCTACATGTTAATTTTAATTTTTTATAGGCAAAGTAAAAAGAAATATAACTCATGATCTCCACCGTCCAACATAATGAGTAATACCTGACTAACTTATAAGCACCTAATGAGTAACACAACTAGCCCAAGAATTTTTAAGTTGTTTCGTGCTAAAAAGAATTCATGTAGGTTGAAAACAACATAAACCAGTTTAAACTCTTTATTTAAAAAAAAAAGTGATTAAACTCCTTGAAAAAGTTATTAAAAACCTTGAAACTTATATACGTATGGTGTGGACAGCGATTCTTGTGGTAAATGGATTTTTAGGGTTTTCTAAAAGGCTTTGGTTTCACCAATGCTTTTAGTGTAGGGTGTTTGGGAGGGCTTGAATTTGAAGAAAGAAAGACAGAAAGAAAGAAAGAAAGAAAGAAAGAAAGAAAGAAAGAAAGAAAGAATTGCAAGTTGACTCGAAAGCTATCTTCAGCGAGATTGTTGGGAATTCTTAAGGCATTATTAACGAAGGAAGATCACTAATGATTGGTATTAGATTGTTCCAAGGAAACTCTCCAATGTTAAAATTTGTCATATCTGTAGAGAAGTAAATTATTTAGGTGATTCTATGCCAAATTTAGCTTGTCACCAATGTTAACTTTTTTATGCCTCCTTCATTCTGTTGTAGGCAAATTTTGATTCATGATGCATGTCCTACAGTTATTTGTTTCTAGTTTAATAAAATAGGCTTAGGCCCAATTACTTATCTACGTAGAATTATTCGTAAAAAATTTACAAGTGCAAGTACGAGGAAAGGGTAAACGCTCTTTTATAAGCATTTTTTTAATAAGTAGATCAGAGTTGCTTTTTAAAATAAACAGAAGTTAACTTATTTTCAGTTTAGGCTTATTTTTAAAACTTTAAACAAACTCATCAAAATTTAAAATAAGTATTTTTTTAAAATTAAAAAATACTTATTTCTTAAAATAAGTTTAAACAAACAAGCCTATTATCCTACCCGTTCCGTCTCGTCCCACCCCATACCATACCCCTTTAATATATTTATTATTTTTATTTTTATATAACTTTAAATTTTTTATAATAATATAAATTTTTAAGCTTTGAATTTTAAATCTAAAATTCAAGCACAAAGCTAATATATTGTTATAGGAATGTGGGATAGAAAGGTTTCCGTTTCATAATCTAATATATATATATATATATATATATATATATATATATATATATATATATATAAAATGTATTATTCTATAAATTAATATACTATTTTATATTATTATTATTATTATTATTATTATTATTATTATTATTATTATTTTATTCATGATGGGGCGTTAGGCCAAAAAAACTACACAACTAATAAATGTCTAGGAAGAGATACCTCACAAACATCTTCCTCAATAAAGCAAGTTAAGAGTTAGGATAAGAATGAAAAAAAGTAAACACTTATTAAGCTCAAATAACCCAACAAAGTTAAGTGGTTTACACATTTATTGTCTTTTCTAGAAACATGACCCAGGAAACACACCTATTAAACACAATCTATTCTAAATATATTAATATTATATCACATGTACTTAATATTAGCTTTATCTCATACTAGCCTTAATATATTAGGATTTTTAGTTATGTTTTGATTTCGTTAAAAGATTACGTTTTACAACAATGTTTAGATTTAATTATATTGTTTTTTTGGAAAGTTATTTTACTTGTGTTTTACAATAATGAAATGAAGTGATTTTGTGGGCAACAAATCTAGATATATATATTTTAGTGTTCAGAAACTGAAGTTGTTACTCACATGGGTATGAGAATGGATACGATAATTTCTTGAAATAGATAAAAACAGATATTATAATATCCTACCAAATTTAGTGAGTGTCATCCTTAATAAATACGTTACTTTTAATTTATAAAAAAAATTCTCGTTCTTTTAAATCCATTAATTTTACTTATGTTGATTACTTTCATTTTCATTCTCTTGTCTATAACTCAATTTTTAAGATAATTTTTTCTTTAATTCATTTGTATATTATTTATAATTCAAAATCAATCATGTAAGGCAAAAAGTACTCATTAGTCAATAAATATTTTAAACAAATATCTCAATGCATTAACAGAAACATAAAAGTTTTAAAAATACTTTTATTTTACTAAAATAGAAAATTATATAAAAGGAATTAAATAAAATCTATTTTAAAAATGTTAAATGAGAATATTTAACGTATTTCAAATGAGAGGAAAACTATTCTTCCCTAAAGTAAACTTCTAACAGAGATTTATTTTTATCCTTAAGATTCAAACCTAAGGCCCTGTTTAAAGAAAGCTAAACATATACTATTTAAACTGTTGAGTCCTTACAAGATTGGAAATGAATACGCGAGTAAATTATTTGTTCTTTTTGACATTTCAAAACACAAACTGACCAGCAAATTTTACTTGTTAGTAATGATGGTGATGTTTAAAGGAGATGATGGTGATGGTATTATGTACAAGGGTAATTTAAGAATACACACAAAGAAAAAAAGTAAAGGTGGTGCAAAAAATAACTGCAGAAAATAATAATGTTCTTCAACATTGGCATCCATACAAATGAATGGGCTAATTTAAAACATGCATGATGCTTTGCAGGGATGTCCTATCTGGACAGAAACAGAAATAGGACATTTGCACTTGAACTTTTATGAACAAAATGAAAGAAGAAACTCTACAAATATTCATATCACAGCATCCCCTTATATCATGGCTGAATTATTCAACCCAAGTTCCTTGCTTAGCTGTTCATCTGGTTGCAAGCTATCTGGTATACTTCAAATCCGGAAGCTACATGATGTACAAATGCTGCTGATACATCCTCCACTTTCTGTTGCAAGTTCCATGAGGTAGACGCGTAGCCATTAAGTTTCACGAACTTCTTGACAATTTTCTCTCCAATGGCTTGTCCAGGTCAACAGCCATGAGAAAGCATTCGTGGTGGCCTCCCAAGAGAAGCCATATCTCTGAGCATCATTAGGTTGGGCAGGCTCTTCAGCCAAATGCCTTGAGTGAGTTTAATAAATCCATCACTGCCACCGTACATCCAACAATTCCAGAACTGCTTGAAAATCTTGTTTGAGGGATGGTTGCGTCGCGCACACAACTATTTTGCCCATTGCTAAGGCTTCTGCTGTTGTTGTGCAAACCACATGGTTGTGCTTGGATTAAGAAACAATCTGTAACTAGAACACAAAATGGCGCGTTAAGTATACACACATAGACAAGTCAAAAGGGGTATTTCATTTTAAATAGGGTAGTTAAAAATATTTTAAGATAAAACTGGAGAAAGCGAAGGAGGATGACATTCCTACTCCTGAGTACTGGCATGATGTCAATTTGCTAAGCTATTAGCTGCTTGTGGCCAAATGTGATTGGGTTGTCTTTATTAAACGAGGGAAAACGAGAGCATGTGAATTCCGTGTGTTTTGAACACCAACGGAGCTATTGTATTTATAGGAGATTTTACATGATTACATATAAGATAATACAAATATTTTACAAACTAATCTAATCTAATTAATTAGAGATAACTCTATCTAATCTAATTAATTAGAGATGACTCTATCTAATCTAATTAATTAGATATCATTCTATCTTTAAGTTTAATACTCCCCCTCAAGCTGGAGCATATAGATCATAAGCTTGTTACATATGTAATCAATTCGGGGACCCCTTAGAGATTTAGTGAAAATTCCTGCTAACTGATCATTAGAATTCACAAAACTAGTGGATATTTCACCGGACATTACTTTCTCCCTAATAAAGTGACAGTCAACTTCAATATGCTTCGTCCTTTCATGGAAAACTGGATTTGAGGCAATATGGATGGCGGCTTGATTATCACATATAAGTGACATCTGTACAACCTCTCCAAACTTAGGTTCCCGAAGCAATTGTTTGAGCCATATGAGCTCCTGACTGGCTATAGCCATAGCACGGTACTCTGCCTCCGCACTGGACCTGGCTACAACATTCTGCTTCTTGCTCTTCCAAGAAACAAGATTACCTCCGATACAATATCTGGAAGTGGACCTTCTATCAATGGGAGAGTCTGCCCAATCAGCATCAGAGTATCCCACAACTCGAGTATGTCCTCTATCTTCATATAACAGGCCTTTTCCAGAATCTTTCTTGATATATCGAACAATGCGGGTCACTGCATCCCAATGTTCCTTACAAGGAGAGTTTAGGAACTGACTTACCACACTAATTGCAAATGAGATATCTGGGCGAGTGACAGTTAGGTAGTTCAACTTGCCAACTAAACGTCTGCATCTCTCAGGATCGGAAGAGACTCCCGAAGCTTGACATTGGGATCCATGGGAGTGTCGACTGACTTGGAGTTTAACATCGTTGTTTCTTCCAAAATATCCATTGCATACTTTCTTTGGGATATGACGATTCCATTTTTGGATTGCGCTACCTCTATCCCCAAGAAATATTTGAGTCTGCCAAGGTCCTTCGTCTGAAAGTGCTTGAAGAGATGTTGCTTTACCTGTGTAATGCCAAGATGATCACTGCCAGTAATAACAATGTCATCCACATAAACCACCAAGTAAATACAACCAGCTACTACGTGACGGTAGAAGACAGAGTGATCAGCCTCACTTCGGATCATGCCAAACTCCTGAATCACAGTACTAAATCTTTCAAACCACGCCCTAGGAGATTGCTTAAGGCCATATAGACTCCCCCTGAGACAAAACAAGGAGGTTGCTCCATGTAAACCTCTTCAAACAGGTCACCATGGAGGAAAGCATTTTTTATGTCCAACTAGTATAGAGGCCAGTGGCGAATAGCGGCAATAAAGAGGAAGAGGCGCACTAAGGGCATTTTGGCAACAGGGGAAAAGGTGTCTCCATAATCTAAGAGCATTTTGGCAACAGGGGAACTTGGGCTTTGAGGCGGTCAACTGTTCCGTCTGAGCCAACCTTCACCGTGTACACCCATCAACAACCAACAACGGACTTCCCTGGTGGTAGAGGAATGAGATCCCAAGTTCCACTGCTTTGTAAAGCACACATTTCATCCATCATAGCTTGTTTTCATCCTGGATGCGTAAAGGCATCTCCTGCATTTTTAGGAATAGAAACAGAGGACAAAGAAGAAAGACAAGAGTAATATGATGGAGATATGCGATGATAACTCAAAGCAATATAGTGAGGAGAAGGATTACGAGTAGAACGGATACCTTTGCGAAGGGCGACGGGAAGATCTAACTCAGGAGGCGAGACCAGAGAAGGGGTCAGATGAGTGAGCCCGGGATGTGAGTCTACAATTGGGTCGGTTGCACGTTGCGGCAGTAAAGGACGAGGACGACACTGATAAACCTACAAAGGAGGAGGAGGAAGGAGATCTATAGAGGAAGGAGACTCCTCAAGAGGAGAAAAAAGGACTCTAGGTGTAGTCACAGGAAGAGGAGGCTCGAGTAAAGGTACTCCAGACTCAAAGAAAGGAACACCTTCAAAGAATGTGACATCTGCAGAGATAAAACACCTGCGAAGAGTAGGAGAGTAGCACTTGTATCCTTTCTGGGTGCGGGGATACCCAACAAAAACACATTTATGAGATCTACTAGATAATTTATCGATCCCAAGACCAAGGACATGAGAGAAACAAGTAGAACCAAAGACTCGAGGAGGTAAAAAATGAAGAGGACAATGTGGATATAAAACCTGATGAGGAATTTTACCTTTAAGAACAGAGGAAGGCATACGGTTAATGAGATAGTATGCAGTAAGGACACAATCTCCCCAAAACTGAAGAGGAACATTAGAGTGAAGGAGAGTCTGAGTAGTATCTAGAAGATGTCTATTTTTGCGCTCAGCAACCCCATTCTGTTGGGGGTATGAGGGCAAGAGGTTTGATGTAACAAACCATGAGATGCCATAAAAATCTAAAATTGGTTAGAGAAATATTCACGTGCATTATCACTTTGTAAGGTACGAATGGAAATCCCAAATTGAGTTTTTATTTCATTAAAAAAGGACTGAAAAATAGAAAATAACTCAACGATCTTTCATTAAATATATCCAAGTACAACAGGAAAAATCATCGATAAAAGTGACAAAGTACCTAGAACCTAAAGAAGACATAATACGACTGGGACCCCAAACGTCCGAATGAACCAACGCAAAAGGGGACGAGGCCCAGTTATTAATGCGATTAGGAAAAACAGTACGAGTATGCCTACCTAATTGACAAGACTCACATGACAAAGATTCTAAATTAGAAAAACTAGGAACTAATTTCTTAAATGCATGTAGACCTGGATGTCCTAACTGAGCATAAATAAGAAGAGGAGACGTGGAAGCTGAGCCAACAAGGGATGGCCTATTAAGTTGATAGAGACCGTGAGACTCACATCCTAAGCCAATCATCTTCCCCGTTTTCCGATCCTACAGAGAAACTGAATCTTTAGTAAAAGAGATGATGCAATCAAGAGTACGAGTAAGTTGGCTAATGGATAAAAAAATTAAAGGGGGCACCAGGAACAAATAACACATTATCAACTGAAAGAGAAGGGAGGGGATGGACAATACCAATACCCTGTGACTGTGTTTAGGAACCACTAGCCATAGTAACAGAAGGTAAGTAACCAGTGGTAGATATAGAAAGAAAAAAAAAGATTTATTACCAGTAATATGGTCGGTGGCCCCTGAATCAAGGACCCAAAGAATAAGAGATGCCAATGAAAGAATTACCAATGTGTGCAACAGCAGCAGTAGAACCAGAGGCCTGACGTTCTTCACACCACTTCAGGAAGCCATTGTAGGAGGGCGATGGAGACAGATCTGGCAGTAACGGAGGAGCAGAAGACAGTGCAGGAGGGACCCGAGCAACCTGAGCAGTGCGAGGAGGGCGACCATGAAGTTTCCAGCACTTATCAATAGTGTGGCCTATCTTTTGACAGTGATCACAATGAGGACGTGACCTGCCTCCTTTTCGAGGTGCAGAGTCGCTGTTGCGTGAAAGCAAAGCGGAAGAATCAAGAATAGAAACAGCCGGAGCAGTGGAAGAAGAGACAGGGCCATGAATGTTAACCCGCAGAATAGTGGCCAAGGCACTATCCAGAATGTTAACCTTTGTGGGACAACCCAAAATCCGATCACGAGTAGAGGAGAACGCAGCAAGCGGGCCATATAAGGCAAGGGACAAAAGTAGTTTCTTACAGTTTTCAAGTTCTGCCTCAGGAGTAGCACCAGGAGGAAGCATCTCATTGAGTTCACACAAGAGACTAGTCACCTTACCGACATAAGTAGTTATAGAGCCCTGAAACTGACGAGAACCAAAAGTGGTCATGAGGTCTTCACCAATCTGGTAGAGTCGCCAAATATTATTGGTGAAGGGCTGCTTGGCATGGTCCCAAACTCCCTTGCAGGATTTTTGACCACGAAAACAATCACGATGGGACGGGGCGATGGTGTTCTGCATAATGGCAAATAGTTGAGCATCAATTTTCTTCCACCGCAGACGTTTTCAGATTCTAATTTTGTGAGGTGATTTTCAAAGCCGAGGCCAATAAGCCAAATTTTAATGTTAGAGGCCCAATAGGAGTAATTGTTGTCATCCAACAACTCAGAAGAGAGGAAGGCAGTGAGTGAAGTGCCTGAAATCAGTGTTTCAGACTTGGTATCAACGGGGGCAGCCATGGGTATGCTGGAGGAGAGAGAAAAACAGTGGCAACGAAAAACGTGCCAAACAGCAGGAAAAAAATGACCGAAACAGAAAACGAACACCAGATTGGGGAAGAAGAGGTCGATCTAGGCAAGGGGAGGGCGGAGCTGGGGTGGTCGACACGGAAAATAAGGTGGGAGGAGGGGAAAATTTGCACAGTGGGCAGTGGCTCACCGAAAAATCACAGAATAGGAGAGAACTCTCGTTAGGCTCTAGATACCATATTAAACGAGGGAAGACGAGAGCATGTGAATTCCGTGTGTTTTGAACACCAACGGAGCTATTGTATTTATAGGAGATTTTACATGATTACAAATAAGATAATACAAATATTTTACAAACTAATCTAATATAATTAATTAGAGATAACTCTATCTAATCTAATTAATTAGAGATAACTCTATTTGTTCTAATTAATTAAAGATGACTCTATCTAATCTAATTAATTAAAGACAACTCTATCTTTAAGTTTAACAGTCTTTAAAGAAAAAAACACTAAACTATAAATAGTCACATCAGATTCCTAGCATACTCTTCGAATCTTGATAAGCTTATAGTCAAAGTGAGATCTAAGTTGAACTAATGTCAAGTAGGATCAGCCTGAGGCAAAATTGGTAGTTTCTAAGTTCTAACAATTGAATACCACACATGCAGATTCCATTTTTTTCCTTTCCTTTCCTTTCCGAATTATGCATCACTGGCAAATTTTATTACCAATAAGCAAAACATTTAACTTTTCATCTAACAGAAATGAAATTCAAATGTAATGCAAGCAAATAAAAAAGAGGCTTACTCATGAATTAGAGCATCAGCATGATCACAAGCCGGATGAACTCTAACAGTTAGTTGTTCCAATTTTTTTGCAGCTTTTTGAACTTCATCTGAGTCCTCTCCAGTTCCAAATAAATCAATCTCAAGCCCAGATAATTCCTTTTGATGATTTCTAAGATGTTGGAACGGCTCCTTGTAGCCTTTGGTCCATATCATCTTCCCAATAAAGTAGGCACCTTTGGTAAAGGCCTTCTCTCCATTCTGTCCTCTTTTTCTTGCCAATCTCAAGGAATTTATGATTAACTCCATGAACATTACAAATAATAGACTCATGGTAATCCTGGGTTGCCATCTATGAAGCATGGACTTGAACACAAACACCTAACGCGACACGTGACACCTCTAATTTTTAAAATATAGGACATGGGGACACCTCTGAAAATATATATATATATATATATATATATTAAATATAAATATGATTATTATATAAAAAATCAATTATAATATTATCAAGGCATATTAGATTGAAATATATATATGATTATTATATAAAAAAAACTCATTAGCAGCATCAGCAAAAGCCCTCCTATAATGTGGATTTCTAGCTAAATTATATGGAAGCCCCGAAGAGTAAAACATTCTAGCAATCTCATAATCAAGAGTCTCTCTAGCTTGCCTTTTAAAAGCATTTTCTATAGTTCCACAAGTCTTTCTCCTGTTTGAATCAACAAATTCCATCCCCGAAGAATTAATGTTCTCACTAGAAACCAGTAGCAATGACAACTTTTGTTTTCAACTTTTCTATCTGGAAGGTAGCTTCACAGGTATTTGGGTATTCGAAGTTACCAACAAAAATACCTTTATGATGATAAAACGTAACTGAAGAGGAAGATGAAACACAGAACAAGGATGAAACGCAAGACCGGGATCGAACCAAGAGCTTATGCAGAACAAAGAGCTGTGACGGAACCAAAAAAACTGAGATCGAGACTGCAAAAGAAGATGAGCAAAGGAAGATGATGACATACAAATGAAGATGAAAGAGGATTGGGAGAGGCAAAAGGGAGCCGAAACTTACCTAACCTCACAGTGGACCAGATTCAACAACCAAACATGGTGAAGGAGGAAGAAGCTGGAGAACCAGAGACGGAGAATGAAGAGAGGACAAAGATGAAGAGACGAGCTTCAGGTGAGAGAAAAGGAAGGAAGCCTCCAAAAGCTTTCTTAGCATGCATTCTATTTCTTTAAACCCAAAAAAATGTTTTTCTTATTTTAAAAAAATAAAAGACACATTTTTCTCTCGATTTTCAATTGGCCCATGTCAGCTTAAATTACGCGTGTCCTAGTAATGTACACGCCTGCAGAGAATAATTTTTAATTCAGACATGTTTTTCGGTGAGTCCGACGTCTGTCCATGCCACCACTGTTGTGCATCCATGTCCGACATGTCTGTGCTTCTCGGACTCACACCTCCTTTGCCATGTTCGTGCATCAGAGGTCGTAGCATACAATCTAATTACCTGCAAATATGCCGCCAATCAATACTGATTATCACCATATGAAGCCCAATTAAGGAATTGGAATTACTCATTTGCAATAAAAGCAAACACTGGTTACGAAAATTAATATGGATTAAAATACTGTATGTCAGACAAAGTAGGATACCACAAATACTAAGCTTGGTAATCTGGTAATCTTATCTGTAGTTTACTTTGTTTGGGTCAAAGAAGAAATTTTAAGACTAAGATAGGGATCCTCCATAACAAGAAAGGAAAAACAAAACAAGGAAAATAAAAACAACAATAATTTGTGTGAATGATTCCTATCACCAGCCTAAATTTAGTCTTCCATCTTTTCCCATGGTGATACCATGTCAGGTGCGCAGGCTCCTCCAGAACAGCAACATTACATAACAATAAGATATCGTGACAGCAATTGAAAAACACTCAAATCTCACATTGTAATTAAATGGTTATTAAATAAAACAGAAATATGAGAATTCTAAAAACTGATAGATGCTAAAATCTATGCACCAGAAAAACATATTACTATTAAAACAAATGAATGTCCTCACTAAATCCTTGTTAACAAATCATTTTTTACAAAAATAACAATAATTCATGATGGCCAAATATAGACCATGGTCATCTATTTGGACATTTTCCCATTAATGACAAACATAAAAACAGTTATAATATTTATCACCTTTCCTGGATAAAAGCATATGCTAAAACCTGATGTAAATCCATCCAACATTCCAACTCCCTCCTCAAGCCAATGTAATTTTGTTAGGATATACGAAATCCAACATAAAAAGGATGATAACATTTCTCATGCTCTGAAGGTGAAGCAAATGTAATTTTGTTAGGATATACTAGTCCTTGATCTTTAAAAGATAACCAAGGAATCACCAAGGTGACATCCCTTTCCCCACTCTAGGTGAGATATACAGCATGGAACAGAGGGTTTGAAGCTGTTCCTGTCAACCATGTGGAAGGCTAGTTGTAGTAAAAATTGCAATATGTTCTTTCTTACCCATCTGTTTCTTGAGTTCAAAGCTAAATCTTATATAATCCTTTTCTGAACTCACTGGCATAGGAAAATCACAAGCAAGATACAGCTTTAGAGTATAACTAATTGCCAAATGAACTACAGTAGAATTCAATCATAAAAATAAAAAATAAATACATATACTAGTAAATATCACAAGTTTAAGCACAATTTGAAGCCTCCAAAAGTAGAAGTCATGCACATTACTTATCAGTACTTCTCAATCAATATAAAACAAGAGTATAATAAAAAATTAAGCAGCAAATTTTCATAGAATGTAGAATAACAATCATTTTCTTAATTCCAGTGTAAAACCTTGAACATCAAAGCAAACAAAACTTAGGGAGTAATATCCGTCGAACAGACTACAAATATGTGCTCAGATAAGAGAACATGAACTTTACCGCCATTCAAAGAATGAAGATATAATTTAGTAAATAAGTAAGAGGTGGCACAACCCAGAGGTGGGAATTTTAACTTCTTCTGGCAGTATAAACACTGCAAAAAGTTCTGTAAAAGAAATAAGAAAGTGACTGTTGCAAAAGGTGGGCAGGACAATCAAGTGAGTTTCTACTTCATTTGTGTCATGTTATAGGATTTTATCAAAAGCTCTAGTACGTGATCAATAAGTAAGAACATAAGGCCAAATAAATAGATTAAAATTACATAGAGGGAGAAGGTAATAGTCATATCAAGAGTGCAAGAGTTAACAAAGGATAAAAATATGAAGGCAAATAAATCTTAAGATATGTAAAATAAACTGATCAAAACATTTTTAAAAACAGTCAAGCCACCATGGATTCCAAGTTGACATAAGAAACAAGCATCTCTTAACCATTCATACTTTCAAACAACTCAAGCATAAAACGCAGTATAACTTAAATTAGCAGTGAAGTATCTAACCTTGTCACCCAAATCATTTTCCCAATCAAAGCTCCCATTGAAGCAGCCATTTCATGAATTTTCTTCTGTCCTAACAATTCCTATTCTTTTTCTAGTACAGCTCGAACCATAGTATCAAAGGTTACATCATTGGGAAGGCAATTATTGTCTACCATTTCCAAAAGTAGGGCCTCTACTTCATCTAACAAACCCTCTTTACATAGTCCATTGATCATAATGTTATATGTTCTGATATTTGGATGACAACCTTTCACAGAAAGAAGCTGAAAAATCTCTTTTGCAGCCTTTAATCTTCCACCTTTGCAAAGACCATCTATGAGTATGTTGTATGTGCGAATGTTTGGCGAAATTCCTACATCTACAATGTGCTGAAACAAGGCAATTGCCTTGTCAAGATGCTCATTTTTTAGATAATTGTCTAACAATATATTGTAGGTGACTAAATCCAGGGCTTGACCACTGGCACGCATCGCCTCAACCAGGTCCAACTCATACAAGTTTCTCCCCGATTTCAACAAACCATCAAGAAGACAATTATAAGTTACAGTATCAGGAACCAGATTTTTCTCATGCATTTCCATTAACAACGCCATGGCTTCATCCACCATTTTAATCTTGCAATATCCATTAATCAAGGTACAATAACTGATAACATTAGGCAACACACCCCTTTCAACAAGCATTCTATCAAACACACACTTCGCTGCACTCACATTACCTTTCAAACAATAACCATTCATCAAAGCATTATGACTAACAACATCAGGCATCAAACCTCTCTTAATCATCATTCCAAACACATTTTTGGCTTCCAAAACCATGCCAAGTTTACACAAAGCATCAACCAATATATTAAAGGTATAAACATCAGGCAACACATTTCCTCCCAACACCATCTCATTCAACAACTTAACCGCTCCTTGAAACCGGCCAACGCCACAAAAACCATGAATCAGAGAATTGTAAGTGAAAACATCAAGACGAAACCCTTTTGCCACCATTTCAGAACACAATCCACAAGCCTCAGTTACAAGCCCCTCTTTACAAAAACCATCGACAAGAGTATTATACATAATCAAATTAGGCCTAACATAAACACCCCAAACACCACTCTCCATCTTCCTCAGAAGCTCAAGAGCATCCTTTGTTCTCCTCATTTTGCACAACCCATTGATCAAGGTCCCATAACAAACCTCGTCAAAGGAAAAACCTTTGGATAAAGAATCATCATGCAAGTTGAGGGCCTCAAAGGTCCTACCTTTGAAGCACAAACCTTTGATGAGAGTGGTGAGTATGAACCTGTCCAACACAAAACCCCTTTTGAGAACCTTTCCCAAGACGGAGAAGGAGAAACCAACGTGACCCAGATGGGAGAAAGAGTTGATTAAGATGGTCATGGTAATAAGGGAGGGTTTGGCGGTGCCCTTGAACTCTAACTGGGAAATGAGAGAAACTACGGTGTTGTGGCGTTTGGTTTTGGCGATTGTGGCGAGAAGCTTGTTGAGGTGGATAATGTTGGGTGGATGGTGGAGGTGGAGCATGTGGTTGAAGGAAGAAATGGCGTCGTGGAAGGTGGGGGATTTGTGGTGTTTTTTGCGAGAGTAGAAACGGGTGTGCAAGAGGAAGCTGTTGAAAGGGGTTGTGGTGGCATGTTTGAGATTCATGGAAATGGTTGTGTTGAGAGCTTGAGTCCAAATGGAAATGGACTGAATTTGACCAATTAGAAGGTTGAAGAAGAGTTATGATTTCTAGCTACTTCACAAGAATATCTGTCCCATGATCATCGCCTATTTTTCTAATCCAGTGAAACTTTAAATTAATTATATATAACTTAAAATAATTTTATAACTCTTAATGTTTGCAAGTGTTTATAAAGTTTGGTCTATCTTGTTAGATAATGATAGTCAAAGTGTCACCATATAAATTATCATATAGTAATCATGTGTTTACATTTTATGCTGAAGTGAATATTTTTAAGTCTGAAATACATCAATTTTGTCACTAACATGTATAGTAGTGTGTTAATTTGGTCATGATGTTTAGAAAATTACATCCAATTGTTCCTTAACTCATTTTTGAAAAAAAGATTATGATATTAGTCATTAATCTATTATAATTTGTATTAAAAAATCTTTAATGGGTTAGTAATCACATCATATAAATATTAATATTAATTTAAATACTTAAGTATGTTGTTTAGTTATTTTATGTTGATATAATGATCATGTTTGTAATTTATTTTAGAGTAAACACCTCAATAAGTCTCTGACTTCAACAAAGTCGGACACTTAGGTCATCCAGTTAATAAGTGAGTCCCGTTAGTCCTCCACGTCCGTCAACGTCGGACAAATAGATCCTTGTCTTTAATGAAGTGTTAACGTCCGTGAGTTTCAGCTGACGTGGATCTTTAAATTCCAACAGAGATGCCACGTCAGAGTCGGCAGGAATCTATTTGTCCAACGATGACAGAGGACTAACGGGACTCACTTATTAACTCGAGGACCTAAGTGTCCGACTCTATTGGGTCAGGGACTAACTGGGGTGTTTACTCGTTGTTTTAATTTTTTTTATCCTGCTTTGCTATATTCTTTTTTTTGGATTAAAAGACAATTTAATCAAAAATAAATATCCATATGCATATCCTATAATATTCAAAATGAAACAGTTACAATTATGGATTTATATCTACAAAATTTTAGATATTTTAAGAACCTCGAATATCGTATTTTGGAACCAAACAAGATCTCACTAAATTGGGGGGGGGACTAGTAGAAAATTCTAAGGCTAGAAAATTGAAATTTTCATTTTGGTAAATATGAAAGAAATGACTAGAAAATCATGCAATAAGAGAAAAAATTCCAATGCTAGCTAATTGAAATCTTGACACAGGTAGCATAATTATGCTTAGCATGACCCTCCATGAGTCCTGGAATGGTGTTGAACTGCCTACAGACTTCCTCAACCTTCAAAGCTGCACTCCCGACACTCTTCACGGTCATGGCATAAAACCAGTTAGGAAGCATGGCACCAACTATGAGTCCAATGAAGACCTTGGGAGTCAAGACATCAACAGTTGAAATTCCTACTCTGCTTACAAATGCACCAAATAGGGCCAAAGATACCAAAGAAGCAAACCCAATAACAAATCCCTAGTACAATAAAGATAGGGAAATCAGTAACATACATGGAGAGGCATTGCTTGTATAATATTCAGTAACAAACCCAATAATAAGTCCAACCCATAGACCGATAGAAAGGATCAAAAGTCAATACAAGCCCGAAAAATAAAGTCAAAAATGGTGATGGAAATGATACTTTATAATTTCTTTTTTTCAAAAGGGAGAGAAGCAAGGGTCTCAACGGCAATTGTGATTTATAGTTGGATTTCTTTCAACTTTTCCAACCAGATCAGCTTCAACATCAGCAGCCTTGGTATAGATGCCACCACCGACTCTCCCAAACAGAGCCATGGAAGATCCACCCAAACCATAACCAGTAATAGCCTCAAAAAGACCTTCCCAATCATTACCATAATATAGCTTGAAGAGATTGATGGTAATATACAGCACCAAAAGACCATTTGCTGCAAGAAGGAAACCCGTGACTACTCCAGAACTGAGATTCATCCCAAGGTGTGAACACCTATTTCGGTCCGGTTAATTTTCACCAAGAATGGGGAGTCCTGTCGCTTGGAACCCCTTCTTTCTATTCATGCTCGGGTGTGCCTTAAGAATTACCGAGAGCCTGTTCTCGGGTGTGCCTTAAAGATTGACAAGAGCCTGTGTTCGGGCCCATTTTCAAAGTTGCCGAGAGCTTGTGCTCGGATTCAAGATTGTCTTTGACTCCGAGTGATATTCCCAGGTGAAAGGATTTCCGAGAGAGGACTGAACTTCGATTCTGAATGATCCTTTCGGTTGTAAGATTTCCGAGTGGGTCGCTTTCGGGGGAAGTGCCTCCGAGCGAAAAGAGACCGACTTCGAATGAGTACCTTTCGGGTGGAGATACATCCGAGTGGAGAATTCCCGATTGAAGCCGTTCTGAATGAAAAATGACTGACTTCGAATGAGTACCTCTCGGGCGGAGATACATCCGAGTGGAGAATTCCCAGTTGAAGCCATTCTGAAAGAAAAGTGAGTCTGACTTCGAATGAATGCTCTTCCTAGGCAGAGATGTTTCCAAGTGGAGAATTTCCGAGTGAATTGATTCTAAACGAAAAGGGCTCTAAACTTTAAAGGAGCACTTTTCGGGCAGAGACATTTCCAAGTTCCATACTTCCGAGTGAGACATTTTCGAGTGGGTCATTGTCAAGGGAATTACTTCCGAGCAAAGAGGGGCTCTGACTATGAATGAGTACTTTTCGGGCAAAGATATGTCCGAGTGAGGTGTCTCCGAGTGAGACATTTCCGAATGGGTCTTTCTCGAGAGAATTACTTCCGAGCAAAGAAAGGCTCTCACTATGAATGAGTACTTTTCGGGCAAAGATATATCCGAGTGAGGTGTCTCCGAGTGAGACATTTCCGAGTGGGTCACTTTCGAGGGAATTACTTCCGAGCAAAGAAAGGCTGACTTTGAATGAGTACTTCAAGCAGAAACATTTCCAAGCGAATCACCTCCGAGTGAAGCGATTCTGAATGAAAAGAGGCTCTGATGAATACTTCTCGGAAAGAGATATTCCCGAGTGAGTCGTACTTCGAAAGAGCACTTTTTAGGCAGATATATATCCGAGTGAGACATTTCTGAGTGGGTAACTTCAGAAGGAAGAAAAGCTATGACTAGATACATTTCCGGACAAATCACCTCCGAGTGGAGCAATTCTAAACAAAAAAAGGATCCGTGTTACTTGAATGAATTCAAGCCTTCACACCGAGTGTCGAAAGATCGATTCTGCATTCGGGCTTTTCATACATGTGAACACCTGTTTCAGTCCAACCATTTTCCACCAAGAATGGATACTAACACAGCAGTCCGGGCCATAAGAAGAACACTGTTCCGAGTCTGAGCGATACCGATCTGAGCCAACGAAAGAGGCATCGTTCCCCTGAGACCGTCCAAGTGAGACCGGTGTCCTCTCTTATCCGACGTGGGAAGGCACTTTCATGAACTTGATAATGGACCCATGTGACACCGTTCGAGGAGTCCGATTGCCCATGCTGTGACTCGGAATCACACTCCCCAAGTCGATCCACGAATTCTGGGGATGACAGGCAGGGGGCGGAAGTGGAAATAATTAAAAATTCCCCACCAGTCGCTGCTCCCCATAACCTGTTAGTGGTCAGGTTGGCTCCACCATACACATGGGTGAGTGGAGGCTTGAGCTGTCCAAGCACTCAGCCAGCACCCAGAACCTCTATAAATGCCTCATCTGAAGAGGCACAAAGGGTTGGAAAATTTAGTCATTGAGTCGATACTATGAACACAAACTCCCCTGATAAATTGCTCCGATCTCCAGAACCTCTTGACCCCAAAGCTCTTGAAGTTTGTTCCAGTGTTCAAGAACTGGAACCTTGGTTTCTCGCACCTCTTAATTACTCCAGACCCTAAAGCATCACCAAGACACCGGATCAAACCCTGTTAGTGAACTCCATTTCCCAGATACCGTCCATATCTCCTAAATCACCCTCATCAACTTCATACCGGCTCTTCCATCAAATCCTCACACCGTCCCTTCAGTGAACTGTACACTGGTGCCCCATAGTTCCACAGCTACACCTGCGTCACGCCGGTTCCTACTGTTCAAGTCCACACCGGTTCTCAACATCCCCATCACACTAGTTACATTCTGTTCCTTATTTTCTTTTTTTTCGTTGTTTATTTTCCTGTCAAATTTGCCATTTTTGTCGAATTTGTCGTCTTGTTTAAGTATATCCTGTTGAATTTCTTTTGTTCTGCCTTGCAATCAATAATAACAATAAAAAGAAACCAAAATTTTCATGTTCCTCTTAACCAATGTAGAAGCCTTTTTAATCAGTGTCGTACGGAAGTGCTTCCGTCTACACTAGATCCTTAGGACTCGTGCACGTGCGAAGAACTTCGCCTGGTACGAGTCTTCCTCATGGGTATTATCCACCATCAATTGCATAGTTCATTTTTCTAAAACCACCTTCAAGAACTACGTAATCCTGATTTCTCGATAACTCGAGAATACGTAAGAACAGGACTTAACTCCTGTCGGGCCCATCCTTCCTTTTTCATTTTTATGTTTTTTGTAACTATTCCGTTCTTATCACTTCCATGAAAATCAATTTAGACGTTACGTCTTGTTGATTTTCCTCTATTTTTGGTAGACCATTACCACGATTCATAAGGAAAGGGATACTTAGGACGAGACGTCCCGTTTATCCCCTTCTCGTTTCTGCCCCCATATTTTTTATTAAAGGATGACTAATTTAGACGCGACGTCTTGTTAACATTCTTCCCTTTCCCTGTTTTATACCGAAATCCAGGTTAATTTGGATGAGACGTCCTGTTGACCTTGCTTCGACATTCATTATTCAGTCCGCTCCTTCCATTTTTTTAAATAAATAAAAAAATGTAATAATAAAAAGGAAGAAATAATACATCCCTTGTAAGGCTATTCATGTTGCGCATTTTTGATCTTGGTACTATTTTTAACAGGCGATGTAGGGTGCTAATACCTTCCCTACTCGTAACCGACTCCCGAATCCAAATCTTACTCTTTTTAACCAGTGCCCAGTTAAATTTTTTTCCAATGTTTTTTCCTATGGATAAAAAATATTGGTGGCGACTCCCTGTTTTCGCTTGCTTCATCTTTTCGAAGGGTCGGCCGTACCGCCGAGACCCCGGTCGCGACAGATGGCGACTCCACTAGGGACACATAAGAGAGTCAGGCCAGTTTGATTGGAAGCGCATGTTTTTTTATGTAGCCTTTGTTTACTTTGATTTCTTCCCTTGTTTTGTTTCCTGTTAATTGTTGTAAATGTTTGTTTTTTTAATCGTGTCTTGTTATTTGTTTCATTGTCAATATTTGCATGATTGTTGAACCTTAAGGTAGAGGATTATGCTACTTTTCTATAATTATTGAACCCTAGGGTAGACGACCTTGTATATTTGCTCTGTGTTTGTTCTTTGTGCAGAATGGGGTAAGGTAAAAGGTATTGAATGCCCTTTCATACACTACACTCACATTTTTGCACACACTGATGAGTGGCGCCCTATACCCGGGCCCCAAATGAAGCTTAAGTTAGGAGGGGTTGGTAACGGAATCGTATGGGATGTACTTCCCATCCGGTGTTCGTAAGAACCTCAACTGGAGTTCGACCTTTCATGATATACGCACCTAGTAGACTTCCTACTGTTGCGTCCCTGTCATGAGTAGGATCTTGGCTCCAGTGTCCTTTTAGAAGTCTAGAATAAGCCACCCAATGTGAGGAGTCACTTTTAGATGAGCTATAGGGCCTAGAAAAGACTTTCAGAAAATCTCGACCTAGGCCACGGAAGGGCAGACTTTACATTACCTTCCGTCATTTTCAATTCCCTGTTAATCCAAATGGATGAACCATTTACTTGTCAAAGAATTACCTTATTTCAAAAATAATAGCTCGCTTTTCTTAAAAAAAATGGTAATCTTTTGACAGGTAGATAGTTCCCTCTTCATCGTGTACTTCTAAGTCTTGAGTCATAAGTTCCCTCAGTCGTCATAAAAAAAAAGAAAGAAAGAAAAGAAAAGAAAAGATAATTTTTACTTCTCTCCGACTGGGGCATTAATGACGATTAAGAACTTGTGGCCCTCTAGACTTGAACCCGCACGAGTTCTGGTAATCGCTGCTTCCCCTAAGTAAAGTTGCTTTGCGTTAAATTAATAGGGGGAGCGCCAGTTTCTGAACATGACTGATTCCTTTTCCCTTTCTTGATATTCGCAGGAAGCTATTCAGGGTTTGACGAGTAAAGAAATTAAAATGGGACATGACAATCACGGTACAAAAGTGACAGAGTTGAGGAAGCTACTGTATGTTAAGGCAAAGAATGTCAATACAACTAGTTTATAAACGCTGGGTAAGAAGTTGAATCTGACTCAAAGGATGGCTTTCGCTAGAAAATATGGAAGGATTTTGAAGTTGTTGGAAGTCGAGGTACAAGTTGAGGCGATCACCGCGTTGGCTCAGTTCTACGACCCACCCCTCAGATATTTTACATTCAGGGACTTTCAGTTAGCCCCATCCATAGAAGAATTTGAACAAATACTGGGGATGCCTTTGGATAGGCAAATTCCATACCGTCATCTTGATCATCATGCCACCATCTCTGTAGTTGCCCGTGTTTTGAGAATTCATCCTGAGGCCTTGAGGAAAGCGCAGATGAATAGAAATCAAATTCCTGGGTTCACACGGGAGTTCCTTGAAAAACATATGCAGACTCTGGCAGATAAAGAGGATTGGGAGACCTTCATTGACACCTTGGCCCTTACTATCTATGGGGTTGTCTTGTTCCCCAATCTAGACAATTACATGGATTATGATGCCATCGCTGTCTTCCTGGCTCGCAAACACAAGCTTGAGAACCCTATCACGGCTGTGTTGGCCAATGTGTACTGCACCATGGATTTTTGCCATACGCAAGGTGGAAAAAGAATCGTCTCTTGTTTACCTATCCTGTATGTATGGCTGGTGTCTCATGTCTTCCATCAGGTTTGCAAGGCCGAATGTCCTGTTTTTGATTTAAAACTGTGTCAGTTGGCTCTAAAGAATGGGCGCGAGTGGGCCAATCACCTTATAGGGCTCACAGCTGAGAAAGTCAGATGGTATCCTCAATGGCTGGGGGTCGAGTTGATCGTATACAGCTGTGAAGGATATCCAAATGTTCCTCTTATTGGCACACATGGATGCATCAACTACAATCCTGTTATAGCAAAGCGTCAGTTGGCTTATCCTTTGCTCGGGCCACCAGATGAAGGATTGCTCGCTCCTCTCGTTTTATACTATGCAAAAGGGAACTATGTGGCTACTGTCCGGGACATAGCCAATGCATGGAAGAAGATCCATAAGATGGGAAAAGAATTAGGGGTTTGAAGCCACGCCATGGGAGTGGAATACCATGAATGGGTCCTGAACAGAGTTTCAATTGTAAAATTGCCCTTCAGAGGTCCCTCATACCAGTCTGCAAGCATTCCTGCTCCTTCGTTTATCATAGAGGACAAGGCCACACAGATTTTGAAGGCTCAAATAGAGGAATTAACGGCCAAGAATCAAAGGCTGGAAGAAGACTTGCTAAAATATCAGCAAGAATGCACCCTCCTAAGGAAGGAGAATCTAGAAAATAAGCAGACCATGGAAGAGGTGCGTAAAAAGCGGAAGATTGAGGAAGATTATAGGGTAAAGCAAGATCAATGTCTCCAGACAGCCAATTCTCAACTAAAAACAAAAAGCAAGCAAAGTGACGTCATCCTAGCTGAAAAACAGTTTCTCAAAGATATCCTGACACAGTCCAAGGAAAATAAAAGAAAAGCTTTGAGGAAGAAGGAGTTGTTACAATCCCAGGTACATAACTTGGAGCAACAACTGGACGGGATAATGAGGGCATACGAATAGGAGATAAATGATGAGCGACGGAGTGCCATGGACACAGAGCGGCGTTGTCAAGAGGACACACAAGTCTTAGAAACTGAATTGGCTCGGCAGGACGAAGTCGTTCGTTTGTGGATGGAACGCTTCGCTAATCTGGCTTACCTGGCTAATGGAGTTTTAGAGGATCTTCCGTTATTGCTGAAACAAGCTGAAGGGATGGTTAATCCCCTCTCTACTCCAAGAGAAATTTCATCTTTTTTGAATTATTGCCATGAAAGGATTTGTAAAATGAAGGCTATGATTGCCTAAGCCAGGAACGGCTAAAATGTTGTAATCGAATTCTTACAGTGTATTCCATGGAAGTATGAAATAATGAAGCACTCTTTTGTCTTCACGATTGTCTCATGTCTCATGTTAATTCTCGTTTTACTGCTTTACCTAGTACTTTTGAACGTCACGTTCTGAGGGACGGTCAGAGGTTACGCGTCAAATTACGAATCGTGCCCCGCGTGACATTTTTCTACTTTTTCTTATTTATTTTCTTTTTGCTAACGCTTCCCTATGATTTCCTTTAGACAGCACGGGGACACACCCTTACAGAACCCGACTACAGAAGAAGCTCATGGCTGAGACAGAACAAATGAATGAGAACCTCAAGAATGAGAATAATCAGTTAAGGGAACAAGTAGCAGAATTAACGAAGCTTCTAGAAAAGAGGGTCATTGAAGAGGACTCTTCTGTAGAGAACGAGGAGCAAACACCTACCCCACTTCCCCCAGGTTTCGGTCCAGCACCAGGCCTAACTATAAACCCCACGACGGTTCCCCTTACCATTAATATTGGGAACCCAAATCAAGCTGCTGACCCTCACCCTAAACCTCGTAACCTGTCATATGGTTATGCACCACCACCCATTTTCATTGGGCCAGACGGTAACCCTGTACCTTTTCCATAATATGGTTTACCTCCAGGATACTTCCCCCTCTATTGACCAACCCCCAAGACAGCAATACCCTACAATTGACAAATCCCCAAGTTCCAAACCCTACCTAAACAACCGTTCCGCCGGTTAACCAAGCCCTAGGGCCTCAAACCACCCAGACTCAGGCCACCCAAATAGCTCAGCCGATCCATGTCACCCAAGCGACGACTCAACCACAGGGTCCTGCACTAAACACTAGCCTAGTAAACCAAGCTCATTTGGCAATGCCTTTTTACCCATATTATGGTTACCCGTATGGATGCATGAACTCTTACACTGCCAATCCACAGAGTGTGACTCAAATGGTAAACCCAGTTACTGGTCTTGGCACGGCCACAGCTTCCCAGCAAAAAGGGAAGATAGAGATCCCGGAAGAGCAATTGCGGATCATGGAAGGTGTGGAGGGGCTTGGCTTTACAGATGCTTCTGAACTCTGTTTAGTTCCAGATGTTATTATCCCGTCAAAGTTTAAAGTACCTGACTTTGACAAGTACCGAGGGATGACTTGCCCTCGAAACCATCTTATGATGTACTGTCAAAAGATGGCGTCCCATGCGTCTAATGACAAGCTGCTGATACATTGCTTTCAGGACAACCTAGCTGGGGCTGCACTCACTTGGTACACTCATTTGGAGCGGACTCGTATTCGCTGCTAGAAGGACCTGGCGGATGCCTTTCTGAAGCAGTACAAGTATAACCTAGATATGGCCCCTGATAGAATTCAACTCCAAAACATGACAAAGAAAGATAATGAGACATTCAAGGAGTACGCACAACGCTGGTGTGAGACGGCCGCACAAGTAGACCCCCCGCTCTCGGAGAAAGAGGTAGTGGCCATGTTTACCGACACACTCCAATCACCTTTCTATGATAGGATGATTGGCAGTGTTTCGTCCAATTTCTCTGATATTGTTATTATTGGAGAGAGAATAGAGAGCGGTCTAAGGACGGGGAAGATTTCTCAAAGCCCGTCTGGGGCACTCTCTGCAAAATGGTCAGCGCCAGATGAAGGGAGAAAGAAAGATGGGGAAACCAACTTCGTCTCTTATGACCAAAAGAAAGCACAGTCCAGACCATTCAGCCCTGCCACTTTTCAACACACCAATCACTTTCCTCATGCACCGTACCCATATATCACAGCCGCCGTACATAACCAGATCCCTTATCCCACTACACCACAATCCCACTACCGTCCACCCATCATTAGGGCACCGAATCCACAGCCAACATTGCATAATCCTCTACAATATTGGTCTCAACCCCCTAATCCCAACCAAAACTAGAGAAGACCAATCCCCATGACATACACTGAACTTCTACCTCACCTTATTCGATACTCCCTTGCAGTCCCTTGTCCTGCTAAGCCATTGGAACCTCCCTACCCTAGGGGGTATGATCCAAATGCCCGATGTGATTATCATGCTAGGGCACCCGGGCACTCCACAGAGAATTGCATGGCCTTAAAGTATAGAGTGCGAGATTTGATCAAAGCCAATTGGTTAGATTTTAAGGAAGGTATGCCAAATGTGACCACAAATCCGTTACCCAATCATCAAGGTTCTGAGATTAATGCTGTGGAAAAAGATGAAGTGTGCATGACCAATGTCTCTGACGTTAAGATGCCATTAAAGGAAATTCACGCTCAGTTATTCGGAAAAGGTTTAATAAAAGAACCATGGGACTGTGAAAATAATGATGAGCAAACTGCTAGCCGTAAAAGTTTTTGTAAGGTGCTCCAGAAACTCATGGATAGTCATGTCTTCCAAGTCTACAGGCGCTGTGATAGTGGTGTAAACATGGTTCATGGGCAATCAGAGATGTCAGTTCCTAAGCCACTGGTGATTTATTACACCAAGAACCTCTCGACAACTACAGCTCCCATACGGCGGCCTGTCATAATCCAGACACCCGCTCCCTTTGCATTTGAAGATTCTCGAGTTGTCCCTTGGAAATATAACGTGGAAGTAATAGCTGAAAGCTCAAAAATAGATGACTCACCTTTGGTGAACATATCAGGGATAGGAGGATTGACCCGGAGTGGTCGGGTTTACTCCGTACCAGAATTAAGGAAGGAACCAAGTCCAGTGAGTGGAGCTGGTAGCAGTGGGAAGGCCAATTGGTCAAATGGGACGTTGATAGAGAAACCAAAAGAGAGGTGACTGATGAGGAAGCTCAGGAATTTTTGAGTTTTGTTCGCCAGAGTGAATACCAAGTGATAGACCAGCTGAACAATACCCCCGCAAAGATTTCCCTTTTATCACTTTTGTTGAATTCTGAGCCTCACCGAAGAATTTTGATGAAGATACTTAATAAGGCTCATGTAAATCACGATATTTCCATCGACAAGTTTCAAGGGATAGTGGGACACATTGCCGCCGACAATTACTTAACATTTACTAATGACGAGATACCTACGGAAGGAATCGGACACAATAAAGCCCTTCACATCTCAGTTAAGTGTCGAGATCATATACTGGTGAAGGTACTGGTCGACAATGGGTCATCTTTAAATGTCATGCCAAAATCTACATTGTCCAAGCTACCTTTTGATGGAACCTATATGAAACCAAGTTCTATGGTAGTAAGAGCATTCGACGGCACTAGAAGAGATGTGATAGGTGAAATTGAACTTCCAATTCAAGTAGGGCCATACGCTTTCCAGGTTCTCTTCCAAGTGATGGATATTATGCCTGCCTATAGCTGCTTATTGGGTCGGCCCTGGATCCACTCAGCTGGAGTGGTTCCCTCTACTTTGCACCAAAAATTAAAATTTATTGTCGATAATAGGCTTATTATTATTTTTGGTGAAGAACATTTTCTGGTCAGCAAACCCCTGTCTACCCCCTACATTGAAGCTGCGGAGGAGGCACTTGAGACCTCTTTTCAAGCTTTGGAGATTGCGAATGCCACGTATAACGGGGAAGGAAATATAGAAGGGAAGGCCCATATTGTAACATCCTAAATTTTAGAATGTTAGAAAATAATTTATTAAGGATCAGTGGAGAATTTCCGAGTGAAATTTCGAGTGAATAATGTCTGAGAGAATACCTTCCGAGTGAAAAATGGATATGATTCCGAGTGAAGGAAGGTTAACATGTTTTTGAGTGAAGCATGATTGAGAGAATCATTTCTGAATTAAGAAAAACTATGTCCGAATGAGATGCTTGTGAGTGAGGCAAATCCGAATGAAACGTTTCCGAATGGGTCATTTCCGAGAGAAGTATTCCCGAGTGGGAAAAGCTTTGATTTCGAATGAGTACTTCTCGGGCTGAGATATTTTTGAATAGTGACCGAGTGGAGTATCTCCGAGTTGTGTGACTTTCTGAGTGAGGTGTCTTTGAATGTGACACTTCTGAGAGGGATGGCACCGAGTAAGACGTTCCAAGTGGGATAACGTCAAGTGAGACATTTCTGATTTCTGTGTGGCAAGGCACTGATTGGGACATACTGAGTGAGTCTTTTCCAGGAAGAGTACTTCTGGACAGAGAAAGACTTTAACTCCGAATGAGTATGTTTCTGAGTGAGTAGTTTCTGAGGGAAGTAAATATCCGAGTGGTGAATTCATTTAATTCGTGCTCGGGACCATATTCAGAGTTTCTGAGAGCTTATGCTCGGATTCGTCTTCAAGATTGACTTCGACCCCGAGTGATCCTTTCGAGTGGAAAGATTTCTGAGAGAGGATTGTCTTCAAATTCCGAGTGATCTTTTCGGATGAAAGACTTCCAAGTGACGCAAGTGAAGGCTTGACTCGGGCAGAAATATATCTGAGTGAGATGTCTGAATGACATATTTCCGTGTGGATCATTTCTGAGGAAGGAAAGTTATGACTAAGTGTTTCATGTGGAAAGCTTTCTGAGTGAATTTCCTCCGAGTAAAGTAATTCTGAGCAGAAAGAGGCTCTGATGAATCTTCTCGAAAAGATGTGCCCAGAATACCGAAACCGAGTCGGAATTGATAATTACTTCAATTATTGAGGCTTTCCACATCACTGTTCTAGCAGATTCTCTTTTCTGATTTTTCTAAGTATAGGACCCTCTCTATTGTCCTATTCTCCTTTCTTTATTATCTTGTTTTGTCCTTATATCCTAAGATACATGTACCAGTTCTTAATTCATTTCGTTCACGTCATTTTCATGGACAATTTCTGCCAATCCTATCATTAGATTAGCTTGGAATTTCGAGGGTGTCAACATCACCTTTAATCCTTTTCTTTTCCAATCTTTATTGGAAATTATCAATAAAAGAGGAGACCAATCTTCACTTCTTCGTAAAAGTTTGTAAGAGCTTTAAGAAAGGAAGCTTTGGATTGGTTCAGAGCTGAAATTCCAGTCGGAATTCATGAACTGTGATTGGTTATAGCTTGAAGAACTGTTGGAACTCTTTATTTCCAGGTAGGGGAAGCGTTACATTTTAAATGCATGGTTTATGAACGGATTCAGGATAATATTATTGTATTTAATAAGAAATCCTGAATATATATATATATATATATATATATATATATATGTTATATGTGACATATTTGTGATGATTGTGATATTTCCGTTCATATGATCTTGATGTTGATATGTGATTGATGATAATGATATGAATGTTATTCATGAATTTTTCATGATGTATGAATGCATGGGATGCATATTGATAAAGCATGGGATGCTTATATAATGAACAAATATGAAATATTATGTGGTTTCGAGGATTCCACAAAAAGACCTTGGGTGGGACTCAAGGCAAACCTCTTGAGCGGGGCTCGGGGTTTAGCTCGTGACACTACTATTGTCGTTGGGAGTGATTGTGTCACGTGAGAAGGCAAACGGTTTGGTACCAGTAAAACAGCCGGATTAGCTGAGAGCTGAGTTATGGCTAAGAGCCAGTGTTGCAACACAAAATTAAAAGACTTAATAAAGGATCCATTTGATTGAGTATATGAATGCATTGATATATGTTATTGAGAATAACATGATGATATATGATGAGATTGTTTGATATGAGTTTGATTTATATGTAGTTATGAATTGGATATTTAATCCGATTCAATAACTATCATTTGACATGTATATGCTCACCCCCTATTGTTGTTATTTTTACAGTGGACATAGGACCCAACAATAACGTATGAGGTCACTCAGCCTGCTTGGAGCATTATGTATATATATGTATAATACATGATGCATATAGTTGTTTGTAGTAGCCTTGGCCAGCTCCTGTGTATACCGATTTGTAAAATATATGTATTTATGAATGAGTCGGTTGATGTAATGCCGACTGCATTATTATATTAATTTGAAAATTCTATTTTTTCTGTTTTAAAATTTAAAATATTTGTGAAAAATTTATTTGAAATTTTAGGATGTTATACATATGCCAAATACATCCATAATAATGGCCAAAATGATGTTACAAGGAGGGTATCAACTTGGGAAAGGCTTGGGGTGTGGTTTGAAAGGGAGACTGGAACCGCTGCATCTTCCAGAAAATAAAGACAGGTATGGTTTGGGATACCAACCTTTAGCAGCCGATAAAAGAAGGGTAGCGAAGGAAAAGAAAGAGAGAAGGATTGCTCGCTTAGAGAATCACGAACCCTGCAGTGCTAGAGTCCCCCTATACGACCTCTACCAGAGCTTCCGAAGTACGGGTCTGACATCCCCCGATCAAGTAGCTGTCATTGAAGATTGTCCTTGTGAAGATGGAAGCTTCGTGATCCATTGCTCACCAGGCAAATATCTTTGTAATTGGGAAGCCATCGAGCTACCCACAACTTTAAATTTGCTATCAAAGTAATTGGCAAAACTTTAATGACTTGTTGACCTCATTGCTATGCCTAAAGCTTTGGGGTATTTTTTTGTAATAAGGGCAAACACATGTTTAATCATTTTCAGTTTTTCAATAAATACATATTGAATTCCAATTCTTCTTGTTTTCCCCTATCTTTGCATTGATTCCCTTATCCTTTACTTATCCATTTTTTATTATTCACCATAATAACCTGAATAAACGCAGATCCAAAGATGATTCTCTTAAGAATAATGAGCTTGCAATCCCATTTCATGACTTTGACCACCCAGTTGACTATGCTGACGAGGAATATGAGGAAGTTTGTGATCTGTCTCTTGAGTTAACAAGGTTATTGGGACAAGAGGAGAGAGAAATTCAACCTCATTTAGAGATAGTTGAGATTGTTAATTTGGGGAACGAGGAGGATAAGAAGGAAGTCAAGATTGGTACCTCCTTGAGTAAGGAATAGAGGCAAGAATTGATTAAGCTGTTAATGGAGTTCCGTGACATCTTCGCTTGGTCTTACCAAGACATGCCCGGCCTTGATGCTAGCATTGTTGAGCATAAATTACCACTGAAGCCAGATTGTCCCCCGATAAAGCAAAAATTGCACCGAATGAAGCCCGAAATTCTCTTGAAAATCAAAGAAGAAGTTAAGAAGCAGTTTGAAGCCGGATTTTTAGCAGTGGCAAAATACCCTCAATGGGTAGCCAATATCGTCCCTGTCCCAAAGAAAGATGGAAAGGCACGAATGTGTGTAGACTATCAGGACCTGAATAGGGCTAGTCCTAAAGACGATTTTCCTCTGCCACATATTGATGTTCTGGTTAATAACACAGTCCCACATACCATCTTCTCATTTATGGATGGTTTCTCTGGGTATAACCAGATTAAGATGGCGCCTGAAGACATGGAGAAGACTATATTTGTCACCTTGTGGGGCACCTTCTGTTACAAAGTGATGTCATTCAGTTTGAAAAACGCTAGGGCAACTTACCAAAGGGCAATGGTGACCCTCTTTCATGACATAATGCACAAGGAGATAGAGGTTTATGTGGATGATATCATCGCCAAATCTAGAACTGATGAAGAGCATATTGTTGATCTGAGAAAGCTCTTTGAAAGATTAAGGAAGTTTAAGCTCAGGTTAAACCCTGCCAAGTGCACCTTTGGTGCAAGATCAGGGAAGCTGTTAGGGTTCATTGTAAGCAAGAGAGGGATAGAAGTTGATCCTGACAAGGTCAGGGCGATTCAAGAAATGCCACCTCCTTGTACAGAAAAAGAAGTCAGGGGTTTCTTGGGAAGGTTGAACTACATTGCTCAGTTTATCTCACAACTGACGGCAACTTGTGAACCAATCTTTAAGTTACTCCACAAAAACCAACCGACACAATGAAACGAAGATTGCCAAATTGCTTTCGAGAAGATAAAACAGTACTTGCGAAAGCCACCGATCTTGGTACCGCTGACTCCTGGAAGGCCACTTATCTTGTATCTAACAGTGTTGGATGAATCTGTGGGTTGTGTATTAGGGCAGCATGATGAGACTGGAAAGAGAGAACATGCCATTTACTACCTAAGCAAGAAGTTCACAGACTACGAGATGAGGTATTCGGCTCTGGAAAGAACTTTTACGCATTGGCATGGGTAGCCTGACGTCTAAGGCAATACATGCTAGGTCACACTACTTGGCTGATTTCCAAGATGGACCCTGTCAAGTATATCTTTGAAAAACCCACCTTAACCGAAAGAATCGCTCGATGGCAGGTCCTATTAACTGAGTACGACATAATCTATGTCACTCAAAAGGCCATAAAAGGAAGCGCTTTGGCGGACTACTTAGCCCATCAACCCGTAAATGACTACCAACCCATGCACCTTGATTTCCCGGATGAGGATATCTTGACACTGTCTAATGAAGAAGACACCCAGAAAGACAAATGGATGCTGAGATTTGATGGAGCTTCTAATGCACTAGGGCATGGGATTAGGGCCATCCTAATTTCATCAGACAAATAATTCATCCTTGTATGTGCCAGACTTTGTTTTGACTGTACTAATAACATCACCGAATATGAGGCATGCTCTCTGGGGATCCGAGCAACATTAAATGCAAAAGTGAAGAAGTTAGAAGTCTACAGGAATTCCACCTTGGTTATTCACCAACTGAAAGGAGAATGGGAAACTAGGGACAACAAGTTGATTCCTTATCAAGCTCATATTAAGGAGCTGATCAAGGAATTTGATAATATCTCTTTTCACCACGTCTCCCGGGATGACAACCAGATGGCCGACGCTTTGGCTACCCTTGCATCGATGTTTGAATTAAGCAATGACCATGATATGCCTCTGATTGAGGTAGAAAGACACAATCGGCCCGCTTACTGCCTAGTGATAGAAGGAGAGTCGGATGGAAAACCATGGTATTACGATATCAAAAGATATATCCAGAGTCAAGAATACCCTGAGGGCGCTACAGAAAATGACAAAAGAACCCTTAGAAGGCTAGCAATGGGTTTCTTTATGAATGGTGATGTTCTTTACAAGAGAAATCAGGACTTTTTCCTCCTTCGTTGTGTCGATACTGTTGAAGCAAACAAGATCATGGTAGATATTCATGAAGGATCTTTTGGAACTCATACCAATGGGCATGCCATGGCAAGAAAGATCTTGAGGGTCGGATACTATTGGATAACCATGGAAGCCGATTGTTTCACTTATGTTCGAAAGTGTCATAAATGTCAGATATACGCTGACCATCTTCATGCATCCCCATCATCCCTGAATGTCTTATCAGCACCATGGCCTTTCTCAATGTGGGGCATGGATGTTATTGGGCCCATTGAACTAAAAGCTTTGAACGGACATTGTTTCATCTTAGTTGCCATTGATTATTTCACCAAATGGGTGGAAGCGGCTTTATACGCTAATGTAACAAAGAATGTTGTGGTCAAATTTGTCAAGCATGAATTGATATGTCAGTATGGCTTGCCAAATCAGATTATCACTGACAATGGCACAAATTTGAACAATAAGATGATGAAAGAGTTGTGTGTAAGCTTTAAGATTTATCATCATAATTCCTCTCCTTATCGACCAAAGATGAATGGGGCAGTTGAGGCGGCCAACAAGAACATTAAGAAAATCATACAGAAGATGGTTGTGACATACAGAAACTAGAGTGAGATGCTCCCTTTTGCTTTACACGGATATCGTACCTCAGTCAGGACTTTGACAGGGGCAACTCCGTTTTCTCTAGTATACGGTATGGAAGCGGTTGTACCTTTTGAGGTAGAGAATCCATCCCTTAGGGTAATAATGGAGGCGAAACTAGAAGAAGCTGAATGGGTCCAAGCTCGATATGATCAACTGAACCTAATAGATGAGAAGAGACTGAATGCCCTCTGCCACGGTCAGTTGTATCAAAGGCGTATGAAACGAGCGTTTGAAAAGAAAGTACGACTTCGACAATTCCAAGAAGGAGACCTGGTCCTCAAGAAAATTTTACCAATCCAAAAGGACAATCAAGGCAAATAGACACCTAATTATGAAGGACCATATATCGTGAAGAGAGCCTTTTCTGGGGGGGCCTTGATACTGGCGACCATGGATGGTAAGGACTTACCAATGCCTATAAATATGGATGCGGTCAAGAAATACTTCTCCTAGAAAAAGAATATCAAAATAAAAAGAAAACAAGAAAAGAAGAATAAAAATAAAAGATGCTCGCTAGGCTGAAAACCTGAAAAGGCGGCCTAGGCAAAAGTTAGAGCGACCCGGTGAGTCGAAAACCTGAAAAGGCGGCTCAGGAAAAATTAGGGTCGAAATCTTGACCGTATGATTAAGACTTCCCGTGTAAAAGGTGTGAGTCCGAGCCGGGGCACATGGGTCATGACTAAATCGCTTTCTCAGAAGCGGAGTCGAGGGGTGAGCTTGGAGCCATGATATTGGGTTTAAGATGCGCGTTATCCTCAGAGGTTCACCGAAAGATCAGCAAGCTTTCCCTTTTCCATCTATTATCAACCTGTGTATTGGACTTCTTTTGTTTTTCCCTACTTCCCCTTCTCTGTACCCACTCAACTCATGAATAAATTTCATCCCTTTTTTTGATACGTGTTTATATTGTGAATTTCATGAATACGATAAGACATATGTTTTCCTTTATCTAATAAAATGAAATTAATTATTTAAAGTTATGGGGTGCAAGATGCTCCTATTGCTCGATCTCACCTTGGACAATCGTTATGAAGAATGAGCCCAGACACGCTCTTTGAAGTTAGAATTTCCTCATTTGTTCTGTTCAGTCATGAGTCGCCTTATTTTTATAGAGATCATGGTTCTGTGGGAAGTCTCCTCAGATTCTTATTTGTTTTGCTCTGTACTACTAACTCTCCTTTACAGGTCATTGCAACAAACGGTCATGTCGGGTCTCAACAACTCAATCAAGTTCTTTTCCCCAGTAGGATCACGATCGCCAAAGTTGGCACTCCACAAGACTCCTCCTTATTCACCAAAGCTTACACCTCTTAAGGACTCTTCCTCAAGTGCCAAATTAGCACTTTCAATTCATTGCCTAGGATGGGCACCCGCAATTTTCTTCCGTCGCCTAGGATAGGCACTTTTAAGTTTCCTTTCATTGCCTAGGATGGGCACTTTCAATTTCCTTTCATTTCCTAGGATGGGCACTTTCAATTTTCTTTCGTCGCCTAGGATGGGCATCTTCAACTTTCTTTCATCGCCTAGGATGACACTTTTTAAATTTCCTTTCATCGCCTAGGATGGGCACTTTCAATTTCCTTTCATTTCTTAGGATGGGCACTTTCAATTTCCTTTCATCTCCTAGGATAGGCACCCACAATTTTCTTTCATCGCCTAGGATGGGCACCTTCAATTTTTTTTCATCGCCTAGGATGGGCACTTCTAAGTTTCTTTCGTCGCCTAGGATAGGCACCTTCAATTCCTTCCACTGCCTAGGATAGGCACTTTTAAGTTTCTTTCGCCGCCTAGGATAGGCACTTCTAAATTTCTTCCAATGCCTAGGATGGACACTTTTTAAGTTTCTTTCGCCGCCAAAGGTGGGCACTTTTATTTCATGCCACTCTCAAGCTTTTATCTCCAAGGATTGCCCCTTTTATTTTTTCTTACTGCCGAAGTTGGCACCTTTCTCAAACTTTCCTTCATCTCCTTCCAAACTGGGGCATCTTCCCCGGTTTCTTTTCTCTCCCAATCAAGGAGCAGTACCCTGGATCGTCCAAAACAGCTTAAACTGGGGCATCCCCCAGATTTCTCTCCTCCAGCATGCCCGCCATACATTCCCAGTGGACCTCAGATTTTTCCTTCCAGTCAATGGATAGTTCCCCGAAATCCTTTCGATCTTCCTAACTGGGGCATCACCCCAGATCTACTCTCTCAATCAAAGGGCAGTACCCCGAGGTTCTTTCAATTATGTTCTAACTGGGACATCTCCCCAGATTTCTCTTTCAGTCAAGGGGCAGTTCCTCATGATTCTTTCAAATCATGTCGAATTGGGGCATCACCCCAGGTTTATTCTCCCTCAGCCAAGGGGAGGGGGTAGTCCACCAACCTTCAATCATCTCAAACTGGGATAGTACCCCTAAAACCTTTTGATCTTTTGCAAACTGGGGCATCACCCCAGACCTTTTACTTTCCAGTCGCCTAACAAGGTACCCTTTACTTTCTAGTCGCCTAACAAGGCACCCTTTACGTTCCAGTCACCTAAAAAGGCACCCTTTACTTTCCAGTCGCCTGACAAGGCACCCTTTACTTTCCAGTCGCCTAACAAGGCACCCTTTACTTTCCATCCGCCTAACAAGGCACCCTTTACTTTCCAGCCGCCGAACGAGACACCCTTTACTTTCCAGCCGCCAAACAAGGCACCCTTAATTTCCAGTCTACCGAGGGTCGACCCCAATCTTTTCATCTCCGGTCAATTGAGAATCGACCCCCAATCCTCTCACCTCCTGTTAACTGAAAGACAATCCTTTCGCTTCATGTCATCCAAAGGATAATTCCCAGTTAACCACTTCCTGCTGAAGCTGGTGCACCGCCCCACTTCTTTTTCCAGATTCAAAACTCAAAAAAAAACAAAAAACAAAAAAAACAAAAACAAAAAAAACAAAAAAACAAAAAAAACAAAAAAGAAGAGTAAAAGCTTCAAGTGTCAATTCCTAGGTTTCCCCCTCATCCGGTTCTACTGGTTATTGAAGTCGGCATGACTTTGACAATGGTGTTCACGTCTTTACTCCCTTTCCATTTCAAAAGTAAGAAGAGACTTCATACTTTTCTCATGGAAAAGAAGTAAAGATGGGCATCTGTGAACACCTATTTCGGTCCGGTCAATTTTCACCAAAAATGGGGAGTCCTGTCGCTTGGAACCACTTCTTTTTATTCATGCTCGGGTGTGCCTTAAGAATTACCGAGAGCTTGTTCTCGGGTGTGCCTTAAAGATTGACAAGAGCCTGTGTTTGGGCCTATTTTCAAAGTTTCCGAGAGCTTGTGCTCGGATTCAAGATTGTCTTCGACTCCGAGTGATATTCCCAGGTGAAAGGATTTCCGAGTGAGGACTGAACTTCGATTCCGAATGATCCTTTCGGTTGTAAGATTTCCGAGTGGGTTGCTTCCGGGGGAAATGCCTCCTACCGAAAAGAGATCGACTTCGAATGAGTACCTCTCAGGTGGAGATACATCCGAGTGGAGAATTCCCGATTGAAGCCGTTCTGAATGAAAAATGGCTGACTTCGAATGAGTACCTCTCGGGCGGAGATACATCCGAGTGGAGAATTCCCGGTTGAAGCCATTCTAAAAGAAAAGTGAGTCTGACTTCGGATGAATGCTTTTCCTAGGTAGAGATGTTTCCGAGTGGAGAATTCTTGAGTGAATTGATTCTGAACGAAAAGGGATCTGAACTTCAAAGGATCACTTTTCGGGCAGAGACATTTCCAAGTTTCATACTTCTGAGTGAGACATTTTCGAGTGGGTCATTGTCAAGGGAATTACTTAAGAGCAAAGAGGGGCTCTGACTATGAATGAGTACTTTTCGGGCAAAGATATGTCCGAGTGAGGTGTCTCCGAGTGAGACATTTTCGAATGGGTCTTTCTCGAGGGAATTACTTCTGAGCAAAGAAAGGCTCTCACTATGAATGAGTACTTTTCGGGCAAAGATATATCCGAGTGAGGTGTCTCCGAGTGAGATATTTCCGAGTGGGTCACTTCCGAGGGAATTACTTCCGAGCAAAGAAAGGCTGACTTTGAATGAGTACTTCAAGCAGAAACATTTCCGAGCGAATCACCTCTGAGTGAAGCGATTCCGAACGAAAAGAGGCTCTGATGAATACTTCTCGGAAAGAGATATTCCCGAGTGAGTCGTACTTCGAAAGAGCACTTTTTAGGCAGATATATATCCGAGTGAGACATTTCTGAATGGGTAACTTCAGAAGGAAGAAAAGCTATGACTAGAGACATTTCCGGACAAATCACCTCCGAGTGAAGCAATTCTGAATAAAAAAGGATTCGGTGTTACTTGAATGAATTCAAGCCTTCACACCGAGTGTCGAAAGATCGATTCTGCATTCGGGCTTTTCATATATGTGAACACCTGTTTCAGTCCAACCATTTTCCACCAAGAATGGATACTAACACAACAGTCCGGGCCATAAGAAGAACACCGGTCGGGTCTAAGGGATACCGATCTAAGCCAACGAAAGAGGCATCGTTCCCCTAAGACCGTCCAAGTGAGACCGGTGTCCTCTCTTATCCGACGTGGGAAGGCACTTTCATGAACTTGATAATGGACCCACGTGACACCATTCGAGGAGTCCGATTGCCCATGCTGTGACTTGGAATCACACTCCCCAAGTCGATCCATGAATTCTGGGGGTAGCAGATAGGGGGCGGAAGTGGAAATAATTAAAAATTCCCCACCAGCCGCTGCTCCCCATAACCTGTTAGTGGTTAGGTTGGCTCCATTGTACACATGGGTGAGTGGAGGCTTGAGCTGTCCAAGCACTCAGCCAGCGCCCAGAACCTCTATAAATGCCTCATCTGAAGAGGCACAAAGGGTTGGAAAATTTAGTCATTGAGTCGATACTATGAACACAAACTCCCCTAATAACTTGCTTCGATCTCCAAAACCTCTTGACCCCAAAGCTCTTGAAGTTTGTTCCGGTGTTCAAGAATTGGAACCTTGGTTTCTCGCACCTCTTAATTACTCCAGACCCTAAAGCATCACCAAGACACTGGATCAAACCCTGTTAGTGAACTCCATTTCCCAGATACCGTCCATATTTCCTAAATCACCCTCATCAACTTCATACCGGCTCTTCCATCAAATCCTCACACCGTCCCTTCAGTGAACTGTACACCGGTGCCCCATAGTTCCACAACTACACCAGCGTTACGCCGGTTCCTACTGTTCAAGTCCACACCAGTTCTCAACATCCCCATCACACCAGTTACATTCTGTTCCTTATTTTCTTTTTTTTTTGTTGTTTATTTTCCTGTCAAATTTGCCATTTTTGTCGAATCTATCGTCTTGTTTAAGTATATCCTGTTGAATTTTTTTTGTTCTGCCTTGCAATCAATAATAACAATAAAAAGAAACCAAAATTTTCGTGTTCCTCTTAACCAATATAGAAGCTTTTTTAATCTGTGTCGTACGGAAGTGCTTCCGTCTACACTAGTTCCTTAGGACTCGTGCACGTGCGAAGAACTTCGCCTTGTACGAATCTTCCTCATGGGTATTATCCACCATCAATTGCATAGTTCTTTTTTCTAAAACCACCTTCAAGAACTACGTAACCTTGATTTCTCGATAACTCGAGAATACGTAGGAGCAGGACTTAACTCTTGTCGGGCCCATCCTTCCTTTTTCATTTTTACGTTTTTTTGTAACTATTCCGTTCTTATCACTTCCATGAAAATCAATTTAGACGTGACGTCTTATTGATTTTCCTCCATTTTTGGTAGACCATTACCACGATTCATAAGGAAAGGTAAAACATCCTAACCCTTAATATAATTATCCCAATATAATTAATTAGAATAATAGAATTAAGGGTAAATTTTTCACGGTTTATAATAATTATTTGAACAATACCCCTGGACCAATTAAGTAAACCTTTCCCATATATGGCAATATGAGAAGGTATGAAAATAATTAAAAAATAGCTTGGATAATCAAAATGAAGATTATCACAAGAATCAGCGGAAAGTGTATATTAAATTGTTAAATATAAGAAAATATGATTTTATAATAAAAGTAATAAAATCATATTAAGGTAATTAAAGAAAATGAAGAAATTAAAGAAAATGACTTCCAATTTCTGTATATGCAATATAACATACATATGAACACATACATATATCTATATACATTCTCAAACTTTAAACTTCAAAAGAAGTTATTCAACATCAATTCTCAAACCTTCAAACATATATAACAACGTAATACTATCAAGAGCCGGCCAAAGCTTTTACATACTATCACAAGATATTATGTATCAATATATACATAATACTTTAGTTTCCACTGAATGCGTTCTCATATGCCTTCACTGCGTCCTGTATCCACTGAAAAAGATAACCATAATAGAGGTGAGCATATACATGTCAAATGACAGTTATTGAATCGGATCAAGTGTCCAATTCATAACCACATATAAATCATAATCGTATCATATAATCTCATTACATTTCATTCATTCACAATAATCATATACTCATGTTGTTCACAACAACATACACTAATACAATTATATGTTCAATCAAATGGATCCATTATTAAGTCTTTTAATTTGTGTTGCAACACTGGCTCTCAGCCATAACTCAGCTCTCAGTTGATCCGGCCGTTTTACTGGTACTAAACCGTTTGCCCTCTCACGTGACACAATCACTCCCAGCGACAACGGTAGTGTCACGGGCTAAACCCCGAGCCCCGCTCAAGAGGTTTGCCTTGAGTCCCACCCAAGGTCTTTTGTGGAATCCTCAAAACCACAATCATATTTCATATTTGTTCATCATATAAGCATCTCATGCTTTATCAATATGCATCACATGTATTTATATATCATGAAAACTTCATGAATATCATTCATATCATCATCATCAATCACATATTCTATTACATCTCATGCATAGAATTTATCACAAATACATACATCACATATACCATTCATATCTCATAATATATCACACATATCATATATATTCGGGATTTCTCATTGAAAATAACAATATTATCCTGATTCTGTTCATAAACTATACATTTAAAATGTAACGCTCCCCCTACCTGGAATAAAGAATTCCAACAGCTCCTCAGGCTATCGAATATTATACGTTCACTTTTGCAAGTTCTGAATCAAACTCTTAGCTCCGAAACCTTCTGAAGCTACCTTGAACTAAGGAATTTAGAGTTCTTTCCACTCTCAAAATTTCAAGCCGACCCAACGGTGGGATTTACAGAGATCGTTAATGGAAAAGGCGTCCACGAAGTGAGCAAGTACTGATATATATGTATTAAGAGATAAAGAAGAAACAAGATAATAAAAAAAAGAGGATAGTACAATAGAAAGGGTCCCATACTTAGAAAAATTAGAAAAGAGAATCTGCTAGAGTTTAGAAGAATAGAGTGACGTGGAAGAGCCTCGATGATTGAAGTAAATATCAATTCTGACACTTTTTTGATATTTTGGCATATCTCTCTCATATCTTAATGGATTTTAATAAATTTGGTCTTGTTGGAAAGCTAAGACAACGAGGAATAACTTTGTAGTTGACCAAATTTCCAAATTCGGACTCTAACATGGTAAAAAGATTAAATTGAAAATACTCAGGAATATCTCTTTCCGAGAAGGATTCATCAGAGTCTCTTTTCGTTTAGAATTGCTTCACTTGGAGGGAATTCACTCGAAAATGTTTCTGCTTGAAACACTCAGTCATAGCTTTTCTTTCCTCGAAAGTGACCCACTCAGAAATGTCTCACCCGGAGACACCTCATTCAGAAATATCTCACTCAGATATATCTCTGCTTGAGTCAAAGCCTTTCTTCACTCGAAAATATTTCTCTCGGAAGTGCGTCACTCGGAAGTCTTACAACCGAAAGGATCATTCAGAGTTGAAGTTCAGTCCTCTCTTAAAAATCTTTCCACTTGGGAACATCACTCGGAGTCGAAGACAATCTCGAAGATAAACCCGAGCACAAGCTCTCAGCAACTTTGAATATGGGCCCGAGCACAGGCTCTAGGCAATCTTTAAGACACCCGAGCACGAATTGAATGAAGGGGTTCACCACTCGGATATTTACTTCCCCCGGGAACTATTTACACGAAAACGTTCTCATTCGAAGTTAAAGTCTTTCTCTGTCCAGAAGTACTTCCCTTGGAAAAGACTCACTCGATATGTCTCAATCGGTGCCATACCAAGCCGAAATCGGAAATGTCTCACTTGGTGCTATCCCACTTGGAAATGTCTCACTCGGCGTCATCCCACACGGAAGTGTCGCACTCGGAGACACTCCACTTGGGAAAGTTGTACTCAACTCGAAGATACCCCACTCGGGAATTCACTACTCAGAAATATCTTGGCCTGAGAAGTACTCATTCGAAATCAAAGCTTTACTTTCGCTTGGAAGTACTTCTCTCGGAAATGACCCATTCGGAAACGTTTCACTTGGATTTTCCTCACTCAAAAGTGTCTCATTCGGACACAGAGTTTTTCTTCACTCGAAAGTGATTCTCTCAGTCATGCTTCACTCGGAAACATCTTAACCTTCCTTCACTCGGAAGTGTGGAACTTGGGAGTGTCTTTGCCCGAAAGGTGCTCATTCAAAGTCAGAGCCCTTTTTTGTTCGGAATCAATCCTCTTGGAAATATTCCTTTCCGAGAAAACGCTCGTCCGAAGTCAGACTCGGAAATTCTTCACTAATCCTTAATAAATTATTTTCTAAAATTTTTAAATTTAGGATGTTACAAAAGGGATACTTAGGACGAGACGTCCCGTTTATCCCCTTCTCATTTCTGCCCCTGTATTTTTGATTAAAGGATGACTAATTTAGACACGAAGTCTTGTTAACATTCTTCCCTTTCCCTAGTTTATACCGAAATCCAGGTTAATTTGGACGAGACGTCCTGTTGACCTTGCTTCGACATTCGTTGTTCAGTCCGCTCCTTCTGTTTTTTTAAAATAAACAAAAAAAATGCAATAATAAAAAGGAAGAAATAATATATCCCTTGTAAGGCTATTCATGTTGCGCATTTTTTATCTTGGTACTGTTTTTAACAGGCGATGTAGGGTGCTAATACCTTCCCTACTCGTAACCGACTCCTGAATCCAAATCTCACTCTTTTTAACCAATGCCTTGTTAAAGTTTTTTTCCAATGTTTTTTCCTATGGATAAAAAATGTTGGTGGCGACTCCCTGTTTTTGCTTGCTTCATCTTTTCGAAGGGTCGGACGCGCCGCCGCTACCCCGGTCGCGACACAAGGTAACCAGATAGGATTGAAGTTATCGCACCAAGCAAGAAAGATACAGTGCTAAATAATGCAATTGCGAGGGCTGGCTTGCATACCCTGTTTTTGTCATATGTGAAGGGCTGGTTCTTAGTACTGAGATCGAGATCTGAGAACCTTCTATTGAGAATTGAGGTCCTCTTTGAGCTCAGGATACTAACAATCAAGCAAACTCAGTGTTTAAATGGTTATGGAAGCTATTGAATTAGGAAGGAACAAAATATCGAAGGAGAAGAAGAACCACAATGGCAATGAGAAAATGAAGAAGGAAGAACATAGATAGGGTTTGTTCAAAACGGTGTTGTATTAGATGTGGTGTTATGCGTCGTATTAGTCCCTAACCCCAGCAGAGTCGGACTCTTAGGTCCTACAGTTAATAAGTGAGTCCCGTTAGTCCTCTGTCATCGTCGGACAAATAGATCCCTGACGACTCTGACGTGGCATCCCTGTTGGAATTTAACGATCCACGTCAGCTGAAACTCATAGACGTTAACATTTCATTTACGGTAGGGATCTATTTGTCTGACGTTGATGGACGTTGTAACACCCTCTGTTACACCTTAATAAATTCTAGAAAAATTCGTGATAATTTTTTTTTACTAAAGATATGTTTGTTAAAAAGAAACTATCAGAATAAATTATATACATTATTTCTGAAATACCTCAATATTATTAAAACTTTATAAAGTATTTGTACATTCATCCGAAGAAAATAAACATTAAACATTATAAGAAAGAGAGGAAACTCCATGGCCCAAGAGCAGTTGCCTAGTGACATTATTTATTCATTGGACCACGGTATTCATACCGAGCTCCCTTTCTAGAACGTGTTATATATACTGTCAATGTTCTTCGATCCTTCCCTCTGTACGAACCATTAATTTAAAACATATGAAACAAAAACATAGAGAAAGGAGTGAGAAACAGAATATAATATTCCCAAATGGGACATAAGCAATAAAGGGTTTTCACAAACTAGTATAATAATATCAATCACAATCACAAGCACAATCAATTTATGAATGTATGAATGATATGCCATATCTTCATCATAACTTATCTATATATGTGGGCCCCTTAAATTTTAATTTGCACTGGGCCAACCAGGAGTTTACACTGTTCCATAATTCTGGATAATAATAACATGAACAGCTCAACTGGCATGGAAACACTTAGAGACTAGTCAGATTGAAAAGGTTTTTATTGTGAAAGTACCCGACACTAGGGAGCTACCCCAGGTCCCCTGAAGCACCCTTTCACACCCTCTCATCCCAAGGCTCACAATTAAGCCTCCTTTAATGTATCCTCGGTTTCTATAATCCGTCCCAGACAATATCATTTTGTTTCTCTTCGATGATTCATGATGCATGAACTACTCGCGTATTTAGTTGGTTAAGGCTTTTAGAAACTCAATTATATTATCAGGGCCTATGGATCACGACATAGCCACCCCAGTAAACTGTACTTTTTCAACTTCTCAAATACGCACATAAAATTTTAGTACAGTTCCTTTTCAAATCACAAATCAAATCTCTTTATAAATTTGAGTTTCAAAGCCTTAAATATATTTCATAACCTGTCAATTCAAAATTAATTTCTAAAAACCTTAAATTTGGAATTATCAATATTTAAAACCTTAGTACTTGAAAATTTTGTATAATATTTTTATACATTTAAATAATACGTATATATATATATTAAAAAAAATTATTTTTATAAAATAAGTTCTCTTTCTTTTTCTTTCTGATAAACTAACTAAAAATCTAAATTTTAGTAAAGATATATACATATATATTAAAAGATAAAAAGAGATTTCTAAAAACTTATGTAGTTTTCTAAGAAATTTCTTAAAAGTAATTTGAATAAATATAAAAAAATAAATAAAGAAGTAGGAGATAAGTAATTTCTTACTGAATTTTAGCTTTCCGCCATGCTTGCTATATGCTCAAACTCCACAATACAAGATTATCAATCATAATCAAACATTGTCAATCACAATCAAAATATCATAAAGCATAAATAAATATTAACAATCATAATCAAATCAAATAATTAAACATTAGTTATAAATATGATAATTTAAAATTCAATAATTATTTAAATTAATAAATTTTGTTTTAAGTTCTATGGTCAATTCTTCGCACAGGTCTATGTAAATCCAAGATAGTCCAGTCCTTGCGTAGGTCTAGTTCAGTCCATATAGGTCATAAATAATCCAAGTCTTTGCATAGGTTCAGTCAAGTTCGTAATAGTTCAAGTCCTTGCATAGGTTCAATCCAGTCCGCATAGGTCATAATAGTTCAAGTTCTTAAATATTTTAGATATTAAGTTACACAAGATGCTTAATTTATTAATAACAATTATTATAAATTTTAAGTTAAAAGTTATTATTTTAAAATAATAATATTGTTATGTTTAAAAGGAGTAGGGGACTCCTCCCAATATTCTTATGTAATTTCATATTATATCCTTAATCTCACCCCCCTTACCTTGATTTGCTACCAAAAGTGAATTCGCTCTGCGCCTCCAAGTTCTAACAAAATATTAATACTAACTTATTTCAGTATAAGCTTAAGATGAAAATTAAGATTGCTATCAGAATGATAAATAGTAAATGTGCATAGTAATAATAAATAGTAACGGTAAATGGTAAGTCATTAATAGTAACGGTAAATAGTAATTTTTGAATAGTAATAGTAAATAGTAAATTGTGAATAGTAACTTTTTGAATAGTAGTGGTAAACGGTAAATCATGAACAATAACAGTGAATAGTAAATTTTGAATAGTAACGGTAAATAGTAAATTTTGAATAGTAACAGTAAATAGTAAAAATAACAGTGATAATTTATTTTTACTCTAGTAACTTATTCATAATAGTACTAGTATATCAATGGTTTAAGAGTGCTAAAAAAATAAACTAAAATTATAAAAATAATATAGAAGAAAGTTATTACCTTACACCTCCGGCAGAACTTCTTTTTACCAAAAGAATTTACTCTCCACTAATTTCTTATGCACTATCTCTCTAGATTCTCTCTCTAATTTTTGTGTGGAAATGTTGTAAATGAGCCATCTATTTATAGGAAGAAAATTTCACTATTTAAGATTATTTAATTATTTATTTTACTATTCATGATGTAAGCGATGATGTAAGCGATGATGATGTAAGCGATGATGTCGGTAATGGCATTTTGGTTATTAGATGAAAGGTTAAGGGTATTTTTGTCATTCTTAAAATAAATAATAATAAAAAAATAATAATAAAAAATAAGAAAATTATAAAAAATGATAAATTATATAACAATCAAAAAGTTCTAAAGAACTATAATCAAATTCCTTTGAAATTTTATTTTAAAAAGAAATAACGAAATTAGGGGTGTTACAACTCTACTCCCCTAAAAAAAATTTCGTCCTCGAAATTTACACTTTTTTTTTTTAGTAAAACAATTGGGGATGAGACTCTTTCATCTCATTTTCTAGTTCCCATGTAGCATCTTCCCCTCTCGTTTCACTCCAAATGACCTTCACGAGTGGAATTTCCTTATCTCTTAGCTTCTTTATTCTTCTGTCAGCTATTCTGATAGGTGGTGCATCATATGTAAGATTATCTTTAACTTGTATGACATCAGGTTCAATAACATGTGTAGGATCAAATATATACTTTCGTAAGTTTGACACATGAAAAACATTATGGATATTAGAAAGAAAAGGTGGTAATGCTATTTGGTAGGCAAGAGGACTAACTTTATGAATTATTTGATATGGACCAATAAATCTAGGAGTTAGTTTTCGAGATTTCATTGCCCGACCGACCCCAGTCGTAGGTGTGACTTTCAAGAATACATGATCACCTTCTTGAAATTCGAGCGGCTTTCTTCTTTTGTCATAGTAACTTTTCTGCCTGCTTTGTGTTGCCTTCATCTTTTCCTGAACTATTTTGATTTTATCCGTGGTTTGTTGTACCAACTCTGGTCCTAGCATCAAGTTTTCACCAATCTCAAACCAACATAGCGGAGTCCTACATTTTCTTCCATATAATGCTTCAAAAGGTGCCATGTTAATGCTAGCATGGAAACTGTTGTTGTAGGTGAACTCCACATATGGTAAGAATTGATTCCAACTTCCTTTATGTTCTAACACACAAGCTCGTAACAAGTCCTCTAGAGATTGAATTGTTCTTTCTGACTGTCCATCCGTCTGAGGATGATATGCTGAACTCAGACGTAGTCTTGTTCCCAAAGCCTTGTGTAAGCTCTTCTAGAATTGCGATGTAAAACGAGGGTCCCGATCAGAAATGATACTTGAAGGAATTCCATGCAATCTCACAATCTCCTCGATATATAATTTTGCCAGCTTCTCCATAGAGTAACGAATATTGATGGGAATAAAGTGGGCAGATTTGGTTAATCTATCAACTATTACCCATATTGAATCATGTCCTAATGGAGTTTTAGGTAGAGAAGTCACAAAGTCCATGGTAATGCTATCCCATTTCCATTCTGGTATTTCCATTGATTGTAGCATTCCAGGGGGTTTTTGATGTTCCACTTTAACCTTCTGGTAAATTAGACATGCAGCTACGTACTCTGCCATTGCTTTCTTCATTCCAGGCCACCAAAATAATTTCTTCAAATCTTGATACATTTTAGTAGCTCCAGGATGAATGCTCATATAACTTTTATGGCCTTCTTCCAGAATTGCTTTCCTCAACTCCTCTTGATTAGGGATACACACTCGATCCTTATACCTCAGCAATTGGTCACTTCTTACATTGAACTCGACTTCTTTTCCTTATTTCAAGAGTTCTTTCTTTTCTTGCAGGAATTCGTCATCTCTTTGAGCCTCTAAAACTTGCCTCAGGAATTCACTTGTCACTTGCAACGCTCCTAACCTGTAGCTATTAGCATTAACCTTTACTGCTAGGTTAAGATCTCTGAAGTTTTCTATCAATTCCAGCTCTTTAATCATCATTGTGGACGTATGCAGAGACTTTCGACTTAAAGCATCAGCTACTACGTTCGCTTTTCCAGGATGGTACTGTAACTCAAAGTCGTAATCCTTTAAGAACTCCATCCATCTCCGTTGCCTCATGTTTAACTCTTTTTGGTCGAATAAATACTTGAGACTCTTATGATCGCTAAACACATCGAATGTTGCACCGTATAGATAATGCCTCCAAATCTTTAAGGCAAAAACTACAGCGGCTAATTCTAAGTCATGGGTAGGGTAGTTAATCTCATGTTGCCTTAATTGGCGCGACGCATAGGCTACAACCTTCTTGTCTTGCATGAGTACACTTCCTAGTCCTTGTTTAGACGCATCACGGTAAACTTCAAAACTTCGATGTGGATCAGGTAGTACTAACATCGGCGAAGAAGTAAGTCGATCTTTCAGCTCTTGGAAACTATTCTCATATTGTGTCGTCCACACAAAAGGTTGTCCTTTCCATGTTAGCTTGGTCAGTGGGTATGCTAACTTTGAAAATCCTTCGATGAATCTCCTATAGTATCCAGCCAAGCCCAAGAAACTTCTGATCTCAGTGATTGTGGTTGGTCTCTCCCATTTTAAAACTACCTCCACCTTGGAAGGGTCTACAGCTATTCCTCCTTGACTAATTACATGTCCTAAAAAGTTCACTTCTTCCAACCAGAATTCACACTTTGACAACTTTGCATACAGTTGTTTCTTTTTCAGAATTTCCAACACAACCTTTAAGTGTTCAACATGTTCTTCTTTGCTTTTAGAGTACACTAATATATCATCAATGAACACCACTACAAATTTATCTAGATATGGATGAAAAATCCTATTCATGTAATCCATGAATACGGCTGGTGCATTAGTTACACCAAAAGGCATTACTAGATATTCGTAATGGTCATAGCGTGTTCTAAAAGCAGTTTTTGGTACATCTTCTTTCTTCACCCTTATTTGATGGTATCCAGACCTCAAATCAATCTTGGAGAACACTGTGGCACCACGCAGCTGATCCATCAAGTCATCAATTCTTGGCAGAGGATATTTGTTCTTGATCGTCACCTTGTTCAGTTGCCGATAATCTACACACAACCTCATGCTACCATCCTTTTTCTTAACCAACAACACTGGTGCACCCCAGGGGGATACACTGGGTCGTATAAATTGTTTCTCTATCATCTCTTCAAGTTGTTTCTTCAACTCTGCTAATTCTAGAGGTGACATTCGGTATGGTGTAATTGAAATGGGTCCAACTCCAGGTACTAGATCAATGGCAAATTCTACATCTCTTTCTGGGGGTAAACCAGGGATATCTTCAGGAAAAACGTCAGGAAATTCACACACAACCGGCAGATTTTTGATTTTTGATTCTTGCTCTCTTTTCGTTGAAAGCAATAGCATGAATCCTTGAGCCCCTCCTTTTAAAGAGGCACTCACTTGGTTGGCGGTTAGAAATCTCGAATCCTCAGGATTCAAATTCACTGGTTCTTTAAACATTATGATTTTATTATGACTGTGACGTCCTACGTCAATTTACCTTTATTTATATCCATTTAATTAATTTTCACAATAAATTTTTCACATTTAATAAAATTTAATTATTTCCCATTTCAAAATAATATTTATTTTCACTAAACATACTCAAAGTAATAATTATATAGTGTGACAAAACCTTAAAGTGCCTCTAATTTAGAAAAGAGTCAAAATATGAAACAGGGGCTTGACGCTGCGCGCCATTCCCACGCGTAGCGTCAGCCATCTGTTGCGCACCTCACGCTACGCGCCAGCCTCACGCGTAGCGTGGGCATGACAGTGACAGCACCTGATGCTGTTACACATTTAAGCCATTTTACTAACTTCTAACCTATCCAATTGGCCCGTTTTAGATCCGATTGCCACGAAACTTCACGGGCCACCTGTTTTCCCCATTTCGGAACTGTTGGCGCTATCCGTTCGCCAAAATTCCAACACATGCGCAAGTTATGCACGAAATGCATTTTAACCCAATTAGGTGTAAAACCCTTACACCAAACATCCTAAATGGATTCCAATGGACCAAAGGCCAATGCATCTAAATCCTAAATTTCATGGAAAACCTATTGATGCATTCTGGGGTTTCTTACACCCACCGAATCTTAATTTCACCTATCCGGTTCCTTAAACTCAATATTCAACTATATGCATAACTTAACTAGTTCAATCCAATCATCATCCTAACATCAATCACATAGCACACATATCAATCATGCATCAATACAACACCTGCCCATCACATTCAACATTCACACATATCAATGGCTCCGTGCCATAACTCATCCTTATCAACAAGTCATCAAAATCACAACATGCATAATCATGGCAAGTTCATCACACATACTTTATCATCTACCACACACCATATTAATACATTATTTATTACACACTTAAACACATACACTCAAAATATTACATTCATTATATACATCTCCGTTCCTTGGCATCAAACTTCCTCTTGGCGCATCTCCGCAGCATTAACATCCTCCCTGTCACTGGTCACTAAAATTAAACAACAGCAAGGGTGAGTGTTTGGAATATCATAATTAATATAGAACGAAGTATTAAACTTAACAATACCTACTGCTCTTTGTTATTACATAATTTCTTTCGGTTTCCTGCACTTATCCACATCAATACAACTACACATATACATATCAATCTTTAACTTATTCAAGCCATACTTTCATTCATTCACATTACACTTTCAATTCATAATTCATTTTCCATTATCAATCAATATAAGATTCACATAAGTCACAACTGACTCTCATGTAATTTGACGCCTAGTATCCGGATACTAAAGGACTGGCCTTCAGCTGGGAGTCCGACTTAACATCCCGTGAACCCGACTTGGTTCACCGAGCCCGACTTGGCTCTCCACCTCAACCACTGGGTCCGACTTGACCACTGGGTAGCTCAACTGGGCACAAAGACCACGGGAGCCAGAAAACGAGGGGTATACATACCGTTGGCCATCCCATACCACATATTCATATATCATATCTCATAATCATAGCATATCATCAACAAACCACATGTGCAACTACCAGAAACTGGCATGTGCTCACAATACAGGGCGACCGACTTGTCAAACCCATCCATACAATGTTATGGCATATATCATCAATAATTCAAAATTCCACATTTATATTCATAATCGAATATACATACACCACTCAAAGTGGGAATATTACACATATATTTCACTTCCATCATTCCAATCTTTATTTCATCATATAATCAATTCAATCAACATATTTCTTTCATATTCAATCATTTAATCTCATTCCACATACTTATATATTCACAACTACTATATTCAGTTACTTTATAGTATTTATGACAACTCTTATTAAATTCTTAAACTTCCCATAATCTGTTTTCATATCAATTCTAATTATTTATGACCCGAACACCCCCCTTACCTCAATCCCGAGCTCCGATAGTTTGCTCAAGGGGTGGATAGCATCCTACAGCCGCTGGAATCACCGTTCCTCTTTCGCTTCCGACGTCCTCTTTGTCAATCGCTTGCCTAACACTCGTTCCGGCACCTACGGTCACCGAAACATCAAATTAGTTAGTACGTTACCTTCCTTATACTTCCAAACTCATTACCCAAGCTTCACAAGCCACTGAAACTCAGAATCAAAACCCCAATCATCACATGCAAACTCGGATTTCATGAAGGGAAGGAGAAGAAACTAAAGATTAGAGGCTCTAAATGCCTTACCTTGGTTCCAAATTGCTTAAAACCACCAAGAATCCAAGTTTCTCTCAAAACCCTAGCCAAATCGCCTCAGAGAAGAGAGAAAATGAAAGAAAAGGTTTACAGGTTCTGTTCTGTATGACCCTGTTATAAAACAGATTGCGACGCTGGCGCTACGCGTCAGCTCACTAAATCACACCTGACGCTACGCGTCCCATCCACGCTACGCGTCAGGGTCCTGATGCCATTTTCCTTAAAATTTCATTTAAAACTGCTTTTCCCCACTTAACATTTCATATACCATTTTCATTATAAGCCAAATAATAATTTACTCATTTCTAATTTATTTTCTATTATTAAAACATCTGGGATGTTACATCCACTCCCCCTAAAAAGAGATTTCGTCCCCGAAATCAACGTACCTTATTGGAAAAGATTTGGATACAACCGCCTCATATCGGATTCCAGTTCCCATGTATACGTCACTCCATTTATATTTTGCCACTTCACTTTTACCAGGGGTACTTCTTTGTTTCTCAATCGTTTAGTTTGATAACTTTCAATACAAATAGGTGCTATCTCCACAGTCAAATCTTCTTTCAGCTCAATGGAATCTTCAGGTACCATCATCGAATCACAAGGAACATATTTTCTTAATTGTGAAACATGAAATACATCATGAATATTTGTCAATGCACGGGGAAGATTCAATCTGTATGCTACTTCACCAATTCGTTCCAATATTTGGTAGGGTCCAATATACTTTGGATTAAGCTTCCGGCTCTTCATCACATGGCCTACACCTTTAGTAGGTGACACCTTCAAGAATACCCAATCTCTCACCTGAAATTCAAGTGGCCTATGACGATTGTCATAGTAACTCTTCTGACGGTCTTGTGCAATTTTCATCTTTTCACGAATCATTATCACCTGATCATTCATTTCCTGAATTAACTCGGGTCCTAAATGGATTGCATCTCTATCTTCATTCCAACATAAAGGCGTACGACACCGTCTTCCATATAAAGCTTCATAAGGAGCCATTCCAATGCTACTATGATAGCTATTATTATAAGCAAATTCCACCAATGGCAGGTATCTCTCCCATGAGCCACCTTGCTCTAGTACACAAGCTCTAAGCATATCTTCCAAGGTCTGGATTGTACGCTCAGACTGGCCATCTGTCTGAGGATGATAAGCTGAACTCAACCTCAGTTCAGTACCCAATTCCTGCTGTAAACTCCCCCAGAATCTGGAAGTAAACCGAGGATCACGATCCGAAATAATACTTGAAGGTACACCATGCAATCTTACAATCTCCGTAATGTACAATCTAGCCAACCGGTCCAATGACCATTTCATATTCATAGCCAAGAAGTGAGCACTCTTGGTCAACCTGTCTACAATTACCCATATTGCATCACAACTAGAACGAGTACGAGGTAACCCGGATACAAAATCCATAGTAATGCTTTCCCATTTCCATACTGGAATCTCCGGGGGTTGAAGTAAACCTGGAGGTCTCTGATGTTCGACCTTACACTTCTGACATATCACACAAGATCTTACATATTCAATTATTGCTTTCTTCATTCCCGGCCACCAGAATTCTTTCTTTAAATCATGGTACATCTTAGTGATACCAGGATGGATACTTAAAGAACTTTTATGCGCTTCAGCTAATACAGCTTGTCTGAAATCACCCGCTGTGGGTACCACTACACGGTTCTTAAACCGCCAAATCCCATCCTTACCTTTGGTTAATCCCATGTCTTTGCCTCTTGCTTGAGTGTCAAGCAATTCCAGCAACTCTTCATCATTCTCCTGAGCCACAGCTAAGGATTCTAAGAATTCATTGGAGATTTTTAACATTCCAATTACCATCTGATCTGGGGCTTGAATGGATACCCCAATATTCATATCACGAAAGTCTTCTAACAATTCTTGTTCCTTGCCCATCAAGAAAGCTGCATGTAATACTTTTCTACTTAAGGCATCAGCCACAACATTCGCCTTACCAGGATGGTATTTCAAATCAAAATCATAATCCTTAAGGTATTCCACCCATCTCCTTTGCCTCATGTTTAACTCTTTCTGATCAAACAAATACTTCAAACTCTTGTGGTCACTGAATACCACAAAACGAGATCCATACAAGTAATGTCGCCAAATCTTCAATGCGAATACCACTGCCGCAAGCTCTAAATCGTGGGTAGGATAATTCTGCTCGTGCGGTCTTAATTGCCTTGAAGCATAGGTAATCACCCTATCATCCTGCATCAGCACACAGCCTAAACCAAACTTAGATGCATCACAGTATACCACAAATTCTTTCGTTACATCTGGTAATGCAAGTACAGGTGCAGTAGTTAAACACCACTTCAACGTTTGAAAACTCAATTCACACTTTTCCGTCCACACAAAGGGATTCTCTTTTCTTGTCAATCTAGTCAAGGGTAGTGCAATGCGGGAAAATCCTTCAATAAAACGGCGATAATAGCCAGCTAATCCAAGAAAACTCCTAATTTCAATCACTGATTTAGGCCTTTCCCAAGCCATAACTGCTTCAATCTTGGATGGATCAACAGACACACCATCACAAGAGATTACATGCCCCAAAAACTTTACACTTGCTTCCCAGAAATCACACTTCGACAATTTAGCATACAACTTCTTTTCACGTAGAACTTGTAAAACAATTTGAAGATGTTGTGCATGCTCTTCTAAAGAATTTGAATATACTAGAATATCATCAATAAACACCACAACAAATTGATCCAAGTAAGGTTGAAAAATCCGATTCATATAATCCATAAAGATAGCTGGAGCATTGGTTACTCCGAAAGGCATTACAACATATTCAAAATGTCCATATCGAGTCCGGAACGCCGTTTTCAGAATATCTTCCGACTTCACTCTAATCTGATGATATCCAGATCTCAAATCAATCTTAGAAAACACCACAGCACCTCGTAACTGATCCAATAAATCATCAATTCGTGGTAAAGGATATTTGTTCTTAACCGTCAATTTATTCAATTGTCGGTAGTCAATACACATTCTCATACTACCGTCCTTCTTTTTCACCAACAACACCGGAGCGCCCCAAGGTGAAGCACTCGGTCGGATAAACCCCTTGCTTAGCAACTCATTTACTTGTTTCTTTACTTCAGCCAACTCCACTGAAGACATTCTATAAGGTGTACGGGACACAGGTTCTGCCCCGGGAATCAAATCAATAGCAAAATCAATCTCCCTGTTTGGAGGCAATTCTGGAATGTCTTCCGGGAATACATCAGGAAAATCACACACCACTGGAATATCTGCAGGTTTAAGATTATACCGCCCCTCTGAAGCTAACAGAATAATATAAATTACAGAAACATCACTCACCACATTTTTAGTGTCCAATTCCTGAGAGAAAATTATAGTCTTGCGGTAACAGTCCACCATAACATGGTTAACAGACAACCAGTCAAGACCCAGAATAACATCTAAATTCTTCAATGGCATACATATTAAATTCACCAGGAAAGATCGGTCCTCTACTTGCATAGGTAATTCCTCACACATAGTAGTTGCTCGAAATGTAGAACCAGTAGGAGTGGAGACATTAAGAGCATTCTTCATTAATACCACCGGCAAACCAAGCCGCCGAACACAACTTTCAGAAATAAAAGAGTGGGTTGCACCAGAGTCATAAATAACATTTACAAGATAGTCATGGATAAGACACTTACCCTGTACCAAATTATCATTTCTTGAGACTTCAGAAGCATCAAAAGCAAACACACGTCCAGCCATAACATTCTGAGTACCACTGGACTGAGCATCAGATCGCCTAGGGTGTTGGCCTCCACGGCTACCGCCGCCTCGGCCTCCACGTTGAAAATTCCCACCACGGACCATAGAAGCACTTGCCCGATTACCACGTCCTCCCTGCTGCTGCCTCTGTGGGCAGTCAGGCCTTAGGTGTCCAGGTTGTCCACACTGGAAACAAACAGTTTGATTTGTAGGACAATGTCTAGAGAAATGACCTTCCTGACCACAATTATAACAAGCACGACCACCAGAACGACCAGTAGATCCACGTCCAGAAGAAGAAGAAGATGTGGCAGAAGACTTGCCACCATGGAAAAACTGACCCATCTTTTTAAAACTGAATCCTTTAGCCTTCAATGGTCTCTTGTCCCTTGACTGGGACGCTCTCTGTAACTGCACTTCCTCAGCAAGTCTGGCCTTATTTACCAGAGTAGGATAGTCACGGATCTCCATAGGAACAATGACACTTCGGAGTTCAATTCTTAACCCGGATTCATACTTTGCACACTTACTACCTTCAGTTCCTTCAAGAGAAAAAGGATGATAGAAATCACATAGTTCATCAAACTGTGACGTGTATTCTGCCACTGACATCCTGCCCTGCTCAAGTTTTAAGAATTCCATCTCCTTACGGATTTTATAATTATCTGGAAAGTACTTAGCAAGAAATCTCCTCTTGAAATTCATCCACATTAATGGTTCATTCGCCGCATTCATCTGAATTCTAGTCCTTGACCACCATACACGAGCCTCATCCTTCAATTGATAGGTAGCAAATTGCACTCTCTGTTCTTCAGAGCATTCAAAGTATTCAAATGTTTGCTCAATGTCACGCAGCCATATATGCGCCCCATCATAATCATGTCCTCCTTTGTAAATAGGTGGATTCCTCTTCAAAAATTTATCAAGGGTGGGACCAGAATCAGTTCTCCCCATCATTTGAGAAAACCTCTCAAAGAAATCATCACCACCAACAGAACTACTTCCTTCCGTCATATTTTAGTTCTACAATATCCCAAAACACATCACCATTAATAACCAATAATTGACCAAGGAGTACAAAATTTACCTCATGTATAAACACATAACAAGACGCTGCCCGGAGTGCCAAGAGAATGATGCCAAGTCAACCTGTTAATATGTAAACAATCACAAGCATAATGCAATAAATGCAAAACAGCCTGATATAGGACTCAAACAATCTCCTAACTCTGCCCATTTTCCCGGCTCTAGAAAGAACCGCTCTGATACCACCTGTGACGTCCTACGTCAATTTACCTTTATTTATATCCATTTAATTAATTTTCACAATAAATTTTTCACATTTAATAAAATTTAATTATTTCCCATTTCAAAATAATATTTATTTTCACTAAACATACTCAAAGTAATAATTATATAGTGTGACAAAACCTTAAAGTGCCTCTAATTTAGAGAAGAGTCAAAATATGAAACAGGGGCTTGACGCTGCGCGCCATTCCCACGCGTAGCGTCAACCATCTGCTGCGCACCTCACGCTACGCGCCAGCCTCACGCGTAGCGTGGGCATGACAGTGACAGCACCTGATGCTGTTACACATTTAAGCCATTTTACTAACTTCTAACCTATCCAATTGGCCCGTTTTAGATCCGATTGCCACGAAACTTCACGGGCCACCTGTTTTCCCCATTTCGGAACTGTTGGCGCTATCTGTTCGCCAAAATTCCAACACATGCGCAAGTTATGCACGAAATGCATTTTAACCCAATTAGGTGTAAAACCCTTACACCAAACATCCTAAATGGATTCCAATGGACCAAAGGCCAATGCATCTAAATCCTAAATTTCATGGAAAACCTATTGATGCATTCTGGGGTTTCTTACACCCACCGAATCTTAATTTCACCTATCCGGTTCCTTAAACTCAATATTCAACTATATGCATAACTTAACTAGTTCAATCCAATCATCATCCTAACATCAATCACATAGCACACATATCAATCATGCATCAATACAACACCTGCCCATCACATTCAACATTCACACATATCAATGGCTCCGTGCCATAACTCATCCTTATCAACAAGTCATCAAAATCACAACATGCATAATCATGGCAAGTTCATCACACATACTTTATCATCTACCACGCACCATATTAATACATTATTTATTACACACTTAAACACATACACTCAAAATATTACATTCATTATATACATCTCCGTTCCTTGGCATCAAACTTCCTCTTGGCGCATCTCCGCAGCATTAACATCCTCCCTGTCACTGGTCACTAAAATTAAACAACAACAAGGGTGAGTGTTTGGAATATCATAATTAATATAGAACGAAGTATTAAACTTAACAATACCTACTGCTCTTTGTTATTACATAATTTCTTTCGGTTTCCTGCACTTATCCACATCAATACAACTACACACATACATATCAATCTTTAACTTATTCAAGCCATACTTTCATTCATTCACATTACACTTTCAATTCATAATTCATTTTCCATTATCAATCAATATAAGATTCACATAAGTCACAACTGACTCTCATGTAATTTGACGCCTAGTATCCGGATACTAAAGGACTGGCCTTCAGCTGGGAGTCCGACTTAACATCCCGTGAACCCGACTTGGTTCACCGAGCCCGACTTGGCTCTCCACCTCAACCACTGGGTCCGACTTGACCACTGGGTAGCTCAACTGGGCACAAAGACCACGGGAGCCAGAAAACGAGGGGTATACATACCGTTGGCCATCCCATACCACATATTCATATATCATATCTCATAATCATAGCATATCATCAACAAACCACATGTGCAACTACCAGAAACTGGCATGTGCTCACAATACAGGGTGACCGACTTGTCAAACCCATCCATACAATGCTATGGCATATATCATCAATAATTCAAAATTCCACATTTATATTCATAATCGAATATACATACACCACTCAAAGTGGGAATATTACACATATATTTCACTTCCATCATTCCAATCTTTATTTCATCATATAATCAATTCAATCAACATATTTCTTTCATATTCAATCATTTAATCTCATTCCACATACTTATATATTCACAACTACTATATTTAGTTACTTTATAGTATTTATGACAACTCTTATTAAATTCTTAAACTTCCCATAATCTGTTTTCATATCAATTCTAATTATTTATGACCCGAACACCCCCTTACCTCTATCCCGAGCTCCGATAGTTTGCTCAAGGGGTGGATAGCGTCCTACAGCCGCTGGAATCACCGTTCCTCTTTCGCTTCCAACGTCCTCTTTGTCAATCGCTTGCCTAACACTCGTTCCGGCACCTACGGTCACCGAAACATCAAATTAGTTAGTACGTTACCTTCCTTATACTTCCAAACTCATTACCCAAGCTTCACAAGCCACTGAAACTCAGAATCAAAACCCCAATCATCACATGCAAACTCGGATTTCATGAAGGGAAGGAGAAGAAACTAAAGATTAGAGGCTCTAAATGCCTTACCTTGGTTCCAAATTGCTTAAAACCACCAAGAATCCAAGTTTCTCTCAAAACCCTAGCCAAATCGCCTCAGAGAAGAGAGAAAATGAAAGAAAGGGTTTACAGGTTCTGTTCTGTATGACCCTGTTATAAAATAGATCGCGACGCTGGCGCTACGCGTCAGCTTGGAGCTACACGTCAGCTCACTAAATCACACCTGACGCTACGCGTCCCATCCACGCTACGCGTCAGGGTCCTGATGCCATTTTCCTTAAAATTTCATTTAAAACTGCTTTTCCCCACTTAACATTTCATATACCATTTTCATTATAAGCCAAATAATAATTTACTCATTTCCAATTTATTTTCTATTATTAAAACATCTGGGATGTTACAATGACAATCTATTAGAACATGATTGTCAGACAACCAATCTAGCCCAATAATAACTTCTAAGCCAGAAAGGGGTAAACAGAAAAGATTGGCCTTAAAGTCCCTACCATCTATGACAATAGGGCATTTCCAACAGGCTTTAGAAGTGACAATGGGATTGTTTCCAGGAGTATGTACAGATAAGTCAAATGGCAGTTCTATCACAGGTAATTTTAGTTTTTCTACACAGTCATTGGCAATAAAGGAATGTGATGCACCTGAGTCATACATAACAGTTAAAGGAATCTTATTAATGATACACTTACCTTCCACCATGGAATCAGAATGAGATGCTTCTTCTCCAGTGATTGCAAAAACCTTTCCTTTTGCCTTCAGCCTTCCGACTGCACTGTGCGCGCCTCCTTGAGTATTTATGCTTGTACTTGCACCTTCAGGGTTTTCCCTCTTCATCTCTGGGCAATCCTTGATGTGATGACCTGGTTTGTTACACTTAAAACAAACATAAGTGTTTTTAGGACAATCCCTTTTCAAATGGGGTCCTCCATAGACAAAACATTTAAAATTTGGTGCAGATGTTGGGTAATAGCTTCCAGTTGAAGCTTGGGGTCTGTTAGGAACAGATGCTGCTCCAAACCGGTGAAATGGCGCTTGGTAAGGCTTATTTCTCCTGAAGTCTATTATTTGGTGATGGTGAGGTCCTCCACTTCTCATTTCTCCTACCTTGTGAATGGGCTCACGACTTTTGGTCATTCTATCCTTATGATCTTCTTCAAAGATCCTACAGCGATTTACCAATACAGAAAATTCACGGATTTCCTGCATTCGTATAGCTTCCTTAATTTCTGGCCGCAATCCATTTACAAACTTTGCACACCGATCTCTTTCATTAGTAGCATCATTATAATGAGAATAAAAACGAGATAGCTCTTCAAACCTGGATGCGTACTCTCCAACAGTCATATTTCCTTGGGTCAGCGACAGGAATTCGAATTGTCTTTTCTCTTTAACATCAGCTGGAAAGTATTTCTCCAAAAACATATCCTTGAAATAATCCCAGGTGATCTCCACGTCGTTGACTTCGAATTGTCTACGCGTGCTATCCCACCAATGTTCGGCATCCTCAGATAAGGCATAAGTAGCGAAGACTACCTTATCAGCTTCATTACATTGCAATGCTCGAAATATCTTCTCTATCTCTCGAATCCAGATTTGTGCTCCATCAGGGTTATATCCTCCCTTGAAACAAGGTGGATTGCGCTTTTCGAATAGGTCCAGCCTTCTCCAGGCATCGTTACCTTGACCTTCACGTGCTCCCATTGCATTGATTAAGCGTTCTACAACTCCAGCAAGATCGTTTCCAGCCATTAGTTTCCTGTTTCACAGTAACTGAGATTTGTCACATCAATCACAGTTACTACCAAGTCGGATATTCTATTCTCTATCACCTATACAAAGTTTACAGACAAAGCAAGATAGACATTTTCCCCAGGCCTATTGGATTAACTGCTCTGATACCACTTTGTAACACCCTCTGTTACACCTTAATAAATTCTAGAAAAATTCGTGATAATTTTTTTTTACTAAAGATATGTTTGTTAAAAAGAAACTATCGGAATAAATTATATACATTATTTCTGAAATACCTCAATATTATTAAAACTTTATAAAGTATTTGTACATTCATCCGAAGAAAATAAACATTAAACATTATAAGAAAGAGAGGAAACTCCATGGCCCAAGAGCAGTTGCCTAGTGACATTATTTATTCATTGGACCACGGTATTCATACCGAGCTCCCTTTCTAGAACGTGCTATATATACTGTCAATGTTCTTCGATCCTTCCCTCTGTACGAACCATTAATTTAAAACATATGAAACAAAAACATAGAGAAAGGAGTGAGAAACAGAATATAATATTCCCAAATGGGACATAAGCAATAAAGGGTTTTCACAAACTAGTATAATAATATCAATCACAATCACAAGCACAATCAATTTATGAATGTATGAATGATATGCCATATCTTCATCATAACTTATCTATATATGTGGCCCCTTAAATTTTAATTTGCACTGGGCCAACCAGGAGTTTACACTGTTCCATAATTCCGGATAATAATAACATGAACAGCTCAACTGGCATGGAAACACTTAGAGACTAGTCAGATTGAAAAGGTTTTTATTGTGAAAGTACCCGACACTAGGGAGCTACCCCGGGTCCCCTGAAGCACCCTTTCACACCCTCTCATCCCAAGGCTCACAATTAAGCCTCCTCTAATGTATCCTCGGTTTCTATAATCCGTCCCCAGACAATATCATTTTGTTTCTCTTCGATGATTCATGATGCATGAACTACTCGCGTATTTAGTTGGTTAAGGCTTTTAGAAACTCAATTATATTATCAGGGCCTATGGATCACGACATAGCCACCCCAGTAAACTGTACTTTTTCAACTTCTCAAATACGCACATAAAATTTTAGTACAGTTCCTTTTCAAATCACAAATCAAATCTCTTTATAAATTTGAGTTTCAAAGCCTTAAATATATTTCATAACCTGTCAATTCAAAATTAATTTCTAAAAACCTTAAATTTGGAATTATCAATATTTAAAACCTTAGTACTTGAAAATTTTGTATAATATTTTTATACATTTAAATAATACGTATATATATATTAAAAAAAATTATTTTTATAAAATAAGTTCTCTTTCTTTTTCTTTCTGATAAACTAACTAAAAATCTAAATTTTAGTAAAGATATATACATATATATTAAAAGATAAAAAGAGATTTCTAAAAACTTATGTAGTTTTCTAAGAAATTTCTTAAAAGTAATTTGAATAAATATAAAAAAATAAATAAAGAAGTAGGAGATAAGTAATTTCTTACTGAATTTTAGCTTTCCGCCATGCTTGCTATATGCTCAAACTCCACAATACAAGATTATCAATCATAATCAAACATTGTCAATCACAATCAAAATATCATAAAGCATAAATAAATATTAACAATCATAATCAAATCAAATAATTAAACATTAGTTATAAATATGATAATTTAAAATTCAATAATTATTTAAATTAATAAATTTTGTTTTAAGTTCTATGGTCAATTCTTCGCACAGGTCTATGTAAATCCAAGATAGTCCAGTCCTTGCGTAGGTCTAGTTCAGTCCATATAGGTCATAAATAATCCAAGTCTTTGCATAGGTTCAGTCAAGTTCGTAATAGTTCAAGTCCTTGCATAGGTTCAATCCAGTCCGCATAGGTCATAATAGTTCAAGTTCTTAAATATTTTAGATATTAAGTTACACAAGATGCTTAATTTATTAATAACAATTATTATAAATTTTAAGTTAAAAGTTATTATTTTAAAATAATAATATTGTTATGTTTAAAAGGAGTAGGGGACTCCTCCCAATATTCTTATGTAATTTCATATTATATCCTTAATCTCACCCCCCCTACCTTGATTTGCTACCAAAAGTGAATTCGCTCTGCGCCTCCAAGTTCTAACAAAATATTAATACTAACTTATTTCAGTATAAGCTTAAGATGAAAATTAAGATTGCTATCAGAATGATAAATAGTAAATGTGCATAGTAATAATAAATAGTAACGGTAAATGGTAAGTCATTAATAGTAATGGTAAATAGTAATTTTTGAATAGTAATAGTAAATAGTAAATTGTGAATAGTAACTTTTTGAATAGTAGTGGTAAACGGTAAATCATGAACAATAACAGTGAATAGTAAATTTTAAATAGTAACGGTAAATAGTAAATTTTGAATAGTAACAGTAAATAGTAAAAATAACAGTGATAATTTATTTTTACTCTAGTAACTTATTCATAATAGTACTAGTATATCAATGGTTTAAGAGTGCTAAAAAAATAAACTAAAATTATAAAAATAATATAGAAGAAAGTTATTACCTTACACCTCCGGCAGAACTTCTTTTTACCAAAAGAATTTACTCTCCACTAATTTCTTATGCACTATCTCTCTAGATTCTCTCTCTAATTTTTGTGTGGAAATGTTGTAAATGAGCCATCTATTTATAGGAAGAAAATTTCACTATTTAAGATTATTTAATTATTTATTTTACTATTCATGATGTAAGCGATGATGTAAGCGATGATGATGTAAGCGATGATGTCGGTAATAGCATTTTGGTTATTAGATGAAAGGTTAAGGGTATTTTTGTCATTCTTAAAATAAATAATAATAATAAAATAATAATAAAAAATAAGAAAATTATAAAAAATTATAAATTATATAACAATCAAAAAGTTCTAAAGAACTATAATCAAATTCCTTTGAAATTTTATTTTAAAAAGAAATAACGAAATTAGGGGTGTTACAGACGTGGAGGACTAACGTGACTCACTTATTAACTGGATGACCTAAGTGTCTGACTCTGTTGGGGTCAGGGACTAACTGGGGTGTTTACTCTTTATTTTAATGCAAATAAAATGTTATTCAATAAAACCAATATAAATCATTTTGAAACATAATTTATGTAATGAATTAGTATTAAAATAATACAAGACAATGATATAAAAGGTGTATTAAGGATACAATGTTCTTATTCATCCTTAAGGACGAGGTAATAAATTAAAAATTACGCATATGTACATATGTCTCAAACAATTACATCCATCATACATATAATATGATGGAAAAAGAATAACAAATGAAATTGTTTGATATGTGTATGGACAACATTTAAATTGTTATGCGCATTTGTGTATTAATTATGGAGTAAAGTTCCAAAATCATCCATAACATATGTGTGATCCATAACATATCAAAATGACGTTATAACCTCTAACATATGCAAATTGTCCATTAAGTTGGTCTCTACTACTAACAATTGTTAAACGATGTCAATTCAAGTGTCATATGACATGTTATGCAACCACATTTTATGCCGACATAGATATTTCAAATCTTTAATTATAAAATGCACCAATTTGGTCCTTAACATATATAATATTATATATGTTAGAGCCTAATTTAATATAATATTATACATGATAGAGACCAGATTGATGTAATAATATAAATATAAACACCAAAACATACATTGATATATTTTATCATTGAATGTTCGAAATGTTTACGTTAACATAAAACACTTAACATGACACATAACACCTCAACTCACGTGCTACAACTTGGTAGATGGTTGCACACCTTAGAGGCTATAAAATTATTTTAATAAGTTATGTACTATTATGAATATTTTATATGGTGGATGTCCACCTCTCCCTATTATAAATACCCACTCTCCCTTGCACTTGTTTATACATGAAAAACACTTCTTTCACTCCTAATCTCTCCTACTCTCAAGTTCTTCTTCTAAATCTTCTTCTCTTACTCATATAATTTTAGTTTATTTCATAACACGTTATCAGCACGAGGTCCTGACTAACTGAGATATAAGGTAACATAGCATTTTAATTTCTTTTCATAATTTTATTTTAATTTATATTATATGTATATATATTATAATAAGTTCCCGAAGAACTTAAATTTTAAACATCTCTGAAGGATGTATAACATTATATCTATATCATAAAAAATAGGTTCCTGAAGAACTTATTCATAAACATCCCTGCAGGATGTGTAAAATTAATAATTAAATAAATTAGAATTCCTGAAGAATTCTTCTTAAAATATTTATTAATAAGTTCCTGAAGAACTATAAGAATAAAAATAAAAAAATGGTATATAATTTTATGAGCTATTGCTGATTTTATTCATCATTATATATTTTACGTTGCCTTTTATATTACTTACTGTTAAGCATAATCATGAAGTCATTGTGTTAATTAAACTAAAATTTAATTAATGAAATTAATATTAATTTTTTTCCTACCACTTTTACTAAATATTGTTTTTGCTTTCCATTGTACTATAACTTCAATTTCCTGTAGCTTCACGTGTTCCTTCTAATTTCCAATTGCAATCTACTTTCAATTTTTCACTATAGCTTCACGTTTCAATTTTGCTATTGTTAATGCATTAATTTTGTTAGCTAGTGCTTCAATTATTGTTAGCGTATTAATTTTATTCCAATTTTGTGCAACAGCTAGTGCTTTAGTGCATTAATTTTTTTTCTTCATGTTCCAATCTTGCTAGTGTAGCAGCTAGTGCTTCAATCATCCACTTTATTTACTGTACAATCACAGCATTTATTTTGCTTTGAATTACACATATTAATTTCTCATAATTAATATTTATAAATAATATAATATATTTTATAAATTAATGGGTTAATAAATAAGATAGTATTTATAAGGATTCAAACTCGGGACTTATAGCATGATAAGTTATCAATCTACCATTAGGTCACTAGTATTTGAGTGATATTTTTATGAAAAGTTTAAATTTTCACTACCGAATTATTTATGTGAAATATTATTTAAATTAATTTATAATTTATTTTAAAAAAAAGGGGAAACCAAGATTACTCTTATAATTAAATAAAATAATATATATATATATATTTAATCATTATTGACTTGTTATGATTACCATCATAATAATTATAGTTAATATATTTATTGAAGTATTATCTAACTTATCATTTGTAATTTCTTGCATAGAAATACATATGGCAAATATTACTAACCTTGAATTTGTGGCCCTTGATATTACTGGCAAGAACTATTTATCATGGACATTAGATGCTGAAATCCATTTAGATGCAAAAGGTCTTGGGGAAACAATTAAAGATGGAAATAATGCATCTGACCAGAATAAGGCTAAAGCCATGATCTTTTTACGCCACCATATCCATGAAGGGTTAAAAAATGAGTATTTAACAGTTAAAGACCCTCTCATTTTATGGAATAATCTAAAAGAGAGATATGACCATCAAAAGGATATAATTCTTCCAAAAGCCCGTTATAAATGGATGCATTTACGTTTTCAAGATTTTAAATCTGTAAATGAGTATAATTCAGCAATGTTTAGAATTACTTCGAGGTTGAAATTATGTGGAGAAAAAGTCACTGAAAGTGACATGTTAGAAAAGACATTTTCCACTTTTCATGCATCCAATTTGCTCCTGCAGCAGCAATATCACCAAAAGGGCTTTACAAAATATTCTGAATTGATTACTTGTCTCCTTGTGGCTGAGCAAAATAATGAATTGCTTATGCAAAATCATGAATCCCGTCCAACTGGAACTGCTCCATTCCCAGAAGTGAATGTAGCAACACACGATCATAATACTCATGGTCGTGGTCGTGGCCGTAGCCGCGGTCATGGACGAGGAAATGCTCGGGGACATGGTATTGGTCGTGGATATGGTTATGGCCGTGGTTATGGTCGAAATGATAAGAGATCATCATTCACATGGAAAAATAAAGAACTTATGGAAAAATGGAGAGATGCTCAAAATAGCGAACAAACTAAAAACATCTGCTATCGTTGTGGTAGCAAGGGACACTAGTCTCGAGTTTGTCGCACACCAAAGCATCTCGTAGATCTGTACCAAAAATCCCTTAAAAATAAAGGGAAAATAATAGAGTCAAATTTTACTGGTATAGATGATGATTTCTATGATTTTAGTGTTGATGATTTTCTTACTCTTCCTGAAGAAGAAATTGACCACTCAGTTGGAGAAGAGAGTGCTCTTAAATAAATTATTTTTAATGTTTCATGTAATTTGTTTTGTTGTAAATTTTGTCTTTATCAATAAAATTTTGTTAAATATTATTGTCAATTATATTTTTACTCATGATTTATTTTATTTATTTAATGAAGAATGAATGCTCATGTGAATGACGAAGATATATGTCTCACAGACAGTGCAACAACTCATACCATTCTCAAGAATGAAAAATATTTTTACCATATAGTAAAACAAGAAGCCAATGTTAATACTATATCTGGTAGTATAAATATAATTGAAGGCTCCGGCAGAGCCAGTATTTTGTTACCTGGAGGAACAAAATTGCACATTGAAAGTGCATTATATTCTAAGAAGTCTCAAAGAAATTTGTTGAGTTTTAAGGATATCCGCAGAAATGGATATCATATTGAGACCACAAATGAAGGAAATGATGAATATCTTTACATCACAAAATTAATTTCTGATAAGAAATGCATATTGGAAAATTACCTTCACTTTCCTCCGGTTTGTACTATACTTATATTAGTACAGTTGAAACAAATGTTATTGTAAACCAGAAGTTTACAAATAAGAATGACTTTGTTATCTGGCATGAACGATTAGGCCATCCTAGATCAATTATGATGCGAAAAATAGTTGAGAATTCAAATGGTCATTGTTTGTCTAGCAGACAAATTATGCAAACTAAGAATTTCTCATGTGCCGCTTATTCTCAAGGAAAATTGATCATTCGGCCATCAACAATGAAAATTGGGAATGAATCACTCACATTTTTAGAGCGTATACAAGGTGATATTTGTGGACCAATACACCCTTCATGTGGACCATTTAGATATTTTATGGTTTTAATTGATGCATCAACTAGATGGTCACATGTTTGCTTATTATCAACTTGCAACCAGGCGTTTGCGAGATTACTAGCTCAATTAATTCGTTTAAGAGCTCATTTTCCTGACTATCCAATTAAGAAAATACGCCTTGATAACGCTGGTGAATTCACATCTCAATCATTTAATGATTATTGTATGTCCATTGGAATTGATGTTGAACATCCTGTAGCACATGTTCATACACAAAATGGACTTGCTAAATCATTGATTAAACATTTGAAATTGATAGCAAGACCATTGTTAATGAGATCAAAACTCCCAATTTCAACTTAGGGACATGCAATCTTGCATGCGGCAGCACTTATTCGCATCAGGCCTACAAGTAATCATGAATATTCCCCTTTACAATTGGTTCATGGTAAAGAACCAAATATTTCCCATCTAAGAATCTTTGGAAGTGCGGTATATGTTCCTATTTCTCCTCCACAACGCACTAAGATGGGACCTCAAAGAAGGTTGGGAATATATGTTGGATACGAAAGTCCATCTATAATAAAATATCTTGAACCTTTAACAGGTGATTTATTTACAGCTCGTTTTGCTGATTGTCATTTTGATGAATCTGTTTTCCCACCATTAGGGGGAGAAAATAAATAGTTGGATAAAAGGATTAGCTGGAATGAGATATCTCTATCACATCTTGATCCTCGAACAAAGCAATCTGAACTAGAAGTTCAAAAAATAATTAGTTTGTAAAATTTAGCAAACCAATTGCCTAATGTATTTGCGGATCCAAAAAGAGTGACTAAGTCACATATACCAGCTGTTAATACTCCAATAAAGATTGATATCCCTGAAGGACAATCTAAAATTTCAAATGAGTCTGAAGCCAAAGTAAAACGTGGCAGACCTGTTGATTCTAAAGATAAAAATCCTCGGAAAAGAAAAGTAAATAAAGAGGATGGTCGAATCGAGGATATAAAGACTCCAGTAGAGTCTCCTGACATAATCAAAGTTTCAAATCCAGAAGAAACTAAGGTACCTAAAATTGATACAAACAAAGAGATCTCGATAAATTATGTCATGGATGGTATACAATGGAATCGACCTGAAGTCGATGTTGATGAAATTTTTGCATTCAAAGTAGCTCTTGATATTATAAATGATGATAAGAATCATGAGCCAAAATCTGTTAAGGAATGTGCACAAAGAAATGATTGACCAAAGTGGAAAGATGCAATGCAAGAAGAGTTAAACTCACTTGCAAAATGAAAAGTTTTTGGACCTGTAGTTCAAACACCTAAAGGTGTAAAACCAGTTGGGTATAAATGGGTCTTTATGAGAAAAAGAAATGAAAATGGTGAAATTGTGCGATATAAAGCAAGACTTGTTGCACAAGGTTTCTCACAAAGACCTGGTATTGATTTTGAAGAAACATATTCACCAGTGATGGATGCAACAACTTTTCGATACTTAATAAGTTTGGCGATTCGTGAAAAGCTTGATTTACGCCTCATGGATGTTGTTGCAGCATATTTATATGGCTCACTTGAAAATGACATATATATGAAACTCCCTGAAGGATTTAATTTGCCTGAAGCATACAAGACAAATCCTCGAGAAAATTATTCAATTAAATTGAATAAATCTCTTTACGGACTGAAACAATCTGGACGTATGTGGTATAATTGCCTCAGTGAATATCTGTTGAAAGAAGGGTACAAAAATGACCTGATTTGTCCATGCGTTTTTTATGAAAAGATTAGGAAAAGAGTTTGTTATAATTGCAATTTATGTGGATGATTTAAACATCATCGGAACTCGTGAAGAGCTCTCAAAAGCTGTAAATTGCTTGAAAAAGGAATTCGAGATGAAAGACATGGGAAAAACAAAGTTTTGTCTCAGATTACAATTAGAATATTTAAAGGAAGGAATTTTAATGCACCAAAAGACCTATACTGAAAAGGTACTAAAGCGGTTCTATATGGATAAATCACACCCCTTGAGCAGTCCAATGGTTGTAAGGTCACTTGAAGTAAGCAAAGATCTTTTTCGACCTCAAGAGAAAAACGAAGAACTACTTGGTCCTGAAGTACCATATCTCAGTGCAATTGGTGCACTGATGTATCTTGCTAGTCATACACGACCTGATATATCATTTGCTGTCAATTTGTTAGCAAGACATAGTTCTTTACCCACAAAAAGGAATTGGAATGGGATTAAACACATATTCTGATACCTTAGAGGTACAATAGACATGGGTTTATTTTTCCCATATGTATCTAAGGCAAACCTAATTGGTTATGCAGATGCGGGGTATTTATCTGATCCTCATAATGGTCGATCACAAACAGGATATTTGTTTACATGTGGTGGTACAGCAATTTCATGGAGATCCATAAAGCAAACGATTACAGCAACATCATCTAATCATGCTGAAATTCTAGCATTACATGAAGCAAGTCGAGAATGTGTTTGGTTGAGATCTATGATTCAACATATTCAAGAAACTTGTGGCTTGCATGCTGGAAAATTACCACCAACAATCTTATGTGAAGATAATGCAACTTGTATCTCCCAATTAAAGGAGGGTTATATTAAAGGATATAGGACAAAACATATTTCACCAAAAATTTTCTTTACTCATGATCTTATAAAGAATGGTGAAATAAATGTCCAGCAAGTCCGATCATGTGAGAATCTAGCAGATATCTTCACAAAATCATTACCAATCAAAGTCTTCGAACAACTAGTAGAGAAGATTGGTCTTCGACGCTTACATAAGTGTTCTGATGAGGGGGAGAATTAAATTGTTGTACATTTAATTATTTATTTACTTTGTAAAGAATGTTGTACTCTTTTTCCTTCACTAGGTTTTTATCCCACTGGGTTTTTCCTAGTAAGGTTTTAACGAGGCACATTCTAAAATGTGGACATCCAAGGGGGAGTATTATGAATATTTTATATGGTGGATGTCCACCTCTCCCTATTATAAATACCCACTCTCCCTTGCACTTGTTTATACATGAAAAACACTTCTTTCACTCCTAATCTCTCCTACTCTCAAGTTCTTCTTCTAAATCTTCTTCTCTTACTCATATAATTTTAGTTTATTTCATAACATGTACTAAATTGATCAATCACACATATTAGAGATAATTTTGAGATTTTGCTCATTTTTTTCTTCTGTGATTATATCTTTCTCTATTCTTGGTGCTAGCGTAAATGATTTATTACGTGATATCCTAAGTTTAGATATTGAACTAGAGTAATTTTGGACACGTTTAAAAATTAGAAACCTTTTTATTTAAAAGTTAGAAATTTTAAAAAAATATTGGATAACGTTTCTTTGATAATTTTGATAACTTATTTTTTATCTATTGTTTTAAAAAAACTAAAAATTAAATTAAAAAAACTAAAAAACAACTTTTAGATATTCTCCTAAAATTATTTTTAAAACAACCTATTTTATATATAATTTTTTAACATTAGATGGGGTTTATTGAACATTTTAATATTGTTTGTATCACTAATTAGATTTACTCTGATTAAATTTTAATTATCAAATAGAAAAAATTATTTACTAAGTTTAACCATTATTTTATTTTAAATAATAAATTTATTATTTATATATTTAATTAAAAAATTAATTTGCTTTTTAAAAATATATGAAGGACCGTCCTAGGAGCGTGAGACAAGTTCTTTAAGTAACCGGTAGATAATTGGATCCATTGATTTTTTTTTAATGTTAAATCTAATGGACATAATTGGTGTTGGGTATTGAACAAGACTCATCTTATATTGTACCTTAGGCGTAACCTTTGCATTTTAAATTTTGAAGATTGCTTCTAAAATTTATATTTTGAAACAAATTCTTTTATTTCTTATTATTAACTTTTCAAAAATATACTTTCAAAACAATATCACAAAATCAAAAGAAAAGTCAGTTTAAAAAGCTCATTTATTTCAAAATTTATGATTCTTGGATAAAAAATTTTACCTACCTAAATAGGTGGAATTCCTGAAAATACAAATCTTTTATATTTTAAATTTTTTTTAGCCTAGAACATATCTATATAACTTGTGCTAAACATACTTAAATTTCCTTACCAAAAAAATAGTTAAATTTTCTTTTTAACCAGCATCCTCTCTGCCTAAGTATTATAAGATTATGTTTTTCTAATTTTTAGTAGTGTGAAGAAAATTTAAAGGATATAAAAGATAGTTATTTCAATAACCAATACGAATAATGTTTTTTTACACAGGTTATTGAGACATCTAGTGTAAAAACATTTAAAAATTATAAATCGCATTCTTTATCTTAACAAAATTTAATTTTGTTTACCAACCTTATAAATTATAGAAGTTACCTGTGCGTTTGGTAAAGATAGTTTAAAATTTATTTAGAGACTAATGATACGTTTAGTTTATAAGTTTTCTTAGAAAAATAGAAAATTATTCTTAGAAAATTTTAAAGAAGTTAAAAAAACTATTTATTTACAAATTATTTAATTTTTTATAGAAAAATAAAAAAACTGATTTTCTATTTTTTAAGAAAATCAGAAAACTCTTTTAAAAAGTTTTCTAAGAAAAGTAAAAAAAATATTACAATATAAAAATTATTGTAACCAAATGGGAATATGAAACAAACTGCTACTAATTCAAAAAGTTCTACTGCTACAAGTTTTCAAACATTAGAACACGCAACTTGCACTGTTCATTTAAATTAGTATTATCATCTTTAAATATTGAATTGGTTTTCCTGCAATTCTGCTTAACAAAAGAAATGGTAAAGGATTGTAGAGACGTTATCTATATTATAAGTTAGTTTAGCGGAAAGACCAACCCTATCATATCTATCAACTTACATTTTTATTTTTTTGTTAAATTTAAGATTTAATATTTCGTATGATTTTTATGATGTATCATGATAATATTTTTATTATTCTTTGTAACTATTTTTAAATATATTTAAACACAAACTCATTTGCTCTTATTTTAATATTACTTTAAATTTTTGTCACAATTTTTATGTGATGCATATACTATACAGTATTGTCATAAATAATATATATATATATATATATATATATATATATATATATATATATAAGACATATCTCAATTAATTTGAATTAAAGAATGTTTGAAAAAAATTTGGAAATGAAGTTCATTCTACAAGAAAGCTCACATTAAACATAATTTCCAACAAAAAACTGATAAGATATTTACTATAGTTGTTTGTTCTTAAAAGAATTTATGAAAAAGAAAAGAAATCTGAATAGCATTCTCTTCAAATGGAGATTGAAACTTGTTGAAAATGATCCATAGTTTTGTTTGTTTAACAAACCTATACATGACATTTTGTTCAATGCTTTATATATATATATATATATATATATATATATATATATATATATATATATATATATATATAGATTCAAATATCATCTACTAAATTAGATCTTTAATAGTTGTATAGTTCAACCGAATAGAAAGAAAAATACGAATTTTGTAAGACTCACATAAGTGAGTGAGACTCACAAAATCCATTGTCTATCTTTTTCCTAATATTTAGGGCATTTTTTAATCATGATTTTGATGAGTTGAATCTCAAAAGGCTCACAAAATCAAAGCATATTTTAACACACTTTTACTATTAATATTAATCAATTACTCTAGCTATTTGATAATTCTATTTCTATAAGATTGCATGTAGGTCAATGACCTCTTCAATCTGGCAATGCATACCTACACCTAACACAATCTATTAATCAAACTTATGACTTGTTTAGTTATCAATTAGTGTTTCTCCACTCCCAAATTAAATTGATCAAAAGTTATTTTTTAATCTGTTATTCAAACAATGTTGAACCAACCTCGAATAATGAATAAGATTAATATTAACTATTAAATGACTCTATTTTCACAACTGATTATCAACGGGAACTTTAGACATCTATAAGTAGATGATGAAACCCTTTGTTCCCTGATTTTTTTTTTCCAGTTAGAAGTGTATTCTGTTTTGACTCTGTACCAGTAAATAAAGCTTTTATGTCCATCCTCTAGTTACAAATTAAAGAACAACAAACAAATAGGGGGCGAAAAAATGAATGCACCATCCACTAAGGTCACCATTGTTCTTAAGTGCTATACCTTGCAGGTGTTCATGTATAAGTCAGTGAAGATGTGCACTCAATTGCAGCTTGCCTCCTCATTTTCATTCAACGGCTGAGACTTTATCACTGAATCTATTCCATTCCAAAAGAAAGCACCTTTGCATGAGGCAACAACCTAAAAAAGCATGGTCGACACGAGCACTGCTTCATCAATGGAATCAACTATCTACGAATCTCAGACATCCATGGATATGCATGGAAACTCCCTCGTGTTGGTAGGCCAGGAACACACGAAGAAAAATGCTTTTGGGATTAGAACTAACATTAGCTTAAAAATGGGATTAGACCTGTTGTTGATATGAAGATATTGGCAAAAAATTGGTTGGCTGAGATTCTCTATACATCATGATCATTGGAGCCTAGCAATTTATCCTCCTCTCTTGGAATTTCAGTGAGTTGAACACCCGAACGTGTCATAATTTTGTTCCATTCATTTTCAACCCTGAAAAATACCCACTGGAAGCGTCGCAACATCTCCAAAAGAGTGATAGTAAACACTGTCAAGTAGTTATGGCGGAGATGGGCAGATAGTTTGTATGTCCACGAGCAGCGCAGAATGAAGTTGCTTCCAATTGCCCAAAAGTATATCTGCAGCTCAGAAATTAGATTAGTCAAATCAAATGAACATGTGTTGCATCTTTGTAATAAAATGCATCAGCTTCATACCCATTGTCGTCCATAGAACATGGTGGAAACCACATGTGGTTTGTTGAACTTGAATATGCGGGAAAAGCCACTGCAAACAAGGAAAAAGGATAAAAATCTCAACGTAAAGCAAATGGGGAAGATTATTTGTCATGAAAAGTAAAGTGCAGCACAAGACCAGCATCTAGACATCAAGTGCATCATGCATGTCAATTTATTGTCATAAAATTTCGAGATAATTACGCTAACTTCCCCTAAGGTATGCAATAACTATACTTAAACCCTTAATTCAAAAATTATACCTGCATCTATTAGTTTATTTATTATTCTTACACACTGATCCCTTTATTTTTTAAAAAGTTACACATACTTCCCTTAACACATGAAATAGCTTTCAGTATAAGTTAGGTCCGTCATTTCAAGATGCTAATAGAGTCTATCATAAATTCATTAGTGGGCCGCCTATGAGAGGATATGTTGTAAGTCTCATGTTATTGGACCACCCGTATTTATCCACGCTCTAGGTGTGTTGAAAGTCCTACACTAAATAAAGATATGGACAACTAATAGTATATAAAATGAGGATAATTCTCATCCTATGAGCTAGCTTTTATGATTGAATTAGGTCTAATATCTAAATTAAGATGGTACCAAAGTCAATTTTATATCCGTTATTGGGCCACCTGTATTAGTCCACGATCTAGATGTTCATTCCTATGCATGAGAGGGATGTTGAAAGTCCCACATTGACTAGAGATATGACCAACGAATAGTAAATAAGGTGAATATAATCCTCATCCTGTGAGCTAGCTTTTGGGTTGAGTTAGACCTGTCGTTTTCTAATATGGTATCAGAGTTTGACTAGTCCGAAGGTTGGACTACCCACAAATCTCCAATCTAGCAAACTTCAGGCACCAGATGTCCAATCCTAGGTGGAGGTTAAGATGTTAAGATAAATCCTTCATCGATTAGCAATATGGTTAGTATACACCTTATAAAGCTTGTGACAACTCTTAACTCATTAACTTTTGGAATAAGTTAGGTTTGTCATTTCTAATACCTTACAAACGAATGAAACATGTACTTTATACCTTAAAAATAACAAGGATAGGGGTGCACAAGGGAGGTAAACATAATTTCTGGAATAAGCAGGGTTTAACTATAATTAACACTAACATCGTGAGAGGTCTATGCAATTATCTTTTAAGATTTAAAATCTAAGCTGTCCTAGATGTAACACTTGTATCTATCTATGCAAATAGCAAGATCTCTTATTATCAAACAAATCTAAAAGGGTAAGATGGTAGTTTAGATACCTTAAATCCCAATCTCTGGTTATATCCCAGTAAAATGAATATAGGGAATTAATGACACTTGAGAGAAGCCACAGAGGTCGATAAAGAGTTGTCCATTTTTCAGGGAGGACATGGTATTTAAGCGCTGAAAGAAAAATTACTGGGAATGCGGTTGAATATTTCAAAGCTGGAAAACAAGTGCAAATGGAGTTAGAATACTAGGATGTCAAGAAAATGTAATGACCACACCTATTCTTTTAAATAATAAAAAAAAAGAAGATTGACTTCTGTGTGTCAGATGTTTAGGCGTGCCTGCACTTTCAGGAGAGTAAGTGGAAAAGATCTCGGGAGCAATTACCATTGAAGAGACAATTTTTTTCTTTGGTATCTCTGTACTGGCGAAGACACTGTAATAAACGCCACAAATAAGGAAGAACGAGAACCATTGGTATGGCCACTGAGTGACTACCACAGACTGAATCAGCTTCAAGCCAAGCAATTGTGGCAACCTGATATTATGAGAAATAAAAATATTTTATGCAAAGCCCTAAAAAATATTGAAGGAAACAAGTAAATTTGCACAGGAAAAACATGACAGAGGATTGGAAAAAATTGTTTAGATGAAAAGATTATATACATAAAATATTATATTGTTTAGTTGAAAAGATTATATATATAAAATTGTTTAGATGAAAACCGTTAATGAAAAGATTATATACATAAAGGAAGAAGAAAGATCAATGATAAGAAAAAAGTGCACATGCAAAATAAGTGTATGAAATTTTTAATAGAATACTTCAAAATGATATAACGAGTTGTATTCAAATAATAGACTTGTGCAAACACATGAATATATATAGGAAAAATTCCCATATGCTAAGCATCTACATGGAATACTTTGTCAGAATACTACAAAAAGATATTATATCAACTCAAAAACACACAAACCAAAATAGAGATTGGAAATCATAAGCAATACAAGAAAAAAAAATTGGCAATACCTGTCTGTTTATCATTCTACACACTGAACGTTCCAAATCTGAAAAAACCTGTACACAGTGCACAATTAAGAGCAACCACTAGGAAAAGGAATTGACATTTAAAAAAAAAACAGGAAATATCACAGCAGTTAGTTTCTTCTCTCTCTAAGGGGGAAATAAAAAATATACATATTTCTAAGCACTTAGAAAATGACATTCATGATATAAATAGAAAATTGCACCAAGTAATTTACTATTAGGCTATTAATGTACCTTTGCCATGGAGGTTAAAATATCAGCCACGAAAAAGTCGGGAAACGTTATTGGCTGTATGAAGAAGAGAACCATCGTTTGTGAGAAAAATATGATAAGCTTTATAATGAGAAAATCAACTAACAAACTCAGAGAGTAAAAACTAGTAAAATTAACAATCTATAATATCAAAGTCGTGAATCAAACTAAGATTATTAGATTCACATCAATAATGTAAAAGACTTGCATGCTTCAGGTGCTTTATAAAAGGAACCAAATGCAGATGGACACTCAAAATAATCTCTGGCATAACAATCAAGAATCTAACCTGCAAAGGAAAAGCTATCCGCAATAATGTCCTCAAAAAGAAGTAACGAGAGGACAAAAAGAAAATATCAAAGGGAAAGATCAAGATTACTGCAACAAGGATGTAGAGAAGCACCTGCAATGCCGTACATAAATCAGATGATCAGAATATAGGCTAGATGAAATGATTCTCATAGAGAGGATCACAGGAAGTGATCAATATCCTGATATTTAGGACGGGTAGCTTCTGTCCTTAAAGAATCTCTAATTTAAGACATCAGCTACTACATGAACTCATAACTAAGAAGCCCCTCAAAACCAACAAAAAAAATGAAAATTACATCTGCATTTTATGTAATCAAAAGAGAAAAAAATCTATATCCAAACAAGCCAATGAATATCATATCTAACAAAGCAGTCAAATTCAACTGGTTAAGAGGAGAGAGAAAGCCATAAGGAAAGAACAGAGCAGATACTAAACTGGTTGAGATGCCGCCAGTGATACTTCTCCATGAGAATAGAGATAGAGATAAGCAGTCATGCTAGTAGGGACAATGATTGTCATCCAAGTGCTACACTGAAAATAACACAAGAGTTTGATATATAAACAATTAAACACAAGTAATGGTTTTATATAGTAGCAGCATTTTTGAACCATGCTATTGACACAACTCCAGACTCTTTACCGTAACAGAAAATTTATAGTTGATGCAAGAACAAGGATTGGAGGTTGGATTATCTCTCTCTATATTGTGACAGGCTGCTATAATCCGTACACAAAATATATCGAAGCAATTTGAAAAGAGCACCTCAATAAAGGAATACTTTGCATACCCTTTGTAAAATCTTAAGATTAAGTATTAACTAGCAGATAGAATTAAAGGAATACAAATTTCTGTTTTATGTTTCCTCAACACTTGACAAGTCATTTGTAGGCATAATTTGTTTTTAAGCGGCTAAGCATTTATTACATTGATTAGTAATGCATTTCAAGAACTGCATATGGAAAACTATGTGGTTGAAATGTTGATCATCAAAATCAAGGATAAAAAATCAAACTCTCAACTTCGCATTGAATAATGTTTTCTCCAAAAAGAAGGCAAAGAACCTAACTACCTTCCATATCTCTTTGTGAGTAAGGTGGTTTTGATCAAGATCAAAAATCTTGGGATAGCTCACATTCGATTGTAGAAATACCCACACATTTACTCCCCAAAGCCAGACCATCATAGTCTGTAAGATTAAGCAACAAAAACTGAGGTAAAAGTTCCACAAAAACTGTGCTCAATGTACAACATATACAGGAGAACTAACCCCAACTCACCACGAGAAGGAGAGGGTTGTAATACAAAAATGCCTCATATAAAAACAGATCTCTCAAATTCACATGCATTCTCATGACAGAATCCCAACCAACCTGATTTAAGAGCCAGAGAAAAGTGAATATTAGATGCAAAATAGGTAAATAAAATAGAAATTGCAAGGGGTTTTCTTAGGAGATGTTCATCGATATCCATGAAAGGGATTAGAGACAGGCTCTGATCTGACCTTGCAGCAAGTAAGGCCCCATATCAGAAAGAGTGTCACCTGAAAAAAATAGAATAAAATAGACTGTTCACAAACACTAGAAGATAAAGAGAGAGAGCCGGGGGGGGGGGGGGAGAATCAAAAAAAATGTCCCATTATCATAGGAATACAGTTAAATTGATAGAGATTTCCACAAATATAAAATTTCAGTCTGCACAATTTTTAAATTTTGTAGCCTTCTTTTAAACACAAGAAACATTATATATATATATATATATATATATATATATATATATATATATATAACATATACTCCAGCTCAAAAGAGCCTTCTGGTTGCTCTAGTGATCAAAGAAAACCAAGTGAAAAGAGTAGTATCCACTCCCGAACTTATGCCAATTGTGCAAGATATACTCACAGACCTTGAACCTCCACAGAAAAGTTGGAGATGGCGCAGCACTTTGCACAGGTGAAATTATATTCTTCATTGTATCAGCTCTACTGTATTGCAGGACCTATAGGTCTGCTTCTGCAGAATAAAATGAAAATAATTTGTCAAAAATAGTGTGTGACAATAAAAGAAAACACAACATTTTGGGGACAATGCAAAGGGGGGCAGGCGGAGCAGCTAAACAGAAATATTTTTTTTTATGAAATCATAAAGGACATTATTGAAGTGCAGCTTGGTGCTATAAAGTTTCTGTTATGTGTGGGTTCAAGGGAGGGGCTGGATCCCTAGGGAAAGGGCTGGGGGACAACCTTGCCACAACTCAAGCCAGAAACCTTCCCGTCACATGGCGACAACTCCAAGTTCCAACCATTGCACCAAGGCTACTACAAAGGATGAAGCAAAGTAAAAGGGACAATACAGTCTAGAACTTAGCATCTTTCTCAATATTATTGGAGTTCTCACGTTTTACATAGTCCTGATTCATTTCTAGCCACGGTCCAGCACATGAATTTACCATCCAAAGCTCAATTGAACTCAGTAATGAATAATCATTGCTAAAGATCTTCAGAGGAAAGAATCTGTATTTCAACATTGTTTTCTTCAGTCTAGATTGATCTACAGTTCCTTCAAAGTTAATAATTTCTTGCTTATAGCTCACTACCACTTATGTCATTGTGAAAAAGTAAGCTGCCTCAGTGTAAATCCTAGTACACATCAACACAACACACGCATGAGACCTCAATTTATACCATATCATGATTCTCTGTATTCTAGCTTCAACTGTGACGTTACGTTCAGAAACATAGCAATGGCCTTTTTCTTCTACCAGGGTGTCTTCAACTTTTGTGTATACAGTACTCTAATGATTAACTACTTGTAATAAATACTACAACAATATTACTATTATCCAACAAGAAACACCTAATTCATTAGAGAAATCAATTTGGAAACTGGAACAGTTAAACTGGGGTATCCATGTCCTTGAGCTCATGAAAATGACACACTGAGCTGCCAAAGAGAAGGCCCCAACATTATAAATGCTAAATCCAACACCACATGTAAAAAGGCTCATAAATTTGGGGAAATTGGGATGCACCACAATAGTAGGATACTCAATTATTCAATAAATTTAAGGCTTTCTCACATCACAATTAAGAAAAATCAATAACACACTTGACATGCACCCCGTAATAGGAGTAAATCCATTTCCTTTTCCGATTCCTCAATAAATTTCAAAGCCAACAACAACAAACAAGTTAAAATCCAAATAAACACAGCTTTAACAAGCACAACAATCTCGGACAATCTCACCGAAGAACACAAGAACAGACAGAGTAAAAGCCCAGACCCCACTTAACAGATTCCATAAAAAACAAAACTTGACAGTGACCCATCATTCACGGAGCCATACAACATCGGAAGGAAATTCCAACAATCAACTTGTGGGGTGAAACGACAAAACTGAATCAGATGAGTTACCAGTTGTTATGATCAGCGCGTGAGTCAGATCTGAGAGCAAAATTATGGGAAACTTTATTCTCGCGCGAAGGACGCAACATTAACAATAAGGAATGATTGATGATGATGATGATGATGGTGTTGCGTCAATCTCAAAGCACGTTGTTTACTTGCATTGTTGGCAATGGGATTTGGTGAAAACTAAAAACCGTGGCAGTGGTAGTGTTGTTGTTTTACCCGCCACTATGTGTCTCTGCTATACTAAATAGATTCACCACAACTCTGAATTGTGCTTTCTACAAAAGAAATGAGAGAAGGGGGGGTTCTCGTTGGATTTCACCTGGAATCGTTACTGTGATCTTCATCACACTTTTTTTTATATTATTATTGGGTGAAAATGGAAGGCAATGAAAATAAAATAGAAGTAGATTTACAAACAAATTAATCTTTTAATTTGTGCAAGCTCGATTAGAAATGTAACTGCGTTTTTTATTTTTTTTATATAAAAAACTAAGTTAAATTTTAATTAAATGATTTTTTTACAATGGTTAGGGTTTTGTTAACCTCGTTTGAGGGAAAATAAACATTAAATATGTGTATTGGTTTTAATATATATTACAAGATTCTCCTTAATATTATTTCCTTGCATTTATTACTTATATTTGGTCTTTTAAAAAAATTCTATAGATAAATTAATTTTTCAATTTTTATAATTTTTTTGTATTTTTTTACTTTTTTGGAATTAACCACATGTATCTCCCTCTAAAACAATTCTATTTGGGACTTGGTCACAATTAAGGTTTCTCGCTCCTTTCAATAAGTGTATTTAGTGGGCATCAAACGGATGTCTCCCCCACAACCTAATTTCTCAACATATAAACTCACAGCATAATTTCTCACACAACATGAACAAACACTAAGGTGACAAAGGTGGTTTTGATTTTTAGTTTTAAAAACCAAAACTTGTTTTTGGTTTTAAGTTTCATTTTTAGTTTACAAAATTTTGAAATTTAAAAAGTTATAAAACTTTCACAATAATAATCAAAGTTATTTTAGACATTAACAACAACAACAATATAATAATATTAATGGCAATAATAAATCTTCTACAATTGTGGTGATTGTAACATCCTGTTTTTAATAATAGTCCTATTTTGTAAATTATGAAGTATGGAAGGTCTGTAAGTGATAATCAATGAATAAAACACCCAGTGGATGGTTTGTAATACTTCAAAAATTCCATTTTTGGACATAATCATGGAATTTATATAAACCTTTAGAGATATTATTCTTTTTCCGAGTGAAACATGTCTTAGAAAGAACTGTCCGAGTGAAAAAGGGACTCTGTTCCGAGTGAAAGAGAAAAATTCCGAGTGAAGGTAGAAATTCCGAGTGAAGGTTGTGTTTTCCGAGTGGAACATGGCCGAGAGGGTTTCTTCCGAGTGGAGTCCTTGTCTCAGAGGCACTTATGAGTGAAGTGGGACTGATAGAACCACTTCTGGGTGAAAGAATCCGAGTGACTCACCTTGGAGTGACTCACTGCCAAGTCAAATGCCTTCAAATGACTCATTTCCGAGTCAATTATCTCTGAATGATTCGTTTCTGAGTCAAACGCCTCAGAAAGACTCATTTCCGAGTCAAGTATTTTCCAATGACTCGTTTCCGAGTCAATCATTGTCAAACGTTTCATTTCTGAATGAAAGTTCACTAAGTGCCTCATTTCCGAGAGAAGTACAAAGGAAAATTCATTTCCGAGTAAAGAAATTCCGAGAGGGTTATCTCAGAATTGAGTGTAACTCTGCCGAATGAAAGATCTCCGAGTGTGACTCCGAGTGGGATGGCACTGAGTGGGAATTTATGAAGTGTTTGCCCAGAAGTATTCTGGACTAGCTTCACTCGTGAGAAAATGAAAAGGAAGTCGGTTTTTGAAATAAATTACCGAGTGAGAAAAGACTCGGTCTGGAATGATTTAACAGAGTGAAAAACTGATTGAGATGACTCAGACTTGAGTGATGTTGTCGAGTAGACTGATTGAGAGTTGACTCGGTTTTGGAATATATTGCCGAGTGAAAAACTGAGTGAAGAATGACTCGGTTTGGAATAAATTATGCCGCGTGAAAACCGAGTAAGAGGAGTCGGTTTGGATTAATTCTGCTGAGTGGAAACTGAATGGATGACGGGTCGGTCTTGGATCAGAAACTGAGTGATGGGATGAAGGTTCAATCACTACTGCCCAGTCTTTTCCTTTCTGACTGATTGAACAACGCTGGAACTCCGAGTGAAGGCAACTACCAAGCGAGGCTTGTGTGTCTCGCTCAAGCGAGTCGGTATTCGCTTAAGCGAAACTCCCCCTGACAGTGCAGTGTATGACACTCGCTCAAGCGAGTGAGGATTTCGCTTAAGTGAGAGGGACTCGAATTTCCGTTTCTTCACACTACTGGCAGTTTCCAGTCAGTTTAGATGCTGATCGAGTAGAATTTCAGTCGGCATACAGTGACAGAATTAAAGTTTTGACACCAATTTTGTCCTCTTATGCATATTTTAATATATCTATTCCAATCATACACACCCTAACATGTAGGTGGCCAGAAATGGACAATATTACAGCTCATTTCTTATCTGAACTTCCATTATTTCCACAATCAAACACACCTAACAGCCCACTAAAATGCAACCACGGGAAAACTTGTCTCCCCCACTTGCCTTTGCATTATTAAACAAACACCACCTCTTCCGAAACTCTTAAAATAAAGAAGTTAGTGAATCTTCTACCTCTCAATTCCTCTTCTCCATCAAGATACAATCAAACTGAAGCTAGGACAGTAAGGAGAACATTTTCCAATCAGCCAAAGATCTTCAATCCAAGTAAGAGGGGATAGGGTTGTGAATAATTATGAAATGGGTAGAATTGTATGCTGTTCTAGGATTCCAGTATTATTTTTGTATCTTGTTGCTTAGTTTTAAAGCTGAAAACGTATGAATTTGATTCTGATTTCTTCATCAAAGTTGTAGATCTTTTTGTTATGTGAATTTTGAGACCTGAACCGACTGATTTAGATGTGTATAGAATGAGTTATAGCCAAAATACTACAGCATATCCGTTTGGAATATTTATCCTATGTTTTATGCATATATTAATATTCTGGGAATTATACATGCATAATTAGCCTTTGATGTCTTCACAAAAGTTGTATATATTTATGTTATGGATCCATAGAAAGTGGTTTCAAGTTAAAAGGATAATTGTAGCTCTAGTTATGCCTAAAATACTGAAGTATGTTCAAGCCGAAAATCTGTTAACATGAAATACGAATTTTATTTTTAAAACTGGGAATTTTGTGGTGAGAATTAGTGATCGGTGTCTTCATAAAAGTTTTATATATTTGTGTTATGAGTAATTTAGAACTGGTCCTATGCCAAAATTATTTTTGTAGCTCCAGAAACGTTGAAAATACTAACATATATACGTTTTGAAAACTCTCTTTGAGGTAGTTTTGTATTCTGTGGATAAGTGGTGTTTCTGTTTAGAATTTGACATTATGGTCTTCATGAAAGTTGTAGATAATTCTATTATGAAACTACAAAAAGTGGAATCACTTAACAAGGATTTGATTTGCTCATGTTATGGCTGTTCTACTAACATATGTTGCTGTTGAAAAATTCTAAAATTTACTCATAATGGTTTTTATGGATGAAAATGATATTTTCCATATGAGTAATGATTTATTATTGAATTATTGAAAAACTATGGATTATTATGGATGTTATTAAGTGTCCTATACATGACATACAGTATGTATATCTTTGTCATGAATGATTATGAATGACTAAATTATTGTATACATGAATGCCTTGTGGTTTATTGAGATATGTTGTTGAAACAGTAAATCCATGATTCTGAAAATTATTATATGTGATGTGTCCTTTGAGGACTTGTGGTTTTCCAAGTGGTTTTGGAAATATTGATATCATGGTATGTTAAATGATAAAGAGAATTAAAGGTATTCATGCATCATAAGCATTTGGACGCACCATGGAATTTAGGGGTTCCATGATTGCCTACCCTGGTGGGGGGTTACTCTACGATGTGAGTTAAAGCCTATTTACACAGGAACCATGGGGGTGTAGGGATCCATGGTTGTGCAAATTCCTACTGGTATACTTATTTTCGCGAGAACCATGAGGGTGTAGGGATCCATGGTTGTGCAAATTCCTACTGGTATACTTATTTTCGCGAGAACCATGGGGGTGTAGGGATCCATGGTTGTGCAAATTCCTACTGGTATACTTATTTTCGCGAGAACCATAAGAGTGTAGGGATTCATGGTTATGCAAATTCCTACTGGTGTCTCTATGAGACTTTTTACTGTAGTATTCCCACCAAACCAAATGGATCCAGCATGACATCATTTGACTAATTAAAGATTTATTAATTATAAATGAACTTGTTTGGCATATTCATCATATCATTATGTCTTGTTGGTTGTGTTTGTGCAATTTTATTTATTTTATATTTATTCTATATTCTGTCTCACTCTTACATTAATTTTTATAGTGCACGATACGCAGAATGACGAGTGATGCCATGAATGAAGCTTATATAAATTATTGCTTGGACTTTGATTTTGTTTTAATTTAATGGATTGTAATAATATTATGTACTATGTACTGTAATCTTTTATAACATTTCCGTTATATAAATGTTTTAATTATTCCCGTCTAGTATGCATGATAATATTCCGCGTTTATCAACTTTTACGTGACTTATTACAAATTTCAAAAATGATTCTTAAACGCGAAAAAATTATCCAGAAAATTTATTATGGACGTCACAGTGATAGTGATGACAACAACAACAATGATAGTGGAAAGTGACAATGACGACGGTGGTGACGGGGTAGTGGTGGACATGACAATGGAGGCGACGACGATGATGACAATGGTGGTAGCGGTGGTGGAGGTCACAATGGTGATGATGACGATATTAATGGTAGTCATGACAGGGGGTGGTGATGTTAGCAGTGACAACAATGGCGATGGTGATGGTGTAGGTTATTGTTGTCATGACGATGATAACAACATTTGTAACGACAATGTTGGTGATGGTGGTAACAATGATGGAGATAGTGATAATGATAATGGTGATTATAGTGGTGTTGGAGGTTTGGTGATAGTGGGAATGATGGTGGTGGTGGTGGTGGCACGATAGTGGTGGTAGGGTGGTCATGGTCGTGACGATGGTGGCGATAGTGTGTCATGATGACCATGGTGATGATGATGGTAGCGATGGTGGGCAATGTGGGCTAAAAGTTTATAAAACTGAATTATCCTGTGCCAGGGATAAGACTTTTAGTGTTAGTTCCATTATAAACTTTCTCTCGCGTGCTACACTGCTCCAGTGGGAATTCGATATTGTCCCTCCTAATGGGGGAGTCGGGAGTCTATATCAATTCTTTTGTTATCACATTGGTCTTTCGCATTGGGGAGCGAATATGGGTGCCACCTACAAGGGTACTTCAACGCCTAAGTCAGACCAAATGGTCAACAACAGAGCTCAAGCATAGGTTTTTAGTTTCACACATACCTTATTGAGTCATAAACGATGAGTATTTATAGAGATGAGTGGTAGTGAAGTCTTATGTAGCGTTGTGTTAGTACAAATCCATAAATTACAAGGGAAATTAACACCTATGCAGACATATTTGTCATTCTGTGCAAGTTGGCATTGATGTGCCATCGACAGATGACCAGACTCATTGGGCACTGGCCTATAGGTACTTTGGTCATTAAGAGAGGATATTTGTTGAGGCTTTAATATTGTCATGTGTCTCACACTAGGGCGTACTTTACTCATGCTGAAGGTAATCCTATGTCATGGATTGAGACTGGTATACGGGTTAGATCAAAAACTAAAAGCAAAAGTCAATAAACTTTTTTTCTTTTTGTTTTTTAAAATGACCGAACACCATTTTTAAAATAAGTAAAAACTCAATTTAGCATCTTTTTTCCAAACAATGTTGTTATTAATTTGACTTTTAAAAACCAAAACAAAAAAACTAGGAATCATCATGAACCGACCCTAAGAACTTATATAGTGTACTATTATCAAGAGAAATGGTTATGATCTTATGCGTTCTTGTTGGTGTATGTTTTTTAAGAACACTGCCAAACATTTTTTAAGTGTAAGAGATGCCTAAAAAGTAGGGTAAAAAAAGGTATACAAATTTTTAAAAGTTGAAAAGTTAAGCAATTTATCAAAAAAATAATATTTTAAAAACAATAAAATATAAGTAACAAATGCAAACATGCATTTAAGAAGAATTTTGTAATGGTGGTGGCAACAATTGTGGTAGAGGTGGTAATGATGATGGCGATGGTGGGGTAGTTATGGTCGTGACGGTGGTGGCGACAACGATTATGACGATAATGGTGGTGATGGTGGCAGTAGTGGTGGATGCAGTGGTAATGATGATGATGATAACGGTAGTCACGATAATGGCAATGGTAATAAGGGTGCTAGCGGTGACAACAATGGTGGCGATGAAGGTCATTATCATCACAACGATGGTAGCAACATTTGTGATGACAACATTGGTGATGATAGGTGTGGAGGTCATGGCGATGAAGGGAGGCGATAGTGGCAATGGCAATGGAGGTCGTGGTCATGATAATGGTGGCTATAGTGAGGCGGTAATGGAGGTTTATTGATGGTGGGAACATTGATGGTGGTGTGGTGGTGACAATAATAGTTGTGGTAGTAGGGTGGTCATGCTCATGACAATGGTGGCGATGGTGGGGTGTGGTAGTGATGGCATGCCATGATGGTGGTGGTGACAACGGTGGACATTAAGAGTTAGAAATTTATAAAACTAAAAACAAAAATCAATAAACTTTTTCTTCTTGTTTTTTAAAATGACCAAATACCATTTTGAAAATGAGTAAAAGCTTAATTCAGCATAATTTTTGCCAAACAATTTTGTTTTCAAATTAACTTTTAAAAACTAAAAGCCAAAAAGTGGCAACCACCCTAAAGTGACCATAAAAACTTATATAGTGTACTCTTGTCAAGAGAAATGGTTGTGTTCTTGTTTGAGAATGTTTTTCAAGAACACCCCAAAACACTTTTGAGATGTAAGAGATAAAAAAATAGGGTAAAAAAAGTGAACAAATTTTAAACAGTTTAAAAAGTTAATCAATTTACAAAAAAGGTAATATATGCAAACAAACAACTAAGAAAAATATGAATGAGAATCTTATAATGGATATTAAAACTAGTCTAAATATTTAATGTTTATCCAAAACCATAAATCTCTAAGGGCGAGGTTAACAAAAACCCCCGGAATATATTATACTGAAATTTTAATTTATTAATTATTTGATTTTTTATGGTATTACATTACCTGTATCAGCATTGTTAAAGGACAATCAATTTAAGGTTTTTCTCCTTTTTAAATATATGTGATCAAATCTTTCCATAATTTCTACTTTGCAATATCTGTTAACCAAAACTCATGTCTATTTTAACTCCTCATGTTCATATTTTCAATATTTTAAAATAATTATGGACTTCTTGAATACTTTTTTTTGGAATAAGAATATTCACATGCACTAGTGGAGAAAGGGGTTTTAAGCACGGTTCTGGATGGCTTTTAAGGACGGTTCCAGAACCGTCCTTGTTTCCTAACGTGCTTGTAGATGGGTACTTTTAAGGACGGTTATGAACCGTCTTTGTAAGTATCTTTTAAACACGGTTATTTTTAACCGTCTTCGTAGGGGGGGATATTAAGAACGGTTCTGAGAATACCCGTCTTCGTAGGTGGGGTTTTAAGCACGGTTATTGGAATAACCGTCTTCGTAGGTGGGGTTTTTAAGCACGGTTGTGAGTATAACCGTCTTCGTAGGTTGGCTTTTAAGCACGGTTCTTGAATAACCGTCTTTGTAGGTAGCTTTTAAGGATGGTTGCTGAATAACCGTCTTCGTAGGTGACTTTTAAGGACGGTTCTGGGAATAACCGTCTTCGTAGGGGCCTTTTCAGGACGGTTCTGCGAATAACCGTCTTTGTAGGTGACTTTTCAGGACGGTTATTTCACAACCGTGTTCGTAGGGTGTGACTTTTAAAGACGGTTTTACCATAACCGTGCTTAAAACACTTATTTTTTTTAAAAAATTTTTTTGTTTTTATTGTTTCCCAAAACCTGCATACAGTAACCAGACAGCCCAATGATGAATAATAATGAAAATGAATAAATTTCAATCAAATTATCTAAACATCAAATATGTTACATAAATGCCTAACTAGTAATTAATCTACACTAATGAGTATATAACTACACAGTAATAATATAATAAATGACAGAATTTTATTAGAGTCCTTCCTTGAGTTGAAGAAGGCTGGTGGCCCATTGGTTTCTGATTTCATCAATGTATCCTTCAGGGAACATTAAGGAGGAGTCTCGAAAGTGCTGCAAGGAAGACATGATCATTAATAGGTAAGCAACAATTTGTAATAGTAATATGTAAAAACCAAATAAATTAATGTAGGCAGCAAAAACTTACAGTTGTCCATCTGTCTACTATACCAGATTGGACAATGGTAAGCATCGTCTTCATCACGAAATACCCACACTCAAAGCTGCCATTCTGCCTATAAGACTACAAGGTACCATACATTAATTTCAAAATTGGTTTTTTTGTTACTAATTGAGGTAACATTAAAAGTAATGCTTATTAATTGAAGTGCTTACTTTTGGGAAGACCCACTCTAGTCTTTTCTTGGTCCCTTTGCCGCGTAGTAGATGGTACCCAATTAAAGCCCTGTAAGAGAATAAAACACCAGTTTAGTTAATAGAATGACTTAATCAAATATGTAAAGTTGTTTTATTTTTAAAAATCAACCTACCCGTCGAGTATTTTCATGTAGTCCGCACCAGGACTCCCATGCAACGAACAGAAGCATGCAGCAATGTTGTCCTTCGGGCAAATGACCAACAGTTGCCAGTGAAGGCTGGAATGTACCGTTGAATAGTGACAACACAATCCATTATTAAATTAACAAAAATAACTTAATATTTATTAGACTCTTACTCTCTATGAAATGGCGCAAGGTACACAGTCTTGTCCGAGGCATGCATCCAATTCTGGATGTATGCCTGAATCCCCTCCTTGTTGTTCCCACGAAGTTGTATTAGAGAGGGCTCCAGGAAACCATAAGTATGATTGACACCTCTCTCTATACAAAGTCTATGTAAAAACCTAATCAAATTTGAAGAAGTTTAGTGTTGTAAAAAATATAAATTTAATTGACACTTTCATTGAACGAAAAACATTATACTTACAGTTCCCAACACTGAATCACTGAAATATTCAACATCTGATTCCCTGTTAGGACCTCACACAAGTCAGGTCGTGCAATGTACACTGGGAACTCACTCGCGAGACCAAAAACGGATTCCTCCCATGGAACCGGAATAGTGCAATTGCGAAGCCCAGCTGATATGTCCCATAGCTGTTCTATCGGATCAAGGGGGGGCTCTGGCTTCTTTGATGGGGCAGCAACCTGTTAAATTAGTTAAAAAAATTAGAAGCAATTTATGATTATTGAATGGGTAACTTAATATATAATTGATGCTTGGGTAAAGAGCATACCTGGGGACCAGAATCTGACACAAGTCTGGTCGGCCACATAAGGAAGTGTCCTACAGCCTGGCCGACGAGTCGTACCTCAAATGTTGGAATGGGAACAACTGCATCTGCCTTAAGGACCTGTACAACCGAAATCCTTGATACACCATCAGGTAATTTCTGATGGTGAACCAAAGGGCCTAGGTTATACACTGAACCAATGGCAACTGGCTCTTCCACTCCATCCACAAATAGGTCACACTGACGGTAGTCTCCAAGATTTACGTCGTCATCATCACCGTCAGGTGCAGCACATGACCCCTTTGTGCTGACCCGCCTAGTCTGCATAATTACACAACATTTTAAAGTTATTCAAGAAATAATCATAATGAATCATAGGTGATTCAATTAAATAATGTACAATGTAACCTGTGGGTCCACCACCGGTGGCGTAGGTTGACATTGTTGACTGAATGATGCCATCATCTCACTCCGAAACCGTGCCATCTCTTCCTGAAGCAGCCTCTGCATTTCCTCCTTTGCCTCTGCCTTCACTGTAGCAACCCTGTCCTCAAAGGTCTTCTCCAAATCAGATATGGATTGGGAAGGGGTGGCAGGACGGCCAAAATAGGTTCGAAAGCCTGCGGAGAAAGAATAATTAGAAATTAAAATGTTATCATATAGAATCTAAGACTATTAATGTAAACGTACCATGACCTCGACCAGCTGCACGTACTCGTCCAGGGTGCTCTGGTCGTCCGATGGCGGCGGTCAATATATCATCTCTACCATGTGACACAAATGACCCTTGGGTCGACTGCTCAACCAAAGAATCCTACAACCAAAACTCAGTGATTAGTATTGTTAAGGTTTGATGGACAATTAACGTTTCATAAAAAGTTTTGATAAGCTTTGTACTTACAATCCTTGAGACAACCTCCTCAACATGTCGTGAAGTGTACTGACCACTATTCTTTGTCCTAGCACGCTTCCATTTTTCATGTCGTGAGGGTGGGGAGGGGGGATCCACAATAGTAGCGTCAGGGTGGCTACCTTGACGTTGCCTAACTTTCTCCTCCACTATCCGATCCTCCAACAATCGGTAACCCCCACGTGACAACCTGTGAGGGCAGTCATTCTTCCCCTGAATTTCCTGTGCTTTCATGCGTCTGGCCTGTATCAAAAACATAATCAGTAAAAGATACATTCTCTGATAACTATAAAAACATAATTAGTAGAAGATACATACAATAAAGTCGACTGTGTGCCTGGATACCACAAATGCATCCCAAGTCTGCCGATCTATGGATGTGTATTTATCTCCAGGGAACTCACCCTGCTTCTTCCCGTAGACATACCTAACATTTAAAATATTTGAATTAAGTAATTGATAACTTAAAACATGATGATTTTAAACTAACTTTATATTCTAAAATTAAAATATACGTAATGGTCAGGTTGCTCTTGAATGTCCTCCATCGGTCAGCGATCTCAGACATGATCTTCCTACGTAGTGTATCAACTGCAGGAATATCCCAAGCATCCTATAAGTGCCAAATAAACAATGATGAGATTATTACGTATAACAAATTACAGTACGAGTAAATAAATGTATAGATAAATGTACTCACAATAACATCAGCCCAAATTGCATTCTTCACGACCTCCTCAACACTATCCCAATCAGGGATAATGATGGACACCTTCGTCCGTGCCAAGACACCTAAGTAACTCTGAAACTTGGCGGCGTTGGGTCCTGAAGTCCTCCCGGTGCAAATATCAATGTCAACATGGGTCCTCTGACCCTGATGCCGCCTAAGTGCAACACTGGTCATCCGGGTAACACCTCTCCTCCTAGCTGAGGAATCTGTGCTCTGGGAGTCAGATCTCGCATGTGAATCCTGATCAGCCATAGGTATCTGTTCAAAAAAACAAAAATATAATTGGTGAGTATAATAAACCAGCTCTAGCAAACAAGAATCAGTTTACAAACATGATGAATGATATCCTAACCATACCCTATGTTTCCCACAGACCCTCCTGGTGGTCATTACGAGTTGCAACTATATCATCTATGAGATCTTCCACAACATCGGTTGGTGTACGTGTTGTTAGACAAGGTATGTCTAGGACATCAAGACATGGATCCTCAATGTTGTGTCTACCTTGGAGAACAACTGACCATCGTTTATCTGATGGGTCAACAACATAGAAAACTTGTTTTACTTGAGCTGCCATAATAAAAGGCTCTTCCTTATGACCAACCTTGTTTAAGTCCACTAACGTAAAACCAAAATCATCTATTTTGACACCATTTTTGCTATCAACCCATTTACATTTAAAAACAGGAACTGTGAAACAACCATAATCAACTTCCCATATATCTTCAATGATACCAAAATAACATAACTCAGCCATGACAGGGTTTTTGTCCTTTGAAGTGGAAAAATGCATTGATTCGGCCACAACCATAACTCCACAGTTCTGCACCGTACTCTTGTCATCTTGAATCCTTGTATAGAAAGAATAATTATTTATGTCATAGCCATAATAAGTGATTACATCAAAGTTGGGTCCTAGTGCCAGTCGATGCAATGTCTCAGAAGCAGATGTATCTTTAAGAAGGGTCATTTTGAACCACTGCATGAACGTTTTGTTGTGTTCATTCAACACCCACTTTTCAGCCATTCTAGGGTTGTTTCTTTTGACTATGTCTTTATGTGCATGTAAATACGGGAGCACAGCATCTGTGTTGTTCAAAATATACAAGTGTGCTTGGAGTACTTCATCACGTGACATGCTTTTAATTTTTTTCCCAATGGTACCTTTCCCATCCAATCGCCCTTCGTGACGAGTCTTCGGAATGCCAATGCTTTCAGTCTGTGACATATAATCTGTACAGAACTCAATTGCTTCCTCTGCAATGTACCTTTCTACTATCGATGCTTCGGGACGATGTTGGTTCTTCATATAGCCTTTCAAAATTTTCATGTATCGTTCAACAGGATACATCCACCTCAAAAATACTGGCCCACACAAACGGACCTCCCTCACTAAATGGATGATTAAATGTACCATTATATCAAAGAATGAAGGAGGGAAATACATTTCCAACTGGGATAGTATAAGAAACCCTTCATGTTCCAACGCTTCCAACTCATCATAGGCGATTACTTTGGCACATATGGCATTGAAAAACAAACACACCCTTGTTATCACATGTCTAACATTTTGAGGGAGAATGCCACGTATGGCAATGGGTAAAAATTGTTGCATCAGCATATGACAATCATGTGACTTCAAACCAACTAACTTCAAATCCTTCAAGGAAACACAAGTGTTGATGTTGGAACCGTACCCAGATGGAACTTTGACACCACACAACGATGCACACAAACTTTGTTTCTCTTTTCTAGACAAGGTATGACATGCTGGCGGCAAATATGTTCGTTTGCCCTTTACTTGTGGGTGCAACTCCTCACGTATACCCAACAACTCCAAGTCTAGACGCGAATTCAGGCCATCCTTTGTTTTTCCAGGTATATTTAACAGGGTTCCAACCAAACTATCGCATACGTTTTTCTCCACATGCATCACATCAATACAGTGCCTCACATCAAGCTCTTTCCAATATGGCAGATCGAAAAAAATTGATCTTTTCTTCCACGTGTTTTTTGAGATAGACTGCTTCTCAGACTTACCAAGAACCACATTGACTTCTTTCACCTTTTCATATACTTGACGACCAGATAATGGTGGGGGAGGCATTTCAAACTCTTGTGCACCATTGAATGACTTCTTCAACCTACGAAGTGGATGATTAGGTGTGAGAAACCTACGATGTCGAAGATAAACATTTTTCCTTCCGTGATGTAGTCGAACAGAACTAGTTCCCTCCTCACATACAGGACACGCTTTATGTCCTTTGACGCTATAGCCTGAGAGGTTACCATACGCTGGAAAATCATTGATTGTACAGAATAACATGGCCCTCAAATTGAATGATTGTCCAGCAAGCCCGTCAAACACATCAACCCCTTCTTCCCATAACATTTTTAGGTCTTTAACTAACGGAGACAAGTATACATCAATGTTGTTCCCTGGTTGTCGTGGACCAGAAATCATCATTGATAACATAACGTACTTCCGCTTCATGCACAACCATGGCGGCAAGTTGTAAACAAACAACAAAACAGGCCACGAACTGTGGTTTGTGCTTTGGTTCCCATACGGGTTCATGCCGTCTGTGGCTAGTGCAAGCCTAACATTTCTTGGGTCACGGGCAAAATCTGGAAACATTGTATCCATTTTCTTCCACTGTAATCCATCTGCCGGATGCTTAACTAGTCCATCAACAACCCTTTCATCAACATGCCATCTCATATGCTTTGCATCATCTGCATTGGCAAATAGACGCTTTAGTCTTGGAACTATAGGGAGATACCATAACACCTTTGCAGGAGACCCTTTAGTGCAGACTTCATCAGAATTAACCTCTTTCTTCTTATACCGTGACACCCCACACCTAGGACATCGATGTAGCATTTCAAACTCACCACTGTATAATACACAATCATTTGGGCATGCATGTATCTTCGTATACTCCAAGCCCATAGGACACAACACCTTTTTAGCCTCATAGTTACGATTTGGCAAAGTGTTACCAACTGGGAGCATTTCTTTCAACAACTTAAGTAAGTCAGTGAAGCTTTTATCTGTCCACCCATTTATTGGTTTCAAATTAAATAATCGTAAAACTGCTGACAACCTCGTGAAGTTAGAGCAATTCGGATACAACGGCTTTTCAGAATCCTCACATAGACTCGCATATACGTGAGCTCTCTTAAAACTTTCTACACCCACATCACGGATCATATCCTCAAGTCGGTCATCCATGTCATCATCAACCTCATGAGCAAAGCCTTGATTTTTTGTTTGAAAACTAGTACTTGGCACCTCAACATGTTCACCATGCCATATCCATCGCGTATAACTCTTAAGAAATCCATCACATAACAGGTGTTCTCGAACCTCTGTCAATTCTAGCCGGCGCATGTTTAAGCATTTAACACAAGGGCAAAAATACATTCCATTCACCTCTTCAGCATTTCGTATCACGTACTCTATGAATGTTTCAACTCCACCCTCATATTCTGGACTTATACGTGATGCAGTTATCCAACTTCGATCCATACTCACTGTTTACAATACCAGTAAATTTAACGGTGCTATGAATCTTACTTTCTTCACAAAGGTGGTGGTCCTACCCATTCAAGATGAACATTTTTCTATACATCATAACCATATACAACTTAGGAGTTATTTTAAAATTTGATAAAATTTCGGCAGCATTTCGTATTGGTCTCTAAGTACACGAAATGAAAGTGGTGAAATCAAATTCAACCACAATCAAATATGCACCCAGAGAACAATACAAAACTTAACTAACCAAAACTTGATCAAATTTTAAAATAAGTCTTATGTTGTACATAGCAATGATGCATAAAAAAATTGTTCATCCTAAACTGTCTAAACAGACAATTCAAGATTCAACACAAATGATGAAATCAATTAATTTAATTACCATTTGTGTCGAATCTCAAACGGGAAACTATGGTTCACTCACAAATAAAAAGGACAAAAAAAACCTATCAGGAACTAATAACCTAACATAAAAAATTAAGCTATCAAAATGAACGACAACAAATTCAAATTCAAATTACAGAAAGTAAAATTCATAACTAACAATACTAAGCATTCCCTAATAGCATTCATAATTTTCCTAAGCATTCCTAAGCATTTTAAATTACTAAAATTAATAAATAGAGAATATAAAATAATAGAATTCTTATTTTAAATTTTCCTAACCATTTCTAACTTATAACTAACAATACTAAGCATTCCCTAATAGCATTCCTAAGCATTTCTAATTAATAAATAGAGAATTTAAAATAATAGAATTCTTATTTTAAATTTTCCTAAGCATTCCTAATTTATAATTAACAATACTATGTATTCCCTAATAGCATTCCTAATTTTCCTAAGCATTTTAAATTTTTAAAATTAATAAATTCAGAATATAAAATAATAGAATTCTCATTTTAAATTTTCCTAAGAATTCCTAATTTATTACTAACAATACTAAGCATTCCCTAATAACGTATTTCCAAATCTTAACCAATATAACCAAATACTAAGCCTAAAATAGTAAGATATATTAACTAAACATACTACTAACCAACATTAATATTGCATCATAAGAGTAAAATGGGGCTTATGGAAGAACCTGTTATGCGTCGTTCGAGAGAAGGAGAAGGGAGGATATTCGTCAAAGTGAAGAAGGAAGAGAAGGGGACGATTCGTGAACTGTGAAAAATGGAGGGAGGGAGGCTTACTCAAAGTGAAGATGCGGAAATGGAGGGAGATAGGTTTGTGAAAGTGAAGATGTGGAAATGGAGGGAGAGAGGATTTGTGAAAGTGAAGATGTGGAAATGGAGGGAACACGAAAAATAGAAATGGGAGGGAGAAGTGTTTCGTGAAATGGAAATGGAAGGGAGTGTCTCGTGAAATGGAAATGGAAGGGAGTGTAGTGTCTCGTGATTCGTGAAATGAAAATGGGAGGGAGGAGTGTTTCTGTGAAATGTACAGAGGAGGGTGGGTGTTTAACTTAAAATAAGTGTGGGGTCTATTAGCTCGGTTCCCCTATAACCGTGTTTATAGTATATCTATAAACACGGTTCCCCAATTAACCGTCCTTGTAAGCGTAACCTTCAAACACGGGTCCCCAACACCCGTCTTTATAGATACCCTATAAAGACGGTTCCCTTAACCGTTCTTATATATATTATTAAAAATTTTAAACATTTAAAATATCAACACCTTTAAGCACGGATATAATTTAACCGTGTTAATAAAGCCCCTATAAACACGGGTATGTAACAACCGTGCTCATATGCCCCTTTTAAAAATTTTGAAAAACAAAACACGGTTCCTCATATTTACATAAATACCACCGTGCTCTTTTAAACACGGTTTTACGTGAACCGTGCTTAATTCCCCGTCCTTATAACTACTTTTTGTACTAGTGATGGAATAATAGTTACATAAAACTTTTATTAATAACCTGAAATCTTACTATAGTGAAATGGGTCTAAAAATTATGCATGTATCAATTCAATGCAACTCAGTATAGACTATGCAACAATGACTTTTATAATTTGTGGTATGTAAGACTTTTATAAATTATCTTTAATTTTAGCCGCCATATTAATTTGATCCTATATTCCTAATTGAAAGTAAACCTAACCTAACCATTGATAGAAAAAAAGTAAACCTAATCTTAATTCCAAAAAAAAGTAAACCTAACCTTAATTAAAAAAAAGTAAACCTAACATATTTAGTGAGGAATATCCAATATAAATAAAAACCTATACCAATACAGTAAATGAATTATAGAAACTTAGATGTGGTTAAGAAAGATTGATTCATTGGCATAGAAATCTAATATGTGAGATTGAGCATAAGTATACTATATGTATCATTCTAATCTTATAAATATAAATCGAGTTTTAAGACATGTTGACTTTGTTAGAAACTATAGCAAATTAAAAAAATTAAAATATTCACTACAGATGTTTTTATTTCTTTTATATTTCTAGTCACATAAAAAAAATCATGCATGTGTTGTTTTGCATCATAGTTTTGTTTTGTGCAAATCATAAAGCATGTGAAGTGGAGTAACATTATACTAGGAATTGAAGTGTTGGGTAAATGATTATATTTCAAAAAAATTTTCTATTATATTGTTTGGAATCTAAACCTTTAAAAATATATTTCACAAAATGTGTTTTAGGTTTGTAACCAAATTAAAAATTGTTGGTTCTAATGTAAATTTTTTGATTTGCCATTTTACGGTTTTGTTATTTTGTAATGGTTAAAAATCGAATTTGTCTTATCTTATTTTGTAATTGTTAAAAATAGTTATAAATAAAATGATATATACCTTTTTCTTTACATTAACAATTTTTTTTGCTTACATAAAAATAATGCATACTTTGAAGGTTAATAAAAATAAAAATCATCAATAAATTAATAATAATAATAATAATTAATAAATATTCTATAAGCGTAAATATTTTTCTATATTAATGCACTATAATTTTTTTTAATTTATTAAATGATTAAGTCATATACTGACTCATGGGTAATATGGTAATTTGACCACCATCCATACCGATATTATGAGGGATTATTAGAAATTTTGTCTTTCATATTAATATTTTAAAACTTTTTTTAGTTCATATTGTTTGACTTTCAACTCTTCTTAAATTTTATATATAGAAATGAAATTTATGATAGAAAAGAGGTGAGTTTGCACCTAAATGGCCGAAACTTCAATTTCATGTTTTTAATTGACATTTATTTATTTTTTAGAAAAATAAAAATAATATTATCTTTTAGTTTGATTATTAAAAAAATTTCTTACATACCACCCCAATCAAACAATGATAAAGCATGAAAAAATATTTCACTTTCTTATTCTTTTCTCATAAACTAAACAACATAATTTTTCACTTAGTCTTTTTTTTCTTACAAACTTTTTTCAAAACCAAATATACATATAGTGCTTTTAATTTTTTTTTTGTAATTATTTAGTTCTAGATTTGTAAATAATGTATCCTTCACCTAGTTCATTATTACTTTTTTCTACTAAAATCGATTTAGTGATGAAGTTTGGAAGGTCTAGTATGCTATTTTAAACTTTTAATGTAAATATAAATAATAAAAAACGTTCATTGTAAAAACTTTTTATTTTAATCTCCACATTTAACTAAATTCAGTATTTTGCTACCAAAAAAATTCAGTATTCAGATTTTAATATTACTAAAATTTGTACTTAATTATTTAATTTAATTAAACCTTTAAACCTTCACACCCTCATGAGCAAATCAAAAATTCAGTAGGCGGACAGAACTTGAGTGGTGATAGCTATGGCAGTCTCAGAAGAAGCAAAGCTCGAAACTTTCCTGCAGTGGCTACAGGTTTGTTAACATGCTTTCTAACTTGAGGCCAAAGGGCAAAACATGTTAAGCTCTGATATCTTTTCGTGGTGAATATTCAATTGGGTCTTTTGCAAAGTTTTGATTTTTGATTTGCTCATGAAAATTCAGGCAAATGGGGTGGAGCTACGAGGTTGCAAGATCAAGTGCTGTGATTCCAGAAAAGGGTTTGGCATCTTTGCTGACAATGATGTTTCTGATGGTAATGTCAATACGAATAGAGTTGTGAGAAGTAGTTGGAGTAGTTGCTTGTTAGAATAGAACATAACATTGTTACTTTGAAATTGATCGCAATTCTGCCAATGCCCTTTTGTTTTCAGTTATTACTTTTTTTCAACTGCAAAATTGTCACCTTGTTTTCATCCTGATTACTACTCTCAAAAACTTTGTGTAAGGAACATGGAAATCAACAACTTCGTATTATTTATACTCTTTCTTATACAAACTTTTGAAAACAGAAACAGAAACAGAATGAAAACAAGGTGATGTTTTTGTTGTTAAAACTAAAAAAGAGAAAATGAAAAAATGTAAAGTTTTGTAAAACAAATGGCCTCGAAGTGTTCATATGTAAATGTATATACCTCCATGTTTTGACTGTTGAAAACAGACAATGTAATTGTTTTTTTTATTTGAAAATCAGGGGTTATGTTGGTAGTTCCACTAGATTTGGCAATTACTCCAATGAGGGTGTTGCAAGATCCTCTTCTAGGGCCAGAATGTAGAGCAATGTTTGAAGAAGGAGATGTAGATGATAGGTTATTGATGATGTTATTACTGATGGTGGAGCGCTTGCGTAAGAATTCTCTGTGGAAGCCGTATGTATTGTTGATTGTGTTTACTTTATGATTCAGATTGTGTTGTGAGTTTCACTAATGGAGTTGTTAAAACTAAATCAGGTACCTTGATATGCTTCCAACCACATTTGGAAATCCACTATGGTTTAGCAATGATGAACTTCAAGAGCTAAGAGGAACAGCATTGTATCGTGCAACTGAATTGCAGGTAATTTTTATCATATCTTTTGATACCGTTAACCAATTTAATTGCAACTGGATTTTTCTTGCCAATTTGAAGTCTATGATGAAAGAACACTCTGTCTATTTGTTTCCCAGAATTTCTGAAAGTAGTTTGTGTGATTGTTCTGTTATGAAGCTCTCATCTTACGTTCTTTCATTAGTAATGGCCAATTTGAATTAGTTGTCTGCAGTATTTATTTGTTAATTACTTGAATGGTATTGGGGGAGCACGCACCAGATGCAGTTGCAATATGTAAATCACCTAAAAGTCAAACCTATTTTTTCTAATGTGATCTCTCCATGATATAATGGAGATCGATATTTTATTTTTTGGCTGATTTGACCTTCTGGGTAGACATGTTTAGTTTGTTTTATGCTGTTTGAGTCTTTGAGATAGAGCCATATGTCACTTGTGGTATTAACTTCTAACGGTGTATTTTTTTTAACTGTATTGGCTTGCAGAAGAAAAGCCTGCTTTCTTTGTACGAAACTAAAGTGAAGAATTTGGTGAAGAAACTATTGACTCTTGAAGGAAATTCTGAGATGTATGTGTTGGGTAAAATTGTATTTTTATTGATTAGTCCATGTCTTGAAGTGGTTTATTCATAATTGACCTAGTTTGACACCTCTTAAAAATTTGGTGTCTTATATTTCAAGGTAATTAACATAGGATAGGATATATACGTCGATGATGTTATTTTGGTTTTGGGATTGAGTACTACACTCGTGAGAGCATAATTCAGTAATTTATTAGTTACTAGTTCACTATTTTAACTTATATGAAATCATTACGGCATTAAGAATTAAATATGGATGATCTATACTGTTTTAATGTGTGGCTGCTTTTCCTAATGAGTCCTATTCAAGAAATTTCATTCAGATGTAAGTAATCTGGTCATTGATGTGCTAGGATACAGTCCTTTTCTGCCTGTAAAAGATTTGTACATTATAGGATCACATTCAAGATATTTCCTTCTCTTTTGGTCATACTTCCCATCTAAGTATAAGATATAGGATTTTATTCATTTAAATAACTTTCTGTACAATGTTATTTACACCTTTACATTGCTTTTTCTATTTATGCAGTATCTATTAGCGGTAAATATTACTTATTCTGCATTGAAAAATGCTATCAATATAGACCTTCTCAACTGTCTTTAGAATGATAAATTGTAATGTTCTACTTTTGTTTTCAAACAACCATTTGTTACTTTCTAAATAAATTTCAAACATACATTTACATTTCTTCTGTTCTGTGTTTTTTCAGTGAGGTGTGCTTTGATGATTTCCTTTGGTACGTGGTGTACTTATAGACTTCTAGTGAATTTTTATAGGACCACAAAACATATCCTTGGAGATTGATACTTGACGGTAGACTTGCCTTCTTGCTAGGGCGAATTCAGTATTTTGGAGCCGTGCTTTGAACATTCCAATGCCTCGTTCTTATGTATTTCCTGAAACTGAAGTTCATGACAATTGCATTCCAGAGGCTGATGAAAAAAGTGAGTACATCCTTTTCTTTTCACTAATTTCCTATAACAATTTTCTCTTCTTTCATGTGTCCAATTGAGATAGTATTTCTCTGAATTTGATAGTTAAAACTGATATTTAAAATATAAAATAGGGAAGTTTATTGCAGGAAGCCAGGTTAAAGAGTCTGAGAATCTGACCAAGGAAAAGATATCTAACACAACCCAAGGAGACACTGTTTGGGTAGAGGGTCTTGTCCCAGGCATTGACTTTTGTAACCATGGTAAATTGTTGCTTGAACCCTTGATACTTCACTTCCCTATGTGTTTTTGAAGTACTTTCCTTTCTGTTTCTTGATTGATTGTGCTTTTGATCGTTTACCCTTTAGAAATTGATTGATATAAAAACCATTCTTAGACCTTTCTAGATATATCAAATGCCTTTTGTGATTTACCTTCATTACATGGCCAATCAGATTTGAAGCCAATAGCAACATGGGAAGTTGATGGAACTGGTTCAACAACCGGAGTTCCTTTCTCCATGTATCTTCTTTCTGGTAACACTCTTTTTGTGCCCTTTCAGTGACCTTGTTAACATCCAAATAAGTGTTTTTCATGAATATGCCTGTGCAATTGCAGTAATTACTGTCAAATTTCTAATTTAAATCATTTTTTTCTTTCTCCCTGCATTTAAATAGCTTCACAATGTAATATGTCATGAACTTGTTCCCCTTTAATTCAAATGTTTTTTTATTGCAAAGCTGCTCAAAGTCCCTTGCAGATTGATCAAGAAATTTCCATTAGTTATGGCTACAAGGGGAATGAGGTACTTTATATTGTTCTGTGGTTGAAAAACAAATGAACCATATCCTATATTATTATTTATATTTTAGTTTACTTTTTTTGTTATCTTCATTTTAGCTTTCCTTTTTTTAAGTGCCGATCTCTTAATCTGTAAACAGAGAGGCGTGCAAAGGGGAAGTAAGTTTTTTCATGTGACGGATACTGGTACAATGCCTTGTTGACAGTTTATTCAAATTGACTGTCAAAGGTTTAATTCAACCAGATACATAATTGTATTGTCAGTAAACTGCCAACAAGGCATTGTGCCATAGATTTTACGCTCTTTATGTGCCTTGTTTTACTAAATGCATGAGCCAAAGTGGAGCTTATCTGCACTAGTTAAAGACTTAAAGATTGAAATATAAGTTTCTTTGAAGCTTATTTCAAGTACTTATGTTTTCCATATTTTTCCACTTGATGCAGGAACTTCTGTATCTGTATGGTTTTGTCATTGATGGGAACACAGATGACTATCTCATGGTAATGGCATACTTGGACCTTGTGCACAAGAGTAAAATTTCTCTTTATTCTTTAACATATTACTCCCCCTCCCTTAGTTGTTCTTGTTGGCACAATTCCTTTTTTACTTTAAGAAGCTTTGCTGTGTTCATCTTTACAATCATGGCTATCACCCCCTTTGTTTGTTGCTTTGTGGGAGCTTGAGTTTGTGGGAAGTTTTACCAAAAATGTTTAGTAATATCTACTGGTTATTTATCAATTCCTTACCTTTTGAAACTATAATAGCATTTCCTACTTTGAACTTGCGACTAATTTTGTCTATGATTGCTTCCACTTCATTTATATTCTCTATCATAGGCTGTGTGATTCAAGTGATCACTGTTGTTGTAGATATAGATATGGCTTACCAAGACCTTATTCTGAGTGGTTTTTAGTTTCTTGAAATATCAAATTTATGGTTTTGAAAATTTGAAATGTATTTTTCAAACTATTTTGAAAATGCATTAAAAATAAATTGAAAGTATTTTATTTGAGCAAGTTTTATATATAAAATTATATTTCAAAACAAAAATTCGCAACCACACCAAACGAGACCTAACTTATTAGTGTTGTTGGGTCCTCCAGGTCCACTATCCAGCAGAAGCAATAAATACTGTATCCTTTTCAGAGTCCAAAAGCCAGCTTCTTGAAGTGCAGGTATGCTTAGCTTCAACTACAATATTGTTTGTTTGGCTAATTTTCGACTGCCTATTCTAAAATTCCCCCTTCTGTAGTTACCCTTTGTGTTTCTTTGTTTTATGTTTACAGAAGGCTGAAATGAGATGTCTTCTACCCAAAGCTTTGCTGGATCATGGATTTTTTCCATTAGGCACCCCAAAGGGTGGAGAAAATAACAAATGCAAAGTTGACCCAGCTTGCAACTATAGTTGGAGTGGTCAGCGCAAGATACCTTCTTACGTAAACAAGCTGGTGTTTCCTGAGAAATTTATGACTACTTTAAGGACCTTAGCCATGCAAGAAGATGAGCTTTTCAAGGTTTCCTCTATGCTGGAAGAGGTGCGGTTTCTATGTAACATTTTTTTATTTTTCATATTTCTCTTGGATTCTCAGACTATTAGCTCCTGCTTGCTATTGAAGCAAGGTCAATTACAGGTCCTTTCTACTACCATTTTCCCTTTGTTTGTTGGCTCATTTAGGATAAATAAAATGAGGTCAATTTATTACAACTAGCTAGAACCTGGAGGCTAAGAAATAAGCATTATAATAATTTGAATTGTTTATGTTCACACTTTCTATAAGCTTGTTGGACCTGAAGGGGACAGACAACTATCAGACACGGATGTACAATCAGCAATTTGGGAAGTCTGTGGTGATTCAGGAGCTTTACAATTGCTCGTTGATCTTCTTCGTGTGAAGTGAGTGCCAGGAATTACATAACCATAACTGCTTATAGGATTATCATTTGAAATATTTTTCTGCCTTAACCGTAATCTGCTTGCAGTGCTTGCAACTTGATTTCTACAAGTGATGTTTAATATTGGTTTTTATATTCAATGTCCTTCTTTGTTCTTATTTGTAAGATCTTGTTTTTTAGTTTATGTTCTTTTTCATAAGACCTTTTACCGCATTTATTATTATATTTTCATACTTGCTCTTCACATAACTCTGCAATTAATAGTTTGACACTAACTAAGGAATGTCAGTAACAAAATTTTCAAAACCAATGCATTAACTAACTTTTCAGTTCTGATCTTAGTTTGTATGATATATAGTTAATAAGGTTTTATAAATAGAAATAGAGGGAGTGTCATTTCATTTATTTTGTGAATAAGGGCATACTAGAACATCAACCTTGATATATCTTATGTGCAATGCCTAACTGATTTTACTGCATTCAAGGATGATGGATCTTGAAGAGAGTTCTGGAACTGAGGAAAGTGACCTTGATTTGATCAAGAATGCCCTTATTATTGATAGCCAGGAAGATACCAAACAATACGCGAGCAATTTAAGGTAAAAACTAGTGTACTTGATGATAGTATTCATATACCTCAGCTTAGATTATTCGCTGTTACTCCAGTATCATATTGAAGTTTAAAACTATCAACCAACTATCTTCCCTTAATTATTGATTAGTAAAAGGTTACTTGAAAGTTATATTTTATTCATTATTTGGTTATGATTGAGATTGAGTATGCTCTATTGAGATTCTTTGGATGTTATGTTGTTCTCAACCTCCATTATTTGTTGGTAGCTCTCTCATCAAATTGATGAAGATAAACTTTTATTGGTTTTAAAGTTACATCTATTATTTGATTTACAATTAGCACTGAGTGACAACATCACTCAATCTGCTTTCATGAATCAACCCACTACTAAAATGCCTGCATATATTGTTCCATTGAAATTACATGTTTAACATTTACTTATTATTGCATACAGGTCTGATTTTGTTTAGTATGAAGTGACTGTTATTATAGAATTCTTTTCTCCCTTATGTTTACTCTTACAATTTAGTAATTAGAAACCTCAAATCAGCTCTATGCATGGCACTTTTTGGAGGGATAATTACACGGACCCCCTCCCGAGGTTAGTTGTAATTACACCTACACCCTGCTTGTTTTAAAAAATACACCTACCTCCCTTGCATGTCTTTGTTTTGTTATGTTTAAGGACATTGTATGCTTAGTTTGTATATTCAGAAGGAATGTATGTGTAACTTTCAAAATCAAAAGTACCAATGTCTAAGAATAATATATAAATTAACGGATGTACATATAATTTTTGAATTGAGAAGGGTCTGAGTATAGTTACCACCAACCTCAAGTGAGGTCAGTGTAATTATCCCTAATAATAATGCTAAACTAATGTTAAATATCTATTTGAGCCTTTACATTATTGTCTTTCTAATAGATTTTATTCTTTTCCTCAAAACTTCAGCACAAAGGCAAATGAGTTAGAGGAATCAAAGGTGATGACGAAAACTAAGTGGTCTGCTATAGTATATCGGCAAGGCCAGAAGCAGCTAGCTAGGTTATTCTTGAAAGAAGCAGAACATGCACTGCAGTTATCACTCAATGAAGAAGAGGTGACCATTCCTTGTTAACCATGTCACATTTTTTAGTCCTCTTCTTGTTCGCTGATCTTTATTTAACCAATAGTGTGTATTTGGGGTAGCAGTAGCAGTTTGAGTCATAGTTACTACTTACTTGAGATCTTCAAGTCAAATATGTTTCAATTATGCACTTAAAATTGTCATTCTTAATCAACAATTATATTTTCATATTACATTTTCTCATACATCCATTCAACACTCTTCTTCCTATATCTCACATTACTAATTAAATCTTTCTCTTCTATTTCTATCTCTCTTTAGGTGTATACACTAATACACTTGAAGGAGTGTCAAAGCATTAATAAGTGTCTCAATAAGTATATTCATATATCAATCATATTAGACACCACTTTTTACTCTCTTCTTTTTTTAAACATCAACTATCACATCTTTTATTTTTATGTCTTTCTTTCTTTTTGTTCTTTTTATCTCTTTCATCAAACAACATAAAACACCACTTTTAGTGGTGTCCACTTATCATTTTTTATTTTTTATGAATACAAAATATATATAATGTCTTTTCCTAACTCCTAAAAGGAATCTATACCTGTGCCTTCAATGCATCTGAGGGTGGGTTGTTTGCCAATTATTAAATTGACATTGCAAAGCTTCTTATTATAAAATGAAATCAACTTTGTCCTGTACAATAATGTGTATATTGTTAAATTTGAGTAAAGTTTGAAAAAGTAAATTAACAGAAAAATATTTGAGGAAAGTATTTATATTTAATTCATCTCAACATTATGAAAATATTTATATCAGTAAAAAATTTAATTTGAAATTCTAAACAAATAATGAAAAATATTATAAACTGTTAAGTCGCTTTATCATAATTTAATCTAATATATAAAATTTAATTCTATCATAATTAATTTAAGAGTATAAAAATTTAAAAAATAATTCACTTAAAAACATTTACAAGGCATGGAATTTCTAAATAATAAATAGTATAATCACAATTTTGACATTGATTAATAGTTAAAGTAATACCTTAGTTCTTGAAAGATAATGAAATACTACATTACTCAAGATCAGTAGTGAAGATTTTATAATGTGTAAATTGAATTAATATTGGATAGAAACAAAAGCATATATACATACAGAAACTCAACCAATATTGTCAAAAAAAGAACCAAAGTTTGAGTCTTAAAGATGGCACTAGTTGAGAGAGCAAATCTTACTAGCACTAGTTGAGAGAGCAAATTTTACTATACTCAAGTCTGAATAAAGTAATGAAACCAAAAGAGCATAAGCAAGATTTTCAGAAAAATTAGCAATACCTAAGAATAAAGACCGAGTTAAGTGGCGTATATAACCTGCCTAAAATATAAACATGGGACATATATTATATAACAAAGTTGGTCTTTGTGATTTGTGCTAGATTAGTGAGGTTGTTAATCTACTATATCTTTTTTTGTGTGACCTAAGAGTGTCGCTCAACCGAAGGTCGAAGACTGAACTGGTGCTTCTTTTATTAAGGAAAGAGATTTACTGAATTGTCTATTGCAAACCACATTGTGTATTTATAATGTAAATACAATGAGAGTACAATAGGAAATAATCATATACAATAAGAGAAATATAGGAATTAATCTAGGTAATTAATACATAATTACATAATTCTTTCTAATTCTAACTAATATTCACATTCTAACACTCCCCTTCAAACTGAAGCATTCATGTCATATGCATAGAGTGATTCAGTGAGCATGTTGACTAACTAATCACTCGGTGTGATGTGTTCGGTGTGTATCTCTCCAGAAAACACCTTTTCCCTCACGAAGTTGCAATTGACCTTTATATGTTTTGTGCATTCATGAAAGATCAGGTTTATGCTGCCTGATTATCGTATATAACCTTGGTATTTTGAAGATCCCCAAGATGTTGTAGATGAAGCAGTTGCAACCTCTGAAGCACGGACATGGCTCAATAAGGGCGAGTCCAAGAGTTCAAGATGTGTCGGACACAGATGTACACAACATGATCATGCATCTAACTCACTGAAATACGTGTAGGAATTAAAAAAATAATTTCTACCGGCTCGGACACTTCTGCGACAATTGTAGGTCACTATGTCCATATCGTGTTTGGTGTCCAAGTCCATGTTTCATAGGTTGCCAAAGGCATATGAGTTCTTGAGTGGCTACAATCTTAGCTATATATTCTGATTCAGCACTAGATCTATCCACTACATGCTGCTTTTTGCTCTGCCACAAGATCAAATTCCCACCAATAAGAATAAAATACGCAATGCTGGATCATCTATATGATGACCTTGCATAGTCACCATTAAAATAGTAGGTGAGCTAGGTATTACCATTATCTTCAAACAACAATCCGTAGGGAGGTGCTTTCTTGATGTATTGAAGAATACATGTCACATTATCCGAATGTCAGGTCTTGTCACCGTGGGTAGTTGTCTCCCTACCAGATGTCGATATCTTTGTGTCTTTCAATGGCTCCCACTAACTCGAAAAGAGCTTGACATTAGGATTCATAAAAGTATCACTAGGCTGACAGTCAAGCATCCCTGTATTAGTTTGAATATCAATAACATATGTGATGGCAACATCGAAAGAGGATTGTGCAACCTTAATGCCCAATAAATACTTACGAGGGCCTAAGTCTTTGGTGTGGAATTGGTGTGAAAGATAGCTTAAGATGCTGAATGTCAAAGACATCATCGCTAGTGAAGACAATATCACTAGATAGATACAACAGCTAGAGGAAAGAAGAGCAATATTGAAATGGGCAAACTACACACGACGGAATTGTTTTAGACCATACAAAGAACAACACATGCAGCAAGCAAGACCAAGGCCACCACCAATTGTGAAATAGGGTGGCCGGTCCATGTAGACTTCTTCATGTAATTAGTCGTGAAGGCATTCTTGATGTCTAATTGGTAAAAAATAGGCAATGATGAATGATAGTCATGACTAAGAAGAGGCGGACAAAGGTCATCTTGGCAACAAGGGAGAATGTATTACCATAGTCAAGGCCAAAGATTTATTTGTAGCCAAGAAAAAAAGTACTGCCAAAGACTCTGAGAGGGACAAAATATAGGTCCTTTTCAGGATGCCGGAGAGACTTTGAAACCTGATTTTGTTGTACAAAAGAAGGCACATGATTGATGAGGTAACATGCCGTGAGAAAAGCATTTCTAAGCATTTCCTTAGAAATGAAGAGGGGCATGATGATGTAAAAGAAGATTGTGTGCAATTTCCACAAAGTATCGATTTTTACATTTCAGTGAACCATTTTGTTGAGGGGTATGAGCATAAGAGGTTTGATGAACAATATCTTGAGAAGTGAGAAATGATTGAAAGTGAGGCAAATATTCTTTAACATTGCTTGTACAGGTAATTTTAATAGTACTTATGCTACCAAATTAAGTTTGTATTTCAGCAGAGAAGTTCTTAATGATACTAAAAACATTAAACACAATTTTTCATTAAAAATAACTAAGTGCTTTTAAGAAAAATCATCAATGGAAGTGACAAAATGAAAAATTCTAAAGCAGATCAAAATGAACTAAATTAAACAGTGACAAAACACTTCTACTCACAAGTCTTGAAAATCCATGCTAATGTGTCTTTCTAATTGACATGACTCACTCGAAAGGCAAGACTTTATACACACTAGGGAGCATGACACATTTTTTTAAGACTCAAATGACCTAAGGTTGATGTCCAAGAGCTGTGCAAGATGATATGATTCTCGAAACTCATGTCCTACCCCAATTGTCCTCGCGGTACGTCGATCTTGGACAAGAACATGGTGATTAGTAAAGAGGACAATATGAGAGAGAGCTGGTGAGTTTACTAATAGAAATTAAATTTAATGGACAACCTGGAACATAAAGAACAGAATCCAAATTGAGGGTAGGAAGATGACAAGTTTGATCAATGGCACATACTTTAATTTTAGAACCATCAGCTAAGGTAACATGTGGTAAAGAATCTAAGAAGGATATTTATGAGAAAGAACTTTTACTATCGACATGTGATCTAACACACCAGAGTCAATGATACAAGAATCGATAGAAGAGGACTGAGAGACACATGCTATAGGATCACCAGATGGACAAGATTGAGCCATGTTGGCAGTATAAGCGTTAGGAGAGATGGAGCCGCCTTGCATTGGAGAAGCTTGTGATAATCAACTACGGGTTTGGTGCACAGAATTAGTTGGATGTTGGTATATGTAGTTGGGGCAGCAGTATCACAAACAGCGTTTCTGGTGGCCATGGGCAGCAGCGAGGAAACGACATGGGTGGGTGCACAAGACAGAGAAGAAAAAGACAGACGGCTTGTGAAATGGTGGTCGGAATATTGCTCACACACCCAAATGGTGGCGTGTGCAGCAGCAGCCGGCGGTATGGATTGGTGCATGGTGGTAACTGGAGGGAGGTGGTTGTGGTAGCAAGGGCTTGGCGAAGAAACAGGCGATGACAGACGAGCATAGAGCTGTTTGGCTGTCAGCAGTACTCTTCATGCGACACTATATTACTGTTCACGCAGTATCGTTCACAGTCAAATAAAACAATGGATCGGAACTAAATGCTATCAATACACCATATTATGAAAAGAGATTTACTAAATTGTATGTCTAATGCATACCATACTTTGTATTTATAATGTAATTACAATCATAGTACAACAGGAAATAATCAATTACAATCAGAAATATCAAGAACTTATCTAGGTAATTAATACACAATTATTAAATTGATTCTAAATAATATTAACATTCCAACATCTTTCATTGCACAAAAGGTGCATTAACCATTGGCCATTGTCTTTTTCAGTCCTCTAATCCTGCCACATGCTCAAGTAACCATCCTATTAAATAAGCAGCAGCTGCAGCTATGACACCACTGAGGAGTGTGATAGCCGCAGAGAATACGATGTTTTGACCACCAACCCTTGCCTTTGCCACCCCAAGAAGAGCAAGGGCGAGAGCAGAAACAACGCAAGCAGTAACAAACTTAACTAAGTCACTGTCAGTAAATGGTATCATGATGATGAAAGAGAGCAAAGGAGCTGAGCCAAACACCATGAAGGATGCAAAGGTGACAAGGCCATTCCTCCATGGCTTCACTTTTTGGTCTGCTGGTAGCATTCCTTTGTCTGCCACCATTCTCTCGTACACCATGATATCATTGTATTTTGTAAATATATCCACAACCTTGCACCAAGTATCAAATTCAGTCAAGTGTCAGTAACTTTTTTAGAATTTAGAAGCAATTTGGCTATAAAGACCAAAAAAGAAACATTTTGAAACAAAATACTGTTGACTGGCTTTAGTGAAGTTTTGTTAAAAAAAATTTCTTACTAATATTTAAATGGTATTTTTTTTCTCTCACACACCATGGTTGCATCTTTGTAGTCCATCCCAAGAGCCTGATAGTGTTTGACTAACTCTCTTTGCTCACTCTCCCTATTATTCATGACATCCCATTCTGTCACTCTCCTTTCCTCAGTGATCACATCCTGCTCAGAGGTGGTGGACACAAAGTCTCCGAACCCCATTGATATTGCATCCGCCACTAAGTTTGCAAACCCAAGAACCAGCACATCCACTACATTCAAAGTGTAGCACATCAGTGAAAATGCATTTACACCTTTCTATATATTTGTGATGTATCCTTGCATCATCAACCGGTGTAGTCATCAAATTGAAGCCATTAAATAAAAATCAGATTGCTCAGATTCATTTACATCTAACAAATCCGATTTACTATGGCTGTTTATTGTAACATCAAAAATTGATTTTGAAAAGTAAATAAAAAATGTTTCCATGCAGAAGTTATTGCTATCTGCATAGAGGTATACTAATGTTTTTATTTCATTAATCATAATAACATTATAATGTGTTGAATTTTGAACTACTAAACAAAATTACTTGTATGCTTAATCCTGACTAGTTATATATGATTGTACGATATAGATTTATGATTTTGATTATCATGTAAAACTAACATACTAATAAGATAGGCATATATACCACTAGAGGAACTAGAGCTAGCAGAGATGGAAGAAATGAGTGCAAAGCAAGTAATAATAGCATCAAGTCCTGCATATACTATACTCTTAACATATTCTCCTTTCCATGGCTCTCTTGGTCTCTCACAGTTCCTTTCTGAACCACCCTCCTCCAGACTTGCCTGGAGGAGCCTTGTGGTGGTGCCACCATTTCTCTGATCACTCATTAACACTTAATTATTATTAATTTTTGAATATTTATTTGTTCCTATAAATCAGGAAGGGGTGTTCTAAGGTAGTTATATCATACATACTTACTCGTAAAGGATTCATTTGTAATGCTTTGAAAGGAAAGTAGGAGAGCAAAAAAAAGTAAAGTAGATGTTGTGGGCCCACCGGTTTTCTACTGTAACAATAACAATGAAAATTGAAAAAAAAATTATCTATTAAAATAACGAAAAAGGAGAAGAGAATGAGTGTTAAGATATATTTAAAATCATAAAAATAGTAGGTTATTTTCAAAAACAGAAGCATGAGGATAATATTATCTAATCCAATGCGATTCAATAAAACTTTCAAGTTAATGACAGAATTTTATAATATGAAATAGCACTCCTTTTCTAATTCTATACAAAATTTTCTTAATCTATATAAAAAGATTCCACTTGTTATACTTGTCATTTATACTGAGTTTGGATATACATGTACAAGAAAGGGAAAGTTAAAGTTATGTAAGAAAAGATAGCCAGTGTAATTTGATAAAATGTAAAGAAATGCAAGGGTAAAATATCCCAGTTAAACCAGAATGTCAAACCAAGGTACACACGTGCTCAATTTCTTGAATGTATACATATCCACGTGATTTGACCATAGGGAAATATGGATTAACTTACCCCATCCTCAGCAAAAGGACAAGTTAGTGGTGGGCACATCATTTTCATGCTCATAATCATAATGCATAGCTTCATCTTTCAAGCCACCTTTGCTTCCTCTCTTTGTATTGAGCAATGAAATGGTGAGTAGAAAAAGAGGTCTTAGATTAAGATAAATAGAAATTAAAGATATTTTAAAATTTAGATAGAAAGAAAATAATGGAAACCAATTAATTATATACAAAATACGTAAATAAATAAACTTCATAACTTTGTTTAATAGGTCAAATAAAACAATTGATTAGTCATACCCTTTCAAGCTTTTCTCTGTTAGTCAATTTAAAACTGTCTATTCACTTCTCTCGATTTATAATAATGTGTGTCATACTCATATTATACAATTGAAAAAGTAATTTACGATTGGAATAACTTATTTTAATTTTTTAAATTATTCTAAAAAATATTATGATCAAATATATAATATGAACCAAGGTTTTAAAAACCAGACCGATAATCAAATCGGTGAACCAGTCATAATAAAATATATATTTTTAATATGATATAATTCTTGATATATAAATAATAAGTTATATAAAAACTAAGATAAATAAGGATTATATTACATGTTTTATAGGATTAAAAATTATAATAAACAAAAATAATATGTAAATATTATATATAAATTTTTTATTTATTTAAAAATATTTTTTAATAATTTTTTTTAAAAAACAATTTTAGAAATCTAAGAGTTCAATTGATTTTTAATCGGTTTTTCCCCTTGTTCCCGGTCCAACTTACTGATTCGATTTTTAAATCTATAATATGAACTTTCATCTTATTGAATAAGTTTTAATTAAACTAGATATCAAAACACACAATTTAGTGAGGTTTATTCCTGAATTTTAAATTTAAATTTTTAAGCAAGATAAGTAATCATGAATCAACTAAATTTTAAAAAATAATGACTCATGATATATATAATTATGATTAAAGGACCAAATTATACACAATGTTATAAGAAACTAAAACAAATAAATAGTATAATCACACTTTTTACTGTGATTAATAGGCAAAATATTTTTTTTAACAACAAAATCAGATATCTTAGTTCTTGAAAGATATAATTGAATATAGACCAAGATTTTATAATGTATAGAAATAGATAAAGATTAATGTTGGATGGAAACTGAATCTCTCTCTCTCACACACACAGATATATATATATATAAACTCAATTAACATTATCTAAACGTAAGTGAGATTTATTTCTTTTTGACATAGTGGTAAAAACACACTATGGTCTCAGAAAAAGAACCAAAATTCAAATATTAAAGAGGACACCGAAAGAAAGATTAAAGTTCAAATACTAAAAAATATTCATAAAAGAGTAAATCAGACGATTTTCAGAAATATTAGCAAGCGCTAAGAATAGAGTTGAAGTGCATATATAAGCTGATCAAAATATAAGCATGTGACACGTATATACCAAAGTTTGGACTTTGGTTTGTGCTAGATTAGTGTGAGGCAGTGTTTAACCTGCTACATCTTTCTTTCATTACACAAAAAAGTGATCTCATGCACATAACATAACCCTAACCAAGTGACCACTCCCCTTTGTCTTTTTTAATCCTCTAGTCTTGCCACATGCTTAAGTAACCATCCCAATAAATAAGCAGCAGCTGCAGCTATGGCACCACTGAAGAGTGTGATAGCCATAGAGAAGATGATGTTTTGACCACCAATCCTTGCCTTTGCCACCCCAAGAAGTGCAAGGGCAAGTGCAGAAACAAGGCAAGCACCAACAAACTTAACTGAGTCACTATCAGTAAAAGGTATGAGGATTATGAAAGAGAGCAAAGGAGCTGACCCAAACACCATGAATGATGCAAAGGTGACAAGGCCATTCCTCCATGGCTTCACTTCTTGATCTGCTGGCAGCATTCCTTTATCTGTCACCATTCTCTGGTACACCATAATGTCATTGTATTTTGTAAATATGTTCACAACCTTGCACCAAGTATCACATTCAGTCAAGTGTTAGGAACCCTTTTAGAACTTAGAAGCAATTTGGCTATAAAGACCAAAAAAAGGAACATTTTGAAAATAAATACTGTTTACTGACTCTAGTGAAGTTTTGTTAAAGAAATTTCTCACTAATATTTAAATGGTATTTTTTTTTCTCATACACACCATGGTTGCATCATCGTAGTCCATCCCAAGAGCTTGATAGTGTTTGAATAACTCTGTTTGCTCATTGTCCCTATTGTTCATGACATCCCATTCTGTTCCTCTCCTTTCTTCAGTGATCACATCCTGCTCAGAGGTAGTGGACACAAAATCTCCAAACCCCATTGATATTGCATCTGCCACTAAGTTTGCAAACCCAAGGACCAGCACATCCACTACATTCAAAGTGTAGCATTAATATTTCAGTGAACCTTTCTAGATATTTGTGATCCATCTTTGCATAATTGCATCATCAATGACATGAGAATTAGTATCAGTATTTCAGATAAACATAACGAGAAAAATGCACACACACAATACCAAACCCACACTTACTTGAGAGTTTAATTAGGCAGAGTGCTTACTAAGAAAAGGCATAAATATTTACCACAACAATAATCTCAAACTATTGGTAGTTTTTTTGAGCAAGTTCTGATTGGACAACAATGCCAAAAACACATAAGAAGTTGCACCTGGGTTTTGTCCACTACAAAATTATATAGTAATGTCTGAACTTAGCAGATATATTGTCTTTCTTCATAATTAATTATTGGCTCAAGTAAATCCCTTATTCTGATATTAACTATAGGACAAGGCTTACTTATTACTTTAAAGATTAATTGTTGGAATTAAAAAGTATGAGTTGTTCATATATTTTCCTCTTTTTTTGCTATGTATATATGAGATAAGTAGAAAAAAAGTTAAAGATGCAACCTGCATCAAAATTTTGTCTGCTTCCCTAACACAACTACACAAGCCACCGATTGATGTACTTTGCTGTAACAAGGACCACAAGATGCAAGTACATATCATAACAATCATCACATTAAATTTATTTTTCTTCCAGAACTTTTAAAAAATGTCTTTTATGCTCACCTATTTAACAAGGGACCACATTTGCGGTCTCAATCAAGCCTAATGTCTTTAAAATCTATTCAGTCATTAAATCGACAAAGATACCGGTTTAAACGAACTATGATAAAATTCTTTTGAACTGTGGTTTAATTAATCCGGATCTGTCACCTAACAGGTTCACAATTCAACCCATTGAATCAGTCAGTTTAATCCATTTTTTGATAACAATGATCAAGTCTTATTTATTTATTTACTTTAGAAAACCAAGTTAAATTAAGAACATTCTTGTTTTCGTACATGTACTGTTGAACTCAAAAATAAAAATTTCAAAAACAATTAAAAATAACTACACAAGAAAGAGCCTAAATAACTATATGTTGAAATTTCAAATAATTCCTATAATTTGTTTGTTTATATTCTTTCTATACCATCTATGAAGCACCACGGTCTCCAACACAACATGGACAGGCTAACCTCTAACATATAGGCCTGGAGATACTGCTTATGTGTACATATATATAGAAATAAAAACTTAAATAAAATAAAATATGAACAACTTAATAAAAAGGAATCTAAATTGATTATCAACATTTCTGTAGGACATATATATATATATATATATATATATATATATATATATATAATATTCATCTTTCTAAAACAAATTTCTAAAATTTTACATTTTTACTTTGATAATAGACCTTAAAACATGAGTGTATTTTTATCGATATTTTATATTATAATTTAAGTAAATTGACTTTTCTAAGATTTAAAAATATATTAATAAGATACGTGTCTATCTATATGAAAATGTCATATGTTCAAAACATGTATCCAAGAAAAAAAATATTTTAATTGGAGACTTATTCAAAATGTGTGTGGACAGTGTAACACTTTAAAGAAGACATGTGCATGGTCTTCATGTAGTATAGCATTGGCATTTAGCATGAGAATTATTTGGTGCAATCGGTGTAGTCAGCACCCTCAAGCCATTAAATAAAAATCAGATTCCTCAGTTTCCTTTGCATTGTATTAGTTTTTGGAAAATGCCATCTTACGTTCTTTTAATATAACAACTTTTATAATTCTAAAGGTCATTAAATTTTTTTACAATTTTTCTTACAAATTATACCAGTTTTTTTAAAAATACCTTCTTATAAATCTTATTCTTTTTTTATTTAGTTAAATGTTTATTTCATTAATAACTAATACAAATATTTTAATTAAGACTATTAATTTTTTAATGAGATTTTTATATTAATGACCCACAAAATCTCTCCAAAAATTCTTATATGGGAGATAATATATCATAATAACATTAGAATGTCCTAAATTTTTAACTACTGGGGAAAACTACCAATATATTTTAATCCTATAAACATTTATATATGATTATAGATAAATTTGTCATTCTTATTCTCACATAGAACTAACATTCTAATAAGATATATATATATATATTGCAAAAACACACTGAATAATTGTTTGTTACTTTAAAGGGAAATAGGGGATGAAGTTAAGAGAGAAATGACAGATATACCACTAGAGTAAGTAGTGGTAGCAGAGATGGAAGAAATGAGAGCAAAGCAAGTGATAATAGCATCAAGCCCTGCATATACTATACTCTTTACATATTCTCCTTTCCATGGCTCTCTTGGTCTCTCACTGTTCCTTTCTGAACCACCTTCCTCCACCCTTCCCTGGAGGAGCCTTGTAGTGGTGCCACCACTTCTCTGATCACTCATTAACACTTGAGTTTTATTTTTTGGAACTATGTGGTGAATAGTGGTAAATTGTGCCAAGAATGAATTTTACTGTGTTTTCACTTTTCAGTTTTGACGGTGATTGAGCCAGAGAGCTTTCATTGGTGTCACTTTGCATGCCATTGCACAAACACGTAGCCAATGAATGAAATTTCCTTTTTTACTGTTTTAAGGCTAATTGATTGACACGTTTCCATGATGTGCACATGGCCCTTCAACAGCAACAGTATATAATACCCCTCCTATTACATGTAATTAAACTATACCTAATGTAGCCATACAATTTCATTATATTATTTTGAGCTCTGTTTTTGTTTAATTTCCAATAAAAATGTATAGGCTACTATTTCCTCTGTATAATTTGATTCTCAAAATCATTGAAATATGCATGTATAATAGCCAGGGGTGTCCAATTTCACGGTTATCCGTGTGAATCCGAGCTACTCGATTTTAAAGGTAAGAACGGGTCGGTTTGTAACGGGTTTTTGGGTAAAAAAGGTCATTTAAACAGTTTATTGTGACTAAAAACGGGCGAGTTCGGGTTAAAAAAATTAAACCCGATGATACTCATACCAACCGACTGCTACTAGGAATATCATGCAGTTATTTCTCTTTACTGATTTCTAGATATATTGACGATACTTTCTTTAAGATTAGTCTTTGTGTAGTCAACCTGAAGTCATACATGAGTTTATCATCAAATTATCATATTCTAAATGCATGTATTAGATTTGAATACTTAATAACTTTTAAGCTTTTTTCTGGTACTAATATAATCTATGATTAGAAAAAGAACAATCTAATAAAATTACTTCCTACTGCTTCAATGCTATGTTACTTTCATATTTCATAAGGCTTTGGTTCTAAAACGTGAAATACATCATTTTTATATGCAAGTTTTTGCTAAAATTATTTTATACGTAAAAAGTTTTTGGCAAAAAATAAAAATTAAATTTTCCTAAGAAACTTAACCGACAAATCCAACTGAAAAAATCGAAAACCGCAAATTAACCGAACCCGACCAAACCGACTGTAGTATTGGGTGAAAATGGGTTATTATTTATGTTTCATGAATAACAACGGGTAGACTCAAAAGTAACCGAATCCGACCGAATCCGACCGATGGACACCCCTAATAAGAGCTTGATGTTTTCTTTTCATGCTTGAATAAAAAAATTACATAAAAAAAGTTCTTTCAAACATGCATCTTAATCACATTGGTTCATATATGTAGAGTTTCGAAACTGAATATAATTTATTTTCGTGAAAATAATTCAAAGTTTATAAAAATGGGTGATGAATTATATGGAAAAAGAAAGAATTTTATTTAATTTTAAAATATTTTGACATTTTTGGTACATAAAATATTTTGATTTTATAATTAAATATTCCAGAAAATAAGTTTCTAAATAATCTCAAAACAGTAAACATAAATATAATAAATTTTTGTAAATATTATTTCCAAAATTATTTATTTCAAGAATAATGAAAACATTATTTTCCGAAAGAAACGAAACCTTAGATAATACTATACTACTAGGCATCTTCTAATTAAATATATTAATTCTTGATTAAATAGATATCTTACTTATACAAATATTATAATCAATTCAGTTAGGAAAATAACAACAAAATTTAATATTATATTTGATAAAAATAAATTTTCGTTAACAAATCTTCAAGACTGAACAAAAAGAGGTATTGTGAAAAAAAAGATAACTAAGAATAAGTTAATATTTCTTTAATTATGATAATTTTGGGGCAGACTTGTTTATTATGGTGTATGTTATTTAGTCATATAGTTCTTTATGGGCGTAGAATTAATTATGTTATTACGAATTTTACAGACATAACGTAGAGATTAGTTTAGTTAATTTTTTTCTCGCTATATTAACGGTCAAAATTGTTGAAAGATTGTTTTGATAGCATTTCTGAAAAACGTAAGATACAAGTATACAACTTAAATGATTAATTTGAGTGAAAAAGAAACAAAAACTGTAGATGTGCATTTACTGTATAAAATGCTAACTGAACATCAAATTATTTTCTATTACCTTTAACCTGATGATATGAAATTGACAAAGAAATCATGAATTTAAAAATAGTGACTAGAAAAAATAAAATTTGCATTAAGAAGACATTGAGCTAGACCAAGGGCCTGGTTTCATCATCATGTGTTGGCATAGTCCCAAACTCTTGTTCATCATTAGTGGATTTTGGAGGAGTGGTGGTGGGTTTGTTCTCAGGTAACATCTTCAGTGTGATCCCCATGGCTATGAGAAGAAGTCCACTACCATGCTGTTCTGTTAGTGGCTTTGTAAATATCAAGTATGACAATAGCAGTGTCACTGCCTTTCTTGCCGTTGTTATCTGTGATCACATTTAATGAACCAAAGTTAGGACCACATCACCTTATTAAAGTTGAAATATGAAAATAACATCCTATATATGCATGTGAATTTTTATATTTTTCTCATCAATGAACGGTTATATATGTAAGACAAAATAATACTAACAACTGTCCTAAATACACTTATGGGACAGTTTTATCTCAAAACTATTATCATATTAAAAGTTCCAAGGGATTTAAGAATTAGATGAGGGCATTTTAATCCATATATGATCAAATTTTACATAATTAATGATTTCTTAATCTTTTGAAAACAATATTAAATGACTATGGTAAAAACATTGATTAAAAAATCAAAAAAGAAAAAAAAATTATTAAAAAATGTTATTAATGAAAATTGAGAAGTGGAAGATCCAGGTTCGAATCATCTACCTTCACTTACATGTTCATATTTGAACCCTGCACCTTCACTTAAATGTTCATGTAAGTACTAATAATGATTACCTTATAAAACTTACAAGAAGGGGAACTTTAATGCAACAGTTGGAGTTGTTGTTATGTGACTTAGAAGTAACAGCTTCATGTGCATAAGAGGAGCCTCTTGCAACATTAGTTTTCCTTGTATATGACTTTTAGGACTATGTTTTTTTTTTTTTGAAGATATGAGGCTTAGAAGTTATAAATATGGTTATTTATGAGTCTTGAATTTTTTATCACTCCATAGATTTCAATTCAAATTTAAATTTTTAATATGAACAAAGAGTAAATGTTTGATTAATTACTAGCATTTAAGAGTAGCACTAGCACCTCTAGGGTGCTGCTTGTTTCTTCGCATGGCTTATTAATGTTAGGGGCTGTATAATGGTCCAAACTGACATAAATAAAAGCAGGAAAATCTTGTGAAGGGAGTTTACCATGGCTGTGGTGGCAGCACCAAAAATTGCAATGAGGGAGAGGACAGAAACTTGGCCTATGAATGTGGCCATTGCTTCAAAGACTAACACCCCATACACATAGGGATGCTGCAAGGACAAGAAAAGGTGACTCTGTCAAGAAGAAAGCATAACATAGTAGAGTGTGCAAAAAGAGCTGTTATTTATTCCATTCCATATTTACCTGTGAGCATGAAGCCCATGCTTTGAATAATTCTCCTGTGAAAAGCATGGGTGGGATTAAGAAAGGCAAACCCACCACAGTAGAGCAAAATAGCATCTCCATCTGAGTTAACAATGAAAAAGTATTAGAAATTTATATGTCACTAATATATAATAGTTTAAACTTTAAATCACATATTTGACATAAAATAAAAAAAAGTAACCCTCATCAGTTATCCAGGTTGAACCATCAAATATTTTTGTCCAAAATTTTAAAAATCTCAATTTAATTCCTGAGTTTACAAAACAACATTCAATTTGATCTTTTCTAGTATTGATCGACAATGAAAAACAAAATGTAGAAAGATTAAGACGAATAAACTTTTGTTAAATCAAAATCTAAATCGAGGAAATACCCCATCAAACTAACTTAGAGATTTACTCAAGAAAAAGCCATACATGCACTTACATCTAAAAAGGCACAGAGGATTAAGAAGAGATGAAAATTAAAAATCACCTGTGTGGTCTCAGGGTTCATAGTAAATATTGCTTCTTGGAGATTTCCAAGGAAAGAATCCATGACCAATGCTCCAGATATCATAATAACACCAATGACACTGAAATTTGGTGATGTTTGTGCATCTGCTAGTGTGAATAGGATCAAGCCAACCACCAAAAGTATTGCAGATATATATTCATGCAATGGATACTTCCTTCTCAGACCTGGTATGAAGGCTCCCATTATCATCACTGGCAGAACCTGTTACACCAAAAATTCGATCTATCATATTTGAAAATGTCCAATGTTCAGTTAGCTATAACAAGGTGACGCAGTTAAAGGGGGCCAAAAAACAGGATGGAATGTCTAGAACAAGTCAGCTAATTTGGAAGCATTGAGCTACACATGAATGAGACAATTTGATTCCCCATCATAACTGATTTAGGAATAAGATAAAAAATACATCCAAGGTTTTTCTAATGTAGTTGTTACATTTACAGTTTCCTTAGAAAAAGGGTAAAGTAATGATGATGGGTTTTTTTCCATGTGCTTTTGTTGCTTACCTTTGTGGATTTGAACATGATTTGAGCAGGGTAATTAAGAAAAGCCAAAGATCCCTTTGTTAGGCCATGTGAACCCATAAGCACAGCAGAAAGCTTAACATAAGTTTTCCATGGATTCACCATTTGCTTGCTTGTGAAGCCTTGGAGGTAAATCAGAAACAGGTAAACAAACCCTTGAACAAATGTGAAGTACCAACCATAGCTGAAACAAGAAACCAAACAACAAAAGTTCACTTGTGAGTCCGCATTCAAAGTTGCAAAACAGTAATAAATGAAACAGTACCATCAAGGAATCAAATTTACCTGAACTGGAGTCTGTTATACACATATTCCTGAAAATCAGGCAAATGAGAAAACAATTAGTACCGAGCACTAAATTATTAGCAGAATAATTCAAACTCAAATATAAAAACAAAATGAAAATTTGAAGCCAAGGTTCCAACCAGATATCCAGAAAGAATAACGAAAGGAAGACAAAATCTTGGACTTTTGAGAAACCATTTTGCTGAAAAACTAATCTTTAGGCCACTGATTATCAAATAAAAGAAAAAAGAAAGGAAAGAAACAGGAATGAAACTTACAAAATCCAAAAACACATTTTAAAAAAAACAGTTTAACTCCTCCTACACACAAAGGAAACTTAAGAAATCCTCAAAATTTGTTTTTTTCCCTTTCTTAATACATTGCTGATTGCCCGTATTTCTGCAAACAATCAGCAGAAATTGTAAACCACAAAGATTACATTTAACAAAACCAAAAAAAATAAAAAAATTAAGAAAAACAAGAGAGAAACAAAACAGGGCATGTATGACATATTATCAAACACCTACCTCACAGATGCCATTAACAAGATATCCAAAGAAGAACCCAGATGAACAAATGAGGAATTGTTGCCATCTGGGCCTGTCAGAGAGTGAAATTCCGAACAAACTACGAGCTTGCTCTTCCTTCTTCATCTGTTCATCACACGCCCCTTCTTCTCCCTTCTATTCAACCTCCAAACCTGGCACCGACCCAGAATCTAATTTAACAAAAAGACAATATCTTTGAAACTCAAACTTGCAATCACCCCTTTAATCTTGCCCTTGCATGTTGACTTTGCCACCCCAGAGAAAGAAAAGATAAAGGAAAAGAAAACAGAGAGACAGTGTTTTTTGGTTACGCAAAATGGGGAACTCGTTTGATAGTCTAAGCAAGCATGTTGTTATAGGGAAGGAGGAATCACTTTGTGCATGTAGAAGTTTAGAGAGAGAAAGTAAGAAGAGAGAGAGAGAATGTGTGTGTAAGTGTGTTCATAGAATTTCCCAGCGGTCCTATGTATGTGTTTATGTAATGTTGATTGTACGCAAAGGTGGAATTGATTAAGGAGAAAGAAATTTTGAGTTACACGCTCTTACGGTAAAAGGAGTATTTAATTGTGACACAAGATGAAAGGCCCTCAGGGCAGTTATGTGCATCATGTGCCCTACGTGCATATATCCCTTCTCATGTTCCACCATAAAAAAAAATAATAATTGGGAAAAATCTCGGATTAAATAATTAAGGTAACTTAATATAATATTTAAATAATAAGATTTTTGATTTTATGAACTGATATTTTAGATTAGACTTATCGATTTAATGGACTAATATTTTGAGTTAGACTTTATAACTTTTTATCGTATGCTTAAATTCTACTAATTGATGTTTTTGTTTAGAAATGTGTTCATGAGAAGAGTTATTTATAGATTGGATTAAAATACTGATAGGTTAGGAAAGTTCATTGAGTCAATATTGATAGAGTGAAAGTCATCATGAACATTAACCCTTATAAGAAGCAATAATAATAGAAGTTCTACATTAAATAAATAATAGAGTTCCATGTGATAGATAAAATTATAATAGGCAAAATGGTCGAATTTTTTTAGGTCGTGGATTTTTTCAGGCTCAATTCGAAAAAGTCTATGTTAATTCAGGCTTGATTTTAAGATGTTCAAACCCATATGTTTTTATAGGCAGACATGCCAATCCTATAAAATTGGGCTTTTTTTGGGCGCCCTTATAGTTCTACGAGAGAAAGGTCAAACTCATCTGGCTTGCTATGGATGTGAGCTAAAAAAAATCATCATTATTTAGGTTTCAATTTTAAATACTTAAACCTACCTATTTTACCACCTATATATAAAATGGTTTCAACCCTAATTCTATCATTCTCTACTTCTTATCTAATCGTTGTTTATAAAAAAATTAAAAAGTTGAAAATAAAATATTTTTTAGTAGTAATTATATGGAGTGCATCTGTTGTGATTTTCAATATAAATTCAATATAATTTTGTAAAAAAATTGTACAAATTAAAAAAGGTGTTAAACAAACGATTTGTACTTATTCAAAAGTTTATGATTAAAATTACAATTACAATGTAAAAAAATTTACAATAGCAATATATTAGTTCTGTTCCTTTTGATATTATATGCATGCTTTATATAAGATACGCGTTATAAATAATTGTAATATATTTAATACGCATACTAATAAATAATGATAAAAAATTAAATAAAGTATTATAAAAGTAAAAAGGGATTAAAAAAATGTAGGTGGATTTCAGGTCAAAGGCGCCCTCTAATTAAATATATGAGGGTTGAGTTAGGACCTACGTAGGAGTGATTTAGTTTTGGTTCAACCTTAGCTCAGGATATCATTAACTTTATATTTTTGGTTCTGTCCAAGTATTCAATTCCAACCAGAATATAAAACTTACTTAAATATAATTTAATTTATACCATTTTAATTTTGAAGTGTTATTTTTTTTCTTTAATAAAATGTTGAGGTTCCAACCTCGAATTGAACACTGGTATGTTTGCTTAAATTCAATCTGTTTACAATTTCTAAACTTCAATTTAATATTACGAGTATCATCTGAATGATATACTTGTAATAAATTAGAAATGATGATACGAGAATTTTATACTTTTATATAATTTTAATTGTTTATTTTCTACGAGTTTAATTTTGATAATTTTTTTAATATAACTTCTTTTAGATCACTAATCAATTAAAATTTATTATATAATTTTTATAATATATAGTTATAACAAACACTAATAATGTTTACTTATATGTAAGTCCATGATTAAATAATAACATGATAATTTTTGTATTATTCACTTTCTCAAATATCTATTTACTTAGGACAAAATACACTAGTGTAAAAATGATTTTTTTTACTGGGATTTTTTCACCAGTTATAACGTAACTGGTGTAATAAATAACGCGGTGGCAGTTTAGGGTGTAATTTAACTGGTGTAATTGATCCGGTGTGGATACTGACGCTATAAAACTAATGACATCGGGCATAATTAAAATATCAATAAATACTAAGTACCAAGAAAATGAGAAAAAATAGGACTAACCAGATACCAGAATTAAGCTTTATAAGTATGGAACGAGTGATAACGACCCCAGTCAGAAACTGTAAGTGGGCAACTTGCACCTGTCAAAAACTACAGGCTCTGATCACTGATAAATATGTCAAATCACCACTTACGATTAAGGGAAAGACTATATATAGAACTCATTTATTAAGTCATAAACACAACAAAAACAATTTCTCTGCTACCTTAAGACTTCCCGTAATACACTTTCTCTCCGTTATAACCATACTAACTTAAGCATCGGAGTCCCTTTTGCAGGTACACCTCCAACGTGGTTCATTAGACAACGGTTGGAATTGACCTATTTCTTACCTTAGCGCAAAGGGCTTAGAGTTCCCACTAAACCTAAGTTTATAATATCGTACTCCCACTGAAACGGTGTAAAATCAAGAGAGAGTGAGAAGTACAGTTGAGATCGGTTTGGGAGGTTCTACTTTAGATCCCGTACACCGGTCAAACCATTGGCACGCCTGGTGGGTCCCTGTAAATATTAAGTCCCACATCGCAGAAAGTAGAAGGCGTGAAGGGTAACAGGAAGAACGAAACCCCTGAGGGCCATGCTTAGAATATCACCCAAAGGGTTGAACCTCAGATTTTGGAGTACACTGTTGGGATTGTAGAAACACCAGGTACACAGCAGAACCAAGGAAGGATGCAAGCCATGACGCAACCAAACTTGCGGGATGAAGTCATCAGACAACTCCGGATGGATATTCTAGAGCTGAGGCGAAGTAGGGAGTTAAGAGAAAATGCAGCGGGAGACCATAGACAGCGTGAATCTTTCCATACTTAGGAGTATTCGCAGGCACAAGCATATGATGAGCAGGAGTCAACATACCGGACTATGAAGTTGAACAAGCAAAGGAGATATCAGCAGCAAGGCCGATCTGGAGAATATCGGTTCAGCTTACCATTCAAGATGAGGTTAATAAGCATACCCATCCCGAGGCACTTGTAAACCCCTCAGCCACTGTCGATAGGAAAGTACACCAGGGAGTCCGACCCAGGGGCGACATCTAGATGCTTATGCTAATGAATCATTGTTTTTGGGAGCAGAATGTGTAGAATGTCCCCCAGGATCTATCTGCTGAAGCCTTAGGGTGGTTTAAAAGCTTGCCACCGGGATCCATAGATTGTGGGGAAGACTTGGCTCATGCATTTTTACAACATTTCATCGTGTCGAGGGATGTCCCCAGAATGTCTCATACCTTGGCATAAAGCAAGGACCAGAGGAAAGTCTTAAATACTTTTTGAAGAGATTTTATAAAGAAGCCACGCTAGTGCCAGGATTAACAAAACAGATCTAGTTCCACATAGTGGTCAAAGCTCCGCAACCGCAATCCCCATTTTCCTTATCCTTGGCAAAATGAGCCCCCTAAACTTTCAAAGAGTTTAGAAGGAAAACAACCAAGTATGTTGGGAGAGAACTGCACCTCACCGCTGTAAAAAGGAAGATCCCGGTTTCAAAAGACAGGGTGTTAGTTCAATAAAGAAGAGGCCCTAAGTTTGAAAAGAATAGAGAGCGGGACACCCCTCAATGGCAGAGAGAGCGAAGGAGTGTAAATTTCACCCAGGTCACACCCTTGGCAGTACGACCAAGCCAAATTTTGAGAGAAGTTGGATTAAGGGGTTTGATGGTAAAGGGAATTAAAAATCCTATATCGATGAAGAGACTAGAAAATACAAGTAAGTATTACGAATTCCATGAGCAGACCGATCATAATACAGATGAATGCAGGAAATTGAAGGAAAAAATTGAGACCCTAATCAGGGAAGGGAAGTTAAAGCAGTACCTATTTCAACAGAGGGGGTGTGGGGAGCAAGCAAAAGAGCCTCCTAGAAGAAGGGACACCGGCCTGGTAGAGGAAGGAGAAAATAGAGATCCTAAGAAGCAAACCTTGGACAAAGGCAAAGCGGTTGTGGATAATATTAAGGAAGATGATGACTCATGGATGAAACCCTTGGGCTCTGGAAGAAAAGACGTAATTGACATGATCGCGGGGGATTTACAGGAGGAGGAGTGTCTAACTCAGCCTAGAAAAATCACTTGAGAATGATCATGTTCGTGCAAGCGAGGACGAATAACAAGCAGTACTGGGGTGGGATACAAACCCCACTAATTACCTTTTCGGATGATGACTACAGACCCACTATTCCTGGAGGTGACGATGTGATAGTTATAGAGGTCGTAATCGCAAACAAAATAATCAGAAGAATTCTAGTTGACCAAGGGAGCTCTTGTGATGTGAAGGTGACACATCGAGCATTAACATTGTACAAGGTCCTGAAGAAAAATTAAAAGTTTGAATGAGGAGAAGAGCAAGAAAATGCTTTTCGGAGTCTCAAAGAGGTATCGACAAATCCCCCAATATTGGCAAAAAACATACTAGAACCAAGGCCTAGCCATTGGGATGCAATTGGCTGGGGGTGAATCCAGGAAGCAAAGTACTCCCATCTCGAATTCGGTAAAAGGGAACTGGACTCCAACCTTCGTCATGGTGTACTTATGAAAGAACAAAAACCTCTCACGAGGAATGGTGCAGATACGTTCATCGCAAGTGAGGGCATAAAGTACCAGCCTCAAGCTCGACATTGTCGTCCGCGTTGGCATGTCAGTTACGAGCAGCGACAACTTCTCTTGCAACCTAAAAGTAAGGGTCTTCAGCTTTACGAGCAAGCCAATCCACTTGGTCTGCGATCATGTATGTGTCTTCAGGATCATTTTTGACTTAGGGGGATCCACCGACACCCATGACTACGACGTGTTCTAAAAAGGGAACAGTCAGATAAAAGTCAGTGTCATCAGCGTAATAATAAACTACGCTAGAATCCGCATCTTGCTCGGGGGAAGAGAGCGGCACGGGAGACCAGGGTGAGGGAAAATTGTAAGGAGAAGACTCCAGATTTTGTTCATCCTGAAGTTCTGTTCTCACCTAATGACGTATATCGGTTTAAGTGAGTCGTGTACCACAGCGAGGAACTTCACTTGACCAGGAGATAGAAGGGTTGGAAATAATTTCCATTAAACTATCTCTCTCAGGACCGTTATTGGACTCACAAGAAAACATCTAAAAGAAATTCTGGAGTTAAGAAAGGATGGCTACCTAAGTGGCAAATTCTGGTAATTCTTCGAGTACGGGCCAGGACGGTCAGAGAAATTTACATGAACAATAGAGCAGAGTTTAGGCAGGAAAATAGCAAAGTAACGAAGCAGCTAAAGGTTCACCTATTTTTATAGAAGGGGGGTTTGTATGGGCCGAAATCGAAATGTCGTAGGCCCATGGACGATGTTAGAAACTATGTAGTTTAATTAGTCCCACATTGAAAAATCTTAAGGGACTTATGCCTTCTATGTTACTATATAAGTAACACCTTGTAAAGCTTTTTAAACCACCAAAATATAAACACTTCCTAGTGTAGCCGTGGATGTAGGTACATACACTGTGTGCTGAACCACGTAAAATTCTTGTGTCATTTCTCTCTCTCTCTCTCTCTCTCTCTCTCTTTCTTTTAGTTGCTTTTATTCCTAACAATTGGTATCAATAGCCTATATCTTAGTATGCTCTGTGGTTGCAGCCTTGTCTAAACTTCCACATCAGAAAAGATTTGGTTATATCTTAGTATGCTTTGTGGTTACAGTCTTGTCTGAACTTCCACATCAGAAAAGATTTGGTTTTTCCACGGGAGTCTCAGTTTAGAGAAAATAATGGGAGCTTTCTTAGTTTAGCGAAAGTAACAGGGGAATGGCGCTAGAAGATGGGAAGGTGAAGATTGAGAAGTTCAATGGCAGAGACTTCAGATACTGGAAAATGCAGATGGAGGACTATCTGTATCATAAGAAGTTTCATCAACCCTTAACAGGGAAGAAGCCAGACGACATGAAGCAGGCAGAATGGGAGTTGCTAGACCGACAGACTCTTGGTGTGATCCGACTGACACTATCAAAGAATGTTGTGTTCAACATTGTAAATGAGAAGACAACTGCAAGTTTGATGAAGTCATTGTCAAACATATACGAAAAGCCATCAACAGCCAACAAAGTATATTTGATACGTCGGCTAGTCAATCTCAGTCAATCTCAGAATGGGTGAAGGTAATTCTGTAACTCATCATATTAATGAATTTAATACAATCCTTGCCCAGTTGGCATCAGTGCAGATCACCTTTAAAGATAAAGTGAAAGCATTGATCCTACTATCATCTCTTCCAGATAGTTGGAGTGCAACAGTTACTGTAGTTAGCAGCTCTTCCAGAAATACCAAGTTGAAGCTTGATGACATCTGTGACTTAATACTAAGCGAAGATGTTCGCAGAAGAGACTCAGGAGAGTCTTCCAATTCTTCTTTTAGTTCAGCACTGAATACTGAAAGCAGAGGAAGGAATAGCCAGAAGGGTCAGAATCAAGGCCGAGGCAGATTAAAGTCCAGAGGAAAAAGACAAACCAAAGTCTGGAATGACATCATTTGTTGGAATTATGACAAAAGAGGTCACTTTACCAATCAATGTAGAGCTCCAAAGAGGAAGAACAAAAACAAGAAGTAGGATGATGATGATGAATCTGCAAACGTAGTAACTGATGAAATTGCAGATGCATTAATTTGCAGTTTAGATAGTCCTGTTGACTCATGGATTATGAACTTGGGTGCGTCATTCCACACTACACCTTCTTTAGAACTATTATCTAATTATGTTTCTAGAAAGTTTGAGAGGGTTTACCTTGCAGATGGAAAATCTCTTGACATTGTGGGAAGAGGTGATATTAACATCAGAATCTCTGGTGGGACCCTGTGGACATTGCATAATGTTAGACATATATCCCTGCCTTAAAGAGAAACTTAATATCTATAGGGCAGTTGGATGATGAAGGACACCATACTACTTTTGGAGATGGAACTTGGAAGGTAACAAAAGGCAATCTGGTTGTTGCTCATGGAAAGAAGCGAGGGTCTCTCTACATGGTTGTGGATGAGGATATGGTAGTAGTCACTGAAGCTGCCAACAGTTCCTCTTTATGGCATCAAAGGCTGGGACACATGAGTGAAAAAGAAATGAAGCTCATGGTGTCAAAGGTAAATTATCTAGCTTGAAACATGTTGATGTTGGTGTTTGTGAATATTGTATCTTTGGAAAGCAGAAAAAGGTTAGCTTCTCAAAGTCAGGAAAGACATCCAAAGCTGAAAGGCTAGAACTGGTGCATACAGATGTTTGGGGGCTAGCTCTAGTAAAATCCTTTGGAGGCTCACACTATTATGTCACTTTCATTGATGACTGTACAAGAAAGGTATGGGTCTATTTTCTGAAAAATAAATTTGATGTGTTTTCTGTGTTTAAAAAATGGAAAACAGAAGTTGAAACTCAGACAGGTTTAAAGGTTAAGAGTCTGAAATCTGATAATGGTGGAGAGTATGATAGCCAGGAATTCAAAGATTTCTGTTCAGAAAATGGGATCAGAATGATCAAGACTATACCAGGAACACCAGAGCAAAATGGTGTGGCAGAAAGAATAAATAGAACCCTGAATGAGAGAGCTAGATGCATGAGGATCCAGTCTGGTCTGCCTAAGGTGTTTTGGGCAGATGCAATAAGCACAGCAGCCTACCTCATAAATAGAGGACCATCAGTTCCTTTGGATTATCAATTGCCCGAAGAAGTATGGTCTGGAAAGGAGGTAAACCTTTCACATTTGAAAGTCTTTGGTTGTGTCTCATATATTCTTGTAGACTCTACTAACAGAGATAAACTGGATCCTAAAGCAAGAATATGTTATTTCATTGGCTATGGATCTGACATGTATGGCTACAGGTTTTAGGATGACCAAAACAAGAAAGTTATCAGAAGCAGAAATGTCACATTTAATGAAAACATGTTCTATAAGGACAGGTCTACAGAATCTATATGTGCAGATAAACAGTTAGAACTTTCTGAGAAAGTAGCATTGGAAGAAATTTCAGAAAGTGATCTAGAACTGGAGCCTGAGTCAGAATCAGAACCCATAACAACGTTAGAAACTCCTGATACCCAGTTGAGAAGATCTAGCAGAATGAGAGTGCCACGACAGAGGTATTCCCCTTCATTGCATTATTTGTTATTAACTGATGCTGGTGAGCCAGAGTACTTTGCTGAGGCCTTACAGGCAGTGACTCGATTAAGTGGGAGCTAGCAATAGAGGATGAAATGAAATCCCTTCAGAGAAACGGAACTTGGTCTTTGATTAAGATACCATAAGGAAAGAAGGCATTGCAAAACAAATGGGTTTATAGGATAAAGGAAGAATCTGATGGCAGCAGAAGATACAAGGCAAGACTCGTAGTGAAAGGATTTCAGCAGAAACAAGGAATTGACTTCACAGAGATCTTCTCTCCTGTTGTCAAGATGACTACCATCAGAGTTATCTTGAGTATTGTAGCGGCAGAGAATCTTCATTTGGAGCTGTTAGATGTCAAAACTACATTCCTACATGGAGATATGGAAGAAGACATCTTTATAACACAGCTAGAAGGTTTTGAAGAGCAAGGCAAGAAGAATCTTGTATGCAAACTTCATAAGAGCTTGTATGGCTTGAAACAAGCACCAAGACAGTGGTACAAGAAGTTTAATGAGTTTATGACCAACTCAAGATTTCACAGATGTGAAGAAGATCATTGCTGTTATGTTAAGAAATATGATGATAGTTATATCATCCTTGCTTTATATGTTGACGACATGCTAATTGCAGGGTCTAGTATGACAGAAATCAACAGATTGAAACAACAGTTGGTAGACAGCTTTGAGATGAAGGATCTTGGTCCAGCTAAACAAATTTTTGGTATGAGAATTGTCAGAAACAAACCAGAAGGCATTTTGAAATTGTCCCAGGAGAAATATATAGAAAAATTGCTTGACAGGTTTAATGTTAGAGATGCCAAGACTAGGAACACCCCTTTGGGAACTCACTTAAAACTTTCAAAGCGGTAATCTTCTCAGATAGATGAAGAAGAAAGTTACATGTCTAAAGTACCATACACGTCTGCAATAGGGAGCCTGATGTACACTATGGTTTGCACCAGACCTGACATAGCACATGCAGTGGGAGTTGTGAGTAGGTACCTATCCAATCCTGGAAAGAAGCATTGGGAAGCTGTGAAATGGATATTAAGATATCTGAAGGGTACATCATGGATGTGTTTGTGTTTTAGAAGAAGCAATCTCACTTTACAGGGGTTTTCTGATGCAGATTTAGGAGGAGATTTGGATAGTAGAAAAAACACCTCAGGTTACATTTTTACCTTGGGTGGTACTGCTGTTAGCTGGAAGTCTAAACTCCAAGGAAGAGTTGCTCTATCAACCACTGAAGCCGAGTATGTGGCTATCTCTGAAGCAGCCAAGGAGATGCTATGGCTGAAGAACTTTCTCAAAGATTTGGGGAAGGAATGAGATGATTCTCCATTGTTCAGTGATAGTCAGAGTGCTATATGTCTTGCTAAAAACCCCGTTCTTCATTCAAGATGCAAGCACATTGAATTGAAGTATCACTTTATCAGAGACTTGATAAGTGATGGAGATTTGTCTTTGTTGAAGATCTCAGGATCAGAGAATCCAGCTAATATGTTGACTAAGACTGTCACAACTGACAAGTTGAGGCTTTGCATTGCCTCAACTGGCCTTCAAGGATAATTGATGATGAAGGCGCTACACTAGGTGAAAGAGCAAATAAGCTTATTGTTTTACAAGGACTGTAATTAAACTCCAAGTGGGAGAATTATTAGAAACTATGTAGTTTAATTAGTCCCACATTGAAAAATCTTAAAGGACTTATGCCTTCTATGTTACTATATAAGTAACACCTTGTAAAGCTTTTTAAACCACCAAAATATAAACACTTCCTAGTGTAGCCGTGGATATAGGTACATACACTGTGTGCTGAATCACGTAAAATTCTTGTGTCGTTTCTCTCTCTCTCTCTCTCTCTCTCTCTTTTTCTTTTAGTTGCTTTTGTTCCTAACAGGACGATGTAGTAGGCGAAGCGTCGTGGCCCAATGAACCAACGCCGTTTCAAATTCAAACGACGCGACCGTTTTGACAGGAAGGCGCATGGTGGCAACGCATCAATAACGAATCGCCAAGTTAGCAATCCACGTGCCATATCATTTTTCAATGAACAAACGCAATAAATGTAGCTGATGGACGACCTTAGAAAAATTGAAGCTAGTCCGAAATATAAGAATAGGTTTACCATGACTGTCGATATAGGTATGGATCGTTATTATGGTCATTGGGAAGGCTAAGGTACATATTAACTCATTATCGCAACCCAACTGCAACAACAAACTAGGGGGCAAATGAACCAATGTGGTTACCGGCCCTATAAAACTAATGACACCAGACATAATTAAAATATCAAAAAAAATACTAAGTACCAACAAAATGAGGAAAAATCAGACTAATCATTCAGGATACTGGAATTAAGCTTTATCAGTACGGAACGAGTGATAACGACCCCAGTCAGAAGCTGTAAGTGGGCAACTTGCACCTGCCAAAAGCTGCAGGCTCTGATCACTGACAGAGAAGTCAAATCACCACTTGCGATTAAAGGAAAAAGTATATATAAAACTCATTTATTAAGTCATAAACACAACAAAAATAGTTTCTCTACTACCTTAAGTAATAAAATTTCTCTATGTTATAACCGTACCAACTTAAGCATCGGAGTCCCTTTTGCAGGTACACCTCCGATGTGGTTCATTGGACAATGGTTAGAATTGACCTATTTTTTACCTTAGCGCAAAGGGCTTGAAGTTCCCAATGAATCTTATAATACCGTACTCCCACTGAGGCAGTATATATAAAATCAAGAGAGAGTGAGAAGTACAGTTGAGAGCGGTTTGGGAGGTTCTTCTTTAGACCCCGTAAACCGGTCAAACCAATAATAAATAATCGAGTTTAGGGTTTAGAGTTTAGGATTTAGGGTTCAAGAGTTTGTACCGTTTCAAGTGCTTTATAGGAAGAACAACCCTCGGTGAAGTATTGTTGTTCACTAGTTCAGGTTCTTAATTTTGAAAAATTATTTGATAAAATAGTTGCACTATGAACTCGCACAATAACTGTTTGATGGAATGCTTGGGTGTGATAAAATAGTTGCACTGTGAGCTTGCATAATAACGATTGCTTTTTATTTTAATTATGTTGTTTCAATCACTTACCCAAGGCAAGTGTGATGACGATTAATCAGAAAAGATTGAATTATGTTGTTTAAATTACTAGCAAACCTAAGCATGTTACTGAAAAGATCGAATTGAAAAGAGTTTAGAATTTTTATTCTGTTGCACTAGTTAAGAGGTTTGCATCAATGATTTTAACCAGTGAGGGGCTTGGTCACAATGATTTATACAATTCTATTAAAAAATTAACAAAGTCATCCTTGTGCATTCAAACATTAGAATTCAAAATCGGCTCAGTATTGTTTTCTCGTGTGCATTGGTGGATATGGTCATTGAAATCTGGCAGGATAATTCATGCTGCAATGCCGATTCATCAATATTCACATCTAAAATTCATGTTTATTTGCTGTAAGATCAACATCAACAAAATGTAATTAGGAATACATACTTTTGTTTTGTAGCCTTTATTTATTTAATGTGGTAGTGTGCCTTAGTTTCTTATTTTTATGGTTTTAGAAGTGTGTGGCAAACTTTGAGAAACCCAAGGGCAACTGTGTTATCACAACAGCATTTGGGACTCCAAATTTTGAGGCAATAGAATATGCAAGCAGGTGAGGAAAATAAATGCTTTCTAGTATATAATAATGGTAATATTAATTTTGATTTGAAGAAGGGATGAAACAGGTTAAGAAAGAAATAGATGTTATCTTAAGGTGCATTCAACTAACGCTATTTGCTGACTGAAATGGTACATTGTGCATTAGGACATAAAATACTTTTGCATCTAAAATTGACCATATGACAGGCTAATTCATTATGTTCATGCTTTAAGAGTATCTACTTAGACTAATCTCCAGTATACGTATATCCTTGTTATTATTGTTGATATGTTGAATCTTTGTCTATTAGTACGAGGTTGATGTCAGATTATACTGCTTTTTATAGCAAATGTGACACCACTTCATTGTAAGTGTTAATTTTAAATGTTGTAGATTCCTTAGAAGGATGGTGATAAGCTGCTTGAGGCTTGGAGGGGGCCTAGGACAGGATTTCCTTGGATTGATGCCATCATGATCCAGGTTTGGCTTTTGGCATCCTTTGTCAGACCAAACAATGTGCAATATTTGGATTAATTTGAATTTTTGCATACCTTAAAGCTAGTCTTCTGCTGTGCATTTTATCATCTTTCTCAGTCAGGAAGTGCATTTAAATCCCTCATTTTGTGTTGTAGCTACAACAATGGGGTTGGATGCATAATCTAGCACGACATTGTGTTGCGTGTTTTCTAACTCGAGGTGATCTAGTGTATGACTATGTACTTTAAGCATAACAACTTATTCATATTGTTATTCTTTAATCTTTACTAATGTTATTTGTTTATGCTTGCAGTTTGTTCACTGGGAAAAAGGACGTGATGTGTTTGAGAGGCTTCTGATTGATTCAAATTGGGCAATTAATAATGGAAACTGGATGTGGCTCTCAAGTTCATCTTTCTTTTGTCAGGTACGAAATATAGTATACTACTTCACTTGTTTTGAATTTCCTTTGGAAAGTGACTAAATATCATGTATTGTCACCCATGACCAGTATAACCGTATTTACTCTCCAACCACATTTGGTAAGAAGTATGACCCTAATGGTGATTATATCAGGCATTTTCTCCCAGTCTTAAAAGGTAAGTTGAAGTTTCCTTAATTCCATGGTTTTCATATAGCTAGGTTTCCATTTGATAAGATGTTAGAACTTATTCTGTGAGCAGATATGCCAAGGGAGTACATTTATGAACCATGGACTACTCCTTTAAGCATTCAGACCAAAGCAAAGTGCATAGTTGGCAAAGATTACCCAATGCCAGGTCAGTTGTGAAGTTTAGGTTATTGTCTCTTATTCTGCTTCATTGGCTTTCAACATTGGGTCCATGTACATCATTATATGTTCCATTGATTGAAATGGATTTCTTTTGTTATGATGTGCAGTAATATATTGGTTGATTTCTTTAGTTTGGATTTTTCTTTTGATTTATCTTTCATTGTAGTTTATTTTCAACTTGATATAGGCTTAACTGCTGCATACAAATGAGCATATATTTTGTGATACATGTATGTTATTCACTATTAAAACTAGATAGCTTGAATAAGCTTTAGAAGGTGTTATTTGATAAAATTGAACATGCTTTTCTGATTATATGGGGCTCCATAATCTACCTGTTTATGCTCTATTTTCACTTGTGTTTCAGTTGTTTCTTATGATTCTGGAAGTAAAGAGTGTCGAAGGAGAGTGGGCGAAGCATATGCATTGAATAAAGGATTGAATGATGTAGTTAGTGTAGATGATCTGAAAAACTTGAGGAGGAAATTAGATAAGGAGGGTGAAAGGCAAGAACCTAAAGCTAAAAGATCTAGGCAACAATTGATTGGCTGAGCCAAAATTTTAGTAGTTTTTTTACCTGTTTTGCTTTGCGTTGCATACATGCTTGGAATATTATGTTGTATTATCATTACTTCTTTGTACAATAAATGTACGTAACTAGCAGTCATACTTGTGACTTCTTTACTTGTATTAGATTTTTTAATATACAATCGAAAAGTATTTAAGAAAAAATACATACTAATTTCAATTCTTAATTTAAAATTATTATTAATCAAAATTTAGGTACAATATTCCATATATAATTGAGACAATTGCCTATAATTAAGTTAGTCATATATCTATAATCAATTCAATCATATATGATTAACAAGATCTCACGTATATTATTATACGTGAATTTTATTTGAATAAGCTAACATATTTATGAGCATATATTATAGATAGAATTATCTATAAACAACAATAAAATTTTATGGTAAGGTTGGATAGAAAATTGGACAGGATTGAAGTGCTACCAAAGGAAAAAAAAGGAAAGTAGAAAAATAAAGGAAAGAATTAATAGTTTTTACACCGGTTGTGGTAACCATCCGATGTTAAATATCTCATTTTTTATACTGGTCATAACGTATAGGATCAGTGTAAATGTTACATTTTACACCAGTCGTAATGCAAACGTCCGGTGCAAAAGTCATTTTTCTCAAAACCTATATTTTTCTCACATGTTGGATCTATACAGTCGTACAACCAATGTAAAAGGCCGACGTGGACCAATGTAAACACTCTTTTTTGCACTACTATACTTTTTATATAAGCATGTCTTTACAATCTTAATATTATACAATATATTTTCATATTAAATTAATATTTTCATTTGTTACTATTTAACTTAATATTTGTTTACCTTTTTTATTGTCTCAATTAATTTTTAATCTGAATAATGCATAATACAATTATATTATTAAAATATAATTAGTTAAATTCATTCAACGATTTTTAAGTTTGAAGATATTAATTAAATAACTGAATTTAAAGGGAAAATACTAACTCACACGGCTTAAGGAATAAAAAAAATTATCATGAATACTAATTAATCTTAGATTTTAGGATAATTTTAATATAAAGTTCTTTTAAAAAATTCTTCTTATCTTAATATATTATAAAAAATAGTTGATACATAGTGAAATTTAACAAGTGTCACTCTGGTGAATTTTGTTTTCTCTCTAAAAGTCTTATTTCTACTACCAGCCTTTTTATTTATTTATTTAATTTTTTATATTGAGTGTCTCATCTTTCATCATTAAATGAATCCTCACTATGACCCAATACCACTTATTTTTATTAGGACTTTTCACTGTCTTCCATTGTTACATTCTCTTCATGTTCTTTGAAAACCCTTCGTTTCCCTCCCCTTCATTCATCACCCTATCCAATCTCTTCATTAGTGGTCCCAAAATCGTTCAAATATTATCCCACCATTTCCTGCTTGATGTTGTCAAAATCCTTATCTTCGAATGGTCTCTTTGTACAAATTTCTTAAAACCTCTTTCTCAAATCATTCGCTTCTCTTGCCCCTAAACCCTTCCGTGCTCTCGCTTTATCGCAAAGTCTCCAAACCTAAACCCCAAAATATTTCATTCACTTTTCAAATAAGGAAGGGTAAAGAGATAATTGAGGATAAAGCTGATCGTTGTCACTTTGTATGTTTTTTCTTTTTAAACTTACTTTGCATGCTATTTTTGTATGTATAAATATTGAAGGATGGTAGATCTGGTACATGATAGAGGAAGAACAATAAAAATTATGCTTGAAACCATTACGAAAGACTTATAATCTTAATATATTATAAAAAGTAGTTCATAGATAGTGGAATCTAATAAGTGAACGATTGTGTCAGCATAATTCTGATTATTGTAGAAAGACTGACACACAATAAGAATGCTACCTAACGGTTGTATCTTCTATACAATAACTTTGCAGGTTGCTTTCCTGGCTCGTTATGGCATAAGTCAACTCTGACCCTTTTGGTATTGAGAGAATGACTCATATCATTGTTGGGTCATTAGCCTTTTATGCGATATCGAAATCCGGTATAAGGAAGTGATATTGAGTGTGATACCGGTTGGAGGGTCAAATGACCTCTCTGTCCAAGGGCCGGTATTAAGAACGGATCATTTAGTTTGTATTACTTATATTTTTTACTAGATTTCTTAATAAAAATTATATTCTTATTCAATTATTAATTATATATTATTGATGCGGAGAATGGTAGCATATATTCAGACAAGTCCATGCTTGATTCTATTTCAAGTTTAGATAAATCTGAAATTATAAATCTCGGATGTTCTACCATACAATGAAAAAGAAGTCTTCATGAAGCAACAAGTTGAGAATTAAATAGGTCTCCTAGTTATTTTATTAAGAATATAATGAACAAGTTCCATCAATTGGTATAACAATTACTCAAAGCTTTATTTTGATGATTTTCATGGATTATTGATAAATATTCTCATTGTATTCACTATTTAATTATTGTAGATTCAAATATAGAGTAAATGCCAGGATTCTAAGTGTATATGAATGTGCAGAAAAAAAAGGTAAGTCACTAAAAACATACTTATTTTTCAATGAATTACATTTATTTATGTAAATTATTTTTCAGCCTAATTGGATTTTGGTGAACCACTCTACAATTGTCCGGCTTGCACTGCACTTATATATGTGGTATGAAGAACGTTCAAAAAAGTCAAAACAAAGCTTAAATCCTTCTTTTTTCTCTATTGCATGAAAGGAAGGGTACAACTTCCTTTTTTTACGAAAACCTCCAAATATACTGTTGAATTTGATGAGTAAAACAAATCCAAGATGGAAAATTTCTAGAGATAATATTAGAACATATAACAGTATGTTCTCTTTTACCTCTATTGGTGGAAAAGTTGATACCTCAGTAAATGATGGCGGTGGACCTCCTTATTAACAATACTAAGTTGAATTGGCATGAGAAAGAAACTGAACAGCATTACAAAGATAGGGATGAAAATCCCTATAATTATGGTTCAGAATTATTGAAGATAAAAGAGCTCTAAATGTAGAAAATTATATCAGCTATTGAGTAAATCAAATCCCTATAATCATGGTACAGAATCATTGAAGATAAAGAGGTCTAAATGCAGAAAATTATATCAGCTATTAATAAAGGAATTCAGCTCTAAATGCAGCAAATCAAATCAGCTATCAATAAAGAATATTATGCATCAAGATCAGCTATGATTGGGCAAAAAAACAAATCAACATACCTCTGTTTCTACATATACTCTGTACCTTATATACCCTGTATCCTTTCTCTGCTGTATAGTTTTTTACGATTCAGTATTAACACAATTACTTCAATTTTTCTCTTGGTATCAGAGCCTCTGTGCACACCATGACCTCTTTATCCCTCAATGTTGGTAATTTCATTACCCTCAAACTCACACCAACAAACTACCCATTGTGGCGTGAACAAGCCTTGGCACTTGTAGAAAGTCAAGATCTGGTTGGTCACCTAACAAATGAAGATCCAGCCCCAATTCAATATACTACTCCAGATCCCAACCATTCCACTAATTCAGGAAATTTTGTGCCAAAATTGACTGATGAATTCGTCACTTGGCGCAAAGCCGATCGTTTCCTTCGAGGATGGCTAATTGGAACACTCTTTGAAGAAGCACTTGGCCTTGTTGTTGGCCTGGACACTGCCCTTGCAGTTTGGGAAGCACTTAAGGATGCTTATACAGAAGATTCCCAAGAACGTGAATTCACAATTCGTCAACAAATCACATACCTTCGCAAGGAAGACGATCGTACTATCATCGAACATATTCGCATATTTAAAGGTCTATGTGATAACTTAGCAGCTATTGGGAAACCTATCCCTGACAAAGAAAAAGTATTTTACCTCCTCACAAGCCTTGGGCCTGAATATGAAACATTCACAACAACCATGTTAAAACCTCCAAGACCATCATACTCTGAACTGATCTCACAATTTCAAAGCCTTGATCAACGACGCAGTTGGTTTTCAAACCACTCAAATATACAAAACCCAATGGCCTTTTATGGCCAACACCAACAAGGACCCCAACATCGTGGAAATTTTTGATCTTTCACATCAACAGGGCGAGGATTTCAAGCCCAACAACCAAGCAATCAAAACAAAACTCACTCTACCTTGACCACTCAACAACGACGTCCTCCGCCACCTGGAGAGCGCCGTATGACACCTGCAGAACGAGAGCAATATCGAAATGAGAAGTGTCAATATTGTGGCACGATGGGCCATATAGAAAAAATTTATTGGTGGGTGCCTAAGAAACCAATACAATCTGATGATATACCACAAGCTCTTGCCGCTCTCACCTTAGACAATAACATTGCTGAAATAGAATGGACTTCAGACACTGGAGCCTCCAATCATATGACAGGTAAACGAAGTATGTTGAGTAACATTCGACAATATTCAGGTGTAGATTCTGTACTTATTGGTGATGGCTCTTCCTTACCAATTCATGGTACTGGAGATTCCCTCATTAAACAAAAGAATGTTTCTCTGCCTCTTCATCATGTCTTATTAGTTCCTAATTTAAAAAAGAACTTACTCTCTATAAGTCAACTAACAACATAATTTCCTGTAAATTGTGAATTTTCTAATGTTGATTTCTGTGTTAAGGAACGAGAAACAGGGCAACCAATGACCATAGGGAGGCGGAAGGGTGATCTGTATGTCCTCTCCTCTTCACCCGAACTCTTTTTTTCACATCGCTTCAAATCTGGATCAGCAGACACTTGGCACCAACGGCTAGGACATCCTCAAACTATAGCTTTACAGTTACTAAAGAATAAAGGGTTGATTGATGTAGTTGGAAATGTGAAACCTAAATATCTTTGTGATAGTTGCCAATTAGGAAAGCTTAATAAATTACCATTTTCTTCCTCTGAACATTCTAGTTTTGCTATCTTTGATAAAATACATTATGATTTATGGGGCCCTGCCCCTATTTTGTCTATTGGTAAATTTAACTATTATGCATGTCTAGTTGATGACTTTTCTAAGTATACATGGATTATTCCTTTACACAAAAAATCTGATTTTATTAATGCTTATTTATCCTTTGAACAATATGTTAAAAAACAGTTTAACAAAGAAATTAAGATCTTTCACTCTGATGGAGGAGGTGAGTTCATCAACTCCAAACTATCCACTCATTTTTCTGTAACAGGTACAGTGCATCAGGTCTCTTGCCCATACACCCTAGAACAAACAGGTATGGTTGAAAGGCGACATAGAATAATACGCAAACTAGGTATGACCATGTTGTTTCATAGTGGTGCTCCCTTATTTTTATGGGTTGAAGCCTTTACTACTGTTGTTTACCTTATTAATAGACTCCCATCATCCTCTCTTAAATTTGAAACTCCATATTTTGCTTTGCATGGATCACATCCTGACTATTCTTCACTTCGTGTCTTTGGTTCTAAATGTTTCCCTTACACTTGGGATACACGATGTCACAAATTTGATCCAAAATCTATACTTTGTGTCTTTGTTGGCTATAGTGATAAACATAAAGGGTATAAATGCTTTCATCCTCCCATTAAGAAATTTTTTATCTCACACCATGTTGTTTTTGATGAGTTGTTCTTTCCTTATAAGACTAATAACCATAATAAACTCCCCCCTCCTACACCACATGTAGTTAGTATCTTTGATTCTTGGCTTTCTAACACTAAACTTAACTCTTCTGCAGATTCAACAACAACATCTTCTCTTTCACCATGCTCAAGTCCACTACCAGCCATATCAATACAGCCCCTTGCTACACAACCTGTTAGCATGACCACACCACTCTCTCAAGATCAATTTAGTATCATACACGAGTCCAGCTCTTATCTTGAACAACCCTCTCAACATGACCTTACACACCTCGAGTCCTCTCCACAATCATCACAAATTGAACATGAGTTTCAACTTGGGCCTTCTAGCTTACCTCCGCAAAATGAATCTGTCCCATCTACACCAACTCAACTAGCTCAAACCTTACCCCTTCATCCAATGGTTACTCGTTCACAGTGTGGAATTGTCAAACCCAATCCTAAGTATGCCTTACTCTCTATGTTGTCGGCCAATATCCCTCGCAACCCGTATAATATCCGCTCAGCTTTAGCCCATCCTGGATGGAAGGCTGCCATGGGTGAAGAACTCAAGGCTTTACACATAAATCACACTTGGAAACTTGTTCCTCGAACCTCTAACATGCATGTCATTGGCTATAAATGGGTTTTCAAATCCAAACTAAAACCTGATGGGTCCCTTGATCGCTTGAAAGCTCGACTAGTTGCAAAAGGCTATCACCAAGTCGATGGAGTAGACTACACTAAGACCTTCTCTCCAGTTATTAAACCAGGCACCATCCGATTAATCATTACTATAGCTCTTATTAAAAATTGGTCAATACGACAACTTGATGTAAAAAATTCCTTTCTGCATGGTGTGCTTTCTGAAAACATATACATGGCACAACCCCCTGGTATGGTTGATCCTCACTTCCCAAACCATGTTTGCCACCTCCAAAAGGCTCTTTATGGACTTAAACAAGCACCTCGTGCCTGGTTTGATCGCTTTAGCTCTTTCTTGCTTAAATATGGCTTCTTTTGTAGCATGGCAGATCTATCTTTATTTATTTTTCACACTAATCTTGGATCTCTTATTCTTCTTCTTTATGTAGATGATATACTTCTTACAGGCTCCTCTACCTCCTTAGTTTCTAGCTTCATTGAAATTCTACAATCTGAATTTGCCATGAAGGACTTGGGGCCCCTTCATCACTTCCTTGGTATTGAAATACTTCCAACAGATGCTGGTCTGCACCTATCTCAGTCTCACTATGCTCTTACTATTCTTGAACGGGCCAAAATGGTTGATTGTAAGCCCATGAGCACACCCCTTGAAGCTAAAAGCAAGATAACATCAAATACGACTCCCCTTGAGGATCCATCTGACTTTTATGGACTTGTTGGCGCTTTACTATATCTCACTTTAACTCGGCCAGACCTTTCATATAGTGTCAACTATGTCTCTCAGTTCATGCATTCTCCCACTGTTTTGCATCTAAAAATGGTTTGACGTATCTTACGATATGTTAAAGGAACACTTGATGTAGGTTTGTATTTTACTTCCCACACTACACTTGATCTCTTTGCCTTTTCTGATGCAGATTGGGCCGGTTGCCCTCTTACTAGGCATTCCACCACTGGCTACTGTACTTTTCTTGGGGGAAACATCATTTCGTGGTGTGCAAAGAAACAACCCACTGTTTCTCGCTCTAGCACTGAAGCTGAATATAGAGCTATGGCTCATACTGCAGCTGAACTCACGTGGCTGACATTCATTTTACGCGATCTTCACATTCCGCTCACCTCTCCTCCCACTCTCTATTGTGACAATATAAGTGCCCTTCACTTGACAGTCAATCCTGTTTTTCATGCCCGCAGCAAATATATTGAACTAGACTACCACTTTGTTCGTGAACGAGTTGCTCTTGGACTTCTTGTCACTCATCATGTATCCACCACTGAGCAAGTTGCTGATCTCTTTACTAAACCTATCTCAAAGGCTACACTCATGCATCTCCAAAACAAACTCTGCCTTCAACCTCGGCCTCGTTTGAGGGAGGGTATTAACAATACTAAGTTGAATTGGCATGAGAAAGAAACTGAACAGCATTACAAAGATAGGGATGAAAATCCTTATAATTATGGTTCAGAATCATTGAAGATAAAAGAGCTCTAAATGTAGAAAATTATATCAGCTATTGAGTAAATCAAATCCCTATAATCATGGTGCAGAATCATTGAAGATAAAGAGGTCTAAATGCAGAAAATTATATCAGCTATTAATAAAGGAATTCAGCTCTAAATGCATCAAATCAAATCAGCTATCAATAAAGAATATTATGCATCAAGATCAGGTATGATTGGGCAAAAAAACAAATCAACATACCTCTATTTCTACATATACTCTGTACCTTATATACCCTGTATCCTTTCTCTGCTGTATAGTTTTTTACGATTCAGTATTAACACAATTACTTCAATTTTTCTCTCTCCTTAGTTTGTTTTGAGTGGACAAAATTTCCACAGAATAGGAACTTTAATTCCTAATGATGGAAACAATCCCAAGTTTGCTCAATTATACATTTTTGATACAGATAATGAGATCAATAACAAAGTTTAGTGTTTTAGGTACATTATAATATTTTAATTACAACTCAGTTTCTAATGACTTACTTTTACTTTAAAATCAAATTGTAGTTCATATATTATCTCTTATTTTTTAAATATTTTTTGGTTAAATGACTTGCAGGCAGAGTGAACTAAGTACCCAACTGGATGTTTCCTTGGTAAAGGATTTGAAAGAGATGGTGGATAAGTTTAATGTATTAGCTCAAAGTTTCAAGAGAGTTAGAGATGAGTTGTCCATAAACTTTAGCTCAGATTTGACTTTAAGGTTTATTTAGAAACAGATCCAAGGATGCAAGACTTTACAATCTTCCTACCTTTGATGAAGTTGCAACATTGATAGTAAGAGATTTTGATATGTTAGACAAGGGAAGGGACATTATTGTGAAGAAATGCTCAAGTATCCCCCTACAATATCTTATGCTATTTACATATGGTGAAGATGGATATCAAGAAAATATACCAATTAGCCAAGCTGAACAAAACAAAGGAAATAGAAAAGGTTACGACTAGCTTTTAGAGAGTTTGTTGCTTTTAGGATTCATGAACGGGAAGTTGAATTTGGGACCATTGTTTATTCTAGAAAACTATTCCAACAATTTTTGGTTGACAGTTATAATATGATTGAGTCTCAACGTTTATCTTTTATAAGACATAACCAAACTTTTATTCGATCTAATATTTTGAATGGTTTGGAAGTAGCAGTTAATAGAGAAGAAACCAATCCTTCATCTTTTGGGATGCACATTATACTACCAGCCTTATTTACTGGAGGTACAAGGTATATGTTCAATAATAGCCAAGATGTATGGCTATTTGCAAAAAGCTTGGCTATCCATCTCTTTTTATCACTTTTACTTGCAATGTTAATTGACCTGAAATACAAACATTTGTATGTAAGAAAGGATTGAAAGCTGAAGACAAACCAGACATTTCATGTAGGATTTTCAACGACGGCCTATTATCCAAAGACTCTTATTTCATCTTTAAAATCAACAATCTATTCTTTTCAGAGATGATGAAAATAGACGATGTTGTAAAGAAAAAGATACCATGTTCATTGCTTGGATGAAAGCAAACAAAGAATTTAAACACGACAGGGAACTCACCTATGTAGAATTCCCATCCAAGTTTGTCTACAATAGAGAATCATGTGAATGACAGCCAAGGAAACAAGGATTTTCTCTTGGAATACTTTATTATGTTCCTCCAGGTACTGGTGAACTTTACTACATGCATTTACTATTAACAATGCAAATAGGTTGTTCCAATTTTGAGAGCATACGGACAATTAATGGAATAACATATAACTCATACCAGGAAGCGTGTTACAACTTGGGACTACTTTCGGATGACAAGGAATTTGTTCATGCAATAAAAGAAGCATACGACTTTACTTCTGGCACCAATTGAGAAATATTTTTGTCATCTTGTTGTGCTCAAACTTGGTTCTTTTTATTTAGTGGTATCCAATACAATAAAAGAAAAGAACTTAATCTACCAGATATTTATTTCTCATATTCTATCATATTTATTTATATTATTAAAATTATCAAGTTAAGAGTATTTCGTTGATTACCTAATTTTTTTAACAATAGAACTTTGAATGGATGGCTGAACTAAAGAACCTTTGTTTGATTGAATTGGAGAAATTGCTACAAAGTAATGGCAGATCACTAAGAGAGTTTAACTCCATGTCATTTACTCATTATTCTAAAACCAATTTATTTGAGAACAGGTTCAATGTTGATAAACTTAGTTATAATATAGAGGAATTACTTTAGCAACATGTTGAATTGATTCAATAATTAACAAATGAACAAAGAAATGTTTATGATCAAATTACTAAGGTTATTCTCAACAACACTGGTGGTTTGTACTTTTTATATGGATTTGGAGGAAATAGTAAGACCTTCATTTAGAATATAGTTTCAGCAACTCTTCGTTCTAAGAAGAAAATTGTTCTAAACTTTGCTTCTAGCGGTATTGCCTCTTTACTTCTTCCTGAATGAAGAACAACACATTCAAGATTTTCAATCTCATTGGCCATAGATGAAACATCTACATGCAATATCAAGCAAGGTAGTTTTAAAGTTGATATGCTAATCAAAACAAGATTGATAATTTGGGATGAGGCTCCAATGCTTAACAACTTTTGCTTTGAAGCCCTTGATCGTACCTTGAAAGATCTTCTGCGAAAAGTTAATATAAATAGCGAGAGGAAACCATTCGATGGTAAAGTTGTTGTTTTAGGAGGACATTTTTGAAAAATCTTTCCTGTTATTCCAAAAGAAAGCAAAGATGATGTTGTTTCAGTTGCAATTAATTCCTCCTATTTGTGGGATAAATGTAGAGTTCTAAAACTAACTAAAAACATGAGATTGCTATCAACTTCTACAGGGTCAAATTCAAGTAGAATTAAGCAGTTTGTAGAATGGACTCTCCAAATAAGAGATGCAAAGATTGACTTTTCAAAAGACGATGTTTATGAAATTGATATTCCACCAGAACTTATCATTTTAGAGAATGAAAATTCTTTGTTGCATTTGGTTCATTTTGCATATCCTGATTTACTAAATAGAGTAAAGGATTATAGGTTTTTTAAGGAAAGAGAAATAATAGCACCTATGTTAGAAAGTGCATAGCAAGTAAATGAATTTATGTTATCTTTGATCCCAGGTGAAGAGAAAGAGTACCTAAGTGTTGATTCTACTTGCATGTCAGATAAGAATGAAGAAGTTTAAGTCAATTGGTTCACAACAAAATTTTTAATGAGATTAACTGGAATTCCAAATCATTGGTTACTTCTCAAAATTAGAGTTCTAGTCATGCTTCGAAGGAATATAGATAAGGTAATGGATTATGTAAGGAACAATACTCATTGTTAACCAATTGGATCAAAATGTTATAGGTGCTACTGTTGTTACATGGAGGGATGCTGGGGAAAGAGTATTCATTTCAAGAATGAATTTGGTTTCACCAACTGATACAAAACTTCCTTTTAAATTAAAATTGTAGAATGAGTTTCAGTTTCTGAATAACGCAAATTAAAATTGTAGAAATAATTTCAATTTAATCCTTAATAATTATATTTAGGGAGATTAAAAATTTTAATTTTAATGGAGTCCTAAACAATATTGTATCAAAAAATTTCTAAAAAAATATCTTACGAATAATTGAAACATTTAAATAGAAAATTAAGAGGAGGTTGACATTACATTCATTTGTATGATTTTATTATAATTATAATATTATATATTATAAACTATAAAATACCATGTATTATTATTAGTGAATAATAATACCATTTTAGATCCCATATTATATAAAAAAATATGCTTTTATTTGTATATGTAGTTAGTAGGTGTGGATGAGATTGAAAGAAAGTTAAAGTGTATAAGAGATTTGTAGAGAAAAAATGGTTTGTTTTTTGTTTTTGTTTTTGGCAACCTCACAAATAATAGCAATTAAATTTTTTATTCTTTCACATTTAAAAGGTCAAAAAAATGGGATACTACTATAAGTTTTGCAATTATTTATTCTTGATTGAAAAGATTATTTTGTTTGCTAATGTGCATACATTACAGTTCTAGTATTTTTTTAATATATGAAAATTATTTTATAAGTAATAAAAAAAGATTATTTACTCTATAGTATTGTTATAATATTGAAAACAGAACAAGTCTTATTAAAAATATATTTGAATTAATTCATTGCAATCGCATTATGACAAAAATCATTTTTTGATTTTTAAATTATCCACAAATACCTATCCCTTTCATAAGGCTTAAAAGTCAAAGGTCAATTAATGAAGAAGCAATTGGAAAACCACTTTTATATTTGTTTCTTTTTCTCCAACAGACCTAAAATGGTCATAAACTCATAATAGCAAAGAGATTGTATCATTATCGTTTAGAAATTTAAATAACTCCTATTTAAAATTATTTTTCAAATGCTCCACTGATATTTTATCATTTGTTTAAGTAGGTGGTTAGTTAGTATAAATTAAATTTTTTAAAATAAGTTTTTATATTCAAGTTTTATAAATGGAAAAATCTTTGTTATTTAATAAAATTATCTTTCAAAAATTATTCACAGCTAAAAAAAGGTATATATTGTTTGTTATCAACCCAGTTAGTTATTCATTCCGTTACATTAGACAAACAAAATATGGTAGATAACATGATAAACTTACCATGTATTCTATAAGCACAACAAACTTCATATGAATACTGTTCTTGAATTTTTTCTTATGACTATTTTACCTAATTTTATATTAGTTAAGAAATGTATTTAATGTCATTAAAATTGTCAATTATTTTTAACAGGCTTCATCTATTTTTTTTATTTTTTTAAGATTTTCATACATGGATTAAGGAATACAATTAATATATATCTTTACTCCTTGCTTTTTTCCCTTCTTATATACATCTTTTTTTTCTTAAAAGTGCATTTAATATTTAGAAGATTGTTTAATGTTGTTTTGGATCCGTTAAAACTATATTTGAGAGTTAGATTTAAAGGGAAAGGGAGAATTAAGAATGAAAGAAGGAAGAGAAATATGATGGAAAAATATATGTTATTTGAATGGATATAAATAAAAATATGTTCTTATTTAAATAGAAGGGAAAATGTAGATGAAAATAAATTAATTATATATAGTTAAATTAAATTTTAAATTTTTATTATAAAAAATTATTTTTAGATTTTAATCATTTTTATTAAATTATTTTAATTTATTAAACAATAATCTTATCTTATCTCATTTCCTTTCATTTCTTTCAATCTTAAGAAGAAATTAATTTTCATTGGGTCCCATTTTTTTCCTTTTTCTTTTTCCCTTCTTAACAAACAAAAGATTTTTTTTACCTCTCATTTCTCTCCCTCTCAATTTTCCTCCCTCATTTTTGTTAAGTCTTGAAAGACCATATAAGGTTTTAAGAACCCCTCAAAGGTTTTTATTACGATAAAAATAACATACACTAATTTTTCAAGTCTATGTATGTTTAATTTGTAGTAAATACAAGCCACAAGCCAAGAAATAAGCTGTTATGAGAAGTTGTCAAAGTTTGAAGAACTCAGACACCATAGAGATCCATCTTAGATAACCTTTAATGAAAATAGTAAATACAAACCATAAGTCAAAGTTCGTGTTTCAATGGTGATTCATAACCATTTTGACTAAATGGAGGAGTATTTACATACCAATAGCCTTTAAAGGATTTCCAAACTAAAGGAACGTCCTACTTATCACCTCAAAATAGAAAGTCATACGACAGCACTGATTGAAAGATTGACAAAGGACAAAGATGTTTTTCATCTACTTAGAAAACTCTTTACAATTGTCATATCTTTTATGAATGAAAGCTTTCTTGTCTCACAACGACCTTCTCCAAGAAACCTATATGAAGAAGCTCATTCAAAGAGTGCAATATATAATCCTTCTTAATAAATGAACTTGAAATACACAAGCTATGCAAAATCTTTAATCTTTCTTATAAAAGTACTTAGAGCTTTATTTTGTTACAATATCTTGAACAATCAGTTCAGTTTTTGTAAGCTCGGATACCCCTAATATCTTGTAAAGACATAAAAACTTTCTATTCTATATTGAAGTTGATTGAATGTGAAAAGACTTGTTTAAGAAAGAATACTTGGGTAATTAGCTTGGAAAGACCAAGTGTGTTAAAGAATAATTGAGATCATTGTAAGTAAGTGTGAGTTGCACTTAGCTTCTTGATAAGTAATACAAAATCAGTTGTGCTTGTAACATCCTGATTATGCATTACCGAGCAGATTAAAGATTAATTGCTGATTAACTATAAGTGGCACGGAAAAGACGCATGTACCCTCTTGACTATATAAATGACTTCCTGTGCCACTTTCCCACTCACGCTGAGAAGAGAAAGAGCGAGTTGAGCCATTCCTCTGATCGTGCATGCAGAGGTACCACCTCTGTTTCTCTCTGAAACCCAACCAGTCTTCCTCTTCTTCTTCTTCTTCTTCTCTTCTTCACCCTTCTCCTCGTGTGCATCGTTGAGTGCCTCGGAGTTGTAGAAATATTCCACTGTTGGTGAGGCAGAGCTGCTCGTGGGAGAGGACAGCTTTTGGTTTCTCCATAGTTGAGTGCAGAGTTTAACGACTGCACTTGAAGGTCATTGGCTGGGAAAGAGTGACCGAAGGGGCGATCGGTCAGCGTTGTAGCTCGAGGAGCTTCTTGACTCTCTTACAGTAGGTAGGGGGTGCTTTACATTTTAAATACATGGTTTATGGACGGGTTCCAGATGAAATTGCTATACTGTTTGTTTATATCTTGGAATATGATGATTGTTGTTTTCTGGTTGAGTGATAGCTTAAGAAATACCCAGATTTATGATAGCTATGAGTCGTGTAGTGTTATGTGGATTTTCGTCCAAGAGTACATGTTAAATTGCATGAGATGCATGTGAATATTATTGCGAATGCCGAGTGCATGTGCTGTGAGACAGTTGGGTTGATCTCCGTTTGTGGTTTTATATTAAAATGCATGAGATGCATGTGACGATAGTGTGAATGCCGAGTGCATGTGGTGTGAGAATGCTGTGTTGAATCCGTTTTTGATTTTATAATGAACTGCATGAGATGCATGTGACGATATGAGAATACCGAGTGCATGTGTTATGAAAAGCTTGATGATTTAAATAGCACTGTTGTACTAATGATAATAATAATATGCATGGGATGCACCATTGAAAATGCTGAGAGCATTTAGCGTGAGACGCTTGTATTTGAATCGGTAATTAAATATATATGCATGAGATGCTATGAAAGACCTTGAGTGGGACTCAAGGCAAACCGACTGAGTGGGATTCAGGGCTGCCCGTAACACTGCCGTTGTCGCTGAGAATGACTGTGTTACATGAGAGGGCAAACGGTTTGGTACCAGTAAAACGGCCGGATCAGCTGAGAGCTGAATAAAAAGGCTGAGAGCCTATGTTGCAACACAAAACTTAATAACCAGTAAATGGATCCGACTGAATGAATGTGTGTACACTTATAACTGTTGCCGAATGCAATGTGACTTGTATGTTTGTGTATATGTTATTGAGAATAGCATGAATAATATAGCCTTGAATGAGTTGAGTAATTCCCGATTGGATGATGATGTGTGGATGATCATATTGAATGGCAGTGTGTTATTACTTGTTTGAGATATTATATTGCATAGCCGAGAATTGGATGATAAATCTGAGTCAATAACTGTCATTTAATATGTAAAATGCTCACCCCTACTTGTGGCTATATTTTCAGTGGATATAGGTCGGGATGGTGAATGACGAGTGATCCTCAAGCCCGAGTGGAGAGTAATTGTACAGTTGAAGTGTATAGATATTGTATAAGTTTTGATATAGCCTTGGCCGGCTCATATGTAAATCGTTGTTTTGAGTTGATACATGAATCTGAACTACTCAGAGTTATGAACTTATATATATATAATGCTATGATGTTGTGTAGATTGTTCAGTGAGTGTTGCTATAGGGGAAATGTCCAAGGTTTACATATTTCTGAGTAAATAAGGTTTGCATGATTCCGTGTAAAGAAGAGTTAAAGTATTTCTGAGTAAGGCTAGCCTAGAAAACCTCTTCCGAGTGAAGAAAGGTTAAAGTGTTTCTGAGTGAGACTTAACCTAGGAGACCCTTCCGAGTGAAGGAAAGGTTAGAGTATCTCCGAGAGAGAGACTTGGCCTATGGGATCACTCCGAGGGAAGGAAGGTCAAGGTGTTTTCTGAGTGAAATATAACCGATGAAACTTCTCCCGAGTGAGACATATCCTATAAAACCTCTTCCGAGTGGATAAGGTTATAAAATCTTTGAGTAAGACTTAACCTAGTAAATACCCCGAGTGAAGAAAAGGGTAAAACACTTTCGAGTAAGATATGACCGAGGGAACTACTTCCGATTGAATTGAGGTTGAAGTGCCTCCGAGTGAAGTATGACTGAGGGAATTATTTCCAGATGAAGGATAAACGCTTCCGAGTGAACCATGTCTGTGAGGAGACCTTCCAGGCGATGAATAAGAGTTTGATTATAAGTAAGAACTTTCAGAGTGAAGTATGACCCGATGGGGACCGTTTCCGAGTGAACGAAAGTCCCGATTCCGAGTGAAGGAACACCGAGTGTAGGATCTCGCTCCAGCGAATAGAGCTTGCTCCAGCGATTTATACTAGTTACGCTTAGCCAAATCAGGGTCTTGCCAATCGAGTGGCACCCTGACTCCATTTTCTCTCCCGACTCCTAATCTGGACGCGAAAAATTTCCCTCGGCTTCGGGTTTGCTTTTATTAAGTCGGGATATTTCATTTTGGTATCAGAGCAGACTTAAAAGGTCCAAGGCCAAGGAATACTTACTATATACTGTAGAGTTGAATAATATTGAGTGATAAATTGCTAAGTGTTGGAACTGTAATGTGATCGGCTGTAAATAGTCGGTATTCTTATCCTTGAAGGGGTGTTGATTTCAGGATAAGACATGGCTAACCGTCACGGCATATATGCTATGGCGGTGGCGTTTCAGTGTTTTGCTGATATCTTTGAGAGGCAGAACCAGCCTCGAGTCGATGATGATCATGGATTGGATCGCTTCCTGAAGCGGAAGCCGAGTGAATTCCAAGGGGGATTCAATCCTGAGTCGGCCTACACGTGGATTCAGGATCTAGAACGGATCTTTGGTGGCCTTCACTGCACCGAGGCCCAGAAAGTAGAGTACGCTGTGTATATGCTTCGGGCAGAAGCTGAGAATTGGTGGAAGATCACCAAAACCAGAATGATAGATGCCGGTACCCAGTTAATCTGGGAGAATTTCAAAGTGTGCTTCTTGGAGAAGTACTTTCCCGATACTGTGAGGAGTCGGAAAGAGTTAGAGTTCATGGAACTGAGACAAGGTTCTATGTCTGTGGAGGAGTACGCTGCCAAGTTCGAGGAACTGTGTCTATTCTATCCTCATTTCTAGCAGCTGGGAACCGAGGGTTCCAAATGCATAAAGTTTGAAAGTAGGTTGAGGCCTGAGATCAAGAAGGTGTTCAGGCATTAGGAGATCCGGAGTTTTCCGGTGTTGGTTAACAAGTGTCAGATTTTTGAAGAAGACGACAAGGCTCACCGGGCCAAAGTAGTAAGACCGACACTTCCTTGAAGCCACAACAACCTAGCTTCAAGAAGACAGGCAATTCTGGTAGGGGTGGACCCTCCTCTAGATTCAGAGGTCGGGGAGCACGTGGTGGTCGTTCAATCGGTCGTCCAAGGGACAACAAATGCTTTAAATATGATGGTGACCACTTTGCTCGGGACTGTGGTAATGAAGATGAGGTTGTATGCTACCACTGCAATGAGAAAGGGCATATTCGCCCCGACTACCCTCAGCTATAGCAAGCTAATGCTAATGTACACCGTGGAGACTTCCGGGGAAGAGGCCGTGGAAACGGTAATCTTGGTGGCCAAGGGAATGGCGCTCGGGGTAACATGATGTTTGCTCGGAATAATCGTGGGGGAAATGCTAACCAACCGGCTGCAGGCAGAGTCTATGCTATTAATGCCGAGGATGCTACTCAGGCAAACGACTTGGTGCAAAGTAAGTGTTCACTCGGTAGACATACACTTGATATAGTTTTTGATTCCGGAGCTACGCACTCCTTTATTGCCGATGATTGTGTGAGGCGTCTGAGATTACCTGCTGTTGACATGGATTGGACTTTGGATGTATCCAATCCGACCGATATTAAACTGTGGACATCGATGATGTGCAAGGATGTATCCTTTACGTTGGGCGATCGGAGTTTTACTGCCGACTTGATATGCTTACCCCTGAAGGGTCTTGACATTGTGCTTGGCATGGATTGGCTATCAGCCAATAAAGTGATGGTCGATTGTCAAAACCGACGAGTGATTTTTCCAAGGCAGACTGCCAACGACTAAACGGTCCAAGTTATATCCCAATTACTTGTAATGCTTTGTTTGGCTGATGGAAAGGGTAGATCCCGAGTGCACGACATTCCTGTAGTTCATGACTTCCCTGAGGTGTTTTCGGAGGACGTGTCGGGTGTTCCTCCTAATAGAGAAATAGAGTTCTCTATTGATTTGATTCCTGGAGCCGAGCCAGTCTCCAGTGTTCCCTATAGGATGTCCCCGACTGAGTTAGCCGAGTTAAAGAAACAAGTCGATGAGTTGCTCGGAAAACAATTTATCTGACCAAGTATATCACCGTAGGGTGCTCCAGTGTTACTTGTCAAGAAGAAAGATGGGAGCATGCGGTTATGTGTGGATTACCGCCAATTAAATAAGCTGACCATCAAGAATAGGTATCCATTGCCTAGGATTGACGACCTAATTGATCAGTTACGTGGTGCATCGGTCTTTTCTAAAATCGATTTACGATCGGGATACCATCAGATCCGAGTTAAGGCTTATGATATTCCTAAAACGGCGTTTAGGACCCGGTATGGTCACTATGAGTACGTAGTAATGCCGTTCGGTGTAACCAATGCCCCTGCTGTGTTCATGAACTATATGAACAATATTTTCCACCCTTACTTGGATCGGTTTGTGGTGGTATTCATCGACGATATATTAATTTATTCAAAGTCTCATGAGGAGCATGAAGAGCATCTCCGATCGGTGCTCCAAATACTGAGGGAAAAGCAATTGTTTGCTAAGCTTTCTAAGTGTGACTTCTGGATGGATAGAATCTATTTTCTGGGGCATGTGATCTCCATGGAAGGTGTCTCGGTTGATCCTTCCAAAGTGGAAGCTGTTATGGCATGGGAGAGACCTAAGTCGGTCTCAGAGATCAGGAGTTTTATGGGTTTGGCCGGTTATTATCGGAGATTCATCGAAGGATTCTCTAAGATTGCATTGCCAATGACTAAGTTGACTCGGAAGAATGTTCCTTTTGTGTGGAATTCCGACTGTGAGAGGAGTTTTCAAGAGTTGAAGACTAATCTGACTACAGCTCCTGTGTTGGCATTACCGAACCTGTAGGAGAGCTTTGTAGTTTATTGTGATGTATTCGGACTCGGTCTAGGTTGTGTATTGATGCAGAATGGCCGAGTGATTGCTTATGCCTCGCGCCAATTGAGACCACACGAACAAAACTATCCGACTCATGATCTGGAGTTAGCAGCGGTGGTTTTTGCATTGAAAATTTGGAGACATTACCTGTATGGATCCAAATTTGAAGTGTATAGCAATCACAAGAGTCTGAAATATTTATTTGATCAGAAGGAGCTGAATATGAGGCAAAGGAGATGGACCGAATTCTTGAAAGATTATGACTTCGAGTTAAGATATCACTCGGGCAAGGCAAATGTCGTGGCCGATGCCTTGAGTCGAAAGTCCATTCATGTGGCTGTAATGATGGTGAAAGAGATGGAGTTACTTAAGCAATTCCGAGACATGAACCTACATGTGGATGTCTCTTCGTCTCGGAAAGTAACTCTCAGAATGTTGAAAATAGCCAATGAGTTCTTAAAGCTTGTGTATGAGCAGCAGAAGTCGGATTCTTACTTAGCCGAGATGAAGGAGACTCAGGCTAAAGGCAAGGACCTGTCCTTAACCGAGGGATCGGATAGAATTTACCGAGTGAAAGGCAGAATTTATGTGCCAAGTTCTGGAGATTTAAGGAGAATGGTGCTTGATGAAGCTCACAGAAGTATGTTGAGCATCCACCCGAGCACTACAAAAATGTACCATGATTTGAGATTGCACTTCTGGTGGCAAGGATTGAAGAAAGATGTGGTGGATTATGTGGCTCGTTGCATTGTTTGTCAAAAGGCGAAGGTTGAGCACCAGAAACCGTTCAGTGGCTTGCAACCCCTCGAAATTCCCGTGTGGAAATGGGATGCAATCGGTATGGACTTTGTGATGGGATTGCCAGGACCCGAGCAGGTCATGATACCATCTGGGTCATTGTGGATAGATTGACAAAGTCTGCACATTTCTTGCCGATCAATATAAAATATTCATTGCCGAGGCTAGCACAAATTTATATCTGAGAGATCGTTCGACTGCACGGTGTTCCATCCAATATTGTGTCGGACAGGGATCCGAGGTTCACTTTTTAGTTTTGGGGAAGCTTGCACCGGGAGTTAGGCTCAAAACTCCGGTTGAGTTCAGCCTATCATCCCCAGTCGGATAGGCAGTCCGAGCGGACTATACAGAGTTTGGAGGACTTGTTAAGGTCCTATGTGCTAGAACATGGTGGTAGCTGGGAGCAGTACCTCCCTCTGATTGAGTTTACATATAATAATAGCTACCATAGCAGCATCGATATGGCCCCGTATGAGGCCTTGTATGACAGGAAGTGTCGAACGCCTTTATGTTGGTTGGAGTCCGGTGAGAGTTTGATGTTGGGGCCGGAAATTGTGCAGCAAACTTCCAAACAGATTCAGATGATTAGGGAAAAGATGAAGGCATCTCAAGATCGATAGAAGAGCTACCACGATAAGCGGACGAAACCGCTTGAATTTTAGGTCGGTGATATGGTGTTCTTGAAAGTTTCTCCCAATAAGGGTGTCAGACGAGCCTTAAAGAGTGGGAAATTGAACCCCAGGTATATTGGACCCTATGAAGTGCTGGAACGGGTCGGTCCTGTAGCCTATCGGATTGCATTGCCGACTCATCTATCAAATCTACACAGTGTATTCCATGTGTCTCAGCTAAGGAAATACCTACCCGACTCTACTCATGAAATGCCTGATGATGAGGTTGAGATTAGAGAGAATCTGACTACAGTGGCTATGCCGACTGGAATCATGGACCGGTCGGTGAAATGTTTAAGAAGCAAAGACGTGCAATTAGTTAAGGTAGCATGGCAGCAGAATCAACATACTTCTTACACGTGGGAACGTGAAGATGCCATAAGGCAGCAATATCTCGAGCTGTTTTATTGAGGTAAACTTATATTTGAATTTCAAGGACGAAATTCTTTTATGGAGGGGAGAATTGTAACATCCTGATTATGCATTACCGAGTAGATTAAAGATTAATTGCTGATTAACTATAAGTGGCATGGAAAAGATGCATGTGCCCTGTTGACTATATAAATAACTTCCTGTGCCACTTTCCCACTCACGCTGAGAAGAGAAAGAGAGAGTTGAGTCATTCCTCTGATCGTGCATGCAGAGGTACCACCTCTGTTTCTCTCTGAAAACCAACCAGTCTTTCTCTTCTTCTTCTGCTTCTTCTCTTCTTCACCCTTCTCCTCGTGTGCAGCGTTGAGTGTCTCGGAGTTGTAGAAATATTCCACTGTTGGTGAGGCGGAGCTGCTCGTGGGAGAGGACAGCTTTTGGTTTCTCCACAGCTGAGTGTAGAGTTTAACGACTGCACTTGAAGGTCGTTGGCTGGGAAAGAGTGACCGAAGGGGTGATCGGTCAGCGTTGTAGCTCGAGGAGCTTCTTGAATCTCTTACAGTAGGTAGGGGGTGCTTTACATTTCAAATGCATGGTTTATGGATGGGTTCCGGGTGAAATTGCTACACTATTTGCTTATAACTTGGAATGTGATGATTGTTGTTTTCTGGTTGAGTGATAGCTTAAGAAATACCTGGATTTGTGATAGCTATAAGTCGTGTAGTGTTATGTGGATTTCCGTCCAAGAGTGCATGTTAAATTGCATGAGATGCATGTGAATATTATTGCGAATGCCGAGTGCATGTGCTGTGAGACAGTTGGGTTGATCTCCGTTTGTGGTTTTATATTAAAATGCATGAGATGCATGTGACGATAGTGTGAATGCCGAGTGCATGTGGTGTGAGAATGCTGTGTTGAATCCGTTTGTGATTTTATAATGAACTGCATGAGATGCATGTGAGGATATAAGAATACCGAGTGCATGTGTTATGAAAAGCTTGATGATTGAAATAGCACTGTTGTACTAATGATAATAATAATAATATGCATGGGATGCACCATTGAAAATGCTGAGAGCATTTAGCGTGAGACGCTTGTATTTGAATCGGTAATTAAATATATATGCATGAGATGCTATAAAAGACCTTGAGTAGGACTCAAGGAAAGCCGACTGAGTGGGACTCAGGGCTGCCTGTAACACTGTCGTTGTCGCTGAGAGTGACTGTGTTACATGAGAGTGCAAACAGTTTGGTACCAGTAAAACGGCCGGATCAGCTGAAAGCTGAATAAAAGGCTGAGAGCCTATGTTGCAACACAAAACTTAATAACCAGTAAATGGATCCGACTGAATGAATATGTGTACACTTATAACTGTTGCCGAATGCAATGTGACTTGTATGTTTGTGTATATGTTATTGAGAATAGCATGAATAATATAGCCTTGAATGAGTTGAGTAATTCCCGATTGGATGATGATGTGTGGATGATCATATTGAATGGCAGTGTGTTATTACTTGTTTGAGATATTATATTGCATAGCCGAGAATTGGATGATAAATCTGAGTCAATAACTGTCATTTAATATGTAAAATGCTCACCCCTACTTGTGGCTATATTTTCAGTGGATATAGGTCGGGATGGTGAATGACGAGTGATCCTCAAGCCCGAGTGGAGAGTAATTGTACAGTTGAAGTGTATAGATATTGTATAAGTTTTGATATAGCCTTGGCCGGCTCATATGTAAATCGATGTTTTGAGTTGATACATGAATCTGAACTACTCAGAGTTATGAACTTATATATATATATATATATATATATAATGCTATGATGTTGTGTAGATTGTTCAGTGAGTGTTGCTGTAGGGGAAATGTCCAAGGTTTACATATTTCTGAGTAAATAAGGTTTGCATGATTCCGAGTAAAGAAGAGTTAAAGTATTTCTGAGTGAGGCTAGCCTAGAAAACCTCTTCCGAGTGAAGAAAGGTTAAAGTGTTTCCGAGTGAGACTTAACCTAGGAGACCCTTCTGAGTGAAGGAAAGGTTAGAGTATCTCCGAGAGAGAGACTTGGCCTATGGGATCACTCCGAGGGAAGGAAGGTCAAGGTGTTTTCTGAGCGAAACATAACCGATGGAACTTCTCCCGAGTGAGACATATCCTATAAAACCTCTTCCGAGTGGATAAGGTTATAAAATCTCTGAATAAGACTTAACCTAGTAAATACCCCGAGTGAAGAAAAGGGTAAAACACTTCTGAGTAAGATATGACCGAGGGAACTACTTCCGATTGAATTGAGGTTGAAGTGCCTCCGAGTGAAGTATGACTGAGGGAATTATTTCCGGATGAAGGTTAAACGCTTTCGAGTGAACCATGTCTGTGAGGAGACCTTCCAGGCGATGAATAAGAGTTTGATTATAAGTAAGAACTTTCAGAGTGAAGTATGACCCGATGGGGACCGTTTCCGAGTGAACGGAAGTCCCGATTCTGAGTGAAGGAACACCGAGTGTAGGATCTCGCTCTAGCAAATAGAGCTCGCTCCAGCGATTTGTACTGGTTACGCTTAGCCAAATCAGGGTCTTGCCAAATGAGTGGCACCCTGACTCCGTTTTCTCTCCCGACTCCTAATCTAGACGCGAAAAATTTCCCTCGGCTTCGGGTTTGCCAAACCTTTTTGAACAAAATAGTCTTTTAAGAAGATAAAGGTTAAGAGAAGATAACACAGCAGATTTATATTGGTTCACTTCCAAAGCAGAAGCTATGTCTAGTACCTTCAGACTTGAAGGATTTTCATTGTTGTAAAATGACCTTTTACAACAACAACACCAGACTTGTGCCTCAAGTATTCTTGACTCTAACTGCTTCTGACTTAAATCTAAGTATTCTTTCAACAAGTCACTCCTGGCTCAACAACCCAAGTATTATTCCAAAAGTCTCTTCAGGCCACAAAGTGTTTTCCACTTAGACTATGAGCTGGTAAACACACCAGACTTAATACACAAAGATAAGTGATAAAAAAAAGTTTATGTTACATGAAATAACTCAATGTATAGAGATATAGAGTATTGAAACAAGGTACGTTAAGCTATAATAAGCAACAAGTCAAGATCTGCTAGAAGCGGAACTACAAGGAAAACTTGTGCTTGAGAAACAAGAACTTAAGACTTTTTACAGACTTAACACTTGAGAACTCTGTTCTTGTTTTCAAAGATGATTAGTAAATATTCAACGTGTCGAAGACTCTTCAAGGTTTTAAATATTCTCATATTTATAGGCTCCTTTGAGATAGTCATTGATCAGCTGTTAGAGAAAGTAGAGCCGTTGATCATTTTCTGATTTGAGAGAGGTATGCGTTTACAGGGTCTGAGTCTAGCGTGCTTCAAAGTTTTATACCAAGATGGTTCTTCTTGATAATCCATTCAAAAAGACACCTATTTGCTTAGCCATTTCATGCTAACAAGTACACTCTTGTAGACGTTGACCTTGGGCTCTTATTCTGTCATGGTTTCAGCTTTTTTGACATTTCAAGATATGTAAGGCATCTATCTTGGTTGTTGCGCAAGGTACTTCAGCTTTTCATTTCTTTCCTTTTTGTTTAAGACGCAGAATTGAGACATGAAAGTTCTTGTTAAGTCTTTCATAGAAATAGAAAGTTGCTTTTCAGAAACATTCTTCAAGGAACGGGTGATACTTTAGGTCCTGATGATACATTTATACTTATTTTATTGTTGCTTTGATGGATACAACAGACTTGTCTTTTGGAGACAAATTTGATTAAACGTACTCCCCCTCTTTCTTTCAACATGTGCACTTCATATTTTCCTATCACACTCATTAAATATTGTTAGAAAAACATACAGACAAACTTTATTTAACTAAGAGTCTTGATGGGTGTTGTTAATAGATCCCAGGGGTTTAGACTCCTTAGTCTTGAATTCAAACTTGGACCTAACAGATTTGCTTGTGTGTTGTTGTTCTCTTTGTCTATATAAAATCGCTTTGTTGTTTTCTTGTTTAACTAAGTCTTTTTATGAAAACTCATATAGGTGTCTAAATATCTATTTTTCAAAAAGATTTAACTAAAGTTTTTACTCATTATTTAATCCCTTTCTAGTGTTCACCTATGTTATCACTTTTACCTCTAACCAAACAAATCGTTAGTTCTAAAAACCCTGTTTGAGAGTTATAAAAAATAGAAGGGAGAGGTTGATGACTTCTTTAAAACATTCTAAGACCATTATTTCTTTATTTTACAAATTCCTCCAAATTAGGATTTTTTTTGGAGATTTTACAACTTCTAAACAAGAAAAGGAGTTGTAACATCTTATTTTTTTTAGAATTTAATTATATTCGTGTATTTTTTTGATTTCAGACAATTTAGTGGTATAATTTATTTTGCTAAAGTATTTTGAAATTAATATGAAAAAATAATATTTTAACTTATTGATAGAGTTAACCATAACCAAAAGGAAGGAACCAGTTATCTAACCCAGTTTCATTAAAAAGCTTCACTTTCTCTCTTTTTCACTTTTTTCTTATGTCACCCTCTCTTACCCACCTCACTAAACCTACTTCATTCATATCTTTCCTCCACTCTCTTATATTTTTTTACCACTTTCACTCACAAAACCCACTTCTTTTTCTTATTCTTCTTCTCCACTTCATCACCCACATAAATTTTACTCTTTCTCAAATTTCATGTTCTCTCGCCCCATACCACCAACACCTTCATTCCACCCAAAGCAAAGAATGAGCTCTTCATTTCTCTCACATATTTCCCTCATACACAAAAGTAGATACCTTAAAAACCTCTTTCTCCTCATTGTAGGTTAACCTAGGTTTGATTTTGAACCCATGTGGTGTTTGTTTCATGTCTTAAAAAAACCTTAGTTCTCCTTATTTTGTTTAACATAGGTTTTTGGTTCTAGAGAATCTTTAGGTAATCTTTCAATTTCATGGACCCAACCTTAAATTCCATAAATTCTGGTTTATAGAAAATGTTATTATCTTGTGGTTGTGGCATGTTTTGCTAAAAATGTGTGAATCTTACATGTGGTGTGTAGGTTAGAACTAAAGCCAACAAGGGAGCCTCATCATACCTTGTGGTTATCCTTTCTAAGGTAAGGAAGATGGGATACTATAATGAATAGGTAGAAATGGATAAAAGTGTGAGTTTATTTGTAGTATAATGTTACATTTCACTAGCTTAAGAAGTTGAATGTTAGGCACCTGTAAAAATGTATGAATGAAATGAAATAGTTAGAGACTAAAGTGCTTGTATATGGATTTATTCTATGAGTTGTGATTTGAACCTTCAAAATTGATGACTATAAGTGATGATGTATTGTGAATATGATTGTGAATTGTATGTTAACTATAAATGTGTGTGTATTGAATGGTTTGGTTAAGTTAAATTCATGAGGAAATGATTGTATATAGTGGCAAGTTGTGTTTAGATTTGAGAATTTGATGCATTGAATTGAGTTTGTGAAGTTGATGAATGTATTGGAATGATAAAGAGATAACCCATATTGAAATTATGGAACAGATAAAGTGAATTAAAAACTTAGAGTAGACTTAGGAAATGATGGGCATAAACCTTTTACATATATCATAATAAAGTGTGCGTGTGTACACGCACGCGTGTGTGTGTATGACATGAATCTACTAGTTAAACTATGTAAGAATTAAATTGAAATGGTTTCATATGATATTTTTTGAGGTTGCAACAAGTATACCCTGTTTTTGCATTAAAAAAGGGGGTGAAATTTGTATCAGGGGCTGATCCATAGTCATGGTAGATTCCACAGCCAAGCTGTGGTCATGTTGGAAAAATGGGACAAGTTTGGGGCTTGGTAGAGGGGACCACAACCGTGGTGTTCCCCAGGATGCCAATGTGATTATTTTCAAGTTATCGCAAGTGTGAACGCCCTACAATCTTAGTTCTTTCCTCATATACTCATGTCGTGTTCACTTCCTAGCTAGTACAATTAATATGTAACATCCCAAAAATTTCATTCTCATGTATAATTATTTTGATTAAGATCATCAATGATATTATCCATTTTATCTTGACTTTCTACGTAAATTTTGGCTATGACAACATCTTCAATTTAACTTTTTACCATTGTAAACAATTTTAACTTTATACATTAGGTAAAATTTAACTAAATAACTTATTACCTATTTCCTTAGTTATTAATTTCTTTGCCTTTTCCATTTACTCCCATCAAATTACCACATACTCCACTTAAAATGTGTTATCTTGTACACATTTTAATGCCTAGTTAGAGTCTAAATTTGAAATTATGGTTAACTACAAAGTTGTTTCTCTTCTTTTTAGCTTTCCAACAAGACCAAATTCATCAAAATCCATTACGATTTGAGAGAGATATGCCCAACATACCAAAACTGTTTTAGAATTAGTATTTTACTTCAATCATATCATCTTGTACATATTTTAATGCCTAGTTAGAGTCTGAATTTGAAAATATGATCAACTCCAAAGTTGTTCCTCTTCTTCTTAGATTTCCAATAAGACCAAATTCATCAAAATCCATTAATATTTGAGAGAGATATGCCCAAAATACTGAAACTATTTTAGAATTGGTATTTTACTTCAATCATACAAGCTATATTATTTAGGCTGCAGGAATGGCCAGCAATGCAGCCCACTTTTCTCACTTTAAACCTCCATTATAACCACACATAATGCACCTAACATCCAACTATAATTCCATTATGAAAATCTTGTCTCACACTTGTCATTTGCATGATTAAACCAATACTACATCTTGTTCCCAGGTCTGAATTCTGAGAACAAGCTGAAGTTAGTGAAGACATATCTCTCATTTTCTTTCATTTCCTCCATCAAAGTCACTCTTGATCTGAAGCTAGGACAACAAGGACAACAAGGACAACAAGAGGGCACTTCCAACCACTCTAGGATCCTTCATTAAGGTAAGAGGGGAAAGGATTGTAAATAGTTATGGAATGGGTAGAGTTGTATCTATGTGCTAGGAATTCAAAAATTATGTTCATACTTGTGATTTGATTTTGTTGATTAAAAATATGAATTATTGTTTAGTGTCTTCATAAAAGTTGTATATATATGTTTTATATGAATTTTGAGCTTTGAATCACATGATTTGGATACCTGTAGCTCACGTTATAGCTAAAATTCTAAAGTGTGTCTGTTCTGGAATATATATACCTTTTGTTTTATGTAAATATTGAAATTCTAGGAATTATATGTGCATTTTTAGACTTTGATGGCTTCATAAAAGTTGTAGATATTTTTGTTGTGGAGTTATACAAAGTGGTTTCATGTTAAAAGGATATTTGTAGCTTTACTTATACCTTAAATACCGAGGTATATTCATGCTAAAAAATTGTTAACATGAATCACTGTTTTTATTTTTAAAACTAGGAATTTTGTGATGAGAATCGGTATTTGGTGTCTTCATAAAATTTTTACACATTTGTGTTATGAGTAATTTAGAACTAGTCTCAAGTCAAAATTATTTTTGTAGCTCCATAAACGTTCATTTTACTAATGAACTGGTCTGAACCGGGGTCTACAATCCGGTGTGGGGACCAGCCATAAAAGTATATGTTTTAAATGTTTATACACCGGTACAGTGGGTATCCGGTATTATAATCTGACCTCTCAGTGGGAGAAGCTGGTCTTGTTGTCCTGGAGATCCTTCACACTAGAGTTTCACGTTGTTAGGGGGCGAAAGGTGGTGTCACCTGCGAAGATTTCTCCAACGCTCAAGTTAGAAGAATGTATGAGAACTCAATGAACACTTAAGCAATGCAATAGTAAGTGAGAGTAAGAACAACTTAACGTTACATGTGTTGGGGAATATGCTATTTATAGTTGAGCGTGGAAAATGAATCGTTAGACATATGTGGGCCCATAAGCTCTGATGTCGTGTGTAAAGTATCAATCAGAGTAGTTCAGTGTTCAGAGTGTGACAGTGGGTAGGTCAACGATTAGTGTACGATTCTAACACAGGGATGGGGATAATCCACCTTTTTCGTATATCATGCTTGTAATCGTACTTACTCCTTTCAGTAATGATATAGACACATTTCACTGTGCAGGGTATCTACTTTGATAAGTAATGACTCCACTTATCTTATCATGACATTGAGGCAAACGGTTATATGTGACGGAGGAATGAGAGCGGATGAAGGATTCGGTGTCTCAGATGCGACTTTAGATGACCGGTGTAGGAAGGGATCCTACTTGATGTCTTTTCAGTATGGATATGTGACATATGACACCGGTTGTCCTTCAGTATAGTTAAGATGTTGTCTCATCATAGGGGCCGGTATCCAGACCGGATCAACTAACATATGTACATTCTGTTACTTTCTTGGAGATAGTTTAGTATGCTGTGAATTTGTGATATTTTTGTTTGGATTTGGAATTTTTGATCTTCATGAAAATTATAGATAATGAAATTATTAGAACACAGAACTTGGCCTCATTCAAAAATTATTTTTATATCACAAGTTATAGCTAATTTATTAAAGATTGTCAAAATAGAAAATTTTCCAGAAACTAATGATAATGATAATTGTTAATCTATTGACTATTATGTGATTATGTGATGTTTCTGTTTAGAATTTAAAATCACGGCCTTCATGAAAAATATAGATAACTAGGTTATGAAAATGTGAAACTTGGTTTTAATTAAAAATGAATTATGTAGCTCAAGTTATGAATTATTTGTTAAAGGGTGACAATGCTGAAATTGCCCAGAAAATTTGTTTCATTAGTAACTAATGATTCTAATGGTCATAATTATGTGAATAATGTATTGTGCATGTCTATGTGACACTTGGATGAATTATTCTTGGTTATGAATGTTATTGAGTATTTCTTATATGAAGTACATCGTATGAGAATTGAATAAATGCATATGATTTTGTTTGGAATTAATGGTAAATATACATGAATGTCTTATGGAGTATTGAGATATGATGATGAACTATAAATCCATGATTTGAGAATGTGTTTGGGTTACTATATCCTTTGGGGATTTGAGATTATTATTGAGATTATGGAACTTAAGATCATGGTATGTTGATTAATAAAGAGAATTAAAGGCATTCATGCATCATACACATTTTGAGACGCATCTTGGGAATGTAGAGGTCCCTTGATTGCCTGCTCGGTGGGGGTTGTTATATGATGAGCCCAGACTCTACTTCTTCTATGTTGTGACGCAACATGGATCGGTAGGGGTCTATGTTTGCCTGCCAAATTGTGGTTGCTCTATTTGAGCCTAGCCCTACTTAACGCAACATGGATCGGTAGAGGTCTATCTTTGCCTACCAATTGTGGCTGCTCTATTTTAATCCCAGACCCTATTTGTGTATTACTGTAGTATATTCTCACCAATTAGAATGGATTTATCATGACATCATTTAGTAATTAAAAGATGAATAAATCAGTTGATTGACATACACATCATCTTATATTTACTTGTCATTTGTGTTTGTGTAATTTTATTTGTTTTGTAATTATTTTATATTCTTTCTCACTCTTACAACCATTTTTCAGTGTATGATGCATGAGGAAGCATTGGAGGCTCATTTTCTAAGTGTTTGATTACGGAGTTATATTTTGACTAAATTGTGATGTACTGGAACTTATGTGTTGTATCATTATGAATATTTCCATGATGAATGTAATATGACATTTACTTAGTTTTGAATTATTATTCAAAATAATATGTTGATATGAAAATTTAATTATTCTGCAAATATATCATTACATGGGAGCTCAGAATTTGAATTATGAATTTCTAAGATGGTTATCCAATCGTAAAAAATTTATTATGAAATTTCAGATAATTATCTTAGGATTTATAATTTGGGTTTTGGGTGTCACACAATATATGAATATGTTATCGAGGTTCTATTAGGTTGATGAAACGTATGGTAATCAAATTGCACCAAAATAAGAATATATGACTAAGGAAGTGAATGATGATTGATGATATATATGTACACTGATCTGTGTGGAATTTGATTTGGACTTGTCTTGGAAGGATATGACTATATCCTAATGAAATGTGGGTGACATTATGAATATGATAAATTGTCATATTGAGATTTAAAGATATTATAATGTTGGCTTAAGGGTAAATTTAGCCCCTAACAAATTCTGGATTTTGGTATGACCCCCTTAAATATTTTTTTTCCAGTTTAAGGCCCCTTTAATAATATTTTTATAGTATTAAACTCTTACAGTTAACAAATTCTGTTGACTGCTGAGGTTTAAGAGTTGAAGGTGCCACTAGGCTCACATATGACATTTGAGTCATTAATCACCACACAGATTTGGATAAAACTATTAATTAATTAAGATTAAATAAATATTAAAAACTGTTAATTTATTGTCAACGGTTTATTTGTTTAATCGCAAACAAAAATAAACATTCATGCTTCTTATTGCAGGCAATATCATTCTCAGCGGTTAGTCTATCAAACAGCTGACAAAAATCACACTACTATAAATAAGGTTATTCTCAATGGTTCTTTGAAGGAACCACAGACAATAACATTTCTTAGATACATACACCAAAAACATAAACAAGTCTGTCTTTTCACATGAGCATTAAATGGCTGATTGTTAGCTTTAAATTCTAGAACCACAATGAGTGCAACATTATCCTAAATATGTTGTCTTTTCCCATGAGCATCAAATGGCTGATTATTAACTTTAAATTCTAGAACCAGAACAAGTGCAGTTACATGCAGCCCATTTCTTTAATTTGGTTCATATATTTTTTTGTTGAGAGGTGTGAACATAAAGCTGAAGGCAATTTAAAGGATACATAAATTAACATATTTTTCTGGTCATTTTTCATACAGATTCCCAAATTATTATCATTACTATTATAACAATCATATCACTTAATAAAATAGAGAAACTTTTCATTTTTTTAGTAACACAGGGAACTATTCTTTCACCTTTTTTTCCAAAATAGAAATTTAACATTCTATTAAGCTAGTCCCTATTATTTTAACTTTCAAACATTAGTTTTCTTTTCATGCTTTAAAGAAATTACCCGTGTATAATAGATCTAAGAGTAAAAACCATGGTGCTTCCATTATTCCTCCTTTCTTGTTACTTTAGTAAATTCTACATTTGTACTTCAATCTAACAAGCATTTTCTCAACAGAAAAAAGGAAAAAGACAAGAATAAATGCAAACCTCATAAGATTCCTTATTTCTTTCTCAACTCATAAAATTTAGTTCATAAAATAAAATAAAAAACTAAATGTGAATAAGTAAATACAACACCAATTAAATTACAATCAAACGAATAGAAGATGAAATAGATAATAATATCTAGCAGATGCAATAAACTTTTTTGCATGATGGAACCCAAATAATAAGATAAGTATGCTTCTTGAAAGCATTCCCAATTTTTTTCTTTAAAAAGGAAGAAGTTATGGTTTCCTAAATAACTCTTTCTTAATATTTCCAAAGACAATTTATAGAGAAGAAACTGAAACAAACAGGACACATTAGTCGTACTTGAATACCAGAACAGATGTTTGTTATACTTTGATTGTAAGTTTTTGACCATTAGATTTAGTAGCATGATAAACATTTGCCTGTCAACAAACAAGAAAGTAAAAAACAAGAAATATTATAGCTTGATGTAACACAAACAAAGTCATCATCATACAACCTAACCCAAGAAATTAAGAAAAACAAACAAGTAAATAAAACTCTAGGTGTATCACATACTTCTTTTCCAGTTGAAATACACCTCTATTTAGCATCTTGAATAAAACCATGTGTGTTCTTGGATCAAGCATAGCATGGCCCTAGCTTGGCCCAAATCCCATCGTCACTCTCCTCATCAATTTTTAGAGCTCTGCAAAACTAAAACTCCACCATTTTTGACCCGACACAACAAAATATTACCCAAATATGCTACGTCTCAAAACCTTTTTCTCCGGGCACCACCACCAACTCCTTCAACGGTGCTCCGTGAGCAGCACTACGAAAGGGAAAATAAAGATTAAAGCAAGTCAAGCCCTAAAGTAGTTCCGCATCACAACCAAAAAACCCAGATCTGAATCTAAACTGGGTCCTATTTCACGTGAGAAACAAGAACGTGAGCTCTTCTATGATTGATGGGTTTGACAGCGAGTTGAGGTACCAAGGGGATAAAGATGAGGTCAACAAAAGAGGAGTGAAGGAGAGAGGTTTTACGGAGAGGGAAATGGTAGATGGAAGGGATGGAAAGGTTTACCATTGCAGGATTTGGTTTCAATGGTGTAGAGGGTAAGGAGAAGGGCTTCAAAGTCGACGAGGGTGGGAGTGGATATGGGAGAGGTAGAGGTCGGTGAAGAGGGGACGAAGTGGGTGGGACTGGATGCGGGAGAGGTAGTGAGGGCGTGGATGCATGAGCATGCTTTGGTGACGATTACTTGTCTTCTTCTTTGCGGGTAACTTCATACGCGGAAGACGAATGAGTAAGAAATGAGGAAGAAGAAAGCAAGTTTTTTTTTTAATTTTACCAATAACCCTCAATTTTTAAATTTTTTTATTAACCTTAATTAATCTTAACTAATCTTAATAAATTACCAATTTAATCCTACTTAGCATTAAAAAATTTGACTCGCATGCTACATGTGCATCTAGTGACATCTACCACTGTTACACCTCAGCACTTAACAGAATCTATTAATGACAAACGTTTAATATTAACAAAAAAATTATTACAGGGGTCCTAAACTGGAAAAAATTATTTTAAGGAGTCATACCAAAATTCAGAATTTGTTAGGGGTTAAATTTACTCTTAAGTCTATAATGTTCTATAACTTGAACTAAAGCATCATGTATCATACGTATTAAAGTTATTCAAAAGATACAAGGGTCTTTTGAATGGGCCAGGTGGGGGGCAGCTCTGGATGAGCAACAGACCCTGTGTATATGGTTCCTATATAACCTGACTCCTCTTAGGGCTTTATAGTGTGGTCTAAGAATGGGCCCGCAACACAGAGCCATATATGCGTATCAGAGCCACCGTTGGTGATAATATGAACGCTTCAGTTCGGTACCGGTAAAATGTTATTAGTGATTACGGATCATTGTATAACTACTCACTAATTATGGATCCATCATAGCATTATTCAACTAAAAGCATAATATTATATAATCGAAATAATTTTGTTTGTCATGTGTATCACATTGCATCCTTATTGTGAATGTGCATGATTCTATTATTTTGTACTTATTCTATGCCTAGTCTCACTCTTCCATTTACTTTGGTTTAGTGTTTGATCAGGGATATGTTTAGCGATAACTTGAAGTGCTCATTGTAAACAGATGGACATATAGATGTTTTGATGATGTATATATACATGTGTATTCATAGTGATAAGTGTAAATAGTTTTGAATGGTCTTTTTATCCTTGGGTTATAAATACATTGATGTGTTTTGATATGATGACTGGTGAACATATATAATGATAGGCAGGTGATGTTAGTTAATAAAATACCCTGACATGATGCCTGAGTCTAACATTAGTGTTGTTTACAACAGTTATACTAGGATAAATCAGATATATCATTAAGTGACCTTGGAACTTGGATCATGAATCTCAAGGAAATTGTCTTGAAGAAAATTTATTATTGTGAATTTTATAGCATGCCAGAAATTACCTTAAGATTTGTGATTTGAGTTCGGAGTGTCACTAAAATGATCTCTCATCCACCTTCTTTTTCTTTCATTTCCTCTCTTTGTTTCCCCTACTAACTCTGAAACATAGTCTAAGAGTGCTTAATTGGTGGATTATTCACTCTATTAAAAATGGAGTATCACTTTATGAAATTCATACACAAAGTGTCTTTTTGCCTAATTTTTTATTTTAAAAAACCATTTTAAAATTGCATTATTAACCTAAGAAGTTTAAGTTATTAAATGTGATGTATTTTAATTGAAAAATAATGGATTTCTTTATTTCATTTTTTATGTTAACTTAAATCTTTTAAAATTTTGTATTTCCATGTTTTGCAAGCAAGGAATTCTTCTAGGAACCATTTGGTTAATATCAAGGCTATTACTTTAGAGTTTTAGAGGTTGTTTGGTTTATGCTTCAATTTTTTGTTTTAGGGTTTATTCATTATGGGTAATCCTTATTATGAATTTTTTTCTAATTCTTATTAGACCTTTGAATAAATTCTAGAAATTTAGATGGGAATGCCACGTAATAGGTGTCATGTATCATCGTTTTTAGCTAGTTTTTTAAAAACAAAATTTCATCATGTTACCAAAAAAATTCTTTTAAAATTTTGGTGATTTTATTTATTATTACTTTTGAATATAAACAAATTTTAGTTATTTCAAAATATAAAAAATATTATATTTTTCCTATATGATAAAATATTTGTATATCAAATATATCATATATATATATATATATATATATATATATATATATATTTCAAAACAACCCAATATTAAAATAATAAACGATATTAAAGGTATTTTAAAAAACTACTTCCAACACCAATCTCTTAATACTCTCTTGTCCTATTTCACTATTCAAAAAAAAGAAGAAATATACACATTAAGTAATTAATATTATTAATTTTTATAAATTTATTGTTTTTCCATTTAATTCTTACATTTTTCTTATTTATTGTCCTTAAAAATTTCACTTTTAATAGTAATAAAGGCATTATTAAAAAAACAACGGTTAATGCTCTTTTGAATAATTCTAAATAAAGAATATAATTAATAATCTCTTGAATTTTTAAGTGGATAATTAAAAAAATTATCTTTGAGTGAAGAGTTAAATAAAAATAAAAGGAGAATGAAGTTATATAAATCGATTTATTAAACTTTTATGAAGCACACTTACCGAAGCTTGTGTGGTATTCTTGGGAGGGCACAAGGAACAAATCACTTGGCTTACACGTTGTAAATGTGCATTCCACTGCCACTTTTCTTAGTACCATAATAACATTTTGGTCACTCAATACTCTACCTTAATTCCTATTATTCACCCTAACTTTCTCTTTTCAACTCTTTTAATTTTATTTGATAAATGTAGTGCTTTCACATCTAATTTTTAAATAAGTGTTTGGAGATTTAATTCCTAATTTTTAAGTGTTTTAATTGGAAAAGTGATTTAACACTTTATTCTTAAAGAAGTGGTTAAAGATTTGATCTCTAACTCTCGTAAATAATAATAAAAATTGTTATTAATTCTCTATTGTATGATGCGCTAAAAAAAAATAAAAGATTAATCTTATAGTTACTGATTGTAGAGATACTTAAAAAAATTGGGATAAAAAATTTAAATACTAGTAATTTACGTAATGATTAAAAAATGAGTTTTATTCACATTAATCCAAATCCTAATTACAAATGATATTTTTTTATTGAAATAAGTGTAACCATTGCTTCATAATAAGAAATAATTTTTACTTTTAATAACTTAAATTCAAGTCCTATAACTAAGTTTAATAAAACCCTTTAAAAAACAAATTTAGGCATTCAACTTTTGTGGCACTTGCTGCCAAGGAAAACTATCGAAAGAAGCAAAGAAGAGTCGTAGGAGTAATTAAGACAATGACCAAATGGCTAATTAAAGCTTAATTCAAATTTTAATATATTGTTAAACATTATGACAGTGTATTGGAATTCACTTTTCACCACAATTTGATGAGTGTTGTCCCGTTTCCGTCACGTCATATGAGAAGCTTCCACCATTTTAAAACGTAAATATATAACATTGATTTATTCTCATCAAGAAATTCATGTGAATAATACTCACTATTTTGGGACAACTTTTATTTGTTATTATTGTTATTTTTAGTACTTTTTTACAACATGTATGCATTAAAAAAAGATAAATAGAGGTAATTATATACAAATTATATATACACACACATAACTTTTGATTTTTATAAGGTTATAAAATTAAATTATCGTCCAAAATGAATGATACCATATTTTAATCCAAGTCGTGAAAAATAAAAATTAATCTTTTTAAAATGTAAAAATTATGAAATGAAATTTAGGTTAAGTTATTTTTTTTAGCTCTGATACATTTTGTTAGTCAAAAAGAGATTGCATGAATGTTTAATTACTTAGTTTATTTCTTTTGATACAAGTATATTATTGAAGATTCATTTGGATAACAATCCAAGTAGATATTGCTCACCAAACTATATGTTTTAATGCCAAATCCATTGTTACAAATAATTTAACAAGGCACATTTCATTCACATTCAACGCTTTAAAAAAAATATATCTAAATGAATTCTACCAAAATCTAAAATAGGTAGGTCAACATTAGAATTATATTTTGTATTGTCAATAAGGAGTTTATGTGTTAATCAATTTTCAGATTAAGCAATTAGTAAATATTACAATCAACTCTTCACGGAAGTGAAACCAAAATACACGCAAAATCCTTTCTTCTTTTATTTGTTTCTATTAAAAGAAACATACTTAATATTTAATTTTAAACAGCAGTTAACAAATGTTAAATTGATGTATATTTGATTCTCTTTAAATATTAGTTTATGTTTTAATCTTATGAATCTCCATTGAATAAATTAATTATAATGTAAATATTATTGGTTGATATACTATTTAACAAAATGAAATTATGATTGCGCTCTACCTTAGTATAGAGTTTCTTTAACCTCACTCTTATAAATTATTTTTAAATAACTAAAACTGGTAAACTTTTATTGATGTCTATGCAAAAACATCACAGAAATAAATTTTAAATAAAAAAGTTTATTTTCAATTAAAAAAACTACAGTATATTTTTAGTGACTTAAACTAAACTTTAAGAGTTAAAATGAACAAAATTTCTTAATATGGATAATTTTAAAAGTTGGGTTTTTCCAAACTTGTTGAAAGTTAAACATGATAAGAAAAGAAAATTTTTATCTAAAATTATGCTCAACTTGCATGGTAAATCACAAGGGATGTATATTAACATTAATTTCAAATAAAAATTGAATTAGTCTAAAGTGGAGTGCAAGGTTTGATGTCACAACAATCCTTAATTTGTGTTTAGAATGTTATTTAATACGCCGGTCCAGTGGAGATACGGTGTTATCACTCTTGTTTCAATAGGAAATAAGAGTTTTGAAATGCTCGTTCGATCAATATCACTAATTTCTTACATTATACAAAATTACACAAATTAAAAAATTATTTTAATTGATGTTTTAAAATATACTTGTATTAAATTTTACTATAGACAATAATCTCTTCATCCACACTCAAATACAAGTTTATCAAATAAAAAGAAATTCTAACTGTACTAATAGGTATCAAATCGTTGGACTCTTAAATTGGTTGAAAGTTTAGAAGAATGAAGAATAGTACCATTTAAAAATAAAATGCATTTTTGCACGTTATGTAATATGGTGGCTTCTGGAGTTTTGCATTAGCTTGCTAACTTTGAGTCCACACTACCAAAACACATGCAAGTAAGTATCTTTGGTTATGGGAACTCTTATTCTTCCTAAATTAATGTGTTTGTATGAATTTTTCTTTTCTTGGAACAAGAGTGAAATGTACATTTATATAATTATAAGGTAATAGAATGTGCTTTTGCATTAAGATAAACAAGTCATTTATATATATGGAAAATCACTTATTTGAGTGGTTTCATGTGTTATTCTATAACACATGTTAGTTTCTGTATCGAAATATCCCTAACAGCCAAATTTTGTTTGGTCTAAATTCAGTTTTAAGACAATCTCCACACAATAAAATAAAATATATCTTTCACAAAATCATATTATTCCATATTTTCCTATAAATAATTTTGTTCAGAGTTACATTTTCACTTTGAATAAATTTATAAACATACAAAATAAAGTATGAATCATTTTGTCTCGTGCTTCCATGCTAACACAATCTTCCTTAACTTGCATGATATTTGAGTAGTTGATCACCTAAAATTATTATTAGGGATAGAAGAAAACAATCTTAGAGCATTTACCTTTTGGTATGAAACCTGAATTTATAAATTAATTTAATGATAAGACTTCCTTAATTACGCATGTTTTAAATTTGATCCAATACATTAATCGATTAACAAAGTTAAACCTTTAAAGTAAGAAGAGCGAATCTAGGTCGTACAACCATATAATAAATTGTTGAAATTAATTATGTGAGTAAAAGTGATCATGTGACTTTTAAAATTTTTTAATATCAATCATTCATGTATAGTTATACGCCTGAATTCGCTTTTATATATATGAGATAATATATAATTTATACAACTCACTCAAATTCAAATAATTAAAGTTGTTATGATAAAGCTCTCTTAATTAATCAAGAGTAAACAAAATTGCCACTTTTGATATCTAAAGTTAATACCACATATTGAATTTGTTCTGTCCTGAACCGGGGTCAAAGAGATCCGATGTCGGGCCAGTCACAAGTAGTGAGAAAAGTTTATGTCTGAAGGCCGGATCTGTGAATATCTGGTATGTGTATCAGATGTCCCTGTATGTAGAGAACGGTCTTGACGTCCTGGAGATCCTTCACACCGACCTCCCACGTTGATGTGGGCGACAGGTGGTGTCACCTGCGAAGATTCTCCGACGCTCAAGTCAGTGATATATTCCAAGTATGGAATGTAAATGATCACAGGGATCAGGTGGATGCATAAGAGAGAGAGACCAAAACCGGGAACCCTTCTCCAGTAAACTAAAGTGAGTTCTTATACCTGATTGGCTCGATTTACGAGGACTCGTTAGTGGGGAACCACTAACCTTCATTATGCAAGTATATTATTGTTTAATGCGCACTCACCAGCATAATTGAGGCAAGTGGCTATTTTATAATGAGCGTAGGGAGTATGGGCTAGACTTAGGGGACAAGTTGATCATTCCCTGGAGCAGAGTTTGGCTCATAGTGTGGGGAATTATTGATCGGTCCCTGTAGCAATGCCCGTCGTCTTCTGTTGGGTGACGAGTATGTTATCCGGTGTGCATGGTGTTATCCGGACTAACCGGTGCAGGGAGAACGTCTGACTCGGGATTACAGTCTGGATGTATACTGATGATACCGATTGCATATGTTATGATAAAACCCGGTTGATCGGTCCGGATCAGCTTCTCAACACCGGGTGAAAGGGGAACGGATGAGGTATCCGATATCTTGGTTACTATTTCGGATAACCGGTATAGTTGTAGACTGAGTCGGTATCTTGTGATACCGATTGAGGCCGGCTAATATTTTTACCGACTGGATCGTAGTCCAGTGGTATACCGACTAGATCATTGTCCAGTGATACCGACTGAACTCTGGGCCGGCAGATAATTATCTCTTAGTCTTAGGGCCGGTACCCAGACCGGATCAGAATTTTAAAAAAACTACTATCAACTAATTAACTAACACATTATTTATCAAAAAAAATATAATTAATTTACACATTTGTGCATGAATGAACACAGATAAATTAACCAAATTAAATTGAAATATTTTATCGCATTTAAAGTTTTAAAAATTTCTGACTCATCTCTTTATTTTTCTTTTCATTCAAATTGCGCCTGTAACATCTTGATTTAGATTTAATTACCGACTAAGGTTAATTGCAAACTAAAGCTAATGGTTGAATAATACAAAGTGGCCAGGAAAATGACGCATGTGCCCTCTTGATGGTATAAGGGGTTCGGTCTCTCTCTCTCTCACACTCATTATTCACGCTAAGTTGGACAAGGCTGAGAGTGAGAGTAGAGCATTTCCTTCTTGTGCATGCAGAGGTGCTGTCTCTATTCTCTCTGAAATTCCAGCAAACGTCTTCTTCTTCTCCTTCTTCTTCTTTTTCCACTCGAACGCTGAGTAGAACCTCGAGTGGGAAGTGGGATAGCGTTGGGTGCTTGGAAGTCTGGAAGTCCTCCATTGTTGGTGAGGATTGGACTGTTCGAGTGAGGGAACAGCTTTTGGAATCCTCCACTGTTGCTCGAGAGAGAGAACAGCGTTGTGTCTTGGAGGCTTGGAATCCTCCGTTGTCTTGCATGCAGAGCGTGGAGTGTCATGGAGGCAGAGCTGTTCGAGAGAGTGAGCGGCTCAGAGTTCCTCCAAAGCAGAGTGCTGTGTTGAATGACTAGAATCAGGGACGTTAATTGAGAAGGGGCGATCGGAGAGTAACCGATCGGAGCTGGAAGCTCGAGGAGCTTCTGGAACCTTCATTCCAGGTAGGGGGGCTGATTTACATCTCAAATGCATGGTTTATGGACGGGTTCCAGGTGAAATTGCTTTACTGTGTTGTGTTATACTTGAAATGTGATGATTGATGTATTGTGGTTGAGTGGTTGTTGTGAAGCACCCGGATTTGTGATAACTGTTAGTTGTGTAGTGTATGTTGATTTCCGTCCATGAATGCATGTTCACTTGCATGTGATGTATGTGGATATTATTGTGAATGCCGAGTGCATGTGTTATGAACCAGTGTGAATACCGAATACATGTGGTGTGAAAATGCTGTGCTGATTCCGTTTGTGATTTTATATGAATGCATGAGATGCACTTGATAAGCATGGATGCTCGTTGTGAAATGCATAAGGTTGCATATATAGAAAAAGGGTGACCCGTGGAAGGTTAGGAACCCTATTGATGATTTCTAGCTACAGATTCTTGGGCTAGATCCTGTGAGAACCCGTGATAGCCGACAGAGCTAGAGTTAAGTCTCGAGACGTCACGAGGTGACCGGTATCACACGGGAAGGGCTAATGGAGTGAGGCCGGGAAGGAATCTGTAACTGAAATTATTGTTTAAGTCGGATCCGCATGCATATGCATTGGTGCATTATTATCAAGAATAACATGATTGATATAGCCTTGAATGATTTGAGTGAATTCTGACGGAATGATGTTGTATGAGTAAATTCCGATTGAAATAATGTGTGCACACTGAAACTGTTGCCGAGTGCAATGTACCTTGTATGTTTATGCGTATGTGTTATTGAGAATGCATGACTAACATAGCCATGAATGAGCTGAGTGAATTCGGATTGATTGATGCCGAGTGAATGGTCATATTAAATGGTCGTGTACGTTATTGTCTGATTGTGAATGATATTGTATAGTTGAGAATATAGTGACTAATCCGAGTCAATAACTGTCATTTAATATGTAAAATGCTCACCCCTACTGTGGCTATATTTTCAGTAAATGTAGGTCGGAATGGTGAATGACGAGAAAGCCTCAAGTCCGAGTGATGGGTATCTATACTGTTGTAGTATGCATAATGTACATATCGTATATAGATATGGTATAGCCTTAGCCGTCTCTCATGTAATCCGTTTGTTTGAACATATTTATTTATATGGATCGATAGTCGGTGTTGTGAACAAGTATATATATATATATATATATATATATATATATATATATATATATAATATTGCTATGGTGTTACTTGAATCGACTAGGAAATGGTGACAGAAGAATAATGCTAAGTCAATAAGTTCCAAATGGGATATTGTTGGGAGAGCCATTTCCGAATGAGGCTATAGTGAGTGGGCTTTTTCCGAGTGGTGAAGGCTTAAAATGGTTCCGAGAGAAATGTGTTCGAAGGGACTTCTTCCGATGGAAGAATGGTCAAGGTGATTCCGAGTGAAACCTAATCTTGATAACCTCTTCCGAGTGGATAAGTATTAAATAAGTCTGAGTAAGACTTAACCTAGCGAATTCTTCTAAGTGAAGACAAGTTGAGCCTTTTCCCAGTGAATAAGGCTGTATATTCCGAGTGAATAAGGTGGTATATTCCGAGTGAATAAGGTTGTATATTCTGAGTGAATAAGGTTGTATATTCCGAGTGAATAACGTGGTATATTCCGAGTGAATAATGCTGTAATATCCCGTTTAAGACTTAATCTAGTAAATTCTCCCGATTGAAGACAGGTTGAGCATTTTTCGAGTGAAATATGATGGAGAGGACCACTTCCGAGGGAAGATAGTCAGGGTGTTTTCCGAGCGAAACACAACCGATAGAATTCCTTCGAGTGAAGAAGAGTTAAAGTATTACTGAGTGAGGCTTAGCCTAGAAACTCTCACCCGAGCGATGAAGGGTTAAGATATACCCGAGTGAAATATAACCGAGGGGAGCTACTTCCGAGCGAGGAAATTTAAGAGGTTCCGAGAGGAATGGCAGGGAGAACCATTTTTGAATAAGGATTTGACTAAGAGTGATAAATTGCCGAGTGAGGCATACCGATGGGACTATTCCCGAGTGGAAGGTGTTTTTCGAGTGAAGGAAGACTAAAATATTCTCGAGTGAAGAATGAGTAAAACACTTCCGAGTGAATTGAGGTTGAAGCGCCTCTGAGTGATGTATGACTGGGGAAATATTCTGGGTGAGGGAAGGTTGATAGATTCCGAGTGGAAACCGAGGGAATCATTTCCCGAGTGGAGATTCAAAATGCTTCCGAGTGAACATGTCTGTAACCTTCCAAAATTAAAAATGAGGATCTGGCTAAGTAAGAGTTTACCGGGTGAAGTATGTCCCGAGGGGACCATTCCCGAGTGAAGTGAATAATCCCGATTCCGAGTGATGGAATTCCCGAGTGCATGGGCTCGCGTCAGCGAATAAGGGTTCGCTCCAGCAAGTTGGCTCGCTCAAACGTTATCTGCTGGCCTTCGCTTAACCGAAGCTGGGTCCTGCCAACGTGTGGCATCCTGACCCGGTCTTCTCTTTTCTCCGATCGGTTTTCTGGTTCCCTTGACTTCGGTTTGTATTATTTTATCCCGACTGCTTTGTGAGCGTGAAAAATTCCCCCCATCTCGGATTTTGTTTTATTTAAGTCGGGATGTTTCAGCGCCTCATTAATGTATAAATCAAACTAAAACTAAAAGAGTTGCACCTTATCAATATGTATTGCTATTTTTGTGTTCTTTTCCTGGATATATACAGAAAGAAACAAATAATACCGTGTAAATACGTTGAAATCAAATCAAATTATCAGTGGTATCCATAATCTTAGAGCTAAACTTATATAAAAATTATTTTTATCTATTTTAATATATTAAATAAAACTTATTGAAATAAATTATTTGTAACTTATTACACTAATTTTTATGATTAAATTGTTGGGTAATTTTAATTCACGATGAGTTAATAGTGTTATGATAACATTGTCCTTAAGGAATTATTCACCTCTGGTATATCCCCAAGATTTAACAAATCCTTCTAGGCTTATGATCAGAACTAATAAAAATAAATTAAATATTTTTTATATAACCCAAGAGCAAAGGAGTTGTACCGAGAGAAACCGTTAATTAAATAGGAGTTCAAGTTAGTTGATTTTTACAAATAATATCTAATTAAGTTACAGATAATATTTAACCAACTTAGAGATAAGATTTGACTTAATCAAAGTTTATCTATAAATTATAAATAATATTTTATAATGATAAAATAATTTATTACTTCTTTTTAATTTAAAATAAGATAAAACTTTATTTAAAAATTTTGAAATATAATATAATTTTTAACATAAATATATAATTTAAACTATTATATACAAGTGACTTATCATATTAAATCGTGTTAAATATTGACAAAAATTTTCTATGATGTATGATTGTATTGAATATATCTTATACTCAATTGTTTTAAAGTTTATATAAATAAAGGTTGTTTATTTTTTTTATAAAAAAATATGTTATTAATTAAGTTAGATGTTGAAATACATGTTCTTTTCACTTTTGGATGTTCAATATCCAATTTAAGTATTGCGCATACACCATGTATTACGGGAATTAATTTTACACATGTAACATTTTTTCTAAACAAAATAAATAACATTTTCTGCTAAGATGTGGGTGTATATAAATATATATTACTGTAGCATCACACAAACATGTAAAAATGAAAATAAATCCTATGGTAATTGTTTGTATCGTGTAAATTACGTTTAAAGAAAAGTTTTATCCCAAAGGTTCATAAAGATCACACCAAGATATTAATTACTCCTAATCCTATATTTGCTTTTCATCTGATCTTGAACCATTTTCCTTATCTTTTATATTCTTTAAATAACAACTTCCATCTTTATCTTTCGATTTTAAACTTCATATTTCAAATGCAAATGATCTTAGTTGAATAACAATGACAATCTTTAAATACTTAGTTGAATAACAATGGTAATATAATTACAATTTAATATATTAAGAATATTATTATAAATCAATAATAAATAAATTTTATCTCATTATCAAATTACAAAAATCTTAATATTTAATAAAAAACAAATGTTTACAAGTATATGGGTACCTGAGAGAGGGATAATGCAATACCTGTATTTATATGTTTAATAAATTTACAAGTACCTATGAATATGATTTTTTTCACAAGTCTAACTTACCACTTGTTCTTTCTTTTTGAGAGATCGAAATCCAAAATTTAAATTTTATTACTAGTCTTTTATTTTTTTTCATATAAGTTGTTTTCTTAGTAATAAGATGATGATTAGGAAAATTTTTAAAATGTGCTAGATTGTCATTTAATTTTGTTAAGAATAAGACTTTTATTCTCATCAAAATTTTATTTCTATGTTTGATCTAAGTAAAATATTATTGGAAATACAAGGTAAATTTTTTAAATTACCCAACTTATAGACTATTAAGATATTTTAATAATTTATATTAAATTTAAATAAAAATATTTTATTCTTGAGTAACATTAAAGGAACAAAAGTTTAATAATTTATTCATAAAAAACATTCTTAGTCATATTTTATTCCTAGGAGACACTTATATTATCTTCTATCAAACATGGAAATCATTTTTCTCATCTCACTTATCTAGGAATATAAAAACATACAACATACTAAACACCCTTAGTCTCTAATATATCTTCTAATGTCACCTTTGTTTGAGTGTATTTAGATATTTCAATATTTGTTGATCAATTTTCACACGGTTGGAAATCAAATTGAAGCTTGAAATAAACACGAGTTATATAATTATAGTTTTCTTATAATGGATTGAGTAGGAGATGAAAGATGTTTACGATACGGTCATGTGTGTCTTATTGTTTCTTTTTATGGATTTTGATACTTGTAATTGTTTTACTTTAAACCGACATATTTAAACATGATTATTATTATTTTTTGACATTGATTATTACTTTTATAATCTACTTAACATGATTATTTCGAATCTTAATTCTTAACATCCTAACGTTTATAATTAGCTGCTTTCACAGGGAATTATTGAAATTCACTTCTTACAAAAAGAAAAAGAAAAAATTGAATGATGCATAAAGCAAATTTGGATGGTGTTAAAAGTAACAGCCCAAATATTTTCCCCCACGGCACAAAATGGACAAGCTGAGCCCAATAAACCCAATTGGGCTTTTGAACTTTCAGCTTAAACCTTAACGGTAGAAATACCAACGGCTATATTTCCATTATTTCGTTCTTCATCCAAAAAAAAAAGAAAAAGCCACACGCACACACTGTGATACATCGTCTTCTTCCAACTACGAAACCTAGTACACACGTCCACTGATATCCACACCAAGATTGCATTTTGATGATGTTTTCGCGCACCCATTCTCGTGATTAAGCAGACAATTAGAAAACAATGGGGGTTGGTGGTAATTTCTGGGACCTGCTGAAACCCTATGGGCACAAGGAAGGTTTTGATTTCTTGAGAAACAAGCGAGTTGCTGTGGACCTTTCTTTCTGGATTGTTCAACACGAGAATGCCATCAAGACCCATGTTAGAAAACCTCACCTAAGGCTCACTTTCTTCCGCACCATCAATCTCTTCTCCAAGGTTCTTTCATCTTTACCCTTTTGATTCATGGTAGAGAATGTGTTATAAAGTTTGAGAATTTTTGCTTTTTGGGGAAAAAGTTTGTATTTTAGTAACCCTTTTGATGAATTAGGGAAAACTTGAGATTGATGATTGTGATGAAATGCGTTGTTTCCTTATATGGGTTTTGCTTTAGTATGGTTTCTCTTGGGTAGTACCAATTAAGGGTTGATGGTTTAAACTTATAACAGTGCTTATTGGTATTTGGTAGTAGTGGAGTGGAGTGTCACTGTGATGTTGGTAATCTAAATTATTGTTCCTTTTAAGTTAGCATGGAAGAGTGAAACAAAGCCTAGAAGAGATTTTTGCTAATGGTTATGATGATCTAGTGATTTTTACAGTTTGGAGCGTTTCCGGTGTTTGTTGTTGATGGGAAGCCATCGCCATTGAAATCACAGGCTAGGACTGCGAGATATTTCCGGTCTTCTGGCATTGAATTAGCTAGCTTGCCAGTGCCTGAAGAAGGTGCTTCAGCTGAAAGGAATAGTTTGTTTTCAACTTATGTTCAAGAATGTGTGGTGAGATAATTCTCTTACCATGATGGTTACGATTAATATGAACTGGCGATTAGGCTGCTACAAGAAACACTTCTGAAGTTACTAACTGGCCAGATATTGTGATAGGAACTTGTTCAGCTACTTGGAATGCCTGTATTAAAGGCTAGAGGAGAGGCTGAAGCACTCTGCGCGCAATTAAATAGTGAAGGTCATGTAGATGCTTGTCTCACAGCTGACAGTGATGCATTCCTTTTTGGGGCTAAATGCATTATAAAATGTTTCTGTCCCAATTCCAAAGTAAGTGACCGCCTTCATTGTATTTTCTTTATATTAAATTTCATCCCCTGGCAAGCATTCTATAAACTATGGTTTATTTATTTGAATTTTCATTATAGTTCTTACATCATCTTTGCTTACTTCCACATGTTTGTAAGCCAGATAGCTTTTTAGCTTTTACTGAATGGCATCATGAATCTTGATACTTATAAACTTACATTTATCAGCACCTATCTTATGCTTTGGTTTGAATTTTACCACCCAACATTTGATACCATAAAGAATTGCTAGTCTTTTAGTTGTGCACTATAATTTTCCTTTTATGTTAATTGGCACATCGCATCCACCCAGCTTGAACACTATGATTCACTTCTCTCATCCTTTGCCCCCTCATTTTTTGAAAAGTCGATATGGTGTGTTTCCTTTTCTTTTTGTAACAAGTATGAGGAATTCATTGTATGCAGGAACCATTTGAATGCTACAATATGTCAGATATTGAAGCCGGGCTTGGATTGAAGAGGAGACACTTAATAGCTATCTCTCTTTTGGTTGGAAATGATCATGATATGAATGGTGTTCGAGGGATTGGGCTTGATACTGCTCTTCACTTTGTTAAAGCTTTTAGTGAAGATGATATATTGAATAGGTATAGATCCTTCAGAGTGAAAAACTCATATGATTCAGTTGAAACTTTTAAATGGAATACTTCCTTAAGATGGGCTAATTGCAAGAACCTCTATTTTAAATTTTAGAAAATTCCCTCTCAATTTCCTTACCTTATTCAAGAAGTTCTTTGTAAGTTACCTATTTTTATTGTAATATTTAATATATTTAATATTTAACAAGCTCAAGGGATGTTTATCCATTTCATTGAACCCTTAATTATATTTGGAAATTTTGTTTATGAAACAAAATGGTTGTCATAAAGTGAGACTGATTTTTTTTGGTATTGGCAGTCTAGATTTATGATTATCTTTAATACAGATTATGTGAGATAGGCAAAGGGAATGCTTCACAATTTCAAATTAATATTAAGTCCGAGGACAATATAGAAATGGATGGAAACTCCCCACATAAGAAACAACTTCACTGCTCATTCTGTGGGCATCCAGGCAGCAAAAGAGATCATATGAAGTTTTCCTGTGGATATTGTGCCAAGAAGGATGATGATGAAGGTTGCCTGAGAAAACCAGAGGATTTTAAATGTGATTGTTTCTCCTGTGGTATGGTATGACCTCTCAATCAGTTTGGTCACTGTCTGATTTGTTAAAAAGTATTTCAGAATGCCTTGTCACTTGATTTGTTTTTCTTTATTGTTGTCCTTTTAGTTGAATAAAAAAATTATTAAGATGTTGTAGCTCAATAAAATTTAAGTTCCATACAAATTTGTTCCTTTTTATATTTTCCAATAGCACTTAACAATATTTGATTGGCAGAATCGGAGACAGAAGGAGCAGAAAAGACTGGAAAATTGGCACACAAAAATTTGTCAAAAGATTGCAGAGGAGCCTAATTTTCCCAAGGATGAAATCATTGATATGTATCTATGCAATGACAATGGTTACTTTTCTGGTATGTTGAACTGTGAGGCAAATGCACTATTATCACTTATTTCTGATGTTTTTTAATATGATTTCTCTGGTAAGGTTGCTTATGTGTTATTGTATCTGTCACTTATTCTACATTTATCTTTGCAGCAAACGATGGCCCTCACACTGTCTGGGGAAAACCCAATATTGAAATGCTGATTGATTTTTTAAACTTCCATCAGCACTGGGATCCATCCTACATTCGGCGGATGATGTTTCCTATGATGTCCACCATCTTTTTGAGAGATATGGCTTCAACTCCAGCAGAAAGTTTGCTATTTGGGCAATATGAGTTTGATTCTTTAGAACGTGTGAAGATGAGATATGGATATCAGTTTTATGTGGTCAAGTGGAAACGTGCTGGGGGAAACATTGCCTTTAAAGTTCCATCTAAGGAATCTGGCACACAAGATGTTGCGGTAGAGCTTGATGAAACAGTGAATCTACTGGATGACTGTGATGTTCCTGAGATTCATCAAGATGATGAATGTAGTTTTCTGTTGACAGATGAAAATATGGACCTCGTAGGAGCTGCTTTTCCAGCAGAGGTCAAAAGGTTTTGGCAGGAACAGGTGTTTATTGCTTCCTTCACGTCTAGCCTGTGACTTGTGTTTATTTTTAACATTCATGCATTCTTTATCTTGATCACTCTTGGTTATATTAATAAATTTTCAATTGAGCCTGAGAAGTATAAATTTTACGTCAACTTGATAAAATTGAGCTAACGGTTGGGTATTCATGATTTTTGTAGAATAATTTTAGCAATACAAAGAAGAGATTCAAATACGACAGATATAAAAAACAAAAAAAACTTTGGGGATTATCATAGGGAGATTACAGATAAAAGTATTTATTGCTAAGAGTATTTTGAGCACCAATTATACACACTTTACTTATTATCATGGTTTTATAAAAATGGATAATGATTATTAGCCTCTTATTGAGGATAGGTTATGGATTTAGGAGTAACATTTACATGATTTATGCATCTCTGTTGAGCTTAAATCAAAATCTGGTTTATGATTGTAGCCATGTCTTTCAAAGTAGTTGTTAGTGAAATGAGGGTAGGAAAACTGAGGGAATAAATTATAGACAATGATGCAAAATTGTTGCATACTGACCGAAGATGAACATTTTTTCTTTAACCAATGTGAAGAATTTTTGTTTGTGGATTGCAAGTTGCAACAACTAGGAGAGCATGAAAGTTACTTGTACTATCCTGGTTATGTTACATGTTTTGGTGCATGTTTGGGGTCTAAAGAAAATGCTTGAAATGTGCAGGAACTGAAGGATTTGAAAAAACGAAAGAATTCAGCCTCAAAATCACAAGAAAATGAATCACCAGCTTCATCAAGCGCAAGAAGTATCCAGCTAAACATCACAGAGTTCTACACATCAACCAAGGTTAAACATCAACCAAAACAGGAAGAGTCATCCAAGAATAATGATAGTGGAGACTCAAATATGAAAAGGAATGAGTCAAGTTCTTCTAATCTTCCAAAATCTGTGAGGCGTCGCCTTTTATTCGACTAGTATTACATGTATGTATGCTTGAGCTTTGGACGTACAGAATCTTTAAACAGTGAAAATGGGGCCTAGTAATTTTTTGTTACATTTGTTGAGCATAGGCAGCATAATATGTAATCAACGTATGGCCTAGTAATTTTTTGTTACATTTGCTGAGCATAGGCAGCACAATATGTAGTCAACGTATATAGTTTTACTCCTTTTGAATAAATTTCCGATCTTCAACTTATCCAACTAATGAATGCAAAGAATTTAGGGGGGGAAATTAAAGGAAAACACTCCAATGTTGAGTATAAATGTGTGTTAAGTTTTCTTTACTAAGTAGCAAAATTGCATTTTTAATTTAAACCTACGCATTTCACTCCTTTTCTTTTCACGATTCACTAAAAGTGAAAGAGTTTGTATTGAGTGTGAGGATCAATTTTAAGAAAATGTCAGGTTAAAAATTTAATTAAGAATTTACCAACACACGATTATGTTTTATTAGTTCACCTCCTAAGTTTCTGGGTATCTTTGATAGTCACCTCTTGAAAAATTAACAAACTAAATTATCATTTAAATATTTTTGTTAGTGTTGATAATTGAGTTAAAAACATATCTTATAGAAAACATTGTATGAAGTATATCAATGTTTAAAATCAAGACATGCATGTTAGACATTTTCCAATACATCGTTTAACATTAAATATCATTTGAACTATGATTGTACAACTTGAAGGTATAAGTGAGTTTTAACCAGTATGTCTACCTTAGAAATGACATAACTTTAGAGCATATTTTTATTTAGTGTAATACAGTATTAAAATTTAACTACATTCTCAAGGTAGAATAATGGTAACCATTTTGAAGAGAAACTTCACTATGAAAGAAAAAAGGAGATATAGTAACGAGTTAAAACAACATAAGATAAAAAGATCACATTATAGTGTTTGTACGCAATAATATATGGCAAGTCTCGGAACTGACAGCAACTGAAGTAACGGCAAAACATGTCCCCTTCATCGCTCTGTTCTCTTCAAACGCTCCCGCCAATATCACAGACGGCAACGTTTAACCGCCGCCAGAAACTGCGGCTACCGGCGCACGATAGCATCCGTGGCGTACGGTGGCGAACGCTGAATGTAGCTTGCGGGGAAAGAAGCAGCAGAGCTTCGACGCGAAGCTCAGACGATTACCATGCCACTCTCAAAGCTCTTAACTCTAGAGGCAGATTCCCCAGAAAATCTCTTGGCCAGGTTTCCCTTTTTTCGGTTCTTTCCATTTCCTGAGGTTGTTTTGGATGAACCATAGTGTTGTTATGTTCCAAAATCCAGTTTTTCTTGTTTGGAGGTGTGTATTTTGGAAATTGTTTGGTTTGCTTCGTTGGGGATTTTCATCGAACAGGGGTGGGTTAGTTGATGGGGTACTTGGTTTGACGTGAAATTTTTTGCTCACAAGCTTCAAAGTCCAATTTTGTCATTTTGTTTGTTGTTTGGAAATGTTTTTTGTGGACATTGTTTTTAGTGCTTCGTTTGGGTGTATTATCGAACGGCTAGTGGGTGATTCGGTATGACCTGAATTTCGCATTTAGTACTCCAAAAATCGATATTATGTTTTTCTTTTATTGTTTGGGGGTAAAGGTTTTCTTTCGGTGTGAAGTGAATTTGCATGTGATGCTTTTGCTCATTTGGCTGCTGAATTGTTGTCTGATTTTGCAGCATTATATGTTGAATTCCGACATAAATGAGCAACTTGCTGGTGCGGCTGCTATTGAACAAGGCGATGTGGTGTTGGAAATTGGGCCTGGAACTGGTTCCTTGACTAATGTTCTTTTAAATTCGGGTGCATTCGTTTTTGCAGTTGAGAAGGTTGGCTGGCTTTCATCTGTAAAACTAATCTCATCACAAAGATACACACTTCCTCATGCTTTCCATAACTAGTTAGTTTCTTTCCAGTTTTTCTACATAGAAACGGTTAGTTGTATGTGTTTGCATATGCGAATACATGTAATTATTAGTTTGTTTACGTCTTTTTCGGTCTGTAAGTGCTTACTTGTATATCTCTATAATTTAAATACTATTGGTTTTGTGTAATGTTTGCAACTTTGTGGTAAGTTGGAATGGTGATTCTTAATTGCTTTCTCCTACTTCATCTCAGGATAAACACATGGCTGCCCTCGTGAGTGAAAGATTTTCAAGTACAGGGAAGTTGAAGGTACAACTCATGGTTAATTTGATATTCATATTGCATGCTAGACTGCTAGTAGTGTTTTTGTTGATGGGATGCAATTTAGGTTTCTCAAGAATTGGATATAATTTAGCTGCTGTGTTGTAGGTAAAGTTGAGTGTGTGCACTTTAGTTATACTATTACTAGCTGAAGTGGCTTAAGATTGAAATCTAGTTAATTATAGTGCTAACATTAGATTATATCTTTCTTCACATCCATTTAGACGATTGGAATTACTAATACTCCTTTTCTACCCTTCATTGTTGGAGCTAAAGTGTGGAGGTACCACATTTACTGTGGTGGTTTCGCCTCGGTTTTGTGTTACAGTATTTAAAAAGTTGTCTGGTCAGAGTCGGGCATTGTAATTTCCATATTTCAGTTAGTTTGTTACTTCACTTTGTTCGCTATATTACCTGATTACATTTCATCTTCTAATGTTTGTGTCACATGTCTGATTTTTATGCTTAAATTATGATAATTCAGGACCAGTTTTGCTGTAGAAATAGAAATTATGATTAATGCTGATCCCTTTATAAAATACCTGTAGGTTTTGACTGAAGACATTGTCAAATGTCATGTGCGCTCTCATATGTCTTCATTGGTTGGAAGCATAAAGGAAATTGATCTAGAAACTAGAAAAGCCAAAGTGAGGACTCCGCTTCCTAAACTAGCGAAGTATTGTTTTAGTTTTTTTGTCAACTTTTATATGTAATGTGTCGTGTCTGTTCACTTTATTCATCGTTTTTCTAATAAAAATTGGTAATGCTTTCAGTTTATATTCTCCCCAATTCAAACTATGTTTGAAGCTTAAGGCACGCAACTACAAAGATGTAATGATATTTTAGGAAAATACATTAATCTCTTAAGTCATTTGTGGCTTGTGGGGTATCAATTTGGACCTATCTTTGATACTTCTGCAGACAGAGGGCTTCATGGCTTGCTAGATTATGCCAGAAAATATGTATCTTAATGTAAATGCTGAATTGGCCTGTTATGATGTTTGCAGGTGGTTGCGAACATTCCCTTTAATATCAGTACAGATGTGATCAAATTACTTCTTCCAATGGGTGACATTTTCTCAGAAGTGGTTCTATTGCTCCAGGTTAGAATTGATATCTCTAGTGTCTATATAATTTGTTTTTTTGACCTTTTTAAATTCAGACCCCGTTGAAAAATAACAAGGGTTGTTCAATAGTTTAGTGTTTATATCAAACCGTTGCAGGACGAAACGGCCATGCGTTTGGTAGTGTCATCACTCCGAACCCCTGAGTATCGTCCCATCAATGTATTTGTTAATTTCTACTCAGGTACATATGCAGTACATAATAGTTCAGTGTTATGTTAAGCTATCTTTTACAATCAAGGATCACAAGCTTTCTTACGGTAACAAAAGATTTAACTCTCAGACCTGTCTTGGCATTTACAATGTAAGGAGCTGTAAATCAAGCAAATGCTTGTAAAAATTTTGGTTTTACTGATTTGCATGTGGTTTCTTGAGGAATTACTTATACATCAAAATGCAACCAGAGATTTTGTTACCTATTACCCACAATTTGGCTAATTTTATGCTGAAGTTCTTACTTTTTTTCAGATCCAGAGTACAAATTTAAAGTCCCAAGAACAAATTTTTTCCCTCAGCCCAATGTAAGTGATCTTTTGATTTTGATTGAACGGTTGTTGTTTAAATGGCCTTGAGAATAGATAAATTATAAAGTAGGTCCTACTGAAAAGCTTTGCTGTTCTATCGACCTGATTTATTAAGGATATTATACTATAGGATACTAATATATATGCGCCAAAAGCCATTACTTGCATAAATTTGAAATCAAGAGTAAAAGTATGTGATGTCAATACTGGTAATGAAAATAAAGAAGACCATTTTATGTAAACCATAAAAAATATGTTAATACTGAAGATCTAATGTAATAATTTCGAAAAACACAACGAAATATGGCAAATCTATGACTCTTTAGCATGTTTGTGCAGGTTGATGCAGCCGTTGTCTCATTTAAGCTGAAGATACCATCAGAATATCCTCAAGTTTCTTCCAGTAAAAGCTTCTTCTCAATGGTAGCTCTTTCTCCAGCAGATATTGTCATGCATTGAGTTTTCCAGGATTTTCACCTTTAATTTCAATAGTCTTATTGCACTGGAATATCCAATAAAGCATGAAATACCTAGATCCATTTGCTAATGTTTTCTACCTAGCTACTGCAAACCAAGATAGTGTTACATACCTTTACCACATCAGTGACACTTCAGTTCTATGTATTTTGTATAGGTCAATTCAGCATTCAACGAGAAGCGTAAGATGCTGCGCAAATCACTTCAGCACATATGCACTTCCCTCGAGACTGAAGAAGCTTTAAAAAGCATAGGTCTTCTAGCTACTGTAAGTGAATTGATCATTGATCAGTGTGGTGCTACTCTAATTTTATAATTGTTTACATTTCCATGCCCTCACCAAACCTCATCTGATATTTTGTTTCTTAAGGATTCCGCTGACCCGTATGAACTTCTGATGTTTACAGTCAAGACCTGAGGAACTAACATTGGATGATTTCGTAAAGTTGCATAACATGATTGCAAAGGAGTAGCAATCTGAATTACTGTGGAATTCAAGAGCAACGTCAAGCAGAAAAAGGCCCTACTGATTTGCATAGTCATGTGAATCTCTGTTACAGCAGATATATATATATATATATATATATATATATATATATATATATATATATATATATAACCTAAGTTCTTAGAAGAGCTATGCTATGGCATGTCCGGTCGGGAATATATTAGATCCCCGGCAGTTTTCTTACCTGATGTTTCAAGAAAAGGCGCATGTTCATATATATGAAAGATTGCAGCTTCAAACCACATCATGTCCATTCATTGAATATAATTAGACTGGACTACTTTTGTAATGTATAATCTTGTAAGATGCACTGCCAACAGAGGCACTGTAGTTGCACAAGACTCTAATCTGTAAATAAAGAGCAATCTACTCCGGAAGCTGAAGCTGAAACTGATTCTTGCCACATCATAAAGGAAAGACGAAGAAATGTTTCAGTATAGTTCGAATATTGATTGACTAAATATTTAGCTAATACTATAACTGATAATATACTTATTAGTTAACCAATAAAATGATGCATAGGGGTTAATTATATTTGCACTTATTATTTTTTGCTATTATAATTAAACTATGATGATAATTTGCAGAGATATAATCAGAAAAGTCAGTGCTATTTTTATATGTAATCAGAAAGTCTGCAAATTAATTAATGTAGCGTGAGCTAATAACTATACATTCCAAATCCTCTATTTCCAAGAACCATTATCATAAACAAACATTAATTATCCTATTCTGCAAGCAGAACAAGAGAAATTTTGAGAAAATTATCTCATAACAACACCATTGTGTCCATGATCTGAAACTAGCCATGAAACTGGTATACAAGGTCCAATGCCCTCAACCTCATAGCATGTGGATCATAGTCCTTCACCCTCCCTCCAAACCCATCATCGGAAAACCGCTTCTCCTCCGCAAAAGCCGCCGCAGATGGGGACAGGGGCCGTTTGGGGCGTTTGTTCTTGATGAAGCAATCCCTCATTTTCTCCTCAACCTTGTCAATTGTGCACTTTGAGGTGGTCTCTTCATCGCCGCCACCACCATCCTCGACCTGCATCGGTTCACCGGCGTCCAGAGCGGCGCCGTTGGCGGAGGAGAGGGAGTTTTCGGCGGCGGTGGGAGGAGGAGGGGAGGGGAGGATGGAGAGGAAGGTAGAGAGGTGGCGATGGGCGTGGTGGAGGGAAGAGTGGATTTGGTGGAGATGGGTGGGGTTGGAAGTGGTTGAAAGCTGTTTTGCCATGAAAGTGGCTTGTTGAAGAGACAGAATCAGTTCTGAAACAGATGGGGGTGCCTCTTCCATCAAAAAGATCAAATTTTTGTGTGCTTTTGGTTTTTGGGTGTTTTGATTGAACAGAAGAGAAGTGTACTAGGTTGTTGTTGTTGTTGAACTGGGATTTGATGATGATATATATATCACTGACATTATTTAACACATAATGTTTTCCTTCAGGTGTTTTAGAAAATATATACCGGTCACTTTTTTGAATATAAATAATGTAGTTTTAATCTTTTTATATAAATTTTAAAAAAATATTTAATATGTATTTATTATAAATTAAAATATTTTTATTTAATTCTATTATTTTATTAATAATAAACAATATTTTAACTTTTTCATTAATTAAATAAAATATAATATGAGAGATATTAATTATAAGAAGATTAAATTAGTAAATATAAAGTGCTTCAATTCCTAAATATTCACATATCAGTCTCGAATGGCAAAACAAAAAAGAGGATTGGCTTTCCAATCTAAAATTTTATTGGAAACTAAAATTATTAAAAATAGTAATTCTGTTAACAAAAGTAATTCATATTTAATTTTATTAAATTCTTCAATTATTATTATTAGTTATTAAAACAATAATTTTTCTCTCGTTTCAAAAGTCATACCATCTCTTTTCATTAATATTAATATAATATTGTAGCAACCATATTATTAAATTCGGTCTAATTAGTTAAAATTTATTTATATTTAAAATATTTTAAATTTTAGTTGCTTGTGTTGAAAAATGAGAAAGTATCTTATTGAGATTTACTCATCAACATTCAAATTGGTTTTCTTATTTTAATCTCTTCAAATTTTTAATTAACATTGTAACATCCTAATATTTTAGTAAAATTTTAATTGGCGGAAGATATTAAAAATTTCCTTTGAGATTTATTTGAGACTTTGGGAATTATTATTATTATAAATACAATTATAAATAATTAAATATTGTGGAAATAAAATAAATTTACTTGATTGATTAATTACAAAGGTTAAATGAGGAGTAAATAGAAGGAAGTAAATTTAGAAGTTACCAATGGGGGTAAAAGGTAAAAGTTTAATTAAAACTTTTAAAGAAATTATAAAAGAAAAGGGGAAAGGACAGTTTTGCCTCTGGGCCTTAAAATCACAAAGCCTGCTTCTTCTTCCTCATTTCATGCCAACGTCTTCTTCTTCCTCCTCACATGGCCGTGAGCTTGCATGTCCCAAGGGAAGGCCCGTTTTGCGTCGAAACTTCAATGTAACCACGTTTTTGAGATCGTGGCTTCGAGGTGAGTACAATGGACCCATTAGAGTTGAGTTATCTCTTCCCTCTTCACTTTCTATCTCTAGCCGATGGCCATGCATGGTGGGGGAAGCTTCCGTTTTTCACTTCTCCAGTGCATGGGTGTTTGAAAACGGTATTTAGAACAATTAGAGTAGTATAACGTTAATGGGTTTTGAGTTCGACCTCCGTAGGTAGCGAAACGGGTGTCGGAGGATCGAGTGGTGAAGCGGGTGCTGGATTCGGAAGTAGGACCTTGAACCAAGCATTTAGAGGACGCAACCGACATCAAGAACAAATCGTCAAAGCTTGGAATCGAGGTAAGGGGGTGTTCGGGTTGTAATTAATTAGAATAGGTGCGTATTTTGGGTTCGGGTCGTCGAACTAAATATTAAAACGGTAAGAAAGATTACTAGATGAAAGTTGTATGCGCATGTATACATGAATGTGAATTATATATGGTTTGTGGTGATTATGAGATTAAAGAGTTTTATATTGTGATAAATCGCTGTGTATAGTGGCGTTGCGATGGCGGGCTTGATAAGTAGGTCGCTCATTTGATGAATATGATTTGTTGTTAATGGCCACATGATATATGATATGAGGAATGTGATGTATATGTATGATTATGTGGTGTGGGACGGTCGACGGTATGTATATCCCCTCGTTTTCTGGCTCCCATGGTTTTTGTGCCCAGTTGAGCTACCCAGTGGTCAAGTAGGACCCAGTGGTTGAGGTGGAGAGTCAAGTAGGACTCGGTGGACCAAGCAGGGTTCATGGGGTGTCAAGTAGGACCCCCAACTGAAGGCCGATCCTTTAGTATCCGGATATTATGAGTGAAAGGATGTGTGAAATGTGTATTGTGTTATATGTATGTTATGTTTATATATTTCCTATGTGTGCTAGACTAATTTAGATGTGATCAATGTGGTTATGAATGTTTGTGATAAGTAATGGATAAAAATTGCATGTTAGTTGATGAGAAGATGAATTCATGATGAGTAGATAATGAGATGTTCATGGATATGATAAGCTTTATGAATTAGACATATATACATCTTTATGGGCAGGTTCTACTTACTCATGAGAAGAGTGAATGATACGTATATGTGTGGATTGTTCATCCCCTCTATGATTTGGATATGAAGTGTTGATATGTAGGTCATAAATTTCAATAGAATGCGTTTAATGCGTAGGAATTAGGATTAAGATGCATTATAGTGGAATCAATTCCATATGCGTGCTTGAATAGGTGTAATTGGATGTTGAGGGTTATGAATTATAGCCCTTTATGATGAGTGTTTGAGATTTTGTATAGTTGTTTCATGCATGAGTTAGGAACTAGCACAGTCAAATGATGATTTATGAGGTTTTGGTGCAATGGAGGGAATGCAACAGCTTAAATATGTTAATTGTGGTTTGTGGAAAATGGAATGGATCCATTTTGCCAAAAGTGGACTCCTTGGTTACCTCAAAATGCCTTAAAATGAGATAAACGCGTTTATGCGCATAAATTTCTCGTTTTTAGGAATTTTCAAGTGCGGCCAGTTGCCACACGTCACAATTAATATGTTTTGGCTTGTGTTAAAATTTGGTGGCATTCTGATATCGTTTACATGGGTTTTGGTAGTCAAGAAGTTCATTTTTCTACAAAATCTGTATCATTTCTGTTGAATGACAGGGTGTAATCGATTAGACCTTAAGGTGTAATCGATTACAAGGCCTCTGTCTTTAATCTAATCGATTAGGCATCAGAGTGTAATCGATTATGGGTCATCCAGAACCATTGTAATCGATTATGCTCTGAGTGGTAATCGATTAGAGGAAACACGTGATGCATTATATAAGTTCCAGCAATTGGCTAATCGATTATGGGAAGTGTAGTAATCGATTAGGTGTCCAATAGTAACCTTGTAATCGATTAGCCAAGGTTCTGTAATCGATTATGGACCAAACAGAGCCATGGTAATCGATTAGGGTCACTGATATAATCGATTAGGAATTACCCTGATTCATTATGTCATTTCAAGGAGTTCAGTAATCGATTATCCCTTGTCCTGTAATCGATCAGAGACTTGATTAAGTATTATTAAACGTGAAAAATTTATTATGAAAATTAATTAAACGGATATAAATAAATGTAAAATGACGAAGGACGTCACAAGTGATATCACAGCGGTTCTTTCTAGAGCCGGGTACATGGGTGAATACAATGATTTGTGTGAGTCCTATATTGGACTGTTTTTGCACTCTATTGCATTGTGCTTGTGATTATTTGTGTTGATTGGCAGGATAGCTTGGCATCATTCCCTTGGCACTCCAGCGACGTTGTGTTTTATATGTGTATAAGGTAAATATCCTACTCCCTGGTAGATCATTGGTTATTAATGGTGATGTGTTTGGTTATTGTAGAATTACTTTATGGCTGAGGAAGCTAGTTTTGGTGGAGGAGATGACTTCTTCTTGAAATTTTCTCAAATGATGAGTAGGACTGAATCTGGTCCCACTCTTGACAAATTCCTAAAAAGGAATCCACCTGTTTATAAAGGAGGGCATGACTATGATGGAGCGCATGTTTGGATACGGGAAATTGAACAAGCTTTTGAGTATTTTGAGTGTTCGGAGGAGCAGAAAGTGCAATTTGTAACTTATCAGCTGAAAGACAAGGCTAGGGTATGGTGGTCTAGAACCAAGGTGCAAATGAATGCAGCAAGTGAACCGTTGGTGTGGGCAAACTTTCGTAAGAGGTTTCTCGTTAAATACTTTCCCAACAATTACAAAATCCGTAAGGAGATGGAGTTTTTGAGGTTAGAACAAGGCAGAATGTCAGTGGCTGAGTATACTACCAAGTTTGATGAATTGTGTGACTTCTATCATCCTTTCTCCTTGGAAGGAACTGAAGGCAGTAAATGTGCTAAGTATGAAGCTGGATTACGAATTGAACTTCGCAGTGTGATTGTGCCTATGGAAATTCGAAATTATCCCACTTTGGTGAATAAAGCTAGGCTGACTGAGGAAGTACAATTGCAGAAAACATTTCAACCAAAGGATAAGAAACCGTTGAAGGCAAGAGGATTCAGCTTTAAGAAGATGGGTTAGTTCTTCCGTGGCGGTAAGTCTTCCGCTACGTCTTCTTCCTCTTCTGGTCGTGGTTCTACAGGCCGTTCTAGTGGCCATTCTGGTAGTCGTACATGCTATAATTGTGGTCAGGAGGGCCATATTGCGAAACATTGTCCTGTTAGTCAAATTATTTGTTTCCAATATGGACAACCGGGGCACCTTAGACCAAATTGCCCACAGAGGCAGCAACAGGGTGGACATGGTAATCGAGCCAATACTTCTGTGACTCGTGGTGCTAATTTTCAGAGGGGAGGTAGAAACGGCGGTTGGCGTGGAGGCCAACACTCGAGGAGGTCTAATGCTCAATCTAGTGGTGCTCAAAATGTTATGGCTGGGCGAGTATTTGCCTTTGACGCTTCTGAGGTGGCAAGAACTGATAACTTGGTGCAGGGTAAGTGTATTATTCATGGCTATCTGGTAAATGTAATATATGATTCTGGTGCTACGCATTCTTTTATTTCTGAAAGTTGTGTACGACGGCTTGGTTTGCCGATGGTGCTAATGGAGAATGCCCTTAGTGTCTCCACTCCTACTGGCTCCACATTCCGTGCAACCACTATGTGTGGGGAATTGCCAATGCAAGTTGAAGATCGTACCTTTCTGGTGAATCTAATTTGTATGCCATTAAAGAACTTAGATATTATTCTAGGTCTAGATTGGTTGGCTACCAACCACGTTATGGTGGATTGTTACCGAAAAACTATTATCTTCTCCCAAGAACTTGACACTAAGAACGTGGTGAGTGATGTCTTTACAACTTATGTTATTTTATTTACTTCGGAAGGACGGTATAATCTTATGCCTAGTGATATTCCGGTGGTGTGGGATTTTCCTGATATATTTCCGGAAGAGATTTCGGGATTGCCTCCCAATCGGGAGATTGATTTTGCTATTGATTTGATTCCCGGGGCCGAACCTGTATCTCGTGCACCTTATAGAATGTCTTCTGTGGAATTAACTGAAGTGAAGAAACAAGTAAATGAGATGTTAGATAAGGGGTTTATCCGACCGAGTGCTTCACCTTGGGGCGCTCCGGTATTATTGGTGAAAAAGAAAGATGGCAGCATGAGAATGTGTATTGATTATCGACAGTTGAATAAATTGACTGTTAAGAATAAATATCCTCTGCCACTAATCGATGATTTGTTGGATCAGTTACGGGGCGCTGTGGTATTTTCCAAGATTGACTTGAGGTCTGGATATCATCAAATAAGAGTAAAGCCGGAAGATATTTCAAAGACGGCGTTCCGGACTCGATATGGACACTTTGAGTATGTTGTAATGCCTTTTGGAGTGACAAATGCTCCTGTTATCTTTATGGATTACATGAACAGGATCTTTCAACCATACTTGGATCAATTTGTAGTAGTGTTCATCGATGATATATTGGTGTATTCGAAGTCGATTGAGGAGCATGCACAACATCTTCGAGTTGTTCTGCAGATATTACGCGAGAAAAGGTTGTATGCTAAGTTATCTAAATGTGATTTCTGGGAAGGAAGTGTACAATTCTTGGGACATATGATTTCCCAGGATGGCGTATCTATTGATCCATCCAAGATTGAAGCAGTTATGGCTTGGGAGAGGCCTAAATCAGTGACTGAAATTAGGAGTTTCCTTGGATTGGCTGGTTACTATCGTCGCTTTATTGAAGGATTTTCTCGTATTGCGCTTCCTTTGACTCAATTGACGAGAAAGGAGAATCCATCCGTGTGGACGGAAAAGTGTGAATTGAGTTTTCAAACTCTAAAGCGGTGTTTGACCACTGCACCTGTGCTTGCACTGTAACGTCCTACGTCAATTTTACATTTATCTACATCCGTTTAATTATTTTTCACAATAAATTTTTCACGTTTACTGATAGTTAATTAGATCCTAATGTAAAACCACGTTTATTTTTCTTAAGCATACTCAAAATAATAACCGATAGGAAATAAATCAAATAATAAAATGGAATTAATTAGAATAAGCGGAAGAAGAAAACAAAGTCAGGGGTCACTCGCTTGAGCGAGACCCTGATTCGCTTAAGCGAAACCCGTGAAGGTTGCTTAGGCGAGTTCCGACTCGTTTGAGCGAGTCCTACATTTTAAATCTGAGCGAACTACGGGACAAGCAAGGAAATTCACAACAATTCAGTCTTTCACTCAGAAATGGTCCTCTCGGTCATATCTCACCCGGGAACATCTTAACCTTCCTTCACTCGGAAGGGGTTCCCTCGGTCATGCCTCACTTGGAAACATCCTAACCTTCCACTCAGAAGTGGTTCTCTCGGGCATACCTCACTCGGAAACATTCTGACCTTCCTTCACTCGGAAGTGGGTCTCTCGGTCATACTTCACTCAGAATCCTTCTAGCCTTCCTTCACTCGGAAGTGGATCTCTCAGTCATACTTCACTCGGAAACATTCTAACCTTCCTTCACTCGGAAGAGGTTCTCTCAGTCATGACTCACAATTATCTACAAAACCTGCCCATAGCAATTTATCATTCACATCTACTATTGGCTTTGTGCCAATATATATATCAAACTTATAAAAATCAACACCAACCACATTAACATCATTACCATACCACTTCAGCAACATGAATTCATGTCCACATTAATCAACATACCGATTCTAGATTAGTTCAACACACAAGCAACATGTTATGGCATCACATACACAAAAACTCATTATACATTACACACAGAATTCATTTCATAATTCCTCGGTTCCTTGGCATCAATCCTCCGCTTGGCGCACCTCCAGGGCTCCGACCTCTTCCCTATCACTGGTTACTAAATTGAAAGAAAGCCACAGCAAGGGTGAGTGTTTGGCATCATAATTAATCTAGAACAGAAATTAAATAATAAAATACGTGTATATAAACTCAGTCCGACTGCTTTATCCACAAATTACAAATCACACTCGGCAAATATAGCAAATTACACTCGGCAAATATAGCAAATCACACTCGGCGAATATAGCAAATCACACTCGATGAATATAGCAAATCACACTCGGTGAATATAGCAAATCACACTCGGCGAATATATCAAATCACACTCGGCGAATATAGCAAGTCACACTCGGCAAATATAATTAGGTACATACACCATCACACAATACTAATAATTCATCAATTATCACCACTGACTCTCACACAAAATTGACGCCTAGTATCCAGATACTAAAGGATCGGTCTTCAGCTGAGGGTCCTACTTGACACCCCGTGAACCCTGCTTGGTTCACGGAGTCCTGCTTGACTCTCCACCTCAACCACTAGGTCCTACTTGACCACTAGGTAGCTCAACTGGGCACAAAAACCACGGGAGCCGGAAACGAGGGGCTATACATACCGTCGGCCGTCCCACACCACACAATCATTTATATATAATTCACATTTCTCATATCATATCACAAGTGGCCATCAACAACAGCACATACTCATCAAATGGGCGACCTACTTGTCAAGCCCGCCATCACATTGCCACTATACACATCGAATCATCACAATGGAAAACACTTTAATCTCATACTCATCATAAACCCTACACAATTTACATTCATACATACATACACATGCAACTATCATCCAATATTTCTTATCGTGTTCATAATCGGTTCAACGACTCGGACCCAAAATATGTACCTATTCTAATTAATTACAACCCGAACACCCCCCTTACCTCAATTCCAAGCTTCGACGATTCGTTCTTGATGTCGACTGCTCCTTCTAGACGCTGTGTTCAAAGTCCTGCCTCCGAATCCAACACCCGCTTTGCTAATCGGTCCTCCGACGTCCGTTTCGCTACCTACAGAGGTCGAAACGCAAAACCCATCAACGTTATACCACCCTCATTGTTCTAAAGACCATTTTTAGACTCCCATGCACTGAAGGAGTAGGAAATAGAAGTCCCATCCACCATGCATGGCCATCGGCTAGAGAGAGAAAGTGAAGGGAGAGAGAGACAACTCAATTTAAAGGGTCTATTGAACTCACCTCAAAGCCACGATCTCAGAAACGTAGTTATTTCGAAGTTTCGAGGTGAAACAGACCTCCCCTTGAGGCATGCAACTCACGGCAATGGTGAGGAGAAGAAGAATAAGAATAAGAAGAAGAAGAAGGCTCGCGTGAAATGAGGGAGAAGAAGATGAATTTTTCATTAATTAAGACTCAGGGGCAAAATGGTCATTTCCCCATTTCTTTTATAATTTCTTTGAAAGTTTTAATTAAACTTTTACCTCCTTCTAATTACACCTCATTTAACTCTTTTGTACTTAGTTAATCAATTAAATTTATTTATTTCAACACTAGTTAATTATTTATAATTGTCTTTATATCAAATAAATATCTAAAACAATTATTAATATTTTTCGCTACTCATAATTTTACTACTCATAGTTGGTCTTACTAGAACCCAAACCTATCATATAAGTGAACTAGTATAAATAGACGTGAATCAACCAATTATTAAGTTCCGTCTAGTGATGAAAGATTTATATAGTTAACTTAAAGCTCTAAGTTCAAACCTCAAACCAAAAGTTCAATTCGACTTTTAAAAGGCTATTATGGTAAGGGATGACAAAGTGAATTCAACTCATCAATTTAAATTGTTCAACCCATTAAAAAAGAGGAAGTGATCTATATAATTTCAACTTACCACCTCATATAACTTAATTTAACCCAAGTTATTACGCCAACAGAAGGTTGGTTTAAGGTGACCCACTAGATATATGTTTTTTTGGAGTAAACACCCTAGTTAGTCCCTGACTCCAGTGGCGTCAGGCACTTAGTATAACATTCTTAATTTTTAAATTAAACTTTCAATAAATCAAGTAAATTTTTCACAAATAATTTAAATTTTCCAATAGAGATCGGGTTTAGTCATTAAAATTACCGATCCCCCATCAAACCGACTGACCCATTGGAATGCAATTTAAACATAAATAGATTTTTCATAAACAATTTCATGATTAAAACAAAATTTGTATTAATAATCTTATTGTCACGTTACAAAAGCCGACCGGCCATTTCATAATACAAGAATTTATATCACTCGGTAAACAATATATCACTCGGTAAACACAAGAGCCGGCCAAGGCTTCTACCCAGTTTACTATGTACACTATGTATAGTGCATACTAATACATAATGCTCCAATCAGTCGAGTGATTTCAAATGTCATCACCGTGTCCTCTATCCACTGCAAAAATAATAAGTAGGGGGTGAGCATAAACATATCAAATAATAGTTATTGAATTAGATTAACGGTCCAATCCATAACTATACACTTACCACAACCGAGTCATACAACATAAATAGCATTTCCTACCGGTAATCAAAACATACACACCCAAAACTAGTGCATACCAATGCACAAACAAATGGATCCATAAGATTATTAGTTTTGTGTTGCAACACTGGCTCCCCGAGCCATAATTCAGCACTCGGCTGATTCGACCGTTTTACAGGTACCAAACCGCTCTACGCCCCCAATGCAACACCGAGTACCACTCCCAGAGTGATAGCGGTCCTCTACTCGGTATTACGGGCCAAACCCCGAGCCCTGCTCAAGAGGTTGCCTTGAGTCCCACCCAAGGTCTTTTATGAATATCACAACATGTCTCATACTCATGCATCTCAAACATATACATTGATATTATGAAAAATTCTCATACTCATCATCAATCTCATATCACTGTCAATATCAACATTAGAAATATGAATGGAACATATATATATATATATATATATATATATATATATATATATATATATGTAAAAACGTAAAGCATTACACAAGTGGGGTATCAAAACACACGACACACATATATAACATAATAGTATCACCCCACATCCATTCATAAACTATTTATTTGAAATGGAATGCTCCCCCTACCTGGAATTAAGAGCTCTTGCAACACTTAAAGGTTTATCCAATTCACAGCTTGCGAATTCCGACTGGAATCTCAGCTTTGTGCTAATCCAGTGTTTTCTTTATAAAAGAAGAAATGAAGACTGATTCCTTCTTCGTTAATGGCTTTTTCAGTAGTATTTGGAAGAGGATGATTACAGATGATATCTTTTCTTTCAAAGGTTTTTCTAAACTCCTCTAACAGTGGAAATTGGTATTTATATCATTCATGCAAAGAGACGTGAATGACTAAAAGGTATCTGTTGTACTTTTCTTCAGATGCTGAATAAGGAGTAAGCATTTAATGAAAAGGGACAGCACATTAGAGAGGGTCCCATACTTAGAAAAATATCAGAAAAGACTTTACTAGAAGGTAGAAGAACAGGTTGACGTGGAAAGCATCAGTATTGATTCTCGCTTGGGCGGATCTCTCTCGCTCGAGCGAGAACTGCCCAGTAACCATTTTCCATGCTTTCGCTTGAGCGAGACTCCCTCCTAAAAGCCACTCGCTCGGGCGAGAAATATCCAGTAACGAATTTCATACTCACTCGCTTGAGCGAGGTATCCACTTGCTTAAGCGAAACCTGACCCAACACTCGGTTTTGCACTTGGGAAAGTCATTCCAGAACTGATTCCTCTTATTCGGTCCTTCACTCAGCAACTTACATTAAAGCCGACTTATCGCTCGGTCGGTCATTCACTCGGTAATTAATTCCAAGACCGACCATCATCACTCAGATTTCCACTCGGCAAAATAATCCAGACCGAGTCTTTTCTTACTCGGTATCATTCCACTCGGAAATGTCGTGCTTGGAAACATTTTACTTAAAAAGTTTCAATTCAAAGAAACTCCATCCAGAACTGTTTCATTCGGATTTCCTTGTTCGAAAGTGCCTCATTCGGACACTATTTTCTTAACTTAAAAATAATTTGCTTAATGATGTTTCACTCGGAAACATCTTATTTCTATTCGGAGATAAGTTCCTCGGTCTTACTTCACTCGGTATCATACCATATTCACTCGAAATATCACATTTCAAACAGCACTCACTCGGAATTTCATTTAGAATTTCTTTATTAATCCTTCATAAATGAATTTGCTAAATATTACAAAACTTGGGATGTTACATTTCCCCCCTCCTACAAAAATTTCGTCCTCGAAATTTAAATACAAAAATTATATATCAACGAAATAACTCAGGATATTGTTCCCTCATAGTATCTTCTCGTTCCCAAGTATGCATGATACTCTGATCTTGCTGCCATGTAACCTTGACCAATTGAACATTCTTGTTTCTCAATCGTTTTATCGATCGGTCCATTATACTAGTGGGCTTGGCTATAGTGGTCAGGTTTTCTTGAATTTCAACATCATCATCCGGCATTTCTTGAGTAGGATCTGGCAAGTACTTCTTCAATTAAGAAACGTGAAATACGCTATGTAAATTTGCTAAATGAGAAGGCAATGCAATTTGATAGGCTACTGGTTCGACTCTCTTCAATATTTCATACGGACCAATATATTTTGGACTCAACTTCTTACTTTTCAATGCTCTTCCGACGCCTTTGCTTGGAGAGACTTTTAAAAAGACTTTATCGCTGATCTAAAATTCAATCAGCTTCTTCCGGTTATCATAATAGCTCTTTTGACGGTCTTGGGATGCTTTCATTTTGTCCTTGATCATTTGGATTTGCTCAGAGGTCTACTGCACAATCTCTGGTCCTAACATTAGATTTTTGCCTGATTTCGACCAGCAAAGAGGAGTTCGGCATTTTCTTCCATATAAAGCTTCATAGGGAGCCATACCTATGCTACTATGATAGCTATTATTGTAAGTAAATTCAACCAATGGAAGGTATTGTTCCCAGCTCCCACCATGCTCTAGCACACAGGATCTCAACAAGTCTTCTAAACTCTGAATAGTCCGCTCGGATTGCCCATCTGTTTGAGGATGATAGGCCGAACTCAATCGGAGCTTCGAACCTAACTCCTGATGCAGACTTCCCCAAAATCGGGAAGTAAATCTCAGATCTCTATCCGACACAATCGAAGATGGAACACCATGTAATCGGACTATTTCGCTAATGTACAATTGTGCTAGCCTTGGCAAGGAATAACTCATGTTAATCGGCAAAAAGTGTGTAGACTTTGTCAATCGGTCTACGATAACCCAAATAGCATCATGACCATTCTGAGTCCTTGGTAGCCCCATTACAAAATCCATAGCTATTGCGTCCCACTTCCACATGGGAATTTCCAAAGGTTATAAACCACCGGTCGGTTTTTGATGCTCAACCTTTGCTTTTTGACAAATTATGCAATGGGCCACAAAGTCGACTACATCCTTCTTCATTCTGGGCCACCAAAAATGCAATTTCAAATCATGATACATCTTAGTAATACCCGGATGAATACTTAACATGCTTTTATGTGCCTCATTAAGCACCGATTGTCGTAAGTTTTCCGAGTCAGGTACATAAATCCGCCCCTTCACTCGGTAAAGACCGTCTGAGCCCTCAGTCAAAAATAAATCTTTACCTTTAGCCTGAGTTTCTTTCATCTCGGCTAAATAAGAATCGGTCATCTGCTGTACATAAACAATCTTCAAAAATTCATTAGCTATCTTTAATGTACCGAGAGTCACTTTCCGAGACGAAGACATATCCACTTGTAAATTCATGTCTCGGAATTGTTCAAGCAACTCCATCTCTTTAATCATTATTGTCGCCATGTGAATGGACTTCCGACTCAATTCATCGGCTACCACATTGGCTTTTCCTTGGTGGTATTTTAAATCGAACTCATAATCTTTCAAGAATTCAATCCATCTTCTTTGCCTCATATTTAATTCCTTTTGATCGAACAAATATTTCAGACTCTTGTGGTCACTATATACTTTAAACTTAGAGCCATAAAGATAGTGCCTCCAAATTTTTAGTGCAAAGACCACTGCTGCCAATTCCAGATCATGAGTTAGGTAGTTTTGCTTGTGTGGTCGTAACTGTCGTGAAGCGTAAGCAATCACTCGGCCATTCTGCATCAGTACACTTCCTAGGCCAAGTCTGGATGCATCACAGAAAACTATAAAGCTTTCCTGCAAATTTGGCAAAGCCAATACAGGAGTGGAAGTCAATCGGATTTTCAATTCTTGAAAACTCTGCTCGCACTCGGATGACCACACAAAAGGGACATCTTTCCGGGTTAGCTTAGTCAATGGTAAAGCGATTTTGGAGAACCCCTCAATGAATCTTCGATAGTAACCGGCTAAACCCAGAAAACTTCTGACTTCAGTGATTGACTTAGGCTTCTCCCAAATCATTACAGCTTCGACCTTTGAAGGATCTACCGAGACACCTTCTCTGGAAATAACGTGACCCAGGAATTGAATTCTATCCACCCAGAATTCACACTTAGACAATTTGGCAAACAATTTCTTCTCCTTTAACACTTGGAGTACCAATCGGAGATGCTTTTTATGTTCTTCATAAGACTTTGAATAAATTAATATATCATCAATAAATACCACCACAAACCTATCCAAGTAAGAATGAAAGATATTGTTCATATAATTCATGAACACAGCCGGAGCATTTGTCACTCCGAACGGCATTACCACATATTCATAGTGTCAATACCGGGTCCTGAATGCCGTTTTAGGAACATCGGTAGCTTTCACTCGGATCTAGTGGTATCCTGACCTTAAGTCAATTTTCAAAAAGACCGACGCACCACGTAGCAGATCAATTAAATCATCGATCCTAGGCAATGGGTATTTATTTTTGATGGTCAGCTTATTCAGTTGGCGGTAATCAATACATAACCGCATGCTACCATCCTTTTTCTTGACGAGTAACACCGGAGCACCCCACGGTGATACACTCGGTCGGATAAATTATTTTTCGAGTAGTTCATCAACTTGTTTCTTTAGTTCAGCCAGCTCAATCGGGGACATTCTATAAGGAGCTCTAGAAACTGGCTCAGCTCCAGGGATTAAATCAATAGAGAATTCAATCTCTCTATCGGGAGGAACACCAGGTACATCCTCCGGGAATAACTCGGGAAAATCATAAACAATAGGAATGTCTCAGATTTGAGACTCACTCTTCCCATCAACCATACAAAACAGCATAAGCAGTTGAGATATACCTTTGATTTCATATTCATCGGCTTTTTGTTTAGGAAAGATTACTTGCTAATTCCGACAGTCAACCAGGACTTTATTGGCTGATAGCCAATCCATACCGAGAACGATGTCAAGACCTCTCAAAGGTAGACATATTAAATTAGCAGTAAAATCCCTATCACCGAGAGTGAAAGATACGTTCTCACACATCATGGAAGTCCACAATTTTGCACCAGTTGGATTAGACACATTTAATGGCCGATTCATAGTAACAACAGGTAATCTCATTTGCATGACACAATCATTAGAAATAAACGAGTGAGTTGCACCTGAGTCAAACACCACGTCAAGAGTAGTATTTCCAAATAAACACTTACTTTGAACCAAGTCATGGAGCAGCTTCTTCTACAGTGGTAGCATACACTCGGCCTGCCGTCGGTGTACTAGAACTCCCAGCCCGATCATTCCTTGGCATCATAGAATTATTTCTATGTTCCCCATTACCTCTTCCTCCTCTGTTACCGTTTCCACGGCCTTGTCCTCTGAAGCCTCCACGGTTTACACTGGTATGTGATTCAGTTGTTTGGAGAAAAGGACAGTTAGGACGGACATGTCCTTTCTCGTTGTAGTGGTAACAAATAACGTCCTCATCTTTGTCACAGTTCCGAGCATAGTGACTACCCCCGCATCTATAGCATTTGATGTCTCTCGGTTTATTCACCAGTCGGCCACCAGCATTTCCCCGACCTCTAGATTTAGAGGAAGATTCTCCTCTCACAGACTTTCCTTGCTTCTTAAAGCTGATTGGTGGTAACCTTGAAGAACTATCCGACTTGCTACTCGAGCCGGTTGAAGCTTTATCATCCTCCTCATATATTCTACATTTATTAACAAGGATCGGAAAGCTTTTAATCTCCTGGTGTCGGAAAGCTTTCTTAATCTTTGGGTTCAACCACTCTCAAATTTGATGCATTTCGAACCTTCTGTACCCGGCATCTGGAAAGGAGGATAGAACAGGCACAGCTCCTCAAACTTTGCTGCATATTCCTCAACGATCATATTGCCCTGTCAGAGTTCCATGAATTCTAACTCCTTTTGACTCCTAACAGTATTTGAGAAATACTTTTCAAGGAAGCATTCCTTGAAATTTTCCTAATTCAGTTCAGTCTCCATGGCAACCAATCGGCTTTTTACCATTCTCCACCAGTTTTCAGCTTCTTTTTGAAGCATGAAAATAGCATACTCCACCTTCTGTGCTTCAGAGCACTGCAAACTACCAAAGATTCGTTCTAGGTTATGAATCCAAGCATAAGCTTGATCAGGCTGAAATCCTCCATGGAATTCAGTCGGTTTTCTTTTCAAGAAACAATCAATGCTTTGATTGTTACTCGGCTGAGGCTGATTCTGCCTTTCTAGGATATCAGCCACACGCTGAAAGGCAGTAGCCATTGCGTCTATACCATGAGGGTCCATTCTTATCCTGAAATAATCATCATACTTTAGTACCACTCATGGATATGAAAGTAATTCATTTATAGTTGATTCCCCTAACTACATTACACAACAACAGTGATATGGCTTCACTCGATCATAGCATCTAGTAGCTTAACCTTAGCCTTGGACTTTTCAAGTCTTGCTCTGATACCAAATATAACATTCTTAATTTTTAAATTAAACTTTCAATAAATCAAGTAAATTTTTCACAAATAATTTAAATTTTCCAATAGAGATCGGGTTTAGTCATTAAAATTACCGATCTCCCATCAAACCGACTGACCCATTGGAATACAATTTAAACATAAATAGATTTTTCATAAACAATTTCATGATTAAAACAAAATTTGTATTAATAATCTTATTGTCACGTTACAAAAGCCGACCGGCCATTTCATAATACAAGAATTTATATCACTCGGTAAACAATATATCACTCGGTAAACACAAGAGTCGGCCAAGACTTCTACCCAGTTCACTATGTACACTATGTATATGCATACTAATACATAATGCTCCAATCAGTCGAGTGATTTCAAATGCCATCACCGTGTCCTCTATCCACTGCAAAAATAATAAGTAGGGGGTGAGCATAAACATATCAAATAATAGTTATTGAATTGGATTAACGGTCCAATCCATAACTATACACTTACCACAACCGAGTCATACAACATAAATAGCATTTCCTACCGGTAATCAAAACATACACACCCAAAACTAGTGCATACCAATGCACAAACAAATGGATCCATAAGATTGTTAGTTTTGTGTTGCAACACTGGCTCCCCGAGCCATAATTCAGCACTCGGCTGATTCGACCGTTTTACAGGTACCAAACCGCTCTACGCCCCCAATGCAACACCGAGTACCACTCCCAGAGTGATAGCGGTCCTCTACTCGGTATTACGGGCCAAACCCCGAGCCCTGCTCAAGAGGTTGCCTTGAGTCCCACCCAAGGTCTTTTATGAATATCACAACATGTCTCATACTCATGCATCTCAAACATATACATTGATATTATGAAAAATTCTCATACTCATCATCAATCTCATATCACTGTCAATATCAACATTAGAAATATGAATGGAACATATATATATATATATATATATATATATGTAAAAACGTAAAGCATTACACAAGTGGGGTATCAAAACACACGACACACATATATAACATAATAGTATCACCCCACATCCATTCATAAACTATTTATTTGAAATGGAATGCTCCCCCTACCTGGAATTAAGAGCTCTTGCAACACTTAAAGGTTTATCCAATTCACAGCTTGCGAATTCCGACTGGAATCTCAGCTTTATGCTAATCCAGTGTTTTCTTTATAAAAGAAGAAATGAAGACTGATTCCTTCTTCGTTAATGGCTTTTTCAGTAGTATTTGGAAGAGGATGATTACAGATGATATCTTTTCTTTCAAAGGTTTTTCTAAACTCCTCTAACAGTGGAAATTGGTATTTATATCATTCATGCAAAGAGACGTGAATGACTAAAAGGTATCTGTTGTACTTTTCTTCAGATGCTGAATAAGGAGTAAGCATTTAATGAAAAGGGACAGCACATTAGAGACGGTCCCATACTTAGAAAAATATCAGAAAAGACTTTACTAGAAGGTAGAAGAACAGGTTGACGTGGAAAACATCAGTCCTGATTCTCGCTTGGGCGGATCTCTCTCGCTCGAGCGAGAACTGCCCAGTAACCATTTTCCATGCTTTCGCTTGAGCGAGACTCCCTCCTAAAAGCCACTCGCTCGGGTGAGAAATATCCAGTAACGAATTTCATACTCACTCGCTTGAGCGAGGTATCCACTCGCTTAAGCGAAACCTGACCCAACACTCGGTTTTGCACTTGGGAAAGTCATTCCAGAACTGATTCCTCTTATTCGGTCCTTCACTCAGCAACTTACATTAAAACCGACTTATCGCTCGGTCGGTCATTCACTCGGTAATTAATTCCAAGACCGACCATCATCACTCAGATTTCCACTCGGCAAAATAATCCAGACCGAGTCTTTTCTTACTCGGTATCATTTCACTCGGAAATGTCGTGCTTGGAAACATTTTACTTAAAAAGTTTCAATTCAAAGAAACTTCATCCAGAACTGTTTCATTCGGATTTCCTTGTTCGAAAGTGCCTCATTCGGACACTATTTTCTTAACTTAAAAATAATTTGCTTAATGATGTTTCACTCGGAAACATCTTATTTCCATTCGGAGATAAGTTCCTCGGTCTTACTTCACTCGGTATCATACCATATTCACTCGAAATATCACATTTCAAACAACATTCACTCGGAATTTCATTCAGAATTTCTTTATTAATCCTTCATAAATGAATTTGCTAAATATTACAAAACTTGGGATGTTACACTTAGGTCCTCCTATTAGTAAGTTAGTCCCCCACGTCTGTCATCGTCGGACAGATAGGTCCTTGCTGTTAATAGAGTGCAAACGTCCGTCAGAGTCAGCTAACATGGCTCGTTAAATGCCACCAGGAATGTCACGCTTCCTAGAGAGACGTCGTCGTTTTGCTAAAACACCCTTGTTAGTCCTTGACTCCGGTAACGTCAGACACTTAGGTCCCCAGGTTATTAAGTTGGACTCGTTAATCCCCTACGTCTATCATCGTCATGCATGTAGGTCCCTACAATTAATAGACGCTTAACGTTTGTTCGTTCTGAGTGACGTAGGTCAAATCTCATGGATTAAAGAAATTATATTACACTTCATGGCTTTAAGATGGTTTTAAGATGTTCTCTTGATTTCTGTGTTTCTTTTTTTAGTCTATCCCTTTTTAAAGTTGACTGAAATAGATGAGGTGAATGGTTTAGCTCATGAAATAACATATCAACATTTCCTGCCTAATGTTTTACCATTTAGAATGGGCAATTTCTTTCAAACATTAAACTAGTAGTCAGCAGTAATAAAGAACTTACATTTATTTGTCCATTACATTATGCACTACTTAGATGCAGAACCAACACTTTTAAAGCCATCTTAAAGCCATGGAGTGCAATATAATTTCTCTAATCTAGGAGATTCGACCCATGTCACCTGAAACGAAGGGCGTTAAGCGTCTGTTAACGGCAGGAACCTACATGTCCGACGATGATAGACGTGGGAGATTAACGGGTCCAACTTAATAACTTGGGGACTTAAGTGTCCGAAGTTAACGGAGTCAGAAACTAACAGGGTGTTTTAGCAAAACGACGTCATCTTTCTTTGAAACGTGACATTCCTGATGACATTTAACCAACCATGTCGGTTAATTTTGATGTACGTTTGCACTCTATTAACGGTAAGGACCTATCTGTCTGCCGATGATGGACGTGAAGGACTAACGGGACTAACTTACTAATAGGAAGACCTAACTGTCCGACGCCACTGGAATCAGGCACTAACTGGGGTGTTTAGTCTCTTTTTTTGCTTTATATTTTTGTAACTTTTTTTAGTGTTTTAGCTTGTTGGGTTTTGAAGTCATGCACATAACTTTTTATCTTAATTTTTGTGTGTTTATATTTTAATATATTTTTAAATTTTTTCTGATGGGTCAATTGTCCAATTATCACCATCACACTCATTGTTTATTTATTTAAAAAGTTAGGCACACGAACTTGTCAACCCACTACAAAGTGGGGGTGGGTTGTGTGTTTCCAATCCATCACTAAAGGACAGGTTAGTCTTTTTCACCAACCCTAAGTATAGTGTAGCCAATTTCTCCAAAATTTGTCCAATGAATATATAGGCTGCACTTTGCAGTATCACAAATTTGAAGATTGTTTGTTGAGTTTACATTGCAAGCTCCACTTATTTGGCATTGATTTAATTTGCTGGTAACTTCATACCATATGCTCTCACAGCACTGTCTTTGTTAAGACTATGCACCTATCCGACTGATAAAAAGGCAAGAGGACACCACAAAACAAAAGTCGTGACCCTATAAGAGATTTTGCAATGTTTGAGAGTAAATTACAGTTTTTCTAATATATATTCCCTGACAGATTTTAAACAATATAAAAGTTGAAAGATTTTAATAAAAATTATGTTGAATTTATATTGAAATCAATGTAAAGGCACATAATGCTTAATTTTCAATAAAGCTATCCCGCTTCACACTAGAAAAATTGAATTACAAATTGATGGAAAATTGTGCAATTCACTTTTCTTAGGCGAAGAAGGCTTAAAACAAAATTAAAATTTCACTGAACAGATAAATCTGCTAGTTCGGATGTTAAGTTTGAGTCCTGCGTGTATGCAAACCGCAACCTACATTAAGACTAGACTTGGTATGAAAAAAATTTCAATAGAAATCTTATCTTGCTTGAGTCCGAAAAATATTAAAACAAGACATAACGATTAAAATAAGATAAATTAGAAATCAATCAAAACAGTCACAATGATGGTGGAGGCATTCCAAATGGCACAGTAATTGCTTCTCTAGTAGACAAATGCAGATTGATTATAACCCCCGAAGATTGTTGAGCATGATTTATTTTGTATCATATGGTTTAGTCTTACAGATAGCAATATATAGAGATTGGTAGTAAAAGGGGGAACATATTGTGGTTACTCTTTGAAAGTTTACTAACCATGATTTAAACTCCTATACTCTTTTCAAAACAAAGAAGAATATGGATCCTTTCTACCATGTGTAGGCAACCATTTTATCTCCTCCAAATAACAAATAGAATGATCCAACAAAGCCAAAACAACAATGCATTCCAAATAGTGTCTCACTGTGTTCAAACAGTTTCCATCAAAGAGTTATGCAATAACTAGGACTCCCTCCACCCATGGAAGTGGATATATGGTACCCTCAAATGCCACAACATCCACTGCATGACCAGCACACGAGCAGTTCCATTGGCCAGCCCAAAGAGACTTGCATCTGAAACCAGGTAGCCTGCAGTGAGTGTCATGGCCATCAACATCTACATGCAACTGTGGATGCAGGGTGTTTCCATCAGCTTTGAAGTATTTATTTTGCTCCGATGATCTTGCTTCAACTTTGTCATGCAGATTAGGAATTCATAGAAAAAGATAACATTAAAGCCATAGACTAAAAAAAAAGAAAACGAGGTGAGTGATTGAGTGCTTTAAGGCCCACATCGTTTAGTGTACCAAATGGAAGTCACTTGCTCAGTATAAAAGGAATGACACCATTCTGTCTCACTTGCGGAGCCGTGTGATAAACACAAAGCGAACTATTCTTTCGCCTTTTACTAAAGAATACCGTGTGTTTGTCACTTAACGCGGCATACGACAATTTTTAGAAAGAGTTTTCCCTTTGGAAGACTCTGCAATCATAGTTTAACATTTGACTGTTGGGCTAAAATATTAAATGTTTTAATATTATAATGAATTAATTTTAATAGTATAATAATAATTAAGGTTAAATATTTTTTTTTCTACTGTAAATAAATATTTTAAGGTAAATTTAAATTATCAATTATATTTTATTAGCATGTCAGTTTTAGATTCAATAAATAATGTAGTTCTACTAATTATACATTTATATTGAAAATAATTTTTATAAATGTATAAACACGATTACAATTTAATATGCAGTTTTCAAAAACTAAATTAAAGTTGTTGAAATTTTTATTATACATTACCTTTTTTCATTAACTGATCCAACCGTTAAATTGAGAATTGACTAAATAATTAATTTAAATTATTTATTTATTTATTTATTTATTATTACTATTATTTCAACCAGTAAAATTAGAGGAGTTCAAGATCATATTACCAGCCTGCATTATACAAAATGAAGTGGGAATATTATTTTTTACATTTGATACTAAAGTTAATATAGTTGCATATCCAACACCCAAATTCAAAGATTATCGGTTGAACTAATCCATATGCTTAGTGGTTCTTCAGCAAAAATGTGATTGTTTTGGAAATATTGAGTGTTACAATACATGTACTAATAATGCCCCATTTCAGAGTCGTATAGGTTGTTTATTTTTTCAAAATAAAATTTAAAATAAAACTTGTTGAAATAAAATAGTTTCAATACATCTTCAAAACACTTTAAAAATTACAACATTCATCTAGATGGTTGAGTTTTCAGTTTTGAAATAAAATTTATTTAAATAAAACATTTCAAATTCTTTTTGATTCATCTTCAAAATAATTTGAAGATCATAAAAAATATTTGTTAATTCTTAATTTTAAAAATTTCCTTCACATACAGATTTATCATTTCATACTGGAAATCCTGGTCTCGAAGTTTTTTTCTTATTCGTTTTATTCCAATTTCAACATTAGTTAAGCTGCAACTCATGGAAGGTTCTTGTATGGCTCAACTTAAAAAAGCTATAAATTACACATCATGCTTGAGATTTATGGGAAAAAACTTTGAAACTTTTAATAAATCTACATTCTTTCCATTTTAAAATTTTTGGTCGGTTTTCCATCATAGAACGATAAATAACCAATTGATAATGCAACAAATGAAAGAACTTTCTGCCATCAATATTTTAAAAGTTTGATTTGCAATCAATGTGAGAAATGTTAGCTTAATCAGTTATCAGATACATTTTCCAAGCTTTCTTTTATTTTTTTAACGTAGATATAAAACTTCAAAGTGGAATTTGAATCTACCTCACTACTTATGTTTATTTTAAATCACAATTTGGTATCAAATATTTTTTACTTAATTTAATCATTTATGTTTTGATATAGTTTAAACTAATCATTTATATTAAAAAAAACTAATGAAAACTTATCTTTTTAAATCGTAAAATTGATTTAAAAATATATTTTAAATCGACCGTTTTACCTTATTAATAACTAAAACTAATTTAAAAATATATACTTTTTAAATTAGTTGTCAATTGAATCGATTTTAAAAATATATTTTGAATTGATTTTTGGATAACTTATTTAAAATTGAAAACTTCTATTATCATTTTTTTCAGAAAGTAAATCATAAAAAATATTTGAGAGTAAATTGAAACTTAAAACAAATATTAAAGGCTAACATATTTTAACCTTGGATTTAATATTTCATATGAATCGCTATAAGTAAAATAAATATATTATGTTATACGAACCGCTTCAACCATGTGGCTGTAGTTTAGTGGTAAGAATTCCACGTTGTGGCCGTGGAGACCTGGGCTCGAATCCCAGCAGCCACATATGATAATGCAATTTTTACCTTTTGAAAGTAATATGTTATGCCACTAGTCTAAATTATTAAAACATGTAAATAACAACAAACCAATTTTTCTTTCACTTAAGAGACATAAGTGGGAATAGCAAATGTTAACTATGAGATCTCATCGTACATGATCAAAATCATAATATAAAAGTCATGCACTTTTTAATACATTTCCTTTATGTTCTGAAAGTAAAAGGTAAAAAATTATGTAATGAACCAAAATTATTTAATCATGTAAATAACAATAAACCAAAATGTTCTCATTTGAGTGACATCAACGGGAATAAATAACTAATGCATACTACAATACATTACATTATAGATTATCAAAATACAGTTTTTTAAAACATTTATGATTTCTTTTAAGTGATTGACTTTACTTTCTTATGAGTTAGAATCAATTTTTAGAAAAGAAATTTGTTGCAATTAAACTTGTCTTGAGTTTGATGAGAATCGATTTCTAACCATGCTTGACCCTACATAAACAAGCACTTCATAAAATATCTCTACTATAGTGAAAAGTATTAGAAAACCACATACCTAACTCATTTCAAAAGTTAACTCTTAAACTTAAGTTTTATAAACTGACACTAGACATCTGAAACGTGACGTTTACATAACTGAATATCTACGGATAACCTAACATTCAAGGTGGGTTAGGCTTCAATACTATATTAAAAAACGACAGACCTAACTTATCCCAAAAGTTAGCTCGAGTTAAAGATTGTCTCAAGCCTTATAAAATAAATAATGGCCATATTCCTAACCAATGTAAGACTTATTTCAACACCTTAATAATATGCATTATATTAGAACAAGTTTGGAACTGTAAAACAATTGTACAAGAAACAAACATTGTAATCGAACATTTGTTTAATCTATTTAGCATTAACAAGAGTAGTGTGCTTGCTTGAGTAGGCAATGCCATGGACAGAAGAACTTCGACTTGGCATGCAAGAAATCCCACCAAAACTAAGGCCAGCATATGCTACAAAAGGAAAACATATTTACATTACCAATATGAAAGGCCATATTGCTGACAAAGAATTTGAATCCAATCTATAATTAGAACTTAGAAGCATTTCCTCTATAGAAGCAGAAATTCTACACTCTTCTCTTTTAGCAGAACAACCCCTTTAGCCATCACAGATCATTCATTTGCCTTGCTTCTGGTTCTCCAGAAGTTGGTTGTAAGGAGTTACCGGCACTAGTATGTTCAGCATGTCTCTCAATACCTTCATTCCTTTCTGGTGTGTGAGACTCATCATGAGATTGGCTTATGGTGAATGTCACAGGTCTCACATGTTTTGTTTCAGAAGAGTTTTTCAATGACAGTCGGCAAACCGGACAGGTAGATTGTTTTCTCAGCCATATATCAATGCAAGAAAGATGAAAAGTGTGACCGCATTTTGGTATGATGCGCAATACTTCTCGTTCTTTGTAATCTGCTAAACATATTACACACCTGTCGAAGTAAACTCAGTTATTTATTCATTCATTAAGGATCTACAGCTTAATTAAGAACTTACAAAATACGTTAGTTTTATATAAGGGCTTATACTAAACCTTCAACCATAAAACTTGTTAGAATAAGCTAAAAAAGGAACTTGTTTTGTTAAGCTACTGAGTTACACCAAGAAGCTTATTGAAATAAGCTAAAAAGACCTTATGAGAGTCAAAAATTATTTCCATAAGCTCTTCATGAACTCTTCTCCAAAACACACTAACTCCTTGCATGAGCCTATAAATCAATCAAGTGCTTCTTGTATAACATGAGCTCTTACAAGAAAAATAAAAGAAACAATGTTTAGTGTTTAGTAGTAGGGAAAATTAAAGTATCAGTTAAAAATTTTTTGTCAAGGAAAATATAAAGGAACTTGTTCTTTATGACCTACAATTGAAGACTAAACTTAACTGTGTATCTTTGATGGAACTGAAAGCCTCTTGGTTGAACTTCAAAGTAGGGATTGCATCAAGCAGAACAGGTTCAGGTTCAGGGTCATTTACATGATGTTCTAGCTATCAGTAAACAATGAAAAATTAAAAATTTAAACCACCAACCTTCATAGATTACAGAATGAACTAAATCACGAATTAGACAGAGCACATTCTCCTGTGGCCAACCATTACTTGGAGGGTCCAAAAAAAAAAGTAAATTCACGAACATGAAATTATATGATATACCCAGTAACTATGAATAAGTCAGATTTTAGAGTAAACCCATTCACACACATGTTCAATACATTTATCTTACCAAGACAATAGATAAGTCAAATTAAGGGGCAGTGTACACACTCATTGGTACATTACAAACACCCCAATTCTACATTTGATTGAAACTGTATAGCTAAAAAGCCAGAGATTCAATTCTGGAAATAGAATGCAGCATTTACATAATCATCAAAAGCTAAAAAAACAACAAAAGACCGCAGCTATCCTCATTCCTCATATACCATGATCAGAACAACAATATACAAATCATGACCAAATAATAATAGAGACTATAGGGTTGATAAAAGTTACATAAAAATCGAACAAAGTACCAAAAATCAATCCAAGTTCAGAAGCAAAAAATCAGCACAGAAGGAAAAGGGTGGTACAACTAATTACCTGTTGAATATCAATCCTTGATTCGATCTCATACACCATCCGAGATTGAACACCTCCTCTTAGCCTTCCACAAATTATTCTAGTACAAACAAAGACGATGAAAGTGGCACTCATGCCAAACCCAATAACCGTGGTCACCAAATTGGTACCCGAACCCAACATCTCTAAAACCCAAAAACAAAAAAAAGCAATCCACACAACACACAATAAGATGAAACCAAACCAACCAAGCACAAGAAAAACCTCAAAAAGCTAGAACCACAAAGAACAACAGAAGAAGAAGAAGAGGAAGCACATGATGGACCCACTTCACATCACGAGGCAAAGAGTAACTCATGACAAGTGACAAGTCCAAAGAGACAAAAGAAGATGGGAAGTAGGAAGAAGGAAGAAACTAGGAGATACCCATGTGAGAAAAATGGAAACTTTTGTGAGGTATGAGAAGAGAAGAAAAAGAGAAAGAGTGAAATAATGTGTTATGATGGAATGGAGTCAGAGTGGCTTTGGTGTGACTCAAAGGATAGTGGTGTTTTGAGGGACGGGACAAGAATAGAGAGAGAACCGGTGTTCATGGGGTCCACTGTATGATGTGGACCCTACACAGATCGGACGGTTCAAAGTGGCTGTCATCTTATTCGGCGGCAAAAGATCTTAACGGTAAATAAAAACGATGAAAATTGAAAACAGCTGCACTCCACAAGATTCCCTCTGGACAGAATCTCACAACTCCCCTCAAGCTTATTTTGGGTACTTTTTAAAACTAATTTCTTTTTTTTTAAAGACTGAATCATATGTTTAGTTACTTAGTTTGTTTTTAAGGTTTTGAATTAGTTTCTTTCAATCTTTTTTAAGGTAAATTATACAAATTATTCATAAGTTTGCGAAAATTAGACTTCATATAATATTTTGTTTATTATTTTATGGTAGTTTTAACTCCCATAAATTTGCCATAGGTGGAGTGGAGTGTAGGTTTTCTTGAGTTTTAAGGTGAAGTATAATTTTAATGTAACTCAAAAATAATTTACTTCTTTTATTGATAATTTAATCTTTTAATTAATATTTTGTACCATATTTTTTAAGCTTGGTCTTTCTATTATCTCACTTTGATTTTAGTCTCTAATCATTTTTTTAGAATAGTCCCTAAACTGTTATAATTAATTATTAGTGTAGTTAAATCCTTGTCATTAACTGGTGATATGTCTAACGAAAAAATGTTGATGCATAAAAAACCATACATAATATTATTAAATAATATTTTTAAAGTCGTATTGGCATGATAAGAAAATTAAATAAATAAAAATTTATCTCAACCCTAATTTCTTCTTCATTCTCACATGTTTTTTCTCTCCCCTTCTTCCGTATTCCTCTTTCTCCCACAGCCAAGAACCATTATCATCCCTAACGCATGAAATTATGACTAATCCTAACCCCATCAAAACCCCCAACCTTACTCGAACCTATTCACACCCCACACCCATAATCAAGTGATGATGTTCAAGGATCTTTTTCCTAGTGAAAAGCAACAATGTGTAATGAGTGGCAGTTGAATCATTTCTAAGTTCATTCCTTTCTCTAATTTGTGTTTCTCATTTCTCTAAGTTGGGGGAATAAAAGTGGTTGGAGGTTCTATGATGGAGGTGTTATGGTTTCTATAGAAGGGATGACGTTTTGTGATTAAAGTGGCTTGGGGTTGGGTTGGGCGGAGGCTTGGTGGTACCATGAGGTTTGGGGTTGGTGGCAGGTTAGTGGTAAGCCATCACCTCGTGGTCTAGAACTGGTTTTCTCCCCCATTTTCCTTAACTCTCGTTGCTCCAAGCAAAAAATTGAGTAACACGGAACTTGTCGTTGGGTTCTATTTATTTTCTCTTGTTGTTTTTGACAATGAGCATGTTTGGTACAAAGTTGAGTTAAAGGAGTTTAAAAAACTGAGGTTTGGTAAATGGAGTTTAGAAAACTGAGGTTTTGTAAACGAAGTTTTGTTTAGTTAGTGGCTGTTTAGTTCGCTTCATTTTCCTCTGTTCCCCTCCGTCGCGGCGCGTTGAACGGCGATTCCTCCGTCGGCTGCAACAGCTCATCGTTTGGCCATCCTTGTCTCCTCCGTTCCGTCAACGTGAACGGAGCTCCGTTGGCCAGAACCCCCGTTGGCCAAAAGGAGCTCGAAGCCGCCTCCACTCAACACCGTTGGGGGAAAAGTCAGCCATACCCCTCCCAACGACCATAAAGCTCTGAAATAGAGGAGCCACGACATTCCCTTCCTCATCTTGATTCTTTTTTCCCTCCGGCCTCCGATCATCTTCCTCCGGCCTCTGATCTGAGGTAAAAAACCTCCATCTTGATTTTTTTCCCTCTCTATTTTTCCCTCTCTGTTTATCTCTGGTTGTTTCTGCAATTTGCATTTTCTGGGTGGGATGGGGCCTATCCGGGGTTTGCCGTGGGTTGTTGGGGTGAGGTTGCAGGGAAGGGGGGATGGATAGGGGGCTGGGCTCGGGGAGTGTCGTCGGGGTGTGTTAAAATGAAGAGGGAGAGAGAGAGGGGGGAGAAAGAGTGAGAAACCGAGAGGAGGAGAGGGAGATCGGAGGAGACGGTGGCGGAAGGGCCCCGGTCAGCGTGCGTGGAGGCTCAGGACCGCTGCCGGCGTCGTGTGGCTTGGAGGCCGGAACTTGTGGAGCCCGGTGGGTCTGGGCGGTGGGCAGTCGGAGAGGAGGTGACCAGCGTGGGGTGGTTCGCGAGAAGAAGACCGGTTCAAGTTGGCGATGACCCCTTTTTGTTATGTTGGCTATTGATGGTTCTGTTTTTTGTTGTTATTTGGATTTTTGAGGTTGTTGTTTATTGGTATTTTTGACTTTTGTGTTTAGGAGAATGGTGATGAGATGATGAGGATAGGGGGATGGGTTTGGGGTGAGGATTCGAGAAGAGGGGCGGTTATGGGTGGTGGTGGTTGGGTGGTAGGTTTTGGGTGAGGTTTCAGGAAGGGGGTTGTGGGTGATGGTGGTTGGGTGGTGGTTTCTCCATTGTTGGACGGTGGATGGTGGCGGTCGCAGGTGGTGATGGTAGTGGCGTTGGACAGTGGTGATGGTGCGGTGCACAGGTGAAGATGGTGATGAAGGTGTATTGTAAAAGTTCCTTTTTATTTTTGATTTTTTAATTAATTTAATTTAATTATGTAATTTTTTGTATATTTTGTTATTTATGAATTAGTTAATTTAATTTAGTTTAGTTTGTGTGATTATGTAATTTATTGTGTAATTTAATTTAATTTAGTTAATTTAATTTAATTATGTAATTTAGTGTATAATTTAATTATTTTAGAATTAGTTAATTAATTTAGTTTAGTTTATTTTTAATTTAGTCTAGTTGATTTGTTAAATTTAGTTTCTTTTTAGTATTACGCGTAACAGATAACGAATAATAAGTGACGAAACATGAAAAATCGTAAACTTTTGCGTAGTTGCGATAATTTATTTGAGGTATAAAAAATATTTACTAATTTTAATATATATATAATTTTAAATTTATTGGTTTTAATATATTAATTTATTTATTAAATATGTATTAATAAATTTAATATACATATATATATATATAGTTTAATATTATACATTTAATATTAATATAAACAAATATATACATAAATTATATATTTAAATTCATACCCTTTTTAGTAATTTCACCCTCAACTACCATTTCCCAAACCCAATTCTACTACAAACCAAACAAAATCACTACAACTCAACTCACTTTAACTCAACTGTCAACCAAACAAAACTTCGTTTACAAAACACCAGTTTTCTAAACCCCATTTACAAAACCCCAGTTTTTTAAACTCAACTTTGTACCAAACATCCCCTTAACAGTTAAGTTAAAGTGAGTTGAGTTGTAGTGATTTTGTTTGGTTTGTAGTAGAATTGGGTTTAGGAAATGGTAGTTGAGAGTAAAATTATTAAAAAGGGTATGAATTTTGATCCGGTCCTAACACCGGCCCCCAAGAGCATGGCTTTAATGCTTTTCCAGGTCAGCATTTTGAATAAAGAGAAGTACGCTTCAAATACATTACGATTACTTCTGTACGGAGTGTATACCGCCAGGTCAAGTAACTCCGCCAAGGCACATAACTCCGCCAAGGTGTATTACTCCGCCAAGGCACATAACTCCGCCAAGGTGTGTTACTCCGCCAAGCCTTATTACCTCGCCAAGGAGGAAAATATTGAATATCTTATACACATGCATGAAATATTCCCAATGCATATTACTCCGCCCAGCCATAAGCTCAATACAGGCGGAATATTGAATTTCCCATACTGCGTAGCGAGCCCATACTCATAACCCCGGCACGAGATTGACTCTGTCTTGAGAGGTTGAAAATGGGAATCACGCTGTCACGCATAAAAGGGAATAACAATAAAATAATAAAGCATTAACGCTTTCCAAGCAAGTGGAAATACCCACTATAGCAACGGTGCTCGTGAACGACATAGGGACCCACTGCCTTTCTTGCTTTATGCCAAAAAACAAGGAAGGGGCCCTACCAATAATGGAGCACCAGTAACAGGTATATAAACCTCTGCAAAAAAGGTATAGGGGATTCCCAATTCTGATCCTTACACTCTCTTACTTACATAATTCTCTGAGATTTGCTTTCTAAGTCTTTAAGTATTCTGAAATACTGACTTGAGCGTCGGAGAATAATTGCAGGTACCACCACCAACTGTGTCAAGGCATAGAAGGCAATTCCAGGCGGACTACTACATCGCCGTAGAGTGAGTTACACTCCGCCCCAGTGTGGTCCAGACTCCGCCCAATATACAAGGATACCCCGTATTCGTATCTGTGTATCACGGCCTTGTATCAGATTGACATTACATATATACATTTTGAGCTGTTTCAGAATCTTAACTTTACATCCCTTGTAAAGGACAGTTCATTGGCACGCCCAGTGGGACCTGTAAATTTGGTATTCCCACAATCTTTGATCAATCTCCATTACATTCATCATTAATGGAAAGACCAGGACCAGAGGTGCAGACTGAGGATTCTCCTCCACGCAATCCTAGACGTCTCAACTTTGACAACGATGCTCATAAAAAGGCAACGCATGCTGACTCTCCAGATCCGAGAGATGACATGATCAGGATGCTGAGAGAAGAAATTGCTGAGCTTCGTCGTGAAAAGGCAAATCACACTCACGATAGGGCAGGTCCTACTAAACAGCCGCATCATGAGGCGCATGCACAGGAGGAATCAAGTACTCCCAGCTACTCTCGCATCCCTACTTACATGGAAGAGCAACGAAGCCTTCCACTGGCAAATGCACAACACCAAGAGGGAAGGAGAGCAGGCTCAATTGCATCCCCCTCAGGATACAAGATGAGTATCCCATTTTCTAAAAGGCTCATGAATGCGCATGTCCCCAGACATTTGCAGACCATGCAACCTCTTTCCATAGGAAAATATACTGGGGAAACAGATCCTTCTAAGCATCTAGATGCTTATCTACAAGGCTATGTTCCTAGGTGCAGAAGAAGATGTCATGTGCAGGATGTTCCCCAGAACCCTTACAGCTTTTGGCAGCCACTTCGTGATCTCTAGGGATGCACCTAGAACCTCTCATACCTTGGCTCAGATCAAGCAAGGTGACAAAGAATCTCTGAAGGATTTCCATAAGAGATTCTATAAGGAGGCAGCCATGGTCCCAGATCTGACAAAAGCAATACAGTTGCATATCCTCATCGAGGCTATGCAGCCAAAGTCACCTTTTGCTCTGTCGCTGGCAAAGGGACCTCCATCCACAATGGAAGAGTTTCGCAGGAAGGCGTCTAAGTATGTGGGTATTGAGATGCACCTGGAAGCCACTGCATCTCGCAGTAAACCACCCCCTGCAACTCCACATCATGACAAAGACAAAGAAAGGTCATCCAAGAATGACAAGTTCCACCAGAAAGACAAAATAGGGAACCAACCCTTCAAACACCAAGATAAACGTGTGTTCAATTTCGCTCATTATGCACCCCTGAACACGACGTATGAACAAATCTTGCGTGAAATAGGATGGACTACCCCCAACATTTATGGGATTCAACGTCCACCTCCAATCAGACGTGGTGGGAACCCGAAAAAATATTGTGAGTTCCACGAATCAGTTGGCCATACCACGGAGGAGTGCAAGCAACTCAAAAACACCATTGAGGTGCTTATTCGTGAAGGCAAACTGAAACATTATTTGTTTAAAGGTAAATCTCATGATGAACCAGAGAAGTCTGAGAAAAGATCTCGTGATCGTTCTCCTGATTCTGATAACATTCGGGAGCCCCTCAGCCCGAATCCTCCACTTCAATGAAGAAGCCAATGAACAGAACCTCGCCCATGAACTCGAGGACTTGGCGGAATTGAGAGAGGAAGCCTTTGTGAGGGACCAAGCTGTTTAAGCAAAGGCCGCCAAACGGTATAACACACGCATTTTTGAACGCCGTTTCAAAGAAGGAGATTTGGTGCTGAGAAGGGCCAATATTGGCAACAAATTTGCACATCAAGGTAAATTGGCACCAACTTGGGAAGGTCCATACCAAGTCATCGAAGCTTTGGGCAAAGGCACATACCGCCTAGAAAACTTAGATGGCACTCCGGTCAGGAATAAATGGAACATTTTAAATTTACGCATATATTACAGCTAGTTGGTAATACGGTATGATCTTTTCTTCCTAACTCAAGGTTCTTCCTAGTTATGCTTTCCTTGAAAAGGATTCGAAAAGACATACCCCAACTCAGCCATTTTTGTAGTTCCATTATTAATGAAATGCCTTCCTGCATTCAATCTTCACTCTAACTTTGAATTGATTATCCATGGCAGAACTCGTTCCCATGCAGATAAGACAACGACTCCAAAAACTGAAGCATACATGCATAACTCTTTATATCATAAAGATCAATCAACATGCAACATCGCTTCACAAACGGAGTCAACAAAAACTCCTTAGGGGAAAAGGATTGGTGTCACAGCTATATGCTGCACCATACCGACCCTAAGGTCCAAAAACTCCTTGGGGGGAAAGGATTGGTGTCTCAGTTATATGCTGCACCATACCGACCCTAAGGTCCAGAAAACTCATTGGGGGGAAAGGATTGGTGTCTCAGCTATATGCTGCACCATACCGACCCTAAGGTACAGAAAACTCCTTGGGGGGAAAGGATTGGTGTCACAGCTGTATGCTGCACCATACCGACTCTAAGGTCTTGCAGGCCGCCTATGGAAAGAACTGGTGTCACAGCTATATGCTGCACTAATTCATCCCCAAGGTCCTGCAGGCTTCTTGTGGAAAGAGCTGGTGTCACAGCTATATGCTGCACCACGCTAATCCCAAAATCCAACAAATTTCTTGCGGGATGAATTGGTGTCACAGCTATATGCTGCACCATACCGCCTCAAAGGTTCAACCAATTTCTTGCAGGAACAATTGGTGTCACAGCTATATGCTGCACCATACCGCCTCAAAGGTTCAACCAATTTCTTGCAGGAACAATTGGTGTCACAGCTATATGCTGCACCATACCGCCTCAAAGGTTCAACCAATTTCTTGCAAGAACAATTGGTGTCACAGCTATATGCTGCACCATACCGCCTCAAAAGTTCAATCAATTTCTTGCATGAACAATTGGTGTCACAGCTATATGCTGCACCATACTATCTCAAGGGTAAGAACCAACAAAATTCTCACAGGAAGAATTGGTGTCACAAGCTATATGCTGCACCATAGCCATCCTGGATTCAACAATTCTCATTTGATCAGGAGTTACACTCTGGTCCAAGTTCAAAAGGATGAACACTCCATCCAAAGCTTGACTCCGCCTAACTACCAATGTTTTACGGAGTACATGAGCAACAAACTCAAGCACTACCCAACAAGTTCAAGTAAGTTCAACACTTGTAAAATTGTGCTTCTTTGAAATTCCTAAGAGGCTACTCCGCCTCCTTACGGAATCCTACTTCTTTGAAGTTCCTAAGAGGCTACTCCGCCTCATTGTTGAATTTACTTCAATGAAATTCCTAAGAGGCTACTCCGCCTCCTTACGGAATCCTACTTCTTTGAAGTTCCTAAGAGGCTACTCCTCCTCATTGTTGAATTTACTTCAATGAAATTCCTAAGAGGCTATTCCGCCTCCTTATGGAATCCTGTTTCTTTGAAATTCCTAAGAGGCTACTCCGCCTCCTTACGGAATCCTACTTCTTTGAAGTTCCTAAGAGGCTACTCCGCCTCATTGTTGAATTTACTTCAATGAAATTCCTAAGAGGCTATTCCGCCTCCTTATGGAATCCTGTTTCATTGAAATTCCTAAGAGGCTACTCCGCCTCCTTACGGAATCCAATTTCATTGAAATTCCTAAGAGGCTACTCCGCCTCCTTACGGAATCCTATTTCATTGAAATTCCTAAGAGGCTATTCCGCCTCCTTACGGAATCCAATTTTATTGAAATTCCTATTCCGCCTCCTTACGGAATCCTGTTTCTTTGAAATTCCTAAGAGGCTACTCCGCCTCCTTACGGAATCCTACTTCTTTGAAGTTCCTAAGAGGCTACTCCGCCTCCTTACGGAATCCTATTTCATTGAAATTCCTAAGAGGCTATTCCGCCTCCTTACGGAATCCAATTTTATTGAAATTCCTATTCCGCCTCCTTATGGAATCCTGTTTCTTTGAAATTCCTAAGAGGCTACTCCGCCTTCTTACGGAATCCAACCGCACTGAAATTCCTAAGAGGCTACTCCGCCTTCTTACGGAATCCAATCTCATTGAAATTCCTAAGAGGCTACTCCGCCTTCTTACGGAATCCAATCTCATTGAAATTCCTAAGAGGCTACTCCGCCTTCTTACGGAATCCAACTCCTTGGAAATTCCTAAGAGGCTACTCCGCCTTCTTACGGAATCCAACTCCTTGGAAATTCCTAAGAGGCTACTCCGCCTTCTTACGGAATCCAACCTCATTGAAATTCCTAAGAGGCTACTCTGCCTCCTTACGGAATCCAACTTCATTGAAATTCCTAAGAGGCTATTCCGCCTCCTTACGGAATTCAACTTCATTGAAATTCCTAAGAGGCTATTCCGCCTCCTTACGGAATCCAACTCCTTGGAAATTCCTAAGAGGCTACTCCGCCTTCTTACGGAATCCAATCTCATTGAAATTCCTAAGAGGCTACTTCGCCTCATTATTAAATTTGTTTCATTGAAATTCCTAAGAGGTTACTTCGCCTCATTATTGAATTTTAATTCACCAGAATTTCAAAAAGGCTATTCCGCCTCGTTATACTTAGTCATATTTCATTATGTCCTCAAATGAATACTTCGCCTTCTTAATATCATTTTACAAGGCATAAATACGACGGACTCAAACATTGCTTATATGAACAAGTATAGATTGACAGAAAATATGCTTCATTAATATTGTCAAGGATTGATAAAAGTCCAGAGCCTATCCTGGAACAAGGCAATATTAACAAAATGCAAAATACAAAAACTTGCAAAATGACTGAGGGGCTGGTCTTTAAGGGTCGGATGGCATCCCTTCTTGCTGGACATGGCGGAGCTGACTTCCAACAGATTTGGACAAACTTTGGGAAGGAGGCAAGTCCGCCAGGACATATTCAACACTGGGCGCAGGCATGTGACCCCCTTGAACAGGCACCATCAATTCTCCATTAATGAATTCATAGTAAGGATGAATGCCTGTGGTGGAGAGAGCAACGCCTGGATTGCGATAACGGAGTTGGCGAACAGCCATGCTGAAAGCATCATCAATCGCCGCCTCAGCTGCATCCAAGGCAGATTGTAACTCCTTGTCAAGCCTCGCACTGGCGGCATCTGAAGTGGCTTTTTCGGCTCTCAGCTCTTCAACCTATTTTTCAAGGTTATTGTATGCAGTGGCTGCTTGGTCCAACTCCGCCGCCCAGGCGTCTTCAGCAGAAGTTGGTTTCCCGAACTAGCAAACGCCGCCTAAACCCATGCCTATAAAAGCTAAACTTAAGTGTTATAGCTCATTAAAGTGACTCCGCCAGTCACTATAACAAGCTAGGGGGCATATGATCCGGTCCTAACACCGGCCCCCAAGAGCATGGCTTTAATGCTTTGCCAGGTCAGCATTTTGAATAAAGAGAAGTACGCTTCAAATACATTACGATTACTTCTGTACGGAGTGTATACCGCCAGGTCAAGTAACTCCGCCAAGGCACATAACTCCGCCAAGGTGTATTACTCCGCCAAGGCACATAACTCCGCCAAGGTGTGTTACTCCGCCAAGCCTTATTACCTCGCCAAGGAGGAAAATATTGAATATCTTATACACATGCATGAAATATTCCCAATGCATATTACTCCGCCCAGCCATAAGCTCAATACAGGCGGAATATTGAATTTCCCATACTGCGTAACGAGCCCATACTCATAACCCCGGCACGAGATTGACTCTGTCTTGAGAGGTTGAAAATGGGAATCACGCTGTCACGCATAAAAGGGAATAACAATAAAATAATAAAGCATTAACGCTTTCCAAGCAAGTGGAAATACCCACTATAGCAACGGTGCTCGTGAACGACACAGGGACCCACTGCCTTTCTTGCTTTATGCCAAAAAACAAGGAAGGGGCCCTACCAATAATGGAGCACCAGTAACAGGTATATAAACCTCTGCAAAAAAGGTATAGGGGATTCCCAATTCTGATCTTTACACTCTCTTACTTACATAATTCTCTGAGATTTGCTTTCTAAGTCTTTAAGTATTCTGAAATACTGACTTGAGCGTCGGAGAATAATTGCAGGTACCACCACCAACTGTGTCAAGGCATAGAAGGCAATTCCAGGCGGACTACTACATCGCCGTAGAGTGAGTTACACTCCGCCCCAGTGTGGTCCAGACTCCGCCCAATATACAAGGATACCCCGTATTCGTATCTGTGTATCACAGCCTTGTATCAGATTGACATTACATATATACATTTTGAGCTGTTTCAGAATCTTAACTTTACATCCCTTGTAAAGGACAGTTCAAATTTAAATATATATAATTTGTGTGTATATTTGTTTATATTAAATGTATAATATTAAACCAAAAAGGGTACTTAATTTAATAATACATATTTAATAAATGAATTAATATATTAAACACTTTTAAATATAAAATTTATATATATATATATATATTAAAACTAATAAATGTATATAATTATTTTTATATATTATAAAATTAAAAAATATTTTATTGTTTTTCTTATAGTAAAACTAATAAATTATAGCCTTTTATTATTTTTATATATTAAAGATAATAAATTTATCAAATAATTAATTATAAATTAAATGTAATAAACTAATTTTATTATTTCTTATTTGCTTATTTCTTTAAAAATAAAAAAAACAAAACCCCATCCCCCATTGTTTCCCACTTGAAGCTGTAATTCCACTACAAGCATGGGGTGATTGAACCCCATGCTAGAATCAACAAGAAAAGAGGAGGCACAAATTAGAAGATACAGGGATCATGAATTCAAAATATTAGAGAACCAAAATAAAAGAAAACAAAGAACAACATTCATCATCCTCTGATCACCTTCCCCAACTCACAAAAACAAAGAATCAAAAACAACTTCACCATCTCATCTCCATTCTCCTTTATCAATCAACAACAGTCAGAGCAAAAATAAGAAAACTAACAAAAATTCCAACAACACATTAACCAACAGCAACCAAAAACAGTAAAAGGAGAAAGAAAGGAGAGCCACCGCCGGTCATCTCTTCCGTTGGACCTTCCGACCGACCGGCCAGACCCCGCGTACCATGAACGTCGGTCTTCTTTCTCCCTCCACCGGTCCGAGCTCCTTCGTCGGTCACCTTCTTCTCTCCCTCTCTTCCTGCTGGACCTCAGATCGGACGCCGGAGGAAGACGATCGTGCACCCCTTCTTCGCACGTCGTGCCTTCAGATCTACGAAGAGAATGTCAGGGCTCCTCTATTTCAGAGGACCTCAGATCGGACGCCGGAGGAAGACGATCGTGCACCCCTTCTTCGCACGTCGTGCCTTCAGATCTGCGAAGGGAATGTCAGGGCTCCTCTATTTCAGAGCTTTATGGCCGTTGGGAGGGGTATGTTTGACTTTTCCCCCAACGGCGTTGAGTAGAGGTGCCTTCGAGCTCCTTCTGGCCAACACAGCTCCGTTCACATTGGCGGAACGGAGGACAGGAGGATGCCCAAACGATGGGCCGTTGGAGCCGACGGAGAAATGACCGTTCAATGCGCTGCTACGGAGGGGAACTGAGGAAAGAGTGACGAACCAAACAACCCCGATGTCTATGTTGATGAAGGTGATGTTGTGCCTATGGAAGAAGTCATAGTTTTCTCTTGTTGGGATTTAAGATTTTTTTTATCATGATTCTACGTTTTTTTGTTCATGTTCATGATTATGAAGATTTTGGTTATGTTCAAGTTTATGTTTTGAACTTGTTTATGTTTATGTTCTAAAATTGTTTATATCATGTCTATGGTGGTGATTAGAATTTTGGTTGCATTCATGTCTACGTTTTTAAATTGTGTTCATGTTTATGTTTTGGAATTGTTTATATTCATGATTAATTCTAAAGATTTTGGTGTTTTAGTGTTTTTAAGTTTACTAGTATTATTGGTTGAATTTGGTGGAGGATTTATGACTGAAAATATTTCATTTAGAAATTTTGAAAAATAACATATGTGGCGGTTTATACTATCATTTTTTTTAAATCACATAAAAATCCTACATGACTCAATTAAAGAAAAATGATTTATGGAGCCACTCATACATACTTATGTGGAATTATGTAAAGACACATTATCATTTAATGACATAAAATGATAGACGAAACTATAATTTATTTTAGATGAGAGATAAAATCTAAAAAAATTAAATGAGAGACTGAAAGAAAAATCTGGTAATAGATTTTTTTCCCATGTTTTGACATATATTAGAGTACTGAGGCAATGTCAAAGAAAAACTTCAACTAATTAAACAAAATACTATAAAAGATTAACTTGAAACAAATGATACTAGTTTTAAATTAACCAAAAACAAAACTTCCAAACCAAAACAAAATACAATGGACTAATCGATAACAAAAATATAACGGTTATTTGCATTTAATAACAAAGAAAATATAGTTATGTGTGATGAGCCGTATTACTTATACTTTACCCTTACCTTGTACCAGAAAATGTTTCACTATTTTATTTTATTTTTTACTCAATCTTACTTATTAAGGATAACCGTAATAATGAGATTTGATTTTTGTGTAAGATAAAGGTCTATAATTACTTTTAATGACTTATGAAATAAGCAGTTATTTGTTATAAAGAATTAATTATACAAGCTAAATCTATGTGATAATTTTATCAATGTATAATTACTGTAATAATAATCTTATTTGCTGATATACTTTCGTCAAATCTTAAAGTGTATGAGATCCAACTAAGATAAAATTTGTGTTCAACTAAAAAAAGAAATACCTAGCTAGCTAAAAACATTTATGTTGTGTTTAGTTCATAAGTTTTTTAGAAAAATAAAAAAATTTTAAAAAAAATTTAAAAAGTAGAAAAACTGTTTATTTATAAATTTTGTAAAATTTTTTATTGAAAAATAGAAAACTGATTTTCTATTTTTTAAGAAAATCAGAAAACTCTTTTAAAAGGTTTTCTAAGAAAAGTAAAAAATAGAAAATGCAGTAACTGAATTACAAGATAAGGTAAATAAATTACAAGATAAAGACTGTTATAACCAAATGAGAATATGAAACGAACAGTTACTAATTCGAAAAGTTCTACTGCTACTATTTTGAAATATATTTAAACACAAATTTATTTGCTCTCATTTTAATATAACTTTAAATTTTTATCACAATTTTTATGTGATGCGTATACTATACAACATTGTCATAAATAATATACATATAACACATATCTCAATTAATTTGAATTAAAGAATGCTTGAAAAAAATTTAGAAAACTGAGTACATTTAAACAACTTTTTTAGTTTTATAGTTTTCCAACTTGAAAAACTGTCACATTTAAACATTATCTAAACCAATTTTCAAAATTTTTCTAACTATTATAGGAAATGAAAATTTTAGAAAACAAGCGCAAAACTTTTACTAAAAAATTAAAATAATTTTCTGTAACTAGACATAGCCTTAATTGTCCTTAAAGTTCTCGCTGCTTGTAATCTTTTCTCTTACCTTGTCTATATTTTTTTTGAAAAGATGAGAAAACTTGGAGTTCTTAGAAGGTACTTGTATATTCTTGGCTATACTTATAGTTAAATTATGTTATTATGTTCTGTCTTTATTGCATAATTATATTCTTGGGACCAAATTGCCACAAACATCCAGATTTAACTATTAACTTGATTTCTTTTAAAAAACTATACGTACCCTATTTTGTTAGGTAAATCTCATTCAAGATATAATCGTAGTTAAATTTCTTTATTCTTTTTAGAAAAAATATTTTCTATATATAGAATTCAATACTCTTATCATAATCTTAGTATGTATTGTGTCATGTATCATTAGCACTAAGTCAATAAATAACTCAAGGATAATGGTATTATTAAAATACATTGGGAGTATAATTTTATGTTATATATTTCAAAATTATCAAAAATTTAGTTTAGAAAATTTTTAACCAATACCTTTTCACAGTCTGAATTGATCCATACAGAAACAGGTAAGAAGCTAAAGAAATTCATTTGATTTCCAAAATATGGTCATATAGTTATCTTAGAGAATAGTGTATATGTAAATACTTTAAAACCTTTATGGATCTGTTTGTCAATTAGCAGTTCAATAATACTGTTTTTTGAATGCACATAATTAATTAAAGTCAGAAATAGTACACCACCCCCCAAGTTGACCAAAACAAAGACTCCTGTGTGCTTCTCAAAGCCTCACCTCACATGAGTCATGTGACAGGGAAAAAATACAAGAAAAATACAAACACCAGCACTTGGCTCAAGTTAAAAAAAACAAAGAAAATAAGTGACACCAGCCATTAAGGGTCAAGGGACCAGCTAGAAGCTTTGCCTTTCTGTCTGTATTCAATTATATAAACTCAAGTGTCTTATTGTGTCAATAGTCAACATGACACTACCTAAACATACAATGACAATTTTCAAACTTCATAACTCATTCATAATTAACCATAAAGATACAAGGAGAATTTTTAAACTATTCACATTTTATCATATACATAAGAGGTAGTTCTCCCACTCACAACTGAAGCTCCATCCATCCATTATTAATTGGTCAATCAAGGGCTAAGATCCACTCTATCACTTGGACAGGTTCATTATGGATACTCCATATTCATAGGATAGATACTCAACTTAAGGTCTATTACAATGCCATTTCCATTCTCTTTATTATTATTTTTGTACCATTAGTGAGTTTGAAACCGTAAAAAAATGAATTATCTAATTTTAACTTTCATAAATGGTGATGGTTTGACCGGATAAGTTATTAGATATGTTTGATTTTTTAATATTTCTAATTGTCTCTTTAGAACAAATATGCTCGGAGATTATAATATTTATTTTGATTTGTATTGTTGCATTGCTCTTGGTAATTAAAAAATAGAATTTTTTATAGTATTTATGTATTTAAGCTTGTATTTGTATAAACCAATATAAAAATTAGAACTGGAGAATTTTTTTGGTTTATATGTTTATTTTACTAGTACATGTTCAAATAAAATGTTAAAAATCTAAACATTTACTAAAAAAATAAAATAAAATAAAACTAACGTTTAATATAACAGCATTGTTTGAACGGATCATAATATAGTCTTATCTAAGCATTCTACGTGAATAGGATTTCATTAATGTTAAAACGGAATATATTAGCATAGCTTTCTAAAGCAAATTCATTTGGATTTCAAAACTTCAATTATGGTAAAAAATTGAAAAATAAATAATAAAAATGTTCGATTCTAATTTTCATATTAGTCTACCCAAGAGATACCAGTACATGTTTAAATGCAAAAATAGCTCGCAAAAAAAAATCATTTGATGTGAGTACTGTTGAGCGCATTTTATCAATATGATACCTATACATGTTGGGGAAAAAAGCAATTATAAGATAAATTAGGTTTTAATAGTTTGATAAGTTTGAGACTATTGATAATTACAATATTTTATTTAAAATTTTATTTGTTTAGATTGAAATTAAAGTATACTACGGTGTTTCTTAATTGAAAAAATAATCTTTACCATAGTCTCAGATCAACGAACCATGTTTCTCATATATATATATATATATATATATATATATATATATATATATATATATATATATATATATATATATATATAGTGATTTAAAACTAGAATAGAGATTGCTTACAATTAAATGACACTATTCAATTTTAATGTAAATAAACGAGATTTCAAACATAATATAATAATCATCTATGACCACAAACTTATTAGATTATTAAAACCTAATTCTCATAAAATCGTAAGCCTAAATTAATATCTGACTAAAAGATCAATATCAACTTAGATTACTAAGTTAAGATACTTTAAATCGAGAAGTTGATAAAAAAATAAGGAAGAATCTTTAGGGTTGATTATCATTATAGAACTCCAGAGAAAAACTTCTTGTCATTTGCATAAATATTTAATGTTGTATAGGTACCAAAAGTTTCATCACACCAAATAAGTTGTGCCTAGATTATTCTTCTTTTGTATGAGAATATATTTTATGAGAAAAGTTTTTTTATACGTGAGAGTGAGAGAAGCAAATCTGGGTCGTATAACCATATAATAGATATAGTCGAAATTAAAAGTTTTTCAAAGTTACATGATCACTTAAAAAGTCATAAAACTTTTTTAAAAACTCATATGATTAATCTTTAATCATTCATTGTATGGTTGTACGACCAGATTCGTTCCTTTATATAACAGTTTATTACATCAAATTAAATGGGTATGATTTGTGAAGTATGACACATGTACTCTTTCTCAGGAAACCCGGAATTAATTTTTGACAAGTGGGAGTTCAATATAACCAAATTACTTTGGCTGATTAAATAGTCGAAGATGAATTCGTGTTCAGTTCAAAGCAAATTTTTAACATCCAATTATATCTTCAACTAAATTAATTCTTCACCATGCATATATATTTTCACATCACATGCAATTAATTAGCAACGTGCTATATACATGATGCAAATCAAGACACACGTACTTGAATTCACTAAACAAAATTATCACCTACTAACGCATAAATTTTAAAAATTGTTAAATAATTCTTTATTGATATTGCCTTTCACTAACAAAAGTAAAATATTACTCAAAATATTTTAGGTTTTTACTGTCAATATACATTGTATATATCATACAAATTACATTTTGATATAACATTAGTATAAATCAATTTTATACTAACAAAATTATTTGTTAGTAATTTTGTTAATATAATGCTTTATATTATTAGTGTATATATATATATATATATATATATATATATTTACCAGCACTATATTTTTTTAGTTATATAAATGTAATCTTAACAAAGATTATCTAATTATATAAATAATGTATCTCGTTAATCGTTAATTATATATTAATATGAGTATTTTAATAAAATATAACTAATAGTATAAAAATTTAAAAGGATGTTTGTATTAAGGGTAATTTTTTTAAAAAATAGTTTTATATTTAAAGATGAAGGTAATATTATATTTTATATGTTAAAAAATAATAATAATTTTTTTGTGATCACAATTTTATTTTTTAATGTATTTGAATCTATATTTTTATCCATATAGAAATTACATTCATACACATATATAAACAACTTCTTATATTGTAAACAAACATTGTACTTTTTTTGGTATGAATAACAAAACATTGTACTTTAGGTTTATCCAATGCCCTAACTAGCCAAATAATATATAGGTTCCATGATCCAAATATCCTTGCTCTTTTTCCTTTTTTCTTCTGGAAGGAAGAGAAAAGTGCTTCAGCCTAAACTTTAGTAGTGAAAGCCAGATTCATTCTTGAAAGGCATAAATAAAACAAATATCTAAACCTTAAAGGCAAGATGCCCATGCATGAATATAGATCACTGGCAGTGAAAGATGAGAGCTAGATACATTAATTTTAAATAACTTCAGAATTTAGAAATATGGATGTTTTTGGATAGTTTTCTTCTTTATTTAGACAATATATATCGGATTTAACTCTTCTATAAGCAGCTAACTTAACTTAATTTAGAGAGGAAGATTTCGTAAGTCATATTTCTAAAATTGATGTGAAACATTTAATGCATAAAATTTATAAATCTCAACATTTGTGAATAATTCTTGAGTTAGTTACACTTTAATAACATATTAAAAAGTACGTGGAACTTATCTTTTCCTAAAAATATCTAAAGAAAGGAGGGTGTTACAAACTTCATAAATAATATATAATAATATGTTGAGACATCTTAACATTGTTATCACAAGCAAACACATTAAATAATATAATATATATTTTTATAAAACGAAATAGTTAAACCCATTTTTTCATTCTTATACAACAACCTTTGATATCTATTATTTAGTAGATGTGTAAAATGGATGGTTTAGATAAGATTTGAGTTAAATTTTATTGAATGGATAAAATTCATCCATTTATGATTTATTTAAAAATTCTTAAAATATCCATCCAATCCATAACCTTAATCAACTAAATTCACTCAATTCATCTATTAATATCTTTTTTGTGGATGAATATCTAACAATCCATTTAAAAAGTATTGTTATTTTTTAATTTCCTTTTTTATTTTTTCACTTTATATTTTATATTCTTACACTTTAATTTTTTCTCTCTCTAAACTTTTTCTTTAAATATCTCTCCATATTTTTTTATTTAGTTTTTTTGCCCTCCAAATTTTTTCTTTTAATTCTTTTTTATTTTCTCCCTTTATATTCTTACATTTTAATTTCTCCTTCATTGTATGAGGTGATGCAAATCACTAAGAAGAACAAAGCTAATGCATGGGTTAACCAGAAGACCATAGACATGACAGTAATTTATTTAAACTTACAAATGAGATTACAGAATTTTATCATTATTTTACATTTGTAGGGGCGTATCTTGCCATTAGGGCCTAAAAGGAGGCTGAGTTAGCAGCCCAAACATCTGATGGGGAGGTAACTCTCACCCTTTCTTCTATTGACGATAATGTCATCTATTTGGAGGTTGTCAGTGACATGAACAAGAAAGGGATAACGTTTGGCTTGGGAGAGATCAACACACAGATCACTAACAAGGGGAAGGCCTCTTCCTCTTCCTTTGGGCTTCCACCTGATGTTGTTTAGGTTATTCAGAATTTGAACACTGAGCAAGTAGAGGAGCGCCGTCAGAGACAGCTTTTGGAGGAGCAAGCTGTGGCAGACCACCAATGAGTCGAGAAGGACTGTCAACGAGTTGAGAAGGATCGATGACGGTCTGAGAAGCCGAGACTCATTGATAGCTAGCAGTGCAGCAGGAGATGATCAACCGGATGATGGCGGTGCTTGGACCTGTCTTCTCACCGTCTACTTCCCAGCCAGGCATGGCAACGGGACGGTTCGGGGACGGGTTTGACTTTTACCATCCCTATCCTCGTTCTCCTAGACCCTAATCGTGCCCGTCCTCGATCCTCGTCGGGGGCGGTGCGGTGCTGTTACCCGCGGGGATGGATTTTTTTGCCATCCCTACCCAGCCGCCCTCACCACCACAAGATCCCCCTCCATAGTGATCATGCTACCCATCTTTTCACATTTATTTTTATTGTATAATTGTATAGAATTTTAGATAAATTTTGTTTACACTTTATGTCATTTTATATAATTCTCAACATCTACTTTATGTCATTTTCTTTTTCATGTGAATTCGCCAATTTAATATTGTTAATGTTTATATTACTGAAAATTCAATGAAGAAAATCTAAATTATAATATAAAATTGTTTTAATAATAGACAATATAATTTAATATAAAAATATTTAATATGTAACTAATATAATTAAAAATAAATTATTTTAAAAAATATAATCATCTTTAAAAAAATAGCCTACCTCCACATTAGCGACGGAACCCCACGGTCGTTAATGGGTTGTCACGTAACAACGACAAACGTGGTCGCTAATTGGTTGTCACGTAGCGACGACAATAGTGGTCTTTAATAGATTGTCATGTAGCGACGACAACAATGGTCGCTAATTGGTTGTCACGTAGCGACAACAAGAGTGGTCACTAATTGGTTGTCACGTAGCAACAACAAGAGTGGTCACTAATTGGTTGTCACGTAGCAACAACAATAGTGGTTGCTAATGGATAACCATCTAGCGATGACAAAAAGTCATCGCTAATAGGTTATCCATTAGCGACGGTGTTCCTTGGTCACTAATTTGTCATCACCTGCAACAGACAGAGTGACCACTATAACATCCTAATATTTAAAATTAAATTTTTAAAATCCAAATAAATTTTTCACAAATAATTTAAATTTTAAAACAGGATTTGGATTAATATAATAATACTGTCAACATTACATCAACCTGCCCATTCATAAATACATATATTTTACAAACCGGTATACACAGGAGCCGGCCAAGGTGTAACATCCCAATTTTTATGATTTTTAGAAAAATAATTTAAAAAGGATTAAAGAAGAATTTCTGAATGAAATTCTGAGTGAAAAATATCAAAGACAAGATTTTCTGAGTGAAATGAATCAGATTTCAAGTGAAATGAATCTGACTCCGAGTAAAATAAATTTGATTCTGAGTGACAATTATTCGATTCTGGGTGAAATAAGATAGAAAAGATTAATTCTAAGTGAATTTAAGATGTTTCCGAGTGAAACATCATTAAGAGAATCATTTTTGAACGAAGTAAAGCTGTGTCTGATTGAAACACGTTTAAGTGAAGTAAATTCGAGTGAAACGGAAACATCTCCGAGTGGAATGATTCCGAATGGGTTGTTTTTGAGAGAAGTGGAAGTACTTCTCGAACCGATATTCTGATTAGTAAACTCCCGAGTGGAGTATATCTGGGAGGAAGGTTTATCGAGTGAAGTGTCTCTGTGACACTTCCGAGTGATACATTTCGAGTGAGTCCATCCAGAAAGAGTGCTTCTGGACAAAGAGACTTCAACTCCGATTGATTATATTTTCTGAGTAAATAATTCTGAGGAGGATAAATATCCGAGTAATCCTTTCAAGAGAAATGATTCCCGAGAAAGGAAGTGGATTCCGAACTCCGAGTGATCTTTCAGTGGAGAAACTTCCGAATGATGCAAAAGAGACTTTAACTCGGGCAAAGGTATAACCGAGTGAGATGTCTGACTGACGTATTTCCGAATAAAGGAATTAATAGCAGAAAGAAGCTCTGATAAGTCCTCTCGGAAAGAGATGCCCAGAATGGGAAATTGAGTCGAAATCAGCTGAAAACCGAGTCGGAATTAACGACTATTTTAATTACTGAAGCTTTCCACGTAAATCTGTTCTACTACTTTCTAACAGCTTCACTTTTCAGATATTTTCTAAGAATGGGGCCCTTTTTAATGTGCTGTCCCCTTTTCATAAAATATCTCAATGTTTCATTATCATTAAAGAGACGTATGTCAGAATACTTCTATTCATTCACGTCTCTTCTGCATGAATCATGTATATATATAAATACTTCCATTGTTGGATTAATGGAAGAACTTTTGGAAAGTGAAATTATCATCTAAAATTCTCTTACTTTATTGGAAACCAACGAACGAGGAAGAACATTAAGTCTTCATTTCCTTTTCTTTACAAGGAAAGCTTGGGACTGGTGCAGAAGTGCAATTCCAGTCGGAATTCTTGAGTAACGACCAGGATAATATTTGAGAGGCTGCTGGAACTCTTTAATTCCAGGTAGGGGGAGCGTACATCTCAAATAGATAGTTTATGAATGGATGTGAGGTAATATTATTATGTTGTATATATGTTACAAGTATAATTGTTATTGAGACCCCATTTATATGATGCTTTATGTTCTCATATATATTCCATTCATATTGTTGATGTTGTTATGATAATGATATGAGAATTGATGATGACGGTATGGTTGACGATTCATGAATTTTTCATGATATTTATGTATATGCATAAGATGCATGTGTGATGATTGAATATGAAATATGATATGGTTTCCACAAAAGACCTTGGGTGGGACTCAAGGCAACCTCTTGAGCGGGGTCGGGGTTTTGGCCCGTAGCATTGAGTAGAGTTACCGCTATCACTCTGGGAGTGGTACTCGGTGTTACATTATGGGCGTAGAGCGGTTTGGTACCAGTAAAATGGCCGAATCAACGAGGGGCTGAATTATGGCTCGGGGAGCCAGTGTTGTAACACAAAATTTGAAAGACTTAATAATGATCCCATTTTGGTTGATCATTGATTAAGTATGTGTAAAAGACTTAATGGATCCATTTGGTTGAGCATGTGCATACACTGATTTATGTGTTATTGAGAATACATGTTGATTTATAATGAATATATATGTCTCGGTTTTGAGAATGAATGATTTGTGATGTTTGCCGAGTATGAATTATTATACTTGCTGAGTAAGATGTTATATTTTCTGAGTAAGAATTGATGAGTATGATGTTATATTTGCCGAGGACAATTTATTGTATTTGACGAAGTGTGAATTGATATAAATACCGAGTGTGGTTGACTAGAATTGCCGAGTATGAGTTAGAATTGCCGAGTTTGAATTTTTGGCCGAGTGTGATCGGTTTTGTTTATAGTTATTAATTGGACTTTTATCCAATTCAATAACTGTTATTTGATATGTTTATGCTCACTGATAAGTGCTTTATAATACAATAAATTAGGTCTAATTTGCTTAGGACTTTAATCATTATGCACTGTATTTCCTTTATTTATTGTGATTTTTGCTTTCTTTCCATTATTTTCTACTTGGGTATGTTATTTTGCAGGAATTAAGGTAATAAAGGGTCAAAAACAAGAGAAAAACGACCATAAAATGATAAAGAAACAAGAAGAACAAGCCCAAAGTGGAAAGAATTCTCTTTTTAAAGCTGAAATCCGACTCAGAAAGCAAAAATCCGACTCAGAGCACTGAAATCCGACTCAAAATGGCCAAATCTGAGTGGGATAACTAAGAAATGACCAAATCCGAGTGGAAAGACTCAGAGTAGAGCATTGCCGAGTGGAATACTGCACTGTTGGAGAAAATCCGAGTGAAATGTTCCCTGTCAAAGCCATTCTAAGTGATAAATGGCTGACTCGAGTGAAGGACCAATGCTGAAATGGAATAAGTCTCGGTTGGAGGTGATTCCGAGTGGAAACTTCCCCGACTGCGTCCATTCTGAGTGAAAAAAGGAGACTGACCTCCAATAAATATGTCCAAAGCTATTCTCCGAGTGAAAGGATTGCTGATTGAAGTAAATCCGAGTGGGAGCTTTCTGATTGCAACTAATCCGAGTGAAAAGTTGTTCTGAGTGAATGGATTCCGAGTAGAAGAGGCCACTGAAATGAATAAATGCTGACTAAGGAGGAATCCGAGTGGTTTCACTCAGAGAAGATGGCATTCTCAAGTGGAACAAGGCATTTCCGAGTAATGCCTTAAGCAAGCAAGGAAAATCCGACCAGGAGTGAATCACACTCGGACAGATTCTCATAGTTTCACACTAAGTCCGAGTGAGATCTCTGCAACGAAGAATACCGAGTGCAATGGGTCAGAAACCTATATTTCCGAGCAAAGCAAGGCTCGAACATGAGAGGAAATTCAATCAGCCAGATTCGAGTAAAGACAACCGACTGGGTTGATTGACGACTGAAGGTCATTCCGAGTAAAAAGCAAGAAAACACTTCCGAGTGTATCATTTCAAGGAATGAAGGTCGACTGAATTATTTCAAAGCAAATCTGAGTGAATGTATCCGAATGAATTTGACCGAGTGAATTCCAAAGCAAAATCCGAGCAAAGTTTGAACCGAGTGGCTCAGATTCAGAGACAGCCGAGTGAAAATGTTTGAAAACCGATTGAATAAATTCTGATCCTGAGCGAGTCTTCAATCAGTTCCGAATGAACTCCATGAAGCTGAGCCGAGTGAATGGTTTCAGTCGGATCCGAGTCCCTCTTCAGTCAATTCCGAGCCACCTTCTAATCAATTCCGACTGAATGGCTCAATCAGAAGTTACTCTTCAGTCACTCTTCACTCGTCCTTTCATCCAGCTTCATCACCGACCGGTTCTCCTCCAAACACCGACCCCCTAACAACACTGACTGGCTTTCACTCGGATTTGTGTCCAAAGTCACCTTTTAACTCGGTCTTTTGCTCAAAGGCCTCTTTTCCACTCGGATTCTGGAGAGAAGGTGAAATCCGACCCACATTCCCTCTCTTCTATCTACTGTCCCTTTCCTCTCCATCAATTCCACACCGTCCAGCCCACAACGTCCAGTCTCTTCACCACCAACACACACCGACTCTCCATCAACACTCTCCTCTCCACACCGCCCAGCAACCCACTCAACACAACACCGTCTAGATCTCCATCCAACAGCAAGCCACAAAATCGACCAACACCTTCCAGCAAGCTGTCACTCGGTCTTGGGGATAAACAGTAAGCTTTCACTCGGAATTATGGGGAAAACAACACTTTCCACTTGGAATTTCTCCATCTGCACCAATCATCACTAAATCCAAGCACCGAATTATTGGAAATATTAAAATATGCAAATTGGAAACAAGTTGGCACAGCTGGAACTCACATGCACCGAAAGTTTCCTCCCACTTGCAATTACAACGCGTTTCTTAGCTGGATCCCCCCTTTCCATTGCCTATAAAAGGAGAAGAAGTTGCAAGCATCCAGCAATCAATTCCATCAGCGTTAATTCCTCTTCTTTCTTCTCTCTCTTTTGTTTTCCTTTTCTTTCTTTCTCTTCCGTCCTTCTTTTTCTTTCTTTTCATTTTTTTTTATTTCGTTCCTTTTCCTTTCTTTTTCATTTTAATTTCTCTTTTTATTTTCTTTTTCTTTATTTTATTTTGAGAGTTGTGAATTGTAAAAGTGAGTTGTTTAAATTTGTAATTGGTGGAGAATACTGCAACAAGAAAATACAGTGGTAAATTATTCTAAGCTTTTGGAGAAACCCGTAAGTCTTTATTTTTTACCATGTCTTGTATGTTTTATTTTCCATTATATATATGAATTTGAATTATTTCATGAGTAGCTAAATTAATTATCTTGGGATAAAGGGGGTATGATAATATTTTATTTTAATGTTATTTTGACTTGGAATTAAATAAATTTCTGTTTTCCATTTAGTTCAATTATGCTCAATGCTTTTAGTAATTCCTAACAAGAACCTAAATGATAAAACTGTATACTTGTGGGTATATTAGTAAGTTTAGGTAATAAATGGAATCGAGAGATTTATTTTTACCGAAAAGCTTTGAACTAAACCTAAGATTTTTGAGATGCTTTTTGTGACCTCGGTAAAACCGTGAAAGTAATCAAAATTCTTTTGAGGAAATAAAAGGGATTTTCATAAAACGATAATGGGCCTTTCTGAGGATTAAGCAGCGCTTTCCATAGGTTAGGTACATTAATAGGATTCCGAGAGGAACATATTAATTAGCTTTTGGAAAATTCACCTTGGAAAACTTAATTTGATTCTTATTTATGAAAAGTTAAAATTCATTAACATAAAATAGAGTCTTAATCCCCCGAAATCCCAAGATATTCTCAACTCTGATTTTTAAGTGTCAAGTAAATTTTATTTTTATATTTATTCGTATTCTGTGCAACTTTAATTTGTGCTTTATTTTATAAAAATCTTAAAAATCAATTGTGTGGATAATTAAATTTCAATATACTGGTACTTTGAACACAGTCCCTGTGGAGAACGATAATCTTTTATATTACGCGACATAACCTGTGCGCTTGCGGGCGCTGTCACTCACCCCCTACAGTTGTCATTTTTCAGTGGATGAAGGGCCCAACCATGATATGTGAAGACACTCAAGCTGCTCGGAGTGTATTTGGCTAGAAGCCTTGGCCGGCTCCTGAATACCGAGTGCTTTTATTTTTTTATTGTAAACTTAAAAGAGCCGGTCGGCTTTTGTAAAATTGATTTTGTAATTGTTTAATTCAAATTCTATTTTGGAAATTTGAATTATTTATGAAATTTTATTTGATTTATTGGAATTTATTTTAAAAATTAAGGATGTTATACAAGGCTATTACAAAACAACTATGTGCATCATGTACCATACATATATGTACATAATGCTCCGAGCAGGCTGAGTGATCTCATATCTCATCGCTGCGTCCTATATCCACTGTAAAAATAACAATAAATAGGGGGTGAGCATAAACATGTCAAATGATAGTCATTGAATCGGATTAAGTGTCCAATTCATAACTATATATAAATCATAACCATATCACATAATCTTATCATATATCATTCATTCTCATATCATCAAATGATCATATCATCATGTTATTTTCAATAACATATATCAATGCATTCATATGCTCAATCAAATGGATCCATTATTAAGTCTTTTAATTTGTGTTGCAACACTGGCTCTCAGCCATAACTCAGCTCTCAGCTGATCCGGCCATTTTACTGGTACCAAACCGTTTGCCCTCTCACGTAACACAATCACTCCCAACGACAACGGTAGTGCCACGGGCTAAACCCCGAGCCCCGCTCAAGAGGTTTGCCTTGAGTCCCACCCAAGGTCTTTCTGTGGAATCCTCGAAACCACAATCATATTTCATATTTGTTCAGTACACAAGCATCACATTTCCTACTGCATCTTATGCATAGGAACAGTCATAAATTCACACGTACAATTCATTTCTCATACCAAATCCAATATCTCAACATCAATATCATATGAACGGAAAATATCATATTTCAGAATATATCACACATATCACATTATTCGGGATTTCTTATTGAAGATAACAATATTATCCTGACTCCGTTCATAAACTATACATTTAAAATGCAAACGCTCCCCCTACCTGGAATAAAGAATTCCAGCAGCTCCTCAGGCTATATCCAATCACAGTTCAGAAGTTTCGACTGGAATTTCTAACTCTGAACCCGTCCAAAGCTTCTTCTTCCTAAAAGCCAAGCTTCCACGTAAAAGAGAAGAAGTGAAGATTGGTCTCCTCATTGATTGATAATTTCCAGTAAAGATTGGAAAGGAAAAGGATTAGAGGTGATGTTTTTACACTTTCAAAATTCCAAGTTGATCCAACAGTAGAATTTGATATAAATCGTTCATGAAAAAAAGACGTGAACGAAGTGAAGAAGTACGATACACGTGTATTAAGAGATAAGGAAGAAACAAGATATTTAAAAGAAAAGAGGATAGGACAATAGAGAGGGTCCCATACTTAGAAAAATCAGAAAAGAGAATCTGCTAGAATTTAGAAGAATAGAGCGACGTGGAAGAGCCTCAATGACTGAAGTAATTATCAATTTCTGACTCTGTTTCAGTATTTTGAGCATATCTTTCTTTCCGAGAAAGATTCATCAGAGCCTTTTTCCGTTCAGAATTGCTTCACTCGGAGGAAATTTGCTCGGAAATGTTTCTACATAAAAAACTCAGTCATAGCTGTTCTTTTCCTCGGAGGTGATCCACTCGAAAAGGTATCACCCGGAGATACCTCATTCAGAAATATCTCTCTCGGATATATCTCTACCCGAGTCAAAATCTTTCTTCACTCGAAAATATTTCTCTCGGAAGTACGTCACTCGGAAGTCTTACAACCAAAAGGGTCATTCGGAGTCGAAGTTCAGTCCCAAAGACGAATCCCAGCACAAGCTCTCGGCAACTTGAATATGGACCCGAGCACGAATTGAATGAAAGAATTCACCACTTGGATATTTACTTCCCTCAGGAACTATTCACTCGGAAACGTACTCGTTCGAAGTTAAAGTCTTTCTCTGTCCAGAAGTACTTCTCCTGGAAAAGACTCACTCGGTATGCCTCAATCGGTGCCATACCACGCGGAAATCAGAAATATCTCACTCGGCGCCTTCCCACTCGGAAGTGTCGCACTCAGAGACACCCCACTCGGGAAAGTTGCACTTAACTCAGAAATTCCTCACTCGGAAATTCACTACTCAGAAATATCTTGGCCTGAGAAGTACTTATTCGAAATCAAAGCTTTTCTTTGCTCAGAAGTACTTCTCTCGGAAACGACCCATTCAGAAACGTTTCACTCGAATTTGTCTCACTCAAAAGTGTCTCATTCGGACACGGAGTTTTTCTTCACTCGGAAGTGATTCTCAACTTTCCTACACTTGGAAATATCTTAACTTCCTACACTCGGAAGTATCAAACTTAGGAGCGTCTTTGCCCGAAAGGTGCTCATTCAAAGTCAGAGCCCCTTCCTTTTCGTTCGGAATCAATCCTCTTGGGAATATTCCTTTCCGATAGAAGCACTCGTCCGAAGTTGGACTCGAAAATTCTTCACTGAATTATTTTTCTTAAATTTTCAAATTTAGGATGTTACAACCACTCATGGGACCAATTTAGAGACTCCATCTAAAATGTTGCAACAATGTGTTGTTATCGTCGTTGAATCATCAGCGACAAGCTATTTAGCGACGACGTAGTTCCCGTAAAAAATATCGTCACTGATAGTGTTAGCGATGACTTTGTTCCGTCACTATTTGGTATTATTTTAGTAGTGATATCGACCTTTGGACAAAAAGGTATTTTGACCTAAAGTCGTAATGCATGACCACTGTCTTGCATAATATGGTAATCTAATACTGACTTCCAACATCGCGCATGAGACTCATGACTTAGTACTAGTACGAGTAATTCTCTCGATACCAGTAGGTCAGAGTTGACTTATGTAATTGCGTGCTGAAGAGCAACTTGCAAAGTGACTAGTAGAAAGGCACAATTATTAGGTAGCGTCCTTTTTGCGTGTCAGTTTTTTTGTAAGGATCAGAATCGTACCGACACTACGTACGGAAAGCTCTCCTAGGCAAAACGCCTTTTCCGCTACTTTGAGATATAAGTACCTATAACTCAACAATGCAAAGGGAGAACATTCTTACTCTAACTTGCGCTCGAGTTCTTACATTCTCTCTGAATATTTTATTGACATGAGCATCAAAGTGTCCTTGTAGGTGACGCCTCTTTCGCCCTACAACGCGTGAGGTTAGTGAGATTAATCAAATGAGCACTCCAAGACTTCTATCTCCCCACTGACTTCCAACATTGCGCATGAGACTCATGACTTAGTACCAGTACGAGTAATTCTCTCGATACCAGTAGGTCAGAGTTGACTTATGTAATTGCATGCTGAAGAGCAACTTGCAAAGTGACTGGTAGAAAGGTACAATTGTTAGGTAGCGTCCTTTTTACGTGTGAGCTTTTTTGTAAGGATCAGAATCGTACTGACACTACGTACGGAAAGCTCTCCTAGGCAAAACGATTTTTCCGCTGCTTTGATATATAAGTACCTATAAATCAACAATGCAAATGGAGAACATTCTTACTCTAACTTACGCTCGAGCTCTTACATTCTCTCTGAATATTTCATTGACATGAGCATCAAAGTGTCCTTGTAGGTGACACCCCTTTCGCCCTACAACGCGTGAGGTTAGTGAAATTAATCAAATGAGCACTTCAAGACTTCTATCTCTCCACTGGAATAGAAGACATAATATCGGATCTCTATTAGACCGACATAATATACACACAAACAACACAATTTAAAGGTTGGTCATCACACTATATAATATACCCCGACCTAGACCAATTCATAAACCATTAAAAAAACTATTCAAAGATTTAAATTTGGGTAGATGAAAATATAGTTGTATGACAAATTTTCTGTAACTTATAATAATTTTGTGTAATTCAAACATAAACAAAAGTTATATAAAAAAACATCAAAACATGCATATCATGTAAACATTAAGAACCTTGAAAAAAGTAAGTGTCCCTTTCATCTCAATTATCCCCGCTATTGAACTTTTTCAGATGTGGTGAGTATTTTCTGATGTCAATTTATTCAATGAAAATACAAGACACATCCTCATGGCCATTACTTTAATATATATAAAATTTATGCTAACCGTTATCGTATATGGTTATAAAAAATTAATAATAAAAATATAATGCCCCATCTATCTATCCGATACTGAAGGAATTTAATGTAAAAGTTCCATTTTTATTCTTTAAACAAGATCTAGTTTGTTAAATTTTATTTATATTTTAAAATAAAACATTTTAAATTTTCGTTGGTTGAAGAAGTAATTAATTAATTAAGAGCTACATTAAAACATACAACGCTATGATGTGAACACGAAAATAACCAATTCAATAAAATCCACGATCTACCATCAGTTACACACCCATTCATCATATACTTATGAAACCCATCAAAACAAACAAAATCCAAGGAATTAACAAATTCACCTCTCCCATTTATATGTCTCATTTCCATGCCTCTGCAACAAAAAATGACATCTTCAAATACCATCTATTTTTTTCCCCACGTGTTTGTTTTCTTAAAATTTAAACTTTTTGAAATGCTCAACTCCAAAATTTCAGAAGTAAAAATTATGCTACTAATTAAATATTAAAATTCTTGATTAAAAACTTTGAAATTAAACAAAATCGTGAAAGTATAAACTATTAAAAAATGTTTCACTTCCTTAGAATGTAAACTGATATTGTAGAAAGGGTTATAGTTGACAAAATAGGTAGGTCAGACATTTTTAGACTAAGAGTTTTATCGGGTCAGACCAAAAAATCTATATATAATTCAGATTTTTATTAAAAGTATCTAAACATGTCAATTTTTATAGGTCAGTCTACCCTTATAAATTTAAGTTTTTTTAGACAACCTTTATAATTTTACAAGATAAAAATCAAGATGATATAGTCTAAGTTACCAAGTCACGTTACATATATATTTTAGGAAGTAATGGCTGGATTTAAAATCAAGAGGAATCTAAATGACGAAAATGCCTATTTGCTTGTCCTTTTTAAAGGTGAATACTTCTTGTAATCACCTTGTTCTAATAACTTTTTTTTCTCTTTTTTTAAAATAATGTTTTATCTTTGCTCTACTTGTGGGAAAGACAATCTGATGAGGCCAACAGTAACTTAAAACCTTTTAAATAATTGACTTAATTATGTAATTCGTCCATGAAAAATTTAATTTCGTAAAACTATTGTTGGGAGAAGGAGAAAAGTCACATGTTTTGTTATTGATAAATTATTATTTTAGTAGATGTTATTTAAAACTTATTTATATATTTGGTTTCTGAAAAATTTCTAGTTTTGTCGGAGAGTTAATGTAAAATATTTGGTAAGATTTTAGTCCATTTAAAACAATAAGTATTTAATATAAATTCTTATCATTAATGTCTTTTGTTAGCTATTGAAGAGACAAGCAAAAAAACCACATCGGCCAAATCAGATGTCCTTTTTTATGGACTAATATAAATATTTGTCATAGGTATCTCTCATTTTTTTTTTGTTAACTATTGATGGGATAAGGAGAAAAGTCACATGTCTTGTTATTGACAGATTATTATCCTAGTAGACATTATTTAAGACTTAATTATGTATTTAGCCTCTAAAAAGATTTCTAGCTTTATCAAAAGTCCCTATAAATTTCTTCATAGTGTTGTAATCTCTATAAAATTGTAAGAATAACTGAAAAATTTTATAAGGACTACACCCTTACAAAAAATTTTACAGGGATTTTTAACAAACTAAGATCCTTTTTAGAATCCAAATACATAATTGTGCCTAAATAATTTAAATAAAAACAAAATAAACCATGGATAGAGGAAGAAATATTGTGTAAAAATATTCTATCACAGTTAGGCTTCATTTGGATGCACAAATAAAATAAGATGAAAAGAAACAGGAAGGAAGAAAATAAGGAGGGAAGAAATATGATGAAAATAAGAAAGAAAATAATGTTGTTTGGATGGAGAGAAACATAAAAAAAAAGATATGGAATTTTTTTTTGTTTAGATAAAAAAAGAAATATGAGAATTTTTCCTTATTTCCTTTTTTAACTTCCTTCATTTTTTTTCTCTTTCAAATAAACAAGTAAAACTTTTCTCTTTAACCTTACAAAATTTGGGCCAACTGCAATTATACCAAACCTCAAAAAAAGTTTGTGAAGTTTAGCGAAAAAAAACCACGATCATACAAACAGGCCGGTTTAGATGTAAACCGATGGCGATGATCTCGGCCGAGTCAGTATGAGAGTGAAACCGGCCTGGGAGCGTTTTTTTTCCCTCTGAGTGGAAACGACGCCGTTTTAATGTGATGGGGTTCCAAAATGCATTTCGTCTGCCTCTACCTCTCTTTCCCTTACCTCAAGTCCTCACCGTTGCTCGCAGCAGCCAAGAATAAGCACGCAGGCGCCGTCACTTCCAGCCCATCGTCGTTCATCTCTGTCGACCCTTGGTGAAAGTTTCTTCTAATTTCTTCAGTTTGTCTGTGTTTTTAAGTATTATTTGATGAGATTTTGAGTGATTTTTGTCTGTTTGTCAATTGTAAAGCAAAAAGCGTTCTGGGTGTGTCTGATTCTTACGAAACTGCTTCTAGGTAGTTGTCTTATTGTCTTTTAAGCATGACAGGCGCGGTTTTTATGAAGTCCAGGTAGTGTTTTGATTGCTGATTCTGTAAGCATTACATTTACAGGGCTTAATTTTGTTGAGAGTTATCAATGCAAAATGTTGGGTAGTTGGTTCATGATCCTTTGAGGTATGTCTTGAGATTGTGTGAAGTTTGAAGATTAAGCCATAGTGGTTTGCTTTCCCAGTTGTTGATTCTCAAAGGTTGGTTGGTATCTAAGTTTTTTTAATTCTAATTTTAATTTTGGTTCTTTGCTTTGATATCCCACTTCTGGAAAGAAAAATGGTGTGCCTTTGCTTCTCTTTCTATATAATTTTGTGAATATTAGATTTTGTCTTTCTATAGGGAGCTATCATGGAACATGGAGTCTCTAACTGTCTTAAGGGGTAGTGTGCATTTTCTAATTCGTTTGACTAACTAGTGGCTATTCCTATTCCATTCTGCAGAACAAAGATCACAAATCATGGTGCAGTGGCAGAGACACATTTTCCCAATTCTTCGTCACATTCATAAGGGAGTAGTGGACAAACATTCTGCTTCAAACCTTGTAATTTCTCACTTGGCCTCTTCTTTTTCACAAGGTTAAGACTTTTCTCTTTTGCCCTTTTCATATTTTCAGCTCTGGTCTCAACTCAATCGAGTTTTGTGAGGGTGAGAGTTCATTAGCAAAATCCTTTCTTTTTGGTGTTGTAGGTCAAGTAGCCAGGAGAGCGTGGACTACAACTTCTCCCTATTTCCCGAGACCCTTTTATCACTGTTTTCAACATCAGGTAAAGTTGTGTTTTCATTGCATAATTATTAATCAGTTAAGTGAAACTATGTGCAGCCTGTTTGGATAAGTTGTAAATTCAAATTTACACATTGTGACACTCAAGTTATTGTGAAATCTATGTTCAAGTTGAGATTAGTTTGGATACACATCCCAATGGAATATTGTTGGTTGACACCCGAGAGATAGGAGAATTTGGATTCTTGACCCTTTTAGTGATTTGTCTAGTAAGTCACTCATTCATTTCTTAACTCGTTCTCCTAACTGAGTTGAGAAAAATTCATCATTGATAAATGTATTGCAAATCAGAAGTTCCTTCTAAGAAGAAGGCTTTCGCATTGACTGCACTGAATAGGATAAAAAATAGTAGCATTTTGTTGAAAATTTTAAAACATAAAATAGCCATCTCCCTTGATATTTGTGTTATGTGCACGTTACGTTAAATTCTGGTTCAGCTATACATTTGATTTTACATTGTCTCGTTGCTTATTATATGTAGAATAGGCTTGTGTGGTTTGGTGTCTGTGGAGAATAGTCCTGAGTCCTGACTCTGGAGAGTTTTTGACACTAATGGTTCAATGGGTTTGGGCAAGAAAGAGATTAAGATTTTGTGGAACTGTACAATATTTTCCTTTCTGTGTTACTTCTAGTTGAAGAGGAATGCTTAGATTTTTCAAGGTGCTTTGATGTTTGTAGGAATATTTTTGGGAAATAATAGTGTTTCTGGCTTTTCGTGTGTTCTTTTAAGTGGTTACCATTCCAGATTTGCATAGAGATTGAACTGTCATTATGTACTGTTGTTCTTGATTTCTGTTTTGCTGGTTCTGTTTAATCTTTTCTTTTATTAGTTTTCTTTTGTGGAGGGAATGTTATCCTCCTAATTTTGTATATCTCCTCCTTTCTTAGTGAATATCCTTTTTGTAAAACAACAAAAAACAAAATTACTTTCACAATTCTTCTTGCTTCTTGCTTGGGGAAGTGTCCTCTTGGACTTCTGTGATCATACTTTATGTTTGGAAATCTACACAGACACTATTCGTCTTCCAACTCATGAAACTAGTAACCCCAGGGCATACTGATCCCGTGTTGTTATTATTATTATAATAATTTTATATTGCTTTGTGGATTGCTTTGTGGATTGCTTTTGCTACTCTGATCATATCCTCTTCCTAATTCATCAATGGTTTGCTATTTCCATTTCAGGGAATTTCAAGCTCGACTTGGTTGCAAGCAAATTCATCTGAGGAAACACCTGTTTCGTCACCTTTAGTCCCAGTTTCTTCATTGGGTAGTTCAAAAGGTGAAGACCAGAAACAGAAAGTTGTTAGAAAGCAAGAAAAAGTTCAAGCAGTATTAAAGGGAATAAAGCAGGTTTGAGTTACCTTATCACTGTCTGTGATGGAATATGAATTGCTTTTGGCTTTCTTACTAGCATGATAACTTGTGCTACACATGGATTTTGTCAATTTTTATTTATTTTATTTTTTATACTAAGTTTTATACACTTTTAGCATACTTTTGTCATTTTTTTGTTAAGTAGCATACTTTGTCATTTGATTGATGAATGTCATTTTTTAACGTAGAATTCTAACATTATAACTATTTTATGGTTTTAATATGTTTTTTCCTTTGAAAATATGATATATTTTGTGATTAGTCGCTTTTTTATTTTTGTCATTTTAGTCCTTGCATTTAACAAAAATAGTGTTTTTATCCCCAAATGTCTTTTTAGTAAATTAAATTAAATAATTTTTATATTTTAACAACTATAAACAAAGAAAATTTCAAGACATTATTTAATACAAATCTTCATATTTGGAGATTAAAACATAGTTACATATCTTTTTTAAAATTTATGAAATTATGAATATGATAAAAAGGTCAAACTGAAAAAAAAATTCCTTTTATATTTTTTCAGATATAATGTTTTAATTTTTTCATCTAACCTAAAGAAATTATGAGAAACTATTTGTTTTAGGTTTTTAATTTTTTGTATCATACTTCAACACAAAATATTAACATTACAATTTTATTAATGTACTAATTTTTAAATACTAAAAGCCAGATTAAGATAAACATATAACTTACTCATTTTCTCAATATTTTAATTTTTATACTGGAGAAGCCAAATAACAAATAAAATTATGAAAAGAAATGAAAAATAGGCTGATGACCAGTACTCTTTTGAAGCTTTGTTTAACTTCGATATTGTACAGTAGATAGATATACTCAAGTTGGATGCAGGTGTTTACTGTTTAACATTTGATTTTGAATGACTGTTTAACATTCAAACTTACTTTACAAGCATGGTTGATAAACTTGAAAAGTTATACATTAGGTGTATTCATTTAGAGTATAACACTTATGCTGAATGTATTCAGTATATTTCACTTTAAAAAATTATTTTCTGTTTTAGTATGGAAAATCATAATTGAAATAAATGTACAATGTATCGTATCTTCAGTTATGGACAAACTCCTTGTGTTCCCTGCCACCTGTGCAGGTTGATTATCCACAAATCTCCCTTCTAAACTGTTCTTTATCATTTTAAAACAATTTTTGAGGGGGAAGGATAAAATGTAAAAGAATACGAAAAGAATTGGCTTACTTTGTTTTCTCAAACTGATTTTTCATCTTTCCTTCAATCTGATGACTGACCTCGGGAAGTTTCTCTGCAGTTGCAATTGTCACTGCTAGATCCAAGAATAAAAATCAGTTGTGCGCATTTTTATGCAACAAAATTCCAGTGGCGCATCTCTACTTTTCTATCAAAAGATACATGTGTGCAACCACACACACTTTCAAGCAATGCATATGCTTTCAACTAAGCCAACAAGGCTTTTCTGCAGCTTTGTAGGCAGTAGAAGAAGTAACTAAGCTTAGAACCATGGACTATGTGTACAAAAAAAGTCAGTTTCAATGACAATCTGTAGCCATAATAATACTCTAATGCCTGTTTTGTGAATATTGTATCTGTACAAAAAAATGTCAATTTGGATTGTATGCCAACATATATTCCTTAAAAAGCAAAGCCCTTCACTCATTCAAGCACAAAATAATTCCAAGTTTTATGAACATTCAGCACATATTCCAGATTTTTGAAATGCTTTACTTCTAGTGTCTGATTCATATCTCATTGGTTGCATTTTTTATATGTTACCTAGTTTTTTTTATGTTATTTTAGAGTCCAAAGAAGGTCAACTTGGTCACTGCTCTGGTCCGTGGTATGCTTGTTAAGGATGCACTGATGCAGTTGCAAGTGACAATAAAACGAGCAGCAAAAACTGTGTATCAGGTAGTAAGTTAGTAACACTAAGCTTGTTTCATTGTCACCTCCTAGGACAAGAATCAAGTGTGTAAAAGCAATATATTTATTTTCTTTGGAACTTCTTCTACCCATGCATGAGATTTTGTTCAATTTTGGAGGTTTTTTATTTTGTGATCTCATGATTTTTTCTACTTATAACACACCAATATCAAAATTCTATGGAGGCCTCACTCTTCCATGTTCAAAGGGGGAGGATTTCTTCTATTGCATTCCACAAGTAAAGCAAAACTGAAAGCATCTGTTTTAACAATTTGCAGGTTATTCATTCAGCCCGAGCAAATGCCTCACACAATCATGGGTTAGACCCAGATCGTCTCATTGTTGGTAATATTTTCAAGTTCATGACTGTTAGAAGTGAAACTCTTTTGTCACTTGATTTACAATAGAATATTATGAGGTTTGATTCATGTAACCAACCTCGTTTAGTAAGAAAAAACCTATGAGCTATTTGGTTTGAGAAAATATTTTCTATTTTCATTCTTAATTACAAAATTGTCATCTTGTTTTTGTTTTTAAAATTTGTATAGGAAACAATGAAATTAGAAAAAAGTTGGTTTCAATCTTTTCTATTCAAACTTTTGAAAGTAGAAAAAAAAGGGCAATTTTGTAATTAGAAGACAAAACAAGAAATAAAGTAATTTTTTTTTCCTCAAACCAAGGGGATGTTTAGTTTATGTTTCCGTTTTCTGTTTCAGTTTGAATGACAGAACTGTTATCTTGATGCTACATTCTTGTTTCTTACAGCGGAAGCCTTCGTAGGGAAGGGGTTGTTTAAGAAGAGAGTTTCTTACCATAGCAAAGGAAGATCAGGGATCAAAGAGAGACCAGAATGCAGGGTAACAGTTGTGGTAAGAGAGATAACCCCTGAAGAAGAGGCAGATATTGCTAGGCTGAAGGTACACAACTTTAAGAAGCTCACTAAACGCGAGAAACGACTTGTGCCTCATCAGCTTATTGAGACAAATCCTATTTGGGGACGCAAAAGCAAATCTAGTGCTGCTGCATCTGCATGACCCTTTCATGTTTCCAAGTTTTCATGCTTATGCCTTCCTTTTGTGCAAGAGATGCTTCTAGGTAGAAACATGCAGCCCAACTCTGGCATCAAGAAATTTATCTGCTCCTTGTTGCAAAAATGATAAAATTTTGAACTGAATTCGTATCTGTTAGTTTTTTTTTACCTTCCTACACTAGTATGAATCTCCTCTTGTTTACTGGGGAAGAATACACTAAGATATTTAGATTTTTTTTTGAGACAAGGGTATCTTTTTGCATAATTTTGTTATTTTTGCTTCAGTTATGGAAATACTTGCATCAAGTTCGTTCTGTTCTTACCGTAAGTTTAACAAGTGAAGACCCATGGAAACTTCTTCAATAATTTATAACTTCCATTAAATTTGTGTTATCAAGTTTTAAACAAATATTTACAAGTTATTGTTTGATTTAAGAATTTAATGACAAGAATGTAAAGTACTTAATTGATTTAAGTTTTTTTCCTTTGATTATTTGTTATTTATTACCAAATTCATAGGCCGTGTCCCGTATAAAACTGCTATATTCCTAAACGAAAACAAAAAGTGTAAAAGAAACAAGTACTATCTTTGAACATTTTTATAAAATAGAATTTGGAAGTTTCTGATGATATTTTTATAAGATATAATTGTAATTTTTTTGAAGTATTTTTTAGTATTTTCTTATTTTCTCTTATCAATTAAAATAAATAATAAATTATTTGAGAAGATAATCTTCCAAATCAAGACATTAAAAGAAGAGAAATATTAATATTTTTACTATTAGTAAATACATTAATGAAGTTTATTGTGGTAAACTGGAAATGATATTATTTTTTAAGAAAACAATGAACTTAATTACGAAATAATTATTTTTTGTTGAAAGCAGTTTGTATAGTTTATTGATGACATATGCATGCAGATCAAATGAAGTTGAGCACTGTACGTGCCTCCTTTTTTATTTTGTTAGCAACTTTTTATAAAAAGAACTACTAATAATTAGCATGCATGTGTTCCTTTTTCTATGGTGAATTATTGTCTTCTTTTAATCATCATATTTGTTAATTCGTTGAGCTATATCATAGTTACTCTGTCAATGACCAGAACAAACAATGTCTTAGCTTGCAGAATTAATTATTTTAAATACTTTCACTTCAAAAATTCACTATTTTGTTTTATTCTAAAATTGCTGAAAATATATGAAAAATAAATAAAAATGGTTAAAATAAATGCTAACAACAAATTACGAAAAAAAGAATTAAACATAATTAAGTTGTTCACTTATACGTAAGAGCTAAACAATTTAATTAGAATATATTAATTAATTGTGTCAACTAATCATCAGTTAATATATATTTTTGTATCCTTCAAAATAAAATGGGAGAAGAGAATAAATGTAAAAGAGTGAAAGAATCAGAGTTTGATTAAATTTGATTTTTTACGAGTGCATTAAAATTTATATTGATCATTCTAATTGGTTAGCAATTAAAATTTTTTTAACATTAATATTGGATCAAAATTAAACTCTTAAAATAAATATTATTTTGAGAATAAAAGCACAAATAATGCAATGATAACATTTCCTTCTTGATATTGCAAAATCGGTTAACTAATCCCCTTCGCATTTAGAAAGGGTTCAAACTAAAGGTTGATTGACTCGCTCAAGATCAACCCCTTGGGATACACTTATTTGTAAAAATTCTATCTAATAGGGGTATAAACAATGTAAAAGTTAATCAACTTATATTCAAAAGGTGCTCTCTAAGATTAGAGCTATAGGGTTTGCTTGAATTATTCTGGAAAAAATTATCGTATTTAGATTCTAATATTTTAATCAGACTTTTTAAAGTCCGAATCTTAAAAACTTTGTATAAATTTAGGTCGATTATAGGTCGGCCCACATGGTTGTTTGACCATAAAAATCATATATATTGTTGAATTGACTTAGCATAGTCACTCTGTAGGAAGGAAAAAAATAACATATATGCTTATTCCTAATTTCCCTTAGGAATATTAGTTAAATTTTAGTTTATTCTTCTAAAAAATTAAAGGTTCAAACTTTCTAAATGTTTCACTCTTCTTGTTACAAGTAATTTTCTTTTAATTAGTAAATAATTTTAAAAAAAAAAAATAAAGTGGGCCACCCATATAAGACTACAACTCATATAAAACCAAATTAGAACTTCTAAATTCAAGGCCTAAATAACAAACAAAAGTTTTTTTACCAAAAAAAAACAAAAGTTTTTTTAGCCTAGTTCTATTAAGCTTACTACTCACATGATTAATCCTAAATGGGAGTGAACCATCCGAATTGTCAACTATGGGCTCGTTTGTTTAAATTTATTTTAAGAAATAAGTGCTTTTTTAATTAAAAAAGTACTTATTTTAAATTTTGATGTGTTTGTTTAAAGTTTCAAAAATAAGCAGAAGCTAAAAATAAGCTGATTTCGGCTTATTTTAATAAGCAACTCTGATATGCTTATTAAAAAAGTAATTATAAAGAAAGCGTTTTTCTATAATCACTTTTTTAATAAGCTTAAACAAACGGGCCTTATATCTAATATTTTTTAGAAACCTTTTTTGAACTTTCGAGTATTATTTATAACATGTTTTCTACTTACTTCGTGAGTAAATTTTTATGATTTGCTCCACTTAATAATTTATATTAAAACATGAATCAAATCAATTTAACCGTTAAACTGTGTCATAATATTATGATATTACACATACAAAATTTTGGAAAAATCAAATATCCATAAATATATTATTTTGATAGTCAATTTTTTTTGCATTTTAAATTATATAAATTCCGTTAAAATTAAGTTGATTGATGGAATATCAAATAATTATCAAATTATATAAAAATTTTATTACATGTTCTACGTAATGAAAATTGTTTCTTCAATGGTCGATTAATGAAATTCAATAATATATATATATATATATATATATATATATATATATATAATTCAATTTATGCATGTATAAAAGAAAAGGAAGAGTAAGAAAGAGTAAAAAATAGTATAGTATATGAAGTAATTGGGTTATAAATTTCATTGTTGATTTTGCAAAGTAGTGATGGGACGTAGAGACACAATGATATTAATTTATGGAGTTTGGACCAATGAAGTTAAGAAAGGAGTGCAACCGAAAAGCATCTCCTTCAGCCTACGCAAGCCATGCACGCTCTCTTGCTTCCTCTACTCATAACATCCTTTTCTCTTTTTTTGTCTTTTCAATTATGATACCATTGCCATTTAAACACACTTAAATAAGAAAAACAATAAAAAAACGTTAATTAAAATACACTTTATTTCATTATCATTTATAGATATTTTTAACTTCTCGTAAAAAAATATTAGCTAAAAATATATTGTTTGATTGTTGCCCGCCAAACATGTCCACTTATTTAGATTAATCTATTTTTTGGCTCATTGTAAATATTTAACGGATTACAGAAAAAAAATTGTTGACTCAATAAAAATTTGATTATTTTATATAATATATAAGATTAATATTAACCATCAGATTTTTTTATTTTTACAATTGGTTTCCAAATGAACACTTAGTGTCCGTTTAGTTTACAGTTAGGAAAATGGAGTTGTGAAAAATCTAAATGTTAATATTGATCTTTTACGTTGTTTAAGATAGTGAAAACTCCATTTAACATATGATCTTTTTTTTAGACCAATCAAACGGGGAACCAAACAAACCCTTAGTGGTTTAGGCAAGTTAAAGATGACTTCAAATAGACATGTGTAGGAACTAGTTAATCAACCAAATTTCCTTAGTCGTGGAAGTTGAAAGGAATTTATCTCTGGTGAGTCTAACCCTAAATAACAAGTGAGTATATTGTTGCTACAAGGGGGTTTCTCATTTAGGAAGGTTCTCCTCTTTACTCCTCCTTGATATATGAAGATTTTCTTATACTCGGTGAGTTTGTAATTATTTTGATTTTAGTTGAGTATTTCCTCTTCATCTTTTTATGGTTTTCATTTTCCATGTCTTTTTATTGTCTAGTCACCACCACCACCTTCTTTGACTACCATTACCATCTTCATCAGCAGTCACCCTATTTGACATCACTATCACCTTCTCCATCCAACATTTTCTTAATTGGAACTACCACCTTCAACTATTATCACTTGTCCTTTTTTCAATTTTAGACTTCATTTAGTCTGGTCTGTCTGCTCAACCTTTTAGCTTTAATGATTTTGCTTTGTCTAAATGCTTTTGTTCAACATGAATAAATTAAAGATCTTGAGGTTTGTTGGTTGTAGTTGAGTTTGACTACGAAATCGACAGAGTTGGTTTAACATTTTTTAAAAGATGAAGATGTTTATCAAATATTTATTTCATAGAAATAGTTTAGATGAAGGTAATTTCTTAAGGCTTTTTTTTGTTATGTAGACTTATTTTTTTTCTTTATGTTTTGATTAGGTTTTAGTGCAACTATGTACTACTCTAATCCTATTTAGATGCAGAATTTTTACAGTAAGCGGGCATGTTGCTTATGATTTTTACATAAGCCATGTGTATTGCTGTTGATTTCCAAGGCTCATGGGTTCTAACCTTTTTTATCCATGAAAATGATTTTTGATGACAAAAAACAGAGAGTAAATTTCCATGTAACTATTTTCTTATGTTAGTTAATCTAATAGACCTAAGGGCGTGGATACATTAATAATTTGTTTGTTTATAAAGAAACGGGAACAGAGAAAATAGAAGAAAAAAAATTGAAATTTGGATTGAAAAGAAAAATAAGAGAGAAAATTCTAAATTATTTATCTCTTTTTCTTCATTTTTATTTCTTTTTCACTTTATTTCATATTATTATCCAATTCAATGGATATGTTAAACCCCTTGTTTATCAAGAAGAGAAAATGATATAGAATGAGATTTTTATTTAATAAATACTAGTAATATAATAATATAACAGTACACTCAATGAGGGTAATATAATAATATAACAATACACTCAATGAGGAATAAGCATGGTTGGTTCTCTTTGTAGCAACACAATAGTTGATTTGTTTTGGAGTTCCATCTGTGCTTTATTTTCATTAAGGAAATACATGTTGTATGTACTAATAAACTCATAATTGAATGATACTAGGAGATAAATAAATTAAGTCAACCATAATTCAAACTAATCAGACTCATTAATTAATTAATTAATCAATTAACCATAAACAATTCCATTCAAGGCATCAAACTCAACCGTTATGCGCTCCACTATGCATCTAAGAGTTAAAAAAATAGTAAAATATTAGGTAAAGTATATGTTTGTCCTTATAATTATTTTAAATTTTAATTTAGTTCTAAATATTTTTTATCTTAATTTAATTACTTACGATTTGAGATGATTTTTAAATTATTATTTTTATTTTAAAAATATTATATTTTAAAATCAATTTTATTAATGTATATTTTTAAATTGATTTTGAGAGATTTAAAATATTAGTCTAAAATATACTATCAACTTTCATTATTTGAGGGTAGCTACTAGTCAGTGCATTGAAATTTTCAAACACAACACTGAGGTCAAATACGTAAATTCGTGATCCAAACACATGTTCCCACAAGCTGTCCACTTCACACGTGTGGCGTTGCCAATTGTATTCACCCCTTTCAAGAACAACAACAAATACACACGTGGCGGTTGTCTCCACATCTTCATCCTTATATTGGAGATATATTTATTTTTAAAGTTCATTTAACCTATACAATGTTGTATAAATAAATTTTAAAAAAATTAGTAAAATTATGTTAACATTATAAAATAATGTATTTATGTTAATTTTAAATAAAAAATTTACTGTTAACATTTTTATATGGTGTGATGTTTGTATAAGAAAAACCTTCTATTTTATATAATAATCACAGTAATATTTTTCTCTTTTGTTTGATAATCACAATAGTTATACTACCGTATTTGTATAAGTATATAAATATAGATATATAAAAGATTTTGATATGTAATTTGATCTAATATGCATACCAGTCTCCAAAGGCCAACGACATTGGTTATAGCAGAATAAAAAATAAATGTTAAGTCATATCAAATATAGAACAAAGAACTCATAAAAACCAGACTAATGAGCAACCCCAATATGGATCTGTGAGCCTGATGACACCTGAATCAGAGTAAGACACAAATAGACAACTTGCTTATGCATAAAGACTGTAATATAAGTCATTCATTAAATTCATAAATAACAACATTTAGTACCCTTAACTACTTTTGTAATCTCTTTATTTCTCTGTAACATCCACTTAAGCATCAAAGTACCTTTTGCAAGTACACACTTAATGTGTCCCATCAACCACGATTGGAATTGACTTGAAAACATACCTTAACATGAAGGGCACACTGAACTTGTGTTTATAATACCGAACTCCCATTAAGTCAATGTAAAATAAGAGAGTGAGAGGTACATTCAACACCGGTCATATAGGGCGTACACTGTACCCTAGACACCGGTTGAATGATAATTAAAATAATATAATTATATTTTTTTATTTGTGTAATTTTTCTCAATTAAATAAGAAAGTAAAATCATTTATTTTTAAAAGTAGAAAAACTTAAATCACGCCATTTAAAATAACGAAATAAAATTATATAAAAGCTGATATCGCGAAAGTGTAACGGAGTCTTCTTCATTTAACGATGAAACATTTTAAAAATAATTATTTTAACCCTAAAATTTAATATTCAAGGTGGATTAATTTCTCTCATTTCTAAGGACAAATGTATACCATAGGATTGGTTTTCCCCAATGTTTGCATTTAGAAATAAAAGAATATACGTGTCTCGTTAATAATATAAAATAATAATACGTGTCTTGTGATTTTATGAATTTAGACGAAATCTTATAATTGAAGCTATATTGGATCTATTATTATTTTCTTAATAAAAACAAATTGGGAGAATTTCGTACTCGTTCAAAATTTACCCAATCCCAACGGTCTCAATGCCTGTCTTGAGATGAATCGTGACCGTTGGATCATAAAACATGGTCGACGCTTAAGCTCTCCTTCTCCGTTGACAGAGTAAAATAATGCCTTTTACAGAGAGAATCTTCATCTTCGAGACACCCACACTGACACATTATCTTCCATATCTATATAGACAGAAAGAGAAAAAAAATGGTTGAAACTTTAAAAAGTTTGATTTTTGAATGGTGGGTGGGTGTGAACAGTGAAGTGTAGTGTTTAATGTTTTTAATATTTTGTGTCATTTTGTATTAAATTTTGATGATTTCTTAGACTGAGTTTTGTTTTTTATTATTTGGGTTTTTAAAGTTTTATTATTAGCTTTGACTCTTGGTGAAACCTTCTTCTGATTTCTTCAATTTGTGTGTGTGTTTTTAAGTATTATTTAATGAGATTTTGAGTAATTTTTGTCTGTTTGTCAATTGTGAGGCAAAAACCGTTTCTGGGTGTGTCTGATTCTTAGGAAACTGTTTCTGGGTAGTTGTCTTATTGTCTTTTAAGCATGAAAGACGCGGTTTTTATGAAGTCCAGGTTGTGTTTTGATTGCTGATTTTGGAAGCATTACATTTACTGGGCTTAATTTGTTTGAGAGTTATCAAAGCAAAAATGTTAGGTGGTTGGTTCATGTTCCTTTGAGACATCTCTGTGTGTGAAGCTTTAGAGAGAGAGAGAGAGTTTGTGTGAAGTTTGAAGATCAAGCCATAGTGGTTTGCTTTCTCAGTAACTGATTCTTAAAGGTTGGTTGGAATCTGAGAGTTTTTTTAATTTTCATTTTCATTTTAATTTGAGGTTCTTTGCTTTGATCTCCTACATCTGGAAAGAAAAGTGGTGTTTTCTTTTTTGCTTATTTAATTTTTGTCTTTTTGAATATTAGATTTTGTCTTTCTATTGGTAGATATAATGTAACATGGAGTCTCTAACTGTTTTGGGCTTTTGCAGAAAACATTGGAGATCTAGCCTAGTGTGTTTTGTGCATCATCATCCAATGGTTCTCAACATGATCAAATCTTTGAATATTGAGCAAGTCAACTTGATTTGAGGTATATACTATACATATATTTTTTTAATTTATTACTACTTTGAATTTTCGTCTCATTTTTATTTAATTGTTATTATTTTTCTGGTGATGGTTCGTTGTACGCACTTGCGTGTATACTATACAACTGTGGATAGAGACTTGTGTCTTCCCTTGAAAGGAAAGCCTCTCTCTCTTTCTCATACCATTTATGAGGAAAAACACAGCTAAGACCTCTACTTTCCTCACCCTCGCTTTGAAGAATCCTTGACCGTTGATATGACTCATATCATAATCTAGATTCATCTTTCACACACTCACTACAACCAATCCTTCATGGTTGAAGAGTAAAGTTGGAGTTATGTTTCCTTATTGACCAATATATCCCTATAAAGCGTACCATGTTACATTTGTACCATGTGTTAGGTGTGTATCTTTTGTAAGGGTACTTTTGGATTCTTGAACATCTGCCGACTGCTTCTCTTCATTGTTTGCTGTTAAAAGTATTTTCCTTCATTTTCATCAATAACAATGTTTCATCTACCATAGTTTAAGTATAATAATAATAATTATATACTATAGTTTATAGCAAGTTTAATTTATGGTTATAATTTTCCAAGGGCATTGAATGATCACACTTGCTAAAGTGGGAGATTAGTGGGGCATGTTTAGGTACTTCAGTTTTGTTGGTCTAGTCATGCTTTCAGTAAACAAGCTTTTGTGTGATCATACGAGAGTAGTGTTGGACTAGTTGTTGTTTTGTGCCTTGGAGCTTTTCTATTGGAGTCTTAATTTATAATTTTGAAGGATTATATCATATATGATTGCAACTGCTCCACCACAACCTTTTTAATTTTATCATTTTTCTATTCAACAATTGGCATCTTGGATCATTTCTCTGAAGGCTTGGTTTTTACTTTCTTGCATTACATTTGTGGCAGCTAATCATCAATTCCTGCATCTGCCTAATCGAAATCATGGTGGAAGATGGTGATGAGGTTGTGGTTGATGCAAGTGCAGTTGAAGACTGGTTGTTGCTTGCAAAAGAACTTGTTCCTGTTGCACTTGATAAGGCTAGAGAGGTTAAGGGATTCCCTGTTAGATGGAAGATGATTATTTCTAAATTGGAGCAGATCCCGTCGCGTTTATCAGACTTATCGAGCCATCCATGCTTCTCAAAGAATGCTCTTTGCAAGGAGCAGTTGCAGGCCGTGTCAAGGACAGTAAAAGAAGCAATTGAATTGGCTGAGCTGTGCATGAAGGAGAAGTATGAGGGTAAGCTTCAGATGCAGAGCGATCTTGATGCGTTGGCTGGGAAGCTTGATTTAAATCTCAGGGATTGTGGACTTTTGATCAAGACTGGTGTGCTTGGTGAGGCTACTTTACCATTGGCTGTGCCTAGTTCTGTGGCAGAATCAGATGCTGCGGCACACAACAGCATAAGGGAATTACTGGCGCGGCTTCAGATCGGTCACTTGGAAGCTAAGCACAGGGCTTTAGACTCTGTTGTTGAAGCCATGAAGGAAGATGAAAAGACTGTTTTAGCTGTTCTTGGTAGGAGCAACATTGCTGCTCTGGTTCAATTGCTCACAGCTACATCTCCAAAGATAAGAGAGAAAACTGTTACCGTTATATGCTCTCTTGCAGAATCTGGTAGCTGTGAGAATTGGCTAGTTTCTGAAGGAGTTCTGCCTCCTCTTATAAGGCTTGTTGAATCAGGAAGTGCTGTAGGCAAAGAGAAGGCTACAATATCCCTTCAGAGGTTGTCAATGTCAGCCGAAACAGCCCGAGCAATTGTTGGACATGGCGGTGTTCGTCCGTTGGTTGAGCTTTGTCAAACCGGGGATTCTGTCTCACAGGCCGCGGCTGCGTGTACTCTGAAGAACATATCAGCTGTTCCTGAGGTGAGACAAGCTTTGGCCGAAGAAGGGATAGTGAGGGTTATGATCAATTTGCTTAACTGTGGAATTCTGTTAGGCTCCAAAGAGTATGCAGCAGAGTGCTTGCAGAACCTCACTGCAAACAATGAGAATCTAAGGAGGAGTGTTATATCAGAAGGTGGTGTTAGGAGTCTTCTGGCTTATCTTGATGGTCCACTTCCTCAGGAATCTGCCGTTGCCGCATTGAGGAATTTGGTCGGATCAGTTTCTGAGGAAACCTTGGTCTCCCTCGGTTTAATTCCCCGTTTGGTTCACGTGTTGAAGTCTGGATCTTTAGGTGCTCAGCAGGCCGCCGCAGCTGCAATATGCCGGGCATGCAGCTCAACAAACATGAAGAAATTGGTTGGTGAAGGTGGAAGCATTCCCCTCCTTGTGAAGATGCTTGAGGCTAAGTCAAACAGTGGTAGAGAGGTTGCTGCTCAAGCAATTTCAAGCTTGATGGTTGTATCTCAGAATTGTAGACAAGTTAAGAAGGATGAGAAAAGTGTGCCAAACTTGGTTCAGTTGCTTGATCCAAGTCCACAGAACACTGCAAAGAAATATGCAGTTTCTTGCCTTGGATCACTTTCATCAAGTAAGAGGTGTAGGAAGCTAATGATCTCATATGGGGCAATTGGATATCTGAAGAAACTCACAGAGATGGACATTCCAGGAGCTAAGAAGTTACATGAGCGGTTAGAAAGAGGGAAATTAAGGAGTTTGTTTAGCAAGAAATAGAGTAAAAAATAAATAAACAACTGTTTCCATTTGTATCACCAAGCAAAATGCTGAGTTGCAAACTGGAATGTGCAAGTTTGGTAAATCTATGTACTATAATCAGTAATCAGTCTTAGATTATAAATATTTAAACTTAGTGCGCACACTCTCTCTTTGTCTCTCTTGTTTCTTCTACATTTCTTGTGGGGAATGTCTCTAATAATAATAGTAAGTTAAATCTACCTGTCTCCATGCAGCAATTTGTATTTCTGATATCCATTGCCCACTTTGCTAATGCATATGATGTTTGATGATTAAAATCATTATTGGATCCTATTATAGAATGTATAGTGAAAACAATTGTAGTATTAGTGTTGATATTAGTGAACATGTCTCCTTCAAGAGATATTCGTTATTTTAAAATATGTAATACTATAATGTCATACGTTAAAAATGTGAAATGTTCAATACTATGATGTTATTCACAACTTTATTCTTTTTTTTTGGTAGATTGCACAAACTACTACATTGATCTTAAAGTTTATCAAAATTACACTATGCCATAAAATCAACACAAAAGATTTAGTGGAATGTAATCTTGACAAACATTAAAAAATTTTTGGTGTGTGTAATTTACCCTTTTAATTACAACATCTTTTATTTTTTCTTAATAATAAAAATAAATGCAAAGAAAATATTTCATTACTAAGACAACATTATCAAACAGAAATAGGAACTTAAGCTTTTAAGCTAGAGTGAATAAACTTTAATTTATGCTATACTTTCTATAAATTCTTGCATATATATTAATTTTTTCATACAAATACTTTTTTAAATTCAATATATACTAATAAAAAAATCTATAATATTTTAAAAAGACGTGCATTGTACAAGTTTACATCTAGTTTATTTTTATTAATTTGTTGTACCTTATTCAAATTCGTATGAGTTTGACAAGATCATTGTACATAACAAAACTCTTCTATCGAGATTTAATAATACTAAATTCTTTAATATTTAAATTCAATACCATAAATCAAATTAGAATAACTCTACTAACTATTCCACCACTTAGTGGTATAATCATTCATCTTAAGTAGAAGTACTCATAAATCAATATAACTATGTTAAAAAAAAAATACCATCAGAATCAACATTAGTAACCAAAACAATTGAGAATTGAAAAATTAATGAGGTGTTTGGTTTGAGATAATGTTTTATTTATTTTGATTTTTAATTACTAATTGTCATTTTTTTTTTTAAAGTTCATCATGAAATTATGGAAACAAAAAAAAAATTTATTCGATGTTGCTTACAAAATTTTAAAAACAGAAAAAATATAACAATTTTATAATTAAAAATAAAAAATAAAAACAGTGAAGTTTTTCCAATTTAATGCTCCCTAATTTTTTCTTTCAATTCTTATGTTTAAAACTAAACCCAAACTACTTGGTAATGGTAGTAATAGCTGTAGGGTTCATGTTCAGGGTTCACAGTTTTTTCTCATGATACTCTTACAAATCTTATTTAGTCATTTAAGGAAAAAAATAAATTTTTTAATGTTTTCAAGACACTGTATCTCTTATTATTATTTTTATTTATTACTTTTTAAAATAATAGAAATATTAATAAAAAACTATAGGTATGGTTATCCAATTTTTTTGTTCAGATTTACTATATCTAAGGTGTGACCATTTTCATGTAAAAAATCTCTTTAATTGAGTTTATATCAAACAAATTCTAATTATTATTATATAAATAAGTGAACTTTTTTCTTCTATATTTGGGATTATTTCATGATCAATGATACTTAACGAAGACAATTTGTCGAAGACTATTTCATGCAGATTAAGTTGTATATTTAATACTTTTTCAGATTACAGAAAATCAATTTGGGTTAAATTTGACTTGATATTATATTCAAATCAAACCGTAAGTTATTATGTTCAGCATTTAGTAGCTGAGGGGTTTCTTGGTACAAGGGCTACCATTGGGGTTTATACGTTTCCATTGATCTAGGCGTGAATGAACTTCTCTTTTCTTTTAGTGTCCTTTCTTTGTCTTGCAATGTGTCCCCGATTTTCTTTTAGTTTGTTTACCTTTGTCTTTTGGTTACCTTTCTGCTTGGTCAGGTCTTCTTCAGCTATGCTCCCTTCATGTTTTTGCTGGTGTTGGTCTTAACTTTTTTATAGTTTTTGCTGCTTTTCTGTTGTGTTTTGGTATCTCCATGGTGTTTTCTTGTTGACTTTGGTGTCCATGTTTGTCTTCTTGTTTCTGGTGCCTGTGTTTTCCCTGGTTTATTGCTGTTATCCCTTGTCTTTCTTTTGTTGGTTTTGTTGTTAGTGTCTTTTTTCTTCTTTACCATGAATGAGTTTAAAGTCAAGATCCTTCAAAACATCAACCGGACTGGTTTATGGGATGAATCTATAGTGGAACTGGAGTCTAGTAAACAACAGCTCAGGGAGATATATGAAAACACTCTGTTTTGGAAGATTGCTATACAAAAAACTCGAGGTATCTTGGCAAAAGTTTAGTGATTTCCAAATATCTGAAATGGGGAAAAATATTTTCATGGTTAGATGGAGGCTCTCTGGTGTATCCAAAAAGATCCTGGAAAATTATTTTTATGGGTCATTTACTTAGTTTACAAGAATGTCAACCTAGGCAATCTTTGAGTAATGTGAGTTTTAATAAACTACATAATCTTCCCCTGGATTTTATGACATCTGATAATGCTAAAAAAATTGGAAAAAGAATTGGTGATTTGCTGGAGGTTGAAGATCCTATTGTGGATGGGACGGTGCTTAGAAGCTTCCTACGGGTTAGAGTTAAAATTAATGTCTCTAATCCCCTTCTTACAGGCTTGTTCTATCCTGGTTTTGAGGAACAACTTATACCCATTCACTTGAGATATGAGAAGCTGCAAGGATTGTGTTTTAATTGTGGTATAATTGGCCATGATTTCAAGGTGTGCAGGGTTGCAAAAGAGAAGTCTGTTTTTGAAGAAGGAAAGTTGAAGTATGGTCCTCCTCTTTCAATTGCTCCAGCCAAGTCTTTGGCTTCCATAGCAATATAAAGCTGGTGTAAATCTAGATCAGTTCAAGAAGTGGAGAAGAAGAAGTTGGGCGTTCAAGAGGCCATTGGAACCAGTGGGGGCAGGGGAAGTCTCATAAAGTGGGCCATCTAATCTGCAAGAAGTGACAATTGATAAGGGGGGCTGGCCAAAGGAGCAGGAAAGGGAGGAGAAGCCATCAATCAGCTAGGTAGAGAAGATTTTATCTCTGACGTGGTGGCTCACCTATTATCAACTCTCTTAATACTACAGCTCTATTTGTAAGATACTTATTTTTATTTTTATATTAAAAATTTGAAGGAATTAGATTATAATTTTTTAAGATTTTTTAATTTATATATTATTTATGATTTTTTGAAAATTTTTAGAATTTTTAATTGTTTTAATAAAATAATATTTTTTAAATAATTTTAAATTCATATAAGTAACTTAAAATTAAAAATATTTATAAGAAAGTGAATTTAAATTATAAGAAAATTTTCTCAAATCCATTTCAAGTAGACTTATCTAAAAATTATCGGTTTTAGAAAAATCTTGATTTTTTCCAATTGTTAAAAAATTAAGAACGTATCAATAAATTTTTATTAATAGAAAATTTTAGATTTTTAAAATTTAAACTTTATATTACCTATTATAAAATTAGTGAGGACGGATATAATATCGTTAAATTTCAAAAAAGACTCATTTTGAATATTTAAAATATACCGAGTGAAATGTTACTATTTGGCTTAATAATTCAGCTGACATTTACTATGCAAAATACTGTCCATGTACGAAATTTTCAAAAAATGCACAGTAACCAGGAATGAAATTTCAAAAAATGTACAGTCTTTTATATTAAAATAATGGAATGCATAGTAATTTTTTTTCCTATAAATACCCAAGGAATTCTTCTTTAGAATTCACAATTTTAGATTAAGTTTTTTTTTTCATATAGTAGTGCTAGTGAGATAGTGGTGGAAGTGAGAGAGAGAAATAAATTTTTTTGGAAGAAGGTTCTGTCAAAATTTTAAGGTACGAATACTTCTCTTTTATATTTTTTAGGGTTATTTTCATATCATTTTTAGAAATCTATTATTATATTAGAAATAATATTATTTTAAGTTACTATTCTGTATAGTAAAATACTATTTCAATAGTAAATTACTATTTCAATAGTAAATTACTATTCTAATAGTAAATTACTATTTACTATTACTATTTACCTTTACTATTCATATTTTACTATTTACGTTACTATTCATAGTTTACTATTTACTGTTACTATTCACGATTTACTATTTACTGTTACTATTTATGTTTCACTATTTACTATTACTATTCACAATTTACTATTTATATTTTACTATTTACCGTTACTATTCACGTTTTACTATTTATTGTTACTATTCATGATTTACTATTTACTATTCACTATTTAAAATTTATTATTTCTGCTTTTAAGTAGTAATCTTAATTTTCATCTTGTAACTATATTAAAATGAAATTGATATGTTTTAGAACTCGGAGACGAGACGCGTACAGATCTTCAATAACAAATCAGGATACAAGAGGTAAAGGGGAGTGAGATAAGAGTATAATATGAAAAGACATAAGAATAATGGGAGGAGTCCCCTACTCCTTTTAAATTTAATAATATTATTATTTTAAAATATTAACTTCTTAACTTAAAATTTATAATAAATTTTAAATTAAATATCTGGTTTGACTAACTCTTACAAACCTATGCAAGGACTTGGACCATTATGGCCTATACGGACTGAATTAAACCTATGCAAGGACTTATACATTATTACCTTTACGGACTGAATTAAACCTATGCAAGGACTTGGATCATTATTGACTGAACTAAACCTATACAAGGAATGGATGACAAGGACTCAAATTGACTATATTAATAACCGTTAGACTTTGAATTATAATATTTATAAATGATGCTTTATTGACTTGATTTTGATTGATTATTTTTGTGATTGTTAATTATCTATGATTGTTAATTATGATGGATGATCTTGTGATGTGGAGTTTGAGCATATAACAAGCATGATGGAAAGCTAAAACTCAGTAAGAATTTTTTTACCTTACTCCTTAAATTCTAAGAAAAAGTATTATTTTATTTTTTTTAGTTTTTTATTTCTTGCTAGAAATTATTTTCATTGATTTTACTTTTAATATTTAAAAATCTAGTATTTATTTCAAAAGAAGTCATTTTATGAAAATTAATTAATTCTTGAATTAAAGAAAAATTTTATAATTGTAAGTATTTTAAAATAAGAATTATTATCTTTAAGTAAAATAAAATTTTTAAAAGTAAATTATTTTGTTTCAACCTAATAATTAAAGATATTTGGAAATAATTGAATTCAATATTGTTAAAGATTCAATTTTAAAAAAAATATATGTAAAGTTTTCTATGATAAGTTTTGAGATATTTAAGGCTTGGAAACTCAATTTTGGTGAGAATTGAAAAGTGTATCAAATTTATTTCCGTGGAACAGAAATTTAGAGAATTGAGAAAATGTACAGTTTATTAAAATGATATTGTAAACCTTTAAGGTATTTAATAATTGAGTTTTTAAAAGCCTTAACCAACTAAATACGTGAGTAGTTCATGCATCATGAATCATTAAAGTGAAACAAAATGATATTGTATAGGGACGGATTATAGAAACTGAGAATACATTAGAGGAGGCTTAATTACGAGCCTTGGGATGAGAGGGTGTGAAAGGGTGCTTTAGAGGACCTGGGGTAGCTCCCTAGTGTCGGGTACTTTCACAATAAAAACTTTCTCAATCTAACTAGTCTCTAAGTGTTTCTATGCCAGTTGAGCTGTTCATATTATTATTATCCGGACTTATAAAACAGTGTAAACTCCTGGTTGGCTTAGTGCAAATTAAAATTTAAGGGCCCACATATATAGGTAAGTTATGATGAAGATATTGCATAACATTCATGTATTCATAATTGATTGTGTATGTGATTGTGATTATGATTGATATTATTATATATTAGTTTGTGAAAACCCTTTGTTGCTTATGTCTTATTCGAGAATATTATATTCTATTTCTTACTCCTTTCTCTGTGTTTTTGTTTCATATATTTTAAATTGATAGTTCAGAGGGAAGGATTGAAGAATCTCGGTAGTAACAGAGGGTGTTACAAAGTGGTATGAGAGCAGTTAATCCAATAGGCCAGGGGAAAAGGTCTATCTTGCTTTATCTGTAAACTCTGTGTAGGTAATAGAAAATAGAATATCTGACTTAGTAGTAACTGTGATTGATGTGACAAATCTCAGTTACTGTGAAACAGGAAACTAGTGGCCAAAAACGATCTTGCTGGAGTTGTAGAACACTTAATCAATGCAATGAGAGGACGTGAAGGTGAAGGTAATGATGCCTTGAGAAGGTTGGACCTTTTCGAAAAGCGCAATCCACCTCGTTTCAAGGGAGGATATAACCCTGATGGAGCACAAACTTGGATTCGAGAGATAGAGAAGATCTTTCAAGCATTGCAATGTAATGAAGCTGATAAGGTAGTCTTCGCTACTTATGCCTTATCTAAGGATGCCGAACATTGGTGTTATAGCATGCGTAGACAATTCAAAGTCAACGACATGGAGATTACTTGGGATCATTTCAAGGATATGTTTCTGGAGAAATAATTTCCAGCTGATGTTAAAGAGAAAAGACAATTTGAATTCCTGTCGCTGACCCAAGGAAATATGACCGTTGGAGAGTACGCATCCAGGTTTAAAGAGCTATCTCGTTTTCATTCTCATTATAATGATGCTACTAACGAAGGTGATTAGTGTGCAAAGTTTATAAATGGATTGCGGCCAGAAATTAAGGAAGCTATACGAATGCAGGAAATTCATGAATTTTCTGTATTGGTAAATCGCTGCAGGATCTTTGAAGAGGATCATAAGGATAGAATGACCAAAAGTCATGAGCCCATTCATAAGGCGGGAGAAATGAGAAGTGGAGGACCTCACCATCACCAAAGAAGAGACTTCAGGAGAAATAAGCCTTACCAAGCACCATTTCACCGGTTTGGAGTAACATCTATTCCTAACAGACGCCAAGCTTCAACTGGAAGCTATTACCAGACATCTGCACCAAATTTTAAATGTTTTATCTGTGGAGGACCCCATTTGAAAAGGGATTGTCCTAAAAACACTTATGTTTGCTTTAAGTGTAACAAACTAGGTCATCACATCAAGGATTGCCCAGAGATGAAGAGAGAAAACCCTGAAGGTGCGAGTACAAACATAAATACTCAAAGAGGCGTGCACAGTGCAGTCGGAAGGCCGAAGGCAAAAGGAAAGGTTTTTGCAATCACTGAGAAGAAGTATCTCATTCTGATTCCATGGTGGAAGGTAAGTGTATCATTAATAAGATTCTTTTAACTATTATGTATGACTCAGGTGCATCACATTCCTTTATTGTCAATGACTGTATAGAAAAACTAAAATTACCTGTGATAGAACTGCCATTTGACTTATCTGTACATACTCCTGGAAATAATCCCATTGTCACTTCTAAAGCCTGTTAGAAATGCCCTATTGTCATAGATGATAGGGACTTTAAGGCTAATCTTTTCTATTTACCCCTTTCTGGCTTAGAAGTTATTATTAGGCTAGATTGGTTGTCTGACAATCATGTTCTAATAGATTGTCATAATAAAACCATAATGTTTAAAGAACCAGTGAATTTGAATCCTGAGGATTCGAGATTTCTAACCGCCAACCAAGTGAGTGCCTCTTTAAAAGGAAGGGCTCAAGGATTCATGCTATTGCTTTCAACGAAAGGAGAGCAAGAATAAAAAATCTGCCGGTTGTGTGTGAATTTCCTGACATTTTTCCTGAAGATATCCCTGGTTTACCCCCAGAAAGAGATGTGGAATTCGTCATTGATCTAGTACCTGGAGTTTGACCCATTTCAATTGCACCATACCGAATGTCACCTCTAGAATTAACAGAGTTGAAGAAACAACTTGAAGAGATGATAGAGAAGCAGTTTATACGACCCAGTGTATCCCCTGGGGTGCACCAGTGTTATTGGTTAAGAAAAAGGATGGTAGCATGAGGTTGTATGTAGATTATCGGCAACTGAACAAGGTGACGATCAAGAACAGATATCCTCTGCCAAAGATTGATGACTTGATGGATCAGCTGCGTGGTGCCAAGGTGTTCTCCAAAATTGATTTGAGGTCTGGATACCATCAAATAAGGGTGAAGAAAGAAGATGTACCAAAAACTGCTTTTAGAACACGCTATGACCATTATGAATATCTAGTAATGCCTTTTGGTGTAACTAATGCATTACCCATATTCATGGATTACATGAATAGGATTTTTCATCCATATCTAGATAAATTTGTAGTGGTGTTCATTGATGATATATTAGTGTACTCTAAAAGCAGAGAAGAACATGTGTAACACTTGAAGATTGTGTTAGAAATCCTGAAAAAGAAACAACTGTATGCAAAGCTATCGAAGTGTGAATTCTGGTTGGAAGAAGTGAACTTTTTAGGACATGTAATTAGTCAAGGAGGAATAGTTGTAGACCCTTCCAAGGTGGAGGCAGTTTTAAAATGGGAGAGACCAACCACGATCACTGAGATTAGAAGTTTCTTGGGCTTGGCTGGATACTATAGGAGATTCATTGAAGGATTTTCAAAGTTAGGATACCCACTGACCAAGCTAACACGGAAAGGACAACCTTTTGTGTGGACAACACAATGCGAGAATAGTTTCTAAGAGCTGAAAGCTCGACTTACTTCTGCGCCGGTGTTAGTACTCCCCGATCCACATAGAAGTTTTGAAGTTTACTGTGATGCGTCTAAACAAGGACTAGGAAGTGTACTCATGCAAGACACGAAGGTTGTATCCTATGCGTAGGCAACATGAGATTAACTACCCTACCCATGACTTAGAGTTAGCCACTGTAGTTTTTGCCTTAAAGATTTGGAGGCATTATCTATACGGTGCAACATTCGATGTGTTTAGCAATCATAAGAGTCTCAAGTATTTATTCGACCAAAAGGAGTTAAACATGAGGCAACGAAGATGGATGAAGTTCTTAAAGGATTACGACTTTGAGTTACAATACCATCCTGGAAAAGCGAACATAGTAGCTGATGCCTTGAGTTGAAAGTCTCTATATGCGTCCACAATGATGATTAAAGAGCTGGAATTGATAGAGAACTTCAGAGATCTTAACCTAGCAGTAAAGGTTAATGCTAACAACTACAGATTAGGAGCGTTGCAAGTGACAAGTGAATTCCTGAGGCAAGTTTTAGAGGCTCAACGAGAGGATGAATTCCTACAAGAGAAGAAAGAACTCTTGAAACAAGGAAAAGAAGCCTAGTTCAATGTGGGAAACGACCAATTGTTGAGGTATAAGGATCGAGTGTGTATCCCTGACAAAGAGGAGTTGAGAAAAGCAATTTTGGAAGAAGGCCACAAAAGTTATATGAGAATTCATCCCGGAGCTACTAAAATGTATCAAGATTTAAAGAAGTTATTTTGGTGGCCTAGAATGAAGAAAGCGGTGGCAGAGTACGTGGCTGCATGTCTAATTTGCTAGAAGGTTAAAGTGGAACATCAAAAAAACCCCTGGAATGCTACAATCAGTGGAAATACCGGAATGGAAATGGGATAGCATTACCATGGATTTTGTGTCTTCTCTACCTAAAACTCCATTAGGACATGATTCAATATGGGTAATAGTTTATAGATTAACCAAATCTGTCCACTTTATTCCCATTAATATTCATTACTCTATGGAGAAGCTGGCAAATTATACATTGAGGAGATTGTGAGATTGCATGGAATTCCTTCAAGTATCATTTCTAATTGGGACCCTCGTTTTACATCACAATACTGGAAGAGCTTGCACAAGGCTTTGGGAACAAGACTGCATCTGAGTTCAGCATATCATCCTCAGACGGATAGACAATCAGAAAGAACAATCCAATCTCTAGAGGACTTGTTACGAGCTTGTGTGTTGAAGCACAAAGGAAGTTAGAATCAATTCTTACCATATGTGGAGTTTACCTACAACAACAGTTTCTATGCAAGCATTGACATGGCACCTTTTGAAGCATTATATGAAAGAAAATGTAGGACCCTGCTATGTTGGTTTGAGACTGGTGAAAACTTAATGCTAGGAGCAGAGTTGGTACAACAAACCACGGATAAAATTAAAATAGTTCAGGAAAAGATGAAGGCAACACAGAGCAGGCAAAAAAGTTACTATGACAAAAGAAGAAAGCCGCTCGAATTTCAAGAAGGCGATCATGTATTTTTGAAAGTCACACCTATGACTAGGGTTGGTCGGGCAATGAAATCTTGAAAACTAACTCCTAGATTTATTGGTCCATATCAAATAATTTATAAAGTTAGTTCTTTTGCCTACCAAATAGCATTACCACATTTTCTTTCTAATATCCATAACGTTTTTCATGTGTCAAACTTATGAAAGTATATATCTGATCCTACACATATTATTGAACCTGATGTCATATAAGTTAAAGATAATCTTACATATGATGCACCACCTATCAGAATAGGTGACAGAAGAATAAAAAATTAAGAGACAAGACAATTTCGCTTGTAAAGGTCATTTGGAGTGAAACGAGGAGAAGATGCTACATGGGAACTAGAAACTGAGATGAAAGAGTCTTATCCTCATTTGTTTTACTAAATAATGTAAATTTTGAGGACAAAATTTTCTAAGGGGAGTAGAGTTGTAAAACCCCTATTTTTATTTTTATATTAAAATTTTGAAGGAAGTAGATTATAGTTCTTTAGAACTTTTTAATCTACGTATTATTTATGATTTTTTTGGAAATTTTTGGAAATTTTGAATTTTTTTAATAAAATAATATTTTAAATAATTTTAAATTCATATAAGTGACTTAAAATTAAAAATATTTATAAGAAAGTAAATTTAAATTATAAGAAAATTTTTTAAAATCCATTTCAAGTAGACTTATCTAAAAATTATCGGTTTGAGAAAAATCTTGATTTTTTCCAATCGTTAAAAAATTGGGAACGTATCAATAAATTTTTATTAACAAAAAATTTTAGATTTTTAAAATTTAAACTTTATATTACTTATTATAAAATTAGTGAGGACTGATATAATATCGCTAAATTTCAAAAAGGACTCATTTTGAATATTTAAAATATACCGAGTGAAAGGTTACTATTTAGTTTAATAATTCAGCCGATATTTACTATACAAAACACTGTGTATATATGAAATTTTCAAAAAATGTACAGTAACCAGGAATGAAATTTCAAAAAATGCATAGTATTTTTATATTAAAATAATAGAATGCATAGTAATTTTTTTCTATAAATACCGAAGGAATTCTTCTTTAAAATTCATAATTTTAGATTAAGTTTTTTTAATATAGTAGTGTTAGTGAGATAATGGTGAAAGTGAGAGAGAAATAAATTTTTTTGAAAGAAGGTTCTGCCAAAATTCTAAGGTACGAATACCTCTCTTTTATATTTTTTAGGGTTATTTTCATATCATTTTTAGAAATCTATTATTATACTGGAAATAATATTATTTTAAGTTACTATTCTACATAATAAAATACTATTTCAATAGTAAATTACTATTTCAATAGTAAATTACTATTCAAATAGTAAATTACTATTTACTATTACTATTTACTATTACTATTTACCTTTACTATTCATGTTTAGGGTTTATCGTTACTATTCACGATTTACTATTTACTGTTACTATTCATGTTTACTATTTACTGTTATTATTTATGATTTACTATTTACCGTTACTATTCACGTTTTACTAACATTTTACTATTTACTGTTACTATTTATGATTTACTATTCACTATTCAAAATTTACCATTTCTGCTTTAAGTAGTAATCTTAATTTTCATCTTGTAACTGTATTAAAATGAAATTGGTATGTTTTAGAACTCGGAGACGACACACGTACGGATCTTCAATAACGAATCAGGATACAAGAGGTAAGGGGGGAGTGAGATAATAGTATAATATGAAAAGACATAAGAATAATGAGAGGTGTCCCCTACTCTTTTTAAATTTAATAATATTATTATTTTAAAATATTAACTTCTTAACTTAAAATTTATAATAAATTTTAAATTAAATATCTGGTTTGACTAACTCTTACAAATCTATGCAAGAACTTGGACCATTATAACCTATACGGGTTGAATTAAACCTATGCAAGGACTTGGACATTATTACCTTTACGGACTGAATTAAACCTATGCAAGGACTTGGATCATTATTGACTGAACTAAACTTATGCAAGAAATGGATGACAAGGACTCAAATTGACTATATTAATAACCATTAGATTTTGAATTATAATATTTATAAATGATGCTTTATTGACTTGATTTTGATTGATTAGTTTTATGATTGTTAATTATCTATGATTGTTAATTGTGATGGATGATCTTGTGATGTGGAGTTTGAGCATATAGCAAGCATGACGGAAAACTAAAACTCAGTAAGAATTTTCTTACCTTATTACTCCTTAAATTCTAAGAAAAAGTATTATTTTATTTTTTTTAGTTTTTTATTTCTTGTTAGAAATTATTTTCATTGATTTTACTTTTAATCTTTAAAAATCTAGTATTTATTTTAAAAGAAGTCATTTTATGAAATTAATTAATTATTGAATTAAAGAAAAAATTTATAATTTTAAGTATTTCAAAATAAGAATTATTATCTTTAAGTAAAATAAAATTTTTAAAAGTAAATTATTTTGTTTTAACCTAATAATTAAAGATATTTGGAAATAATTGAGATTTCTAAATTCGATATTGTTAAGATTCAATTTTAAAAAAAATATGTAAAGTTTTCTATGATAAGTTTTGAGATATTTAAGGCTTGGAAACTCAATTTTGGTGAGAATTGAAAACTGTATCAAATTTATTTCTGTGGGACAGAAATTTAGAGAATTAAAAAAATGTACAGTTTATTGAAATGATGTTGTAAACCTTTAAGGTATTTAATAATTGAGTTTCTAAAAGTCTTAACCAACTAAATACACGAGTAGTTCATGCATCATGAATCATTAAAGTGAAACAAAATGATATTGTCTGGGGACAGATTATAGAAACCGAGGATACATTAGAGGAGGCTTAATTGTGAGCCTTGGGATGAGAGGGTGTGAAAGGGTGCTTCAGGGGACCTGGGGTAGCTCCCTAGTGTCGGGTACTTTCACAATAAAAACCTTCTCAATCTGACTAGTCTCTAAGTGTTTCCATGCCAGTTGAGCTATTCATGTTATTATTATCTGCAATTATAGAACAGTGTAAACTCCTGGTTGGCCCAGTGCAAATTAAAATTTAAGGGCCCACATATATAGGTAAGTTATGATGAAGATATTGCATAACATTCATGCATTCATAATTGATTGTGTATGTGATTGTGACTGATATTATTATGTATTGGTTTATGAAAATCCTTTGTTGCTTATGTCTTATTCGGGAATATTATATTCTGTTTCTCACTCCATTCTCCGTGGTTTTGTTTCACATGTTTTAAATTGATAGACAGTAAATATAACACATTCTAGAAAGAGAGCTCGGTATGAATACCGTGGTCCAATAAATAAATAATGTTATTAAGTAACTGCTTCTAGGCCATGGAGTTTTCTCTCTTTCTTATAATCTTTAATATTTATTTTCTTTGGATGAATGTAAAATTACTTTATAAAGTTTTAATAATATTTATGAGGTATTTCAGAAATAATGTATGTAATTTATTCCCATAGTTTCTTTTTAACAATCATATCTTTTAAAAAAAATTTATGAATTTTTCTATAATTTATTAAGGTGTAACAGAGGGTGTTACACTATGCTATCCTCTTAATGGCCCTCAAGGTAAGGCAGATCCTACTTTGGATTCTCTAATTAACCAATCAACCCTCAGTTAGAATTTCTCAAATCTAGGTAGCTTTTACTATAGCAGCTTTGGTTGCCAGCCTTACAAACCCCCATAAGAATGTGTAAAGGAGAGGATGAGTTGAGATGGCCTTTTACTTAGGATGGTGAGTATACAATCAAGTTAGGTTGTAGAGCTATTAAACAGCTCTCAGATGCGTCAGACCAGAGGCCATCTTCTTCCTATTCCCTTATGCTTCCCTTTGGAAGACTATTTGGGCATCTAAGGTTCCTAAGAAAATACAATTTTTTATCTAGAAGTTATGTAATAATTTGTTGTTGAGTAATAAGGCCTTTGTGAAGAAGAATATCAAAAGGGATCCCAAGTGCTCCATTTGTCAAATAGAAGGTGAATCCTTGGAACATATATTTCTAAAGTGTCAGTGGACGGCTCCTGTTTGGTTTGGATCAAATGTTCAATGTGACCCTCACAATGACAACATAGCTACAGTAAGACATTGGATAGAAGGAAAAATTGTGTTATTTCAATAAAAAAAAGGATGATGCAGATTTTCTTATCTTTAAGTTGTTCTACACTTTTTGGTACATCTGGCTAGAAAGAAACAAATTCATTTTTCAAAGTTTGAAGCCTGGTCCTATGCATATTATAATTACAACTCAACACTCCTTGCATTATTTCTTTAATGCTAATCAAATCAAGCATCCTCAAATCACTGGCTTACCAGTTCAAAAATTGCCTGCTAGATGGAGACCACCCCCTTCAGGAAAACTGAAAGTGAATGTTTATGCTACTTGGTCTGACGCCTCCCAAAGATCTTTCACAGGAATCATCATTAGGGATCATCTTGGGGACACAATTTACGGCCACTCGTCTTCTAATTGGGCCTCATCTATGCTTCAGGCCAAGGGCTTAACAATGAGGGGGGCGATTATTTTGGCTTATAATCTATAGTGGAAAAATATTATTTTTGAGTCTGATAATTTGAATTTGGTAAGAGCATGTAGAGGTGAGATAAAATTTCGAGAATTAGACCCCATTGTGCAAGACATTACCTGTTATTGTCGATCCTTCTTGTCTTGTGGTTTTACCTGGGTCGACAAGGACGGTAATGCAGCTGTAAAGGTGGTGGCCCAACAAGCGAAGAACAATTCTTTGGGTCGGAATTGGTGGATTTCCCCTCCTTTAAGCCTTCAGAAGGTCTTGGTGCAAGATAAAAGATGGATTCCCCCTACAAATTGCTCAATTCTGGGTCTACCTCTATATTGGAAGAACTTGTCCATTCTTCTTAGTCACACCTTGACTAGGGGATGCTCCTCCACTTAGGGTTTTCCCTATTCAAGTTGGGATTAATAGGTTCTCTTTGTTCATGGCCATTATGGTCTCTTCTCAACATGCAGGTTTAGAAATTTTCTGTTAGATTTGTTATAGCCTAAGTTTTGCTGTTTGTTATGCTTGCTGAGTCTTTTTCCTGAGTGCTTGGCTTCCTTGATGTAAGTTTTGGGACTTTGAATGTTTTTATATATGCGTTTCAATTCTGAAAAAAAGAAAACGGGAAAAGGCGCGGTTATTGGTGCTTGAACAAAAAAAAGAAAAAAACCGTAAGTTATTATTAGAAATTTTTACTTTAATTTCAGTTTGGTAAAAGAACAAACAAATAAGTAAAACAATCATGGTTTTTTTTTAAAATTATCAACTTTCTATTTAGTGTGTGAAATATTTCAAGTTTATTAAACAAAATTAATAATGTACAAAATAATAATATTACAAAAGCCCAAAAAACCAACCAAGTTGAACTCACTTATAGTTAAAATTGGTTGATAACAATTTGGTTGAGACACGAGACAAAACATGACATTTATTGATTCTAAATATAAACATAAATAAAAATAATTAATTTTACCTTAATATTAAATGAAAATAATTATTTATATTAATATTATTAAATATTTAATATAATTTCTTAAGATATCTGTAACATCCTAAAAATAGGATTTAAGTGGCAAAGTAAGAATAAAGAGGAAATAAAATGAAATTGGGAAATTAATTAAACAATTACCGAAATAACCAACGCGTCCCTAGACCTTTTAAATTAAAAATCGTTCTCTTTTCCTCTTTGTTATTTAAAAAGCATCAGAGAAAGTGAGAAACTTTGCTTCTACTTCCTTCTTCTTTTTCAATTGGCTATACCATCTCCCTTCTTCAATTTCTCTCAAAAACATCAAATTGAAGTGGAAATCAATCTCCCTCTTCTTCCCTCTTCACATGGACAACCCTAGATCAAGGGAAGAAGCATTGAAATTTTCTAATTTAAAGTAATTTGATAGACCCATGCCATGGGTTTTGATTAAACTTTGCTTTCATTATTCATTTCTTGCAATTTAATGGATTTTGGAGTATATAAAAGCTAGTTACATAAGTGGGTAGCTTTGTCATTTTCTAAAACATAGAGTTTTCATGAAAAAGAGAGTTAGAATGGCTCTAGCTTACTAATTCCATAAGATTATAGCTTATTAAGTGTCGTTTCAATGAATTAAGGTGGTTTTAGAAGGTTTCAGAGTGATTCAGAGTTCGGAGTTGGTTCGGAGACGAGCTTCGGATTTGACAACATTGGTTTGGTAAGTTATATCTTACTGAAATAGTTCTAATTTAATGATTTCTAACTTGGCAAGCAATATTTGTATCGATTTTGAAATTGAAATCAATTATTATGAATATTAGGAAGTTGTCGAATTTAAGGAATCAGGGTCGGAGCTTGCGAGTAGAGGTTCGTTAGCATTCGATCGATCGATCGAAGAGCTTCTAGAATTCTCTATTCGAGGTAGGGGGAGCTTTTACATAATTAAATGCATAGTTATAGGCAGATTCAAGATATATTGACATATTGAATATATAATTAATAGGCTTTGGTGAACCTTTATGTGTATATTGTTTATCTTCGATGTGAATGAGAAAGATTGCATAATATGTAAATTATGCTTGAATCCTTGAGTTATATGAATGTATGAGGTATTTATGTTATGAAAGACGTGAATTTTCTCAGGGAATGACACTTATGCTTGAAATACTTAAATGGACCTAATAAAGTTGAAATTACCAAGAGATGCTTGAATTGTGAAGTAGATGATATTTGAATAGTATGATATGTTTATGTATTCATTTGATAGTTTGAAATCAAAGGCTATGAGCATAAAAGCGTGGGACGCTTAACCAATGAATTGGAATTGATAAACTGATGATATTTAAATACATGAGATGCCATATGTATATATGAAAGACCTTGGTGGGACTCAAGGTAAACCTCTTGAGCGAGGCTCGGGGTTAGGCTGTGACACTACCATTGTCACTGAGAGTGATTGTGTCACGTGAGAGGGCAAACGGTTTGGTACTAGTAAAACGGTCGGATTAGCTGAGAGCTGAGTATATGACTGAGAGCCAGTGTTGCAACACAAAGTTTTATGATAAATATTGGATCCAATTGAATGAGAATGATATATGTACATATATATGTTATTAAGAATAACTTGATGTCATAGCATGGTGATATTAGTAGTCAATGTTGTTGAATGGTAGTTTGTGTTAGTAGATTAGTATACTTACTTGCATGATAGAGAACATGATAATTGAATCAGCATTATAGTTGTCATTTGTTATGTATGATGCTCACCCCTATTTGTGGATATTTTACAATGGATTTAGGACGTAGTGGAGGTATATGAGGTCACTTAGCGAGCATGGATCATTATGTATATATATGTATGGTACATGATGCGTATAGTAGTTTGTGTAGCCTTGGCCGGCTCCTGTGTATACCATTTTGGTTATGTATGTACATGTATGTGTATATGAGCTTGCTAGGTGGACTAGATAGTTGACAGTTTCAATTAGAAGCTTGAAATCCACTTTGAACTTATAATGTGGTTTGTGATGGATAATGATGCTTATTGATATTATGGAAGAGTGGAGACCATGGATGGTCCCACCATTTGCATATAAACTTGATGACCAGGAATTGTGGACATATATATATAATGTTATATGATGCATAATATGTCCAGGAAATTTTGATTGAATGAGAATGGGTAGAGGCAATGTGTTACCTTGACAAATATGTGATTTTTGTGTGAATTCTATGCATAATTCATCAACTGAGATAGTCAATTTACAATTCATGAGGAATGAATGGTTTAGAACAGTTTGAATAGCATCTAGGCATAATTTGTGACTTGTGAAACTGGAATGGGTCAATTCCATTAAGAATTGACCTCTCAGTTGCTCAAAATACCATAAAATGAGCCAATTTCATTTTCGCGCATAACTTCCTCGTTTTTGGGAATTTTTGAGTGTGGTTAGCGGTTACACGCCACAAATGATGTATTATAACTTGTGTTAAAAGTTCATGATCATTGGATTTGAAATGAAGAAAATAGTGTGTTTACACCCCTGTATTGACGCGTGAATCGATTCCCAGGGGGAGTGAATCGATTCCTCTCCTGATGTACCGCTGTTTTTGGAAAATTTTAAGTAGGAATCGATTCCCCTGTGTGGTGAATCGATTCTCATATCTGTAACTCCTCTATTTATTTGAAAATTTACATGACTTGCTGTATAATGGTATAATTAACCTGGTGTTATCATTTCTTGGTATTTAAATGTATTTGCTATCTTTTATTAATTAAATTATGTGTTTTAAATTTTTAATTTAAAATTCGGGTTTAATCGTAAAAAAATTTTCTTGAAAATTTTGGGTTGTTTATTAAATTAAGGTTGTTTTAATGTCTATAATGTTATTGATTGTATAAAACATTAGTTGTTTTAGAAATATATTTAAGAAAGACATATTTAGTAGACAAACCTTTAATGACATTAAAAAAATATAATTTTGTTTATATTATAAGACCAACAAATTCTACCAAAATTTGCTCATATTTGGAATTAGAGCCAGTACTTATAAATTTGTTCAAAAATAATATTTCTTTATATACATTGTTAGCACCCCCTTCATTTTTGGTATGTTTTGGAAAACTAGTGATACGCAAGTTAAACATTAAAAAAAATACATTAAAACTTAAAGTTGATAGTTAGAAGTTGAAAGTTAATAAAATAATTGATTGAATTAAAATGTATTTTTATAAAACTAACTATTAAATGTAAAATGTAAAATAGACAAGAGTACTTTAAACAAAATATCAACGTGTATAAAAGTGTAAAAAATAAAATAAGCTTAGAACTTATGAGTTCAAACACTATTTCAAAGTTATGTTTAAACCATGAGTAATAATTTAAGTTAGTCTAACTTATTTAACTAGTTTAAAAATTTATTGACAAAAAAATTATTTGCTAAATAAACCCTAAACAACACTTCAAACTATTAAAATAAACACTTTTATCAAATAAAATTATTTTATCTAATAAATTTTAAAAATTTTAAAATTAATTACATATTTACTTAAATTGCCACCGACATTTATTTATTGATCCGGTCTGGATACCGGCCCCCAATCTTGTGACGTCAGAATGGCCTCATATAAGGAAAACCGGTGTCCTGGTTCAATTTACCACACCGGATATCCGATGTCTGGCCGTCCGTCCTCATCTCATGACTGCCCCACTTATTTTCTCTATAACGGATCTTTGTTCATTTTCACAGAACATTTACATAACTGTTGGCTTTTCAGTCACAGCAAGATAAGAGCCCCTAATAACTTATCAGCGAAGATACTGTATGTAGCAAAATATGTCACGTCAATGGCCTCAGAAAGCAAGTGGATGTGTAAGCAGATTATGCGGAAAAGGTGATTATCCTCTCCTCTTCCTAGAGGATCGTACTCTGATAATTGACCTACCCTCCTGACACATTCTGAGTGCTGAGCCACCCTGATTGACATAATGTACACGCTATCAGAGCTAGGGGACCCACCTGTATCCAACGACTCATTTTCTCACGTACAACTATAAATAGCTCATTTCAATACACATGCAAGGTATCGTTGTTCTAACTTACACTTTACTACTATATCACTTGAGCATTCACTAAGTTCTTACACTCTTCTAACTTGAGCATCGGAGAATCTTCGCAGGTGGCACCACCTTTCGCCCCCCTGCAACGCGAAACGTTAGTGTGAAGGATCTCCAGGACAACAAGACCGGCCTCCCCACTGAGAGACCGGATTGATACATCGGATACACACTGTTCCGGTGTGCAAACCCTAAAAACACCTATACTCTTGTGGCTGGTCCCACACCGGATCCTAGACCCCGGTCCAGACCAGTTCATTGGCACGCCCAGTGGGACTCGTTAGAGTTATTCCCATTTTCGCAGAAGTTTGGTTGTCACGATGGAAGGTGATGGGAGAGATTTCGTTGATGGTCATGTGGAGGATGTGACCCATCAACAGACTGGAAGGAGACTTGTCTTTGAGTCCCCTGTAACTCAAACCCGGAGGATGGTGCAAGTGCAAACGCCTGACCTTCGCGATGAGGTTATCAGGCAACTCAGGGAGGAGCTGATGGAGTTGAAGCGGGAGAGAGGAGGAGCTGGGGACAGGGCAACGTCCCATGCAGAAGAGACTCATCACGCATCAGAGAGGGGCAGGTCTACAGCCCTTCAGTATTCGAAGATCCCCACGTATGAAGAAAGAGAGCAGACTCAGGACTCTGGTGATAGAGTCAGTACCAGGAGAAGGGAGCAGGCGGTGGTGACTTCAGGGACGTACAAGCTCAGTGTCCCTTTCTCAAGAAGGCTGATGAACATTGCCATCCCGAAACATTTGCAAACAACTCAGCCACTGTCGATAGGGAAGTATAATGGAGAAACTGATCCCACTAAGCATTTGGATGCTTATGTGTATGAAGCTATGTATTTGGGAGTAGATGAAGATGTTATGTGCAGGATGTTTCCAAGAACGCTAACGGAGGAGGCTCTCAGCTGGTTTAAAAGCTTACCCTCAGGATCTATAGACTCTTGGGAGGAAATAGCCGCTGCGTTTGAAAGCCATTTTGTCATCTCTAGGGATATCCCAAGAACTTCTCACACCCTGGCCCAGATAAGGCAGGGAGAAACTGAAACTCTTAAGGAGTTCTTGAAAAGGTTTTATAAGGAGGCAGCTTTGGTCCCCAACCTCACGGAGGCCATACAACTTTATATTGTGGTGGAAGCTCTTCAGCCTGGTTCAGCCTTTGCCCTATCTTTGGCAAAGAGCCCCCCAACAACCTTCGAGGAGTTTCGAAGGAAAGCTTCCAAGTACGTGGGCATAGAGATGCATCTAGAGGCAACTGTAACAAGAATGAAGCCTTTAGTACCCACTCAGCAGCCACGGAGAGAAAAGGAGAGAGTGAGGCCTGAGAAGCATGCCTTTAGAGAAGACTTTGTAAACGCTCGCCCACATCCACGAGATAGGCGTGTATCATCGTTCGATAACTATGCTCCGTTGAACACCAGGCATTCACAAATCATGAGGGAGGTTGGTTGGCCAACGTTGAACGTCTTTGGTATAAAGAAGCCAGCCCCAGTCAAGAGGGGTGGTAACCCACATAAGTATTGCACTTTCCATGAACAGACAGGACACAATACTGATGAGTGCAAGGCATTAAAGAATACGGTGGAAACTCTCATCCGAGAAGGAAAACTGAAGTAGTATTTGTTCAAGGAGAAATCTGTAGACGAGCCTCAGAGGATGGAAAAAAGGAGTAGAGATCCTGATGACGAAGATGACAATGCACGTAATCCAGCAAGGAAGTTCACTGCAGCCGAAAAGCAGAAGGGAGTAGTGATTGCTGGAGATGCCCAACAAAATAACATGCCCCAGTAGCAGAGGCAGGGCAGACGCGAAGTGATTGAGATGATAGCTGGAGGATTTATGGGAGGAAGAGCATCAATCACAGCACGGAAGAATCACCACAGGATGATTCTGTCTGTCCAGGGCAAACCAAGGGATAACCGCCCTTTCAGGGACGGTATGGCAGCTCCGACGGTGTCATTTACTGATGATGACTTTGGCCCAATAATTCCAGGAGGTGATGATGCAGTAGTTATCGTGGCAGTCATAGCCAACAAGGATGTCAAGAGGATCCTCGTCGATCAGGGAAGTTCTTGTGATGTTATCTTTTATAATTGTTTCAAACGAATGGGTTTCAATGATGCAGATTTACAACCCTACACGCAAGAACTCACAGCGTTTAATGGAGCCAAGCAACCCACCAAGGGGTATCTTGACACTCTGATTTCTTTTGAAGGAGAGCCTGGTGCGAGAACAGTCAAGTCAAGAATTCTGGTGATTGATATGGAATCCCCATACAACGGTATCATAGGCCGTCCAACACTGAATGCGATGGAAGCAATTGTGTCCACTCCTCACCTCTTGATCAAATTCATTGACAAGGACAAGGTGTGTCCTCTCTCCGTGGTGATCAGGAGATGGCTCGATATTGTTATAACCTGAGCCTCAACATGGTCAAGTTAGAGGCAGTCAACAAGAAGAGGAAGCTGAACGACGGAGGAACAACGGCAGGGTCTGTCAGTCTAATTGATCTGGACCCCAGAGCGGAATTGAAGATTGATCCACTCAATCCCTCTAAGCCCACACCGGATGGTGGTTCCAGGGATGTTGTCTTAGGAGATTCCCCAGAGAAGGTTACGCACATCAATGATAAGCTGGAGTTTGCTATGGAGCAACGCTTATTAGCCCTTCTGCAGGAGTTCAAGGATCTTTTTGCATGGACAACAGCAGACATGCCTGGGATGGACCCTGATTTCTGTTGCCACAAGCTTGCTGTGTATCCTGAAACAAGACCGGTGGCCCAGAAGAAGAGGAGGTTGGGACCGGAGAAGCAGAGGGCGGCTTGTGAGCAGACAGAGGAGTTGTTGAAAGCAGGCTTTATAAGGGAGATACGCTACTCATCTTGGCTTTCTAATGTGGTCATGGTGCAGAAGGCTAATGGCAAATGGAGAATGTGCACAGATTATGTTGATCTTAACCGTTGCTGCCCTAAGGATCCATATCCCCTGCCCAACATTGATCGCATGGTGGATGATTCATCTGGTTACCCGTACCTCAGTTTCATGGATGTTTATTCGGGGTATAACCAGATTCCGATGTGGGAGGGAGACCAAGAGAAAACTGCCTTTATCAATGACCGCGGTGTTTTCTGCTACACCGTCATGCCTTTTGGATTGAAGAACGCCGGCGCTACCTATCAGCGCATGATTAACAAAGTCTTTGAAGGGATGCACACCAGGCTGGTCGAAGTTTATATCGATGATATTATAGCCAAAACGCCCGCTGGAGGAGACCACATTGAAGATCTGTGCCAAGTTTTCACTAGGCTTCGACAGTACAACATGAGGTTAAACCCCTTAAAATGCACCTTTGCCGTTCCAGCTGGGAAATTCCTGGGATTCATGTTGACCCAACGAGGCATCGAGGCCAACCCTGGGAAATGCCAAGCAATCCTGGACATGCAGAGCCCTAAGAGCCTGAGGGAGGTCCAATAGTTGAATGGGAAAGTGGCCGCTCTAGCTCGCTTCATGCCCAAGATGGCGCACAGGTCCCTCCCCTTGTATAAGGCGTTGAAGAAACACAAGAGTTTTGAATGGGGAGAGGAGCAAGAACAAGCCTTCCAGCAACTCAAGGCCGTTCTCTCGAGTACACCAATACTGGTTAAGCCTGACCCTGGTGAGATTTTGATCCTGTATTTAGCAATCTCTGATGAAGCCCTAGGCGTGGCCTTGGTTAAAGAAACCCCTGAAGGGCAGAGACCGGTATACTTTACTAGTAAGACGTTTCAGGGGGCGGAAGGAAGGTACCAGAAGATTGAGAAAGCTGCTCTAGCAGTCGTGTGGGCATCACAACGGTTGAGGCCCTATTTCCACGCGCACCCAGTACTGGTGAGAACGGATTTGCCTCTCCGTTCAGTGCTTAGCAAGCCCGACCTCGCCGGGAGGATGATAAAATGGTCTATCGAGCTGTCTGAATTCGAAATTTCGTATGAGCCTCGAGGAGCCATCAAGGCACAAGTGTTGGCTGATTTTGTTGTGGAGATGACTGGGGCGGATCCTGCCACCCCTCGAGCGTATTGGACCATTTACGTTGATGGATCGTCGAACAGCAAAGGTTGTGGAGTAGGTGTGGTGGTAGAAAGTGATGATGGTGTGCACCTAGAAATTTCCTTCCGATTTAATTTCAAAACCTCCAACAACCAGGCTGAATACGAAGCATGCTTGGCCGGTCTCCGTGCGGCGATTGACATCGGAGCATCAGTAGTCACACTGTGCAGTGATTCCCAATTGGTGATTTCGCAGATCCAGGGGGAGTACCAAGCGAAGGAGCCGCAACTTCAATTGTACTTGAATTGTGTTAATGAGTTGAAGGGAAGATTTGAAGTTTTAGAGTTCAAACATGTGCCCAGAGAGGAAAATGCCAGAGCGGACATCTTGTCAAGACTTGTAAGTATAAAGCAGCCCGGCAGCACAACAACGGTGGTTCAAAGCACTTTGAAGTCACCTAGCATACCTCTGTACCCTTCTCTGAACGCTATCATGGTGAGCTATCCATATGAGGATTCCTGGGTCATCCCCTATATTCGCTATCTGGCTGATGGTCAAATGCCCACTGATGAGAAGGAGAGGAGACGAGTGAAGAGGGAGCTGCCATATTTTACTATGGTTGATGGTGTTCTCTACAAAAGGGGATTCTCTGTCCCATATCTTTTGTGTTTGAGAGAGGATGAGGTTCAAGCGGTTTTGGAGGAAGTGCACGAGGGGCAATGTGGGCACCATGCTGGGGGCCGAAGCTTAATGAGGAAGGTCCTCAAGGCTGGATATTGGTGGCCCACTATGAAGCAGGATTCTGCAGATTTTGTTAGGAAGTGTGATGCTTGTCAAAAATTCTCCAATCTCCACCATACACCGGCCCAAGAGCTGTCCTCATCTATTGTACCTTGGCCGTTCTACCAGTGGGGCCTTGATATTTTGGGTCCATTCCCCACTGCGCCAGGAGGTATCAAATATTTGATCGTGGGGGTAGACTACTTCACCAAATGGATCAAAGCTGAGCCCGTAGTGCACATTACTTCTGCGCGAACAAGACGTTTCATGTATGAAAATATCATAGCTCGATTCGGGGTGCGAGGGCAGATTGTGACTGACAACGGCACCCAGTTTACAGACAAAAAGTTCACAGATTTGCTGGAAGGACTGGGGATAATCCAGATATTTTCGTCTGTTGAACACCCCCAAACCAATGGACAAGCGGAGGTAGCCAACTGAGAAGTGCTAAAGGGGTTGAAGAAGCGCCTGGGAGAAGCAAAGGGAGGATGGACAGACCAGCTATGTCATGTTTTATGGGCATACCGTACCACGCCTCATTCTTCAACTAACGAATCCCCGTACCGGTTGACGTACGGGGTTGAGGCCATGATCCCGGTGGAGCTACAAACAAGATCGGCTCGTGTGGAGTATTTTTCAGCTGAAGATAACAACGCCAATTTGGCATCAGAACTGGACGTCCTCCAGGAGTTAAGGGAAAAGGCTTTCATCAGAGATCAGGCTATAAAAGCAAAGGCAGCACTCCGTTATAATAAAGGTGTCCAGTACAGAGCTTTCAACACCGGAGATCTTGTTTTGAGAAAGGCCAGTGTGGGGAATAAATTCGCTCACCAAGGAAAGCTAGCACCGACGTAGGAAGGTCCTTATAGAGTTTCTGAAGTGACTGGAAAAGGGTCATACCGGTTGGAAGAACTTGATCGAACTCCAATCCGCAACAAATGGAACACTCAGAACTTACGTGCTTATTACAGCTAGTTGGTAAGACGGCGTGTACTCTTTTTCCTTACTTGAGTTTTTTCCCTTTGGGTTTTCTCAAGAAGGTTTTAACGAGGCATGACCCCAACTACGCTCTTCATGTAATGTACTTTCAATTTTAATGAGAATACATTTTAACCGCCCTATCATTCTCACTTTTCTTATGTGTTGTGATTTATAGCCGTAGTTTAAGACGCATACACCTCAGGACGGATGAACTCAACTACCAATTCTGTAGTTGATGATGTAACTCCTCGAGGGATTGATGAAGACCCCTCAGGACGGATGATCTCAATCACACATCGTGTGTTTTGACGATGTAACTCCTTGAGGTGGAATGGGTTGTAGGGCTGGTCCTTTTTTAAGGCCACAAACCGAACCCCATTCGAAGACACATGGGTTGTAGGGCTGGTCCTTTTTCAAGGCCACAAACCGAACCCCATTCGAAGACTACATGGGTTGTAGGGCTGGTCCTTTTTCAAGGCCACAAACCGAACCCCATTCGAAGACACATGGGTTGTAGGGCTGGTCCTTTTTCAAGGCCACAAACCGAACCCCATCCGAAGACAACATGGGTTGTAGGGCTGGTCCTTCCTCAAGGCCACAAACCGAACCCCGTGTGAAGGCTTGGGCGCAGTAGGCCGGTTCATACAGAAAACCACGCTGAACCCCGAGTAACGGGCGCAGTAGGTTCAGGATTAGCCCTGATCCGAACCCCGTGTTGAAGGCTTGGATTGTAGGATTGCACCGAACTCCAAGTACGGTTAGTAGGATCGAACCGAACACCGTGTGAAGAATTGAGGTGTAGGACCAAACCGAACCTCAGGAGAAAGACGTCAAGCTTACCCTTGTCAAAGCTATACCAAAATTTAAAGGCAATGTTCGTCCTCAATTGTGGAATATCCACCCCAGAGCGGTTGAACGCTAACGTACTCACTCTACATCTTCGAGGACAGATGAGCATTTCTATCTTTTTAAGAAGTTAAAAGGTAATTCTTGAGATAAAATTTCCCTTCCCAATGTACTTACACTTGGGGACAGGGCATGCTTTAACTTAATTGACGCTTATTTGTTTCAATTTGCTATCTTAATCCGGTGTGATAAGTACGCTTTAAGCAGCTAGATAACCACACAGAACGGATTCGCAAAACATTGAAAACAATAAAGTGTTTTGTATAGCACTAAGTTATTCAACAATCATACATTCGACGCAAGCAGTTGAAGAGAAGCAACAGTGAATTTTATTTCCAAAATAAGAAATTATTCAGGTTACAAAGTAGTTAAAGCTGGAGCTGATCCCAGTACACAGCTATGAATAAAGCTTAAATTAAGGGGCCGGTGCCTGATCCTCCGTAGTGGGCACTCCTGTCTTCTCCATCTTGTCCTCTGCTCCAGTTTGGGCACCTTCCTGCGTTTCAGCTCCAGAGGCAGCGGTGGACATTGCCGGCTCCATACTTTGACCTTCGGGAAGGGGTGGCAGTTCGTACAGAGATGCACGGGGTTCATGGTGCGAGCCGTCCTTATGTACTTCGACAAGTTTTCCCCCATGGAATTCGAAGAACGGATCCAATCCATACAAATTCAGCTGCACTCCAGGGTTACGATAATAAACTTGATGAAGGGCCAGACCGAAGGATTCATACGCCACATTTTTGTATATCTCTAAGGCTTTGGCAGCCTTGGCCTTCGCAGCAGCTAACCTTCTTTGAACCTTGGCAAAATCCTCTTCTGAAGGCCCAGCACTCGCACCACCCTTCTTGAGTTCCTCAATTTGGGCTTGCATCTCCTTCCGAAGGCTCTCCCACTCCCCAAGGTCTTTGTTGCGACCGTCCTCCATAATTTTGAGATCGTCAGCAAGCTTAGCCGATCTCTTCTTCTCCAGTTGTAATTCTTCTTCAAGGAGGGGTATGGATTTGTTCTGTTTCTGGAGGTCGGCAACTTCCCGCTCTAGAGCCTTGTTCGCAAAATGAACTTGGCTTGCCTCCTCAGTTTTCCTCTGGAGCGTCTCTTTAGTTTTCTTCAATTCTGACTCCACGCCCCTATGAACTTCAGCTTGCTTGGCCGCCCATGTCTCCTTCACCGCGAGTTCGGCTTCAAGTTTTTCAACCTGTTCCATGTAATCTGCCTTCTCGCTCAGGGAATCAAGGAGGCCGGACAGTTCATCCAGCTGCCAACGCCCGGCCTTACAAGCACCTCGGACCCCAGCAGCGTCGAGGGAGGGGCGGAGGCAATACCTTGCCTTTGGAAGAGTGGGAGGCATGGACCCCTGAAACCATAAGTAAGGAGAAAGGAAGGAGTCACGCGGAGGATCAAACGCCGGAGGAGGACCATTCCCAGAGTCTGGTTCTGAAGCATTCTGTGAAGAAGGGGCAGAGGATTCAGGAACGGGCTTCTTTCCCTTGTCCTTCTTCGATCCAGTTTCTTCGACCGTCTTCTGGCGCTTCTTCACAGGGTCATCAGAGGAGGGTTTTTCTTGATCTGCCTTTTTTACAAGATGCCTCTTTTTCCTCTTCTTCTCTGGGACGGCCTCCTCGTCGCCCGCTCCGGTGGCCTCAGTTGGTTCTTCTGTTTCCTCCTCATTAAAGAGAGCAACCTCATCACCTACTGCAGAGGTCAGGGGAATGAGGGGAGTTTTGGTGGCGTTCCTCTTCGCCTGGATCTCATTCTCCTCAGAGGAGGAATCATCGTCAGCCATCATGGTCCTTAACGACAACATCTCTGGGCAGTCTCTTTCGATTTGCTCTGCAAAACAAGAAAGGTTGAGTTAGCACATAAGAAGAAAAAATAATCAGAGCGGAATAATTATACAACACAGATAGAGTAAGAGCGGATATTACGGAGGTAGGTGTTTCGGATGTCGTCCTCGGCCAAGAGGAGCCTGCTGGAAAATCCTTTGAGGGTTTTCGAGGCCGTCTGCATGGCGCTCAAGACCTCAACAGAATGAGAGGAGAGTTCACTCTCATCTGTGTAATAAGCACGGCTCATGAGGAGAAAATGCTCGTGCGTCCAGCTAAGAGGGAACTTGGTAAATCCCTCCTTGTTTCGCCAGAAGACCAGCTTATTTGGTTGAATACGGACCCGCGTGTAGTAGTGCTTGAAGGAGCGTCCATCCACCTTCGCGGATTCCGTATAAGATTTGAAATTTATTACCCTTGAGTCACTACGGAGAGTAATGAACCCAAGGTCGCCCTTCTTATTAGCACGGCGGACCACTTGGCAATAGTGAAACAGTTTGGCCACAGTGGCGGAGAAGTTGAAATGCTCCCCCAGAACCTCCAGAGCCCGGATTAGACCCCAACCGTCGGGATGCAGTTGTGTAGGGGCGCAGTCTAGGAAACGCAGGACGGCCATCTGGAATTCCGTCATGGGGAAGCGTACTCCCAACTTCAAGAAGACGAAGTCGTACATGTAGACCGACCTCTCATCAGGGACGCTGTGGCATACTCTCTCAGAGGGACGTGTTGCCAGAACAGCGTATCGTGCCTTGTACTTTTTGTCTGAATATATTTTACAGCGGAAAGAGACCGTGCATTCCTCCTCACTCGCATGGTGCGAAGGGATCTCTAGGAATTCCTCCTCCACCCAGCAGTAGGGTTTCTCCCTGTTGAGCTTTTCCCAGTCAAGCCGGTGTGCCACAACGTTGACACACCCTTCAGCAGAGCGGAGAACTGGTGTTTTTCCACGTCCTGGAAGGTCTATAGTTATGCAGGCACGGTGGAACGCGTACGTACTGTGGTAAAAAGCAACATCGTCAGAGAGGTAACCTTCAGCACTTGACCCTTCATCAGAGCGGCTGGTAGCCCTCGAGTCAAGGGGATCCTCAGAGCGACGTTGGGAAGAGGACACTCGTGAGGAAGAAGCTTCAGCTCTCTCTAAGCGACGAGGCCCAGCCACAGGAGGATTCGCTGGAATCCTCCCACCATGGTGGCTAAGGAGGGCACGAGAGCCAAAACTCCCCCTGTTTGAAGGACCAGCGTGGCCTGCTCTAGGGCGCATGGTGGAAATAGAATGAACAAAAATTGCAAGGAGTTAAAGGAAAGGGAGGTTACCTAAAGGAAGAAGATCTTTGAGAAGTTTGAAGACGACAGAGAAATTTCCAAGAAATTTGAGCAGAGGTTCACTAAGCTTGAAAACAAGAGTGGATTCCAAAATCTGCTAAGAGTCCCTTTTATAGGTAACGAAGAGGCATAGTGTTTCGTCGAAGGTCACAAGGCTTGCATCAAAGCGCAACCTCTTTCAAATTGAAACGACTCCGTCGTTTCGTCACGTACGAGCGCGAAAATGGTAACGTTTCAGTAAACATTTTGGCAAAATGGGCCCCCCTTTTCAGTTTGAATCCAGGCCTAATAAGCCCAATCGACGGTTACACTCTTGGGTAATGATGGCTCGTGCGTAAAAAACGCATTTACTGTCCAATCATGCCATGCGCATTTAATGCCTTCAACCACTTTTCGAATACCAAGGGTTTCGATTCTCAAAGACCCTTGGGATTTCAATCATTTATTTTATGCTGTCTGAATCCGTTGTACGCAACGCGAGAAGAGCGGTCACTCGTTTATTAGAGCAGACGCCACAGAGCTTCCAGAGACCTCCCAAAATGTACCACCGACATCCAGACTTCTCTAGAGTTGTGTAGCTCATATGAGCAACTTAACAGTCCCTCATACAAGCTAGGGGACAGATGATCCGGTCTGGATACCGGCCCCCAATCTTGTGACGTCAGAATGGCCTCATATAAGGAAAACCGGTGTCCTGGTTCAACTTTACCACACCGGATATCCGATGTCTGGCCGTCCGTCCTCATCTCACGACTGCCCCACTTATTTTCTCTATAACGGATCTTTGTTCATTTTCACAGAACATTTACATAACTGTTGGCTTTTCAGTCACAGCAAGATAAGAGCCCCTAATAACTTATCAGCGAAGATACTGTATGTAGCAAAATATGTCACGTCAATGGCCTCAGAAAGCAAGTGGATGTGTCAACAAATTATGTGGAAAAGGTGATTATCCTCTCCTCTTCCTAGAGGATCGTACTCTGATAATTGACCTACCCTCCTGACACATTCTGAGTGCTGAGCCACCCTGATTGACATAATGTACACGCTATCAGAGCTAGGGGACCCACCTGTATCCAACGACTCATTTTCTCACGTACAACTATAAATAGCTCATTTCAATACACATGCAAGGTATTGTTGTTCTAACTTACACTTTACTACTATATCGCTTAAGCATTCACTGAGTTCTTACACTCTTCTAACTTGAGCGTCGGAGAATCTTCGCAGGTGGCACCACCTTTCGCCCCCCTACAACGCGAAACGTTGGTGTGAAGGATCTCCAGGACAACAAGACCGGCCTCCCCACTGAGAGACCCGATTGATACATCGGATACACACTGTTCCGGTGTGCAAACCCTAATAACACCTATACTCTTGTGGCTGGTCCCACACCGGATCCTAGACCCCGGTTCAGACCAGTTCATTTATTTTTTACTATCACGTTATTTCACCTATCATATGTTATCATACATCATTTTTTTAATTTTTTATCGCATTATAACATTGATCATATATATATATATATATAATTGATTTCTCCATAGCGAAAAAGATGCATAGATAAAATTTTTGTTGTTGGTTATTTTCTCAGAGGTAAGGGTAGACATTTGCTAATCTCACCTACATATTGATAAATACATCTCTATATTTACAACTAGTTAATATTGGTCTTTCCTATGGGAAAGAAAAAGAGACTAGTCTTAAGTGGAAGAATACCTTCTAAAACCCAAAAGAACTATCCGAATTACAATGAGCTTATTATATAACACTTATTTAATAAAAATATGGAGGAATTTTTTTTTTGGTTTTTACAAACCTGATATGATTACTCGAATACCCAAAAACACTAGTTAAATTAACCCAAGAGGCTAGGCGGAAGCTAGGAAAGTTATTTTTTTCCTGAAAAATATGAAGACCAAAAGTGACTGTGTAATCGATTACACCACTCGTGTAATCGATTACCAGTAGTTTTTTTTTTTAAAACTACATGTGTTAGGGTGAAACTGTGTAATTTTACCAAGACTCTATGTTATCGATTAGCACCGTGTAATCGATTACCAAAAAGATAAAATGTAGAATTTTAGCCACCGGCCAACTTCCATATACCCTAACTTACCCATTTGACCTTTAAATGCCACTAAACTTAAACATGAGTTTATTCATACTAATTATGATTCATTGGTCCTGTCTACACCTAAAAATTCTCAAAATTGAGGGAGATATGCAGAAAAATACATTTACGACATTTCCATCAACCAAACCTTCAATTTTCATCCAAATTAGACCACTTCAATTCCCACACATTTCAAATACTGTATATAAGCTATTAAGCCTATCTAGAGGTTCCAAAACCTCATAAATTTAAATCTAGCCTATCTAGTTTCTTATTTAACGCCTAATTCTCAATAATTTAACATGCCATTTCATCAAGTTTCAATACTACATGGCAATTTCTATAAGATCCATTCACCTTATATGCAACATAACATCCACAATAATTGTCCATAATACAATTTCAACGATATAATCACCCTTTGATCAATTCCAGACATATCTAACATTAATTCGTCAACATTATGCATATAGGTCACTAAATCATTATGAACCTTCATATTTAGGCATCAAAACATATACTAAACCTTTAGTGAAGTTATCAGATACCTAATTCATTATATAAATATATACATCAATCAAAAGAGCTAACTGAGGCAACTGACATCAAAACTATACAAGCATACACACACACACACACACACTAATCCTTCTCAAGGATTACCATGACATTTATAATGACAATTCACCATTCTTCTTTTCGTTCCCGATTCACTAACATAAAAATGATTAGGGGTGAGCATATATATGTTAAATGACAAATATTGAATTAGATCTACCTCAATTCACTTAAATATTATTATCCAATTCACAACAATATATATATATATTCATACTTTTCAGTTCAACATCCAATCATCATAATCTATCATTATTAATAACATTACCATTTAACATATTCATATATCATCATATCATCACAGATGTATCAATCACAATTACAACCAACATTAATGGATGCCTCATAACATTTCTATCTCATTCACTATATGTTAATACATATGCATGCAACTGATGAGATTAATATTCCAGTATTAAAATTTTCTCAACTCTAGTTTTTACCAGTTCTAAACCACTCACCCATTTGCAACACAAGTGACAACAATACCTCAACTTAGGTGTTATGGGCCGGCCTTAGAGTCCCGCTCTAAAACAGCTATGGAATAAGAAGAAACTGCCATAGAGTCTATGCCTTACCATTAGACCGCCCTCCCATCTAGGTCGACATCACAGGCAATCTACAGTTCTGTGTGCATCTAAATGTAAATGTTATGCCACAACATCCATAATTTATTATCAGACCTCTTGATTACCATCACTAGGGGCCACCACTTGGTTACCATCACCAAGGGTTTTCAACACATTTCCAATTTAAAGCATAGCATGCAAATTTATCAAACATAATCCATTTACATCATCAATTCCATTTATCACCAATTATCATTACCAACATAATAGCTATCAATTTACAACCTCATGCAATAGTTATCATAATCATCAGACAATCATACAAATTGTATGAACGAAGTTCATTCAATTCTGATAATCATCAATTACATCAATAATAATAACAATGGGGATATACTGCCAATTTAATCATACATGATTGTCATCATTAATTTCCAACAAATCATTAATTAAATCATCATATATAAATATAACAATATCCCCTATCTATTCATAATTCATAAATTTAAATATAATTCTCTCCTTACCTGGAATCAACAATTCTAATTCTAAATCATTTTCTGATCTTTTTTCGAAATCAAACCTACATTAAAATAATGTGGAAACTCTCCAATTAGTAAACTAATCACTAAATCCATATAACTTAACTATCTTTTAACTTATTGGAAACCTAAAACATCGTAAACACCATCAATTCAATAAAACAACAAGGGCTCAGAAGCTTTTAACTTACTAAAGAGTCACCAATAGTTTCCTAAATCACTTCCACAAAGATTCAAAGCAACCCACAACTTAGAAGTGGTGTACAGTCACGAAAATGAAAATAAATGAAGTAAGAACCTAGGAATTTAATCAATTCCGCAAATGGGTCCATGGAAGCTTACCTTGGCAATGAAGATTAAGAACCCTAGCCTTTCTAATGCTGCTCATATAACATCCCAAAAAAACTACCACAATTTAAACAATTTAAAAATTCACTTAAATATTTAAACAATTCCATATACATAACTACATATATCTAAAATACTTTGCTGTATAAACATTTTTATAGTTATATATATAACTATACATGATTTTGATTTTTGATTACAAAATATAGTTTCAGATTAGCAGTAACCCTAAGAGTCAGACGCTAGCTAATGACAAAACAGGCTCTAGAACATGTGAGTAGCTAAATAGATACAAAAAAACTACTTGATCCGTCTGATGAATCCGGGGTCAAAGATGACTATATTGACCAGACTCTGAAGATTTCCTCTCACTCTCAATTTTACACCGCCTCAGTGGAGTACGGTATTCTGTATCTCAGTTTAGTGGGAATCCGAGGTTCTTCAAGTAAAGACTGTAATTGCTAGTAAATCTGCTCTGACACTTTAAGACCACTTCGGAGGGGTACCTGCAGATTATTCTCCGATGCCTAAGTCAGGACAGTGTTTAAGGTAATATTGAATTACAGAGGTAAATTACAGACAACTTAGATTAGATAGCTGTTTAGTAATAAATGGCTTGTATTTATAGTGTTTACCTTAGCTCTGAGAGTGATTTGACCACTCTTCTAACTTACTGTTGATATAGTGCTTGTAGGGTATGGTTGCCTATACTTCTTCTGACTAACTATCGGATTGTCAGTAATAGACCGGGGTGAACTGTAAAGGTCCGTAATGAGCTAGTCGTATTGGACTCCGGTTTTCACTTACCATCTTTGGATGTCATGGCATTTATACTCAAAGGACCTCGTCCAGCTTGGCTTGCCACCCCAGATCATTTTCCCCTTAGTTTATATTTGCAGTATTGCGGCTTAATATGAACTAACCGTTGTACAAATTGATAATTTGTCAGGGTACAGGTACCGGTATGCTAAATGGGCCGGTATCACTTGTACTTTAAGTAGGTGAAGCATTTAATGCTCCTCACCTATAAAAGTTGCCACCTCATGAGGATAACTGATGTGTCATCTTATGATAGGTCGTACATCACACACGCTCTGAGGTGATGTTAGCCGAGACAGAACGATGCGCCCCTTTTGGGTTGTGACGTTTCATCTTCCACTTTGTCCATGGGCCGTGACTGTTGAACTTTAGCCCATACCCTTTTTTGGCCTATAAAAGGCTTGTCCCTCTGCTGCTACATTTCACTTCTTTCTGCTGAAACTCTGCTCGACCGTCCTTCTGTTTTTGCCCTTACCTTATCCTGGCTCGTACTAAAAGAACCGCTCGTATTATCCCCACAGGTAGCCTTCACAATTCCCTTTTTTTACCATGTCTTCTTTTTCTTCTAACCACGGCCAGGAACAAGATTCCTCTTATGAAATTATTTCAAATCCTTCCATTTCCTGGCCTCCTGAGGTTTCTCGCCATGAACCTCAGCTTACTCAAACAGACATTCATAGGTGGATGACTCCCAATAACTTGGGCCCAACCTCCCGGGCGGAGTCTTCCACTTCTGGTATTGGTCTCCATCTCTTCATACATAATTATCAAATATATCTCTGGTTGGTAAGGGTTCTCTGGTTGCCTCTGATCACCTCGATTCTCCCTGCGCAATGATTGTATCTCCTGGCGTAGTTGCCTTATAATTTCATCCCTGGGGTCTGTTCTTACTACCACCCGATCTATCAACTCCGTCCCGGGGGTCTCCATTATTCCTTCATTGAAATTCAAAGTTCTCGTTGCATTCTGGATATGCCCTTCTGAAGTCTCATCTCCTCTAGGGCGCTCCATGCAACTTGATCGGTTCGATGTAGGACTCACAAATTTATGCGGTCCCACTGGGCGTACCAATGATCTATCTGATGAATCTGGGGTCAAAGATAACTGTATTGACCGGACTCTGAAGCTTTCCTCTTACTCTCAATTTTACACTGCCCCAGTAGAGTACGGTATTTTGTACCTCGGTTCAGTGGGAATCCGAGGTTCTTCAAGTAAAGGTTGTAATTGCTAGTAAATTTGGTCTGATACTTTAAGACGAACCCGGAAGGGTACCTACAGATTATTCTCCGATGCCTAAGTCAGGATAGTGTTTAAGGTAATATTGAATTACAGAGGTAAATTACGGATAACTTAGATCAAATACCTCTTCAGTAATAAATGACTTGTGAGACGCCCCGGAATTTAGGGGAAAATTTTTCGCATTTTTATAATTCATACATCAATGAAAAGAAACAAGTGGTGAAGCTTTTAACATAACACCTGGATCTATAATAAACCACTCCCATATATGAAGATATAAGAAGGTGAGTTCAAAAGATTTTTTTATAATAACTCTTCCAATTAAAAACAACGGAAGATTTAATTAATTCGATTATTGATTGATTGATTTTCAAGAGAAGGAATTTCATGAAAACATGGATGTAGTTCATATAGCCTAGAGGTCCATTATATACTCATTAATACCTTTAAAGCAATGTTTAGAGAAGAAATAATGCATAGGAAACAAAAATTCATTTAAAATAACAAATATGAGGATCAGTGTGCCACTCGCTCAAGCGAGAATCCCATTCGCTTGGGCGAGCCAGCGTAGGCACGCTTGAGCGAGGCAAGGGGAGACTGAGCGAATGAAATAATTTGCATCAGGGGCTCTTCTCGCTTGAGCGAGCCCCATCTCGCTTGAGCGAGATGCAAAGGAAATCCTAGAGCGATCCAACGAAGCGCTTGAGCGAAAGGAGGAAGGGTGCATCAGATGCCAATTTCGCTTGGGCGAGTCATGTCTCGCTTAAGCGAGATTGCTCCAGAATCGTTGGTGACTCTCTGGCCGATTTTCGCTTGGGCGAGGCATCACTCGTCTGGGTGAAAATCGTCCAGTATCAATTTCCCTTCTCCCTCGCTTGAGCGACCGCCCCCACGCCTGAGCAAAAATTGTCCAGAAGCTAACCTCTGATTCTGTGACAATTTCGCTTGGGCGACACAAACCCCCGCTCAGGCGAAAACGGCCCAAAAGCCATCCCTGATTCTATCAACAATCTCGCTAGGGAGAGATGGCCATCTGCCTGAGCGAATTCGGGCCAGAAGCGAATCCCCTGTTTCACAACAATCTCGCTCGAGCGAGATTCTCACTCGCTTGAGCGAGTTCTGCAGAACTTAAGCAAAAAATGTGAAATTGCATACCTAACACACAACCTACCATACCAAAACTCAATCTACTGCAATTTATTTAATTCCTACATGATTTACACATTATAAGACACCTTTGGAACTTGCCTCATTCACCATTAACTATTAAAATCCATTCTAATTCATGGAATTATAAGGAATCCAACACACCAATTCATATAATCAATAAAACCCAAATCTTTGCATAAACTTTCATTCTTTCGTAAAATTGGGCAACATTTAACATTCTTTATAAAGTGGTAGAAATACACATGCACACATGCACACATCCATTCATTAAGTTCAACATCATCAAGCATCACAATTTTGTTCTTTACATTATTTAGGTCATGAATGAAAATTGGCCTTACACACACAACCAATTTTCTCCCATGACCTTCAAAATCATCAACTATTACAAAATTGAGTACATAAACACCATATACTCCACAAAACGATTTTATGCCGGCCAAGGCTCACACATTGCCATTCCATATTTACCTTCTTCAAACTCGGCCTCCAAAATGGTAGGATTTAAGTTATACCTACATCAACTTTAAAAATAGCAACGAGGAGGTGAGTAACATAATCCAAATGAATTAAAGTCATACGTTATGATGAAATACATGTATACTTGTTCATATAACATATCTTATACAACATCACACATCATTTATAAGCATATCTCACAAAATCAAGTACACATCTACAATTTCATTCATTTGGTTCACCACATGCAAACATAGGGTTAGCATTCACTCTCTTCCCTTTCAATTCTCATCCATCCCTCGCCACTATGGGCTTTCAACTAGGCATATCTTCAGCTATATGCAAATGCTCTTAAGGCTAATACATATGCACAAAAATTTCTCATCAAACAATACGGATCTAACTGTGGGAAATACAACATTAATTCAATTGTGGGACAAGCATAGATGTGCTACTATCCCCCTACTGCAGTAGAAAAATTGTGTACACATATATCTCAATTTATGCATGCTTACATCCTCATAATTTTTACTGGTACCAAACCGCTATCGCCCATCTGTAGCACTAGTCACCCCGTGACTTGCGGATCAACATCATGGCCTCAAATACCACAAGTGCTACGGGCCCCTCCCGAACACACATCGAGAGAGCCGTGTCCCGTCGGACACCGAGGTAACTCGCTCACCATAGAGCCGCCCGCCCACTGGGCCTGCCACATAGGGTGCCTCGTCACCAAACTATGGACAGCTTTGTGACTCACACACCGAGTCACAGGGGAAAAACCACAATACGCTCGTGCACTGAGCCGCCCTCCCACTGGGCCTGCCTAGTGGAACCCCCTAATATTCCACATAGACAGCTATGATATGCCATGGACGCAATGCAAATGCATGTCAAATGCATCCTCACACTGTGCATCCTAGATGCCACTCCACATACACTCATTCACCACCACTTAGTGGATTTTAATATCTTCATCATCCTCAATCATCACCAATTCTCTTTACATTTCATACACATTAAGAGTTAGTGGCATACACATTCATCAATTCAAACATACATCTTCGGGATATTTCTCCTCATGGATTTCAATTCATACATGGTTTTAAACCACCATCACATCTCATTATCATAAACTCATTACAACATCATATCCATTATCCCAAACACATACCACACAACAATAATCATTCTAAATGTATTCAAATCATAACATCATCACATCATCCATTCAAACAATCATCAACATAATCACATATACATATTTTCACATCATCAATGGATGAAATCATGCATTTAGAGTAGTTACCCCCTCCTACCTCAAGTGAAGTAGTGATCAATGCGGTTTGACGTTTCCGCCTCGTCGATGGGGTCACTTCCTACATCACAATACATTACACAATCAATTTTCTATTTACCCATTAAGACTCAAATACTTATATATTTCAATAACTTGATGTTTATATTATTTTAACTCTCAAACCTCTTTTATTTCATTTTCATCCACCATAACCACCATGGGTTAGGTGCCACCATATATTGTTATGCACTCTAGAACCAAACCCTTTCATGGGTTTCTCCATCAATGACTTCCACCAACAAAATACCATCACCAATGACCCTTATTCATCATAACCCACATTTATTGTCAACAATAAATGCTCATCTACCTCTATTATACATTTCCCCCAAATTTATGAAGCTAGGGTTTCATAAAATTCCAACAACCATCATAAATACTCTTCTCCTTCCAACTATAAATGCATCCACTTTCATTACTTCCCAAAGAAATCTTACTCTCATAAAAACCCACCTTAAAACTCATGCATTAAATGCTCTCTATATACTTCTATGTTCATGCATGACTCTCCCAAGTCACAACATTACATAATACCAACATCAATCCACCCAAAAATAGTTAAAGAGCTTACCTCACACCCAAAACGAAAATGGGCTTCCAAGGGGAGGTAGGCCACACGAAAATGAGGGAAGAAGAGGAGGAAGGATTCAGCTTCAATGGTCTCCTTCCTAGTTCCTTGAAAATGAAAATGAGAGGGGGAGTTCACCACTCAAAGTTAAGGCTTAGAAAGAAGAGGAGGGAATGAAGAAGATGATGATGAAGAGGAGAATAAATGAAGTGCATATGCCCAACAACTTCAGCAAACACACGTGAATAGGAAAGGAAAAATTGGGTTTTCAATTTATTTTAAATCCCATTTATTAAAACTTCATCATTTTATAACTAACAGGTTCTCAGTTCGGGCTCAATATTTCATCTAAAAATTATTCCGAATACACATTCGGACTCCCAATATCATTCTCAATAGCCCTGACCAATATCATCTCATTCCGAGATACTTGGTCCGACACCCGTACCTCAACCGGGCTCGTTTTCAGCTTAATCGGTTTCCATAAGCCATCAGAAATTCCCAAAATGCTCAATTTAATTATTCTCAATAATTTGGGATGTTAAGTAATTCACACACAAATTCCTAATATTTATTCTGTTAATTAATTCACTCATTTTAAAATTTATGGAGGAGTGCACGGCAAAGTAGACAAAGATCCTTTGTGTTGAAGAAAAGTATGAAAAATGTCGAATCTTTTAAACCAGAACTCACAAGATTTGTTAATAACTAACATTAGGAACTCTAACTTAAATGAAGACGTTTGTTATTACTTGATGTGGGTATTTAGGTTTTTCAAGAAAAGACCTAAGCTACAAAAGAAAGGGGAATCCTACGCATAGAAAGCTCATGCATCAAAAGTCTAGAAGACTTAATCATAACATGAACTCCTCAATCCAAGACAAAAGAAGAATCTAAAGGTTTGGCATTACACTTCAAAAGTAATTCTCTCATCAGAGTAACTTACCAGACCCAGACTCAAACAACACCATTTCAAGCTTCAGAAAATACAAAAGCATCAGACCCTGTCATCTCCCTTCAAACCTTTAGAAGCGGTCTGATACATGAAGCATCAATAGTCACACGTCATTTCATCGAAGCCTAAAGAATCTTCATCAGAAGTAGCTCTCTAGAAGAACAAAAAGAAACATTAGAAGAAAGAAAAATACATATGAAGAGATAGAGCAGATCAAGGAACACAAGAGAGTAAGAAGGATAGCTCACAAAATGAGAAAGAAGAAAAATACAAGACTCAGTAATATGAGCTTCTATGCATAACAGTGTGCACTATATGACTCAGAAGAAAAGAAAAGAAATTACAAAGGAAGAATGGAGAGTCATATAAAAAGAGAGAAGAGAAAGAGTGTAACACCCCCTTATATACATGAGATATATATATATATTCTTCTTACTTTTAAAATTTTTAGAAAGATATACATATTTATCACTTCTTATCTTGCGTATACAAGGACATATATACATCTGATTTTCTTTGAATTTTGAAAGTAAGAAGTTTCAAATTATTTAGAATGATAAAATGAACTTTCAGAAAATCATAAGTGATCAAAGATTACAGTATCATATCCAAAGAATAAGGTTTATTAAAATTTAACCTTTACCTTGAATTACAATCATCCAACTTAATATTGTATTAAGGTAAACTAAAACTAAAGATTTAATACCTCTACTTCGACTGTAACCAATCATTTCCTTATCTTCAAACCATGTGATTTTGGAATCTTACTCTTGTCACATCTCTTCTCCTATCCGATTGAGAATGAGACCAATTTACCCTCTTGTAATTTCATCCTTTCATCTTAAACTGCTAGCTATATATCGTATAACATATATTTTGGACACAGAAATTCAAACAAGGAGTGAGAAACAAAATATAATACTTTACAGATAAGACATAAGCATAAGTTTTCACAATCTAATATAATAATTTCAAAACACAATCATATACATAATCAATTATGAATGTAGAGTTTTTATAACATAACAACTATACTTTCATTCACAATCACCCACATAGAATGCCACAATCACATGAATGTCATGCAATGTTTTTAATACTACCATCTCATTCATTCTATGCATGTGGGCCCTTAAAGTTTTAGTTTGCACTGAGCCAACCAGGAGTTTACACTGTTCCATAATTCCGAATAATAATAACATAAATGCCTTCATAGCATATGAACAGCTCAATTGGCGTGGAAACACTTAGAGACTAGTCAGACTGAGAAAGTTTTTATTGTGAAAGTACCCGACACTAGGGAGCGACCCCAGGTCACCTGAAGCACCCTTTCACACTCTCTCATCCCAAGGCTCGTAATTAAGCCTCCTCTAATGTATCCTCGGTTTCTATAATTCGTCCCCAGGCAATATCACATCTCATTTCTCTTTAATGATTCGTGATGCATGAACTACTCGCATATTTAGTTGGTTAAGACTTTTAGAAACTCAATTATTAAATACTATAAAGGTTCACAAATTCATCTCAATAAACTGTACATTCCCATAAGTTTTTCTTTGAACTTCTGTTATACAGTTATAAATTTAGTACAATTTTCAAATTCAGATCTCACCAAAATTGAGTTTCCAAGCCTTAAATGTCTCAAAAACTTTCTCTTAAAAAACTTCACATATTTACATAATCTTTCCAAATTTGAATCTTAACTAGATTGAGTTTAGAAATCTCGACTATAACAAAATATTCTTTAGTTATTTCATTAGGGAAAACCAATTTAAATTTCTAAAAGAAAATATATATTTTATTTTTTATTTTTATTTTATTTTTTTAAAATTATTAACTAAGAATACTTAAAACTATAAAAATTTTCTTTAATTTAAGAATTAATTATCTTAACCTCTGATTTTCATAAAATAGCTTCTTTCTAATACTAGATTTTATTCTAGAGATTAAAAATAAAGTTAATGAAAATTATTTCTAAGAAGAAATAAAAGACTAAAATAATGATAAAATACTCTCTCTTAGAATAAAAATTTAAAGAGTAAGGTAAGAAAATTCTTATTGACTTTTAACTTTCCGTCATGCTTACTATATGCTCAAACTCATATCACAAGATCATCAATCATAATCAAATATTATCAATCACAATATCATCAATCACAACAAAAAAAATGTCAATCATAATCAAATAATATCAACAAAATTAAATATCATCAATAATAATCAAATACTAATAATTATAATCAAATCAATTAAATATAATTCAAATATTAATGGTTATTTAAATTAATAAGATTAATTTTAAGTCTTTATAGTCCATTCCTCGCATAGGTCTATGTAGGTCCATATAGTCCAATCCTTGCATAGGTATATAGTTCAGTCCATACAGGTCATAATAGTCCAAATCCTTGCATAGGTTCAGTCCAGTTCGCATAGGTTATCTAGGTATTTGCATAGGTATTCAAATCAAGTTACACAAGATACTCAATTTAAAATTTATTATAAATTTTTAAGTTAAATAGTTATTATTTTAAAATAATAATATTATTAAATTTTAAAGGAGTAGGGAACTCCTCTCATTATTCTTATGTCTTTTCATATTATATTCCTATCCCACTCCCCCTTACCTCTTGTATCTTGGTTCGTTATGGAAAGTCTGTACGCGCTTTGTCTCCGAGTTCTAAAATATACCAATTTCACTTTAATATAGTTATAAAATGAAAATTAAGATTTTTACTTAAAACAGAAACAGTAAATTTTGAATAGTGAATAGTAAATCGTGAATAGTAATAGTAAATAGTAAATGTGAATAGTAACAGTAAATAGTAAAACGTGAATAATAACGGTAAAAAGTAAATTATGAATAGTAAAGGTAAATAGTAACAGTAAATAGTAATTTATTATTGAAATAGTAATTTACTATTGAAATAGTATTTTACTATTCAGAATAGTAACTTAAAATAATATTATTTCCAGTATAATAATAAATTTCTAAAAATGATATGAAAATAACCCTAAAAAATATGAAAGAGATGTATTCTTACCTTAGAATTTTAACTGAACCTTCTTCTAAAAATTTTATTTCTCTTTCTTACTTCTACCATTATCTCACTAGCACTACTATATTAAGAAAACTTAATCTGAAATTGTTAATTCTAAAGAAGAATTCCTTCGATATTTATAGGAAAGAAAATTACTATGCATTCTATTATTTTAATATAAAAGTACTGTGCATTTTTTTGAAATTTAAACCCTGGTTACTGTGCACCTTTTGAAAATTTTATACATGTACAGTGTTTTGCATAGTAAATGTCGGCTGAATTATTAAGCCAAATAATAACCTTTCACTCGGTATATTTTAAATATTCAAAATTAGTTATTTTTGAAATTTAGCGATATTATATCAGTTCTCACTAATTTTATGATAAGTAATATAAAGTTTAAATTTTAAAAATCTAAAATTTTCTGTCAATAAAAATTTATTAATACGTTTCCAATTTTTTAACGATTGAAAAAAATCAAGATTTTTCTCAAACCAATCATTTTTAGATAAGTCTACTTGAAATAGATCTCAGAAAATTTTCTTATAATTTAAATTCACTTTCTTGTAAATATTTTTAATTTTAAGTAACTTTATATGAATTTAAAATTATTTAAAATATTATTTTATTAAAATATTTCAAAAAATTCCAAAAAATCATAAATATTACGTAGATCAAAAAGGTCTAAAGAACCATAGTCTAATTCCTTCAAAATTTTATTTTAAAATTCTAATAAGAATTAAATTACAAATATGTAAAAACATAAATATAAAAACATAAAATAAAAGTTATGAATAATAAATATATTTAAAATTCTTAATATAATTTCATTAATCAATGAATACTAATTAAGTCATTTTAAAATTCTCATTCAAAATACATAATAAATATTTTTATTTTTATTATTATTTTATTTTATTTTAAAAAACAAATAATTAAATATAAATACCAAAATTTCATGAAAAATGATAATAATAAACTAACTAATAGTAAGTATTTCTCATTAAAGATATATTAATATCTATTTTCTATTTGTGTTGAAATAGGATGTTATAAAGGGAGAGAACTTGCGAGTTAAATAAGCTTATCTCACAAAGATAGTGTGATGAAAAGAAAAGATCACACCACACAAGCTCTAGTCGTTTCTAATCGTTCAAAGAAGAAGGCTTATCTTGTTTTAATTCTTTCTATCTTTTGTAAATACAGGTCTGGTAGACCTGTCGGGAAACACCTTGGCCTGGAGAGGCTTTTTGTAACACCCCTTTATATACTTGAGATATACATGTATTCTTCTTGCTTTTAAAAAAAACTTTTAGAAAGATATACATATTTATCACTCTTTATCTCGCATATACATGGACGTATATACATCTGATTTCCTTTGAATATTGAAAGTAAAAAGAACACTGTTTTTCAATATTTGTCCATAATGACAAAATAATTTATAGAAATCATAAGTAATAAATCATTACAGTATTATATCCGAATGAGAAAGTTTATCAAAGTTTAACCTTTACCGTGTTACAATTATCTAACTTGTTATTGTAATAAGGCAAAGTAAAATTAAACTACACCTTTACTACAAATGTGACCAATCATTTCCTAGTCCTTGAACCATCGAGTTTTGGAATCCTACTCTTGTCATATCTCTTCATCTATCTGATTGAGGATGGGACCACTTTACCCTCTTGTAATTACATATCCTTCCATTTTGGACTGCTAGCTATATATCATATAACATATTTTGGACACAAAATTCAAACAAGAAGGAGTGAAAAACAGAATATAATACTTTACAGATAAGACATAAGCATAAGGGTTTTCATAAACATAACAATTTAACTTTCATTCACAACCACCCACATAGAATGTCACAATCACATGAATGTCATGCAATGTTTTTAATACTACCATCTCATTCATTCTATGCATATGGGCCCTTAAAGTTTTAGTTTACACTGGACCAACCAGGAGTTTACACTGTTCCATAATTTTGGATAATAACATAAATGCCTTCATGGTATATGAACAGCTCAACTGGCATGGAAACACTTAGAGACTAGTCAGATTAAGAAGGTTTTTATTGTGAAAGTACCCGACACTAGGGAGCGACCCCAGGTCCCCTAAAGCACCCTTCGACACCCTCTCATCCCAAGGTTCGCATTTGAACCTCCTCTAATGTATCCTCGGATTCTATAATCCGTCCCCAGGTAACATCACATCTCATTTTTTTTTAATGATTCATGACGCATGAACTACTCACATATTTAGTAGGTTAAGACTTTTAGAAACTCAATTATTAAATACCTAAAGGTTCACAAATCATCTCAATAAACTGTACATTCCCATAAGTCCTTCTTTGAACTTTTGTGATACAAAAATAAATTTAGTATAGTCTCTGAATTCAGATCTCACCAAAATTGAGTTTCCAAGCCTTAAATATCTTAAAACTTTCTTTTAAAAAATTTCACATATTTACATAATGTTTCTCAATTTGAATCTTAACTAGATTGAGTTTAGAAATTTCAACTATAACAAAATATCCTTTAGTTATTTCGTTGAGGAAAACTAAAATAATTTACTTTAAACTTTTGATTACTAAAAGAAAATAATTTTTAAAATCATTAACTAAGAATACTTAAAACTATTAAAATTTTCTTCAATTCAAGAATTAATTATCTCAACCTTTAATTTTCATAAAATAGCTTCTTTCTAATACTAGATTTTATTCTAGAGATTAAAAATAAAGTTAATGAAAATAATTTCTAAGAAGAAATAAAAGACTAAAATAATTATAAAATACTTTCTCTTAGAAATAAACTTTAAAGAGTAAGGTAAAAAAATTCTTACTGAGTTTTAACTTTCCGTCATGCTTGCTATATGCTCAAACTCTATATCACAAGTTCATCAATCATTCATAAATCACAACCAAATATTGTCAATCACAATTAAATATCATCACTCACAATCAAACATTGTCAATCACAGTTAATTTATCAATCATAATCAAATCAAATAAATTACTTATCATTCATAAATATCATAATTTAAAGTTTAATGGTTATTTAAGTTAATAAACTTAATTTTAAGTCTTTATAGTCCATTCCTTATACAGGTCTATATAAGTCCAAATAGGTCATAATAATCCAAGTCCTGTATAGGTTTAGTTCAATCCATATAGGATATAAAAGTCTAAGTCCTTGCATAGGTTTAGTTCGATCCATATAGGATATAAAAGTCCAAGTCCTTGCATAGGTTTAGTCCAGTTCGTATAAGTTATAATAATCCAGATCCATGCATAGGTATTTCAGAATAAGTTACACAATATACTAAATTTATTATTAATTTTAAGTTGAGAAGTTATTATTTTAAAATAATAATATTATTAAATTTAAAAGGAGTAGGGGATTCCTCCCATTATTCTTATATCTTTCATATTATATTTCTATCCCACTCCCCCTTACCTTGAATTGCTACCAGAAGTGAGTTCGCTTTGTACCTTCGAGTTCTAGAAATCTTAATACCAACTTATCTCAGTATAGTAAATAGTGAATAGTAAATAGTAAATAGAAATGGTAAATTTTGAATAGTGAATAGTAAATAATGAATAGTAAAATATGAATAATGACAGTAAATAGTAAAAACATGAATAGTAACTATAAATCGTGAATAGTAACAGTAAATAGTAATATATAAATAGTAACAGTAAATAGTAAAACATGAATAATAAAGGTAAATAGTAACAGTAAATAGTGATTTACTATTTGAATAGCAATTTACTATTTGAATAGTAATTTACTATTCATAATAGTGATTTATTATTGACATAGTAATTTACTATTCAAAATAGTAACTTAAAACAATATTATATCAAGTATAATAATAGATTTCTAAAATGATATAAAAATAAACCTAAAAAGTATAAAAGAGAGTTATTCTTACCTTATGATTTTGGCAGAACCTCCTTCCATAAAAATTATTTCTCTCTCTTACTCCTACCATTATCTCTCTAGCACTACTATATTAAGAAAATTTAATCTGAAATTATGAATTTTCCTTCAGAAATCCTTCGATATTTAGAACAGAAAAATTTACTGTGTATTTGAATATTTTATTATAAAAGTACTATGCAATTTTGAAAATTTTGTTCGTGGTTACTATGCAACATTTGAAATTTTCGTTCATGCACAATGTTTTGCATAGTAAATGTCTGCTGAATTATTAAGCCAAATAGTAACCATTCACTCGGTATATTTTAAATATTCAAAATCAGTCTTTTTCAAAATTTAGTGATATTATATCAGTCCTAATTAATTTTATAATAAGTAATATAAAGTTTAAATTTTAAAAATCTAAAATTTTCTATTAATAAAAATTTATTGGTACGTTTCTAATTTTTTTACGATTGATAAAAATCAAGATTTTTCTCAAACCGATAATTTTTAGATAAGTTTACTTGAAATGGATTTTAGAAAATTTTTTATAATTTAACTTCACTTTCTTGTAAATATTTTTAATTTTAAGTAACTTTATATGAATTTATTTTTTTAAAATATATTATTTTATTAAAATATTTCAAAAATAACTCTCTAAAGAACCATAGTCTAATTCCTTCAAAATGTTATTTCAAAATTCTAATAAGAGTTAAATCATAAATATGTAAAAACATAAATATAAAAACATAAAATAAAAGTTGTGAATAATAAAGATATACAAAATTCTTAATATAATTTCATTAATCAATGACTACTAATTAGATCATTTTAAAATTCTCATTCCAAAGACATATATTTTTATTTTATTATTATTATTATTTTATTTTTAAAACAAATAATTAAATATAAATACCAAAATTTCATAAAAAAATAATAATAATAATAAACTAACTACTAGTAGGTATTTCTCATTAAAGATATATTAATATCTATTTTCTATTTGAGTAGAAAATAGGATGTTACACTTTTGAAAGAATACTCAGGGTTTGAGCCATGAATGGCTCGTGAAAGAATACTTAGGTCTTCCCAGGAGTGGGTGCTTGTACAAGAATACTCAGAGCATAAGTTGTGCTCAGGCCAGGAGTGGTCGGAGTCAAGAATACTTGGGTCTGCCCCAGGAGTAAGTTCTTGCAAAAGAATACTCGAAAGCACGGGGTGTGCTAAAGCCAAGAGTGGCTGAATTCAAGAATACTCAGAAGCACTGGGTGTGCTTAAGCCAGGAGTGGCTGGAGTAAATAATACTCGTAAGCTCAGTTTGAGCTGTTTATGTAAAAGTTTTTACATATTGGAAATCCTTCATATTTGAAGGTACTGGATTTAGTCTTTGAGTTGGAGGTGAACCAGTATCAATCACTTATGTGTTGTCTTTTTCTCTCTTACTCTTTACTATCAAAAGTCTCGTGCATTATCATTATTATACTCGATAGTAAAATTCTGGCAAAAATACGTTAGCCCAAACAAACAATTACGCTGTGCATAATGTATTAACGCTTAAATATCACTTTTTGGTTTGAAAAAGTAAACAGACTTATTCAACCCTCCTTTCTAAGTCTGCTTTCTGAACCATCACTTTGTCTCGTACTTCATGCATGGGACTTTTGCAGTGACAAATTGAGCGAGTGCTATAATTAGAGGAAGGTTCATTATAATGTGAAAATAAAGGGTTTTTTTGAGTAGGTAGTGAGTTTTTTCAGATTTATATGGAAGAGGAAGAAAGGAATTAAGAGAGGAAGATAAGAAAATATTAAAAGAGATCCTTTTTTGATAAGTTTTAATGACCAGGTTTATTTACGAGATTGTTTGTGAAATTTTGGTGATAAAGAGGGTGATGATGACTGATAGTTGTGTTAAACTTTTAAACCGTAAATAATATTATATCATTTTAAAAAAAATTAACACGTGTTAATTATGTAACACTGTTGAGATGACACACACATTAACCATCTTTATCGTTAATAAACTTTTCTAATGAAGGAAGTGTTTTATAGTCATCTTAAATATTTAAGGGACTAAAATTGGTCATTTGTTAAGAGGTTTGTTTTTTCTCTAAACCCTAAATATTACAAGGGATTTTATATATTTTGGTCAATAAATATAATTTTAAATTTTTATTTAAAGAAATATATAAAACAAATCAAAATTCTTAAAACGGATTCAGGGCAATACTGTAATTTGGTTGTCGGTAGAGATGCTAATTGTGCCTAATTGAATTCAATTGAATGTGATTACAATTTACAAGTAAATGTTTACATCTCCATGTCATTCAATTATAATTGACGTTGTAACTACCCATTTCTTGAATTCCTTCTTGTTTTTATCTCCCATGAAAGATCTTAAAACAATGACATGAAATCTCCAATTCCTCTCCCAATCTCCAAGTATTGTATGAGGTATTTGTGTTTAGACACGAAGATAGTTTTATGCCCATCTCCTATTCCTAAGTTTTTGCTATTTGTTTTAATTTTTGGATAAAGTATTGAGTCCAAACAGAGATCCTGTTTAAATTAAAACGAAGAAGCTTTAATGAAAGGATAAAATAAAATACCAAAACCTTCTTTTTTCCCTTCTCACTCACGTTGCCTTTTCTTCTTCTCCCTTCATACTCTCTTTTCTCTTCATTCTCCATTTTCCCACTCATCTTCTTCTTCCTCAAAAATCTATCAAGTGGTATGTGTGCCCTTTGCTTCCATTTTCATCTTCATCAAGCAAGAAGGAGTTTATGGTTTAGAAGCTTTCTTCCTCCTTCTCCCTCTCCAATTTCGTCACTCCCTCTCCTCTAATAGATCTCACTCACTCTTGGCTTGAGGTAAAGTTTCCTCTTCATTTTCTTGAGCTCTAGCCCTAGGTTTTGGGTTATTATGGTTTTGGAGAGGGAAATGCATGTGGGTTGCTTTGGGGGAGGCATTTATGATGAGAAACCCTAAGGTTGGGTGTTTTAAGGTGAGTTTTATAAGGGGATATATGGGTACATGAAAATGACATAGAAGATAATGGAAAATGATGAACATTTATGATGGTTATTGGTTTTTTAATGAAACCCTAGCTTTGTAAATTGGGGAAAATATGAATTATAGGTAGATGTGCATTCATTATTGATGGGAGATGTTATTTATGATAGGTAATAACCATTAATGATGGCGAATGGTTGATAATGGTTGTTGGGAACAATTAATGTAGGAACCCATTATTGGGTATAGCATTGAAGAGGCATAATAATGAATTTAGGCACCTAACTCATGGTGGTTATGGTGGATTGAATAAAATAAATAAGGTTGAGAATTGAAATGGTATAAAACACTAAGAAATAAATACGAGTACTTGAATCTTGGTAGTTGAAATAAAAATTAATTGTGTGGTATATGGCATAATGTAGGAAATGACCCCATCGACGAGGCGGGACCATCAGATCGTGTTGATTTCTACTTCTATTGAGGTAGGAGGGGGTAACATCTCTAAATGCTTGATTTCATCCAATAGTGATGTGTGTATATGATTATGTATGTTAATTTGGCTTAGATGAATGATTTGATGATTACTTGTTTGAAATGCATTTAGAGTGAATGGCGTTATGTGGCTTATGTTTGTAGGATGATGATTATGATGTTAAATTGACTCATGATTAATGAGAGGTGTTGTGATGGCTTGGAACCATGATTGTATTGATTACATTGTTATTGAACATCCCATGATATGTGAATTAATGATTTGTGATTGCCACTAACTAGTATGTGTATGAAATCCAATGAATGTTGGTGATGGTTGAGAATGATGAGAACCTAGAGTTCCACTAAAGTGTTGAGGATGGATTGTTGATAGTGGAGTGGCATTTAGGATGCATAGTGTGAGAATGCATTTGATTTGCATTGCATTGCATCTATGACATATCATTCGCTGCTTATATGGAATGTTAAGGGTTCCAATAGGCAGGCCCAGTGGGAGGGAGACTCAGTGCACGGTAAATTGTTGTTCCCTAGTGATTCTAGGAATCACAAAGCTACCCTTAGATTGGTGGCGAGGCACCCTATGTGGCAGGCCCTGTGGGCCGGCGGCTCTGTGTTGAGCAAGTTACCTCGGTGTCCGACGGGGCATGACTCTCTCAATGTGTGTCTGGGAAAGACTCGTAGCACTTGTGGCAAGTGAGGCATTGTTGTTGAATCCGCAAGTCACGAGGTGACTAGTGCTACAAATGGGCGATAGCGGTTTGGTACAAGTAAAATGTAATGTTAAGCATGCATGATTTGAGATATAAGTGTACACTTTTACTACTGCAGTAGGGGCACAGTAGCATACCTGTAACACCCTCTGTTACATCTCAATAATTTCTAAAAAATTCATGATTTTTTTAAATATAATTGTTAAAAAGAAACTATCAGAATAAAATTACATACAATATTTCTGAAATACTTCATGAATATCATTAAAATTTATAAAGTAGTTTTACATTCAAAGAAAGCAAATATTAAACATTATTAGAAAGAGAGGAAACTCCATGGCCCAAGAGCAGTTGCCTAATGACATTATTTATTAATTGGACCACGGTATTCATACCGAGCTCCCTTTCTAGAACGTGCTATATATACTGTCGATGTTCTTCGATCCTTCCCTCTATACGAACCATTAATTTAAAACATATGAAACAAAAACATAGAGAAAGGAGTGAGAAACAGAATATAATATTCCCAAATGGGACATAAGCAATAAAGGGTTTTCACAAACTAGAATAATAATATCAATCACAATCACATGCACAATTAATTATGAATGTATGAATGATATGCCATATCTTTATCATAACTTACCTATATATGTGAGCCCCTTAAATTTTAATTTGCACTGGGCCAACCAGGAGTTTACACTGTTCTATAATTGCAGATAATAATAACATGAATAGCTCAACTGGCATGGAAACACTTAGAGACTAGTCAGATTGAGAAGGTTTTTATTGTGAAAGTACCCGACACTAGGGAGCTACCCCAGGTCCCCTGAAGCACCCTTTCACACCCTCTCATCCCAAGGCTCATAATTAAGCCTCCTCTAATGTATCCTCGGTTTCTATAATCCATCCCCAGACAATATCCTTTTGTTTCTCTTTGATGATTCATGATACATGAACTACTCGCGTATTTAGTTGGTTAAGGCTTTTAGAAACTCAATTATATTATCGGGGCCTACGAATCGCAACATGGCCACCCCAGTAAACTGTACTTTTTCAAATTCTCAAATACCCACATAGAATTTTAGTACAGTTCCTTTTCAAATCACAAATCAAATCTCCTTATAATTTGAGTTTCAAAGCCTTAAATATATTTTTCACAACCTTCTTTAGAAAGTCTATAGGTTAATTCAAAATCAATTACTAAAAACTCGAATTTGAAATTATCAATCTTTAAAATCTTAGTACTTGAAAATCTTGTATAATATTTTTATACATTTAAATAACATGTATATATATATATACATTAAAATATTAGTAAAAATTTATTTTTATAAAATAATTTCTCTTTCTTTTTCTTTCTGATAAACTAACTAAAATCTAAATTTTAGTAAAGATATATACATATATATTAAAAGATAAAAAGAGATTTCTAAAAACTTATGTAGTTTTATTGAAATCTAAGAAATTTCTTAAAAGTAATTTGAATAAAGATGAATAAGTAAATAAAGAAGTAGAAGATAAGTAAATTTTTACTGAATTTTAGCTTTCCGTCATGCTTGCTATATGCTCAAACTCCACAGTACAAGATTTGTGACATCCTAACTTAAATAAAATAAAATAAAACAAAACAAATCCAAAATTTCAAGAATTTTTTTTTCCACGATTAAAGCCGAATCCGAAATATGGATTTAAAAACACTTAATTATATTATCAATTGGGGTAATAATAAGCTCATGACACAATTCAACCTTAAATCATAAGAAAAATTCATTTTGAAAATTATAGTTATCTACAAAATATCACCTATTAGTTCCAATTTGAAAATTATCAAAAGTTGGGTTCAAAACCCTCTTAAACTCAAGTTTTACCGTGTAGTAGGTCCGGTATTTCATGCCTCATAAGAGTTAGAAAAATCCAATTGAAGTAAAACCAATTTTCACACCTCCGTAACGTAATTATCTACAACTTTCATGAAGAAGTCGGAGGCCAAAAATGTCACTAAGATCCCCAAACGGCCCAAAAACAGCAAAGGACACTTATCGGGCGATCCTGTCGTAGCTAATCGATTAGGACAAGCACCTAATCGATTACAAATGACTCAGAAGGCCTGTAATCGATTACAAATACCTTTGTAATCGATTACTCATGAAACAGAATGCCTGTAATCGATTAGGGACACATTGGTAATCGATTACGCATACCAGAATGCAGAAATTATGCAGAAAATGCTTAATTTTGGAACTTCTAACCCCCCTAACTTTTTCATATCAACTCCAAATGCTACCAAATTTTGACACCAACTAAATTACACCATTTGTGACGCGTGGCCACTGGTCTCACTCAAAAATTCCTAAAAATGAGTAATTTATGCGTATAAATGCGTTTATCTCATTTTAAGGCATTTTGTGGTAGTCAATGAGTCCACTTGTGGCAAAATGGACCCATTCCAATCTTCACAAACCACAATTAACATATTTAAGCTATTGCATTCCTTCCATTACATCAAGACCACTTAAATCATCATTTGACTATGCTGGTTCCTAACTCATGCATAAAACAACCATCCAAAATCTCAAAACACATATCCTAAGGAGCTATAATTCACAACTCCTAACATCCATTCTTCACCAAGTAAGCAAGACCTGCCCATAACATATATGTCTAATTCATGAGGCCTAGCATAAAGTCACTTTCTCATCAACCAACATGCAATCTCCATCTATTACTTATCACAAAATTTCATAACTACATTAATCACACTTAAATTAGTCTAACACACATGGAAGGCATATATCAACATAACACATATAAAGCACAACACACATACATCCTTCAATTCATAATTCTCTGCACTCCTTGGCATCAACTCTCCGCTTGGTGCGTCTCCGGGGCTTCAACCTCTTCCCTGTCATCGGTTACTAAAATTAAGAAACAACAGCAAGGGTGAGTGTTTGGTATCATAATTAATATAGAATGGCTATTCAATAACAAGATACATATTCACTAGTTGTAGTTTCTGCCATTTATCTTACCTCTTGTCCTCAATTTCCACTTACCAATCAAATTTGATTCCAATCTCTTAATCCACAATTTGCCAATCACAATCAACAATTATCATGAAACACATTCATATCATTCTACAATGCTAACAATGCATCAAATAACACAACTGACTCTCATATTAAATTGACGCCTAGTATCCGGATACTAAAAGGATCGGCCTTCAGCTGGGGGTCCTACTTGACACCCCGTGAACCCTGCTTGGTCCACCGAGTCCTACTTGACTCTCCACCTCAACCACTAGGTCCTACTTGACCACTGGGTAGCTCAACTGGGCATAAACACCACGGGAGCCAGAAACGAGGGGCTGTACATACCGTCGGCCGTCCTACACCACATAATTACACATGTAAATTCATATTTCTCATATCATACTGCAAGTGGCCAACAACAAAACACATACTCATCAATTGGGCGACCTACTTGTCAAACCCATCACCACAATGCCACCATACTCATCAACTCATCACTATTTAATCCACATTGTACTCATAATCATCACAAATCATACACAATTTATATTCATACACATACAATTATTATTTTCTTGTAAGTTCTCGTTAGTTCCGCATTTAAGTCACTTACTCAATTCAATTACATTTATCTATTCTAATTAATTATAACCCGAACACCCCCTTACCTTGGTTCCGAGTTCCGACGACTCGTTCTTGATGAGATTGGCGTTCCCTCGATGCTATGTCCGACGTTCCACGTCCGAAATCAACACCCACTTCTCCGTTCGATCCTCCGACGACTGTTTCGTCACCTACAGAGGTCGAAACGCAAAACCCATCAATGTTAAACCATCCTCATTACTCTAAAAGCCATTTTTCAAGCTTCTACACACTAGAGGAGTAGGGAACCGAAGCTCACCCCTCCATGCACGACCCCTCGGGTTAACGGAGAAAATGAAAGAACTACGAAAGCTTAATTTAAAGGACCCATTGGACTCACCTCGAAGCCACGATCGCAAAAACGTAGTTATCTCGAAGTTTCAGCGCGAAATCAACCTTCCTTCAAGGCATGCAAGTCACGGCCACTTTGGGGAGAAGAAGAAGAAGAAGGATGCATGCGTGAAGTGAGGAAGAAGAAGAGGAAATTTAGATTTTTAATTCTCAAGGGCAGTTTGGTCATTTCCTATTTCAATTACTTTTTCCTTTAAAAGTTTTAATTAAAACTTTTACCTTTACCTTTCACCCTTCACCTTTTACCCCATTGTAACTTCAAATTTACCTCCTTCTATTTACCTTCATTTAATCTTTTATAATTGATTAATCAAATAAATTTATTTATTCCCACAACATTTAATTATTTCTAATCGTATTTTTTTTAATACTAATAATTCCCAAAATTTCAATAAATCCGGTTGGGCAATTATTAATATTTTTCGTCAATTAAAACTTTTCTAAAATATTAGGGATGTTACATCCACCCTCCCTAAAAAGGGATTTCGTCCCCGAAATCAACGTACCTTATCTGAAAAGATCGGGGTACAATCGTCTCATGTCCGCCTCCAACTCCCATGTATAAGTTACTCCATTTATATTCCACCACTTCACTTTCACCAATGATACCTCTTTGTTTCTCAATCGTTTAGCTTGATATCCTTCAATACCAATAGGTGCCACCTCTACAGTCAAATCTTCTTTCAGCTCAATAGAGTCTTCAGGTACGATCATGGAGTCACAAGGAATGTATGCTCGAAGTTGTGACACATGAAACACATTGTGAATATTAGTTAACGATTGGGGAAGATCCAGTCGGTAAGCAACATCACCAATTTTCTCCAGAATCTGATACGGTCCAATATACCGTGGGTTGAGCTTATGGCTCTTTAGTATCCGACCTACACCTTTGGTAGGTGAAACTTTCAGGAACACCCAGTCTCCCACCTGAAACTCAAGTGGCCTATGACGATTGTCATAGTAACTCTTCTGACGGTCTTGTGCAGTTTTCATCTTTTCACGAATCATTATCACCTGATCATTCATTTCCTGAATTAACTCAGGCCCCAAATGGATTGCATCTCTGTCTTCATTCCAGCATAAAGGCGTACGACACTGCCTTCCGTATAACGCTTCATAAGGAGCCATTCCAATGCTACTATGGTAACTGTTATTATAAGCAAATTCCACTAATGGTAGGTATTTCTCCCATGAACCACCTTGCTCCAGTACACAAGCTCTAAGCATGTCTTCCAAGGTCTGGATTGTACGCTCAGACTGGCCATCAGTCTGAGGATGATAAGCAGAACTCAACCTCAGTTCAGTACCCAACTCCTGTTGTAGACTTCCCCAGAATCTAGAAGTAAACCGAGGATCACGATCTGAAATAATACTCACAGGTACACCATGAAGTCTCACAATTTCTGTAATGTATAATCTAGCCAGCCGGTCCAATGACTATTTCATATTCATAGCTAAGAAGTGAGCACTCTTTGTCAGCCTATCCACAATCACCCATATTGCATTACAACCAGAACGGGTACGGGGTAACCTGGATACGAAATCCATAGTAATGCCTTCCCATTTCCACATTGGAATCTCCGGAGGTTGAAGTAGACCTGGGGGTCTCTGGTGTTCGACCTTACACTTCTGACATACCACACAAGATCTTACATACTCTATGATTGCTTATTTCATGCCTGGCCACCAGAACTCTCTCTTCAAATCATGGTACATTTTTGTAACACCAGGATGAATGCTAAAAGAACTTTTATGTGCATCTGACAAATTCCATTGTTGCTTCTGGTCAATTCCATATTCTTACTTCTGGTTTGAGCGTCAAGCAATTCCAGTAACTTTTTATCGTTCTCTTGGGTCACCGCTAATGATTTTAGAAATTCATTGGAGATCTCCAACATCCGACTATCATTTGATCTGGGGCATTCATAACAACTCCAATATTCATATCACGAAAAATTTCCAACAACTCTTGTTCTTTACCCACCAAGAAGGCTACATGTAATACTTATCTACTCAAGGCATCGGCCACAACATTTACTTTTCTAGGATGGTACTTCAAATCAAAATTGTAATCCTTTAGGTATTCCACCCATCTCCTTTGTCTCATGTTTAACTCTTTCTGATCATATAAGTATTTCAACTCTTAGGGTTACTAAATACCACAAAACAAGAACCCTGTAAATAATGACGCCAGATTTTTAATGTAAATACCACTGCTGCAAGCTCTAAATCGTGGGTAGGGTTATTCTGCTCGTGCGGTCTCAATTGTCTTGAAGCATAGGCAATCCCTCTATTATCCTGCATCAGCACACATCCTAAATCAAACTTAGATGCATCACAATATACTACAAACTCCTTCATCATATCAGGTAGTGCAAGTACCGGTGCTGAAGTCAAGCATTGCTTCAAAGTTTGGAAACCCAATTCGTATTTTCTCGTTCGCACAAACGGATTCTCCTTTGGTTTATCTTGTTTCCTTAATTCCTATCGATACTTCCTCAATTCCCCACTAAGTGTACCTTAGGAGGAATTTAAGTTATCCAATTTCCTTTTAAGGTCATCTTTTCTCTATAAGAAATCTAGTAATAATTCATAACAACTACCATGTCACAACATTTACTTTTCTATACTCATTATTCGTCAGTTACCAAATCTCATCTTCATTTATTCCTCATTTCTAATTGTTTACCAATTTCAGAAATACGAACCATACACTTCTCTTTTCTAAATCTGATCATTCAAGATTGGCTACAACATGTCTGTCTCCTCGACTCTACACGACCTCAACTACCAGTGCAACTACCTGAGGTGATCAGTCTCAGGAGTTCAACACTCTGTAGTTAAGTCATGTGAAAGTCGGGTATACAGTCCAACTATTCACATCATCAATCGATATGCAAACTGTTTACATCACAATTCATTTCCCTATGTCTATTGGCAACTCTATATTGAATTAGTGTTAAAAGGAACCCACGGTGGCCAGCCGCTATAATTCCCATGTAACACTAATATCAATGTAAAGCCCAAACAACTAGGAAAAACTTCTCTTCATTCTCATGATTTATCTGCTTAATTACCTTTTAATCACTTCCTTTTAGTGTCATCCAATCACTACTTCTCTTATCATGTACGTAACAGTCCGGTGTACATATACTTCACTTGATCATCATTCATATAATACATCCTTCTAGTCCTTCCCTGAGTAAAATGTCACCTCGCCAATTATATCACTGAAAATTATTACTAGTCACTCTTCTTCTATTACCTTCAACTTGTACAGGCATTCTTACACCGTCATTCATCAATTACTCACAATTCCTCTTAATATCCATTAATCAATCGTCTAACAATATGAATATGACATTACCGATAGCACTTAATTAAATCCGCTTCATAATAGCAGTATAGAAGGTTCACCTCCCCTAAAAGTTAACCTTACGACAACGTTGCTAATTCATATCACATCATCATTCATCCATTCAATCCTATATCCTCCAGCTTCATAAAATCAACATTCTTTAATCACAAGTACCATTGCACCTAATCTCTTAAACTACGTCCAACCATCATCTCTTGATTTATTCATAAACCCCTTCTATTTACTCATACCACCAATACATTTACGTCTTTTGTTGCTTACTCAACGCTATTAACATACCACCAATGGTTCTCTAACTTTAAACTCAATACAAGACAGTTTACAACTCATTCCTTTATCCTGAGGGTTTTCGTATTGTTCACCAAGTAGATTCAACACCAAAAGTGAGCAACTAATATCTATCATCGTTCATAGAAGGTAGAAGGATATAGGGAATTCACCCTTCCTAAGAATAATCGTATTAGAGCATTCATTAACTTATTCCATCCTATGCATTATCAAACTTCAGTATTCAAACAAACTCATAGCCACCAACACACTTACTATTCTCATTTCACTACAAGATTTAACCTTTTTGCGTTATACCCATTTATAGATGTCCACTTCAAGACGCGCACATACATATATATATATATACTTTCTTTAAATATCATTTCCATTTCAATCTGCCATTCGTGTGTTTCATCTCTGTCCCACCTCGTCTAATATTTATAGTGTGGACTAAATTCAGTCCTACTCATTATTGGAGAAAATTTTGAGAAGAGGTCATCTTCTCCACCAGTCATAAAATAATTCTATGATAACCAAACACATCACCATTAATAACCAATGATCTATCAGGGATAGGGCATTTACCTCATACATATATATAACATAATGCCACCAGAGTGCCAAGGGAAATGATGCCAAGTTGACCTGTTACAACTCAATTCACACACAAACAATTGTAATACAATGCAAAAATAGTCCAACATGGGACTCAAACTATCCTCTAACACTGCCCATTCACCCGGCTCTAGAAAGAACCGCTCTGATACCACTGTAACGCCCCGGCCGCTCTTCAGGAATGAACGACTCGCCCCACAGACCAACACGAGACCTTTCCAATGTGCTTTTGTCCTCACTCGCACATTTCCTGAGAACTTCCCAGGAGGTCACCCATCCCAGAATTACTCCAAGTTAAGCACGCTTAACTTTGGAGTTCTTAAGTGATAGGCTACCGAAAAGGCTAATGCATTTGTTGGTATAGGTAGTACGAATTCATTCCTTTAAGCTATCCTCGACTGTATAGTCCCATACCTATACAGTCTTTGGATCCCTCTCATTCTGGTATGTATTCGGTTCGTTCATGTGTCCCTCCCACTGGAAGCCTGCCAGGAGCCGCTCCTTGTCCGTGCCTATGCACCGGCGATCACTCCCCGCCCTCAACAGCGACCGGGATATCACATCCCCCGCTGGAAGCCTGCCAGGAGCCGCTCCTTGTCCGTGCCAATGCACCGGCGATCACTCCCCGCCCTCAACAGCGCCGGGATGTCACACGCCCACCAGCTTCCGCCTGGTTCGTCCCCGAACCATACCGTACTAGGAGAGGCTAGGCTCTGATACCACCTGTGACATCCTAACTTAAATAAAATAAAATAAAACAAAATAAATCCAAAATTTCAAGAATTTTTTTTTCCACGATTAAAGCCGAATCTGAAATATGGATTTAAAAACACTTAATTATATTATCAATTGGGGTAATAATAAGCTCATGACACAATTCAACCTTAAATCATAAGAAAAATTCATTTTGAAAATTATAATTATCTACAAAATATCACCTATTAGTTCCAATTTGAAAATTATCAAAAGTTGGGTTCAAAACCCTCTTAAACTCAAGTTTTACCGTGTAGTAGGTCCGGTATTTCATGCCTCATAAGAGTTAGAAAAATCCAATTGAAGTAAAACCAATTTTCACACCTCCGTAACGTAATTATCTACAACTTTCATGAAGAAGTCGGAGGCCAAAAATGTCACTAAGATCCCCAAACGGCCCAAAAACAGCAAAGGACACTTATCTGGCGATCCTGTCGTAGCTAATCGATTAGGACAAGCACCTAATCGATTACAAATGACTCAGAAGGCCTGTAATCGATTACAAATACCTTTGTAATCGATTACTCATGAAACAGAATGCCTGTAATCGATTAGGGACACATTGGTAATCGATTACGCATACCAGAATGCAGAAATTATGCAGAAAATGCTTAATTTTGGAACTTCTAACCCCCCTAACTTTTTCATATCAACTCCAAATGCTACCAAATTTTGACACCAACTAAATTACACCATTTGTGACGCGTGGCCACTGGTCTCACTCAAAAATTCCTAAAAATGAGTAATTTATGCGTATAAATGCGTTTATCTCATTTTAAGGCATTTTGTGGTAGTCAATGAGTCCACTTGTGGCAAAATGGACCCATTCCAATCTTCACAAACCACAATTAACATATTTAAGCTATTGCATTCCTTCCATTACATCAAGACCACTTAAATCATCATTTGACTATGCTGGTTCCTAACTCATGCATAAAACAACCATCCAAAATCTCAAAACACATATCCTAAGGAGCTATAATTCACAACTCCTAACATCCATTCTTCACCAAGTAAGCAAGACCTGCCCATAACATATATGTCTAATTCATGAGGCCTAGCATGAAGTCACTTTCTCATCAACCAACATGCAATCTCCATCTATTACTTATCACAAAATTTCATAACTACATTAATCACACTTAAATTAGTCTAACACACATGGAAGGCATATATCAACATAACACATATAAAGCACAACACACATACATCCTTCAATTCATAATTCTCTGCACTCCTTGGCATCAACTCTCCGCTTGGCGCGTCTCCGGGGCTTCAACCTCTTCCCTGTCATCGGTTACTAAAATTAAGAAACAACAGCAAGGGTGAGTGTTTGGTATCATAATTAATATAGAATGGCTATTCAATAACAAGATACATATTCACTAGTTGTAGTTTCTGCCATTTATCTTACCTCTTGTCCTCAATTTCCACTTACCAATCAAATTTGATTCCAATCTCTTAATCCACAATTTGCCAATCACAATCAACAATTATCATGAAACACATTCATATCATTCTACAATGCTAACAATGCATCAAATAACACAACTGACTCTCATATTAAATCGACGCTTAGTATCCGGATACTAAAAGGATCGGCCTTCAGCTGGGGGTCCTACTTGACACCCCGTGAACCCTGCTTGGTCCACCGAGTCCTACTTGACTCTCCACCTCAACCACTAGGTCCTACTTGACCACTGGGTAGCTCAACTGGGCATAAACACCACGGGAGCCAGAAACGAGGGGCTGTACATACCGTCGGCCGTCCTACACCACATAATTACACATGTAAATTCATATTTCTCATATCATACTGCAAGTGGCCAACAACAAAACACATACTCATCAATTGGGCGACCTACTTGTCAAACCCATCACCACAATGCCACCATACTCATCAACTCATCACTATTTAATCCACATTGTACTCATAATCATCACAAATCATACACAATTTATATTCATACACATACAATTATTATTTTCTTGTAAGTTCTCGTTAGTTCCGCATTTAAGTCACTTACTCAATTCAATTACATTTATCTATTCTAATTAATTATAACCTGAACACCCCCCTTACCTTGGTTCCGAGTTCCGACGACTCGTTCTTGATGAGATTGGCGTTCCCTCGATGCTATGTCCGACGTTCCACGTCCGAAATCAACACCCACTTCTCCGTTCGATCCTCCGACGACTGTTTCGTCACCTACAGAGGTCGAAACGCAAAACCCATCAATGTTAAACCATCCTCATTACTCTAAAAGCCATTTTTCAAGCTTCTACACACTAGAGGAGTAGGGAACCGAAGCTCACCCCTCCATGCACGACCCCTCGGGTTAACGGAGAAAATGAAAGAACTACGAAAGCTTAATTTAAAGGACCCATTGGACTCACCTCAAAGCCACGATCGCAAAAACGTAGTTATCTCGAAGTTTCAGCGCGAAATCAACCTTCCTTCAAGGCATGCAAGTCACGGCCACTTTGGGGAGAAGAAGAAGAAGAAGGATGCATGCGTGAAGTGAGGAAGAAGAAGAGGAAATTTAGATTTTTAATTCTCAAGGGCAGTTTGGTCATTTCCTATTTCAATTACTTTTTCCTTTAAAAGTTTTAATTAAAACTTTTACCTTTACCTTTCACCCTTCACCTTTTACCCCATTGTAACTTCAAATTTACCTCCTTCTATTTACCTTCATTTAATCTTTTATAATTGATTAATCAAATAAATTTATTTATTCCCACAACATTTAATTATTTCTAATCGTATTTTTTTTAATACTAATAATTCCCAAAATTTCAATAAATCCGGTTGGGCAATTATTAATATTTTTCGTCAATTAAAACTTTTCTAAAATATTAGGGATGTTACAAGATTATCAATCATAATCAAACATTGTCAATCACAATCAAACATCATAAAGCATAAATAAATATTAACAATCATAATCAAATCAAATAATTAAACATCAGTTATAAATATGATAATTTAAAATTCAATGATTATTTAAATTAATAAAGTTTATTTTAAGTTCTATGGTCAATTCCTCGCACAGGTTTATGTAAATCCAAGATAGTCCAATCCTTGCAGAGGTCTAGTTCAGTTCATATAGGTCATAATAGTTCAAGTCTTTGCATAGGTTCAGTCCAGTCCGCATAGGTCATAATAGTTCAAGTTCTTGAATAAATATTTTAGATATTAAGTTACACAAGATGCTTAATTTATTAATAATAATTATTATAAATTTTAAGTTAAAAGTTATTATTTTAAAATAATAATACTGTTATGTTTAAAAGGAGTAGGGGACTCCTCCCAATATTCTTATGTATTTTTATATTATATTCTTATCTCACCCCCTTACCTTGATTTATTATCAACAGTGAATTCGCTCTGTACCTCCAAGTTCTAACAAAATATTAATATTAATTTATTTCAGTATAGACATAAGATAAAAATTAAGATTGCTATCAGAAATGATAAATAGTAATTATGCATAGTAATAGTAAATAGTAACGGTAAATAGTAAATCATCAATAGTTACGGTAAATAATAATTTTTGCATAGTAACATTAAATAGTAAATCATGAATAGTAAATTTTCTAGTAGTAGTGGTAAATGGTAAATCGTGAACAATAATAGTAAATAGTAAATTTTGAATAGTAACAGTAAATAGTAAATTTTGAAGAGTAATGGTAAATAGTAAATTTTAAATAGTAATAGTAACTAATAAATTTTGAATAATAACAGTAAATAATAAACTTTGAGCAATAACAGTAAATAGTAACAGTAAATCGTAAAATAACGCATAGTGATAATTTATTTTTACCGTAGTAATTTATTCATAATAGTACTAATATACTAATGGTTTAAGAGTGCTAAAAAGAATAAACTAAATAATCATAAAAAGAATTTAGAAGAAAAATATTATTACCTTACACCTCCGGCAGAATCTCTTTTTACCAGAAGAACTTACTTCCCTCTAATTTCTTAAGTACTATCTCTCTAGATTCTCTCTCTAATTTTGGTGTGGAAATGTTGTAAATGAGCCATCTATTTATAGGAAGAAAATTTTACTATTTAAGATTACTTAATTATTTATTTTACTATTCATGATGTAAGTATTTACCCACCGATGATGTAAGCGATGATGTCAGTAGTGACATTTTGGTTATTAGATGAAAGGTTAAGGGTATTTTTATCATTCTTAAAAAATGAAAAAATATAAAAATTCCAAAAAATATAAATTATATAACAATCAAAAAGTTCTAAAGAACTATAATCAAATTCCTTTGAAATTTTATTTTAAATAAGAAATAATGAAATTAGGGGTGTTACAATACCTATGCTTGACCCACACTTGATATAATATTGTTTCCCACAGTCAGATCCGTAATTGTTATTGATTCCTTTATGCATATGCATTAACCATACGAGCATTTACATATAGTCGGTGATATGCTTAGTTGGTAGCCCATGGTGGCTATGGATGATTGTTAAATAAAGAGAAAGGTGGTTGTGGTACTAACATTGAGTGAATAATGACCTTTATTGAGAATGTCATGATTTTGATGTGTGAGTTGTGGATATAATGATTTGGACATGTATGATGTTAAAACGGAATGAGATGATGTGTGAATGAAGCTTGCGATGCTTCTTGAGAAATATATGTTATGCACACATGTATATGTTTCATCATAATTTATGATTTTGAATCATTTTGTATATGTTACTCACCTCCTAGTTGCCATTTTAAAGTTTGATGTAGGTGTGATGGAAATCCTACTCTTTTGGAGGGTGAGCAATGATGGAGGTAAATATGAAAAGAAAGTGTGAGCCTTGACTGACATCTTTTGTAAATCACTTGATAAGTGTAGATTTTTATTTTGTATATGATAAATGGTTGGTCATGAATATTGATTTATGGGTCATGCGTAAAAATTAGACTTATGTGTTTTGAATGGCTAATTTTTAGTAATGACCTTAATAATGGATGATATTGATTGTAAATTGAAGGATTATATGCCATGTTAATGGATGGATGTTGAAACCATGAGGTTTATGTTTATTAACAATGCATATGAGTCTTGTGTATGGATGAGAATGTGAGTATGGTATTAGAATGATGAATGAATGATTTTGGCATGAAGTATATGATGAATTTCCATGGTTTTATGCATAATTGAGGAACCAATAGGGTCAAAATGAGTTTTATAGGATTTTGATAGTAGGTAATGATTCCAATAGCCCATATATGTAATTTGAGACTTGTAGAAATTGGATTGGGCCAATTCCATAGGGAATAGGCCCTTGAGTTGCATAAAAATGCCTCAAAATGAGTAGAACACATTTATGCGCATAACTCTCTTGTTTTTAGGAATTTTTTAGTGCGGCCGGTGGCCACACGTCACAAATGATGTATATGTGTTAGTGTCAAAATTTGGTAGGCATTGGAATTCGTATGAGAAAGTTAAGGGGTTAGAAGTCCAAAAATATAACTTTTTGCATAAAATGGCCTTTGTGCTGTCATGAATCGATTCACAACAGTGCATGAATCAATTCAAGACACACTGTTTTTACTGTTCCTGAATTTTGGGTACTTTGAATCGATTCAAGCCCCCGCATGAATCGATTCAAAGCTCATTGGAATCACTGTTCATGAGGTCCAGGAACGTTTGAATCGATTCATGCGAGCTTGAATCGGTTCGAATGGCCTGTTTTCACTGTTTGGACTCCAGAAGCGTCTGAATCAATTCATGGGGTTCTTGAATCGATTCATAGCCCTGTTTTCACATATTTTCCTCTGTTTTGGGGTATGATTGGTATTGTTTGGTCACGATATGATTATACAACAACATATGCATATAATTAACACGTTTTAACAACTAAATGGGATACTCTTGAACTTTCCCTCATTTTCGTTCACCCTTCATGAATTAATTGTGCACTTCCGCTATTCCTTGTTGACGATCATGAGATTGATTGTCCAAGGTCCACTCTTGATTTAATCTCTCCACCTTCTCATATCTTCATATATGAGATAGGTTATTTAAATGATCCGGGGTTACTTATTAAATATTTACCTCGTGGTTTCTTCTATTCTTTAATTACTTTAAAATCGTGAAAAATTTACCCTCGCTTTATTATTCGAATATTATCACTGAGGCCCTATAATTGGGGTGTCTCAATATAATCAGTATTAATGATATTCATCATCCAATTTGAATCGAACAAAATTGTTTAACCAATTTAAAATAACATGTGATATAGGTCTTCAAGGACGGTTTGAAAATAAGAGGGTTCAAGCTTTAAAAAAGAGCCCAAATTAAAACCAAAATTATAATATAATAAATTAAATCTAGTTTGCTTAGGATTTTAGTCATTATCCACTGTATTTCCTTTATTTATTGCAATTTTTGCTTTCTTTCCACTCTAGTCTACTTGGGTATGTTATTTTGCAGGAATTAAGGTAATAAAGGGTCAAAAACAAGAGAAAAAAGACCATAAAATGATAAAGAAACAAGAAGAACAAGCCCAAAGTGGAAAGAATTCTCTTTTTAAAGTTGAAATCCGACTCAGAAAGCAAAAATTCGGCTCAGAGCACTGAAATCCGAGTGGGATAACTCAGAAATGACCAAATCCGAGTGGAAAGACTCAGAATAGAGCATTGCCGAGTGGAATACTGCACTGCTGGAGGAAAATCCGAGTGAAATGTTCCCTGTCAAAGCCATTCCGAGTGATAAATAGCTGACTGGAGTGAAGGACCAATGCTGAAATGGAATAAGTCTCGGTTGAAGGTGATTCCGAGTGGAAACTCCCCGACTGCATCCATTCCGAGTGAAAAAAGGAGACTGACCTCCAATAAATATGTCCAAAGCTATTATCCGAGTGAAAGGTTTGCTGATTGCAACTAATCCGAGTGAAACCTGTTCCGAGTGAATGGATTCCGAGTAGAAGAGGCCACTGAAATGAATAAATGCTGACTAAGGAGGAATCCGAGTGGTCTCACTCAGAGAAAATGACATTCTCAAGCAGAACAAAGCATTTCCGAGTAATTCTTAGCAAGGAAGGAAAAATCCGACCGGAAATGAATCATACTCGGGCAGACTCTCAAGTTTCACACTGAGCCCGAGTGAGAAGTCTCCAAGGAAAGGAATTCTGAGTAAGTTGGGTCAGAAAGATGCATTTTCGAGCAAAGCAAGGCTCGGACATGGAAGAATTCTATCAGCCAGATTCCAGTCCTTCAAAGTCCAAGTTTCTGAGTGAAAGTGAAGTCAAATTCGAGTGGAAATTAACTCGGACTTCCGAGTGAAGATGTGATTTTATCATTTGAATGAGTAAATAAATTTGTCCGAGTGAATTCCAATGCAAAATCCGAGCAGAGCTTTAACCGAGTGGTCCAAATTCAGAGACAGCTGAGTGAATGTTTCAGACGGTTCCGAGTCTTTCTGCAGTCAATTCCGACTGAATGAAAGATGCTCTTCAGTAAGTCTTCACCTGTCCTTTCATTCAGCTTCATCACCGATCAGTTCTCCTCCAAACACTGACCCAATTCTTCACAAATGCAACACCGGATCACTACCTCCATCAACACCGCCTCCTTCTATTTTCCTTCAAGCCACAACACCGTCCCTTCTCCTTTCAAAACCGACCCACATTCTTCTCTTCTATCCGCTGTCCCCTTCTAATCCATACCACACACCGTCCCACTTCACCTTTCCTTTCCATCCATACCGCCCAAACTTCTCTCCAACCAATACCGTCCAGGCTCCTAATCCACAACTCCGCCCAGACTCCTCTCCTAATCCACAACACCGTCCTCTCCTTCCTAATATTCTCAACACCACCTAACCGTCCTCACCTCAACACACCGCCCAACTTCCCAACACCGTCTCCTTTTCTTCTTCTAATACATAACACCGCCCAGTAACCCTCTCAAGACCGCCCAGACTTTTCATCAATTCAACACCGTCCAGCCCACAACGTCCAGATCTCCATCTAACAGCAACTCCTCTCCATGCTGTCCAGTTCACTCACCAACACCGTCCAGCAAGCTTTCACTCGGATTTGTGGGAAAATAACATTTTTTTCACTATGAATTTCATCATTCTGCACCAATCTTCACTAAAATCCAAGCACCGAATTATTGGAAATATTAAATATGCAAATTGGAAACAAGTTGGCACAGCTGGAATTCACATGCACCGAAAGTTTCTCCCACTTGCAAATTTTAACGCGTTTCCTTAGCTGGATTCATTCATCCATTTGCCTATAAAAGGGAGAGCAACCAGGAGTATAGCATCAATCATCACATCCATCAATTACCATCAGATTTATTTTCTTTCTTCGTTACTTTCTCTCCTTTTCTCTTTAGTTTTCTTCTTTTCCATTTTTCTTTCTCTGTTCGTTTTTCTTCTATTTCTTTCTATTTCCTTTTCTTTCTTTTATTTTGTAAGAATATGAGGGCTGTAAAAGTGAGAATTTAAATTTGTAATTGGTGGAGAATATTGCAACAATGAAATACAGTGGTAAATTATTTTGAGCTTTTGGAGAAACCCGTAAGTCTTTATTTTTACCATGTCTTGTATGTTTTATTTTTCCATTATTTACATGAATTTAAATTATTTCATGAGTAGCTAAATTAATTATCTTGGGATAAAGGGGGTATGATAATATTTTATTTTAATGTTATTTTGACTTGGAATTAAATAAATTTCTGTTTTCCATTTAGTTCAATTATGCTTAATGCTTTTAGTAATTCCTAGCAAGAACCTAAATGATAAAACTATATACTTACGGGTATATTAGTAAGTTTAGGTAATAAATAGAATCGAGAGATTTATTTTTACCGGAAAGCTTTGAACTAAACCTAAGATTTTTGAAATGCTTTTTGTGACCTCAGTAAAACCGTGAAAGTAATCAAAATTCTTTTGAAGAAATAAAAGGGATTTTCATAAAACGATAATGGGCCTTTCTGAGGATTAAGCAGCGCTTTCCATAGGTTAGGTACATTAATAGGATTCCGAGAGGAACATATTAATTAGCTTTTGAAAAATTCGCCTTGGAAAACTTAAATCGATTCTTATTTATGAAAAGTTAAAATTCATTAAATATAAAATAGAGTCTTAATCCCCCAAAATCCCAAGATATTCTCAACTCTGATTTTTTTTAAGTGTCAAGTAAATTTTATTTTTTTCATATTCTGTGCAACTTTAATTTGTGCTTTATTTTATAAAAATCTTAAAAATTAATTGTGTGGATAATTAAATTTCAATATACTGGTACTTTGAACACAGTCCCTGTGGAGAACGATAATCTTTTATATTACGCGACATAACCCGTGCGCTTGCGGGCCCTGTCATTTGACTTTTATCGAGCCAAGCCGCCCACAAAAAGCTTGGAGAATGTTTTTTTTTTAATTTTTTTACATTATGTTTAATTGAAATAGATGTTGTAATTAATTTACAGCATATAAGATTTTTTGGAATGTATTTTGGTAAGGAAAAAAATACATGTTTGCTAAAAGCCCACGGAATCCCATTAGGTCGATGCGGGCGAGGCTGAAACCCTAAGTTTAGATCTTGAATTCAAAGTTTGGCTTATCTTACAAAGGTGAAAAAAAAGATTCTGGATCTGGAAGGTAAAAATGCGAGAGGGGAAGGTAAAAATGGTTAAATTGCCAAAATAATTTCAACAGGATATGAAGATAAGGTACCAAATTACACAATTTGTCCTCTTGCATTCATTGATCAGCCCATTCTCAAGAACAAGAGTACATGAGACAAAGCATAACATTTATAATATTTATTAATTTGTTCAACAATGATATTTTCACACTCCATTTCTTTATATATTTATTTATCACTCCTTCATTTCTTTTTATTTCTCTTCCTACCACCTTATCACCAATCATATTTAATTATATATACTTTATTTCTCCTTTATTTTTATGCTGATGCTAAGGTATAACACCCAAGAGGATGCAAAGATAAAAAAAATTGTGTTATTTTCTCCAAAGTGAGGGGAGATAAGCATGGGCTAATTAATCATAAGTGCAACTGTGGAAGCATACCCTTAAAATTAGAAAACCAATTTGATTGACCAAAGTACCTCACTTCGTTTAGACGGAGGTAATCAAACTATTTCTATATATAATTCCAAATATAAATAAAGATAATTAATTCCACATAATAATAATAGTTAGATGTAATTATTTATATTAATCTTATTAAATATTTCACCTAGTTTTTCAAAATATTATTAATATTATTTATTACACAAAGAATAAATTATCTTATATATATATAAGGATGACATATTTAATATTTAAGTATTTAATAATATTGAAAAAATAAATTTCTTATATTATAAAAAAATCTAAAATTTATTTATACTTATTTATATTTAACCACATATTTTTTCATTGGAGGTAATCTTTTGTGAATAAGAAACTTATATAGCATGGTATAACTAATTTTTTTGGAGGGGATTTTTTTTTCCACAAAACTCGAAAAATGTACATTGTTTAAAAATATAGAAATAGAAGTAAAAAAATGTTCAATTAAGGGTTTACTTAGGATGAAAGTAAAAAAGAAATGTAAATATGGATAATGGATTTGAATGTCCTCCTAATTGCCTCTGAAATTTAATTTCAGAATCAATGTAAGTTGGATTTTTTACATGTAGCTTATCAAAAAATGATCTTCGGGTGAGTAATGTGTAACATCATTTTTGACAATATTTGTTTGGAAATATAGGATTAAAACCGGTAAAAAATAATACAGGGATATTTATAATTGACTGAGAAAAATATATTTTACCTTAAATAATATTTTATGTAGTTTTTATTAATGAATTTTAATTTATCTCTCCTTGTAAATTTTAAATTATAACTCTAACTATTTTTTAGTCAGTTAAAATTTTATCTTTTGAAAATGTTTTAGTTATTCATTAACAAATCAAGACGTGTAAAGACAAAAATCATATGAACATGTTCTTACTTTCATGATTGTAACAATACTATCATTTCAGATATTATTTTGATATGCATTTCTTACATAACGAAATAAGAAATTACTCATGAACATTTAACATATAAATTCCTTTATTTCATTCAAACAAACAATTAAAAAATTTCTTTTTAATTTCATTTCATTCATTCTTATTTTCTTCCCACCAACCAAACAAAGGTTAAAGCAGGGGAAAACGATAGAGAAGACTTTACAAAATTAAAAAAAAAGAAAGAAAGTCAAACTTTAAAACATGAAATGAGAAGAAAATTTTCAATAAGTCTGAATTTGTCTGCAAAAATCAACTTCCAGTCAACTACTTGCAAGTGAGAATAATGTAATAAAACGTGAAAACTGCTCTTTATCAATACATCTTGCATTTTCCTCACAATCTTATCTCAGAGTTTTGTTTGGTTCACCTATGTTTCTACCACTCTTCTATTGCTTAAGCCCGTTTCCTGTTCCTATGGTAGCAAATCCTTGTTTCTGCTATTTGTTTTTAGACTTGAAGATATTTTCATTGTACTAACTATATAGTCAAAATATTATTCTAGTAATTTTATAAACTGTTGCTTTTAACTTTATATAATAATTCAACATACATATTATCATTTCACAAAAATACTATCGTAAAACATGCAATTTTCATAGATAAAATTTATTTCAGATGATTAAATAAAATATGTCATTTCAGTATAAACAATAAAATAACATGTTACATGGTTTGAAGTTTATAAAGAAGAAAATCAACTACAAGAATAAAATAGAAGATTAAAATCAAAATTATAATATTCAGTGAAAGAAATAAAAACATAATTCAATCTTGCATTCAGTGGTGGTCCTTCTGTTGTCTTCAAAAGCGTCCAAACATAACTATTTCTCAACATAATTACAACCAAAACCACTGAAATCGTCCTTGTCAATGGAATCTGAAACGAACCACCATCTCAATGTGATTTTTCTTCCATTTCCAGCCACTGGCCATATGAACCCCTTGGTGGACATAGCAAGGCTATTTGCAAAGCATGGTGCTAGTGTCACCATCATTACAACACATGCCAATGCCTTGACATATCAAAAAGCCATAGAGAATGACTTGAGATGTGGATACCACATCACAGCTCAACTGCTTCCATTCCCTTCAGCCCAAGTTGGTCTCCCTCAAGGTGTTGAACACTTCAAGGACGGAACTTCCCAAGAAGAGGCAAGAAAAATCTGTCTTGGAATGGAATTGCTCAAAGACCGAATTGAGCTTCTGTTTCAGGATCTTCAACCAGATTGTCTAGTCACAGATATGTTATATCCTTGGACAGTGGACTCAGCTTCAAAACTAGGCATTCCAAGGCTTTACTTCTATAGCTCAAGCTACTTCTCCAACTGTGCTAGCTATTCTGTTAGGAACTACAAACCTCCTCATGAGAGTTTAGTCTCTGATACAAAGTTCACAGTTCCTGGTTTTCCTACAAGTGTAGAGATGACAACTCTGCAGCTAGCAGAACGGGTCAGGACTAGGATTGGAGACAAGAGCTTTCGGGATGCACTTTGTGAATCTGAGAGCAGAAGCTATGGGGCATTGTACAATAGTTTTCATGAACTTGAGAGTGACTTTGAGCAGTATTACAATAGCACAATGGGGATCAAATCCTGGAGTATAGGACCAGTTTCTGCATGGATTGACAAGGATGGTGTAAAAAAGGAAAATATGGGACTCAATGAGGAACTTGCACAAGAGCCAGAGTGGCTAATTTGGCTTAACACTAAGCAAAATCAGTCTGTTTTGTACGTGAATTTTGGAAGCCTAGCAAGACTCCCTCATTCTCAGCTTGTTGAACTTGCTCATGGGCTTGAAAATTCTGGTCATGATTTCATTTGGGTCATTAGGAAAAAGCATGGAGATCATGATGAGTGTGGAGACAATTTCCAACAAGATTTTGAGCAAAAGATGAAAGAAACTGGAAAGGGCTATGTCATATGGAACTGGGCACCACAGTTGGTGATATTGAACCACAATGCCATAGGAGGGGTAGTGACTCATTGTGGTTGGAACACAGTAATTGAAAGCCTTAATGTTGGCTTGCCAATGATCACATGGCCTATGTTTGCAGAACAGTTTTACAATGAGGCGTTGCTAACTCATGTGTTGAAGGTTGGAGTCTCGGTGAGGTCTGAAGAAAAAACGTTGTTGGAGAGCACGAATGAGGGTGTTTTGGTGACAAGGGAAGAGATCTCCAAGGCTGTGGCCATGTTAATGGAAGGAGGAGAAGAGAGCAAGGAAATGAGGAAGAGAGCAAGAGAAATTGGTGATGGTGCCAGGAAGAGTATAGAAGAAAGTGGATCCTCTTTCAACAACTTGATGCGGTTGTTAGATGAACTGAAATCATTGAAGATGTCAAGAATGCTTGAGAAAACAAACTAGATTGCAGAAATAGAAGAGTGTTTCATGAGGTATAGCAGCCGGTGATGGTTTTAAATAAGATGGAAGTGGAACTACATGCTACTGCTGTATGTTTATTTTATTATTTGTGCACTGTTATTTTGGTTTGTGATGTATCGTGTGTTTTGTTTGATAAGCCAGTAACATAAACGGAATTTGGCTAATGATTTTATCTAAATGTTGTTATTGATCTTGCATATGAAATTAACGGCTCTCAAATTTGTTTTTCACAACGCCATATAAATAGTCTTAAATGGAAACCAAATACAGGACTAAGACTGGTTTGATGTGTCAAGCATTATCTACCAGTGACCTTGTTAGTTTACTTACTGCCGCAAAATAGTTTGGTGTAGCATGTAAATGCACCATTTTTGTGAAGCAAAGTGTATATTAAGAAATTGTTAGTTTATCATCATCACGCCCATACCTCATGCAAAATCAAGAACAGGCCCGGTCCTAGAATTTTATGGGCCCTGGGCGACAAGATAGATAAAGACCCCTTAATATATATATTTTTAAAAAAATTATTAAATAATCAAATTAATATTAACAAAGTCATTATAAATTCCAAACATAAAAATCAAATATATCATCCTAGTGTAAAGAATAATAAGAAGTCAAAAATGTGCTCCTATAGTCTCATGCTTTCTTTTAAAAATTATTCTTCCACCTACAATGAAGCAAAAAAAAAAACACAAATTATCATAAAAATGGTTTCGTCTAGCATTTTTAGATGCAAAATCATTAATGAGAACATCAACATCAATACTCTCTAACATATCTTTTTCAATAGATAAAATTGCTAAATTATTCAACCTCTCTTGTGACATTGATGATCTTAAGTAAGTTTTTATTAATTTTAGTTTTGAAAAACTTCTTTCAGCAGATGCTACAGTTATAGGCATAGTTAATAAAATTCTATAGGCAATCGAAACATTTGGATAACAATCGGCTGCTTGAATGAACTTGAGAATTTCAATAGCTGACACTACATCATCAGGCAAAATCACTTTCAACACTTTTAATTCAGAAAAAAAATCATCCAAATCAACATCTGATAAATTGCCCGGAGAAAACGTTGAGTGAACTTTAACACAACATTCTTTCAGTTCATTATCATTTAATGATTTTAACTTTTTTGAATTAAATAAAAATCCAAAAATATTTTCAAATATCTTTAATTGCTCAAATCTAGTCTTTAAAGAAGTGATAGCCATGTCCACAATAACTAAAAAATAATTAATTCTAAATGATTCATCAGCCGATTGAACTTCTTCATCATGACTATTTTCATCAAATTGTTTTTTCCTAATAGCACGACATTTTGCTACAAGAATGGGTTCAACATCTATATCAAGTGCAACTTCTTTAGTAATATTCATACTAGACATGAACCCTTCAACTCTATACTTTTCAAAAAATAATAATATATCTTGTAATTGTTTTATGGTATCATCAATGCACATTGACTTAGATTGTAATTTCTTGCTCACCATATTAATAGAAAATAAAATATCATACCAAATAATCATGCCCCATAAAAATTCAAAGTTCTTAAATGCATTAGCCAAACTCTCAGCTTCACTTTTTGATTTAGCATCATCACAAAATTTATGTAATTCCAACAAAGCAAATCTTATTTGGGGAGCTTGAAATCTAATAGCTTTAATACTTTTAATTCGATTCTCCCGTCGAGTATTACACAAAGATTTCACCGTTAACCCAGGAACACAATCAAGAAAAATTTTCCATCTTTTTGGTGAACTTGAAAATAATGAATATATGCGTTGAACAATTCCAAAAAAAGAAACAGCTTTAACACAATGTGCCATATCAGGGGTACAATCCAGAATTACAGAAAAATATTTTGCTTCTTTAATGATCTTTACAATTGAACTTCTAACACTATGAGCTAAAAGTGAAATTAATTCATTTTGAATTTTATGCCCAAGATAGTGATAATGAATTTCACGACTTTGAATGCGTCTAACATGATCTTGTATTATTAAATCAAATTCTGCAATCATTTCAATCAATCCCAAAAAATTTCCATTACTGTCTTGATATAATTTTTCATTGGATCCTCGAAAAGCCAAATTATTTTTAGCAAGACATTTAAGAACATAAAATATTATTAGTAAAACTTGTTGCCAACGTTCTTTCTCTTTTATAATCTCTTGTTGTAAATTTTTATCGATTGTTTGATTTTTGTCTAAGCTTGCTCTCAATTCATTCCAAGTATTCATGTTATTCATATGTTCAAAACTATTTTCATGTTGCTTAAGTCTCTCACTAATACGCTTCCAATCACTAAAACCCCCATTTGCCAATGAACTTTTTTTATTATCGGATTTGAACAACTTACAACAAAAACAATATACCCTATTGATCCGGTCTCAATACCGGTATCCGATCTACAAGGTGTATTTCAGCATCTTTGACAGTCAAACAAAGTATGACCGGTGTTCTCGGTATACATCCGGACTGTAATTCCGTATCAGGTGCTCTCCCTATACCGGTTAGTCTGGATAACACCACACACACCGGATACTATATACGTCACCCCACGAAGGACAAAGGGCATTGCTACGGGGACCGATCAATAATTCCCTACACTACGAGCCAAAATCTGCTCACGGGAATGGTCCACTTGTCCCCTAATTCTGGTCTATACACTCTACGCTCAATATAAAATAGCCACTTGACCCAATCATTCTGGTAAGTGCGTAATAAAATAATGCTATTGGAGGTTAGTGGTTCCCCACTAATGAGTCCTCGTAAATCGAGCCAATCAGGTATATGAACTCCCTTCATGAAGGAGGGGGGATTTTTTTTTGACAAAAAACCTATTTTACGATTACTCTCTGAAAAACATTCCTCACTTGGAATTTTATCACTGACTTGAGCGTCGGAGAATCTTTGCAGGTGACATCACCATTCGCCCACGTCAACGCGTTAGGTCGGTGTGAAGGATCTCCAGAATGCCCAATCCGCCCTTCTCATATAAGGACAACGGATATTTATACTGGACACTCATACATCCGGTCTTCTACATAGAATCTTCATACTATTTATGATTGACTTGACACCGGATCTCTAGACCCCGGTTCAGGACAGATCATTGGCACGCCTGGTGGGACTCGATAAAGTTATCCCCACCTCTCGTTTACAGAGTCTGGTTTGGAGCATTATGGAAGGCAATGCAAGAAACGTATCCAAGGGACACGTAGAGGATGTTACAGCCCAAGAACAACCAACAAACAGGCGCTTAGTGTTTGAATCACCTGTTGGAAGTTCAAGGAGAGTGGTGCAAGTACCTATACCCGATCCAAGAGATGAGATGATACGAAGGTTGATGGAGGAGTTGGTAGAGTTAAAACGTGAAAGACAGAGTATAGGAGAGAGATCAGCATCTCAAACTGACGGGACGCAACAAACAACCGATGGAGAAAAATCCACAACTCTCCAATACTCAAACATCCCCACGTTCGAAGCAAGAGAACAAACCCATGATTCTGATAAGGAAGTTGTCGGAGAGAAGAAAAAGGTAATTATAACACCCTCTGTAATTATAGACTCAAGGTCCCTTTCTCAAGAAGACTTATGAGTATCCGTATCCCCAAACATCTTCAAACCACTCAGCCACTCTCCATTGGGAAGTATAATGGCGAAAATGATCCCACTAAGCATCTTGATGCTTACGTATTCGAAGCCATGTACTTAGGGGCTGATGAGGATGTGATGTGTCGAATGTTCCCACGAACATTGTCAGAAGAGGCCCTCAGATGGTTCAAAAGCTTACCTTCTGGATCTATAGATTCTTGGGCTGAAATGGCAGCTGTTTTCGAGACCCATTTCGTCATCTCCAAAGATGTCCCCAAGACATCTCATACTTTGGCCCAGATCAAGCAAGCCGGAAACGAAACCTTAAAGGATTTCCTTAAAAGGTTTTACAAGGAAGCATGCATGGTTCCTAACCTCACAGAATCCATTAAGTTGCATATCGTTATTGAGGCTTTGCAGCCAACATCAGCCTTCGCTCTTTCACTGGCAAAAAGCCCACCAACATCATTTGAAGAGTTCAGAAAAAAAGCCTCCAAGTATGTGAGTATAGAGATGCACCTAGAGGCTATGGCTGTGAAGAAAAAGCCACCAACTCCCCTTCCTCAACCACGGAGAGATAAGGAAAAGATGAGGTCAGAACGCATGGAGAGGCCATTCACCAATCACCAATCACAACCCTCCCCTCGACCTCGAGAAAGGCGTGTTAATTCCTTCAGCCATTATGCACCTCTATCAGCCAAGCCATCTCAGATTTTGAGAGAGGTCGGATGGCCAGCTTTCAACATCTATGGTATTAGAAGGCCACCCCCTGTGAAAAGACCAGGGAATCCCCGTAAGTACTGCGATTTCCATGAATAGAATGGTCATTCCACTGATGAATGCCAAGCTCTAAAGAACGCAGTTGAAACGCTGATTAGAGAAGGCAAATTAAAGCAATACCTGTTCAAAGAAAAATCCTTTGACAGGGCAGATCGGAATGAGAAAAGAGAAAGGGATCCAGACGACGGGGATGACGATAACCGTAATCTGGTTAGAAAATTCTCTGCTATGGAGAAACAAAAGGGTGTAATGACTGATGAAACAACACATAAAGATAACATACCTTAACAACAGTGTCAAGGCCGGTGTGAAGTCATTGATATGATCGCCGGAGGGTTAGTTGGGGGAGGAGTTTCAATTGCAGCCTGGAAGAATCATCATAGAATGATTCTGTCTGTACAAGGGAGGGTTAAAGACAATCGTCCTTACAGAGGAGGGGTTGAAGCTCTAGTAATTTCTTTCTCTGACGAGGATTTTGGCCCAACCATTCTTGGTGGTGACGATGCTGTAGTTATCACTGTAGTGATAGCCAACAAGGACGTCCGAAGAATCCTTGTTGACCAGGGAAGTTCCTGTGATGTTATTTTCTATAATTGCTTTGAAAGAATGGGTTTTAATGACTCAGGTTTGCAGCCTTACACACAGGAGCTAACAGCCTTCAATGGGGCAAAGCAATCAACAAAGGGGTACCTTGACACCCTTATTTCATTTGAAGGCGAACCAGGGGCCAGAACGGTTAAATCCCGAGTGCTGGTGATTGATGTCAAATCACCATTCAATGGCATTATAGGCCGCCCCACCCTGAATGCTATGGAGGCAGTCGTATCAACTCCATACCTCCTTATCAAGTTTATTGATAAAGACAATACTGTCTCATCCATCCGAGGCGACCAGGAGATGGCCAGGTATTGCTACAACCTGAGCCTGAATATGACAAAGTTGGAAGCATCCAACAAAAAGAGGAAACTCAATAATTCTGGAGCAGCTACTGATTCTGTGAGCCTTGTCGATTTGGACCCTAGGGCGGATTTGCACATTGATCCGTCTAACCCATCAAAGCCTACACCGGATGGGAGTTCCAGGGACATCGTTATGGGAGATTCTCCAAAAAAAGTCACCCATATTAACGACAAGCTGGATACAGAAATGGAGCAGCGACTATTGATGCTCCTTCAGGAGTTCAAAGACCTCTTTGCTTGGACCGCAGTCGATATGCCTGGTATTGATCCTGCTTTCTGTTGTTATAAATTGTCCGTCTACCCAGAGACGAGACCGATTGCCCAAAAGAAGAGAAGATTGGGACCGGAGAAGCAGAAAGCAGCTTGCCAACAAACCGAGGAATTATTGAAGGCCGAATTTATCAGAGAAATCCGTTATTCCTCTTGGCTCTCAAATGTAGTGATGGTCCGTAAATCCAATGGCAAATGGAGAATGTGCATTGACTATGTGGATCTCAACCGCTGCTGTCCAAAAGATCCTTATCCTCTTCCTAACATAGACCGGATGGTAGATGATTCCTCTGGTTATCAGTACTTGAGCTTCATGGATGCTTACTCAGGTTATAACCAAATTCCGATGTGCGAAGAGGATCAGGAGAAAACAGCTTTTGTTAATGATCGTGGTGTCTTTTGCTACACAGTTATGCCCTTTGGCCTGAAAAATGCTGGGGCCACATACCAGCGTATGATCAACAAGGTGTTTGAGGGCATGCACACCAAACTTGTCGAAGTGTACATCGACGATATTATAGCCAAAACACCAGTTGGAGGTGATCATATTGACGACCTACGCCAAGTGTTTGCCCGTCTGAGAGAATTTAACATGAGGCTAAACCCATTGAAATGCACTTTTGCTGTCCCAGCTGGGAAGTTTTTGGGTTTCATGCTAACTCAACGCGGTATCGAAGCCAACCCAGGGAAGTGCCAAACGATTCTTGACATGCAGAGTCCAAAGAATCTGAGAGAAGTCCAATCCCTGAATGGCAAAGTAGCAGCCTTGGCTCGATTCATGCCAAAGATGGCTCACAGGTCACTTCCTCTATACAAAGTGCTGAAAAAGTCCAAGAAATTCGAGTAGGGACAGGAACAAGAGCAAGCATTTTAGGAGCTTAAAGAGGTGTTGTCCAAACCTCCTATTCTAGCAAAACCTGACCCCGAAGACACACTCATCTTATACTTGGCCATTTCAGATGAAGCTTTGGGTGTTGCCTTAGTAAAAGAAACTCCTGATGGACAGAGGCCGGTCTACTTCACCAGCAAAACATTACAAGGTTTGGAGATCCAGTATCAAAAAATTGAAAAGGCAGCCCTCGCTGTTGTCTGGGCCTCTCGACGGTTACGACCGTACTTTCACGCCCATCCAATCTTGGTAAGAACGGACCTCCCACTCCGCTCTGTGTTAATCAAACCTGACCTCGCTGGTAGGATGATCAAGTAGTCCATTGAACTCTCAGAGTTTGATGTATCCTATGAACCTTGAGGCGCTATTAAAGATCAGGTCTTGGCAGATTTTATTGTGGAGATGACAGGGATTGATCCAGATACACCTTGCGTCCATTGGACCATCTATGTCGATGGTTCATCTAATCAAAAAGGCTCTGGAGCAGTGTAGTCCTTGAAAGCGATGATGGAGTACACTTAGAGATCTCCCTTCGTTTTAATTTCAAAACTTCCAACAACCAAGCTGAATGGGAAGCTTGTTTGGTCAGACTAAGAGCTGCAATCGACATCGGAGCTTCTGAGGCGACGCTCTGCAGCGATTCACAACTCGTGATTTCACAGATCTTGGGAGAATATCAAGCTCGTGAGCCTCAACTCCAACTGTACTTAAACTGTGTCAAGGAGTTGAGAGATAGATTCTCAAAAATGGAATTCAAACATGTTCCACGCGAAGAGAACACCAGAGCGGATATACTCTCCAGATTAGCAAGCACCAAACGACCAGGTAGCACTACTACGCTGGTCCAAAGCACACTGACGTCGCCGAGCATTCCTCTTTTCCCTTCTCTAAATTCCATAATGACTAACTCCCTTTACGGAGACACATGGATGGCCCCCTACATACGCTATTTGGCTGATGGGCAGTTACCTACAGACGAGAAGGAAAAGAAAAGGATTCGGAGAGAATTACCATACTTCACCATGATTGATGGTAATCTTTACAGAAGGGCATTCTCTGTGCCTTACTTGATTTGTCTCAAAGAGAACGAAGTGCAGGGCATAATGGAGGAAGTGCATGAAGGACAGTGTGGACACCACACCGGAGGAAGAAATCTAATGAGAAAAATCCTCAGGGCGGGGTACTGGTGGCCCACGATGAAACAAGACTCCATTGACTTCATCAAGAAATGCGATGCCTGCCAGAAATTCTCTAACCTTCATCATACACCGGCTGAAGAACTCTTCACATCCGCTGTCCCATGGCCGTTCTACCAATGGGGATTAGATATTTTGGGTCCTTTCCCAACTGCCCCTGGGGGTATCAAATATCTCATTGTAGGGGTCGATTATTTCACTAAGTGGATCGAAGCAGAGTCGGTGGTACATATTACTTCAGCCCGAACTCGTCGTTTTATGTATGAAAACATTATAACACGATTCGGAGTCCCAGCACGTATTGTCACAGACAATGGCACCCAATTCACGGACAGAAAATTTACAGATTTGCTAGAAGGGTTAGGAATAACCCAAATATTTTCTTCCGTCGAACATCCCCAAACAAACGGCCAAGCTGAAATGGCCAACAGAGAGGTGCTCAAAGACTAAAGAAACGTCTTGGTGACGCCAAGGGTGGATGGACAGACCAATTGTGCCATGTCCATTGGGCATATCGAACTATACCTCATTCTTCCACCAATGAATCCCCATATCGCCTAACATATGGGGTGGATGCAATGATACCCGTGGAGCTGCAAATCGCTTCTACCAGGGTTAAATACTTCTCTGAGGAAGACAATAACGCTAATTTAGCATCAGAAATGGATGTTATACAAGAACTCAGAGAAGACGCGTTCATCAGAGATCAGGCCATCAAAGCCAAAGTAGCTCTTCGATACAACAAACGAGTCCAATCAAGGACTTTCAACATTGGAGATTTGGTTTTGAGGAAAGCAAGTATAGGGAACAAATTCGCTCATCAAGGCAAACTAGCCCCAAACTAGGAGGGCCCGTACAGAGTATCCGAGATTGCTGGCAAAGGCTCTTACCGCCTTGAGAACCTTGATGGCACTCCAATTTGAAATAAATGGAACACCCAGAACTTGCGCATCTATTACAGCTAGCTGCTGGAGCGATACATACTCTCCTATCCTCATTTGAGACTTATCACTGGAGAAATTATAATCCCAGCTATGCTTTCATTGTAATTCTTATTTTTGTTTAATAAGAATCTCATACAACAACTTAACTCTTTCGAGTTTTTCTTATGCTGTGATTTTTAGTTTATCCAAAAAACATGTTCAGGACTGATGATCTCAACTACCCATTCTGTAGTTGACGATGTAACTCCTCGAATATGTGCAGCGTACAAGAGCATACTTAGGACGGATGATCTCAACTACCCATTCTGTAGTTGACGATGTAACTCCTCGAGTAAGTGTGAGAAATTGAAGGCCTGGATTGTAGAATTAAACCGAACTCTGGGTACGGTTAGTAAGTTTGGCTGAACACCGGTGAAGACTTGGGTTGTAGGATCAAACCGAACCTCGGGAAATGGGTTGTAGGATTGTACCGAACCCCATTCCAAGAACGGTAAGAGGGTAAAACCCAACACCGTATTGAAGGCTTAGGCGTAGTAAGCTGGTTCTTCTTCAAGACCACGCTGAACCCCGAGTAACGGGAGCAGTAGGTTCAGGATTAGCCCTGATCTGAACCCCGTATTGAAGGCCTGGACTGTAGGATTAAACCGAACTCTGGGTACGGTTAGTAAGTTCGGCTGAACACCGGTGAAGACCTGGGTTGTAGGATCAAACCGAACCTCAGGAAATGGGTTGTAGGATTGTACCGAACCCCATTCCAAGAACAGTAAGAGGGTAAAACCCAACACCGTATTGAAGGCTTGGGCGTAGTAAGCTGGTTCTTCTTCAAGACCACGCTGAACCCCGAGTAACGGGCGCAGTAGGTTCAGGATTAGCCCTGATCTGAACCCCGTGTTGAAGCCTCGGATTGTAGGATTAAACCGAACCCCGAGTACGACTAGTAGGTCTGGCCGAACGTCTGTGAAGAATCGTCATTGAGTAAAACCAAAGACCGAATAAAGAACGGTTAGTAGGATCAAACCGAACGCCAGATACGACATGGGCTATAGGATCAAAACCGAACCCCGATCAGAATTTTGGATTGTAGGATCGAACCGAAATGCAAACACAACAAGTAAGTTATTCTGAACTCCGGATTGACATTCTCTTTTGAAGTCCCTTATTTGTGAACTTCAGTCGGCATTATTTATTCGAAGCCCGACTCATGAATTACGGCTCAAGAATAATTCATTCGGGTACACCCCTATCTGAATCATATTCAGCCGGTGGAATCTTACCCTAGAATATCACTTCCGAATATGTCTCTCGGATATTTTCATCCAAAGAATTTCATTCGGAAATCCTCACTCAGAAGAACTTCCACTCGAAAGTTTCACTCGGAATTTGTTCAGTTAAATATTTGCTCAGAACTAATCACCCAACAATACTGGGGGACAATATCGACAGCTTAATGAATATTTCTAAGAATGAACTCTCAGTGAAACATTCTCACAATCATTTCCCCTCGAGATTAACATTGCAAGCCATTCTCATGACAATAGCATGTTCCCTCACAACGACGGTCCCTACTATAATACTTACAACCAAAAAGCCTAATATTCAAGGAGCAAGGCACATTTTTTACCAGGCTTGTATACCAAACGTGTGATCCTAGAAAAAGACTTCATCACACCAAATTATCCATGTTTGACAAAAGATACTCTATCTTTTCTATTAAACCAAGCCTTTAATTATCAAAGTACCCGTACATGAGAACGATAGTTGTATGTCCCTATCCGTTCTTCATCCCGCATGTTTAAATCCGGAGTGAAAGTTATATATGTTAACATCCGTTCTTCACTTTACATATTTAAATCCGGAATGATTCATTACACATGCAACCCTTCTATCGAAGCTGTTCTCAGCTAACAAACATATAAAGGCAAATTGTTATTTTATTGATCAAATGCTAAATTACAAGAAGGAAGTCATACAGTAATCCGGAGCTGATCCCGGAACACAGCATATTTAATCAATAAAGACTAAGACAAGGAGGGCACTATTTCTTTTGGCTCGTCTCTCCGTCCTCTCCTTTGCCTTTACCTCCGGCCTTGCTTCCCTCATCACCAGTAGCCTTGTTTTCATTAGCGCCAGAGCTTGTTCCTTCGCTTTTAAGCTTTAGGAGAGAAGGTCCCATTGACTGACCTTCAGGTAGAGGAGCAAACTCGTAAGGGGTGTTAGGCGGATCCTCCTGACGGTCATTAACAATGGCCACCAGTTTTCCTTGGAGAAACTCATAGAACGGATCGATACCGTTCAGATTGAGTTCCACTTTAGGATTCCGGTATTGAATTTGACGAACAGCCAGTCTGAAGGATTCCTTGACTGCTTGGTCACAGATACCTACAGCCTCATCCAAATCCGCCTTCAAAGTTTTGATTTCGTCAGTCGAACCCGCCAACTTTAAAAGCAACTCTTTTTCCTTACGCGACCAGTCTTCTGCTCCTTGAGAGTAAACGACCTTAGCCTTCTTCAATTCTTTTGCTAATTTGGCCGAGTGTTCTTTCTCTGTACAAAGGCTGGCATGGAGGTCGGAATTGGTTTTCTTCTGATCAAGTATCTGGACCTCCAACTCCTTAGCAAGATGTTTCAGACTGGCAATCTCCTCATCCTTTTTATACCCTTCCTCTTTGGAAGCCTCTAATTTATTCTCCAGTCGGAGGATGCTTGCCTTATCCCTAGCTGCAGCAACGCTAAGCTCATTAACTTTGCCTACTAATTTACTGAGTCGTTCGTTGTCCTCCGACAGTCTCCGAACCGACTTTAGGAGACCGGACAGTTCTGCTAACTGCCACTGTCTGGCGTCACAAGCTTTTGTTACTTCATCAGGCTCTAAAGTCTTCAGCTGGTACGGAGAATCAGGGATGCTTTGAGGCACGGGACCCACATACACTAGGTGTGGGGCAAGATTGGAATTCCCTGGGGGAGGACAGGAAACCTTAGGCGCAAAGTAAGCAGTTATTGGTTTGGCAATCGACGTAGGAACACTGCTCGGGGCATCCGGTGTGACCTTCTCTACCACCTTACCCTTGGAAACCTCTGCATCAACTGCCCCTTCAGAAATCTTTTGTTTTTTGAGAGAGGGTTGAGATTCGGTTTTCTTGGAAGGGTCATGTTTTGCTTTCTTCCTTTTCTCACCAACCTTTTTCCCCTCAATGTTGGAGGTCGGTATATCAGATCCGCCCTCCAATAAAGGAACATCGTCACCAGCAGACGAGGTGAGTATGATGGTCTCAACAGTGGCCTTCTTGGAATTCCGCTTTGCTTGAATGTTGTTTTCAGCCGCCACGGATTTCCCTCCAGCCTTGAGGCCTTTCAACTTCTCCATCTCTGGGGAATCAGCTTCAATTTCAACTGCATAATCAGAAAAAAGAACCGTCAGAAACAAAAGATTTTGAGTTATTAAGAAAGAAGAACATGTAAAATGACAGGAAATTACGCAAATATTCCTCGCAGGTGGTCTTTGACCCAAGCAAACGCCTGCAAGAGAAGAACTTATGCGAGGCGGTGTACGATTGAAGAGCAGAAAGAACGGAAACCGATATTGGTGTTAACTCGTCCTCGTCGGTATAGTAAGCCTGGGACGTCAACAAGAAATGTTCATGTGTCCAGGACACGGGGAATTCTTCAATCCCGTCTTTATTCAACCAAAAAATTGGTTCATCAGGCTTCACACGAATCCTGGTAAAATAAGACTTGAAGGAACGTCCATCAACTTTGGCAGAGTCAGTGTAGGATTCGAAGTTGATGATCTTGGAGAGAGTCCAGAGGGTTATTAGACTTACTCCTCCCTTCTCCCTATTAGCACGACGGACCACCTGCGTGAAGTAAAAGAGCATGGCCACCGTCGGTGTAAAATTAAAGTGCTCCCTAAGCACTTCAAGAGAACGAATCAAACCCCATCCGTTTGGGTGAAGCTGTGAGGGAGCGCAATCCAAGAACCTCAGAACAGCCATTTGGAATTTGCTGAGCGGGAAGCGTACACCTAAGTTCAGGAATAAGAAGTCATACATATATTTTGACCTCTCATCCGATGTATGACAGATCCGTTGTGATGGCAAGGGAGCCAACACCATGAAACACTCCTTGTACTTTTCTTTTTTGAAAACGGTGAAGCGAGGCTTCAACCTTGCTCCATCCTCCGGAGCATGTATGGACACCGTATCACGAAATTCGTCAGCAACCCAGCTATATGGGTGTTTCTGCTGGAACTTTACCCAGTCAATCCGATGTGCAACTACATTACACAACCCAGAAGCTGTCTTCATGATATATTTTTGAGAAGATGCTCCACCACTAGAGGTGCCTTCTTCAGACATCTTCTTTACGGCTAACTTAAACTCCTTAACACTGCAATAAAAGTTAACATCATCAGAGAGGTACAAATCAGCACTCCCCTCACTCTCGCTAGTAGAGGATTCTGAAGAGGGTATTATCACCCTTCGCCTCGAATAGGGTGACGCCTCCCTCTCTGAATGAAGTGGATTCGAGTGGACGATCACAGGGATCCTTCCACCATGACTAAAGGAGGTCCGAGACAACACTCTACCTCTCTTTCCCCTACGGCCAACATATCTCGAGCTAGCAAAGTCTCTCCCAGACATTTCGAAAAACTAGAAGAAAAACGAGGAGACGAAAGAGAGGTTACCTAAGAATGAAGAGAAGTGGTGAATCAAATCTCGCACAAGCAAACACGAATCTCTTCTCGAAATTTTTGCAGAGTTTCTTCAGGTAAGCAAACACTGAGTAACTTCTGAATCTATTAAATTCTACTCTTATAAGGAGTCGAAGGTTATGTTGTTTACAACCAAACGACACTTCTAAACGACACCTTTTTCGTAGACACAAGGTTGTCGTTTCGAACATTGAGGCGCGAAATTAGCGTCAATTCGTCAAAAGGGCCTCTCAAATGGGTCTCAAAATTTAAATTTCAGGCCCATTAAGCCCCTCAGTGATGGTTATAAAGACGTGCGCATTTAAAGTAATAATGGCTTGCCCACGTGATTTAAGGCATTAAATGTCCAATCATGAGAAGTATTGCAACTGTTTCCCGAATACCAAGGGTTGCAAGTTTCAATAACTTCTGGGATTCCCACACAAAAGAACTTTTTGTACGGATCCGTCCTAAGAAGATCTACGATAACGGAACTTCATCCCAAGCACGGATATTTATGCAACCACGTAACGACTTTTTATAAACGACGAATATCATCCGCTATTCAAAGTCATTACAGATGATGTAGCTTATATGAGTCACTTTACTAATCCCTCACACAAGCCAGGGGACAAACAAAGTGATGACCCTGAATACCGGATTCGATAGTGAAATTGAAAACTCAATTCCATACCCTGAAGATCAAAGTGTACTTTTCCAGGACGGATGATCTCAATCACCTGATCTGTGACTTGACGATGTAACTCCTGGTACAGTGTACTTCTCCAGGATGGATGATCTCAATCACCTGATCTGTGACTCGATGATGTAACTCCTGGCATGGTGTACTTCCCCAGAACGGATAATCTCAATCACCCAATCTGTGATTTAATGATATTACTCCTGTGATCTTGAAGGCTTAATCCGTGCTCTTGTGATTTTATGTATCAACTCCTGGCCTGAACAAATTCTCATCACTATCCCTACGATGGAAAACACAACCATCATCTTTGCAGTTCCCAAATCTCAGAATGATACTCTCACATTGAACAAAAGATTGAGTATGTGAACCTCCTTGTGAGAGTAACACTAATTAATACTAGTCATCTATCCTGACACACCGCTTCTGTGAACAACGGATTGACCACTTTTCTCCCCAAAAGAACTAAGGATGACGCCCTACAACAGGTATCTATTCCTTAACACGCCTATACTTGGGGACAGTATTCATGTATATGTCTTTCTATTACCTAATTTTCTGAGGTAATCATTTCGATTCGACCTCAACGGTTAGTCATACAGAACGGACTATCAGGCACTGAGACAATATATACATCCAAGACAAATATCTGAATAGAATTTCATTCATTTATAAAGAAGGAAAAGAAAAAGCAAATTACATGTAACTGTTCAAAACCAGAGTTGATCTCGGTACACAACTTTACATATAAACAAAAACAAGACTATGGAGGGGGAATTTGCTCTTCAGTCTCTTTCTATGCTTCCCCTGCTCCAAGCTCTTGTGTCCCTTCCTTCGGGATTTCCTCAGGAGTCTTCCCCTCAGGAGCCTCAGTACCTTCTGCAGATGAGGCAACCTCAGACGTAGGAAAGACGAAGTCAGGTCCCATACTCTGACCCTCAGGAAGGGGAGGCAAACCGTACAAGGACTTCGGAGGATCTTCATGTCGACCATCAACCACTATGACTAACCTTCCTCCATGGAATTCGTAGAACGGATCCATACCATAGAGGCTAAGTTTTGCAGTGGGGTTGCGGTAGAAAACTTGGCGTATAGCCAGGCCGAAGGATTCTTCAACCGCCTGAGTGCATATGTCGATAGCTTCCTGCTTCTCAGTTTTTGCTACAGCCAATTCTTCCCGCAACCTCGATAGTTCCCCACTCGATCCTCCAGATTTCGTGCTCCCAGTCTTCAGTCCCTCGATCTCAAGGAGGAACTTCTTCTCCTTTTGGGACCACTCCTCGGCTTGCTTAAAATAATCCTCCACAGCAGCTTTGCTTTTGTCTTCAAGATCAGCTTGTTTAGCTTGACTGCTACGGAGTTCCTCTTGAGATTTACTAAGCGTCTCCTCCTTCTCTGCCAATTTACCTTCCAAGTCTTTAAGCATAGTTTTGAGCTTGAGATTTTCTTTGTTTATAATATCTGCAAACTCTTTAGACTTGGCAAGGCGATCTTCAGCCAATTTTAGGGCAGCTTTATCCTTCTTTGTCGAGAGGTTGAGCTGTTCTAATTTATCACTCAGCTCATCAACCTTGTCAACGTCTTCAGCTAACAAACTGAATGAATGAAGCATCCCAGTCAGTTCTGCTAACTGCTATTTTCCGGCCTCACATGCCTCCTTGATCTCTTTAGTTTTAAGCGTGGGCCGGAGTTCATACAGCGGTTGAGGAAGAATCGCTGGAGTTGCTCCCCGATATGAGAGGAAGGGGGTAAGGAACGAAGTTGTTGGGTAGGAGATCAGACTAGATCCAGAAACCCCGGCAGGGATCCCCTTATGGTGCCTGGAAGAAACATCAGCTGCATCCGAGGTCTCTACAGCCTTACCTTCTGAAACTCTTCCCCTTTTTGAGCTCCCCGAAGGTTTATGTTTCTTCGACGGTCCTCCAGAAGAATCATTCTTGATCTTTCTCCTCCTCTCGGTTATTTGGGGCTGACTAGTAGTTGCGCCAACACCAGTCGAGCCGCCCTCGACCAGCGGAATCTCCCCTTCCACATCCGATGTCAGAATAATCAATTCAGGACGATCCTTTACAGAAGTCTTAGCCTGAATTTCATTCTCGCGAGCTACGGATTTACCTGTCGCTTTAAACCCCTTCAGCTTATTCATCTCCGGAGATTCCTGTTCTATTTCACCTGCATGCACAAACACAAGATATTAGCAACTACAAAATATTTTACACATTTGACAAAGGAGAAAAGGAGAAATAAAACGAGAATTACGAAGATATTCGTCCCGAACTCCGCTTGAACTACTTAAAAGACGCCTACACGAGAATACTTTAGAGCGTGTAGTGTGCGCTTCAAGTGCGAACAACACTTTCGACGATTCAGGGGATAGCTCGGATTGATCAGCATAATATGCTTGGGAGTTTAAAAGAAAATGCTTATGAGTCCAGCTCAGAGGAAATTTATTAAGACCTTCTTCATCCCTCCAAAAAATAGGTTTCTTCTTCCTAACAGATATCCGGGTAAAGTAGGATTTGAACAATTTTCCATCAACCTTAGCCGAATCGGTGTAGGATTCGAAGTTCACAAAGGAACATAAGGTCCGGAGTGTCACTAAACCAACACCACCCTGCTTGTTAGCCCTCCGAACTACTTGGGTGTAGTAGAACAGCATCGCTACAGTAGGCGTAAAGTTGAAATAATCGCCCAGCACCTCCAGAGCACGGATGAGGCCCCAACCGTTGGGATGAAGTTGAAAGGGTGCGCAATTTAAGAACCTCAACACACCCATTTGGAGCTCGGATAGAGGAAAACAAACTCCAAGGTAGTGGAATACAAAATCATGCATGTACACAGAACGGTCATTTGGCATTGCGTGGCATATCCGATCTGTAGGAAGAGGTGCAAATACCCTGAACCACTTTTTCATTTCTTCCTTTGCATGAAGTGTGAACCTTGGCTGAATTTGAGATCCATCCTCATTTGCATGACGAGAGGCCAAGTTCTTAAACTCACCAGCCACCCAGCAGAAAGGCCACTTAGCCTGAAGTTCCTCCCAGTTCAGCCTAGAGACAGCAACGCAGTAGAGGCCTTCTGCTGTCTGCAGAACGGCTTGATCTCCAGAAATTCCTTCTCCGGTCGCCATTTGAGTCGCCTAAACAAAATCTTTGCTCTATGATAAAAAGTCACACCGTCAGAAGGGTAACAATCATTACTCACCTCACTATCTGAAGAGCAACTACAATCAGAGGACGACTCTGAAGAAGGAATAATCACTCTTCACTGTGAGCAAGATTCCCTTTCTGAGCGACGTGACTCAGTCACTCGAAGAATCACATGGATTCTTCCCCCCACGATAGTTAAGGTTGCGGGAAGCTATTCTTCCCCTCTTAAAAATACATTTATTATGAGCAAAGAACAGAATAAAAGGAAACAAATGAAGTAACAGAGGAGGAGAGAATGGTTACCTCAGAAAATAAGGAGGATAAAGGCAAGAAAAGTTTCGCGAAACAGGCAACGAGCGTCCTTACGAAATTTCTGCAGAGTTTTGTTGAGGTAGCTAAAACAAGCGGTTCCTAAAATCCACTAAGTCTTCCTTTTATAGGAAACGAAAGGTTTCGATCACCAACTCTTAAGGTTGTGTCGTTCAAGATTAAACGCATCGGTCTACAAAACAAACAACACTGATGTTTCAAATCTACGGGCGCCAAAACGACGTTAATTCACTAAAGGGCCTCCTTATTGGGCTCAGAGGCCTTAAAAATTAGGCCCATTAAACCCAAACGACGGTTACTAAAACTTACGCTTTATGCGCAATAACTGCTCGTACGCACGATTAAAGACATTTGATGACTAATCATGCGACGCAATTTATGCTTTACAGCCGTTACTCGAATTTCAAAAAGGTTTCAATTTCCAAAAACTTTCAGCATTCCCATGGTGGGGATCTTTGTCTGAATCCGTTGTAGCAATATCAAGACGACGGATTTCTCATCCGCAGTACGGTTAATGCTGAACAACATACATATAGAAAATATTTTGTACATAGGTATACCAGCATCTAGACCTCTCGTAGGATGAGTAGCTTATGTGAACAACTACATAGTCCCTCACACAAGCTAGGGGACATATGATCCGATCTTAATACCGGTATCCGATCTACAAGGTGTATTTCAGCATCTTTGACAGTCAAACAAAGTATGACCGGTGTTCTCGGTATACATCCGGACTGTAATTCCGTATCAGGCACTCTCCCTATACCGGTTAGTCCGGATAACACCACACACACCGGATACTATATACGTCACCCCACAAAGGACAAAGGGCATTGCTACGGGGACTGATCAATAATTCCCTGCACTACGAGCCAAAATCTGCTCACGGGAATGGTCCACTTGTCCCCTAATTCTGGTCTATACACTCTACGCTCAATATAAAATAGCCACTTGACCCAATCATTCTGGTAAGTGCGCAATAAAATAATGCTATTAGAGGCTAGTGGTTCCCCACTAATGAGTCCTCGTAAATTGAGCCAATCAGGTATATGAACTCCCTTCATGAAGGAGGGGGGATATTTTTTTTTGACAAAAAACCTATTTTACGATTACTCTCTGAAAAACATTCCTCACTTGGAATTTTATCACTGACTTGAGCGTCGGAGAATCTTTACAGGTGACATCACCATTCGCCCACGTCAATGCGTTAGGTCGGTGTGAAGGATCTCCAGAACGCCCAATCCGCCCTTCTCATATAAGGACAACGGATATTTATACCGGACACTTATACATCCGGTCTTCTACACAGAATCTTCATACTATTTATGATTGACTTGACACCGGATCTCTAGACCCCGGTTCAGGACAGATCACCTATCAATATGCTTGGAATAAACCAACCATTTTCTATCACTAGTCTCACCATTACTTAGCTTTCTAGAATAATAGGCATATGAAAAATGTCTAGAAGTATTATCCAAAGGAAAAATAAGATTGTTTTCTCTAATAGGTCCCTTTTCAATTAAAATATCCCTTCCTTTGTTATCAAGATTACCCCAATTTCTAGGATCATAAATATCTAAAGGAGGAATTAGTTTCTCTTGTTCAGTATCAATATTTTCCATATTAGATTCACTTGACACACTATTAGCTTCACTAAAATCATTAACTTCATTCTCATTTAAATGAATTTGATCATGCACAATTTCAATTGATTGTTCTAAATTTTCATGAGAATCTGTCTCTTTAAAAATAAATTTATCAAGAGCTCCTCTTTGTGATTTAATTAATTCTTCCTCTCGTTTTCGTTTTTTTCTTTTTTCACTTCCAGATAAATGTTTTTTAGGAGACATATTGTGAGATGTAATTAAAATAATAAATTAACACAAGAAAAAAAATAAAGAACAATAACACTTGGAAAGAGAGGCTAGTGTTGGATACACGTTCACAACTTCACACGTATAAGCTAATTCCAATAGCAAAATTTAATCACTGTAAACATAAAATTAACAAATTAATATGAAATTCAAAACAACTAACTAATTAGTAATAACTATTAAAAATTTAAAAATTAAATATTCTTAACATAAAAATAATAAAAATATAAAAAAATTAAACAATTAACAATGATGATAAAAAAAATTAAGATCCTATAAACATAAGAATTTAAAAAATATTGATATCAACAAGAATAAAGTTTCTAAATAATTTATATAACAACATAAATTATAACGTAATTGACAAGTAATTTAGAAGGTGAATAGAAACACATACCAATTTTATGATATTCCAATGTAACTGTGGTGATTGAGACTTGAGAGGGATCAAACCGTTAAAGTAGAAAAGAATTATAGAAACAAAAGAAGAGGAGATGAAAAATGATGGAAGAGTAGAAAAGAATTATAGAAACCAAAGAAGATGAAATGAAGTATTATGGAAGAAAATATAATTGTTATATATATATATATATAAAAATTACCGTTATAAATTTTTTTATACGTTACAATATTAATTTGCCTGTATTAATTTCCTGTTCTGATTCCAATGCCAATTAATTCCATTTGCTGTGTAACGTTAATTTGCCAATTAATGACTCAGAAACATTTAATTTAAAAAAAAAACATAGCTAGTGAGGAATTGAACCTGGGACCATGTAGCGAAACTTTTATATCCTTACCTCTGAACCGTGTAGACCATATTGAAATCTATTGATTTTTTTTTGTATATAAGTTAAAAATTATTTATTTTGGGCCCCTATTTTCAATGGGCCCTGGGCCATTGCCCTGGTTTCCAAGGCCCAGGGCCAGCCCTGATCAAGAAATGTATACAGTCCATGCAAATACGTAAAGTTCCCTTACAAGAACCTATCTATCTAGGATAATCAACCAGACAAAAATGTAAACAAAAGTAGGAGAGTTAGACACATGATTATATGGTGTAAATGGAATTTAAATTTACTGAATCACGTATGATAGAAGAAGAGAAGGGAGAGAAACAGAGAAAAATGCATGTCGAAATCAAGAGAGAGAAAACACAGTTTATTAAATTGGTGAAGAAAGAGAAGGTACAATTGTTTTATAGAGCTTGGCAGCTCAATATCCACAACAGAATTAGTTATGGGTTTTCTAACAGTTTAATAAGTATTATTCAACTTATTATCTATAATAGAACTTTATATTATTATCTCTAATATTCTCTTGTGGAATCCCAAACCATTTATGATCCTTCTCATAAATCTGAGAAGCAGTGGCACCTTTTCCTTAACAAAGAAAATGTCAAGTTACATGTGTTTAGTCCTGGAGTGAAGAACAAGGTTGTGACAAATTGTCACGGCACTTTGGCTATCACAATATATAACAAGAATAGTAGAAGAAATGTGTAACTCTTGAAGAAGAGACCGTATCCAAAAGATTTCCTAGGCAGTGAGAGCAAAACTCTTGTATTCTGCTTCTACACTGGATTTAGCAATCAGTTGCTCCTTCTTGAGCCACTAGGAAACTAGATTAGGTCCCAAAAAGATGCTGGAGCCAAATATGGATCTTCGGTCATCTGAGTCAGAGGCCCAATTAGCATCACAACTACTGTGACAGGCTGTTGGTAAACTCACTGAAGAAAAAGGCAATACTGGGAAATCTTTCATTCAACAATAAATAAATATAAGTACAGTTTTTTACCTGCAAGAGTTTGTAACTGCAAAAGTAATGGACTTCCTAAACAATAGCCACAAAACATAAACTGCATAACTGAACAATTAAAATAAATAATATTCCTAAAAACTTGGTCAAACATGTAACTGTTAAATAATTGTTGATGCACACATCTACACACGTTCAACATTCCTCCTTGCATTAGTGATTAACAAGTCCAAGCTTCTCTCTTAGTGACTCAAAATTGTTTCTTGGAAGCGCTTTGGTGAAAATATGACAGTTGATCTTCAGTCTTGCAATACTTCAAGCACACTGCACCATCCCTTTGTATGTCTCTAAGGAAAAATAACTTGATGCTGAAATGTTTTGTTTTTCCATGAAAGACCGGATTTTTTGAGATGGCAATGGCTGCTTGGTTGTTCACCATTACTTCAGTAGTTGTCTCCCATTCCAAGTGTAAATCAGTTAATATTTTCCTTAGCCATAAGGCTTGATTTACTGCTGCTGTGGCTACTATGAATTTTGCTTCGGCTGTTGACTGCGCAACAACTTCTTGTTTTTTTGAACTCCAAGAGAATATTCCTGATCCAAAACTAAAACAATAGCCTGAGGTGCTCTTCATGTCATCTAAAGATCCTCCCCAATCACTGTCAGAATAACCTTGTAACTTGAAATCTTGTGATTGACAAAACTTGATGCCAAAATTTAAGTCCCCTTGATATATCTCAGCACTCTCTTTGCTGCCTTTAAATGAGATTCTTTGACACAGTTCATAAATCTTGAAAGTACACTTATTGCATACAAGATATCTGGTCTTATTGTTGTAAGGTACATCAAGCAACCAATTAAGCTTTTATAAAGTGCTTCTTCCACTTGTTCTGAAACATCATCCTTGCTTAACTTCTCCTATTGACATATAGGAGCGTTCATACTTTTATAGTTTTCCATGCTAAATTTCTTTAGGATCTCCTTTGCATACTTCCTTTGACTAATGAAAATTCCATCTTCGTTTTGCTTAACCTCCATACCAAGGAAAAATGACATTTCTCCTAAGTCTGTCATCTCAAAAACTTGCAGTATATCATCCTTGAACTGCTAAATAAATTCCTAATTACTATCAGTAATAAGGAGATCATCAACATACAAAGAAATCACAACAGAATTGGCTTGATTTCCTTTAATGTATAAAGTGGATTCACTAAGACTTTTAATAAATCCTAGTTTTGATAAGAATTCATTAATTATGTTGTACCAAGCTCTTGGGGCCTGTTTCAAACCATACAAAGCCTTCTTTAATAGATAGACTTTGTCTTCATGTCTTTTCACAAAGAACCCTTCAGGTTGCTCAACAAAGATTTCTTCATCCAGAAATCCATTTAAAAGGGGTGACGTGACATCAAGTTGATAGATTTTCCATCCCTTTTGTGTTGCAATAGCTAGCAACATCCTAATGGTATCTTGCCTTACAACTGATGCAAATGTATCAAAATAATCTACTCCAAAAATTTGAGCATACCCTTTCACGACTAACCTTGCTTTATACTTGTTGACTGAACCATCTGCATTCAAGTTTGTTTTGAACACCTATTTCACACCTGTGACTCTTCTGTTTTCAGGCCTTTCAACAAGCTTCCAAGTTTGATTTTTTTAAATCATGAAAAACTCCTCCTGCGTTGCAGCCCTCCACTTAGGGTCTTCCACTACTTCACAATAACATGCAGGTTCTAGCTCATATTGATTTAGCAAAGGGTGCCTCTTACAGGTGCATCATCAACTAGATCATATTGATTTAACAAAGGGTCAGCTATTTGACTATTTTCAGCATTATTCCAGTTCCAGTGCTCATTCTCCATGAAGTGAACATCCCTGCTTATAAGAATTTTCCTTATGTAAGGTTGAAAAACTCTATAAGCCTTGGATACTGAGCTATATCCCACAAAAATCCCAGGTTCAGCTTTCTTGTCTAGCTTGTCTCTCTTAATCTGTGGCACATAAGTGAAACACAAGCATCCAAACACTTTAAAATTGTTAAGAAGGGTTTATAACCATACCAAGCTTCAAACGAAGTCTTCCCATCTACTGCTTTGATGGGAAGTCTATTTAACAAAAATACTATAGTGTTTGCAGCCTCCGCCCAATATTCCTTTGGTAGATCTTTCTCATGAAGCATATATCTCACCATTTCCATTATCGTCTGATTCTTCCTTTCACTAACCCCATTTTATTGAGGGGTGTAAGCTGCTGTGAAATGATGCTCAATGCCTGCTTCCTCACAAAACATGGTAAATTGTCCTGAAGTGTACTCCTTCCCATTGTCAGACTGTAGAGCTTGAATCATGCAACCACTTTACTTTTCGATCCATTGCTTAAATCTCCAAAATATACCTGTAACTTCGGACTTAGACTTAAGAAAGTAAATCCAGCATATTCGAGTGAAATCATCAATAAGGATGATATAATATTTACTCTCCTTAAGTGAAGGAGTCCTTTGAGGTCCAGCCAAATCAATGTGGATCAGCTGTAGCTTTTCTGTTGCTCTCCAGGTTGCTTGTTTAAATGGTAATCTTGCTTGCTTTCCATATTGATAGGCCTCACATCTTGGTAACTCAGAATCCAAGTAAAGTAAGCCAAGAGACAATTCCTTTTGTTGCAAATTCAACACTGCTGCATGATGAAAATGGCCCAACCTTTTGTGCCAAATATGACACCCTCGATTAACTAGGACAAATTCCCACACTGGAACTTCCTACTTAATTAAGGAGTCATTAATTGTTTAAGAAAAACAGGAGTTTTTTTTTCATTAGTGATCATCACATACAGTTCAAATAGAAGTCATAATATAGATCGATTCTTTATCATAACAGTGTACTCAAAAGGTACGGGGCTCGCAGGCTCCCAACGACAGTTACTACAAAATAACATAACACTAAATAAACATCGGGACCTACAACAGTCTTGACACTAACAGAGAATATAAACAACCAACGCCCACGATCCACACCCTTTATTGGGAGTAGTCTAGATGTTGCTCGCGTTCGCCTTAACCTTCAGCTGATGATCACAGGAAAGGAAAAACAACACATAACAACAAAGGGATGAGTACAAAGCTCTCAACCCATAACAAACACATACAAGGGTGGCTCAAGGATTTAAAAACATAGAAATGATTACACACATCATACCTTATAATAGACATATAAAACTGCACATACACAAATATCAACAATAATCGAAGGGTTAGTCATATAATGATGGCATGTTATGCATGTGTTAGATTCAGTTATTGTTCTTTTAAACTTATTATCGATATACAATGGGGCCCAACCTCCACTGATCAATCTCATATCCCAATAATCACACGTACAACCATCTACCCTTATCTCTCCTGCCCAACTAGAGCGACCGGAGCTCTCTTCGTTCTAGTTTTCACAAAAGGGTAAGGACTCTTAGTCCCAACATCAAAATGGCCAATCATACACATCACCACAGAACGGGAGCTCCACGGTCATAGAAAATTCCGCCTCTTGTCGAAGTACACCAGAGTTTGCTATGGGCTATCCGGCGATGGGCGCGAATCCGATGCCACTTGGAATTCCCGCCTCCGATTATACTACCTAGAATGCCTTCAGGTATCGAGGCGTGACAGATTCTTCAGTGTACCCATTACTGTATGCTCTAGGGGATTTTTCTAACATCCCTCCTCAACTTCAAATGCAAAATGCCATGTACTTATCTTATTACTAGGGTGCCTGAAGTCTAGACAAAACCTTATTCGTTAGGCGTATTTGTCCTTAAAGCGTTTAAAAGAATCTAATAGTAAAGGTCTTTTTGCATAGTAGATATAAGGAACCAAAGTCTAATTATTTCTCAAACTATTTTACTAAAAATATCAAGAACATTCTCTAAACAAGATTTATAAGAAAACTTTCTAGTATTAAAAGATCCAATTTATTTATAAATCTATGAAGATATATAATATATATAATAAACTTTTCAAAGAACACAATTTCTTTAAATCATTTGGTTTCTTTGTTCAAAAATATGAACTTAAAAATTCAATATCACCTTTAAGATAAAAATAAGGACAAAACATATTTTTCAATTCTAAAAGATATTTTAAGTATAATTCATTGATTAAGTTTCTTAGAGAGTAAGATTCTCTAACTTATTTTGTTCTTTTACTCAAAGGTATAATTTAAAGTTTAGATATACATTTAATAGAAAAATAAGGATAAAAATATTTTTCTAATGATTTTTCAATTCTTTACCAATACCGCTTCACCGTATTGACTTACGGCAAACGATTTAAATTGGTTTCAACTTTCTAAAAATTTTTATAAAGCCTTGGGTAAAACATTTTATTATTACAAAACATTTCCCTTAGTCCTATATTTGAAATAAAATAAATTCTCTTTTTTCTAAATTTAGGATATAAATAGTTAGTTTTTACCATTTATCAAAACTTCGTTCTTGTCGTACAAACGATTTAGATTGATTTTACTTTCTAATTTTTTTTGTAAATTCTTAGATAAAATACATTATTATGATAAGGTAATTCTCCTATATTTATATTGAAGATAAAAGAATCCTTTCTTTTCTAAAGTAAAGATACAAAGTAGTAAAATTCTATTTCTTTGTCAAAACATCATTTTCATCGTATTTTGCCTAGAAAATTCGATTTAAGTGATTCCAAAGCCAAAAGTGTTTAGTTTTCAAAATAATAATTAGATATAGATATTTTAAGCATTTATCCTGCTCAAAAACAGCTCCCACACGAAATGGTTATAAGGTGCTAAAATCCTTTATTTTAACGTTTGTAAAAATATGTTTTAAGGACAAATTACACGTCGAAATTTCTCCTAATCAATTTTCTTCCTTGGGTATTTTTCTTATACTCAAAATTTATTTCTCATACCAAAAAATATTCCTCCAAAATAGTTTTACCAATTTCCTCCGTTTGCCCATAAAAATATGTTTTATACCGTTGCCAACGTTTTGTTCACCCCTAAACTCGGGTCCCTTTTAATTCTTTTATCATTTACCACATTCATAATATTTTTATATCACAAATAATATTCAAATACATCAAAATACAACAGCACCAAGTATTCACAAATATTTACCAAGAAATATTTTCTAAAACTCTTGTAATTTACTTTCTTAATGTCATAAATGTATTATTTAATTGCTATAACAAAAAAATCACTTGTTCTTATTTTTAATAAAAATTCCAGATTAAAGTTTTATATTAAAAATTATTTTTATCACATAAATCTCAAGATCTTGCCATGTTACCAAATTCTAACCACAAAATTTTTTTTTTCAAGTTTATACGTTAGGATCTAAATTTTTTTAAGTTGTTTACTAACCATTAAAAGTTTTTCCAGTAGCAATATTAGTTTATTATGAGTTATAAAACTGGTTTTGAAATATTTTATATTGTCAAAAAAATATTATTAACACTCCAAGTCATCAATTAAGCAAAGAACACATAATTAAACAAGATCATCACATGCACATAGTTATAACCAAAAAAATTCTGCAACAAATAAAATCCAAGTTAGTAACTTATCATCAAAAATTTCAAACTTTAAAAGATTAATTGAAACTTATAGTGTGGCCATGATTTCTCTTTAAAGATCCATATTTCTCACAAAAATTTTCAAGATCTAGACCATATAAATTTCTCTTTAAGGAGACATCAAAGTATAAGTGTTAAGGGGCACTTATACTTCACCATGCATGTACAAATTTATGGATTTAATTAAGTAAGGTACTCCCCCCTTACCAACAAGATTTTCGTGCTTAAGGAAAAGGTAGCAAGGACTCCAAAAATTTGCTTCTAAGCCACCATAGGTTGCTTCATCAAGAGAAGGAAAATGGAGGTATGGATGGTGAGGATGGACGTGATTTTGATGGTGGAATGGTGAAGAAAATATTGTTGTTTTGGTGAAGGAGAAGAAGAAATTTTGATGATCAAAGGTGGTATCTTGGATTATGTAAGGTAGTATGATGATTTAGGATGAATGATGATGAATGTGGGATAATGTTTAGATGAAGGAGATATGAGAAAAGAGAAGGAATAGGTTGCTGAATTATTTCTAAGTTGGAAGGAGAAGGAAGAACCAAGCAAAAGCTGGTGTATTCTTTTGGAATGGAATAATTTTGCATGCAAGGCTTGTCTCCCCCTTGGTTCCCACGACAATGGCAAGTGAGTGGGGCATGTGTCAAGCTTGATTCATGCAAGAGAAAGGCATCACAAGGGCTGATAGTGAAGTGGTAAAGAGTTATGCATGGCTGGGACAAGTGTCCAAGTGATGGAGTGCTCTTATTGGTTCCTTATGCATGCAAGCTTAGGTGTCACATGCAGGAGTAGTAGCTTGCTTATAGGTTTAGAGTGTCTTATGGGCCAAATTAGCAATTGGGCTAAACATCCAAGTTGTAGAACATTTTGCTATCTTTAAATCCATATATAGCACACAAAAATCCATTAAGAATTCAGTGAGATATGGCTCATTTACTAAAAGGATGCAGGGCTATAATGGGATTTTTGTCCCTTGCACAAATAATTTTTCTGGGCCAAATGGGTTGCAAATTGGGCTTTTGTTTCTTCATCAAAGTTATGGAAAAATATGTTAGGAAAATTTTAGTGAAGTCCTCATTCAATTTCATGGCCATATGAGAGAGTTATGTAGAAAACACTTCACCTAGTGTAAACTGATGCTGGAAAAACGTGAATTGGTGTAGTGTTTTAATTTCTGGGACTTATGGGATGAGAAATGGTCTTAGTGGTCAACATAAAAGTTGTAGATAAATTTGATACAAAGATTTTAGGACACGAATGACTCGAATTCAATATTGGGATAGAAAATTACGCCCAAAATAAGTACAGACGCGCATTTTGGCTTACTCGATTTTTAAGCTTGGTTGTTTAAAATTGGGTATTGGGCTCTTCACAAAAGTTGTTAGGAATAACATGAGGGTGTGTTGGGATAAAAATAATTTAATCAAGTTCCTTGGATAATTTTTGGGCTCAAACCGGGGAGTTACACAGTTTTATTAATTTAAAACAGTTACATAAATATTTGTATTTAAATTACTTAATGTTTTTATAAACCTATGTTATTAGAGTGTTATTAAACACATTATTATGTTATCCTAATTATCTCAATTAATTAAATAATTAAAACTAGGACTTTTGCCTCACACCCACAAAAATCTTTTAAAATAGAGCACATAAAAAAGTTGGCCGTAGCCAAGACAGTAATACTCATAGAATTATCGTAAAATACAAGTGATTATTTCAAGAACCTAGCACACAAAAATGAGGGCTGTTACACCAAATCTGTATACTGCTCTCAGTAGCTAGATACGCTACTTGCTCCTCCTCCATGGGATCAAGTGTGAAACTTCTGCCACTCATTTTAATGCTAAAAATTTCCTTGTCATTAGCATCTTTAATAAAATAATGATTACCTTCAAAATTGAGTTTAAATCCTTTCTCTAGTAATTGGCCCACACTTAGCAAGTTTTGATCAATCTCAGGCACATACAAAACATCAGAAATAAATTTTGTACTTGACGAAATTTATCCAACGAAATTAATTAATTGATTGCTCTTCCACTTGCTGATCAGCATATTTAAGCCACCCCCTCCAACGAAGCCTGTTGGATCAGCAATTCTTGGCCCATAAGAACCAGAAAGAATACCATGTTAAAGGTTCCATCCCAAAACCAATTGGCAATGGTTGGAGTTGTCCAACAGGTATTTAAGCCATGTGAAATATCATAAGGCAGGCGATGTGGGACTTCCAACAGAATCCATTTTGAAAGAAGTTTGGTGGGTTACTCTTGGATTCACTCACAGGTCCTTCTAAGAAGAAGGCTTTGATACCAATTGTTGGTAAACTCACTAAAGAAAAAGGCAATACTGGCAAATCTTTCATTCAACAATAAACTGATATAAATACAGTTTTTTGTAACTGTAAAAGTAATGGACTTCCTAAACAATAGCCACTAAACATAAACTGCACAACTGAACAATTAAAATAAATAATATTCCTAAAAACTTGGTCAAACATGTAATTGCTAAATAATTGTTGATGCACACATCTGCACACGTTCAACACAGGTAGTGATTGTGTAGTTAAGTGATCAAGTTGCATAAACAAGCCATGATCTAGAGTACATTTGATATATCTTAGAATTCTTTTAACAAGTTGCTAGTGAGGAACCAAAGGATATGTTAGAAACTAACAGACCTTGTTCACACTAAAACCTATTTTAGGTCTAGTGATGGTAGCATACTGTAGAGCTCCAACTATGGATCTTTATAGGTGAGGGTCAAGGTAGGGTTCCTCTTTAGACTTTGAAAGTTTGTAGGAACCAAGCATGGGAGTACTGATGGGCTTGGCATCTAACATCTGAGACTTACTGAGTAAATATTTAACATATTTAGTTTGAGATAGATGTGCCGGTATCTAGACCGGATCACTTACCTACCAATTTGCTCTCTTGGCTATTTTAAAAAAATCCTACATTTCCACTTATACATTTCAAAGAGTGATAAAGAAATATATTCACATTAACTTATACACATGCCCTTTACCTCAACTCTGAGCTCTCAAAACTTTAATTTCCCCTAATTGCTCGAGAGTCGCTACCACACTAAAATTTCATAAATTCAAGAATTGCCATAAGCGTCAGACCTTTCGAACCCTTAAATTAATTTCTCAAAATAACTCAGACTAATTCTGCACGACTGGGAAACTAACCTTAACGGATTCCGACATCAAGTTGAAAGATCCTTCCATTCTAACAATTGCTTCGACCTTCACCCTGTAACCTATCATCAACGAAACACCACTAAAAAAACACCTGTTAGCGACGGAAGCAATTGGTCGCTAATCCATGCCATCACCGTCGCTAAAACCATTAGCGACGGCATCTCAGACGGGACATAGGACGTCGCTAAAACCCTCGTCGAAAACACATCAGCGACCACATACATGTCGTCGCTACCATATTGATGGCGTAAGGCCGTCGCTAAAATCGTCTCTACCCCAATAACTACAGCCGTCGCTAAGTGTTGCCATACAGCGACCTCAAAACCCCGTCGCTACTAGCAGCCACCAGCGACCACCATGCGCCGTCGCTATGTGAAGCCATACAGCGACCACGATACTCCGTCGCTGTTTCTTACAATACAGCGACCACTGAGGTCCGTCGCTGTATTGTTAAAAACAGCGACCACGTATTTCGTCGCTGTTACTTACAATACAGCGACCACTGTATTCTGTCGCTGTTTTTAACAATACAACGGCCACGCTACTCCGTCGTTGTTTCTTACAATACAGCGACCACTCGAATCCGTCGCTGTTTTTAACAAAACAGCGACCATCTCTTTCCGTCGCTCATTGGGAACTTCTTTTTTAGAAAATCAGTTTTAATATTTATATAGGTTTTATTAAATATTTTGTATTTTGTATTGGCTGATAAAATTTTATTAAATTTAAATAATTTTTTTAAAATATTAAATTATTATTAAAAACAAAATAATAGATTAAATTAATTAATCAAATAGGTTAAATTATTAATGATAGGTACAATAAGGCTTTTTGATTTAAATATAATTACCAATAAATATTGACATAATAAATAAAGAATGACAAAATAAATACTGAATGAAATTTTGGATAAAAACTAAAAATCAAATATACAATGTGTATAAATAATAAAAATACAATCATGGTGGTGGGTGATCCTGGGGTGGTGGTGGGGGCGCCTGGGAAGTGGGGGGAGGTAGTCTCACCATCAACTGCATCAGTAGCTCCTGCTGCTGAGCAAGTTGCCGACGAGTCTCGGCGTGCTGCTCCTCGGCCCGCTGTCGGTCCGCCTCGGCTTTCTGTCAATCCGCCTCGGCCCGCTCCAACAACAACTGCTTCTAACGTCGCTCCTCCTGTAGCTCATCGTTTAGGTTTTGAATTACCTGAACGACCTCAGTCGGAAGACCAGAGGAAGACGAAGAGGAAGGGGCCTTCCCCTTTTTCGCCAGCTGCGTGCCGACGCCACCCAATCCAAATACCCTCCCTTTCTTGTTCACACCGCCAACAGCCTCCATATAGATGGCGTTGTCGTCAGAACAAGATAGGGTGGGAGGAACCTCCCCTTCAGGAGTAGAAGCCACCAGGTTCGCCTCCTTCTCGGCCCTCCTGGCCTGATACGCCTCCTGTAAATTCAAAAACAATGATAGGATTAGTAAGCTGATTTGTAAATTATAAGCATGTGTCAGTTAAAAGTAAATACCGCTAGATCCGTAGTCTTCTGGTTTACCCATGCACCGGCTTTGTTCTTCTTGGTCATTTGCATGACCTCAAACAAAGAAGGCTCCCGGTGCTCCCTCAGCTCCTGTGGTGGACAAAAAACATTGAGATTATTATTTGTAGACATCTCAGACGAATCATAATAGAAATGTTTAACATAAATATACTTACAAATCTTTTCTTGTGCTCGAGGGTTGAAATGCTACCCCCAGTGTAAACCGAGGCTGCAGCATCGGCGGCTCTGTTGGCCCTGTTCCAAGCACTCGCCTGCTGGAACGGGACCCCGCCCCACTTCTGGACCATCCCGTCCCAATGGTCCTCCGGGATCCAACGAGGGCGCTCACCCTTGTCCCTTACCTTCCAAAGGGTACTCTTGATGATTTTGGAGGTCTTTGTGGCAAAGACCTTCCTAATCTCATCAATCATACCCTCCGCCCACCGGTAATCACGCTGTAAAATGAAATGAGAAATCAAAATTAATAACAGGTCTATTTTACAAATCAAGTCACAACAAATGAGCTAGGAACTTACCGAGAAGGTGTCAAACCACTTATCTTGCACAACCTTCCCAGCATCTGTCCAAGATATATATGGACCATCCCACTGGGCCTTCAAAACCTTAGTAATCGCTTTGGTAGTGCGACTACTATCAACAAAGCTATAATGACAACAATTATGTTAGGAGTAAAACAACACACAATCTAGGGAGACTCCCAAAATTTCGGCAGAGTCTCCCCTGTAAATGTAACATTTCCAAGTTTAAATTGAAGCCCTGTTACAAACAGAAGAGTACCTAGTACAATTCAATCTATACAAGTACTATAAAAGTAACATCCAATAAACTAACAAGTCTTTCCACTAAAGTTTAATATAAAGTACCATACAAATAACATAAAAGTATTTGAGTTTTAGTCACTTACTCGTCTCCGGCCGGTACGGGTACCAACATGGGCAGAGGGGATGCCGGAGGTGGGGTGGCCTGATGGCCATGGTCCTCCAAGCCATCAACTCCAGGACTCTGCTCTGGGGTGGTCAGTCGGGGTGATGGGGTGGTCTGCTGTGGTGGTGGTGGTGGAGTGGTCTGCTGTGGTGGTGGTGGTGGTGGTGATGGAGTGCTCTGCTGTACTGGTGATGGAGTGGTCCGCTGTAGTGGTGATGGAGTGGTCTCCTGTCCTGGGGTGGGAGTCCCCTGTCGGGATGTCGGGGTCCTGGACCCACCACCCCTACTGAAGGGCAGTCGACGTCCCGTCATCTGTGGATAAAATCATGAAAAGAAAGGTTAGTCTCAGGATATATGTAAACCTATGTATATATGTTTAACAACTACATACTCTGTGTCTGTTTCAGTTTCAAATTCCCCCTCAGTTTCAGTGTCACTGTGGTTATCCGTTTGAACAAGTTCATCAGTATCCAAATCAGCCCTAGACCGTTTTGATCGAGAGACAAGGTCTTTGTCAATGTGTTCACCCCCCGTAGTGGTGAGTGTCTCATCCATTATGACTGGATCAATGTTGAACAACAAATTGGCATCGTTGATCTCGTGTGGTGCAAGCTGATAAGCGTCATCGACCTCGTCAGAGACATTGTCAGTGATCTGACTTCGGGCCTTGGCCTTGATTACTGCATACCAGTCCCGATGTCCTCCCGGGAAGTCGGTGTAATAAACCTGCTCAGCTTGTTGGGCAAAAATGAAGGGATCAAACCCTTTATATCTACCATTCTTCTTGACCTCAACTAAACCGTAGTTGTTGTCAACCTTTGTTCCAACACTAATTGTGTTGTCGAACCAATCACATTTGAATAGAACAATATCTCTTCTTAGTCGTCCAGAGAACGAAACTTCAACAATCTCCGTCAGCACTCCATAAAAGTCTTCTTCCAACTGTCCGGCGGTGCCTTTAACACAAACCCCGTAGTTATGGGTGCGCATCCCTTCACTCCATTGAAGAATATTAAACTTGTAGCCATTTACATAGTAAATAGGCCATTTTTTAACGGTTTTCACCGGCCCCCAAGAAAGGGCTTGGAGTAAAGAATCTTCAATATGGTTGTTAGGGTCTTGTATCTATGTACAACATAAGAAGTAGGTCATCGTTAGATAACAGGAGTTAGAAGCAAATAGGCTTAAAAACACTTGGTATACGGGTCTTACGTGTTGCGCGAACCAACCAACGAACTTGGATGACACCTCACTATGAATTTGGTCATCAGTTAAATCATTTTGCTCAAGTTTTAGCATATCTGTGTATAAGCTATTCAAAGGAAACAAATTTAGATACTATAAAAGCTACGTTAAGAATGTATAATATAACTTCTATGACTTACTCAATAAAGGGTTCCACTTTTGGGCAATTTAGAAGAATGTACAAGTGAGCCGCCTTTCGATCTTTCTCATCAATGTAACATTTTGTGAGCCTGCCCCCCGGGTGACCAGGATAGTTGAAAATCGATGTTTGTTCATCAAACCCTGTGCGGTTGGCTACCCCAAGATTGTGGGGAATTCTACTCATTCTAGTTTCTATCTCTGTCTGAAAATAGAAAGAAGCAAAGGTTGTCATTTCTTCGACTAAGTATGCCTCACAAATTGATGCTTCAACGCAGGCTTTGTTCGACACTTTATCTTTTAAAGAGCGTAAGAATCTTCAACATCATTAACAAGATAGTGTTAAGTTAGAAAATACTATTATAAGAAGTGTTTGCAAGGAAATAAAAGAGTTCACCAAGCATTCACCTTTCGAATGGATACATCCAACGATACTGTACTGGGCCACCAACCAATGCCTCGTACGGTAGATGGATAGGCAAATGCTCCATGGAGTCAAAAAACTTGGTGGGAAAATCTGCTCCAACTTACAAATCAATACCGGGATAGTTTCTTCCATCTTCACAAGTTTCTCCACAGTCAACGAAGTAGCCGTCAACTCCTTAAAGAAGTGACTCAACTCCACCAACGGCTTCCAAATAGGCTTCGATAAGGCATGAAACGCGTACGGGAGTAGTTGTTGCATAAACACATGACAATCATGACTTTTCATGCCAAACACCCTGCCCTCCTTCACGTCGACACATCTACTCAAGTTAGAAGCGAATCCGTCAGGCAGGGTCAACCCATTCATCCAAATACACACAGCAATCTGTTGTGGTCTAGTTAAAGCATATTTTGCATGGGGTTTAAACATTCTTCCACGTCCCGCATCCCTCAACTCCAACTCCTTCCTGGAACACCAAATCGGAAGGTCTAGACGACTCTTCTCATTGTCCTTTGTTCTCCCTTTGATGTCCATAACAGTGTCAAAAATATTCATGAAAACATTACGTTCAGTGTGCATGACATCAATGTTATGTCTTAATAACAAGTCTTTCCAATATGGAAAATCCCACAAGACACTCTGCTTCACCCAGTGGTGTTCCTTACCGTAACCCGTAAACTCCTTAACACTCTTGTCCCAGATGTAAGGATACTCTTCGACCCTCTGCCAAACCCGTGCACCAGATAACCTACGGGGTGGAGGTTCATTAACAACCTTGTTCTTCTTAAAAGCGGTTTTGTTCCTCCTAAACGGGTGATTCAACGGTAGAAACTTTCTATGACAGTCAAAGAAACTTGTCTTGCCACTAACAGGGAGTGATTTCCCCCCGGTATGTTCCATGCATACAGGGCAAGCAAACTTCCCAGACGTGGACCATCCAGAAAGCATACCATAGGCCGGGAAGTCGTTAATAGTCCATATCAAAACAGCACGCATCATAAAGTTGTTCTTCAAAGACGCATCGTATGTCATTACCCCGACATCCCATAATTGTGATAACTCTTCAACCAACGGTTGCAAAAACACGTCTATGTTCGCCTTTGGATTTTTGGGTCCTGGAACCAGTATAGATAGAAACATGACCTCCCTCTTCATACACATATCAGGCGGCAGATTGTATGGGGTCAGGATGACTGGCCAACAAGAGTAAGCTCTTCCGTATTGACCGAACGGGTTAAACCCATCAGTACATAAGCCAAGTCTTACATTGCGCGGCTCGCCGGAAAATTCCGGATATAGCTCATCCAAACACTTCCATGCTTTCCCGTCAGAAGGATGGCAAAGAAACCCTTCTTGTGTTCGGTTCAGAGCATGCCAACGCATGTGTTTTGCCGTGGACAATGAGGCATACAGGCGTTGAAGACGCGGTGTTATAGGGAAGTACCACATTTTCTTCCTGGCCGTCTGGGTTACCTTCCCTCTCCTTTTAACGGTCTTGTAGCGTTCCTCATTACAATGCAGACATTTTGTGACACTCTTGTCTGCAAACTCATTTCTGAATAGCATACATCCACCAACACAACACTCTATCTTCACACAACCCAACCCCAAGTTTGCCACTTGTTTCTTAGCACGGTACAGGTTTGCTGGCATTCTGTGATTACTAGGCATGGTGGAACCCATCAGATTGACCATCCTATCAAAACAACCTCCAGAAAGATTATAATCTGCCTTTAGGCTTAAAGCAGCTAGGGAGGCGGATAACTCAGTGTGACTGTTGCACCCGTCCCACAATAGAGTCTGAGCCGCCGCCAATAAATCATAAAATCTCTTCACCTCTGGATTAGGATCCTCCTCTACATTGTCAGAGTCCCCATGACCTGCTTGGTCATTATGTTCCAGCATACGCCCGGTGGAGGGTCCAATATGATCCATCACCATTTGTTCTATGTTGTTGTACGTATCCCTGTTTCCTCCAACCTCGTAGTAAGATTGTTGCACGGTTACGTCTGATGGTCTACGCGGTAACTGCTCACCATGGTTGTACCACCAGTGGTATGTTTCCATGAACCCTTTCTCAGTTAGGTGGCACATGACATCATCCGCGTATTCAAAACTCATGCATTTGCACCTTGAGCACGGACAATGGATCTTCTGAGTCACTTCAAATCCAGGCGTGTTTGCCATAGCAAACGGAATGAACTCCAATAGCCCCATCATAAACTCCTTAGTCACTCGCCGACTGCGATCTAGTGTGTTGTACATCCATTGCCGATTTGCCGGTACCTCCATTTACAAAATCTAACAAGCACGATTTCTGTTACTTTACATTTTCAAAATTTTATTTGACTATTGGTTGTGAATCACTCTATCTCTTTGATGTTGCAAATTGGTAGGGCCCTATCCCATTCGGGATGAATATGCAACCATCCGTAACCCATCCCATAATTGTATGTGGTCTATCTTGAGTTGAATGAATGTTCATTTGAAATTTCGGCAGCATTTCGCATCGGTCCCCGAGTACACAGAGATACGTACGGTATGAAACACCACACACAGACATGCACCCTGGGGACAATACGAAACACCATAACCGAAATTTCAAATGAACATTCATTCAACTTCTGAAGATAGACCATATACAACATTGATGGGTTACGCCCTACAGGTTACAAATTCATACCAAACTGTCCAACCGGGACAATTCAAGATCCAACACAACACGGTACATCAACCAGTTGTTTTGAAACTTGAATGGGAATCTAATGGGTACACACACGACTAAACCCTACATTATTAAATCATGAGTGTTATTTTTTAAGTTCCTTAAGAAAGGGAGCCTGTCAAAATTTTGGCAGAGTCTCCCCTGTAAACTAGACAATTCCCAAATTTACGAATGACCTGTTACATACAGAAAACTTCCCAGTATAGATAAATAAACATACCATACGCATTGTATATGATATTCAGAGTTATGAACACCAAATCATGTTATCACTACATAAAACCAATGCCTAATGAGCTCTGCTCTCCACTAACAAACAACATTACACATGTATAAAGAATCATGTTATCAGCACACAAAACCAATGCCTAATGAGCTCTGCTCTCCACTAACAAACAAACATTACACATGCATCTTCAAATCATGTTATCAGCACACAGAACCAATACCTAATGAGCTCTGCTCTCCATTAACAAACAACATTACACATGCATATAAAATCATGTTATCAGCACACAAAACCAATGCCTAATAAGCTCTGCTCTCCACTAACAAACAACAATCCACATGCATACACATAACGAGCAAGTCAGTGTTAGGGGATTACCTCGAGGAAAAAAGTGAGCGAAGAATATGAGGCTGTCGACAAACGATCACAGACCACGCGTAACGTGTGCTAGTCTGCATGACAAACCAATAACTAGTTGGATAGTTAAGAGTAGCAAGGAAACTAAACAAAGAGAGACACGTAAAGCAGATTATAGATTAAGTACATTGCAAGGAAACTAAACAAATAGAGACAGTCAAAGAACATTGCAGCTAAGGTGGCATTGTATAAAGCGCTCAATTGGAAAATTGATTACTAATTACTCAGTTTTATATAAGGTCTATCCCATTCAATGTTAAAGGCCAAGTTCAAGTAAGAAAAGTAAGAACACTCTAATGGATTCAGATAGGGGGCCTTTAATGCTGTGAATACTTGGGTGGATCTTACACATGCTTTGGAGTCACAATTTGGCCCTTCTCCATTTGATTGTCCCATGGCTGAATTGTTTAAGCTTCAACAAACAGGTCCCATTTCTAATTATTATCTCAAATTTATGTCACTAGCTAACAGATCATTCGGTCTTAGCGATGAAGCACTACTGAATTGTTTCATTAGTGGGTTACATTCTGACATTAAACGTGACATTATTGCTCAGTGCCCCCTACATTGCTAAGAGCAGTAGCCTTAGCCAGATTGTATGAAGACAAGTACACATCTCCCCATAAACCATTATCTACAAAACTCCTTATTTCCACGTACACTTCCAGATATCCACAGAGTTCTTCATCCCTTACTCAGAGCAATATTCAACCTAAATTGCCACTTAAACAGGGCTTGCCTCCATTGTTACCTACACCATCGGTACCTCCTTTAAGAAATTCTAATGTGAAGAAAATTAGTCCAGCGGAAATGCAACTTCGTAGGGATAAAGGGTTGTGCTACTTTTGTGATGAGAAGTTTTCTTTCAATCATAAGTGCCCAAATAGACAATTTATGGTTCTACAATTAGAGGAAACTGAAGTTTCAGAGTTTGAGAATGCTTTACTTGAGCAATCTCCAGAACATATTGCTGTAGAGGGTGATCATCATTTGTCCCTAAATGCTTTCAAAGGGGGTATGGGAGTGGGTACTATTTGTTTTCGGGCTTATATTGATACATTGCCTGTTCATGTGCTAATTGATAGGGGGAGTTTCGATAATTTTTTACAGCCAAGAATAGCTAAATTCCTTAAACTTCCTGTGGAACCTACTTCTAAGTTTAAAGTCATGGTGGGGAATGGAAATTACATGTCAGCAGAAGGTCTTGTGCAGAAATTACAGGTGCAGACTCATTACCTTTTGAGGCTCAATTACACCATATTCGAAGACTTGTGCATACAAATTCTATTGCTGAGATTTACAGCATGAAATTGGTTGAGGATACCTCCCACCTCTTTCCCTTAATAGAACTGCCTACGGATATGGAGCCAGAATTAGCTTTATTACTGCGGACTTACAGCTCTATCTTTAGTACTCCGGTTGGGTTGCCACCTCCTAGATCTCATGATCATTTTATTCCATTAGTTGAGGGCTCTACACCTGTGAAAGTTAGACCATATAGGTACCCTCATAGTCAAAAGGAAGAAATTGAGAGGATGGTTGATGGCATGCTTAAGGAAGGAATCATACAACCAAGTAAGACTTTGCAGACTCCAGAGCAACAACAATGGTTACCAAAGTTCTTGGGCTATGACTTCACTATTCAATACAAACCGGGGAAGGAAAATATTCCAGCTGATGCCTTATCAAGAAGTCTCATCATGGCTTGGTCTGCTCCTTCTAATTCTTGGTTTCATCAGGTGGCTGCCTTGACTCAACAGGATCCTACTCTTTCGCAGATTTATCAAAGTTGTCTTAATGGTGAAATGCAACACACAGATTATAGTGTTAAGAATGGTATGGTCATATGGAAGGACAGAATTATGCTCCCATCAGATTCTGCTTTTCTACAACAAGTTATGCATGAGTTCCATACTTCGAAAGTGGGAGGGCACGCAGGGGTCACTAAGACTGCGGCTAAAATTTCCATGCAATTTTTTTGGCCCAAAATGCAACAAGACATTAGCAGGTTTGAAACAGTTTGAGAGAGAGGAAAAAACAAGCTACGGGGATTTTTCACTAGTCAACGCAGATTATAGGTAGCTAGCAGCATACAAGAAAAGAAAATGAATAGCACCAAAAAAGACCAATTCCACCCTTTCTTTAGGTCCAACCAAAATCAACCCTTATTTTATATATAGAGAAAAAAATTATAATTTCTTTGATATTTTTGTGTATTACGTAGTATTGTATGTAGTATAGATGGTGTTTAACATGATCATTATGTAGTAAAAGCAAGATTTAAATATTAAATCATATACTTTTCAACTTTTATTTCCCTACCTATCCTTACCGTATTTCAAATAATTTTAAAAAATGAAACATTTATGATTTTTTTAATTAAAATTATGGGTACAGGTATGTGTTATATCAATTAAATGCCCACACCAAACAAATTTGTTCTTCAACAACAGTTTAGGTTGGTCGGGTATGTTGAATTTTATTTTTTTTTAAAAAAATTAACTAAATCAAATCAATAAAATTAAATAATTATATATATTGTATATGCAAAGAAAAAATAGAGATAAATAACTAAAAGTATTCCAAATACATAAGCTTTAACTAGAAAACTAACATTATCCAATGAAAAACCCTGTCTAAATTCATGAATTCATAATCTAAAATGAAATCTGAAATGAAACGAAGTCTGAAACGAAGGTAGGGGTGGTTGCTGGAATCTGAAATGAAATCTGTTAATATAAAAAAAGAGGGAGTGCCAAGACTGCTTCCAACCTCAGCCACATGGCACAGTGGGAGAGTGCCAGGCTCGAAGCGGAAGCAAGATTGGTAAGAGAATCAAAATTGAGGAAACAATATACATTATGTAGTAGCACCTATTGAGGAAAAGATGGTATAATTGTGTCCAAGATAGTGTAGAAATGTGAGATATGACCAACATAGCACCTATTGAGGAAAACAATATACATTATTTCAAAGTGAACCACTATTAAAAAAATTTAAACTGGTTTGGTTTTGGCTGAAATTGAGTTCAAACCAGTTTCAAACCATTTAAAAGGAAAAACCAGTTTAAAATTGGTTGTTGAACCAAAAAGGGTTTTAAATCATATTTTATTAACAAAAGGGTTTAAATCCAGTTAACCAAACTGTTTACTAAAAGGTAAATGGACATCTTATATTATTTGTACTTTCTTAAAACTATTTGGTTTGATTTATGGCTTAGTTGGTATTTTAGCACAGCACTAGTCCAGTCCAAGTAATTCTAAAAAACACTGCAAATAGAAATGAATAACAGAAAAAGATGGATGAAAATTGAAATACAAATGATTGATTAAAGAAGGCAGAAATCAAGCAGCTGAGAACTGAGAAAGTAAAATATAGTATATCATAGAATATATTGTATTTCTTATACCTCAAATCTTTTGGAAGCCAAGTTAGATAAGGCTGTAACAAATGAAAAGAGAATGCATCAATAGTCTGGTTAATAAGGAAGTTCATAGTAGATGCACAGTAACATGAAACATTTCAAGAGGCATCTTTGGACTATTTTTTATTTTCGTTATCCATAATCAATTAGGACCGGCTGAAGTAAATCGAAAGTAGCCCCATAAATGTTGAGTACCACAATACAACCTAAAACCTTAAAACAACCCACCAATGTTGGATATGACAATACAATCCAAAACCTTAAAAAGTAAGTATGTAGGTCCTGCCTCTTATAAACTGCTCACATTATTCACATCTATTTGATTTTGAGTTACACTTAGATTCTTCAATAACAATCACACCTACGCATGAATCTGGCGTCTAATCTTTGCAACAGATAATACAATATTTTGCACTACAGGTATCAGGTATGGATGAAGAAAGAGTGGACAGAAATAAAACCATAATGTCAAGCTAACAATTTGTCAATTTTAAAGCCATTCATGCTGGATGAATAGCAGGAACCATGAGGAAGTCTTAAAAGGCAAGATATATGAAAGCTTCAAATAAAGAAGTTTAAAGAAAATTTTGACAACCTAATTACATATTAAAGGCTACAAGCAAGCACATGTATGGCCTGATAGAATCCTAAGCTTGAATCATGATAGTTTTAAGTTAAAAAACACCTCATGAAAACAAATTGCATGAGGGCCAGAAATTTTGATTAGTTGCAAAGAACATGATAAATTCAAACAGAAGCTCTCAAAATATTTAACAAAAATGCAAAGAAGGTGAAATGAAATTACCCAGAAAATGCAGCAGAAGAGATTATAATAAAAGCTTTTAGAACTATGAATGAGAGAAAAATAAGTGCACAATGGCCACAATATTTTTGACGATAGTTAACTCCATGTGAATAGAATTGTGCATGTGTCGTTGTGTAGTAAGAATAAGCAAGCAGAAATAACAGAAATTGAACAGCAAGCGAGTAAACTTACCCTGCAATGGCACCGGAGGTTCGACGGAGGAAGAAAGGGAGCAGACGTGAGAGAGGGGTTCGGAGGGAGGAGAGGGGGACGGCGGCTGAGAGAGGCAGGCAGACGAACGGAGGGAGGGAGGGAGGAGGTCCGACAAAGGGAGGGAGGAGAGGGAGGAGAAGGAGACGGCGCTGAAGAAAGAGGAAGGGGAAGTTAGGGCAAGTGACAGGGAAAGGGGTTGCTGTCGTGTTAGATTAAATCCTTAGCGACGGCTACCCCCCGTCGCTACCACCGTCCCTAAACTCCTGAATATTAGCGATGGTGACACACCACCGTCCCTAACCTAGTGAGATTTAGCGACGGTACAATAATGTCGTCACTAACCTCCTGAAAAGTAGCGACCATTTCACCTCACCGTCACTAACTTAAAGAAATTATGGAGGGAAGGCGAAAACCATAGCGACGGTGAAGTTATTCCGTCACTAATCTCATGAACATTAGCGACAGTGTCAGCGCGCCGTCACTAAATTCCATTATTAAAAAGAAAAATATGGAGGGAAGGCGAAAATCATAGCGACGGCAGAGAATGTCCGTCACTAAGTTGGCCAAACAATTAGCCACGACGGACGCTTCCGTCACTAGCACAAACCATAGCGACGCGGGTGCCCCGTCGCTGGAGAAGAGGGAACGTTAGCGACGGTTTCTACCGTCGCTACTATTTGGCGCCAACAGAAAATCCTGGCGGGAAACTAAAACAAGGTGGAGCTAAAAAATAGCGACCGTACTAGCGACGGTTTTTACAATAATTAGTGACCGCGTCCTCTATCGGTCACCAAATAAGTCGCTAACATATTTTTGGTCCCTTTTTTTATAAAGCGGTCGCTAAGGCGGTGGCTAATTAGCGACGGTGTTCGGTGGTCGCTAATTTCAGGTAGCTGTTTAGGGTTTTTTTAGTTGTGAAACAGGACCCCGATTGTCATTTTGGAATGTCCATCACCTTCCTAATCACCCACAAGCTTAAATTATCAAAAGAAAATGAAATCTCGCCCCCAAAGAGACCCACTCACGGCCAAGAATTGGAGAAAGAGGGGAAGAATACCGAAATACAAAATTAAGGGTACCTACACATACCTTTTGCTTCGAGGATCCCAAAAATATGGCTAATTGCGAGAATCGCTCACAAATTGACTTCTAATTTGAAGCTAAAACGGAAGGACAATGGCATGCAAAGTGCTCTCTGTTTCATTCCAAGTTCACGCGTGAAGAAGACAATGCAATTTGGCAAACACATGATTTCATTAAAGGTAAGGGCAAAAGGGTTATTTTGCAAATTCCATTTTCCTATTTCTTTCATTTAAGAAATTCTATTCCCACTTTCACTTTTAACCATGCGGTAACTTATTTATGTATCCTCATAATTTAATTAGTTTCCCATTTAATCGTGCTCCTTTATTTAATTTAATTAATTCAAATCTATTTAATTAAATTTTCACTAAGTTCACCACTAATTTATAATATAATTATGCATGACGCCATTTCATTATTTTTAATTAACAGGGATATTACAATGACTCTCAATGAGTGAAATTGAGAGTGATCTGATTTAATGAGATCAATAGCAATGAGGCCATCAAATTTATAAACAATCTCTTTATACCTAAGATTCGATGCATAGCGAAGTCCTTGAATAATACCGTAACAATATTAATTGTGATTCCATGTGTACCCAAGAACCAATGAAGTCATTGACCAAAATTATTACGAATGACACCACTAAAACCTGTTACCCGGATTACCTCTAGCACTCTACATTGAGCTTGATTAGATTGAGAGATGGAGGTATCTATGAAACTTGCCTTCTCTGACAAGGTGAAAGAGAAGAATCTAGAGCTTTAGAGATATCTACAAACATTCCATTAAATTGACTGAGTAGTTTCCACAAAGGTGTTAAAAGATCCTGAAAAACTAAAGAATTCCTAGACTTCCAAGCTTGCCAACAAATCACGGTAAAAAACCACCCCATGATTGTCAGTTTCTACTTCTCGAAACCAAGGTCATTGTACATGAAAGTTGTATGATTCCCAGTTCCAGTTGATGCAAGAATAATTCCTTAAAGTGTGAGGAATGGACACTTCATATTGGTTACACCTGCAGCAAAACAGGTTAGGAGAAACATGCCTATACACAAGATAAGTGTTTGTTGAAAGGTTATTTTCTGCTACATAATTAGCCTTACAATAACTAAGACTCTTAGGAACTCTCAACCCTTAAACCAACACGTATATTCTATCACAATATTTTTTTGGAACAGAGGATTAAAACCAATAAAAAATAATATAGGGATATATATAATTGACTAAGCAAAAACATATTTTACCTTAAATAATATTTTATGTAGAAAAATTACGTTTTTACTAATGAATTTTATTTTATCTTTTTGGTAAATTTCAAATTAGAACCCTAACTATTTTTAGTCAGTTAAATGTTTCTCTTTTTGAAATGTTTTACTTTGTCCAATTTCATTAACTTCAATTTCATTAGCTAAGTCATGATATATAAAGACAAACAACATATGACCATGTTCTCACTTTAATAATTGTGCAACACTATCATATCAGATGTTGCTTGCGTATGTCTTTCTTACATGACGATACATAAAATTACTAATGCACATTTAATATATATATTTCACTTTATTTCATTCAAACAAATTAAAAAATTTCTTTTCAATTTCATTTCTTTCATTCTTATTTCCCTCCCACCAACCAAACGAAGGTTAAAGGAGGGGAAAAGACGAGAGAAGACTTTATAAAATACACAAGAAAATCAAACTTTAAAACATGAAATGAGAAGAAAAGTTTCAATAAGTCTGAATTTGTCTGCAAAAATCAACTTCCAGTCAACTACTTGCACGTGAGAATAATGTAATAAAACGTGAAAATTGCTCTCTATCAATACATCTGACATTCATTGAGAAGGGAGCTTGCATTTTCCTCACAATCTTAAGTTTTGTTTGGTTCACGTACGCTTCTACCAGTCTTCTATTGCTTATGCCCATCTCCTATTCCTATGGTAGCAAATCCTTGTTTCTGCTATTTGTTTTTAGACTTGAATAGTCAAAATATTATTCTACTAATTTTATAAAGCGTTGCTTTTAACTTTTTATAATAATTTAACATACATATGATCATTTCACAGAAATATTATTGAAAAAATCTAAATTGGTTAAATAAAATATCTCAATTCTTATAAATTTTTAACATCTTTTCAGTATAAACAACAAAATAACATGTAAGATCGTTTGAAATTTATAAAGATCAAAATCAGCTAAAAGAATAGAAGATTAAAAGTGAAAGAAATAAAAACATAATTAAATCTTGCATTCAGTGGTGGTTCTTCTGTTGTCTTCAAAAGCGTCTAAACATAACTATTTCTCAACGTAACTACAACCACAACCACTGAAATCCTCCTTGTCTTCCAATGGAATCTGAAACGAACCACCATCTCAATGTGATTTTTCTTCCATATCCAGCCACTGGCCATATGAACCCCATGGTGGACATAGCAAGGCTATTTGCAAAGCATGGTGCTAGTGTCACCATCATTACAACACATGCCAATGCCTTGACATATCAAAAAGCCATAGAGAATGACTTGAGTTGTGGATACCACATCACAACTCAACTGCTTCCATTCCCTTCAGCCCAAGTTGGTCTCCCTCAAGGCGTTGAAAACTTCAAGGACGTAACTTCCCATGAAGAGTACAGAACAATCGATCTTGGAATGGAATTGCTCAAAGACCGAATTGAGCTTCTGTTTCAGGATCTTCAGCCAGATTGTCTAGTCACAGATATGTTATATCCTTGGACAGTGGACTCAGCTTCAAAACTAGGCATTCCAAGGCTTTACTTTTATTGCTCAAGCTACTTCTCCAACTGTGCTAGCTATTCTGTTAGGAACTACAAACCTCCTCATGAGAGTTTAGTCTCTGATACAAAGTTCACAGTTCCTGGTTTTCCTACAAGTGTAGAGATGACAACTCTGCAGCTAGCAGAACGGGTCAGGACTAGGATTGGAGACAAGAGCTTTCGGGATGCACTTTGTGAATCTGAGAGCAGAAGCTATGGGGCATTGTACAATAGTTTTCATGAACTTGAGAGTGATTTTGAGCAATATTACAATAGCACAATGGGGATCAAATCCTGGAGTATAGGACCAGTTTCTGTATGGATTAACAAGGATAGTGTAAAAAAGGAAAATATGGGACTCAATGAGGAACTTGCGCAAGAGCCAGAGTGGCTAGGTTGGCTTAACAATAAGCAAAACCAGTCTGTTTTGTATGTGAATTTTGGAAGCCTAACAAGACTCCCTCATTCTCAGCTTGTTGAACTTGCTCATGGGCTTGAAACTTCTGGTCATGATTTCATTTGGGTCATTAGGAAAAAGCATGGAGATCATGATGAGTGTGGAGACAATTTCCTACAAGATTTTGAGCAAAAGATGAAAGAAACTGGAAAGGGCTATGTCATATGGAACTGGGCACCACAGTCGGCGATATTGGACCACAATGCCATTGGAGGGGTAGTGACTCATTGTGGTTGGAACACAGTAATTGAAAGCCTTAATGTTGGCTTGCCAATGATCACATGGCCTATGTTTGCAGAACAGTTTTACAATGAGGCGTTGCTAACTCATGTGTTGAAGGTTGGAGTCTCGGTGAGGTCTGAAGAAAAAACGTTGTTGGAGAGCACGAATGAGGGTGTTTTGGTGACAAGGGAAGAGATCTCCAAGGCTGTGGCCATGTTAATGGAAGGAGGAGAAGAGAGCAAGGAAATGAGGAAGAGAGCAAGAGAAATTGGTGATGGTGCCAGGAAGAGTATAGAAGAAAGTGGATCCTCTTTCAACAACTTGATGCGGTTGTTAGATGAACTGAAATCATTGAAGATGTCAAGAATGCTTGAGAAAACAAACTAGATTGCAGAAATAGAAGAGTGTTTCATGAGGTATAGCAGCCGGTGATGGTTTTAAATAAGATGGAAGTGGAACTACATGCTACTGCTGTATGTTTATTTTATTATTTGTGCACTGTTATTTTGGTTTGTGATGTATCGTGTGTTTTGTTTGATAAGCCAGTAACATAAACGGAATTTGGCTAATGATTTTATCTAAATGTTGTTATTGATCTTGCATATGAAATTAACGGCTCTCAAATTTGTTTTTCACAACGCCATATAAATAGTCTTAAATGGAAACCAAATACAGGACTAAGACTGGTTTGATGTGTCAAGCATTATCTACCAGTGACCTTGTTAGTTTACTTACTGCCGCAAAATAGTTTGGTGTAGCATGTAAATGTACCATTTTTGTGAAGCAAAGTGTATATTAAGAAATTGTTAGTTTATCATCATCACGCCCATACCTCATGCAAAATCAAGAAATGTATGCAGTCCATGCAAATACGTAAAGTTCCCTTACAAGAACCTATCTATCTAGGATAATCAACCAGACAAAAACGTAAACAAAAGTAGGAGAGTTAGACACATGATTATATGGTGTAAATGGAATTTAAATTTACTGAATCACGTATGATAGAAGAAGAGAAGGGAGAGAAACAGAGAAAAATGCATGTCGAAATCAAGAGAGAGAAAACACAGTTTATTAAATTGGTGAAGAAAGAGAAGGTACAATTGTTTTACAGAGCTTGGCAGCTCAATATCCACAACAGAATTAGTTATGGGTTTTCTAACAATTTAATAAGTATTATTCAACTTATTGTCTATAATAGAACTTTATTATTATGAATATTTTATGGATGTCCATTTTGATCTATAAATAGGATTTATGTCCTTCACTAATAACATACTTCATTTCATTAATCTCTCTCTTTACTCTCTAAATCTTTAGCTTTTTTAATCTTTATTTGTTATTTTGTTTCCAATTATCAAATATTTTATAATATGTTATTAGCATGAGGTTCTGACCAACTAGTATTTAGTTAAGTCTAAGAAAAGTAATATAATTATTATTATTGATAATTTTAATTTATATACTTTATGTTATTTATGTATTTATTATAAAAAATTTCTGGAGAACTTGTATTTTTAACATTTCAGAATGATATATAAGATTATATCTATATCATAAAAAAAAGTTTATACCATGATAAGTTATCACTCTACCACTTGGCCACTAGTATTGAATGATATTTTATGAAAACTTTTAAATTTTTACTACTGGATCATTTATGTGAAATTTTATTTAAATTGATTTATAAGTTACTCTATCTATTTTTTTAACCAATATTACTCTTATAATTAAATAAAATAAAAATATATAAATATTTATAATCATTATTGACTTGTTATGACTATTGTTATTACCATCATTATAATGATAATTATAGTTAATATATTTATTTTATTGAGGTATTATCTAACTTATTTGTAATTTCTTGCATAGAAATAAATATGTCGAATATCACCAACCTTGAGTTCATGGCTCTTGATATCACCATAACAAATTATCTATCATGGACACTAGATGCCGAAATTCATTTAAATGCAAACGGTCTCGGATACACAATTAAAGATGGAAATAATACATCTAGTCAAAACAAGGCTAAAGCTATGATAATCTTTCGTCACCATATCCATGAAGGGTTAAAGAATGAATATTTAACAATTAAAAACCCTCTTGCTCTCTGGAATAATTTAAAAGAAAGATACTATCATTAGAAAGATATAATTCTTTCAAAAACTCATTATGAATGGATGCATTTGCACTTTCAAAATTTTAAATCTATAAATGAATATAATTCTACACTACTTAGAATCAGTTCAAGATTGAAATTATGTGGAGAAAAAGTCACTGAAAGTGATATGTTAAAAAAAACATTCTCCACTTTTCATGCATCCAATATGCTCCTACAGCAGCAATATCGTCAAGAGGGTTTTACAAAACACTCAGAATTGATTACTTGTCTCCTTGTGGCCCAACAAAATAATGAACTACTTATGTAAAATCATGAGTCCTGTCCAATCGAAACTGCTTCATTCCTAGAATCAAATGTAGCAACACATGATCATTATACTCATGGTCGTAGTCGTAGTCGTGGACGAGGTAATGGTCGGGGACATGGTATTGGTCGTGGATATAGTCATGGTCATGGTCGAAATGATAATAAATCATCATTTACATGGAAAAATAAAGAACGTGTGGAAAAAGGAAAAGACACTCAAAGTGGCGAACAAACTAACGGGTTTGCCGCACACCAAAACATCTCATTGATCTATACCAAAATTCCCTTAAAAATAAAGGGAAAACAATAGAAACAAATTTTACTGGTATGAATGATGATTTTACTCACTTTGATGTTGATGATTTCCTTACTCTTCTTGAAGAAGACATTGACCACTCGGTTGGAGAGGGGAGTGCCCCTAAATAAATTATTTTATGTTTCATGTAATTTGTTTGTGTTATGAATTTTAGTCTTTATCAATAAAAATTTATGTAAAATATTTATTATTAATTATATTTTTCACTCATATTTTTTTATTATTTAATGAAAAATGAATGCTCATGTCAATGATGAAGATATATGTCTCGTAAACAGTGCAACAACTCACATTATTCTCAAGAATGAGAAATATTTCTACAGTATAGTAAAACAAGAAGCCAATATTAATATTATATCTGGTAGTATAAATATAATTGAAGGCTCCGACATAGCTAGTATTTTGTTACCTGAAGGTACAAAATTGCACATTGATAGTGCATTATATTCTATCAAATCTCAAAGAAATTTGTTGAGTTTTAAGGATATTGGTAAAAATGGATACCATATTGAGACCACAAATGATGGAAATGTTGAATATTTTTACATCATAAAGTTAATTTCTAATAAGAAATGTGTCTTAGAAGAATTTCCCTCACTTTCCTTGTGTTTTTACTATACATATATTAGTACACTAGAAACAAACGCAATAATAAACCGGAAATTTACAAATAAAAATAACTTTGTTATTTGACATGATCCTTAGGTCATCCTGGATCAATAATGATACATAAAAATAATTAAAAATTCAAATAGTCATTGCTTAAGCAGCAAAAAAATTATCCAAACTAATAATTTCTCATGTACTGCTTGTTCTCAAGGAAAATTAATTATTCGAGCATCACCAATGAAAATTGGCACTGAATCACTCGCATTTTTAGAGCGTATACAATATGATATCTGTGGACCAATACACCCTTCATGTGGACCATTTAGATATTTTATGATTTTAATTGATGCATCAACTAAATGGTCACATATTTATTTATTGTCAACTCACAACCAGGCGTTTGGGAGATTACTAGCTCAATTAATTCATTTAAGAGCTCATTTTCCTGATTATCCAATTAAGAAAATATACCTTAATAACGCTAGTGAATTCACATCTTAATCTTTTAATGATTATTGTATGTTCATCAGAATTGATGTTAAACATCCTGTAGCACATGTTCATACATAAAATGGACTTGTTAAATCATCAATTAAACGTTTAAAATTGATTATAAGACCATAGCATGAGATCAAAACTCCTAATTTCAACTTGGGGACATACGATCTTGCATGCAACAACACTTATTCGCATCAGGCCTACAAGTTATCATGATATTCCCTTTTACAATTGGTTCATGGTCAAGAACCAGATATTTCCCATCTAAAAATCTTTAGAAATGCGGTATATGTTCCTATCTCTCCTTCATAACGCATTAAGATGGGACCTTAAAGAATGTTGGGAATATATGTTGGATATGAAAGTCTATCCATAATAAAATATCTTGAACCTTTAACAGGAGATTGTATGTTTTCTACTTTCCTAATCTGTATATATTATTATAAATTTAATAATATAATATTATAAAATATAAATAATAAAACTTTGTTTCCATTTAATGCAATAATTTATTTAAACTTTTAATGAAATAAATTGGGCTAATTATAAAAAAAGCTAGTTTTAAAAAAGGTGAAATCTAAAGTTTTTTTTAAAAGAATGCTTAAAATAGTATAAATTTAAAATAAAAAATAGCATGCATAAGTTAGAAAAAAAAACGGGCCACCCCATTGGCCTGTAAGCCATATATATAGAATACAGGCTGGATCAATGTTTCTAACCCATTTTCCTATTTTGGCCTGCCCCGGCCTGTATTTTAACAGGCTTATGCGAGCTTTGGCTCGACCCGAACTGTTTTTGCTACCCCTACCGTGAACCCACCTGGCTCCCCATCTTAACCACGAGGTCCTACTTGACCATTAGGTAGCTCAACTAGGCTATTAACGACCACGGGAGCCAAAAACGAAGGGTAAAATATGCCAAATAGTTGTCCTTACTGTGCAACATGCATATATAGCATAATAAAATATCAACAATCATCATTAGCCCATCCCTAGCATAAAAGTCATCACCTTGGGGTATCAATAAGCCACACTAGCATAATTCATCACCATTTCACATAAGCCACAACTTGGCATAATTCATCAATTTCTTATAATTTAGTAATTTTCACCATATCATCTCAACTCATCCTTATTCGTTAATATCATCATCATTCACATTAAATCATTACAATTCACCATATTTATACAAAAATATCATGAATTATGTGTTCAAACCAATTATATTTCATCTTCATCTTAATGACTTTATAATAACTCATCTCGACATTACAGCCACCACTTTGGGACTAACATCAAACCATTCAAGCACATTTTTATATTTTACAACTATCCCATTTCAATTCATGTTAAAACTTCTTATATTATTACCATAACATCTTTTCATATCATCACATCTCATCAATTTATATTAGACTTATTCACAAAATTAAAACTCTCTAATTTCCTTCATATATAAAACTATAGTTCATTATTTCTATATTCAAATATACATAATTTCTATTGTTCATATTATAATTTGTCACCAAAACATTTTCAGATTTACAATTTGATAACCTATATTCACACCCTCACATAATTTACATTTTAACTTCTAAGTTTACTAACAAATTATCACTTCATCATATCATATCATCCGTGCATATAATTAATTTCATATAAATTTATACTTCAATAAAGTTCTATTTATAACCAAATTTTTCCATTATTCTGCAATCTTCACTTTATCATCATTTATATTTAGTAACCATCATTTCACAATTAATTTAATTCACAGTCAATTTTATATCGTTCACCATATAATTATTAACATTAATCGATCAACCAATAACAGCTACAATTTACTATTTTCCTATACGCCAAATAGTGTAAACAAGTTTCTATATTAACCTTAACTCAACACACCCCTTACCTTGATTCCGAGTTTTTGAACTATTACCACAACTGTCAACACCTCAAAAATCTAAAATTGAATTAATTACAAATTGGGTTAAGCTTTCCGACTTCCTAAACCACAATCTAATTCATCGAAAGTCTTCAAAATTAACCTCGAATACTTTAATAACTTACCTTAACTAACTTTGACTTCTCATTCAAGAACCCTTATTTACTAAATAATTTTCCAATGCTTGGTTTGAAACCTACACACGTTAAAACAATGATCTGTCAGTTCCATTGCTATCCAGAGGTTACAAGGAACCTTTTAACCGGTTTAGAATCTCAAAACTTGATCGAATTACTAAAGGTCCAAGAAATTGAGAAGAAGAAGAATTCGACCGAATCAAAAAATTGAAGGTAAATTAAGGATCACGTACTTCCAGGGTTCTAGGAATGTGCTTAATTTCAGAATTCGACACAAATTTAAGCTCACACTTGAAGCTTATGGCACGCAACCGTGGATGGATAAGAGAGAGAAAAAGGTATGTGTGCTTAAGAAGAAATAGAAAAGGAATTATAATTTTATGCACATGGGCATGTTCGTCATCTTACTATTTCTATTTTCTTTTATCTTTTCTTTTATTTCTTTTAATTTCTATTTCCTTTTCATTTAAATTTTAATTTTAATTTAATTAATTTAATTCATTTACTCTTAACCATGATAATTTACCGTTACCATTTACATCAATTAACTCCTTAATTTCTCAATTTAAAACACGCAAACTAATTAATTTGATTTTATAAAATTAATAATAAGATCAAATAGTTTAATTTAATTCAACCAAAAATCCTTAATTAATTTTTATATATCCCAATTAATTAAATTTAGTAACAGGATGTTACAGATTGTGCCTGTAGGTTTGAAATGAGTCCTAAATAGTCCCCTTAAAACTTCGTAGCAATGAGAGTTAAAACGAACAAGTTAGAGAGGTACAAAAGTTGGTCCGAATGACAAAATTTACATAATTTTACAGGTTTATCTGTCTAGTAATTGATTACCATAGAGCAGAACTGAAATTCTACACGGACTGCTCGTGGGTAATAGATTACATGGTACATCAGAAGTGCATCCTCAAGTCATGGTACATCTTTGTAGTGCCCGGGTGGATGCTTAACAGGCTCTTATGGGCTTCATCGAGCACCATCTTCCTCAATTCGCCAGCACCCGGCACATATATCCTATCCTTCACCGGGAAAATTCCATCTGAGGCCTCGGTTAAGGATAGATCCTTTCCCTTAGCCTGAGTCTCTTTCATCTCAGCTAAGTAAGAATCCGACTTCTGCTCCACATACACTAGCTTCAGAAACTCATTAGCTATCTTCAACATACCGAGCGTCACCTTCCGAGACAAAGAGACATCTGTATGTAAGTTCATGTCTCAGAATTACTCTAATAATTCCATTTCCTTCACCATCATTGTTGCCACATGAATCGACTTCTGACTCAAGGCGTCGGCCACAACGTTCGCCTTACCCGGATGATACTTCAACTCAAAGTCGTAATCTTTTAAGAATTTCGTCCACCTCCTTTGCCTCATGTTCAGCTCTTTCTGATCGAATAAATATTTGAGGCTTTTGTGGTCACTGTAAACCTCAAATTTGGATCCATACAAGTAATGTCTCTATATTTTCAACGCGAAGACAACAGCTGCCAACTCCAAGTCGTGAGTCGGATAGTGCTGCTCGTGTGGCCTTAATTGACGAGAGGCATATGCTATCACTCGGTTCTTCTACATCAGCACACATCCGAGGTCGAGTCCCGATGCATCACAGTAGACCATGAAGCTTTCTTGCAATTTTGGCAATGCCAATACTGGAGCCATTGTCAACTTAGTCTTTAGCTCTCGAAAACTTCTCTCACACTTGAAACTCCACACGAAAGGAGCATTCTTCCGAGTCAACTTGGTCAGGGGAAAAGCAAGCTTAGAGAACCCCTCAATAAACCTTCTATAATAACCGGCCAGACCCATGAAGCTTCTGATCTCCGAGACCGACTTAGGCCTCTCCCATGCCATTACAGCTTCTACCTTGGAAGGATCTACCGAGACACCTTCCTCGGAAATTACAGAACTCGCACTTCGAAAGTTTCACAAACAGTTGTTTCTCCTTTAATACTTGGAGTACTGATCGGAGATGTTCCTCATGCTCCTCAGGGGTCTTAGAATAAACCAATATGTCATCAATAAAAACGACTACAAATCGGTCAAGGTATGTGATCCGGTCCCAACACCGGCCCCCAAGAGCATGGTTTTAATGCCTTGCCAGATCAGCATTTTGAACAGGAGAAATACGTTTCAAATCCTCTACGATTAATCTTATACGGAGTACATACCGCCAAGGCATGTTACTCCGCCAAGGCATGTGACTCTGCCAAGGCATGTGACTCCGCCAAGGCCTATTACTCCGCCAAGGTGGAAAGTATTAAAAAGATTGTACACATACATAAAGCATTTCCAATGCACACTACTCCGCCAAGCCATAGGCTCAATACAGGCGGAATACCAAAATTCCCATACTGCGAAGCGAGCCCACATTTATAACCCCGGCACGAGATTGACTCTGTCTTGAGAGGTTGAAAATGGGAATCACGCTGTCACGCATAAGAGGGAACAACAAATAAAATAATGAAACATTAACGCTTTCCAAGTGAGTGGAAATACCCACTACAGTGATGGTGCTCGTGAACGGCGCAGGGACCCACTACCTTTCTTGCATTATGCCTGAAAACAAGGAACGGGTCCTACCAATAATAGAGCACCAGTAACAGGTATATAAACCTCAGCAAAAAGGTATAGAGGGGATCCCCTAATTCTGAACCTTACACTCATACTTGCATAATTCTCTCAGATTTGCTTTCTAAGTCTAACAGTACTTCAAAATACTGACTTGAGCGTCGGAGAATAATTACAGGTACAACCACTAATTGTGTCAAGGCAAAGGAGGCTATTCCAGGCGGACTGATACACCGCCGCAGAGTGCATTGTACTACGCCTCAGTATACAAGAATACTCCATATTTGTATCTGTATAAGGCCCTCCTCACATCAGATTTTACCTGATATGTACATTTTGAATTGTTTGACAATCATACCTTTACACCCCCTGTAAAGAACAGTTCATTGGCACGTCCGGTGGGACCTGTAAAATTGGTAATCCCATAATCCTTGAACGATTCCCATTACATTCATCATCAATGGAAAGACCAGGACCAGAGGTGCAGACAGAGGATTCTCCTCCATGCAATCCTAGACGTCTAAGCTTTGACAATGATACTCACAAAAGGGCAACGCATGTTGGCTCTCCAGATCCGAGAGATGACATGATCAGAATGTTGAGGGAAGAAATCGCAGAGCTTCGACGTGAAAAGGTGAATCCCACACACGAGAAAGCGGGCCCTGCAAAACAACCGCACCATGAATCGCATATACAGGAGAAATCGAGTACCCCAAATTACTCTCGCATCCCTACTTACATGGAAGAGCAACGAAGCCTTCCACTGGCAAATGCCCATCATCATGAGGGAAGGAGAGTCGTTTCAAATACATCCCCCTCGGGATACAAGATGAGTATCCCATTTTCCAAAAGACTGATGAATGCGCATGTCCCCAGACATTTGCAAACTATGCAACCCATTTCCATAGGAAAATACAACGGGGAGACAGATCCTTCTAAGCATTTAGATGCTTATATCTATGAAGCTATGTTCTTAGGTGCAGAAGAAGATGTCATGTGCAGAATGTTTCCCAGGACCCTCACAGGTGAAGCTCTTAGCTGGTTCAAGAGTTTACTTTCAGGTGTCATTTTGTAATCTCTAGGGATGCACCTAGAACCTCCCATACCTTGGCTCAGATCAAGCAAGGTGACAAAGAGTCTCTTAAAGATTTCTTGAAGAGATTTTATAAAGAGGCGGCCATGGTCCCTGACTTGACAGAAGCGATCCAGTTGCATATCCTCATCGAGGCCATACAGCCGAAATCGCCCTTTGCTTTGTCGTTGGCAAAAGGACCTCCATCCACCATAGAGGAGTTTCGCAGGAAAGCATCCAAATACGTAGGTATTGAGATGCACTTGGAAGCCACTGCATCTCGCAGTAAACCACCCATTTCAGCTCCACACCATGATAAAGATAAAGAAAAATCATCCAGGAATGATAAGTTCCCTCAGAAAGATAAGGCGGGGAACCAACCCTTCAAACAACAAGATAGACGTGTGTTCAATTTTTCTCATTATGCACCCCTGAACACGACATATGAGCAAATCTTGCGTGAAATAGGATGGACTACCCTCAACGTTTACGGGATTCAACGTCCACCTCCACTCAGACGCGGTGGGAATCCAAAGAAATATTATGAGTTCCACGAGTCAGTTGGCCATACCACGGAGGAGTGCAAGTGTAACATCCCTGTTTTTAGAAAAAGTTTTACCCTTGTAAATTTTGAATTATGGAGAGTTTGTAAGCAAGAATAAGTCAATATATACCCTGTTGATGGTCTATAGTATCTCAAAAATGTCATTTTTGTGCATAATAATGGAATTTATATGAATCATTAGTGAAATTATGCAAAAACCGAGTGAAAAGGACTCTGTTCCGAGTAACAGAGAGGAATTCCGAGTGAAGAAATGGAATTCCGAGTGAAGAAATGGAATTCCGAGTGTAACGTTACGTTTTCCGAGTAAAACATGACTGAGAGGGCTACCACCGAGTGGAGTCCTGACCTGAGAGGCAATTCTGAGTGAAGTGTGTTCGAGAAAACCACTTCTGGGTGAAATTCCGAGTCAAAACACCCTGGAATGACTCGTTTCCGAGTCAAACCTTGCCAAATGCTTCTTTTCCGAAGGAAACTCCTCTGATTTAAGTATTCCGAGTGAAAGAATACATATATACTTATGTTTATGTTGATTTGATACTTCTCACCGACTGGAACGTGTTAAGGAAATATTTGGGAAAGATTCCGAATGAACATGGATACCATTTCCGAGTCAGTAAGGTATTATGAAATCCTGAGTGAGATTGGTTAGAACAGACACGGTTTAAGATGACTTAACTGAGTGGTAGTCTGAGGAATTCTGAACCAGTTAGGACGACGTGACATAGTGAACAACCGAATAAAAAGGAATCGTAGATCGGATGGAACATTTCCGAGTGCCTCGACCCGTACTGATCTAGGATCTAAGATCCGATATCTCTTATAACAGCTTGGATGGGTGGAGTAAGGGAAGACTGACTGATTGCAGACCAGACTAACACCACACCGAGAGAGTATATGTGCACACTAAACAACTCTGAGGCGGTGTTCATAAACCGCCCTTTCTCCCACATAACACCGCCCTCTTCCACAGACGGTGTCCTTAACTCCTTCACCACAACACCGTCCTCTTTCATGGACGTTGTCCCTCAAATCAACACCGCCCCTCACACTCCAGACCGCCCTCACACTCAAGACCACCCTCATACTCCACACCGACCTCACACCCCACATCGCCCTCACATGCAATACCGACCTCCTCAAATCCTCCAACATTGAACACTTTTTAATTCCACTTCAGATAGTGGTCAGCCACTTAATTACATAAATCCAAAAATAAGTGGCACAACAAACCAATCACAGGGGAAAGTTGCATCCATTATAATACCTTTATATATTTTATTCCAATCAAATGCAAAGCTGACTGTGAAAGGAGTCAAAAGGCTCCATTATCCCACCTAATCCTCCAACCGATGTTCCCCACTTACTTCTTATTATTAAACCCAGTGATATGACTCTAAGAACACACACACGAAACACAGCTACAAACACACCTCTGTTACCATTTTCCTTTCCAGCAAGCTTCTTCCTCTCTCTTTTCTCTTTTGTTTTACTCGGAATTCGTGCGGGACAGTAAGGGAACTTCTTCTTCTCCTCCAGTAGCTCCATAAAGGTAAGGGGGTATATTCTTGGGTGCTCTGTGGGAAAACCGAGTGAAGGAAAGGGTTAAGGAACTTGTTCCTCACCTTTCCAGGACAGATTCAGTGTTGTGTGAATTAAATGCCTTAATTGTTATTATTTGTATTTATATATATATATTTGTTATTAAATGCATATAATCAGTGATGAATTGTGAAATGATATGTACTGTATTGGACTGAAAATACTAAGAATCATGGGTACCGTGTGATTTCCAGTGAAAAATTATGAGTAGCAGATGGATTTAATGATAACAGGTTCTGTTTTATGTTAATCAGACCGGTTTTACATCTATAACAACTCGGTTTTGCTTAATTTCAATCGGATTCAACCTTAACTGAATGTATTTCATTCTGATAGAATAAATTTTCACTCGGTAAACAACCTTATTGCACTCGGATAACTTTTCCTAGTTTACTTTCACACGGTCAGCATCTTCCCAGTTGATTTCATTCGGAAAACATCATATTTCACTCAGAAAACAGTTAGTTTTACCCAGACAACACCTTTCAGTGATTTCACTCGGAAACAATTTATTTTACTCAGCAAACAGTTATTTTCACTAAAAGAACCCCTTTCAGTTTGATGTAACTCGGTATATAAAGTCAATTCACCCAGAAGACCTTTCTCAACCTGATTTCACTCGGAATCAGGATTATCTTACTCGGATTTATTTTACTCGTATGTGTCTTATTCAGACAGAACCCTTTTCAACTAATTTCACTCGGTAAACTCATGTTTCACTCAGAACTTATATTGAATTCACTCAGAAAACTCCTTTGAGACTGATGTCACTCGGAATCGTATTTTATTACACTCAGAAATTCATTTTTACTCAGTTTCACCGACATTTTTACTCATGAAACTCTTTCTTACTGATTCCACTCGGAAATTATATTTTAATTCACTCAGAAATTTATTTCACTCATAATTTAAGTTATTTCATTAAGAAAATACTTCTCAGTTTCTGTTTCACTCGGAAAACATATTAATTTCATTTAGAAAACTCTGCTCAGCTTTATTTCACTCGGATTCATAGCTATCTCATGCGGAAAACTCATTTTCACCCGGACTCAAACTTATTTCAGTCGGAAAACAGCATTCCAGTTCATTTTCACTCGGACTCAAACTTATTTCAGTCGGAAAACAGCATTCCAGTTCATTTTCACTCGGACTCAAACTTGTTTCAGTCGGAAAACAGCTTTCCAGTGTAATTTCACTCGGATTTTTAGCCAGATCGTTTGGAAAACCCTTCTCAGTATGATTCCACTCGGAATCATACTTATTTCACTCGGATTTACCCTTGTTCCACTCGGAAAACTATGTTTTTAATGTTTTTCGCTTGGATTTTCATTTAGAAGCTATTCTTTAATACTTTTTAAATTATTGGGGAGTTATAATTATTATTATCATTCTTATTCTATTATTATTATTATTCTAATTATTATCAATCTTAATATTGTTATTATTATTATTAGTTTTACTATTATTAATATTATTAACGTCTTAATTATGCGTAATTACATAAAGAATATATTATTTTACTCTTTATGAAGAATATAATTTTAACCAAGATATAATAGATATATTTCTAAAAATAATAAACGAATATCTCACAACGTTTAAATAATTGATGGAATTCAAAGAGCTTGGGAATGATATGATGAGACTGGAAACACATAAGATACCCAGGGATCTAATGATAAAAATAATGCATTTCGCATCATGAAAATATGTTTTGAAGAAGAAAAACTAGAGCATACACCTGGTACGCTGGAGGACATTCATGTTCGATCTCAGTAGAAGAATCTTGGGAGTACAACTGGAACGGCAACCCAATGGCATCAGAGTCGCGCCTGATAGCCGGGTGAGACGATACAATTCTGGTGTACTTCGACTAAATGACGGGATGTATCTATGATCGTGAAGAGCCAAGTCCCAAAATGAAATGATATATATAATGATGAGAACCTGTGAGTTCATTCGTACCATATGATAAAAGAAAGGGGACTTGGTGAGCTCCGATCGCTCTAGAATGGAAACGTTGTGCCCAAGAAACAACTTGAGCAGGATGAATTCCAAAGAATGAAAGGATGATAATGAAGAGTTTATTGGGCCCACATGCATCATGAGACTTAATCAAAGATAAATCATAATAAATTCAATTCATGCATTTTCATGACGACATGCTTGATTGTTATAAACATGCTAATTGTATGAATTATGTGATATTATTTGTTAACTGGATTATGTCCGCACCGGATTAACCAATCAGGGTCTTGGGTTATACTCACCCTTACTGTTGACAATTTTCAGAGGAATTAGAAAATCAAGAACCCGAGTGTGAAGAACAGCAATATACTGAACCCACTGAGAACGATCATTAAAGATAGAATATTTATTATTAATAATTAGACACCGGATGACTGTATAATATTTAAGGGTGCCTGCGTGCCCCATTCTGTTAAGAGTACAATTATTTTTGAGTTTGTGAATGACTATGAAATATATATATTATTTGCTTCCACTGATCTGCCATCTCTTTATAAAAAAAAATTCACTTTTTCTAAAAACTGTTAACACTCTCAGTTAAATAGGATGAACCTACAGAAGGATTTGTCTTATCTAACCGAGGGTGTTACAGCAAGCAACTCAAAAACACCATCGAGGTGCTTATTTGTGAAGGCAAACTGAAACATTATTTGTTTAAGGGTAAATCTCATGATGAACCAGAGAGGTTCGAAAAACGACCTCGTGATCGTTCTCCGGATCCAGATAACACTCGGGAGCCAAAACGCACAGTGGCAACAGAAAAACAAAAGAGTATTGTTCTGGAGTGCGCCCAAAGAGAACCAAGCCCTGAACCCAGATCGCGGGGCAAAAGGCAGGTGGTAGATATGATTGCTGGGGGCTTTGCTGGGGGCGGACCTTCAATCACCGCGAGGAAAAACCACCATCGTATGATCTTGTCTGTGCAAGGCAAGAGCAAAGAATATCGCCCATTCAGGAACGGGGTTCAGACTCCGCCTATAACCTTCACAGACGACGATTTTCGCCCTACTATTCCTGAAGGAGATGACGCAATAGTGATTATTGCAGTAATCGCTAATATGGATGTAAAACGCATCCTAGTTGATCAGGGAAGTTCCTGCGACGTTATCTTTTATGACTGTTTTAAACGCATGGGATTAACTGATGCAGATTTGCAACCATATACGCAGGACCTTACAGCCTTCAATGGCGCCAAACAGCCCACCAAAGGCTACTTGGACATGAGAATTACTTTTGATGGCGAACCTGGAGCAAGGACAGTGAAATCCAGGATTCTTGTTATTGATGTGAAATCTCCATACAATGGCATCATTGGGCGGCCTACCCTGAATGCCATGGAAGCCATCGTTTCAACCCCCCACTTGTTAATCAAGTTCATTGACAAAGATAATCAAGTCTCATCTATAAGGGGTGACCAAGAAATGGCTCGCTATTGTTACAATTTGAGTCTTAACATGGTGAAGCTTGAAGCCATGTCTAAGAAAAGAAAGTTGAATGAAGGGAGCAGTGCGGCGGCGTCCATCAATTTGGTGGATCTTGACCCCAGGGCGGAGTCTTCTGTAGACCCACTGAACCCTTTGAAACCAACTCCTGATGGTGGTTTCAAGTCTATTGTTTTGGGTAGCACCCCAGAACAGATTACAAACATCAATGACAAGCTCGAGGCTAACATGGAGGTAAAACTAATAGCACTTCTCCATGAGTATAAAGAAATTTTCGCTTGGACCGCTGCAGACATGCCTGGCATGGATCCCAGCTTTTGTTGTCACCGCCTGGCGGTGTACCCTGAAACTAAGCCTGTAGCACAAAAGAAACGGCGTATGGGTCCAGCTAAACAAAAAGCTGCCTGCGAGCAAACAGAGGAACTCCTTAAGGCGAGGTTCATCAGGGAACTCCGTTACTCCTCCTGGTTGTCTAACGTGGTCATGGTACAGAAAGCCAATGGCAAATGGCGTATGTGTATAGACTACGTTGATTTAAATAAATGTTATCCCAAGGATCCATACCCTCTCCCTAACATTGATAGACTGGTTGACGATTCTTCAGGGTATAAGTATCTATCTTTCATGGATGCTTACTCCGGTTACAACCAAATTCCAATGTGTGAGGATGATCAAGAGAAGACAGCGTTTGTTAATGATAAAAGAGTCTTTTGCTACAACGTTATGCCATTTGGGTTAAAAAATGCCGGGGCAACCTACCAGCGCATGATCAACAAAGTTTTTGAGGGTATGCACATAAAGCTGGTAGAAGTTTATATTGATGATATTATTGCCAAGACCCCGGAAGGAGAAGACCATGTTGAAGATTTACGTCTTATTTTTCAACGCCTACAACAACATGATATGAGGCTTAACCCTTTGAAATGCACATTCACCATCCCTGGTGGCAGATTTTTGGGCTTCATGTTGACACAAAGAGGTATAGAGGCTAATTCTGATAAATGCCGCGTTATCCTGGAGTTGCAGAGCCCCAAAACACTAAAAGAGGTACAATCCCTCAACGGCAAAATCGCTGCTCTAGCACGATTCATGCCAAAAATGGCTCATCGCTCTCTTCCCTTGTACAAAATGCTGAAAAAAGACAAGAAATTCAGTTGGGGCCCAGAGCAAGAGGCGGCTTTTCAAAGCTTGAAAAATGTCTTGGCCAGCCCTCCAATCCTGGTAAGACCAAGCCCAGGTGAGCAACTCATCATTTATTTGTTTGTTTCAGATGAGGCTTTAGCAGTAGCTCTGGTCAAGGAAACAGTTGAAGGCCAACGACCGGTGTACTTCACCGGTAAAACATTGCATGGTGCAGAATGCCGTTATCAGAAGATTGAAAAGGCAGCGCTTGCAGTTGTTTGGGCTTCACGACGCCTAAGACCATACTTTCATGCCCATCCTATCTTGATTCGCACAGACTTGCCACTTCGTACTATACTGTTCAAACCAGACCTGGCTGGAAGAATGATCAAATGGGCCGTAGAACTCTCTGAATTCGACATATCCTACGAACCAAGAACTGCTATCAAGGCACAAGTCCTAGCAGACTTCGTAGTTGAATTAACAGGCTCTAGCCCAGATGCAGATCATTCACATTGGACAATATACGTTGATGGATCTTCAAATAGCAAAGGATGTGGGGCAGGAATTGTTGTGGAAAGCGATGACGGGGTACATCTCAAAATTTCATTGCACTTCACCTTCACTACATCTAACAATCAGGCGGAGTATGAAGCCTGCTTGGCCGGACTCAGAGTAGCACAAGATATTGGGGCCAAAACTGTAACCTTATGCAGTGATTCTCAATTAGTCATCTCGCAAATTCTTGGCGAATATCAGGCTAAAGAACCTTTGCTGCAACAATATCTAAACTGCGTTAATGAGTTAAAGCAACACTTCAACGAAGTCACTTTCAAACATATACCCCGGGAAGAAAATACACGTGCTGATATCCTCTCCAGGTTGGCTAGCACAAAGAAGGCAGGATGCACAACTACGGTTGTACAAAGTACCTTGGCGGAGCCAAGTATTTCCTTTCCTTCCTCAATGTGTATGATTAGAAACCGCTCCTTTGATGACAATTCCTGGGTAGCACCGATAGTTCGTTACCTTGTTAATGGACAATTACCCACGGATGATCTTGAGCGACGGAAACTAAAGAAAGAAGCACCTTATTATACGCTCCTAGACGGACAGTTATACCACCGAGGAATTTCTGTTCCTTATTTAATATGCATAAACGAAAATGAGGTGCAAACCATTTTAGAAGAAGTCCATGAAGGGCAGTGTGGACACCATCCGGGGGCACGTAGTCTAATGAGAAAAATACTCAGAGCTGGGTATTGGTGGCCTACCCTAAAGCATGACTCCGCCTCGTATGTTCAGAAGTGCGATCAATGTCAACGATTTGCAAACCTTCATCACACTCCGGCGGAAGAAATGTCATCATCAATAACGCCTTGCCCTTTCTATCAATGGGGCATGGATATCTTAGGTCCATTCCCAACTGTGCCTGGTGGTATCAAATACTTGATAGTTGGCGTTGATTACATCACCAAATGGATTGAAGCAGAGGCAGTAGTGCATATTACATCAGCCAGGGCTCGTAGATTCATATACGAAAATATCATTGCACGTTTCGGAGTCCCTGGACGCATAGTCACTGATAATGGCACCCAATTCACAGATCGTAAGTTCACTGAACTCCTAGAAAATCTCAGCATTACGCAGATTTTCTCTTCTGTGGAACATCCTCAAACCAATGGCCAAGCTGAAGTTGCTAACAGAGAAATCTTGAAAGGCCTTAAGAAACGCCTTGGTGAAGCAAAGGGAGATTGGGCAAATCAATTATGCCACGTTTTGTGGGCATATCGAACAACCCCTCACTCCACCACAAATGAATCCCCATATCGGCTGACATATGGAGTCGAGGCTGTTATTCCCGTTGAATTGGCAGCCCCTTCAGCTCGAATCCTCCACTTCAATGAAGAAGCCAATCAACAGAACCTCGCCTATGAACTCGAGGTCTTGGCAGAATTGAGAGAGGAAGCCTTTGTGCGGGATCAAGTTGTTAAACCAAAAGCCGCCAAATGGTATAACACTCGTGTTTCTGAACGCCGTTTTAAAGAAGGAGATTTGGTTTTGAGAAGGGCCAATATCGGCAACAAATTTGCACACCAAGGCAAATTGGCGCCAACCTGGGAAGGTCCATACCGAGTCGTCGAAACTCTGGGCAAAGGCACATACCGCCTAGAAAATTTAGATGGCACTCCGGTCAAGAATAAATGGAATATTTTAAATTTGTGCATATATTACAGCTAGTTGAGTAATACGGTATGTTCTCCCTCATAACTTAAGGTTCTTCCCAAATGGGCTTTCCTTGAAAAGGCTTCGACGAGACATGCCCCAACTCAGCTCTTTATGTAGTTCCATCATTAATGAAATTCCTTCCTACATTCAATCTTCATTCTAACTTTCAGTTACTTATCTATGGCAGAACTTGTTCCCATGCAGATAAGACACCGGCTCCAACAATTGAAGCATAAAAGCATAACTCTTTATTCCATAAAGATCATCCAACATGCAACAAAGCTTCACAAACGGAGTTAAAAAAAAAACTCCTTGGGGGGAAAGGATTGGTGTCTCAGCCCATGCTGCACGATACCGACCCTAAGGTCCAAAAAACTCCTTGGGGGGAAAGGATTGGTGTCTCAGCCCATGCAGCACCATACCGACCCCAAGGTCCAAAAAACTCCTTGGGGGGAAAGGATTGGTGTCTCAGCCCATGCTACACCATACCGACCCCAAGGTCCAAAAAACTCCTTGGGGGGAAAGGATTGGTGTCTCAGCCTATGCTGCACCATACCGACCCCAAGGTCCAAAAAACTCCTTGGGGGGAAAGGATTGGTGTCTCAGCTTATGCTGTACCATACCGACCCTAAGGTCCAACAAACTTCTTGCAGGAAGGATCGGTGTCACAACTCATGCTGCACCATACCGTCTCCAAGGTTCAACAAACTTCTTATGGAAAGGATTGGTGTCATAGCCTACGCTGCACCATACCAACTCCAAGGTCCAGCAAAATTCCTGCGGAAAGGATTGGTGTCACAGCTTATGCTGCACCATACCGACCCTGGATTCAATAATTTTCACTTGATCAGGAGATACACTCCAATCCAAATTCAAAGGGATGGACGCTCCATCCAAACCCTTACTCCGCCCAACTGCTAATGTTTTGCGGAGTACATAATCAACAAACTCAAGCACTATCAACAAGTCCAAGTAAGTATAATACTTGTGAAAATTATGCTTCATTAAAATTCTTAAGAGGCTACTCCGCCTCATTACAGAATTCACTTCATTAAAATTCTTAAGAGGCTACACCGCCTCATTACAGAATTTTACTTCATTAAAATTCTTAAGAGGCTACCCCGCCTCATTATAGAATTCTATTTCATTGAAATTCTTAAGAGGTTACACCGCCTCATCCTCATTACAGAATTCACTTCATTAAAATTCTTAAGAGGCTACACCGCCTCATTACAGAATTTTACAAGAGGCTACTCCGCCTCATTACAGAATTTACTTCAATAAAATTCTTAAGAGGCTACTCCGCCTCATTACAGAATTCACTTCATTAAAATTCTTAAGAGGCTACTCCGCCTCGTTACAGGATTTTACTTCATTAAAATTCACAAAAAGGTTATTCCGCCTCGTTACACTTAGTCATATTTCATCAGTCCTCAAACGATTACTCTGCCTTATTAATAGCATTTTACAAGGCACAACTCCCACGGACTCAAACACCGTTTATATGAACAAGTATAAAATTACAGAAATTATACTTTATTAAATATTGTCAAGAATTGATAAGGGGTCCAGAGCCTATCCTGGAACAAGGCAATATTATTAAAGTGCAAAAAACAAAATTTGCGAAGAAACCCCAGAGCTAATCTTTAAGACTCGGGTGGCACTCCTTCTTGGTTGGCAGAGCTAGGCTGAAACTCACTGGGTTTGGACAAACTCTGTGAGGGGGGTAAATCCGCCAAGACGTACTCTTCATTAGGCGTAGGAACATGACCCCCCTGAGCAGGCACTATTAATTCACCATTGATAAACTCATAATATGGGTGAATGCCTGCAATATTAAGAGCAATGCCTGGGTTGCGATGACGGACCTGGCGAATAGCCATGCTGAAAGTATCATCAATTGCTGCCTCAGCTTCATCCAAAGACGATTGCAACTCCTGATCAAGCCGTTTATTGCCGGCATCGGAAATGGCTTTCTCAGCTTTCAGCTCTTCAACCTGTTTTTCAAGGTCACTATATGCAGTGGCTGCTTGATCTAACTCCGCAGCCCAGGCGTCTTCAGCGAGAGCCTTACTAGTTTCAAAAGAAACCAGTCTATGCTGAACTTCATTCACATCCTCACCCAGATTTTGGTTCTGCTGTTTCAAATCTAAAATTTGTTGTCCCAGCAGAACATTTTCAGCCTTCAAATGGGTCAGCTCGCCCACATCCTCACCCAGTTTCAAATTCTGCTCTTTCAAATCCGAAACTTGCTTTTCCAGCAGGGCCTTATCAGCCTTGACCCGAGCCAGCTCCTCCTCAAGCTTCTTTTTATCAGAGTCGGCGGTGTCAAGGTGTTTATCTTTAGCCTTGATCACCTCCGACAACTGTTCATTGTCATGCTCCAAGCTTCGAATTTTTTCAACAGAATCTTGAAATGATTCTTGAAACATGGCAGCCTCCGCAGCTACTTCGGCAATGCGGGGCACTGAAGCAAGGAAACCATCAATTTCAGCAAGATGCCACCTTGCAGCGGCAGTGGCATCCGCAATCTCCTCGAAGTCGATATCTGGGCGGAGAATGAAGTTCGGATCACGCCTCTCTGACTGATGGGATCCCATATTTGTGAAATACAGGTATGGGTTCAAACGAGACCCCGCCAGAGGGAGAGAGACAGACCGCCTAGATGGCTCCCCTGCAACGTTGACAAGGAAAACTGCTGTGCCTCGAGCAGTCAAGTCCAGGGCAAGACTCTCAATTTGGCAAGGTGGAGAAGCTTGAATCCCCCCCATCTCCTCTTCCACAACATCTTCTTCAGGGGTGACCTCCTGACCACCCAGTTCAGGAGTGATAGCCACAGCTGATGGCTCCGGAATCTCTTCAACCTCTATCACAGCATCAGATGATGCTTCTTCCCCCACCTTCCCTTTTCCCTTGCTCTTCCTCTTCTGCAAAGGTTGGGGGTCCTCTTCCTCCACCTCGATAGTTTCTGGTTCTTGGCGTTTTTTAGATCGCCTTTCCACATCAATTATCGAGGGGCCCGCACCACCCTCCAGCATCACTACCTTGGTGGATGCAGACAAAGGGAGAGTCCTCGTCAGAGCTGCAGCAAGATTCCTCCGGGGCTGCACATTATTCTCTGTATCAATTTACTGGCGACTCATACGGATTTGCTTGATACGCTCTATCCCAGGAAATTCAGCGATCTCTCCTGCACACATAAGATACACGAATACAATTAGAAGTTGCAGGGAAGCACAGAAATAATATTCAAGCAACAAGTCTCAAAACATTACTTAAATATCCTTCAGCATCACGCCCAAGCATCCTTCGGCACAGAAACTGCTTATGGGCGGAGTTATACTCCTTCAATGTCCGGAGTACTTCCACGGAGGTAGGTGACAGGACACTCTCCTCAACTTTATAAGCTTGTTTAGTCAGGAGGAAGTGCTCATGAGTCCATGCCACCGGGAATTTATCAATCCCCTCCGTACTCTGCCAAAAGACGGACTTGTTCTTCCTAACAGAAATTTTTACAAAGCTCATTCTAAAATGAAGTCCGCCTTCTTTGGCGGAGTCAACAAATGCCTTAAAATTGACAATCTTTGGCTCCGCCCGAAGAGTAACAAAACCCATGCCGCCGGTTTTTGCATTCACCCGCCTCATTATGCGGCAAAAGGCAAAGAACAACGCCACAGTAGGTGTAAACTCCAAATGTTTAGCCAGCACTTCAAAGCTGCGGACTATTCCCCATCCATTAGGGTGCAGCTGAGAGGGGGCACAATCCAGAAACCTGAGTACACCCATCTGAAATTTGTTCAACGGAAATCGCACCCCCAACTGAGTAAACAGGATATCGTACATATACAAAGTACGCTCATCCTGAGGACGATGGCAAATGCGTTCAAACGTCTTTGGCGAACGAACGATAAACCTCCTTTCAAATCTCTCATCCTTCCAGACAGGCACTGACAACTCCATTACCCCACCACTTGTCGTTGCATGACGTGAAGAAGCTTCTTTGACGTCTTCCTCAACCCAACAATAGGGATCAGTCTCAAGCATCTTTTCCCAATCTAACCCGTGCAGCACAACATTCTGACATTCTGCCATTGTTATCACTTGTATCTGAGGGGTACCTCCTGCTACAAACGAATGTATAGCATTACTAAAACACTCCACGCTGCTGTAAAATGTTGAATCCCTCCTAGTATAGAAGCCCTCATCTTCACTCTCAATATCCGAAAACATAGGGTGAACAGATACCCTAGGGCACGACTCTGATTCTTTTCCTCTCATCCTCGTTTCAACAAATACACATATAAAGAAAACAGAACCAACCCAATAACAACGAAGACAAAAAACAGAGGAAGAAGAAAGTTACCTTAAATCTCTGAAGAAACGAAGAACTGGCAACAAGAAACGAATCGTGAGGAAGCAGCGTTCAGAAGGCAGTTTAAACACTAAAACACAGAATGGGAGATGAAGCAAAACGTTTGTTCCCCTAAGAGTTTACCTATTTATAGGCATGGCTTGGGGGAAATAAGCGAAACCTTGAAAATCTCATAAATACACCTATGGCCGTTGGATGAATCATAATGACGTTCCGTTAATTCTGAGACCGTTAGATGAATCTCAAGGCAGGCATTTCCTGGGCCGTATTTTCAAAATCCAAGGCCCATGGTAATAACCTCGAAAACGTATTCCAACTGCCATCCCACGCATTTATGTCCCATCATTGGAATGGCAATCGTTACGAGGGCATACGTGGCAATGAGAGATTGAAACGGAAAAACGCAGTTTCGAGGCGCTTTGATGACAGGCGTGGCAAGTAATGACAAAAACAATAAATGCATGAAAACACTTGTCCGTAAATCCTGAGCTAGCAGACGCCGCCTAAACCCATGCCTATAAAAGCTAAGCATAACGGTGTTATAGCTTATTAAAGTGACTCCGCCAGTCACTATAACAAGCTAGGGGGCAGATGATCCAGTCCAACACTGGCCCCCAAGAGCATGGTTTTAATGCCTTGCCAGATCAGCATTTCGAACAGGAGAAATACGTTTCAAATCCTCTACGATTAATCTTATACGGAGTACATACTGTAACACCCTCAGTTACACCTTAATAAATTCTAGAAAAACTCATAATTTTTTTTTAAAGATATGATTGTTAAAAAGAAACTATCGGAATAAATTATATACATTATTTCTGAAATACCTCACAAATATTATTAAAACTTTATAAAGTATATGTACATTCATCCGAAGAAAATAAACATTAAACATTATAAGAAAGAGAGGAAACTCCATGGCCCAGAAGCAGTTACTTATTAACATTATTTATTCATTGGACCACGGTATTCATACCGAGCTCCCTTTCTAGAACGTGCTATATTTACTGCCGATATTCTTCGATCCTTCCCTCTGAACCATCAATTTAAAACATGTGAAACAAAAACACGGAGAAAAGAGTGAGAAACAGAATATAATATTCTCGATTAAGACATAAGCAACAAGGGGTTTTCACAAACCAATACATAATAATATCAATCACAATCACATACACAATCAATTATGAATGCATGAATGTTATGCAATATCTTCATCATAACTTACCTATATATGTGGGCCCTTAAATTTTAATTTGCACTGGGCCAACCAGGAGTTTACACTATTCCATAAGTCCGGATAATAATAATATGAACAGCTCAACTGGCATGGAAACACTTAGAGACTAGTCAGATTGAGAAAGTTTTTATTGTGAAAGTACCCGACACTAGGGAGCTACCCCAGGTCCCCTGAAGCACCCTTTCACACCCTCTCATCCCAAGGCTCGTAATTAAGCCTCCTCTAATGTATCCTCGATTTCTATAATCCGTCCCCAGACAATATTATTTCATTTCACTTTAATGATTCATGATGCATGAACTACTCGCGTATTGAGTTGGTTAAGTCTTTTAGAAACTCAATTATTAAATCCCTTAAAGGTTTACAATATCATTTCAATAAACTGTACATTTTCTCAATTCTCTGAATTTCTGTCCCACAGAAATAAATTTGGTACAGTTTTCAAATCTCACTGAAATTGAGTTTCTAAGCCTTAAATATCTAAAAACTTTATCATATAAAACTTTACATAATCTTTCTCAAATTAAATCTTAACAAAATCAAATTTAGGAATCTCAATTATTTCCAAATATCTTTAGTTATTAAGTTGGAAAAAATAAAATAATTTTCTTTTAAAAAATTTTGTTTTATTAAAAGAGAATAATTATTAACCAAAAATACTTAACATTACAAAATTTTTCTTTAACTCAAGATTTAATTAAATAAATTCTCATAAAATGTTTTCTTTCTAAAATAAATACTAATTTTTTTATTCTAACTATTGAAAATAAAGTTAATAAAAATAATTTCTAAGAAGGAATAAAAGATAATAAAATTTAAAGAGTAAGGTAAGAAATTCTTACTGAATTTTAGCTTTCCGTCATGCTCGCTATATGCTCAAACTCCACATTACAATATCATCAATCAAAATCAAGCAATATCAATCATAACTAAATATCATCAATCAATCAATCATAATCAAATCATAATTAAATTAATTAAATATCATTAATACATATCATAATACAAAATTTAATGATTATTAATATAGTCAATTTGAGTCATTTTGGTCAATTCCTCGCATAGGTATATGTAAGTCCATATAATCCAGTCCTTGCATAGGTATAGTTCAGTCCGTATGGGTCATAATGGTCCAAGTCCTTGCATAGGTATAGTCCAGTCCATATAGGTCATAATGGTCCAAGTCCTTGCATAAGTATGTTAGAGTTAGTTAAACCGGATATTTAATTTAAAATTTATTAAAATTGTTAAGTTGAAAAGTTAATATTTTAAAATAATATTATTATTAAATTTAAAAGGAGTAGGGGACTCCTCCCATTATTCTTATGTCTTTTCATATTATACTCTTATCTCACTCCCCCTTACCTTGAATTGTTACCCAAAATGGATTTGCTTTGCGCCTCCGATTTCTTAGGATTTTGGCAGAACCTTCTCTCCAAAAACTTTTCTTCTCTCTCTCACTTCAACCACTATCTCACTAGCACTACTATATTAAGAAAGCTTAATCTGAAATTGTGAATTCTAAAGAAGAAATCCTTCGGTATTTATAGGAAAAAAAATTTACTATGCATTCCATTATTTTAATATAAAAGTACTATGCATTTTTGAATTTTTTATTCTAGGTTACTGTGCACCTTTTGAAAATTTCGTACATGCACAGTGTTTTGCATAGTAACTGTTGGCAGAATTATTAAGCCAAATAGTAACCTTTCACTCGGTATATTTTAAATATTCAAAATGAGTCCTTTTTGAAATTTAGCGATATTATATCAGTCCTCACTAATTTTATAATAAGTAATATAAAGCTGAAATTTTAAAAATCTAAAATTTTCTGTTAATAAAAATTTATTGATATGTTTCCAATTTTTTAACGATTGGAAAAAATCAAGATTTTTCTCAAACCGATAATTTTTAGATAAGTCTACTTGAAACGGATTTTAGAAAATTTTCTTATAATTTAAATTCACTTTCTTATAAATATTTTTAATTTAAGTCACTTATATGAATTTAAAATTATTTAAAAAATATTATTTTATTAAAAAATTCCAAAATTCCAAAAAATTCCAAAAAATCATAAATAATACGTAGGTTAAAAAGTTCTAAAGAATCATAATTTAATTCCTTCAAAATTTTAATATAAAAATAAAAATAGGGGTGTTACACATACCGCCAAGGCATGTGACTCCGCCAAGGCCTATTACTCCGCCAAGGTGGAAAGTATTAAAAAGATTGTACACATACATAAAGCATTTCCAATGCACACTACTCCGCCAAGCCATAGGCTCAATACAGGCGGAATACCAAAATTCCCATACTGCGAAGCGAGCCCACATTTATAACCCCGGCACGAGATTGACTCTGTCTTGAGAGGTTGAAAATGGGAATCACGCTGTCACGCATAAGAGGGAACAACAAATAAAATAATGAAACATTAACGCTTTCCAAGTGAGTGGAAATACCCACTACAGTGATGGTGCTCGTGAACGGTGCAGGGACCCACTACCTTTCTTGCATTATGCCTGAAAACAAGGAACGGGTCCTACCAATAATAGAGCACCAGTAACAAGTATATAAACCTCAGCAAAAAGGTATAGAGGGGATCCCCTAATTCTGAACCTTACACTCATACTTGCATAATTCTCTCAGATTTGCTTTCTAAGTCTAACAGTACTTCAAAATACTGACTTGAGCGTCGGAGAATAATTGCAGGTACAACCACCAATTGTGTCAAGGCAAAGGAGGCTATTCCAGGCGGACTGATACACCGTCGCAGAGTGCATTGTACTATGCCTCAGTATATAAGAATACTCCATATTTGTATCTGTATAAGGCCCTCCTCACATCAGATTTTACCTGATATGTACATTTTGAATTATTTGACAATCATACCTTTACACCCCCTGTAAAGAACAGTTCAGTATGGATGGAAAATGCTGTTCATGTAATTCATGAATACAGTAGGGGCATTTGTCACACCGAATGGCATTACTACATACTCGTGGTGACCATACCGAGTCCTAAACGCGGTCTTGGGAATATCTGAGTCCTTCACCCGGATCTGGTGGTATCCTGACCGTAAATCGATTTTTGAGAAGACTGAAGCACCCCTCAATTGATCAATCAGATCATCAATCCTCGGTAATGGGTACTGATTCTTTATAGTAAGCTTGTTCAGCTGTGAGTAGTCAATACATAGTCTCATGCTGCCGTCTTTCTTTTTGACGAGTAACACCGGTGCGCCCCACGGTGACACACTCGGTCGAATGAACTGTTTACCGAGTAACTCATCAACTTGCTTCTTCAACTCGGCTAATTCAGTCGGAGACATCCTATAAGGAGCACTGGAAACCGGCTCGGCTCCAGGGATCAAGTTAATAGAGAATTTAACTTCTCTATTTGGAGGGACACCTGGCACATCATCCGGAAACACCTCATGAAAATCACAAACAATCGGGATATCATGCACTCAGATTCTACTCTCACCCTCGGTCAAACAAAGCATCACAAATAACTGGGCTATACCTTGCACTGTGTAATCATTATCGTTCTGCCTCGGAAAAATCACCCTTCGATTTTGGCAATCCACCAGCACCTTGTTGGCTGAAAGCCAATCCATGCCAAGTACGATGTCGAGGTCTTTCAGAGGCACACAAACTAAATCGAAGGTAAAACTCTGATCGCCCAACGTAAAGGTTACATCTTTGCACATCATTGATGTCAACACTTTAACGCCGGTCAGATTGGCTATCTCCAAAGTCTGATCCATATACACAGTCGGCAACCTCAAACGTCTCACACAATCGTCAGCTATAAAGGAGTGGGTAGCTCCAGAATCAAAAACTACATCAAGAGTATGACTACCGAGTGAGCACTTACTTTGCACTAAGTCGTTGGCTTGTGCAGCTTGCTCGGCATTGATTGCATAAACCCGTCCTGCAGCTGGTTGCTCAGCATTTCTCTCTCGGTTATTTGGGGCAAACTTCATATCACCCCGAGCTCCATTGCCTCTGCCACCATTCCCTCGGCCGCCGTTTCCGCGACCTCTTCCTCGGAAACCTCCACGTTGTACGTTTGTATTGGCTTGTTGCAGCTGAGGGCAATCGGGGCGTACGTGCCCTTTCTCATTACAATGGAAGCATACAACATCTCTTCCAACATTACACTCTCTAGCAAAATGATCCCCACCACATCTAAAGCACTTACCATTCCCAGGCCGACCTCCAAAACGACCACCACGATTTCCCTGTCCTCGATATTTAGAGGAGGGTCTGTAACACCCTCGGTTAGATAAGACAAACTCTTCTATGGGATCATCCTATTTAACCAAGAGGTCACAAGTTTTCAGAAAAAGTGAATATATTTTTTTTAAATAAAAAGATGGCAGATCAGTGGAAGCAAATAATATGTAATTCACATAGTCATTTACAAACTGTAAGTAATTATACTCTTAACAGAATGGGGTACGCAGGCACCCTTAATATTTATACAGTCATCCATGGTCTTATTATTCAACTACAGATATCCTACTTTTAATGAGTACTCTCAGTAAGTCCAACGTATTGTTGTTTCCTCAAACTCCGATTCTTGGTTTCCTAGTTCTTCTGTTAATATTCAACAGTAAGGGTGAGTATAACCCAAGACCCTGAAGGTTAGCCGGTGCGAACATAATCCAGTTAACAGATAATATCACATCATGCAATTAACATATTTATAACTATAACAATCAAATGAGTTGTCACGGAATGCATTAGTTTGATTTATTATGATTTATCTTAATTAAGTCTCATGATGCATGTGGGCCCAATAAATCAATTCATTATCTCCTCATTCTTTCTAGAGCGATCGGAGTCCGCCCAAGCTCCCATTCATTTTCATAAGGTACGAATGAACTCATTGGTTCTCATCATTTATATATTTATTTCGGGACTTGGATCTCCGCGATCATAGTTACACTCCGTCATTTAGTCAAAGTACACCAGAATTGCATCGTCTCACCCAGCTATCAGGCGCGACACTGATGCCATTGGGTTTCCGTTCCGGCTGTACTCCCAAGATTCTTCATGGAGATCGAACGTGAATGTCCTCCAGCGTACCAGGTGTATGCTCTAGATAATTTTTTTTTCTCCATCAAAATATTTTCATGATGCGAAATGCATTCTTTTTATCATTTGATCATTGGGTATCTATGTGTTTCCATTCTCATCATATTATTCACAAGCTCTTAGATCCCATCAATTATTCAGACATTGCAAGTCATTTTGATTATTATTCATTCTTATTCTAGAAAATATATCGGTTATATCTTGGCTAAATAATACTTTGTTTAAAGAGTAAAATAATATATTCCTTATTTCATTACTCGTAATTAAAACAATAATAATATCTATAACAATAATACTAGTCAATAATAATAATAAGAATAACAATGATAATGATAATAATAATAGAAATAAGAACAATAATGATAATTATAACGTTCCAATAATTTAAAAAGGATTAAAGAAGAGTTTCTGAATGGAAATCCGAGTGAAAAATGTCAAAAACCAGGTTTTCCGAGTAAAAAGAGTTGTTTCAGAGTGAAAATGTGTTTTCCGAGTAAAATAAGTTGTTTCCGAGTGAAAATGTTGAAAACCAGATTTTTCCGAGTAAAATGAGTTTGATTCCGAGTGAAAATGAGTTTTCCGTGTGAATTAACCATGATTCCGAGTGGAATTAAACTGAGAAGAGTTTTCTGAGTGAAAATAACTATGTTTCTGTGTGAAATCACTGAAAAGAGTTTTCTGAGTGAAAATAACTATGTTTCCGTGTGAAATCACTGAAAAGAGTTTTCTGAGTGAAAATAACTATGTTTCTGTGTGAAATCACTGAAAAGAGTTTTTTGAGTGAAAATAACTATGTTTCCGTGTGAAATTACTGAAAAGAGTTTTCTGAGTAAAAATAACTATGTTTCCGAGTGAAATGTGTTTGAGGAAGAGTTTTCCAAGTAAAATATTTGATTCCGAATAAAATCAAACTGAGAATATGCTTTCTGAGTGAAAGCAGACTGGGAAAAGTTTTTTGAGTGAAATAAGATGTTTTTCGAGTGAAATCAGTCTAAGAAGCGTTTTCTGAGTGAAATAATGAAGATACCGAGAAGAATAAACATCCAAGTAGTCCTTTCAAGCAGAATGATCGGATCGGTTTATGTATAAGTAAAGTTATGTATTTGTATATCTTAGATGATCCGGTCGGTTTGATAAAAACCGAGCTTGTTATTATAGAATCCGACTTCTGTTTATAATTCTTCACTGGAATTCACATAGACACCCATGATTCTTAGTATTTTCACAGTCCAATACAGTTCATATCTATTCACAATTCAACACTGAGTAAATCCACTTAGCAGCAAATATATATATATATATAAATAGTAACAATTAAAGCATTTAATTCACAACAACACTGAATCTGTCCTGGAAAGGTGAGGATCAAAGGTACCTTAACCCTTTCCTTTCACTCGAATTTCCCCAGAATACCCGAGAATATACCCCCCTTACCTTAATGGAGTTGCAGACGTTCCCTTCACTGTCCTTGCTTCAGTTCACAGTGAGGAGAAAAGGAAATTGAGGGAGGAAGAAGCTTGTACTTAGAAGAAGAAGAAGAGAGTTTTTGTTAATCCGTGGGTGTGTGTTCTGAGAGTGAGAGTTAATGAGTGGTATGCGTTAATAATGAGAAAGGCAAGTGGGAGACAAGTTTTTCCCCGTGACTGAAGGTTAGGTGGAATAATGGATACTTTTGAGCTATGTCCACCGTCAGCTTGCATTGATTGGAAGGGAATATATATTAAAATATATAAAAGTGCTTTGATTGGTGCAACTTTCCCTGTAGTTGACTCGTTCTTTTTTGGATTTATGTGGACTTAGTGGACCGGTCAACAGGAACGAAAGGAAAAATGGCTACAGGGGTCATCTCGCTCAAGCGAAATCCGACTCGCTTGAGCGAGGCACAAGGCTCACTTGGGCGAAGTGAAGAAAAGAGGATCAGAACCAACTGCGCTTGAGCGCAGTATGCTCGCTTGAGCATGGTTCCTTCACGCTTGGGTCAGCAAGGCAAAATTTCTCCTCGCTCAAGCGAATTCCGACTCGCTTGAGCGAGTCATCCAATCCTCGCTCGGAATTCCTCTGAAACTGACTCAAGGCACTCGGTTCTCACTCGGCAGAATCTGTCCAGACCAAGTTCTCTCTCACTCAGACTTTCACTCGGTAATTTGTTCTGAATCCGAGTCTTCACTCACTCGGGTTCCACTCGGTAAAACCTTCCAGAACCGACTCCCACCTAGTTGGACACTCACTCAGAATTGTGTCTTCTTGAAACACTCGGTCAGATTTCTCTTCCTTAGAGGTAACTCAGTCGGAGTTGCCTCACTTGGACTCACTCAAAGTATCTCACTCGGCAGAATCTCCCTGAAACTGGCTCAAGGCACACAGGTTTTCCACTCAGCAAAATAATCCTGACCGACCCATTATTCACTCGGTAATTCACCCTCACACCGACTCATCTTGCTTGGTTTTCTACTCGGCAAGATCAATCAGAGCTGACTCGTCTCTTACTTGGCCTTTCACTCGGCAATATATTCCAAATCTGAGTCATTTCTCAATCAGTATTTTCACTCGGTAACTTCACTCAAGTCTGAGTCATTTCTAATGGTTCTCACTCGGTTGAATCATTCCAAACCTAGTCTTTTCTCACTCAGTAATTTACTTCAAAAACCGACTCTTTTGGACAACACATCATAAATCCCTATAGGTGCCAATCCCCCACTCGGAGTTATACCCTCGGATTCCATCATCAAGTTCCATTCGGCATTACTCTGACTTCTCATCACTCGGAGGAATTCACTAAACTGTCTCACTCAGACCTAATGAAATCTTGTCTACTCAGATTTATTCAAACTCCACATCACTCGAAGGGATTCACTAAGTGAAGTCTTACTCGGACTTATTTCATACTTGGCCACTCGGAATAGGTACCCTTAATCAAACGGAATATACATATAACCTCGTTCACTCGGAATATGACTCCTAGAGTATACCTCAATCAAAACAATCATAACCTTCTTCCCTCAGAAGAGGTTCACTCGGATTTTACCACTCAGGAGCATTTAAGTTCTTTCCCACTCGGGGTTCACTCGGTTATTCATCTCTTAGCAACACAGACTATCCTTTCTCAAAATACGTTTCACTCAGAATCCTTTAAGGCTTTCACCACTTGGAAAAGGAGTCATAAACATAAGCCTCACTCAAAAATTGGCTCTAAGCCTTATATATATTCTACTATCTATATTCCATTCGACATTTCATATTCGGGGCATGCCACTCAGGACAGGTTACACTGGGCTCAGATATGCCCCTACTCGGAATTCCACTGCCCAAAATACCACACTTGGAGATCTTTCTACCCGGAATGCTATCCCCTTCCTCACTAGGGAGGTTCTGACTTGGACAAACTCACTCGGATTGAACTCGGAAATTCACCTCATCTTAGATTTCTTTCAAAACTCCCCACTCGGATTGAATTCGTCCAGGATCTCACCTGATCCTCATCGTACTCAATTTTGGAAATGCCACTCAGATACATCCCAGACTGAGTCCCTTTACTCGGAATACTGAAATCAGAGAAGTTTCATTCGGAAAATGAAGCACTTGGCAAGGTTTGACTCGGAAACAAGTCATTCAAGGGTGTTTTGACTCGAAATTTTTACCCAGAAGTGGTTCTCTTGAACACAGTTCACTCCAAATGTCTCCGAAGTCAGGATTCCACTCGGTAGTAACCCTCTCGGTCATATGTTACTCTGACAACATAAGCTTACACTCGGAATTTCATCCTTCAGACGGAATTTCTAATCCTTCACTCGGAATTTCTCTCTGTCACTCGGAACAGAGCCCTTTTTCACTCGGAATTTGAATAATTGCCTTATTGGTCTATATAAATTCCATAATTACACACAAAAATGAAATTCTTGTGATATTACAGACCATCTACAGAGTATTTATTTACTAATTCTCACTTACAGACCTTTCATACTTCAAAATTTACCAAATAAGACTGCTACTAAAAACAGGGATATTACAGGGTCCGCCTCTTCCAACATTGCCCGGCTTCTTAAAGCGAGGCTGTTGTGGCTTCAAGGACGTATCGGTTCTGCTGCTCTGTCCCGGGTGGACATTCTCATCTTCCTCAAAAATTCTACATTTGTTCACTAACACTGGAAAATTCCGAATCTCCTGGTGTCTGAAGGCTCTCTTAATCTTGGGTCTCAATCCGCTTTCGAACTTAATGCACTTGGAACCCTCGGTTCCGGGTTGCTAAAATGGAGGATAAAATAGGCACAGTGCTTCGAATTTAGCAGCGTATTCCTCAACAGTCATAGAACCCTGCTTTAATTCCATGAATTCCAACTCTTTCTGACTCCTCACCGTGTCAGGAAAGTATTTCTCCAGAAAACATGCTTTAAAATTCTCCCAGATTAACTGGGTACCTGCATCAGTCAATCGGGCCTTGGTGATCTTCCACTAACACTCGGCTTCAGCTCGCAGCATATATACAGCATAGTCCACTTTCTGGGCCTCAGTACATTGAAGGCCACCAAAAATCCTTTCTAAATCTTGAATCCATGAATAAGCTGATTCGGGATTGAATCCTCCTTCAAACTCACTCGGCTTCCTCTTCAGGAAGTGGTCCAACCCTTGGTCATCATCAGTTCAAGGCTGGCCCTGCCTCTCGAATATGTCAGCGAAACGCTGGAATGTCGTCGCTATGGCTTCCATGCTGTGACGATTTGCCATGACTTATCCTGAAATTAACACCCCTTTCAAGGATAAGTTTACAGAATTACTCACTACCGATCGGACTTCAACCCAACATTCAACAATTATAACACATTATTATACAATCCTTAAGTATCATATAATTAATCAGACCAGGGTAGGAACAATCTTCTACCCCCAAAACAACACCTCATAGGCACATGGCCACTCAAATTGTGCTTAAACATGGATCAAATCCATCAGATGCTGCAAATAATTACGACACTCGGTCATAATGCACACAACAGCTTATTAAGAGTAAGCATACCTTGGCCTTGGACCTTTTAAGTCCGCTCTGATACCAAAATGAAACATCCTAACTAAATTAAATAAAATCTGAAACAAGGGAAAAATTTTCCCAAAAATTCTAATCGGCTAACAGGGGAAATCAGAACAGGAATCTGACCAAAGAAAGGAAAAACCGGGCAAAGATCCCCCCACGTTAGCAAGACTCCGTATCGTTCAAACAATGGACAACGGAAGAAGGCGCCTAAGCGAACCATGATCGCTGGAGCGAAACCTTACTCGCCCAAGCGAACAAGGCACTCGGATAATTTGATCACTCGAAATCTAATCTCAAGTCCACTCGGTATCCTCACCACTCGGAATCTGAACCTAAGTTCACTCGGTAACCTTATCACTCGGGATCGGAACCTAAGTTCACTCAGAAATTATTCCCTCGGCCATTACACTCGGAATCTATAAGCTTTCCTCGCTCGGAATATTTTCCTTAGTCTCGTACCACTCGGAAATATTTCACATATTTTTCACTCGGCATATTTGATCTCTTTCACTCTGAGAACTTCCAACTAAGCCAAGTCTCGCCTAAGGATTTCGTAGCTTCGTTCACTCAGAATACTCTAGTTTCTCTTTACTCGGGAAATTCTAATAAGTTCTTACTCGCAAAGTTTTTAAGTCAAATCCCACTCGGAATTACATGATTTCACTCACTCGGGATATCATGGCCTTATCCACACGGAATAGGCTTATTAAAGGGATTTCTCACATAACACCCTTCGATTGATCCTCCTAGGGAAATAGTCCTTTAATGAGCATAACTTACTCGGAATTAGCCCAACCCTTCTTCATTCGAAAGAGGGTCTCTTATCTCACTTCCCTCGGATTTACCTTAGCTCTCTCTCACTCGCAATCACGCAAGCATTATTCATTTGGTAGAGTATAGATGTACACAACTTAGACATTCACCCACATCATTACCCACTGAACAAGATAAAACACATAGCATTATATATATATATATATATATTGAAATATGTTTAGTTTTACTCTCAATACCGAGAGAGTTCAAATCCTACATATTAAAAACAAAACGTTAAACTAAGAGCCGGCTAAGGCTATATAAAAACCATCTATACATTATATATATACATCTACACTTCAACTGTACAATACACTTCCCAGCAATCGATGCTCTTCCATCATTCCTCATTTCGAGCAATATCCACTGAAATATGGCTACAATAGGGGTGAGCTTATACATATAAAATGATAGTAATGACTCGGAAAATCCTCTAGCTTTCCACTACACAACATTATCTCATCAATCAATCTATCACATGCACTGTCATTTGATATATCCACACACAGTATCATTCAATCGGAATTTATTCAAATAACACACAGCCATATTAATTAGTAATACACAGCCATATTGCTCATATTGATATTCCTCATACATACGCATATAACCATATTGATCTCATCAGAAATATAAGTGTGCACACATTAATTTCAGTCGGATCCGATCAGTTTTTATTGATTTTTATGTTGCAACATAGGCTCCAAGCCTTTTTCTCAGCTCCAAGCTGATCTGGCCGTTTTACTGGTACCAAACCGTTTGCCCTCACACGTAACACAATCGCTCCAAGCGACAACGGGAGTATTACAGGCAGCCCCGAGTCCAACTCGGTAAGCTTGCCTTGAGTCCAACCCAAGGACTTTCACCAAGCGTCCAACACTAGTACACGAGTGTTTCACTCGGTATTGCCTTGAGTCCAACCCAAGGTCTTTTATTATTTTTCCATACGTATTCATTTGCACAATAGTGGCATTTCACTCGGTAAAACCACATATCATATGCATCTCATGTATTCATGCCTTCAAATATAAAAGTCTACTCAGGAATCAACTAACAGTCCCACAATATACACTCGGTATTAGCAATATCAATAACATATACCACATGCTGTTAAGTGTTAAACTACACACGGGACTCAGCATAACAAACTCTTAACGCATGCACTCGGCCAATACAGATCCAGTACATTTTCATGATTCACATGTTTACTAACACATATTTCATGGACGGAGAAGGATATAACCTTATGTGACTCAGCTAACACACACACACACACCCGGTATTCAAAAGTTATCATCATATGATTCACACAATCAACATATTCACAACCATAAACACAAAATACAGTACTTTCACCCGGGATCCGTCCATAACTATGCATTTGAGATGTAAAGCGCCCCCTACCTACTGGAAAGACGCAAGCTCCTCGATTTTCAGTGTTGACCCGTGCTCTGCTCGTTCCCTCAGTCTCTCTCGCTCAACAACCTTCAGATCCAGATGAACACCACACACACAACTTGGAGAAACTGGGAGCTGCTCCTCCTCTGAACGATCGCTCCTTACCAACAGTGGGGAACTTCGAGTCCTCCACAACACCACAGTCGTAAACTGACAAAGAAGAAGAAGAACGAAGAAGAAGGAGAAGAAAGGTAGAAGAAGAGGAAAAGTCTCGAGGGGATTTTGAGAGAATGGAGAAATGGTTCATCTTCAGTACATGGGCCAAGAGAAAAGCAGAGAGTGAGCGGGTGGGAGAACGTGCAAATGGGTCCACCATCCAATCATGTGTCATATCCCATTACTTCCATCAGCATCAATTTCCTTTTATTTTAAATTAATTCTCAATTAGCATTTAATATTAATCTTGCCATTAATTAAATAATCTGGATGTTACATTACTCGCCTAAGCGAGATCCACCCAGAACCCTTTTTTCCATCTTGCTCGCTCAAGCGCGGCCATACCCGCTTAAGCGAGATTCGTCCAGTAGCTTACCCTTTTATGTTGTACGCATCTCCTTGAGCGAGACTCATGTTCGCCTGAGCGAAATTGGGCCAGAGGCCACTCCCCTGATACAGGGGACTCTTTCTTGAGTGAGAATCTATCTCGCTTGAGTGAGATCATCATTACATTCCCAAACTCAAGTTTTCCACCCCACTTATATGTCACAATCTGTAACACCCCCTTATATACATGAGATATATATCTATTCTTCTTGCTTTTAAAATTTTTAGAAAGATATACATATTTATCACTTCCTATCTCGCATATACAAGGACGTATATACATCTGATTTTCTTTGAATTTTGAAAGTAAAAAGTTTTAAATTATTCAGAATGATAAAATAAACTTTCAGAAAATCATAAGTGATCAAAAATTACAGTATCATATCCAAAGAATAAAGTTTATTAAAGTTTAACCTTTACCTTGAATTATAATCATCCAACTTAATATTGTATTAAGGTAAACTAAAACTAAAGATTTAATACCTCTACTTCGACTGTAACCAATCATTTCCTAGTCTTCAAACCATGTGATTTTAGAATACTACTCTTGTCACATCTCTTCTCCTATCCGATTGAGGATGAGACCAATTTACCCTCTTGTAATTTTATCCTTTCATCTTGAACTGCTAGCTATATATCATATAACATATATTTTGGACACAGAAATTCAAACAAGAAGAAGTGAGAAACAGAATATAATACTTTACAGATAAGACATAAGCATAAGAGTTTTCACAATCTAATATAATAATTTCAAACACAATCATATACATAATCAATTATGAATGTAGAGTTTTCATAATATAACAATTATACTTTCATTCACAATCACCCATATAGAATGTCACAATCACATGAATGTCATGCAATATTTTTAATACTACCATCTCATTCATTTTATGCATGTGGGCCCTTAAAGTTTTAATTTACACTGGGCCAACCAGGAGTTTACACTATTCCATAATTCTGGATAAAAATAACATAAATGCCTTCATGGCATATGAACAGCTCAACTGGTGTGGAAACACTTAGAGACTAGTCAGACTGAGAAAGTCTTTTATTGTGAAAGTACCCGACACTAGGGAGCGACCCCAGGTCACCTGAAGTACCCTTTCACACCCTCTCATCCCAAGGTTCGTAATTAAGCCTCCTCTAATGTATCCTCGGTTTCTATAATCCGTCCCCAGGCAATATCACATCTTATTTCTCTTTAATGATTCATGATGCATGAACTACTCGCATATTTAGTTGGTTAAGACTTTTAGAAACTCAATTATTAAATACCATAAAGGTTCACAAATTCATCTCAATAAATTGTACATTCTCATAAGTTCTTCTTTGAACTTTTGTTATACAGAAATAAATTTAGTACAGTTTTTAAATTCAGATTTCACCAAAATTGAGTTTTCAAGCCTTAAATATCTCAAAACTTTTTCTTAAAAAACTTCACATATTTACATAATATTTCCCAATTTGAATCTTAACTAGATTGAGTTTAGAAATCTTGATTATAACAAAATATCCTTTAGTTATTTTATTAGGAAAAACCAATTTAAATTTCTAAAAGAAAATATATATATTTTTAAAATCATTAACTAAGAATACTTAAAACTATAAAAATTTTCTTTAATTCAAGAATTAATTATCTCAACCTCCGATTTTCATAAAATAGCTTCTTTCTAATACTAGATTTTATTCTAGAGATTAAAAATAATGTTAATAAAAATTATTTCTAAGAAGAAATAAAAGACTAAAATAATGATAAAATACTTTCTCTTAGAATAAAAATTTAAAGAGTAGGGTAAGAAAATTCTTATTGAGTTTTAACTTTCCGTCATGCTTGCTATATGCTCAAACTCATATCACAAGATCATCAATCATAATCAAATATTATCAATCACAATATCATCAATCACAATCAAAAAATGTCAATCATAATCAAATAATATCGATCAAAATTAAATATCATCAATAATAATCAAATACTAATAATTATAATCAAATCAATTAAATATAATTCAAATTTTAATGGTTATTTAAATTAATAAGATTAATTTTAAGTCTTTATAGTCCATTCCTCGCATAGGTCTATGTAGGTCCATATAGTCCAATTCTCGCATAGGTATATAGTTCAGTCCATACAGGTCATAATAGTCCAAGTCCTTGCATAGGTTCAATCTAGTTCGCATAGGTTATCCAGGTATTTGCATAGGTATTCAGATCAAGTTACACAAGATACTCAATTTAAAATTTATTATAAATTAAATAGTTATTATTTTAAAATAATAATATTATTAAATTTTAAAGGAGTAGGGGACTCCTCTCGTTATTCTTATGTCTTTTCATATTATATTCCTATCTCACTCCCCCTTACCTCTTGTATCTTGGTTCGTTATGGAAAGTCTATGCGTGCCTTATCTCCGAGTTCTAAAATATACCAATTTCACTTTAATATTAAGATAAAAATTAAGATTTCTACTTAAAATAGAAATGGTAAATTTTGAATAGTGAATAGTAAATCATGAATAGTAACAGTAAATAGTAAACGTGAATAGTTACAGTAAATAGTAAAACGTGAATAGTAATGGTAAAAAGTAAATCATGAATAGTAATAGTAAATAGTAATTTACTATTTGAATAGTAATTTACTATTGAAATAGTATTTTACTATTTAGCATAGTAACTTAAAATAATATTATTTCCAGTATAATAATAGATTTCTAAAAACGATATGAAAATAACCCTAAAAATATAAAAAAGATGTATTCCTACCTTAGAATTTTAGCAAAACCTTCTTTCAAAAATTTTATTTCTCTCTCTTACTTCCACCACTATCTCACTAGCACTACTATATTAAGAAAACTTAATCTGAAATTATGAATTCTAAAGAAGAATTCCTTCGGTATTTATAGAAAGGAAAATTACTATGTATTCCATTATTTTAATATAAAAGTACTGTGTATTTTTTGAAATTTAAATCTTGATTATTATGTACCTTTTGAAAATTTCGTATATGCACAGTGTTTTAATAGTAAATGTTTGCTGAATTATTAAGCCAAATAGTAACCTTTCACTCGGTATATTTTAAATATTCAAAATTAGTTCTTTTTTAAATTTAGCGATATTATATCAGTTCTCACTAATTTTATGATAAGTAATATAAAGTTTAAATTTTAAAAATATAAAATTTTTTGTTAATAAAAATTTATTGATACGTTTCTAATTTTTTAACGATTGAAAAAAATCAAGATTTTTCTCAAACCGGTCATTTTTATATAAGTTTACTTGAAATGGATTTTAAAAAATTTTCTTATAATTTAAATTCACTCTCTTATAAATATTTTTAATTTTAAGTCACTTTATATGAATTTAAAATTATTTAAAATATATTATTTTATTAAAATATTTCCAAAATTCCAAAAAATTCCACAAAATCATAAATAATACGTAGATCAAAAAGTTCTAAAGAACTATAGTCTAATTCCTTCAAAATTTTATTTTAAAATTCTAATAAGAGTTAAATCACAAATATGTAAAAACATAAATATAAAAACATAAAATAAAATTTGTGAATAATAAATATATTTAAAATTCTTAATATAATTTCATTAATCAATGAATACTAATTAAGTCATTTTAAAATTCTCATTCAAAATACATAAAAAATTTTATTTTATTATTATTATTTTATTTTAAAAAAACAAATAATTAAATATAAATACCAAAATTTTATAAAAAATGATAATAATAAACTAACTAATAGTAAGTATGTCTTATTAAAGATATATTAATATTTATTTTCTATTTGTGTTGAAAATGGGATGTTACACAATCCATCTTATACATATGGTTGGCCTAATTTAACACCTTACACATATTTAATCATATATTTAGGCCTATCCCAACAAGCCATACCTCTTTATTTTTAATCCCAATTCTTCTAATTGCATAAAGGGGGCTTTAAAAACACTCCTCACCACCCCACTCATCTTTTTGCATGATTATCACAAATAATACTTTACACCTAAAATAATTTATCTATTCATAGATTTTCATCAACAATCAATTCATGTCCAACCAAGGGACAATTAAGCACTCATCTTTATTACACATCTATATATATACATATACAATTCCTTAGTAATCAACAAAAGCCAAGCCATTATTCATCACATCATCAATTCAACATTTAACGCATTTATGGTAAGGTAATGCATGAGTTCATACATATACATAATTAACAATTATTCACTCATGCAATTTGAAATGTAAACTCCTTTCCTACCTCGAAAGAAGAACCGTAATCCAAACGCTCCGATTATTCTGCATCATCGTCTGGAACATAATCCTATCACAAACACACATATACATGTCATTAATATACCATCATAAGGCATCATCTCTTAAAACTCATTATCAAGTCCTAGACTTGTCTAAACTCCAATTCATACGCTTATGTTAGGCTTCGGGAATTCCTTTCCCAAAACCATGATTCTCTAAGTTTCAAAGGGCTAAACAAATCCAACAACAACAATACCATAGCCTTTATCCATAAGGCATCCAATATCTCATGTGAATCACTCAACTATCATCACAATCCATTTAAATCCATTATAAGCCTCTTGGCTCCATTCAAGACCATCATCAATCAACAAACTCTTGAAATATTTATCATGACCTAACTATTCATCAACTCAAGCATCCCTTATCAATGGTTTTTAACTATTATTATCACAATAATAATATCTTATATTCACTCTCAACCCAACACCTTAAATCATCATTCCTATATGCATGCATATATCATCAATCTCATTAATCAATCTTAATGATTCTAAAAATTCATTCCCTTCATATAAATCATTCTAGAGTATTCAAAATCATCAAAATCATCAATTTAGCCAAAAACCCCTAAATCATCAACGCTTAGGGTTTTCACTCAAATCATCCAACAACAACTTCAACCCATTTCTAAAATCCATATGAAAACCGCAACCCTTATCCATTTCTAGAACTACACCATAATCAAGAATCACATTTTCAAACCATTCAACCTAGTGCTTCACCATCATCCTTAACACCCATAGTTTCTACAACTTCCATTTCAAGTTCAAACAACATAAAAGCTATATATAAAGCAATATGGGTTCAAAAGCTTACCTCAAGAACCCAAGCTTTCTCAAAACAAAAATGAGGAAAGGGGTGGAGAACCCATAAAATATTTTCCCCCAAGTGCCATACAAGCCTCATGAATCCATGCTCAAGTGAAATTTTTGATGAAAAATGGGCACCAAAGGGGAAGGCCACGGTTTTGGGCAAGAAGAGGTGAAGAAAGAGAGGAAAATAATGAATGAAGTGAAGAGGAAGAATGGTGCATGGTTGGGAGGAGAAAGAGAGAGTAGTTTAGTGTAAATTAAGCAATGCCTCATTTTACTTTTACCATTGGTCCATCATTTTCACTACCCATTGTGTAAAAGAAAGTATGAAATGTGTAGAATGGGTACATGGTTATTAGAAGGGGAGAAGGAGGAATTTTCATTTTCTTTTAATTTCATTTTGGCTCGTGTTTTTGCCGTTTAATAACTTACGTCGTGTCCAATTTCTTTAACCCTAAAAATTATTTTAACTATATCACCCTAACCATAATAATTTCCTAAACATTTTAGACCCATTAAATATTTAATTTGACCAAGTGGGCCCTACATCATCTGTTAAATCATTCAATTCCGGTAAATCTTAATTTACCAATAATTCACCTCTAATGTCAAATTAATTCTCCCACAATTATTGGACCATACATAATTAATTACCATTATTCCATAAATTGTTTTCTTTAAAATTTAGGGTGTTACACATGGGCCCACGGGTGTGCCCGCCAAATTTGAATTCAAAATTTAAAGTATTTTTTACCAAAAAGAAATTATGAAAAACTGTAGTTTATTAACAAATTTGAAGTTCTTTTGTACAAAAAAAATTATGATTAACTACAACTATAATACAGTATACAAAAAATTATAAAATTGTTACAACTTTCTCCATGTATTATTAAATTAACGGATGTATCTTCATATATATTTTAATTTTCGCAGTCAATAATTTACTGTTAATTGAGTTAACTTTTTTAAAAAAATAGAAACCAGGTGTGAACTAGTTATTTTTAATGAGTAGTCTTTTTGTGTGGTCATGGGCGCAAGAAACTGTCTGTGTTTGCTTCTACACTTGTAAAGGCACATGAGCACATACTTGAACAAATTGCAGTAAGGCACATGGGCCATGGACATTGTTTATGGACATTTCTTGAAGTTTTTTAATAATCATGACTGAGGTTATTAACAAATTTATACTCATTTATATTAAAATACAAAATGCAATAAAATACAAGTTGCAATAAAATACAAGTGAGGGCCCGACGGGTTAGTCTGCCCCGCTTACTCTTTGGCCCGTCGGGTTGGTGGGCTAGGTGAGTCGAGCTGTGGCAGGATAGCAGGCTTAAAAATAGTATCATGGGCTTGGCCCGTTTTGCCATCCCTACCTACAAGGACACTCCGACGCTCAAGTCAGTGAATATTCAAAGGAATATCAAGGCTCAAGTGTAAGTTCAAGAGAGAATGTTCTACCTTTGTTATGTTAATGCATGAGAATTTATACCTGGAGATAGTGGAAACCTCTCCTTGTTCACTAATCTTTCTATACACAATGTCAGCACTTTTCTAAGCCTTTGCAAAAGGATGACACATGAAAGGGATGTGTACGAACGGCTCTACCTACCAGTCAATCACTTTGCAAGTTACTTGATTAACACGCTGATGCATAGGTCAACTATGACTTTCTGGTGTTGAGAGAATGACTCACACCGGGGTTAGTTCTATAACCTTATCACTCGGTATTAAAGGAATGACTCATACGAATATCAGTTCAACCACCTTATGCATGACTCCAGAAATCCTGTGTTAAGGCACCAGACGTTATGGGATATTGGCCCTAAGGACCGTTCCTTGGTTAAATTTACTGTTGTACCCAGATACCAGTATTAGGACCGGATCACATTTTATAATTATCTTTATATCAAATTCAATTTCATCCTTTTAAGTTAGGAGATTTGAAACTATTTATCACATTATATAGATTTTAAATAATTTTTTATTCATATCAAAATTTTAACCAATATGTACACAATTATACCTTAGCAATTTGATTTATTTTACTTTCTTTACTATAAAAATCTTAATTTCAAGTATATATAAATATTTTACCCATCCAACTTAATTTATTTACTGGTTATTTTTTAAAAAAATGCTTATATTTATTATGATAACATATACAACTTTATTAAATTCACCCGTGCAATTAGCTGGTTTTATTAGAATAAAAACATATTTGATCGATTAATATAATCCACAAATGGTTGTTATTATCACATTTTTATTCTTAAACAGTAAAGATAGGATAAAAGTGATGTGATGGCAGAGGATGCACCTTGATATGCGTGTTGCAAAGTGCAAAGCGAAGCGAGGAAGTTGAATATTTCCAAATTTCCACCACTTTCATCCATATCCAACCAGCGTGACACGTTGACATCGGAATCATCGAACGGTGGAACACTCTTCCTGCCCTTAACACAACACTTGCTTTTTGTTTGTTTGCTTTTCACAAGGAGAGGACCAAACAAGCCCTTATCATTGCTCTATCCAACGCTCATTCCCATTCTCCAGCACAATTCTCTCCTCTCCCCACTTGGTACTCTCTCTCTCTCTCTCTCGCTTCCTCTTTGGTTTTCTAGTTTTAACAAATGATAATATAGTAGGGTATTGACGTGCCCCACTCGTTCCCTCCCTGAACTGGTACATGAGATACAAAGTTGCAATCTTTCCTGGTGGGGTTTGCGAATTTTGATTTTGGGTCAACTTGATTTGGTGGGGTTTTAATTTGATGAACTGGGTCGTTGGGATTTTTTGATCTGATCTGATTTGACTTGATGGGCTGGTAGTTATGATTATTAGATTAGATTAGAATATTATGAATGTTGTGTTGTTTAATTGGGAAATGATAGAAAAGAAGTGGGGAAATTGAAGATTTATAGGTTGTTACTCATTCGATGTTGTTGTAATTACTTAGGAAAGAGATTGATGTAACGCTTATTGTTTTGACAGTTTGAAATTTAATCCCTATTGATCGATTTAATATTCTTTTGATGCCCACCTTGTTCGAAGTACTACTCTTCGGGTTTGATTTGTTGAAAGATGTTTGAATAATTGGTCTATTGTTATGGGAGAAACTCGGATGCTGTTACTCTTAGATTTTGCTCATCGGTTTCAATATTTTTGGCTTCGATAAAAGAAGTACTCATCCGATGATTCTTCCTTTGGGTGAATTCTATGTCGGTCAATATTCAGATATCCATTTTGGTTTTTAATGCATGTAACTGCTCCTCTCTTCTCTTCCTTTGAATTTTCAAATAAAATCTTCTTCTTAGGCTTACAAACCTATTCTGCTAGATAAAGTTAGAGGTAGGGAATTCATTGAGTCCTTTAAATCTTGTATGTAAAGCTAGACCTGATTATGGTCATATTTGTTGATGAGGTGAGTAAATGATGGTGTAGTGATTCTAGATTAAAGGTGGAACTTTTCCGTTATAGTTTAAAATTCCATGAATATGTGGAAACAGAACCAGTATTGAGTGTTTTGTTTTATGTAGAGTACCTCTCATACGATGCAATATGAAGTCTAAAATAGCCACATTTGAAAATGTTAATACAACATGTAGCCATTGCACCAAGCTTCCGTCACCAAATATCTTATCTGTTGTCTTTTACTCTATTTATTTCCAAGGATGTTGGGATGTTGGTTAATGAGATATCTTCTTGTTTATGATGGAACACAATGGCATTATTTGATTCTCTCTGTAGTTACTGTGAGATTGGATTTGGGTTTTGACGAAAAATGAGGGAAATCTAGCAAGTAACACTAACAATTAGGGATTTAGCATGGTGGAGATTTAATGCTATCTGCTAGGGAAATCAAAACTGAATTGCTGTGGAAATTAATAAAGTACATCACAAATCGAGAAGATGAAAGAAGAAATTTAGCCTGTGGGTCACACTTACTAGAGAAATGGATGCATCATGTGCTTGGCAGGAAAAGTTTTCCCTGAGAATATTTTCTTCACTATTTTGTTGGATGGCTTATGGTATCATTTACATACAACTAGTCAAACTTGGGAACCCACTATTCTCAACTGAGTCCAAGTCAAATGACTAGTCCTTGTTGAATGTTAATAGTAACAAAATGAACATAAGGAAATGTTCATATAACTGATACCTGTAGATGGACTCCTCAAAAAGACCCAGCTATATGATTATATTAAAATGCTTGTAGGATTGAAAACATTATTTTAGTTTCATTATCATAGAACAACGCGATGTTAAGAGTCACATGACTCAGATCCAGAATAAAATCTAAACCTAATCAATGAAAGTTTTTGATCCTTAAGCTTATCAGTCTTAGATTGTAGATTCTACATTAACTGTATTCTAGATCAACTGAGGATTGAAGGAAGCTAGATAAATTCTGGCCTGATTGCGAAGTAGCTCATCAGATTAGGTAGCTCCAGCAAAGGGGAAGAGAATAAGGTGTTCTTTATTTCAGATTGATGCAGGGTTACTGACTCCATGCTCATTTATCTTCCACTTTTTGGTGATGTCATGTCAGTCCTGGTAGTGTTTTGTTGCAGAATGCCACATGAAAATGATCAATCTAAGAAGAATTTTAATTGCAATAAAGTGATGAATTATCATCTCATTAACAAGATCTGTGGAACAAAATTGCTGAAGGATGAGTTGTTGATCCCTCCATGGCTGATTATTTTGCAGTTTCCTAACCAGATTAACTCCACCTGATCCAGTGAATAAAATTTTGCACAATTGCAGGTGTGCTACCTGGTGTTTGTGAAGCTGGTAACTTAATAGTAGAACATACTATATGACTTTTGCACCATTTTTTACCTTCCACCTGATCTTTAAAGCTATGGTGGTTGAAGCATGAATTAAATTGCATTCCATTCTAATTGTTGACTTCAGCAACCTAAGATATGACAGAGTTTCCTTTTAAAGAAAGAAACCTTTTTGGCACATTGCTACATGATGTTAGATGTATAGATTTAGAACTGTTTGCCCTCCCCATTTAATATGGCAGTATCAGATTCTACTTAGTTGACATGAAGATTTTTTTATATGGTAGTAGTGTAAAAAATGAGTACATTGGACGCAACAAGGGCTGAACTTGGTCTTCTTGTCTTATATTTGGGCAAGGCTGAAACAAGGGACAAGATATGCAGGGCAATACAGTATGGTTCCAAGTTTTTGAGTAACGGGGAACCTGGTACTGCCCAGAATGTAGACAAATCAACCAGCTTGGCACGAAAGGTTTTCCGTCTTTTTAAGGTTAGTTTTTTTTATTGTATTTTGAAGCTTGTTGTTTATCTTTCACTACTTTCTTCTTCCGTTTACTTAGTCACAGTGTATGATGGAATTTCTTTGGTTAGATCATTTTCTTCATGTGACCCCTCTTATTGATTTGCATAAAGAAGATACGAGATTTATAGTATGCATTGTTTTCTTTGGGCGCTGACGGACATGATTGGAAAAGTTTAAATTAAAGAAAGTGAAATACTTTGTTCTGTGTTTAGTATGAGTCAGTTATAGCATTCAAATAGAAATTTTGGCATAGAAAGAGATGTTGCAAATTATTTAGTTCATGTGACAATCTTACACGTGCTTTAATTTGCAGTTTGTCAATGACCTACATGCTCTGATAAGTCCAACACCACAGGGTACTCCCCTCTCCCTAATTCTGTTGGGAAAGGTATGAGAGTTCTAAAGAACATTCCATCCGTTTCATCATTTATTTATTATCCTAATACTGTTGATGTGTTTTTCTTTTCTTTTCCAGTCCAAGAATGCATTACTCTCCACATTCTTGTTTCTTGATCAATTTGTGTGGCTTGGCAGAACAGGCATTTACCAGGTAAGGAAAAATAGATTTTCTTTAGCGTCATGTTTGTTTCTGTATGATTATATGGTAACACCATCCAGCTGTATATAAGAATTGTCTCTAACTACAGAATAAGGAACGCACCGAACTAATTGGTCGGATATCTCTCTTCTGTTGGCTTGGTTCCTCAGTGTGTGGCACCTTAGTTGAGGTTTGTGGCTTATTTACCTTACTTCATTTATGCTAACATGTATGCATCAATATGCCTTCTTATTCCTTCACTTTGAACCTTTTTATGACATGTTTTACTCATTTGATCAGCTTGGAGAGCTTGGAAGACTCTCTGCATCAATGAAGAAGTTAGAGAAAGAACTCAAAGGCACCAATAAATATGATGTATGGTGTCCATTCCTATGTCCACTTTTTTCAAACTTTATTTTTCGTTTACTTCGGGACTGTAATTGCCTCACCTTCATATGTGTACTCATCACCTATGGCTGCAGAACGAGCAATACCATGCAAAACTCAATAAGTCAAATGAGAGGACTCTAGCACTTATCAAAGCGGGAATAGATATAGTGGTAGCGGTTGGACTGCTTCAATTAGCACCTAAGAAAGTCACTCCCCGTGTGACTGGGGCATTTGGATTTGTTTCATCTCTAATATCTTGCTATCAGGTGCCTGCTAGTATAATTATAGTTTGTTTTCTTTGTGCTTCTACTTTACTTGGGTATACTAGTAAAGTCCCTAAATTTGTGCTCATGCCCTATCTGTGCACACATGCCTTTTGCACTACTAATGAACAAAAACTACAAAATTATAGACAAAATTAGGGGTTGTTTGGTTTGGAAAATATTTTGTTTTCATTTTTTGTTTTTACTTTTTTATTACAAGATTATCACCTTGTTTTCATTTTGTTTCTAGTTTTCCACAGTTTGAATAGGAATTAGTGAAAGCAAGGAAAACAAAAAATACTCATTTGTTTCCTATACAAACTTTGAAAATAGGAAACAAAATGAAAACTATGTGACAATTTTATAAATAGAAGTAAAAATAGAAATTAAAATAGAAAACATTTTCTTAAACCAAACAGCTCCTTTAGCTCTTGACAACTATTCTCTAGAGCAGCAACAACTGCTATAGCAATTTTTAAGAATTGAGATTTACAAAACAGAAAAAAATTGTGTCCCAGTATATCATTGGAAGGTAATCTTTTTCTTGTCCTGCAATATTATTCTTCTGAGTATTAGTTTCACTGACTAGAATCTCTGGTTTGTACAATGCAGTTACTTCCTGCCCCTACCAAGTCGAAAACATCATGAAGATGGAAGAACTGATTGGCTCTCTGATGCTTCATTGTTATCAAATAATAATATGAATGCCAGGAAATGTTGGTTGGTGTGTGCATCGGCCAATTTTCCATCATAGTAGAAAACAAGGCCATGTTTGCAATTGTTTTCAGTAACTGTTTTACTGTGTAGAGTATGTCTATTTTGGTCCTTCAAATAGGCAACATTATATTACTCCATTTATAAATACATAAAGTTTGTCGTCTAAAAGATATATGCAATATCAAATTGATCCCTCCTCCATTATTTCATTGTGATATCATCATGTTCCTTCAAATGTGTTATTGAAATGAGCCTCTAAAGCACAAATTTCATATAGTTAGTAGATAGTTGAGTCTTTTTTTTTTGGTAAAAATAGTTGAGTCTTTTAAATATGTCAAACTTAAATAAGTCTTATCGTTTGTATAGAAAAGGTTTTGTTGGGGAGATATAAGATTCGTTTTGATGATTTTTACTCTTTTAAAAAATTAATCTTTAGTTTTTCGATTTAGGGTTATCTTTGAGTTCATTGGAAAATGAGTTAGTTAGAATGATATATTGGACAAGAAGGATGTGACATAAGGAAAGATGTTTAAATGAGAGAGAGGGCTTGATGTGTTATTCATGTAGGGATGGGGGTGGGGTGGGGGGGTATTGCTTTAAAGGATTTGCTATGGGTACTTGTTAAAATTGACCAATAAATTGAATACACTTTAAAGGATGAAGTGGATTATATTCATAGGTAAAAAAAGTTGGACCTTAAGATTAATAGATAAACCAAGTTATATGTAATAAAAAAGAAGTTATGCTTGTATAAAATACAACCACCTAACTATTTTACTTTGCCATTGAAGAAGCTTGCAATAGAGGCAATAACGAAAAACTGGGGTTCCAAACTGGTTAAACTTTTTTATCTTTTTAAAATGTGCTTTATTTGTGTTGGAGTTTAGCAACAATTTAATTCTGCCATTGTATCTTAAACATTCAAATTCAAATTAAAGTTTTAAGCTACAATAACTTTTGCAAAACATTTAACCTTTCATTTCTTTTTTAGAAGAAAAATTGAAAAATTCGAGGCTTAAATCTAGGAATTCAAAATTACTATCAAAACCTATTACCACTATGCCGACACTAGTGAATGATTAACCTTTCGTCTGTTGGGTAAAAAATTATGAGAACTATTTTTCAATGTATGGATGATTGTCTTTTTATGATAGGAAAATAATAGTAATGACTCAGTTCTCACACTTACCACATTCCATATGAAATGACCATTATAACCTTCAATTTGTACTATTTCATATTTTTTATCTATAATTTAGAGCATAAGTTATTTTTCACCATTTTTTATAGTACCAAATATCACCAATGTCACTATTTTTCTTACACTTTATTTTCTAATACTTTTCTAATCCTCGAAGGACAATAAGCTCTTACAAGTGTTAAATAATCAAACTTTAGAAGAAAACATGAAGTGACAAAAAAAAATAAAAACAATATAGACCATTGTCAGATTTGATTGATGTCCCATTTAGTAATCTCTAAAAGATAAAAAAAAAAAAAAGATTAGGCTCCTCAAATATTTTAAACATTTGAATAGGGGTGTCCAATTTCGTTGTTATCCGTGTGAACCCGAGCTACCCGATTTTAAAGGTAAGAACGGGTCGGTTTGTAACGGGTTTTCAGGTAAAAAAAGGTCATTTAAACGGTTTATTGTGACTAAAAACGGGCGGGTTCGGGTTAAAAAAATTAAACCCGATGATACCCATACTCAACCGACTGCTACTAGAAATATCATGCAGATATTTCTCTTTATTGATTTCTAGATATATTGACGATATTTTCTTTAAGATTAGTCTTTGTATAGTCATACATGAGTTTATCATCAAATTATCATATTCTAAATGCATGTGTTAGATTTGAATACTTAATAACTTTTAAGCTTTTTTTCTGGTACTAGTACAATCTATGATTAGAAAAAAAAATCTAATAGAATTACTTCCTACTGCTTCAATGCTATGTCACTTTCATATTCCATAAGGCTTTGGTTCTAAAACGTGAAATACATCATTTTTATATGTAAGTTTTTGCTAACATTATTTTATACGTAAAAAGTGGCAAAAAATAAAAATTAAATTTTCCTAAGAAACTTAACCCAAAAAACCGACCGAAAAAACCGAGAACCGTACTTAACCGAACCCGACCAAACCGATCATAGTATTGGGTGAAAATGGGTTATTATTTATGTTTCATGGATAACAACGGGTAGACTCAAAAGTAACTGAATCCGACCGAACCCGACCGATGGACACCCCTACATTTGAATTATATCACGTCATTATGTTTCATCAGTTAAGTGTTTAGGTAATTAATAATTAATCACCTTAATATTAATACATGATTTAAAAAAAATATTTTTCTAAGTCACATCAGTCTTAATTTTACTTGTCTTTGTTCTCATCTTTCCAAATTTAAATGATAAAATATTAAAGGAGTCTAATCCAGAGAGGTTCCAAACATAGAAGAGTATGGTGTATTTCATCTGATATGTGTATCGAAGGTTTGAGGTGCGTCATGCCTGACTTAGGTACCACATGGCCGAGATCCTTCAAGAATGCAATGGGTGTCTCTCTTCAAGCACCTTCGATGCAAGTCTATGTATGTCAGAGCAATTAATAATGAGGTGTTAAGGATTAGAGAAAAATACACCTTATACATTTATGAGTGCTATATTTATACTTGATGGTATGTATGAGTGTGATTATTGCTTTGTCAACAACTTTTTTAAATTTATAGAGAGGGTGACGTGATAAGTGTATCCATGTACATGTAAATGTTACATATACAATATAGATATTATGATTACATGTCAACAAGCTATGTTCGGATAAAAAAAAAACCAATATAAAGCAAATTCAAATTGCAAATTGTTTTTCCTTTTCCTTTCTATTTTTGGTGTTTTCCTACTTTTCCTTGAATTATAAATGTGGTATAATTCCACCATATTAAGGTAGAAAAATAATCCCTGAAGTGTTTGCACTCCCAACAATATATTCTCCAGCCTCAAATTGGGTTAAATAAGATACGAAATCGGTATAAATACGAATCTATTTGTAGCAAATATAAAATTGACCTAGTAGAATCAAAAAATCATCACCCTCATTGAACATGCCAGGAAAATGACAAAAAGCATGATGCATTTGTAAATTTTATTTTTTTCACTATCATTACCTCTCTTTGACATATAAACCGAGAGACTCTAGTACGCTCAAAACTATTATTTCAGTTCGATTTACAGCCCGTTTGAGGAAAGGATGTTTTTTCATCCCTTGTCCCAACTTCCATTTTATTATCTGGAACAATATAAATTTACAACTCTATTTTCCAAACTAGTTACCAAAAAGACATTTAGACTTCCTAGTATTATAAATTTCCCTTTTTGTTTAGTTTAACTTGCATAAAAGAAAAAACAAAAAGTGTCAACTTTTTAGACTATTCAATTGTTTAAGACTAATCTCCAACGAAACATGCATAATAGACAAACTAGATAGTAGGCATGACCCTTCCACATACTAGTTTATGTGATAATGTATACAATAATAGAATTGGTTCATGCATTATCAGGAGGAGGATATAAGGTTGAGAGAGAGCTCCAGAACTTAAGTTTCAAGCTTTAAGGTTTGGCAGAGGTTTTGTACAACTAATGTTAACTGCTGAAAAAGGAATGCACTTGTTTCACACCCAACACCATCTACGAGAGAAGTAAATACTTGGAATCAAATCAGTAGCCAAACCACACAGAAACCTGAACTTTCAAAGTCAAGGGTAACCGTACATGAAGGGAAAACAAGAAAAACAGATTTAAACGCAGCCACTCCTCACCTGGGTCTGGGGAGACTCTTAAACCTTTTTTCCCTTTTCTTATTGTTCTGAAAGATGATTATATAAGAGCACTTTAAGCCAGTAAAGATCAGAGAGCATATTCTTCTTCAAAATCATCAACTTCATATTCTTCCTCATCCCAATCATCTTCCACAACTCCTATGTGTCCACGCAATATAGTCACAATGTGCTGGAAATCTCTTAGTCCCCTCCGCATGTGATGGGCCGGAATTGCTTGAGAATCATTTTCAGATGTCATTAGAGGTTGACAGTTAGCCAGTTGGTCCCTCTTCAACACAAACACTCCAGAGGGCTCCAGAATGTCCACACTAAAGGGTGGTGACAATGAGCCTCCCAGAACTTCAACATAAGAAACACTGCAATCAAAATTTTCAATTTAGGAATTTTGCATAACCATCTGCAATATGATTCTTCAGTAATATCCAGCGATACTTCTTCAAATGAAACTTGGACATAACCATGTCATGAAGTATGCATAAACTCATGCTGAACGGAACAGAGGCATGGTAAAATTGATAATGAAGTCCATGTGTTTCTAAGTTCTAACTTCTATAACATTTAAAGGAGAAAATTGCAACGATTAAGTAAAATCTATTCAGCCACTAAGTTTAATATAGCCTTGACAATAAACCTGTTTGCCAACATCAAACCAAAGATAGAACGCACCAAATGTATAGCAAGCCATCCATTTCTTGTCTCTGTACCCTTCCCAAAAGCTCTATCTGCAAGATACCACCAATACAAAGCACAGGTTCTGGAAGCCTGAACTTCTGTAACCGATTTTCCTGTTCAGAAGGGTTCTATTTTAGAAATTAAGAGTGTATAGTAGTTCTTGGAGTTAAAAACAAATGTGTGGAATTTCACTGGAACAAAATCATTGAAAGTATTGGTGCCAATTATTCTGTCACCAGCAACTTGCAGGTAGGTATTCCATGTTGGAGAAATAATTTCCCATAATCCAACAATTTTTACTTTTCCACTTACAATATTTACATTGAGTAATATATGAACCACGAATCAAATGCACAGAAATGTCTGTGGATCCAACAACTACTTCATTCACTCCCCATCACATGCATCAATGCACATACAAACGTCACCACAAACAAAGAGGGAACAAACAAATGGGCCTTACCAACCAATGCATTTAAGCATAGTTGTAAGTTGTTAGTGAAGTATCCTTCTTATACATGCCTTTGTTTTTTCCTTACTTTCACCTAGTGGGAAGACAATTTGTTTATATGCTGGTTTTGAAGTTGTACAGATCAACCAGTTTTTGTCATGTATCAATGTACGAAAAATGTTACATACACTATCTACCACAGGCTGAATAAATGGTATATAGTATTATCAGAGATATCAATTGCATACAGTAGTGCCACTATTGAGACAGAATTGCATCAATAACTACCGTGGATATGGAAACCACAGAGCATCTCCGTGTTGCACCTGTCACCCAATATAGCAACAATTTGTGGCCATTGCAGCCCCTATGCTAAAATGAGGCTACCCTCCACCCACTTCCCCCCTATTTTCTGAGTTGTCAGACATTTTCTTTGGCAACTTAATGCAATTTTGTCCCTCTCCCTCCCTCTTTCCATTTCATAAAGCTATATTCAGCCACCAACCACCCACCACTTTAGCCAGAGTTTTTTTCTGGCCATGCCTGGGGGACTCACTTCTCTTCTCTTTTATGCACACACTATGTTCTATTTATTGTTCACACCTCACACTTCCCCTGCTCTTTCAGTTTTGTCTTCTGAGTAGAAGAAAGGTCCTTGACCTTCCTCTACCTCTGTTCTGCCGCAACTTATCTATTTCTCTTTTTTGGATATGCATTCTATGTCCTGATTTCACTTCACTTGCTCACCCCTGTATTCTATTATTCGTCACCTTTGACATCTTATGCAGCCATTGCATCATCCACTTGGGAGGCTTAAACTTGTTTGATTCCTTGATTTTTGTTGTTATCAACTTATGCTGTTGTGCATATAACTAGGAGTTAAAAATGTGACAAACAATGTGAGAATAAGTTATTCAATTTTACTTGGATAACAAGTTAACAATAACAAACTATATTTAGCTATATGATTGTGGGTAGACTGAACACTGAGTTTAGTGGTTATAGAAGGGAACTATTGCGATTCAGGACTAACTTCAGAATTACATTTATGCAGGAGAGTGAGGCATCCTTCAATACCAAAAAAATCTAGTATTTTCTAGCTGTTAATATCAAGTATCAGGAAATCATCGAAACAGAAATTATTCAATGGAAACCAGTAAAGAATAAGATGTCAGATACCTGAGTCATTGGAAACTCTGGTGAAGTGTAGGTCCATACAAACTTCTCATCATCTAAAGCATCTAAAGAGGATTTAGGATGACCCATTTTAAACCGAACAGATTTTGCTGAATATATTGGTGAACCCATCTGAAAGTGAGCTGGACAGTTAAAGAAAAATATTGTTAGCAAAAGGGCATAGAGTAGACATAGAAAAACACATGATTTGTGAGGATTTCAATAAGTACCTTGGAAAGGCTGGATATTGATTTCTGTAATAACACAAATTTCAGAGACTAACTCATATGTTAATGTCTCGGGCACATTGGGATTACTTTGCCCATTACTTGACCAGTAGGAAAATCTACCAGCTACGTGATCTCTTGGCTCTAGAGTATTATCAATGCTCTCCTGAGGCAAGTTATCAGTGCTAGAAGCACCAATTGTCTTAGCAATGCAATTCATTGCAACAGATGAGGTGCAAGCTTTAACTAAATAAGCATAGATTCTATGATCTCTCTGTAGAGTTAACCATTCCATGGAATTGCTCGATCCAACATCTGCATGCTCCTTTGCTCCATGTTGATTCAGTTCAACAACACAAGCAACTCTAGATAATTGAGGAAACATTTTCAAGCAAAGCTGCTTGCAAATACAGTTTGCAATCACTGCAAATCATAATACTACTACTTGTTAATCATTGCAAATAATATTTTCAACTAAATTTTCTCTGTTGAAAATGATAATTTCAATGACACTGACCATTAGCAAATAGTAATGAAATTCAACGAAATAACTTTTGGCATTAAGTCTTTCATAAAATAAGAAATATCATGAAAGGAGACGATTAAAACATGCAAAAAAAATGTATAAATTACAGGATAACAAAATCAATATAATTCCCTTTCTAGTCTCAATGCATATATGTGATAGGGATCAACACAAACTAGTAAGCTACACCGAAGAATCCTTAGTGCTGGAAGCTTGTGTTGCGCACTACACTACTTTTAAAAAAACATAAATAGAAACTGTTTGTATGCGGTATACTACAGTTTGGCTGATGCTTCAGGAAAGTAGCATCTATTCATATCTCTAAACCATCACTGCACACACAATTAGGAAAGGACCTCTTTAAAGAATGTGCAAATAAACAGTAAAAAAGGATAAGAAACAAATTTTAAGCATAAGTCTATCAGAATATAATCCTCAAATTCTCAAAATTGTAAGGGACAGGCCAGTATGAGGCTAGCACTTCCATAACAAATAAAATGAATCTGAAAACATAATGCTAAAGGAACAAACAGACCAAATGTGAAATTCAATGTAAAATGCATGCAACAAGACACATCTCATCATGCAACTGAGGCATAAGTTGAAAAATAAGCACATATTTTAAACTAGAATAACTCACCATAACGTCTCCAAGACCGTGAGACACAGCTTACACGAACAAGATCAGCCGGATCATCCAGACACATGAGTATCTTGAGAGAGGTGTCAGAATCAAGACAACTGAGGAAATCTCTACTATATTCCATAGTGGACACAAGACAGTTGACGAACAAATAACACTAGGTTATCTTCTCATACCTGAATTGGCACACTGAGTTAACCACAACATCCACCATTGTTAACTTCAAGGTGAAATACGGAAATTATCAAGTATTTATAATAAAACAGTAGTCACATCTAAAACAACTTTAAAAAAAAATAACTTTTTGTCAAATTTGTTTCTATTCATGAATGCTGACTAGCAAAGTCGAAACAAATACCCGTCCCTAAAAATTGGGATATTTTTATTGACCAAAAAAAATTTTGGGATATTTTCACTTCCCCTCATTTCCTGAGGCCCGTAACATAGTAATGGGACACAGGAATTTGATTTTTTTTTCCCACCACTCAGGCTAATCAAACCATGAAGCAAACGAAGAATAACTGAACAAATTGCAAGGATGCTAAAGCCAATTGCTTTAAACATGATCAACCGAGTAAATAACCAAACAAATTCAGATAGAAAAATTGAAAATCAAATAATTGAGTGATGGGTCGTGAAATTGAGGCATTTTCGGTGGTGCAAATGCAATCAAAGGGGTGGAATTTTCCGGGAAAATAAATAATGGATATAAAGAGGGAAAGGGAATTGAGAGGGGAAATTTGTGAAGAAGTTTGAGAAAAAAAAAAGTAAAAGAGGGTTGTGTGTTGAAGGTAAAGGTACAAAAAACTCACCTTTGATGAGTTGAAGAAAACATGTTCGTTGCAGAAGCGAAACCCTAGAAGTAGAAGGGAGAGAAAATTGAACAAAAAAGGAGAGAGAAAATGGTAGCGATAGAGAAGGAAGAGAGGAATGGCGTATAATTCGACGGAACAAAAACTATTTTTTCATGATTAATCATATTCAAAATTTTAACGAAATAAATTAAAATAAAATAACAAAAATTTTCACATAAAGTTGTGTTGTTATTGTTATGATTTTTTTTTAAACCTGTGCAAGGATAAAAAAAAAAGTTAAAAAATATGTTTAAGAAATTAAAAAAAGAAAAATTTTTATTTTTATCACGTGGAAGATTATGTAGGTGAGAAAAATCGTTATTTTTACTTCTTTTCACGTGGAAGTTATTTTTATTATTATTACTTATTCTTTAACCTGTTTGGAGAATTTAAGTAGTTTAATTTAAAATTTTATATTCAAATCTTAGCTTTTTATTGTAAATAAAAATTATTATTATTTGCTTTTGCTTTTTTTCCAGATTTTTCTTTTAATCGACATAGATTGTTCGAGATCCGTCTGTGTGAAGGATGATTTATGAAAATTGGATGTTAGGTGAATTGGTGGGGTTGGGATTCCAGTTTTGCTTCAAGCTCTTCCAATTTGATTGGACATCATGTAACTTTTATTAATTAACTCTTATATTTATTTTTTAATGTATAACAATACATCTAGTTCGAATCTTCTTTTTTATTTTTTTTATCTCATGAGGTCTTTCTTTACTTTGTTTGTTGCAATTTCTACGGTGAAATCTATGCTGGACTTTGTTTTATGAGGTGCATGATAGTCGTTGGCTCAAATCCAACGGCCTAGTTTTGTTCAAAGTAACCGGTTAAACCGGTAATGTTATAACTTAAAAACTTTGCAATTACTCGTACAGAACCTAAGACCTTGTATTTGCTAAAAGGGGCATTAGATTGAAAGGTTATTGTGAGCATTGTTAACGCATTATTTTGAAAGTGAGGTTCTCTTAGACGGTGGTTTAGTAGACAAATGCGAGATAACGATCATTCCTTAGTTTTATATGTCAGTATTATGTGTTTATCTTCGTGGAATTAGATGGAGAACACCATAACTCAGCTGGATTTAGTGTATTTATTTCATTTAGGGTTGTGTAATTGTTTGTGTTTTCCAATATTGCACTTTATCTACCTTAATTGGTCTATGTAAAAGAATGACAGATGAATATTTTGGGTAAGTATTAGTTAGCATATCAATATTTTGTTTTGTTATTGTTAAAATGTAAAATCCCTCAAAATGGCATGCTCTAGTTGCATTGTTGATGATGATATTAACTCTTGGGTCAGAGGAGGCCTGGAGTTTGAATCATGTTTAGTGTTGTATTAAATTAGATTTGTTATTCAATGATGAAAAGCACCTAAACATCAGTTTGGCCTTACAAAGCTGTCATGGTGAGGTTAACAATAAATTATCAATTGAACTAAAAGATCTGTAGTCCTGAATTGAACTGCTCTGATATTAATTGTAACGTCCAGCACTTATTTTTTCTTTTATTTTCAGTATTTAAATAAAAATTATCAATAAATTTTTCATAAAAATAATTAATTAACCATTCCTCCATCGTCAATATACTTAGCCTAAAAGATCCCAAATAGTTTCTATATAAGTGTTTAAAAAGCCTGAATTCTAATCAGAAGATAAGAAAATCAGGTTTTGAGAAAACAAGGGCATGGCGTTATGTGTGAGCACCATTGATGCCCTGACGCTACGCGTCGGGCTGGCGTGTGGCGTCAGAATGACAATAGCAGCAATGCTACTGTCATGGCACTCTAGGCCATTTGGCCAACTTCTTAGGGGTCTATCTCACCCAAATCAGCTCTAAACCTCACCAAACTTTGAGGGCACCATGTTACCCCTATTCTGTAGCTGCTGGCGCAGTTCGTTTCCCAAAATTCCAGTCCAATATTGAATTATGCATAAAAATGCATTTAGGCCAACTTATGGCCATTTCATCACACCAATCAACTTGAACTCATATAAAACACAAAATGAACAAGCAACCCAATTCTAAATTTCCATAGGGACTTATCGGGCAATTCTAGGGATACTGAATCCCATCGGATCTCCATTTCCCCTATCCAGTTCCTCAATATTACTTTAAATTCATTAATTCTCATATCCAAACTTCATAACTCTTTTATAACATTTTGCAAACACAATCACGTAACAATCAAACAAACATTTCCTGCCAAGAATGCATGAGACTGGATATCATATGGCTCTGTGCCGTAATTGAATCTAAATAGGCAATTCCTGGGCATAATGCATGAATAACTACCTATTGACTCAATGCAATATCACACACAATCATTACACATTCACACCTAGATTTATCACATATACAAACACTAATGGCTCAGTGTCATTAACTATCATGCCAAATGTAACATCCCGATTTCTAACTTAATTACCGATTGAAGTTAAGCTATTAATTAAAGGTTAATTACAGAATCAGGATTAATTGTTAATTAGAGTAATTGCTGATTTGGGTAATTGAATAAATAATAATAGTACCAGACGAAAGGACGCATGTGTCCCTAGGAGTATAAGACAACTTCAGCTCTCTCTTTCTCTCATTATTCACGCTGGCAGCTCTCCTTGTGCGTGCATATGGTCTCTCCTTCCCTGTTTTTCTTCTCCTTCACTCTCATTCACATCGCCACTCAAACAGTAAGAGAGTCGAGAGCTCCTGGAGGAATATCAACACAGCTCTGACTCCACTCCCTGTCCTCTCCTTCCTCCCTATTACCCTCTTCCTCTCCTTCTTCTTCTACATGGAGCTGTGGTATTCCAGTTGGAAGGCTGTACTGGAAGTGCTTTGGAGCTATGGAGGAGACGGACCCGTTGGAGGAAAGGAGCAACTCTGGCCCAGGATCAACGCTGAACTCGAAGGCTGTTGGAGGAGTAACGGAGGGACGATCGGTCAACACTGCAACTTGAAGAGTCTCTGAACCCCGACAGCAGGTAGGGGGCGCTTTGCATGCCAAGCGTATGGTTTATGACCGGGTCCCTGGTGCTTGCTTAATGTAATATGTGTGTGAAATGTGTAGATCGATGTGTAGTGATTGACTGATTGTGCATGCAACTTCCGAATTGAGACATCTGTGAAAGGTTGAGGGTTGTGTGACCTCGTCTCTGAGTGCCTGTTAATACTTCTGTGATGCATGTTGCTAAAATCTGAGTTTGTTGAGTGAATGTGTGTGTGTGTTTCCATTATCCCCTAATGCATGAGATGTGAATTGATGCGTGATTTCCAGTTTGAATGCCGTGTGGAAAGGTATGCTAACTCTGTTAAAAATGTTGAATGGATGTACTGTAACGTGGTTGCCTTTGCTTGCTGTTGTGAGTTATTATGTTAGAAGCAGGTGATGTTGTAATAGAATGTGGGATTCCGAATGAATCTGAATGCTGTGTGAGGGATCGGTTATAACCCATTGATGGCTGTGTGAGACGCGTCTGGTAAGCTTGGATGTTGTTGTGAATTTGCATGAGGTTGCATACGTGAGGTGATTCCCAGATGTCTGACCAGTTCCATGAGGACCCGTGGTAGCCGAAGGAGCTAGAGTTGGGTCTCGAGACGTCACAGGGTGACCGGTGCCACACGGAAAGGGCTAGTGGACGGGGGTCGGAAGGGCATCTGGAGTCGTATAAGATGAGCTTCAGTCAGATTCTGGTTAGTTCCATGAGGACCCGTGGTAGCCGATGGAGCTAGAGCTGGGTCTCGAGACGTCACGGGGTGACCGGTGCCACACGGAAAGGGCTAGTGGACGAGGGACCGGAAAGGAATCTGTACTGAACTCCTTGTCTTAAGTCGGATCCGCATGCATGAGTCTATGAGCATTGTTTGCATGAGTCTATGAGCATTGTTAGTAAGATTATTGTGAATTGTATGGATCAAATGAATTGGGTGAATCCGGTTGAATTAATAGACAGGTAATGATACTGTGGCCGAGTGCAGTGTGACGCTGTGTTTGAGAATACATGTTATTGTGCGAATGCCGATTGAATGATGTGGTCTGGCTCCAATATTACTTGGTAGTATGTATATATGTATATCGTTATGAATTGAACCTGGTAAATCATATAATTGAGAATGGAGGTAAAGTCCGAGTCAATAACTGTCACTTTATATGCAAAAGCTCACCCTTATACCATTTTTCAGTGTGTGCAGGTCATGCTCGGAAATGATGATAAGGTTTCAAGTCTGAATGTGGTGTACTTCGACTGTTGAGTGCTTATATTGTATTCACTATGTTAGTCAGTGTAGCCTTGGCCGGCTCTTATGTAAAATAACGATTAAACATATCCATTATAAAGATTGCATAATCATGGTGTCATTGTGTGGTATCTTATTAGTAAACGCATGAATTTTCTCTGATTTGATAAGTATAGACAGGGTGTCACATGTATGGATCTGTAAATAATAGTAAGGGCATAATGTGAAGTTAATGAGTATTCCGAGTATAAGGTTGCATGTATGTGGGTCGGTAGATTGGATTGTGGGCATGTTTACATTTCTGGGAACATATATTCATACATACGTGCTTTATGTTTATTTGATGCTTATTACCGGCTGGGATATCCCTGATGTTGAGTGGATAACTCTAAGTTAATGAACCCTGAGAGGAACATAGGAGATTTAGATCCTGTTCCGAGTGAACACACTGAGTGATTCCGAGTGAAAACCTTGAGTGACCCTCTTCTGAGAGAAGAGTTAGTGTAGTAGTTTAAAATGGAATAGATTCTAAGTGTAAGGTATTTATAATCTGAGTGAAAGATGTAAAATCCGAGTGAGTGAGGATCTGTATCCCGAGTGGTTGAGTTTTGAATGAATCCGAGCGGGACTTAACTACCTGATTTTCCGAGTGAAGTGCAAGCATGAAGATTTACCGAGTGGACCTCGTCCATATCCGAATGGGAAATTACCTTGTACCGGTGTTCGCCTCAGCGAGTTAGACCTAGCTCCAGCGAGTGCGTGTTTGGAGAGGCCTTGTGTTGGACTCCGCCCGAATGTCTTCTTCTCCGTTGTGCATTATCCTGTCTTGCTCGGGCGGTGTTGGACCCCGTCTGAGCGAGTGGACGTTGTAGAGTACTTCGCCCAGGCGTTGTTGCGCTTTGCTGAACTGGGCGGAGTGGTTCAAGTTTCACCTTTCCTTAGGTTGCCATACATATGTGTCTTCCTTATCCTTCCCTCACCTATTCCCTTATGCTGAGCGCCCAGTAGTTCCATCGAAGAAAGGTTCGTCCTGTGAGAGTGAGTGGACGCTGTTGTGAGGTTCGCTTGAGGAGTTTTCATCCGTTATGGCATCGTTCAGGCGGTGTTGGACAACGGATGAGTGAGTCACCTTTCGTCCTGGAATCCGCCCAGACGCTGGAGCGTCACACCGGACCGAATAGACCGGTCTCTGTCCTAATTCCCCTGTTGCTTGTCTTATGCGTGCGAATGCTCTTCTGCTTCCCTCGCCTTCTTCTTTCCTTCTGTGTCAGACGATTCGTGGCTGCTTTTGTGAAAAAATTTCCTCGCTGTTTTTTTTTGGGATTTCTATTTGTAAAAATTTAGGGTGTTACACCAAAACCTATACACGTAACCACACATATATCACACATGTACATACAACACTAAACACATAATTAAACCACATTCTCATGTGGATATATACATACTCATAAATTTATACATTTTATAATTATAAATATCCTGGCATTGTTGCACTGCTCACTTGTCCTAGTCTTTACGGCGTTCGCAATGTCCCTTTCTCGTTATCTGTAAAAGAATAACCATAAGGGTGAGTATTTAATGTTTTCATATAATTCAAGTGATAGAAACTAAAAGGATATCACCTAGGGAGTTCACACTTTTCTCTTAGAGATCAATTCCATAACTCCTTCTTAAACAAATCTCTTATACACTTACAACTCATCAAAATCATCATCATGCATAGTTATTTCAAACAACATATCTTTAGTATATCATATAATATCATCACCATGACTCAATCACACTTTTCATAAATAACTATCACCTTTATAAGTCATTCATAATATCACAAATCAATAGCATAATTCATCAAATTGATTCTCAATTCATGATTCAATCTCAAATTTATAATTCAATCATAACTGAATCTCAAATCACGTCATGTAAATGACAACTAGTATCCGAATACTAACGGAGCAGCCACCAGCTGGGAGTCACACCGACATCCCGTGAACTCTACCTAGTCCACCGAGCCACACACCGGCTCCCCACCTCAACCACTGGGTCTCTACTTGGACCACTAGGTAGCTCAACTGGATCTCTACCTAGACCACTGGAGCCAAAAGTAAAGGGTAATACATACCGAATGGCTGTCCACACTACATATCATGCATATATAGCATATAATCATCAACATCATTAATCAATGTATAATCCTTGACATAAAAGCCATACTCTTTGAAATATCATCATCAAAGTTGTAACCAAGCATAAATCCGATATCATCAACATCACATAATTCAATATCATTCCTATAAATCACTTTAAGCATAATATATTGATCAATTCTCATTATATGTTCCATAATCACGTATCCATTTTACCCTTACTTCTCACTATCACATAACACATAATCATAATCCATCACCTTCTCATAGTCAACATCACAATTCAAGTTTCAATTTATAAATCAATCTCATTAAATAACGTCATTGCTCATAAATACATCATATACATTATCTCAAAACCTCATTATGTAATCCTAAACAGCCCCAAACCACATATTCTCACGCAGACCATTCACATAAATACACAATTTAATTATACTACATAAAAACTCATCAAAACATTAACCAAATACTCACTACAAACTCCCCTTACCTCAATTCCATTGCTCTTTAATTATCCCGCAAGCACCGACGCGCCAAAACACTAAATACGTAAAATTACAAAGGGGGTTTTAGGAACTAACCATCAAAATCTTAACTTAAGAAAACACTTGAAAATTAACCCTTAAAGCTTCATAAGCACACCATCACCAAAACTATTGGTTCTTTTAAGAAATCCCTAATTCCATCAAACTTCCTTTATTTCATTCATAGCCTATATGAAACAAAATTCAATTCCGTCACTTAATCATTCATCTAAAAGCCTTAAAAGCCCTTTTAATTGGTTTAGAATCACAAATTTCAAAGCTTATTCAAATCTCAAAGAAAGCTAAAAATAGAAAGAATCTTCCACCAAATCTAAAAATTGAAGGATTTCATGTGTTTACCTCTTGTTTTCCACCTTTAATCTGCCATTAATTTCAAAGTCCAACTAAAAATTGGTTTGAATCCATGCCTTAGGGCTTAGAGGAAAAGAGAAGGGAGAAATAGCCCTAACTTGATATTTTAACCTTTGTTTTGTGTGGTTGTCACTGTAACCTTTTAATTCTGATCATTATGCTGGAGCTACGCGCCCCCTGACGCTACGCGTCAAGTTTAAAATTTAACCCGGACGTTATGCGTCAGGTTTCCCATCTTAAAAACCCTAATTTCTCCTTTTATTCCATTTTGAACTTACACAATTACCATAGATTCTTAAATTTTCATAATTTAAATTCATTTGCGTATTTATTCATTCTTTCTAAATATAAAAACACTGGATGTTACAGTATGCAGTGCTTGTTGTATAGGGAAGTATCATTAATTACCTTTTTTCTGAATCTTACACTCTCTATACTGAGCCTTTACAGTTGATATATTCTAACAGTTGGGGTCCTTCCCCTAACTACTCCATTGATGGTTTTAGATATTACATTCTATTCACTGATGTTTTTTCAAAATACACTTAGTTATATCTCTTGTGTAGCAAATCTGAAGCTATAAGTGTATTTTTGCAATTCAAATCAATGGTTGAAACTCTAATTTAACTCTAAAATTAAAGCTATACAAACTGATGAAGGAAAAGGGTTTTTAGCTTTCAGGAAGCACTTACAGGCATCAGGAATCTTACACAGACTAAGTTGCTTATACCCTCACCAACAAAATGGTGTTCCTGAAAGGAAACACAGACATGTCACAAAGACAGGACTCACTCTTCTTGCAGTTGCAAATTTGCCCCTACAATTCTGGCTAGAAGCCTTTGCCACTGCAGTATTTGTAATCAAAGATTACCTATACCAACCACCAACTATGTGTCACCCTATGAAGTCCTTTTCAAACATACACATGACTACACCCTACTCAAGCCTTTTGGTTGCCTGTGCTTTCCTTATTACTCTACACAACATAAAGGTTACAGATGTCTCTCACCCATAGGAAAAATCTACATTGTCAGACATATTGTCTTTGATGAGTCCCAATATCCTCTTTAAACAAATCCCTCCTTTCTCACAAAACCCTCCCCCTCCTCCTCTTCAACAATATACCACACCTTACATACCCACTATAACACCAACAGTTACCATAGAAACTCTCACCCAACCTGTCAATCACCCTGCTATTCAGCCATCTACCATACCTGACCAACCAGCCTCTATATCCTCTGCTCCCCAAATACTCCTCCAAACTCTTAGGAGCCTAACTTACAAAGTCTACCCAACACCTCTAATAACACTCACAACATGATGACTAGATCCAAAGCTGGCATATTTAATCCTAAAGCTCATCTTTCTCAAACTGAACCCACTACATCTAAAGAAGTAATTAATATCCCAGTCTGGAAAATAGCTATGCTTAAGGAATATCAAGCTCTTGTTAGCAACCAAATAGAAAACCTATCAGCTGCAAGTGGTTGTTCAGTTTAAAATATAATCTAGATGACACTCTTCTCAAACATAAACTTCATGTTAGACTAGAGTAAATATGCAGCAAATAGAGATGAAAAAAATTGAATATATTTTCTGAATATGCATCAGTATTATTATGGCAAAGCTGTCATGGTGAGCTTCATTATGTGTGTTGTTAGGATATCACAAACCAACAATCATGGCTTTGATTCACAATGATCAAATTGCAATATTTGTAAGAAAAAAACTTTAACCTACAATAACCAGTCACTTAGTCTAAAGATCATGATGGACTCGGTCAGGATAAGTCTAACGTAGATTTCACCAACTTTAACCTAAAAAAGTCTTTCTCATATGATACATCTCCTCTGTATATGTATAGTGTTTTTCTAACTTGTGCAAACTTACATAGACTAAACATTAATTGCACTTATAAACTAAATTTTATGACTGAGTCTTTATTAAAATATAATTTTATCTCCCATAATTAAATATTCAATCTTTCTCTTTCCATTCTCTATATTCACTTCTCACTCAAAGTAACATCATGAAAGTCTAAAAGACACCTTTTTTACTATAATAATAAAAAATTAATGTATTATGAATATAATCTTTATACACTAATTTGAAAATTTTAAAATTATGTTTATTGAATTAAATGTATCATCTTTTAAAAAAACCTTGTAATGTATATATATGTATATAGAATTTTTATTTTATATTGAATTTATATGAATTCAATTTAAAATAAAATCTCCATATGTACATGACAAGGTTTGTTTTCTTTGAAGGTGATACATTAGTAACTATTTCAATAAACATAATTTTTAACTTAACAAATGGGTGTGTGAAAATTATATGTATAATACATTAAAACTTTATTATTATTATTATTATTATTATTATTATTATTATTATTATTATTATTATTATTATTATTATTATTATTATAGGTGAGTAAGATATGAATATATATATATATATTGTGGAAAGAGAGAGAGAGAGACTAAATCTTTAATTATGAGAAAGAAAATATTATATTTTAATAAAAAATTATTCATAGAATTTAGTTTATAGGTGTAAATAATGTCTTGACTCGTGCAAGCTTTTATAGGTTAGAAAAACTCAAATAATAACTAAGCAATCAATTGGGAAACTTTATAACTTTTGAAAATTCATAAGATCATCTTCATCTAAAGGATCTTAATGGGTTCTTAGTGCACCACAAAAGAAATTGGATAAAGTTACACCATTTTTGTTTGCATCAGTGGCAGAACCATAAAAAATAAGGTGAGTTGTACACATAAGTCTGTGTTTAAAAATAGAACCGTAAACAATAAGTAAATTATCATTTGTCGGGAGTCCAATATTTGAATTGCATATGTTATAGTACTTATTATCTACAGTTAATAAATTTCACCATTGACAATATGATTAATAAAATCATAACTTTTCGCACACCATTAAGTGTCTGTTTTGTATGCAATTGAAGAAATAGAGTTATAAAAAAGAAAAAATCTAAAGGTTATTGATCCTTCATGCTATTTGAGATAATCAAAACTCTATTTAACCGCAGGATCTAAAAACCCTTTTCCCCAATCTCCGTTTAAATAACTGAACGAGGAAAGAAACAATACTTAAAAGGATGTTTGGTTTGTAGTTGGGGAAACAGAGGTGGGGAAATGGAAAAATCTAAAGGTTGATATTGATCCTTCACACCGTTAAAGACAGTCAAAACTCTGTTTGACAATAAGATAAAATTTTTTCTTCACACCACCTCTGTTGCGTTCACATCAACGCTGCACCAAACGTCTTCTAAGTCTCTTCATTCTTCACTCTAAAGACTTGACATTTTATTTCTCTCTAAAAACCTAAATTGAATGCATCTAACACCTCTTCTGTGTGAACCTTCATTGCCACTTATCACCTCATTGAGCTTCTCTACACCTCGGAGATGTTCTTTTGTTCCACCATGTACCGCCAAAGCTATCTTTGATCTTCATTCACCAGCCACATCAGTTGTGTTCATTCTTTTTCTTTGCATTTTCATTTTCCCTATTCTATTTGCTCTACGATTGTGTTTTAAGGAAACTTGCAATGTTCCTTTCTTTTATGTGTGTGGGATGGTATAAATCAAAGGGGATTCGAATTTTAGCAAGAATTACATATCTTTTTTTATATGACTATAATAATTAGGTTTTGGTTTTGATGCTTATGGCTATGCTTATTTCTCCAAATCATATTAGGGGTTTTGAAGTTGGTGTAATATTTTTCTTCTCTTTTATCACTTTGAAAGTGAAAATGAATTTGCTTCTGAAACCAAGTACGGTATGTTCTTTATTTTTGTCATTACATTTCTATTCTTCATCACTTTTTTACTCTACAATTTCTTCTCCATTCGTAACTTTTTTTCCTCAATAAAAATTGAAATTTTACTTCATTCTAATCTATGGCAAGTTATTTAGTCAACTAACAATAATTGTTTTATAAATAAGGGCTTTTACTGCTCTTTTTTAGTGTTATAAGGAATCAATGCTTTATACAGTGCAATCTACCCGATTGAAGGAATAATAGGATGTAACACATATATGTATGGTGGGTTTGTGACTTCTGCTTTGGTGTGCTCTACTATGGGAAAATTCTATTTTTGTAGCCCTGGGAATTAGAAGTTTATACTATTATTGTTTTGACCAATTTTATATTGTTATGTATGATGTTATGTATTAAGTATAGGAAAAACATGGGTTATGTTTGTTTTCCATTCGGTTGGTATTGGTCATGTACAAATATAGTGACCTAGATATTTAGTTGTAAGGGGTTATGTAGAATGAAACTTGGGTACATAAATTATGTTTTGGTGGGTTTGAGTTGTGCTTGTAACAACTCACTATCATATATTAAGCTTGTAGGTGGTTTAATTATTACATCCTTTATAGGTTGACTTGTTATTTTGTATCTTATGTGAGTACTACTAGTACTCTTTGTTAATGAAGTCTTTGTTTGGATGATTAAAAAAATGTAAATGTTACATGTAATACCCTTAAATACTACAATAATTATACCAACCAAATACAACAATCATAAAATTTTTTAGTATAATTAATAAAATGAGAATACTAGTAAAAAATGAAATAAGTGGTTTAATTAGGTTAATTCTTTTAGAAATTTAATTACGACACTGAATGTTAATTTTCATAGTCCTTGTAGCAGTGATAATGAACAAAGTAATGATCTAAATGTATGCATATATAAATATTATATATATATACATATATATATATATATATACGTATATATAAGAGTAGGGTAACTGATTTGAAATATTGTAACATATCTTAGCACTTAATCTATAAAAAAGTTTGTAAGAAGATTGACAAGGTTATTTATTATATACCGCCTTCTTGATAGGTTAGTTATTAACTAGTATATACATAGTTATAATAAAAGGGAGTACTCCATGGCCAAGAGGAGTTATATCATACAATAAAAAAAACTATCCTTGCCTACATGCTAATTAGTCAGTCCTCATTCATTATACGTAATTATAATATATTTCCCTAGTTATCCTCTATAGTGGAATGACCATCAGATGATTCGTCATCCTCGTTCCTGTGGTCCGTGAGAGGAGTTGGAGGTAGTGGAACGATAAGAAAGAAAAGGATCAACATCATGAAAATCCAATACCACCCTAGCCCTAAAGGTGACAGTAAGGGCCACTAAGGGGTTAGCTACCCCTAGTACAGTTTGAGATAATCATACGGTGACAATTCCGTAATGTACATGACCCATCCAGTGGTGTTACCAATGTGCTGGGTCGAGTTGCCTAGGTTTTACTCTAATATCAGCAATGTGACGTTGGTCAGCATTATCCATAATGGCTATCTGCTCAATTTGTATCTCATTTTATTATAAAACATAAACCAGGAAAAATGGTAAGAAACAAAAAGTACCAATGACATACAAGACATGCAAAAATAAAAGTTTTTTTCTATAAAATCTTGAGTCCTGGTAGCAAATTTCTCCAAACATGTTATTTACAGTATTGAACATGAATGCATGCATAGTCGATAGTTCTTATTTTAGTTATTGTCTTGTTCCATAATTAATTAACAACATTTTATTATCTCTTTTATTGGTAACGAAGATGCAATACATGTGGGCCCTTAAGTTTTCTTTTATTAGGAGCAGTTAAGAGTTGATATTGTTTCATAATAAAATAATAACTACCTATATGGTAAACGAACAACTCCACTGACCTTAATATGCACTTCAGGCCTAGTCAGATTAGCAAGAGTTTGCTGTAAATTTACCCAACACTGGGGAGCGACCTCAGGTCTCCTAGGCCTTCTTTCACGCCCTCCTATTCCAAGGTTCGCTATTGAACCATCCCTAATCTATTCCTCTAATTATAACTATATCACCTAAAACATTCTTATCTTTCATTTGTTATATAATGCATATCATATATTTACTTAGTTCAATTTTTAAAAAAACTTTTCATTCTTTTTTGTAGGATCTATCAAAATTTCGATAGAGTTTCCCAGTAAATTAAATATTTCCAAATTTTATCTTTAACCTGTTGCACTTAGAAAATTCCCAAACAGAACATCATATCCCCATTAAATGTACATTTTTAAGTCAGGCATCAAAACTTTCCAAGATTTTATCCTTTCATTTTCAGATATATTAGTTATTAGAAATGTTAAGTTAGTGTCCTGAGTAGCATATGTGATGGTCCCAGGGTGATGACTATAATGCCAAGACCAAGTTGTGGTGAATTATTTAAATAATGATGAGAAATCTTGATGTAATAGCGATATTGATGACTTATAAATGTTTTATTTGCATATTGCGTAGTGTGGATGGTCGATTGGTATAAATTACTCCTTATTTTTTGCTCCAGTGGTTGGTTGTGGCCCCGTTGAGCTACCCGATCGGCAGGTAGGACCCAGTGGTAAGGTGGGAAGCCAGGTAGGGCTTGGTGGACCAGATAGGGCTCACGGGGTATCAGGTAGGACCCCCAGCTGACGGCCGATCCTTTTAGTATCTAGAAACTAGAGTCATATTATTATGATTGGTTCAGAGTTAATGGTGACTATAGTTGAGATAGTGTTAATTAAATTGATGATGAAGTGATGTTAATTACATTAATGATGAGATAAAGTTAATTAAATTGATGATGAGATTGATGTTAAATTGAATTGACGATGAGAGTATACTATGCTTTTCCCATTGGATATACATATATTGTTAATTATTGACATTGATTTATATTGTCAGTCATTCATCCTTACAATTGTTTTTAGTGACTGAAGACAGGGATGTTGCAGAGGTTGTAGAGACCAGTGCCCACTAGGTGCGAAGCAATGCCAAGAAAGGAGTTTTTGGTTGATGTACATGTGTATGACTATGTAATTTTATGGTATTTTGAGTATTTATGACTATACCAATGGTTATGTAAATATGTATATATCTACATGTGTGTTAGTTAGTGGTTATTAAGGGTGATGATGTTGTGATGTTTGAGTATGACGTTGATGTTCCAGTGTTGGCCTTGATGATATATATATATATATATATATATATATATATATATGTGTGTGTGTGTGTGTGTGTGTGTATGTGTGTATGTGTGTGTGTGTTTTGATGGTCGTGGATGAGGATTTATGTTTGATGTTAGCATATTGTGAATTATGATAATGAATGTGTAAGGTGGTGTAATAGTAAAACTATGATGATTCCATTGATTGATATCCAAATTATGCTTGACTTCCTATGACACCAAGCCATTGACTGTGCATTTGTGTTATATGAGCAGGTAACTATGATTTATGCATGATATATATGTGTGTAAATAGATTGTGGTTAAATAATATATTGATGTTATGGTAGCAATGGAGAGGTGGATGAAATTAGAGTAAAATAAGTAAGTTTAGCCAACTAAAGAGGTAAAATGGAGTTCTGGTGGGATTCAGAGTCCTTTAAGGGTACCAATAGGTCCCTAGAGGTATTTATGACTTATGTGTATGAAGAAATGAATGGTTGCATTGTATTTGGACAAGTTTAGGGCATAAAGTTGCTATAAATTGTGAAAGTTGCATTTTAGCGCTTAAGTTGTTCATATGAAGAAATTTTTTAGTAAGAATTGAGCCAACAGGTCTAGAATGGGGGAATATAGTGCCCATAAAGTTTTATAGCAATCAGAGTTAAAGCAAGCAAGTAAGGGTGCGAGGAAGTTGGTTTTAAGGTAAAACTGCTACAAATCTCGCTTAAGCGGGACTATTCTCACTCAAGCGAGACTCTAGGTGATTTCTGGGTTATTTTTGCTCAAGCGAGAACAATCTCGCTTGAGCGAGACCTGGAGGGGAGATTCTGGTGAACTTTCGCTCAAGCAAGGCATTTCTCGCTCTAGCAAAATTGAAATTTGTTTTCCTTCCTTCATGAAAGTTGTAAATAATTGAGTTGTGGACGTTTTCCCGCTAAAATTGCCTCAATCGGAGATTTGTAGCTCAAGTTATGCGCAAAATACTACAAGGTGTTCAGGCTGAAATTTTATGCGGACTAGTTCCATATTTCTACAAATTGGGCAATCTTAATGGCATAATTAGCCTTTGACCCCTTCATAACATTTGTAGATAATTGATTAGTTGAGATGTACTAATTCGATTCACCTAGATTGGAGTTTTGTAGTTCCAATTAGACGTAAATTACTAAGTAATGTGTAGAAAACTAGCATGCTGAAAATTTTCCCTTAAACTTTTTCACACTATGGTCTGAATTTTTTATATCCACCACATTATTTAAAGTGAAGTAATTTAAACTGGGTGTAAATACATGATTTAAAATCTAATAATTAGGTGAAACGTTATATAAGTGGGTTTACAAAACAAAGACAAATGCTTATGGAAGCTTTAATAGACACAAAGCATGACTTGTAGCTAGGATTTCACCACAGGGATGACTTTGATTTTCAAGAAACCTTTAGCCTTATGGTGAAGCCAATAACTATTAGAGTTGTTCTCAACATAGCTCTCACCAAAGGATGGTACCATAGGCAATTGGATGTTGTAAATGCTTTTCTTAATGGAGATCTACATGAAGCTATATACATGACTCAACCCCCTAGATATGTTCAGGGAGATGGCTTGCTAGTTTGCAAACTAAATAAGTCCTTATATGGACTAAAATAGGCTCCAAGAGCCTGGTTTGAAAAGTTATATCAGACTGTACAGTCTATTGGTTTTTAGCAGCCAAGAGTTATTCATCTTTGTTTGTTAGATTTCATCCAAGTCACACCACCTTCATTCTAGCTTATATGGATGATTTGATTATCTGTGGAAGCTCATTGTTATTCAGAATCTGGTTACATATTTAGTAGCCAAATTTCCTATTAAAGATCTTGGATTTCCAAATTTGTTTCTTGGCATCCAAGTAAACCAAATATCAGAAAAGAACCTCTTCCTAACTCAAACAAAATACATTCATGATGTCCTCCAAACTACCAAACCTGTGAAAACTTCTATGGTGGCTAACCTCAAACTAAGTGTTGATAATGATAGTCCACAGTTTGACAATCTGACACTATATAGATTTATTATGGGAAGCTTGTAGTGCTTAACCATTACAAGACCAGAAATTTAATTTACTAGTCAATAGAGTTTGCCAGTTCATGCAATGTGGGATCCTAAGATATCTATGTGGCACCTCTACATGTGGGATCAAGCTTACAAAGTCTCATGATCTGACCCTATCAGCTTTATGTGATGTAAATTGGGGAGTTGCTATGAATAATAGAAAATCAACGATAGGGTTCTGTGTCTTCCTTGGCTTAACTCCTGTGTCATGGTCATCAAAAAAGCAACATGATATGAGTAAATCAACAACTGAAGCAAAATACAGGAGTATTGCTAGTGTAACTACAGAGCTTACATGGTTACAATCCTTTTTTAACCGAGCAACGTTTCTTAGTACCTCGACCTCCAATAATCTACTATGATAATCTAAGTGTCGTCTTTTTGTATGTTAATCTGATTCTACGCTCTAAAATAAAACATTTTGAGTTGGACTTGTTCTTTATAAGAGATAAAGTCAAGACGAAACAGATTCTGGTTCATCACATACCATCTGTAGAACAAACAACAGACGTTCTCACCAAACAACTTGCATTTCCAGCATTCTCAGGCTGTGTTTACAAACTTAGAGTTCATTGTCATTCACCCATGAGTTTGGGGAGTGTAAAGGAAATTGAACATATCAAGTTAGATAGTAATTAATTAATTAATTATTATTATTATTATTATTATTATTATTATTATTATTATTATTATTATTATTATTATTATTATTATTTGTGTTTACCATATTTTTCTGTTTTCTAAGCCATTGTGAGTTTCACATTGTTATGCATTGATTTATATAAAGCCTCATCATCTCTTATCATCCAATAATAAATCAATACACTTTTTCTCAACTCTTGAATCTTCCTATCAATTCCCTTTCTCTACTACAACTCTGATGATATCTTTGTGATGTGTTTTATTTGAGTCTTTAACATAGCCACATCATTTGAAGATAGGTTAGGGTTCTTTTTACATTAATGTCGATGCAGGTTCGTTATATACCCTTTTGCTGATGTTGAATGATGAAATTGATTTTGGTATAAGAGTTGGTTAAATTTCTTTGATATAATTCGGTGTTTGTTGTATTTTGATAGGTTCTTCACGTAGGGGGTTTATTTGAGGTGGCAATTAGTGAATAGGTAATGCAATTTTCACATGGTACAATTCTTAAAACATTAGTGTTTCATGTAACTTTTTCCCCTTAATCATTATAATCTTTTCTTTTCTTAATCCATAGGCTATGTAGAAGGAAAAGACAACAACAAATTGTCATTGCCTTAAAGTATCTTATTGGCTGGGAGTGCTTTAATTTCATCATGCAAGCTTAATAAACAAGTTAAAAATTTATTAATGCATCATTATTTTATATTTATATGATCATATATATTGCCTGGTATTTAATATTATTTATTTCAATTCTATATATATATAGTGAAAAAGACCTTACAAGGATAATTAAAAAATAAGATAATGTTAAAATTCAAATGACCCAATGAAGACTGAAACAGAAAAACCCGTTTATCAAATCTGAATATAGAGGCAGTTAAAAATAAGCTATGGTATATGAGTTCCAGTTTGAGTTAGGTTGTTTTAAGGACCATTTCCCAATTCTAATTGAAATGAAAGAGCAAGTAATGTTCTTATATCAGTTGAGTGCCTGTTTGGATGTCTCTCTCAACCTCCGTTCGTTCCGCAAACCTCCGTTCCTTAAATGTGGTGGTGTTTGGCTGAGTGCAAAGCTCCGTTCCGTCAGTCCAACCTCCGTTCAAGGCTCCGTTCCCAAGGCCCAACCTCCGTTCGCGTGAAGCTGGCTCCCCCTCCCTCCACGGAACCTGGTTTGGTGAAAAGACCAACAAACCCTCCGTTTTTGCGCACGAAACAGAGGACCAACCTCCAAAGTTGCAACCTTTACACGATGGCAACCAAGATCTTGCAGAAAGCTTCCATTTTTGAATGCATTAAAGCTTCGATTTCCCTTTTCGTTTTTCTCTTTAATTTTTGATTGCCCCTTTTCCCTTTCGATTCTGCTGTTTCTGCTGTGGTTTTTGGGTGTTGGTTTTCTTCTTGGCATGGAAAAGGTCATGGTCATGGGGAGGGGTTGCGGGTTGGTGGTGGTCGGGGTGGGGGTGTCGGGTTCTGTTGGTGTTTTATGGTGGGTGAGTGGGTGGTGAATGAGGATGGGTGTGGGTGTGGGTGATGGATGGATTGTGGGGGTTTCGTGGTTGTGGGGAGGGGTGTGGGTGACAGATGGATGGTGGGTGATGGATGCTGGTGGGGTGGGTGGTGGCTGTGTAGGGTGATTGGGGATATTGGTGAAAGATGGATGGTGGTGATGGATGCTGGGAGGGATGGATGGTGTTGATGATGGGGTGCATGGGTATGGGTTGTAGGCTAGGGTGCATAGGAATGTTAAATGAATGGTGATACTTGGAGGTGCATGGATGTTCCCTGAGTTGTAGGATGTACAATATTTTAAAAAAAAATTAAAATCAGATTAAGTAAATTATGTATATTTTTATTTGATTTGTAGTTATTTTTGTTCTTATGAGATTATTTTTTTTATTTAGGGTGTACGGTTTTTTTTATTTATATAGTTTCATTTGATACAAGGGAATATTTTCTATATTTAAATTGATACAATTGGTGGTTTTAGTAATTAAGGTTTAAATTTAATATAGTGGAGCCGTTTAGATTTATTTGTTATCTGTTTAGAATCTGTTTAAATAATGTACTCAATCTGTAAAAAAAATTAGTTATCCGTTTATATTAAGTTATTTGTATAGGGTCAAAAAGTATATTCTAATTATATATAATATCATCTAATTTGAATAACAATGATATATTTTGTTAAAAAATACGTTAATTGATTATAATATCATGTAACAAAAAATTCTACTTTATTAAAGAAATAATATATTTACTTTAAAAATTAATCTAATTTAATATAATATCATCTAATTTGTTAAAAATAATTTTATTTGTTTAAAAAATAATAAGGTATTCTTAAAAAAATATTTTATTTTATTAAAAAAATAATTCAATTATACGTAATATATATACATATTTTGATTTAAGATATATTTACATTATCAATATATATATACATATTTAATATATTTTTTATTAATACCCCTTTTGGTAATTTCTCATCAAACCATAATTTACCCAACCTAACTTTATCTTCAACCAAACACAATCACTACTTCTCAACCCACTTTTACCCAACTCAACTTTTATACAACCAAACACAACTCCAGTTTATAAAACCCCAGTTTTCTCAACCCTAGTTTACAAAACCTCAGTTTTCTCAACCAGGTTACCCTAACGGGTATCCAAACGGACCCTGACCCGATCATTCAACGTTCTTCGTGAGCCGTGTCCATATTCAATGCTTTTTATTTTTTTCACAACACTTGTATGACTAATTGAGGCTTCGGAAAAAGAAAAGATTATGTTGATTTTCTATTCAAATTCAGGTAACACTGTAATCCAACAGGCGTACAAAGTAGGATGATTAGTGCCAACTGTATAGAGCCGTGTTCTCAAGAATTGTTTATAATTTGACTATGTTATAAAACATTTATATATATCTTGCAAAGAAATGTCTCCATGTTGTATGTTTGGATTGAAAATGAAGCTAACAAGATGATCAAGTACCCACGTACGTCGCCACATGCAGGTTGGAGATCTAATTTTATTTTACATGGTTTTGGTATGAATTTTTCCTAATGTGTCACTCAAACACGTTTTAAATAATAATTTATTCTTTTATATTTATAAAACAAAATTTACACTAAAATATATATATTAATATAATATATTAATACACTAATTTTTTATAAAAATACATTATGTAATATTCTAATTTTATCTCTATTTAACTTTAAATTCTACTTCAATATTAATAGTACGTAGTATTTTTTAAAGTGAATATATATATATATATATATATATATATAAAAGATATTATTTATTTATAGATACGAGAATTTTATCTCTACACAAACAGTTTTTTTTTATAAACAGGAATAGAGAGTGTAAAAATAGAAATATTAAATTAAAATTTATATTAGACTAATATTAAAATTAATAGAAAAAATATTATATACAAGTTCTAATTTAACTTTTTTATTTTTATATTGTTTAAATATATCGTAAAATACACATTTGAAAAATCATTTTTATAAACACTAGAGATTGGTTCTAGCACGTGGCATGAGATGAGAGAAAGTGGGAAGACGGCATGGCACAACGTAAGAAGTACTATGATGTCTACTCATAACTCGCTGTGATTGCTGCTCTTTTCTCATTCCTATAATAAAACATTCGTGCATGCTAGTGCAAGAAGGTGTAAAAATGGGATTAAGTATATGTTTGGTTAATATTTCAGGAAACGGAGTTGTAAAAATTGAAAAATTTAAATGTTAATATTGATTTTTTATGTTAATTTATTATTATTATTAGTTTAATTATTGTTTAATTATGGTTCACTTAAAATCGATATTTGGATATCGTTCCTTAAATTAAGGGATAACTGAAGAAGGCACTAGTCCAGTAAGATGACATGAATCAGTAGATAGCACGACCATTATGCTTACTAACAGATACTGAATAAAAGTCTGTCAGAGAGTCGGACCTTTTGAACATAAGATGTAACTTTACTGAAAAGCAATCTGGTCACATGTCACGTGTCAAATCATGAATTGCACCTTTGCAAAGGCTATAAACATTTATGCATAATTAAGTAAGTCATTTATTACTCTTAATATCTCAGTATCTTTGAATCCATACTAACTTAAGCTTTAGAAAGTCTTTAAGGTATCACCACTACATGTTATAGAACAAACGATTTGAGGCACCCAAATCACATAGTCAGAAGCCATTGAGTTCCTAGCCAGTGTTATATAATACTGAATTCTCACTAAACCGACGTAAAAACAGAGTGAGCATAATATTCCACACCGGTCAAGAAAGTAACCTAATTATCTTCAGTGTACCGAACAATTCAATCATTCATTTAATAATTGATTCAATTTTAAAAACATTGATATAAGTACAATTAACCAAATTATTAAAATCATGAAAAATTATTTATTTTACTTGACATATTTTAAATACTGTTTTTTAAAAAATATATTCATAATATTAAATTATTGAAATGTTAACTTTTAAAAATAGGTGATTGTCTTGTAATTGTATGCTTACAATAAATAAAAGGCATAAAAAAATGTTCATTCAATACACATAAAAAATAGTCCATATTTGTCAAATAAAATTATTCAAAATTTTGTGCGTACGTTATGAAATAGAGATTGACTCAAATTACCTAATTTACATAAATATTTGTTCTAATACATGCCCCTTTATTTTTTATTAGAGAAATGTTGATATTTTTTATAATGTAATTAATTGTTTTTCTATTTTATACCTTTTTTATTTATTTCTCTTTAAATTTTCTATTTTTCTATTTAATCGTTGGATTAGGATATTAGCTTATCAGTTTACCTCTTTGCATATATGTTTTAATTTAATGAATAATCACTTTCGTTTAATAAGTACATTTGCTCTTATGCAATTTTTAAGACAAATCAAATAGTACAATCTTTAATAAAAAACTACTTTTAAATTTTTTAATGTGTGCCATAAAATACACGTTAGATTTATTTTTTTAAGTCTTAATACTTTACGTACGTTGAATTTAAATTTACTAAAAAGGAAACATAAGCATAAAAAAGTTTTACTTCTTTATGTCATTACAAAAATGATTGACTTGATCTATGGACATATTTCATATCTAGAATGTTTTTAAATTTATGAAAATTATATTTTTCAAGAATTTTCTTACTTGAAAATCATAATTACTGATAATGTCATATAATATATTTAGCATGCTTAAAAGTTTCCCAATAATGTTCTTTATGTAACATCTCAATTTAAAATTAAAAGATAAATGGTTAGTAACTAAATAATATACAAGAATTATTGATTGAAACTAGAACGAGATAAGTTAACTATAGAATTAAACTAGTTAAGTTTAGGGTAACTTAAAGTTATCATATTAGTTTTAGAAATTAATAGAACAAATAAAATTACCCAAATTCCCCTAAAAGCTTAACTAACCACTTATTCTACTCTTTGCCCCACTAGGACGAACAAAAGAAGCAAAAGAAAGAAATTGCTCTCTTGTTTCTTCTCTAAAATCATGGTCATCATCCTTCCCATTTGCTTCCATCTTTCTCCTTCAAAATTAAAGCACCTAATCTTCTCCTCCTTTTCTTTCATGTGGGCAAAGCTTGGACCAATAAGCCCTCTCTTTAATTCCACCATTAAACAAGGTAAGTTCAAAAAATTCACTAGGGTGTTTTTCAATTTCTTGAACCCCAACCTTAATTTTTCTAAATTCATAGTTGTAGGAACCCTTTTAAACCCCTGGGCATCATCGAAGGTTCAATCCACTTCCGAACAACCATTGTTGGCAAGTGTTCGGTAAGTGAACATTACTAAATCTTTTTTGTTTCATTGAATTGAAGTAACCAACAAGGTTTTGGGTTCCTAAGTAGTTAGAATTTAGTTAGTTTGAATGAAATTGATGAACAATAAATTAATTGAAGAGTATCACAATGTGTTTTATTGTAGGCCAGATTCTGATGCAGAGCCGAAAAACGTAAATATTATGGAATCTTTGATTCTAGGTAGGTGGGGAGTGATGTATTTTAAATAAATAAATTTTGAATGGATAATAGTATATTTATATGACTTGCAAATGAATTATGCATTGTTGATGATTGACATTATATGTGAATAATTAATGTTATTGATGTTGTTGATGATGGCATGAAATTGGTGGAGAATGACACCCTCACACTATGAACAATGATGAATTATGTTATTGACGATCATTATAATTATGTGAATATGAGAAAGAATTATTAATCAAAGTGTGATGATGAAGTGTGTGGTTGATGTTATGATGATAAATGATGATGGGTGGTTAATGATAATGATGTTCTGATGATAATTGATAATGTTAATTATGACGATTTTAATGCATGATGATGGTAACCATGCTAGATAAGCCAGTGTTAGCTTGTGATTGTAATAAATATTGTGACGTCCTAAGTCATTTTACATTTATTTCTACCTGTTTAATTGATTTTCATAATTTTTTTTGTGATTAAATGATTTAATGATGTCATAATTTAAGAAAATATTAAATTTTACTAGGAAGTCCCAAAACATCAATTATATAACGATTTTAAAGTGCACAAAACCATTAAAATGAAAAAATTTAAAATCTAGAAACAGGGGGCCTGACGCTACGCGTCAACCCCACACTACGCGTGACACCAAGAACGCAGCCCTGACGCTACGCGTCAGCTTGCCAGTAACAGCACCTACTGCTGGTGCATAATTTAGGCCAACCGGCCAACTTCTAACCTACCCAAATGGCCCGTTTTAAATCCGATTGCCACGAAACTTTACGGGCCATATGTTTTCTGTGACGTCCCGTATAATTTTCCGAATAAATTTTTCGCGTTTTTAAAAGATCTTTTTAAAATTCATAAATTAAAATCAGAGTCCACATAAAGGTCGATAATAGTGGAATATTATCATGCATACTAGTCATGAATAATAAAATTCAAGGAATAATTACGTAGCGGAAATGATTTTAAAAATAACAGTACATAATACGTTGTATTTATTACAAATCATACAATTAGAATAAATTCGAAATCCAAGCAATAATTCACATAAGCATCAACCATAGCATCACTCTTCATTCTGGGTGGCATTCACTGTAAAAATTAATGTAAGAGTGAGACAGAATATAGAATAAATATAAAATAAATAAAATTGCACAAACACAATCAACAAACCATAATGATATGATGAATATGCCAAACAAGTTCATTTATATTTAATAAGTCTTTAATTTAGTCCAATGATGTCATGCTGGATCCATTTGGTTTGGTGGGAATACTGCAGTAAAAAGTCTCAAAAAGACTCCAGTAGGAATTAGCATAACCATGAATCCCTACACTTTCATGGCTCCTGCGAAATTAAGTGCACAAGTAGGAATTAGCATAACCATGAATCCCTACACTTTCATGGCTCCTGCAGAAATAAGTATACTAGTAGGAATTTGCACAACTATGGATCCCTACACTTCCATGGTTCTTGTGAAAATAGGGCTTTAACTCATCATAGAGTAACCCCCCACCAGGGTAGGCAATCATGGAACCCCTAAATTCCATGGTGCGTCCAATGCTTATGATGCATGAATGCCTTTAATTCTCTTTATCATTTAACATACCATGATATATCAATTTCCAAAACCACTTGGAAAACCACAAGTCCTCAAAGGACACATCACATATAATAATTTTCAGAATCATGGATTTACTGTTTCAACCACATATATCAATAACCGCAAGGCATTCATGTATATATATTAATTTAGTCATGCATAATTATTCACCACCAAAATACACAAACTGAATGATGCTCATTAGACACTCATCAACATTCATAATACTTCATAATCACTCAATAATTCAATAATAAATTGTTACCCATAGGGAAAATATCATTTTTATTCATAATAACCATTATAAGCAAATTTCAGCATTTACAATAGCAACATACGTTAGTAAAACAGTCATAACATGAGCAAATCAAATCCTTTTCATGTGATTCCACTTTATATAGCTCAATAACATAAATATCTACAATTTTCATGAAGATCATAAATTCAAATTCTAAACAGAAACATCACTTATTCACAAAATACAAAACTGCCTCAAAGAGGATTTTTAAAACGTACACAGGTTAGTATTTTCGACGTTTCTGGAGCTACAAAAACAATTTTGGCATGAAACCAATTCTAAAGTATTCTTAACACAAATAGCTACAACTTTAATGAAGGCACCAACCACTAATTCTCAACACAAAATTCCCAGTTTTAAAAATAAAATACGTATCTCAAGTTAACAGATTTACAGCTTGAACATACTTCAGTATTTTAGGCATAACTTGAGCTACAAAAATCCTTTTGACTTGAAACCACTTTCTACAGATCCATAACACAAATATCTATAACTTTCATGAAGACATAAAAGGCTGATTATGCATGTATAAGTCCCATAATTTTAATATATACACAAAACATAGGATAAATATTCCACTCGGACATGCTGTAGTATTTTGGCTATAACTTTTACTATACATATTCAAATTAATTGATTCAGGTCTCAAAATTCAGATAACAAAAAGATCTATAACTTTCATGAAGAAGTCAGAATCAAATTCACACATTTTCAATTTCAAAACTGAGCAACAATATACGAAATTAAAACTGGAATCCTAGAACAGCATACAATTCTACCCATTTCATAGTTATTCACAACCCTGTCCCCTCTTACTTGGTTTGCCGACTGGAAATGGTCTCCTGGTTGTCCTGGCTTCTGTTCGAAGGGTCTTGAGTAAGGAGAGTAAATGAGAGGTAGAAGGTTCACTATCTCTTCTGTTTCTAAGAGTTTCAAAAGGGATAGTGCTTTGTTTAATAATGCAAGGTAGTGGGAGACAACTTTCCATGAGTGGTTTGCTAGTGGGCTGTTAGTGGAGATAATGGAGATTTAGATAAGAAAGTAGGCTCTATAGTTGTCCACTTCTGCCGCCTGCCTGATGGAGTTGGTATGATTGAAGAGAAGTATATTAAAATATGCATAAAAGGACAAGATTGGAGTCAAACGTTAATCTGACACTGAAAACCGACTGGAATTCTACTCGGTCAACCTCTGAACCGACTTGAATTCTACCCAGTCAGCATATATGCCGATTGGAAATTGTCAGTAACGTGAAGAGAGGGAAATCCGAGTCCTCTCGCTCAAGCGGAATCCTCTCTCGCTTGAGCGAGTGCCACACATTACATTGGCAGAGGAGTTTCGCTCAAGCGAAAACCAACTCGCTTGAGCGAGTGTGAGTTTCGCTCAAGTGAATACCGACTCGCTTGAGCGAGTCATACTGTCCTCGCTCGGAATTCCTCTAAAACCGACTCAAGTTACTCAGCAGAACTTATCCAGAATGAGTTCTTTCTCTCACTCAGACTTCCTGCTTGTAAATTTGTTCCGAATTCGAGTCTTCACTTACTCGGAGTTCCAAACAGTTATGCCTTTCAGAAACCGACTTCCCATCTTTTGGTTACTCACTCGGAACTGATTCTTTTTGAAACACTCGGTCTGATTTCTCTTCCTTGGAGGTGACTCAGTCGGAGTTGCCTCACTTGGACACTCAAAGTATCTCACTCGGCATATTCTCCCTGAAACCGAGTCAGCTCTCGGTCAGTCTATCACTCGGTAATTTCATTCCAAATCCGAGTCATCTCTCGCTCAGCCTTCCACTCGGCAATTACAGTAAAACCGACCCATCGCTCTATTGGTTTTCCACTCGGTAAACTTGTCACAAGGTTCACTCCTTTTTCTTTCACTCGAGTGAGGCTTCCTAGCACTAAGTCTTTCGCTCGGCAAAGTTATTCCAGAGTGCTTCTGGATAGACACACCATATTCCCCAGTCGGTGCCATTCCCACTCGGAATTACACTCGAAGATGAATTTTCCTTTGTACTTCTCTCAGAAATGAGGCACTCAGTGAACTTCAATTCAGAAATGAAACGTTTGACAATGATTGACTCGGAAATGAGTCATTCGAAGGTATTTGACTCGGCAGTGAGTCACTTGGATTCTCTCACCCAGAAGTGGTTCTATCAGTCCCACTTCACAAATAAGTGTCTCTGGGGCAAGAATTCCACTTGGAATAAACCCTCTCGGCCATATTCCACTCGGAAAAGATACCTTCACTCGGAATTGTTATCCTTCACTCGGATTTTTCAACCTCCACTCGGAAACAGGTCTTTTATTCACCCGGAAGTCTTATTTCTGACCTATTTCACTCGGAATTACTCTGCCCTTTCATCACTAGGAGGAATTCACTAAGCCATCTCACTCGGACTTCACAACCTTCACTCGAAATTTCAATTTGTCACTCAGAATAGAGTCTCTTCCTTACTCGGACAGTCCTTTCTAAGGCATGCTTCACTTGAAAATTGGATAATATTAATAATGACCTAGATTAAAAATGATTACACATGAGATTGAAATTTTTGGGATGTTATAATTCTCCCACCCTAATAAAAATTTCGTCCTCGAAATTTAAAGTTGAAATCGTTCCCATCATTGTTCGGAACACAAACCTATTACAAACATACATATACATGCTATTAATATGCCATCATAGGGCATTATTCTCCCAACTCATTGTCAAGTCCTAGACTTGTCTAATCCAATTTACACGCTCATGTTAGGCTTCAGGAATTCCTCTCCCAAGACCAAGATTCTTTAAATCTTAAAGGGCTAACCACACTTAACAATAACAATACTATGTCCCTTAGCCTTAAGACCTCCAAATCATCACATGAATCATTCAACCATCATCAAAAATCTATTCGAACTCATTATAAACCTATCGGATCCGTCTAAGACCATCACCAATTCAACTATTTCAAAATGGCATATCCATTCATCAATTTAAGTATCTATTTCCCTAATCCACTATCAATGGCTTACAACCATTTTTAACATCATCATAAACATCAACAACCTAAATTAATTCCTCCAATCACTCAAATACTCATATACACTTCCCTCCTAATTCTCAATAATCGTCATCAATGATTCAAACAGTCAATTCCTCATATATAATCATCCTAGAGTATTAAAAGTCATCAAAATCATCAACTTAACAAAAAAAATCTTTAACTCATTATACTTTTCATCAAAACCTAATGATTATTTCTAATAACCACTAATCTCCATTATTTATAACACCTACACACACATTATCATGGTTTTCCACAAAAATCACTTTCCATAATATCACTACTCATTTCCCCCAAAGCCTAGAGTTAGGGTTTTACTAAAATCAAACAGTCACCCTTAACAGCCATTATCTTCCATCTCAAATCTTAAAATCTTCGTATACCATTTCACACCTATCCAAAGATACTTAAGACATATTCCACTTTTGGGTTTCACATGAAAATGGTTTGTATTCTTAACCCATTCATAATGCACTCTCCTATCACCATAGAAACCAAAACCTAAAACAACAAAAGAGTATAAGAATTTCACCTTAAGCTCCACGCTATCCCTAGCATTAGTATGTCCACAAAAATGAAGAGAGAATACGGAGTTTCCAATCATTGAACCATCTTCATATTGATGAATAAGAAAGCATGGTTGGTTGGTATAGAAGGAGACTCATAAAATGATTATCCAAAATAGGATTTTCTTCTAATGAAAATATCATGGTTTCGTTATGATAGTCTACTAAAACTTGATTCACCGATAACCAATTCATTCCAGATTCTTCAAAAGTAAACAAACAAGATTGACAAGGAAGTTCCTACCTTCTAATGAGCTCAGAGCAATCGTCACACACCTTAGTAATCCTAAGTTATGTACCGGTGGAAATGGAAACAATCAGGTCATATATTATAGGCCCCATAGGTAATTGAAGACGTCTAACTTACTTCTCAAAAATAGAAGAATGTGTAGCATTAGAATCATACATCACAGATAATATGGTATCATTGATCTCACACTTACTTTGCATAAGGTCGCCTGCTTGGTCCGTCTCTGACCCACTGATGTCAAAGACTCTTCCTGTATGTGATCTCTCGTCTGTTGACTCCCTATACTGTCTTATAGGTTGAACAGTGCGAGCGTTTTCTCTACGAACTTCTTGATAACCAGAACCTCTTTGATTATTCCTGATGTTATTGTTGTTGTTGATTCGACGTTTCTGTGGACAATTTGGGCTGATGTGACCCTTCTGATTGCATCGATGGCAAGTAATATTTTCTAAGCGTCTATTGCAACCACGTACATGGTGATTACCTCCGCAGTTATGACACTTTATATTCACATGATTGTTACATTTTTTAGAAGAAGATGATGATCCTCCCTTGAAACGATTTAGATAAAATAATCCTCTCCTTTTGAAGGTAATTGACTGAGGTTTCAGTTGTCTATTAATCTCTTCTCGTGCCAATCTGTCTTGGTGGTTTTCTTCAAAAATTCTTAGTTGATTTTGCCTTTCTATAGCTTCAGCCAAACGGTTGATAGCAGCTGCCATAGCGTCGTTATCGTTCCTTGCCATCCTATATTCATGGTTTGATTTATACTAATCCTATGGGAAAATATATTATGTATATAATTACTACCTAACTATGAATGTTCTATAGTTTATCATATAAATCATATAACATTTATCATATTATCAAGTAGTAATCAAACAAATTATTTTGCAATTTATCAGTTAGGCACAAGTCATATAGCACACACTTAACATATTATCAAGCAAGTAATCAAACAATTCATGTAGTATATCAATGAAACAACATATGTCATAGCAATTGGTCTTGAATTTTTGAAAATGCTCTGATACCACCAATGTGACATCCCGTATAATTTTCTGAATAAATTTTTCGCGTTTTTAAAAGATCTTTTTAAAATTCATAAATTAAAATCAGAGTTCACATAAAGGTTGATAATAGTGGAATATTATCATGCATACTAGTCGTGAATAATAAAATTCAAGGAATAATTACGTAGCGGAAACGATTTTAAAAATAACAGTACATAATACGTTGTATTTATTACAAATCATACAATTAGAATAAATTCGAAATCCAAGCAATAATTCACATAGGCATCAACCATAGCATCACTCTTCATTCTGGGTGGCATTTACTGTAAAAATTAATGTAAGAGTGAGACAGAATATAGAATAAATATAAAATAAATAAAATTGCACAAACACAATCAACAAACCATAATGATATGATGAATATGCCAAACAAGTTCATTTATATTTAATAAGTCTTTAATTTAGTCCAATGATGTCATGCTGGATCCATTTGGTTTGGTGGGAATACTGCAGTAAAAAGTCTCAAAAAGACTCCAGTAGGAATTAGCATAACCATGAATCCCTACACTTTTATGACTCCTGCGAAATTAAGTGCACAAGTAGGAATTAGCATAACCATGAATCCCTACACTTTCATGGCTCCTGCAGAAATAAGTATACCAGTAGGAATTTGCACAACCATGGATCCCTACACTTCCATGGTTCTTGTGAAAATAGGGCTTTAACTCATCATAGAGTAACCCCCCACCAGGGTAGGCAATCATGGAACCCCTAAATTCCATGGTGCGTCCAATGCTTATGATGCATGAATGCCTTTAATTCTCTTTATCATTTAACATACCATGATATATCAATTTCCAAAACCACTTGGAAAACCACAAGTCCTCAAAGGACAAATCACATATAATAATTTTCAGAATCATGGATTTACTGTTTCAACCACATATATCAATAACCGCAAGGCATTCATGTATATATTAATTTAGTCATTCATAATTATTCACCACCAAAATACACAAACTGAATGATGCTCATTAGACACTCATCAACATTCATAATACTTCATAATCACTCAATAATTCAATAATAAATTGTTACCCATAGGGAAAATATCATTTTTATCCATAATAACCATTATAAGCAAATTTCAGCATTTCCAACAGCAACATACGTTAGTAAAACAGTCATAACATGAGCAAATCAAATCCTTTTCATGTGATTCCACTTTCTATAGCTCAATAACATAAATATCTACAATTTTCATGCAGACCATAAATTCAAATTCTAAACAGAAACATCACTTATTCACAGAATACAAAACTGCCTCAAAGAGGATTTTTAAAACGTACACAGGTTAGTATTTTCAACGTTTCTGGAGCTACAAAAACAATTTTAGCATGAAACCAGTTCTAAAGTATTCTTAACACAAATATCTACAACTTTCATGAAGGCACCAACCACTAATTCTCACCACAAAATTCCCAGTTTTAAAAATAAAATACGTATCTCAAGTTAACAGATTTACAGCTTGAACATACTTCAGTATTTTAGGCATAACTTGAGCTACAAAAATCATTTTGACTTGAAACCATTTTCTACAGATCCATAACATAAATATATACAACTTTTATGAAGATATAAAAGGCTGATTATGCATGTATAAGTCCCAGAATTTTAATATATACACAAAACATAGGATAAACATTCCACTTGGACATGCTGTAGTATTTTGGCTATAGCGTTTGCTATGCACATCCAAATGAATTGATTCAGGTCTCAAAATTCAGATAACAAAAAGATCTACAACTTTCATGAAGAAGTCAGAATTAAATTCACACATTTTCAATTTCAAAACTGAGCAACAATATACGAAATTAAAACTGGAATCCTAGAACAGCATACAATTCTACCCATTTCATAGTTATTCACAACCCTGTCCCCTCTTACTTGGTTTGCCGATTGGAAATGGTCTCCTGGTTGTCCTGGCTTCTGTTCGAAGGGTCTTGAGGAAGGAGAGTAATTGAGAGGTAGAAGGTTCACTATCTCTTCTATTTCTAATAGTTTCAGAAGGGATAGTGCTTTGTTTAATAATGCAAGGTAGTGGGAGACAACTTTCCATGAGTGGTTTGCTAGTGGGATGTTAGTGGAGATAATGGAGATTTAGATAAGAAAGTAGGCTCTATAGTTGTCCACTTCTGCCGCCTGCCTAATGGAGTTGGTATGATTGAAGAGAAGTATATTAAAATATGCATAAAAGGACAAGATTGGAGTCAAACGTTAATCTGACACTGAAAACCGACTGGAATTCCACTCGGTCAGCCTTTGAACCGACTGGAATTCTACCCAGTCAGTATATATGCCGACTGAAAATTGTCAGTAACGTGAAGAGAGGGAAATCCGAGTCCTCTCGCTCAAGCGGAATCCTCTCTCGCTTGAGCGAGTGCCACACATTACACTGGCAGAGGAGTTTCGCTCAAGCGAAAACCAACTCGCTTGAGCGAGTGTGAGTTTCGCTCAAGTGAATACCGACTCGCTTGAGCGAGTCATACTGTCCTCGCTCGGAATTCCTCTGAAACCGACTCAAGTTACTCAGCAGAACTTATCCAGACTGAGTTCTTTCTCTCACTCAGACTTCCTGCTTGTAAATTTATTCCGAATTCGAGTCTTCACTTACTCGGAGTTCCAAACAGTTATGCCTTTTAGAAACCGACTTCCCACCTTTTGGTTACTCACTCGGAACTGTTTCTTTTTGAAACACTCGGTCTGATTTCTCTTCCTTGGAGGTGACTCAGTCGGAGTTGCCTCACTTGGACACTCAAAGTATCTCACTCGGCATATTCTCCCTGAAACCGAGTCAGCTCTCGGTCAGTCTATCACTCGGTAATTTCATTCCAAATCTGAGTCATCTCTCGCTCAGCCTTCCACTCGGCAATTACAGTAAAACCGACCCATCGTTCTATTGGTTTTCCACTCGGTAAACTTGTCACAAGGTTCACTCATTTTTCTTTCACTCGAGTGAGGCTTCCTAGCACTAAGTCTTTCACTCGGCAAAGTTATTCCAGAGTGCTTCTGGACAGACACACCATATTCCCCAGTCGGTGCCATTCCCACTCGGAATTACACTCGGAGATGAATTTTCCTTTGTACTTCTCTCGGAAATGAGGCACTCAGTGAACTTCAATTCAGAAATGAAACGTTTGACAATGATTGACTCAGAAATGAGTCATTCGAAGGCATTTGACTCGGCAGTGAGTCACTCAGATTCTCTCACCCAGAAGTGGTTCTATCAGTCCTACTTCACACATAAGTGTCTCTGGGGCAAGAATTCCACTCGGAATAAACCATATCGGCCATATTCTACTCGGAAAAGATACCTTCACTCGGAATTGTTATCCTTCACTCGGATTTTTCAACCTCCACTCGAAAACAGGTCTTTTATTCACCCGGAAGTCTTATTTCTGACCTATTTCACTCGGAATTACTCTGCCCTTTCATCACTAGGAGGAATTCACTAAGCCATCTCACTCGGACTTCACAACCTTCACTCGAAATTTCAATTTGTCACTCGGAATAGAGTCTCTTCCTTACTCGGACAGTCCTTTTTAAGGCATGCTTCACTCGGAAATTGGATAATATTAATAATGACCTAGATTAAAAATGATTACACATGAGATTGAAATTTTTGGGATGTTACATTTTCCCCATTCTAAAACTGTTAGCGTTGTCTGTTCGCCAAAATTCTAACATATGCACAAGTTATGCGTAAAATATAGTTTAAACCCTTTTGTGCAAAACCCTTGCACCAAATAACCTAAATGGGTTCCAATTGGCTTAAGGACAATATACACAGTTCCTAAATGTCCTAGAAGACTTATTGGTACCTTCCGGGGGTCCCGAAACTCACCGTATCTTGAAATCACCTGATTAGTTACTTAAATTCATAAAATCACAATATGCACAATTATCTAAATCCATCAAATTCAATAACACATCATTCAATTGCATCACACACATATCTCATATCAATCATGCATTTCAACAGAACCTGCCCATATCAATCATTCACATATTATTGGCTCCGTGCCACAATTTATAATAATTCACACACTATATAGCAAATCCTCCTATTTAATTCACCACCATCATCATCAATCATCATCATTAGTCATCATCAATCAAATATTATCTGCATACTAAATTAACTACACAATCCCACAATGTATAGCATAATTAATTTATCACACACAATTAATCACGCGTTATACACAAAAGTATAACCTTCCGCTCGACGCACCTTCGAGGCATTGACATCCTCCTTGTCACTAGTTACTAAAATGAAATAAACCACAATAAGGGTGAGTGGTTGACATATCATAATTAATATAGGATAGAATAATAAACATAACCATACACTACCTATTATTCTCATCACTATTTAACTTTTACGACTTCATTACATTATATATATATATATACATAATTATACCTTCATCTCCTGTATCTTTTTACCTAATATCCATAGCCACACAAGTCATATATGTACACATCATTATTCATTAAACTCATCAATCACATTTTACACATTGATCTACATTTCATTATTTAACACATATCAATCATCAATTCACAGATTTCACAACTGACTCGTATGCATCTGACTCCTAGTATTCAGATACTAAAAAGGATAGGCCTTTAGCTGGGAGTCCGACTCAACATCCCGTGAACCCGACTTGTTTCACCGAGCCCGACTTGGCTTTCCACATTGACCACTGGGTCCGACTTGACCACTTGGGTAGCTCAACTAGGCACAAAGGCCACGGGAGCCATAAAATGAGGGGCTATACATACCGTTGGCCGTCTCACACCACATAACCACATATCATATCACATCAAGCATGGCATATCATCAATAATCCCATACACAATTTTCAGAAACTGATACGTGATCATAACATAGGGCGAGCGACTTGTCAAGCCCATCAACACACGCCATACTCTACAGGCACATAAACCTCATCTCATTTAATCTCAACATTTTCATCAAATCATACATAATAACATCACTAAATATCATACCACACCTCATTAACGTTAATAGAATTTCATAATTTATTTGATGTTACCCACTTATATAATTTGTATATATTTATTTCATTACTTCCTAACTCTCATTTGCTTAATCGAGATAACTCTTTATCAAACAATAACTTAACCGCACTCTAACATACTTGTAAAATTATATTAATTATATTTAACCACCATACATCATCAACAATATTTTCTAAATAATTTCTAAAACTCCCAAAGCCACCATATATTCAAATCCTAATTAATTATGACCCAACACCCCCTTACCTCGATTCCAAGCTTCCACGAGTTGTTCTTGGTGTCGGTTGTGCCCTCCGGTCGCTTGATTCACTGCTCCTTTTCCGGATTCAGTGCCCACTTCATCGGTCGCTCGCCCAACGCTCGTTTTGGCACCTACGATTACTGAAACATCCAACCGGTTAGTATATTATTTTCCTCGCACCTCCAAACTCACCATCCAAGCTTCCAAATACATCAAAACCCAGAATCAAAGCTCTCATTATCGCATGCAATTTCAGTTTCAAGAGGGAAAAGAGGGAGAAGGAGAAAAGGATTGAAATAGAGGTTCCCCATAGGCATTACCTCACTTCCTAAGGTCCAAAATGCAATAATTCACAAGCTTCCTTGAGATCCTAGCCCAATCGCGTGAGGTAGAGAAGAAAATGGAAGAAGAGAGCTTGTGGGTTCTGTTTGCATATCCCTATTTTAAAATAGGTCGCGATGTTGACGCTACGCGTCAGCTCATTAATTTACACCTGACGCTACGCGTCAGGGTTCTGATTCTATTTTCTTGAAATTTCCATTTTAAATTCTATTTTCTTTCAAGTATACCTTCTTAGAGCCATATATTATTTCAAAATCTTATTTATCCTAATTCTAACTTAATTTATTATTTAATTTTATTTTCCCAATTTTAATTTATCAAGGATGTTACAAATATTGCATGCTATGTTGTTAATGAATGAGAAACCCTTGATGATGGTAATCAAGTGGTAACCCTTAGTGACAATGATCGGAAGGTTTTATTGATGATTGACATAACATGTATATAAATCTGCTTACACGATGCAGGAGTTTCGTGGGGAGGCCCAAATAGGAGGGCGATCTGATGGCAAGGCCCAAACCTTGTAGTGGTTCCTTTTTAGGATCCACATACGCTCTAGAGTTGGATTCTAGGGCCGGCCCACAACACTAATTGTTGAGAAGCCGCAGTCACTTGAAGTGGTGGTGTTGTAAAAGGGCGAGCGGTTTAGTATCGGTAAAAATATATAAATATGTTAAAAAATAAATATTGCAATATTGATCCTATCATTAGAGTCGGACCCGCATGCATATGCATTAGTATAGTGGCTTTGAGCTAGTTGAGTGATAAGTGCTTTATAACACAATAAAATAGATCTAGTTTGCTTAGGATTTTAATCATTATCCACTGTATTTCCTTTATTTATTGTGATTTTTGCTTTCTTTCCACTATATTCTACTTGGGTATGTTATTTTGCAGAAATTAAGGTAATAAAGGGTCAATAACATGAGAAAAACGACCATAAAAAGATAAAGAAACAAGAAGAACAAGCCCAAAGTAGAAAGAACTCTCTTTTTATGTTAAATTTCGACTCAGAATGCTGAATTCCGACTCAGAATGTTGAAATCCGACTCAAAATGACCAATTCCGAGTGGAATGACTCAGAAAGGACCAAATCCGAATGGAATGACTCAGAATGGAGCTTTTCCGAGTGGAATATTCGCTGTTGGAGCAGAATCCGAGTGGAAAGTTCCCTGTCAAAGCCATTCCGAGTGATAAATGGCTGACTTTGTTGGAGGTTCAATGCTGAAATGGAATAAGTCTCAGTTGGAGTTGATTCCGAGTGAAAGCTTCCCTGACTGCGTCCATTCCGAGTGAAAAAAAGGGGACTGACGTTGAATAGATGCTGTCCAAAGCTATTCGCCGAGTGAAAGGATTGCTGATTGAAGTGAATCTGAGTGGGAGTTTTCTGATTGCAAATAATCAGAGTGAAGAAATGCTGATTGAAACAAGTCTGAACTGTTTTCTGGGCAAATCTGTCCCGAGTGAGTTGATTCCGAGCAGATAGAAGCCACTGAATGAATAAGTGCTGAATAAGGAGGAATCCTAGTCGTTTCATTCGGAGAAAATGGCATTCTCAAGCAGAACAAGGTATTTCCGAGTAGTGTCTTAATCAAGCAAGGAAAAATCCGACCGGGAGTGAATCACACTCGGGCAGATTCTCACAGTTTCACACTAAGCCCGAGTGAGATGTCTCCAAGGAAGACTATCGAGTAAGTTGGGTCAGAAACCTATATTTCTGAGCAAAGCAAGGCTCGGACATGAGAAGAAATTCAATCAACCAGATTCCAGACTCTCAAAGTTTCTGAGTGAAAGTGAAGGCCATTCCGAGTGAGAAGCATGAAGGCACTTCCGAGTGAATGTGTCCGAATGAATTTGTCCGAATGAATCCAAAGCAAAATCCGAGCGAAGTTTTAACCGAGTGGTTCAAATTCAGAGACAGCCGAGTGAAACAGTTTGGGAACCGATTGAATAAATTCCGATCCTAAGTAAGTCTTCAATCAGCTCCGAATGAACTCCTCTATCAGTGCCGAGTGAATCATCTTTCAATCGGTTCCGAGTCACTCTTTACTCGGTTCCGATTGAATGTTTCAATCATTCGTCCAGCTCTCTTCACAACCACAACATCAACACTGACTTCTTCCATCTCTTCACCGGATCACTCCAACACCAGATCAAATGCACACCGGATCAACTCTAACTCTCCAGCAACCCAAACAACATCCCTTCAAACCAATACCGACCGGCGTTCTCCTAAACACCGTCCCATTCCCTCTCTTCTATCCGCTGTCCCTTTCCTCTTCATCAATTCCACAACGTCCAGTCTCTTCACCACCAATACACACCGACTCTCCATCAACACTCTCTTCTCCACACCGTCCCAAACCAACACCGTCCCATCTACTTTGAACACCGGCTCCATCCACCACACCGTCCAGAAACTCCACTGTCCCTCAAACCACAACACCGGCCCCCTCAAATCAACACCACCCAGCAACCCACTCAACACAACACCGTCCAGATCTCCATCCAACAGCAAGCCACAGAACCGTCCAACCTCCCAGCAAGCTGTCACTCGGTCTTATGGAATTCCAACACCTTTCCACTCGGAATTTGTACAGCTGAATAAATCCAAGCACCGAATTATTAGAAATATTAAAATAATGCAAATTGGGACAGTTGGAACTCACATGCACCGAAAGTTTCCTCCCACTTGCAATTGCAACGCGTTTCTTAGCTGGATCCCCTCTTTCCATCGCCTATAAAAGGAGAAGAAGTTGTAAGCATCCAGCATCAACTAGCATCATTTCCAACAGCTTCAATTCCTTTTCTTTTTTTTTTCTCTTTCTTTCTTCTTCTTCCGTTCTTCTCTTCTTTCTTTTCTTTCTTTCTTTTTCTTCATTTTTCTTCTTCGTTCTTTTTTCTTTCTTTTTCATTTTCTTTCTCTTTTTATTTTCTTTTTCTTTATTTTATTTTAAGAGTTGTGAATTGTAAAAGTGAGTTATTTAAATTTGTAATTGGTGGAGGAATACTGCAACAAGGAATTACAGTGGTAAATTATTCTGAGCTTTTGGAGAAACCCGTAAGTCTTTATTTTTACCATGTCTTGTATGTTTTATTTTTCCATTATATATATGAATTTGAATTATTTCATGAGTAACTAAATTAATTATCTTGGGATAAAGGGGGTATGATAATATTTTATATTAATGTTATTTTGACTTGGAATTAAATAAATTTCTGTTTTCTATTTAGTTCAATTATGTTCAATGCTTTTAGTGATTCCCAACAAGAACCTAAATGATAAAACTGTATACTTGCGGGTATATTAGTAAGTTTAGGTAATAAATAGAATCAAGAGATTTATTTTTACCGGAAAGCTTTGAACTAAACCTAAGATTTTTGAGATGCTTTTTGTGACCTCGGTAAAACCGTGAAAGTAATCAAAATTCTTTTGAGAAAACAAAAGGGATTTTCATAAAACGATAATGGGCCTTCCCGAGGATTAAGCAGCGCTTTCCATAGGTTAGGTACATTAATAGGATTCCGAGAGGAACATATTAATTAGCTTTTGGAAAATTCACCTTAGAAAACTTAATTCGATTCTTATTTATGAAAAGTTAAAATTCATTAACATAAAATAGAGTCTTAATCCCCCGAAATCCCAAGATACTCTCAACTCTGATTTTTTAGTGTCAAGTAAATTTTTATTTTTATATTTATTCGTATTCTGAGCAACTTAATTTTGTGCTTTATTTTACAAAAACCTTAAAAATCAATTGTGTGGATAATTAAATTTCAATATGCTGGTACTTTGAACACAGTCCCTGTGGAGAACGATAATCTTTTATATTACGCGACATAACCCGTGCGCTTGCGGGCCCTGTCATTGAGTTGCAATGTAACTAAGGATGATTAACTTGTGTGAACAACTGTACATTATGGTGATGTTAAATGGAAAGGTGTGAATGATTATGCTTATGACCATGATGATGTATATGATGTATATATTTGATTGACTAGAATATGTTGCAATGGTATAATACAGCCAATATTTGTCATTTATCATATAATTGCTCGCCCCTTACTATTTTGACATGACGGTAAATTTGACACGTGATGAGGATTAATGAAATGCCAATAAAGATTTTCTATGTGATGTCCTTTGGAAGGACTATAGCAAATAGGGGTGATCACCGGTCGGGTTCGACCGGGTTCGATTGATAAATACTTCAACCAATGTTAATCAAAAGTAATTTATTTTCAATCAAACCCGACTAAATGACCCTACGGTTTGATCGGGTTTCGGTTGAACGGTTTCGATTAAGTTTGGACTGTTAATTTCAATTTTATCTTGTAATGAATTGATTTTTTTTGTTGTTAAAATTTACTTTTAAAACCCATTTTTACACATTTTCCTCATTAATTTGATAGTATGTACTACATATATATATATATATATCATATAATCATAAGATAAAAGACTTAAAATATAATTAAATAAAATAAACATATTGGTTTAAACATAACATCATTGTATAAATTTACATCAAATTACCCTCACATAAATATTACAAAAAGTATAAATAGTTCTATATATGACATTCATACAAACAAAATTTTAACTAAATTTTATAATTGAAATTGGCTGCAGAATGTTGCCTGGTTGATGAAGCCAAGTTAAGTACCTGTAATTGGAAAAATAATTTCACGTTTAATCACCCAGGAACACCAACTAAAAATTAATAACTGCCTGATTTAGATTAAAATATACTTTTATCTAAGACAAATTTAATCCATTGCAAGTAAGATACTGTATACAAAGTTATATATAACCAAATTTTTAGAACAAATAAGATTCTGCATCCAAAAATATGTGATTGGAAACAATGAAATAAGATTTTAATCAATTCAATATATAAGATTCTAAACTCAGTATATAATGTTTGTAATCAAGCAGTACAAAGTCAACTCAAATCAACATATCTTGAGTTTTCTAAATAGATGAAATGGGATGAACTAGAAGTAAAAGTGTACACTAGCTGTTTAAAAATAGTTAATACCATAATTAAAAAAATCAGGTAAGTGTACCCATAATTATTCTAATTAAACACTTAAAAGATAACAGCAAGAAATTAATTTTAAGTTAGACCTCAGGGTTCTTTTCCATCTCTCGGGTGAGTGCTCCAATTGATCCAGGATGTAGCCTAACATCATTATCCAAAAATAATACATATTTGGTGTCTTTATGCATTTTCTGTACTCCAACCTGCCCAGGTGGCAATACTAGTGTAACTGGTAAATGTTTTTCGATAACTAACTACTAGTACTAAGATCATCACCATTTCAACAGAGATTTTGATTGACTTCAAAATAATGTAAGGAAGATAAGGTTAAGTTCTGAATTATAACATCACCCAAGGCTGTATTTTGTCCTTTAAAAAACTATCAATATATGCCAACAAAATTCCATACCAATTGATTGTGAATCTTTTAACTACTAGTTGTTGACAAACCAGCAACAACAACCTTAGCATCAACTTGACCCTGCATACATCAAATGGGTATCAAATTTAGTGTGAATGAGATACAGACGCATCAACATATATAGTTTAAAACAACAAAAGATGCATGCAAGGGTAACTACTAGATTGAATTTTTAAATCTAGACTCAACACGAATGTCTCACTAGTTCTTAAAGCGCAACAGGTAGAACAAATACTAACTGAAATGAGTTGAAGACCGCAAAACTTAATAGCAAATAATTAAATATCAATATGGAAAAAAATGAGAATAACTTGCAGATTTATTTGTACCTCAAACTTTGATATTAGTCATGATACAACATGGTAGGCAGGATCCTCTGTACTTTCTACCACAAAAAGAAATCCTTCCACATATCCTGAGTCAATAGATCGAAAGATTTGTAAGAGGTGCAAAAAAAAAGCAATGACATGAATGATATTTAAAATCATTAAAGAATAATAGGAAAGTAACATTTACTCAGAACCAAGATTTTATTTTCCAACCTGAAGATGCCAGTTTTCAGGATCATCTTCACTAGAAACCCATATTAAAGGGTCGTCCTCTGGAACAACTGTATGACCAAAATTAACAAGAACATCATATGCGACAGGTCCATCTATTCTGCAGCGCAAGTTGTGGACAAAGTACCTGTAATAGTGTTAATTGTGGAGACAAAGATGTTTACAAAAGAAACAAGGAAACAACAAAAGTATTACCATTTTACCAAAAAGCTTCCATTGAAAATATGATCATGTGAGGGTTTGAATTGATGATGCAAAATAGTTTTGATGCATTAAACATCAAATACATCATCACCGAGTCATGTTACTACAGAAATGACTAGACTCCAAAAAAATATTCAAAAAATATTTAACCTGTAAACATAAAAAAAGTGAATTAGTGGAGCATCATAAAATATTTAAACATAACTTAAAGTTATAGAAACATACAAAACAACATTCACTCACAGCGCGGTGGCTGTGAATGAGATGCAGCTCCAGCCATCGTGGATCCAACTTCTCCTGAAGTTCCTTGAAATTCTGCAATAATTACAGGAAAACAATACTTGTTAAATACATCACAATGAATAATAATCTAAAAATAAGAACTTCCATATAAGATAACCTGTTATAATCTGATTAGATACAACAAATTCTTCGTAGTAATCATTAATTCGATAAAGACATGGCCTTAACCAGTTTTTTGCACAAATAAGTGCCTCAGCCATTTCAGGCTTTAGGGAGCTTCTGTAAGTATTTATGACCCTACCCCCAGTGCTGAAAGCACTTTCAGATGCAACAGTAGAAACAGGAGTGGCAAGAACATCTCTCACCATGGTTGACAATATCGGAAATCGGTTTGAATTAAACTTCCACCAAACCAGAATGTCAAATTTCCCATCCTCATCTTCTTCACAAGCTTCACCTAAATACCTTTCTAGTTCATTTTTTCTGTCAATTATATCCTTTTCTTTCAAGAGCCTTTTATAAGCATCTCTTCTTGCCAAATAGTGAGGTTTTTCAACACAAGCACTTGCCTCACTACTGCCAACATCTTGTGTGTTACTGCAGTTTTCTGTGGTTCTGTTTTGCTCGTCATGAACTGATTTATACCATGTATACATCTTAAACATACTGCTTTTTACATCAACCGACAGTTTTTGGGCAACACTCGGCTGATCAGAGTACATATCCCCAAAGGTCCATTCAACAAACCCAAGTTTATAACGAGGATCAAAAACAACACCAAAATAAAGTAACTTATTCATGTTACTAACATTACCCCAATATTTGTCATATTTTTTCTTCATCTCAAAACCCATAATGGCTAACACAGTATTTAAATTTATGGCAGATTCTTTAATCTCACAGTAAATGGAAGTTAATTAATGAAATGCAACATGCAAGATCACATCCATAGATGTAGAAAAAATCTTAGTGGCCTCATAAAAAAAATTTAAAAAGTGCTTAAAGGCTCTAACATTCTCCTAATCAGTGCCAGTGGGTGGACCAGCAGTCCCAAAGAAATTAGAATAGGTCGGGTCCTCATGCTCTAATTTTTCAAATGCAGCTTGAAAATCTTCAGCAGCATCTAACATCAAGTAAGTGGAATTCCACCTAGTAGGGACATCAAGACAAACTAGTTTTTTACTCGAAATTCTAGAAAACTGTATGCAGTCCTTAAAAAGTGCCAATCTTTGAGGTGAGGACCTTACAAATCTAATAGCAGCTCGAACATTTGTAATATAATTATGCATATCTTTCAAACCATCATTCACAACAAGGTTTAATATATGAGCACAACATCTCATATGGAAGAACTGTCCATCCATCACTAACCCACCCATATTCCTTAGTCTATTTCTTAAATATGACACCGCTACATCATTTGATGAAACATTGTCAACAGTAATGGTGGACACATTCCTAATACCCTATTCCCTAAGAACCTCCTCAATTTTCCTTCCAACTATATCGCCCTTGTGATTAGGAACCACAGAAAAGCTAATGATTCTCTTTTGATATTTCTATTCATTATCTATAAAATGTGTTGTAAGAGTCAAATAGTTCAAATTCTGTACTGATGTCCAGCAATCAGTGGTTAGTGCTACTCTATGACAATCAGATTTGAAAAGGGCCTTCAATCTAATTTTTTCATCCAAGTATACCTGAAAACAATCTCTAGCAATAGTATGCCTAGATGAGGGATCAAATTGGGGTTGTAATTGCTTACACAAATGTTTAAAACCTAGACCCTCAACAACAATAAAAGGATGCTCATCCAAGATTACAAAAATTGCGACTGCCTTCTTACAAGCCTTAAAGTTAAACCTTGTATCTGCAGCAACTATACCACCACCCTCAAAGTTGATTACAGATTGATTTGGGTCATTAGTGACAGCATAAGGATATTTAGGAAAAACTTTTAGGTGTGCAATCAGGTTTGATGTACCATGTACCTTAGGGTCACAGTGATAAGATTTAGGAGAATAGTTGTATTTGGCCATCGGCAATCCCTTTTCAACTAACTTCTCAAAGTGGTCCCAAACCATAGATCTTTTATGGGTACTACTTGTATTCCATTTCCTCTTTTTAGTGTTATTCGGAAGAGGAAGACTAGGATCTGGCCTTACAGCTTCAGTTGCAAGCATAGGTTCATTAGAAGGCTGACTTCCACCACCACATACTGCTGTTGGTGTAGTATTGGTAGGAATAACAGTCCCTTTAATGGCTTGTGGCATTGTGGATAAAGGGAATGGCAGGTTCTAACCCTATATATTAAAAGATAGCAGTTGTATATTATAAAATTGTGTATTATAGTTTTCAGTATTTGTAAAACTATAAGCTCATAAATATTATAGTTTTCGGGGTATAGACTGTGCCTGAAATTCTGGCCTTCAGATAAAGTATACATAAAAAATTAAGATATATTGCATTATGAAATTGTAAAACAATATGTTGAAATAAGATATGGTCAAAAAAATGAAAGCTCAGTTAAACAGGAAATTAATCATTCTAAAAGCACTCCAAAACATAATATGTTCACTTTTGTTTTCTTCCTCCAAACCAAACATGTGTCGTGTGTCGGCAGGTTTAATAGCCATAATTTTTTACAATTTCTTCAAACTCTTCCTTTCATTTTTTTATTCCAGTCTTGATGCTGACAACTACTTGTATGAATTATCGATCCAATAAACAATGTCACCAAATCTGTTCAGAAAGCATAATATCTAGTATTTAATTCCCATTTAGCTTTTTAAATATTCTACTCTATGTTTCTTAACTATTCTTTCCACCCTAATAACAATTAACAACCAAATATTCACTTCAATATTTTTCATCTCATTTATATTATTTTACACCCCACGCAACTAAGTTGTTGGATATCTCACGTTGATTATTTAGCTATCAAGGATTCCTTTCTTGTACTTTTTCAAGAATGTAAATTCTCAATGAGCCTTCCACTAATTTTTCATTAACATTAAATTAAAAAGAAACTCTTTATTATCTATTATAATAGTCGAGAACAAGGATGAGACTGAGAGGATGTTTTCACGGAAATGATGCTTTGAAAGCAATAAAGGTAATAAACGAAGAGACTGAGATAAATAAATTGTGTTGGACTTATCATGTACCTTGAGATTTAGAATGCACGAGTAGCAACAGAATGTATAAGTAGCAACACAAAAAGAAGATTAGCGATCGAGGATTGTACCTTTAGCAACAAAATGTGCGAGTAGCAATAGGAGAAGAAGAATCAATAGTATGTTGACTTCAAGCGGAAACTGCAAACACAGTTACACAGATTTAAAGAAAGAAATCAGAAAAAAATACCTTTATTAACCTAAACCCTAAAGGAAATTACAAGCTACATAAAAAGCTAATACGATTACCTTAGAACTTTAAAACTGCAAGGAGAATGAAATACACTTATAGATGAAAATGGATAACTGACCTTTGAACCAAAAAGATAATGAGGCCTCCTTTTGGGTTGTCATCGTCGTCGATGAAGGAGGAGAGAACTATGTACTCATCACTGCAACCTCACTAGCCAAGGGGACAGAGGAGAATCATCGGTGCAAGACGACATGAAGTGAAGGCACACAAGGTCAAGGGTTTTGCTTCACTGTTATAGGTTGGAGACGAGACATGAATGTTTGAGAATCTCAAACGTTTCAGACTTTAGAGTAAGAGTGAGTGAGAAGTGGACTAATGGGCCTAAAAAATAAAAAGCCTAACCCAAACCAAACTTACCCAAACTTAACCGGTTATTTTACCCGCTTACCCGTTTACCCATCCAAACCTGGCCGAACTCATTTTTTCCCCGATTTTAGCGGTTTTCGGTCGGGAGATTGGATGTTGTTCACCCCTAATAGCAAATGTATAATTGTAGCAAATGTATATAATTGGAATGGAATTTTGCACCTACCATTTTTGGTCTAAATCTTCCGATAGGCGTGAAATCTAATTGGAATGGAATTTTGTTACGAGACTTGGACCATTAGCTTAAAAATAATACATACTAGCCTATGGTAAAATTTGATCCCATTCGGGTGACTTTTGGGTTGTTTGAACACGCGAGTAACTTAGACTTTTAAAAGAAAACATGCATTTTCTACCATTTTGGTAATTTAGCAGGGTAGATCTATATTTTGATATAATAGGGATTCCATGTGCCAAACTAGTCTTTCCTCATTTCATCAAAGTTGTAGATGTTTGAGCTATGGAGTTGTAGCCACTAGATTCACCTTAATCAGAGTTTTGTAGCTCAACTTATGCGTGAAAAAGAAAACATGCATTTCTTGCCATGTTGGTAATTTAGCAGGGTAGATATACATTTTGATATAATAGGGATTCCATATGCCAAAATAGTTTTTCCTCCCTTTATCAAAGTTGTAGATGTCCGAGCTACGAAGTTTTACCCACTAAATTCACCTTAATCAGAGTTTTATAACTCAACTTATACGTGAAAAGTTGTAGTATGCCTCTGCCAAAATCTCCCAACATGGAATACTTGTATAATGCTACAAGGGCCCAATATAGGTTGAATTAGTCTTTTCTTCCTTCATGAAAGTTGTAGGTATCTAAGCTATGAAGGTGTAGCCACTGGATTCACATCAATCGGAGGTCTATAGCTCAACTTATGTGTGAAAAACTATGCTTCTACTAGAATCTCCTAACAGGGCAAACTTGCACAATGTTGCAGGGCCTAATCTAGGCTAAATTAACTTTTCTCTCCTTGATCAAAGTTGTAACACCCTGGAGCCAACTTGAAAATCCCAAGATAATTACCATCTCCATATAAAAATCTCTTGGATAACTTATCTTTCGCCTGGTAATTATCAAGTGATTCACAACTTGATTCCAGAGGTTACTGATACAATATCAGAGTACGAAACTTTTACATAACTAACTTTATTTTATTATACATAATATCAGAGTCTCATATATATTATATTTTACAACAGGCACCTAGATCTTTTAAAATATAAAGATGTAAAGTACCAAAACATAGCATATGCATAATATAGCCAAAGTAGCCATGCAAGCAAGCATCATCATCAAAAGCCTTCATAATTCATCCACATCAAGCATCATCCACTTTGTCACATGTCTTCCTGATTAATCACTAAAGGGTTGCCACAAGTAACAGAAAGAGTGAGATAAAATATAAAATAAATAGAAATTAAATTAGACAAACATAACCACAAGTAGGATGCTATGCGATGCAGATGCCAAACAAGTATTTTGTATTATACTTTTGTTATTATATTCCGTTCTTTATATGAATGAAAATGCATGATGGATCCATTCTGGTGGGAACATCTGCAGTGATTTTCAACAATAATATTTTTACGGATATCCAACCGATACCGCGCCCCATAATGCAACACCAACGTCGGATAACAATATTATAATATCAATAACAAGTGTTGCGGGACCCCCCTTAAGGACACACTGCTTAGTCCTTAAGACGGCCGTGGTATAAAACCACCGCAGAGGTCTGTTGCTCAACAGAGCGCGTTCCCCCACCGGGAACCCCCTCAAAGAACCCCCCTGCGGATTCTTTGAACAGCCAATGCATATGATGCATGATACATTAAATTATCAAATTCCTTTATATAATTAACAATAAAATTATTATATTAATCAAATAAGCATACTTTATTTGTAATTTAAAGAATATGAAAACACATTTCCCATATTATTTATATCATAATTCATTCATATGAAAACACATTTTAAATATATGAAAACATATTTTCTATAATATTTAATAATTCAAAGAATATGGAAATACATTTTTCATGTTATAGTAATTATTTGATATCATATTCCAAAGAATATGGAAAAATTATATTTTCTATGATATAAAATTATACCACTAAAATAATTTAAAAACAAGAGTTTTCTCCTTTTAAATGTTTAAATAAACTTTTAAATTTAATTTAATTAATTATATTTATTTTATTTCAAGATAAAGTCTCTAAAATAATAAAAATCCAATAATGATAAAAATTCTGATTTTCATAAAAAAAATTATTATTTTAAGTTTTTAATCATATTTACGAAAATGCCACTGGTCTTATTTACGAAAATGTCATCGTTCTAATTTATTTACAAAAATGCCACCGCTTTTGATATATTTACAAAAATGCCACCGCACGTTTTTATTTACGAAAATGCCACCGCTTCCAGTTTTTAACACCGCCTAAAAACGTCCGCTGTTAAAGGGGTCTGTTATGCAGAACGAAAACAGCAGCTCTGTTCTTGCTGTTTTTGCTGTATTTTCACTTTTAGTTTCAAAATTAAACATACCAATTGATTCCAAATCATCATACAACATCAGAAACATATCATATATCAAATTCTAAACCAATTAGCATTAATTTCACAATTTAAATCAAATTAAATTAAAATCTAACTATATGAGTTTCTAAACAATTAACAATTAAACAAGCAATTCTAACTTAATTTCTATGTATTTAATATCCTATCTCCTCTTTCTTACCTTAATTGAAGATCCCTAAGCTTTCTTTGTGCTAAGCTTCCTTGTATTTCCTTGAATCTTCAAATTTGAGTAATTTCTTCTTATGCAAAATTAGAGAGCTTGAGTATGGCAATGGAGGTTTTGAAAGCTTGGAGAAGATGATTAAGGGTTAAGGAATTTATAGTGTTTTTGTTCTTGATGAAATTGGAAGGGTGGAGGCCTTATTTATAAGGTTCAATGGCGGTGGAAGTTAAGGCGGTGGAGGAAGAAGGAGACACAGAGAGTTTTCGAGAGAGAGAAGATATTTTCTTTTTTTTTTTTTAATAATAATAATGGGTTCCTTAATAATTCTACGTTTTATTGTCGTATTTTATTTCCGTTTAGTCTCATTTTAAATCCGATTTATAAAATAAAAATATCCCCGTATCCGGAATAAAATTTCCTATTTTCTAAGATTTATTTCTTATTTTTCTAAGAAACTTTAATTTTTCGCTATTTAATTATCGATTCACATTTAATTAAAAATTGGGCTGTTACACTCTGCCCCCGTTATAAAAATTTCGTCCTCGAAATTTAAACGTACCTTGTCAGAATAATTCAGGATATTGACTCCTCATTTCATCTTCTCGTTCCCAAGTCATGCTTATTTCATCTCCTTGTTGCCAGGCTACTTTCACCAATGAGATTTCCTTACTTCTTAGTCGCTTGACGTCTCTGTCCATTATCTTCACTGGTGTTACTGGAATTGTAAGGTTTTCCTTAATTTCTATATCATCAGTCTCGATTACATGGTCTGGATCAGGTACATACTTCCGTATTTGTGAGACATGGAACACATTATGAAGATTGGAAAGGTGAGGCGGCAATGCGATCTGGTATGCAACTTTACCAATTCTTTTCAGGATCTCATATGGTCCTATATACCTTGGAGTAAGCTTCTTGCTTTTCAACACTCTTCCAACTCCTTTGTTAGGTGATACTTTTAAGAATACATAATCTCCAACTTGGAATTCTAATGGCTTCCTTCTTTGATCATAATATGACTTCTGCCGATCCTGTGCGATTTTCATCCTTTCTCTAATCATCCGAATTTGCTCTGTCGTTTGCCGGACAATTTCTGGTCCAAGAGTCAGGTGCTCACCTGTCTCTAACTAGCAGATTGGTGTCCTACACTTTCTACCATACAATGCTTCATATGGTGCCATCCCAATGCTTGAGTGATAACTGTTATTATATGTGAATTCGATTAGTGGAAGGTAATGTTCCCAGCTTCCACTATGTTCTAACACGCACGCTCTCAGTAAATCCTCCAAACTCTGGATAGTCCTTTCTGACTGTCCATCAGTCTGTGGATGATAAGCAGAGCTTAACTTCAGTCTGGTACCAAGCTCTTTATGTAAACTTCCCCAGAATCGAGAAGTAAATCTAGGATCTCTATCAGACACTATGCTTGACGGTACTCCATGTAGTCTCACTATCTCCTTTATGTACACTTGAGCCAATTTCTCAAGTGAATGCTTCATGTTGATCGAAAGAAAATGGGCTGATTTTGTTAATCTATCGACTATTACCCAGATAGCATCATTGCCTCTTTGTGTTCTAGGCAAGCCTGACACAAAGTCCATGGCAATGTCATCCCATTTCCATACAGGTATTTCTAGTGGTTGTAATCCACCAGATGGTTTTTGATGTTCAACTTTACTTTTCTGACATATTAAGCAAGATGAAACATACTCAGCTATCTCCTTTTTCATCCTCTTCCACCAGAAGTCTTTTCTTAAATCTTGATACATCTTTGTAGATCCAGGATGAATACTAAGCATGCTTTTGTGGGCTTCCTCTAGAATCATCTTCTTTAGTTCTGCATCCTCTGGGACACATATTCTTCCTTTCAACCTCCATATTCCATCTGAACCTTCTTGTAATCCCAGATCTTTCCCATTATGTTGTGTCTCGATCATTCCTTGGAGACATACATCCAATCTTTGTTTTTCACACACCATCTTCAAAAAATCATTAGTGATTTTCAGAACTCCGACAACCATATTTACTGAAGATTTCTCCTCAACTGCTATGTTTAGGTCTCTAAATTGTTCAATCATTTCTAATTCTTTTATCATTAAAGCTGCCATATGAATAGCTTTTCTACTAAGCGCGTCAGCAACCACGTTGGCTTTCCCCGGGTGGTACTTCAACTCAAAGTCATAGTCCTTGAGAAATTCCATCCATCGGCGTTGTCTCATGTTTAATTCTTTTTGGTCAAACAGGTATTTGAGACTCTTATGGTCACTATAAACTTCGAACTTTGCACCATATAAATAGTGCTTCCAAATTTTTAAAGCAAAGACAATGGCCGCCAATTCTAAGTCATGAGTAGGGTAATTAAGTTCGTGTGGTCGTAATTGCCTTGAAGCATAAGCAATTACTTTTCTTTGTTGCATTAGGACACAACCAAGTCCCAACTTTGAAGCATCACTATAAACTTCAAAGTTTTCTTGGGGGTTCGGTAAAGCTAAAACTGGTGCAGTTGTTAATCTTCTCTTTAACTCTTGGAAACTTGCTTCACATTCAGGAGTCCAGATGAAGGGTTTATTTTTACAGGTTAATCGAGTCATTGGTAGAGCAATTCGGGAGAATCCTTCAATAAATCTTCGGTAGTAGCCCGCGAGTCCTAAGAAACTCCTGATTTCGGTGACAGTTTTCGGCCTTTCCCAAGCTATTACAGCTTCAATCTTCGTAGGGTCGACTGACACTCCATTCTTAGATATCACATGGCCTAAGAATTTTACTTCATTAAGCCAAAACTCACATTTAGATAATTTGGCATATAGCTGTTTCTCCTTTAGTATTTGTAGTACTAAGTACAGATGCTTCTTATGCTCCTCCTTGGTTTTGGAATAGATAAGAATATCATCTATAAAGACAATGACGAATTGATCAAGGTATGGATGGAATATTCGGTTCATGTAGTCCATGAACACGGCTGGGGCATTAGTTACACCAAAAGGCATAACTAAATATTCATAATGGCCATAGCGTGTTCTAAAGGCTGTCTTTGGAATATCTTCTTTCTTCACACGAATTTGATGATAACCCGATCTCAGGTCTATCTTGGAGAACACAGTAGCTCCTTGTAATTGATCAATCAGGTCATCGATCCTCGGTAACGGGTATTTATTCTTAACCGTCACTTTGTTCAGTTGGCGATAATCGACACAGAGTCTCATACTACCATCCTTTTTCTTGACCAGTAGTACAGGTGCTCCCCAAGGAGATACGCTGGGTCGTATGAATTGCTTTTCTAATAACTCATCTACTTGCTTCTTTAGTTCTGTCAGTTCTATTGGAGACATTCTATAGGGTGTTCTAGCAATGGGTTCTGCTCCAGGAATTAGGTCAATAGAGAATTCTATCTCTCGTTCAGGAGGTAATCCTGGAACATCTTCAGGGAATACTTCTAGAAATTCACAGACTACAGGTATCTTACTTACATCAGGAATAACTTTTCCTTCTGTAAGTGCAAATACCATGAATAATTGGGCTTTATTGTTTAAGGAATATCCAATAGGATTTTGTGAGGCATCATACTCCTGACACTCCATGTTGTCAGGTGGAAAGATCACGGTTTTATTACGGCAGTCCACAAGGACATGGTTAGCAGATAGCCAATCCATCCCCAAGATAATTTCCAAGTCCTTTAATGGTAAGCATACTAAGTTCACGTTAAAATTTCTACCCCCTATATGTATAGAACAGCCTTCACACACGTTAGCTGTCCTAAGATAGTTACCAGTAGGAGTAGAGACAAGCAAATCATATTGCATAGATTTCACAGGTAAATTCAAACGCCTAACACATTCTTCAGCTATAAAAGAATGTGTCGCACCAGAATCAAATAAGACAGATAAGGTAGTGTCGTTAAGAATGCACTCACTTTGTACTAAGTCGTCTGCCTGTGATGCCTCTGATCCACTGATTGCAAATACTCTGCCAGCTGCCGATGATCTGTTTTGATTATTCACTAGCTGTCCACTTTCTCGTCCTCGACTAGCTGTGCCTTTGACATTAAGTCCTCCGCGACCATTGGCATTACGTCCATCTCGAATGTTGGCTCCTCTATTGTTGTTGTTCTCAGTTTTAACATTCACAGTGTCAGTGCCTTGGTGAAGTTGTGGACAGTTGGGACGAATATGTCCCTTCTGGTTACATTGGAAACAGGTAACATCTGTTTGTGTACAATCTCGGGTTCTATGATTTCCTCCACATTTGTAGCAGTTCCATGTGATTGATTGGTTCACGCGTCCTCCAGATGATGAAGATGATCCTCCTCGAAATCGATTCTGATTAAATGCTCCTCGCCTTTTAAAGTTCACTAGTTGAGGTTTCAATTGTTTACTGCTTTTCTCTTGTTTGATCCTGGCCCGATGGTTCTCTTCAAAGATTCTGCATTTGTTGATTAAAGTAGGAAAACTCCTAATCTCCTGATGTCCTATGGCTTCTTTAATTTCTGGCCTTAAGCCATTTTCAAATTTGACGCATTTAGAAGCCTCAGTTCCTGGCTGTTGGAAAGGAGGATAGAACAATGACAGTTCCTCAAATTTGGTTGTGTATTCTCCGACAGACATATTCCCTTGTTTTAATTCTAAAAATTCTAATTCTTTTTTGCTCCTGATACTAGCAGGGAAATATTTCTCGAGAAAGGTTTCTTTAAAATTCTGCCAGTTGAGCAGCCTACCAGCTTCCAGTAACCTATCGCGAGCAAAGATCCACCAATTTTCTGCTTCCCCTACCATCATGTAAGTAGCGTATTCTACCTTCTGAGCTTCAGTGCAAGGTAAGGATCGAAAAATACGTTCCATTTCTTTAATCCACAGGTAAGCCACCTCTGGATTATAGTCTCCTTTGAATTGGGTAGGTTTCCTTTTCAGGAAGCGGTCAAGTCCATGGGTTCCCTCGGCTAACCTTTGCTGTTCCTGTCTTTCAAGGATCTCAGCAAAGCGATTGAATGCAGCAGCCATAGCATCATCATTCTGACGTCTAGCCATTTCTTATCCTACAGGTATGAGTACCACTGCATTCAGTTACTGAGTATCTAATATACTCAGAGTTCTAACAATTTTTTATGTTATCTAACTAATAATTATACTAAACAAAAACATACAAAGAGCACACATAACACACAAGCACACAAATTGCAAACAAACAGAAATCAATGTTCACACACTTCAAGCTATCTTATGTTAATCTCTAGTCACTTCCTAAGGTTTTCTTTATATTTTATAAATCATTGCTCTGATACCACTTCAGTTGTAACACCCTGGAGCCAACTTGAAAATCCCAAGATAATTACCATCTCCATATAAAAATCTCTTGGATAACTTATCTTTCGCCTGGTAATTATCAAGTGATTCACAACTTGATTCCAGAGGTTACTGATACAATATCAGAGTACGAAACTTTTACATAACTAACTTTATTTTATTATACATAATATCAGAGTCTCATACATATTATATTTTACAACAGGCACCTAGATCTTTTAAAATATAAAGATGTAAAGTACCAAAACATAGCATATGCATAATATAGCCAAAGTAGCCATGCAAGCAAGCATCATCATCAAAAGCCTTCATAATTCATCCACATCAAGCATCATCCACTTTGTCACATGTCTTCCTGATTAATCACTAAAGGGTTGCCACAAGTAACAGAAAGAGTGAGATAAAATATGAAATAAATAGAAATTAAATTAGACAAACATAACCACAAGTAGGATGCTATGCGATGCAGATGCCAAACAAGTATTTTGTATTATACTTTTGTTATTATATTCCGTTCTTTATATGAATGAAAATGCATGATGGATCCATTCTGGTGGGAACATCTGCAGTGATTTTCAACAATAATATTTTTACGGATATCCAACCGATACCGCGCCCCATAATGCAACACCAACGTCGGATAACAATATTATAATATCAATAACAAGTGTTGCGGGACCCCCCTTAAGGACACACTGCTTAGTCCTTAAGACGGCCGTGGTATAAAACCACCGCAGAGGTCTGTTGCTCAACAGAGCGCGTTCCCCCACCGGGAACCCCCTCAAAGAACCCCCCTGCGGATTCTTTGAACGGCCAATGCATATGATGCATGATACATTAAATTATCAAATTCCTTTATATAATTAACAATAAAATTATTATATTAATCAAATAAGCATACTTTATTTGTAATTTAAAGAATATGAAAACACATTTCCCATATTATTTATATCATAATTCATTCATATGAAAACACATTTTAAATATATGAAAACATATTTTCTATAATATTTAATAATTCAAAGAATATGGAAATACATTTTTCATGTTATAGTAATTATTTGATATCATATTCCAAAGAATATGGAAAAATTATATTTTCTATGATATAAAATTATACCACTAAAATAATTTAAAAACAAGAGTTTTCTCCTTTTAAATGTTTAAATAAACTTTTAAATTTAATTTAATTAATTATATTTATTTTATTTCAAGATAAAGTCTCTAAAATAATAAAAATCCAATAATGATAAAAATTCTGATTTTCATAAAAAAAATTATTATTTTAAGTTTTTAATCATATTTACGAAAATGCCACTGGTCTTATTTACGAAAATGTCATCGTTCTAATTTATTTACAAAAATGCCACCGCTTCTGATATATTTACAAAAATGCCACCGCACGTTTTTATTTACGAAAATGCCACCGCTTCCAGTTTTTAACACCGCCTAAAAACGTCTGCTGTTAAAGGGGTCTGTTATGCAGAACGAAAACAGCAGCTCTGTTCTTGCTGTTTTTGCTGTATTTTCACTTTTTGTTTCAAAATTAAACATACCAATTGATTCCAAATCATCATACAACATCAGAAACATATCATATATCAAATTCTAAACCAATTAGCATTAATTTCACAATTTAAATCAAATTAAATTAAAATCTAACTATATGAGTTTCTAAACAATTAACAATTAAACAAGCAATTCTAACTTAATTTCTATGTATTTAATATCCTATCTCCTCTTTCTTACCTTAATTGAAGATCCCTAAGCTTTCTTTGTGCTAAGCTTCCTTGTATTTCCTTGAATCTTCAAATTTGAGTAATTTCTTCTTATGCAAAATTAGAGAGCTTGAGTATGGCAATGGAGGTTTTGAAAGCTTGGAGAAGATGATTAAGGGTTAAGGAATTTATAGTGTTTTTGTTCTTGATGAAATTGGAAGGGTGAAGGCCTTATTTATAAGGTTCAATGGCGGTGGAAGTTAAGGCGGTGGAGGAAGAAGGAGACACAGAGAGTTTTCGAGAGAGAGAAGATATTTTCTTTTTTTTTTTAATAATAATAATGGGTTCCTTAATAATTCTACGTTTTATTGTCGTATTTTATTTCCGTTTAGTCTCATTTTAAATCCGATTTATAAAATAAAAATATCCCCGTATCCGGAATAAAATTTCCTATTTTCTAAGATTTATTTCTTATTTTTCTAAGAAACTTTAATTTTTCGCTATTTAATTATCGATTCACATTTAATTAAAAATTGGGCTGTTACAAAAGTTATAGGTATTCAAGCTACAAAGGGGTACCAATTAGATTCACCTCAATTAGAGTCTCGTAACTTAAGTTATGCATAAAAAACTAAAATACGCTTCTACTGAAATTTCCTATGGGGTAGACCTGTATAATGCTGCACTTGGCTCAATCTAGGATGAATTGACTTTCCTTTCCTTCATAAAATTTGCAGGTATCTTAGCTACAAAGGTGTATTGATTGGATTCACCCCAATCAGAGTCTCGTAGCTCAAGTTATATGTAAAATATCAAATCTTGTATACAAAAACAAGAGCGAAAAAATGAGTTCTAAAAATTTTAGGATTTTGTTTAACATTTATTATTCAGATCTAGGCGTCACATTTTAAGTATGGGGTGTTTGGTAGAATGATTCATTTTAATTTCCCAATGAATTTAACCTTATAAATCATATATTTTTATGTTTGGTATGCCCTTTTTAAAAAATATTCTCGGGAAACTATGATTCACACAAAAAAAGTTGTATTTTACAAAATTTCCTAGTAAAACATTTTCAAAGTGAAAGATGAAAATTTTATGATGCTTTTAATTAGAACACCATTTTTCTATTTTTCAAAAAGTTTTCTAAATATTTCATTTTCTAGAATAACATGGAAAATTATGTATAGTTACTAAACTGATATTCTAAATTAGAAAACAAAAAAATGTATTCAAATGCAATCAGTTTTCTATGTTGTGTATTTCTTTCCCACGCTTTGTCATTCGAACTAATTAAAAATTACCCTATATCATGGGTGAAGTCTCATTATGACAGAAGGGTATGGTCCCATCAACTTTTAAAATTTATTTTATAAAAAATATAAAATAATTCCTATTTTAAAAATATATTGTAAATATTAAAAATATTTATACTATAGATATTATTAACATTAAGTTTTAAAATAAAATAAACAATGACCTTTTAGCCCTTTTAACTTTTAAAATTTATTTCTCTAAAAAATTTATATGTTATTTCCTTATTTTAAAAATATATTTTTACATGTTGCCTAATTTGACCTAATGGCTTTTGAGAAAGAAAAATGGAACCATATTTACAAGGTAAGGAGAAACCATAAGAAAATGAATAGAGGGAAGATAATTGTGTTTTGGTAAAAAAATATTTTAGAAAACTTTAGAAAATTCGGTACTCATTATAATGGAAAATTTTAGAATATTAGCTTAGATAGTTTTCCAAATTGGTGTTTTCTAGAATAACTAATTTTTATTTCTAATTAATTTTTATGAAAATTTGGGTCGTTGAACATGTTTTCCATTTTCCTATATATTCCACAAATAATTTTTTATTTTTCTAAAAAAACACAGTAACTAAACACACACTTAGTTTTTCAAGTAAAGAGAAAGTTTTAACTATACATTCCAAAAAAAGAAGGCTTGCCAATGTTGTGCCCTAGTCCGATGTGAGTTCCCAGAATGTATTTGCCAATGTATCTCATGGTATACTAACATGTGAAAGAGCCTCTAAAGGACCAAACAGGGGTTTGACCCTTAAGCCTTCTATGAAAGTTAGCAGGGTGGAGCTAAGAATTTGAGGAGGGTCTAAAGTATGAAAACGTTATCTGACACATTTATGGCATAACATTTACAGGTGACGTTATGTATAAAGGACAATAATTAGTTTATAAGCTTTTCTTGATTTGGTGTGATCATGTCGACAACATAATAGGTTCATCTATAAGGTTTTTAGAATGAGTTATCATAGCTCATTCATCACGTTGGTCCATCTGACATCTCTAAGAAGGAGTATGTTGAAAAGGATGAGATGTATGTTTGAGTACCTCAATTGATTCAGGGTATGTGAACCTCATCATACTTAACGGGACATGTTGACTCACAAAGAATAATGCATATTATTCTTATTTTCTTAAAATTTAAATTATCTTAAATTACCTACACACATCTTTTGTTTGTTTTAAATTAACAAGTTTACACGGATTATACAATTATATATATATATATATAATATACTCTTCTTTAATTTGAATTTAGAAAAATTATAAAATGCTCGAAATATTTGTTAGTTGAGAAATAAAATAAAATATCAAACTAAAAAAAATGTTAATTAATATCTTAATTTCTAACTAGTTCTTTTCTTAGTATCCTAATTTCTAATTAGTTCTTTTCTTTGAAGTGTAAATTCAACTAGTTAAGAAATATAAATTAAATTGAGGTTTTTTTATTTGAAATTATGATTGATGTAGTGCCCTAACTTTGTAGGCAATTTTAATATTATTTTCAATATTAAAGTTTTTCTTTTAATGATTTATCTGGTTCTTTTCTCTATTTGTTTCAGTCTCTGCCTATATACACATTTGTCTCTGTTTGTCTCTCAGTGAACCTCTGCAATCCATTAATCTGAGAGGATTTCAATTCCGTTTAAAGATTGATCATAGTTATTACTAATACATTGCATACTCAATTTATTGACCCATCCTACCTGTATTTTGTATTCTAGTATACTATTGGTATGCTACTACTTAATTTGCTTATTAATTACTTTTAACCTTTTAAAACACATTAAATGCTAATTTACAAATGAACCCCAAACAATCCCAAACGGTACGTTCACTTTCACAGTCAAGATGATTTAATGACGACTGAATTCATTATTTTAATGTGAAATGAACAGCTAATAAACAAAAATAACAATATAATAAATAAAATATATTTCCGTTTTTAGTCCTACCTATATATTTTCAGTTTCATCTCCTAAAATTAAAACTTTACACTCCCCATGAACAACTCCTATCAATAGAAATAAATAGGAGAAAAATATCTTTATATTTCATCACCATCAAATTCCCACTTTAGTATTCATACTATGTTTCAGAGTAACCAAAATCATATTTCTCATTAAAATCATTTGTTAGCCTTTTCATTTTGGCCATTTAAAATATTTACATTTCTCTTATTTAAACTCGAATTCAGTAATTACTGATTTAAATAATTAAATTTCATGTAAGTTTATTTAGATGGATGTGTAACTAAATTTTATCATATAACTCTTATTGGTTAAAATATAGTTTTTATATGTTAAATTTACTTTTAAAATTTTCAGAAAATAAAACTATTGATTTTTTAAATGACAAAAAAATCACATGTCAACAATCGATTTAATGTTTCAGAACTATATGAAAAAATATGTAATTTAGTTATTCATTTCAACAATTAACGATTTAAGTTTAAAGTAAAGATTTAAAATAAAATATTCAATATTAAAAATATTATAATAACTAAATCTATTTAATCCTTCGTAATATATAAAAACTATGCACAACCTTACAAATCTGGACATCCCATTCTCTTCTCGACATCAATATCTTCCGAAACATAATTTTGTGGATTTTTTTTTCTTTTAAGGCTTTTTTATAATATATTTTTTTTTCTATTTATCGTATACACAGCAAAATCTATATGCCTGATTAAAGTATGATACCAAATTAATTCTACATGTGATATTTAAGGATAAAATATATTTTAATTTGTTGACAAAATTCAATCAAAATTAAGGGATTAAATTAGTAGTGTATATTTTAAAGAAGGAAAACATTAAAGGCACATAATATGGAAACATAAAAGTTGTCATTTTATTCTTTTCCTTAAAAATATGGTCACATTTTTAAACAATGAAGAAAAGGAATCAAGAGGAGGGTAATTGACACAAAGTGCTTCACATTACTACACAACCAAGTGCACACACCCCAGTTGAAGCAAGAAACAATAATCCAAAACACATACCCCTTCTATTTCTATATCTCTCTCTCTTTTCATTCTTCAACGCTTCAAAACGCTTCAAGGTTCAAACAAAAACACCACGTAACTTCTTGCATATTCTCACTCACACCACCCCATGATGAAGACAACATATATATAAGTATAACAAAGCCTTTAACTCCTCAAAACGCAAACACACCCTTTTCTTTCTTCTCTCTTTGAGTTTTTGTGTTTAAGTAACGTGTGAATGATCAAGACTCAAGAGAGAACAAAAATGGCGAATTGGGCAATTCTTGTTCAAAACTGCATATCCAAAAAATCAAACAACCAACTCACAAGACTCTACCTTCTCACCTTCACCACCTTCCTCTGCACCTTCTTTTACCTTCTTGGTCTCTGGCAACACTCTCCGACCACCGTTGCCATCTCCGGCCACCGTCACCTCCCCGACGCCAACTGCCACACCCTTCACCTCAATTCCAATTCCACCGCCTCCCCCGACCTAGACTTCGCCGCCCACCATTTCGTCCCTGACCCGCCGTCAACGGCGGCGCGTGACTTCCATGCGCCGCCGTGTGACGCGTCTCTGTCGGAGTACACGCCGTGCGAGGACGTGCAGCGGTCACTGAAGTTCCCCCGGGAGAGGCTGATTTACCGGGAGAGGCACTGCCCGACTCCGGAGGAGGTGCTCCGGTGTCGAATTCCGGCGCCATTCGGGTATCGCGTGCCACTGCGGTGGCCGGCCAGTCGCGACGCGGCGTGGTACGCGAACGTGCCGCATAAAGAGTTAACGGTGGAGAAAAAGAACCAGAATTGGGTCCGGTTCGAAGGGGACCGGTTCAGGTTCCCCGGTGGTGGGACCATGTTTCCACGTGGCGCCAGCGCGTACATCGACGACATTGGAAAACTTATTGATCTCAAAGATGGGTCCATCCGAACCGCCTTAGACACCGGTTGTGGGGTACGTGCATTCTTGAACGGCTTACCCGGTTCACTTTCTCTTGCACCGGTTTTTTAACGTTTTCATTTTTTCACTTTTATTTTTTATTAAATTTTTGCTTCATTATTTTTAATTGCTACACATTCTTTGTCGTTCAAATTTCAAAATGCTCTTAATCGATTATCAAAGCAGCAAATTTTCATTGTTGAACCGGGTGGTTCACCTCCACATATAGGTGGTTTAACAACTACAGGATAATGAATCATGAGTTGGGTCCTGATTGGTCCACCATTGACCAATTGCTATTTTTTATAAAAAAAACATAACTTTTCATGGGATTAATTTTGGTTTAGGTAATAGTTTGGTGTTTTGACTGATTTGGAATGCTTAAGAATTAAAAAGAGAATGGAGGTTAATTTGGCACGTTATATCGCAATTATGGTAAATATTCTTTCATTTGATGCTTTTAGATGATGGGTTTTTATGGGAGTATATTATTAGAGAACCAAGTTGGTGTAAAATTTTAAATTGATGTTTGTTTCCTTTTAAATAATTGATAGAAAGCTGATTAAAATTAAATCCCGCAAAGTTTGTGTTACAGCACGTTCTCTAAATTATTAAATTTATTTGATAATATTTTCCACATTTGACTCTTTTTAATATATTTAAATATTTAGTATTTTCTATTATTTTGTTAATATGGCAACCATGTCCTCATGTCAATGCCATGTTTCTAGCGTATGATTGTGACTGAATTGGCTTTCCTATACTCAACGCCCGCATGACGAAATTTTCTTTGGAATTATATAATTTCACAAGCAACTGATGCAATATCATGAACATGAATGCTTGAAAATACAGTAACAGATAAGGTCTTTAAAAGAATGTTAATAAAATTAAAGTTGAATTATGAATTTGTCCACTAGTGAAGAGAGAAAATTAAGGGTATATTGGAAATTGGAATCACCAAGAACTAGTTTGCAAAACAATCTACCTAAAATTCTTCAAACTGAAGTAAAGTGCAGCTTTAACTGACCAAAAAAGAAGAAAAAGTAGAAGATATGGTAACAAAAATTTCTTCCTCTTGTTTTATTCATTTGAAAACATGAATAATTTCCACCCACAGATTTGTTTGATTAGATTTTTCATCATTCAACTACTAATTATTTATTTAACTTACTTAGTGCTAATGATAATGATAACATTCTTTGAAGTTAGTATGTTGTTTGTTGAGGAATTAGTGGAAAGCACAATATATGTGATATAATTGACATAAATGTTGAATAGTGTTCAACAATATCATTCATGCTTCCTTCACCTGATTTACAAGTTACCTTCTCTTGAGCTTATTTCTTATACCATATTAAACACACTTGTTTTGTGCTTTGGTAACATGTTTAGTTCGAGATTAATTAAAAAGTGTTTAATAATTCATTTTTAACTCATCTCAAATAATATTCAACATTAATATTAACCATTAAATAATTCTGTTTTATAACTCCATTTTTATTTCAGGTTACAAATCTTTTTTACATGGAATGCATGTATCTATTGAAATTTTGAAACATACCAGAAACTTGGTGTTATATATAATATGGTGCTAATTGTTTGATGTTTGAGTTGGACTAAAGTTGCAATTTACTGTATATTCAGGTTGCGAGTTGGGGAGCATATCTTTTATCACGTGACATATTAGCTATGTCATTTGCACCAAGAGATACACATGAAGCTCAAGTTCAATTTGCTCTTGAACGAGGAGTTCCTGCATTGATTGGAGTTATTGCCTCAATTAGGCTTCCTTACCCTTCAAGATCCTTCGACATGGCCCATTGCTCACGTTGCCTCATTCCTTGGGGCCAGGATGGTATGCTACCTTTCATTCTTCATAAATCAAAATTTGTGTCTTAAGTGTTGATTAATGTGTTTCTGGTGATTGGCAGAGGGGATTTATTTGACTGAAGTTGATCGAGTACTACGACCTGGAGGGTATTGGATTCTCTCAGGGCCTCCAATAAACTGGGAGAGCCATTGGAAAGGTTGGGAGAGGACTCGTGAAAGCCTCAAAGATGAACAGGATGGAATTGAGAAAGTGGCAAAAAGCCTATGCTGGAAACTATTGGTAAAGAAGGGTGACCTTGCAATATGGCAAAAACCAACCAATCATATGCATTGCAAAATAGCCAGAAAAGTCTTCAAGAATAGACCCTTCTGTGAGGCACAGAACCCAGACAAAGCATGGTAATAACTAATATGCCAACATTTTCTTTTTCTAGTTTTACAATTGAAATACATGGTGAACAACACTAAAATATTTTTCATACTTTTAACCAATAATAATGGATTGACATTAAAATATTTTTACTGTAGATTTTAATTGGTTGAAAGTGTAAATAGTTTTATCTAAATTGAACTTTTTTGCAAATAACAGCATGACTTTATTGGTAGAAGTTTATGAAGTGATTTAACATGCTAGGCAGATAATTCTAAGATAATGCAACTTTCTGTTGTGCAATTTCATGGGAAAATTGACTCGCAATCAGTGTCACTGTTACTTCCTTGTGCTATTGATTATGCTTTTGGGCTTAGCTTTTGCAGTTTCTCTTTTCAAAGGATAAAAAGCAGTTTATGCTTGCTGCCAAAGAGAGTTTAGTAGTGATACCAAATCCAATTGGATGATAAAGTTTATTGAAGTGACATGTCCACAGTCAGTGTAACCAAAATCTAGCCACCTAAGCATGTGGTGCATTTTTCCACCTTGTTTTTCACTCCATTCCCTAAATCTTTTTGATCAGCTCAAAAAAGAAGTTCCCTTTTGTGCCCTTTTAGTGAAACTTTTTTTGTTTGTTTGTTTCTATGCACCTTTTTCTTTTCTCTTTGGTTGCTTTACTTGAGCATTACTCTCATTGCAGGTACACTAAGATGGATACATGTTTGACACCATTACCAGAGGTGAATGACCTAAAAGAAGTTAGTGGAGGGGAATTGGCTAAGTGGCCTGAGAGATTAACATCGGTTCCACCAAGGATCAGCAGGGGAAGTTTGAAAGGAATAACAGGTGAAATGTTTAAGGAAGACACTATGTTGTGGAAGAAGAGAGTGGCATACTACAAGAGCCTGGACTATCAGCTAGCAGAGCGTGGGAGGTACCGTAATCTTCTTGATATGAATGCTTACTTGGGAGGCTTTGCAGCTGCACTCATTGATGATCCTGTGTGGGTTATGAACATTGTCCCTGTTGAGGCTCAGATCAACACACTTGGTGCCATATATGAACGTGGATTGATTGGAACCTACCAGAACTGGTATGTCTTTCATTACTTTTGCTCAATTTATGCTTTTTAATTTCCCAATAGTCAGTTTTGATCACCTACGCCATTTAAAACATCGTCTAACTTAATTTGATTAATAGATTTAAAATTTGTTTTTAACCGACTCACAAATTTAAGTGGACTAAAAATGGATAATGTTTTATTTTACACTTAATGCAGAGGACTCTTTTCTAGAAATATAGTCAGGGATTTTACCTTAATATCAGCTTTATGAAAGAGTTTAGTTGCAGGACTATATCTAATCTGATTATGATTACGTGCTACTGCTAAACACAATTCAAGTGCCACCAACTTTTGTCCTTTATTCTAGAGTCTAGACAGAAGACTTTTTTCATAGATGCACTTGTTTTCAATCTAGTATTGTCAAATGATTTAAAAACCAAATCTTTGTCCCTTTAAACTTTTCAGCACATGGTTGTTGAAGTTTGTTACTAACTACTTTTGTTTCCCTCTCAGGTGTGAAGCCATGTCCACATACCCGCGAACTTATGACTTCATACATGGTGATTCAGTTTTTAGCCTCTACCAGGACAGGTAATCGTCATTTTGGTTGGTTAAAGTCAGAAAATTGACAAATATTTCAGTAGATGCTCTTGACAAATACCTATTTCAATAGTAAATAATAATCCAGTTTTAAAATTAACAAATCACTATTTCACCATTGAATAATGAATTTATTAGACATATATATTTAAAGTATTATCAAAATTATATCAGACTTGTTGATTTGACAACTATTTATTTAAACTGATATTTTTATCTTAGTATAATAAATTATGTAAAAATTTTACATTGTAAACTAATTATGAATTTGCTTATCATAAATTTGATTGAATTATTTGATAATTAATGGGGGCAAAAAATCTTTACATGGGTGATAGATTAAAATGAAATTATTTATTTATTCTTTGAATAACAAATTTGTAACTTAAGAAATTGATTTATGGACAGGTGTAAAATGGAGGAGATTCTTCTTGAGATGGATAGAATTTTGAGGCCACAAGGTAGTGTGATATTGCGTGATGATGTGGATGTGTTGGTGAGGGTGAAGAGTTATGCAGATGCAATGGACTGGGATAGCAGAATTGCAGACCATGAAAACGGGCCTCACCAGAGAGAAAAGATACTGATTGCAGTAAAGCAGTACTGGACAGCTCCTCCACCTGACCAAGATCAGCAGCAGAGAAAGCTCTAATAACTTTATCTGCTTTGTGTCCTCAACATTTGTGTATTCTTCTTTTATGTCCAAATTTTTGTTTAGAAAAATTCTATTCTTTACCAACCCCAGTTTCCGTGGGTTGTTCAAAGTTAAAATTTCCTTAAAGCAATCATGAGGCCCCTGAATTTTAATTTTTTTATGACTTTTTTATCCTGTAACACTTCTCTAAATCTTTCATGAAGCTATCAAATGTTATATCAACTAATTAAATTAAATTTAACTTAGATATGCTGAGAATGTGAAGTCTAAAAACATTGTAAACTTTTCTAAAGAAATAGTTCTAAAGGAGTGTTAAAGAGTGTGTCAGTACTTCTCAAAATTGTAAACTAATTATACTTACCACGTCAATATAGAAGGTAGTAAAATTATTATAGGTTAAAATACAAACTCACTCCTCCTAAAGTTTAAGGTTTAGAAAAAAAAACCTCTTTAAAAAAATACTAATTTTAATTGTTTTAAAATTTTAGGGTTTGTAAATATAAGGATCTGTTAGTTTTTGGTGTTAACTGATGAGGTTACTAGCGTATGTGCCACCTCATTAGTGACACATAGTTGACATGTGTCATTTTTTAAAAAAATTAAAAATTTCACATTATTTGTGCCCTTTTGTTGTCTCTATCTCCCTCACTTTCTCTCTTTAAATCCCTGACTAGATTTCACTTTCTATATCTAAATCCCAAACAAAAGATGGAACTTTACTCTCGGGTAAGCGATGAAACACCCCTTATCATCATCATCGAGATAGCTTGAGACTTTGATGTGTTGAGCTCAAATCTCTACAACAAATAAATATGAATTTGTGAGGATTAAAACAAAAGGGGGTTTGAACATTCAGTTTCTCCTTGACACACCGAAACCCTCTCATATTGGACAAAGATCCGAGCAACAAGACTCGTCACTTTCTCAACAGCGGCTACAAATTGCACAAGTAAGCCACGACAACAACAATAACAATAGAAGCTTTAATTTGTGTTCGGCTTTACTCTTTTTGTTTATTGGTGTGGTTTTTGAGCAAGGCTTCATTGGAGTCTCATGTGTTGAGGGGTACTTCACTAAGGAGGGAGGACGTACTAATACCTTCTTTAGTTATAAGTATAATGGTTTTCATGTTTACAAAGGCTTAGTTAATTTGTAATAGTTGACCAAAATTGCTTATTTGTTTGCACTATGTCTTGGTTGAAAAACTATGTAAGGGAATTAGAAGTCTTATTTTCCTTCTTAAATCAGCATAGTTAGTCGGTGTTGTTTGATTACGATCTTCATCAATGCTTGGTTACATCAAGGATGTCTTATAGCTTATACCTTGTTTTCGAATACATGGAACATGACTTGGCTGGGCTTGCATCGCATCTTGGATTGAAGTTTACAGAAGCACAAGTAAGTTTAAAAGCCTCTTTGTTTTTTCTATTTCTTCCATGTTAAAACAACAAATGTAACTTTTTGACTTTTTCTAACAAGAATCATTGTGTTACTTATTACTGTCTAATGTGATATTCAACAAAATGAATTTTTTCACTCTTAAGCTAATGGTTGTTTTAAAGCTTTAATTCCTTTTAGTTTTTAGGACTAAAAATGAATAAATTGAAATTTGAAAATAAGAGACATACCTGAAAGGATGAGATTCCCACTAAGGACAACATAGCTATACGACCAAAACAAATCACTTTATTTTGGGCTATGATAATGTTAGGTTAAATTGACCTGCTTTGCCCGTAATGTGCTTGAGAAAATGTTTGATAAAAGATATTGGACTATTCTCAGCAGTTCAAAATTTTAACCGAGACTAATGCTTTCACGATCATTTCAATTTTGGCATAAACTATTGTTAGTAGTTACGTTTTAGAACCGTCGAAAATTATCTTTCTAAGAAAAAATTAATGATGTGGAATTTTTAATTTTTAAAAATGACACATGTCAACTACATGTAACTGATGAGGTGACACAGACATTAGCCATCTCATCAGTTAACACCAAAAATTAACGGATCCTTATTTTTACAAACCTTAAAATTTTAAAACGGTTAAAATTGAGCATTTTTAAAGAGGTTTTTTTCTAAGCCTTAAACTTTAGGAAGGCTGCATTTGTATTTTAACCATTATTATATTACATCCGATTCAAATATAAAGGAAAAGTAATTAGTTATATATACATATATAATATTAAGAATATTAATTTAAAGGATTTATTTATGTTAATATTGTGTAATATTTATGTAATTTTTTAAAATACCCTTCATAACATTTATTATCCAAAGAATTAGTGGTCTTAAAAATATGTACAAGAAGAATATATTTAATATGCAAACATTTAATGACATTTAAAAGTATAACTTTGTTTATATTTTGAGACTAAATATTGTACTCAAATTTGTTTATACTTGAAAGGTAGTATGTTACACTAATGTGAAAAAATTTTACATGTTAATAAATTAAAAATTATTTTGAATATAGTTATTATATAACATAACAATTCATAATTAAATTAAATATATTTTTTTCATACATTTAATGTCATTAGGTTAATATAAGGAGGTGTGATTGATCAGAAGGGACTCATTCTCCCTTAACCAAGTATCAAAGCTTCAACAATCGTTTTGGGTATGAATGACTTTAAAATTTTGAGCGGGTTATTCTATCATTTAAGATATCTATAAGTTAACAAAAGAAGGTAATTATAAGTCAGCAAAATGATTAATCATCATGATTGATAATAGATACTCTAGTATCATGAGCGACTCTAACTATAGGAAGGCCCAAGGCAATTTAAAAAATGGGACCTTTTAAGTTAAATAAACTATTTTATTTAAAATTTATTTTTTAAAACTTTAGTTTTATTTAAAACTTATTTTTCAAGCTTTTTGAGATGTAGAATTATTTATTATTGTATCATAACTAATTTCATTTAACATATCTTGACATTTCTTTCTTAATTGACAACAAAATTAATTCATTTAATCTTTGTTAAAAATTGAGATGAAAACTAAAATAGAGTAGACTTTAGTAAAAAAGAAAGATATAAAAAGTTGTTTGACATATGATTTTCTCAAGTGAACTAAAATAAAATAAACTTTAGTGAGAAAAAATATGAAAAACTATTAAAAGATAAATGAAAAGACATGAAATAATATTGGTATTTTGAGTTTTAAAAAATCTAATAAAAATTATTATTTATTTATTTATTTTTAATTAATAATTTGTATAATAACAATAAAACTAATTCATTTAATCTTTGTTGAGAATTAAGATGATTGAGTAGACTTTAAGAAAAAAAGAGATGAAAATTTGTTTGACATGTGGCTTTCTCAAGTGAACTGAAATAAAATAAACTTTAGTAAAAAAAATATGAAAAATTATTAAAAGATAAAAGAAAAGACATGAAATGATATTGGTATTTTGAGTTTTCAAAAAAATCTAATAAAAATGATAATTTATTTATTTATTTTTAATTAATAATTTTTAAGGCCTTCTTTTCTAAGATATAAGAAAAAGGATTTTACTTATCTTAGGGTTTAGGGCCGGTATCCGAGGTATACGGGTATACTCGTAACTAGTATAGAATCTCTCAATCATTCATCTTTTACATTGGTTTAGTAGGAATTCGGTATTATGTAACACATGCTCAATAGGAGCTCTCTGCGTTTTGCTATTGAACTCTAGTACCTTAGACCGTTATCGTAGGGAACAAGTGGTAATTGAACCTGTAAAGATTCTCTAATGATTAAGTCAAATTCAATGAATACAGAGCATATATTAAGAGTAATAAATGACTTACTTGATTCATTATGAGTGATGGTATTTATAGTTTAACGGAGGTTCAACTCTTGATTTGACATTTGACAGGCTCTAGCTTCTTTTCCTGGTAAGTTGCCCACTTGGTTTTGAAGCTTTAACTTACTGGCAGGCTTAAACCTGGGTCCATTCAATAAGCATACCGATTTACTTTGTTACTCAAGTCTTAGCTCCTTATTGGACCCACGTCTTTTGCCCTTACCATATCCTTGTAGTTTAGGGGCCGGTATAAATCACTAGTGCAAAAAAATAGATTTTACATCGTGTAATCTATACAAGTTTCTCCCAAATTAATGTAGAAACATGCACAGTGGTATTTTTGTAAATAATAGGAGCTTTAACATCGGTCCAAGTCTCAAACCGATGTAAATTTACATTTGTTCTACCTCCAACCGATCTGGAATATGTTAAAAAAAATCAAAAAAATTTCTGATGTTTGACTTTCTACATTGGTCTCATTCTTGACCGATGTGGAAAGTTGCACGGTGTCATTTTTGTAAATATTTGAAAATGTTTACAACAGTTAAGGTCTGAAACTGATGTAAATCTACATCATTTTTTTGGCAACCAATGTAGAATGTTTTCAAAAGATTGAATTTTTTTTCAGGTTCAAACGCGCGGATTGCTTCAGGAAGTTTCTAATAACTTTTTCCTTATCTACATTGCGTACGTTTTTGTTCTAACTTTCTCCTCTACCTACTCCTTTCTCACCAAGCCATATTCTCTCCTCCGTGTATCTGTGTGTGCCTCCATTTTCTTCTCTCTGTGACCAATATCCCAGCTCCATTCCATGTGAGGTTTATGCTGCAAAAGCTATTTGCGTAAGGGACCTATATTTGGTGCCTTTATTTCGTGGTGCCATTTATGTACCAACATTTCAACTCCATTTTTACGTGAGGTTTCTTCTCTCCTTTGTGTATCTGTTTATGTGCCTCTATTTCCTTCTCTCCACTACCAACATTTCATTTTTGTCTCCTTTCCTTTAAGAATATTATCAAATTAGGGAATATTTATAGAAAATAAAAACTTCCCCTCCTTACGCTTTCCTCAGAGAACACCCCATCCGTCTAACCCTAAATTAAATATATAATAAATTATATAAATCTAAGAAAATTTAATTGAAATAATATATAAAATGTAAACTTTATAACTATACATTCTTTTAAGAAAAATATATAAAGTTCTTATTCTCACTAACCATTAGTAGTCTTAACCATATCTGGGTCACCCATTCTGGTCGTTCCTCATATATCTAAACATTAACTAGCCACTAGTAGCCTTAACCATACCTGAGTCACCTAACCCGACCACTCCCAGTATGTTTAACCACTAACAAACCACTTACTTAACCACCATAACTTTAACCTTACCTAGGTTAACCAACCTGACCACTCCTAGTAAACCTAATCATTAACTAACCATTGGTAGTCTTAATCATACTAAAGTCAACCAACCCGACCACTCCTAAAATACCTAACCACTAAATCCCCACCAACCCAACTATCAATAGCCTTAACTTAGTTGGGTCTCTCGACCTGACCTTTTCTAGTAAACCTAACCCCTAATTGACCACTAATAGCCCTAACGATACTCAGTGACCTAACCCGACCACTCTTAGTATACCTAACCATTAACAGATCACTAGTTTAACCACTAGTAGCCTTAACCATACCTAAGCCACCCAACCTGACCACTCCAAGTATACCTAACCACTAATCTAACCACTAATAGCCTTAACCTTACCTAGGCCACCCAACCTGACCACTCATTGTAATGAGGTTGAATTTCCTTATCTTCCTGTTCCATTAATCTTGTCAATTCGGGCGAAGGTTCACTAATCTAACCACTAATAGCCTTAACCTTACCTAGGCCACCCAACCTGACCACTCATTGTATACTTAACGATTAACACACCACTAACATAACCATCAGTAGGGAAACCGTTACCACACATGTTTATTTATTTTTAATGTTAAAAGAAACATTAACAATAATAAATAACATGCAGTGAATATAACATTATTTTATTATAATATAATATACATTGATACTGTATAATATAATTGTAATTTTAGGAATTCAAAATATTATCATTTAGATATAGTAATTTTTATCTTATTATAAAATAATAAAATATCTTTATATTTAAAAATATTTAATATAAAATAAAATATGATCTGACCGGTGTATGGGGTCAAAGTTATTAACTTCCAAACCGGTGTTGAATTTTTTTTTCTCTCTCTCACACTTTTTACACCGTCTTAGTGGGAGGACAATATTGTAAACTTGGGTTCAGTGGGAATGCCAAGCCCTTCGTGTTAAGGTAATGAAGAATCAATTCCTGCTGTTATCCTTGAAACCACACCAGAGGTGTACCTGTAAAAACGGTTAAAGCAAGAGGGTAAATATGTTCTGTAATTTGCTTAAGAGTGTGTTATGTCCTAATGAGTGGGCTCTTTATATAGTCTTTTTCTTAAGTGCAAGTTGGTGATTTGACCTGTGTCAGGGGACAGAGTCTGCAGCTTTTGGCAGAAGTTGCTCACTTGCCACTTTTGGCTGAGGTTATTATTATATTTTCCGTACTGAAAAATCTTGAGTCAGGCTCGCCTGGTAGCCAATCCGGTTCTGCCTGTACCTTTTGTAATTACTAGGTATTTTTTAATATTATCTGGTGCAGGCCCGGTCCTAGAATTTTATGGGTCCTGGGCGACAAGATAGATAAAGGCCCCTTAATATATATATTTTTAAAAAAATTATTAAATAATCAAATTAATATTAACAAAGTCATTATAAATTCCAAACACAAAAATCAAATATATCATCCTAGTGTAAAGAATAATAAGAAGTCAAAACTGTGCTCCTATAGTCTCATGCTTTCTTTTAAAAATCATTCTTCCACCTACAATGAAGCAAAAAAAAACACAAATTATCATAAAAAATGGTTTCGTCTAGCATTTTTAGATGCAAAATCATTAATGAGAACATCAACATCAATACTCTCTAACATATCTTTTTCAATAGATAAAATTGCTAAATTATTCAACTTCTCTTGTGACATTGATGATCTTAAGTAAGTTTTTATTAATTTTAGTTTTGAAAAACTTCTTTCAGCAGATGCTACAGTTATAGGCATAGTTAATAAAATTCTATAGGCAATCGAAACATTTAGATAACAATCGGTTGCTTGAATGAACTTGAGAATTTCAATAGCTGACATTACATCATCAGGCAAAATCACTTTCAACACTTTTAATTCAGAAAAAAATCATCCAAATCAACATCTGATAAATTGCCCTGAGAAAACGTTGAGTGAACTTTAACACAACATTCTTTCAGTTCATTATCATTTAATGATTTTAACTTTTTTGAATTAAATAAAAATCCAAAAATATTTTCAAATATCTTTAATTGCTCAAATCTAGTCTTTAAAGAAGTGATAGCCATGTCCACAATAACTAAAAAATAATTAATTCTAAATGATTCATCAGCCGATTGAACTTCTTCATCATGACTATTTTCATCAAATTGTTTTTTCCTAATAGCACGACGTCTTGCTAAAAGAATGGGTTCAACATCTATATTAAGTGCAACTTCTTTAGTAATATTCATACTAGACATGAACCCTTCAACTCTATACTTTTCAAAAAATAATAATATATCTTCTAATTGTTTTATGGTATCATCAATGCACATTGACTTAGATTGTAATTTCTTGCTCACCATATTAATAGAAAATAAAATATCATACCAAATAATCATGCCCCATAAAAATTCAAAGTTCTCAAGTGCATTAGCCAAACTCTCAGCTTCACTTTTTGATTTAGCATCATCACAAAATTTATGTAATTCCAACAAAGCAAATCTTATTTGGGGAGCTTGAAATCTAATAGCTTTAATACTTTTAATTTGATTCTCCCGTCGAGTATTACACAAAGATTTCACGGTTAACCCAGGAACACAATCAAGAAAAATTTTCCATCTTTTTGGTGAACTTGAAAATAATGAATATATGCGTTGAACAATTCCAAAAAAAGAAACAACTTTAACACAAGAATGTGCCATATCAGGGGTACAATCCAGAATTACAGAAAAATATTTTGCTTCTTTAATCATCTTTACAATTGAACTTCTAACACTATGAGCTAAAAGTGAAATTAATTCATTTTGAATTTTATGCCCAAGATAGTGATAATGAATTTCACGACTTTGAATGCGTCTAACATGATCTTGTATTATTAAATCAAATTCTGCAATCATTTCAATCAATCCCAAAAAATTTCCATTATTGTCTTGATATAATTTTTCATTGGATCCTCGAAAAGCCAAATTATTTTTAGCAAGACATTTAAGAACAGAAAATATTATTAGTAAAACTTGTTGCCAACGTTCTTTCTCTTTTATAATCTCTTGTTGTAAATTTTTATCGATTGTTTAATTTTTGTCTAATCTTGCTCTCAATTCATTCCAAGTATTCATGTTATTCATATGTTCAAAACTATTTTCATGTTGCTTAAGTCTCTCACTAATACGCTTCCAATCACTAAATGAATTTGATCATGCACAATTTCAATTGATTGTTCTAAATTTTCATGAGAATCTGTCTCTTTAAAAATAAATTTATCAAGAGCTCCTCTTTGTGATTTAATTAATTCTTCCTCTCGTTTTTGTTTTTTTCTTTTTTCACTTCCAGATAAATGTTTTTTAGGAGACATATTGTGAAATATAATTAAAATAATAAATTAACACAAGAAAAAAAATAAAGAACAATAACACTTGGAAAGAGAAGCTAGTGTTGGATACACGTTCACAACTTCACACGTATAAGCTAATTCCAATAGCAAAATTTAATCACTGTAAACATAAAATTAACAAATTAATATGAAATTCAAAACAACTAACTAATTAGTAATAACTATTAAAAATTTAAAAATTAAATATTCTTAACATAAAAATAATAAAAATATAAAAAAATTAAACAATTAACAATGATGATAAAAAAAATTAAGACCCTATAAACATAAGAATTTAAAAAATATTGATATCAACAAGAATAAAGTTTCTAAATAATTTATATAACAACATAAATTATAACGTAATTGACAAGTAATTTAGAAGGTGAATAGAAACACATACCAATTTTATGATATTCCAATGTAACTGTGGTGATTGAGACTTGAGAGGGATCAAACCGTTAAAGTAGAAAAGAATTATAGAAACAAAAGAAGAGGAGATGAAAAATGATGAAAGAGTAGAAAAGAATTATAGAAACCAAAGAAGATGAAATGAAGTATTATGGAAGAAAATATAATTGTTATATATATATAAAAAAATTACCGTTATATATTTTTTTATACGTTACAATATTAATTTGCCTGTATTAATTTCCTGTTCTAATTCCAATGCCAATTAATTCCATTTGCTGTGTAACGTTAATTTGCCAATTAATGACTCAGAAACATTTAATTTTAAAAAAAAAACATAGCTAGTGAGGAATCGAACCTGGGACCATGTAGCAAAACTTTTATATCCTTACCACTGAACCATGTAGACCATATTGAAATCTATTGATTTTTTTTGTATATAAGTTAAAAATTATTTATTTTGGGCCCCTATTTTCAATGGGCCCTGGGCCATTGCCCTGGTTTCCAAGGCCCAGGGCCGGCCCTGATCTAGTGTAACTAGTTTAAGGGGCTGGTATCCACATCGGATCAAAATATATACACTAAATTATAGTATAATTTCACCACTTATTTACGATGATATTTTAAGTAATGTTGCATAACTAAAACATGTTACAAGTTATATATAAAATGCTTTTATTGAATATCAATTAGATATAATTAAGAATTCCAAAATTAAGTAACAAAAATTATTTTAAGATTTCTACCAATCGCGAAACATATTCAGGGCCAAATATGGTTACCCTTTTGTTAACTACATATACAAAATTTTACAACCTAAATACTGGACTGGACCGATGAATGTTAAGGTGGACTTGTTCTAACCAAGTGCACCATGCCCCTCTCCAAATTAACCTATTATAATAGGTTGATAAATGCTACACTCACTCTTTCTCCACCAGTTTCAACAACTCTGACACTGCTTTCTCCCTTCTTCCTCCACACATTGTGTTCTCCCTTAACTTGGCTTAAGCTTCCAAGTAGCTAAGCTGGAGCTAAAAGACTCAAATGCCACAGTAACATTGTTTTCAAGGAGATGTACACGGCGTCTAAGTACAATGTCTAAAGATGATTATTATAATAAGAGCATTATAAGTTTGTAATAGTTCATTATAACTTGGTGAATTAGGAACAAGAATGTGGAGAAGAGGAGGTAACCTTGAAGGTGACACTGCCAATTTCATTGAAACAGAACAGTCGCTTGAAACTGAAGAATTCATGTTTTCATTTTTGCAGGTACTATTTTCTCCATTCCTGTTGCTTTTTCCAAAAGCTTCTACATTCATCAACTTGTGTGTCGCCTCATTGCCTTCTTTTTTTTTTATTAAAGATTGAAAATTTGTTGCAGGGGTAATGGATATGATTTAGGGATTTTGGTTTATTTGAATCTGCAATGGTTTGATCTAATGAGATGGTGACAAAGCGCTGTTTTCTATTTTGGTTTGAAATCATTTATTGTTGAAATGAAGCAACGAAGACGAAGGAGTTACAATGATGGTGACAGTACTATGTTTTTTCTTTTGCTTTAGTTTTTTCTATATTAGCATTTATCAATATGTTATAATAGGTCATTTCAGAGAGGAACATAGTGAACCAGTTAGAACAAGTCCAACTTAGCATTCACCATCGCAAGATGTTTTAAAACACCAAACTAGGTAGGAGTAAAATAGTGAATACTTGAAGGGTTTGCATCAATGACCAAACCTAAAGTTATATGGTTTAAATAATACCCGTTTAGAAACTAAGTAAGAAAGTGAAATTGTAAAAATAAAAAGAATTAATAGTTAATATTAATTTTTATATAGTTTAAAATAATTAAAATTTTGTTAAAATAATATATTTTTTTATTAGTCAAATTAAGATTTGATTGGCTAATGACCAACCAAACAATCACGTAATTTACTTAAAAAACACTAAATGAACACTTGCAAATTTAGCATAAAACTAATTAGCACACACTAAATTCAACCCTTGCCCCCAATTGAGCTGATGCATGTGTAAGGCCCAATCCTCACAATAAACTAAAATTTAAAAAAAAAAACAAGACAAATTTTCATAAATACTCGTTAAAAAGATTGTTCATAGTGTGAGTTCAAATGACATCACCTGAAACTCAAAATGATCATGCACAATTTGAAAGGATGCCTTAGACGTGTTCTCTGAGGAACTCATCAACTGTAGGAATTGAAAAATGATGATGGTAAAGGAGAAATAATGATTTGTTAATTTAGGATAGAAATAAAGATTATTTTTACAATTAAGAGATATTGAAATTATAATATATTTTATTTTTAAAATAAATAAATAAGATTATCAATCGGATACAATGACTATTACTTATCATAAAGATTTATAACCATTTCGGTCTAATACATAAAAACAATTTACTTAATATAATTAAGAGTAAAATATGTTATTTTAAATTAGAAAGTAGAAAATAATAACATAATGTAACATTATGCAAACTATAAAAACAAAAAGAGTTTTCTATTACTTGATTTTTTTATAAAGTTAATAAGTTGTGATGTAAATTACAATATTTAAAATAGAAATTAAAAATCACATAAAACTATAATGATTTAGTTTTAATTTTTACATTTTATTTCAACTCAATTAAAACAAATTGTAAGTATTTGTTATGCGGTTGAACTCATCATTTTTTCTTCAAGGCCAAACTAAGCCGGACCTTGAGTCAAGGTAATTGTAATATTGAAAAATACAGGGTAGGCAATATAATTATAAAAAAACAAGCTTAAAATATAAATAAACATTTTTAATATAAATGGAATTGAAAGAAGAAAGTGATCCAAAACCAACCTGAGCATAACAATCAGATCCTGCATCTTCTACTCCATACCCATCCCCCTCTTAAAACTTTGCCTCTAATCTGAGTAGTCTCACTCCAAAACCACCCATACAACACGCAGCAGCAGCAACAACAACAACAGAGTTACATCTACATCTTGTTAAACTCAACATAGTATTGCTTCCACAACGAAACCACCCCACCAAACATTCCCTCATGATTCCCATTAAAAGCATCAATCTTTAACCTCAAACCGCATTGAAACCCAAGACCCGGATGACCCTTTAGCCTGATCCACCTCCTCCTCAAATGGGCCACTCCAATTCTGTGTCACCTCCAAAGCGCCACAACAACAACAACAACAACGCGCGTCAATGGCGCATTCTAGACTTCATTACCGCGGCGTTCTTCTTCTCGGTGGTTCTCTTCTTCGCCCTCGTCTTCACTCCTCTCGGCGACCCCCTCGCCGCCTCTGGCCGCCACACCCTCCTCCTCTCCACCGCCGACCCGCGGCAGCGGCAGCGCTTCGTGACGGTGATCGAGGCAGGGAAGCAGCCGGGGCAGTTTCTGGACGCATGCCCGGCGGATGACGTGGACCACATGCCGTGTGAGGATCCGAGGCTGAATAGGCTGCTGAGTAGGGAGATGAATTACTATAGGGAGAGGCATTGCCCGAGGCACGAGGACACGCCACTTTGCTTGATTCCGCTTCCCAAAGGGTACCGGATTCCGGTCACTTGGCCGGAGAGCTTGCACAAGGTCTGGTATTGTGGTTTTTTTTTTTATCCATTTGAATAACGATAAAGGGAAGGGAATCGGAGTTCAGAAGTGTAGGAATTCGGGTTCGAACTCTGCTGCCACTACTTAATTATCATGTCAAGCACCATCTCACGCGATCTTGTGTTCGTTAAGTGTTTTGTTGAGTAGATACAGTATGAGTTCTGTGCCCCTGTTTAATGAATTGGAAAAGTGGGAAGTTTTTGTTGGAAATTTGGATATAGATTGCTTAGAAATAGGTGGACATTAATGGTAATTACAAATGAAAACTTTCAAATTTTGATTCTTTAACTAATGCACTTTGGTCACTAGTTAGCATTTCATACAATCCTCGAACTTTGCATGAATTAGACATTTTAGGATTAGGAGGAAATCTTGGTTTTACTCTACAAGATAGGCAACTTAGTGAGACGTCATCAGAATGTATGTGTCTTGCAATTTAGTTTACTGAGATTTTAAAAACTATTTCATAGTCCTTGAATTTGTAAAATTATAGTTGTTTGCAACATTTTACTATTATTTTGTGTTACAAATGACTATAGTAACTGTAGTTTTAATAAAAGCCAGAGACTAATGTAGGATTCTTAAAATCTCAAGAACATATTCTCGAGGATGAATTTGAAGGTATACTTGCAATTTAGTCTTTGAATTTTAATAATCTTGACTTTGTAAAATGACATTTATGTGAGTGTTTTTTCATTTTATTTCTCTTGTTGTTTTTTTTTTATTGTCATTTTGTAGCTAAAAAGACTAAAATGATTGTTGTTATAAAGTCAAGACTCTAGATTAGCGAAAATTTAAAAACTGAGGGACTAATTTGTATGATGATTGGACCTTGAGAATGAATTTGAAGGTTTACTTGACATTTTAGTGTAGATAACATTGTTAGTCTCAACTTTAGAGAATGATATTTAAAAATAAAGTTAGAAAGCATTAAATTGATGAATTTTGAAAGGTCAAGAACTGATGGAAAACTTTTAAACTTTCAGGACTAAAATGTCTCATCCATTTAAGCCCTAATGATTAAATGAAGGGTTTGCTAATTTTCTTTTGGACTGCTGAGACAATTGTGGAAAACAAAATGCTTGTTGGTTGTTGATTTTTTTAGTTGCAGACTTGCAGTGCTCTAGTACCACGATTACATCAGTTTATAATGCAATGTTAATATGTCATTTTTGAAGCAAGCGACTTGATGGGTGCCTCTTTAGAATTTTCATTGATGTAACATAATGCTATGTTCATATCTTCTAGCGGTCAAGTTTTAGACCTACTAGGGCCATTGTTTCTAGAACTCTCCAGGACTGGGAGATTTCCTTTAGAATAGGAATTGAAATGTTTTAGAAGAGGTCTCTTTGGTGATTGTTTTGATTTTATTATTATCATGAGGCTCAGGATGCTGCTAAATTGGGATTTAGTTTTTAGTGTGATGAGCTTGAGAAAGAGGTGATTGAGAAATGGAAGAATAGGAAGAAAAACACAACAGAAGAGAGGAGGGGTTGACTTGATTAATCCACATGGTGTGATCAATTTACTTCTATCTAGTACTTTATTAAATAAGAGATGAGAAAAAGTCTTTGTTCTTGAGTAAATTCATAATGCCGGATTGAGCTATATCAAAACATGTTGAATTAACTGTTTATATGGGTGCCTAATTACTAGAGATTCTGCTGATAGTTAATATTTTAATATTTTAATAACTCTTTGTAATGTTAGCTTATTTTTAACAGGATGGATTGGAAAAGTTAGTGTACATAGTATTTTATTTTTTTTTCCTTTCTATATATTCTGCCTTTCTCTTTCACATTATACTATAGCTTAAAATGCTACTGTTATTTGTCACTTATCGATTTGTACATCCAAAGCATTAATAATATATTCTGTGCAGATATGGTACAGCAATATGCCACACAGCAAAATTGCTGACAGGAAAGGTCACCAGGGATGGATGAAACTAGAAGGTCAGCATTTTATATTCCCTGGTGGCGGTACAATGTTTCCAGATGGAGCAGAGCAATATATTGAAAAACTTGGTAAATACATTCCCATAAATGGAGGTGCTCTGAGGACTGTGCTTGACATGGGCTGTGGGGTAAGAGTTGTAATCCTGTTCTCCTTGGAGATCTTATTAGAATTTATTACCATTTGACATGTAATACATCTCATTTTTTTAAAGGTTGCTAGTTTTGGAGGATATTTACTAGCTAAGGATATTTTGACCATGTCTTTTGCTCCAAGAGATTCACATAAATCCCAAATACAATTTGCACTGGAAAGAGGAATACCAGCTTTTGTTGCTATGCTTGGCACTCGCAGACTCCCATTTCCTGCATTCGGATTTGACTTAATTCATTGTTCTAGGTGTTTGATTCCATTTACAGCCTACAGTAAGTTCTTCATTGCAGCTAAATCGTGCATATCTTCCATTCTACATGCTTGTCACTTCTCTAATGCAGAAAATCTGCCTTGCAGATGCTTCTTATTTCATTGAAGTGGATAGATTACTTCGCCCTGGTGGATATTTAGTTATCTCTGGTCCCCCTGTTCAGTGGTCTAAACTAGATAAAGAATGGTCTGATCTCCAGGGTGTGGCAAGAGCCTTGTGTTATGAACAGATTGTTGTGGAAGGTAACACTGCGATCTGGAAGAAGCCTGCAGGAGAAACATGTCTTCCTAACCAAAATGAATTTGGTCTTGAGTTATGCGATGATTCAGATGATCCAAGTCAAGCTTGGTAATTTACAGTAGACTGTTGCTAGTTTGAGTTGATATATATATGTATATTGGCATTTTTGTCAAAAGTACTCTGATTGATTATCTCAAAATGCTAAAATGAGTTGATTATCTTACAGGTACTTCAAATTGAAGAAATGTGTCAATAGTCCATCTTCTGTCAAAGGAGATTATGCTATCGGGACAATTCCCAAGTGGCCAGAGAGGCTGACTGCTGCACCTCCAAGGTCAAGACTCGTGAAAAGTGTTGATGTGTATGAGGCTGACACTAAGCGGTGGATAAGGAGGGTTGCACACTATAAGGAATCTCTAAGCATCAAGTTGGGCACTCCATCTGTACGCAATGTCATGGACATGAATGCATTATTTGGGGGGTTTGCAGCAGCATTAAAATCTGATCCTGTGTGGGTAATGAATGTAGTTCCTGCCCAAAAGCCTCCTACTCTTGATGTGATTTTTGACAGAGGCCTTATTGGAGTCTATCATGATTGGTGAGTTTTTGCTGAAAGTCCCATGCATCTTCTCCCAGGGAGATTATTCATAATGTATAAAGTTCTGATCTTTTGGCACATATCTTAACTTAATACTTGAAAAAGAAACTTTTATTTATTTATTTTGAAATCGATGACAATCAGATATGTTGTGGGAAAATTGTGTAGTACAATGATCAATTAGACCACAGCACTGATTTAACTGGCATTTCAGCTGTTTCATTTTGCTTATGAGTTGCTTTCTGCAATCCAATGTTGGATCTGTGTATGTGTGTAAATATGCTTGTACTGGAAATTCAGAATGTGTTGAGCTAATCCAGTTCTAATTTGAGTTTTTTTTTAAAAAAAAAAATCCAAATTTCTTTTACAAGTAAAAATTTTAGATGTTAAGATTTTGGTGAATCTTCTATGGAAAAGGAGTGAGAATCTTCCTGGTATCCCTTATGAAATGAAAACTAGTGTATTTACCTCTAACTTGAATTTTTATTTACATACTTTTTCTGATCTTTAGTCAAAACATTTCATTTAAAGTGTTTGAATTATTTCAATTTAAGATGGATGATATTAAGCTGTATGGTTATGTTCCCAGGTGCGAACCATTTTCGACTTACCCTCGTACATATGATCTGATCCATGTCACCAGCATTGAATCTCTTATTAAAGATCCAGCTTCTGATAAACGCAGGTATTTCTCATATCAAACTGTAGTATGATGTTATTGCTTTCTATTGGAGAATGGATCATCTCCAGTGAAAACATAATAGTCAATCTCAAATAGTGTCGCACTATGGCCGACCCCAAAACTAGGATCACTGACGCTATTTTATACTATCACGGGGTAAAGCACATAATACACACACGCAGATATATATATATATATATATATATATGTGTGTGTGTGTGTGTGTGCGTGCGCGCGCGCGTGAAAAACAAAGAAATATAACTGAATATTATCCAAATCAAAACATGGTCTAAAATCCATAAATTCGTAATCAAAACATCAAACCATTAATATTTTACACTGCCGTTGATGGAGAAAAGCTACCGAGATAGTTGACAGCATAAAAGGAGACAGGCTGCAGGAGGCTGTCGGAGGATACAGATAGCTCGGAGGAGGTCTTCGGAGACTGTGCAGTGATTGCGGAAGTTGCGGGACACTGGCAACAGGTCACCAGAGATGGTGCCGTGATTGCCGGAGCCACTGGACAGTGGAAGCAGCTCGCTGGAGACAGAGAGGGAGCCGACAGTCAACGGAGATGGTAACTGGAGAAAAAAAGGGTAGGAAGAGGAAGTATTATGGAAGAGGAAGTATTATGGGAGAGGAGGAAAAGAGAGGGAGAAGATTGTAGAAAGTGAGAAAGAGAGGGAGGGAATACAGGGTTTTGGTTGAAGCCCTACTAGAAAGAGAAAGGGAAAATTACCTGAATACCCTTAAAAAGACGCAAAACGGAACAGTTTCAGTGTTCAATGACAATTGCACCTGAAACTGGCCATGAAAGGCTACGATCCTAATCCTTCCCGCATCAGGCAGCACAACAAAGGTTTCCCAGCGGAGGGCCGCGACACAACAACGGGGCATGATCGCAGCCGCAATTCCATGTTTTAACTACTATGAAAGAGAAGATATTTGCTAACAAAGAGAACAAATAGAAAAAGGGGTGAAAGAAAGAAAAATTGCCACTTGAAGCCTTGAACTAAGTTGCATGTATTAATGTGTGAAATATGTATGGAAGCCCGGGTCTTCTGCTTGACCTGTTTATAATTAATTGTTGTAATATTCAAGAGAAACAACTGGGTCACAACTTGATTTTCTTACAACTAACAGTGTATTATGATTTTCTTACTCGTAATTAATATGATTTTTCTTTTCCTATAAATATAAATGTTATCAAAATGCATTTAAATGTTTGAAACTTTAGGTGTATAACAGTGTTATCAATGGTGGATGGCGGTTTATGACGGTCAGCCAAAAAACTGCCATAAAGGTTATGACGCGCCATGACGAGTTATGGCGGATGTCATGGCGGTCAAAATAAAATACCGTGTATATGCAGAAAAATAGGCGGTCATAACAAAGGTCATGGCAGATCCCTTGGAAAATCGTAAAATCGCGATTTTACCGATTAAAATCACGATTTTAACTACCATACATTGGATGCTCTTTGGTCTGTTCTGCATTGTTTTATTAAAGGAATTTAATTGGAATATACTTACCAGTCTAGAAGTTTTACATCCAAGTATGAATTGACAATGAGATGTAAGCTTGAATTATTGATTTTTGTATAACTACTTTAGAAGTCTTATTTTGGGTAATGTCTAATTAATTAATAGTGTATGTTGAAAATCCCCCATTGTCTAGAGATATAATCAATTAAAAATATATAAGGCGGGAGTAATCTCCATCATATGAGTTAGATTTAGGATTGAGTTAGACCCAATATCCAAATATTAGTGGATGCAAAACATTACATGTTACGCTCAACCGATGAGCTCACCATAATTGCTTCACACTCTCATTGCAGATGTAATCTTGTTGATTTGATGGTGGAAATGGACCGAGTGTTGCGGCCAGAAGGAACTGTTGTGGTGAGGGATGCCCCAGAAGTAATCGACAATGTAGCCCGCGTTGCTCATGCAATGAGGTGGAAGCCTACCATTTATGATGAAGAACCTGAATCACATGGCAGAGAGAAGATTCTAGTTGCAACCAAGACTTTCTGGAAGCTCTAATTCTCATCCCACTGACACAAACTGTGTAATTTAGGGATGTGGATTGGGTGCCCTTGGCATTTGGTGCATTCATTTCTCTTTAGCACGCATTACACCGGTTTAGAAACAACTGGTGTAAAGTTTGTTATTTTTGTACTTATTATAAAGGTTATTCCATAAATGGGTGTAAAAAATATCTTTTTACACAGGTTGTTTTATAAAACTGTGTAAGAACATTTTTGTAGACCGATGTAAAAAAATATTTTTTTACACCAGTTTATGAAACAACTAGTGTAAAAAGGTACTAAAGACAAATGAATGCACGAAGTGCACCCAATGCCAACCGCACCAATCCAAATCCGTAATTTAGGTAAGTTCCCTTCTCCATTGTGTGGTTGTGGGGTGTCAAAGATATCTTATATTCTCTATGCATCAAATGGATGCAGTTTTGCAACATTGTTCAGTATTCCATTCATATTTAAAGATAGTAAGGTTAAGATTTGAAAAGGATAAGAAGAATTTTGTGCAGTTTTACATGGAAAGCACCAGGCAGGGTTAATTGTATTTTTTTCTCAGCTAAAGGATGAATTCTAATTCAAAACTTTTATTTATTAAAGTTCTCATTGATTCTTATTCAGTTACATTTACCCTTTTTTTGTAAATTATTGTGAAATTTTGTCATGGATGGACTCTAAATTTAAATACCTATTATAGATGGAATACAGTAAAATCATCCATGTGTAGTACAAAACAGCTCAAGTTTCTGTGGTTGTTGATTAATGTCATGGTATTAGAGGCTCTAAAGCTCTATTGATCAAGTATTAGTAGTATTTTATAAAATCATTCATGTGTGTTCATCTGACGGATCAAGTTTTTAAAGATTCTTTTTTGCTTTGAAGTTTTGAGATTTTATGTTCATGATAATCTTATTCGAGTGGTTGTGAATTTTGTTGTGAATTGAATTCAAGAGTGTCTAGTAGGATGTATTTTTTTTCTTTGCCGGTAATAAAAGTTAAAAAAAAACTTATCCATGTTAACTGAAAGTTATAAAAAATTATTTCAAATAAGTTAGATTACTGATAAATTTAAAATATAAAAGATTTATGCTTTTATGTAAGTAAAGACTTACGCACCTAATGCTTCATGCCATGCTTTGGTTGTGTCAACTTGGCGCAGTATCTTTTCTTTTAGTTTATGAATATGTGTTCGATTGTTATGCATGATTCATGTAAAGATTTTTATACCGTGGATCAATTAGAAATGACTTGAGATATAAATTTTTTAATGTGGTTATTAGTTATTACAAATGTTCTTAAAAAATGTACTTATTACAAAATTGAATAACTTTAAAAGTTGATTAACTAAAATTATTATGTAATTGGAAGTTAAGGGATTAAAATCATTGAAAAAAAATATTTAAGGACGACAAGTATAATTAAGCCTTGTTTTTAATAACAATATATTATGTTTCCTTTAGAGGACCCCTAATCGTTTTATTTTAGCAAATGATGATTTTCCATTAGTTATAATTTAGTGTGCTTGGGTTGGATTTCTCTTATTTAGCTCTTTTATATAAATATGACTTGTAAGCGTACATGTAACCTAAGTGACACATTACTGAGGAATAATAATCCTAATTTCCTAGAGTAGTTTTCTAGGGGTGTTATGTATTACACTCTTTTTGTGAACATATTAAGAATGAGAATTTTCAAATGCATAATATTTTGTGCAACATGATAATATAGTTTTGTTTGTATCATATATATTTATTATAATAATACTTTAAACTCAATGCTATATTTTTCTGAACTCTATGATTTAATTATTAATAATGTTATCTGATATATTATGTTCATAAGTCGAGTTGATTTTCAGGCTCAATTAAGTGATTTTATTGAAACTTTTGACCAGGTAAAAAATAGAGTGATTCCTCTTAACGGGTTCTACGAATAAGCATGTGTTACTTAGAAGAACGATGTTTTTTCCTAAGATACTTGGACTACTCAGTGACTTGCATGAAAATGTTAGCATGGTTCTCTTTTTCCCCCTCATATATTTGGTTGGAGATTGGGGTTTCTTTCTTGTGCTATCCATTCTTATGTGCTTGTAAGTGATCTTTGTTGCCTCCATAATTTTAATATTAGCTTTGGCAATCAAAACCATTGGAAAACAATTTTAATTTACTGGCTAATCACTACCTAGGATTTTTTTAAAAAAAATCTTTTTGATTTGTTTGATGTCAAATATATGTTTTTTTTAATATCTTAAATAGTTCCTTAATCTCTTAAAAATATGTTAAACAAGTAATTTTCATTATATTTTATTTTGTACCACCTCATCATTCACTACATCCACATTTTCATAATTCTCTGCAATGTCATTCACTTACTCATTTACTCTCCCGTTCTACACAATTTGTACACCCCAACTCTCACTCACAACACATTGCCAAACAACAAGCATGGAGGATCAATCAAACTTGAATTTGTTGTTAAAGTCTTTGTAGGTTTATAATATCTCATTTTCCACATCTAGTCTCTACCCTCAGATTCAATCCTCAAAGTTTTTTAATTCGTATAGTTTTATTTTTGCATTAAGTAAATGATGAGGGTGATCAAAAAGAAATATAATGAAAATGATTTGTCAGACACACTTTTCAGAGATAATTACATGTTTTTAAAAAAATTATAAGACTAATTTAATACAAACCAAAGAAATAAGAGATAAAAATAGTGATTTAGAATATTTTATTTTAACTAGCAAGCTTGACACTCATTTCCATTTTGGTTAATATTGTTTAATGTTTGTACTGAAATGTAAAAGTCAACTAAAATTTAGATTGACTTTTTTAAAATTTAAACTTCAAATTAAGAATCACCTAGACTTAAAAAACATGAGTAGTTTACAAGTTATTCTAAAAGTTGAAAATGAATTTTTAGCAAAAGTCGTTGATTCTGTCTTGTTTCGTGTTTTTTTATTCACAAACTTTTGTAAAAATAAAAATTATTTCTATATATATAATAAAATTACAAAAGAACATTAAATAGTAATTATTTTTAAAAAAATTAACAATGAATTATTTTGTTTTTGCTAACAAAGTTAAAGTTAAATACATGACATTTTCCTTTACTTCATGAAATGTTGGCCACTGGACAACCTTATCATTCCATTAACTACTAACTATTTAATCATGAGTTTATCTCAATATTTAATTCTTAAATAATGTATCATAAATGATAGATAAATAATAATGAAACTGGACCATTAGGAAAATTTTAAAAAAAAACTTTGATATTTTGAACATCTTTAAAATAATATATAATTAATATTATCATTTATGTTAAAGAAATTTTAGTCTGCTAGTAATTATAATTATCTAGTCTTAAGATATCCAAAACGTGATATCATAAATATTAGAGTTTAGAACATTTAATTTTTATTTTTAACAAAAAAAAGTTCCCCTAAGTCGAGACAGAGACCTCTCTTCTCTTCCTTTTTAAGAAAAATATCTTTAGTATTCTAATTCCCCAGGATCTTAGGTGATTATTATTATCTCCCATCAATTTGTCCGAAGTTAAGGCCAATTTTTCTATTGTATAAATAAGGCTTCGTGACCTTTCTTTATAACTTAAGTGACATTTTTAAGTAATAACCCTAATTTTCCTATATTATTTCTCTAGGGTTTTAGCCTTACACGCTCAAAGAGAACATTTTTGCACCTAACGTGAAGCCTAATAAAATGGTTCTTATATCACACAGAGAGAAGGATTGGTTCTAAGGAAGAAGAAGATAGTGACAACACAAAGCAACTACAGCCGCAGAGACGACGGAGATCCCCAAAGGAATCAAGGAGGACACCAAGATAGAGACAATCAGTTGGAGGAGGTCTTGACCCGTGTCAAAACATTGTAGCGCACGGTAGAGGAATTAAGAAAAGAAAATAAAGACTTGAGAAACCACCGAAACCACCGATCAGAGGATAAGGAAACCTCGAGTTACCATAACACCTAAACCACAAGGGATAGAAGGTGATGTAACTTCGTGTCTTATTCTTTGTAACTTCTAAAATAATATATCTACTGGAAAGATTAAAATAAAAAGAAGAAGAAGAAGAAGAAATTGGTGTTTTGCCTACAAAATTGATGATTCTGTCTGTCCCTACATGAATTCTGAAATTTTTGCCTATCTTGAGTTCTAAATCATCTTCAACTTTGCCATATCTATCGATATCAATCAAAATTGATCTTTAAAACACTAATTAAGAAATATGCAAAATGGGTGTGTGGTTTTATTTGAGTTTAACTTTTTCTAGCTATGTGAAGCTAATTCATTAGCAACTCGCATAATGATATTTCTAAAGTTAAATATAACAGCAAATGTATTATGCATGTGTGTATTTTTTTTTTAGAAAAGTTTAGATGAGTTTTACCTCAAAGTTTATTAAGCAATGTATACCAAAAATTCGATATGTGCTGCTTGGAAACAAATAATGGCAATACTGTAAGGAAATTAAAAATAAAGGATAGTAAAAGAGAGAAAAACATATATAAAAAGTCTAAAATGAATTAAGAACTAGTCAATTGCATGTGCTTAACTTACTCATTTATACGTACGTTTTTTAACGAGAAATTCAACAATTCTAACAAATAAAAATATTCATTTTCCAATATTCTTCTGTTAAAAGATAGGCTAGTTATATGATCGCATGCATGTTGACTTCCATAGTCAAATTTAATTTTTTTGGTGTTTTGAATAATGAATAGTATTATTTAAATTCTTTTCATTGATAATGCATCACAGAACATTTGACTCGTTAAAAGCTAGATCATCGGTCCACCAATCTAAGGATTGCTTTCGTTGACACCGTGATTGTTGCTATGTCAGTGCCTTACAAGCCAACCTTCTTACTATGCTACCATTTTACTATCATCTTTGTGAAAATTAATGGTTTTTGAATTTCTTTAGTTTAAAATTAAAATATTAATTAAAAAATCAATATTCACTAGAGGAGAAACAAAAGTTCCTTGATTTAAGACGAATATAAAGACTATTTTTTAAATTGATAAATATTGTAGAATTACAAAATACTTCAATTTAAAACTGAACATACAAAATACCAATGTTTTCAGAACCGGATCGGTCATTGAACCGGTGAACGCACTGGTTCATGAAAATCGTACTAAAACCGGGGTTCAACCGTAGTTGAATCGGTAGTATTAAATAATTGACCCGGACCGGTGACCTAAGTGGTTCACGGTTCAACCGGTTGGACCGACCAAACCGGTTCGGTTTTGATAACAATACAAAATATTCTAATCATCAATAGTCACAAAGATGATAGACCATTAAAGTTAAATCCTACTTATATATGTTTGTTTTTCTTTGACCTTCATGAATAACAATAACAAAAAAAAAAGAAAGAAATTAGATAAACAACATAAGTGGGAGAACCAAATTTCAAATCACGATTCCGACACTTTTTTTAAGAGGGATTTTCTCAGGGGATGTCAATCTCATAGTCCATAACGGTTGAGTGACTGCTATGAATTTTTTTTTTAATTAAACCTCTTAATCACACATGTCGACATTTTATGTTCATGTCCCTACCAACTATGTTCACCCCCAATAGACAACTTATAAGCATCAACTTAGTTCCAATTTAATAGAATAATTATCAATAATGCTTAGTGTTAGTTAATTTGTTTCAAATAAATATATGTATAAATATGAATGAATGTATGAAATGTACTACAAAAAATTGTGCTCACAAAAACAAATAAATACATGAAAAGTATGTTCATATTTTTGTTGAAAATTAAAACATTGATAGAATCCGGTCAAAATTTTGTCAATAAAATAAGTTGAATTTAGGAGTTTTGAAATGGAGCCATCAGGGTTTGTTTTCCCTACAAACCGTGACACTGAAATGGAGCCACCAGATTTTTTGAATTTGGAACCAAAGATACCTTATAATCCAAAACCTTTGTCCTTTCGAGATATACTGATGGGGTCGTCAGCTCCATTACCAATTTGTGATGGTGAGGGTCTTATTGGAAAAGGATTGGTGAAGATTGTTTATGAATTGGGGAATCATCTGTTTCCTAAAGTTTTGGTGGTAGATTCACTGCTTCTATTTATGAAACACTCAGTACCCCTTTGAAGGATGTGTGGTAATCAAAATAATGGAATATCATTTTGTAACATCCTCATTTTTATTAATTAGAATATTTTTAAAAAATTTTAATGAATGTAGGATTAAAATTCATCAATTTATAATTAATTAAAGAAATTATTCAAAGATTGATAAATTAAATACGACCCATTAAATCATAAAATCGATTAGGTTAATTTCCTTTTTCATTTTCACCCTCTCTTTACCACACTCATTAACCATCTACACTTTCTTTCTTTCTCTAAAACCCTAGCTAGCACTATTCCCTCTTCTCTTTCCTTCTCATTATCTCACTCGCTCACTCTCCGTTCCTCACTAACTATTTCCTCTCCTCTCATTCATTATCATCTCATCACACTACCTATATATATATATATATATATATATATATATATATATATATATATATATATTATGAGATCTATTATTTACACCGAACACATTTTTATATTCATTTTCTGTTTTATTTGAAAATGAAAATAAAAAATGGACAATCCAAACAACCCTTATTTTCTTTTGTTTGATCTTTTTGTCGTTTAGGATGGAAGAGAAAAGTTTTGTTAGCAACCCGTTATATAATTTTCTCTGCTCAAGCACTATGATTTTAGAAGGAAAATGTAAAATAATTTTATTTTATTTTACCCTTATTTAGAGCCATTAAAATGAGTTATCTAACCCTACTCATGATTAGGTTTTTTTAGGGCAGAAAAAATCCGCTCCATTTTAAGGTTTGACTTGTATCGGCTTGGTGGATTTTTAAGGATTTTAAGTAAGTCTACATTGTTTTTTGTTTTGTTTTCATAAAAAACATACAACTACTATAAAAATACCAAAATTTTCATATGTTTTAAATCAAATATAAAATCTAATTCAAATAAATAAAAATATTGAGAGCGATTTTCATATAAATAAAATATTAAAAAATATTACTGACTACATAGCAGCCGACCCGATTAAAAAACACTGGATTAGGTATGAGTTTAAAAATATCCGATTTTAATTCGGGCTTAAATTTTATTTATTGACCCGTTAAGTTGATTCGAAATAGCAGTGGATAATGTCAAAACCCATCCCCCTGATACCATGCTACTTCTCATAATTTGTTTCAGCTTTGGTTTGTTAACGTAGGTTTCATAGAATCTGATAGATAAAATTATCATTACAAACTATCTACACACACACAAAAAAAAACATTGCCTCCTCATATACTCAATTTATAAGAAAGTTACTGTGTTGTTCAATGTTAATAAAATATTTAAATTTATTATAATGCTACTGTGAAAAAATTCTGCTATTCAATAGTATTAATTAAATATGTAAATATATGTTATCATTGAAGAGTGTGACATCTGCATTGTGATTATGGCATACATGGAAGATCACGTGGTGATTATGGCATAAATGAAGGAGGGACATTTTTGTTCAACAAATTTTTTAGTTTGATTTCCACTCAAATTACTTTGTATTAAGATAAATTTTATTTTTGAGGACCCCATGTAAAAAAATTCCTTCCCCCTCAAAATGCTGTCTATCCAAACTAAAAAAAAGGTACAAAATCCATCCAATCAATTGATTTTATTTCACAATACCAAAAATATACTCATACAAACGATGCTCTCAACAATTATTCCTCCATCTCTTCACCATTATCTCTTGTCCTTTCATCATACATATAAATCTCTCTCTCTCTCTCTCTCCTATTTTTGTTGTATCTCATTTCTTAAAAAGCAAGAAATGGGGTTTGATACATAAAATAAATTATTAAGGGTACATGGTATCAGTAGAAGTTGAATATAGTAGAAATAGGTATGTTTGGATACCCAATTTGGTTGGTCAAACTAATCTCAAAAATAAATCTTACGGTTAAACGAAGTTTTAATTGTTTCGAACGGCGTGAAAGATTAATATCAACCCTTAAATCTTTTTATTTTCCCACCTTTATTTCTCCAACTATAAACCAAATAAAAGGTGAAAAAACATGAGAGGTGTGGGTGTGGGGGCACAAAGAGAGCACATGCAAATGCAATAGTTGTGGATGTGCTGGAACACGAAATTGCCATACACATACATAAATATATGCTAACACATAGCCACACCTATTCAAAATATATAGCTAGCTTAGTGGTCCTTTCTCTCCTACTACCTACACCTCTCTCTCTCTCTCAAACACCTTTACAATAGTCAAGTCCAACATAGTTAACACACTGCATTGCTTTGCATGTATTGTATGGATCAACAATAGTGTGAAAGATCATGTGGGTCCTTCAATGCCCCATAATCCTAATATGTATCCTTATTAAAATCAAATTATAGGACATTTAACATTCATACTCATGATTAATCATTTAATAATTAAACTATTTTCAAATTATAAAATACTCTATTTAATCACACCAACAACTATAAAATTTATTTATTTATTTTATCTTATACAAATTACAAAGTTAAATAAATAAATAAATAATCATATTTATATTTATATGTGCTCCTATATTTCTGTGCCATGACATGACAATGACGCATTCTTAATTTTGGGGTTTGAATTTTCCAATCGGCACAAGTTGTCATAATCACCACATTATTCCACCTTCTTCAGCTGTTCTCAACCTAGACATGTTCCTGTTCATATGTGGTTGGACTTGCAGAATCTATGGCCATTCATCATTTAATTCAATCGGAACAAAATCGTTTAACTCATTTAAAATAATTAAAAATTAATTAAATAAAAAAATTGATCAATTTGAAACAAAAAAATTATATTATGTGGGTAATTTAGATTGAATTTTGAACATTTAAAAATCAAACTAAATTCAATTAAATTGTAATTTTTAATATCTTACTCATATATTGATATTATTTTACTAAATTACCTATATGATTTAAACTTAAAATGAGATTTAAAAGACTTTAGGTAGTGATTTGTGATTTTTATTATGTTGAAAATTTTTAAAATGATATTTTATTTTTAAAGTTGTTATTCTTGATTTTTTAGGCTGAAATTACATGTCTTATACTTGATTTTACAACATACATACTTAATATAAAATCAAACAAATTGATTCAATTCAAACTATATTTAATTAAATTAGATATTATTATATATTTCAATCAAACCGCAATATAATAATATGATATGATGAAATAATATTTTATTTAAAAATTAAAGCAACCATAAAACGTGAAAGCCCGCAGTTTTAGGTGATTGTATGTTCCATCAGCATTTTGCTTTAGTAGATTTATTTGTTGGGCTTTCTATGGAAATAATTAACCGTAAGGGCACGACATATCTATCTGGAGCCTTTGTGGAAACCGGTTGTAATGTCAAATTTGGTTGGGTTTTAGGAGTAAAATGAAAAATGACAAATCCCTTTCTTTTGAAAAATATCATTACAATTATTTGAATAAACACCGCTTCAATTTGAAACCCCTCTCCGCGTGATCCATATTTTGACATTCAACTCTCAAGCGGCATTACACTAATGCAGGATCTTTGGGAAATGTGTGTTTCTATATATATATATATATAAAAGTGAGGGGAGCAGATCTGGCCATACAATGAATGATTGAGATTAAAAAAATTTAAAAGTCACATGATCACTTAAAAGGTCATATAACTTTTTAAAAAACTCACATGGTTAATCTTGATCTAGTCTTAATACCGGCATATGGGCAAAAAGGTCATTTGACCTAAAAGTCGTCATGCAAGACCAACATAGCACAAGCATTGAAGCACGACATAGGCTCTTAACACTGTGCATGAGACTCATGATGTAACCCTGGTATAAGCGATTTTCTCGATACCGGAAAGTCTTATGCAATCACGTGTCGAGGAAGTAACTTGCAAAGTAACTGATGGAAATGTATAGTTGATAGGTAGGGTCACTATTGCGTGTCAACCTCTCTGCAATGATCAAAATCACGCTAACACCTTGTATGATAAGCTCACCCACTCGAAAAGACTCTTTCGTTATCCCCATGTATAAATACTCACATATCAATAGTGAAAGGTAGAACATTCTCACTTGAACTTACGTTTGACCTCTGATATTCCCCTTGAATATTCACTGACTTAAGTGTCGGAGTGTCCTTACAGGTGACACCCTCTTTCGCCCCACAATACGTAAGGTGGTGATTTTGGTACGAGGAATCACTCCAGGACCTTTATTTCCTCGCTGGAATAGAGTAAAATCTGAATGTATAACATCTTTTGAGGACTAGTCACCATGTCAGCCTTTGCACCCCGACATCGACCAATTTAAATCTCAACTCCCACTCTCACATAAGAGAATATTTCTCATAAGATATATATATATATATATATATATATATATATATATATATACCAAAATTACCTGTAACATTAAATTAATAAAATAATTGAACAAGAGTAGATGGGTGCATCATTAACATAAATCTTACAATACAATTAACATATTTGAAAAGTTTCTCATTTTTTTTGTATTTATAAACAAAGGAAAACACTTTTTTATTTCTTATAAAAAGTTATAGAGGGAGTAAAATTTAACGTCGCTGAATGAACATTGTAATTTTACTGTCTTTTCCAACTATAAATAATGTTTCATTATCAAACCAAACAAGCTAATTAATGATAACAAGTATGAGTTTTGAATTTATAGTTATGATAGAATTTCTTTAAAAAATTGAAATTAAAAAAGATTATTTTGTTAGACTCAAAACTAAATAGACTATATCAAATCCAAAACATGAGATATGAGCTCAATGATATACATTTTGTATATGAAACATTATATACATAAGAAAGACATAGAAACATAAGAAAATAATTTTTTTACATATACAATTTGTGTCGAATCACTCTGACATAAGTTAAGATGGTTAAGGCAATGTAAAACGAACTTAGGAACCAATATTTGAATTTCATGTAGCATTTGTGTCAGTATGGTCAGTGTAAATGTTGTAGGGAAATGTTGTGTCGGCTTCTTTCAACTTAATTGTCGATCAACAACAACAAACTGTTGTATAATAACATGTAGAATTATAGAAATTATAGTGAAAATAAAATTTTCTACATGTTAAATTTTTTCAATTAATGAAAAAGTTCAATTTAATGCTTCACCTGTGACACTATTATATAATAACATGGGGGAAATTTTTACAATCTTTGCAACCTTTAAATGGCCCCTCGGATGACTCTAAACAACGGTTAAATTAATCTAAAGAGATTTAGGCAGAAGTTGAGTGGAATTCTAATGTGTTTCAAAAAGATGTGGAAGTCATAAGCCACTATATAATCGATTGCACCACTTTTGTAATCAATTACCTTCAATTGAAAACAAAATCCACGTGTCAGGGTGTGTCAGATAATTGATTACTAGAAATGTGTAATCGATTGCCTAAGAGTAACTTGTGTAGTTTTCAGGTTTGTTCTTTAGTAATCGATTACGTAAACGATTACCACCTCTAATTAGCTAGTTGAAAAGTAACATTTCAGTTACCCACCTAGACACTTTTAATTTACACTTTGTGACATTTCAACTAGCTAACTAGGATACCAATAGGGATGACAAAACAGGCTGGTCTGTCGGGCGCTTACCCATCCTACCATAGCCAAAAGGGCCTAAAAATAAGGCTTGCCCCTCCTAATAGTAAGTTGGTGGGCTGACCAACCAAAGTAAGAAATTATGTTTTTTTAGGAAAAACTTGTAGGTTAGCCCTAGAGCTGGCAAAATGGGGCGACTTGCATGGGCCGACTTAAGCCTGTCGTCAAAACATAGTGTGTGGGCCTTAAAAAATTAATAATTAATAATTAAAAATGGTGCATGGTCACCAAGTGTGTAATAGAGATTATTTGGAAGGACTAGTGTAATATATATGATGTGGATATTGTATAATTTCGTGTCTTAGCCTGCTCTTTTGACATTATATATATTTGTATAATAAACTAGGTATCTGTTAACCTCACTGAAGGTCTATAATTTTTTTTGATACCTATCTGCACAATTTGATAGTGATCTAGTGATTATATGCGTAGCATAGGTGGATTAAACTGATTATACCCAAGAAGTGTGAGATATGATGATGTATGTCGCGACCGGGATCGCGGCGAAGCGGCCGACCCTCGAAACGATTTTAAAAATAAACAGGGAGTCGCCACCAATATTTTTAAGGATAAAATATCGGGAAAACCTTTCGTTAAAGCACTGGTTATAAAAATGAAATCCTAAGTTCGGGAGTCGAATTACAGGTGAGGAAGGTATTAGCACCTCACAACTGTCCGTTATAAAACGGTTACCCCAAATTGATAGCACGCACTTCAAAATAGCCCATAAATTATTTTTAACTTCTTTTAAGAAAAAGAAATACACGAAACAACTAAGCGAACGCAAGCAGACAGAACAAACCAAACAGTGACAACAAAACAGCGACAGAAAGAAATTTGACTAAACAGTGACAGAAAGGAGAAAACAGAGTAAGAGTGAAGATTAACAGGACGTCTCGTCCAAATTAACCTTAACTTATACATAAACAATTCGAAGATTAAAATAAAATTGAATAACATGGAGTATAATAAAGTTGATTAAAACTGAAGATTAACAGGACGTCTCATCCAAATTAACCTTATTTTTAAGGAAACATTATTAAAAATAAAATATTAAAAATATGAGGTCAACAAGACGTCTCGTCTAAATTAACCTCATTTTTAAAGAAATACTATTTAAATAAAATATTAAAAATATGTGGTCAACAAGACGTCGCGTCTAAATTAACCTCATTCTTAAGGAAAATACTATTTACATAAAATATTAAAAAAACACGGGAACACGAGATTAACAAGACGTCGCGTCTAAATTAACCTCTTTTAAGAAAGTTATTATTTTTAAATAAAATATTAAGAGTATGAGATTAACAAGACGTCTCGTCTAAATTAACCTCATTTTAAACAAATTATTATAAAATATTAAATAGGTAAAATAAATTGAGATAATAACAAAGGCATAAAAAATAAACGAAAGAAAGTGGGCCCGACAGGAATTGACTCCCGCTCCTACGTATTCTCAAGCTTTTGAGAAATCAGGGTTACGTAGTTCTTTGAGGGATATATTCGAGAAAAATATTTAAAATTATTTTTAAAGTTTTATAAATTGATTCGATTTTTAATAATAAAAAGAAATTTATGAGGAAGGGAAAATACAAAGCGAAATACTTCGCACGTGCATAAACCTTCGAAACCTTACAATGCAAATGTAGGCAAAAGTAATTTTGCACGACATTGCCCATAAGATTCTAAAAATAATTTATTCTAAAAAAAACACATATATAATATTTAATTATTAAAAACAAAAATATGAGAAATATTCAATATTTATTCTAAGAAGCATTTTTTAGATTTTTGGTATCAAAAAAGAAAAACTAATTTTTATTTTAAGAAGAAATGTTTAAATCTTAATATTTTTATTTTTATTTTTAAAAATTATCATAAAAATAACCATTTAGAAAAGATATTTATTTTTTCTAAAAAGAAAACTTTTTTGGTTTTTAGCAAAAGGAATTATATATTTTTTTTAAGGAAAGAGATATTTAATTTGATATTTTAAATTTTTGATTTAAAGTGACTAAAAACTATTTATTAGTTTTGTTATTCATAAAAGAAATTATTTTTATTACTTTATTATTCCTAAAATAGAAAAGGGAATATTTTATTTTATTTCAACATAAATAAATAAAAACATTCTTTTTGATTAAAAAAAATTAGAAATAAATCAAAACACCTTTTTATTAAAAAAAAATTTGTTTGCAAAAATTGGATCCTAAGCTATTTGGGCTTCAGATTTGCTGAAGCCCATTACCTACATAAAAAAACAAATAAACAACAACAAGACAAAATAAAAAAGAAAATTTTTTAAGAAATTTGGGCCTCACTATTTGAGGCCCAACAAAAAAAACTAAACCTACCCTAAGTAAAGAAAAGAGAAAAAAAGAAGAAGAGGAAAAGAGGAAAGGGGGGGCGGCGGTGCAGGCAGAGAGAGGAGGGAAGTGAGTTAGGGAGAGGGAGAATGGGATTGAGAGGGGAAGAGGGAGAGAGAGTGAAGCCGAGAGAGTGAGGGGCCAGGCCGAGAAGGAGAGGGACGTCGGAGGGGGAGAGGCCGACAGAGTGGGAGAGGGTGAGAGAGAGGGAGAGCGACGGAGCGAGAGAGAGTGGGAGATTAGAAGGAGAGAGCGAACCAGAGGAAGGGAGACCGAAGTGGTGGCTGGCGGTGGAGCAGAGGAGTGACCGGCGTGGGGTGATCGGAGAAGATGACCGAAGTTGCTCCCCTATCTTTTCTTCTCCTTTGTTGTCACTGATTTTTGGTGTTTTTGATTGGTTTTTTTTTTTAGGCTGTTGGCTGTTGGGTTCTTAATTCTGTGAGTTTGAAGGTGGTGAGGAGGGTGGATGATGAATCCTTGAGAGGAGCTGTTGGAGGTGATTCTCCGTCCCGGTCCCCCCTGTTGTTGCCATTGTTTGGGTCTTTAAACCCATTGTGAGTGCTTTTACAACTCATAAATCCATTTCCTCCTCCTTCCAGCTCCAATCTACATTAGTGAGGGAACCAGAGGAAGTGGGTTTATTTTTATTATTATTAAAATAAACAAATTGGGAGTGGGGGGCAAAGGATGGTGCTTACAGCTGCCCCTCTTTACTTTCTTTTCGTGAAAATATGAATGATTCGTTCATATTGCGAAAAGGAAGTAAAGACGTGAGCACCATCTTGACAATAACAACCTCAAAAGAGTCAAACAATGCCAACTTTGATAATGAGACAGACTTAAAAAGCTTCGGCAGTTGGGGAAGATAATCAAGGTGCCAACTCTGTCAACTGAAGTTAGAGCTTTGCCCTGAGGCTTCCTTTGTAGAAATCAGGTGTCTAGGGAACGCCCCGGACTCAAATCAAGAAACGAGGTAGCCTAGGAGTGGGTTCCTGAAAACAGGCGACTTGGGGAATGTACCTAGAATCAATTGAGAAATGGGATAGCCTAGGGTGGTGTACCTGAAGCTATTTGACAAAAAATAAATGACTTGGGGGATGTACCTGGAATCAATTGAGAAATAGGATAGCCTAGGGTGGTGTACCTGAAGCTATTTGACAGAAAATAAATGACTTGGGGGATGTACCTAGAATCAATTGAGAAATAGGATAGCCTAGGGTGGTGTACCTGAAGCTATTTGACAGAAAATAAATGACTTGGGGAATGTCCCTGGTTGATAGAAAAATGGAATAGCCTAGGGGGTGTACCTGAAGCTATTTGACAGAAAATAAATGACTTGGGGATGTACCCGGAATGCACTTGGTTTATCAAGAAGTAAAAGGATTAGGGGTGATGCCCTGGTTGACAGAAAATAAATGAGGGGGTTGACCCTTTGATTGACAGAAAGACAGAGAAGTAAAAGGTGGGGTTGACCCTTCGAATGACAGGAAAGTAAAAGGTGGGGTTGACCCTTCGATTGACAGAAAAGTAAAAGGTGGGGTTGACCCTTCAATTGACAGGAAAGCAAAAGGCGGGGTTGACCCCTCGATTGACAGGAAAGTAAAAGGTGGGGGTTGACCCTTCGATTGACAGGAAGTAAAAAGGTGGGGTTGACCCTTCGATTGACAGGAAAGTAAAAGGTGGGGTTGACCCTTCGATTGACAGAAAAGTAAAAAGGTGGGGTTGACCCTTCGATTGACAGGAAGTAAAAAGGTGGGGTTGACCCTTTGATTGACAGGAAAGTAAAAAGGTGGGGTTGACCCTTCGGTTGACAGGAAAGTAAAAGGTGGGGTTGACCCTTCGATTGAGAGAAAGACAGAGAAGTAAAAGGTGGGGTTGACCCTTCGATTGACAGGAAAGTAAAAAGGTGGGGTTGACCCTTCGGTTGATAGAAAAGTAAAAGGTGGGGTTGACCCTTCGATTGACAGGAAAGTAAAAGGTGGGGTTGACCCTTCGATTGACAGAAAAGTAAAAGGTGGGGTTGACCCTTCGATTGACAGAAATGTAAAAGGTGGGGTTGACCCTTCGATTGACAGAAAAGTAAAAGGTGAGGTTGACCCTTCGATTGACAGGAAAGTAAAAGGTGGGGTTGACCCTTCGATTGACAGAAAAGTAAAAGGTGGGGTTGACCCTTCGATTGACAGAAATGTAAAAGGTGGGGTTGACCCTTCGATTGACAGAAAAGTAAAAGGTGGGGTTGACCCTTCGATTGACAGGAAAGTAAAAGGTAGGGTTCTGCCTCATGATCTAAAGTGGAAGAGACCTGGGGTGGTGCCCCAGTTTGAGTTGTTTGGAGATTCGGGGTACTGCCCCTTGACTTGACTGAAAGTGGAAGAGACCTAGGGTTATGCCCCAGTTTGAGTTGTTTGGAGATTCGGGGAACTGCCCCTTGACTTGACTGAAAATGGAAGAGACCTGGGGTGATGCCCCAGTTTGAGTTGTTTGGAAATTCGGGGTACTGCCCCTTGACTTGACTAAAAATGGAAGAGACCTGGGGTGATGCCCCAGTTTGAGTTGTTTGGAAATTCGGGGTACTGCCCCTTGACTTGACTAAAAATGGAAGAGACCTGGGGTGATGCCCCAGTTTGAGTTGTTTGGAAATTCGGGGTACTGCCCCTTGACTTGACTAAAAATGGAAGAGACCTGGGGTGATGCCCCAGTTTGAGTGTATGGTGAGTGCTATTTTGGTGATGAGGAATTTATTGGGGGAAGAAAAACCACGTGGAGTCCGCTTTTGGATTGTGATTCCACCGGGGGGAGCTGGTAAGAGTCTTCCTCGGGATTATGGTTCCATTGGGGAAGAGGTCTTAATTGGTACTAAGTTCTGATAATCGTGGTTCCACTGGGGATGAGGAGCCTGGAGAAGCTTCCTTAGTTGTAGCCCAACCAAGAACAGAGGTTCAGTTGAAGTCTTTATCCCTAGATTACAGTTCTACTAGGGGAATAAACTCATCCTAAGTCTGACTGTGGCTCCACTAGGAGGGAGACCTAGAACTAGCTGAAGCTTATTTCTGGATTGCAGTCTTACTGGGGGAAGGACCTAATCTGACTTGTAGGCTCACTGGGGGGAGAGTTGCGGGATGCTCTGAGTTCTTTTAAGCCTGTTTGTTATAACAACCTGCAGAAGAAGGGTGAGTAGCACAGAGATAAGTTTAAAAAACTGGGTAGATCCTGTGAAACCTTGACCCTTAGGATAACTCATGGACAGAGGAGAATGAACGAGGCAATCATAGCTTTGGAGCGCGCGCCGGGCTAGATCTTTGTGATGATCGCCCAAGATATGGTCGAGTAGTAGGAGCATCTTGTCCCTCACGACTCTAAATGTTCATCATTCTTTTATTTATTTTGTTAAAAACACAATGTTTTATCATATCAATGCAATTTATAACACGTATCGAAAAAGGATGAATTTTATTCATGTATGTCAAACAGAATACAGAGAATGGATAAAGGGGAAAATAGATGGGATGGAATGAAGTTACATAGGGCAGGTCAAGGCCAGGAGAAACAGGGAAGGTTCAAGGATCCTCCAGTGAATTCCTGAGACTAGTGAGAATCTCAATCCCACGTCACGACCTCAAGTACACCGTTCAACTCTGCCTTCGAGAGGGTAGTTTGACCGTGGTCCACATGCCTCAGTTTGTATTGGAAACTTTAGTCAGAGGTCTTAGTCATATTACCAGAAATTTGACCCTAATTTTTACCTGCGTCGCCCTTTCGGGTCTTCAACTCATCGGGTCGCTCTAACTTTTGCTTAGGCTGCCCTTTCAGGTTTTCAGCCTAGCGAGCTTTTCTCTTTCTTTATAAAGTGTTCTTGCATCCTTTACAGTAAAAAGTTGAAACTGATTACACTCCAGTTGAGTCTGCCAAACCTTTTCCAAATTTAGTTTGATCCTTTGGGGAACTGATGTCACTTCAAATAGGAGACTCTACTCCTATGCCATGTACCCAAGGAAATATTGGTGAGTCTTTTGGCATCAATGAGAGGGAATTACTTTGGACCATCATTTTGGCCTTTATCTCTTCTCTTCTCTTTTTTTTTTGTCTTCTGGATTTTTCTTTTTCATTTTTGATTTTTTTTTGATTTTTTTTTTCATTTTTATCCCTTTGATAATGCACATGACTCAATCTGATAGACTATTTCCTTGGTTACATGAGCATGAGGAATAGCGTACCTTTTAAGGTTGAGGTGTTGATGATGACAAGAATGCAAGTTCTTGGTCTAGTGACATTTATTCCCCCAATACAGAAAATGACAGCTTGCTTGATGATCTGGACGTAACCAGCTTTCCCTGCTTGGTATGTGCATTGGACTTCAAGCTCGGCTCTATTTTTCATTTTTCATTTTTTTGTTTTTTGTTTTTTTTGTTTTGTTTTGTTTTTTAGCAAAGTCTTCCTCAGTTGTGTCTACATTTATAGACATAAGCAATTTGCCCCTATTTATGCTGGCAACTGTTGAGGTTTCCTTAAATGACTGGCCTACCACTTGTCCAATTCGGGACTTGCCCATATTGTCATTCCATGCCTTCTAATAGGTTGCCCCTGTGATTCCTTCAATTGTTCTTGACTTAGGGGTATACCCATCTTGATCTTCTTGTTCTAACAATCTTGTAAACTTGGATAGTGGCTCGTAGGTTTCCCTACCTCCTTCGTCAGCATAGTCGACGGGGTGATCGAAATCGTGAAATAGGATTATGATTTCACTAGTCTCAAGAGGATCATTTTCGGATCTGCAATTCAGCGCGTTATAGCAAATAAAAAGAGGAACAAGCAAGTAAAGAAAATGAATCAAAGCAAGGATAAAAGGATGAAATTTTTTTTGAATTTCGATACGTATTTATTGATTGACTGGTAAAACAAGTTTTTTCGCCCTTATTACATGAAAAGTCCTAGAGCCTTAGGCATAGCAGAGGGATAATCAAGACATTAAGGCAATGAAAAATTTTTTTGGTGAATCATTTAAGAATCGTAGGGAGTTCGACAGCCTCCCAATCACTGAACTCTTGGCCCGGCGGGCAAGCGGCCACCGAATCATCATTATCATCAAAACCATCTTTAATATCAGCCACCACGGCATTAACTCCCGAACTTCCATGATTGGGCAGGGGATTTGTGGTCACGTTAGGGCTTCCTTCCCGAAAATTAATCCAGTCGGCTTTGATCAAATCTCTCACTTTATATTTTAAAGCCATGCAATTTTCTGTAGAATGTCCTGGTGCCCCAGCATGGTAATCACAATGAGCGTTTGGGTCATACCCCCTTGGGTAAGGAGGTTGCATCGGCCTCGAGGGGCACGGAACCACCAGACCCTTTTGAACGAGGAGTGGTAAAAGCTCGGTATATGTTATTGGGATGGGATCAAACTGCACAGGGGTGCGCTCATTGTTGGGTCTTCTTGCATTGGGATTGGGTGGTTGAATCACTTGTTGTGGGTGGTGGTATGGCATGGGTTGCGGCGCGGGCGCTCCTACCATGGGTGGAGGGAAGTGGGGAGTATAGGCTGTCGGGCTATGAGTGGCGGCGGCCACATAAGGATTGGGTGTAACGCCCCGAAACGTTAATTAAAATTTTCAAGTAAATTTTTCGCTTTTTCGAAAGATCATTTTAAAATTCATCAATTTAATTCAGAGTTTATGTAATAATTGATAACAGCGGAAAAATTATCATACATGCTAGTCGTGAATAATTAATTTCAAGAAAATACTTAAATAGCGGAAATGATTTAGAACATAATAGTACATGACATATTATATTTATTACAACTCATGAAATCAAAGTTCAAGTAATAATTCAAATAGACATCAATCATGGCATCACTCTTCATTCGGCGTGTCATTCACTGTAAAAATTAATGTAAGAGTGAGACAGAATATAGAATAAGTATAAAATAGATAAAATTGCTCAAACACAATCAACAACTCATAATGATATGATGAATATGCCAAACAAGTCCATTTAATAATTCTTCAATTAGTCAAATGATGTCATGCTGGATCCATTTGGTTTTTGGTGGGAATACTGCAGTAAAAGTCTCATAGAGACACAATTAGGGCTTTAGCATATACCATGAATCCCTATACTTCATGGCGCTTACACAATTAGGGCTTTAGCATATACCATGAATCCCTATACTTCATGGTGCTTACACAATTAGGGCTTTAGCATATACCATGAATCCCTATACTTCATGGCGCTTACACAATTAGGGCTTTAGCATATACCATGAATCCCTATACTTCATGGCGCTTAAGTACCGAAGTACACAATTATCATAAGTAGGGCTTTGCATAGACCATGAATCCCTACACTCCATGGCACACAACAAAATAGGGCTTAACTCATCATAGAGTAACCCCCCACCAGGGTAGGCAATCACGGAACCCCTAAATTCCATGATGCGTCCAATGCTTATGATGCATGAATGCCTTTAATTCTCTTTATCATTTAACATACCATGATATCCACATTTACAAAACCTCTTGGATAATACAAGTCCTCAAGGGACACAATACACATAATAATTCATAAAATCATGGATTTACTGTTTCAACCACATATGTCAATAACCACAAGGTATTCATGTATATATATATTAATTATGTCATTCATAATTATTCACCATCACAATATACAAACTGTGTAATACTCAACAACATTTATAATAATTCATAATCACTCAATAATTTAATAAATAATTTCTATCCATAGAGAAAATATCATTTTCTTTCAAAATAGCCATTTTAAGTGACTTTCAGCATCCCCAACAGCAACATACATTAGCAAAACAGTCATAACATGGGCAAATCAACTCCTTTTTAGATGATTCCACTTTCTATAGCTTAATAATACAATTATCTACAACTTTCATGAAGAACACAGTTTCGGATTCCAATCAGAAATACCACTTATTCATAAAATACCATACTGCCTCAAGATAAGTTTTCCAAAATGTACACAGATTAGTATTTAGAACGTATCTGGAGTTACAAACGTGATTTTGACATGAAACCAATTCTAAATTATTGTTAACACACATATCTACAATTTCCATGAAGACACCAACCCCTAATTCTCACCACAAACTTCCCGGTTTTAAAAACGAGATTCGGATTTCAGAATTTCAGAATTTCAGAATTTCAACTTGCACATACTTTAGTAATTTGAGCATAACTTGAGTTACAAAAATTATTTTGATATGAAACCACTTTCTAAAAATCCACAACTTAATTATCTAAAACTTTCATGAAGACATTCAAGGCTGATTATGCATGTATAATTCCCAGCATATCAAAATATACACAAAACATGGAACAAATCTTTCACTCGAACATGCAGTAGTAATTTGGCTATAACTTTTGCTATACATACTCAAATCAATCGGTTCAGGTCTCAAAATTCACATAACAAAAAGATTTACAACTTTCATGAATACACTGATCACTAATTCTTACCACAAAATTCCCAGTTTTAAAAATAAGATACGGATTTCAAGTTCACAGATTTACAGCTTGTACATACTTCAATATTATGAGCATAACTTGAGCTACAAAAATTATTTTAATGTGAAACCACTTTCTAAAGATCCAAAACATATATATCTACAACTTTCATGAAGATATTCAAGGCTGATTATGCATGTATAATTCCCAGCATATCAAAATATACTCAAAACATGGAACAAATCTTTCACTCGAACATGCAGTAGTAATTTGGCTATAACTTTTGCTATACATACTCAAATTAATTAAATCAGGTCTCATAATTTAGATAACAAAAAGATCTACAACTTTCATGAAGAAGTCAAAGACAAATTCGTACGTTTTCAGTTTCAAAATTAAGCCACAAGATACGAAATTAAAACTGGAATCCTAGAGCAGCATACAACTCTACCCATTTCATAGTTATTCACAACCCTCTCCCCTCTTACTTGTTTTGCCGAGTGAAAAATGGCTCCCTGGTTGTCCTCCTGCTTCTGTTTGAAGGAATATTGAGGAAGAAGAGAAGTTAAGGTAAGGATAGTTTACTAGCTTTGTTTCCACGTTCAGGTCTTGGCAAGGCAGAGTTAATAATGCAAAGTGAGTGGGAAACATTATCCTTGTGAGTGGATGTTTAGTGCTGTTAGTGCTTTGATAGTGGAGATAATGGAGGATTAAAATAGGAAAGTGGTTTATAATGGTCCACTTCTGGCCGTCCACCCACTAGAAGGAGTAATAATGGTGTTGGTTGCATTAAAAATTGTATAAGGGACAAGAAAGGAGTCAAAAGTCACCTCTGGCACTGAAAACCGACTGGAATTCCACTCGGTTAGCCTATAAACCGACTGGAATTCCTCCAGTCGTGTGAAGAAAAAGGGAAAACAAGTCCCCTCGCTCAAGCGGACTCAGACTCGCTTGAGCGAGTTGTGCTGTCCTCGCTTGGGCGTGAGTGAGGAAAAAAAAATGTCAGGGCCGAGCGCGCTTGAGCGCAGGATGCTCGCTTGAGCGAAGGCTGATTGAAAAGAGGAGTTATGCATCAGGGTTCATCTCGCTCAAGCGAAATCCGACTCGCTTGAGCGAGTCATGCATTCTCACTCGGAATTTATCTGAATCAGACTCAATTCCTTGGTTCCTCACTCGGCAGAGCATGTCCAGACCGAGCTCTCTCTCTCACTCATCCTTTCACTCGGTAACCGAGTCTTCATTCAAGTATATCCACTCGGTAAACCTTCCAGATACTGAGTCAGCTCTAAATCAGTCTTTTACTCAAGTTTTTACTCGGTAAAATTCTTCTGAAACCGAGTCATTCTTCTCTGTTTTCAACTCGGCCGTTTCAAATCATTATTAAGCCGACTCATACATAATCTATCACTCGGCACAATTGATCCAAACCTATTTATCCTTCACCCAGTCTTTCATTCAGTGAAAACTGAGTCCCCCTTCACAGTCTTCAACACTCGGTTCCTCATTCCAAATCCGAGTCTCCATACACACACGGTTCCACTCGGTAAGACTTTTCAGAAACCGATTCTCCCCTCATAGTTGTCCCCTCACTCGGAATATCTCCCAATCAAATGCCACTCGGCATATCCCAACCTTATTTCACTCGGGTATTCTACAAGTTCATCATTCAGTATACCATTCATAATCACTCATCTTCTGAGCAGTGTCTCACTCGGTAATTCATCTCCAAATCGACTCGTCTCCTGATCAGCTTTCACTCGGTGAATTTCATCAATGCTGACTCATTCCTATTGAATGCCCACTCAGTAATTCAGTTAAGTATGACTTACAACTATAAGGTTTCTGTTTGGTGATTACACAGTATGTCCCCAGTCAGAAATCCTTCCACTCGGAAGTATATGTTCCTCTGTATTACACTCGGAATGAATGCACTCAGTGAGTTTTCACTCAGAATTGTAACGTCTGGCTATGTTTGACTCGGAGATTGGTCCTTCAGAAGTCTTCGACTCGGAAACGAGGCTTTGGAGAGTACTTGACTCAGAAATGAGTCTTTCTGACATGTTTGACTCAGCAGTGAGTCTCTGGGACAGTATCTCACTCGGAATAAGTCCTCCTGACCATGTTCCACTCGGAAAACACCATTTTCACTCGGTATTTCCATTTTCCACTCGGAATTCCTTTTGGTCACTCATAATTTGCAGTTTTCACTCGGAACAGACTCTCTTTCTCACTCGGACAGTTCTTTCTAAGGTATTTTCACTCGGAATTTGGGCCTCATCCTTAAAGGTTTATGTAATTCCTATAATTATACCCAGAAAATGAAATCTTGGAGTATCACAACCATCCATAGAGTGTTTTTATTCATTGAGTAACACTAATAGATCTTTTATACTTCAAAATTTACCAAAAAGAGCTATTATTAAAAGCAGGATGTTACATTGGGTGCCTGAATCGTGGTAGGGATGAACGGTCTTGGCAGAGCCATCCTTTGATCAGAAGAGATGGAATTAGTTTCCCCGTCTCTTCTCCTACCATCACCAGGTGTTGGCTTCCTTGTCGTGCTTGCCCCAGATGGGCCCTGGGTGATCTTTCCCGTTCGTATTCCGCTCTCTACCCTTTCCCCGATAGTCACAATGTCAGAGAAGTTAGATGAAACACTACCGATCATCTTGCCATAGAAAGGTGAAGGGAGCGTATCAATGAACATCGCGACTATCTCTTTTTCTGACAGTGGAGGGTCCAATTGCACAGCTGTTTCTCGCCAACGTTGGGCATACTCCTTGAACGTTTCATTATCTTTCTTCACCATGTTCTGTAATTGAACTCTGTTGGGTGCCATATCCATATTATATTTGTATTGCCTAATGAAAGCATCTGCCAAGTCATTCCAACATCGAATATGGTTTCGGTCAAGGTGTGCGTACCAGGTGAGGGCGGCCCCAGCCAGACTATCTTGGAAGCAATGGATCAACAATTGGTCATTAGAAGAATAGGATGCCATCTTTCGGCAGTACATCGTGAGATGATTCTTTGGACAAGTCATTCCCTGATATTTGTCAAAGTCCGGCATTTTAAATTTGGGCGGGAGGACCACGTCTGTGACCAGACATAGCTCAGAAGCATTTATCCGCCCAAAACCGCCAGTGCCCTCCATCATTCTCAAGCGTTCCTCCAAGATTTCGATCTTTCCCTTTTGGGGAGCCGTGATCATACGGGTTGCATCTTGGGGATTGGCCGCGTAGGGGGTCGTGTACCCATACGGATAGCTGTGTGGCTGATTGAATGGAGCTGATGCGTAGAGCCGGTTCATTGGGCCTGCATTTAGCGAGGGACCCTGGGGTTGGGCCATGGCTTGTGCGGTGTAAGCCGGCTGGGTCATCGGGGCCTGCATGTTTTGGGTTTGTGCATTGTAGGTTGGTTGGGCCGTTTGGGCTTGTGTGTTTTGGGTTTGTGCATTGTAGGTCGGTTGGGCCGTTTGGGCTTGTATGTTTTGGGCTTGATAGGCCTGCGGGTCATGGAGTGGTGGCACACTTGGATGGGCGGGGTGTGAAGCATGAGGATTTGCAGTTTGCTGGTTGTAAGTATCTTGTTGATTAGCGAGCGGGGGATAGTATCCCTGTGGTAGGCCATAGGGTGGAAAAGGTACTGGGTTGCCGTCAGGGCCGACAAACGTGTGTTGTTGTGCATGGTACTGGCCATAAGGTGGCTGAGATTCAATGGCAGGGTTAGGTTTTACGACATTAATGGTGAGTGGAGGTGTGGAAGGCTGCTGTTGGGCGTCCTAAGCACCTGCAGAGGAGTCTCCTTCTGTGTGTTTCTTCTCCAAAAGTCTAGTTAATTCTTCCACCCGTTCTTTCAGCTGATCGAACTCAGTTCTAAAGTCTCCGTTCCTAGCTTCTTCCTCAGCCATGAGTCTCTTTTGGAGTCGGGTCTGATAAGGATGCCTACCCGTGACGTCTTTTGAAAAAGAAAACAAAAATTCATTAAAAGGAAGAATATGCTTAGTAAATAAAACAAGGCGATAAAGAGAGTGTAAACCAAAATTCTGAGAAGCAATTCGGAACTTATCGACTATCCTTCGACTGTTCCTCAGAACGTCACGTTCAAAAGTACTAAGTATGCGATAAATGGAAATTAACATGAGATAGTTGTGGAGATAAAAGATCCTTTCATTCTGAGATACCACAAAGTACATAACTGTTAAGCTTGTTACATTATCAGAAAATAAATCAGCCGTTCCTCAAATATATTTGCTTGATGCTCCGGATGACGGTAAGGCATTTGTCCTTCTAGAGGCATCCCCAAAATCCGCTCAAATTCCTCAATAGACGGAGCTAACTGGAAATCCCAGTGTCTGTAAACTAGCCGTGTCGACTTTCTTTTCCTTAACATGCAGTAGCTTTCTCAACTCAGTTACACTTGTATCACAACTACCTGACCCCATGTTAATTTCCATTTTTCACTCGAAGATATTCGCTTAGCTCTGAATAGCTTCCTGCAAGAACACAAAGGAAGTGAAATCAGTCATTGGTAAAGGACGTGTTTCGTAAATCGATACCCCCTTAGCAGCTTTTGGAAAACAATTTTATAATCAGGAAGTAACGGTTGACAAAACTCATGACAAACCGAGAGCCCTGTGGGTTACGGACCTTCCGATCGTCATCAACTCTTTTTTGGACTTTTTTTTTGGACTTTTTTTTTTGACGACACAGAAATCCCATAACTCAGGACTCAAAGACTTTAATGAAATGAAATGATTCTTTTCCCAATCAAAGGATCACTAGTTTTTTTAAAAAAGAAGCAATCCTTTGAACGGGTAAGTGGTTCAACAATTTGGATTAAAAGGGAGAGCGAGAAGGAGAAAAGGTATAGGAAGAGTCTGCCCCTTGTGGCCTAAAATGGGTTTTTCTGAAGGCCTTCTATCGGTCCTAGGGCTTATCTAACAGTGACATCTCACGATAGGTGGCTTGCACTACTGTCTAAAGGTCACTGGAGCCAAGATCCTACTCATGATGTTGACCACAACAGTAGGAAGTCTACTAGGTGTGGGCATCATAAATAAGTCGAACTCTAGCTGAGGTTCTCACGATAGCCAGACAGGAAGTACATCCCAAATGACACCGCTACCAACCTCCCCTAATCTTAAATTTTATTTGGGCCCGGGTACAGGGTCCCGCTCAAAAGTGTGTGCAAATTGTGAGTGTAGTGTGTGAAAGGGGCGTCCAATACCTTTACCTTACCAATCCTTCACAAAGAACAAACACAGTACAATAAAACAGAGTCGTCTACCCTAGGGTTCAACAACATACAGACATATACAGAACACAGATGACAAAATAAAAATAGAAACCATATACAAACATTGACAAAAAATAAAATAAAGGAAGAAGCTAAGTAATTAACAGGCTATTTAAAATATGTGCTATCAATTTGATTGACTTGACTCTCTAAGTCCCCAGTGAAGTCGCCATCTGTCGCGACCGGGATCGCGGCGAAGCGGCCGACCCTCGAAATGATTTTAAAAATAAACAGGGAGTCGCCACCAATATTTTTAAGGATAAAATATCGGGAAAACCTTTCGTTAAAGCACTGGTTATAAAAATGAAATCCTAAGTTCGGGAGTCGAATTACAGGTGAGGAAGGTATTAGCACCTCACAACTGTCCGTTATAAAACGGTTACCCCAAATTGATAGCACGCACTTCAAAATAGCCCATAAATTATTTTTAACTTCTTTTAAGAAAAAGAAATACACGAAACAACTAAGCGAACGCAAGCAGACAGAACAAACCAAACAGTGACAACAAAACAGCGACAGAAAGAAATTTGACTAAACAGTGACAGAAAGGAGAAAACAGAGTAAGAGTGAAGATTAACAGGACGTCTCGTCCAAATTAACCTTAACTTATACATAAACAATTCGAAGATTAAAATAAAATTGAATAACATGGAGTATAATAAAGTTGATTAAAACTGAAGATTAACAGGACGTCTCATCCAAATTAACCTTATTTTTAAGGAAACATTATTAAAAATAAAATATTAAAAATATGAGGTCAACAAGACGTCTCGTCTAAATTAACCTCATTTTTAAAGAAATACTATTTAAATAAAATATTAAAAATATGTGGTCAACAAGACGTCGCGTCTAAATTAACCTCATTCTTAAGGAAAATACTATTTACATAAAATATTAAAAAAACACGGGAACACGAGATTAACAAGACGTCGCGTCTAAATTAACCTCTTTTAAGAAAGTTATTATTTTTAAATAAAATATTAAGAGTATGAGATTAACAAGACGTCTCGTCTAAATTAACCTCATTTTAAACAAATTATTATAAAATATTAAATAGGTAAAATAAATTGAGATAATAACAAAGGCATAAAAAATAAACGAAAGAAAGTGGGCCCGACAGGAATTGACTCCCGCTCCTACGTATTCTCAAGCTTTTGAGAAATCAGGGTTACGTAGTTCTTTGAGGGATATATTCGAGAAAAATATTTAATATTATTTTTAAAGTTTTATAAATTGATTTGATTTTTAATAATAAAAAGAAATTTATGAGAAAGGGAAAATACAAAGCGAAATACTTCGCACGTGCATAAACCTTCGAAAGCTTACAATGTAAATGTAGGCAAAAGTAATTTTGCACGACATTGCCCATAAGATTCTAAAAATAATTTATTCTAAAAAAAACACATATATAATATTTAATTATTAAAAACAAAAATATGAGAAATATTCAATATTTATTCTAAGAAGCATTTTTTAGATTTTTGGTATCAAAAAAAGAAAAACTAATTTTTATTTTAAGAAGAAATGTTTAAATCTTAATATTTTTATTTTTATTTTTAAAAATTATCATAAAAAGAACCATTTAGAAAAGATATTTATTTTTTCTAAAAAGAAAACTTTTTTGGTTTTTAGCAAAAGGAATTATATATTTTTTTTAAGGAAAGAGATATTTAATTTGATATTTTAAATTTTTGATTTAAAGTGACTAAAAACTATTTATTAGTTTTGTTATTCATAAAAGAAATTATTTTTATTACTTTATTATTCCTAAAATAGAAAAGGGAATATTTTATTTTATTTCAACATAAATAAATAAAAACATTCTTTTTGATTAAAAAAAAATTAGAAATAAATCAAAACACCTTTTTATTAAAAAAAAATTTGTTTGCAAAAATTGGATCCTAAGCTATTTGGGCTTCAGATTTGCTGAAGCCCATTACCTACATAAAAAAACAAATAAACAACAACAAGACAAAATAAAAAAGAAAATTTTTTAAGAAATTTGGGCCTCACTATTTGAGGCCCAACAAAAAAAACTAAACCTACCCTAAGTAAAGAAAAGAGAAAAAAAGAAGAAGAGGAAAAGAGGAAAGGGGGGGCGGCGGTGCAGGCAGAGAGAGGAGGGAAGTGAGTTAGGGAGAGGGAGAATAGGATTGAGAGGGGAAGAGGGAGAGAGAGTGAAGCCGAGAGAGTGAGGGGCCAGGCCGAGAAGGAGAGGGACGTCGGAGGGGGAGAGGCCGACAGAGTGGGAGAGGGTGAGAGAGAGGGAGAGCGACAGAGCGAGAGAGAGTGGGAGATTAGAAGGAGAGAGCGAACCAGAGGAAGGGAGACCGAAGTGGTGGTCGGCGGTGGAGCAGAGGAGTGACCGGCGTGGGGTGATCAGAGAAGATGACCGGAGTTGCTCCCCTATCTTTTCTTCTCCTTTGTTGTCACTGATTTTTGGTGTTTTTGATTGGTTTTTTTTTTAGGCTGTTGGCTGTTGGGTTCTTAATTCTGTGAGTTTGAAGGTGGTGAGGAGGGTGGATGATGAATCCTTGAGAGGAGCTGTTGGAGGTGATTCTCCGTCCCGGTCCCCCCTGTTGTTGCCATTGTTTGGGTCTTTAAACCCATTGTGAGTGCTTTTACAACTCATAAATCCATTTCCTCCTCCTTCCAGCTCCAATCTACATTAGTGAGGGAATCAGAGGAAGTGGGTTTATTTTTATTATTATTAAAATAAACAAATTGGGAGTGGGGGGCAAAGGATGGTGCTTACAATGTATTATTGAATTTACATTATAGGTGTGACATCCCGGGCACTGTTGAGGGCGGGGAGTGATCGCCGGTGCATAGGTACGGACAAGGAGCGGCTCCTGGCAGGCTTCCAGTGGGAGGGACACATGAACAAACCAAATACATACCAGAATGAGAGGGATCCAAAGACTGTATAGGTATGAGACTATACAGTCAAGGATAGCTTAAAGAAATGAATTCGTACTACCTATACCAACAAATGCATTAGCCTTTTCGGTGGCCTATCACTTAAGAACTCCAAAGTTAAGCGTGCTTAACTTGGAGTAATTATGGGATGGGTGACCTCCTGGGAAGTTCTCAGGAAATGTGTGAGTGAGGACAAAAGCGCATTGGAAAGGTCTCGTGTTGGTCTGTGGGGAGAGTCGTTCATTCCTGAAAAGCGATCGGGGCGTTACAGTGGTATCAAAGCCTAGCCTCTCCTAGTACGGTATGGTTCGGGGACGAACCAGGCGGAAGCTGGTGAGCATGTGACATCCCGGGCACTGTTGAGGGCGGGGAGTGATCGCCGGTGCATAGGCACGGACAAGGAGCGGCTCCTGGCAGGCTTCCAGTGGGAGGGACACATGAACGAATCAAATACATACCAGAATGAGAGGGATCCAAAGACTGTATAGGTATGAGACTATACAGTCAAGGATAGCTTAAAGAAATGAATTCGTACTACCTATACCAACAAATGCATTAGCCTTTTCGGTGGCCTATCACTTAAGAACTCCAAAGTTAAGCGTGCTTAACTTGGAGTAATTATGGGATGGGTGACCTCCTGGGAAGTTCTCAGGAAATGTGTGAGTGAGGACAAAAGCGCATTAGAAAGGTCTCGTGTTGCTCTGTGGGGAGAGTCGTTCATTCCTGAAAAGCGGTCGGGGCGTTACAGATGTAACATCCCTGATGTTTTAATAAGAATTATAAGAAATGTAACATCCCTCTCTTAACGCTGAGTTGCATGCGCTGGAGAGGGACTCCATTTGTGTCCAAACTTCAATTTATTCCCATTCCTGTGATCGAGGCTTCAAGGTGAGTCTACTGATCCGTTCCAATTGTGATTCCCTTATTCCTTTTATTCTTTAGCGGTTTAAAGCCATGCATGGCTATATTCGTGGCTGTTCTCCACTCCTCCGGTGAGTGTGAGCCCAAATGCAGTCCATGAACTAAGGGCGTTGAAGTGACGAGCTGTACTTTATGATCCGTAGGTAGTAGGCTAAGCAACGGAAGACTGAGTGACGGAGTTGAGACTGCGAAACCAGTGCTCAGAGGAAGGAATCGACACAGAGAACAGATCATCGAAGCGTGGAACCAAAGTAAGGGGGGGTGTTCGGGTTATAATTAATTAGAATAGGACTCACTTCTTATTCAGGTCATTGAGGTAATGTAAACAGGCTAAGGAAAATGTTGCTAAACGTAGTTATGTGTTTATGCTTGTGCATGTGTGACTGGGTTCATTAATTAGTGAAAGATCAGGTGTGGTTGAGTTTATCATGTTATGATCTTGTGATATCTAATGTTGAAATGATCAGCGTTATGTGACGTCGGGTTAGCAAGCAGGCTACCCGAGTGATGAGGAATTGATATTATTATGTAAAAGGTAAACTGTTGAATGATTATGTGGTATGGGATGGCCGACGGTATATGATAGCCCCTCATTTCCGGCTCCCGTGGTTTTCGTGCCCAGTTGAGCTACCCAGTGGTCAAGTAGGACCTAGTGGTCGAGGTGGAGAGTCAAGCAGGACTCGGTGAACCAAGCAGGGTTCACAGGGTGTCAAGTAGGACCCCCAGCTGAAGGCCAATCCTTTAGTATCCGGATACTAGGAGTCAGATTGTATGAGAGTCAGTTGTGATCGTGATGAATGTGATGGAATTGTGTAGTTGGTTTAATATAGTTACTGTATGTAATACACTATGTTTCGGTATGCTTACTTACAAGTGATGCTTGATGTGTATGTATAAATATGCATGTATATTTGTTAAGTTCCATTCTATATTAATTACAATGCCAAACACTCACCCTTGCCCTTTTTTTTAGTAACCAGTGACAGGGAAGGGGAAGGAGCCATGTAGTCGCGCCAAGGGGTGAACGATGCCAGGGTCCGAGTGACTTTGAGTGACTCTCTATAGAGTTATATAGATGTATAAGAACTTCCGAGTAGTACTAATTAGTTGTGTTTAATTAAGACCGGACGAATGCAAATCTATATTTTAAAATACATTACTGTCATTTACATATGTTGTTGTGGTAGCTATGACAAACCTTTGATTAACAGAATCATTTTTAGGGTGAGACTTGCGGAAGTCCGTCTGCATGTCTTGTCTAATCCGGTGTGTGAAAGGTATTCGCTCAAGCGAATAGAAACCTCGTTTAAGTGAGAGTCCGGAATCTCGCTTAGACGAGTAGGGGCCTCGCTCAAGCGAGAAGCCCTGATTCCCTTTCTCCCATCCGTTGTGTTTAAATTAACTTGCTTTTCTTTTCTAGACATCATTTAATTAATCTAACTGTGACTGCTGTCACTTGAATAAGTCAGTAAAAATAAATGCTTTTCACTAAATATCGATTAATTTTCAAGAAAAGGAAAAATTTATCGTAAGATGTAATCGTCTGAATAAAAATAAATGTAGAAATAACCTAGGATGTTACACTTGGTATCAGAGCGGTTCTTTCTAGAGCCGGTGTGTGGGCCGATCTAGTGATTATGATAGTTTTATGAAGGTTGATTGTATTTCATTGTATTGAGATTGTGTGTGGTCTGGCATCGTTCCCTTGGTACTCCACTGGCGTAGTATTCTATGAATATAAGGTAAGTTTACGATCCCCTGACTGATCTTGGTTATTAATGGTGATGTGTTTGGTTATCGTAGAATTGTTTTATGGCTGAGAAAACTAGTTTTGGTGGATAGAGATGATCTCTCCTCGAAATTTTTGTAAATGATGAATAGGACTGAATCTAGTCCACCCTATAAATATTAGGCGAAGTAGGACAGAGATGAAGCACATGAATGACAGATTGAATTGGAAATGATATTTAAAGTAAGCATATATATATGTATGTGTGTATATGTGCGTATTGAAGTGAACATCTACAAATGGGTATAGCTCATAAAGGTTAAATCTCGTAGTGAAATGAGAATAGTAAGTGTGTTGGTAGCTATAAGTTTGTTTGAATACTGAAGTTTGATAATGCATAGAATAAAATAAGTTGATGAATGCTCTAATACGATTATTCTTAGGAAGGGTGAATTCCCTATATCCTTCTACCTTGTATGAACGATGATAGATGTTAGTTGCTCATTTTTGGTGTTGAATCTACTTGATGGACAATACGAAAACCCTCAGGATGAAGGAATGAATTGTAGTAATAAACTGTCTCGTATTGAGTTTAAAGTTAGAGAACCATTGGTGGTATGAGTAAATAGAAGGGGTTTATGAATAAATCAAGAGATGATGGTTGGACGTAGTTTAAGAGATTAGGTGCAATGGTACTTGTGATTAAAGAATGTTGATTTTATGAAGTTGGAGGATAGAGGATTGAATGGATGAATGATGATGTAATGAGAATTAGCAACGTTGTCGTAAGGTTAACTTTTTAGGGAGGGTGAACCTCCTATACTGTTTTTATGAAGCAGATTTAATTAAGTGCTATAGGTATGTCATATTCCTATTGTTAGACGATTGATTAATGGATATTAAGAGAAATTATGAGTAATTGATGAATGACGGTGTAAGAATACCTGTACAAGTTGAAGGTAATAGAAGAAGAGTGGCTAGTAATAATTTTCAGTGATATAATTGGCGAGGCGATATTTTACTCAGGAAAGGACTAGGAGGATGTATCATATGAATGATGGTCAAGTGAAGTATATGTACACCGGACTGTTACGTACATGATAAGAGAAGTAGAGATTGGATGACACTAAAAGGATGTGATTAAAAGGTAATTAAGCAGATAGATAATGAGAATGAAGAGAAGTTTTACCTAGTCGTTTGGGCTTTACATTGATATTAGTGTTACATGGGAATCATAGCGGCTGGCCACCGTGGGTTCCTTTTAACACTAATTCAATATAGAGGTGCCAATAGACATAGGGAAATGAATTATGATGTAAACAGTTTGCATATCGATCGATGATGTAAATAGTTGAATTGTATACCCGACTTTCACATGACTTAACTACAGAGTGTTGAACTCCTGAGACTGATCACCTCAGGTAGTTGCACTGGTAGTTGAGGTCGTGTGGACTCGAGGAGACAAACATGTTGTAGCCAATCTTGAGCGATCAGATTTAGAAAAGAGAAATGTATGGTTCGTATTTCTGAAATTGGTAAATGATTAGAAATGAGGAACAAATAGAGATAAGGTTTGGTAACTGACGAATAATGAGTATAGAAAAGTAAATATTGTGGCATGGTAGTTATTGTGAATTATTGCTAGATTTCTTTAAAAGAAAGGAGGACCTTAAAAGGAAATTGGATAGCTCGAGTCCCTCCTAAGGTACACTTAGTGAGGAATTGATGAAGTATCGATAGGAATTAAGGAAATAAGATAAACCAAAGGAGAGTCCGGTTGTGTGGCCGAGAAAATGCGAATTAGGTTTCCAAACTGTGAAGCAATGCTTGACTTCTGCACTGGTACTTACACTACTTAATATGATGAAGGAGTTTGTAGTATATTGTGAAGCATCTAAGTTTGGTTTAGGATGTGTGCTGATGCTGGATGACAGATAGATTGCCTATGCTTTAAGACAATTGAGACCACATGAGGAGAATTACCCGACTCATGATCTGGAACTTGCAGCAGTGGTGTACGCACTGAAGATTTGGCGTCATTATCTGTATGGGACTCTCTTTGTAGTATTCAGTGATCACAAGAGCCTAAAATACTTGTTTGATCAAAAGGAGCTAAATATGAGACAGAGGCGATGGGTGGAGTATTTAAAAGATTACGACTTCGATTTAAAGTATCACCCGGGCAAAGCGAATGTTGTGGCAGATGCACTAAGCAGGAAGGTATTACACGTGGCTTACCTGATGGGTAGAGAACAGGAATTGCTGGAAAACTTTAGAGATATGAATGTTGGAATTGTTATGGACGCACCAAATCGAATGACAATCGGAATGTTAAAAATCTCCAACGAATTTCTGGAGTCGATGGTAGCTGCACAGAAAGACGATAAAGAGTTACTGAGGCTGAGTGATACTCAGACCCAAGGTAAAAATGTGGAGATAACTAGGGGTAACGATGGTATATGGAGATTCAGGAACCGAGTGGTGGTGCCTGCACATGGAGGCTTCAGGCAGGCGGTGCTATCAGAAGCACACAAGAGCTCTTTGAGTATACATCCGGGAGTGACAAAAATGTATCATAACTTAAAAAAGGAATTCTGGTGGCCAAGTATGAAGAAGGCAATAATCGAGTATGTGAAATCCTGTGTGATATGCCAGAAGTGCAAGGTTGAGCACCAACGACCTCCAGGTTTGCTTCGACCACCAGAAATTCCGATCTGGAAGTGGGAAGGTATCACCATGGACTTCGTGTCCGGACTACCACGCACTCAAACCGGATACAACGCGATTTGGGTGATTGTTGATCGACTAACCAAAAGTGCGCATTTCCTGGCAATAAATATGAAGTGGTCGCTAGATCTATCTCTGATCGGGATCCCCGATTCACTTCAAGGTTTTGGGGGAGTTTGCAACAACAACTGGGTACTGAGCTCAAATTGAGCTCAGCCTACCATCCCCAGACCGATGGCCAATCAGAACGGACTATACAGACTCTTGAAGATATGTTAAGGGCATGTGTACTGGAACAGGGCGGATCATGGGAGAAATACTTACCCTTGGTAGAGTTTGCATATAATAACAGTTACCATAGCAGCATTGGGATGGCTCCATATGAAGCTCTTTATGGTCGGAAATGTCGTACTCCATTATGTTGGAATGAGAACGGCGATGCCCTTCATCTGGGGCCTGAGATGGTTCAAGAGATGAATGAGCAAATCGCTTTAATCCGAGAGAAGATAAAAATTGCTCAAGACCGACAAAAGAGCTGTTATGACAATCGGCATAGACCCCTTGAACTCCAAGTGGGTGATTGGGTGTTCCTAAGGATTTCACCGACTAAGGGTGTAGGTCGAATTTTGAAGAGCCAAAAGCTTAATCCGAAGTATATTAGACCATACTAAATACTAGAACGGATTGGTGAAGTCGCTTATCGACTGGATCTTCCCCAATCGTTGACTAACATTCACAACGTGTTCCACGTATCGCAACTTCGAGCCTACATTTCGTGTGATACCATGATTGTACCGAGTGACTCCATTGAAGTGAAGGAGAACCCGACGGTGGAGGCGGTACCAATCGGCATTGAAGAGCATCAAACCAAACGGTTAAGGAACAAGGAGGTACCGCTGGTGAAGGTGAAGTGGCAGAATTTACATTGGATAAACTACACTTGGGAGTTAGAATCCGATATGAGACGAATGTACCCTCATCTTTTTTCAACCAGAACACTGATTTCGGGGACGAAATCTCCTTTTAAGGGGGGTGGATGTAACATCCCTGATGTTTTAATAAGAATTATAAGAAATGGGAAATGATTGGTAAATGTTTTAGAAGTTTTATTTAATATTTGTTTTGTCTTAGCCAGAGATAAGAAAGCCGGTGTCGAGATCGGCCTCAGAAGCGCGAGCAGACGGAGTTAAAGATCGGAAGTGTAGGAGAAGAGCGGACAGAGTTAGGTGGTCTGGTCCAACCGTTGTGAGGAGAGCGCCTCACACGGGGTCATAGCCCGGATTAACCTCATAATGACTGAAACAACGGGTGTAGGTAACCAAGAGGTGAGCACGGATGAGATATCCGACCTCTCAGGTTGTAGCTCGGATTTCCGAGGTATGAACACTAAGTTAGGACACCGGGGGCCGATATTTATATTGGACCTATACTCTTGCGAAGTATTAGAGAATTGTGAATAATTAAACGTTGAGGGAATAAATACGTGTAATTGATTTGATAACTATGCAATAGTTTAATATAGTGAAATTGATTAAATTTAGTAAGAATACAAATAAAATAAAGGAAAAGACGATCTTGCCCATGAGCTATATATATAAGGAAATTCTCTTCCTTCCCTCTTCATTATTTACAAGTTACCTTTGCTGTTGGTCTATTCCTTCACTTTCGTTTTTCTCCTCTCTTAACGCTGAGTTGCATGCGCTGGAGAGGGACTCCATTTGTGTCCAAACTTCAATTTATTCCCATTCCTGTGATCGAGGCTTCAAGGTGAGTCTACTGATCCGTTCCAATTGTGATTCCCTTATTCCTTTTATTCTTTAGCGGTTTAAAGCCATGCATGGCTATATTCGTGGCTGTTCTCCACTCCTCCGGTGAGTGTGAGCCCAAATGCAGTCCATGAACTAAGGGCGTTGAAGTGACGAGCTGTACTTTATGATCCGTAGGTAGTAGGCTAAGCAACGGAAGACTGAGTGACGGAGTTGAGACTGCGAAACCAGTGCTCAGAGGAAGGAATCGACACAGAGAACAGATCATCGAAGCGTGGAACCAAAGTAGGGGGGAGTGTTCAGGTTATAATTAATTAGAATAGGACTCACTTCTTATTCAGGTCATTGAGGTAATGTAAACAGGCTAAGGAAAATGTTGCTAAACGTAGTTATGTGTTTATGCTTGTGCATGTGTGACTGGGTTCATTAATTAGTGGAGGATCGGGTGTGGTTGAGTTTATCATGTTATGATCTTGTGATATCTAATGTTGAAATGATCAGCGTTATGTGACGTCGGGTTAGCAAGCAGGCTACCCGAGTGATGAGGAATTGATATTATTATGTAAAAGGTAAACTGTTGAATGATTATGTGGTATGGGATGGCCGACGGTATATGATAGCCCCTCATTTCCGGCTCCCGTGGTTTTCGTGCCCAGTTGAGCTACCCAGTGGTCAAGTAGGACCCAGTGGTCGAGGTGGAGAGTCAAGCAGGACTCGGTGAACCAAGCAGGGTTCACGGGGTGTCAAGTAGGACCCCCAGCTGAAGGCCAATCCTTTAGTATCCGGATACTAGGAGTCAGATTGTATGAGAGTCAGTTGTGATCGTGATGAATGTGATGGAATTGTGTAGTTGGTTTAATATAGTTACTGTATGTAATACACTATGTTTCGGTATGCTTACTTACAAGTGATGCCTGATGTGTATGTATAAATATGCATGTATATTTGTTAAGTTCCATTCTATATTAATTACAATGCCAAACACTCACCCTTGCCCTTTTTTTTAGTAACTAGTGACAGGGAGGGGGAAGGAGCCATGGAGTCGCGCCAAGGGGGAGAACGATGCCAGGGTCCGAGTGACTTTGAGTGACTCTCTATAGAGTTATATAGATGTATAAGAACTTCCGAGTAGTACTAATTAGTTGGGTTTAATTAAGACCGGACGAATGCAAATCTATATTTTAAAATACATTACTGTCATTTACATATGTTGTTATGGTAGCTATGACAAACCTTTGATTAACAGAATCATTTTTAGGGTGAGACTTGCGGAAGTCCGTCTGCATGTCTTGTCTAATCCGGTGTGTGAAAGGTATTCGCTCAAGCGAATAGAAACCTCGTTTAAGTGAGAGTCCGGAATCTCGCTTAGACGAGTAGGGGCCTCGCTCAAGCGAGAAGCCCTGATTCCCTTTCTCCCATCCGTTGTGTTTAAATTAACTTGCTTTTCTTTTCTAGACCTCATTTAATTAATCTAACTGTGACTGCTGTCACTTGAATAAGTCAGTAAAAATAAATGCTTTTCACTAAATATCGATTAATTTTCAAGAAAAGGAAAAATTTATCGTAAGATGTAATCATCTGAATAAAAATAAATGTAAAAATAACCTAGGATGTTACAATAGGCAAGATTTAATACATGTTATGTTGCAAATATGATGATCGGACAATGAAGGAATGGACATGTAGTGTTGAGTTTGATTATGACATGTTAAGTTAGAGAAGTTTAATGGATGAAAAGTAATTAGATAGGCTAGATTGGGATCTGTGAGGTTCTGGACCCTCTAGATTGGCTTGATAGCTCCTATACTACATTTAAAATGTATAAGGATCAAAATGGTTCCAATTAAGTGAGATTTGAAAGGCTAATTTGCTTGGAAATGGCCTAAAACGGCTTAAATGCATATTTTCACATAGCTCACTTGTTTTGAGGAATTTTGAGGTGTGGCTAGTGGTCAAAAGTCATAAATGGTGTGTTTTAACTTGTGTCAAAGTTTGGTAGAGTTAGACGGAGAAGTTAGAGTGCGCGGAAGTTAGCCCGGGGGCTAACGTTCCACATAATTCTATAATCTAAGAGTCTGGTAATCGATTATGGTAATCTATTACACAACTCTGGTAATCGATTACACATTTCTAGTAATCAATTACCAAACACACCCTAACACATGGGTTCTATTTTCAATTACAGATAATTGATTACAGAAGTGGTGTAGTTGATTATACAGTGGCTTATGACTTCCACATCTTTTTGAAACATGTTAGAATTCCATTCAACTTCTGCCTAAACCTCTTTAGGTTAATTTAACCATTGTTTAGAGTCATTCGAGCAGCCATTTAAGGTTCACAAAGATCATAAAAATTTCCCTCATGTTTTTATATAATAGTGTCACAGGTGAAATGTTAAATTGAACTTTTTCATTAATTGAAACAATTTAACATATAGAAAATTTTATTTTTCACTGTAATTTATATAATTCTACATGTTATCATACCACTGTCTGTTGTCGTTGACTGACAATTGAGTTGAAAGAAGCCGACACAATATTTCCCTACAACATTTGCACTTACCATACTGACACAAATGTTATGGGAAATTCAAATATTGGTTCCTAAGTTCGTTTTGCATCGCCTCAACCATCGCAACTTATGTCAGAGTGATTCGACACAAATTGTATGTGTACAAAATTTGTTTTCTTGTGTTTCTCTATCTTTCTTGTATATATAATCTTTCATATATGAAATGTATATAACATTGAGCTTGTATCTCATGTTTTGGATTTGATATAGTCTATTTAGTTTTTAGTCTAACAAAATAATCTTTTTTAATTTCAATTTTTAAAAGAAATTGTATCACAACTATAAATTTAAAACCCATACTTGTTATCATTAATTAGCTTGTTTGGTTTGATAATGAAACATTATCTATATAGAAAGGACAGTAAAATCACCATGTTCATTCAGCGATGTTAAATTTTACTCCCTTTGTTTCTTTTTATAAGAAATACAAAAGTGTTTTCCTTTGTGATAGTTCATAGTCAGACTTAGAAGGGGGGTTGAATAAGTCTTAAACATTTTTTCAAAAACTTTTACAGACTCCTTAACAAGTTAAATGAATAAACAGACCAAAGAAAGGAATAGAGAATCACGTAGCAGATTTATATTGGTTCACTTCCAATGCAGAAGCTACGTCCAATCCCTTCAGACTCAAAGCATTTTCACTATTGTAAAAAGCACCTTTACAATAACTACACAACACTTGTGCCTCAAGTATTCTTGACTCCAGCCACTTTTGGCTTAAAAACCCAAGTATTGTTTCAAAGAGCCACCCTTGCTATAGACACCCAACTATTTTTTTGAAAGCCTCTTCAGGCCACAAGTGTTTCCCACACTAATAGACTTTGACAACACACCAGATTTTACAAAGAGTAGAGATAAACAATTTTGTGTTACAACAAATAACTCAGTGTACAAGTATATGAAATGTTAAGACACAATACACTAAGCTACAGACTACTATAAATCAAGGTTTGCTAGAAGCAGAACTAGAAAGAAGACTTATGTAGTAAAATACAAGAACTATATCTCAATTAATCTAAACACACATAATTTATTTTTAATTTCAACTTAATATCTTTCTATGAATTTGGACACCCTTGTTAGTGGTATCAATAAATCTATAATTGCTTTGCTTATAAAGAAAGAGTTTGAAACAGAGATATCACTATTTCAACCCAAGAATGCAGCCCGAGGTTATGTGAAACTGTGGAAGTTAACATAAACATTTGAACTGGTAAACAAAAGTTTAGATGATGGGAAGGTTCGTTTTTATACAAGATTACAAAATACCACAGATTTTAATCTCGATTGATATATAAATGTGTTCCTTAATATTATCATTTTTCTTTTTTAAATCATTGCCATCTTAATTTATTTTACCTTAATATATAAACCAATGGAATGAGAACATAATTAGTAATGGAATAATTAATATCTTGAATATTTAATTAAATTAGTTTACTCGTACCCAAGATTGTTTAATGACATTTTAAAATGATTTGTAACAAATTTAAAACGAAAAATCAACGAACTTGTGTACGGTCTCGTATTTAAATTTTATGTAGGGAAAAAAATACTGATAACTTTCACCTTGTTGCATGTCCATGTTCACAGTTTAAGCAAAATATTTTTTTTTTATTGAAAATACTAATGATTCAGATATAAAAAATTAACAAAAAGAAGTAGTTCTTTAACATATAAATTGATTTCTAATAATATATATGAACTTATATTTATGCTCAAAAGAAATGAAGCATGCTCAAATTACTGAAGTAGATATACATTTAACTAAGTATCTAAGAATTTAATCGTAACTTTAAATATAGAGTAAATTTAAGATCTTGACTAGTTATCTCAATCATCGAGAAGTCTACATATTAATGAAAAATTGATCATCATGAGAGAGAGAGAGAGAGAGAGAGAGAGAGAGAGAGAGAGAGAGAGAGAGAGAGAGAGAGAGAGAGAGAGAGAGAGAGAGAGAGAGAGAGAGAGAGAGAGAGAGAGAGAGAGAGAGAGAGAGAGAGAGAGAGAGAGAGAGAGAGGATATGAGAAAAACTCTTATATGAGAGTGAGATAAGTGAATTTGAGCTATATAACCATACAATGGATAATTTAGATTAATCATGTGAGTTTTTTAAGAAGTCATATAATCTTTTAAGTGATCATGTGACTTTGAAAAACTTTTAATCTTAACCATTTATTGAATGGTTATACGACCCAGATTTATTTCTTTTACTCTCACATAAAATAATTTTTCTCATAAGATACATATATATATATATATATATATATATATATATATATATATATATATATATATATATATATATAAAAAGTAGCTACACTTTAGTCATTAATTTGCTTGTCACCATGTGCCAATTTAAATGCAAGTAGCAATCCATACCACATGAGGCAGAACAACTAAATGGCCAACAACATGACTCTAAGCAAATAGGATAAATTTGTGTGCAATGGTCCTCAATTCTCTATTTTGGCCATTTTAATTCAGGCTTCTTTTCCTCCTTTCACACCACTTTTTCTTTTGGTAGCTCAAACTCGATTTATATATTACATTTACAAAATAATGGAAAATCCCCTCTTTATAACTTCCATGGAGGCTCATTTGATCATAAGCATTTTTCTTTGATTTTTTTTAATATAAACACTTGAGCTCTTTCTAAGTGCTGAGACATTTATAAAGGAAAAACCGAACCTAAATATCCAGAGTTTGACTTAGAGAAATCATCACAAAAAGTTGCAGCTAGGAAAACTATATATCCATACTTAGTTTAATTTGAGTCTTATATATTAAGCAATAAGTAAATTCATAAATAAATAAATACATAAATCTGAGTTTAAATAATATCAAATTTTTAAGATTTTTTTCAAAATATAAGTTGAAGGTTTCTTAATCAAAATTAATTTAACTTGCCAATCAAGAAACCAACTACCCATTTGGTTAAACAGAAGTTGTTGCATGAGTTATACTATTTCTCTATGACGATCAAGGCTGTTTAACTTGTCAATAAAGAACCACTATCATTGACCCATTGTACACTTAGTTGGTTCGAGATTAATTAATTTGTTAACTGTCCACTCAAATTCACAAATAATATTCACCCATAAGATTCTCTTGCCTAATTTTTCAAGAATATAGTTTAACTTTATATATATATCCAAACTTGTTTTTGTCCATTTTCTAAAGAAGAAAGTATTTATCCATTCCCTAAAAAACTACAATAACATTAATTACTATCTTTTCTTTTTTGTGAACCTTAATTGTTATCTTTTCAATTATACTTTTATATACTACAGTATTTAATTTTAAAATATTTGATATAAATTATTTCTTAATATATACAATTATCTTTATTAATCTAGTTATTCTAATTAAATATATTAAATTTATCAATTGTTTTCATCGTATTTTTAAAATTAATTACACTTAATATTAATAAAGACAGGGAATCCAACTTGTTATAATATTATAATATCAAACGAGGGAGTTTAATTTAGACATGGATGGTAGAAAACACAATAAATTAATGGAAATTGCAAATTAAAAATTGATATTATAAAAGGATCGGAAAAAAAATTCTAAAGAAACATCTAAGAGGCATGCTTAAAGATTAATTATCACTTTATGAGTTTTAGTTTATTATATGTATAATTCAGTAAACTATAAAGAATATTAATAGTTTTTTTAAAACTATGAACAATTCAAAATACAATTGAATTCATAAAAATGTAACACTTCAACCTAGCATTGATGTGGTAAGACGATGCTTTTTAGTGTTAGTCATTAGTTGATTTACATTGGCTAAGTTAAAATTTTAAAATTTTATTTTAGTGTTAGTTATTAGTATTGATTTGACTGACGCTAACTTGAATTTCAAAATCTATCCAAAATCAACAATAAAAAAAATCAAGAAGGGGGAGAGTAGAAATTACGGAAGAATTTGTATTTTGAGAGGGTGGATATTTAGTAATCAGCTAATAAATATCAATTAAACTTTATTTTTATTTCTTTTGGAAAAAGTGTAAATTGTAAAACTATTAATTATATCTATTAGCTTATGTGTTATTTTCTAAAACGGACAAATATAAAGAAAACCAAAGAAATGTAAAAGTTATTTAAAGCTTAAATTTTTATCATCTTACCCATAATCATAAAGTATCTTGTTTTAATAGGAATTAAAGAGAGTGCCAAGAGCTTACAATAATTTATATACAGTCTATTCAACAAATCAAACGAGCACCCTCTTCACAAATTTATATATATATGTAACAAAAAAAATTGCTATCATTTATCCTAAATTCGTGTGAACAACACATTAACATTATCTATTTCCAAATACCCAAGGTGTTTGTTGTTAGGAAATTCTTCTATCCATATTACGAATGACATTAATTGGTGCACCCATAAATGAAATGTCTTCTGAAAAAGTTTTCATCGTTGAAACTCATTGGGTCTGGATTAGATCGTAATGATCATAAATGTTTGTGAGTATTAATAGGTATTGTATTTTGTTTAAGATATTGTTTATTAATTTATGATTGAAAAAATAATGTTTATCCAATTTTAAATTACTGGTTCAATCCTAAAAGAAAAAATAATAATGTTAAATTGATACTAGACTACTGTTCACAAATAGAACATGAATACAAGAAAATCTTTGAGAAATCATTCTAGGGAAATTAAAAATATTATTATTACTCCATCAAATGTGTCACTTAAGTTATAATGAAATGAAGGGTTTTAAGGCCATCTATACAAATCCGAGTTAGAGGGAATCGTTTTACCGGAATTCAACATACTCGATTATGATCGTGAGGTGAAAATAAGCTCCGAATCTCGTGTATTCTAAAAGACAGGGGATAAGAATAGGAACAAGTACACACTACCAAAGTCTCAAACAACTGTACAATAAACCAATAAGGTCTCAAACAATATACAATAAACTGCAAATAATCACAATCATCAGTCAAGCTAACCCCATATGTATAACATGTATGGCTAGCTAGTGTTTGATATAGACCTTGGCTTTAAACCTCTAGTGTTGTTAATCGCGATAAGAAGGTAACGTATTCACAAAGTAAATATAGCAGATACCTTCAGAATAAAAGTGGAACCAATGATAAGTAGTATATTGCAAGCAATTAAAGACCGTTTCTCCACGTGTATCAGAATTATAATCAACCAACACAAAATAATACATTTCCCCCTTTTCCCCATGTTGGGAGGTTCTCTCCTCTCACTCTACTTTTAGAAAAATATTATAAATATTTTGATCTCTTTAATTTTAGAAGATGATAGTTATTTTTTAATAGTCAGGTTTCCTCCTTTACCCATTATATAAAATAACATATTAAAGCCTGTAATATTTTTTATTAATAAAATTATAATTTTTTAAAAGTAAATACCACTTACGGTCAAAGTTTAGATATAATTATTTTTTTAATCACTTTTTAAAATATATATTAAGTAAAAACTAATTAAGTACCAGATAAATACCATAAGTTACCCATGCACTTGAAAGAAAAAAAATTCAAACTACTTTACTATTTTGAGCTCTTTAAAGACAAGTTTAGGAAGACCATAATGACACTTAATGAGGTTTTTGAAAGGATTTTTGTTGGTGAAAGACACTTATAGTTGGTGAATGGGCACGATTCATGTTGTAACATCCTGATTATTGAATTATGGGCATATTAGGATTAATTGTTGATTGAGATTGAGTGCTGACTAAGTAAAAGAGGCATGGGATGACGCATGTACCCTCTGGGCAGTATAATAGCTTCAGTTTCACGTTTTTACCCACTCTCTGCTCATTTCTGTTTCGTACATACTGAACCACTTCTCCGTTCTCTCTAGAATCCCCTCAAGCTTCTTCTTCTTCTTCTTCTTCTTCTTCTTCTTCTTCTTCTTCTTCTTCTTCTTCTTCTTCTTCTTCTTCTTCTTCTTCTTCTTCTTCATCAGCGACGTTGTAGTGTCTTGGAGGCTCGAAGTCCTCCACTGTTAGCAAGGGTCGGACTGTCGAGAGTGAGAGAACAACTTGCAGTTTCTCCAAGCTGAGTGCAGAGTTTGACTGGGTTCAAAGGTCGTTGAGCCAGAGAGAGAGTGATTGAAGGAGCGATCGGAGCAATCGGTCAACGTTGAAAGCTCGAGGAGCTTCGTGGATCTCTACACTAGGTAGGGGGCTGCTTTACATTTCAAATGCATGATTTATGGACGGGTTCCGGGTGAAAGTGCTATACTGTGTGTTTTATAACTGTGAAATGTGTTGATTGATGTATTCTGTTGAGTGATAGCCTATGAAGTGCCCGGATTTGTGATAACTATGAGTTGTGTAGTATATGCTGATTTCCATCCATGAGATACATGTTGATAATCATGAGAATGCTGTGTGAATACCGATTGCATGTGCTGTGAAATAGTTGGGTCTGCTTTATACTAAAATGCATGTTGCTGAAATTGTGTATACCGGGTGCTTATAGCGTGAAGCGCCCACTATATGATTGTATATGTAATTGCATGTGAAGTACGTTGATTGAAATGAAAATGCCGAGTGCATACAGCGTTGGACGCTGATGATTATAATCATATGCATGTGATTCACCATTGAAATGCCGAGTGCATACAGTGTGAGACGCTCATTATAGAAATGGTAATCAAATGAATATGTATGAGATACAAAGAAAGACCTTGGGTTGGACTCAAGGCAAGCCTACCGAGTTGGACTCGGGGCTGCCCGTAACACTTCCGTTGTCGCTTGGAGTGACTGTGTTACATGAGAGGGCAAACGGTTTGGTACCAGTAAAACGGCCGGATCAGCTTGGAGCTGAGAAAAAGGCTTGGAGCGTATGTTGCAACATAAAAATTAATAAGGAACAATCGGATCCGACTGAATAAATGTGTGCACACTGAAACTATTGTCGAGTGTAATGTGTCTTGTATGTTTATGTGTATATGTTATTGAGAATAACATGATTAATATATCCCTGAATGATTTAAGTGAATTCTGACTGAATGAATTGAATAATCCCGAGTGGATGATGTTGTGTGAATATTCATATTGAATGGCAATGTATGTTATTGTTGATTGAGATATGTAATTGTATAATTGAGAACTTGAGGATTAATCCGAGTCAATAACTGTCATTTAATATGTAAAATGCTCACCCCTGCTTGTGGCTATATTTTCAGTGGATATAGGTCGGAATGGGGAATGACGAGTGACCCTCAAGCCGTGTGAGGGGTGATTGTGCAATTGTAGTGTACTTGTTGTAAATAACCATGTTGTAGCCTTGATCGGTTTTTTTTAAGTACACTGTTTTGTTTGAATGTACGTGAATATGAATTTCCTCAGATCTGAGAACTCATCCATATATATATAATGTGTTGTGTTACTGAATTACCCAGTGAGTGTTGTTGTAAGGGGAATGCCTAAGGATACATCATTCCCGAGTGAGACTTTAGCGAGTGAACCTATTCCGAGTGAAAGTAGGTTGTAAAGACTTCCGAGTGAGAATTGGCCGACTGAACCACTTCCGAGGGAAGAATGGTTAAAATGTTTGAGCAAGGTATATTCTAGAAAACCTCCTCCGAGTGACTAAGATTTACATATTCTGAGTGAATATGTCATATGATCCCCGAGTAAGACTTGACCTAGTGAATTCTTCCGGGTAAAGAGGGGTTAGAGTATTTCCGAGTGAAACTTGATTAAGGAGATCACTTCCTAGTGAAGGAAGGTTAAGGTGTTTTCCGAGTGAGGAAGATCTAAAATATTCCCGAGAGAAGAATGGGTAAAACGCTTCCGAGTGATGAAGGGACAAGGTAACTCCAGGTGAGGCAAATCCGAGTGAAACGTCTCCGGGTGGAACGTTTCCGAGTGAAGTGTCTCAGAAGCGAAAAGCTTTAGTTTAGGACACATCTCGGCTGAGTAGTGAATACCCGAGTGGGAAATTCTCGAGTGGGAAGGTACTGAGAGATGATACCAGTTACGTGTGGTACGGTACCGACTGGAATATACCGAGTGACTCTGTTCTTGGGAGAGTACATCCGGACTGAGAAAGACTCTAACCCCGAGTGAGTATGTTTCTGTGAATAATTTCCGAAGAAAGGTTCATTGACTCCGAGTGGAAATAGCCAAGAGAATCAAATACCGAGTGAGAGACTCGCTCTAGCGAGTAAGGGCTCGCTTAAGCGCTTTACGCTGGTTTCGCTTAACCGACCGGGATCTCGTTAAGTGAGTGACACCTTGACCCGGTTTTCTGCTTCTCTTGACTTCGGGTTTATATTATTTTTTTATCCCGACTCCTATTTTGGGCTGCTTTGTGAACGTTTGGAACGTTTGAGTTTTTGAAAAAAAAATTTCCCCTGTCTCGGATTTACTTTTATTTAAGTCGGGTTGTTTCACATGTAATAGATGTTATTTAGTGGAATAAATTTTTATTATTATCATAGTTAATTTACGGGCCAATTTAAGTAAAATATAAAAAGTAAAAAAATTAAAAATGAAAAGATAAGTTGAAAGTCTTAAAAATTACATTTAAATTTAATTAGTCGAAAATTTATTATCTAAATTTAATTTATCAGGTTGGAATCCAAATTATCTATATTTTCCTTGTACTCATTTCCTTCTAAAATTTTTCCTCTCAACACTAACACATCATATATTTTATTTTATTATATTAACTTTATTTCTACTATTGTAATACTAATATATTATTACTATTATAAAATTTTTACTACTATATTATTCTTATAACATTTATCATTATAATAAAATAAAAAAATATTTTTGTATTATTTTTTACCATGTATAAAAAATAAAGTGAACAACAAAAACAGTTTATTGTTTATCATAAAAAAATTCATAACCACAATTGTTTATATATTTATAATAGTATTATATTAATTCCACTAATATTACCATTTTTCGTATATATGTTATTAATTATTTCTATTATTATATTATTTATAAAAGATTTTATTATTTATGATAACACAAAGATAAATATTGTATCATATTATCTATTTTCTATGAAAGAAAGTTTCAAATTAATAAAAATAGTTTATAATTAATATTTTTAAAAAAATAGAAGAATTATTTTTAAACATCCATACTTAAATATAATAATAAAAATTCAAGAAAAAATTTTCTCACCATTAATTTACTGCCATTTACTTAGGAAAATGTCAAAATTACCCAAAAGGAACAAAAAGAGCAGTCATTCAGCATGCCAAATGTAACACCCTTATTTTTATTTTTATATTAAAATTTTAAAGGAATTAAATTATGGTTCTTTAGAACTTTTTAATCTACGTATTATTTATGATTTTCTGGAATTTTTTAAAATTTTGGAAATATTTTAATAAAATAATATATTTTAAATAATTTTAAATTCATATAAAGTGACTTTAAATTAAAAATATTTATAAGAAAGTGAAGTTAAATTATAAGAAAATTTTCTAAAATCCATTTCAAGTAGACTTATCTAAAAGTGATCGGTTTGAGAAAAATCTTGATTTTTACCAATCGTAAAAAAATTAGAAACGTACCAATAAAGTTTTATTAACAGAAAATTTTTAAAATTTAAACATTATATTACTTATTATAAAATTAGTTAGGACTGATATAATATTGCTAAATTTCAAAAAGGACTGATTTTGAATATTTAAAATATACCGAGTGAAAGGTTACTATTTGGCTTAATAATTCATCCGACATTTACTATGTAAAACACTATACATGTATGAAATTTTCAAACTTGCACAGTAACCAGAAGCGAAAATCTCATAAATTGCACAGTACTTTTATAATAAAATAATGAAATACACAGTAACTTTCCTGCCTATAAATACCGAAGGAATTCTTCGTTAGAATTCACAATTTCATATTAAATTTTCTTAATATAGTAATGCTAGAGAGATAGTGGTAGAAGTAAGAGAGAGGAATAACTTTTTTTGGAAAAAGGTTCTGCTAAAATTCTAAGGTAAGAATACCTCTCTTTTATATTTTTTAAGGTTATTTTCATATCGTTTTAGAAATCTATTATTATACTAGATATAATATTATTTTAAGTTACTATTCTGAATAGTAAATCACTATGTCAACAGTAAAATACTATTCAAATAGTAAATTACTATTTACTGTTACTATTTACCATTACTATTTACATTTTACTATTTACTATTACTATTCATGATTTACTATTTACCATTTACTATTCACTATTTAAAATTTACCATTTCTATTTTAAGTAGAAATCTTAATTTTCATCTTATAATTATATTAAAGTAAAATTGGTATATTTTAGAACTCGGAGACGAGGCGCGCACAGACTTTCTATAACGAACCAAAATACAAGAGGTAAGAGGGAGTGTGATAGAAATATAATATGAAAATACATAAGAATAATGGGAGGAGTCCCCTACTCCTTTTAAATTTAATAATATTATTATTTTAAAATATTAACTTCTTAACTTAAAATTTATAATAAATTTTTAAATTAAATATCTGATGTTACTAACTCTAACATACGTATGCAAGGACCTGGACTTCCATAACCTATACGAACTGGACTAAACCTATGCAAGGACTTGGACTATTATGACTAATATGGACTGAACTATACCTATGCGAGGACTGTAATTATATGGACTTGTATAGATCTATGCAAGGGAATGAACTATAAGGATTCAAAATTAGTTTTATTAATTTAAATAACCACTAATTTTGAATTATATTTATAAGTGATATTTATTGATTTGATTTGATTATAAATGATAATATTTGATTTTGAATGATGATATTTAATTGTGATTAATAATATTTGATGTGATTGATGATATTTAGTTATGATTGATAATGCTTGATTTTGATTGATGATTTTATGATGTGGAGTTTGAGCATATAGCAAGCATGACGAAAAATTAAAACTCAGTAAGAATTTTCTTACCTTACTCTTTAAATTTTTATTAGAAAAAATATTTTTTATCATTTTAGTTTTTATTTCTTATTAGAAATTATTTTCATTAATTTTACTTTTAATCTTTAGAATAAAAAAATCTAGTATTTATTTCAAAAAAAGAAGAAGTCAACGAGAGGATGAATTCTTGCAAGAGAAGAAAGAACTCTTAAAACAAGGAAAAGAAGTCGAGTTCAATGTGGGAAACGACCAATTGTTGAGGTATAAGGATTGAGTGCGTAGAACGCTTAATCAATGCAATGGGAGCACGTGAAGGTCAAGGTAATGATGCCTTGAGAAGGTTGGACCTTTTCGAAAAACGTAATCCACCTCGTTTCAAGGGGGGATATAACCCCGATGGAGCACAAATCTAGATTCGAGAGATAGAAAAGATCTTTCGAGCATTGCAATGTAATGAAGCTGATAAGGTAGTCTTCGTTACTTATGCCTTATCTGAGGATGCCGAACATTGGTGGGATAGCATGCGTAGACAATTCAAAGTCAACCATGTGGAGATCACCTGGGATCATTTCAAGGATATGTTCCTAGAAAAATACTTTCCAGCTGATGTTAAAGAGAAAAGATAATTCGAATTACTGTCGCTGACCCAAGGTAATATGACCGTGGGAGAGTACGCATCCAAGTTTGAAGAGCTATCTCGTTTTCATTCTCATTATAATGATGCTACTAACGAAGGTGATCGGTGCGTAAAGTTTATAAATGGATTGCGACCAGAAATTAAAGAAGCTATATGAATGCAGGAAATCCATGAATTTTTTGTATTGGTAAATCGCTGCAAGATCTTTAAAGAGGATCATAAGGATAGAATGACCAAAAGTCATGAGCCCATTCACAAGGTGGGAGAAATAAGAAGTGGAGGACCCCACCATCACCAAAGAAGAGACTTCAGGAGAAATAAGCCTTACCAAGCGTCATTTCACCGGTTTGGACCAACATCTGTTCCTAACAGACCCCAAGATTCAACTGAAAGTTATTACCTAACATCTGCACCAAATTTTAAATATTTTATCTGTGAAGGACCCCATTTGAAAAGGGATTGTCCTAAAAAGACTTATGTTTGCTTTAAGTGTAACAAACCAGGTCATCACATCAAGGATTGTCTAGAGATAAAGAGGGAAAACCCTGAAGGTGTGAGTACAAGCATAAATACTCAGGGAGGCGCATACAGTGCAGTCGGAAGGCCGAAGGTGAAAGGAAAGGTTTTTGCAATCACTGGAGAAGAAGCATCTCATTTTGATTCCATGGGGGAAGGTAAGTGTATCATTAATAAGATTCCTTTAACTGTTATGTATGACTCAGGTGCATCATATTCCTTTATTGCCAATGACTGTGTAGAAAAACTAAAATTACCTGTGATAGATGTAACATCCCTGTTTTTTTTAGTAACAGTTTTAATCTTGTAATTTTGAAGTATGAAAGGTCTGTAAAGTGTTAACAAGTGAATAAATACCCTGTGGATGGTCTGTAATATCCCAAAAATTCCATTTTTGTGTATAATCATTGATTTTATATGGACAATTAGTGATATTGTCCATTTTTCGAGCAAAATATGTCTTAGATGAGACTATCCGAGTGAAGAAAAGGATCTATTCCGAGTGAATGATGAAATTCCGAGTGACCAAGAGAAATTTTGAGTGCAAGTTGAAGATTCCGACTAAAGATTGGAATTCCGAGTGAGTGTCATGTTTTCCGAGTAAGACATAACTGAGAGAGAGAGAGAGACTACCGAGTGGAGTCCTGGCCTCAGAGATAATTCTGAGTGAAGTGTGTTCGAGAGAAACACTTCTGGGTGAAAAGTCCGAGTGACCCGTCTTTGAATGACTCATTTCCGAGTCAAATGTCCTCGAATGACTCGTTTCTGAGTCAAACGCCTCCGAATGATTCGTTTCTGAGTCAAACATCATCAAGTGCCTCATTTTCGAATAAAACTTCTCTGAGTGCAATGTTTCCGAAGAGAAGTACGTCCAACCGAAGTAAAACTCATTTCTGAGTAATAAATATCCGAGTGGGCTATCTCCGAGTTGAATTTCCCTGACGCCGACTGAAATATATACCGAGTGAATCACTTCAGGTGAAGGACTCTGGAACAGAGAAAGGTTGACTCCGAATCACCTCATTTGTCACATTTCCGAGTGACAGTTTCGAATGATCCTTTCGGTAATTTGAATTCCGAGTTATGCACCTCTGAGTGAAGTATTTCGAGTGAAGGGGGACTTTGAATAATTAATTCAGTCAAGATATATCTGAGTGGACAATTCTGAGAGGATCCATTCGGAAAGGATAAGTGGCCGACTGAGAACATTGTCAGACGGATATATATCTATATCCGAGTGAGATATTTTCTGAGTGAGTCTGAGTGAGGAAATACCGACTGACTCACCTCCATGGAAGGAAAAACCGACCTAGTGTTTCAAGCAGAAACACTTCTGAGTGAAATCCCTTCCGAGCGAAGCTATACTGAACGACGCTAAAGCGAGCGTTCTGCGCTCAAGCGCGCTCGGGTCCTGATTCTTTCTCACGCTCAAGCGTGAAGGCAGCGTGATCAAGAGTGATAGCACACTCACGCTCAAGCGAGAGAGGCCACGCTTAAGCATGATTCAAAGGAGTCTGTTTTTAGTAACTCTCAGAAACAGATTAGCCGAACCAGTGTCAGAATGGAAAGGGGACTCGATAAATGGAAACCGACTGGAAAAGGGCAGGACCGAGCACGACTTGCTCCATACCTGCTAGAATCCGACCGGTTTTGCACTCACCAGCGTTCACCTCACTGGAAACCGACTGAAACAAGCTGAACCGAGACAGATTCGCTCCTGTTAGTAACCGGCCCACTAGCTCACATAATCCAAAAGCTTATCACACGTTCCATTATCAGGTTTTGCACCTTTTCACTCCAATCAAAGCACCTTTTATATATTTTAATATATATTCTCTTCAATCTTACCAACTCTTGTACGTAAGTGGCTGAAATGGTCAAAAACAGCTCACTTTCTACCCAAAAGTCTCTGTTATTCCCATAATTAACGCACCTAACCTTCAATCACTAAAAAGCTTGTCCCCCCACTTGTCTCTTGCACTATTAAACCAATACCACAACACATCTCCAAGTGCAAACTTTCAGAACCAACGAAAATTAGCAAAGACTCTCTCTTTCTTATTTCTTCTCTACGTACAAGCCTCTTTCTCTCTCATTTTTCTTTTTCTCCTCACTGTGAGCTGAAGCTAGGATATCATCTACTAATCGAAGATCTTCCATTAAGGTTAGGGGGGTATATTCTCGGGTATTCTGGGGGAAAACCGAGTGTTAGGAGAGGGTTAAGGTACCTTTGGTCCTCACCTTTCCAGGACAGGTTCAGGAATTATTGTTATATTAATATGCTTTAATTTTTATATGTTTGTTCTTATATATCTTTATTGCTATGAATATGTTCGATGGACTGCATTGATTATTATTCATCTTGATAATTAAATGATATGATTGGTGTTGAATTGTGAAAATATTAAGAATCATGGGTGTCTATGTGAATTCCAGTGAAGAATTATAAAACAAAAGTCGGATTCAATAATAACAAGCTCGGTTTTTATCAATCCGACCAGATCATCTAAAATATACAAATACATAATTTCACTCAGATGTTTTACATAAACCGATCGGATCATTCCACTTGAAAGGATTACTCGGATGTTTATTCTTCTCAGAATTATTCACTCAGAAAACTCTTCTCAGTTTGATTCCACTTGGAATCATAGTTATTTCACTCAGAAAACTCTTCTCAATTTGATTCCACTCGGAATCATAGTTATTTCACTCAAAAAACTCTTCTCAGTTTGATTCCACTCGGAATCATAGTTATTTCACTCAGAAAACTCTTCTCAGTCTGATTCCACTCAGAATCATGGTAATTTCACTCGGAAACTCATTTTCACTCGGAATCAAACTCATTTTACTCGGAAAATCTGGTTTTCAACATTTTCACTCAGAATCAACTTATTTTACTCGGAAAATCTGGTTTTCAACATTTTCACTCGGAATCAACTTATTTTACTCAAAAAATATGATTTTCGACATCTTTCACTCAGATTTTCATTCAGAATTCTTCTTTTATCCTTTCTAAATTATTTTTATAAAAATCATAAAAAATTGGGATGTTACAATTATCATTATTATTCTTATTTCTATTATTATTACCATTATTATTATTATTATTATTATTATTATTATTATTATTATTATTATTGTTATTGATATTATTATTGTTTTAATTATGAGTAATGGAATAAGAAATATATTACTTACTCTTTAAACGAAGCATTATTTTAGTCAAAATATAGCCGATATATTTTCTAGAATAATAATAAAAATGACTTACAACGTTTGAAAAATTAATGGGACCCAAGGACTTGAGAATAAATATTATGAGACTGGAAACGCATAAGATACCCAAGGATCAAATGATAAAAATAATGCATTTCGCATCATGAAAATATTTTTGAGGGAGTAAAACTAGAGCATACACCTGGTACGCTGGAGGACATTCACGTTCGATCTCTGAGGAGAATCTTGGGAGTACAACCGGAATGGAAACCCAATGGCATCAGAGTCGTGCCTGGAGCCGGGTGAGACGATACAATTCTGGTGTACTTCGACTAAATGACGGAATGTATCTATGATCATGTAGAGCCAAGTCCCAAGATGAAACAATATATTGATGAGAACCTGTGAGTTCATTCGTACCTTATGATGATTAAATAATGAATGGGAGCTTGGTGGACTCCGATCGCTCTAGAATGGAAATGATGTGCCCAAGAGGCAAACTGAGCAGAATGACTGCAAAAGAATAAGAAAATGGTAATGGTGGAATGATTTATTGGGCCCACATGCATCATGAGACTTAACCAAAGATAAATCATAATAAACCAAACTCATGCATTCCATGACAGTATACTTGATTGTTATAATTGTAATTATGTTAATTGTATGAATTATGTGTTATTATCTATTGACTGGATATGTCCGCACCGGATAACCATCAGGGTCTTGGGTTATACTCACCCTTACTATTGAATATTAACAAAGGAAATAGGAAAGCAAGAACCGGAGTATGACGAACAGCAAGACGTTGAACCAATTGAGAACACTCATTAAATGAAGAATATATGTAGTGGAATATTTATTAATGAAAAATAAGACAATGGATGACTGTATAAATATTTAAGGGTGCCTGCGTGCCCCATTCTATTAAGAGTACAATTACTTATAGTTTGTGAATGACTATGTGATTTATCTACTATTTGCTTCCACTGATCTGCCATTACTTTATTTGAAAAAAAAATAAAAAATATTCACTTTTTCTAAAAATTGCTAACACTCTTAGTTAAATAGGATGATCCTATTGAAGGGTTTATCTTATTTAACCGAGGGTGTTACAATAGAACTGCCATTTGACTTATCTGTACATACTCCTGGAAACAATCCCATTGTCACTTCTAAACCCTGTTGGAAATGCCCTATTGTCATAGATGGTAAGGACTTTAAGGCTAAACTTTTCTGTTTACCCCTTTCTAGCTTAGAAGTTATTATTGCGCTAGATTGGTTGTCTGACAATCATGTTCTAATAGATTGTCATAATAAAACCATAATGTTTAAAGAACCAGTGAATTTGAATCCTGAGGATTCGAGATTTTTAACCACCAACCAAGTGAGTGCCTCTTTAAAAGGAGGGGCTCAAGGATTCATGCTGTTGCTTTCAATGAAAGGAGAGCAAGAATCAAAAATAAAAAATCTGTCAGTTGTGTGTGAATTTCTTGACTTTTTCCAGAAGATATCCCTGGTTTACCCCCAGAAAGAGATGTGGAATTTGCCATTGATCTAGTACCTGGAGTTAGACCCATTTCAATTGCACCATACCGAATGTCACCTCTAGAATTAGCAGAGTTGAAGAAACAACTTGAAGAGATGATAGCGAAGTGGTTTATACGACCCAGTGTATCCCCTTAGGGTGCACCAGTGTTATTGGTTAAGAAAACGGATGGTAACATGAGGTTGTGTATAGATTATCGGTAACTGAACAAGGTGACGATCAAGAACAAATATCCTCTGCCAAAGATTGACGATTTGATAGATCAACTGCGTGGTGCCACGGTGTTCTCCAAAATTGATTTGAGGTCTGGATACCATCAAATAAGGGTTAAGAAAGAAGATGTACCAAAAACTACTTTTAGAACACGCTATGGCCATTACGAATATCTAGTTATGCCTTTTGGTGTAACTAATGCACCAGCCGTATTCATGGACTATATAAATCAGATTTTTCATCTATATCTAGATAAATTTGTAGTGGTATTTATTGATGATATACTAGTGTATTCTAAAAGTAGAGAAGAATATGTTGAACATTTGAAGGTTGTGCTGGGAATCCTGAAAAAGAAACAACTGTATGCAAAGCTTTCGAAGTGTGAATTCTGGTTGGAAGAAGTGAACTTTTTAGGACATGTAATTAGTCAAGGAGGAATAGCGGTAGACCCTTCCAAGGTGGAAGCAGTTTTGAAATGGGAGAGACCAACCATAATCACTGAGATCAGAAGTTTCTTGGGCTTGGCTGGATACTATAGGAGATTCATTGAAGGATTTTCAAAGTTAGGATACCCACTGACCAAGTTAACACGGAAAAGACAACCTTTTGTGTGGACGACACAATGCGAGAATAGTTTCCAAGTGCTGAAAGATTGACTTACTTCTGCGCCAGTGTTAGTACTCCCCGATCCACATCGAAGTTTTGAATTTTACTGTGGTGCGTCTAAACAAGGACTAGGAAGTGTACTCATGCAAGACAAGAAAGTTGTAGCCTATGCTCGCGCCAATTAAGGCAATATGAGATTAACTACCCTACCCATGAGTCAAAATTAGCCGCTATAGTTTTTGCCTTAAAATTTGGAGGCATTATCTATACGGTGCAACATTTGATGTGTTTAGCGATCATAAGAGTCTCAAGTATTTATTCAACTAAAAAGAGTTAAACATGAGGCAATGGAGATGGATGGAGTTCTTAAAGGACTATGACTTTGAGTTACAGTACCATCCTGGAAAAGCGAACATAGTAGTTGATGCTTTGAGTCGAAAGTCTCTACATGCGTCCACAATGATGATTAAAGAGCTGGAATTGATAGAGAACTTCAGAGATCTTAACCTAGCAGTAAAGGTTAATGCTAACAGCTATAAATTAGGAGCGTTACAAGTGACAAGTGAATTCTTGAGGCAAGTTTTAGAGGCTCAACGAGAGGATGAATTCCTGCAAGAGAAGAAAGAACTCTTTAAACAAGGAAAAGAAGTCGAGTTCAATATGGGAAACGACCAATTGTTGAGGTATAAGGATCGAGTGTGTATTCCTGATCAAGAGGAGTTAAGGAAAGACATTCTGGAAGAAGGCCACAAAAGTTATATGAGCATTCATCCCAGAGCTACTAAAATGTATTAAGATTTGAAGAAGTTATTTTGGTGGTCTGGAATAAAGAAAGTGGTGGCAGAGTACGTGGCTGCATGTCTAATTTGCCAGAAGGTTAAAGTGGAACATCAAAAGCCCCCTAGAATGCTACAATCAATGGAAATACCAGAATGGAAATGTGATAGCATTACCCTGGATTTTGTGACTTCTTTACCCAAAACTCCATTAGGACACGATTCAATATGGGTAATAGTTGATAGACTAACAAAGTCTGCCCATTTTATTCCCATCAATATTCATTACTCTATGGAGAAGCTGGCGAAATTATACATCGAGGAGATTGTGAGATTGCATGGAATTCCTTCTAGTATCATTTTTGATCGGGACCCTCATTTTACATCATAATTCTAGAAGAGTTTGCACAAGGCTTTGGGAACAAGGCTATGTCTGAGTTCAGCATATCATCCTCAGACAGATGGACAATCAGAAAGAACAATTCAATCTCTAGAGGACTTGTTACGAGCTTGTGTGTTAGAACATAAAGGAAGTTGGAATCAATTCTTACCATATATGGAATTCACCTACAATAACAGTTTCCATGCTAGCATTGGCATGGCATCTTTTGAAGTGTTATATAGAAGAAAATGTAGGACTCTGCTATGTTGCTTTGAGACTGGTGAAAACTTGATGCTAGGACCAGAGTTGGTACAACAAACCACGGATAAAATCAAAATGGTACAGGAAAAAATGAAGGCAACACAGAGCAGGCAGAAAAGCTACTATGACAAAAGAAGGAAGCCGCTCAAATTTCAAGAAGGTGATCATGTGTTCTTGAAAGTCACACCTACGACTGGGGTCGGTCGGGCAATGAAATCTCGAAAACTAACTCCTAGATTTATTGGTCCATACCAAATAATTCATAAAGTTAGTCCTCTTGCCTACCAAATAGCATTACCACCTTTTATTTCTAATATCCATAACGTTTTTCATGTGTCAAACTTACAAAAGTATATATCTGATCCTACACATGTTATTGAACCTGATGTCATACAAGTTAAAGATAATCTTACATATGATACACCACCCGTCAGAATAGTTGACAGAACAACAAAAAAGCTAAGGGACAAGACAATTCCACTCGTAAAGGTAATTTGGAGTGAAACGAGAGTAGAAGATGCTACATGGGAACTAGAAACTGAGATGAAAGAGTATCATCCCTATTTGTTTACTGAATAATGTAAATTTTGGGGACGAGTAAAGTTGTAACACCCCTATTTTTATTTTTATATTAAAATTTTAAAGGAATTAGATTGTGGTTCTTTGAAACTTTTTAATCTACGTATTATTTATGATTTTCTAGAATTTTTTGAAATTTTGGAAATATTTTAATAAAATAATATATTTTAAATAATTTTAAATTCATATAAAGTGACTTTAAATTAAAAATATTTATAAGAAAGTGAAGTTAAATTATAAGAAAATTTTCTAAAATCCATTTCAAGTAGACTTATCTAAAAATGATTGGTTTGAGAAAAATCTTGATTTTTACCAATCGTAAAAAAATTGGATACATGCCAATAAATTTTTATTAACAGAAAATTTTAGATTTTTAAAATTTAAACATTATATTACTTATTATAAAATTAGTGAGGACTGATATAATATCGCTACGCATCAGCCCCACGCTCAATGTCAGCTCTATTTTTCACACCTGACGCTACGCACTAGCCCCATGCGTAGCGTCAACATGATAGTAACAACAATGCTATTGTCATGAGTTTTAGGTCTCTCGACCAACTTTTAACCTACCCAAATGACCCGTTTTAAGTTTGATTGCCACAAAACTTTATAGGCCATATGTTTTCCCCATTCTGGAATCGTTGGCGCTGTCCGTTCACCAAAATTCCGACGTATGCTCAAGTTATGTGGAAAAATGCGTTATGGTCAATTTAGTGCAATTAGGTGCATCAAACCTATCAAATTACCTTCAAACTAGGTAAGGCCTATATGCACATTATCCAAAAACCCGTCGGATCCCTAATTTCACCTTTTCGGTTCCTAAATTCCACATTATCCATCACTATCCTAATATGCCATAACCAATTTAATCATCCCATAACCACATCATTCATCACCATTTCATCATCCTACACTTGTGCACACTATTGCAACTAGTCTATGGCATCTAAGCTTCACAAAATGCAACATAGTCTCGACACTTGCATAATTAAGCCTATATACACATAAAACACTAGTTTCTCATCAATCTAACATCAAGGCATAATCTAACTCAATTTAATATATATGCACAAGTCCTGCCCATTTATGCAATGCATCGCAAACACAGAGATCAATCCATGGCATTACATGATCATATTAATCACAATTCCTGGATATCAAATGCATCTCATGCAACAAAAATCGGACCATCCATGGTTGCCACATCCATATATCATCAACACCATATATATGTATATGCCATCATCCACAATATCAAATAACATCATCTATGAATTCATCATATACATTAAAATGTAATCTAGGTTTATAATGAAACCATCAACTACCTAGGATCCACTAACAATATATACATCATCAAAATGGTTATCTATAGGAGCCGGCTAAGACTATACCACAATATACTATACAGCCATATACATGTACCCCTCGCATAAGCACGGTGACATATCACCAATCGTCATCCCGGCCCAAATCCACTAAAAATATAGCCACAAATAGGGGTGATCAAATACATGTCAAATGGCAGTTATTGAATCGAATCAATCATCCAATTTTCTACCACACAATAAGATTTCACAATCACATAACAATATAAACTACCACTCAACATGGTTCACTCACAACTTGCATTCTCATCAAGATTCATATATTAATTATCATCAATTTACTCATAATAACTTATTACAAGGCTATATCATCATGTTATTCTCAATAACAATGCACTAATGCATATGCATGAGGATTCAACTTAACAATGATTTCAATTACAGATTCCTTCCCGGCCTCACTCCATTAGCCCTTCCCGCATGATACCAGTCACCTCATGACGTCTTGAGACTTAACTCTAGCTCCATCGGCTATCACAGGCTCTCACAGGACTTAGCCTAAGAATCTGTAACTTGAAATCATCACTCAAGGTTCCTGACCTTCCACGGGTCACCCTTTTTCCTATATATTCAACCTTATGCATTGCCCAACAAGCACCACATGCCATAGAATAATACAAAACTATTCATTTTACTTGCATCTCATGCAATTCAACATAATCAATATTATTATATCACTTATAACGTATCATATTTAGCATCTCATGCGATTTCATATAACATTATGGACGATAATCATCACTACAACCAATATCCCTCAGATATCATATAACACGGAGTATTTCTCAATTTATCTCATATCTAAAACATATCAATCAACATAATTCATAATTATATAACCCACAACATAGCAATATACCCCGAACCCGTCCATAAACTATACATTTAAAATGTAAAAGCTCCCCCTACTTGGAATAAACGACTCCAGAAGCTCCTCGAGCTATAAAATGCTATCCGCTCATTATTCACAAGCTCCGATCACACTTTTCTAAAATTGAACGATTCCCTAAAAATCATGATAATTGATTTTAGTACCGCAAGCGCTACTAAAATTTATAATTTGAGCTAGGAAGCTCATTTGTAATCATTTCAATAGACATTAACTCACCGATAAGCTTTGACGCCTAATTCTGAATGGAACCCCAAGCTCTTTGACACTTAAATGCCTCTAAACAACTCCGAATTATTTTCTAAACCATGAAATTAGCATCTTTAAGCTTCCAATGTAAGAAATGGAGTTAGCCACACCAAAGGGTACCAAGAATACTCACCGAATTAAGCCATCGACCTCCGACAATTACTTCCGAATGAACCCCAAGCTGCCTGCTCACTCAAAGAACTCCGAAATGGTCCTGAATCACTCTGACGGTCACCGAAGCTATAATACGAAAGGTATCCAAGGATGCCCGGGTTCTGAACACACTCCAAAACATCTAATTTCAAGGAATTAATTATTATCAAGCTTCAAAACCCACGGAATAAAATTATAGAAGCTATGGGCATCCGAAATACTTACTCGGAGTTAGAAAATATCAAAATCCGTCAACACCCAAGGCTGCCCACACCCACCCAAGCTTCACTAATGCTTTAAAATTCAAGAAAGTAGAAGAATTAGAAGGGGGTTCAATGGGTTAGCCAAAACCGAAAATAAAGGGTTATAAACCATGAAATTTTACCTCAATTTGAAGAATTGAAGCTTTCTCTTCAAGCATCCATGGCTGCCAAGAGAGGGAAGAAAGGAATAGCATAATAAATTTACTTCACTCTTGAAGAATTAGATAGAAGAAGATGACACAACACTAGCTCCATGCATGGATTTGCAAGAGAGAAAGATAGTTTCAATTTTAATTTTTTCTTACTATAATATGATTATATTATTTATAGTAACTTTATTTTAAATGATATTGTTTTATATATTTTTACTAATACAAATGTTAGAAACAAGTATGTTTTAAAAAACTTTGAAAAATCTAATATTTATTTTAGGAATCCCAAGATTTGTTTATAGCACACATTGAGACTTTTAATTAAATAAAGTCTGTTTAAATATTATTTAACTATTTACTTGAGTGTTTCAAAATACAAAGTTTGTAGTGCAAGAGTTACAATTTAAAGGGGAAGTCCATCATTTTTAGCAACTAAAGTTTGTGTTGGGCACATTCAAAATATTTTAAGTCTGACTCAGCCTTAAGTCTGTGTTAAGGACATCTTTCAAAAGAAAGCTAGTTAAGTATATTTGTCCCAGACTTAGGTCTGTTAAGCCATGTTTTTCGAGGAAATCACTCTTCAGACTTAAACATTTCTCTCTCATAAAGTCTTCTATTCAAGCTCCAAGACACATCAGACTCATACCTTGTCTTTTGAAGAACAACTATCTGATTATAGATTAAAATATACGAAGTTCCTCTCTTCAAGCCAAGTCTGCACTTGCTTAAGAAATGTACAAAAAGACAAAACCTTGTAGGGAAACAAATGTTTACATGAGAAGAAAATGATGAAGCTATTCTAAACACACCAAAAAGCTAACAACATGCAGAGCCTAAGTTAGAAGACTTTTGAAGGTCAAACAAGCCTTTTACAATATACCATGATAGACGGAAGACTACAAAAGGCACTTTCCTTTCACAATATTCAAGGCACCCTGTTTTCATGCAATACATGGGTCTTCCAAACCAGACGTTGTCGTCTTCTCTTCTCTCGTGGTAACGGCTACTCTCGTCTTCAATGGAACTGTAACTACTATATGGAAGAGCCTTTAGAAAGAAGAGACCTTAGACCAGTGAAGACACAAGACATGAACGAAGAAACTAAAAACACACACTCAATTTCAAACTTTATCAAAACTGCTGCTCGTAGTCTTGGTCTTTATTTTTTATATTTAACTTAGTGTATACCTTTGTTTCACTTAAAAATCTTTGTACACCTCTTTTATCTTAGTTCAAGGATGATTGCGTTTATCAATCTTAGTTTCCTGCAGGAAATAGTTTTGGCTTCAAAAGGCTTTTGAAAGAATACTTGGGTCTAAGCTAGGAGTGACTTATGAAAGAATATTGGGGTTAAACCAGAAGTGGCTAGAGTCAAGAATACTTGTGGCAAAGTTATGCTAACTGTGTAAAAGATAGTTTTACATAGTGAAAATCCTTCAGACTGAAGGGACTAGGCGTAGCTTCAAAATTTGAAAGTGAACTGGTATAAATCCGCTGTGTAAATATTTGTCTCCCTTCTCTTTTGTTTAAAGTCCAGGTCTGACCCTGTTAAGTCCACTGCCAATTTTTATTTTTAATAAGGTTCTTTTTCAAAAAAAGAGTTTATTGACTTATTCAACCTCATTCCCTTGTAAGTCTGTCTTTGTACCTTCAATTAGTATCAGAGCTTGTCCTTTGGGTTGAACACTTTCACAAGTGTAAAGGATAAAGATCCGTGGTAGTATATTAACAAGATCAACTGGTGGAAGGTTCTTCTAATAATAGACCTCCGACCTTTCTTGGAGGAGATTGTGCTTACTGGAAGGATAGAATAGAGATGTTCATAAAGTTCACTCAGTATAGTATGTGGGGAATACTCATAAATAGTTATCATCCAATAATAGTTGATGCAGACAATAAGATAAAACCTGAAGATCTATGGACTAGAGTTGAAACGAGATAAATAGAGGCAAATGCTAAAGCTAGATTCCTCATCATCTATGCTCTTAGCAAGTCTGAGTACAACAAAGTATTCAGTTATAGAACTGCCAAAGAAGTCTAGGACGTACTTCAAAGGAACTATGAAGGGACTTCCAAAGTTAAAAGATCTAAGAAGATACTGTTAACCAAACAATATGATAACTTTAAGATGGAAGAGCATGAAAGCATTGATAAGATATTTGGAAGATTTCAAACTCTTAAATGAGCTATAGGCTCTGGGAAAACTCTATCCACTAAGGACATAAACGTCAAGCTGCTTAGGAGTGTGCCTGAGAAGTTTGATGCTAAATGCTCTGCTCTTGAAGAAACTAGAGATCTAAGCACCTTCAACATTAATGAACTCCTTAGAGTATTAAGAGTTCATGAAATAGAGTTAAAGCAAAAGGAAGTTGCAAAACCTACTTCCTCAAAGAACATTGCCTTGAAGTGTGTTGACTCAAGAAAGAAGTCAAAAGCCCTCAAAGGTGTTGAATCTCAAAGCTTAGATTCAGAATCTAAAGACTTCGGTGAGGATACTAACGAGGAGTTGGCTCTTGTAACCAAAAGGTTCCACGAGCTGCTGAAAAAGAAAAAGAGCATACCTGGCAAATGCCAAAAGAAAGACTCAAAAGGTAAGTCTTATTTCAAATATAAATTTGATAAACCTCTCTAGAGTGTTTCAACTGCAGGAAACTAGGTCAAATGAAAGTAGAGTCCTCTGCTCAATAAAGATAAAAAGGATAGGAAAGAGAAAATAAAGATGTTTAAGAAACAGAAGGGACTCATCACCTATGATGATAAAAACTCAAGCAGTTCTAGGGAGTCTGAGAAAGAGACAGAGTCTACACAGATATGTTTGATGGCTAACACAGACTCAGACTCTAAAGCAAGCACAAGTGACTCAGGCACTGGAGAAGTAAGTTTTCATGAACTGAAAGAAAATTATGAAATTTTATTTAAGGATTTTTCAACTCTTATAAAAAATTACTAGCTTTTGAAAAAGAAACAAGTTGAGATGGTTGCTACTTATGAAAATTTCAAAGTTAAAATAAGAATATCTTGATCAAAAAAATAAGAAAGAAATAGAGGAGAAAGAAAGAATACAGTTACAAGAATTTCACAGTCTTAAGCAGGAAAACCTTTGTTTAAAAACTGATTTGAAAAATGGTAAAGACTGTTGTAGTTCTCAGACTGATAAGATCAACAATCTTAAAAAATAAGTGAGTTCTCTCACTCAGGACCTAGCTAGATTCGTCAATAGGATAAACAATTTAAACAAGCTTTTGGGAATTCCCACTAGCAACCATGACAGACCTGGGTTAGAATTCATTGAACCTATTAAATCTAAATAATCTCTTACTCCCTCATCTATCTCAACTAAATATAAACTTATTAAATGCAATTATTGTAAGAAAAATGGCCATGTAATCCATGATTCCTTAAAAATAGAGAAAAAGAACATTAAGAACACTAACCTTTTAAGACTCAAAAAGATCTGGGTACCAAAAATATTGATAGTTCCTGTTGCAGATGTGCTTAAAGGCAAAAGAAAAATATCATTAGTGGTATCTGAACAGTGGACGCTCATATCACATGACAGGAAGGTCTATGTTCCTAGACTTGGAAGGGTTTAAAGGAGGGTTTGTTACTTTTAAAGGAAATCAATCTGGAAACATCATAGGCATTGGAAAAGTTGGTAAATCTCCTTCCCCTGTTATTGAAAATGTATATCTTGTTAAGGGTCTGAGACATAATCTACTAAGCATAAGTTAATTTTGTGACAATGGATACAAAGTCTCATTTGATAAAGAAAGTGTACTGTTACCAATCATTATGGAAACATACTCTTTTCTGCCAATAAACATAACAATCTGTATAAGGTTGATCTAAATGAACTAGATAGTCAAAATGTAACATGTCTGTTTTCAAACTCCGAGGAAAGATGGATTTGGCGTAAAAAACTTTGCCATGTAAGTCTTAAACATATTTCAAAACTCTACAGAAAAGGCTTGGTCAAATGACTGCCTAAAATCTCTTACAATAATTTCTTGCCTTGTGAGGCATGCCAAAAGGGGAAATAATTAAAAACATCCTTTGAAAGCAAAAATGTTGTTTCCTTAATCAGACTTCTTGAACTATTACATTTGGATCTATTTGGTCTATCTCAGACTCAAAGTCTGGCAGAAAAGAAATATGGTTTTTTCATGGTTGATAATTATACTAGAATGGCATGGGTTTACTTTGTAGTCCACAAGGATTAGTTTGTTAAGGTATTCAAGATTTTATGTAAGAAAATCCAAAATGAAAAAGGATTATGCATTGGCGAAATAAGATGTGGCCATGGCGGAGAATTTAAAAATGAACATTTTAAAAAATTCTACAATGAGTCTGGCATAACTCATAGTTTTTCTTCTCCAAGAACACTTTAACAAATGGTGATGTGGAAAGAAAAATTAGAACTCTACAAGAAATGGCCAGAACAATATTTTATGAAAACAATCTTCTAAAATATTTCTGGGCTGAGGTTGTCAACACTTCTTGTTACATTCAGAACATAATTCTTATCAGGCCTATACTTAACAAGACTCCTTATGAATTGTGGAAAGGAAGAAGACCCAACATATCGTACTTTCATTCTTTTGGGTACACATGTTATATCTTGAACACTAGAGATCAACTTGGCAAATTTGACTCTAAGTATGATAAAGGAATTTTCATGGATACTCTATCACCTCCAAGTCTTACAGAGTCTTTAACATAAGGATTCAAACCATTTAGGAATGAATGCATGTAAGATTTGGTGATGTTCAAAAGGCTGACAGGAAACTGGCATATGTAGAAAATGATGATGTAGGTATACAACAAAAAAAGTTTGAACCTAATCAACAAGAATCTAAAAAAAAAGAAAACCTAGAATCTCAATAACAAACAGTTATTTCTAAGCTAGACAAGCCGAGAAACTGGAAGTTCATAATATACCATCCATCAGACCTTATCATTAGGGATCAAATTATTGGGATAAGGACCAGATCAACCCTCCTTCATTATTCATTCATTGCTCTGGTATCAGAATTAAAACCAAAGTCTATAATAGAAGCTTTGGAAGACACAGACTGGATAGTAGCCATGCACAAAAAGCTAAATGAGTTTGAAAGGAACAAAGTTTGAACCCATGTGCCAAGACCCAAAAACAAAGGAATCATCGGAACTAAGTGGGTTTTTAGGAACAAGCTTAATAAGGATGGAAAAGTGGTAAGGAACAAAGTAAGGTTAGTTTCTCAAGGGTATAATCAGCAAAAAGGTATTGATTCTACTGAAATATTTGCACCTGTAGCTATACTTTAGGCTATTAGGATGCTCCTTGCTTTTGTTGTTTATAAAAATATTAAACCATATCAGATGAATGTTAAGAGTGCTTTTTTGAATGGATATATTGAAGAAGTTTTTATGAAACAACCTCTTGGTTTTGAAGACACAACCTTTCCAAACCATGTCTTTAAACTAAATAAAGCACTGTATGGTTTGAAACAAGCACCTAGAGCTTGGTATGACAGAGTTAGTACCTTTCTGATTTCAAAAGGCTTTATAAGAGTCAAAGTAAATACTACCCTATCTAGAAAAAGTTCTAGTAAACACTTTATAATTGTGCAAATTTATGTGGATATGATATTTTTTTTGATGCTACTGATGAAAGTTTAAGTAAGGAATTTTTAAAAATGATGTAGGCTGAATTTAAAATGAGCATGATGGGAGAACTCAAGTTCTGTTTAGGTTTGCATATCAAATAGACTAAAGTTGCTATCTATATCCATTAATAGAAGTACACCAAGGAGTTACTCAAGATGTTTAAAATGATAAATGCAAAGCCAATGAGCACTCTATTGTATCAAACATGCACAATTAGTAAAGATAAGTCTGGGACTGTAGTTGATCAGACTTTTCATAGAGGCATGATAGGTTCTCTTCTATATTTAACATCTAGCGGACCTGATATAACGTTTAGCGTATGTATGTATGCCATATATCAATCAGACCCCAAGGAATCACATATGTCTATTGTGAAGAGGATTCTAAGATATTTGGTGGGAACGACTAACCTTGGGCTGTTTTATAAAAGAACAGACTCATTTTCTTTATGTGGTTATTGTGATGCATACTTTACAGAAGATAGAGTAGATAGGAAAAGCACAAGTGGGGGCTGTCATTTCCTTAGACAAAGCCTAATCTCATGGGGAAGCAAGAAACAAAACTCAATTTCCCTATCCACAACCGAAGTTGAGTATATGTCTACAACAAGTTGTTGTTCTCAACTTCTATGGATGAAGTATCAACTTGAGGATTACTTCATCAAAGAAGAAGAGATCCCTGTGTTCTGTGAAACCACAAGTGTCATAAATCTATCAAAGAATCCCATCCAGCACTTAAAGGCTAAGCACATAAAAGTGAAGTACCACTTAATAAGAGACTATGTGCAGAAGGGAGTTCTGGATACGAAGTTTATTGACACAGACCATCAATGGGCAAACATATTCACCAAGCCATTAGCTAAAGCCAGGTTTACTTTTATTAAGTATAATTTAAACTTAAGAAATATTGTTTTAAGTCTGGCTATGTCTATCTGAATATTACGTAAGTCTGTGTTGCTTTTCTATATGCTAAGAGGTTAAAATCATTTAGGCTTATTTCCTTTTGTAATCGTATTATAGTTATGGCCCATTAATCTTAAAACGTGCGTGGGAACTTTGCATATTTTCTAAACCATTTTCTGAACTATTTTAGTTTTTCATTCTCTCTCATACTCTCCCAAATTGAACATTCCTTAAATACCTATTTATTATGTTCCTTTTCCCTCTCTGAAACTCTTAGTTTTCCCAACTCTCTCTTTCTCTCTGTGTGTCTTGCTCTTTTAACCCTGAAACCTCAAACCTCCTCTTCCTCACTAAACTTTAACCATGGCCGTCACTTATTCAGTTGGAGACATCATTGAGTTTGCCTACTTCATGCTAATGCAACACAAAATGGAAGGCAAAGATGTCATAACTAAACTCCAAGGCATTGGGTGGTTCGATTTCTATATGGAGAAGCACCCATACTTTCCCTCCGTGGTTCTACAATTTTGGAAGTTTACTCAAGCTGACAAGAACAGATTCATTATCCATGGAAACCTTATAGGCTAGAAGGTGGAAATTTCTGAAGATATCATATCCAGGACCTGTGACTGCACTAGCGAGGGGTTGATGTATGTTGAAGACTATGAAGGAACCATAGTCTCTACTTCTGAAATGAACAAGACTCTGTATGGGAAAGCCCACCCTTCAAACAAGACGTCTGGGTCTTTGCTACCAAAAGTAAAGATGCTTTATCTATTAATGAGGCAAGTGTTCTATCCGAGGAAGAATGCTGAAGACACAATAACCAAGTTGGGCCAATTCTACATGTACCACATGATGCAGATGTAAAAGCAGAAGGTGAACCTGCACAACGTCATTATGACCTACTTGATTTCCTCCTTGGGTAATAATCAGAAGAAGATGCCTTACTCAGCTATTCTGAACAAGATTTTTTCTCATGAAAATGTTTCAATGGGCACCCTGCAGGATATGAAGGTCAGTGGTGCTCTCATCATAAAGCTGGTACCTTTCTCCCTTCTGCTCACCTCAGAGGCATAAATTATCATTGCTGATAAGTCTGTTATGAAGAGGAAAGTTATGATTGACCGAGAAAGACCCAAGACGGTCCTGAAGAAACAAAGGTCTGTCAGACCTTTAAGAAAGTCTAAACGTGAATCCTCTATATCCTCAGTCAAGGCTGTTCCTCTCTCAGTCAAAGGCACTTTTTCAATTTCCTTAATGACTGTGGCTATTGTTGCATCTGCTGCTTTTGAGATCATTTAGACATCAGACTCAGACGATGACAAGCCTATTAGGCTCAAATTACAGAAGGCTCTATCTGCACCTCCAGTACAAACTCCTTCAGCAAGAGTTGGTGATGTAAAATTCACCAAGACTGAGCCTAAGTTGGCTATAACCAAAAAGCATCTATTGAAGTTTATTGAAAATTTTCAAAAGAAGTATCCCATAGTGAATTGCTCTAGATGGTCTATGTATGACTGGAAGAAAAAGTTCATATTTCATGCCAGGTAGCAAGAGCTGAAGAAGGAGATGAAGAAGTAGTCTGTTTCAAAGTCATTCATTACTTCACCTACCCCAGACCCTAGAGTTATTGCCTTCTTGTCTCATCCAGAAATGAAAAAGTTTACAGACTGGCACAAACATTGCTATAAGAAGGTTCAAACCACTGGCTGGTCAATACTTCAGTGGAAGAAAACCTCCATGTAACATAAACAAGAGTTCCTGGATAATCAATAAATTCTTAGTGACACGTCTAGGTCTGTCTTTCCCCCACCCTCTCCTTCAACCCCTTCCCAGACCAATCCAAATATTCATCACTATGTACAAATTCCACATCCCATTTCTTATCTTATACCTCCCTCTTAAACTTTTGCACCTGTTATCCCTCTACCCCTTGTCTCATTTCCTTCATACTCTAACCCCTTCAAAAGAAAAACCTCATTTACCCTAAACCCTAAACCTCAATCCAAATATTCCTCACCATGTACAAATTCCACATCCTATTTCTCATCTTATACCTTCCTCTTAAACTTTTGCACCTATTATCCCTCTACTCCTTGTCTCATTTCCTTCATATAACTCCTTCAAAAGAAAAATCTCATTTTCCTTCCAGACCTTAAATCCCTGACCCTTTAAAATCCATAAACCAAACCCTCTTCCAAACATGCTACTTTCCCTCCCTCTAGCCACATCAAACAACTATTATATATCTTTCTTTACCTTCCCTTACCATCAGCTAAGTCTCATGGGACTTCCAGACTCAATCTGGTCACACCTGGATTGAAGCACTTTCTTCATAACAAGGATGCTGTGGAGAAGATCACTCTCTTCACCAATCCCAGTTTTGTGGGTCCTTTACTTGTAGAAGATGCCTTAGTAAATCCTCTTCTATCATCTATAGAAGATGCCACCTTAGACTATAGTCTGTGTTTAGAGAAGCAGAGGATCCTTTTTGATCAGCAATAAGGCAAGTTTCCTTTCTCTCCTAGACACAAACACGCTAGCCTTATCATGCCCTATAAGAAAATCTCGTTAGCTCCTGACAAACTATGTCCTCCTCCCAGATTCTCTTCTAAAGAGAAAAATAAGAGTCTCTAGCCTAGGAAGTCCAGTCCTCCACCTCCACCCTGGAATGAGCCCAAATCCAATGAGCTAACCAACAAAAGCTCAAGAGACTACGTACAACCCTTGAGCCAAATAAAGAACATGCCCAAACATATGTGGAACCTTATTTTATGGTTTGTTAGACATTAAGGCAGCTGCTCTTATACCCCAGAAGACAAATTTTCTGTTGGTTTATTTTGGAACGTCAGAGGCAAACTGTTTAGGCAGACTGTTCAGGTAGAAGCTATTCTCTTATGATGGTCTTGATGCTCTAGTTATGCATCTTAATTGCCCTCTCCTGATCATCTTCTCAACCTCTTCCACCATCATGTACTTCAAATGTGCTATACTTCTGGTTATCTCCCAAGGCCTTCATGATCTATTGGCGTTGCTTTAGTTTATACCACCCTCGATTTCTCTTAGACTTCCTTTGCGCTATCTATTCTTTCAAGCTCTTCGATCAGCAGAACAACATGGTGTTTGGTAGACTCTAGCAAGTCTTTAGCAACTCCGTAACATTAACCTCTCCCCCTTTAACCTTTATCATTTCTTTGACGTACCCCCTCTACAGTTCTTCATCCTTGACAACTTTCCCTTTTAGGACTATGTTTTAGACTCTGATGCCCAAATTTTCTAGCTTCATCGTAAAGTTTAGCGTGTCCGCAGGCTCAGATAACTCTGTGATGCATCTTTTTCTGTTGATATCAAAAAGGGGAGAAGAGTACAAAGTCTCTTATGGGTTAAGTCTGTTAAGGTGTCATTTAAATGATGAGTCCTGTACATATACAAATTTTTGTGTTCTTAATAAAAGTCTGTTTTGTTCTCAAATTTCTTATTTATTGTTAATATTGTCTCTTCATTGTGAATATTTTGATTCTTCATTCATGGAATCATTAGTCTATATACTCTAATTTGTATACACTGGATTTCTTATTTTGTCTACTCTAATATTGTCTCTTTATGTCTGTCTCTATTAATCTGTTTAAAACAAATACCTTGATGCTCAGATAACATGTTTTACATTAGTTACTTAATTCAAAGTCTGATGCTCTCATGGCTTCCCTAAATATTCTGATATTCTGTTTTTAAGACAGTTCTTGCTCTAATACATTTGTCTAACCTTTTACCTTAAGGATGTCAAAATTGTTTAAGACAGGTATAATATTATAAGACTTTGTCAACATTGCTATAAGAATTTCTAAACTCAACTCGTTTAAAATTCTTATTGGTTTGAGGGGGAGTAAAATGAATGCTATCACTAAGACTCTATTTAATAAAAGACTTAATGTTTGTTATCAACAAATAGAGGGAGATTGTTATTAGAACCAAGTCTGTTTTTAAAAGACTTTGGAAAACCTAAAATTTATTTTAGGAATCCCAAGATTTATTTATAACATACATCGAGACTTTTAATTAAATAAAGTCTGTTTAAATATTATTTAACCATTACTTGCGTGTTTCAGAATACAAAGTCTGTAGTGCAAGAGTTACAATTTAAAGACGGAGTCCATCATTTTTAGCAACTAAAATCTGTGTTGGGTACATTCAAATTATTTCAAGTCTGACTCATCCTTAAGTTCTCATTAAGGACATCTTTCAAAAGAAAACTCATTAAGTATGTATGTCCCAGACTTAGGTTTGTTGAGCCATGTTCTTCGAGGAAATCATTCTTTAGACTTAACATTTCTCTCTCACAAAGTATCCTATTCAAGCTCCAAGACATATTAGACTCAGACCTTGTCTTTTCAATAATAGCTTTCTGATTATAGATTCAAATATGTAAAGCTGCTCTTTTTAAGCCAAGTCTGCACTTGCTTCAAAAATGCACAAAGAGACAAAACCTGATAGGAAAACAAACATTCTCATGGGAAGGAAACAATGAAGCTATTCTTAACACACCAAAAAGCTGACAACATGCAGAGCCTAAGTTAGAAGCCTTTTGAAGGTTAAACAAGCCTTTTACAATATACCATGATAGATGGAAGACTACAAAAAGGCATTTTCCCTCTCCAGGAAGGCACCATGTTTTCATGTAATACCCGGGTACCCTCTAAACCAGACGTTGTCGACGTCTCTTCTCTCATGATACCATTCTTAAATGGCTACCCTCTTCTTCAATGGAGAGTAACGACTATATGGAAGAGCCTTTAAAAAAAAGAGACCCCAGACTAGTGAAGACACAAGACAAGAACGAAGAAACCAAAAACACAGACTCAATTTAGAACTTTATCAAAACTGCTGTTTGCAGTCTTAGTCTTTATTTTTCAAATTTAACTTAGTGTGTACCTTTGCTTCACTTCAAAATCTTTGTACACTATATCTAAGTTGTCACAAGATAATCTTTCTTTTATCTCAGTTCAAGCCTGATTGTGTTTATCAATCTTAGTTTCTTACGGGAAACAGTTTTGGCCTGAAGAGACTTTTGAAAGATTACTTGGGTCTGAGCCAGGAGTGGCTTGTGAAAGAATAGTAGCGTTAAGCTGGAGTCAAGAATACTTGTGACAAAGTTATGATGATTGTTTAAAAGGTAGTTTTACATAGTGAAAATCCTTCAAACTAAAGGGACTAGACATAGCTTCAAAGTTTGAAAGTGAACCAGTATAAATCTATTAAGCAAATATTTCTCTCTCTTCTCTTTTGTTTAAAGTTTGGGTCTCACCTTATTAAGCATGCTTCTAATTTTTTTAATAAGGTTCTTTTTTTGAAAAAGAGTTTCTAGACTTATTTAACCTCCATTCTAAGTCTGTCTATGAACCTTCAACAGATTTTTAAAAATGTTTTATAATATTACATTGTTTCTCCTACTACAACAATTACTATTATATTATATATTAACATTATTTATATTAAATGATTATCATTATATTTCTAACATCTCACCATATTTACTGAATTTAAAATAGATGTTTTAACTTCAATTTAATAAGTTCTACTTTAAATAATGCAGCACTTGTCAAAAATCTAAAGAATAACATGAAAAAGTTTTCCAACAAAATTTCTGGGCACATTTTCCTTTCACATAGTTTCATATTTCTATTGCGGGCTATAAAATGTTGACCGAGGTGAATCCAATTGGTTACCTCTACAACTCAATTATCTACAAATGTTATGAAGAGGTCAAAAACTTATTGTGCCCCTAATATCACCCAATTCACGAAAATATGAAACCAGCTTGCATAGAATTTTCAGTTTGAACACACTGTAGTATTTTGGGTATAACTTAAGCTATCAACCTCCGATTGAGGTGAATTTAAAACAAAAATATTTATAACTTAATTCCCTATAACTTTCATGAAAAATGCAAGAGCTTATGGGATTTTTGCTTAAGCGAACATTGTCTTGCTTAAGCAAAAATCCATATTTTGCTCGAGCAAGAAATGTTTCACTCGAGCAAAAGTCTGCCAAAATCTTCCCTTCTGAGTTTCGCTTAAGTGGGATTACCCTCACTAGAGCAAAATTGACCCAGAATCGAACCTCCATTTCACTCAAAAGTCTCGCTTAACCGAGAGTAGGCTCGCTTGAGTAAGATTTGCCGCATTTTAGTCCCTAGGCTAACTTCCTTATGCCCTATGTTGCACGTTTTAACTTCGATTGCTATGGAAATTCATGGGCACCATCTAGGACTCATTCCAAACCTGTAAGCATATTTCGTGATCATTAATTACAAATATATATGTTAGAATGCATTTAACCCCTTTCCAAGTCTCTTCATTACCTAAAACACCTTAATTGCTAATCAATCCTCAATTTCTTTGCACACACAACTTATAAATTTGTCTAAGGTTCTGTTAACACCTTCTGAGGATTTCGGATCCTACTGGAACTCAACTTCACCTTCTCAATTGGCTAATTTAATTACTTTTTGCCTTACCAAGTCATTATTCTCTTATAATCTCAACACACCTATGATCATACACTTATCACCACTAGTTCCTATTTAAAATTGGTTATGCTAGGTGTAACATATGACCCATAAGCATCATCAACCAAACATACATTAACCTTTACTCAAATTAACATTCACATTCAACCATGATTTAAGTCCTCACTACCACAATCATATTCTCAAAATTGTCATACTTATCAATCATACAGCAACATGCATCAAAACACAAATTATGCATATATCCACATAAACCATCATCATAGTTACCGATACTCAAAATACATAACACATATATACATATTTACACATTTACATCAATGATTAAATCTCCCTGGCATTGCTTCTAGCCTATCGAGCACTGGTCTCCATGGCGTTTGTAATATTCCTATATTCATTCACTATCAACAACAGTAAGGGTAAGTAACTGACAATACAAATCAATGCAAATAATCAAACACTATAGGGAGAAACATAAGATAGGCAAGAGCACATTTAATCAAGTTTAATTCATTCATTTTCCATTTTAGCTCAACGTCTCAATGTCACATTATCATAAGTAATTCATCAGATTTCATCATCAATTCAATATTCACTTCATAAGTGACTCTCAATTAATAATAATAGTAACTCTCTAGTATCCAGATACTAAATTGGATCAGTCATCAGCTGGGGGTCCTACACGACTACCCATGAACCCTACTTAGTTCACCAAGCCCAACCTAGCTCCCCACCTCACCACTAGGTCCTACCTGACCACTGGGTAGCTTAATTGGGCCACACGACTATGAGAGCCAAAACGAGGGATAACTATACCAATTGGCCATCCACACCACATAAAATACACATATAGCAACTTTTCAAAACGTCAACTCAGATAAACTTATCCCAACACTATGGCCATCAACTGGGATCTCAATTGTCGACTCACATACATCAATCTCTTCAATCTCATTTCATAATATTTCTCAATTCCCGGATTACTCAATCATCCACCATTCATCACTTTATCTCATCATTTCATATCACAGCCATCGTAATACAACATATTTATAACACTAGCCATAATATAATCAATTCTCAACATCATCGTAGATTTAGAATTCACATGGTTAAAAACCAATTTATTATAATATCAAATATATTAACATTATCAACCAAGCCCTCATTCATCACTATCATGCAATTACAAAGGATTAATCATCATGTATAACTACATTTACACTTCTATATAAGATTCAATATTTTTAGGCTATCCTAAACTTTTTTCCCGCATGTCGAAATTGACATTAATATCATTTTCATTAATTCGTACACCTAGTATACCCCCTTATCTCGTTTCCACGCTTATGATTCTTCAAATCAAATGCCGACTTCACCAAATTTCACCAAAAATCTAAAATCCAAAAATTTATGAACCCGCATCATGTTTTGACATCCAAAATGGAAACCTATTATATCAAAACTAATCCAAACCCGCCATTAGAGTTTCTAAAGCTTACCTTCGATGATTTTGTCCTCCACTTCAAGACCCGCCTCTTTTAACGAATTTTCGACACTCGTTTCGTCACCTAGCAATGTCGAACAAGACCCCATTAGCCATTTATCGACACCCACTACCTCAAGGACTATTTTTAAGCTTTAGAACACAAGAATTGATGAAAAATGAAAGCCCCTGTGAAGATGCCATTTTTGACCTGAAGAGAAAGAAGAAGAAATCATGAAATTGAACATAGCAAAACGTTCACCTCACTTCCCCGATCACTATAGTTCCTTCAATTTCAAGTTCTGGCAATGAATTGGTTGTTAACTAGACCTTGCTACCGCACGGCTATGGAACACGCCCCTCTGTTTCGTTCTTTCTTTGTTTCATGCGAGCATGTAACGGGGAAGAAGAGAAGGAAATGAAAATTTAGATTTTTAACCCAAGGGCATTTTTTCCATTTCACCTCATTTCTTTTTTATTTTCTAAATTCATTTCTTTTAAATTAAAATTTACCTTAATTATTTACTTTTAATTAATTAAATCAAACTCATTTGTAATTTAAAAATTCCTCCAATTTATTTAATTTAATTCCCGCTAACCCTCTAACAATTTATTTATTAACTCTATATAGCGCAAATGATTAATTTAAATATCTGGGGGGTATTACACATACCCCTTTGAAAGAGTTTTCGTCCCTGAAATCAACGTACCTTATTAAACAAGTTAGGGTATCACTGTCTCATCTTTGACTCTAGCTCCCAGGTGTAAGAGGTCCCATTAAAGCTCTGCCACAACACCTTTACCTAGGGTACCTCTTTGCTTCTTATACGCTTAGTCTATAAAGCCTCAATGCGAATAGGGGTGGCTGGAACTGTCTACATTATACCTAACTCGTATATTAATATAGGAATTGATATAGTTTACAATATGTGAATTGTTAACAAATTCAACTCACAATTAAAGTTTTTATGAGCTTTAGTAAAGTATACAAAGTTTTATAAAATTTAAAAAATTATTTTATATTTTATCAAATATATTTTGATTTTTTATTGTTAAATAATTTATTTTAACACTTAATATGTACAAGGCTATCTCTAGAGGTAGTTAAGAGGTACCAAACACTTTGTCCATAAATAAAATGGCAAAAAAACATTAGTTTTGACATTTTTTTGTAATTCTTTGATGTGTTTCTTTTAAATTTTTTTTATTTTTTAAAAAGAATTCATTTTATTTGAGTAATATGACTTGAAGTTTCAACTTTGTAACATCCTCATTTTATTAATTAAGATATTTAGAGGAAACCTAAATGGGTTATACAGTTAAAGTTCGTTGACCCGTGATTAATCAAATTAATTATTCATGAGTCATTAAATTAGGTTTTAGGACACAACCTGCTATGTTAAACACTAACTCACCGTACTTTCCTTATTTCCCTAAAACCCTGATACCATTTCTTCTTAGCCCTCACTTACCACACTCGACCACTCCATCATAGTGCCACCTATATTTCACCCACCTCTCTTTCCTCATTTCATCTAACCACCTCCACACCACTTCTTAATTTTTCCTTCTAAGTTATCACTACTTATATATATATATATATATATATATATATATCACTCCACCACCATCTCATTTTTCCACCGTCCATTTCTTTCCCCCTAGAGTGTCTTTCTCTTTCCCTTTCACACTCACTCTCGGCACCACCACCATACGGCCTCCTCCCAAAAGCCATCTCCATCTCTTGCTCCATAACCACCACCTCACGACCACTCCCCTCCCCTGCATCTCATCCTTTCTTTTCTTTTCTTCTTCATCATCGTGTCGTCCTCTTCCACCATCTCTTACTCTTCACTATTACCTCCCAAGGTCGAAACCACCACCTTCCTCATCCACCTTATTGCGTCTACCATCCAAGCCACCGCCACCAAAGTCATACTCTTCCTCCCCCTCAGGTGAGCTCCATCTATTCCTCATGAATCCTCTATTGCGATCGTAGCCACGATTATTGAAAAGATTGGAGGTTTATTAAGGGTTAACTAAATGGACGATTAGAAGCCGAAATAAAGGGTCTCAACCATCGATCAATGTGGAATCAGTGTCGTGTGGTCGCGTACGATCAAAAAAGCATCGATAGGATGTCAAAGCTTCGAGATAGTTTTGACACCCCGTCGATTAGTTGCGTAACCCTCGGATATTAAAGTTTGAAGCTGAGTCAGAAGTCGACACTTTATTTTGAGAAGTCGGATAATGCCCTAAGGTACGTATTGATGTACGAGAGAGTTTAGCGAGTATGGATTTAATTTCTAGGGCGGATTTTTATAATTAAAAAAGTTTATTTCAAATATCAACACCCATAAAATATTAATTTTTGATAAAATAAAAATATAATTATAATTATGAAATAAAGTATTATTTTAAATGAGAATTTGATGCTTGGTAAATGACAATATTAATATTATGTGAACTTGATTCGTGAAGTTCCATTTTAATATATTGCTTATTATATGTTGTTGGTGATGGCCTATTGAGGGTCTTGAAAATATTTTACAAATGTGTTATGAATTGACATTGGTATTGTTGACAGACATGTATTATTGAAGGCTATATAAAATGGCATGAAAATTTCTATGTTTTATTACATGTTGTGAAGTAACTTGATAATTTCAATTGATTAGATTGATAAATATCAAAGTGATAGTCAACGATTTGGAATATCTTGCTTAGTATGTATTGTCAGAAATAGCTTGAGCTGATATTAATGATATTATAAAAATTAAATTTTATGCCATTAATTAATATTTGTATAGCAAAGCTTGGTGCTTGATATTGTTGATAATTATTTGATATTAAGTCTCTTGCAAATTTTATTGTTTAGCCCTGTGGTGGCGCTAAATAATTGTTGAAGCCCAATGTGTTAGTTGAATGTGTTGTGATAGTTTAATAACTAGTGATGTGTATAAATGATTGTGTTAATGATATAAATTATTGATAATGTTAAAGCACTGACTGTATTAGTAGATATGTGATGTTGAAATTGACCAATGTGGGCATTATGGATATATTGATAATTATGTTATTTATAGTATTGGTGACTCTATGAGTTTGGTTTAGATTTTTGAGGTAATAGTTGTTGAGTTGATGAGTATTAAGGCTATTAGAGTTAGCCTCTTAGGAATTTCAATGAGGTTGGATTCCGTAAGAAGGCGGGGTAGCCTCTTAGGAATTTCAATGAGATTGGATTCCGTAAGAAGGCGGAGTAGCCTCTTAGGAATTTCAATGAGGTTGGATTCCGTAAGAAGGCGGAGTAGCCTCTTAGGAATTTCAATGAGATTGGATTCCGTAAGAAGGTGGAGTAGCCTCTTAGGAATTTCAATGAGGTTGGATTCCGTAAGGAGGCGGAATAGCCTCTTAGGAATTTCCAAGGAGTTGGATTCCGTAAGGAGGCGGAATAGCCTCTTAGGAATTTCAATGAGATTGGATTCCGTAAGAAGGCGAAGTAGCCTCTTAGGAATTTCCAAGGAGTTGGATTCCGTAAGGAGGCGGAATAGCCTCTTAGGAATTTCAATGAAGTTGGATTCCGTAAGGAGGCGGAGTAGCCTCTTAGGAATTTCAATGAGATTGGATTCCGTAAGAAGGCGGAGTAGCCTCTTAGGAATTTCAATGAGGTTGGATTCCGTAAGGAGGCGGAATACCCTCTTAGGAATTTCAAAGAAGTACAATTTTACAAGTGTTGAACTTACTTGAACTTGTTGATAGTGCTTGAGTTTGTTGATTATGTACTCCGTAAAACATTAGAAGTTAGGCGGAGTCAAGTTTTGGATGGAATGTTTATCCTCTTGCATTTGAACTGGAGTGTAACTCCTGATTAAATGAAAATTGTTGAATCCAGGATTGCTATGGTGCAACATATAGCTGTGACACCAATTCATCCTGCAAGAAATTGGTTGAACCTTTGAGGCGGTATGGTGCAGCATATAGCTGTGACACCAATTCCTCCTGCAAGAAATTGGTTGAACCTTTGAGGCGGTATGGTGCAGCATATAGCTATGACACGAATTCATCCTGCAAGAAATTGGTTGAACCTTTGAGGCGGTATGGTGCAGCATATAGCTGTGACACCAATTCATCCTGCAAGAAATTGGTTGAACCTTTGAGGCGGTATGGTGCAGCATATAGCTGTGACACTAATTCATCCTGCAAGAAATTGGTTGAACCTTTGAGGCGGCATGGTGCAGCATATAGCTGTGACACCAATTCATCCTGTAAGAAATTTGTTGGATTTTGGGGTTAGCGTGGTGCAGCATATAGCTGTGACACCAGCTCTTTCCACAAGAAGCCTGCAGGACCTTGGGGACGAATTAGTGCAGCATATAACTGTGACACCAGTTCTTTCCATAGGCGGCCTGCAAGACCTTAGAGTCGGTATGGTGCAGCATACAGCTGTGACACCAATCCTTTCCCCCCAAGGAGTTTTCTGTACCTTAGGGTCGGTATGGTGCAGCATATAGTTGAGACACCAATCCTTTCCCCCCAAGGAGTTTTCTGTACCTTAGGGTCGGTATGGTGCAGCATATAGCTGAGACACCAATCCTTTCCCCCCAAGGAGTTTTCTGGACCTTAGGGTCGGTATGGTGCAGCATATAGCTGAGACACCAATCCTTTCCCCCCAAGGAGTTTTCTGTACCTTAGGGTCGGTATGGTGCAACATATAGCTGAGACACCAATCCTTTCCCCCCAAGGAGTTTTTTGTTGACTCCGTTTGTGAAGCGTTGTTGCATGTTGGTTGATCTTTATGGAATAAAGAGTTATGCATCTGTGCTTCAGTTTTTGGAGCCGTTGTCTTATCTGCATGGGAATAAATTCTGCCATGGATAATCAATTCAAAGTTAGAGTGAAGATTGAATGCGGGAAGGCATTTCATTAATAATGGAACTACATAAAGGGCTGAGTTGGGGTATATCTTTTCGAAACCTTTTCAAGGAAAGCATACATAGGAAGATCCTTGAGTTAGGAAGAAAAGATCATACCATATTCCTGACCGGAGTGCCATCTAACTTTATCTTTTTGATGGAACCTGTCATTTTTGGATGACTTTTCCTTGTCTTTGTCATGACGTGGGGCTGCAGTGGGTGGTTTATCGTGAGATGCAGTGGTTTCTAGGTGTATCTCAACACCCACATACTTGGACGCCTTCTTGCGAAATTCCTCCATCGTGGATGGAGGTCCCTTTGCCAATGACAGAGCAAAAGGTGATTGTGGCTGCATAGCCTCGATGAGGATATGTAACTGGATCGCTTCTGTCAGATCAGGAACCATGGCTGCCTCCTTGTAAAATCTCTTAAGGAAATCCTTCAGAGATTCTTTGTCACCTTGCTTGATCTGAGCCAAGGTATGAGAGGTTCTAGGTGCATCCCTAGAGATCACGAAGTGGCTGCCAAAAGCTGTGGCCAGATCCTCCCATGAATCAATGGAGCCTGAAGGTAAGCTCTTGAACCAACTAAGAGCTTCACCTGTTAGGGTCCTGGGGAACATCCTGCACATGACATCCTCTTCTGCTCCTAAGAACATAGCTTCGTAGATATAAGCATCTAAGTGCTTGGAAGGATCTGTTTCCCCAGTGTATTTTCCTATAGAAATGGGCTGCGTAGTTTGCAAATGTCTGGGTACATGTGCATTCATGAGCCTTTTAGAAAATGGGATACTCATCTTGTATCCTGAGGGGGGTGTATTTGAACTTGCTCTCCTTCCTTCTTGATGTTGAGAATTTGCCAGTGGAAGGCTTCATTGCTCTTCCATGTAAGTGGGGATGCGAGAGTAGTTAGGAGTACTTGATTCCTCCTGTATGTGTGGTTCATGATGTGACTGTCTTGCAGGGCCAGCTTTCTCATGCATGGGGTTCACCTTCTCACGACGAAGCTCAGCAAGCTCTTCTCTCAACATTCGAATCGTGTCATCCCTTGGATCTGGAGAATCAACATGCGTTGCTTTTTTATGAGCATCGTTGTCGAAGTTGAGACGTCTGGGGTTGCGTGGAGGAGAATCCTCGTTCTGCACTTCTCGTCCTGGTATCTCCATTAATGATGAATGTGATGGAAATTGATCAAAGATTGTGGGAATACCAAATTTATAGGTCCCACTGGGCGTGCCAATGAACTGTTCTATACAGGGGGTGTAGAAGTATGTTTGTTGAACAATTCAAAATGTATATAAAATGTCAATCTGATACAAAGCAATGTGCGTAAATGTACAGATAAGGAGTGTCTTTGTATGTTGAGGCGGAGTACAGTATGCGCGGGCGGTGTGCAGTCCGCCTGACGGGATCTTCTTTGTCTTGACCCGATTGGGGGTGGTACCTGCAATCGTTCTCCGACGCTCAAGTTAGTATTTCAGAATACTTAAAGACTTAGAAAGCTAATCTGAGAGAATTATGCAAGTAAGAGAGTGTAAGGTTCAGAATTGGGGGATCCCTTATACCTTTTTGATAGAGGTTTATATACCTGTTACTGGTGCTCCATTATTGGTAGGACCCGCTCCTTGTTTTCAGGCATAATGCTGAAAAGGTGGTGGGTCCCTGCGCCGTTTACAAGCACCATTATTGTAGTAGGTATCTCCACTTGTCTGGAAAGCGTCAATGCTTTATTATTTTATTGTTATTCCCCTTTATGCGTGACAGCGTGATTCCCATTATTAACCTCTCAAGACAGAGTCAATCTCGTGCCGGGGTTGTGAGTATGGGCTCGCTACGCAGTATGGGAAATTCAATATTCCGCCAGTATTGAGCCTATGGCTTGGCGGAGTAATATGCATTGGGAACATTTCATGCATGTGTATAAGATATTCAATATTTTCTACCTTGGCGGAGTAACAAATTTTGGCGGAGTTACGTTCCTTGGCGGAGTAACATGCCTTGGCAGAGTAGCATGCCTTGGCGGAGTTACGTTTCTTGGCGGAGTAACATGCCTTGGCGGAGTTACTTGCCCTGGCGGTATGCACTCCGTATAGAAGTAATCGTAATGTATTTGAAGCGTACTTCTCTTTATTCAAAATGCTGACCTGGCAAAGCATTAAAGCCATGCTCTTGGGGGCCGGTGTTAGGACCGGATCAATATCTAATGGTTAATGTTGCTTTTATGATTAATATATATGTGGTGATGGTTGATGTTGAGTTGATGGTTAATATGTATTTGATGATGTGTGAAATTGAAATTGATATTATATGTGGTGATGCCTGATGATGAACTAATGATTTGAGGTTGAATTGATGATTAATATGTGTTTAGTAATATTTTAAAATTTGAATTAATGACTCATTAAATTGATAATACTAGAAATTGAATTGATGATTAAGATGTGTTTTGTGGGCTTATGTGTCATTGTGTTGTGATTATAACATTTTAAATTACATGACTTAATGGGTAAATGTTCTTTATGTATAAGATTGCTATTTACTGCTTTGAATGGTACTCACCCTCAACTTTTATTTTAGTGAGTTTTTAGGGTGAGGATGCTGCTTGGTGAGCTCGAAGGCGGGAGCAATGCAATGCCAGGACTAATATATAACTATAATTTTTGTTGTGTTACTTAAGGTAAATGTGTAATTGGTATGGTTAAATTGATATATGAAAGAGTAGTATGGCTCTCAGATTGGCTTGGGGTTGTCTAATATGTAAAGGTTTATATAGCCTTTTAATTAGCTCAAATTTAGAGAACCCTTGTTTGTGATACCAAATATTAAGTGTTGAACGCACACACATGTATGTATGTTGATGTATAATGTTTATGGTGCGACCCTTCAGTTGGCCTAAAATGACAGACATATTTATGCACACGTGGTTGATGTCATCTATTAATATTTGTGATAATTATATTTATCTAATTGTTAGTGGATAAGTAACTGACACAAAACTAGAGATTTAGTTTAATTCTTGTCATGATATAACGATGATGTTTAGTTTTAGTTTCCCTTATTTCCCATCATTTTCCCTACATATAATTTTCAAGACAAATAGTATGATGTATCATATATGTTTATAAATTAAAATAAAAATTGATGTATAAAAAATCCTTATCTATTATTTTATTATGTATCTGTAAAATGTTACAACCGACCTTATATATATATATATATAAAAGTAAATTTTGACAACACGGTTACACACTTTTAAATGACTACTTTTTCAAAGACATTTGTCATACACGATAATTATCTTAATATCCTATTATTCGCTGATTAAATTTGTATTCTACTAATACAATAAATTATTAGATGACAAAATTTCCAAAAGTTATTAATCTTTGTGGTGTTTAATGTATAGATACTTTTTTAATCTTAATAATTAAATTTCATACAAATTATATTTTTTTGGAATTATATTTTTCAGAAATGTTATAAATATATTTATTATGATTAAAATATTTTTTAAAAAAATTATATAGATCTTTTGAATTTCGATCACTCTTATATTTTTAATAATTTTGAATAAAAATTCTATATACAAAAGATGTTTAAATAAGTTTATATATATGAAAGATAATTATATTTTTTACATATAAAAAACTTACATTTCAAGCGGAAATTAGGATTCTCATCTCCTCTAATAAAAAAATATTTGTGTAAATTATAAATAAAAATAAATCTTAATAATCTTACTTTTCCAAAAATATCTTTTAAAATAACTACTCTAAACCTAAAAATAAAATATTCTTAAGTTACAGTACTTACTACAAATAAAATAAACTCCACATAACAAACACCTTTGATTAAGTTGATAGCTAGCCTGTGTTGTGTGTGTAAATTTTGAGAGGGAAATCACACGCGTGCATTTTCAATGGGTTTTTTTTTATGGTCTTTCCATTTCTTTCCTTTTTAATTCTTTATATTTTATTTTCTTAGTGTCTCGAAACAAACCATTATTGAGTGTAGTAGAGCTGTATAATATGGTGGGGTAGATTTTAATTTGATGATGACTCTGCATTCAAGCGTTGCTTTGTTTTCATTCAATTTGCAATTTCTTGTTCAACAGCAGCTACTGTTTCAATTGATTCCCATTTATGTAGCAGCTAAATTTTGCAATTTCGATTATTCAAAAATTCATAATAAATGCCTCAGAGATTTTCAGTTTTATTTTACACAACCAGTTGCTATGACCCTCATCGTCTCAACTGTGTCAGCTACGTATGAGACTTGTTACATGATGCTTTCTATTCATAAGAACTTAAGCTTGAAATGATGAGATATTAAAACATTACCATTAATAGTATTTGCAAATTGGATCAATTTTTAGGTAAAAAAAATACATTTGATTTGATAAAATAACATCTTACGGTTTGGTTTAGATTGATTTAAATGTACAGCAAAATCCACTTCAATTTTATAAATATAAATTTGGATTAGATTGGATTTCAAAATTCAAAGAAACCTTAAACATAACTTACATTTGCTAATGAATAGAGCACATAATAAAAATAAATTATTATGTTTTAGGGATAATGAATTGTGTTTTTTTATATTTAGTAAAATGTATTATGGATATTTACTAAAGTCATATTGGACTTTCTTTAAACATAAATAAATGAATACAGGTTTTAAATTTTTGTAATACATGATATAAATTTTGGATAATTGTTTTTTATAATTATCTATTATTTTGGTTATGAGTTAGTTCAATTATGGATTGTTACGGATTTATTGAGTAGTTTGCTTTACATTGAATTGGATATGAACATGCTAGTCACGATCACCTTATTCTTGAATCCTGATAAATAAATAGCAATTCATATATTACACACACTTATAAATTTGGTAACTAAATGCTACATTTTTTCTTTGTAAGTTAATTAAAAGGAAAATATTTTCTGTACTATGCCAAAATAAATATATCTTTTCTATTTTGATTCTTCAAATGCCAAAACACACTTCTACATTAAAATTCTGTTGTCACTGTTATAAAGATATATCTAATATATACAATTTAATTTGTACATGATAAGAAATTTAAATAAATGTTTATTATTGGAAATTAACATAAATGCATAGCTTGTGATTTCCATTTTTCTTTATAAAAAAGTGTGTAGGTATAATTAGAATGAGGCCTAATTATATGTAAAATATATTTATTTATTTATTATTAATAGTATCAATTAATTCTAAAATATATAATTTTTATTTAATATTTTAAATATATCTGTGAGGTCTAAAGTAAATTTTTAAAACCTTATGGTTGGACCGACCCAGATACCAACGGTTGGAAAAGTAAAAATTTTGTTTTACTCTTATTTTATTTTATCTCATCCTATCTTATTCTACATGATAGGTGTTATGACTTCTTTGGTTTTCTGGACTTGTAATTTGTATAGCAACTCTAGAGCTCACCTTTTCCATCTATAATATTATTTTGCTTCTAAAAAAAAACTCTACAAGCTAATGATATCCTATCATGTCTACATAATGGGTAAATATCTATTAAACTTGAAAATACAACAAAATATATAATATGATTTAACCCTCATAATGAGATGTAACTTTGAGAAATCATCAAATATATACATATCTTTTATTATTTTAAATAGGTAAACTTTTTCACCTAGTATATAACTAACTTAAACTTCTTTCCACAAACAAATAGTAGGGAAGGGGATAGAGGTTGAGGAGCAGACAATGTAGAATTTAAACTTTGCTTTTACCCCTTAAATTTTCATATTAAACATTATAACTATGTTACATGCATAGGACCAATCATAAAAAGATAATTTAGTAAGGTAATTTCAAAATACAAATAACTTTATATTGATCTTAAGTTACTATAGTTGTAAGCATGTCAAATTAATTAGGTTTATTTCTCGTAAAATATAATAAGACATAACTTTGAGACCAAGATCACAAAAAGAAAATTCAATATTAGAATTTTATGAATATATAATTCACGCCCATAAATTTAAATAACGGTAATGGCAGTGGTGGTGATGCTGGTTAAAGTTTAGAGTGGTGATGACGATGATGGTAGTTGCAGTGGTGGGTGTTAGCGGTAGTGATGACAATAACGATAATGGTGAGTGTTAGTGGTAATGATGACAATAATGATGATGGTGGGTACTAGCGGTAGTGATGACAATAACGACAATGATGATTATGATAGTGGTGACGATGACGACTGTGGTGGTGGTGGTGGAAATAACTATGACGACTATGATGGTAGTTCCAATGGCAACTATGATGGTAGTTCTAATGGCAACGATGACAATGCTAAAGTGGTGGTGGTTTTGGTGTTAGTTATGGTTATGGTGATGATGACAGTAGTGGTGGTTGTGGTGTTGAAGATGTTGGTCCAGGATTTAGAGTGATGGTGGCAATTATAATGGTGACCTATATAGTTAAACTTATAGGTCTGGTAGCCTATATAGGATCATAAGTCTGCTAGTATATTTTATAGTTTTTTTTAAAAAAACAAAGAGTCCTTGTAAGAGAGCTTACATGCCAAATTGGCTTTTATGCAAATAAGTTGAGTCTCAAAAGTTGGCCTATAACAGATAATCTAGTCAAGTTCAATCTCCATATACTTATGAATAAGGTCAATGTCAGTTCTATCAAAGTCTACCCTAACTTTGCTTATTTTCTACCTCCACTCATGAGCAAATGCACCTGTCGATAATAGTAAGAAAGGTCTTTAAGACCTTCAGTGTTGACCCCACATGGAGTATAATTGCAAGAACCTTATACTAGTGATTTTTGGATATTAAGTGAATCAACATGAAGTTTTTCTTTCATAAAATACACAATTGATGAAACATTAAGAAAAAAAACATAAAGATGAAGTTCTATGTTTTTGAAGCCCAAGGCTTCAATTTTTACTTATGATTTTCCCTATATATCCCTCTATGCTTCCCATTCAATTATATCATAACAATTACCAATCATTTATACAACTATTATTATTATATAGTTTTATCACACAATGATGATAGACTACCTCCTAGTAAGCTACCCCTTATGATAGTGTAAGATACTTAATACTAAAAGATGCATTGAGAACTAATCGAGTTTATGGACGTAACCATTGACTAGATGTGTGCAGAGGAAAGACCGGGTTTCTATGATCACCTAAAGACTTAAATTACTTCATAGTTTAACTAATTAGTAATAATACGATCACCTTCCTTTAGAGATCTAAATTATATCATAGTTCAACAAGCTAGATATATCAAGTATTTTTTGAGTTTAAATATGACAAGGTGAGAAATTTCAATAATAAATGAAATGAGAAAATAGAAATTTCAATGAAAGAGAAGGAAAATGTTGTATTTCTCCTCCCCACTAAAAGAAATCACCATTCTCTAAATAATCTTTATTTTACCTTTCATACCTTCCTAAATTGTTAAACCAATTATAAGGTGGATAATTGCCCAAAAATGTAAATTAAAAAATATTGTTAATGATAATTATAAATTAAAAATATTATTCAATATAAATATTTAAAATAAAAAATAATAATATCTTTAAAATAACATTTTTTTAAATTTAAATTTATCAATACATGTATTAATTGATGAATTTATTACATGAGTATGAAATTTTGTTAAGAGAGAATATGTTGCAGTCAAATATATTTTTAGTTCATAAATTTTAGATTATATTTGATTTTGATCCTCAAACTTCATGATTATTAATTTAGGTCCTAACAAAAATTTAAAATACGTGGAATTAGTTTTTCTTGTATAACCTAATCATATGTTTCTATTAAACGATTTCCACATCATCGTATAGACTACTTTTTTAAGTTAATTTTATTCCACCATAATTAGTGTTTGTACAATTCCTAAACTCAAAATCTACAACTTATTTGTATAATGAGTAAGGAATTAACAACGAGCTCGACAACTTTTATTGTTAGTTTATTAAATTTTTGTTAGAAAAAATAGTCAAATCCATAACCCCTCTATTACTCCTTTTTTTCTTTACTAGACTAATCTCATTTTTTTTTAAAAATATCAATAGTAAATTTATTATATGTCTCACTTTCAACAAATGTAAAAAAAATTATAATAAGGTTGACTATAAATTATATTGGAAGTTAGAAAATTTGAAAGCATTAATTAATTGATTGATTTTTGAGTAAAGAGTATCCTTATCTACCAAATATTTTCAAAATAAAGAATGAGAAAGTATCTTGGCCATTTCAGTTAAGTCATGATTGTTTTAGTAAGAGCAAAAAATTTACCCATTATCTTTTTTCTATGAATATTCTACCTCCTCAATCAATTTTGAAGGGAAAAATAAATGATATTTCCTACCATTTATTTTCAAATCCATCCATCCAAATATAGTAATAAAAAAATAAAAAATGAAATACATTTAATATTTTCTATTTTAAAATTAGTCAAAAAAAATTGTGAAACTAACAATTAAAAGTTTCTCCTTTTGATTATTTTCATAATCAATTTATTTCAAATGTAGCAACCAAAAAAAAAAACCTCTGCCAAATGATAGCATCTAAAGTGGAATAAAATAAAAATATACAAAAACATGATTGAATAATAATAAGTGTATTCCCTCAGTTATGAAGAAAAAAATATTTTTTAGTTTTATATTATTTTTTTATTGATTTTGATTCTTTTTTTTTAAAAAAATAGAGTCTTTAATTCATACGCCTAAGATGTTACTAAGTCACTAAATGATGTCACATGCCATCAACTCAAAACAGTGTTATTGAGTTCTGAAAAAAAGCCTTCTAACATTCTGCTAAGCTTATGCAAAAGTCTTTCATACTTTGGTTGGAAGTACAAGTGAAAATGAGTCTTTCTTTGGGTTTTGGTGAAATTGAAAAGAAAGGTTAAATTATTTGGAGTATAAGTAGTAGTAGTAATAATAATTCATCATATCTTTTTTTTATAAGATGCTATTATACTATTTCATATTAAATGTATTAAATTTGTTAAGTTTTTTATTATATTTCCAAATTTACCATTCAGATTTACTAAAAGAAAATAAAATTCAAATTCTATTGATATTAAAATACAGAAGGTGAATAAGTAATTAAGTGAGGTGGTGCATGCAGTTTATTAATTTGATTTAATTGTGTACATTGTGTTGGTACACGATGTACATAGAATACATATACATGCGTGAAGTAATGAACAAAAGAAAAGGGACCCAAGTTTGAGATATTTAATTTTTGTTTTAAAATTAAGTATAAATTCCCGTGATGATTTTGTTGCCATATGAGTGAATCAAGCTAATTTAGTCAAATTATTGAGAGTCCCAAGAGCAGTTTAGGAAAGAAAGAGGGAGCCCCCGTGGACCTGCACATTTGTACTACCACTTTCTATCATTTCTAACTTCTTTTCTTTAATTTAAATTATTCTCAGTTGAAATTCAGAGATAATAGTTGATTATTTATCTGTCGAATTTTATTGGTTTATTTGTAACTTGATTATTTTCTTTGGTATCCCCAAAAAGTTACATTCAGAAGGCATATTTCAAAATTTCACAGTCATTCACAGGCTTTAAAAGGGTTAAAGGGAAACGGATATAGAGAGAGAAAGAGTGAGGAATCACAGTGTGAAGAGTCAACCCACCCTTTTTGGATGCATGTATTTGTAAGGCTTTCAAGTCTCCACATGTTACGTTTTATCTCTGTCTTCTTCTCCCTCTTTCTTCTCTGTTCATAAATCTATGACTTCAAGCGTTTCATTTTCTTAATTACCCTTTTCAATACAATATTCATTTTTTTTTGTGTTCTCTTTGGAGCTTTTGCAAAGTCAAGTTTAAAAGGTTAACATGCAGGGAACCAGACAACAAACTCTGAACTGTGAAGACTAGGGTTGAAAAATGCCATGGCAGAGCAGTAATTAACATATTAATTATTACTATTATTATTAATTATTAATGATGATGACAATTTTTTTTATCTCACTCTAGATTGTAAGAAAATAAATAATAAATACTTAAAAAACCATATTTATTTATTTATTGGACTTTATCCTATTGTCCCCTTTATCTTTCTCTCTCAATTATTTATTTACTAAAAAGAAAGGTTCGTTTTTTATTGCTCTCTCAGGTATATAAGGCTGATTCTGAGAGACCCATTTCATGTTTTGTGGTGTTCTATGGCTTGGAAATTTCGGGGTTGGATGAATCAACAAAAAAGGATCAATTTTCACTGATGGGTCAGTAGTTGCAGATAGGGGTGTTTCCTGAGTAGCAAGAGTTTTAAGAGGGTGTGGTTTTTGATTGATTAATTGGAAAAAGAAGAAGAAGAAAAAAAAAGAGAGAGAGAAAAGTGGCTACTTTAATGAGTTTTGGGGGGTTTCTTGATAACAAGCAAGGAGGTGGTGGTGCTAGAATCGTAGCAGATATTCCTTTTAGCAACGGTTCCAACAGCATCAGCAACGATAGAATGCCCTCTGGTGCAATCTCACAGCCTCGTTTAGTCACTGCTCCTACTTTGGCTAAATCCATGTTCAACTCTCCTGGCCTATCTCTTGCACTTGTGAGATTTTTATTTATTTATACACACACACATGCCTCTCTTTTTTTTCTTATGCTTTTGATGAAATAAGTGATCTTGGTTATGTTTTTGCTTACCTTGTTTTGTGTGTATTTGTGGGGAAATAGCAAACGGATATAGATGGACAAGGGGATGTGAGCAGATTAATGCCTGAGAGTTTTGAGCAAAATGGTTTGAGGAGAAGCAGAGAAGAAGAACATGAAAGCAGATCTGGTAGTGATAACATGGATGGTGGTTCTGGTGATGATTTTGATGCTGCCGACAACCCACCAAGAAAAAAACGTTATCACCGACACACTCCTCAACAAATTCAAGAGCTTGAAGCGTATGATATAATTTTCATTTTATTTCATTACACAAAAAAAATGAACTTTTTTTTTAGCTTCTTTTGTGTGGATTTATATGGCTTTGTTTTTAATTTATTTTTTGACGGTGTTGTTGGTTTTAGGTTGTTCAAGGAGTGTCCTCACCCTGATGAGAAGCAAAGGCTTGAACTCAGCAAAAGGCTTAATTTGGAAACGAGGCAAGTAAAGTTTTGGTTCCAAAATCGAAGAACGCAAATGAAGGTATAATAATAACAATAACACATAACACCCTTATGCTAACACTTTTTCTTCAAGTCATTTTCACTTGAGGATTTTTCATGCTTTTAGGATTCTGATATGGACCATGATGAATCTTGATCTTTTGTTTGTGGCAGACACAATTGGAACGGCATGAGAACTCGTTGCTGAGGCAAGAGAATGACAAGCTTAGAGCAGAGAACATGTCCATGAGAGAAGCAATGAGGAACCCCATTTGCTCAAACTGTGGAGGCCAAGCAATGATTGGTGAGATTTCCCTTGAAGAGCAACACCTCAGGATTGAGAATGCTCGTTTGAAAGATGAACTAGACCGCGTTTGTGCACTTGCTGGCAAGTTTTTGGGTCGCCCCATTTCGTCTCTCACAGGAGTAGGCTCAATTGGCCCTCCATTGCCAAACTCAAGCTTGGAACTTGGTGTTGGGACCAATGGTTTTGGGGGCTTGAACACTGTCCCTGATTTTGGGGTGGGAATAACAAGCCCTTTGGGCATGGTGTCACCAACAACTAGGCCAACAACAACTGTGATGAGTACTACTACCTCTGGCTTTGACAGATCATCAGTGGAAAGGTCCATGTTTCTAGAACTTGCTTTGGCTGCAATGGATGAGTTGGTGAAGATGGCTCAAACTGGTGAGCCTCTTTGGATGAGGAGTTTAGAAGGGGGAAGGGAAATTCTTAACCATGAGGAATACACAAGGACAATGACACCTTGCATTGGTTTGAGACCCAATGGTTTTGCCTCTGAGGCCTCTAGAGAAACTGGCATGGTCATCATTAACAGCTTGGCCCTTGTTGAGACTTTAATGGACTCAGTAAGCAAACTCAACTACTTCCTCACTTTCCTCCAACTTTTCCCTACCTCTAATTTATTACCCTTGGCCTCTTTTCAATTCTTGTAGTCTAATGATTTTGTTGCTTCCTCATTTTATGTTGGCATATATTAAGTAATTTCTTCTGTATGTGTGAACTCAATTTCCTTTGCTTTGTTGCTTACTTGCATCAGAATCGATGGCTAGAGATGTTCCCTTGCATGATTGCTAGAACCTCCACCACTGAAGTTATATCAAATGGAATAAATGGAACAAGAAACGGTGCTCTCCAACTAGTAAGTTTTACAATTTTAATTTTTATTGCAAGAAAATATGTTTGTCTTTTTTTGTAACGAAAGTTATTACTAATTCTCACGTCAATTATTAGTGTACTAGTAATATAAGTTTTAAATTTATTTATAACTAATATAATAGGAACGTAAGAATTAATTAGAAGTGGTGTGAGTTTAAAATGGTGATGGGGTTTGTTTACTTTTGGCTAACAAATAAAATACATTTATCAGATGCATGCCGAACTTCAAGTGCTTTCTCCATTGGTTCCTGTTCGTGAGGTCAATTTTCTACGCTTTTGCAAGCAGCACGCAGAAGGGGTATGGGCTGTGGTGGATGTGTCCATAGATAGCATCCGAGAAGCTTCTGGTGCACCAACTTTTGTGAACTGCAGGAGGCTTCCTTCTGGTTGCGTGGTGCAAGATATGCCAAATGGTTACTCCAAGGTAAATAAATAAATTTTAATTACCATTTATCCATTATCCTCTCCTGTTATAAGCATTGGAAAATGGTTGGTTTTATGGTCTTATAATTACTGCATTTTCCGCATCCCAATTGTTGTTTTTTTTGGAGACAGTAAAAATGATTTACATTCTGCCAAACATTGTGTTCTGCATGTGTATAGTTTTCTAAACATATGCACATAACCGTACTGCCTCATCTGCTTTGATGTTTCCATGATGACATTTATTGTATTTTTTTCCTAAGTGGGTGCAAGCAACTGCAACATGGTAGATTAATTTTGTAGTACAATATTAATTTAAAGTGGGGGCAAAACACCAGGCTAAGGAATCATGGGCCTTTTTGCTTTTCCAAGCTACTTAAAATGCTCCTTCTTCCAAGTAACTCATTTTGTTAATTTAGTGACTACTCACTACAGGAACCACTCTGTCAGTGATGATTCCCATGTACATATTTTTAGTCTCTCTAAGAATTAGGATGCTTCCCCTTGTCCCAATTATATTTCAACCACTGATTTTGATCGAGTGCATAAATCTAGGTTATGGCTCATTAACTTAATCATATGGAAGTCTCCATCACTTAAATATTTGTAGCATGAACACATTAATTAATTGTATATCCCTTGTGATTTTTGGGCCACTTATTTTATTCTATAAAGAATTCATATGATGTTTCTATTCCAATCTTTTATGCTACATTGGTTATTCCCCAAGCATTATTTAATTCATGAGACTATACGTGACCTGTTTCCAGCCCTATGATCTATAGGTCTGTTAATATGTAGACCCTTTGAGTCAAGATATCAAAGACTGAACATTTTGTCCGTTTCTTTTGTGTTCACCACACTGTCGTGGCAAATCTCGATGCCCCTTACTATCATATTTTATGTACTTGCTTCACCTCCATCAGATACCTCACCTTCTCTTTCTTCCCACCTATTCTCCTCACCCTTTTCCAAGATATGCTTTTTACATCTATCCATCATATCATCTTTGACCCCCGCAATATAAAAATAGTTTGGTTAATTTGTGGATTTCTTTATTAAAAAAATATTACTTGAAGGATATCTTATGCAAAAATTATATATAGTACGTTGAAATTCACAATCTCTTTCCTCTCCCTTTTTCATTAATCATTTTTCAATATTATGTCTCCCAATTAAATAATGTGTTCACTGATTAGTACGTTAGTCCTTGGTCTAAAAAATTGGTGACGCACATTTATATATATTTAGTATCTTAGCACTATATATCAGTGTCCACTTTGATAAATTAATATTGAAAGATTTAATTGGTCCATGTGGTTGCTTTGCATGAATATGTAGGTGACATGGGTGGAGCATGCAGAATACGACGAAAGCCAAGTTCATCAACTCTATAGACCCTTGTTGAGTTCCGGCATGGGTTTTGGTGCACAACGTTGGGTTGCCACCCTTCAACGCCAATGCGAGTGCCTAGCCATCATAATGTCCTCAGCAAATCCATCTAGAGAACACTCAGGTAATATATTGGTACATTATATGAATGATAATAATAACCACAAAAAATAAAAATTGAACATGCATCATGTTACATTAAACAATTACATATTAAACTACAAATTCGTCCATTTTCCTATCTAATTTACACATCGGTTGGTTAAAAATATCAGCGCGACATGTGTTGAATTTCTGCGTAATGTGTCATTTTGTTGCAGCGATAAACGCGGGAGGAAGGCGCAGCATGTTGAAGTTGGCACAGCGCATGACGAACAATTTCTGTGCGGGTGTGTGCGCGTCCACCGTGCACAAATGGAACAAGCTCAACGCCGGGAACGTGGGGGAGGATGTAAGGGTAATGACGAGGAAGAGCGTGGACGATCCCGGGGAGCCGCCGGGGATAGTGCTCAGCGCAGCCACCTCCGTGTGGCTCCCCGTGTCTCCGTCCAAGCTCTTCGATTTCCTCCGTGACGAGAGGCTCAGAAGCGAGTGGGACATACTCTCCAACGGTGGACCCATGCAAGAAATGGCTCACATTGCCAAGGGACAAGATCATGCTAACTGTGTCTCCCTCCTTCGAGCCAGTGTATGAACATATATATTTCCATTCTCTCATCCCTTATCTCTTATTTTTCTTATATTATCATCTTAGGTTATGGAAAGATTTCCTGCATTATTTTTATGATGAGATAATCTAATAATTTTGATTGTGTCAATTATGGGGATGAAATATGAATTTTTTTTTATTAAGACTGAGAGGGTATAAAAAGATGGTTATTTTGGGAGGTGGGTGGGTTGAGGTTAGTTTTTACCATAGTTGCATTGTTTGTTTGTGTGTGACGAAAATGTCCAGAAGATGAGGAAACGTCAATCTTGGATTGTCGCCTAGTGTTGGGATAAAAAAGGTGAAATTGAGAAGGACAGGCTTGGAAATTTTGGAAGTATCTATGAGGACAATTAGTAGCAGAAATAGGGCAGCGTTTGTTTCAGTAAACTTTTACAAAAAGTCAAAATACGTGACTTTTGTCAACTTTCTATTTTTCTCAGTTCTGACCTCATTATTTTATGCTTATTTATTTATTTTTAAAAACAAGCCAATATATATAATAATTTATATTATAAAGTGGTACCGGGTTTGACTACCTCCCGCACCGAACTTCACGATAATGACAACACGTAAATTTGGATTTTTATTTTTTATTAATTTTTTCTCTATTTTTTATTGTTTTTTTTGCAGGCTATGAACGCAAACCAGAGTAGCATGTTGATTCTACAGGAGACATGCACAGACGCGTCGGGGTCGCTTGTAGTGTACGCGCCGGTGGACATCCCCGCAATGCATGTGGTGATGAACGGCGGCGACTCGGCTTATGTGGCACTTCTGCCGTCGGGATTCGCCATTGTTCCTGACGGTCCCGACGCCGGCGAGGACCACGGCGGCGCGTCGCAGCAGAGGATTGGTGGGTGCCTCCTGACCGTAGCGTTTCAGATTCTAGTGAACAGCCTCCCGACGGCGAAGCTGACGGTGGAGTCGGTGGAGACGGTGAACAATCTCATCTCATGCACGGTGCAGAAGATAAAAGCAGCGCTTCACTGCGAAAGCTGAATGTCACGTGACCCCTGTTTTTTGGGTTGTTGAATATTTTGTTGTGGAGGTTGATTAACATTTGTAGTTAAAGTTGAAGGTTTGGATAGGTGGCGCGTGTGAATGACGCGAGGGGTGGGGGTGTTGAGTCAAGAACGAACCGCGCGTGGTTGAAACTCCTTGCATGGTGGTGATGATCCGGTACTTGGTCGGGTTCGGATCTTTAACACAAGGCAAGGGTGGTGGTTCGGGTATTGACTCGGGTCGATCCCTTGTCTCTGGTTTTAAGTAGCAGAAAAAAAATAGAAATGTGAAGAACAACAAAGGGGGGAAATTGTGTTTATTTAGGTATAGTTATTTAATTATAATTATAAATTATATTGTTATCATTTTGATTTGTGTTGAGTTGCAGTTTACTAGAATTGGGTCTAGTTTGTTGAATATGACCAAATCAATATATTTGTTTTTATTTTTTCTCAATTTTGTTCATACTCGTTTTTCCGTTTATTAATTTTAATCATTTGATGTGACTTTGATTTGTATAATAAATATCTGATTTATTAATAAATAAATACTACAATATGTAACATGAAACAGTGAAAGCTCGTGTTTTTCAAAAACAAAGAAACCTGGAAGATAGATATGATACGGTTGGGTTTTTACAAACGAAATTGTAATTTACTGTGTTTTATACGGTTGATCAATTAAAAAATTTTCTATATATAATTATTAACATAATTATTTTATAAATCAAGGCAATCAATGATTAAATATTGGTGGAAAAAACTCTCATAACAATATATTTAAATTAAATTTTATATAACAACAACTACATGAGTGTTTTTAAGAGTCATCAAAATGTGCAGCAAGAATAAATGCATAAAAATATGATTATTTTTTTCTTTGCAAAAGAAATAAAAGGGGGAGAAAATTGTTTATAGGGTTTCATTCCTGCACCGGCTGCCCAGATGTACATATTTTCTAATCACTCATAATAGAAATTATCAATTCTGTAATTTGAAGTTAAGAATTTATTTTGTGTGAAAATTTGACTTTATATATTTTTTCCTTACATTTTTTTTGTTTTCATTGTTTGTTTATAATTTTACTTTTTCCTTTTTTAGTTTTGACATGATAATATTGTAAAATCCTAATTTTTAATTATTGATTAATTTTTATTAATCAAATAATTAATTAGGATTGTTAAACTAAATTAAATAAGGGTATGTTAATTTTTGAAATTAATTTGGGTAGTTTTTAAATAACTTAAAATTACCATATTAGTGTCAGAAATTAAGCAAACAAGTAAAATGACTGTTTTTCCCTTAATATCTAATTAACTCAACTTCCTTGCTTCCACTCTTTCTCACTCACGCATGTATGCTTGGAAAGAAAGGAAAATTTTCACTTCTTCTCCATTTCTTCTCCCACCCGCAGCACCATCCTCCACCACCTCCATCATCTTCTTCATTTTAATTCAAGCAAAGGCAAACACCAACTTCATTCCCCCTCCCCTCTTTTACGAGCTAAGGATTAGGGCATTAGGGTTGTCCAATTTCTTTAATTGATAGGGTTAAATTCATGAACCCACTCTTATTTTGTGGCTTGCCTCTTGATTTTCACCTTTAATTTTGTTTAAATTCATGAAGTTTAGATTGTTTTGGAACCAAATGCCAAGGGTGGGTAGCCTTGAATGCATTGGGTTTCATTGATTCATTCATTGAAAAGGTAAATTCAAAGACCTATTGTTCAATTTGGTTCCATTTTGTGGGTTCAAGTTTTAATCCTTTCGTTTTCATGGATATAGATCATTTTGGAACCATTTGAGTTGGGGGTTGCTTCAAAGTTACGAGATTGATTTTGGAACCCATCATCGTTGTTCGGTAAGTCAAAAGCTTTCGAACCCTTGTTGTTTCATCGAATTATTAATGTTTATAATGTTTCGAGTTTCCGATGAGCTAGAAATTAATTAATGCCATGGGTTTAGTGATCGACTTATTAACCAAAAAGTTTCGACAATTGTTTCAATGTAGGTTTCATTTTGACACGTGATCGGAAAGTAACTCAGAATTAAAATCTCAGATTCCAAGTAAGAGAAGTATTATATTTTAAATGTATGAATTAATGAACCGATAAGGGGATATAGTTATGTTTACATATGATGATTTAATTGATGTCTTGATGAAAATTAATGATAACGATGATATATGATTGAATTGATAGTATATCCCTTTTGATATTGTTATTGATGTGAATAAATGATTGTTAGAATTGGATGAATTCTGTTTATATGGTTGTATGATTGGGTTGATGATTGTGATAATTACTGGATAAGGTTATAATTAATAAATATGATATTGATGATTAGAATATGAAATTTATAATGTGAATTAAAAATGAAATTAATGATGTAAATGGATATGATTCTTGATGTTGATTATTGAAAATTAGGCATGAGGTTACTCTTGATGATTATGATGTTTCGATGATGATAAATGATTAGAAATGCATGTTATGCTCTAATTGAATATTTAGTTGTAAAAAACCTTAGTGATGGTAATCAAGTGGTTTATTGATGATTGATAGTTGTTTGACATAACATTTGCATTCAGACACTCATAGAACTGCAGGAGGCCGGAGATGCCAGCCCAAATGGGAGGATGGCCTCATGGTAAGACACAAACCCTATGATGGTTTCTTTAGATTCCAAGGCCACTTTAGAGTAGGACTCTAAGGCTGGCCCGCAACACTTGAGTTAAGGTGTCCTGTTACTTGGAGTGACTGGTGTTGCAAATGGGTGAATGGTTCGGTACCAGTAAAAACTAGATATTGGTATATGTTGAGAAAATTTTAATACTGCAATATTAATATCATCAATAGAGTCAGATCCGGATAGATATAGATTAACATATAGTGATTGAGATAGAAATGCTACAGGGCAGCTTTTGATGATAATTATGATTATGATTGATATATTTATGATGATATCATGGCATTCGAATATGTTAAATGACATTTGATGAATTGTTGATGAATTATGATGAATAATGAAAAGTATGATGTTATATGTATATGTTGTTATGAACTAGATAATGATATGAGAATGAATTATGGTAAGTCCAATTCAGTATTTGTCATTTAACATATACATGCTCACCCCCTAACCATTTTTCTTTTAGTGAACCTAGAACGAGGAGAAGAATGGTGAATGACCATTATGAATGTCATGATAATCCTTAAGAAAGATTAGTATATATATGCTTGTATAGTTTTTGATGTCAGTGGCTTGTCCAGCCCTTTTGATTGATATATATATTTGTATAGTGGATTAGGTATCTGATAACTTAAATAAGGGTTTAGTATGTGTTTTGATACCTAAATGAAAGGTTGATAATGGCTTAATGGACTACATGTATAATGATGATGAGTTAGATATATAAATGTTTATGCCTATGAATTGTTTAAGGACTTATGTTGCGTTATATATATACATACATACATATATATATATATATATATATATATGAAATGCCCAAGTTTATGGAAATGGCATATAGCATTGAAATTGAGCATTGATGAGTATGTATTGGTAAATGCATAACAGCCTTATGATTGAATTAGTTAGCTTGTTATTTAGTTGAAGCCTATGTATAAATATGAAACTAGATAGACTAGATTTTGATCTGTGAGGTTCTGGAACCCTCGGATAGATTTGATAATCCTTATGTAGTATTTGAAATGTATGAGGATTGGTTTGGTCCCATTTGGATGAGATTTGAATAGTTAGGTTAATATAAATGGCCTAAAATGTTCTAAATGCATTTGTCCATATATCTCCTTCATTTTTGGGAATTTTTAGGTGCGAACAGGGCCAGTAAGTCATAATTAGTATGAATAAGCTCGTCTTAAAGTTTGGTGGCATTTAAAGGTCAAACGGCCAAGTTAGAATACGTGGAATTTGGCCGGTGGCCAAAATTTTGCATTCTATGTGTGTGATAATCGATTGCATATATAGTGTAATCGATTACATAGACTCTTGGTAATCGATTACACAGCTTGGTAATTGATTACCCGATTACACCCTGCCACGTGGATTTTTTTAAAGTCTGGTGGTGTAATCGATTACACAATCACTTTTGGCCTTCATATTTTTAAGAAAAAGTTAATTTTCCACCAATCTTCTGCCAAGCCCTTTTAGGTTAATTTAACTAGTGTTTTGGGGATCTGAGTGGCCATATTGGGTTGTGAAAATTTTAAAAAAATTCCCCACATTTTCATTAAATAAGTGTTGCAAATATAATCTCTATTAATTTCTTGTTTTTTGTTTTAGTCCTTATCTATTATGTTTTGTAGATACTAAACAAAAAAGTTAAGAACTATTATAAAAAGGTAAGAAACTAATAAGAGATTAATTTATGGGCAGAGAATAAAAAAGAATAAAATGATAATACTGAAATTAAATTAAACAAAATATAGGGATTGATATAAAGTTATTTAAACAAACAAATTATGACTTAAAGATAAAAAAAGCATGTCATTATTGTCATTATGGACCACTAAAATATTTTTTTCTTATAAATAGAAACATATGTAGTATTATTTTATCCTTTTTTGGTAACATAAGGAAACCATTATTATTCTACCCTGTAAAAATAACAATAAAGAAAAGAGGAATGAAAGAACTAGGGTTTGAACTCATGTTCCGTATTTTTAAGTACATGTCACACACAAATTATACTTATTTTAGAAGTCACTTTCATTATACACTATGTGTGTGTAGATATGTATATGATTATGTTTGAACTTTGATTTTTAAAATCTTTTTGTTACTTAGATAGAGTTACATTACCCATTAGAGACGATCATTCCACTTACTGGTAGAAGTTTCAATAATCACCGTAAATTTTAAGGTTCAAATTTAGAGATTTACAACCAAGTAGTCGAAATTGGTAACTTTAATTGGGTCAAAAAGAAAATTTCAAATTCTAAACACCCTTGCTTTTAATAAACATTGCTTTATTAAAAGGTTTTTTAAGGATTTATGTTTTGCATAAGGTTAAGTAATATAAGAGATTAAAAATATATTTTTTTAAATTATAAATTATGTTGGAATCGTTTAGAAATTAAGGTGAATTATGATTACTTATGTTATTTATACTTTTTAACAAAAACTTTTTTTCTGACATATTATCCTATATAAGATTGGATAATTTAGGGTAAGGCCATTTGAACCCCTCTCATTTTTTATGATTTTTTAAAATATATTGCCCAAAGGTACCATTTAAATAAGTTAAATTGAAATTTTTTTATAAAATTTTATCAAAATAAAAAACTTAAACATTGCTTTGTTAAATTTAAGATTAACTAAATATCTCAAAAAAATTACAAGTTGTGTATAAATAAAAGATTACAAATTTTACCTAAATAATTAAACATGTTCTTTTATACTTCCAGCAATTTTTCAACTTTCAATTAACTTTCTAGTTTTCAACTATTTTTGCAAAATACGAACTAAATTCAAATGTAATTCATTACAATGCCGTTAAGAAATAAGTAGGATTCAATCTATTAGTGCCTGTTTGGTTCAGCGTGGAGACCTCCGTTGCAGCGAGCCAACTCCGTTTGCCTCAGTCTATTGAACAGTGTCATATTTAGGTAGGCGTGCCAGCTCCGTTCCTGTGGCAAGAAGCTCCATTACAGTAAACCTTCATCTCTCCTCCCTCTAGCCAATGGAGTTGGAGGAAAATATCTCTATACCCCTCACTACCACCTTTAAAGCACCATCATCGACCAGAAAAGACACCATCTTTACTCCGATTTGCTCTAGTAGAAGCACCATTTTTGATGCAGGTCCAAACACAGAGGTAATGTTTCGTGGCCCTTTCTCTTTTCTTTTGTGGTGGTATCTATTTCTGCTTGGTTGAAGGGTTTGGAGTGTGGATGGGTTTTGGGGGGTTTCGGTTGAAGGCCGTGAGGGTATGTTGGAGTCGTGATGGTAGTGGTGTGGTGTTGGGGGTTGACTTGAAATTGAGGGTGTGGTGGTGTGGTGATGGTGGCCAAGGAGGTGGTTGTGTGGTGTTGAGGGTTGAAGCCGTGGGGGTGGTGATGTAGTGTAGGGGGTGGGGATGTGGTAATGTGGTGATGTTTGTCGAGGACGAGGGGGTGGTCATGTAGTGTTGGGGGTTGAGGCTGTAGGGGTGGTAGTGTGGTATAGGGGTGGGGAAGTGGTGGTTTGATGATGGTGGTGGAGGCCGTGCGAGTGGTCGTGTGGTGTTATGGGTTGAGGGCGTGGGGTGTTGTATAGTGTAGGAGGTGAAGGTGGTGGGGATGTGGTAGTGTGGTAATGGTGATAGAGGTCGTGGGGTGGTTAGTGTGTTGTTGGTGTGGTGTGTGATGGTGGTTGGTATGATGGTGGATGGTGGAGCATGGGTGTGGAAGGTGGTGTTTAGTGTATGGTAAATAATCAAAATTTGTTGTTTTTTTTTTAAACTATGGAATTTGATTTGATTTAATTATCAATTGTTTAATTGTGTTTTTTTTGTAATAATTGTTTAATATATTGTTGTTTAATTTAATTAAGTGTTAAATGTAATAATGATGTATAAATTTAATTGTATATTTTTTTGTAGAATTATTAAATTTAGTTTAGTTAGAGTTTAACTTTAGTGTTGTTTTGATGAAACCCTAAACATGTTACGACTAGATGTTGGAAATGCAGTCAAAGTAACAATAATAATGAACGAGTAGCGTTACATTATAATAATATAATTTAATTAGGTTAGAGTAATTTAACTTGGCAATACGCTATGAACATAATAATTACATATAACAAAATAGTAAAGAAGATAAGAAGAAATATAATTATCATGGTAGCAAATAATGTAAGTGACATTTTAATAAAATTGGAACTAATTTATTTAATTGTGAATTTTTTTAAAAAAATAACTGTTATTAGTGATTCATTAATAATAATATAATTTACGTAGGGTTGAGTAATTTTAGTTACAATGCATAATTAATATAACAACGAGTAGCGATACGATATAATAATATAATTTACGTACGGTAGGGTAATTTTAGTTACAATGCGTATTTAATATATTAATTTATTTTTTAATATGTATAATCATACCATTTTAGTTAGATCACAATAGTCTAACTTTTTAGTGAACTTTAAGGTGTCGTACATTAAGAAAATAAATATTATTAAAAGATATTGATATGACATGTAAATACATCGTGACATGAGTTTGTAGAGAAAAGTTATAATTTTGTATGTTATGGGATGCGTTACTATTCAAGAAAAAAATCTATAGATAAATTATTTAAATTTATAAAAAAAGACTAAAAATATTTAAATTTATTATATTAACTTTTAAGACATATTTTGGATACAACTCAGTTTATTAGAAATATATTGGTTACGTTGACTGTTTCCATATGTTGTGTTGGTTGTTATACATGGTACCCATTGTACATTGTTGTTATTTATGACAAATTGTACTGGTTTTAGTATGTCAACCCAAAATAGGGATAAGGGGAAAACACCCCTGTTGTCCACAAAAGCCAGTTGAGACCTAAATGCAGTTAGAATATTTGTTGAGGTCGTAATTAAACAAATAAAAAATGAAGAACGTAAGGGTACCTTAGAAAGAAGGGATGTAAAGGTTAAGACGCGTACTTCAATGGAAAGACTAGTCGACAGTACTCAAAGGACCAATTTAAGAACAAGTGGGATAACTTAGTAAAGAATGGGTGTTGTGGTATAATTTATTTCAGAATACAATGAGTCTGGCATGGCAAGAGCTGTAATTTCTCATATTTCTGCAACCCACACTAGTGCAGAAAAAGGATTTAATCATGGTTAAAATAGGCTTTTAATCATGGTTAAAATAGGCTTTTAATCACGGTTCATGAACCGTGGTTGTTACAGCCGTGGTAATAGATGAGGACTTTTAATCACGGTTCATAACCGTGGTTATAGAACACATTTAATCACGGTTGCCAACCATAACCTTGATTACACGTGGTCATAAAACGTCCATTTACATTACTATATATAATCACGGTTATGGTAACAACCGTGATTAAAGGGTATCTATCATCATGGTTATTGTAATAACCGTGATTAAATATGATGTTTTTTTTAATGCGGGCTTTGTTTTATTGATTTCCCAAACCTACAATATGATACAACCAACACAGTATATCCCCAGCATATACAGCAACAATAAATAAAACATTAATTTGCTATCAAATCATAACAATGTAGAAAATAAAACTATATACAATTGACATGAATGTAAACTAATAAAATGTAAACCCCTAACCCTACAGTAGGTACAACTATAAGAGAATAAAAATCTTATATCTATCTAAGTCCTTGCCTCACTTCAATGAAGTGTGCGGCCCATTTCTTTCTAACATTATCTACATGTGTCTTAGGAAAGTATGACGGTCCTGAAAGTACTGCAAACAATACACAAAACAATTAGAACAAAAGCTATATTTATTACATGAATTTGATCAAATTGGTAGGAAACTAGGCAAGTGAGACTTAGATCTGTCCATCCATCTACTAAATGTTCTTAGATGATGGTCAGCATGGTGTGCTTGATGTAATAGCCACACTCGTAGCTACCCTCCTACCTATAAGACTACAATAGACATAAAATATAGAATAAGTGAATTCAAGTTTTCAAAATATAATAAAAATTTGAATGAATTCGATTGACTTACTTTTGGGTGCACCCACACCAGTTTTTTTTCCGTTGGACTTACTTCCATACAGTCGACTATATCCAACCACCGACCTGCGTCAGAATAAAACACAAGATAAGTTAGAATCGTAGAAGAGCAAAAATGATGTAATCGGATTTGTAGAAAGTTATTTTATTTTTTAGGGATTAACTTACGTGTCTACTATTGTTTTGAGGTCTTGTGGAACAGTCCTGTGCACAGAATCAAAGTATAAAGCTACTAAAGCCCGGGGACAGATCACCACAAGCGTCCAATGAGCGCTGCAGTTACCAGTGATAAGTGAGACTTCAAAATGAAAAAATTAATCGACAATAATTATGGAATAGAATCTTACCCTCTATGATACGGGGCCAGGTATACCTCTCTCACCATATGGATGATTAAGTGGACCATTATGTCAAAAAGAGAAGGTGGGAAATGCATTTAAAGTTGACTTAGTATAAGTGATGCTTCTTGTTCCAACATATCCAATTCGTCGGGACGATTACTTTGCAACATATGACATTGAAAAAGAAACACAATCTTGTTATGACATTTCTCACATTTTTAGGAAGAATGTCATGAATGGCGATAGGTAGAAACTGTTGCATCAACATATCATAATCGCAAGACTTCAACCCAACTAACTTCAAATCTTTCATGGAAAAACAAGTGTTGATGTTTGAACCATAACCAGACGGAACTTTCACACTACGTAATGATTCACACAAACTTTTCTTTTCTTTTCTAGACAACGTATGACATGCTGGGGGCAAATATGTTCATTTTCCCTTTGATTGTGGATGCAAATCCTGACGTATACCAATTAACTCCAAGTCCATACATGAATTTAGGTCATCCTTAGACTTCCCGGGTATGTTTAAGAGTGTTCCAACTAAACCGTCACACACATTTTTCTCCACATGCATTACATCAATGCAGTGTCTTACATCAAGCTCCCTCAAATGTGGTAGGACAAAAAATGTTGACTTTTTCTTTCAGTGGTTTTGTGTGGTGGATTGTTTTTCACACTTTCCAAACACCACGTTGACGCCTTTCATCTTTTCATATATCTGGCGACCAGATAGTGGTGGAGGGGGCATTTCAAAATCTTGCGCACCGTTGAACAACTTCTTTAACCTACGAAATGGATGATTAGCTTTAAGAAACTTTTGATGTCAAAGATAAACATTTTTCCTACCATGGTGCAGCCGCACAGAACTAGTTCCCTCCTCACACACAGGACAAGCTTTATGACCCTTCACACTATACTCGGATAAGTTACCATACGCTGGAAAGTCATTGATCGTGCAGAATAGCATGACACGCAATTTGAATGATTGCCCTGCAAACCTGTGAAACACATCAATCCTGTCTTCCCATAACATTTTGAGGTCTTCAACTAAGGGAGTTAAATATACATCAATGTCATTCCCTGGTTATCGTGAACTAGAAATCATCATTGATAACATAATATATTCCCGCTTCATGCACAACCATGGCGGCAAGTTGTAAACAAACAACAAAACAGACCACGAACTATAGTTTGTGCTCAGGTTCCTATACGGGTTCATGTCGTCTGTGGCTAGTGCAAGCCTAATATTTCTTAGTTCATGGGAAAAATTTGGAAATATCGTATCCACTTTTTTCCATTACGAGCCATCTGTCGGATGCCTAAGTAGTCCGTCAACAACCCTTTCATCAGCATGTCATCTCATAAGTTTTACATCATCTGCATTGGCAAACAGACGCTTTAGTCTTGGAACTATGGGCAGATAGTCTTGGAACTATGGGCAGATACCACAACACCTTTGTAGGAGACCTTTTAGTACAGACTTCATCAGAATCGGCCTCTTTCTTCTTATACTGTGACACCCCACACCTAGGACATCGATGCAGTATTTCATACTCACCCCGAAATAATACACAATCATTTAGACATACATGTATCTTTGTATACTCTAAATTCATAGGACATAACACCTTTTTGGCCTCATAGTTATGATTCGACAAGGTGTTTCCAGCTGGGAGCATTTCTTTCAAAAACTTCAGTAAGTCAGTGAAGCTTTTATCCGTCCACTTGTTTATGGCCTTCAAATTAAATAATCATAAAAATGCTAATAACCTCATGAAATTGACGCAGTTTGGATACAACATCTTCTCAGAATCCTCACACAGAATTGTATATACATGAGTTCTCTTAAAACCCTCTACCCCTACATCACGGATCATATCCTCAAGTCAGTCATCCATGTCGACATCGGTGTCAGGCATCGAGCTTTGGTTTTCAGTTTGAGAGCTGGTACTTAGCACCACCACATCTTCACCGTGCATATCCAACGGGTATAACTACGAAGAAAACCATCACACAGTAGATATTCTCGCACCTCTTCCAAGTCTAGCTGACGCAAGTTCAAGCATTTAACACAAGGGTAAAAATACCTTCCATTCACATTCTCAGCATTTCTCACTACGAATTCTATAAATGATTCAACTCCACCCTCATACTCTAGACTTATGCGTGATGCAGTTATCCAACTCCGATCTATACCAATTGTTTACAAGGTGCTATGATCAATCTTACTTTTTTTACAAAGGTGGTGGTCCTAGCCATTCAGGATCACAATTGTTTTTATACGTCATTGATATATACAGGTTAGGAGTTATTTTAAAATTTGGTCAAATTTTGGTAGTATTTCGCATTAGTCTTTAAGTACATAAAATGAGAGCGGTCAAATAAAATTCAACCACAACCAAATATGCACCCAGAGAACAACACAAAATGCAAGTTACCAAAACTTTATCAAATTTTAAAATAACTCCTAACTTGTACATACCAATGACGTATAAAAATAATTGTTTATCCTAAACTGTCTAGACAGACAATTCAAGATTCAACACAAACGATGAAATCAATTAATTTAATGACCATTTGTGTTGAATCTCAAATGGAGAACTACGGTTCACTCATGCAAAGCAACTTTCATACTAGTTAACTAGTATGAGCCTACGAGTTCGTAACATTGACAACCACACATACAACAGCAACATAAATAACATTATATGAAAACAACAAACAACAACAAAAATAACATTATATACTGTACAGTGAAATGTAAATTTTGATTAAAAATAATACTTAAAAATGTGTAATAATTTACTTAACTTTTCTCCTAAATTAGTATAATGTATGTAAATTTTGATTAAAAATAATACTTAAAAATGTGTAATAATTTACTTAACTTTTTTCCTAAATTAGTATGATGTTTCTAATTTGTTGTTTTGAAGTACAACTATGGTGTAGGATTATGGATTATGGATTATGGATTATGGTGTTGAATTATAAGACTTTTAAAGTTTGGACTTTTATTTAGTAATTAGTATGATGTTTTTAATTTGTGTTATTTTCAAGTAGAACTATGGTGTTGGATGATGGATTATGAAACTTTTGAAGTTTGAACTTTTATTTTATGGATTATGGATATGGTGTTGAATTATGACATTTTTCAAGTTTTGTTTTGTAATGGAATGTGAACAAAAAAATAAAAATAAAAATTGGTGTTAGAACTTGGAATGTGACGAAAACACTTTTTTTTGGCATTTTCTTATTTTTATTTGATTTTTATTAATTAAGTTAGCATTAACAACAATTTAATGATAATGAACAAAAACAATATGTAATATAAGTTGAGTATAAATGGTTTTTTAATAAAATTACCCTTATTTTATACATGTTAAAAACATATTTAAGATAAAATTTTATATCAAAAGTGATTTGATATGTTATTAATGTATGCTAAAATTGATTTAAAGTTATGAGAATCATATTCAAAGTTAAAACTATTTCTTACAAAGGCATGAGAAATGAACATTACCCTATGAGTAGAGATGTGAACAAACTCAAATGAACATATCCAAGCATTAATTATTAATAAGCATTTTCAGTACAAACATGAACAAATAAAGAAGCATTTTCGATACAAGCATTTTTAGTACCAACGTATGTGCTCTGCATAGCCAAACAAAAGAAGAGAATGTCACACATGACAAAGGCACAATGCAGCATAGGGAAAAAGAAAAGAGGAAGAAAACACTTACCTGAACGGGATGATGACAAGAAGAGGACAAAAGGGGGAAAAGAACCAGTGCGAATACGAGAGCAAGCAAAGAGAGGACGAGGACAAGCAGAAGAAGACCAGTGCAAAAGAAGGAGAGACAGAAAAAAGCCTAAAAGGTGCGACTTTTGAAGTTTCTAAAAAGATATACAATCACGGATCCCCTTGAAACCGTGATTATATTACACAGATAATCACGGTTACACCAATACCCCTGGTTAAATATTAACTCTATATCCATGGTTAAAGTGACAACCGTGATTGTATCCATCAATATATAATCACAGTTGTAGAGTCAACCGTGATTATATAGTCCCTAACGAATAAACCTTAAACCCTAAACCATATATCCATGATTAGAAATACAACCATGATTATATATTCAAGGATATGATTGGTTCTGATGTTATCCGTGATTATATATTTACCCCTGAACCTACAATCACAGGTGGTTAACAATCGTGATTATATAGTTACCTTATAATTTCAAAAATGTCACCGTGTATTCTTTTATCACTGGTCTAGTTTAACCCATGATTATATCCAGTTGTTATATCCACTTTTTGCACTAGTGCTATCAGATATTGAGTTTGACAATGTAAATAAAAATGACAACTATATGTCATATCAACATCGGACTCATTTTGTAGCCAATGATGAGGTTGACACAATTTCATTGCCAGACATGACTGTTGTTCGTGACTCCATCATAGATCAAATAATACATGCTGAATTTACTAATTAATAATGTCTATCATTAGTTGTATATTACACTTTATAATATCTTTTCCTTACATTGTCTTCTTAAATTGTTAAACACTTAACATTATCTATTGCCAGTTAATACATGTAATTTATTTTCAATTTATTATATTTTCAAATGTACCTCTAACAGTAACAAAAACACATTTCTTTTTCATTAAATTTGTATATAATATTTTCATTTAAATAAATCTATTCATTAAAATATATACAAGTTGCATATTATAATTATATATAATATAATCTAATTTATTAAATAAGTAAATATATATATATATATATTCTATTATATATATACATATTAAATATATTATTCATTAATACCTATTTTGGTAATTTTCCATCAAATCATTATTTTTCTCAACCAATTTTACCCAACTTTTTTCTAACTAAACGCAATTGCTTCTTTTTTAACCTACTTTTAAAATGTCATCATCCAAACATAATCACTTCAACAAAACCTTAGTTTTCTTAGTGCCTGTTTGGATTCCATAGTTTTCTTCGTTGTGTTAGATTAACTCCGTCCAGCAACTATGTTTTCCACCATTTCTGTTTGGCTCCAGTAACTATGTTCAGCAACCTCCGTTCAACATCCTCCAACGACGTTTCCGTGGAGGTGGTCCATAGCTCCCTTTAGCCAACTCCATTTCCCCATCAGCTTTTGTTTGTGGTGCAAGGACCATTTTGCCCCTGGGTGGTAGTTTTATTTCCGATTGCAACTTCTACCATTGCAAGGCTGTAGAGCTTAAGGAACCAGCAAATTGGGCATGGTGTGGCCATTGCTGTTAGATCCAATTTTTGAAAATTTTCCACAATCATTGAAACTAAAAGGTGAATAATTAAGAAGACTAACCAAAAAATAATGATAAAAAAAGCTCCAGAAGCCCCACGATATTATTTCAACCCACTGTTCACCTTCACATTGGCTTCTTTATGAATAAAAGAAGAAACAAATTCATTATAAATTTACTTGGTTATATGCATTTTTTTAAAAATAAAAAATAACATGATTATAAAATATTAATTTAACTTTTTTATAATATTTTTAATAGAGTATTTTAATATACATTTATTAATATTAATTATTATTAAATATATCTTGTTCATATAATTTTTAATAGAATATATTAATATAGAATTTAAATAATATTTTACCATTTTTTCAACTAATACCCTTTTTGGTAATTTTTTATCCAAAATCAATTCTTTTCAACCAAATTTACCAAAACATTTTTCAACCAAATACAATCACTACTTCTTAACCTCCGTTTAGAAAAAGTATCCAAACACAATCACTTTAACAAAACCTCAATTTTTTTAAACCCCATTTACAAAACCTCAATTTTCTCAACCAGGTTACACTAACGTTTAACTAAACGGACCCTTAACCTTATTTATAAATATTTAGTTTTCTCAATTAGGTTACCCTAACTATTGACCAAACAGATTCTTAAAATATATGATAAATGCACGTAGCATAACGTGTCCTACTAAAGTCATCGTAGTTTTCCTTCTTTATAGTTGGATATCTGATCCTTTTTCTTTTAAAACTTATTTTTCACAGAAAGCATGTGAACACTGATTTTCCCTCTTCTTTATTTTTGCCATTTGATTATTAAGAGACCCATCACTAGCTTTATTTAATTTTTTTTATCAGACCCATCCCCTTCATCATCTATGGTTCCTGAACTGGTCTAGACCGGGGTCTATGGTCCGGTGTGGGACCAGCCACTAAAGTATATGTATTTTGGTGCTTATACACCGGTACAGTGGGTATCCAGTATTGTAATCCGGCCTCTCAGTGGGAGAAACCGGTCTCGTTGTCCTGGAGATCCTTCACACTAGAGTTTCGCGTTGGTGTGGGCAAAAGGTGGTGTCACCTGCGAAGATTCTCCGACGCTCAAGTTAGAAGAGTGTATATGAACTCTGTGAACACTTAAGCAATGCAATAGTAAGATAAGAGTTAGAACAACGTAACCTTGCATGTGTATTGGAATATGTTATTTATAGTTGGACATGGAAAATAAATCATTGGATGCAGGTGGGCCTATAAGTTCTGATACCGTGTATAGAGTGTCAATCAAAGTGGCTCAGTGCTTAGAGTGTGACAGGGGGTAGGTCAATTATCAGTGTACGATTCTGACACGGGGATGGAAGATAATCACCTTTTCCGTACATCACGCCTGCGATCGTACCTACTCCTTTCTGCAAGTGATATTGGCACATTCCGCTGTGTAGAGTATCCACACTTGATAAGTTATAACCCCTCTTATCTCATTGTGACACTGAGGCAAAAGGTTATACGTGACGGGGAAGTGAGGGCGGATGAAATATCCGATGAGGTGAGAACGGATGAAGTATCCGATGAGAGCGGATAACCGGTGTGGAGATACTCCCTTGTGATACCGGTTGCCCTTCTGGAACAGTCATGCTGACGTCAACACTTGAGGGTCCGGTATCCAGACCAGATCAGTTCCCCACGGTAGATTAAAGCTTCATTTTCCCATAACTACAAGCTCCATTTCCTATACAAGCATGAGAATATTTTAGGATTCAAGAAAACCATTCATAAAGAAATAATAAAACCCATCAATAACAAGGGAAAAGAGGAGGTCAGATTCTGAAAAAATTAAAAGGAAGAGGAGATTGGGGGATCTATTTTATTTTATTTGCTCCATCAGAACAATACATAAAGACTAGAAAATAAAAAAACACGGGTCTGATCTTCATTATCGGGGGGGACATCCTAACTTCTTCACCATCATCCCACAAAACACCAACAGGGAATCTACCAACAACATTTAACAAGGAAAAAGAAAACCAAAAAATAGAGATAACAAAGACCTTCACCTTTCTTCATCAATCAACTGTAAATCAAAGAGAAGAATTCAAGGTTCCAACAACAGCTCCCCTGCCGCCAGACCTCCACATTCCAGTCTCTATCCCCTGCGACGCCCAGATCGGCTTCTTCCGGTCTCCATCGCCGACGAAGACCCTCTCCACCGTGAACACCCCGAGGCCCCCCTCTGCCCCTTCCGCTCACACTGTCGACTCCCCTCCGCCTAGGCTCCGATTGTCGCCTCTTCTTCCCTCCCTCCTTCGATCGTCTCTCCCACTCTCTTAGTTTGGCATCTCTCTCCCTCTCCCTCTCCCTCTCTATTATTCTCTCTGTTTCTCTCTCATTCTGACCGTCTCCCCCTCCCTGTGTCTCACGATCTCAGTCTCTCTCACTCCCCTATTTTGTTCTACCATCCCACCCCTCTCTGTACTCCCTCTTTTCTTAACTCTTTCCCTTCACAATAAACCCTAATGGGTTATCAGTGTAGCTTAGGTAATGGGCCTCAGACTGTCTTTTGAAAAAAGGGTGTTTTGGTTATTCTAAAAAAGGTTTTAATTTTAAAATAAATGTCTTATGTGATAAGAGATCTAAAAATAAAATATCTTTTAGAATAAAAAATATGTAGGTGGATTATTTCTTTCTTTTTTTAATTAAGAAAATTGGAAATATTGAAGGGTTAGATCCCTTTTCTTAGAATATAATAAATTCGTCATGCTAAATAAAAACAAAAATATCTTTTTTAAAATAGCAATAAATAGTTTTTTTCTCTGTTCTTTCTATTTTTGTGGTGAATCTTGAAGATGAAACAAATTATAATCTAAACATATCTTTTTACAAAGTAATAATCTTGAATAAAAAAATCAAATCAAAATATCTTTTCTAAAATAAGGGTACAATCTGTTTCTGAGGAGTTTTAAAAATAAGGTCGTCTTAAAACAAAAACATATCTTTTTACAAAAAAATAATATTTTAAATTAAACCAATCTTTTCTAAAATCAAGGTACAATTAGTTTACTATTTTATGATGATGAAAAAGGGTAAAATATGCTTAAACCTAAACATTCCTTTTATGAGAATGAATAACCTTTTTATACTATATCAGAATCTTATAAGCGATGTCGTGCAAAATTACTTTCGCCTACATCGCTGTTATAAGATTTCAAAGGTTTATGCATGTGAGAAGTACTTCGCCTTGCATTTCTCCTTCCCTATAAATTCCTTTCATCATCAAAAATTAAACTAATTAAAAATAATTTTAAATACAATTTTAAATATTTTAGTATCGTACTAAAAATAATTTCCCAGAGAACTACGTAACCTTGATTTCTCGAAACTTTGAGAATACATAGGAGCGGGAATCAATTCCTGACGGGCCCACTTTCTTTTGTTTAATTTATGTGCCTCTGTTATAATCTCAATTTATTTTATCTATTTAATATTTTATTTAAATAGTAATTTGTTTAAAACGAGTCTAATTTAGACGTGACGTCTTGTTAATCTCGTATTTTTAGTATTTTATTTAAAAACGGTAATCTGTTTAAAACGGGGTTAATTTAGACGTGACATCTTGTTAATCTCACGTTTTTAACATTTCATTTAAAATCGTAATTTCTTTGAAATGAGGTTAATTTAGACGCGACGTCTTGTTAATCTCATATTTTTGATATTTAAAATAGTAATTTTTTTAAAATGAGGTTAATTTAGACGCGACGTCTTGTTAATCTCATATTTTTAATATTTTATTTAAAATGGTATTTTCTTTAAAATAAGGTTACTTTAGACGTGACGTCTTGTTAATCTCATATTTTTAATATTTTATTTAAAATGGTATTTTATTTAAAATGAGGTTAATTTAGATGTGACATCTTGTTAATCTTGTGTTTTAATATTTTATTTAAAATAGTATTTCCTTAAAAATGAGTTTAATTTGGACGAGACGTCCTGTTAATCTTAGGTTTTGTTAATCAACTTTATTCTACTCCATCTTATTTGATTTTGGGGTAACCGTTTTATAAAGGACAGTTGTGAGGTGCTAATACCTTCCTCACCTGTAATTCGACTCCCGAACTTAGAATTTTACTTTCATGACCAGTGCTTTAACGAAAGGTTTTCCCGATATTTTATCCTTAAAATTATTGGTGGCGACTCCCTGTTTTCTTTTCGAAAGGATTTCGAAACCCGTTTTGTTTTTTCCGAGGGTCGGTCGTCCCGCCGCGATCCCCGTCGCGACAGATGGCGACTCCACTGGGGACTTAGAGAGTCAAGCCAATTAAATTGATAGGGCATGTTTTTAAATAGCCTGTTAATTATTTAGCTTCTTCCTTTATTTATTTTCTACCAATGTTTGTATGCGGTCTATGTTTATTTATATTTTGTCATGTATGTTCTGTTATCTCTGTATATTATTAAACCCTAGGGTAGACGACTTTGTTTTGTTGTTCTGTGTTTGTTCTTTGTGAAGGATTGGTAAGGTAAAGGTATTGGATGCCCCTTTCACACACTACACTCACAATTTGCACACACTTTTGAGCTGGACCCTGTACCCAGGCCCAAATAAAACTTAAGATTAGGGGAGGTTGGTAGCGGTGTCATTTGGGATGTACTTCCTGTCTGGCTATCGTGAGAACCTCAACTAGAGTTTGACTTATTCATGATGCCCACACTTAGTAGACTTCCTACTGTTGTGGTCAACATCATAAGTAGGATCTTGGCTCTAGTGATCTTTAGACAGTAGTGCAAGCTATCTATTGCTAGATATCACTGTTAGATAAATCCTAGAACCGATAGGAGGCCTTCAGAAATACCCATTTTAGGCCACAAGGGGGCAGACTTTTCCTCTGCCTTTCCTCCTTCTCGCTGTCCCTTGTTGGACCACTTACCCGTTCAAAGGATTGCTTTTTCCACAAATGAAATTTTTAAAACTAATGATCCTTTGACGGGCAAATAATCCTTTCATTTTTCACATTTCATTAAAGTCTTTGGGTCCTAAGTTATGGATTTTCTGTGTTGTCAAAAAAAAAGAAAAAAAGAAAAAAAACAAAACATCCAAAAGTAAGAAAAGAGAGTCAAAAAACAAAAAGAAAGAAAAAGAAAAAAGTTGATGACGATTGGAAGGTCCATAACCCACAGGGCTCTCGGTTTGTCACGAGTTTTGTCAATCGTTACTTCCTGATTATAAAAATGTCTTCCAAAAGTTGCTAAGGGGGTAGCGATTTACGAAACACGTCTTTTATCAATGACTGATTTCATTTTCTTTGTGTTCTCGTAGGAAGCTATTCAGAGATAGGCGAATATCTTCGTGTGAAATATGGAAATTAATATGGGGTCAGGTAGTTGTGGTACAAGTGTAACTGAGTTGAGGAAGCTACTGCATGTTAAAGCAAAGAAGGTCGACACAGCTAGTTTACAGGCACTGGGTAAAAAGTTGAATCTGACTCAAAATATGGCTTTCGCTAGGAAATATGGAAAAAATTTGAAGTTGTTGGAGGTCGAGGTACAAGTTGAGGCGATCACCGTGTTGACTCAGTTTTATGACCCACCTCTTCATTGTTTCACATTTCGGGATTTCCAGTTAGCTCCGTCTATAGAGGAATTTGAGCGGATTTTAGGGATGCCTCTAGAAGGACAAATGCCTTACCGTCATCTGGAGCATCAAGCAAATATCGCTTTCGTTGCCCGTGTCTTAAAAATTGGCCCAGAGGTGTTGAAGGGGGCACAACTATGTAGAAATCAGACCCCGGGGTTCGCTCGGGAATATCTTGAGAAACACCTGCACTTCCTAGCTGAAAAGGAAGATTGGGATACCTTTACGGACGTTTTGGCTCTTACTATCTATGGTGTTATATTACTCCTAAACATAGACAATTATGAGGACTACGAGGCAATCGACGTCTTCCTAACTTGAAAGCTCAGGTTTAAGAACCCCGTCACTGCTATTTTGGTGAATGTCTGCTGCACTATGGACTTCTGTCATACACAAGGCGGGAAAAGGATCATCTGTTGTCTGCCAGCTTTGTATGTGTGGCTTACGTCACATGTCTTTAACCAAGTGGGCAAGGTTGAATGCCATGTTTCTGATCTGAAGTTGTGCCAGTTAGCGACAAAGAATGGGCGTGAGTGGGCCAATCATCTGGTGGGGCTCACGGCTGAAAAAGTAAGGTGGTATCCACAATGGTTGAGGGTTGACACCATAATTTACCACTGTGGAAACTACCTGAATGTTCCCCTCATGGGCACTCAGGGATGCATCAATTACAACCCTATCATCGCCAAGCGCCAATTAGCCTACCCCCTTCTTGGGCCACCTGACGAGGAGTCGCTCACTTTTTTTGTTTTCTACTATATGAAAGGAGATTACACCTCTGCCGTTCGGAATATAGTGGAGGCTTGGAAGAAAGTGCACAAGAAAGGGAAAGAGTTAGGGGTCTAAAGCCATGCTGTAAAAGAAAAATACTATCAGTGGATCCTAAATAGGGTATCCATAGTCAAGCTGCCATTCAGGAGTCCCTCCTACCACCCAACAAGCACGCCTGTTCCCCCACCCATCTTTGAAGATGAAACAACAAAAGCTATAAGAGCCAAGATAGAGGAACTGACCGCAAGAAACAAAAAGCTAGAAGAAGACTTGCTGAAGTCTCAATAAGAATGTTCCCTTTAGAAAAGGGAGAACCTAGAAAGCAAGCAAACCATCGAGGAATTAGGGAAGAAGCGGAAAACTAAAAGGGACCATATGAGAAAACAAGAGCAATGCCTCCGAGCGGCCAACTCGCAACTAAAGATGAAGAGCCGTCAGAGGGACACCATTCTGGCTGATAAGCAGCTTCTGAGGGATATGTTGGCAAAGGCCAAGGAAAATAAGCGAAATGCTCTGGTGCAAAAAGAATTACTGCAGTCACAAATTCATAGGGTGGAACGTCAACTCAACGAGGTGGTAGAGGCTTGCCAACAAGAAATAAACGACGAGCGTCAACATGCAATGGAAGTAGAGCAAGACTGTCGTGAGGCTATACGTACATTAGAGGCGAAAACAACGCAGCAGGACGAGGTCATTCGTTCATGGATGGACCGCTTCGCCAACCTGGCATATTTAGCCAACGGGACACTAGAAGACCTCCCACTTCTACTCAAGCAAGCCGAGGGAATGGTTAATCCCCTTACTACCCCAAAGGAAATTGTAACCTTCTTGAACTATTGTAGGAAAAGGCTTTGTAAGATGAGGGCCATGATTGCCCGAGCTAGGAATGACTGATTCATTTTCTCGTGATGTAACAAACTTAGCAGTTATGTATTTTGCGGTACCTCAGAATAAAGGGATCTTTTGTCTCCACAACTATCTCATGTTAATTTCCATTTATCACGTACTTAGTACTTTTGAATGTGACGTTCTGAGGAACAGTCGAAGGATAGTCGACAAGTTCCGAATGGCTTCACGCACAATTTTTATTTACACTCTCTTTATCGCTTTGTTTTATTTACTAAACATGTTCTTTCTTTTTAACGAATTTTTGTTTTCCTTTCAAAAGACATCACAAGTAGGCATCCTTACCAGACCCAACTCTAAAAGAGACTCATGGCCAAGGTAGAAGTCGTGGATGAAGACTTCAGGACTGAGTTCGATCAGCTGAAAGAGCGAGTAGCAAAGTTAACTATACTTCTGGAGAAGAGGCACGCGGAAGGAGGCTCCTCTACAGGTGTTGAGGACGCCCAACAGTAGCCTACCACCCTGCCACATCCCCCTGGTTTTGGCCCGACGAGTACCCAACTCCCTAATCCAACGACACCTGCTTTCACTATTAATATCGGAAGACCTAACCCTGTCGTTAAGTCCCAGCTACCTTATGGCCAGTCTTACGCACAACAACATACATTTATTGGCCATGACGGCAACCTGGTACCTTTTCCACCCTATGGCCTACCATCGGGATATTGTCCCCCGCTCGCTAACCAATAAGACACCCACGACCAGCAAGCAGAAAACCCTCACACCTCACACAGCGCCCAGCCAAGTATGCCACCATCCCATGACCCTCAAAGCTCTCAAGCCTAAAACAGACAAGCCCAGATAGCGCAACTGACTTACAATGCACAAGCCCAGATGGCCCAGCCAACTTATAATGTACAAGCCCAAATGAACCAGCCAGCTTACGCCGTACAAGTTATGGCTCGACCCCGGGGTCCCTCGCTAAATGCAGGCCAATGAACCAGCCACACAGCTATCTGTATGGGTACACAACCCCATATGGGGCCAATCCCCAAGACGCGACACACATGATGAACTCGGTCGCCGAGCATAGCGCGGTCGCAGCTCCCCAAAAGGGAAAGATAGAAATCTTGGAGGAACGTTTGAGAATTATGGAAGGCACTGGAGGTTTTGGATTGGTGGACATTCCTGAGCTATGTTTGGTCACAGACGTTGTTCTCCCACCCAAATTCAAAATGCTAGACTTTGACAAGTATCGAGGAATGACTTGTCCAAAGAACCATCTCACGATGTACTGCTAAAAGATGGCATCCTACTCTTCTAACAACCAATTGTTGATCCACTGCTTCCAAGATAGCTTGGTTGGGGCCGCCCTCACGTGGTACGCACACCTTGAGCGGAACCATATTCGTTGCTGGAAGGACTTGGCAGATGCCTTCATCAAACAATACAAATATAATATTGACATGGCACCCAACAGAGTTCAGTTACAGAACATGGTAAAGAAAGACAGTGAAGCGTTTAAAGAGTATGCCCAACGTTGGCGAGAGAGAGCTGCACAAGTGGACCCCCCGCTGTCAGAAAAAGAGATAGTCACAATGTTTATCGGCACGCTCCCATCGCCCTTCTATGGCAAGATGATTGGTAGTGTTTCATCTAACTTCTCCGACATTGTGACTATCGGGGAAAGGGTAAAGAGCGAAATACGAACAGGAAAGATCACCCGAGGCCCATCTAGGGCAAGCACGATAAGAAGACCGGCACCTGGAGATGGTAGTAAAAGAGATGGAGAAACTAATTCCATCTCTTATGATCAAAAGACAGCTCCACTGAGACCATTCACCCCTACCACGGTCTAAGCCCCCAATCCTCATGCACCATACCCGTATGTGGCCGCCGCCGCTCATAACCCGACATCTGATACTCCCCACTTTCATTCTCCCATGGTGAGAGCGCCAGTACCACAACCTATGCCATACTGTCCCCCACAACAAGTAATTCAGCCACACAACCCCAATCAGAATACAAGGAGACCCAACAATGAGCGCACCCCTGTGCTGTTTGATCCTATCCCAATGACATATACTGAACTTTTGCCGCTTCTCATTCAAAAGGGTCTGGTGGCTCCCTGCCCTTTGAAGCCGGTGCAACCCCCTTACCCAAAAAGGTATGATCTTAATGCTCATTGTGATTACCATGCTGGGGCATCAGGGCATTCCATGAAAAATTGCATGGCCCTGAAATATAAGGTAAGAGACCTGATTAATGACGACTGGCTCAACTTTTGAGAACAAAATCCGAATGTGGCCACAAATCCCCTACCCAACCATGGGGGTTCAGGGGTTAATGTCGTGGAGGAGGATGAGGAGTGCATCACAGATGTTGCTGATGTGAAGACACCATTAAAGACAATTTATTCCCACTTTCTCAAGCAAGGTTTAGTGAAGGAGCCTTGGACTGAGGAGCATGACAAGGATCGGACTGCCGAACGCCAAAACTTCTGTGAACTTCTGCAAGGGCTCATGGATGGAAATGTTGTGCAAGTCTGTAAGCGTCGTGAAGACAAGGTGAATATGATTCAAGAATAGTCAGGGGTGCTAGTTCCTAGGCCTTTAACAATTTTCTATAACAAGAGCCCTCTGGCGGCTCCCATTTCTATGCGACCAATCGTTACTATTCAAACACCTACCCCATTTTCATTTAAGGATTCGCGGGCTGTCCCGTGGAAATACGATGTGGATGTAGTCATTGCAGGCTCGACAATGAGCAACCCATCATTATCGACAGTCACAAACATTGCCGGGTTAGGAGGTGTGACCCGGAGCGGGAGAGTATACGCCCTTCCAGTGGCGAAACAAAAGGGGCTGTAACTGACGAAGAGGCCCAAGAATTCTTAAAGTTTATTCACCAAAGCGAATATCAAGTACTAGACCAGTTGAACCATACTCCGGCTAAAATCTCTCTGTTGTCGTTATTGATAAATTCCGAGCCACATAGGAAGACACTAATGAAGGTGCTGAATGAGGCTCATGTCAGCCATGACCTCCCCGTTGATAAGTTTCAGGGAATAGTAGGACACATCATCGCAGATAACTATCTGACTTTCACCGACGATGAGATACCATCGGAAGGAATGGGGCACAACAAGGCCCTCCACATCTCCGTGAAATGCCGAGATCATATTCTAGCAAAAGTGCTAGTTGACAACGGGTCGTCCCTTAATGTAATGCCCAAATCAACGTTGGCCAAGTTGCCATTTGACGGGACATATATGAAGCTGAGTGCCACAATCGTACGGGCCTTTGGTGGTACACGGAGAGAGGTCATAGGCGAGATTGAACTGCCAATTCAAGTTGGGCCGTGCACGTTCCAGTTCCTCTTCCAGGTCATGGATATCGTGCCTGCTTACAGTTGCCTGTTAGGTCGGCCATGGATCTATTCCGCCGGGGTGGTCCCGTCTACCCTGCACCAAAAACTGAGGTTTATAATAGATAACAAGCTGATAATTGTCTCTAGTGAGGAAGACTTTCTGGTCAGCAAATCCCTGGCAACCCCTTACGTCGAGGCGGTGGAAAAGGCCCTTGAGACCTCATTCAAGGCATTGAAAATCGTAAATGCCATATACGTGGGGGAAGGGACCACGGTGGTTAGAGCCCGCATGCCAACTGCATCCCTTGTGATGGCAAAAATGATGCTGCGCAAAGGATATAAGCCTGGGAAGGGGTTAGGGCGTGCTTTAAACAGAGAGGTAGAGCCTGTGCGCCTTGTTGAGAATAGAAATGGTTTTGGCTTGGGGTACCGGCCCACGGCCACCGATAGGAAAAGGGTGGAGGAAGAAAAGAGGGAAAGAAGGGCTTCCCGTCTTGCCGGTAGGGAGCCTCATACCACAAGAGTCCCCATCTATGATCTCTACAAAAGCTTCCGGAGTGCTGGATTAATGCCTCCAGACCTAGCGGCCGTTGTTGAAGAATGTTTTTATGATGGTGCTGATCTCGTGGTTGCTTGCCCGCCGAGCCAAGAACTTTGTAACTGGGAGGCCGTCGAGCTTTCCACGACTTTAAATGTTTCATCAAAGTAATTTGTTAGTGCTTTAATGTCTTGTTTGTCCCTCTGCTATGCCTAAGGCTTTGGGACTTTCCCATGTAATAAGGGCGAAAAAACTTGTTTTATCATTTAATCAATAAACGTGTGACGACCCTCGTCAATTTCCTTATTTTTCAAAATAGATTTTTCTCTTTTAAATAAAATCCACCCGGTCTCAAAATAAAATGATAATTACTTTTCTTAAATACTTTCAAAATAATAAAATCATACTTAAAATAGCAATTTCCGACTGGAAATAAATCCTTGAATAAAAGCATATTAAAAATAATGAGCGATCAGAAATATTTCAACACAAAATAAGACTGAATCAGCGAAAGGGATAAAACAGAGCCAGGGGTATTCGCCTGAGCGAGCCCCTGATTCGCTTAAGCGAGTGTCGACTCGCTTGAGCGAATGCCACACGGCGAACCAAACTCACGAGTCGGGGTTTCGCTCGGAAAAGGACCACTCGGTTATGTGTCACTCGGTAACAGCTTACAATTTCATCACTCGGAAAACTCTTAGCTTTCATTCACTCGGAAACACTCTTATCTTTCTTCACTCGAAGTCTTAGCCATTGTTCACTCGGAGAGTCCCTAATCTTCCACTCGGAAATGGGTCTCTCGGTTATTCTCCTCTCGGAAAGAATGAAGGATACTCAAATGGGCATCAATTCAATCGGCCCTTGCTCAGATAAGAAGAAATCAACTCGGCTAACTTCACCCGGTAATCGACTCTGCTACAGCAATGCAAAATTTATTTATAAAATAAACACCAATCATTTAACGTCAAGAATTTATTTCATCACACAGACAACACTGTAACATCAAGCACTCGGAAAACTCAATATATACATATATTACACTTCATTCAAATTCACTCGGTGCCTTGGCATCAATCCTCCGCTTGGCGCACCTCCATGGCTCCGACCTCTTCCCTGTCACTGGTTACTAAAAATGTAAACCACAGTAAGGGTGAGTGTTTAGCATCATAATTAATCTATAATGGAATTTAAATAAAATACAAGTATAAACTCCGTCTGATTCCTTTATTCTCGAACTGCACATTTCACTCGGCATTTACTCACAGTCAGCAATACACTCACACTCGGCAATCATATCAATTAACACTCGGCACTTATTGCATTTCTCACTCGGCAATTATAACCATCACACTCGGCAAATTATGACAGTTCACATTCATTAGATACAATAAAATTGCACTCGGCAAATATAACATCATACTCCAATTCTCACTGCAAGTACAACAATTCATACTCGGCAAACATAACAATTTTCCACTCAGAAAATATAACATCACTCAGCAATTATTTCAATTTTCATTCGGCAATTAAAACCAATTTACACCCGGAAAACATAGCCATCACACTCGGCAAATATAACAAACTTCACTCGGCAAGTATAGCAAACTGCACTCAGCAAATCTAGTAAACTGCACTCGGCAAACATAGCCATCACACTCAGCAATTAGAACAATTTACACTCGTCAAATACATCATACTCATCAAATAGATCAAATTCTCATTTGGCAATTATAACAAATTGCATTTGGCAAAATCATCAAGTCATCAATTGTCACAACTGACTCACATAAAATTGACGCCTAGTATCCGGATACTAAAGGATCGGCCTTCAGCTGGGAGTCCGACTTGACATCCCATGAACCCGACTTGGTTCACCGAGCCCGACTTGGCTCCCCCTCAACCATTGGGTCATAGACCTCTGGCTAGCTCAACTGGGTCCTGCTTGACCACTGAAGCCAAAAACGAGGGTAACATATACCGTCGGCCATCTCATACCACATAATCACATTTCAATCATTTCATATCATCATCAATCAATAAATGCAACTACCAGAAACTGGCATGTGCTCTCATCATAGGGCGACCGACTTGTCAAGCCCATCCATCACATTATCACTCGGGCGACCTGCTTGTCAAACCCGACTCATTAAACACATCACTCGGGTGACCTGCTTGTCAAACCCGACTCATTAACAATATCACTCAGGTGACCTGCTTGTCAAGCCCAGCATCACATTTCCATTAAACACTGATTGTCACAACATTAAATATTTTTAATTTCAATCGGCTCCAGCCACACACACACAATCGGAAACCGATCGGTGTCTATACATATACATGCATTTTTTCACATTCATATACAATTCATTCGGCGTCATCACAATTATCACAACATCAAATACTCCTCTAGTCACATACACACGATCAGAAACTGATCGGTGCTCACACACATGCATACTCATACATTCTTAAATTTCATTCAGCAAAGTCACACACACACAATCCTAAACTGATCGGTGTGTACATTCATACGTACATTCATATACATATTCACATAATTTCACTCGGCATCATCTCTTACCCGGTTCACAGTCATTCCAATGACTCAGACAATATGTCCTATTTTAATTAATTATAACCCGAACACCCCCTTACCTCTGTTCTGAGCTTTAACAGTTGTTGGGTGCACCGTTCCACCTCCGTTCCAGCACCAGCTTCCTCAGTGTTCATTCCTCCATCAGTGTTCATTCCTCTACCTACAGGTCTGGAACGTGAAGTTCATTAACATCACACCATCATCCATACGGTCAAGGGCCATTTACAGGCTTACTGCCAGGAGGAGTGGGATCGGAACAGTACCCTCCTCTATACACATGACCATTCGTCCAGAAAAGAAAGAAAGAAGGTAAGGCAGTAACTTTTAAACGGTTCAAAAGACTTACCTTGAAATTATTGTCACAACTCTGTAATTATTTCAAGGTATGGACCTTCCTTCAAGCTTACAGCTCTTCGACGATGGAGGAAGGAGAAGGAGAAAAGGAACAGGTAAAGAAGAAAAAAAAAGAAGAAGGTTCTCACAGAAAGTGAATGATTGAGAGAGAGAGAAACCTTTATTTAACTCATGGAAACCGGTCACCTGCCCAACCGATCACTTCCAATTGGTTACCTACTCAGCCGGTCATTTCTCCATTTCCTTTTCAATTTCTTTAAAGATTTAAATTAAACCTTTCTTCTTCTAATTACACCTTTTATAATTAACCAATAATTCTTAAAAATATCCAATAAATTCCTAAAAATAATTTTTAACATTTTCCACTTCACAAAATTTTCTACAATTATCCGGGATGTTACAAAACGCGTGTCGAAATTAAAAAAAAAAACTCTCTTCTTATCCCCTTTATCTTTGCTTTGAATCATTTTCTTTACTTGCTTGCTCCTCCTTTTCTTTTTTATTTGCCATAATACACTAAATTGCAGATCCAAAAATGACCCTCTTGAGATTAGTGAGGTCGCGATCCCGTTTCACGACTTCGATCACCCAGTTAACTACGCCGATGAGGAAGGTGGGGAAGATTGTGAGCCACCGCCCGAGCTGACAAGGTTGTTAGAACAAGAAGATAGAAAGATTCAGCCCCACTAAGAAGAGGTCGAAGTAATCAATCTGGGAGATGAAGAGCATACAAAGGAGGTCAAGATTGGTACTTCCCTAAGTAAGGAGCAAAGGGAAGAATTAACCAAGCTTTTAGTGGAGTTCCGTGACGTTTTTGCTTGGTCTTATCAAGACATGCCTGGCCTCGACACCAACATTTTCGAATATAAGTTACCACTGAAGCTCGAATGCCCACCGATAAAACAAAAGTTACGCCGTATGAAGCCAGAGATGCTTCTAAAGATCAAAGATGAGGTTAAGAAATAGTTTGATGTTGGGTTCCTAGCCGTAGCAAAATACCCTCAGTGGGTGGCGAATATCGTCCCCGTCCCGAAGAAGGATGGAAAAGTGCGGATGTGTGTGGACTATCGGGACTTGAATAGGGCCAGCCCTAAAGACAATTTCCCTCTGCCACTGATTGATGTCTTAGTTTATAACACAGCCCAACACTCAACCTTCTCATTCATGGATGGTTTCTCCGGATATAATCAAATTAAAATGACACCTGAAGATATGGAGAAAACCATATTTATCACTTTGTGGGGAACATTTTGTTACAAAGTGATGTCCTTCGGGTTGAAAAATGCTGGGGCAACCTATCAGAGAGCAATGGTTACTCTATTCCATGATATGATGCATAAGGAGATAGAAGTCTACGTGGATGACATCATTGCCAAGTCTAGAACTGAGAATGATCACATTGGCAATCTAAGGAAGCTCTTTGAGCGTTTAAGAAAGTTTAGGCTCAGATTAAACCCTGCCAAGTGCACATTTGGCGCAAGGTCGGGCAAGCTGTTAGGGTTTATAGTAAGCGAAAGGGGAATAGAGGTTGATCCCAACAAAGTCAAGGCGATCCTCGATATGGCTCCCCCTCGTACGGAAAAAGAAGTCCGAAGATTCCTAGGAAGGCTGAACTATATTGCCCGATTCATTTTACAATTAACTTCGACTTGTGAACCAATCTTCAAGTTACTCCGTAAGAACCAACCGGGGCAATGGAACGAGGACTGTCAAATAGCTTTTGAGAAGATTAAGCATTACCTACGAGAACCACCAATCTTGGTACCGCCGATCCCTGGGAGGCCACTAATCTTTTATCTGACTGTACTGAATGAGTCCATGGGCTGTGTGTTAGGTCAGCACGATGAAACTGGAAAGAAAGAACACATTATCTACTACTTGAGCAAGAAGTTCATTGATTGTGAAATAACGTACTCTGCTTTAGAGCAAACTTGTTGCGCGTTAGCATGGGCCGTTAAGCGTCTAAGGCAATACATGTTGAGTCATACCACCTGGCTAGTTTCTAAGATGGACCCCGTCAAGTATATTTTTGAAAAGCCTGCTTTGACCGGAAGGATCGCTCGTTGGTAAGTGCTATTAACTGAGTACGACATAACATATGTCACTAAAAAGGCCATAAGAGGAAGTGCCCTGGCAGACTACTTAGCGCACCAGCCTGTCAGTGACTACCAACCGATACTATTTGACTTCCCGGATGAGGATATCCTAGCATTATTTAATGAAGAAGGCGGTAGTAAAGACAAATGGATCTTAAGGTTCGATGGGGCTTCTAACGCACTAGGGCATGGAATCGGAGCCATTTTGATTTCACCAGATAAAGAATTTATCCCTGTCTGCGTCAGACTGTGTTTCAATTGTACCAATAATATCGCTGAATACGAGGCATGCTCTTTGGGGATCCAAGCGGCGTTGGACACAAAAGTAAGGTCATTGGACGTCTACGGGGACTCGGCTTTGGTCATCCACCAATTAAAAGGGGAGTGGGAAACTAGGGATAGCAAGTTGGTTCCCTATCACACCCACATCAAGGAAATGATCAAGGATTTTAATGAGATTTCTTTTCATCATGTTCTTCAGGATGACAATCAGATGGCTGACGCTTTGGCCACTCTTGCTTCAATGTTCAGAGTGAGTAATGACTATGACATGCCTCTTATTGAGATAGAGAAGTGTCGTGAGCCTGCATACTGCCAAGTGGTTGAAGAGGAGTCGAATGGGAAACCTTGGTATTACGATATTAAGAGGTATATCCAGAGTCAAGAATGCCTCAACAGTGCTATAGAGAACGACAAGAGAACCCTACGACGATTCGCCATAGGTTTCTTCTTAAACGGTGATGTGCTTTACAAAAGAAACTACGACTCTGTCCTCCTTCGCTATGTTGACACTGCTAAAGCAAACAAAATCATGTAAGATATTCATGAGGGATCTTTTGGAACCCACACTAACGGGCACGCCATGTCAAGAGAGATCTTGAGGGCCGGTTATTACTGGATGACCATGGAAGTGGACTGCTTCGCCTATGTTCGAAAGTGTCATAAGTGTCAAATATACGCTGATCATATCCACGCGCCCCCGTCATCTCTGAATGTCTTGTCAGCACCGTGGCCCTTCTCAATATGGGGCATGGATGTCATTGGGCCCATCGAGCCAAAGGCCTCAAACGGTCATCGTTTCATCAAGGTCGCCATCGATTATTTCATAAAGTAGGTAGAGGCTGCTTCATATGCCAATGTGACAAGAAATGTTATGGTTAAATTCGTCAAGTGAGAACTGATATGCCGATACGGCTTGCCAAGTCAGATCATCACTGATAATGGTACAAATTTGAACAATAAAATGATGAAGGAACTTTGTGAGAGCTTCAAAATTCACCATCATAATTCCTCCCCTTATCGGCCTAAAATGAATGGGGCAGTCGAGGCAACCAATAAAAACATTAAGAAGATAGTACAGAAGATGGTGGTAACCTACAGGGATTGGAGTGAGATGCTCCCTTTTGCTCTACATGGGTATCGTACCTCAGTCCAAACTTCAACTGAGGCAACCTCATTCTCCTTGGTTTATGGTATGGAAGTAGTCCTTCCTTTTAAAGTAGAGATCCCTTCCCTTCGAGTGATGATGGAGGCAAAACTAGAAGAAGCTGAGTGGGTCCGAACTCGACATGACCAATTAAACCTGATCGATGGTCAAAGACTGACTGCCCTCTGTCATGGTCAGTTGTATCAGAAGGGTATGAAACGAGCATTCAGAAAGAAAGTGCGACCTCGACAGTTCCAAGAAGGAGACTTGGTCCTCAAGAAGATTTTACCAATTCGGAGGGATAACCGGGGCAAATTGACCCCTAACTATGAGGGGCCGTATGTCGTGAAGAAAGCCTTTTCTGGAGGAGCCCTGATACTCACTAGCATGGATGGTGAGGACTTGCCAATGCCCATAAACGCGGATGCAGTAAAGAAGTACTATGCCTAAGGAAGGAATATCAGAAAACGAAAAGAAAAAGAAAAGAAAGAAGATGTAAAAATGATGCTCGCTAGGCTGAAAACCTGAAAGGGCAGCCTAGACAAAAGTTAGAGCGACCCGGTGAGTCGAAAACTCGAAAGGGCGGCTCAGGCAAAAATTAGGGTAAAATTTATGGTAATGTGACTAAGACCTCTGACTCAAAAGTACAAGTCTGAGCTGGGGCACGTGAATCATCGTCGAACTTACCTTCTCCAAAGCAAGGTCGTAGGGTGAACATGAAGTCGCGTTGAGGGATAAAGATTCTCGCTAGTCTCAGGGATTCACTGGAGGATCCATGAACCTTCCCTGTTTTACTATTCCTTGACATGTTCTATGTGACTTCATTCATTTCATTTACTTTCCCTGTTGTCCTTTCTCTGTACTTGTTTGACATACATGAATAAAATTCACCCTTTTCGATATGTGTTATGAATTTCATTGATATGATAAAACATGTGTTTTAATAAAATAAATGGAAGAATGGTAAACATTTAAAGTCGTGAGGGACGAGATGCTCCTACTACTCGACCTCATCTTGGGCGATCATCATAAAGACTCGGTCAGGCACGCACTCTAAAGCTATGATTGCCTCATTCATTCTCCTTCGTCCATGAGTCATCTTAAGAGTCACGGTTTCACAGGATCTACCCAATTTTCAAATTTATCTCTACACTGCTTACCGCTTTTTCTACAGGTTATTGTAGCAGACAACATGTCGAGTATCGACACTTCTCTTAAGTCCCTTTCATGGATAGCCAAAGCAAGTCTTTCGAGTTGTTAAAGTCAGCATCTTTTAAGTTTCTTTCCCTCAAATCTTTTTCTCTCCTTTATCACCGAGGATTGACCCTCTTTAAATTCCCTACCCTTTCTAGTAGCTGGATAAGACATCCTTTACTCTCCAGTCTCCGAACAAGGCATCCTTTACTTTTTTGTCATCGAACAAGGCACCTTTTACCTTCCTGTCGCCCAACAAGGCACCTTTTACTTTCTTGTCGCCCAACAAGGCACATCTTTTAAATTTTCACACTGCCAAAGATGGCACCCTTTTAAGGTTTCATCGCCAAGGATTAGCCTTTTTCAAGCCTTCTGTCTCCCTAAATTATTCATTCTCTGATAAAAAAGGCCTCAGGAACCCATCCCTAGGCTATCCATTTCTCAATTTATTCCAGGGGCATCCCCCCAAGTCATTTATTTTCTGCCAAATAGCTTCAGGTACACCGCCCTAGGCTATTCCATTTCCCAGTTTATTCCAGGGGCATCCCCCCAGGTCATTTACTTTCTGTCAAAAGGCCTCAGGTACCCACTCCTAGGCTATTCCATTTCTCAATTTATTCCAGGGGCATCCCCCCAAGTCATTTATTTTCTGCCAAATAGCTTCAGGTACACCGCCCTAGGCTATTCCATTTCTCAGTTTATTCCAGGGGCATCCCCCCAAGTCATTTATTTTCTATCAAATAGCTTCAGGTACACCGCCCTAGGCTATTTTATTTCTTAATTTATTCCAGGGGCATCCCCCCAAGTCATTTATTTTCTGCCAAATAGCTTCAGGTACACCGCCCTAGGCTATTCCATTTCTCAATTTATTCCAGGGGCATCCCCCAAGTCATTTATTTTCTGCCAAATAGCTTCAGGTACACCACCCTAGGCTATTCTATTTCTCAATTTATTCCAGGGGCACCCCCCCCAAGTCATTTATTTTCTGCCAAATAGCTTCAGGTACACCGCCCTAGGATATTCCATTTCTCAATTTATTCCAAGGGCATCCCCCCAAGTCATTTATTTTCTATCAAATAGCTTCCGGTACACCGCCCTAGGCTATTTCTTTTGAGCTAGGGGCATCCCCCCAAAACATTTATCTTTTGTCAAAGCCTCAGGAACCCAATGCCTAGGCCATTTCATTTCCCAGTTAGAGCTAGGGGCATCCCCCCAAACATTTATTTTTCGTCAAAGCCTCAGGAACCCATGCCTAGGCTATTCCTTTTGAGTCAGGGGCATCCCCCAAGACATTTATCTTTTGTCAAAACCTCAGGAACCCATGCCTAGGCCATTTTATTTCCCAGTTGGAGCTAGGGGCATCCTCCAAGTTATTTATTTTCTGTCAAAAGCTCCAGGTACCCACTCCTAGGATATCCCAGTCCTCAATTAGAGCCAGGGGCATCCCCCCGAGTCATTTACTTTCTGTCAAAAGCTTTAGGTGCTCACTCCTAGGCTATTTCCTAGTCCTCAATTAGAGCCAGGGGCATCCCTCTAAGTCATTTACTTTCTATCAAAAAACTCAGATACCCACTCCTAGGCTATTCCATTTCTCAATTAGAACCAGGGGTAGCCCCCAGTCATTCATTTCTTGTCAAAGCTTTAGGTACCCATTCCTAGGCCGTGTCCTTTAATCCCAAAAGCGTCGGGGCACATCCCCTGTGTCGTTTTGCCTCGAAGCTCCAAGTACCCCCCCTCTGGGCTTCCCCATGTTTGATATCAAGGAAATACCCTCCGATTTGTTCACTTTTTGGGCAAAGGTTTAACTTCAGTTGCCAAAGTTGGCACTCTAAAGTCTCTCTTATTGCCAAAACCAACATTGTTTGAGTTATCTTTTTGCCCGAAGTTGGCACTTCTTCAGGCTTTTATCGCCAAAACTGGCGGTTTTAAATTTCTTCGGTGACCAAGGCTAACATTGTTTAAGTTTTTAATTTGCCAAGGCTGACATCTCCTTAAATTTGTTGTTGTCAAGATTCCCCTAAGGAAACGGTGTTCACGTCTTTACTTCCTTTTCGTGATACGAATGAATTATTCATATCTCCACAAAAAGAAAGTAAAGAGAGGCAGCTGTGAACACTGGTTTTCCCTCTTCTTTATTTTTGCCATTTGATTATTAAGAGACCCATCACTAGCTTTATTTAATTTTTTTTATCAGACCCATCCCCTCCATCATCTATGGTTCCTCACGGCAGATTAGAGCTTCATTTTCCCATAACCACAAGCTCCATTTCCGATACAAGCATGAGAATATTTCAGGATTCAAGAAAACCATTCATAAAGAAATAATAAAACCCATTAATAAAAGGGGAAAAGAGGAGGTCAGATTTTGAAAAAATGAAAAGGAAGAGGAGATTGGGGGATCTATTTTATTTTATTTGCTCCATCAGAACAATACATAAAGACTAGAAAATAAAAAAACATGGGTTTGATCTTCATTATCGGGGGGACATCCTAACTTCTTCACCATCATCCCATAAAACACCAACAGGGAATCTACCAACAACATTTAACAAGGAAAAAGAAAACCAAAAAATAGAGATAACAATCACCTATACCTTTCTTCATCAATCAACTGTAAATCAAAGAGAACCATTCAAGGTTCCAACAACAGCTCCCTTGCCGCCAGACCTCCACCCTCCGGTCTCTGTCCCCTACGATGCCCAGATCGGCTTCTTCCGGTCTCTGTCGCCGACGAAGACCCTTTCCACCGTGAACACCCCGAGGCCCCCCTCTGCCCCTTCCGCTCACACTATCGACTCCCCTCCACCTGGGCTCCGATTGTCGCCTCTTCTTCCCTCCCTCCTTCGATTGTCTCTCCCACTCTCTCGGTTTGGTATCTCTCTCCCTCTCCCTCTCCATTATTCTCTCTGTTTCTCTCTCACTCTGACCGTCTCCCCCTCCCTGTGTCTCATGGTCTTAGTCTCTCTCACTCCCTTGTTTTGTTCTACCATCCCACCCCTCTCTTACTCCCTCTTTTCTTAACTCTTTCCCTTCACAATAAACCCTAATGGGTTATCAGTGTAGCTTAGGTAATGGGCCTCAGACTGTCTTTTAAAAAAGGGGTGTTTTGGTTATTCTAAAAAAGGTTTTAATTTTAAAATAAATGTCTTATGTGATAAGAGATCTAAAAATAAAATATCTTTTAGAATAGAAAATATGTAGGTGGATTATTTCTTTCTTTTTTTAATTAAGAAAATTGGAAATATTGAAGGGTTAGATCCCTTTTCTTAGAATATAATAAATTCGTCATGCTAAATAAAAACAAAAATATCTTTTTTAAAATAGCAATAAATAGTTTTTTTCTCTGTTCTTTCTATTTTTGTGGTGAATCTTGAAGATGAAACAAATTATAATTTAAACATATCTTTTTACAAAGTAATAATCTTGAATGAAAAAATAAAATCAAAATATCTTTTCTAAAATAAGGGTACAATCTGTTTCTGAGGAGTTTTAAAAATAAGGTCGTCTTAAAACAAAAACATATCTTTTTATAAAAAATGATATTTTAAATTAAACCAATCTTTTCTAAAATTAAGGTACAATTAGTTTACTATTTTATGATGATGAAAAAGGGTAAAACATGCTAAAACCTAAACATTCCTTTTATAAGAATGAATAACCTTTTTATACTATATCAGAATCTTATAAGCGATGTCGTACAAAATTACTTTTGCCTACATCGCTGTTATAAGATTTCAAAGGTTTATGCACGTGCGAAGTACTTCGCCTTGCATTTCTCCTTCCCTATAAATGCCTTTCATCATCAAAAATTAAATTATTAAAAATAATTTTAAATACAATTTTAAATATTTTAGTATCGTCCTAAAAATAATTTCCCAGAGAACTACGTAACCCTGATTTCTTGAAACTTCGAGAATACATAGGAGCGGGAATCAATTCCTGTCAGGCCCACTTTCTTTTGTTTAATTTATGTGCCTCTGTTATTATCTCAATTTATTTTATCTATTTAATATTTTATTTAAATAGTAATTTGTTTAAAACGAGTCTAGTTTAGACGTGACGTTTTGTTAATCTCGTATTTTTAGTATTTTATTTAAAAATGTTAATCTGTTTAAAACGAGGTTAATTTAGACGTGACGTCTTGTTAATCTCACGTTTTTAACATTTCATTTAAAATGGTAATTTCTTTGAAATGAGGTTAATTTAGACGCGACGTCTTGTTAATCTCATATTTTTAATATTTTATTTAAAATGGTATTTTCTTTAAAATGAGGTTAATTTAGACGTGACGTCTTGTTAATCTTATATTTTTAATATTTTATTTAAAATGGTATTTTCTTTAAATGAGGTTATTTTAGATGTGACGTCTTATTAATCTCGTGTTTTAATATTTTATTTAAAATAGTATTTCCTTAAAAATGAGTTTAATTTGGACGAGACGTCCTGTTAATCTTCAGTTTTATTAATCAACTTTATTCTACTCCATCTTATTTGATTTTATTTTAATCTTTGAATCGTTTATGTAAAAATTAAGGTTAATTTGGACGATACGTCCTGTTAATCTTTCTTACTGTCACTGTTTGGTCAAATTTCTTACTGTCACTGTTTGGTCTGTTTGTATCTGTTTGGTCGTTTTGTGTGTTTCATTTTCTAAAAGAAGTTCAAAAAATAATTTCTAGGTTACTTATAATGCGCGCTATTAATTTGGGGTAACCGTTTTATAACGGACAGTTGTGAGGTGCTAATACCTTCCTCACCTGTAATTTGACTCCCGAACTTAGAATTTTACTTTCATGACTAGTGTTTTAACGAAAGGTTTTCCCGATATTTTATCCTTAAAAATATTGGTGGCGACTCCCTGTTTTCTTTTCGAAAGGATTTCGAAACCCATTTTGTTTTTTCCGAGGGTCGGTCGTCCCGCCGCGATCCCGGTCGCAACAAAGCATAATTTCAAACTAATTCAAAACCAACATACCTTTATGAATTAAAATAATAGGATTCAATTTAAATATATAAACATGAGTAACAAAAAACTTAGACTAATTCCATAAATGTATGATAGGGGTTTCAATTTTTACATTAATTCTCTGATTCTAGGGCCCCCAAATTTTTTTAGTATATGCTATATGTATTTTACCAAATGTAAAACCAAGAGCAATGAAACTTACGCATATATATGAAAAATTTGTTTATCTTATTGTTGTTCATTAAAATATCTTTTTTATTTGCAAATAAAAAATAGATTTTCTTTAAAAAAAATGCAATTGTAAATCACAAATAAAGAATAATTTTATTTGTAAGAGTCTGAAACGAAAGTACATTAAAGTGACATTCCAACCTTCGTTTTTCCTCTTGTTTGACAATTCATGTGAACTTAAGACCTATAAATATGAACACATGACTTGTATTTTGAAGGAGGTGCATGATCACACGCCCCACTTGGTGATAATGAGAGTACAATAGACGTTGTGGATTAATATGATAATGGATAAAGATGCTCTCCAATCTTAGATCACAATCTTTAACATCCGTACCCCAACCCACCGGCTAATTTATTTTTACTCCTCACACGTAAAATCTATTTTAATTAGGTATAAATAAAAATTTGTTTTAATTTTTATAGGGGACTTTGCATTCAAACCCACTCATTTATACAAATTTAATAATTTTAGTTATAGTTACAGTTAAATAATAATAAATATATATTTTTAGAATAATATATAATCATGAAGTTTATTATGTATAAAGAATTTTAATTTCTATTTTATATATTATTTTGATTAAAATGTTTTAAATATATTAAAATAAAAAATAAAGTATGGTAAAATCTTCATGTGTTTCTTAAAACCTGTAAGGTGGGGATGAGTTTTAAAATTCCAATACCCATCTTATTTTAACTCAACCCTGAATTCACTTCAACTTTTTTACAAATAGGGATAGGGAGAGCAGAATTTGCCCCATTCCATGCCCACTTGAGTAGGTTAGAAGCGTCAAAATGGGTTCTAACCCATGAGCTAACGCAGCTCGAGATGAGTTTTAGGTGAGCGAGGTTGAAAAAAATGGCTCATTTTCAAGGCAAAACTTTTTCTAACTCGGCCCACTAAACCCGGCTCACGATGGGCTAAACCCGTGGTGAACTTGGTTGACCCACGGGTTGGTAAATAAAAAAATAAAATAGGCGGGCACATGGCATAATCAAAGACATATAGGGTCAAGACTCAAGGGACTCCATTCACATCACAACTTACAAGCTGACCCTAATTTTTTCTTACTTCCAACTTCGTCTTCCATTTCCGCACACAAGACTCAAGTTTCTCCCCTCTAATTCTTGTGTTCTTCACCATCTACACACGAGACACGACCTTCTCTCCTCCCCACACATTGACCAAGCCTTCTCTCCTCCCTTTCAGAACGCACACGCACAGGAAAGGCCTATTCCAATTTTCTAACAAATTATAATATTCTGATTATATGTTTGTGTTTTGATTTTGTAGATGAGAATGAAATTAATGAACCAAAAGTGAAGGAAGTTGAAATTAATTTGTCAAAGCATGCTTCAAATGTTGGCATTTTCCTATTTTCTTATTTTATATGGATTGTGGATTAATAAATTATGGCATTTTCCTATTTTTGATTGGTATTGGAATGTGAGAAAAAAAAAATTGGTATTGGAATGTGAGGAAAATAATTATTTTTTTGGCATTTTCCTATTTTTTATTTTTTTAAAAGGTAGGACAACCCGTGAGCCACCCGGTGGGTTGGGCCGGATTGAGAAAATTGGCCCACTCAAGAAAGTGAGACAGGTTGGATTGAGTTACAAAAATTTTCAACTCGTCATGGGCCAACCCGTATAGGTTGGTTGACCTGTTTTGACAACTTTATAGGTAATACAACTAAAAGTAAAAAAAATAAAAAATGAAAGAATTATAACTTCCTCTTTAATAACATTGATTAAGATAAATTAATCTTCTTAATTAATGTGAAATATTTATTTGTTACTTATATTTAAGATTAGAAGAATATATAATAAGTAAAATAATATATATACTAATTTACTTTTATCTCTCTCTGTAAACCGAGACACACACAATATGTATGTAATGAGTTATGATTCACCCAATCACTTGTTACCACAAAGTTAAAGTGGAGTATGACCATGGATTTGACCTCCTCCTAAATATATTCTTCAAGACACTAAATTTTTAATAGGATTATCTCTAAAAATTGTATGTCTTGACCATGGATTAGAGGCGGTTGGGAAGAAGGGGAAAAATATAAGAATTTTTTTATTTAATTTACACGTATTAAGAAAATTGGTTAGTTTAGTTAAAATTATTAAATTTATTTAAAATTTATTATAGTTTTTTTAAAACTTCCCTTAGGGTCATTATGACTCATCATTTAATTTTTTTAATTTATTCTCTCCACTTAATCTTTTTCTACTTGCTATCTAATTATCATAAGGGAGATAAATAATGTATTTGATATATCTTATTTGTTGTTATATTTATTCTAAAAGTATTATAGATTCATAAAGGTATTTTAGTCAAAAAATAATTAATGAAAGGAAAATTTAAAAAAGGGTTTTACATGACCAAACAATTTTTTAAAAAAGAATTTTATATTTAAAAACGGAGGAATTTTTTTTAACAAATTAGTTAAATCAACTTTATACCAACCGTCAAAGAAATTGATTCGGCGAATAATAAATATCATGAGTTACATTTATATCCAACAACACTTTATATCAATCGAATAAATGAAATATTAAATTTGGTGAACCGGTAAACAAAGATTAAAATTTAATTAAATGTAAAAAAGTAAAAATGTACTCCATTCGTTTTTTATGAGATAATTTTAAAAAATAATTTAAGAACGTAGGTTTTTATTGTATTTTTATTTTTTAAATAAATAACTATAATAAAAATAAAAAATAAAAAACAAAATGTAAGGCTAAATTAAAAATTATATATTAAAAAATGATTTAATAATTTTCTAATATTACGTTAAATAAATAAAAAAGAGAAAGAGAGTTTTATGTGATGGCATGGCATGGCATTAAATGAGGGAGCAGAAGGTGTTGGGAGAAGCGTTGGCATTCATTTAATGCAAGGGTTGCCCAATAAGGCTCTGACAGCAGCACTCTTCATTTTTCAATTTATTTATTTTGTTGCCCGCAAAATATTCTCCCCCGTAACTGTATTCTACTGTCTTCTATGTCCCTTGTCATCCCTCATTGGCCCATCTACTCGGATATACTACTTTTCACTTGCTTTTTTTAAGTTTCATGTTTTATAGAAAACACTTATAAATATTTACTGTATTTTTTCTATTTATCTTTAAACATTAAAGTATAATCAGACTTATTCCAATGATGAACAAAGTTTCTTAGCCTAGGAATTCACAATTGGTGTAACATTTCCCTCCGTATGAACTGGATGCTCTTCTTTCTCTATTCTTCACAAAGAAATAGAATAGGACATAAATTCTGAATGAAGAAGGGAAATTATATTCATTAATTAGAGAAGATGAGAACATGTGCTTATATACAGGAAGAGAATGACACCACGGTTGGTTAGAGTTTCACATTTTTCTCTAATTAACTTAAGCACCTAATATGAACTAACTAATCAATTTTGATCCTTATCAATTTTGCATTTCCCAACTTCCCCAAAACAATACCAACCTAAAGCAAATTAAGAAGATTATGCATGGTTATGGGCGGTTGTAGGTGGTTGTTGTACAAAGGTGATCGTTTCTAATGTTTTATTCAATCGGCATGAGAAACAAAAATGGGTGATCACACACATCAAAGTACCAATCTTAACATGATAAAGTACTTCTTCAGTGATGAACAACATAGGACATTCACCCAAACAATCGAATAATGGATAGAGCATATATTGGACACCTATCTCTAAGAGGATATTAAATGGGACATATATCACTTACCTGGCAAGTACCAAAATTTTCTAAGTTATTCATGTTCCTAGGTAATCTAACAACCAGGTAGATATTTTATCAAAGCCACCTGGGTACTAATCAAGAATAGAAGATTCATACTCTTACAAACTATTTACAATTAACTTGTAAAATAAGGCGTCTTGACTTATTAAAGGGCTCAAAACTAGTTATTCAATTCCTATAAGGCATTAGATTTATATGGATGAATTAAAAATGTCTGGAAAAAATTTAGCCTTAAGGAATAGATATTCAAATTTGTTATGGATCATTGGCTTGACAGGCTACCCAATGTTATTTATAAAAAAAATGATAAATGAAAATTTATAGTAAAGTATAAAAAAGATTAGTGAAATTCGCTTTTATCTTATGGAAGTAAGAAAACTATCATGCTTATATACTTCACTACAAGAAACAAAGGGTGAAGCGTGAGACAAAGGGCAACAAATTCATGCTAAAGCCTTTAGGTGTGGGACATACCCTACCATGTTAATTCTTCCTATGCAAAATCCACATAGGACCCTGACTCTCACACCCTGACCTGGCATAGGACTAAGCATCCATGTTATTCCTCAGGGCATATAGGGACACATGACACACCTAAGTCTTAGCCTATTTCATCCTTTCTTTTTTATTTTATTATTATCATTATAATATTTTATTATTATTATTATTCTTATTTGTATTATGTGTATAATTATTTATTATAATCATTTATATATTATTATTATCACATGAGAATAATATAAATGAAATAAAATACAAGTAAAACAAAAAATAATAATAAATTCAATGTTTATTGTGAGAATGATGGTGGGTCTTGGGGGATTTGATAGGTCTAGGGAGACGTTGATGATGATGACGTCAATGCTAGCACTAGTGTCGACGCTCCTCCTCTCCTTCTCCAAGATAGACTGGTCATCTAAGGTGACATCTAAATACTGATCAATACTCCTTGGACGACCCACCCTGTCATGCTTAAGCTAGGGTTACCATTTGGGCTTATAGCTGGTTGAACTACGAACCATACTTTGCTAGCTAACCCTGACATCCTGTAGCTCCTCCTAAAGGCGTGCCACCTCTAGAACTAATATTGGCTACAACTTACAATCATCTAACATGAGCGTGCACTCATCAACGAAGCCCTTCTTGCCTAATTATTTTTGGTAACTCAGTTGAGCCGATAGGGCACCCGTATATCTTCTCCTACAAAAAGAATAGTTAAAAAAACTTAATGATTATTAAAGTATACTATATAAAACAAATAAACAGATAAACAACTTCCCAGCAATTCAATAATTTCAACATGTGACTAACTACCTGTGATGTGTAGCATGCCACCCCTATCGCTACTATGGTTGCGTTCCAGGACCACCTGATATTCAAGCTTAATCCACTCAAAGAATAGATCAACCTTTGCAGCCTCTCTGATCCACGAAGGACAACAAAGGGTCCAATAATCAAGGCCTCACCTACGGGCTTTCCCCACTTATTAGGACTTTAGCAAGTGTCCTAAATATCCATTGTAGTTTCGATAAGTAAGTAAAAGTATCTTATTTCCAATGACTTGTATGATAATTAACAAAATAACAATCTATACTTGTAAATCACTACAAAAATACATACATATATTCACAAATATACACAATTGTTGTTGTTGATGATGATGAAGGATATTGTTATAGTGATAAAGCTATAAAAATGGAAATAAATATAAACAAAAATGTCGATATTAGGTTTCACTGTCCTTCCATTCAAGCACATGTTATTCTATACTAGTAATTTTATGCAATTCAACCAAGCTAATTTAGCATAAATTTCACTAAACTCACTCCCTTGGTGAATACATCATAAGTCATTTATCTAAATATTGGTCTCTCAACTATTTGACGAAAGTCCTTGCATTAGAAATTAACCTCAACAACCATTAAATTCAACTCTATCCTGAAAAGAAGAAATTAATGGGTATTTCATTCACAAAACTAGTTAAACAAGTTTAACACATGCATAAATCATTCTCCCATTTGAAATATACATTAAGAATTGAAAATGAAACACTAGCATTAATTGAAAGAATAAATCATACAAAGTATTCAATTACATAGCTAGAAAGGAAGTAAGTTACACCCAAACCCAACAAACTGAGGGTTTAGTCATACAATTACGTGAAGGCTAGCCTAAAAACCAAGAAAACACAAAGGGATGAATGGAAAACAGGAGAAAAGAAAGAGAAACCGAAAGACATCCCCTATTTTCAAGCTTGCCCATAGTGTCAAAGTAGCTTTACATAATGTTCCTAACCTCCTACGGATTAAAGATCCACCTAAAAATGACCTAAACCTTTAAAATGACGTTTGGAACAAAAATGAAAGTGTTGCTGCAATGCAACCGCTTGAGTGGTTTTCCAAAATTTTGATGTAGCTGCTCTGATCCATAAAGGACAAGAAGGGGTCCAATGATTAGAGCCTCATCTATGGGCTTTCCCCATTTGTGTGGACTTTAGCAAGTGCCCTAAATATCCATTGTAGTTTCAATGAGTAAGTAAAAGTAATTTATATATAATGACTTGTAAAATAATTAACAAAATAACAATTACAATAATTAACAAAATAACAATTTATACTTATAAAATCACTACAAAAAAATATATACATATATTCACAAATATGCACAATTATTACTATTGTTGATGATGAAGGATATTGTTATAGTGATAAATCTATAAAAATGGAAATAAATATAAACAAAAGCGTCGATATTAGGTTTTATTGTCCTTCCATTCAAGCACATGTTATTCTACTAGTACAATTATGCAATTCAACCAAGCTAATGTAGCATAACTTTCACTAAACTTGATCCCTTGGCGAATACATCTTAAGTCATTTCTCTAAATATCGATCCCTCGACTATTAGACAAAAATCTTTGCATTAGAAATTAACCTTAACAACCATTAAATTTAACTCTATCCTAAAAAAAGAAATTGATGCGTATTTTATTCACAAAACTGGTTAAATAAGTTTAGCACATGCATAACCATTTGAAATATACATTAGGAATTGAAAATGAACCACTAACATTAATTAATAAATCATACAAAGTATTCAATTATATAGTTAGAAAGGAAGTAAGTTACACCTAAACCTAACAAACAGAGGGTTTAACCATACATTTTCATGAAGGCTACCCTGAAAACCAAGAAAACACAAAGGGATTAATGGAAAGCAAGAGAAAAGAAAGAGAAACCGAAAGAAATCCCTTATTTTCAAGCTTTCCCACGATGTCAGAGTAGCTTCACATAGTGTTTCTAACCTCCCATGGATCAAAAATCCACAAAAAAATGACCTAAACCTTTAAATAATGTTTGGAATGGAAATGAAAGTGTTGCTGTGATGTGACCGCTCGAGTGGTTTTCCAAAATTTTTATTTAGCCGCCCAGGAGTTAAAATAGCTACTCGGGCGATTTTCCCAAAGTAAAAAAAATACTAAATATTAAATTAAAAATACACAAAATGAAATATAAAGTACTTACTCTTTGACGGAGGTAAGAATGATGTTTCCAGAGGCGTCTTTCACTACAAGAGGCTTGCTTTGAACATGAACCCTCAAAATAGCCAGAGGGTTTAAAGGGCCAACACCCGGATCCCAACAACCTCATCCTTAGGAACACGTGGCTCTTGGAGTTAATCTTGTCACTAATCCTGGGGGAGATCCCTATTTAAGCTGGAGCTGGAGCTTTCAACTAGGACGTAATCGATGTCTTAAGCATCCTTAGCGTCGCTTTTTCATCCAGGAGTTTGGATAATCAAGATAACATGCTTACACTTGTTTGTAATGGTAACAAGTTAATTTGCAGAATACGTAAATCACCTAGTTGGAGCAGCTTCTTGATCTTCTTTTTCAGGCCACCGTCTATCAGCAACCTCCCTAAACTCTTTCGACGATCATCTTCTTCATCATCCATAAAAAATATGTTAAGCGTTACAAAAGAAATATAAATTATGATTATAAACTAATTTTGAGACTATCCCTGCCTTGTTTTGCTTGTGATGTAGTTTGACAACATTAGCAAGTTGTTTCCTAATATTTAATTAAACAAGTTAGAGTTATCCATGACTTGGGATATGATGGTTATCCTAAATTTTACCCATCGTAGTTGGTCAAAACCCAGTAGTTAGGTTTGAAACCAAACTTGTACATGTGACATGTTACCTCATTTTTGCTCAATAACTTACAATACCTACATTTTGTAACATTTCAATTTTAATTAATTCAGAGATTTTAGGAAAATAAATTAGGCACTCAATTTATTTTTAATGGTTCATAATTAATTAATTAACTAATTAATTAATCAAGGGCCAATAAATTAAAATATCTAGAAAGTGACCCATTAAATCGAGGAATTAATTGGGATCGTTCTTACGAACTAAATCGAAAAAGGTGGTTAGTTCGGTCATTGACCAAATGGGTTAAAGGACCAAACTACCATTGGTCAACCTAAATCAATTAGGTCAATTCCTTTTCTCTTTTCCTTTCATTCTTACTTCTCAATCAATCACTCCCCATCTACACCCTTCTTTCCACTTACTCCACTTTCTTATTTTCCATTCTTTTTTCTCTTTATACCTCATGGCCCTCTCCCTTATTGTTACTTTCTCTCATTCACTCATTATCCTCACCATTTCTTTTTCTCTCATTTCCTCCCGCTCACCACCCTAAATCGAAACTCTTTCTCTTTCTCCACTCTCCACTTTCTCTCTTCTTCATCATCATAAAAGTCATCATCCTCCTCCCTTCCTCTCCACCAAACAACCATCTTTTCTCTTCATCCTCACAAAGCCACTTCTTCACTATCATAACACCAAAGCCGTAACCACCACCTTCATCATCCATCACTTCCTTCTCTTTTTTTCTCCATCATCATGCTCATCCACTATCCTCCACCACCATTAGGTGCCTTTCTCTCTCTCCCTCTCTAAACTCCATTTGCATGCATGAAGGCCATTGTTGCGGAGCTCGAAGGTTGTATCGCGGTTGATCGAAAGCTTAATCGGAGGCCTAAACGTATGTTCTTGGTTGCCGATTCATGCGAAATTGGTGTCGGTAAGCTAAAACCTTCATTCTTTTTCGCATGCAAGTCCATTTTGACTTATTTTTGTATGCATGTTAAATTTGACAATTTTAGGAGTCTTTTTGATGGGTTGCATACTGATCTGTTGGGATTTTGGGGAAATCTTGAACACAAAAATTGTTCCTCTTTCTTTTTTTTTTTCTAATCAGGTTAGAACGCCTAAATGCATTAACTAGAGTGAAAGTTATGCCCAAATTATAAAATGTTTTCTAAATGTATGCATGGCTACAAGTTAATAACTTGTCATGCAAACTATAAATTTTTTGCTTAAAACTAACTTTTGGTGTCTTCATAAAAGTTGTAATAAATTTCATTATGAAAATTTTAAGACCAAGAATGCTTAAATCAAACACTTATAGCTTAAGTTATGTTTAAAATAGTAAAACATGCACATGGTTATCGCGTTCCACTTAAAATAATAGCTAGAAATGGAAACTGAGATTTTTAACCTCTATTTTGGTTTTTGATTTCTTCATAAAAGTGGTAGAGAAATGTGTTGTAAAAATTTTAAAACTGGATTTACTTAAAAAGGATATTTGTAGCTTAAATTAAGCTGAAAATACGAAAGTAGGTACAAGGTTGTCACTATATGCGTGAATCAGTGGGTCGAAACTTAAAATATGGGATTTTATGATAAATTGGAAAGATTCCCAAACATAAAAGATATAGAAAATATTTAGAAAGCCTCATAAGTCTAAGGTAATATTTATCGACTTTTTGGCTTGCCCTATGCACACCATGTGAAATGTGTTGATGGGCTTGATGATGCCTTATTAATTATGATTTTATAATAAATATAAGTTGATTGATGACTGTGTGCCATTAACTATTGAGTATGAATTTAGAAATCCACCGAGAGCGATGGTGGGGTAAGCGATTAGAAATCCACTGTGAACTGGTGATGTTAAGTATGGATAAGATCATAAGAGTTAGTGGTTATTGAATACTTGAGATATTTATGTTTGAAGGCATATCACAGTTGCTTCTCAGACATGAATGTTAGGGGTTTTACGAGGAGGCCTGGTAGGAGGGCAGCCTTATGCACGAGCATTGTTATTATTTACCCTAGTGATTCAATGGTAAAATCATGAAGCTTCTCATAATAGTGATTGGAGAGGAATCCTGTGAAGAAGCCCAGTGGTAGGACAACTCGATGAGTAAGTGTACCCTCGATGAACCCTTTAAGGATCACATCTTCCTTGATGTGTGTTCAAGGGAGATCCGTAACACGTTGACAATTATGATCGTGTTTATACCACATGTTACCTTAGGTGGCTGTTAGTGTTGCATATGGACGAGGAGGTGATACCGATAAAATAGAGATATACCTTGGTATATTGATATGTGTACACATTATTATTGATGATGTTGTAGTATATACATAATAGTACACTTACGTATAATTACTACACTTTGTTATATTCCCACAATCAGATTCGCACTAACATTATTGTTGTTGACATTGTTGTGATGAACATATGCGTTTAGCATATGGTTCAGTGATATGCCAATGAGAAAGAGATGCCCATATATGATGAATGAGTATTGATGAGAAAGTGAGAGAAATGGTCTAACATCTATGATTACTGATTGATATACGTTCACTTGTTTCTGAGTTGATGCTTGTGAGAATGTTATGAACATGATTATGTATTTATACATTGTTGTATTGTGTGATTGTCGAATTAATTCCCTTTAAGGAGTGTATGGATTATATATACATATGTATATGCTATAACAATTATAAAGTATCTATCATTTCGAATGTGTTACTCACTATCCCATGTGGACCATTTTAGGTTTGTAATACAAGATCCATGGTAGGTAGATAACCTTCTTTTAAGAGTAATGCTTTTGGATTTTGAAGGTAAAATAGTGGTAGGGAATACCTTCGCTGACAACTTTGTCAATCTGTGGTTTTTAGGTCATTGCACCTTTGGAAATGACAAAGATGTTTTAAGATTGAGTATAAACCCTGGTACATGCTACATATATACTGTTATATAAGGATGTGTATTGTATGTGTGCCTTCTCATATTGTCATATATGAGAAAGGTGGTTTTCTTTATCAATCCACTATTGTTATCATTTATGTGGCCTGCCGAGTTACGTTGTGGTGAAAAATATATAGCGAAAAAAATTATTCATAAAATTTTAATTGGTAATTCAGGGTGCCACACATTTTACAAATACACCTCATACCATCCTATAAATAGTAATAGGGTTACTCTGAAGCCTTATCAATAAACTCCTTAACCCCTATAATAAACTCATTTTTAAAACCTCTCCTATAAGGGCACACTCTTTCATAATCCACAAACAGTTCATATCGAAATCTGTATTGTCAAGACATCACTAACTTGTAACACATGTGTTATTCAAAATTACAAAACTGTAAACTCTTTAGGATTTTACAATTTATTTAATTTTTAATTTATAATTAGAAATTAAAAATTTTATGGTTAACAAACCTAACTTAATTATGTAATAATTCAATACATAATTAATTTGTAAGTTTCTAATTTTTTTATTTTGTAATTTATGATTAGTAATTTTTAATTTCTTATTAAACCACCATAACACTAATTAAGAATTTATAATTTATAATTAGAAATAAAAAAATTATGGTTAACAAACCTAAAGTAATTATGTAATAATTAAGCACATATTTAATTTGTAAGTTCCTAATTTTTGTTTTGTAATTTATAATTAGAATTTAATATTTTATGATTTCTAGTAAATAAGTGTAAATTTCTATCCAACCTAATGTGTATAATATAGTGTAATATGTAAACTTAAAACATGTCATCCATCATAAGATTCAGATATTAATATTTTCTAAAACATAATAAACTTTAGACTAATGTAAAGAATCTTAAATGATAAAAGTAAATGAACTAATATGTTACTAACCTTTGAGTTGTTTCAAATTCCACACTTTGATTAAAATATTTCTTTTCACACCACAAATACAATAAGGCCAATGGTGAATGAAATAAATTTCTATACGCAAAAAACCACTAAAAAGAAAATTTAGGATCTTAAGAGGTTTTGAGAAAAAGTTTTCAAATGGGGAAGAAATAAGAGAAAGGACGCTACTACACGCATAAAAGCTCAAATGTCTTATGCCTCATCTCAAGCTAGAATTTTAAAATCCTGGCCATTTACGTGTCTAGATGAACACATTCTATAGACACAAAAAATATATAGACGTAGTCCCAGCTCAATTCAAATTTCAGAATGGCATGGGAGACTTGTCTTATGCCCCAAACTCTTTAAGCCTTTTAAAATTTCAAAGTTGGCATGGAATTTATCCCATGAGAAAGCCACTAAGTCACACACTATGTGGAGCATGGGAAAGGTCCTATGTCATATTCCGATGCTATAATTCCATTTTCTTGTAATGCTTATTTCCAAGGTCAAGGAATGTTCATGTGGTATCGTTTCAAAATTCAAATATCAAAAAGTTCTATTATGAATATATTACATGTATATTGAACATATAAGATTCATATATCTCATTAAATATATTACATCATCATCGTCATTAGTGGAGGAAATATGATTTAAATTATAAATAGTTATTTTTCAAACAAAATTACCCTAATGTGATTATATATTCTTTCATGACTCATAATAACTAGTTTCTTACTAATAATATTTAAGGAATTTTTAAAAATTTCATATTGAAAATTAATCCAGAATGTTTACCGGCCCACATTCCATGTGATGAAAGAGTTCCTGCCAGTATAGGCCTTCAAGGGGCCACTATAAGAACCATGGATCTAGCATATCGATTTTGATGTTTACTGGTGTCCTCACACTCCATGACCCTGACCGGAGTCGCCATGTGACACCACCTTGGGCCAATACTTATGACCGAAGTTAGATTAAAGAGAATAGTCATTAAGGACACTGATCTAGACCTATGTCAGTCCTACACGTGATACGGACCTTGCTCTGACACATGCTACAATGGATGACCTTACTCCTTCACTATAAATATCATACTCACCACTCAAATGGTAAGCTCTCTGGTACCCAACACTATGCTTTAAAATAACTTCGATCTTAGAATCCAAATTAACTTGAACGTCAGAGTGTCTTTGCAGGTACAATCTCCTCCACCCTTTGGCGCGTTGGGCCAAGATGAAGAGCTCAATAACATCAACATACAACGTCTATAACCCAACTTCGGCTATGAGATCAGATTTAGCTGACACCTTGAATTCATTTCACACCACCTAGGGAATGACCTACAACACCTGGTCCTAAACCTCGGTATCAGAACAATTCAAAAATTCTGGAAAATGATTACTACTACAAACACCAATGAGGGAAAATATGATTTAAATTATAAATAATTATTTTTCAAACAGAATTACCTAATGTGATTTTTATGGCTCATAATAGCCAGTTTCTTACTAACATTATTTGAGGAATTTTAAAAAGTTCATATTAAAAATTATGGAGAATGTGGGACTTATGTAGTTTACACGAGGTTTTAGGAATTGGTTAGGATAATGTACTGAGTTGTAGTTACGACTTACAAGTATCTAATATTTTCTCATATTTGTATGTGGTAAAAAGTTAAATTTTTTTATCAGCAAAAGAAAATTTATTCAAAAAAAGGTACACGCTAATAATGTCTTAAGCCGAACAAAAAGTCTTATATTAGACCCAACAAGTAAACATTACACAGTTAAAAATACATGTTTTAAAATAATCTCCTTTCTTTAATTTTGTCAAAGACCACGATGTCAGATTTTCGATTTCATTCAACTCCGTCTAAGTACGTACGTTATGTTCCATTGAAATTTGTGGCACAAAGATGGTCATGATATATTTTTTATTTTCGCAATCAATCTAACAAAACAAAATAATGTGTGTATCTTTAGCTTTCCATTACTTGTACTTCCCTTATGGTCAATTTTATTACATTTCAATTTAAAATTATTTATCTCAAATTCACAATCAATTTTATTATATTTCAACTATCTTAAATTCACATATTTAAAGTTTGCTTGGTATTCAATTGAAAAAATAAATTTATAAATATAAAAAAATTTAATAATTAATATTGATGTTTTACACCATTTAACACAATTAAAACTCAGTTAAACTAATAGATCGTTGTTTTTGTTAGTCAAACCTCAATTTAGTTCACTTTTTACTTACAAATTCGTTGTATAAATCATAAAAAAAATCAGTAAAAAATTTAAGCACCTTCTTTATACACATCCCAATACAATTAAAACGTGTTGGAATGGGTAGGATGATTTTATTTTTTCATTGAGCTAGCTAATGCATTTAAAAAACTTTATTGGGAACGGTGTGAAGTTTGGAAGATTATAAAGTGATTTTTTAACTGGGAAAGTGACTAAAGCTTCAAAAATCAAATGTCCTATCCTAGCTGATAATTACACTTCATATTTCCAAATAATGTGAATAGAAGATATGCGGATCTTACTAGTCACCATGAATGTGTGGGTAAAAAGGTTCTTTTGGCCAATTCCAGTGTACCAACTTGTGTAAACAAATAATATAACTTTCTTGTTCAATCAATGGTTTTCCATTGAAAAAAATGTTCATGTGTTAGTGTTATTACACTTACCATTCAATCAGTGTCTTACACTTCATCCACATTGCCAATATTATTGAAGACAATTCACCTTGATCCGTGTTCTCCTAGAGTCCCAGTTACGCATTTGTGGAGCCCATTCCAACAAAACCCTAAAGATATGCTTTTTGGACTTTAAATTGAACCCATCCTCTACAAGTCCTTTCTCACGTCCTTTACGTGAATAAAAAGCTTGGAGGTTGATGGAGGCTTCAAAGATATTATTATCATTTTAAAAACATTAATAAAATATTTACATATTTTTGAAGAATTCAATAATATACTTTGACTGAAACTTGAAAACTAATCTTTTAAGACTTACTTCATCTAACAAAATATTTGTTATACACACAAGATTTGAAACAGCATGATTAAAAGAATTAGTTATCTACCAATTATACTTTGTGCATGTATATGCAAGTATCCAAAAAAGAGTATATATAATAGGACCCACTGTCAATAGATGAGAGAAATGGTGAAGCTCCAAATGAGTAGCAAGGCTATTTTGTTTTTCTCATTTATTGAAAACCGAAGGACCCACTTTTGAATTTACAACACAAACCATTGAACAATGTTATATAATATGTATAGGTATACATTTTCTTTGAGGTAGCTAATAATTCTACCATGCATCTCTTTCTACCCCTATAAGTCTCATGCATACATGCACATGTACACACACAAAGATACACGTGAGAATCACAGGAATTGATCTCTCATGATCCCAATATTTGAGATGGTGATGAGGGCAATAATTTCACGAAAATGAAAGGCTATCCGAAAGAGGGAATGGGTGTTGGCGGTTTTTGTTTTGCTAGCATTAGGACATTTATCTTATGGTTATGTTTGTTACCATATAGTACAATATAAGTTACTCGTGTGAAATTGAATATCCTATAGTCTTGTTGTATTTTGTGGCGTTTCAGAGCCCCCTTCCTTCTAGCACATAATGGTGGGGTCCACGTTCCCCACTACCCTTGTAGCATTGTATTAAGACAACGATGGCAACGTTTGGAGGTATTAGATAGGATTAGACAACTACTTCTGAGAAATTATTTGAACCCTACATATCTTCCAATTTCACCCCATTTCTCTTTGAGAAAAATGTATAAAATGTGGCATGAGATGGGATTGTCCTACAACTACAACTTGATGGCTTTACCAATTAATTATGCTGCCCTTTTTTAGGTGGTCCATTAACTGAAAATAAAGTTTTGCTTAACAGGTCAACTTTGCTATAAAGTTTGATAAAATTTGGTTTTCAGGGTACGTGCATGGCGTTAAAAAAATGATTTCGGGGATGAATGTGATTTCTTTTGGAAAATCTTACGTACAATTAAAAAAAATAAAAACAGATTTTTTTATTTAAAATTATATGGGTATTACTTAGAAATCATGAATGATGGATATTAATGATATTTTTAAATAAAAAATTTCTTTTTTCTATATTTCTTATCAGCTAGATAAACCTTTTTGTTAATTCTTTGAAATAATAATATAAAGAAATAGGATTGAAATTGGGATGTTAGAAAATCAAGGTTTGAATTTTACTTCCAATATCAATGTCTGCGCCAAATGCCAATTGGATGGACTTTTAGGACTGAATGATGTGATTAGTTTAAAGTATACGCCCTCACGTTATCATTATATGATAAACTTCAAATCAAAGACAAATTTTTTTTCTTTTCATTAAGCCCCAATTTCACATAATTTTATCAGAATAATTATTATTTTAATTTTATAAAATTTTTTTAATATGTCTTTATTTAAAATCAAATTTCACCCTTTTATATTAACTATATAAGTTTAAAAACATTAAATTCTTAAAGATAAGTATAAAAAAATACAATAAATACTTCTATTTTTTAAAGGGCTTATAAAAAGTAACATTTTTTTAATTTTAGGGATTTATAAAAGGTAATATAGGGAGAGTAGTTAGTATTTGAAAGTTAAGTGTATTGGTTTTCTTAAAAAATAATACCCCCTCTACCCCAATTATTGTTACTTTAGCCTTTTATCTTAAAATTATTGTTACTTTAAGAGTTCAATGTGTAATCAATTTAAATTTTTCAATTGTATCCTATTGTAATTAATGTATTATTCTCCTATAACTTTTCATTTGACCAATAAATAATTAGGAAGTTGAGACACTATTTATTACTAATAAAATAATAGAATTAGATTAAGGTGTTTTAGTTTATATCAACTCAAATAACTATACACCAATAATTTGTTAATCTTTTTTTCTAAATAAACCAAAGTTAATTATTAATTTTTGTTAGTAAAAAAAAAGTCAAACCTACGACCTTCTCATTCACGAAACCCTAACCATAATAATTTGTTAATCTATATGAAAAAGGTTAAAACGATAATAGTTATTAGACCAATGAAGTATTATACTTTCATCTGATTTAAATGTTTTAATGATCCTCATTAAAAAATAAAGGTGACCAATTTAGAAGCATTGTGTGTTTTCTCCATATGTATTATTGTCAAAATTTCACAATCAATATTAAAGTAAAGTTTAAATTTGAATAGGGATAAAATTAGAACATTACAATATCTTTTTTTATATAAATTAGTACATTAATATGTTTTCTATTTTTTTGAATTATTTCATAAATATAAGTGAAGAGAGTGTAAGATTTTAATTTTTAATCTTCTAAACTTAATTAATAGTGTTTGGTAATGGTAAAGACATTAAATCTAACTATTTAATACTCCCTCTAATATCATATATAAGACAAAGTTTTGGAGAGAGAAAATGGTCATTTTTATAAGGTGAAATTATATTTTTCATGGTAATTGGAGTTGAAACGGGTAAGTTAGGGAGTGAGAAAGTTGGTTTGGAGGCATGGTTTCTAAATTCTCGCTCAAGCAAGATTCTTGGTGAAAGTCAGGGTGATTTCTAGGTTATTTTTGCTTAAGCGAGACCAATCTCGCCGAAGCGAGACCTAGGGGAGATTCTGGTGATTTTCGCTCAAACGAAAATCGGACTCCTGAGCTAATTCTCACTCAATCGAGATTGGAATTTGCTTTCACTTCTTTCATGAAAGTCGTAGATAATTGAGTCACAGACGTTTTCCTGTTGGAATCGCCTCAATCGGAGGTATGTAGCTCAAGTTATGCTTAAAATACTACAGGATATTCAAACTAAAATTTTATGTGGATTGATTCCACATTTCCGTGAATTGGGCAACCTTAGACATATATTTGGCCCCGGCCCCTTCATAACATTTATAGATAATTGATTTGTGGAGGTGTACCAATTGGTTCAACCTCGATTAGAGTTCCATAGCTCCAACTGGGCATAAATTACTAAGCAGTGCATAGGGAAGTAACGTGCTGAAATTTTTTTCCTTAAACTTTTTCACACCACGGTCTGAATTTTTTATGTCGACCACATTATTTAAAGTGATATTGAGTTAAATGGGGTATAAATGCATTATTCAAAATCTAATAATTAGGCGGGACATTATAGGTAGTATCAGAGCGATTCCGTTTAAGACCGAATATGTTGTATAAATTGTTATGATATGAAAAATGTATTGATTGAATATGATGATGAGAAGTATTCCATCTGAGTGAATAAATGGCTATTTGTTGTATGAAATAAACCCTGAGTGGATATGTTATGTATTATTTGGATGTGTTATTGACAAGATCCCTTAACATCACTCTCTTGGCACTATATGAGGTAATTTTCTATAACCCTGGGTGGTTCATTGGTTACTAATGATGATATATTTGATTATTGTAGAAGTTGATTTATGGCGGGTGATTATAGTTCACATGGAGGGAATGATTTCTTCTCTAAGTTCTCTCAAATGATGAGGATGGCTGAATCCGGTCAAACTCTTGACAAGTTTTTGAAAAGAGCTCTACCCACTTATAAAGGGTGGTCATGATTATGATGGCATGTATGCGTGGATGCGAGATGTTGAGCAAACCTTTGAATATTTTGAGCAGAAGGTGCAATTTTAAATGCGAGATGGTGAGCCCCTGATATGGACTAATTTTGGCAAGAGGTTTCTTGCTAAATATTTCCCTGATAATTATAAAATCTAAAAGGAGATGGAGTTCTTGAAATTAGAGTAAGGAAAAATGTCAATTGCTGAGTACACTACTAAGTTTGATGAATTTTGTGACTTCTATGACCCATTTTCTTTTGAGGGGGCTGAAGGAAACACATGTTCCAAGTATGAGGTGGGATTGCAAATTGAACTCCGTAGTGTGATTATGTATTTGGAGATCCGTGATTATCCTACCCTGGTGAATAAGGCTAGGTTGACTGAAAAGGTGCAACTTCAGAGGGTGTCTTAGAAGAAAGATGAGAAGCCTTTAAAAGCTAAGGGTTTCAGTTTAAGAAAATAGGGTAGTTTTTCTGTGGTGGCAAGTCTTCCGCCATGTCATCATCCTCTTCTAGTCGTGGTTCTAGCGGTTGTTCTAGAAGCAGTTCTTGTTATAATTGTGGCTGGGAGGGCCATCTTACTAAGGATTGTGATGCTAATCAACCTATTTGCTACTAATATGGGTAACAAGGGCATTTGAGGCCTGATTGACCATAAAGGAGACAACCGAATGTGCAAAGTAACCTGTTAGTACTCCCGTGGCCTATGGCAGCAATGTTCAACGTGGAGTCTGAAACAGCGGTGGCTGTGGAGGTCAACCCTAAGGGGGGTATGATGCACAATCCACTGGAGTACAAAATGTTATGGTCAAGTGTGTATTTGCATTTGATGCTTCTGATGTGGTGAGAAATGAGGATCTTGTTCATAGTAAGTGTGTTGTCTATGATTACAATATAAATATAATTTATAATTTTGGAGCCATACACTCTTTCATTTTGGAGAGTTGTGTTCGGCGTCTTGGGTTACTTATGGTGTTAATGGAGAATGCTCTCATTGTTTCTACCCTTACAGTCTCTACGTTTAGGGCGACAACTATATGTGAAAGACTAACGGTGATTATCGAGAATTGATCTTTTGTTGTGAATTTGATGTGCATGCCATTGAAAAATCTTGATGTTATTTTCAGCTTGGATTGGTTGTCGGCCAATCATATAATGATGGACTGTTATCGTAAGGCAGTGATCTTTTCGGAAGAGCACGATTCTAAACTCATGGTGAGTGATGTTTCTAATGTTTATGCTATTCTGTTTGTTACTGAAGGGAGGTGTAATTTATTCCCGGTGATATTCCTGTGGTGTGCGAATTCCCTAATGTTTTTTAGAAGATATTCTAGAGTTGCCTTTAAGTAGGGAGATTGATTTTGCCATTGATCTAATTCTTGGGGCTGAGCCTGTGTCCCTTACACCTTATAGTATGGAGTTAGCTAAGATTAAGAAGTAGGTGAATGAGCTGCTTAAGAAAGGGTTCATCGGCTACGTGCCTCACCTTAGGTGTTCCAGTGTTATTACTAAAAAGAAGGACGGTAGTATGTGAATATGCATTGACTACCGACAGCTGAATAAACTAACTATTAAGAATAAACACCTGTTGCCGAGAATCGATGATTTGTTGGATCAATTACGTGGTGCTTGCGTGCTTTCAAAGATTGACTTGAGATCCGGATATCACCAAATTAGGGTGAGATTGGAGGATATTCTGAATACTGCATTTCAGACTTGTTACGGTCATTTTGAGTATGTCATGATGTCGTTTTGAGTGACATGCTTCAACTGTATTTATGGATTATATGAATTAAATTTTTCATTCATATATGGATTAATTTGTGGTGGTGTTCATCGATGACATACTGGTGTATTCTAAGTCCCTGGACGAGCATGTTCAACACCTTCGTGTTGTGTTGCAAGTGTTACAAGAGAAGCAATTGTATGCTAAGTTGTTGATATGTAAGTTCTGGATGAAGAGTATACAATTTTTGGGATATGTGATTTCTCATGATGGCATATTTATAGATCTATCGAAGATTGAGGTAGTTATGGCTTGGGATAGACCTAAGTCAGTGACGAAAATTTAGAGTTTCTTAGGTGTGGCTCGCTACTATCGTCGTTTTTTAGGGACTTTCACGCATTGCGCTTCCCTTAACTAGACTAACTAAGAAAAAGTCGTTTGTTTGGACAACAGCTTGTGAGCTAAGTTTTCTAAATTTGAAGAGGTGTTTAACCACTGCACTGGTTCTTGCTTTACCGAATGTGACTAAAGAGTTTGTGGTTTATTATGATGCATCAAAGTTAAGCCTAGGATATGTTCTAATGTAGGATGATAGGGTTATTACCTATGCTTCTGGGCAGTTGAGACCGCATAAGCGGAATTATCTGACTCATGATCTTGAACTTGCGGCGATGGTTTTAGCATTAAAGATTTGGCATCATTATTTGTATGGTTCTTATTTTGTGGTATTTAGTGACTACAAGAGCCTAAAGTATCTGTTTGATCAAAAGGAGTTGAACATGAGATAGATGAGGTAGATAGAGCGTCTAAAAGATTATGATTTTAACTTGGTATATCATCCTGAAAAGGAAAATGTTGTTGTCGATTCCTTGGGTAGGAAATCTTACATGTGGCTTCACTGATGGCCAAAGAGCCTGAGTTACTGGAGGAATTTTGTGATATTATTAGACCCCCAATGAGTTCTTGAATTCTTTGGCTATGGCTCAAGAGTATGATGAGCAGTTGTTAAGGTTACTTGATGTCCAAGCTAGGGGCAAGTAGATGAATTTAATTAAAGGGAATGATGACATATGGCGATTCAAAGACTGTATTATGGTACCTACTGAGGGTGATTTCAGGCAGTTGATATTGTCGGAGGCGCATAAGAGTTCTTTGAGTATTCATCCTGGCATTATGAAAATGTATCATGATTTGAAAAAAGAGTTTTAATGGCCAGGATGAAGAAGGTGATTACAGAATATGTAGCTTCTTGTGTGATATGCCAGAAGTAAGGTTGAGCACCAAAATCCCCCTAGGTTGCTCCAACCACCAGAGATTCCTATATGGAAATAGAAGAGTATTGTAATTGATCCGGTCTGGATACTGGCCCCCAATGTTATGACGTCAGACTGATCTCATAAAAGGAGAACCGGTGTCACGGTTCATTATTGCCATACCGGATATCCGGTCTCCCCTCATCCGCTCTTGTCTCATCAGCTGTTCCACTCATTTTCTCTACAACGGATGATCGTTCGTTCTCACCAAACGTCTATATAGCCGTTAGACCCTCAGTCACAGCGAGATAAGAGTTCCTAATAACTTATCAGGGAAGATACTCTATATGGTAGAATATGTCATGTCAATGGCCTCAGAGAGCAAGTACATGTGTCAGCGAAATATACGGAAAGGTGATTATCCTCCATCCCTATCACGGGATCGTACCCTGATAATTGACCTACCCCCCTGACACACTCTGAGTACTGAGCCACTTTGATTGACACACTTCACACGCTATCAGAACCAAGGGGCCCACTTACACCCAACGACTCATTTCCTACGTTCAACTATAAATAGCTCATTTCAATACACATGCAAGGTTACGTTGTCCTAACTTACTCTTTGCTATTATATCGCTTGAGCATTCACTGAGTTCTGATACTCTTCTAACTTGAGCGTCGGAGAATCTTCGCAGGTGACACCACCTTTCGCCCCCACTTCAACGCGAAACGTTGGTGTGAAGGATCTCCAGGACAACAAGACCGGTTTTCTCCCACTGAGAGACCGGATCGTGACACCGGATACCCGTGATACCGGTGTACAAACCCTAAAATACCTGTATTCTTGTGGCTGGCCCCACACCGGATCCTAGACCCCGGTTCAGACCAGTTCATTGGCACGCCCAGTGGGACTCGATAGAGTTATTCCCATTTTCGTAGAAGTTTGGTTGTCGTGATGGAAGGTGATGGACGAGATTTCGTTGATGGTCATGTGGAAGATGTGACCCACCAACAGGCTGGAAGGAGACTTGTCTTTGAGACTCCTGCAACTCAAACCCGGAGGATGGTGCAAATGCAAACCCCTGATCCTCGTGATGAGGTTATCAGGCAACTCAGGGAAGAGCTGATGGAGTTGAGGCGGGAGAAAAGAGAAACGGGGGACAGGGCAGCGTCCCATGCAGAGGATGCTCATCATGCATCAGTGAGGGATAGATCCACAACCCTCCAATATTCGAAAATCTCCACGTACAAAGAGAGGGAGCAGACCCAAGACTCTGGGGACAGAGTCAGTGCCAGGAGAAGGGAGCAGGCAATGGTAACTTCTGGGACCTACAAACTCAGTGTTCCTTTCTCAAGGAGACTGATGAGTATTGCCATCCCGAAGCATTTGCAAACGACTCAACCACTGCCGATCGGGAAGTATAATGGAGAAACTGATCCAACTAAGCACTTGGATGCTTATGTTTATGAAGCCATGTATTTGGGAGCTGATGAAGACGTCATGTGCAGGATGTTCCCAAGGACGCTGACAGAAGAGGCTCTCAGCTGGTTCAAGAGTCTACCCTCAGGATCCATAGATTCTTGGGAGGAAATAGCAGCTGCATTTGAAAGCCATTTTGTCATCTCTAGGGATATCCCAAGAACTTCTCACACTCTGGCCCAGATAAGACAAGGAGAGACTGAAACTCTTAAGGAGTTCTTGAAGAGGTTCTATAAGGAGGCTGCTTTGGTCCCCAACCTCACGGAGGCCATACAACTCCATATCGTAGTGGAAGCCCTGCAACCTGGATCTGCATTTGCCCTATCTTTGGCAAAAAGCCCCCCAATGACCTTCGAGGAGTTTCGAAGGAAAGCTTCGAAGTACGTGGGCATAGAGATGCATCTGGAGGCAACAACAGCTAGAATGAAGCCCCTAGCACCCACTCAGCAGCCACAGAGGGAGAAGGAGAAGGTGAGACCCGAGAAACACACCTTTAGAGAGGACTTTGCAAGCGTTCGTCCATATCAACGAGACAGGCGCGTCTTGTCGTTCAATAACTATGCTCCCCTGAACGCTAGACACTCCCAAATCATGAGGGAGGTTGGGTGGCCAACGTTGAACGTTTTTGGTATAAGGAAACCACCCCCAGTCAAGAGGGGTGGTAACCCACGTAAGTATTACACGTTCCATGAGCAGATAGGTCACAATACCGACGAATGCAAGGCGTTGAAGAATACGGTGGAGATTCTCATTCGGGAAGGAAAGTTGAAACAATACTTATTCAGGGAGAAATCTGTAGACGAGCCTCAAAGGATGGACAAGAGGGGCAGAGATCCTGATGATGAGGATGATAACACTCATAACCCAGTCAGGAAGTTCACTGCAGCTGAAAAGCAGAAGGGAGTAGTGATCGCTGAAGGAGCCCAACAGAACAACATGCCTCAGCAGCAGAGGCAGGGCAGACGTGAAGTGATTGAGATGATAGCTGGAGGATTTACTGGAGGAGGAGCATCAATCACAGCTCGGAAGAACCACCACAGAATGATTCTGTCTGTCCAGGGCAAACCAAGAGATAACCGCCCTTTCAGGGACGGTGTGGCAGCCCCAATGGTGTCATTCACGGATGATGATTTTGGCCCAACAATCCCAGGAGGTGACGATGCAGTAGTTATCATCGCAGTCATAGCCAACAAGGATGTCAAGAGGATCCTCGTCGATCAGGGAAGTTCCTGTGATGTTATTTTTTATAATTGTTTCAAAAGAATGGGTTTCAATGATGCAGATTTACAGCCTTACACACAAGAACTCACAGCGTTTAATGGAGCTAAGCAACCCACTAAGGGATACCTTGACACCCTAATTTCCTTTGAAGGAGAGCCTGGTGCAAGAACGGTCAAGTCAAGAGTTCTGGTGATCGATATGGAGTCTCCCTACAATGGTATCATAGGCCGTTCTACACTGAATGCAATGGAAGCAATCGTATCTACTCCTCACCTCTTGATCAAATTGATTGACAAGGACAACGGTGTGTCCTCTCTCTGCGGAGATCAGGAGATGGCTCGGTACTGTTACAACCTGAGCCTCAATATGGTCAAGTTGGAAGTATTCAACAAGAAGAGGAAGCTGAACGACAGAGGAACAACGGCTGGGTCTGTTAGTCTTATTGACTTGGACCCAAGAGCGGAACTGAAGATCGACCCTCTTAATCCCTCAAAGCCCACACCGGATGGTGGTTCTAGGGACGTCGTTTTAGGGGATTCCCCAGAGAAGGTCACACACATCAATGATAAGCTGGAGTCAGCCATGGAGCAACGCTTGTTAGCCCTCCTGCAGGAGTTCAAGGACCTTTTCGCATGGACAGCAGCAGACATGCCTGGGATGGACCCTAATTTTTGTTGTCACAAACTTGCTGTGTACCCTGAAACGAGACCGGTGGCCCAGAAGAAGAGGAGGTTGGGACCGGAGAAACAGAAAGCAGCATGTGAACAGACTGAGGAGTTGTTGAAAGCGGGCTTTATAAGGGAGATTCGCTATTCTTCTTGGATTTCTAATGTAGTCATGGTGCAGAAAGCTAATGGCAAGTGGAGGATGTGCACAGATTATGTGGATCTCAACCGTTGTTGCCCCAAAGACCCATATCCCTTGCCAAACATTGATTGCATGGTAGATGACTCATCTGGTTACCAGTATCTTAGTTTCATGGATGCTTATTCTGGGTACAACCAGATTTCGATGTGGGAAGGAGATCAAGAGAAGACGGCTTTTGTCAATGACCGCGGTGTTTTCTGCTACACCGTCATGCCATTCGGATTGAAGAACGCTGGCGCTACTTATCAGCGCATGATTAACAAAGTCTTCGAAGGGATGCACACCAGGCTGGTCGAGGTGTATATTGATGATATTATAGCCAAAACGCCCACTGAAGGAGACCACATTGAGGACCTGTGCCAAGTTTTCACTAGGCTGCGTCAGTACAACATAAGGCTAAACCCCTTGAAGTGCACCTTTGCCGTTCCAGCTGGGAAATTCTTGGGATTCATGTTGACCCAACGAGGCATTGAGGCTAACCCTGGGAAGTGTCAAGCAATCCTGGACATGCAGAGCCCTAAGAGCCTGAGGGAGGTCCAATCGTTGAATGGGAAAGTAGCTGCTCTAGCTCGCTTCATGCCCAAGATGGCACACAGATCCCTCCCCTTGTATAAGGCGTTGAAGAAATACAAGAGTTTTGAATGGGGAGAGGAGCAAGAACAAGCCTTCCAACAGCTCAAGGCCGTTCTCTCAAGTCCACCAATATTGGTTAAGCCTGACCCTGGTGAGATTTTGATCTTGTATTTAGCAATCTCTGATGAAGCCCTGGGTGTGGCTTTGGTGAAAGAAACCCCTGAAGGGCAGAGGCCGGTGTACTTCACCAGTAAGACGCTCCAGGGGGCGGAAGGTAGATACCAGAAGATTGAGAAAGCCGCTCTGGCAGTTGTGTGGGCATCATGACGGTTAAGGCCCTATTTTCACGCGCACCCAGTGTTGGTGAGAATGGATCTACCTCTCTGTTCAGTGCTTAGCAAACCAGACCTCGCTGGAAGAATGATCAAGTGATCCATTGAGTTGTCTAAATTTGAAATTTCTTATGAGCCTCGAGGAGCCATCAAGGCGCAAGTATTGGCTGATTTTGTTGTGGAGATGACTGGGGCGGATCCAGCCACACCTAGAGCACATTGGACCATTTATGTTGACGGATCATCAAACAGTAAAGGTTGTGGGGCAGGTGTTGTGGTGGAAAGCGATGATGGCGTGCACTTAGAGATTTCCCTCCGTTTCAATTTCAAAACCTCCAATAACCAGGCTGAATACAAAGCATGTTTGGCCGGTCTTTGAGCGGCGATTGACATCGGAGCATCAGCAGTCACGCTGTGCAGTGATTCTCAACTGGTAATTTCGCAGATCCAGGGGGAGTACCAAGTTAGGGAGCCGCAACTTCAGCTATACTTAAATTGCGTGAATGAATTGAAGGGAAGATTTGAAGTTCTAGAGTTCAAACATGTGCCTAGAGAGGAAAACACCAGGGTGGATATTTTGTCAAGGCTCGCAAGTACAAAGCAGCCCGGTAGCACAACGATGGTTGTTCAAAGTACTTTGACATCACCTAGCATCCCTCTATACCCTTCCCTGAATGCTGTAATGGTGCATTATCCTTATGAGGATTCTAGGGTCATCCCCTATATTCGCTACTTGGCAGATGGACAACTCCCTACCGATGAGAAAGAAAGGAGACGAGTGAAAAGGGAGCTGCCATATTTTACTATGGTTGATGGTGTTCTCTACAAGAGGGGATTCTCTGTCCCATACCTTCTCTGTTTGAGAGAAGATGAAGTTCAAGCAGTCTTGGAAGAGGTCCACGAGGGGCAGTGTGGGCACCATGCTGGGGGTCGGAGCTTAATGAGAAAGGTCCTCAGAGCCGGATATTGGTGGCCCACTGTGAAACAAGACTCTGCAGATTTTATGAAGAAATGCGATGCTTGTCAAAGATTCTCCAACCTCCATCATACACCGGCCCAAGAACTTTCTTCTTCCGCTGTGCCTTGGCCGTTTTACCAGTGGGGCCTTGATATTTTGGGTCCGTTCCCCACAGCGCCTGGAGGTATCAAATATTTGATTGTGGGGGTAGATTATTTCACCAAGTGGATCGAGGCTGAGCCAGTAGTGCATATTACTTCTGCGCGAACAAGGCGTTTCGTGTACGAAAATATCATAGCGCGATTCGGGGTGCCAGGGCGGATTGTGACTGACAACGGCACCCAGTTCACAGACAAGAAGTTCACGGATTTGCTTGAAGGACTGGGGATAATCCAGATATTTTCATCTGTTGAACACCCTCAGACCAATGGCCAAGCGGAAGTAGCCAATCGCGAAGTGCTAAAAGGGTTGAAAAAGCATTTGGGAGAAGCGAAGGGAGGATGGACTGATCAGCTGTGTCATGTTTTATGGGCATACCGCACTACGTCTCATTCGTCCACTAATGAATCCCCATACCGGTTGACGTATAGGGTTGAGGCGATGATTTCAGTAGAGCTGCAGACAAGATCGGCCCATGTAGAGTATTTTTCACATGAAGACAACAATGCCAATCTGGCGTCAGAGCTGGACGTCCTTCAGGAGTTAAGGGAAAAGGCCTTTATCAGAGACCAGACAGTAAAAGCAAAGGCAGCACTCCGGTATAATAAACGTGTCCAATACAGAGCTTTCAATACCGGAGATCTTGCTTTAAGAAAGGCGAGTGTGGGGAATAAATTTGCTCATCAAGGAAAGCTAGCGCCGACGTGGGAAGACCCTTACAGAGTTTCTGAGGTGACTGGAAAAGGGTCATACCGATTGGAAGAGCTTGATGGAACTCCAATCCGTAACAAATGGAACACTCAGAACTTACGTGTTTATTACAGCTAGTTGGTAAGGCAGCATATACTCTTTTTCCTTACTTGAGTTTTTCCCATTGGGTTTTCTCAAGAAGGTTTTAACAAGGCATGACCCCAACTACGCTCTCTTTGTAATGTACTTTCAATGATTAATGAGAATAGAGTTTGATTGCCCTATCACTCTCACTTCTTTTGTATGTTGTGATTTGTAGCCGTAGCTTAGTACGCATACACCTCAGGACGGATGAACTCAACTACCAATTCTGTAGTTGATGGTGTAACTCCTCGAGGGACTGATGAAGACCCCTCAGGATGGATGATCTCAATCACACATTTTGTGTATTGACGATGTAACTCCTCGAGGTGGAATGGGTTGTAGGGCTGGTCCTTTTTCAAGGCCACAAACCGAACCCTATTCGAAGACTACATGGGTTGTAGGGCTGGTCCTTTTTCAAGGCCACAAACCGAACCCCATTCGAAGACTACATGGGTTGTAGGGCTGGTCCTTTTCCAAGGCCACAAACCGAACCCCATTCGAAGACTACATGGGTTGTAGGGCTGGTCCTTTTTCAAGGCCACAAACCGAACCCCATTCGAAGACTACATGGGTTGTAGGGCTGGTCCTTTTTCAAGGCCACAAACCGAACCCCATGTGAAGGCTTGGGCGCAGTAGGCTGGTCCATCAAGAAAACCACGCTGAACCCCGAGTAACGGGCACAGTAGGTTCAGGATTAGCCCTGATCCGAACCCCGTGTCGAAGGCTTGGATTGTAGGATTGCACCGAACTCCAAGTATGGTTAGTAGGATCGACCCGAACACCGTGTGACTTGAGTTGTAGGACCAAACCGAACCTCAAGAGAAAGACGTAAAACTTACCCCTTTTTAAGGCGGTACCAGACTTCAAATGCAATTTTCGTCCTCAACTCTGAAATATTCGTTACAGAGCGGCTGAACGTTAGTGTATCCGCTCTACATTTTCGAGGTCAGATGAACATTTCAAGCTTGTTAAGAAGTTAAAGGTAACTCTTACAATGAAATTTCCTTTCCCAACGTACTTGCACTTGGGGACAGGCATACTTTAACTTAGTAATCGTTTACTTGTTGTAAAGTTATTATTTTAATCCGATGTGATAAAAACGCTTTAACAACGGTATAGCCAGACAAGAGCAGCTTTGCAGAGTATAGAAAAAGTTAAAATATTATATATATTGTTAAGTCATTTGGCAATCATACACTGGGCATAGACGATAAAGGAGAAACAAGGCAAATTTTATTTTGAATGAAGAGGTGTACAGGAATCAAAGTATTCAAAAGCTGGAGCTGATCCCAGAACACAACCATAATTGAAAGCATAAAATTAAGATGCAGGTTGTTGATCCTCCCGAGTAGGCACCTCCGTTCTCTCCCCTTCAATTCCAGCAGCTTGAGTCTTGTCCGCTCCGGCCTCAGGATCAGAGTTAGGCTTTGCAGGTTCCATGCTCTGACCCTCCAGAAGTAGAGGCAGTTCGTAGAGAGAGTCGCGAGGAACTTGGTATGAGCCGTCTTTCATCACTTCGACAAGTTTCCCCTCGTGGAACTCATAGAACGGATCCAGTCCGTACAAATTCAGTTTTGCCCCAGGGTTTCGATAGAATACTTGACGAAGTGCCAGCCCAAAGGATTCATAAGCTACCTGTTTACATATTTCCAAGGCCTTGGCAGCCTTGGTCTTAGCAGCAGTTAACTTCTTCTGGAGCTTGGCAAAATCTTCCTCCGATGGGCCAGTGCTCGTACTTCCCTTCCTCAACTCCTCAAGCTGGGCCTGCATCTCCTTTCGAAGGGCCTCCCACTCCCCAAGGCTCTTGCTGTGTCCGTCCTCCATTACTTTGAGATCGTCAGCAAGCTTGGTCGACCTTTTCTTCTCCAGCTGTAGTTCTTCTTCGAGGAGCGGAATGGATTTATTCTGCTGTTGAAGCTCAGCGACCTGCCGTTCTAGAGCCTTGTTAGCGAAGTGAAGTTGGCTCGCTTCCTCTGTCTTCCTCTGAAGTGTTTCCTTGGTGTTCTTCAGTTCAACCTCCACACTTCTACGAATTTTAGATTGTTTGGCCGACCATTTCTCCTTCACAGCGAGTTCGGCTTCGAGCTTTTCAACTTGCTCCATATAATCTGCCTTTTCGCTCAGGGATTCAAGGAGGCCAGACAGCTCGTCCAGCTGCCAACGGCCGGCCTTACAAGCTCCTCGAACTTCAGCAGCTTCGAGCGAGGGGCGAAGGCAGTATCTAGCCTTTGGAAGAGTGGGGGGCATGGACCCCTGAAACCATAAGTAAGGGGCAAGAAAGGAATCGCGTGGAGGGTCGAACGCCGGAGGAGGGCCACTCTCAGAAGTCGGGGCGGATGTGGTTTGCGATGTGGGGGCAGAAGAGTCAGGAACGGGCTTCTTCCCCTTATCTTTCTTCATCCCAGATTCTTCAAGTGTTTTCTGGGGCTTCTTCGCAGGGTCACCAGAAGAGGGTTTTTCCTGATCCGTTGTCTTGACCAGATGCCTCTTTTTCTTCTTTTTCTCTGGGACGGCCTCCTCATCGCCCGCCCCAGTGGCCTCCGTTTGCTTCTCTATCTCTTCCTCGTCAAAGAGAGGAACTTCCTTACCCACTGCAGAGGTCAGGGGAATAAGTGGAGTTTTGGTGGCGTTCCTTTTCGCCTGAATCTCATTCTCCTCGGAGGAGGAGTCATCATCAGCCATCATGGTCCTTAAGGACAACATTTCGGGGCAGGCTTTTTCAATTTATTCTGCAAAACAAGAAAAGTTGAGTTAGCACGTGAGAAGAGGATAATCAAAACAGAATAAGCATACCACACAAATACAGTAAGAGCGGATATTACGGAGATAGGTGGTTCGGACGTCGTCCTCTGCTAGGAGGAGCCTGCAGGAAAATCCTTTGAGTGTTTTTGAGGCCGTCTGCATGGCGCTCAAAACCTCGACGGAATGAGGGGAGAGTTCACTCTCATCAGTGTAATAAGCACGGCTCATAAGAAGAAAATGCTCGTGCGTCCAACTGAGGGGGAACTTGGTGAATCCCTCCTTATTACGCCAGAAGACCGGCTTATTGGGCTGAACACGGACCCGCGTGTAATAATGTTTGAAGGAGCGCCCATCCACCTTCGCGGATTCCGTGTATGATTTGAAGTTTATCAACCTTGAGTCACAACGGAGCGTTATGAACCCAAGGCCGCCTTTCTTGTTAGCACGACGGACCACTTGGCAATAATGGAACAGCTTGGCCACAGTGGCGGAGAAGTTGAAGTGCTCTCCTAGGATTTCGAGAGCCCTCACTAGACCCAACCGTTGGGATGCAGCTGTGTAGGGGCACAGTCCAAGAAGCGCAGGACGGCCATCTGGAATTCCGTCATGGGGAAGCGCACCCCCAGCTTCAGAAACACGAAGTCGTACATATAGACCGACCTCTCATCAGGGACGATATGGTAGACTCTCTTAGAGGGACGGGGTGCCAGCACAGTATAGCGTGCTTTGTATTTCTTGTCTGAGTAGATCTTGCAGCGGAGAGGGACCGTGCGCTCCTCTTCACTTGCGTGATGTGAGGGGATCTCCAGGAATTCCTCTTCCACCCAGCAGTAAGGTCTTTCCCTATTGAGCTTTTCCCAGTTCAACCGGTGTGCCACGACATTGACACACCCTTCTGCGGTTCGGAGAACCAAAGTTTTGCCGGACCCAGGGATTTCCATGGTTGTGGATGCACGATGGAACGCGTACGTGCTGTGGTAAAAAGCAACATCGTCAGAGAGGTAGCCTTCATCACTTGACCCTTCATTAGAGCGGCTGGTAGCCCTCGAGTCAAGGGGAACCTCAGAGCGACGTTGAGAAGAGGACGCTCGTGAGGAAGATGTTTTGACCCTCTCTGAGCGACGAAGCCCTGCCACAGGAAGATTCACTGGAATCATTCCACCACGGTGGCTAAGGGGGGCTCGAGAGCTAGAATTCCCCCTGTTCGAGGGACCAGCGTTGCCTGCTCCAGGGCGTATGGTGGAAGCAAAATGAATAAAATGTGTAGGGAGATGAAGGAAAAGGAGGTTACCTAAAAGGAAGAGGAACTTTGTGAAGTTTGAAGGCAGCAAGGAAATCTCCAAGAAATTCGAGTAGAGTTTCACTAAGCTTGAAGACAGAGGTGAATTCCCAAATTTGTTAAGAGTCCCTTTTATAGGTAACGAGGAGGCACAGTGCTCTGTTGGAAGTCACAACGCTTGCTTCAAAATGCAACCCTTCGAATTCAAACGACGTCGTCGTTTCGTTGTGTTCGAGCGCGAAAATGGTAACGTTTCAGCAAACGTTTTTGCAAAATGGGCCCCCCTTTTAGTTTGAATCCAGGCCCAATAAGCCCAATCGACGGTTATACTCTTGGGTAATGATGGCTCGTGCGTAAAAGGCGCATTTAATGTCCAATCATTTCAGACGCATTTAATGCATTTCAACCACTCTTCGAATACCAAGGGTTTGATTCCCAAAAACTCTTGGGATTTCCCTCACTATTTTATACTGTCTGAGTCCGTTGTATGTAGCATCAGAAGAGCGGCCACCCAGTTGGCAGGACGGATGCCTCAGAGTTTCCAGGTAATTTCCAGAACGTCCCACCGGCATCCAGACTTCTTAAGGGTTGTATAGCTCATATGAGCAACTTAACAGTCCCTCATACAAGCTAGGAGACAGATGATCCGGTCTGGATACCGGCCCCCAATGTTATGACGTCAGACTGATCTCATAAAAGGAGAACCGGTGTCACGGTTCATTATTGCCATACCGGATATCCGGTCTCCCCTCATCCGCTCTTGTCTCATCAGCTGTTCCACTCGTTTTCTCTACAACGGATGATCGTTCGTTCTCACCAAACGTCTATATAGCCGTTAGACCCTCAGTCACAGCGAGATAAGAGTTCCTAATAACTTATCAGGGAAGATACTCTATGTGGTAGAATATGTCATGTAAATGGCCTCAGAGAGCAAGTACATGTGTCAACGAAATATGCGGAAAGGTGATTATCCTCCATCCCTATCACGGGATCGTACCCTGATAATTGACCTACCCCCCTGACACACTCTGAGTACTGAGCCACTTTGATTGACACACTTCACACGCTATCAGAACCAAGGGGCCCACTTGCACCCAACGATTCATTTCCTACGTTTAACTATAAATAGCTCATTTCAATACACATGCAAGGTTACGTTATCCTAACTTACTCTTTGCTATTATATCGCTTGAGCATTCACTGAGTTCTGATACTCTTCTAACTTGAGCGTCGGAGAATCTTCGCAGGTGACACCATCTTTCGCCCCCACTTCAACGCGAAACGTTGGTGTGAAGGATCTCCAGGACAACAAGACCAGTTTTCTCCCACTGAGAGACCGGATCGTGACACCGGATACCCGTGATACCGGTGTACAAACCCTAAAACACCTGTATTCTTGTGGCTGGCCCCACACCGGATCCTAGACCCCGGTTCAGACCAGTTCAGTAATGGATTTTGTATTTGGGTTGCCTCGAACCCAATCTAGTTGTAATGTCATATAGGTTATTGTTGATCGACTAACTAAAAGCGCATATTTTCTAGCAATGAATATGAAATGGTCGTTGGAAAAGCTGGCGAGATTATATATTACAAAGATTGTAAGGCTTCATGGTGTGTCTTTGAGCATTATTTCAGAATGTGATCCCCGTTTCACTTCTAAATTTTGGGGAAACTTACACCAGGAATTGGGGTCGAAGTTAAGGTTGAGTTTAGCCTATCATCCACAGACCGATGGTGACGTACTATCCAGAGTTTGGAAGATATGCTTCTTGCTTGTGTGCTAGAGTAGGGTGCCTATTTACATACCATTGCTTGAGTTTGCTTATAATAATAACTTCCATAATAGCATTGGCATGACGCCTTATGAGGCTTTGTATGGCAGAAAATGTCATACACCTCTATGCCAAAATGAGAATGGTGATGCTTTGCATTTAGGGTCTGAGATGATTCAAGAATTGAATTATCAAGTTGTTATGATCAGAAAAAAGATTAAGATGGCACAGGATGCAAGGGTGTGAGTCGTATATTGAAGGGTTAAAAGCTTGATCCTAGATATATTGGACCTTATATAGTCCTGGAGCGGATAGAAGCTGTGGCTTATAGACTGGACCTTCTGTAGTCTTTAGCCAACATTCATAATGTGTTCTATGTCTCTCAGCTAAGAGCATATATTTCGTGTGATACCATGATAGTTCTTGAAGATTCCATTGAGCTGGAGGAGGACTTAACTGTGGAAGCGGTTCCCATTTGTGTTGAGGTGTATCAAAGCAAGCGTCTACTGAGTAAAGAGGTACCGTTGGTAAAGGTGAGGTGGCAGAGCTTCAATGAAGTGTCCTGTACTTGGGAATTAGAGGCAAACATAAGGCAGTTGTATCCTGATTTATTCCACGAGGTACGTTGATTTCAGATACGAAATCCCTTTTAAGGGGTGTGTGTGTAATATCCCGTGTATTTAATTTAATTATTGGCGATAGGCGAAAATTAATAAATAAACCATTCAGATTTAATTTGGATTTTCTAAATTATGATAAATTAATTAATAATTGTTCAAGGCGATGGAAATTAAATAAATTAATTGATTGAATGATTATTAAATTAAAACTAAATTAAATGGGTGATGGTGAATTTATAAGTTACAAAAGAGTAAAAAGGTTTTATTAAAAAAAGGATAATAAAAGAAAATAGAAAAGCAAATGGTAATGGAAAATGATGATTTTGCCCTTGGGACATTAAAAACAAAATTCCCATCTTTTTTCTTCACTTCACGCGTAGAGAAATAGAGAAATCAGGGTGCCATTTTCTTTTCTTCTTTGTCGTGAGCTTCAAGGCCTTGATTAGAGGGTGATTCGGCATCGAAATTAGAAATTGATCGTGTTTTTGGAATGTGGGATCGAGGTAAGTCTATATGCGATTTCAATCTCAAGTTTTCTCTCTCCCTCTTTCTTTCTTTCTTTCTTTCTTTCTTTCTCTAGACCAAATATGGCTTTGCATAAGGGAGGTTTTCATTTTTGTTTTTATGGTGATTTTAGAGCTTGGTTATGGCTTTTATGGCATTAGGTATGGTGATCGACTCATGGGTTTCGTGTTTCAGTGATCGTAGGTGTCAGAACAAGCTTCGGCAAGTTGTTAAGTGAAGTGGGAGTTGGAATCAGAACCAGAACGATAAATTGTCAAGTCGTTGGGTGAAACCGACACAAAGAACAACTAGTGGACGTTTGGAATCAAGGTAAGGGGGTGTTCAGAGTCATAATTAATTAGAATTGGGTATCAACCTTGGTTAGGGTTCAAAACATAAGGCAAATTAAATGATAAATTAGGAGTGAGTCGTATTATATAATATGTCAATATGAGAATGAATGTGATAATTAATCGAAGTTAGTGAAATGGTATTATATATATATATATATGAATTATACTTATGTGAATGGTGGTATTAAGTCTATGACTTATGATTGTTAACGTGTAATGTATTAGAAATTAATTTCAGTGATGGTTTTGGATAATGTTGTTTATTGTGGGCATGTGGAATGTGATGTGAAAATGTATATTATGGGTGTGGTCTATGTGGCCATACTCTTGTTTGAACGATTGATGTATTGATTTGATAATATGAAATTTAGTGATTTAGGGTCTGGTCTATGTGGTCGACCTATTATTTGAAATGGGTTGAGTCTGAATGGCCACCTTGGTGTTTTAAAATATGAGTAGGTTTGCGTGCCCGCCCAAAGTAATTAAAATGAGGCCTTTGTGTCAAGTAATAAAGAGAAAGAGAATTTAAAATGAACTTATGTGATTTGTGTGATTGGGGGCGATCGACGGTATATTTCGCCCCTCATTTTTTGCTCCCATGGTCAAGTAGAACTTAATTGAGCTGCTTAGTGGTTGAGGTGGAGAGCCAAGTAGGGTTGATGGACCAAGTCGAGTTTACGGGGTGTCAAGTAGTACCCTTAACTGAAGACCGATCTTTTTAGTATCTAGATATTAACGGGTCTTTATTAAGTTTATGAGTTAATTATGCTTTGCATGATTTGATCTCATATTGATGATGAATGACGTTTATTATTATATTGAGTAATATGTTGAAATGAAATAAATTCATCTCGGTGAATATGAGATTTGTGGTAGCCTTATGTATGTATGATTTATAAGTTTTACAAATTATAATAATCTTATTTTAAATATATATTTAAATCTTATAATGTAATTTGCATAATAAAATGTTTTCTCACTACCATAAAAGTTACTGCAAAAAATAAATTATGTAAGTATTTTATTTTAAAATAAATATAAAATATTTTTGTTATACTAATTGTATAAATATAATGATAACATAGTTTGTTATATAATATTTTTTATTTTATTCTTAAAATTTTATTTTTTATAAATAAAAGGTGTATTTTTGTAGTTAATATAATGCATATTTGATAAATTATGATTTTTAAAATAAAAAATTGTAAAACATCATATTTTTAGTTAATAGAATAATAAATATTTATATTTAACAAATTATGATGTCTTAAATTTATTTGTAGATAAATTTAAAATAGTGTAAATAAAAAGAATAATATTTTTAATAATATATATATATATAAAAGCATATATTTAAGTAATCATAATTTTTAAAATAAAAAATAAGTAAATAAAACATGTTTTATTTTGTGGCACGCAAAGGTTTTGGATTTATTTAAATGTGATTTTTGGGACCACACATAGCGAACATTATAGCGGAGTACTGTATTATATAGTAAATATAGATGACGTTGTTTTTAATCCATTTCTTCTCATTCGATGGCACTCATCATTCAGAGGTCACTCTCAATCAACTTCTTTTAAATGTAAAATTGAAGTTTTATTATAATTGTTTTTAACCAACAAAACTATAGAAAATTATTATCATATGAGTTAAGACGTCATATAATATATTTTTAATAATATTTACTATTAAATATAATAATTATAATATATTTAAATATTTTTATTATAAATTTATTTAATAAACTTAATAATAATGTATTTTTTAAATACTAATATTTTCATAATAAATATTATTATTATTAAGTATTTAATAGTTATATTTTAATAGATTTATTTTAAAAATATATAATAAATATATTATTTAAAATATATTTTTAATAATATTAAAATACATCAACTAATAATTTGTATTACTCTATTAATAATATTACTAATAATAAATAGTAATATATTTAATAATATAAATTGTAATATATTTATTAAATATTAATATTTAAAATATATAACATGATTGATACGTAATATAAATTTATATTTTAATATCCACATCCATCTTATCCACATTATATTTAAACTAATATTTAAAAAAAAAAGTGAATTGTGATTCTATATAGTCCAGCAATAGTGATTTATTCTTCTAACTCTTCATGCACCGCGCCTGCAGTAGTGATATTCTTCATGATGGGTTATAATCAGACTTGCTTAGTATATCATTTTTTTAAGGAAAAAACTTAAGGCTTGTTTGGTTTTCAGTTGAGAAAATGGAGAAATTTAAGGGTTGATATTGATCCTTTACCCCGTTCGAGACAATGTTTGACCATAGGATGTATTTTTGGGGTTGGTCAAACAGGCATTTGACTAACCGGGGTTTGTATCCAAACCGATTCTTAGCTGCCTTAATCAACCTGGTTGGTTACATCATGATATATCTTACAGCACCTACACCACAGCTTAATATTGAAACATTATTATTAAAATTAGATCAAATTAACTGTTTGAATTATACGTAAATTACATAGAGCCTGTTTGGTTATGAAGTTTGGTACCCAAAAAATAAATCCTATGGTCAAACGGAGTTTTGACTGTCTCGAACGACGTGAAGGATCAATATCAACCTTTAAATTTCTCCATTTCCCCAACTCCGTTTCCCCAACTGGAAACCAAACGGACCCATAATCAGTTTAAGCTAATTCTTTAATGTTATATGCGGTTTATTTAAACTTGTACCTAAAATATTTTTTCTCCTGTTATTTTACATTTCTCTCTTTATTTCCTGGTAGTGGCTGGACAAGTGATATGCATTAACTCTCTTCTCTCATTCACACGGCATCATAATTCATTAGTCTCTACCGAGTTTAGTAATTCAGTGAAACTTTCTTGAAAACACAGCGTGCATGACAAGATGGCACATGTGCTCGTTTCAAAGTAGTGCGTTCTGGTTTACAAGCTCAAATTAATAGCAAATTAAATTAGCAAATAAAAGGTACCTGCAATTATGATGTGTCTGAAGACATACACAATATGATAACAATAACATATTACGGTTGGGAAATTTACATTGTAAATGTGTGAAATCTGAATAATTTTCAATTGTCAAGTTTTCTGATAATGTAATAATACTAATGCTCATTCACTCCACTCCTATTCAAATATTTCAGACTGCCAATCGAGTGAAATACATTTCCATATACAAAAATACCATTTATCCAATCACCACACAAAGGGTCTCCGAACTGATCATTCTGTAAAGTCTATTTGAATATGGCAGTTACATTTCACTATGCTGAAATGAAATCACAAGACCAACAATGTTTATACAAGGATTTAGATATTTTCATTCTAACTTCCATGGCCTTGTTGTTTAAAGAGATACAGTTATACACAACAGGTGCTTGCACCTTATGCAATAAATGTGATTGCTAACATAGGATATTGTGTCTATCTATTCCAGATATGAACAGTGTGAAAAGGGTTGTGTTCTCCTAAGCGATGCAACAAGGAACTGGTTCAAACTTCTTGATGATGGTTGCCTCATGCCTGTTCTCAAAATGTTTAACTTTTAAAGAGGGCATGTAGAATTGATTAGAATCAATTTGTCAATGCACGTGCAATGAAAATGGTGGTTGCAGGGATGTTCTCTAATTTCAGCACCATCATCATAGGATGAAATGCAAATACAGCATTCCTGATATTCACTACAAACATTTATGTCAGAAGTGGGATATGTACAGCAAAACCGAATTTTGTAGTTGCAAAATGAGAAAGTGAAACCATCCATCAAAATATATAGGATACTGCAGCATGCTATGCATAAAATCAAGTAAAGTAACCAAGGTTGTTTCAATTGAGATTCTACCTAGAATCGGTCTCTATCCATTCGTAGAATCGAGATTCAGTGATTATATTGCTGTCACAATCCATCATTATTCCCCTGGAAGATTCTTCAATATTACCGGCTTTCTTAAATTCCTTTATTATTCTGAACCTATATTTTGGCAACTGGTCGATCTCTTCATTGCTTGCCCCTTCCTGTTGCCACATTAAAGGTCAAATTAAGTCTGATAAAGTTGGGGAAAAAAGGATAAATGCAAGAGAATGATAGAAAGGTATAAATTGTACTCATGATGAATATGTTGAAATTGTAGGGATTTAGGTAAAGAAGGAGGAAAAGAGAAACCAAGTTTTGAATAATACTATAAATTACTGGCCTATGATGTGTAATAATAATGAGTTCCATATGAAACAAATTTTCAAGTATTCAAAAAATTTGTGTGGTCTGCTATAGTACTAAGTAATTCATATAGATAATTTGTTTTTCAGTTTTCTGGTTTCAGCCACAAGCTTTCTCTCATCTATTCATGGAAGTTTTACAGATAGTCTTGATGAAACAAACACATGCAGCATTTGTTGCCATCAGTATGTAGTGTAGCGTATAAAACAAAAAACTTACAAATTAATTAACACAAGGGACATGAATGAGATAACCTGCCACATGAAGCGAATTCCTTCTGTTTCAACTTCAAAATCTAGAAAACCAAAAACAGAACAAGAACTACAAAACAGGTACTGAGAAAAATCAGAAAGTCCAAAAAATAGAATAAAACACTTCAAACAAGATAAACTTCCTTTCCCCGAGAGTACAAGTCTATTATTCTAGAGTTTTCGTGCATATACTTTTGGAAGTGCACAAGCACTGCAGAGAAGTAAAATCAGAAGCATCACGAGTGACGAACTTTTCATCAAAAATTAAGTTTTCTTGTAGTGATACTTCAACCTCTGATAACCCAAACACTAGTGTTTTATGGCTACTTGTTTATTCATTTTTATTTGGTTTTGTTTAAAATTGCATGTCATATAGACTACTAGGGGCATGCATATGGATTCCTGTGTTAAACCTGTCTTTATTTACCTGTGATCTCTTACTTTCTGGAAGAAGGGTGTATCTCAGGTCAAAAGTGGGATTTGCACAAGAAAGCAACGTGAGATTAAAGCTCAGGCATAACTCTTGCTTTGGATTTCAATTTCTGAAGTTTCAAAAGCTTGTAAATAGAGTTTTGACTAGTTAGGAAACGAAAATCATATACTGATCTTCGCCCCTATATTTTTTTTTTAATTATATATGTAGAGTTGAGTTTAGGTAGAGACAATGATGAAAGGGTTGCAGATACAGAAAAAGCTCTGAAACAAATAGCCAATTTAATTTTAAAGGTAAGATTGTTCTGATCGACTGACCATTATGTATTTTGTTCACATGCTTTCCATAATATGCATAATTAGACATGAGCTTTGTAGATTGTTGACTTTTGTATATTGCTGATTGTGTTGTTAATTATAATTTCCTTTTATAATTTATGTTAAAACCATTGGTTTTTCATACTTTTAGCATGTAAGAAAATTAAAGATCTTTGATTGAACTTAGAATATCAATATATATTATATCTCGCAGTAATTAGATGGTACTATAATATATGTTAATTCTTTCTTTTGTATGCGTGATTGGTTCATAGCTTTTAATATATATACATATATGTATTGTCTTCATTATGATTATAATTATAATTAATATTATTTACTTGATTTCTATATTCTAATCAATCACATGCACTTGAATTGGCAAACATAACAGATGAGAATCGAAATGAAGTTGCAATAGATATTAAAGAAGAGCCTGTCAAAACACACTATTTGGAATCAATCCTGCAACTATATCCATGCAACATGGATTAGTATTTAGATAGCCGGTTTGTTTGTTCAAAGAAATAAATCAAGGTGCATTTTTGTTGCTTTTGTGAGCTCATTCAACTTTGGTGTCAAAACATTGTTTGGTATATATGGTTAGTAATTAGTAATTAGCATTATTGAAACATTGGCTTTAAACTTCCAGCGTGGTTATTTGGTTCTAGCTCCAAGGCATGGGGATATATAGGCTAAATGACAACTAAACTTTTTAATTCCCACCTTCTTTCCTCTATTCATAACTAACTGTTATAACTTCTTAATAACCATCTTCTATGGATATATATTTTTCTGATTTGTTTACTTAGTTTACTAGAGTTATATCATATTTTTCTAAACTATATGTTTATTCTCCTGATTTTTTGTTGTTCTTTGTTGCTTGTATGGTGTTTTCTTTTATCTCATTCATTGTGTTTTTCTCCATCATTGGTTACTTCTAGTGATCTATTGAGTTGATGTTGGTGGCTGTCTTGTTATTGCATTTTAATGTTCCATTTCCAAGATTAAAGACTGAAACTGAAATTTAAATAGGTTCCTCAATGCCTTTTCTATATTTATGTTGTTCGGTGGTAGACATTGGTCTTAATTTAGTTGCTTATCTAGTCAATGGAAAAAAGGAAGTAGAGAATAGCATTTTCATTTATAATGATATGATGAATACAATCCAGAAGATAAAATACAATGCTGTAACTCTATGACTCGTACCCCTAATTAAATCATGAAACAAATAATAAAATGTAAAGAATATGGAAACTATTTTCTGCTATAACAATTATTTTTAATTTGAAGAATCATTGTAGTCATCTCATTTTTTAAAAAGATTTATATAGTTTATGTTGGGAAAAATACGCCGAATGTTCCCATGAAGTCAGATCTGTGAAAGGTGAAAATAAAATAATTGGACACACCAAATTGATAACGGAGTTCGGCCAATAATGCCTAGTCTCCGGACTACTGCATATATTTATTACTAGGAGGGGAAGTATACTAGTGTTTATGAAAAAACACTCTTAAACTCACTCACAACCCAAAACCCAAATACACCCAGAAGCTAAACTAATTTCTATTTTTTTTGTTGGCTTTGTTGAGGATGATTGTTGATGGATTGCATTTCAGCTTGCTCCAAATGAGCCATTTTATAGCAAAAATTTGGGTACTGTATGACATTAAAAAATTGTTCAATGCTTCCTGTAAAAACCTCCTTGTTTTGTGCAAATTTTCCCGCTCCTTGTTTTGTGCAAAAGTGGTTCCTGCACCTCCAAGCCGCCTTTCCATGTTTTGTGCAAAAGTGGTGGGCCCCCTTTAATTTTCCAACAATCTCCCACTTGAGGATTGATTTCAATCTGTTCTCACACCTTGATCAATGTAGTAGTCTTCTCCGGTCTGCTATTCTTTCAAGCCAACTGAAGTTGAGCACAACTTCAGCTTGTCAACGATCACCACCTTCGTTAGCATATCTGTTGGGTTCTTGCTTCCTACAATCTTCTTGCTTAAACCCTAAACCCTAAACCCTAAACTTCCAATGGCTGAAGCATAAGGAATCTTAGCCATAAACTCTTCTTCTTCCTTTGTTTGAGGAGACTGATTCTTGGATAGACGAAAATGACTGGCCAAAGGTGTACTAACTGGCTTGGCCTTATCCATGTTAAATCTCTGCAAAACACGATTGATGTACTCCGCCTGAGATAACTGTAAAACTCCCTTTTGCTTATCTCTCATGATTTGCATTCCAAGAATTTTCTTTGCTGGGCCTAAGTCTTTCATGTCAAATTCTTTTAACAACTGCATCTTTAAATTTATGATGTCTTTCATATCTGATCCTGCTACTAACATGTCATCAATATAAAGTAGCAATATGATATAGCTGGACTTATACCTCTTGAAGAAACAACAGTGATCAGCATTGCACTTCTAGAAACCTTCCTTGTGCATGAAGCTTTCAAACTTCCTATACCATTGTCTTGGAGCTTGTTTTAGGCCGTACAAGCTCTTCTTCAATTTGCACACCATATCCTTCTTTCCTTCTGAAAAACCTTCAGGCTGGTGCATGTAGATCTCTTCATCTAAGTCTCCATGAAGAAATGCAGTCTTCACGTCTAATTGCTCTAGGTAGAGCTCTTCACTAGCCACAATACTTAACACGGTCCTGATAGTATTGAGTTTTACAACTAGAGCAAAGATTTCAGTATAGTCAACTCCTTCTTTCTGCTGAAATCCTTTAACAACCAGTCGGGCTTTGTATCTCCTGGAACCATCATGGTCTTCCTTCACCCGATACACCCATTTGTTGTGAAGTGCTTTCTTTCCTATAGGTAACTTGACTAGTTCCCATGTCTGATTTGAGATCAAAGACTTCATCTCGTCTTTCATGGCAAGCTCCCACTTGCTCGCATCTGTGGTCTGACATGCTTCTGTATAGTCTTCAGGCTCTCCTTCATCTGTCAACAACATATAATTCATGTATTTCCTGTTAGGTACAGGAATTCGAGAAGACCTCCTCAATTCAGGGGTTGGAGTATGATGCTCTGTTCTGTCAGAATGTTGCCCGCTGCCTGGTTCAATTGTTTCCTCTAACTGAGGACTCTCAACTATCACTACTAAAAAAATACCTGTTAGCGACGGAATAAGTTGGTCGCTAATCTGTGCCAAGACCGTCGCTACATACCTTAGCGACGGCCTTTTAGACGGGAAAACACCCGTCGCTAAAACCCTCGTCGAAAATCGGTCAGCGACCATAAAACAGACGTCGCTAAAATGCCGACGGCATTATGCCGTCGCTAACATCGTCTCTTCTTCACTGACCTAAGCCATCGCTAACTGTGGCCATACAACGACCTCATCTCTCCGTCGCTAGTAGCGACGGCCTTTTACCGTCGCTGTAGCCAGTCATACAACGACCTCATGCCCCGTCGCTACGAGCGACGGCCTTTTACCGTCGCTGTTTGGTCAGTCAGTCATACAGCGACCTCATTACCCCGTCGCTAGTGTTTAGTCATACAGCGACCATAGGTTCCGTCGCTAGTGGTTAGTCATGTAGCGACAACTTCTATCTGTCGCTGTTTATATCTCATAGCGACCGTCCATTACCGTCGCTAACAGGATTTTTTAAATTTTTTAAAATTGGTTCAATATTGACTGGTTTTGTTAATTTAACTTTAAAAATGTATTAATATTTTGTATTTTGTATTGGCTGATAAAATTTTATAATTAAATTTAAATAATTTTTTTAAAATATTAAATTATTATTAAAAACAAAATAATAGATTAAATTTATTTATCAAATAGGTTAAATTATTAATGATAGGTACAATAAGGCTTTTTGATTTGAATTTAATTACCAATAAATATTGACATAATAAATAAAGAATGACAAAATAAATACTGAATGAAATATAACATAAAAACTAAAAATCAAATATACAATGTGTATAAATAATAAAAATACAATCATGGTGGTGGGGGATCCTGGGGTGGTGGTGGGGGCGCCTGGGAAGTGGGGGGAGGTAGCCTCGTCATCAACTGCATCAGTAGCTCCTGCTGCTGAGCAAGTTGCCGACGAGTCTCGGCGTGCTACTCCTCGGCCCGTTGTCGGTCCGCCTCGGCCCGCTGTCGGTCCGCCTCGGCCCGCTGTCGGTCCGCCTCGGCCCGCTCCAACAACAACTGCCTCTGACGTCGCTCCTTCTGTAGCTCATCGTTCAGGTTTTGAATTACCTGAACGACCTCAGTCGGAAGACCAGAGGAAGACGAAGAGGAAGGGGTCTTCCCCTTTTTTGCCAGCTGCGTGCCGACGCCACCCAATCCAAATACCCTCCCTTTCTTGTTCACACCGCCAACAGCTTCCATATAGATGGCGTTGTCGTCAGAACAAGATAGGGTGGGAGGAACCTCCCCTTCAGGAGTGGAAGCCACCAGGTCCGCCTCCTTCTTGGCCCTCCTGGCCTGATACGCCTCTTGTAAATTCAAAAACAATGATAGGATTAGTAAGCTGAGTTGTAAATTATAAGCATGTGTCAGTTAAAAGTAAATACCGCTAGATCTACAGTCTTCTGGTTTACCCATGCACCGGATTTGTTTTTCTTGGTCATTTGCATGACCTCAAACAAAGAAGGCTCCCGGTGCTCCCTCAGCTCCTGTGGTGGACAAAAAACATTGAGATTATTATTTGTAAACATGTCAGGCGAATCATAATAGAAATGTTTAACATAAATATACTTACAAATCTTTTCTTGTGCTCGAGGGTTGAAATGCTACCCCCAGTGTAAACCGAGGCTGCAGCATCGGCGGCTCTGTTGGCCCTGTTCCGAGCACTCGCCTGCTGGAACGGGAGCCCGCCCCACTTCTGGACCATCCCGTCCCAATGGTCCTCTGGGATCCAACGAGGGCGCTCACCCTTGTCCCTCACCTTCCAAAGGGTACTCTTGATGATTTTGGAGGTCTTTGTGGCAAAGACCTTCCTAATCTCATCAATCATACCCTCCGCCCACTGGTAATCACGCTGTAAAATGAAATGAGAAATCAAAATTAATAAGAGGTCTATTTTACAAATCAAGTCACAACAAATGAGCTAGGAACTTACCGAGAAGGTGTCAAACCACCTATCTTGGACAACCTTCCCAGCATCTGTCCAAGATATATATGGACCATCCCACTGGGCCTTTAATACCTTAGTAATCGCTTTGGTAGTGCGACTACTATCAACAAAGCTGTAATGACAACAATTATATCAGGAGAATAACAGTGGACAATCTAGGGAGACTCCCAAAATTTCGGCAGAGTCTCCCCTGTAAATGTAACATTTCCAAGTTTAAATAGTTACCCTGTTACAAACAGAAGAGTGCCCAGTACAATTCAATCAATACAAGTACTAATTAAAGTAACATCCAATAAACCAACAAGTCTTTCCACTAAAGTTTAATATAAAGTATCATACAAATAACATAAAAGTATTTGAGGTTTAGTCACTTACTCGTCTCCGGCCGGCACGGGTACCAACATGGGCAGAGGGGATGCCGGAGGTGGGGTGGCCTGATGGCCATGGTCCTCCAAGCCACCAACTCCAGGACTCTGCTCTGGGGTGGTTAGTCGGGGTGATGGGGTGGTCTGTTGTGGTGGTGGTGATGGAGTGGTCTGCTGTGGTGGTGGTGATGGAGTGCTCTGCTGTAGTGGTGATGGAGTGGTCCGCTGTAGTGGTGATGGAGTGGTCTCCTGTCCTGGGGTGGGAGTCCCCAGCCGGGATGTCGGGGTCCTGGACCCACCACCCCTACTGAAGGGCAGTCGACGTCCCGTCATCTGTGGATAAAATCATAAAAAGAAAGGTTAGTCTCAGGATATATATAAACCTATGTATATATGTTTAACAACTACATACTCTGTGTCTGTTTCAGTTTCAAATTCCCCCTCAGTTTCAGTGTCACTGTGGTTATCTATTTGAACAAGTTCATCAGTATCCAAATCAGCCCTAGACCGTTTTGATCGAGAGACAATGTCTTTGTCAATGTGTTCACCCCCCGTAGTGGCGAGTGTCTCATCCATTATGACTGGATCAATGTTGAACAACAAATTGGCATCGTTGAGCTCGTGTGGTGCAAGCTGATAAGCGTCATCGACCTCCTCGGAGACATTGTCAGTGATCTGACTTCGGGCCTTGGCCTTGATTACTGCATACCAGTCCCGATGTCCTCCCGGGAAGTCGGTGTAATAAACCTGCTCAGCTTGTTGGGCAAAAATGAAGGGATCAAACCCTTTATATCTACCATTCTTCTTGACCTCAACTAAGCTGTAGTTGTTGTCAACCTTTGTTCCAACACCGATTGTGTTGTCGAACCAATCACATTTGAATAGAACAATATCTCTTCTTAGTCGTCCAGAGAACGAAACTTCAACAATCTCCGTCAGCACTCCATAAAAGTCTTCTTCCAACTGTCCGGCGGTGCCTTTAACACAAACCCCGTAGTTATGGGTGCGCATCCCTTCACTCCATTGAAGAATATTAAACTTGTAGCCATTTACGTAGTAAATAGGCCATTTTTTAATAGTTTTCACCGGCCCCCAAGAAAGGGCTTGGAGTAAAGAATCTTCAATATGGTTGTTTGGGTCTTGTATCTATGTACAACATAACAAGTAGGTCATCGTTAGATATCGGGAGTTAGAAGCAAAGATAAAAAACACCTGGTAAACGGGGTCTTACGTGTTGCGCGAACCAACCAACGAACTTGGATGACACCTCACTATGAATTTGGTCATCAGTTAAATCATTTTGCTCAAGTTTTAGCATATCTGTGTATAAGCTATTCAAAGGAAACAAATTTAGATACTATAAAAGCTACATTTAGAATGTAACATATAACTTCTATGACTTACTCAATAAAGGGTTCCACTTCTGGGAAATTTAGAAGAATGTACAAGTGAGCCGCCTTTCGATCTTTCTCATCAATGTAACATTTTGTGAGCTTGCCCCCCGGGTGACCAGGATAGTTAAAAATCGATGTTTGTTCATCAAACCCTGTGCGGCTGGCTACCCCAAGATTGCGGGGAATTCTACTCATTCTAGTTTCTATCTCCGTCGGAAAATAGAAAGAAGCAAAGGTTGTCATTTCTTCGACTAAGTATGCCTCACAAATTGATGCTTCAACACAGGCTTTGTTCGACACTTTATCTTTTAAGAAGCGTAAGAATCTTCAACATCATTAACAAGATAATGTTAAGTTAGAAAATACTATTATAAGAAGTGTTTGCAAGGAAATTAAAGAGTTTTGGCGTTCACCTTTCGAATGGATACATCCAACGATACTGCACCGGGCCACCAACCAAGGCCTCGTACGGTAGATGGATAGGCAAATGCTCCATCGAGTCAAAAAAACTTGGTGGGAAAATCTGCTCCAACTTACAAATCAATACCGGGATAGTTTCTTCCATCTTCACAAGTTTCTCCACAGTCAACGAAGTAGCCGTCAACTCCTTAAAGAAGTGACTCAACTCCACCAACGGCTTCCAAATAGGCTTCGGTAAGGCGTGAAACGTGTACGGGAGTAGTTGTTGCATAAACACATGGCAATCATGACTTTTCATGCCAAACACCCTCCCCTCCTTCACGCCGACACATCTACTCAAGTTAGAAGCAAATCCGTCAGGCAGGGTCAACCCATTCATCCAAATACACACAGCAATCTGTTGTGGTCTAGTTAAAGCATATTTTGCATGGGGTTTAAACATTCTTCCACGTCCCGCATCCCTCAACTCCAACTCCTTCCTAGAACACGAAATCGGAAGGTCTAGACGACTCTTCTCGTTGTCCTTTATTCTCCCTCTGATGTCCATAACAGTGTCAAAAATATTCATGAAAACATTACGTTCAGTGTGCATGACATCAATGTTGTGTCTTAACAACAAGTCTTTCCAATATGGCAAATCCCACAAGACACTCTGCTTCACCCAGTGGTGTTCCTTACCGTAACCCGCAAACTCCTTAACACTCTTGTCCCAGATGTAAGGATACTCTTCGACCCTCTGCCAAACGCGTGCACCAGATAACCTACGGGGTGGAGGTTCATTAACAACCTTGTTCTTCTTAAAAGCGGTTTTGTTTCGCCTAAACGGGTGATCCAACGGTAGAAACTTTCTATGACAGTCAAAGAAACTTGTCTTGCCACTAACAGGGAGTGATTCCCCCCCCCCCCCGGTATGTTCCATGCATACAGGACAAGCAAGCTTCCCAGACGTGGACCATCCAGAAAGCATACCATAGGCCGGGAAGTCGTTAATAGTCCACATCAAAATTGTACGCATCATAAAGTTGTTCTTCAAAGACGCATCGTATGTCATTACCCCGACATCCCATAATTGTGATAACTCTTCAACCAACGGTTGCAAAAACACGTCTATGTTCGCCTTTGGATTTTTGGGTCCTGGAACCAGTATAGATAGAAACATGACCTCCCTCTTCATACACATATCAGGAGGCAGATTGTATGGGGTCAGGATGACTGGCCAACAAGAGTAAGCTCTTCCGTATTGACCGAACGGGTTAAACCCATCAGTACATAAGCCAAGTCTTACATTGCGCGGCTCGCCTGAAAAGTCCGGATATAGCTCATCCAAACACTTCCATGCTTTCCCGTCGGAAGGATGGCAAAGAAACCCCTCTTGTGTTCGGTTCAGAGCATGCCAACGCATGTGTTTTGCTGTGGACAATGAGGCATACAGGCGTTGAAGACGCGGTGTTATAGGGAAGTACCACATTTTCTTCCTGGCCGTCCGGGTTACCTTCCCTCTCCTTTTAACGGTCTTGTAGCGTTCCTCATTACAATACAGACATTTTGTGACACTCTTGTCTGCAAACTTATTTCTGAACAGTATACATCCACCAACACAACACTCTATCTTCACACAACCCAACCCCAAGTTTGCCACTTGTTTCTTAGCATGGTACAGGTTTGCTGGCATTCTATGATTACTAGGCATGGTGGAACCCATCAGATTGACCATCCTATTAAAACAACCTCCAGAAAGATTATAATCTGCCTTTAGGCTTAAAGCAGCAAGGGAGGCGGATAACTCAGTGTGACTGTTGCACCCGTCCCACAATGGAGTCTGAGCCGCCGCTAACAAATCATAAAATCTCTTCACCTCTGGATTAGGATCCTCCTCTACATTGTCAGAGTCTCCATGACTTGCTTGGTCATTATGTTCCAGCAGACGCCCGGTGGAGGGTCCAACATGATCCATCACCATTTGTTCTATGTTGTTGTACGTATCCCTGTTTTCTCCAACCTCATAGTAAGACTGTTGCACAGTTACGTCTGATGGTCTACGCGGTAACTGCTCACCATGGTTGTACCAGCAGTGGTATGTTTCCATGAACCCTTTCTCAGTTAGGTGGCACATGACATCATCCGCGTATTCAAAACTCATGCATTTGCACCTTGAGCACGGACAACGAATCTTCTGAGTCACTTGAAATCTAGGCGTGTTTGCCGTAGCGAACAATGAACTCCAATAACCCCATCATAAACTCCTCAGTCACTCGCCGATTGCGATCTAGTCGGTTGTACATCCATCGCCGATTTGCCGGTACCTCCATTTATAATATCTAACAAGCACGATTTCTGTTACCTTACACGTTTAAATATTTATTTAACTATCAGTTGTGAATCACTCTATCTCTTTGATGTTGCAAATTGGTAGGGCCCTATCCCATTCGGGATGAATATGTAACCATCCGTAACCCATCCCATAATTGTATGTGGTCTATCTTGAGTTGAATGAATGTTCATTTGAAATTTCGGCAGCATTTCGCATTGGTCCCCGAGTACACAGAGATACGTACGGTATGAAACACCACACGCAGACATGCACCCTGGGGACAATACGAAACACCATAACCGAAATTTCAAATGAACATTCATTCAACTTCTCAAGATAGACCACATACAACATTGATGGGTTACGCCCTACAGGTTACAAATTCATACCAAACTGTCCAACCGGGACAATTCAAGCTCCAACACAACACGGTACATCAACCGGTTGTTTTGAAACTTGAACGGGAATCTAATGGGTACACACACGACTAAACCCTACATTATTAAAGTTGAGTTTCATTTTTTAAGTTCCCTAAGAAAGGGAGTCTGCCGAAATTTTGGCAGAGTCTCCCCTGTAAACTAGACATTTCCTAAATTTACAAACGGCCTGTTACATATAGAAAACTTCCCAGTATAGATAAATAAACATATCATACGCATTGTATATGATATTCAGAGTTATGAACACCAAATCATGTTATCAATATATAAAATCAATACCTAATGAGCTCTGCTCTCCACTAACAAACAACATTACACATGCATCGTAAATCATGTTATCAGCACACAAAACCAATGCCTAATGAGCTCTGCTCTCCACTAACAAACAACATTACACATGCATAAAAAATCATGTTATCAACACACAAAATCACTGCCTAATGAGCTCTGCTCTCCACTAACAAACAACAATCAACATACATACACTTCAACACATACAACACACATAGCCAGAAAGTTAGCGTTAGGGGATTACCATCGAAAGAGAGATAGCGATGGAGACAAAGCTGATGAGAGCCAAACACAGACCACACGTAAAGTGTATTGGTCTGCATGACAAGTTGATTGTTAACAGTGTTAATCAAACTTCCCAACATTCAACTGGTTTCCATAATAAGGTTTCTAAAGATGTAATAGATAAGAATGTAATAACTTTTAGCTTTACAACTTACTAAAAAAGAGACGAAAGAAGCAAATTACATTAATTAAAAGAAACAACACATTTTATAAAACTATACAATAATATTCATATAATGGTTGATTGATTATCTGAAACAATAGTATTCATATAATGGTTTCCTTCCTAGCTTCTTATTACAGAAGTCCTGTCTAAGCTGTTTTCAGTTACATCATTAATGATATTGAAGCTGTACCTGTTTTTTATCAGACATACAGAGTCGTCACTATCACACTATAACACTAATATTGATCATTCTTACTGCACTTATTATTACTAGTATCTTGTGTCATGCATAGTAGTCAATAGCAGTGTAGCGGAGTGGCTGGGTGCCGCGATGGGAGGATTAGTAGATATGGTGGAGGCAGTGGTGGTGGTGACTATGGTCCTGACAGAAATACAGAAATCCATATTGTCCATGTACCAGCCATCGTACCTAGCTAGCTTGGTGCCCACAATGCAATCATTCATAGAATCCGCAACACAAAATCTTGACACCCCAAATGAAGACATAATCTTTTCCAATCTTTCCTTGAGGCTAGCTACTGATCTGATTGGAGATGCAGCATTTGGTGTCAACTTTGGCCTTTCTAAGCCTCATTCAGTTTGTGAATCAATGAAGAGTGCTAACAATGTAAATGGTGGTGGCGGCAGTGGCTGTGGCAGTGGCGGTGACGAGGTATCAAATTTCATCAATCAACACATTTACTCCACAACGCAACTTAAGATGGACTTATCTGGTTCTTTCTCCATCATACTTGGTCTACTTGCCCCTATACTTCAAGAGCCTTTTAGGCAAATTTTGAAGAGAATACCAGGGACCATGGACTGGAAAATAGAGAGGACTAATAGAAAATTGAGTGGTCATCTTGATGAGATTGTAAAGAAGAGAATGGAAGAGAAAAATAGAACTTCAAAGAATTTCTTGTCCCTTATTCTTAATGCAAGAGAATCAAGGACAGTATCAGAGAATGTCTTTTCACCTGACTACATTAGTGCTGTTACTTATGAGCACTTACTTGCTGGGTCAGCTACCACATCCTTTACCTTGTCATCCATTGTCTATTTGGTTGCTGGGCACCCAGATGTTGAGAAAAAGTTGCTCTATGAGATTGATGGATTCGGTCCACATGATCTGACACCTACTGCTCAAGATCTTCATCAAAGTTTTCCTTATCTTAATCAGGTCAGGTCAAACTTTATGAAATTCAATGCTTGTACTTTGAGGTTGGTCATGCAAATTGATGTTTCGTTTTATTATCCGTTTTTGTTATTAATGCAGGTGATTAAACAGGCCATGAGGTTTTACACTATCTCCCCACTTGTTGCTAGAGAAACATCAAACGAAGTAGAAATAGGAGGTTACCTTCTTCCAAAGGTAATACATCTCCTAATGGCCAATATTTTGATAACTTTTGAAAGGATAATATGTAATTTAATATTTAGCACAAGTATACATGCAAAAAGGATTTGTGTATTCTGAAGGAAAAAAGTATGAAATATCATTCTAATGTTTTCTCTTTAAATAAAACTTTACTTTGCTATTTAAAATTGTTCAGTCACTTTATTTTCAACTTTTAGAAATCATCACTTTAATCATCTTCAATCGATTAACTCTGTTATTTTTGAAAATTGTCACTTTAGTCTATGAAATTAGTTTTTGTCAATAAATTATATTATTGACTTCAAGGATATAATTGATTGATAACAACAAACGTCAAAAACTAAAGTGACTTATAAATAACTTAAATGACTAAAATGGTGATTTTTAAAAATCAAGGACTGAGATAAAATGAACACATAAAGTCGGTCTAGTAGTTGAGAAAAGTGAAAAGAGAAATGAAGAGAAGAAAGATTGTGGGTTGGAATTCTTCAACTAGCAGTTCAAACAAAGCTACACTTACCTATTAACCTATTAAAAAAAAGGACTAAAGACTAAAATGTTCAGTGTCATTAACTCTAGTGATCAAAACAGAAGTTTAGGACTAAAGACTAAAATAGTCTGACCTGGTACCTGGGGAGTACCAGGTGGAGGTACCATTGGAGGCATGGTAGGTGTGGAAACATATCCTGTGAACTCCAACAACCACTTCCATCAGATATGTAATAAGAGTACTAGATAATGCTTAAACTTGGCTGTAGGCTACCCAATTTTCCAGAACTTTTAGCATAATATCGAAATAGAATATTGCAGCTTAAAAAGTAAAATTCTAACTAAAAAAAAGAAGAAAAACAAATGGATTTTCTTGGCTGAAACTTTTTTTTTAATGAAGTTAATGGAAAGATTGTCTATAATAACAAATAACAAATGAGGCTCCCTTACAGTCCATCCAATCATACACAACTAAGATTATCTGATCCGCCCAATATACTGTGTGCTATCTATAGCTTCTAACTTTTTCTGTAGTCTCAGGTTTAAATATTCACACGACTAAGTGGCATTGTAAGGATAACACAGACAAACAAATATTATAAAATATTATATTTGCATGGGCTAAACATTCATTTTCAATTGTTTGTTTGGATGCAAAGAAAGTTATAAGAAATAAATATTATAAAAATAGTCTGATTGCAAAGAATGCCAAAGCACAACAGAGGAAGCACTCTGAATGTGAACGTTTAGTTGCTCAGGAATTGTATCCAGGAACTATATTGAATTATTGATCAATATATATTAAATTATTAACTATTGCAATTTGTATCAAGGACCAACGTATGCAATTTTCTGGTCAAACAGTTACCAAAAAAACCTGTTCTGAACAGAAAATTGGATTTGTACTAAATCATAAGAGAAACTAAAGTCACTAATTACGTCAGGCCTTCAAAGGAATCAAAGGGCAACTTCAGTGAAAATAAACTAATAACAGGAACTTACACAATCACAATTTAAATTATTTGGATAGGTAACATTATAGTTGGAAGATGTAAAAAAAAGTAAGATTTTGATGGTTATATCATGGCATTATGTCAAAAATAAGAAAAGCACCAAATTCAGAATTACTCCAGCAATTTAACCCTTAAAGGTACCAAATAACAAATATATAAGTAGTAGCATATAAAAGCACAAATTTCAAACTTAAGGGGATCATTGAATTTGGTGCAGCCATGCAGGCCCAAGAAAGTAAATAATATAAAATTTGTGTTGCCTATATATTTAATTTGCTCTCTCTAGTCTAGTAACTTTTTCCACAGTAACATACATTGGCTTATTAACCATGACTGAATTAGAATCCTTCATAATTTCATTCCTAGTTGGCATGATTCTAGCAACCTCAATACCATAATTGACCTCACAAAACCCATTCTTGGAGTTGTTGTAGCCACAAGACTCACCACAGACTAGCTCATAGATGCATGTTAAACCCAAAAAACAGATTTTCTTGGTCAGTTTAATATGATCCTATTGGATTTGTTAACCAACAAGGATGGAGTAAAAATGTTAGTCTTAGATCTTTGGAATAATTTACTAACTACTAATCAACCTTACCAATTTCAGATATCTCAATTGAACTAAGCAAGTCTGATCAAAACAAACCCAACCCAAGAACATGAAACATGAAACAAACAATATTTGAAACATGAAACAAAATTTGAGCACAGATCCAAAGATCAAAAACATTGAAAAAAACACTAAACTGCACCCACTATACTGATACATACTCACTGCACTCCACTCATTACACTACACTCAGTCAACAATCATAAACATAAACACACATAAACATAACCCAGACAATTTCAATAACTAAATTAAGAGTTAAGAGAAAGGTTGGATTTTGATACCTGCTGGTGAGGTACGTTCACCGGTGATTCTAAACGGAGACGGAGGGGGAGACAGCTCCAAGCCAGGGATGGGACACAGGGAGGGAGGTCGACGGCTGGAGGAAGAACGGAGGAAGGGAGGGAGGTCGACGGCTAGAGGGAGGTTGACAGAGGGAGGGAGGTTGACAGTGGAAGGGACGGAGCCTCGAACGGCCAGAACTTCCAACGGAGAGGCTCACCGTCGTTTGTGAGGGGGAGACGGAGGTTTGGAACTTTGTGAGAGAGGTCATGGTGGTTCGGTGGTTCGTGAGGCGCAGAGAGGGAAAAAAGAGGGATTAGAGGCTTGGGGTGGAAAGGTGATGGACGGGGATTGAGGGAGGGGGAGACGGCGGCTGAGAGAGATAAGGGAGCGGTAGGGCAAATGAGAGGGAAAAGGGTTGCTCGAAGATAGATTAAAAACTTAGCGACGGCTAATACCCGTCGCTAACGACGTCACTACAATTAAAACCCTTAGCGACGGCAAGAGAACTCCATCCCTAATCTCCTCAAAAGTAGCGACGGCGTCACCCTACCGTCACTACCTTCCCTTCTTAAAAGTAAAAACATGGAGGGAAGACGAAAATCATAGCGACGGAACACTAATCCCGTCACTAAACTCCTGAATATTAGCCACGGAAAGAGAACTCTGTCACTAATCTCCTAACAGGTAGCGACGGAGGTCTCCGTACCGTCACTAACTTCCCTTCTTAAAAGAAAGAAATGGAGGGAAGACGAAAATATTAGCGACGGAACACTAAATCCGTCACTACTCTCCTAAATATTAGCAACGGTAGGACAACTCCATCACTAGTCTCCTGAATATTAGCGACGGAGTCCTCCCACCGTTGCTACAACCGTTTCTTAAATTAAAATAAGCCCAAAATAATAGCGACGACGCGGGGATCCGTCACTAGAAGAAAACCTAGCGACGGATTCCCCCCGTCGCTAATGTTTGGCGCCAACAAAAAACCATGGAGGGAAACCAAAAAAGAAGGATGTGAGATATAGCGACCGTACTAGCGACGGTGTTTATTATTGGTAGCGACCGATTCCTGTTTTGGTCGCTAAATTCGTCGCTAAAACTTTTTTGGTCGCTCTTTATTTAGAACGGTCGCTAACGGGGTGGCTAGTTAGCGACGGCAGTCGGTGGTCGCTAATGTGAGGTAGCTGTTTAGGGTTTTTTTAGTAGTGTATAGGACTTTCTAGGACATCGTCCACCTCTGCATAAATTGGCCTACTCGATTCTGAGTTACTGGCACTTGTATTTTGCTTGTCCTTGTACATCACTTTTTCGTTGAAGATCATATCTTTACTGCGGATCATCTTTTTGTTTTCATCATCCCAAAGGCGGTAGCCGAACTCATCTTCACCATAACCGATGAAAGTGCACTTCTTTGATTTTGGATCAAGTTTGTTTCTGTTTTGATCACTAATATGCACATATGCTACACATCCAAAAACTCTGAGATGTGAGAGTTTTACCTCTTTTCCGCTCCATACCTCTTCTGGTATTTTATTCTCCAATGGTATCGATGGGCCTCGGTTGATCAGGTAAGCTGCTGTGTTGACTGCTTCTGCCCAGAATTGCTTTGGCAGGCCTGCTTGCACACGTATACTTCTGGCTCTCTCTGTCAACATTCGGTTCATACGTTCAGCTACACCATTGTGTTGAGGCGTACCTGGCACAGTTCTCTCCATTCTGATCCCGTGCTCATAGCAGAACTTCTTGAATCTGGTGTCTACATATTCACCACCATTATCGGTTCTAAGCTTTTTGACCTTCAATCCTGTGTCATTTTCCACCATGGCCTTCCACATCTTGAAAGCCTCAAATACTTCAAACTTTTGTTTTATAAAGTATACCCATACCTTTCTAGAATGGTCATCAATAAAAGTCACAAAGTATCGTTTTCCACTAATGGATGGGACGGTTGTTGGACCCCAAACATCAGAGTGAACAAGCTCAAGTTTTTCCTTCTTTGGGGTTCTTCCACTTGTCTGAAAGTTGACTCTCTTATGCTTTCCAAATATGCAGTCTTCACACATGTCAATTTTTACTAACTGAAGATTTGGAAGTTTTCCCTTTGAATGCATGAACTTTATCCCTTTCTCACTCATATGGCCAAGTCTTTGGTGCCACAGATTAGGATTTTCATAGGATGCAACTGTAATCAAATGACATGCTTCTGCTGTTTTATAAAGAGTACCACTCTTTTTGCCACGAGCTATCGTCATTGCACCCTTTGAGATTTTCCACTGACCTCCATGGAAGGTTGTTGTGTAGCCTTCATCGGCTAAATGGCCTATTGAGATTAAGTTCTTCGTCAGGTCAGGAACGTGTCTGACATTCTTTAGTTCCTATACAGACCCGTTCAACTTGATCTTTACTACACCTTTTCCCACAATCTCACAAGATTGTTCATTACCAAGGTAGACTTTACTAAGGTTTCCAGTGACATAGTTCTCGAAGAATTCTCTCTGCGAAGTTGCGTGAAAGGATGCTCCAGAGTCTAACATCCAAGACTCTTCCTTGTTCTCCAAAGAGCATATCAGCACATCTCTTCCTGACGTTGAAGCAACATTTGCCTCTTCCTTCGCCTCCTGATTCTTCGGTGCACTCCTGCACTGGTTTTTGTAGTGTCCCGTCTTCCCGCAATTCCAACACTCAATAGTCTTCGAGTTATTGGAGCTATGATGATTTCTGGACTTGGAACGCCTCACCTTTGATTTACTGTGTCCTTTTCCTCTGGTTGAACTTCTGCCTCTTGACTCTATATGCAATAATACTGAAGAGGTTGATGGTTCACCTGACTCTTTGCGCCGGATCTCTTCACTGAGAACCAAATCACGAACATCATCAAATTTCAACCTATTACTTCCAGATGAGCTACTCACAGCTGTGACAGTAGCATTCAAACTCTCAGTCAAGGAAGATAAGAGAATTAAAGCCAGTACTTCATCGTCAAAATCGATTCCAACTAAACTCAATTGGGTTGTGACAGTGTTGAGTTCATTTAGATGTTGCGCCCGCCTTCTGCCATCCGTAAGTTGAACAACTGCCTCATCAAATGAACTTTGTTTGAGGCCGACGGCTTTTCATACATGCTTTCAAGAGCCTTCGTAAGATCCGCCGTAGTCTTTTCTTTTGCTATATTAAAAGCAACATTACGGGATAATGTTAATTGCATGACTCCAAGAGTTTTTCTGTCTAGAAGTTTCCAGTCTTCTTCCTTCATAGACTCTGGTTCCTTGCCTGTGAGAGGTTCATGCATGCCTTTCTGATACAAATAGTCCTCTATTTACATCTTCCAAAAGCCGAAATCTGCACAATCGGAATTCTCGATTTTCACCTTTCCTTCGTCTGCCGCCATAGCTCCCACTTGATTCTGACTTCTTGGATCGCTTCTGATAACTTCTGCGAACCACTGTGGACAAATTGGTAACACCGGCCAATTTGCACTATTCACATTTTCATTATTCACGGAATAGTACTTTACTATTCATATGAATAGTAACACCACAAAAATTGTAGAATTAACAACCAGCTCTGATACCAGTTGTGTTGGGAAAAATACGCCGAATGTTCCCATGAAGTCAGATCCGTGAAAGGTGAAAATAAAATAATTGGACACACCAAATTGATAACGGAGTTCGGCCAATAATGCCTACGTCTCCGGACTACTGCATATATTTATTACTAGGAGGGGAAGTATACTAGTGTTTACGAAAAAACACTCTCAAACTCACTCATAACCCACAACCCAAATACACCCAGAAGCTAAACTAATTTCTATTTTTCTTGCTGGCTTTGTTGAGGATGCTCGTTGATGGATTGCATTTCAGCTTGCTCCAAATGAGCCATTTTTTAGCAAAAATTTGGGTACTATATGGCATTAAAAAATTGTTCAATGCTTCCTGCAAAAACCTCCTTGTTTTGTGCAAATGTTCCCGCTCCTTGTTTTGTGCAAAAGTGGTTCCTGCACCTCCAAGCCGCCTTTCCATGTTTTGTGCAAAAGTGGTAGGCCCCCTTTAATTTTCCAACAGTTTATATTTCTTTGGTATGCATGTTTTTCATTGGAGTTCCAATTTTCAGATTTTAAAAGATGTTCGTACAGTATACTTATAAATCAGAGAAATTATTTAAGCTTCAGATTCTTTACTTTATCGTGCATGAGTTAGTTGTTTAGTTAACATTTTTTTTATTTTTGTGATTGAACTTTATGATTTATGCATGGCTTCTCTAGTGAGGAAAATGATAATGATGGTAATTATTTCTTATCATTAGCTTTAAAATTGTTTAATTTTTTTATTTCTAGTTATTAAGCTTTAAAAAACCAACAAACTTCTATTAAAAAGATCTCCACTGAGATAAAAGAAAGTTTAAACTTTTACTAAAAGTCTCTTCAAATGGAGGAAATTTAAAATATCCTGTAAGAAAACTTCACATACAAACAGGGTTAAATCTTTATAAAAAAAAACTCTTCCAATAGTAGAAGTTATAAATCCCAAAATCCTCTATGAATAAGATAGCTTAACAATAATCGTCCTAAAATATCTTGTGATTAATTGAGTTAATTTTAAAAAGTATTGTAGTTGATTGATTTTTGAGATCAAAAATCTATGCTAATTTTAAAAAAATCTCTTGATTTACTCGTTTTCTTGTCGTGGGAAGAGGACACTTAGGGAATATTTGGTTTGTAGTTGCGGAAATAAAAAAAATTTAAAGGTTGATATTAATTTTTCACGTCGTTTAAGACAGTCAAAATTTTGTTTGACCGTAGAAAGAATTTTTCATTTCACCCCAACCCCAATTGATTCCAATGCAACTCTGTACCAAACAACGCCTTAAAAGTTGATCAAGGTAAGAATGGAACACCATTTTCAAACTTTACTCTCATTTCATTCATGCCCCTTACGTCCAAAGCAAATGAACCATAATGGAATGGATAAAACTTGCATATTGAAGGGCTCATTTCACAATTTCCATACATAATAATTAATTAATTCAATGCATGACACGAAAATTCAAGTTGGATACTCAGCCATATTGGCCTACCATGTCCAAGAATGCATGACACACAAATTAAACCACATAAGTATTATAAATGCATATAAAAACATATAAAGAAATGCAACTACATTTTGTTATTAAATAACACCATAGATGTATGATTTTTAAAGTAATTTACTACACAAAACTTACCATTCACAATCCATAATTAGTTGAAATGTAAGTTTTTTTTATAATAAATATATTCTAATTAAATTCTTATTTGTATACTCTTTTCTTCTAAAAGAATATGACAGAAAAGAAAAACATGTGTATCATATTTCAATCTGTAGTAGTATCCTTGAAGATAGTCCAAATAAAAATGTTGTGCATTAATGCCCTTGAACTGGATGACACATTTCATCAGGACAGATAGCAGTTGATAGAGTGATAACTATAGAAATCCACTCCATATTCGTAGAAAATTAGCAGACATTGAATTTGGAAGTTTCCAGTGATAAACTTGCTTGCATCCAATTTCCTAATACTCTCCGGCAACTGCTGAAGCTTTCGACATTTGCAAAGCTTTTCGGAAATGTTTATTGGCACGGAAACAAAATGACTACCACCTAAGCAAACACTTCCACAATGTTTATTCACATTTAGAAGGTATTTATACGTAAATCTTTTTTTATTCTCGAAAATTATAACTTAAGAATTTATCAGATCCAAGTTGGTAGATTTGTTGAATGGCGAGATCACTAACCTGGAATGGCACCTCCAAACTAGCAAATAATGAGAGATCTTTCTTGTCTAAATGTACAAATAATGATAATATTCATGATGTGAAAAAGACAATAAGAAGAAACTTTTTATGCAACACAAAAAAAATGTTTTTAAATATTTCATGCACTCAGAATTGACAACTTTGTTTCTGTCCATTCCTTTAAAAAAACATGTACTGATATTTAGCAACAAGTTCTTCTCCATTAGATTTAAGCCCTCTTAGCTTATTTTGAGTGCATCTTGAATTTTAGGGTGGGAAAAACTTCTTATATGTTTTAAAGCACCATATACCAAAAATCAATGGCTCTATCATAAAGAAAGGAACCAATACCTCAAGTTCTAGTGGAAGGCCTTGTATAGATATTATTGAACCACTCTTTAGGTTGAGCTTCTTTAAATGCTTTCAAACAAAAGAGATAAAGGGCTTCATTTTTGAACAACCCTTCAACCTCGTAAGTGTTGCATGCACACCAACTGTGATTATTATTCTACTTCCTAGACCAAAACCAATCTTCCTTTGCAGTCAAATTCTCTAAGTGGCTCATCATAGATCTTTGTACTTGAACTAAACCATTTTCTTAGATATGCAAGAAACCAAGTAATTTTGAAATTATCTTGAATTGTTTCATAAACTTCTCTAGCAATAGTTGTCTTACCTATATCACCCATTCAACCTTGTATGTACGATCGAGGACATTCAATTCCTCCACCTTCGACGCAATCCCAATAAAGCCTTTTATGTATATGCTAAGCAATGCTTTCAACAAGTTCCGCTTCATGCCTATATAGACAACAGGAGAAAAAATTTACTTTTTATATTGAGCCGAACAAAACAAAGTTACGTGTTATTAAGAAAAAACCTTGAAACTATTATTGATTGGCCATTGACACACAAAAAAGTATTTCATATCAAACTAAATATAAAAGTAATTATCACAGGTTTAAATATTTTTTTAGTAGGTCTTTTAATTTGAATTTTGTAATTTTTTTCTTAGTAACTTGTATAGAATTTAGATTTTTGTTTAGACACCAGTTTGTCCACATGGTTCTTATAGGTTAATTAGCGTCTAAAATATACTTTTATTATTTGACAATTTTCAAAGAATTTTAACAATTAGAATTAGTATTTGAGGCGCTATAAACTGCATACTATTAATTAGTAATTCTGTTTGTCATGTTAATACTTATTTGATTTATCTTAAAATAAAGTTTGATGTAAAAGAAAAAATATATAGGAATTAAAACCAAAAAGGCCTATTTAAGAGACGAAAGTAAAGAAAAGATAAAGAGTGCAAGGGAAGACTGAGAGGGAAAATAGAGATTGGAGCGTGACATGGTATAGAGTAGCCTTGTCTAAAGCTGGTTTTAAAAACTTTTCCAACCTACCTGATGATGGCAACCATGACACCCTCACACGCTTCTTGATATTAGACCCAAATATAAAAGACTAATTTATTAGATGAGAATATTTTAAAGTTTAAGTACAATATTTAGCTTATATAATTATTTAATGTAAGACTCTTATTATTATTGTCCCCATTGAGGGTCAACGTCTATATGGCTTCACTTTATCGATACTAATCCGATTGACTTTTTCCCAATCATATAGATAGTCCTTTTCATGGATGGAAGTGTAACGTCCCAAATTTTAAAATAATGGATTAATTAGGGAAATTAATATTAAATAATACTGTTGGTAATTTATTGGGACTGAATAAGCTGAAAACTGACCCAATTAAAATATGGGTGTCGGACCAAGTATCTCCGATTGGGATGATATTGGTCAGGGCTGTTAGGAATATTATTAGGAGTCCGAATATGTACTCGGAATAATTTCTAGACAAAGTATTGAGCCCAAATAACGATCCTGTTTGTGGTAAAACGATGAACTTTTATGTTCACTCAAGTGATAATGTGAGGAAAATTGTACTTGAGGAAGCTCATAAAAGCGTACTGAGCATTCATCCTGGTTCCACCAAAATGTATCAAGACTTAAAGAAGAATTTTTGGTGGCCCGGTATGAAGCGTGATGTGGCAAACTTTGTAGCATCTTGCCTTGTTTGTCAGAAGGCTAAGGTAGAGCATCAAAGACCTTCTGGTACCTTGAGACCACTTGATATCCCCGTTTGGAAGTGGGATGCTATTACTATGGACTTTATATCCGGGCTACCTAGGACGAGGTCCAATTGTGACAGAATTGAGGTGATTGTAGATCGTTTGACGAAGAGTGCGCATTTTCTGCCGATTAGCATGAAGAGTTCCTTGGAGGATCTGGTGCAGTTGTACGTTAAGGAGATAGTGAGGTTGCATGGGGTGCCTTCTAGTATTGTTTCTGATAGAGACCCACGCTTTACTTCTCGATTTTGGGGAAGCCTACATGAAGCCATGGGCTCTAAATTGAAGTTGAGCTCAGCTTATCACCCTCAGACGGACGGACAATCCGAGAGGACTATTCAGAGTCTTGAGGACTTATTACGTGCATGTGTTTTAGAACATGGTGGTTCATGGGTGAAATACTTGCCTTTAATTGAGATTACCTACAATAACAGCTTCCATTCTAGTATTGGCATGACACTATATGAGGCGTTGTATGGAAGGAAGTGTAGGACCCCTTTGTGTTGGCTTGAGGTTGGTGAAAACTTGGCTTTAGGGCTATAGATTGTACAGGAGACTACTGAGCAGATTAAGAAGATACAAGAGAATATGAAGATTGCTCAGGACCAACAAAAGAGTTACTATAACAAGAGACATAAACCACTTGAATTTCAAGTTGGTGACCATGTATTCTTGAGAATCTCGCGTGATAAAGGGATTGGAAGGGCACTGAAGAGTGGAAAGTTGAGCCCTAGATTTATTGGACCTTATGAGGTATTGGAGCGGATTGGTGACGTTGCTTATCGGATAACACTCCCTCCGCATCTCGCTAATCTACACAATGCACAACTAAAAAAACCCTAAACAGCTACCTCAAATTAGCGACCACAGCATACCGTCGCTAATTAGCGACCGCCTTAGCGACCGCTCTGTACGAAAAGGGACCAAAAAGATGTTAGCGGCCCATTTAGCGACCGATAGAGGACTCGGTCACTACCTATTATAAACGCCGTCGCTAACAGCGTCGCTATTTGTAGCTCCACCTTGTTTTCCTTTTCCCGCCAGGGTTTTCTGTTGGCGCCAAATAGTAGCGACGGTCAATACCGTCGCTAACTCTCCCCTAACTATAGCGACGGCACTAATGCGTCGCTATGGTTTGTACTAGTGACGGAATTACTGAACCGTCGCAATGATTTTTTAATTCCCTCCAAATTTTTTCTTTTAATAATGGAAGGTAGCGACGATGTCAGCCAACCGTCGCTAAGGTTCAGTATTTTAGTGACGGTATATCTGGCCATCGCTATGGTTTATGGTCTTCCCTCCATACTTTTGTTTTTTAAAAAGGAAAGTAGTGACGGAGTGGATGATACCGTCACTAATAGGTTTAATATTAGTGACGGATATGTGTGTCGTCGCTAGTACTCGGGAATTGTGACGGATATTTGGTGCCGTCGCTAACATTGAGGGGTTTAGGGACGGAACGTTTTTCCGTCGCTAAATGTCAGTAATTCTCGACCTGCTCCTCTCCCCAAATCAGTTGCCCTAACTCTTCCTCCCCAAATCCGTCACCCTCCGTCGTTCCCTCCCTCTCCTCCGTCGTTCCCGCCCTCTCCTCCGTCGTTCGTCGGCGTTCCTTCCTGAAACCCTCCCTCCCTCCCTCCCTCCCTTCCCCTGCTCATTCCCTCCGTTCCTCTGTCTCTCCTCCGTCGTTCGTCGGCACCCATTCCCTCCGTTCCTTCCCGAAACCCTCCCTCCCTCCCTCCCTCCCTTCCCCGGCTCATTCCCTCCATTCCTCTGTCTCTCCTCCGTCGTTCCCTCCCTCCCTCCCTGTGTCTCTTGCTCCGTACGAGTTCGTCGGCACCCATTCCCTCACCGGTGGCTACGCTCTTCGTGGACAGGTTAGTTCTCTGGGTTTAGGGTTTTGCTAGGGTTTAGTTTTGTATTCTGAATGATTGGAAAATAATGGTGTACCTTTGTTTTTCTTGGGCCCATATATGCAAACCTGAGAAGACGAAGAACTGAAAGTTGAGGAGGAAGAAGACGATACTATTATCGTGTTGTGTCTGATCCTGAACACGAAGAAAGCACATCATCTCAGGTAACGAGCTCAGTTTCTGATTCCTCTTGTTACTGATCATAGTCTGCATTGCTGAGCATTCAATTTGGATTTTAATAATTCTGTTTAATCTCTGTTTTGACTTGTTGTTCTTTTGTGGTGAAAACACTGGCTGGTTAATCTCTGTTTTGACTTTTTGTTCTTTTGTGGTGAAACATTGGTCAATTAAATTTGTGAAATTGTATAGTTAATAGTCATAGATTCTGTGTAAAAGAGAATTTCAGTTTTCATCACAATCCTTCTTATTCTGTAGTCAGTTGTATCAGAGCTAACATGAGAAGCTATTTTAGTAATCAGTGTTAAGATATAGTGTATGTTTGAACATAAATCATTTTCAAAACATAGAAGCTATTGTAGTAAGTAATGTTGAGTTGGTTTCTCATATTAGAACACACAATTATAATAAGACAAACTAAACAACATTTCCCAAATTCTTTTAAAAGAACAAGATGAGATTTTGTTTTGGTAACAAAAATAGGAGAAGATTTACCTGTTGGTAGTTTGGTAAAAAGTTCATTAAATAAATAACAGTAGTTACAATTAAATTAAGTGTTTCCCAGACTTCCAGCCAAAACACATGGTGTACCCTATTCCAAAGTGCCAATAATCAATCAATAAAGGACAATAACGCTTTTCCTTTCTCTTACCTCTTATTGGGTATCAACATAACCTACTAAGAAAAGATTTCTCTGTAGCAAATCAAAACTAGTAATCTGGCAATAGCGTTTGCAAGTTGCAACACTCTTATCCACGCACATTTCATCCTAAAAATAAGGACAACTTACATGCAGATAATGTAACATAAAAACTTACCATTCATTTTACTCATAATTTCAGCAACCCTCTTCTGGCACTTATTACATCTCATATCTGCAGAAAGAACTACCTCCTGAACCTGTTCTCACCACAACACCAAATTCAGTCAATTATCTCAATTGAACTCTGATTACTAAACAAGGGTGTATAGTAAGCGCAAACAAGATGACAGCACACACCAAATAAGTTACTAACTTACAAACGATGAGAATGCCATTAATAATATAACAGCCATATTATATATTTGAGTATATAGTTTTCATTTTAAAAGAGTCTTTTAAATAAGATGATCCAATCCTGATATACTTTTCATTGTTCATATATCATAATAGGACTCTGTTCTCCCAATAACCTCTACACCCCAAAGGAATCTTCTGTGTGGTTGAGTCTTACCCTGCATGCTGATACTTGTAGAATGAATAACTTAGTTTTACATTTTAAGCATCAAACAATAGTAATGTCTAGAGTACGTAACTATTTGGAGTTTGGACTGTTTCAGATTTAGAGGGTAGAGGATTAGTGCTTTATCAGTTGTAGAACACAAGATATTTCAGAAATTTAGAGTATCTGAAGCCTCAAGTGTTTCTTTTTTATTATTATTATTTACTTATAATGAAAGGTCAGGCTTGAGGTTTGAACCTAGAACCTTGAAGGCTTAAACTAACTACTCAAACCCCCTCAACACTAGGTCCATTTTGACCCTAGTAGGTTCAAGTGTTGCTTATTGCTTTGGAGTTTGGAAGCATAAATGAGTTATAGAATTAATTATCAATATATTGCACTACATAAATGAGTTAGAGAATTAATTATCAATATATTATCAATATCTTACGAGTCTACGTTTCTACCTAGGCAAAACGAGTTAAAACGCAGGAAACTCGGACCCTCTCTGACTCGGGTAGACTCTTGCAGACTCGGGTAGACTCTTGCAAACTCTAGAGTTTTGAGCAAGTCCACCGAGTTTGAAAAATTGAAAACCCTAATTCCCAAATTAATGAAACGCAGCGTTTTGGCCCCTGTTTCTTTAGGTTTCACACACAGCTTCTTCATTTTCCATTACTTCGTGCGACAACCACTGCCCTCCACACCATTCGACTTCGTGTTGGCCCCCGACACTGCGCGACCCACCACCGCTCTCCAACTCTGACACCGACGCGACCCTTCTTCTTCTTCTTCTTCTTGTTCTTCTTTGCCTTCTCAGTCCTTCTCAAGGCTCTCAGTTTCTTATTTGCCTTCTCAGCTTTAGTCTGAACTCTCACGTTCCCTTCCTCAAAACACTGCAGCAAGTGATCAGATGATAGTTATTTATAAAAGGTTTTAAGCTACTAGTTTACATTCATGACCCGATCATATGACAAATTTTCCAGAAACCAAGTGAGAGTTTTGTCATCCAAATATTTCACTGGAGATAAAACAATCATATATTAACTTGCACACAATATCTGTAATAAGCTAATGTCTCTACATAACCAAAGCTATAGGTATAATGAATAGTTCTCATTCTGAATTTTAATTAATGATGGTAATGGCACTCGAAAGGGCATGCATCAAATTTGTTCTAACTTCACACTAGAACTGTAATTGTACCATCATTAGGTTAGTGGTTACCTGTTGTTTTTTCCTCCTCAAGCAACTCGGCCTGCACCTGAAGAATAGGAATAAATGATCCGTGTCAATATTTTTGAGTTACTATTACATAAGAACAAGAAATGGAAACTCAGCATGCTGTAAAAGTTCAAGTTACTTGGCAGTACCAGTGCCTGTTTCAGTTAGGCGTTGTCTTCTATTAATTGGTTCAGTTTTGCTTCTAATTCAACTGTGTATGCTTGCCAAGGCAAGAAAAAATGGTTCCACACAGTAAGCTTAATAACAATCATCCCTCTGTGGGCTCCTTCATCTTCGTCGAGGACCCTTCCCTCTTCTGACGTCGTTTACGAGCCCTGCATCGAAGATTGAGGCCCTTCCCTCTTCCAAAGACACTCTCATCAGACTCTTGAAAGGTTTCCTTTCTCATTTTATTTCTCTGAATCTCCTTCTTTCTCAGCTTTCAAAACCTAGAGATTCAATTCAATTTTTGTTCTTGCTTAGTTGTATTTGTTGCATTCAATTTTAGGAAATTTGATATATAATGGATTAATTGTTTGCGAAGCAGGTTAAATTTGGCTTCTAAAACTATGGCTTCTAAAACTACTAGTGAACAGGTGAAATTGTTTGCGAAGCAGGTGATTTTGTTTTTAGGAAAATTATGGCTTCTAAAACTACTAGTGAACTGCCAAAATCATTGTATAGCTTTCATAATCATAGCATGATAGTTCCTGTGAGCTGATCCTTTTGGCTTTGAATGCAAGTGGATGATGAGTTCCTAATATTCAAATCACTAAATGACACTAGAAGATTCCCAACTTCTGACAACTAGTGTTTCTGTGACCTCACTATACATATAAAAAGCTGTGAGCTCATCTTGTTGAATGCAAGTAGATTTTGTGTTCCAAGTCTTCAAGCGGTGTTGGCAGTAGGTGACACCAGTGTGTGTTTGGTGTAAATAAATAATAGGTCTTCGTTAAGTTGAATAAATTAATTCAGTTTGGACTGGTGCACTTTCTCTAAATGAAGACTTTGTACTTAATAGTCCTCCTCAGTGTCTTTTTCTGCATTCTATCATTTTTAGGCCTACTTATAGTTCCAGAGGTAATACATTAAATGAAATTTTGACATCACCCTTAGGAACAATCTTTAGTGACTACCACAAAGCAGGAAGATAGATCAACTTACAGAAGTTTATTCTAGCTTTTGAGTTTGAGTGTGAGAGAATGCAATTCCATTACATATTTGGTTGAGAATTTTACAGTTTATAATGATTATGTTCAGTTTGAACCCAAATAAGATATATGTACAGTGCCTAAAACTGGAGTGATAAATTTTGATAGAGAAAGTATTTATTCTATTTTTGTATTTATTATACAATATATACTTAAACATGTTTTTTTTAATAAAAGTTTATTTTTGGTAAATAGTTAAAATCAGTTTAATGAAAGCAATATATTAATTGGTGGAACTTGGGAAGTTTAGTAGAGAGGGGATGATACCCAATTTTTCAATTGTAGATTGTATTGTATGGTTTAAAGAAGAAACTATATATTAACTTCATTGTCAGTTGTCATAAAGAATCCAATTGTTGCAATGTTATGAACCTGGCAGAAAAGTTAAGTTGTAGTTTTATGAAAAGTTTTGGTTTGTAATGCTTATATCCCTTCCTATTAATGATTATTCCTTGTAATAGGTAGTTTACCTTCTCTTTCTTAAACATTTTTTAATTATTATTCTGTACAACAGTTAGTGAGGTATGCAATCATGGCCTGTCTTCTTATTGACAAAATACGTGCCTATCTCTTCTACTTTTGTGATATATACACCTTTAGTTTCATCTTTACCATCGTCATATACTCACAAGATTTTAATTGGGTTTCCTTTTCATGGGGCATTGCCTTGAGATTAGAGAGCTCTTCACAAATTTATTGTCTATGTTGATTTGATGCTTAAACCTTTTTTGGTTTTCTATGCAGCTCTACACGTTGTGTGGTCTGTGTTCATGAGTCTTCAGCTTCGAATATATTGTTGTATCACTTTTCCAGGTAATCCCTAAACCTAATTTCCTCGTGATCTATAACCTATTATGATTCCGTATGCATGTTGATTGTTGTTTGTTAGTGGAGAGCATAGCTCATTAGGCATTGCGTATGTGTGCTAATAACATATGTTAAAACTATGCATGTGTATGTTATTTGTTAGTGGAGAGCAGAGCTCATTAGGTATTGGTTTTGTGTGCTGATAACATGATTTTTTATGCATGTGTAATGTTGTTTGTTAGTGGAGAGTAGAGCTTATTAGCATATGTATTTATCTTTACTGGGGAGTTTTCTGTATGTAACAGGTCATTTCTAAATTTTGGAAATGTCTAGTTTACAGGGGAGACTCTGCCAAAATTTTGGCAGGCTCCCTTTCTTACGGAACTTAAAAAATGAAACTCAACTTTAATAATGTAGGGTTTAGTCGTGTGTGTACCCATTAGATTCCCGTTCAAGTTTCAAAACAACCGGTTGATGTACCGTGTTGTGTTGGAGCTTGAATTGTCCCGGATGGACAGTTTGGTATGAATTTGTAACCAGTAGGGCGTAACCCGGCAATGTTGTATGTGGTCTACCTTGAGACATTGAATGTTCATTTGAAATTTCGGTTATGGTGTTTCGTATTGTCCCCAGGGTGCATGACTGCGTGCGGTGTTTCATACCGTACGTATCTCTGTGTACTCGGGGACCAATGCGAAATGCTGCCGAAATTTTAAATGAACATCAATGACACAAGATAGACCACCAACAACATCGATGGGTTACAGATGGTTGCATATTCATCCCGAATGGGATAGGGCCCCACCAATTTGCAACATCAAGGAGATAGAGAGTGATTCACAACCGATAGTCAAATAAAATTACAATAATTTAAAGTAACAGAAATCGTGCTTGTTAGATATTGTAAATGGAGGTACCGACAAATCGGCGATGGATGTACAACCGACTAGATCGTAATCGGCGAGTGACTGAGGAGTTTATGATGGGGCTATTGGAGTTCATTCCGTTCGCTACGGCAAACATGCCTGGATTTGAAGTGACTCAGAAGATCCGTTGTCCGTGCTCAAGGTGCAAATGCATGAGTTTTGAATACGCGAATGATGTCATGTGCCACCTAACTGAGAAAGGGTTCATGGAAACATACCACTGCTGGTACAACCGTGGTGAGCAGTTACCGCGTAGACCATCAGACGTAACCGTGCAACAGTCTTACTACGAGGTTGGAGGAAACAGGGTTACGTACAACAACATAGAACAAATGGTGATGGATCATGTTGGACCCTCCACCGGGCGTATGCTGGAACATAATGACCAAGCAGGTCATGGGGACTCTGACAATGTAGAGGAGGATCCTAATCCGGAGGTGAAGAGATTTTATGATTTGTTGGCGGCGGCTCAGACTCTATTGTGGGACGGGTGCAACAGTCACACTGAGTTATCCGCCTCCCTAGCTGCTTTAAGCCTAAAGGCAGATTATAATCTTTCTGGAGGTTGTTTTGATAGGATGGTCAATCTGATGGGTTCCACCATGCCTAGTAATCACAGAATGCCAGCAAACCTGTACCGTGCTAAGAAACAAGTGGCAAACTTGGGGTTGGGTTTTGTGAAGATAGAGTGTTGTGTTGGTGGATGTATGCTGTTCAGAAATGAGTTTGCAGACAAGAGTGTCACAAAATGTCTGCATTGTAATGAGGAACGCTACAAGACCGTTAAAAGGAGAGGGAAGGTAACCCGGACGGCCAGGAAGAAAATGTGGTACTTCCCTATAACACCGCATCTTCAACGCCTGTATGCCTCATTGTCCACGGCAAAACACATGCGTTGGCATGCTCTGAACCGAACTCCACCTCGTAGGTTATCTGGTGCACGGGTTTGGCAGAGGGTGGAAGAGTATCCTTACATCTGGGACAAGAGTGTTAAGGAGTTTGCGGGTTACGGTAAGGAACACCACTGGGTGAAGCAGAGTGTCTTGTGGGATTTACCATATTGGAAAGACTTGTTGTTAAGACACAACATTGATGTCATGCACACTGAACGTAATGTTTTCATGAATATTTTTGACATTGTTATGGACATCAAAGGGAGAACAAAGGACAACGAGAAGAGTCGTCTAGACCTTCCGATTTGGTGTTCCAGGAAGGAGTTGGAGTTGAGGGATGCGGGACGTGGAAGAATGTTTAAACCCCATGCAAAATATGCTTTAACTAGACCACAACAGATTGCTGTGTGTATTTGGATGAATGGGTTGACCCTGCCTGACGGATTCGCTTCTAACTTGAGTAGATGTGTCGACGTGAAGGAGGGCAGGGTGTTTGGCATGAAAAGTCATGATTGCCATGTGTTTATGCAACAACTACTCCCGTACGCGTTTCATGCCTTACCGAAGCCTATTTGGAAACCGTTGGTGGAGTTGAGTCACTTCTTTAAGGAGTTGACGACTACTTCGTTGACTATGGAGAAACTTGTGAAGATGGAAGAAACTATCCCGGTATTGATTTGTAAGTTGGAGCAGATTTTCCCACCAAGTTTTTTAGACTCCATGGAGCATTTACCTATCCATCTACCGTACGAGGCCTTGGTTGGTGGCCCAGTGCAGTATCGTTGGATGTATCCATTCGAAAGATGAATGCTTGGTGAACTCTTTAATTTCCTTGCAAACACTTCTTATAATAGTATTTTCTAACTTAACACTATCTTGTTAATGATGTTGAAGATTCCTACGCTCTTTAAAAGATAAAGTGTCAAACAAAGCCTGCGTTGAAGCATCAATTTGTGAGGCATACTTAGTCGAAGAAATGAAAACCTTTGCTTCTTTCTATTTTTCGACGGAGATAGAAACTAGAATGAGTAGAATTCCCCGCAATCTTGGGGTAGCCAGCCGCACAGGGTTTGATGAACAAACATCGATTTTCAACTATCCTGGTCACCTGGGGGGCAGGCTCACAAAATGTTACATTGATGAGAAAGATCGAAAGGCGGCTCACTTGTACATTCTTCTAAATTTCCCAGAAGTGGAACCCTTTATTGAGTAAGTCATAGAAGTTATATGTTACATTCTAAACGTAGCTTTTATAGTATCTAAATTTGTTTCCTTTGAATAGCTTATACACAGATATGCTAAAACTTGAGCAAAATGATTTAACTGATGACCAAATTCATAGTGAGGTGTCATCCAAGTTCGTTGGTTGGTTCGCGCAACACGTAAGACCCGTTTACCAGGTGTTTTTTATCTTTGCTTCTAACTCCCGATATCTAACGATGACCTACTTGTTATGTTGTACATAGATACAAGACCCAAACAACCATATTGAAGATTCTTTACTCCAAGCCCTTTCTTGGGGGCCGGTGAAAACTGTTAAAAAATGGCCTATTTACTACGTAAATGGCTACAAGTTTAATATTCTTCAATGGAGTGAAGGGATGCGCACCCATAACTACGGGGTTTGTGTTAAAGGCACCGCCGGTCAGTTGGAAGAAGACTTTTATGGAGTGCTGACGGAGATTGTTGAAGTTTCATTCTCTGGACGACTAAGAAGAGATATTGTTTTATTCAAATGTGATTGGTTCGACAATACAATCGGTGTTGGAACAAAGGTTGACAACAACTACGGCTTAGTTGAGGTCAAGAAGAATGGTAGATATAAAGGGTTTGATCCATTCATTTTTGCCCAACAAGCTGAACAGGTTTATTACACTGACTTCCCGGGAGGACATCGGGACTGGTATGCAGTAATCAAGGCCAAGGCCCGAAGTCAGATCACTGACAATGTCTCCGAGGAGGTCGATGACGCTTATCAGCTTGCACCACACGAGCTCAACGATGTCGATTTCTTGTTCAACATTGATCCAGTCATAATGGATGAGACACTCGCCACTACGGGGGGTGAACACATTGACAAAGACCTTGTCTCTCGATCAAAACGGTCTAGGGCTAATTTGGATACTGATGAACTTGTTCAAACAGATAACCACAGTGACACTGAAACTGAGGGGGAATTTGAAACTGAAACAGACACGGAGTATGTAGACGTTAAACAAAATGTTACATAGGTTTATATATATCCTGAGACTAACCTTTCTTTTCATGATTTTATCCACAGATGACGGGACGTCGACTGCCCTTCAGTAGGGGTGGTGGGTCTAGGACCCCGACATCCCGGCAGGGGACTCCCACCCCAGGACAGCAGACTACTCCATCACCACTACAGCAGAGCACTCCATCACCACCACCACCACCACAGCAGACCACTCCACCACCACCACCACCACTGCAGACCACCCCATCACCCCGACTGACCATCCCAGAGCAGAGTCCTGGAGCTGGTGGCTTGGAGGACCATGGCCATCAAGCGACCCCACCTCCGGCATCCCCTCTGCCCATGTTGGTACCCGTGCCGGCCGGAGACGAGTAAGTGACTAAACCTCAAATACTTTTATGTTATTTGTATGATACTTTATATTAAACTTTAGTGGAAAGACTTATTGGTTTATTGGATGTTACTTTAATTAGTACTTGTATAGATTGAATTGTACTGGGCACTCTTCTGTTTGTAACAGGGTAACTAAACCAAAAACTTGGAAATGTTACATTTACAGGGGAGACTCTGCTGAAATTTTGGGAGTCTCCCTAGATTGTGTGTTGTTTTACTCCTAACATAATTGTTGTCATTACAGCTTTGTTGATAGTAGTCGCACAACCAAAGCAATTACTAAGGTTTTAAAGGCCCAGTGGGATGGTCCATATATATCTTGGACAGATGCTGGGAAGGTTGTGCAAGATAGGTGGTTTGACACCTTCTCGGTAAGTTCCTAGTTCATTTGTTCTGACTTGATTTGTAAAATAGACCTCTTATTAATTTTGATTTCTCATTTCATTTTACAGCGTGATTACCAGTGGGCGGAGGGTATGATTGATGAGATTAGGAAGGTCTTTGCCACAAAGACCTCCAAAATCATCAAGAGTACCCTTTGGAAGGTGAGGGACAAGGGTGAGCGCCCTCGTTGGATCCCGGAGGACCATTGGGACGGGATGGTCCAGAAGTGGGGCGGGGTCCCATTCCAGCAGGCGAGTGCTCGGAACAGGGCCAACAGAACCACCGATGCTGCAGCCTCGGTTTACACTGGGGGTAGCATTTCAACCCTCGAGCACAAGAAAAGATTTGTAAGTATATTTATGTTAAACATTTCTATTATGATTCGTCTTACATGTTTACAAATAATAATCTCAATGTTTTTTGTCCACCACAGGAGCTGAGGGAGCACCGGGAGCCTTCTTTGTTTGAGGTCATGCAAATGACCAAGAAGAACAAAGCCGGTGCATGGGTAAACCAGAAGACTACGGATCTAGCGGTATTTACTTTTAACTGACACATGCTTATAATTTAGAAATCAGCTTACTAATCCTATCGTTGTTTTTGAATTTACAGAAGGCGTATCAGGCCAGGAGGGCCGAGAAGGAGGCGGACCTGGTGGCTTCCACTCCTGAAGGGGAGGTTCCTCCCACCCTATCTTGTTCTGACGACAACGCCATCTATATGGAGGCTGTTGGCGGTGTGAACAAGAAAGGGAGGGTATTTGGATTGGGTGGCGTCGGCACGCAGCTGGCGAAAAAGGGGAAGACCCCTTCCTCTTCGTCTTCCTCTGGTCTTCCGACTGAGGTCGTTCAGGTAATTCAAAACCTGAACGATGAGCTACAGGAGGAGCGACGTCAGAGGCAGTTGTTGTTGGAGCGGGCCGAGGCGGACCGACAGAAAGCCGAGGCGGACCGACAGCGGGCCGAGGAGCAGCACGCCGAGACTCGTCGGCAACTTGCTCAGCAGCAGGAGCTACTGATGCAGTTGATGGCGAGGCTACCTCCCCCCACTTCCCAGGCGCCCCCACCACCACCCCAGGATCCCCCACCACCATGATTGTATTTTTATTATTTATACACATTGTATATTTGATTTTTAGTTTTTATGTTATATTTCATTTAGTATTTATTTTGTCATTCTTTATTTATTATGTCAATATTTATTGGTAATTACATTCAAGTCAAAAAGCCTTATTGTACCTATCATTAATAATTCAACCTATTCGATAAATAAATTTAATCTATTATTTTGTTTTTAATAATAATTTAATATTTTAAAAAAATTATTTAAATTTAATTATAAAATTTTATCAGCCAATACAAAATACAAAATATTTAACAAAACCTATATAAATATTTAACCCAATTTTCTAAAAAAGAAATTTCCCATTAGCGACGGAAACACATGGTCGCTATATTGTAAAACATAGCGACGGAATACAGTGGTCGCTGTCTTGTTAAAAACAGTGACGGCCCACAGTGGTCGTTGTATTGTAAGAAACAGCGACGGAGTATCGTGGTCGCTGTATGGCTTCCCACAGCGACGGATCACGTGGTCGCTACATGAGTACCCATAGCGACGGCCGAGCTTAGTCGCTGGAAGGCCACATCTGGCGACGGACTCGTCGGTCGCTATCCTTTTAACATTAGCGACGGCGTATGGTGGTCGCCGGTGGCTGCTAGTAGCGACGGAGATTTGTGGTCGCTGTATGGCAACACTTAGCGACGGCTGGTGTTATTGGGGCAGAGACCATTTTAGCGACGGCCTTACGCCGTCAATACGGTAGCGACGACATGTATGTGGTTGCTAATGTGTTTTCGACGAGGGTTTTAGCGACGTCCTCTGTCCCGTCTGAGATGCCGTCGCTAATGGTTTTAGCGACGGTCATGGCATGGATTAGCGACCAATTCCTTCCGTCGCTAACAGGTGTTTTTTTAGTGGTGATGTGTTCCATGTGTCGCAGTTGAGGAAATATGTTCATGATCCTCTACACGTGATTCCTATGAACGATGTCGATGTACGTGATGATTTATCTATTCTTCCTATTTCTGTTCGCATTATCGAGCACTCCGTGAAGAGACTACGGAACAAGTTGGTGCCTTTGGTGAAGGTCGCTTGGAAACATGGAAATATAGAGACGTTCACATGGGAACGTAAGGACGACATCAGAGAGCGATACCCCGACGTGTTTGAATCCGGTATGTTAAATTTCGAGGACAAAATTTTCTTTTTGGTAGGGTGGATTGTAACATCCCAAATTTTAAAATAATTGGTTAATTAGGGGAATTAATATTAAATAATTGTATGTGGAATAATTAATATCCCAAAATATTGAAAATGATTAAATTATGATTTTTGGGGACTGTTGGTAATTTATTGGGATCGAATAAGCTGAAAACTGACCCGATTAAAATATGGGTATCAGACCAACTATCTCCGATTGGGATGATATTGGTCAGGGCTGTTAGGAATATTATTGGGAGTTCGAATATATTCTCAAAATAATTTCTAGACAAAGTATTGAGCCCAAATAACGATCCTATTTTTGGTAAAATGATGAACTTTTAATGAGAGGGTTAAAATAAAACACAAAAACCCAATTCCTCTCTTCATTTCACGTTGGTTTTCTTGGGCCCTTTTAGCAAACACTTCATTCCTTCTTTCTCTCTTAATTCTCTTCTCCATTTCTTCACCTTCATCTTCCAAAAACCCTAACCAAAGGTGGTGCCATCTTCATCCTCCTCTATTTTCGTTTGAAAGAGCTTGGAAGGAGGCCATTGAAGTTTGAAATCTTCTTTCTCTCCCCCTCTATTTTTGTAGCTCACTCCCCCTCTTTAATACCCATTTCGTTTTTGGGTGTAAGGTAAGTTATACTCACCATTTTGTTGAGTTTTTGGCCATGGATATGTGTTAATATGATTTAGGGGAGCAATGTATATAAATGGGTGTTTAAGGAGAGCATCTAATGTATGAACCCTAGTGTGGGTTGTCATAAATGCATTATTTAAATGAAATAAATATGGTAGATGCATTTATGTTGGTAGAAGATGAAAGATTAATGGTCATTTATGATGGTGGTTGGGTTTGGTGAAAACCCTAACTATGAGAAATTGGGGAAAATGAATAATGTTGGTTCGAAAGTGTGTTTTAAGAAGGAATACATGTCATTGGTGGGTGTAGGTGTTGATAAATAAAATTATGTGAATGTTGGGCTATTGTTGTTGGTAGCCCTTGAATATAATGAGTAAGGTTTAATGGGAAGGAATTCCCGAAGCCTAATAAACGAAGGAAAATAATGTCTATAACATGTTTTATACATGTTACAAAATTATAGATATGCCTATGGTTAATTAGAGTTGAATTCTGACTTGAATAGTTGATTAATTTGCGATTTTACATGTATGTTAATGTAGGATCCATTCCAAACGACGAGGCGGGAACGTCGTATCGCTCGGAATTCTTCTCTTAAGGTAGGAAAGGAGTCTTTATATTCTAAATGCATGAATTGAGTGGTCTTTGATTGTCATATGTAACAATATGCATGTTTGCCTTATTTGAGTGGAAATGATGATTTGTGGTTGTTAAACATGATGATGATGAATATCCTTGGCAATATGTAATGTGCATTTGGAATATTTATGGTGTGCTAAATGGTGATGATGAATTGTTTGGCTAGTATATTGCCTTGATAATGGTGTGATTGTGTTAAGTTCACCATAAATGTGAAATGAATGTTGTTGATGTTTAATTGAGAATGGGTGTGATGAATAACATACCTTGATTGATGGTGAAAGAGTAATGTTCTTGTATTGATAATGGAATTAAATGATGTGAATAAGAGTCAATGAAGATGCCACGTTAAAACTTAAGAATAAAGACTAAAGCCAACAATAATAAAATCCACTAAGAATTGGGGAAGTCGTGTTGGTAATGATGATGATGATGATGGTTGATGAATGACATGTATAGGATGCATAGAGTGAGAAATGCATATGATTGGCATTTTCATCCACGGCATACTGCAGAGCCGTCGATGTTGGAACATTAGGGGAGTTCCTTCGACCGACCCAGTGGGAGGGTGGCTCGGTGCACGAGCAATTTTATTTTCCCCTGTGACTCGGTGTGTAAGTCACAAAGCCGCCCATGTATTGCTACGGGGAACTACATGTGGCCGACCTTTATGGGGGTGGCTCTTGATGAGCAGGTGACCCCGATGGTCCTTGGGATCACAGCCGCCATGATTTGAGATCTGGCCGGCCCGCAACACCATATGTGTTGCAAATGGGAGATGCGGTTTGGTACCAGTAAAATAATTGATGAAATACATGCAATTTAAGAATAAGTGTACACATTTTACTACTGCAGTAGGGGTATGGTTAGATGATCATACTTGAATCCCACATTTGGTATTTATATTCCCACAGTCAGATCTGCAGTTGTTGAAATATTCCATTGTGCATATGCATTAGCTTAAGAGCATTTGCATATAGCAAGGAAGTATGCCAAAGGTGATGATATATGGTAATGGTTGTGTTGTGGATGAAGAAATGTGATACGACAACATAAAAGATATGAATACCAAATAATAATGTGAGTAAGATGATGAAATATGTAATAGTCCAATTGTTGAAGGACTAAATAATGTGTGTGATTTTATGCTTGCTTGATTTACATAGATGATGATGAGTCATGTGTAGATGCAGGTATACATGTTGTGATACATATGCACATGATCATATGGTATTCATATTCATTCTTTTGGAATGTATGACTCACTCTCCCATGTTGTCCATTTTTAGACTTGTGATGCAGGGCACTTATGGGAGGAGTGAATCTTTTGAAGTGTATTTTGTGGAAGAAGGTAAATAGGTGTATAAGAAGTGCCTTGGCCGGTGAATCTAGATTTTTGTATAGCATATAGAGTATATGTATGCTAATTTTGTTATCTAGATTATAGATGATGATTTTTGAGGGTCATGTAGGAAAATTAGACCTTGGTGTGTATGGCCAATTTTCATTAATGACCCAAATGATGTAAGATGATGAATTATGATGTTTATTAATGTTAAATTTTCATGAATAAATGAAGTGATTTCATCACTTGTAGTTTTTTATCAAATTTATGAGAGAATGATTCCAAATCTTATGCATTGAATGAATGTTAATTGATTTTGAAATGTATGGACAATTGGAAAAGATTGTAAATGTATGATTGAATGGGTATAATGTATTAGAATAGGCTAAAATGGCATGAATTGAAGTTTGGAATGTTAAGTTGTATGAATTTGCCCTGTTCTTTGTTTTTCTGCAGAACTCGCTCAAGCGAGTGAGAATCTCGCTCGAGCGAGATCCTCTTGTATCAGTGGCTTGGTCACTGGCCAGAATTTGCTCAAGTGAATAGCATTCTCGCTCAAGTGAGATCTGGCTGGAATTAAGAGTTTGGTTATTGGACCATTTTCGCTCAAGTAAAATGGCCAGTGGATGGCAATTCGCTTAAGCGAGCGGGGGAATGAATTGATCCTGGACGATTTTCGCCCAGGCGAGCTTAGCCTCGCTAGAGCGAAAATCGGACAGTGTGGTACCTGATGCTCCTGGAGCGATCTCGTTCAAGCGAGGTGGAGCTCGCTCAAGCGAGATTGGCCCCTGATGCTGATTTCCCTATCGCTCAAGCGTGGTCGCTGGCTCGCCCAAGCGTGACCATATGAACTCGCTTAAGCGAGTGTGGCACTCGCTTGAGCGAGTAGTGCCTGGTTGCCTTCAAACATTTTGGCTTTAATTATTTGCTTTCCCATTGCATCAAACCTCCTTTGCATCATCTTATTAATGCATTTGATATATCTAAAAGTCATTGAATCTTACGATGCTCGATTTCCTTGGACCTAATCATACAACATCAATTTAATTAATTCTTTCGTTGTTTTTAATTGGAAAATTTCTCATGAAATTGTTTTAATTCACCCTCTCATATCTCCATATATGAGAGAGGTTTTTCATAGACCCGGGGTCTTGAATTAAAGCTTTATCACTTTATTTCTTTGTCTAATACTGATTTATAAAACGTGAAAAATTTACCCGTATTTTTTGGGTCGTCTCAGAAAGCACCAATTGATAGATCTTAAACACGTAAGTAGAGTTCAACTCAAATGACCAGTCTATTAGGTGAAAGAACCTTAAGGCTTAAATATCATATATTGGGCTCACATAGTTACCCAATGTGAGATTGATTAGGTGACCCTTTCCATATACATATATGTCTCTTAATGAAAACATCATTTATAGGACCTAAGCACATGAGGAGAGCTCAATCTAAAAGAATAGTCCATTAGGTAATAGAGAACCGCATGACTTAAATGCCACATTAAGCTTACATAGTTACTCAATGTGGAACTCATATCACCTCCTAAATATTCAAAGCTCCAAAGGAATTTTGTTTAGAGTGATGAACCTAATAGAATAAGATACCACCCCATGAAATGGGACATTATTTGTAAACTCAAGGAGTTAGAAGGTTTGGGTTTACAAGACTTTCCTTTTATGAACAAGGCTAATCTTCTAAAAATGGCTAGTTATTCAATAGGGGAGAAGACAATGGTGGATACGGGTCTTACATAGTAAATATGGGGCTTTGATATCCTAAATCTCACCAGTTTCTTCCTTTTTCTAAAAGGGTATCAACAAGGTCTGACTTTACATCTAACAATCTCAAAGATGGGTCATTGGTAATGGCATTACCATCAGGGTTTGGCATGATATTTGGTTGTATGATCAACTGAGAATTATACTGTCTTTGAGGTCTCTAGATTGCCTCATATGGGTTGGTAGCAAGGATGATAAGTTCTAATTATTGATTACCTATAGGTAAATAATGGAGTTTTTCAAGGAAGAGGCTAGGGACTTTTGGAAATTGGTTTGGAAGCTTAGAGGTCCAAAGAGGATCAAATTTCTGGTATGTCAACTCTATCATGATAGGTTCCTTACCAACCATAGGAAGAGTAGATAAGGTCTGGGATCACCTTCATGTGTCATCCATCCCAACATTGATGAAACCATTTTTTCATGTCTTCGGAGACTGCTTGATTATCATATCCCTCTAGAACTTTTTTCCCCTCTAAATTTGAGACCTTTTTTCTACTCTGCCTATGGGTGTTTAATAATCGAACCAGGCTGCAACTAATCACAAAATGGAATCAAACTAAATCGAGAATCGCCAATGGCTGAAATTGTAATTTTTTAGTTTAGTTCGGTTCGGTTCAGTTTGTAGTTCCTGTTATATGCCAATTTCATGTTATTTTCTATGTAAAATTTACCTTAAAATTAGTGTTTAATAGCTATTTTAATAAATAAAATTGTCTTCTTTGTGTTTAATTGAATAATTGTCATATTTTGAGAGTAAAAACTATTTTTTATGTGTTTTGGAGTGAAAAGAAGAAGAAAAAATAAGTTTTGAATTTTTCTCAACTCCAACCTTGACATATAAATTTAGATCTATAATTGCTGCTTCGTTTAACATTGAATTAGACTGAAATTTTGATATCATCTTCTAGCATTCCAAATTTCATTTTGAATGGTCGATCTTGGTCTGGAGTTTTACTCGTAGAGATATGATCATGGGAGCAAACAATTCTTGTACCCGCGAGCTAATAAAATTTTGGTTTGCTTGCGGATGTGAGAATTTCTTGCAAGTGCGAGGTGATCATAGCAACACTTCTCCTAAAGGTTGTATAAAAGGGTTTAGGTAACTTAGGTTATCTTTAGAGCAAGAGAGGCCAAAAACATTATGGACAAACTCTCCAACATCACGAGGAAGCTTGAAAATGAGGGATTCCACTCGATTTCTCTTCCCTTACTCTTACTCCTCGTTGATCTTTTGTATTTTCCTTTGATTTTGAGGTATTCCACATGAAAATATGTGGTTAAACAGTTTGTATTTGGTTTGAGTGTAACTTACTCCTTCTCTAACTATATAATTAAATACTTTGTATGATTATTACTTTTAATCAATATTAGTATTTCGTTTATCAATTCCTAATGCTTGTTTTGAATGGGAGAATGACTTGTGTGTGTTTGATGTTTTTGAATGAGGTTTGTGAATGAAATTCCTATTAATTTCTTCTTCTAGAGATAAAATTAAATTTAATGCTTGTGAAGGTCAATTATTATTGCAAATAATGTTGTTGAATATTTGAGGAATCGATATTTGATAATATTGTTTAGAATCTATTCATTGGGGGATCGAGTTTAGTGAGATGTATGTCACATTGGTTGATTGATTGCGTAATTATATTAAATAGGATAACATATGTTGAGATGGAAGATAGTGAAACATAATCCCAACGCTTTTGTTTATATTTGTTGTCAATTTTTACGCTTTTATCAAATTTACATTATCTTTCACTATCAACAAACAATTGTGTGTATTTGTGAATAATTATATATAGTTTTATAATGATTTTACAAGTATAAATTGTTATTTTACCAAATATTGTTCAAGTCCTTACCAGATTGAATAACCCTTAATCTCAACAACAATTAAACTGTTTTTTATTAACAGCCTGGGACCTTACTGCAGCAACATCTCTACAGTGCATAATCAGAATCCGTGCATAAATTTAAAATTAACAGTCACATTTCATCCAACATACATAATAATGATATAAGCAAGAAAGCCTCAAAGCCAACCAAATTGAAACTTTAAGGTTATTCATAATTTTTAAGAAATTAATTGAATGCATTACTTATTATCAACAAAGTAACTTTATTTTATCAAAATATCTTTATAAATAAAACTAATTATTTGATCTAATTTTAGTCAAGAAAGACGAAGAAGAATATTTTGGAATAAATAAATTGTAAAGGGTGTTATTGAAAAACATAATTAATGCATTCTTGATTTGCAAATGTAACAAATTTTAGGTGAAATAATATTTTGGGGAAAAAAAAGGTCCGACAAAGTCTGATAAATTAAGACGGATGGAGTATACTTTTGTTTCGTTTAATACTTGAATGACTTGATATTATAAATATTTGGAAGATTAAATTAATATTAAGTAAATGGTTTATTGGACTAGATTATTAATTTATTAATTTGAAAAATTTAATGATTGAAGTATAATTTATGCCATTCAGATATATAATTTTAACTTGTAATACATATAAATATTTAATCAATATAATTGTGTCGTTTTTTCAAAAAATCAATAATATTTAAAATAAATATCACAAACTTAATGTGTCTGTTGAAGTCAAATACACATGACTTAAATAATTTTTTAGCTTATAAATATACTTTTCGTGGGTTTTATTCACCGCAAAAGTTTCGTTGGTTTTTCGTTCCTATATTATAATTTAAATCTTTTTAATTATTCATTAATTATGTATCTAGACATATCACATAAATAATCATCACGGGGTCATAATTAAGTGGTGTGAGATAAAATGTGTAATATGTCATTAATAATGATGATAGTAGAAGTGAAGGTTTTAAAAATAAAACTGGTGATCAAACCGGTAAAGATATTTGTTCATGGTTTATTGGTTTAACTATGGAGTCGTGGTTGAACATGTCATAATAAAATATATATTTATAATATTATATAATATAATTCTTGATATATTAACAATAAATTATATAAAAACTAAGTTAATTAAGAATTATATTACATGTTTTATAGAATTAAAAAATATAATAAATAAAATAATATGTAAATATTATATATAAGTTTTATTTTTATTTTTAAAAAATTAACAAAATTTTTAAAAAATAACAATTTTTTTTTAGAAATCTGACCGGTTCAACCGGGTTTCAACCAAATTTGACCGATTTTAACCGGTTTTGAGATGCCACAGTTTTTTCCTTGTCCAGATCGGTACCCTGACCGGTTCCCAGTTTAACCGGTCAAACTGGCCGATCCAATTTTTAAAACTATAGTAGAAACTATTTCCATAGCACATAAATTTATAAGTATCAAAATAAAAATAAATTTGATAGGAATTTAAAAAATTACTATTCATTATATAAAAAATGTATTTAAGTTGTCTTTACAAATCTCAATGAGTGCCTTGTTAAAATTTATAAATATATCTATAAATATTTATTTAGTCTTAAACTATCCCCTAATTGTAATTTATTTTTCAAATTAGGTGGTAAAATAAACTTGCAGGTTTGCATTACGTTCGGGCTTTTATTTAGGCCGGACTTAGAAACCTTAAAAATTCATACTTTAATTTTAAATGTTTAAACCTATTTATTTTGTGGACAAGTCTTCATCATTCAAATTCAAATTTTTTTTCAAGCAAGTTATATAATTATACAATAGAAACATCGAAATCATATGCCCCGTATCAAGTTGAAGCTTTTTCAGGACAAATTTAATAAATGTGTTTTTTTTTGGGCTTAACTTTATGTACCTAAACTCATCTAATTTACTATTGGTATGAAGTCGCCCTTCAAATTTGACTTATTTTACCGAATCTAGAACCAACTAACCTAACTTTAGTATTGTCTTTCACTCTTAATATAATATCTGAAACATCCCGACTTAATAAAGACAAGCCCAAAATCCCGGGGGAATTTTTCGCGTTCAAATTCGGAATCGGGAAAAAGAAAATGGAGTCAGAGTGTCACTCGCTTAGCGAGATCCTGATTCGGTTAAACGAAACCAGTAAAGGTCGCTTGAGCGAGCTCCTATTCGCTAGAGCGAGACCCTACGCTCGGTGTGTTCCTTCATTCGAAACCAGAACCTCCTTTCACTCGGAGATGGTCCCATCAGGTCATGCATCACTCAGAAATTTCTCACTCAGTCAGATCCTTATTCTTCGCTTGGAAGATCTCATCTCGGACATGGTTCACTCGGAAGCACTTTAGCCTTCATCCTGAAATGATTCACCCGGTCATACCTCACTCGGAAACATTTTAACCTTCCTTCACTCGGAGGTAGTTCCCTCTGTCATGTCTCACTCGGAAACATCTTGGCCTTCCTTCCCTCGGAAGTAGTCCTCTCGATCATGTCCCACTCGGAAACATCTTGATCTTCCTTCCCTCAGAAGTAGTCCTCTCGGACATATCTCACTCGGAACTATTTTAACCTTTCTTCGCTCGGAAGAGGTTCTCTCAGCTATGTCTCACTCGGAAACATCTTGACCATCCTTCCCTCGGAAGTAGTCCTCTCGGACATGTCTCACTCGGAACTATTTTAACCATTCTTCACTCGGAAGAGGTTCACTTAGCTATGTCTCACTTGGAAACATCTTGACTATCCTTCCCTCGGAAGTAGTCCTTTCAGACATATCTCACTCGGATCTATTTTAACCTTTCTTCACTCAGAAGAGGTTCTCTCAACTATGTCTCACTCGGAAACATCTTGACTATCCTTCCCTCGGAAGTAGTCCTTTCGGACATATCTCACTCAGATCTATTTAAACCTTTCTTCACTCGGACGAGGTTCTCTCAACTATGTCTCACTCGAAAACATCTTGGTCTTTGACATTTCTCATACAACAACACCTCCTGGATATTTCAAGCAACATCATAGCATTATATATATATATATATATATATATATATATATATATATATATGTCCACAATCCTTGATAGTTCAAACTCATGTATATACTTAAAACAAAACAACATATATAGGAGCCGGCCAAGGCTATATCACAATTATATACAATATGTACACTACATCTGTACAAGTACTCCTCACACGAGCTTGATGATCTCTCATCATTCTCCATCCCGGCCTAAATCCATTGAAAATATAGCCACAAGTAGGGGTAAACATTATACATGTTAAATGACAGTTATTGACTCGGATCAATCATCCAATTCTTAACTATGCAATATGATGTCTTAAACAAACAACAACATACACTGTCATTCAATATAATTACTCATATAACATCATTTAATCAGGATTTACTCAACTCATTCAAGGCTATATAATTCATGTTATTCTCAATAACATATACACACGACCATACAAGTCACATTGCTCACAGCAACATTTATCAGTGTACATACATTCAATCAATCGGATCCAATTGTTCATTATTAAGTTTTGTGTTGCAACATAGGCTCTCAGCCTTATACTCAGCTCTCAGCTGATCCGGCCGTTTTACTGGTACCAAACCGTTTGCCCTCTCATGTAACACAGTCACTCTTAGCGACAACGGTAGTGTTACGGGCAGCCCTGAGTCCCACTCAATAGGCTTGCCTTGAGTCCCACTCAAGGTCTTTCATAGTATCTTATGCATATACATTTGATTACCATTTCAATAATAAGCGTCTCACGCTATATGCTCTCAGCATTTTCAATGGTGCATCTCATGCATATTGTTATTATAATTAATACATCAATACCATTTTAATCATCAAGCGTCTCACACCATATGCACTCGGCATACTCATTATCATCAACATGCATCTCATGCAATTCAATATGCAATCATGGACGGAAATCAACATAACACTCCATAACTCATAGATATCACATATCCAGGTATTTCGCAAGTTATCATACAACCAGAACACACCAATCATCACATTTCAAAGTTATATAACAATCAGTATAACAATTTTACCCGGAACCCGTTCATAAACCATTCATTTGAAATGTAAAGCACCACCTACCTGGAATAAGAGATTCTAGAAGCTCCTCGAGTTATCAAACATTGATCGATCACTCTCCGATCACTCTTTCTCGATTAAACGACCTTCGATTCAAGTCGTCAACCTCCGAACTCAACTTTGGAGAAACCCCGAGCTGTCTGTTCCTTCGAACAGCCCCGACCTTACTAACAATGGAGGATTTTAAGACTCCAAGACACCCCAACGCTGCCCATGAAGAGGGGATGAAGAAGAAGAAGCTTGATTGAATTTTAGAGGGAAACAGGAATGGTGCCACTGCATGCACGAAAGGAGAAGTGAGCTCAATTCTCTCTTCCTTTTACCAGGTCAGCGTGAGTGGAAGAGTAAGACTGAAATCATTTATATTGTCAAGAGGGCACATACGTAATTTCCATGCCACTTTTAGTTATTCAGCTATTAACTTTAATTTGCCCATCAATTCTCGATTAGGATGTTACAATATCATTTTAATTAATTTATAACTATTAAGAAAGTTGGTTAATTTAATTACATTTTTTTTACGACAAAACCCCCCATTTGGTCCTTGTCTCTGTTACGGTCGGACATTTAGGTCCTAGGTTTAGTTAGTTAGTCTGTTTGGTCCCCAACATCCATGTTCGTCGGACAGTTAGATCCCCGCCGTTAATAGACACCAAATGCCCGTTGGAAGTAGGTGACGTGGAGCGTTATGTGCCAACTGGGACGTCCATGTGAGCATGAAACGACGTTGTTTTTGCACACAGGAACCCTACTTTCATTTCTTCTTCTTTGTCTCTGATTTCTCCTTCCGAGAGTGGCTCCCTACTTTCATTTCTTCTTCTTCTTCTCTCATTTCTTTCCCTTGTCCTTCTCACATGCGTGAAGCTATGTGTTGTTCTTTCTGTTGATTAACATCTCCTCTTCTATGTTTTTTCCATCTTTTCTTCATCTCTCGCATTTTTGGTCAACATGGAGGGGAAGAGTCCAAACCCCACCCAGGGGTCATCGTCGTCATCATCCAGCCAATTTCGACGTTGTCTCCGTTGTCGTTGTGGTGACCCTCCTGCGTTGCGTGTGTCCCATATAGTGAACAATCCAAATCGTCAATTTTAGAGATGTGCAAGACTTCGTGGAGGCCAATGTGATTTTTTTGCTTGGGTCCAGGAGGGGGATTTTGCAATCCACGAAGATGAGTGGAAGAATACAGTAATGTGTAAGCTAGCAGAGATAGAGTCTGTGATGTCAAGGCAGAAATGTGATGCTGATAGGGTTGTTTGTGAAGCCATGGCCCAAGTGGAATCGTTGATGAAGAAAGGCTTCACGGAAACCCAACAAGAATTGTTAAAGTTGAAGATGCTTTTGGTGACTCACTGTGTAATAGTTTTCTTTTTTGTAATGGGGTTGTTGGTTATGATGATGAGAATGTAATGATGCTGTTGAAAGTGTTATGGGGGATATTGTAATGGTGATGAAAATGTAATGGTGATGTTGTATATGTTGATGTTGTTGTAATGAGGATCCAACTTTTAATGTAGAAAAAGTTATGAGTTGTCCTATATTTGAGTTTTTAGCTTTGTGGTCCATTTTGTGTAGCAATTTTGTGTAGCAAATAATAATGTAAGCTGAAACTACAAACTTGTGATGCCTAACTAATGCAGTTAACAGAATTAATGCATATCATTTTGTTCCATTATGTAGTCCATTATGTACCTGGAAAGTAATCACTAAAAATAACATATGAACCCCATTAAACATCAATGGATAAAATGACTGCTCATTACATAAAACCATTGTCATATATTACTGGTCAATACATAAATGTTCACAAGTCATAGAACAGAGGACCTGAAAATGTCATACATCACATGTCTTAAAATGCTCAATACATAATCATTTTTTGCTCCTAGGGGTTTCTATGAAAACCATAGTTCTTGGCTTTTTGAATGGCAACTTCCTCCTTAGATTATATTGGTTTTTGGGTGGTGAACTTGTTGCACTTGATTGGGAAGGCTGTGGAGATCTGCCAGGAGCTGCCAACCTTTGACTCCTTCTAACAGGTGTGATGGTATCTGTCTGAGACATTGGCTGTGAGGCTACAACTTCCAAAACTTCCTGGGTCTGTTGTGGTATGGGGTTAACTTCTTGGGTCTGTTGTGGTGTGGGGTTAACTTCTTAGGTCTGTTGTGCTTGTTCAACTCTTCTCTTATCCCTAGCAACTGGACATGTAATCTTCCTATGTCCAACTTCACCACACTCACCACATTTTCCTGGTTGCAGTCTCCTTTTCATCTTCTGTTTATGGTTATTTTCCCCATTGTTAGTTGCATTATTAGTTGCATCCTTCTCTGTTGCATCCTTCTCTGTTGACCCCTGGGTATTGTCACCCACTTTTCTTCTGTGTTTTTTGGGTCTACCAATAGTCCTCTGAATATTTGGTGGAATTGGTGGGATAAACTCTGTTTTCTCCCAAAACTCTGAACCTGGTATTGATTCTATGTGGTGCTGGTAGGTTGCATCCTATGCTGCCATTGTCAATCCAATGTGGCAGTGGTCTTCTGGTCTCTCTCCTTTGTGAGCTATGGCTGCACATGCATGCTTACATGGCATTCCTACAATTAACATGTAACCCATAAAGTAATAAGCTATACTTGTGTTATCAGATACCCTTTCAAGTAAATAATGAGGATGTTATTTACCAGTCAATTGCCATACTCTACAGCTGCACTTCTGTGTTCCCAAATCAACAGATACCCTCTCTGGAAAGCAACTGACCTCATACCTTTCAATCCCACCATCACCTAGTCAGGGTAATAACAAAGTGTCAAATTAAATAACAGTAATATAATAGTTAAACAATTATTACACAATAATACTAAAAATGACCTGATACCTGTCCAAACAACTGTCCAGTTGTTACTTGCAGACTTGTGCTTCTCTAGCCTACTCTGCTGGATTGGTGTCAATTTTCCATCGTGTCCTGTTAACTTTAGCTTGTGGTTACCTATGGTGACCATTAGGTAGGTCCTTACCTCTTCCAGCATGCTTACAATTGGTTTGCACCTGGCATGCACAAGCTTAGAATTCAGAACCTCACAGTTGTTATTTGTGATGTTATCCACTTTGCAGTTTTCATCAAAAAATGCCTTGCTCCAAGCCTCCTTTGGAAATTTAGCCAAATACATCCAAGCCTTGTCATTCACATGCCTGATCTTCATCATGTTTACTTCAAACTCATTCGGGGTTGTTGACCTGGCTGCCTGCCATAGAAGTCCCCTGAGTTCTTTCCCTCTCCATTGCTTAGAGAAGTTCTGCCATAGGTGCCACACACAAAATCTGTGTGGGACACCAGGCATCACTTCTTGCAATGCTGGTATCAATCCCTACAGATGTTAAACAAACAGAAAATATAGCAGTATTAGTTATTACAATGTATTACAGTTTGAAAATCACTAGAGCATAAGGGTTTAAAAAATTATACCTTCTGCATGTCACTCATAAATGTTAGCATCCTCTCCTTGTAGTTCCCTACATCTGCATGTAACAGCTCCAAAAACCATTTCCAATTATCTTTATTCTCAATCTGACAAACCCCATAAGCAATAGGCCATATGTGGTTGTTGGCATCTTGTCCTACAGCAGTCAATAATTGCCCCCTATAGTATCCTTTCAAGAAACACCCATCAAGCCCCACCAGTGGTCTCCTACACTCTAAAAATCCATCTCTACACCCCTTTAAACAGATGTATATCCTACTAAACACTGGGGGGGCCTTCAGGCTGTGGCTCACACTCCATCTTCACTGTTGAACCTGGGTTTCTCTTCAGTAGTTCCCCACAATAGTCCCACAACATGGCAAATTGTTGTTTTTCACTGCCTTCAATTACTTCTCTGGACCTCTTCATTGACCTATAAATCATCTTATCCTCTAGCTTCACCTTGTATCTTTCTCTAAACAATTCATACACACTTGAATGTGTAATATTGCGATGCCTCCTCATATACTTCACCAACTTCCCTGTCACCCACTGCTGGTCACATGCTGAATTTTTAAAAACCCTCACACATGTATGTTGGTCATTAAAGGTTTTTATCTGGTATGAATGCCTAACTGGGTTCAAACTACAAAAGATTTCCCAACCACACTTCTTGTCCTTACACCTTGCCCTGGCTCTAACCTTATCATTCTTTACCCATTGAAACTCCCTACCTGGGTATACATTATAATCTTTTACTGCATGTTTAAACACAGCAAGTGAAGGGAACTCCATTTCACACTCAAGCACAACATGGCCAAAGGTAGCTGTCTCATTGTATTGAGGATAAACCTCTCTTTCCTCATCGTCATCATCTGAACCTTGAGGGGTCTTCAACTCTTCTGAAGCCCATGAGTCATCAGACCCTCCTTCAATGCCTTCACCACCCAACCCATTTCCTCCAACTACATCCTCATTATCAGTGTCATTGTCAAATATGGTAGAAGTTGCTGATTTCCTATTCTCCTGAACATTCCTTTTCTGTTTCTTATTGTTACAATCCTTAGTCACATCCTCTAAACCTTCATCACTGGTCTGACACCCCCCTCCAATATCTTCTTCACTGGTCTCACTACTCCCAGCAGTAACTTCATGAATTTCATCATCCACCCTAACAATGACCTTCACCTTATCAGCTTCAACAGGGTTCCCCTCATCTAAATCCATTAACACTGGCTCATTAATTGGATGCTGAAAATATACATCCACTACCTTCTGGTTATCATTACCACATCTCACCATCTCCAATACATCTTTGTCCCCTTCCAACAAATTCAACCCTTTATTCATATCAAATTCGGGGTCATACCAATAGATCTTCTCTACCCTACAGTAGCCATGATTTTCAGCAAACCTATGGAAGGAAAAGAAGTCTATATAATCAGGGTCCAACTTTTCCCACTCTTCCACTTTACCCCCTATATAGCCTTTTTTTCCATCACTATTAATAATAAACCTACCTCCAATATGCAGCCTGATCCTAAAATCCTAGCCCAAATTACCAACAAAATGAAGTTTAGAATGCACCCTAGATACATACCACTAACAGAACAACTGAACTTACCATTAACAGAACAAAAAATGCATAAACATCAATAGCTATACCTCAATTAATACAACTATGATAGTAGACAGAGTACACAGAGGCATAATAATAAATTATATCACAAATCAATAACAACTCAAACAAATCAATAAAAGTTTGAAAAACATGTTCGAACTCAACAAAAGACACAGAAGACAAAAATGTAACATTATAAAAAACCCTAACATCATAAAAAAACATAAATATCGGGAAAACTACATAAAAAACCCTAACATTTACTAACCTCAACATCATCTCCCATCGCCGACAATTCGGGCTTCGGGTTTCGCTTTACGTGACACACTTGGGAAGACCAGGGAAGCTACAGTATTAGGATCCAAAGAAACAATGTGGGGGATTAGGGTTCCAGAAAATTAGGGGATTAGGATTCGAGAGAGAAGTCAGAGAAATGAGGGGATTAGGGGTTCGAAAGAGGGATTAAGGTTCACCAACGAGAGAGGGACTCCCCAGTGTCCTATCTGACTTTTGACCAAACAAAACGAAGACGTTTTAAGCAACCTAAACGACGTTGTTTTTATTCACTGACACATCAAATGGGAAACGGCGTCGTTTCATGCTCACATGGACGTCCCAGTTGGCACATAACGCTCCACGTCACCTACTTCCAACGGGCGTTTGGTGTCTATTAACGGCGGGGATCTAACTGTCCGACGAACATGGACGTTGGGGACCAAACAGACTAACTAACTAAACCGAGGACCTAAATGTCCGACTGTAACAGAGACAAGGACCAAATGGGGGGTTTTGTCTTTTTTTTACTATATGACATATTTTAAACAATAAAATAGTGAAATATTTTATTAGTTGTGTATAACGTAGTTCTTTATTAATTTCAATGTAAGTTCAACACAAATTCTAATAAAAAATTTTCATTTTTGTATTGTTGAAAATATGTCTGGAGCACACAATGAATTTAGTTAAAATTATTAAATTTATTTAAAATTTCTTGTACTTTTTTCAAATTTACTCTCAAGATTAAATGAGACATACCCTCCATATATTATCTCTTCGTTTAATCTTTCCTCTCTATATTTAATGATTTTATTTCACTTTTTGAAAAAGATATACAAGAAATAAATGGAATGTAATATTTATAACACAATTATTACAAGAGAGATAAATAATCTAGTCAATATATCTCATTTATTAAAAGCAAGTTATTCATTAATAAATGTATTTTTATAAAAAAATGGTAATCAATAAAATAAAAGTTTGAAATAAGATCTTAAAAAAATTCTAAAATAATAGTAGTAGTATATAAAAAAGATTAATTGAAAACTAAGTCTCACTTAACATAACTACATGTTATGTGTAGCTAACATAGTGTAATGTAACTGTTTTTTTAACTTATTATTATAAATAAGGTTGTCCAGATTATATATATATATATATATATATATATATATGCAGTAGTTATAAGAAATGAAATGAGTGTTTTGGAAGTACAATTTTTTATAAATAATTCTAAAATTATATTTTTGGGGTTAGCCGTCTCCAACCTTTTCTTTAAACAAAGCAATTTATTTTTTTTTGTAAAAAAACCCATTATTTTTGTTTTCATGATGACCTTTCGTAGAGTTTTTTAGTCAACTAAAAATAAGTTGTTTTGTTTTACTATATGATCCTTTGTTGTCCTAAAATGTCGCATGATTCATCGTGAAAACACGTCATTCCTCCGAATATTCCGTTTATACCTGTCCAGAAACCCTTTCTGGCAATTAAATTCAAAGTAAAGGGTATTTCAGTAACTTTAAATAACTGAACCCCAACTTTCATGTGAAAACTAGAAGATCTTAACCGTCTAATCTCCATAAATGACCAATCAACGGTCTTCGTCTCACGTTTGACTGAGGTACAACATTTGAAGCTGGAATGATTGGAATTGATGGAAGTTTGACCATAGAAAATTGGAATTTGAATAAATTAATGATTAAAAAAATCCAAAATTTCCACCTGGCACCAAATTTAGCGAAAGTGGCTTCATAAGATCTGTGATGTTTGATTCCATCTTCGTTCTCATTTTCTTGCAGAATTTTGTATTTGCAAGAAGCTGAGGCAAAGGGAAGAGAGAGAAAGCTTCTCTCTCTCTTCTTTGTGTTCTTTTTGTTTCTTAATTATTTTTTTTGGCTTAAAAAGCATTTTTTTTTGTGGGATTTGAGGGTATTCAGGTTTTTGTTTGAGTTGGGTTGTTGGGGTTGAAATCAATAATCATGAACATGATGCGAAGGTTGAAAAGCATTGCTTCTGGGAGAACTTCCATGTCATCAGATCCTGTAAGCTTAACATCTTTGTTTTGTATTTTTTTGGCCCCATCTAAAAAAGTTTTAATTTTTGTGAGGGGGTTTCTCATGGATTCAATAAATGATTAAATGGGCATGTTCATTGATTTGGGTAATGGGAAATGTAGGATGTTGCTACTTGTTAGGCATAACATGTTTTTTCTTCATATTTTTTAAAATTGATATGGTTATGAATTTGGCTCAACACCCTTTAGATGATGATATTTTCTTGCATATGTGATTTCCCTTTTATAATATGTTTGTCATTCAGCCATTTTGATCATTATTTTTGGTTTTGATTTTGAGATGTGTAGCATTTTTCTTTTTTTCGAAATTGTGTTAAGTGATGTTGTTTTATTTATAACCTTGTGGATTGGAATCAACTTATTGTCTAATCTTGTTATTTGTGGTTTGACATGATTGCCAAACACTTAAGATGCTAAGGCTCTAGAAACAGGTTTGTTGTGGCAAAAGGTTGCTTGAATTAAATTACTGATAAAACTCAAAAGTTAGGTTGAATTGCACATTGGCTTGTTGGTGTAAATCTTGTGAGTTGGTAATGTATTGGTTGTTTTTTTCCTTTTTCGGTCATTTTCATTGTACTCTCAATATAATAATGGTTAGAAATAATTATTATAAATTAACCTATGTGGCCAAGTTAGGAAATTGTTGTGTGCCTTGGAGTTCAATTTGATTTTCCTCCCCGTTCTATGTTCCCGTGTGAAACACATAGCCTGAATATATTTGTTAAATTCAAAATGTTTCTTTTCAGGGTGGGGATTCTACCACAAAAGGAGTCAAATTTGATCAAGAGACTGAAGGAAATGTCCATGAGGAGCAGCATGTAGATGCATCAACAGAAGCTACCTCCAGCTCTGAGAAGTCAGGTTATGATCAGCTTCCACAAAAATTAAATGAAATGAAAATTGTAGATGACAAAAGCAAAGACAATGAGAAGGTATTTATTCTCATTCATTTGTGTTTTTTTCTTACTTTTCGTGTGTAAGTTATTCATTGTTGTGATACTTTTTTTCTGCAACTGTGAAGTCATTTATTTATGAATGTTCTGTATTCATTGAATAGCTGGTTTTGTAAAGTGGTATTTTTTTTTAATAAAAAATTGCAATCATTGAGTTTGGTAAATGATGCTGTGTACAGGATTCGGAGGCAGCTCTTGTGAATGGTAATGGAACAGAAACAGGTCAAATAATCACAACTGTTATTGGTGGTCGAGATGGACAACCAAAGAAGGTATTGTTCCCATGAGTTCCTTAATTGCTCGTATATTGCCCACTCATACATCTTATTTCAAGGAATTAGATTTTGAGAATCTAATTTCTTAATTTCATGATTCATGTATTTCACTGCTTGGTATATAAATTATTATAGGGGTAGGGTGACTGAGGGGAATATCATTTCTGATATGACTTATCATATTTTGTTACTTTGAATATTGCATCTCTTGTAAAGCTTTAGTGGTTGGTTTTATTTACCTACATGTACATGTTGATAATTTGATTAGGTCATTTTTCCAACTATGGATGCCTTATTATATTTGTCACATGCGCTTTTTTACTTGTTTTTCTGACAAATGGTTTTAATTATGACATATTGGTCATTTCATAATGTTATTTGTTGCCTGGCACAGACAATCTCGTACATGGCAGAACGTGTGGTTGGTACTGGTTCTTTTGGTGTTGTTTATCAGGTATTTATATCTGTTTTTGCAGTGTTCCTTTGCTTGTATGGATTAATATTTGATCCTTTGCTTCGCTATTTTAGGAGGTTGTCTATTTACTTTCTTTGCTTATCCAATCCTTGTATATACTGCAGGCTAAGTGTGTTGAAACTGGCGAGGCCGTTGCGATAAAGAAGGTGTTGCAAGACAGGAGATATAAGAACAGGGAACTGCAGGTTATGCGTATGCTTGACCATACTAATGTTCTTGGACTAAAGCACTGTTTCTATTCAGCGGCCGACAAAGATGAGTTGTACCTTAACTTGGTTTTGGAGTATGTACCTGAAACTGTCTACAGAGTTTCAAAGCACTATGTCAGATTACACCAACATATGCCTACCATTAATGTGCAACTATATACATACCAGGTAATCTAGGAAATTTTTTAGTTGATTGACCTTTTTCTTTTCCTTTAGTTGTTGGTTGAGTTTCCCTGTAGAATTCCAGTTATTCATTTTTAGCTTGTTATGTTAATGACTTAATGTCATGCTGTTTTATTGATTGATCATGGAAAACAATTGTAGATATGTCGCGGATTAAATTATTTGCATCATGTAATCGGAGTATGTCATCGGGACATCAAACCCCAGAATCTATTGGTAAGAATTTCTTTATGTAAAATTTCCTTGTCTGTGAACCATATATTTTATATTTTTCATGCAACCATGAGAAACCAGTATGGTGCTCGATACCATTAATTGAATTAGTTGATCAATATAATAAAATATACCATTAATTCCCCGGAGTCATATTTTTCTTAAACTCACTTTTGATGCTTTTTGCAGGTAAATCCTCAGACAAATCAGTTAAAGATATGTGATTTTGGGAGTGCAAAGATGTTGGTATGTTATTCTCTTTTTTTGTTTTTTCTTTATGAAATTAAAATTTGTATGATAATTCTTGAGTTTATAATATTATATTATTACACATTTAGGTGCCTGGTGAACCCAACATATCATACATTTGCTCGCGGTATTATAGAGCTCCGGAACTTATATTTGGTGCAACTGAATACACAACTGCTATTGATATTTGGTCTGCTGGGTGTGTTCTGGCAGAGCTTCTTCTAGGACAGGTGATCATTTATATAAACTCTTTCTCATGTAGAGGGATCTATAATATCATTGTGAAAAATCAGCATTTCTATCAAGTTCATTTTGTGGGAGATTAATTGGTTCTGCAAGCTTTAGCTGATGCTTGCAATGTAATGCTTCTCTGTAGTTTTTGGTGGATACTCAATTATTTGAAAACTTTTTCTTGTGGATTGTTTCTTTAGTGATCAAGTCATGTAAGAAGTAACATGTAATGAATTTAATGTAGAAGTGCAACGACTTATGTCTGTTCTCTGTAATGATTGTTTTTGTTCTTTAATGATCAAGTCATGTAAGATTGATGCTTATCTTCAACTGTGTTGTGTTCATTGCAGCCAATGTTTCCTGGAGAGAGCGGGGTTGATCAGTTAGTAGAGATCATTAAGGTAATGTTCTTTGTTTGTACTTTTGCATTGCATCTTAATATATTTTGAAAACAATTTGAAAACTATAAAATTTGGTTTCTGGTTTTCAGTTTAGTTTTCATACTATACTTATGATTTTTCATAAAATTGAAAACTTAAAACTAAAAAACCACCCCTTGAAGTTGCAATCTGTTGTTTTTGGTTCTTCAATCTGAGTGTAATTATGTGCTGTAGATCTTGGGAACACCTACCAGGGAAGAAATAAAGTGCATGAATCCAAATTACACTGAATTTAAGTTCCCTCAGATAAAAGCACACCCATGGCATAAGGTTAGCAGTTCATTAATCCCAGTTGCCCCTGAAGTATAATACATATGCTTCCAATCAGGGATCTAATTGGCCTTGCAATTTCAGGTTTTTCACAAAAAGGTGCCTTCTGAAGCAGTAGATCTTGTGTCAAGGATGCTTCAGTATTCACCAAACCTACGTTGTACCGCCGTAAGAAAGTTATCTTACTTTTAGAGATGTTAACTTTTGTAGCTTGATTGTCTATTCAATCACAACATGAAGATGTATCCATGCTTGTTATGAAAGTTAGGAATATATATCCAGCCATGTTTGGTTATTATGCAGTGCAGATAATTATTTTTTGTTTTCAGTTGGAAGCATGTGCACATCCCTTCTTTGATGATCTGCGAGAGCCAAACGCTTGCTTGCCAAACGGGCGACCATTACCTCCTTTGTTTGATTTCACTGCTCAAGGTAAGGTGGTGATAAAGTTGCTGTTTTTGGTATTAAATAAAACTTTTGCCATTGCTCACATTATGAGAAATTGCAGAACTGGTTGGCGTATCCGATGAGTTGCGTCAGCGTCTCATTCCTGAGCATGCAAGGAGTTGAATTCAAATTTGAGCATTGTAAATGAGTTTTGGATGAATAGATAACCACGCCAGCAATGCTGCCTTCCCTAACAGTCTAGATTTCTGCTGTCCAGCCTGCACAATCATGACTATGTATACATCTCTTGTTTACCACAAAAAAAACCATGGAACCACTTTTTCTAGGACCTGCTGGTGACAATCACATTGATGAAGTAGGACTGCATGGTGATAGGGTTCCAACCATTTTTTCTAACTAGTTTGTGACTGTTGTATGCCTCAATTGTAAAAGATAATGAGTTGTTACAGTCCTGTACTCATGTTTCATATAGTTCAAGCTGGTTGTTCCTCAAAACTATGTGGAATCATAGATGAGTAGGCACCTTTTTTCTACCCATGTTTCTCTTTTCTTTTTCTTTTTGTTGTCTTTTTGTAACTAAAAAGGCCTCCTTTCTTTATTCTCCGGGTGATTTTTTATTCTACTAATTGCCACGTCTTATTAAATCACAGCTCTGAAAGGTTTAAATCTCCACATAAATTTGATGACTAGTATTAACAAATTCTGGGAGGCTTTATGTTAAGAGTGTTCTGAAAAGGGATCAATATTAGAGTGATTGCAAATCTCTAAATCTGATTTTTTTAAGGATTTGTCAGAGTTGAGTTTACTCGGAAACCATTTAAAAGTAGAGTTGTGTATGAATTTGATAAGTCTAAGTTCAAGTGCAATTCAAATCTAATTCAAAACTCTTACAATTAGATTTTAAAGTTATTCTATTTTTATTATGTTAGACTAGATTTTGTCCAAATCTTATTTTTTAAAAATAGATTTGCCCAAATCCAATTTTTAAAATCCGGATGTAGTCAAATATGATTTTTTAAAACTGAATTTTATCCAAATTTAGATTTAAAACTATTTTTTTTTGTCAAAGCCAGATTTAAAAACCAATTTTTAAAGTCATTCCAGATTTAAAATTAGATTTTAAGCCAAATCCACTTTTTTGTTGATTTCTAAATTTTTTAATGCTAAGTATACATTAGGATCGAACCATCCGGCATTGAAATCAACAAAAGTTAAGTCAAATCATTACAAAATTTTTTCCAGCATTGAAAATTAATCGAAGCCATAGGCTAGAACTATGGCTGTGCAAAATATCTGGATTTTGGGTTTTTTTTTTTAAATTGGTGTGTTTTTTGAAAAAAATTTAAAGTGTAGTATGTTTTAGAAATATTTTGGTGTTTGGGTAAAAAAACATCTTATCACTCATTATATTTCGTATACCGAATTTAAGAAATGTTAGAAATATGCTTTTCGCCCACTCCATGCACGAAATGCTTCAGATTTTGCCATTTGTCATGTTCACAAGGATTTTGCCTATTGGATGGGAGAAACATTGGTTAATATCACATCAACCTGCAACCTGCATTTCGCCTAGTTGAAGGAAGAAATCCTGGTCACATCAGTTAGGCATCAGTTAAAATTTCTCACACTAGTTATACGAAATTAGCTATTTATAAGTCTTGCCTCAACCAAATCGGAGACCATTTGTGTGCTCATTTATGTGAAAGCTAAAGAATTAAAAATTAAAACTATTTATAAACAACTCTAACACAAAAAAAAATTAAAAATTAAAACTAAAAAAATGAAAGAATTCTTTAACACGGGTAAAATATTGATGGCCCTTTAAATTTTATTGGCTTTCCCAACATGGGCTTGTAATCACATTCATCACTTTGCTACGAAGTAAATTCTCAAGTTAGCCCTTAAAATTATACGGATTTAATATTTTAGTATTTCTTATCTTAAAACCCTCAATTTAATCCATAGTTTAAAAAAAACATTCAATTTAATCAATTTTAATTATAAAAAAATAATGATAAATAAATAAATAAATATTAAAATGAATGATTTTGTAAACTCGATGATAAAATCGAGGTTTTTAAAATCTCAGGATTAAAATACTCAATCTATATAATTTTAATAATTAATACGAGAGTTTATTCTTCCGTTTTAGTTATCATTCGCTAGTGTCATACATTGCTTAATAGAAGAAGATATAACAAGAAGGTATGCGGAAGTGTGAAAACTACACATTCTTGGGTTTGGTGCATTTAAAACATTCTGTCTTATTAAATTGATTGTTTCTAATAACTAGTTTAAAGAGTATTTTTTAATACATCTTACACCGGTTATAAAAAATAACCAATTTAATAAGCATGAATATACTAAATTCACTAAATGTTGAATGCCCTCAAACTTATAAAGAGCTAATTTCACACAACTAGTATGCGAAATTCTAGCTGATGCCTGATTGATGTGACCAGGATTTCTTTCTTCCACTAGTCGAAATGCAAGCTGCAGGTGGACGTGACATTGACCAACGTTTCTCCCATCTAATAGGCGAAATCCTTGTGAACATGACAAGTAGCAAAATCTGAAGCATTTCGTGCATGGAGTGGGTGAAAAGCATATTTCTAACATTTCTTAAATTTGCTGTGCGAAATATAATGAGTGATGAGATGTTTTTTACCCCAAACACCAAAATATTTCTAAAACCATACTACACTTTAAATTTTTTTTTTCAAAAAACACACTAATTTAAAAAAACGATTTTGGAACCAAACAATATTTAAGTCCAAACCAAATTAAAAATATCTGGATTTGAAAAATTGGGTTCCAAGAGCCCATGTTCTTCTAAATTGGATGAGATATTTAAAAATTCCATAGTTTAGTTTTATAAACCTAAAACATCTGAATCCATTAAAATGCAAATTGGATTAAAAAAAACAAAACCAAATGAACATTACTATTCACACAAGAGTAGTGGCCACAAAACTCTAGAAAATTCCTCCAGGAGATTAGGTTTATTATTTCTCTATTATGTATCACTTAGGTCATAAATACATACATGAGTCGTATTTATATAAGGGTTTACCCTGGGATGAACCAGCCTAAACCCACTAAACTATGACTAAAATACAAATGATCATTTGCTAAGCATCAGGGGACCTAGTAGAATCTCGTAGGCCCCCTGATTCTTGGAGGGAACAATTACGAAATTGGTTTCCATATTTTGCACTTTACGAATATGAACCTTATATTCATGTCTTCATTTCTCTTACTTCATGTCGCACGAGGTGTTACTATAACCTATTAATTTCAGCCTAAAACTACGTTTGCATGCATCCCAATACAGGTTCTATCCTATGGCTTTGATTAATTTTCAATACAAAATTTTTGTAATGATTTAACTCAACTATTGTTGGTTTCAATGCCGCATCTCTCAAAATGATAAGATGGTTCTATCCTAATGTACATTTAGCACAAAAATTTAGAAATCATCCAAAAAAAATTTGAATTAAAATCTAATTTTAAAACTGGATTCAACTAAACAGATTTTAAATTTAGATTTAGATAAAATTTAATTTTAAAAAATTAGATATGACTAAATCTAAATTTAAAAAATTAGATATGGACAAATTTATTTTTTAAAAAAGTTAGATGTAACCAAATCTAATTTAACTGAACAAAAATGGATTGACATTAAAATCTGTAACATGTACGCCTAGAGAAGAAAAGAAAGAGGGAAAGTTAGTTAGTCCTTCATGCCACGTGTCCGTTGATCCGGAGAATTTAGGCGCAAAAAGAAGTGTGAGGTTGCAGAGAGAGAATGTATATCTGAAGGATTACGAGCATTGAAGGATAGGCTGCTGGTATAATCTTATTCCTGAACATTCTTCTTACTGAGTCTTCTTTTCCTCTCATCTGCTTCTTTTCTTCAATTTGCTGAACCCTTAAAATGATCCTTTTCTCAGGTTGATCAAGACGATTTATCTTCCGAATGTGTGGCTGAACGTTTCTAGTTTGTTCTATCAAGTAGATCTTCTAATTGTTTTTTTTTTAAATGAAAACATTGTAGAAGTATTATCTCCCTGTTTGTCTTCTGTTATTTGATATTGTTACATTGGTGTTTCCATTGAGCTTCCATGGGTGAGAATACGAGACTAAGAGAAATGCAGGCTACGATTAATTCTCATGACGCGGAACTTCGCAGTTTGGTGGAACTTTTGGATTTGCGTCACAAAGAGCAACGAGAATACTCGACGCAAGCTGCTCTAGCCCAAACAGAGGTTAATAATCGGTTGGATCAACTTCAACTAGCTTTGAACCAACTTCTTCACCAACAATCTCAGCCCCCTGGAGGTTCATTGATGAACAATTCCTCCTCACGAACAAACGTGGTGTTTCCAGTTAAAGATATTTCGTTGGGTTTTCCACATTTTGATGGTACTACATCGGTATTAGAATGGATTTTTAAGGCTGAAAATTTTTTTTAATTATCATAACACACCTGATGCTTCTCGGGTTGATATTGCTGCAATGCATTTTGAAAAAGATGTGGTACCGTGGTTTCAAATGCTACAAAGGTTGAATGTTGTGAATACTTGGGTGGATCTTACACATGCTTTGGAGTCACAATTTGGCCCTTCTCCATTTGATTGTCCCATGGCTGAATTGTTTAAGCTTCAACAAACAGGTCCCATTTCTGATTATTATCTCAGATTTATGTCACTAGCTAACAGATCATTCGGTCTTAGCGACGAAGCACTACTGAATTGTTTCATTAGTGGGTTACATTCTGACATTAAATGTGACGTTATTGCTCAGTGCCCCCTACATTGCTAAGAGCAGTAGCCTTAGCCAGATTGTATGAAGACAAGTACACATCTCCCCATAAACCTTTATCTACAAAACCCCTTATTTCCACTTACACTTCCAGATATCCATAGAGTTCTTCATCCCTTACTCAGAGCAATATTCAACCTAAATTGCCACTTAAACAGGGCTTGCCTCCGTTGTTACCTACACCATCGGTACCTCCTTTAAGAAATTCTAATGTGAAGAAAATTAGTCCAGCAGAAATGCAACTTTGTAGGGAGAAAGGGTTGTGCTACTTTTGTGATGAGAAGTTTTCTTTCAATCATAAGTGCCCAAATAGACAATTTATGTTTCTACAATTAGAGGAAAGTGAAGTTTCAGAGTTTGAGAATGCGTTACTTGAGCAATCTCTAGAACATATTGTTGTAGAGGGTGATCATCATTTGTCCCTAAATGCTTTCAAAGGGGGTATGGGAATGGGTACTATTTGTTTTCGGGCTTATATTGATATATTGCCTGTTCATGTGCTAATTGATGGGGGGAGTTTCGATAATTTTTTACAGCCAAGAATAGCTAAATTCCTTAAACTTCCTGTGGAACCTGCTTCTAAGTTTAAAGTCATGGTGGGGAATGGAAATTACATGTCAGCAGAAGGTCTTGTGCAGAAATTGCAGGTGCAAGCTCAAGGGAATGTTTTTACATTGCCTATTTTCTTACTTCCTTTTTCTGGAGCTGACCTGATTCTTGGTGCTAGCTGGCTTAAGACGATTGGGCCACATATAGCAGATTATGATGCTCTCCAATTGAAGTTTTTACAGGATGGTAAATTCACTACCTTACAAGGTGACACAGACTCCTTACCTTCTGAGGCTCAATTACACCATATTCGAAGACTTGTGCATACAAATTCTATTGTTGAGATTTACAACATGAAATTGGTTGAGGATACCTCCCACCTCTTTCCCTTAATAGAACTGCCTACGGATATGGAGCCAGAATTAGCTTTATTGCTGCGGACTTACAGCTCTATCTTTAGTGCTCTGGTTGGGTTGCCCCCTCCTAGATCTTATGATCATTTTATTCCATTAGTTGAGGGCTCTGCACCTGTGAAAGTTAGACCATATAGGTACCCTCATAGTCAAAAGGAAGAAATTGAGAGGATGGTTGATGGCATGCTTAAGGAGGGAATCATACAACCAAGTAAGAGTCCTTTCTCTTCTCCAATTATTCTTGTAAAAAAAAAAAAGATGGTTCTTGGAGGGTTTGCACTGACTATAGGGCCTTAAATGCCATAACCATCAAAGATAGTTTCCCTATTCCTACAGTGGATGAATTGATTGATGAGTTGTTTGGAGCTTCCTTCTTTTCAAAATTAGACTTACGATCCGGGTACCATCAAATTTTATTGAATCCAGCTGACAGACAAAAGACAGCATTTCGTACTCATCATGGACATTATGAATGGCTCGTGATGCCTTTTGGTTTAACAAATGCTCCAGCTACCTTCCAAAGCCTTATGAATGATATTTTTACTGGTTTGCTAAGGAAGTTTGTTCTGGTTTTCTTTGATGACATCTTGATATATAGCCCCACATGGAAGGATCATCTCTCTCATTTGGAAGTAGTGTTGGATATACTACAACAGCATAAGTTATATGCTAAGTTTTCTAAATGTTCATTTGGAGTAACGCAAATTGATTACCTTGGCCATTCTTTATCTGGATCGGGTGTAGCTATGGATGCTAGCAAGTTGGATGCAGTCAAAAATTGGCCCAAACCAATCAACACAAAACAGTTAAGGGGATTTTTGGGGCTCACTGGTTATTATAGAAGATTTGTGAAAGGATACGCAGGTATTGCTGCCCCTCTAACAGATTTACTAAAAAAAGATGCATTCCACTGGACTAAGGCAACAGAGGTCTCCTTCAATGAGCTAAAACAAGCAATGATTTCTACACCTGTTTTAGCAATTCCTAGTTTCAATGCTCCTTTTATTCTTAAGACTGATGCCTCTGGATCAGGTATAGGTGCTGTCTTGAGTCAAGATAAACATCCTATCGCTTATTTTTCAAAGAAACTTTCTCTTAGAATGCAAAAACAATCAGCTTACACAAGAGAGTTCTATGCTATTACAGAAGCTTTGGATAAGTTTAGACACTATCTTTTGGGCAATAAATTCATTATCAAGACTGATCAGAAAAGTTTAAAGGAACTCTTAGATCAGACTTTGCAGACTCCAGAGCAACAACAATGGTTACCAAAGTTCTTGGGCTAGAAAATATTCCAGCTGATGCCTTATCAAGAAGTCTCATGATGGCTTGGTCTGCTCCTTCTAATTCTTGGTTTTATCAGGTAGTTGCCTTGACTCAATAGGATCCCACTCTTTCACAGATTTATCAAAGTTGTCTTAATGGTGAAATGCAACACACAGATTATAGTGTTAAGAATGGTATGGTTATATGGAAGGACAGAATTATGCTCCCATCAAATTCTGCTTTTCTGCAACAAGTTATGCATGAGTTTCATACTTCGAAAGTGGGAGGGCACGCAGGGGTCACTAAGACTGCGGCTAAAATTTCCATGCAATTTTTTTGGCCCAAAATGCAACAAGACATTAGGAGGTTTGTCAGGGAATGTGCCATATGTCAAAAAGCTAAGGTAGAGCATGCTTTACCTGCAGGCCTCTTACAACCTTTGCCAATTCCACAACAAATCTGGGAGGATATTGTAATGGATTTTAATCACTCATTTACCCATTTCTAAAGGTTATACGGTTGTCATGGTGGTGGTGGATAGATTATCCAAGTTTGGTCATTTTATTCCCATGAAAGCTGATTTCACTAGTAAAGTGGTGGCTGACTCTTTTATTTCTCACATTGTTAAGTTGCATGGAATCCCTAAATCCATTGTCTTAGATAGGGATAGAGTCTTTATCAGTTCCTTTTGGCAGCATTTGTTCAAGGCACAAGGGACTACATTGGCCATGAGTTCCTCTTACCACCCATAATCTGATGGACAAACTGAAAATTTGAACAAGACCTTGGAAATGTATTTAAGGTGCTTTGTGTTTGACAATCCTAAAACAAGGGTCTCTATGCTACCTTGGGCACAATTTTGGTACAATACTTCTTATCACCATAGCTTAGGTATGACTCCTTTTGAAGCAGTTTTTGGTAGAGCACCACCTTCAATAATCCACTATGAACATGATGCGAAGGATCCCTTATCTGTGCAAGAGTCATTAGCCAAGAGAGATCAACTGTTATCTCAGTTAAAAGCAAATTTGTTGAAGTCACAAAATTACATGAAGCAGCAAGCGGATAAGAAACGTAGGGATGTGCAGTTACATGTGGGAGATTTAGCTTTGGTTAAATTGCAACCATATAGACAGCAGTCTGTAGCTTCACGGAAGCATCAAAAATTAGGAATGAGGTATTTTGGCCCCTTTGAGGTTGTCCAGAAGATTGGTGCAGTAGCATACAAATTGTAGTTACCTGATTCAGCTAAGATACACCCAATTTTTCATATTTCACTACTCAAGAAGTTCATTGGTGAATCAAAACATCAGTATCTTCCTTTGCCCCTTACAACAGTTGAATTTGGTCCAACTATACAACCATTACATGTACTAGATCAGAGAATCATCAAAAGACATAATGGTGAGGTTCCTCAAATTTTGGTGCAATGGGATTTGACAGAACCGGATGAGGCAACCTGGGCGGACCTTGATGACATCAGACATTCTTTTCCTCAATTCAACCTTGAGGACAAGGTTGCTTTTGATGGTGAGGGTATTGTAACATGTACGCCTAAAGAAGAAAAGAAAGAGGGAAAGTTAGTTAGTCCTTCATACCACGTGTCCGTTGATCCGGAGAATTTGGGGGCAAAAAGAAGTGTGAGGTTGCAGAGAGAGAATGTATATCTGAAGGATTACGAGCATTAAAGGATAGGCTGCTGGTATAATCTCACTCCTGAACATTCTTCTTACTGAGTCTTCTTTTCCTCTCATCTGCTTCTTTTCTTCAATTTGCTGAACCCTTAAAATGATCCTTTTCTCAGGTTGATCAAGACGATTCATCTTCCGAATGTGTGGCTGAACGTTTCTAGTTTATTCTATCAAGTAGATCTTCTAATTGTTTTTTTTTTAATGAAAACATTGTAGAAGTATTATCTCCCTGTTTGTCTTCTGTTATTTGATATTGTTACAAAATCTAATCGTAATAAATAGTTTTAAATTGAATTTAGATTTGACTGGCTTGCAGAACCTGTATTGGGATACGTGCAGAAACATAGTTTTAGGTTAAAATTAGAGGCTGTTTGGATATCCCTCCTGGTTGGTCAACCCCCCCTCCCAAAATACATCCTACGGTCAAACGGAGTTTTGACTATCTCGAACGACGTGAAGAATAAATATCAACCCTTAAATTTCTCCATTTCCCTAACTCCGTTTCCCCAACTGGAAACCAAACGGACACTTAATCGAAGTAGTAACATCCTGCGCGGCCCCAAGCAAGGAGACAAAGACTTGAATGTAAGGTTTGTATTCATAAAGTGCAAAAGGTGAAAACCAATTTTGTAATGATTATATGGTTTTGTTTTTTTTTCTAATCTAGTTTTCATTTTAATGGATCTAGGTGTTTTGGATTTATAAAACTAAAATATGATTTTTTTAAATATCTCATCCAATTTAAAAGAACATAGCCCTCCAAATCCAATTTTTCAAATCTAGATTTTTTAATTTGGTTTGGACTTAAATATTGTTTGAATCTAAAATATAGATATTTTGCATAGCCCTATTTAAAAGTTTATTTTCTAGTAAAGTTTATAAAATGTAGTTATCAATATTTCTAAATATTATTTTTATCCATAAGTTAATGAGTTTAAACTTCTAAAATAACTCCTCCTTTGTAGTCCTTTTTATAAGATCTATTTTGAGCTTTTCCTTGTCTTTTTTATAAAGTCTTTATCAATTTATAATGTGTATTTGTTATTTTTTCAATATATGCTTTTATTGATTATATCTGATATCAATAGAATTTAAAATGTTCATTTCTCTCTCCTATTAATATATTAATATAAAGGGTGCATTTGGAAATTTAACAAGAATAATTGATAAATTTAATACCTTTATCTAGACTAACTAAATTTCTTAATATGTATAAAATGATGTAATAGGATTTATAAAAAAGATGGGGGAGTAATAAATAGTAAGTATACAATATGAAAATATTATTCAAAAAATCTTATGCACCAAATATTATTAAGGAAAGTTTACTCCAAGGGTAAGTTTTAAGACTTATTCCGTTTCATAACTTTCAATAAAACATGAATTAAAATCATTCCAATCATTGAATTATGTTACAATATCATGATTATTACATATGTAAAATTTTAAAAAAATCAAACATTCATATACATATCATCTTGATAATAATTTACTTGTATAATAAATTATATAAATTCGGTTAAAACTAAGTGGATTCATAGAATATAAAATGATTATTAGATTATACAAAATTTTATATACTTGATCTACTTAATAAAAATAGTTTATTTAATGGTTGGATTAAACAAATTCAATAAATAATTTATATTTCATCATAAATTAAAAGTGAATTAAGTCTTAAAAGATTCACTCTTAAGTAAACGGATCCTTTCTCAAATAGGTTCCCTATTCTATAAAAAGATTTTTTAAAGAATTGAAGTATTGTCTTTATATCTGAATAGGCTCTTTTTAAAATGCTTTGACTTTATTTATTTAGGACAAAACACTTCAGTTAGTCCCTATTTACAGTAACATCAAACACTTAGGTCCTCAGTTTAGTAGGTTGGTCTAGTTGGGCCCCCACGTTCATCATCGTCAGACACATATGTCCCTGCCGTTATCAGATATTAAACGTCTGTTAGATTTAGGTGACGTGTCTCATTAAATGCCAATAGGGATACCACATATGCATGAAAACGACGTCGTTTTGGCCATGAAAACCCCATGCACTCACATAGAAACCCAACGATGTCCTTTTTGGCACAAAACCCTAATTACTTTCATCTTCTCCTTCTCTCTTGTGTTTTCTTCATCTTCTCCTCTCTAGTGTTTTCTTCATCTGTTGTCACGTTTTCTTCTCCTGCAACGAACCTCCCCATCGTTCTCGAGGCTAAGACGAAGCCACCATGGAAGGTAGAGTCACAACCCAACCAGGGCTCGTCCCCTCATCATCTAGCCAACCTCAACGCCGCCACTGAAAGTGTCAATTAAAAAATATAAAAAAAACATGCTCATAACTATTAAAGTCAATTTTAAATAAACAGATTGAAAAAAATCTCAAGAACATAAATATTTCATATTCACATAAAAAGAGCATCTAAGAGCTTATATAAATATACATAATCAGAATCAATTTTTTAAAATTGATTGATTTTTATAATATTTATATTAAAATTCACCTTTTTATGCGTTTGAAGGATTAATGTCTTCTATTAGTAAAAAGAAATAACATGAATCATCAAATCCTCAACCAATATAAACCTATCCTTCAAAGATTAATTTGACTATTTACCTAAACAAAACTTAACATGACAAAAAAATAACACAGTTTAAGAGAGAAAAACACTAGGAGGTACCAGGTGAAGAAGATCCTTGTTATACACATAGTTTAAGAGAGAAAAACACTAGGAGGTACCAGGTGAGGAAGATCCTTGTTATACTAAAGACAACTTATAACGCGAAGTTTTGGCAATTTAGAATATGTTAAAAGTTGTTGTGAATAATGAAACTCGGCTTTTGTCAGTTACAGTTGCTTGATACAATACAGATTGGCCTCTTGTTTCTAATTGCAAAAACAATTCATTATATATCAAAGGAATACAAAACAATATAAAAAAGCATAAAAAAATGAAATTCAGTGAACCACATTAAGAACAAACAAATGGGATGGATCTAGGAACCTGATGACGCACACATGAGAAAGAAGATGGAGCTGCATGATGTGAGGATGAAAATGAGGGTGTCTCTTTTCTTAGTTCCTTGACAACAACAGCAAGTGTCTTAGGATTGACTCCAAGATCATAAAGAGCAATAAGAAACAAAAAGTGTGTCACGGTCCAAACCTGTGTCATCAGATTCTCTAGTAGTTCTTGCAGCTTTTGGATCCATGCTTTTATGCTGAGGATTCAAAAGGGTATGTTTTAACTCAATAAGTTAAGTCTATGTTTTTGGGGGTACCATCAAGAGCTTCTTGATCTGTTGGAACACTGAATTCTGCACGTCCACTTTCTTTAAGGAAGCTCAACTCTGGACCAAATCCTGGACATTCCATCCTGCATTCAAGAAAGATTTGTCAATGTTTTTTTTTTCAATATTAATTTAATTGATGATGTACCCCTGTTTCTAAGAGATATATTTTTTTCTCTCGACATTGGGATATTTCACTTTAACTAGATTATGACATTCTTTGAGTGATGTTTCACCTAAAAGCATAGAAGAAAATATGATATAAAAATATTAGCATCCATAATAAGGCAAATAATTCCTATCTGGGAAACTTCTAGGCTCATGAATTAGTAACCTTACTTTCTTATTTAATTGTGTGTGGAACTTTTTTATCCATGATCAAATAATTTCTTAATTTTTTAAATATTATTACAATTATAAATCTTGATCCATTTTGACTGATCGATTAGGAATTGATAATATGACAAATTATTATTGGATCAGTTATCCATATATATAAACTGAGAAAAACCAATAGGCTAACCAATTGAATCAGAAACATGACTTTAATCAATTAAAATAATTGATCTAACTCATTGAATCGGTTAATTATATTAATCAAATACCGGTTGATAACCTTTTTATATATGAAATTGGAATTCCTTATTGTTTATCAAACTTATTTGTTTAGTATATAATTATTACTTACCCAGATGCAATGGAATGAGGTTGGATAATTTTTCCATCATCGTCCTGGAGTAAATAGGTAATGGCTCCATGGTAAACACCCACTTCACCTTTAACCAAAGTGGAAGAGTGTCTTCCACTTTCCAAACCATTACCACCTGCTTCAACTCCAACAAGCCTAACATCCCGATCTCCAATGAACTCATGGAACATACCCAAAGCATTTGACCTTGTTCCTACGCATGCAACAACTACAAAGGGAACATGTAAGCTGGTTTTGTTAAAATATCTTACATTCACATGGACCCCTTTTATCCAAAATATTCAAATTGGATGCAGTTATAAGTGTAAGGAGTTACTTGATGAAGAGATTAAATGATCATGTCAACTTATAGCCTTTTAAAGGAAATTTTAAAAAAAGTGTTATAGATGCTTACTGTAGAATATATTAAAGAAAAATCTGAAAGAGTTAGTATCAACACAGAGAAATAACAACAATAATTAATTATTAATGAATGTGTCTTTGTCTGATAGGTTATGCAATGCTGAGATTAGTTAAGCTGATTGAAAATTTCCTAGAAGTTAATAATCATAACAGATTGTGATTAAGCGTTAGATTAGTTGTTTCTTCCATCGCTTAAGTGGCTAAGTTATTGACCACCAACACATTCCATTATTTTCTATTTATCATTTTCTTTGGGTCAACAATTATTTCTATATATCCAAAGGACCACTAGTCCATGTACATGAGATAAATGGGCTGGATCAATCAATTCAGAAATCTATATCACTCCACATTAAAGTCCTGTGCCAAGCCCAATACTCATCATTTGAGTAAAATTTGATTAGATTATTGAGGGCTGATCTCAGTTATCATTTATCAGTCCTTTTGATAGTAAACAGAATCTAGGAGTGTGGTGGAGTTGAAAGAGGTTCTTCTTCTCTTCATCAAGTGTCAAAGATTTGATTTTTGAGTTGGTATTTGGTAGAAAGAACATCTATTAGTATGCAAGATTCAACACCAAATAACATGCTACAAAAATCATAAATGGTGATTTTTAAGTTAATCATTCAAACCTAAAGTTAAAGTATAATTTACTCAAAAATAAAAAAGAGTCTAAGCATGTTGATGACTGAATAAGTGCAATAATTCTCACCTGAGTATAGTCTTAAATCCAGGTCGTCCATACTTATCATCATCAAGAGGAAATTAAGTTCCACCCATTAAAGGTTTCAAGTCAGGTGAAAGAAACACACTCAGGGGCCAACCTCATCCACCATACAAAGCCTGCACATACGTCATGTATATCTGAAAAAACAAGCTTATATTTTTTTCAGTACACACAACAATGTTTCTAACATGAAACCTATAAATGAAGGTGCATGTATAAATATTAAATAACCATTGATTTAGCATTAACAATTCATTTCAATTCAACAATAGTACGTGGTCTCAAACTTTTCATATACATATAAATTAAATGAACAATTAAAATACCTTATCAACATCTGGTAGCTCCTCTCGATCCACATGTTGCATTAACACATCAGAATCACACAAAACAAAGTAGAACAATTTGGAATTAATGTTGAGTAAAAAAAAGAGAGAGTAAATAATTAGAATTGAAAACCAGAGAAATATCTTAATACTAACAAACCAATCGATCAATAACTTAGCAACGGCTTCATCCTCAAAAGACTCAACCTCCATAACATGACACCTTAAAGAACAAAATAGTTAAATTCAGATTCGCAATTGTTGAAACTGATTGACATTAAGAAAATTGGAGTTGTGAGTCACATATAACATACCAGTGACAAGTGCTGTAACTAACTTCAAACAGGATCGTTAAATTTGTGCTATTGATGAATCACTTTCCACTAAAATCTCTGTAAAATTGAAATCTGCTCAGAATATTAATGCTGCAACAATGGCTTTTACCTTTGCTTCATAAAACCATAAATTCCCAACATGTTTTGAGAAAATGCCAAGTATGTCCCCCTTATGATTTCTCAGAACACCTCTTATTCCAGCTACACCCGGTTGACCCCTTGCTGATCCATCTACATTGAATTTGAGCAAAGAACACTTCCAATTCTCAATGGAACCTGTTTATTCCAAACATCCAAAAACAAAACTTCTTGGGCAACATCGTTAGTATTCATAGACTCTCACTATTGACTGAAAAAAATCATATAATTAATCCACTTAAAAAAGTTGAGAAATAAATAGAGTAATTATATTATTTTGATAATGAGATACTACAAAATAAACAATTTTATAAATCATTTGGAACTTTAAAATTGAGTAAAATTATACTTTTATCTCTTATGTTTAAAGATTAATTTGAGATGCACTAAGCAGAACACACAATACTTCAACCTAATCAAATAACAAAGAAATGAATTGACAAATATCAAGGAGCATTGACATTAATCTCAATTTGCTAAAATTTCTGCCTCTTGATAAAGAACTAGGTACCAGCAATTTTCTTCAACAAAAAATACTAAAACTACACAAGGGCATTTGATACAATAGATTACTTAATGAATTATACTCATTATTAGTAAGCCAAGCCAAGTAGGGAACACAACATACTCTGGTGAAGTAAGAGACAGAGGAAGATCTTAAGTGTCAGAGGCTAATCAAAGAAAACCAGTTTATACTAACAAACTATAATCAAATACTACCCTCTACAGTTCATTAACAGATTCAATTTCAATTGCCGAACAATGGAGACATACACATGAATGAAGGACTGGTATACGGATAAAAAAACAATCCTACCAGTACTCTCCACATGAACATTCTCCTTCTCTAAAATGATGAAAACAATTTGAATCCCTCAATATGATATGACAAGAGAAGACTCTTGATATATATTTCATAGCAGAATGACAATCTCCACAAACTCGGAGATTCTTAAATATCCGAACTGGTGCACCTGGTGGAGAAGCAAGTAATCCAAAAGCAACAGCAAGTTTCTCACTGTGATAAGCAAGACCAACCTCTTTTCCCTCTCTATCTATGTCATGCAAAGAAAAACTCATATCTGGAACATAACCAGCTTCCTTAATTCTTATTATAATTTCATCAACCTTGGCATAAATCTCAGCTTCCCTTGGATGTCCTCTATCTTCAGAAATGAATGTATGCACTCTACTGTTTGTCTCAATCCAACTGCATCCAGGCTCCTTAACTATCCCTTTTGATTTCATCAACCTACGAATTTTCGCAGCATCATCCCATTTACGAGCTGCAGAATACATGTTAGACAACATAACATAAGGCATTGCATTCATGGGTTCTAACTCAAAAAGATTTTTAGCTGCCCTTTCTCCCAATTCTAGGTTTCCATGCACTCTACATGCAGCAAGCAGTGCCTTCCATACAGTTGCATCAGGTTTCACATCCATTTGATTTAGCATTTCTTTTGCCTCATTGAGCTTTCCTGAGCGTCCAAAAAGATCAATCATGCAAGCATAGTGTTCAGGGCCAGGTTTTATTCCATAGACCTTATTCATTTGTTGAAAATATATGCGACCTTCATCCACAAGACCAGCATGACTACACGCAAATAATAATCCTATAAATGTGATGAAATCTGGTTTTGTGCCACTTGAAACCATAGCATCATAAAATCTTACGGAGTCTCTTCCCTTACCATTCTGTGCATAACCAACTATAAGGGCTGTCCAAGTAATTACATCTCGAACTTGCATTGAAATGAAAATGGTATCAGCATCATCCAGGCATCCGCATTTTGCATACATGGTTACAAGAGAGTTATCTACTGATAATGTTGACCTATGGCCGGATTTTATGAAGTCTGAATGTACTTGTTTACCAAATTCTAAAAGAGTCAGTTCTGCACAAGCACTCAAAATACTTGCAACAGTGAATTGGTCTGGACTTATCCCTGCAATTCTCATGTCACAAAAAATCTTCAGGGATTCTTCATGGGAGCTATTTTGTGCACAACCTGTGACGAGGGAGGTCCATGAGATGACATCTTTCTGAAGCATCTTTTCAAATACTGCATATGCACAATTGAAGTCCCCAGTTTTGGCATACATATCAACAAGAGCATTGCTAACAAGCTTATAATTCTCGAATCCAGTTTTGATTACCAAACAGTGAGCAGATTTCGCATCAATACTGCCTACAATGCAACAATTCAGAACAGATGGGAATGTATACTCATCAATCTTCATTTTTCTTGCATGCATTTTTTTAAACAGGAGAAGAGCTTCCTCTTCAAACCCGTGTCTTACACACCCAACTATCATGGAGTTCCATGAAACAACATCATCCTCCTCCATAGTTTCTAATACCCTTTTTGCATTACTTAAATCTCCGCATTTTGCATACATATCAACCAATGCACTTTGGATATACACATTGCATCCGAAACCACTACGTACAATGCAACCATACACTTGTTCCCCAAAACAATGAGCTGAAACAGCAGAACATGCTGTCAGTATGCTAGGAAATGTAAACTGATTAGACTCAACCCCTTCTGAGCGCATGTAACGAAAAAACTCAATTGCCTTGTGACTATCACCATTCTGAGCATAACCAGTAACCATGGCAGTCCACAGGACATGATTTCCCTTATCATGTGCCAACCCCTTGAAGAGAAACTCGGCTTGTATAACATGCTTGCACTTCGCATACATGTCAACAAGTCCAGTGACAACATACACATTGGATTCAAATCCATTCTTCACCACATACCCATGAATCATTTCCCCATTTTGGATCAAACCCAATGCTGAACACACCCTCAAGATACTTCCCAAAGTGTACTGAGTAGGTTTCTGACCATCCAACCTCATCCACCTAAACAAATCAAAAGCCTCAACTTGACACCCAAATCTACAATACCCAGATATGAGAGAGGACCAAGTGATAGAACTCCTACGAGAAAACCCATCAAAAAGCTTTCTTGCTTCAACTAATCTTCCTACACTAGCATAGCCAGAAATCATGGTGTTCCAAGTATACTCATCCCTCTGAGGCATTTCATCGAACAGTTTTCGGGCATCGTCAATTCGACCAGATTTTGATAACCCATTGAGGAGCTGATTGGAATGGAACACAGATTGATGAGAACCAACGATGCTGGTGCGGATACAACGAAGAAATGGCATAAGCTTAAATGGGTTGTGAGAAAATGCCAGAGCTTTTGAGTCCAACTTGTGCATAATAACCACTTGTTACACCCTTTCTTTCATCACGGTCTTCAATTCATGCAACAGCAAAATATTGCAGCAGCAGAAACAAGAGAAGTAGGTGCGCTGTGCTACTTTGTTGTTCCATTATATTAACGTCAAGTTTGTAGGCCACGGTTAAAAATAACGTAGCAGAGCACTCTAGTTTAAATGTTGGTAAAAAATGTTTTTTTTTTTTTGGCCATATGCAAGATTATACTATAGTTATTTTATAAAATATAAAATAAAGAAAATGTTAATTAATAGTTTAAAAGGTATTGATTACAGAAGCCGAAGTAAATTTTTTTTTTGTTTTAAAACATCATTAAAACCTATTTATCTTGATTTTTAAGTAATTTTTATATAATTTTCAATAAAAATATGTTTTTGTTTTTTAAATAATTTCCAGGACCCTAAATATAATTATATTATATGATTATGTACAAAGAAGAAGAAAGAAATAGAGAGAATAGAGAAGAAAAAGAACTATGCTCAAATAATATTTAAGCTAAATATGATATACCCTTACAATATTCATAAGTAGAAGAAGAAATAATAAGAAAATTAACAAACAAAATGACAGAACTACTCAACTATTTTTGTTTCATGTATAGAAATTAGACACATCTGAATTTTAAGTAAATACCTAAAAGTAAAATAGAAAATATGATAGTATTTAATCTTGTAACAGATACACTAAATGTTGCATACCCACATTAGTAAGAGGATTTATTATTTTTTGAATTTTATGAAAGAAACGGAAAAAAATCAAAGCTTCAGAAGTTTAATTATTAATATCACATTTTTAGGCATATCATGTGTGAAAAAAACTTAATCTTATAATGATGTGAAGATTGCTTAAAAATTAATAGGCAGACATTAAAAATTTCTTTTTTAAAATTTTTTATATTGTAGAAAGTTATACGGATAGAATAAACTATTATATTATATATTGTAAAAATAAATATGTATTGTATTGCATATTAATCTCACAACATTCATTCATCAAAACAAGAAATCAAAAATAAAATAATATCATATATAATTTAATATTTTATTATATTTAATATGATATTTATCATTCTATGGTATAATTCATATCCTTTTTTTTTTGTGAGAGTATAATTCATATCCTTTAACAAGCAGAAAAAGCTGCCTAACTCGCGGCATTGAAAAGTCCACGCTCCATCTTACTTCCTTGTCGATCCAGAGTGTTAGGTTCGGTAGTTAGGTGTGAAAATACAGTTATATAAATAAAAAAATTAGATAACTAATATTAATTTTATAAGTTATTTAAAATAATCAAAATTAAACGAACACTTAATATTTAATTAGAATATAGGATTTTGGTAAGATTAATGTGTAATTGATTAATTCTACATGATGATCTAGGTTAAGGTAACTTAGGTTAGTGTGTATATATCATTATATAAGAGATTAAAAAATAATTTTTTTATTTAAAAACATCATTAATATTTATTTATATAATTTTATACACAATTTTTATATAAATTTTAATAAAATAATTTTATTTTTAATCTATTATATATATAAGAAAAATTCAATAATATTCTCATCACATCCTCATATATAAGGTAAACAAACAAAAACCAACAAAGAAAAATCAATTCCTTGTTCCCCAAGAATCCACTTCTAGATTATTAAATTGAGCTCATCACACATAGGAAATTTATTTTAATAATAATGATAATAATAATAATAATAATAGTAATAATTTTTTGAAGCAAACATTATTTTTTTAAATTTTGCTTATAAACCATTTAACATATATGTTAAAAGTTGAAATTTATTTTCTAAAATTAATATTTAGCATATAAAAAATTATTTATGAATATTATGATACCAATTAGATAATAAAACATTCAAAATATTATTTAATAAAATTAACACTTAATGTATTAATAAATACCTTAACAAATATCTTAATTAATAAATAAAAACCTTAATAAAAACATCAGTGAATGTCCATCAGATTTTTTTAACAACAACAAAAAATTAATCTCAACAAATTCCGACATAAAATCCAGAAAACTAAAAATGTCTCACTCTCATCTCATGATCAATTTGATTATGATTCTCCCTTTCTCAATCAACCCTGTCAAGTATCAACTGTAAACTTTTCCTCCTTAGAAAACCCCAATTTATCTCTCCCTCATCTTAGTTTTTCCCTTGCATTACACTGTTCCAATTAAATTCATAAACAAAAAAATTAACATCAGATTCAGTATCTCAAACCCCAGTTTTTTTTATTCATCTCTCCACCTCACTCCAATGAAATTTATTATTATTTTACTGTATTTTATCCGATATTCAAACAGAGAAAAGTCAGAAACCAAAACCCATTTTCCCTGTGACTCTCAATTCTTCAAAAGCTTCAGTCTTTAGATTCAACCAACATTTTTTCTTCATCAAACCTCAAAAAGAGAAAAAGTCATCCTCAAAACAAAACAAAAAATGCACAATTCAGATATTTCACCGTCTTCTCCACCGGTGGACACGGCGCCGTTCCTCTACCGGACGCGGCGATTTCTGCGGCGAACGCCGCCGCTTCGGTCGGCGGCGCACTTTTTCCGACGAGAGAGCGAGCGGCGGATGATGCTCCGGGAGCCGTCGGTTCGGGTCCGGGAGGCGGCGGCGGCGGAGCTGGAGGGGCGGCAGAGTGACTGGGCGTACTCGAAGCCGGTGGTGTTGGTGGACGTTTTGTGGAACTTGGCGTTCCTTGTGATTGGTATCACTGTGTTGGGTTTGAGCAAAAAGGAAGAGCCTTGTGTTCCTCTTAGGGTGTGGGTCGTTGGGTACTTGTTGCAGGGTGTGTTTCACTCTCTCTGTGTTGTTGCTGAGTTCAGAAGAAGGAGACTGAACCCGTTTGATTCTTCTTCGCATTTAGATCATAATAATAATGATGATGGTAACGATAATAATCGTAATCATGAATGGAGTTTCACTTCTGAGAGTGATGAAGGGTATTATTATGGTTCTCAGCAGTTTCTAGAGGGTGAGGGAAGCAGGTACTGACTTGACTCTATTTTTAGTTTTTTTTTTTTAATTTCATTTTTTTAATAATTTGTCAGTTTACATTTTTCGTTCATTTTTTTTTTATTTCGTTATTTCTCAGTAAATTTCTGTACATAAGAAATGCAATAAAAATAAAGGGATGTTTACCAATGAGTTGTGGCTCAATCGGTAACAATAACGGGATTGTGGAAAGAGTCATTGTGAGGGGCAATGTGCCGTAATGGCTCCTAAAGAAGGATACATGTGTGGTACATATGATTAATGATGCATGACCGAAAGAGCTATGGTAAAAGATGAAAGATGTTAAATGGATATGTTAGAAATGATTGTTGTTACGTTGGTGTCCGTTACTAGGATAATTGTTTTGATGTACAAGTAATGCTATTCTGTCCTGTTTCTATGTGTAAACTGTTTGATGAACGTGTTTCAAAACTGTGCATACTTCCATACACCAATACACGTTACCTCAGGATTTTCACCATCTGATTACAACTAGTTTCACCTTACTTTTCTGCTTGTCTGTACTATAATTTTGCCACCTGCCCTGTATGTGAGGAGAAAAGCGCCTTGGTGATGTGCAAGTAGCACCATTCTGGTGTACGGTTGGTTATAGTAACAATGGATGGAAGCAGTAGACAGGGAAGGAATGAAGATTTGACCATGTTTCAATCATTCAACGATGCATTGTATAATGTCTTGATGCATTTGTCCATTTTCATTCTCTACACTTCTTCCAAATTCCAATTTAACCACACCACTAAATTCTGTTTATAGCGTCTTCTTGTGAGTGCACTTTGTGCTTTGCTGCTCATAATGGAAAGTGTCTTCCTGTGAAACACTTTATTTGGTTAAAAAACCATGAGCTTTATTATTTTAATGAGGTAGACTCCTACCAGTTAACTCAAGTCGAGTCTATGGGGTCCAAACAAGTCTAGGTGGACTCACAAGTCTACAAACCTGATTTTGGCATTCTAGGTTGAGCATAGAAGTAACAATTGTTTGTTTCTTACCATATAAAAAGTTTGTAAATTTATTGCTCATTGTTTTGTCAGCATCACAAAACACATTGAATCTGCAAACACTATGCTTTCCTTCATATGGTGGATTGTTGGGTTCTACTGGGTAACTGCTGGTGGCCAAAGTTTGACAAGGGATTCACCTCAGCTTTACTGGTCAGTTTTGGAACTTGGAACAATATCTATTGGTTAAATTGTTCTTTCTCTATGCTGCATTAATCCATTATTTTGCCTTGCCTATTTTGTAATCACCACCATGTTGTGTTTTGCAGGCTTTCTATTACTTTTCTTGCTTTTGACGTTGTGATTGTACTCATCTGTGTTGCTGTTGCATGTCTTATTGGTATTGCCGTTTGCTGTTGTCTGCCATGCATACTGGCTGTTTTATATGTAGTGGCAGATCAGGTAAATAGGCTTTCCCCCTATTTTATTGTTTGTTCTGGTGGTTATTTCAAGATAACCAGATTTTTTCTACATGTTCATTTCCCAAATGTGAAAACTGGATTATGCATAAGTATTGAGTAGCAATTGGTCAGTAGTATTGACATTATCCAGTATATACACCTTTTTTGCAAAATATAGGGTGGTTTCTATTTTTACTCTGAAAATGGAAGCAAAAAACATGATTATCTTCTAAAGTTCTACATCACTAGGAGGAGTGAAAGCCAGTTAAAACTAAAATATCAATAGGCTGGGAAGGAGGGATGTTTTCAGCACGTCTTCTATTAATTAACAGAAGTAAATTCTGAGTATAATGAACAAAAGAAGTGATAAGGTGGTCTAGTGGTAAAAGGAGACAAGAGAGGAGGGAAAGGCCTTGTGTTCGACTCCCTCTATTATTAGTTATTCTCAATCAGTATTAAACAAGAGTATATAGAAAATTAGGCAACACATTTTTATAAAATCTAGAATATTAATCATTTTCTTAATCTTTGTCCAAAAGCCAAGTGTCAAAGGAAAAATAGTGGGAGTAATACTTTTCCTGGAAAAAAAATTCAAATTAGCCCTAAATAGGAGTTAGTGAACTGTCTTTTGTAACTCATTATGCCACGTCACATGTCAGTATTTTTTAGTATTATTCAAAATTTGTTTTCTCTTTTCCTCCTTTTCTACCTTAATCCCTACAATTTCAACAGATCCATCATGTGTACAGTTTTGTACTTTTTTACCATTCTCTTGCTTTCATACTTTTTCTTTTCCAGCTTTTATCAGACTTAATTTGACCTTTTATGTGGCAACAGGAAGGGGCGACCAAGGAAGAGATCGACCAGTTGCCAAAATATAAGTTCAGAATGATAAAGGAATTTAAGAAAGACAGTGATATTGAAGAATCTTCCAGGGGAATAATGACGGATTGTGACAGCAATACAGCCACTGAACATGTTCTTGCCTTAGAAGATGCAGTGAGTTCCTACTTCCTAGTGTATGATTGAATTATAAGGATGAACTTATCTTTTAAAATTGTTATTGGGACCAAATTTTCTGGCCGTGTTTTGTGTCCCCTGAATTCGAAATATACCTCAGTGAAGAGAAAAATAACAATCAGGGGGTTGTTGATTTTTGTCCACATGTCATATTCTATTTGTGGAATAGGAAAGGAGACAGGAAATAGGGACGAGATATGTCAATCCTCAGTCTAGATGTGTTTTCACATAAATTGAGTCTAAAGCTAATCATAGAACAACTAATTGAACTGCCACTTACATCTTGTTGCTTATTGACGATCATTGTAAACTCTTGTGCAAATCTTCCTTCATTTAACACCTGCAAAATCATATCTAAACTGACATAGTAAATTATGTAAAATAAGGTTCCAACTCCTCTGAAGTGAGGGGTGCACTTTAGAGGATAAAGTGTAATTAGAAAATTAATTGTTGAGATTGTAATAACATACAAGAAAATTTATAACAAGCTTTTTAAGTTGTTAGTTGTTATGATTTCAACCATTGATTTTTTAATTCATGACTATTAGTGTACTTTATCCTCTACAGTGTAACCACCCTCTCACTTTAGAGGAGTCAAATCTGTAAACATATTTACTTTTTTGGTTTTACTTTTTCACCATTGTTCTAAAGGTTGTGGTTACATTACTTGTTTTTATGCATAGCATGCTGCACCATCCTATATATTTGGATGGGTGGTTCACTTTCCCAATTTTGCGACTATGAAATTCAGTGTTACTTAACAAATCCCACTTCTGACATGAATGTTTGTGGTGAATAACAGGAATGTTGTATCTGCCTTTCATCCTATGATGATGGTGCTGAACTTAGAGAACTTCCCTGCAACCATCATTTTCATTGCACGTGCATTGACAAATGGCTGCTAATCAATGCTACCTGCCCACTCTGCAAGTTCAACATTTTGAGAACTGGTAATCATCATCAAGAAGTTTGAACTAGTTCCTTGTTCCATTGCTTAGGAGAACACCGGCCTTTTCACCCTAGTCAAGCGCTTTGTCGTGAATGGGACCAGAATGGTTTTACCTTGATTTCTGCTCTCAGTAGTGTATGCTTCTCGCCTAACCATATCTGGAACAGTTTATTTCCAAGAGTGTATATAGAATCTGAGTCCACCTCCCATTCCAGCTCATAACATGAACAGATAGACACAATATCCTGTGTTAGCAATCACATTTATTGCATAAGGTACAAGCATCTGTGTATAACTGTATTTCCTTAAAAAACAAGGTCACGTATGGATGCTAGAACAGAAATATTTAAATCCTTGTCCAAATTGTTGGTTATGTAATTTCATTTCTGTATAGTGAAATGTAAGTGCCATATTCAAATAGATCTTACAGAATGATCACTTTGGGGACTCTTTATGTGGTGATTGAATAAATGGTCCTTCTGTTTATCAAAATGCATTTCACTCGATTGGCAGCCTCTATATTATTTGAATGGGAGTGGAGTGAACAATAGATACTTCAGTGTTTTACTTTTGAAAATTATTCAGACGTTCACGATGTAAATTTCCCAACAATTATTTGTTATCATGTTTGTTTGTGTTCAAACAAATCATGCATGTAGGTAACTTTTATTTTGCTATTTGAGGTTGTAGACCAAAAAGGAACATGAGCATGCACATGCAGCCATCTTGTCATGTACGCTGTGTGTTTGTTTTAGAAGGTTTCACTGATTCACTCAGCAGAGATTGATGAATAACGATGTAGTATAACATTACATCAACAACATACATTTTTATTACAAGGAAAAATAGGGAAGTGTTTAGTATAACATCACATAAACTATTTGCAATTTTCTTTTTAGTTTTTACAAATAAAATGAAGATTGAAAAATAAAGAGAGAAGTATGTATTATAATCAACATTACATTGACAGTATACATTTTTTTTATTATTATCAAATATAAGAAAGAAATAGAGTAGGGAGAGAAGAATGTATTATTACCCTAAAAGCTGGATTTACTTTTGTGGCTCTTAAAAGCCCTCTTATGAATAATTAGTAACAAGATGTTAAACCACTGTTATCTATAATCTTAACTTTGTTTCAGGTTGTCTTTTCTTTAAAAGGGAAAGTTTGAGCAAACAAAATTTGAAGTTCTTTAAATATTTTACTTTTTTAAAGAAAAAAGTTAAAAAGTAACTCTTAATGAAAGACTAGTGTTACTAGCTTTTCAACTTCTCCTTTTCTATATTTTTTTCAACCCATTCTCGTAATGTTGATAAACTGCTTTGATCTGATGAAGTTAGCTCAAATAAAATATGTCCAATGAAATATAGTGTTTGAAAATTTAAATTTTGAGCATGAATTTAATTCAGGCTTTTTAAACTCATTTCAATAAAGTTTGCCTAATTCACAGATGAGTAGGTTTGGATATTTAAATATCAAATCCCAAATAAACTTGGGTTTATTTAGATCCTTCTAATGAAATACAATGCATGATGAGCCCATTAAAACCTATAAAACTAAGTTAAAATTCAAGCTTTCTAACAAGCCTTTTGACAAGCTTGGATATCTTTCTCAATCTTGAATTGAATTCAGGCTTTTTGGATTTGACCTATCATGATCCCACTACTTGCATTGGGCGGACGGTGTGGATCTAGTGGTCCTTTTTTTTTTGGTAACCATCAAGTGGTCTTTTTGACAACTCTAATCCCCATATTTTATGGGGCAAGTTTGGGCCAACCAATTTTACTTATTTTATATCATGGGTTGGGCTAGGTAAAAAAACAACAACCTTAATTCTATTTGGTCTTAAATAAGGATACCTAAGCCTAACAACATCCCATATTTTTGTAGGTTAAATCCAAATTAAGTTTTATTGAGCCACACAAAAATATTTTGATCTAATTTGAATTTAGACTCTAAGTTTAACCTTTAAGCATTACACTTCATGTTATGGTTTAGGTAGGAATTACCTATTTTGACAACTTATCAATTGATTGAACTTAGTCAATCTAAATCCTAAAATTAGCCTTGGTCATTAAAAATAAATAAATAGCTTTAACTTTATTTTAAAGCAGTTTTTAAACCTTTAAAAAATCAAACAAAGTCTTAGTCAATTTTTATACCACACTTGGCAAAATTATTTTTTAAATATAACTTTTTTTAATCAAGAGAATTAATTTTGTTGCAATTTCACATGAAAATATATAGATCAAATCCATGTTCATCAAAATCCTATTGATTAAATCATTAGCCAACTAAATGATCGGTTCAATATCACTCTTTATTCTTTATTTTTATGGTTCAATCACAATCTGTTTGAATAGTTGATTTGGTATCCTCATTAGTTTAATTATCATTCCAATTTTTACAACATAATTAAAAGCATGTAGTGTTTTCCAACCACTCTATTATTATGAATGCCCTTTCATGATATATGCTTGATGCGCACAACCACTTTTAAAAAATTAGTATCATGAAAAGAAAAAAAATGAGAGGTGAAAAGTAAAGATATAGGATTTCAACTCAGTTTCCACCCATTGAATATTTATATTTAACACCAACTATCCTAGGGTTACAAGACAACTAATTCTGAGAAATTTAGGGGAAAAAAACAATAAAGAATAAACAAGGAGAAAACTAGTAGCATGTATAGTTGTTCCACCCAACAGGAACACCAAGAAGAAGAAGATCAGAAGAAGCCTTAGCCTCGATGGAGTTGACCCTAACAGAGAAGTTAAGCACCCCACTACGCCTACCTTCCCAATCCCTTAACCTATAACTTAAGAACTGCACTTCATCTCCAAGAAAATCGGAAAGCGCTATCCTTGCAACCCCAACGTCCTTCACACACGAGCTTTTGCACTTAACCTCCAATGTGATGGACCTTGCATGTGTGGGCATCTCCACCAACAACTTCTCATTCCACAAAGGCTTCCTCTCATAATCGCTTCCAGTAGTGGCCATGCCCGTGGTGTAGCACTTGATGGATTCTGCTCTCACGACGACGAAGAGGTTCCGTGTTTCGAGTTTTGGATCCACGTAGAGCTCGTCCAACGATAACACCGTGAGCTCTAGTGTTCTCTTTCGGTGAGTTATGGTGTCCATGTGAAACACGATGGTTTTGTCAATGTGAATGCAGGAAAGGAAAAGGAATTATGAGTGTGAAGGTTTGAAGGAGTTGTTCATAATATAAGGACTATAGTGAATTTTTTTATATTTAGTAACTTAGAATATTAGCAGAGAGAGAGAGAGAGAGAGAGAGAGAGAAACCAACATCATGATTAGTTTAATTAAAGCATGTGATTATAGATTTGATTTATGACTCATTTATTACTTAGTATGAGATTAGTCTGCTGTGTGATTATAATGCTGGAATGGAAAACCCATGCTTCAGCTTTGGAGAGAGACGCGTTTCCAGTTTTCCACAAAAACGGCAGGTCGGCGCCGAAATCTTGGTTGTCGTTTACATAGGACGAAAGACACGCGCTGGTAGTGGAGATTTTAGCAAAAATGGGGTCATTTTTAAAAATATTTACTTGTTTGGGGTTGAAAAATTAATATTTTGTGCTTTGGGGTAAATTCTGTTAAATCATATTTCATTTTTACATTTTAAAGGGGTGCATTTGTAGTTTCCGCATGCTCAAGTAAAATCTATATAATTTTTTGATTTATGTAAGAATATGAAACTAGGGTAAAAAAATAGAAAGAATAATATCTAATAACATTCCTTAATTGCATTAATGAAATAGTTGTTTTAATGGTTACTATTCAGGTTCAATCCTTATTACATGTAATTTTTATTAATATTTATATGTTACGTGAAAACCCAATGTGAAAATGTCCGGAATGTGAATTAAAAATGCACCAATTTAGTAAATTTTTGGTTAAGCATATATTTCTCTCGGGGTTGCTAATTTGAGGGAGTACCAATTATCAAATGTGAATATTTATTGTTTTTTTTATACTATACATTTTAGTTTATTTCTTAGACCAAAATGAGTGTTTAACTTTTAATCCTTATTTTTTAAGCTTTCCATATATAGTATTTGGTATATACCAACAAAGTATGACAAGTGACAAACAATTACAATTATTATATCCTATTCACTTCTAACTCGATAAATATTATAATGTAGAATTACATATCTTATTCTATTTGCATACCGAGCACATTATAATTTATCCTATTTTATCCACCAAACATTTTAACAACATATAAAGTTAGTTAGTCACTAAAATTGTTTTAGGTTTGTTAATTAAAAACATAACAAATAAATTACCTTATAACAATGTTATTAAAATTAGATTAGTTGTTAACTGGGTCAAAACATTGGATTATTAGGTTGTTGAGAGACCCAAACAGTGACCAGTTGAATTAATATATTAATAAATTATAATAGATTGATATATAACTTAATAAATTATAAAGAAAATTATTATAGATTAAGATTCACAATTACCTCAGGTATAATTTTTAATCAATTAACAAATAATAGAGATATATATATTAGGTTCAAAATCATGACCAGTATAATATTAATTATTAGTTAACAAATTATATAGAAATATATAACAAGTTCATAATCAAAGTCTCACAAGTATAATTTTTAATCATAATTATGAAATCACATTGAAACATAGTATAGTTTTTAGAATAACATATTCAGAATAATCATATGTATAAATTTAGCATCATGGCGTCACAGGTATAATAATGAATTTACAACAAAACCAAAACGACATCATTTTAAAAAATAAGGGGAAAAATAAAGTTTTAAACTATTATCATTTTGGTCGTTTCGAGGGGAAAAAACCTTTGTGCATTACCTGGCCAGTTAACTTCCACTAGGCTGGGTCACTAGTTGTACTTCAAACTCGCCAATTCAGATTGGTTCCTTGACATTGTCAATAAACCAATTACTTTTACTTGAGTGATTCGTTGATTTTCTGGTCAGCCCAGTCCGGTCTTTACAGCACTATTAGTGTGACCTACCACATAGTAGTATTAGTATGGTCACATGTACACTGGTTATATAAAATATTAACAAAATTTATATAGACTACTTTCAAAATTTAAAATCTTTAGAAGGGCCAAACCCTTAATTAAGTCTGATTTGTTACCTTCTGCAGTTTCATTCGTCACGAAGTTTCGGATGTAAATAAAATCTGGTTTATATCACTCTCAAATAATGTAGTATTAGATTTTATGCAAATCAAATACTTTTAACTACTTTATCGTGGTACTTTTGAATTGATAACATACACTTGAAATTATCAACATCAAGGTTAAGGTAATCATCACAACATGATCAACATGCTAGAGCACAACACTTAATAATGTTAAAAACATCATGACTCAACTTATCTAAACTTTTAATGACAAAAAAAAAAACACGTCAATGTCACAAATTCACAATATATAAAAAGACCAGAAAGTTAATGTTCATAACTTGGCAACAGGGATGTTATAGAAGGTAGCATGAGCAATATAAAACAAATTCCCAGTCTCCTTCTGCTTAAACTCTAATGAAACCATGGTCACATTTCTTCCACTCTTCACCACAGAGGCATCAGCTAGAAGTTCTTCCTACACAAGCAACGATCTATTTATTCAAGAAATTAACCATGGGAGTAAGAATATAGCAGAGTAGCTCACCTACATTAAATAATGAATATGTAGTAGATAATTTGACATGTTTGCAAGATTAACCGGTAAGTTTCCCATTGTCATGAACAATTATTCAACAAGTTTAAGCTATTAAGTGGAGACACGTGAATGATTTAATATTTACATTTCTAATATGCCTCTTTCTTTACACAAGAGCCCTTCGGGTTTAAGGCGTGGATAGTGTACCATCTAGCTAGTCGTGATATTCAACTTTTAATTAAGGTGGGAAGGATTGAACTCTACACTCATATAGAGGCTCTTATACTGTGTCATGAACCAAATAACCCAATAACTTAAGCTAGCGATTGACTTGGGTAGTTACTTTAGGGTCATAGGTTCAAACATCAGGTTTTACCGCTTTTCTAGTAAACCAGAAAATAGATTATATCTCTAACATTAATCCCATAAACAATTCTATAAAACCACAAATGCAGTTGAATGATGCTATTGCTAACTGCTAGGCAACACATAAACAATGCTAAGTAAGCACTCCACATTCTGAGACCTCCCTTGCTTAATGTTGAGGTGTACTGTTTTTTTTTTTTTTCTCTGAAGTCCAGAACTTATGTTTCAAATGCAAGTTTGGCTAAAAAGTACTCAATTTCCCAAAGCAACATAACTCGTCCTTCTGAAGGCTTGAAATCCAAACAGCTCATTTATCCCACTGATTTGCAGAGCAGGCACAAAATTACTGCACATGTCACAATACAGGGGACAAAATTCATACACATAAACTCACATGTGTTTGAGCTCCAGAGAGATAAGACACGCTAATTTCCCCAAGAAAGAGTTCCTTGTCCTCAGCAACAACAGTTCTAGCACATGCAATAGACAGCAACTTAACCAAAGACCCAACAGACCCTCCATGCAGCGTTCCAAAAGCATTCTGCAAGTCCAATAATAAAAAACAAGTTTGGCTGCTCAGAAACAAAATGGGAGGAGTTTCAATTTTAAACAGAATTGCAGCCTCTCAATTAACAACATAACTTGAAGTTGCAGTTGTGTTGCAATTACTGAAAATCAAGCAAATGCAACCAATACAGTTGCAATTCAAATCATGATAGTACTGTTGCAAAACCTCCAAAACGATGATTGAAGGTTCCCAAATCAAACAATTCATCCAGAAACTAATTAATACTGTGACTGTTTCCTAATAGCCATCACGCAAATCATCAATCAGTAATTTGGAAAGAATCAACTCAGCAAAACACTACACAAAAACAAAGACAAGCTTCCTTCCCAAATTTCTCAGATTGCCATACACAAAACCAAGAGCAATAGATAATCATGAAGAAAAGAGAGGGATACGGACGGAGATTTGGGGTTTGACAGCAATAGTACAAGAAATTCGTCCCCTCTTGACATGGTTGACTTTGATGAAATTTGAAAAGAAGTGGAAGTAGAAGTCGTCCCTTTCGCAACTCTGAGGAACGGGTTCCTCTATGCCCCTTCTTCTAAGGAAACTCATCGTCAAGGAAACACACCCATCTTTCTCCGCCATTACTCTCCCAATCTTTCTTTCTCTTTCACAAACTCAATTTCATTTTTTACTAGCCACTCCTCTTCCCTCCCACTAAATTCACGTTTTTTCGATAATTTCAATTTGTATTGTGAATTAAGGCACCATTTGATTATTAACTTGGGTTGGTCAAACCGACGGATCGAACTGCGTAAAGCATCAATATTAACCCTTAAATTTCTTCATTTCCCCAACTCTGTTTCCTCAACTCTGTTTCCCAACTGGAAACCAAACGAATCCTAAGTAATATTGTTGAATCAATTATAACATAAATTTATATGTCACATTTTGTTAAGATAAAAATTATAGTTTAGTTTTTCGTTTTTATTTTAACTGTCTCTAAAAAGATATTATGTAATTAATATTGTTAATTTTTGTAAAATAATTGACTATTTTTTTATTTTATCATCACCTTTTTAATTTATTATTCTTAAAAAAATTTCTTGTTAATATTAATAAGAGTATTATTGAAAGAATTCTTAAAATTTTAAATACATTATTAATACTTTTTTAAAAGTTTTAAGTGGACAATTAAATGAAAATAAAGTTTTTGTCTTTGGATCAATAGTTAAATAGAAATTGAGAGAATATAACCACATGTTTTAATAATCGATGTAACATCCTAAATTAAGATTTAATTGGCAAGTAAGATTAAGGGGAGAAATTAAAATTATAATGGATAATTAATTAAAAACAAATGTAAAAATTACCTATATACCCTTAAGTTACTTAAATTGATAACTTCCTTCTCCTTTTTCTTTTATGTTCACGTAGGCATCAGATAGGAGTTCACTTTTTTTTTCTTCTTCTTCTCTTCCATTTGACACCACCATCCCTTTTCTCTTCCAATTTTCTCTTGAATTGATCAATTAAAGTGAAACCTAAGCTTTCTTTCCTTTCTCCTTCACGTTGGCAGCCATGGTTTTAGGGGGAAAGCTTGAATTCTTCAAATTGAGGTAAGATTGAAGAACACCCACCATGGGTTTTGATTTATTCTTGCCTCCACCCTTTAATTCTTTCAATTTTATGAATTTTGAAGCAATTGGAAGCTATTGACATATGTGGACAGCTTGGGTTTTCAAGGACCTTGAGCTTTTCATGAAAAAGTGAGATGAAATGGCTTCTTGATTGCTATTCTTATAAGATTGAAGCTTAATAATTGTTGTTTCAATGAAATAAGGTAGTTTCGGAGAGTTTCAGAGTGATTCGGAGCTTCAAGCTTGATTTGGAGGCGAGTTCCGTAGTCGACGACTTGGTTCGGTGAGTTATGTCTTAACGAAATAGTCATAATTTAATGATTCCTAACTTGGCAAACAATGTTTGTATCGATTATGGTATTAAAATCAATTATTATGAATTTTAGGAAGTTGTTTGATTTTGAGGAATAGAGACTGGAGTTTGCGATTAATGGTTTGCTAGCGTTCGATAGGTCGAGGAGCTTCTGGAATTCTCTATTCCAAGTAAGGAGAGCTTTTACGTTTTAAATGCATGGTTTATAGACGAATTCGAGGTATATTAATATATTGAATTGTGAATGAAGTGTTTCTGTGAACTATGATGATTATGTTGTTTGTCATCCATGAAAAATTATGATAGAATACGTAAAATGCAATTTGTAATTAGTATTGTTGTGTGATATATATTACATGAGATGTAATGGTTGATTGGATAGTCCTAGGCATGTGATGCTTGTTGTGGATAAGGAAATGTTGCATGAGATACATTATGTGATGATTTAATATGAAAATGGATTTCTACGTTATGTAGTTTTGAGGATTCCATAAAAGACCTTGAGTGGGACTCAGGGCTGCCGTAACACTCCTGTTGTCACTGAGAGTGATTGTGTTACGTGAGAGGACAAACGGTTTAGTAGCAATAAAATGGCCAGATCAGCTGAGAGCTGAATATTATGGCTGTGAGCCTGTGCTGTAACACTAAATCATTGAATGTATAATTAGATCCAAATGAATGAATATGTATGAGCGTTGTTGAGAACAATCTGGTTTATATAGCCATTGGTGTGTGTTATTAAGAATAACATGATTATATAGCTTATGTGATGTATTAAGGTGAATGATAGTTGATATGATAATCGATTGTGATATTTCATTGTATGTCACAGAAATAGATAGTTGAATCAGTTCTATAACTGTCATTTAACATGTATAATGCTCACCCCTATTTACAGTAGACTTAGAACGTGACGGAGATTGGTGAGAGATCATTCAAAGTCGAGCGTGGAGCATTGTATATTCCCTATTTATGATGCACATAGTAGTTTTGTAGTAGCATTGGTCGGCTCCTGTGCATACATGTTTTGATGTATATATATATATATATGTATATATGAATGCTTAGTGGATTAAGTAACTAAATAGAATCGTTTTGAACATATACTTGGTGTTGTGATGGAATGATGATGTTGAAGTGTGGAGACCATGGATGGTCCCATCATATACATATGAGGTTTGACATATCCAGGAATTATGGACATGTATGTGATGCAATGTTGATGCATGAAATGCCCAGGAACTGTTATTTTATGAAAAATGACAATGGCTATGTGTTAGAGCCAGGAATGTGTGACATTTTTATGGTTTTTCATGCATAAATGAGCAATTGAGATAGTCAAATGGAAATTTATGAGGTATGAATGGCATAGAATAGTTTCAATAGCATCTATGCATGATTTGTGACTTGTAGAAACTGGAATAGGTCAATTCCATTGAGAAATGACCCTCAGTTGCATCAAAAAGCTTCAAAACGAGTCAAACGCAATTATACGCATAAGTCTCTCGTTTTTAGGAATTTTTGAGTACGATCAGTGGCTACGCGTCACAAATAATGTATTCTATCTAGTGTCAAAGTTTGGTACTCATTGGATTTGAAATGAAAAAGATAAGGTAGTTAGAAGTTGAAAATTTTGTATTTTTTGAGTTGCTGTCAAGAAACTGATAAACTACAGGTGTGTGAATAGATTCCCTTGTTACATGAATGGATTCACAGGGGAAATTTTTAAGCATGAATCGATTCCCCATATTGATGAATCGATTCCCAGACCTGTTCCTGGACGTGTGAATCGATTCACAGGGGGAGTGAATCGATTCATCCCCTATTGCATCTTGGTTTTGCAAAATTTCTCACATGAATCGATTCATGCCTCTGTTTCTTCAAAAAAAATTTATGCTTGTTGTATATTGGTACCATTGAGCCAGGCATGATTATTTATTGATGTGTAAATGTATCTACTATAGTTTGATAATTAATTTAAGTGCTTTTAAACCCTTGTTTCGATTTCAGATTTATTCGTGAAAAATTTTCTTGAGTTTTTGGGTTTATTTTTATTAATTAAGGTTGTTTCAACCGATGTCAAAAATTATTTTTTTTGTATTTACACTAATTAAAACAAGTATCAAATATTTACTTTTAAAATATTAACTGATGTAAAAACATTTTTAATATTAGTTGTTAAAATTAAGAGTCGATGTGAAAATTATTTTTTATACAAATTATTTCAATAATTGATATAAAAATATTAAAACATATAAATTAAATTTTTCATTTTAATAAATTTGAAACATGTTAAATATTTATTAATTGGATTACAAGCTGATGAAATTGTTTGGAACTGCGAAATAATTTATACGGTTAGTGATACTCTCTAATCGTATTACAGTTAGATTAATTATTGAGATTATTATTATAAATACAATATAATCAATTATAATTGATTATTGTAATTATTTGTATAGTTCATTTCGAGACATTTTCGTTAAAATATATGTAGTCGAAAACATTGTTTGCATCCCAAACTTTTTACCAAGTTCTTAAATGGAATTGTGAAGGAGAATTGAATTGACATTAAAAAAACAACTTACTGTACTGAATTGCAATAAGAACAAGTAAGAGGATAAAACACAATTTTTTAAAATTGCGTGTAACTAAAAACACTCGTATTTAGAACTTAGTTAAAAACTTCCCCACTCACAAGAATTAAACACAAAATTAAGTTAGAAGAATAAAGGAAAATAAGTAAAAAAAATTAGATAAAGAGGAAAATAAAATATATGATTAAATATGTTTTAGTTTCTTGAATTTTAACATCTTATGATTATTTTCTTTGCATCTAATTGTGTATTTGTGTTTTTCTTCATTAATTTCCTATGTTTTTTTATTTTAGTTATTTGCACAAGCCAAAGAGTTACAACTTCTTTGAGAAGACACATAAAGTTTTGAGAAAGGATCATTTGGTTGATGTAATCTTATAAGGAAGAGATATTAAAAAGATTAAGAAAACAAAAATCCTTGACAACTTTTGTATAACACACATTTCATTTATTTAACCTCTCCAAACAACTTTGGTATAACAAGCATTTCCTATTACCTTCCTGTTACTATTAATCTTGTCATCTGTTAAAATTCTTTGTTCCTAATTTGAATCACTGTATAAAAGTTTAAATTTCCTTACTTATCCTACCATTACATTTTTCATTATATAACTTGGTCCATAATTAATATTACGGTCTATTATAAGTGAATGTGATCAATATGACCATAATTACAATTTTAATATGATTGTAAAAGGTTAACAATCTTTGATACTACAACCATAATTATGGTTGTAAACCTATTTGAAAAACTAAAGTTTACGGAATTATGTCTTAGTTCATTCAACTAAACCTTTTAATCATAGTAAAACAAGAGATAAAATCAGAACATTTATATCTCTTTGAGATGTAATTATTAGTTCCTAAAAGGTTGTGACATTTATTTAATAAAAAATATGGGAGAAATTTTTTCAGTTTTTGCTACCCAAATGCGGTCGTTCGAATATCCCAAAACGCTAGTTAAATTAACCAAAAAGGTTAAGCGGAACCTGAAGGAGAAACTACCAATTTTCTGGAAACGTATGAAGGTTCAAAGTTAATGTGTAATCGATTATACCACCGGTGTAATCAATTAGCAACAGTTTTAGAAAAGTCCACGTGGCAGGGTGTATCTAGTAATCGATTACCAGAACTATGTAATCGGTTACTGTAATCGATTACCCACGAGCAACTGTGTAGTTTTCAGGTTGACTCTTTGGTAATCGATTATGTAATCGATTACCCACGAGCAACCTGTGTAGTTTCCACATTGGCTCTTTGGTAATTGATTACCAGACTGCAGAATTATATAGAATTTTAACTCTTGGACTAACTTCTTTAAACCCTATCTTGCCCATTTGACCTCCAAAGACTACCAAACTTTAAAACAAGCTAATCCCCATTATTTATAACATGTGGCCACTAGCCACGCTTCAAAATTCCCAAAAATGGAAGAGATGTGCATAAATATACATTTAAGCCATTTTAGGTCATTTCCATCAACTTAGCCTATCAAATCTCACCCAAATTGGACCATTCCAATTCCCACACGTTTCAAATACTACATATAAGCTATTAATCCTATCTGGAGGTTCCAGAACCTCAGATTAAAATCTAGCCTATCCAATTCCTAATTAATCACATAATTCTCAATAATCTAGCATGTCATTCAATCTAGTCTCCATACTATATGGCAATCTCTATATTGTCCATCCATCTTATATGCAATGTAGCAATCACAATACTTGCCCATAATACAAATTCAATAATATCATCATTATGTAATCATTTTTTGGGCATATATAACATTAACTCGTCAACAATAGGCATATGATCACTAAACCAAAATCAACCTTTACAGTTAGGTAGCAAAACATATACTAAAACCTCCAGTGAGGTTGTCAAATACTTAATTCACTACACAAGTATATACACCAATTAAAAGATCCAGCCAAGGCACCTAAAATCAAAACTATACAAATATAGACATAAATATGCATTCACACATGTGTATTGATCATTCTAAATGATCATCAAGTCATTCTCAATGGCAATTCACAATCCCGTTCCTCGTTCCAAGTTCACTAAAATCAAAATAGTTAAGGGGTGAACATATATATATATATATATATATATATATTAAATGATAAATATTGAATCCAATTCTAACAATAACCATATTAATCATTAATTATTATAATTCATCATCAAATCATTAATTGCCATTTAACATAAACATACATACATACATACATACATCATCACATATGTAATCATTCATAATTAAGATCATTGTCAGTAGTTGTCCCACAACTTCTCAATCTCAATCTACATGCTAACGCATATGCATATGGATCCGAATGATGAGATTAATATTGTAGTATTAAAATTTTCTCAAAATATGTCATTAATTCTTTTATTGGTACCAAATCACTCACCCATATTGTAACACCAGTCACTCTTAGTGACAACGACACCTCAACTCAGGTGTTATGGGCTGGTCTTGAGTCCAACTCGAAGGCGGCTATGGAATTCAAAGAAACCACCACAGGGTTTGTGTCTATCTAGAGGCTACCCTCCTATCTAGACTGACACCACAGGACCATATAGTCTGATGTACGTCCTGAATGCATATACTATGCAACATATATCATCTATAATCATTTCGGTCCACTTGATTACCATCACTAAGGGCCACCACTTGGTTACCATCACCGGGGTCCTTATTTCATTTTCATTTTAAGCATAACATGTAAAATCAATTATAACCAATTCACAATATCAATCAAGTTATCCCAAGTTTATTCGATCATCATCAATATATTCATCATTAACCAAGTATCATAATCATCAATGGGAACCTCATGCCCAATTTTTAATAACCAGCATTAAGCATCATATTTAGTAATTAGAACCTCATGCAATAATTAGCACAATCATCAATACATTATACAACCATATGAATGGAGTTTATCCAATCATCAATCATATCAATACCAATACCAAAAAGGGATATACGATCAACTCAATCATATGTCACTGTAATCATTAATTTTCATTAAAACGTCATTTAACTTATCATATATAACATAACTATATCCTCTATCTGTTCATAATCTGATCTGTCCTGGACCGGGGTCAAGAGATCCGATCTCAAGCCAGTCACGAATAGTATGTCAATACCGTATAAGATACCGGATGTATGTGTATCCGATGTGTGTATCCGATGTCCTTGAATGAGGAGAACGGATTAGGCGTCCTGGAGATCCTTCACACCGACCTAACGCGTTGAAGTGGGCGAATGGTGGTGTCACCTGCAAAGATTCTCCGACGCTCAAGTCAGTGATTATATTCCAAGTCAGGAATGTATTCAGAGAGTAATCAGTCGTAAAAGAGCTGAAGAAGAAGATGAAGATCCTTAACCTCAATCATGAAGTTAGTTCATATACCTGATTGGCTCGATTAACGAGGACTCGGTGGTGGGGAACCACCAGCTCCCACTAGCATTATTATATTGCGCACTTACCTGCATGATTGGGTCAAGTGGCTATTTTATATTGAGCGTAGAGAATGTAGACTAGGATTAGGGAACAAGTTGACCATTCCCGTGAGCAGAATTTGGCTCGTAATGCAGGGAATTATTGGTCGATCCCTGTAGCAACAATCTTTGTCTTTTGTACAGTGACGTGTGTATTATCCGATGTCATGGTGTTATCCTGAACAACCGGTATAGGGAGAACGCCTGATACGGAATTACAGTCCGGATGTATACCGATGACACCGGTTACACGTAGATGTCTTATCAAAGACGTTGAAATATGCATAGCAGATCGGATACCGATATTGAGACCGGATCATATGTCCCCTAGCTTGTGTGAGGGACCGAATGGTTGTTCACATAAGCTACTCAACCTGCGAGAGGTCTTAATATCGGTAAGCTTATGTGTGTAACAGTTCCTTAGCATCTGTTGTCATTCGTAAAGAACCGCTCTGAATATAATAGAAAAGACCTTTCGGTATTGTCACAACGGATTCAGACAAAGATTCGTTGTGTGAGAATTTCAAGAGTTTATTGGAATTGAAAGCTCTTGAAGTTCGTGTAACGGCTGTAAAGCGTAAATTGCGTTGCATGATTAGACATTAATGCTTTTAATCACGTGGGCAAGCAATTATTGCGTCTGAGATGAAAATCTCATTAACCGTCGTTTTGGGCTTAATGGGCCTGAAGTTTTCAAAACTTTTGGGCCTAGTGGATAGCCCTTTGTTGAGTCGCTATCGTTTTGGCGCCCAGGAATTTGGAACGGTTGTGTCGTTTCGCTTGTGAACAGGTGCGTTTTATCGAGAACGACACAACTTCAAGAGGAGGTAACCGGTCCTCTTTGTTTCCTATAAAAGGAATACTTAGTGGATTCTGGGTTCCACTTGCTTTTGCTTTCTCAACGAAACTCTGCAGAAATTTTGCAAGGAAGTTTATCACCTACATTGCGAAGGTTTCTTCGTCCCTCAAATTCATCACTGTCATCTGAGGTAACTATCTTTTCCTTGTTGCTTTAGTTTCGCTTTGATTTGCTACTCGTGGTTATAGAAAGTAGGCTTCATCAAAAAGGGGGGGGGAATCAGTTTCCCTCAACCCTAATAGTCGTGGGGAAGAATCCTTATGATTCTTCCTAAGACTGAACCGCGTCGCTCAGAAAGGGGATCTTACTCACTGCGGGAAGTGACCTTTCCCTTCTCAGAGTCGCCCTCTGATTGTAATTGCTTTAAAAATGCAGTGAGTAATGATTGCAAATTTCTGACGACATTTATTTCTTATCGTAGATTAAGGAGTCCGGTCTATATATTTACAATGGCAACTGGAGAAGGATCTTCTGGAGATAGCGCCATTTCGAAGGCAGCAGAAGGTCTCTACAGCGTAGTTGCTTCGAGGCTAAATTGGGAGGAGGTTCAGGCTAAATGGCCTTTCTACTGGGTATCTAGTGAGTTCAAGGAATTGGCCTCCCGACATGCGGATGAGGAGGGATCCCGGATCCAGCCGAGGTTTTCTTTGAGTACGGATGAAGAGACAAAGAAGTGGTACAGGGTTTACGCACCACTTCCGTCAGAGCGGATATGCCACGTCGTCCCCAACGACCGCTCTGTATACATGTATGACTTTATCTTCCATAATCTGGGAGTTCGTTTTCCTTTAACCGAACTCCAGATGGGTGTTTTGAGGTTTCTGAACTGTGCGCCCTCTCAACTTCATCCCAACGGTTGGGGCCTCATCCGAGCTCTCGAAGTGCTTGGGGAGCACTTCAATTTCACGCCAACAGTAGCGATGCTGTTCTACTACACTCAGGTAGTTAGAAGGGCGAATAAGCAGGGCGGAGTCGGTCTGGTGACACTCCGGACTCTCTGTTCCTTTGTGAACTTTGAGTCTTACACAGATTCTGCCAAGGTTGACGGGAAGTCCTTCAAGACTTACTTCACTCGCATCTCCATTAAGAAGGGCAAACCAAAATTTTGGAAGGATGAAGAGGACGCTGACAAATTTCCCCTGAGCTGGACACACAAGCATTTCCTCTTGAGCTCACACGCGTACTACACTGATCAATCCGATCTGTCTCGTGAGACATCGAGAGTGTTGTTCGCGCTTGAATCGCACACTACAGGTCGTCATGTCTTTTCGTGTAGGCGTCTGCTGAGTAGCTCAAGCGGAGTCCGGGAGGAATATTTGCGTACTTCTCGTTTTATTTCATCTTTCCTCCTTTATTTTTATATAGAATATTTGCAGTTGCTGACATCTTGTGTTTGTTCATGTAGGTGAAATAGAACAGCAAACTCCGGAAATGGATAAACTGAAAAAATTCAAGGCGGCTGGTAAATCCGTTGCTCATGAAAATGAAGTAAAGCCCAGGCCCTCAACTAAGGATCGTCCTGAGGTAATCATCTTGACCTCGGATGTTGAAGGGGACATCCCACTGGTTGAGGGCGGTACGTCCGATGTTGGCGCAACCTTGGGTCAGCCTCCCGTTACTGAGAGGAGAAGAAAGATCCAGAACGATCCTGCAAGGCGTCAGTCCAAGAAGCAAAGAGTTTCGGAGGATCCTGCTGCCGGGGTTTCTGGATCAGAGCCGACCTCTTTCCCAACTACCTCGTTTCTCACCCCCTTCCTCTCTTATGAAGGTCTTACTCCAGCCACTCTTCCTCCTCCAATGTACAAACTCCGGCCTACACTCAGTCCTAAAGAAATTACAGAAGCGTGTGAGGCCGGAAGGTGGCAGTTAGCCGAACTTGCTGGAATGCTTTCTTCAGTCAGCGAGTTGGCTAGCAACGCCGATAAAGTTGAGGAACTGAGTGACGAATTGAAAGAACTCAAGCTTTCCTCGGAAAAGGACAAAGCCGCCGTGAAGTTAATGGAAGATCGTCTCAACAAGTCTAAGGAGTTTGGGGATCTCATAACCAAAGAGAATCTCAAGCTCAAAGGCGATCTTAAAAACTTGGAAGACAAGGTGGCAGAGAAGGAGGAAGAACTCCGCAGCAGCCAGGATAAACATAAAGCTGATGCTGAGGAGTGGTCTCAAAGGGAGAAGAAGCTCCTTCTTGAGATAGAGGGACTGAAGGCTAGGAAAGCGGAGTCCGAGGTGTCTAGTGAGGAGCTGTCCAAGTTGCGGGGAGAATTGGCTACAGCGAAAGCTGAGAGAGAAGAAGCTATTGACATATGCAGCCGGGCTGTTGAAGAGTCTTTCGGCCTAGCCATACGCCAAGTCTTCTACCGCAACCCCACTGCGAAACTGAACCTTTATGGAATGGATCCGTACTATGAATTCCATGGGGGAAAGTTAGTCGCAGTGGTGGATGGTCGTCACGAGGATCCACCGACGTCCTTGTATGGTTTGGCTCCTCTTCCTGAGGGTCAATCCATGGGACCTGATTATGTCTTTCCTGTGTCCGAGGTCCCCTCTTCTGAAGAAAGGGCTGAGGCTCCTGGAGGTGAGACTCCTGCGGAGGTTCCAAAGGAAGGGGGACAAGAGCCTAGTGCTGAGGAGGCGCAAAAAACTGAAGAACAGATTCCTCTTCCGTAATTTTGTTTTCATTTACATGTATAGTTGTGTACCGGGATCAACTCCGGATTTTAAACTATTGTATGTAATTTCATTTCAATGAATGAGTTTTGATTGAAGAAATTTGTCTTCGTTATTTCATGTATATTTAAATCGTTTCTAATCCGTTCTGTATAATTAATCTTAAGGCCGGATTGAAATAATAGCCTCGGAAGATTAAACAACAAATAAAATTTAGAACGGATAAATATATACATGTCCCCAAGTGTGTATTAAGAAGAAGGTGCCTGTCTTTGGGGCGTGATCCTTAATTTTCTTAATTCTCTTGGGGAAAAATGGGTCGATCCGCTGTTCAGTAGAGTAGTGTAACAGGACGGATGACTGCTTTTAATCCGTAATATTCTTACAGGAGATGATAATATTGTTCCAAGTTTAGGGAACTGCAAGGAAGTGGTGTTTGAGTCCTTTATCATAAGGATGATGATGGGAGTTTTTTCTACGCCAGGAGTTACGTCGTTGTATCACAGAATAGGTGATAAAGAGTATCCGTCCTGGGAGAATACCATTAGAAAGCGAAAGTGCGGACTGACTTTCTGAATTGTCCATCATAAAGATGATTGAGTATTGATCATGCCAGGTGTTTTATCATTAAATCACTTCATAAGTGATTGAGATCATCCGTCTTGGGGATGTGTATGATACCAGGAACTACATCATCAGGTCACATATTAGGTGATTGAGATCATCCGTCCTTTGGGTGTGTATGGCGCCAGGAGTTACATCGTCAGATCACAGCATGGGTGATTGAGATCGTCCGTCCTGGGCAGGTACACCGCGTTAAGAGTTACATCGTCATATCACATAATGGGTGACTGAGGTTATCCGTTCTGGAAAAGTACACATCGTCAAGAGTTACATCGTCAGATCACATATTAAGTGATTTAGATAATCCATCCTGGAGACATTTTTCAATCGTAGGAATACGGATTGAGTGAATACTTTCAGAATGATGATGAGAATTGTTCATACCAGGAGTTACATCGTCGAATCACTGAATAGGTGATTGAGATCATCCGTCCTGGAATGATTATTGGAGTTCTTCATACCAGGAGTTACATCACCGAATCACTGAATAAGTGATTGAGATCATCCGTCCTGGTGAATTTTTCCAATCAAGGGAGTGCGGATTCAATTGGCAATTTTCATTTCGCTCCATCCGAAATCCGAGTCTTACCTCTACTAGCCCCCTAGCTGATGTGAGGAAGCAGTTGACTTGCTCATATGAGCTATATTGATCATAGTACGTCTGGATTTCGGATTTGCATCGAAGTGTAAATATCCGCTCTGGGAACCATGTTCCGTAGTGATGAAATTTTAAGGGCGGATTCGACAATGGGAATATCAGAAGTTTATCGAATTTCGCAACCCTTGGTATTCGAGTAATGGTGGCCACATTTCTAATGATTGGACATTTAATGCCTTAATTCACGTGGGCGCGCCATTATTGCGTTAAATGCGCATGTCTTAATAACCGTCACGTAGGGGCTTGTTGGGCCTAGAATTTGGATTTAATAGGCCCATTTTGAAAGCTCCGTGACGAAACGATGGCATTTTCGCGCCTTGATGTACTAAACGACAATTTTGGTCCACTAAACGGGGAGTCGTTTGGGGGTAAACGACAGGTTATGTTTAGTGGGTATTTGAAAAATTTTGGTGCCCTGATATAGGCATATTTGGCAATCTCAGTTACCATTTCTTCTAATTCTCTTGACGAACTTCTGCAAAAGTTTCGAGAAGATTATCGTGTCTGCCTCTGTGAATCTTAATTCACTATCCTCCTCCATCCTTAGGTAACCACTTTCTTTCCATACTTTGTGTCTTGTTTCAATTTCTGAAAATGTCTAGGAAAGGTGTTAGTTTTAGTGGTATCAGCCCTAGAGGAAGAGGAGGAAGGGCCTTCAATCAAAACCCCACAGTTCGTGGTGGGAGGATTCCAGTGGTCTTTCAATCGAAGCCACTAAGCTCAGAGAGGGAGGCGTCGCCATATCAGAGGCGAAGGGCGATTATACCCTCTTCAGAATCCTCCTCTAGTGAGAGTGCTGAGAGTGGTGGCCTGTATGTTTCTGACGATGTGGATTTTTACCGCAGTGTAAAAGCTTTCACAATGGTGGTGAAGAAAGCGACTGGGAGGAAATCGTCTGAAGGGGGATCTTCTTCCGAGAAATATATCTTGAAGACCCAGTCCGGCCTCTGCAATGTGGTTGCACATCGGATAGACTGGGTGAAATTTCAACAGAAACGCCCATTCAGCTGGGTGGCTGAGGAGTTTCGTGAAATAGCATCAGTTCACGCTCAAGAGGGGGGAGCGGAGTTGCAGCCGCGTTTCACGGTCTTCAAGAAGGATAAATACAAGGAGTGTTTCGTGGTGATAGCTCCGCTCCCATCAGATCGGATTTGTCATACTCCGGACGAAAGGTCCTTGTACATGTATGACTTCTTGTTTTTGAATCTCGGCGTACGCTTTCCCCTTACAGATTTTTAGATGGGGGTCCTGAGATTCTTAGACTGCGCCCCTTCGCAGCTTCACCCCAACGGATGGGGGTTAGTCCGTTCTCTTGAAGTGCTTGGGGAGCACTTCAACTTTGAACCAACGGTGGCCATGCTTTTCTACTTCTCTCAGGTGGTCCGCCGTGCAAATAAGGAGAAGGGAGGAGTGAGCTTGATATCCCTCCGGACTATCTCCAAGATCATCAACTTCGAGGCGTACACTGACTCCGCCAAAGTTGATGGACATTCATTCAAGTCCTATTTCACGAAGATTAGCGTTCACCCTGACGAGTCAGTTTTTTGGTTAACTGAAGATGGGCTTCCGAAGTTCCCAGTGGCTTGGACGCATGAACACTTTTTGCTGACCTCCCAGGCGTATTACACTGAGGAGGATGAACTAAGCCCGTCTTCAGTTTCCGTTCTTTCCGCCCTTCAATCTTACACCGCCTCGCATCAATTTTTCTCTTGCAGGCGTTTGTTAGGATCGTGGTCTACCCGCGAGGAATATCTGCGTAATTTTCCTGCTAATATTCATATTTATCGCATCATGCCTTGAAGTAGTTGATTCCTAACCGTGTTGCTTGGTTTTGCAGTTGAAATTGAAGCTGCGTCTCCAGAGATGGAAAAACTGAAAGGGCTCAAAGCTGGAGCGAATTCCGTGGCAGCTGAAAATGACATTCAGGCGAAATGGAATTCGAAGAAAGTCACAGCGGAGACCATCATTTTAACCTCATCTGCTGGTGACGATATTCCCTTACTGGAGGGCGGATCTGAGAAGGTTGCGATTGAGAAGGTCGGAGAAAAGAAGAAAACTATAAAACGCGGTTCCTCAAGGATCTCGGATCGTCAACCTTCTCCTAAAAAACAAAAAATTTCAAGTGAAAGTGCTGATCCGGAGCCTTCAAAGGGAAAGAAAGTGGTAAGATCCGCTCTGGATGCAGGGTCCACTCCGGATGCTCCTGGCGACGGGATCACCTATAGTGCAAAGCCAATAACGACTTACTTTGCACCAAAAGTTACTCGCCCCCTTCAAAGTAGCTCCGGTCTTGCACAGTATCTGGTATACGAGGGTTCTGTTCCTGAAGCCGTTCCTGAGACTCCGTACAAGCTGAAGCCCTCATTGATAAACGACGAAGTAGCAAAAGCTTGCGATGCCGGACAGAAGCACCTGGCAGAATTATCCGGGCTCTTAAGATCGGTTCGCAAGCTTCCAGAAGAGAATGAGAGGCTGAGCTCGTTGGTTGGCAAGGTTAATGACCTTAGTGTTGCTGCTGCTAAGGACAAGGCAACCATCCTTCGTTTAGAAAGTAAATTAGAAGCTTCCAAAGAGGAAGGATATAAGAAGGATGAAGAAATTGTCAGGCTAAAACATCTTGCCAAGGAGTTGGAGGCCCAAGTAGCTGATCAAAAGAAAATCAATTCCGACCTCCACTCCGGTTTTTGTGCGGAGAAGGAACGCTCTTCAAAGCTGGAAGAGGAGCTTAAGGAAGTCAAAGTTGTTTATGCTCGAGGAACCGAAGATTGGTCGCGTAAGGAGAAGGAGCTGCTCTCAAAGTTGGCGGACACAAAAGCGGAATTTGACGAGGCTGTGGATATGTGCGATCAGGCAGTCAAGGAATCCTTTGGGTTGGCTGTTCGTCAAATTCAATACCGGAATCCCAAGGTGAAACTTAATCTGAATGGTATTGACCCATTCTATGAATTTCATCAAGGGAAACTGGTGGCCATAGTTAATAAGCGTCATGAAAGTCCGCCTAGCACTCCTTATAAGCTCGCTCCTTTACCTGCAGGCCAATCGATGGGACCTTCATTCCTAAAGCCCATAAGCACAGGAATGAGCTCTCGCACTGAAGAAGGCAAGGCCGGAGGCAAAGGCAAAGGGAAAGAAGGGGATTCAAGCCATAGAAAGTAGCGTGCTTCCCTGTTTTCTTTTTCGTTTTATTGATTCGAATTCGCTGTGTTCCGGGATCAGCTCCGGATTATTACACGAATTGTAATTCTTATTGAATCAATAAAAGAATTTTTTACCTCCATTCTTGTTTAGTGAAAAACAACTTTAATAGAGGGATTGCATGCGTATTGTATCATTCCGGATTTGAGCAATGAAGATCGGATTGTAAAACAAAATCTCCATACCGGACTTATACATGCGAGATGAATTTCATAATAAGGTCACCGCTGATGAGGGAACACATCATTGTTACAGGAACGGTTTAAGGGGAATGATTGTGAGATCGTTTAGACGAGAGTTCATTCCTCAAGATATTCGTTAAACCGTTTATGTTGTCCCCCAGGATCATTGGGTGATTATCACTTTGAATAAACTCTGAGTGAGATTTTCTCGTGAGAGCTTTTAAGAGTGAGGTTTTAGAATAGAAATTCCTCTTCAAATATTTCCGACTGAGGAATTTCGGGTGAAAATGCCTTAGATTATGGCGTACCCGAGTGAATTGTTTGTGTCGGAGTTCATGAGTTAGTTATAAAACTTCCAAATAAAGAACTTCATAAGAAAGTATTAATCTGGAGTTCAGTATAACTTACTTGTTGTGTTTGGAGTTCGGTTTGATCCTACTGTCCATGTAATATTTGGCGTTCGGTTTAATCCTACCAGCCGTTCTTCAATAGGTCTTTGGTTTTATCCAATGAAAATTCTTCACCGACGTTCGGTTAGTCCTACTAGTCGTACTCAGAGTTCGGTTTAATCCTACAATCCGAGCCTTCGATACGGGGTTCAGATCAGGGCTAATCCTGAACCTACTGCGCCCGTCACTTGGGGTTCAGCGTGGTCTTGAAGAAAAACCAGCTTACTGCGCCCAAGCCTTCGCATGGGGTTCGGTTTGTGGCCTTGAAGAAGGACCAGCCCTACAACCCATGTAGTCTTCAAATGGGGTTCGGTTTGTGGCCTTGAAGAAGGACCAGCCCTACAACCCATGTAATCTCTGAATGGGGTTCGGTTTGTGGCCTTAAAAAAAGTGCCAGCCCTACAACCCATGTCCTGAGGTTCGGTTTGATCCTACCACTCAGGTCTTCACCGACGTTCGGTTAATCCTACTAGTCGTACTCAGAGTTCGGTTTAATCCTACAATCTGAGCCTTCACCGGTGTTCAGCCAAACTTACTAACCGTACCCAGAGTTCGGTTTAATCCTACAATCTGGGCCTTCAATAATTACACACTCGAGGAGTTACATCGCCAATTACAGAATGGGTAATTGAGATTATCCGTCCTGAGTATGTTTATTGTGCGTTGCACATATTCGAAGAGTTACATCGTCAACTACAGAATAAGTAGCTGAGATCATCCGTCCTGAATATGCTTTTGTACACCGGATAAACTGAAAATCACAGCATAAGAAAAAACTCGAAAGAGTTAAATTGTTATGAGAGATTCTTATTAAATCAAAAATAAGAATTACAAGGAGAGCGTAGCTGTGAAAATAAATTCTCCAGTATTCAATCCAAGATAAGGATAGGAGAGTGTAGATGGTTCCAACAGCTAGCTATAGTAGATGCGCAAGTTTTGGGTATTCCATTTGTTTCGGACAGGAGTGCCATCAAGGTTTTCAAGGCGGTAAGAGCCTTTGCCAGTAACTTCGGATACCCTGTATGGGCCTTCCCAGTTTGGGGCTAATTTGCCTTGATGGGCGAATTTGTTCCCTATACTTGCTTTCCTCAAAACCAAATCTCCAACGTTGAAAGTCCTTGATTGGACTCGTTTGTTGTACCGGAGAGCAACTTTGGCTTTGATGGCTTGATCTCTGATGAAAGCGTCTTCTCTGAGTTCTTGTATGACATCTATTTCGGATGCCAAGTTAGCATTGTTGGTTTCTTCAGAGAAGTACTTAACCCTTGTGGAAGCAATCTGCAGTTCCACAGGTATCATTGCCTCGACCCCGTACGTTAGGCGATATGGGGATTCATTGGTAGATGAATGAGGCGTTGTCCGATATGCCCATAGGACATGACACAGCTGGTCTGTCCATCCGCCCTTGGTTTCACCAAGGCGTTTCTTTAGTCCCTTAAGCACCTCCCTGTTGGCCACTTCAGCTTGACCATTAGTTTGGGGATGTTCGACGGATGAGAATATTTGGGTTATTCCTAACCCTTCAAGCAAATCTGTGAATTTTCTATCCGTGAACTGGGTGCCATTGTCTGTGACAATCCGTGCTGGGACCCCGAACCGTGTTATGATGTTTTCATACATAAAACGACGAGTTCGGGCTGAAGTAATATGCACCACCGGCTCTGCTTCTATCCACTTAGTGAAATAATCGACCCCTACAATGAGATATTTGATGCCCCCAGGAGCAGTTGGAAAGGGGCCCAGAATATCCAATCCCCATTGGTAGAAAGGCCATGGAACAGCGGATGTGAAGAGTTCTTCCGCCGGTGTGTGGTGTAGGTTAGAGAATTTTTGGCAAGCGTCGCATTTTTTGACGAAGTCAATGGAGTCTTGCTTCATTGTGGGCCACCAGTATCCAGCTCTGAGGATTTTTCGCATTAAGCTTCTTCCTCCGGCGTGGTGTCCACATTGTCCTCCATGCACTTCCTCCATTACACCTTGCACCTCATCCTCTTTGAGACAAATCAAATAGGGCACAGACAGTGCCCTTCTGTAGAGATTACCATCAATCATAGTGAAATATGGTAATTCTCTCCTTAACCTCGTTTTTTCCTTCTCATCCGTAGGTAGTTGTCCATCAGCCAAGTAACGGATGTAAGGAGCCATCCATGTGTCTCCGTAAAGGGAGTCAGTCATTATGGCGTTTAGAGAAGGGAAAAGAGGAATGCTGGGCGACGTTAGCGTGCTTTGAACCAGCGTAGTGGTGCTACCTGGTCGTTTAGTGCTTGCTAACCTGGAGAGTATATCCGCTCTCGTATTCTCTTCACGTGGAACATGTTTGAACTCCACCTTTGAGAATTTCTCAGTCAACTCCTTGACACAGTTCAAGTATAATTGGAGTTGAGGTTCGCGAGCTTGATATTCTCCTAAGATCTGCGAAATCACCAGCTGTGAATCGCTACAGAGTGTCGCCTCAGAAGCTCCGATGTCAATTGCAGCTCTTAGCCCGGCCAAGCAAGCTTCGTACTCAGCTTGGTTGTTGGATGTTTTGAAATTGAAACGAAGGAAGATCTCCAGGTGTACTCCGTCATCACTTTCGAGAACTACACCTGCTCCTGAGCCTCTTTGGTTTGATGAACCATCAACGTAAATGGTCCAATGGACTCGAGGGTAATCCGGATCAGTCCCTGTCATTTCCACAATAAAGTCAGCCAGGACTTGAGCTTTAATAGCGCTGCGGGGTTCATAGGATATATCAAACTCAGAGAGTTCAATAGACCATTTGATCATCCTCCCAGCAAGATCGGGCTTGATTAAGACAGAACGGAGTGGCAAATCCGTTCTAACTATGATCGGATGGGCGTGAAAGTACGGACGCAACCGTCGTGAAGCCTAAACAACAGCAAGGGCGGCCTTTTTAATTTTCTGATACCGGATCTCAGCACCTTGCAAGGTCTTGCTAGTGAAATAGACCGATCTTTGTCCATCAGGAGTTTCTTTTATCAAGGCAACGCCCAAAGCTTCATCTGAAATAGCCAAGTACAGAATGAGTGTGTCTTCGGGGTCAGGCTTTGTGAGTATGGGAGGTTTGGATAACACCTCCTTAAGCTCTTGGAAAGCTTTTTCTTGTTCCTGTCCCCACTCGAATTTCTTGGACTTTTTCAGTATTTTGTACAGGGGGAGCGACCTGTGAGCCATCTTCGGCATGAATCGTGCCAAAGCTGCTACTTTGCCATTCAGGGATTGGACTTCTTTGAGATTCTTAGGACTCTGCATGTCTAGAATCGTTTGGCACTTCCCTGGATTGGCTTCAATACCACGTTGAGTTAACATGAAACCCAAAAACTTCCCAGCAGGGACAGCAAATGTGCACTTCATTGGGTTCAGCCTCATGTTAAATTGTCTCAAACGGGTGAATACTTGGCGTAGGTCCTCAATATGATCGCCGCCAACCGGTGTCTTTGCTATTATGTCGTCAATATATACTTCAACAAGTTTGGTGTGCATACCTTCGAAAACCTTGTTGATCATGCGCTGATATGTCGCCCCAGCGTTTTTCAAGCCAAAGGGCATGACTGTATAGCAAAAGACACCACGATCATTTATGAAGGCTGTCTTCTCTTGATCCTCTTCACACATCGGAATTTGGTTGTAACCAGAATAAGCGTCCATGAAGCTCAGATATTGATAACCAGAGGAATCGTCCACCATCCGATCTATATTAGGAAGAGGATAAGGATCTTTTGGACAGCAGCGGTTAAGGTCCACGTAATCAATGCACATTCTCCATTTACCATTGGATTTAGGGACCATCACCACATTCGAAAGCCAAGAGGAATATCGGATTTCCCTGATAAATCCGGCCTTCAGCAACTCCTCAGTTTGCTGGCAAGCTGCCTTCTGTTTCTCTGGGCCTAAACGTCTTTTCTTTTGGGCCACAGGTTTCGTCTCTGGATAGACGGAAAGTTTATGACAGCAGAATTCAGGGTCTATGCCTGGCATATCGGCTGCAGTCCATGCAAAGAGGTCTTTAAACTCTTGCAAGAGAGCCAGCAGTCGCTGCTCTATTTCAGCATCTAGCTTGTCATTGATATGGGTGATCTTTTCTGGAGAATCTCCCAAGACAATGTCCCTGGAACTTCCATCCGGTGTGGGCTTTGATGGGTTGAACGGATCAATGTTCAAATCCGCTCTAGGATCCAGGTCGACAAGACTTACAGATCCAGCCGATGTTCCAGCATCATTAAGTTTCCTCTTTTTATTGGAGGTGTCCAGCTTTGTCATGTTGAGGCTAAGGTTGTAGCAGTACCTAGCCATCTCTTGATCACCCCGGATAGATGACACAGCATTATCCTTGTCAATGAACTTGATAAGGAGATGTGGGGTTGATACAACTGCCTCCATTGCATTCAGAGTAGGACGGCCTATGATGCCATTAAATGGTGATTTGACATCAATCACTAGCACCCGGGACTTAACCGTCCTGGCTCCTGGCTCGCCTTCAAACGAGATAAGGGTGTCAAGATACCCTTTAGTTAGTTGCTTTGCGCCATTAAAAGCTGTTAGTTCCTGCGTGTAAGGCTGTAAGTCTGAGTCTTTAAAACCCATCCTTTCAAAGCAATTATAAAAAATAACATCGCAGGAACTTCCCTGGTCAACAAGGATTCTTCGGACGTCCTTGTTGGCGATCACAGCAGTGATGACTACAGCATCGTCACCACCAGGAATGGTTGGGCCAAAATCCTCGTCAGAGAAAGAGATTGTGGGAGCTTCCATCCCACCTCTGTAAGGGCGATTGTCTTTAACTTTCCCTTGCACAGATAGAATCATTCTGTGATGATTCTTACGGGCTGTAATTGAAGCTCCTCCCCCAGCGAACCCTCCAGCAATCATGTCAATGACTTCACGTCGGCCCTGACGTTGTTGCTGGGGCATGCTGTCTTTCTGTGCTGCATTATCGGTCATTACACCTTTTTGCTTCTCTGCAGCAGAGAACTTTCGAACCGGACTGGGGTTGTTGTCATCCCCATCGTCGGGATCTCTTTCTCTTTTCTCATTCCGTTCTACCCTGTCAAAGGATTTTTCTTTGAACAGGTATTGCTTCAACTTGCCTTCTCTAATTAGCGTCTCAACTGCATTCTTTAGAGCTTGGCACTCATCAGTTGAATGACCATTTTGTTCATGAAAATCACAGTACTTACGTGAATTTCCTGGCCTTTTCATAGGGGCTGGTCTCCTGATGCCATATGTGCTGAAAACTGGCCATCCGACCTCTCTCAAAATCTGAGATGGTCTGGCAGATAACTGTGCATAATGGCTGAAGGAATTGACATGCCTTTCTCGAGGTCGAGGAGGGTGGTTATCCACCTTAGGATTGGTGAATGGCCTCCCCATGCGTTCTGACCTCGTCTTTTCCTTACCCTTCTGGGTTTGGGGAGATGGAGTTGGTGGCTTTTTCTTTGCTGCCATTGCCTCCAAGTGCATCTCTATGCTCACATACTTTGAGGCTTTTTTCCTGAACTCTTCGAAAGTTGCTGGGGGGCTCTTTGCTAATGAAAGAGCGAAAGCTGATCCTGGCTGCAAAGCCTCGATCACGATATGCAGCTTGATAGATTCTGTGAGGTTAGGAACCAGGGCTGCTTCCTTATAAAACCTCTTCAAAAAATCTTTTAAGCCCTCAGTTTCACCTTGCTTAATCTGAGCCAAGGTATGAGACGTCTTGGGTACGTCTCTGGAGATGACAAAGTGGGTTTCAAAGGCAGCTGCCATTTCCGTCCAAGAATCTATGGATCCAGAAGGCAGGCCTTTAAACCACCCGAGGGCTTCCTCAGACAATGTTCGAGGGAACATTCGAGACATCACGTCTTCATCAGCCCCCAAGTACATGGCTTCAAACACATAAGCATCAAGATGCTTAGTTGGATCAGTTTCACCATTATACTTTCCGATGGAAAGTGGTTGAGTGGTTTGAAGGTGCTTGGGGATGCTGATGCCCATAAGTCTCCTTGAAAAAGGAACCTTCAGATTGTAAGACAATGGGGGTGCTGTTGTTGAATCTCTCTTCCTTCGGGAAGCTGCATCCTCAGAATCGCGAGTTTGTTCTCCCTCCTCAAACGTTGGGATCTTTGAGTACTGAAGAGTGGTGGACTTTTCACCATCAGTTGTGTGGGGAGTGTTTCGCGTGCGAGATGACTCTTTATCCTCGCTTTGCCTTTTTTCTCTTCGCAATTCAGCGAGTTCCCTCTGAAGTTGTTTGATCAACTCATCACGAGGATCAGGATCAGACACTGTTACTATCTTCTTTGAATTGCCCTCATGAGAATCAAAGTTGAGTTTTCTGAAGGCGTTAGGATTGGTTCTGCCTTCAGCCTGATTTTCCATGAAGTCTTGTGCTTCGCCTTCCATTGTGGATTACCTGCTCTGTCAAAGGATATGGGAATAACTTTATCGAGTCCCACCGGGCGTGCCAATGATCTGTCCTGGACCGGGGTCAAGAGATCCGATCTCAAGCCAGTCACGAATAGTATGTCAATACCGTATAAGATACCGGATGTATGTGTATCCGATGTGTGTATCCGATGTCCTTGAATGAGGAGAACGGATTAGGCGTCCTGGAGATCCTTCACACCGACCTAACGCGTTGAAGTGGGCGAATGGTGGTGTCACCTGCAAAGATTCTCCGACGCTCAAGTCAGTGATTATATTCCAAGTCAGGAATGTATTCAGAGAGTAATCAGTCGTAAAAGAGCTGAAGAAGAAGATGAAGATCCTTAACCTCAATCATGAAGTTAGTTCATATACCTGATTGGCTCGATTAACGAGGACTCGGTGGTGGGGAACCACCAGCTCCCACTAGCATTATTATATTGCGCACTTACCTGCATGATTGGGTCAAGTGGCTATTTTATATTGAGCGTAGAGAATGTAGACTAGGATTAGGGAACAAGTTGACCATTCCCGTGAGCAGAATTTGGCTCGTAATGCAGGGAATTATTGGTCGATCCCTGTAGCAACAATCTTTGTCTTTTGCACAGTGACGTGTGTATTATCCGATGTCATGGTGTTATCCTGAACAACCGGTATAGGGAGAACGCCTGATACGGAATTACAGTCCGGATGTATACCGATGACACCGGTTACACGTAGATGTCTTATCAAAGACGTTGAAATATGCATAGCAGATCGGATACCGATATTGAGACCGGATCATAATCTATACATTTAAAATATAATGTTTCTCCTACCTAGAATCCGAGATCCCAAATGTCAACCCACGCTTCCTATAACATCCTTAATTTTTAAAATAAATTTCAATAAATCAAATAAAATTTCCAAAAATAGAAGTCGGATTCAATAAATAACAAGCTCGGTTTTACATCAATCCGACCGGTTATTTAAAATACAAATAATTTATTTAAATTTCAAACAGATTTTGAATTAAATAATTTCAATATCTATTTTACATAAGTCGACCGATTCATTTAAAATATACAAATAAATAATTTCACTCGGTATTTTCAGGAGCCGGCCAAGGCTTCCACTAAAATACAATCCGAGCAGCATAAGTGACTTCTCATATCATGGTTGGGCCCTTCATCCACTGGAAAATGACAACAGTAGGGGGTGAGCATAAACATATCAAATAACAGTTATTGAATTAGATTAAAAGTCCAATTAATAACCATTAACAAAACCGATCACACTCGGCCAAAAATTCAAATTCGGTAATTCTAACTCATACTCGACAATTCTAGTCAACCACACTCGATATTTATATCAATTCACACTCGTCAAATATAATAAATTGCCCTCGGTAAATACAACATCATACTCATCAATTCTTACCCGGAAAATATGACATCTTACTCAGCAAGTATAATAATTCATACTCGGTAAACATCACAAATCATTCATTCTCAAAACTGAGACATATATATTCATCATAAAACAGCATGTTCTCTCAATAACACATAAATCAGTGTATGCACATGCTCAACCAAATGGATCCATTAAGTCACATACTTAATCAATGATCAACCAAAACGGGATCATTATTAAGTCTTTCAAATTTTGTGTTGCAACACTGGCTCCCCGAGCCATAATCCAGCTCCTCGCTGATCCGGCCGTTTTACAAGTACCAAACCGCTCTGCGCCTATAATGTAACACCGAGTACCACTCCTAGAGTGATAGCGATCCTCTACTCAGTGCTACGGGCCAGCCTTGAGTCACACTCAAAGGCGTCCGTGGTATAAAAGGAACCACCATAGGGTCTATGCCTTTATCAGGTCGTCCACAACAGGACCGACATCACAGGCCCCCTACAGTCCTGTGTGCGTCTCAATACAATTGATATATCAAACAATATCAATCACATATCAACACCAACTCATATCATTCCACTCAGCATAATAACCAACATAGCATGCAATTATATATCATGAAAATTCATGAATATAACTCATATCATATCACCTTCATCAATCTCATATACATATATATAATCAGCATATCAATATAAAACATAAATGTCATATAATTGGGGTATCACACCATGTTCCCAAACACATATCATATATAATAATGACACCCCAAATCCATTCATAAACCATCTATTTGAGATGTAACGCTCCCCTACCTGGAATAAGAAGTTCCAGCAGCTATAATCAAGTCACTGCTCCAGAATTCCGACTGGAATTGCAGTATTGCACCAGTCCCAAGCTTTCCTCGTAAAGAGAATAAAATGAAGACTTAACTTTCTTCTTGCTCATTGGTTTCCAGTAAAGTTTAGAAATAAGAGAATTTTAGATAGTAATCTCACTTTCAAAAGTTCTCCCATTAATCCAGCAATGGAAGTATTTATATATATGATTCATGCAGAAGAGACGTGAATGAATAGAAGTATTCTGACATACGTCTCTTTCATGATAATGAAAGATTAAGATATTTAAGGAAAAGGGGACAACACATCAAAAAGGGTCCCATTCTTAGAAAATATCTCAAAAGTGAAACTGCTAGAAGGTAGAAGAACAAATTTACGTGGAAAGCATCCACAGTAAAATATTTATTAATTCTGAATCGGTTTCTGTGTATTTCGACTCGGTCTCAGTATATCCCGACTTAGTTTCCTCATTCTGGGCATCTCTTTCCGAGAGGACTCATCAGAGCTTCTTCCCGCTCGAAATTCCTTCATTTGGAGTTCATCCCATGAGACACAACTTTCCTTCCTCAAAAATGATCCACTCAGAATGTCTCATTTAGACGGTTCACTTAGATATATTTCTGCCCGAGTCAAGCCCTTTACTTGTGTCACTCGGAAGTCTCCTACTCGAAAAGATCACTCGGATATTTATTCTCCTCGGAATTATTTACTCAGAAAACATACTCAATCGGATTTCAAGTCTCTGTCCAGAAACATTTCCTGGAAAGACTCACTCAGAATGTTTCACTCAGAAGTGTCACAAAGACACTTCACTCGGTAAATCTTCCACCTAGATATACTCTACTTGGGAGTTTACTAATCAGAATATCGGTCCGAGAAGTACTTCCACTTCTCTCGGAAATAACCCATTCGGAATCATTCCACTCGGAGATGTTTCCGTTTCACTCGGATTTACTTCACTCGAACGTGTCTCAATCAAACACAATGTTACTTCGTTCAAGAATGATTTTCTTAATGATGTTTTACTCGAAAACATCTTAACTTCACTTGGAATGATCTCCTGAGTCATGTTTCACTCAGAATCATATCCATTTCACTCGAAAAATCTTGTCTTTGACATTTTTTACTCAGAATTTCATTCAGAAATTCTTCTTTAATCCCTTTTTAAATTATTTTTCTAAAAATCATAAAAATTAGGATGTTACACTTCCTGTCACATTTCAGAATCAAAAACCTACATTACACATAATCGATAACTCTCTGGTTAATTAACCACTCATCGAACTCACAAATCATTTCTTAACTATTTGGAAATTCAAAATCATATACTAACAACTAATTAGGCAAAATGATCTAAGTATAAAATTTCCACTTACCGAACGATCGTCGATAAGTTTTTGAAAGCTAGGTTACGAAGTATCAATGCTGTCCATTCTCAAGGATGGCTTTGGAATTATCTATAGCTATAAAAATGAAAGGATTAAAGCTTGAACCCGTAAATTGGAACCAATCAAACAATGGTTCTTTGAAATTTACCTTTCCACTGAATGAATCAACAAAACCCAATGCCTCCAAAGCTTCCCCCACTTGGATTAGTTCTAAAAAAACTCTAAAAAGTCATGAATTTGAAGGAATTTGAGGGTGGGGGTTCAATAAGCAAGCTAAAATTGAGTATGAGCTCATGGCACCTTACCTTGACAAATGCTAGACAGAAACCCCAAAGCTGCCCATGAAGTTAAGAGAGGAAATGGGGTTCTAGCTTGCCTTTGCTTTGAGTAAAATAGAGAAGATGATGGGAGGAAGAGATAACAGTGGAGGAGAAGTAAAGAAGAAGAAGTGCTCCCTTTCTTTCTTGGCATGCATGAGGGAAATAGTGAAATGAGGGAAAGGGAATGAAATTGGCTTTAGTCATTAAGGGTAAAATTGTTGTTTTACTCATCTGGTTAATTTCTAAAACTAATCTGATAACTTTAAGTTACCCAAAACTTATCCAGATGGATTCTAAAAATTAATGCACCTTTATTTAATTAACTTAACACCCCCAATTAATTATCTAATTAATAAAATTAATCAATAATTAAGCTTGGGATGTTACAGAGGTAAAATTGAAAGTTACAATAGTATTGTCTTAAAAATTCAAGCAATGTGTATATTGAAAATGATGGCAATCCAAGACAAAATATTTCGCACCCATTTGAGAAAGATGAAACAAAAATCGACTAAGAATGGTTAAAAAGAAGTGTCTAATGAAGACATATTTATCATCATATCATGGAAGAGAAGTGGAAATGCAAGATAAAGATGTGTAGAGCATAACAACTATATCACTAAAGTTGGTTCTCATGGAGAAAGAAGGAAAAAGGGTATAAAAAAAAGGAGAGACAAATTTGATTTATGGAGGGACATTTGAGAACCAAATGTTACTAAAACCATGTGGAAGACACATACGTAATGGCTGACATTGTATAAACGAACATCCATTAATTTATATTAGGGGTGGCAAAACAGGTCAAGGCCCGCATAAGCCTATCAAAATACGGGTCGGGCTGAGCTGAACCAAAATAAATAAACATGCCAAAAATATTGACCCGACCCGTATTCCATTTGGCCTGTGGGTCAAAACGGGCGGGTCTGTTTTTTAAAGAATTATATATGTTATTTTTTATTTTAAATTTAAACTATTTTTAAGTCTTTTTTTAAAAAACTTTAGATATAAAATTAATATATACACTTAAATTAATAATTGCAGAATTATTTTTTAATTTCTTTATTTAGTATAATAATATTAATATAGAAATAATTTATATATGGACAATTGAGCTATATATGGACTATTGCAATCAATTAGATATTGCAAACATATATTACATTGCAACATTATATATATGGACTATTACATTGCAGTATTATATATGGACTATTGCAGTTACGAGTTTTTTGAACGGGTTAACCATTAAAGTATATATTAATATATTTTTTAATACAGGCCCAACGGGCCGACCTGGTTCTTGAGGGCATTTTTTTATGGGTCAAAATAGGCTGGACCTATCTGGGAAAAAACAGGTTCCAGAGGTTGGCCTAGCCCGGCCCATTTTAACAGGCCAAACGGGCCAGGCCACGAGCCTGACCCATATTTCCCCCCCTGATTTATATACGTATGGTTGCGTAAGATAGAGTACATATATGAAACATATTTTCTATATTACACAAAATATTATATTATTTATCATATATAAATGTATGCTAAAAATATTTGTTAGTTAAAAAATATATTTATTACTTTAAAATAAAAATTAAAGTTTATTTCATTCAACTACATGGTGTAACATCCCGATTAAGATTAATGGTTGATTCAGATTAATTGCTGATTGGCTAAAAGTGGTTGAATAATAACAATGCCAGGAAAATGACGCATGTGCCCTCTTGGTGGTATGAAGGGCTTCGGTCCCTCTCTCACTCATCATTTACGTTAAGTTTGGAAAAGAAAAGTGAGAGCTGAGCGTTTCTTCTCTTCGTGCATGCAGAGGTGCTGTTTGTGAGCAGCCCAAGCTTCTTCTACTTTGTCTTCTTCCTCCACTTGAAGACTGTTGGAATCTCGAGTGGAAGTGTGCAACATTAAGTGCCTCAGAGTGGTAGAAATATCCCACTGATGGTAAGACGGAGCTGCTCAAGGAGGAGAACAACGTTGGGCATCTTGGAGGCTCAAAAATCCTCCACTGTCCCTGCATGCTGAAGCGCTGAGTGCCTTGGAGGCAGAGATACCCGAGAGTGAGGGAACAACTTTTGGTTCTTCCAAAGCAGAGTGTTGTGTTGGACGACTAGAGCAGGGTCACTTAATTGAGAAGAAGCGATCGGAGGGCAACCGATCAGAGCTATAAGCTTGAGGAGCTTCTGGAATCTTCATTCCAGGTAGGGGGCTGATTTACATCTCAAATGCATGGTTTATGGACGGGTTCCGGGTGAAATTACTTCATTGTGTTGTGTTGTACTTGTAACGTGTTGATTGTTGTATTTCGATTGAGTGATAGCCCGGATGTGTGATGATTATGAATTGTGTGGTGCATGTCGATTCCGTCCATGAGATGTATGTTGATAAGCATGAGGATGCTGAGTAAAATGCATGAGATGCATGTGTATGTTATTATGATTGCCGAGTGCATTATACTGTGAGATAGTGGATAAATATCCGTTTGTTGTTTACATTAAAATGCATGAGATGCTTGTGGCTGTTAATGAGAAAGCCGGGTGTATATGTATGAGTCTGTTATACTGATTCCATTTTGTGATTTTATATAAATGCATGAGATGTGAATCTGTTTTGTTAGTTCTCGTTTGGGATTTTATGTTAAAAAGCATGTGATGCATGTGATGAAAGTGTGGATTGCCGAGTGTATGCAAATGATGTGCTGAATCCGTTGTGATTTTATAATGGCTGCATGAGATGCATGTATTATGAGGTGCTTGACGAGTGAAATGGCACTATTGTACTAATGAATATGTATGAGATACAATGAAAGACCTTGGGTTGGACTCAAGGCAATGTCGAGTGCATTTAGCGTTGGACGCTTGATGAATAAGACCATATGCATCTGATTTGCCATTGAAAATGTTGAGAGCATATAGCGTGGGATGCTTAATACAGAATCGGCAATCAGATGAATATATGTGAAATATAATAAAAGACCTTGGGTTGGACTCAAGGCAAACCTACCGAGTTGGACTCAGGGCTGCCCGTAACACTTCCGTTGTCGCTTGGAGTGACTGTGTTACATGAGAGGGAAAATGGTTTGGTACCAGTAAAACGGCCGGATTAGCTTGGAGCTGAGAAAAAGGCTTGGAGCCTATGTTTCAACAATAAAAATTAATATTGACTAATCGGATATGACTGAAATGATGTATGCACACTTATAATTGTTGTTGAGCTCAATGTGAATTGTATATGTGTAATGTTATTGAGAATAACATGAATAATATAGTCTTGAATTGACTTGAGTGAATTCCGACTGGATGGATGTATATATACTAATACTGTTGCCGAATACAATACGATGGTATGGTTGTGGTATATGTTGTTGTGAATAATATGAATTATATAGCCATGTATGAATTGAATAATTCTGATCGGATGATGTTATGTGAATGTCCATATTGAATAGCAGTGTATGTTATTATTGATTGAGATATGTAATTTGCATGATGGAGACTTTGAGGATTAATCCGAGTCAATAACTGTCATTTAATATATAAATGCTCACCCCTACTGTGGCTATATTTTTTAGTTTATGCAGGTCGGGCTGGAGGATGACGAGTGCTCCTCAAGTCCGAGTGATGAGCATTCATACTGCTGTAGTGTACATATTATACCTATTGTATATAAATATCATAAAGCCTTGGCCGGCTCTCATGTAATCCGTCTGTCTGAACGTATTTATTTATGTGGATTGACTATCGGAGTTGTGAACAAGTATACATACATACATACATATATATATATATATATATTGCATTGATATGGTGTTACTTGAATCGACTAGGAAGTGGTGACGAAAGAATAATGCTAAGTCAATAAATTCTGAGTGGAATATAGTTGGGAGAGCCGTTCCGAGTGAGGCTTTGGCGAGTGAGCCTTTTCCGAGTGATGTAGGCTCGAACTGATTCTGAGAGATCTATGTTCGAAATGACTTCTTCCGAGGGAAGAATAGTCATGATGCCGAGTGGAAAATAACTGGGAGAACCTCTTCCGAGGGAAGAAGGGTTTAATACTCCCGAGTGAGAATTGACCGAGAGAATTTCTTCCGAGGGAAGAGCGGTCAAAACGTTTCCGAGTGAAACCCATCTTAGTAAACCTATTCCGAGTGGATAAGGTTCAAATATTTCCGAGCAGGTCTTAACCTAGTGAATTATTCTGAGTGAAGAGGGGTTAGTGTATTTCCGAGTGGAACTTGATTAAGGAGATTATTTCCAAGGAAGGGAGGTCAAGGTATTTGCCGAGTGGAGCTTAGCCGATAGAACTCTTCCGAGTGAGACATACTATATAGAATCTTTCCCGAGTGGATGAGGTTATACACTTAAGTGAGACTTGACCTAGTAAAGTGTTCTCCGAGTGAGGAAGATGAAAATATGCCGAGTGAAGAATGGGTAAAACACTTCCGAGTGAATTGAGGTTGAAATACACCGAGTGATGTATGACTGGGGAAACATTCCGGGTAAGGGAAGGTTTATGGACTCGAGTGGAATAACCGAGGGAATCATTTCCCGAGTGGAGATTAAGACGCTTCCGAATGAAGCATGTCTGTGACCTTCTTGAATAAAAATAAGGATCTGGCTAAGAGTTTACCGGGTGAAGCATGACCCGCTGGGGACCGTTCCCGAGTGAACGTAGGTCCCGATTCTGAGTGATGGAAATACCCGAGTGCATGGGCTCGCTTCAGCGAATGAGGAATCGCTCCAGCGAGTAAGGCTCGCTCAAGCGTTATCATCCGCTGGCTTTCGTTTAACTGAAGCTGGGTCTTGCCAGCGTGTGGTATCCTGACCCGGCCTTCCCTTTTCTCTGATCGGCTTTCTATTTCCCTTGCCTTCAGTTTGTTTTATTTATCCCGACTCCTGTTCTGAATTTTGGAAAAAATTTCCCTAGTCTCGGGTTTGCTTCTATTTAAGTCGGGTTGTTTCACATGGGAAGTATTTACATATTATTTAACACATGTTTAGAATTTATTTAAAATATTTTTTTCCATTCAACCTGGTGGTTTTGAACCAAAGACATCATAGTATAAAACCATACCTTAAGCCATTAAGTCCTATAGATGATTAGTTATTTAAAATATAATTGAATTTTTATGCTAAAATATAAATGAATTTGAAATAATATCTATATATAAAATATTTTATAAAATTGAGTCATTTAATGTAGCACTTGATTTTTATTATTAATTGATTTAAAAAAAATCAAATTATCATATACTTAGTCTATATAGGTTTATTTTATTTTTTAAGAATCATGTTAAATAAGAATTCATAGTTGATATATTTTAGAAATTTAAAATTTATTTTTTAAGTTAATAAATATTTTGTAAAAAAATCCTATAAATAATTGCTCTAGTTTAATAAGTATTTTGAATCCTAAAATTAATAATAATCAAATTGAAAAAATATTATTACGCGTAGTCTCTTTTTTAAAGTCCTATTTTTGTAAGAATAAAATTCAATATACGAAATGTTTTTTTTAAAAAATCAATAAACAAAAAATTTATAAGAATTGTTAAGAATTTAAAAATAAGTTTTCTTTTAGTTAATATAGGTTTGTTAAAATTTGCATAAAAAGTAAATTTTTTTGAAAATAAAGTTTTGAAAATACTGAATATATTTTATTATGAATCAAAAGAAATTCTAAATAAATTGATTGTGATTGTTTAATAAGTACGGCAACTCCTTAATTTTTTAAAAATAAATTAAAATAAAGTTATTGTACTTGGTCTCGGTTGTGTTTAAATCTTTTCTTTTTCTTTAAGAATCAAGTTGGATATATGAATTTTCTTACTAGTAATACAGTAATACAATAAGTTAGATAAAAACACATTCCACTTAGTTAAAGTTGGATAAAATGGATGATTAATTTAACAATCTCAAATAAATTATTAATTTAAAGCTTAAACTCAATCTTAACCTTTTAAAAATCTAAAATAATGATAAAACTTCATAATTTTTGCATTTAAAATCTAAAAAAATTCTTAAGTTACAAAGTATTTTCTTCTATAAATTGAAAAGAAATTTTTAATAAATATCAAATATTAAATTTAAAAAAAATCAAATTTAAAGAAAGCTTACACTTTGTCCTCACGTGAGTTAAGTATTATTTTTAGTTAAAAATCATATTATTGCGAAAACATCAAATTTGATATATGATTCTTTTGCCAGTAGGGGTGCTTACGGTCTGGATTAATTTGATTTTTAGATAAAATAAGATCTATTCGATCATATTATTAAGTTATAATTCGGTTTAGTTTGATTAAAATGTATGATGGCATTTGATCTGATCCAATCTAATCTGTTTAAATGCGGTTTGAATTGGATCGATTTGTTTAGTTTTATATCAATTATATTTTTTTTGTAAAATCAAGTATAAAACATATAGTTCCAATCTAATAAAATTAAGAATAACTACTTCAAAAACAAAATAACCATTTTAAAAATTTCAACATAATAAAAAATAATAAATAAGTATCTATAGTCTTTTAAGTCTCATCACTTTAAGATTAAGTAATATACAAAATTTAGTAAGATAATGTAAATACATGAGTAATATATTGAAAATTGCGGTTAAGTTGAGCTTGGTTTAGTTTTCAAAGATAAATTTAAAATTTGATTCGAACCACATACGTAAAACGGTTTTTTTACGGTTTTGATTTGATCATTTTTTGGTTATTTTAGGTCAATTGAACAGTTTTATTCAATTGGATAAAATGAATAGTTTTACATTTTAAAAAATTATTAACCATAGTAGCTTAAAATCGACTAGAATAAGTTATTAATTGTAGTATCTTAAATTAACCAAACCCTAGAATAATGTAAGCCATTCTTAATTGAAAAACTAAAATAATGTACAATTAATCACTATAAGCAATTAGGCCATAATATTAATTCACCACATGTATTATACCATTCTGCAATAACATGAGAGGGGTAAAATGGGTCAAAATAAAATAGAAACCACATCATTCTAATGTTCTAGATTCAAGTTAGTGATAACATATAGTAATGATATTTTTTTAAAAATTTAAATTTAAAATAAAAGAGTAAAAAAAAAACAAATAGATTTAAAGGGGTAACAAACATTGTCAGGTTAAACTTTTGAAGGTATACTATAATCAACTTTACTATCATAAAATTAAAAACAATTCATCTAAAAAATAACTATATTTTTATTTTATAATTATTACTAAAGATCTATACCAAACAATCACTGTATACAACATTCTAAAAAATGGCTAAAAATGGAGGAGAAATAAAAAGTTATAAAAGCACAGTTACCATAAAAGTGTAGAAATATTTTATTAACTTTAAATTAGAATCCAAATCCAAACTAAAAGCACTTAGGATAATAAGGGTAAAAGTATAAAAATTTGAATTGGAATCCAAATTAAAAACTAGAATAACAAAAGAGACGATTAAAAATATAAAAAAAAATTGAGGGAAAAGAGAACTAAAAAGATAATAGATAAAGAAATTATTGCAGATGAATATAGTGTGTAGAAATGTACAATCAAATTAGATGCTTGTGGCTTAATTTATTGAGTGTTTCTACTGTACCCTTAAGAAACTGGGAATTTTGGAACCCTTAACATGTTGTCCACTTTATTAAAAGACATATAAAATATTTATACACAATATTTTATATATTTTAATAATTCTAACTTTTTAAAATTAAAGATTAACCCCTTTCTTTTTTTTATCATTTCCTCTTCTAAAATTTAACCCAATTTAGTCCTTCGATCTTTGCGATCACATTCTGCAATATTCCTGCACTCAATCTCTCACTTTCGTTGACCCTCTTGTCGATTCTCTCCATTTATCTCATCAAAATTCGGTTTTGCTTCTTGCTTCTGCGATTGCGCTGTTTCTCGAAATTCAACTCTAGATTAAGGTTTATGAGGTGGCTCTTGCATTTGGCCTCGGGAGTGAAAATTTTTTCTCTGGGGTTCTAAAATTTGTGATTTTAATGCGACATGTGGATTCAATTTAATGCTGGGATTGTGATTTTGTGGGAGAGAAGAATGATTATCAAGAGGAACTTGAAATCCCAAATGCCGAGTCTAAAACGGGTCAAACTCAGTGACCCGGTGGGTGAGAATGACGAGTGCTCTTATGGTCGTAAGAAGAAGAAGACCAACGGTTACTACTCTCTGAACCTTCTCGGAGACGTCGCTGCCAGCGTAATTCTAGTGGGTTTGCACGGTTTACGTAGCACCAGAGTTTCGGAGAAGGGTTTCTCTGCTTCGTGGTGCACCCAAGTTTCGTGTTCCCCTGGTGAACTTGAATCGAGCTCCAAAAACGATGCCGTTTAGGCAAAGAAGAACCAGGTTCAGCGGCCACCTCTGGTTCGGGCTTCAAGGGGAAGAGTTCAGGTTCTATCTTCGCGCTTCAACGACTCTGTTATTGATAACTCAGCTCAGAGGGAAAAGAGGAAGGAAGTATGAAGTTTTTGTGAGGGAGAATAGAAGAGGGAGGGGTTAATCTGATTAGGGAAAATTTTAAAAGAAAGAAGGGGTTAATCTACAATTTTAAAATTTAAAATTATTAAAATATATAAAGTATTATGTGAATAAATATTTTACATATCTTTTAATAAAGTGAACAATATGTTGAGGGTTTTAAAACCCCCTATTTTTTAAAGGGTACAATTGAAACACTCTAATTTATATTGGTTGTTCAGGTTTTGCTCCTCGTGGGTATGAAAAACCAATAACGTGGTGACCTTGGGAAAACGCTTGGATATAACCCTGGGAGACATTGAGTGGAGACATTCGTTTCCAGAATCACATGTTAAAGTTCTTCGACATACGTACTCTAACCATCATCCCTTAATCCTTCATTTGACTAGCCCAGTGAGTAAGAGACATGATACGCCCTTCTACTTTCACGCAGCTTGGGCTAGATATAATGAAGGCCACAGGGAGTGTAAAAGCAGTTGGAGACTTCTACAGATCATTCCTTGACCCAGTTAGACGCTAAATTACAAAAACAGTACCATGAAATTTGAGACAAGAAGAACTTTTCTGGTTCTAGAAATCCCATGAGGAATGGGTTCGCTCGACAGATAGGAACACCAAATTTTTTCATACTCAAACTGTTGTTAGGAGAAAGAGAAATAAGATTCATGGCTTACATATGGATGGTGTTTGGTGTACAGATCAACCAAAACTGAAACAAGAAGCCAATAAGTTTTATTCCAACCTTTTTCATGGAAATACTATTGTTCTCGGTCTGGTGCAAGATAGGTACTAAACATGCTTGAAGGAGTGTATCTGCTAGTGTTACTAAAGATGAAGTGAGATGAGCAGTGATGACCATGGGCTCCTTTAAAGCACCACGTCTGGATGACTTCAAACCTTACTTTTACAAAAAAAATATTGCCATATAGTTGATGACGATGTTCGGAGATTGTGTTGATCCCGAAAGTTGAGAACCCGTCATCTTTTAAGAATTTAAGGCCTATTAGCCTTTGTAATGTCTCTTACAAGTGCTGACTAAGGTTATTGTTAACAAACTCCGTCCCTTCTTGGATGAATTAGTGGGACCCCACCAAAGTACCTACCTTTATTCCCAAAAGAGGTACTGTAGACAATGCTATCTTGGTTCATGAAGCTATTCATTGTATGCACAAGTCTAGAGCGAAGAATGGTATCATGGCCTTTAAAGTTGACTTTGAGATTATCATCGAGTGAAATAGGACATTTTGGTTATGCAGTGAAAATGAAGAGTTTCTTGTCTATTACCTCATGCTCTGTCCAACCTCCTTTGGTTAATTGTCTTGTAGGACTACTAATCCTCCTATTAAATATGATAACGAGGAAATTAAGAGTAATAAGAAAAGCATATATCTTTATGCAAATAACTTGTAAATAGAGCCTTAAGTGTCTGTTTGAATAGAGAAATTTAAAACTCTAAAATTTTTAAACTAATCATAAAGAGTGATTATATAAAAAATTTAATGAAGCAGAAAGATATGATCCAACATATTTTGAAGAATTAATGACTACATCAAACAAATACTAATGAAGCCAAGGCATATTGTCGCAAACATAGTTGCAAAGGTTTTCTCAGACCAAACGGAGATTGGCTCTTAAGTGCAAAGGCGAAAATGAGCTAGAGTAAAAATTACTGGTTTAGTAAACCATGAACAACATTAGGTAAAAGAAGAGAAAATGTTGGTTAAAATTTTCACAGAACATACAAAACTTTGATAATGATTGTGCTCTATCTTTAATTCTTTGATAAGTTGGTTTATCTAATATATTCTTATTATTAATTTGGTGAAGAAAGACATAAAGTCTTTATAAAAGTTACTTACAATGGACTCACAGTATACATGGTTGAGGATAATGATCCTTGTTGCCTTTAAATACTCATACGATGATCTAAACATTTTTAGCTGTATTTTTAAATTATTGTTTCAGTTGCACCGACATCTACAACATTAATATTACAACCTGTGTTGAATAATGTGGTCAATATGACCATAAATAGTGTTTCAAAGGGGTTGTAAAAGGATAAAAATTTATGAAATTGTAGTCATAATTATGGTTATAAGAGTCAAATTCTTAATGTTTATTGTTTAATGTCGGCAAGGGTGCAGGAGGAATGATGGATACTGAAAAAGGGAGAAGAAAATCAAGGAGGAATCAAAGTTAGTATAGTGATTTTTTGACCAGAAAAACACATTATTGTTTTAGTTGCACTGACTTCTACAACATTAATATTACAACTTGTATTGAATAAATGTGGTCAATACGACCATAAATATTATTTCAATGGGGTTGCAAAAGGATAAAAATATGTGAAATTACAGTCATAATTGTGGTTATAAGAGTTGAATTATTAATGTTTATTGTTTAACATCGGCAAGGGCATAAGGGAGTGATGGATACGAAAAAAGGGAGAAGAAAATTAAGGGGGAATTGGAGTTAGTGTAGTGATTTTTTGACTAGAAAAACACACTTTTGTAACATCATAACCGAGCGTTAATGGGCAAATTAAAATTAATAGCTGAATAATTAAAAGTGGCATGGGAATTACGCATGTGCCCCTTGACTATATAAGTGATTTCGGTCTCTCTCTCTTCCATTCACGCTGAGCTGGGAAAAAGGGAGAGAGAGTTGAGCCATTTCTCTGTTCGTGCATGCAGAGGTACCATCCCTGTTTCTCTCTGAAGTTTAACTAAGCTTCTTCTTCTTCTTCTTCTTCTTCTTCATCCCTTCTTCGTGAGCAACGTTGTGGTGTCTTGGAGGCTCGAAATCCTCCACTGTTGGTAAGGTTGGGACTGTTCGAGAGAGCTGACAGCCTTGGGTTTCTTTGAAGTTGAGTTTGGAGGTTGACGACTAGAATCAAGGTCGTTTAAGCGAGAAAGAGTGACCGAAGAGCGATCGGTCAGTGTTTGTTAGCTCGAGGAGCTTCTGGGGTTTCTTATTCCAGGTAGGTAGGGGGTGCTTTACATTTCAAATAAATGGTTTATGGACGGGTTCCAGGTGAAATTGCTATACTATTTGTTTTATAACTTTGACATGTGATGATTGGTGTGTTCTGGTTGAGTGATAACCTACGAAATACCCGAATATGTGATATCTATGAGTTATGTAGTGTTATGTTGATTTCCGTCCATGTTTACATGTTGAATTGCATGAGATGCATGTTGATGATAATGAGAATGTCGAGTGATTGCATGAGATGCATGTTGATGATAACAAAAATGCCTAGTGCTTGCATGAGATGCATGTTGATGATAATGAGAATGCTGAGTGCTTGCATGAGATTCATGTTGATGATAATGTGAATGCCGAGGGCATACAACGTGAGACGCTTATTATTAAAATAGTAATCAAATGTATATGCATGTGATACTATGAAAGACCTTGAGTGGGACTCAAGGCAAGCCGACTGAGTGGGACTCAGGGCTTGATAATGTGAATGCCGAGGACATACAGCGTGAGACGCTTATTATTGAAATAGTAATCAAATGTATATGGATGTGATACTATGGAAGACCTTGAGTGGGACTCAAGGCAAGCTGACTGAGTGGGACTCAGGGCTGCCCGTAACACTACCGTTGTCGCTGAGAGTGACTGTGTTACATGAGAGGGCAAACGGTTTGGTACCAGTAAAATGGCCGGATCAGCTGAGAGCTGAGTATAAGGCTGAGAGCCTATGTTGCAACATAAAACTTAATAATGAACAATTGGATCCGACTGACTGAATGTGTATACACTGATAAATGTTACCGAGTGCAATGTGACTTGTATGGTTATGTGTATATGTTATTGAGAATACGTGAATTATATAGCCTTGAATGAATTGAGTAAATCCTGATTAGATGATGATGTGTGAGTAATCATATTGAATGGCAGTGTATGTTGTTATTTATTTGAGACAGCATATTGTATAGTTGAGAATTGGAAGATTGATCCGAGTCAATAACTGTCATTTAATATGTAAAATGCTCACCCCTACTTATGGCTATATTTTCAGTGGATTTAGGTCGGGATGGTGAATAACGAGTGATCATCATGCCGAGTGAGGAGTATTTGTATAGATTTAGTGTACATAATGTATATAGTTATGATATAGCCTTGGTCGGCTCATATGTAAACCGTTTGTTTTGAGTTGATACACGAATTTAAACTACCCAAAATTATGAACATATGTATATATAATTCTATGATGTTGATTGAATTGTCCAGTGAGACATAGTTGAGAGAACCTCTTCTGAGTGAAGAAAGGTTAAAATAGATCCGAGTGAGATATGTCTGAGAGGACTACATCCGAGGGATGGAAGGATAGTCAAGATGTTTCTGAGTGAGACATAGTTGAGAGAACCTCTTCCGAGTGAGGAAAGGTTAAAATAGTTCCGAGTAAGAAATGTCCGAGAGGACTACTTCCGAGGGAAGGATAGTCATGATGTTTCCGAGTGAGACATAGCCGAGAGAACCTCTTCGGAGTGAAGTAAGGTTAAAATAGTTCCGAGTGAGATATGTCCGAGAGGACTACTTCCGAGGGAAGGATAGTCAGGATGTTTCCGAGTGAGACATAATTGAGTGAACCTCTTCCGAGTGAAGAAAGGTTAAAATAGATCCGAGTGAGATATGTCCGAGAGGACTACTTCCAAGGGAAGGATAGTCAAGATGTTTCTGAGTGAGACATAACCGAGAGAACTTCTTCCGAGTGAAGAATGGTTAAAAATAGTTTCGAGTGAGACATGACTGAGAGGACCACTTCCGAGGGAAGGAAGGTCAAGATGTTTCCGAGTGAGACATGATCGAGGGAACTACTTCCGAGTGAAGGAAGGTTAAAATGTTTTCGAGTGAGGTATGACCGGGTGAATCATTTCCGAATAAAGGTTAAAGTGCTTCCGAGTGAACCATGTCAGAGATGAGACCTTCCAGGTGAAGAGTAAGGATCCGACTATGCGTGAGAAATTCCGAGTGAGGCATGGCCTGATGGGACCATCCCCGAGTGATAGGAGGTTCCGATTCCGAATGAAGGAATACACCGAGTGTAGGGACTCGCTCTAGCGAGTAGGCGTTCGCTCAAACGACTTTTACTAGTTCCGCTTTTCTGAATCAGGATCTCGTCAAGCGACTGATACCCTGACCCCATTTTCTGTTTCCCGACTCCGTTTTCTTTCTCGATTCTGGAATTTGAACGCGAAAAATTTTCCCCGGTTTTCGGGCTTGTCTTTATTAAGTCGGGATGTTTCAACTTCCACCATTTATATATCATTGGTGCAATTAAGGAATGTTATAATATCTATATCGTTAATATATTAAATATATAATTAATATATTAAATATATTAAATATAACTTAATGTATAAAATATAAATAATTTATATATTAAAATTTATAAAATATATTAATGTACCAAATATATATAATTTATATTTTAAAGCCATTAGAATAATTTATAAATTATAATTTATATACATAACACATTAAAATAATTTATAATTTATATATAATATATGTAATGTTAATATATATATATAAAGTTAATTATATATAATTTATAATAAATTATTTTAATGGTTTGAAAATATAAATTATATATATATTTTATAAATTAATATATTTTATAAATTTTAATATATAAATTGTTTATATTTTATACATTAATTTATATTTAATATATTTAATATATAAATGATATAGATATTATAACATTCCTTAATTACATCAATGAAGTAGTTATCTCGGTGGTTACCATGACTTATTGTACTTGAAGGGTTCTAGGTTTAATCCTTGTGGCATACAACTTTTATTGTTATATATATTTAATTTATAAATGATATAGATATTATTACATTCCTTAACTGCAATGTATAGTATATAGTTTTTGATATATATATATATATATATATATATATATATATATATGCCTTGACCGACTCTTATCATGCATGATATGTAAATGTGTAGTGGATAGGTATCTTGTAACGGGATGTTTCTCTTATGTGAGAGTGAGATGAATAAATCTGTGTCATATAACCATACAACATCCCCTCTTGGAATGTATGTGAATATATCTTTATCTCATATATGGGTATGCTGATGCTTTAGATTTGAGATAAACATAGATGGATCCATAACAAATGCACTATATTGATAATGTCCAAGAATTGTTATATATCATGATATTAGTATGGATTGCATTATGAGCAAGTTATGTTGCATGATATGAATGATATAATGATGTGTTTATGCTTGTGAGGTGAAGCATGCACAATGGCATTGAAAACCTAGATGGTTTGCCATGTTGTTTTATTATGAAAACATACATAAATGGAAACTAGGTAGGTCATATTTTGATCTATGAGGTTTCAGAACCTCCGTATAGGTTGGATAGCCCTTATAATTGATTTGAAATGTGTTAGAGTGGTTTTGGACCATTTTGGCTAAATTTGGCATGGTTTAGAAATGTCCCTAATTGTATTTTGTGCCTATCTCACTCATTTGTGAGAATTTTAAGGCGTGACTTGTGGCCGCAAGTCACAATTAGTACTAATAGGCTTGTGATGAAGTTTGGCGGCAATTAGAGGTCATTTGAAGAAAATAAGGTATGCAGAAATTGGTTTGGTTAGAATTATACAGAAAATTCTACATAATGAATTCATTTTGGTCCAAATTGATAGGTAATGTGGTGCATAATTGATATAACACACGCTTGATGAATTAAGGTTAAAATCATGTTAAAATATTAAGTTTTGATTGGTTAAAATGTGCCCAAAAAGTCCTAGGCGATGTATGGTTCTAAGGTCCCAAAACATGGCAAGTTGAAAAGGCAAAAAAGGGGTATCAAAGGGTGATCCACGGCTAGTGGGCCAAGTCGTGGATCCCCCGCCTGAAAATTTTAGTTTTCCGTATTTGTGCCTTTGTGTTTGACCTTTTGTGACCCTTTGCCTAGGATTTTGATTTTTTTATCTTGGTCCCTTTTGGCACTCTTTTTCATGTGTTTTATTGCTTTTATGTGTGAGAAATTCTTCTTGAATCCAAACAGTGTTTTAAGATCATCACAACCTCTAAATATTGTTATGGATTTTGGATTTTATCATATTGCGACACTTGATTCTTTTGAGTTAGCCCACGATGCAAGTGGTTAGTTTATGATTGAAACACAAAAAAATTATTTACATTTTTGTTAATTATTTATACTTGTAACGGAATTAGTTTAAGAGAATCGGGTGTCACATGAAACCTAAGAATGAACACTATTTTCCAAAAGCATAGGGAATTTCCATCCCTAAATTCCAACAAAGGCCTCTCTTAATGACACTCGAAGCCCTCACAATAGCTTTCCAAAGTCTCGAATCTTTTAGTGAGATTTTAAGGACAACACCACAAGATTCCTACAATTGTATTTTGCACGAGAAAACTTCACCAAAGGATTTGAAGGATTAGCTAACATGGCCTATCAAAGATTAGCCATATAATCTTCGTTTAGAACATGAATGTTGTTTGCTAAAAAAACACGAATACTTTAAAAGCCCAAGGTATAAATTATCTTTTAAGAGATAAGGTGAATGTTTTTCCTATCTCTAATTACCAATCAAAAGAAGCAACTTTCTTCATATTAAGCATACCACAAATACTAGAAACCACATTCTCATTAACATTATTTGAGACGTCTCAAAACTAACTTCTTGCCCAAATACACTCCCAAAGTTGTGAAAACCTTTCATGATTAAGGATGCTTGATCCATCGAGGCTTCCATTACCAACACAATGTCATCGAAAAAGAAAACATATGGGATGCCAATGGGACACCCATACACACAAAGAACGGCTTCCAATCCCCATCACTCACATGATCTATGATCACTTACATGACATGCTAAAGAATTTCCATACCTAAATTAAATAACATAGAAGACATATCATATGGTCCCTTTGTCTTAGACCCTTTTGAGGAGAAAAGACATCTAATCTATATCCATTCCAATTTATCATCATGGAAGATGATGAGAACTAGCTCCACCAACTTCCAGGCCCGGTCCTAGAATTTCATGGGTCCTGGGCGACACAATAGATAAAGGCTCCTTAATACATTTTTAAGAAAAAATTTATTAAATAATCAAAAATTTATTCTTAACATAAAAATAATAAAAATATAAAAAAGAATTAAACAAATGACATGAATAAAGTTCCAAAATAATTTATATAATAACATAAATTATAACTTAATTAACAAGTGATTTGGAAGATAAACAGAAACGTATACTAATTTTACCATTTTCCAATGTAATTATAGTAATTGATATTTGAGAGGGATCAAACTGCCAAAGTAAAAAAGAATTATAGAAACAAAAAAGAAGAGAAAATGAAGAATGATTGAAAAAATATAATTCTTTTAGTTATATATTTATTTATTTATTTATTATCGTTACATAAACATTGTAACGTTAATGGAAGTTAGCTAAGAATCAAACTTGAGACCTTCTGTCAAAACTTAAGCAACTTTACCATTAAACTATGTAGGTTATATTGAAATTTATTGATTTTTTTATATAAGCTAAACATTATTTATTTTGGGCCCCTATTAATAATGGGCCCTAGGCCATTGCCTTTATTTCCAAGGCCTAGGGCCGCCTTTGCCAACTTCGAAGGCAACCTGCCACACTCATACATTCCCTTATGACATTCCAAGACATCTTATCATAAGCCTTAAGCATGTCAATTTTCATCACCATTCTAACACAGTTTTAAAGATGGTGGGAGTTTACTCAACAACACAATATTATCCACCCCTGTGATATGTGATGACAAAAAAAGTAGGTTTCTTTTAGAACAAAATAATTGTTTTGATAACTAATATGATTACTAATTTGATATTCAAATCCAAGATAAGATGGTGGTGGTGATGATGATAAAAACATAAGTCTCTTTAATTATTAATTTAAAATTCAAACCAACAATTAAAATAAATTAAAAGAGTCGTTAGTATCTGAGTTAAAATTTGTAGAAAAATAATTGCAACTTCTAAATCTAAGTAAAAAAAGTAAGTAATTTTCAAGAAAAAAAAGAGTAATCAGAAACCAAAATACGTTGAAGAAATAAAAAAGACCGCAACTTCTAAATGAAGAAAAGCAAACATAAAACAAGTTCAAGGAAAAAAGAGAAAAGAAAAACAATTAACGAGGAGATGCACATGGAATTTAAAGGAAGAGTTTTCTTATTTAAGTAATAGATTAGAGAGTGCTTTTCTTAAATGATAACCAAATAATTAACATCCATTATTTATTTATTTTTTCATGATAACTATAATGGGTGTTTTTTCTACTATAACCATTTCATTTTTCTTTTTCTTCAACACTAAGGAAAAAAATAAAATCCAGTTTTCCTTTTTGTAAGTGTGATCTAATGATAAAAAGGATATATTATTATATTATTATTTATATTATTTAGAGGTTATTTGATTTTATTTTAAATGACACCCCTCCCCCAATTATTATACATTAGTAGGTTAAAAAACAAAATTACTTCTAGTCTTGAATATAAAAACCAAATAACTAATTTATGATAATTAAGAATGTTAATTTATCTCAACTCATATGATTAAGTAATAAGCTATAATTCATATATTATCTCTATTGTTAATTATTCATATTATTTCTCTTTATTAATAAAAAGATATTATAGGAGACAATAATATTAGTCTTTCTTGTATTTATTTATTTACAATGGAATTGAGGTTTGAACTTGGACCTTATACAAACTACCCAAATTTCCCACCACTAATAAAACATCAATTTTTTTTTCCACAGGGAGAGGAATCTAGGTTGCGGGGTTTAGTAGTATTTTGTTTGGAGCATCAAAATCTTTCTTTTCTTATGATGGATGGAATGTTTTTAAAATTCCTTGCAGCAATTCTCAACATAGATTCTGGACTTAAATCATCAGCAAACATCTCTTTTGCATAATTCAGTGGTGTATTATCTAGAGAACAATTGGAAATTGAAGTACTTTGTATATAGTTGACCATGCTTGGAAATTCGTTGGTTGCCAAAAGTGTCCAAGTCCTTGAGCTGGAGGGCTTTGTAGGGTAATGAACCAAAACATGTATTATCAATGCTTTGAGGAGCTTCAATACTTCTTGTGTTGACATTAGCTTCAAATCTCACTGAAGAAGCTATAGATTCTCTTGTATGATTATCAGCTTCATTTATGTGAGTTTTAAAGGCCATAGGTTGTGCAAGATTTTCTCTTGTATAAATAGTCTCTAAGTCTAACTTGAACTCTATTTCATCTAGATTTGCCTTCTCCTTAGAACTTTGTCTGGTATTATCCATTTCACCTTCAACATTAAAATTAAACTTGTCCAAAGGAGAAGATGAGAAGGTATTTAAATTGACCTTTTTCCTCAAAGAGCAGTTCCAATGATTCTTTATAGAGTTTTCACTCCTGTTCAGATTTACAAAAAAGAATATATGTATAAATAATATAAAATAACACAAGCCAATCATAAATATAAACAAAAATAATATAAAAGCCATTAGTGATGATATGATTTAAGATGCCATCACATGTGGAAGGGAAGCACCAGGTATTTTGTAAACTAAGTGACAAAATATAAAATGCAAGACTTAGTCTTAGACTTGGTCTTCTACTATCAGTACTAGTACAAGACTTAATTGGTATAGAAGCATGGTATTGTACAACATTATATTTTCACTTTATTATTTAAAATCTTCTCTTTTCTTCTTTCCTTGCTATTTACCTATACATCTAACAAATATATTATATATTAAATAACTTCTGCAAGGTATATAAGATAAAGGTCTTTTATTAGTACCTTCCATGCATAAACTTGGCTATTTCAGCCCATTTGTTCCCATATATTTGGTGAGCCTTGATAAGAGTCAATTCCTCTTCTTTAGTCTGTAACGCCCTGGAGCCAACTTACAAATCCCAAAATAATTACCATCACCATATAAAATTTCATGGATAACTTATTTTTCACTTGGTAATTATCAAAAGATTCACAACCTGATTTCAGAGGTTACTGATACAATATCAAAGTACGCAACCTTTTCATAATTGACTTCTCATTATTATACATAACATCAGAGTTTTATACATATTATATTTTACAACAGGCACCTAGGTCTTATAAAATATAAAGATGTAAAGTACCAACATATAGCATACACATAATACAACAATAGTAGTCACGCAAGCAAGCATTATCATTAAAAGCCTTCATAATTCATCCACATTCAGCAACATCTACCTTGTCACATGTCTTCTTGGTTAACCATTAAAGGGTTGCCACAAGTAATAGAAAGAGTGAGATAAAGTATCAAATAAATAGAAATTAAATTAGAACATACACAATCACAAGTAGGATGCTATGCGATGCAGATGCCAAACACATATTTTATATTAATATTTCCATTCTCTATATGAATGAAAATGCATGATGGATCCATTCTGGTGGGAACATCTGTAGTGATTTTCCAGCAATAATATTTTTACGGATATCTAACCGATATTGCGCCCCACAATGCAACACCAACATCGGATAACAATACAATCATATCAAAAACAAGTGTTGCGGGACCCCTCTTAAGGACACACTGCTTAGCCCTTAAGACGGCCGTGGTATAAAATCATCGCAGAGGTCTGTTGCTCAACAGAGCGTGTTCCCCCACCGGGAACCCCCTCAAAGAACCCCCTGCGGATTCTTTGAACGGCCAAGGCATATGATGCATGAATGCAGTAGATTTATATCATGAAAGTTATTCATAATTTAACAATAAGAATTTATGGTAAAATTCAAGAAGATACGATATTTCATCATATTTACAAGTATAATCCATATATGAAGACAACACTCTGTTTCCTTCTGTTTTTGCTGTTTTAATGATTTCAAATGCAAATTAAATATGCCAATTGGTTCCAAATCACCATACAACATTAGAAACATATCATATATTATATTCCAAACTATTTGGCATTAATTTCATAATTTAATTCAAATTAAATTAAAATCTAACTAAATGAGTTTCTAAACAATTAAACAAACAATTCTAACTTAATTTCTATGTATTTAATATCCTATCTCCTCTTTCTTACCTCAATTGAAGATCCATAAGCCTTCCTTATGTTAAACTCCCTTGTATTTCCTCAAATCTTCAAGTTTGTGTAGTTTCTTCTTATGCAAAATTAAAGAGTTTGAGTATGGCAAATGAAGGTTTTGAAAGCTTGAAGAGGGAGATGAAAGGTTGTGGAATTGGTAATGTTTTTGGTTTTGAGGAAATTTGGAAGGTTGGAGCCTTATTTATATGCTTCCAATGGTGGCTACTGTAGCAAATCACTATAGCAAATCACTGTAGCAAACACTGTAGCAAATCGAAGTGACATAAGGCGGTGCGAAGGAGGAAGAATTCTCGTGAAGTTGCAAGATTTTTCATGTGACAGATATTGTAGCAATTTACTGTAGTAAGTACTGTAGCAAATTACTGTAGCATTTTACTGTAGAAGATTATTTATTTATTTATTTATTATTTTATTTTATTCTACGTTCCATTTTTGTTTAATTTCGTTTTAAGTCAGACTAAAAATATCATTATATTCAGAATTCAATTTCCTATTTTCTAGGATTCATTTCTTATTTTTCTAAGAAACTTTAATTTTTTACTGTTTAATTACCGATTAAAAAATTGGGCTGTTACATAGTCCACATAGTTTTTTTTTATATCTGGATTTAAATGGTTATACCACCTACAAAAAGAAGCTTTTGAAGAAAATGAATCCTTCTTCCCAAGACCAATTATTATTGAATAAGAAAATATGAATCTAAAACACTTATTGTAAAAGACTATATAAAACATATTTGTTTAGAGAAACACTTTTGTTTTCATTTTCTATTTTTATTATTAATTATAACTTAGTTATTTAGTTTTTATTTTAAATTTGTACAATAAAATAATGCATATAATTTTCCCCTCTATTTTCATTCTTTCCTATCCAAACTTTTTGAAACAAAAAACAAGATCTCAATCTTGAAATTAAAAGTGAAAATTTAAAATAAAAATGAAAAACATTTTCTTAAACAAAAGAATCCTTAATAATTTTAGCATATTAGGTCTACCTTTCTTTGCATTGCTTGCCAATGCGGCCAGGCAAATGCTTTGCTATCTCAGACCACTTCTTTTCCCCTTTCACCATAATAAGCTCTTTTATTATATCATCTTCCTATAAAGTCCAAATTCAAAATATAATTAAAATGACATAAACTCTTTAAATAGTAAATAAGCATTAAATGAATATATTTTAATTTGCACCTGTTTTGTCCAATGTCCTTTGATAAGATTAGGATCGAGAACCTTCTGCCAACGATGCAAACATTGAACATCTGTTCTTCCTTGAACAGATTCAGCTGTGATGCATAATTTAGTGGTCACTTTAACTATCTTAAAAAAGAAAAAGAAAAGCAAGATTGATCAAGGAAATGTAACCTAATTTCTAAATCCCCTTATTACTCTTTGATGAGATTTTTGTATTCTTGAAAGTTTGCTTTAAAACACATGTTGTTGTTTAATAGAAAACACCAACCCTCAAATTTATCAAAGATGAAATGAAAAGTAATAAATTATTATCCACCTATCCTTTTCCATTTTTTTCCATCATTTGCTTGCACCGCATCAATCAAAACTTTATCCTGTTATTGAAAAAAAATAGAAAATTCGGATCCAATAACACTGCATATATGATATTTTAAAAATTAAAATAGATATATGATTATAATGACAAGAATTTTCCTTTTTTGTTTTTTAAAAAATAATAGTTCAGAAGGTTGAAAAAAATACAAATAAATAAATAAATAATGACATCTTTATGGATATTTGCCCACTCCACTAAAGCATTGAGGTTACAAAAAAAGTTATGCGGTGACAATGAAGAGTTTCTAGTCTATTACCTCATGCTCTGTCCAACCTCCTTTGGTTAATCGTCTTGTAGGACCACTAATCCTCCTATTAAATATGATAACAAGGAAATTAATAGTAATAAGAAAAGCATATCTTTATGCAAATAACTTATAAATAGATCCTTAAATATGTGTTCGAATAGAGAAATTTAAAACTCTAAAATTTTTAAACTAACAATAAAGAGTGATTATATAGAAATTTAATGAAGTAGGAAGATATGATTTAACATATTTTGAAGAATTAATGACCACATTAAACAAATACCCTAAACTAATGAAGCCATGGTATATCGTCGTAAACATAGTTGCAAAGGTTTCCTTAGGCCAGACAGAGATTGGCTATCGAGTACAAAAGATGAAGGGAGCTAGAGTAAAAATTATTGGTTTATCTAATATATTCTTATTATTAATTTGGTGAAGAAAGAAATAAAGTCTTTATATAAGTTACTTACGATGGACTCACAGTATACATGGTTGAGGATAATGATCCCTGTTGCCTTTAAATACTTATACGATGATCAAAAGGTTAGTAGTATTTTTAAATTATTGTTTCAGGTCTACAACATTAATATTACAACATGTGTTGAATAAATGTTGTCAATACGACTATAAATAATATTGTTTTAATGAGGTTGCAAACGGATAAAAATCTATGAAATTGCAGTCGTAATTGTGGTTATAATTAAGAGTCGAATTTTTAATGTTTATTGTTTAACATCGGCAAGGGCGCAGGGGGAGTGATGGATACTGAAAAAGGGAGAAGAAAATCAAGGGGGATTCAGAGTTAGTGTAGTGATTTTTTTGACCAGAAAAACACATGTTGTTTTAGTTGCGCTAACCCCTACAACATTAATATTACAACCTGTGTTGAATAAATGTGGTCAATACGACCATAAATATTGTTTTAATGAGGTTGTAAAGGGATAAAAATCTATGATATTACCGTCATAATTATGGTTATAAGAGTTGAATTTATAATGTTTATTGTTTAACATTGGCAAGGGTGCGCAAGGGGAGTGATGGATACTGAAAAAGGGAGAAGAAAATCAAGGGGGAATCGAAGTTAGTGTAGTAATTTTTTGACCAGGAAAACACATATTGTTTCAGTGGCGCTGACGCCTACAACATTAATATTACAACCTGTGTTGAATAAATATGGTCAATACGACCATAAATATTGTTTCAATGAGGTTGTAAAAGGATTCTATGAAATTACCATCGTAATTGTGGTTATAAGAGTCGAATCAGAGTTAGTGTAGTGATTTTTTGACCAGAAAAACATACTTCCACCATTTATATATTATTGATGTAATTAAGGAATGTTATATTATCTATATCATTTACATATTAAATATATATTAACAAAAATTGTATGCAATAGGGATTGAACCTAGAACCTTCAAGTACAACAAGTCATGGTAACCACTGAGACAACTACTTCATTAATGCAATTGAGGAATGTTATAATATCTATATCATTTATATATTAAATATAAATTAATGTATAAAATATAAATAATTAATACATTAAATATAAATTAATGTATAAAATATAAATAATTAATATATTAAATATAAATTAATGTATAAAATATAAATAATTAATACATTAAATATAAATTAATTTAGAAAATATAAATAATTCACATATTAAATATAAATTAATGTATAAAATATAATAATTTATATATTAAATATAAATTAATGTATAAAATATAAATAATTTATATATTAAAATTTATAAAATATATTAATGTACAAAATATATATAACTTATATTTTAAAACCATTAAAATAATTTATAATTTATATATAATATATATATATATATATAATGTTAATATATATATCTAACATGTTAATAATATATAATTTATAATATATAATTTAACGTTATATATATAATGTGTTATATATATATATTAATGTGTTATGCATATAAAAATTATAGCTTATTTTAATGGTTTGAAAATATAAATTATATATATTTTGTACATTAATATATTTTATAAATTTTAATATATAAATTATTTATATTTTATACATTAATTTATATTTAATATATAAATGATATAGGTATTATAACATTCCTTAATTGCATCAATGAAATAGTTGTCTCATGGTTATCATGACATGTTGTACTTGTAAGGTTCTAGGTTTGTAAACATCCTGCATTACTTGATATTAATTTTATGTTAATAAGTTAATTAATTAAAGCATGGTGACGAGATTACCATTTTGTCCTTAGCATTTCAATTGCAAATTGCCATACCACTTCTCTCTATTCACGCTTAAACAAAGGAAAGGAAAATTAGAAACTCCCTTTTCTTCCTCTCGGTTCACGCATGCAAGGAAATAGGAAAAACTAAAATTTCTTCTCTTCCTCTCCTTCTCCTTTCGTGGGAACCTCTTCCAATCTTACCATTGTACTTCTAATTCCTTTAATCAAGAGCAAAGATTCATTTTCTTCTTCTCCTTCCTTTGTTGGGCAGCCATGGCCACTTGGGGGAAGCTTCCATTGTGATGAAATAAGGTAAAGCCCATGAGCCATTTTCGTTTTTAGGTGGGTATTTTCAAACCCAACTCCTAATTCTTACATTTTCTTTGAATTTAAGGTGTATGAAGCTTAATTGGTGTTGTGGGTAACTTGAGGTGTATGGAAAATTGGGGTCTCCGTCATTTGTGGTAAGTTGATCAATAACCATTGGTCAATTTTGGTTCCATTGTGTAAGAATTGGGTATTAATTGAGTAATTTATGATTTAGAAAATATTTCAGGATCGTTTCGAAGGCGTTTCAAGTGATGGATCATTTGGGGTTATTTGAAATCAAGTGTCAGAGCATATCGGTAAGTTAATACTTATCGAAATAACTGAGAATAAGCATGCTAGCTCGAGTTATGAATTTTAGAGGCGATCGTGGTATGAAAATATATTATTATGAATTTTAGAAAGCTGATTAATTGTTAAAAGTGTGATCGGATAGTGATTGGATAATGTTTGATAGCTTGGGGGGCTTTTGAATTATTATTTCCAGACAAGGGAAGCTATTACATTTTAAATGTATGGTTGATGGATGAGTTCGAGGTATATTATTATGTTATGTGATATGTAATTGTGAAATATGACATTTGATGTGTTTTATCTATGTAATAATTGAGGAAACCCCGTTTTATGTGTTATCTGAGAGATATTGAGTGTTATGATGCTTTCCATCTGTAAATATAATATTGAATTGCATGAGATGCAAATTGTGAATGTAATTAATGTGATATATTACATGAAATATAATAAGTTGTTAGAATTGAATTATATGCTTGAAATGTGATTGGATAGTATTGATGAAATTGACATAATGCATGAGATGCAATTGAATGAATGGTTGGGTATCATTCTATAGCATGAAATGCTTAGTGTGAATTGCAAGATGTTGCATATATGGAAAAGGGTGACCCGTGAAAGGTCAGGAGCCATGTGTGGTGATTTCAAGTTACAAATTCTTAGGCTAGGGTCCTGTGAGAGCCCATGATCACCGTAGGAGCTATAGTTAAGTCTCGAGACGTCACGAGGTGACCGGTATTACACGAGAAAGGCTAATGGAGTGAGGACAGGATGAAATCTGTAGTTAAAATCATTGTTTAAGTTGGATCCATATGTATGTACATTGTTGAATGTTATTGAGAATATTGGATGAACTGTGAATTGTGTTGAATGACAGTGAATAATATTAATTATGTGTAATATTGTGATATGTGTTAGTGAATTGGATAAGATGATCTGATTCTATAACTATCGTTTAACATGTATTGTGCTCACTCCTGTTTTGTGGCTATATTTTCAATGGACTTGGGTTGCGATGGTGATAAGTGAGATGTCACCGTACTTGAGTGTAAAGCATTATATATATCTTGTACATGATGTAGATAGTATTTTGGTAGTAGTCTTAGCCGGATCTTGTGCATATATTATTTTGATGATTGACATATATATATATATGATTGCTTAGTGGATCTAGGTAGCTGATGGCTTCAACTGGAAGCCTAGTTCATATTTTGGATGTATACTTGTTATGATGAATGATGAGATAGAGGATGATGATGATATTTGGGTGTGGACACCATGGATAGTCCCACCATATACATGTGATGTTTGATATATCCAAGAATTATGATTAGTGCGATTGTCTATAGAATACCATGGATGAATCCATGGGTTTCTGTTGCATTGTATTTGATGACCAGGAAACTGTTGCATTGCATAAATGGGTAGGAATTGCTTATGTATGTAGTTGAATTAGAATATGCATGGTGATTGAGTTAAATAATGTGTTGAATGTTGGTTGGATGTTAAATGTAAGAAAATGATGGTTTTATATGACTTTTATGCATAATTAAAGAACTGATGGTGTCACAGCCCAATTTTTAATTAAATTTGAATCGGTAATTAAACAGTGAAAATTAAAGTTTCTTAGAAAAATAAGAAATAAATTTTAGAAAATAGGAAATTGTATTCCGGTTATAAGGATATTTTTATTTCGTAAATCGGATTTTAAAGTGAGACTAAACGGAAATAAAATATGACAATAAAACGTAAAATTATTAAGGAACCCGTTATTAAAAAAAAAGAGAAGAAATATCTTCTCTGTCTCCCAACTCTCGAAGGCTCTTTTCTTTTCTTTTCTTTTTTTCTTCTCCACCGCCTTACTCTACCGCCATTAACCATTATAAATTCTTCATCTCTACCTCAAATTTCTTCAACCCAAAAACTTCATAAGATTCTATATCCCTTCATCTTCCTCTTCAAGCTTTCAAAACCTTCATTACCATACTCAAGCTCTTTAATTTTGCATAAGAAGAAATTACTCAAACTTGAAGATTTGAGGAAATACAAGGGAGTTTAGCATAAGGAAAACTTAAGGATCTTCAATTGAGGTAAGAAAGAGGAGATAGGATATTAAATACATAGAAATTAAGTTAGACTTGCTTGTTTAATTATTAATTGTTTAGAAACTCATATAGTTAGATTTTAATTTAATTTGAATTAAACTGTGAAATTTGGAATTTGATATACGATATGTTTCTGATGTTGTATGATGATTCGAAATCAATTGGTATGTTTAATTTTGCAATTAAAATGAGAAAAATAACAAAAACAGCAAGAACAGAGCTGTTGTTTTCATTCTGCAGAATCAGACCCTTTAACAACGGATATTTTCAACCGAGGTTAAAAACTGGAAGCGGTGGCATTTTTGTAAATAAAAACGAGCAGTGACATTTTTGTAAATAAATCAGAAGCGGTGACATTTTTGGAAATAAATTAGAACGATGATATTTTCGTAAATAAAACTAGTGGCATTTTCGTAAATATAATTAAAAACTTAAAATAATGATTCTTTTTAAAAATCAGAATTTTTATTATTATTAGATTTTTATTATTCTAGAGACTTTATTTTAAAATAAAATAAATATAATTAATTAAATTAAATTTAGAAGTTTATTTAAACATTTAAAGGGAGAAAACTCTTGTTTTTAAATTATTTTAGTAGTATAATTTTATATCATGGAAAATATGTTTTCCATATTCTTTGGAATGTGATATTAAATAATTACTATAACATGGAAAATGTGTTTCCATATTCTTTGAATTATTAAATATTATGGAAAATATGTTTCCATATGTTTGAATTATGATATAAATATTATGGAAAATGTGTTTCCATATTCTTTGAATTACAAATAAAGTATGCTTATTTGATTGTTATAATAATTTTATTGTTAAAATTAATTATATAAAGAAATTTGATAATTTAATGCATTCATGCATCATATGCATTGGCCGTTCAAAGAATCCGCATGGGGGTTCTTTAAGGGGTTTCCCGGAGGGGGAATGCGCTCTGTTGAGCAACAGACCTCTGCGGTGGTTTTATATCATGGCCGTCTTAAGGGCTAAGCAGTGTGTCCTTAAGGGGGTCCTACAACACTTGTTATTGATATTATGATGTTGTTATCCGATGTTGGTGTTGCATTATGGGGCGCGGTATCGGTTGGATATCCATAAAAATGTTATTGTTGGAAATCACTACAGATGTTCCCACCAGAATGGATCCATCATGAATTTTCATTCATATAGAGAATGGAAATATTAATATAAATATAATACAAAATACTTGTTTGGCATCTACATCGCATAGCATCCTACTTGTGATTGTGTATGTTCTAATTTAATTTCTATTTATTTGATATTTTATCTCACTCTTTCTGTTACTTGTGGCAACCCTTTAGTGGTTAATTAGGAAGACATGTGACAAAGTGGATGATGCTTGATGTGGATGAATTATGAAGACTTTTGATGTTGATGCTTGCTTGCGTGACTACTATGGCTGTATTATGTGTATGCTATGTTTTGGTACTTTACTTCTTTATATTTTATAAGATCTAGGTGCCTGTTGTAAAATATAATATGCATAAAACTCTGATATTATGTATAATAATTAGAAGTTAATTATGAAAAGGTTACGCACTCTGATATTGTATCAGTAACCTCTGGAATCAGGTTATGAATCACTTGATAATTACCAAACGAAAAAAAATAAGTTATCCAAAAGATTTTATATGGTGATGGTAATTATCTAGGGATTTGCAAGTTGGCTCCAGGGTGTTACAACTAAAGAAAATATATTGAAGTCTGTCAGACAACCTCATGACCATCTTAGTTAGGACATGCTAACTAAGAACGATCCTCTACAGCTGAGATCAGAGGCTCACGGATGAGTTCTAATCTGCACTGTTAATCACGCTCTGATCATGAGGCCACATTTCATCCACCAGACAAAGGTCCTTGTCTCTTTAATTTGCAAGGAAGCAATCAAGTGAATATAAAGGAGATAGTGAGATTACATTGAGTACCGTCAAGTATAGTGTCTGATAGAGATCCTAGATTTACTTCTCAATTCTGGGGAAGTTTACATAAAGAGCTTGGTACTAGACTGAAGTTAAGCTCTGCCTATCATCCACAGACTAATGGCCAGTCAGAGAGGACTATCCAAAGTCTAGAGGATTTACTGAGAGCATGTGTGTTAGAACATGGTGAAAGCTGGGAACATTACCTTTCACTAATCGAATTCACATATAATAACAGTTATCACTCAAGCATTAGGATGGCACCATATGAAGCATTGTACGGTAGAAAGTGTAGGACACCAATTTGTTGGTTAGAGACGGGTGAGAATCTAACTCTTAGACCAGAAATTGTTTAGCAAACAACAGAGCAAATTTAGATGATTAAAGAAAGGATGAAAGTTGCGTAGGATCGGCAGAAGTCATATTATGATCAAAGGAGGAAGCCATTAGAATTTCAAGTTGGAGATTATGTATTCTTGAAAGTATCACCCAACAAAGGAGTTGGAAGAGTGTTAAAAAGCAAGAAGCTTACTCCAAGGTATATAGGACTATATGAGATTCTGAAAAGAATTGGTAAAGTGGCATATCAGATTGCATTGCCACATCACCTTTCTAATCTTCATAATGTGTTCCATGTCTCGTAATTACAGAAGTATATACCTGATCCAGACCATGTGATCAAGACTGATGATATAGAAGTTAAGGAAAACCTTACGATTCCAGTAACACCAGTGAAGATAATGGACAGAGATGTCAAGAAACTAAGAGGCAAGGAGATCTCATTGGTGAAAGTAGCTTGGTAACAAGGAAATGAAATAAGCATGACTTGGGAACGAGAAGACGAGATGAGAAGTCAATACCCTGAACTATTCTGACAAGGTATGTTTAAATTTCGAGGACGAAATTTTTATAATAGGGGGAGAGTGTCACAACCCAATTTTTAATTAAATTTGAATCGGTAATTAAATAGTGAAAATTAAAGTTTCTCAGAAAAATAAGAAATAAATTTTAAAAAATAGGAAATTTTATTCCGGTTATAAGGATATTTTTATTTTGTAAATCAGATTTTAAAGTGAGAAGAAATATCTTCTCTGTCTCCCAACTCTCGAAGGCTCTTTTCTTTTCTTCTTCTCTTCTCCACCGCCTTACTCCACCGCCATTAACCATTATAAATTCTTTATCTCCACCTCAAATTTCTTCAACCCAAAAACTTCATAAGATTCTATATCCCTTCATCTTCCTCTTCAAGCTTTCAAAACCTTCATTACCATACTCAAGCTCTTTAATTTTGCATAAGAAGAAATTACTCAAACTTGAAGATTTGAGGAAATACAAGGGAGTTTAGCATAAGGAAAGCTTAAGGATCTTCAATTGAGGTAAGAAAGAGGAGATATGATATTAAATACATAGAAATTAAGTTAGAATTGCTTGTTTAATTATTAATTGTTTAGAAACTCATACAGTTAGATTTTAATTTAATTTGAATTAAACTGTGAAATTGATGTTAATTGGTTTAGAATTTGATATACGATATGTTTCTGATGTTGTATGATGATTTAAAATCAATTGGTATGTTTAATTTTACAATTAAAATGAGAAAAACAGCAAAAACAACAAGAACAGAGCTGCTGTTTTCGTTCTGCAGAATTAGACCCTTTAACAGCGGATATTTTTAACCGGTGTTAAAAATTAGAAGCGGTGACATTTTTGTTAATAAAAACAAGCAGTGGCATTTTTGTAAATAAATCAGAAGCGGTGACATTTTTGTAAATAAATTAGAAGGATGACATTTTCGTAAATAAGACCAGTGGTATTTTCGTAAATATGATTAAAAACTTAAAATAATGATTCTTTTTAAAAATCAGAATTTTTATTATTATTGAATTTTTATTATTCTAGAGACTTTATTTTGAAATAAAATAAATATAATTAATTAAATTAAATTTAGAAGTTTATTTAAACATTTAAAGGGAGAAAACTCTTCTTTTTAAATTATTTTAGTAGTATAATTTTATATTATGGAAAATATGTTTTCCATATTCTTTGGAATATGATATTAAATAATTACTATAACATGGAAAATATGTTTCCATATTCTTTGAATTATTAAATATAATGGAAAATATGTTTCCATATGTTTGAATTATGATATGAATATTATGGAAAATGTGTTTCCATATATTTGAATTATGATATAAATATTATGAAAAATGTGTTTCCATATTCTTTGAATTACAAATAAAGTATGCTTATTTGATTGTTATAATAATTTTATTGTTAAAATTAATTATATAAAGGAATTTGATAATTTAATGCATTCATGTATCATATGCATTGGCCGTTCAAAGAATCCGCAGGGGGGTTCTTTGAGGGGGTTCCTGGTGGGGGAATACGTTCTGTTGAGCAACAGGCCTCTGCGGTGGTTTTATACCACGGCCGTCTTAAGGGCTAAGCAGTGTGTCCTAAAGGGGGGTCCTGCAACACATGTTATTGAAATTATGATATTGTTATCCGATGTTGGTGTTGCATTATGGGGCGCGGTATCGGTTGGATATCCATAAAAATGTTATTGTTGGAAATCACTACAGATGTTTCCACCAGAATGGATCCATTATGCATTTTCATTCATATATAGAATGGAAATATTAATATAAATATAATACAAAATACTTGTTTGGCATCTGCATCGCATAGCATCCTACTTGTGATTGTGTATGTTCTAATTTAATTTCTATTTATTTGATATTTTATCTCAATCTTTCTGTTACTTGTGGTAACCCTTTAGTGGTTAATTAGGAAGACATGTGACAAAGTGGATGATGCTTGATATGGATGAATTATGAAGGCTTTTGATGCTGATGCTTGCTTGCGTGACTACTATGGCTATATTATGTGTATTTTATGTTTTGGTACTTTACATCTTTATATTTTATAAGATCTAGGTGCCTGTTGTAAAATATAATATGCATAAAACTCTGATATTATGTATAATAATTAGAAGTTAATTATGAAAAGGATACGCACTCTGATATTGTATCAGTAACATCTGGAATCAGGTTATGAATCACTTGATAATTACCAGACGAAAAAAAATAAGTTATCCAAGAGATTTTATATGGTGATGGTAATTATCTTGGGATTTACAAGTTGGCTCCAGGGTGTTACAGATGGGGCCATATAGAATGTTAGGAGGTTTAGATGGCACAGAATAATTTCAATGGTGCGTATGCATGATTTAGAACCTGCAGAAATTGGGATGGGTCAATTCCATTAAGAATTGACACTTGTGTTGAACAAAAATGCCTTAAAATAGGCTAAACGCATTTCTACGCAGAAGTCACTCATTTTTGGGTATTTTTGAGTGTGGTTAGTTGCTACACATCATAAATGGTGTATAATTGGTGGTGTCAAAATTTGGTGGTGATTGGATTTCATATGAAAGAGTTAGGGTGGTTGGAAGTTGGACGTTTTAACTTTTTAGTGCATTTTGCAATCTGCTACTGGTTCCAGGAACTCATGAATCGATTCATGGCATACTGGTCTCTAGGGAGGTATTTTCCAAACTTATGAATCGATTCATGATATGACTTGAATCGATGCATAGCTTGCTGGTTTGTTGAGCCTGATTCACAAGGGTCCTTGAATCGATTCACAGGCTTCTGTGTTGCTACCCTGGGCTTTTTTCACGCACATGAATTGATTCATGGTCATGCTTGAATCAATTTATAGCTTGTTGTTTGACAATCTTCTTATGTTTTGAGGCTTGCTTGATGTGTGTTGAGTCATGACTAGTTCCTTGGTTCCTCGTGCATATTTTTCAAGTTTTTAAGCTTCTAAAATCCATCAATCCTTACCAAATGCACATTTATGACTGGTATCGATGTCATGTAGTTCCCGAAACCCTGTTTGGAAGTGAAATCAAATTGCAAAAATTTTTCCTTGGGTCTTCAGGCTTGCTATTAAGCTAGGATGTTTCAAAGTTCAATCCTAATTGCATACAATTTTTATTATCATATATATTTAATACATAAGTGATATAAATATTATAATATTCCTTAATTACATCAATGAAGTCGTGATTACCATGATTTATTGTGCTTGATAGGTTCCAACATTAAAAATTCTTAAATAACCAACCTTATAAACTAAAGGTGAACCCAATACTAAAACATACATGAAATTCCCCATAAAATTAAAAACTCACGCTTTAGGCTTCTAAACATTCCTCGTTGTTTTTCAGTATAAAACACTAAAATTTAACATATTTATAGTTAGAAAAACATTAATTTTTTAAGGTTACCATGACTGCCAGCAATAAAAAACCATATCCTATTATTGGATAACAAAATGGTATACTCAATGTGGAATCAATATCACAAGCAAAAAGTTGAAAGGTTTAATATTTAATGAATTATAAAATTTGCAACAACTAAAACAATGGGGAATTAATTAGGCCAAAAATATATATGAAGAAAGACAAAAGACACAAATGTTTGTTTGAGGGGAGAAAAAAGAGTAGATATAGAAAGGAAAATGATAAGTAATTTTTTTAGTTTTAATTTGTTGATAAAATGTTAGACTATTCTACATAGTTTGTTACATGTTTGTATCAATATTACACAAATTATGATGAATTGCAAAGCAGAAATTCTTGTCATGTATATATATAGTGACACTAATCTCAAAAAAAAAAAACTATACACATTTTTTAAAAATTGATAATATTTTAATTTGGATGAATGACTTTTATAAATTACATAAGTAGGGTTCTGTAAGCCATTTTAAACTTTACTATTTGAATAACAGTAACCTCATTCACATAAAACTCTTGAATAATAACATTTTATAGATAACAATTTTATTGACATGTATAATTTTAGACATGATAAGAAATAAAAAAATATTTTTATTAGAAATTATATTAGACTTGTATTAGAAACTACAGATGACTATATTAATATTAATTTTAATTGAAAACTTTCTTCTTTTGATTTCTTATTATATGTAAAGTTGTACAAATTTAAATTTAAAAAGTATTATTACCAAAACCTAAAACGGAAATCACTTGTTTGTCTCTTCCCACCAAAATTTCCTTGTTGTATCTAATTAATAGTTTTTGTCTCTGTATTATAAACTCTTATTGTCAACATTATTAAATAGGAATTGTAGGACCAATTAAAAATCGGTGAATTGAGTTGGTAATCATTTTGGTACATGAATTAATATACATTTACCTAATTTTTTTAACATCTTAATCATTTTATAAAATATTAATACACATTTACCTATTAAATAGTCGTATTAAAAAACCTAAAATCAAAATTAATTATTTATCCCTTCCCATAAAATTTCCTTGTTGTATCTAATTAATAGTTTTTGTTTCTCTATTATAAACTCTTATTGTTAATATTATTAAATAAGAATAGTCGGTCCAATAGAAATTGGTGAATTGAGTTGGTAATCAATTTGGTACATGAATCAATACACATTTACCTAATTATTCTAACATCTTAGTCATTTTATAAAATATTAATACACATTTAGCTATTAAATAGTCGTATTAACAAAACCTAAAATGAAAATTACTTATTTGTCCCTTCCCATGAAATTTCCTTGTTATATGTAATTAATAGTTTTTGTAATTCTATTATTAACTCTTATTGTCAATATTATTAAATAGGAATGGTCGGTTCAATTAGAAATAGGTGAATTGAGTTAGTACTCAATTTGGAACATGAATTGCTTCACATTCACCTAAGTTTTTTTAACATCTTGGTCTTTTTGTAAAATATCAATACACATTTACCTATTAAATAGTCATATTAACAAAACCTAAAATTAAAATTACTTGTTTGTCCCTTCCCACAAAATTTCTCTGTTGTATCTGATTAATAGTTTTTGTCCCTCTATTATAAACTCTTATTGTCAACATTATTAAATAGGAATGATCGATCCAATTAGAAATTAGTGAATTGAGTTGGTAATCAATTTGGTACATGAATCAATATACATTTACCTAATTTTTCTAACATCTTAGTCATTTTATAAAATATTAATACACATTTACCTATTAAATAGTCATATTAACAAAACCTAAAACAAAAATTACTTATTTGTCCCTTCCCACAAAATTTCCTTGTTGTATCTAATTATTTGTTTTTGTTTCTCTATTATAAACTCTTATTGTCAACATTATTAAATAGGAACGGTCGGTCCAATTAGAAATCGGTGAATTGAGTTAGTAATCAATTTAGTACATGAATCAATACATATTTACCTAATTTTTTTATAACATCTTTTTCATTTTATAAAATTTTAATACACATTTACCTATTAAATACTCGTATATACAAAAGCTAAAAAGGAAATTAATTGTTTGACTAACATTTCCCTGTTATTTATACTTAATAGTTTTTTTTGTCTCTCTACTATAAGCTCTTATTGTCAACATTATTGAATAGTAAAGGTCGATATAATTAGAAATCGGTGAATTGAGTTGGTAATCAATTTGGTACATGAATTAATACATATTTACTGCATTTTTTCACATCTTAGTCCTTTTTTAAAATATTAATAGACATTTACAGATTAAATAGCCGTATTAGCAAAACCTAAATTGAAATTACTTATTTGTCCCTTCCCATGAAATTTTCTTGTTATATTTAATTAATAGTTTTTGTCTCTCAATTGTAAACTCTTATTGTCAACATTATTACATAGGAATGATCGGTCTAATTAGAAATTGATGAATTGAGTTTGTAATCAATTTGATACATGAATTAATACATATTTACCTATTTTTTTATAACATCTTACTCATTTTATAAAATATTAACACGCATTTACATATTAAATACTCGTATTAACCAAACCTAAAACAGAAATTACTTGTTTGTCCCTTCTCATGGAATTTCCTTATTGTATCTAATTAATAATTTTTGTCTATCTATTATAAACTCTTATTTTCAACATTATTAAATAGGAATGGTCGGTCTAATTAGAAATCAGTGAATTGAGTTGGTAATCAATTTGGTACACGAATTAATACATATTTACCTAATTTTTTATAACATCTTAGTCATTTTATAAAACATTAATACATATTTACCTATTAAATACTTGTTTTAACAAAAGCTAAAACAAAAATTACTTGTTTGTCCCTTCCCATTAAATTTCCTTGTTGAATTTAATTAATAGTTTTTTTCTCTCTATTATAAACTCTTATTGCCAACATTATTAAACAAGAATGGTCGGTCTAATTAGAAATCGGTGAATTGAGTTAGTAATCAATTTAGTAGACAAATTAATACACATTTAGCTAATTTTTTATAACATCTTAGCCATTTTGTAAAATATTAATACACATTTACCTATTAAATACTCGTATATACAGTCATAGCCTAATTTTCTTAGAAAATTAAGAACTGGGTTTTAGAAAATAGGAAATTTTATTCCAGTTATAGGGATATCTTTATTTCGTAAACCGGATTTAAAATGAGATTAGATGAAAGCAGAACACGACAATAAAATGTAGAATTATTAAGGAACCTATTAATTAAAAAAAAGGGGAAAAAGATCTTCCCTGTCTCCCGAAAGATCTTTTCCTTATGCGGTTTCCTTTTCCTTCCACCAGCATAACTTCACCGCCATTGAAGCCTATAAATAAGGTTTCCATTTCCAAATTTCTTCACCTCACAAATCCTATAACCCTCCATTATCTTCTTCAAGTTTCTAAATATCCATTTCCATATCTTAAAGCCTTTTAATTTTGCTTAATGAGGATCAACATTCACCTGAAGAATTGAGGAAAAACAAGGAGGCAAAGCAATCTAGCACTTAAGGAATCTTCAATTCAGGTAAGAAAGAGGAGATAACGTATTAAATAGATAGAAATTAAGTTAGAATTGCTTGTTTAATTGATTAATGGTTTAGAAACCCACATAGTTAGCTTTTAATTTAAATTGAATTAAGTTATAAAATTGGTGTTAATTGATATAGAATATGATATATGATATGTTTCTGATGTTGTATGGTGATTTGGAATCAATTGGTATATTTAATTTGTAAGTAAAAGTAATAAAAACAGCAAAAACAACAAAAATAGCAAAACAGAGGTGTTGTTTTCATTTCTACAGAACAGACCCCTTTAATAGTGGATATTTGCAACCAGTGTTAAAAACCGGAAGCGGTGGTATTTTTTTAATTAAAACAGAAACGGTGACATTTTTGTAAATAAATCAGAAGCGGTGACATTTTTGTAAATAAATTAGATTGGTGACATTTTCATAAATAAGACCAGTGGCATTTTTGTAAATATGATTAAAAACTTAAAACAATGATATTTTTTATAAATCAGAATTGTTATTAAATAATAGATTTTTAATTATCCTTGGGATTTTATCTTGAAATATATAAATATGATTAATTAAATTTTAGAAGTTTATTTAAACATATTTAAAGGAGAAGAATTCCTGTTTTTAAATTATTTTAGTAGTATAATTTTATAATATTAATATGGAAAATGTGTTTCCATATTCTTTGGAGTATGATATTAAATAAATAATATAATATGAAAAATATGTTTCTATATTCTTTGGATTATGATATATTAATAAATTTTATATTATGGAAAATGTGTTCCATATTCTTTGAATTATGATATACGGAGTATGCTTATCAATGTGATAAAATATTATAATATTTTGATTGTTATGATAATTTTATTAAAATTAATTATATAAAGGAATTTGATAATTTAACTCAGATACAATGCATTCATGCATCATATGCATTGGCCGTTCAAAGGATCTACAGGGGGTTCTTTGAGGGGTTTCCCGGTAGGGGAACGTGCTCTATTGAGCAACAGATCCATGCGGTGGTTTTATACCACAACAGTCTTAAGGGCTAAGTAGTGTGTCCTTAAGGGGGTCCCACAACACTTGTTATTGATATTATTGTATTGTTATCCAATGTTGGTGTTGCATCATGAGGCGTAGTATCGGTTGGATATCTGTAAAAATGTTATTATTGGAAATCACTGCCTATGTTCCCATCAGAATGGATCCATCATGCATTCTCGTATAAAGAATGGAAAATATTAATATAAAAATAATACAAAACACTTGTTTGGCATCTGCATCGCATAGCATCCTACTTGTGTTTGTATATGTTCTAATTTAATTTCTATTTATTTGATATTTTATCTCACTCTTTCTGTTACTTGTGGCAACCCTTTAGTGTTTAATCAGGAAAATATGTGACAGTTGGGTGATGCTTGATGTGGATGAACGATGAAGACTTTTGATGTTAATACGTATGCTATGTTTTGGTGTTTTATAACTTTATATTTTATAAGATCTAGGTACCTGTTGTAACATATAATATGTATGGAACTCTGATATTATGTATAATAATAAGAAGTTAATTATGTAAACGGTTGTGTACTTTGATATTATATTAGTAACCTCTGGAATCAGGTTGTGAATCACTTGAAAATTACCAGGCAAAAAATAAGTTATTCAAGAAATTTTATAGGGTGACGGTAATTATCTTAGGATTTACAAGTTGGCTCCAGGGTGTTACAACTGAAGTGGTATTAGAGTAATGGTTTATAAAATATAAAGAAAACCTTAGGAAGTAACTAGAGATTAACATAGGATGGTTTGAAGTTTGTGAACTTTGATTGCTATTTGTCTGAAATTTGTGTACTTGTGTGTTATGTGTGCTCTTTGTATGTTTCTATTTAGTATAATAGTTAGCTAGATAGTGAAAAATTGTTAAAACTTTGAGTATATTAGATACTCAATAACTGAATGCAGTGGTACCTGTAGGATAAGAAATGGCTAGATGTCAGAATGATGATGTAATGGTTGCTGCATTTAATCAACTTTCTGAGATCTTTGAAAGACTGGAACAACAAAGCTTAGCCGAAGAAACCCATGGACTTGATAATTTCCTGAAAAGGAAACCTGCCCAATTTAAAGGAGACTATAATCCAGAGGTGGCTTACCTATGGATTAAAGAAATGGAACTTATTTTTCAATCCTTACCTTGTACTGAAGCCTAGAAGGTAGAATATGCTACCTATATAATGGTAGGGGAAGCAGAGAATTGGTGGATCTTTGCTCGTGATAGGTTACTGGAAGTCGGTAGGCTACTCAACTCAGAAAATTTTAAAGGAAGTTTTCTCGAGAAATATTTCCCTGCTAGTGTTAGAAGTGTTAGCCAAGGCCTCGATACTTAAGAGGGAGGGTGAATTGAGTATTTCAAATTTTCACACGGAATCCCTTTCAAAACGGTTAGTAGTACACAAATGATGCAAAATAAAAGAGATAATGATGAAGCACATATCATACTAAGATAATTTAAGTTGAAGATACAATATTCAAGAATTGATTTTAATAAATAAGGCAAGTTATTAGTTTAAGCAATTCTTGAAATACTTAGCATGCAATAATTAATTCAATAAAAGTTTAACTTAAACAATTTCTAATAAATTAATTATGCATGAATAATTTACCAAGTTATTAACAATATTATTCAACTCTCTTATACAATAATTAAATCCAATAATATTTAAGTCAATTAATTCAAGGATTTAATTTTAGCAATTTACCAAATAAATTAAACATAAATATTTTGGCATGCAAATTAAATTCACAATGATAAAAGAGTTTAAGGGAAGAGAGAATTCGCAAACCGATATAACGAGTTCCACCACCTCGGTGTACATCTCGCCTTCAAGCAACCCACTTGAAGGATTTCCACTATTGAGAATTTGAGATTACAAGCTTTGAGCAATTGTCTCCTAGTGTCCCACACTCAAGAACCCAATCCTCACAAGCAACGAGCAACCCACCCAATCTCACAATCTCTCAATACCCAAAGGTTGAACCCCAACCTTTGTGACCACTCAACTTAGAGTGAATACCTTGGTGTTGTTGGTGTTTGGTTTACAAGTTTTTTCTCTCTCACTAGAGTAGATATACAACTTGAAGCTCTCACAAAATAATAACTCTCAAGGAGAGGATATACAAATTTAAGCTCACTCAAAATATTTTCTCTCTAACTCCCAAATAACTCTTAAAGAGGAATTATGCAAATTAAGGAATAAAGAGAGCAAATAAAAGAAACAGAGAGCAATAAGGAGGAAGAAGCAATGGAAGTGCTTCACTGCTTTGGGACGAATTGCTTCTTTAAGTTCCTCTCTATTTATAGCCTCCAGCAGCATGGCATTGCAATTAATTTATTCCCTTCGATGCAATGCAAGTGGAGCAAGGGAGCGTCTGTCTTCAATTGTTTAATTCATAGTGCGATGCGTAATTTGCGTAGTGCGTTCAGTGTTGTTTCCATTTGAATTTAAACTGAATGAATCGATGCATGAATGGATTCCCAGTGTGTATTTTGGCTTCTAACAGGCATATGAATCGATTCCTATGATCAATGAATCAATTTCCATGTGTTTTCAATTTCCATGAATCGATTCCTTCGACAGGTGAATCGATTCCCAGCATTTTTGGCACCATGAATCGATTCTTGCTTCTAGTGAATCGATTCCCACGCATTTATGGCTTCATGAATCGATTCTAGCTTCTAGTGAATCGATTCCCATGCATTTATGGCTTCATGAATCGATTCCCCATGTGGTGAATCGATTCCCACTTTATTTCTTGCACAATGAATCGATTCTTCATGTTGTTCTTTATGTTTTGATGCGTTTTGGACCGCTTTTTGATCATTTGGCTCATGGTTCTTTATTTCTTTGATTCTTGGGCATTTTATTGATCATTTTTCACTTGATTTAGACCTTTATGAATGCCTTGACTCAAGTCCTTGATTGTTCATCAAATTTAATAGCTTGACAACATCTTTAATATTTCTTCATTTGTTGTGTCATTATCAAAACCTACATCAACATATAAATACAAGAAGTAAAAAGGAATTAGAATTTTTAGAATTAAAGCAATGGAATATGTCTGTCGGAGAATACACTAACAAATTTGAGGAGTTGTCATTGTTTTATCCTCCTTTCCAATAGCCAGGGACTAAAGCTTCTAAATGCGTCAAATTTGAAAATGGTCTAAGGCCAGAAATTAAAGAACCTATAGGACATCAGGAGATTAGGAGTTTTCCCATTCTGATCAACAAATATAGAATCTTGGAAGAGAACCATAGGGCTAGGATAGAACAAGAAAAAAGCAGTAAGCAGTTGAAATCTCAATTAATAAACTTTAAAAAGCAAGGAACATTTAACCAAAATCAATTTTGAGGTGGATCATCTTCATCATTTAGAGGACACATGAACCAGCCGATCACATGGAATTACTATAAATGCGGAGGAAATTATAGAACCCATGATTATGCATAGACAAATGTTACTTGTTTCCAATGCAACCAAAAGGGACATATTCGTTCTAATTACCCACAACTTCGCCAAGGCACTAATACTGTGAATGTTAAAACTGAGAACAACAGTAACAATAACAATGGAGCCAATAAAGGAGGAGCCAACATTCGTGATGGATGCAATAGAAATGGTCGTGGAGGACATAATGTCAGGGGCACAGCTAGTCAAGGATGACAAAATGGACAGCTAGTGAATAATCAAAACAAATTACCTGTATCTGGTAAGAGTATTAGCAATTAATGGATCAGAGACATCAACAGAAAATGACTTAGTACAAAGTGAGTGCATTCTTAATGATACTACCTTATTTGTTTTATTTAATTCTAGTGTGACACATTCTTTTATCGCTGAAGAATGTGTTAGACATCTGAGTTTACCTGTGAAATATATGCAATATGATTTGCTTGTCTCTACTCCTACTGGTACCATCTTAGGATAACTAACGTGTGTGAAGGTTGTTTTATACATATAAGAGGTAGAAATTTTAACGTGAACTTAGTATGCTTACCATTAAAGGATTTGGAAATTATCTTGAGATAGATTGGCTATCTGCTAATCATGTCCTCGTGGATTACTATAATAAGACAGTGATCTTTCCACCTGAAATGCATTTGGAATGTTGTGTATGGTATGGTGAATGAGTTTGGGATGATGACTTTGATGTTAATTGATATGTGGCTTATGACTTATTTGAGATTGATGCAATAATTATGATTGAATAGAATATGAATGTGTGTGGGAATCCCATGATATGAAATTGATGAAAATGTATGCAAATATTGTTTGCTAATATATGGATGAAATCTAATGATAATTGGTAGTGATTGAGAATGATGGAAATATTGAGATCCACTAAGTGATGGTGGTGTATTAATGATTATAGAGTGGTATTTTAGGATTCACAGTGTGAGAATGCATTAATCTGTATTCGTATTCATGGCATATCATTACACTATCTGTTGGGATGTTAAGGGTTCTAACAGACGGGCCCAGTGGAAGGACGACCCAGTGCACAGGCAAAAATTGTTATTGTTCCTTAATGATTTGGTAAAATCATGAAGCTGTTCATAGTTTGGTGGCAAGGCACCCTATGTGGCGGGCCTAGTAGGTGGGTGGCTTTATGATGAGTAAGTGACCTCAGTGTCCCTATGGGGCACGACTCTCTTGATGTGTGTTTGAGAGGGGCCCGTAGCACCTTTGGCAAGTGAGGCCATATTGTTAATCCGCAAGTCACAGGGTGACTAGTGCTACATAGGGGCGATAACGGTTTGGTACTATGTTTAAATGTTGAAACAGGTTTTGATAATGACAAACGTGAAGACTAAGGCAAAGACTCCCAAAGGAAGAAAGGATATTACCATGAAGCCAATATGATAAATTTGCAACACATGAATACAAGCCATATGTAACATTAATTGTCATCATCAAAAAGGGGGAGAATAAAGTTGTATATATAAGTATGCAAAGTAGTTTTGATGAATGACAAAGCATTCATGATGATGATGAAATGGCGAAGGTTCTGAAACAAGAAGGTTCAAGCACAAGGACAATGGCTAAGAACAAAGAGATGAAGATGCCTTACAAAGAGTTAAGGAAACATGAGCTATGGAAGACAAGTTTGATGACATGAACTAAATCATGAAGAACAAGTTTATAAGTTGAAGAAGAATCAAGGAAACAAGCATAAGTATCAAAGGAATAAGCCATGGGTCAATACATATCAAGAACATATCAAAGACCTTGAAGAATTGTATCAGGTACATGTCCTAATCGATTACCACACTGGAATAATCGATTACCATAACTCTGTTTATGGTATAATCGATTACAATAAGAAGGACAATCGATTACAAGGGTTCTGGAATATATCTAATCGATTACAAGGGAGAATATAATCGATTACTGAGCTTCTATTTTGTCCATAATCGATTGCACAAGTACCTAATCGATTACCATGCTGCGAGACACAATTAAGAGCATCAGGTATCATTCATAATCAATTACAAGGAAAGGAATAATCGATTAGAAGGATTCTGTTTCTAAGATAATCGATTACAACAGAAATGCTAATCGATTACCTGTTGCATAATACTGAAGATTTCAAAAGCTAATCGATTACAGCTCGAAGGCTAATCGATTACCATAGTGTCAGAACGTGGGAAAATGCTTTTAAGTGGAACTCCAGCTCATTTCTTCACTCCCACTTTATGCCCATGCTAAGGTATCCGTTGGAGACAATGTGCAACGGCTGGAAACCTTAAAAATGGCTATAAATGAAGCATGGACTCATTCAAGAGAGAAGACAATAAGGGGAGACCAAGGCACAACACAAGGCAATCAATATTCTTCTTCTAGAGGTCTTCTTATTAGATTTCTCTTGTATATTCTGCAACTCTTGTTTCTAAACTTGCATATTGCTTAAGAGTTGTTAGATTGTGAGTTTCAATTTGCATATCCTCTCTTGTTGAGAGTTAGAATTGGTGAGAGCTTTCATTTGTGTATCTACTCTATTGAGAGAGTTAATTGCTTGTAAACCAAACACCAAAACACCAAGGTTTTTCACTCTAGGTTGAGTGGTCACAAAGGTTGGGGTTCAACCTTTGGGTATTGAGAGATTGTGAGATTGGGTGGGTTGCCCTTTGCTTGTGAGAATTGAGTTCTTGAGTGTGGGACACTAGGAAGCTGCAATTGCTCAAAGCTTGTATCTCAAATCTTCAATAGTGGAATCCTTCAAGTGGGTTGCTTGAAGGCGAGACGTACACCGGGTTAGTGGAACTCGTTAAATTGGTTTGCATTTCTCTCTACCTTGAACTCTCTATATAATTACGCACATAAACTGTTTGTTGAAATGCATGAGCTGAATGTGTGGATCAAAATTGTGGTTCAAGTAGAAACTCAACTCTGCATGCCAAGTGTTTGATAATTTGCTTGAATCAATATTTGGTGAAGTACTTAAGAACTGAAATTTGTTTAACTTGCCAAGTATCTAGAACATTGTTTCCTATCAACTATTGTGTGTTAATTACTTGATTGCTATCACTTATCCCATACACACAAGTTGTTCGATATATGTAATGAGCTAAACCCTTATAGGAAACATCATATTATTTGTGAAACAAATTTATGCACTCCAACTGATTGATAAATTGTTTAAACCAATAACTTGCCTTGTTTATCATACTTAAAGCTAAATATTGACATTGCACATCAAGTGTGTCATAGTGTGATATGTGCACAAAAGTTATTGTCTCTCTATCATTGCATCATTTGTATATTACTAACCATTTCCAAGGGGATTCCGCGTGAAAATTTGAAACACTCAATTCACCCCCCTCTTGAGTGTTGAGGCCCTGGCTAACAAGTGGTATCAGAGCTTGACTCTTGCTACAAGGCTTAATAGCTACAGGAGATCAAGATGGCCTCCACTTCATATGATGCATTTCCACAAAATGGGATAATAAATAGACCACCAATCTTCAATGGTAAAGACTATGCTATTTAGAAAGAAAGGATGAAAATCTTTGTCCAAGCCTATGACCTCAAGGTATGGAATGCTATTCAATTTGGTCCTTTCATTCCCAAATACATTATTGATAATATAGAATGTATGAAGCCCATGAACTTATGGACTAAAGAAGAAGAAAGAAAGGTACAATTCAATCTTAAAGCTAAAATTCTTATCACATTAGCATTAGAACCCAATGATGTTTCTAGAGTTAATACTTGTAACAATGCTAAAGAAATATGGAAAACTCTTGAAACAATTTATGGAAATACTAATGATGATCAAGATGCAAGAAGTAGTACTCTTTCTAGTCAAGATGAAGAATTCAAAATAAGTCTAGAAGAAGAGACAAACGAATCGGAAGAAGAAATTGCATGCCTAATAACAAAGCACTCCCAAGATGATGAGGTATGTTCTTTAAATGCCTTTAGTGATGATAATGATGATGAAATTGATAAAGATGAATTATTAGAAGCTTTTGAAGAATTGCATGAAAAATTTGTCTTCTTATCAAAGAAATATGCATGCTCAAAACAAACCATTTTGAAGCTTGAAAATGAATTGCATAATGTTCACATTGAAAAGGAAAATCTTAGAATTCAAAATGATGAACTAGTAGCTTCAAATGTATCTCCTAAGACTTGTAATGGAAGTAATGATTGTATGCTTATTGATAAATGTATGCTTCTTGAAAATGAGAATAAAGAACCAAAAGAAGCACTTAGTAAGCTTACAAGTAGTCAAAAGAATCTAAGAGCACCTCTTGAAGATCAAAGGCATACACTTGATAGAAGGAAAATAGGTCATTACAAGAATCCTCTTGCACTTTACAAGGAAAAATCTAAACCCTTTCTAAGATGTACAAACCATGAAAGAAAGAGGAACTCATTGTCTAATTGTTTTAAAAGAAAACACATAGAACACAAAAGGAACTATTACAATTCTAAAGTGACTTATTCCTTAAATGCAACATGCTTTTATTGTGGAATATATAGTCATATATTATCTAATTGCTTCATAAAGAAATCTCGTCAAAAGCGTACAAGAAAGGTATGGATTCCAAAACAATCTTGAAATCTCAAACTAACAAGGAAGGACCCAACTCTCAAAGGGTACCTCAAAATTTTGAAATCTTGTAGGCAAACTTCAAAGCAACAACTTCTGATTGATGGATGACCAAAACTCATGACCTAAGGAGATATCAAGTATCTCAATCTCCACTCAAAAGACAAAGGAAAAGAATAAAGCAAGCAAAGATTATGATGACTCATCATACATCAAAAAAAAAAAGTACCATTCAAAACAAGGAAATGGACAAGAAGCTTCAATGTGACTCACACAAGATGAATTGCACTAAGACAAAATCCAATGGACAACACTAAAGGTGATACAACAAAAAGGTGTAAGTACTTATCATACAATTTATGCGAAAGCTCATTCATAATGAATCTTGATGTGTGAAAATCTAACTTTGATTGAGCATGAATGATATTAAATCTTGAGATGGATGAACAAATAATCTTAGGACCCCTTAAACTCATGAAAACCTTAGGATCAATGATGTCTATATATAGTGATTGATGATTAGTAATGATTAATAATGAGTTTGATGAATGATTGTTTGAATAACATGGTCTGTGAAAAACTTGAGAGTAAAATTGATTGTGCATAAACATGTATGAATCTTTGATAATGTTTAAACCCTTGATGATGCACAATCTTGAATGTGAAAAGAAGTTTGAAAATATGCATCATTGAGATTAAAAAGAATTTTTGAACAACATTATGAACGATGATGAATGCTTGAATGTCAACAATCTTGTGATAATATGCTTAAATATTTTTAATTGACATCAAGAGCTTATATTGGCAAATCCATCAAATGGTATCATACCTAGATACTAATAACAAGTGGTATAGGCAACAGGTGGTATTCATTATCTTTACCATTGCCCATGTTGAAATTAGTGTCTATTTTACCATTGTGCTTTGTATGAATAAGTGGTATGACATACATGGCAATGAATATATGACTTGCAGCCACATTATGATCATGAAATGTTTTTGTGACTTGTCTCTATGTGTTACTAATTATCTATGCAAAATGTGTTCTCTTACATAGTTGATAAATGCCATATGTGAATGCTTGACTAGACCTATATGTAACATCTTAGGCATAAGATAAGAAGAGATTATAAAGTCATATGGAAAGGAGTGAATATATTGGCACATGTTCTAGCACAAATGCATGAGTAGTATAACAAAGCTGTATTAATCACTCCATCTTTGCTCTGATATCTAGACATAAATGAAATTGCATCAACTAGTGGTATCCATTGAAAGGGAAAGATTGTTACACTTGATTATTTGCCTATGTTGAAGTTAATGCTCAATCTACCACTATGCTCTGAATCATATGAATTATGTTAATTAATAAAGTGGTATCAACATCTATATTTATCCTTGTTAAATTGCATGATTAAGGGGGAGTTTCATAACATTTCTTTATAACAAGTGATATTTATTGATGATATGTTATCTCCTTATCAAGTGGTATGTAAGTTTGAGTAAATCATTTTTTTTAAACTCCTTCCCAAAATAATATTGCATCAAAGACCCAAAATTGGTACAAACTCTTGTAAACTCAATGCTACTAACAATATACTTTGCAAGGAGTTTGTTAAGGTTATGTAAGATGATTTAAAATGGTAAATCAAACTACCAAACTGGGAAAACAAAGAATTGATCAAGGAATGCAACATGAATGAAGCAAAATGCCACACAAGGATGTGAAAAAGGGCATAAAACTTGCAAAATACCAAGGTATGATCGAATTCTTACTCTACCATTATGCTCTGTGAATTATACAAATCATATTAACGAGTGGTATGAATAACAAATCTCACGAGCTGAATATATCACTTCATCCCTGCTCTGATACCTAGATATATGTATACATTGTTGAAAAATCTTCTATGTTACTGCTCTGATACCTAGAAATGCATCAAGCAATATTAATGAAATAATTAACAAGTGAATTGTTATATGCAATGGTATCTAACCTTTGAGTAGTATTTATTCATATTATGGTATCTATTATTTCAACAATGGTATCTATTAAAAGGAGGAGATCATATGCTTAAAAAGTAAACAAATGGTATCAGACTTGATTAAATTGACCTACAAGTGATATCAAAATTGATCAAATTGGTATAATAAATTTCACATGTTGATAAGTGGTATGCTTTTTACTAGTGGTATCAATTACAGTAGTAAGGGGGAGCATACACATGAATGATTATCCTTCATTTCACTTCTCTATGATTATGTTTATGGCACTAACGCTTTTACTCAACTATATGCTTACTTGGAGGAATATCATTATAAGTTTAGATAATGCCAAAATAGGAGAAAAGTATGTGCTTATTTGAAGTAATTATGAGCTTATATGCCTATCCTAATTGAGAAAATTACTTGCTTACTTATAATGGACTTGTTTACAACTGTGCAAGTAATGATATGTGTGCTTAATCATGTGACGCCTCTCATACTTGAAAATGATACTCACTACATGATTAAAATAAGTTAGCAATCAATCATATGCTTACTTGATGAATAAATTATGTGATTGTTTATTGACTCTAGATGCATTAAAATGGTATATATCATTGATCATGTTTTAAGCTTTGATTTGAAATCTATATGAAATACTTGCTTTAAATCTCTCGTAAATGAGCTTATATGTTGGTGGCATATATTATGGCTAAGATAATGATATTTTTGATGATGCCAAAGGGGGAGAGATTAGTGGAAGGATCAGTAAAAAGAATAGGACGCCATTTAAGCTAAAAAGGGGGAGAGATATCACGCTTCCATCATTTTATATGTTTAAAACAGTTAGCATAAGTTATAAGATTAAGGGGGAGGATAACACGTCAACTAGCATTCATTACATCATATAAGGGGAGAGTACATATAAACATTGATTGTCATTATTCTGTGAAACTAACATCCCACGAGATGAACATTGGTTGTCATCATCAAAAAGGGGAAGAATGTGTTTAAATGTTGAAACAGGTTTTGATAATGACAAACGTGAAGACTAAGGCAAAGACTCCCAAAGGAAGAAAGGATATTACCATGAAGCCAATATGATAAATTTGCAACACATGAATACAAGCCATATGTAACATTAATTGTCATCATCAAAAAGGGGGAGAATGAAGTTGCATATGTAAGTATGCAAAGTAATTTTGATGAATGACAAAGCATTCATGATGATGATGAAATAGCGAAGGTTCTGAAACAAGAAGGTTCAAGCACAAGGACAATGGCTAAGAACAAAGAGATGAAGATGCCTCACAAAGAGTTAAGGAAACATGAGCTATGGAAGACAAGTTTGATGACATGAACTAAATCATGAAGAACAAGTTTATAAGTTGAAGAAGAATCAAGGAAACAAGCATAAGTATCAAAGGAATAAGCCATGGGTCAATACATATCAAGAACATATCAAAGACCTTGAAGAATTGTATCAGGTACATGTCCTAATCGATTACCACACTGGAATAATCGATTACCATAACTCTGTTTATGGTATAATCGATTACAATAAGAAGGACAATCGATTATAAGGGTTCTGGAATATATCTAATCGATTACAAGGGAGAATATAATCGATTACTGAGCTTCTGTTTTGTCCATAATCGATTGCACAAGTACCTAATCAATTACCATGCTGCGAGACACAATTAAGAGCATCAGGTATCATTCATAATCAATTACAAGGAAAGGAATAATCGATTAGAAGGATTCTGTTTCTAAGATAATCGATTACAACAGAAATGCTAATCGATTACCTGTTGCATAATACTGAAGATTTCAAAAGCTAATCGATTACAGCTCGAAGGCTAATCGATTACCATAGTGTCAGAATGTGGGAAAATGCTTTTAAGTGGAACTCCAGCTCATTTCTTCACTCCCACTTTATGCCCATGCTAAGGTATCCGTTGGAGACAATGTGCAACGGCTGGAAACCCTAAAAATGGCTATAAATGAAGCATGGACTCAAGCAAGAGAGAAGACAACAAGGGGAGACCAAGGCACAACACAAGGCAATCAATATTCTTCTTCTAGAGGTCTTCTTATTAGATTTCTCTTGTATATTCTGCAACTCTTGTTTCTAAACTTGCATATTGCTTAAGAGTTGTTAGATTGTGAGTTTCAATTTGCATATCCTCTCTTGTTGAGAGTTAGAATTGGTGAGAGCTTTCATTTGTGTATCTACTCTATTGAGAGAGTTAATTGCTTGTAAACCAAACACCAAAACACCAAGGTTTTTCACTCTAGGTTGAGTGGTCACAAAGGTTGGGGTTCAACCTTTGGGTATTGAGAGATTGTGAGATTGGGTGTGTTGCCCTTTGCTTGTGAGAATTGAGTTCTTGAGTGTGGGACACTAGGAAGCTGCAATTGCTCAAAGCTTGTATCTCAAATCTTCAATAGTGGAATCCTTCAAGTGGGTTGCTTGAAGGCGAGATGTAACACCCTCGGTTAGATAAGACAAATCCTTCTGTAGGTTCATCCTATTTAACTGAGAGTGTTAACAGTTTTTAGAAAAAGTGAATATTTTTTTTTATAAAGAGATGGCAGATCAGTGGAAGCAAATAATAGATATATTTCATAGTCATTCACAAACTTAAAATTAATTGTACTCTTAACAGAATGGGGCACGCAGGCACCCTTAAATATTATACAGTCATCCGGTGTCTGATTATTAATAATAAATATTCTATCTTTAATGATCGTTCTCAGTGGGTTCAGCATATTGCTGTTCTTCACACTCGGGTTCTTGATTTTCTAATTCCTCTAAAAATTGTCAACAGTAAGGGTGAGTATAACCCAAGAACCTGATTGGTTAATCCGGTGCGGACATAATCCAGTTAACAAATAATACCATATAATTCATACAATTAGCATATTTATAACAATCAAGCATGTTGTCATGAAAATGCATGAGTCAAATTTATTATGATTTATCTTTGATTAAGTCTCATGATGCATGTGGGCCCAATAAATCGTTTCATCTTCTTCTCATTCTTTGGAATATCACCATTCCAATCATCTAGAGCGATCAGGGCCCGCCCAAGTTCCATATGGTACAAATGAACTCATTGGTTCTCATCATTGATTTAAATATTTTTTTGGAACTTGGATCCCTACGATCATAGTTACACTCCGTCATTTAGTCAAAGTACACTAGAATTGCATCGTCTCACCCGGCTATCAGGCGCGACTCTGATGCCATTGGGTTGCCGTTCCAGTTGTACTCCCAAGATTCTTCATGGAGATCGAACGTGAGTGTCCTCCACTGTACCAAGTGTATACTCTAGAGGTTTTTCTTCTTCAAAAATATTTTTATGATGCGAAATGCATTTATTTTATCAATTGATTCCTTGGGTATCTTATGTGTTTCCAGTCTCATCATATCATTCCCAAGTTCTTTGAATTCCATCAATTATTTAAACATTGTAAGATATCCGTTTATTATTTTAGAAATATATCTATTATATCTTGGTTAAAATTATATTTTCCATAAAGAGTAAAATAATATATTCTTTATGTAATTACGCATAATTAAGATGTTAACAATGTATAATAATAATAAAACTAATAATAATAATAACAATATTAAGTTTGATAATAAATAATAATAATAATAGAATAAGAATGATAATTATAACTTACCAATAACTTAAAAAGTAGTAAAGATTAGTTTCCAATTGAAAATTCAAGCGAAAAACACTAAAAACAGAGTTTTCTGAGTGGAACAGGGGTAAATCCGAGTGAAATAAGTATGATTCCGAGTGGAATCATACATAGATGGGTTCTCCAAGCGATCTGGCTAAAAATCCGAGTGAAATGACACTAGAAAGATGTTTTCCGACTGAAATAAGTTTGGGTCCGAGTGAAAATGAACTGGAATGCTGTTTTCCGACTGGAACAGCTTGAATCCGAGTGAAAATGAGTTTTCCGCATGAGATAGCTATGAATCCGAGTGAAATAAAGCTGAGCAGAGTTTTCTAAATGAAATTAATATGTTTTCCGAGTGAAACAGAAGTTGAAAATGGTTTTCTTAATTTAATTATCTTGAATTCTGAGTGAAATAAATTTCTGAGTGAATTTAAACATGAATTCGTGTGAAGTCAGTAGGAAAATGGTTCCCTGAGTAGCATTGTTTGCAAATCCGAGTGAAAATGAGTCTTTAAGTGAAATAAAGTATAATTCCGAGTGGTATTCAGTCAAAAAAAGAGTTTTCTGAGTGAAATTAATTGTTTGCTGAATAAAATAAATTGTTTTCCGAATGAAATAAGACTGGGAAGATGCTGTCCGAGTGAAAATATACTAGGAAATGTTCTGAGTGAAATTAGGTTGTTCACCGAGTGAAGAATTATTCTATCAGAATAAAATACATTCAGTTAAGGTTGAATCCGATTGAAACTAAGCAAAACCGAGTTGTTATAGATGTAAAACCGGTCGGATTAACATAAAACAGAACCTGTTATCATTAAGTCCATCTTCTATTCATAATTTTTCACTGGAAATCACACGGTACCCATGATTCTTAGTATTTTCAGTCCAATATAGTACATATCATTTCACAATTCATCACTGATTATATGCATTTAATAATAATTATATATATATATATATAAATACAAATAATAACAATTAAGGCATTTAATTTACACAACACTGAATCTGTCCTGGAAAGGTGAGGAACAAGTTCCTTAACCCTTTCCTTCACTCGGTTTTCCCACAGAGCACCCAAGAATATACCCCCTTACCTTAATGGAGTTCCTGGAGAAGAAGAAGAGGTTCCCTTTCACTGTCCTGCACGAATTCTGAGTGAAACAGAAGAGAAAGGAGAGAGACAGAAGTTTGCTGGAAAGGAAAATTGTAATAGAAGTGTGTTTGCAGCTGTGTTTCGTGTGTGTGTTCTGAGAATCCTTAAGCTGGTTTAAATAGGGAGAGAGTAAGTGGAATGGGGGACAGCTTTTCTGAGTGGCTGTTAGTGGAGTGATAATGAAGGGTCAGTGGGAATTAATTAAAAGGATAGGCTGAGTCAGTGCCCATCTCTGGTCGTCCACTATCTATAATGCGCATGATTGAATTAAAATAATCATTACAAGACAAAATTGGAGTCAATACGCACTACTGATACTGAATACCGAGTGAGATTACCACTCGGTTAACCACTATACCGACTGAAATTCTTATTTCCGAGTCAACAATTGCAAGGCTCGCTTGAGCGTGGCTTGCTCGCTTGAGCGAAGTAGAGAAATATGCATCAGGGGTCCTTCTCGCTCAAGCGGAATCCGACTCGCTTGAGCGAGTCTTCAAGTCTTCGCTCGGAATTCCTTTGAAACCGACTCAGGTACTCGGTTTCTCACTCGGTAATATCTGTCCAGACCGAGTCCTCTCTTTCTCAGAGTTTTCACTCGGAAATCCGAGTGTTCATTCACTTAGTTCACTCGGTTTAAGCCATTTCCTCTCGGAACAAGACCTACACGTACAACTCTCACTCGGTTTTGGTCCAGTAGAGTATATCTCACTCGGAATTGGCTCCCTCTACCATTTTCCACTCGGTTTCCTAAGCAAATACACATGCAACCGTTCGGAAGCCTTCCCAATTGATTCCACAACATACTCCAGTCGGTAGGAAGCATCAAATCAACATAAACATGAGTATATATGCATTCTTTCACTCGGAATACTTCAATCAGAGTAGTCTCCTTCAGAAAAGGAAGCATTTGGCACGGTTTGACTCGGAAACGAGTCATTCCAGGGTGTTTTGACTCGGAATTTCACCCAGAAGTGGTTCTCTTGAACACACTTCACTCAGAATTGCCTCTCAGGTCAGGACTCCACTCGGTGGTAGCCTTCTCAGTCATGTTTTACTCGGAAAATATGATACTGACTTGGAATTCTCTTCTTCACTCGGAATTCCTAATCATTCACTTGGAATTCTTCTCTGTCACTCGGAACAGAGCTCTTTTCACTCGGTTTTTGTATAATTTCACTAATGGTCCATGTAATTTCTATTATTACGTGCAAAAATGACATTTTTGATATACTACAGACCATCAACAAGGTATATATTGACTTATTCTTGCTTACAAACCCTCCATAATTAAAAATTTACAAGGATAAAATTGCTTCTAAAAAGAGGGATGTTACATTCTCCTCCCCTTTTAAGAATTTCGTCCCGAAATATAAAGTTGGAATAATTGAGGGTACAATTCTCTCATTTTCTCCTCAATTTCCCAAGTAGCATCACCATCATCTGTTTGACTCCAAACTACCTTGACCAAAGGGATTTCCTTGCCTCTTAGCTGTTTGAGACGTCGGTCAGCAATCTTAACTGGTGATGCTTCAAAGGTAAGGTTTTCTTTCAGAACAAATTGATCGGGACTTAGAACATGATCAGGGCTTGGTACATATTTGCGGAGTTGGGAGACATGAAAGACATTATGAAGGTTTGACAGCTCGGGTGGCAAAGCAATACGGTAGGCATGAGTTCCTATCTTTTGCAAAATCTGATAGGGTCCTACGTATCTGGGGCTTAACTTCTTGGCCTTCAAAGCTCTTTCTACTCCAGTGGTAGGGGTAACTTTGAGAAATACGTGATCGCCCTCTTCAAATTCCAATGGCTTTCTACGTTTGTCGTAGTAACTCTTTTGTCTATCTTGCGAAGCCTTCATTGCCATTTGGATCTTTTGGACTTGTTCTGTAGTCTTCTGAACAATCTCTGGTCCAATTATTGTCTTCTCACCCGTCTCATACCAACACAAAGGTGTGCGGCATTTTCTTCCATATAAAGCTTTATAAGGGGCCATTCCGATGCTAGCATGATAGCTGTTGTTGTAAGTGAACTCCACAAGTGGAAGGTATTCTTGCCAACTTCCCCCATGTTCTAGGACACAAAGACGCAACAAATCTTCAACAGTCTTGATTGTTCTTTCTGATTGTCCGTCTGTCTGTGGGTGATATGCGGAACTTAACTTCAGACGAGTTCCCAGAGCTTGTTGCAGGCTCTTCCAAAATTGTGATGTGAAACGAGGATCTCGATCGGACACAATTGCAGTGGGAGTCCCATGTAATCGTACAATTTCCTTAATATAGATCTGGGTGAGTTTTTCTAGGGAATACTTCATATTGACAGGAATGAAGTGAGCGGTTTTTGTTAATCGATCCACAATTACCCAAATAGCATCATATCCAGCTGATGTTCTGGGAAATCCAGTCACGAAGTCCATAGCAATCTCATCCCATTTCCATTCTGGAATATCCAAAGGATGAAGGGTCCCACTTGGTCGTTGTTGTTCCACCTTTACCTTCTGACACATCCGACAAGCTGTCACATATTCAGCTATATCCTTTTTATTCCTTGCCACCAGAATAATTTCTTTAAGTCCTAATACATTTTGGTCGATCCTGGGTGGATACTGTATTTGATCTTATGTGCTTCATCAAGGATGGATCTTTTAAGATCTGTATTAACTGGAATACAGAGTCTCTGTTGATACCTGATTGCCCCATGTTCATCTTTGCTAAACTCTGAGACTCCTTCTTTTGTCTTTTCTGCTAGATCTTGAAACTCCTGATCATTGGCTTGAGCTTCTTTGACTTGTTCCAAGAAATCATTGGAAATTCTTAGCATTCCAACCATAAGACTTCCCCTTTTTGGTGTCACGGCCAGATTCAAATCGCGAAACTGTTCAATCAATTCCAACTCCTTTATCATCATATATGATAAACGTAAAGCCTTTCGACTGAGTGCATCAGCTACTACATTTGCTTTCCCAGGATGATATCGAAGTTCAAAATCATAATCTTTGATAAATTCCATCCACCTACGTTGTCGCATATTCAACTCCTTCTGGTCGAATAGATACTTCAAGCTCTTATGATCACTGAAGACTTCAAAGCATGTACCATACAAGTAGTGTCTCCAGATTTTCAAGGCAAACACAACTGCAGCTAATTCCAAGTCATGCGCGGGATAATTAACTTCATGCATTCTTAGCTGTCTCGAAGCATAAGCAACAACCTTTCTTTCTTACATTAGGACACATCCTAGTCCTTATCTTGAGGCATCACTATGACATCCCGGCGCTGTTGAGGGCGGGGAGTGATCGCCGGTGCATAGGCACGGACAAGGAGCGGCTCCTGGCAGGCTTCCAGCGGGGAATGTGACATCCCAGGCACTGTTGAGGGCGGGGAGTGATCGCCGGTGCATAGGCACGGACAAGGAGCGGCTCCTGGCAGGCTTCCAGTGGGAGGGACACATGAACGAACCGAATACATACCAGAATGAGAGGGATCCAAAGACTGTATAGGTATGGGACTATACAGTCGAGGATAGCTTAAAGGAATGAATTCGTACTACCTATACCAACAAATGCATTAGCCTTTTCGGTGGCCTATCACTTAAGAACTCCAAAGTTAAGCGTGCTTAACTTGGAGTAATTCTGGGATGGGTGACCTCCTGGGAAGTTCTCGGGAAGTGTGTGAGTGAGGATAAAAGCATATTGGAAAGGTCTCGTGTTGGTCTGTGGGGCGAGTCGTTCATTCCCGAAAAGCGGCCGGGGCGTTACAGTGGTATCAGAGCCTAGCCTCTCCTAGTACGGTATGGTTCGGGGACGAACCAGGCGGAAGCTGGTGGGCATGTGACATCCCGGCGCTATGAACGAACCGAATACATACCAGAATGAGAGGGATCCAAAGACTGTATAGGTATGGGACTATACAGTCGAGGATAGCTTAAAGGAATGAATTCGTACTACCTATACCAACAAATGCATTAGCCTTTTCGGTGGCCTATCACTTAAGAACTCCAAAGTTAAGCGTGCTTAACTTAGAGTAATTCTGGGATGGGTGACCTCCTGGGAAGTTCTCAGGAAGTGTGTGAGTGAGGACAAAAGCATATTGGAAAGGTCTCGTGTTGGTCTATGGGGCGAGTCGTTCATTCCTGAAAAGCGGCCGGGGCGTTACAATCACAATACACTTCATATGGCTTGGCAGGATCTGGCAAAATCAAGACAGGTGCACTAGTAAGTCGTTGGCGTAACTCCGTAAAACTGCTTTCGTATTTGTCATTCCATTCAAATGGTTGATCTTTACGAGTCAGCTTGGTTAAAGGTGTTGCAATTCGAGAGAAATTCTCGATGAATCGACGATAATATCCAGCCAGTCCAAGGAAACTGTGGATTTCCGTCACATTCTTGGGTTGTTCCCAATTTAGTACAGCTTCTACCTTTGTAGGATCCACAGCAATTCCTTCCTTAGAGATAACATGTCCTAAAAATTTCACTTCTGTCAACCATAATTCACATTTTGAAAACTTGGCGTACAATTGCCTTGCACGCAAAGTATTTAGAACAATTCGGAGATGCTCCTCGTGTTCCTCATGGCTCTTGGAGTAGACGAGAATATCGTCAATGAATACAACCACGAATTTGTCCAAGTACTCATGAAAGATTCGATTCATGTATCCCATAAAGACAGCAGGTGCATTAGTAACTCCAAAGGGCATAACAAGATACTCATAGTGCCCATATCGTGTTCTGAATGTTGTTTTGGGTACATCATCTTTCTTCACTCTGATTTGGTGATAGCCCGATCGCAGATCAATTTTCGAGAAGATAGTGGCTCCTCGTAATTGGTCCATCAAATCATCAATTCTTGGGAGAGGATATCGGTTCTTGATCGTAGCTTTATTCAACTGACGATAGTCAACACATAACCGCATACTACCATCCTTCTTTTTGACTAGAAGAACTGGTGCTCCCCAAGGTGAGACACTGGGTCTAATCATTCCTTTCTCTAGAAGTTCTTCTAATTGCTCTTTGAGCTCACTGAGCTCCTTGGGTGACATTCGGTAAGGAGCAATAGAGATTGGTCCTGCACCCGGTATAATGTCAATACTGAACTCAATTTCCCGCTCTGGTGGTAGCTCTAGTATATCATCAGGAAAAACTTCTGGAAATTCCTGAACAACAGGAATCTGGTCAATTTGAGGAGTGGCCTTACTTTCAGATTCAGTAAGGATCATGTATAGTTGGACTTCCTTTGCTGAAATTACCTTTTCTGAGCTAATAGGACAAAGATCAGTGTTTTGATCACAATGAGATGTAGTAGACCCAAGAGTGATGGATCTATTATGACAATCAATCAGAATATGGTTGGCAGCAAGCCAATTCATTCCTAGAACAATATCTAGATCAATCAAAAGCAAACATATCAGATCTACTTGATAAGCTTTCCCTTCGATGTTGAGAGGACATTTCAAACACATGCAGGAAGGGCAAATGGGCTTATTTGCAGCAGTCGTAACAATCATCTTATTGGGCAGAGAGGTTGTAGGAAGCTTTAAATGTTTTACACAATTCTCAGATATGAAAGAATGAGTGGCTCCAGAATCATATAATACATTTAATAGAGTATTTCCTATAAAGCATGTACCTTGCACAAGATCGTTCTCTTGTGATACTTCCGCACCATTCATGGTAAAAACTCTAGCATTTCCTCCTGGTCTTCCAGTAGAGTTATTTCCGGGTCTTCTAGGATTATTGTTCTGATTGAAATTGTTGCCGCGGTGAATATTTTGCATCCTTGGAACATTGTTGGTAGAGGTATTTGCAGTAGATCCTCCAGTTCCTTGACCTGTTAGTCGTACTGCCTGTCCTTGAGTTACTTGTTGTTGGTTATTTTTATTTCTGTACCAACAGTCAGCATCACGATGTCTAATCCGTCCACAAATTGTGCAGTTTTTACCGCTTTGGTTCTCCTGACCTCTAGGAGGAATTTGGTTGGCTAAGTTGAAAGGTCGGAAATATGGCCGATCTGCTCGAAAATCCCTTCTTTGCTATCGATCTGGCATACGTCGTTCTGGCCCATGATTAGACGCTCCAGGTCATCAAAGATTAGAGGTATTCTCAAATATGCGGCATCTGTCAACCAAAGTAGTGAATTGTGTAATTTGTTGACAACATATGGCTTGACGAATCTCATGTCGTAGCCCTGCTTCAAACTTTGCACATCTTGACGCTTCTCCCATGTGGGTGTAGTAGGGACAACATTTTTCCAGCTCATCAAACTTAGCAGCGTACTCCCCAACAGTCATATTGCCTTGCTTCAGAAAGAATTCCTGTTCCTTCTGCCTCCTTATGTCTTCGGGGAAGTATTTGGCGAGGAACTCCGTCCTGAATCGTCCCCAAGTAATGATATGCCCAGCAGTAGCTAGTCTGACTCTAGCATGAGTCCACCAGTGTTCTGCTTCTCCAACCAGCATGAAGACAGCAAAGGTTACACAATCCTCATCAGAACATCGCATAGCGGCAAAAATCTTTTCAAGGTGTTCAATCTATAGTTGTGCTCCTTCTGGATTGAAGCCTCCTTTGAACTGCGTAGGATTGTTCCTTTGAAAATCAGCTAATCCCTGTCTGGTAGAAGCATGAGGTAACTCTTGTCGTTCTATTACCTCCACAATTCTGGTAAGAAGATTCTCCATCATATGATTATTATTTTGGCGTGCCATTAGGAATTTGCTGAAGGAATATCAACAAATAGATTCGGGGTATGCGTTATGTGGAGCATTCCATATAGGATATTTAGTCTTAGGTGTGTTATGGACTGTTTAATATTTCTATCAGAGTACGTGGAAACCTAATGGTCCACTCCCCAAGCTTGATGAATCGACTATGCTCTGATACCACCTTTGTAACACCCTCGGTTAGATAAGACAAATCCTTCTGTAGGTCCTATTTAACTGAGAGTGTTAACAGTTTTTAGAAAAAGTGAATATTTTTTTTTATAAAGAGATGGCAGATCAGTGGAAACAAATAATAGATATATTTCATAGTCATTCACAAACTCAAAAATAATTGTACTCTTAACAGAATGGGGCATGCAGGCACCCTTAAATATTATACAGTCATCCGGTGTCTGATTATTAATAATAAATATTCTATCTTTAATGATCGTTCTCAGTGGGTTCAGCATATTGCTGTTCTTCACACTCGGGTTCTTGATTTTCTAATTCCTCTGAAAATTGTCAACAGTAAGGGTGAGTATAACCCAAGACCCTGATTGGTTAATCCAGTGCGGACATAATCCAGTTAACAAATAATACCACATAATTCATACAATTAGCATATTTATAACAATCAAGCATGTCGTCATGAAAATGCATGAGTCAAATTTATTATGATTTATCTTTGATTAAGTCTCATGATGCATGTGGGCCCAATAAATCGTTTCATCTTCTTCTCATTCTTTGGAATATCACTATTCCAATCATCTAGAGCGATCAGGGTCCGCCCAAGTTCCATATGGTACAAATGAACTCATTGGTTCTCATCATTGATTTAAATATTTTTTTGGAACTTGGATCCCTACGATCATAGTTACACTCCGTCATTTAGTCAAAATACACTAGAATTGCATCGTCTCACCCGGCTATCAGGCGCGACTCTGATGCCATTGGGTTGCCGTTCCAGTTGTACTCCCAAGATTCTTCATGGAGATCGAACGTGAGTGTCCTCCACTGTACCAAGTGTATGCTCTAGAGGTTTTTCTTCTTCAAAAATATTTTCATGATGCGAAATGCATTTATTTTATCAATTGATTCCTTGGGTATCTTATGTGTTTCCAGTCTCATCATATCATTCCCAAGTTCTTTGAATTCCATCAATTATTTAAACATTATAAGATATCCGTTTATTATTTTAGAAATATATCTATTATATCTTGGTTAAAATTATATTTTCCATAAAGAGTAAAATAATATATTCTTTATGTAATTACGCATAATTAAGATGTTAACAATGTATAATAATAATAAAACTAATAATAATAATAACAATATTAAGTTTGATAATAAATAATAATAATAGAATAAGAATGATAATTATAACTTACCAATAACTTAAAAAGTAGTAAAGATTAGTTTCCAATTGAAAATTCAAGCGAAAAACACTAAAAACAGAGTTTTTCGAGTGGAACAGGGGTAAATCCGAGTGAAATAAGTATGATTCCGAGTGGAATCATACAGAGATGGGTTCTCCAAACGATCTGGCTAAAAATCCGAGTGAAATGACACTAGAAAGCTGTTTTCCGACTGAAATAAGTTTGGGTCCGAGTGAAAATGAACTGGAATGCTATTTTCCGACTGGAACAGCTTGAATCCGAGTGAAAATGAGTTTTCCGCATGAGATAGCTATGAATCCGAGTGAAATAAAGCTGAGCAGAGTTTTCTAAATGAAATTAATATGTTTTCCGAGTGAAACAGAAGCTGAAAATGGTTTTCTTAATTTAATTATCTTGAATTCTGAGTGAAATAAATTTCTGAGTGAATTTAAACATGAATTCGTGTGAAGTCAGTAGGAAAATGGTTCCCTGAGTAGCATTGTTTGCAAATCCGAGTGAAAATGAGTCTTTAAGTGAAATAAAGTATAATTCCGAGTGGTATTCAGTCAAAAAAAGAGTTTTCTGAGTGAAATTAATTGTTTGCTGAATAAAATAAATTGTTTTCCGAATGAAATAAGACTGGGAAGATGCTTTCCGAGTGAAAATATACTAGGAAATGTTCTGAGTGAAATTAGGTTGTTCACCGAGTGAAGAATTGTTCTATCAGAATAAAATACATTCAGTTAAGGTTGAATCCGATTGAAACTAAGCAAAACCGAGTTGTTATAGATGTAAAACCGGTCGGATTAACATAAAACAGAACCTGTTATCATTAAGTCCATCTTCTATTCATAATTTTTCACTGGAAATCACACGGTACCCATGATTCTTAATATTTTCAGTCCAATACAGTACATATCATTTCATAATTCATCACTGATTATATGCATTTAATAATAATTATATATATATATATAAATACAAATAATAACAATTAAGGCATTTAATTCACACAACACTGAATCTGTCCTGGAAAGGTGAGGAACAAGTTCCTTAACCCTTTCCTTCACTCGGTTTTCCCACAGAGCACCCAAGAATATACCCCCTTACCTTAATGGAGTTCCTGGAGAAGAAGAAGAGGTTCCCTTTCACTGTCCTGCATGAATTCTGAGTGAAACAGAAGAGAAAGGAGAGAGACAGAAGTTTGCTGGAAAGGAAAATTGTAATAGAAGTGTGTTTGCAGCTGTGTTTCGTGTGCGTGTTCTAAGAATCCTTAAGCTGGTTTAAATAGGGAGAGAGTAAGTGGAATGGGGGATAGCTTTTCTGAGTGGCTGTTAGTGGAGTGATAATGGAGGGTCAGTGGGAATTAATTAAAAGGATAGGCTGAGTCAGTGCCCATTTCTGGTCGTCCACTATCTATAATGCGCATGATTGAATTAAAATAATCATTACAAGACAAAATTGGAGTCAATACGCACTACTGATACTGAATACCGAGTGAGATTACCACTCGGTTAACCACTATGCCGACTGAAATTCTTATTTACGAGTCAACAATTGCAAGGCTCGCTTGAGCGTGGCTTGCTCGCTTGAGCGAAGTAGAGAAATATGTATCAGGGGTCCTTCTCGCTCAAGCAGAATCCGACTCGCTTGAGCGAGTCTTCAAGTCTTCGCTCGGAATTCCTTTGAAACCGACTCAGGTACTCAGTTTCTCACTCGGTAATATCTGTCCAGACCGAGTCCTCTCTTTCTCAGAGTTTTCACTCGGAAATCCGAGTGTTCATTCACTTGGTTCACTCGGTTTAAGCCATTTCCTCTTGGAACAAGACCTACACGTACAACTCTCACTCGGTTTTGGTCCAGTAGAGTATATCTCACTCGGAATTGGCTCCCTCTACCATTTTCCACTCGGTTTCCTAAGTAAATACACATGCAACCGTTCGGAAGCCTTCCCAATTGATTCCACAACATACTCCAGTCGGTAGGAATCATCAAATCAACATAAACATGAGTATATATGCATTCTTTCACTCGGAATACTTCAATCAGAGTAGTCTCCTTCAGAAAAGGAAGCATTTGGCACGGTTTGACTTGGAAACGAGTCATTCCAGGGTGTTTTGACTCGGAATTTCACCCAGAAGTGGTTCTCTTGAACACACTTCACTCAGAATTGCCTCTCAGGTCAGAACTCCACTCGGTGGTAGCCTTCTCAGTCATGTTTTACTCGGAAAACATGATACTGACTCGGAATTCTCTTCTTCACTCGGAATTCCTAATCATTCACTCGGAATTCTTCTCTGTCACTCGGAACAGAGCTCTTTTCACTCAGTTTTTGCATAATTTCACTAATGGTCCATGTAATTTCTATTATTACGTGCAAAAATGACATTTTTGATATACTACAGACCATCAACAAGGTATATATTGACTTATTCTTGCTTACAAACCCTCCATAATTAAAAATTTACAAGGATAAAATTGCTTCTAAAAAGAGGGATGTTACACGAGACGTACACCGGGTTGGTGGAACTCGTTAAATTGGTTTGCATTTCTCTCTACCTTGAACTCTTTATATAATTGCACACATAAACTGTTTGTTGAAATGCATGAGCTGAATGTGTGGATCAAAATTGTGGTTCAAGTAGAAACTCAACTCTGCATGCCAAGTGTTTGATAATTTGCTTGAATCAATATTTGGTGAAGTACTTAAGAACTTAAATTTGTTTAACTTGCCAAGTATCTAGAACATTGTTTCCTATCAACTATTGTGTGTTAATTACTTGATTGCTATCACTTATCCCATACACATAAGTTGTTTGATATATGTAATGAGCTAAACCCTTATAGGAAACATCATATTATTTGTGAAACAAATTTATGCACTCCAACTGATTGATAAATTGTTTAAACCAATAACTTGCCTTGTTTATCATACTTAAAGCTAAATATTGACATTGCACATCAAGTGTGTCATAGTGTGATATGTGCACAAAAGTTATTGTCTCTCTATCATTGCATCATTTGTATATTACTAACCATTTCCAAGGGGATTCCGCGCAAAAATTTGAAACACTCAATTCACCCCCCTCTTGAGTGTTGAGGCCCTGGCTAACAGGTACCTGTAAAAGAATGATGTTATGCATGCAAAGTTTAAGAGATAAGTGTACACATTTACTACTATAGTATGAGCATAGTAGCACATTTATGCTTGATCCACATGTTATATGATATTGTTCCCATAGTTGGATCCGTGATTTGATAATGATTCCTTTGTGCATATGCATTAGCTATAAGAGCATTTTGCATATAGCCGGAGATATGCCGAGTTTGGTAGCCCGTGGTGACAATGGATGACTAATAAGAGAATGGAAATAGTTGTGGTACTAACCTTGAATGGATAGTTATGATTGATGAAATTGCTAATGATTTGATAAGAAATGTATATGCTTTGATTGTACATGTGCTGTGATTGAAATGATTGACGATGAAATTATGTGAAATGATACTATGTGTGGTTGGATCATATGGTTCTATTGAAGAATGTATATTGTGCATGAATATATATATACATATGTTATCATAATGTATGATATTAATTCATTTGGTATATGTTACTCACCTCTTAGTTGCCATTTTTAAAGGTTGGTGTAGGTATGTTGGAAATCCTACTCTTTTGAAGGTTGATCTTGGTGAAGGTAAATATGGAGGAAGCTCCTGTCCCTTGGCCGGCCATTGTTTTGTAAAGCACATGATATATATATATATATATCATAACTTTAGAAGGGATATTAAAATATTATCTATTCTTAGGAGTATTAATATATATATATATATATATATTGTATATGACAATTGATTAGTGCTGGATGTATGTTTTGAGGGTCATGTGTGAAAATTAGACCTTAAGTGTTTTGAAAGGCCAATTTTCGGTTATGACCTTAAAAATGGTTGATGACAATTATGGTACCTTGATTTTTTGCTAAATTGATGAATGAATGATAATGGTATAATGATTATGACCATTGGATGAATATGTAGTTATGTGTGATTGATATTGTGGATTGTATGTATAATGAGGATGTGGATAGGTTATATTCTTATATAATGAGTAAGGCTTTATGCAGAGGCCATTCATAATCCACAATGTATATTTAAAACTTAAGTGCAAGATTGGTTATGGCCAAATAGGCTTAAATTGCAAATTGATATACTTGGTTTAATCTAAATATGCCTAAATTGCCATTGATGCATGGGATGATCTAGGATATGAATTATTGGATGAGGCTTGTTGGAGCAAGTCATATTTATGCGTATAAATGTATGCCTATTGGGAACTTAGATCAAAACCTTGCCATTTGTAATTTGGTATGTCATGTAAATTGATTCACCTATGTAAAGATATGTTTTCTGTCAATCTCGCTCAAGTGAGAGGATCCTCGCTCAAATGAAAGGATCTTGATGGTGTATTGTGCTTTCTGGTTGATTTTCACTCAAGCGAGCATGGTCTCGCTTAGGCGAGAATCAGATCAATAACTCTATGTGTTTTTCGCTCAAGCAAGAGGTGTCTCGCTCAAGCGAGTAAATGAGGATTTGATTTTGTAGAGTTTTCACTCAAGTGAGTGATGACTCGCTTAAGCGAAAATAGGACGTTTTGGTTTTAGAGGAATTTCAGCTGAGCGAATATAATGTCGCTCAAGAGAGTGTGGGGGTCTGATACTTTGGCCCTGGTCGTTTAAGCGAGCTTACGCTCGCTCAGGTGAGGCTTGAGGGCTCACTTAAGTGAAAGTTTCCTCGCTTAAGTTAGGCTACCTGAAATTCATTTTTCCTCTTCCTCTTCTTATTTGTGGGTATTTTCTCATATCTTCATATATGGGACTAGGCGTATGTCCTGTATACACATTTTCTTCCTTTGTAAACATCATGGTTTTGAAAACTGAACCGTCCGGTTCGACTGGTTGGATCGGGAACCGGTCAGGGTACCAGTCCGGACAAGAGAAAAAATTGGTCATCTCAGAACTAGTTAAAAACCGGTTGAAAATAGGTTGAACTAGTTAAAGTTTTAAAATTATTTTTTTGCTATCTTTCAAAAAAAATCTATTAAAAATATTATTAAATAAATAAAAAACTTATATATAATATTTACATATTATGTTTATTTATTATAATTTTTTAATCCTATAAAACATGTAATATGATCCTTAATTAACTTAGTTTTTATATAATTTATTGTTAATATATCAAGAATTATGCTATATTATATTAAAAATATAAATTTTATTATGACCGGTTTGACCACAGTTGAACCAATGAACCTTGAACCAGTACTTTCACCGGTTTGATCATCGGTCCGGTTTTTAAAACCTTGGTAAACATAATTGTTTTTGTATACATGTTTGGGTAACTATTTCTCAATCCATTTTCTAAATTCTTATAATTCGGTCTCCAGTTTTCTGTGATTCGACTGTAGATGTATCGTTGCATGTTCAAGCTTTTAAAACGTAAAATATTTATTGTTGTTTTTATTAAATTAATTGTTGTAATTATTATTGGGATTCAGGTCTGGGGAACCGAGACCTGACATAAATTACTTATTTGTCCTTTCCCACAAAATTTCCTTATTGTATCTAATTAATAGTTTGTCTCTCTATTATAAACTCTTAATGTCAACATTATTAAATAAGAATGATCAGTCCAATTAGAAATTGGTGAATTGAGTTGGTAATCAATTTAGTACATGAATTAATACACATTTACCCTTTTTTTAGCATCTTAGTCATTTTATAAAATATTAATACATATTTACCTATTAAATAATTTTATTAACAAAACCTAAAATGGAAATTACTTATTTGTCCCTTCCCACGACATTTTCTTGTTGTATCTAATTAATAGTTTTTTTCTCTTTATTATAAACTCTTATTGTTAACATTATGAAATAGGAATTATGGGGCCAATTAGAAATCAGTGAATTGATTTGATAATCAATTTGGTACATGATTTGATACACATTCACCTAATTTTTTTATAACATCTTAGTCATTTTATAAAATATTAATACACATTTACCTGTTAAATACTCGTATTAACAAAAACTAAAATGAAAATTACTTGTTTGTCCCATCCTATGAAATTTCCCAGTCGTATCTAATTTATAGTTTTTGTCTCTCTATTATAAATTCTTATTGTCAACATTGTTAAATAAGAATCGTTAGACCAATTAGAAATTGGTGAATTGATTTATAATCAATTTGGTAGATGAACACATTCACCTAGTTTGTTTAACATCTTAGTCTTTTTGTAAAATATTAATACACATTTAACTATTAAATAGTCATATTAACAAAAAACTAAAACAGAAATTACTTGTTTGTCCCTTCTCATGAAATTTCCCTGTTGTATGTAATTAATAGATTTTGTCTCTCTATTATAAACTCTTATTGTCAACATTATTAAATAGGAATGGTCGGTCCAATTAGAAATCAGTGAATTGAGTTGGTAATCAATTTGATACATGAACTAATACATAATTACCTAATTTTTTTAATATCTTAGTCATTTTGTAAAATAATAATATATATTTACCTATTAAATACTCGTATTAACAAAACCTAAAAAGGAAATAACTTGTTTGTCCCTTCCCATGAAATTTCCTTTATGTATCTATTTAATAGTTTTTGTCTCTCTATTATAAACTATTATTGTGAACCTTATTAAATAGGAATGATTGATCCAATTGGAAATCAATGAATTGAGTTGGTAATTAATTTGGTACACGAATTAACACACATTTACCTAATTTTTTTAACATCTTAGTCATTTTATATAATATTAATGCTCATTTACCTATTAAATAATTGTATTAACAAAACCTAAAATAGAAGTTACTTATTTGTGCCTTCCCACAAATTTTCCTTGTTGTATCTAATTAGTAGTTGTGTCTCTGTTATAAACTCTTATTGTCAACATTATTAAATAGAAATGGTCAGTCCAATTAGAAATCAGTAAATTGAGTGGGTAATAAATTTGGTACATGAATTAATATACATTTACCTAATTTTTTAACATCTTAGTCATTTTCTAAAATATTAATACATATTTACCGATTAAATATTTAATTAAAAAAATAATTTTCATTTAATAAATGAGCTTATTTATATTTTTAGTCCCTATAAATTAGAAATTTTTAGATTTTAATTCCTAAAAAATAAAAATTTGGTTTTACATCCAATGTATATTATGTGGTGTCCCTACTGAAATTCCTAGAATTTGTCCTTAGGTCTAATAAAATTTAGAGAAAATTTTTCGCAATAAGGTTTGCCCTTGGTGAATAAACCCTAAGAACCTATGCGGTATGTAACTTAAAACAACTTAAAAATTTTAATTTTCACTCTGGTGATCTATATGTAATCAATTACCCGTGAGCAACCTGTGCAGGACATGAGGATTTACTCTCTAGTAATCGATTATCTGCAGACCAGACTTGTATAATTATGTTGATTTTTGCTTCCAAGCCAACTTCCACGCCCCCTAACTTGTCCGTTTTAACTCTGAATGCTACGAAACTTTATAAGCACTATCTACTACTCATTCTGGACCTGCAGACACAGTTTGTACTAAAAAATTCCTTCGCATAAATGTATTATGAACAATTTCATTCAACTCCAATGTTAAAATATCAAATCTCATTCAAATGACAATCTCACTTCACACACGAGTTATAATCATGCCTAGGGATCTATTGGTACCTTTTAGGGACTCCGAATCTGAGACCAGAACTCAAAATCACTTAATCGGTTGGCTTAATTAGCCAATTCCTTTCTTAAGCATAATCTCTACATATATATACACACACATACACACATGCATCAATTCTTCTAATTATATGATTTCATCAATCACGCCAGAACACATCACCATCAATCAAACATATCCTGCCTATGGAACCTGAATTTCATTGATACCTTGGCTCAATGCTATTACACTACATTCATAATACCTGGGCATCACACATATATATAATTCCACAACATTGTCTAATTGTCTCAGTGCAATCTATCAACAAAACATACATACATATATGTACTACACTACCCTAATCACCTGCCCATAAATCACACGACCTACCAAGATATAGTGGCTCCGTGCCATTTAGAACAACATATATAACATAAGGCAACATAAGAGATCATAACATAATTACTTAAATAAGTACTCATAATTTGCATTATTTCAAGCAATACAAATTTATCCATCATTCCTTGGCATCTCGAGCTTATTTGGTGTTCGCCTCCATAATGTTCGTGATATTTTTGTCATTGATTACTAAAAAGAAAACAACCACAGAAAGGGTAAGTGCCGAACACATTAGTTTATATAGAAATTCAAAATTGAAAAAAAGGCATAACAGTAATCTAATAACACAACATATTTATACATATATATATATATATATATATATATATTATCCTTGTATTTCTTTTAGTCTTATAGATATTTCCCTATAAGAAAATTTGACATTATATTTTGGTCATTGGGAATGAGAATTATAGGTCAAGTTATTGGTTGAAAACCTAACCTGATCTATTTAAAGTTTAGTTTATAACATTTAGTTAAATAAAAAGATCAAGTTAAGGTTGTTCAAAACTCTATTTAATTAAAGAGATTTAATTTAGACTTTTGGAAAATTCTTTTTAACAAAGTGACCCTTTAAGCTCATATACATAATTTATAACATAATTTGATAATTTATAAATACACAGGATACAAACTATCTTTAATATGAAAAATTGATAATTAGATGTGTGTGTATAAGAGATATATATTATGAGAAATGTTATTTTAGGTGAGAGTGAGAAGGACAAATTTGGGTTTTATTAGATGTTTTTCAAAGTCACATGATCATTTAAAACGTCACATGAATTTTTTTTTAAAATTCAATAATTGATATATTTTAATCTCGACCATCCATGATAATATCTAATGGTTCAAGTTTATTCCTTTCACTCTCACCTAAGAAAGTCTTTCTTATATGATACATTCTTTATATATCTATAATATATATATATATATATATATATATACAAACATACACATAATATTAGTTTTAATATGTTTTTATTTCTTATGTTTTGACCATTTTTTTTGTTTTCATCACTTAGTTTTTTTATTGGTTTCATCTTCATATATTTAATATGTTGAAATAGGCATCAAAAGATTTCGATCAAAGAAAAAAAATGATGCATTTTTGTTTGCAAAGTTGACAGTTGTGCTAACGGTAATACATTTTTGAATCAATTTCAACATTTAGAAACCAATTTCAACATATTAATATATGGACTAAAATCAATAAAAAAATTAAAAGACCAAAATAAATATTGGTCAAAACAAAGACCAAAAATATAATTAACCTTAAAATATTTTAATTCTTATTCTTCTGTATTTTTATTATAAAATAGTATTTTTTTTAAGTGAAATGACCCTAAGAAATAAGAACATTAAGCTCATTGTTTAATATTCTTCACATGAAAACATTTTATTATTAGGGCTTGTTTGATAACCCTTTTAAAAAATAGATTTTTAGTTTTTTTTGGTTTTTAAAAATTTTAAAAAGATTTTGTGAACTAGTTTATGAAGATTATTTTAAAGATTGTTTTGTATTTTAATTTTTAAAACTAAAATATGAGAACTTTAATAGTTTTGATTTTCTCTCCTAAAATTTTAAAATCTCTTATTTTTCAATTCACCTAACCCATCTTTCTTTAAAGTACCATCACTTTTATTTCCTTTTCCTCCACCTTACCCGTAAGTTGCCGCCAACGTCACTTCCGTTATATTTTGTTGTCCCTATCATGCAACTCTATCCCCACCATCACTCTTATTTCTTATTATGTATTCTTTAATGGTTTCAAGTCTTTGTTTGTGTCACTCTCATCTTTAATCGCCACCATATTTGCCTCCACCGTAAATCTTATGCCTTTATTTATACATACTTTGATTTATTTGATTTCTCTAATTTTTATTTAAAGTTTTTGGGTTTTCTCTTCTTGAGTTAAAACAAAAATTAACAAAAAATAATAATTAAATGAGTTTTTACTTTTTAAGTTTTAAAAACAGATTTATCAAACAAGTTTTTTTCATCTTACTTTCAAAAACAAATCTTTAAAATTATATCTCATAACTGTATTTGAAAACCAAAACATATAATTGAATCAAACAAGTCTTTCCTTCTCCTCCTTCCTATCCTCGTTCTTCCCTTTTTTCTATTGCCTTTAATTTTAAATTTATGAAATGGTATTTTTTCTAAAGTGAGAATTTAGATAAGGATATCGACAAAACACTTAAAAAATAATAAAAAATAAGTTAGTGATAAATCAAAAGAAAAAAAACACCACAACCAAATAATCAACACAACAATAAAAAATCTCGATAATATTAAAGATAGCATAAGCACTTTTAGTAACAACCCTCTTGTGTATGTCACGCTAGCATTCAAGGCACTTCTTCCAAATAAAACAGAAAATGAAGGGTAGTTCAAGTCACCAGTTTGAAGAACGGGTTTTTTAGAACATATGAAGCTACCTCTTGATGACAAAGGAATCTAGCAAGAGGTATAATATAAGCTGCATAAGTAATTTAAGTAGTCATTGATGCTGACATCATAGACCAAGCCTGGATCAGAAGCACTTTCAGTGTTAATATGACCTGAAACAAATGCAAAAGGGTTAGCAAATGATGAGTTACTTAAGCTCATGTTAGAAATTAGAGCTCATTTATTGTTGAATGAGTAAGCACTTTTCATCAAAGCAAATCTAATAGCTGCAGGGGACCAATATTTGAGAAGAGACTTAAGAAGTGCTACAGTGCCACTGTTTTATTGAACTTTCCAACAAAATTTTCATACCCCTTGAAATAGGCTCTTGCACCAATAAGCTTCTTGTTACAATTGGAGGCAGAGAACTTGGTGCCTTGTTCGCAAACACCTTTCCAATGGGAAGGTACTGTGAGCAAACATGAGTAATGGAAACTGGTGTGTTCAAGCCATATCCCTGATCATGGTGTCTCTTTCACTCTTCTCTTTCTTCTTGAATAAGACGAGGCTAAAAGAAATTGTGAAACAAAAGGAAAATGGTGTAAGACATTAATGTTTTACCATGTGAAAAAAATTCTTTTGCTATTTTTTTATTAGGGATATTCAGATATGAAAAAAACTATAATTTGAAATGTATGAAAGGGAGATGAGAGATCAATCATTGTTAGTGGGTGAAGAAGTAAGGACTGCAGCAATTAAGACACCACATATGATTCAGATTTAAGGCAAATAGAATGGGAAGAGTTTAGTGTGATTGTGTTTCCTTTTATGAAAAAGCCCACATCGAGGAATACAATAAGGTAAGTGGGCAGCCTATACTATAAAAGAGGATGATTCGGTTGTGGTGAATCACGGAGCCGTGTATTATGCACAAAGCGAACTATTCTTTCGCCTTTTACTAAAGAATACCGTGTGCATGTTACTTTAAGCGGCATACGTTAATTTTTGAAAGGGATTTCGAAAGAAAACCCTACAATATCAGTAAAATTTATTGTAACCAAATCTACAATATGATATATCAGAAATTTGATTTCTTTTTTATATATAAAGGAATTATTTAGGTTTTAATTATTAATGGGATTGTTTTTAAAAATATTTATAAAAATGGGGTTGTTTTTGAAAAAAATTATGTCTCGATCTTTTTTGAAAATATAATTTTTATCGTAGTTTTATGTAGAACGTTTCATATTTTAGATGTGAGACGAATTATACAATTATGTAACACAGTTATGTGTTATGCTCTTGTTATGTCGTATGGGTCCAATATGACACACAAAAAGGACCCAAACATGTAATTTTTTCAAAACAATCTCACGTTTGTAAATATATTCCTTTAAAAAAAACCCCATTAATAACAAAAAGCCAATTATTTAGAGCAATTTTTAATAGATAAAATTAATAAATATAAATTAAATAAGAAGAATAAATAAGATAGTTTAGGTTTGGTGCAGCATATTTGTAACATCTTGATTCAGATTTAATTACCGATTAAGATTAATGGTTAATTCAGATTAATTGTCGGTTAAGCTAATGGCTAAATAATAATAATAATGTCAGGAAAATGATGCATGTGCTCTTTTGGTGGTGTAAAGGGCTTCGGTCCTCTCTCTCACTCATTTTTTCACGCTGTTGGGAAAAGACGGAGAGAGTGAGCACTTCTTCCCTTCGTGCATGCAACCAACTTTCGTCTTCTGCTGTTCTTCGTCTCCTTCTCCTTCTTCTTCTTCCACTCGAATGATGAGTAGAACCTCGAGTGGGAAGTGGGGACAGCGTTGGGTGCCTGAAGTCTGGAAGTCCTCCATTGTTGGTGAGGATTGGGCTGTTCGAGTGTGGGAACAGCTTTTGGAATCCTCCACTGGACCGAGAGAGAGAACAGCGTTGTGCCTTGGAGGCTTGGAACTCCCCACTGTTCTTGCATGCAGAGTGTGGGTGTCTTGGAGACAGGGCTGTTCGAGAGAGTGAATGGCTCGGGGTTCCTCCAAAACAGAGTGTTGTGTTGGATGACTGGAAGCATGGTCGCCTAATTGAGAAGGAACGATTAGAGAGCAACTGATCAGAGCTGTGAGCTCGAGGAGCTTCTGGAAGCTTTATTCCAGGTAGGGGGCTGATTTATATCTCAAATGCATGGTTTATGGACGGGTTCCGGGTGAAATTACTTCACTGTGTTGTGTTGTATTTGTAATGTGTTGATTGTGGTATTTCAATTGAGTGATAGCCCGGATGTGTGATGATTATGAATTGTGTGGTGCATGTCGATTTCCGTCCATGAGATGTATGTCGATCAACATGAGGATACTGAGTGAATGCATGAGATGCATGTGAATGTTATTGTGATTGCCGAGTGTGTTATGCTGTGAGACAGTGAATAAATCTCTGTTGTTGTTTTATGTTAAAATGCATGAGATGCATGTGAATGTTATTACGATTGCCGAGTGCATTATACTGTGTGACAGTAGATAAATCTCCGATTGTTGTTTTATATTAAACTGCAAAAGATGCATGTGATAAAATGATGATGCCGAGTGCATATAGCATGGGACGCTTGATGAATACGACCATATGCACCTGATTCGCCATTAAAAATGCTGAGAGCATATAGCGTGGGACGCTCAATATATAAACGGTAATCAGATGAATATGTGTGAAATACTATCAAAGACCTTTGAGCGAGGATCAAGCACTCCCCTTGAGCGAGGCTCGGGGTTTAATTTCAAAGACCTTTGAGCGAGGCTCAGGCAAACCTCTTGAGCGAGGCTCGGGGTTTAGCCCGTGACACTGCCATTGACGCTGAGAGTGTTTGTGTCACATGAGAGGGCAAACGGTTTGGTACCAGTAAAACGGCCGGATCAGCTTGGAGCTGAGAAAAAGGCTTGGAGCCTATGTTGCAACAATAAAAATTAATAATGAATAATCGGATCCGACTAAAATGATGTATGTACACTTATAACTGTTGTTGAGCTCAACGTGAATTGTATATGTGCTGATATTATTGAGAATAACTCGATTGATATAGTCTTGAATTGACTTGAGTGAATTCCGACTGGATGAATGTATATATACTGATACTGTTGCCGAGTGCAATATGATGGTATGGTTGTGGTATATGTTGTTGTGAATAATATGAATTATATAGCCATGCATGAATTGAATAATCCCGATTGGAAGATGTTGTGTGGATACCCATATTGAATGGTAGGGTATGATATTCCTGATTGATGCATGTTATTGTTGATTGAGAAATGTAATTGAATAATTGAGAATTTAAGGATTAATCCGAGTCAATAACTGTCATTTAATATGTGAATGCTCACCCCTACTGTGGCTATATTTTCAGTATATGTAGGTCGGACTGGTGAATGACGAGAGATCCTCAAAGTCCGAGTGATGAGCATTCATACTGTTGTAGTGTACATATTGTACCTATTGTGTATAGCTATCATAAAGCCTTGGTCGGCTCTCATGTAATCCATTCATTTGAACATATTTATTTATATGGATTGACTATCAGAGTCGTGAACAAGAATACATATATATATATTATGTTGATATCATGCTATTTGTATGGACTAGGAAGTGGTGTCGAAAGATTAATGTTAAGATAATAAGTTTCCGAGTGGAATATAGCTATGAGAGCCTTTTCCGAGTGAGGCTTTAGCGAGTGGCCTTTTTTCGAGTGATGAAGGCTTAAAACGGTTCTGAGTGAGATGTGCTCGGGTGAACCTCTTCCGAGGGAAGAAAGGTTTAATATTCTCGAGTGAGAATTGACCAAAGTAAGAACGGTTAAAATGGTTCTGAGTGAATAAGGTTGTATATTCCGAGTGAATAAGATTGTATATTCCGAATGAATAAGGCTGTATATTCTGAGTGAATAAGGTTGTATATTCTGAGTGAATAAGGTGGTATATTCCGAGTGAATAAGGTTGTATATTCCGAGTGAAGAGAGGTTAGAGTAATTCCGAGTGGAACTTGATTAAGGAGATCATTCCCAAGGGATGGAAGGTTAGGTATTTGCTGAGTGGAACTTAGTCGATGGAACTTTTCCGGGTGAGACATACTATATAGACTCCAAGTGGATGAGGTTATAAAATCTTTAAATGAGACTTGACCTAGTAAAGTGTTCTCCGAGTGAGGAAGATTAAGATATACCGAGTGAAGGATGTGTAATACGCTTCCGAGTGAATTGAGGTTGAAATACACCGAGTGGTGTTTGACTGGGGAAAATACTTCCGTGTGAGGGAAAGCTTATAGATTCTGAGTGGAATAACCGAGGGAATCATTTCCCGAGTGGAGATTAAGACGCTTCCGAATGAAGCATGTCTGTGACCTTCTTGAATAAAGATAAGGATCTGGCTAAGAGTTTACCGGGTGAAGCCTGATCCGAAGGGGACCGTTCCCGAGTGAACGTGGTCCCTATTCTGAGTGATGGATTTACCCGAGTACATGGTTCGCTTAAGCGAATGGGGAATCGCTCCAGCGAGAATAGGGGTCGCTTAAGCTTCATCTTCCGTTGGTTTTGTTTAACCGAAGCAGGTCTTGCCAGCGTGTGGCATCCTGTCTCGGTCTTTTTTTCCTCTGATCGGTTTTTCTGCTTCCCTTGCCTTCAGTTTGTTTTATTTATCCCGACTCCCATTCTGAACTGCTTTGTGAACGTTTGAATTTTGGAAAAAAATTTCCCTAGTCTTGGGTTTGCTTCTATTTAAGTCGGGTTGTTTCAATATTTACTTATTTACAATCTAGAAAGAAGAAAAACAAAATAGAAAGACAACAATGACTAATAATCTCATGTAAATCCATTAAGTCAAAAAAAAGAATAGGAAATAACTAGAAGTCAAAGAACTAGAAGATATAAACAAATGGAATATGAGTGTTGGTGGATTAGATTATGATCGTATTTGAAAAAAGTCACTCAATACGATTACAAAATTATAATGTAATTTAAATTGAATTAATTACAATGATTTTGTTCAGATCCAATCAGATCCGATTAAAAATGATTTACATTGGATTGAATTGTTTAGTTTTTAATATTTTTTATTCATTATTTCATTAGAAAGTAAAAAGTAAAATTTCTTAATTAGTAAACTTTTTTATACAAAATGCAAACTTAAATAGTAAAAAAGTGTCATAAAATTTTGTTTAGACTCTTAAAACTAACAAACTTATAAATACATCAAAATATTAGAACATGTCTCAAAAAATAATAACTTTAAAGTAAATATTTAAAAATAATTAAGTAATATAATTTTATAAATATAGTTATATATATATGAATTTATTTTAGAAATAAAATTATAAATATTGATATAAGTTTATTGGTTTCTGAACATAAATATGAAATCCAATATGACCCAACAAACAAATTTTGGTTTTTGCGGTTTTAGCTTTCAATTTATTTTTTTGGTTTAATTTTATGATTTGTATTGGAATGGATCATTTGATGAACATTCTTACCACATAAATGGGCATGATTTATGGAACAATGAAAAAGTAAACCTTCTCTTGTATAAGGGTCTTTAAAACAATAGAATTAAATAAAATCTTATTTTCTCTATGAGATGGGTCTTTCTGACCATTAGAGGTGAGAATAAATTAGACTAATATAGGCTTTATAGGGTCTATGTCTGGCTTGATGAGTCTTGAGTTTGGCTGGTTAACTGAAATAGGTCATATTTTTATGTTTGATCTGGCCTATTTAAAAGTTTGATTTGTATTGAAATCAAAGAATACCAATAATCATGTATTTAGATACATAAATTAATTAGGAGTTTATGCAACAAGTTATTTTTAAATGAGATCTTATACAATAAATTTAATTACAAAACTTATCAGAATAAGTTAAATATAACTTATTTTGATAAGTTAAATGAAATAATTAAAAACAACTTGAGAGTTATAAACTATTTTCATAAGTTGTTTATAAGCTTTTTTAAACTTACCATAAATAGATTAATGAGTCTATCTTAAACAAATCAACAAACCTCTAAAACTCACACACTTACTTTTTTCTCTTTATATATATATATATATATATATATATATATATATAGAATGTATCATATGAGAGAGACTCTCTTATGTGAGAGTGAGAAGAGCGAATCTGGGCTGTACAATCATACAATGGATGGTTGAGATTAATCATTTTTAAAAAAGTCATGTGAACTTTTAAGTGGTTATGTGACTTTGAAAAATTTTTAATCTCAACCATCTATTTTATGGCCTAAATTTACCCATCTCACTCTCACATAAAAGAATCTTTTTCAAAAGATACATTCCTTAGATATATATTAAAAAAATATTTACATAGATACGTATATAATAAGACAATGAAAATTGTAAAATATGTGAATTACAATAATTAATAAGTAAGATATTGATATACATTTTACTAAATAAAATTAAACTTATATTTTAAATTTTGTTTTTATTTTATCATTAACTGCTTTTTAGTTTTAATTTGATTTTTTTATGATTAAAATCTAGTATTTTTTTTAAAATCAAAATTTAAGTGAATTGGATCTGAAGAATTCATCGGGGTTAAAGCGTTACATAGGTACTTGGAGCGTCTTTAGTGGTGTATCTCACTAGTAAATGTTTAGCTATTCTTATAATAATTTTTAAACTTAAATATGCTTTTAGTCTATGTGAATATAACCTTTTTCTAATTTTGGTCCGTACAAAAGAAATTATTATTTTAGTCTAATTTTTATTCAATATTATGTTTTTCAGTCTTTGGTATTTTTTAATCCTTTATAATATTTTTAGTCGCTATAAAATTCTTTGCTTTTTTTTTCTCGTCTCTTTTTTTCTCCCTCAATCCTACTCTCTCCCACTAAATAATCATTCATCCACCTCATCTAAACCATAACCACTAAACCACCATCACCTCTAACCCTCCACCACTTTAGTCCCCCCTCCCCCAAACCACCATCACCCATAAATCTCTGTCATCCCCTACCGCATAGAACCTGGGGGAATTTTAAGAGAAATTTAACAACAAAATAATAAAAAAAATCAAAAAGGAAGAACTCATATAGTCAGAATCACTATAATCATACATGGAACAAGCTACCACTATGTTGGTGAATCTTGTCACCCCTAGAACAAGTTACCGTTACCCTGATCTTCTAGTCTCACCCTCTGCTCAACACCACAACCCACTATTCACTACCGATATTGTCCCCACCTATAACCATCAGCCCTTACCCATTACCTCTAGAATCGTCCCTCAAACCGGCACCACCTTACCCATCACCTTTATCAACATTTGGGCGTTCTCAATGAAAATATTATAGTACAAAAATAAAACACAAATAGAGATGAGTTTCACTCAGACCAAGTGAAAACTGGCGAGGAATGCCAAAATTAGATCTTTTTGGAGTTAGATTAAGTGATAGTCTTTGCAATTCAAAGGGTGAAAATTCAATATGCTCAAATTTAAATTTTGTTACATATTTGAAGGAAAAAAAAGAAAATTTAGGGGATTGTTTTTTCTCCTTTGTTTCTTTATACATATTTATGAATTTTACAGGTAAACTTTAATGGGTGCGTGATGGTTTAGTGGACGAGCGTGATAGTGGTTCAATGGTGCTGGTGGTTCAAATAAGATAAATGGGTTGTGGTTTAGTGGGATGAAGTAGTATAGAGGGAGAAAGAAAAAGAGATGAGAGAGAAACAACAAAAAAATCTATAGGGAGTAAAAAAATCATCAAAGACTAAAAACGTAATATTGTATAAAAGTTAGATTAAGCAGCAAAAAAAATTATAGTGATCAAAATCAAATGAGGTCATATTTATACGGACTAAAAAATATTTAAGCTTAATTTTTAAAAGGTCCTGTATGTATACGTCTCCTCTTTTTACTTTTTATTATTATAGCATCTTTTCCATTTACCATAAGGTTCTTATTAAGAATCCTAAAATGGACCCCACATGTTATCTCATATTCATTATTTTTATCCCCACATGTAGACGTAAAACATAAGTGTTTTAAATACAAAACGTAATTGAATTGTTAAAAATTGATTTTTAATTGTCATATTTAGAATATGGTGCTTGTTAAGAATATCGAATCAACACTATATATATAGTTGCTGCTCAAAGTTAAGGATCAATCCTTAATTTTAATATTTTCTTAAGCATCCATCGATAAAGACGCTCTTACAAATCATCCAACAACAAGGTTCTCACGTAAGTGGAATTTGAACCTGCCCACAAGTTCAATCTATTAACCAATTAGATCAATATTTGTTGACGATTGAAATCTAGTCTTGTATGCCAATTTTAAGGAAAATTTTGTTACCATTAAGACATAAAATCATACTTTCTAGTGATAAAATAGTTGTCCCTTAATGTGACACCTTATTTTGTCCCTTAACGTGAGATACCGATGTCTATTTTGATGTTGGTCCTTAGGCAAGTATAGTAAATCGATAATAGTTTCAATAAGTATTTAGGTTATCATATTGGACTTATGTGATATTCAATAATAAAACAATAATTGCTAGTAAATCATAACAAATATATACATTATGTTCAAGGTTTTGTTCATGAAGTTGACTATTTAGAAATTGATTGGTTTCAAGTAAGAAAAGTGGTAAAACGAAGTTGATAATTAATAAAAGGCGTTGAGACTAGACTTTATCATTCTATTCATTCATTTGAGGTTTTATTATGTATGGTTATGTGTTAAAATCAAGATAATGTGACATAAAAGTCATTAAATTTAATCCCTTAACGAATAGACACAGATTGTGCTTTACTTTTTACATCGGCTTACCTACCCCCGATGTAAAAATAGGTGAATAAAATCCTTAAATCTTAAAATTGGTCCAAAAAATATAATACTATTAACCTAATTGTCAACTAAGCAAATAGATAATGCTACATCATCTTCCTTTTCATCAGTCAACGTCTTTAAAGACTAATTTCAACATATCAAATAATCAAAAGATTGAAACTAACAAAAAAACTAAAACCAAAACTAAAAATTGGTCAAAACACACGAACCAAAACATATTAAATATAACAATAAAATACTACATATATACAAATATAATAAAGACAATGAAAATTCTAAAATACATGAATAATAGTAATTAATAAATAATATGTTAATACACATTTTACTAAAAAATTAAACTTATGATCCCATATTTAAATTTTGTTTTGGCTTGATCATTAATTGTTTTAGTTTTACTTTGATTTTTTTTCTTTTCATGGTTTAAGTCTAGTCTTTATTTCTTTTATAAAAGTTTAGATGAATTGGGTCACGGGAGCTTATAAGAGTCGAGACATGTTTCAAGATTCAATGAATTGCAAAAGTACAAACAAATCACTTAACAACAAAGTCATATAGTGAAATTTGAACCTAACCTATTTTCTACAAGTTCAATCTTTAATTAGCTAAATTAACATTTATTAGTGGTTTAAATCTAGTCATGTATACCATTAATAAATAATGTTAGACTTTCTAGTTATATAAGAATTGTCATAATTACAAATATAGTCCAACATAGTTGATAGATAATTGTAGTAGTGTTTATAATCTATCTAGTAAAAAACTAGACAAAAAATTGATAACAAAATAAAATAAAAACCAAATTAAATAAAAACATTGAAAACAATAACTTTTTTTAATGGATCATATTGGATTTTGGATTTATACTTAAAATATGATCCAAAACAATTCAAACCAAACTTATTCTTACATAAATCATATATTTATTTATTTATAAAATAAATTTACTGCTCATATTTATATAATTATATATACATGAAACTTTATTACTTAATTATTTTCTTTAATTTCTTTTTAAAGTTATATCTTACTAGCACCTATATTTGAATTATTCATAAGTGTAACATCCTAATTTCTAAAACTATTGGGGAAAATTTAGAGCTCCTAATCTTGAATTAATTCTCCTAAATAAAACTAGCTTAATGTAATTAATCTTATTTTATTTTTATTCCCTAATTTTTTCTCTAATTTTTCCTATTTTATTCTTCTAATTCCCTTTCTTTCATTTCCTCTATTTCTCGACAGTTCTCCCTCTCACTCGGCGTGCCTTTCCTCTCCTGTGCTCTTCTTCATCTTCCTCATTTGCCATCCCCAACCCAAGCCGCCCCTCTCTTCTTCTCTCTTACAAATTTGCTTTCAACTTCATCAAGGTAGGTACCTATTGTTTAAGCTTTTCTCTCCCTTTTCATGTGCATGCATTTGACTTTGGGCTCTCCCTCTTTTTCTCCTCTTAGGGCCGCACTCATCATGGGAAGTGATATGTGAGTCTTTGGAAGCCATTTGCATGTCTTGAAGCTTTGAAGGTGAGACCCAAAACATTTCAATGGTTCATTCGGTTAATGGTTTATGGCACCCATGGTTCTTAAATTATGTTTCATGCAAGGATTTATTATGGGAAGCACCTTGGTGTTTGTTTTAGAGGGAATAGGTGAAGCTTCGAGGTTGCGGAGGCGTTTTGAAGGGTCAAAGACTTGTGGGTTGCTTTTTTGATAAATCAATAATTACTAAACTTATGTCAAAATGGTATTTTTAACTTTGAAATGCTTGTTACATAGCTTAGAGTAATTAAAATAATTATTGTTGATTTTTAGGAATTATCGGAGTAAAGAAAATTGTGACCCACTACAAAAAAAAAGTATTTACTGGCGGTTTTGTTTTATATTTCCTGGCACTTAAAACCGCCGCTAAATGATTGTCTCCTAATTAGTTTTAATTACTCAGTCATGATGAAAATGATGTTTTGTTGTTGTTGTTTTGGCAATTAGTAGTTAGAATTATGGCTAAAAGTAATGATTTGGTGATTTTAGGCAATTTACTTTGAGGTTTCGGTTGATCGGAAACTTGCTTCAGAAAGTTGTATCGTCGAGAGGTATGTTATATGTATGAGGAGGTTTTCCTCTTGAGTAGCGAATAGTAAGGATTGATTTTGGGGTGGGTTTATAATTAATATTGCTAGAGATGTTGGTGCCTTGTATGGTACAATGATGTGGTGTTTCAATTTTGAGTATCGTTGATGTTGAATTATGTTAATGTTGATGATGATTGTAACTTATGTGTTGTTTGTCATTATTAATAGCATTGGTTTTATGTTGATAATGATATACTTGGTATGATCCAAAAGATGATAATAATTATGATTGTGATGACATGTGATGCTTGATTTATTTATATGATACTTGATTTTGTTGATTAGCTCCAAAAGGGATTTGAGAAATATCAAGTAATGAATGATGATTGTTGAATTGAGAATATGAAATGGTTAGTAGAGCTAGAATATGATGTCAGAATTGAGATTATTTACATGCACTAAGATTCACATTATACGTATTAATGCATCTCATGACATTATATGCATTTATTTGGTACTATGATTCGCCCAACACTACGATTTAACCATGAGACTAGTGCTATGATTCATTAAGCAGTTCTTAAGTACAACCGCTGATAGTGCTACAATTCATCGTGTGGTTACACGGATGCCCCTCGCTTATAGTGCTATGATTCATTGAGTATGTTATACAATATATATTGTATATATGCGTGTCAATCGTATAATAATGGAAGGAATTGTCTAACCGGCCTTACTCAACAATCATATAATCAATCGCATTATTTACCATCAATCAAGAAATTTAACTCATTCATATGGTTTCACTAAAAAGGTCCATAATTCAAACAAGGGTGACTAATGCTCTAATACCAAGTTGTCATACCCTGATTTTCATAACCCGAATCTGATGTAATTAAGATAATTAAATTGTTCAATAAAAGTGTGACTAAATTTTTCACGTTTTAAAAGAGGTTTAATACTTTAACTATTACATCATGACCTGAACCATAGAAAACGAAGAGTGGGAGTTTTAAAGTTTTTAATAAAGTGGATTTATAATGAATAGCCCAAACGGGTATACGATATATCAAAGTTACAGCGAAAAATTTTGTACACCGGGCATATGCCTCGTCTCATATATAAAGATATGAGAGAGGACCCATAAATTAGGAAAGAAGTAAAGAAATCAAAATTTGGGCCACTCGCTCAAGCGAGCTATATCTCGCTTAAGTGAAAACAACATCACTCGCTTAGGCGAGGCAGGGTTCGCCTGAGCAAACCACTTAGTACTATCAGATCCTTCCATTCACCTGAGCGGGCACCAGCCGCTTAAGCGAAATTACACCAATACCTAAACCACACACCACTCGCTTGAGTGAGCCACCCTCGCTCGAGCGAATCTTGTCCAGTAATTAATGTTAAGTATTTCGCTTGGGCGAGACACCCTCGCCTAAGCGAAGAACGTCCAGAACCATTTTCACATTTCCTCGCTTGGGTGAGCCTCTACTCGCCTAAGCGGGATCATCACAAAACAGGCTCCTCTGATCCTCACTCAAGGGAAGCCCAACTCGCTTGGGCAAGAATCACCTCGCTTGGGTGAGATTAAAAGCTTTTGCCCAAACACTAAGTTTTTCAAGTTTTTAAGGGATTACAATTAAAACACCTTTTAATAATTATTTGGGACTTGCCCCACCAAGTCCCACGTATCACTTTTGATCCTAGATCATCACATACAAATTTACCATTTTAGGCTCATTCTAACACAACCTAACATACCAATTTAACATAAAGGCCTACTTGGCCACTACCACGCATACACACAAGTTCCATTTAAGCAATATGACCTGTTGACACAACCTATACGGATTAAATGTCGATACGCGGGAACATGGCGTATCCACATCCCGAATCTAATCATACATTATACATATATTATCATTGATTCATTTTTATCATCAATCAACTTAATTTAAAGAAACCAAATTGTTATAATTAGGTTATACAAGTCATATAGGCCTAATTTTTCCATAGGACCTACCAAAGGGTCACACAAATAAACTCAATAGTTATACAACCAAAATGTACGAGCGTTTAATATTTACATACAACGCCGGCCACGACCCTAAGCTCCTACTTCCATATTTACCTTCCTTCAAAATACTCCACCTCCGAAAGACTTAGGGTTTCAAAAGAACCTACATCAACTTTTGAAAAATGGCAATCAGGAGGTGAGTAACATAAACCAAATGAATTAGTACATACATTATGATAACATGTACATACATATTCACAACCACATGCCATAAGTATACCATATGTTTCAACATGTCAATAGCATCATTGTTAATCATCACAACCACTTGTTCAAGTTAGTTCACCACACCAACAATCCCCTTCAATTCTTCATTTTCTCATAAATCAACAACTCGGCATATCACCGGTTATATGCAAATGCTCTTATGGCTAATGCATATGCACGAATGAATCAATGAATAGTATGGATTCGACTGTGGGTATATGATATCAAAAAATGGGTGGGTTAAGCGTATGTATGCTACTATGCCCCTACTGCAGTAGTAAATGTGTACACTTATATTTTAACTTTTGCATGCATAATCAAACACTTTACTGGTACCAAACCATTATCGCCCCCTTGTAGCACTAGTCATCCCGTGACTTGTAGATTCAACCATGTGGCCTCAACTGCCACAAGTGCTATGGGCCCCTCCCGAACACACATCGAGAGAGTAGTTTCCCATTGGAATCCATAAGGATACTCGCTCATCATAGAGCCGCCCACCCACCGGGCCCGCCATGTCTCGTGCCTTGTTACCAAACTACGGTTCAAAGGTCTTGCTTTGCTGATTGGGTCGTTTCCTACATTACATGACACGCCACATACAATTACTTTCTATCTCAACCACCAAGATTTAAATACTTTTGGTTTAACTATATAATGTTCATATCGCTTACTCTCAAATATCACTTTTATTTCATTATCCCACCAAAACCACCATGGTTTAAGTGCTCACAGACATTATTATATATTTTGGGCTTAAGCTCATCAAAGGGTTTACTCATGCAGAACCATTTCCCATCATCATTCTCACTTTTCATCATTAATATCACCTAATCACCATGAGTAAACCTCTATCTACTCATATTTCTCATTTTCCCCTAATTCCAGAGGCTAGGGTTTCATCAAAACCCAACAACCATCATCAATGCTTATCATTTTTCACCCCATGCATACCCATTTTTGTGTACCACCATGCACACACACAATACCACACTAAAACCTCACACCCCACCTTAGGACTTATCTATAGTGGCTTCTAAAGCATAACCCTTTTGTGCAACACTCTCAAAACTCATAACCTAGGGCTTAAAGCTCTTTAAAAATGAAGAAGAAGCTCACCTCAAGCAAAAAGAAAGGACCCCTAGGAGAATAAGAGAGGGAAAGAGATAAGAGCTTCACACCTCAACCTTCTCCTTGCTTGAAGAGGAAAACGAAAATGGGGAAGAAAAGAGACACACCCACTTGGTTTTTCTTGAGAGGAAGTGGAAGAAGAAGAAGTAGAAGAAAGAGTGTTTTGAGATAGAGAGTGAGAGTGACAGGAATGTAGAGAAAAGGAAGAGTTTTGTTTTGAAACTTAACCATTCATTAAAATTTTCCCGTTTTACAACAAACAGGATCCCTATTCGGGCTCAATACTTTATCCAAAAATTATTTCGAATATACATTTGGATTCCCAATATCATTATCTATCACCCTGACCAATAGTGTCTCAATCGAAGATACTTGGTCCGACACCCATATTTTAATCGGACATTTATTTCAACTTTAAAAGCCATAATTAATTATTGATAGTCATAAAAATTGTCAATTTAATTATTCTAATATCCCAAGGAATTAATTAATTGAAGCATAATTATTCTTTATTTATTCTCTTCACTTAAATATTTTTGTCACTTTTCAGGATGTTACTGTGTATGCGCCGGCTAAATGATGATTTTAGTTATGTATTGGTTGAAGCATTTAGCTTAAGTTACCAAATGTTTTGTTTTCTTATTGGAATGTGTTAGCATGCTATAGTGATGTGGTATGATTAAACTGTGTGAATTAGGTGATTTTTAAGCAACTGGTTAGGTGATATTTGAATCTGTGAGGTTTTAAGACCTCCAGACCAGTTGTATATCTTGTATGTTACATATAAAATGTGCTTGAGGTGTCATGGTCCAAATTGAAAGTGTTTAAGTTGGTTTTGTGAAGCATAATGGCTTTAGAAATGGTCTAGATGCCTTCCACTCTATATCTCCTTCATTACTTAGAATTTATAAGTACGGATAGTCTTGGTATATCATAAATAGTATGAATATACTTGTATTCAAATTTAGTTGCGTTTGGATTTAACTTGGATGAATTAGGAGGTCCAAAAGTTAGTTTAGGCATGATTCTACATTTCTCGCTCAAGTGAGGGCATGATTCTACATTTCTCGCTCAAGCGAGCCTTCCCTTGCTTGAGCAAGACCTTGCCATTTTGGGTTTTAGCTTTTAGTTGATTCTTGCTCAAGCGAGATGCGAGGTTTTAGCTTCTAGTTGATTCTCGCTCAAGCGAGAATGATCTTGCTTGAGCGAGATGCAGAAGGTTGGTTTCTATTGTATTATCGCTCAAGCAAAAATGGGGTCGCTTAAGCGAGAATCCTTATATGTGATTCAGTTACTTTTTCGCCCAAACGAGCTACCCTCGCTCAAGTGAAAGTGACCCCTCGCTAAAGCGAGCAATCTCTCACTTGAGCAAGACCCCGAGGGGTGGTTTTTGTAGTTTTGGTTATGGATGTCTTTTCCAGGGTCCATATTAGGAAATTTTACACAATTATGAATGACGTAACTCTTGTATTTGCATTGTTTATTGCACGGAGTATCAAATGCGAAAGATTTACCTCTTTTATTGTACCTCGGGAATAAACTCATGAAATTAATAAGGAGAATTGCAATAAGTGAATATATTAATTAGATTTTGAAAATAAACGTTTCATGGGTTTATAAAGGAAAATAACATTTTATTTTATACATTAATTGTTTAGAATAGTATAATTTATTTGTAATAATACTTTTAAATGAATTTTTGAAATACGTTAATTAAGTATATGTTTAAATAAATAAGTTATCATAAAACATTAGAAAAATACTTATAGTGAAAATAAGTGCCATTCTTAAGACTTCCTTCTTTTTTATAGGAATTAAACTTGTGTAAAAGCAGTCACAATAACTCACATCTGTTTAACCAATTAAGTTAACCCCCTTTATTTTTAAAGGCTTATTTAAAATACACTAATAATAAGAAACAACTATTATGAATTATTATATAAGTGAAAAATATTTACTTGCGTAACGTTAAAACTTTAATTGTAATTTATTATCAATGTAAACATATTTACATTCTTAATTAATTATAAATAACCTTAATTATATATGACTTCTAATCTAGGTATTGCAAATTTCAATAGTTGTGCTTGTATGATGATTTATTTTAATGTCTAAACTAATTTCTAATTAATTGTTTAAATTAAATTCTTGCTTTAAATTTTATATCCAATTAAAGTGATTTTTAAGTGGTTAATAGCTTTAAAAGTTTTACGCTAACAGCATATAAAAAATTAACTATTATTTTTACGCTAATGTTGCATAAAGTGTTCACGTTAACCATGTAAATTAAAATACCATAAGTAAATAATATTTTGGAGTGGACAATTTAAAAGATGAGTATATTATTCTTAGTATCAATTAGTATGAATATAATATTTAAAATAATTGATTAATTTATTGAGATTAGGTGTATGGTTATACTTTCATCTAATAATAAAGAAATACCTAAAACAATTTATATATCAAAATCAAGTCAAAACCTAATATAATTTTATGTTTTAACTCATTGAGTTTACTCATACTCTTTACAATATTATAACAGAACTTTATTTTAAAATTTTGGTTATTAAATTTTTTAAATATGTTTCAATGCAATCATTACTTAAATAATTTTTTAATATTAAAGTTTTGTACTTAATTTTTGTAGTTGTTTCATTAAGTTTTATATTATTTTTCTGTAAAATAATTTATCATCTATTAAACAAATAAATAAAAAATTCTTACATATTATAATAAGAAATATATTTATTTAAATATTAAAATATGTTAAACTTTAAATTAAAATTCTTGCATACTATAAAAAAATTGAATTTTTCTTGACCTTTTTATAAGATTACTCATAAATTATATTATTATTTATTATTATTTTTATAGCACATGCATTTATTAAATACATCTTCTCTCTTAAGTAAAAGTAACTACTTTCATATTATATTAAAAATAATGGTTGTAAGTAGTTATTTATATTACTTTTATCATATGTTTGATCTAATATTTTAAAATACTTCTAATATCATTTATTACATAAACTGAGTTGTCTTATATATAAGGTTTGACTAACATGTGTAATAGCACGGGATCAAAAATAAAAGTATTTTTTAAAACTTTGTTTAGAAATCAGTGTGAATAGGTATTGGTGATGTTTTTTGATCCGGTGTAGATATCGACCCCTTTAAACTAGTTACCTTGGATAATATAAAATATACAATTCACCTGCAAAAAGCATCAATAAAACCAGACTGCCTCTTAGGCACACCAGAGTTAAAAAGTCTCTTCAGTATAGAACACATGAATGCGACCCCGGTCAAAATAGACAAGTGGGCAACTTGCACTTGTAAAAGTTGTAGATTCTGATCATGACACAGGTCAAATCACCCACTTGTGTCTTAAGGGAACCATGTATAAATAGCTCATTTATTAGCACATAAACTTACTTAAGTAGATCTAGAGCACTCTTACTCTGTTGTTCTAGCTCCGTAATACAGATCTGTTCCGTTATAATCGTACTGACTTAAGCATCAGAGCCCCTTTTATAGGTACACCTCCGGTGTAGTTTCAAGGGCCACGATTGACTTAAATTTTGATTACCTTAACGTGAAGAGCTTGGAGTTCCCATTGAACTCAAGTTTACAATACCTGACTATCACTAAGACGGTGTAAAAAGTGAGAGAGAGAGGTTCGACACCGTTACGAAGTCAACAACTTTGACCCCGTACACCAGTCAGACTATTTTTAAATGAGAATTTTCTATTTTATGATCTATTAACATGTGTAAAGTTGTACAGGTTAGAAAAATTCATAAATATAATTAGGACATATTTGGTAGATGAATATTTAATAATATTAGAAAAATATAATTTTGCTTATATTATAAGTGTCACACTAATTAATAAAAATACAAGAATTTTTTTCCTCCAAAAACATTACATTCGCCCTAGGATATCCCCACATGACTCAACAGGTCCCTAATAACATATTCTAGGCTTGGGGATCCAAAATTGCTCAAAGAAAAATTTTTAGCATGCTAGCTTCCTGTGCACTGCTTAGTAATTTGTGTCAAATCGGAGTTACACAACTACAATCAAGATGAATCCAATCGGTACACCTCTGCAACTTAAATACCTACAATTGTTATGCGAAGTCGAGGGCCAATTATGCCCTGAAGACTACCTAATTCATGAAATAATAGAACCAGCTCAACTGAAATTTTCAGCCTGAACACCCTGTAGTATTTTGGACATAACTCGGGCTACAAACTTCCAATTAACGTGATTCTGGCGTCAAAACGACCATGACAAAATTATCTACAAATTTGTACAGGACGCAAAAACTAAATTAATCTTGTTTGAGTTAAAATTAGCTCGCTCAAGCAAGATTTTTGCTCAAGCTCTCGGTTGAGCGAGAGTTTGACAGAAACAACACCTGTGAGGATTGCTCAAGCAAAAATACTTTCACTTGAGTGAAAATTTGATAGAAACCACCCATTTGACACTTGCTTGAGTGAGATTATCATTGCTTGAGTGAGATTTGTCCAAAAAACACTACATAAGCTCGCTCAACCGAAAATTGGCTCGCTTGAGCGAAATATCAACACATAAACCTCAAAATCAACTTTCGGCCTACCTATTTTGTCTGTTTCAACTCTGATTGCTACGAAACTTTATGGACACTATGTTTTCCCTATTCTAGAGCTGTTGGCTTAGTCCATTCGCCACATATGCGTAAATTTGCGTTTTGACCATTTCAAAGATATAATATGCAACCTAGACCTCATTTCTTAATGAAATTGCTCTGTTCCAATTCACACAAGTTCTAAATCATGAATATAACCTATTAACCATTTGGAGGTATCCAAACCTCACAGAACGCAATATGACTTGTCTAGTTCATGATTTAAACATAATTTTCACTAAAAACCTTCAACTTCACCTCATTGAACCATTTCCAATGCATATACCATCCAAATGTAAATGAAATGTACATTTCCCGCCTATAATGATGAACCGATGCATCTAAATATATCATTCCACAGTTCCTAGACATAATGCATAAAATGTAATCCATATGGGACCATCCATGGTCAGCCACATCAAAATATAAAAGTAGAACTACATAATCATCATAGACACGAAATTTAGTATCCAAAATATAAACTAGACTTCTAGTGAAGTCGTCAGCTACCTAAATCCACTACACATAGTATATACAAAATCATCAAAATAGAACTATATACAATGAGATGGCTAAGGCTATACTATCAAAAGCTATACAGTCTATATTCAATATATACAATAACCTCTGCAAAACCATGGTGACTCCTCACCAATCACCATCATGGTCCAAATCCACTGAAAAGATAACCATATAATAGGGGTGAGCATATTATATATTAAATGACAGTTATTGAATCAGATTTTAACTTATCCATTTATACACATCACATTAAAATAGTTCACCTTCACTTAACATAATTCATAATCCACAATATAATCAACATATTAATTACATCTCATGAGCTATCCAAAGTTTCAAACCACTCAAACACAATATACAAATACATATGCATGTGGATCCGACTCTAATGATGGGATTACACTACAGTGTATAAATTTTCACAACATATACCTGTTTCCTTTTTACTGGTACCGATTCACTCATCCATAATGTAACACCAATCACTCTTAGTGACAACGGCAACTCAACAAGGTGTTACGGGCCGGCCTTGAACCTAATCCAAGGCGGTTGTGGATCCTGAAGGAAACCACACAGGGTCTGTGCTTATTCAAAGGTCTTCCTCCCATCTGGGTTGGCAATACAGACCCCTTGTAGTCTTGTGTGCATCCAAATATGCAAATTCTATGCCACTTGTAACACCCTAATTTTTAATAAATAATAACCCAAAAATAGGGAAAAATTTTGCATAAAAACAACCCCTGGTCAATCGGCATAAAAAAGAGAAGGAAGAAGACAAGGGAAAGAAAAGAACATTTACGCATATAGCAATCAGCGGAAGGAACAAGGCTTGAACCGACCCATTCGGTTCAGCGAAACACATCAGCGCCTGGGCGAAATCCAAGACAACTCTAACTCGCTTAAGCGAGGTCCAGGACGCTTGAGCGAGACAACTCACTCGTTCGGGCGAAGTACCATTCGCTTAGGCGATACCACGACAAAAGCCTTCCAGCAGTACGCCTTTCAATTTTATCCATGCGGCCACACCTATACTCTACTCGGACACTGAGGGTTATCCCACTCGGATTCCAGAACTCCTTCTCACTCGGAATATGTCCTATTTAAACATCACTCGACGTATTCCATCCTTAACACAATCGGGTCACATTACACTTCCACTATTCGGTATACATTCACATTCACTCAGAAAATCAGGTAGTTAAGTCCCACTCAGACTTATTCAGAACTCAACCACTGGGAATACGGATCCTTACTCACTCGGAATATACATCTTTCACTCGGATTATCGATGTTTTACACTTAGAATCCCTTCCATTCTAAGCCACTACACTAACTCCTCTCTCAGGAGAGAATCGCTCAGGGTTTTCACTCGGGAATACGAACTCTTCCTCGCTCGGGTTTTACTTATATTTTTCACTCGGTAATGACCGCTCTCATTATCACTCGGGGATTCTCTCATTAGATTTTACGCAGTATAGGTTCATCCAAGGTATTTTACTCAGAATCCCATAAAGTATCATCATTCGAACAAGAAGGCATAGCCATTTGCAGCCCCACTCGGGGTTGACTCCCCAATTACGTCTACTCGGAAATCATTAACTGAGCAATATTCTAACCATCAACACCCCTCAGTCTACCCAAACACAAACCACCCGTATACAACATATGTGTACATACATATTCATACACTCGGAATACCCATTACCTTAACATCATTCATTCCTCAGCACCTATTATCAATGTGAACTATTACGTATAAAAACATGCACTCGGATCACAATAGCTCAAATTATTTATATATATATATATATATATATGTATCCATATTCATTACACCACACTGTTATTATGAGCCGGCCAAGGCTACAACTGACGAAACATGACAAATACAAAATAAGCACTCAACGGTCGGAGTGCACCTCACTCGGACCTGAGACCTTATCATCACTTCAGAGTCCAACCTGCACACACTAAAAAATGGTGTAGGGGTGAGCTTTTACATATAAGGTGACAGCTATTGACTCGGACTTTACCTTAATTCTCAATTATATAATTTACCGGGTTCAATCCATAACGATATATATATACTGCCAATTAATATAAGAGCCAGACCACATCATTCAATCGGAATTCGCATAATAACATATATTCTCAATCATAGCATCACACTGCACTCAGCAACAGTATCAATACCTGTCTATTCATTCAGTCAGAATTCACTCATACGACATCATCTAGTTGGAGTTCACTCAATTCATTTAATCCATGCAATTCATAATAATCTCACTAACAATGCTCATAGACTCATGCATGCGGATCCGACTTAAACAGTGAGTTCAGTGCAGATTCCTTCCCGGTCCCTCGTCCACTAGCCCTTTCCGTGTGGCACCGGTCACCCCGTGACGTCTCGAGACCCAGCTCTAGCTCCATCGGCTACCACGGGTCCTCATGGATCTAACCAGGAATCTGACTGGAACTCGTTTTATACGACTCTAGATGCCTTTCCGACCCCCCGTCCACTAGCCCTTTCCGTGTGGCACCGGTCACCCCGTGACGTCTCGAGACCCAGCTCTAGCTCCATCGGCTACCACGGGTCCTCATGGAACTGGTCAGGAATCTGGGAATCATCCCACATATGCAATCTCATGCAATTCCACCACAACATCCCAGCTTACCAGACGTGTCTCGCACAGCCATCAATGGATCACAACCGATCCCCCACACAGCATTCAGATTCATTCGGAATCCCACATTCCATTACAACAACACATGCATCTATCATAATAACTTACAACAGCAAGCATAGGTAACCACATTACAACACATCCACTCAACATTTTTAACAGAGTCAGCATACTTTTCCACACAGCATTCAAAATAGAAATCACGTATCAATCCACATCTCATGCATTCGGGGATAATGGTAACGCACACACACATTCACTCAGTAAACTTAGGTTTCAACAACATGCATCACAGAAATATTAATAGGCACTCAAAGATGAAGTCACACAACCCTCAACCTTTCACAGATACCCCAGTTCGGGAGTTGCATGCATAATCAGTCAATCACCACACATCGATCTACACATTTCACACCACATATCACATTAAAGCAAGCACCCAGGACCCGGTCATAAACCATACACTTGACATGCAAAGCGCCCCCTACCTGTTGTCGGGGTTCAGAGACTCCTCAAGTTGCAATGCTGACCGATCGTCCCTCTGTTACTCCTCCTCCAATAACCTTCGAGCTTAGCGTTGATCCTGGGCCAGAGTTGCTTCTTTCCTCCAACGGGTTCGTCTCCCCCACAGCTCCAAGGCACTTCCAGCACAGCCTTCCAACTGGAATACTAACAGCTCTAGGTAAAAGAAGAAGGAGAGGAAGAAGGCAATGGGGGGAAGAAGAGGACAGGGAGTGGAACAGAGCCGCGTTGATGTTCCTCCAGGAGCTTTCGACTCTCTCACTGTTCAACGTGATTGAGAGGGAAGAAGAGAAAACAGGGGAGGAGGGGACCAGACGCACGCACAGAGGAGCTGACCAGCGTGAATTAATGGAGGGAAGAGAGAGCTGAGGTTGTCTTATACTCCTAGGGACACATGCGTCCTTTCTCCTGGCACTACTATTATTATTATCATCATTTATTCAATTATTTTCTAACCAATCAGCAATCAGTTAAATTATTCATTAATCTCAATTCTGCAGTTAATCCCTTAATTAATGGCTTAGTCTCAATCGGTAATTAAATTAAAAATCAGGATGTTACACCACTCAACATCAATTCATCCTCAGACCACTTGATTACCATCACTAGGAGCCACCACTTAGTTACCATCACCAAGGGATTTCAATTTCAATTCACAACTCGCATAGCATGCATCAAATAACAATTTCATAATCAAACTACATTATTTGTTAAGCTACCTTAAGCTTTAATTAATTATCCTCAACATATTCAACATCAATGCAACATGGATATCAAGAAACCTCATGCTAATATCAATATATCACAATGGACAGAACTTACAATCATTAATATGAAGATATACTAAAGGGGTATAATGCCAAGCAAATAAATAACCACACAAATCATATCATCATGAATCTTATCAATCCCTTATAAACATTATAATTCAATCAATATAAATATGCAAATATACCCATATCCGTCCATTAACTATACATTTCCAGAAATTCCCGAAGCTTCCAAAAACTCTCTGATCACCAATACAAAACCTCAACAATTCCTAAAACCATCAAATATTTATTTTTAATAACGCTATTATAAAGGCATTCAGGGTCTAAAATCATCAATTTATATGATATTTGGTAAATTCCCAACTTACTGAACTATGTCGTCAACCATTAATTCTTGACTCCAACTAATCTCCAAGCTACCTAACACTTTAAACCACCTCAAAACCACCTAAAGCCATGGGAACAACATTGTAAATACCCGATTTTGCAAAATGGAAATCTAGAAGCGGTGGGTACCTTCGAAACTTACCGAAATAAAAGGAATTAAGAAATCCTCAACCATTCAATGTTGTCCACGCCCAATCTCAATTCTGAAATGCCTTTAAATTCATGTAGTAAAGGGAATTGGAGGTAAGGTTCAAAAGAGACAACCGTGGCTGAAATTAACCAAAGGATTTTACCTTAAAAACAGAGAAATTAGAGCTTTTCGCATGTACCCATGGTTGTCACAAGAAAGTGGAGATGAGATAAAGCTTGTAACTTGCCTTGATTGAAGAATTTAGAAGAAGAAGATTTGGAGTGATGGAGCCACGAGGATGAAGAACGAAATGCCAAGCTTTGTTTCCCATTACTATTGCATGCGAAAAGACAAAGTGAAAGTGAAGAAAGAGAATTGAATTTGGATTTGTGTCATAAAGGGCTAAAAGGTAACTTTAGCACGTTCAGTTAATTTTTAAAATTAACCGGGTAACTAACGGTTACCCGAAACTTACCCGGTAAATTCTAAAAATTAACTTAATCACTTACCATTTAATTATTCAAGCAATAAAAATTACCCAACAATTAAATTTGGGATGTTACAATGAGATTAAATTTTTTTACTAAAATTTACTTATATTTAAAAAAAGAGGTAATAATACAAATAGAATTTGAAAAAAAATTAAAGAGTAATTTTAAAAATATAATAAGAATAATTAACACATTAATGTATTTACCTAAATAACATTTAAAACCGGAAGTAAAAATATAATAAAATCTTTAAAAAAACAAAAAAAAAAAACTATTTTATTTGGTACTTATTTCTTTCTGTCTAATTTCTTCTCATCTCATTTATTTCCTACATACGAACGAATAAATTGCTTCATGCGTTTTGGTATTGGTACCGTTCCAATAATATTTACTTCAATTTCGCCCTGCTAAGTGAAAAAGAGCTTGTAGTTAAAGATGCCTCGTGGAACACTTGAAGTCATTCTCGTCAGCGCAAAAGGCCTCCATAGCAGTGATTTTCTCAGTAAGTAATGCATATTCAATCCACCACAATTGCACACATATATGCCTTCTCTATTTTCAGATTAAGAATTCAAAATAGCCAACCCTGTATTTGTAATTTTTCAATGCAAAAGGTGGATTTCATGCATAATTTTTTTATGAGCAGAGAAGATGGATCCTTACGTGATTCTCACTTATCGGACACAGGAACACAGAAGCAGTGTCGCTAAAGGTGTGCGTTTTACTGTTTTCTTGCCCTCTTCACCATTTTTAATATTTTTAAAATTCAACCGTTTATTAATTTAATAGAAATACTAGTAAAACAATTCATCAAATTACACCTAAATCGATTATAATTATAATTTGACCGAATATCATATCTTTAAATAAATTATGATCAAATCATGGATTAACTGTCGATATAATTAATTGTAATAAAAAAATAGTTTGAATTCATTCATTATATGACTAATTCAACTTATAGATCTAGTCGGATTCTGATAAGAATTTCATATCCCCTAAGGAACATTGCAACTACTAAATTATCCATGTTATATGCACAGGTGCAGGATCTAAACCTCGTTGGAATGAAAGCTTCCTTTTCACTGTTTCTGACAGTGCTACTGAACTTAATCTGAGGCTAATGGACCAAGATACGTTTTCTAAGGATGATTTTCTTGGTGAGGCAAAGTGAGTTAAATTGCCCCTTTCGACTATAGCGCATCTTAATTATTTTAATACGATACAATTTTCTGGCGAATAGTACTATGAAATTTTGATTCTGTTTTATTTCTTTTTAAAATTAATTTATTGAACAGGATTAAATATTCTAAAAGAAACGTCTATATTTTTTTTTCTTATATGAACAAATAATAGTATATTTTAAATTTGATATGATGAATTCTTTAAAAGTATTCACACTACACTGTAACCGTATTTTGTCTCTTTTTCAGTCAAAGAGTTACTCATCCCCTAAAAGTCCGGTGATTCTTTTGTTTTGTTTTTATCTGTTTAATGTTGCACTCACACCCATAAAATAATTTGTGTAGCCTCTAATTATTAGAGCCTTTAGATTTAAAAGTTCACACATTTGTACCAACTTTTTGTTGAAACTGTGCACTAATTTTAACATATTAGAAGTAAAAGTACCTTATTTTCATGATTAAAACAAATTTTCAAAAATTTTAAAGACAACCTTACTGTTAACCAACCAAATTGTCTCCTCAATCTTACTTCTTTTAGTTTTTTTTAGGATCACTTCTTTTAGTTTGATATGATCTTTATTTGGGAATATTTCCTTTGTTTGTGCTCTTCTAGTTTAACCTTCATTATGTTTTGGATTGTTTGATGTGAAAATTGATTTCAATCATTTCATCTGCCTAACACACTTTTTTACACACTTTGAATCATAAAAATAGGAGATGAAATATAAACTTTACAATTATAACATTAGATCATAAAATAGAAACAAATTGTTAAGTTATAATTTTTTTTTTCCATATATAGATGATCAAGTAATATATTTTTTGAAATATATGAAATTTTAAAAACCAATTGTCAAAGGAAGTCAAATTTTGGGGGCACATGGTGTGCACGAGGCTGGTTACAATTTATGTTTTTTGGTGTAGAAAATGGTGCACCACTTTCAGTCGGGTAGGTTTTTTTTTTCAAGTGTCCAAACATTACAATTTATGTTTTGATTCTACAATTTATTTGTTTCTCCCTTTCAGATGTTAGGCAGGGATAATTTGTGCCGAAACTTGTTTCTTTTATTTTAATTAAAAGTACATCTATCTTTTTTTTAAAATAATAAAATGCAAAAATATGTTTTTATTATTTTCCTTCTGTGTTTTCAACCTTTTGTACATGTCATTTGTTATTTGCATCCTCAAATTGCGATATGCGATCAAAGTGATGAAATGGTTGTTGATGATGAAGATACCATATTTGAGAGTTTTGAGATATATTAAATAAAATGCAATGGTTATATGCGCAGAATTAATTTGGAAGCAGTGTTTGTTGAGGGGAGCGTACCAGAAACTGCATACAATGTTGTGAAGGATCAGAATTACTGTGGGGAAGTCAAAGTGGCACTCGCTTTCAATCCTGAGGTAATTTGTTTTGAATACGATGGACTTGAATTGATCGCGGTTAAGAAGTGTTTGGTTTGTAGTTGGGAAAATGAAGTTGAGTTGAAGTGAAAAATTTAAAGGTTGATATTAATTTTTAACGTCGTTAGAGATAATTAAAACTCCATTGAACTGTAGGATAAAAAACCTCTTCCCACTTAATGGAGAAAACCCCGTTGAAGCAGAATCCCCAAACGTGCTCTAAGTTTTATGCTTCGTTTGGTTTCCTATTAAAGAAAAGAATCTAGAATTAAATAAAGTTTGATTATCTTAAACGATGTAAAAGATTAATATTAACCTCTAAATTTTTTTATTTTTATAACTTGTTTTTTCAACTACATATTAAACAGACACTAAAGAACTGAATTTTAAAATAAATACAATAATATTTTTTACGGTTTAAAAATATAAATTTAAAAAGTGACTTTTTATATCGATTAAAAAAGATTTTAAAAATTGATTTTATTTTTTACTGCATATTTTTTATTACGATAAATCCAAATTCAAATTGATTGGACTTTATGTTGCCGGGAAGTTAAAGTGAGTGACTTTTTTTTTGTTAATTTCAATATGCAAATGGGGTTTGGTTAATAATAGCATCTACTTAAATTTTTTATTTGTTTGAATATATTTTAATTTCATTTGATTAATGGATAAAATTACTTCTGACCCCAACTAAAAAACTAAATAAAACATTATATAAATTACTCTCTCTCTGATATAAAAAATAAATAATAAATAAGTAAGTCATACTAATTAAAAATGTTAGTTTATCAAATACTTTATTCAATGTCTTCATTTTCATTCTTTACGTAAGTATCTTATCAATTAATTTTAAATCAAATACTTAATAGAAAAATAAAATGACCTTGCTCGCAGGGTGTTACATGTGGGTTAAGCAAATTAATCTAAAAAAATTATTTCTAAATAGGCTTGCATATAACCAGATTCTAACTTATTTAATTCATAATCAAACTGGTTAGGTTCATTTAGTTGAGAGTCACTTCATGAAAAATATCTTATGGCATTAGATAAATGTTTTTATCATTTATAAATTTTTTAATTTGTTTTAATTTGAGTGATTTAAGACTTTTAATATTTCCTCTCAAATTTAACTAGACGCGTACTTAAAGAAACTCAAATTGTTTTTTGGTGTTTTTGTATTCAATAGTTTTTAAGTTTGGAATCCTTTTTGTTTGACTCTTAGAGGTCTGCTAATCATGTGTTTCTTTTTATCATTGCCTTTGGAGTATTTAGACTCTTTTAAGTTTAACTTTTATCAGCAAACACAATCAATACCACAAGTGAGAAATGAGTGTATTAGTAAGTTGAAAGTGACTTGAACCAAAATAGGCAAAAGCATTGAGAAAGGTACTTTTTTTAGTGGCTTCATACTTAAATATAAAGATGTAATTTATGTGTATTGAGAAAATTGGTTTGTTTAATTAAAATTATTAAATTTATTTAAAATTTATTGTAGTTTTCAGGATTTAATTTTTTTCATTTATTCTCTTTTTATTTGCTAGCCAATTATCATATAAGAAATAAATAATGGAATTGATATATTTTATTTATTGTTATATTGATTCTAAGAAAAAGTTATATATTAATAAAAGTATTTTGATAAAAAATAATTAATGATATGAAATTTAAAAAAGAATTTTATATTAAGATTTTTTTAAAAGAATCTTATATTATAGATAGATATAGTATTTATAAATTATTTAGGTTGGTTTGATCAAAAGAAATTTGAGATTCTAACCTATGTTTCAATAACCCAATTTACTTACTTTCAATTTGTAATTACAGAGAGGCAATCAATTCGGCTTCGGGGAAGAAGAAAGCAATATCGGTGGGTGGAGAGAATCAGTGAAAGATTATTAATCTTAATGAAGACAATTAATCAAATACAATAATCATCAACAGTAATAAATATGCTTGATTTCCTTGGACCTGTGGCTAGAATTATCTTTCGAAATCATGCAGTTACAATTACAATTGATATTGGATGTTTTTACTTTTTTCTTCGAATAGGCATTGAATGTGAAATGCTTTCTAAGTTTTTTCCTCCCTTTTCTTCCGATTAACACAAATCATCCTACTATTAGATTATTAGATTCAGTTATAATAAATACAAGAAAAAAAATGATATTTCCGATGCTAATTAACAATCTCCCTTAGTATACAATAATTGTTATAAAAATTAGGCTTAATGGTAAATTTAACCCCTAACAAATTTTGTATTTTGGTACAACCCCCTAGAATAATTTTTGCCAGTTTAAGATCTCTGCAATAATTTTTTTGTTAATTAGTATTAAACACCTGCTGCTGAGGTGTAACCCTTGATTCTGCCACTAGGTGCACATGTGGCATGTGACTCAGATTTTTTAATGTTTAGTAAGATTGAATGGGTAATTAATTAAGATTAAGTGAGATTAATTAAAATATTAAAGAATTAAGGATTTTTTTAAAAAAATAAAATGTTTTTTTGCTTCCTCTTCCTCCATCCCCATCTTCTCCTTCCTCTTCCTCCATCAACAAAGAGAACCCAACTTTGTCTTGTTCCTTATGTGTAAGCAAAGTCTTCTCCTCCAACCATAGCCTACTATCGAGGCCACTCCTTGTTCTAAACATGAAAACAGCAGATGCAGAATTGGGATTAAAAAGCCAATCGTGAACATCCCACATCATGTCCACCACCAAACCATCGACAAAAATTGTTTGGTTCCCTCGAAAATTCCACCGTAACCTTTTAACCTCGAACATTGTCTTCTTGTCCACACACACACACAACACGTGACCCTTGTTCGTCCCTTCCTCCGATTCCACCCCACACTTTATCACTATCTCATGAACAATGCCCGTCTCACAAAATTTCGCCTTTGTCGCATAAACACCACTCCCACAAAACCTCTCACTTCTCGAAACCATTGAAAAACCCGCTTCTTTCAACCCCACCGCTTCTTCAATTTCGTTTTTGTCACCGAGACGTAGCCCCAATTCAGAGTTCACCAAAACGACGACGTAGAACCCACCAACGGGTTTTGGCCCTTCCTCGTATTTTGCAACAGAGAGATCCCACAAGACTTGGATTTCAAAGTTGTGGGATTCGAACGTTTCGTTGCCCTTTTTCTTTCTGAATTGCCTTGGATTGAATTTAGAAGATGGGTATTCGGAGGAGTTGATGGTGAAGGTGAAGATGGGGATGGAGGAAGAGGAAGCAAAAAAACATTTTATTTTTTTAAAAAAATCCTTAATTCTTTAATATTTTAATTAATCTCACTTAATCCTAATTAATTACCCATTCAATCTTACTAAACATTAAAAAATCTGAGTCACATGCCACATTTGCACCTAGTGGCAGAATCAAGGGTTACACCTCAGCAGCAGGTGTTTAATACTAACAAAAAAATTATTGCAGGGATCTTAAACTGGCAAAAATTATTCTAGGGGGTTGTACCAAAATACAAAATTCGTTAGGGGTTAAATTTACCATTAAGCCTAAAAATTAATATTATTTTACTAATAAGACAATTCATAAGTAAGAAAACGATAGAGTTGAAAGTTATTCACTTAATCCAACCAGCTTGTTTTGTTCGATTCCCATGAATTAAGAAAAATTTTTAACAAAATTCCTCGTAGGTATTTACAGGGTCACCAATTTTATCTTTGAAATACATTTATAATATTAATGTTTTAAAGAAAATTCTTTAAAGTTGTTTTTTAAAAGATAGTGAAGGAATAAAACTAAAAAAATAAGTTGAGAGTAAAAAGGAAATTTCAATATAAACTAAAATAGTTTAAAGATGATTAATTATAGTTGAGATATGTTAAATGAGACTAGTTTGGTAGTAATAGGATGTGTAAGTTGTTGTGATCCCTTATCATATCTTTGATTCTTACTAAAATCAATAAATTAAAATTTAATATTGTGATATAAGAAATAATCACTCTGGACATTTAAAAATATGACTTTATTAGACTAGAAAAAACCCATAGCATGTAAATGGGTGGAATGAAAGTGATTACACAAAACTCCCCTAAGTGTTCTAATCGAAGGAACCATTCTAGAATGAACTTTTAACGTATTAGGAGAGCCTATTGATAATTTAGGTCTTGTAGATATTGATACAACATCTCCTATTCATATATCTACATTTGTCTTTATACAATTAGATACAAAATTATCAATTTTTGAAATAGGAATAAAAATAGTGGATCTTTTAACTCCTTATCGTCATGGAGGGAAAATAAGAGTTTTCAGGGGAGCTTGAGTGGTTAAATCAATGAAATTGATCAATAATATTATCAAAGCTCATAGAAATGTGTTTATGCTTGGTATTAACATCCAGCCTCCTCTTTAACCTCCTTCCCCATTTCATCTTCTCCCTTATGTCTATAACCTCTCCTCTACTAACCTATATAGGGTGAGCGGGTCTTGATCCATAATTACTTTTATGGTAACATGTCCTTGTAGAGATCGATTATGATACATCACAACTGTAGAATGGTGCATGTTTTAGTTGTACTCACACATAGTGTCGAGTCATAAAATACATAAGTCATTATCTAAAAGGGAAACAACTAAGTTTCTAAAATTCAAACAGGAATTAATTGAACAAAGTATAAAGGTTATTTCGTAATGGTAAGACTATTCACACTTCAATGAACTTATTCTGATAGAGTTGCCAAGGAGATTAGGGTTCATACACTACTAAAATAAGAGAGACTAAAGAGGAATACCAATTCTGATTCATAATCCTTACAGAAGAAAAGACAACTTTTAAATAATAGACCTAAAGGCCATACATCTGGCAAGGACCTAAAAAAAACTTAATTATAATCTTTGAGCCAAAAAGGGCTCTTCTTAATTCTATTGGGCCTGGATGGCCCAACAATACCCCCTGGGGCGGAGAGAACCTTGTCCGCAAGGTTGGGTGCTTCCTGGATGCTGACTTGTACTGCTGGGATTGGAGAAGCCTGAGGGACCTAGATCGAAGGACTGGTGGGCGGCTGGGATTGTATCATGTCTTGTATCAACGGCCCCTGTGAAAGTATGTGAGGAAGATTCTGGGAGCCAGCTGGCTCGCACGACGCTTTTTGAATGGATGGGGTGGATTGCACAGGAAAAAATTGTTGACCATCTAACGACTCTGATGAAACCACAGGAGGTACCTTGGGACAATCAATCGCAGGCGTGGCAGAAGTGGAACAACGCGTGAAGGGTTGAGATGACATATGGGAATTCGCAAAAGGAATCGACGGTCCTGGTTGTGTGAAAGTACGTAGAGAGAGAGGTAAATGCTTGGAACTAAGGAGATGAGGCTTATCAGAGTTGGAGAGAGTTGAAACCCCTTTTGTTTGCAAAGTGGGAACTAAGCAGTCTGGGGGAGACTCTGCTCGACGCATGTGCTCTGAAGGGTACTTCTCCTTCTCCTCCGAAACAGGGGTGTCCCGAAGAAGAGCATCTTCCTCGGCTAATGGTGGCAGCGGTTGATAATGAGCGGAGGGCGAGGCGCCATGATAACATCGAAGGAGAGAAACATGGAAGACTGGGTGAACACGGGCCTGGGGTGGGAGCTGAAGTTCATAAGCGACGGCGCCGATACGGCGGAGGATCTGAAAAGGACCATAAAATCGCTTGGACAGCTTCTGTGAAGATCGTCGGTGGACGGAAGATTGACGATAGGGTTGAAGGCGGAGTAAAACCCAGTCTCCGACTGCAAAGGTAATGTCTTCTCTTTTCTGATTTGCTTGAGTTATCATTTTCTGTCGGGTCCGGGTGAGATTTTCTTTTAACCGCTCTAACAGGGATTTTCGTTGTTGTAAACAAGAGTCTACTGAGGAGAGGGCCGAAGATCCAGGGAAATAATTACGCACCGAAGGAGGGGGTCGACCGTATAGAGCTTGAAATGGTGTCATTCCGATGGCCGAATGGAAGGTGGTGTTAAACCAGTACTCTGCCAGATGCAGAAACTTGTACCAATATTTTGGGTGATCGCTTGTAAAGCAACGTAGGTAAGCTTCTAAACACCTGTTTGTAACCTCTGATTGGCCGTCCGTTTCGGGATGGTATGAAGAACTATATTTTAAAGTGGTGCCTTGCAGGTGGAACAACTCCTTCTAGAAATGGCTAACAAATAAGGGGTCCCGATCGGAGACGATGGACTTAGGCACCCCATGCAACCGACAAATCTCTGTGGAAAAACGGGCAGCTAGTGTTGGTGCTGTGAACTTGGTGGGAAGGGCCAGAAAATACACAAACTTGGTGAGGCGGTCACAAATAACCCAGATGACAGTATGGCCAAAAGAAGAAGGTAAGTGAGTTATAAAGTCCATTGTTAGCTCTTCCCAAACTTGTTGTGGCAGAGGGAGTGGGTGAAGTAAACCTTGTTTCTTTTTTGGAAGGTACTTGTTCATCTGGCAGGAGGGACAGCGTTGCACATGCTGTTTGACATCTTTGGAAAGGCCAGGCCAGTGGAAGGAAGCAGCAATGCGAGCCAATATGGGCCTAAATCCCGAATGACCAGCAGAGGGTGTGTCATGAAATTCTTCAAGTAAGTTCTTTCTTAGCTGTGGTATATCTGGAATAAAAATCTTGTCATTGAAGTATATTATTCCATTAGAGAAGTGAAAATGCTTCTGCATTCCTGAGTCATTGGCTAGTTTCTGTATGAAGGTCTGCCCAGAAGTAGTGTTCTTAAAGTAATTTCGGAGGTCATCCAAGAGCGCTGGAATGGGAGAGGAGATGGCCAGAAGGAGGGATGGCTCCTCAGAATATTTTCGGGACAAAGCATCTGTAACCCGATTGGTGTTCCCAGGTCTGTAGAAAATGTCAAAGCTATATCCTTGAAATTTTGTCGCCCACTTTAATTGCTCAGGGGTTTGAAAAGATTGATGAACTAAATGCTTTAAGCTTTGTTGGTCTGTGTAAATATGGAAGTGTCTTCCCATGAGGTATTGACACCATTTATTTACTGCTTCCGTAACAGCGTATATTTCCCGAACATACACAGAAGAGACTTGCATTCTAGGACTTAGGCGCTTGCTGAAGAAAGCTATGGGATGCTTCTCTTGAGAAAGAACAGCACCAACCGCGACTCCTGAAGCATCTGTTTCAACTATAAAAAGCTTGTCAAAATCAGGGAGTGTTAGAATAGGCATAGTTGTCATTTTGATTTTAAGTTCTGTAAAAGCCTGTGAGGCGGATGTAGACCATGAAAAGGTAGTACAACGTAATAAATCGGTGAGAGGAGCGGCGAGTGACGCATAGCTTTTGACAAATTTTCTATAGAAGCCGGTGAGTCCAAGAAAACCACGGAGTGCCGAGAGGGAACGTGGTTCAGGCCAATCCAAAATGGCCTGGACTTTTTCTGGGTCGGGGGAGACACCCTGTCCTGAAATAATATGGCCCAAATAGCTAACAGTAGAAACTCCAAAAACACATTTAGCAAGATTTGCATGAAACTGATTAGTGGAGAGTAACTCCAAAACCAATTGTAAATGCTTCAAATGATCTGCAAAGGTAGAACTGTAAATAAGAATATCATCAAAGAAAACCAAAATAAAACGGTGGAGAAAAGGGCGTAAAAGATCATTCATAGCCGATTGAAAGGTAGATGGGGCATTAGTTAGGCCAAAAGGCATAACTAGGAACTCGTAATGCCCATCAAAAGTTCTGAAAGCAGTTTTATGTGAATCTGTGGGTGAGATGCGAATCTGATGGTATCCTGCTTTTAAGTCAATCTTAGTAAAGATAGTGGCAGAACCCAATTCATCCAACAACTCATCAATAGTTGGTATAGGAAAACGATCGGGGATGGTCACGGCATTAAGAGCTCTATAGTCAACACAAAAGCGCCATGTTCCATCCTTTTTTTTTACCAGTAGGACTGGGGATGAAAAAGGGCTTATACTGGGAATAATGAGACCCTGGTGGAGCATATCAGTGATAATTTGGGTCATGGCCTCTTTTTGGGAGTATGGGTAGCGGTATGGTTTGACATTAATAGGAGGAGTATTGGGGTAAAGTGGGATATGGTGGTCATGTTGTCTATGTGGGGGTAGGCCGTGGGGATCTTGAAACACAGTGTGGTAAGTGTGAACCAGGGTTTTAAGAGGGGCTGGAAGAGTATCTAAAGATGACGAGGGTGGTGGTTGGGCAGGAGGAGTGGAAGGTTGTAAAGAAAGTAAGTGAAAAGAAGCAATAGAGTCCGAGTGGATCATCTGTGAAAGTTGGTGGAAAGTAGTTGGGGAGGGTGGGAAAGTATCACCAGTAAGGGTAATGTGTTGTTTATTGTGGGCAAAGGTTAGGCTAGGGATGGAAAAGTCTGAGTGAATGGGTCCTAAGGTGCATAACCACTCCATACCTAGTACTACATCAACACCCTCAATTGGGAGTAAATAAAAAGGAAGATGGAAATCATGGGATTGGATAGAGAGAGGGACCTGTGAGCAGAAACCAGTGTAATGAATATGAGCCCCGTTACCAACTAGGACAGAAAACTTTAGGGTGGCCTCAATAGGAAGTTTAAGATGAGAGGCAATGCGGGTTTGGAGGATATTATGGGAGCTACCTGTGTCAACCAATATCATGACAGGCAAACCAGAAATATAACCTTGGAATTTAAGAGTACGGGGGGAGGGGTGGCCTGTAAGGGCTTGGGGAGACAAGTGGAAATGAAAAGCATTATGCGGTATGGTTGGAGTGGAAGGGTTATCTGAATTTGGGCTAGTTGGGTCAGGATCAGGGTCAAGGGTAGGTTCAAAAAGGGTGGGTTCCGGGTCATCATCAGCTAGTAAGAGGAGGAATCTACTAGTTGTACATTTATGGCCAAATACATATTTTTCATCACAGTTATAGCAAAGGCCCTGGGCACGACGGTCTTGCATTTGGGCTTGAGTTAATTTCTTGATAGGAAAAGGGAAAGAAGGTTGACGAATAGTAGCAGGAAGGGTAGGTGGGGTGGAGGTGGATGAGACTGGGGGGTGATTGGGAGAGGGTGAGGGGGCAAAGAGACGGTTAGGCCTAGGTTTTGAATCCTTGATTTTGTCTTCAAGGAGTTTGGCCAAGTGAATGGCTTGATGGACAGAGGTGGGGTTTAGGATGGCTAGTTCCCGACAGATCTCAGGTATTAAACCAGAAATAAAACAATTTAGAAGAACATCTTGATTGAGACTAATAACCATGTTGGACAGTTTCTTAAACTTGGCCTGATAATCAGAAATGGAACCATATTGACGCAGTTTAAACAGCTCTGCCTGGTGGTTGATATATGTAGAAGGGCCAAATCTTAAGGTAAGAGCTCTAGTGAAAGTGTGCCAATCAGTGAGCTGATTATTTTGATACATCCATTTAAACCAGCTTAAGGCATCACCTTGCATATAGAAAGCGGCCCAAGAGATGCGTTGGTCAATGGGGACCTGATAAACCAAGAAGAAGTGTTCAGCTTGAAAAAGCCAATCAAGTGGCTCAGACCCGCTAAAAGGGTTAAGGGTGACTTTTGGTGGTCTGGCGTCGTGCTGCGGTGGGGTAAAACTAGGGGGTAAGAAGGGCGTGGGGTAAAAGGGGTTGTTGGGATAAAGGGTGGGGGAATGGTGTTAGGGTTTGGTAAAACTGGGATAGTTTGAGTGTGAATAGGGATATGTCTAGATTGAGGGCCATATGGTAGGGGTGGAATCGGAAAGGTTATGGGTGGAGGTAAGGAGTTAGGATTAATGGGGGATCCCGGGATCACTGTGACAGGAGGGGAAGGAGGGTGGAGGGATGGAGAGGTACCTGAAGAAGAGGGGTTGGATAGGTCAGGCTGAAAAGAAATGCTCCCTGCAAGTTGACCCATCAAGGTAACAAGGGACTCTAGGCGTGTGTCAAGCTTCTGCTCAAGATTCTGGTGCCTTGAGGAGTTGAGCTGTTGTTATCTCTCGAGTTAGGCATTGAGGGTCCCCAAGTGATCCTGAAGTTGTGTATCCAACTGGGTATGTAAGGAGCCCATTCTCTCAGTGAGGATTTGGAGGGCATCTTCCACATCCTTGGATGTGGTAGGCTTGGGAGGCATAGAGAGGGAGATGAAAGCACCAAATTAATAGAGTTGCCAAGGAGATTAGGTTTCATACACTACTAAAATAAGAGAGACTAAAGAGGAATACCAATTCTGATTCATAATCCTTACAGAAGAAAAGACAACTTTTAAATAATAGACCTAAAGGCCATACATCTAGCAAGGACCTAAAAAAAACTTAATTATAATCTTTGAGCCAAAAAGGGCTCTTCTTAATTCTATTGGGCCTGGATGGCCCAACATATTCACACTCTTATTTCTCAATTTTTTTACTTTCCAATTGTAACAGCCCCCCTCACATCACTCTCATCTCTCATTTCACATGCCACACTTTCTCATCTTTTTATTTTATTTTATTTTATTTTATTCTAATTTTTTTTCTCCCTTCTTAAGCACTCTATCTCTTTTCCTCTTTTTTTTCTTTATCTCCCACTCTTTTTTCTTTTCTTCAGCTCAGACCCCTCTGTACTTCTCTGTCACTTTACCTCACTTTTCTCTCTCCCGTGATTTTACATGCGTTCCCTAGAAAAGAAAAAGTGCAATCTCACTCTCTCTTAGTTCACTCTCTCTTAGTTCACTCACACTCCTCTCGTCATCTCTCAATCGTGTGTGCCCATTTTCTTCCACTACCATTTTTCTTCATGCAAGAGGCAAAATCTCATCTCTTCTTTCCTTCTATTTTCATAGGCAACAATTGATAACATTAGGATCTCGATTTCCTCATGTAAAAAGGATCTTTCGGGGCGTGATTAGCAGCGGTGTGAGGTTGGGGGTTTCAGATTTTACCATTTTCGGAGCTATTGAGGAACTATTTTAAATTGTGGACAACATTGGGGCCTTCGGAATTGTGTATTGGAACCTCGATGGTGACATTTGAAAATGGCGTAGTTTTAGTGTTTCAGACTTCGTTCCAATAACTAGAGACGTATGGGGTACCATCGGTGAGCTCGAAATTTATTTCAGAAGGGATCTGTGACGTTTTAGCGTTTCAGAATTGGTTCAGAGGGTCGACGGTTAACGTACCACTTTTCTCTAATCTCCTATCATTAAAATCTAATCTTTTTTAATTCAAAATTTAAACTTTTCTCTCATATTTGAATTTTAAAATTTCTCTAAGATTAGATTCCAATTTTTTTAAGAAATTTAAAATTTATGGTTCTGACGATGATTTAAAAGTTTTAAAGATCAAGGCCCAGATTAACAATTCGAAATTCAAACAAGCCCATAGGTTTACTTTTTTTCTTAAAAATTAAATCCTATGTTGGATTTATTTATTATTATTATTTATTTTTAAAAACTTAAATAGGCCCGGACAAAATTAGGTATCAACATCCTTTACCATCATTACTGCAACATGAATGGACTTTCGGCTTAAGGCATCAGCAACAATATTTGCCTTCCTTAGATGATATTTCAAATCAAAGTCATAATTGTTCAGAAGCTCAATTCATCTTCTTTGTCTCATATTCAGCTCCTTTTGATCAAACAAATATTTTAAGCTTTTATGATTAGTATACACTTCACATTTGGATCCATACAAGTAATGTCTCCAAAATTTCAATGCAAAGACCACAGCCGCAAGCTCCAGATCATGTGTGGGATAATTTTGCTTATGTGGTCACAGCTTTCGAGAGGCATAAGCTATCACCTTGCCATTCTGCATTAACATACACCCAAAGCCCATCCTGGAAACGTCATAATACACCACAAAACTTTCCTACAAGTTAGGCAATGCTAACACAAGAGTGGAAGTCAACTTAACCTTCAATTCTTGGAAACCTCTCTCATATTCAGGGGTCCAAACAAAAGGAACGCCCTTTAGGGTTAATTTAGTCATCAGTAGCATAATTTTAAAGAATCCCTCATTGAAACTTCTATAACAACCAGCCAGACCCATAAAACTACCAATCTCAACAATAGATTTGGGTCTTTCCCAAGTCATAACAGCTTCCACCTTGGATAGATCAACAACAACACCAACCTTGGAGATAACATACCCCAAAAATTGGATCTTATTCAACCTGAAATTACACTTAGACAATTTGGCAAACAACTGTTTCTATAATATCTCAAAATTTTAAATAAATACTTATTGAGTAAAATAATTAGTAAAATAATTAAATGTGAATTACTTGATGTTCTAAAATTTAGAAATAATTAAATTAGGATTTATTATGACTACTCATAATTTATTGAGGCTTAAAAAGCTGAATTTAATACCCAATTAAAATACGGGTGTCAGACCAAATATCTCTGATTATGACATCGTTGTTTAGGGCTATTGAGGATGTCATTGTGAATACGAATATATTTTCAGAATAATTTCTAGATAAGTATTGAGCTCGTACGGAAATTCTATTAACTATAAAACAGAAAAAAATTATAATGTGTGGTATGTAAAAGAAAAGAGGAAACCATTAAGTCACAATTCCTTTCTCCTTTCTCCCCCATTTCATTATCCTCTTCCTCCCTTACATAAACCCCTTCATTTCTCTTCTTCTCCCATAAAACTCATCAAATTTATGAGCCTTCTTCCATACCCAATCAATTTACCATTTCTTCTTCACTTTGGAAGGTGTTTGAAGCTTGGAAACTCTCTCCATTATCTCTTTATTTTCATGGTTATGCTAGGGCTTGGGTTTCTTGGAGCTTGAGGTAAGTTCCTTCATTCTTTTGGTGTTCTAAGCCTTAGGTTTATGGTTTTGGGTTGTTGAGAGAGTGTTAAATGCATATGGGTTATGGAAAAGGGAACCATATTTATGAAATACCCTAATGTGGGGTGTGATAAATACATGGTTTTATATGGGTGTATAGGGGTACACGAAAATAACATCTATTGTGGTGGAAAATGATGAGTATTAATGGTGATTGTTGGGTGTTGATGAAACCCTAACCCTAAAATTTGGGGAAAACATGTAATGTGGTAAGGAAAGTTGATTTTGAGAACGATTATATGATATTTAGAGTATGGGTAATGATATTAATGTTAGGGAGATGTTATGAATGATAAGAGATAGCCATTGACAATGGTAGATAGCCATTAATGAGGAAACCCATTAATGGGCGTGGTCACAAATGAGTAATGAAATGAATATAGACACCAAACCCATGGTGGTTGTGGTGGATTAAATGAAATAAAAGTGGTTTAAGGATTAAATGAATATAGACACCAAGTAATTAATTTAAAACATTTGAATCTTGGTGGTTTAGAGGAAAATGATTGTGTTATATATTATGGGTGTAAGAAACGACCTCATTAACGAAGCGGGACCTTTGGACTACAATGAATACTATTTCTCTTGAGGTAGGAGGGGGTAACATTTTCTAAATACATGATTTCATTCATTATTGATATATTTGTATAGATATGTTTTCATAATTTGGCTTGGATGAATGTATTGGTGAAATATATGATTTGAAATGCATTTTGAATAATTTGTGTTATATGGTGAATGATATTTGAGGTGATAATTATGAGGTTAATGTTAATACATGGCATTGTGAATGACTTATGATTGATGCTATGACCATGATTGAATTGAATATAAATGTGTGAACATCCCATGATATATATGTTGATGGAATTGATGGTTATTGTTTGCCACTAACCATTTATATGAATGAAATCCAATAACAATTGGTGACAATTAAGAAATGATGATGATATTGAATTCCACTAAGTGATGGTGGTGAGTTATTGGTTGTGGAATGGCATTTTAGGATGCACGGTGTGAGAATGCATTGAACTACATTTATATCCATGACATATCATTACGTTGTCTATTTTGGGATGTTAGAGGTTCTAATAAGTGGGCCCTATGGGAAGAAGGCTCTGTGCACAGACAAATTGTTATTGTTCCCTAGTGATTCGGTGGAATCACGAAGCTGTCCATAGTTGATGGCGAGGCATCCTATGTGGCGGGTGACTATATGATGAGCAAGTGACCTCAGTGTCCCTATGAGGCATGACTATCTTGATGTATGTTCAGGAGAGACCCATAGCACTTTTGGCAAGTGAGGCCTGATAGATGTCCAATTTACCTATATTTTGCATGGTTAATGAAGCATAAATTGGATATAATATGCAATGTTTGTTAATTTCGTAAGCCAAATAGAACATAAATTGTAATATGAACATTGTACAAGTGGTTGGTTAATTTTGTTGCAATCTCAGGAAAATTGAAGAAGAAAGCAAGAAAAATCCTTTCAAAGAAGAAAAAAGAAGAGAAAAGAGAAGAAGAAAATTCACCAAGTGTTGAGCGAGATTGGTACAAAATAGAATAACATTAGCCTCGCTCAAGCGTTTGAATTGAAACACCAGGCGAAATTCTTCCAGAATACAACAATGTAAAGGTCGCTTGAGCGACATGATTTCGCTCAAGCGAAATTCGTCCAGAGCCTAAATTTAAAGGGTTCGCTGAAGTGGATAAAGAAACAGCTCAAGCGAAAAGGAATAAAGTATCAGATATGAAGATTCGCTTAAGCAAAAATGAATCGCCTAAGCGAGTAGACATGCAGGTGAAGTAGGACCAAAAGCTTTCTTCACGTTGAAGTAGCCTAGTCGCTTGAGCGACACTTAAACTCGCTTGAGCGAGTATTGCTTTATATAAGCTATAAAGAGGGTTATTTCAGAGGGGGCTGGGTAGTTTGAAAAGAAACACTTTGTACTCTTTTTCTTCATCTTTTCTAGGTTGTAATGACCACCATGAGTGGCTAAACCTCTCCTTGGGATTGGATGTAGCCTTTCTTACTTGAAGATCATAAATGATATATTCATGAATCGGGTAAATTTGTTCTATGATTCTTGGTATTTCGTTTTATATTTATTGCGTGGATTTGTTTGATCAACAATTTCTCGATTTAAGTTACCGTTTGTTATTGGAAAATAACTTTCGAAAATAGATCTAAATGAAATGCTCATTGTGAGTAAATAACCAGGGATGGTATTTAACGTATTGAACGTCCAAACAATCGGTCGTAATGCTGGAATGGATTTGAAACGATCAAGGGATTGACGTTATCAAATCTGTTCTTATGAATTTCGTAGTCAAGGAATTGATACGAATGATATTGATTGTGACGTAAAGTATTATAGTTCAAACCCCGTTTTCATGAATATACGTTGTGCATCGGAAGGTAAGATTGGTGAATCCTAATCCCAGTTTTTAAAACTTGACAAACTCCTTTCATTTCATTGCATACTCGTTCATATATTGCAGTTTATATTTTGAACTCAAAAACCATGAAAACAATCATTTTAATCCGCTGTAATATTTTAAGTTTCAATTGCTGATGATCCTTAGTGGGAACGATATCTTTTATAACTACAACTACCGTGTTTAAAACTTGGCACGTTCCTTTGAGTGTATTATACAAACTTGATTCTTTTAAAATACACCAGCAAGTTTTTGGCGCCATCCGTCGGGGATCGAAGTAATTGAATTAAGTTATTACGGTGTGTGAATACTGTATGTATTGCATTTTTGTGTTGTTTTGTATCATTTTCTTGGTTAACCTCTCTTTTGCTAGCTTTGCTTATGATATTAAGAAGTCAGGGATTGAAAGAACAGGCTGAAATAGATCCTGAAATTGAGAAGACTTTGAAGAAAATCAAAGCCAAAGCAAAAGCACGACAAGAGGAGGACCAATCTTCTTCTTCTTCTTCTCCAATCTCAACACCAACAACCATTCCGAAATCTGAAGCAAATATGGAAGGACGTCAACCACCAAGGCGTACCTTGGGAGGCTATGCCAACCAACAAGGACCCAGATATTTTTCAAGCATAGCAATCCCACAAACCAGAGCTTTGGAAATGAAACCAGCATTTCTTAGCTTGATTAGTGCTCACCAATTTACTGGGATGTCACATGAAGACCCATATACTCACTTAGCTACATTTTATGAATTGGTAGGTACTATGGGCTTTGAGCAAGGAGATCTTGAATCAGCATATCTCCGCTTGTTCCCATTTTCTCTAGCTGGAAAGGCCAAAGAATGGTTGCAATCGCATCCAAACCAAAGCTTGAATAATTGGTCTAATGTGGAGGAGAAATTCCTTTTTCGTTTCTTTCCACCGTCAAGGTTCATAAAAGCAAAGTCTGACATTTCAACTTTCCATCAAGGAATGGAAGAACCTTTTTGTGAAGCATGGGACAGATTCAAGTCCTTATTGCGCAAATGTCCAAATCATGGATTTGAAGATATAGCACAGCTGAACATTTTCTACAATGGGCTAAGGCCTGACACAAAGATGATTTTAGACGCTGCTGCTGGCAGAACAATGATGACAGTAGATACTGACCAAGCTACCAGAATTATAGAAGCTTTGTCATCCACAGACTATCAAGCACAGCATGATAGATAGCAAGTACAGAAGAAAGGAATCCTTGACCTGAATACTTCTGATGCTATTTTAGCTCAAAACAAAATTCTGACCCAACAGATTGAAGCCTTAACTCAACAGATGGCCAAACTTCCTCAACAATTGCACTCAGTTCAATCTGCACAACCTCAGCAACAAATGAATGCAAGATGTGATTTTTGTAGAGGTGACCATCCAAATGGACATTGTGGGTCGCAGGAAGAAGCTGTCCATTACATGAACAATCAAGGTAGACAAAATAATTTTAATTCCAATTTTACTAATCAACCATTTCAGGGATGGAGGAACAATGCAAATCAAGGCCAAGGTTGGAGGCAAGAGGCTAGTACATTCAATAGACCACAGGCCAACCAACAAGGACCATCTCTGATGGAAAAGACAATAAGATTGGAAGATACATTGGACAAGTACATGCAGGCTTCTCTAACAAATCAGAAGAACACAGAAGCTTCCATTAGGAATCTAGAGATTCAGGTTGGACAGCTCGCCCGTCAAATGGCAGAACAAAAAAGACCTCAATATGGAGCCAACACTGAAGCGAATCCTAAGGAGCAATGTCAGGCAGTGATGACCAGAAGTGGAAAAACCACAGGTGTAGAGTTGGGTGAAAAAGAAAAGGAAGAAGAAAGATTTTTGAAAGAAAAAAAAAAGAAAAAATAGAGAAAAAGATGAGAATGAAAAGAGTGAGACTGTAAATAAAGAAAAAGAAAAGGAGAAAGATAAAAAGAGTGATGTAGAGAAAGGAAAGGTGAAGGTGGATGAAGGTATACCACAGCTGAAAAGCATGCCTTATCCCAAAAATCCTTCAAAGCGGGATAAAGAGAGGCAGTTTGCTAGGTTTATGGACATATTCAAGAGATTACAAATCAATGTGCCATTCATGGAGGCCATGGAGCAGATGCCTACTTATGCAAAATTTATGAAGGATTTACTGACAAAGAAAAGAAGATTTTCTGAGGAGACAGTAGAATTAGAGGCTGGGTATAGTGCTATAATTCAAAAAGCATTACCGTAGAAGACCAAAGATCCGGGAAGCTTTACAATTCCTGTCACCATTGGTAGTCTGCCAGTAGGAAAAGCATTACTCGACCTAGGAGCAAGCATTAATCTGATGTCATTATCTATGTTGAAGAGAATTGGTGATTTGGAAATTCGACCAATTAGAATGACTCTCCAATTAGCTGATAGATCAATGAAATTCCCATATGGAGTTGCAGAAGTTGTTCTAGTGAAAGTAGACAAATTCGTGTTTCCAGTAGATTTTGTGATCATGGATATGGAAGAAGATTCCGAAGTACCGTTGATCTTGGGATGACCATTTATGAAAACTGCAAAAGTTATCATAGATGTTGATGACGGGAAATTAAAAGTAAGAGTCCAAGACGAGGAAGTCAATTTTGATGTTTTTGAAGCCATGAAATATCCTGCAGACAAGCAGAGTTGCTTCAAAATTGATGTGGAAGAGGAGACAATTTCAAAACAGCTTCACAAGATGAATAATTCAAGCCCTCTTGAAAAGGCTCTAGTGAATGCTGTTGGGAGTTTTAATAATATGGAGATGAATGAAGTGCAAGAGGTTTTGCAAAGTCTTGAAGCCGGTAAGGTGATAACAAGCGAGGAAAGCAAAGTGGAAGAACTGGATGAAAAACAAAGTCCTGAGGTTCATAAGTTAAAACTGAAAGAATTACCTCCAAATCTAAAATATGTCTTTTTAGATGACCAAGGTAATAAACCAGTAATAATCAGCAGTACTTTGTTGAAAGATGAAGAAGAAAAGCTGATTGAAATTCTAAAAAAGAATGAGCAAGCTATTGGTTGGAAACTAAGTGATTTGAAAGGCATCAGTCCATCGTATTGTATGCATCATATTTTTATGGAGCAGGAATACAAACCAGTAGCTCAACCTCAAACACGGTTAAATCCAATCATGAAAGAGGTCATGAAGAAAGAGGTGTTGAAGTTGCTTGAAGCCGGAATAATCTACCCTATTTCAGATAGTACATGGGTGAGCCCAGTTCAAGTGGTACCAAAGAAGGGTGGCATGACAATGGTGAAGAATGAAAATAATGAGTTAATTCCAACCAGAACAGTAACAGGATGGAGAATGTGCATAGACTATCGAAAGCTCAACCAAGCAACAATGAAAGATCATTTTCCATTGCCATTCATGGACCAAATGCTGGAAAGATTGGCGGGACAAGCTTATTATTATTTTCTGGATGGATACTCAGGCTATAATCAAATAGCAGTGGTTCCAGAAGACCAGGAGAAAACAGCATTTACTTGCCCTTTTGGTGTTTTTGCATATCAAAAGATGCCTTTTGGACTATGTAATGCTCCAGCCACTTTTCAACGATGCATGCTGGCAATTTTTTCAGACCTTGTGGAAAAATGCATAGAAGTCTTCATGGATGACTTCTCCGTCTTTGGTAAATCATTTCATTCTTGTTTAGAAAACCTTGATACCGTCTTGAAAAGGTGTGTAGAAACCAATTTAATGCTCAATTGGGAAAAATGTCACTTTATGGTAACTGAAGGCATAGTGTTAGGTCACACCATTTCAAACAAAGGCATTGAGGTGGACAGGGCAAAAGTTAAAGTTATTGAAAAATTACCCCCACCAATAAATGTCAAAGGTGTCAGGAGTTTTCTAGGTCATGCACGATTTTACCGAAGGTTTATAAAAGATTTTTCGAAAATTGCTAAACCTTTGAGTAATCTGCTGCAAAAAGATAACTCTTTTCAATTTGATAAATCATGTCTACTTGCTTTTCAAATGTTAAAGGAAAAACTAACTACTGCACCTGTCATAGTTGCACCCGATTGGAATCTTGATTTTGAAATCATGTGTGATGCAAGTGATTATGCAATAGGTGCAGTGTTAGGACAAAGAAAATCTAGAATTTTTCATCCAATACATTACGCTAGTAAAGTTTTGAATGAAGCTCAAATTAATTATGCCACAACTGAAAAAGAATTACTAGCTGTTGTGTATGGGCTTGAAAAATTCAGATCGTACTTAATTGGTGCACGAGTTATAGTTTTTACAGATCATGCAGCAATCAAGTACTTGATGAATAAATCTGATTCCAAACCAAGATTAATTAGGTGGATTTTACTGCTACAAGAGTTTGATTTAACCATTCTTGACAAAAAAGGCAGTGAAAATCACATTGCAGATCATTTGTCCAGACTAATTAATGATGAAGTTACAAAGATACAGCCTGAAGTTCCAGAAGAATTTCCAGATGAAAGGCTGTTGTTGATTCAGGAGAGGCCATGGTTTGCCAACATGGCTAATTTCAAGGCTGCCAGAGTAATTCCTGAAGATTTTACATGGCAGCAAAAGAAGAAACTTCTGAAGGATGCACAATAATTTATTTGGGATGATCCTTACTTATTTAAGCTAGGATCAGATAATATTTTGAGAAGATGTGTATCTGAACAAGAAGCCAGGAGTATTCTATGGCACTGCCATAGTTCAGCATATAGAGGACATTTCAATGGGGAAAGGACCGCTGCCAAGATCCTACAATCAGGTTTTTTCTGGCCCTCTTTTTTTAAAGATGCTAACTCTTTTGTGCAGAACTGTGATACATGTCAGAGAAGTGGAAGTATTTCAAGGAGGAATGAAATGCCACTAACAACCATTTTAGAAGTAGAGGTTTTTGATTGTTGGGGCATAGATTTTGTTGGACCATTACCATCATCACTTTCCAATGAATACATCCTGGTAGTTGTTGATTATGTTTCGAAATGGGTCGAAGCAATGGCTTGTGCAAAGGCAGATGCCAAAACTATAATCAAATTTTTAAAGAAAAATATTTTTAGCAGATTTGGTACTCCCCGAGTTCTGATAAGTGATGGAGGATCTCACTTTTGCAACACACAACTTCAAAATTATTTAGAACATTATGGTGTCAGGCATAAGGTGACTTCTCCCTACCATCCACAAGCCAATGGCCAAGTAGAAGTGTCTAACAGGGAAATCAAAAGAATTCTGGAAAAGACAGTTTCCCAAAGCAGAAAAGATTGGTCTTTAAAGTTGAATGGCGCTTTGTGGGCATACAGAACAACTTTTAAAGCTCCAACAGGGTTCTCACCCTACCAATTAGTCTACGGAAAGAGCTGTCATTTACCTATGGAACTAGAACATAAGGCCTATTGGGCAATGAAGTTGCTCAATTTTGATCCTGAAGCATCAACAAAGGAAAGAAAGATTCAGTTGGAAAAACTGGGAGAATGTGTAACGCCCCGAAACGTTGATTAAAATTTTCGAGTAAATTTTTCGCTTTTTCGAAAGATCATTTTAAAATTTATAAACTTAATTAAGAGTTTATGTAACAATTAATAACAGCAGAAAAATTATCATACATACTAGTCGTGAATAATTAAATTCAAGAAAATATTTAAGTAGCGGAAACGATTGAGAAGATAATAGTACATGACATATTATATTTATTACAACCCATAAAATCAAAGTTCAGGTAATAAATCAAATAGACATCCATCATGGCATCACTCTGCATTCTGCATGTCATTCACTGTAAAAATTAATGTAAGAGTGAGACACAATATAGAATAAATATAAAATAGATAAAATTGAACAAACACAATTAACAATTCATAATGATATGATGAATATGCCAAACAAGTCCATTAATAGATCTTTAATTAGTCAAATGATGTCATGCTGGATCCATTTGGTCTTGGTGGGAATACTGCAGTAAAAGTCTCATAGAGACACAAATAGGGCTTTAGCATATACCATGAATCCCTATACTTCATGGCGCTTAGGTACCGAAGTACACAATATCATAAGTAGGACTTTTGCATAAACCATGAATCCCTACACTCCATGGCACACAAAAAAATAGGGCTTAACTCATCATAGAGTAACCCCCCACCAGGGTAGGCAATCATGGAACCCCTAAATTCCATGGTGCGTCTGAATGCTTATGATGCATGAATGCCTTTAATTCTTTTAACATACCATGATATCCATATTTCCAAAACCTCTTGGATAATACAAGTCCTCAAGGGACACAATACACATAGTAATTCACAAAATCATGGATTTACTGTTTCAACCACATATGTCAGTAACCGCAAGGCATTCATGTACATATATATTAATTCTGTCATTCATAATTATTCACCATCACAATATACAGACTATGTAATACTCATCAACATTTATAATAATTTATAATCACTCAATAATTTAATAAATAATTTCTATCCATAGAGAAAATATCATTTTCTTTCAAAATAGTCATTTTAAGTGACTTTCAGCATCCCCAACAGCAACATACATTAGCAAAACAGTCATAACATGGGCAAATCAACTCCTTTTTAGATGATTCCACTTTATATAGCTCAATAATACAATTATCTACAACTTTCATGAAGAACACAGTTTCAAATTCCGAACAAAAATATTACTTATTCACAAAATACCATACTGCCTCAAGGTGAGTTTTTTTCAAAACGTACATATGTTAGTAATTTCAGTGTTTCTGGAGTTACAAAAATGATTTTTGCATGAAACCAGTTCTAAATTAATCTTAACACAAATATCTACAATTTTCATGAAGATCATAAATTCAAATTCTAAGCAGAAATACCATTCATCCACAAAATACAACACTGCCTCCAGGTGAGTTTTCAAAACGTACATATATTAGTATTTTCAATGTTTTTAAAGCTACACAAATGATTTTAACATGAAACCAGTTCTAAAATACTCTTAACATAATTATATACAACTTTCATGAAGACACAAACAACTAATTCATTCTACAAAATTCCCAGTATTGAAAACAAGATTTGGATTTTCAAAATTCCAGAATTTCAGAGTTTCAGCTTGCACATACTTCAGTAATTTGAGCATAACTTGAGCTACAAAAATTATTTTGATGTGAAACCACTTTCTAAAAATCAATAACTTAATTATCTACAACTTTCATGAAGACATCCAAGGCTGATTATGCATGTATAATTCCTAGCATATCAAAATATGCACTAAACATGAAGCAAATCTTTCACTCGGACATATAGTAGTATTTTGGCTATAACTTTTGCTACACATACTCAAATCAATCGGTTCAGGTCTAAAAATTCACATAATAAAAATATTTACAACTTTCATGAAGACACTGATCACTAATTCTTACCACACAATGCCCAGTTTTAACAATAAGATACGGATTTCAAGTTCACAGATTTAAAGCTTGTACATACTTCAGTATTATGAGCATAACTTGAGCTACAAAAATTATTTTAATGTGAAACCACTTTCTTAAGATCCACAACTTAATTATATACAACTTTTATGAAGACATCCAAGGCTAATTATGCACGTACAATTCCCAGTAAATCAATATATATGCAAAACAAAGGATAAATCTTCCACACGAACATGCTGTAGTAATTTGGCTATAACTTTTGCTATACTTATTCAAATTACTTGATTCAGGTCTCAAAATTCAGATATCAAAAAGATCTACAACTTTCATGAAGAAGTCAGAGTCAAATTCACACGTTTTCAATTTCAAAAATGAGCAACAAGTTACGAATAAATTCTGGAATCCTAGAATCAGCATACAATTCTACCCATTTCACAAATATTCACAACCCTGTCCCCTCTTACTTGATTTGATGATCTTTGGCTAACTGGAAAAGAGTCCCCTGGCTGTCCTGATTCTATACGAAGGTGTGTTGATGGAGGAGAGTGATTGGGAGTTTCAGAATCAATGTGTGTGTTTAATAATGCAAGGTGGGAGACAACTTTCCGTAAGTGGGTTTCTAGTGGGCTTTTAGTGGGAATTAAGAGTGGTTTAGGTTGAAAGCAAGCTCCACTTCTGTAGCCCACCCACTGGAGTGCGCATAATGGAGGATAATTTATAAAAAAAAAATACATGAAGGGACAAAACAGAAGTCAACGTCAATCTGGCAGTGAATTCCGAGTGAAATTTCACTCGGTTAGCCTATTGGCAGACTGGAATTCCACTCGGTCCATGTATATACCGACTGGTAGTGGTCGGTATTGTGAAGAGAGGGAAATCCGAGTCCCTCTCGCTCAAGCGGATACGGACTCGCTTGAGCGAGTTCCATACAATGCGCTGGCAGAGGGGTTTCGCTCAAGCGAAAACCGACTTTCATTCACTCAGTTTTTACTTAAACAGCTTAATCCACTCGGTAGAACATCCTGAAACCGAGTCCTCACTTATCACTCACTCAGAATTGATTCCTCAATAAACAGTCGGTCTGATTTCTCTTCCTTGGAGGTGACTCAGTCGGTATATTCTCCTAAAACCGAGTCATCTCAATTAGTCTTTTACTCGGGTATATCTTTCCAATTCCGAGTCGTCTCTTGCTAGCCTTCCACTCGGCAATTACACTAAAACCGACCCATCACTCTATTGATTTTCCACTCGGAGTTTCATCCCAGAGACTGACACATCTGAGTAATAATAAACCGTGTGTCTCCAGTCAGAATTTTGCCACTCAAAAATGCATTTTTTTTTCTATGTAATTCACTCAAAATAAAGACACTCAGTAATTCTTCACTCGGCATTGCAATGTCTGATCAAGATCGACTCGGAAACGAGCCTCTGGAAGACACTTGACTCGGAAATGAGTCTTTCTGTGGTGTTTGACTCGGAAACGAGTCCTTCAGGAGTGATTGACTCAGAAATGAGTCATTCGATGGCATTTGACTCGTAAACGAGTCTTTCTAAGTAATTTAACTCGGCAGTGTGTCACCCCAAGGTGAGTCACTCGGATTCTCTCACCCAGAAGTGGTTCTATCAGTTCCACTTCACACATAAGTGTCTCGGGTGTAGGAGTTTCACTCGGAATAAGCTCACTCGGCCATATTCCACTCGGCAAACACAACTTTCACTCGGCATTTATAAGTCTTTCCTCTCGGAAGTGAAGTTTTTGGGCAATTTTATTCATAGATAGAAATGCCTAGCAATGTATGACTCAGAATTGAGTCATTGGACAATATTTGACTCAGAATTGAGTCTTTCTGACATGCTTGACTCAGCAGTGAGTCTGTGAGACAATATCTCACTCGGAATAAGTCATCCTGACCATGTTCCACTCGGAAAACACCATTTGCACTCGGTATTTCCATCTTCCACTCAGAATTCCTCTTGGTCACTCAGAATTTTCATTCTTCACTCGGACAGAGCCCCTTTTTCACTCGGAAATTCATTTCTAAGGCATATTTTACCCGGAAAATGGATCTTATCAATACAGGTCTATGTAGTTTCATAATTATACCCAAAAATGGAATTTTTGGAGTATTATAAACCATCCATAAAGTGTTTTATTCATTGATTAACACTTACAGACCTTCCATGCTTCATAAATTACATAATTGAACTATTATTAAAGCAGGATGTTACAGAATGGAGGCGAGAGGCTTATGAATCATCAAGAATTTATAAAGACAGAATGAAAGCCTACCATGATAAAAGATTTTAGCAAAAAGCTTCTACCCAGGACAATCAGTTCTTTTATTCAATTCAAGACTAAAACTTTTTCCAGGAAAGCTGAAATCAAAATGGTCTGGACCTTTCCTTGTTAAAGAAGTCAAATTATATGGTACTGTTGAGTTGCAAGATCCTAAATCTGATAGAACCTAGACAGTTAATGGACAAAGACTCAAACCATATATGGGTGGCGGAGTGGAAAAGCTAGATATGCTGATCCACTTTATTAAAGAATAAAAATCAATCAGGCATCGAGCTAACGACGTTAAACAAGCACTAACTGGGAGGTAACCCAGTGTGTTTGATTTGTTGTTGTTTTGTTTTGTTATAACTTGTAGTTGTGTAGTTGTGTGTATGCTTTTGTATGATGTGCTTTATAAGTGAGTGAGAAGAGAAAAGAAACTGAAGTAGGGAATAATGAGATGAGTGTGTGAAGAAAATGTAAGAGGAAGATTAAAAATTTCTAAGTATGGGGAATTTCGCTCAAGCGAATACCATTTCGCTCAAGCGAATCAGCCATCAAACCACTTTTGCTAAAAGGCGCTTAAGCGAACGACTCTAATTTTGATACTGGACAGATTTCGCCTAAGTGACTAACTCTTGGCTTAAGCGAATGTCACTTTCGCTTCAAAAATATTACTTTTCGCTCAGGCCAAGAACAAAGAAATAACCACTAGACAATATTCGCTCAAGCGAAATAAAACCCGCTCAAGCGAATTTTGCAGAATTTTCATAACTTTGAAAAAATTCCATTTTCTGCAATTCTCGCTCAGGTGAATTAACTCCCGCTCAAGCGAGATATTTTCAATGAAACACTGGAACAAAATCGCCCAAGCGGTTATCACGCGCTCAAGCGATTTTTGTCCAGAAAGGAAATTTTAAAGACTCGCTCAAGTGCCCTTTATTTCGCCCTAGCGAAATTTGTCCAGTGTCTAATATATACCTATCCGCCTAAGCGAAACTTATTTAATTCAACCGAGAGGATTTTTGGGAGCATCAGGTATCTTTTCACTTAGATTTCGCTACAGCGAACCAGAATCGCTTGAGCGAAATTAGAGATTGAAACTTAATATTCGCTGTAGCGATTTAATCTCGCGTGAGCGAATTTAAGCGGTTATGGTCTTTGAAAAGGCACAATCAAGTCACTCTTCAGTTATAAAATGCTTCTTCTCTTTTAAAACCTCTCCGCTTCCGAACTCCTCTCACTTCCATCTTTGATTCCGAAAGGTTTCTAGAGGCTTCTTCCTCCTTATTCTTTATCAAGTTTTCATCTTTCTCTTCTTTCCCACAATCCTCAAGTAAGTTTTCTCACTTCTCATGCACCTGTTTATCCACCCCAATTTCTTTACGTTTTTTTTTATGTTTAAAGCTTCAATGTGGGTTAGGATGTCAGTTTTATGTTAGTAAGGGTTTGATTTTCACATTTGTATCTTTGTTTTGCATAATGGTATCAAAATGTAAATCATGCCCTAGGATAAATTAGTGAGACCATTGGCAAGAAGCATGCTCTGTTTTTGATTTTGGTGTGGCTGCTGGAATATAATGCATGCAACTACATAAAGTTTCTGATTAGGTTCTGTCTTGGCAAGAACAAATGACCATGTTCTGTTTTTGATTAATAGAACAGTTTTTTTTGTAACTGTTGAAACCTTTCGTCGTGCTCTATTTTTCTGTGAAAATATTGTGAACTAGATTATGGCTAGATGGTGTGAGCAATTTTACTTTTCTGCCTTGTGAACTCTATTGGCAGTTTTTGTTTTTTAGGATGGCTAGAACTAAAGTAACAAGTGCTGATGCCCCAAGGCATAGTGAGAGAGAAAAAGGCAAAAGAAAGAGGGGTGAAGGAAGCTCTTCACAACAACAACCAAAATTCAGGAGTAAAGAGCATAAGCAACACCATGAAAACATCAACCATTGGACTTTTATTTCTGAAAGGAAAGTTGATTTACGAGAAGGAGAGTGTGATGAGTTTTTGGAACTACTGAGAAGAAGGAAATGGTTAAGAGTTGCAAATCCAAGACACAAGTTTGACCCAGAGGTTGTTAAAGAATTCTATGCTAATGCATAGAATAAAGAGGGCACTCTAGAAAGGAAGACTTGGGTTCGGGGCACCTGGATTTCGTATGATAGGGACACTATCAACGAACATTTAGGTGATATGCTTCAGTTACCTGATGGAGATTTGTGCACCTATAGAACCTTGAAGAAGAACCGACATATCTACTCAACACAGGAGCTTGAAGATAAACTCTGTTTACCAGGGCATCACATGTACAGAGGAGCTAGCCAGCATCCTTCCAGACTTCTGAGGAAGGATATGACAATGTTGACCAGGGTGTGGACAGCATTTCTCTTGGCAAATGTTATCCCAAATGCCCATATATCTGATTTGCCACTTCCAAGATATGAGCTTCTCTTCTGCATCCTCTCTCGAAATATGTCTGTCAACCTAGCTCAGATAATTTCAGATGAAATCTTTAGGTTTGCACAGCAAAACCCGAAGACCACATTAGCTGATGCAAAACCTAAAGGCAGCCTTGGTTTCCCTGCATTCATCACAGGACTTTGTGCAGTCCATGGGATCGATGTTCACCCCATCACTCCGATTAGACCAGCCATTGATCAGAAATTCATAGATTTGAATTGCAAGATACCTACACCATCACCACAGGTACAGACGTCTCCACCACCACCACCACCCGTGGTATCATCACCTCTAGTTCCACCACCTCTCCAGCCACCACCACCATCTACATGTGATCCTATCCTCCTTGCTCATCTTCTTCACAGAGGCATGTTATACCATTACAGAGCCAGTTATTGGAGCTATCCTTCAGGCCCTTTTATGTATCCCGACCAGTTCATGGAACGTGTCGCTTGGCCTGGGGACAGTCCCATTCTGCCGGAGGAGGAGAGACCAGCAGCTGAAGCTGAGCCAGAACCACCACCACCATCCATATCATCAGGACCAGCAGTTGTACCTGTCATAGCACCAGAGTCACAGGCAGCTGATACACAGACTCAGTAGCAGCAGGAGGCTGAGGACCGGGAGTTTGAAGAGCAACTGGATCGAGTGGTCACTGATATTGTGATGTCGCATGACTGAGCATGCTGCTGTGGTTCCTTTTTATTTTGTCAAGTTTATTTAAGCTTATGTTACTTTAAATTCAGTACTTATTGTTCTTACTTCCATTTTATGGTTATCTCACATGATTTACAGTTAGATTTTCATGTTTACGCCTAAATGAATTTTGTTGCATACGTTAGTTGTAATGTTTAGGCGCGGAAATTTTGTTTTCATGACACGGAAAAGTGAAGAAAGATATGAATTAATCTTAGGCTTGCATAAAAGGAAGGATGACTAGTTTTGGAAAATCTGATAATTCTTATGAATGTTAAATGAATCTTTCTAATTCTTGAGTTAGGAATTAGTTCACAATGCTTGAACCCTTTTCTGTGAGAATAAAGAAATCAAGACAATTAAACCAGTGAGATAGTGCAACCTGAAACACCGAGAGTTCATTGATCTTTGTGTAATCTTTCATTGCATGAATTTCTGGCAAGGATTATTGCTTAGTCAAACATGGACAGGATAGAGGCAAACTTTGTGTAGAATAGGTTTAAACAAGAGCCAAAAGCCAACCTTCAATAGTAATCAATCCAATTTTTGTGTTTAACCCCAATTGAGCCAAAAAGTTTCTTTTCTTAACCTTAGATCATGCTTTATGAAAAACATAATCCAACCTTAATGCATGCTAAGGACAAGAACAATTTTTCAAGAAGAGTATGTGAAGAGTTTGGCTGTAACTGTCAAAAAGAAAAATTTTTGGAAAAACAAAATAAGATCCTCCTAGAAATGTCAAAGAATAAACAAAATAAAGGAGGAATGTAAAGAAAAGTTGAATGGCTTAAATGAAGCAAAAATGACAAAACAAAAAGCCAAGGCCAAGAAATTTAAGTGTCCTTAGTATGTCTTTGCATCCAAAGAAAAACCAATAAATTTCTTGTAAGCCTGGCCAAGTTACAACCTATTAAAGACCTCTTGATCCATGTTTGTTTGAGTGGTTATCTTATGCAGTGAAATGAAATGCAATGATTGAATAACACTTGACCAATGATAAAGAGAGCAAACACTCACCTGGAAGGTATAAACAAAGAGGATTTCTTGTTTTTACAGCAGAGTGGTTACTTGCAATTGTGTATCATATTTTCAAACTTAGAATTTGGTTAGATGAAGTGAAGCATGATTGAGGATTTATCATTTATGAATAGTGAGAAGTTGTCCTTCATTTTATTTGCAGCTGTGATTAATGAGGATCTTTGTTTCACTCAAACTTTTTCTTGACCATTTGCTTGAGGACAAGCAAAGTTCTAGGTTGGGGAGAGTTGATAGATGTCCAATTTACCTATATTTTGCATGGTTAATGAAGCATAAATTGGATATAATGTGCAATGTTTGTTAATTTTGTAAGCCAAATAAAACATAAATTGTAATATGAACATTGTACAAGTGGTTGGTTAATTTTGTTGCAATCTCAGGAAAATTGAAGAAGAAAGCAAGAAAAATCCTTTCAAAGAAGAAAGAAGAAGAGAAAAGAGAAGAAGAAAATTCACCAAGTGTTGAGCGAGATTGGTACAAAATGGAATAACATTAGCCTCGCTCAAGCGAAATTCTTCCAGAATGCAACAATGTAAAGGTCGCTTGAGCGACATGATTTCGCTCAAGCGAAATTCGTCCAAAGCCTAAATTTAAAGGGTTCGCTGAAGTGGATAAAGAAATAGCTCAAGCGAAAAGGAATAAAGTATCAGATATGAAGATTCGCTTAAGCGAAAATGAATCGCCTGAGCGAGTAGACATGCAGGTGAAGCAGGACCAAAAGCTTTCTTCACGTTGAAGTAGCCTAGTCGCTTGAGTGACACTTAAACTCGCTTGAGCGAGTATTGCTTTATATAAGCAATAAAGAGGGTTATTTCAGAGGGGGCTGGGTAGTTTGAAAAGAAACACTTTGTACTCTTTTTCTTCATCTTTTCTAGGTTGTAATGACCACCATGAGTGACTAAACCTCTCCTTGGGATTGGATGTAGCCTTTCTTACTTGAAGATCATAAATGATATATTCATGAATAGGGTAAATTTGTTCTATGATTCTTGGTATTTCGTTTTATATTTATTGCGTGGATTTGTTTGATCAACAATTTCTCGATTTAAGTTACCGTTTGTTGTTGGAAAATAACTTTCGAAAACAGATCTAAATGAAATGCTCATTGTGAGTAAATAACCAGGGATGGTATTTAACGCATTGAACGTCCAAACAATCGGTCGTAATGCTGGAATGGATTTGAAACGATCAAGGGATTGACGTTATCAAATCTGTTCTTATGAATTTCGTAGTCAAGGAATTGATACGAATGACATTGATTGTGACGTAAAGTATTATAGTTCAAACCCTGTTTTCATGAATATACATTGTGCATCGGAAGGTAAGATCGGTGAATCCTAATCCCAGTTTTTAAAACTTGACAAACTCCTTTCATTTCATTGCATACTCGTTCATATATTGCAGTTTATATTTTGAACTCAAAAACCATGAAAACAATCATTTTAATCCGCCGTAATATTTTAAGTTTCAATTGCTGATGATCCTTAGTGGGAACGATATCTTTTATAACTACAACTACCATGTTTAAAACTTGGCACGTTCCTTTGAGTGTATTATACAAACTTGATTCTTTCAAAATACACCAGCAAGGCCTTGTTGTTAATCTGTAAGTTACGAGGTGACTAATGCTACATATTGGGATAACGGTTTGGTACCAGTAAAAGATGAGCATGCAAAATTAAGAGATAAGTGTACATATTTACTATTGCAGTAAGGCATAGTTGCACATCTATACTTTACCCATATGTTATATGATATTGTTCCCACATTCGGATTCGTAATTTGATAATGATTCATTTATGCATATGCATTAGCTATAAGAGCATTTGCATATAGCAATAGATATGCCAATTATTGGTATCCTGTAGTGGCGATGAATGGTTGATAAAGAAATGGAAAAGAAATTGTGGTACTAGCCTTGAATGGATGGTTGTCATTGGTAAGATTGCCAATAATTTGATATGTAATGTAAATGCGTTGATTTGTACATGTGCTATATTGAAATGGTTGATGATGGAATTATATGTAAAATGATATGATGTATGGTTGAATCATATGGTTCTATTGAGGAACATATATTATGCACACGTATATATGTATTATCATAATATATGATATTGATTCATTTAGTATTTATTACTCACCTCCTAGGTGTTATTTTAAAGGTTGATGTAGGTATGCTGAAATCCTAGGAGAATGATCTTGGTGACGGTAAATATGGAAGGAAGCATTTGACCCTTATTGGAAATTGTTTTGTAAAACACATGATATATACTTATTATGTATATGATAATCGAATAGTGATGGATGTGTATTTTTTAGGGTAATGTATGAAAATTAGACCATGGTGTTTTGAATGGCTAATTTACAGTTATGACCTTAACAATAGTTGATGTCAATTGTGATATAATCACTTTCATGCTATATTGATGAATGATTAATGGTGTTATGAGATTTATGACTATTGGTAATGAATATGTGAATTGTGTATAATTGGTATTGTGAGTTGTATGCATAATAGGAAGTGGATAAGCCATATTCCTATTTAAGGGTTAAGGCTTCATGTAGAGGCCATTCATAACCCACAATATATGTATGAAACTTGTGTATAAGGTTGGTTGTGGCAAAATGGGCTTGAATTATAATTTAGCAAGTTTGGTTTATCGTATAAGCGCTTGAGAAAATGTATTGAACTGCATTTACATCCATGGCATATCATTACACTAACTATTTTGGGATGATAGGGGTTCCAATAGGCGGGCCCAATGAGAGGACGGCCCTATGTATAGGCAAATTGTTATTATTCCCTAGTGATTCGATAGAATCACAAAGCTGTTCATAGTTTAGTGATGATGCACCCTATGTGGCGGTCCCAGTAGGTGGGTGGCTCTGTGATGAGCAAGTGACCTCGATGTCCCTATGTGGCATAACTCTCTCGATGTGTGTTCGGGAGGGGCCTGTAGCACGTTTGGCAAGTGGGACCATGTTGTTGATCCACAAGTCACAAGGTGACTAGTGCTACATATGGGCGATAGCGGTTTGGTATCTGTAAAAGAATGATGTTATGCATGCAAACTTAAAAGATAAGTGTACATATTTACTACTGCAGTAGGGGCATAGTAGCATGTCTATGCTTGACCCACATGTTATATGATGTTGTTTCCTACAGTCGGATTCGTAATTTGATAATGATTCCTTTATGCATATGCATTAGCTATAAAAGCATTTGTATATAGCCAGAGATATGCCAAGTTTGGTAGCCTGTAATGGCGATGGATGATTGATAAAGAAATAAAAAAGAAATTATGGTACTAACCTTGAATGGACAGTTGTGATTGGTGAGATTTTCTAATGATTTGATGTGTAATGTATATGCATTGATTTGTGCATGTGCTATGATTGAAATGATTGATGATAGAATTATATATGTGTGGTTGGATCATATGGTTCTATTGAAGAACATATGTTGTGCACATGCACATATGTATTATCATAATGTATGATATTAATTCATTTGGTATATGTTACTTACCTCCTAATTGTTATTTTTAAAGATTGATGCAGGTATATTTGAAATCATACTCTTTTGGAGGTTAGGCTTGGTGGAGGTAAATATTGGAAGGAAGCTCTTGAGCCTTGGCCAGCAATTATGTTATGAAAAACACAATATATATATATATATATATATATATATATATATATATATTGTATATGACAATTGGATAATGATGAATGTTTATTTTTGAGGGTTATGTGTAAAAATTAGACCTTGGCATTTTGAAAGACTAATTTTTGGTTATGACCTTAACAATAGTTGGTGTCAATTATGTTACAACAATTTTCATGCTATATTGATGAATGAATGATGATGTTATGGGATTTATGACTATTGGAAATGAATATATGATTTGTGTATGATCGATATTGTAGGTTGTATGTATGATGAGGAAATGGATAGGTTATATTCCTATTTAATGGTTAAGGCTTCATGTAGAGGTCATTCACAATCCATAATGTATGTATGGAACTTGTGTGTAAAGTTAGTTATGGCCAAATAGGCTTGAATTACAAATTGACATACTTGGTTTAGTCTAAATGTGCTTGAATTACCTTTTATGCATAGGATGATCTAGAATTTGAATTATTGGATAAGACTTGTTGGGGCAAGTCATATTAATGCATGTGAATGTATGTCCATTTTGTGTTTGGGTCAAATCCTTGCCATTTGCATTTTATTATGCCATGTAAATTGATTTACATAGGTTTAAAATTTGCAATTTTAATAATCTCGCTCAGACGAGAGGATTCTCACTCAAGCGAGAAGGTCTTGATTGTGTATTGTGCTTTATGACTTATTTTCGCTCAAGTGAGCATGGTCTCGCTCGAGCGAGAGCCAGAGTAATGGTTAAGGCTTTATGTAGAGGTCATTCACAATCCATAATGTACATATGGAACTTGTGTGTAAAGTTGGTTGTGGCCAAATAGGCTTGAATTACAAATTGACATACTTGGTTTAGTCTAAATGTGCTTGAATTGCCTTTGATGCATAGGATGATCTAGAATTTGAATTATTGGATAAGACTTGTTGGGGCAAGTCATATTAATGCATGTGAATGTATGTCCATTTTGTGTTTGGGTCAAATCCTTACCATTTTCATTTTAGTATTCTATGTAAATTGATTTACATAGGTTTAAAATCTGCAATTTTAATAATCTCGCTCAGGCGAGAGGATTCTCACTCAAGCGAGAGGGTCTTGATTGTGTATTGTGATTTCTGACTTATTCTCGCTCAAGCAGCATGGTCTCGCTCGAACGAGAGCAAAAGTAATGGTTTTGTGTTGTCGCGACCGGGATCGCGGTAGGACGGCGGACCCATTAAAAAATAACTAGTCAGATTAAAATCCTTTTTTTGAAAAGAAAATAGACAAGAATAGTATAGAAAATAGGGAGTCGCCACCAATATAATTTTTTAAGGTAAAATACTGGGAAAACCTCTTTTAAAAGCACTGGTCATAAAAAGTGAAATTCCAAGTTTTGGAGTCAAATTACAGGTGAGGAAGGTATTAGCACTTCACAACTGTCCGTTATAAAACAGTTACCTCAAATTGACAGTGCTCATTATAAATAGCCTAAGAATTATTTTAACTTCTTCAAAAAAGAATCCGACAAGACAGACGGAGAAATTTTGAAATAAGGTTAGCAAGACGTCCCATCCAAATTAACCCTTTTCTATAAGAAAAATAAAATATATTTAAAATATGGGAAGACTAACAAGACGCCTCGTCTAAATTAATCCTTCTTTATTAGAAATATTATTATTATTGTAATTGAAAAATATAATGAGATCAACAAGACGTCTCGTCTAAATTAATCCCATTTAAAAATATTATCATTTAAAGAGTAACAACAAATTGAAAATTTGAAAAGATTAACAAGACGTCTCATCTAAATTAACCTTTTCATGATAAAACAATTTTCTAAAACTAAATAGTAAAATATTTTCAAGATTGGACAAAACACACAAAAATTATTGAAAGGAAAGTGGGTCCGACAGGAGTTATTCCTACTCCTATGTATTCTCAAGCGTATTGGAAAATTAGGGTCATATAGTTCTAGAAGAAAATTAACAATAAATAACCATAAATAAGTAACAATAATTAAACAATAAATAAAGCTTTAATATAACTAAAAAGGACAAACTTTTCTTATGCATAACAATTAATAGACAACAAAATAAAATATTAATATTAATACACAAATAATAATGGAAACAAAGAGAAAATAAGCAAAAAAAAAAAAAGAAAAACAAGATTGTAATAGATGGTGATCTGTCCTGAATCGGGGTCTAGAGATCCGGAGTCAAGTCAATCACAAATAGTATGCAAATACTGTGCTGAAGACCGGATGTATGAGTATCCGGTATAAATATCCGTTGTCCTTGTGTGAGGAGAGCGGATTGGGCGTTCTGGAGATCCTTCACACCGACCTAACGCGTTGATGTGGGCGAATGGTGGTGTCACCTGCAAAGATTCTCCGACGCTCAAGTCAGTGATAATATTCCAAGTAAGGAATGTATTTTAGAGAGTAATCGTTTTTAGATTAAGTTCAGAATCCCCCCCTTCATTGATGAAGAGAGTTCATATACCTGATTGGCTCGTTTTACGAGGACTCGTTAGTGGGGAACCACTAACTTCCATTAGCATTATTTTATTGCGCACTTACCAGCATGATTGGGTCAAGTGGCTATTTTATATTGAGCGTAGAGTGTATAGACCAGAATTAGGGGACAAGTGGACCATTCCGGTGAGTAGATTTTGGCTCGTAGTGCAGGGAATTATTGATCGGTCCCCGTAGCAATGCCCTTTGTCCTTTGTGGGGTGACGTGTATAGTATCCGGTGTGTGTGGTGTTATCCGGACTAACCGGTATAGGGAGAGCACCTGATACGGAATTACAGTCCGGATGTATACCGAGGACACCGGTCATACTTTGTTTGACTGTCAAAGATGCTGAAATACACCTTGTAGATCAGATACTGGTATTGAGACCGGATCATATGTCCCCTAGCTTGTGTGAGGGACTATGTAGTTGTTCACATAAGCTACTCATCCTACGAGAGGTCTAGATGCCGGTATACCTATGTTCAAAATATCTTTGCAACACCCATTAGCCTTTAATATTGTCCCCGAGCATTATTGAATGATCAGTTCCGAATGATCATTTAACTTCGAGTGAGTAATTCCGAGTGAAAAGGAGGGAGCTTTGACTTTGAATGAACACCATTCGGGCAAAGACGTTCCCAAGTATGATACTTCCGAGTGAAGGGAAGTTAAGATGTTTCTGAGTGAAACATGAAACAGAGAATTATTTCTGGCTTCCTCGTGGTATGGCACCGAGTGAAGAATTTCTGACCTCCACGTCGCATGACGCTGAGTGAAGGATTTCCGAATAGGCCAATTCCAGGAGAAGTACCTTTTGGTCAGAGGAAGGCTCTGACTTTGAATAAGTACGCTTCGGGTAGATATATTCCCGAGTGAACAATTTGAGTCCGACTTCGAATTTGAAGTGTTGTCGAGTGAAGAATTTCCGGGGGAAATACTTCTAAGCGAATTCAAAGTTATGCTTGGAGTTCGGTTTTAATCCTACAATCCAAACCTTCGACTGGGGCTCGGTTTAGTCCTACAATCCATGTCTCCAATGGCGTTCGGTTTAATCCTACTAGCCTTCTTCAGTCGGTGTTGGATTTTACCCATTCACCAATCGTGTCAATTTACTCAGGATGCAGCGTGGCCTTGAAAAAGAACCAGCTTACTACGCCTAAGCCTTCAATGTTTTATGAAGAGTAAAGCATTCAATAATCTGTTCAACATGATTAATATTGAGGTCGGATTGAAATAATTGCCTCAGAAAATTAATCAAATCATTTAAGATAAATAAGTTTTAGAACGGAGAAATATATACATGAATATTGTCCCCAAGTATAAGTTTGTTAAGGGATTGGTACCTGTCATGGGGCATTACCCTTAATTCCTTTGGGGAGAGAAAGAGCCGATCCGTTGTTAACAAAAGTGGTGTAACAGGACGGATGACTATTATTAATTCGTGTTACTCTCACTGGAGAGAACGATGTCGTCCATTGTGAGAGTATTGTTCCGAGTTTGGTGAACCACAAAGATACATGAAGATGATGATTGAGTCTTCCTCATAAGGATGATGATGGGAATTTGTCTATGCCAGGAATTACATCATCACATCACAGAATAGGTGATAGAGAACATCCGTCCTGGGGAAATACATCTCGAACGTAAGAGTACGGATTTCAAAAACTTCTATCACAAGGATGATGATGGGAATTGTTCATGCCAGGAGTTACATCATCAAATCACAGACTAGGTGATTGAGATCATCCGTCCTGGGGAAGTACACAACGCCAGGAGTTACATTGTCAAATCACAGAATAGGTGATTGAGATCATCCGTCCTAGGGAAGTACACAACGCCAGGAGTTACATCGTCAAATCACAGAATAGGTGATTGAGATCATCTGTCCTGGGGAAGTGTATCTCAATCGTAAGAGTACGGATTGAGTCTTCAAAGACTTCCATCATAAGGATGATGATGGGAATTGTCCGCGCCAGGAGTTACCTCGTCAACTCACAGAATATATGATTGAGAGCATCCATCCTGGGGAAGTGTATCTCAATCGTAAGAGTACGGATTGAGTCTTCAAAGACTTCCATCATAAGGATGATGATGGGAATTGTCCGCGCCAGGAGTTACCTCGTCAACTCACAGAATATGTGATTGAGAGCATCCGTCCTGGGGGAATTAGTCTCAATCATTCTTCTTCAACCGGTGTTGTATTTTACTCATTCACCAGCCTTCAAATAGGGTTCGGTGCAATCCTACAACCCATTTCCTGAGGTTTAGTTTAATCCTACAACTCAGGTCTTCACCGACGTTCGGCCAAACCTACTAGTCGTACTCGGAGTTCAGTTCAATCCTACAATCCGAGCCTTCACCGGTGTTCAGCCAAACTTACTAACCATACCCAGAGTTCAGTTTAATCCTACAATCTGGTCCTTCGAATGGGGTTCGGTGCAATCCTACAACCCGTTTCCTGAGGTTCGGTTTAATCCTATAACTCAGGTCTTCACCGACGTTCGGCCAAACCTACTGATCGTACTCGGAGTTCGGTTCAATCCTACAATCCGAGCCTTCACCGGTGTTCAGCCAAACTTACTAACTGTACCCAGAGTTCGGTTTAATCCTACAATCTGGGCCTTCGAATGGGGTTCGGTGTAATCCTACAACCCGTTTCTTGAGGTTCGGTTTAATCCTACAACTCAGGTCTTCACCGACGTTCGGCCAAACCTACTAATCGTACTCGGAGTTTGGTTCAATCCTACAATCCGAGCCTTCACCGGTGTTCAGCCAAACTTACTAACCATACCCAGAGTTCGGTTTAATCCTACAATCTGGGCCTTCGAATGGGGTGGTTCACCCAGTTGTACCTTCGAAGAGGTTCATCGCTAACAACGGATACATTGTTAGGATCATCCGTCCTGAAAGTATCTTGTCACAATAGTGTTGTGCATCGAATAAAATCATAAAGACAATGGGTCAATCATTTAGAGTATTTCATTAATTCTGAATTACAAAAGAGAGAAAGAGAGATGAGTCGGGGTTATGACTCATTAGACCTTCTTGGTAAAACCCGATTGAGAAAAACCTAAGTAAGGAAAAGGAGTGGAGTGCACACCGTCTTACCGACTAGCTGTATCAACAGAAGGCCCTATTAATTTTGTTGGCCTAATCCCTAATCAATGACCTCTCGACGGCCTTGATGTTGTTGTCGGGGCATAGTGTTTTACTGTGCAGGCTCACCAATCACAACTCCCTTTTGTTTTTCAGAAGCAGTAAACCTTCTGATCGGAGTGGGATAATCGTCATCGTCTTCCTCGTAATCTCCTCCCCTTTTCTCAATCTGGTCCAGTTGATCAGTAGACCTTTCTTTGAGAAGGTATTGTTTGAGTTTACCCTCTCGGATCAGGGTCTCAATAGTATTCATCAGAGCCTGACATTCGTCTGTTGAATGGCCCTCTTGCTCATGGAATTCGCAGTATTTCTGAGGGTCACCCTGTTTGCAAAGCTGGGGCGGAGTCCTGACCCTGTACGCAATAAGGGTTGGCCATCCGATCTCCCTAAGATTTTGAGATCGTTCAGAATTTAGCGGAGCATAATTGTCGAATGCATGCATCCGTTCTGCTTAATGCTGTGGAGCGGAGCTATCGAAGGCATCGCCACGGCACGGTCTTTCCATGGGATCCGATCTGGATCTGCTCTTATCACTCTGTTGTAACATTGGGGATTTCCCTCTCGCCACTGTTGCTTCCAAATGTATTTCAATGTTCACATACTTGGATGCTTTCCTCCTGAATTCTTTGAAATTCACTGGAGGATTCTTTGCCAACGACAGGGCAAAAGCAGAGCTTGGTTGCAAAGCTTCTATTGCTATGTACAATTGTAGTGCTTTTGCCAAGTTTGTAACAGCAGCTGCTTCCTTGTGAAACCTCTTCAAGAAGTCCCTGAGAGTTTCATGTTCCCCCTGCCTAATCTGAGCCAAGGTATGAGATGTTCTGGGAATATCACTGGAAATGACAAAGTGGTCCACAAACGCTGTTGCCATTTCTTCCCATGAGTCAATGGAACCTGATGGTAGCTTCCTGAACCAGCTAAGGGCATCATCAACAAGAGTCCGAGGGAACATCCTGCACATGACATCTTTATCTGCCCCCAGGTACATGGCTTCGAGTGTATAAGCATCAAGATGCTTAGTAGGATCAGTTTCACCACTGTATTTTTCTATAGAGAGAGGTTGAGTAGTCTGTAGGTGCTTAGGGATGCGTACACTCATAAGTCTCCTTGAAAAAGGGACTGTGAGCTTATAATTTACTGGAGAGGCTGTCATCAGCCTCCTCTTCCCTTTAACAACTTTCTTATCATAATCGTGGATCTGTTTCTTCCCTTCAAATGTGGGGATATTTGAATACTGGGGGGTAGAGGATTTTTCTCCCTCGGTTGTGTGATGTGTCCCCTTGATCAGAGACATGGCTCTCTCCTCTACGCTCTTTCTTTCACGTTTCAATTCCATCAGTTCCTCCATCAACTTTCTTATCATCTCATCCTTTAGATTTGGTGCTGAAACCTGCACCATTCTTCTTGAACTTTCCACAGGCGACTCAAGAGCTAAGTGCCTGTTCACTGGTTGTTCCTGGGCAGTGATGTCTTCTACGTGCCCATCTGGTTGGTTTCTCCCATTGCCTTCCATGATAAGAGACCAGACTTCTTAAACGAGAAGTGGGAATAACTTTAACGAGTCCCACTGGGCGTGCCAATGATCTGTCCTGAACCGGGGTCTAGAGATCTGGAGTCAAGTCAATCACAAATAGTATGCAAATACTGTGCTGAAGACCGGATGTATGAGTATCCGGTATAAATATCTGTTGTCCTTGCGTGAGGAGAGCGGATTGGGCGTTCTGGAGATCCTTCACACAGACCTAACGCGTTGATGTGGGGCGAATGGTGGTGTCATCTGCAAAGATTCTCCGACGCTCAAGTCAGTGATAATATTCCAAGTAAGGAATGTATTTTAGAGAGTAATCATTTTTAGATTAAGTTCAGAATCCCCCCCCCCCTTCATTGATGAAGAGAGTTCATATACTTGATTGGCTCGTTTTACGAGGACTCGTTAGTGGGGAACCACTAACTTCCATTAGCATTATTTTATTGCACACTTACCAGCATGATTGGGTCAAGTGGCTATTTTATATTGAGCGTAGAGTGTATAGACCAGAATTAGGGGACAAGTGGACCATTCCGGTGAGCAGATTTTGGCTCGTAGTGTAGGGAATTATTGATCGGTCCCCGTAGCAATGCCCTTTGTCCTTTGTGGGGTGACGTGTATAGTATCCGGTGTGTGTGGTGTTATCCGGACTAACCGGTATAGGGAGAGTGCCTGATACGGAATTACAGTCCGGATGTATACCGAGGACACCGATCATACTTTGTTTGACTGTCAAAGATGCTGAAATACACCTTGTAGATCGGATACCGGTATTGAGACTGGATCAGATGGGTCTTAAACCCAAGTCCCTAAACCCTATTGTCTTTAGTGTTTTGCACTTCACTACCAGGACAACTATCTTTTCATGTAAAGGAAGTTCAATGTTTAATCATAATACAACTTATCAGTTCTAGTTTTAAAATGTAAAAAGAGGGAAGGGAACTAGGATTTGAACCCCTCCCTTCCTAATGACAAAGACACGCACTTACCAAGTGAGCTACCAAGACCACATTGAGATTTTACAAAAACACTAACCCCTAAATGATTTTTTGCCTCTGTCCCAAAAAAGAAAATGGGCCTCATCAGGAGGCCTATAACCAGGACTCCTTTAACCTAGATTTTAATCTAGGAATGCAAAATGGAATAAGAGAGTGTGGCTATAAAGAGAGGAAATGGAAAAGAAGAGAGAGAAAGTTAGTGAGAGAAAGAGAAGAGAAGGACCAAGAGAAACGAAGAGATGGGGGCGACAGTGGCGATTAGTATGGCGGCCGGCGGTGGTGGCAGCCGATGGCAGTAGCGGTTTTTTTTCTTTTGCTTTTTCTTTTTATTTTTTTCTTTATTTTGGTGTCTTTTTTTATTGATGGAATTTTTGTTGGTGGTATTTTCAAAGAGGTCTTTGGGTTGTTGTTGGTAAGGGGGTGAAGGAGGTGGTGGTTTGAGGTTGTTGTTTTTAGATAATGGGTTGTTAAGTGATGATGAAAAAGATGGAGATGAATTGATGAAGTGTATAGATCCTGAATGTGAAAAAAATGGTTCCCTTTTAAGATATTAAAAATGATTTCATAGGGAGCAAAAATCAAGATTTGAGGTAAATTTTAGGGGAAAATGGCCATATTTTGGGATAAAGTGACCCTTTTTTAAAAAATAAAATAAAATAATTAATATATTTAAAAAAACAAAAAAAGTGGTGTCCACGTGTGTGTTTTTCGCTCAAGCGAGTGGGGACTCGTGTAACACCCTCTGTTACACCTTAATAAATTCTAGAAAAATTTGTAATTTTTTTTTACTAAAGATATGATTGTTAAAAAGAAACTATCGGAATAAATTATATACATTATTTCTGAAATACCTCATAAATATTATTAAAACTTTATATAGTAATTTTACATTCATCCGACAAAAATAAATATTAAACATTATAAGAAAGAGAGGAAACTCCATGGCCCAGAAGCAGTTACTTAATAACATTATTTATTCATTGGACCACGGTATTCATACCGAGCTCCCTTTCTAGAACGTGCTATATCTACCGCTGAAATTCATCGATCCTTCCCTCTGAACCATCAATTTAGAATATATGAAACAAAAACACAGAGAAAGGAGTGAGAAACAGAATATAATAATCTCGATTAAGACATAAGCAACAAAGGGTTTTCACAAACCAATACATAATAATATCAATCACAGTCACATACACAATCAATTATGAATGCAAGAATGTTATGCAATATCTTCATCATTACTTACCTATATATGTGGGCCCTTAAATTTTAATTTGCACTGGGCCAACCAGGAGTTTACACTGTTCCATAAGTCTGGATAATAATAATATGAAGAGCTCAACTGGCATGGAAACACTTAGAGACTAGTCAGATTGAGAAAGTTTTTATTGTGAAAGTACCCGACACTAGGGAGCTACCCCAGGTCCCCTGAAGCACCCTTTCACACTCTCTCATCCCAAGGCTCGTAATTAAGCCTCCTCTAATGTATCCTCAGTTTCTATAATCCGTCCCCAGACAATATCATTTTATTTCACTTTAATGATTCATGATGCATGAGCTACTCGCGTATTTAGTTGGTTAAGGCTTTTAGAAACTCAATTATTAAATACCTTAAAAGGTTTACAACATCATTTCTATAAACTGTACATTTTCTCAATTCTCTGAATTTCTGTCCCACAGAAATAAATTTGGTACAGTTTTTAATTCTCACTGAAATTGAGTTTCTAAGCCTTAAATATCTCAAAACTTTTTCATATTAAATCTTAACAAGATCAAATTCTCAATTATTTTCAAATATCTTTAGTTATTAGGTTGGAAAAATAAAATAATTTTCTTTTAAAAATTTTATTTTATTGAAAGAGAATAATCTTTAAATCATTAACCGTAAATACTTAAAATTACAAAAATTTTTCTTTAATTCAAAATTTAATTATCTCAATTTGTTATAAATTAATTTTCATAAAATGTCTACTTTCTAAAATAAATCCTAATTTTTTTATTCTAAATATAAAAATAATTTCTAAGAAAAAATAAAAGATAATAAAAATTTAAAGAGTAAGGTAAGAAATTCTTACTGAATTTTAGCTTTTCGTCATGCTCGTTATATGCTCAAACTCCACATTATAATATCAACAATCAAATATTATCAATCACAGTTAAACATCATCAATCACAAATATAATCAATCATAATCAAATCAATCAAATTAAATATCATTAATACATATCATAATACAAAATTTAATGATTATTAATATAGTTAATTTTTTTTAGTTTCTTTTGTCCATTTCTAGCATAGGTATATGTAAGTCCATATAATCCAGTCCTTGCATAGGTATTGTTCAGTCCATATGGGTCATAATGGTCCAAGTCCTTGTATAGGTATAGTCCAGTCCATATAGGTCATAATGGTCCAAGTCCTTGCATAGGTATGTTAGAGTTAGTTAAACTGGATATTTAATTTAAAATTTATTAAAAATTTTAAGTTAAAAAGTTAATATTTAAAATAATAATATTATTAAATTTAAAAGGAGTAGGGGACTCCTCCCATTACTCTTATGTCTTTTCATATTATACTCTTATCTCACTCCCCCTTACCTTGAGTTGTTAACCAAAAGAGATTTGCTTTGCGCCTCCGATTTCTAGAAATATTAATACCAATCTTATTTCAGTATAAGCATAAGATGAAGATTAAGATTACTACTTAAAACAGAATGGTAAATTTTGAATAGTGAATAGTGAATAGTGAATAGTAAATAGTAAATCGTGAATAGTAAATAGTAAATCGTGAATAGTAATAGTAAATAGTAAAACGTGAATAGTATCGGTAAATAGTAAAATGTGAATAGTAACAGTAAATAGTAAATCGTGAATAATAACGGTAAATAGTAAAACGTGAATAGTAAAGGTAAATAGTAACAGTAAATAGTAATTTACTATTTAAATAGTAATTTACTATTGAAATAGTATGTAACATCCCAAAATTTTATAAAGGTGAACAATATGGTAAAAGACTTAGAATGGGAATTGTTGTGTATGAACATTGGAGACAAGTATTAAATAATTATTGTAAGGCATATGAAGTATGGAATTGAGTTAAATTGGCCTTGGATGGATTTTGATATGTGTGGTTGTTGAGGACTCATGTTTCTGCCCAGGTTTTGACATTCTCGCCCAAGCGAGAGGGACTCTCGCTCAAGCGAGAATCCTTTGTGTTGGTTACAGGGCCTCTGGCCCGATCTCGCCCAGGCGAGTGGGCTACTCGCTCAAGCGAGAATGCCCCTGTGAAGCGTGACGTGTGATGTGTAATCAGTGGGGATTCTGGTCAGTTCTCGCTCAAGCGGGTATGCCCGCGTTCGAGCGAGAGGAAGAGAGAGGGAAATAATAATAATGATTTTAATGGTTATGATAATAAGGCCAAATGACCACACATGTGCATTGTGGTGAGTGTGTGAACTTCGGTTCTCTCTCTCTTTAATCACGCTGCAATGGGAATAGTGATGGCTGATGAGGCAAGTCCTAATGGTGAGGTGATGGACATTAAATTAAAATACGATAGGAGTGGAGAACTGCTGTCACAGAGCATTGGAATGATGAATACTTCCACTTTATATGCGTACCCCTGCTCATATACTTGGGTACATTGTGAATGAGAACCATTCTTCCATTTTCTCTAGACTCTCTGGAGACTCTTCTTCACTCTCTGCTTCGTCTCCTTCTTCTTACTGTTATTCTTTATCTTTTCCCTTCTACTCAAAGACTGAGTAGCACTTGAGTAGAATATGTGTGTGTTGAGCAGAGTGGTTGTGAAGAGGAACAGCGTGTGGCTGTATGTTATGGAAGCTGGGTTACACCTTGTTTCCCTGGTGCTTCCTCTTTGTCTCCTTCTTCTTCTTCCTCCACTTGATGGACTGATTGGTGGCTCGGTTGGAGAGCCTGCAGCAACGTTTGGTGTGTCACGGTTTGTGGATGCATGTTGGTCCACTATGATGAGGAGTGTGCTGCTCTTGTGAGGACGAAGACATGCATGATGCATGAAGGCATGGTGGTCCTCCACTGTTGGTGAGGACTGACTCTTGATGCTGTTCTTGCGGTGGATGCAGCGTTGGAGTCCTTCACTGAGCTGGGTGAAGACTGAGTTGAGTCTTGATGACTCTTTCCAGTGTTGAAAGCCGAGTAGAGTGCTGCTGTGGCTGGGCCGAGTGGCCAATATGACTTCTGGAACGTTATTCCAGGCAAGGGGGCTTTGCATCTCAAATGTATGGGTTATGGACGGGTTTTCCGGGTGAAATTCTTGTATTGTGATGTGTGGTATCCAATATGTGTTTGTTTGGTTGATTCTGAGTGATTAAGCAGCCCGGATATGTATGATGAATAATGTCTGTTTGATGTTGTTGTTTACCGTCCATGAAATATATGAAGTTATTCTTGATGATGTTATGTAATATGTATGAGATGCATGAAGTGTAGGATGTGAATGCCGAGTGCCTCTGTTGGTGGGGTTATATGATTAAGTCTTTGAGCTGGGCTAAGGCAGACTCCTTGAGCAAGGCTCGGAGTTGAGTGAAATCCGAGTGGATCAGAATATTTATTACCGAGTGAATCGAGCTTATGACCGAGTGAAATGGGTGAATTTCCGATCGAAAGATGCTCGTGATTGTTCATATAGAATGGCAGTATTTATTGTGCTGAATGATGTTGTATATTATTGCATCTTAAGGATTATGTGATTAATCCGACCCTATATCTGTCATTTGATATGTAAAGCTCACCCCTACACCATTTTTCAGTGCATGCAGGTCAGTTTGAGATGATACAATGGTCTTAACCCTAGTGTTGGGTGTCTATGATAAGGCTGTGTACATAATACAATGTACCGAGCGTATATTTGATATATTAAAGCCTTGGCCGGCTCATAATGGCAACGTTGTATAATGAATACTATTTATATATATATATATATATATATATTGAATCTGAGTTATTGGAAACCCGAGCGTAAATTCCTATCTGTGTATATATGTTACATGGGCATTATGTATTGGAGTTGGTTAGGGATTAATATTGAATGAATGATGTTGAGATAATAAATATCCGAGTGCATGAATATACTCATGTATATGGTTTACATAGATAACTTGCATTTATAACAGATTATAAGCGTTGGATATGTACATATATAAATATTTCAAGTGAATGGCATTATATACATACTGAGTAAACGGGGGTAACTGTCCCGAATGAATAATATAAGAAGTATTTCGAGTGTAGGAATGTGTATATCCATATAAGTATTTATGTTGATTGGATGCTTCTCACCGACTAGGAAATGCTGTTGTATGAATATGTTAAGTTAATAATTTCTGAGTGGAATAGTATTGTAAGAACTAGTCTTAATGTTGAGGCTTAAGTATATGATCATCCCGAGTGTGCAGGCTTGATCTCTTTCCGAGTAAGGCTAAATGTGTAGCCTTTTCCGAGTGAGGATATAGTGAACCCCGAGTAGGAGATGATTCGAGTATCCGAGTGGAAATCTGAGTGAATCCCTTCTGAGGGAAGATCTGTTGTAATGACCTAGATTGATATATCCTAAGTGTATGAATTATAAATACATTCTGAGTGAATAAGATAAGGTGTGCCATGAGTGTCTAAGTATGGAACAAGTCCGAGAGAGACTTAATGGGTTCTCCGATTGAATGAGATATCAATTGCCGAGTGAGAGGCTGATTAAAATGGCTCGGTTTTGGAGTGAGATTACCGCGTGGAGTATGATTGTAGAGACCCCTTCTGAGTAAAGGAAGGTCTATGCGCTCTCCGAGTGAGAAATGATGAATATGTCGAATGGTTTGATGGAGAGATAACCCGAGTGACTTAAGGTTGAAGTATACCGAGTGGTATCTGATTGGGTAATATCCCGAGTGAGGGGTTTTATGGAATCTGAGTGGGATAACCCTCATTTCCCGAGTGGATCATTACGTGGCCTTTGTGGATAAAAACTGAGAGACTAAGTCATGAGCTGCTGAGTGAGGCATGTGTGTTGGAGTCGATACCGAGTGAAACCCTTACCGAGCGATGAGAATGCCGAGTGTGGCTTCTCGCTTCAGCGAGTGAGTTCTCGCTCCAGCGAGTATGTTGGTTAGGAAGGCTTTGTGTTCGCTCCAGCGAGTGTGAGCGAAAGGAATGTTCCTGATGGGCTACGCTTAAGCTATGCGTGCTTCGCCCGAGCGAGTCGGGTTGTCTCCCCCAAGCGTGTTGATCCTCGCCTGAGCGCAGTGTATGCTGGATGGCTGTTTCGCTTGAGCGTGGTTGTGGGCTTGCGTAGGCCCTTGTTCTTCCGCTGTATGCCTTTCGAATGTCTTCATTTTATTCCCTCCATATTATCCCCGGTTGTGTTATAGCCCACTGGTTTATTTTGTGGAAAAACTTTCCCTGTTTTGGTAATTATTTATTCATTAAATTAGGGTGTTACATGTTTGGTAGAAAAATAAATATTATCTTGGATTAGGACTTAATTATTATTATTAATCGTGAAAAATTTATTGTAAAATTTACTTGAATGAATAAAAATAAATGTAAATTGACCTAGGTTGTCACATAGTAATTTACTATTGAAATAGTATTTTACTATGCAGAATAGTAACTTAAAATAATATTATTTCCAATATAATAACAGATTTCTAAAAACGATATAAAAATAACCTAAAAAATATAAAAGAGAAGTATTCTTACCTTAGGATTTTAGCAGAACCTTCTCCCAAAAAAATTTACTTCTCTCTCTCTCTTCCACCACTATCTCACTAGCACTACTATATTAAGAAAACTTAATCTGAAATTGTGAATTCTAAAGAAGATATCCTTCGGTATTTATAGGAAAAAATTTACTATGCATTCCATTATTTTATAATAAAAGTACTATACATTTTTGAATTTTTTATTCCTGGTTACTGTGCATCTTTTGAAAATTTCATACATGCACAGTGTTTTGCATAGTAACTGTCAGCAAAATTATTAAGTCAAATAATAACCCTTCACTTGGTATATTTTAAATATTCAAAATGAGTCCTTTTTGAAATTTAGTGATATTATATCAATCCTTACTAATTTTATAATAAGTAATATAAAGCTGAAATTTTAAAAATCTAAGATTTTCTGTTAATAAAAATTTATTTATATGTTTCCAATTTTTTAACGATTAGAAAAAATCAAGATTTTTCTCAAACCGATAATTTTTAGATAAGTCTACTTGAAACGGATTTTAGAAAATTTTCTTATAATTTCAATTCACTTTCTTATAAATATTTTTAATTTAAGTCACTTATATGAATTTAAAATTATTTAAAAAATATTATTTTATTAAAAAATCCAAAATTCCAAAAAATTCCAAAAAATATAAATAATACGTAGATTAAAAAGTTTTAAAGAACCATAATTTAATTCCTTCAAAATTTCAATATAAAAATAAAAATAGGGGTGTTACAACTCTACTCCCCTTAGAAAATTTTGTCCTCGAAATTTACATTAATCAGTAAAACAAATGAGGATGAGACTCTTTCATCTCAGTTTCTAGTTCCCATGTAGCATCTTCTCCTCTCGTTTCACTCCAAATGACCTTCACAAGCGGAATTATCTTGTCTCTTAATTTTTTTATTCTTCTCTCACCTATTCTAACAGGTGGTGCATCATATGTAAGATTATCTTTAACTTGTATGACATCAGGTTCAATAACATGTGTAGGATCAGATATATACTTTTGTAAGTTTGACACATGAAAAACATTATGGATATTAGAAAGAAAAGTTGGTAATGCTATTTGGTAGGCAAGGGGACTAACTTTATGAATTATTTGATATGGACCAATAAATCTAGGAGTTAGTTTTCGAGATTTCATTGCCCGACCGACCCCAGTCATAGGTGTGACTTTCAAGAATACATGATCGCCTTCTTGAAATTCGAGCGGCTTTCTTCTTTTGTCATAGTAACTTTTCTGCCTGCTCTGTGTTGCCTTCATATTTTCCTGAACTATTTTGATTTTATCCGTGGTTTGTTGTACCAACTCTGGTCCTAGCATCAAGTTTTCATCAGTCTCAAACCAACATAGCGGGGTCCTACATTTTCTTCCATATAATGCTTCAAAAGGTGTCATGCCAATGCTAGCATGGAAACTGTTGTTGTAGGTAAACTCCACATATGGTAAGAATTGATTCCAACTTCCTTTATGCTCCAACACACAAGCTCGTAACAAGTCTTCTAGAGATTGGATTGTTCTTTCTGATTGTCCATCCGTCTGAGGATGATATGCTGAACTCAGACGCAGTCTTGTTCCCAAAGCCTTATGCAAGCTCTTCCAGAATTATGATGTAAAACGAGGGTCCCGATCAGAAATGATACTTGAAGGAATTACATGCAATCTCACAATCTCCTCGATGTATAATTTTGCCAGCTTCTCCATAGAGTAACGAATATTGATAGGAATAAAGTGGGCAGATTTGGTTAATCCATCAACTATTACCCATATTGAATCATGTCCTAATGGAGTTTTAGGAAGAGAAGTCGCAAAATCCATGGTAATGCTATCCCATTTCCATTCTGGTATTTCCATTGTTTGTAGCATTCCAGGGGGTTTTTGGTGTTCTACTTTAACCTTCTGGCAAATTAGACATGCAGCCACGTACTCTGCCACTGCTTTCTTCATTCCAGGCCACCAAAATAACTTCTTCAAATCTTGATACATTTTAGTAGCTCCGGGATGAATGTTCATATAACTTTTATGGCCATCTTCCAGAATTGCTTTCCTCAACTCCTCTTGATCAGGGATACACACTCGATCCTTATACCTCAGTAATTGGTCATTTCTTACATTGAACTCGACTTCCTTTCCTTGTTTCAAGAGTTCTTTCTTTTCTTGCAGGAATTCATCATCTCGTTGAGCCTCTAAAACTTGCCTCAGGAATTCATTTGTCACTTGCAACGCTCCTAATCTATAGCTGTTAGCATTAACCTTTACTGCTAGGTTAAGATCTCTGAAGTTCTCTATCAATTCCAGCTCTTTAATCATCATCGTGGACCCATGTAGAGACTTTCGACTCAAAGCATCAGCTACTACATTCGCTTTTCTAGGATGGTATTGCAACTCAAAGTCGTAGTCCTTTAAGAACTCCATCCATCTCCGTTGCCTCATGTTTAACTCCTTTTGGTCGAATAAATACTTGAGACTCTTATGATCACTAAACACATCAAATGTTGCACCGTATAGATAATGCCTCCAAATCTTTAAGGCAAAAACTACAACGGCTAACTCTAAGTCATGGGTAGGGTAGTTAATCTCATGTTGCCTTAATTGGCGCGACGCATAGGCTACAACCTTCTTGTCTTGCATGAGTACACTTCCTAGTCCTTGTTTAGACGCATCACAGTAAACTTCAAAACTTCGATGTGGATCGGGGAGTACTAACACCGGTGCAGAAGTAAGTCGATCTTTCAGCTCTTGAAAACTATTCTCGCATTGTGTCATCCACACAAAAGGTTGTCCTTTCCGAGTTAGCTTGGTCTGTGGGTATCCTAACTTTGAAAATCCTTCAATGAATCTCCTATAGTATCCAGCCAAACCCAAGAAACTTCTAATCTCAGTGATTGTGGTTGGTCTCTCCCATTTTAAAACTGCCTCCACCTTAGAAGGGTCTACAGCTATTCCTCCTTGACTAATTACATGTCCTAAAAAGTTCACTTTTTCCAACCAGAATTCACACTTCGACAGCTTTGCATACAGTTGTTTCTTTTTCAAGATTTCCAACACAATCTTCAAATGTTTAACATGTTCTTCTCTGCTTTTAGAGTACACTATTATATCATCAATGAACACCACTACAAATTTATCTAGATATGGATGAAAAATCCTATTCATGTAATCCATGAATACGGCTGGTGCATTAGTTACACCAAAAGGCATTACTAGATATTCGTAATGGCCATAGCATGTCCTAAAAGCAATTTTTGGTACATCTTCTTTCTTCACCCTTATTTGATGGTATCCAGACCTCAAATCAATTTTAGAGAACACCGTGGCACCACGTAGCTGATCCATCAAGTCATCAATCCTTGGCAGAGGATATCTGTTCTTGATCGTCACCTTGTTCAGTTGTCGATAATCTAAACACAATCTCATGCTATCATCCTTTTTCTTAACCAACAACACTGGTGCACCCCAGGGGGATACACTGGGTCGTATAAACTGCTTCTCTATCATCTCTTCAAGTTGTTTCTTCAACTCTGCTAATTCTAGAGGTGACATTCGGTATGGTGCAATTGAAATAGGTCCAACTCCAGGTACTAGATCAATGGCAAATTCCACATCTCTTTCTGGGGGTAAACCAGGGATATCTTCAGGAAAAACGTCAGGAAATTCACACACAACCGGCAGATTTTTGATTTTTGATTCTTGCTCTCCTTTTGTTGAAAGCAATAGCATGAATCCTTGAGCCCCTCCTTTTAAAGAGGCACTCACTTGGTTGGCGGTTAGAAATCTCGAATCCTCAGGATTCAAATTCACTGGTTCTTTAAACATTATGGTTTTATTATGACAATCTATTAGAACATGATTGTCAGACAACCAATCTAGCCCAATAATAACTTCTAAGCCAGAAAGGGGTAAACAGAAAAGATTAGCCTTAAAGTCCCTACCATCTATGACAATAGGGCATTTCCAACAGGCTTTAGAAGTGACAATGGGATTGTTTCCAGGAGTATGTACAGATAAGTCAAATGCCAGTTCTATCACAGGTAATTTTAGTTTTTCTACACAGTCATTGGCAATAAAGGAATGTGATGCATCTGAGTCATACATAACAGTTAAAGGAATCTTATTAATGATACACTTACCTTCCACCATGGAATCAGAATGAGATGCTTCTTCTCCAGTGATTGCAAAAACCTTTCCTTTTACCTTCGGCCTTCCGACTGCACTATGCACGCCTCCTTGAGTATTTATGTTTGTACTTGCACCTTCAGGGTTTTCCCTCTTCATCTCAGGGCAATCCTTGATGTGATGACCTGGTTTGTTACACTTAAAACAAACATAAGTGTTTTTAGGACAATCCCTTTTCAAATGGGGTCCTCCACAGATAAAACATTTAAAATTTGGTGCAGATGTTGGGTAATAGCTTCCAGTTAAAGCTTGGGGTCTGTTAGGAACAGATGCTGCTCCAAACCAGCAAAATGGCGTTTGATAAGGCTTATTTCTCCTGAAGTCTCTTCTTTGATGATGGTGAGGTCCTCCACTTCTCATTTCTCCCGCCTTATAAATGGGCTCACGACTTTTGGTCATTCTATCCTTATGATCTTCTTCAAAGATCCTACAGCGCTTTACCAATACAGAAAATTCACGGATTTCCTGCATTCGTATAGCTTCCTTAATTTTTGGCCACAATCCATTTACAAACTTTGCACACCAATCTCTTTCATTAGTGGCATCATTATAATGAGAATGAAAACGAGATAGCTCTTCAAACCTGGATGCGTACTCTCCAACGGTCATATTTCCTTGGGTCAGCGATAAGAATTCGAATTGTCTTTTCTCTTTAACATCAGCTGGAAAGTATTTCTCCAGAAACATATCCTTGAAATAATCCCAAGTGATCTCCATGTCGTTGACTTCAAATTATCTACGCATGCTATCCCACCAATGTTCGGCATCCTCAGATAAGGCATAAGTAGCGAAGACTACCTTATCAGCTTCATTACATTGCAATGCTCGAAAGATCTTTTGTATCTCTCGAATCCAGATTTATGCTCCATCAGGGTTATATCCTCCCTTAAAACGAGGTGGATTACGCTTTTCGAATAGGTCCAGCCTTCTCAAGGCATCGTTACCTTGACCTTCACGTGCTCCCATTGCATTGATTAAGCGTTCTACAACTCCAGCAAGATCGTTTCCAACCATTAGTTTCTTGTTTCACAGTAACTGAGACTTGTCACATTAATCACAGTTACTACCAAGTCAGATATTCTATTCTCTATCACCTATACAGAGTTTACAGACAAAGCAAGATAGACCTTTTCCCCAGGCCTATTGGATTAACTGCTCTGATACCACTTTGTAACACCCTCTGTTACACCTTAATAAATTCTAGAAAAATTCGTAATTTTTTTTTTTTACTAAAGATATGATTGTTAAAAAGAAACTATCAGAATAAATTATATACATTATTTCTGAAATACCTCATAAATATTATTAAAACTTTATATAGTAATTTTACATTCATCTGACGAAAATAAATATTAAACATTATAAGAAAGAGAGAAAACTCCATGGCCCAGAAGCAGTTACTTAATAACATTATTTATTCATTGGACCACGGTATTCATACCGAGCTCCTTTTCTAGAACGTGCTATATCTACCGCCGAAATTCATCGATCCTTCCCTCTGAACCATCAATTTAGAATATATGAAACAAAAACACAGAGAAAGGAGTGAGAAACAGAATATAATAATCTCGATTAAGACATAAGCAATAAAGGGTTTTCACAAACCAATACATAATAATATCAATTACAGTCACATACACAATCAATTATGAATGCATGAATGTTATGCAATATCTTCATCATTACTTACCTATATATGTGGGCCCTTAAATTTTAATTTGCACTGGGCCAACTAGGAGTTTACACTGTTCCATAAGTCCGGATAATAATAATATGAACAGCTCAACTGGCATGGAAACACTTAGAGACTAGTCAGATTGAGAAAGTTTTTATTGTAAAAGTACCCGACACTAGGGAGCTACCCCAGGTCCCCTGAAGCACCCTTTCACACCCTTTCATCCCAAGGCCCGTAATTAAGCCTCCTCTAATGTATCCTCGGTTTCTATAATCCGTCCCCAGACAATATCATTTTATTTCACTTTAATGATTCATGATGCATGAGCTACTCGCGTATTTAGTTGGTTAAGGCTTTTAGAAACTCAATTATTAAATACCTTAAAAGGTTTACAACATCATTTCTATAAACTGTACATTTTCTCAATTCTCTGAATTTTTGTCCCACAGAAATAAATTTGGTACAGTTTTTAATTCTCACTGAAATTGAGTTTCTAAGCCTTAAATATCTCAAAACTTTTTCATATTAAATCTTAACAAGATCAAATTCTCAATTATTTTCAAATATCTTTAGTTATTAAGTTGGAAAAATAAAATAATTTTCTTTTAAAAATTTTATTTTATTGAAAGAGAATAATCTTTAAATCATTAACCGTAAATACTTAAAATTACAAAAAATTTTCTTTAATTCAAAATTTAATTATCTCAATTTGTTATAAATTAATTTTCATAAAATGTCTACTTTCTAAAATAAATCCTAATTTTTTTATTCTAAATATAAAAATAATTTCTAAGAAAAAATAAAAGATAATAAAAATTTAAAGAGTAAGGTAAGAAATTCTTACTGAATTTTAGCTTTCCGTCATACTCGTTATATGCTCAAACTCCACATTATAATATCAACAATCAAATATTATCAATCACAGTTAAACATTATCAATCACAAATATAATCAATCATAATCAAATCAATCAAATTAAATATCATTAATACATATCATAATATAAAATTTAATGATTATTAATATAGTTAATTTTTTTTAGTTCCTTTTGTCCATTCCTAGCATAGGTATATGTAAGCCCATATAATCCAGTCCTTGCATAGGTATTGTTCAGTCCATATGGGTCATAATGGTCCAAGTCCTTGCATAGGTATAGTCCAGTCCATATAGGTCATAATGGTCTAAGTCCTTGCATAGGTATGTTAGAGTTAGTTAAACTGGATATTTAATTTAAAATTTATTAAAAATTTTAAGTTAAAAAGTTAATATTTAAAATAATAATATTATTAAATTTAAAAGGAGTAGGGGACTCCTCCCATTATTCTTATGTCTTTTCATATTATACTCTTATCTCACTCCCCCTTACCTTGAGTTGTTAACCAAAAGAGATTTGCTTTGCGCCTCCGATTTCTAGAAATATTAATACCAATCTTATTTCAGTATAAGCATAAGATGAAGATTAAGATTACTACTTAAAACAGAATGGTAAATTTTGAATAGTGAATAGTGAATAGTGAATAGTAAATCGTGAATAGTAATAGTAAATAGTAAAACGTGAATAGTATCGGTAAATAGTAAAATGTGAATAGTAACGGTAAATAGTAAATCGTGAATAGTAACAGTAAATAGTAAAACGTGAATAGTAAAGGTAAATAGTAACAGTAAATAGTAATTTACTATTTAAATAGTAATTTACTATTGAAATAGTAATTTACTATTGAAATAGTATTTTACTATGCAGAATAGTAACATAAAATAATATTATTTCCAGTATAATAACAGACTTCTAAAAACGATATGAAAATAACCCAAAAAATATAAAAGAGAAGTATTCTTACCTTAGGATTTTAGCAGAACCTTCTCCCAAAAAAATTTACTTCTCTCTCTCTCTTCCACCAATTTACTATGCATTCCATTATTTTATAATAAAAGTACTATACATTTTTGAATTTTTTATTCCTGGTTACTGTGCATCTTTTGAAAATTTCATACATGCACAGTGTTTTGCATAGTAACTGTTGGTAAAATTATTAAGTCAAATAGTAACCCTTCACTCGGTATATTTTAAATATTTAAAATGAGTCCTTTTTGAAATTTAGCGATATTATATCAGTCCTTACTAATTTTATAATAAGTAATATAAAGCTAAAATTTTAAAAATCTAAAATTTTCTGTTAATAAAAATTTATTGATACGTTTCCAATTTTTTAACGATTAGAAAAAATCAAGATTTTTCTCAAACCGATAATTTTTAGATAAGTCTACTTGAAACGGATTTTAGAAAATTTTCTTATAATTTCAATTCACTTTCTTATAAATATTTTTAATTTAAGTCACCTATATGAATTTAAAATTATTTAAAAAATATTATTTTATTAAAAAAAACCAAAATTCCAAAAAATTCCAAAAAATCATAAATAATACGTAGATTAAAAAGTTCTAAAGAACCATAATTTAATTCCTTCAAAATTTCAATATAAAAATAAAAATAGGGGTGTTACAACTCGCTCAAGCGAAAATGGTGGAATTTGATTCTATGAAATTCTCACTCAAGCGAGTGAGTGCTTGCTCAAGCAATAATGAAGTGTTTGATTCTGTCTCTTTTTCGCTCATGCAAGAGAAGTCTCGCTCAAGTGAGTAAACGAAGAATTAATTCTGTTGGATTTTCGCTTAAGCGAAAGTGGCTTGCTCAAGTGTAGATTGGGGGTCTGATACTTTGGCTTAAGTGAAGCCACCTGAAATGGGTTTTTCTTCCTCCTTTCCCTATTTCTGGTCATTTTCTCATATTGTCATATATGGGACTAGGCGTATGCCCTTATACACATTTTCTTTTGTTGTTAAACATATTTATTTCGTATACATGCTTGGGGTGATTAATTTATCGATCCATTTTTCTAAATTCTTAAACTTCGGCCTCTAGTCTTTCGTGATTCAAATCTCGATGTAAGGTCGCTTGTTCGGGTTTTTAAAACGCTTATTAAAATTTACTTGTGTTTTTATTAAATTAATTAATATAATTACATCGGGATTCGGGTCTGGGGATCAGAGGGCGTTGTTACAATAAGGATTATCACACTATGTGGTGACAGACAAAGAGGTCGTCGCTATAAAGTTTTTTTCAGTAAAAGAAAGGTTTGGAAAAAGGAAAAAAAGATCTACTACGTCTATGACGACTGGTGTTATCATAGCTTTTAAAATGACATATAACGCTAATAGTTTCTCTTCTTTTAAAAAATACTTTAAAAAATTAAAAATTTTGTAGTGACGATGATGATAATAAATTTACATTACCTCGTAACGGGTGCCCGTCGCTAAAAGCTTTTCAACTATTTTGACTAGAAGAATTTTATTATTCATAATAATTAATTAATACATGCATGATTAATTAATTAATTAATGCCATATACTCTCGCAATACCTTTTCTATAATTTGCATTGTTAAAATAAGTCCAATCAAAATTTTTATATTTATTAACTTAAATTTTTCTTACCTTAATTTCCTTATATTTTATATTCATTTATTATTGATATACTATATTATATATATATATAAATTATTATTCAAATCCAGTTATAGTTAATTAAATCATTGAATATTGAGCCAGTATATTTAACACTTCAATCACTAGTTCAATTATATAAACATCAATTCTCATAATATATTATGAACCAAAGAATTAGATAAAATAAATAAGATTAAAGTAATTAAAATATATCAATACTATTTTTTTAAAGTAAGTTTTGCATCTTCTTCAAAGTAATTTAAATAGGTATTAATAAGTGATTGACTCAAATGCTACATGTTTGATTTCTCAAGTATTAAGTTTGAGTATTGCGGATAGAAAAATAATTTATAAATTTGATAATAATTTGAAATGATGCAGTGCAGTTATATAGCTAGGAAAATAAATTGGGTAATTTCAAGGTCTCAAGATTCTCTATATATTTCAAAGAACCTTACTTAGTCTTCAATCTGTTTTTATATATTCACCATATATTCCAAGAGAGCTACACAGCACTAGCAAGTAACTTTAGTAGAAGTTGAGAGGTATCCTTATAATTTCTTTTCCTAAAGTACTTATTTTCTTTTTTCTATGATTGATCCTATGCTTATATATCTATTATTTATTTTACATATAGTTTGAAGTTTTTATTTCAAATTTCGAAATCAAGAGGAAATTTAGCAGAAGAAATGACTTTATTAATTCATAGACTGAAGTACATATGGGTATTGAGTTTCGTTTTACTTAGAGGTAAGATTGTTCCTTGAATTAATTTTTAAATCATATTTTCCCTTTTGTACGTAAAATGATGGTTCCATAGATAAAATTCTTAAAATGTTTTTTTGGTAGAATACCACCAGTATCCAGTTTACTGGGCCGACTAATCTGACTCGGAGTTTATCGTGGGGTTAAGGTTTTGTACTCCTCCAATCGTAGTTGTGGCGAATCGATCATTGGATTTCCCTACCAAAGTCTAGCCCCTAACACTACTAGTTTTTAAAATGTTGCAAGGTTTTGTTCACCCGAACGTTCTAACAAAGTTTTTTTTTATTGGGGGTTTAAATCTGAGCAATTTATTTTTTAAAAAATATATTTTTGATTTTATCACTTCAGATCGTTTCTGCTTGCTAAGATCCGACGATTCAACATATTTTAAATTCACTTGGTTTGGGGAATAGATAAGATGAATGAATTAATCTTTACAGTTTCCACTCTAGCTCTAATTTATATGGTGCTTTTTTCTTTCTTTTCTTGTATGTGTGAAGTTGGTTTAATTAAGTTTGTGTTTCTTTTAAAATTTTCATTGTGTGCGGTTGAACTTTGACGTTTTTGTTAGGAATAGTCAGTCCCAAACATTTTAAAATTGTTTGGTTTTGGTTCTTCTTGAGGGAAAACACTCACGTCATAGCCCTTATACGTGGGACATAACATTCCACATATCAATTCCCATTAGGTTAGCATGCCATTTTTCAAGACACCATTTCCACACCTCTTTCCAAACTTATTACATTCTATTTATTATCTTATTATTTTATTATTATTATTATTATTTAATATTTATTATTATAATGATTATTTAATATTTATTATTATAATAATCATTGATTATTATTATTATTTATTATTGTTACTACAATTATTATGATTATTTAATATTTATTATTATTATAATTATTGATTATTATTATTAATTACTATTACTACAATTACTATGATTATTTAATATTTATTATTATAATTTGATTATTATTATTATTATTAATTATTACTTTTATTATTTGTATTATTATAATTATCAACACATAATTAAGAATAATATAAATAAAATACATTAACTAAAAAGAAACAACAAAATATATAAAGTGTTTAAATAAAATAAAAATACAAGTAAAACAAACAACTAATAAACTCTATCAATGAGAACGACTATGAGTTTAGGAGGCATTATTGGGTCTGGGAAGGACCCCACTAAGGTGGGTTCTGAACGATTGATTGTTGCTAAGGCCCTTGAGGATGGAGTCAACGACGCTTGGCTTGGTATTGGTAGTAGAGCTCATCTTCCGAGACAGACTGGCCGTTTAGGACAACATCAAAATGCTAATGACTACTCTTGGATGACCCACTATGCTAGGCTCTAGCTAAGTTGGTCATCTAGGCTTGTAGCTTGGAGAACTAGCTCTACAACCCATGTATTTGTGTTAGCTAACCCCTGATATTCTATAACTCCCCTCGAAGGCATGTCATCTCCAGATCTACACGTGTGGACTTATAGCCAGTAGAAGGGGAAGGCTACATCCTTAAGGATGACCCTCATCGAATATTGGAGACTAAGGAGGTAATACCTTTAAGGTGGCCATGGTGCCTCTCATTGACAATCTCCATTTAGAAGTGAATCCTCACACCTAACTCAAGAGACTCGCCTCCAGCCTCGAGCTTAGCTAGACACCTACTGTACTTCTCATGCTCGTTAATACATTAAAAAACTATGAATAATGCAGAGTTAATTAAATTTGAAATGAAATTAAAGTTAGTCATTTACTACAACTTGCAATATATAGTTTGGTGTGAGCGTTCATCAACAAAGTTTGCTTTGTTTTCTGGTTTAGGGTACCATAACAACTCGACTGGGCTGATAGGACGCCCATATATATCCTTCTATAAAAAACAATTAAATAACTAAATGATTGTTAAATTATATTGTGCAAACCAAATAAATAAATAAACATTAATTTGATAATGTTAGCATGTGGCCGACTACCTTGCTACTTTGATTACGTTTGTTGCACCCTTGAACCACCTTATATTTAGGGTTATCCTGATGGAAAATTCCCTTTGGTACTTTATGGAATTCCAAATAAAACTCAAGAACCATTATGTCAGATTATTGAATAAAAGGAGTATTATAGAATTACCTAGATCCATTAACGTTGACTGAAGGTTGCAACGAAATGATTTGTTGATGTTATGGTCTTTCTTAGTCAAATCACCGTAGGACTTGATATTTCTATTTTGATGGGGCAGAGAAAAATAGTTCTTTTTGATTTGACATCTTGGGGACCATGACCACTAGTTGATTATATACATGTTACAGTTCCCATTATCCCCTAACGGGTCAAATCCTGGTTTCCACTCATATAAATCCATATCATTATTGTTGATAGTCTAATAGGCTCACCATTATCAGATCACCTTTATTGAGCTCAATTAAATAACTAATATAAATTATATAAATAATATATTAGCCCATATTAATTATTAGAAATTAAATTTTCTAACATATCCCACTCGGCGAGTAGGCCAACCTATGCAGCCTCCCCGATTCATGAGGGACACGTAGGAGTCCGACTATCAAGGCCTCCTCTACAAGCCTTCCCCAGTATCTCACTAAGATGTGTCCTCCGACCTTCGCAAACCCGACCTTCATCACTAAGACGGATCTATATTTTTTAATTATTTTTAAAAGTGTATCACTCAAATTGCATTTAAATGTGTTGTGTCTAAATATTCAGTTTTTTTTTGTAGAAATCTAAATATTAAGTTAATTACTCTATCTTAACCTTGTTACTAATCCAGTTATATCGGATGTTTGGCTTTGTAAATACATGACCTAATATTAAAAATGGTCAAATTTAGACCAAGTTAATGAGAGTTTCCGCAATGAATCGGTTCAAATTCTTGCAATGAAATATAATTGTTTGGCAATGATTTTCATGATCAAAACACTGTAGAACGAAGTTGACAGATGGAAATTTTGAAGATATATATTTGTGTTGTGTACAATCATGTCATCTTCCCTAAATGTATACAAGAACCAATCCCCTGTAGTTCTTTTGAGTTTCAATTTCATGACATTAATTATTTTTCGTAGGTTTTAAAAATCCCAAGTTCTTCCTTATAACTAATTGACGATAAATGGGCAAGAATTTCAACATAGTAAGATAACCACAAGTTATTGGTTCAAATGGTGTATACTTCCTTTGGATAAGGTTCCATATTTAAATATGGTAAAGGGAAAAAACCTAACCCTACCATAATTTAATTTTTCTTTTCTCAAACATGATTTAAATACTTTGGTACGTTTTAGCTTTTTCATTTCGAGTATTCTTCTAATTATAAGTGAGAGATTTGAAAACAATACTTAAATGAAATATTTATTAAAAAGAAGATATGATAATTATAATCTCTTCATTTATGCCTTTTTTCCTATAGCATATATATGTAAATGGTTACTTCCCAGTTTAATTAGGCAAAGTTCATACGTATTCTCATGTATATAATTTTCTTCATAACATTTGACTTGCATTTTTCGGTTCATGATAAAAAAAAATCTAAAATTATATGCATGTGGGACATTTAAAGTTGAGTTAATAAATTCATGCAGGAAACAATAAGCAATGAAGAAGAACAAATCGATTGAAGCTATACCCAATGAAGTGCTGCTAAGAATTTTTACGGCCCTCAATGTTCTAGAGCTTGCTGTAGTCTCAATGGTTAGCAAATCCTGGAATCAAGCTAGTCGTGACCCTTCACTATGGGACAAGATTGATCTACGTAGAATCTATCCCAATAAACTATTACCTCATAATTCAAGCAGTACCAAAATCACGCAGTTCTTAAAGCATGTTCTAAGTCTAAGCAATGGAAATACAAGGTGCTTTATATTTGGTTGCTTTACTTGCAAATGGGATAAGCACATCATCTATGCTGCTGAAAGGTACCATTTCTAACTAATCCTTTTTCATTAATTGGTGGCTTTGTTACATAACCTGCTGACGAAACAACTAACAACGATAGCTAGTTATTTAGTTTGTGTTCTATAAAATGCTTTGTCAATAAAATTTCATTTTATGAACGTTCATTGTTGATACCTTGTACTCCATTTAGTAAATTTTACTTATCTAAAAAAAAATTAAAAGGGGCCTATTTTGATAAACATCTCTTAAATAATTATTAATATAGAAATAAAGAAATATTTATAAAACAGCCACGAGTTATTTTACAAATTCAAATAAAGTTTGTGTGAGGTGTTTCAAATATTTGAGATAGGTAAAACTTTAATATTATATTAGAAAATAAGTAATAAAATTAATTTATAAATTAAGAATTATTATGAGCTTTATAAACTAGATATTAACTATATTTTTAATTAATGTGAGACTTATGTTAATATTTTAATATTTATATTGTGATATTATAAAGTGGATTACTTTTTTTAGGACACCGAACCTCAAACGACTAGTTCTACCATCTTCAGGCTACATAACAAGTGGACTTGATAAGGCAATGAAGTCATGGGGGGGCCTTGAGTCCATTACCATTACCAACAATAATATCTTTTATCATGGCCTACTTCCTGCAATTGGGAAATATTGCAAGAACGTCACGAAGATGGATATTTGGTGTGTGTTTGAAAAACATCATGCTGAAGGCTTGATTAAAAACATACCCAAGTTAACCACCTTGAAATTTGGAGAGGTAATAGTAGATATGAAAGTTTTGAGGTGTGTGCTGAATGCAAACATGAAACATTTAGAGGTGGTGAATCTATCTCATAGTCTCATTTGGGATGCAGAATATCTTGGAGACATGGTTAAGGTGTACCATATTGCTGATTTGCAAAAAGAATTGGACCCTTCTTCTTTTAGAAAGCTTGTCTTTTGTCAAGAAACAAGGTGTCCTAGGTGCAAGCCTTGACATGCAGTAATCCTAGTGAGCCAACTATTTTGACTCCTTATGGTGTTTTAATTGGACATTATAGTGTTTGGTTGTTTACAATTATGCAATTTGCTATGCTTTTTCTTTATTGTGAAATTGATGTTTTGAGTTGTGTTTTCTCTTCCCATAAAATAAACATCCTTTATGGACAAGTTCTGTAATAAATAATGTATTAATAAAAACAATAATTCACTTAAGTTAAGCCAAAAATACGAAGGAATGGTGCTATGGTTCACTGGTTGTCCTCGAGTACCACCGCTTATAGTGTTTTGATTTACTGTGTGGTTACCTAGATGCCCTTCGATTATAGTGTTATGGTTCACTAAGTGGGTTATCTTGACACTAGGTCTATATTGACAAGTCGGATCCACATTTCATGGTTTCATGCATAATTGAAAGATAAGTTTTTAAAATTCATGGCGTATCATGTAGCACCTCTGAATATGTGTATGATTGATGAATGAATGAATGGATATATTTGTAGCTCTTAATGCCTAGTAATGATATGGTTGTTCCTACAATTGATTTATGTATGTGTGAACTGTTAGATTATAGTTTCTTATTTATTATTCAAATGGTACCCACTCTCCTAACTTGTGGTTTTTCAGTAAACACATAAGGAGTAAGTATGCTAGCTGATTCGGTGTGGATATTACATTGCAACCCATAGTGGAGGCAGTTGTAGTTATTCACATACGTATATAATGCATATAGAGTAGTCTTGTTGTTTTGGATGACCTTGATGTGATTATATGATTTTGCTGATAATGATTAACCTATGATGTTAGCATGTGTGACCAATTTTATGACTTGAGCCATGTGAATTTTTGGATGGAATGTCACTAGGATAGGTGATTCATGTGGAGTGCGGCGTCAGTGAAATATACATATATATATATATATGCAATTTGTGCTTTGTTGAAATTGGCACGGAGCCATTATATTTTTGTATTGTGATTGGCATTGGCAGGTTATTGTATAATGTGGGTGTTAGGTGGATAGGATTATGAGGATAAGTGTTGATTGTGTATGTTTGAATCATAAGGTTGTAATGTAATTAAGTCTTAGTGAGCTTGAGACTATGCATCTATAAGGCATTTAAAGGGAACTTGATACGCCATATCGAGCATATAAGGGATTTGGACTCCCTAAACAATCTCTACAAGTTAGAATATGTCTACTAAATGTGTGTGCATGTCCATTGTATAATTAGCATTGCATGTGTCCATTTTCATACCTTTAGTTAAGCCTAGAATGTCCAAACTGCATTATGTCGCATAACTTACTCATACAATCGAATTCTGGTGAACGGACTTCGCTAACAGCTATGAAATGACGAAAACATAGAGCCTAAAAAATTTAGCATCAATTACAGTCCAAACGAATGACTTAGGTGTCTTATAGATTTCATTATTTGGTCATTCTGTATTTCTCGCTTGAGCGAGAGGCCCCACCATTCCTTAATTGTAGATGTTGTGAGTTTCTCGCTTGAGCAAGATAGGTCTCGCTTGAGCGAGAAGGTTCCTGTGAGGTTTGTGTAATTTTCGCTTAAGCGAATTACATCTTGCTTAGGTGAGTTTGAGCTGGATAGCTACTGTGAGTTTCTCGCTCAAGCGAGGAAGGCCTCACTTGAGCGAGAAAGACATTTCAGGGTCTGACTTATTTCTCGCTTGAGCGAGTGTGACCTCGCTTAAGCGAGATTATTTTGGTTGCTCACTGTCCGTTTCTCACTTGAGCAAGGATGGCCTCGTTTGAGTGAGATGTAGGGGTCTGGTTTCTGTTGATTTCTTGCTTGAGTGAGAGGCCATAACTATTCTCTGCTTAATTCTCTCTTGAGCGAGTGGTGTCTCGCTTAAGTGAGAGTGTCATGTTTGATTTTGTCTGTCGCTCGCTAAAGCGAGGGTGATCTCGCTTGAGTGGGGACTCGATACTTGACTTGGTGGTTTGCTCACTCAAGCGAAATGGTCTCACTTGAGCGAGACTCCCTGTCTTAGCTTCTCTTGATGGCTTCACTTATTATACATCATTTACTCAAGCCTCTCGTGTGGGTTTTGTGTCGTTACGCCTTGGCACCGCCTTGGGGGTTTCCATAGCTTGCTTTTAGGGTGATGAACGTGAAAAATTTATCTTCATTTTTGTTCGACCCTGAGGTAGGTTATGGGAACTATCAAGGGGATGCCATAGAGTGGTATCAAAGCATTTTCTTTCAATAGGGCCATAGTTGGTATGATTATGAGTAATATTTAATTACTTGGCACTATTTTATTATGATTGTTGGTGATCCGGTCTGGATACTGGCCCATAAAGTTGTGACGTCAGAATGAGCTCGTAGAGGGGCAACCGGTGTTACAGGGAAATATCGCCACACCGATCATCCGTTGTGCCTTATCCGCTCTCGCTTTGTTAGGTGCTTCATCCGTCCTCGTTACGATGGATGCTTCATCCGTCCTCACTTCCCCGTCGTGCATAACCATTTGTCTCAGAATCACCATGAGATAAGAGGGATTATAACTTATCTGTGAAGATAATCTGCATAGTGGAATGTGTCTATGTCATTTGTCACAGAGAGTAAGTACAATTATCAGCGAAATATACGAAAAGGTGATTATCCTCCATCCCTGTATCAGAATCGTACTCTGATAATTGACCTACCCCCTGACACACTCTGAATACTGAGCCACTTTGATTGACACACTCTACACGGTATCAGAGCCAAGGGGCCCACTTGCATCCAATGATTCATTTCCTACGTTCAACTATAAATAACATATTCCAATACACATGCAAGGTTACGTTGTTCTATCTCACATCTTACTATTACATCGCTTAAGCTTTTCATTGAGTTCACTTACACTCTTCTAACTTGAGCGTCGGAGAATCTTCATAGGTGACACCACCTTTCGCCTACTTCAACGCGAGACTTTGGTGTGAAGGATCTCCAGGACAACGAGACCGGTTTCTCCCACTGAGAGATCGGATTACAATACCGGATACCCACTGTACCGGTGTACAAACCCTAAAATATCTATACTTTTGTGGCTGGTCCCACACCGGATCCTAGACCCTGGTTCAGACCAGTTCATTGGCACGCCCAGTGGGACACGTTAGAGTTATTCCCACTTTTCGCAGAAGTTTGGTAGTTCAAGATGGAAGGTGATGGACACAATTTTGTTGATGGTCATGTGGAGGATGCGACTCATCAACAAACTGGGAGGAGACTCGTTTTTGAATCTCCTATCACCAACACTAGAAGGATGGTACCAGTGGCAACCCCTGACCCTCGGGACGAAGTTATAAGGCAGCTCAGGGAGGAGTTGATGGAGCTGAAGCAGGAGAAGAGAGGAGTTGGGGACAGAGTAACGTCCCAAGCAGAAGATGCTCACCATGCATCCGCGAGGGAAAGGTCCACAACCCTTCAATACTCAAAAATCCCTTTGTACGAGGAGAAGGAACAGACTCAGGACTCTGGTGATAGAGTCAGTATCAGGAGGAGGGAGCAAGCAGTGTTGACTTCTGGGACATATAGACTCAATGTTCCTTTCTTGAGGAGACTCATGAGTGTTGTTATCCCCAAACACTTACAGACAACTTAGCCACTTTCAATCAGAAAGTATAATGGAGAAACTGATCCCACTAAGCACCTCGATGCTTATGTGTACGAGGCCATGTACCTGGGAGCTGATGAAGACGTCATGTGTAGAATGTTCCTAAGAACACTGATGGAGAAGGCTCTTAGTTAGTTCAAGAGCTTACCATCAGGGTCTATTGATTCCTGGGAAAAAATGGCAGCTGCATTCGAGAGCCACTTTGTTATTTCCAGGGATATTCCAAGGACTTCTCACACCTTGGCCCAGATAAGGCAGGGAGAGAATGAAACTCTTAAGGAGTTTTTGAAGAGATTCTACAAGGAAACTGCGTTGGTCCCTAATCTCACGGAGGCTATACAGCTCCATATCGTGGTTGAGGCTTTGCAACCTGGTTCGGCTTTTGTAACACCCCCTTATATACACGAGATATATATGTATTCTTCTTACTTTTAAAAAAAACTTTTAGAAAGATATACATATTTATCACTCTTTATCTCGTGTATACAAGGACGTATATACATCTGATTTCCTTTGAATATTGAAAGTAAAAAAAAAATTGTCTTTCAATATTTGTCCATAATAACAAAATAATTTATAGAAATCATAAGTGATAAATCATTACAATATTATATCCAAATGAAAGAGTTTATCAAAGTTTAACCTTTACCTTGTTACAATTATCTACTTGATATTGTAATAAGGCAAAATAAAACTAAACTATACCTCTACTACAAATGTGAACAATCATTTCCTAGTCCTTGAACCATCGAGTTTTTTGAATCCTACTCTTGTCATATCTCTTCAACTAATCGATTGAGGATGAGACCACTTTATCCTCTTGTAATTATATATCCTTCCATCTTGGACTACTAGCTATATATCATATAACATATATTTTGGACACAAAAATTCAAACAAGAAGGAGTGAGAAACAAAATATAATATATTACAGATAAGACATAAGCATAAGGGTTTTCATAAACTAATATAGTAATATCAGTCATAATCTCATATACAATCAATTATGAATATAGGGTTTCCACATACATAACACTTATATTTTCATTCATAACCATCCATATAGAATATCACAATCACATGAATGTTATGTAATGCTCATGCTACTATCTCATTCAGTTTATGCATGTGGGCCCTTAAAGTTTTAGTTTGCACTGGGCCAACCAGGAGTTTACACTGTTTCATAAATTCTGGATAATAATAACATAAATGCCTTCATGGCATATGAACAGCTCAACTGGCGTGGAAACACTTAAAGACTAGTCAGACTGAGAAAGTTTTTATTGTGAAAGTACCCGACACTAGGGAGCGACCCCAGGTCACCTGAAGCACCCTTTTACACTCTCTCATCCCAAGGCTCGCAATTAAGCCTCCTCTAATGTATCCTCGGTTTCTATAATCCGTCCCCAGACAATATCACATCTCATTTCTCTTTAATGATTCATGATGCATGAACTACTCGTATATTTAGTTGGTTAAGGCTTTTAGAAACTCAATTATTAAATACCATAAAGGTTCACAAAATCATCACAATAAACTGTACATTTCCATAAGTTCTTCTTTGAACTTCTGTTATACTGAAATAATTTAGTACAGTCTTCAAATTCAGATCTTACCAAAATTGAGTTTCCAAGCCTTAAATATCTCAAAGCTTTCTCTTAAAAATCTTCACATATTTACATAATCTTTCTCAATTTGAATCTTAACTAGATTGAGTTTTTGAAATCTCCACAAAATATTCTTTAGTTATTTCGTTGGGGAAAACCAAAATAATTTACTTTAAACTTCTAATTTCTAAAGAAAATAATTTAAAATCATTATCTAAGAATACTTAAAACTATAAAAATTTTCTTTAATTCAAGAATTAATTATCTCAACCTCTGATTTTCATAAAATAGCTTCTTTCTAATACTAGATTTTATTATAGAGATTAAAAATAAAGTTAATAAAAATTATTTCTAAGAAATAAAAGACTAAAATAATTATAAAATACTTTCTCTTGGAATAAAAATTTAAAGAGTAAGGTAAGAAAATTCTTACTGAGTTTTAACTTTCCGTCATGCTTGCTATATGCTCAAACTTCATATCACAAGGTCATCAATCATTCATCAACCACAATCAAATATAATAATCTCATCAATCACAATCAAATATCATCAATCATAATTGCATATTATTAATCACAGTCTAATATTATAAATCACAATATCATTAATCGAAATCAAATATAATTAATTATAATCAAGTCAAATTAACTAAATATCGCTTATAAATATAATTCAAATTTTTAATGGTTATTTAAATTAGTAGATTTGATTTTGAGTCCTTATAGTCCATTCCTCGCACAGGTCTATATAAGTCCATATATCCAGTCTTCGCATAGGTATAGTTCAGTCTAGACAGATCATAATAGTTCAAGTCCTTGCATAGGTTTAGTTCGATCCATATAGGATATAAAAATCCAAGTCCTTACATAGGTTTAGTCCATTCCGTATAAGTTATAATAATTCAGATCCATGTATAGATATTTCAGAATAAGTTACACAATATATTAAATTTATTATAAATTTTAAGTTGAGAAGTTATTACTTTAAAATAATAATATTATTAAATTTAAAAGGAGTAGGGGACTCCTCCCTTTATTCTTATGTCTTTCATATTATATTCTTATCTCACTCCCACTTACCTCTTGTATACCGATTCGTTATTGAAAATCCATGCGTGCCTCGTCTTTGAGTTCTAAAACATACCAATTTCATTTTAATATAATTACAAGATGAAAATTAAGATTACAACTTAAAATAAAAAAATGGTAAATTTTGAATAGTGAATAGTGAATAGTGAATAGTGAATAGTAACAGTAAATAGTAATAGTAAATAGTAAAATGTGAATAGTAACAGTAAATAGTAAATCATAAATAATAACGGTAAATAGTAAATCGTGAATAGTAATAATAAATAGTAAAACGTGAATAGTAAAGGTAAATAGTAACAGTAAAGGTAAATAGTAACAGTAAATAGTAATTTACTATTTGAATAGTAATTTACTATTGAAATAGTAATTTACTATTGAAATAGTGTTATTATGCAGAATAGTAACTTAAAATAATATTATTTCCAGTATAATAACAGATTTCTAAAAACGATATGAAAATAACCCAAAAAATATAAAAGTGAGGTATTCGTACCTTAGAATTTTAGCAGAACCTTCTTCCAAAAAAAATTATTTCTCTCTCTCACTTCCACCACTATCTCACTAGCGCTACTATATTAAGAAAACTTAATAATTGTGAATTCTAAAGAAGAAATCCTTCGGTATTTATAGGAAAAAAATTTACTATGCATTCTATTATTTTAATATAAAAGTACTATGCATTTTTGAATTTTTTATTCCTGGTTACTGTACATCTTTTGAAAATTTTATATATGCACAGTGTTTTACATAGTAACTGTCGGCAAAATTATTAAGTCAAATAGTAACCCTTCACTCGGTATATTTTAAATATTCAAAATGAATCCTTTTTGAAATTTAGCGATATTATATCAGTCCTCACTAATTTTATAATAAGTAATATAAAGCTAACATTTTAAAAATCTAAAATTTTCTATTAATAAAAATTTATTGATACGTTTCTAATTTTTTAACGATTAGAAAAAATCAAGATTTTTCTCAAACCGATAATTTTTAGATAAGTCTACTTGAAATGGATTTTAGAAAATTTTCTTATAATTTAACTTTACATTCTTGTAAATATTTTTAATTTTAAGCAACTTTATATGAATTTAAAATTATTTAAAATATATTATTTTATTAAAATAATTCAAAATTTTCAAAAAATTCCAGAAAATCATAAATATTATGTAGATCAAAAAGTTCAAAAGAACCATAGTCTAATTCCTTCAAAATTTTATTTTAAAATTCTAATAAGAGTTAAATCTTAAATATGTAAAAAAAATAAAAATATAACAACATAAAATAAAAATGGTGAATAATAAAGATATTAAAAATTCTTAATATAATTTTCTTAATTAGTGAATACTAATTAAGTCACTTTAAAATTCTCATTCAGAAATATTTTCATTTTTTTATTATTATTATTTTAAAAAAACAAATAATAAAAATATAAATACCAAAATTTCAAAAAAAATGATAATAATAAACTAACTTATTGTAAGTATTTCTCAAGAAATATATATTAATATCTATTTCTTATTTGTGATGAAAATAGGATGTTACAGCTTTTGCCCTGTCTTTGGCAAAAAGCCCCCCAACAACCTTCAAGGAGTTTCGAAGGAAAGCTTCCAAGTATGTTGGCATAGAGATGCACCTGGAGGCTACAGCAGCTACAATGAAGCCACCAGCACCCTCCCAGCAACCACGGAGGGATAAGGAGAGGATAAGGCCAGAGAAGCATGCCTTCAGGGAAGACTTTGCAAGTACTCGACCTCATCAGTGAAACAGGCGCGTCTCCTCTTTCAGCAATTATGCCCCTCTGAATGCCAGGCATTCATAAATTTTGAGGGAAGTTGGGTGGCCAACACTCAGTGTCTATGGGATAAGGAAGCCACCTCCAGTGAAAAGACCTGGGAACCCTCGTAAATATTATGCTTTTCATGAACAGCCGGGTCACCACATAGATGAGTGCAAAGCGTTGAAGAATACTGTGGAGACTCTTATTAGAGAGGGAAAGCTGAAACAATATTTATTCAAGGAAAAATCCCTAGATGAGCTTGACAGGGCTGACAAGAGGGGGAGAGACCCAGATGATGAAGGTGATAATAGTCGTAATCCAGTCAGAAGGTTTATTGTCGCTGAGAAACAAAAGGGAGTAGTGATCGCTGGAGGAGCTCAGCAAGACAGTATGCCTCAGCAGCAAAGGCAAGGCAGGCGCGAAGTGATCGAGATGATTGCCGGATGGTTTGCAGAAGGAGGAGCATCGATCACAGCCAGGAAAAATCATCACCGAATGATCTTGTCGGTACAGGGTAAACCCAGAGACAACCGCCCTTTCAGAGACGGTGTGGCAGCACCGGCGGTGTCATTTACTGATGATGACTTCGGCCCAACGATCCCAGGAGGAGATGATGCAGTGGTGATCATCGCTGTCATAGCCAATAAAGATATTAAGAGAATCCTCGTCGATCAGGGAAGTTCTTGCGATGTAATTTTTTATAACTGTTTCAAAAGAATGGGTTTTAATGATGCAGATTTACAACCGTATACACAAGAACTCACAGCGTTTAATGGAGCGAAGCAACCCACCAAAGGGTATCTTGATACCCTCATTTCCTTTGAAGGCGAGCTAGGAGCGAGAACAGTGAAGTTTAGAATCCTGGTGATTGATGTGGAGTCCCCTTACAACGGGATCATAGGCCGCCCTACCCTGAACGCGATGGAAGCAATCGTGTCTACTCCATATCTCCTTATCAAGTTCATTGATAAGGACAACTGTGGATCTTCCCTCCGCGGTGATCAAGAGATGGCCAGGTACTGTTATAACCTGAGCCTTAATATGGTTAAGTTGGAAGTGTTCAATAAAAAGAGGAAGCTGGATCACGGAGGAATAGCGGCTGGGTCTATCAGATTGATTTAGACCCCAGGGCGGAATTGAAGATTGACCCTCTCAACCTCTCAAAGCCCACACCGGATGGTGGTTCCAGGGACATCGTCTTAGGGGAGTCCCCAGAAAAGGTCACACACATTAATGATAATCTAGAGTCAAGCATGGAGCAGCGCTTGTTGGCTCTCCTTTAGGAGCTTAACGACCTTTTTGCATGGACAACTACGGACATGCCTGGGATGGACCCTGATTTCTGTTGCCACAAATTAGCTGTTTACCTAGAGACAAGACCGGTGCCTAGAAAAAGAGGAGGTTGGGACCGGAGAAGCAGAAAGTAGCATGTGAGCAAACAGAAGAGTTGTTGAAAGCTGGCTTTATAAAGGAGATTCGTTATTCATCTTGGCTTTCCAACGTAGTAATGGTGCAGAAGGCCAATGGCAAGTGGAGGATGTGCACAAATTACGTGGATCTTAACCGATGTTGCCCCAAGGATCCATATCCACTCCCAAACATTGATCGTATGGTTGACGATTCGTCTGGTTATCAATACCTCAGTTTCATGGATGCTTATTCGGGGTATAATCAAATTCCGATGTGGGAGGAAGATCAAGAGCAGACGGCTTTTGTGAATGACTGTGGTGTCTTCTGCTACACCGTCATATCGTTTGGATTAAAGAACGCTAGTGCTACTTACCAGCGCATGATCAATAAGGTATTCGAAGGCATTCACACCAAGTTGGTGGAGGTGTATATTGACGATATTATAGCTAAGACTCCTGCTGGAGGTGACCATATTAAAGATTTACACCAAGTTTTCACTCAGTTGCGACAACACAATATGAGGTTGAATCCATTAAAGTGTACATTTGTTGTCCCAATTGGGAAGTTTTTGGGTTTTATGTTGACCCAGCGTGGCATAGAGGCCAATCCTGGAAAATATCAGGCGATTTTAGATATGTAAAGCCCCAAGAGTCTGAGGGAGGTGCAGTCGTTGAATGGGAAGGTGGCTTCCCTGGCTCGATTCATGCCTAAAATAGCACATAGGTCCCTTCCTCTGTACACGACGTTGAAGAAGCATAAGAACTTTGAGTGGGGAGAAGAACAAGAGTAGGCTTTCCAGCAGCTCAAGGTCGTGCTCTCAAGTCCACCAATTTTGGTGAAGCCAGATCTTGGTGAAACTCTCATCCTGTACTTAGCAATTTCTGATGAAGCTTTGGGTGTAGCTTTGGTCAAGGAAACCCCAGAAGGACAGAGGCCAGTCTACTTCACTAGCAAGACATTCCAGGGGGCAGAGGGCAGATACGAGAAGATAGAGAAGGCCGCTCTGGTAGTTATATGGGCTTAACGACAGTTGAGACTGTATTTTCATGCACATCCAGTACTTGTAAGAACGGATTTGCCTCTCCGTTTTGTGCTTAGTAAACCAGACCTCGCTGGAAGAATGATCAAGTGGTCCATCAAACTTTCTGAGTTTGAAATTTTCTATGAACCACGAGGGGCTATTAAAGCCCAAGTTTTGGCGGATTTCGTGGTAGAAATGACAGGGTCGGATCCAGCTACACCTCGAGCACATTGGACCATTTATGTTGATGGGTCGTCAAATAATAAAGGTTGTGGAACTGGTGTTGTTGTGGAGAGTGACGACGGTGTGCATTTGGAGATTTTCCTCCGATTCAACTTCAAAACTTCCAACAATCAAGCTGAGTATGAGGCATGTTTGGCTGGCCTCCGTGCGGCAATCGACATCGGAGCATCAGAAGTTACATTGTGCAGTGACTCACAGCTGGTGATTTCACAAATCCAGGGAGAGTATCAGGTCCGTGAGCCCCAACTTCAATTGTATTTGAATTGTGTGAATGAGTTGAAGGGGCGATTTGACGTGCTGGAATTTAAGCATGTGCCAAGAGAAGAGAATACTAAAGCGGACAACTTATCGAGACTTGCAAGCATAAAACAGCCTGGTAGCACAACGACGGTGGTTCAGAGCACGTTGACATCACCTAGTATTCCTTTGTTCCCTTCTCTTAATGCTATAATGGTCAATTACCCTTACGATAATTCTTGGGTTATCCCCTACATCCGTTATCTGGCTGACGGACAGCTTCCCACTGATGATAAAGAAAGGAGAAGATTGAAAAGGGAGTTACCATATTTCACCATGGTCGATGGTGTTTTGTACAGAAGAGGATTCTCAGTCCCATATCTCCTTTGTTTGAAAGAAAATCAAGTACAAGGAGTAATAGAGGAAGTGCACGAGGGGCAATATGGACATCATGCTGGGGGTAGAAGCTTAATGAGAAAAGTCCTCAGGGCTGGATATTAATGGCCCATAATGAAGCAGGACTCAGTTGATTTTGTGAAGAAATATGATGCTTGCCAGAGATTTTATAATCTTCATCACACACCGGCCAAAGAACTCTCTTCATCTGTTGTGCCGTGGCCTTTCTACCAATGGGGCCTCGATATCCTGGGTCCATTCCCCACCGCTCTAGGAGGCATTAAATATTTGATCGTGGGGGTTGATTACTTTACCAAGTGGATCGAGGCAGAGCCAGTAGTACACATCACTTTCGCGCGAACAAGGCGTTTTGTATACGAGAATATCATAGCCCGATTCGGCATCCCAGGGCGGATTGTGACTGACAATGGCACACAGTTCACAGATAAGAAATTCATGGATTTACTCGAAGGACTGGGGATAACCCAAATATTTTTATCTGTTGAGCACCCCCAGACAAACGGCCAGGCGAAAGTGGCTAATAGAGAGGTGCTAAAGGGGTTGAAGAAACGCCTTGGAGAAGCAAAGGGAGGATGGACCGATCAACTATGCCATGTTCTATGGGCATATCGAACCACACCACACTCTTCCACTAACGAATCCCCATATCGGTTGACTTATGGGGTCGAGGCGATGATCCCAGTGGAGCTTCAGACCAGATCGGCTCGAGTAGAATACTTTTCAGCTGAGGACAATAACGCCAATCTGGCATCAGAGCTAGACATTCTCCATGAGCTGAGGGAAGAAGCTTTTGTTAGAGACCAGACAATAAAGGCGAAGGCAGCTCTCCGGTACAATAAGCGTATGCAATACAGAGCGTTCAATGATGGAGATCTGGTTTTGAGGAAGGCGAATGTGGGGAATAAATTTTCTTATCAAGGAAAACTGGCGCCAACATAGGAAGGCCCTTATAGAGTTTCTGAAGTGACTGGAAAGGGATCATACCGGCTTGAGGAGCTCAATGGAACCCCAATCCGCAACAAATAGAACACTCAGAATTTACGTATTTATTACAGCTAGTTAGTAAGACGGCATGTACTCTTTTTCCTCACTTGAGTTTTTTCCCATTGGGTTTTCTCAAGAATGTTTTAATGAGGCATGACCCCAACTACACTCCCTTTGTAATATACATTCAGTTTAATGAGAATGCAGTTCATGACTCTATAACTATCACCTTTTCCTTTGTATGTTGTGCTTTATAGCTATAGGCCGTCACGTATAAAGACCCCTAGGACAGATGATCTCAATCACAAATTCTATGTATTAACGATGTAACTCCTCGAGGGGTGAAATGGGTTGTAGGATTAAACCGAACCCTATTTGAAGGCCCAGATTGTAGGATTAAACCGAACTCTGAGTACGTTTAGTAAGTTTGGTTGAACACCGATTGAAGACTTGGGTTGTAGGATAAAACCGAACCCCAAGTATGGCTAGTAGGAATAAAACAGAACGCCATTGAAGACATGGGTTGTAGGATTAAACTAAACCCCATTTGAAGGCCCAGATTGTAGGATTAAACCGAACTCTGGGTACGGTTAGTAAGTTTGGCTGAACACCATTTGAAGACTTGGGTTGTAGGATTAAACCGAACCCCAAGTGTGGCTAGTAGGAACAAACCGAACCCCATTCGAAGGCTCGGATTGTAGGATTAAACCAAACTCTGAGCACAGCTAATAGATTTGACCGAATGATCGTCATCGTCATCAATCGAATTTGCTCAAGAGTAATTTCCCCGGGAGTTCTTTACTCGGAAATATCTCACTACGAAGTCACTTTTGGGAATTATTGACTCGAAAATACCTCTGTCCGAAACATAGCCATTTCGAAGTCAAAACTTTTCTCTGTTAGAAGTTTCCCTTTGAAATGACCCATTCGGGGATGCTTCATCCGGTGTCATACTACACGGGATTCGGAGTTGTCTCACTTGGTGTTATCCTGCTCAAAAATGTTTCACTCGGTACTATCTTATTTGGACATGTCTCACTCGGCTCCACCCCACGTGGAGGTGACACACTCAGAGATATCCCACTCGGGAAAGTCGTACTCAGAAACCTCCAACCCGAATGAAGACTCGGATTGTAGGACTACACCAAACTTCGAGTATGGTTAGTATGGTTAGTATCATACCACACGGAAATTTTCCACCTGGAGGTATCACTCGGAAGTTTTCCACACGGAAGTATCACTCGGTTTTCTTTAAGATAAGCTCGGGCACAAGCCTTCGGAACCAAAGAAATAGAAGACTCGGATAACATATCTTCACCAAATGGCACGAGGAGTCTCTATGTAAAGGAAATTCCTATGTAACAAGGCCAGAATTTGCCTCACTCAGAATCATTCACATAAAGTCAAAAGTTTACTTGCAACCACTCACTCAGAGTCGAACATTCACTCGGATTCACTTAATTACGCTCGGGGCAATATTCAAACAATTGACAAGTACTGCGAAGATGAAAGCGTAGCATATACCTACAAGTTATGTAACAAACACACGTTTTTCACGAAAGATAAAGGTAAACTGCAAGAAAATTTCATTTATTAAAAGGAAAAATGGTCTACACGAGTTTAAGGAAACTGGAGCTGATCCCAGTACACAGCTATTTAATAAAAATACAAAATTAAGGAGCAAGTGTCTAAGTCTTCATTATGGACACACCTGTTTCCCCCTCTTTGGTTTCCTCACCTTGATGTCCCTCAGCTCTGATCTTTTGACCAGCTTGGGCGTCTTCCAGATTAACATTTTCAGATGGTGGTCCCATGCTCTGACCCTCCGGAAGGGGAGGCAATTCATAAAGAGAGTCCAGAGGATCTACATACGAACCGTCACTCTTCACCATAACAAGTTTCCTTCCGTGAAACTCGTAAAACGGATCCAGCCCATACAAATTGAGTTTCACATCAGGATTATGATAATAAACCTGACGAAGAGCTAGGCCAAAGGACTTGTAGGCCACTTTCTTGCATATTTCCAAAGATTTGGCAGCCTTAGCTTTGGAGGCAGCTAACCTTTTTTGGAGTTTAATGACCTCGTCCTCCAATGACCTAGTGGCTGCATTCCCCTTCTTCAGCTCTTCAATTTGAGCTTGCAACTCCTTCTTAAGGGCCTCCCACTCTCCCAGGCTTTTGGCGTGACTGGCCTCCGCTGTTGAAAGATCTTCACTCAATTTAGCGGTCTTCTTCTTCTCGAGTTGGAGTTCTTCCTCCAGGAGGGGAATGAACTTGTTTTGCTGTTGAAGTTCAGACACTTACCACTCCAACGATTTATTGGTAAAATGGAGCTGGCTTATTTCTCTGGTCTTCTTCTCCAGCAGCTCTTTAGCATTTTTCAACTTTGATTCAACCCCCCTGGCAGTTTCAGCTTGCTTGGCCGCCCAAGCTTCCTTCACAGCGATGTCGGCCTTAAGCTTTTCAACTTGTTCCATATAATCTACTTTATCGCTGAGGGACTCCAGCAAACCGGAAAGTTCATCCAATTGCCAACGTCCGGCCGTGCATGCACCTCGAACTTTTACAGCTTCGAGAGAAGAATGGAGGCAGTACCTTGCCTTAGGAAGGGTGGGGGGCATGGATCCCTGGAAGCAAAGGTATGGAAAGAGGAATGACTCCTTCGGAGGAAAGCTAGCAGGGGGTAGACTCTCCGACCCCGTCTCTGAACCGGTGTGTGAAGGAGGGGTAGGGGAAGAGAGAACAGGTTTCTTCCTCTTGTCTTTTTTCATGTCAGACTCTTCTAGAGTTTTTTGGTGTTTTCTTGAAGAGTCGTCAGCAGAAGATTTTTCTTTGTCCATTGTCTTGATCAGGACGCTCTTTTTCTTCTTTTTCTTTTCGGGTACAGGCTCCTCTTGATCTTCTCCTTCAGCCTGAGGTTGTTCCTCATGCTCCTTTTCTTCAAGGAGAGGGATGTCGTTCCCTACAGCGGATGTAAGGGGAATTATGGGAGCTGCAGCTTTGAAGGAGTTCCTTTTGGCTTGGATTTCATTTTCCTCAGAGGAGGAATTGTCATCTGCCAGCATTGACTTTAAGGACAGCATTTCGGAGGAAACTTTCTCAATTTGCTCTGCAAGGTAGAAAATTGAGTTAAACATTGAGGGAAAAGTAGTAAATATGAAATGAATATGTGATATAATGCAGTTAAAGAACGATTATTACGGAGGTAAGTATTTCAAACTTCGACACTCCCTAGAAGAAGCCTGCAGGAGAATCCCTTAAGGACCTTTGAGGCCGACTGCTGATAGGTGTTTTGTTTGCATGATTTTAGTGGCTTTTTATTTAGTTTTTCTAGGTCATTTGTGTTATCTTGTCCCTAATTCCAAGTATTTTTTATTTCATTCCGCATTTGTTACTCGGGTGTTTCAAGTTTTTGCAGGAATAGCTTGTTTACAGGTAGATACATTCCAAACGCGAAGCATTCGAGAAAGCATTGGATATGTAGAAGGGTTTCAAGCTATGAAAAAGCAGCAAAGTGAAGTCCATAGAAACCCACTGGCAGTGGGTTTTTCCCACTGCCAGTGGATCCTGCTGCCCTATGACAAGAACTTGCACAAATTAGGGTCCAGAGAAACCCACTGGCCGTGGGTTTTTCCCACTGCCAGTGGATCTTGCTGCCATGTAGAGAAAATGCATATCTTGGGGTCCAGAAAAACCCACTGGCCGTGGGTTTTTCCCACTGGCCATGGGTTCCTCTGTTTGAATGTTCAAAAATGTAAAAATTAGACCTCCAGTACGATCCACTGGCCGTGGGTTTTTCCCACTGCCAGTGGGTTTTTGCACGCACAGCAGTTTCCTTATTTTAGGGAACAATTTCTGGGGTTTTAGTGGACAGTTTTTGAGAGGAAAAAGACACAGACATTTTTGGGTCATTTTTAGAGAGAAAAAGAGAGAGTTTTCACTGGGGATTATTGAAGAAATCAAGACCATAGGCGTTGAAGAACTTCCTTGGGCAGATTTCAGAAAGATTCATAAGCACAAGTGAGAGCTTTTGCTTTGTGTTCTTTGCTTTCTTCTTAGGTTTTCTCTTTCTCTGTAATTTCTAAATTTGATTCCATCAATGGGCTGTAGTGAATTGAGCATGTGTAGCTAAACGTTATCTTGGGATTAGGGTGTGACAATGCTTATGTATTGAACCTCTTTTGGATTTTTCTGTTTATTAATTCATTGCTTCTATTCAATTTCCATGAACGCGTAATGCTTTTGAATACCTAGAGATAGGATCAATTGAAATTAAACTCTAAGAGAATCGAAAGGTTAATTAGTTGTTTGAACGCATGAAATTGAACTTAGAATCATAGGTCACGAAAGTGGGTATGACAATTCGAGGTTTAATAGGATTTCACCGTTCTTAACAAGTTCACATAATAAATCGAATGCGGTTCTTTATTATTTGGGCACATTAATGTTACTCTGAGAAGAGGGCTTAATTAAATTCGGAAATCCAACCTTAGAGCGTGAATTAATAAATAGGAAGGTCTTAAGAAAATTAAATACATAGCATAATCATATACCAAATCCCAAGAGCTTCACCATCATTTGTTCTATTTCAATCTCAGAATTCATTTAGTTCTTTCAGATAGCATTTCTTCTTAACTTTTGCTTTTCTTAATCTTCTACATTACAATCCTAATTTCACAATTTTCTAGATAATTGAACCACTGTGAAAACTTGTACTTGGGCACAATCTCTGTGGGACGATAATTTTTTATTACGCGATACCTCGTGCACTTACGGGCCTATCAAGTTTTTGGCGCCGTTGTCGGGGATTGTCCCCCAATATTGGCTAAACGGTGTTTTGATTAGACTAGATTCTTTTATTTTATTTTTTTTTTGCATAATTTTTTTGTTTTTCTTTAGTTCTTATTTTTCTGCAGAATTACGTTTTGGTATTTGTTGTTAGAGGGTTTTGCAGGTTTATATATGCGAAGGAGTCATAGCCTTGAGCACATTTTCGATCCAGAGATTGAAAGGACCCTCCGTAAGATCAGAGCACTTCAGAAGCATCTTGAACAAGAAAAGCACCAAGCTTCAAGTTTAGCTACCGACAAACACATGGCAAACCAGGACAACAGAGCGTTTCGTGATTTTGCAGCGCCCAATGTAATGGGTAGGAGGTCTAGCATCACAAGACCCAACATTGAGGCGAATAATTTTGAGTTGAAGCCATCCTTGCTCTCGATGGTTCAACAGAATCAATTTGGTGGATTACCATCTGAGGATCCCAACTTACACTTGCAGATATTCCTTGAGTATTGTGACACGCTCAAAGTGAATGGGGTCTCAAGCGACGCAATCAGGCTTAGGCTTTTCCCATTCTCATTAAGGGATAAGGCTAGAGCTTGGTTGTACGCTCTTCCAGAAGTGTCAATCACTACTTGGGAGGAGCTGTCCCTCGCCTTCCTCAACAAATATTACCCCAGGAGCAAGACTGACCAGTTGAGGAAGCTGATTATCACCTTCAGCCAGAAGGAAGACGAGACCTTGTACGAAGCCTGGGAAAGGTACAAGGAAATGCTCCGGGAATGCCCACATCATGGCATTGAACATTGGTTGACCGTTCACATTTTTTACAATGGGTTGTCTCCGAACCAGAAGATAACCTTGGACGCCGCAGCTGGCGGTGCCTTTATGGGTAAAAACATGGAGGAAGGTTATAACCTCATTGAGGAGGTTGCCCAAAATACCTATCAGTGGTCGTCAGAACGGAATATGCCAACGAAAACTCCAGGTAAGTACACTGTTGATGCTCTTTCTTTATTAACTGCTAAAGTAGAAGCTTTATCTGTTAAGATTGATAAGTTTGATAAAGTAGGAGCAGGTACTACTAAAGCTGTTTGTGAGTTATGTGGTGTTTCAGGGCATAATATTTTAGGATGCCAGCTTGGAGTGAATCAGCATGCCGAGCCAGAAATGCATCAGGTGGATGCAATTGGAAACTATGGTGGGAATTATGGAAATAATTTCAGACCACTTGGACCACCGAGTTTCCAAAGCAGGCCACCCCAATTTCAAAATCAGCAAGGTAGCTACAGACCACAAGGACCTTATACTCCACAGAAATCCAAATTGGAATCCTTGATGGAAACCTTTGTAGCTACCCAATTAAAGCAGAATGATGATTTCTCTGACGCCATCAAAAACTTAGCCTCAAAGGTGGACAACTTGGCCACCCACAACAAGATGCTGGAGACCCAGATTGCTCAACAGGCATCATCCTCTCAAAGAGCGCCAGGAACATTTCCTGGAAAGCCCGAAGCAGGACCATCGAACCACACAATGGCTATCACTCTTAGGAGTGGTACAAAATATGAAGGTCCGGTAAACAAGGAAGAGGAGGAGGCTAACCAAGAAAAGAAAGCGGATGAACCTCACTCTCATCCTATGGTGGAGGAAGAGAAACAAACTGAAAAGAAGGAGGAGGTGAAGCCTTACCAACCTCCAGTGCCGTTTCCTCAACGCTTGGCCAAGGCCAAGTTAGATAGACAATTTGGTAAGTTCCTTGAGGTCCTTTAAAAACTGTATATAAATGTCCCCTTCACAGATGCTTTGTAGCAAATGCCGACCTATGCGAAGTTCTTAAAGGACATTTTGTCAAATAAGCGGAAACTGGAGGACGATGGTACCATTGCACTTACTGAAGAGTGCAGTGCACTGATCCAGAAGAAGCTACCACCCAAGCTTCAGGATCCAGGTAGTTTTTCTATTCCTTATGTGATTGGTAATGTGGCTATTGATAAAGCACTATGTGACCTAGGGGATAGTGTTAGTCTTATGCCATTATCTATTTCTGAGAAATTGGGACTAGGAGAGCTAAAACCTACTAGGATGTCTTTGTAACTTGCTGATAGGTCTGTTAAGTACCCTGTTGGCATTTTCGAAGATGTTCCAATCAAAGTAGGAAAATTTTTTATACCTGCCGATTTTGTGGTTCTTGAAATAGATAAGGATTCGATGATCCCTATTATCTTAGGCAGGCCATTTTTGGCAACCGCGGGCGCGGTTATAGATGTCAAGAATGGGAGGTTGTCTCTGACTGTGGGAGACCAAAAGGTTGATTTTAACTTGCAGAATGTTTTAAAAAAACCTTTTAATGATGATGTATGCTGTGTTATGGATTGTATTGACCAAGTGGTGAAGGAAGAAACCCTTCCTGATGAACCACTTGAATCTGTATTTTTGATTGAGCCTGCAGGTACATCAAGTAGCTCTGAAGGAGAAGCCCAACCAAAGCATGATACTGAGGTCATGCAAGATGAAGTGGTGTGTAACAAATTAGAATTGAAGCCTTTACCGGCTTCATTGAGGTATGAATTCCTTGGCCCAAACTCTACCTATCCTGTGATTGTAAATGCTGAACTGACTGCTGTGGAAACCGAAAAACTCCTGAAACATCTTAGGTTGTATAGGAAAGTTATTGGTTATACCATGGATGACATTAAGGGGATTAGCCCTTCATTTTGCATGCATAGGATCACTGTAGAGGATGAGAGTAGGCCAACAGTAGAACCACTTAGGAGACTAAATCCTAAAATGCAAGAAGTGGTTAAAAAAGAGATTTTGAAGTTGTTGGATGCGGGCGTCATTTATCCCATTGCTAGTAGCAACTGGGTTAGCCCAGTTCATGTGGTTCCAAAAAAGGGAGGGATGACTGTTGTGCAAAATGATAAACAGGAATTGATTTTTACTAGGGTAGTTTCTGGGTGGCGCATGTGTATAGATTACAGAAAACTAAATAGCGTTACTAAGAAAGATCATTTCCCTCTCCCTTTCATTGATCAGATGCTTGAGAGGCTTGCTAAGCACTCCTATTTTTGTTATCTGGATGGGTATTTTGGTTTTCATCAAATCCCCATCCACCCATCTGATCAAGAGAAAACAACCTTCACTTGCCCGTATGGGACTTATGCTTATAGGCGTATGCCATTTGGCCTGTGTAATGCACCTGCGACTTTTCAAAGGTGTATGCAGGCCATATTCTCTGATTTAATTGAAAATATGATGGAAGTTTTCATGGATGACTTTTCTGTGCATGGCTTGAACTTTGATAATTGTTTGACCAATTTATGCCAAGTTTTGCAGCGCTGTAAAGAGACCAACTTGGTCTTAAATTGGGAAAAATGCCACTTCATGGTAAGGGAGGGCATAGTCCTTGGGCACCTGGTGTCTGAGAGAGGAATTGAAGTCGATAAAGCCAAGGTGGAGGTGATTGAGAAATTGCCCCCACCAACTAATGTGAAAGGTATTCGAAGCTTTCTTGGATATGCCAGGTTTTACCGGAGGTTCATTAAAGACTTCAGCAAGATCACAAAGCCTCTGACTAACCTTTTAGGTAAGGATGTACCATTTGTTTTTGATTCTTCATGTCTTGAGGCTTTTTGCAGGATAAAGCAGGAGTTAATTTCCGCACCCATAGTGCAACCCCCCGATTGGGAACTCCCATTCGAACTTATGTGTGATGCTAGTGATCATGCAGTGGGGGCTGTACTTGGGCAGCGAAAGGACAAGAAGCTGCATGTGATCCACTATGCCAGCCGTACACTTGATGACGCGCAGGTAAACTATGCTACCACCGAAAAGGAATTGTTAGCTATAGTTTTTGCTTTTGATAAATTTAGATCGTACTTGGTAGGCTCACATGTTACTGTATATACTGACCATTCTGCCATCAAGTACCTTTTAAATAAGAAAGAAGCAAAACCTAGGCTCATTAGGTGGATTTTGATTTTACAAGAATTTAACTTAGAAATCAAAGATAAAAAAGGTACTGAGAACCTTGTTGCAGACCACTTATCTAGGTTATCATCTGAAAAAGATGAGATGGGTGATGTTGTTCCCATCAATGAGTCCTTTCTGGATGAACAATTACTTAGCTTAAGTGTCCAATAAGTGCCTTGGTACGCTGATTTTGTCAATTTTCTTGCATGTGGCATTGTACCCCCTGACCTTGGTTTTCAGCAGAAAAAGAAGTTTTTTGCAGATGTTAGGCACTATTATTGGGATGAGCCCCTTTTATTCAAGCAGTGTGCAGATGGTCTGATTAGGAGATGTGTTCCTGAGCCTGAAGTTTGAGCCATCCTGGATCACTGCCATTCCCTTTCCTGTGGAGGCCATATGAGTACTTCTAAGACAGCCTCAAAGGTGTTGCAAGCGAGCTTCTATTGGCCACATATTTTCAAGGATGTGCGTAAGTATGTCCTCACTTGTGATGCATGCCAAAGGGCCGGTAATATTGGTAAGAGGCATGAAATGCCACTTAATAGCATTCATGAGGTTGAATTATTTGATGTATGGGGTGTTGATTTCATGGGACCTTTTCCCCCGTCGTTTGGAAATCAATTTATTCTAGTTGCAGTTGACTATGTATCCAAATGGGTAGAAGCCATTGCTTCGCCTCATTCGGATGCTAAGACTGTAATTAAACTTTTTAGAAAGACAATTTTTCCAAGGTTTGGGGTCCCTAAATGTATACTTAGTGACGGAGGGTCTCACTTTATTGAAAAAACTTTTCAGACCCTCTTGAAAAAATATGGAGTGAGGCATAAGGTTGCTACACCTTATCACCCTCAAACTAGTGGCCAAGTTGAGGTTTCTAATAGGGAGATTAAAAACATTCTTCAGAAGGTGGTTAATACTTCCCGTAAGGATTGGTCTATTAAATTAGACGATTCCTTATGGGCGTATCGAACCGCTTATAAAACTCCCATTGGAACCACACCTTTTAAACTAGTCTATGGGAAACCGTGTCATTTACCTGTTGAATTGGAATATAAGTCCTTTTGGGCTATAAAAATGCTTAACTTTGATATGAAGCTTGCAGGTGAACACAGGTTGCTAGAGTTAAACGAGCTTCTCCGGTTGGATGCTTATGAAAATGCCAAGATCTACAAGGAAAAAACTAAAAAATGGCATGATCGTCACATCCTCAGGAGATCCTTTAACCCTGGTGATATGATGTTACTTTCAACTCCCGATTGAAGCTATTCCCTGGCAAATTGAGGTCCCAGTGGTCGGGACCATTTCAGGTAACCAAGGTATATCCTTTTGGAGCTGTTGAGTTATGGAGCGATAAGTCTGGTTCATTTAAAGTGAATGGACAAAGGCTTAAGCACTACTTGACAGGAGAACCAATCCAACAAGCAAGTGCTTTGGACTTGCTTGATGGATTGGATTCTTGATTCCAAAGAATGCCAAGCGTTCGGCTGAAGACGTTAAACTTAGCACTTGTGGGGAGGTAACCCCATTTCTCATTCTTTAAGCACTTTTCTTGACATATATATAAAAAAAGGGGGTCCGATATAAATAGTTGCATGTTTATTTTCTAGTTTGTAAATTTTGCATTGCATGATTGTTTTGTTTTGTTTTGTACATATTTATTATGATTGAATGCATACATGTGTTTCCATGAGTAAGATGAATCAAATAAAGGAGAATCATTGTGCATATTCAAGGTGGTTTTATTTCAAAAAAAAACAGAGAAACCCACTGGCAGTAGGTTTTTCCCACAGCCAGTGGACTATTCTGACATTAAAAGGAGAGCAATTAATTTTTTCTGAAGTGCCAAAACAGAGAACTCCACTGGCCGTGGGTTTTTCCCACTGGCCGTGGGTTCTTCTGCTTGTATCCATGAGCTATGCGTGCAATTTTGGGGGGGCCTGGCAGAAAACTCCACGGGCCGTGGGTTTTTCCCACTGGCCGTGGGTTTTCCCAGGCCCAAAAGTGTGAATTTAAATCCCCTGGGCAGCAACATCCACGGGCCGTGTATATTTCCCACTGGCCATGGATTTGCCCCCACTTCCTTGCTCTTATATATTGTTTCACGCACAGCCCATAGGCATTACATCCCTCTCATTGTTTTGCATTCTCTTCACACCTCAAACTCAAATTCTTCAAGAAGGTACTTGCTTTCTACTACAGCCCTCGTTCACCCACTCTTCATCAACGTAAGTTCCTCCTCCATTCATCATTTTGGGGTTCCTTCGTGCTAGTTTGGGGTTTCTTTTCCCTTTGCTTTCTTGGTTGGTTTTTGGTGTACTTGATTAAGAAAGAGTGTTATATATGTTCTATGTTATTATTTGATAGCAATTCTCATGTGGTTGTCTATTAAACTTTTGATTGGGTTTCTTGTGTTCATCATGATTCATCTTTATTTATAGAAACCCAACTTGTGAATTTGCCTCTTGTTTGAGAATCCATGATGCATATTGAACATTTATGGCATTACAATTCATGAGAAAGGTGTGAAAGATGAAATTGGGAGACTTGTGATGCATAGTTCTTGGATTACTTATTTCATGTTTTATGCCCACCAAGTGTTTGACAAATTGCCCAAACCAATCTTTTGTTCTTCCTTATATACATTTTGATCCTTTTGGGTTTTCCCTATGGTTACCCATCCTGCCAATATCATGTTGTTGATTATATTGATATCTATTGTGCAGACATTTGAATTGGAATTTTAGGTGCCCAAAACCATGTCTTCGGGACGAACCAAGAATGTTTGCAAAAAGAGGAAAAACAAAGGTACGTCATCTAACTATTCTAGTATAGATGGTATTGAATGTACCTCTGATGAACAAAAGATGCGCTTATCTTCTTTGACCTCTAGGGAAATTATCCCCTCTAGGTTCTTTTGCAAGGAATCTTTATTGAAGCTTGGGTTATATGATGACACCTTTAAATTGTGCAAGAATATGGGGTGGGAAGATTTTATTGAATTATATGAGCCCTGTTATGAACGCACCACATTAGAGTTTCTGAGTTCCATTGATATTAAGCCTTGTGATAATGAGTCGAATTGGGAAATTACCTTTAGGCTTAATAACACTAACTATAGGATGGATTTAGCTGAGATAGATACCATTTATGGTTTTCCTTCTATCCCTGGAGATGGTCTTGATAAAATACAAGCTACACACATCCCTAGGGATTTTAAGGCAAAATATTTCTGGTCTACCCTCTCTAAATTTAGGGATAATTATGACCCATCTTCTACTAAAGCCTCACTCATCCATCACCCTGTTTTTAGATACCTACAGAGATTCATGGCCCGGTCTATTTTTGGTCGATATGATAGTCCCGGAACTATTAGGGCCGCTGAACTTTATTTTCTGTATGCCATGATCAATAACATCCCGGTCCACTCTACAAAATGGATTTTTAGCCAATTCGCCAGGGTAGGCAGAGCCACTACTAGAAAGATTGTTATTGCTGGTTATATTAATCCTCTTGCTAGGTATGTTGGGGTAGATTTACAGGAGGATAATTTACTTTGCCAACCCAAGCGGGTTGATATTGAGGAGATGGTTCACATGGGTATGCTTGTATTGGAACGTGGAATTTACTGTTTGGTTATTCCCGGATTTTCTGTGCCTCACCCCTTGCCTGACCCTAGCTTCACTAGCCTGGAGGGTAAAACTTCTTTTTTGTTTTCAGGTACAGAAGAAGATACCCCCTTGGACACGGAAATGCCTCTTCCTCATGACCACTCAGCTGGCCCGTCTAGATCCTCTCCCGATTCTAGATTTTCTATGGAACGGATGTATTCCTTGATGCAAGGAATGAACACCCGTTTAGAGTCTTTATCTATTGAGCAACTCCGGCAAGGAAGCAGGGTCGATAACATAGCCCAACGCGTGGATGCCATGTACTCCTGGCACCTCCAGGAAGGCCATTTTCCTCCTCCCTCCCCATGATGGGTTTGTTCCTAAAAATAAGTTTCATTGTACTTGGTATCCTCTCTACTGACCAGTGAGGACACTGCTCACTTTAAGTTTGGGGTAGTAGGTACAAGGAAACTTATTCCGAGCCTTTGCACCTTGACATTTCTTTGCATTTTTTTTTTCTTTTGGTTTTATTTGATCACCTTGGCATTTCTTTGCATTTTTCTTTTGGTTTCATTTGAACATGCTAGGTTGTAGTTTGTTTTTCATTTGCTTTGCATGACTGTGCTTGTCTGTACCCCCATCTAGGAATGTTTGTTTACTTGTGATTATTGTTGCCATTAATTGTATCAGTTTTGATTGAGGAAATTGATTGTTGAGGAATCCAAATAAAAAAATATATAAAAAAAATGAAAATTAAAAACTTTTGATTGATGTTGATGATGGCACTGATTGTCTGGGGGTACTATGCTTTATGATGCTGTGTTTTCTCTGACTGGGTCTATTTCACCTGCCATGTATTATGAGAGTTTTTGAGCCAAAATGGGGTAGTTTTTAAACATAAATATTTAGAAAACCCCTGTTTTCTTCTATTTGAGTGTGTCATACATTTAAAGCGCTCTAGAACTTGGCTTGCGACCGACTCAAAATGGTTGATGATTACTTGTTATGGAATAAAAAAGGCAGTAGGTTTTGTTCTCTAGCCTCTGAATTTTGAAAGTTATAACATACAATTAGTTGCCCCTTATTGAGCTTAGACTGTTTGTTTATTGTTGAAATCCTTTGGTATTGGGTTGATAAAATACTGAGAAAATGACATAAATTCAAGGATGGTAGCTAGAATGAAAATGGCTAAGAGAAAACAACTGGGTTTTAGTTGGGAAACAAAAATAAGCAAGATGAATCTGTGTTTCCAACTAAAGAAAATTGTTGGAAAAACAAAGAAAAGGATGAAAAGCAAAGTAAGAAAGGAGTCAAGTTTAAAATAGAAAATAACAAGGACTCCTTTGAGATTTTTTTAAAAAAAAAAGTTTCTGGTCTGCCTTTCAAAAGTTAACTATTCTCGGTGTTCCATTGAGTGATAGCCCTTTGAATCTCCTTTTTCCTTGATATCCATTCCCTGAACCCATGGCCCCATTACAACCAAATAAAAGACCTTTTGACTATAACTTATTTTCTAAATAACTGTGGAGAGTAAGGTCGTTTGCCAAGCCTATGGTAGTGTCTTAAAATGCTATGATTTGAGTGATAATCATACACAAGCTTAAAATACTTAGAGAGAAATGAAAGGATGTGTGTCTATAGCCTAGTTTTGTGAATATGGCATGAATAATTGTGTGGTTTCCTCTTGTGATAATCTTGCAATCATATGTTGATAATTTTTTCAATTGGGTTCCTCAAGATATTCTGAATTCATAAATCTCTATTGATCATATTTGTGGCAATGATGATTGCTTGGGGACAAACAATATTCTAGTTTAGGGTGTTTTGATAGGTGTTTTGTTTGCATGATTTTAGTGGCCTTTTATTTAGTTTTTCTAGGTCATTTGTGTTATCTTGTCCCTAATTCCAAGTATTTTTTCTTTCATTCCGCATTTGTTACTCGGGTGTTTCAAGTTTTTGCAGGAATAGCTTGTTTACAGGTACATACATTCCAAACGTGAAGCATTCGAGAAAGCATTGGTAAATGGAAGGGTTTCAAGCTATGAAAAAGCAGCAAAGTGAAGTCCAGAGAAACCCACTGGCAGTGGGTTTTTCCCACTGCCAGTGGATCCTGCTGCCCTATGACAAGAACTTGCACAAATTGGGGTCCAGAGAAACCCACTGGCCGTGGGTTTTTCCCACTGCCAGTGGATCTTGCTGCCATGTAGAGAAAATGCATATCTTGGGGTCCAGAAAAACCCACTGGCCGTGGGTTTTTCCCATTGGCCGTGGGTTCCTCTGTTTGAATATTCAAAAATGTAAAAATTAGACCCCCAGTATAATCCACTAGCCATGGGTTTTTCCCACTGCCAGTGGGTTTTTGCATACACAGCAGTTTCCTTATTTTAGGGAACAGTTTCTGGGGTTTTAGTGGACAGTTTTTGAGAGGCAAAAGACACAGACATTTTTGCGTCGTTTTTAGAGAGAAAAAGAGAGAGTTTTCACTAGGGATTATTGAAGAAATCAAGACCATAGGCGTTGAAGAACTTCCTTGGGCAGATTTCAGAAAGATTCATAAGCACAAGTGGGAGCTTTTGCTTTGTGTTCTTTGCTTTCTTCTTAGGTTTTCTCTTTCTCTGTAATTTCTGAATTTGATTCCATCAATGGGCTGTAGTGAATTGAGCATGTGTAGCTAAACGTTATCTTGGGATTAGCGTGTGACAATGCTTATATATTGAACCTCTTTTGGATTTTTCTATTTATTAATTCATTGCTTCTATTCAATTTCCATGAACGCGTAATGCTTTTGAATATCTAGAGATAGGATCAATTGAAATTAAACTCTAAGAGAATCGAAAGGTTAATTAGTTGTTTGAACGCATGAAATTGAACTTAGAATCATAGGTCACGAAAGTGGGTATGACAATTCGAGGTTTAATAGGATTTCACCGTTCTTAACAAGTTCACATAATAAATCGAACGCGGTTCTTTATTATTTGGGCACATTAATGTTACTCTGAGAAGAGGGCTTAATTAAATTCGGAAATCCAACCTTAGAGCGTGAATTAATAAATAGGAAGGTCTTAGGAAAATTAAATACATAGCATAATCATATACCAAATCCCAAGAGCTTCACCATCATTTGTTCTATTTCAATCTCAGAATTCATTTAGTTCTTTCAGATAGCATTTCTTCTTAACTTTTGCTTTTCTTAATCTTCTACATTACAATCCTAATTTCACAATTTTCTAGATAATTGAACCACTGTGAAAACTTGTACTTGGGCACAATCTCTGTGGGACGATAACTTTTTATTACGCGATACCTCGTGCACTTGCGGGCCTATCAAGTGCATGGCACTTAATACTTCTACCGAGTGAGGAGAAAGTTCACATTCTTCAGTATAGTAAGCACGGCTCAGCAGCAGGAAATGTTCGTGCGTCTAGCTAGTGGGGAATTTTGTAAATCCCTCCTTGTTGAGCCAGAAGACCGGCCCATTTGCTTGTACACAAATCCGCGTGTAGTAATGCTTGAAAGAACGTCCGCCGATCTTCGCGGATTCAGTGTAAGATTTGAAGTTTATTGTCCTTGAGTCACAACGGAGCGTTATGAAACCAAGGCTGCCTTTCTTGTTAGCACGGCGGACCACTTGGCAGTAATAGAAGAGTTTCGCCACAGTGGCTGTGAAATTAAAATACTCCCTGAGGATTTCGAAGGCACGCACCAAGCCCCAGCCATTGGGATGCAGTTGTGTAGGGGCACAGTCGAGGAAGCGGAGAACGGCCATTTGAAACTCGGTCATAGGAAAACGAACTCCTAAGTTCTGGAAGACAAAGTCGTATATATAAACCGACCTCTCATCCGGGACTCGGTGGCAAACTCGCTCCATAGGCCGGGGTGCAAGGATGAGAAAATGGCCCTTGTATTTCTCTTCAGAGTAGATTCTACATCGAAGCTTAACCGAATTTCCATCTTCTCGGGCATGATGTGAAGGAATGTCCAAAAATTCTTCTTCGACCCAGCAGTACGGTTTCTCCTTATTTAACCTTTCCCAGTTCAGCCGGTGTGACATGACGTTAACACACCCTTCTGCAGTCCTTAGGATCAATGTCCGGCCAGACCTAGGAATCTCTATAACGCTTGACGCGTGTTGAAACGCCTCTGTGCTGTGATAAAATGCAACGTCGTCAGAGAGGTAGCCTTCAACATTTGACCCACTGTCAGAGCAGCTGGTAGCCCTCGAGTCAAAGGAACCCTCAGTACGGCGCCTGACCACTGGTGCTCGTGAGGAAGAAGTTTCAACCCTCTCTGAGTGACGAGGCCCAGCCACAGGAAGATTCACAGGAATCCTCCCACCACGGTGGCTAGAGGGGGTTCGTGAACTCAAATTCCCCCTGTTTGAGGTACCAGCTCTACTTGGCCTAGGGCGCATGGTTGAAGTGAAGCAACTAAAAATAATACGAAGACAAGAGTTCAAGAGGTTACCTAAAGAGGGGATAATAGAGGAAGAGCTTCACGAAAAGAAAGAGCAGCAACAGTATCTTCTAAATTTTAGCAGAGGTACACTAAGCTAGAAGGCAGAAATACGCTCCGAAAATTTCTAAGTTCTCCTTTTATAGGTAACGAAGGGGAACAGTAGTTAACCAAGAGTCGCGACGTATCCCCAAAACGCAACATTTCGGATTCAAACAACCTCGTCGTTTCATAACTTAAAGCGCGAAAATAGTAACGCTTCAGGAAAAGTTTCAAATGAAACGGGCCCGTGGAAATTAAAATCCAGGCCCAATATGCCCAACCGACGGTTACGCTCTTGGGCAATGATGGCTCACGTGTAAAAATGGCATTTAATGTCCAATCATTTCAGACGCATTAAATGCACCCTAACAACTATTCGAATACCAAGAGTTACGATTTCCAAAAACTCTTGGGATTTCCCTCGTTGCGAATCCCTGTCTAAATCCGTTGTAAAGGCATCAAAAGGGCGGTTACTTAATCTACAGAGCGGATGCGTTGGCAAGAAACCAAACACGCATTTGGCAAAGAGTTTTAAAGGGTACTTCTGGAGTGAGTTACTGGCATCCAGACCTCTTGAAGACTGTATAGCTCATATGAGCAACTTAACAGTCCCTCATATAAGCTAGGGGATAAATGATCCGGTCTGAATACCGGCCCATAAAGTTGTGATGTCAGAATGACCTCGTAGAGGGGCAACCGGTGTTACAGGGAAATATCGCCGCACCGGTCATCCGTTGTGCCTTATCCGCTCTCGCTTTGTTAGGTGCTTCATCTGTCCTCATTACGATGGATGCTTCATCCGTCCTCACTTCCCCGTCGTGCATAACCATTTGTCTCAGAATCACCATGAGATAAGAGGGATTATAACTTATCAGTGAAGATACTCTGCATAGCGGAATGTGTCTATGTCATTTGTCACAGAGAGTAAGTACAATCATCAGCGAAATATACAGAAAGGTGATTATCCTCCATCCCTGTATCAGAATCGTACTCTGATAATTGACCTACCCCCTGACACACTTTGAATACTGAGCTATTTTGATTGACACACTCTACACGGTATCAGAGCCAAGGGGCCCACTTATAGCCAATGATTCATTTCCTACATTCAACTATAAATAGCATATTCCAATACACATGCAAGGTTACGTTGTTCTATCTCACATCTTACTATTGCATCGCTTAAGCTTTTCATTGAGTTCACTTACACTCTTCTAACTTGAGTGTCGGAGAATCTTCGCAGGTGACACCACCTTTCGCCCACTTCAACACGAGACTTTGGTGTGAAGGATCTCCAGGATAACGAGACCGGTTTCTCCCACTGAGAGATCGGATTACAATACCGGATACCCACTGTACCGGTGTACAAACCCTAAAATATCTATACTTTTGTGGCTGGTCCCACACCGGATCCTAGACCCCGGTTCAGACCAGTTCAGTTGGGGTCTAGAAATTTATTAAATTAATATCGAATTGAATTTTTTAAATGTGTGAGTTATATGACTAATTACTAAGTTAAAATATTTAAATTGTACGTTGTGATGCAAAGTTTATGGATGAACGACTTTTCCCATACACCAACACGAGACCTTTCTTGTGTGCTTTTATCCTCACTCACACACTTCTCGAGAACTTCTTGTATCCCTGAACCATAGCGTACTAGGAGAGGCTAGACTTTGATACCACTATAACGTCCCGACTGCTTTTTAGGAATGAACGAATTTCCCCACACACCAACATGAGACCTTTACAGTGTGCTTTTGTCCCCACTCATACACTTCTTGAGAACTTCCCAGGAGGTCACTCATCCTAGAATTACTCCAAGTTAAACATGCTTAACCTTGGAGTCCTTAAGTGATAGGGCACCGAAAAGGCTAATGCATTATTGGTATAGGTAGTACGAATTCATTCCTTTAAGCTACTCTCGACTGTATAGTCCTATACCTATACAGTATTTGGATCCCTCTCATTTTGGTATGTATTTGGTTCATTCCTGTGTCCCTCCCACTAGAAGCATGTCAGGAGCTGCTCCTTGTCTGTAACTATGCATCGGCGATCACTCATCGCCCTCAACATTTTACGGGATGTCACATTCCTTACTGAAAGCCTGTCAGGAGCCGCTCCTTGTCCGTGCCTATGCACCGACAATCACCCACCGCCCTCAACAGTGTCGGGATGTCACAAGAAAGTTGTTAGTAAATATAATATTCAAATTTAAATTCAAATTTAAATTCAAATTCAATTCCAAATGAAACAAAAGAAAAAATGGTTGAGTGTTACAAATTGAAGCCTTCTTGGCATATTGATTTTCGTAACATCAAATCGAAAATGATGAGGAAAAATAATCATAAGTTTAAATATTGGGAGGTTAATTTAAATGTTAAGAGAGAATCAAAATAATAAAGTTCAATAACTTTGATGGATACCTATATCTTTTTAGTTTATAAAAGTTTTATTTCTATTTTAATTTTTGAAAAATTTCAACTTTATGTGAAGTGTCGGAGCTTATATAGAAGAAATGAATGAGGTATTCCCCATTAATTAAACTTATGCTTTCCTATTTTATAAATTTTATGTAATAGTTCCCCAAAAAATAAATCATGCACTAACTTGTTTTTTTTTCATATATTGATTTATAATGTTAAATTGATAAAACTCATAAGTCTACTCTTTTAGGTTTTGGCTCAACTTAAAGTAAATTGAAAAGAATAAAAAATTAAAATATGAAAAGTTTTTATTTAAAATTAGTCTTGTTCCCCCCTCAATATGAGGGGTGGTCCCCACCAATCCCTTATATCTCTCTCTAATATCAAATAATAGATTAGTTTATATCTTAATCTAATGGGTCAAAGCCCACCTGATAACTTTTGTATAAAAGCACTTTTATTCACCTATTGTGGTCAAGTGACACATTATAGAGATTAATAAACCTAATTCCTATGAGGATTTTCCTAGGATTTTGTGTTTACTTTCTGTGTGTAAACAAGTCTTATGATTTTCAATGTAACTCCAATACAATTTTCAGTATGTTTTCTGTTTTTCTCTCTATGTTTTCTTTTTTTTTCTTCTCCTCTTTCCCATTCACTTCATTTTCTTTGTTTTCCATATCCTCTTCCCTATACAAGCGATTTCTTCTTCTTCAACCACCTTACTCTCTGGATTAGTCAGTTGAAGAGTTAGATGGCAAGAGGATCAACCTAAAAAAAACTATAATAAAGTGTGGACTAAAATATTAATGTTAAGCCCTTGAGCAGTGCAACGCATTAATTAATTTAATTAGCATTTGAATTTCAGTGTATGGCATTAATCAATTAAAGCTTGAAGAAAGAGGATGTGTGAGGGCCTAAGAGATCCTTGATTTGAACAAAGACAAACTTAGCATGCTTTACAATTTGTGTTGATTTTCCAAACTTATTGTATGTTATAGTGTCCATTTAGTATGCAGTTGGGGAAACAGAGTTTTGATTGTTTCTAAACAATCAAAACTGAAACAATCAAAACTTCGTTTGACCATAGGATCTTTTTTAAGTTGCCAATAAAAAACTAAACGAGTCAGTAATAAAAACAAAACAAGCCTCTCTCACTTACTAATTGACAATTTATCAGCTTCAATTCTAATTTCATAGCTTTGAGTTTACCATTTTTTCCCTCCCAGTTCATATTGAAGTTCCCTTAGCTGGACATCAACAAATTGAATATCACTCAATACGGCATAAAAGAAAAAAAAATTGAAAGCAATAGGTGTGAGGTCTTGAAATAGATCCAATTTTCCTACACTTTTCGCTAAACATAAAATTTTTAAATGAATATCCTAGTTGCTAAGTACAAGATTCATAAATTTTAACCATAAATTTTTCATATTTAGTTAATTTATTCATCCCCTATTCTAGTATTTTTTATTATTATTATAATTATTATTATTGTCGTTGTTGTTGTTGTTGTTATTATTTGGACATGTTGTTGTTGTTATTCATCCCCTATTCCAGTATTTTATTATTATTATAATTATCATTTATAGGTCATGTTGATGATAAATAATATTTAGACATAGTAATGTATTACTAGATGTCACTCTTATTTTATATTAATAATAAAATTGTTTATTATTAATATAACTAGATATTTTACCTATAGGGTCACACACATAGAGTAAGTTCATCAGAGAATAGTTTTATTTTAGTTGGACTAAAAATAAAACTATTTGGCCTAAGTCATTAAGAATGAGTCAGGAGCCCAATGTTTAATGAGAGCTCATCAGGTTAAGACCTAAGCCTATATACAAAGCATGAGATGCTCATAGGCTGCTGCTCAAAAATTAGGATTACTCTCTGAACTTCCTTACTAGCATTCAGAAATTCGGATTCTGATGGGAGTGCTCGTGTGGACTCCTTAGAACGGAGCTACAATTGCTTCAGTAGAAGAACTCGTTACGCGTTTACAAGAGGTAAACTCTAAAAGAAAATTTTAAATTTGCATGTAATGCCTTGAAACATTCGTTTCTGTAATTCTTTTCGGGAATCCTTTATTTTCCATTGTTTGACCTTGAGGGATTCCCTGACACTGTATGCACTTAATATAGAAGATTCGTTAATTGCCATCCATTAACCATGTATACCATCCACCCTTTTTTTATATACTTCAACTATCATGACATATTCAATTCTCGCATATATAATAACTATATATTCAGATTTCAACTCCTAATTGGCTCCATGCCAAATTCCTTTAAATTCATTTAATCATACAAAACCTGCCCATAAAAGCAAATGATATCTCAAAATTTCAGATGTCATATAGCATCATCAAAATCACCAAAATAATAATACCATGTTATACATGTCCATATATGCATATCTCCAATACGATCATCAAAACAGTCATGTCAATATATATATATATATATATATATATATGTGTGTGTGTGTGTGTGTGTGTGTGTGTGTGTGTGTGTGTATGTACAACTATGCAATTACACATCAACAATTTGCATCCACTATGGCATTGGCATTGCATTATCCACCTGGAACATGAGGCAAAATCATGTACATTCACTAAAAATTCATATACTTAGAAGGTGAGTACAATTTAAGAAAATAAATGGCAACTTAATAATCCACTAGAGCACACATACTACATCTCAACATAAATATAAATCATATCTCAATGAATCACCAATCAAACATCCACTAATTAATGATTACTTCATAAACTAAAATGTAAAAGTATGATGCTATGACTTTTAAAATCTTTCATTCAATTATGCAAGAAAACTATGAGATGCAGATCTGACTTCATGATATTGAGCAAGTGCCAAGATAACCCACTTAGTGAACTAAAGCATTGTAATTGAGGGACATCTAGGTAACCACACAGTGAACCATAGCATTATAATCAGTGGTACCATCGCATTGTAATTGGTAACCTCAAAAGCAACATGACACAGGCTACAATGAACCATAGCATTATACGTGACAACCTCTTCAACAAACCATAGTGATGGAAATGCATATGATGATATGAGATGAAAATCTGTATTTTAAAATGCGAACCATAGCGCTATACAACATAAATCTTCTTTAAACTATCACACAGTCAACATTCTCATGAACTACTTATCGGTATAACATGGATTTTTATATAACAACAGCAAACTACATAAATACATAATCATCAGTAAACCGGAATGTAATAGCTTTAAATATTCATCACTACATCGAGAATAAGATGCATAAAACTTTTAAACACAAGAACTAAAATGTTAGATTTTTAAATTTCCCTTTATTTCTTAAATTGTAAGCCTCTTAATACGTATAAAACGTAGCTGAACCGACGAGCTCCTACGTTTTAAGTCTTCGATCGATTGTCCGACAATTACGAAAGACCTAAAATTAATACCCACCACTTTAGAATCAAATCTAAAACTTCTAATCGTTATCGCTACAGTTAATAAAACTTGGACTTGATTTTTGACTTATCGAAACTCACCAGAGTCAACTTACGTGTGGCCCCTCACTTCGATTAATCTCCAGACAATAACGATACTTGATAAAATTTCCTAAAATTATCAATGAATTATTTTAAATAACTACAAACCATTTCCCTTATGTTTTGAAGCTTAATTTAACAGGCCACCTTGGTTTCAAGGTAAAACGACTTACCGAAACACGATCTTTCTTGTCGATAGCCCTTCAACAGGTCCCTGATGTACCTAGTGTCAAATAAATGATTTCCGAGAAACTCTACGAATGCTGCCCAACAACAATTACGTGGACATTTAGTATTTGCATAAGATGGGTGTCATCCACGTTGTTGAAATTTGAAGAATTTTTAGAAACCCCTTGATACCTTACAATTTCAAAATCGTGAATGACTTAGTTCGAGCTTCCAAGCTCTACCCATGGCTGCCATGACCCATGCTAACAGAGAGAGGAGGACAGATGGATTTTAACCACATGCATAAAAGGAAATTGTGAATGGGAAGGAAAGAAGTGATGCTAGCTTTTACTTTGGGAGGAATTTTGAAGTAAGTGGCCCAGAGGAAGATGACGCATAATGTTGAGGATGAACAAGGAGAAGAAGAGATGTAGGTGAAGCATGCACGGTAGGGTGATGGTAAATTGTGGAAGAAGGAAAAATTTGTTCTGCTCACTTGAAGACCACATACACAGGGGAAGGGAAATCAATAAAAATGCAATTGGTTTAGTGGGGAAATAGAAATAGAATTATTAAAAATTTTGGACCAAATGCTGAATTTTTCTTTATAATAATAACAATCATTTATTTTAACAATTCTTACCAAATTAGCTTGTAGTATAAAAATCTAATTTACTCTTAATCAATGGAAATCAATTTTATCCCACCATTAAAAATTTAAGATGTTAGAATGAGCACATGCATCAATGGATTTCAAGACTCATCCTCTGTCGACTTATATCAAACTCCTGCATTGCACAAAAGATAAAAGCAATACTCATTAGCAATTGCACATTAGAATTTCATCCACAATAAAAAAAAATGACTGCGGAAACATTTTATCAATACCGCAAACGATTGACTATTTGTCAGTGCAACTTCCAAATTCTGCTTCTGCAGTTCGTTAAAATCGCTTTGACACTTTCGTAGCTCTGATCTACACAATTCTATAACAGCATTGTTCACACGCGTTGAAGAACTATCTCCACCACAAGGAAAAGAACAGGTGAGATCACAAGGAGTAGTTAGTTCTGTTAGGATAAAAAAATAATAATTACTTTTGATTATTTTAAACGAAATAAAATTAATATTAATTTTTAAACTCTACCTCTTAAACCTTAAACCCTACAAACTAATTCAATAACGGAAAAATTGATAAGGCGGTAACATACAATTATAGAGGCTGTTCTGGTAAATCCTGCGACATACAGACGTGCACACGTTTGTAAGCCCCCAAAAGGACCCTCAATTCACATGGCGATGCTTCCTCAGAAAAATGAACGTCGAAGGCAGACCAAAGGTTGGGTGAGTGGGCCCATCGTTGTCGCCCAAATGGGGTACATGTTGCTTTCCCCCGCTGTTGCTGCTATACCGACGCCATTGCTGTCTTTGTCCATAATTCATTCAATTTCCTCTCTTTCACACCCTCCCTCCTTCATAATATTCCAACTTTCTTATAAAACACCACCTTGCACTTTCAACTTTCCCTCAATCCACGTTTCTTGTATCAAGTCTCCACACAGATAAATCCTTAATCTAACAGATCATTGCTGGAACACGAACCCAACTCAAGTTCGAACATCTTTTAATGGAAAGCATAGTGTCATATGAGAACGACCTCAACAGCCTCTAGGCGACAAAGCTTACATTGGGGTTGCCAGGAACACAGGAAAAGGAAGAGAAAAGGAACAACAACAAAAGGCAATTGCCTCAAACCTCAGAAGACTCTGTTTCCGTTTCCAAGACTCATCCAGCCCCTCCTGCCAAGTATGTTTGTTATCATCTCTCAAACTGAAACTTAATTAGTATGCCAAATTAATGTGTGATGTTAATTTGTATTCAACATGGCATGGCATGACAGGGAAAGGATAGTGGGTTGGCCTCCGATCAGGTCCTACAGGAAAAACAACCTGCAGGTGGATGATGGGATCTATGTAAAAGTCAGCATGGATGGAGCCCCTTACCTCAGAAAGATTGACTTGAAACTCTACATGGGTTACCCAGAACTCCTCAAAGCTTTAGAAACCATGTTCAAGTTCACCATAGGTGAATACTCTGAGAGACAGGGTTATAAGGGATCTGAATATGCACCTATATATGAAGACAAGGATGGTGACTGGATGCTACTTGGAGATGTTCCATGGGAGTAAGTTCTCTCATCTCTCTCTCTCCATGTATCTGATCTGATTTGTCTCTTGGCTATGTATACATATTATTCTTAAGTCTGAACCTTACAGAACTTGCTCCTTTTTCTTTTGCAGCATGTTTATGACTTCCTGCAAAAGGCTAAGAATCATGAAAGGCTCAGAAGCTAGAGGTCTGGGCTGCGGGGTATGAGAGAGAGGGGGAAAAAATCATTCTTTCGGCTTGGGTTCTTGAAACTAACGGATTTTGAATCACTGCAACCATATACCACTCTGGGAGTAGGGAGATGGAACATTCTTTCTACAAGTTTTGTCAAGATTTCAGGTTATTTTGGCTTCTGTGATGGGGTGCTACATGCTGCTGTTTCCATTGAACCCTCTCAATTACCTTATAGAAATTTGCCTCAGACGAAGTTTGTGGACAAAAGTTTAAAAATGGATTGATATGTTCATTGAAGTTTTTCGTTTCTTTTTTGTATCAGACACAAAAATACAGTGTAATACACCAAATATTCATATGTATATGTAATACCTTGCAATTGAGTGGACACAATTAACAATCTGTGTGCCAAATCCATAATATTTCTTGCTTTTCCTAATTTACTTTCAAATATGTTTCACTAGCCGGTTGCAAATCTTCGTTGATTTAAAAGAAAAGAACAAGAAATTTGGCATCTTTGAACAGAATTTACTCTCAGAAAACATGTATGGTGTCGTCCTTTTTTAAGCATATGGTTGTGAAAACTTGACATATTTGATTGACTATCTAAGAATCAAAGGGAGATGGAAATCCTTTATTGTAAAGTACAGGAATCTTTACCAATACCAATGAAATTGAGCAACAAGTCAAATCAAACCCAAATTGTTATGCAAAAAGGAGTTGCATTACTCCATACATAGGTGTAGTGGGGTTAGAGAATAAAATGGTTAGTTGTTGACAAAATAATCTGCACATAAATCAGAGATTTTAAGAACCAAAGAAAGCAAATATTCCAGAAGACAGGATTGTCCAGATTATGTTTGTGAATTTTATTTCTTAGTGTTGATGAAAATTTATTAAAAATGACAAAATTATGAGTAGATTTATCAAATAAAGTGTGAGATTTACATAATTTTGTATATATTTTTTAATTAATTGTAGTTAATAATTAAGAGTGTTCTAGTTCATAGTTATAGACATGATGAGACAAAAGAAATGATGATTAGTAAACATCTTTATTTTTGTTTCCCCGGGAATATTCATAGCACGTAGTACAGATCAGGAATAGTAATGAACGATAATGAGCAAGCATGGCAAACAATGCAGAAGACAGGATTTACTCTAGATCTTGCTCGTGTTGAAATAATGAAAAGCTGAGCCAGTCCATTATTCATATCTACAATAAGTAATAATAACTTCATGGATCCAAATACATTCAGGTTTACGCTCGTTTGACTCATTCTGACGTGCGTATATATAGTACTATATATCTATAATAAGTAATAAAAACTTCATGGGTCCAGGTACACGCTCGTTTAACTCATTTTAACGTGGTTATGACTTGAAAAAAAAAGTATATTTAAAATAATTCGTGGATTTGTTGGGCAATCTGTAGGTAATTTTATATTTAAAATTATTATTTTATTTTAAACAAATTTGACCTCTTATTATATATTATTTTATTTTTACATTTTATTTTTTTAAAAGGATAAAAACTCAAATTTACGATAGTATTATGTCATTGTTCCTTCCATTTAAACAAGAAAAAGTTGATATTTATATTTCATTGATTGTTGATTTGTTGAAATTTAGGTATCAATATCAAGGCTTTTGGATGATTAAATGTTTTAAATTATGTGTATTTAAGTTTCATAAAAAAATGTTTTATGCCAAAACCTAATAATTTTAAAGCAAAAAGAGAAGAAAAGAAAAACCGCCATAGGTAAGCTAATCCATGAAGATGTGATCCTTACACAAGCCCAAAAATTCAGTCCATTTAAAATATAAGCTAATGCGAGTCAATTTGTTACAAGACAAGTCTATATGAGCTAGCTTGTTGAGGATGGACCGGCCCATATATCGAGCCCTAAATCCAAAACAAAAGTGCTAATTGATTTTGTGTGGTAATTGATGCGCCTAGAAAATTGCATGCATCTACTTTGTATAAAATAATACCAGTGAAGTGAACAGGTTTTAATAAAATTGGACTAGTGATTGAACTGTTCAAGGTACTAGATCAATGAGTCAATGGTCAAAATGGTTATTGAATCATTAGTTGAATTGGTTAACACAGTCTATTAAAAAAATAAAAATATAGCTTAAATAATTTAAGTATTTAATACTCCAAAATTTTAGAATCAAACACATAATAATTAATACCTAATAAAAAACAAAACAAAACAACACCATTTTAAAGAAGGAAAAAAATACTCATCTGTACTAGGTCATTAGTTTTGAACAAAACTACACAGTTCAACCGGTTTTATATCTGGTCACTTGCATAACCAATCCAATAACTTATTTAGACCAGCTTAGTCACTAGTTACCGGTCCAACTAGTTGGTCTAAATCAATTTTTATAAGACTACTAGTGACGTTAAATTTTTTATTAATATAGTAAGGTTACTTAAATGTATAAAGTATAAACAAGTCAAGTGTGGAGGAGTATGTAATAAATTACAAGAAATCTTACCTCTACATATTTATAGAGTAAATAATACTTCATCCAGATTTTATTACAACATTCTTATTATACTTTCAAACTTACCTTTCTTATTAATGATTACTAAAAAAGGAATGAATCTTTAAATTTCAATGGTATATATCAATCAAGAAATATAATATATAATTGATAAGTATATGTTGAAAAAATAATAAATGCATATTGTAAATTAAAATATGTCTTATGTAAAAACCAACAAAAACTCCATAACAGAGTTTTATAAAAAGGACCCAAAGGAGTACATTATTTTCAGTGCAACTAATATTTCAATTTTTAATAGTTATTATAATGTATATAATAATATATTGTGATAAGTAAGTTATTATAACTTATTTAAAGTAGTTATTTATTTGTGTTCAAAAAATTCACAAGATATCAAATTTATTAAAATTAAAAATTTTATATCAAATAAGTTTTCAAACAATGTCAAAATAATCAATTTTTAATTTTTTGGCTAAAATAATCATTTTATAAACTTTTAAAATTTCATAATTCAAATTATGAGGTCATGTATAATGATATATTGCGAAATAATTACGAATTTTTTAAATTCTCACAGTGGAATATTATTTTATGCAATACCACAGAATTAAATGAATAACATATTACATTTATTATAGAAACAGTCATAAAGATACGACATACAAGTTCTAGTACATCATAATTCATTGTAAATATAATTTTGCGGTCAAACATTTAGAAATTAAATCTCCAGTACCACATCATTCATCATACTGAAGGTCATACAATGTAAAAAATATTATAAGAGTGAGATGGAGCATAAAATAAATAGTATTGCTCAAGCACAATCATTAGAGAATTATGATGTGATGCATATTGTTCGCCCGTCGGTTGTAACCGGGCTTTGTGAATTGGCAAGCGCACCAATCGTTTGTAGTTTTCAAAATTTAGATATCGTTCCACTGGGATTGAAAGTCCAATAACAACAGTAATCTTCTTCTTACTATGGTAAATATGAAGGAAATTATAAACAAAAGAATGATTTATATACAATTTATACAGTATTCACAAAATAGCATGGTTGAGTGATTCATAGGATAAAAGAAAATAAAATCTATCTAAAAAATTGAGTTGTAACCTAGAATAGGTAAGATATTTGAGATAAACACAGATAAACAAATTATGTTGGAAATTGGATCCCTAATCTAGAATAACAATGAGGAACTCAAAACATGCATGTTTAATCATCAAGTTTCATGTCATTGCAGCTTAAAATCATTATAACTGATCCCTCGTGATATAAATTCTAAGAATTCACCGTAAAGTCCGATCCCTCGTGAGCTTTCTCAGTAAAAACTTGCATTAAGACCTGGCCTTATGGCAACAATGGTTAACAACTCCTATAGAATTGAGATACCAAGGGTATTCCAACTTTTTACTTTCGTCAAAACAAGTTTCAATACGGCATAAATAATCATTCTCCCGTTTGACATTTACACTAATAAAACCAGTTTCGATACACATGAAAATCATTCTCCCGTTTGACGTTCATATTAATAAAAGGTTGAAATACTAACATGGACTTGAATCATAAACATGCAGAGGTCGAATTCACAACATTATACTCAATAGATTAGTTCACCAATTCCAACATAAACAGATTAGTTACACATGGTAAAAGTAAAAACAACACTTACAGAGTTTGACATTACGAAGAAGACGATGGAAACTTCACGATACAACGATCACAATACACCGAAACACACTCAAGTATCTAGAAAACTATTCTAGAACTACAACTCACAAAAGAAGTACTCAAAGTCGAGCACAAGAGAGAAGAGAAGAGAAGTGTATGGAATGGGATGCTATGAATGGTGTTGGATGGCCCTATTTATAGGGCTGAGCAAGGGTGCTGACGCTACGCGTCCCTGTGACGCTACGCGTCAGACTCCTGACTCAGCCTCCATTAAACACTTGATAATGGCCACTTTCAATAATTAATCTTGATCATGCCTGGCCACTTGGACATGTTTTCACGAGTTTTTGGCCATTTATGCTGATTGGGGTGGCCCTTGGGCTGAGTGGAGTGCCCATTATTGGGTCCAAGTGGGGTGGTTGGCCAAAAGTAGGAGTGGAGACAACGCAGCACTGATGCTACGCGTGGCTTTGATGCGTAGCGTCAGCATCAAAAATAGCACTTGATGCTACGCGTGGTGTGAGGTTACGCGTCAGATCTCCAGTGTAATTTTCTCTTGATTTCTTAACTTTTTCACTGCAAAACTAGAGAAAATTGATCAAGGGCAGATTATTTCCAACAACACTCATTTATTGAATTTAAATCCTAATTTTCTAACAAATTAAACTAATTTTTATGAATTTTATGAAATTTTTATTTAAGTTTTTATTGAAAATTTGAGGACTAACAAATACCCCCAACTTGAGACATTGCTCGTCCTCGAGCAAGAGAAAAAAATAAGAAAATAAAAATTTGAAATCAAATTTTTAAGTTAGTCCGAAAATTTACCACAAAAAATAATTACACAATTTCAACTATTTCGTAATAATCAAAAACTGATTCAAATATAACAAAGGTTTAATGATAAAATTACTTACAATATTTTATTAACAATCAAGCAGAATTTCAGGCTTACCTCACAAGTGTTTATCTCTATGCAATTGGTAACTTGTTTCACTCAATCAATCATAAAATCAAACGAATTTAACTTTGTTTGTCATCTAATCAATGGTTATTTATACAGAGTTAATTCGAAAATCACAAGGTCTTTTCACGGGTTGTAATGAGGCTTGGTTTACAAGAATCAATGGTTTTTCTTGGAATTCAAAAACCTGAAATCATAAAAGAGCATTTTATAATCCTTAGGCTTTCTCTTGATCCAAACTCTCATTTATTTTTATTGATGAAAAATAAATACCCCCAACTTGATTCTTTTCAATATTTTTGACTTTTCTTTTCCATATTTTCTTTTTGAAAAGAATCAAGTTGCTTATTTTCACTCCCCATTTTTGTGAGAACACTCAAAATATTTTTCATTTATTTCAACTGCTCTTTTAATCAATCAAGTATAGGGAATGGTAAAAACAAATTTAGGCTTTAAGGGTACCAAAGAATTTTATTTTAGGCTCAAATGGGCTTGCAAAGGATAAAAGACTTTTTACCAAGGTAAGCTGTTTGGCCCAAGGTTTTGTTTCACCAATAAATGTGCCTTGATCATTTTCCCGAATTCTCTGTACAACAACACAAATCACAGATTAAAGCAAAATCAATTCGAATTAAAAATATGTCAATTAAAACCCTCAAGTGTTTAAAAAGATCTCTCAACTCACCGGGTTATTTGAAATTTTGCTTGATGGTTAATAAACTTATTGTAATTAAATTTATCAAAATTCCTAAGTTATAAAGAATCAAAAATTGATTTTAACAAAATTGGTTTTATTGTGTAAAAACTCTAAGTGTATAAACTAACTTACTAACGAAAATTGATTGATTTATTTAAAAGAAGAATTATTTTTCGAAAAAAAAAAGCAAAAACGAATAAACACACCACACAATGATAAAATGCCATAATATAAAATGTAAATATAAATGTAAATGTAAATCCAAATATAACTAGAAACAAATGTACTCAAAATAAATGAAGATGGCATCCTCAATCCTCCATCTGATCTTCATCATCCTCCTCCTCCTCCTCCTCATTATCACCATCAGAGTCATGATGTGCACTAGAAGATCCACCAGTCTCAGGGTAGATGGGTAAATCTCCAGGCCAAGCTACATGTGCTGCAAACTCGGCTGGGGTAACATAAGGTGCTCCCTCTCCCTGTAACCTGTACTGATAAAATTCATCGTGAAGATGAATATAAGCTCTGTGAGTGGCAGCCATCATCTGCATCATATGCTGATGCTCAAGTGTCATCCGGGCAAAGCCCTGTGTAACAGCATCAGCAGATGGAGGCTGTACTGGTGGTCTCCTCCTCCGAGGTCGGGGTTGAGCCTCCTGCTCTAGTGGTGGAAGCTCGCACTGCTGCACAAAATAATCTCTGTTCACTAGAACTTTAGGGACTCTCCCTGAAGAACTAGTAAACTCGGGTGAAGGTACAATGACTCCCTGCCTCCTCAGTAAGGCAGATATGATGAGAGGAAAGGGTATGGGGCGATTCACTTTATACCCAAGGGCATAAAAGTGAATCTGCTCGGAGATAAGCTCGGCGATATCAATGGTGTGGCCCTGGAGGATGGAATAAAGGAGGCAACAACGCTCCACTGGAAGGGAAGAAAGATGGGTGACAGGAGTGATATTATGGAGCATGAGGTGGGACCACGCCTGGGCTATGGGGGTAAGCTGGGTTTTGAGGAGGTTAGATGGACTCCTTCCAACCCTACTCAGGTTGAAAAAGATTCCATCCTTGCTCAGAAAATGAGCAACCTCCTCGAGGGAGTATCCTAACTCTCCCTCAGCAAGAATCTTGTTTCTGTTTTCCTTCCAGAAACAAGTGTCATTCTCGGGAGTAGGCTCCCAAGGGTTATCCAGTAGGGTACTGATGGTGTCCCGGTCATAAGAGATATGCCGGCCTCTAACCCAACTCGTCCGCTGCTGCCCAAGATTTGGTGCGTCCTGGCGGGTCCTGTAAGCATTCGCGTAAAACTCCATCACTAAGATGGGGTCCCCCTCAGTGGGTAGGGAGAATAGAGGTCCCCATCTCCTCTGATGCACTCTATCCTGTAGCTCAGGATAGTCTCCTGCACTTAGATCAAGGACCCTTTCCCAGATCAGTCTCTGGCCCTTGATCTGATGAAATCTCGCCCACTTCGCATCAGTGCGAAATCTAGTAGGATCCCTCGGTCCCAATACCTCCTGTCTCTGAGAATCCGGATCCTCAGAAATGGTGTCAGTGTCTGTGGATTTCCTCTGTCTTTTAGAGGGACCGGCTGTGGGAATGGATTTCTTAGGTGCCATCTGCAAAAAGTAAAAATTTAAAATTAAACACACACTAAATAAATCACACACAAGCAATCAATTATTTGTAAAATATTTTTAGGTTTTCTAAAATTTTTCACAAATAAAAATACAATTCAACGATATATTTTTGAATTTTTAATATTTAAAGAAATTAACATACATATACAAAACAAAATACAATTTATTCAAAATTCATACAAAGTTGCAAGAAAGTATAAATATAAACTAAGAAAATTTATTAATTTCAAAAGAAAACAGCAAACAGCAAACAAACAACAAGATTTAAAAACAGAGGCTGACGCTACGCGTGGTGTGACGCTACGCATCAGCCTGTTCTGCCCACGCTACGCGTCAGTGGGACGCTACGCGTGGGCTTACAGTTCATCCTCACGCTACGCGTCAGTGGGACGCTACGCGTGGGATGCGCAGAAAAAAAAAAAAACAGGGGTTGCACAGCAGCAACCCCTTTTCAACCTACACTACATCCATTCAATCCCTAACTCCTAACAGCAATCAATCCCAATGGTCTTCTAATCCTAATCCTAACCATATTTATTTCTACAAAAAAATCAAAAACAAAACTAAAGAGAAGGGATTAGAATACTTACTTGTGATTCCTTGAGCAATGGGATTGAAGAGGTTTGGAAGAGAGAAAAGGAGGTTTTTTTGAAGTTTTTGAAAACTAAGTGAGGCAGAGAGGAAGTTTTAGGTTTAAAACCCTAAGATGGGCCTCTCTGGTTCAGTTTTAAAAACTGAACGTGGGCTCTGACGCTACGCGTGGGTGGGACGCTACGCATCAGAACCAAAATTCAGAGTCCACGCTACGCGTTACGTAGGCGCTACGCGTGGGCTTCTGTTTTTTTGATTTTCAAAAATTTGAATTTTCAAAACCTTTTCAGTTTAAAACCCCTTTTCTTTTAAACAAGTTAAAAATTGTTTTGTGGGTTTTTTTTTATGTTTTTTTTTTATGTAAAACAACTTTAAAAAAGAAAAGAATGGGTTGCCTCCCATTGAGCGCTAGGTTTAATGTCCCCAGCCAGACATTACCTCTGATTAATCAGGTGGTTTCCCAATATTCTTTGAGGAATCACCTGTCTTTTTCTTCCTTCTTCTTCTTTTCCGATGCCTTATTACCTGTTTTTCATCTTTCAAAGCATCGGTTAATTCAAAACAATTTATTTGATTGGGAAGAGATATACCTGGTTTGGTTGAAGGGTAAACCTTTGCCTCATTACTTATCCTGAGGTGTTCATGAGCACTGAAGCTTACTTCTTCTCCATAAACTTTGACTGCAACCATACTTTGATCAACATCCACTTTGATTTTTGCAGTCTTCATGAAAGGTCTTCCTAGGATCAGGGGGATCTCAGTATCCTCCTTCATATCCAGTACCATAAAGTCAACTTTGAAGTGGTACTTGTCAACCTTTACTAACACATCTTCCACAATCCCAACAGGCTTTTTGACAGAGCGATCCGCAAACTGTAATTCTGTCTTTGCTTCTTTTAGCTCATATTCACCAATGCGTTTTATTAAATCTAGAGGTATCAAGTTGATGTTAGCCCCTAAATCTAATAACGCATTCCTGATGTTGATATTTCCGATTGTTATAGGAATGGTGAAACTCCCCGGATCTTTACATTTTTTCGGGGTTATACAGTTTGTTTCTTGCTCTGTATCTCTTTGCACATTTTTTTCTTTTTCATTTTTTTCATTTTTTTCTATTTTTTCACTTTCTTTTTCTTCTTCTTCTTTCTTTTTCTCACTCTTTTCTTTACAATCAATTTTTACAACATCAATAGAAACAGCATTACATTGTTCCCTTGGGTTTTGAGTGTTTGCAGAAAACCCAGAACTCTTTAATTCAGCTATTTCTTTTGCGAGCTGACCCATTTGTATGTCTGATGCTTTTCGGGCAGCTTCATTTGTCTCTATAAACTGCAATAACTGTTGAATAGCTTCCTCTATTCTTGTCAACCTTGCATTGTCAGTTTGTTGTTGCTTGAATTGATTGTTAGGAGGTCTGTTGGAAGGTCCAGCATCCTGTCTCCAGCCAATATTCTGATTTTGCCAACCCTGCAGGTAATTGTTAGGAAAAGAATTTCCATGATTAAAAGGATAATTACCTAAGGGTGCTCTTTGATGGTTCATGAAATTGGCTTGCTCTTGCTCATTTCCACAGTAACCACATGGTTGTTCTCCCATGCAGTGCGTACATGCTTTAAGTTGAGCAGGGGGTGGTGATGCTACTTGAGCAATTTGAAGTTTTTCCAATTGCTTGCTCATAACTTCAATTTGTTGGGTCAGTAATTTTTGCTGAGCCAACACTGCATCATTTACTCCCAATTCGAGCATTCCTGGCTTCCTTTGCATATTACCTCTTTCATGCTTTGCTTGTCGGTCACTAATAGCCATTGATTCCAATATTTCTATGGCTTCTTCCACAGTCTTGTTCATTAAAGAACCACCTGCACAAGCATCTAACATCATCTTGAACTGAGGCAATAAACCATGGTAAACGATTCTTACCTTTTCGGCATCATTCAGGTTGTGGTTTGGGCATTTTCTCAGGAGTGCCTTGAATCGTTCCCATGTTTCTCCTAATGATTCATTATTATTTTGAGAAAAAGAGTGTATGGCTGTCATTGCTTCAAAATATTTTGAAGGAGAATAAAATCTTTCCAAAAATTTTCTTTCAACATCGGACCAGTTTGCAAAACTACCCGGTGGACAAGATTTAAACCATTCTTTTGCTTTCCCAATCAATGAAAAAGGAAAGAGTCTCATGTAAACAGACTCTTCTTGATTGGGTTCAAAACCAATTATGCTGCATAACTCATAAAAAATAGTTAAATGTTCATACGGTTCTTCATGATTTAAACCAGCAAATTGGTTGTTTTGAATAATGTTTAAAGTGGCAGGTTTAATTTCCACTGGTAAAACTGGTCCTTGAAACATTCCTGAAACTCGGGGTGGACCATTTATAGCAGCAAACTGTCCCAATGTTCTCCTTTCAGCAGCCATATTTGAATTTTCAAAAATTTTTGAAGTAGAAGAAGAATTAGTTTGTGTTTTAGATTTCAAAGACTTGATTTTTTTTACAAACTTTTCTATCTCAGGATCAAAATAAATTTTACCTGCGGTAGATCGAGTTTGCATACACAAACTAAACAAAGAAAGTTAGTGTAACAATGATAAGAAATAAAAAAAAAAAATTATCTAAGGTAAAAAAATATTTACCATGGTAATTAAAATTTTACTGTTTTACTGAAACAATTCAATCCCCGGCAACGGCGCCAGAAAACTTGTTCGCCCGTCGGTTGTAACCGGGCTTTGTGAATTGGCAAGCGCACCAATCGTTTGTAGTTTTCAAAATTTAGATATCGTTCCACTGGGATTGAAAGTCCAATAACAACAGTAATCTTCTTCTTACTATGGTAAATATGAAGGAAATTATAAACAAAAGAATGATTTATATACAATTTATACAGTATTCACAAAATAGCATGGTTGAGTGATTCATAGGATAAAAGAAAATAAAATCTATCTAAAAAATTGAGTTGTAACCTAGAATAGGTAAGATACTTGAGATAAACACAGATAAACAAATTATGTTGGAAATTGGATCCCTAATCTAGAATAACAATGAGGAACTCAAAACATGCATGTTTAATCATCAAGTTTCATGTCATTGCAGCTTAAAATCATTATAACCGATCCCTCGTGATATAAATTCTAAGAATTCACCGTAAAGTCCGATCCCTCGTGAGCTTTCTCAGTAAAAACTTGCATTAAGACCTGGCCTTATGGCAACAATGGTTAACAACCCCTATAGAATTGAGATATCAAAACAAGTTTCAATACGGCATAAATAATCATTCTCCCGTTTGACATTTACACTAATAAAACCAGTTTCGATACACATGAAAATCATTCTCCCGTTTGACGTTCATATTAATAAAAGGTTGAAATACTAACATGGACTTGAATCATAAACATGCAGAGGTCGAATTCACAACATTATACTCAATAGATTAGTTCACCAATTCCAACATAAACAGATTAGTTACACATAGTAAAAGTAAAAACAACACTTACAGAGTTTGACATTACGAAGAAGACGATGGAAACTTCACGATACAACGATCACAATACACCGAAACACACTCAAGTATCTAGAAAACTATTCTAGAACTACAACTCATAAAAGAAGTACTCAAAGTCGAGCACAAGAGAGAAGAGAAGAGAAGTGTATGGAATGGGATGCTATGAATGGTGTTGGATGGCCCTATTTATAGGGCTGAGCAAGGGTGCTGACGCTACGCGTCCCTGTGACGCTACGCGTCAGACTCCTGACTCAGCCTCCATTAAACACTTGATAATGGCCACTTTCAATAATTAATCTTGATCATGCCTGGCCACTTAGACATGTTTCCACGAGTTTTTGGCCATTTATGCTGATTGGGGTGGCCCTTGGGCTGAGTGGAGTGCCCATTATTGGGTCCAAGTGGGGTGGTTGGCCAAAAGTAGGAGTGGAGACAACGCAGCACTGACGCTACGCGTGGCTTTGATGCGTAGCGTCAGCATCAAAAATAGCACTTGATGCTACGCGTGGTGTGAGGTTACGCGTCAGATCTCCAGTGTAATTTTCTCTTGATTTCTTAACTTTTTCACTGCAAAACTAGAGAAAATCGATCAAGGGCAGATTATTTCCAATAACACTCATTTATTGAATTTAAATCCTAATTTTCTAACAAATTAAACTAATTTTTATGAATTTTATGAAATTTTTATTTAAGCTTTTATTAAAAATTTGAGGACTAACACATATGCCAAACAATATTGATTTATCAATCTTTTAATTAGCCAATGATGTCATGATGGATCCATTCTAATTGGTGGGAATACACTACAGTAATACACAAGTAGAGCCTAAGCTCAAAATAGAGCAACAACATTTGGCAGGCAAACAAAGATCCCTACTTGTTTAGGTTGCGTCAAGTAGGGTTTGGGCTCAAGATAGAGCAGCCATAATTGGTAGGCAAACAAGAACCCTACTGGTCCAGGTTGTGTTAAGTAGGGTCTAGGCTCAAGATAGAGCAGCCACAATTGGCTGGCAATCAAGGAACCCTTACATTCTAAGATACGTATAATTAAAGTAGGATCTGAGCTCATCACAAAGCAGCCCCTACCGGGCCGGATATCAAGGAACATCTACATCTCAAGATGTTTCCTCAATGTGTATGAATGCCTTCATTCTCTTTGATATTCATTAAACCATGTTTCAATTTTAATTCCATAACCAAATGGATAACCACAATCCTTAAATGATATACAAAATCATCAATTCCATTCATCATGGATATATTTCTTATAAAGCATATCTTAATTCATTAACAAGGCATTCATTCACAGGAGAATTTTCATTAACAAGGTATTCATTCACATGTTCATTTAATTCTCAATAATTATCCTCAATAATCAACCAAAATTCATATATTAAATAATTCATTCTTAATGTTGAAAATATTTTGGCAGGAACCTACTAGAGTATTTTGAGCATATCTTGAGTTACAGAAATCATTTTTAGGTAAAACAAGTTCTTAAATGTTAATAACTCAATTATCTAAAACTTTTATGAAGATAAAAAACACTGATTTCATATAGATAAGTCCCATTTCAGAAAACAATAAGCTGACTCGTAAGAAATTTTCCAGCTTGCACATATTTTAGTGTTTTGATAATATCTTGAGCTATAAAAAATATTTTGATATGAGACCAATTTCTATATTGTAGTAACTCAAATACCTACAATTTTTATTAAGACAATAATCTCAAATTATGTATAAAAAATTCCTAGTATTTAAAATTATAAATTGATTTACATAAATTTTCCAACAGGAACATACTTTAGTATTTTAGGGACAACTTTAACTACACAAAATATTTTTAAGACTAGTTTCTAAAATTCACTAACTCAATTACCTACAAATTTTTATAAATACAATAATTACTAATTTAGTATGGATAAATCCCAGTTTTAAAAATAATGAACTGACTTCCAAAAACATTTTTTCAAATTCCACAGAAACATTTTCCAGCATTATATACTTCAATATTTTTAGAATATCTTTTGCTACAAAAATTATTTTTATATGAAACCAAATCCCATATTTCCATAAAACAAATATCTAAAATTTTCATGAAGAAATAAAATATTGATTCTCTATAAATAATTCCCATATTTGAAAATAAGAGCTAACTTTCAGAATATTTTCCGGCAAAAACATACTTTAGTAAATTAAACATATCTTGAGCTACAAAAAGAATTTTTATATGAGACTAGTTTTTAAATACTTATAAAACAATTATCTAAAACTTTTATGAAGACACCAAACACTGATTCTATAACATCCCAGGTGTTTTTATATTTAAAGGAATAAGTATATGTGCAATTGAGCCTAAAATAGTGATAACATAAGGATAAGAGGCAAATGTGTGAGTTTAAAATGAATTTAAATGGGAATTTGAGGATTTTTCCTGATGCGTAGCGTAGGAAAGACGCGTAGCGTCAGTTTAGAAATTATGACTTGATGTGTAGCGCTAGTATGACGCGTAGTGTCAATGTCGCGGACAAGAATTAAAGTCTTAGTGAGTCAAAACAGAACGCATGCAAGTTCTGGGGTCTTTATCCATTCTCTCTCTCTCAAGCCCTTGGAACTCAAAGCTAGTTTTTGGTGGATTCTTGAAATCAATTACATTGTAGACTTCGGGGAAATGAGGTATGTACATGGGAATCACCAATTTCACATTTCCTTTCTATCCCTCTTCACTTTTTCTCTCTAACCGTGGCTTCTAAGCATATTGGGGATTATGATTTTGAGCTTAATGGCTGTTTGGAGCTTGAATAAGGACCTTAGGACAATGGTATTCGAATGTGCATTCCTTCTCCCTTCCCCTTTTATAACTGAACCTTCAAAGTGACTTGGGGAGTGTTGATCTTCGTTTATACACCAAATCGGCATTTAATTGGTGTTCTTAAAGTGTTATGAGCAATAATGTGCTAACGGGTTTTGTGTTTCGATGTTCATAGGTGCTGAAATGAGTATTGGAGGACCGAGTGATGAAGCGAGTGTTGGATTCAAAAGTGGGAAAGCGAACCAAGTGACCGTGGGATGTGATTGACATCGAGAGCAACTTGAAGAAGGGTGGAACTGAGGTAATGGGGTGTTGGGTCGTAATAAATTAGAATTGGTTATGTATCTTAGGTTTGGAGGGAGTATAAAATAATAATAGGTTACGAGAAATTTAGGAAATTGGCTAGATGATAATTGATCTGTCCAGAACCGGGGTCAAGAGATCCGGTGTCGGGTCAGTCATAAATAGTGAGATGATTACGTCTTTGAAGACCGGTTATATGAGTATCCGATCTATGTATCTGATGTCTCTGTATGAAGAAAGCAGTCTGGGCATCCTAGAGGTCCTTCACATCGTCCTCACGTGTTGATGTGGGCGAAAGGTGGTGTCACCTGCGAAGATTCTCCGACGCTCAAGTTAGTAATCGTATTCCAAGTATGGAATGTAAATGATCACAGGGATCAGATGAATGCATAAGAGAGGAAGAATGATGAACCCGAACCCGAACTCGGAACCTTTCTCCAGTAAACTGAAGTGAATTGTTATACCTGATTGGCTCGGTTTTTGAGGAACTGTTAGTGGGGAACCACCAACCTTCATTATGCAAGTATATTATTGTTTAATGCGCACTCACCAGCATGATTGAGGTAAGTGGTTATTTTATATTGAGCGTAGGGAGTATGGGCTAGACTTAGGGGACAAGTTGATCATTCTCGTGAGCAGATTTTGGCTCGTAGTGTGGGGAACTATTGATCGGTCCCTGTAGCAATGCCCGTCTGGTCTTCTGTTGAGTAACGTGTATGTTACCGATATGTATGGTGTTATCCGGACTAACCAGTGCAGGGATAACGCTTGACTCGGGATTATAGTCTGGATGTATACCGATGACAGCGGTTGTATGTGTTATGATAGAAACCGGTTAATCGGTCTGGATCAGCTTCTCAACACTGGGTAAAAGGGGAACGGATGTGGTATCCGATATCTTGGTCACTACTTCGGATAACCGGTATAGTTGCAGGCTAAGTCGGTATCTTGTGATACCGATTGAGGTCGGCTAACATTTTTACCGACTGGATCATTGTTCAGTGATACCGACTAAACTCTGTGCTGGCTAAGATAATTATCTCTTAGTCTTAGGGCCGGTATCCAGACTGGATCAATAATTATATATATAAATATGCATATGTATGATTAAATGAATGCTTTAGTAGTTAATAACTTAAAAGGAGAATATATGTTATAAAAGTGTAATGAACTGATTGATTATTTGATAAGAAATGGATTAATTGAGTTATGTAAATTATATATATGTAGTATGTTGGGAATCGTGAATTGAAATGGATAACGATGATGTTTCATGATGTATATGTTTGTATGATTATGAAGGGTATGGTGAAGTTGATGAATAATGGTGAATTTAAAGAATAATGGTGATTTGAAACATTGAGGCGTGATGTTCAAGGGTCGGGTCTGTGTGGCTACCTTATGGGATTGGCGAATATTATTTACTAATAGGTGATTATTAATGATTGATGATGAGATATGTGATTTGAGATGTATGCATATGTGATTATGTAGTGTAGGATGGCCGACGGTATGATTTGCCCCTCGTTTTCGACTCTTATGGTCCTTTGTGATCCAGTTGAGCTACCCAATGGTCAAGTAGGACCCAGTGGTTGAGGTGGAGAGCCAAGTAGGGCTCAGTGGACCAAGCAGGGTTCATCGGATATCAGGTAGAACCCCCAACTGAAGGTCAATCCTTTTAGTATCCAGATACTAGGCGTCGAATGTTATATACAAGTCAGTTGTGATAAATTTGATTTGATAATAATAATGTTTTATAATTGTAATTAATTGTTAATGATGTATGTGATTTGAATGATGAATGATGATGATTTATGTAATTTCTCTTTGCCTTGAGACTATGTTATGTGTTTAGCAATTGTTGATTGTTATGAAATGATGTATATATATATATATATATATAAATATGAGATTGTAATGGAACCCGTAAGTTGCATAATAATAATATTAAGTTTGAAATTGTTGTCTTTGTTATAGTTACCATTTTAGATTAATTATGATTTTCCAATTCACTCTTGTTGTGGTTTCTTTCTTTTAGTAGCCAATGTTAGGGAAGGTGCGGATGCCCCAGAGGATGCTGCCGAGTAAAGAGTGAATGCTAATAAAGCTGTAGAAATGAAATTATGTAATAATTTAGTGATGAATTGTTTCTATTATTAGTTGATGCGTGTTATGATGCATGATGATTATAATGGTGCTTTGGGAGACTTAAAGTCCCTTGGATTAATTGTGATATGTTGTTGCTATTTCTATGCATGATGAATTGATAATGATGAAGTGAATTTGCAATGTGGATTGATGAATTTAATATGTGAACTAAGTTTATGGAGTAGGTGATGAAATGTGTAATTATTGGCACAGAGCCACATTTGATTGATGAATTGATATGGGTAGGTTCTGCACAGTGTATGTAAATTGTGTGTGGTGATGTGGCATAAGAATTGATTGATGTGATGATATTTGATGCATGTTATGCATATAGTGGAAATAGGCAAAAATATGTAAAACTAGGAACTCAATTGGTGATTTTGTGATCCGGTGGGTTTAGGGACCCCGGAAGGGACCAATAGGTTCCCTATAATATTTAGAAGCTGAAGCTGTGCATATAGGCCTTTGGTGAATTGGAGCCCATTTGGGCAGTTTGGCACATAGGCTTTACATATAATTAACTTAAATGCATTTTTGTGTATAACTTACGCATATGATGGAATTTTAGTAAATGGACTGTGCCTATAGTTTCGGAATGGGGGTAACATATTGCCCATGAAGTTTGGTGAGATTTGGAATTGAATTGGGCAATTTAGGACCCCTTAAAAGTTGGCAAAATGGTCTAAAAGCCATGGCAGCAGCATTGCTGCTACTACCTGATGCGTAGCGTCAAGAGAAACGTTGGGGCCCCATGCGGCAGGCCCTTGTTTCCCCCAACCCTTGTTTTTCTGACTTTTAAGCAAAAATTTAGTATTGAGGGGTTATATTTAGGCAGTTTTCAAGGCATTAGGTGCTAGATGAGTATTTTGATGTTGGGTGATCTTTTAATTAATTATTTTTGTGAAAAATTTACCTAGAATTTTAATTGAATGATTAAAAGTAAGGTTAAATAATATGGGGATGTTATAGATTCTCTACACATAAATCTCAATTTTAATAACAATACACAGACTCACATTGATAATTTTCCAACATGAACACACTTCAGTAATTAAGGTATATTTGGAGCCACAAATATTATTTTAACATGAAACCAATTTGTACAAATTTACAACACTGTTATCTACAACTCTTATAAAGACATAAAAGGTCAAATATGCAAGGAGAACTCCTACTTTTACTCTATTTCCATTAATATAGAGCACAACCTCAAATTGAAACATACTTTAGTAGTTTGGCCATGACTTTAGCTATAGACGTCATATTCATGTGAATCAAATTCTATGCCACATATAACACAAATATCTACAACTTTGATGAAGACATGAAAATTAAATTTTCACTTCAACAGTCACGTATTTACAAAACAAGTACGAGATGAAAACCTGAGATTCCTAGGTCAAGCATGCAATCCTACTAATTTCATACACAAATATCTACTAATTTCAATTCTACAAATGTTATGAGTTCCCTTCTTGCTCCAATTCAAGAAAATGGCTTTGTGAGAATGAAGAAAAATAGAAGAAATTCCTTCTGTAATAAGAAAATGGAAGTGATCAAATGAGATTATGGTATAATGTGTTTTGGCCAAGTGTATATATATATATATATATATATATATATATATATATATATATATTGAAAAGAAAGATAGGAAGTGGAGTAAGCATTGTTATGGAAAATGGGATGTGAGTTGGAAAAAGAAAGAAAGAAAATGAAGAAAGTGGGAAATGATTGATAAAGGTAAGTAGAATAATGAGTGGTTTGTCAAGAGTGAGTAAGAGAATTGAGAGAAAAAGACAAAAGAGAGTGGGAAAGGAATTATTAATATAAGAGTAGGTACTAAGTTATACAAATAAGTGATACCTTTAGAATATGATTGAATTTTCAAAATGATCTGAATAAATGATTGAATATATCATTGTAATCAGAATTTTTGGCTCTACATTTTCATATATAATCTATGAAATAAACCGAGTAAATAAATAATATAGTTAATTTATACACAACTGGAACAAATACATAGATATAAACTCAAATTTCTAAAAACTAGATGTTTCATTTTGTCTATAAGCTGCCTCATAAAATTTAAGGATCTGAATAATAGAACAAACTTCTTCCACCATGGCTTTGTAAAAGATAATAAAGTCATATGTAAAAAGAAGATGTGAGACACTAGGGGCATTTTATGTTATCTTAATACCACAAAGAGACCTAACCATCATAACCTTAGAAATCAAAGTAGATAAAGCAGTTGCACATAAGATAAAAAAAATAACCGAGTGTAAAAAATAACCACGCTATATATTAACTCAGTTTAAAAAATAACTAAGTTTATATGTGTATCAAAAATAAAAAAATAAAAATTCAAGAACTCTATAAACTCGGTTGTAAATATAACCACGTTTATATCTATGTTTTAAACTCGGTTTCCGTGTAACCGAGGTCAAAGCTTTTGTTTAAAATTTCAAAAATACCATCGCGCTATATATTAACTCGGTTCCTTTTTAACCGAGTTAATATCCCGTGCTTATATCCAACTTTTGTACTAGTAGAACTTGGTTTCACGTGGAACATGGTTCTTATATTGTTCTCATAATTTCAAAATTGTCACTGTCTCTTTTCAAACATGTTTTTCTCCTTAAACCAAGTTCATACCCTTATGTTGGTAGCCCTTTTTTGTACTAATGAAGTAGGGTGATCACCCAGTCTCACACCCTCTCTAAGGGAGAAAAAATTACCCCCTTTCCCTGTTCACAATCACATAAAAGAACATAGTGTGGCACACCTTCTAATCAAATTCACTCAATTCCTTAAAAAGCTCATTTTAGTCAACACACACAACAAAAAAAGCCACTTAACCTTATCGTAGGCTCTAGTCATATCAAGCTTCATAGCCATATACCCCTTGCTCTCAGGGACACATTTTTGCATATAAAGAAAAGACTTAAACTCAACAATAGTATTGTTAGTAATCAACCTCACTTTAATTCTCCTTAATCAACTCATTCAACACCAGTTTAAGCCTATTAATAATTGTTTTGATAATAGTTTTTAATATAACCTTACAAATGTTCAGGTTCTTTGAATTTTTAACCTTAGGAATCAAAATAACTAAAGTGAAATTGATATCCTCGGACTCTTTCCATCATTCAAAACCCTCAGAACAAACTTAGTAACATCTACCCTTACAATTCCCCCAAAACTTTCGATAGAACAAAGTAAGGGTGCCATTCATACTTGGCGCCTTTGTTAGGTGCATTTGGTGAAGTGTAGTGTTGACCTCAAATGTTGTAAAAAGTTGAGACAACATCTCTCTATGGGCACAAGTGACATGGTATTGGACAAGGGTAGCAAGCTCCACCACACTACAAATATATGAAGTTGTGAAAAGATCTTCAAAATCAAAGATAAGCCTTCCATAATATGCTCCCCATCCGCATAAACATTGCCCTAAGTATCTTCAATTTCCTCAATGACAATTCTTGATTGCCTCTGAGAGGCTTTCTTATGAAAGAAAGAGGTGTTCCAATAACTAGATTTAAGCGAATTCGCCTGAGAACCTTGACTTCTATAACGCTCCTCCTTCTTTAGCAACTCATCCAAGCACCCTCAAGCACCAATACTTAGCCTTAGTAATCTCAGTATGCACACGTTGTTTCACTTTATTGATTTTTCTTGGCACGTCTTGGTTTGTTGAGGAATGTCCCCAATCGTGTCCTTGCTCAAAGGCATCAAGTCTTGTATAATATCAGCTAGATTAAACATCACATTAGATACCCAATTAAACCACCCCTCCTCAACAACTTTCGATAGAATAAAGTAAGGGTGCCATTCATACTTGACGCCTTTGTTAGGTGCATTTGGTGAAGTGTAGTGTTGACCTCAAATGTTGTAAAAAGTTGAGACAACATCTCTCTATGGGCACAAGTGACATGGTATTGGACAAGGGTAGCAAGCTCCACCACACTACAAATATATGAAGTTGTGAAAAGATCTTCAAAATCAAAGATAAGCCTTCCATTATATGCTCCCCATCCGCATAAACATTGCCCTAAGTATCTTTAATTTCCTCAATGACAATTCTTGATTGCCTCTGAGAGGCTTTCTTATGAAAGAAAGAGGTGTTCCAATAACCAGATTTAAGCGAATTCGCCTGAGAACCTTGACTTCTATAACGCTCCTCCTTCTTTAGCAACTCATCCAAGCACCCTCAAGCACCAATACTTAGCCTTAGTAATCTCAGTATGCACACGTTGTTTCACTTTATTGATTTTTCTTGGCACGTCTTGGTTTGTTGAGGAATGTCCCCAATCGTGTCCTTGCTCAAAGGCATCAAGTCTTGTATAATATCAGCTAGATTAAACATCACATTAGATACCCAATTAAACCACCCCTCCTTAACAACTTTAGCACACCCTCCTCTCGCAACCAAAAGATTTGCACCTGTAATATCTTTTTTTCTCTACCTTTTTCATAAGACAAATGGTGAATAAGAATTGGGTTATGGTCATGGTAATAAGGACAACAGAATTGAACCCCCCACTCCTTCCATAGATCATTCACAAGACCTATACCTAGCCACTCCATTATTGTGTTGGGCTCCACCTTCTTATTAGTCCAAATGTAACCCCTACCCATAAGGCTAACATCTTACACACCACACTCCAAAATTGTGTCACGCATAGGCCTCGTCTCAACAAAATCCACAGGGTTACCAGTATATTTTTCATCCAAAGCCATCACTTGAGTCATGACATTTAATGCATTATATGGTTAATTTTACTATATGTAATGATTCTTAATTTATAATTATAGTAAATAGGAATATTAAGTCTAATTAATTTATTAATTTAAAATTTAACTGAAATTTAAATCTGTAAATATAATTTTAACTTTTATATTATATTAAAATATATTGAAATTTTGAAATTTTAATAGTTATAAATTTAATTTAGATTGAATTTTGAAATTTTATTTATTATATTAAAAGTTAGAAATTTTAGTTTTTAATTTAAATTATATTATAAGTTTAAATTTTACAAATTGTAATTTATAATTCGAAATAATAAATAACTATAAATTTAAATAGATGCGATATATAATTGTAGCTTTTATTGAAATTCAAATTTGTAAATACAATTTTAAATTTTATATATTATATTAAAAATTTTAAAAGTGATAAATTTAAGTTAGATTGAATTTTAAAATTTTATTATTATATTAAAAGTTAGAAATTTTAGTTTTTAATTTAAATTTTTATATATTATGTTGTAAGCTCAAATTTTACAAATTACAACTTAAAATTCAAAATAATAAATAACTATAAATTTAAATGGATACAATATATTTTTGAAATAAAATTATACTACCTCCAGTTCTAAATATAAACAAATTTTAGTGGAATTTTTTGGTCCTTTAATATAAGCAAAATTAAACTTTCCCAATATCATTTAATGCTTATTTACCAAATATGTCCTCATTATATATATTTCCAAGACCACTAATTCCTTATGTATTAAATGATACTAAGGGTATTTTAAAAATTAAATCAAATATGTAGTAACATTAATATAAATAACTACCTCCAACTAAATTAGATATATTTGCTTATATTTGTAACCGAATGTAGTATAATATATTATCATATATTTGATAATAGTTAGAATGTGATTTTAAATTAGTACGTAATTAATATTGAGTGTGGTAAATTTGAGTTAAACAGTCAAAAGACATTTAATGCAATGAAATAACAATAATCATCATCATTGCATTGCGGACATAAAACATTACACAGCGTATAGGTTTGTTAGCTTGGAGGATTTATTTTTGGGCTTTAGATTTTGATCTAATGGATGTAAATTTTTGCTGGAGGGAGGTGGACGTATGCACTGCGAGAGAGGATCCAGGTCTTATTACCCCGCCCCATTTCCTTCCCTAAGACCGACAACAAGTAGCAGCAGCAGCACACGCCTTTCAGTAGTGGTCTCTCTGCAGCCATGACGTCGTCGTTTTCCGCCGCGGTGTCTCACTCTCACACATACCTCCATCACCATCACCACCACCACCACATCTTCCTTTCTCAATGCCGCCCTTTCTTCCTCTCCCGCCGTCTCCATTCCCTTCGGTATCTCTCTTTCAACTATCCTTTTAGGTTTCCTCCTTTCTTCTAGATCAATTCACGCATTTTTTTGAATTTACTGCGAGTGAGATTAATTGCTTTGTTATCAATTAATTCACGAGGATCAGTGTTCTCTGTTTCAGAAAGGGTCTTACTCTATCGCGGGGAAGAGAGTCACCAAGCTTCACTGTTTGTGCTTCATTCACAGGTTGGTACCTGCTTTTATGTTTGGTATTTTTAAGGAGGCAAATCCAATCACGTTGTTTTCCCTTTATTTGCTGCCAGATGTTTCGCCAAATGTGTCTTTAGAGGAACAAGAGCTATGCAAAGCAGAAATTTGGTCTGTTCACAAATTTGGTGGAACCTGTGTGGGGACCTCACAAAGAATAAAGAATGTTGCAGACATAATTCTCAGCGACGATTCGGAGAGGAAATTGGTGGTTGTCTCTGCAATGTCAAAGATCACAGATATGATGTATGATCTTATCTACAAGGCTCAGTCACGTGACGAGTCTTATATATCTGCCTTGGATGCTGTTTTGGAGAAGCATAGTTCAACTGCACATGACATACTTGACGGGGATAATCTTGCTACTTTCTTGTCTCAGCTGCATCATGATATTAATAACCTTAAGGCAATGCTTCGGGCAATATACATAGGTTATGATCCCTCCCTTTGATCGTTTGTTCCTTTTTTATTCATGGCATGAAAATGCTATTTATTTTTCCGTTCTTTTATTAATTTTTTCTTCTTCAGCTATATCTATCTCTTTAGAGATCCTCAGTTGCACCTTGGATGTTATCTTTATATTGCCCTTGTTTTTCATTAGTTGTCACTTATGACTTTCCTTTCTTGGTGTTATGTACACTGTAATAGTATTGATGTTAATGTATATTGTGTTAGTTACGTCTCGGTCACTATTTTATGATACATTGTTGTTGACACTATGTTGTAATAATACGCAGATGTTTATCTTCCTTCTTTATGCATGATTTAAAAATGTAATATCAATTCCTTTTTTTACATGTATCATGTATGTATGTATGTATGTTATCGAAACAAAAAATTGTTCATTGTTAAAAAGGTGTCTACACTGTTGCTTAAAATGAATTTAAGGAGTTACAGGAGTTACTCTTTCAATGTGACTAACATTTTGAATATCTTGCAGCTGGTCATGCAACAGAATCTTTTACAGATTTTGTTGTGGGACATGGGGAATTATGGTCTGCTCAGATGTTGTCTCTAGTTATTAGGAAGGTCTGGTCTGCTGTTTTATTTAGGAAGATCTGATTTTTCTCCTTTAGTATCTGAACCGAGCTCATTGCGTCATTTTTCTTTTCTGGTTCTACAGAATGGGACTGATTGTAAATGGATGGATACAAGGGAAGTCCTTATTGTAAATCCTACTAGTTCTAATCAAGTTGATCCTGACTACTTGGAATCTGAGCGAAGACTTGAAAAATGGTACTCTTTGAATCCATGTAAGGTAATCATTGCTACCGGATTCATTGCTAGCACACCTCAAAACATTCCTACCACGTTGAAGAGAGATGGAAGTGATTTCTCAGCAGCAATTATAGGTGCTCTGCTTAGGGCTCGTCAGGTCACTATTTGGACAGATGTTGATGGTGTATATAGTGCAGATCCTAGAAAAGGTTTGTGGTGCTCCTTAGTTACTTTATGTGCAAGTTGAACCATGACTCACTGAGGGTTGTGCTTGGTATATATTATTTTTAGAGATTATTTCAGTAATTGATTATAGCTATAAGTGATTATTATGTAATACGTATGTGTGGATGTGTTAGGTGAAAAGTGATTTCAAAATAATCTATTTCATTTGGAATTTTTAAAATAATTGATTATTTTGTGTTAAAATTACAAAACAGGGTATAAAATTATTTGTAGTAATTGGATATGCATTTAAATTAATTAATTAATTAATGAGGCTAAAATAGGAGATCAAGAGTTGAGTTGAAAATATTTAGTTAACTTGTAACCATAATCTCCAGAAATCTGCTTATAGATTGTAATTTGAAAATAGAATTATCATATGATTTTTAGATTATAATATGACTCTGACAGGTTATCAAACATGTCAAAACAGATTAAAATTGAAAAAATAAACCATACCAAACATGCACTGGGTGGATTATGAGAATTGGTAATGAGATGGAGTTCTACCCTGGACTTGTTGATGATGCTTCTGTCAAATGTTTGACTGTGACTTCCATAACATGTAGTTTTGATTTGATAAAAACAATGATATATTCTGCAGTTAGTGAAGCTGTGATTTTGAAGACATTGTCTTATCAAGAGGCATGGGAAATGGTGAGTTGGACTCTAAAGCCTCAAAAATCTCAATACCTCTTTCGCTCATAAAAGTTAAGGAGATTAACTTTCAAACTGTCTGTTGTACAGTCTTATTTTGGTGCAAATGTTTTGCATCCTCGCACAATTATTCCTGTGATGCGATATGGTATACCCATTATGATAAGGAACATTTTCAACCTTTCTGCTCCTGGAACAAAGATCTGCCAACCAGAAGTTAATGATCATGAAGATAAGCAAAACCTGCAAAATTATGTCAAAGGATTTGCAACCATAGACAACTTGGCACTTGTAAATGTTGAGGGGTGAGTCATGAATTTCAGTCATGTTGCATGATGGATATTGGATAGTTAGCTTTTTTTATGCATGATAGTTTCTATTTCATTTAAGGTTTTTTCCAACCTATATTAGTTGTCCTAGTTGTAGATCCCATTTTGCAATGATTTTCTTTTTGCAGAACTGGAATGGCTGGTGTTCCAGGTACAGCAAGTGCTATTTTTGGTGCAGTAAAAGATGTTGGAGCTAATGTTATCATGATATCTCAGGTGCACATATAATCTTTTGCACCTTTTCTAGTTGTCGATGTTGAAATATAAGAAAGAAATTGCATTTGTTATTAACACTCTTTGTGTAGGCTAGTAGTGAGCACTCTGTATGCTTTGCTGTACCTGAGAAGGAAGTAAAAGCTGTTGCGGAGGCGTTGCAATCTAGATTTCGTCAAGCTTTGGATAATGGGCGTCTTTCTCAGGTGCTAGCTGAATCCAATTCTATAGCAACCAAATACATCTTTCTGTTCAATTATTAAGACTTCACTCTCTTGAGTGATATAAAAGACTGGGGATTTATCATTATACATTCTGTGGATTCAAGAACTAGATGAACCATTTGTATCATGCTTCTAATTTGGCGATAAATCAAAGACTGAAGTGTCAGATTATATTTTCTTTATAATTTGTTTTTGTTGTGTAAGACTGGTTTGTTTTTCTCTTCTAAATTTAATAAAAAGGACAGATTAGTGTTAAAATAAATATGCAAGGTACTGACATCTTATTGTCGTCTAGAAAAGAGGAAGTAAATATTAGTGATGCATATCAGCAGTTGGGAACTAAGTGCGTGTTTGCTATATAGCTGTGGTTTTCCAAACTTGATTGAGTAGAAGTGGAAATTTTTCCATCCATCAAACACGTTTCGAACTTTGTGCTTTATAAATTATACATAACAGCAGTTGATCTTCTCAATAAAAGGAAAATCAGTTGAACCAACTCTATACCAAACAGAAACTAAAAAGGAATGCAGTCTGTTGGAGTTCAATAAAATATTATTAACCAGATATATCTTGCTTGCTCTTTTTGTATTGAAGTTGTGGCAATACTGTATTTTGTAATAAAAAGGAATGCAGTCTCTTGGACTCTGCTTCTGGCCTTTTCTTCACGAGACAGTCAGATGTGAAAGACTGAAAGCTGTATTGAATGGGAATTTATTTTTCACATTTACTTATGTGCTTATTTCTTTTGTTTGTTGATTATCATGTAAAAGATTCATCAAAGCTGAGTAGTTTCATTTATTCTGTTTAAATTAGTATATACAAATAATGTTGAAATTTAAAGCCTGTTGTTATTTTATTATCTTTAATACATTCTAAGTTATGTAACACCTCTCAGGTTGCGGTTATTCCAAATTGTAGCATTTTGGCTGCTGTTGGCCAGAAAATGGCTAGCACACCTGGAGTTAGTGCCACCCTTTTCAATGCATTGGCCAAGGTCAGGAAATTTTGTTTAAGATATTTCTTAGGTTAAAGGTGTATTTTTTAGATATACACACATATTTTCACTTCTTTTCACATTTTTATGATCAAACTTTTTGTCATAAACAGGCCAATATAAATGTCCGTGCTATAGCCCAAGGTTGTTCTGAGTATAATATTACTGTTGTTATCAAGAGGGAGGATTGTATAAAGGCTTTACGGGCTGTCCATTCCAGATTTTATCTCTCAAGAACCACCATAGCAATGGGCATTATTGGACCTGGATTAATTGGGAGCACACTACTTGACCAGCTAAGGGATCAGGTGTAGTTTCTGAAGACAATTATGTATGCATGAATCATAATATAGTTTTTACCTGTACTTGTTTTGGTTTATATTTTTCCTTTTCGTGCCCTTGGTGTGGACGACATTGTTAAAGAAGTTTTCTGTTGATAGTGGATCAAAACTTAATTCTTGGTAAATTATACAAAAGGGTAGAAAAAATTCAGATGTTTGCTTCAGAAACCAGTGACAATAGGAAAAGGAGTACTTAGGGTATGTTTAGGAGTTTAGACTTGGCGGGAAAGGGAGGGGAAGGGAAGGATTAAGTGGGAAAATAAGGGAAGGATGGAAAGGGGCAATCTTCATAAACCCTACTGATAAACTAAACTCATAAACACAAGTAGGGGAGGGCATCATGAAAACCTTCCCCTCCCCTCCCTTTTCCCACTCCCAAAATATTCTTAGAGAGAAATTGTAAACTAGGAATTAAGTAGTAATGATTACTAGGTTATGAATAAATCGATTATAAAATAGACCTATTTATTCAGTACAAAATACATGCTAAGATAATAGCAGATCTAAATTGTTACATTATGTATTGGCTTACTTATAGGCAGGGACACATGACCTGTCATATGACATGAATCACATGATCTTTTTATTCCCAAACTGATTAACAATTGGCAAATGATTAGAGTTAAACAATCAACTTTTGATAGAAAGCGATCACATTCATTTACTTATTTTCTTTGCCTTGTTTTGTGTATGGGGAAGTGAATTTCCACTTAGTAGCTCTTTGGAACCAGAACTTTTCAAGTATTATGTTGTTTGTTTGTATAGGGCATGTATTATGTGTTAGATATAAGAGAAATCGTGGATTCTTAAATTCAATACCACTAGTAAAAAATTATTCAATATCATGTGTTATCAAATAGCTGTGATAGTGGTGCTATAGCGCTATAACATAGCGGAATTTCATGTAAGCGCAATGCATTGTGGAGTGTTGTGTTTTTCACAAGAGTTTTTAGGCCGCCATCGCTATAGCGGTGTGGTAGGTGCAGACTGTAATGGATGTTTCCTTTGAATTCCATTTTTTTAAATGATTCTGATGGCAATTTTTCATTACGAATTATTGGGATATTGGAATTTTGAAAGTCCTACATTGACCTCTTTTTATACTTCTAATTGTTCCAACCTCTGAATAAGCTGATCCCCTCTGGCCACCCTATCTGGTGAGTGCATCCATCTCCGGTGAGTCCCACCAGCATGTCCCACCATCTTCTTTGGTAAAGCTACTTCTTAGGTCCCTGTTTTTTGCATACACCTGTCTCTGTTTTTACTTCTAATTGCCACAACTTCTGATCAAGGTGACCACTCCAGCCACTCTCTCCAGTGAGTGTGTCCCCATCAGGTGAGTTCCTTCGGCAACTTCCACCATCTCCAGCAAGCACCTTCTCCGATAAAGCTGCTTCTTAAGTCCCTAATTTCTATATAGTGCTCTGTTTTGGAGAACCTTCATTTTTTTTACTCAAATAAGGCAACTTAAACTTGTTTTTGAAAGCTTTTTCCTGCTGCACCTTCAATTTTCACCCATAAATGGCAAGTATACTTTTTTTGGTATGTATAACTTTTTGCCTGCAACATGATCTGCTATAAATCATAATGGGTTTTTGGCTTTCTGCTAAGTGAAATTGACAACACTAGGCTTGCCCCTGTGTTTGGTAGAAGACTGTAATTTTAATAATTTAATCATAGTTGTTAGGGTGTTGTGTACAACGTACATTACCACATTAGTGACATTGTTTGTGTGGGTTCTTTGGCTAGACAACCTCAATCTTCCTCTTCAGTTAGTTGGCGTATGAATTATCTGAAGTTTAGTTAGTCTTCTTGATAACTGTATACAGCTGTAAGGTTCTGTTGAAAACTTGCTAGACAAGCTAGATCTATTATAATTTATATAAACTCATCTTCTATTAGATTGTAATGGTTAACAACAATTGATTCATTAATCTATAACAAAATCAGATTCAGATCCTCTCTGCCTTAGCTCTCCCTCCCTAGAATTCTATTACTTTTTTGTGGTGATAGTTGGGTTGTCTAGCTCTAAGATTCTTATGCATCTCTCCTTCTAGCCTTTTTTATAATTTGTACTTACATTTCTTTATAGGGCTTTGATCCCTGACAAACATTTTACAATCCCATGTTCAAATATGTTGCTTGCAATGCAAAACATAGAAGGTTATCTTCATTTTATCAGGTTAACATACTTGAGTTGAATTATGTGACAATCACATGACATTTATTTCAACGCAGGCCTCAATCCTGAAAGAAGAATTTAACATCGATTTGCGTGTACTAGGCATACTTGGTTCAAAGTCGATGCTTCTTAGTGATGCGTAAGTTGAATCACTCTGACTGAAATGTCTCTCTTTGAATGAGGGTTAGGCCTTCTTGCTTGAATCAGATGACATGCAAGAAGGCGGACTTCATTTTACACTTCACTCCTTTTCTCTTTTTGAAAAGCATTATTGATTATTATTAATCATTTATGTATTGTTATTTAGATAGTAGAAGATTGTTATTACTTTATTAGAAGGAAAGAAAAGGTAGAACAAAACTTCCTGAAGAACACCAAATAAAGGAAAAAAGAAAAAATCAAATACAAGAGAGATCTTTCCAATGCTTTTGCATATGGAAGTAACAAAAACTCTTGAAAGAACTGCTAAGAAGCATAAGAACACTCAACTCATAGTATGTTGATTGCGATGATTTTTCCTTAAATTATCTGATCAAGGTGCCATAGAACAGAAACATGGCATATAGCAATAACATTTTACCTGCTAGAACCTCTGAATCAACATTTAAGTTACAAGTTATGTGGATGTATACAGTTTCACCAAAAATGAAGATGTGTAATGTCACACGCATGGTTCTATGATCAGTTGTTAGTTATACTATTCTTGAAGTTTTATCATTCATAAAGATGGACCTCTTTCATTTTCTACCTTTTAGGCCATAGTAACCTGATTACGTCTGCTAGATGAAATGGATTCAATATGTTAGTGATATCTGATTACTTTTGGCCCTTCAGGGAGCCATGGTTCTTGATTACTCTAATCTAGCTTATAATGATGAAGTTTGTTTGTTGGCAAGAGGAATTCGTTGGTTAATATAGTGATCATGGGCTACATCTACAAATTTCATCCCTTGATACTGCAATTTCTTCTTGCAGGGGCATTGACTTAGCTAGATGGAGAGAACTTCGAGAGGAAAGAGGAGAAGCAACTGATTTGGAAAGATTTGTTCAACATGTACATGGGAATCATTTTATACCAAACACAGCATTAGTTGACTGCACAGCTGACTCTGTCATTGCTGGTTATTACCATGACTGGTTGCGCAAAGGAATACATGTAGTGACTCCTAATAAAAAGGCAAATTCTGGACCACTTGATCAGGTAAAGTAATCCTTATTGTCGTTTGATGGATAGCTGATGGAGTCGGATATCAAACACGACATGAAAAATGCTTCTTTATTGCAGAACCATAATTCCCAATATGATACTAATGTGGTACAGATTAGGAATAGGAAGAATTACAAGATTACAATGACCTGGGGCAAATCGAGAGACCTCACTCTCCAAGCCTGCCCAAATCTATTCCAGAAAAAGAGTAACTAATAACTGCCACTGAGCTCTTACTTATACTGCTAAAAGAGCCAGCTGTCCTAACTAACTGAATTAGTTGGTTACAGCTTAAAGATTCTTTAACCATTTTCCTGTTTCTCCTACTATATATATACATTTCTGAACCTATCAATAGCATTTCTTGTTTGTTATTGACTTATCTCCTTTTTCTGCTTTTTACAGATATACCTGTCTTTTTTCCCTTTAAGTACTCTGCTGAAAATATCAATTCCATACATTAATTTAGATTCATGTACTTTCTAAGTTTTTTTTTTGTTTTATTTTTTAAAGTTGTCTTTTAAAGGAAAGGGGAAATTCTTGTTTGTCGTTCTTTTAATAGGAAAACCACATTATTACATTATCAATAACGTTCATATTTTACATGATTACATCCGTGTGCAGCTATCAAATTTGCTAGTATTAGAGTAAACTTAGTTTAACTGTCCAGCAGTTATACAACTAACAGTAATCTGTAGTTAACTGAGGTAGCATATTCAGTAGGCTAATTATTACAGAAGCTAAAGCTCACCATACAAGACTGTCCTGCTGGACTGAATTAATGAATCAACACATTATTTCAGATTCAAACCATTTTCTCACTTTTGTTCTCTATTCTTCTCTCTAAAACTGGGTTCACTGAAGCCGGTCGTACAATTGTGCCAACTGCCAAGTAACAGGACCTCATGCTGAGGAACATGGATTTGAAGTAATTAATCTGTGAATCAAAAGTAAATATTTGTAATTATAGCTGTTAGACTTAAATGTGGATGTCAACCAGTCTTCAACATCTACTCTTGTCCATCTTATACCAAGAAATTTATTACTGTTACACTGATTGATTTCCAACTTTTTTAGTTCTTAACGTCTATGATCAAATTTTATTGTTATTTGTTACCATAAACTGGAACAGTAAACAACAGTGGGCATTGTTTTGGGTCATGCTCTTCCGATTGAACAAGTACTTTAAGGACATTTTTTAATTAATGTTTGGTAATTTTAAACACTCTTTATTTTAGATTTTGCAATTGTTGCTAGCACATATGGTAGTTACTTTGTAGTCGTAGTTACTAATGTTGGAGCTTTCTCACACCCATGCTCTCTGCATCTAGTATTTGAGGTTAAGAGCTCTTCAAAGGCAATCCTATACACACTACTTCTACGAAGCTACTGTCGGAGCTGGTCTTCCCATTGTTAGCACTTTACGAGGTCTCCTTGAAACTGGTGACAGAATATTGCAAATTGAAGGCATCTTTAGGTTTGTTTTGAGTTTTGACTTGATTTTGTCTTTATTTATCTTAATTCATGGATTGACACCTGCCATAATTCTCAGAGTTGGGAGACTTGTGACAATCTTGCATTCTACATTGGTTAACCACCCTCTTGCCATTTTCCTATTTTAAAGACAAATGAATTAGAACTTTATTTGGAGGATTATTCATGTCTATAGGCATTATTCATTAATCTTGAGCATTCACCATAAGGTGTTGCCTTGCCTCTGACTCTGCAGTGGGACTTTGAGTTACATATTTAATAACTTTAAAGATGGCCGAGCTTTTAGTGAGGTAGTTGCTGAAGCAAAGGAAGCAGGTTATACTGAGCCAGATCCAAGGGATGATCTGTCTGGAACAGATGTTGCTAGAAAGGTACAATTTACAATGCTGCACATGTTTACCAAATTATGTTGTTAAATGTTAATAAAGTCCCGTTATGCTGCAGACATTATAAGTTTCAGTTTTGTTTAGGATTTATGAGTAGGGCTTTAATTTAAATGATCTATGCAAGTGGAATATTTAGATTTTGAGGTTGATTGGGTTTAAACGTTCCGAAGCTTGAAAATTTAAGTTCTACCTTCATCTACCTATCAAATTATCAAGTGTTTTAATTCAAACTCAAATCGGATATTTTAAAATTTTTAGATGCCAGAACCATTTAAAGATTTAAAAACACAATTCAAAAGTTGAAGCAGATTAACATCATCTCAAACTGTCTCAACTGTCTATCTAGTGACAAATCTTGTAATATCAGGCAGATAATTATGGACAAAGGATCCTATAGCGTGATTGTTTCAAATGTCAGAGTGTATCCATCACTGATTTAAAGTGCGTAGTGATTCTTCATCCTCCCCCCACTAAAATTTAAGGATGTGTCACCCTTGTTCATTTTAGAGACAAGCCCACTTCAAAGGAGTTTTTTCTGATAATTATATTAATATTCCTCTTTGGTACGAAAACAGTTTGTGTTGAGATGTCTTAATATTAGACATAGAACTAAATAAATGTATTTGTCAGTATCTGTTTAGGAGACTTGTAGAAGATCCTAATTAAAAGAGTAGATCAGATGGAGGGCAGTCCATTTGCTATAGGCAGAGGCACACTTGGATTAGCATTATTTGCTCCATCTAGTCCTCTTTTGATTGTGGCCTTTTTAAGTCAACATCCTGACGCTGCTTTGTTTCTACAGGTGATAATTCTTGCCAGGGAATCTGGGTTGAAGCTTGAACTGTCTGACATTCCAGTTGAAAGCCTTGTACCAGAACCACTACGAGTAAGAATCAATTTCCATTTATTATCCGGTTCTTAGTTTTAGTATGGATCAAGTTGCTTGACATGGATGTTTTGATGATTCTGTGCAGGTTTGTGCATCAGCTCAGGAGTTTATGCAAGAGCTACCAAAATTTGATCCGGAGTTTGCAAAGAAACAAGAAGATGCTGAGAAGGCTGGGGAAGTGAGTAATACGATACTCTATATGTTTAAATATCTAGAAGAATAGTTGTATCAACTGCTTCATCCATGGATAATATTCTATAGATTTTTTTGTTATAAAATGCTTTATTCTTTTGGTTCACTATAATTACAAAAACTGCCACTTTATTTTTATTCTGTTTCCTATTTCAAAGTAGTGCATGTTTGAGATGCTGCAGGTGGGTTAGGGAATTTCTAATTAGACTGATGGCATACTAGAACACCTAAGTTATGTGTAACTAGTGGGTCAATGAGGGCTCTCCAACATAATGGAAGGAAGCTTAGATATTTCACAGCAAACTAAATTTTCAAATAAACCATTATTTCTAAGTAATAAAGTAAGTAGAACTACTGATTTATATTTGTGGGTTCCTATTTGTGTGTTGTTCCTTGTATGATATGATATATACTTTTCATGATGACATATAGTTATATACATACACAACATTGAGATTGTTATATCTGAACTTTGAAGGTCTTGAGATATGTGGGAGTGGTGGACGTGACTAATAGAAAAGGAGTGGTAGAACTGCGAAAATACAAGAAGGATCACCCGTTTGCACAATTGTCTGGTTCAGATAACATTATTGCATTTACAACAAGAAGGTATAAGAATCAACCTCTGATAGTTCGTGGGCCAGGTGCTGGTGCTCAAGTCACAGCTGGTGGAATATTCAGTGATATTTTACGACTTGCCTCATACCTTGGTGCTCCATCTTAAGTGTCATTCTATAAGCATAAATTTTGTATCATCTATTTGTTTCTCTTGACTTTCTTCGTAGGTTATTTGCTACTTTTTGTATCGTTTTGGCAACGTATGTATGTTGGCTGGTTTCCCTTGCAGCTTGTTTGGAAGATTAATAAGGGATGGAATAGAATTCCATTGGTCTTGTTTGCAATTTATATTGTAAAGGAACGGAGGTGAACAGAAAGATCATGGTTAACTTTCTTGAATGCCCCTTTTTTGAAGTAATCAAGTCAAGCTGTCGATAGGTTGATTTTCATGTGCCCCTCAGGGATCTCAAGTTGCTTCTTGGACGGTATTTGGGTGGACAATGTGTGTTTCTTCCTGGTTGGTTTGAAACGATTCTTTTTTTGATTGTATTGTCTCTGTCACGTGTCGCCTCTTTGTTGGTTGGTTTGAAAATTGTATAGTTGTATCGTTTTCTGTTTTTGTTGAAATACATTTATGATGACTGTGTTAGGGTAATGATTACACTTGTTCAATTACGATTTTACCCTTTTCCCTTAGCTTGTTTCTCTGCAAATAGTTGTCATTTTCACTATTTTTATGTTGCGTAATCTAAAGGTGACTTAGACTATTTTTACTTTGAGATCCAAGTATTCTTTCAACCTTGACTAAAATCTCAGACCATCTCTCTTGAGGTACCTTTCTTCGACTCCTTTTTAATATAGTAGTTATTCGTGAACTTGAGGACAACGATGACAACAATAGTTTTCTAGAGATGTTTCTTGGGCCTCTATCTTTGTGGTCATCCTAGGGATCTCTGTGTCAAGCCCAAATTCAATCAGATGATGGATGATGTAAAAACTCTTTTGCTTTCTTGCCTTTTTTAAACAACCACTTTTGATTTCATCAACAAAAAACTTGTCACAATGAGATATTGGTGAAAAGGATGAAGGCGTTGCTAAAAGAATCTAACTTGAGTAACTTGTCAAGTACCTCTACCTCTGTCTCCTAAAAATCGTCAAGGAGTCTTTGGAGAGGTATATTGTTCTCCCTTGTTTTTTCATCTTCATGAAATGAGGACTTCTTCATGTCTTTTGCCCAGATGTTGTTGACGGGATCCTCTAGTAGTAGCTCATTGTCCTCTTCGAACAATGAAACCTTTAATACAACTTGCTTTCATTCTAGCCAAGTTCACTTACCGAGGAGGTTAAAAACACTGGTGATAAGGTGCTCCAAGTCTATGGGGACGTGGATTGGGATTGGTGGCTTACTGAAAATGAGGGGTTTTGGATTACAAAGGAACTTTAGAACTGCTTATCCTGGTATGTCTTTGAAAGGACTAGGAGTATTTGTTGAGGATCCATATTGGTGTAGATTGGTGGTGGCAATCTTAGTTTGTGATTTTATTTCCTTTAGAACAATAGAGGATTTATATAGGTCGTGAAAGGGACATGCTTTGGATGTACACCTTCACCAAGGTTGGGGTTCGTCTCCTTTTCAACGACTTCGAGATAAAGGTCCTAAATTACGTCTTTGGCGTGCCTTCCCAACTTCACCCAAATGTGTGGGCCTTTGTAAGGAGCTTCAAGTTCTTAGCTACACCTATAAATTCAAACTGATCTTCGCCCTGTTCTTTAACATTTTCCATGTCCTCAGAAGGTCTAAACCCGGAGAGGGCATGAGCTATGTCGTCCTTAGAGCCTAATACCTAATATTCAAGTCATATGTAGAGTCCATAAAAATAGAGGGGAAAAACTCAAAAACTTTTTCTTTGCCATCCAAGTTATCGCACTGGAGTTCTAGTTCTCGATGGATCTTGATGGTAGGGAGAGATTTCACCTTTCTTAGACCTCAGAACATTTTGGCTTCAAAGTTGGTTCTTACAATCTAGACAGGAACTCTTTAATTTGTGAATCCTTCACCATTTTGGAAGCATTGGAATTGGCCGTGAGGTGTGATAAACCCAAACAAGAGAAGTTTTGAGCACAAACGAATCTTGGATAATGACGAGACTTTTCTTTCCGCTTACTTGAGTTCATCCCCTTTACCATTGTCCTTTGGTACTTATTAAATTTAAGCTAACTTTATATGTTTTCTTTTTCTTTTCCACATAATCCATGGTCGAGGAGATTGAAGTCCTGGGTCAATTGATGGCTAAAAAGGAACTAAAAAAAGGGCTTGATGTCGAGCTGAATGATGAAGATGTGGTTAAAGTTGATGTCTCTAAATTTGCCTAACATTTTGATTTTCTTGATGATTTTAAGGCCAATCGTCAGCACAAAGAGAAATAGGTTAAAAAGAAAAAAGAAAAGAAAAAGCAAGTCTCATAAGGATAAAGAGAAAAAGACTAGAGATGGGGTGGAGATCTCTAAGGCTTGTCCTTCTTTTGAAAGGGTTAAGGATCCCTTTGGTCTTTCCCTAGGCTCAATTTTAGGGTCGGGTGATGAGCACCCCTCGTTAGAGCTTTAAGGGCTCATGAGACAGGTGAAATTGAATGAAGATGATTCTTCAGCTTTTCTTCTAACGCATGGTATTGGTGTTGAGGGCCTTCATTAAGCTACGGATGCCACCGTCAAGAATGCCTAGTTGAGCTTGGGTATAATGGTAGAGTTTCATGACACTACCCTTGGCCAAAAGGATCTAACAAAGGAGGACTCAGTTTCCTACGAGCTTGCCTTGAGCCAGGATTTGAACAAGACCCTCAATGTTGTGAATAATGAGTACGCCTCTTGCATTCTTACGAATGATCAGGCAATGGATGTTGTGCAAGCTATGTACACTTCTTTTTTAAGTAGAAAACTGCTTTTGACAAGTTAGTGGCCATTATGCACAAGGAGTTGAAGCAAAAAAATGCTAAGTTGGAGAACATGAAAGCTACTAAAGATATCGATTTCAAAATGTTTTCCATGTTGTAAAAGATGCATTCTTTTTGGTGGTTTACCAGATCAATACATAATCCTGTTCCGACCTCAATCTAGGGGGCATAAGTCTATTTCATTATTTTTTAGACGGTAAATTAATGAAACTGATGGGAGGAGGTAAGTTTGTTGAGGATTCTCCCTTCGAAAAATTTGCACTTCACCCTTTGCCCCTTGGTCAGGATGATGGTTTGAAGGGATCGACTAAGAAATAATTCCTTGACTTCGTCTTAGTACTATATAAATGCCAATGTGCATTCTTTTTTATTCTTGTAATAGGTTAAAACTTTTAATGGTAATTCTTTTGTTGCTATATATCGATCTGCAATTATTTTCTCCCTTGTTTCTTCTCATTTTACTTTTACCTATTTCTAACATATTAAGACAAGTAGGACGAGCTTGATTTTAAAAGTGATCAATCATCACTAAATTGTAGGACAAGCTTGATTTTAAAGAGAACAATCAATCGTAATTGTTCTTACTAGGAGCTTGATTTTAAAGAAAACTATCAATCGTAACCGTTTAACTAGGACGAGCTTGATTTTAAGAGTGATTAACCATAACTATTTTTAAGACAAGTTTGATTTTAAAGAGAACAATCAATCGTAACTGTTAACTAGGATGAACTTGATTTCAAAGAGAACAATCAATCGTAACCGTTAACTAGGATGAGCTTGGTTTTAAAGAGAACAATCAATCATAACTGTTAACTAAGATAAGCTTGATTGATTGGCTCCATTATGGTAGTGTTAACAATAGGGACAGCTTCACCATGTCTAGGGATGGTAAAACGGGCCAGGCCCAACGGGTTGGCCCGCCAAGCCCGCCAAATTTGGCGGGGCGGACAAGAATTTTTAGCCCGCCTCCCGCCAAGGCCCGCCCCGCGGGCCAAAACTTTGGCGGGACGGGCCGGCCCCCCGCCAAAAGAAAAAAATATAAATATTACTAATTTATACTTTATTTTATTAAAATATATACTTTGATTTTCTAAAATTAAAAAAAAGTAACATCTCTTACTATTTATACATTTCTTTTAATAATATTTTCTTTAATTTTTTTAAAAAAATTGTTTTCTAATTTTTTAATTTTAATTTGACACATTTTTTTTAAAAAATTACAATTTTAACTTTAGCGGGCCGACCCGTCAGCCCGCCGGGCCCGCCTTAGGCGGGGCGGGCCCTAAATTTTGGCCCGTTTAACTTGGCGAGGCGGGCCAGGGCCCGGCGGACCATCCCGTTTTGCCATCCCTAACCATGTCCCACTAGGCGTGCCAAATGATTAGTCCTAGAAATGAGTTCCTTGGGATGGTATCTGATGTGGAGTGTTGAACAGTATGGTTCTGGTTTAGCTGCTACCTGCAAAAATGCCAAAAAACAGGATTGAATATGGGTGTCTCGTAAAGCACCTCTGATGTCAAAGTCAATAAGGGGCTCCCAGAGCATTAATGGATGAAATAGGGAATCTGGGAATTATGGCATAATACATGTTTACTTTTCACTGTTCACTAGGCACTTATTTATAGTTAGGCTAATGTACAGCGCAATGACATCACTGTCAGGTGCCTTTACAGGTTTTATCAGTGGTGTGTGTAACATCCCTAATATTTTAGAAAAGTTTTAATTGACGAAAAATATTAATAATTGCCCAACCGGATTTATTGAAATTTTGGGAATTATTAGTATTAAAAATGCAATTAGAAATAATTAAATACTGTGGGAATAAATAAATTTATTTGATTAATTAATTATAGAAGATTAAATGAAGATGAATAGAGGAAGATAAATTTAAAGTTACCTTGGAGTAAAAGGTGAAGGGTGAAAGGTAAAGGTAAAAGTTTTAATTAAACTTTTTGAAGGAAAAAGTAATTGAAATAGGAAATGACCAAATCGCCCTTGGATATTAAAACTTTAAGTTTCATTTCCTTCCCCTTCTTCATTCACGCGATTACCTTCTTCTTCCTCTCCATGCTTGCCGTGATTTGCATGCTTCAAGGGAAGCTCCATCTTGCGTCAAAACTTCAAATTAATCACGTTTTCGGGATCGTGGCTTCGAGGTGAGTTCAATGGACCCATCAAAATTGAGTTATCTTCCCCTTTTCATTTTCTCTCTCTAGACAATGGCCATGCATGGAGGTGGGGGCTTCGATTTCCTACTCCTCTATTGCATGGGAGCTTGAAAATGACTTTTAGAGTAATGAGGATGGTTTAACATTGATGGGTTTTGCGTTTCGACCTCCGTAGGTGACGAAACAGTCGTCGGAGGATCGAACGGAGAAGTGGGCGTTGATTTCGGACGTGGAACATTGGACATAGCGTCGAGAGAACGCCAATCTCATCAAGAACGAGTCGTCGGAGCTCGGAACCAAGGTAAGGGGGGTGTTCGGGTTATAGTTAATTAGAATAGGTAAGTACGATTGAATTAAATCATTGAATGAAACATGGAAACAATGGAATTTGATAATGTGTAATAATTGTATGTGTATGAATATAAATTGTGTATGGTTTATGATGATTATGAGGATGACGTGACATGAGTTGCGATGAGCTGATGAGTATAGTGGCAATGTGATGACGGGCTTGACAAGTAGGTCGCCCAATTGATGAGTATATGTTTTGTTACTGGCCACTTGCGATTCGATATGAGGAATATGATTATACATGTATGATTATGTGGTGTGGGGACGGCCGACGGTATGTACAGCCCCTCGTTTCTGGCTCCCGTGGTGTTTATGCCCAGTTGAGCTACCCAGTGGTCAAGTAGGACCCAGTGGTTGAGGTGGAGAGTCAAGTAGGACTCGGTGGACCAAGCAGGGTTCACGGGGTGTCAAGTAGGACCCCCAGCTGAAGGCCGATCCTTTTAGTATCCGGATACTAGGCGTCGATTTAATATGAGAGTCAGTTGTGTTATTTGATGCATTGTTAGCATTGTAGAATGATATGAATGTGTTTCATGATAATTGTTGATTGTGATTGGCAAATTATGGATCAAGAGATTGGAATCAAATTTGATTGGTAAGTGGAAATTTAGGACAAGAGGTAAGATAAATGGCAGAAACTACAACTAGTGAATATGTATCTTGTTATTGAATTTCCATTCTATATTAATTATGATACCAAACACTCACCCTTGCTGTTGTTTCTTTAATTTTAGTAACCAATGACAGGAAAGAGATGGAAGCCCCGGAGACACGCCAAACGGAGAGTTGATGCCAAGGAGTGCAGAGAATTATGAATTGAAGAATGTGTGTGAGTGGTGATTTATATGTGTTATGTTGATATATGCCTTCCATGTGTGTTAGACTAATTCATGTGTGATTAATGTAGTTATGAAGGTTTGTAATAAGTATTAGATAGAGATTGTATGTTGGGATGGAAAAGAGAATTCATTATAAGCTTCATAAATTAGACATAAATGTTTATGGGCAGGTCTTGATTCTTTGATGGAGAATGGAGGTAGGGAGTGTGAATTAAAGCTCCTTAGGTGGTGTGTTTTAAGCTTTTGGATAGTTGTCTTATGCATGAGCTAGGAACTAGCATGGTCAAATGATGACTTATTTGGTTTTGATGTAGTGGAAGGAATGCAATAGCTTAGATATGTTAATTGTGGTTTGTGAAGATTGGAATGGGTCCATTTTGCCACAAGTGGACTCATTAACTACCACAAAATGCCTTAAAATGAGATAAACACATTTATACGCATAAATCACTCATTTTTAGGAATTTTTGAGTGCGGCCAATTGCCACACGTCACAATTGATGTGTTTTAGCTTGTGTTAAAATTTGGTGGCATTCCGATATCGTTTACATGGGTTTTGGTAGTGAAGAAGTTCATTTCGAGTGAAAAATCTGCATAATTTCTGCATAATTGCTGTCTTGAATCGATTCATAATGGTCATGAATCGATTCAAGGGTCCCTGGACGTGTTTGAATCGATTCACATGAGTTTTGAATCGATTCAAGGCTTTCTGGAAGTGCCTGAATCGATTCATACGAGTTTGAATCGATTCAAGGCCCTCTGTTTGTCAAATTTTGAGATTTTAGTATGCTTGAATCGATTCACACGAACCTGAATCGATTCAGAGCCCTGTCATGGCTGCTGTCGTGCTGTTTTTCCAACTGCTTTGTTTTTCTTACTGTTTTTGGCCCGTTTGAGCATCTTAATGACATTTTTAGCCTCCGACCTCTTCATGAAAGTTGTAGATAATTATGTTACGGAGGTATGAAAATTGGTTTTACTTCAATTGGACTTTTCTAACTCTTATGAGGCATAAAAGACCGGACCCATTACATGGTAAAACTTAAGTTCAAGAGGGTTTTGAACCCAACTTTTTATAATTTTCAAATTGGAACTAATAGGTGATATTTTGAAGATAATTATAATTTTCAAAATGAATTTTTCTTATGATTTAAGGTTGAATGGTGTCATGAGCGTATTACTACCCCAATTTGATAATATAATTAAGTGTTTTTAAATCCATATTTCGAATTCGGCTTTAATCGCGAAAAATTTTCTTGAAATTTTGGGTTTGTTTTTTTTTTTTAAGTTAGGATCTCACAGGTGGTATCAGAGCGGTTCTTTCTAGAGCCGGGTAAATGGGCAGTGTTAGAGCATTGTTTGAGTCCCATGTCGGACTATTTTTGCATAATATTGTAATTGTTTATGTGATAATTGAGTTGTACAGGTCCACTTGGCATCATTCCCTTGGCACTCTGGTGGCATTGTGTTTTATATGTGTATGAGGTAAATATCCTATCCCTGGTAGATCATTGGTTAGTACTGGTGATGTGTTTGGTTATCGTAGAATTGTTTTATGGCCGAGAAAACTAGTTTTGGTGGGAATAGATGACCTCTCCTCGAAATTTTTGTAAATGATGAATAGGACTGAATCTAGTCCACCCTATAAATATTAGGTGAGGTAGGACAGAGATGAAACACACGAATAACAAATTGAATTGGAAATGATATTTAAAGTCAGCATATATATATAAGTATGTGTGCGTATTGAAGTGGACATCTACAAATGGGTATAACTCATAAAGGTTAAATCTTGTAGTGAAATGAGAATGGTAAGTGTGTTGGTAGCTATAAGTTTGTTTGAATACTGAAGTTTGATAATGCATAGAAGGAAATAAGTTGATGAATTCCCTAATACGATTATTCTTAGGAAGGGTGAATTCCCTATATCCCTCTACCTTGTATGGACGATGATAGATGTTAGTTGTTCATTTTTGTTATTGAATCTACTTGATGGACAATACAAAAACCCTCAAGATGAAGGAATGAGTTGTAGTAATAAACTGTCTTGTATTGAGTTTAAAGTTAGAGAACAATTGGTGGTATGTTAATATCGTTGAGTAAGCAACAAAAGACGTAAATGTATTGGTGGTATGAGTAAATAGAAGGGGTTTATGAATAAATCGAGAGATGATAATTGGACGTAGTTTAAGAGATTAGGTGCAACGGTACTTGTGATTAAAGAATATTGATTTTATGAAGCTGGAGGATAGAGGATTGAATGGATGAATGATGAGGTAATGTGAATTAGCAACATTGTCGTAAGGTTAACTTTTAGGGGAGGTGAACCTTCTATACTGCTTTCATGAAGCGGATTTAATTAAGTGCTATCAGTAACGTCATATTCGTATTGTTAGATGATTGATTAATGGATATTAAGAGGAATTGTGAGTAATTGATGAATGACGGTGTAAGAATGCATGTACAAGTTGAAGATAATAGAAGAAGAGTGACTAGTAATAATTCTCAGTGATATAATTGGCGAGGCGATAGTTCACTCAGGAAAGGATTAGGAGGATGTATTATATGAATGATGGTCAAGTAAAGTATATGTACACTGGACTGTTACGTACATGATAAGAGAAGTAGTGATTAGATGACACTAAAAGGAAGTGACTAAAAGGTAATTAAGCAGATAGATAATGAGGATGAAGAGAAGTTTTACCTAGTCGTTTGGGCTTTACATTGATATTAGTGTTACATGGGAATCATAGCGGCTGGCCACCGTGGGTTCCTTTTAACACTAATTCAATATAGAGTTGTCAATAGATATAGGGAAATGAATTATGATATAAACAGTTTGCATATCGAGCGATGATGTGAATAGTTGGATTGTATACCCGACTTTCACATGACTTAACTACAAAGTGTTGAACTCCTGAGACTGATCACCTCAGGTAGTTGCACTGGTAGTTGAGGTCGTGTGGAGTCAAGGAGATAGACATGTTGTAGCCAATCTTGAATGATCAGATTTAGAAAAGAGAAGTATATGGTTCGTGTTTTTGAAATTGGTAAATGATTAGAAATGAGGAACAAGTAGAGATGAGATTTGGTAACTGACGAATAATGAGTATAGAAAAGTAAATATTATGACATGGTAGTTATTATGAATTATTGCTAGATTTCTTTTAAAGAAAAGATGACCTTAAAAGGAAATTGGATAGCTCGAGTCCCTCCTAAGGTACACTTAGTGGGGAATTGACGAAGTGTCGATAGGAATTAAGGAAATAAGATAAACCAAAGGAGAGTCCGGTTGTGTGGCCGGGAAAATACGAATTAGGTTTCCAAACTTTGAAGAGATACTTGACTTCAGCGCCGGTACTTACACTACCTAATATAATGAAGGAGTTTATAGTATATTGTGATGCATCTAAGTTTGGTTTAGGATGTGTGCTGATGCTGGATGATAGGTAGATTGCCTATGCTTTAAGACAATTGAGACCATATGAATAGAATCACCCCACTCATGAATTGGAGCTTACAGCAGTGGTATTTACATTAAAAATCTGGCGTCATTATTTATAAGGTTCTTGTTTTATGGTATTTAGTAACCCTAAGAGTTGAAATACTTATTCGATCAGAAAGAGTTAAACATGAGACAGAGGAGATGAGTGGAATATCTGAAAGAGTATAATTTTGATTTGAAGTACCATCTTGGGAAAGAAAATATTGTGACTGATGCCTTAAGTAGAAATGTATTACATGCAGCCTTCTTGATGAGTAAAGAACGAGAATTATTGGGAAAATTTTGTGATATGAATATTGGGGGTTGTTATAAATGCCCCAGATCAAATGATAGTTGGAATGCTGAAGATCTCCAATGAGCCTTTGGAATGTTTAGCTGTAGCACAAGAGGACAATGAAGAGTTGATGGAATTGCTTGACACTCAAGCAAAAGGCAAGGATATGAAATTAACCAGAGGCAACGATGGAATTTGGCGGTTCAGAAACCGAGTTATGGTGCCTGCAAAAGGCGATTTCAGACAAGTCGTGCTAGCTGAAGCACATATAAGTTCTTTTAGCATTCATCCTGGTGTTACAAAAATGTACCATGATTTGAAGAGAAAGTTCTGGTGGCCAGGCATGACACAAGCAATCATAGTGTATGTAAGATCTAGTGTAATATATCAGAAATATAAGGCTGAACATCAGAAAACCCCAGGTTTACTTCAACCTCCAGAGATTCCAATATGGAAATAGGAAAGTATCATGACAGATTTTGTATCCGGGTTATCTCCTACCTATTCTGGTTGTAATGCAATATAAGTGATTATGGACAGGTTGATCAAGAGTGCTCACTTCTTGGCTATCAACATGAAATGGTCATTGGATTGATAGGCTAGATTGTATATCACTGAAATTGTACAGCTGCATGGCGTGCCTCCAAGTATTGTTTCAAACCGCAACCCTTGATTCACTTCCAGATTCTAGAAAGTTTACAGCAGGAATTAGGTACTGAGCTAAGACTGAATTCTGCTTAACATCCTCAAACCGATGGTCAATTTGAGCGTACAATTTAGACCTTAGAAGATATGCTTAGAGCATGCGTACTAGAGGAAGGTGGCTCATGGGAAAAATACATGTCATTAGTGAAATTCACTTATAACAACAGTCATTATAGTAATATTGGTATGGTTCCATATGAAGATTTATATGGTAGACGGTGTCGTACACCTTTATGTTAGAATGAAGATAGAGATGCAATCAATTTGGGGCCCGAGTTAATTCAAGAATGAATGATCAGGTGGTAAGGATTCGTGAAAAGATGAAACATTGCACAAGACCGTCAGAAAAGCTACTATGAAAATCGCCATAGGCCACTTGAGTTTCAGGTGGGAGACTGGGTGTTCCTGAAGGTTTCACCTACCAAAGGTGTAGGACGGGTACTAAAGAGCCATAAGCTCAACCCACGGTATATTGGACCGTATCAGATTCTGGAGAGAATTGGTGATGTTACTTACCGACTGGATCTTCCCCAATCGTTAACTAGTATTCACAATGTGTTTCATGTGTCACAACTTCGAGCATACATTCCTTGTGACTCCATGATCGTACCTGAAGACTCTATTGAGCTGAAAGAAGATTTGACTGTAGAGGTGGCACCTATTGGTATTGAAGGATATCAAGCTAAACAATTGAGAAACAAAGAGGTATCATTGGTGAAAGTGAAGTGGTGGAATATAAATAGAGTAACTTATACATGGGAGTTGGAGGCGGACATGAGACAATTGTACCCCGATCTTTTCAGATAAGGTACATTGATTTCGGGGACGAAATCCCTTTTTAGGGGGGGTGGATGTAACATCCCTAATATTTTAGAAAAGTTTTAATTGACGAAAAATATTAATAATTGCCCAACCGGATTTATTGAAATTTTGGGAATTATTAGTATTAAAAATGCAATTAGAAATAATTAAATACTGTGGGAATAAATAAATTTATTTGATTAATTAATTATAGAAGATTAAATGAAGATGAATAGAGGAAGATAAATTTGAAGTTACCTTGGAGTAAAAGGTGAAGGGTGAAAGGTAAAGGTAAAAGTTTTAATTAAACTTTTTGAAGGAAAAAGTAATTGAAATAGGAAATGACCAAATCGCCCTTGGATATTAAAACTTTAAGTTTCATTTCCTTCCCCTTCTTCATTCACGCGATTACCTTCTTCTTCCTCTCCATGCTTGCCGTGATTTGCATGCTTCAAGGGAAGCTCCATCTTGCGTCAAAACTTCAAATTAATCACGTTTTCGGGATCGTGGCTTCGAGGTGAGTTCAATGGACCCATCAAAATTGAGTTATCTTCCCCTTTTCATTTTCTCTCTCTAGACAATGGCCATGCATGGAGGTGGGGGCTTCGATTTCCTACTCCTCTATTGCATGGGAGCTTGAAAATGACTTTTAGAGTAATGAGGATGGTTTAACATTGATGGGTTTTGCGTTTCGACCTCCGTAGGTGACGAAACAGTCGTCGGAGGATCGAACGGAGAAGTGGGCGTTGATTTCGGACGTGGAACATTGGACATAGCGTCGAGAGAACGCCAATCTCATCAAGAACGAGTCGTCGGAGCTCGGAACCAAGGTAAGGGGGGTGTTCGGGTTATAGTTAATTAGAATAGGTAAGTACGATTGAATTAAATCATTGAATGAAACATGGAAACAATGGAATTTGATAATGTGTAATAATTGTATGTGTATGAATATAAATTGTGTATGGTTTATGATGATTATGAGGATGACGTGACATGAGTTGCGATGAGCTGATGAGTATAGTGGCAATGTGATGACGGGCTTGACAAGTAGGTCGCCCAATTGATGAGTATATGTTTTGTTACTGGCCACTTGCGATTCGATATGAGGAATATGATTATACATGTATGATTATGTGGTGTGGGGACGGCCGACGGTATGTACAGCCCCTCGTTTCTGGCTCCCGTGGTGTTTATGCCCAGTTGAGCTACCCAGTGGTCAAGTAGGACCCAGTGGTTGAGGTGGAGAGTCAAGTAGGACTCGGTGGACCAAGCAGGGTTCACGGGGTGTCAAGTAGGACCCCCAGCTGAAGGCCGATCCTTTTAGTATCCGGATACTAGGCGTCGATTTAATATGAGAGTCAGTTGTGTTATTTGATGCATTGTTAGCATTGTAGAATGATATGAATGTGTTTCATGATAATTGTTGATTGTGATTGGCAAATTATGGATCAAGAGATTGGAATCAAATTTGATTGGTAAGTGGAAATTTAGGACAAGAGGTAAGATAAATGGCAGAAACTACAACTAGTGAATATGTATCTTGTTATTGAATTTCCATTCTATATTAATTATGATACCAAACACTCACTCTTGCTGTTGTTTCTTTAATTTTAGTAACCAATGACAGGAAAGAGATGGAAGCCCCGGAGACACGCCAAGCGGAGAGTTGATGCCAAGGAGTGCAGAGAATTATGAATTGAAGAATGTGTGTGTGTGGTGATTTATATGTGTTATGTTGATATATATATTCCATGTGTGTTAGACTAATTCATGTGTGATTAATGTAGTTATGAAGGTTTGTAATAAGTATTAGATAGAGATTGTATGTTGGGATGGAAAAGAGAATTCATTATAAGCTTCATAAATTAGACATAAATGTTTATGGGCAGGTCTTGATTCTTTGATGGAGAATGGAGGTAGGGAGTGTGAATTAAAACTCCTTAGGTGGTGTGTTTTAAGCTTTTGGATAGTTGTCTTATGCATGAGCTAGGAACTAGCATGGTCAAATGATGACTTATTTGGTTTTGATGTAGTGGAAGGAATGCAATAGCTTAGATATGTTAATTGTGGTTTGTGAAGATTGGAATGGGTCCATTTTGCCACAAGTGGACTCATTAACTACCACAAAATGCCTTAAAATGAGATAAACACATTTATACGCATAAATCACTCATTTTTAGGAATTTTTGAGTGCGGCCAATTGCCACACGTCACAATTGATGTGTTTTAGCTTGTGTTAAAATTTGGTGGCATTCCGATATCGTTTACATGGGTTTTGGTAGTGAAGAAGTTCATTTCGAGTGAAAAATCTGCATAATTTCTGCATAATTGCTGTCTTGAATCGATTCATAATGGTCATGAATCGATTCAAGGGTCCCTGGACGTGTTTGAATCGATTCACATGAGTTTTGAATCGATTCAAGGCTTTCTGGAAGTGCCTGAATCGATTCATACGAGTTTGAATCGATTCAAGGCCCTCTGTTTGTCAAATTTTGAGATTTTAGTATGCTTGAATCGATTCACACGAACCTGAATCGATTCAGAGCCCTGTCATGGCTGCTGTCGTGCTGTTTTTCCAACTGCTCTGTTTTTCTTACTGTTTTTGGCCCGTTTGAGCATCTTAATGACATTTTTAGCCTCCGACCTCTTCATGAAAGTTGTAGATAATTATGTTACGGAGGTATGAAAATTGGTTTTACTTTAATTGGACTTTTCTAACTCTTATGAGGCATAAAAGACCGGACCCATTACATGGTAAAACTTAAGTTTAAGAGGGTTTTGAACCCAACTTTTTATAATTTTCAAATTGGAACTAATAGGTGATATTTTGAAGATAATTATAATTTTCAAAATGAATTTTTCTTATGATTTAAGGTTGAATGGTGTCATGAGCGTATTACTACCCCAATTTGATAATATAATTAAGTGTTTTTAAATCCATATTTCGAATTCGGCTTTAATCGCGAAAAATTTTCTTGAAATTTTGGGTTTGTTTTTTTTTTTTTAAGTTAGGATCTCACAGTGTGGCAGCTTACATGACTGTTCTTGTGGACGGAATTCTTTGCCGGGAAGGTGGGGACCTCGTCCTCACAAAAATGACTTTCTTATAAGTGCTAGGAACATAGTATATCGTCTTGATGTGGTGCCACTCGAGTCGCATGTCCGGATCAATTACTATTTTTTAATTTCTTATTATTTAGAATAAACCCTAACAAACTCTTTAAAGTGTTTATGCGCTAAAGAATGCCTACCAAGCCTTTGAATTCATTGACTTTTCTTAAGTCTTTACATGATGTATATAGAGTACCAAAAAAAAAAATCATATCCTAATTCTCGAGAAACAAATATTTATATTAGAACAGATTGCTTATATATTTACAATATGATGAATATTCTAAGATTGAACCTAAAGATATAGTGTGTTGAAGTCGAGCCATCATATTATTAACTAAGATCTTGATTAAGCGAGGTCCAGGTTGAGTTGGTTCACTTAGAGCTTTTCTTCTTAAAGGCTTGCTTTAGACCCCCCCCTCCCCCTCATTCCCCCCTCTACGGGAGAGTGAACAGAACCCCATTAGCGACGAGTCTTGTTCAATCAGAAAGAGCAATGTTTTGGAATAACTCTGGGGGGAGTCCCCTCATAGGTTGAGTAAACAGACTGATTGTTCAAAGCTAGTTTTAACTAGAGTTATTGCCTCATTAAAAACCTTGTTAGGAAAATATAATGAGATAAAACCATCGCGAATAGGGGAAGTTGACTTACTTACGTGTTGTGAACAAGGCGTTAGAGGCCCGAGAAAGTTAAGAAGCTTGTGGATAATTGAGCAACTATTGGGATTGCTTACAGCAAGATGGCTTCACTATTATTAATCTACCATGAAGATAATTTACCATCTTGGATGACATTAACTACTTCGCATACCTATATATAATTGAGCCAAATGTAGCAAAAAAAGCAACAACAAAATGAACCAACCTTCCTTGGAAACACTAAGGGCATGTTTGTTTTATATTTTTGTTTCATGTTTCCACTTCTTGTTTACAATTTTAATTATCAAATTATCATCATGTTTTTTACTTTTAAAAATTTATACACAAAATGTTGAAAATAATTTTTTTCTATTTTCTCTAAAAATAATAAAAACTTCACATAACTTACAAATAAAACAAATTATACAAATTGTTGAGAGTGGGATTTGAACACACACCCTTTTAGACTAAAACCTTAATCTGGCACTTTAGACCAACTCGGCCATTTCAACTTTGTTGAACAATTTGTACATGTTAGTTTTATAGTATATTAAAGCATATTGTTATGATTTTAGTAATATGCATTTTTTTGTTTAATAATGCCCTCTTGAAAATTAATTACGAAAATGAGTTTTTTTTTTAAAAAAACTACAAGTTTGGGTCTTCTTATACATCATAGTAACTCCCTACAACTTGTGTGTCGCATCACCATAGGATGACATAGTTTAGAGTTGACACATGGCTATGTCATATACCTCCCAGGTAACACAACATGTGTGTCATCTTAGTCTTAGACGACATACATGTGTTGCATATGATTGATACGACTCCAACAGGGTGTCGTGCCACACTCAAATGACTTTAAACTACATAATTCATATACTACAAAATTTTGAATGTAATGTATAACAACAAAATTAAAAACTAGGCAATGAATTGTGTAACACCCTCGGTTAACTAGGACAATCTCTTCCACTATATTATCCTGGTCAACTGAGAGGTTACGAGTTTTAGAAAAATATGGAAGTTTTTTTTTTTGTACACAAAAACTTGGTGGAACAGATACACTTTATATACAACGTAATCATATATAATACATGGTCGTAACAGTCACTATACAAACTGAAAGTAAAGGGGCACGTAGGCTCTCATAAATGAAAATAAAATAATCTATCCTATTCATCCTCGGTTCAAGAAGAGCCTGGCTGATCCTCGATGTGAAATCAGTGTCCATCCCTATGATGTCTGGAAAAATGTAGCGTAAGGGTGAGTCTCCACCTCCATAACAATCAGGAAGGCATCTTATAGACACCTGTCCAACACACAATATAGACAATCTAGAATAGAGTCCATCTCCTTCTCTCTAGGTCCCTAATTTACATTCTAAGTTATCTCACCACTGACCATTCCCATTTTCTTATTCTCCTTTCAGGATTACTAAAATTATACAATCACACTTACATAACAAACAGTCACAATTTCATTACAATGATACAATGTATGAGTTCATTTCGTTATTTCCAATCTTTTATTAGTCATCATGATGCATGTGGGCCCATTTCCTCCTCAACAAACTCATATACAATATCCATGTGCACAACAATGCCACCCTTATCTCCCATTCCTAACTAGAGCGATCGGAGCTCTCCTTGTTCTGGTTTTCACAAATGGGTAAGAACTCACAGTCCTAACATCAAAATGGCCAATCACATATCACCACAAAACGGGCACTCCACGGTCATAGAAAATCCCACCTCTTGTCGAAGTACACCAGAGTTTGCTACCGGTTGTCCGATGACGGGCGCGAATCCAATGCCACTTGGAATTCCCGCCTTCGGTTATACTCCCTAGACTGCCCTTGGGTATCGAGGCGCGACAGATTCTTCAGTGTACCTATCACTGTATGCTATAGGGGATTATTCTAACATCCCTCCTTAACTTCCATATATGATGCATATAATACATAATTTCTTTTACCAGTCATCGGTAGGGTCCCTTCAATGACTCCATTTCATTTCTAACGTCGGGTCTATTTCAATCAATTCTTTCTTTATTTTTCTCAAAATTCGTCAGTCCATAATGGTCTTACCTGACACTTAGAAATGAAACGAGATCTCACATTTCTAGAAAACCATGGGGTATATTGGCGCTACAATGCCCATCATCACATCGGATCCGATCTAATCTTATCACATTATTTTTGAAATTTATTCATCTCAGGATCCCTACCGAGACATTTCTTCATTTCTTATTTATTTCATCACATTCATTTAATGCATCATATAAGTACAACATTATAGTTCATACACATGTCATTATACCATACTCATCATATATCTCATCACACATACTTATCACGCATAATTACACGTATTCATTCATGTACACAATTACATAGTAGTCGTCACACACATCAATCATCATATAAGTATTATACAACAATCATGATATATATCATTATAATGAGAGAACCACATATACTGGTATACTCATGAATAATTATTTATAAGTGTTTTAATCTAGGTTTCTTACTCGAATCTTATCAAACTATTTATCTTGATTATCCTTTTTAATTAATCGACTTATTAGTAGTAAATTTGTATTCATGGGTTATGTTTCCTTAGGCATGACTTATCTCTTGTTACTGAATGATCTTATGTAACCATTAAGTATATCACTATATGAATTTGGTTTCTTGAAAATATGCTTTTAATGACTTAACCTTTAAATACAAAAGTACTTATTAAATATATTTAAGGTACCAGTAACACATTTCACTATCCCTTACTTACTACCACCGAGTTAATTATTTTAAATTGTTTATTTACTATTTAAGTTGATATTCAACTTTGCTAAATATCACTATATATTACCAACATAAGTATTTCTTTATTTCCTTTAAATAACGTTCTGAAATTTTAATATACTTATATTGGTTACGGTATGGTATTACCTTCTAATTCTTATTGAATTTTAGCATCCTTGGTATATGTATACATATACTTAAATTTTTAGTTCACAATTACCTTAGTTGATTTGTTACTATATCGCAAAACTTTTCTTAAGATTTTTTAAACTATATTGTTTTCTAAAATCTCCTTACTCTTTCTTTTTAGTCCTTAGTATAAAAGTTGTAGTCTCTAAATTTTACTCACTAATTCAAGTAACCCATAGTATATTTTTCTAAAAATATTTTATTACATAAATCTCATTATTTTCCTAAGGCTTTATCCAACTCACTAAATCTAATTATCATTTCTTGTAGATTTTCTTTTAAATCTTTAGCATAAAATTCTTATTTTTGTCATATTCTACTTAATGTACTTTCCTTAGGAAAATGCTTTAAATTTTTTCTTCTTCTTTTTTTTACCATTTATATTAATCCTACACTAACAACGTCATTTAATACTTTTCTAGTTATATTCAGTGTAGCTCAATCTTTTTATATAAATCAAAATAATTGTTATCTTATAAGTTACATTAATTTCTTTTACCCACTTATTCTAATACTAAATTCCAATACCTTTCCATGACTTTCATTCCACTAGTTTACTAAAATATTTAAATTTCTAATGAATATTTCTTACTTATTCTAACTTTTCAATATCATTTTTCTTACCTTGTGCTAAGGTGAAACTCTTTATATTTCTAAGTTCCTAATTTATTCCTTTGGTCACTAATTTAGTTCTTCTTTTTTCAAGGTTATTGAATTCTCCAAAAAAAGTCTCTTATTTCTAACATACAACAAGACTATAATTTTATCTATTACCTCAAAAATTCTTCTCTTTTTTTTAAGAAAACTTATGACTAAAATAAATTATTGAATTAACTAATTTCATTCATTAATATCTTTGTTAGTGAAATAGAATATCTTGAAAATCCTTCGAGTCATTGGTATTATTAGTAAATATGATACTTAATGACATTAAATCGGGGATATTTTTACTAAATACACTTAGTTGATTTATTTCACGATTTATTTTAGTCAACTATTTTATTCCCAATCTAGTGGGACTTACTAGGTAACTTCACAAATTACATTAAGTCACAACATACATATTTCCATTGATATAACCACATCGAATATTCGACTACGTCCACATCGCTTCCTAACGTTCGATAAATTCGCGTGAAAATTTTTATTTTATAAATTTATATTAGCGAGTTGATAATCTTTTACGTCTTTTTCAAGATTTATTGAATCGCACAAAGTTCACAAATAATGCCAAAAATCACAATAATAATAAAGATTGTTCATGTTTCAATCCAACCGTTGGATCGTAATGAAACTCAAAATAATGGATCACGGACACGTAAAGAACAATATAGCGGAATTGAAACCGAATTAAATAAGGCGGAACCCCCTTACCATATGGAATAGTTGCTGCCCGGAGGAAAGAAAACGGTGGTAAAGTCAAAAATTTCACCAAACGCTCCTAACGTCCTCCGATCGTCGCTGACGGTTCTAGATCCTAAGAGAAAAGCAACATGTATACTAAAATTGAGCAAGAATGTCACAGTTTTTAGCTTTCAAAACAAAGGGAAAATTGCTGCAAAGTTTTAGAATACCAACTAATTTTTTGACCTAAGAAAAGATATAAAATTTAAGAGCCAAAATTACAAGATTCTACCTTGGAGTTGCTAGGTGGTTCATGGTCAAAAATGGTTAGCACAAGGGAAGGGTCCAGCTACATTAATGGAGGCTTCTTGATGAAGAAAAAGAGGGGATTAAGGGCTATTCTTGGAGTGTAGTTCTGCGGGCTGGAAGAAGAAGGAAAGGAAAGATGTTGAAGTTAAAGAATAGTGGAGGTAGTGTGGCCGTGACTTGAAAGGGGGCATGGAAGCAAGCCTTGGTATGATGAAAGTTTAAAGTTTAGAAGAATTTAAGTGGCTGAATTTTTAATGTTGTAGTAAAGGTGATTATAAAGAATGAGAATTATTGAAATAGATGAAATCAAAATTAAATTTCTGATTTTGCAAAGGGCTGAATGTGAAGTTAGAAAAATAAATGGGATCATGTAAGTAATGGCATGGAATGATGGCATATTATGGCTATGATCATGATGGTATCATGGAATTAAAGAAATGAGAGTGGCATTCTAGATAAGATAAAGGCACATGGTCATCGCTTAGTAAAGGTACACATGTAGGAATAAAACTATTTGTCAAGCAAGTAGTAACTCCTTGTAGAACAAGTTGCATTAGCTTGTTGAATAAGGAGTCCATGACTTGGAGAGTAAGGAGTGTAGTTGAGTGTGACGAGTGGTGGGTTGTAGAGGATGGAGAGGACATGTAGCAAGGGGTCTGAACTTGCTAAGGAAGGAGTTAAGGTGAAGGAGACAAGTGTGCCATGCATGTACAATGTGATTGGTCTACTCCCATGCAAGGTTGAGGTGTCCACTCCAAGGGCGTCAACTTGTACAGGCTTTTTAAGGCTTTTTTGGGCCTAATTTGGAAATGGCATAAACATAAAAGTTTTATAACTTTATTTAATTTGATATATGGCATAAAAAATTCCATTAATAAATAAGGGAGCTATGGCCCAAATACAAAAGGGGTGTAGGGTTGTGATGGGATTTTTGTTCCTTGCATAGTTTATTTTTCTGGGCCCAATTAGTAGGGATTTTGGCTTTGTGTTCTTCATCAAAGTTGTGTAGAATTAAGTTAAAAAAAATTGGTGAAGGAATCATTCAAATTCATGGTCATATAAGAGAGATATGTGGAAAATACTGTATCTAGTGTAAGCTATTGCTGGAGAAACGTGAATTAATGTAGTATTTTAATTTCTGGGATTTATGGGATGAGAATTGGTGTTACACCCCCTTATATACACGAGACATATATCTATTCTTCTTGCTTTTTTTTAAGATATATATATTTATCACTTCTTATCTCGTGTATACAAGGACTTATATACATCTGATTTTCTTTGAATTTTGAAAGTAAAAAGTTTCAAATTATTCATAATGATAAAATAAACTTTCAGAAAATCATAAGTGATCAAAGATTACAGTATCATATCCAAAGAATAAGGTTTATTAAAGTTTAACCTTTACATTGATTTACAATCATCCAACTTAATATTGTGTTAAGGTAAACTAAAACTAAAGATTTAATACCTCTACTTTGACTGTAACTAATTATTTCCTTATCTTCAAACCATGTGATTTTGAATCCTATTCTTGTCACATCTCTTCTCTTATCTGATTGAGGATGAGACCAATTTACCATATTGTAATTTCATCCTTTCATCTTGAACTGCTAGCTATATATCATATAACATATATTTTGGACACAAAATTCAAACAAGAAGGAGTGAGAAACAGAATATAATACTTTATAGATAAGACGTAAGCATAAGGGTTTCACAATCTAATATAATAATTTCAATCACAATCATATGCATAATCAATTATAAATGTAGAGTTTTCATAACATAACAATTATATTTTCATTCACAACCACCCACATAGAATGTCACAATCACATGAATGTTATGCAATATTTTTAATACTATCATCTCATTCATCCTATGCATGTGGGCCCTTAAAGTTTTAGTTTGTACTGGGCCAACTAGGAGTTTACACTGTTCCATAAATTTCGGATAATAATAGCATAAATGCCTTCATGGCATATGAACAGCTCAACTAGCGTGGAAACACTTAGAGACTAGTCAGACTGAGAAAATTTTTATTGTGAAAGTACCCGACACTAGGGAGCGACCCCAGGTCACCTGAAGCACCCTTTCACACCCTCTCATCCCAAGGCTCGCAATTAAGCCTCCTCTAATGTATCCTCTGTTTCTATAATCCGTCCCCAGGCAATATCACATCTTATTTCTCTTTAATGATTCATGATGCATGAACTACTCGCATATTTAGTTGGTTAAGACTTTTAGAAACTCAATTATTAAATACCATAAAGGTTCACAAAATCATCTCAATAAACTGTACATTCACATAAGTTCTTCTTTGAACTTCTGTTATACAGAAACAAATTTAGTACAGTCTTCAAATTCAAATCTCACCAAAATTGAGTTTCCAAGCCTTAAATATCTCAAAACTTTCTCTTAAAAAACTTCACATATTTACATAATCTTTCTAAATTTGAATCTTAACTAGATTGAGTTTAGAAATCTCGACTATAAAATATCCTTTAGTTATTTCTTTAGGGAAAACCAAATTAAATTTCTGATTTCTAAAAGAATATATATATATATATATTTTAAATCATTAATTAAGAATACTTAAAACTATAAAAATTTTCTTTAATTCAAGAATTAATTATCTCAACCTTTGATTTTCATAAAATAGCTTCTTTCTAATACTAGATTCTATTCTAAAGATTAAAAATAAAGTTAATGAAAATGATTTCTAAGAAGAAATAAAAGACTAGAATAATGATAAAATACTTTCTCTTAGAATAAAAATTTAAAGAGTAAGGTAAGAAAATTCTTAATGAGTTTTAACTTTCCGTCATGCTTACTATATGCTCAAACTATATATCACAAGGTCATCAATCATAATATTATCAATCACAATATCATTAATCATAATCAAATAATGTCAATCACGATCAAATAATATCGATCACAATTAAATATTGTAACATCCTGGTTTTGATTTAATTATCAATTAAGGTTAATTACATAATTAAGAATATTGATTGAATAATAATAATAATGCTAGGAAATGTCCCATGTGCCCTTGGTGGTTTAAGAGAACTTCGGTTCTCTCTCTCTGGCACGCTGATGGGAGTGGCTTTAATGATGATTGATGGCTGATGGGATTGCATTAAATGAGGATGGGACTGTCGATTGAGAGGGAGAGTGGACGCTGGGCAGAGATATGATAATGGCTTCACTTCACGTTTTCTATTCACTCTCTGCCCATCTCACTATGTTTATGTTACAAACACTCCTCCCTTCTCTCTCGAGTTCCTGTGGCCTCTTCATCTTCTTCGTTGTTCATCTTCTCCTTCATCTTCTCCTTCCACCTGAACATTATGCAGAACCTCGAGTGGAGGTGGGAACAACGTGGTGGTAGATAAAACAGCATGGTGCTGTGTGTTTTGGAGGCAAGGATCCTCCTCTGTTATGCCAAGACGATTTATGGGTGCTTGAAAGCATGGAGTCCTTCATTGTTAGTAAGGACTGATCTGTTCAAGTGTGGGAACAGCATTTGTAGCCTCCACTGTTGGTGAGGACTACGTGTGCCTTGGAGGCTTGGCATGGGGTGTCTTGGTGGTTGTTCTGCTCGTGAGGAAGCAGCGTTGGTTCTTCCAAAGCTGAGAGCAGAGTGCTGTGGATGATTGAAGAACGTTCAGTCAGTGTTGCAAGCTCTGGGAGCTTCTGGGATCTTCATTCCAGGTAGGGGGGCTAATTTACATCTCAAATGTATGGTTTATGGACGGGTTCCGGGTGGTTTTGCTTTGATGTGTTGTGTCATGTTTGAAATATGCTGATTGATGGGTTGTAGTATATGCAACGCCCAGATATTTGTGTTATTTGTGATCAGTGTGGTCTGTGTGATGATGTCTTGATTCCGTCCATGAGATGCATGATGTTAAATATGAAATGCCGAGTGAGTGCATGAGTTGTACTGATCCCCGTGTGTGTGATTTTGTGTTTAGATGCATGTAATGCTTGTTATTGAACATGCTAATGCTGAGTGCATAAGATGGGGGACTGTTGTATTATTCCCGAGTGAATATTATATGAAATAGCATGGGATGCTTGTTGTAAATGATGATTCCGAGTGGATGGCATTATGATTGCCGAGTGTATGAGATGTGGGTCATCTGATTCGCCATTGGGAATGCCGAGTGCATATAGCGTTGGACGCTTAATACAGAGTCGGCAATCGGATGAATACGTGTTAAATATAATGAAAGACCTCGGGTTGGACTCGAGGCAGTGCCGAGGGCACTAAGCGTTGGACGCTTGATGAAAGACCTTGGGTTGGACTCAAGGCAATGCCGAGTGCATAGGCATTGGACGCCTGATGAATGAGACCGTATGCATCCGATTGGCCACTGGAAATGCTTGGAGCATGTAGCGTGGGACGCTTAATGTAGAATCGATAATCAGATGAATAAGTGTGAGAATATAATTAAAGACCTTTGAGCGGGGCTCAGGCACTCTCCTTGAGCGAGGCTCGGAGTTTAAACATTATTGATATTGCTTGGAATAGATTTGGGGTAAAATCCGATTGGATGAATACATGTATATTGATATATTATTATTGAGGATGTTGTGCATTATAGCCGAGTGAAATGGGTAAATCCTGATCGGAAGATAATGTGTGAATATTCATATTTAAATGGCAGTATGTGCTATGATTGATTATGTAATTTGTATAATTGAGGATTGAGGTATAATCCGAGTCAATAACTGTCATTTAATATGTAAAAGCTCACCCCTACAATATTTTTCAGTGTATGCAGGTCGGACTGGTAATGAGGAGATGACCTCAAGTCTGAGTGATTGGCACTTAGATTGTTGTAGTGCATATATAGTAAACATATTGTAAATAGACATGTTAAAGCCCTGGCCGGCTCTCTTGTAATTCGAATGGATTTAAAATTATATGGGTTGATTATCGGGTTTGTGGATAAACATACATTGTATATATATATATATATATATATATATATATATATATATATATATATTTCCATTGTTATTGTAACACCCCTATTTTTATTTTTATATTGAAAATTTGAAAAAAATTAGATTATGGCTCTTTAGAACTTTTTAATCTACGTATTATTTATGATTTTTTGGAATTTTTTCAGAATTTTTGAATTTTTTTAATAAAATAATATTTTTTAGATAATTTTAAATTCATATAAGTGATTTAAAATTAAAAATATTTATAAGAAAGTGAATTTAAATTATAATAAAATTTTCTAAAATCCGTTTCAAGTAGACTTATCTAAAAATTATCGGTTTAAGAAAAATCTTGATTTTTTCTAATCATTAAAAAATTAGAAACGTATCAATAAATTTTTATTAACAGAAAATTTTAGATTTTTAAAATTTAAACTTTATATTACTTGTTATAAAATTAGTGAGGACTGATATAATATCGCTAAATTTCAAAAAGGACTCATTTTGAATATTTAAAATATACCGAGTGAAAGGTTACTATTTGGCTTAATAATTCTATCGACAGTTACTATACAAAACACTGTGCATGTACGAAATTTTCAAAAGATGCACAGTAACCAGGAATAAAAAATTCAAAAATGCATAGTACTTTTATATTAAAATAATGGAATGCATAGTAAATTTTTTTCCTATAAATACCGAAGGATTTCTTCTTTAGAATTTACAATTTCAGATTAAGTTTTCTTAATATAGTAGTGCTAGTGAGATAGTGGTGGAAGTGAGAGAGAGAAGTAATTTTTTTTAGAAGAAGGTTCTGCTAAAATTCTAAAGTACGAATACTTCACTTTTATATTTTTTAGGGTTATTTTTATATCGTTTTTAGAAATCTATTATTATACTGGAAATAATATTATTTTAAGTTACTATTCTGCATAGTAAAATACTATTTCAATAGTAAATTACTATTCAAATAGTAAATTACTATTTACTGTTACTATTTACTGTTACTATTTATGATTTACTATTTATTGTTACTATTCATATTTTACTATTTACTGTTACTATTCACGATTTACTATTCACTATTCAAAATTTACCATTTCTGTTTTAAGTAGTAATAATCTTCATCTTATGCCTATACTGAAACAAGATTGGTATTAATATTTCTAGAAATTGGAGGCGCAAAGCAAATCTCTTTTGGGTAATAATTCAAGGTAAGGGGGAGTGAGATAAGAGTATAATATGAAAAGACATAAGAATAATGGGAGGAGTCTCCTACTCCTTTTAAATTTAATAATATTAATATTTTAAAATATTAACTTTTTAACTTAAAATTTTTAATAAATTTTAAATTAAATATCCGGTTTAACTAATTCTAACATACCTATGCAAGGACTTGGACCATTATGACCTATATGGACTGGATTATACCTATGCAAGGACTTGGACCATTATGACCCATATGGACTGAATAATACCTATGCAAGGACTGGATTATATGGACTTACATATACCTATGCTAGGAATGGACAAAAGGAACTAAAAAAAAAATCAACTATATTAATAATCATTAAATTTTGCATTATGATATGTATTTAATGATATTTAATTAATTTGATTATGATTGATTTATGATTGATGATGTTTAACTGTGATTGATAATATTGATTGATTATTTTTGTGATTGTTAATTATTTATGATTGTTAATTGTGATGGATGATTTTGTAATGTGGAGTTTAAGCATATAGCGAGCATGACAGAAAGCTAAAATTCAGTAAGAATTTCTTACCTTACTCTTTAAATTTTTATTATCTTTTATTTCTTCTTAGAAATTATTTTTATATTTAGAATAAAAAAATTAGTATTTATTTTAGAAAGTAGACATTTTATGAAAATTAATTTATAACAAATTGAGATAATTAAATTTTGAATTAAAGAAAAAATTTTGTAATTTTAAGTATTTATGGTTAATGATTTAAAGATTATTCTCTTTTAATAAAATAAAATTTTTAAAAGAAAATTATTTTATTTTTCCAACTTAATAACTAAAGATATTTGAAAATAATTGAGAATTTGATCTTGTTAAGATTTAATATGAAAAAGTTTTGAGATATTTAAGGCTTAGAAACTCAATTTCTGTGAGAATTAAAAACTGTACCAAATTTATTTCTGTGGGACAGAAATTCAGAGAATTGAGAAAATGTACAGTTCATAGAAATGATGTTGTAAATCTTTTAAGGTATTTAATAATTGAGTTTCTAAAAGCCTTAACCAACTAAATACGCGAGTAGTTCATGCATCATGAATCATTAAAGTGAAATAAAATGATATTGTCTAGGGACGGATTATAGAAACTGAGGATATATTAGAGGAGGCTTAATTACGAGCCTTGGGATGAGAGAGTGTGAAAGGGTGCTTCAGGGGACCTGGGGTAGCTCCCTAGCGTCGGGAACTTTCACAATAAAAACTTTCTCAATCTGACTAGTCTCTAAGTGTTTCCATGCCAGTTGAGTTGTTCATATTATTATTATCCGGACTTATGGAACAGTGTAAACTCCTGGTTGGCCTAGTGCAAATTAAAATTTAAGGGCCCACATATATAGGTAAGTTATGATGAAGATATTGCATAACATTCATGCATTCATAATTGATTGTGTATGTGATTATGATTGATATTATTATGTATTGTAGTTCATGTCACTTTATGTCAACACTAATAGTTATGTAGTTCATGACTTCACCTTAATAAGGTTTCACAGTGTTACCGTTGTGAATTGATAATATCACTTTATGACTTCACCAATAGTTATGCGCTACGTTATATGCATTTTTAATTTGATTACGATAAAACTTGAAGCTGTATGTCCATAATTTTTTAGCTATAGCCTATATGTTTACACAAATCATGATCTTTAATATATGTATATTTTTTTAATCGTATGCCTTTCTCATTCGGTAATGTCATTTTAATTAAAACTTTTGCCAGCTAATTTAATTAAATAGTATTGTTTCATAGAACAATTTTTTTATAAATTTATTTTTTAAACTTTTTTTAAGCGGGCCGTCAGAAGTGGCCCGCGGCCCGTTGAGGGCCGGGCAGGGTCTTTAATTTCAAGGCCCGAATTTTTGCAGGCCTTTTTTGGCCCGGCCCTAAATGGCCCACAACCTGATAAAGCCCGGCCCGTTTAGGGCCGCCCGCCCGAATTGCCAGCTCTATGTATTGGTTTGTGAAAACCCTTTGTTGCTTATGTCTTAATCGAGAATATTATATTCTGTTTCTCACTCCTTTCTCCGTGTTTTTATTTTATATATTCTAAATTGATGCTTCAGAGGGAAAGATCGAAGAATTTCGGCAGTAGATATAGTACGTTCTAGAAAGGGAGCTCGGTATGAATACCGTGGTCCAATGAATAAATAATGTTATTAAGTAACTGCTTCTGGGCCATGGAGTTTCCTCTCTTTCTTATAATGTTTAATGTTTATTTTCTTTGGATGAATGTACAAATACTTTATTAAGTTTTAATAATATTTATGAGGTATTTCAGAAATAATGTATGTAATTTATTCTGATAGTTTCTTTTTAACAATCATATCTTTAGTAAAAAAAAAAATTATGAATTTTTCTAGAATTTATTAAGGTGTAACAGAGGGTGTTACAAAGTGGTATCAGAGCAGTTAATCCAATAGGCATGGGGAAAAGGTCTATCTTGCTTTGTTTGTAAACTCTGTATAGGTGATAGAGAATAGAATATCTGACTTGGTAGTAACTGTGATTGATGTGACAAATCTCAGTTACTGTGAAACAGGAAACTAATGGCTGGAAACGATCTTGCTGGAGTTGTAGAACGCTTAATCAATGCAATGGGAGCACGTGAAGGTCAAGGTAATGATGCCTTGAGAAGGCTGGACCTATTCGAAAAGCGCAATCCACCTCGTTTTAAGGGAGGATATAACCCTGATGGAGCACAAATCTGGATTCGAGAGATAGAGAAGATCTTTCGAGCATTGCAATGTAATGAAGCTGATAAGGTAGTCTTCGCTACTTATGCCTTATCTGAGGATGCCGAACATTGGTGGGATGGCATGCGTAGACAATTCGAAGTCAACGACGTGGAGATCACTTGGGATTATTTCAAGGATATGTTTCTGGGGAAATACTTCCCAGCTGATGTTAAAGAGAAAAGACAATTCGAATTCCTGTCGCTGACCCAAGGAAATATGACCGTTGGAGAGTACGCATCCAGGTTTGAAGAGCTATCTCGTTTTCATTCTCATTATAATGATGCTACTAATGAAAGAGATTGGTGTGCAATGTTTGTAAATGGATTGCGGCCGGAAATTAAGGAAGCTATATGAATGCAGGAAATCTGTGAATTTTCTGTATTGGTAAATCGCTGCAGAATCTTTGAAGAGGATCATAAGGATAGAATGACCAAAATTCATGAGCCTATTCATAAGGCGGGAGAAATGAGAAGTGGAGGACCTCACCATCATCAAAGAAGAGACTTCAGGAGAAATAAGCCTTACCAAACGCCATTTCGCCGGTTTGGAGCAGCATCTGTTCCTAACAGACCCCAAGCTTCAACTGGAAGCTATTACCCAACATCTGCACCAAATTTTAAATGTTTTATCTATGGAGGACGCCATTTGAAAAGGGATTGTCCTAAAAACACTTATGTTTGTTTTAAGTGTAACAAACCAGGTCATCACATCAAGGATTGCCCTGAGATGAAGAGGGAAAACCCTGAAGGTGCAAGTACAAACATAAATACTCAAGGAGGCATGCACAGTGCATTCGGAAGGCCGAAGGCAAAAGGAAAGGTTTTTGTAATCACTGGAGAAGCATCTCATTCTAATTCCATGGTGGAAGGTAAGTGTATCATTAATAAGATTCCTTTAACTGTTATGTATGACTCAGGTGCATCACATTCTTTTATTGCCAATGACTGTGTAGAAAAACTAAAATTACCTGTGATAGAACTGCCATTTGACTTATTTGTACATACTCCTAGAAACAATCCCATTATCACTTCTAAAGCCTGTTGGAAATGCCCTATTGTCATAGATGGTAGGGACTTTAAGGCTAATCTTTTTTCTTTACCCCTTTCTGGCTTAGAAGTTATTATTGGGCTAGATTGGTTGTCTGACAATCATGTTCTAATAGATTGTCATAATAAAACCATAATGTTTAAAGAACCAGTGAATTTGAATCCTGAGGATTCGAGATTTCTAACCGCCAACCAAGTGAGTGCCTCTTTAAAAGGAGGGGCTCAAGGATTCATGCTATTGCTTTCAACGAAAGGAGAGTAAGAATAAAAAATCAAAAATCTGCCGGTTGTATGTGAATTTCCTGACATTTTTCCTGAAGATATCCCTGGTTTACCCCCAGAAAGAGATGTGGAATTCGCCATTGATCTAGTACCTGGAGTTGGACCCATTTCAATTGCACCATACCGAATGTCACCTCTAGAATTAGCAGAGTTGAAGAAACAACTTGAACAGATGATAGAGAAGTAGTTTATACGACCCAGTGTATCCCTCGGGGGTGCACCAGTGTTGTTGGTTAAGAAGAAGGATGGTAGCATGAGGTTGTGTGTAGATTATCAGCAACTGAACAAGGTGACGATCAAGAACAGATATCCTCTGCCAAGGATTGATGACTTGATGGATCAGCTGCGTGGTGCCACGGTATTCTCCAAAATTGATTTGAGGTCTGGATACCATCAAATAAGGGTGAAGAAAGAAGATGTACCAAAAACTACTTTTAGGACACGCTATGGCCATTACGAATATCTAGTAATGCCTTTTGGTGTAACTAATGCACCAGCCATATTCATGGATTACATGAATAAGATTTTTCATCCATATCTAGATAAATTTGTAGTGGTGTTCATTGATGATATATTAGTGTACTCTAAAAGCAAAGAAGAACATGTTGAACACTTGAAGGTTGTGTTGGAAATCCTGAAAAAGAAATAACTGTATGCAAAGCTGTCGAAGTGTGAATTCTGGTTGGAAGAAGTGAACTTTTTAGGACATGTAATTAGTCAAGGAGGAATAGCTGTAGACCCTTCCAAGGTGGAGGCAGTTTTAAAATGGGAGAGACCAACCACAATCACTGAGATTAGAAGTTTCTTGGGCTTGGCTGGATACTATAGGAGATTTATTGAAGGATTTTCAAAACTAGGATACCCATTGACCAAGTTAACACGGAAAGGACAACCTTTTATGTGGACGACACAATGCGAGAATAGTTTCCAAGAGCTAAAAGATCGACTTACTTCTGCGCCGGTGTTAGTACTCCCCGATCCACATCAAAGTTTTGAAGTTTACTGTGATGCGTCTAAATAAGGACTAGGAAGTGTACTCATGCAAGACAAGAAGGTTGTAGCCTATGCGTCGCGCCAATTAAGGCAACATGAGATTAACTACCCTACCCATGACTTAGAGTTAGCCGCTGTAGTTTTTGCCTTAAAGATTTGGAGGCATTATCTATACGGTGCAACATTCAATGTGTTTAGTGATCATAAGAGTCTTAAGTATTTATTCGACCAAAAGGAGTTGAACATGAGGCAACGGAGATGGATGGAGTTCTTAAAGGACTACGACTTTGAGTTGCAATACCATCCTGGAAAAGCGAATGTAGTACCTGATGCTTTGAGTCGAAAGTCTCTACATGCGTCCATAATGATGATTAAAGAGCTAGAATTGATAGAGAACTTCAGAGATCTTAACCTAGCAGTAAAGGTTAATGCTAACAGCTACAGATTAGGAGCGTTGCAAGTGACAAATGAATTCCTGAGACAAGTTTTAGAGGCTCAAAGAGATGATGAATTCCTGTAAGAAAAGAAAGAACTCTTGAAACAAGGGAAAGAAGTCAATTTCAATATAAGAAATGACCAATTGCTGAGGTATAAGGATCGAGTATGTATCCCTGATCAAGAGGAGTTGAGAAAAGCAATTCTAGAAGAAGGTCACAAAAGTTATATGAGCATTTATCCTGGAGCTACTAAAATGTATCAAGATTTGAAGAAGTTATTTTGGTGGCCTGGAATGAAGAAAGCGGTGGCAGAATACGTGGCTGCATGTCTAATTTTCCAGAAGGTTAAAGTGGAACATCAAAAACCCCCTGGAATGCTACAATCAATGGAAATACCAGAATGGAAATGGGATAGCGTTACCATGGATTTTGTGACTTCTTTACCCAAAACTCCATTAGGACATGATTCAATATGGGTAATAGTTGATAGATTAACCAAATCTACCCACTTTATTCCCATCAATATTCGTTACTCTATGGAGAAGCTGGCAAAATTATACATCGAGGAGATTGTGAGATTGCATGGAATTCCTTCAAGTATCATTTCTGATCGGGACCCTTATTTTACATCACAATTCTGGAAGAGCTTGCACAAGGCTTTGGGAATAAGACTGCGTCTGAGTTCAGCATATCATCCTCAGACGGATGGACAATCAGAAAGAACGATCCAATCTCTAGAGGACTTGTTACGAGCTTGTGTGTTGGAGCATAAAGGAAGTTGGAATCAATTCTTACCATATGTGGAGTTTACCTACAACAACAGTTTCCATGCTAGCATTGGCATGGCACCTTTTGAAGCATTATATGGAAGAAAATGTAGGACCCCGCTATGTTGGTTTGAGACTGGTGAAAACTTGATGCTAGGACCAGAGTTGGTATAACAAACCACGGATAAAATTAAAATAGTTCAGGAAAAGATGAAGGCAACACAGAGCAGGCAGAAAAGTTACTATGACAAAAGAAGAAAGCCGCTCGAATTTCAAGAAGGCGATCATGTATTCTTGAAAGTCACACCTATGACTGGGGTCGGTCGGGCAATGAAATCTCGAAAACTAACTCCTAGATTTATTGGTCTATATCAAATAATTCATAAAGTTAGTCCCCTTGCCTACCAAATAGCATTACCACCTTTTCTTTCTAATATCCATAATGTTTTTCATGTGTCAAACTTACGAAAGTATATATCTGATCCTACACATGTTATTGAACCTGATGTCATACAAGTTAAAGATAATCTTACATATGATGCACCACCTATCAGAATAGGTGATAGAAGAATAAAAAAGTTAAGAGACAAGACAATTTCGTTTGTAAAGGTCATTTGGAGTGAAACGAGAGGAGAAGATGCTACATGGGAACTAGAAACTGAGATGAAAAGGTCTCATCCTCATTTGTTTTACTGATTAATGTAAATTTCGAGGACGAAATTTTCTAAGGGGAGTAGAGTTGTAACACCCCTATTTTTATTTTTAAATTGAAATTTTGAAGAAATTAGATTATGACTCTTTAGAACTTTTTAATCTACATATTATTTATGATTTTTTGGAATTTTTCAGAATTTTTGAATTTTTTTAATAAAATAATATTTTTTAGATAATTTTAAATTCATATAAGTGACTTAAAATTAAAAATATTTATAAGAAAGTAAATTTAAATTATAATAAAATTTTTTAAAATCCGTTTCAAGTAGACTTATCTAAAAATTATCGGTTTAAGAAAAATCTTGATTTTTTCTAATCGTTAAAAAATTGGAAACGTATCAATAAATTTTTATTAACAGAAAATTTTAGATTTTTAAAATTTAAACTTTATATTACTTGTTATAAAATTAGTGAGGACTGATATAATATCGCTAAATTTAATAATATTAATATGGATTATATGGACTTACATATACCTATGCTAGGAATGGACAAAAGGAACTAAAAAAAAATCAACTATATTAATAATCATTAAATTTTGCATCATGATATGTATTTAATGATATTTAATTGATTTGATTATGATTGATTTATGATTGATGATGTTTAACTGTGATTGATAATATTGATTGATTATTTTTGTGATTGTTAATTATTTATGATTGTTAATTGTGATGGATGATTTTGTAATGTGGAGTTTAAGCATATAGCGAGCATGACGGAAAGCTAAAATTCAGTAAGAATTTCTTACCTTACTCTTTAAATTTTTATTATCTTTTATTTCTTCTTAGAAATTATTTTTATATTTAGAATAAAAAAATTAGTATTTATTTTAGAAAATAAACATTTTATAAAAATTAATTTATAACAAATTGAGATAATTAAATTTTGAATTAAAGAAAAATTTTGTAATTTTAAGTGTTTATGGTTAATGATTTAAAGATTATTCTCTTTTAATAAAATAAAATTTTTAAAAGAAAATTATTTTATTTTTCCAACTTAATAACTAAAGATATTTGAAAATAATTGAGAATTTGATCTTGTTAAGATTTAATATGAAAAAGTTTTGACATATTTAAGGTTTAGAAACTCAATTTCAGTGAGAATTAAAAACTGTACCAAATTTATTTCTATGGGACAGAAATTTAGAGAATTGAGAAAATGTACAGTTTATAGAAATGATGTTGTAAATCTTTTAAGGTATTTAATAATTGAGTTTCTAAAAGCCTTAACCAACTAAATACGCGAGTAGTTCATGCATCATGAATCATTAAAGTGAAATAAAATGATATTGTCTGGGGACGGATTATAGAAACCGAGGATACATTAGAGGAGGCTTAATTACGAGCCTTGGGATGAGAGAGTGTGAAAGGGTGCTTCAGGGGACCTGGGGTAGCTCCCTAACGTCGGGTACTTTCACAATAAAAACTTTCTCAATCTGACTAGTCTCTAAGTGTTTCCATGCCAGTTGAGCTGTTCATATTATTATTATCCGGACTTATGGAATAGTGTAAACTCCTGGTTGGCCTAGTGCAAATTAAAATTTAAGGGCCCACATATATAGGTAAGTTATGATGAAGATATTGCATAACATTCATGCATTCATAATTGATTGTGTATGTGATTGTGATTGATATTATTATGTATTGGTTTGTGAAAACCCTTTGTTGCTTATGTCTTAATCGAGAATACTATATTTTGTTTCTCACTCCTTTCTCCGTGTTTTTGTTTCATATATTCTAAATTGATGCTTCAGAAGGAAGGATCGAAGAATTTCGGCAGTAGATATAGTACGTTCTAGAAAGGGAGCTCGGTATGAATACCATGGTCCAATGAATAAATAATGTTGTTAAGTAACTGCTTCTGGGCCATGGAGTTTCCTCTCTTTCTTATAATGTTTAATGTTTATTTTCTTTGGATGAATGTACAAATACTTTATTAAGTTTTAATAATATTTATGAGGTATTTCAGAAATAATGTATGTAATTTATTCCGATAGTTTCTTTTTAACAATCATATCTTTAGTAAAAAAAAATTACGAATTTTTCTAGAATTTATTAAGGTGTAACAGAGGGTGTTACAGTTATGATGTTACCCGAATTGTTCATTATGTGGTGTTGAGAGGATAATGCTAAGTTAATAAATTCCGAGTGGAATATTGTGAGAGAGCCATTGCCGAGTGAGGCTATTGATTATGTTGGCCTTTTCCGAGTAATGAAGGCTTTAATGTGTTTGTGGGCCTCTTCCGAGGTAAGACCAGTCCATATGTTATCGAGTGAAAGTATGAGTAAACCCCGAGTGGGGAAGGGTTTAAATATTCCCGAGTGGAAATCCCAAGTGAACCTCTTCCGAGGGAAGAGTAATTGTGATGGTTCTGATTGAGGTATTCTAGGAGTCCTCTTCCGAGTGAATGAGGATACATATATATTTCCGAGTGGATAAGATTTAGATAAGTCCAAGTGACTTAACTTGATGAATTCCTTCGAGGAATGGAGGTTATGGTGATCTCCGAGTGAGGAAGATTAAACTATGCCGAGTGCAGAATGGATAATGTATTCCGAGTGGATTATGGTTGAAATATACCGAGTGGTATTGGACTGGGGAAATAACCCGTGTGGGGGGAAAGCTTATGGACTCCGAGTGGAGTATCCAAGGGAATCATTTCCCGAGTGAAATACGCCCGTGTGTTTTATAACTGTGATTTGGCTAAGTAAGAATTTACCGGGTGAATCATGTATGTGGAGATTATAACGCTTCCGAATGAAGCATATGTGTGGGCTTCATGAATAAGCTAAGTATAGGCTAAGTATGAATTTGCCGAGTGAAGTCTGACCCTAGGGGGACAGTTCCCGAGTGGACGTGGTCCCGAATCCAAGTGATGGAATTACCGAGTGGATGGGTTTGCTTCAGCGAATGAGGTATCGCTCCAGCGAGATAAGGGTTCGCTCAAGCGCTGCATTTTCTGCTGATCTGGTTGACCGAACTGAGTCTTGCCCACGTGTGGCTTCTGGCTCGGTCTCCCCTTTACTCTGATCGGTTTTTGCTTTCCCTTGCCTTATTCTATTTTAATTTACCCCGACGCCTAATTGGGAATAATTGTGAATGTTTGGAACGTTCTAAATTTTGAAAAAAAAAATTTCCCTAGTCTCGGTTTGGGTTTATTTAGTCGGGTTGTTTCATTTTGGTATCTGAGCATTCTTAAAAGAATTAAGGATGTTTCAAATATCATCAATAATAATTATAAACAAATCAATTAAATATAATTCAAATTTTAATGGTTATTTAAATTATTAAAATTGATTTTGAGTCCTTATAGTCCATTCCTTGCATAGGTCTATGTAAGTCCATATAATCCAGTCCTTGCATAGGTATAGTTCAGTCCATATGGGTCATAGTGGTCCAAGTCCTTGCATAGGTATAGTCCAGTTCGTATAGGTTATAAAAATCTAAGTCCTTGCATAGGTATGTTAGAGTTAGTTAAACCAGATATTTAATTAAAAATTTATTAAAAATTTTAAGTTAAAAAGTTAATATTTAAAATAATAATATTTTCAAATTTAAAAGGAGTAGGGGACTCCTCCTATTATTCTTATGTCTTTTCATATTATACTCTTATCTCACTCCCCCTTACCTTTGGTATACTGATTCGTTATTGTAAATATGTGCACGCCTCGTCTTCGAGTTCTAAAATATACCAATTTCATTTTAATATAGTTACAAGATGAAAATTAAGATCACTACTTAAAGCAGAAATGGTAAATTTTGAATAGTGAATAGTAAATAGTAATAGTAAATAGTAAAATGTGAATAATAACAGTAAATAGTAAATCATAAATAGTAACGGTAAATAGTAAATTATGAATAGTAACGGTAAATAGTAAAACGTGAATAGTAAAGGTAAATAGTAATAATAAATAGTAATTTACTATTTAAATAGTAATTTACTATTGAAATAGTAATTTACTATTGAAATAGTATTTTACTATGCAGAATAGTAACTTAAAATAATATTATTTCCAGTATAATAATAGATTTCCAAAAATAATATAAAAATAACCCTAAAAAATATAAAAGAGATATATTCATACCTTAGAATTTTAGCAGAACCTTCTTCCAAAAAAATTTATTTCTCTCTCTTACTTCCACCACTATCTCACTAGCACTACTATATTAAGAAAACTTAATCTGAAATTATGAATTCTAAAGATGAATTCCTTTGGTATTTATAGGAAAAAAATTACTATGTATTCCATTATTTTAATATAAAAGTACTGTATATTTTTTGAAATTTAAAATCTAGTTATTGTGCACCTTTTGAAAATTTCGTATATGCACAGTGTTTTGCATAGTAAATGTCGGCAGAATTATTAAGCCAAATAGTAACCTTTCACTCGGTATATTTTAAATATTCAAAATTAATCCTTTTTGAAATTTAGCAATATTATATCAGTTCTCACTAATTTTATGATAAATAATATAAAGTTTAAATTTAAAAATCTAAAATTTTCTGTTAATAAAAATTTATTAGTACATTTTCAATTTTTTTACGATTGGTAAAAATCAAGATTTTACTCAAACCGATAATTTTTAGGTAAGTCTACTTGAAATGGATTTTAAAATTTTTTTTTATAATTTAACTTTATATTCTTGTAAATATTTTTAATTTTAAGTAACTTTATATGAATTTAAAATTATTTAAAATATATTATTTTATTAAAATATTTCAAAATTTTCAAAAAATTCCAGAAAATCATAAATATTATGTAAATCAAAAAGTTCTAAATAACCATAGTCTAATTCCTTCAAAAGTTTATTTTAAAATTCTAATAAGAGTTAAATCTTAAATATGTAAAAATATAAATATAAGAACATAAAATAAAAATGGTGAATAATAAAGATATTAAAAATTCTTAATATAATTTTCTTAATTAGTGAATACTAATTAAGTCATTTTAAAATTCCCATTCAGAAATATTTTCATTTTTTTTATTATTATTATTTTAAAAAACAAATAATTAAATATAAATACCTAAATTTCAAAAAAAAATGATAATAATAAACTAACTTATAGTAAGTGTTTCTCAAGAAAGATATATTAATATCTATTTTCTATTTGTGTTAAAAATAGGATGTTACAACTCTACTCCCCTAAAAGAAATTTCGTCCTCGAAATTTAATATTGTTAATAAATCTTACCACAGCTAAACTAACTGAACTGTTCTAAAATATATTTCTGGTTTCCTTGACAATTGTGTACATTTTCCTTAACATTGCCATTTATCTTCTTTTAATCTTATCAATATTTTTTTTCCTTAACTCAAAAATATTACCCGTCTTAATTTTGTCAACCATGCTCATCATAAATTGATGGTTAACTCTAAACACCTCAATAATTACGTTTCTCAATCTATTAAAACCTTACTTAATATAATCCATAACATCCATTAATTAAAATTCCTACTCGTAACATAGTAAAATGGATTGCAAAGAATTAATTACTGGACAACTAGCCGTTAGCAACTAGCCGTTGGACTATCCGTTTATGACCGTTGCAACTTTTCCTCCTTTGCTTGCTTATAAATTCTCATTCCATTCTCATTTCCTATCACAACTTCAAGGTTTCTTTGTTTCTCTCTTCTATCCAATTTCTTCTATCCAAAATACCAAAGGAATTCGGGTCGGATTTTAAAATGATTTATGAGGAAACTAATTTATGGAAAAATGAAGGTGATAGATTCCGAACCAGGCTTCGGTCTCCTCAGGAAAAGTTCTTAAAATGTCGAAATGAGTCATCAAAAACTGACCGTGTCACCATCAGATATCCTGAGGTATATGAACGGTCAAACGTATGAGACGTTAAAGGTTTTGATTAGGCCGGTTAGGCTAAGTCATACACCCTTGATTCATCACGGAGAAGTCCTAACAAGACTAGTTTCCCTATCGGATCACTAGTCTTGGGTTGAACAGTCAAAGTCCAGCCTCAGGTTGGGTCCTACAGTTCAAATCCAAGGAACCGTGCGACATTTTATTATTAAATATAATTATCAAATAAATAAAAAATTAAAATTTATACTCTTAAAATAAATTATTATTATAATTTTTTATCTATTAAATATTGCCAACAAAAAATAATTATCAACTGATATAATTATAAATTAATTAGTACCCAAAATAATCGATATTAGCATATTATTTTTAAATTAGACAGTAGGGTCGAACGTTATTAAGGTTCTTACTGTTTTCTTATATATGCTTCTCTTATTCGTTACATTCTCTTGGTATTTTATTTTTTCATCTTAAGCTTCGCTTTTCACTATTTTCCTTATTTTAAACTGCTCAGGGAACAGGCCAAAAGTCTCGAGCCTCTTACCAGAAGCGTAACAAAGTATTCTCAGAGTCCTGAGGGTCTGGTTTCCTATTCTCAAAAATCAAGGTTGTTACAAATTGCACAACAGACGTAGGAATCACCCTATTGCCTAAAAGTTACTAAGAGGCAACACCATCATCTCAAACAATGTATTCAACTTCTACGAAACAAATCAAATGTTTATCTTCCAAATGCTCTTGGAAGAACAACAACAAGGAAATATTGCAAGAAAAGCTTCTAAAATAAATATTAGAATAAGAAACAATACAAATGACCCTTCATGAACTTCTTGGAAACATAACTTGTAATTTTGCCACTCAAAAATGTAATCTTGTTTATCTTAGTAATCTTTCATGAACTTCTCGGTGTACCACCTTGGAAAATGAAATTAGGGTTTAAGGGGATAGGAAAGATAAAGAAATAATTAAATCAACAGAAGAAGAGAAACATGTAATATCAAAACCAAATTATCATAAAAAAACTTGAAGTAGAAGCTTTAATGGATTAGAGAAAGCTTCAATTACAATCAGAATTGAACAGGGAGGCTCTCGCTAGGGGTTTATGGTGATGTGATGTTCACGGTGAGGGCTCAATGTGGAGGCCATGTAGTGGTGTAACATAAAGGAACTAAGATAGAACGACTTTGGTTTTGGATAAAGAGCGATGAGATTGGGGTTTAGGGTTCTATTTGTATGTTTTTTGTTCTATTATTGAATCCTTTTTCAGTGAGATCAATAAGACAAAACTATGAGGAGGAGATAGAGAGTGAGATCAAGAATACAAATGAGCCAACCTTCCTTGCAAATAGAAGGCATGTTTGTTTTATTTTTTCACTTCTTGTTTACAGTTTTAATTATAAAATTGTAATCATGTTTCTCGTTTTTAAGAATTTATCTACGAAACATTGAAAATAATTTTTTTCTATTACCTGTAAAAATATTTAAAAACAATAAAAACTTCACATAAATGAAATATAAGAAAAATTATACAAATTGTGAGTGGGATTTGAACCCACGCCCTTTCGGACCAGAACCTTAGTCTAGCGCCTTAGACCAACTCGGCCATCTCAACTTTGTTGAACAATTTGTACATGTTAGTTTTATAGTATATTGAAGCATATTGTTGTGATTTTAGTAATATGTATTTTTTTGTAAAATAATGCCCTCTTGAAAATTAATTACGAAAATGAGTTTTTTTTCAAAAAAATACATGTCGGGGTCTTTTTTATACGTCGTAGTAACTCCCTACGACTTGTGTGTCGCATCACTATAGGATGACATAGTTTGGAGTTGACACATGGCTATGCCATATACCTCCCAGGTAACACAACATGTGTGTCATCTTAGTCTTAGACGACACACATGTGTTGCATATGATTGATGCAACTCCAATAGGGTGTTGTACCACACTCATATGACTCTAAATTGTTTCAATAAGAAAAACCCCATTTGACTATAAATAAGATCTACTTGGCATGCATTTTAAGATGCAAAACAAGTTATAAAGAGTTTACATTATATTTATAAGTATTTTGGTAAATTTGTTTCAAGATGAGCTACATGTCTAATGAGGATTCTGATTATAGTTTATTATTTGAAGTAGATAGTAGTGACTCATGTTAGTGATGTTCGATTCTTGATGGCGATTCAGATAGTGATGGTGGTCCTGACTAACAAACCCTATTAAGTTCTGATGGGTCGTCTAACACAATATCATCTCAACTAATTCAGTAGCAACATTTGAACCCCACTCGATAAATATTATTAGTAAATTAAGTTACATTAGAAAATTTATAAGTATTATGAAGTTATACTTGGTGCTCATATTTACATAACATAGGTATTGTTGAGACTCCGTTCTAAAATGATGCATCCCATTTTTAGAATATTAATTGGGAGCATCTAAATCAATAAATGGAATTTGAAGATGGAAACAGTGTGAATATTGATGATGAGTTGTTTACAACTTGAAAGCAAAAATAAAGTGTAAAATACACTTAAATTGTATTATATGAAGTTGTATAAAATGTATATTGTTGTGGAGTCAAAACTGACTAAATAGGTTGTAAAGTGTCTAAACCAAGTTAATGGATGTGTCTGCTGAATGCATGTAATTTTGTCTAGAAAATCACATAAGTGGGTTATAACTCAACATGTTGGCCCACATAGTTGCATTAATACAACACTTTCATAAAATCATAAAAAAAACTAGACGTTAATTTAATTTGTTTAGTGACAATAGGTAATGTGAAAAAAACTTTAATTATGTCACACCAATACCCAACGACACATCCATGTGTTTTCACCCTTCTCTATCGCACTGAACGCATATGACTACTTGTGTGTCATAGTGGCCTAATACCACATACAAGTAAAAAAGGCTTAAAGGTAAATTTAGCCCCTAACAAATTTTAGATTTTGGCCCCCTTAAATGATTTTTTTGAGTTTAGTGTCCCCGTAATATTTTTATTTATAGTATTTAACCCCTGCCGTTAACAGATTCTATTAAGTGTTGAGGTGTAATAGCAGTAGGTGCCATTGGATGCACACGTGGCATGCGAGTCATCAACTACCACGTTGACTTGGATAAAACTTTTATTTAATGAAGATTAAATAAAAATTATAAAAACTATTAATTTATTGTCAACGGTTTATTTGTTTAATCGTAAACAAAAATAAATATCCATATATACTTCTTATTGCATATAATATCACTCTCAACGGTTATTATATTAAATCATTGATAAAAATCACACTACTATAGATGAGCTTATTGTTAGTGGTTTTTTGAAGCAACCACTAACAATAACATTTCTTAGAAGCTAAATAGGATCCAATCATCAACTAACTTACAGCTTGATCATTAACAATAACAACTTGTTAAATCTAACAATTAAGTTAAATTGGCTCTAGTAAACATTGTCAGAAGATATCATAGACACTAATATTGGCTCAATAAGTTGGCTAATTGATTCTTCTAGATTTGAGTGAACACATGCACAAGAAAGCAGTCCAACCCCTGCAATACTTGATTATACAGTGCTTTTGAAAGCCTCCCAAGCAGAATTTCAAGCACACAGAAGTAGTATGGACCATCACCAACCAGGAAAGTTCCTAATACAGCTGATGAATGTAGACCTTCACATTTGACATTACTGCAATTTTCATGGAGGAAGTTGATACAAAGGTATAGAATAGTAAACTCCTAACAAATGCCACTGACATTACTGTAATTTTCAATTGGTGGGTGGTAGTCATCTCGATAAACAAAATGAATTTGGTCAAGATAGACGGTGGATTTACTACCAATCTTGATATTGGACTATGCCTAACATTTTGATTTAATTAACTATAAAATTAAAGGGTAATTTTATAAATAGTTTCATTTCATGGTAGTTTTTATACTATTAATTTTTAGTGCATTCTAATTTTGATTAAAGAATTGCCCTAAAAATATACATAGATTATTTATAGTTAAATTTTTGTCTAATATTTAACAGTATTGTTATATTTACAATTCGTTGCTGAAATACTTTAATTGTGGCATACTTTTTTCAAAGAGGGGTGGTTGATGAATGCTAGAAATGGAATGAAATGGTCTGTAAGTGAGAAGAAAACAACCTGTGTCAATGAGCCACTAGACCTTAGGTTGCATCATACTAGTTGTTAACATGAATATGTGGTTGTCAAAAAAAAATTGAAAGTCGTATGTACTTATTTTGGTAAAAAAAAAATTAATTATAGAGTATTCTTAAAGCTTGACTTTAGAGAGGAAATTGAAATGATTGAGGAATTGAGAGTGTTGGTTTAAAAAACTCTTTTGACTAGGATGTTCGTGGGGACGTGGAATGTTGGAGGGAAGACACTCAACCAAGAATTGAACTTGAGGAATTGGCTACAGTAAACATTTTATCTAGAAGAAAAACTATTCTTTCAATATGCCATTGTCCATAAAGAACTATTAAAACTAACATAAATTCATACAGCACCACTAATCGTCTCAAGGGCCATACAAAATCGAGATGCCACAAAGGGAAGAACCAATGAAGGTTCTACATATGACAATATAGAAGTGGCTGCAGTAATTGTCTCAAAGATTCTTATTCTTGTTGTATTGACCACGGTCAATTAACTTTAGCACTGAGTTAACAAAGAAAACCCTATTTGATTCCCCGAGATGCTATTCAGTGGGTCTGCTACTAGTTGTGCCTCTGTAATACAAAACTTCTTCAGTTGCATAAAATAATAAAAAACAGAATATATGGCAAATTCAAATAATTTATTACAATTGTTCATTATGTAGGCGCTTCTGAAATTGAAGCACCAAATGACCTAAAAACCGCTCCAATGTATAGGTCCATCAACCCCCATTCGAGGGATGATAATTTGAAGGGATGAAGAAGTAAGAGAGAAATGTACATATTCAGAGAGCTTTGGAATTGAAGAAGACCTTTGGAGGAATGAACGAAACACAAGGAAAGACACACAATGAGGTTTTAAGGTTTTTGGTTCCGATTCTACATGCCCCTTTCATATCCCTAATTTCATCGAGCTTGTAAGTAGGGTTTCCCGTGGAGCAGCGTTGGAGGGTTCAAAAACGTGGATTTCATGCGTTATTTGAGCATCGGAATAGTCACAGATATCATCAGAGGAGGAGGCGAGGAATCCTCCAGGGGCATGATGAAAACGTCTTGTGGGGTAACATCCTGATCCTGAGTTGGCGGCAATGACAACATAACGATGGTTTTGGAAGCTATAGGAATGTCGAGGAAAGGGGAGGAGTGTGGGGAAGAGGAAATAAGGGAATGGTTTAACAGTGGAACCTCTTTATCTTAAGGATTCATCATGAGAGATTTAAAAGAGATCGAGTTTAGGGCTTGGGAGAAAGAACAAGGGAGGGAAAAGATGGAATTATTGGAGGAAGATGAAGAAGGCAACCTTCTTTTTACAAACAATCATCCTCAAGTTTTTTAATTTTGTAGTTAACCTTAATTAATCTTAATTAATTATTAATTTCATCCTACTCAGCATTAAAAAATATGACTTACATACCACGTGTGTACCCAGTAGTACCTACTGTAGTTACACCTCAGCACTTAACAGAATCTGTTAAAGGCAGATGTTAAATACCAAAAAGAAAAATATTACAAGGACACTAAACTCAAAAAAATCATTTCAGGGGGCCAAAATCTGAAATTTATTAGGGGCTAAATTTACCTTTAAGTCTTTTTTTTAAAAAAAACATTACATGTTTAGGGTCATTACTTGTATGTGGTATTAGGCCACTATGACACACAAGTAGTCGTATGTGTTCAGTGTGATAGAGAAGGGTGAAAACACATGGATGTGTCATTGGGTATTGGTGTGACATAATTAAAGTTTTTTCACATTACCTATTATCACTAAACAAATTAAATTAACGTCTAGTTTTTTTTTTTATGAAAGTGTTGTATTAATGCAACTATGTGGGCCAACATGTTGAGTTATAACCCACTTATGTGATTTTCTAGACAAAATTACATGCATTTAGTAGACACATCCATTAACTTGGTTTTTGACACTTTACAACCTATTTTGTCAGCTTTGACTCCACAACAATATACATTTTATGCAAATTCATATAATACAATTTAAGTGCATTTTGCACTTCATTTTTGCTTTTAAGTTGTAACCCCACAAACAACTAATCATCAATATTCACACTATTGCCATCTTCAAATTCCATTTATTGATTTGGATGCTCCTAATTAATATTCAGAAAATGGGATGCATTGTTCTAGAACGGAGTCTCAACAATACCTATGTTATGTAAATATGAGCACCAAGTATAACTTCATAATACTTATAAATTTTCTAATATAACTTAATTTACTAATAATATTTACCAAGTGGGGTTCAAATATTGCTGCTGAATTAGTTGAGACGATATTGTGTTAGATGACCCATCAGAACTTAATAAGGTTTGTTAGTTAGTACCTCCATCATTATCTGAATCGCCATCAAGAATCAGTCATCACTCACATGAGTCACTACTATCCACTTCAAACAATAAACTATGTTAACCAAGTGGCCTCAATTACTCAAGAGGGGGGTGAATTGAGTATTAAAATTTTTTTGTTGAAATGCTTGTGAAATTGGTTCTTTGACAAATATATATAGAGAAGATGATAAACTTAATCTTCAATGAGAATAATAAAGAAGTTTGAGTAACAAAGTTATTAAGCGTAACAGATTAAGCAAGCAATTTAAATGCATAAATTTAAATAGATTCGGGAAGAGAAGATTTGCAAACCGATATATACGAGTTCTACCACACTGGTGTACATCTCGCCTCCAAGTAACCCACTTAGAGGATTTCCACTATTGAGAATTTGAGATACACGCCTTGAGCAATTATAGTCTCTTAGTGTCCCACACTCAAGAACTTATCCTCACAAGCTAAAGGGCAACCCACCCAATCTCACAATCTCTCAATTACAAGGTTGAATCCCAACCCAACAAGTATCTCAGATTTTGTGTATGTGATTTTACAAGTGTGGCTCTCTCAATAGAGTGGATATACAAATTTAAGCACTTGAGAAATATTTTCTTTTTAAAAGAATATACAAATTTTAACACTCAAGAAAATATTTTTCTCATAATATAACTCTCAAAAATAATTTCAAAGAGAAGAACAAGTCAGAGAGTTAACAGACAAGGAATTTAGAGAGAACAAGGGAGAAAGCAAGGAATGCGTTTGCTGTCTGTGTGGTGTGTTCTGCCTCTTCAGTTTCCTTTCTATTTATAGGCAGAGGAAGGTATATGCTGCCAAAAACATAATTGCAACCGGTTCCTTAATTAATGCATTGGAAGACTTAATTTGCCAGCGATCCATGTTTCCTGACTTGAGAAGTGTAATTGTCTGCCTCAATAAATGCAACGCCGTTTCAATTAGAGAGTCTCGAGAGAGGAATCAGCAGAGTTGAGTTTCTGAAAACGCGTACTGATAATTTTCATGATTCAGCGCATGATTCCAGCTATGAATCGATTCTTCCAGGTCATTTTTCACTAGAATCATCACATGAATCGATTCCTGGCAAGGGGAATCGATTCCCAATAGCATGAATCGATTCCTGCAGTCCTTGAATTGATTCCTGGAGGCCTTTTTGAGCATGAATCGATTCCTAAAGTCCTTGAATCGATTTCTTGAGGTATTTATGTGCATGAATCGATTCCTACAGGGGGAATCGATTCCCAGCCCCTTGAATCGATTCCTTGAGTGCTTGAATCGATTCCTCTTTGCAATTTTCAACATGAATCGATTCCTATAGTTTCTGAATCGATTCCTTGCTTTGCTGGACCTATTTCTTTACATTTTTTGATATATTTACATGCGTTTTGGATGGTTCTTGGTTTCTTGGTACTTAAATAATTATTTCTTGTCCCGAATCATTCTTGATGATTTTTGATTAATTGCTTGTACAACATCCTTTAGATTTCCTGATCCTTCAATTGTTTGTCATTCATCAAAACCTGTTTCAACATACAAATACATTCTCCCCCTTTTTGATGATGACAACAATTGTTTATCTCTGGGGTGTTAGTTTCATAACAGTTATATTTTTAAGGTATGGAACTCCCCCTATCAAATGTAATTATAATTTTCATGCATTAATAGAGATGTCATATCATATGTCATATCATATTGGCTCCCCCTTAATCATGCAATTTAATAGAGATGTTTTATTCTCCCCCTTTGGCATCATCAAAAATCAAAGAGAATTTAAATAAAACAACAAAATTTTATTGAACAGGATTCAAGTAAAGATGAATACAACAAAGACTATCTTCAAGGATTAAAAAATCGGAACTCAAAAAATTATTGAGAGAGTTCATTGTAGTGGGTAGTCATGTTGTCATCTATTTGGTCAAAATGGGCATTCATATTGTTCTCCATTCCATCAATGCGAGAAGCCATCCCATCAAAGCGAGCATTTATTGCATCAAAACGGGTATCGAAATGAGAGGTCAACCTATTAAAGAAGTCATCATTTGGATTTGGAGGAGGTTGAGGAAATGCTTGTTGATGGGGTTGATCATCATTGTCATCACTGCTTTGTGCATTTGGAGGAGAGTATTGCCAAGCACCATCGCGGTTGTGCCAACCCATTTTTGTGAGATGAGTGCTTCCTATTTTACCTTTACGCCCAACTACTTCTTTTACTTCATTTGAAAGATGTGACGTCCTACGTCAATTTACCTTTATTTATATCCATTTAATTAATTTTCATAATAAATTTTTCGCATTTAATAAAATTTAATTATTTCTCATTTCAAAATAATATTTATTTTTACTAAACATACTCAAAATAATAATTATATAGTTTGACAAAACCTTAGAGTTCCCTTAATTTAGAAAAGAACCAAAAATATGAAACAGGGGCCTGACGCTGCGCGCCAGTCCCACGCGTAGCGTCAGCCCTCCGCTGCGCACCTCACGCTACGCGCCAGCCTCACGCGTAGCGTGGGCATGACAGTGACAGCACCTGATGCTGTTACACATTTAAACCATTTTACTAAATTCTAACTTATCCAATTGACGGTTTTAGATCCGATTGCCACGAAACTTCACGGGCCACCTGTTTTCCCCATTTCGGAACTGTTGGCGCTATCCTTTCGCCAAAATTCCAACATGTGCGCAAGTTATGCGCGAAATGCATTTTAACCCAATTAGGTGCAAAACCCTTACACCAAACATCCTAAATGGATTCCAATGGACCAAAAGCCAATGCATCTAAATTCTAAATGTCATGGAGGACCTATTGATGCATACTAGGGTTTCTAAAACTCACCGAATCTTAATTTCACCTATCCGGTTCCTTAAATTCAATATCCAACTATATGCATAACTTATCTAAATCAATCCAATCATCACCCTAGCATCAATCACATAGCACACATATCAATCATGCATCAATACAACACCTGCCCATCACAGTCAACATTCACACACGTCAATGGCTCCGTGCCATAATTCATCCTCATCAATAAGTCATCAACCACAACATGCATAATCATGGCATGTTTATCACACATACTTTATCGTCTATCACTCACTATAGTAATACATTACTTATTACACACTTAAACACATACACTCAAAATATTACATTTATTATACACATCTCTATTCCTTGGCATCAAACTTCGTCTTAGCGCACCTCCGCAGCATTAGCATCCTCCCTGTCACTAGTCACTAAAATTGAACAACAGCAAGGGTGAGTGTTTGGAATATCATAATTAATATAGAACGAAATATCAAACTTAACAATACCTACTACTCCTTGTTATTATATATTCTCTTTCGATTTCCTGCACTTATCCACGTTGATATAAATACACACATACATATCAATCTTTAACTTATTAAAACCATACTTTCATTCATTCACATTACACTTTCAATTCATAATTCATTTTCCATCGTCAATCAATATAAGATTCACATAAGTCACAACTGACTCTCATGTAATTTGACGCCTAGTATCCGGATACTAAAGGACTGGCCTTCAGCTGGGAGTCCGACTTGACATCCCGTGAACCCGACTTGGTTCACCGAGCCCGACTTGGCTCTCCACCTCAACCACTGGGTCCAACTTGACCATTGGGTAGCTCAACTGGGCACAAAGACCACGGGAGCCAAAAAGTGAGGGGTATACATACCGTTGGCCATCCCATACCACATATTCACATATCATATCTTATAATCATAATATATCATCAATAAGCCACATGTGCAACTACCAAAAACTAGCATGTACTCACAATACAGGGCGACCGACTTGTCAAACCCATCCATACAATGCTATTGCATATATCTTCAACAATCCAAATTCCACACTTTTATTCATAATCAAATATACATACACCACTCAAAGTGGAAATATTTCATATATCTTTTACTTTCATCATTCCAATCTTTATTTCATTATATAATCAATTCAATCAACATATTTCTTTCATATTCAACCATTTAATCTCACTCCACATACTCATATATTCACAACTACTATATTTAGTTACTTTATATTATTTATGACAACTCTTATTAAATTCTTAAACTTCCCATAATCTGTTTTTATATCAATTCTAATTAATTATGACCCGAACACCCCCCTTACCTCTATTCCGAGCTCCGACAGTTTGCTCAAGGGGTGGATAGCGTCCTACAGCCGCTGGATTCACCGTTCCTCTTTCGCTTCCGACGTCCACTTTGTCGATCGCTTGCCTAACACTCGTTCCGGCACCTACGGTCACCGAAACATCAAATTAGTTAGTACGTTACCTTCCTTATACTTCCAAACTCATTACCCAAGCTTCACAAGCCACTGAAACTCAGAATCAAAACCCCAATCATCACATGCAAACTCGGATTTCATGAAGGGAAGGAGAAGAAACTAAAGATTAGAGGCCCTAGATACCTTACCTTGGTTCCAAATTGCCTAAAACCACCAAGAATCCAAGTTTTCCTCAAAACCCTAGCCAAATCACCTCAGAGAAGAGAGAAAATGAAAGAAAGGGTTTACAGGTTCTGTTCTGTGTGACCCTGTTATAAAACAGATCGCGACGCTGGCGCTACGCGTCAGCCTGGCGCTACGCGTCAGCTCATTAAATCGCACCTGACGCTATGCATCCCATACACGCTACGCGTCAGGGTCCTGATGCCATTTTCCTTAAAATTTCATTTAAAACTGCTTTTCCCCGCTTAACATTTCATATACCATTTTCATTATAAGCCAAATAATAATTTACTCATTTCCAATTTATTTTCTATTATCAAAACATCTGGGATGTTACATCCATTCCCCCTAAAAAGAGATTTCGTCCCCGAAATCAACGTACCTTATTGGAAAAGATTTGGATACAACCGCCTCATATCAGATTCCAGTTCCCATGTATACGCCACTCCATTTATATTTTGCCACTTCACTTTTACCAGGGGTACTTCTTTGTTTCTCAATCGTTTAGTTTGATAACTTTCAATACAAATAGGTGCTATCTCCATAGTCAAATCTTCTTTCAGCTCAATGGAATCTTCAGGTACAATCATCGAATCACAGGGAACATATTTTCTTAATTGTGAAACATGAAACACATCGTGAATATTTGTCAATGCACGGGGAAGATTCAATCTGTATGCTACTTCACCAATTCGTTCCAATATTTGGTAGGGTCCAATATACTTTGGATTAAGTTTCTGGCTCTTCATCACACGGCCTACACCTTTAGTAGGTGACACCTTCAGGAATACCCAATCTCCCACCTGAAATTCAAGTGGCCTATGACGATTGTCATAGTAACTCTTCTGACGGTCTTGTGCAATTTTCATCTTTTCACGAATCATTGTCACCTGCTCATTCATTTCTTGAATTAACTCGGGTCCCAAATGGATTGCATCTCTATCTTCATTCCAACATAAAGGCGTACGACACCGTCTTCCATATAAAGCTTCATAAGGAGCCATCCCAATGCTACTATGATAGCTATTATTATAAGCAAATTCCACCAATGGTAGATATCTCTCCCATGAGCCACCTTGCTCTAGTACACAAGCCCTGAGCATATCCTCTAAGGTCTGTATAGTCCGTTCAGACTGGCCATCAGTCTGAGGATGATAAGCTGAACTCAACCTCAATTCAGTACCCAATTCTTGCTGCAGACTCCCCCAAAATCTAGAAGTGAATCGGGGATCACAATCCGAAATAATACTTGAAGGTACACCATGCAATCTTACAATCTCCGTAATGTACAATCTAGCCAACCGGTCTAATGACCATTTCATATTCATAGCTAAGAAGTGAGCACTCTTGGTCAACCTGTCTACAATTACCCATATTGCATTACAACCAGAATGAGTACGGGGTAATCCAGATACAAAATCCATAGTAATGCTTTCCCATTTCCAGATTGAAATCTCTGGGGGTTGAAGCAAACCTAGGGGTCTTTGATGTTCGACCTTACACTTCTGACATATTACACAAGATCTCACATATTCAATTATTGCTTTCTTCATTCCCGGCCACCAGAATTCTTTCTTTAAATCATGGTACATCTTAGTGATACCAGGATGGATGCTTAAAGAACTTTTATGCGCTTCAGCTAATACAGCTCGTCTGAAATCACCCTCTATGGGTACCACTACACGGTTCTTGAACCGCCAAATTCCATCTTTACCTTTGGTTAATCCCATATATTTGCCTCTTGCTTGAGTGTCAAGCAATTCCAGCAATTCTTCATCATCATCCTGAGCCACAGCTAAGGATTCCAAGAATTCATTGGAGATCTTCAGCATTCCAATTACCATCTGATCTAAGGCTTGAATGACAACCCCAATATTCATATCACGAAAGTCTTCTAACAATTCTTGTTCTTTGCTCATCAAGAAAGCTGCATGTAATACTTTTCTACTTAAGGCATCAGCCACAACATTCGCCTTACCAGGATGGTATTTCAAATCAAAATCATAATCCTTAAGGTATTCCACCCATCTCCTTTGCCTCATGTTTAATTCCTTCTGATCAAACAGATACTTCAAACTCTTGTGGTCACTGAATACCACAAAACGAGATCCATACAAGTAATGTCGCCAAATCTTCAATGCGAATACCACAACAGCGAGTTCCAAATCATGAGTGGGATAATTCTGTTCATGTTGCCTTAATTGCCTAGAAGCATAAGCAATTACCCTGTCATCCTACATCAGTACACAGCCTAAACCAAACTTAGATGCGTCACAGTATACCACAAATTCTTTCGTCACATCTAGTAATGCAAGCACAGGTGCAGTAGTCAAACACCGCTTCAGCGTTTGAAAACTCAATTCATACTTTTCCGTCCACACAAAGGGATTCTCTTTTCTTGTCAATCGAGTCAAGGGTAGTGCAATGCGGGAAAACCCTTCAATAAAACGGCGATAATAGCCAGCTAACCCAAGAAAACTCCTGATTTCAGTTACTGATTTAGGCCTTTCCCAAGCCATAACTGCTTCAATCTTGGATAGATCCACAGACACACCATCACAAGAGATTACATGCCCCAAAAATTTCACACTTGCTTCCCAGAAATCACACTTCGATAATTTAGCATACAACTTCTTTTCACGTAGCACCTGTAAAACAATTTGAAGATGTTGTGCATGCTCTTCAATGGACTTTGAATACACCAATATATCATCGATGAACACCACCACAAATTGATCCAAGTATGGTTGGAAGATCCGATTCATGTAATCTATAAAGATAGCTGGAGCATTGGTTACTCCGAAAGGCATTACAATATACTCAAAATGTCCATATCGTGTTCAGAACGCTGTCTTCAGAATATCTTCCGATTTCACTCTAATCTGATGATATCCAGATCTCAAATCGATCTTAGAAAACACCACAGCACCTCGCAACTGATCCAACAAATCATCAATTCGTGGTAAAGGATATTTGTTCTTAACCGTCAATTTATTCAATTGTCGGTAGTCAATACACATTCTCATACTGCCGTCCTTCTTTTTCACCAACAACACCGGAGCGCCCCAAGGTGAAGCACTCGGTCGGATAAACCCCTTGTGTAACAACTCATTTACTTGTTTCTTCACTTCAGCCAACTCTACTGAAGACATTCTATAAGGTGTACGGGACACAGGTTCTGCCCCGGGAATTAAATCAATAGCAAAATCAATCTCCCTGTTTGGAGGCAATTCCGGAATGTCTTCCGGGAATACATCAGGAAAATCACACACCACTGGAATATCTGCAATTTTAAGATTATACCGCCCCTCTGAAGCCAACAGAATAACATAAATTACAAAAACATCACTCACCATATTTTTAGTGTCCAATTCCTGAGAGAAAATTATAGTCTTGCGGTAACAGTCCACCATAACATGGTTAACAGACAACCAGTCAAGACCCAGAATAACATCTAAATTCTTCAATGGCATACATATCAAATTCGCCAGGAAAGATCGATCCTCTACTTGCATAGGTAATTCCTCACACATAGTAGTTGCTCGAAATGTAGAACCAGTAGGAGTGGAGACATTAAGAGCATTCTCCATTAATACCACCGGCAAACCAAGCCGCCGAACACAATTCTCAGAAATAAAAGAGTGAGTTGCACCAGAGTCATAAATAACATTTACAAGATAGCCATGGATAAGACACTTACCCTGTACCAAATTATCATTTCTTGAAACTTCAGAAGCATCAAAAGCAAATACACGTCCAGCCATAACATTCTGAGTACCACTGGACTGAGCATCAGATCGCCTAGGGTGTTGGCCTCCACGGCTACCGCCGCCTCGGCCTCCACGCTGAAAATTCCCACCACGGACCATAGAAGCACTTGCCCGATTACCACGTCCTCCCTACTGCTGCCTCTGTGGACAGTCGGGCCTTAGGTGTCCAGGTTGTCCACACTGGAAACAAACAGTTTGATTTGTAGGACAATGTCTAGAAAAATGACCTTCCTGACCACAATTATAACAAGCACAACCACCAGAACGACCAGTAGATCCACGTCCAGAAGAAGAAGAAGATGTAGCAGAAGACTTGCCACCATGGAAAAACTTACCCATCTTTTTAAAACTGAATCCTTTAGCCTTCAATGGTCTCTTGTCCCTTGACTGGGACACTCTCTGTAACTGCACTTCCTCAGCAAGCCTGGCCTTATTTACCAGAGTTGGATAGTCACGGATCTCCATAGGAACAATGACACTTCGGAGTTCAATTCTTAGCCCGGATTCATACTTTGCATACTTACTACCTTCAGTTCCTTCAAGAGAAAAAGGATGATAGAAATCACATAGTTCATCAAACTGTGACGTGTATTCAGCCACTGACATCCTGCCTTGCTCAAGTTTTAGGAATTCCATCTCCTTGCGGATTTTATAATTATCTGGAAAGTATTTAGCAAGAAATCTCCTCTTGAAATTCATCCACATTAATGGTTCATTCGCAGCATTCATCTGAATTCTAGTCCTTGACCACCATACACGAGCCTCATCCTTCAATTGATAAGTAGCAAATTGCACTCTCTGTTCTTCAGAGCATTCAAAGTATTCAAATGTTTGCTCAATGTCACGCAGCCACATATGCGCCCCATCATAATCATGTCCTCCTTTGTAAATAGGTGGATTCCTCTTCAAGAATTTATCAAGGGTGGGACCAGAATCAGTCCTCCCCATCATTTGAGAAAACCTCTCAAAGAAGTCATCACCACCAACAGAACTACTTCCTTCCGTCATATTTTAGTTCTACAATATCCCAAAACACATCACCATTAATAACCAATAATTGACCAGGGAGTACAAAAATTACCTCATGTATAAACACATAACAAGACGCTTCCCGGAGTGCCAAGAGAATAATGCCAAGTCAACCTGTTAATACGTAAATAATCACAAGCATAATGCAATAAATGCAAAACAACCTGATATAGGACTCAAACAATCTCCTAACTCTGCCCATTTTCCCCGGCTCTAGAAAGAACCGCTCTGATACCACCTGTGACGTCCTACGTCAATTTACCTTTATTTATATCCATTTAATTAATTTTCACAATAAATTTTTCGCATTTAATAAAATTTAATTATTTCTCATTTCAAAATAATATTTATTTTTACTAAACATACTCAAAATAATAATTATATAGTTTGACAAAACCTTAGAGTTCCCTTAATTTAGAAAAGAACCAAAAATATGAAACAGGGGCCTGACGCTGCGCGCCAGTCCCACGCGTAGCGTCAGCCCTCTGCTGCGCACCTCACGCTACGCGCCAGCCTCACGCGTAGCGTGGGCATGACAGTGACAGCACCTGATGCTGTTACACATTTAAACCATTTTACTAAATTCTAACTTATCCAATTGACCCGTTTTAGATCCGATTGCCACGAAACTTCACGGGCCACCTGTTTTCCCCATTTCGGAACTGTTGGCGCTATCCTTTCGCCAAAATTCCAACATGTGCGCAAGTTATGCGCGAAATGCATTTTAACCCAATTAGGTGCAAAACCCTTACACCAAACATCCTAAATGGATTCCAATGGACCAAAAGCCAATGCATCTAAATTCTAAATGTCATGGAGGACCTATTGATGCATACTAGGGTTTCTAAAACTCACTGAATCTTAATTTCACCTATCCGGTTCCTTAAATTCAATATCCAACTATATGCATAACTTATCTAAATCAATCCAATCATCACCCTAGCATCAATCACATGGCACACATATCAATCATGCATCAATACAACACCTGCCCATCACAGTCAACATTCACACACGTCAATGGCTCCGTGCCATAATTCATCCTCATCAATAAGTCATCAACCACAACATGCATAATCATGGCAAGTTCATCACACATACTTTATCGTCTATCACTCACCATAGTAATACATTACTTATTACACACTTAAACACATACACTCAAAATATTATATTTATTATACACATCTCTATTCCTTGGCATCAAACTTCCTCTTGGCGCACCTCCGCAGCATTAGCATCCTCCCTGTCACTAGTCACTAAAATTGAACAACAGCAAGGGTGAGTGTTTGGAATATCATAATTAATATAGAACGAAATATCAAACTTAACAATACCTACTACTCCTTGTTATTATATATTCTCTTTCGATTTCCTGCACTTATCCACGTTGATATAAATACACACATACATATCAATCTTTAACTTATTAAAACCATACTTTCATTCATTCACATTACACTTTCAATTCATAATTCATTTTCCATCGTCAATCAATATAAGATTCACATAAGTCACAACTGACTCTCATGTAATTTGACGCCTAGTATCCGGATACTAAAGGACTGGCCTTCAGCTGGGAGTCCGACTTGACATCCCGTGAACCCGACTTGGTTCACCGAGCCCGACTTGGCTCTCCACCTCAACCACTGGGTCCGACTTGACCATTGGGTAGCTCAACTGGGCACAAAGACCACGGTGTTGTTCAAGTGGCCTCAATACTCAAGAGGGGGGGTGAATTGAGTTATAAAACTTTTACTAGGAATACCTTTAAAAACTGATTTCTATAACCAAGTTTATGAGATTATGCAAGTGACAATGATATGCAATGCACTACAAGATATAAATATTGCTGAGACAATTTAGCAAACACTTGGTGTGCAATGTCTAAGGTATAGCAAATTAAGCAAGTTTAAATATGTTCTTTTCAACCAAACAATACCAATCAACAAATATGAGATGTATGAAGGTAGAAGAGTAAGGAAGAGAAGCTTGCAAACCGATGTAACGAGTTCCACCCAATCCGGTGTACGTCTCGCCTCTAAGCAACCCACTTAGAGGATTTTCCACTATTGTAGACTAGAGATACAACTTTGAGCAATTGCGGCTTCCTAGTGTCCCACACTCAAGAACCCAATCCTCACAAGTATAAGGGCAACCCACCCAATCTCTCAATCTCACAATATCCCAAAGGTTGAGTCCACAACCTTTGTAACCACTCAATCCTAGAGTGAACAACCACTCAACCTAGAGTGAATAATTTGTGTGTTTGGAGTTTGTTTACAATCAATACACTCTCTCAATAGAGCAAATATACAAATGAAAAGCTCTCCCCAAATTTTAATCTCTCAAGATGAGAGGATATACAAGTGAAGTGCAAAGTATATATGAAATAGGCTTACAAAGCACAGAATAGAGCAAAGAACTTATTGATTCTTGGTTTTCACTTTGTTGCTTCTTTGTGCTTGTGTTCCTCTGCAATTTATAGAGCCAAGATAGCTGTTGAGGAGTGCTCTAGTCCATCATAGCCGTTGCAGTTAGTGGAAATTTGAAGAATGGTGGAGACATGACCTGGTTTCCCACTTAAATCTGTTTTTCCACTAGCGTAATCGATTACACCCTCGCGTTGTAATCGATTAGCTTCAAGTCAGAGAGTCACTAATCGATTATCTCATAACCTGTAATCGATTAGCATCTATACCTGATGCATTTAATATGTTTTCGTAGCATCCTAATCGATTATCATGTCTTGTAATCGATTACTTTAAATTCCAGTGGCTTCCTAATCGATTATATGGCTCCCTTAATCGATTAGCATGTGTGCCTGATGCATTTAATTGCATTTTTGATTGCTGTAATCGATTAGTCTCAAGTGTGCAATCGATTATCTTAATTCCAGTGAGTATCTAATCGATTGTGTGGCTTCACTAATCGATTATCTTCATCCCTGATGCACTTTCTTCCAATACAGAAAGCTTCTAATCGATTAGCATCTATGGCCTAATCGATTATCTTCAACTCTGATGCAATTTTTTCTAAGACAGAAGGTTTCTAATCGATTAGCATCTATGGCCTAATCGATTAGCTTCGCTGATTCTTCAATTCTGATTTCATGTCTTTGTTTTTGCATTGTTTCTTCAAGAGTACTTGTCATTATCAAAATCCTTGCACATCTTTTGAACCTGTTAACATATTCAAACACATTCTCCCCCTTTTTGATGATGACAACTATGTTCATCTCTTGAGGGTTGTTAGTTTAAATAGTATAGGCTTATCTTTTGCAAAAACAACTCTGCTACATTATCCCTTTTTCAAATAACAGATGACAATTCTCAAAAACCAATTTAATAGCTTATGTCTTATCTCATTTTATCCTCTGTTTATTATCTCTTATCTATAATTCTCCCCCTATCAAAAGGAGTTTATCAAACAGATAAGATTTTTCAAATAAGATTTTTCAAATTGTTAACAAAGCATCTATTATCAGATCATATTAGCAGAACATGTTATCAGAGCATATTATCAGAGAATATTCAGAATTATTCATTTTTTGTATCAGAGCATTTTCTAATATATGAACATCTATTCTTCTCCCCCTTTGTAATCATCAAAAACAAATAGAGTGGTAAAGAGAAATTATATAAACTCAAATAAGGTACTTTTATTGAATTAAAATAAAGGGAAATACAAGAATTAAAATTTATTCAAAAAGCAGAACAGAAACTAAAAACATAAAATATCTAATTATCCGGGTTGAAGAAGCGGATTTCTGAAATTTGATGAGCCAGCTCCTCATAGCGTTGCTGCATCATCTCAAAATGTTGCTGCTCGGTCATGGAAAACTCTTGGAGGGAGTTCTCAAGACGATCGAAGCGGCGATCAAGATGGGCATAGAGGGATGCAAAAGGGTCAGCTTGTGGGGCAGATGAAGAGGCTGCAGCTTGTGGTTGAGGTGGAGAAGGAGGAGGAGCAGGTGCTTCTTCAGCAGGAGCTTGGAAGGGAATGTTGGCATAAACGCCCTCCATGCGTGAGTACCATGCTCCATTGGTGAAGACAAGACCCATTTTGGTGAGGTGATGGGTGCCAATGCAAGCTCTAGGGGGCACTTTCTCAGATAGTTCCCCTGCCAAATCTACTCCACAGAATTTGAAAATTTTGGTGAGGAGAATACCATAAGGGAGCTTTTGTTGGTCCTTGGCATGGCGCATGTGGAACTTGATCAACTGCACCCAGTTGATCTCTTTGAGGTTCAGCATGGCCCACATTAAGAGGACATCATCCTCTTCAACTAGAGCATAGTTCCCACCACGGGGAACAATCATCTTGACCAAGAAGAAGTGGAGCAGGCGGTTGTTCATGGTCAAGTGGCCAACTAATTTGTGGTTGCTCCTTGGACGGTCAGCTTTCCATAAAGATTGGCGAGCAGTAAGAGCATTGAAGCCCCATTCATCCTCGGGTTCGCCTCCATCAAATTCAGCATTGTTGAGGGGCAGTTTGGAAATCTCTGCAAGCTGGTCATTAGAGAGTTTGATGGTGGTGTTTTTCACCTTTGATTCAACCATCCCATTGACAAGGCGGAGGTTGCAGTAGAATACTCTCATGAGCTCAGGATAGTATTCTTCTTCTTTGAGGGATAGGAAAGGGAAGAGGTTGTAGTGGTTGAGGCTTTGGGTGAAGGTAAGGCTTGGGTTGTCAAAGGTTTCAGCAATGGTGTAGTGAGGAGTCATAATCTCCTTTTCAGAAAAATTTTTCACAAAATTCTGAAGGTCTCTAGGAGAAGAGAAAAACCTTGAGAAGTCAAGGGGATTATGAACTTGGGCAGCAGAGGACCTAGCTCTCTTGACATTCCTTGAGCTAGACATGGTGAAAAGTGCAAAAGGAAGGAGATGAAGAAGGATGAATGTTGGAGAGTTTTGAGAGAGTTGGAAGAGAGGAGGTAGTGTGAGATGAGAAGGTGAATGAGGGGTTATTTATAGTTGAAAATTAGGTTTAGGAAGGAGGAAAGAGAGTTTAGGGAGGAGTGAAGTGAGTTAAGAGAGGGAGAGTTTCGAGTGAGCCTAGGAAATTGGAGTTTTGACCCATCAGTGCGCAGCGTAATCGATTACATGGCAGGTGGTAATCGATTAGATCACTGTTTCTGGGGAATTTCAAGCGTTTTGTGCAGAGGTTAATCGATTATAGGCTTATGGTAATCGATTAGCTTAGAAGCAGAATCGTCCTAATCGATTGGGGCAATGTGGTAATCGATTATGAAGAAGAGGAAACGTTTTTGAACTGGAAACAGAAGCTTCGTAATCGATTATGGATAATGTATAATCGATTAGATTAAAAACAGAATGATTGTAATCGATTATGGGTAAGTTCTAATCGATTACCTTCGAAGCAGAAGCTTAGTAATCGATTGGGATAAATAATGTAATCGATTACGGAGTCAAAAACTTCAAATATGTCAAGCAGCAAGGTTCCAAACATGAAATGTGATGTATATCATGCATTATGCCATTCAACAAAATATTCAAACACAATTGGACATGTCAAGAATGCCTAATTCTCTTCTTATGTGAATGAATTGCTCTCTAGCCAAGGGTTTTGTGAAAATATCAGCTAGTTGCTTAGAAGTTTCTACATGTTCAAGTACACAATCCCCTTTTAACACATGATCTCTAATAAAGTGATGCCTAATCTCAATGTGTTTGGTTCTAGAGTGCATTACCGGATTCTTGGAGATGTTAATGGCACTTGTATTATCACATTTAATGGGAACTTTGTTCAAGGAAATACCAAAATCAAGAAGTTGTTGTCTCATCCAAAGAATTTGAGCACAACAACTACCAGCTGCTACATATTCTGCCTCAGCTGTTGACAATGCAACACTTGCTTGTTTCTTGCTATGCCAAGAAACAAGGGAACTACCAAGCAAATGGCATGTACCACTAGTGCTTTTTCTATCAAGCTTACACTCCGCAAAGTCGGAATCAGAATATCCTAAAAGATTACATTCAACGCCTTTGGGATACCATAAACCAACACTTTGAGTACCCACAAGATATTTCAAAATCCTTTTTACGGCAGTCAAATGTGATTCTTTGGGACATGCTTGATATCTAGCACACATACATACTGCAAACATAATATCAGGTCTACTTGCAGTTAAATATAGTAAGGATCCAATCATACCTCGATATTTGGTGATTTCAATGTCCTTACCCTTTTCGTCTTTGTCTAGATAGCAGGATGTGCTCATTGGTGTAGCTATCTCATTTGCCTTGTCCATTCCAAACCTTTTGAGTAGTTCCTTACAGTACTTGGTTTGGCTGATGAATGTTCCATCAATGGCTTGTTTTATTTGTAGTCCGAGGAAGAAGGTGAGTTCTCCCATCAAGGACATTTCAAATTCTTTCTGCATAATCTTGGCAAATTCTTGACAAAGATTTTCATTAGTAGCACCAAATATTATGTCATCTACATAAATCTGTACCAAGAGGATGTCATTTTGTTTGCGTTTTATAAACAATGTAGTATCAACCTTTCCTCTTTCAAAGTTGTGTTCTAAAAGAAATTTGCTTAATCTCTCATACCAAGCTCTTGGAGCTTGCTTCAAACCATATAAGGCTTTTCTCAATTTGAAAACATGATTTGGAAATTTATGATTTTCAAAACCGGGACGTTGATCTACATAAACTTCTTCTTGAATGTAGCCGTTTAAGAACGCACTTTTGACATCCATTTGATACAATTTGAAATCCATACAACATGCAAAAGCTAGTAATAATCTAATGGCTTCCAACCTAGCTACGGGAGCATATGTTTCTTCATAGTCTATTCCTTCTTCTTGGTTGTATCCCTTTGCTACTAGTCTAGCTTTGTTTCTAGTTATTATTCCGTTTTCATCTAGCTTATTTCTAAACACCCATTTGGTGCCTATTATTAGATGATCATTGGGTCTTGGCACAAGTTCCCAAACTTCATTTCTTTCAAATTGGTTTAACTCTTCTTGCATGGCCAACATCCAATGTTCATCAATAATGGCTTCATCAATATTCTTGGGTTCTATTTGGGATACAAAAGCCAAGTGATTGCATGCATTTCTAATGGCGTTTCGAGTACTTACCCCTTTGGCTATTTCTCCAATGATCTTGTCCAAGGGATGATCTTTCAATGTTACCCAATCTTGTTGTCTCTCAATTTGTGTTGCACCTCCATCATTGTTGACTTCTTCTTCTTTGTCTTGTAAGTTCATTTCTTGAAAGGTACCTACAAGATCATCAACATCTTCCTTTCTCGGAGGGTTATGGCTATTTTCATCAAATTTGACATGAATAGATTCCTCAATGGTATTTGTTTGCTTGTTGAAAATTCTATAACATTTACTTGATTGAGAATATCCTAGGAAGATTGCTTCATCAGATTTTGCATCAAACTTCCCTAGATTATCTTTTCCATTGTTGAGCACAAAACATTTACATCCAAAGATATGAAAGTATGCAATGTTGGGTTTTCTACCTTTGTAAAGCTCATAGGGGGTTTTCTTTAAAATAGGCCTTATCAAACATCTATTCATAACATGACACGCGGTGTTTACCGCATCGGCCCAGAAATGTTTTGCAACATTGTTTTCATTTAGCATGGTTCTAGCAAGCTCCACTAAAGATCTATTCTTTCTTTCAACTACTCCATTTTGTTGTGGAGTTCTAGGAGCTGAAAAATTATGATTAATACCATGTTTTTCGCAAAACTTTTCAAAAGATTGATTTTCAAATTCTCCCCCATGATCGGTTCTAATGGATGCAATTTTTGAGTTTTGCTCATTTTGGATAATCTTTGCAAGTTTCTTGAATGCATGATATGCTTCATTTTTATGAGCAAGAAACAATGTCCATGTATATCTTGAATAGTCATCTACTATAACTAGACCATAGTAATTACCTCCAAAGCTTTTGATTTTGGATGGTCCAAATAAGTCCATGTGCAAAAGTTGTAAAGGCCTTTGAGTAGAAACAATGTTTTTGGATTGAAAAGATGCCTTTACTTGTTTTCCCTTTTGACATGCATCACAAAATCTATTTTCAAATTTAAGCTTTGGTAGACCAATTACTAAATCTTTAGAAACAAGTTTGTTCAAGTGGTCTACATGTATATGAGCTATTCTTCTATGCCATAGCCATGTTTCATCCTCTTTTGAAATGAAGCATTGTTCATCATTTGTAGACAAACTATCCATATCAATCATGTAAATATTATCAATTCTTTGGCCTACAAACTTAATTTCCTTATTGGTCTTATGCTCAATTATGCAACAATTTGATTCAAATAAAACTCTATATCCTTTGTCACATAATTGACTTATGCTTAGTAAATTATGTTTGAGGCCTTCAACATACAATACATCACTTATGGATGTGGAGGAGTTCTTACCAATATTTCCAATGCCTAGGATTCTTCCCTTAGTGTTGTCTCCATATGTGACGCTTCCTTTTCGTTTGGGAGTGAATGATGTAAATTTAGTTATGTCTCCCGTCATATGCTTCGAACACCCGCTATCCAAGTACCAATGGGTGTTGCTTGCCTTGAAGCATACCTGCAAAACAAAATCATTTTAGAGAACTAGGTACCCATTTTATGTTGGGTCCTTTAAGGTTAGTTTGTGGGAATGTTCCTTTGGGAACCCACACCTTTCTTAAGACCTTTGGTCCTAGTTTCCTAATACTACACTTATATGCACTATGTCCTTTGGTACCACAATGATTGCATTTCATAAAAGGTGAGGAGGATTTGCTTGGTGGTGCAAAGAAGTTTTTGTAGTGTTTTTCCATTTTATGATTACTATGTTCTTGGTCATATCCTAGACCGGTTTTACTAAACATGCATTTTTGTTGCCCAAGTAGGATATTCAAATTATCTCTTCCATTGGTGAATTTCTCTAGTGTCCTATTTAGGTCTTCAACCTTGGTTTCTAACACTATGCACTTCTTTGCAAAATCACAAGGTTTATCCCTAGAACATGTTTGAGCTTTCTCTAGTTCTTCTTTTAAGCTCTCATTTTCTTTACATACTTCCATGAGATGCACTTCAAGAGTATCACTAGTTTTCCTAGATGCTTTGAGTTTACTAGAGATTTTTGTGAACTTATCATATAATTCCTCAAATGCATCTAACAGCTCATTTTTATCTAGGTCAAGAAGATTTACCTCATTTTCTTCTTCTTGATGATTTGCCATTAAGCAAAGATTTGCTTGCTCATCTTCCGAGTCGTCGGAGCTGCTCACGTCGTTCTCATCCCAAGCAATATAGGCTCTTCTTCTTCTTTGTTTGTCCTTGCCCTTCTTTTTGAGGTTTGGACAATCGGCTTTGAAGTGCCCTTCCTTGCCACATTCAAAACAGCTTGGTGAAGATGAAGTTTCATTAGAGGTAGATTTCTTACCTTGGGGCTTAAAGTTCTTTTGGAACTTTTTGTTCTTCATAAATCTTCCAAATCTTTTTACGAACAGCCCAAACTCTTCTTCTTCATCTAAGTCACTGCATGATTCTTCCTCATGCATGGAGGTGGCTTTGAGAGCTAGCCCTTTCTTCTTGGTGGATTTCTCCTCTTCCTCGGCTAGCTTCAATGCTTTAAGTTCTTGCTCTTGTTCTTGCAATTTTCCAAAGAGTGTTGCAAGAGACATTTCATTGATGCTAGGAGATTGCTTTATTGCTGTGACAAGAGGTTGCCATTCCCTGCTAAGACTTTTCAAAATTTTGTGCACAAGCTCTTTGTTAGTGTACACTTTGCCAAGAGTAATAAGATGGTTAATAATAAGTGTAAACCTCTTCTGCATATCTACAATAGATTCTCCTGAATTTATCCTAAAGCATTCATATTGGCTAGTAAGAGTACTAATCTTTGAGTCCTTTACATCATTGGTACCTTCATGGGTTACTTGAAGAGTATCCCACATTTCTTTAGCGGTTTGGCATGTCATTATTCTAAAAAATTCGTCTTGTCCTAAAGCCATGGTAATGAGATTTTTGGCCTTGTAGCCATATTGGACTTTCTTTTCTTCCTCGCTAGTCCATTCATCTATGGGTTTTTCAACATTTTTGCTATCTATGGTATGCATTGGTATATAGGGACCATTTTCAATGGCATTCCATATTCTCAAATCAATTGATTGAATGAAGATTTTCATTCTCTCTTTCCAAAAGGCATACCCTTCCCCATTGAAAGCGGGAGGTCTATTTATTGCACCACCCTCGGGAAAAACATTTTGAGAACTTGAGGCCATTTTAATCTCTTGAAGCTGTTAAGCTTGATCTACCAAGAGTCAAGCTCTGATACCACTTGTTGTTCAAGTGGCCTCAATACTCAAGAGGGGGGGTGAATTGAGTTATAAAACTTTTACTAGGAATACCTTTAAAAACTGATTTCTATAACCAAGTTTATGAGATTATGCAAGTGACAATGATATGCAATGCACTACAAGATATAAATATTGCTGAGACAATTTAGCAAACACTTGGTGTGCAATGTCTAAGGTATAGCAAATTAAGCAAGTTTAAATATGTTCTTTTCAACCAAACAATACCAATCAACAAATATGAGATGTATGAAGGTAGAAGAGTAAGGAAGAGAAGCTTGCAAACCGATGTAACGAGTTCCACCCAATCCGGTGTACGTCTCGCCTCTAAGCAACCCACTTAGAGGATTTTCCACTATTGTAGACTAGAGATACAACTTTGAGCAATTGCGGCTTCCTAGTGTCCCACACTCAAGAACCCAATCCTCACAAGTATAAGGGCAACCCACCCAATCTCTCAATCTCACAATATCCCAAAGGTTGAGTCCACAACCTTTGTAACCACTCAATCCTAGAGTGAACAACCACTCAACCTAGAGTGAATAATTTGTGTGTTTGGAGTTTGTTTACAATCAATACACTCTCTCAATAGAGCAAATATACAAATGAAAAGCTCTCCCCAAATTTTAATCTCTCAAGATGAGAGGATATACAAGTGAAGTGCAAAGTATATATGAAATAGGCTTACAAAGCACAGAATAGAGCAAAGAACTTATTGATTCTTGGTTTTCACTTTGTTGCTTCTTTGTGCTTGTGTTCCTCTGCAATTTATAGAGCCAAGATAGCTGTTGAGGAGTGCCCTAGTCCATCATAGCCGTTGCAGTTAGTGGAAATTTGAAGAATGGTGGAGACATGACCTGGTTTCCCACTTAAATCTGTTTTTCCACTAGCGTAATCGATTACACCCTCGCGTTGTAATCGATTAGCTTCAAGTCAGAGAGTCACTAATCGATTATCTCATAACCTGTAATCGATTAGCATCTATACCTGATGCATTTAATATGTTTTCGTAGCATCCTAATCGATTATCATGTCTTGTAATCGATTACTTTAAATTCCAGTGGCTTCCTAATCGATTATATGGCTCCCTTAATCGATTAGCATGTGTGCCTGATGCATTTAATTGCATTTTTGATTGCTGTAATCGATTAGTCTCAAGTGTGCAATCGATTATCTTAATTCCAGTGAGTATCTAATCGATTGTGTGGCTTCACTAATCGATTATCTTCATCCCTGATGCACTTTCTTCCAATACAGAAAGCTTCTAATCGATTAGCATCTATGGCCTAATCGATTATCTTCAACTCTGATGCAATTTTTTCTAAGACAGAAGGTTTCTAATCGATTAGCATCTATGGCCTAATCGATTAGCTTCGCTGATTCTTCAATTCTGATTTCATGTCTTTGTTTTTGCATTGTTTCTTCAAGAGTACTTGTCATTATCAAAATCCTTGCACATCTTTTGAACCTGTTAACATATTCAAACACACACGGGAGCCAAAAAGTGAGGGGTATACATACCGTTGGCCATCCCATACCACATATTCACATATCATATCTTATAATCATAATATATCATCAATAAGCCACATGTGCAACTACCAAAAACTAGCATGTGCTCACAATACAGGGCGACCAACTTGTCAAACCCATCCATACAATGCTATTGCATATATCTTCAACAATCCAAATTCCACACTTTTATTCATAATCAAATATACATACACCACTCAAAGTGGAAATATTTCATATATCTTTTACTTTCATCATTCCAATCTTTATTTCATTATATAATCAATTCAATCAACATATTTCTTTCATATTCAACCATTTAATCTCACTCCACATACTCATATATTCACAACTACTATATTTAGTTACTTTATATTATTTATGACAACTCTTATTAAATTCTTAAACTTCCCATAATCTGTTTTCATATCAATTCTAATTAATTATGACCCGAACACCCCCTTACCTCTATTCCGAGCTCCGACAGTTTGCTCAAGGGGTGGATAGCGTCCTACAGCCGCTGGATTCACCGTTCCTCTTTCGCTTCCGACGTCCACTTTGTCGATCGCTTGCCTAACACTCGTTCCGGCACCTACGGTCACCGAAACATCAAATTAGTTAGTACGTTACCTTCCTTATACTTCCAAACTCATTACCCAAGCTTCACAAGCCACTGAAACTCAGAATCAAAACCCCAATCATCACATGCAAACTCGGATTTCATGAAGGGAAGGAGAAGAAACTAAAGATTAGAGGCCCTAGATACCTTACCTTGGTTCTAAATTGCCTAAAACCACCAAGAATCCAAGTTTTCCTCAAAACCCTAGCCAAATCGCCTCAGAGAAGAGAGAACATGAAAGAAAGGGTTTACAGGTTCTGTTCTGTGTGACCCTGTTATAAAACAGATCGCGACGCTGGCGCTACGCGTCAGCCTGGCGCTACGCGTCAGCTCATTAAATCGCACCTGACGCTATGCATCCCATACACGCTACGCGTCAGGGTCCTGATGCCATTTTCCTTAAAATTTCATTTAAAACTGCTTTTCCCCGCTTAACATTTCATATACCATTTTCATTATAAGCCAAATAATAATTTACTCATTTCTAATTTATTTTCTATTATCAAAACATCTGGGATGTTACAAAAGATCCACATTAAAGTGTTTGAGAAGCTTTGTTATTAAAACCGCATAAGGAAGTTTTGTGAATCTTTTAGAGTCAAGCATATGAGTTCGAATAAGTTTGGTCCAATTTATCTTTTTTTCATGGAGCATAGCCCAAAGAATAAGAGTTTGGTTTTCATTTACTCTAGCATTGTTTAACCCTTTTGGAAGAATGATTTTGACCAAAAAGTAGTGCAGAAGGCGATGATCAATGTTTAGCTCCCTAACGGTGCTTTTGGAAGTAGAAGATAGATTTAGAAAAGCACGAGCATCAATAGAATTGTATTCCCAATCGGGAGATGGTTCAGAGCCAAAGAAATCAACATTATTTAGTGGAAGCTTCCAGACTTGATGAAGAAAATTGTCATTAATGGTAATGGTTACCCCTTTAATTTTGGCTATGTAGCGTCCATTAGAGATCCTTAATGTTGAGTAGAAGGCTCTAATCAACTCAGGATAAATGTGATTTTCTTCGAGTGCGATGAACTCCAAGAGATTTTGTTGCCTAAGGATGTTGAGTACCGGAAAATCATGTTCGTCGAAGAGTGGAACATCAAGCCAATGAGCAGGTATGAGGAGTCATTCTGAAAATTTTTTGAGGTACCTGTCAAGTTGGAGTTTATTCTCAAAAAGTCTTGAGAGATCATTGGTGTTTGAGGAAGAGGAATCAACATTTCCTCGTTTCTTCTTTCTAGAGTGGGATGATGATGCCATGATTTTGAATGAAACAGAGGAGATAGAGAGAAGAAAAGAAATGAGTTATGCAACGAAATGAGGCACTGGGTGAGGCTTTGAAGAAACAGCGTGAGAAAAGTGTTATTTATAGAGGAACCAACGCATGAATCGATTCATCCTGGAGGGAATCGATTCATGTGAGTTATTTTGCAATTCTGGACGCTTGGAGTATGTGGGAATCGATTCAAATGATAAGTCAAGTGAGGGGGAATCGATTCCCCTAGCTGATCTTGGTCAATTTCGCTACAAGGTCATGGTGGTTCATGTGAATGCATTTGGGAATGAAAGTTTTTGTTTTATTCTTCACATGAAGGCTTCTGAGATGTAAGGAATTAATGCTTTTCTCTTTTATTTTATTGTTCACGTGAATTGGTCAAGATGCTTAGGAAGTGGTTTTTCTTGACTTGCTCTCATGAAAGGTTTTGAAGCATGCTGGAGCCTTTTTCTCGAGAATGATTTGCAGGTGATCACAAGAGTGCATTTTGATTGCTTGAATTTCGAAGGAAAATTTTTTACAAGTGCCATTTGATTTTATTTCATCATAAAGTCAATAAAATCAATTGCCAATTTTTGCATTTAATTTGAGATCATCTATTTTAAAGATATTAATTTGTCTCACAAATATGTTTAATCAAGATTTTTAAACAATAAATGGGGTTATGATAAATATGAATATCTCAAAATAGTGTATATTAATATTTCTCAAAAATACAATTTGTGTGAAAGAAGATAAATCTTTAAGTTAAAGATTTGTGAAAATATTTAAGAGAATGAAATTTGTGATTTAAACAATTTCTAAAATGCCTAATTCCCTTCTAATATTTATAAACTGTTCTTTTGGAAGGGGTTTAGTAAAAATATCCGCCAATTGTTTAGAAGTTTCAACATATTCAAGAACACAATCTCCTTTTAAAACATGATCTCGTATGAAATGGTGACGGATTTCTATATGTTTTGTTCGTGAATGCATAACTGGATTTTTGGAGATATTTATGGCGCTGGTGTTGTCGCATTTAATGGGTATTTGATCTAATATCATGCCGAAATCAAGAAGTTGTTGTCTCATCCATAGGATTTGAGCACAGCAACTTCCAGCTGCCACATATTCTACTTCAGATGTGGATAACGCGACACTTACTTGCTTCTTGCTATGCCAAGAAACAAGAGAGCTTCTAAGCATATAACAAGTACCACTGGTACTTTTTCTATCTAATTTACACCCAGCAAAATCAGAATCAGAATATCCTACAAGAATACATTCAGCACCTTTGGGATACCATAAACCAACATTTTGAGTACCCATAAGATATTTTAAAATTCTTTTTACGGCTGTGAGATGTGATTCTTTAGGACATGCTTGATATCTAGTGCACATACATACCGCAAACATAATATCAGGTCTACTAGCTGTTAAATAAAGTAAGGATCCAATCATACCTCGGTATTTAGTTATTTCAACGTCCTTACCCTTCTCATCCTTGTCTAGGTAGCAAGAAGTACTCATTGGTGTGGCTATTTCATTTGCTTTATCCATTTTAAACCTTTTGAGTAGTTCTTTGCAGTATTTTGTTTGACTGATAAATGTTCCTTCTTTTGTTTGCTTAATTTGTAGCCCAAGAAAGAATGTGAGTTCTCCCATCATGGACATTTCAAATTCATCTTTCATAATCTTAGCAAACTCTTGACAAAGGATTTCGTTAGTAGCACCAAATATTATGTCATCAACATAAACTTGTACCAAAAGGATGTCATGGTTTTTACGTTTTATAAACAGTGTTGTATCAACCTTTCCTCTTTCAAAATTATTTTCAAGAAGAAACTTACTGAGTCGTTCATACCAAGCTCTTGGAGCTTGTTTTAAACCATATAAAGCTTTTCTTAATTTAAAAACATGGTTTGGAAATTTGTGATTTTCGAAACTGGGAGGTTGATTAACATAAACTTCTTCTTGAATATAACCATTTAGAAAAGCGCTTTTGACATCCATTTGATAAAGTTTAAAATCTATACAACAAGCAAAAGCTAACAATAATCTTATGGCTTCTAATCTAGCTATGGGAGCATACGTTTCTTCATAGTCTATTCCCTCTTCTTGATTATATCCTTTAGCAACTAATCTAGCTTTATTTCTTGTTATTATTCCATTTTCATCTAGCTTGTTTCTAAAAACCCATTTCGTGCCTATTATTTGATGATTATTGGGTTTTGGCACAAGTTCCCAAACTTCATTTCTTTCAAACTGATTTAATTCTTCTTGCATTGCCAATATCCAATGTTCATCAATAATAGCTTCATCAATATTTTTGGGTTCTATTTGTGATACAAAAGCTAAGTGATTGCATGCATTTCTAATAGCGTTTCGAGTACTTACACCTTTTGTTTTCTCGCCTATGATATTGTCCAATGGGTGATTCTTTACGGTGATCCACTCCTTTTGTTGAGGTTCGCCATTTTGTGATATATTTCCTTCATTTTTGTTTTCTTCTTTGTCTTCCAAGTTTATTTCTTGGAAGGTACCTACAAGATCATCAATTTCCTCTCTCGGAAGATTTTGGTTAAGTTTATCGAATTTAACATGTATAGACTCTTCAATTGTACGAGTTCGTTTGTTAAAGAGTCGATATGCTTTGCTTGTAGATGAGTAACCTAAAAATATTGTTTCATCAGATTTTGCAACGAATTTGCCAAGATTATCCTTTCCATTGTTTAAAACAAAACACTTGCATCCAAATACGTGGAAATAAGAAATGTTAGGTTTTCTTCCTTTATAAAGCTCATAAGGTGTTTTCTTTAATATAGGCCTTATCAAACATCGATTCATAACATGGCAAGCAGTATTTACTGTATCGGCCCAAAAATGTTTCACAATATTACTTTCATTCAACATAGTTCTTGCGAGCTCCGCTAAAGATCTATTTTTCCTTTCAACTACTCCATTTTGTTGTGGAGTTCTTGGAGCCAAAAAATTATGTTCAATGCCAAATTTTTCATAAAACTTTTCAAAGGATTGGTTTTCAAATTCTCTCCTATGGTCAGTTCGAATGGATGCTATTTTAGAATTTTGTTAATTTTGAATGATCTTGGCAAGTTTCTTAAATGCTTGATATGCTTCGTTTTTATGAGTAAGAAATAATGTCCATGTATATCTAGAGTAATCATCCACAATCACAAGACCATAATAATTTCCACCAAAACTTTTGATTTTCGAAGGTTGATAGATGTCCAATTTACCTATATTTTGCATGATTAATGAAGCATAAATTGGATATAATGTACAATGTTTGCCAATTTTGTAAGCTCAATAGTGAATGAACATTGTACAAGTTGATTGGCTAATTTTATTACAATCTCAGGAAAATGCAAAGAAGAAAGAAGAAAAGAAAAGAAATGAAGAAAATCTACTAAGAGTTGAGCAAACAGAGTGATATTCGCTCAAGCTAAGGGTATATCGCTTGAGCGAATCATGGTCGCTGAGGAAAAATCGAAGAGCCCGCTTGGGCGAGACATAAACTTAACAAATAATAGTATCAGGTCAAGACTCGCTTGAGCGAGAAGTGATGCGCCCAGGCGAAATCAAGCCAGTAGTGAGAAATGAAGTCTTCGCCCGAGCGAACACTGAGGCCGCTTGAGCAAGATTTGTACAGAATGAAATAGCAGTAGCCTCGCTCAAGCGTTTTTAATAGAAAAGCCAGCGAATTTCTTCCAGAATGCATCAATGTAGAAGTCGCTTGAGCGATGTTATTTCGTTCAAGCGAAAATTGTCCAGAACCAAATTTTAAAGGGCTCGCTGAAGCGGATAAAGAAATAACTCAAGCGAAATGGAAGGAAGTATCAGATATGAAGACTCGCTTAAGCTAATCTGAACCGCTGGAGCGAATCAAGCCCATAATGAAGCAGGACGTGGAGTTCCTTCGTGTTGAAGAATGCTCATCGCCTGAGCGAAATATAAACTCGCTTGAGCGAGTTTTCTTTTATATAAGCTTACTGCATGGCGGCTGAAGGGGGAAGCTAGACAATTGGAAAAACACTTTGTACTCTGTATTTTCTTCATCTTTTCTAAGCTGTAATGACCACCATGAGTGGCTAAACCTTTCCTTGGGATTGGATGTAGCCTTTCTTACTTGAAGATTATCAATGATATATTCATGAATCGGGTAACTTTGTTCTATGATTCTTGGTATTTTATTTTGTGTTCACTGCTTGAATCTACTTGATCACTAGTTTCTTGAATTAAGTTTACGTTTATTGTTGGAAAATAACTTTCGAAAACAGATCTAAATGAAATGCTCATTGTGAGTAAATAACCAGGGATGGTATTTAACGCATTGAACGTCTAAACAATCGGTCGTAATGCTGGAATGGAATTGAAACGATCAAGGGATTGACGTTATCAAATCTGTTCTTATGAATTTCATAGTCAAGGAATTGATATGAATGACATTGATTGTGACGTAAAGTATTATAGTTCAAACCCCGTTTTCATGAATATACGTTGTGTATCGGAAGGTAAGATCGGTGAATCCTGATCCCAGTTGTTACAATTTGATAAACTTCTTTTATTTTATCACATATTTGTTCACATATTGCAGTTTATATTTTGAACCCAAAAACCATGAAAACAATCATTTCAATCCACCGTAATATTTTAAGTTTCAATTGCTGATGATCCTTAGTGGGAACGATATCTTTTATAACTACAACTACCGTGTTTAAAACTTGGCACGTTTCTTTGAGTGTATTATACAAACTTGATTCTCTTAAAATACACCAGCAAGTTTTTGGCGCCGTCCACCGGGGATCGAAGTAATTGAATTAAGTTATTACGGTGTGTGAATACTGTACGTAGTGCATTTTTGTTTTGTTTTGTACTATTTTCTTGGTTAACCTCTCTTTTGCTAGCTTTGCTTATGATATTAAGAAGTCAGGGATTCAAAGAACAGGCTGAAATAGATCCTGAAATTGAGAAGACTTTGAAGAAAATCAAAGCCAAAGCAAAAGCACAACAAGAGGAGGACCAATCTTCTTCTTCTTCTTCTCCAATCTCAACACCAACAATAATTCCAAAATCTGAGGCAAATATGGAAGGACGTCAACCACCAAGGCATACCTTGGGAGATTATGCAAACCAACAAGGACCCAGATATTTTTCAAGCATAGCAATCCCACAAACCAGAGCGTTGGAAATGAAACCAGCATTTCTCAGCTTGATTAGTGCTCACCAATTTACTGGAATGTCACATGAAGACCCATATACTCACTTGGCTACATTTTATGAATTGGTAGGTACTATGGGCTTTGAGCAAGGAGATCTTGAATCAGCATATCTCCGCTTGTTCCCATTTTCTCTAGCTGGAAAGGCCAAAGAATGGTTGCAATCGCATCCAAACCAAAGCTTGAATAATTGGTCTAGTGTGGAGGAGAAATTCTTGTTTCGTTTCTTTCCACCATCAAGATTCATAAAAGCAAAGTCTGACATTTCAACTTTCCGTCAAGGAATGGAAGAACCTTTTTGTGAAGCATGGGACAGATTCAAGTCCTTATTGCGCAAATGTCCAAATCATGGATTTGAAGATATAGCGCAGCTGAACATTTTCTACAATGGGTTAAGACCTGATACAAAGATGATTTTAGATGCTGCTGCTGGTGGAACAATGATGACAGTAGATGCTGACCAAGCTACTAGAATCATAGAAGCTTTGTCATCCACAGATTATCAAGCACAGCATGATAGGCAGCAAGTACAAAAGAAAGGAATTCTGGACTTGAATACTTCTGATGCTATTTTAGCTCAAAATAAAATTCTGACCCAACAGATAGAAGCCTTAACTTAACAGATGGCCAAACTTCCTCAACAATTGCACTCAGTTCAATCTGCACAACCTCAGCAACAAATGAATGCAAGATGTGATTTTTGTGGAGGTGACCATCCAAATGGACATTGTGGGTCGCAGGAAGAAGCTGTCCATTACATGAACAATCAAGGTAGACAAAATAATTTCAATTCCAATTTTACTAATCAACCATTTCAGGGATGGAGGAACAATGCAAATCAAGGCCAAGGTTGGAGGCAAGAAGCTAATACATACAATAGACCACAGGCCCACCAACAAGGACCGTCTCTGATGGAAAAGACAACTAGATTGGAAGATACATTGGAAAAGTTCATGCAAGCTTCTCCAACAAATCAGAAGAACACAGAAGCTTCCATTAGGAATCTAGAGACTCAGGTTGGACAGCTTGCCCGTCAAATAGCAGAACAAAAAAGACCTTAATATGGAGCTAACACTGAAGTGAATCCTAAGGAGCAATGTCAGGCAGTGATGACCAGAAGTGGAAAAACTACAGGTGTAGAGTTGGGTGAAAAAGAAAAGGAAGAAGAAAGATTTTTGAAAGAAAAAGAAAAAGAAAAAAATAGAGAAAAAGATGAAAATGAAAAGAGTGAGACTGTAAATAAAGAAAAAGAAAAAGAAAAAGAGAAAGATAAAATGAGTGATGTAGAGAAAGGAAAGATGAAGGTGGATGAAGGTATACCGTAGCTGAAAAGCATGCCTTACCCCAAAAATCCTTCCAAGCGGGATAAAGAGAGGCAGTTTGCTAGGTTTATGGACATATTCAAGAGATTACAGATCAATGTGCCATTCATGGAAGCCATGGAGCAGATGCCTACTTATGCAAAATTTATGAAGGATTTACTGACAAAGAAGAGAAGATTTTTGGAGGAGACAGTAGAATTAGAGGCTGGGTGTAGTGCTATAATTCAAAAAGCATTACCGCAGAAGACCAAAGATCCGGGAAGCTTTACAATTCCTGTCACCATTGGTAGTCTGCCAGTAGGAAAAGCATTACTTGACCTAGGAGCAAGCATTAATCTGATGCCATTATCTATGCTGAAGAGAATTGGTGATCTGGAAATTCGACCAACTAGAATGACTCTCCAATTAGCTGATAGATCAATGAAGTTCCCTTATGGAGTTGCAGAAGATGTTCTAGTGAAAGTATACAAATTCGTGTTTCCAGTGGATTTTGTGATCATGGATATGGAAGAGGATTCAGAAGTACCTTTGATCTTGGGACGACCATTTATGAAGACTGCAAAAGTTATCATAGATGTTGATGATGGGAAATTAAAAGTAAGAGTTCAAGACGAGGAAGTCAATTTTGATGTTTTTGAAGCCATAAAATATCCTGCAGACAAGCAGAGTTGTTTCAAAATTGATGTGGAAGAGGAGATAATTTCAAAACAGCTTTACAAGATGAACAATTCAAGCCCTCTTGAAAAGGCTTTAGTGAATGCTGTTGAGAGTTTTGATAATATGGAGATGAATGAAGTGCAAGAGGTTTTGCAAAGTCTTGAAGCCGGTAAGGTGATGACAAGCGAGGAAAGCAAAGTGGAAAACCGGATGAAAAACAAAGTCCTGAGGTTCATAAGTTAGAATTGAAAGAATTACCTTCAAATCTGAAATATGTCTTTTTAGATGACCAAGGTAATAAACCAGTAATAATCAGCAGCACTTTGTTGAAAGAAGAAGAAGAAAAGCTGATTGAAATTCTGAAAAGGAATGAGCAAGCTATTGGTTGGAAACTAAGTGATTTGAAAGGCATCAGTCCATCTTATTGTATGCATCATATTTTTATGGAGCAGGAATACAGACCAGTGGCTCAACCTCAAAGGCGGTTAAATCCAATCATGAAAGAGGTCGTGAAGAAAGAGATGCTGAAGTTGCTGGAAGCAGGAATGATCTACCCTATTTCAGATAGTGCATGGGTGAGCCCAGTTCAAGTGGTACCAAAGAAGGGAGGCATGACTATAGTGGGGAATGAAAATAATGAGTTAATTCCAACCAGAACAGTAACGGGATGGAGAATGTGTATAGACTACCGAAAGCTCAACCAAGCAACAAGGAAAGATCATTTTCCATTGCCATTCATGGACCAAATGCTGGAAAGGTTGGCGGGACAAGCTTATTATTGTTTTCTGGATGGATACTCAGGCTATAATCAAATAGCAGTGGCTCCAGAAGACCAAGAGAAAACAACATTTACTTGCCCTTTTGGTGTTTTTGCATATCGAAAGATGCCTTTTGGACTATGTAATGCTCCAGCCACTTTTCAACGGTGCATGCTGGCAATTTTTTTAGACCTTCTGGAAAAATGCATAGAAGTCTTCATGGATGACTTCTCCGTCTTTGGTAAATCATTTCATTCTTGTTTAGAAAACCTTGATACCGTGTTGAAAAGGTGTGTGGAAACCAATTTAATGCTCAATTGGGAAAAATGTCACTTTATGGTAACTAAAGGCATAGTGTTGGGTCACACCATTTCAAACAAAGGCATTGAGGTGGATAGGGCAAAAGTTGAAGTTATTGAAAAATTACCCCCACCAATAAATGTCAAAGGTGTCAGGAGTTTTCTAGGTCATGCAGGATTCTACCGAAGGTTTATAAAAGATTTTTCGAAAATTGCTAAACCTTTGAGTAATCTGCTGCACAAAGAGAATTCTTTTCAATTTGATAAATCATGTTTGCTTGCTTTTCAAATGTTGAAGGAAAAACTAACTACTGCACCTGTCATAATTGCACCCGACTGGAATCTTGATTTTGAAATCATGTGTGATGCAAGTGATTATGCAATAGGTGCAGTGTTAGGACAAAGAAAATCCAGAATTTTTCATCCTATATATTACGCTAGTAAAGTTTTGAATGAAGCTTAAATTAATTATGCCACAACTGAAAAAGAATTACTAGCTGTTGTGTATGGGCTTGAAAAATTCAGATCGTACTTAATTGGTGCACGAGTTATAGTTTTTACAGATCATGCAGCAATCAAGTACTTGATGAATAAATCTGATTCCAAACCAAGATTAATTAGGTGGATTTTGCTGCTACAAGAGTTTGATTTAACCATTCTGGACAAAAAGGGCAGTGAAAATCACATTGCAGATCATTTGTCCAGACTAATTAATGATGAAGTTACAAAGATACAGCCAGAAATTCCTGAAGAATTCCCAGATGAAAGGCTGTTGTTGATTCAAGAAAGACCATGGTTTGCCGACATGGCAAATTTCAAGGCTGCCGGAGTGATTCCTGAAGACTTTACATGGCAGCAAAAGAAGAAACTTCTGAAGGATGCACAACAATTTATTTGGGATGATCCTTACTTATTCAAGCTTGGATCAGATAATATTTTGAGAAGATGTGTATCTGAACAAGAAGCCAGGAGTATTCTGTGGCACTGCCATAGTTCAGCATATGGAGGACATTTCAATGGGGAAAGAACCGCTGCTAAGATCCTGCAATCAGGTTTTTTCTGGCCCTCTATATTTAAAGATGCTAACTCTTTTGTGCAGAACTGTGATACCTGTCAGAGAAGTGGAAGTATTTCAAGGAGGAATGAAATGCCACTAACAACCATCTTAGAAGTAGAAGTTTTTGATTGTTGGGGCATAGATTTTGTTGGACCATTACCATCCTCACTGTCAAATGAATACATCCTGGTAGCTGTTGATTATGTTTTGAAATGGGTCGAAGCAATGGCTTGTGCAAAGGCAGATGCCAAAACTGTAATCAAATTTTTGAAGAAAAATATTTTCAGCAGATTTGGCACTCCCCGAATTCTGATAAGTGATGGAGGATCTCACTTTTGCAACACACAACTTCAAAAGTGTTTGGAACATTATGGTGTTAAGCATAAGGTGACTTCTCCTTACCATCCACAAGCCAATGGCCAAGTGGAAGTGTCTAACAAGGAAATCAAAAGAATTCTGGAAAAGACAGTTTCCCAAGGCAGAAAAGATTGGTCTCTAAAGTTGAATGACGCTTTGTGGGCATACAGAACAGCTTTTAAAGCCCCAACAGGGTTCTCACCCTACCAATTAGTCTATGGAAAGAGCTGTCATTTACCGGTGGAACTAGAACATAAGGCCTATTGGGCAATGAAGTTGCTCAATTTTGATCCTGAAACATCAACAAAGGAAAGGAAGATTCAGTTGGAAAAACTGGGAGAATGGAGGCGAGAGGCTTATGAATCATCAAGAATTTATAAAGACAGAATGAAAGCCTACCATGACAAAAAGATTTTAGCAAAAAGCTTCTACCCAGGATAATCAGTTCTTTTATTCAATTCAAAGCTAAAACTTTTTCCAGGAAAGCTGAAATCAAAATGGTCTGGACCTTTCCTTGTTAAAGAAGTCAAATCATATGGTACTGTTGAGTTGCAAGATCCTAATTCTGACAGAATCTGGATAGTTAATGGACAAAGACTCAAACCATATATGGGTGGCGGAGTGGAAAAGCTAGATATGCTGATCCACTTTATTGAAAACTGAACAATCAATCAGGCGTCGAGCTAATGACGTTAAACAAGCGCTACCTGGAAGGCAACCCAGTGTGTTTAATTTGTTGTTGTTTTGTTTAGTTGTGCAATTGTGTGAATGTTTCTTTTTGAATGAGATGCTTTATAAGTGAGTGAGAAGACTAGAAGGAACCAAAGGATCGAATGATAAGATAAGTTTTTGAAGAAAATACAAGTGGAGGATATAAATTTTCAAGTATGAGGGTATTCGCTCAAGCGCACTCCATTTCGCTTAAGCGAAAAACTTATATTTTGCTACTGGACAGAAGTCGCTTAAGCGACCCACGTTTAGCTTGAGCGAATGTCTTCTTCGCTTGAAAAATTTTACCTTTCGCTCAGGCCAAGACAAGGGAATAGATACTGGATAAATTTCGCTTAAGCTAATTAAAGACCGCTCAAGCGAATTGTGCAGAACATTCATTGAATTGAAGAAAAATCCCATTTTCTGCAATTGTCACTCAGGCAAATTAAGTTACACTCAAGCGAGGTATCTTTTATTAAACACTGGAACAAAATCATCCAAGCGGATCTATATCGCTGAAGCGAATTTTGTCCAGAAAGCAAACATTGTATCCTCGCTTAAGCGCCAGCGAATTTTGCCCAGTGTCTTAAACATATTGATCAGCCTAAGGGAAGGTTATTTAAGTCAAGCGAAGGGATTTTGGGAGCATCAGGTACCTTTTAACTTCGATTTCGCTACAGCGAACCATAATCGCTTGAGCGAAATTAGAGAGTGGAACTTAATATTCACTGTAGCTGTTTAATCTCGCTTGAGCGAATTTAAGCGGTTACGCATTCTTTTTAAAAGGACACAACCTGTTCAATTTCCAAACTCTGGTATCCTTTTAAAAGCTCTCAACTTCCACACCCCTCTCACTACCATCTTTGATTCCGAAGGGTTTCTTGCAGTTTCTCCCTCATCATTTTCATCAAGTTCTTATTCTTCTCTTCTCTTCCATATTCCTCAAGATGGCAAGAACCAAAGTAACAAGTGCTGATCCCCCACGACCTAGTGAAAGAGAAAAAGGAAAATGAAAGAGAGGTGAAGGAAGCTCTTCACAACAAAACCCGAAATTCAGGAGTAAAGAGCACAAGCAACGCCTTGAGAACATAGACCACTGGACCTTTATTCCTGAAAGAAAGGTTGATTTACGGGAAGGAGAGTGTGATGACTTCTTGGAATTATTGAGAAGAAGAAAATGGTTAAGAGTTGCAAACCCCAGACATAAATTCGACCCAGAGATTGTCAAAGAATTTTATGCTAACGTATGGAACAAAGAGGGCACTTTGGAACGAAAAACATGGGTTAGGGGCACCTGGATCTCATATGATAGAGACACTATCAACGAACATTTAGGTGATATGCTTCGGTTACCTGACGGAGATTTGTGCACTTATGGCACCTTGAAGAAAAACCGACATATTTACCCCATACAGGAGCTTGAAGATAAACTCTGCTTACCAGGGCATCATATGTACCGAGGGGCTAGCCAGCATCCTTCCAGACTTCTAAGGAAGGATATGACAATGCTGACTAGAGTGTGGACAACATTTCTCTTAGCAAATGTCATCCCAAATGCCCATGTATCTGATTTACCCCTTCCAAAATGCGAGCTCCTCTTCTACATCCTCTCTCGAAATATGTCTGTTGACCTTGCTCAGATAATTTTAGATGAAATCTTTAGGTTCGCTCAGCAAAATCCGAAGACTACATTAGCTGATACAAAACCTAAAGGCAGCCTTGGTTTCCCTGCATTCATCACGGGACTTTGTGCAGTCCATGGGATTGATGTTAATCCCACCACGCCGATTAGACCATCCATCGATCGGAAATTCATCGATTTGAATTACAGAATACCTACACCTGCACCACAGGTACAGACGCCACCACCACCACCACCACCTGTGGTATCATCACCTACAGTTCAGACACCTCTCCAACCACCGCCTCCACCTACTTATGATCCTACCCTCCTTGCTCATCTTCTTCATATTGAGCGACAGCAGGCCGCTCTTCACAGAGGTATGCTGTACCACTATCGAGCCAGCTATTGGAGCCATCCTTCAGGCCCTTTTATGCACCCCGACCAGTTCATGGAGCGTGTTGCTTGGCCTGGGGACAGTCCCATTCTACCGGAGGAGGAGAGGCCAGCAGCTGATGCTGCTGAGCCAGAGGCACCACCATCACCACCAGCCACATCAGCAGGACCAGCAGTTGCACCTGTCACAACACCAACTGATACACAGCAGCAGCAGCAGGAGGCTGAGGACAGGGAGTTTGAAGAGCAACTGGATCGAGTGGTCACTGATATTGTGATGATGCAAGACTGAGCATGCTACTGTGGTTCCTTTAAATTTTGTCAAGTTATTTAAGTTTATGTTACTTTAAATTACGTTCCTTCTTATTATGTTACTTTAAATTCAGTACTTGTTGTCCAGTACTTTCCTTTTATGTCAATTTCACATGATTTACAGTTAGATTTTCCTGTTACGCCTAAATGAATTTTGTTACATACGTTAGTTATAATGTTTAGGCGCGGAAATTTTGTTTTCATGACATAGAAAAGTGAAGAAAGATGTGAACTAATCTTAGGCTTGCATAAAAGGAAGGATGATTAGTTTTGGAAACTCTGATAATTCTTATGAATGTTGAATGAATCTTTCTAATTCTTGAGTTAGGAATTAGTTCACAATACTTGAACCCTCTCCTGTGAGAATAAAGAAATCAAGACAATTAACCCAGTGAGATAGTGCAACTTTAAACACAGAGAGTTCATTGATCTTTGTGTAATCTTTCATTGCATGAATTTCTAGCAAGGATTATTGCTTAGGCAAGCATGGACAGGATAGAGGCAAATTTTATGTAGAATAGGTTAAACAAGAGCCAAAAAGCCAACCTTCAAGTAATCAATCCAAATTTTGTGTTTAAACCCAATTGAGCCAAAATGAATTTTGTTCTTAACCTTAGAGCATGCCTGTATGAAAAACATAAACCAACCTTAATGCATGCTAAGGACAGGAATAATTTTTCAAGATGGGTATGTGAAGAGTTTGGCTGTGACTGTCAAAAGAAAAGAGAAAATTTTTGGAAAACAACGTAAGATCCTCCTACCAAGGTCAAAGAATAAACAAAATGAAGGAGGAATATAAAGAAAAATTTGAATGGCTTAAATGAAGCAAAAATGACATAACAAAAAGCCAAGGCCAAGAAATCTAAGTGTCCTTAGTATGTCTTTGCATCCAAAGAAAAACCAATGAATTTCTTGTAAGCCCGGCCAAGTTACAACCTATTAAAGACCTCTTGATCCATGTTTGTTAGAGTGGTTATCTTATGCAGTGAAATGAAATGCAATGATTGAATAACACCTGACCAATGATAAAAAGAGCAAACACTCACCTGGAAGGTATAACCAGAGAGGATTTCTTGTTTTTACAGCAGAGTGGTTACTTGCAATTGTGTATTCTAGTTTCAAACTTAGAATTTGGTTAGATAAAATGAAGCATGATTAGGGATTTATCATCTGTGAATAGTGAAAAGTTGTCCTTCATTTTATTGGCAGCTGTGATTAATTAAGATCTTTGTTTCACTTAAACTTTCTCTTGACCAATTGCTTGAGGACAAGCAAAGTTCTAGGTTGGGGAGAGTTGATAGATGTCCAATTTACCTATATTTTGCATGATTAATGAAGCATAAATTGGATATAATGTACAATGTTTGCCAATTTTGTAAGCTTAATAGAAAAGAAATAGTGAATGAACATTGTACAAGTTGATTGGCTAATTTTGTTACAATCTCAGGAAAATGCAAAGAAGAAAGAAGAAAAGAAAAGAAATGAAGAAAATCTACTAAGAGTTGAGCAAACAGAGTGATATTCGCTCAAGCTAAGGGTATATCGCTTGAGCGAATCATGGTCGCTGAGGAAAAATCGAAGAGCCCGCTTGGGCGAGACATAAACTTAACAAATAATAGTATCAGGTCAAGACTCGCTTGAGCGAGAAGTGATGCGCCCAGGCGAAATCAAGCCAGTAGTGAGAAATGAAGTCTTCGCCCGAGCGAACACTGAGGCCGCTTGAGCGAGATTTGTACAGAATGAAATAGCAGTAGCCTCGCTCAAGCGTTTTTAATAGAAAAGCCAGTGAATTTCTTCCAGAATGCATCAATGTAGAAGTCGCTTAAGCGATGTTATTTCGTTCAAGCGAAAATTGTCCAGAACCAAATTTTAAAGGGCTCGCTGAAGCGGATAAAGAAATAGCTCAAGCGAAATAGAAGGAAGTATCAGATATGAAGACTCGCTTAAGCTAATCTGAACCGCTGGAGCGAATCAAGCCCATAATGAAGCAGGACGTGGAGTTCCTTCGTGTTGAAGAATGCTCATCGCCTGAGCGAAATATAAACTCGCTTGAGCGAGTTTTCTTTTATATAAGCTTACTGCATGGCGGCTGAAGGGGGGAGCTAGACAATTGGAAAAACACTTTGTACTCTGTATTTTCTTCATCTTTTCTAAGCTGTAATGACCACCATGAGTGGCTAAACCTTTCCTTGGGATTGGATGTAGCCTTTCTTACTTGAAGATTATCAATGATATATTCATGAATCGGGTAACTTTGTTCTATGATTCTTGGTATTTTGTTTTGTGTTCACTGCTTGAATCTACTTGATCACTAGTTTCTTGAATTAAGTTTACGTTTGTTGTTGGAAAATAACTTTTGAAAACAGATCTAAATGAAATGCTCATTGTGAGTAAATAACCAGGGATGGTATTTAACGCATTGAACGTCTAAACAATCGGTCGTAATGCTGGAATGGAATTGAAACGATCAAGGGATTGACGTTATCAAATCTGTTCTTATGAATTTCATAGTCAAGGAATTGATATGAATGACATTGATTGTGACGTAAAGTATTATAGTTCAAACCCCGTTTTCATGAATATACGTTGTGTATCGGAAGGTAAGATCGGTGAATCCTGATCCCAGTTGTTACAATTTGATAAACTTCTTTTATTTTATCACATATTTGTTCACATATTGCAGTTTATATTTTGAACCCAAAAACCATGAAAATAATCATTTCAATCCACCGTAATATTTTAAGTTTCAATTGCTGATGATCCTTAGTGGGAACGATATCTTTTATAACTACAACTACCGTGTTTAAAACTTGGCACGTTTCTTTGAGTGTATTATACAAACTTGATTCTCTTAAAATACACCAGCAAAGGTCCAAATAAATCCATATGTAAAAGTTGTAAAGGTTTAGTTATTGAAACAATATTTTTTGCTTGAAAAGAAGCCTTTACTTGTTTTCCCTTTTGACAAGCGTCATAAAATTTATTTTCAAATTTTAATTTTGGTAAACTAATAACTAAATCTTTTGAAACAAGTTTGTTTAAATGGTCTATATGAATGTGAGCAATTCTTCTATGCCATAGCCATGATTCATCCTCTTTAGTTATGAAGCATTACACATCATTTAAAGCAAGACAATCTAGATTAATCATATAAATGTTATCTACTTTTTGACCAACGAATTTTGTTTCCTTGTTTAGCTTATTTTCAATTATGCAACCGTTTGATTCAAAAACAATTTTATAGCCTTTATCACATAATTTACTAATGCTAAGCAAGTTATGTTTAAGTCCTTCAACATATAAGATATCATTTATAGAGGTGGAAGAATTTTTACCAACATTTCCAATTCCTAGTATTCTTCTATTCGTGTTATCTCCATAAGTGACGAGTCCTTTATTTCGTGGAGTAAATGATGTAAACTTACTTTTGTCTCCCGTCATGTGTTTAGAACACTCACTATCCAAATACCAATGGGTGCTATTTGCTTTAAAGCATACCTACAAAACATGTCAAGTTAGAGAACTTAGTACCCATTTTATGTTGGGTCCTTGTAGGTTAGTTTGAGGTAATGTTCCTTTAGGAACTCATACTTTTCTCACAACCTTTGGCCCTAGTTTTCTAACATTACAATTAGATGCATTATGTCCTTTAAAACCACAATGATTACATATCATGAAAGGTGATGAAGTTTTACTAGGTGGTACAAAGAAACTTTTGTAATGTTTTTCCTTTTTGTAATCATGTGATCCTTGATTATATCCTAATCCGGTTTTATTAAACATGCAACGTTGTGTTCCAAGAAGTGCATCTAAATTATCCTTACCATTAGTGAATCTCTCTAAGGTTTTGTTTAAGTATAAGACCTTCTTTTCTAGATCAATGCATTTCTTAGCAAATTCACAAAATTTACTCTTAGAGCATGCTTGGACATTTTCTAACTCTTCTTTTAAACATTCATTTTCTTTGCAAACTTCCATGAGATGCATTTCTAGAGTATCACTTGTTTTTCTAGACAATTTAAACCTATTAGAGACTTTTGTAAATTTATCATACAAATCTTCAAGGGCATCAAGTAATTCTTCCTTATCTAAGTCATGAAAGTTTACCTCATCTTCTTCATCTTGGTGATTGGCCATGAGACAAAGGTTTGCTTCTTCATTCTCCGATTCATCTGAGCTACTCACCTCGTTGTCATCCCATGCTATGTATGCTCTCCTTTTTCCTTTCTGATCCTTATTTTTCTTTTTGAGATTTAGACAGTCTGCCTTGAAATGTCCTTCCTTTCCACATTCAAAATAAGTTGGTAAGGAACTATTATCTTTGGGAATGAATTTGTTACCTTTAGAGGTGAAGCCCTTTTGGAATCTTTTGTTTCTTATGAGCCTTCCAAAACGCCTCACAAATAGGCCTAACTCATCATCATCTTCTTCTTGATCACTTTCAGATTTGTTTTCTTCGACAGAGGTGGCCTTAAGAGCTAGCCCCTTCTTCTTGGAAGACTTTTCTTCTTCTTCCGTCATTTTCAAGTCTTTTAATTCTTGTTCTTGTTCTTGAAGCTTACCGAATAATGTGGCAAGAGACATATCATTTATGTTTGGTGATTTTTTGATAGCGATGACAAGAGGTTGCCATTCCCTGGTAAGACTTTTTAGAACTTTATGGATAAGCTCTTTGTTAGTGTAAGATTTTCCAAGAGTAATAAGATGATTAATAATCAAGGTAAACCTTTTTTGAAGTTCTAAGATGGTTTCACCGGAATTCATTCTAAAGCTTTCATATTGGCTAGTTAAAGTACTAATTTTAGAATCCTTAACATCACTAGTTCCTTCATGAGTAATTTGAAGAGTATCCCACATTTCTTTGGCAGATTTACAGGTTACTACTCTAAAAAATTCATCGGGACCTAAGGCTAGAGTGATTAGATTCTTGGCTTTATAATTATATTGTACTTTCTTTTCTTCATCACTAGTCCAATTATCCATGGGTTTTTCTATTTGTTTATCATCAACAATATGCATAGGTATGAAAGGACCATTTTCAATAGTATTCCAAACTCTTAAATCAATTGATTGAACAAAAATTTTCATTCTTTCTTTCCAAAAAGCATATCCTTCCCCATTAAAAGCAGGAGGTCAGTTTGTAGCTCCACCCTCAGGAAAAAGGTTTAAAGAATTTAAGGCCATTCGTTCTCTTGAAGCTGTTAAGCTTAATTTACCAAGAGTCAAGCTCTAATGCCACTTGTTAACCAAGTGGCCTCAATTACTCAAGAGGGGGGTGAATTGAGTATTAAAATTTTTTTGTTGAAATGCTTGTGAAATTGGTTCTTTGACAAATATATATAGAGAAGATGATAAACTTAATCTTCAATGAGAATAATAAAGAAGTTTAAGTAACAAAGTTATTAAGCGTAACAGATTAAGCAAGCAATTTAAATGCACAAATTTAAATAGATTAGGGAAGAGAAGATTTGCAAACCGATATATACGAGTTCCACTACACTGGTGTACGTCTCGCCTCCAAGTAACCCACTTAGAGGATTTCCATTATTGAGAATTTGAGATACACGCCTTGAGCAATTACAGTCTCTTAGTGTCCTACACTCAAGAACTTAATCCTCACAAGCTAAAGGGCAACCCACCCAATCTCACAATCTCTCAATTACAAGGTTGAATCCCAACCCAACAAGTATCTCAGATTTTGTGTATGTGATTTTACAAGTGTGACTCTCTCAATAGAGTAGATATACAAATTTACACACTTGAGAAATATTTTCTTTTTAAAAGAATATACAAATTTTAACACTCAAGAAAATATTTTTCTCATAATATAACTCTCAAAAATAATTTCAAAGAGAAGAACAAGTCAGAGATTTAATAGACAAGGAATTTAGAGAGAACAAGGAAGAAAGCAAGGAATGCATTTGCTGTCTGTGTGGTGTGTTCTGCCTCTTCAGTTTCCTTTCTATTTATAGGCAGAGGAAGGTATATGCTGCCAAAAACATAATTGCAACCGGTTCCTTAATCAATGCATTGGAAGACTTAATTTGCCAGCGATCCATGTTTCCTGACTTGAGAAGTGTAATTGTCTGCCTCAATAAATGCAACGCCGTTTCAATTAGAGAGTCTCGAGAGAGGAATCAGCAGAGTTGAGTTTCTGAAAATGCGTACTGATAATTTTCATGATTCAACGCATGATTCCAGCTATGAATCGATTCTTCCAGTTCATTTTTCACTAGAATCATCACATGAATCGATTCCTGGTAAGGGGAATCGATTCCCAATAGCATGAATCGATTCCTGCAGTCCTTGAATCGATTCCTGGAGGCCTTTTTGAGCATGAATCAATTCCTAAAGTCCTTGAATCGATTCCTTGAGGTATTTATGTGCATGAATCGATTCCTACAGGGGGGAATCGATTCCCAGCCCCTTGAATCGATTCCTTGAGTGCTTGAATCGATTCCTCTTTGCAATTTTCAATGTGAATCGATTCCTATAGTTTCTGAATCGATTCCTTGCTTTGCTGGACCTGTTTCTTTGCATTTTTTGATATATTTACATGCGTTTTGGATGGTTCTTGGTTCCTTGGTACTTAAATAATTATTTCTTGTCCTGAATCATTCTTGATGATTTTTGAATAATTGCTTATACAACATCCTTTAGATTTCTTGATCCTTCAATTGTTTGTCATTCATCAAAACCTGTTTCAACATACAAATACAAACTATAATCAGAATCCTCATTAGACATGTAGCTTATCTTGAAACAAATTTACCAAAATACTAACAAATAAAATGTAAACTCTTTATAACTTGTTTTGCATCTTAAAATGCATGCCAAGTAGATCTTATTTATAGTCAAATGGGGTCTTTCTTATTGAAACACTTTAGAGTCAATGAGTGTGGTACAACACCCTATTGGAGTTGCATCAATCATATGCAACACATGTATGTCGTCTAAGACTAAGATGACACACATGTTGTGTTACCTGGGAGGTATATGGTATAGCCATGTGTCAACTCCAAACTATGTCATTCTATGGTGATGCGACACACAAGTCGTAGGGAGTTACTACGACGTATAAAAAAGACCCAGACATGTAGTTTTTCTATATAAAAAAACTCATTTTCGTAATTAATTTTCAAGAGGCCATTATTAAACAAAAAAATACATATTACTAAAATCACAACAATATGCTTCAATATACTATAAAACTAACATGTATAAATGGTTCAACAAAGTTGAGATGGCCGAGTTGGTCTAAGGCGCCAGATTAAGGTTTTGGTCCGAAAGGGCGTGGGTTCAAATCCCACTCTCAACAATTTGTATAATTTTTCTTATTTTTCATTTATGTGAAGTTTTTATTGTTTTTAAATATTTTTACAAGTAAAAGAAAAAATTATTTTCAATGTTTCATAGATAAATTTTTAAAAACAAGAAACATGATTACAATTTTATAATTAAAACTATAAACAAGAAGTGAAAACATGAAACAAAAATAGAAAACAAACATTCCCTCTGTTTCCAAGGAAGGTTGGCTCATTTGTCTTCTTGATCTCACTCTCTATCTCCTCCTCATAGTTTTGTCTTCTTGATCTCACTGAAAAAGGATTCAATAATAGAACAAAAAAACATACAAATAGAACCCTAAACCTCAATCTCATCGCTCCTTTATCCTAAACCCGAGTCGTTATATCTCAGTTCCTTTGTGTTACACCACTGCATGGCCTCCACATTGAGCCCTCACCGCGAACATCACATCACCATAAACCCCTATCATGAGCCTCCCTATTCAATTCTGATTGTAATTGAAGCTTTCTCTAATCTATTAAAGCTTCAAAGGATGTTGATTTCTCCAAATTTTTTTATGAGAATTTGGTTCTGATAATACATGTTTATCTTCTTCTGTTGATTTAATTATTTCTTTATTCTTCCTATCCCTTTAAACTCTAATTTCATTTTCCAAGGTGGTACACCGAGAAGTTCACGAAGGATTACTAAGATAAACAAGATTACATTTTTAAGTGGCAAATTTACAAGTTATGTTTCCGAGAAGTTCATAAAGGGTCACTTGTATTGTTTCTTATTTTAATATTTATTTTAGAAGCTTTTCTTGCAATATTGCCCTGTTGCTTTTCTTCCAAGAGCATTTGGAAGATAAACATTTGATATGTTTCTTAGAAGTGGAGTACATTGTTTGAGATGATAGTGTTGCCTCTTAGTAACTTTTAGGAAATGGGGTGATTCCTACATCTGTTGTGCAATTCATCACCTAGTTTTTAATTTTGTTGTTATACATTACATTCAAAATTTTGTAGTTTATGAATTATGTAGTTTACATGATAAAATTAGAAACCAAGACTATAGGTTGTAGGTTTAAGAAAGGGACTGAAAACTATGAAAATTGCATTCTTCACTAGGATGTATTAAGTGACTAGAATTATAAGTTATGTGAAGCAGACTTCTTAGTCTTGTTGTTTTTCCTTTGCTCTGTGAGGTGTTAACTTGGTTGGGTAACTATGCAAGCTTTAAACATGACTGGCTAAGTAATAATTGGCAATAGTTAGGTTGCATTGGTGGTGTTTGCTTATTCTTGCCAAATGATCTGATGGTTTTTGATCCGTTCTATTTTTGTCCTTATTGTTAAATGATATTTATTTCATTTGTTACAGACAAGCTCCTTGATTTTGAGTTTGAACTTGTATTTCAAACGTTATGTTTGTCATGTACTACAAAACAACTATATGTTCTATTACCTGATAGATTAAGTGCAAAGATAGTTATGATTTTTGTTTTTTTTGTAAGTTTTTCTACTTTGATTAATTAATGTTTTGGTACTTTAATTAATTGTTGTTTTAGGAGTTTTCTTTTTGAGATTTTTTGGTGCTTTGATTAATTGTAAACTTCAAGAAGAAAGTGACTAAGCATTTAATTCTGAAAATTTGATGTTAAGCTACAAAACTGATTTAATGAGCTTTTCAAGTATGTTTGTTCTTTTTTTGGGTTAAATAAAGAAACCGCTGACAATAAGTTTTTTATTGTGTGGTTATTTTTGTTTGCACCTAAACAAAAGAACTATTGACAATTAATACTTTTTTTAGATTAAACATGTCAATGTTAAAGTGGTCAATAATTGGTTAACTCAACACCGTCTTAAACAAACATGGAACATATTTTGAGGTGATTCTACTTTCAGCTACTTACAAAAATTTTTTTACATAATGAAACTAATACATAATTATATTTCAATGCCATGATTACTAGAAGCTTCTAAGAATATTTTTTTTAAAAAATATCAAATTGTAAAACTTTATTAAAAATCCATAAAACAAGATGTGAAGTGACTTGCACCATGAAGCCTACAATCTACATAATTACAGAGATAACATAGATATTATTGTTATGTTTAGTTCATAAGTTTTCTTAGAAAAATAGAAAATTATTTTTAAAAAAATAAAAAAAAAACTGTTTATTTAAAAATTATTTAAATTTTTTTATAGAAAAATAGAAAACTGATTTTCTATTTTTTAAAAGAATCAGAAAACTCTTTTAAAAGGTTTTCTATAAAAAAAATAGAAAAGACAATAACTAAAATACAAGATAAGGTAACTGAATTATAAGATAAAGACTGTTGTAACCAAATAGGAATATGAAACAAGCTGCTACTAATTTGAAAAGTTCTCCTGCTACAAGTTTTCAAAAATTAGAAACAAGCAACTTGCACTGTTCATTTAAATTAGTATTATCATTCTTAAATATTGAATTGACTTTCTTGCAATCCTACTTAACAAAAGAAATGATAAAGGGTTGTAGAGACCTTATCTATATTATAAGTTAGTTATTAGCAGAAAGACCAACCCCACCATATCTATCAATTTACATTTTTATTTTTTGTTAAATTTAAGATTTAATATTTTGTATGATTTTTATGATGTATCATGATAATATTTTTATTATTCTTTATAACTATTTTGAAATATATTCAAACACAAACTCATTTTCTTTTATTTTAATATTACTTTAAATTTTTTTCACAATTTTTATATGATGCATATACTATACAATATTGCCATAAATAATATATATATATATAAGACATATCTTAATTAATTTGAATTAAAGAATGTTTGAAAAATTTTGGAAAACTGAGTACACTTAATAACCTTTTTAGTTTTCTAGCTTTTTAAATTTAAAAACTATCACATTATCTAAAAGGGTTTTCAAAATCTTTCTAGCTATTCTATGAAATGAAAATTTTGGAAAACAAATGAATTTTTCCTTCTTCAAAAAACTAGAATAATTTTCTGTAACTAAACGCAGCCTATATGTAACCCTCATCCATTAGCGTCGATCTTTTGCTGCTGGTTTCAAAAGTATCAGAATTTAGAATAAACCATAAGCGGACCTATGGCAAAGGATGGTGAGGACGGAGGAGGGGTGAATGGGTTGCACCATTTCCCTTTCTTTCAACTATAACTAAAAAGTGTTTAATTTAACATAAAAAACACATTTTTCTAACTAGAGTTAGGAAACTGAATATTATGTTAGAATATTTTGCTTTCTTTAGATGGTGGTTAAATGTTTGAGGTAGAGTGGATTGTATTTCAAGTAAAGTTGGAGGGTGGTGTTGGTAATTTACTTTATAATATAATAATTTAAGTTGGTTAGGTTGAAGAAAATTGATAAAGAGATGTAGGGTCCGTTTGGTTATCCGTTAGGGTAACCTGGTTGAGATAACTTGGGTTTTGTAAACGGAGTTGAGAAAACTGAGGTTTTGTAAACGGAGTTGTGTTTGGATGTTAATTATTGTGTTTGGTTGGAGAAAAAGTTAGGTTGAGTAAATAGTTGTTTGATAGAAAATTACTAAAAAGGGTATTAGTGAAAATATATGGAATATATATAGTTAAATAACACAATATATATTTTTATATATTGTTCTATTTTTTTAATAAATTAGATAATATTAGGTATAATTAAAATATATTTTTTAATAAATTAGATTATTTTTTAAAACACATTAAATGATATGATGTATAATTAAAATGTATTTTTAACAAATTAGATTATTTTTTCAACAAGTTAGATTTTTTTAACTCAAAATCACTTGTTATACTTATACCTATCAACTAATTTTTAAGTGGTAGTATACATAACGATTTTACAAATGTAATTGTGACTATATATCACTCAATTTGTCAATATCATTAGGTTTTTACTGTAATTTAAATCCCAAGGCATCATTTTACTTCCTTCTCCTTTTCTCTTTAACTTCTTCTCAGTTAATTTTGTTTACCAAAGCCAAAACATATAAAAAAGGTTCATCTTTACCTCACCTTTTTCTAAAACCAAAAATTAGTAACGTAATCATGTAACCATTCTTAGCAAGTCAATAACTTTACTTTAACTTGCCATTTTATTATTGCAATAAACAAACAAACAAAATAAATTAATGGAAGATAGGAAAAAAAATGCAGCACAACAAAAACCATTACAAAAAATAGGAAGGTATTGTAGTTTCATCCCCTAAAACATAATACCAAGAAATCTAAACTAAATGATAGATAATGCAGTAGTGTCTGGAAGGAATGTTCAAGGTGGAACAGTGTCAATCAGCGCTAGTTGTGACATCCCTCCTCAAATAATATTTATTTTATTCAATTTATTGATTTTCATAATAAATTTTTTACGTTTCTAAAATTAAATTACATCACAATAATAATAATAAAAAATACATCTTATAAAAATTTCCCAAATTATAATTTAAAATAAATAATTTATAGTCCTCAAAATCATTTAAGTTGAAATAATCTCAAAACCTGAAACAGTGGTCTGACGCTACGCGCCAGTCCCACGCTAGGCGTGAGAGTACATTTGTAGCCCTGACGCTAAGCGCCAGAATGACGCTACGCGTGGGATTATCAGTGACAGCACTTGATGCTGTCACACATTTTAAGCCTTTTGACCAATTACTAACTTATCCAATTAGCTCATTTCAGGTCCAATTGCCACAAAACTTAATGGTCCATATGTTTTCCCCATTCTGAAACTATTGGCGATGTTCGTTCGCCAAAATTCCAACATATGCTCAAATTATGCAAGAAATACAACTTAACCACTTTATGTGCAACACTCTTGCACCAAACACCCTAAATGATTCTTAAATGATCCAAAGCCAATATATACCACTTGTAAATATTCTTATGAACCTATTAATACCTTGCAAAGATATTGAAACTCACTGAAACTCAAATTCACTTATCCAGTTTTCTTAAAATTATAAGGATGGCTGCTAGTTCAAATCTTTAAATCTATTTGCTTCATCAATACAACATTCAATCATTTCAAGTAGCCATTTTAGCACTCATACATTCACAGAACATGCCTATAATGCATGATTTACTATAGTATGACTCTATGCCATAACCATAATCATCCAACAGTACCTGGTCATCACACATGCATGATATCTAATGGCTCAATGCCATTATATAATCACATCACCCAAACCACACACATATTATACTATGCATAAGTTCACACTCCCACAGATTTGTTAGGAAATCCCTAAGCATGAGTAGCGGAAAAATAAAAGGGATTCCATAGGATTTGCAAGGTTCCGTGTTTCAAAGCACAAAAACAATTTCGAAATTCATTTTGGATTACCTCTTGAAGAACTCCGAAGCAGTCGTAGCCTCGTCCTTTAGGAGTCTACACGAGCACTCCCACCAGAATCGCAACACTTGCCAACTGCTAGTTTGACAGCGTGTAGCTCTTGCAACTTTTGCGAATTTGTGTCTCACTTGAGTGAACGGCCTATGAGCATCTTATGCTTTATTTATAGGCTTAGGTTTGACCTAATTTGTTCTCTCTAAAAGTGGGCTCCTTACTCATTCCAAATGAGTTAGGCCCAATAGCTTTATTTTAGTCCAACTAAAATAAGACAACATTTTCTGATGGGCTTACTCTATGTGTGTGACCCTATAGGTAAAATACCCGGTCATATTAATAAACTATTTTATTATTAATATAAAATAAGAGCGGCATCTAGCAATGCATCATTATGTCTGAATATTATCAACATAACCTATAAGTGATAATTATTTAATATGTTTATTCCTTTTGTCACGATATCCTAATTGGGCCCAAGGCATGGTCGCGTCATCCTTGTACGGCCCAATTTATTTTACTTGATACCGGAGTAGACTGGATCCGAATAAATATCTAATATTTATTCTTTCTAGCATGGCCATGCGTTTTCTTAGTCTTACTCCATCAAGTGGCCTATGGGTATCACTCCTGTCACATAGGAGAGACAAATCCCATCTACATCTTTCACATCCCTCTGCATAATTTGTTCATTGCCTAATCACAACCTTTATAGTCCTCTTGTTACAGAAGACGTTTAATTGTATTAAAACAATAAACTCCTCATGTAGGAATCGTAGTGACTTCAGGTCGAAGGACTACATATACCATTATCACATTGAGAATCGTTTATGACAATCATGTAACGATCCATGCAACGTTCTCATGGTGGGTCTGTCCAGTACATCATTACTCTTAATGTGTACCTGTGTGAAGACTCAATATCATCTATATCTATGATCTGTGAGATCAGGTCATCAGTACACTCACACACTAGTCTCAGTGTATTTACATGTCCCCATGTAAATACTTGACTAGGGACATTTTAGGAATAATTTTTATATGACCTATTACTCCAAGGATAAATATGTTTTAAAACAATTTTAAACTGAAATATTTATTCTATTGATAAGTAGAAAAATGATACAAATGAAGAAGCATAAAAGCTCATAGTGCATACACCAACAAGATTTACACACATATCCACATATATCTACCGATGGCTAAGTGCCATTAGGTATCACAAACAAGTAACAACAATATATACTTCTGCAAGTTTTCAAGATAATATATTCACATATGAATATATACAAGATGTATATTCCAAACTCCTCTGGCATTATTCCTTGCTCACTTTGTACTGGTTTCCGCAGCATCCGCAACATCCTTGGGTTTGTTCACTGTGAATATAAAGTAAGGGTGAGTATATATCACAAGAATGATACAACTACATAATCAGAGTTGATATCACCTAGAGAATCTCATTCTCCTGCCTGGGTTATTGATCCACTAAACTCTCCTTATATGAACCCAACATGTCATAATCCATCATAATCATCATAAATTCATTATGTTCACATCATAACAAATATCTCGCAACATTGAGATAAATTAATTATAAGTACCCATACTTAATCAATTCATTTCATAATTCATTATTTTAATCATATCATTATCATATCAATGCAATAATCTACATATCAGTCAAGGAGTATAATTCACAACTGACTCTCATATACATCAGACACCTAGTATCCGGATACTAACGAATCAGCCACCAGCTGGGAGTCCACCGACATCCCGTGAACACATCCTGGTTCACCGAGCCCGGTATCATAAACTGTCTCCCCACCTCAACCACTGGATCTCTTCCTGGATCACTGGGTAGCTCAACTGGGCCTCTACATGGACCACGGGAGCCAAAAGCGAGGGGTAATCTATACCGAATGGCTGTCCACAATACATATCATGCATACACAGCATATAACAATATATCTCATCATATACACATTATTCATTTTAAATCATGAATATACATTATACAATCATTAAATGATTTTGGCATACAAGCCAACTCACAATATAAGAATCGCATCTCAGCATAAGAGCCACATCTCAACATGAATACCACATCTCTCGGCATAAAAGCCACATCTCGGCATAAAAGCCACATCTCTCGGTATAAAAGCCATATCTCGGCATAAAAGCCATATTCTTTAAATATCATAATCATACTTTACATTCATAATATTCACATAATCAAACATAACTTTATATCTTCTATATCACGATAATTCAATATTTCATCACTCTCCATTATGCACATTCTAAGCATACTTTATACATTATTTTCCATCTTATTCATAATTCACATCTCATTCATTACCATTCTATTTTCCATAATTGTCAAATACAACGTATAACCACATACATAATCTAATCACATATTCTCCCATATATATATATATATCAATCTCATACTTTCACAGATTTAATTTTTCCAACATAATTATCACAAATCTGTAATCAAATATATACTATAATACTCCCCTTACCTCACTGTCGACGCTCTAAACTCAATTACCAAGATCAATGTGCCGCAACCACTAAAAGATAAAATTACAAAAAGGTTTAAGGTTTTAACCGTTTAAACCTTAATCCAACTCAAAAACATGCTCAGAAATTACTTTCTAAAGCTTTAGAAGCTTACCACAACTGAAACCACAAGTTCTCCGAGAAACCCCTTTTTCCGCTAATCTTTCAACGGCTCTTTCGTAACCTATATAAAGCGGAATTCAAATTCATCACTCAATCCTTCTTTTGAACACCATAAGGAAACTTTTAACCGGTTTAGAATCTTAAAATTCAAAGTTCCCTTGTTTTCCCCAAAAATGGATAAAGATCAAAAATCTCCATGGAATTCAAAATTGAAAGATCCCATGCGTTAATCTTAAGTTTCTTACCTCTAATCCGTAATTATTTTAAGATTCCAACCTCTTGTTGGCCTTTAATTGTCGCAGGGAAAAGAGAGAAGAAGAAGAACCCCAAAACTTATGTTTTTAACTTCTGCTCTGCAGGCTGTCATCTTGGGTCTTTATTCTGCCCGCGACACTGACATTACGCGTCCCCCTGACGCTACGCGTCAAGTCTAAATTTTTATATGGATGCTACGCGTCCACTAACGCTACTCGTCAAGTTTTACCCTGACGCTACACGTCCCACTGACGCTACGCGTCAGGTCCCAAATCAAAATTTTCTTTTTATTTTAATTTTTACATCTTATAATAAACTTACTCTATTAAATATCTAGACTTATGAATAGAAAACATAGGGATGTTACACTGGTCATTTTGAGCCATCTGATTGGAGAGTCAATCGCTGATGGTAAAGTTGACAGTGATGACAAAAACGCCGATGAGGAACAGGACGGTGGCGATGATGACACAACACCCCCTACCCCCACCCCCACGACCACCACCAACCCGCAACCCTTTCCCCCTCCAGACACACTCGTAACCAACACCCCCAGAATCGGAGAACACCACCCACAAAGCAGACCCAAAACTACAAATCCATAAACCCAAAATCAGAAAAACAAAGAACCAAAAAAGGAACTACAAGGAGTCGAGTGTTAACGGAGCAGTGCGAACCTTCTTTCTTCTCTGCCAGAGCGTGCCGCTCACCGTCCAAAGGTTGCTTTTTTTTCTGTGAAATCGAGCCTCCGACTGTGCCAAGGTTACGCCTTTGAGGAATGTGGGCTGTTCTTTTAACCTTACACGCAAGGGCTCCTTCGACTTTTTGCTAAACAGCATTGGCTGGAGGGAGCAACGACCCGCCTCTATGCAATGAAGAACCACACAGCGAAACGAAACCTCCAACGAAGGTTGGATAGACAGAACGAAGGAAAAATGAATGCCGGGGAAACAGAGGAAACTATCGTTGGCGTTAATGGCACGGCGTTGCGCTCATAAACCAAACACACGCGTAGGGTCCATTTGGTTATCCGTTGGGGTAACCTGGTTGAGATAACTTGGGTTTTGTAAACGGAGTTGAGAAAACTGAGGTTTTATAAACGGAGTTGTGTTTAGATGTTAATTACTGTGTTTGGTTGGAGAAAAAGTTAGGTTGAGTAAATAGTTGTTTGATAGAAAATTACTAAAAAGGGTATTAGTGAAAATATATAGAATATATATTTATATATATTATATCAAAATATGTATATATAGTTAAATAACACAATATATATTTTTATATATTGTTCTATTTTTTTAATAAATTAGATAATATTATGTATAATTAAAAAATATTTTTTTTAACAAATTAGATTATTTTTTAAAACAAATTAAATGATATTATGTATAATTAAAATGTATCTTTAACAAATTAGATTATTTTTTCAACAAGTTAGATTTTTTTAACTCAAAATCACTTGTTATACTTATACCTATCAACTGATTTTTAAGTGGTAGTATACATAACCATTTTACAAATTTTACAAATGTAATTGTGACTATATATCACTCAATTTGTCAATATCATTAGGCTTTTACTATAATTTAAAACCTAAGGCATCATTTTACTTCCTTCTCCCTTTCTCTTTAACTTCTTCTCAGTTAATTTTGTTTACCAAAGCCAAAACATATAAAAAAAGTTCATCTTTACCTTAACTTTTTCTAAAACCAAAATTTACTAACGTAATCAAGTAACCATTCTCAGCAAGTCAATAACTTTACTTTAACCTGCCATTTTATTATTGCAATAAACAAACAAACAAACAAAATAAACTAATGGAAGATAAGAAAAAAATGCAGCACAACAAAAACCATTATAAAAAATAGGAAGGTATTGTAGTTTCAACCCCCAAAACACAAAACCAAAAAATCTAAACTAAATGATAGATAATGCAGTAGTGTCTAGAAGGAAAGTTCAAGGTGGAACAATGTCAATCAACGCTGGTCATTTTGATCCATCTGATTGAAGAGTCAATCGCTGATGGTGAAGTCGACAGTGATGATGAAAATGCCGATGAGGAACGGGACGGTGGCGATGATGACACAACACCCCCACCCCTGTAACATCCCATGTTTTTATATTTAGAAAAAATGAATAAATGTGGAAATGAGTTTAAAATATAAAAATTTAAGAATATGTGGCATTGGTGTAAATTCAAAATGAAATAAATAGGACAAAATGAGATTTTATCTGACGTGTAGCGTTAGAGTGACGCGTAGCGTCGAGGTGAAATTTTGAAGTTGAAGCGTAGCTTCAGGGGGACGCGTAGTGTCAGACTCACGATTACAATTTAAAGTCCATAAACAGTTATGCGAGACAGAGAGGAGAAATGAGAGCTTAAGTCAGCTCTCTCTTCTTTTTCTTCCCCGGAGCTGAAAACCATGAATTAAGCTTAAATTAGCGTTGAAACTTGGAATTAAAAGTGGATTGAAGAAAGAAAACATGAGGTAAGCCCTTGAAATCCTTTAATTTTTAGTTTTAGTGGAGGTTTTCTTCTATTTATAGTTTTCTTTGAAATTTGAGATTATGAACCGGTTAAAGAGTCCTTTATGACTCTTAAATGAGAGTTTAAGTAATGGAATTGAGTTTGTCTCATGTAAGTTATAAATAAAATATTGGAGGTTTGATAGAATTAAAAGTTTCTTGGAATAACTAATAGTTTTAATAAAAGTAAGCTTATGGAGCTTTAAGAATTGACTTTCAAGTGCTTCTTAAGTTAAGATAGAATTTTGGTGGTTAAATTCCTAAATCCCTTTTTATAAATTTTGTATATTTAGTGTTCTTGGTATATCGATGCTTGCGGATAATGGAAGAGCATTGGAATCGAGGTAAGAGGAGTATTGTAATATATATTTGAGTAAGGTTATATGTGTTTTATAGTATGAAATGAGTTTGTGTAATTATATGAATTATATATATATATATATAAGAGTACGTGGTTTAAGATGTGTTTATGACTACATGATGTATATGGCGATTATGATTGGTGGAATGATAATTCGTGCGATAAGAATGATGAATAGGATGAGGATTGAAGTATAAATTATACCTTGAATGGTGTACGATAGATGGTAATCAAATATTGAAATATATGTGATATGGATTATATGAAATTGTTCTTGGTGATAAATATGATTGAGGTCCATGAGATTTATATATTGCATGTATAAGGAAAACAATGAGTTGTAATTATGTAATATGAAGAGAATGGATGAAGTATGTCATACATGAATGTTATGTGATGTGAATGATATGAAATTCAATGTTTGTTTATGATTTTAATTGTGATAATTAAGAAGATGGCTTTTACACCGAGGAATGGCTTTTATGCCGAGTAATGGCTTTTGTGCTGAGAACTATGTATTATTAATGAGATTAATGGTCATATGATATATATACATGTGATGTGGTGTGGACAGCCATTCGGTATGTGTTACCCCTCGCTTTTGGCTCCAGTAGTCAATATAGAGATCCCGGTTGAGCTACCCAGTGATCTAGGTAGAGACCTAGTGGTTGAGGTGGGGAACCGATGTATGGCTCGATGAACTAGGTAGAGTTCACGGGATGTCAGTGTGTGACTCCCAGCTGGTAGCTCCTCCATTAGTATCCGGATACTAAGTGTCATTATATATAATTTGATTATTGGCATCGATTTGTGATATGTATAAGGTATTTGAAATTGATTAAGAATTATAATGATCATGAGTATTGAGATTTGATTATGATTGATTGATGATATTGTGACTAGTTCACGAGGATGAGGAATGATTCATGATTTACGAAAGTATGATCAATTTGTGATAATGATATTAAATGGTATGATGAATATATTGTGAAAGTATGAATGATGATGATTTTGATGAGATATGAACATATTTGAAAATGACTAGAAAAGGATCTTTGGATTGACAAGCTTGTGGGATGTGTGAGTTCCTCCAGGTGATATTATTTAATTATCTGCATTGTATTATAATGCTAGATACTCACCCTTACTTTTATTCTTTCAGAAATGGAAAGAAGGGATATTGCAGAGGCCGAGGAAATGGGTGCAAGTGAGCAGCAGAGCAATGCCAAGACATTTATGATAATGAAATGTATATACATAGAGTATGAGTGTGAATGTGTTATGAGTTTTGATGTGGTGTTTATTTATGTCCTTATTAATATGGCTATATGTGTTGATTGTAGTTTGCTGGATAATGGCACTGAGTCATTAGCATTTATATGTGTGGTTTGATTAAGGTGTGGCGTTGAGCCATTAGTTAGCCATCCATGCATAATGACCAGGGATTGACTATATAGATACGGATATGACATAGAGCCATGTGGTATTTAGAATCATGCATTATTTGCAGGAAATGTTCGTTTGATTGATAAGTGATTGTGTTGGTAAAATGTTATAAAAGAATTAGGAAATTTGAATGTGAACATTGATGAATTTGAAGTAAAGTGGGAATTGGATAGGTGATTATGAGATCTGATGGGTTTCAGGACCCCCGGAAAGTACCATTAGGTCCTTTGGGACATTTAGGATCTGTGTGAATTGGCCTTGGGCCAATTGGAACCCATTTAGGGTGTTTAGTGCAAGGGCTTTGCATAAAATTAAGTTAAACTGTATTTTGTACATAACTTGTGCATATGTTGGAATTTTGGCAAACGGACCACGTCAACAGCTCCAGAATAGGGGTAATATGGCGTTCTTAAAGTTTGGTGAGGTTTGGAGCTAAATTAAGTAAGATAGACCCTAGGAAGTTGGCCAAAAGGCCTAAAATATGCAGCAACAGCAGGTGCTGCTACTGATGTCCTCCCACGTAGCGTCAGCCTAGCGCGTAGCGCCAAGGCTGCGATTGGAAGCTCACGCGTAGCGCCAAATCCCCTATTTCAGAACTTAGTTTTCTTTCAAATTAAATGGCTTTAAGGACTTTAAAAAATTATATACTTACTCTTTTGGGACTTTTTAATGAAAATGTTTATTTTCATGATTATGATGCAATTTAATTGTTTAAATGTGAAAAATTTATTGAGAATTCCTGTTCAATTGCTAAAAATAAATGAGAAAATAGGTGCAGGATGTTACAACCCCCACCCCCACGACCACCACCAACCCGCAACCCCCTCCTCCTCTAGACACACTCGTAACCAACACTCCAGAATCGGAGAACACCACCCACAAACCAGACCCAAAACTATAAATCCATAAACCCAAAATCAAGAAAACAAAGAACCATAAAAGGAACTGCAAGGAGTCGAATGTTAACGGAGTAATGCAAACCTTCTTTCTTCTCTACCAAATCGTGCCGCTCACCGTGAAAGGGTTATTTTTTTCTGTGAAATCGAGCCTCCGACCGTGCCAAGGTTACGCCTTTGAGGAACGTGGGCTGTTCTTTTAACCTCACACGAGAGGGCTCCTTCGACTTTTCGCCAAACAGCGTTGGCTGGAGGGAGCAACGACCCGCCTCTACGCAACGAAGAACCACACAGTGAAACGGAACCTCCAACGGAGGTTGGATAGACGGAACGGAGGAAAAATTAAAGCCAAACACCATGTCGTCGGGGAAATGGAGGAAACTGCCGTTGGCGTTAACGGCATGTCGTTGCGTTCATAAACCAAACACACGCGTAATTGCTGACTTTAAAAGTACATGGATTGAATTAGGTAAACACAGTTGAATGACTGAAATTATAGATACTACAAGGGACTAAGATAATTAACATTATTCTTTAGGAAATAAAATTACAAAAAGTTAAAAAAAAAAAGCTCAATCAAACTTTTTTTTTACATGATAAGTGATATTCAATGTTTGTAAAATTAGATTCATTATAGATTTAGTGAATATACTAACTTACGATTTTTTGTCCAACTTTAATTGTACCAGTGTAATTAAATATTATATATGTTATATTTAATAATATATAACTTATTAAAAATAAATTAATATGTATTTATAAAACAAATAATTTAAATTTTATGATATATTAAAATAATACACATCAGGTTAGAAAACTATGCTGTACTATTAGTTAGTGAATCAATTTATATCAATTCGACTAGGTTCAAGTCTTACCTTAAGTTTTTGATAATTTTTTAAGAATTTGATACAAACTAATATGATTAATAAATCACTGATTTGTTGGTTCTTGACCGTTAATAAGATTATTTTGGATCCATAACTTCACTAATTTATTGATTTTTTTTACTGAATTGACCGGTGGAATTGTGTTAGTTTTTGGTGAAGTTGAAGTGTGTTTTTGAACAATGATCTTATATGAACATTTTGGATCATTATAAACGCACGTTTTTTTTTGGTAAAGAAAGAACGTTCTTTTTGGGCATAAGAAAGAACGTTCTGAAGCATACATAAAAATTGCATACTGAACCAGAAACGGACTAGCCCAAAATCTTGGATCATTAAGTTGGATCGGTTCAATCCGGTTAAACCCTTCAGATCATCGGTTTAAGGTCAGAAACGGTGACAGAAAATAGGTAAGAAAAGAAAACAGAGCCATGAGAAGAACTTTCAATCTCGAAAGAATTCGCCGCCATTTTCTTTAGCGATCATAACCGCCAATTTCTACCATATTTCATAAATTAATCTTTTCCCCTCCTTTTTCTTCAAGTTTAGGTCTATTTCCGCCACAGTCTGAGGCAATTACATTGTGGGGTGTTCAATTTCCTCATAAAAATCCAATTTTTATTTGAAAAATTCACATCTTTCAACAAAAAAATGGGTGATGCTGCTCCATTTTCGGAGCACCCCATTTCAGAAGACACCCTTCTGTTACTCTTTGAAGCTTCCAATTCTTCAAACTTGGAAGAGTCCTTAGAGATTCTCATTCACAGTGCGAAATCTGATTCTGGCCGTTTGGAACTTTCTTCCAAAAGGGTTCTCCCTGAAGTGCTCAACATTGTTCACGCACTCACTCACGCTTCTTCACATCATAACCATAACCATAACCATAACCATTACCGTGTTATTCTTTCTCTGTGTTTCAAGCTCCTTAGAAACTTGTGCGCTGGAGAAGTAACAAACCAGGGATTGTTTCTTGAGCTTAATGGGGTGGTTTTAGTTTCAAGTGTTTTGAGGTCCGAGGTTGGTACTTCAGGCCCTGATCATGGGTTGGTTCGTTGCGGTTTGCAGGTTCTGGCGAATGTTTCTTTGGCTGGGAGACAGCATCAGAGTGCTATCTGGGAAGAGTTATACCCTTTTGGGTTTGTTTCTCTTGCTAGACTTGGCACCAAGGAGACTTGTGACCCTTTGTGTATGGTGATTTATACATGTTGTGATGGAAACCCTGAATGGTTTAGAAAGCTTTCCAGTGATGATGGATGCCCTGTAATTGCAGAAATTGTGAGAACTGCTTCTTCTGGTCAGTTGGTAGTATCATATATTGCTTATTAAAGAAAGTAGTTTTTACTTTGTAGAATAAACCTTCACTTTAATCCCTGAATTTGATAGCGGCGGAAACTTTAGTTTTAACTTTGGTAATCCATCAGGGATATATGAGAGTTTCAAGTGATTAGTTTTCAAAAGTCAAGAGCTAAAGTAATAGTTTCTGGAAATCAGGATTAAAGTGACTGACGCTATCAATTTTCGGGACTAAATTTGGTTTTGTGTACTTTGCTGTTTCTTCTATGATTTCTTATGGGGTAAGGGTCCTGCTTTACTGAACCACTTAATAATGATATCAACCAGGACGTGTAGATGCTGTACTATATTATATATATGTTTAACACCAATTCTGAAGTGGTACACTCATAGACTTAGAAATTTTTTATGCCCGAATAATCATATAGCTGAGGAAATTAAATTGAGGTATATGCTAATGTGTTGTGTTTTGCGTCCCTAAATGCTTGACATGTATGCTAATTTTCAGTAACGTGCATATGTTGTTCTGTTATAGAAATACTTAAGATGAACATATGGAGTTATAACAGCTAAGCCTTACCTCTCTGATTGATCCCCATGTCTTGAGTTCTATTAATGAGGACTTAGTAATTTATATACTGTATTTTATGCTTTGAACTCTTGATTGGTTTTGATTGCTACTATAAAAGAAATTTTATGAAGTAATTTATATACTGTATTTTATGCTTTGAACTCTTGATTGGTTTTGATTGCTACTATAAAAGAAATTTTATGAACTAATGCTATTTATTAGTACTTTCTGAATTTGTCTTATAATTTCTTAACATTAAATTTATAAACCACAACAATAAAACAGAAACTCCAAATGATAGGTTATTTTACAGTTTTATCTAAATTGTATGAGAGTGGCTCAGTTTCAGTGCTGTGATGATAAATGTTTAATGTATTTGAATGCATATGTATAGGAGGGTGAGATATTACCTAACTGCTTCCCTTGAATTAATCTTGAAAACTGTTATTAGTCGATTGTGACGATGGCGTAGTAACTATGAAACCCCAATGAATTTTAACATAATTACTTAACTAAAAGCCCAAATACCTGTGAATATTTGATTGTTTTGGTAGCCAAGAGTCAAGACTTAGACCTGTACTGTACTCAAGTCCCAGGATAATGAAAGAATATAAATTGCATGTTTAATAACTCTTATGGCATTCCTATAGTAAACTAGAAAGTGGACTGAGATTCTTAAACTTGAACACACACAACACAGATTTTACAAACTTGAAAAAATCTAAATCAGTTGTATAAATACAAGTTGTTTTGAACACTGGTATGTGTCAATCCTCTTATATTAACCCGTGAAAGGATAGCTGATAATACCTCAAATGCTCTTGAACTTAGAAATTCTGATGCTGAATTATAAGTTGATTTAAGTCTACCTTGTTCTGTTTTCTTGTTTACTTTTCAGCTCCTCGATTGATAACTGCATAAATATGCATGTTTTATGCTCTTTAAAGTTGCTGTCATAAGACTTCCACTTGTGTTCTAGTTCTATGGTTGTGAAGGTCTTAACCCTGTTATCCTGGTAGAAATAATGAATTATGGTTTTAAGAAATAGTTAACTTTATACAAACCGTACGCCTCAATCTTGTTTATCGCTTCTTGTTATCTTAAGCTGATATGGTTGTATCCTTGAACTAAAATACCAAAATGAGGTTATGTCCTAGTAGGTGTTTATTTAAAATCATGAAACTTGGAACCCAAAAAATAAAACTTGAAGAGTCGTATTAAGGTCATAATGTTTGTACTTTGTAGTTTTGTCTAAAAGGAAGCCACACTTCTAGTTGGTTTTGGTATCCTCTGTACATTTGGAGATTTTTAGGTATTTTGTCTGAATTTTGCTCGACCTGTATTAATTATGTGAATGTGTGTCTTGGTTAGTACTACGAAACTTGAGATTCTTGGGCAATTTCCCCCACTTGTCATAAGACTCCCAAAAGAGAAAGGAAACACAAGAGTAATTACTCATTGTATATTGAAAGATGGTTTACAAGTGTGAGGTACAAGGTATTTATAGGAAAAGGAACTACGACTTAACTTAACCAATTAACAAATACTAAACTAACTAACTAACAAGATAACAAACTTCTACCTAACTAATTTTGTATTCCTAACAACCCCCCTCAAGCTAATAAGTGATACCAATTATGATACAACTATTAGTGGGCCACAGTCAGATTGCCTTACAAGGCCCAAGAGAGGGATTAAGAAACCCAAATGGTTAAGGGATTTTGTGTAAAATTGTATTCTGTTATTAGGGCCCATTATGCATCTAGGTTTAGGGCAACTCTTTGCAGAACATTATGTGTCTCTTTTTTCTGTTGGCTGGAATATGAAATGAAATACTATCTTCTTTTCCCTGCATTTTTATCTTTTGTGGCTTAATTCTTAGTTCAACCCAGTAACTAGTTTAATAGTTTGGATAAGGTGCCTATCATTTTGGTGCTTTCATTGTCTTTCTCACGCCTCCTAAACCTACTATGGCTAAGGACCTTGAGGAAGTTCTTCAAGGAATTTCAGACAAGTTGGGTTTCCTTCAACACAACTTGACAACCAGCGTCATGTCCAGTAGACTAGACATCAATCATCACAGCAGCTTATGGACACTCGCCATGATGCCATGACAAACTTCATGGGCGGATTGTTGGAGCAGGTTGCTTCACTTCAGACTCAGCGCTCACACCACGGTTCCCCTTCTACCAGCTCCCTAAACCCTTCCTCTCCCATGACAACAACTTTTCTGGCCTCCACTAACAGCCCTACTATTATCCCCTATTCCATTCCCATTCCCTTAGCTACCATAGCCTCTATTTCCACCATTGGCCTCACTTCTGCTATCCCTAATTTCTCCTCTTCCCCACTCATTGGCCCCACTTATACAACCAACCCCATTACTTCACCTATACCTCAGCCTTCTTTTCCCCATTTTCCTTTTCCCCTACTTTTCCCTTTCCCCCTGGACCCAGTACCCCACCTTTACGACCCCCCAAATTTGACCTTGCCCCTTTTGATGGTTCTGACCCCCTAGATTGGCTTTTTGAGGCCGATTAGTTTTTCATGTTTTATCAGGTCCCACCAGATCTGAGGTTACCCATGGTGGCTTTTTATATGAGAGGTAATGCTCTCAGCTTGTTTAAATGGATGTATCAAAATCGGTAGTTAACAGACTGACATACATTTGTTCGGGCTTTGGAGCTTTGTTTTGGCCCTTCTACCTACGAGAATCACCAGGCTTAACTATTCAAACTTTGTCAGCAAGGGTCTGTTACGGATTATCAAGCGCAATTTGAGAAACTCACTAATCGCGTTATTGGCCTCTCCCCAGAAATGTTGCTTAATTGTTTTCTGTCAGGGCTATACCGAGATATTAGACGAGAATTAGCTACCCTACAACCTACTCATATCACCCAAGCCATTGGTTTAGCAAAATTAGTCGAGTCCAAGCTCAAAGACTCCATGCCCCGTATACCTCGTTCTCCCACTTCACCCTTGCCTTTTTCACCTTTGCCCATTAAACCTCCCTCCCCAAATCCCAATCCACTTCCTATTAAGCGTCTCACACCTACCCAAATACAAGAGAGGCGGGCCTCTGTTACAATTGCGATGAGAAATTTATCCTTGGACACAAATGCACCACTAGCCGCTTTCTGTTACTCTTAGCTGATAAGGACCCTAATCTTTTGGAACCCTCCCCAAACCTTGACCCTTCTACGTCTTCAAACCCTCTTAATCCTATTACTGAAGCCATTAATTTCCAGCCATCTCCTCAAGCCCTGACTGGCCAACCCTTCCAACAAACCTTAAAATTTCAAGGGTTCATTTCCGGTCTTCCTGTGTGTGTCCTAATTGATTTTGAAAGCTCTCACAATATCTTGTAACCTTGCATTGCTACCCATCTCAAGTTACTCACTCAGCCTATTCCAGCTTTTCCTGTAATGATTGGGAATGATGCCCAAATTGTATGCTCTGGCTTATACCCTCAAGTTCCTATCTTCATTCAAGTACATGAGTTTGCCATTTCCTTCTACCTACTTCCTATTGAGGGTGCTGACATTGTTTTGGGTATTGAGTGGTTGAGAACGTTAGGCCCTATAACTGCTGATTTCTTCATACCTAGCATGTCCTTCACCTACCAGTCCCTCACTTTATCTGGTGCACTTCTCTCATCCTATCTACTTACTCTCAATTTTGCCAACTCCTTCATACTGATTCTATTGCCTCATGCCGCCTCCTCACCATCCTTCCTATTGACACGTCTTCAGACCCTCCTAAGCCCCTTGACCCCACTCACCCCTCTATTTACCCCCTCCAATATCTGACACCCTCATATCCCATTCCTCTATATTCGCCAAACCTCAAGGCCTTCCCCCTCCTAGACAACATGACCACCACATCCCCCTTCTTCCTAACATTGCCCCTGTAAATGTTAAACCATATCTCTACCCCCACTTTCAAAAGACAGCCATGTCTCAACTAATCCAAGAAATGCTCAAAGATGGAATCATCACACCTAGTAAGAGCCTATTTTCCTCCCTCGTTCTCCTAGTCAAAGAAAGGATGGCTCGTGACGTTTCTGTGTGGATTATCGTGCTCTAAACGCCATCACAATTAAGGGTAGGTTTCCTATTCCTACTATTGACAAACTACTAGATGAACTGGGATCAGCCACAATATTTTCTAAGATCGATCTACGCTCAGGCACCCACCAGACACTCATAAAACTGCCTTCCGCACTTGGGATGGACATTATGAATTCCTAGTTATGCCTTTCGGCTTGGCTAACGCTCCCTCTACCTTTCAGGTTGTTATGAACGACATACTTAGACTTTTTTTACGTCAGTTCGTTTTAGTTTTCTTTGATGATATCCTTATTTATAGCTCTTCTCTTGTTGATTATGTTAAGCACCTAGATATTGTTTTAACTTTATTAGCTGATAACAGTTTTTTTGTTAAGTTCTCCGAATGTATTTTTGCTACCCCTACAGTGACTTACTTAGGTCATGTTATTTCCTCTTTGGGTATGGCCCTGGATCCTGACAAGTTACAAGCTATCCTAGACTGGCCTCAACCGCAGTCTCTCACAGCCCTTCGCGGGTTCTTGGTCTCAATGGCTTCTATCGACGATTTATTCGTCACTACGCCACTCTCGCTGCTCCTCTCACCGATTTATTACATTATTCAGAGTTTACATGGAATTCATAGGCTGTCGAAGCATTTACAACTTTGAAGAATAAATTAACCACTACCCCTATATTGTCTCTCCCCAACTTCTCGAAGCCTTTTGTGGTGGAGACTGATGCTTCTGCCATTGTGATTGGAGTTGTCCTTACACAAGATGGTCACCCTCTAGCCTATTTCAGAATACGCCTTGGTCCACACCTAGCCCTTGCTTCCAACTATATTAGAGAAATGTTTGCAGTTACAGAGGCTGTAAAGAAGTGGCGTCAATATTTACTTAGTCACCATTTTCAGATTATCACTGACCAACAGAGCCTAAAATTCCTTTTATCGTAGACATTTCAAACACCAGAACAACAAAAATGGGCTACCAAACTACAGGGGTATAGCTTTGATATCATTTACAGACCTGCAAATGCCAACTGGATGGCTGATGTGTTATCTCGAAGACATTCCGATGACTCTAAACCTCCAATGTTGTTCACACTCTCCTCTATTGTTCCGTCCCTCCTTAAACCCTTGCAAGATTTTTATTCAGAAAATTCAAGTGGGCAGTCACTATTCCAACAGGCACAGATAGACATAAATTCCTTTCAAATTCGTAATGGGTGTTATTTTCCACCAAAGGCAAGATTTTTATACCTCAACACATGATCCTGCGGCAGAACCTCTTGCATGAGTTCCACTCCACACCCACAACTAGCCACTCAGGTCTGAAACCCACACTCGCCTGCTTAGCAACTTCGTTCTTTTGGCTAGGAATTCAGAAAGATGTCAGAAACTTCATTAGAAATTGCACAGTTTGTCAAGCTTCAAAATATGAACCAACCAAAAAAGAGGGGTTACTGCAACCCTTACCCATACCGCACAAGGTGTGGAAGGATCTCAGCATGGATTCATCACCCATCTCCCAAGCTCCATGGGCCACACCGTGATCTGGGTAATCTGTGACTGCTTCACAAAATCAGCTCATTTTCTAGCCCTCCCAATGAACTTCACTACCACTGACTTGGGTCAACGTTTATCAGTGGACATTTGTCGACTTCACGACATTCCCTTTACCATCGTCTCCGATCGAGATCCTCTATTCCTCAGTTCTTTTTGGCAACAACTATTCGAGGCATAAGGGACAAAATTAAAGTACAGTACTGCATATCATCCGGAAACGGATGGGCAAACAGAAGTCATAAATCGTACCTTGGAGAGCTATCTTCGCTGTTTTTGTGGCGACAACCCTAACACATGGTTCCGCTTCCTCCACCTTGCGGAGTTTTGGTACAACATAACCGACCATTCGTCTATTGGCATGGCCCCCTTCTGCGTGCTTTACGGTTGTATCCCTCCCACCATTTCCGATTTCATCCCCTTCATGGTGACTGTTCCATCTCTGTTCGTGACCCTTCGTGAACAACGTCTTATACTTCGTCAAGCTCGTGCTTCGTTACAATGGACACGGCAACGAATGCTGTCACAGGCTAACATCCACCGTCGAGATGTCTCCTTCACCGTTGGTGACAATGTTTGGCTCCGTCTTAAGCAATACTGCCAGGGATCCTTGGTGCGACGACCGTTTTCCAAGCTATCCTGTCGCTTCTTGGGGCCGTTTTCGATTCTCTGCCATATGGGCCCGGTCGCTTACGAGTTGGCTCTGCCACCATACTCTTGGTTGCACCCTGTTTTTCACGTTTCCATGCTGCGTGCGTTCCATGGCCAGAAAGCCCCGACATCTATCAGACCCATCCCCGTGCCTCTGTCCTCTTTTATTTTGAAACTCCAAGGCTCCAATTCCTCATTTAACCAGCCCCATCAAATCCCGTGACTTCCGCTTATCCTTCCCCTTTAGACCCCTTTGTTGTTTTGCAACCCCACACCCAAAAGCCAATACTTAACTTAGATTCCTCAAGTCCCGCGATTCCCGATTCTTCTCCTATATCAGAGACGTTAATTTCACGAGAATCTCCATATGCCAATCTTACCGTCCATCTTACCAACCCCTCTGACTCTTGACGTGTCTCCCATTATTACTGTCCAGCTTGGCACACGTTTTCCCTCTTAACCGCAGCTCTCAAACATTCCAGATGCATCCGAATGTGGTGTTGATACAACTATTAGTGGGCCACAGTCAGATTACCTTACAAGGCCTAAGAGGGATTAAGAAACCCAAGTGGTTAAGGGATTTTGTTTAAAATTGTATTATGTTATTTGGGCTCATTATGCATCTAGGTTTAGGGTAACTCTTTTCAGAACATTATAAGTGTCTCTTTTCTCTGTTGGCTGGAATATGAAATGAAACACTGTGCATTTTTATCTTTTGTGGCTTAATTCTTAGTTCAATCTAGTAGCTAGTTTAATAGTTTGGATAAGGTGCCTATCGAATTATTAGCTTGAAACATGAAGTGAGTACAAGCCTAACAACACCAAAATTTGTGGCTCATGAAAAAGGATTACAAACAAATGATGGAGGAAAATGCAAATGAATTACAAGCAAACGACTAACAATAAAAGGGAGACCAAACAACTTGTAAGCAATGATTCTCTTCCTACATAACCAGCAAATTTGACCAAAATTTCCATAAAATCTATGGGTGGCTTCTTTGAATGTATCAACATGCATATGTATATGAAGTAGAATCACTTTGGCCCAAGCAGCATAACAACTAATTAACAAACCAGCAACCAGTAACTATAATAGCTACCAAGTCTTTCATACCCAAAACATCAAACACCTTGTAGGCATAATTCGCGCATGACTTGCTATCACCAATGAAGTCAGTAATGCAGTTTTTAACCTTATAAACCTTCTTATTCCTTGAGTCAACAAGGGCTGTCAACAGCCTGTGAGAATTTGATGACAAAGAAGATGACATAAACCTCATTTTCCTTAATAACCTTCCTTGTGATTGGAGGACTCCCTTTTTGTGTCTAACAAATAGACGAGCTTGATCATGCTGTGCATCTTCCATTGGTATGTCAAGAACTTCATTCCCAATTAATAGCTGCTGGCTGCCATCAGACCATCTCACAAAACGAGCATTGCTTTCATAAGATGTTGTACCATAGTTCGCCAACGTACAATGCTATTCTCCAAGTGTATGTGTTTTTTGGCTCCAGATTCATCAGTTACAGAGGTATCTTCTTCCATGTATGTTTTCGAATCGAATGGTTTTGGATCAACACCCATGATATTGGAAACTTTAATCATATTCATCTCTTCTGGAGGAGCTGGAGGTGGTCAAAATGGAACCTCTAACTCTAATGGGGGCCTAAGTGGCTTCTCTTCAGTTTTCATCTCAAGGTTTTCCTCCTCTGATTCGTACTGGTGATCTTCATCAGCAAATATATCTTCTGGTCTCAAGCTCTTCCTATAACTTCCTTGCTCCTCCACAGGATATCTATTTGAATCTTTTTCAATATCCTGCCGAGCTGTATACCCCATATCTTCCTCTTCATCATCAAAATCACCAAATACATCATGAATTTCAGGGGCTGAATACATATCATGACTCTGATCTTTCTTATCTCTGGGTGACCCACTTGGGCTTCTACTTCATCAACCTCCTCATTGTATTAGAGAACATTGAAGATGGTTTATAAGTTTGAGGTACAAGGTATTTATAGGAAAATGAACTATGACTTAACTAATTAACAAACACTAAACTAACTGACAAGATAACTAACTTCTACCTAACTAATCTTGCATTCCTAACAGTTAGATTATATGCTTAATTAAGAAAAATGATTTCTGAACTTAGGACCTATGTTTGGTGTGACTTGTGTGCATACCTGATGCATGTAGGATTTATTTGAATTCAATCTAACATGACCAATCTAATTAAAAGGCAAAAAGATTTATAAGATCCGCATCCTTGATTTGATCAGCTATATGACTAAACCATAGAAATTACTGTACTTCTGAAACTGAATCTGTGTGCCTTATTTTTATCTTTTTTTTGTGCCTATCTATGTCTTCCAGATTTCTTAAGGTGGTGTATTCTGCTGCGTAGAGAATATGATTCTTTTTCTTGTTTCTAGTAGGCTATATGCAAGATTAGTATGTCTCCAATCAAGAAATTCCCTGTTAGGAGCTTTCAAGGACTGGTTTCCTTTTATAATTGATTCTCTATGTTTCAAGATCTCTGCATGATCAATTATTTTAACATGCAAAGCAAATCATTTTAATATGCTGTGTGAGTGAATGTTCATCCCAAGCACTCGAGCTATATTTCACGAAATAAGTTATATTGTGATTTTTCTTAACTCAAATCTGAAACTATGTTGCTTATGCATGCTATTAATTCTGGAATGTGCTAATACTGCTATTTTTAAAATAGAAATTATGGTAAATTCTTTGGATATATAATTATATACAAATGCCACAACCCTGGGCCTAATTACACATTTAATAATGGTATCAAAAGAGGAGATTAATAAAGATACACCCCAGATCTTGCATGAACTATTAATAATGTGGGCTTATGGTAGTTTTTACTTTTCAAGTTGTAACACTGATTTCTTCTCGTTTCTTTTCTTTCCTCTTTTTTCTCCCCAACTCTTCGCTTATTTATTGGTTTCTACTGAAGCAGCTGGTTTTGGCGAGGATTGGTTAAAGTTGCTTCTTTCAAGAATCTGCCTTGAAGAATCTCAATTGCCTGTGTTGTTTTCTAAGTTACGGTTTGTGGATGTTCTAGACGGTGAAGTTAACAAGTCAAAAGATGGTCAATTCTCATTTGAACAAGCATTTCTTCTGGGAATCCTATCAGAAATCTTGAATGAGCAGCTCAGAGATGTCACTGTCTCAAAGAATGTCGCATTGTTTGTTTTTGGAATATTCAAGAAGTCTATCACGGTTCTGGAACATGCAAACAGAGGGAAGTCTGGTCTTCCTAGTGGCTCTGCCGAGGTTGATGTTCTTGGCTTCTCTCTTACTCTATTGAGGGACATTTGTGCTCAAGGCAGCACAAGAGGTAACACGGAGGATGTAGATGACGTTGTTGATGTGCTATTATCACACGGTCTCATAGAGTTGCTTTTGTCTTTGCTTAAGGACCTTGAACCGCCAGCAATAATTAGGAAAGGAACCAAACAATTTGAGAATCAAAATGGTGCTAGTAGTTCCTCAAAACCATGCCCATACAAGGGCTTTAGGAGAGACATAGTTGCACTTATTGGCAATTGTGTATATAGAAGGAAGCATGCACAAGATGATATCCGGCATAGGAATGGAATTCTGCTGCTATTGCAGCAGTGTGTAACGGATGAAGATAATCCTTTCCTGAGAGAATGGGGCATCTGGTCTGTGAGGAATATGTTGGAGGGAAATGAGGAGAACCAAAAGGTAGTTACTGAATTGGAGGTTCAAGGATCTGCTGATGTGCCTGAAATTGCTGCGCTTGGTCTCCGAGTCGAAGTTGATCAGAATACTAGACGTGCAAAGCTTGTAAACATCCCATGAAAAGCAAAGGCGATGCTCCTTGGAGAGAATGGGGGATCAATTGATTATACAAGTATAGGTGGACAATCTATTCTGGAGGAAACAATACACCTGTTCAGGGGTCATAGATGTACAAATTGCGACTTAAGTCTCCAATTTTGCTCCACCAAAATGATGCTGGTTGCATTTTTCCCCCCTTTCAAACTAAAACTGGTGTTTCTATTGTCAATGGAAGCTCAGAGGAAAATTCATATTTACTATTTACAATAGAAAATTGTAGATGTCATAACAGTTTGGGGAACTGCCTTGTGGATCCTTTTAAATTTCTTCTCATGCCACAAGCAATTTAGAACATTTGCTATCTTAAAAGGTAAGTATACAAAGGTTCTTTCTTCTAAATACAGACTTTTCATTCTCATTTAACAACCATTATTAGGAAAATTAATGATTGTAGGCAACAATCAACAGTTTTTAAAATAAAATGAATAGCCATCATATATGCTATTTATTGAAATGAATAAACCTCATAAATCATAATGACTCCCTTTGCTGCCCAGCTTTGTTTGGATATCCTTCACGGGTTAACCATTGCAACTAGGAGATAAAGGAAGGTCTAGCTCCGTAGATTACCGTATAATCTGGTTATATAACTATGACAAAATTCTAGAACCAGCAATCAAAGGTTTCTAGATTTCTTCTGACAAAAATATGATTGTGATGTCTTCTTATTTTACGTTTGTTTTTGGAGTTAACCCTTACTACTAATGGCGCATCCCATCAATACTCGTGATAAATTATCAAGCAATTGCAGTTTGGAGGAAGAAAAATTGTTCTGAAAAGATAAGACACAATCACCAAAATCAAATATTGGAACAAGAATACAAAACCAAGATCATGTCTTTACAGATAGGAGACACAGATGAGAGTATATATCATATGCTTAGTATAAATTACAGCACAAATCATGTAAAGTATATTCGCACAAAAACATGACTTTTGGGAAAATTTTCCCAGGATATGATAATCAAGAATGTTGAGGGCAGGTTTGTATGTTATAAAAGGAAAAACGATTAGCAGCCTGGGTGTTTACTACTATACACTGTATGCGTTTCTTCATCTATCATGCATTTCAAAATTGTTTCTATCCTGTGGCTAGCAAATGTTAAAGGCTCAAAGTGATTAATGAATTCATCAAATGGTTAGATTCTCCTTCATTGCAAGAAAAGATCCAACTATTTTCCCTCCCACATCAGGGAAATCTTCATGGCCAGGAAGGGGTCTAACCTTGCCCTTTCGATCAACTTCGACGGGGTATTTCAGTAAATGCCCCCTCATCTCTCTTACTTCATCTTCTGAAAATAGTTTCCAGTTCATTTCACTCATTGCTCTGACCCTTCGAACACATTCAAGGCTCTCGGGTTCCAAGAAGCAGTCTTCTATTGTTCCTATATGTTCTGCCCAAAGTGACATTCTATATCCATGGATCTACACAGCACAGTTTAAAAAATAATTCCTGTCAGGTTAGTCCAGGTTGATGGATTAAAACATATATTATGAAAAATTCAATTATGTTTTACAACTTCATCTTTTCAGCTTGAGTGCCACAAGTGAAACATGAAATTGGGTAAAATAACAATTTGTAAAAAAATATTAGTAGCCAGATATTAATGTCAAAAAAGCTTACTTGTCCATGTGGGTATGTGTTTTTTCTTGCCCAGGTATGATGAGGTTGATAGCCTCCTATTGCAATCTCACTGTCCCTTGTTCCTTCCATGGAGCGTTGGTTGATGTTTGCAGATCCCAATATCACATATTCATCATCAACAATCATGCCTTTTGAATGAACATAGATCATAAAACGTCGGCTATTTCGGCTAGCTGCCTGGAAATGCGGCACCAATGCACAAAAAAGTTACTAGGGCATTCTCTAAACTAGAAAGTGAATGCCATTAAAACAAGAGATTATACTTTCGTGAAAACAGCTTTCAGGAACTTCAGTAAAAATATGAAGACATCATGAATAGAACAATAGAACACTATCTGGTATATAACAGCTTATTACCCTCAGTGTTAAGGAATAGTTTACATGCTACTGATGCTAGACTATAAAACGGTTATATGGAATAATGTTTTCTCATAACATTGGTATTCAGTACTAAATGTGTAGAATTTTTATATAGGCTCCTTGTTTCAATGTATGGGAATCATAAAATAAATGTGGAATGTGTTGAAAAAGAGAAAACGAGAGAACATATGAATTCTATGTGTTTTGTAATTACAACAGTTATTGTATTTATAGGGATTTGTACATAAATACATGATACAGTTTTCTATTTTACATAAAAGATAAGTTTAATATATTTAATCCTAAAATATAACGTAACTATATTTTCATAATTCTAACACTCCCCTCAAGCTGGAGCATATAAGTTATGCAGCAAGCTTGTTACATATATAATCAATCCAAGGACCCCTTCAAGATTTAGTGAAAACATCCACCAACTGCTTATTAGAACTAACAGAACTAGTGGATATCTTACCAAACAAGACTTTATCTCTAAAAACATAACAGTCAATTTCAATATGCTTCGTCTTCTCGTGGAAAACTGGATTCGAGGCAATATACATAACGGCCTGATTATCATAGATAAGTGTCATCTGGGCAACCTCTCCAAATTGAAGTTCCCGAAATAACTGTTTGAGCCATATGTGCTCCTGACTGGCTATAGCCATAACATGGTACTCACCTCCGCACTAGCTACAACATTCTGGTTCTTGCTCTTCCAAGAGACAAGATTACCTTAGACAAAAATACAATATCCGGAAGTGGATCTTCTATCAATGGGAGAGTCTGCCCAATCAGCATCAGAGTATCCCACAATTAGAGTGTGTCCTCTATCTTTATATAACAAGTCTTTTCCCGGATCTTTCTTGATATATCGGACAATACGGGTCACTGCATCCCAATGTTCCTTACAAGGAGAGTTCAGAAATTGACTTACCACACTAACTGCAAATAAGATATCTGAGCGAGTGACAGTGAGATAGTTCAAGTTGCCAACTAAACGTCAGTATCTTTCAGGATTCGGAAAAGGCTCCCCCTAAATTGGTAGCAGCTCGACATTGGGATCCATAAGAGTGTCAACTGACTTGGAATTTAATATAGTTGTTTCTTCCAAAATATCCATTGTATAATTTCTTTGGGATATCACAATTCTATTTTTTAGACTGTGCTACCTTTATCCCCAAGAAATATTTGAGTCTGCCAAGGTTGTTCGTCTAAAAATACTTGAAGAGATGTTGCCTTACCTGTGTAATGCCAAGATGATCACTGTCGGTAATAACAATGTCATCCACATAAACCACCAAGTAAATACAACTAGCAACTGAATGACGATAGAAGATAGAGTGATCGGTCTCACTTCGGATCATGCGAAACTCCTGAATCACAGTACTAAAACTGTCAAACCATGCTCTGGGAGACTGCTTGAGGCCATATAGAGATTTCCATAGTCGACTACAGAAGACTCCCCTTGAGCAATAAAACACGGAGGTTGCTCCATGTAAACCTCTTCAAGCATGTCACCATGAAGGAAAGCATTTTTGATGTCCAACTAGTATAAAGGCCAGTGGCGAATAGCGGCAATGGAGAGGAAGAAGCGCACCGAGGGCATTTTGGCGACAAGGGAGAAGGTGTCTCCGTAATCCAAGCTGTATATTTGAGTATAACCTTTGGTGTCAAGACGGGTTTTGAGGCGGTCAACTATTCTGTTGGGGCAAACCTTCATTGTGTACACCCATCGACAACAAACAACAGACTTCCTTGGTGGTAGAGGAACGAGATCTCAAGTTTTACTGCTTTGCAAAGCACATATTTCTTCCATCATAGCTTGTTTCCATCCTGGATGAGTAAAGGCATCTCCTGCATTCTTAGGAATAGAAACAGAGGACAAAGAAGAAAGACAAAAGCAATATGAGAAAGATATGCGATGATAACTCAAAGCAGTATAGTGAGGAGAAGGATTACAAGTAGAACGGATACCTTCGCGAAGAGCAATAGGAAGGTTTGACTCAGGAGGGGGACCGGAGAAGAGGTCGGATAAGTGAGCTTGGGATGTGAGTCTACAATCGGGTCGCTTGCAGGTTGCGGCAGTAAAGGATGAGGTCGAAGCTGATAGACCTACAAAGGAGGAAGAGAAGGAGGAAGGGGGTTTGGAGAGGAAGGAGACTCCTCAAGAAGAGAAAAAAAGATCTGTAGGTGTAGTCACAAGAAGAGGGGGCTCGGGTGGAGGCATTCTAGACTCCAAAGAAAGGAACATCTTTAAAGAAGGTGACATTTGCAAAGATAAAATACCTATAAAGAGTAGGGGAGTAGCACTTATTCTTTTTAGGTGCGGAAATAAACAACAAAAACACATTTATGAGATTGAGCAGATAATTTATCGATCCCAAGACCAAGGACATGAGAGAAACAAGTAGAACCAAAGACTTAAGGAGGTAAAGAATGAAGTGAATGATGTGAATATAAAACCTAATGAGGAATTTAACTTTAAGAAAAGAGGAAGACATATGGTTGATGAGTTAATACGTAGTAAGAATTGCATCACCCCAAAACTGAAGAGGAACATGAGAATGAAGAAGAGTCCAGGTTGTATCTAGAAGATGTCTATTTTTACGTTCAGCAACCCTATTCTGTTAGGGGGTACGAGGGCAAGAAGTCTGATGCAACATACCATGAGATGCCATAAAAGTTTGAAAGTGGTTAGACAAATATTCACTTTGTAAAGTACGAATGGAAATTCAAAATTGAGTTTTTATTTCATGAAAAAAGACTGAAAAATAGAAAATAACTTAGAACAATCTTTCATTAAAAATACTCAAGTACAACGGGAAAAATCATCTATAAAAGTAACAAAACACCTAGAACCTAAAGAAGACACAATACGACTGGGACCCCGAACATTTGAATGAACCAAACAAAAAAGGACGAGGCCCGATTATTAATGCGAATAGGAAAAAGAGTACAAGTATGCTTACCTAATAACATGACTCACATGACAAAGACTTTAATTTAGAAAAACTAGGAACTAATTTCTTTAATGCATCCAGATCTGGATGTCCTAACTGAGCATGAATGAGAAGAGGGGACATTGATGCTGAACTAACAAGAGATGGTCTTTTAAGTTGATATAGGCCGTGAGACTCACATCCGAAACTAATCATCTTCCTCGTTTTCTATTCCTGCAGAGAAACAGAATCTTTAGTAAAAGAGATGACACAATCAAGAGTACGGGTAAGTTGACTAATGGATAACAAATTAAAAAGGGCACCAGGAACAAATAACACATTATCAACTGAAAGAGAAGGGAGAGAATGGACAATAAGAATACCTTGGGACTGTGTTTGGGAACCATTGACTATAATAACAGAAGGTAAGTAACCAGTGATAAAGATAGAAGAAAATAGAGATTTATTACTAGCAATATGGTCAGTGGTCCCTGAATCAAGGACCCAAGGGCCTAAAGAATAGGAAATGCCAGCAAAAGAATTACCAGTGTGTGCAATAGTAGTAGTGGAACTTGAGGCCTGACGTTCTTCACACCACTTCAAGAAGTCATTATAACAGGGTAATGGAGACGGATCCGGCAGCAACGGCGGAGCGGAAGACGGTGCAGGAGGTACAGATGTGTGAGCAACCTGAGCAGTGCGAGGAGGGTGGCTGTGAAGCTTCCAGCACTTATTAATTGTGTGGCTTGGTTTGTGTCAGTGGTTGGAATAAGGACGTGGCCTACCCCCTTTTCAAGATGTATTGTCGTTGTTGTGTGAAAGCAAAACAGAATAATCAAGTAAAGGAACAGACGAAGCAATGGAAGGAAGCATGGAAGGAGAAGGAAGACCATGAATGTTGACCCGAAGGATAGTGGCTGAGGCACTATCTAGAGTAACCTCCGTGGGACAACAGAAGATCTGATCACGAGTAGAGGAATACTCAGCGGGCAAGCTATATAAGGCAAGAGACAAAATTAATTTCTTATGGTTCTCAAGTTCAGGCTTAGGAATAACACTAGGAGGAAACATCTCATTGAGTTCACACGAGAGATTAGTCACCTTACCCACGTAAGCAGTTACAGGGCCCTTAAATTGACGAGAGCCAAAAGTGGTAATGAGGCTTCACCAATTTGGTAGAGTCGCCGAATATTGTTGGTGAATTGGCATGGTCCCAAATCCCCTTGCAGGATCTTTAACCACGGAAACAATCACGATGAGATGGGGCAATGGTGTTCCTTATAATGGTAAATAGTTGAGCATCAATTTTCTTCCACCGAGGACGTTCGGTTTCCAACTGTATGAGGTGGTTCTCATAGCCCAACCCAATAAGCCAAATTTCAATAAGCCCAATAGGAGGAGTTGTTGTTATCCAACAATTAAAAAGAGAAGAGGGCAGTGAGGGAGGAGCCTGGAATCAACGTATCTAACGTAGTGTCATCGGGGGCAGCCACACCGAGGACGTTCGGTTTCCAACTGTATGAGGTGGTTCTCATAGCCCAACCCAATAAGCCAAATTTCAATAAGCCCAATAGGAGGAGTTGTTGTCATCCAACAATTAAAAAGAGAAGAGGGCAGTGAGGGAGGAGCCTGGAATCAACGTATCTAACGTAGTGTCATTGGGGGCAGCCATGGGTGTGCTGGAAGAGAGAGAAAATCAAGGGTAGTAACGGAAAACGAACCAAACAGAGGGGAAAAAGTGGTAAAAACTGAAAACGAACACCAGATCGAGGTAGAGGAGACCGAGGTGAGCAAAGCCCAAGTGGTCACGACCTCACCAAAGATCAGACACACCGTCACGCACGACACGACGGAGATAGGCGGCACGTGATCCTGCAGAGGACGGTGATGGTGTGTGGAAGCTCCGATCAAGGCGCCGCCAACGAGGATGGGCCGGTCTTGAAGAGAGTAAGCCGCCTGTGGGGTCGCCGGGTGGAAAGAGCTGGCGGAGGAGGTGGCGGCGACAGTGGGCAGGGACAAAAAACGGGCTACCGAGAAAATTTTTTTTACGTAGTGAGCAGTGGCTCACCGAAAGATCACGAAAAGGAGAAAACTCTCGTTAGGCTCTGGATACCATGTTGAAAGAGAGAAAACGAGAGAACATATGAATTCTGTGTGTTTTGTGATCACAACGGAGCTATTATATTTATAGGGATTTGTACATAAATATAAGATATATAGTTTCCTATTTTACATAAAAGATAAGATCAATATGTTTAATCCTAAAATATACTGTCACTATATTTTCATAATTCTAACAGAATGGTTGCAGAAATGTAATTAGGATAGGAGAACAAAGGAAAGGGGTGTTGGTAACGTACTTGTGGACTATTTGCAGGGGGAGGATTTCCAGACACATTGACATTTTCATACATATTTACGAGTTCCCGATTGCCAAGACAGAAAAAATTCAAATAGTCTTGTGGAGAGAATGCTGCTTCAAGCCCAGCCTCAACCAAAGCCTTGTAAACTGTTTCATACATCATTTGCATTGTTTTATTCTGCAAAATTTTTGAAAAAAAAATACATTATCTTAACAATTGCATTATCCAAGTAGCAGCAGGTGCAATAATTTCGTTTTGACATCATGCAACCACAAGTTTCAAACAGTTCAGTTCTTCCACTCAATATGACAGGCCATAAAGAATTAAAGACCTCAGTTAAGGATTAATTTAATTTAGTCCAAATTCTTTTTCACTCTATATCTCAATAGTTTGGAATGATGAAAAAACAATTGAAGCAAGCAGAAAAATACATTATTCTAGCATTTTAAAATTATGTTAATGGCATTCTCTTTTGCACGACTGTAAATGATACTCAGCAAAAACACCTACATGCAATAGGAGGATAGATCATGAAATAGGAAAATTATATAATATAACAATGATAGAACAAATATGCAATTTGTTGTTCGAGCATACAATTCCAAATTCCAATAAATTCAATAGTTCAATCAAATTCTTGCCAACTTAGATGTTTGTTTTACATATTGTGTAATGAATCATACCTGCCAAAATAGAATCCTTTGTGTGGCAGCCCCTGTTGGAACACCCTCTGGCCACATTGGAATTACAATGTACACTGCAAATCTCTCATTTGCTTTTATCTTTTCAGCAATCTTTAGAGCAATTTCCATTGGGATTAAGTTATTAGCACCTGCCAAACCATGAAAATTAACATAAAACAAAAAAGATATTTTCAGAATGAATTTGTGGCACCTAATTAACAACACTTTTCATCATTTATTCTGTAGTAAATGATAGAGAATGTAGAAAGTATAAAGTTGAAGTTGATGGAGCTTGGTCCTGGAGATTCTTATGGTTTATTTTTCAATGAGCTTTTCCCGCAAAACCATGGAATAATATGTAGAATAGTACACTTGGCAGTTTGGATCATTTCATCTGGGCAGATTTTATTCCATTTTACTGTTCCTTTAACTGAGCTTTGCTTTAGGAAACTAATCATAGGCATCTGCCAAGAATTTGTAATGGCTATTGTAAAGACTAAAGGATATTTGTTAAGAAATATTAAACTTCTTGCCCTTTCAACTTGAAATTAGTGAAATAAACAGCAGTTGTAAATGTACAATTCAACACAATATGATCTATTAGTTATATATAATATACACTTGTGTAATACCAGAGCCTTTGTTGTATATAATCCAAAAAGATCACATTCCACACATCTAAAGATTGTTTATTCAATATATACATTTTTATTCAATATATACATTTTAGTTTACTCCACTAAAATAGTAAGGATCCATTCTCCAAACTGAATTCTGGCTTTGGATGATATCCATACCAAACTTGATACAGTGTTAATATATGTTCTACAAAATCTTCAGGATATTATCAGATGTAATTATTGACATGTAAGCGGTAGTTATGCATAAAGAAGAATTCCATACCAAGGTCTTTATGTTGACTCCAATTGAATGAAGACCCAATGAAATATTGATTCTCTATATATATGTAATGCTGTGCAGCACGAATAGCCTTAACATATGCTGTATGTATGCTCATGTCAATCAGCACATTCTTTCCGCATACTAGGTTCTGTAAAAATGCAATAACATTTAACCTTCTCATATTTAAACCAACTGCGATAAAGAAAAATTGAAACACTAGGCTTTCACTCACCTTGCTACTTGCATCTTTTGGATCTTTTGGAAATCCCTTAACAGAATTTGAATCAATTGAACGAAATATCTACATTCCAAAGTAAACAGAATCAGTAATTTTATTTGAGTAAATGGGAACAGAATTGCTTCTATAAAATCAAGATATATACAGAGCATTATTAAATGACTAATTACCTGAACATGCCAAACTTCAGGATCATCTTCACCAACATTTTGAGCATCATTAATGCCAATAAAATCTGGAATTCTTTCCAGCCTAAGCAAAGCATCATCATATGAAATTTTCAGCTTTTTAATCCCATGGGGTTTTGAGGCTTTTAACCAGCGCTCCTCAAAGTTAGTTAGAACATCATAAGCTGCTGGACCATCAATTTTAGAATGCAAATCATGCCACGGCTCCCGTGGACAACCACCAATATTACCCTGTCATGAAAATGCTCATATCATAGGAACTAATTGGCCTGTGTGTTTCAAAAATAACATTTAGAAATTTCCCTTACGATTCGTAGCTACAGATTCCACCTAATTAACTTCCAAACTTTATATAGCATAACATTTCCTTCATAAATTGAGGTTTTTTCAGGAAATTTTTGAATGTGGTATTACATGCAGTGCTAGTCTTATAATAGGCTTTACATATCACATGCAGTGCTAGTTTTCTAGTAAAATGCATGCTGCACTATAAATCACAGCGACATATAGTTAAAGAACTTGATGTTCCTTATAAAAGACAGTAAAATATTTCTTGATTATGCTTTGACTTCCTTTAGAATTACTAAAGCTTGGATTTATACATTTTTTAGTCATATATTTTTTTACAAATGCTTCCATTCATCCCTTGTTTGTCACACAAACGATTGATGGAAACTCTAGTTAGTATTGATTGGGTGACAACATTGACTGGAGTCTGCAATAAAGATTACCGTGAAAGTAGGGTTGTGATAGTCATCTTTATGTATTGTCTCCAATGTTTTAAAGAGAGGATGGTCGGGAGTATCATATCGCCCATCACACAAATCAAGTCCACCAACAAATGCTATAATTTTTCTTCTGTTATATCCAGCATCAGCATCCACAATCACAGTTTTCTGATGATGAGTATATATTGTTCCAACTTCCTAATAAGAAGACAAAGAATTTTAATGCTGAACTAAAATTGATATTGTAGAAGTCTGTAATAACATATCTGGTGATCCAACCAAAAAAGTAGATATGGCAGCTGCAAAACTGAACCTTGTCAAAAGTCAGACCTAGGAAATTGAAATTTTACTTTCTTAATATGAAGATAAACTCTTACAAAATTGAAAAATACATACAGTTGATAGCCTTTTCAGCTATAAAACAAGCAAATATCCTTGAACTAAAGCTTTTAGTGCCTGCCTCAGAAAAATGAAAAAAAAAGTTTTGTATATGCAATATATTTTCTAGGAAGCAAGAACATACTAAGATCTCACTAACATTCATTACAACAATAATTTGAGAAAAGACGAATGCTAAGTTCTCATACTCTATTCTGCAAGAAACTTTTTCATGTTGAATACCATATGCCCTTACAAGCAACCTCAAATTAGTCATTGACATTGCAAAAATACATTCATTTTAGCCTTTTTGTCCTTTATTTTTTATTGTCGTTTTATACAAAAAAAAGGATTAAATTGAAAGTCGTTTTGTAAAATCAAGGACTAAAATGCATGACTCATACAATTTTTAGAAGTAACTTGTGAGTTTACTTTTTTAAATATTGTTGATGCTGATTGTAATGAATCAAAGAAAACAACAAAAGAACTATTATACATTTGAGTTTTACAAAATTAATCCACATCTATGAATAAATTGACATTCATCACATGAATTTTCTTGCTTGTCTATTCCTATCCTGCAACAAATACTAAGGATATTGGATCACTCTATCAGCTTGTGCAATTGCCAACGCAAATCATAATACATAAGTTTAAATCCAAAAGATGCACAATTTGTAGATCTAACCCTTTGCTTGATCCAGCTATGTCGTTTTCCAGCAATGCGAGGACAAAGGAGCACATGCACTGAAGAGTTCTTGAAAAACCGTCGAGTTTCCTCATCATGAGTTGCCATGACACCATCCTAAATGTAAAGTCAACGAGTTTTTCAAAAATTTAAGTTAAGTGGGAAAATCATAAATATTGCATTCATTTTGATAAAATACCAAAAAGAAATACTCAATAAAATTAATCTTACTTCAAATAAACACTAGTGGTCACACATGAAAAAGTACTATTGCAGAGGATAAAAGAGCAGGTTTATCTAATTTATATTACCATCTAGCCAATGCCTTTGACAGGTTATCTGTCAAGTTATTATGATTTTTAAGACAGATTTTGGGTACAGGATCCTACTAAGAATATGATAAGTCAAGTGATGAAATTCTGAAGATATTCAATGGTGATCATCAGCCAATGGAAGGTAAGGAACAAGCTTTATCAGAAGGTATGAAACTAATAACCAAGAAAATGTGTTGTGGAATCAGTTACCTCATTTTTGTTTCCCATTTTCCGTATAATATATCAGTCTCTCAACCAACATTTCCTGTCTTAAGTTAAAAAATCTAATTCTTTTCATTATTACAGTTCAAGAATAGATAAAAGATATAAAAAAGTGTAATGATGATAGCATAAATCAAGCATGTGGGCATGCAAACAATTGCCAACCAAATTTTTCTAGCCCTTCCAAGCATGGAAATGAAAGGATATGTAACAGAAAAAGTCATACTACTTACTGTTTTATAACCCAAAATGCTTCTTGACGTAGGATCATCCCAAACAAGGAGAAGCACTCTTACTCCTTCCTGTGACTTTGCTCTTAGAAGATCACCCAAGGTATAATCTGATGGATAACCAGCAGCATCCCTAACCAACCTTACTTTGTGCCACACTGACCATCCTGTAATATAAATCAAACGCCGAGCTTGACTTATCGCATCAAATATATCATGCCAGCACTTTCCATTGACGTAATACATCCCATTGTCAAGCAACACATTAGGGAGGCTTCCATCTGGAACATGAGCATCTTGGTATAGAGTAACAGTTCCACCTATCCGCAAAGGAAAGTATGTGGAAGGAACCCCAACGTATTCAGGTCCTGCTCCAACTCCTTGGTGATAAATGCTCAGTTTCTCCATTGGTATGTACTGAATGGATAGGCTCAGGACAGCACCTTGCTTACAAGGCTTCCCATTGCTATTCAGGATAGCGTAGATCCCTTCAACTTTTTGCCCAGAGTATATTTGTTCCACTGGAATTGCCACAAGACCAATGAGCTGTGAACCCACCACATCACTGTCTTTAACAAGAAAGTGCACTTCAGCGGCATGATGTGCAACAGGAACATAGAAATGCTGCATCCAAACAGGATTTTCATTGTTGCTAATGACGTAAGTCCTCCCAATTACAGCATTTGACACTGAAATTGATACATAAGGATCGCTTGTAATCTTCCTATTCATAGTTCCTTCAATTTTATTGCTCACACTACCAGGTAATTTACCAAACATATCCCCTATTGTTTTGTGAAACATGTCCATATTTGGAAGATTTTTGGCTTCATGAACCCATATATCTAAATTTCCATGCAAGAGCAAAACCCTCAAGGACCCTTTATTCTGCAACGGAACAATCTGCATACTTTGATTATGCACTGATTCATTAAATGAGCCAGAAAAATATGAAAGTTTAGACGTATCAATCCGACCAGAGTAGGAGGATCCCCAACCAGAGAACGAGTTATTAGAATATCCATAAAAATCTTCTTTCTTCTTTTGCAACTTTGGAACTGAAATGGAATGCAGCAGTGATTGCCCTGCAGGTGCAGGTGGTGAAGGATAAGCAGAAGCACCTGGCTGGTCATCAGACAAACTAACATTGCTCATAAGATCATCCAAAGGTGGGTAAGCAGAACTATGAGGAGGCTTGGAAGAACCATCACTAGTTTGTGATGCTCCACCACCACCTCCTCCTGCAGTGCTTGTGTTCTCCTTCCAGTAGGAGGCACCACCGGATAAGCTATTGGCACGCAAATGGCCATCGGGACGGTCTTCAGGCGTCGATGAATGAGCCTCATTGTGTTGATAATAGTAGTGATGTCCATGTTGCAAACTAGCATGGTGTGAAAGGGAAGGCCTTGGAGTAGGACTAGGAGAACCATAATTCCCTGGAGGAGCATAGTAGGGATAAGGATAAGGGGCAGAAGGAGTGTAAGATGGTGTAGGGTAGGAATACTCCATTGGAGTAGAATGTGATGAAGGTGGTGGTAGAGGAGGTGGAGGATAGGAATAGTTGAAGGAATGTGAAGAAGAAATGTAAGGATATGGATAAGGAGGATCACGTGTATATGGATCATGATCTACAGAACTTTTTGGAGGGTAAGGTGGATGATGAGGGTGAGGAGGGTACACATATGGGTTTGGATATCGGTATGGAGAAGATGATCCATAGTTATCCATTACCCTTTCAAAATAAAATTACCAATCAAAAATCAAAATTTGATATTCAATGCAAAAATGGTTGTTCTAATTTTATCATACAAGACATCAAATTGGAATCATTCAAACAAGAATCATGTGAATTGGATTTCATTAGCACAAAACAATTGCATACAAATTGGGAATTGAGATTTTTGATCAATGATCACATAGTAGCAATGGAGAAAAATGGTGGGTGTTCAATGAAAGGAAGAAACTTAGTTTCAAGGTGAGATTTTTACCTTTGGTTTCGGAAGATGGAAGAGAAAAGAGGAATGGAAGAACCGAAGCCGGAGAAGTGTCTCTCTCCTAACTCACCTAGTCAGCAGATGATGAAAGTCCACGTGGAATACCGGCATGGCAAGTTACCTAATACCTTCTCTTTTCATTTTTAGTTTGCGTAATTTTACCGTTGCAAACAGTTATAGGTGTCGTTCATCCACGTGGAGGAACTTGATTGGGTGTCATTGACCGCGTAGTAAACAACGGAAGGGATCAAATTCTTAACCTTCTCGAAGAGTTCTTGCTGCACAACAACAGTCAAGACTCAAGAGAGGATTTCGTGGGGTTAGTAATATCTTATTGGTATGATACAGTACAAATACACCATTTAGTTCCGAGATAGCTTCTGTTTTTTCTTGCATTTTATATAAGCAACAAACTAAAAGTGTTTTTCACCCGATCCGTAATTAAAAAAGCGTTTAATTTATTTGAAATAATGGAAAATTAATGAAATTAAAACCGTAAAAAAAATCATATTATAAGTGTGATTTGGAATGACTTTTAGATCTATTTTTAAAAATCAAATGAAGTTTAACTGAAACATAATCTTTAATATATTCTTTCTGTAATTATATACTGTTACTAAATTATACACATAACATAAACATATAATGAGACTAAAAAACTTTAAAACAATGATTTATGATTGTGTGATTATGTTGAATTTTTTTATAGCATTGATTTTGTGACTATGGATTTTTTTATAATAGTGATTTTGTTTTTAAAATAGTTAGTATTGATTTTATTGGGTTTGAATTATATCTCTTATACTTTATTTTGTCAAAATATAATTAATATAAAATGGAAAAAATCTGATCCAATTTAAACCGTATTTGATCGAATTGGATTAGAGCAAATGTCATCATATAGTCTAACATAACCGAACCAAACCGTAACTTAAGAATGTAGTTAAATTAGATGATGTTTTGTTTAAAAATCAACCGGACACGTACTCAACACTCATGAAAAAATCTGATCTAATTTGAACCATATTTAATCAAACTAGATTAGATCAAATGTCATTATACATTATAACATAACTAAATTGATCCAGTTCTGATACCGACCAATGGGTAATATGGTAATATGACCATAATCCGTCATTCAGGATCAGTATCTCACACAGCTTGGTGTCACAACACCGGTATCCGTATCACGCGTAAGGTCTCTAAACTCACTCCAGCATGAGTCATTCTCTCAACACTGGAAAGTCAGAGTTGACCTATGCATCAACGTGTTAAACAAGTAACTTGTAAAGTGACTTATTGGTAGGTAGAGTCGTTTGGAAATTCTCTTTCATGTGTTAACCTTTTTGCGAAGGATTAGAATAGTACTGATATAGTGTACGAAAAACTTCGTGAACAAGAAGGTTCTTCTGCTATCTCTAAGTATAAATACCCATGTATCAACGTAAGAAAGGTAGAACATTCTCTCTAGAACTTGTGCTTAAACTTTAATATTCTCTTTGAATATTCATTAACTTGAGCGTCGGAGTGTCCTTGCAGGTGACACCCCTCTTGCCCTACAACGAGTAAGGTCAATGGTCTTGTACGAGAAATCACTCCAAGATCTCTATTTCCCCACTAGAATAGGGGATATAATACCAGATTCTCATTCGACTGGTGTAAAATATAAGCTCACAAACATTATTAAGGACTGTCCTGAGGCCAGCTCTTACTTCCCGGTCCAGACCAGTTCACATACCAAACCAAAACTTAAGAATATAATCAAAATAAGTGATTTTTTGTTTTAAAATCAAATCAATTCATACATTATATTCATACAAAAAAGAAATAGAGACAGTTATGAATGGTAATAGTTTAATAACATTAGTTTTCACAATAGCAAATTTGTAGCTATAAACTACTAGTTGACGATGTATAATAAATAAAGTTGAGTCAACTAATTGATTAGATTTTTTCTACATTTTTTTACTACAATTGAATTCTTACAATCGATTACCCACTCCAACATCCAATTATCTAATTTTATTTTAGGAACAAATATATTTTTACCCCTTGATTTAATGAATATTTAGTTTTAATTCCTATATATTTTTCATTAGTGGTTAGTCTTTAGGTTTTTGAAAAATAATATTTGGTCCTCCAAATCTAATATCATTAGTAAAATATTTTAAGTCATCTAATGAAGAATACATCACAAAGCTAAAATCAATAATTGATAAAACCCTTAAACTAAAACCAAATAATTACCTAAAACGGACTGAAAAGTTATTTTATTCAAACTCTAACTAGCTTAAATCACATAAAATTATTATCATTTCTAATTAATTCTATATATTTTTCATGATAGATACTTTTATTTAATTTTTTATCTTAAACAGATAATTAATGTATGTAAATCTCTTCATTATCTCTTAAAACAAACAATGATTTGAGAGATAATGGAACGGAGACTTTCAACATTATTACTTGTTTATTTCAGATAAAAAACATAAAGAGATGTACGACAAATATATATATATATATATATATATAAAATTAGGAATGAGAATAACTCTTTTTGTGTATGTGATGATAATTAAAGTTTAGATAAAATATGAACTGGTCTGAACCGGGGTCTAGGATCCAGTGTGGGACCAGCCACAAAAGTATAGGTGTTTTAGGGTTTGTACACCGGTACAACGGGTATCCGGTATTGTAATCCGGCCTCTCAGTGGGAGAAATCGGTCTTGTAGTCTTGGAGATCCTTCACACCAGAGTTTCGCGTTGAAGGGGGGCGAAAGGTGGTGCCACCTGCGAAGATTCTCCGACGCTCAAGTTAGGAGAGTGTTTGAAACTCAATGAATATTCAAGCAATGCAATAGTAGATATGTGAGATAGAACAACGTAACCTTGCATGTGTATTGGAATATGCTATTTATAGTTGAACGTAGGAAATGAATCGTTGGATACAAGTGGGCCCCCTGGTTCTGATAGCGTGTAGAGTGTGTCAATCAAAATGGCTCAGTACTCAGAGTGTGTCAGGGGGGTAGGTCAATTATCAGAGTACGATTCTGAGACAGGGATGGAGGATAATCACCTTTCGGTATATTTCGCTGATGATTGTACTTACTCTCTATAATAATTGACATAGACATATTCCGCTATGCAGGGTATCTTCGTTGATAAGTTATAATGAACTCTTATCTCATAGTGATCCTGAGGCAAACGGTTATACACGTCGTGGAAATGAGAACAGATGAAGCATGAATCGTGCCGAGGACGGATGAAGCATTCAATGAAGTGAGAACGGATGAGGTGACAACGGATAACCGATGTGGCACTGTCTTCCTGTAACACCGGTTGTTCCTCTAAGAGGTCACTCTGATGTCATAACTTTAGGGACCGGTTGTTAGGAAATCCCTAAGCATGAGCAACGGAAAAATAAAAGGGATTCCATAGGATTTGCAAGGTTCCGTGTTTCAAAGCACAAAAATTTCGAAATTCATTTTAGGTTACCTCTTGAAGAACTCCGAAGCAGTCGTAGCCTCGTCCTTTAGGAGTCCACACGAGCACTTCCACCAGAATCGCAACACTTGCCAACTGCTAGTTTGACGGCGTGTAGCTCTTGCAACTTTTGCGAATTTGTGTCTCACTTGAGTGAACGGCCTATGAGCATCTTATGCTCCATTTATAGGCTTAGGTTTGACCTAATTTGTTCTCTCTAAAAGTGGGCTCCTTACTCATTCCAAATGAGTTAGGCCCAATAGCTTTATTTTAGTCCAACTAAAATAAGACAACATTTTCTGATGGGCTTACTCTATGTGTGTGACCCTATAGGTAAAATACCCGGTCATATTAATAATAAACTATTTTATTATTAATATAAAATAAGAGCGGCATCTAGCAATGCATCATTAGGTCCGAATATTATCAACATAACCTATAAGTGATAATTATTTAATACGTTTATTCCTTTTATCACGATATCCTAATTGGGCCCAAGGCATGGTCGCGTCATCCTTGTACGGCCCAATTTATTTTACTTGATACCGGAGTAGACTGGATCCGAATAAATATCTAATATTTATTCTTTCTAGCATGGCCATGCGTTTTCTTAGTCTTACTCCATCTAGTGGCCTATGGATATCACTCCTGTCACATAGGAGAGACAAATCCCATCTACATCACTCACATCCCTCTGCATAATTTGTTAATTGCCTAATCACAACCTTTATAGTCCTCTTGTTACAGAAGACGTTTAATTGTATTAAAACAATAAACTCCTCATGTAGGAATCGTAGTGACTTCAGGTCGAAGGACTACATATACCATTATCACATTGAGAATCGTTTATGACAATCATGTAACGATCCATGCAACGTTCTCATGGTGGGTCTGTCCAGTACATCATTACTCTTAATGTGTACCCATGTGAAGACTCGATATCATCTATATCTATGATCTGTGAGATCAGGTCATCAGTACACTCACACACTAGTCTCAGTGTATTTACATGTCCCCATGTAAATACTTGACTAGGGACATTTTAGGAATAATTTTTTATATGACCTATTACTCCAAGGATAAATATGTTTTAAAACAATTTAAAACTGAAATATTTATTCTATTGATAAGTAGAAAAATGATACAAATGAAAAAGCATAAAAGCTTATAGTGCATACACCAACAATCTCCCACTTGCACTAGAGCCAATCAGACATTTGCCTAATGCCTAATGATCTAGTGTACCCCTCATGTTTTTGTTGTGTAAGAGGTTTTGTGAGTGGGTCAGCAATATTCTCATCAGTATGCACCTTACATATCTTTACATCTCCTCGGTCAAGGATCTCTCAAATGAGATGAAATCGCCTAAGTACATGCTTGGATCGTTGATGTGATCTAGGTTCCTTAGCTTGTGCGATTGCTCCACTATTGTCACAGTAGAGACTTATAGGGTCCACAATGCTAGGAACAATCCCAAGTTCTGTTATGAACTTCTTGATCCATACTGCCTCTTTTGCAGCATTTAAGGCAGCAATATACTCAGACTCTGTAGTAGAATCAGCAACTGTCTCTTGCTTTGAACTCTTCCAGCTTACAGCGCCACCATTTAGACAAAACACGTACCCAGATTGCGATCTTGAGTCATCCTTATCAGTTTGGAAGCTAGCATCAGTGTAACCTTTTACAATGAGCTCTTCTTCCCCTCCATATATCAAGAATGAATCCTTAGTTTTTCTTAAGTACTTCAGGATATTCTTGACAGCAGTCTAGTGACTTTCACCGGGAACAGACTGGTATCTGCTCGTCATGCTTAAAGCGTACAAGACATCTGGTCGGGTACATATCATGGCATACATGATTGATCCAATAGCAGATGCATATGGAATCTTATTCATCCGTTCTCTTTCTTCTTTAGTGGAAGGAGATTGAGCTTTTGATAAGCTTATGCCATGAGCCATAGGCAAAGTTCCTTTCTTGGAATCTTGCATGTTAAACCTTTTTAACACTTTGTCTATGTATGTATTCTGACTTAGGCCAAGAAGTTTTCTTGATCTATCTCTATAGATCTTAATTCCCAACACGTAGGTTGCTTCACCTAAGTCTTTCATAGAAAAATAGCTTCCCAACCAACTCTTCACAGACTGAAGAGTAGGAACGTCATTTCCAATAAGTAGTATGTCATCAACATACAGGACCAGAAAAACAATTGTGCAGTCACTAACCTTCTTGTAGACACAAGGTTCATCCTCATTTTTAGTAAAGCCAAATTGTTTAACAGCTTCATCAAAACGAAGATTCTAGCTTCTGGAAGCTTGCTTAAGTCCATATATAGAACGTTGTAGCTTGCACACCTTCCTGGATGCTTCAGGCTTAACAAAGCCTTCAGGTTGTGTCATGTACACTTCCTCAAGAAGATTTCCATTAAGGAAAGCAGTCTTGACATCCATTTGCCATATCTCATAATCATGGTATGCAGCAATAGCAAGCAGAATCCGAACAGACTTTAGCATAGCAACTGGGGAAAAAGTTTCATCATAGTCTATACCATGTATTTGCTTGAAACCTTTAGCCACCAACCTTGCTTTAAAGGTACTTATATTACCATCCATGTCAGTTTTCTTTTTGAAAACCCACTTGCATCCTATAGGTTTTACCCCTTCAGGCGCATCAACCAAGTTCCAAACTTGATTAGTGTACATGGAGTCCATTTCAGATTCCATGGCTTCTAGCCATTTCTCAGATTCTGAACTTGCAATGGCCTCTTCATAAGATGTTGGCTCATTTTGATCCATTAGGAATACATCTCCTTCCTGAGTTACAAGAAATCCATATCTTTCAGGTTGTTGACGTATTCTACCTGATCTACGCAAGTCTTGTGCTACTGGAGCTGGTGTTATCACAACATTTTGTGGGTCCTGCTCCACTTCTACCATTGGCTCTTCAATGCCTTGTGAGTCTTGAATTTCTTCAAGTTCTACTTTCCTCCCACTGATTCTTGTAGAGATGAATTCTCTTTCTAAGAATACAACATTCCGAGCAACAAACACTTTGCCCTCAGTAGGATTGTAAAAATAATAACCCTTAGTTTCTTTTGGGTATCCCACAAAAAGACATTTATCTGACTTGGGCCCAAGTTTATCAGAACTTTGGCGTTTAACATAAGCTTCACAGCCCCAAATCTTAAGAAAAGACATACTAGGTCGTTTCCCAGTCCATATCTCATATGGTGTCTTTATGATAGCCTTTGATGGAACACGGTTAAGTGTGAAAGTTGCTGTCAACAAAGCATGTCCCCAGAATGAGTTAGGGAGGTCAGTTTGACTCATCATTGATCGAACCATGTCCAACAAGGTTCTATTTCTCCGCTCAGAAACCCCATTCCATTCTGGTGTTCCAGGGGGAGTAAGTTGAGATATAATCCCACACTCTTTAAGATATTCATCAAACTCTAGGCTCAAATATTCACCACTCGATCGGATCAAAGTGCTTTAATTGTCTTGCCAAGTTGGTTCTCTACTTCATGTTTAAACTCCTTGAACTTTTCAAAGGATTCTGATTTATGTTTCATGAGAAACACAAATCCATATCTACTGAAATCATCAGTAAAAGTGATGAAGTAACTAAAACCTCCCCTAGCCATTGTCCCTATGGGCCCACATACATCACTATGTATCAAGCCAAAAAGATCACTCGCCCTTTCACCTTTTCCGGTAAAAGGGGTCTTAGTCATCTTCCCTAATAAACAAGATTCACATGTATCTATTGATTCAAAATCAAAAGATTCTAAATATCCATCTTGATGGAGTTTAGAAATGCGTTTCTCATTTATATGTCCTAGGTGACAATGCCAAAGATAAGTTGGGTTTAAATCATTTGTTTTAACCCTTTTAGTATTAATGTTATAGATAGGGGTTTCGAGATCTAGAACATAAAGTCCATTACTCAAATTTGCACAATAATAAAACATGTCTTTTAAATAAACAGAACAACTATTGTTCTTTATTGTAAAGGAAAACCCTTTCTTATCAAGACAAGAAACAGAAATAATGTTTCTCCTTATTGCCGGAACAAATAACAATTGTCCAATTCAAGGACTAACCCTGAGGGCAAGGATAAAAAATAAGTCCCTACAGCTAATGTAGCAACTCTTGCTCCATTTCCAACGCGTAGGTCTACCTCGCCCTTCATCAACTGCCTACTCCTTCTTAGATCCTGCACATTAAGACAAATGTGAGATCCACATCCAGTATCTAATACCCATGATGTTGAAGTTGACATGTTAATTTCTATAACAAAAATACCTGAAGTGGAAGTCTCACTTCCCTTCTTCTTAAGCTCTTCTAGGTACTTTGGACAGTTTCTCTTCCAGTGTCCCTTTTGTCCATAATGGTGACATTTACCTTCCTTAGCCACCCCGCCCACAGGTTTTAAGGCTGATGTACTTGGCTTATCCTTGCCTTTCCAAATCTTCTTGCCATTTCCTACAATAGCCTTTCCTTTGCCTTTATACATGCCCTTTCCTTTACCTTTGCCAGAATTGACCATCATTATGGCCTTGCCCTTTCCTTTAGAAATATTGGGCTCAGCAGTCCTCAACATATTGAGTAGCTCTGGCAATGTTTTGTCCAATGCATTCATGTTGTAATTCATGATGACTGGCTTAAAACTGTCAGGTAATGATTTCAAAATGAGATTGGTAGCCAACTTCTGAGGGAAGGGGAATCCTAGCCTAGCTAGATTCTCCAAGTACCCAATCATTTTGAGCACATGAGGTCCTACAGAACCTCCCTCTTCAAGTCTGCAGCTAAATAGGGCTGAAGAAACTTCATATCTTTCTTGGTCAGCTTGACCTTGATATAGTTTCCTTAGGTTTTTGATCATATCGAAAGACTCCATATGCTCATGTTGCTTCTGAAGCTCAGGAGACATGGTTGCCAGCATAAGGCATTGGACATCTAAAGCGTCATCCTGATGCTTCTTGTAAGCATCCTTGTCAGCTTTAGAGGCATTGTTCGCGGGTGGTTCCGGAATCGGACCTTCCAGGACATACTGCTTTTTCTCTTGTTTGAGGACAATCCTCAAATTTCTATACCAGTCAAGGAAGTTAGAACCAGACAATTTTTCTTTGTCTAGGATTGATCGCAACGAAAGGTTTGAAGGTGTGTTTGACGTCATGGTTATCTAAAACAGAAAATATGTAGTAAGTATCATTTTCAAAACATATTTAAATTATGGTCATTTAAATTAAATATGTCTCCCACTATTTCGATTCAAAACAAAATACCCTCCACGAATCAGAAAATCCCGTTGGAAGATTTTCTAGTGGGCTAAGATCCATATTTTGCCAAGCGTTAAGTCAGCTTTGGCTGATCACCTAATACTTGGTTATGTAGGTAGGAAACCTTTTCCAATTGTATCTTTATACAACTCTTAGTCATTGGGTTAAGTAACCATTACTAATTATTCATCTTATGAATATTTAGCCCAATGTTTACGCCTCTAAGTTATATTCAATCCAATTGAAAACTTAGTTAAGTTAAAGCCCAATAAAACAGTTTGGATATTACCATTATCCCATCGCGTCTTACTAATATAAATAATAGTGCCCTGCTTTGGCAGACCCACTATTTATTGACATTAGTGTTGACGAGTGTACTTATTGGAAGGCGTTTATAACTTAATATTATTTTGAGGGATTTTAATTTATTTTAAAATTACCGTCTTTGTTAAACGCTTTAACGTAATAAAATTATCCCCAAAATATGCAAACGAAATTGTGAGATGGTATGGTCTTCCTAGAAGAAAAATAAATAAATAAATAAACCTAAAGGAACTATATGCCAAGGCTTCATGAAGTCCTACTTCTTGAACCCACCATCCTCTTGGAGTCACCACTCCTTGGTTCCTTTCAAAGACAAAAGCGCTTAGAGTCACCACTCTAGTTTTCTTCTAGATCTCTACTTTGTTGCCTCGATCAAGATTACAAGATTTTTAAAGAAACTCGCTTTACATACGAGTGAAGGGTTGAGAAAAGAAATACAACAGAATAAAGAGAGGCACAGCACGCAGGCTGTATTTAAATAAAATAACTAAGACCATAACCATTCACCATGCAACGTGTTAATTAATTAATTATAACCCATTTGAAATAATTTAAAAAAAATAAATTTTTTTAAACGGGCCATTAAACACGTGGGTCGGTAATAAGGCACTACGCAGAGAATGTACGAAAATTTAGTACTGTAGTCAGGTTGGTTCCCAGGAAAGAGAGGTGGGTCCAGTGTGACCGCTTAAGTACCAAATCTTTCCTAGCCAGAACGTCCCACTGACCATTAACAGCTCTAAAATTTCGGCTAGGGTTTCAACCACTTTGAAACCCTAATTCCTTGTTGCGAACACTTCACAACGCAGCCGTCAAGGCATATGGAGGCAGCGCCGTCTAGGGTTTCAAAACCTAGAATTCAATTTGCACTAATGCCAACATGCAATGCCTTTCCATGACGGCCGTCTAGGTTTCAACTCTTAAACCCTAGATTAAGGAACGACCATGGTTTAACACTTAAACCTTATCACTTAACGCCCCATAACATGAACCATTCATGTTCGAAGATCAACTCAATTGATTCAAAGTTTGTACGATGACTATCATATGAGTAAAACACATATCAAATATAAAAATTGCATAAACTCATACATCATACAAATTTAAACGGCAACTACATACATACTAAAATTGAGAAACTCTAGAATAACTCAAAATTATATGTATCATGCCAAAACAGAGGTCATACCATATACATGATTAATCATTGTAATAATATGCATCATATGCGATAACTCAAAATAGCAACATAATCATGCATGTTCATTTTCGAATCCTAGTTTCACAAAACATTTTCGCAAAACAAAATTGCAAAGCTTTAAACAACGAAACGATTTCGCAAATCATATTTTTCAAAAGCTCTTGCAAACGAAAACATTTCATCATAAAATATAAACAAATGCCCAAAACACGGTTTTGCAACCTAGGCTCTGATACCACTGTTAGGAAATCCCTAAGCATGAGCAGCGGAAAAATAAAAGGGATTCCATAGGATTTGCAAGGTTCCGTATTTCAAAGCACAAAAATTTCAAAATTCATTTTAGGTTACCTCTTGAAGAACTCCGAAGCAGTCGTAGCCTCGTCCTTTAGGAGTCCACACGAGCACTTCCACCAGAATCGCAACACTTGCCAACTGCTAGTTTGACGGCGTATAGCTCTTGCAACTTTCGTGAATTTGTGTCTCACTTGAGTGAACGGCCTATGAGCATCTTATGCTCTATTTATAGGCTTAGGTTTGACCTAATTTGTTCTCTCTAAAAGTGGGCTCCCTACTCATTCCAAATGAGTTAGGCCCAATAGCTTTATTTTAGTCCAACTAAAATAAGACAACATTTTCTGATGGGCTTACTCTATGTGTGTGACCCTATAGGTAAAATACCCGGTCATATTAATAATAAACTATTTTATTATTAATATAAAATAAGAGCGGCATCTAGCAATGCATCATTATGTCCGAATATTATCAACATAACCTATAAGTGATAATTATTTAATACGTTTATTCCTTTTGTCACGATATCCTAATTGGGCCCAAGGCATGGTCACGTCATCCTTGTACGGCCCAATTTATTTTACTTGATACCGGAGTAGACTGGATCCAAATAAATATCTAATATTTATTCTTTCTAGCATGGCCATGCATTTTCTTAGTCTTACTCCATCAAGTGGCCTATGGATATCACTCCTGTCACATAGGAGAGACAAATCCCATCTACATCACTCACATCCCTCTGCATAATTTGTTAATTGCCTAATCACAACCTTTATAGTCCTCTTGTTACAGAAGACGTTTAATTGTATTAAAATAATAAACTCCTCATGTAGGAATCGTAGTGACTTCAGGTCGAAGGACTACATATACCATTATCACATTGAGAATCGTTTATGATAATCATGTAACGATCCATGCAACGTTCTCATGGTGGGTCTGTCCAGTACATCATTACTCTTAATGTGTACCCGTGTGAAGACTCGATATCATCTATATCTATGATCTGTGAGATCAGGTCATCAGTACACTCACACACTAGTCTTAGTGTATTTACATGTCCCCATGTAAATACTTGACTAGGGACATTTTAGGAATAATTTTTTATATGACCTATTACTCCAAGGATAAATATGTTTTAAAACAATTTTAAACTGAAATATTTATTCTATTGATAAGTAGAAAAATGATACAAATGAAAAAGCATAAAAGCTCATAGTGCATACACCAACACCGGTATCCAGACCGGATCATTTGTCCCCTAGCTTATGTGAGGGACTGTTAAGTTGCTCATATGAGCTATACAGTCTTCGAGAGGTTTGGATGCCAGTAAATAACTCTAGTAGCACCCTCTAAAAACTTTTTGCCAAATGCGTGTTTGGTTTCTTACCAACGCATCCGCTCTGTAAATTAAGTAACGGTTCTTCTGATGCCTTCACAGCGGATTCAGACAAGGATTCGCAGCGAGCAAAATCCCAAGAGTTTTTGGAAATTGCAACTCTTGGTATTCGAATAGTTGTTGAGGTACATTAAATGCGTCTGAAATGATTAGACATTAAATGCCCTTTTTAACACGTGAACCATCATTACCCAAGAGTGTAACCGTCGATTGGGCTGATTGGGCCTGGATTTTAACTTCCATAGGCCCGTTTCGTTTGAAACTTTTCCTGAAGCGTTACTATTTTCGCGCTTTAAGTTATGAAATGATGAAGTCGTTTGAAATCCGAAAGGTTGCGTTTTGGAATAAACGTCGCGACTCTTGGTTAAATAATGTGCTCCTTCATTACCTATAAAAGGGTCACTTAACAAGTTTTGGAATTTACTTCCGCCATCAAGCTTAGTGAAACTCTGATCAAATTTCTGAAGGTTCCATTGCTGCTTTTTCTCTTCACAAAGCTCTTCCTTCCTTAGGTAACCTCCCTATCCCTTACCGCCATATCATTTTTAGTTATTTTACTTCAACCATGCGCCCTAGGCCAAGCAGCGCTGGTACCTCAAACAGAGGGAGTTTGAGTTCTCGTGCCCCCTCTAGCCACCGTGGTGGAAGAATTCCTGTGAATCTTCCTGTGGCTGGGCCTCGTCGCTCAGAGAGGGTTGAAACTTCCTCCTCGCGAGCGCCAGTTGTTCGGCGCCGCCCTGGGGGTCCCCTTGACTCGAGGGCTATCAGTTGCTCTGACGATGGGTCAAGCGATGAAGGTTACCTCTCTAACGATGTTGCCTTCTACCACAGTACACAGGCGTTCCATCACGCATCGAGTATCATGGAAATTCCTGGGTCTGGGAAAACACTGATTCTACGAACGGTTGAAGGGTGTGTCAATGTTGTGGTACACCGGCTGAACTGGGAAAAACTAAACAAGGAAAAACCGTACTGCTGGGTCGAGGAGGAGTTCTTGAACATCCCTTCGTATCATGCAAATGAAGAGGGAAACCCAGTTACACTTCGCTACAAAATCTACTCCGACAAGAAGTATAAGGGCCGCTTTCTTATCCTTTCCCCCCGCCCAATGGAGAGGGTCTGTCATCGGGTCTTAGACGAGAGGTCGGTCTACATGTACGACTTCGTCTTCCAAAACTTAGGAGTCCGTTTCCCAATGACGAAATTTTAGATGGCTGTTCTCCGTTTCCTTGACTACGCCCCTACACAGCTGCATCCTAATGGCCGGGGCCTAGTGCGTGCTCTCAAAATTCTTGGGGAGCATTTCAACTTCACTGCCACTGTGGCTAAGCTGTTCTACTACTGCCAAATGGTCCACCGTGCCAACAAAAAGGGCGGCCTTGGGTTCATAACACTCCGTTGTGACTCAAGGGTAGTGAACTTCAAGTCCTACACCGAATCCGCTAAGGTCGACGGGCGTTCTTTCAAACATTACTACACGCGGGTTCGTGTTCAGTAGAATAAGCCGGTCTTCTGGCTCAATAAGGAGGGGTTCATAAAATTCCCTACCAGTTGGTCGCATGAGCACTTTCTGTTGCTAAGTCGTGCTTACTATACAGAGAAGAGCAAACTTTCTACTCATTCTGTAGAGGTGTTGAGTGCCATGCAGTCGGCCTCAAAAGCCCTCAAGGGATTCTCCTACAGGTTTTTCCTGGGAAGCGCCGATGTCCAAAACACTTACCTCCGTAATAGCCGTTCTTGAACTGTGTTATGCCATATATTCATTCTGTACTTATTATTTTTCCTTCAATATTTTAACTTAATTTTCTTTATTTTGCAGAGCAAATCGAAAAGGTCTCTCCCGATATGTTGTCCCTAAAGTCCATGCTGGCAGATGGCGATTCCTCTTCTGAGGAGAACGAAATCCAAGCCAAAAGGAACTCCTTCAAGGCGGCGGCTCCTATAATTCCCCTCACATCCGCTGTGGGAGACGATGTTCCTCTTCTTGATGAAAAAGAGCCTGAGGAACAAACTGAAGCTGCAGGGGAAGGTCCGGAAGAAGCTACACCAGAGAAGAAAAAGAAGAAGAGAAACCTGGTCAAAGCAGCAGACGCGGAGAAGTCTTCCGCTAGTGATCCTACAAGGAAACGCCAGAAGACTCTCGAGGAGTCTGGGCTGAAAAAAGATAAGGGGAAGAAACCCGCTCTTGCTTCCTCCGCCCCTCCTTCATACACCGACTCAGAACCAGAATCTGAGAGCAGACCTCCGCCTGTAGCTGATCCTCCAAGGGAGTCTTTTCTTTCTCCCTACCTCTGGTTCCAGGGGTCCATGCCCCCCACGCTTCCGAAGGCAAGGTACTGCCTCCGCCCCTCTCTTGAAGCTATAGAGGTCCGAGGAGCATGCAGGGCCGGTCGCTGGCAGCTGGATGAACTCTCCGGCCTTCTGGACTCCCTAAGCGATAAGGCAGATTATATGGAGCAAGTTGAAAAGCTTGAAGCCGATATCGCTGTAAAGGAGGCCTGGGCGGCCAAGCAAGCGGAGACTCACAAAGGGGTGGAGTCAGAACTGATTAAGGCTAAGGAGATGCTGCAGAAGAAGACTGAAGAAATAAGCCAACTCCACTTCACCAACAAATCTTCGGAGCGGCAAGCTACTAAACTTTAGCAGCAGAATAAGTCCATTCCCCTCCTTGAAGAAGAGCCCTAACTGGAGAAAAAGAAATCGGTCAAGCTGGCTGATGATCTTGCAACAATAGAGGCCAGCCATAATAAGAGTTTAGGAGAGTGGAAGGCCCTTCAAAAAGACCTGCAGATTCAAATTGAAGAGCTGAAGAAGGGGAGTGTGGGTACTGGGCCGTCGGAGGAAGAATTTACCAAACTTCAAAAGAAATTGGCTGTTTCTAAGGCCAAGGCTGCCAAGGCCTTGGAGATATGCAAGAAGGTAGCTTTTGAATCCTTCGGCCTGGCCCTTCGTCAAGTCTTCTACCGCAACCCCGATGCGAAGCTCGATTTGTACGGACTGGTTCCGTTCTATGAGTTCCACAGAGGGAAGCTTGTTGTAGTGAAGAGTGATGGCTCGCACGAGGATCCTCCTGATACTCTCTATGAACTGCCCCCACTTCCGGAGGGCCAAAGCATGGAACCTCCACTGGTTACTCCTGGCCCTAAAAATGTTATTCAAGAGAGCGTCCAATCTGGCCAGGAGACCAGAGTTGAAGGAGCCAAGGAGGGAGGAACGGATATGCCCACAATGGAGAATCAAACACCTGCTCCTTAGTTTTTATACCTTTATTTCATAGCTGTGTACTGGGATCAGTTCCAGTTTCTATGAACCAACACTTACAAAACTTTTCTTCACATCAATAAAATTTGCTTTCATTTTTCTTCTATCATTTATGACAAGTGTATGATTGCCAAATAACTTAGACATATACGCTATACTTTTTCCTTTTTATTCGTTGTAAATCCGCTCTGTTTAACTGTATTGTCGTTTAAAGCGTAGATTTTACCCCGAAGGAAATAACAAAAATCGTAATAGATACGCAACACTATGTTAAAGTATGCCTTGTCCCCAAGTATAAGTATTTTAGGAAGGAAATATCTGTTGTGAAGTGTTACCTTTAACTCCTTGGAAATTGAAAAGGTTCATTTGATCTCAAAGATATGGAATGGCAATATTTGCATTCAACCGCCCTATGATGATTATTTCAGGGATGAGGACGGCTATTACACTTGGAGTTCGGTTCAATCCTACAATCCAAGTCTTCATGTGGGGTTCGGTACAACCTTGAAAAAGGTTAGATCCTACAACCCATCTCTTGAGGTTCGGTTTAATCCTACAACTCAAGTCTTCAAACGGGGTTCAGTCTACTCCTACTAACCGTACCTAGAGAAAATGGGAACAACCGGAGGTATGCTGATTCAAGATCTCCTTGCTCAAAGCCCATAGTACCTACCAATTCATAAAATGTAGCTAAGTGAGTATATGGGTCTTCATGTGACATTCCAGTAAATTGGTTAGCACTAATCAAACTAAGAAATGCTGGTTTCATTTCCAAAGCTCTGGTTTGTGGGATTGCTATGCTTGAAAAATATCTAGGTCCTTGTTGATTGGCATAGTCTCCCAAGGTACGCCTTGGTGGTTGATGTCCTTCCATATTTGCTTCAGATTTTGGAATTGTTGTTGGTGTTGAAATTGGAGAAGAAGAAGAAGAAGATTGGTCCTCCTCTTGTTGTGCTTTTGCTTTGGCTTTGATTTTCTTCAAAGTCTTTTCAATTTCAGGATCTATTTCAGCCTGTTCTTTAAATCCCTGACTTCTTAATATCATAAGCAAAGCTAGCAAAGGAGAGGTTAACCAAGAAATTGATACTAAACAACACAAAAATGCAATACGTACAGTATTCACACACCGTAATAACTTAATTCAATTACTTCGATCCCTGGCAACGGCGCCAAAAACTTGCTGGTGTATTTTAAGAGAATCAAGTTTGTATAATACACTCAAAGAAACGTGCCAAGTTTTAAACACGGTAGTTGTAGTTATAAAAGATATCGTTCCCACTAAGGATCGTCAGCAATTGAAACTTAAAGGATTACGGCAGATTAAAACGATTGTTTTCATGGTTTTGAGTTCACAATATAAATGATAATATATGAACGATTATGCAGTGAAATAAAAGGAGTTTATCTAATTGTAAAAGCTGGGATTAGGATTCACCGATCTTACCTTCCGATGCATAATGTATATTCATGAAAACGGGGTTTGAACTATAATGCTTTACATCACAATCAAAGTCATTCGTATCAATTCCTTGACTGTGAAATTCATAAGAACAGATTTGACAACGTCAATCCCTTGATCGTTTCAATTCCATTCCAGCATTACGACCGATTGTTTGGACGTTCAATGTGTTAAATACCATCCCTGGTTATTTACTCACATTGAGCATTTCATTTAGATCTGTTTTCGAAAGTTATTTTCCAACAACAAACGTAAACTTAATTCAAGAAACTAGTGATCAAGTAGATTCAAGCATTAAACGTAAAATGAAATACCAAGAATCATAGAACAAGTTTACCCGAATCATGAATATATCATTTATGATCTTCAAGTAAGAAAAGCTACATCCAATCCCATGGAGATGTTTAGCCACTCATGGTGGTCATTACAGCTTAGAAAAGAAGAAGAAGAGAAGAGTATAAAAAGTTTCTAGCTATCCAGCCCTCTTTCTCAGCCGCCATGCAGTAAGCTTATATAAAAGAAAACTCGCTCAAGCGAGTTTATATTTCGCTCAGGCGATGAGCATTCTTCAGCATGAAGGAAATCCACGTCCTGCTTCATTATGGGCTTGCTTCGCTCAAGCGGTCTAGATTCGCCTAAGCGAATCTTCATATCTGATACTTTATGCCATTTCGCTTGAGCCATGTCTTCATAAACTGCAGCAAGCCCTTTTAAAATTTGGTTCTGGACAAATTCCGCTTGAGCGAAATAGTGCCGCTCAAGCGCCCTTCACATTGCTGCATTCTGGAAGAAATTCGCTGGCTTCTTTATTCACAACGCTTGAGCGAAACTACTGCTAGTCCATTCTGTTCCAATCTCGCTCAAGCGGCCTTAGTTGTCGCTCGGGCGAATACTTCATTTTCAATACTGGCTTGATTTCACCTGGGCGTATCACTCCTCGCTCAAGCGAGTCTTGACCTGATACTATTTATTTGTTAAGTTTATGTCTCGCCCAAGCGGGTGCTTCAATTTTTCCTCAGCGATCATGATTCGCTCAAGCTATATACCCTCCGCTTGAGCGAATATCACTCTGTTTGCTCAACTCTTGGTGATTTTCTTCATTTCTTTTCTTTTCTTCTTTCTTCTTTGAATTTTCCTGAAATTGTAACAAAATTAGCCAATCAACCTGTACAATGTTCATATCACTATTTCTTTTCTATTTAGCTTACAAAATTGACAAACATTGTACATTATATCCAATTTACGCTTCATTAATCATGCAAAATATAGGTAAATTGGACATTTATTAGCTCACTTTCAAAAGAAATGAGGGCATCAAGATACCCTTTGGTGGGTTGCTTCGCCCCATTAAACGCTGTGAGTTCTTGTGTATATGGTTGCAAATCTGCATCATTAAAACCCATTCTTTTGAAACAGTTATAAAAAATTACATCGCAAGAACTTCCCTGATCGACGAGGATCCTCTTCACATCTTTGTTAGCTATAACAGCGATGATCACCACTGCGTCGTCTCCTCTTGGGATCGTCGGGCCGAAGTCATCATCAGTGAACGACACTGCCGGCGCTGCCACACCGTCTCTGAAAGGGCGGTTATCTCTTGGTTTGCCATGTACTGACAGGATCATCCGGTGGTGATTTTTCCTGGCTGTGATCGATGCTCTTCCTCCTGTAAACCCTCTAACAATCATCTCGATCACTTTGCGCCTGCCTTGCCTTTGCTGCTAAGGCATGCTGTCTTGCTGGGCTCCTCCAGCGATCACCACTCCTTTTTGTTTCTCAGCGGCAGTAAACCTTCTAACTGGGTTACGACTATTATCGCCCTCGTCGTCTGGGTCTCTCCCCCTCTTGTCCGTCCTGTCAGGCTTGTCTAGGGATTTCTCCCTGAACAAATATTATTTCAGCTTTCTTTCTCTAATAAGGGTCTCCACAGTATTCTTCAACGCTTTGCACTCATCGTGTGATGACCCGCCTGCTCATGAAAAGTACAATATTTACGTGGGTTCCCAGGTCTTTTCACTGGAGATGGCTTCCTTATCCCAAAGACACTGAGTGTTGGCCAACCCACTTCCCTCAAAATTTGGGAATGCCTGGCGTTCAGAGGGGCATAGTTGCTGAAAGATGAGACACGCTTGTCTCGTTGATGAGGTCGAGTGTTTACAAAGTCTTCCCTGAAGGCATGCTTTTCTGGCCTTAACCTCTCCTTATCTCTCCGTGGCTGCTGAGAGGGCGCTGGTGGCTTCATTCTAGCTGTTGTAGCCTCCAGGTGCATCTCTATACCAATATACTTAGAAGCTTTCCTTCGAAACTCCTCGAAGGTTGTTGGGGGGCTTTTTGCCAATGATAGGGCAAAAGCAGAACAAGGTTGCAACGCCTCCACCAGAATATGGAGCTGTATTGCCTTCGTAAGGTTAGGGACCAACGCAGCCTCCTTGTAGAATCTTTTCAGAAACTCCTTAAGAGTTTCAGTCTCTCCTTGCCTTATTTGGGCTAAGGTGTGAGAAGTCTTTGGAATATCCCTGGAAATAACGAAGTGGCTCTCAAACGCAACTGCCATTTCTTCCCAGGAATCTATGGATCCTGAGGGTAGGCTCTTAAACCAGTTAAGAGCTTCCTCCGTCAGTGTTCTTCGGAACATTCTACACATGACATCTTTATCAGCTCCCAGATACATGGCCTTATACACGTAAGCATTGAGGTTCTTAGTGGGATCAGTTTCTCCATTATATTTGCCGATCGACAGTGGCTGAGTTGTCTGCAAGTGCTTGGGGATGACGACACTCATGAGTCTCCTCGAGAAAGGAACACTGAGTCTATACGTCCCATAGGTCACCACTGCTTGCTCCCTCCTCTTGATACTGACTCTATCACTAGAGTCCTGAGTCTATTCCCTCTCCTCGTATATAGGGATCTTCGAGTACTGGAGGGTTGTGGATCTTTTCCTCGCGGATGCATGGTGTGCCTCTTCTGCTTGGGATGTTACTCTGTCCCCAGCTTCTCTCTTCTCCCGCTTTAGCTCTATCAACTCCTCCCTGAGCTGCCTAATAACCTCATCCCGAGGGTCAGGGGTTGCCACTGGTACCATCCTTCTGGTGTTGGTGATAGAAGATTCGAAAACGAGTCTCCTCCCAGTTTGCTGGTGAGTCACATCCTCCACATGACCATCAACAAAATCACGTCCATTACTTTTGATTCTGACTATCAAACTTCTACAAAAAGTGGGAATAACTCTAACGAGTCCCGCTGGGCGTGCCAATGAACTGGTCTGAACCGGGGTCTAGGATCCGGTATGGGACCAGCCACAAAAGTATAGGTGTTTTAGGGTTTGTACACCGGTACAACGGGTATCCGGTATTGTAATCCGGCCTCTAAGTGGGAAAAATCGATCTTGTAGTCCTGGAGATCCTTCACACCAGAGTTTCGCGTTGAAGGGTTGCGAAAGGTAGTGCCACCTGTGAAGATTCTCCGACGCTCAAGTTAGGAGAGTGTTTGAAACTCAATGAATATTCAAGCAATGCAATAGTAGATATGTGAGATAGAACAACGTAACCTTGCATCTGTATTGGAATATGCTATTTATAGTTGAACGTAGGAAATGAATCATTGGATACAAGTGGGCCCCCTAGTTTTGATAGCGTGTAGAGTGTGTCAATCAAAATGGCTCAGTACTTAGAGTGTGTCAGGGAGGTAGGTCAATTATCAGAGTACGATTCTGAGACAGGGATGGAGGATAATCACCTTTCCGTATATTTCACTGATTATTGTACTTACTCTCTGCGATAATTGACATAGACACATTCCGCTATGTAGGGTATCTTCGCTAATAAGTTATAATGAACTCTTTTCTCATAGTGATCCTGAGGCAAACGGTTATACACGTCGTGGAAATGAGAACGGATGAATCATCCATCGTGGCGAGGACGGATGAAGCATTCAATGAAGTGAGAACAGATGAGGTGGCAACGGATAACCGATGTGGCACTGTCTTCCTGTAACACTGGTTGTTCCTCTAAGAGGTCACTCTGACGTCATAACTTTAGGGGCCAGTATCCAGACCGGATCAAAATATATTTTTAGTCCTTTAATTTTGATAAACATTTGATTTTAGTCCATTTAATTAGTCATTTATTTTAGTCTTAAAGAGTTGTCTTCCATTGATAACTAAAAATATTTCACTAATGACATTAAATTTATAGGACAAAAACATATTTTTTAAAAAAAGTTTAGTAACCAAAACCAATAAAAAATAATGACTAAAACCAAATATTCACATAGATGTAGGAACCAAGATCATATTTTACCCTTGTTTTTAATGATGTAACTTTGTTGTGGAATATATTTTTTCCCCAAAATAATATGGAATATTTTTATTGGTTGAAATATACTTTCAGCCTTTTTAAAGTTTGAAGTTTAGGGGAAAATCCCTTTAAAAAAAGACCACTTCTAGCCCTTTTAAAATTTAGGATTGACTAAAAATGAGATTATGTTATAATTCTTGTAACATCCCTAATAAATTAAAACTGGGAAAGTAAAATTAAATATTTAATTAAGTTAGAATTAAAAGAAATAGGGTTTTAAAGTAAATTTGTAATTTAAAATGATATTTTAGGAGGAAAAGACAATTTAAGTTAAATTTTAAAGGAAATGGCATCAGGGGTCCTGACGCGTAGCGTGGCTGTGGCGCGTAGCGTCAGGTGCGGATTAATGAGCTGACGCGTAGCGTCAGTATCACGATTAGCTTTTATGCGAGGCATGCAAAACAGAATGGAAAAACACTCTCTTCCTCCTATTTTCCTCTCCTCTACGATTGGTGACTACAACAAGTGGGAACTTATGATTCCTTGCATTTTTGGGCTTTGGGAAGTGAGGTAAGGCATGGAGGACCTTTGATTTCATGTTTCTTCTTCCCTGCTCATTCTCCTTCTTCAAAACCGAATTGCATGTTGTGGGGAGGCCTTGATTTTGACTTTTAATGGTCTTGGAAACTTGGGTTTTAAGTTTGGAAGGGTGAGGAAAGTAATGTACTAACCGGGTTGGTGTTTTGGTGACCATAAGTGCCGAAACGAGCATCGGAGGAGCGATTAATGAAGTGGGCATTGAATTCGGAAGAGGAGCAGTGAACCAAGTGACCGGAGGACGTAACCGACACCAAGAGCAAACTATCGAAGCTTGGAATCAAGGTAAGTGGGTGTTCGAGTCGTAATTAATTAGGATTAGATAGTATGATAGCTTCGGAAAGCTTAGAATTTAATTAGTGGTTGTTGGAAATAATGTAGTTTAGTTAAGTATAATATATCTATTTATAGATATATGTTTTGCATGACTAAATAATTAAATATGGACAAAATATATTAATTAGGTTAGTTATGTGTTGGAAAGTGAGAAAATAAGTATATGACGTATATGCATGAGTAATACTACGTGAGACATGAATTGTGATAAATGTAGATAATGTGTAATGAAGTATATGTTATTTTAGTTATACATAATTTGATGGAAATGATGGAATGATGAATGGAAATGTATAACATGGCTCGTGAGGGTTAAGGTCAATGTGACCGCCCTGTGTGACGTTTTATGTCAGTTTCTGATAATTGTGGATGAGTGTGTTGATGTTTAAAGCCATGATGACATGATGTTATATGTGATTATGTGATGTGGGACAGCCGACGGTATGTATAGCCCCTCATTTTCTGGCTCCTGTGGTTTTTATGCCTAGTTGAGCTACTCAGTGGTCAAGTAGGACCTATGGTTGAGGTGGAGAGTCAAGCAGGACTCGGTGGACCAAGCAGGGTCCACGAGGTGTCAAGTAGGAATCCTAGCTGAAGGTTGATCTTTTAGTATCCGGATACTAGGAGTCAGAGATATATGCGAGTCAGTTGTGTATATGTGTGGCGTGATATTGATATATGTTGTCTGACGAATTGTGAATTGACATTTATGATGTTTTATGATGAATTTATTGACCAATTACAATTTTGATATGGACTAAGGGTGCGTATGTGATCTATATTGTGTTGCAAACTATGTTGAGTTTAGATGTTTATGAATAGTCATGAACATGAAAAGGTAGGCGTATAAATATATGAAATCGGTAGGTAGGATAATCAAGTAAAGGAATATGCATTAATAGGATTATAAATATTGTCGTTCTATATTAATTACGATATGCCAAACACCCACCCTTGCTGTTGTTTATTTTAATTAGTGACCAGTGACGGGGAGGATGCCAATGCCCTGGAGGTGCGCCAAGCGGAGGATTGATGCCAAGGAGCGATTAAAAGTTTATGAATTTAGACTAATTACATTATGGATTGAATGCATGTAATTGTATAACCTGCTTTATGTGATTGGTAAATTAGTATAGATACGTTGATGATGAGTTGAATCATGATGATTGGTGTGTTGATTAGGCTTTAATGATTATGTTCTATGTATGAAATATCTGAATATTGGCACGGAGCCAATATGGAATGATTGATCATTGATATGGGCAGTGTTGATGTATATGATGTGTGTGATGTAATTAGAAGAGGTATTGATGAATTGATTGATCTTAGGAATTATGCATATAGTGGGTTTTGTGAATTTAAGGAACTGAATCGGTGATTTTGAGATCCGGTGGGTTTTCGGACCCCCGAAAGGTACCAATAGGTTCCCTAGGTCATTTAAGAACTGTGCATATAGGCTTTGAGCCATTTGGTGTCCATTTAGGTGGCTTGGTGTAAGGGTTTTGCACCTAAATGGTATAAACTGCATTTTACGTATAACTTGCGCATATGATAGAATTTTGGTGAATGGACAGCGCTAACAGTTCAGGAATGGGGAAAACATGTGGCTCGTGAAGTTTCATGGCAATCGGATCTGAAACGGGCCATTTGGGTAGGTTAGAAGTTGGCTGATTGGCCTAAAATGTGTAACAACATCAGGTGCTGTTACTGTCAGCCTGACGCGTAGCGTCAGGGCTATGTTGGGGGTCACGCGTAGCGTAAGGCTAACGTGTAGCGTTAGATCCTTGATTCAGTTTTGTGTTTCCTTTCTGAAATGGCTACTAGGGAAGTTTCTAAATTGTAATGTAATTTATATTCTGACCTTAATTACAGAAAAATAATTATTTTGATCATTATAGAATCATTTACTAACTAAATTATGAAAATTTATCGTAAATTTTAATTAAATGAATAAAAATAATTATAAATTAACCTAGGACGTTACAATTCTTTTATCAACTGCTGAGGTGGCATAACACCCATGCCACGTTAACAATGCCATGTAATTAATGTGTTAATTTTTTAAAAATAAAAGATAAAAATTCTACATCATCATTTGCGTTAATTTTTTCATAAAAAATAGTTGTCAGCAGTTTTGAAATACAACTTTTGATGATAGTTTGTGCAACAAAATTGAAATGATCATGGAAGCATTAGTTTTAGTTAAAATTTTGAACCATTGAGAATTGTCCAATATCTTTTATCAAGCATTTTCTCAAACACGTTATAGGCAAAACAAGTCAATTTAGCCCAACATTATCATAGCTACCTCTTTTTAGATGGATATAGGTCGTCAAACACTTGGAGGAAAAAATAAAACCGAAAAAATCTATAACTCCTTATTCTTATATAAATATCACAACCTTCACAGGATTTATAAATATCATTTACCTTCAATGACATGGTGTAACAAATTTGTCATAGGAAGAATTGATGTAAGATTTTTGGAGGATTTTGGATCTTTGTCTTGAAACTTCCTTAGATCTAAGTTTTGCTCCACTTGATTTGACTTTAAAAATTAAATTTTGAATTTATTATGCCTTGGCTAAAACTTGCATGAGAAGGAAACTTGGAAAATTGAAGTGAAAATTCAAAAGGAATTGGAAAGGACAATGTTGTAGGAAATATATGATTTCCTAAGGAGGAATGGTCCTTCTTCTTCTTGATTCCTTCAAATCCAGGGCAAGGAGACTCCAAGGATCTTGAATGCACACGGAAATGGAGGAGTGTGTTGCTGGCTAAAACTTGAATGTTATGGAAATGGAACGTTTATGGCAAGGAGAAAGTCTTCAAGTTTTCCTTTGTTTACCTCTTTAATGCTAGCTTCAGAGAACAAGAAAAAGTTTTTATAACTTCATATTTGGAAAGGAAAGATCTTTTTCAAGTACTTGAAGAGTCACAAATCTTCTTGTAGTTTGAAAACACTGAAAGAGACTTGATCCAGTGAAGCTTGATAAAGTGCAGACTTCTTCATTCCAGAAGCGAATTGATTTTTACAGACTCCCCCTTTCTTTTGGAAATGGAGCTCTACGGACTTCTAACACACTTTAATAGAATTGTTAGACAAAGAAACAATACGGATTTTGTAACATCCCGATTTAATAATTAATTGCCGAATGAAAATAAATCATTGAAACAATAATTGCAAGGTAGGAAAATTATTTATTAATTATAATTAACTTAATTAACTCAACTTAAGAAATAATGACTGGTTAAGAGTGATTAATTAATAGTTGCTGGCCGATTGTGATTGGTGTACTGCTTCACGCTTTCCCACCCCACTTTCCCCTTCTCTCCGTGCATGCATATTTGAGCTAATGGGCCACCCTATCGTTCATTTTTTCCCCTTCAGACTTCTCTTCTTTCTGTTCTCTCTTCTTCCCTTCTTCTTCGCTCTTCATTCTCCTTCTCTTCTTCTTCTTTCTTCTCTGCTCTCTGCACCGTGAGCTCGCGACTGTGGTGGCTGAGAATCAGAGTCCTCCTTCCTTACTCGACGAGCCAGAGAGGGTGAAGGTGTGCATTCCCTCTGCATGCAACCAGTCTTCTTCCCCGCGGCTTCTTCGTCGACTTCCCTCTTTCTCCCTCTCCTTGCTCGAGGCTGCCGAGTCTCAGTGAAGATCTGCACCACGAAATGCTGTAAGGAGGTTGGAGCATTCACCAGCGTTGTGATGGAGCTGCTCAAGAGAGCGAGCAGGGAACTGGGCGTCTCGGAAGCTTGGAAATCCCCACTGGACCGAGTGGAAGGTCAATGTGGTGCCCTGGGGGCTTGGGTCTCCTCGCTAATCTTGCATGTAGAACTGATTAAGAGTGGGAGTGGCTCGGAGTTCCTCCAAAGCCAGGTGTAATGGTGGATGACTGATGCAGGGTCGCTCCATTGAGAACGAGTGAATGGGCTGAGCGGAGCAACCGATTGGAGCTGCAAGCCCTTAGAGCCTTTGGAATCTTCATCCCAGGTAGGGGGCGCTCTGCATGTCAAATGCATAGTTTCTGGACGGTCCGAGTGAACGTATTACCTTATGTGTTTGTATGATTATGATTATGATGACTCTGTGAGGTGTTTGACTGTTGATCATTGGATATCATATGTGTGTGTTAGTAGAGTCCTGTTGATTATTTCGTATTCACATGCATGTGTTCAGGATGTGTTGTTTGATATATATATATATATATATATATATATATATATATATTGTGCGTGCTGCTGAGTGGAGTCCGAATGAATGATAATTATTATCTGGGTGGTGTATGACTATGGCTGTCCTAGAGATGTATGATGACATTGGTGATGTTGTGGAGTTAATGTATGAATTGCATGTTAATTGTAATGTGAATGTCAAGCACATTGTGTGGTCTATTGTTGACTTCCGGGTGGATACGATGTTAATTGCTTAAGATGAACTTGCTGAGTGTGGATGACTACCGTGACATGCATGAGGTTGCATTTATGAATAGAGGGTGACCCGTGGAAGGTCAGGAACCCAATAAGATGATTTCCAGCTACAGACCCTTGGCTAGATTCTGAGAGGACCCGTGGTAGCCATGGGAGCTAGAGTTAAGTATCGAGACGTCCGTGGGAGACCGGTACCACACGGTAAGGGTTATCAGACGAGGGGCCAGAAAAGGGATCTGTAACTGAGAGTTATTGTTAAGTCGGATCCACATGCATATAGGTAGGTGCATCATTGACGAGAGCAACACGCTCCTTAAAATCTGTGAATGCTATTAAGGAATTCCGACTGGATTTGTGTGTGTGTTTGACGCTGAGGCTAAGTATTACTGATGTTATTGTTAAGGGGTATGTTGTTGTGAATAGTAGGAGTTAGATGACCATGAATGACTTGAGTAATCCGACTAGTGACTTATGTAGATGCTTTATTAAATGTTAGTAAATGCTAGTATTGTCTCAGATAGATAGAGTATGTTGAAAGGGAATATGTATGCTAAGCTGAGCCAATAACTGTCATTGTATATGTGAAAGCTCACCCCCCTACACCATTTTTTAGTATGTGCAGATCGGGCTCGGAAGTGCTGACAGGGCCTCAAGTCCGAGTGTGGTGTACCCCGATTGTTGAGTGCTTATATTGTATTCATTATGTTTAGTCAGTGTAGCCTTGGCCGGCTCTTATGTAAAATGACGATTAAGCATATTTGTTTATAAAGATTGATTAGGAGAATTATAGATATGGGTTACTTGTATGGAATTGTAAGTATTGGTGAATATATATATATATATATATATATATAATGTCAAGATAATGGGTATTCCGAGTGTATGATTGTGTATAGACCTGTGTTGTATGCTGGTGACTTGTGTTGGGCTCTTTCTGAGTGGGGAATACTCATAAGGACTCTGAGAAAAACCCCTTTGATGAATTCTGAGCGGACATTATAAATAATCTGAGCGAATTAGCCAAACGGTATTCCGAGTGGTTAGAATCAGAATAAGCCCGAGTGAGGATTTACTTAATGACTCCCCGAGCGAATAAGTTATGGCGTGCCGAGTGAGTTAGTTATCATTTTCCGAGTGAATAAGTTGAAGGATAACTCTGGATTTCGAGCGTCTGGATAGCCAAGTGTGGCTTCTCGCCCCAACGATCAAGGTACTCGCTCCAGCGAGCGTGGACTTGGGAAGACCTTGGGTTGGCACCGCTTAAGCGATTCGTGCCTCGCCCGAGCGACTGGAGCTGCTTCGCTCAAGTGTATGGGTTCTCGCTTAACCGAGTGAATGCTGGTTTTGGGCTTCGCTGAGTGTTTCCTTCTTCCGCAGTATGTCCTCTCGAGTCGGTTTTATTTTCTCTTGCCTTCCTTCTCTTATTTCTTTTGTTACCCGGTTGCTTTATGGTCTATTTGGTTTATTTAATTTCGGAAAGATTTTCTTGTCCCAGGTTATTTTCATTTTAAATTTAGGATTTTTCAGATTTCATTTTATCTGAGAGTCTTAATGTGTATTATTAACAAATCACATGGGGTTCAGACTGCTCAATCATGAGTTCAGATTTTACTTTAACAATCTCCCCTTATTTGTTGATAACAAACATTAAGTCTCGAAGATAGAATGAATTTTGTATTAAGTGAAGAATAGAAGCATTGAATTCATGAAGCATGAATTTATTCATTCAAGGCATAAGTTTCAAATTCTTTTAAGTTTTGCAAAAGATAGTCAAGTTAAACACATGCAACAAACTTTAAGGGAGTTAAAACAATGAGTCATCAATAAGTCTAAAGACATAGAAACTGAACAATTTTATTTATTAACATAAAATGTGTTATAAACTCCAACAAAAATACAACTACACTATTTTAACTTAGACTACCCTCCAAAATATTCTCCCCTTTTTGTAATCAACAAATGAGGGTCATCATTAAGACTTAGAAGTCTTGGGAGCAGGGGTTGGAACACATTGAGTGACAGAAGCTGAAATAAGAGGAGATGTAGAATTAGACACTAAAATAATAAAACATAGTTGATGACAAAAGAAATAAGGGGCGTCAACCAAAATGACAGATGGGGCACAATGAAACATCCTAAGTTCAATTCGAGAATAAACCGAGACCAGGAAAATTTTTCCAAAAATCAAAGGGTGTTCAAGGGTAAAATGGGCAGTTGAGGTTAAGGAGAGTAGAATCAAGATAAGAAAGAAAGGGAAAGGAATGCAAACCATCCACAAGGCAACAGCGGAAGATGCAGGATATGAGCGAATCCAATAGCGCCTACTCACTCAGGCGAGATTCAATATCGCTCGAGCGAGACAACCCAACACGCTTGGGAAAAGTACGCATAGCTTAAGCGGAACCCAACAGAGACCTTCCTTTCGCTCACACTCGTTGGAGCGAACACTTAGTCGCTGAGGCGAGCAACTCCACTCGTTATTCCCTTACTCGGATTCAGAGTCTGGTTCACTCAGAAAAGTCTTTACTCTCGATTCATTCGGATTAACCCTTACACGTACAAGCTTCATTCGGAACTTTACATCACACTCCTTAACGTCATTCACTCGGGTCACAGATGTTGACCACTCAGGAAATGATTCCTATAGCCATTCCACTCGGAATCTATAAGGACTTCTCACTCGGAATATCTTTCATGGTCTTTTACCACTAGGGGGTATTTCACTCGTTTTTCACTCGACATACATAATCTTTCTTACTCAAGTTATCCTACTAAGTCAAGACTCACTCAAGGATCTTCTAGCTTCCAATAAGTTTACTACAATGGGTTTCACTCAGAACCTTATAGATCACTCTTCTGTCGGAAAACACTCACTCGGAAAGTTCTCACTCGGAAAAACATGAATATATACCACTCGGATCTTCACACACAGCATAGAATAAACATACAGTATGATTTATATAGGAATATATATAAATATTTACAGGCACATTGTCATACTCTCAACCCGAGAGAGTTCAAATTCTGATATAAAGAGACTAAGACCAAAATACGAGCTGGCCAAGGCTTAACAAAACCTTATACACAGTATATACATATACACAGATATTCTATAGTACACAAGCACTTCACTCGGCATTCAACTCCTCCTTGATTCATCATTCCGAGAGACATTCACTGTAAAATATAGCCACAGTAGGGGGTGAGTATCTTAGATATTAAATGATAGATACTGACTCGGATTATTCCTCATTAGTACAGCAATATATATGTTCATACATAGCAACAATCAATAACATAACAATGCCAATTAATCAGGACATGCATAAGACATCTACCGATCAGAATCCATCAATTATCACTCGGCTATATGCACAAACCATCTTAATAACATTAACATATACTCATACAATCAGATTTCATACACATCAACTATACATGTACACAGATTAATTCACTCGGTTCCGTATTCATGTGTAATCGGTTTTCATTCGTTGTAACGTAGGCTCCCAGCCTTCTATTCAGCTCCCAGCTGCTTGGCCATTTTACTGGTACCAAACCGTTTGCCCACATAGGTGACACCAACGCTCTCAGCGCCAACGGAGGTGTTCACGGGCAGCCTGAGTCTCACTCAAAGGCTACCTTGAGTCTCACTCAAAAGGATTTCACAGCGTCTCACGCTTTTAATAACCGATGGTAGTGTCCCACACTACATGCTCCCAGCATTAACGCATCCCATGCGCCACACGCAGATTCATCACACAACACAAGTTTCATACACAACTTTCATTCAACAATACATGCATCACATGCAATCGGTGTAACACATCATCAGACTCACTAAGTCCACATTTTCTCACATGCAGTCAGCATTTCAAACTCATAATAACCAGCATGCCACATAGGTCACACGGTAATCATCAACAACACTTTAACACATTCGTTTCATGCAACCATTCAATATTCTCGAGGCTATCAACATGCATTTCATGGACGAAACTAAACATGCAACACTCGATTCCTAATCATCATGCATCCGGGTATCATATACTCTTCATGCAAATAAAACATAGAATCAGACACAGAATCAGCAAACCATTAATACCCGGAACCCGTCCATAACCCATGCATTTAAGATATAAGATACCCCTTACCAACTAAGAGACTCTGAGAGGCTCCTCTGTTTTGACGTTGATCCCCTGCCTTGTTTCTTTGTCTAGTACTCTCACTCGTTCAGCCCCCCTTGAACGCCGTTGTATTCTGCAATCGGCTCAGGAACAGGGAGCTGTTCTTCTTCCACTTCGATGATCGTCCTTTAGCAACAGAAGGAAACTCTGAATCTTCTGCAGTACCGTCGTCGTGGGTTTCCAGAAACAGAGAACAGAGAACAGGGGAGAAGAAGAAGAGCGAAGAAGAAGAAAAGAAGAGAGAACGAAGAGAAGAGAAGTAGTGGAAGAGGAAGTCTGAAGGGAAATGAATAAAAACAGTGGCTCAGTAACACATATATATATGCACGAAGAAAAGAAGAATGGGGTGGGAAAGTGTGAATCAGCCGTTCACTCATGTCACACACCAATCACAAGCAGCCAACTATTAACAATTAATCACAATTAATCAGCCATTATTTTCTTAAGTTAAATTAATTAAGTTAATTATAATTAACAAGTAATTTTCCACTTTGCAATTATTATTTTAATGGCTTAATTTCACTCGGTAATTAATTTTTAAATCGGGATGTTACAATTCTCCCCCTCTCAAAAGAATTTCATCCTCGAAATTCAATCGGTAACTCACCTTGATTAAACAACTCGGGGTACTGTTGCCTCATGGCAACCTCGCGTTCCCAGGTATAAGAGGTATACCCGTCTTGCCGCCACTCTACTTCAACCAGTTGTAAGTCCTTGCTCCTCAAACGCTTTATCGATCGGTCCACGATTCTAGTCGCTACAGTCACAGTGGTCAGATCCTCCTTAATATCCACTTCATCATCCGGCATCATGTGAGTAGAATCATGTAGATATTTCCTTAGTTGAGATACGTGAAACACGTTATGCAATCGGGATAGGTGAGTCGGCAACGCTATTTGATATGCCATGGAACCGACTCGTTCCAATATCTCATAAGGCCCAATGTATCGGGGGTTCAACTTTCTACTTTTCAAGGCTTGCCCGACTCCTTTACTCGGTGAAGTCTTTAGAAACACCCTATCCCCGACTGAAAACTCTAGTGGTTTGATTCGTTTATCATAGTAGCTTTTCTGTCTGTCCTGAGACGCCTTCATCTTTTCCCTTATTACTTGGATTTTTTCTGAGGTTTGTTTCATAATTTCCGGCCCTAATAGTAAACTTTCACCCGTTTCCGACCAACAGAGTGGGGTTCGGCATTTTCGACCATACAGGGCTTCATAGGGTGCCATACTAATACTGCTGTGGTGGCTATTGTTGTATGTAAATTCGATTAGGGGAAGGTATTGCTCGCAATACCCACCATGCTCCAACACACACGCCCTCAGTAAGTCCTCCAAACTTTGTATCGTTCGCTCAGATTGTCCATCCGATTGGGGGTGGTAGGCAGAACTTAGCCAAAGTTTCGTGCCTAATTCTTGGTGTAGGCTGGTCCAAAACCGAGACGTGAATCTAGGATCCCTATCTGATACTATAGAAGTCAGTACACCATGCATTCGGACAATTTCGCGAATATAAATCTGAGCTAACTTATGTAACAAGTATCTCATGTTCACCGGCAGGAAGTGTGCACTTTTCGTTAATCGGTCAACAATGACCCAAATCGCATCATGACCCGCTTGGGTTTTTGGCAATCCCATGACAAAGTCCATGGCAATTGAGTCCCATTTCCACATGGGGATCTCCAGGGGTTGCAATGCACCATACGGCTTCTGGTGCTCGAATTTTGATTTCTAACAGGTAATACACCGAGCCATATGTTCCGCTACATTCCTCTTTAATCCGGGCCACCAGAATTATAGTCTTAGGTCGTGGTACATTTTCGTGGTACCCGGGTGAATACTTAGCAGGCTCTTATGGGCTTCATCAAGCACCATCCTTCTTAATTCTCCTCCACCCGGCACATATATTCTATTCTTCACTCGAAAAATTCCATCCAATCCCTCGGTCAAATACAAGTCCTTACCCTTGGCCTGAGTCTCCTTCATCTCAGCCAAGTAGGGGTCTGACTTCTGCTGCTCGAACACCAATTTCAGAAATTCATTGGCAATCTTCAACGTACCGATCATTATTTTCTGAGACGAAGGAATGTCAACATGCAAATTCATGTCTTGGAATTGCTCCAATAACTCCACCTCCTTCACCATTATCACAGCCATATGGAGGGATTTCCGACTCAAGGCGTCGGCAACAACGTTCGCCTTACCCGGATGATACTTCAGCTTGAAGTCATAATCCTTTAAAAATTCCATCCATCTCCTCTGCCTCATGTTCAGCTCTTTTTGGTCGAATAAATATTTGAGGCTCTTATGGTCGCTGTACACTTTGAATTTAGAACCGTACAAGTAATGCCTCCATATCTTCAATGCGAAGACCACAGCTGCCAATTCTAAGTCATGGGTCGGGTAATGCTGTTCGTGAGGCCTCAATTGCCGAGAGGCATAAGCTATCACTCGGTCTTTCTGCATTAACACGCACCCCAGGCTGAGTCCCGATGCATCCCAATAAACCACGAAGCTCTCTTGCAAGTTTGGCAATGCCAACACTGGAGCGGTTGTCAACTTGTCTTTTAACTCTCGGAAACTGCTCTCGCACTCGGAACTCCACATGAAAGGGACATTTTTCCGAGTCAATTTAGTCAGTGGCAAAGCAAGTTTAGAAAAACCTTCAATAAGCCTCCTATAGTAGCCAGCTAGGCCCATAAAGCTTCTTATCTCCGAGACCGACTTGGGTCTCTCCCATGCCATTATAGCTGCCACCTTTGAAGGATCTACCGAGACACCTTCCATGGAAATTACATGTCCGAGAAAGTGGATCTTATCCATCCAGAAATCGCACTTCGAAAATTTTGCAAACAATTACTTCTCTTTCAATACTTGAAGTACCGCTCGGAGATGTTCCTCATGCTCTTCAGGGGTCTTAGAATAGATTAAGATATCATCAATAAAAACTACTACGAATCGGTCTAGATATAGGTGGAATATGCTTTTCATGTATACAGCAGGGGCGTTTGTCACACCAAACGACATCACTACATACTCGTAGTGGCCATACCGAGTCCTAAAGGCAGTCTTTGGAATATCCGAGTCCGTCACCCGGATTTGGTGGTATCCCGATCGTAAATCGATCTTCGAGAAAATTGAAGCACCACACAGTTGGTCAATCAAATCGTCGATTCTGGGTAATGGGTATCGGTTCTTAATCGTGAGCTTGTTTAGCTGTCGGTAATCTATGCATAATCTCATGCTGCCATCCTTCTTTTTAACAAGTAACACAGGTGCACCCCATGGCGATACACTCGGTCGAATGAACTGTTTTCCGAGTAACTCATCCACTTGCTTTTTCAATTCAGCCAATTCTGTTGGGGACATTCTATAAGGTGCACTGGAGACTGGCTCGGCTCCAGGGATCAAGTCTATAGAGAATTCAACTTCTCTATTCGGAGGGACACCCGGCACATCCTCTGAAAACACCTCGGGGAATTTACAAACAGTCGGAATATCGTTCACTCGGGCTCTACTCTCTCCCTCAGTTAAACAAAGCATCATAAATAGCTGAGCTATACCTTGTACCGTGTAGTCCTCATTGTTATGCCTCGGAAAAATTACTCTTCGGTTTCGACAGTCCACCAACATCTTGTTGGCTGAAAGCCAATCTAGGCCAAGTACAATGTCGAGGTCCTTCAGAGGCACACACACCAAATCGTAGGTGAAACTCCAATCGTCCAACATAAAGGTTATGTCCTTACACATCGTTGATGTCAACACTTTAGTACCAGTCAGATTGGCTACTTCCAAAGTCTGATCCATATACACAGTCGGCAACTTTAAACATCTTATACACTCATCGGCTATAAAAGAATGGGTAGCTCCAGAATCAAAAACTACATTAAGTGTATATCTACCGAGTAAGCACTTACTTTGCACCAAGTCATTCGCTTGTGCAGCTTCCTCAGCGTTGATGGCATAGACTCTCCTAGCAGCCGGTTGGTCGGTATTTCTCCTTCGGTTGTTTGGAGCAAACATCATATTTCCTCTGGCTCCATTACCTCTGCCCCCCGATCCTTAGCCGCCATTTCCACGACTTCTCCCTTGGAAACCTCCCTGGTACACATTGGCGTTTGCTTGACGTAGTTGGGGACAGTCAGGGCGAATGTGCTCTCTCTCATTACAATGGTAACACACCATCCCACCATCGCTGTTGCAATCCCGAGCGTAATGATTGCGTTTGCTTGACGTAGTTGGGGACAGTCAGGGCGAATGTGCTCTCTCTCATTACAATGGTAACACACCATCCCACCATCGCTGTTGCAATCCCGAGCGTAATGATTTCCTCCACACTTAAAACATTTCCCGTCTCCCATAACTGGTCATCTTTCTTGCTTACTCCGACCCCCAAACCTGGAAAAGGGTCTGTTCCTACCAGCGTTGTTCAGCCTCTTGAAGCGAGATTGCTGGGGTTTCAAGGAATGGTCTGCTTTGCTACTCTGGCCCGAGTGGGCCTTGTCCTTCAAAAATTCTGCACTTATTCACCAATACAGGAAAGCTCCTAATTTCCTGGTGCCTGAATGCTCTCTTAATATCCGACCTCAGTTCGCTCTCGAACTTGATGCATTTGGAACTCTCAGTTCCAGGTTGTTGGAAAGGCGGGTAAAATAAACATAGTTCCTCATACTTTGCAGCATATTCTTCCACAGACATGGAACCTTGCTTCAGCTCTATAAATTCCAGTTCTTTCCGACTCCTTACAGTGTCGGGGAAATACTTTTCTAGAAAGCACGCTCTAAAATTCTCGCAGACTAGTTGGATGCCTACGCCAGTCAATCGGTTTTTGGTGATTTTCCACCAATTTTCCGCTTCGTCTCGCAGCATATACACTACGCACTCAACTTTCTGGGCCTCAGTACAGTGAAGGCCTCCGAAAACTCTCTCTAAGTCTTGAATCCACTTGTATGCTGCCTCGGGATTAAATCCCCCTTGAAATTCAATCGGCTTCCTCTTCAGGAAGCGATCCAATACTTGGCCATCTTCAGCTCGAGGCTGGCCCTGCCTCTCAAACACGTCAGCAAAACGTTGGAATGCCGCGGCTATGGCTTCTATGCTTTGACGATTCGCCATGACTTATCCTGAAATTAACACCCCTTCAAGGATAAGTTTACAAAGTTACTCACTACCGATCGGATCTCATCCCAACATTCATTAACTATAGCACACTATACCATTCCTATATATCATATAATTAATCGGACCAGGAGGGGAATAATCTCCTATCCTTAAATCAATATGTCAACATCGACCATGTTCAACAGAATATCACAATAATGATGACCACTCGGTCATAATGCACACAACCGCTTATACTCGGAAAGCATACCTTGGCCTTGGACCTTTTAGGTCTGCTCTGATACCAAAATGAAACATCCTAAGTTCAATTCAAGAATAAACCGAGACTAGGAAAATTTTTCCAAAAATCAAAGGGTGTTCAAGAGTAAAATGGGCAGTTGAGGTTAAGGAGAGTAGAATCAAGATAAGAAAGAAAGGGAAAGGAATGCAAACCATCCACAAGGCAACAGCGGAAGATGCAAGATATGAGCGAATCCAACAGCGCCTACTCGCTCAGGCGAGATTCAATATCGCTCGAGTGAGACAACCCAACATGCTTGGGTGAAGTACGCATAGCTTAAGCGGAACCCAACAGAGACCTTCCTTTCGCTCACACTCGTTGGAGCGAACACTTAGTCGCTGAGGCGAGCAACTCCACTCGTTATTCCCTCACTCGGATTCAGAGTTTGGTTCACTCAGAAAAGTCTTTACTCTCGATTCATTCGGATTAACCCTTACACGTACAAGCTTCATTCAGAACTTTACATCACACTCCTTAACTTCATTCACTCGGGTCACAGATGTTGAACACTCGGGAAATGATTCCCATAGCCATTCCACTCGAAATCTATAAGGACTTTTCACTCGGAATATCTTTCACGGTCTTTTACCACTAGGGGGTATTTCACTCGTTTTTCACTCGGCATACATAATCTTTCTTACTCAAGTTATCCTACTAAGTCAAGACTCACTCAAGGATCTTCTAGCTTCCAATAAGTTTACTACAATGGGTTTCACTCAGAACCTTATAGATCACTCTTCTGTCGGAAAACACTCACTCGGAAAGTTCTCACTCGGAAAAGCATGAATATATACCACTCGGACCTTCACACACAACATAGAATAAACATACAGTATGATTTATATAGGAATATATATAAATATTTACAGGCACATTGTCATACTCTCAACCCGAGAGAGTTCAAATTCTGATATAAAGAGACTAAGACCAAAATACGAGCCGGTCAAGGCTTAACAAAACCTTATACACAGTATATACATATACACAGATATTCCATAGTACACAAGCACTTTACTTGGCATTCAGCTCCTCCTTGATTCATCATTCCGAGAGACATTCATTGTAAAATATAGCCACACTAGGGGGTGAGTATCTTAGATATTAAATGATAGATACTGACTCGGATTATTCCTCATTAGTACAACAATATATATGTTCATACATAGCAACAATCAATAACATAACAATGCCAAGTAATCAGGACACGCATAAGACATCTACCGATCAGAATCCATTAATTATCACTCGGCTATATACACACACCATCTCAATAACATTAACATATACTCATACAATCAGATTTCATACACATCAACTGTACATATACATAGATTAATTCACTCGGTTCCGCATTCGTGTGTAATCGGTTTTCATTCGTTGCAACGTAGGCTCCCATCCTTCTATTCAGCTCCCAGCTGCTTGGCCATTTTACTGGTACCAAACTGTTTGCCCACAAAGGTGACACCAACGCTCTCAGCGCCAACGGCGGTGTTCACGGGCAGCCTGAGTCTCACTCAAAGGCTACCTTGAGTCTCACTCAAAAGGATTTCACAACGTCTCACGCTTTTAATAACCGATGGTAGTGTCCCACACTACATGCTCCCAGCATTAACGCATCCCATGTGCCACACGCGGATTCATCACACAACACAAGTTTCATACACAACTTTCATTCAACAATACATGCATCACATGCAATCGGTGTAACACATCATTAGACTCACTAAGTCCATATTTTCTCATATGCAGTCAGCATTCCAAACTCATAATAACCAGCATGCCACATAGGTCACACGGTAATCATCAACAACACTTCAACACATTCGTTTCATGCAACCATTCAATATTCTCGAGGCTATCAACATGTATTTCATGGACGGAACTAAACATGCAACACTCGATTCCTAATCATCATGCATCCGGGTATCATATACTCTTCATGCAAATAAAACATAGAATCAGACACAGAATCAGCAAACCATTAACACCCGGAACCCGTCCATAACCCATGCATTTAAGATATAAGATACCCCCTACCAACTAAGAGACCCTGAGAGGCTCCTCTGTTTTGACATTGATCCTCTGCCTTGTTGCTTTGTCCAGTACTCTCACTCGTTCAGCCCCCCTTGAACGTCGTTGTATTCTGCAATTGGCTCAGGAACAGGGAGCTGTTCTTCTTTCGCTTTGATGATCGTCCTTTAGCAATAGAAGGAAACTCTGAATCTTCTGTACCGTCATCGTGGGTTTCCAGAAACAGAGAACAGAGAACAGGGGAGAAGAAGAAGAGCGAAGAAGAAGAAAAGAAGAGAGAACGAAGAGAAAAGAAGTAGCGGAAGAGGAAGTCTGAAGGGAAATGAATAACAACAGTGGCTCAGTAACACATATATACATGCACGAAGAAAAGAAGAATGGGGTGGGAAAGCGTGAATCAACAGTCCACTCATGTCACACACCAATCACAAGTAGCCAGCTATTAACAATTAATCATAATTAATCAGCCATTATTTTCTTAAGTTAAATTAATTAAGTTAATTATAATTAACAAGTAATTTTCCACTTTACAATTATTATTTTAATGGCTTAATTTTACTCGGTAATTAATTTTTAAATCGGGATGTTACACACAACCTAAAGATGAGATAATGGCGAAAGAAACATCACAGAAAGATGGACGAGCCTTTGATATTCTACCAGCATAATTCCAAAAGTTACGAATATTTGTCAACAGTCTTGAGGGATGATGAGTAGAAGATATGCTCCATACTCAATCTCATGCCCAACAGTGATGTCCTAAAGTAAGCCACGAGTAGCATTATCTAGAGAGCGATCTTGAAGAAGAACCTTTAGAAGATCATCAGGCAATTTCTTCAGTTCATATTCCCACTAGTCTGGACTAGAGGGTGTAGAGTACCAGACTTTCCCTTTTAGCTTGTTGGTGATTATTCTTTGGGGCTTGGGCATCACTCTGTCTAGATTTATCAGAATCTTCACAGAAGGCTTGACCATCGCCTTAACAAACTTGGAGACCAAAAACTGCATATCTTCAGCTTCTTGACATACAATCTATTAATTTTGGAGAGAACTGGTGAAGGCTAAGAGGTCTTCAGAATACAATGTTGGATGGGAGAGGGCAACTTCAGGGGTAATGAGGGGATGAGTTTTGGACCAATCAGTCACACAGATGCTAATGCCACCTATAAAAGTTTGTTTGATGACATGAACCTTCTCAGGGAAAGGTCTGTTAGGTATGTCAGGGATAATGGGAAATTTTCTGTAGTGAGGAATAAAGGGTGTAGCAGGGGGTTGGTAAAATTTAGAGTGAGGGGAAAAAGTGGGAGTAGTGTTTAGGGGTCTGGGAAAGTTATAAGTAGGGATGAAAGCTGGGCCAGATAGTCGAGAGGACATTTTAGATTTTGACTTGGGTTGGGATTTGGACTTGGGTTTGGAGACAATGTGTTTGACTTTTATTGATTTAGGAGATATAGACTTAGGAGTAGGGTTAGGTTGAGGTGAGGATTGGGTTTCAGGTTAAGGCTTAAGTTCGGTCTTAGGTTGAGAAGTCTCAAGTTGGGGTTTAGATTAGGTTTTAGGTGAAGCTTTGGGTTATGTAACAAAAGGAATATGAGAGAAGAGTTTAAGAGAAGGTGATTTGGGTACAGACTTGGGTGAGGGAGTCTTGGGTTGAGGTAAAGTTGCCTTTGGTGGAGAAGGAGGTGGAGGTGGTGCAGATGCTTGAGTAGGAGGAGCATCAGGGGTTTGTTCCTGTGCTTGTGTAGTAGGTTGAGCAGGAGTTGTAGATGGCTTTTATATCTTCTGAACTTTGGAACCTTTAGAAGTCCTTTTTTTTTGTTGCTTGCCTTCACCCTTCAAGGTATTCCATTGATCTTTGTCCTTCTTATACATATCATAATTGATATTGTACAAATTGACTTAATCATATTGTATCCATTTAGATACATCTACATCTGGGAACTTGTCACAGTAGTAGTGGATGAAATGGATGTATCCCTTCTTGGTTGGAATCTTGACATAATCTTTGAGCTTGACCGAATATGGATCATAGGTTCTTGTTGAAAAGGGTGTGGAAGAAATGGATTTTGCTTTACCAGTAGTCTGTACCTTAGCAGGTTCATGAGCAGACTGCTTTTTCCTTAGAACATCTCCAATTGGGACATTGTCATCAAACATATCGATGGGTTCAACAGACTATTTTATAGCAGACTTTTTCAAAGGGGAAGATCCAGGCTTCTTAGAGGGAGAGGATGTAGACTTCTTCTGTTCAAACAAAACAAATATTTTCTTAACCTGAACCTTCTTGGCTTGAGGTTTTTCTTCCATAGGCTCAGTCTTGATCTTCCTCTTGAGAGGGGCCTTTTTTGTTACTTCAGCAGCAATAGCAGACTTGTCTATCACATGAGAGAAAATTGGTAACTTAGTGATCAAGGGACCACTAATCATCCAGTCTGTAAAATTTTCAAGACACATATTCTCCAGCTTGAAAATCTTCATCAAGAAAATTGGGTAGGGAATTTTCTTCTGTTTCTTCACTACAAACGTAGTTATGTAATGAGTAGAATGTTTGCCAAGTTGACTAGTTCCTTCATCATTATATGATACATACAAAATCTATCCAGCTTAGATACTGCATCTTTAGCAAACTTTTTGGGGCAGACGACCTGACGCATAAGAACATGCAACATTTTTGCCTTTGGTAACAAATTTTTAGATGACAGCTTGTCTGGACGTGCCTTCCTATACAGAATCTCATTTATTGTGAAACCATAGATTTCTGTAAACTCAAAATCATTAGAAAATACCGTTCCACCAAGGTTACAACGAAGAATTATAACAAATAGATCCTCTGAGATCTCAATCCGTTTCCCAGCAGAGAGCCAACCAAGATGTATTTATCTTTGTCATATGAAACTGTTCTCTAGAACTCGAGAGTGATAGATGGAGAGAATGGTTCTTGGTCTAGGCAGAAGTTGGTCCAACCAATCCCTTCAACTTTAGCAGTAACATCACGACTTTTGACTTGATATTGAGCCGTATTGAACACCAGTGACTCAATCATATCTTTTACCGAGTAGTTGATTCCAACCATTATAGAGAAAAAAGGTTTTTGGAAGGTGAAAGGTTTTAGGGCAAAAAGATAATTTTTGATAGAAGTTCAAAAAGAGAGAGATTTTGCAAAGAAAGATGAGCAGTTGTAGAGAGGGTTTTCGAAAAGGTGAAAAGACAAGTAAGAGCAAAATGGATTTATAGGCAACATGGCATAATGGAAGGAAAAGTAGTTTTCAGAAAATGGTTGTGTTTCAAGCAATGAAAGAGCGCCACATACTATAAAAGGAATTAAACAAATATTTAAAAGATTTTAAAAGAGGGGGGTAAATACCGCGTCTCTTATAATAATAGAGAATAAAGTAAAGAATAATTCTAAGTTACAAAACATGTAGATTGTAAATGTATAGACATTTCAATCATTCAATATTACGCATGTTCAGACTATACTTGATAAACGCAAACCTTGTTTCTGCTAGGGGTTTAGTGAGAATATCTACCCATTGATGGTCTGTATCAACATGCTGCAAATCTAGAATGCCTTTTTGAATGTAGTCATGTATGAAGTGATACTTCACTTCAATATGCTTTGCCTTTGAGTGCTGGAATTTCTTCTTCCTTGATTGAATAATTCTCTAGCTAGTACTTTATCTATAGAAGTTATGAACAATAGCTAACTGTAAACATGTATTCTGCTTCAGCTGTGGAGAGAGCTATTGGATTCTATTTCAACTGTGGAGAGAGCCATTGAATTTTGTTACTTGCTACTCTAGGAAATCAAGCTGGTTCCTAGAAAGTGACATCCACCACTTGTGCTTTTTCTATCTGTTCTATCACCTGCAAAATATGCATCATAGAAACCTCAAAGAGAAAAAGAGTCTGTTCTCTTATAGAATAACCCAAAGTTAATGGTATCCACAAGATACCTTAGAATTCTCTTCACTACAGATAGGTGTGAATCCTTGGGGTCTGTTTGATATCTTGCACATACACACATACACTAAACATTATATCTAGTCCGCTGGATGTTAAATACAACAGTGATCCAATCATTCATCTATATAGAGTCTGATCAATTGATGTACCAAATTCATCTTTACTTATACTACAATTTGGATGTATTGGAGTACTCATGGGTTTGACATTAGCCATTTTAAATTTTATGAGTAACTCTTTGGTATACTTCTGTTGATGAATAAAAATTCCATCATCAGTCTATTTGATCTATAGACCAAGAAAGAATTTGAGTTCACCCATCATGCTCATCTCAAATTCAGCCTACATAGTTTTTGCAAAATCTTTCCATAAACTTTCTTTTGTAGCACCAAAGACAATGTCATCAACATAAATTTATACTATAATAAAGTGTTTATTTGAACCTTTTCTAAATAAAGTTATATCAACCTTTCCTTTAGTAAAGCCTTTTGACTTGAGAAAAGAACTGTGAGACACCCCAGATTTTCTGGACCCGAATCCCAATGTAATCAAGATAATTAATTAATAAACATGCGAATAAATTTTTCGTATTTTAAATATGTCCAAGACACCACCATGATTACATCAAGACTCGAATCACAGAAAACCAAAGAGTGAGATTTAATAAAATATAATTGGATCCTTAAATAGTTTGCCCACAATGGTATATAAAATAATAGAGTTTACAGCGGGAGAAGAATGTGTATACCGGGCATACGCCTAGTCCCATATATGAAGATATGAGAAAAGGCTCGGCAAAACATGCAACGGTATATCATAAGCCTAATAATCATCCATCATCTTTTCACATAATTTTATGATCATATAATGTCTAATATATATATATACTCATACATCCATTCGATCTTGCATCATACATATCCAATGTTCATATCTGATAATTGACCATATCAATTTAACCTCAATTTCGCATATCACCTACACTTGTTCATCCCTAGAGGAATACATAATCAACATCAATTTATTTATCAAGTGTGTATGAGGCCAAATACCCCAAACGCCAATAAGTCATCTACTTACATCGTCATTTACATCACATCTATTAATATTAATAATCAACCACGTCATAATATTAATTTCATACATAACTCAATAATTTACAGACGCTGCCGGCCAAGGCATTCCATTACCACTATTTTACCTTCACAAAAACTTTACTTTAAAATCATCCTCATCCCATGATATCCCTGTATCAATACTAAAAAGTAGACCACATGGGAGAGTGAGTTATACATTTCAAATGACGATATGAATACAATTGAAATTATGTGCATATGCATATCAACATTATGTATGCTTTGCTAAATACATCATTAATCATCATAATTTGTCAATTCAATGACATATACATAATTCATATTTATTAACCAAGTCATAGCAAAGCAGGCATATACACATTTATTCCAATGCCACAACAGGCTAACATCATCAACATCGATCATTCCGGTCTTTTCTCAAGCCACCACGGGCTAACATCGTTATCATCAATCATAGACACATACGCCCTTCATTACATTAGGCCATAATATACATATTGTCATATTCGATATCATTTCGTATATTCATATCATCTATTTCTTTTACGTGGTCTTTTAGGTATTTAATTACCCATTTCACCAACACCACACCACAATCTCAATCATCATCAATCATCATCACCACCTGGCATATCTCCATGCTATATGCAAATGCTCTTAGGCTAATGCATATGCACAATGGAATTATCAACAACAAATACAGATCTGACTGTGGGAATAAATACCAAATTGTGGGTCAAGCATAGGTGTACTACTATGCCCTTACTGCAATAGTGAAATGTGTACACTTATATCTCAATTCATACATACTCAACAACATATTTACTGATACCTAACCGCTATCGCCCATCTGTAGCACTAGTCACCCTGTGACTTGCGGATCAACATGGCCTCACTTGCCAAAAGTGCTATTGGCCTGGGAAATTCCACTGGCCGTGGATTCCATTGCTTGGACCACCCAAAATGGTCATTTTTACCATGTTTTAGGGCAGGACGATCCACTGGCCATGGGAATTCCCACTGGCCGTGGATATCACTACTGTAGGCTATGTTTTACAGGTTTTTAACCCTTAAGTTTTTTGCCAACTTTGGGACCCCTTTTCACTAGGCTAGTCAACTCCGATTTCCATGAAATTTTATACATAACTTACCTACCCTAATATAAATTATGTGGCAAAGTTTCAAGCCCAAATTCCATCACAATCAAAATCTAAGCTATCGGGTAGTTTTATGCATATTTTGGGCATTTTACATGACATACCAAAATACAATTGGCTAAGTTTTTGTCCAAACATTCCATGGACCTATGTTCATATATATGTATATATGTGACTTGATCCGACAAGTCTCATTCCATAACTTATTTTCTAGATTAAGATATGCTATAGTGGTAATTCAAGCCTTTTTTAGCTAAACCAAGCATACCAAATTTCAAACTAAGCCTATTTGGCCACATCCAACCATGCACACAAGTTTCATACATATATAATGACTTGTAGGTGACCTCTACATGAAGTTTATCCTATTGAATGAGAATATCACCTATCCACTTCCTTGATTATGCATAAAATACACTTTGTGAGCTATAATTAGACCCAAGCCATTCGTATTTCATTTCATTATGGGTCTTTCATTAAAATGCATTAATTCCCATCAAGGGACCACTAACCATTCATCACCATCTCATATATACATATATAAAATTTCAAAATTCAACAATTTGCCAAGCCTATCATTCATCACATCACCAATTCAACATTTAATATATATTCAAGACAAGGCAATGCATGAGTCATACATCAACATAATTAACAATTATTCACTCATGTAGTTGAAATATAAACTCCTCTCCTACCTTGAGAGAAGGACCGTGATTCTAATGCTCCAAATGCTCCGCTTCATCATTCAACTTTGAATCCACATATTACACACATATACACATACAATTAATAAGCCAGTACAAGGCATTATATCTTAAAGCTCAATATCAAATCTTAGACTTGTTAAAATACCTATCATCATACTCGTGTTAGGCTTCGGGAATTCTTTTCCCAAAACCATGATCCTCTAAATCTTAAAGGGCTAAACAAATCCAACAACAACAATACCAAGGCCCTTATCCATGAGACTTCCAAATCATCATGTGGATTACTACTCATCATCATAATTTATTCAAATTCATTATAAGCCTCTTGGCCCCAATCAAGACCATCATATATTCATTTTCAAAATCAATTCCTATACTCAACCATATACATGTATACTCACATGCTCACATCTTCCAAACCTCAAGATTGAAACCTTATTAAAATCCACTCAACTCAATAATCATACCAAACATTTCCAAAAATTATCTCTATCCACAAAACTATTCTCATGACAACCACATCATTAATTTCACCCTTTATGCCAAAAGCCCCAAACCATTAACACCTAGGGTTTCATCAAAACTCAATGACCATTTCTAATAACCATCAATCTCCTTCATTAACAACACCTACACACATATTATCATGGGTTTTCACTAAAAATCATCTTTCATGGCATTATTACTCATTTCCCCCAAATCCTAGAGTTAGGGTTCCATTAAAATCAAACAATCACCACTAACAACCATCATCTTCCATCCCTAATCTTGTAATTTTCGTATACCCCTTCACACCGATCCAAAAACACACATAAATCATACCCCATCTTTGGGTTTTTCCTAAAAATGGTTTCTAATCCATAACCCATACATATTTTACACTCTCCCAATAAATAAACTCATAACCAATGACATAAGTTCAACAAAAATGGTAAGGAACTTACCCCAAGCCAACAAACAAGTGAGCTTCCAAGAGAGGGAGGAGCCACACGAAAATAGGAAGAAGAGAGGAGAAGGATCTTCAAACTCCAAGCTTCCTTCAAACTTCCTTGAAAATGAAAATGGAAGGGGAAGGGAGCCACCACCCTTTTTAGGGTTTCCAAGTGAAGAGGAAGGGAATGGAGATGGAGAAAAGAGAGCAAAAGACTCTCCTTTTGGGGCAAAGAGTGATCGTGAAAAATGAGAGTGAAATATGAGGTTTTTATTTTAAATAGTACCCTCTTCATTAAGACTTCTCCGTTTTATGACAAACAGGATCCTTGTTCGGGCTCAATACTAAATCCAAAAAATATTCCAAAGATATATTCGGATTCCCAATTATATTCTTAACAGCCCTGACCAACGGCATCTCAATCAGAGATACTTAGTCCGATACCCATATTCTAACCGGGTATCATTTTAACTCTTAAAGTCCCAATAAATCATAAATAATTCTCATAAATCTCAATTTAATCATTTCAATATTTTTGGGACATTTATTAACCCATGTATAATGATTTAATATTTTTTTCTTCTATTTAATTATTTTTATAAAATTTGGGATGTTACAATCCACCCCACCAAAAAGAAACTTCGTCCTCGAAGTTTAACATCGGCATACATCATAAAGCCACACTTCGGCCACACACCAATAGGGTTCAATGACACCACGAAGTAATATCAGACTTTCCAAAGTTCAGCAGGACATGATTATTATCATTCCTTTATCCAAGTATAAAACTTCATATATCCAAAACGAGTCACCGCTCATCACTTTTCAGTTTATTCATCGCAACTCTCACATTCTGATCCAGTACCACTGGATAGGTTCTATACATTCACCGTAAGTAGTTACAATGTTACACTTGCTTGGTCTATGTGTTGCTGCATCTGACATATAGAAAGGCGTCCTAATCCCATAATGGTTACCACAAACACATGAGATTGGCGCAAAAGTGCATTTGCCACAATGCCTATGGTATGTAAAGACATATCAGGATAAGTACCTTCACGTCTTATTGTTCACATATTTCATATCAATTCAAATAATACCGTTTCACACGAGACTTCATGAGGAGTTACACAAGTCCACGAGTACTATACTCACATCATATCATTATCTAATCATGATCCGGTGTAGATCATGCCATACAATTTATCAATCATCAGTCATCATAACCATATTTTGACATATCAACTATAGATTCCCAATTATCATAGGGTAATCACCCCACCATTGGACTTCATCCATCCGAAGTCATAATCAATCAACTTAGAAATCATTTGTCTAATTCGAACATTGTCGGCTATAATCCGATTTAAGCCTAAATGAATCACCAAACTCACGTCAAGTATATACTCCCAAGGTTAAAATATGGTCCACCATTGATCTAATAATCATAATGTTAAGGGCACATAATTTAGCCCAAAGTCATACCATAAAATTTTTATCATAGCCAATGCTAAGTCATACCCCAAATTCAACATCATTATTCACCAAATACTTAGGGGTTTACGTTCATATTTTCGAATCTAATCACACATCGGCTCTAGCCTCAACAACTTATTCCATAATTCGTTTCACTACGGATCAAACATTCATAAGATTCAATATATTACTAGGCTTAGAAAATTCAAGGGTTACCTAACACCATCGTGGAATACTTCCACAACATATAAAATTATTACACATGGCTCATAGGAACATTGTAGAGCCTAGACCACCATAAGGTCTAATTCCATAAGGTCCAATCATACAAGATCATTTCGTATTATCCAGGGTCACCACACTTAGTGGGTCACGATTGAATTAACCATCCTCTCAGTTCAAGAATATAAAACCGAGACATAACCCTAATCGGGTGCATACACAAGGCTTACCTGTCACCAACTTATCACTCATTTACGTTCCCAATCTAAAGGGATACATCAAATCACTTGCATCATATAATGCAAGACTCTTGTGCTCAAGGATATAAAATGCACAATTCAATATAGTACAATCAATCACTTTAATTTATGAATGTCCATATTAGGTAATTCCTTCAATATCATTTATTCAATCAATTTCAAGACATGAATCATTCATGTCTAATATCTCCTATCCGTGATCAACATACAGCATAGGTTTATCATCAACTCAAGTCATATTTAATATATAATATCCATGATCTCACATGGTATAACTTCATTATCAATTCAAGTCATACTCAATATATCAATATTCAAATGCATAATATCAATGTATTCATCATTCGAAGGAGATAGTGTAAGGAACTTGGCCGGTCTTACACAAACAACATATCACTCACATTGGGGAATTCATTCATATTTATATCCAATCTCATAATTTTATTAAGTTTTCCAATGAGCAACTATGCTCCACAAGCGTATCATACAACCTCAATGATAAAGGGGCATACTCCCATAAACACCAATCATAACATGAGTAAGCATTCATAAGGAATCATCAATAAAATCAATCATAACTCAACTTTAATGATTCACAACAATCCTCAATAAGCAACATTGTCCCTATAGTCCATTTCACAATTCTTAGACAACTAGTCATTCGTAAATCCATATAGGGCAACAATATCTTAACATATCATCATCCTCTAGACAACTACCACTCTTTAGCCTATACAAACAACCACATCCCAATAATGAGCATATCGTCCCACAAATTACCATAAATGTTTTACAATTGAGCAATCGTCCTCCAATAATCTTGCAATATCAATTCACCACAGAGCAGCCATGCTTTGATAATAATCAATGACTCTAATTCAGAGTAAAATATGCTCTGATACCACATTGAGACACCCCAGATTTTTTGGACCTGAATCCCAATGTAATCAAGATAATTAATTAATAAACATGCGAATAAATTTTTTGTGTTTTAAATATATCCAAGACACCACCATGATTACATCAAGACTCGAATCACAGAAAACCAAAGAGTGGGATTTAATAAAATATAACTGGATCGTTAAATAGTTTGCCTACAATGGTATACAAATTAACAGAGTTTACAGCGGGAGAAGAATGTGTATACCGGGCATACGCCTAGTCCCATATATGAAGATATGAGAAAAGGCTCGGCAAAGCATGCAACGTCATATCATAAGCCTAATAATAATCCATCATCTTTTCACATAATTTCATGATCATATAAAGTCTAGTGTGTATATATATATATATATATATATATATATACTCATACATCCATTCGGTCATGCATCATACATATCCAATGTTCATATCTGATAATTGACCATATCAATTTAACCTCAATTTCACATATCACCTATACTTGTTCATCCCTAGAGGAATACATAATCAACATCAATTTATTTATCAAGTGTGTATGAGGCCAAATACCCCAAACGCCAATAAGTCATCTACTTACATCGTCATTTACATCACATCTATTAATATCAATAATCAACCACATCATAATATTCATTTTATACATAACTCAATAATTTACAGACGCTGCTGGCTAAGGCATTCCATTACCACTATTTTACCTTCACAAAAACTTTACTTTAAAATCATCCTCATCCCATGATATCCCCACATCAATACTAAAAAGTAGACCACATGAGAGAGTGAGTTATACATTTCAAATGATGATATGAATACAATTGAAATTATGTGCATATGCATATTAACATCATGTATGCTTTGCTAAATACATCATTAATCATTATAATTTGTCAATTCAATGACATATACATAATTCATATTCATTAACCAAGTCATAGCAAAGCAGGCATATACACATCTATTCCAAGGCCACAACAGGCTAACATCATCAACATCGACCATTTCGGTCTTTTCTCAAGCCACCACGGGCTAACATCATTATCATCAATCATAGACAAATACGCCATTCATTACATTAGGCCATAATATACATATCTTCATATTCGATATCATTTCGTATATTCATATTGTTTATTTCTTTTATGTGGTCTTTTAGGTATTTAATTACCCATTTCACCAACACCACACCACAATCTCAATCATCATCAATCATCATCACCACCTGGCATATCTCCATGCTATATGCAAATGCTCTTAGGCTATTACATATGCACAATAGAATTATCAACAACAAATGCGGATTTGACTGTGGGAATAAATACCAAATTATGGGTCAAGCATAGGTGTGCTACTATGCCCCTACTGCAATAGTGAAATGTGTACACTTATATCTTAATTCATACATACTCAACAACATATTTACTGGTACCAAACCGCTATCGCCCATCTGTAGCACTAGTCACCCCGTGACTTGCGAATCAACATGGCCTCACTTGCAAAAAGTGCTACGGGCCCCTCCCGAACACACATCGAGAGAGCCGTGCCCCGTCGGACACCGAGGTAACTCGCTCACCATAGAGCCGCCCACCCATTGGGCCCGCCACATAGGGTGCCTCATCACCAAACTATGGATAGCTTCATGAGTCACACACCGAGTCACAGGGGAAACAACAAGAATGTTCGTGTATTGAGCTACCCTTCCACTAGGTCCGCCTAATGGAACCCCCTAATATTCCATATAGACAGCGATCAATATGTCATGGATGCAATGCAATGCAAATCAAATTCATTTCTCACACTGTGCATCCTAAATGCCACTCATCAATCATCATCATAATCACCAACACCACCACCCTCATTTTAGTGGATTTTATCATTGTTGGTTTCTTAGCCATTGTTTTCAAGTTTTATATGTGGCATTCTCATCTCAACATATTTTACATATTTTTTACATCATACATGCAAGTCAATACTTGCGATCAACCACAATGGCATCACATCTTTACATATTATTCATAAATATTACCACACATTCATTTAGTGGGTTTTTATCTTATTATTCATCACCATTGTCTTACATATTAGTATGGTATTCACAAATATAATTCAAACCACACATACAAGATCACACTTGTATCAAACACAATAGTATTCAACAAATCATCAATAATAACAACCGTCTTCTATTAATGGATTGATTAACAATCTCATCCATCATTATTCATTATCGATATCATCTCTAATTCATCGATTTAAAACAAATAGATTGTCATGCAATCATCCTCTCATTAGTATTATCTTATCATATCATTAGTGGTGAATATCCATGTTTCCATAACATGCCACAATCAATATCAACACCACTAATACACACCATCATCACATACCTCTAATAAATCTCTTATTTTCACCTAACAAAGGGGTTTTGAATACCATTAGGCTCATGATAAATTTCAACATTAAGACATGATAAAAACTCATTTTTAGTCTTAAAAATAGTGGTACATGTCACAAATATCACATATTAGTCCCAATTTGATAACCATAAAAAGTTGGGTTCAAAACCCTCTTAAACTTGTATTTTTCAATGCAGTGGGTTCGGTATTTTCCACCTAATGAGAGTTAGAAAAATCCGATTAAAGTGAGACTAATTCTCACACCTCCATAACATAATTATATACAACTTTTATGCAGAAGATGGAGGCCAAAAATGTAATTAAGGTGCCCAAACGGGCCAAAGACAGCCAAGAAAACAGAGCAGTTGGAAATTTCTGACAGTAGGGAATCCACTGGCCGTGGGAAATTCCACTGGCCATGGATTCCACTGCCTGGACCACCTAAAATGGTCATTTTTACCATGTTTTGGGGCAGGACGATCCACTGGCCGTGGGAATTCCCACTGGCCGTGGATCTCACTGTTGTAGGCTCTGTTCTACAGCTTTTTAACCCTTAATTTTTTTGCCAACTTTAGGACCCCTTTTCACTAGGATAGTCAACTCCTATTTGCATGAAATTTTATACACAACTTACCTATCTTAATATAAATTATGTGGCAAAGTTTCAAGCCCAAATTCCATCACAATCAAAATCTAAGCTATAGGGTAGTTTTATGCATATTTTGGGCATTTTACATGATATACCAAAATACAATTGGCTAAGTTTTTGTCCAAACATTCCATGGACCTATGTTCATATATATATATATGTGACTTGATCCGACAAGTCTCATTCCATAACTTATTTTCTAGATTAAGATATGCTCTAGTGGTAATTCAAGCCTTTTTTAGCTAGACCAATCATACCAAATTTCAAACTAAGCCTATTTGGCCACATCCAACCATGTACATAAGTTTCATACATATATTATGACTTGTAGGTGACCTCTATATGAAGTTTATCCTATTGAATGAGAATATCACCTATCCACTTCCTTGATTATGCATAAAATACACTTTGTGAGCTATAATTAGACCCAAGCCATTCATATTTCATTTCATTATGGGTCTTTCATTACAATGCATTAATTCCCATAAAGGGACCACTAACCATTCATCACCATCTCATATATACATATATAAAATTTCAAAATTCAACAATTTGCCAAGCCTATCATTCATCACATCACCAATTCAACATTTAATATATATTCAAGGCAAGGCAATGCTTGAGTCACACATCAACATAATTAACAATTATTCACTCATGCAGTTGAAATGTAAACTCCTCTCCTACCTTGAGAGAAGGACCGTGATTCTAATGCTCCAAATGCTCCGCTTCATCATTCGACTTTGAATCTACATATTGCATACATATACATATGCAATTAATAAGCCATTACAAGGCATTATCTCTTAAAGCTCAATATCAAATCTTAGACTTGTTAAAATACCTATTATCATACTCGTGTTATGCTTCGGGAATTCCTTTCCTAAAACCATGATCCTCTAAATCTTAAAGGGCTAAACAAATCCAACAACAACAATACCATGGCCCTTATCCATAAGACTTCCAAATCATCATGTGGATTACTACTCATCATCATAATTTATTCAAATTTATTATAAGCCTCTTGGCCCCAATCAAGACCATCATATATTCATTTTCAAAATCAATTCCTATACTCAACCATATACATGTATACTCACATGCTCACATCTTCCAAACCTCAAGATTGGAACCTTATTAAAATCCACTCAACTAAGTAATCATACCAAACATTTCCAAACATTACCTCTATCCACAAAACTATTCTCATGACAACCACATCATTAACACCCTTTATGCCAAAAGCCCCAAACCACTAACACCTAAGGTTTCATCAAAACTCAATTACCATTTCTAATAACCATCAATCTCCTTTATTAACAACACCCACACACACATTATCATGGGTTTTCACTAAAAATCATCTTTCATGGTATTATTACTTATTTCCCCCAAATCCTAGAGTTAGGGTTCTATTAAAATCAAACAATCACCACTAACAACCATCATCTTCCATCCCTAATCTTGCAATTTTCGTATACCCCTTCACACCCATCCAAAAACACACATAAATTATACCCCACCTTTGGGTTTTTCCTAAAAATGGTTTCTAATCCATAACCCATACATATTTTACACTCTCCCAACAAATAAACTCATAACCAATGGCATAAGTTCAACAAAAATGGTAATGAACTTACCCCAAGCCAACAAACAAGTGAGCTTCCAAGAAAGGGAGGAGCCATACGAAAATAGGAAGAAGAGAGGAGAAGGATCTTTAAACTCCAAGCTTCCTTCAAACTTCCTTGAAAATGAAAATGGAAGGGGAAGGGAGCCACCACCCTTTTTAGGGTTTCCAAGTGAAAGAGGAAGAGAATGGAGATGGAGAAAAGATAGCAAAAGACTCTCCTTTTGGGGCAAAGAGTGAATGTGAAAAATAAGAGTGAAATGTGAGGTTTTTATTTTAAATATTACCCTTTTCATTAAGACTTCTCCGTTTTACGACAAATAGGATCCTTGTTTGGGCTCAATACTAAATCCAAAAATTATTCCGAAGATATATTCGGATTCCCAATTATATTCTTAACAGCCCTGACCAACGGCATCTCAATCAGAGATACTTGGTCCGATACCCATATTCTAATCGGGTATAATTTTAACTCTTAAAGTCCCAATAAATCATAAATAATTCTCATAAATCTCAATTTAATCATTTCAATATTTTTGGGACATTTATTAACCCATTTATAATGATTTAATATTTATTTCTTTTATTTAATTATTTTTCTAAAATTTGGGATGTTACAAATTGAGTCGATCATACCAAGCTCTAGGTGCTTGTTTCAGACCATACTGTGCTTTACTAAGTTTAAAGACATGATTTTCTAAAGATTTATCTTCAATCCAAGGGGTTGTTTTACAAAAACTTCTTCTTCAATAAAACCATTTAGAAAAATGCTTCTAACATCCATCTAATATAATTTAATTCCCTTAAAGGTAGCAAAGGCAAGTAAAATCCTTATAGCTTCAAGTCTAGCTACAAGGGCAAAGGTTTCAGTGAAGTCTATACCTTCTTGTTAGTTGTAACCTTGTGCCACAAACCTTATCTTGTTCCTTACGTCTTTTCCATCTTCATCAAGTTTGTTTTTGAACACCTATCTTGTTCCAATAATGTTTTTGTTCTTCAGTCTTAGAACCGGGGTCCATACTTTGTTTCTTTCAAATTAGTTTAATTCTTCTTGCATGGCAATAATTCAATCTAGATCCTCCAACGCTTCCTCAATGGTTTTCAGTTCAAAAACTAAAACTAGTGCCATTGATGATTGGTTCTGGATCCTTGGTCTGGTTCAGACTCCTTCAGTTTGATCTCCAATGATAAGGTCTGAAGGATGATAAGCCTTGAATTTTCAATCTCTTAGTTTCCTCCTCTTCAGATGTTGTCTGTTAATCTAGTTCTTATTATTGAGGAGCAATAGAGTTTGAAGATCTAGTTTGTTCTTTAGACTGCATGGTACCTATATCATCACCATCTAGATCTATTAATTTCTTGTCAGTCTTTATTCAATCATCAAATCTTATGTGCATTGATTCCTCAATGGTTTGAGTCCTTGTATTGAAGACTCTGTAAGATTTTGATGTATTTGAATAACCTATGAAAATACCTTTGTCATACTTTAAGTCAAACTTTCTAAGTTGATCTCTTGTGTTAAGAATATAACACGCGTCCAAATGGGTGAAAATATAAAATATTGGGTTTTCTTCCCTTTGATAATTCATAGGGAGTCTGCTTTAGTATAGGTCTAATAAAGATTCTGTTCTGGATATAACAAGAAGTACTTACGGCTTTAGCCTAAAAATATTTTACCAAATCGTTTTCACAAAGCATTGTTCTAGCTATCTCCAACAGACTTTTGGTTTTTCTTTCCACAACACCATTCTATTGAGGTGTTCTTGGAGAATAAAATGTGTGAGAGATGCTAGTTTTGTTATAAAACTTTTCAAAAATTTTATTTTCAAATTCTCTACCATGGTCACTTCTTATTGAACAAACACAGATTCCTTTTTTTAGACTAGATTTTCTTACAGAAAATCTTGAATACTTGTGCAGACTCATCCTTGTGGGCTAGAAAATAAACCCATGTCATTCTGGTGAAATCATCAACAATAACAAACCATATCTTTTTCTAGCAAGACTCTGGATTTGGGATGGTACAAACAAGTCTAAATGCAACAACTCAAGTGGTCTGGACGTTGAAATAACATCTTTATTTTTAAAAGAAGATTTGCGTTGTTTCCATTTTTGCCATGCTTCGTAGGGTTGGGTTCCATTGAATGAAATATTAGGAAGTCCCTTGACTAACCCTTTTCTATTGATTTTAGAAATATGTTTCATGGTAACATGTCTAAGCTTCCTATGCCATATCTACTTTTCTTCAAACGAAGAAAAGAGACAAGTTACATTTTGACTGTCTAGTTCTCCCAAATCAACCTTGTAGAGGTTATTGTGTTTGTTTACTGAGAAAAAAGTAGTTCCATCAGCATTGATAATTGTACACTTTTCTTTATCAAAAGAAACTTTATAACCACTGTCGTAAAATTGACTTATGCTCAGTAAGTTATGTTTTAGACCTTCAACAAAATAAACATTCTCAATTATAGGGGAAGGAGTTTTACTAACTTTACTAATCCCAGTGATACGTTCGGACCGATTTCCTCCAAAAGTAACTTTTCCTCATTCAAACTGTTCCAAGTTTAGGAATATAGAACTTTTACCCGTCATGTGATACGAGCATCCACTGTCCAAATAGCAGAAGAGTTGCTTTGGTTTTGTCCTTAAGCACATATGAAATGGGAATAATTATTGTCTTTGGTACCCAAAACTTTTTGGGTCCTGTAGAGTTAGTTGTCTCAACACTTTTCCCTTTTTTCTTTGGACAGTCTTGAATCACATAACCATGTCTTTTGTCGTAGTTTCATTTAACATGTTTATGTTCAGACACAAGGTGCATTTTCAAATAATCTTTAATAACAAGTCCATGCTTCTTGCAACATTTGCACTAGACATGCTTACGTTTAGATTGAAAGGATGTAGAGGGAGTATTCTTTACTCTAGAATCAGTTTCTTCAACAAAACCCAGACCAGCCTTTTTGGAACTTCCTTTTGATCTTCCCATAAGTTTATAAAGATTTTCAGTTCCATTAACAACTTTGCTAGGTCTGTAATAAGCGAGCTTACTTCCTATTGAAGAGACTTGATTTCCTTATCTTGTGAGATACAACAGGAGTCTGAACTGCTGAGTTCAGTTTTTAGAAAATCATTTTCCTCTTTAAGTTTGTGTATCTCCTTAAGATATCCTTTCTTTCTCATCAAGATTCTTGAGATGTTCTTGATCTGAATCCTTCTTCTTCAGTTTAGATATTTTATCTTTATACGAAGAAATAGTTTCAAACTTTCTTTTTCAGTAATTTATAATTTTTCAAAAGAACTGAAAATTCTTTGAAAAGAGCTTTATAGTTTTCTTAAAGTTCAGACTGGTTTACTTCTCCTGTTTCAGAATCATCTGAACATGAATTGAATTCTGAATTAGTGTTAGTCATGAGACAAATCTGTGTAGTCTTAGTTTTTTCTTTAGACTCACTAGAGCTAGTTGAGTCTTCATTATCTCAGGTGATAAATCCTTTTTGTTTCTTGAAGAACTTCTTCTTTTCTTTTCTGTCTTTTCTATCCTTATTTAGGAGAGGACATTCAACTTTTATGTGTCTTGGTTTCCTGTAGTTGAAACATTCTATAACAGACTTGTCAGTTTTAAACTTAAATGAACTTTTACCTTTAGGTTCTCTTCTATTGAACCTTCCTCCTCCACTTTTCTTCTTCTTCAAAAGTCTGTGGAATCTTTTAGTCACGAGAGCCAATTCTTCATCAGTATCCTCCTCCCCTTCATCAGTTGCAAGGTCTGAGCTAGTTGATTCTTCAACTCTTAGCTCCTTGCTTCTCTTGGGAGTCTCTTTAGATTTCAGGGTAATGTTCTTTGAGGATGAGGGCTTGGACATTTTCTTCTAGTCAAGCTTCAGCTCATGAACTCTTAGAACACCAAGGAATTCATCCAGAGTAAGAATGTTGAGGTCTTTATCTTCCTCCAATGCAACACACTTTGCATCAAACTTTTTTGGAAAACAGCCTAGGATTTTTACATTCATGTCTTTAGTTGTAGGCGAGGATCCTAGTGCTTTAAGCTCATTGAGGAGAGTCTGGAATCTTCTAAACATCTGATCTATAGATTCATGGTCTTCCATCTTGAAGTTATCATACTTCTTAGTCACAAGAATTTTTTTGGACCTCTTAACATTGAAAGTACCTTCATAGTTGCGCTGAAGAGCATCCCAGATTTCTTTTGCTATTCTGTAGCTGTACACCTTATTGTATCTTGATTTACTCAAAGCACATGTTAAAAGGTATCTAGCTTTAGCATTTGATTCCATCTTCTTGGTATCTACAGTGGACCATTTATTTTCAGGAATTGGGTTTCCTTCTTTGTCTGTAGGTTCTGGATTGTCACCTTTTGTGATTGTTCCCCATAGTTCATACTGCGTAGACTTGATGAACATTTCCATCATTTCTTTCCAGTAAGAATAATCTTCACCAAAGAAGGAAGGTGGTCTATTTGATGATGCTTCTTTCGAAATGAGCTGATCTTGAGAAGTTGAGCCCATGGATCTTGTACCTTTTTACTCGTGAGAGTAATCAACCCAAAAATACAAGCTTTGATACTAATTGATGGTACAGAGTTAGACTTAGAAGGGGGTTGAATAAGTCTTAAACTTTTTTTTGAAAAATTCTACAAACTGTTTTAGCGAAATATGTAATTTTAACAGACTGGAGAAAGAAGCAGAGAAGCATACAACAGAATTTATCCTGGTTCACTTCCAACTTAGAAGCTATGTCAAGTACCTTCAGACCAAAGGATTTTTTACTTATTGTAGAATGCCTTTACAATCTACACCAGCCTAGTGCAACAGTATTCTTGACTTTAGTAGCTATTTCTGGCTTATACCCAAGTATTCTTAGAACTAGCCACTCCTGTCTCAAAACCCAAGTATTCTTCCAAAAGCCTCTTTAGGCCACAATGTTTTCCAACACTAATAGATTCTGGCAATACACTAGAATATATAAAGTGATAGTAGAGAAAGTGTTTAAAGTTACAATCAAGTAACTCAACATACAAAAATATGAAATGATTACAGGGTACACTAAGCTACAAACTACTATAAGTCACGGTCTACACTAAGCAGAACTATAAAGAGGACTTAGATAGTAAATACAAGAACATAGAAACTTTAAAAAAAAGTCTCTCAGACTTTGGTTTCTAAAATCAAGAGAGTATTCTAGTATGAGAATGAATAGTGTGACTTTCTTGAATTCTAAAGATTCTTGTATTTTAGTCCTTCTGAAAAATATCCATTGGTTAGCTTCAAAGGATATTGGTCTCTTGAGGATTGTGCTGTCAGTGAATGCAGACACATGCTTTAGAGAAGTTTCCTTATTTGGGCAACTTCAAAAGTCTTCAGCAAAAGATCCTTTTTGCTTATGTACTTTAGGAAACCACATATACTCTATAGCAGTTGACCATAGGCTATCCATTTTGATCAGGTTTAGCTCTTTTGACACCTTGAGACATGTGAGGCAGTTTTCTTGATAGGTGTGAGAAAGTCTTCAACTTTTTCGCTATTTGCCTCTTTAATGCTAGCTTTAGAGAAGACATGAGAAAGTTCATGCAGCTTTATATTTGGAAAGGAAAGATCCTTTTCAAGTACTTAAAGAGTCACAAATCTTCTTGTAGTCTAAAAACACAGGAAAAGACTTGATCCAATGAAGCTTGATAAAGTACATAATTCTTCATTCCAAAAGCAAATTAATTTTTACGAACCCCCCATTTCTTTTATAAATAGAGCTCTATGGACTCCTGACACACTTTAACAGAATTGTTAGACAAATAAATAGTACAGACTTCATTTTAGCTGAGAGTCTTGATGTGTATTATTAACAAATCACATAGGGTTTAGACTGCTCAATCATGAGTTCAGACTTTACTTTAATAGTTTTTTTGTTCACCACCTTTGGGAGGAAGCAAAAGGATAAGAGCCTAGAGAAGAAGCTAGAGGCTTCTACTTTTCTAAAGAGAAGGAGAAACTTATCTCACTAACTTTGCATAAAATTCAACTTATGAGAGAAATACAAGCTAATGAGGTATTTAAACCTATAAGGGAAATTTGAGCCAATAAGCTACATAATGGGCCTTGGATTATTTCTAAAGGCCCAAACCTAATAGCCTAAGAGGAATTGGCCTAATACAAGCCTAAATGCAAACTACACAAGATACAAGGCCCAAAAGTGGCCTAAAAACAAAGGCTACACCAAGCCCAAACTAATTCCTAATTTTAAATCCTAAAATATTCCTAAAACTAATAATATAAAAATTAAAATATGTACAAATGATAACCAAGCCCAAAACAGAGGCGCAAAGGAGGTCCAACAAGTGAAAGAAGGCCCTTTACTCTAAGATAGAGCAAGTGCAGAGAGTAAAATTCCTTAAGAGCTCCTTTTTGGGCTTGGGCCCAATTATGGAAGTCATAAAGGAAGACAAGTGTGTCTGGAGTGTCTCCCTAACTTTCTTGGCCCTTGACCTAGTCAAAGGACCCTTAAAGCTCTCCAAGGCAACCTTCAAAGTCTGTGAGGGATCTATGGCTTTCTCTTAGGTGATGGCTATGTCATGCTCCCCCTTTTCAGAAGGATTTATCCTCAAATACGAGGCAACCTCATCCAACTCATCTACAACACAAGGGGTAAGATCAGAAACATTAAGAGTAGCACTGACCCTATACTTACCAGGGAGGTCAAGCACATAAGCATTATTACTAAGTTTTCCAATAATCTGAAAATGACCATCACCTCTAGGATTGAGCTTGGACTTCCTAAAAATCTAATCTCCAATATCCAAAACAATTTCTTTCCTCTTTTTATTCACACATCTAGCATAATAGTCATTTTTCTTTTATATATGATGTTTAACCTCCTCATGAAGAGTACGAACAAAAGAAGCTTTTTCCTCACCATCCATGTAGATGATATCATTAAAAATATCTAGAGGCAAAAGATCTAAAAGAGTGAGGTGTTTAAAACTATACATAATCTCAAAAGAACTATGCTTGATGGTGGAGCGAACTACCTTATTATAAGCAAATTCCACATACTGTAGACACTCATCCCAAGACTTAACATTTTTCTTAACAAGGACTCGAAGAAGAGTAGAAAAAGTCATGTTAACAACCTCGGTTTGGCCATCTATTTGTGGATGGAAAGTTATGGAAAAAGGAAAATTTGTCCCTAGCCTGGCCCAAAGGGTCCTCCAAAAGTGGCTAAGGAACTTGTGTCCCTATTACTAACAATAGTTCTAGGGATCCCATGCAATCTAACAATCTTTTTAAAGAATAGTCTAGCAATATGACTTGCATCATCTACCTTATGACAAAGGATGAAGTGAGTCATCTTGCTAAATCTATCCACCACTATAGAGTCCATGCTCCTTTGGGTCCTAGGTAAACCAAGTATAACATCCATGCTAATATCAACCCAAGGGGAAGTAGGGATAGGTAAGGGAGAATGAAGGTCATGAATAGAAACCCTAGACTTGGACTTCTACATACAAGGCATCTAGAACAAAACCTTTTCACGTCACACTTCATATGAGGCCAATAAAAGTTCTCACTAAGGGTGGATAAGGTCTTATCCCCCCATAATGCCCCATGAGTTCTCCCTTATGACTCTCAAGAAGAAGGAGGTCTCTAATGGATCCCTTTGGAATACAAAGCTTATTGGCTCTAAATAAGAAGCCACCTAACTTATGGAACCCATTAGAAGAGAAAGAAGGACCATAAGAGTGGTAGACAAGAGAGAAATCAATATTATTTGGGTACAATTCTTTTATCTCATCAAGACCATGGAGAGTGGCACCCAAAGAAGAAAGAAGATGTGCCTTTTAGATAAGGCATCAGCTACCACATTAGCTTTACCACTTTGGTGCTTGATAACATAAGGAAATTGTTCCAAATACTCAACCCATTTAGCATGCCTCTTATTAAGCTTATGTTAGCCCTTGATGTACTTGAGTAAATCATGGTCACTATGAATGACAAACTCTTTGGGAATCAAGTAATGTTCCCAAGTTTGTAGGGTCCTTATCAAAGCAAAGAACTCTTTTTCATAGGTGGGATGATTAAGGTCTGCCCCGTTAAGCTTTTCACTAAAGAAAGTAGTAGGGTGCCCCTCTTGAAGCAACACCGTACCTATGCCAACATTAGATGCATCACATTCAAGCTCAAAAGTTTTAGAAAAGTTTGGAAGAGCAAGAATAAGAGCATGAGTGAGTCTATGCTTAAGGTCATGAAAAGCCTTCTCTTGCTTTGGCCCCCAAATAAAAGGAACATTTTCTTAAACAAATCATTAAAGGGGAGAAGCTAAAGTAGAAAAGTATTTAATAAACCTTCTATAGAAGCTAGCCAAGCCATGGAAACTTCTAATATCATGCATATTTTTAAGGGTAGGCCAAACACTAATGGCCTTGACTTTTTCTTGGTTAACTTGGACCCCCTTAGAGCTTACCACAAATTCAAGAAAAACAATGTCATCCAAGCCAAAAAATAACCTTTTAAGGCTAGCAAATAGTTTTTTTGCTCTTAAGGCAAGTAATACATGTTTAAGGTGAATAAGGTGAGAGTCCATGGTTTTTGAGTAAATTAAGATGTCATCAAAGTAGACGATCATAAAATGCCCAATAAAGTCCCTTAAAATATGGTTCATAAGGCACATAAAGTTGCTAGGTGCATTGGTCAAGCCAAATGGCATAACTAACCACTTATATAATCCAAGCTTGGTCTTAAAAGCGACTTTCCATTCATCACCTTCCTTAATCCTTATTTGGTGGTAGCCACTAAGGTCAATCTTAATTAGAAAATATGGTAGAGCCACAAAGTTCATCCAACATATCATCAAGCCTAGGAATAGGATGCCTATACCTAATATTCATGTTGGTGATTACCCTACAATCAGTGCATAACCTCCATGATCCATCTTTCTTGGGAACTAAAAGTATGGGTACATCACATGGATTAATACTCTTTCTAATCCAACCTTTGGAAAGTAGGTCTCCAATTTGTTTCTCTATTTCTAGACTCTTCTTAGGGTTACACCTATATACAGGTTTATTAGGCAAGCTAGCCCTAAGTATAAAGTCAATTTAGTGGTCTATACCCTTAATAGGTGGAAGCCCTTAAGGAATACCTTTGGGAAAGACATCCTCAAACTCTAAGAGAAGGTTTTGAACTTATTTAGGAGAAGAGGAGCCCATTAAAAAGAGGAAGGTGCAAAGAGAAAAAGTGCTAAGTAAGCTAGAAGGGTTAGGAGAGTTAGAGAAACTCAAGGAAGAAGTACTAGAGGAGGGAGAAGGGTAAAGCATGTAAAAGTTTTGTGAAGAAGCAAGGCTTGCTTCATATTATACTTGGAGGCAAAGAAATAAGAATGCCTCTTAGGATCTTCAAGTGTGAGAATCCTTATACCCCTGTCTTTTTAGTTTAAGTAATGTTTTTTTTTGATGTTTTGGAGGGGAGGTGGAAGGCCCAACCTCCCTATCCCTTTTCAACTTCATTTGAAGTTGGTCTTCCAAAACTTATTTGGGAGACAAGGGATGCAAGATAAACTTCTTATTATTATGGACAAAAGTGAAGGTGTTGGTAAAACCCTTATGGGTAACCTTCTTGTAATATTGCCAAGGTCTACCCAAAAGACATGTGTAGATTCCATAGGTACAACATCACACCAAACTTGATCATAGTATGTGCCAATGGAAAGAGAAAGAAGAACTTGCTTGTTCACTAACATCTTACCCTTTTCATTAAGCCATTGTAATTTATAAGGTCTAAGGTGATCAATTACAACACAAACAAGTTTGTGAACTAGCCTTTGCGTAACTACCATTATCCACAATGAGAGAACAAAGTTTTTCTTTAATATAACATATTGTATAAAAGATGTTCCCTCATTGTGTAGTGTCACCATCCCTTATATGGCTTCCAAGAAGCCTTCTTATCATAAAAAACTCACCTTCATCTCTAAGGACATGTTCATTATTATAGGGATCACTATTTGAGCTATCACTAAAGTTTAAAGAAGAAGATTCCTTATAGCTTGAATAGTGAACAATGCCTTTTAAAATCATAGTTTTCTTGGTTGAGCATTGAGAGGCAATGTGACCCCTTCCTAAACATTTAAAGCATTTGATGGAACTTGTCCTTGAAGAAGTAGGTTGGGATGAAGAATTGGCATTCTTAGAAAGGGTGTGTTTAGAAGGTTGTGTAGGGGGATAATCTCTATGAACCTCACTTTTAAGCCTAGGAGATGAAGTGACCACTTAATGCTCCTTACCCTTTCTCCAACTACCTTCTTTTTTATTGGGAGGGAATCTTCTTTGCCCTTCCACTTAGGCCTAAAGGGTTTGGAATCCCCTTTGTAGTAAGAAGCTTCCTCTATAAGTTGAGCTTCTACTTGTGTCCATTGATGAAAAAGCTCCTCAATGTCCATATGAGGTAAAAGTTCCACTATTTTCCTTATATTATGATTAAGGCCATGTAAAATTCTATGCATGAGGATTTTGTCATCCTTCTTAATATTGGCTCTAATCATAGCCATTTCCAAGGCTTTGTAATAATCCTCTATAGTTTTAGGCCATTAAGTGAGTCTATTGAGCTTGACCAGTAACTCACCCCTATAGTAGGAGGGGACATAACACTTTCTAAGCAAAACCTTTAGGTCATCCCATTCATCTATAGGTGGGAAATGATGTTTCTTCTTATCTTTACATATTTGGGTCCACCACACTAGTGCATAGTTTTGGAAACTTAGGGTGGCAATCCTAACCTTTTTCTCATTTTTTTTTTGGTAGGAGGTGAAAATTTGCTCAACTTTCATCTCCCAGTCAAGGTAGGCTTCTACATCACTCTTGCCATGGAAGATTAGGACATCTATGAAGATCATAAATGTTTTGATAATGACAGATCAGATTGAAGATCAAAGGAATGAAGATCAAGACTCATAGCTTTTAACAGTAAGATCTAAATAAGAAAATGTGGCCATTAAAATAAAATTACAATTACACTCTGAAGCAGTGTAATCGATTACGCATTAGGTGTAATCAATTACAACATTTCGAGTCAATTAAAAGAAACATTTTTATCAGCAGTAATCGATTACCATCATCATGTAATCAATTACCATGACTGAAAACGTTTGAAAATGGATCAGAATATCTTTTCAAAGCAAACGTTATAAATTAACTATTTCTGTAATCGATTACCATAATAACGTAATCGATTACCAAGGTTTAAACGTTCAAAAAATATATCAGAATATTTTCAAACCAAGTGTTTTAAATAACTACTTAACATAATCGATTACTTACTATATGTAATCGATTACAGGCTGGTTCTGATGAAAATATTTATGCACCTTTTCATCATAATGTTTGGATAAAAAGTTACATCCTTTCATAAATAATCTATTTTAATTAAGAGGTACCTTTTCAAATATTTTATTATTTTCTTACACCTCTTGAAGGCATTTCCTCTCCTATAAATAGGAGAGTATCTCATTTGTAAAAACACAACAATTGAGAATAACAATTCCTTTATCTTTTATGATCTTATTGGCCATATAATCTTGTTTAAGATTATTACTTAAGTGCTTCAATTTGTTCATATGCTCTAAGAAGAGAGTATTTCCTTGTTCACTTTATTAAAAGTGTGAGAAACTTGTTTGCTTGGGAAGGTTTCCCAAAGTATTGTATACAAGAGTAGTGAGACTCTTGGTGTGTCAAGATACTTCACACAAAGGCAAGGTTGTGCCAAGGTGTGGAAGTGCTGGTGTACTATTTTTGATAATAGTGGAATCCTCAAGGGTGACTTGAGAAGACTAGACGTAGGCAGTGGTTGGCCGAACCAGTATAAATACTGTTTGCAAATCTCTTAACCCTACACTCTGTCTTATATTTTATATAATCTGCTGTGCACTGTCATATTCATTTACATTTAATTACAATAAAATTAAGAGTTAAGAAAAGTGTGATTAGAAATCTTAAAATTATCATAACTCAATTCACCCCCCTCTCTAGTTATAGAAGACCACTAGAGTAACAAGTGGTATCAAAGCTAGCTTCTTGTATAAGGTTTAGAAACTTTAAGAAGTAGAAATGGCCTCTTCTAACCCTATCTTCCCTGAGGGAAATTCCATCCATAGACCTCCTGTATTTAATGGAGTAGGATACCAATACTGGAAAACTCGTATGCAAATATTCATAGAAGCTAATGATATAGACATATGGGACTCCATTGAGAATGGTCCATTCATACCAACCAAAGTAGTTGAAGAAGTAACCATGATTAAACCAAGAAGTGAATGGACTGATGCAGACAAAATAAAAGTACAATACAACCTCAAGGCCAAAAATATAATAACCTCAGCCTTAGGAAAGGATGAATACTTTAGAATATCTAATTGCAAGACAGCAAAAGAGATGTGGGATACCTTAGAAGTAACTCACGAAGGAACAAGCGAAGTTAAGAGATCCAGAATAAATACCCTAACTAGGGAATATGAATTATTTAGAATGAATAATAATGAAAATATACAGGACATGCAGAAGAGATTTACTCACATAATCAATCATCTTGCATGTTTAGGAAAAACCTTTTCTAACGAAGATTTAATTGACAAAGTCTTAAGATGCTTGAACAGGCAATGACAATCAAAAGTAACAGCCATATCAGAATCACGAGACTTAGCAACAATGTCACTTGCTACTCTATTTGGTAAACTTCAGGAACATGAACTTGAACTAACCAAGCTAAATTAACATGAAGAAGGAGATAGAAAGAGAAGAAGTATTGCTCTCAAAACCTCAATACAAACAATGAATGAAAGTGATGATGAAAACATGGAAGAAGACAAGAGCACGGATGATACAGAGGAGTTTGGAATGCTAGTCCGAAGGTTCAATAGATTTCTTAAGAAGAAAGAAGGTCAGAGGAGACCAAACTTCAGGAAATCCTTCAGAAAGAATGATGAAACCAATCAAGGTCCAAAATGCTTTGAATGTGGAAAATTTGGACATATGAAGATGGAATGTCCAACCCTAAACAAGAATATGGACAAACAGGAAAAAAAGTATTTCAAAAATAAGAAAAGAGCATATATTGCTTGGGATGATAATGATCTAAGCTCTTCTGAGGAATCAGATCAAGAAGAAGCAAATCTTTGTTTAATGGCTAACACCGAAGAGGTAAATGATCCAAACCCTACCTTTGATGAATTGCAAGAAGCATTTGAAGAACTTCATGAAGAATATCAAAAACTAGCCAAGAAATTTTTAAATATTAAAAGTATTAATCAAAATCTAGAAGAAAATGTTTCAAAATTACATGAAGAAATAGGACAAGTTAAATTAGAAAAAGTAAACTTAGAAAACGATTTGAAAATGAAAGTCACAAGTAATCAATCATGCATTACATGTCAAAAGCTTTCTTAAGAAATTGATGATTTAAAAAATACCTTAGCAAAATTTACTATAGGAAGAGACAACCTAGATATACTCCTTGGAAAACAAGGATGTCACTTTAATAAGGCAGGATTAGGTTTTGATCCCTCTAAAAAGCAAAAATTATATAAAAATTTCTTTATATCACAAAAGACATCAACTAGTCCTTTTGTTAAATGCTATCACTGTGGAAGAAAGGGTCATACAGCATCTACATGTAAAATAAGAGAAAATGGAATTCAAAATTCAAACAAGATTTGGATTAGGAAGCAAGCACCAACAAACTCTAACCTTCAAGGACCCAAGAAGATATGGGTACCTAAGATAAAAACTTAATCTTTGGTGCAGGTATGCTTGGTCAGTAGATAGTCAAGCTGGTACCTTGACAGTGGCTGCTCCAGGCACATGACAGGCGATATATCAAAATTCTCCTCACTAATTATGAAGGAAGAAGGATACGTCACCTACGGTGACAACAACAAAGGCAAAATCCTTGGAGTAGGAAAAGTTAGAAAGAATCCTACAAACTCCATTGACAACGTGTTATATGTTGAAGGACTAAAGCACAATTTACTAAGCATAAGTCAACTGTGTGACAAAGGTAACCATGTCATATTTAACTCTGACACATGCATAATCAAAGAAAAATATAACGACACTATAAAATTTATTGGAAAAAGAATCAGTAATATTTATATGATAAACTTGGATAATCTATCATCTAGTCAAGCCCGATGTTTAATAAGCCATGAGGAAGATCCATGGCTTTGGCATAGAAGGATAGCACACATACACATGGATCATTTAGATAAAATAATTAAAAAGGATCTAGTCATAGGTGTACCAAAACTAAAGTTTGTAAAAGATAAATTGTGTGATGCTTGTCAAAAGGGCAAAAAAGTAAAAATATCCTTCAAATCAAAAAATATTATTTCTACAACTAAACCTCTACAATTACTTCATATGGATTTATTTGGACCATCAAGAACTAAAAGTTTTGGTGGTAACTATTATGCCCTAGTAATTGTTGATGATTTTTCAAGATTTACTTGGACTCTATTTTTGAAAAATAAAAATGAGGCTTATCTATCTTTTAAAACATTAGCCAAGATAATCCAAAATGAAAAGGATCTTAAAATTATTAGTATAAGAAGTGATCATGGAGGGGAGTTTGAAAACAGGTCGTTTGAAAAATTCTGTGATAAATATGGGATCAAACATAATTTTTCAGCCCCTAGAACCCCCCAACAAAATAGAGTCGTTGAAAGAAAGAATAGGTCACTAGAAGAACTAGCAAGAACAATGCTAAATGAAACTAACCTTCCTAAATATTTTTGGGCGGATGCTTTTAGTACAACATGCTATGTTATGAATAGAGTACTAATCAAACCTATCTTAAAGAAAACACCCTATGAACTATTCAATGGAAGAAAACCTAATATATCCCATCTGCATGTATTTGGATGTAAATGCTTTATACTAAATAATGGAAAAGATAATCTAGGAAAATTTGATGCTAAAGCCGATGAAGGAATCTTTCTTGGATATTCTTTATCAAGCAAAGCATTTAGGATATATAACAAAAGGACACAAACCATTGAAGAATCTGTTCATGTTACTTTTGATGAATCTAACCCTTTTAGCGTAGAAAGATCTTTAGATGATATTACAGATTCTCTGGAGGACATTCAAATTAATGAAAAGAAGGAAGATCACACAAGCAGTCAAGATGATAATCCAACATCAAGAGATAATTTACCCAAAGCATGGAAGTTCAACAAGAACCACCCTATTGACAACATTATTGGTGATATATCAAAAGGGGTAATCACTCAAAAATCTCTTAGAAATGCATGTAATACTATGGCCTTTGTTTCTCAAATAGAACCAAATAATATTAAGGAAGCAACAAATGATGAAAATTGGATAATAGCTATGGAAGAAGAACTTAATCAGTTTGAACGAAATCAAGTTTGGAAATTAGTACCAAAACCCGATAATCATCAAATCATAGGTACCAAATGGGTTTTTAAAAATAAAATGGATGAACATGGTATAATCATAAGAAATAAGGCAAGACTAGTTACAAAAGGATACAATCAGGAAGAAGGTATAGATTATGAGGAAACCTATACATCTGTAGCCAGATTAGAAGCAATAAGAATGCTCTTAGCTTTTGCAGCATACATGGATTTTAAATTATTTCAAATGGATGTGAAGAGTGCATCCTTGAATGGTTACATAAATGAAGAAGTATATGTCTGTCAACCCCCAGGATTCAAAAATGATAAATTTCCTGACCATGTGTATAAATTAAACAAAGCACTATATGGTCTTAAACAAGCACCTCGAGCATGGTATGATAGACTAAGTAAATTTCTGCTGGAAAATAATTTCAACAGAGGAAAGGTAGACACAACTTTATTCATCAAAAGAAATGATAATGATATTCTCTTGGTTCAAATATATGTTGACGATATTATTTTTGGATCAACTGACGAAAATCTATGTAAGGAATTTTCCCAAGCAATGCAAAAAGAATTTGAAATGTCTTTAATGGGAGAACTTAATTTCTTCCTTGGAAGCAATCAACCGAAGGCATTTTCATCAATCAATCAAAATACTACAAGGATCTACTCATAAGATTTAGAATGATCAATGCCAAAGACATTTCAACACCAATGAGCACTGCAAGCTATCTTGATAAAGATGAGATTGGGAAACCAGTTGACACTAAACTATATCGAGGTATGATCGGATCCCTTCTATATTTATCTGCAAGTAGACCTGATATAATGTTTAGTGTTTGTCTTTGTGCAAGATTTCAAGTTAATCCAAAAGAATCTCATTTACAAGCTGTAAAGAGTGTATTTGCATGTGATAACAGGTTTTGATAATGACAATGGAAACAAGCAATAGGAAGTCTTCAATCAAAAACAATTAGAGATTTCATATAAAAGAGGAAAATGATCTCACAAAGGTTCAAGAGATGAAGAAACCAATGAATCAAACAAAAGGAAAGCAACCATGCATCATTAGATTCAAATGGATGACCAACAGGCATGAGAAAATGTCAAAATGAAGAGCCTGAATCGATTCAAGCACGAAGTGAATCGATTCACAGCCCTGGAGGTCATAAAAATGAGAAACAGAATGGGTTGAATCGATTCACCATGACCCTGAATCGATTCACAGCCCTGGAAGTCACTAAGATTGCAAACAGCATGTCCTGAATCGATTCACAAGGACCATGAATCGATTCACACGATGCTGACAGACCAGGAACCCAAAACAGAATGCTCTGAATCGATTCAAACAAGTCTCGAATCGATTCATTCGACTCTGGAACTTCAAAATGCATAGAACAGAATACTCTGAATCGATTCAAGGATCTACGAATCGATTCACATAGTGGGAAACACCACTAAATAGACAGACTTAAGTGGAAAACAAGCACTCAAATCCCACTATACGCAGAGCCATCATCTTGCAACGGCTAGGGGACTCCTCAACAGCTATCTTGGCTCTATAAATGCAAGAAGAATACAAGCACAACAAGCACCCAACAAGAACCAAGAAGCAACAAATCCTTAGCTCTATTTTTGTGCTTTGTAAGCCTATTTCTTGAATCTTATACTTCACTTGTATATCCTCTCATCTTGAGAGTTAGAATTTGGGAGAGCTTTTCGTCTGTATATTTGCTCTATTGAGAGAGTGTATCGATTGTAAACAAACACCAAACACACAAGTTATTCACTCTAGGTTGAGTGGTTGTTCACTCTAGGTTGAGTGGGTACAAAGGTTGTGGACTCAACCTTTGGGATATTGTGAGATTGAGAGATTGGGTGGGTTGCCCTTATACTTGTGAGGATTGGGTTCTTGAGTGTGGGACACTAGGAAGCCGCAATTGCTCAAAGTTGTATCTCTAGTCTACAATAGTGGAAAATCCTCTAAGTGGGTTGCTTAGAGGCGAGACGTACACCGGATTGGGTGGAACTCGTTACATCGGTTTGCAAGCTTCTCTTCCTTACTCTTTTACTTTCATACATCTCATATTTGTTGATTGGTATTGTTTGGTTGAAAAGAACATATTTGAACTTGTTTAATTTGCTATACCTTAGACATTGCACACCAAGTGTTTGCTAAATTGCCTCAGCAATATTTACCTCTTGTAGTGCATTGCATATCATTGTTACTTGCTTTCACTTGCATAATCTCATAAACTTGGTTATAGAAATCATTTTTAAAGGTATTCCAAGCAAAAGTTTTATAACTCAATTCACCCCCCCTCTTGAGTATTGAGGCCACTTGAACAACAAGTGGTATCAGAGCTTGACTCTTGGTAGATCAAGCTTAACAGCTTCAAGAGATTAAATGGCCTCAAGTTCTCAAAATATTTTTCCCGAGGGTGGTGCGATAAATAGACCTCCCGCTTTCAATGGGGAAGGGTATGCGTTTTGGAAAGAAAGAATGAAAATCTTCATTCAATCAATTGACTTGAGAATATGGAATACCATTGAAAATAGTCCCTATATACCAATGCATACTATAGATAGCAAGAATGTTGAAAAACCTATAGATGAATGGACAAGCAAGGAAGAAAAGAAAGTCCAATATGGCTACAAGGCCAAAAATCTTATTACTATGTCTTTAGGTCAAGATGAATTTTTTAGGATAATGACATGCCAAACTGCTAAGGAAATGTGGGATACTCTTCAAGTAACCCATGAAGGCACTAATGATGTAAAGGACTCAAAGATTAGTACTCTTACTAGTCAATATGAATGCTTTAGATTAAACTCTCATGAATCGATTGTTGATATGCAAAAAAGGTTTACTCTCATCATTAATCAACTCATTACACTTGGAAAGACTTACACTAACAAAGAACTCATTCATAAAGTGTTGAAAAGTCTTAACAGAGAATGGCAACCGCTAGTTACCGCCATCAAACAATCTCCTAGCATAAACGAAATGTCTCTCGCCACTTTATTTGGTAAGTTGCAGGAACAAGAACAAGAGCTGAAAGAATTAAAGATGGCGGAAGAGGAAGAAAAATCTTCCAAGAAAAAGGGTCTTGCTCTCAAGGCTACTTCCATAAATGAAGAAGAAGAATCCGGAAGTGAACTTGATGAAGAAGAAGAATTTGGACTATTTATGAAACGCTTCGGGAAATCCATGAAAGGCAAACGCTTCCAAAGAAGCTTCAAAAGCTCAGGTAAGAAACCTATCACTAAGGAAAACTCTCCCTCACCCAACTGTTTTGAATGTGGCAAGGAAGGGCACTTCAAAGCCGATTGTCCAAACCTCAAAAAGAAGGGCAAGGACAAACAAAGAAGAAGAAGAGCCTATATTGCTTGGGATGAGAATGATGTGAGCAGCTCCGATGACTCGGAAGATGAGCAAGCCAATCTTTGCTTAATGGCAAATCATCAAGAAGAGGAAAATGAGGTAAATCTTCTTGACCTAGATAAAAATGAGCTGTTAGATGCATTTGAGGAATTATATGATAAATTTACAAAAATCTCTAGTAAACGCAAAGCATCTAGGAAAACTAGTGATACTCTCGAATTGCATCTCATGGAAGTATGTAAAGAAAATGAGAGCTTAAAAGAAGAACTAGAGAAAGTTCAAACATGCTCTAGGGATAAACCTTGTGATTTTGCAAAGAAGTGCATTGTGTTAGAAACCAAGGTTGAAAACCTAAATAGGACACTAGAGAAATTCACTAATGGAAGAGATAATTTGAATATCCTACTTGGGCAACAAAAATGCATGTTTAGTAAAACCGGTCTAGGATATGACCAAGAACATAGTAATCATAAAATGGAGAAGCACTACAAAAACTTCTTTGCACCACCAAGCAAATCCTCCTCACCTTTTATGAAATGCAATCATTGTGGTACCAAAGGACATAGTGCATATAAGTGTAGTGTTAGGAAACTAGGACCAAAGGTCTTAAGAAAGGTGTGGGTTCCCAAAGGAACATTCCCACAAACTAACCTTAAAGGACCCAACATAAAATGGGTACCTAGTTCTCTAAAATGATTTTGTTTTGCAGGTATGCTTCAAGGCAAGCAACACCCATTGGTACTTGGATAGCGGGTGTTCTAAGCATATGACGGGAGATATAACCAAATTTACATCATTCACTCCCAAACGAAAAGGAAGCGTCACCTATGGAGACAACACTAAGGGAAGAATCCTAGGCATTGGAAATATTGGTAAGAACTCTTCCACCTCCATAAGTGATGTATTGTATGTTGAAGTCCTCAAACATAATTTACTTAGTATAAGTCAATTATGTGACAAAGGATATAGAGTTTTATTTGAATCAAATTGTTGCATAATTGAGCATAAGACTAATAAGGAAATCAAGTTTGTAGGCCAAAGAATTGATAATATTTACATGATTGATATGGATAGTTTGTCTACAAATGATGAACAATGCTTCATTTCAAAAGAGGATGAAACATGGCTATGGCATAGAAGAATAGCTCATATACATGTAGACCACTTGAACAAACTTGTTTCTAAAGATTTAGTAATTGGTCTACCAAAGCTTAAATTTGAAAATAGATTTTGTGATGCATGTCAAAAGGGAAAACAAGTAAAGGCATCTTTTCAATCCAAAAATATTGTTTCTACTCAAAGGCCTTTACAACTTTTGCACATGGATTTATTTGGACCATCCAAAATCAAAAGCTTTGGAGGTAATTACTATGGTCTAGTAATAGTAGATGACTATTCAAGATATACATGGACACTGTTTCTTGCTCATAAAAATGAAGCTTATCATGCATTCAAGAAACTTGCAAAGATTATCCAAAATGAGCAAAACTCAAAAATTGCATCCATTAGAACCGATCATGGGGGAGAATTTGAAAATCAATCTTTTGAAAAGTTTTGCGAAAAACATGGTATTAATCACAACTTTTTAGCTCCTAGAACTCCACAACAAAATGGAGTAGTTGAAAGAAAGAATAGATCTTTAGTGGAGCTCGCTAGAACCATGCTAAATGAAAACAATATTGCAAAACATTTTTGGGCCGATGCGGTAAACACCGCATGTTATGTTATGAATAGATGTTTGATAAGGCCTATTTTAAAGAAAACCCCCTATGAGCTTTACAAGGGTAGAAAACCCAACATTGCATACTTTCATATCTTTGGATGTAAATGTTTTGTGCTCAACAATGGAAAGGATAATCTAGGAAAGTTTGATGCAAAATCTGATAAGGCAATATTCCTAGGATATTCTCAATCAAGTAAATCTTATAGAATCTTCAACAAACAAACAAATACCATTGAGGAATCTATTCATGTCAAATTCGATGAAAATAGCCATAACCCTCCGAGAAAGGAAGATGTTGATGATCTTGTAGGGACTTTCCAAGAAATGAACTTGCAAGACAAAGAAGAAGAAGTCAACAATGATGGAGGTGCAGCACAAGTTGAGAAACAACAAGATTGGGTAACATTGAAAGATCATCCCTTGGACAAAATCATTGGAGAAATAACCAAAGGGGTAAGTACTCGAAACGCCATTAGAAATGCATGCAATCACTTGGCTTTTGTATCCCAAATAGAACCCAAGAATATTGACGAAGCCATTATTGATGAACATTGGATGTTGGCCATGCAAGAAGAGTTAAACCAATTTAAAAGAAATGAAGTTTGGGAACTTGTGCCAAGACCCAATGATCATCTAATAATAGGCACCAAATGGGTGTTTAGAAATAAGCTAGATGAAAACGGAATAATAACTAGAAACAAAGCTAGACTAGTAGCAAAGGGATACAACCAAGAAGAAGGAATAGACTATGAAGAAACATATGCTCCCGTAGCTAGGTTAGAAGCCATTAGATTATTGCTAGCTTTTGCATGTTGTATGGATTTCAAATTGTATCAAATGGATGTCAAAAGTGCGTTCTTAAACGGCTACATTCAAGAAGAAGTTTATGTAGATCAACCTCCCGGTTTTGAAAATCATAAATTTCCAAACCATGTTTTCAAATTGAGAAAAGCCTTATATGGTTTGAAGCAAGCTCCAAGAGCTTGGTATGAGAGATTAAGCAAATTTCTTTTAGAACACAACTTTGAAAGAGGAAAGGTTGATACTACATTGTTTATAAAACGCAAACAAAATGACATCCTCTTGGTACAGATTTATATAGATGACATAATATTTGGTGCTACTAATGAAAATCTTTGTCAAGAATTTGCCAAGATTATGCAGAATGAGTTTGAAATGTCCTTGATGGGAGAACTCACCTTCTTCCTTGGACTACAAATAAAACAAGCCATTGATGGAACGTTCATTAGCCAAACCAAATACTGTAAGGAACTACTTAAAAGGTTTGGAATGGACAAGGCAAATGAGATAGCTACACCAATGAGCACATCCTGCTATCTAGACAAAGACGAAAAGGGTAAGGACATTGAAATCACCAAATATCGAGGTATGATTGGATCCTTACTATATTTAACTGCGAGTAGACCTGATATTATGTTTGCGGTATGTATGTGTGCTAGATATCAAGCATGTCCTAAAGAATCACATTTGACTGCCGTAAAAAGAATTTTGAAATATCTTGTGGGTACTCAAAATGTTGGTTTATGGTATCCCAAAGGTGTTGAATGTAATCTTTTAGGATATTCTGATTCCGACTTTGCGGGGTGTAAGCTTGATAGAAAAAGTACTAGTGGTACATGCCATTTGCTTGGTAGTTCTCTTGTCTCTTGGCATAGCAAGAAACAAGCAAGTGTTGCATTGTCAACAGCTGAGGCAGAATATGTAGCAGCTGGTAGTTGTTGTGCTCAAATTCTTTGGATGAGACAACAACTTCTTGATTTTGGTATTACCATGAATAAAGTCCCCATTAAATATGATAACACCAGTGCCATTAATATCTCGAAAAATCCAGTAATACACTCTAGGACCAAACATATTGAGATTAGGCATCACTTTATTAGAGATCATGTGTTAAAAGGGGATTGTGTGCTTGAACATGTTGAAACCTCTAGGCAACTAGCAGATATTTTCACAAAACCCTTGGCTAGAGAGCAATTTATTTACATTAGAAGAGAATTGGGTATTCTTGATATGACAAATTGTGTTTAAGTGATCACTTCATCTTGTGTATTGGTTGCATGACACCTTTACTAGTGAATAATACAAAAAGAACCCCATGGAAATAGAGATTTAATGATCCTATATGGAATTCCTCATGCCTTGAATATATTGGAATGGAAAGAAATGAAATTTTGGAGTGAAACAGCCCCTCGAATCGATTCAGTACCCCCTCGAATCGATTCAAAGACCTGATGGTTCAAAAATCCTCAAAACAGCAACGTTCGAATCGATTCACACTCCCCTTGAATCGATTCAAACACCTGATGGTCCATATTTCCTCAAACAGAGAGGCTCGAATCGATTCACAGCATCCTCGAATCGATTCACGCACCTGACCCTTCCATTTATCTCAAATCAGTAACGCTCGAATCGATTCACCCATCCTTCGAATCGATTCACACGTCAGTTACTGCCTATTCACGCTGATTCAAGTCTTTAAATCACACACTTCCTCATTTCACTCTCCCACTATCTCCCACTCTCTCTTCTCAAACCTCTCACCTTCTAATCTCCTCTCAAATCCTTCATCTTCCATGGCTTCCTCTTCTCAACCTCGCAAGAAGCAACGTGCAAACACTGCTGTAGCCTCCATGCCTCAACACTCTGATTTATCTAGATTATTCACTACCCAAAAGGACCTTGACAGGTACCAATCTTCATTCTCTGAGAAACATCTCATTTCTCCCCATTGGCTTGATCTCCCATTCTTTGAAGCATCTGGACTTCCTCTACTCACCACCTTACATCAACAAGAGCTAGTTGGCTTCATGGCTCTTGAGGAAGTAGCAATCTACCCCGAACTCATTCGTGTATTCTACTCCACTTTACGCCTTCAAGATGCTCGCTATATTGCCCGAGTGAAAGGTAAGACTATCATTCTTGATAATGAGGTAATGAATCAAGTTGGCTTACTCCCTCTTAGCAACGCTTCCTTCCATGGCAAAGAACCTCCTCTTGCATGGAATTATAATCCATTGGAGGCAAGAGCTTTCTTTAATCTTGCAGGTCCCTCGAGCACGGTTGGCACCTTAAGTCTCCATCACCGCCTCTTGCACTTTGTCCTTGTCAAAATTCTCCTCCCCTCCGGTGGAAATTATGCAAGGCTAAATGAGGCCCAAATCTTGCTGCTCTGGGCAATTATCAATGAGAAAGACATAAATTGGATTGACTTGGTTAGGCATCACATGGTTGAAGCCCAAAACCTCGCCCATCTTCCATATGCCATACTCATTACCAAATTGCTCCACCATTTTAAAGTGGACTTGAAAAATGAGATCAAGGAAGTGGTCGGTCCCAAAGCACCTATTGGCAAATCTCATCTCACTAAGATGAATATTGTGGAATACCAAGGCAGGTGGCAATTTCTTAGGCGTCCCCGACATGAAGTTGAAGATGACGCTCCTCCTCCTCCTCCTCCTCCTCCTCCTCCACCCACTGCTACTGATGATCTTTTCACAAGACTCACTGCTCACCTGGACCAGCGCCTAAACTCCATGGAAGCAAACATCCACACTCGACTGGACAGGATTGAAGCCAACATGGAAGAGCGATACACGGAGCTTGCCACCCAGATATCCAGCATTCACTTCCCGCATCCATGACTGCTCTTTACTTTTCTTTATTTCTATTTCCCGTTCAGACTTGGTTGTTTAATTTGGTTTCTATTTTGGTCACTTATTTGCACAATTATCTCGTCTTAGTTTCTTACTTTGCTATGTCGGTTGAACAATTATCTCGTTTGGTTAATCATTTTGGTTTATCTCAATTGCATTTGCCTGTGATTACTACTCGATTTACTGCATACTCCCAACTTTTGTTTTTGATAATGACAAAGGGGGAGAGATAGAAAGATAGAGAGAACACATGTGCGATATGATAATGCGATACATGTACGTTATGATAAATGTGCGATATATGTGATACATATACATGAATAAGACAAATGTGCGACATTATTTCAACGCTTGAGATTATTTGATGGTTTTATTGAAAAACAAAGGGGGAGACCTACTTTCTTAAAAGAAATAATTGCTTAAAACAAACAGAGACATTAGTTTTTATAACTTGTTATTGGCTGATAAACACCCCAAGAGATGGCCATTGGTTGTCATCATTAAAAAGGGGGAGAATGTATTTGCATGTGATAACAGGTTTTGATAATGACAATGGAAACAAGCAATAGGAAGTCTTCAATCAAAAACAATTAGAGATTTCATATAAAAGAGGAAAATGATCTCACAAAGGTTCAAGAGATGAAGAAACCAATGAATCAAACAAAAGGAAAGCAACCATGCATCATTAGATTCAAATGGATGACCAACAGGCATGAGAAAATGTCAAAATGAAGAGCCTGAATCGATTCAAGCACGAAGTGAATCGATTCACAGCCCTGGAGGTCATAAAAATGAGAAACAGAATGGGTTGAATCGATTCACCATGACCCTGAATCGATTCACAGCCCTGGAAGTCACTAAGATTGCAAACAGCATGTCCTGAATCGATTCACAAGGACCATGAATCGATTCACACGATGCTGACAGACCAGGAACCCAAAACAGAATGCTCTGAATCGATTCAAACAAGTCTCGAATCGATTCATTCGACTCTGGAACTTCAAAATGCATAGAACAGAATACTCTGAATCGATTCAAGGATCTACGAATCGATTCACATAGTGGGAAACACCACTAAATAGACAGACTTAAGTGGAAAACAAGCACTCAAATCCCACTATACGCAGAGCCATCATCTTGCAACGGCTAGGGGACTCCTCAATAGCTATCTTGGCTCTATAAATGCAAGAAGAATACAAGCACAACAAGCACCCAACAAGAACCAAGAAGCAACAAATCCTTAGCTCTATTTTTGTGCTTTGTAAGCCTATTTCTTGAATCTTATACTTCACTTGTATATCCTCTCATCTTGAGAGTTAGAATTTGGGAGAGCTTTTCATCTGTATATTTGCTCTATTGAGAGAGTGTATCGATTGTAAACAAACACCAAACACACAAGTTATTCACTCTAGGTTGAGTGGTTGTTCACTCTAGGTTGAGTGGGTACAAAGGTTGTGGACTCAACCTTTGGGATATTGTGAGATTGAGAGATTGGGTGGGTTGCCCTTATACTTGTGAGGATTGGGTTCTTGAGTGTGGGACACTAGGAAGCCGCAATTGCTCAAAGTTGTATCTCTAGTCTACAATAGTGGAAAATCCTCTAAGTGGGTTGCTTAGAGGCGAGACGTACACCGGATTGGGTGGAACTCGTTACATCGGTTTGCAAGCTTCTCTTCCTTACTCTTTTACTTTCATACATCTCATATTTGTTGATTAGTATTGTTTGGTTGAAAAGAACATATTTGAACTTGTTTAATTTGCTATACCTTAGACATTGCACACCAAGTGTTTGCTAAATTGCCTCAGCAATATTTACCTCTTGTAGTGCATTGCATATCATTGTTACTTGCTTTCACTTGCATAATCTCATAAACTTGGTTATAGAAATCATTTTTAAAGGTATTCCAAGCAAAAGTTTTATAACTCAATTCACCCCCCTCTTGAGTATTGAGGCCACTTGAACAACAAAGAGAATTATGAGATACCTAATAGGAACTAAAAACCTAGGCCTATGGTATCCTAAAGGCTCATCTTGCAACCTCATAGGATATTCCGATTCTGACTGTGCCGGTTGTAGAACCGATAGAAAAAGTACCAGTGGTACTTGTCAACTAATAGGGTCAGCCCTAGTATCATGGCATAGTAAAAAACAAAACAGTGTTGCTTTATCAACTGCAGAAGCAGAATATGTCGCTGCTAGTAGTTGTTGCGCATAAATACTATGGATGAAACAACAATTACTAGACTATGGACTTCACTTAGATCATATTCCTATAAAGTGTGACAATACAAGTGCAATAAACCTTTCTAAAAATCCAGTACAACACTCTAGGACTAAGCATATAGAAATTAGACATCATTTCCTTAGAGATCATGTTCATAAAGGAGATTGCACATTAGAATTTATTGAGACCCAAAAGCAACTAGCATATATTTTCACAAAGCCTTTGCCTAAAGAACAATTTTTTCACATAAGAAATGAATTAGGAATCATTAATTATCCTTAAAAATATGATTTAAAAAAAGGAGTCTCCGTAATCGATTACAATAAATACGTAATCGATTACCAAGCTTCTTTATTTAAACAACAAAAGAGGCAGCACGTGGATCTTATATCTCCAGAGCATCCGTAATCGATTACACCTTAGAAGTAATCGATTACCGAGAATCTTGTCAGGTATACTTTTCCCTCCTTTAAACATTCTGCACGTTACTTTTTTTTACTTATTTCTTTTCTATTATTTTTCTGATTTATTTTCAAAATTCCTTTTACTCATATTTTCAAAAATTTCTGATAGTGTTCATTAAAATATTCAATACTTTATCACTTCTTCAATTTCTAAATTAAATATTTTTGAAAATCTTTTAAAAATTCAACCCAACTGGCTTCAGTTTTAATTTTTTCGGTTACAAAAATTGTCATGTTTTCCCAACATACTTTGAAAATTTCGGTTACAACAATTTGAAAATTCAACCCAACATACTTTCCCATGTTTCCAAGCCATATCCACGATTTCTCATAATCTGACACACGATTTCCCAAGCGATATCCACTCAATCGTCCAGTCCTTTCACCTCTTTAATCACGTCACTAACACTCTGTAATCGATTACATTCTAATGCATCCACCTCTCGAGTTATAGAAGGCCACTAGAGTAACAATCTAGCTTGACCTCTCTCAAGACACCCTCCTCATGAGGCCTATGGTGCCTCCTATGGTTCCTATCCTTAACTTCACTAGTTTCATCGTTATGTCTATGTCTATATTGCCTATGATATCTAGTGTTTCTTTGTCTATCCTCCCTATTTTCTAGGTTATCTAACCTAGTGGACATAGAATTTAATTTTTCTAGAATTAAACGCATGTAGGGGGTAGGATTTCTCTCTAACTAAATAAAGACATGTTATAATGCAATGATACAAGAGATGAGATATTAGTCAGGTCATTCCAGTTGGTCTAAGACCTAAATGAAAATAACACAAAAGGCAAAAGAAGAAACACAACAAAGAAAGTAAGTAGACAAACTAGTCGAAGGTGCAAAATTTAAACTAAGCCTAGCATGTAAAAATGCACTATTCTAACTAAAAAGAAAGTAAAGCAAACTAGTCAGTGGTGCAAAAATTTAAACTAAGCCTAGCATAAAAAAATTCACAATACTAAACTAACACAAATAACAAACTAGTCGAGTGCTTAAAAATAAACTAATTCCTAAGCGCACCTACTCCCAATCAACTAATTAAAAACCAATATCCAAAGTCCAAATTTCTTAATGTCCAAATATAAGGACTTAAGAAAATACTTAAAAAATAAAAGTTCTAAAATACAAGGGAAAAGAAAATACAAATCACACAAAAATTCCTAAACTATTACAAAACGTTGCTTCCCAATACAAAAGTCTTTCAAGTGTTCTTCTAATGCCAAGCAAGTCCACCAAGCTATAAATAAAACACTTGAAAACTCAAAGCAAAAGTTAGCACAAGTTATATTAAAAGAAAAAGAAAATGAAAGTGTTTGCACTCTTAGTCTCACAAAGTGTTTACTCTCACCCACCAAGCTCTCTATACTTCGTAGTTTGCTTGAGGTTAATCTCTTAAGTCAAATCTCAAACCTTCCAAGGTTCTACCCAAAGAATAATGTTCTCACAAATCCTTAATCTCAAAGAATATGCCAAGAAAAGAAATACTCAAGTGACAACACTTAGAGAAAAAGAGACAAGCAAGAAAAGAAAAATTAGGAAGCTAAACTTAGAGGAGTTTGATGTGACAAACAAGAACTTGACAAGCAATAAAAGCTTAAAGAACAAAGGTGCACAAGAGTGGAAAAATAAAGTGAAAACTAATAGACAAAAAGACAATCAAGTAATTGAATGCAAGTAAAGAAAGAAGGCACATATAAAGGGCAAACTAGAAACTCTAGAATGCTTACATGTCAAAAACCTTTTTATATAGTTTCCGAAGTCTTTTTCCCTCAACACAAGTGCACAAAACAATACAAAAAGAACAGTAAAACTACTATACAAGATAACATGTAGTTGTTGGAATTTTTTTATATGCACGGGGGTTTTTCATGCTTTTTTCACACTTTTTGTTAAGAAAAGGACCAAATAAATGCACAAACAATGGACCTTTCAAGCTCTTTTCTTTTCAAACTTGTTTTTCACTTTTTTTTAGATATTTCCCCTATTTTTTTAAATAAAAAGCTGTAGCAAAAATAGAATTAAACAATGCTCTAATAAAGTGCATAAAAGGCACAAAACTAGGAAACCTGAATTAGGTAAATGCAAGCATCATCTTCCACAAGTATAATGTAATGGAAGGAAAGTATTTAGAGCACAAATGACATGAAAATAAGGACAATTACAGCATGCAAAGAATGACACAAAGTTGCTGGAAAAAGTGAAATTAAACTAGATATAAACACACCTAAAGGAAACTAACAACCTATAAAGTTTGAGCACAAAATTTTACCTTAAAGAGAGGTGGATTAGGCCAACACAAAGGAGTTTTTGAAGCACTTTAAAAATATTTTAAAAATCCTTAAGAATCTAGCCACTCAAAATATAACAAAATGCAAGAGAAATGCCTAGAAAAACTCAAGAAATAAGCTCCTTATCCTAAGACATGAACTAGGAAAGCTAAAAACATTTAAACAAATCAACAAACACTTAGTATGCACAACTAAAACCACATAGTTTTGACACAATTCAGAACTGAAATACAACTTCAAATCAAGTATAAGACACAACAAGACCACAATATACAAAGAGAATACACAAAAAAACAAGCAAAGGTAGGTAACTTGTAGTATAAGGCACCAAAGGTCAAACTGATGACAACTTTCAGGTTATGTCATGGATATGTGTAGTAACAATAAATGTGAAACCATATTGAAAAATCCAAACCAAACTAAGTATTTCTAAAAAATTAAGAAGGCATAACTTTTTGAATTTTTAAAGGATTTGACATATGATATATAAAAATAAAGCTAGAGACAATGAGAAATCAATCTACTACTCAAAATTCAGAATCTAAAATGACAAGTTTAGATCTAAAGAAAAGTAAAGAAGAAGAGATAGACTCATGATACCAAATGTTGTAGGAAATAGGTGATTTCCTAAAGAGGAATGGATTTTTTTCTTCTCGCTTGCTTCAAATCCAAGGCAAGGAGATTCCAAGGATCTTGAATACACACAGAAATGAAGGAGTATGTTGCTGGCCAAAACTTGAATGTTATGGAAATAGAAGGTTTATGGCAAGGAGAAACTAGATCTAGGCTTAGAAATGGAAGAAATAGAGAGTTTAGGAAGGAAGGATGAGTCTGGTACTCTCAAGAGGGTTGAGAGATAAGGTTTTGTTGTTCACCACCTTTGGGAGGAAGCCAAAGGATAAGAATCTAGAGAAGAAGCTAAAGGCTTCTACTTTAATAAAGAGAAGAGGGAGCTTATCTCACTAACTTTGCGTAAAATTCAACTTATGAGGGAAATACAAGCTAATGAGGTATTTAAACCTCTAAGGGAAATTTTGGCCAATAAGCTACATGATGGGCCTTGGATTATTTCTAAAGGCCTAAACCTAAAAGCCTAAGAGGAATTGACCCAATACAAGCCCAAATTCAAATTAAACAAGGTACAAGGTGCAAAAGTGGCCTAAAGACAAAGGCTACGCAAAACCCAAACTAATTCCTAACTTTAAATCCTAAAATGTTCCCTAAACTAATAATATGAAAATTAAAATATGTACAAATGATAACCAAGCCCAAAATAGAGGTCCAAAAGAGGTCCAACAAGTGAAAGGAGGCCTTTTACTTTAAGATAGAGCAAGTGCAAAGAGTAAAAGTCCTCAAGAGCTCCTCCTTGAGCTTGGGCCCAACTATGGAAGTCATAAAGGAAGCCAAGTGTTTGGAGTGTCTCCCTAGTTCTCTTGGCCCTTGACCTAGTCAAAGGACCCTTAAAGCTCTCCAAGGAAACCTCCAAAGTTTGTGAGGGATCTGTGGCTTCCTCTTAGGTGATGGCTATATGAGATTGCTAGGAGGGAATGGAATTTTTAGTGAGGAAAGAAAATGGACAAGTGTAGGTGCCACTTTCAAGAGTGAAAGATAAGACAAAGTGTTGATCGTGGAGAGGTCGAAAAGATAAGATCTAGAAGGGAGAGAGCTAAGCACTCTAGGAAATCTTAAAGAGAAGAAAAATCACTTAATCTCACTAGAAGTCTTACAAATGAATTCTTAGCTACTTTTTACAAATGAAGACAAGCTTATATACATCCCTCTAAATGGCGCCACCTCTATGGGCCTTGGTGTTCTTCTTGGCCCAAAAACTAAAGCCTATACAAATGGCCTAATTACAAAGCCCAAAACTAGAAAGGTGCATTGTACAAGGCCTAAAAATGACCCAAACTAACTTGGTCATGCAAGGCCTTAACTCCTAAAGCCTTTTAGGCTTTCCTAGTTATTTTTCAATAAAAGTATAAAATCCTAAAAATATTTACAAAAAGTGTATGAGGCCTAACTAAAACACTTCAAGACATTCTTCAATCTCTATACAGGCTCTATAGGCTCTACATGGGCTAGGTCCTCATTAGAAAATAAAGTAATACCTTATCCTAGATCAAAGAAAAGAACATAACAAAAGCATTACTCCAAGCTAATTTCTACTTCCCAAAGCATCCTTCACTTTGAGGACAATTGTGGTGAGAAGGGAGTTCAGAGTTGCCATATATAGGCTACAAGCAACCACTAACAAAATCTATGATGAGTTGGTCGATTTGGACCTTATCATGTTATGTTTTAGGAAAACAACTATCATATAATGTTAATGGGTTAATATGAAATAAAAGAATATAAAATAAAATAGTATAAAATAAAAGAATACAAATCCATAAATAAACCTATTTTTTTGTTGACAAATAGGTTTATTTAAAATGAAAGTTTAGTAATTCATTCTCTCTTACTATTGGATAGAATTCAAACAAATTATAAGATGGTATTAGATTTCAATATAACTAAAGACATGAAACCTAACATAAAAGAAATATATTATAAAATTTAATAGATTCTTTAGTAGATTGCATTGGTATCAACCTTCTTAGGCGCACATCTACCATAGGAAGAGTATTAGTGCTTTACACATATTTTCTCATCATTCCATGAATTATAAACATGATTTTTTTAATCATATTATACTACAACAAACTACTAGTTTATTGCAGAACTAGTATAAGATGCAAAAAAAAAGAAAAAAATATGCAATTAGAAACACATAAATTAACCATGAGTTCCAAAATGAAAGTCAATCAGAAGATCAAAGTTTCTTTATAAAAAATAGAATGAAAACTAACAGATTAAAGATTAAAACATAGTATATGACATTTTAGAACAAAGGCTGCATATGTCTCAAAGTTTCTTAAGTGATATCCTTGTTTTCACATTATTTCAATGCCCATCATTTTGCAACAACAAAATCTGTCATGGTTGACCTTAAGTTTTGCATAGTTATATGTACACTTAGGTGCCATTTTGAAGAAAATAATCTTGGTCCAAGCATATTCTTATTCTTCATTATTGTTAGTCAAACCCTTATAAAATAACCTTTTAAACTATTTCTTATTTAAAACCTCCAAGACAACTTGTTATGATATATAATTACAAACATGGCAATTCCATATCAATACAAATCTTAATTTTACTATATTACAAACATAAAATTTAATTCTAGAATCAAGTTAATCCAATTCAAATCTAATCAAATTTAATTTTTATGATTCCCAAACACAACCTTGCTCATATTTCCATATATCTATTTAGTTGATTTTAAGAAGTTCTTGAACTATTCATGCAATCAGCCAAATCAGTACTTCATTAGTTTATTGACTTAGAAAAATGTTCACAGAACCATAACCTAATAGATTACTCTCACATTTTAACCAAAAAATAAATTAAATGAATTCAAAGCGCATGAGAAGCTTAACATATTTATACTTAACTTCTCTTTTGGAATATAGTGGAACAACTCGAACTCTACTTCTTAGTTCCTATATGGGTGACATGTTTTCCTACCAAAGTCGTCCTTCTCAGACATGTCACACTCACAAACTTCCACAAGAAGTAGAGCCAATTTTGGAATAACAAGTGTGAACTTAAAATAATTTCCTTATAGATGCCATTAAATTTTGGACTGGTCTGAACCAGGGTATGGAATCTGGTGTAGGAACCAGCCACAAAAGTTGATGATTTCAATGTTTGTACACCAGTACAGTGGGTATCCGGTATTATAATCCGATCTTTTAGTGGGAGAGACCGATCTGGTTGTCCTGGAGATCCTTCACACCAGAGTTTCACGTTGTTAGGGGTCGAAAGGTGGTGTCATCTGTAAAGATTCTCTGACACTCAAGTTAGTAGAGTGTATGAGAACTCAGAGAATACTTGAACAATGCAATAGTATAGTAAGAGTAAGAACAACGTAACCTTGCATGCGTTAGATGTGTTTGAATATGCTTTCAGGTTTGAAGATTTTGATAATGACAAAATGTTCTTGAGGAAACTCTTGAAGAAACAAGGAGACAACATCAGACCTGTAAAAACATGCAGGCTAATCGATTATGAAGGCATAGCTAATCAATTAGATAGCTTCTATTTTATCAACTAATCGATTACATAGTGAAGACTAATCAATTACAATGGTTTTGTTTATTGACCAATTGATTACACCAAGAGACCTAATCGATTACCAAAATGAGAAATCAGATTAAATACATCAGGTACTTATGCTAATCGATTACAGGACTTCTACAATCAATTACAAGGCTTCTGGAATGACAACTAATCGATTACAACATATCAACTAATCGATTACAAGGCTACTGTTTGTGAACTAATCGATTACACATAAGGCATAATCGATTACCAAGCTGCATAACCAAATTAAATGCATCAGGTGCCATCACTAATCGATTACAAGGCAAGGAGTAATCGATTACCAAGGTTCTGTGTGACACCTAATCGATTACATGGTATATGCTAATCGATTACAGCATGAAATACACTAAAGTTTTCAAAGTGTAATCGATTACAGTTCGAGGTGTAATCGATTACAGTCATGCCAGAATTTGTGGAAAGTGCTTTTAGGTGGAAAACAACTCATTTCTCCACATCTCCCAAACACCCATCACATGAAAGGACTAGGAACTCCACCAAGCTACATCAAGGCTCTATAAATGCATGTCAAACTCAAGCACAACAATAGGGAACAAGAAGCAATCAATCTTTAGTTGCCTTTGTGATTAGTGAGTTCATTTCCTTGTATATTCTAAAATCTTTGAGCTAGAATTTGTATATCCTCTCTTGTTGAGAGTTAGAAATTGTGTGAGCTTTCAATTGCCTATTCACTCTATTGAGAGTATATATCTTGTAAACATCATCACCAAACACTAAGGTTTTCACTCTAGGTTAAGTGGTCACAAAGGTTGGAGTTCAACCTTTGGGTTATTAAGAGATTATGAGATTGGGTGGGTTACCCTTTGCTTGTGAGGATTGAGTTCTTGAGTGTGGGACACTAGGAAACTACAATTGCTCAAAGCTTGTAATCTCAAATTCTTAATGGTGGAAATCCTTCAAGTGGGTTGCTTGAAGGCGAGTGATGCCAAATCTCTGAGTCATTATTTTGATATGTAATCCTCAGAAGATTTATGCTTTGACAAGCGCACCAGTCGTTAAAATTGTATTATATTTGATCATCCCACAGGGATTGTGGTAAGTACCTCAATCTCAGACTAGTACAAGCTGAACCAACACAAGCACAGAAAGTTCATTCAGTTTTTGTTGTTTTAATGTTTTATAGTTGTTTTTGTATTTCCAGAAACAGTGTTAAGATGAAATGTGAAAAGAGATTAATAGAAAATAGGTCAGGATTGCTTCGATTCACAAATTCATCAAGAAACATGCAATTTAAGTATAATCAAACTTCATAATCCAGAGGACAATTCGCTTGTGGTTATTCCCTAATTCCTTAGGTGAAAAACACTAATCCTTAAGCATCGAACCTTAATTCCTGAAGTGCTCAATTAACCTAAGAATCTAATGCGAAATTGGAGGTTGAACTCTAACTATTCACCTAAATTGATTAGGCCTGAACTAGTTAGAAAGCTGGAAGTTACCTAAGCTTCAACCATGATTCCTCACTAGCGAAGTTCTTCATCAATTCTGGATTTGTCAATCCAGCAATTCAGATCCACTCCTCAGCTTGTTCGCCTCAGGATCTAGAAGTTGATTTCCTCGCTCACAACTTCAAGATTCCATTGCTAACCTTCGCAATCCCAACCTTAGGGATTTAGAACTCCATCGACTTCGGTTCCATCGAAGGAATGTGGAACGTCATGGAGGAGAGGATTTAGAGATAGAAAATGAAGTAGTGAGATGTTTGAAGTTTTGAATGAATTATGTTCGATGTATTCTGTGTGTATCTGTCTCTGTTTTTTTTTACAGAATATGTACAAGCATATATATATAGGCATCTACCTAACTAACTAACTTAACTAATAACTTAGAAAGCTTAAGTTAATAACTAAACTAACTAATTAATTACATAATTAGAGAATAACTAACTAATTACAGCTCAGCTCTTAACAGATTCCAGTTCCTAGCAATAACTAAGACTGAGCAATTCATCAGTGGAACATCCAGGGATAAATGAGTCGGTTTTTACTAGATAAATAGGCTTGTAATGTTTGGTGAATAAATAGAATAAAAGGGTCTGAGGCTCAAACATAATTATTGGGTCAAAGGATAATTTAAAATATTAGGAAGGCTACTTTTTGGCCCTGGCTAAATTAATCAAAGAAGGCCTTCATCATTTCCGATTGGCTGGCATATAATCAATTAGCAAGCACTGAAGCAAATTCTGTCTCACTAACTAGCATGCAAGTTCACTCGGAAAAGAATAAAACAGGCTCAAAAGCTACAAATATAATAGTTAATCAGCCAGTCAGGTCCCCAAACTTAATGTAAGGTCATACATTCAGATTACTAACTAGCATGCCGAGTAAACAATTAATTAATGATGAGAAATAGTTATGGCCAGGGATCATGAGTTAAACAAAGTCGATCAATTACTTTATCCGACTAAAGCCTAAGAATCAGCAAACTTTAACTTATTAAGATGGATTTGAAATTAAACGCAATTAGCATATTTTAGCAATTAAGGAGTCAGAGTAATAGAAGACTTCCCTTTTTACCTGACTGGCAATGCCTGGAAAGCAATTACTCGGACTGACATGCATGGGTTTTCCGATACAATTGAGAAAAATTAAATAATAACAACAATCTTAATAAAAACATAAAATTCCATTACAACCATAAGAGAATATTCAATGTTCAGAAAACCATTAAAATAAAGTCAAGTCAGTACATAAAAACAACATAAAACACGGAGCAACAACTTAATCATCCTGATCCTTATTCTCTTCATTCTGCTCTGAAGATGATGGGAGATTAGCTGCTAGGGGTACGTCCTCAGAGGGAATAGTGAATCCAATGGAAGCCAACCATGCATCTCTGTCAGGTGGGGCTCCCATTTCTGCTGTGTGCTCTACCCTTAATCTGGTGGCAATCTTCCTGAGCATGAGATTGTGGTCCAAGACCCGATCATAGATTCCAAGTTGCATCTTCTTCATGACCTGCAATTCCTACAACACCATAGAAATGTCAGAAGAAGAAGAACCGGCTCCTGTAGATTGCCTGGGACGCTCGGGCTCTCTGGTTTTAAACTTTATATCATATTCTTCAGCCGCCTTAGCATCTCTGAACCTGTGCCTGTCAAAACTTTCAACTTCTGGCGATTCGTTCCTCTCAACTGCAGAAGATGCATTCCTCTGAACCGAAGGAGATGCATTCCTTTCAGCTTGACTTTGACTGGGTGCAGGTTTAGAAGAATCATATATACTTATGGTTGCCACTTCCTTTTCGTTATCTGTTTGCTTTGTTCTCACACTTCCTTCTGCAAAATTTGGTCTAGGTTTTTGCAGGAGTCTCTGTGATCTTCTTTTCATGGTTAATGATAAAAAATGCTGAAAAACAACCTAAATGAAAATAAGTACAGAAATCCAAAAGAAACACAACAAACTAAAAATGTGAGATGCATGGCTATGAACAATGGAAGAATATTAACAAAGAAACAGGAAAATACTAAGCATGTACTTAGAAGTGAACGAAATAAGTGAAATAAGTGGAAAGATGGTACCTTTCTTAGGAATCAGAAGGTGCCTTTTCGTCTTCAACCCAAGTTTCAGCGTATGAATTTAGGGTTTGTACGCTGAAAGGTTTTTATACTGTTGAAGTCACTACCCAAGAAACGCGTAAGTATGCTCCAGCTTTATTTATTACTTTATTATTATTATTATTATTATTATTATTATTATTATTATTATTATTATTATTATTATTTTTATAGGCATTCTCACTCGGCTCACATACTGAATAGGTGGAAGATTGAGTGAGAGTGGGAAGAGATGCCGAGTGGATTCACGAAAGATAAGTGACAGTGATGAAGAAGATGAATGAATGAATAAACGATGAAAAAGAACGAACAAATGAAGGCGATAAGTAAATGAAAGAGTGAGTGGAAGAACAATTGGAAGAACGACACGTGAATGAATACAGGATCCCGAGTGAATGAAAACTGAATGGAAATGATCCTGAGTGAATGAAGGACGAATGGATATAAGAACGAGTGAAAGAATAGATGAATGAAGTAGAGTGCATGAGAGACGAGTGAACAACTGCATTAAGATGTGAGTGAACAGAAAAGCGAGTGGGAAAAAGAACAATGAAAGTAAGACTGAGTGAAAGAAACAAAGAGTGAAATAAATGACGATTGGAAGAGTGTATGGAAGAACGAGTAGAAGAATGAATGAGTGGGAGATTGACAGAGTGAATAAAGGACGAGTGAATGAATGAATGAAGACTGAGTGATCGAATGGGAGATAGTGAATGGAAGACTGCAGAGGAAGAGACCGAGTGAAAGAGTGAAAAAAAATGAAAAGAAAATGACCGAGTGAATGAAAGATCGAGTGAGCATGGAGAAAGATACCGAGTGATGGAGATACTGAGTGGTAAAGGACGAGTGGAAGAGTAAACAAAACAACGAGTGCAGAGAAGGAATGAGTAAATAGAAGAACCGATGAATAAAAGACAAACGGAAAAATGAGAGCAAAGTTGAGTGAATGAAACAACAAGTGGAAGAGCGAATGGATAAAAGATAGAGTGTGGTAATGAAAGACTAAATGACAGGTGAGGAACGAAAAAGAAAGAGTGACCGAGTGAATGAAAGACGACTAGATTGAGGGTGGATGAAAAAGAAAAAAAATAGAGAGGTTTGTGAGAAAACCAAGAAAGAATTTAGGTGGAACGAAACAACGAGTAAATGAATACCGAGTAGATCGTACCGGGTAAGAATGAAAAATGAATGAATGAACAACGAGTGGTCGGAAGAACGGAAAAACGAGTGGAACAACACGAAAGAATTAATGACTGACTGGGTGAATAAACACGAGTGAAATACAGAACAAGAAGGAGAAAAACTAAGTGGATAAAAGAACAACTACAGGGGAAACTGAGTGAATGAAAATACTGAGTGGATGAAAGAAAAACACAGACGAAGCATTCATGAAATAATGAGTGAAAAAGATCGGGTGAATAAGTGACGAGTGGAAGAATGAAAGAGTGACCGAGTGAATGGAGAACGAGTGAAAGAGTGATAAGTCTTGAAAAGACTTAATTATTCTCCCTTTTATTTGAGTTAATTCATTGTTCAGTGATTAGTTTAGCCTTATTATTTAATTAATTGCTAATAATTTATAATTTATTTAATTATTTCAAAAGTGCTTAATTTATGTAAAGAAACTGATTAACAATATTAATTAGTTAAGAAATTGAGTTTTCATTAACCCAGCATGCAAATACGGGACAATCAGTAAACAAATGCTGGGCAAATTAGTTGTTTATTGGTGTAGGAAAAGGATCGCTCAAACCAAAAGGAAAAAGCCGAGCAAGATTTGGAAAATCTGAGTGAGATTTCACAAATCCGACTAAAAGAAGTCCAAGAGCCCAAACTGACCGAGACTTCAAAGAGGCCGACTGAAAAGACTTCTCAAAAGGTTGACTGGAAGGAATTAATTAAAATCCGACTTTAAAGGCTTCCAAGATACCGACTCCAAAATAGAACAGGGAACCGATTGAAGTAAAAAAGAAGAACCCGAGCGTCAATTTTAGAGTGCTGATTGAAAAGTCAATTCACTTAAGCGAAAGTTAAATTCGCTCAAGCGAGGGTCAACATTCGCTCAAGTGAGCAAGTTCGCTCAAGCGTGATGCCAAAATATCACTCTCACCCAAGCTTCTTCATAATGCTTAAGTGAGAAAGCAACTCTGCAGTACATATCTCAAGTTCGCCCAAGCGAGAACACAGTTCGCTCAAGCGAAAAGGCTGATATTTAAAACAGTGATTGTTCCCTCCGGAATCTGCTCGGCACTGATGTTATTTCCTGCTGCCTTCTCTCCTACTTCTGCACCTTAGTAATTTAAGTAGTGAACTGTTAATTAGTTGGTGCTGTGCTGTGATTAGCTAAGGATGAGTTGTAACTTGTTAAGATCTGAGCTGTAATTAGTTAAATCATTCTGTAAACTATGTAGTTAGTTAGTTTAGTCATTAACTTAAGTTTTCTAAGTTATTAGTTAAGTTAGTTAGTTAGGTAGATGCCTATATATATGTTTGTACATATTTTGTAAAAAAGGAGAGACATATTCACATAGAATACATAGAACACAATTCATTCGAACATCTCACTACTTCATTTTCTCTCTCTAAATCCTCTCCTCCATGACGTTCCATAATCCTTCGATGGAACCAAAGTCAATGGAGTTCTAAATCCCTAAGGTTAGGATTGCGAAGGTTAGCAATGGAGTCTTGAAGCTGTGAGCAAGGAAATCAACTTCTAGATCTTGAGGCGAACAAGCTGAGGAGTGGAGCAGTCTCACTGGATTGACAAATCTAGAACTGATGAAGAACTTCGCCAGTGAGGAATCATGGTTGAAGCTTAGGTAACTTCCAGCTTTCTAACTAGTTCAGGCCTAATCAATTTAGGTGAATAGTTAGAGTTCAACCTCCAATTTCGCATTAGATTCTTAGGTTAATTGAGCACTTAAGGAATTAAGGTTCGATGCTTAAGGATTAGTGTTTTTCACCTAAGGAATTAGGGAATAACCACAAGCGGATTGTCCTCTGGATTATGAAGTTCGATTATACTTCAATTGCATGTTTCTTGAGGAAATTGTGAACTGAAGCAATCCTGACCTGTTTTCTATTAATCACCTTTCACATTTCATCTTAACTCTATTTCTAGAAATACAAAAACAACTATAAAACATTAAAACAATCAAAAACCGAATGAAATTTCTGCGTCTTTTGTTGGTTCAGCTTGTACTAGTCCAAGATTGAGGTACTTACCATAATCCCTGTGGGACAATCAAATATACTACAATTTTAACGACTAGTGCGCTTGCCAAGATATAAATCTGAGAGTCACAATTTTTAAACAAAGATTTTCACACCAATTTGATGACTCAGGATTTTAGCATCAAGTTAATGGCGCCGTTGCCGGGGATTGTTGAGTAATATCAATAATCCTTGGACCGGTACTAGACTGAATCGTTTACTTTGTTTGCATTTATTACGTAGTTGAATTTTGTTTTTATTAGTAGTAGTTTGTTGTTTTCAAGTAGCTGTAGTCGTAGCTGTGAATCGTCCTTTTGTTTGATATTTGTTGTATGCAGTCAAGGAGCAGAGGAGAGCCTTTCTTCTTTGATCCTGACATCGACTTGTTAAAACGTAAACTGAGAAAAGAGAAAAAGCAAAAAGAACAAAAAGAAATTGAACAGAGGAGAGTTACATTAGGTGACTACTCCAGGCCGACTGAAGAAGGATCACAATCTAGCATCCTTAGGCCACCAATTTCAGCAAATAACTTTGAACTTAAACCAGCTTTATTGCAGTTAGTAAGAAATGAACAGTTCAGAGGAAGTGAGGTTGAGGATCCAAATTTGCATCTAGCAACCTTCCTCCAAATTTGTGATACAGTAAAAATGAACGGAGTCCCTGACGAGGCAATCCGACTGAGGTTGTTTCCATTTTCTCTAAGGGACCGAGCAAAAGCCTGGTTGCAGAGTCAACCGAGAGGCAGTATTTCTACTTGGGAGGACTTGTAGAGAAAATTTTTGATTAAATACTTTCTTCCCTCTAAATATGCAAAGTTGCGCAATGAAATCACGTGTTTCCAACAAAGAGAAGATGAGTCTTTGATGGAAGCATGGGATCGGTATAAAGAAAGTTTGAGGAGATGTCCTCATCATCAGATTTCTGATGTGCAACAGGTGACTATTTTCTATAATGGTGTTAGGCCAGCTACCAGGGTCCTGATTGATGCCTCAGCTGGAGGTTCATTAACAATAAAAACTGTAGAAGAAGCCATAGAGCTGATTGACGTTATGGCTTCTAATGAATGTCTGATTAGTGAAAGGAGCCAAGCCCCAAGGAGAGGGATATTAGAACTAGAAGCACAAGATGCTTATCTGGCTCAGAGTAAGCTAATGACTCAGGCTTTGGAGAAACTAAGCATACAGATTTCAGAACTCCAAAAGCCGAGTCAAGTTTCTATGATCAGTTGTGACTTTTGTGGTGGAGACCATGAGAACGGAATGTGTGATCCAAATGTGCCTTCTGAGCAAGTGAACTACATGGGGCAGCAACAATATCAAAGGAATTATCCTTCTAATTCCTTTAATCCTAATTACAGGAATCACCCTAATTTTTCCTGGCAGAAAGGTCCACATTTGAATCAGAACATTCCACCAAATCAACCCACAAATAGACCACAACAGCCTTCTCACCCTTTTGTTAAAGAAAAGTCAGAACTTGAGAACATACTTTCTCAGTTCATCCAGGCCACTCAGGCCAGTTTCAAAAATCAGGAAGCGTCCATAAGAAATCTAGAAAATCAAGTCGGACAGCTTTCTAAGCAATTAGCTGAGAGGCAAGCAGGCAATTTCCCTGGAGATACCGAGGTAAATCCAAGGGAACATTGCAAGGCTATAATCACTAGGAGTGGAAAAATTATTTCTCCATCTCCGAGTCAGGAAATAAGCTTAGAAAAAGAAAAAGAAAAAGAAATAGTGCAAGAAACCGAGCAAGTCAATAATGAAGCTGAAAATGAAAATGAAATAGAAAAAGAAAAAGAAAAAGAAAATAAAGTCCATCAAAAGAAAAAGAAAAAGGTTGATCTGATTCTGGAGGAAGCTTCTAAGCCGACTCCTAAAAAATTGAGAAATACTCTATTTCCACACAGGTTTAAAAAGCAAATAGAAGAGCAGAAGTTTGCTAGGTTCTTAGATGTATTCAAGAAACTTCACATAAATATCCCTTTTGCCGAGGCATTGCAGGAGATGCCTTCTTATGCAAAAATTTTGAAAGAGCTATTGTCCAAGAAGAGGAAGCTTAAGGGGGATGAAATGATTGCTCTCACTCAAGAGTGCAGTGCAATCATTCAAAAGAAACTTCCTCAAAAGCTAGAAGATCCTGGATCTTTTACAATACCATGTGCAATTGGGGATATTCATGTAGGAAGTGCTCTTTGTGACCTAGGAGCCAGCATAAATCTGATGCCTCTATCTTTGATGAAAAAACTGGGAATTAATGACCTATAACCGACTCGCATGTCTTTGCAGTTGGCTGACAGGTCCATTAAATATCCCCAAGGGATGCTGGAAGACTTGTTAGTTAAAGTAGACAAATTTATCTTTCCAGTAGATTTTATCGTGTTGGATATGGAGGCTGACCGAGAGATTCCTTTAATCTTAGGTAGACCTTTCCTAGCTACAGGCAGAGCATTGATTGATGTAGAAAAGGGTGAACTCATGTTGAGAGTTCAGGAGGAGCAGGTAACCTTTAATGTCTTCAATTCCATGAAACATCCGACTGAAAGGATGGATTGTTTAATGATTGAAGAAATTAAAAGTTACCAGACTCCAATGCTTTTAAAAACTGAGGAAGAGGCCTTACGAACTTTTTTGGAGGATGACTTTGACTCTGAGACTGAGGAGTTAAATGACTCTCACTCGGAAATACTGAACCTACTGGAAGTATTAGAAGTAGGTGATTTTGAAAAAGAAAAGAAAAATGATTTGAACATTACTGAAGTTGAGAAAGGAAAGGAAGTTTTTGAAGAAAAATGTGATTTAAAACCTTTACCTTCTCATCTAAAATATGTTTTCCTGAGAGAGGATGAAACACATCCTGTCATTATTAATGCTGACTTAAAAGAAGAGGATATGGACAAATTAATAGGGGTTTTAAAGGCACATGAATCTGCAATTGGCTGGAATATTTCTAACTTGAAGGGAATCAGTCCATCATTTTGTATGCACAAAATTCTGATGGAGGATGATTATTCCCCTGTAGTACAGCCACAACGCGGATTGAACCCAATAATGAAAGAGGTAGTCAAGAAAAACGTGGTCAAGCTTCTTGATGCAGGAATCATTTATCCTATCTCAGACAGCACTTGGATCAGTCTGGTCCAAGTGGTGCCCAAGAAAGGAGGGATGACAACTGTTAAAAATGAAAAAGGTGAAGTCATAGCTACTAGACCGACCACAGGATGGAGAATGTATATAGACTATAGAAGGTTGAATGACTTCACTCGGAAAGACCACTTTCCCTTGCCGTTTGTTGACCAGATGCTTGAGAGACTATCGGGTCAATAATACTACTGTTTCCTTGATGGTTACTCGGGTTATAACCAAATTGTGGTTGACCCAAAAGATTAAGAGAAGACAGCTTTCACCTATCCATACGGAATTTTTGCCTATAGGCGCATGCCATTCGGTTTGTGCAACGCTCTAGCAACCTTTCAAAGGTGTATGCTGGCGATCTTTGGGGACATGGTGGAGAAATTCATTGAAGTATTCATGGATGATTTCTCTGTCTTTGGTAGTAATTTTGATTCATGCCTCAGCAACCTATCTAAGGTGCTGGTGAGATGCCAAGAGACTAACCTTGTCCTTAACTGGGAAAATGCCATTTTATGGTTAAGGAAGAGATAGTCCTTGGCCATAAAATCTCTACTGAGGGCATTCAAGTAGACCGAGCCAAAATGGAAATCATTGAAAAACTTCCTCCTCCGATCAACGTGAAAGGAGTGAGGAGTTTTCTAGGATGTGTTGGCTTCTACAGAAGGTTCATAAAAGATTTTTCAAAAATAGCTAAGCCTTTGACCGACTTGCTTGTAAAAGATCATGTGTTTGTGTTTAATGAAAACTGTGTCAAGGCTTTTGAAAAATTGAAACAAAGTTTGATTTCAGCTCTGATCCTTGCAGTACCTGATTGGTCTTTACCGTTTGAATTAATGTGTGATGCAAGTGACTTTGCAATCGGAGCTGTGCTAGGTCAGAAAAAAGGAAAATTAACCCATGTAATTTATTATGCTAGTAAAGTGTTGAACAAAAATCAAATACATTACACCACTACTGAAAAAGAAATGCTTGCTGTGGTGTATGCATTTGATAAATTTCGAGCTTACTTGATTGGGGCCAAGGTCATTGTATATACAGATCACTCGGCAATCAAGTACTTACTAGCTAAGAAAGAATGTAAGCTGAGACTGATCAGGTGGGTTCTGTTACTCCAGGAGTTTGATTTAGAAATAAAAGATAAAAAGGGAGTAGAGAACTCAGTTGCTGATCAACTGTCTCGTCTGGAAGGAGAATCGGATTCTGTTTTAATAAAAGAAGAATTTCCAGACGAGAGGTTGATGGCAATTATCACCGGGCCATGGTATGCTGATATGGCCAACTTCAAAAGTGCCTCGGTGGTACCTGATGGCTGGACATCCCAAATGAAGAAAAAATTCTTTCATGATAGCAAAAACTTCCTTTGGGATGATCCATTTCTATATAAAATAGGAGTAGATGGAGTGATCAGGCGATGTGTGCCTGAATCCGAGCAAGAAAGGCTCTTGTGGCATTGCCACGACTCCTATTATGGAGGTCATCATGGTGCCTCCGGTACAGCAGCAAAGGTTTTACAGAGTGGCTTTTATTGGCCAACTATCTTTCAAGATGCTAAAGAGTATATCAAAAGGTGTGATAAATGTCAAAGGAGCGGAGGTCTCTCTGCTAAAGCTGGATGCCTTTGACAAACATTTTAATTGTGGAATTATTTGACGTTTGGGGTATCGACTTTATGGGACCATTTCCAAAGTCGTTCTCCAACGAATATATACTTGTTGCTGTTGACTATGTCTCTAAATGGGTGGAGGCAATCCCGACCAGAACCAATGATGCACATGTGGTGCTTAGGTTCATAAAGAAGAATATTTTCTCTAGGTTTGGAGTTCTGAGAGTACTTATTAGTGATGGGGGTTCACATTTTTGTAATAAAATAATGGAAAAAGCCCTACGTCACTATGAGGTTTTACATAAGATATCCACTCCTTACCATCCACAAACTTGTAGACAAGTTGAGCTGTCAAATAGAGAAATCAAGAGAATTTTAGAGAAAGTGGTCGGGAAATCTAGGAAAGATTGGTCGGTAAAATTAGATAATGCATTGTGGGCCTACAGAACAGCATTCAAAACTCTGATTGGCATGTCTCCGTATCAATTAGTTTACGGTAAGGCTTGCCATCTCCTTATGGAGTTGGAACATAAAGCGTGGTGGGCCACAAAGCTATTAAACATGGATTGTGACCAATCCCAGGAGGAAAGAGTTTTGAAACTCCATGAACTGGAGGAGTTCCGACTCAACGCTTATCAAAGTGCTTCCATTTATAAGGAGAAAACAAAAAGGTGGCACGATAAGTGGATCAATGATAAGTGTTGTATAGTACAATAAATTAGATCCAGTTTGCTTAGGATTTTTATCATTATCCATTGTATTTCCTTTATTTATTGTGATTTTTGCTTTCTTTCTACTCTATTCTACTTGGGTATGTTATTTTGCAGAAATTAAGGCAATAAAGGGTCAAAAACAAGAGAAAAACGACCATAAAATGATAAAGAAACAAGAAGAACAAGCCCAAAGTAGAAAGAACTCTCTTTTTATGCTAAAATCCAACCCAGAAATGCTGAATTTCGACTCAGAATGTTAAAATCTGACTCAAAATGACCAAATCCGAGTGGGATGACTGAGAAAGGACTAAATCCGAGTGGAATTACTCAGAATGGAGCAAATCTGAGTGGAATACTTCACTGTTGGATTAGAATCCGAGTGGAAAGTTCCCTATCTTAGACATTCCGAGTGATAAATGGCTGACTCTGTTGGAGGTTCAATGCTGAAAAGGAATAAGTCTCGGTTGGAGGAGATTCTGAGTGGAAGATCCCCTACTGCGACCAATCCGAGTGAAAAAAGGGACTGACCTTGAATAGATGCTGCCCAAAGCTATTTTCCGAGTGAAAGGATTGCTGATTGAAGTGAATCCGAGTGGGAGTTTTCTGATTACAAATAATTCGAGTGAAGAAATGTTGATTGAAACAAGTCTGAACTGTTTTTCTGTGCCAAACTACCTCCGATTGGAAAACTCCCGAGTGGTCAAAACTGTTGTCCGAGCAGAAGAAGTCACTGAAAGAGCAACTGTTGAATAAGGGGGAATCCGAGTGGTTTCATTCGGAGAAAATGGCATTCTCAAGCGGAACAAGGAATTTCCGAGTAATGCCTTAAGCAAGCAAGGAAAATCCAACCAGGAGTGAATCATACTCAGACAGATTCTCACAGTTTCACACTAAGTCCGAGTGAGATCTCTGCAACGAAGAATACCGAGTTAGTTGGGTTAGAAACCTATGTTTCCAAGCTAAGAGAGATACGGACTCGGAAAGAAATTCAATCAGTCAGATTCTAACCCTTCAAGTGCAAGTTTCTGAGTAAAAGTGGAGGCCATTCCGAGTGAGAAGTAAGAAGGCACTTCCGAGTGAATGTATCCAAATGAATTTGTCCGAGTGAATTCCAAAGCAAAATCTGAGCAAAGTTTTAACCGAGTGGTTCAAATTCAGAGACAGCCGAGTGAAAATGGTTGGGAACCGATTGAATAAATTCTGATCCTGAGTGAGTCTTCAATCAGTTCCGAATGAACTCCATGAACCTGAGCCGAGTGAATGGTTTTAGTCGGTTCTGAGTCCTTCTATAGTCAATGCCGACTGAATGGCTCAATCAGAGTTAATCTTCAGTCACTCTTCACTCGTCCTTTCATCCAGCTTCATCACCAACCGGTTCTCCTCTAAACACCGACCCCCAACAACACTGACTGGCTTTCACTCGGATTTGTGTCCAAAGTCACCTTTTCACTCGGTATTTTGCACAAAAGGCCTTTTTTCCACTCGGATTCTAGAGAGAAGGTGAAAACTGACCCAATTCTTCACAATGCAACACTGGATCACTACCTCCATCAACACCGACTCCTTCCATCTCTTCACAGGCCCAACACCGGATCAATAGAACACCGGCCACAATCAACAACACTCCTCTCCACACCGTCCAGCAACTCCACTGTCCCTCAAGCCACAACACCGTCCCCTCTCCTTTCAAAACCGACCTACACTCCACAACTCCAAACATCAGATCACTCTACACTGTCCTCAATCCAGAACACCGTCCCATTCCCTCTCCCTTTCCGTTCCAACATAACACCGGCTCCAACACCTCTCTCCATACCGTCCAATATCAACTTCACACCGCCCAGACTCTTCTCTCCAACCAACACCGTCCAGCACTCATCAAACCACCCTCCAGCAAGCTTTCACTCGGATTTTAGGGGAAAAGTGAAAACTGACCCATTTTCCACTCGGAATTTGCCCAGCTGAATAAATCCAAGCACCGAATTATTGGAAATATTAAAATAATGCAATTTGGGACAGTTGGAAGTCACATGCACCGAAAGTTTTCTCCCACTTGACACCATCCAGGCTGTCTCTAAGCTATGATGGTGGGCCAGCTAAGAAGAAGACAATTGCACCAACTGGCAACGCGTTTTCCAAGTTGACTTCTTCCCTTCCTTTGCCTATAAAAGGGAACACGGATAGCACCACCAAACCATCGAACAATCACTTCAATTCAATTTCCTTTTCTTTCTTTTCTTTCTTTTCTTTCTTTTCTCTCTTCCGTCCTTCTCTTTTCTTTTCTTTCTTTCTTTTTCATTTTCTTCTTCGTTCCTTCTCCTTTCTCTTTCATTTTAATTTCTCTTTTCCTTTCTTTTTCTTTATTTTATTTTAAGATTTGTGAATTGTAAAAGTGAGAATTTAAATTTGTAATTGGTGGAGAAATTATTACAACAAGGAATTACAGTGGTAAATTATTCTGAGCTTTTGGAGAAACCCGTAAGTCTTTATTTTTACCATGTCTTGCATGTTTTATTTTTCCATCATATATATGAATTTGAATTATTTTATGAGTAGCTAAATTAATTATCTTGGGATGAAAGGGGTATGATAATATTTTATATTAATGTTATTTTGACTTGGAATTAAATAAATTTCTGTTTTCCATTTAGTTTAATTATGCTCAATGCTTTTAGTAATTCCTAACAAGAACCTAAATGATAAAACTGTATACTTACGGGTATATTAGTAAGTTTAGGTAATAAATAGAATCGAGAGATTTATTTTTACCGGAAAGTTTTGAACTAAACCTAAGATTTTTGAGATGCTTTTTGTGACCTCGGTAAAACCGTGAAAGTAATCAAAATTCTTTTGAGGAAATAAAAGGGATTTTCATAAAACGATAATGGGCCTTTCTGAGGATTAAGCAGCGCTTTCCATAGGTTAGGTACATTAATAGGATTCCGAGAGGAACATATTAATTAGCTTTTGGAAAATTCGCCTTGGAAAACTTAATTCGATTCTTATTTATGAAAAGTTAAAATTCATTAACATAAAATAGAGTCTTAATCCCCCGAAATCCCAAGATACTCTCAACTTTGATTTTTTTAAGTGTCAAGTAAATTTTGTTTCTAAATTTAGATTTTTAAATTATGTTTTATTTTACAAAAACCTTAAAAATCAATTGTGTGGATAATTAAATTTTAATATGCCGGTACTTTGAACACAGTCCCTGTGGAGAACGATAATCTTTTATATTACGCGACATAACTCGTGTGCTTGCGGGCCCTGTCAATCAATAAGAAGGAGTTTCATAAGGGTGATCAGGTTTTGTTATTCAATTCCCGACTGAGACTCTTCCCTGGAAAACTTAGATCGAAGTGGTCGGGGCCTTTTACTATAAATAAGGTTTTTCCTCATGGTGCAGTTGAGCTAAAAGACCCGACTACCGATCAGATTTTTAAGGTAAATGGCCAGCGACTCAAACTCTACTTTGGAGGAGAGTTTGATAGGCAGAAAACCTCCTTGTTACTGCAGGCATCCTCTTAGATGCAACAAGGTCAAGCTAGTGACCTTAAAGAAGCGCTCTAGGGAGGCAGCCCTACGTTTCAAGTGTTTTATTTTGTGCTTTATGTCGGAATGAATAAAAAGAGAAAACTAAAAATTTAGTGAATAAAGTGTGAATAAAATTTGTGAAGTTTTGAAGAAGGGAGTCCGAGCTTGGTTCTTCTATTTCGCTCAGGTGAAACACTAGTAGCTTAGGCGAGACGCTGCTGCTGTTGCTTCGCGCTTAAGTGAAAGTTTACTGAGCTTGAGCGAGAGTAGTACACTCGAATAACTATTACTCATTCTTAACCCTTTTTCCCAACTGAACTTCACTCGTCATTCTTCAAAATTCCAAATTTTGATGTGAATATATATATAAAAAAAGGGGAGACTTTAATAAATGATTTCTGATCGTCGATTTAATAAAAGGGTCAGATGATGAAGGGTGATTTATTTCAGTCAGCCTTTTATCACTCGAATTCATCACTCATCACAGTCAGTTTTGTATCCATTAGTCTCCTATTCACTCAGTATATTTTCTTGTCAGTTTTGTGTTCACTCGGTGTTCCACTTTTCTCATCCATCCACTCGACTTTCTCACTCAGTCTCTCATTCCCTCGCTTGATCTCTTTCACCCATTCTCCATTCACTCGGTCACTCTTTCATTCTTCCAGTCGATAACTCAGATTTCATTCATTCATTCACTCAGTTTCCACTGTAGTTGTTCTTTTATCCACTCAGTTTATCTCCTTCTCCTTCTGTATTTCACTCGGGTTTATTCACCCGGTCAGTCAGCCATGATTTCGATTTCTTTCACTTGTTTTTCCATTTTCCGACCACTCGTTGTTTGTTCATTCGTTTTTCATTTTTACCTGGTATAGTCCACTCGGTATTCATTTACTTGTTGTTCATTCCTTCTCTGCACTCGTTGTTTTGTTTACTTTTCCGCTCATCCTCTTCCATTCATCCTTTATCACTCGGTATCTTTCTCCATATTCACTCGGTCATTTTCTTTTCACTCTTTTTACTCATTCACCCGGTCTCTTCCTTTACAGTTTTCCATTCATTATCTCCCATTCGATCACTTGGTTTTCATTCATTCGTTCACTTTAATTCACTCGTCCTTTATACACTCTGTCAATCTCCCACTCATTCATTCTTCCACTCGTTCTTCTATACACTCTTCCAATCGTCATTTATTTCACCCTTTCTTTCTTTCACTCGGTCTTACTTTCACTATTCTTTCTCCTACCCGCTTTTCTGTTCACTCGTATTTCACTGTAGTTATTCATTCGTTTCTCATGCACTCTGCTTCATTCATGCATTCTTCCATTTGTTCTTGTATCCATTCGTCTTTCATTCACTCAGGATCATTTCCATTCAGTTTTCATTCACTCGGGATCCTGTATTTATTTACGAGTCTTTCATTCATTCTTTTACTCACTCTTTCATTTACTTATCGCTTTCATTCGCTCATTCTTTTTCATCGTTTGTTCATTCATCCGTCTTCTATTTTCGTGAGTCCACTCGGCATCTCTTCCCACTCTCACTCGATCTTCCACCTATTCAGTATGTAAGCCAAGTAAGAGTGTCTAAAAATAATAATAATAATAAATATATAAAATAAAATAAATATTATAATAATAATAAAGTAATAAATAAAGCTGGAACATACTTACGCGTTTCTTAGTTAAGTGACTTCAACAATATAAAAAACCTTTCAGCTTCCAAACCCTAAGTACCTACGCTGAAACTTGGGTTGAAGATGAAAAGGCACTTTCTAATCTCTAAGAAAGGTACTATCTTTCCACTTATTTCACTTATTTCGTTCACTTCTAAGTACATGTTTAGTATTTTCTTGCTTCTTTGTTAATATTCTTCCACTATTCATAGCCATGCATCTCACATTTTTGGTTTGTTGTGTTTGTTCTGGATTTTGGTACTTATTTTCATTTAGGTTGTTTATCAGCATTCTTTTATCATTAGCCATGAAAAGAAGATCACAGAGACTCCTGCAAAAACCTAGACCAAATTTTGCAGAAGGAAGTGTGAGAAAAAAGTAAATAGATAACAAAAAGGAAGTGGCAACCATAAGTATATCTGATTCTTCTGAACATGCACCCAGTCAAAGTAAAGCTGAGAGGAATGCATCCCCTGCAGTTGAGAGAAATGAATCGCCAGAAGTTGAAAGTGTTAAGGCTGTTAAAGACTATGCTATAAAGTTTAAAACCAGAGAGTCTAAGCGTCCCAAGCAATCTGCAGGAGCCGGTTCTTCTTCTTCTAACATTTGTATGGTGTTGCAGGAATTACAGGTCATGAAGAAGATGTAACTTGGAATTTATGATCGGGTCTTGAACCACGATCTCATGCTCAGAAAGATTGCCATGAAATTAAGGGTAGAACACACAACAGAAATGGGAGCCCCACCTGACAGAGATGCGTGGTTAGCTTCCATTGGATTCACTATTCCCTCATAGGACGTATCCCGAGCAGCTGATCTCTCACCATCTTTCGAGCAGGACAAAGAGAATGAAGATCAGGATGATTGAGTTGTTGCTATGTGTTATTATGATGTTTTATGTAATTGACTTGACATTATTTTAAGTGTTTCCTGAACAATGAATTCGCTTTTATTTTAGTTGTAATGAAATTTTCTTTCTTTGTTAAATTACTTGTTTTATTCTGTTTTTCGAATGTATCGGTAAATTCATGCATCTCAATCCGACCACGTGTTTCCCATCCACAGCCACTCAGGTAAAAGGGGAAGTATTTTTCCGACTCACTCCTTAATTAATATTCTGACTCATTAATTGCCAAAATATATTTATTGTTTAATTTCAAATCCATCTTAATAATTTGAAAGTTTGCTGATTCTTAAGTTGTAGTCGGATAAATTAACTGATCGGCTTTGTTTAACTCATGATCTCTGCCCATAACTAATTTTCATCATTAATTAATTGTTTACTCGGCATGCTAGTTAGCAATCTGAATGTATGACCTTACATGAAGTTTGGGGACATGACTGGCTGATTAACTATTATATTCGTAGCTTTTTAGCCTGTCTTATCCTTTTCCGAGTGAACCTGTATGCTAGTTAGTGAGATAGAATTTGCTTCAGTACTTGCTAATTGATTGTATGCCAGCCAATTGGAAATTATGAAGGCCTTCTTTGTTAATTTAGCCAGGGCCAAATAGTAGCCTTCCTAATATGTTTAATTACCCTTTGACCCAAAAATTATGTTTGAGCCTGAGACCCTTTTATTCTATTTATTCACCTAACGTTACAAGCCTATTTATCTCGAAAAAAACCGATTGCTTTACCCCTGGATGTCCCACTGATGAATTGCTCAGTCTTACTTATTGCTAGGGACTAGCAAGTTCTAAGTTTGGGGATGAAGAGTGTGCCTAGCATCAATTAAGGACACACTCCGACCTTGGTTATAGATGAATAAATAGAGAAATGAAGGGAGGAATAGAAAAATAGAAAAGCTGAGAAGAAAGAAGAAAAAATGAAAGGTGCAAAGCACCGATTGAAAAAAAATGTGATCGGAAAAAGGATGGAAAAGAAGGAAGAAAAAGAAGGTGCAAAGCACCGAAAGTGTTAAGTTAGCATTTACTCGGAAAATAATGGAGCTTGCTAAGTAGAGGCAGTTAAGTTGAAAATTGAGTCAAGGCATCAGTGGACACATCTTGTAACCCGATATTCACTCAGAAAACAATAATTGAGCCTGTAGTCCAGCCCCATTATAAGCTTAAAAAAGCCCTTACTGATCTGATTGTGTTGGCATATGGCATGACATTTAGAACTATTGCAAGCCTATGTTTATCTAACAAGTATGCAGGTGATGAGTGCATTTTATTCACCCTATACACCGAGAGAAGAGTTAAACACCGACCAGTGAGGAAAGCATCAGCAGCTTGTCTCCCAAAGAAGGTGTAAGTTATTATACTTTTAGAAATTGCGAAAAGAAAGCATGGTCGGTATTCAATAATTATAGCATGAACTAAGTTAAGGAAAGGTTGATTGTGTTAAATAACAGCTTGTTAGTTAATTAATCTGAATATTTGCTTGAGGACAAGCAAGTTTGAAGTTTGGGGATGTGATAAGTCTTGAAAAGACTTAATTATTCTGCCTTTTATTTGAGTTAATTCATTGTTCAGTGATTAGTTTAGCCTTATTATTTAATTAATTGCTAATAATTTATAATTTATTTAATTATTTCAAAAGTGCTTAATTTATGTAAAGAAACTGATTAAAAATATTAATTAGTTAAGAAATTGAGTTTTCATTAACCCAGCATGCAAATACGGGACAATCAGTAAACAAATGATGGGCAAATTAGTTGTTTATTGATGCAGGAAAAGGATCGCTCAAGCCAAAAGGAAAAAGCCGAACGAGATTTGGAAAATCCGAGTGAAATTTCACAAATCCGACTGAAAGAAGTCCAAGAGCCCAAACTGACCGAGACTTCAAAGAGGCCGACTAAAAAGACTTCTCAAAAGGTTGACTGGAAGGAATTAATGAAAATCTGACTTGAAAGGCTTCCAAGATACCGACTCCAAAATAGAAAAGGGAACCGATTGAAGTAAAAAAGAAGAACCCGAGTGTCAATTTCAGAGTGCTGATTGAAAAGTCAATTCGCTCAAGCAAAAGTTAAATTCGCTCAAGTGAGGGTCAACATTCGCTCAAGTGAGCATGTTCGCTCAAGCGTGATCCCAAAATATCACTCTCGCCCAAGCTTCTTCATAACGCTTAAGTGAGAAAGCAACTCTGCAATACATATCTCAAGTTCGCCCAAGCGAGAACATAGTTCGCTCAAGCGAAAAGGCTGATATTTAAAACAGTGATTGTTCCCTCCAGAATCCGCTTGGCACTGATGTTATTTCCTGCTGCCTTCTCTCCTACTTCTGCACCTTAGTAATTTAAGTAGTGAACTGTTAATTAGTTGGTGTTGTGCTGTGATTAGCTAAGGATGAGCTGTAACTTGTTAAGATCTGAGCTATAATTAGTTAAATCATTCTGTAAACTATGTAGTTAGTTAGTTTAGTCGTTAACTTAAGTTTTCTAAGTTATTAGTTAAGTTAGTTAGTTAGGTAGATGCCTATATATATGTTTGTACATATTCTGTAAAAAAGAAGAGACAGATTCACATAGAATACATAGAACACAATTCATTCAAACATCTCACTACTTTATTTTCTCTCTCTAAATCCTCTCCTCCATGACGTTCCACAATCCTTCGATGGAACCAAAGTCAATGGAGTTCTAAATCCCTAAGGTTGGGATTGCGAAGGTTAGCAATGGAGTCTTGAAGCTGTGAGCAAGGAAATCAACTTCTAGATCTTGAGGCGAACAAGCTGAGGAGTAGAGCAGTCTCGCTGGATTGACAAATCCAGAACTGATGAAGAACTTCGCCAGTGAGGAATCATGCCTGAAGCTTAGGTAACTTCCAGCTTTCTAACTAGTTCAGGCCTAATCAATTTAGGTGAATAGTTAGAGTTCAACCTCTAATTTCGCATTAGATTCTTAGGTTAATTGAGCACTTAAGGAATTAAGGTTCGATGCTTAAGGATTAGTGTTTTTCACCTAAAGAATTAGGGAATAACCACAAGCGAATTGTCCTCTGGATTATGAAGTTTGATTATTCTTCAATTGCGTGTTTCTTGAGGAAATTGTGAACTGAAGCAATCCTGACCTATTTTCTATTAATCACCTTTCACATTTCATCTTAACTCTGTTTCTGGAAATACAAAAACAACTATAAAACATTAAAACAATCAAAAACCGAATGAAATTTCTGCGTCTTTTGTTGGTTCAGCTTATACTAGTCCAAGATTGAGGTACTTACCACAATCCATGTGGGACGATCAAATATACTACAATTTTAACTTTAGAGTCACAATATTTAAACAAAGATTTTCACACCAATTTGATGACTCGGGATTTTAGCATCAAAGAGATCGGGCGAGGGAATGAGAGACTGAGTGAGAAAGACGAGTGGATGAAAAAGAAAAACAGAAGACCGAGTGAACACAAGACTGACAAGAAAATATACTGAGTAAATAGGAGACTAATTGATACAAAACTGACTGTGATGAGTGATGAATCCAATTGATAAAAGGCTGACTGAAATAAATCACCCTTCATCATCTGACCCAATTATTAAATCAACGATCATAAATCATTTATTAAAGTCTCCCTTTTTATTCACATTAAAATTTGGAATTTATTGAAGAATGACTAGTGAAGTTCAGTCTGGAAAAAGGGTTAAGAATAAGTAACAGTGATCCGAGTGTACTACTCTCGTTCGAGCTCAGTAAACTTTCGCTTAAGCTTGAAACAACAGCAGCAGCTTCTCGCCTAAGCTACAAGTGCTTCGCCTGAGCGAAATGGAAGAATCAGGCTCAGACTCCCTTCTTTAAAACTTCATAAATTTTATTCAAACTTTATTCACTAAATTTTTAGTTTTCTTTTTATTAATTCTGACACAAAGCACAAAATAAAACACTCGGAACGTAGGGCTGCCTCCCTAGAGCGCTTCTTTAAGGTCACTAGCTTGACCTTTTGGCATCTAAGAGGATGCCTGCAGTAACAAGGAGCTTTTCTGCCTATCTAACTCTCCTCCAAAGTAGAGTTTGAGTCGCTGGCCATTTACCTTAAAAATCCAATCGGTGGTCGGGTCTTTCAGCTCAACTGCACCATGAGGAAAAACCTCATTTACAGTAAAAAGCCCCAACCACTTAGATCTAAGCTTTCCAGGGAAGAGTCTCAGTCGGGAATTGAATAACAAAACCTGATCACCCTTTTGAAACTCCTTCTTATTGATCCACTTATCATGCCACCTCTTTGTTTTCTCCTTATAAATAGAGGCACTTTGATAAGCGTTGAGTCGGAACTCCTCCAGTTCATAGAGTTTCAAAACTCTTTCCTCCTGGGATTAGTCACAATCCATGTTTAATAGCTTTGTGGCCCACCATGCCTTATGTTCCAACTCCACAGGGAGATGACAAGCCTTACCGTAAACTAATTGATACAGGGGCATGCCAATCAGAGTTTTGAAGGTTGTTCTGTAGGCCCACAATGCATCATCTAATTTTACCGACCAATCTTTCCTAGATTTCCCGACCACTTTCTCTAAAATTCTCTTGATTTCTCTATTTGACAGCTCGACTTGTCCACAAGTTTGTGGATGGTAAGGAGTGGATATCTTATGTAAAACCTTATAGTGATGCAGGGCTTTTTCCATTATTTTATTACAAAAATGTGAACCCCCATCACTAATGAGCACTCTCGGAACTCCAAACCTAGAGAAAATATTCTTCTTTATAAACCTAAGCACCACATGTGCATCATTGGTTCTGGTCGGGATTGCCTCCACCCATTTGGAGACATAATCAACAGCAACAAGTATATATTCGTTAGAGAACGACTTTGGAAATGGTCCCATAAAGTCGATACCCCAGACGTCAAATAATTCCACAACTAAAATGTTTGTCAAAGGCATGCCAGCTTTAGCAAAGAGACCTCCGCTCCTTTGACATTTATCACACCTTTTGACATACACTTTAGCATCCTGAAAGATAGTCGGCCAATAAAAGCCACTCTGTAAAACCTTTGCTGCTGTACGGGAGGCACCATGATGTCCTCCATAATAGGAGTCGTGGCAATGCCACAAGAGCCTTTCTTGCTTGGGTTCAGGCACACATCGCCTGATCACTCCATCTACTCCTATTTTATACAGAAATAGATCATCCCAAAGGAAGGTTTTACTATCATGAAAGAATTTTTTCTTCATTTGGGATGTCCAGCCGTCAGGTACCACCGAGGCACTTTTGAAGTTGGCCATATCAGCATACCATGGCCCGGTGATAATTGCAATCAACCTCTCGTCTGGAAATTCTTCTTTTATTAAAACAGAATCCGATTCACCTTCCAGACGAGACAGTTGATCGGCAACTGAGTTCTCCACTCCTTTTTTGTCTCTTATTTCTAAGTCAAACTCCTGGAGTAACAGAACCCACCTGATCAGTCTCGGCTTAGATTCTTTCTTAGCTAGTAAGTACTTGATTGCCGAATGATCTGTATATACAATAACCTTGGCCCCAATCAAGTAAGCATGAAATTTATCAAATGCATACACCACAACAAGCATTTCTTTTTCAGTAGTGGTGTAATGTATTTGATTTTCATTCAACACTTTACTAGCATAATAAATTACATGAGTTAATTTTCCTTTTTCTGACCCAGCACAACTCCGACTGCAAAGTCACTTGCATCACACATTAATTCAAACGGTAAAGACCAATCGGGTGCTACAAGGATCAGAGCTGAAGTCAAACTTTGTTTCAATTTTTCAAAAGCCTTGACACAGTTTTCATTAAACACAAACACATGATCTTTTACAAGCAAGTCGGTCAAAGGCTTAGCTATTTTTGAAAAATCTTTTATAAATCTTTTGTAGAAGCCAGCACATCCTAGAAAACTCCTCACTCCTTTCACATTGATCGGAGGAGGAAGTTTTTCAATGATTTCTATCTTGGCTCTATCCACTTGAATGCCCTCAGCAGAGATTTTGTGGCCAGGGACTATCCCTCCCTTAACCATAAAATGACATTTTTCCCAGTTAAGGACAAGGTTAGCCTCCTGGCATCTTACCAGCACCTTAGATAGGTTGCTGAGGCATGTATCAAAACTACTACCAAAGACAGAGAAATCATCCATGAATACTTCAATGAATTTCTCCACCATGTCCCCAAAGATTGCCAGCATACACCTTTGAAAGGTTGCTGGAGCATTGCATAAACCGAATGGTATACGCCTATAGGCAAAAATTCCATATGGACAGGTGAATGTTGTCTTCTCTTGATCTTTTGGGTCAACCACAATTTGGTTATAACCCGAGTAACCATCAAGGAAGCAGTAATATTCATGACCCGACAGTCTCTCAAGCATCTGGTCAACAAACGGTAAGGGAAAGTGGTCTTTCCGAGTGAAGTCATTCAACCTTCTATAGTCTATACACATCCTCCATCCTGTGGTCGGTCTAGTAGCTATGACTTCACCTTTTTCATTTTTAACAGTTGTCATCCCTCCTTTCTTGGGCACCACTTGGACCGAGCTGATCCAAGTGCTGTCTAAGATAGGATAGATGATTCCTGCATCAAGAAGCTTGACCACCTCTTTCCTGATAGCCTCTTTCATTATGGGGTTCAATCTGCGTTGTGGCTGAACTACAGGGGAATAATCATCCTCCATCAGAATTTTGTGCATACAAAATGATGGACTGATTGCCTTCAAGTCTGAAATATTCCAGCCAATCGCAGATTCGTTTGTCTTTAAGACCCCTATTAATTTGTCAACATCCTCTTCTTTTAAGTCAGCATTAATAATGACAGGATGTGTTTTGTTCTCTCTCAGGAAAACATATTTCAGATGAGAAGGTAAAGGTTTTAAATCATATTTTTCTTCAGAAATTTCCTTTCTTTTTTCAACTTTAGTAATTTTCAAATCATTTTTATTTTCTTTTTCAAAATCACCTACTTCCAATACTTCCAGTAGGTTCAGCATTTTCGAGTGAGAGTCATTTAACTCCTCAGTCTCGGAGTCAAAGTCATCCTCCAAAAAGGTTCGTAAGGCCTCTTCCTCAGTTTTTAAAAGCATTGGAGTCTGGTAACTTTTAATTTCTTCAATCATTAAACAATCCATCCTTTCAGTCGGATGTTTCATGGAATTGAAGACATTAAAAGTTACCTGCTTCTCCTGAACTCTCAGCATTAGTTCACCCTTTTCTACATCAATCAATGCTCTGCCTGTAGCTAGAAAGGGTCTACCTAAGATCAAAGGAATCTCTCGATCAGCCTCCATATCCAACACTATAAAATCTGCTGGGAAGATAAATTTGTCTACCTTAACTAACAGGTCTTCCAGCATCCCCTGGGGATATTTAATAGACCTGTCAGCCAACTGCAAAGACATGTGAGTCAGTTGCAGGTTATTAATTCCCAGTTTTTCAGATTTTTACTAGCTCCTAGGTCACAAAGAGCACTTCCTACATGAATATCCCCAATTGCACATGGTATTGTAAAAGATCCAGGATCTTCTAGCTTTTGATGAAGTTTCTTTTGAATGATTACACTGCACTCTTGAGTGAGAGCAATCATTTCATCCCCCTTAAGCTTCCTCTTCTGAGACAATAGCTCTTTCAAAAATTTTGCATAGGAAGGCATCTCCTGCAATGCCTCGGCAAAAGGGATATTTATGTGAAGTTTCTTGAATACATCTAAGAACCTAGCAAACTTTTGCTCTTCTATTTGCTTTTTAAACCTATATGGAAATGGAGCATTCCTCAGTTTCTCAGGAGTCAGCTTAGAAGCTTCCTCCAGAATCAGATCAACCTTTTTCTTTTTCTTTTGGTGGACTTTATTTTCTTTTTCTTTTTCTGTTTCATTTTCATTTTCAGCTTCATTATTAACCTGCTCAGTTTCTTGCACTATTTTTTTTTCTTTATCTTTTTCTGAGCTTCTTTCCTGACTCGGAGATGGAGAAAGAATTTTTCCACTCCTAGTGGTTATAGCCTTACAATATTCCCTTGGATTTACCTCGGTATCTCCAGGGAAATTGCCTGCTTGCCTCTCAGCTAATTGCTTAGAAAGCTGTCCGACTTGATTTTCTAGATTTCTTATGGACGCTTCCTGATTTTTAAAACTGGCCTGAGTGGCTTGGATGAACTGAGAAAGTACATTCTCAAGTTCTGACTTTTCTTTAACAGGGGGTGAGAAGGTTGTTATGGTCTATTTGTGGGTTGATTTTGTGGGATGTTCTGATTCAAATGTGGACCTTTCTGCCAGGAAAAATTAGGGTGATTCCTGTAATTAGGATTAAAGGAATTAGAAGGATAATTCCTTTGATATTGTTGCTTCCCCATATAGTTCACTTGCTTGGAAGGCACATTTGGATCACACATTCCATTTTCATGGTCTCCACCACAAAAGTCACAACTTATCATAGAAACTTGACTCGGCTTTTGGAGTTCTGAAATATGTATGCTTAGTTTCTCCAAAGCCTGAGTCATTAGCTTACTCTGAGCCAGATAAGCATCTTGTGCTTCTAGTTCTAATATCCCTCTCTTAGGAACTTGGCTTCTCTCACTAATCAGACATTCATTAGAAGCCATAACGTCAATCAGCTCTATGGCTTCTTCTACAGATTTAGTTATTAATGAGCCTCCAGCCGAGGCATCAATCAGGACCCCGGTAGCTGGCCTGACACCATTATAGAAAATAGTGACTTGTTGCACATCAAAAATCTGATGATGAGGACATCTCCTCAAACTCTCTTTATACTGATCCCATGCTTCCATCAAAGATTCACCTTCTCTTTGTTGGAAACACGTGATTTTATTGCGCAACTTCGTATATTTAGAAGGAGGAAAGTATTTAATCAAAAATTTTCTTTGCAAGTCCTCCCAAGTGGAAATACTGCCTCTCGGTTGACTCTGCAACCAGGCTTTTGCTCGGTCCCTTAGAGAAAATGGAAACAATCTTAGTCGGATTGCCTCTTCAGGGACTCCGTTCATTTTTATTGTATCATAAATTTAAAGGAAGGTTGCTAGATGCAAATTTGGATCCTCAACCTCACTTCCTCCGAACTGTTCATTTCTTACCAACTGCAGTAAAGCTGGTTTAAGTTCAAAATTATTTGCTGAAATCGGTGGCCTAAGGATGCTAGATTGCGATCCTTCTTCAGTCGGCCGGGAGTAGTCACCTAATGTAACTCTCCTCTGTTCCATTTCTTTTTGTTCTTTTTGGTTTTTCTCTTTTCTCAGTTTACGTTCTAACAAATCGATATCAGGATCAAAGAAGAAAGGCTCTCCTCTGCTCCTTGATTGCATACAACAAATGTCAAACAAAAGAACAATACGACTACAGCTACACGAAAGCAACAAACTACAACTAATAAAAACAAAATTCAAACTACGTAATAAATGTAAACAAAAGTAAACGGTTCAGTCTAGTACCGGTCCAAGGATTATTGATATTACTCAACAATCCCCGGCAACGGCGCCATTAACTTGATGCCAAATCTCCAAGTCATTATTTTGATATGTAATCCTCAGAAGATTTACGCTTTGGCAAGCGCACCAGTCGTTAAAATTGTATTATATTTGATCATCCCACAGGGATTGTGGTAAGTACCTCAATCTCAGACTAGTACAAGCTAAACCAACACAAGCACAGAAAGTTCATTCGGTTTTTGTTGGTTTAATGTTTTCTAGTTGTTTTTGTATTTCCAGAAACAGTGTTAAGATGAAATGTGAAAAGTGATTAATAGAAAATAGGTCAGGATTGCTTCAGTTCACAAATTCATCAAGAAACATGCAATTTAAGTATAATCAAACTTTATAATCCAGAGGACAATCCGCTTGTGGTTATTCCCTAATTCCTTAGGTGAAAAACACTAATCCTTAAGCATCGAACCTTAATTCCTTAAGTGCTTAATTAACCTAAGAATCTAATGCGAAATTGGAGGTTGAACTCTAACTATTCACCTAAATTGATTAGGCCTGAACTAGTTAGAAAGCCAGAAGTTACCTAAGCTTCAACCATGATTCCTCACTAGCGAAGTTCTTCATCAGTTCTGGATTTGTCAATCTAGCAATTCAGATCCACTCCTCAGCTTGTTCGCCTCAGGATCTAGAAGTTGATTTTCTTGCTCACAGCTTCAAGATTCCATTGCTAACCTTCGCAATCCCAACCTTAGGGATTTAGAACTCCATCGACTTCGGTTCCATCGAAGGAATGTGGAACGTTATGGAGGAGAGGATTTAGAGAGAGAAAATGAAGTAGTGAGATGTTCGAAGTTTCGAATGAATTGTGTTCGATGTATTCTGTATGTATCTGTCTCTGTTTTTTTTTTTTACAAAATATGTACAAGCATATATATATAGGCATCTACCTAACTAACTAACTTAACTAATAACTTATAAAGCTTAAGTTAATAACTAAACTAACTAACTAATTACATAATTACATAATAACTAACTAATTACAGCTCAGCTCTTAACAGATTCTAGTTCCTCATTAGCTAATTTACAGCTCAGCACTTAAATTACTAAGGTACAGAAGTAGGGGAGAAGGCAGCAGGAAACAGCACTGGTGCCGAGTGGATTCTGGAGGGAACAATCAATGTTTTAAATATCAACCTTTACGCTTGAGCGAACTGGGTTCTCTCTTGGGTGAGCTTGAAATATGTACTGCAGTATTGTTTTCTTGCTTAAGCGTGATGGAGAAGCTTGGGCGAGAGTGATATTTTAGGGTCATGCTTGAGCGTGAGCTTGCTTGCTTGAACGAATTTGACTCTCGCTTGAGCGAATTTGACTCTCGCTTGAGCGAATGGATTATTCAATCAGTATTCTGAAATTGACGCTCGGGTTCTTCTTTTTATTTCAATCGGTGCTTTTAAAGTCTCGCTAGGTTTGGGCTCCTGGACTCTTTTCAGTCGGATTTGTGAAGTCTCACTTGGATTTTCCAAATCTCACTCAGCTTTTTCCTTTCGGCTTGAGCGCTCTTTTTCCTGCACCAATAAACAACTAATTTGCCCAGCGTTTGTTCACTGATTGTCCAGTATTTGTATGTTGGGTTAATGATATTATAAATAAACTCAATTTCTTAACTAATTAATGTTTTTAATCAGCTTCTTACATAAATTAAGCACTTTTGAACTAATTAAATAAATTATAATTTATTAGCAATTAATTAAATAATAAGGCTAAACTAATCACTAAACAATGAATTAAGTCACATAAAAGGCAGAATAATTAAATCTTTTCAAGACTTATCAGCGAGACGTACACCGGGGTGGTGGAACTCGTTAAATTAGTTTGCAAGCTCTTCTCCCTTACTCTTTTACATTCATACATTGCATTTGATTGGTTTATTGTTGATTGATTGTGATTTACCTACTTGAGCTTGCTTGAACTAGTTGCTTTAAAGTGTTGCACACCAAGTGCTCGATAAATTGCTTCAGTAATATTTACTACTTAATTTGCATTGACTCTTGTACTAAACTTGTATTCTCTTGTATAGACTCTAAACTTGTGATAAAAGAATTAAGTTCAAAGGCATTCCAAGCAAAATTTTAAAAACTCAATTCACCCCCCTCTTGAGTATTGAGGCCACTTGAATAACAAGTGGTATCAGAGCTTGACTCTTGTAGATCAAGCTTAACAGCTTCAAGAGAACAATGACCTCAATATCTCTAAATCTTTTCCCTGAGGGTGGTGCAATAAATCGACCTCCCGCTTTCAATGGTGAGGGGTATACCTTTTGGAAAGAGAGAATGAAAATTTTCATTCAATCTATTGATCTAAGAGTTTGGAATGCCATTGAAAATGGTCCCTTTATTCCCATGCATACTGTTAATGGCAAAAATGTTGAAAAACCAATGGACGATTGGACGAGTGATGAAGAGAAAAAGGTACAGTATAATTACAGGGCTAAAAATCTCATTACTCTTGCATTAGGACTGGATGAATTTTTTCGAATAATCATATGTAATTCCGCCAAGGAGATGTGGGATACTTTACAAGTAACCCATGAAGGTACTAATGATGTTAAAGACTCTAAGATCAGTACATTAACTAGTCAATATGAGTGCTTCAGATTAAATTCTGGTGAATCAATTGTTGATATGCAAAAAAGGTTCACTCTCATTATTAATCAACTTATTACCCTTGGAAAGACTTATATTAACAAAGAGCTCATTCATAAAGTGTTAAAAATTCTAAATAGGGAATGGCAACCGCTAGTCACCTCCATCAAACAATCTCGTAGAATTAATGAAATGTCTCTTGCCACACTATTTGGTAAGTTGTAGGAACAAGAACAAGACATGAAAGAATTAAAGATGGCAGAAGAGGAAGAAAAATCTTCCAATTGAGAGCTAGACTTTTCTTCCAAGAAGAAAAGTCTAGCTCTCAAGGCCACTTCCACAAATGAAGAAGAATCCGAAAGTGAACTCGATGAAGAAGAAGAGTTTGGACTCTTTATGAGAAGCAAACTCTTCCAAATGAGCTCCAAAACTCAAGGTAAGAAACCTATCACTAAAGAAAATTCTTCCTCACCTAATTGTTTTGAATGTGGAAAGGAAGGGCACTTCAAAGCTGATTGCCCAAACCTCAAGAAGAAAAGTAAAGAGAGAGGAGGAAGAAGAAGAGCTTACATCGCTTGGGACAAAAACGATGTAAGTAGCTCCGATGATTCAGACAATGAAGAGGCAAATCTTTGCTTAATGGCCAACCACTTTAAAGAGGAAGATGAGGTAAGTCTCCATGACTTAGATAAAGAAGAATTGCTTGATGCTTTTGATGAATTGTATGATAAATTTGTTAAGCTTTCTAGTAAATATAAATTGTCTAGAAAAACAATAGAAACTCTAGAGACACATCTAATTGAGCAAGTAAAAAAAATGAGTCTTTGAAAAAGAAAACTGTTGAAAAACAAACTTGCTCAAGATCATGTGAATACTTTTAGAAATGTGTTGACCTAGAAAAGAAAGTCCTAGACTTAAACAAAACCTTAGAGAGATTTACTAATGGTAGAGATAATCTAAATGTATTACTTGGAAGTCAAAGATGCATGTTTGACAAAACGGGATTAGGATATAACACTATCAAGAAAGAAAAGCATTATAAAAACTTCTTTGTACCACCTAGAAAATCATCATCACCATTTTCTAAATGTAATCATTGTGGTGTCAAAGGACATAATGCTCTAAATTGCTATGTTAGAAAACTTGGATCAAAAGTGATAAGGAAGGTGTGGGTTCCAAAAGGGACATTACGACAAGCTAACCAAAAAAGACCCAACATAAAATGGGTACCAAGTTCTCTAAACTAATTTTGTTTTGTAGGTATGCTTCAAGGTAAGCAACACCCATTGGTATTTGGATAGTGGGTGTTCAAAACACATGACGGGAGACATGAGCAAATTCACATCATTTACTCCTAAAAAGAAAGGAAGTGTCACTTGTGGAGATAACACCAAAGGAAAAATACTTGGTATTGGAAATATCGGTAAAAACTCTTCTACCTCCATTAGTGATGTATTATATGTTGAAGGACTCAAACATAACTTGCTTAGCATAAGCCAATTATGTGATAAAGGATATAGAGTTTTATTTGAATCCAATTGTTGCATAATTGAGAATAAACTAAACAAAGAGGTTAAGTTTGTTGGTCAAAGAATTGATAACATTTACATGATTGATATTGATAGTTTGTCCTCAAACTATGTGCAATGTTTCATGACTAGAGAGGATGAAACTTGGTTATGGCATAGAAGAATAGCTCATATACATGTAGACCATTTGAACAAACTTGTTTCTAAAGAATTAGTAATTGGTTTACCAAAGCTCAAATTTAAAAACAAATTTTATGATGCATGTCAAAAAGGAAAACAAGTAAAGGCATCCTTTCAAGCTAAAAACATTGTTTCTACTCAAAGGCCTTTACAACTTTTGCACATGGACTTATTTGGACCCTATAAAATCAAAAGCTTTGGTGGTAATTACTATGGTCTAGTAATAGTATATGACTATTCAAGATATACATGGACCTTGTTTCTAACTCATAAAAATGAAGCATATCATGCATTCAAGAAACTAACCAAGGTTATCCAAAATGAACAAAACTCAAAAATTACATCCATAAGAACCGATCATGGGAGAGAATTTGAAAAGCAATCCTTTGAAAAGTTTTGCGAAAAACATGGTATCAATCATAATTTTTCAGATCCTAGAACTCCACAACAAACTGGAGTGGTTGAAAGGAAAAATAGATCTTTAGTGGAGCTTGCAAGAACCATGTTAAATGAAAATAACATTGCGAAACATTTTTGGGCCGATGCGGTAAATGCCGCATGTCATGTTATGAATAGATGTTTAATAAGGCCTATTCTAAAGAAAACCCCCTATGAACTTTACAAGGTAAGAAAACCCAATATTTCTTATTTTTATATTTTTGGATGCAAATGTTTTGTGCTCAACAATGGAATGGATAATCTAGGAAAGCTTGATGTAAAATCTGATGAGGCAATCTTTCTAGGATATTCATTATTTAGTAAATCATATAGAGTCTTTAACAAAAAAACTAACACTATTAAGGAATCAATTCATGTGAAATTTGATGAAAATGGCCATAACTCCCTGAGGAAGGAAGATGTTGATGACATTATATGTACCTTCCATGAATTAACATTGGATGATAAAGAAGAAGATATCAAAGACAAGGACACAACACAAGAAGTGGGAACTCAACAAAAGGAATGGATCATCTCAAAAGACAATCCTTTAGATAACATCATAGGTGATATTACAAAAGGTGTAAGTACCCGTCGCTTTTTTAATACTTGCAATCATCTAGCTTTTGTCTCTCAAATTGAACCTAACCATTGATGAGGCTATTATTGATGAGCATTGGATATTGGCTATGTAAGAAGATTTAAATCAATTTGAAAGAAATCAAGTTTAGGAATTAATGCTAAGACCCAATGATCACCAAATGATAGGTACTAAATGGGTTTTTAGGAACAAATTAGATAAAAATGGTATAATCACTAGAAATAAAGCTAGATTAGTTGCTAAGGGGCATAATCAAGAAGAAGGAATAGATTATAAAGAAACATATACTCCCGTAGCTAGGATAGAAGCCATTAGATTATTGTTAGACTTTGCATGTTGTAAGGATTTCAAATTGTACCAAATGGATGTCAAAAGTGCTTTCTTGAATGTATACATTCAAGAAGAAGTATATGTTGATCAACCTCCAAGTTTTAAAAACTACCAATTTCCAAATCATGTTTTCAAACTAAAGAAAGCTGTATATGGTTTAAAACAAGCTCCAAGAGCTTGGTATGAAAGATTAAGTAAATTTCTTTTAGAAAACAATTTTGAAAGAGGAAAGGTTGACACAACATTATTCATTAAGCATAAAAAGAATGATATACTATTGGTTCAAGTATATGTTGATGATATCATTTTTGGTGCTACTAATGAATCACTTTGCAAAAAGTTTGCTAAGTTAATGTAGAAAGAATTTGAAATGTCTATGATGGGGGAACTTACATTCTTCCTAGGACTACAAATTAAGCAAACAAAAGAAGGCACTTTCATTAGTCAATCAAAATATTGCAAGGAGTTGCTTAGGAAATTTAACATGGACAAGGCAAATGATATTACCACACCTATGGGCACTTCATGCTATTTGGATAAGGATGAGAAAGGTAAGGATGTTGAACTCACAAAATATAGAGGTATGATTGGATCCTTACTTTACTTAACCGCTAGTAGACCGGATATCATGTTTGCTGTCTGTATGTGTATAAGATACCAAGCATGCCCAAAAGAATCACACCTTACTGCAGTAAAAAGAATAATGAAATATCTAGTTGGAACTCAAAATGTTGGTTTATGGTACCCCAAAGGGGTTGAATGTATTCTAGTTGGATATTCTGACTCTGATTTTGCAGGATGTAAGCTTGATAGAAAAAGTACTAGTGGTACTTGTCACTTTCTTGGTAGTTCTCTTGTATCTTGGCATAGCAAGAAACAAGTGATTGTTGCATTATCAATTGCTGAGACAGAATATATTGCAGCTGGTAGTTGTTGTGCTCAAATCCTTTGGATAAAAAACAACTCCTAGATTTTGGTGTTATGCTAGACCATGTGTCTCTAAAATGTGATAACACAAGTGCCATTAATATTTCAAAGAATCCTGTAATGCATTCTAGAACCAAACATATTGAAATTCGACATCATTTCATTAGGGATCATGTATTAAAAGGTGATTGTGTGCTTGAACATGTTGAAACCACTAAACAACTTGCTGATATATTCACCAAACCACTTGTAAGGAACAATTCATACACATTAGAAGGAATTAGGAATCCTAGATATGTCCAATTGTGTTTGAATAATGAGTAATTTTTGATAATTCCTTGTTTTACAGCATGTTTAATGAGTTTGTAATTCACTGTGGTATATTTTCATTAAATCTCCGATATTCTTGTCTGAAATCTGCAAAATCTATGCATTTCTGAACTATGTAATCGATTACAAAGCGATACATAATCTATTACTAAGCCTCTGTTTCGTGCGTAATCGATTACACCTCCTTAGATAATCGATTACTAAGCTTCTGTTCCATGCCTAATTGATTAACACCTCTATATAATCGATTACCAACATTTCAACTTTCTAATCATCGATTACTCTCATCTCCTAATCAATTGCAAAGACATGTGCTCTAATCGATTACACCATGTGTAAAACGTTCCAGCTCCTTGGAAACTGCGTCCTAATCGATTAGCCTCTGGTGCCTAATCGATTAGCTTTGTGACTGGTGCAGTCAAAGGGCAGCATTCCAAGGGACTTCGTTGGCCCAATCACTCTCCACCTCATTAACTCTCTTCTCTTCATTCTAAACCCTTTTTTTTCACTATAAATAAACCCTTCCATCACTTTCCCATCTCACACCACTCCTTCTTCAACTCTCTCAATCTCTTAGAGCTTTTCAAAAGCCTCTCATTCTCCTTTTCTGCATTCTCCTTCTCATTACCATGTCTTCCTCACGAACTGTTAAGAGGGCAAGGTCTTCTATGGCCCAAACTAACAACCCTCTTGATTTTTCAAGATTTTCTCTTCCTTTAGAGACCTTCAAAATTTTATTAAGAATTTTTCTGAAGAAGACATTATCACCCCACACTTCATAAATGCTGAATTTTTTGACCACCATAGCCTCACCTTCACCCAAAGCCTCCACCACTATAAACTTTTCCCCTTCCTCACCCTTAAGGAAGAATTCTATTACCCTGAGCTTATAAGGGTGTTCTATTGCAACCTTAGGCTTGTGAATGGGTTACTAGAAGCAAAGGTCAAAAATGTGACCCTTAGGATCACAAATGCCCAACTTATGGAAATCACTCAACTTCCACTCAATGATGTTGAGTTCATTGGAGGAGATCCTGAGGATGAGTGGGATTTCAATGCCATCACTGCCCGACAATCACTATGGAAGGTCGCTCACCCAAGAAGCAACCATAAACTAGTAGGCCACCTAACTATGAACAACCGCCTCCTTCACTTCTTTTTGGTAAAACTATTGGTACCTCATGGTGGGAACTATGCTCTGGTTGAGGAGGATGATGTCATTTTGATATGGGCCATGCACAACCAAAAGGAAATCAATTGGGTCTAAATACTGAAACTGCACATGCTTCATGCAAAGGACTAACAAAAACTCCCCTATGCCATCCTGCTCACCAAAATCTTCAAGGTTTTTGGAGTTGATCTGGCTGGAGAATTATCGGAGAAGGTGCCTACCAAAGCTTGCATTGGCACCCATCATCTCACTAAGATGGGTATCATCTATGTGAATAGAGCTTGGCACTCAAAAATGGAAGGCATTAATGCCAACATTCCTTTTGAAGCTCCTGCTGATGAACCTGCCCCTCCTCCTCCTACAACTCATGGTGAACCATCCACCCCCACTGACCCCTTCGCCTCTCTATATGCGCATCTTGACCATCGGTTTGATATGATTGAGAACTCTCTGCAAGAGTTCCAAATGACTGAGCAGCAGTATTTTGAGATCATGCAACAATGATATGATGAGTTATCTTATCAAATCTCCAAATTCCGTTTCTTTCATCCGGATAATTAGATCCATTTTCATTGTGCTTTGTTTAAGTTATTTTTCATTATGTTTTTGAATTTTCATTCTGCCATTTCCATTATGTACTTTCCCTTTCTGCATTGAATAAAATTTCTGTTTCGTTATATCTCTCTCGCTTTACTGGTTTTTGATGATTACAAAGGGGGAGAAATATTTGAAGTTCACCTAATCTGTTTGCTAAAATTAATAAGTGCTAAAAACTGATTGATAATAACAAGTGGTTAACAAGTTGAAAAATTTGAATTTTTAAAAGTAAATTAGTTTGATTAAAGAGATAACAAGTGGATTAAAGAGATAATTTCCGTTAAGAGTGAACAAGTGGCATAAATTCATCTAGATAGGGGGAGATATTTGTTAATCAAGAGATAACTTGTTAGAGATAACACTGTGTAAAATTTGAATAATTTGAATTAGATATGTTTTTGTAGATAATGATTAAGAGATAAAATTAGAGATAATGATTAGAGATAATTTTATTTTGAACTAACATCCTCAAGAGATGAACATTGTTTGTCATCATCAAAAAGGAGGAGAATGTGTTTGAATATGCTTTCAGGTTTGAAGATTTTGATAATGACAAAAAGTTCTTAAGGAAACTCTTGAAGAAATAAGGAGACAGCATCAGACCTGCAAAAACACGCAGGCTAATCGATTATGAAGGCATAGCTAATCGATTAGATAGCTTCTATTTTATCAACTAATCGATTACACAGTGAAGACTAATAGATTACAATGGTGCTGTTTATTGATTAATCGATTACACGGACCTAATCGATTACCAAAATGAGAAATCAGATTAAATGCATCAGGTAGTTATGCTAATCGATTGTAGGACTTCTACAATCAATTACAAGGCTTCTGGAATGACAACTAATTGATTATAACATATCAACTAATCGATTACAAGGCTAATGTTTGTGAACTAATCGATTACACACAAGGCAAAATCGATTACCAAGCTGCGTAACCAAATTAAATGCATCAGGTGCCATCACTAATCGATTACAAGGCAAGGAGTAATCGATTACCAAGGTTCTGTGTGACACCTAATTGATTACATGGTATATGCTAATCGATTACACCAGGAAATACATTGAAGTTTTCAAAGTGTAATCGATTACAGCTCGAGGCGTAATTGATTACAGTCATGCCAGAATTTATGGAAAGTGCTTTTAGATGGAAAACAGCTCATTTCTCCACATCTCTCAAACACCCATCACATGCAACGACTAGGAACTCCACCAAGCTGCATCAAGGCTCTATAAATGCATGTCAAACTCAAGCACAACAATAGGGAACAAGAAGCAATCAATCTTTAGTTGCCTTTGTGATTAGTGAGTTCATTTCCTTGTATAGTCTAAAATCTTTGAGCTAGAATTTGTATATCCTCTCTTGTTCAGAGTTAGAAATTGTGTGAGCTTTCAATTGCCTATTCACTCTATTGAGAGTATATATCTTGTAAACATCATCACCAAACACTAAGGTTTTTACTCTAGGTTGAGTGGTCACAAAGGTTGGGGTTCAACCTTTGGGTTATTGAGAGATTGTGAGATTGGGTGGGTTACCCTTTGCTTGTGAGGATTAAGTTCTTGAGTGTGGGACACTAGGAAGCTGCAATTGCTCAAAGCTTATAATCTCAAATTCTCAATAGTGGAAATCCTTCAAGTGGGTTGCTTGAAGGCGAGACGTACACCGGGGTGGTGAAACTCGTTACATTGGTTTGCAAGATCTTCTCCCTTACTCTTTTACATTCATACATTGCATTTGATTGGTTTATTGTTGATTGATTATGATTTACCTACTTGAGCTTGCTTGAACTAGTTGCTTTAAAATGTTGCACACCAAGTGCTCGATAAATTGCTTCAGCAATATTTACTACTTAATTTGCATTGACTCTTGTACTAAACTTGCCTTCTCTTGTATAAACTCTAAACTTGTGATAAAAGAACTAAGTTCAAAGGCATTCCAAGCAAAATTTTAAAAACTCAATTCACCCCCCTCTTGAGTATTGAGGCCACTTGAATAACATTAGAGAATATGCTATTTATAGTTGAGCGTGAAAAATGAATCGTTGGGCGCAAGTGGGCCCAGAAGTTCTGATACCGTGTGCAGCGTATCAATTAGAGTTGTTCAGTATTCAGATTGTGACAGAGGGTAGGTCAATGATCAGTGTACGATCCTGACACAAGAATGAGGATAATCCGCCTTTTCCATATATCACGCTTGTGATGGTACTTGCTCCTTTCAGTGAATGATATAGATATATTCCGCTGTACAGGGTATCTATTTTAATAAGTAATGACTCCACTTATCTTATCGAGACATTGAGGCAAATGGTTATACGTGATGAAAGGTTGAGAGCGGATGAAATATCTGGTATCTCAGGTGCAACTCCGGATGATCGGTGAAGGGAGGACTCCTAATATGATATCTTTACAGTACAGATATTGACCTGTGATACCGGTTGTCCTTCTAGTATAGCCAAGATGACGTCCAATTATTGGGGCCGGTGTCCAGGCCAGATCAAATTTGCAATGAAAAAACATGAAAAATTTTACATGATCATTTCATCAAACACAGGGATGTCCTCATTTAATAGATATATAAGGAAGCTCCATATGTAAAAATCCATCTACAAACGTCATCAAGCCTAAAGGGATTTGAATAACTTTAAGAATCTTGTTCACCGATTACCAAAACGCACAACGATGACACATGGAATTTCATTTTCGAGCTTCAGAAAGGAAGAAGATAAAGTTTCAAGTTAGAAAGGAAGAAGCGAGGTGAGACATGAAACCTAGAGATGAGGAAGATAAAGTTTCGACTTGGGAAAATGGAAATGAGTAGCTTGCATATGAGTTTAGGAAGGAAATGGCTAAATTTGGAACTCAGTAATTTCGGGCCTCACCACCTATAACCTATCTTCCCACCTACTATAGTGAAATGTACACCTAGTTGAAAAGAATGAACAACATAGTGAAGGGTGCACCAAGATAAAGAGAAAGAGCAACAAAGAATGGAGGTGGCTAGGGACTAGGTTTAGGAAAGAGAACACAAGAAGGTGTAGGGGGAGGGAAAAGAAAGGAGGAAGTCACATATCATGTTTAATTTTAGGTCGGGTTATAGGTTTAGGGTTATTGTTAGCGGTTATAATTTTAAAGGCTAAATATATCCTTTGGTCCTCTATCTTTTTAAGATATCTTAATTTGGTCCTTTAATTTTTTTGTTCACTTTGGTCCCCTAAGTGGTTTAAAATGTGCTAAGTGCATCCTTCCATCAATTTCCCTTAACGTCTATTTGCCACTATTTATCTTCCTTCATCTTTATCTTCTTTTCTTCTTCCATCTTTCTTCATTTTCCATCTTCCTTCCTCCCTTCTTTCATCTTTATCTTCCTTCCTTCTTCCGTCTTTCTTCATCTTCTATCTTCCTTCCTTCATTCTCTCATCTTCATCTTCTTTTCTTCATCTTCCTGAATGCATGTAAGAAAATCTTTAAACAATGAAGACCCATCAAAGTGTCTTCATCTTCCTTCCTTCATCTTCATATTCCTTCCTTCTTCTATCTTCCTTCATCTTCCATTTTCTTTCCTTCCTTCTTTTATCTTCATTTATCTAGAGGTGGTTCCTAGACCTACTGGTAGGGATCTGGATGGAGAAGAGGCTTGTAAGGAGGTCACCTTCATATCAGATCAGTAGAAGGTAATTATATCATTTTGGTCCCTTATGTTGTGTTAGTGATTTCAGTTTGGTCCTTGTGGGGTTTTATTTGTTTTAGTTTGGTCACCTGATATAGACAACAACTTTACTTTGTTTTACTTGCATTGTGCATGGTCTAAAACATGCTCTAGAGGAGCTTTACTTGCATTATACTTTTCCTTCACTCACAATTACTTTTTGAAGGCTTTAACATGTGTTGAGTGTTGACTCATGTCATTTTGAGTTAAAAACATCAATTTTTGACTCTTCTGAAGGAAACTAGTGTTAGTTAGTTATCAACACTTTATGTACTGCATTAACATTTTATATATTATTTATTCTTTAATGTGCATTTTCGATTTGCAGGTTTTATGTAGCAGGAGTTCTCCTTGCTTTGGAGTATCTATACATGCTTGAGATCATCTACAGAGACCTCAAACCTAAGAATGTGTTAGTGAAAGAAGATGGGTGAAGACATGGGTTTGCCATGGTGGAGGACATGGGGCAAAGAGGACGTACAAGCTTTCTAGGTTTCCCTAACATGGAAGAAGCCATCGAAGAAGGAGAAGGAGTTATATTGAAGAAGATGTAAACAGTGGCAAACAGACATTAGGGAAAATTGAAGGAAGATGAAGGAAGGGAGATAAAGATGAAAGAAGAAAGAGGAAGATGGAAGAAGAAAGGAAGATGAAGATGAAAGAAGGAATGAAGGAAGATAGAAGATAAAGGAAGATGGAAAAAGGAAGGAAGATTAAGATAAAGGAAGATGAAGACACTTTTTTTCATTTTCTCTCTCATTTCCAAATCAACATCGTTTGGATAGTTATAATGAAATGGACGTTGGGGGAAATTGACGGAAGGATGTACTAGGCACATTTTAAACCACTTAGGGAACCAAAGTGAACAAAAAAAAATTAAAGGATCAAATTAACATTTTTTAAATAGATAGAGGACCAAAAGATATATTTAGCCTAATTTTAAACTGCAAACAATATTATCCAAAGTTGTCACATGTCAACTATATGACACTATTGAGGTGGCATAAACATTAACCACTTCAACAGTTGACAAAATTTTAACAGAATTTTATTTTTGGTTAACCTTAAATTTTATAAGGGCTAAAAATGATCATTTTCTAAAGGAGTTTTTTCCTAAACCCTAAACTTTAAGAGGGTTAAAAATATATTTTAGCCTATTTATGTTAGTCTATAATATATTGCTTTCATTATCCTTAAAATTTATTTCTATTCACATTTTTATTTAAGAAATTCCGATAAACATCTAAAAATCATGGGAAAAAATATGAAAAGAGTTATGTAGGTTAGTGAACACAGTTTGTAATCTAAAAAAAAAAATTCAAGGAAAAAACATTTGCCTTTTAAAAACTAAATATATTCTCAAAGAGACTTATAAAACTCAAGTATAATTTGGTCATTCTCATAAAAAATAAGTGAGAATAGTTCCTTTTTAGTATGCCAATAAAATTAAAGTATGCTATCAAATGTTGAATACTAGAATAACAAAGTGTGTGAATTACTTGATAGAAAATTACTCTAATTTAATCATGGTATTTAATTTGAGTCTTGAAATACAAATTACATTGAAATTCGGAAGGTATTTTTTTATTTTCTTATAAATCATGCTTTAAAAAGGTTAGAACTAGGGGAGATTAATGGATATAACAATAAAGTTTTATCCTATTAAATAAAGTCAGTTACATGAATCTTATGACATTATTGTTTCCTATCATGTATCAAATCTTTTGAGATTCCATTTAACAAAACGTTTTTATCAATAAGCTCTGATCCGGTCTGGATACCGGCCCTAAGACTAAGAGATAATTATCTTAGCCGGCCCAGAGTTCAGTCGGTATCACTGAACAACGATCCAGTCGGTAAAAATGCTAGCCGACCTCAATCGGTATCACAAGATACCGACTCAGCCTGTAACTATACCGGTTATCCGAAGTAGTGACCAAGATATCGGATACTACATCCATTCCCCTTTCACCCGGTGTTGAGAAGCTGATCCAGACCGATTAACCGGTTTCTATCATAATACATACAACCGGTGTCATCGGTATACATCCGGACTGTAATCCCGAGTCAGGTGTGACGTCCTACGTCAATTTACCTTTATTTATATCTGTTTAATTAATTTTTACAATAAATTTTTCGCATTTAATAAAATTTAATTATTCTTCATTTCAAAATAATATTTATTTTCACTAAACATACTCAAAATAATAATTATATAACTTGATAAAAACCTTAAAGTTCCATTAATTTAGAAAAGAACTAAAAAAAAATGAAACAGGGGCTTGACGCTGCGCGCCAGTCCCACGCGTAGCGTCAGCCCTCTGCTGCGCACCTCACGCTACGCGCCAGCCTCACACGTAGCGTAGGCATGACAGTGACAGCACCTGATGCTGTTACACATTTAAACTATTTTACTAACTTCTAATCTACCCAATTCGCCCGTTTTAGATCCGATTGCCATAAAACTTCACGGACCACCTGTTTTCCCCATTTCAGAACTGTTGGCAATGTCCGTTCACCAAAATTCCAACATATGTGCAAGTTATGCACAAAACGCAGTTTAATTCAAATAGGTGCAACACCTTGACACCAAACACCCTAAATGGGTTCCAAATGACCTAAGACCAATACACACAACTTCTAAATATTCTAAGGAACCTATTCATGCATTCCAAGGGTCCCAAAACCCACCGGATTTCTAATTCACCTATCTAGTTCCTTTAAATTCATAAAACCAACTATATGCATGATTTGCTAAATCAATCTTAACTATCAATTAAGCATCAATCACACAACACACATATCAATCATGCATCAATACGACACCTACCCATTACATTCATCATTCACACATCATTGGCTCTGTGCCACATAACACACAGACGCAATAAAGTATTATCATACTACATCAATATATATTCTCACACCAAAAAGTAACATAATCCTACATTTTATAAATCAACAAGCAATTATATATATATATACATCTCTTCTAAATTCCACATCGCCCTGGCCTCATTTAGCTATCATCTCCGCGGTGTGCACCCATATCTGCAAGCAGTCACTAAAACCACAAATACAGGGGGTGAGTGACTGGAATTAAACATTAATATAAAAATAACCAGCAAGAATGGAAAGAGTACTCTAGTTACACTCCAATTACATATATATATATAGATGTATATAAGTAGGTCAATTATTATGATTTGCCTTTCACCTACTCCATTATTTATCTTGCAATTCGTTATCCAAGTACATTACACACAAACGCAACACATTAACCAATGTTCAAGACCATGAACTTACCATCACCAAATCAAACTAGCAACTTATATTATGTTATACAAGCTTCATCGTAAATACACACATATAGGCCAAGGAGTGTAAAACATAACTGACTCTCATATAAGCAGACTGCTAGTATCCGGATACTAAAAGGATCGACCTTCAGCTGGGAGTCTGACTTGACATCCCGTGAACCCGACTTGGTTCACTGAGCCTGACTTGGCTCCCCCTCAACCACTGGGTCATAGACCTCTGGGTAGCTCAACTGGGTCCGACTTGACCACAGAAGCCAAAAACGAGGGTAACACATACTGTCGGTCGTCCTCTACCACATAATCACATATCATATATCATACATTATGGCATATTATTACAAGCATCATATGCAACTGTCAGAAACTAACATGTGCTCACGACATAGGGCGACTGACTTGTCAAACCCATCAATATAATGCCACCTCGTATAATCAATCATATAGTATAAACATACAATCCCTTTACTGGAAGCCTGTCAGGAGCCGCTCCTTGTCCGTGCCATGCACCGGCGATCATTCCCCGCCCTCAATAGTGTCTAGGGTACCTCATCCTTAATATGTAGCTAAATATAAACCATTTTCATCAATCACATACACAAATGTCAGAAACTGACATGTGTTCACTACTCGGGCGGCCTGCTTGCCAAACCCCTCAATACAATACATATCACATGATCAACATACTAACATAACTTATCTCAATACAGTTAAACATCTTTAATCTCAGGTATAATATCAAAAGTTGACATATACTCACCTCACGGGGCGGTCACCCAATCGAACCTTCCTAAATCACGTTAATACCTATATACTCATCTTATCCATAATTCATCATAAAATAGTCATAATTCCCAACCGGCAAACATAACAATGATACAATCAACATAAATGTTATACCATTCACAGCAGACATCTTAACTCACGGGCATTATAGAATCCCATTTCATTGAACATGTCATATCTATACAATCTTACTGTTTATCATCATTACCAATTTCTTTTATTTAATCATCATTCCTATCATAGCTCTCAACATCAATTCTCAATTCCCCATTTGTCATATTTCATATTATTTAATTCTCACATACTTACCCCACATATACATACGTCTTATATCATATTATTTCATTTCATTCACTTTCTTATTCCATGTAAGTTAGTATATTCTAAAACTCCCTTAATCATTTCGCATCGACACATTCACTTTATATGTTCATTTATCCACTTATTCTCCACTCACAATGATTATAATATGCGTCCTTATCTTTTTGTTCTCCAACCTTTCATAGGTATTTTCTAAACTCAATTAACATATTTACAATAACTATAATATATCATTTTTCTAGTCGCCAATGATGCAGACAAATTTCTAAATTAACCTTAACTAGCACACCCCCCCCCCTTACCTTGATTTTGAGCTTTCTAAAGCCTCCAACCAATTGTCGGGTTCCTCCGAAGTCCATCAAAACTCTAGGATTTCATTTAAGAAAATTCCCATTAAATATTATAATTACTAAAACTAAAATCCATAACCATAAAGTAACTCTGAACCCCAATCTTAAATTATCAAAACTTACCATTTTCATTTCCGGTCTCCGTTTCCAAGTTCCATAACTTCAAACGACTTCGATCCTTCATTTAACAACATCTTTTGAATACCTATCGCTTTAAGGTTCTCATTTACACCTCAAACACTTGTTCCATCCAAGGACTTAGCTCTCCTAACACATACTAGTCTCAGGTAGGGAGAGAAAATAAGAATGGGAGAAAGAGAACCATGAAATTAAAGGTTCTAGGATGCTTACCCCACTACCTCGACGCCATAAATGTATTTTCGTCCAAGAATCCATCATCAATTAGCTTCAATTGAGCTCCTAGGGTTTAAGAGAAAAGGGAAAAAAAAAAATAAGAAGGGTTATGCATGTCTCGGGTCTGTCTCTATTTCAGCTTTTAATTCTGACTCGCGATGTTGACGCTACGCGTCACACTTACGCTACGCGCCACAGCCACGCTACGCGTCAGGGTCCCTGATACCCATTCCTTAAAATATTCATTTTAATGTACCTTAACCCTCTAGAATGCCATTTAAAATCATATATTCACTTAAGAATCCTATTTCCTTTAGTTTTAACTCAATTAAATATTTAATTTAACTTTCTCAATATTAAATTACCAGGGATGTTACATCCACCCCTCCTAAGAAAGGATTTCGTCCCTGAAATCCATCGGTTAGGAAAACTCTAATCACTATCAATTCTTTCACATTATACCATTATTTCATAGTCCAAAATTTCTCTTGTTCACGTCCCTTCAATTTACGGCTCCATCTGGCATTTGTAGTTAACATCCCATACACAACAACTATGAATACCTTAATAAGTACTCAATTTATTCTATTTCCTCATCTTTTATCAATTCTAGGATTAAGAATCATACACTTCTCTTTTCTAAGTCTGATTATCCAAGCTTTGCTAAAACACATTTGTCTCCTTGACCCCATATAACTTCAACTACTAGTACAACTACCTGAGGTGATCAGCCTCAAGAGATCAACACTCCGTAGCTAGACCATGTAAAAGTCAAGTATACAACCTAATTATTCACTTTATCAATCGATATATCAGTCGACTACATCATAACTTGTTTACCTCTGGCAACCCTACAATGAATTAGAAGGAACCCAGGGTGGCCAGTCGCTATGATTTCCACATAACACTAATACTAGTGTAAAGTCCAAACAGCCAGGTAAAATCTCTTATCATCTTCATTATCTGCCTACTCAACTACTTTTAATTACCTTATCCCTTATCTTTCATTCACTACCCTCCTTATTGCTTACGTAATAGTCTAGTAGATACTTTTACTTGACCATTAGTTATGTACTATATTCTCTTGACTCTTCCTTGAATAAATTCACGCTTCGCTGATCATTCCACCAAAATTATCAATAATCACCCATCGACCCCTATCCTTAAACTTATTCAGGCATTCTCGTATCATTATTTCTCACTTATTCATAATTTTTCTTTAATGTCCATCAGTCAATCACCCACAGCTTGAGCATAATACCCGACAATGCTTATTTAAATCTACTTCGTAAAAACAATACATGGGTTCACCCCTCCTAAGAGAATTAACCTTATCACAATGTTGCTAATTCGCATTACCTATCATTCGTCCATTCACTTCTCTATTCCCCAGCTTTAGGAAATCAACATCATTTGATCACAAGTACCACTGCATATAAATTTATTTTATTATTATTATTATTATTTTAACGTCCTAACAATCTCTCAAATTATGTCCAACCATCTTTTCTCAATTTATTCATAAACCCCTTCTATTTACTTATACCACCAATGCATTCACATCTTTGGTTGCTTTACTCAACGCTACTAACATACCATCAATTGTCCTCTAATTTTAAACTCAATACAAGGCAGTTTATTACTACAACTCATTCCTTTATTCTGAGAGTTTTTTGTTTTGTCCATCAAATATATTCAACACAAAAAATAAGCACTAATACCTGTCGTCGGTCAGATAAGGTAGAAGGATATAGGGAATTCACTCTTCCTAAGAATAATCATATCAGAGCATTTATCAACTTATTTTATTCCAAATTTTCTCATTCAATCATTAATGTCACAATACTGCTGAGTACAAATATCACCATATACCAGGAAATTCCTAACATTCCATAAATCTTGAAATTTAGTTGCCCTTTCTCGATTGATTAACAAATCTCCTTTATTTAACAATTTCAATATACATCATCATCACAATGTCATTTCATTCAATATAATATCGAACTTTATTATTCAAATAAATATCAATGGCTACCAAACGATTATCATATTTATGGCATAGACTATTTACCACCACTAGGTCTCAATTATCTTAACATCTTAGCAACTACTGACAACTAAATTGGCACTACCCATTGGCATAGTGATCAACTTACTCAATAGTGTGCATATATACCAATGTAATATTTACCTGTCATTTTATATCATGCACGCATAATAACCCCTTTTTTTTGTCCACTATCACTCCATGAGGCTATCATATAATCATATTCCTCTTTTAAATTAATTTGCAATATAAATTCCGAAACAACAATCTTAAAAGTTTTACCTTAAGCAGGAATGCCACAACCGATGGAGCTACTAAATGAGGTCAACGCCAGGGTACCTGGAAGATCTTCACATAATATAATACAAACACCACTCATGTATTACATTGATTAATCAACATACAACACTAGAAAAAGAGCTCAATCAACCTCACCTTCAATCATCCGTCAACTTATCATACATTACAAATTATCTGCATTCAAGTTCTCACATGTATACTATAGTCCTTAACTTGATTCATTAATTTATTTCAATCAACCTTTCAACATAATTTAGTACACCACCATAATACATTAGAAACATTTCCCTCACATCATAACTATAACCTCACTCGCGATTTGTATTGGGTATATACCATCCAAACAATTAATTAGTGCATCATACAATCTGTACTAGCTTGACACAACATGCAATTAATCACACACAATTTTGACGTAATACAAAATAGTTCGTTATAGGACTCACACAATCTACTACATCTACCCATTTACCCAGTCCTGAAAAGAACCGCTCTGATACCACCTGTGACGTCCTACGTCAATTTACCTTTATTTATATCTGTTTAATTAATTTTTACAATAAATTTTTTGCATTTAATAAAATTTAATTATTCCTCATTTCAAAATAATATTTGTTTTCACTAAACATACTCAAAATAATAATTATATAACTTGATAAAAACCTTAAAGTTCCATTAATTTAGAAAAGAACTAAAAAAAAAATGAAACAGGGGCCTGACGCTGCGCGCCAGTCCCACGCGTAGCGTCAGCCCTCTGCTGCGCACCTCACGCTACGCGCCAGCCTCACGCGTAGCGTGGGCATGACAGTGACAGCACCTGATGCTGTTACACATTTAAACCATTTTACTAACTTCTAATCTACCCAATTGGCCCATTTTAGATCCGATTGCCACGAAACTTCACGGACCACCTGTTTTCCCCATTTCAGAACTGTTGGCAATGTCCGTTCACCAAAATTCCAACATATGTGCAAGTTATGCACAAAACATAGTTTAATTCAAATAGGTGCAACACCTTGACACCAAACACCCTAAATGGGTTCCAAATGACCTAAGACCAATACACACAACTTCTAAATATTCTAAGAAACCTATTCATGCATTCCAAGGGTCCCAAAACCCACCGGATTTCTAATTCACCTATCCAGTTCCTTTAAATTCATAAAACCAACTATATGCATGATTTGCTAAATCAATCTTAACTATCAATTAAGCATCAATCACACAACACACATATCAATCATGAATCAATACGACACCTGCCCATTACATTCATCATTCACACATCATTGGCTCTGTGCCACATAACACACAGACGCAATAAAGTATTATCATACTACATCAATATATATTCTCACACCAAAAAGTAACATAATCCTACATTTTATAAATCAACAAGCAATTATATATATATATATATACATCTCTTCTAAATTCCACATCGCCCTGGCCTCATTTAGCTCTCGTCTCCGCGGTGTGCACCCATATCTGCAAGCAGTCACTAAAACCACAAATACAGGGGGTGAGTGACTGGAATTAAACATTAATATAAAAATAACTAGCAAGAATGGAAAGAGTACTCTAGTTACACTCCAATTACATATATATATATATAGATGTATATAAGTAGGTCAATTATTATGATTTGCCTTTCACCTACTCCATTATTTATCTTGCAATTCGTTATCTAAGTACATTACACACAAACGCAACACATTAACCAATGTTCAAGACCATGAACTTACCATCACCAAATCAAACTAGCAACTTATATTATGTTATACAAGCTTCATCGTAAATACACACATATAGGCCAAGGAGTGTAAAACACAACTGACTCTCATATAAGCAGACTCCTAGAATCCGGATACTAAAAGGATCAACCTTCAGCTGGGAGTCCGACTTGACATCCCGTGAACCCGACTTGGTTCACTGAGCCCGACTTGGCTCCCCCTCAACCACTGGGTCATAGACCTCTGGGTAGCTCAACTGGGTCCGACTTGACCACAGAAGCCAAAAACGAGGGTAACACATACCGTCGGTCGTCCTCTACCACATAATCACATATCATATATCATACATTATGGCATATTATTACAAGCATCATATGCAACTGTCAGAAACTAACATGTGCTCACGACATAGGGCGACCGACTTGTCAAGCCCATCAATAATGCCACCTTGTATAATCAATCATATAGTATAAACATACAATCCCTTTACTGGAAGCCTGTCAGGAGCCGCTCCTTGTCCGTGCCATGCACCGGCGATCACTCCCCGCCCTCAATAGTGTCTAGGGTACCTCATCCTTAATATGTAGCTAAATATAAGCCATTATCATCAATCACATACACAAATGTCAGAAACTGACATGTGTTCACTACTCGGGCGGCCTGCTTGCCAAACCCCTCAATACAATACATATCACATGATCAACATACTAACATAACTTATCTCAATACAGTTAAACATCTTTAATCTCAGGTATAATATCAAAAGTTGACATATACTCACCTCACGGGGCGGTCACCCAATCGAACCTTCCTAAATCACGTTAATACCTATATACTCATCTTATCCATAATTCATCATAAAATAGTCATAATTCCCAACCGGCAAACATAACAATGATACAATCAACATAAATGTTATACCATTCACAGCAGACATCTTAACTCACAGGCATTATAGAATCCCATTTCATTGAACATGTCATATCTATACAATCTTACTGTTTATCATCATTACCAATTTCTTTTATTTAATCATCATTTCTATCATAGCTCTCAACATCAATTCTCAATTCCCCATTTGTCATATTTCATATTATTTAATTCTCACATACTTACCCCACATATACATACGTCTTATATCATATTATTTCATTTCATTCACTTTCTTATTCCATGTAAGTTAGTATATTCTAAAACTCCCTTAATCATTTCGCATCGACACATTCACTTTATATGTTCACTTATCTATTTATTCTCCACTCACAATGATTATAATATGCGTCCTTATCTTTTTGTTCTCCAACCTTTCATATAGGTATTTTCTAAACTCAATTAACATATTTACAATAACTATAATATATCATTTTTCTAGTCGCCAATGATGCAGACAAATTTCTAAATTAACCTTAACTAGCACACCCCCCTTACCTTGATTCTGAGCTTTCTAAAGCCTCCAACCAATTGTCGGGTTCCTCCGATGTCCATCAAAACTCTAGGATTTCATTTAAGAAAATTCCCATTAAATATTATAATTACTAAAACTAAAATCCATAACCATAAAGTAACTTTGAACCCCAATCTTAAATTATCAAAACTTACCATTTTCATTTCCGGTCTCTGTTTCCAAGTTCCATAACTTCAAACGACTTTGATCCTTTATTTAACAACATCTTTTGAATACCTATCGCTTTAAGGTTCTCATTTACACCTCAAACACTTGTTCCATCCAAGGACATAGCTCTCCTAACACATACTAGTCTCAGGTAGGGAGAGAAAATAAGAATGGGAGAAAGAGAACCATGAAATTAAAGGTTCTAGGATGCTTACCCCACTGCCTCGACGCCATAAATTTATTTTCGTCCAAGAATCCATCATCAATTAGCTTCAATTGAGCTCCTAGGGTTTAAGAGAAAAGGGAAAAAAAAAGAAGAAGGGTTATGCATGTCTCGGGTCTGTCTCTATTTCAGCTTTTAATTCTGACTCGTGATGTTGACGCTACGCGTCACACTTACGCTACGCGTCAGCTCACTAATTTGCACCTGACGCTACGCGCCACAGCCACGCTACGTGTCAGGGTCCCTGATACCCATTCCTTAAAATATTCATTTTAATGTACCTTAACCCTCTAGAATGCCATTTAAAATCATATATTCACTTAAGAATCCTATTTCCTTTAGTTTTAACTTAATTAAATATTTAATTTACCTTTCTCAATATTAAATTACCAGGGATGTTACATCAGGCGTTCTTCCTGCACTGGTTAGTCCGGATAACACCATACACACCGGCAATATACACGTCACCTAACAGAAGACGACGGGTGTTGCTACAGGGACCGATCAATAATTCCCTACACTACGAGCCAAAATCTGCTCATGGGAATGATCAACTTGTCTCCTAAGTCTAGCCCATACTCCCTACCCTCAATATAAAATAGCTACTTGCCTCAATCATGCTGGTGAGTGCGCATTAAACAATAATATACTTGTATAATGAAGGTTGGTGGTTCCCCACTAATAGTTCCTCGAAAACTGAGCCAATCAGGTATCATAATTCACTTCAGTTTACTGGAGTGGGGCCCCAAGTCTGGTTCTAGTTCATCATTCTTCCTCTCTTATGCATTCATCTGATCCTTATGATCATTGACATTCCATACTTGGAATATATCACTGACTTGAGCATTGGAGAATCTTCGCAGGTGACACCACCTGTCGCCCACATCAATGCGGAAGGTCGGTGTGAAGGATCTCCAGGACGTCAAGACCGTTCTCTATATACAGGGACATCGGATACACATACCGGATATTTACAGATCTGACCTTCAGACATAGACTTTTCTCACTACTTGGGACTGGCCCGACACTGGATCTCTTTGACCCCGGTTCAGGACAGATCATTGGCACGCCCGGTGGGACTCGTTAAAGTTATTCCCACTTCTCGTTTGAGAAGTCTTGTCTCTTATCATGGAAGAAAATGGGAGAAACCAACCAGATGGGCACGTGGAAGACATCACTGCCCAGGAACAACCAGTGAAAAGGTGCTTAGTTCTTGAGTCGCCTGTGGAAAGTTCAAGAAGAATGGTGCAGGTTCCAGCACCAGATCTAAGGGATGAGATGATACGAAAGTTGATGGAGGAACTGATAGAATTGAAGCGTGAAAGAAAGAGCGTGGAGGAGAGAGCCATGTCTCAGATTAAGAGGACACATCACATAACTGAGGGAGAAAAATCCTCAACCCCCCAATATTCAAACATCCCCACGTTTAAAGGGAAGGAACAGATCCACGATTCTGATGAGAGAGTTGCTAAAGGGAAGAGGAAGCTGAAGACAGCCTCTCCGGTAACTTATAAGCTCACACTCCCTTTTTCAAGGAGACTTATGAGTGTACACATCCCTAAGCACCTACAAACTACTCAACCTCTCTCTATCGAAAAATATAGTGGTGAAACTGATCCTAGTAAGCATCTTGATGCTTATGAATTTGAAGCCATGTACCTGGGGCCAGATGAAGATGTCATGTGCAGGATGTTCCCTCGGACTCTTGTTGATGATGCCCTTAGTTGGTTCAAGGGGCTACCATCAGGTTCCATCGACTCATGGGAAGAAATGGCAACAGCGTTTGTGGACCACTTTGTCATTTCCAGTGATATTCCCAGAACATCTCATACTTTGGCCCAGATTAGGTAAGGGGAACATGAAACTCTCAAGACTTCTTGAAGAGGTTTTACAAGGAAGTAGCTTCTATTCCAAACTTGGCAGAGGCACTATAGTTGCACATAGCAATAGAAGCTTTGCAACCGAGCTCTGCTTTTGCCCTGTCGTTGGCAAAGAATCCTCCAGTGAATTTCGAAGAATTCAGGAGGAAATCATCCAAGTATGTGAGCATTGAAATGCACTTGGAAGCAACAGCCGCGAGAAGGAAATCCCCAATGCCACAACAACGGAGAGATAAGGACAGGCCTCGATCGGAACGCATGGAGAGACCGTTCCAGGACAACGTCTTCAACAATCCTGTACCTCCGAGTCAGGAAGAACGGGTAAATGCATTTAGCAATTATGCTCTGTTAAATTTTAAACGGTCACAGATTCTGAGTGAGATCGGATGGCCAACTCTTACTGCATACGGGGTCAGGAAGCCGCCCCAGCTTCGTAAACATGGTGACCCTCGAAAATACTACGAATTCAATTAGCAAAAGGGCCACTCAGCAAACGAGTGTCAAGCCTTAAAAAATACTATTGAGACCCTGATCTGAGAAGGTAAACTCAAACAGTATCTTTTCAAAGAGGGTACTTCTGATGAATCAGAACGGATTGAGAAAAAGGGAAGCGATTACGAGGAAGGCGATAAGATCATCCCACTCCGATCAGAAGATTTACTGCTTCTGAAAAGCAAAAGGGAGTTCTGGTTGATGAGCCTGCACAGCAAAACGTTATGCCCTGACATCAACATCAAGGCCGTCGAGAGGTCATTGATTAGGGATCAGGCCATCAAAGTCAAAAAAGGCCTTTCGCTTTTATGGCTAGTCAGTAAGACAATATGCACTCTGTTTCCTGACTTGGGTTTTCCCGATCGGGTTTTACCAAGAAGGCTTAACAAGGCATAATCCCGACTCAGCTCTCTTTCTCTTTGTAATTAATAATCAATGAAATATTCTATAAGTTCACCCATTGTCTTTATGATTTTATTCGATGCACAATACCGTTGTGACAAGATACTTTCAGGACGGATGATCCTAATAATGTATCTGTTATTAGCGATGAACCTCTTCGAAGGAGCAAAGGGGTGAAGACCTATTGAAGGCTCGGATTGTAGGATTAAACCGAACTCTGAGTACGACTAGTAGGTTTGGCTGAACGTCGGTGAAGACCGGTGAATGGGTAAAATCCAACACCGGATGAAGAAGACTAGTGAATGGGTAAAATCCAACACCGGATGAAGAAGACCGGTGAATGGGTAAAATCCAACACCGATTGAAAGGCCCAGATTGTAGGATTAAACCGAACTCTGGGTACGGTTAGTAAGTTTGGCTGAACACCGGAGAAGGCTCGGATTGTAGGATTAAACCGAACTCTGAGTATAACTAGTAGGTTTGGCCGAACATCGGTGAAAGACCTGGGTTGTAGGATTGAACCAAACCTCAGGAAATGGGTTGTAGGATTGTACCGAACCCCATTTGAAGGTTGGTGAATGGGTAAAATCCAACACCGAGTGTGAAGGTCGGTGAATGGGTAAAATCCAACACTGAGTAAAGAAAAAGGGTGAATGGGTAAAATCCAACACCGATTGAAGGCTTGGGTGCAGTAAGCTGGGCGAAGCTTTTTCTTCAAGACCACACTGAACCCCGAGTAAATTAAAAACAACCGGTGAATGGGTAAAATCCAACACCAAAGCGAAGAATGGTTAGTAGGATTAAACCAATCGCTATTGAAGAACTGGGTTGTAGGATTAACCCGAACCCCAGGAAATGAGTTGTAGGATTTTACCGAACTCATTCCAAGGATCGGATTGTAGGATTAAATCGAACTCCGAGTACAGGTTGTAGGATCAAACCGAACCCCAGTTGAAGTACTTCTCCTAGGAATTCCTCACTCGAAAATACATTCCCTTGGAATTCCTTACTCGGAAACACTTCAAATTCGAAGTCAGACTCGAATTACTTACTCAGGAATATATCTACCCGAAACGTACTTATTCAAAATCAGAGCCTTCCTCTCACCAAAAGTACTTCCCCTAGAAATGGCCCATTCAGAATTCCTTCACTCGGTGCCATACCACGTGGAAGTCGGAAATTATTCACTCGGTGTCTTACCCAGTAGAAGTCGAAAACGTCTCACTCAGTGCAATCCCAATTAGAAGTGTCGCACTCGGAGACACTTCACTCGGGGAAGTTGTACTCGAATCGGGGATACACCTACTCGGGAAAGTTACACTTAGAAACTTCCCACCCGAGTAAAAGCTCGGGTTTTAGAGCAAAATCGAACTCCGAGTACAGTTAAGAACATTATTAAACCAAACGCCATCAATTCACTCGGAAGTAACTCCCGAGGGATTACTCGGAAAATCCTGCCCCCAGAAAGATCAATTGGAAATCTTCCACTCAGAATTTTCAAGACAAAACACGAGCCCTCGATATAAAAATAAAAGACTCGGGTAAAACATATAGACTTTTACTGAGCAGTACGAGGAGATTACAAGTAATAGAATTTCCCGAGTGACACGGCCAAAACCAACTTCACTCGAAATTACTCACTCAGAGTCAAATGTTCATTCGGAACCGATCACTCAATAACGCTCGGGGACAATATTTAATGGCTAATGGTTAACGCAAAGATATTTTTACAGGTTACACCAGCATCCAGACCTCTCGCGGGTTGTATAGCTCATATGAGTAACTTCATAAGTCCCTCATATAAGCTAGGGGACATATGATCCGGTCTAGATACCGGCCCTAAGACTAAGAGATAATTATCTTAGCCGGCCCAGAGTTCAGTCGGTATCACTGAACAACGATCCAGTCGGTAAAAATGTTAGCCGACCTCAATCGGTATCACAAGATACCGACTCAGCCTGTAACTATACCGGTTATCCGAAGTAGTGACCAAGATATCGGATACCACATCCGTTCCCCTTTCACCCGGTGTTGAGAAGCTGATCCAGACCGATTAACCAATTTCTATCATAACACATGCAACTGGTGTCATCGGTATACATCTGGATTGTAATCCCGAGTCAGGCATTCTTCCTGCACTGGTTAGTCCAGATAACACCATACACACCGGCAATATACACGTCACCTAACAGAAGACGATGAGCGTTGCTACAGGGACCGATCAATAATTCCCTACACTACGAGCCAAAATCTGCTCACGGGAATGATCAACTTGTCTCCTAAGTCTAGCCCATACTCCCTACGCTCAATATAAAATAGCCACTTACCTCAATCATGCTGCTGAGTGTGCATTAAACAATAATATACTTGCATAATGAAGGTTGGTAGTTCCCCACTAACAGTTCCTCGAAAACCGAGCCAATCAGGTATAACAATTCACTTCAGTTTACTAGAGTGGGGCCTTGAGTCTGGTTCTGTTCATCATTCTTCCTCTCTTATGCATTCATCTGATCCTTGTGATCATTGACATTCCATACTTGGAATATATCACTGACTTGAGCATCGGAGAATCTTCGCAGGTGACACCACCTGTCACCCACATCAACGCGGAAGGTCGGTGTGAAGGATCTCCAGGACGTCAAGACCGTTCTCTACATACAGGGACATTGGATACACATACCGGATATTCACAGATCTGGCCTTCAGACATAGACTTTTCTCACTACTTGTGACTGGCCCGACACCGGATCTCTTTGACCCCGGTTCAGGACAGATCAAGCTCCTTAAGCGTCTAGTTTGGTCTTTCTCTACTTCTCTTCACAAGGCTTCCACACATTTGTTAAACTTTCTGGACAAGCGCTTCCAAATGTCTTCTCTATACATGCCTAACTCATTTTAAATGATTTTTAACCATTTTTTCTTCAATCGGTGTTACACCAACATGGCTTCAAACATATACTTTTGTTATGAATTCAGTCTTTTCTTATGCGACCACAGGTCCACCTCAATATTCTCATCCCAGCTACTATAATTTGATGTTCATGTTGCCCTTTCACTGTCCAACATTCACTCACATAAAGCGTTGCTAGTCTTATAGCAGTTCGATAAAACTTTCCTTTAATTTTTCTTGTACTTTTTAATCATACTCGAATCCTAAAGTTTTTTTTTCCATTTTAGCCACCCAGCTTGTATCTTATGAGAAACATCTTCGTTAATTTCACCTTCGTCTTCTATTATCAAACACAAATACTTGAACCTTGACACTTAATGTATGATTTGATCTCTAATTTCACCTCCAAGTTGTCATTAACTTGTATCCTATTAAACTTACAATGCATATACATTCTTTTACTTTTGCTCAACCGAAAATATTTTGATTCCAAAGATTGTAGCCATATATTTAGTTTGGAATTGATTTCTTCCTTTAACTCTATGGGGACTTCATCTATAAAAAGGCATGCATCTGGGAACATCTTTCTAGGTTAGTTTTGTCAAAACATTCAAGACTAAATCAAATAAATATAGACTCAAAGACTACCTTTGATCCTTTGTCTCCCATCCAAACATTCTCACACTAGTACTTGTGTTATCATACATATCCTTTATAGACTTGATGTACACCATACAGACACCTTTCTTCTCTAAGGCTTTCTACAACACTTCTCTTAGGACTCGATCATATGCTTATTTCAAGTTGATAAAAACCATTTAGGTCATGTTGTTTCCTCTGATATTTTTCTATCAACCCCCTATAAAGGTAAATGGCTTATAGTCGATTGTCTTAGCATAAAACCAAATTGGTTCTTTGTGATAGCCATTTCACTTAACCTACGTTCTATCACTCTTTCCTAAAGCTTCATAGTATGACCCATCCGTTTAATCCTTAGTTAGTTTTTATAACATTAGATATCTCCTTTGTTCTTGTATATAGGTACTAAAGTGCTTCTCCTCCACTCATTGAACATTTTCTTGGACCTTAAAATCTCATTAAAGAGCTTCTCTAGCCAGATAGATCCTTCATCTCCTAGACTTTTCCACATATTAATAGGTATACCGTATAATGTGTGAATAACTAGTTTAACTTCACTTACCTTGATTCTATGGTAGAAAGTCTAATTCTATTCCTTTAGGCTAGTCATGTCATATGCATAAAACTAGTTTGTCTAGCTCCGTCGTTGAAAAACTTATAGAATAGCTATCCTACTTGTTTCTTTTATATCCATATCAGTAACCATGATCTTCCTTTCTTTGTTCTTCACACATCTAACTTGGTCAAAATCTCTAGATTTGCTTTTTTTTACTCTTGGCAATTTTATAAATCCTCTTCTCACCTTATTTTGTTTCTAACTCTTTGTAAAAATCTTTAAAAGCTTTGGATCTATCTTTGGCCACTACCTTTTTTGTCTCCTTGTTAGCCTTCCTATACTTATCCCAATTTCAAAATTATCACATAAATGTATATCTTTAAAACATTTCTTTTTTTGTTTAACATTTTCTTGTACGCTCTTATTTCATCACCATGTTTCCTTATTCCTAGGTCCAAAGCCTCTTGATTCCCCTAAAAGAGCTCATAACAACCTTTCTAACACTATTAACCATCTTCTTCCATATGTCGTTAGCATATCCTTATAACTCTCAATCTCTTTCCCAACAAATCCCTCTTGAACTCTTATTATTTCTTACCTTTTAATCAGCACAACCTAATCCTAGGGTTCTCTACTCGTCAACATCTTTGCTTTGGCCCTTTAATAAGTATATCCATAATCAACATCCTATGTTAAGTAGTAAGATGTTCCCTAAGAATAACTTTGCAATCCTTAGAAAGTCTTCTATTAGGGTTCTTTACCAAAAAAAAATCATATTATGTTCTAAAGGCACCGCTGTTGTATGTAATTAAATGCTTCTCACGTGTTTTAGAACAAGTATTGATAATATTAAGATTATAAGCTAATGAAAAATTAAGGTTGGATAATTTGTCCTTCTTCATTAAAGTTCCCAAAACCAAAACCACCATGAGCTTCCGTATATTGTCCAACATTTTCCCCTACACGACCATTAAGATTGCCTTCGATGAAAACTTCTTTATTCTATGATGCTTCTAACCAATTCCTCCAAATCATCCTAAAATAGTTTCTTAAATTATGAATTTGCTCCTACCCATAGGCACTTATAATATGGATGGACTCTTTACCAATAATCGTTCCCAAAGATAAGATCTAATCTTCGATCTTTTTCACTTCCATGGTATTCTTTTTCTATTTCTTATCCACAATGATACTTACCCTATTCCTATTCCTTACCTTGACTGTGTACTAAAACTTAAAACTTGGAAGAAGCTCTTTGGCCTTCTCCCTAACCCATTTGGTCTCTTGAAGACATAAGATATTAATTTTTTCCGCATCATAGTGCCCACAACCTCCATGGATTTCTTTGACATTGACTTAATACTCCATATGCCAAACTGAAACATGCTCTCTTGGATAACTTTTTTTTCGCATCTGCCTATGAAAATGCAAGAACCGTGCCTTATTTAACACTTTATCCAGGTGCTAACGTAACGACTCTAGCTCATTTGACATTGTATTTGAGCCATACATCATATTGCTTCTAGGTAATGACCTAACATTTGCACTATAACATCATTGATATATGTTTATAAAGAAATCATAAATTTTACGTTGGTTGTTGAAGCGTAACACAACCCCCCTCCTTTATCCGAACTTCGGACCAACTATGAACATAGGCAAGTTTAAGTCGATGGATATGCTATGAAATCCAATGGAACAACATGCCATAAGGGAGATTAAGCCTTCAATATTTTGGTCTTCTTACTTAACATATCTATTCTTACTCAATGCAAGATTTAGTGTTTGTTTAATTCTTATTTGGGGTTACTTAAGCTTGATTAGTTAAAAGTTTTTCATCCATTAATTAAATAGATTTTGACGGTACCCCAAACAACATGGAGTTAACACTATGGGATGGAAAAACAGGCTAGGTCCGCGCGGGCTAGCTCGCTAAAAAGGCGGGACAAATAAAATTCTTAACCCGTCGTCCTACCACGATCCGACCCGCTAGTTTGGCGGGTCAAAACCTTGGTGGGGCGGACTGGCTCGACGAGCCCCCGCCAGAGAAAAAAATTATAAATATTAATAATGAAATAATTTATAATTTATTTCATTAAAATATATACTTTCATTTTTAAAATTTTAAAAAAAGTGATATCTCTTACTAGTTATACATTTCTTTTAATAATATCTTCTTTGATTTTTTTAAAAATTATTTTTAGATTTTTTAAAGCAAACCATAATTTTTGACCCGTTTATTTAAATAAGGCGAGCAGCCTGACCCGTTTTTTGACGGGTTTTGGTGGAGCGGGCCAACCTGTTTTGCCATACCTAGTTAACACTGTCTATTAAATGATGTATGAACTCTGTTTCCACAACTAGACATTTATTTATACTTGCACCACAACAATATGTATATATACCTGTTTATATATATATATATATATATATATATATATATGTATATATATATATATATTATTGGTTATAAAATTAATATGAAATCAAGTCCGAATAAAATCTTTTAGATAATAAAGTGTACAGATGGATCATTCTAAATCATGTGGAAAACCACCATCGCAAGAAACAATTGTAAGTTACCCTTATTCAGCTACCGAACTTATAATGCATATATATGATATAACTTTCAACAATAATGAAATGAGCCATCAAATAATCTTTGCTTCTTCTTTCAAATGCCACTCTTTTAGTAAGACTTTTACTATTGCCAGGTTACTGCTATAGGACTTCTAACTTCATATCTTCCAGATACCCAACTCAGTGACCCAAATGATGAGGTGCCCGGAACTCTTGCTCTTCCAAATGAACAAAATGTCACTTTGTAGCTCAATTTCTGACCCAGTTTTCCAAACTTCAATTTCCTTGGTTCAACACTAACTGAAACTCCATTTGGCTTTTCCACTTTAACTGCATAAGCACTTTGGGGTTTTCCAACATTTGTAACAATCCTCTTGTATGTCACACTGGCATTTAGGGAACTTCTTCCAAATAGAACAGCAAATGAAGGGTAGTTCAAGTCACCAGCTTGAAGAACTGGTTTTCTAGAACATATGAAGTTACCTCCTGATAACAAAGCAATCTGGGAAGAGGTATAGTTTATGCTGCATAAGTAATTTAAGTAGTCCTTAGTGCTGATATCATAGACTAAGCCTGGATCAGAAGCACTTTCAGGGTTAACATGGCCTGAACCAAATGCAAAAGGGTTAGCAAATGATGAGTTACTTGAGGCCATGTCTGAAATTGGAGATCCTTCGTTGTTGAATGTGTAAGCACTTGTCATCAAAGCAGATTTAATAGCTGCAGGCGACCAATCTTTGTGAAGAGACTTAAGAAGTGCTGCAATGCCACTAACATGAGGACAAGACATTGAGGTACCTGAGAGTATGTTAAATAGTACTCTTCTTTTGTCACTCTTGAGAAAGCTTGGGCTACTTTTGGGTGGCCATGCAGCCAAGATGTTCACACCAGGTGCAGTCACATCTGGCTTAACCACATCTGGTCCCACAATACTTGGTCCTCTAGAAGAAAATGCTGCCATAACTGGTGCAGGGTCACCATACCTTGTTCCTATGAAGGAGATTGAAACTGTTGGTTTTTCAACAGATTGAACATAGCTTCTAATAATCTTGCTTGCTGAAGCCCCTAAGGAAGTGGCCGGCAAAATGTGAGGGTCAGTAAAAAGCTCCTCCCCTTGATTTTCAGTGTTGAGTAGCATCATTCCTGCCCCACCAGCCATCTTCACTTCCTCTCCCTTTTCAGTTCTACCATTTATTCCTCTCTCACAAGCAACTATTTTACCATCCACAAGCTTTGAGTCAAGTGAGCCTTTTGTGCAATACTGTGCTTCCTTTTTTGTGCCGGCTGATTTTCCATACACAAGAGGCAATTGGTTTGTTCTCTTGCCTTGATATAAAGATGACCCTTTGAAGGTTTTTCCATTCCCAAGCTTTACTTCGGTTGGAAAGCTTCGGTCGGTGTAGCTAGCAGCAACTGTCATGATCCATGGAGCAACATTTCCAACTGTTGATTGATAGGGGCCTGAATTGCCCGCAGAGCAAGAAACAAAAACCCCTCTTTGGATTGCCCCAAATGAGGCTATGGCAATGCTATCATTGTAATATGGTTTGGGAATGCTCCCTAAAGAGAGTGACAATACATCAACTCCATCAGAAACTGCTTGGTCCATGGCAGCTATGACATCAGAATTAGCACAACCAATAGGCCAGCATACTTTATAAGCTGCAATTCTTGAGGTATATCTCATTCCACTTGCAGACCCTCTAGCCAGGCCGAAAAGGCTGGTACTTTTCACCACATCACCAGCTGCAGTTGAGGCAGTGTGTGTTCCATGGCCTTGTGAATCTCTTGGGGAGAGATAATCCTTTGTTTCATTGAACTTTCCAACAAAATTTTCATACCCCTTGTAATAGGCTCTTGCACCAATAAGCTTCTTGTTACAATTTGAGGCAGAAAACTTGGTGCCTTGTTCACAAACACCTTTCCAATGAGAAGGTACTGGGGGCAAACCTGAGTCTTGTAAACTGATGTGTTCAGGCCATATCCCTGAATCAATGACCCCAATGATCACATCTGAGGCCAAGTTAGAAGAATCCCAAAGTCCTCTTCCATTCCTTAGGCCAAGAAAATGTGGAGTATACGTTGTGTGGAGGGTTGATAGTTCATCAGGTATGGCTGAAATGAAACCATCCACTTGGTTCAAGAATTTAAGCTGTTTCTTGGAAAGCTTGGCAGCAAAGCCAAACATGCTGGTTTCATAGGCATAAAGAAGCTGAGGGACCAAAATCTCTTCTTCTTCCATTGAAGCTTCAGAAATGAAATCTATGATTGATTCAAAACATGGTTTTGAGCTATCTTGAGAATGAATTGAGGATCTGATTTTGGTCCTGTCTATGTGTACTATGTATGTTTGTTGGTCCATGAGAGCTATTGAATTTGTCACCATTGAAGCCAAGACTAGGATAAGTATCCTAAAGGTCATGATTCCTGGAGAAAGAAAATGAAGAGAAGAACTCTTTATGGCTTGTAAGGTCCTAAAATATATGCATGACAAAAATTAAAATAGGAAGTAATGGTATCCATGGACTATTTTTCTTCACCAGTTTTTGTTATATTTTGATTTCTATGAGAAACATAATTCTTAGCCACGAGTCAATCTCTAATGTTAATAACACTGCTATACTTTAGAAACATATATAACTAGAAAGGAGTTTTGCTAGTCTATGTATGAGAATTAACTAAACATTGTAATTATGCAGTGAGATATAGATCATAGATACATAAAGGTAGTGGTCAGTGTACGGTGTACCTATGAGTCAATGCTGATAAATTCTTTACATCAAATCTTAAATAAGTTCTAAAAGTGTGAATACATATGCACATTGCAAGTATATAAGAGTTTACCTTCACTTTACTTTTCTTCTACTTCAAGACTGCACGCTTTGAATTCGATGATAGCAATCCAAAGATCTCCGAAGGTATATATAGAGATGGAGGGGCAACCAGTGTAATTATAAGGTATTGGCCAACGTTGAAATTTTCTTTTTTTTTCCAAATTATATCAATCAATTGTTTCCACTTTTAATTTTGGTACTCTTTTCCCTTTTGAGAACATTTTCATGTCTTATTCATGCCAAATCTAGTTAGGCTTACGACAAGGAAAAAATTTGTGTGTATTTTGAGTTATAGCTATTGAGTAAATCTAATCAAATCTTCATCTCCACCTTTGCTATGGAAATTCTTTCTAACCACTGAATAGAAATATGTTTAATTAGTTTGTGATTTAAACTCATTGAAAATGTTTGTTGTTTAGCGTGTAATGCTTGTTTAGTTCTCAATTGTGGGGTAAGTTTTTGATCCATTGGTAAAACAGAATTGGAAAGTACACCTAACAGTGTGTAAAATCAATATTAACCATTGAATGATTCCATTGGCCAAACTATTTTTTCGAAACCAAGTTACCAAAGAGACACTTAATCACCTCCGACCCACAAGTATCTGCTGTTCAATCTTCCATGTATGCTATTTGTTCAGCATCTTAATTTGGATTCATTGGCTCAGTTCCTTATGTTTCATGCAATTATGAGAAACTATAAGTATCTAAAGGTTCACCATGTCGTATCACTCGATAAACACTAATTAAGTAATATAATCCTCATAAATATAAACCTAAAGTCATAAACTAGTATGCATCAGCAAGTAGTGAATCTTACATGAACATTCATTATAGCAGTATAGTAGCTAAAAGATCAAGGGCTTGCCCATTTATTCAATGTTAGTTGAGTCACATGGGAGTTTGTTTCATAAGGGATGTGGGGCTAAAGGGCTTGCCCTTATAGTGAGATTTTTCATGCCTTCTCATTAATGTTCACACTTCTGTCATTGCCACTGTATATCATTATTATTGTCAATGTCACAGCTAGTGTTCATATTATGCCAATGTTACCATTTGAGTTTGTAGTATCAGTATCACCAATGTTATAGGTTTCCATGTTCTAAATAGTATCTGTCAGCAATGAAAGTCCATTTGCGCACCACCGTTTTAAAACTTGGAGTGATGCATAAGCATGGGTCTTGCGAACTTTTTGCACTCAATAGAGGTTTTGAGACCATAGCTCACTTCCTGCCTAGTGATCATTACAAGACTTTGTAACTACTTTGAGTCCAATTTAAGGCACACCTTTTCCCTCACACTATATACTTTTCATTGTAATATACGTTTTTTATATTTAAACCACACAAACCCTTTAGATAGTACTATTCCAGTAAAAAATTTACATATAATTAGATAAGACTAACTCTATCAATGGAAAATTCTTTATAAACAAAACTTCAATTATAACCATTATAAATAGTAAAACTAACACAGTTTTTACTATGCACTTTTCGAACCATATGTAAAGAATAATCAAAATTGTACCATTTGTAATTAGGCACAATTGTATTAGATTACATGTGATTTCATCTGAGTTTATATTAAAATATTCATTAATTATTTGAAATTACATGGAGAAATATGTAATGTAGTGTAGAAAAGGGAAAACTTAGAGACGTTGATTTATTGTAGTATAGGGTACGAGAAAAGTTTAACAAATTTGCGGTCTTGTCCTGTGAGGGAAGGAGATATTTTCATTACTGATATTGGCGGACCTTACTCCACCAAACTTCAACTAGATCACACCAAGAAATCAAAAGTTTGAATGACCCTTAACCTTGGAAACCAAGACTTAGGGACAATTCCTCTATTTTAAGGTTTTGTCAAACACTTTTAATTTATCCTAAGTTTCTCTGACCAAAGCCCAGATGATTATGCTTTTTAATCGGAACATGACTTTTATGCCCAACATTTGTGAAGGGGAGGTTTCTTGGTGAATTAATGGACGAAGGGTATGGTTCAATAAATGCTCTATATGGCCCATGAACAAACTCTGTTCTCACAAGGACGTTTTCACGCATTAAACTAAAATTGTTGTCGTATGAAATGGGTTGTATTATTTACACAGACACATAAACACACTCTCGGGTATCTCGCAATTTCTATGTTCAGTTTACTCATGGTGTCTATATACTCTTCTCTTTCTTCTTGAGTAAAACATTATTGTTGTTTTACCATGGAAAAGAATTTCTTTTACTTTCTACGCAGTGCCCACTACTTTCTGCAGAAGCATAGTTTAAAGGCAAAATTTCTTTTGCTTTTTTCTTTATTGGTTTTGGATATGAAAGGGAGATGAGAGATGAATCATTGTTAGTGGGTGAATAAGTGAGAGCTAAACAATTAAGACACCATATATGATTCAGAATGAACACAATATAAAGGGAAGAGTTTAGTGTGTTTGGGTTTCTTTTTATAAAAAAGCCCACATCGGGTAGTACACTAAGGGTAAGTGAGAAACATATGCTATAAAATAAGAAGACGCGGATGTGCTACTCATATTACCCCAGCTCTCAATTTGTCAGTGGGGTGAATTGAGCTGTTAAATTTGACCATGAAAATACCCTTAATAGATATTAATTCCCTTAAATAACTAATGAAATCAAGGTAATTGATCAAATCTATAAGGGAATAGAATGTGTAAATTCATTAGGGTTAAGGGTTTGGTATATGTTTACTTATTAAGGGTTTACGGTTTGGTACATGTTTATTTTTAAGTAAATTATTTTTTAAATTTTGACTACGTAGTTGAGTATTTGTAGTTTTTTGGTCTTCAACATAATTTAATATAAAGTTTGAGTAATTTTAACTTTTGGGGGTCCTTGATGAAAAGTCTAATCTTTACAATAATATGAGTGTAATCCTTACACTCTCAAATGTAACTCAACCTTTGTTTCAATCTCTTACTTACATTCAAGGTTATCCCTTAAAATTTTGGAATTTCAACAAACTCTTAAAAGAATAGACATACAAATTGAAGCTTAAAGGAAAAACTCAAGAAATAGAAAGAATGGGTTTAAGAGTGATTCGGAAATCAAAAGATGTTTACCAATGTAATTCTTTAAAGATTTTGAGTTGAAATCATGTCTTTATAGAGTGGCGGTATACTAGTATATAGCTGTTAGGATTTGAAGGTATGAGTTATGGGCCATTCTACGCATTTATGCAGTGTTGCTTGCCACTGTGCACTAAGTAAATAGATTACAAAAAGGTGGTAACCGATTAGAGGGATTTTAATAATCAATTATCACATCTCTGTTTAGCTTAAAAGAGTTTTGCATTTGGGTAATAGATTATCTTAACTTAGAAATTTAAGAAACTTATTCTTTACACTTTAGAAAACCTTTTTGGTTTATATGATTCAATGTTATTGATAAAAGGTTTTTGTTTGAAACTCTTAAACATGTTTTTAATTTATAAAAACATTTTTTTATTTATATTCAAACTTGAGAGCTCATAAATTCTTTTCCAAGAATTTCTTTAACATAAATACTAGGCTTAACATAATACTACTCTTGAAGCTTGAGAAACCTTGTATTTCTTGATGCCCGAATCTTTGATTTAGCTCTTATCTTATTTATCTTCACCAATTCTCATATGTTTGTTTGTGTCATGATTGACATTACAAAACCTATTAAATAACATCCAAATACACTCCAAACTCTCATTCTATAAAGTTTATGTTATACCAGGAAGACCAGTGTTTAGGAGTACATTGACGGATCGTGGAAGTTTTACACAAATTAGACCCACGAGTACTTCTTTATATGTGGTTTCAAAGGACCAACTCACTTCAAGGTCCAAATTAGTGGTGGATGCACTCTCTAAGGTCACTAGGTTTGCACCTATTGGATGTTGGAGTTTGCTTGGGAAGGACAAACGGAAGGACTATTTAAATTCTCTTGGTTATTTTCTAACTCCTTTTATCTTGATTTTGTATAAGCTTATATTGTTTGTCTGGCATTCTAACCATCTATTATATCTAATATGTAGCTAACATGGGGATAAATGCCTTGAACACACTGCAGAAGCAGATTGAGTCTGTGAACCCCGGTGCATGGGGGTTGAAAACTAGATTCAACAAAAAATAAAGAAAGCCAAAACTGTCAACCTCCTTTATGAGAAAGCCATTGAGATTCATTGGAAGAGTGGATCTGCTCCCAAAAAGAAGAGATGTCACTAGGATGATGATGAGGGTGATGGGAAAAAACAACAATACACAACTAAAGTATCAAAGTACGCAGCGGATATAATTTTCCCAAACTTGCAAGAATCTGTGAGGAGCAATAACAATATGGAAGCAACACAATAATAATCACCACAAGAGACACAACAATTATTTACGTGAGAAAACCCTCTCAATTTGACAGATAAAAACTCACGGGCACAAGCCAGTAATCAAGCTCCACTATGATCAAAATTAAGGGTACAAAAGAGTCTCAAAATGCTACATAAATTCGTGCATACTACCAGCCAATACAACAAACCAACTAGGCTTTCAAATATAGAACAAGAAGCTGAAAACTCACAAACTCATGCTACTGTTCAAGCACAATATCTCCCAGACTGGAGCTCTAAACCACGATCCCAACGGTTAGTGCCTAGAACATCTCAGGAACATCATACCAACATTTTAGCCCGATCCAACGGTTAACGAATCGGCAATGGTAGTTTTCCCGAAGCTGGTCAGAATTCCTGCGAACTGGAATAGGGTCTCAGTCTGAACACGATTTCTCCACCTACAGATGTCGAACGGAAAATATGAACGGTTAGAATGTAGAGAAGTATGTAGAGAACACACTCTCAAAGTTGCAGGCCGATCCAACGGTGGGATTGACGGAGATCGTTGACGGAAGTGGGCTGGTCCAGAAACTCTACACTCTTTTCTCTCTTCTTCTCTCTCTCTATGGCTGCGGGTTTCCTTGCAAAATGAGCCTCTCTCACTCAATTTTCTGAATCTTTTCTTCCCTATTTAGGTCACTATGTGGGCTTTGGGACTTTGGACACATAGTTGGGAGCCCAACCCAACACATCTCCCCTCTCACAACTATGTGGAGGTGACCGCCAATCCGGCGATCTCGCAACAATACTCAAATTTTCCTCTTGGTAGTGCCTTAGTCATCATATCAGCACCATTATCATCAGTATGAACTTTAGTCAACTCCAACAACTTAGCATCCAAAACATCACGTATCCAATGATACCGCACATCAATATGTTTGGATCTAGAATGGAATGTTGGATTCTTACCAAGATGGATAGCACTTTGATTATCACAGAGCAACAAGTACTTGTCCTGCACAAAACCAAGCTCCCACAAGAATTTCGTCACCATAGCAACTCCTTGCACGCTTCAGTAAGTGCAATGAACCCTGCCTCCATAGTAGACAACGCTACACACTTTTGCAACCTTGATTGCCAAGCCACAGCTCCCTTTGCAAACTTAATCAAATAGCCTGAAGTGGACTTTCTGGAATCAATGTCTCCAGCCATATCTGAGTCAGAGTAACCCACCAAAGTAGGCTTATCAGCTCCAAAACAAAGCTTCAAACCACTAGTACCATGAAGATACCTTAAAATCCATTTCACAGCATTCCAATGCTCTCTACCTGGATTTGATAAAAATCTGCTGACTGTACCAACAGCATGTGCAATATCAGGTCTTGTACATACCATTGCATACATCAAACTACCCACCGTAGATGCATAAGGAACTCTGCTCATATATGTCTTCTCAGCTTCATCTGAAGGACTCTGATTAACACTCAGTTTAAAATGAGCTGCAAGAGGAGTACTCACTACTTTAGCATTTTCCATGTTGAAACGCTCTAACACCTTTTCAATGTAGTGCTCCTGAGATAGCCAAAGCTTCTTCTCTTTTCTGTCACGGGTGATGCTTATACCAAGAATCTTCTTAGCAGCCCCCATGTCTTTCATGGAAAATGACTCGCCCAAGTCCTTCTTTAACCTGTCAATTCTGGAAATATTTTTCCCTACAATAAGCATGTCATCAACATACAATAACATAATAATGAAGTCATCATCAGAAAACTTTTTGATAAAGACACAATGGTCAGAAGTAGTCTTCATATAGCCTTGATCATGCATAAAGGACTCAAACTTCTTATACCATTGTCTAGGAGCTTGCTTCAAACCATATAAGCTCTTTCTCAGCCTACACACATAGTCTTCCTTGCCTTCAACAAGAAAACCATCAGGTTGCTTCATATAAATCTCTTCCTCCAAATTACCATGAAGGAAAGCTGTCTTCACATCCATCTGCTCAACCTCCAAATCAAGAGTAGCAACTAAACTCAGCACAATTCTGATGGATGGCATTTTCACTACTGGTGAGAAAATCTCATTGAAGTCAACACCCTTTCTTTGCCTGAAGCCTTTCACCACTAATCTAGCTTTGTACCTCGGAGATGTAGAATTACTCTCTTGTTTCACCTTGAAGATCCACTTGTTCTCTAAGGCCCTCTTGCCCTTAGGCAACTTCACCAAGTCATAAGTGTGATTATCATGCAAGGATTTCATCTCATCCCGCATTGCATCCAGCCACTTTTGCTTTTCTTCACTCTCAATGGCCTTTTCAAAACACTCAGGTTCTCTCTCGTCAGTCAACAACACATAATCTCTTGAATTATACCTTGTAGAAGGTTGTCTCGGCCTAATGGATCTCCTGGGTTAAACTTGTGGTATTTCATCAAGATTATCATCGGGTACCATATCATGTTCCTCCTGAACATCATCAACAGGTACATCAAATCCATCTCTAACATGCTGATCATCAACATCACCATGTTGCTCATCATTCTGAGCATCAGTATCGGTATTCTCCAGATTGTGAACAGGCAACCACATCGGATTACCATCAGTCAGATCACTGTCTTTATCAGGTGTCGTCTTCTCCACTTTGTCAATATCTTCAATGGTTTGGTCCTCCATGAACTACACATCACGACTTCTAACAAGCTTCTTCTTAACAGGATCATACAACCTGTAGCCAAATTCATCTTGACCATAACCAATAAAGATACACTGTCTTGTCTTCACATCCAACTTGGATCTTTCATCCTTTGGAACATGAACATAAGCCTTGCAACCAAAGACACGCAAAGAACCATAGCTAGCATTCTTGCCAAACCAAATCTTGTCTGGCACCTCAGTATTCAAAACAATTGTAGGACTGAGATTAATAACATGTACTGCTGTAAGCAATGCCTCACCCCAGAAATGTTTAGGCAACTTTGCTTCAGAAAAGCATACACCTAACTATTTCAACCAAAGTCCTGTTCATCCTCTCTGCTAGACCATTCAACTGAGGAGTTTTAGGAGGAGTCTTTTCATGTCTGATACCCTGTTGCTTGCAATAGACATCAAAGGGTCCACAGTACTCACCACCATTGTCAGTACGAATGCATTTCAGCTTCTTGCCTGACTGCCTCTCCACCAAAGCATGAAACTCTTTGAACTTTTCAAGCACTTGGTCCTTTCTCTACAGTGTATAGACCCACAGCTTCCTAGAACAGTCATCAATAAAGGTAACAAAGTAAAGTGCGCCACTGAATGACTTTACCTTCAACGGGCCACAAACATCAGAATGCACCAATTCAAGCAACTCTGACTTTGTAGAGGGAGAATGCTTCTTGAAGGATACTCTGGTTTGTTTACCAGCCATGCAATGAGAACATTTCTCCAACTCTGCACTCTTCAATCCCAAAAGAACATCCTTTTTACCTAAGCAGTTAAGCCCTTTTTCACTGATATGACCAAGCCTTCGATGCCACAAGGATGCTTCCATATACACATTATTCACACTGTCTCTAGCAACGAAAGCTTTAGTCCAATACAGTTTAGAATTTTTCTCCCCTCTAGCCATAACCAAGTTACCTTTAGTGAGTCTCCATTTACCAGAACCAAAGTGATTATCATAACCACAATCATCAAGCAACGGTACAGATATCAGATTAAACCGGACATCTGGAGCATGTTTGACTCCTTTAAGAAACAACTGTATTCCCATGTTGGTTTGTAGACAGACATCACCAACACCAATCACCTTAGACACACCATTATTACCCATCTTTAACACTCCAAAGTCACCAGAAGTGTAACATGTAAAGAAATCCTTCTTTGGTGTAACATGCAGTGTGGCACCACTATCAATTATCCATATGCTCTCATCTGATACAAGATTAACCGACTTATGGTCACTGAGAATAATAAGATCACCACAAGTAGCAGTAGCAACACGATCATCATTATGCTCATTCTCTTTCTGCTTACCCTTCTTATCTTTATTCTCCCTTTTCCACTGAAAATAGTTCTTCTGTATGTGCCCCATTTTATGACAATAATTACACTCTATATTCTTGTATCTGGACTTGGACTTACTCCTGCTCTTCTCTCTACCAGTCTTTGGTTCCTTTTTCTGACTTCTCCCCCTATTTTTTGTGAAAAATACCTCAGGCTGAGATGAAGAACCCTGTGCCTTCCTTCTCATCTCTTCATTAAGAGCACCAATCTTTGCCATTTGCAAAGAAACAACACCATTAGGGGCTGAGTTCGTGATTGAAACTCAAAATGTCTCCCAAGACTTAGGTAAAGTATTCAGTAGCCATATCCCAAAACTTCATCATCAAATTTGATACCTATTCCAGACAGTTGATCTAGGAGCCCTTGAAACTCATTCAAGTGATCAGAAATGGAAGAACTCTCCCTGTATCTCAAATTCATCAGACAGTTCAACAAATACAATTTATTGTTCCTTGATTTAGAGGCATACAAAGACTCGATCTTCTCCCACAAAGTTCTTGCATGTGTCTCATTGGCAATGTGATTATAAACATTGTCTTCTACAAATTGCTGAATAAAACCACATACCTGTTGGTGTTCAAAGTCCCACTCTTCTTCAGACATGGAATCTGGCTTTCGTACAACAACACAACTAAAGTATCAAAGTACGCAGCGGATATAATTTTTCCAAACATACAAGAATCTGTGAGGAGCAACAACAATATGGCAGCAACACAATAATAATCACCACAAGAGACACAACAATTATTTACGTGAGAAAACCCTCTCAATTTGAGAGATAAAAACTCAGGGACACAAGCCAGTAATCAAGCTCCACTATGATCAAAATTAAGGGTACAAAAGAGTCTCAAAATGCTGCACAAATTCGTGCATACTACCAGCCAATACAACAAACCAACTAGGCTTTCAAATAGAGAACAAGAAGCTGAAAACTCACAAACTCATGCTACTGTTCAAGCACAATATCTCCCGGAATGGAGCTCTAAACCACGATCCCAACGGTCAGTGCCTAGAACCACATCTCAGGAACATCATACCAAAAGTTTAGCCCCATCCAACGGTTAACGAATCGGCAATGGTAGTTTTCCCGAAGCTGGTTAGAATTCCTGCGAACTGGAATAGGGTCTCAGTCTGAACACGATTTCTCCACCTACAGATGTCTAAAGGAAAATCTGAACGGTGATAATGTAGAGAAGTATGTTGAGAACTCACTCTCAAAGTTTCAGGCCGATCCAACGGTGGGATTGACAGAGATCTTTGACGGAAATGGGCTGGTCCAAAAACTCTGCACTCTTTTCTCTCTTCTTCTCTCTCTCTATGGCTGCGGGTTTCCTTGCAAAATGAGCCTCTCTCACTCAATTTTCTGACTCCTTTCTTCCCTCTTTAGGTCACTATGTGGGCTTTGGGCCTTTGGACACATAGTTGGGAGCCCAACCCAACAGAGGGCTCAACAACAAGAAAGAAAAGCTGGGGTGGCTCCTCTAACCCCAAAGAACCAGAGAAACCCAAGGATAAAGGTAAGGGAAAAGCTGCCAAGGTGGAGGAAGTCATCCTAGTGAAATTAACTTCTCTTGATGATGATCATCTAGAGACAATCACCGTCCCGTTCAACCTTTCTAATCGATGGGATTATCTACATCAAGCTTCTAAAATGAGGTCCGCATCATGAAAAACGCCCGCTATAAAATGGTACAGCTAGCGTCCGATACCGCATCATCCCGTTACGCAGAAGAGTCCAAAAATCACACGTTATGGCCGCAACAAAACTGTGTTGCGGCCGCGGTCAACGTTACGCTAAGATTTTTTCGCAATTTCCGCAAAGAGAGCCATGACTCTGTGACTGAAAAATAGAGACCCCCGTGACTCTGAGATACAGGACAGGATATGAAGAGGGGAAAAAAGGAGATGAACAGGGAAGATTCGCACTTTATTTCCAATCAAACCAGAAATTGTCTACAATAACACATTTAAATTGAAGAGGAGTGAAGAAGCAGATCAACTTACATGTTTATGCATCACCTACATTGCAACAACACTTTAAGACATTCTATCGAGCATTTTGTGTGTGTGATGCAAAATCTGAAAATGCACAAGGAAATCCCAAAAAACACCATACAGTGCCAGTGACAACAACAGAGGACGACTACCTCACTCCCCAAAACGACGCAACACAGCAGATCGTGGCCCAAAGCTTGCGAACTCCGCCATTGCCGTTGTTTCCTCCGGTAAGTTTCAGTGTTTTTTTGTTTTAAAATAAAAATGGGAAAAGAGAAGACTTGTGTGGTGTGGTCCATGTGGAAAGGAAAATAGGAAGGCTTAGAGGCAGATTTAAGAGAGAAGAGACAGAGATGAGGGAAGGAAGATTAGAGAGGAAGAAGTGTGTTCTGCTTAGAAGAAGAGAGGGAATAAAACGCTTAGAAGAAGAGAGGGAAACGAATTGTTGAGAGTGAGGGAAAAGAATTTAGCAGAGAGGGAAAGGTTCAGAGAATTAGAATAGGACAAAAATATTTAGATAAGAGGTTATTTGAAATTATATTAGAAGTAGGAATTATTAGTTAATTTGGATTTATATTAAGAATAAGAATTATTAAGAAATTTTAAATGTATTAAAAATTTATAATTCAATTCCTAATAATTTTTAATAAAATTCTGAATTTGAAATATAGAAATTCAATAATATTTTTATTAATTAGTAATTTATTAATTAGTAAAATAAAATTTTAAATTTAAAATATACACTTTAATAAGAATGTTAAACGTATAATTGTTAATAAAATTTTAAATTTTTTTATTAATTAGTAAAAACAAATGAATTTAAAACTACATTTTAACAACAATTTAATAAGAATTTGAAATGTACAATTCCTAATAAAATTTTAAAAAATATTTTCATTAATTAGTAGTTTATACAATTCCTAATAAACTTTTAAAAAATATTTTTATTAATTAGTAGTTTATTAGTTAGCATAAGAGAATTTTAAATTTGAAATGTACATTTTAAATTTTAAAAAAGGATTTTTATTAATTAGTAGTTTATTAGTTAGCATAAGAGAATTTTAAATTTGAAATGTACATTTTAAATTTTAAAAAGGATTTTTATTAATTAGTAGTTTATTAGTTAGTACAATAGAATTTTAAATTTGAAATGTACATTTTAATAACAATTTAAATGTACAATTCCTAATAAAATTTTAAAAAATATTTTCATTAATTAGTAGTTTATTAATCAGTAAAAAATGAATTTAAAACTACATTTTAACAGCAATTTAATGAGAATTTGAAATGTACAATTCCTAATAAAATTTTAAAAAAATATTTTCATTAATTATTAGTTTATACAATTCCTAATAAAATTTTAAAAAACAATTTTATTAATTAGTAGTTTATTAGTTAGCATAAGAGAATTTTAAATTTGAAATGTACATTTTAAATTTTAAAAAGGATTTTGAATTTGAAACGTACATTGAAATAATATTTTAGTAAAAAATTATTATAATTAAAATATAATTATTAGATTTCAAGAATTATGTTATAAGATTTTTATTAATGGTTACATTTTTTATATAGTTACAGATTAGTTAAATAATGTCAATGCCAGATAAGTTTCTAAGCGGTAGAGCTGAAGGTGCTTCTAGTGATGATATTGGGTAGCATTTTGGAACACTTGTACCTGGAAAAAATAGAAATAATGTGGTGTGCAATTTATGTGGGAGAGTGATAACTGGTGGTATTACTCGATTAAAAGAACATCTAGCACATATGACTGGAGAAGTTAAAGGTTGTGGTAGGGTAAGCACTTTTATCAGAGAAAACATGATGAAACTGTTACTGGATAGTAAATAAAAAAAAAGAGATCTCAGAAAAAGAAAAGAAGAATTTGTGTCACGTTTAAGAGGTGATGAAGATGAAGATACTGAAGATGTCCTTGATGAAGATGTAGCCATGAGGCAAGCCATGCAAGAAAGCATAGTGTCACCACGACAATTAGAAGACATGCATAGATTTAGACAACAAACTGGAAGATTAGATTCCATATATGAAGCTGGAGGTAGCTCTCATCCTGACAGGGCTTTTACTCAAAATCGTCCAAATGATCTTCAACAAAGATTAAGATCTGTTGATGTTGATTTAGCCAGGAGTAAAAGCATGAAACAAACAAAAATCAACAAAGGCTTCATGAAAACACTTCGAAAGAAATTAGGAGAAGCAGTGTCTAAATTGATAATATATGAGCGTCTTCCTATGAACCTATCCAATTCTCCATGGCTACATAATTTGCTAAGTGCTGCTGCAGAGTTGGGCCCAGGCGTTAAATGACCAACTCCTTATGAGGTTTCGGAGGTATACTTAGAAAGTGAATATCAATCCATGTAAAAATGGATACAACAATTAAAGCCAACATGGAAAGAAAGAGGGGTCACTATAATGTGCGATGGTTGGACAAACAGTATAAATCATATGCACATCATGAATTTTCTGGTGTATTGTAGTCATGGTACAGTGTTTCTAAAATCTATTGATGCATCTGGTGTTGCTTGTAGAAATACTGATTATTATTTTAAATTGTTAGACAAAATTGTGGAAGAGGTTGGAGAGGAACATGTTGTTCAAGTGGTCACTGATAATGAAGCGGCTTTAAAAGCTGCTGGTTTGAAATTAATGGAAAAAAGACCACATATATATTGGTCAGCTTGTGCAGCTCATTGCTTGGATTTGTGCTTAGAAGATATTGGGAAAAAGTCTAATGTCCAAAAATTGTTAGATGACGCAAAGAAAGTTACTTTGTTCATCTATAATCACATTTGGACAGTAAATCTGATGAAAAAATATACTGGTGGTAAAGAAATTATTCGTCCTGCCATCACTCATTTTGCAACACAATTTTTGCAAATTGAATCAATTGTGAAGCAAAAGGATGCACTCAAAAATATGTTTCACTCTGAAGAATTTAGAAAGTCCAAGTGGGGAAAAGAGAAATCAGGACCTGCTTTAGAAGCAAAGAAGATTGTCCTTAGCACAGATTTTTGGAAGAAAGCTGCTGAAATTATAAAGGTATTTGAGCCTCTTGTCAAGGTTTTAAAAATGGTGGATGGTGATGAAAAACCAACAATGGGCTTTGTTTACGAAGCCATTGATAGAGCCAAGCAAGCCATTCAAAAGAATTGTCGTTACCACACTCATTACACTGAAATCATTGACAAAAGATGGCACTTCATGCATACTGATTTGCATGCTGCAGGTACATAAATATACTAAATTTAGTTTCACATGTACATCTTAAATTTAGTTTTTTTATGGTTCCAATTTAATTTTCAAAATCACAGGTTATTTTCTCAACCCTCAATGTCAATTTGGAGTTTTGCATGGAAGTGATGTTGCCAAAGAAACTCTAGATGGTATGACAAAAGTCATTACCAGATTAGAAGTAGATGTTGAGAATCAAATCAAAGCTATTAACCAAGTGAGTAACTTCTAAACATTATGATTTTTAAGATGACAATTATTAGTTAATTAGTATTAATTTAATGGATACAAAACTTAAACAACTTTATTGTCTTCCTAGATTTTTCTTTTTAGAGATAAAAGAGAGACATTTGGAACACTTCAAGTTCAAAAAGCTTGGTCTCATATGGATCCAGGTAACATAGCTACTTTTAATTTTATTAAGGTATTTTATACACATATATAATAATACATATTTGTTTATTTAATCAGCTGAATGGTGGATGATTTATGGACATTGTGCTCCAGAACTTCAGCGTATAGCTGTAAGAGTTTTGAGTCAAACAACTTCAGCTTCAAACTGTGAGAGAAATTGGAGTACATTTAGCTACATACATACAAAGACAAGAAATAGATTAAAGTATCAAAAATTGCAAAAACTTGTCTGTACATTTTACAACATGAAGCTGAAAACGAGAAGAGATAAACGAAGAAGTCAGGAAGAGATAGAAAATAGCTTCAATCCAATTAATTTGGATTACATATTTCAAGAAGATGATCCATTGTCTCCATGGCTTGAAGAAAGAGAAGAACCATTATTGGATGGGATCCAAAATGCTGAATGGCTCCCTATTAATTTCGATGATGAAAATGAAGAACCAATAGGTGAGAATAATTCTGATTCTAGTAATACACCTAGCCAAGGCGGTGGTGGTGGTTTAACCCCACCAAGTAACAATAGTGGTAGTGATCATGGTGGTGGTGATGATATACAACAGAATCAAAGAGGACATGAAACATCTGATTCAATTCAAGAAGAACCATATTCTAGACGTGATCAAAATCTCATGTCTGATGATGTTTCTAGTGGTAGAAGGAGGATGGGTTCCAGGCATAGGAAAAATAAGAGAATACAAGACCTTATGATGGATGATGCTTCCTCATCTAGTGTTGCACAATCACTTGGTGATTTTGGTGTTGGTGTATCATCTGAAGGAAGCCAATACAACTACCCACCATACTACCAACACCCTTACTTTCAACCATATCAATATCTTCAACTGAATAACCATTATTCTGCAAATTATCCAGAATTTAGTGAACCATCATCAAGTTCTATGTATGAGCAACAACAAATGGAGCTACCAAGAAACTTAGGATTTTTTGAGTATTTCTTTGGACAAAGTGGATATAATGATGGTCAAAGTGGATATAATGATGATGGTCAAAGTGATAATGGAGGTTATGATCCAGCACGCCATTCTTCAATATTTTAAACTTTGTGAGAGGTTGAAAATTTTTATTTAGAGTTATGTACTTGTTTATGTTAAACTTATCAATTATGTATGAATTATTATGATATTTTATATTTAATAATTTATGATATTATGGATATTTTTGAGTATTTAATAATGTTATATATGTTTATATTGAGTGGTAGATACCTATTGATATTTAATGTTGTTTAACTAATATTTTTAAATTGAACAACCCATTTTTATATAAAAAATATATAATATGAATTATTATAAGTTATTTAGTGTTAGAAATCATTTTTTTATAATTTGTGTGAATTGTGAATAATTCACACCGCATTGACCGCAATCCGCATCGCAGTGTCCGCAATACCCACAATCGCAAAATCCGCAACGCGACCGCAATCGCGACCGCGACCGCAATTTAAAACCTTGATCTACATTATTTGGAAGTGATAGGTGACGTGAATATTCTTTTTGCAGTCGTGATTCCGTCAAATTAGTACATTAAAATTAATTAACGTAGTACTAGGGTGTCAACCTAGGTCGTTCTCTCAAGGATCAACACAAAAATTTAGGAAAAATCAAGTCTTAAACTAATTTTTAACAATTAAAAATAAAAACTAAACAACTAAAAATTTTTACAAACATAAGTTCACTAAAATACAATTGGGGGGGTTTTGTTTGATTTTGTTGTGACAATTAAAACTAAAACAAAGTAATTATAGGATTTAAAACAATAAATAACAAGCGATTGATTTTCTTGGAATATTGTAAATAAATTTATCCTTGGTTTACTAAAGATAATTTGTATACTTTCATTACTGTTGATTTCTTAGCTCAATTTGAATTAATCAACTAAGCGTCTTTTTCAATTCATAATTCCTTTACTTTCATTTAAAAATGAATATTTTAATCAAGCATCCTAATTAAGCAAAAGGAGTCAAGATCGTAAAATCTAGGAATTATTGAGCATATATAAGAACATCGCCTATATACATAATCTATTCTCAAATTATGGAATTAAGCAAACCATAATTATTAAAAGTGATTATGAAAATATTCATTAAGCATGCATATTTCCTTAATCCATTTTAATTTAAAATCTTATTTTATTCTATTTGAATAATTAAACCGATTAAGCATATAAATTTAATTAAACAGAATGGAATTAAATAAGCAGAGTAAGATTATGAAGAAATAACAATAATACAAGCATACTATATTAAAAACAAGAACCTCAAAATTATATTATAATATTTTCCAAGAAAATCAATCTAGGGGTTTTAGCCCTCCATAATTAAAATAAACTAAAAATAAGAAAGACCTAACCCGGAATGGAAAAATTCCTCCAGAAGCCTTCCTCTAATGCTTAAAAGAAAGAAAAGGAACTAAGAGAGAAGTGTGAAGTGAAGTGTCTGAAGATGATTTCTGAAGCCTCTCGTTCTTCTCTATTTATAGGCAAATGAAAGGAGAAGCCAGCTAAGGAAAACGCGTTGCAAGTGGAAACTTTCGGTGCAGATGATTTCCAGCTGTTTCCAAGTTGTTTCCAAGTTGCGTTTTGTTGTTTCCAATGATTCGGCGCATGATTTCAATGATGAATCGATTCCTCCAGTTCATTTTTGCGTAAAATACAGCTCATGAATCGATTCCTAGCAAGGGGAATCGATTCCTAGGCTCATGAATCGATTCCTATAGGTTGGGAATCGATTCCCAGGTGAAAAACATCAAATGAATCGATTCATGTAGGCTGGGAATCGATTCCCAAGTGCATGAATCGATTCCCATGGGCTGATTTGGTGTAGGAATCGATTCCCACCCTATTAGTGCGGTTCCTGTTACAACCGCACTAATAGATAGCGCACTAATAGCCAATTTTCATGCTTTTGTAGCTTTCTTTTCACCGGGGCTTGTTCTTCTTGTTTCTTTATCATTTGATGGTCATTTTTCTCTTGTTATTGACCCTTGGATTATCTTTGTACTTGTTCCTTAATTTTATTAATTTCTGCAAAATAAAATACCCAAGTAAACAAGAGAAAACCAATATTTATTAAAAATTAATCCTTAATTCATTTTTAAAATCAAATATTAAATAAAGCTCATATGATGAAAATGTGTTAAAATGCAATATATTAGACAATAAGTGATGGCAAATTATACACATTTAAAGTGAAGAACTAAAGATAAATCATGCATCATCAAATACTCCCACACTTATTCTTTTGCACTCCCGGGCAAAATTAGAATAAAAACAAGTATCACAGTTTATTGAAAACATCAAGTTAAAAAAATAGTAAACACACAAAACTAGCATGTTCAATATGAAATCTTTAGGAATATACAGAGAAACAAGAGTTATTCATCATGCAAGATACAGAGCATCAAGATATGTATAAAAATCATTCAAACAATTAGACATGTGAGAATTAAATCAAACTGAAGGGAAAACCATAAGTGACAGAACCTCACAAGACATACTCTCAAGTGTTTTGGGTTTGTGTATACTCTCAAAACATTTCCTGAAAAACAGACAGTCCAAAAATTTGGCAAGTTTCTCAATTCCACAATCAACACAATTGCATGTATAGATCAACAGGGCTTTCCAAGGTTGTAATGTGGCCAAGGTTAAAGTAGGTGGAAAAAAAAAATTTTGGAAAATAAGTTTAAATACCAAAAAGAATGATGGAGCAATTAATTTAACTGGCAAATAGTGAGGGTAATTCATCAATATATATATATATATATATATTTTTTTTTTTTCTTTTTCTTATGTGATTGCATAACACTTGAAACAAGAGTTGGAACTCTCTTTTTTTTTTTTTTGTACACCCCCACATTATTTGAATGCCTGTTTTTGACTTGATTCCAAAGCTCCAATATATTCCTTCAGGTAGGTATATTTTTGGTTTTTCATCCATGGCTTATTTGAGCTGCAACAAAGAAATGGTTAAATAGGCTCAAAGTGGCTAGCAAAGGATAATTTATTCATGGTAGGCTTCTATGGCTTAGTGGCTCAATTGAACAAAATGCCTGTATCATTTCAAATACATTCACATGAGTTTCAAGTATCATCAAGAAACAAGACAAAAAATTAAGATGTAAGCTTTCAGGAATTAATCACACATGAAAGGATTAAGATGGTTTAAAGTGATCCATCAAATTTAAAGGCTCAAAAATCTCACAAGGTATAATTCTATCATATATGATCATCTATCAATTATCATGTCATTCTCATCATACCAAAATTGCTTGAGTTCAAATTATAACATATCATTAAGCTCATATCAGACATGAAAGAATTTACTTGTTACTCATGCATATCTTAAAATTCCAATAAAACATGCCTTTTTAAAACAAAAACACACACAAAATCTTTTTTTTATTATTTATTTTTTTTTTAATAAAAGCACACAAAATTTAATCATACAAAAAACACACACAATAACACATAAATGATCCCACCCCCACACTTAAATCATACATTGTCCTCAATGTAAGACAGAGCATACAAAATAAACAATATAATGAAAAAGTAAAGAGATGGGTAAGAAAAAAAACTCCCTCAAGGGGGATCAAGAAGTGGTTCCCCCAAAGCATGTTCCTCCATTGTAACATCCACAAGTGAAGGATTTTCATGAAATGGCTTCAAACGTTGTCCATTAACCTTGAAGCTTTTGTTGGAGTTTTCACTTTTTATTTCCACAGCTCCATGGGGAAATACATTCGTAACAATGAAAGGTCCTTCCCATTTGGAGCGCAATTTTCCGGCCATCAGTTTTAACCGGGAATTAAACAGTAGCACTTTCTGTCCAGCAGTAAAATCCTTTCTAGCTATTGAGCTATCATGGAATTTCCTTGTTTTCTCCTTGTAGAATTTTGAATTCTCATAGGCTGCCAAACGGATCTCATCGAGCTCATTCAGTTGTAATTTCCTTTCTTTACCTGCTTGATCAAGTGCTAAGTTGCAAGCTTTTACAGCCCAATAAGCACGATGCTCAATCTCCACTGGAAGATGACATGCTTTACCAAAAACAATTCTATAGGGAGACATTCCTATAGGTGCCTTAAAAGCTGTTCTATGTGCCCAAAGAGCATCATCCAATTTCCTGCTCCAATCCTTTTTGTTAGGCTGTACTATCTTCTCCAGGATTCTTTTGATTTCTCTGTTAGAGACTTCTGCTTGTCCATTGGTTTGGGGGTGATATGGAGTAGAGACTCTATGAACAACTCCATACTTCCTGAGCATAGCTTGTATGGTCCTGTTGCAGAAATGTGTTCCTTGATCACTAATGATTGCTCTCGGAATGCCAAACCTGCAAAGAATTTGAGATCTAACAAAATCCATAACAACTCGCGCATCATTAGTTCTGGTGGCTTTAGCTTCCACCCATTTAGAAACATAATCAACAGCCAATAAAATGTAAGTAAAACCAAAGGATGGAGGAAATAGACCCATAAAATCAATGCCCCAAACATCAAATACTTCACAAAACAACATTGGTTGCTGAGGCATCTGTTGTCTCCATGTGGTAGCATTACTAGCTCTTTGGCATTTATCACAGGTGTTACAAATTCTCCATGCATCCTTAAAAATTGTGGGCCAATATAAACCAGAATCCAACACTTTTCTTGCTGTTCTTTGTGGACCAAAATGTCCACCAACTGGTGAAGCATGGCAGAATCGAAGAACTGATTCTATTTCATGATCGGGAATGCATCTTCGAATCACCTGATCATTACACAATTTCCACAAATACGGGTCATCCCAAATATAATACTTTGTATCACTTTTTAATTTTGAAATTTGGTTTCTGGATGCACATGGTGGAAAAATAGAAGCAACAAGATAATTTACAATGTTAGCAAACCAAGGTGAATCAAAAGAGTTAGAAATACTCATGAGGTGTTCATCGGGAAAATGATCCCGAATAGGTGCTGAATCAGGAGCATTCTCAATTCTGCTTAAATGGTCTGCCACAAGGTTTTGTGTTCCACTTCTGTCACGAATTTCCAAGTCAAACTCTTGGAGCAAAAGCATCCAACGAATTAATCTTGGCTTGGACTCACCTTTCTTCAACAAGTACTTCAGAGCTGCATGGTCAGTAAAGACAACTACTCAAGAACCGAGTAGGTAAGATCTGAACTTATCTAATGCAAAAACAATGGCCAAGAGTTCTTTTTCAGTAGTGGTGTAATTTACCTGGGCAGCATCTAAAGTTTTAGATGCATAGTAGATGACCCTAGGTTGCTTGTCAATCTTTTGACCAAGGACAGCTCCCAATGCATAATTAGAGGCATCACACATCAATTCAAATGGGGCTGTCCAATCAGGTGCTTGGATTATTGGGGTAGTGGTCAATGCTTGCTTGAGGCAATTAAAAGCCTCCTTACACTTTTCATCGAATTCAAATGCCACATCCTTTTGAAGCAAACTGGATAGCGGCCTAGCCTTCTTGCTGAAATCCTTTATGAATCTTCTGTAGAAACCTGCATGGCCAAGAAAAGAACGAACCTCTTGAACACAAGAGGGGTAAGGCAAATGTGATATAACTTCTACCTTAGCAGGATCTACCTCAATTCCTTTTTCAGAGATTACATGCCCTAAAACTATTCCTTGTTTTACCATAAAATGACATTTCTCATAGTTCAAGACAAGGTTAGTTTCAATACATCTGTTTAAAACTTTATCAAGACTATCAAGGCATGCATTAAATGAAGATCCATAGACAGTAAAATCATCCATAAACACCTCTATGCAATTTTCAATGAAATCATGAAAAATACTTATCATGCATCTTTGAAAAGTTCCAGGAGCATTGCATAGGCCAAATGGCATTCTCCTATAAGCAAATGTGCCAAAGGGACAGGTGAATGTGGTCTTATCTTGATCCTCAGGTGCAATGTGAATCTGAAAATATCCAGAGAATCCATCAAGAAAACAGTAGTGAGACTTACCTGCGAGACGCTCAAGCATTTGGTCAATGAAGGGTAAAGGGAAATGGTCCTTCTTTGTTGCCTGGTTAAGTCTCCTGTAGTCAATACAGACTCTCCAACTATTCTGTACTCTAGTTGGGATCAATTCATCCTTTTCATTTTTCACAACTGTGATCCCTGTTTTCTTAGGAACCACTTGAATTGGACTCACCCATTGGCTATCAGAGATAGGATAAATTGTTGTTCAAGTGGCCTCAATACTCAAGAGGGGGGGTGAATTGAGTTATAAATCTTTTGCTTGGAATACCCTTAAAAATGATTTCTATAACCAAGTTTATGAGATTATGCAAGTGACAATGATATGCAATGCACTACAAGAGATAAATATTGCTGAGGCAATTTAGCAAACACTTGGTGTGCAATGTCTAAGGTATAGCAAATTAAGCAAGTTCAAATATGTTCTTCTCAACCAAACAATGCCAATCAACAAATATGAAATGTATGAAAGTAAAAGAGTAAGGAAGAGAAGCTTGCAAACCGATGTAACGAGTTCCACCCAATCCGGTGTACGTCTCGCCTCTAAGCAACCCACTTAGAGGATTTTCCACTATTGTAGACTAGAGATACAACTTTGAGCAATTGCGGCTTCCTAGTGTCCCACACTCAAGAACCCAATCCTCACAAGTATAAGGGCAACCCACCCAATCTCTCAATCTCACAATATCCCAAAGGTTGAGTCCACAACCTTTGTAACCACTCAATCCTAGAGTGAACAACCACTCAACCTAGAGTGAATAACTTTGTGTGTTTGGAGTTTGTTTACAATCAATACACTCTCTCAATAGAGCAAATATACAAATGAAAAGCTCTCCCCAAATTCTAATCTCTCAAGATGAGAGGATATACAAGTGAAGTACAAAGTATATATGAAATAGGCTTACAGAGCACAGAATAGAGCAAAGAACTTATTGATTCTTGGTTTTCCCTTGGTTGCTTCTTTGTGCTTGTGTTCCTCTGCAATTTATAGAGCCAAGATAGCTGTTGAGGAGTGCCCTAGTCCATCATAGCCGTTGCAGTTAGTGGAAATTTGAAGAATGGTGGAGACATGACCTGGTTTCCCACTTAAATCTGTTTTTCCACTAGCGTAATCGATTACACCCTCGCGTCGTAATCGATTAGCTTCAAGTCAGAGAGTCACTAATCGATTATCTCATAACCTGTAATCGATTAGCATCTATACCTGATGCATTTAATATGTTTTCGTAGCATCCTAATCGATTTAGCATGTCTTGTAATCGATTACTTTAAATTCTAGTGGCTTCCTAATCGATTATATGGCTCCCTTAATCGATTAGCATGTGTGCCTGATGCATTTAATTCCATTTTTGATTGCTGTAATCGATTAGTCTCAAGTGTGCAATCGATTATCTTAATTCCAGTAAGTATCTAATCGATTGTGTGGCTTCACTAATCGATTATCTTCATCCCTGATACAATTTCTTCCAATACAGAAAGCTTCTAATCGATTAGCATCTATGGCCTAATCGATTATCTTCAACTCTGATGCAATTTCTTCTAAGACAGAAAGTTTCTAATCGATTAGCATCTATGGCCTAATCGATTAGCTTCGCTGATTCTTCAATTCTGATTTCATGTCTTTGTTTTTGCATTGTTTCTTCAAGAGTACTTGTCATTATCAAAATCCTTGCACATCTTTTGAACCTGTTACCATATTCAAACACATTCTCCCCCTTTTTGATGATGACAACTATGTTCATCTCTTGAGGGTTGTTAGTTAAAATAATATAGGCTTATCTTTTGCAAAAACAACTCTGCTACATTATCCCTTTTTCAAATAGCAGATGACAATTTTCATAAACTAATTCAGCAGCCAATGTCTTATCTCATTTTATCCATTGTTTATTATCTCTTATCTATAATTCTCCCCCTATCAAAAGAAGTTTAACAAGCAGATAAGATTTTTCAAATTGTTAACAAAGCATCTATTATCAGAGCATATTATCAGAATTATTCATATTTTGTATCAGAGTATTGTCCAATTCAGAGTATTGTCCAATGAACATTTATTCTTCTCCCCCTTTGTAATCATCAAAAACAAATAGAGCAGTGAAGAGAAATTATATAAACTCAAATAAGATACTTTTATTGAATGAAATAACAAAGGGAAATACAAGAATTAAAATTTATTCAAAATGCAGAACAGAGACCAACAACAAAACATAAAAGATCTAATTGTCCGGGTTGAAGAAGTGGATTTCTGAAATTTGATGAGCCAGCTCCTCATAGCGCTGCTGCATCATCTCAAAATGTTGCTGCTCGGTCATGGAAAACTCTTGGAGGGAGTTCTCAAGACGATCGAAGCGGCGATCAAGATGGGCATAGAGGGATGCAAAAGGGTCAGCTTGTGGGGCAGATGAAGAGGCTGCAGCTTGTGGTTGAGGTGGAGAAGGAGGAGGAGCAGGTGCTTCTTCAGCAGGAGCTTGGAAGGGAATGTTGGCATAAACGCCCTCCATGCGTGAGTACCATGCTCCATTGGTGAAAACAAGACCCATTTTGGTGAGGTGATGGGTGCCAATGCAAGCTCTAGGGGGCACTTTCTCAGATAGTTCCCCTGCCAAATCTACTCCACAGAATTTGAAAATTTTGGTGAGGAGGATACCATAAGGGAGCTTTTGTTGGTCCTTGGCATGGCGCATGTGGAACTTGATCAACTGCACCCAGTTGATCTCTTTGAGGTTCAGCATGGCCCACATTAAGAGGACATCATCCTCTTCAACTAGAGCATAGTTCCCACCACGGGGAACAATCATTTTGACCAAGAAGAAGTGGAGCAGGCGGTTGTTCATGGTCAAGTGGCCAACTAATTTGTGGTTGCTCCTTGGACGGTCAGCTTTCCATAAAGATTGGCGAGCAGTAAGAGCATTGAAGCCCCATTCATCCTCGGGTTCGCCTCCATCAAATTCAGCATTGTTGAGGGGCAGTTTGGAAATCTCTGCAAACTGGGCATTAGAGAGTTTGATGGTGGTGTTTTTCACCTTGGATTCAACCATCCCATTGACAAGGTGGAGGTTGCAGTAGAATACTCTCATGAGCTCAGGATAGTATTCTTCTTCTTTGAGGGATAGGAAAGGGAAGAGGTTGTAGTGGTTGAGGCTTTGGGTGAAGGTAAGGCTTGGGTTGTCAAAGGTTTCAGCAATGGTGTAGTGAGGAGTCATAATCTCCTTTTCAGAAAAATTTTTCACAAAATTCTGAAGGTCTCTAGGAGAAGAGAAAAACCTTGAGAAGTCAAGGGGATTATGAACTTGGGCAGCAGAGGACCTAGCTCTCTTGACATTCCTTGAGCTAGACATGGTGAAAAGTGCAAAAAGGAAGGAGATGAAGAAGGATGAGTGTTGGAGAGTTTTGAGAGAGTTGGAAGAGAGGAGGTGGTGTGAGATGAGAAGGTGAATGAGGGGTTATTTATAGTTGAAAATTAGGTTTAGGAAGGAGGAAAGAGAGTTTAGGGAGGAGTGAAGTGAGTTAAGAGAGGGAGAGTTTCGAGTGAGCCTAGGAAATTGGAGTTTTGACCCATCAGTACGCAGCGTAATCGATTACATGGCAGGTGGTAATCGATTAGATCACTGTTTCTGGGGAATTTCAAACGTTTTGTGCAGAGGGTAATCGATTAGAGTCTTATGGTAATCGATTAGCTTAGAAACAGAATCGTCCTAATCGATTGGGGCAAAGTGGTAATCGATTATGAAGAAGTGGAAACGTTTTGAACTGGAAACAGAAGCTTCGTAATCGATTATGGATAACGTATAATCGATTATTTTAAAAAACAGAATGATTGTAATCGATTATGGTTGAGTTCTAATCGATTACCTTCGAAACAGAAGCTTAGTAATCGATTGGGATAAACAATGTAATCGATTACGGAGTCAAAAACTTCAAATATGTCAAGCAGCAAGGTTCCAAACATGAAGTATGATGTATATCATGCATTATGCCATTCAACAAAATATTCAAACACAATTGGACATGTCAAGAATGCCTAATTCTCTTCTTATGTGAATGAATTGCTCTCTAGCCAAGGGTTTTGTGAAAATATCAGCTAGTTGCTTAGAAGTTTCTACATGTTCAAGTACACAATCCCCTTTTAACACATGATCTCTAATAAAGTGATGCCTAATCTCAATGTGTTTGGTTCTGGAGTGCATTACCGGATTCTTGGAGATGTTAATGGCACTTGTATTATCACACTTAATGGGAACTTTGTTCAAGGAAATGCCAAAGTCAAGAAGTTGTTGTCTCATCCAAAGAATTTGAGCACAACAACTACCAGCTGCTACATATTCTGCCTCAGCTGTTGACAATGCAACACTTGCTTGTTTCTTGCTATGCCAAGAAACAAGGGAACTACCAAGCAAATGGCATGTACCACTAGTGCTTTTTCTATCAAGCTTACACCCCGCAAAGTCGGAATCAGAATATCCTAAAAGATTACATTCAACGCCTTTGGGATACCATAAACCAACACTTTGAGTACCCACAAGATATTTCAAAATCCTTTTTACGGCAGTCAAATGTGATTCTTTGGGACATGCTTGATATCTAGCACATATACATACTGCAAACATAATATCAGGTCTACTCGCAGTTAAATATAGTAAGGATCCAATCATACCTCGATATTTGGTGATTTCAATGTCCTTACCCTTTTCGTCTTTGTCTAGATAGCAGGATGTGCTCATTGGTGTAGCTATCTCATTTGCCTTGTCCATTCCAAACCTTTTAAGTAGTTCCTTACAGTATTTGGTTTGGCTGATGAACGTTCCATCAATGGCTTGTTTTATTTGTAGTCCGAGGAAGAAGGTGAGTTCTCCCATCAAGGACATTTCAAATTCTTTCTGCATAATCTTGGCAAATTCTTGACAAAGATTTTCATTAGTAGCACCAAATATTATGTCATCTACATAAATCTGTACTAAGAGGATGTCATTTTGTTTGCGTTTTATAAACAATGTAGTATCAACCTTTCCTCTTTCAAAGTTGTGTTCTAAAAGAAATTTGCTTAATCTCTCATACCAAGCTCTTGGGGCTTGCTTCAAACCATATAAGGCTTTTCTCAATTTGAAAACATGGTTTGGAAATTTATGATTTTCAAAACCGGGAGGTTGATCTACATAAACTTCTTCTTGAATGTAGCCGTTTAAGAACGCACTTTTGACATCCATTTGATACAATTTGAAATCCATACAACATGCAAAAGCTAGTAATAATCTAATGGCTTCTAACCTAGCTACGGGAGCATATGTTTCTTCATAGTCTATTCCTTCTTCTTGGTTGTATCCCTTTGCTACTAGTCTAGCTTTGTTTCTAGTTATTATTCTGTTTTCATCTAGCTTATTTCTAAACACCCATTTGGTGCCTATTATTAGATGATCATTGGGTCTTGGTACAAGTTCCCAAACTTCATTTCTTTCAAATTGGTTTAACTCTTCTTGCATGGCCAACATCCAATGTTCATCAATAATGGCTTCGTCAATATTCTTGGGTTCTATTTGGGATACAAAAGCCAAGTGATTGCATGCATTTCTAATGGCGCTTCGAGTACTTACCCCTTTGGTTATTTCTCCAATGATCTTGTCCAAGGGATGATCTTTTAATGTTACCCAATCTTGTTGTCTCTCAATTTGTGTCGTTCCTCCATCATTGTTGACTTCTTCTTCTTTTTCTTGTAAGTTCATTTCTTGAAAGGTACCTACAAGATCATCAACATCTTCCTTTCTCGGAGGGTTATGGCTATTTTCATCAAATTTGACATGAATAGATTCCTCAATTGTATTTGTTTGTTTGTTGAAAATTCTATAACATTTACTTGATTGAGAATATCCTAGGAAGATTGCCTCATCAGATTTTGCATCAAACTTCCCTAGATTATCCTTTCCATTGTTGAGCACAAAACATTTACATCCAAAGATATGAAAGTATGCAATGTTGGGTTTTCTACCTTTGTAAAGCTCATAGGGGGTTTTCTTTAAAATAGGCCTTATCAAACATCTATTCATAACATGACACGCGGTGTTTACCGCATCGGCCCAAAAATGTTTTGCAACATTGTTTTCATTTAGCATGGTTCTAGCAAGCTCCACTAGAGATCTATTCTTTCTTTCAACTACTCCATTTTGTTGTGGAGTTCTAGGAGCTGAGAAGTTGTGATTAATACCATGTTTTTCGCAAAACTTTTCAAAAGATTGATTTTCAAATTCTCCCCCATGATCGGTTCTAATGGATGCAATTTTTGAGTTTTGCTCATTTTGGATAATCCTTGCAAGTTTCTTGAATGCATGATATGCTTCATTTTTATGAGCAAGAAACAATGTCCATGTATATCTTGAATAGTCATCTACTATAACTAGACCATAGTAATTACCTCCAAAGCTTTTGATTTTGGATGGTCCAAATAAGTCCATGTGCAAAAGTTGTAAAGGCCTTTGAGTAGAAACAATGTTTTTGGATTGAAAAGATGCCTTTACTTGTTTTCCCTTTTGACATGCATCACAAAATCTATTTTCAAATTTAAGCTTTGGTAGACCAATTACTAAATCTTTAGAAACAAGTTTGTTCAAGTGGTCTACATGTATATGAGCTATTCTTCTATGCCATAGCCATGTTTCATCTTCTTTTGAAATGAAGCATTGTTCATCATTTGTAGACAAACTATCCATATCAATCATGTAAATATTATCAATTCTTTGGCCTACAAACTTAATTTCCTTATTGGCTTTATGCTCAATTATGCAACAATTTGATTCAAATAAGACTCTATATCCTTTGTCACATAATTGACTTATGCTTAGTAAATTATGTTTGAGGCCTTCAACATACAATACATCACTTATGGATGTGGAAGAGTTCTTACCAATATTTCCAATGCCTAGGATTCTTCCCTTAGTGTTGTCTCCATATGTGACGCTTCCTTTTCGTTTGGGAGTGAATGATGTAAATTTAGTTATGTCTGCCGTCATATGCTTCGAACACCCGCTATCCAAGTACCAATGGGTGTTGCTTGCCTTTAAGCATACCTGCAAAACAAAATCATTTTAGAGAACTAGGTACCCATTTTATGTTGGGTCCTTTAAGGTTAGTTTGTGGGAATGTTCCTTTGGGAACCCACACCTTTCTTAAGACCTTTGGTCCTAGTTTCCTAACACTACATTTATATGCACTATGTCCTTTGGTACCACAATGATTGCATTTCATAAAAGGTGAGGAGGATTTGCTTGGTGGTGCAAAGAAGTTTTTGTAGTGCTTTTCCATTTTATGATTACTATGTTCTTGGTCATATCCTAGACCGGTTTTACTAAACATGCATTTTTGTTGCCCAAGTAGGATATTCAAATTATCTCTTCCATTAGTGAATTTCTCTAGTGTCCTATTTAGGTCTTCAACCTTGGTTTCTAACACTATGCACTTCTTTGCAAAATCACAAGGTTTATCCCTAGAACATGTTTAAACTTTCTCTAGTTCTTCTTTTAAGCTCTCATTTTCTTTACATACTTCCATGAGATGCACTTCAAGAGTATCACTAGTTTTTCTAGATGCTTTGAGTTTACTAGAGATTTTTGTAAACTTATCATATAATTCCTCAAATGCATCTAACAGCTCATTTTTATCTAAGTCAAGAAGATTTACCTCATTTTCTTCTTCTTGATGATTTGCCATTAAGCAAAGATTGGCTTGCTCATCTTCCGAGTCGTCGGAGCTGCTCACATCGTTCTCATCCCAAGCAATATAGGCTCTTCTTCTTCTTTGTTTGTCCTTGCCCTTCTTTTTGAGGTTTGGACAATCGGCTTTGAAGTGCCCTTCCTTGCCACATTCAAAACAGCTTGGTGAAGATGAAGTTTCATTAGAGGTAGATTTCTTACCTTGAGGCTTAAAGTTCTTTTGGAACTTTTTGTTCTTCATGAATCTTCCAAATCTTTTTACGAACAACCCAAACTCTTCTTCTTCATCTAAGTCACTGCATGATTCTTCCTCATGCATGGAGGTGGCTTTGAGGGCTAGCCCTTTCTTCTTGGTGGATTTCTCCTCTTCCTCGGCTAGCTTTAATGCTTTAAGTTCTTGCTCTTGTTCTTGCAATTTTCCAAAGAGTGTTGCAAGAGACATTTCATTGATGCTAGGAGATTGCTTTATTGCTGTGACAAGAGGTTGCCATTCCCTGCTGAGACTTTTCAAAATTTTGTGCACAAGCTCTTTGTTAGTGTACACTTTGCCAAGAGTAATAAGATGGTTAATAATAAGTGTAAACCTCTTCTGCATATCTACAATAAATTCTCCTGAATTTATCCTAAAGCATTCATATTGGCTAGTGAGAGTACTAATCTTTGAGTCCTTTACATCATTAGTTCCTTCATGGGTTACTTGAAGAGTATCCCACATTTCTTTAGCGGTTTGGCATGTCATTATTCTAAAAAATTCGTCTTGTCCTAAAGCCATGGTAATGAGATTTTTGGCCTTGTAGCCATATTGGACTTTCTTTTCTTCCTCGCTAGTCCATTCATCTATGGGTTTTTCAACATTTTTGCTATCTATGGTATGCATTGGTATATAGGGACCATTTTCAATGGCATTCCACATTCTCAAATCAATTGATTGAATGAAGATTTTCATTCTCTCTTTCCAAAAGGCATACCCTTCCCCATTGAAAGCGGGAGGTCTATTTATCGCACCACCCTCGGGAAAAACATTTTGAGAACTTGAGGCCATTTTAATCTCTTGAAGCTGTTAAGCTTGATCTACCAAGAGTCAAGCTCTGATACCACTTGTTGTTCAAGTGGCCTCAATACTCAAGAGGGGGGGTGAATTGAGTTATAAATCTTTTGCTTGGAATACCCTTAAAAATGATTTCTATAACCAAGTTTATGAGATTATGCAAGTGACAATGATATGCAATGCACTACAAGAGATAAATATTGCTGAGGCAATTTAGCAAACACTTGGTGTGCAATGTCTAAGGTATAGCAAATTAAGCAAGTTCAAATATGTTCTTCTCAACCAAACAATGCCAATCAACAAATATGAAATGTATGAAAGTAAAAGAGTAAGGAAGAGAAGCTTGCAAACCGATGTAACGAGTTCCACCCAATCCGGTGTACGTCTCGCCTCTAAGCAACCCACTTAGAGGATTTTCCACTATTGTAGACTAGAGATACAACTTTGAGCAATTGCGGCTTCCTAGTGTCCCACACTCAAGAACCCAATCCTCACAAGTATAAGGGCAACCCACCCAATCTCTCAATCTCACAATATCCCAAAGGTTGAGTCCACAACCTTTGTAACCACTCAATCCTAGAGTGAACAACCACTCAACCTAGAGTGAATAACTTTGTGTGTTTGGAGTTTGTTTACAATCAATACACTCTCTCAATAGAGCAAATATACAAATGAAAAGCTCTCCCCAAATTCTAATCTCTCAAGATGAGAGGATATACAAGTGAAGTACAAAGTATATATGAAATAGGCTTACAGAGCACAGAATAGAGCAAAGAACTTATTGATTCTTGGTTTTCCCTTGGTTGCTTCTTTGTGCTTGTGTTCCTCTGCAATTTATAGAGCCAAGATAGCTGTTGAGGAGTGCCCTAGTCCATCATAGCCGTTGCAGTTAGTGGAAATTTGAAGAATGGTGGAGACATGACCTGGTTTCCCACTTAAATCTGTTTTTCCACTAGCGTAATCGATTACACCCTCGCGTCGTAATCGATTAGCTTCAAGTCAGAGAGTCACTAATCGATTATCTCATAACCTGTAATCGATTAGCATCTATACCTGATGCATTTAATATGTTTTCGTAGCATCCTAATCGATTTAGCATGTCTTGTAATCGATTACTTTAAATTCCAGTGGCTTCCTAATCGATTATATGGCTCCCTTAATCGATTAGCATGTGTGCCTGATGCATTTAATTCCATTTTTGATTGCTGTAATCGATTAGTCTCAAGTGTGCAATCGATTATCTTAATTCCAGTGAGTATCTAATCGATTGTGTGGCTTCACTAATCGATTATCTTCATCCCTGATGCAATTTCTTCCAATACAGAAAGCTTCTAATCGATTAGCATCTATGGCCTAATCGATTATCTTCAACTCTGATGCAATTTCTTCTAAGACAGAAAGTTTCTAATCGATTAGCATCTATGGCCTAATCGATTAGCTTCGCTGATTCTTCAATTCTGATTTCATGTCTTTGTTTTTGCATTGTTTCTTCAAGAGTACTTGTCATTATCAAAATCCTTGCACATCTTTTGAACCTGTTACCATATTCAAACACATTCTCCCCCTTTTTGATGATGACAACTATGTTCATCTCTTGAGGGTTGTTAGTTAAAATAATATAGGCTTATCTTTTGCAAAAACAACTCTGCTACATTATCCCTTTTTCAAATAGCAGATGACAATTTTCAAAAACTAATTCAGCAGCCAATGTCTTATCTCATTTTATCCATTGTTTATTATCTCTTATCTATAATTCTCCCCCTATCAAAAGAAGTTTAACAAGCAGATAAGATTTTTCAAATTGTTAACAAAGCATCTATTATCAGAGCATATTATCAGAATTATTCATATTTTGTATCAGAGTATTGTCCAATTCAGAGTATTGTCCAATGAACATTTATTCTTCTCCCCCTTTGTAATCATCAAAAACAAATAGAGCAGTGAAGAGAAATTATATAAACTCAAATAAGATACTTTTATTGAATGAAATAACAAAGGGAAATACAAGAATTAAAATTTATTCAAAATGCAGAACAGAGACCAACAACAAAACATAAAAGATCTAATTGTCCGGGTTGAAGAAGCGGATTTCTGAAATTTGATGAGCCAGCTCCTCATAGCGCTGCTGCATCATCTCAAAATGTTGCTGCTCGGTCATGGAAAACTCTTGGAGGGAGTTCTCAAGACGATCGAAGCGGCGATCAAGATGGGCATAGAGGGATGCAAAAGGGTCAGCTTGTGGGGCAGATGAAGAGGCTGCAGCTTGTGGTTGAGGTGGAGAAGGAGGAGGAGCAGGTGCTTCTTCAGCAGGAGCTTGGAAGGGAATGTTGGCATAAACGCCCTCCATGCGTGAGTACCATGCTCCATTGGTGAAAACAAGACCCATTTTGGTGAGGTGATGGGTGCCAATGCAAGCTCTAGGGGGCACTTTCTCAGATAGTTCCCCTGCCAAATCTACTCCACAGAATTTGAAAATTTTGGTGAGGAGGATACCATAAGGGAGCTTTTGTTGGTCCTTGGCATGGCGCATGTGGAACTTGACCAACTGCACCCAGTTGATCTCTTTGAGGTTCAGCATGGCCCACATTAAGAGGACATCATCCTCTTCAACTAGAGCATAGTTCCCACCACGGGGAACAATCATTTTGACCAAGAAGAAGTGGAGCAGGCGGTTGTTCATGGTCAAGTGGCCAACTAATTTGTGGTTGCTCCTTGGACGGTCAGCTTTCCATAAAGATTGGCGAGCAGTAAGAGCATTGAAGCCCCATTCATCCTCGGGTTCGCCTCCATCAAATTCAGCATTGTTGAGGGGCAGTTTGGAAATCTCTGCAAACTGGGCATTAGAGAGTTTGATGGTGGTGTTTTTCACCTTGGATTCAACCATCCCATTGACAAGGCGGAGGTTGCAGTAGAATACTCTCATGAGCTCAGGATAGTATTCTTCTTCTTTGAGGGATAGGAAAGGGAAGAGGTTGTAGTGGTTGAGGCTTTGGGTGAAGGTAAGGCTTGGGTTGTCAAAGGTTTCAGCAATGGTGTAGTGAGGAGTCATAATCTCCTTTTCAGAAAAATTTTTCACAAAATTCTGAAGGTCTCTAGGAGAAGAGAAAAACCTTGAGAAGTCAAGGGGATTATGAACTTGGGCAGCAGAGGACCTAGCTCTCTTGACATTCCTTGAGCTAGACATGGTGAAAAGTGCAAAAAGGAAGGAGATGAAGAAGGATGAGTGTTGGAGAGTTTTGAGAGAGTTGGAAGAGAGGAGGTGGTGTGAGATAAGAAGGTGAATGAGGGGTTATTTATAGTTGAAAATTAGGTTTAGGAAGGAGGAAAGAGAGTTTAGGGAGGAGTGAAGTGAGTTAAGAGAGGGAGAGTTTCGAGTGAGCCTAGGAAATTGGAGTTTTGACCCATCAGTACGCAGCGTAATCGATTACATGGCAGGTGGTAATCGATTAGATCACTGTTTCTGGGGAATTTCAAACGTTTTGTGCAGAGGGTAATCGATTAGAGTCTTATGGTAATCGATTAGCTTAGAAACAGAATCGTCCTAATCGATTGGGGCAAAGTGGTAATCGATTATGAAGAAGTGGAAACGTTTTGAACTGGAAACAGAAGCTTCGTAATCGATTATGGATAACGTATAATCGATTATTTTAAAAAACAGAATGATTGTAATCGATTATGGTTGAGTTCTAATCGATTACCTTCGAAACAGAAGCTTAGTAATCGATTGGGATAAACAATGTAATCGATTACGGAGTCAAAAACTTCAAATATGTCAAGCAGCAAGGTTCCAAACATGAAGTGTGATGTATATCATGCATTATGCCATTCAACAAAATATTCAAACACAATTGGACATGTCAAGAATGCCTAATTCTCTTCTTATGTGAATGAATTGCTCTCTAGCCAAGGGTTTTGTGAAAATATCAGCTAGTTGCTTAGAAGTTTCTACATGTTCAAGTACACAATCCCCTTTTAACACATGATCTCTAATAAAGTGATGCCTAATCTCAATGTGTTTGGTTCTGGAGTGCCTTACCGGATTCTTGGAGATGTTAATGGCACTTGTATTATCACACTTAATGGGAACTTTGTTCAAGGAAATGCCAAAGTCAAGAAGTTGTTGTCTCATCCAAAGAATTTGAGCACAACAACTACCAGCTGCTACATATTCTGCCTCAGCTGTTGACAATGCAACACTTGCTTGTTTCTTGCTATGCCAAGAAATAAGGGAACTACCAAGCAAATGGCATGTACCACTAGTGCTTTTTCTATCAAGCTTACACCCCGCAAAGTCGGAATCAGAATATCCTAAAAGATTACATTCAACGCCTTTGGGATACCATAAACCAACACTTTGAGTACCCACAAGATATTTCAAAATCCTTTTTACGGCAGTCAAATGTGATTCTTTGGGACATGCTTGATATCTAGCACACATACATACTGCAAACATAATATCAGGTCTACTCGCAGTTAAATATAGTAAGGATCCAATCATACCTCGATATTTGGTGATTTCAATGTCCTTACCCTTTTCGTCTTTGTCTAGATAGCAGGATGTGCTCATTGGTGTAGCTATCTCATTTGCCTTGTCCATTCCAAACCTTTTAAGTAGTTCCTTACAGTATTTGGTTTGGCTGATGAACGTTCCATCAATGGCTTGTTTTATTTGTAGTCCGAGGAAGAAGGTGAGTTCTCCCATCAAGGACATTTCAAATTCTTTCTGCATAATCTTGGCAAATTCTTGACAAAGATTTTCATTAGTAGCACCAAATATTATGTCATCTACATAAATCTGTACTAAGAGGATGTCATTTTGTTTGCGTTTTATAAACAATGTAGTATCAACCTTTCCTCTTTCAAAGTTGTGTTCTAAAAGAAATTTGCTTAATCTCTTATACCAAGCTCTTGGGGCTTGCTTCAAACCATATAAGGCTTTTCTCAATTTGAAAACATGGTTTGGAAATTTATGATTTTCAAAACCGGGAGGTTGATCTACATAAACTTCTTCTTGAATGTAGCCGTTTAAGAACGCACTTTTGACATCCATTTGATACAATTTGAAATCCATACAACATGCAAAAGCTAGTAATAATCTAATGGCTTCTAACCTAGCTACGGGAGCATATGTTTCTTCATAGTCTATTCCTTCTTCTTGGTTGTATCCCTTTGCTACTAGTCTAGCTTTGTTTCTAGTTATTATTCCGTTTTCATCTAGCTTATTTCTAAACACCCATTTGGTGCCTATTATTAGATGATCATTGGGTCTTGGTACAAGTTCCCAAACTTCATTTCTTTCAAATTGGTTTAACTCTTCTTGCATGGCCAACATCCAATGTTCATCAATAATGGCTTCGTCAATATTCTTGGGTTCTATTTGGGATACAAAAGCCAAGTGATTGCATGCATTTCTAATGGCGCTTCGAGTACTTACCCCTTTGGTTATTTCTCCAATGATCTTGTCCAAGGGATGATCTTTTAATGTTACCCAATCTTGTTGTCTCTCAATTTGTGTCGTTCCTCCATCATTGTTGACTTCTTCTTCTTTGTCTTGTAAGTTCATTTCTTGAAAGGTACCTACAAGATCATCAACATCTTCCTTTCTCGGAGGGTTATGGCTATTTTCATCAAATTTGACATGAATAGATTCCTCAATTGTATTTGTTTGTTTGTTGAAAATTCTATAACATTTACTTGATTGAGAATATCCTAGGAAGATTGCCTCATCAGATTTTGCATCAAACTTCCCTAGATTATCCTTTCCATTGTTGAGCACAAAACATTTACATCCAAAGATATGAAAGTATGCAATGTTGGGTTTTCTACCTTTGTAAAGCTCATAGGGGGTTTTCTTTAAAATAGGCCTTATCAAACATCTATTCATAACATGACACGCGGTGTTTACCGCATCGGCCCAAAAATGTTTTGCAACATTGTTTTCATTTAGCATGGTTCTAGCAAGCTCCACTAGAGATCTATTCTTTCTTTCAACTACTCCATTTTGTTGTGGAGTTCTAGGAGCTGAGAAGTTGTGATTAATACCATGTTTTTCGCAAAACTTTTCAAAAGATTGATTTTCAAATTCTCCCCCATGATCGGTTCTAATGGATGCAATTTTTGAGTTTTGCTCATTTTGGATAATCCTTGCAAGTTTCTTGAATGCATGATATGCTTCATTTTTATGAGCAAGAAACAATGTCCATGTATATCTTGAATAGTCATCTACTATAACTAGACCATAGTAATTACCTCCAAAGCTTTTGATTTTGGATGGTCCAAATAAGTCCATGTGCAAAAGTTGTAAAGGCCTTTGAGTAGAAACAATGTTTTTGGATTGAAAAGATGCCTTTACTTGTTTTCCCTTTTGACATGCATCACAAAATCTATTTTCAAATTTAAGCTTTGGTAGACCAATTACTAAATCTTTAGAAACAAGTTTGTTCAAATGGTCTACATGTATATGAGCTATTCTTCTATGCCATAGCCATGTTTCATCTTCTTTTGAAATGAAGCATTGTTCATCATTTGTAGACAAACTATCCATATCAATCATGTAAATATTATCAATTCTTTGGCCTACAAACTTAATTTCCTTATTGGCTTTATGCTCAATTATGCAACAATTTGATTCAAATAAGACTCTATATCCTTTGTCACATAATTGACTTATGCTTAGTAAATTATGTTTGAGGCCTTCAACATACAATACATCACTTATGGATGTGGAAGAGTTCTTACCAATATTTCCAATGCCTAGGATTCTTCCCTTAGTGTTGTCTCCATATGTGACGCTTCCTTTTCGTTTGGGAGTGAATGATGTAAATTTAGTTATGTCTCCCGTCATATGCTTCGAACACCCGCTATCCAAGTACCAATGGGTGTTGCTTGCCTTGAAGCATACCTGCAAAACAAAATCATTTTAGAGAACTAGGTACCCATTTTATGTTGGGTCCTTTAAGGTTAGTTTGTGGGAATGTTCCTTTGGGAACCCACACCTTTCTTAAGACCTTTGGTCCTAGTTTCCTAACACTACATTTATATGCACTATGTCCTTTGGTACCACAATGATTGCATTTCATAAAAGGTGAGGAGGATTTGCTTGGTGGTGCAAAGAAGTTTTTGTAGTGCTTTTCCATTTTATGATTACTATGTTCTTGGTCATATCCTAGACCGGTTTTACTAAACATGCATTTTTGTTGCCCAAGTAGGATATTCAAATTATCTCTTCCATTAGTGAATTTCTCTAGTGTCCTATTTAGGTCTTCAACCTTGGTTTCTAACACTATGCACTTCTTTGCAAAATCACAAGGTTTATCCCTAGAACATGTTTAAACTTTCTCTAGTTCTTCTTTTAAGCTCTCATTTTCTTTACATACTTCCATGAGATGCACTTCAAGAGTATCACTAGTTTTTCTAGATGCTTTGAGTTTACTAGAGATTTTTGTAAACTTATCATATAATTCCTCAAATGCATCTAACAGCTCATTTTTATCTAAGTCAAGAAGATTTACCTCATTTTCTTCTTCTTGATGATTTGCCATTAAGCAAAGATTGGCTTGCTCATCTTCCGAGTCGTCGGAGCTGCTCACATCGTTCTCATCCCAAGCAATATAGGCTCTTCTTCTTCTTTGTTTGTCCTTGCCCTTCTTTTTGAGGTTTGGACAATCGGCTTTGAAGTGCCCTTCCTTGCCACATTCAAAACAGCTTGGTGAAGATGAAGTTTCATTAGAGGTAGATTTCTTACCTTGGGGCTTAAAGTTCTTTTGGAACTTTTTGTTCTTCATGAATCTTCCAAATCTTTTTACGAACAGCCCAAACTCTTCTTCTTCATCTAAGTCACTGCATGATTCTTCCTCATGCATGGAGGTGGCTTTGAGGGCTAGCCCTTTCTTCTTGGTGGATTTCTCCTCTTCCTCGGCTAGCTTTAATGCTTTAAGTTCTTGCTCTTGTTCTTGCAATTTTCCAAAGAGTGTTGCAAGAGACATTTCATTGATGCTAGGAGATTGCTTTATTGCTGTGACAAGAGGTTGCCATTCCCTGCTGAGACTTTTCAAAATTTTGTGCACAAGCTCTTTGTTAGTGTACACTTTGCCAAGAGTAATAAGATGGTTAATAATAAGTGTAAACCTCTTCTGCATATCTACAATAGATTCTCCTGAATTTATCCTAAAGCATTCATATTGGCTAGTGAGAGTACTAATCTTTGAGTCCTTTACATCATTAGTTCCTTCATGGGTTACTTGAAGAGTATCCCACATTTCTTTAGCGGTTTGGCATGTCATTATTCTAAAAAATTCGTCTTGTCCTAAAGCCATGGTAATGAGATTTTTGGCCTTGTAGCCATATTGGACTTTCTTTTCTTCCTCGCTAGTCCATTCATCTATGGGTTTTTCAACATTTTTGCTATCTATGGTATGCATTGGTATATAGGGACCATTTTCAATGGCATTCCACATTCTCAAATCAATTGATTGAATAAAGATTTTCATTCTCTCTTTCCAAAAGGCATACCCTTCCCCATTGAAAGCGGGAGGTCTATTTATCGCACCACCCTCGGGAAAAACATTTTGAGAACTTGAGGCCATTTTAATCTCTTGAAGCTGTTAAGCTTGATCTACCAAGAGTCAAGCTCTGATACCACTTGTTGTTCAAGTGGCCTCAATACTCAAGAGGGGGGGTGAATTGAGTTATAAATCTTTTGCTTGGAATACCCTTAAAAATGATTTCTATAACCAAGTTTATGAGATTATGCAAGTGACAATGATATGCAATGCACTACAAGAGATAAATATTGCTGAGGCAATTTAGCAAACACTTGGTGTGCAATGTCTAAGGTATAGCAAATTAAGCAAGTTCAAATATGTTCTTCTCAACCAAACAATGCCAATCAACAAATATGAAATGTATGAAAGTAAAAGAGTAAGGAAGAGAAGCTTGCAAACCGATGTAACGAGTTCCACCCAATCCGGTGTACGTCTCGCCTCTAAGCAACCCACTTAGAGGATTTTCCACTATTGTAGACTAGAGATACAACTTTGAGCAATTGCGGCTTTCTAGTGTCCCACACTCAAGAACCCAATCCTCACAAGTATAAGGGCAACCCACCCAATCTCTCAATCTCACAATATCCCAAAGGTTGAGTCCACAACCTTTGTAACCACTCAATCCTAGAGTGAACAACCACTCAACCTAGAGTGAATAACTTTGTGTGTTTGGAGTTTGTTTACAATCAATACACTCTCTCAATAGAGCAAATATACAAATGAAAAGCTCTCCCCAAATTCTAATCTCTCAAGATGAGAGGATATACAAGTGAAGTACAAAGTATATATGAAATAGGCTTACAGAGCACAGAATAGAGCAAAGAACTTATTGATTCTTGGTTTTCCCTTGGTTGCTTCTTTGTGCTTGTGTTCCTCTGCAATTTATAGAGCCAAGATAGCTGTTGAGGAGTGCCCTAGTCCATCATAGCCGTTGCAGTTAGTGGAAATTTGAAGAATGGTGGAGACATGACCTGGTTTCCCACTTAAATCTGTTTTTCCACTAGCGTAATCGATTACACCCTCGCATCGTAATCGATTAGCTTCAAGTCAGAGAGTCACTAATCGATTATCTCATAACCTGTAATCGATTAGCATCTATACCTGATGCATTTAATATGTTTTCGTAGCATCCTAATCGATTTAGCATGTCTTGTAATCGATTACTTTAAATTCCAGTGGCTTCCTAATCGATTATATGGCTCCCTTAATCGATTAGCATGTGTGCCTGATGCATTTAATTCCATTTTTGATTGCTGTAATCGATTAGTCTCAAGTGTGCAATCGATTATCTTAATTCCAGTGAGTATCTAATCGATTGTGTGGCTTCACTAATCGATTATCTTCATCCCTGATGCAATTTCTTCCAATACAGAAAGCTTCTAATCGATTAGCATCTATGGCCTAATCGATTATCTTCAACTCTGATGCAATTTCTTCTAAGACAGAAAGTTTCTAATCGATTAGCATCTATGGCCTAATCGATTAGCTTCGCTGATTCTTCAATTCTGATTTCATGTCTTTGTTTTTGCATTGTTTCTTCAAGAGTACTTGTCATTATCAAAATCCTTGCACATCTTTTGAACCTGTTACCATATTCAAACACATAAATAATTCCTGCTTGTAGAAGCTTGGTGATCTCCTTCTTAACCACATCAAGGATTACAGGGTTGAGTCTCCTCTGGGGCTGTCTTACTGCCTTAGTATTTTCCTCCAGAAATATTCTATGCATGCACATGGATGGACTAATTCCAGGAATGTCTGCCAATGTCCATCCTATAGCCTTCTTATGTCTTTTCAATACCTGCAACAATTTTTCTTCTTGATTTTCATCAAGGGAAGTGGAAATTATCACCGGGAGCTGTTCATTATCCCCTAAGTATACATACTTTAGGTTCTCAGGTAGGGGTTTCAATTCTAACTTGGGTGCCTGCAAAACAGATGGAACTAACAAAGTAGATTTTGATTCTGCTGTTTGCACCTCAAAAATTTTGTTAGAATTTTCTTGAAATCCTGAATACAGCTCCTTATGGTTAACAGGTATATCTAGAGACTCTGAATTAGAAATTATGTATTTATCAATTTCAGCACAAATATCACAACTTCCAGAATCATTGCATGCAAAACATTTGTTTGAATCATCTATGCATTCCAAATCAACATTAGAAAAATGTTCAAAAACTAGTTCATCAATAATGTCAATTTGGAAAACAGAATGATTTTCTGCTGGGTATTTTATGGCATCAAGAATATTGAATTGAACTCTTGTGTCACCAAATTCCATAGAGAGAGTTCCAGAATGAACATCTATTTTGGTTCGAGCTGTTTTCAAAAATGGTCTTCCTAAAATGATAGGAACAGGAATTTGAGGCATACCTTCTTCCATGTCAAGTACAAAAAAGTCAGCAGGGAAAACAAGTTGTTCTACCTGAACCAAAACATCTTCTATAACTCCAGCAGGGTAAGCAGTGCTCCTATTGGCTAGCTGAATTACTACACCAGTAGGTTGTAAATTTCCAAGAGACAAAGATTTAAAAACAGACATAGGCATAACATTTATTGAAGCTCCTAAATCTAACATGCAATTTTCAAATTTGTTATTGCCTATGATACAGGGTATAGAAAACGTACCTGGATCCTTGCATTTCTCAGGGATATTTTCCTTACCAAGCAGTGCAGATACATTTCTTCCCATGCTTATCCTTTCATTGCCCTTGAGTCTCCTTTTGTGAGTACACAACTCCTTTAGAAATTTGGCATACTTGGGAATTTGCTTGATTGCATCAAGAAGAGGTATATTCACTTCCACTTTCCTGAAAGTATCCAAAATTTCTTTATCCACTTCTTCCATCTTCTTGCTTGGAATTGCTTTTGGTGGGAAAGGAAGAGGGATATGAGGTGGAATTTGGGATGGTTGCATCTCAGATTTGCTTGTGCTTGAAGAGGGCACATCATTCTCAACTGTTGTGGGCACATCTGTTTGTTTTTCAGGTTCCTTAGGTATGGGTACTTCAAGGTTCTTACCTGATCTTAACTGAATTGCACTCACATTTCTTGGATTTGCGGCTGGCTGAGATGGTAATTTGTCAGAGTTTTGAGATTGTAACTGGCTTAATGATGAAGCCAATTGCCCAATTTGGTTGCTTAAACTCTGGATGGTAGCATCATTCCTCTGTTGATACTCCAAGTTCTGTGCAGTCATTTGTTTCACCAGATCCTCCAAAGAAGGGCCACTTGTGGATGGTTGAGGTGTCGGTCTTTGGAAGGTTGGTGCATTGTTTTGAAATGGAGGTTGGGGATGGGGATTTTGTTGTTGGTTGCCCCATCTCAAATTTGGATGGTTCCTCCAACCTGGATTGTATTTGTTGGTGGAAAGGTCATGGTTTTGTTGTTGTGGTGGTGGAGGTCTATCATGGTAGATATTGGCTGCATAGGCTTGGGGACTATTATTATCCTTTTCTTGTAGAGAAGGACAACAATCAGTGGGGTGCTCTTGTGAAGAGCAGATGCCACATACTTTAGCGGTCATGGATTTTTGATTTACTGTCAATTGTGTGACCAGAGTGGTGAGAGCATCAAGTTTGCTCTCCAATTTAATTCCAGATGAACTAGAATTAGAATCAAACATGGGTTTAAAAGAATCATTTCTCACACCAAATTGTTGAGAGTTGGATGCCATCTTTTCAATCAAGTTTCTTGCTTCAGCAGCAGTCATGTCTCCTAAAGCTCCTCCACTTGCCGCATCAATCATGTTGCGATCAACGTGGTGTAAACCTTCATAGAAGTACTGAAGAAGAAGTTGTTCAGAAATTTGGTGGTGAGGGCAACTTGCACAGAGTTTCTTAAATCTCTCCCAATACTCATAAAGACTTTCTCCAGAGAGTTGCCTAATGCCAGATATATCCTTACGGATTGCAGTTGTTCTAGAGGCAGGAAAGAATTTTTCCAAGAACATTTTCTTTAAGTCATTCCAACTTGTGATTGATCTTGGAGCAAGGTAGTACAACCAATCCTTAGCAACACCCTCTAAAGAATGAGGAAATGCTTTAAGATAGACGTGGTCTTCTTGAACGTTTTGGGGTTTCATTGTGGAACACACAATGTGGAATTCTTTGAGGTGTTTGTGCGGATCTTCACCCGCAAGACCATGAAACTTAGGCAACAGGTGTATAAGTCCGGTCTTAAGAATAAAAAGGACATCCTCATCAGGATATTGAATACACAAACTTTCATAAGTGAATTCAGGAGCAGCTAGTTCTCTAAGAGTTCTTTCACGAGGTTCAGCCATATCAGAAAAACTAGCAGTAGTACTTTCAACAGATTCAGAAAAAATACTATCACTATCAATATCAACAAAATTATTATTAAATCTAGCTTCTCTAATTAACCTATGAAAAGTTATTTCAATTTCAGGATCAAATGAATATAAATGCTCAAAAGTTCTTCTAGTCATTCATAGCATACAACAAGATATTTGATCATGATGAGCAATAAATCATAAGAATCCTAAATCATGCAAAAGAAATAAAATAAACAAACAAACAAACAAAAGAAATTTTTTTTATTATTGTTAAATTTTTAATTTTTTTTTCAATTAAAAAAAATTAATTTAAAACAAGTGTTTTTCCTAAAGATCGTTGATCCCCGGCAACGGCGCCAAAATTTGACGTGAATATTCTTTTTGCAGTCGTGATTCCGTCAAATTAGTACATTAAAATTAATTAACGTAGTACTAGGGTGTCAACCTAGGTCGTTCTCTCAAGGATCAACACAAAAATTTAGGAAAAATCAAGTCTTAAACTAATTTTTAACAATTAAAAATAAAAACTAAACAACTAAAAATTTTTACAAACATAAGTTCACTAAAATACAATTGGGGGGGTTTTGTTTGATTTTGTTGTGACAATTAAAACTAAAACAAAGTAATTATAGGATTTAAAACAATAAATAACAAGCGATTGATTTTCTTGGAATATTGTAAATAAATTTATCCTTGGTTTACTAAAGATAATTTGTATACTTTCATTACTGTTGATTTCTTAGCTCAATTTGAATTAATCAACTAAGCGTCTTTTTCAATTCATAATTCCTTTACTTTCATTTAAAAATGAATATTTTAATCAAGCATCCTAATTAAGCAAAAGGAGTCAAGATCGTAAAATCTAGGAATTATTGAGCATATATAAGAACATCGCCTATATACATAATCTATTCTCAAATTATGGAATTAAGCAAACCATAATTATTAAAAGTGATTATGAAAATATTCATTAAGCATGCATATTTCCTTAATCCATTTTAATTTAAAATCTTATTTTATTCTATTTGAATAATTAAACCGATTAAGCATACAAATTTAATTAAACAGAATGGAATTAAATAAGCAGAGTAAGATTATGAAGAAATAACAATAATACAAGCATACTATATTAAAAACAAGAACCTCAAAATTATATTACAATATTTTCCAAGAAAATCAATCTAGGGGTTTTAGCCCTCCATAATTAAAATAAACTAAAAATAAGAAAGACCTAACCCGGAATGGAAAAATTCCTCCAGAAGCCTTCCTCTAATGCTTAAAAGAAAGAAAAGGAACTAAGAGAGAAGTGTGAAGTGAAGTGTCTGAAGATGATTTCTGAAGCCTCTCGTTCTTCTCTATTTATAGGCAAATGAAAGGAGAAGCCAGCTAAGGAAAACGCGTTGCAAGTGGAAACTTTCGGTGCAGATGATTTCCAGCTGTTTCCAAGTTGTTTCCAAGTTGCGTTTTGTTGTTTCCAATGATTCGGCGCATGATTTCAATGATGAATCGATTCCTCCAGTTTATTTTTGCGTAAAATACAGCTCATGAATCGATTCCTAGCAAGGGGAATCGATTCCTAGCAAGGGGAATCGATTCCTAGGCTCATGAATCGATTCCTATAGGTTGGGAATCGATTCCCAGGTGAAAAACATCAAATGAATCGATTCATGTAGGCTGGGAATCGATTCCCAAGTGCATGAATCGATTCCCATGGGCTGATTTGGTGTAGGAATCGATTCCCACCCTATTAGTGCGGTTCCTGTTACAACCGCACTAATAGATAGCGCACTAATAGCCAATTTTCATGCTTTTGTAGCTTTCTTTTCACCGGGGCTTGTTCTTCTTGTTTCTTTATCATTTGATGGTCATTTTTCTCTTGTTATTGACCCTTGGATTATCTTTGTACTTGTTCCTTAATTTTATTAATTTCTGCAAAATAAAATACCCAAGTAAACAAGAGAAAACCAATATTTATTAAAAATTAATCCTTAATTCATTTTTAAAATCAAATATTAAATAAAGCTCATATGATGAAAATGTGTTAAAATGCAATATATTAGACAATAAGTGATGGCAAATTATACACATTTAAAGTGAAGAACTAAAGATAAATCATGCATCATCAATAGGCGACCATGCCAAGCACTTCATAATGCCGTTTCGCCTAAAAGATGGCCTGAACAAATGAGTTAAAGTACGTTTGTTTCAGTGCCATCTGGTTCGGTCTAAAGAGTGTGAGCGTGCTTCACTCTTCGTATCAACAACATGGAACCATGAAAGAGGTAAAAATATCTAAAAAGAGAGGTAGTAGCTCTAGGAGGACCAAGTCAAGTCCACCACTGAAACTAGGAGCTGCTTACTAAGGTTGCCCGGCTGGAGAGGATGATGTCGAAATTGATGACATTGGCATAGAAAGTGCGCGATGACCTCGGCGCATTGCAAAAGAAATTTGAAGCTTTCAACATTAAGCATGCCGACCTTATCGTCCCCATAGAATTACTTGTTTGGTTATAAAATATATTTGATTGTAGTATGATAGTTATCAATAATTGTGATAGTTGATAAATTGAGTAATTAGAATGTTATTCAATCATGATGGTTGATGAATTGAATAATTGAAATGTCAGTATGCAAGGTAGACGTAGAATTGATGAATTGATATACTTTCACGCGTCAAATTGTTAACATGCAAGGTGATTATGGAATTGATGAATTGGAAGGATATAGGTATGTTGATATCATAGAATATTGTTTAGTTGGGAAAATTAGTGAATGGAATGGTTATGTTTGGAAGGTTGGGCTGTAATGTGATTATGAGAGTTGGTAAGTTGAATGAATCAGTGAATGTAACAGTTATGTTGAGTTTGTAAAATGTGACTTAATTGTAGGATTAGTGAAACGAATGTATTAGTATGTTGAAATGATAGATTGTTTCTAATTGATTGTTTGTTGAATTGGATGAATTGATGCGTATATGTTGAAATGCATAATGTTGTTTAGTTATAAGGAAATGATGAGTTAAAATGGATACCTACATGTTAAATTATTAAAATGCGGTTTAATTATGGAATTAGAAATTGAATGGTTATTGTGCTTAAAATATGATTTAGAAAATTAAAAGGGTATAGGTTGAAATGTTGTTTAGTTATGGAAGTTGGTAAATTGAATTGATAATTGAGTGGACATGTATTGATGCATATCGTCTACCATTAGTGATAAATTGGATGTTTGTTGAGAGTTATGAAGATTAAAATATATGTTGTGTGGTTCAATTGACAATTTCTACTCAAGTGTGTCATATTCTGCATAAAAGAATCGATTACCATGGTTGTGGTAATTGATTATCAAATCTTGGGAAGCAAATATCTTACCCATCTATAATTGATTATCCAAGCATGATAATCGATTTCCATGATCAAAGTAATTGATTATTTCAAGTATGATAATCAATTACTCCATTCCTTTATGCTGATATGGTTTTCCTTTTGTCAATAATCGATTATCGCATGTGTGATAGTCGATTATTTGGCCTGAAGTTGCATGAAATCATATTTCCAAACCTTAGTGGACCTCTCTTAGAGGATTAAACGTACGTATGCACGCGCGCGCACACACACACACACACACATATATATTGAAAATGCGATTTGGATATGGATTAATTGACGTTATATGGAGTGTTCTATAGTAATGAGATGCATATGTGATATGATCTCATTCTTATTAATGTGAAAGAAAATGTGATTAACTTATTGATGAAAAATGGTATGGAAATGTGAAAATAAGATGGTTGATGTATTGGGTTGATATAAGTATCCTTATGTGATTGTGGATAGCCATGTGGCTATGGAGATGTATTGATGTGAATAACTATCTTAGGATATAGGGGTCCATTTTGTGATGAGCAAAGACTCTACGAGAATGATCTCTATGATCTGTACGCTTTAAACAAATGTTTCTAGAGTTGGCTCGTAACACAGTTATATGTTTATTCGAGTCACAATGAGTGACTGTTGCAAGATGACACTTCAATTCGATACTGGTAAAAATATTATGAATATGAGATTTATTACACTATAGTGATTACCCATTAGTTAGAATGGATCCATCATGACATCATTGGCTAAAGTGAAAGATTGATTAAATGAGTCAATATTGTTTGACATATGCATAACATACATTTTCCCTATGATTATATTTGAGTGTAGTTCTATATCATTTTGTATTTATTGTAGATATAATTTCACTCTTCCCTTACTTGTGTTTTAGTGAATGTGAAGTAAGGAAATGCTTAGTGATGTTTTGAAGTACTTGTGGGCAATGCCAAGAATGCGGGAGATGTTTTATATATGTTGTTATGTGTGTGTATATATTATAATGTATGTATAGCTTTTGGTAATTCTTGGCTAACATTGATTGGTCCTCTGGATTTGTAAATATACATATTTGTATAATTTTGATCTTAGCTTGCTTTTATCTTGTTGATATATCGAGTTAATTACTAAGGTGTGCATTAATTAGGGCACACATGTGGTGTTTTAGCTTTTGGAAATGACATGATATATAAATAGCTTATTGGTCATATATAAATTCTTGGATTAGAATTGGTTTAGGATAGAGTGTGTATGTCTTCTTGTGACCTTAAAATTTGGGTTACAAATCTTAAAGTAATTGTTTCAAAATAAATACATCCTAGACAGTTACCTTAGAATTTGTGATTTGAGTTTTTGAGCATCATATATATAGCTGCTATTTTTTTATTTTTTTAATAACCATGATTAAAGTGTGTCCGACAATCTTAAAAGAAAAAAAATGAACGGATCACAATATTTCATAAGTTAAAAAACTCAAACAATAAAATGCGGAATCATATTAAGTTTTTCCATTTATCACTACTTGACCAACATTAAGTTTTTCCATTTATCACTACTTGACCAACACTAATCAGAACATTTATTACCAAAACTAGACTAAAAACCTCTCTTGCATCGTAAGAGGTATAAATACTAGTATGAATTACGTGTTCGCAATGTAAACCACCATGTTGTCCAGTTTTGATAATAATGTTGTAGTTAGTGTTGGTCAATAAGTGATAATGGTAAAATTTATTATAATTAAACATTTTATTCTTTGAGTTTTTTAACCCGTCAAATATTATAATCCTTCCAGAATTTTTTGTCTTTTAAGATGGTTCTACACACCTTAATTATTTTTGTTGATAAATAAATAAAATTATAGTCATATATTAAATTGGAAGAATTTTTTAAGAATGGAACCCTATACAATGAAGTAGTGAGGAACATAATAAATTTTTACTTAAATTTTATTTGAGGTTTTTAATACGTTTCATTTTCTTTGAATGAGTTTTCTATTCATAATTTTAATAACTTTAGTGTATAAAATAAAAGTCATAATTTAAAATATAAAATATACCTTATAAAAAGGCACAAAGTATAAATACTAATTTAGTACATGTTCGCAATGTGAACGGTCATGTAGTACTCCAGTTTTGATAATAAATATTGTAATTAGTTTTGGTCTAGATGTGATAATAGAAAAACTTACTAGGATTAAACATTTTATTATCTAAGATTTATTAACTTGTAAAATATTGTAACTCCACCATTTTTTTGTCTTCTCAGATTATATTGCACACACCTTAATTACTTTTTTTAAAAAAAATAAATAAAATTATAGTCATATATAAATTTGAATAATTTTAAGAATGGAATAATATATCATCAAGTAGTCAGAAAGATAATAAATTTTTATCTTAAATTTTATTTGAGTTTTTTGAATACGTTTCATTTTCTCTAACTGATTTTCTATTAATATACTTAATAACTTTAGTTTATAAAATCAAAGTTATAATTCAAAATTTAAAAACCCACCCTATAAAAATGTTTAAGATAAAATTTTATAATAATTTTGATTACTCATAATATATGATTCCATTCTAAAAATTATTTTAATTTTATGTGTTTATTATTCTATTTATTTTCAATAATAGTAATTAAAGTGTTTGCAACAATCTTAAAAGCAAAAAAAAACTGAAAAAGATTACAATATTTCACAAATTAAACAAAACTCATACAATAAAATGCTTAATCATAATAAATTTTATCATTATCACATTTTGACCAACATTAATCACAATATTTATTAGGCTAAATATATCCTTTTGTCCTCTATCTTTTTTGAAAATGTTAATTTGGCCATTTAATTATTTTTTTGTTCACGTTGGTCCCCTATATACATTAAAATGTTCCAAGTTCGTCCTTCCGTTAAAATCCCTAAACGTCCGTTTGTCAGACATGGTGCAAGACGTAGACATCATGGTACACATGTCAAAGCAGGATTCACAGATGGTAATAACTGTCCATACGCTGTCATTTTGGAAATGAGAGGGAAATGAAAAAATGTGTCTTCATCTTCCTCATTCGTGTGACCATAGCAAAGAAGCAAGGTGGCTTTGTATCCAAGTAACTCGATCAAGGAAGGTTCCGAAGTATCTGTGCTGCATTCGTGATCGTTCGGGTCCTGCATTTCAGGTATGTTTATCTATTCAAAACGCATTGTTTTGATATTGGGGTTGGGGTTGGTTTTTGTTGGAAAACAGGGGTAGGTTGTTACTATTTTGTTATAGTTATTTTGTTGTATTTGTTTAAAATGTGGGGTTTGATAACTTTGTTTAAATGATTTAGGGTTTGTTAATGTGTTGTTGAGAAGTTTAGGTAGCTATAGATTGTTGTTTTAAACTTGAGATTTTCCATAGGGGAAACTTTGTCATCGAAGAAGGAAAGAAGGTGAGATATGATGGAGAAGTATCTGAATGGGACATTGATGAGGATAGTTGGAGTTATTTTGAGGTGAGTGGTATATTAAAGGAGATGGGTTATGTAACAATCAAGGAGTTGTGGTACAAAACAGGTGGAGAGGAGTTTGATGTTGGATTGAAGTTGTAGGAAGATGATAAGGGTTACATGGAGATGGCAAGGGTAACACATTCTCATGGGAAAGTGCAGTTATACATTGTACACCCTGTAGATATGGCTGGTGTTGTTTTCAAGTTAATTGGACCAGAGTTATCAGTTGGTGATCAAGGGGAGACTACTAAGGGTGATAGAGTCCAGGTGGAATGTGATGAAGATGTTGATGTTTAGGTAGAATGTGATGAAGATGTTGGTGTTCAGGTAGAATATGATGAAGGTGCTGGTGTTCAGGGGGAAGAGGTTGTGCATGGTGCTGGCTCTATACAAGGGGAAGAGGTTTTATGTACAGGGAAGAAGCTGTGCATGGTTTTGGCTCTATACAGGGTTAAGACACAATTGTTATGGAGAAGGATAGGAAGGGGAAGACTGTGCAAGAGGAAGGCAACACTGAAGAAGAAAGAAAAAGGATGATAGTGCCTTGGATATTCAATCTGAGGATTCAGATGATGAGAGTGTTGATTGGGATGATTTATTTGAGGGTCTGGGTGGTGATGTGGTTGAGGGTGATGGTGGTGATGTGGATGAGGGTGATGTGGCTGAGGTTGCAAAGAAAGGTAAAAATAGGAAGAAAATTCCTATGACTGTAAATCCAAGGACTTATAAAAAAAGAGATGGTTTTAGAGAAGGACCTAGAACTAGGAAAACTAAATAAAAGGTGGACTCTGATTCAAATAGTGAGTCAGATGAGTTGTGTTCAGGTGATAGTGAAAGTAGTGATAGAAGTGATAAGGAAAAGTGCCCTTTGTTTAGGATGCTCGAGTTGATGAAGGAATATAAATGGGAAAAGGGCACTATATTTGTAAGAAAACAAGAATTCAAGGAGGTTGTGGTGGCTTATGCTGTTCACAATGGGAAAGATTTGAAGTTTAAGAAAAATGATAAAAAGAGGGTGAGGGTTAGATGTGTGGAAGGGTGTGAATGGTATGCTTACTGTGGTAAGTTGCCATATGAGGAAACTTGGCAGCTGAGGACTATAATTGATCAGCACAGTTGTGGTAGGGCACACTCAATCAAGTTGTTAAGTTCAAAGTGGCTATCGAAGGAGATGTTCAGTGGTGTGAGGGAGAATCCCAAACTGAGATTAGAGAATATATCTGTGAGAGAGCACAGGAGAGTTGGAGTGCAAAAATTTCCAGGACCAAGGCATACAGGGCAAGGAAGGCTGCAACTAAACTTATTGATGGGGATTTCAAAGACCAGTTTCTAAAGCTATGGGACTATACCCAAGCACTGTTGACTTCTAACCCAGGCTCCACAGTAAAATTAGATGTGCAGTTGCAGGGGAAGATACTCTATTCCACAGGTTGTATGTTTGCCTGAATGCATACAAAGAAGTTTCAAACAATGCAGACCCATCATAGGTTTAGATGGTTGCTTCCTCAAAGGACCATATAGTGGACAACTACTAGTTGTAGTTAGGAGAGACCCAAATTACCAAATGCTTCCTGTTGCCATTGCTGTTGTTGAATGTGAGAACACAAATTCATGGAGGTGGTTCTTGGAGCTGCTGGTGGAGGATCTGGGTGGAGCTAAGCTTTGTAAGGAGGCCACCTTCATATCAGACCAGCAGAAGGTAAAAGTTTTATTTTGGTCCCTTATGTTTCATTATTGATTTCATGTTGGTCCCTTATGTGCCATTAGTGATTTCATTTTGGTCCTCGTCAGGTTTAAATGTTTCATTTTAGTCACCTGACATAGACATCAGTTGTGTTCTGTTTAGGAGCAATGTACAGGGTCTGAAATGTTTAAATTGCAATGTGCAGGGTCTGAAACATGCTTTGGAGGAACCTATACCTAGTGTTGAGTAGAGATTCTGTTGGAGACACCTGTATAACAACTTTAGGAAAAGGCATCCGGGGAAGCAGTTGAAGGAGTTGATGTGGAAAGCTGCCAAGTGTACATACACCCTTGCCTGGGAGAAATAGATGCTTGAAATGAGGGCTGTCAATGAGGATGCTTACAAGGAGTTGATTCAGTTGCCACCCAGACACTGGAGCAAGTCCATATTTTCTTATAATGCAAAGTGTGACATACTAGTGAACAACATGTCAGAGACCTTCAATTCTGTGATATCATCTGCCAGAGGAAAACCCATCATCATCATGATTAAGGAAATAAAAACATATTTGATGGAGAGATGGGCTACCAACAGGAAAAAAGTGATGGGTAGAGGCAGAGTCTGTCAAAGAATTATAAAGAAGATTGATAAGGAAAAACAATTCACAAACATATGGCCGGTGAAGTAAGTATATTTTCTAAATTCCAGGAAAATGTATCTGATCATATACTGCTGATATGGAAGCTGACTCTGTTACATTGCAGGTGGTTGATAGGAGTTTAGTTTGCATTAGTTTTAGGGTCCATTTAGTTTTAATTTTAGTTTATTTTCATCTTATTTTTCCCTATTTGCCAAGATATTTCTTCTATTTCCATACATGTTACTTAGGTAGTTGTACTTTGTAGGAACCATCATTGGATAAGTCTATTAGCAAAAGGATTAGGAAGCTTTTGAATGGAATGATGAAAATGGGAAGGTTCAAGTTTGTAGAAGACTCAAGACTGAAGCTTCTCCAATTATTAAAGAAGGATGTACCAAAGAAAGCCTTTTAGAACCCAAAAACACCCTCAAAATGCACATTTGCCTAGGTTTAGAGAAATCCACTACCAGTGGGAAAAAGCACTGGCCGTGGAATACACTGGAGGAAGGGAGAAAATGGAGATAGAAAACCACTACAGTGGGAAAAACCACTGGCCGTTGATCTCCTTGCCAAAAAACCCACTGGCCGTGGATTTTCCCACTGCCAATAGTTTTTGCCCAGTTTTTAATTTCAAGCATTTTTGGGTGTCACACAGTGCAATCCACTGCCAGTGGATTTTACACGCTGCAGCAGTTACCTTCAATTTTCGCTAAATTTTAAAAAAGGAGAGTGGGCAAAAATTAAGGGGAACTGACAGAGAACACACAAGACAGGTTTTGGGTAAAAATTAGGGGTTTCTTCTTGAAGATCTTGAGGAAAAAAAAAGAAGGAATACCAAGGGTTCAAGCTTGGAGAAAGAGATTGGAAGATTAGTAAGAACTCTTCTTCTACCTTTAATCCTCTATTTTTGTAACTCTTATTTTCTGAATGATGGGATCAATTCTTGTAACTTGTGGATTTGTAACCTCTTCCATGAGGAACTAATTTCTTATTCTTGGGATTTGGGGGAAAATATGTGTGTATCAAATTAGGTTACTCTAATTTTCTTTGTTATTGGATTTCTGTTTTCTATTCAATTTCATGATATCATAATGCTTCTAATGGCTAGAAATAAAGTTAGATGGATTTAAACAATATGGATGATCGAGAGAATGGCATATCGTTAGAACGCATGAAATTGAACCTAGGGATTTGGGTTACAAAAGTAAGCAAAGCTCTTTAAGGAAAAATGGGATTTTCATAGAGCCTAAAGGACCTAATTAACAAATTAAACGCGGTTCTTTGGTAATTAGGTACGTTAGTCGGGTTTCGAGAGAAATACACTAATTAGCTAAGGGAAATCTGCCTTGGGAACAGAAATTGAATAACAAAGAAAGGAGTAATTTTAGATTTGGTACATTGCATATGAACCTACTGATTCCCAAGAGCCTTTTTTATCTTGATTCTAAAAGAGGATTTTGATTTGAGTTTTCTGTCAATAGCCTTTAGTTCTTGGTTAATTTTACTGCACTTTTTACTTTGAAACAAATTGTCTAGATAATTAACTCAGTGAGCTGGTACTTGGGCAGAATCCTTGTGGGAATGATAACTTTTTATTACGCGAAACCCCGTGCGCTTGCGGTTGGCTATCAGTGGTCTGGAGATAAAATTTATGAGGCTAGGAATCTTGAGAGAGGAGGGGACAAGTTCATTGTTGACTTGGCTGCACGAGAGTATTCTTGCAGGAAATGTATGCTCACTGGGATAGCTTGTATACATGCACTAGCATGTATGGGAGAAGTCAATGATGAACCAGCCCACTACATCCCCCCAATCTACTCCAAAGGCAAGTACACAGCATGCTACAAACTAATCATCTATCCCACACCTGGAGAGAACCTGTGGGAACCAACTGGCTGCAACAACCTACTTCCTCCACCTTACAAAAAATAACCCGGTAGACCAAGAAGGCAAGAAGAAAGGACAAGGCTGAGGTTGATGATATTCACATGTCAAGGAAAGGCTTAACTTCTAAGTGCAGTATATGCAAACAACCAGGCCACAACAAGAGCAAATGCCTTTCTAAACTGACACCACAAGAAAGCCAAGCAGAAAATGTCCCATAAACCCAACCCTCAACTTTAACTCCACCACCAACCCAATCATCCTAAATAGCAACCTCCACCCAAAACCCTTCTCAAACACAACCCCAATAAGTTCCACCCAAAGGCAAAACCATTACAGTAAGGGGAGGCAAGAAATTAACACCAAAGAGGAAGAAGAAAAACTGATTTAAAGCTTTTATGTTTGGACAAGTTTATTTCCATTTGTAATCATGTTTTGGATGATGGTTTGTTTTGGAGTATGGCCAACACTATGTTATGTTTAGGGTTATTGTTTGTTTTGGAGTTTGGCCAACACTATGTTATGTCTAGGATGATGAACCTGACCTTAAATATTGAATGAATATGCTTTCATATGATCCATAGCTCAAGTTATATGTTTCCATTCTCAATAATTAATTTATATATTATGTCAAAATTTGATTTTATCAATCTTGGACAACACTGAATTTTATACTTATATATTGGACAACACTTGATTTATACATTCGACAACACGAAATTAACATATTGGACAACCAATCAAGTTACTGAATTCATTTATGTTGAATGAATCTGATTTTATACTTTCAATAGTTGTGTGTTATGGTTATAGTAATCATTATTGACCCATTTCGGTGCTAGTAGCACAAACTGAATGAAGAGATTGTGCAACTTAAGACATAAAGCTAAAATAGTGCAATTTCATTACTAGGATATAAATCTTACAGTACAACTTCCATACTTACAGCAGCAAACCCAATCCTAAACCCTTGACATAACCACATTAAAACCCCAATATGTTTCCTTAACACCTTACATAAACCACATAAAAACCCTACAATAATCACTACACATAGGACACCACAAACAAAACCAAGCCACTTAAGACATCTTTGTGACTTCTTTAAATCTTTTTGTAAAGCCATTATTCGACTTCTTTGCCTCAAAATCAACATGTCTTTCTCAGTCATAATATCATCAAACACCCAATGGAAGAAATTATAGCTCTCATCAGTTTTTCCACCCTGTAAAATGACAAACAAACCCCACATTAAAACCCATAAAAAATCTATTTAACCCTTAAAAAATAACCAACACTTACAGCATATTTAACACAACCCCAGAATCTTCGTCCATAATTTGCATGTGTCTTTGATGTTCGTATCACAGCTCTTAAACACCCAGGGCATTCACACAAAGGAGCATCATCTTCACGCACTTTATTTCCATAGCTAGGTGAAGATCCATATGACTTTGCCATGATAGAGGACATGGGGCAAGGAGAATGCAAGCTTCTCTAGGTTTCCCCAACATGGAAAAAGCCATCGAAGAAAAAGAATGAATTATATTGAAGAAGATGCTGAATAGTGACAAACGAACGTTTAGGGATTTTTATGGAAGGATGCACTTGGAACATTTTAAAGTATATAGGGGACCAAAGTGAACCAAAAAAAAATTTAAAGGACCAAATTAACATTTTTGGAAAAGATAGAGGACCAAAGGATATATTTAACCTATTTATTATTACTATAGGATGAGGTTTATGTTTTAAATTATAATTTTTAATTTATAAACTAAAATAATTAAATATATTCATAGAAAAATAAATTTTAAAAATGAAATGTAATGAATAAAATCACATAAAATTTAAGATAAAAAATTATTATTTTCATACTACTTCATAATACATGATTCTATTCTTAAAAGAATATTCCAATTTCTTATGGTGGTCATTTAATTTATTTTTTAATAATAGTAATTAAAATGTGTGCAACAATCTTAAAAGAAAAAATTGAAGGGATTATGTTAGGCTCCAACCTGAGTTTAATATAAAATGTCCCAATTGAAAGAAATTTCAATTGTTGTTTACTTATCTATAATTTTGTAGGTAAATTAAATTTTAATTAATTATTATTATTATTATTGTGTTTGGTTTACGTGTAAGTACTTGCATAAGCTATATTAAAGATCTCACACATTTGCAAAACAGGATGCATAAGTTTTTAAATTTCCAATTCAAATGAGGAAAGGGATAAGACTAGACCAAGCCAGACCAGACTAGTCTAGACCTGACTAGACTATACTAGTCCATACTAGACTAGACGGGACTAGTCCATACCAGACTAGACTAGTCCATACTCGACCAGACCAGACTAGTCCATACAGACCAGACCAGACTAGTCAATACCGGACGAAACTAGACTAGTCCATACCAAACTAGACCAGACCAGACTAACTTATCTTGATTTTTGCAGAAAGGTCCCTGTATAAAAACAGCCAACTCCTAGGACCCCTAAATCACCCATTTCAAGTCTGATTCTTACCAAACTTCATCAGCAATATGTTTTTTACCTTTCAGATTTGTTGGCGAAGTCCGTTCGCCAAAATTCCATTATATGAACAAGTTATGCAATAAAATTAGGTGTAGAAGGTAGGAACAACAAATGTTAAATCTATTAATCAATAGCACCATAATTATGTAGAATTTGCATGCAAATTTAACTTCTACACTACCTAAAACCTATCAAATAAACTCCAAATCACACCAAACTTTGTAGGAAATATACATATTCTAATTAAGAATTAATGAAAGTAGTTTCATTCTGAAATTCCTTAAAATGAATGAGATATGCCATAAAATGTATTTGAGGCAATTTAAGGCTAAATAACCTAACTAAACCTATAAATTCCCGTTAGAAAAAGGCAAAGGCAACCTAGACATATTTCAAATCATGTATTTGACCTATGGAACCTATTTGAAGGTTCAAAAATCTCCTATATCAAAATATAGCTTTATTAGTTCCTTGAATTCAAGGCCTTATTACCCAACTAATTCAAACTTTAAATTAATACGTATAACGACCTACCTATATAATGCAATAGAAACAACATTTAAACACAATTTAAGGTCATAATAGCTACACAAGATCTACCCATGGTTATAAAGCTCAAACATACAAATATATAAGACTAAGGCTTAATGCTAATTTCATCGAGAATCTATATCATATTTTCAACTTCATTACACAACATAAAAAAAAGAGACACATTCAATTTGGATTTCAACCCAATATCACATGGCTTAATTCATGGATCTAGAAACATATACTAGATTCATGGACCAACCATAACCATCAAAGTATATGCATAATTAGGTTCCAAACTATTTACAATATATATATATATATCCTTCACGCATAAAAAGTATACCTATAGCCATCAAGGTTAACAAAATAATATCTACTAAACTATGCTATGGCCTTTGAAAAACATTTCTTTTTTAATTGTGCACAAACTATGAAATACGGATCTAACTAAATAATACAAGCATAGGCCAAAACAAGCCACTCAGTGAATCTCAACACTATAATTGAGGTGCATTTGGGAAACCACATAATGAATCTCAACACTATAAGCAGTGGTGCCCGAGGACTACTAGTGAATCTCAGAACTAATAGCGGTATCCTCAAAGGCAACGTGCCACAGACTGCATAGTGAATCTCAGCACTATGTTTGTGACAGTCTCTTTAGCAAATCTTAGTGCTGGACATGTAGATGATGTCATGAAATACAATCAATGCATGAAATAAGAATCTTAGCGCAATATACTTAATCAGACCCCATCATCACTTAACTTCAATAAGTCATATATTACTCAATTTCATAAATAGAAATAGTTGCCACATATTTCAATTAAATATAATGCCATGCCAAGCTACAAGGTCGATTTATTCAATAACACCATACTAACATCTCAATAATACAATATAACTCATTATCAAACAAAATATACTTGATTCCATCATAAATAATATTACTCTAGCTATATAAGACCAAACCCAAAATTGAATTCCTCTTTATCCCTTAAATCGTAATCCCCTCATACGTATAATGAAACAACCCGACATAAATAAACCCAAACCGAGACCAGGGAAATTTTTTCCAAAATTTAGAACGTCCCAAACGTTCACAACTAGCCCAGATTAGGAGTCGGGGTAAAATAAAAACAACTAAGGCAAGGGAAAGCAAAAACTGATCAGAGTAAAGGGGAGACCGAGTCAGCCACACGTTGGTAAGACTCCGCATCGGTCGCATAGCCCAGCAGAATACAGTGCCTGAGCGAGTCCATTTCTCGCTGAAGTGAATACCTTGTTCGCTGAAGCGAACACCCGCACTCGGTAATTTCCTCACTCGGAATTTAGTCCCAAGTCCACTCGGGATTTAACCACTTCGAGTCATGCTTCACCCGGTACACTCACACTTAGCCCAATACTTAATTTATTCAAGAAGCCCACACACATGCTTCATTCGGAAGCGTCATAATCTCCACTCGGGAAATGATTCCCTCGGTTATTCCACTCGGAATCCATAAGCTTTCCCCCACACGGATTATTTCCCCAGTCCAATAGCACTACGTATATTTCAACCTCAATTCACTTGGAATATATTATCCATTCCGCACTCGGCATATTTTAATCTTCCTCACTAAGAGAATACCTTAACTCTCATCACTCGGAGGAATTCACTAAATTAAGTCTTACCTGAACTTATTTAATACTTATCCGCTCGGAATATATATATAGCCTCTTTCACTCGGAAGAGGACTCTTAGAATACCTCGATCAGAACCATCACACTTACTCTTCCCTCGGAAGAGGTTCACTCGGGATTTCCCACTTGGGAATATTCAAACCCTTCCCCACTCAGGGTTTACTCATATTTTCACTCGGTAACATATGGACTAGCCTTCCCTCGGAAGTAGCCCACTCGATTGCATCTTACTCGGAACTGCCTTATGCCTTTATCACTCGGAAAAGGCCCACACACTAGAGCCTCACTCGGTAATGGCTCTCCCATTAATATTCCACTCGGAATTCATTGACTTAGCATTATTCTCTCAACACCACATAATGAACAATTCGGGTAACTTTATAACAGTGTAAAATATATATATATATATATATATATACAATGTATACTTGTTTACAATCCTAATAGTCAACCCATATAATTAAATCCGTTCGGATTACAAGAGAGACGGCCAAGGCTTTAACATATCTATTTACAATATATATATATATATATATATATATATATATATATATTATGTGCACTTCAAGAATCTGAGTGCTCCCCACTCGGACTTGAGGCCATCTCCTCATTCCCAGTCCGACCTGTATATACTGAAAAATATAGCCATAGTAGGGGTGAGCTTTTACATATTAAATGACAGTTATTGACTCGGATTAATCTTTGAATCCTCAACCATACAATAACATATCTCAATCAACAATAATGCATTCTGCCATTCAATATGAACCCTACAACTGTAACATCCCGATTTAATAATTAATTGTCGAATGAAAATAAATCATTGAAATAATAATTGCAAGGTGGGAAAATTATTTATTAATTATAATTAACTTAATTAACTCAACTTAAGAAATAATGACTGGTTAAGAGTGATTAATTAATAATTGCTGGCTGATTGTGATTGGTGTACTACTTCACGCTTTCCCACCCCACTTTCCCCTTCTCTCCGTGCATGCGTACATGGGCTACTGGGCCACCCTATCATTCATTTTTCCCCTTCAGACTTCTCTCCTTTCTGTCTTCTCTTCTCTTCTTCTTCTCCGCTCCTCATTCTTCTTCTCTTCTTCTTCTCCTTTCTTCTCTGCTCTCTATTCCTGTAAGCTCGTGACACTGGTGGCCGAGGATCGGAGTCCTCCTTCTTGACTCGACGAACCAGAGAGGGCAAGGGTGTGCATTTCTCCCTGCATGCAACCAGTCTTCGTCCCCACGGTTCCTTCGTCGACTTCCCTCTTTCTCCCTCTCCTTGCTCGAGGCTGCCGAGTCTCAGTGAAGATCTGCACCACGAAATACTGCAAGGAGGTTAGTGCATTCACCAGCGTTGTGATGGAGCTGCTCAAGAGAGCGAGCAGGGAACTGGGTGTCTCGAAAGCTTGGATATCCCCACTGGACCGAGTGGAAGGTTAATGTGGTGCCCTGGGGGACTTGGGTCTCCCCGCTAATCTTGCATGCAGAACTGTTTAAGAGTGGGAGTGGCTCGGAATTCCTCCAAAGCCAAGTGTAATGGTGGATGACTGATGCAGGGTCGTTCCATTGAGAACGAGTGAATGGGCTGAGCGGAGTAACCGACTGGAGCTGTAAGCCCTTGGAGCCTTTGGAATCTTCATCCCAGGTAAGGGGCGCTTGCATGTCAAATGCATGGTCCAAGAACGGTACCGGATGAATGTACTGCTTTAAGTGTATGCATGTGTCTGTCACGATTGTATATTATGCATGATTGTTGATCTTGGATTCCATGTGTATGATAGGTAGTTAGATAATAATTGCATGTAAACAAGATAGTGGTAATGTAGTCTGTTAGCCTTTCTGATATAGCTGAATGAGATGCATGGTTCTACCTCTGTTAATACTGTGAGAATATGAATGTGTGACTGTTAGTTGATTCATCCGATGTTATTACCTTGATTGTTCGATCACTGTGCATGTTGGTTTGATTGGCAAAGTAAATATAGAGATCGTGTTGAATATGCTTCTACCTTGATGATTACGAAGGAGGTATCAGTTGAGTGATGTTGCTTGCTGGTTAAACGCATAAGTTTCATATGTAGGAATGGGGTGACCCGTGGAAGGTCATGAGCCCCGAGGGAATGACTTCCAGCTACAGACCTTGGCTAGATCCTGAGAGAGCTCGTGGTAGCCGTAGGAGCTAAAGAGGAGTCTCGAGACGCCAATAGGGGGCCGGTACCACGCGGGAAGAGCTGATGGACGAGAGGCCAGTAAGGGGGGAAACTGTAACTGAAAGTCATTACTCAAGTCGGATCCACAGGCATGCATATAGATATGATGTTGAGTAGGATAGTACGCATGGCATGAGTTAGGTGTTATGAATGAATTCCGAGTGTGTGGATGCATGTGCATGTGTGATTAAAGATGAACTTTATGTAGTATGTATGTGAATGTATGTTATTAATATTATTCTAATTTGCATGGCCTTAACTTAATCTGAATGCGACCGAGTGAACGTAAGTGTGCGTACTGACACTGATACCGAGTCCTTGGCTGTCATTTTCCATGTAAAAGCTCACCCCTACTGTGGCTACATTTTTCAATGAATGTCTCTCAGAATGAAAGATGAAGGAGGAGCCGAGTGTGGAGCAGAGAAATCAAGCGCTATGGAATATATGTGTATATGTATATACTGTGTATAAAGTCTTGTTAAGCCTTGGCCAGCTCATATTTTGACTTTAGCCTTCATACCAGAACTTGAACACCTTCGGGTAGAAGGAACATGTTAATGCGTTGTAATTATTTAAAATACTTCTCTCTCTATATATATATTGTATGTTCATTCTATGCTGTAGGTGATGTCCGAGCGATAAACATGGATGTATAAGTATACTTTCCCAGTATAGGAAGTCAGTATAACTATGGGTAGAAGTGGAGCTAAGTTATTATTGGGGAAAAGTGTGATGACAAGTCATTCTGAGAGATGAGAGGTTGAATTGTCCGAGTGATCAAGGTCGCATAGTCTGGAGTAGGTGTTGGTGCGAACCCTGTGAGTGATGATTGTGAGGTTTTCTGAGTAGAGGATAATCAACGATTCTGAGTGAGAATCCGTCGAGTGAGAGTTCACCGACTGGGGAACGACACCTAAGACTCTAAGAGGATTTATGGTAATAAATTAGTAAGTAGCTAGAGAACCCGAGGGAATCTTGGGCTTAGTAGGAAGAATTAGCGTAGGAAATATTATGGTTGCCGAGTGAAGAGTGAGTAGAAGGCCCCGAGTGGCGTAATGGATGTGAAGGTTACCCCGAGTCAGAAGTCTTCATAGATTCCGAGTAAGCGGCTTGGGGAATCATTTTCGGATTGCTAATACGTATACGTATATAATCCGATCGAGTGGAGCAGCAGAGTGTGATATGTTGTTAGGGTGAAACTGGCGGGTATTAAGGTTAGTCCGAGTGGAATCTCAGGATGCCGAGTGTAGCATCGCTTCAGCAAGTGTAGTGCGGACTGGAGGTCTTGAGTAGAATCACCCGAGCATAGTTAGCTCTCGCTTGAGCGAGTGTACTTGGTGCCATTGGGCCCGCTTAAGCGTTTTCTTCCTTTCGCTGTGCACGAATTCTTTCCTTGTCTCCTTCCCTTCTTTCCTCGTTGGACTCGGTTTGTTAATTGAGCAGATTATGTATGGTTTATTAACTTTAAAATTTGGAAAAACTTCCCCGTTGATTTTATTTATTTAATTAAAATTAGGGTGTTACATTTTGGTATCAGAGCAGACCGAAAGGTCCAAGGCCAAGGTATGCTTACCAAGTGTAAGCGGTTGTATGCATTGTGACCGAGTGGTCATCATTATTGTGATATTGATTTATGGATAGGAGGTCATTTCCCTCCTGGTCCGATTGATTGTATGCCCTGACTTAATCGGTATTGTATGTGTTTGATGATTTGGTATATGTTTGACTATGAATGGTGTGGTTGTATGTCTGTGCCTTATTGAGGAATTTGAACGTGTGATGAATGAATAGTATATGATTTGTGGTACAAGAGATATGTTAGCCTTAATTCCTTTTACTGAACCTGAACCCTTTGGAGTAGAAGACATAATTTAGTGCCTGTAATTAATTACACCCTCTATGTTGCGTGAACTCCTATACTGTGCATGAAGATCAGAGTAATATATGTATGCATATCTGTTGTGTGTGAGAGGTTAGTTTAACTATAAGTCGAAAATGGAGACGAGTGTTGACGTGGGAAGAGAGTTAGTGACTCCCTCCGAGTGAGAATGAGTGAAGAGGACGGGTGATACCGAGTGAGGAGTCCCTTTTAAATCCGGGTGAAAAGAATGTGTGCACACTATAATGGTAGTTGAGCTCAATATGAATTACATGAATACATGGAATGTTATTTAGAATAACATGATTGAATGGGATCCGATTGAATGAATGTATATATATTAATGTTATGGCCGGGTGCGATGTGATGTTGTGGCTGTAATGCATGTTGTGGTGAATGATATGAATTGTATGGCCGAGTGTGAATTTGATATTCCGATTGGATGATTGAATATATATATGTGTTGATGCTGTCGCTAAGTGCAAAGTGAGCCTATGGCTGTGATTATATGGGATTATAAATAATGCAAGTGATATAGCCGAGAGCTGGCTGGATAGATTCTGATTGAATGATGCTTGAATGTGTTCTGGTTGAATGATAGCGTGTATGTATTGAATGTTGGTACACACGTATACGTATATATATATATATGATACTGTATGGTTTAAGGTGGATAAGATCTAAGGAAGAAGTAATTACGCGGTAATGGTCGAAAACCGACTGTTATTATACCATTTTGGGGTGATAGTAACTGCTACTTGATGATTGTCATCAGGAGAGTTACGCTAACTTATGAGTGATGAAGAGGTGTACGATTTTTATGTGAGTTGAAAGCCTGTAGCCATTATACTGTTTTACAGTAGTGGTAAATTATATTTCATGATTGTTGCTATGTGACGTGCCCTACATGGTGCATCATGATAATGTTGATGTGAATATGTGCTTATATATGCATGTAAATTGCCATTAATTCTTGTGAGTAAGTATTAGCTGAGTGAGTTGGTCGGTGTGTGTGAGGACGTTGTTAGGGAGACTAACATGGTCTGTATGGATTTGAATGATTTGAATGAACCCCGACTAGATGATGACGTACAAGTGAATTCCGACTGAATGAATATGTATGTACCGATACTGTTACCGAGTGTAATGTGGTGTTATAATTGAGAATGTATGTTATTGTGCAACTCCCGAATGGATATGATGTTGTGAATGAAATCCTTAATGTTGTTTGGAATTGATTTGAGTAAATCCGATCGGATGAACATATATATATTGATGCTATCGTTGAGTGCAATGTGTGGTTATGGTTATGGTAGATGCTGTAGTGAACAATGATATAGCTATGAATAATTGGTATGAAACCCGATTGAGTGCCTGTATGTACATTAGTGCCATTGCCGAGTCCGCAGTGTGTTATGACAACATATATGAATATGAATTACTTAATCCTGACTGAATTGCATGAAGCTGAATGAGTGATGTCATTATATAGCTGAGAATTGAGAATTTAATCCGAGCCATGATTTTGTGATGAATAAGATTTAGAGGAAATATTTACTCGGTGTTGGCTAGAAGCCGATTATTGTATTGCCGTCATCCAGTTTTACAGAAGTGATAAATAATTTTCATGCTTATTGTTGCGTGATGTACCCTGTGTGATGCATAAAGTTGATGTAGATGTACTGCTTCTAATGTGTATGTGAACTGCCATTAATTACCGTGTGAATTAGTATTAGTTGAGTGAGTCAGGTCAGTGTGAGTCATGCTGTCCTGAGATGACTCTTCATGCCGTAGGCATTGTGGCAGTGTACACGTTGCAGTGACTGTGTAATTGTTGTAACCCTATAGGAATGAGACGCCATCCTATAAGTTGGATGTAGCAATTCGTAAGTCGAGCAGGCGAAGTTATAACTGCTTATGGTAATGGTGAGTCTTTCAGGCTGCCCCGAGTGAAGAGGGGAGTTGTATTAAGTAGATCATAAGTAGCTATGTATCAAAATGAGGACTGCTTAACCTCGGTATGTTGCCTCCGAGAGGATTAGAGGTTGTTGGGTACGGAATGGCTACTAAAGGGATGATTAGTTATTGAAATAAGAGGGTGATCAAATTTGCCACTAAAATTAGAGTTTTATAAGTTAGCCGAGTGGTACTGTAAGTTTAATAAGGAAACCTAGACCTTGAGCCAAGGTGTTCGGTAAGGTGAGGATTGCTCGGGAAAGATTAGTATGTTCCGAGTGTGTGAAAGTGGAGATGGTTCCGAGTGAAATCCTTCTGGGAGAAAGAGCTGCTGAGCGAAAATTATGATGTTCCGAGTGAAACATCATTTGGGTCATCAATAAGGAGCTGTGTCCGAATGACACTTCTGTGTTGGGCAAGATCGAAGTGAAATATCCGAGTCATGTGAATTTCGAGTGAAGTGTCTTGGAGTGTACCACTTCCGAGTGGATGGTACCGTGTGGAGCGGTTCCGAGTGGAATGGTATCGAGTGTAGGACTCCTAATACCCGTGTGATGCTCCACCAAGTGACCTTTATCCAGGAGAAAAGTACTTCTGGTCGGAAAATGGAACTTCAAGTGTGTAAGTTTTCGAGTAAATTACCCAAGGGGGAGTAAATACCGAGCGGTAAACTTTCTCATAGCTGTGTTCGGGTGATGTGGAGCTGCTGAGTTGAACTCAGATTTATATTTGGAGTAAGCCTGAATTCTGAGTGGAAATTTGGTAAATAGAAAGTTTCCGCGTGAAGGGTCTCCAAGGGGAGTAGATATCCGAGAGAAGGATTTATTTGAAATCGTACTCAGGTCAGCGTTTGGGACTGCTGGGCTTGGACTCGGATTGATTTTAAGGTAGGCTTGAATTACGAGTAAATTTTGCAAGTGGAAGGATTTCCGGATGAGAACTGCCCTTAAAACCCCGATTGATATTTTCGAGTGAGAGGGCCGAGTGACATTCGTGGGTTATAGGCATGAAGTTAGCCAAAGGAATGGTTAAGAATCTGAGATGTTAGAACAGAGTGTGGTGCCTGTACGAGGCAAATCAAGGCAAGTGTGCTAATTGAAGCATATGGGAACTCGTTTGAGTGTTCATTTTGGTTAAAAAAGAAATTTTGTGGTCGAAATTTTAGAAATCCGAGAGCTTAATCTGAGATGAATCAGTCGGTAGTGGGTATTATAGGGAGTCGGTAATGTTGTTTACCGACTAGATTCTTCCCAACTGGTTGAATAACATCTAGAATGTGTCCCATATGACCCAATGTCGAGCCTATGCTTTGTGTGAGCTCTTTGTCATGCCGAGTGACTCATTGAGTCGGGGAACCCGATGGTGTAAATACGCCGATCGGTGCCGAGAGTGTAAGGCCGAGCGGCCAAAGAACTGGAAAATGCCAATGGATAGGGTGAACGGGCAGAGTTGAATGAGGGTAACTACGTGGGAAATGGAATCCCGAATGTAATGAAGACTATGAAGAGCTGTTTTATTTACGCTGATTAGAAATTGCGAAGCAGTCGGAAACGTTGAGAAACGAAGAGTTACAGTCAGAGCATGACTATGGTATTTCGATCCGTTTGTTGAGGTAGTCTGAGTAAAAGAAAGGAATGTTATTCAGAGTCAATGGTGACGCTTCCGAGTGGAAATGCGTTAAGAATGATGTCTCGGTTTTCTGGGTGGAGCGGTCGGTAAATTGCTTTGGAAGCCAATTTTACCGACTGGAATTTAAGCAATGGATGAATACTTGAGGTACATAGATGTGTAATTGCTTATTATGGTATGGCAGTGATTTTCCGAGTGGTTCAGTGAGGCTAAGCATGTGTTTGAATTTCGAGGACAAAATTCTTTTGAGAGGGGGAGAACTGTAACATCCCGATTTAATAATTAATTGCCGAATGAAAATAAATCATTAAAATAATAATTGCAAGGTGGGAAAATTATTTATTAATTATAATTAACTTAATTAACTCAACTTAAGAAATAATGACTGGTTAAGAGTGATTAATTAATAATTGCTGGCTGATTGTGATTGGTGTACTGCTTCACGCTTTCCCACCCCACTTTCCCCTTCTCTCCGTGCATGCGTATATGGGCTACTGGGCCACCCTATCATTCATTTTTCCCCTTCAGACTTCTCTCCTTTTTGTCTTCTCTTCTCTTCTTCTTCTCCGCTCCTCATTCTTCTTCTTTTCTTCTTCTCCTTTCTTCTCTGCTCTCTATTCCTGTAAGCTCACGACACTGGTGGCCGAGGATCGGAGTCCTCCTTCTAGACTCGACAAACCAGAGAGGGCAAGGGTGTGCATTTCTCCCTGCATGCAACCAGTCTTCGTCCCCACGGTTCCTTCGTCGACTTCCCTCTTTCTCCCTCTCCTTGCTTGAGGCTGCCGAGTCTCAGTGAAGATCTACACCACGAAATGCTACAAGGAGGTTGGAGCATTCACTAGCGTTGTGATGGAGCTGCTCAAGAGAGCGAGCAGGGAACTGGGCGTCTCGAAAGCTTGGATATCCCCACTGGACCGAGTGGAAGGTCAATGTGGTGCCCTGGGGGGCTTGGGTCTCCCCGTTAATCTTGCATGCAGAACTGCTTAAGAGTGGGAGTGGCTCGGAATTCCTCTAAAGCCAAGTGTAATGGTGGATGACTGATGCAGGGTCGTTCCATTGAAAATGAGTGAATGGGCTGAGCGGAGCAACCGACTGGAGCTGCAAGCCCTTGGAGCCTTTGGAATCTTCATCCCAGGTAGGGGGTGCTTACATGTCAAATGCATGGTCCACGAATGGTACCGGATGAATGTATTGCTTTAAGTGTATGCATGTGTCTGTCACAATTGTATATTATGCATGATTGTTGATCTTGGATTCCATGTGTATGATAGGTAGTTAGATAATAATTGCATGTAAACAAGATAGTGGTAATGTAGTCTGTTAGCCTTTCTGATATAGCCGAGTGAGATGCATGGTTCTACCTCTGTTAATACTGTGAGAATAAGAATGTGTGACTGTTAGTTGATTCGTCCGATGTTATTACCTTAATTGTTCGAATACTGTGCATGTTGGTGTGATTGGCAAAGTAAATATAGAGACCGTGTTGAATATGCTTCTACGTTGATGATTACGAAGGAGGTATCAGTTGAGTGATGTTGCTTGCTGGTTAAACGCATAAGTTGCATATGTAGGAATGGGGCGACCCGTGGAAGGTCACGAGCCCCGAGGGAATGACTTCCAGCTACAGACCTTGGCTAGATCCTGAGAGAGCTCGTGGTAGCCGTAGGAGCTAGAGAGGAGTCTCGAGACGCCAATAGGAGGCCGGTGCCATGCGGGAAGAGCTGATGGATGAGAGGCCAGTAAGGGGAGAACTGTAACTGAAAGTCATTACTCAAGTCGGATCCGCAGGCATGCATGTAGATATGATGTTGAGTAGGATAGTACGCGTGGCATGAGTTGGGTGTTATGAATGAATTCCGAGTGTGTGGATGCATGTGCATGTGTGATTAAAGACGAACTTTATGTAATATGTATGTGAATGTATGTTATTGATATTATTCTAATTTGCATGGCCTTAACTTAATCTGAATGCGACCGAGTGAACGTAAGTGTGCGTACTGACACTGATACCGAGTCCTTGGCTGTCATTTTCCATGTAAAAGCTCACCCCTACTGTGGCTACATTTTTCAGTGAATGTCTCTCGGAATAAAAGATGAAGGAGGAGCCGAGTACGGAGCAGAGAAACCGAGCGCTATGGAATATATGTGTATATGTATATACTGTGTATAAAGTCTTGTTAAGCCTTGGCCGGCTCGTATTTTGACTTTAGCCTTCATACCAGAACTTGAACACTTTCGAGTAGAAGGAACATGTTAATGCGTTGTAATTATTTAAAATACCTCTCTCTATATATATATTGTGTGTTCATTCTATGCTGTAGGTGATGTCCGAGCGATAAACATGGATGTATAAGTATACTTTCCCAGCATAGGAAGTCAGTATGACTATGGGTAAAAATGGAGCTAAGTTGTTGTTGGGGAAAAGCGTGATGACAAGTCATTCCGAGAGATGAGAGGTTGAATTGTACGAGTGATCGAGGTCGTATAGTTTGGAATAGGTATTGGTGCGAACCCTGTGAGTGATGATTGTGAGGTTTTCTGAGTAGAGGATAATCAACGATTCTGAGTGAGAATCCGCCAAGTGAGAGTTCACTGACTGGGGAACGACACCTAAGACTCTAAGAGGATTTATGGTAATAAATTAGTAAGTAGCTAGAGAACCCGAGGGAATCTTGGGCTTAGTAGGAAGAATTAGCGTAGGAAATATTATGGTTGCCGAGTGAAGATTGAGTAGAAGGCCCCGAGTGGCGTAATGGACGTGAAGGTTACCCCGAGTCAGAAGTCTTCATAGATTCCGAGTGAGTGGCTTGGGGAATCATTTTCGGATTGCTAATACGTATACGTATATAATCCGATCGAGTGGAGCAGAGGAGTGTGATATGTTGTTAGGGTGAAACTGGCGGGTATTAAGGTTAGTCCGAGTGGAATCTCAGGATGCCGAGTGTAGCATCGCTTCAGCAAGTGTAGTGCGGACTGGAGGTCTTAAGTAGAATCACCCGAGCGTAGTTAGCTCTCACTTGAGCGAGTGTACCTGGTGCCATTGGGCCCGCTTAAGCGTTTTCTTCCTTTCGCTGTGCACGAATTCTTTCCTTGTCTCCTTCCCTTCTTTCCTCATTGGACTCGGCTTGTTAATTGAACAGATTATGTACGATTTATTAACTTTAAAATTTGGAAAAACTTCCCCGTTGATTTTATTTATTTAATTAAAATTAGGGTGTTACAACAACAACTTCATCCACTCGGGATTCATGCAATTCAATCAAGACTGAGTAATTCATAACATTCACAATCACATATTCACAGCCATAACATCACCTTGCACTCGGCAACAGTACCAATGTACATATACTCACTCAGTTGGAATTCACACCAATTATTCATGGCTATATCAATCATGCTATTCACCCAGCATTTACACATATATACAATCATCCAATCGGTAATATTTAATTCACACATGGCCATATAATTCATATTATTCACCACAGCATGTACTATAACCATATCAGCATATTGCACTCGGCAAATACATCCGTATACATGCATTAATCCAATCGGATTCACCTCAATCATTTCATATCCATATATACAACAATTCATATTAAGCTCAATGACAATTATAAGTGTGCACACATTTATTTCACCCGGATCCGGTTATTTTTTATCAATTTTTATTGTTGCAACATAGGCTCCAAGCCTTTTCTCAGCTCCAAGCTGATTCGGCCATTTTACTGGTACCAAACCGTTTGCCCTTACATGTAACACAGTCACTCCAAGCGATAACGGAAGTGTTACGGGCAGCCCCGAGTCCAACCCGGTAGGCTTGCCTTGAGTCCAACCCAAGGTCTTTAAGCGTCCAATGCTTAGTGCACTCGGCACTGCCTCGAGTCCAACCCGAGGTCTTTCAATATATTTTTAACACATATTCATCTGATATTGCCGATCGGTATTAAGCGTCCAACGCTATATGCTCCAAGCATTTCCAGTGGCGAATCAGATGCATACGGTCTTATTCACCAGGCGTCCAACGCCAATGCACTCGGCATTGCCTTGAGTCCAACCCAAGGTCTTTCATTATATTTTCCACACATATGCACTCGGTATTCAAACATCAATAACATGCATCCCATGCATTTTATCATTATTATCCATAAACAGGGATCAGCATAGCAATATCACAATACATGCACTCGGCAATCACATGCACTCGGCAAATCACATGCTTTTTAATATAAAATCCCAAACGGGAATTTAACATAACCGACCCACATCTCATGCACTCGGCAATCACAATGCCATCCATTCAGAATTATCATTTACAACAAGCATCACGTGCTATTTCATATAATATCCACTCGGGAATAACACAACAGTCCCCCATCTTATGCACTCAGCATTCGCATGTTCAAAGACAAGCATCACATGCATTTAAACACAATCACACACGGGGATCAGTATAACAAACTCATGCACTCGGCATCAACATGCATTTTAATATAAACACATGAATATTTATCAACTCTCCCAGTATAATGCACTCGGCAATCACAATGCCATTCACATTTTCATGAATTCACTCGGCATTTCATATTTATCATCATACATCTCATGGACGGAATCATGACAACATCACGCAGACCACAATGATCACAAATCCGGGTGTTTCATGCACCAAAACTCAACTACAACATATCAATCAACATATTTTAAACATGACACAACACATTAAAGCAAACCACCTGGAACCCGTCCATAAACCATACATTTGAGATGTAAATTAGCCCCCCTACCTGGAATGAAGATTCCAGAAGCTTCCTGAGCTTGCAATACCGACTGAACGTTCTTCAGTCACTCGTTCTCAATAGAATGATCCTGCTTCAGTCATTCAACAGCACTCTACTCTCAGCTTTTGGAAGAACCAAACGTTGCTTCCTCACGAGCAGATCAACCACCAAGACACTCCATGTCAAGCTTTCAAGGCACACGCTGTCCTCTTTCACGAGCAGCAATGGAGGATCCCCATAGCTGTTCCCACACTCGAACAACCCAGTCCTCACCAACAGTGGAGGACTCCATGCTTCCAAGCACCCATCGCTGTATTGGCAGAACAGAGGAGGATCTTAGCCTCCAAAACACTCGGTACCATGCTGTTCTCTCCACCACGTTGTTCCCACTCCGTGTTCCACTTCCCACTCATGATTCTACTCAGTGTTGAGTGGAAGAAGAAAATGAAGAAGATGAAGATGGAGGACAGCAAGAAGAAAAAGCAGAGCTTCAAAAAGTTTTAGAGAGAATGGAGAGTGGTTCTCCATGAACCCAAGAGAGATGAGCAAAGAGTGGTTGGAAAATGAGAAGCTGAAGCCCTTATCCTTCACTGCCCTGCGACAGCTCCACCCACTCCATCTGCCATTACATCTCCATTAATTCCAATCCCATCAGCGTGGGAATTGAGGGAGAAAGAGAGGACCGAAGCTCCCCTTTTCTCCACCAAGGGCATATGAGTCATTTCTTTGCATTATTATTATTATTATTATTATTATTCAATCAATAATCTCAATTATGTAATTAGCTTCAATCGGTAATTAAATCAAAACCAGGATGTTACATATAAAATGTACTTAAACCAACTAGCTTTTTTGTTTAAGCCCCCAATCAACTATCTGGTAATTGTGAAAATCTAAAGTCAATTAACACGTGATTTCTCACTCCGATTAGCCTCAGGACAGTAACGACACTTAATTAAATCTTCAAAATAGTGTCAACACTATAAAACCTACTTTGTTTCACTTTAAAATGAATGTCCAACTGCTATCCATGAACGTGCAATACAAATTAGCTAATTTAGAACAATGGGTGTTGGCATAAGCTTAGTCGTGAAGTGTCAAGAGAAAGTCCATGTAGGTTCTTACCTCCCTAAGCTTTATTTTGCAGAAACCCAAGCTCTCAAACTTCAAGAGACACCTATAGTGCCTCACAAAACAAACTGGAAGAAGAAGGAGAAGAAGCTTCGGATTAGGGACCCATGACCAAAAGAATTCATGAGGGAGAAAGAAGAAGAAGAAAACAGAACCACAACATGCATTTATGTTAGTATGGAACCCGAATTGATACTTGAAGGTGGGAAGATAGATGGCACGAAAGGGTCATGGATGGAGGAAGAAGAAGAAGAATGGCACATGCAAGAAATTAAAAGAGCTTACAGGTGAGAAAGAGTGAGCAAAAAAAATAAGAAATGAGATGAAGGAAATAGGAAAATTGAGAAAATGAAAAGTAAAAAGGAATTTGTGAATTTATAAAATAAATTAGTGTAATTAAAATTGGTTACTTAAATTCTAACCTGAGTGGGGTAATTAATTAAATTCTCAACCTCCTCTATTTTATTTCAAAAATTTAAATTTTAGGATGTTACAGATTACAATATTTCACAAGTTAAAATAACCCAGACAACAATCATATTAAAGTTTTCCATTATCACTACTTGACTAACACTAATTATGTAAAATCTCAATTTTAATTAATTGAAAGGTTTTAGGAAAATAAATATGTAAAATCCCATTTTTAAATTGTTGGGATAAATTAAAGTTTCTGGAATTAGGAAAATTCAATTTAAATAAACTAGATCCATTTATTAAATTTAATCTATTTCCTTTTATTAAACTTTTATTTTATTTCTTTTTCTTCTCCTAATTTTTCTTTCTTTCTTCATCATTGCCTTTTCTTTCTTCTAACCACTGTGTATTTCTTCTCTCTCTTTCTCACCCTTGTGTACCTTTTCTTCTTTATAGCCATCATCTCTTCCTTTTCCTTCAACATCAAGCCATGATCTCATCTCTACCCTCACCAATATCGTTTATTGGCAGTGGGTTAATGCTTTCCTTCTTCATCTCCTCAATTCCCTTTGACATGCATTAGCTAAAATATTTCCTTCCCATTCTAGATGAACTGTGAGCTGTCATTAGTGTGTGATTGAAGCTTCTAAACCACTATTTTGCTAATTTAGAGCTTGAAAGGTATAGGTCAAAGTTATTCATTCCCTCTTATTAATTTTGGCCAAGAAACACATGAACCCATGGTCTCTAATTGTTGAATTTGGGTTGGTTTGAAGTTAGACAATAGCTTAGAGGTTGTTTCCGAGACCATTGATCTAAGTTCCAAGTGCCGGAAACGCTTTGCAAGACCATCGACGAGTGCGTCACAATTCGGTAAGTTGAAACTTTCTGAAAACAAGTCGAATTAATGGTTTTGGCTTTGAAACGTATATATTATTATAACTTGTAGGTTGTTAAAGTAATTATTATTAAATGTTAGGAAATTACCAAAAAAGCAAAATAGATGTTCAGAGGTAATTCAGTGTGGTTTGACAATCGCTAGTACATTTTAGTGAATTTTGACTATTTGAAAATGTAACATCCTAGATTTAATTATTGAGTTAATGTTTTATTAATCTAATTAAATTAAGAGGGTTAAATTAATTTGAAGCAGTTAAGTTGATTTCTGGAAATTGTCTTGGTACGTTTTGGGTAACCAGAAGTTACTCGATTGGTTTCAAAAATTAACCGAATATGGGCAATGACTTTTTCCCTTAAGGAGACTTGTTTCAACTTTCATTCTTTCTCACTTTCATTTCCTCTATCTCGTGTATGTATGTTTAGATAAAAGAAGAGATTTCACTCTCCCTTGTCACCCACAAGCTACACCACCACACTCCTCCTCCAATTCCTTCAATTTTCCCTTAAATTAAAGCAAGAATCAAGCTCTATTTTCTTCCTTCTCTCCCACGGTAACAAAGGGAAGCTTAGGGGTTCTTCAATTTTATTCCTAAAAGGTAAGCTCTTAGAACCCCACTTCAGTTTGGCTTATTCCTTATAAACCACACTTCTTGATTCTCTAATTCCATGGATTTAGGTTGTTTTAGAGTTTATTTTATGTGTGAACAACCTTGTGGAGCTTGGGGTTTCTCAAATTTTCAGTTTCAAGTAAGTTGCATGAATACCAATTGCTTTGTTTGGTTTCGTCTTACAAAGTTGAGCCTTAATTTTCCCATATAGGGTTAATTTCAAAACTATCTCAAACCTTGGGCAATGCTTGAGCTTTTTAAAAGTAAATACCAGAGGTTAGTGTTGATATTTGGTAAGTCAAAACTTATCAAAATTGTGGTTCCCTTAACAATTCTAGGTCTACCAGACGTATATTCCTACATTTAACACATTTTACTTATCCAATTGATGTGGTCGGACTGTTAAACCTCCCAGACTACTTCTCTTAAAGTAGGAGAGTTTGAGTTTCATATTCTTAATGCATGCTACATAAATTATTGATAATGTATATGTGGTATGTCATATTTTCCTTGAACGGAATATGATTCCCTTGTTCGTATATGTGGAACGATGATGATCGATATATGATTAAGATACATTTAGAATATTTATGGTGTGCTATATGTGTATATATACATATGTGATGAGACATTGACATTGATGAAGCTATGAATCATGTATGTTAATTGATATAAGAAATTATTTGACCACCATGAAATAATTGATTGATGATGTTGATTTTGAATTAGGTGTTGAATCCCTATACACACCATGTGAAATGTGTTGATGAGCTTGATGATGCCTTATTGATTATGATTTTATGATGATTATGAATTGATTGATAATTATATGCCACTAACCATTGAGAATGAATTTATAAATCCACCGAGAGTGGTGGTGTGGTAAGCGATTAGAAATTCACTATGGATTGTTGATGTCGAATATGGACAACATCTTAAGAGTTAATGGTTATTAAATACTCGAGACATTGATGTTAGAAGACATGTCACACTTATTTCTTGGTCTAGAATGTTAGGGGTTTCGTGAGGAGGCCTAGTGGTAGGGAGGCTCGATGAATAAGCGTACCCCTAGTGATCCCTTTATGGATCACGTATTTCTTGATGTGTGTTCAAGGAGGGTCCGTAACATATTGACAATTATGGTCGTGTTTATATCGCATGTCACCTTGGGTGGCTGTTATTGTTGCATACAGACAAGGTGGTTTGGTACTGGTAAAAAGGGACATATATTGGTATATTGATATGTGTACACATTATTATTGATGATATTGCAATGTATACATAATGACACACTTAGGTATAATAACTACAATTTGTTATATTCCCACAGTCGAATTCGCACTAGTATTATTGTTGTTGATATTATCGTGATGAACATATATGTTTGGCTTAAAGTTTTTTCATATGGTTCAATGATATACCAACGAGAAACAGATACTCATGTGTGGCAAGTGAGTACTAATGAGAAAGAGATGTTCATGTGTAGCGAATGAGTATTGATAAGAAAATAAGAGAAATGGTTTAACATCTATAATTGTTGATTGATATATATTTACTTGTTTCTAAATTGATGCTTGTGAGAATGTTATAAGCATGATTTTATATCTATATAGGTGCTTGTGACATATTGAATATGTTGTTGTATTGTGTAATTGTCTAATTGATTCCTTTTTTAGGAGTATATACATTATATATGCACATGAATATATTATCACAGTTGTAATGTATCCATCATTTTGAACGTGTTACTCATTCTCCCATGTAGACTATTTTAGGCTTGTGATGCAAGCATGGTAGGCAGATGATCTTCTTTTGAGAGTGATGCTTTTGTGGTTGGGAATGTAAAATAGTGGTAGGAATGTCTTCGCTGACAGCTCTGTAAATATGTGGTTTTGAGGTCATTGTACCTATGGGAATGACAAAGATTTTTAACATTGTGTATAAACTCTTATATATACTACATACGTGCCTTCTCATATCATCATATATGAGAAAATTGTTTTCTTTTATCAATCTACTATTGTTTATCATTTATGTGGCATGCCGAGTTATGTTGTAGTGAGATATATATGTTGCAAAAAAAATTATTTTTAAAAATTTTAATTAGTAATTTGGGACGCCACAAATTACAACATTTATTATCAAAACTAAACTAAAAATGTCTTGTGCATCATAGGAGGTATAAATACTAGTTTAATATGAAAAGAAATAGTGTTCACAATATAAATATAAACTGTCCAGATTTGATAATAAATGTTGGTCAATAAGTGATAATGGTAAAATTTATTAAGATTAAACATTTTATTCTTTGAGTTTTTTTAACCTATGAAATATTCACTCTGATTTTTTTCTATCTTTTAAGTTTGTTGCATACACCTTCAGTATTGTTGTTGAATAAAAAATTACAACCATATGTTAAATTGGAATAAGTTATTAAGAATAAAATCATATATTATGATTTTATTAAGAAAAAAAATTACAACCATATGTTAAATTGGAAACATAATAAACTTTTATCTTAAATTTTATTTGATTTTATTAAGATGTTTCATTTTCTTTGAATGATTTCTTTATTCATAATGTTAACAATTTCATTTTATAAAATAAAAGTTATAATTTAAAATATAAAATACACCTATAAAAAATGCATGAGGTATAAACACTAGTTTAGTTTGAAATGAAATACATGTCCATAATGTAAACAATCATGTAGTCCAATTTTGATAATACATGTTGAAATTAATTTTGGTCAAGAAGTGATAGTGAAAAAATTATTAGGATTAACATTTTATTATCCAAGTTTTTTTCACTTATGAAATATTGTTCTAACATCCCAATTTTAGAAATTTAATTATATTTGTGTGATTGGTTAGATCTCAAACAATTTAAGAGAATAGTTTAATTTTCCCGTTTATTTTGGATTTAATTATGGAAAATAGAGTTTTAAATTCTATTTATAGAGATATACCTGAAAATTAGTTTTGGCCTTTTTATGAAGTCAACCATATCGTAAAGGTACCAGTTACCTATTCTAGTTTAAAAACTCAAAACCTTCTTTTTCTAGTAAACTTACACCCTACTCTCCATTCACCTTTATTTTCTAATCTCATTCCCGTGACTCTTTCTCCCACTCACTTTACTTACTTTTGACAGGGCCCGCAAGCGCACGAGTTATGTCACGTAATATAAAAGATTATCGTTCTCCACAGGGACTGTGTTCAAAGTACCAGCATATTGAAATTTAATTATCCACACAATTGATTTTTAAAGTTTTTGAAAAATAAAGCACAAAATTAAGTTGCTCAGAATACGAATAAATATAAAAATAAAAATTTACTTGACACTAAAAAATCAAAGTTGAGAGTATCTTGGGATTTCGGGGGATCAAGACTCTATTTTATGTTAATGAATTTTAACTTTTCATAAATAAGAATCGAATTAAGTTTTCCAAGGCGAATTTTCCAAAAGCTAATTAATATGTTCCTCTCGGAATCCTATTAATGTACCTAACCTATGGAAACCGCTGCTTAATCCTCGGGAAGGCCCATTATCGTTTTATGAAAATCTCTTTTATTTCCTCAAAAGAATTTTGATTACTTTCACAGTTTTACCGAGGTCACAAAAAGCATCTCAAAAATTTTAGGTTTAGTTCAAAGCTTTCCGGTAAAAATAAATCTCTCGATTCTATTTATTACCTAAACTTACTAATATACCCGCAAGTATACAGTTTTATCATTTAGGTTCTTGTTAGGAATCACTAAAAGCATTGAACATAATTGAACTAAATGGAAAACAGAAATTTATTTAATTCCAAGTCAAAATAACATTAATATAAAATATTATCATACCCCTTTTATCCCAAGATAATTAATTTAATTACTCATGAAATAATTCAAATTCATATATATAATGGAAAAATAAAACATACAAGACATGGTAAAAATAAAGACTTACGGGTTTCTCCAAAAGCTCAGAATAATTTACCACTGTAATTCCTTGTTGTAATATTCCTCCACCAATTACAAATTTAAATAACTCACTTTTACAATTCACAACTCTTAAAATAAAATAAAGAAAAAGAAAATAAAAAGAGAAAGAAAATGAAAAAGAAAGAAAAAAGAATGAAGAAGAAAAATGAAGAAAAAGAAAGAAAGAAAAGAAAGAAGAGAAGAACGGAAGAAGAAGAAAGAAAGAGAAAAAAAAGAAAAGGAATTGAAGCTGTTGGAAATGATGCTAATTGATGCTGGATGCTTACAACTTCTTCTCCTTTTATAGGCGATGGAAAGAGGGGATCCAGCTAAGAAACGCGTTGCAATTGCAAGTAGGAGGAAACTTTCGGTGCATGTGAGTTCCAACTGTCCCAATTTGCATTATTTTAATATTTCCAATAATTCGGTGCTTGGATTTATTCAGCTGGACAAATTTTGAGTGGAAAGGTGCTGAAATTCCACAAGACCGAGTGACAGCTTGCTGGGAGGTTGGACGGTTCTGTGGCTTGCTGTTGGATGGAGATCTGGACGGTGTTGTGTTGAGTGGGTTGCTGGGCGGTGTTGATTTGAGGGGGCCGGTGTTGTAGTTTGAGGGATAGTGGAGTTTCTAGATGGTGTGGTGGATGGAGCCGGTGTTCAAAGTAGATGGGACGGTGTTAGTTTGGGACGGTGTGGAGAAGAGAGTGTTGATGGAGAATCAATGTGTGTTGGTGGTGAAGAGACTGGACGTTGTGGGCTAGACGGTGTGGAATTGATGGAGAGGAAAGGGACAGCGGATAAAAGAGAGGGAATGGGATGGTGTTTAGGAGAACATCGGTCGGTATTGGTTTGAAGGGATGTTGTTTGGGTTGCTGGAGAGTTGGAGTTGATCCAGTGTGCATTTGATCCGGTGTTGGAGTGATCCAGTGAAGAGATGGAAGGAGTCGGTGTTAATGTTGTGGTTGTGAAAAGAGTTGGACGAATGATTGAAACATTCAATCGGAACCGAGTAAAGAGTGACTCGGAACTGATTGAAAGATGATTCACTCGGCACTGATAGAGGAGTTCATTCGGAACTGATTGAAGACTCACTAGGATCGGGTTATTCAATCGGTTCCCAAACTGTTTCACTCGGCTGTCTCTGAATTTGAACCACTCGGTTAAAACTTCGCTCGAATTTTGCTTTGGATTCATTCGGACAAATTTATTCGGACACATTCACTCAGAAGTGCCTTCATGCTTCTCACTCGGAATGGCCTTCACTTTCACTCAGAAACTTTGAGAGTCTGGAATCTGCTGATTGAATTTCTTCTCATGTCTGAGCCTTGCTTTGCTCGGAAATATAGGTTTCTGCCCCAACTCACTCGGTAGTCTTCCTTGGAGACATCTCACTCGGACTTAGTGTGAAACTGTGAGAATCTGCCCGAGTGCGATTCACTCCCGGTCGGATTTTTCCTTGCTTGATTAAGACACTACTCGGAAATGCCTTGTTCTGCTTGAGAGTGCCATTTTCTCCGAATGAAACGACTCGGATTCCTCCTTATTCAGCACTTATTCATTCAGTGGCTTCTATCTGCTCGGAATCAACTCACTTGGGACAGATTTGCCCAGAAAAATAGTTTAGACTTGTTTCAATCAGCATTTCTTCACTCGGATTATTTGCAATCAGAAAACTCCCACTCGGATTCACTTCAATCAGCAATCCTTTCACTCGGAGAATAGCTTTGGACAGCATCTATTCAACGTCAGTCCCTTTTTTTCACTCGGAATGGACGCAGTCGGGGAAGCTTTCACTCAGAATCACCTCTAACTGAGACTTATTCCATTTCATCATTGAACCTCCAACAGAGTCAGCCATTTATCACTCGAAATGGCTTTGACAGGGAACTTTCTACTCGGATTTGGTCCTTTCTGAGTCATTCCACTCGGAATTGGTCATTTTGAGTCGGATTTCAACATTCTGAGTCAGAATTCAGCATTCTGAGTCGGAATTTAGCATAAAAAGAGAGTTCTTTCTACTTTTGGCTTGTTCTTCTTGTTTCTTTATCTTTTTATAGTCGTTTTTCTCATGTTATTGACCCTTTATTACCTTAATTTCTACAAAATAACATACCCAAGTAGAATATAGTGGAAAGAAAGCAAAAATCACAATAAATAAAGGAAATACAGTGGATAATGATTAAAATCCTAAGCAAACTAGATCTATTTTATTGTGTTATAAAGCACTTATCAAAATACCCCAAACCAAAACATTGCTTGCCCTCAAGCAATCACCATATTCACAAGATAAAATACAGAAAACACTAAGCTTAATAAATTAAGGAATCCAAAACAAAGAAAAAGATTTATTCAAATGCCAATTTTAATTTACTTATGTGAATCAATTTTCAATGTCAAGACTTGAGATACACTTCTCATAATTTTCACTCAAGTGTTTTAAGGTTTGTGTATCTCTCAAATCATCATAGTCAAAAAACATTACCATAAGCTTGTTAATAAACCAGAAACTCCACAGTTTAGATGGAAAATATGTCAAAGTCTAAAGGTCTTTTAAAGGTTGTAACGTGGCCTTGGGTTGTATTGTCAAGGTAGGAATTTCAAGAAAAATAGAATACAAAAGGGCTTTAACAGTCATGAATGATTCAAATTATCATCATAAATTTAACAGAGCAAATTTTTGAACTTTTATGGACTTTTTCATTCAATATCATCCTTTTGATTTTTTATTTTTTTTCTTTTTCTTGTTTTTCTTTACCTAATACATAGTTTTCTTAAGTCCTTTTTTATTTCTTTGCTCCACTAAATTTTTAACTTTTTCACCATTAAGAGAATATCAGTTAATGAAAGGTTTCAAGGAAACATTTTCACTTTTAGGCTCAAAAGGGGCAACTAGGGGTCAAATTGTGCAAAATTTCTGAGGCTTAAGAATAAGACCTAATTGTGTCTTTATCATCCTAAGACATACAATCAAAAAACATTTTGAATCGGTTGAAAAACAAGTTCTAGAATATTAATGACTATGAGATTCACTCAATCAAGAAGATATGGGTTTTGAAGATTTGTTTGATAAATAACCCATTTTGGCTGAAGTCTAACCATGGAAAGTCTTTTCAAAGAAAATTTTAATCACATAAAGTTCATTTAAGCATTTATTTGACATTTAAACAATCAAAATTTGAAAATTTTACTCAAAATTTTGGGGTCCTTAGATACTTTAGCCTTGTGTTCAAAGTAAATTTATCATGCAATCATGGTAAATTACAAGATGACAAACAAACCGAGGAAAACACACCTGCATGAAAAATATAATAATCACACAACGAAACAAAACAGTTAAGTTTTCTTATCTACCACCCTAAACCAGAATTTGACATTGTCCTCAATGTTAAAATGGATGATAAAAGGATAAGAAAACTTACCTGGAGTAACCCCAAACCAGGATTTGACATAGTTTTTTTTATATATATATAAAAATAAAGACATGGGGTTACCTCCCCACAAGTACTAAGTTTTAAGTCTTCAGCCAGACTTTTCTGAACCAGTTTTTGCTATACAATTCATACCTGAACACAGGTTTTAATGGTCTGAATTCTACCTTAGGGATCAATTCTCTTTTAGCCAAAAAATCACAGAAGTGTGTTTTTGAAATGCCTGAAAAGTCATAAGATAAAACAGATTCAAGTGGATCAAGAGGGAGGTTTTGGATTGCCTCTTTCTCTACCACTTGGTCAATAAAATCTATTTCAAGCATAACAAAATTAACAGGTATGTAAAATTTCCTACCTTGATAGGAATAACCTCTAAAATACCTGGATCCTGAAGCTTGGGTAGTACCTTCTTTTGGATCTGTGTACTGCTCTCCTCAATTATCGGATGAGATAGAGATTTATACAATTTTTTCTCTTCCTTAGCTTCTTCTTTAGTTATGCCAACCAGATCATCATAATGAGTACCACTCCTAAGAGTGATGTCCATAGTGTGGTTAGATGGTTCCACCTCAGGTTTTACAGGAAATGTTTCTGGTGTTCTCATAGATAAAGAGGTTTGTTAGACAATTTGATTTTCCAAAATTTTGTTATGGGTGGCCAGAGAGTCCACCTTTGAAGCTAAGGTTTTTATGGCATTTGAGAACTCTTCATTTCATTTTTCTTAGGTGCTTACAAAATTTTCCATCAGTATTTCAAGTTTGGATTTTTGTGGAGGATAGTTTTGGAATACTGGTAAGCTTCTAAAATCACTGCTATGGTTATAATTCCCAATAGCATCCAACTGATGAAATTTTTGTTCATGGTGGTTTAAGGATATTGCAAAATAGCAATTTATAGCAGCATGTCCTGAATCACCACAAATACAACAATAAAGGTCAGTAGCACCTGTTAAGAATTCCATAACAGAAATAAAAATAAAAATAAATAACTAGAAATAAAACAAACTAAAAATAAAAATATTAACAAGTATGATCTAATCGAATTTCAATATTGCTGATATTTGAGGGACAACAGTCCCCGGCAACGGCGCCAAAAAGTTGACAGGGCCCGCAAGCGCACGGGTTATGTCGCGTAATATAAAAGATTATCGTTCTCCACAGGGACTGTGTTCAAAGTACCAGCATATTGAAATTTAATTATCCACACAATTGATTTTTAAGGTTTTTGTAAAATAAAGCACAAAATTAAGTTGCTCAGAATACGAATAAATATAGAAATAAAAATTTACTTGACACTAAAAAATCAGAGTTGAGAGTATCTTAGGATTTCGGGGGATCAAGAATCTATTTTATGTTAATGAATTTTAACTTTTCATAAATAAGAATCGAAATAAGTTTTCCAAGGCGAATTTTCCAAAAGCTAATTAATATGTTCCTCTCGGAATCCTATTAATGTACCTAACCTATGGAAACCGCTGCTTAATCCTCGGGAAGGCCCATTATCATTTTATGAAAATCTCTTTTATTTCCTCAAAAGAATTTTGTTTACTTTCACGGTTTTACCGAGGTCATAAAAAACATCTCAAAAATCTTAGGTTTAGTTCAACGCTTTCCGGTAAAACTAAATCTGTCGATTCTATTTATTACCTAAACTTACTAATATACCCGCAAGTATAAAGTTTTATCATTTAGGTTCTTGTTAGGAATCACTAAAAGCATTGAACATAATTGAACTAAATGGAAAACATAAATTTATTTAATTCCAAGTCAAAATAACATTAATATAAAATATTATCATACCCCTTTTATCCCAAGATAATTAATTTAGTTACTCATGAAATAATTCAAATTCATATATATAATGGAAAAATAAAACATACAAGACATGGTAAAAATAAAGACTTACAGGTTTCTCCAAAAGCTCAAAATAATTTACCACTGTAATTCCTTGTTGCAATATTCCTTCACCAATTACAAATTTAAATAACTCACTTTTACAAATCACAACTCTTAAAATAAAATAAAGAAAAAGAAAATAAAAAGAGAAAGAAAATGAAAAAGAAAGAAAAAAGAACGAAGAAGAAAAATGAAGAAAAAGAAAGAAAGAAAAGAAAGAAGAGAAGAACGGAAGAAGAAGAAAGAAAGAGAAAAAAAAGAAAAGGAATTGAAGCTGTTGGAAATGATGCTAATTGATGCTGGATGCTTACAACTTCTTCTCCTTTTATAGGCGATGGAAAGAGGGGATCCAGCTAAGAAACGCGTTGCAATTGCAAGTGGGAGGAAACTTTCGGTTCATGTGAGTTCCAACTGTCCTAATTTGTATTATTTTAATATTTCCAATAATTCAGTGCTTGGATTTATTCAGCTGGACAAATTTTGAGTGGAAAGGTGCTGGAATTCCACAAGACCGAGTGACAGCTTGCTGGGAGGTTGGACGGTTCTGTGGCTTGCTGTTGGATGGAGATCTGGACGGTGTTGTGTTGAGTGGGTTGCTGGGCGGTGTTGATTTGAGGGGGCCGGTGTTATGGTTTAAGGGACAGTGGAGTTTCTGGACGGTGTGGTGGATGGAGCCGGTGTTCAAAGTAGATGGGACGGTGTTGGTTTGGGACGGTGTGGAGAAGAGAGTGTTGATGGAGAGTCGGTGTGTGTTGGTGGTGAAGAGACTGGACATTGTGGGCTGGACGATGTGGAATTGATGGAGAGGAAAGGGACAGCGGATAAAAGAGAGGGAATGGGACGGTGTTTAGGAGAACGCCGGTCGGAATTGGTTTGAAGGGATGTTGTTTGGGTTGCTGGAGAGTTGGAGTTGATCCGGTGTGCATTTGATCCGGTGTTGGAGTGATCCGGTAAAGAGATGGAAGGAGTCGGTGTTGATGTTGTGGTTGTGAAGAGAGCTGGATGAATGATTGAAACATTCAATCAGAACTGAGTAAAGAATGACTCGGAACCGATTGAAAGATGATTCAGTCGGCACTGATAGAGGAGTTCATTCAGAACTGATTGAAGACTCACTCAGGATCGGAATTTATTCAATCAGTTCCCAAACTGTTTCACTCAGCTGTCTCTGAATTTGAACTACTCGGTTAAAACTTCACTCGGATTTTGCTTTGGATTCATTCAGACAAATTTATTCGGACACATTCACTCGGAAGTGCCTTCATGCTTCTCACTCGGAATGGCCTTCACTTTCACTCAGAAACTTTGAGAGTCTGGAATCTGGCTGATTGAATTTCTTCTCATGTCCAAGCCTTGCTTTGCTCGGAAATATAGGTTTCTACCCCAACTCACTCGGTAGTCTTCCTTGGAGACATCTCACTCGGACTTAGTGTGAAACTGTGAGAATCTGCCCGAGTGTGATTCACTCCCGGTTGGATTTTTCCTTGCTTGATTAAGACACTACTCAGAAATGCCTTGTTCTGCTTGAGAATGCCATTTTCTCTGAATGAAACGACTCGGATTCCTCCTTATTCAACACTTATTCATTCAGTGGCTTCTATCTGCTCGGAATCAACTCACTCGGGACAGATTTGCCCAGAAAAATAGTTCAGACTTGTTTCAATCAGCATTTCTTCACTCGGATTATTTGCAATCAGAAAACTCTCACTCGGATTCACTTTAATCAGCAATCCTTTCACTCGGAGAATAGCTTTGGACAGCATCTATTCAACGTCAGTCCCTTTTTTTCACTCAGAATGGACGCAGTCGGGGAAGCTTCCACTCGGAATCACCTCCAACCGAGACTTATTCCATTTCAGCATTGAACCTCCAACAGAGTCAGCCATTTATCACTCGGAATGGCTTTGACAGGGAACTTTCCACTTGAATTTGGTCCTTTCTGAGTCATTCCACTCGGAATTGGTTATTTTGAGTCGGATTTCAACATTCTGAGTCGGAATTCAGCATTCTGAGTCAGAATTTAGCATAAAAAGAGAGTTCTTTCTACTTTGGGCTTGTTCTTCTTGTTTCTTTATCTTTTTATGGTCATTTTTCTCATGTTATTGACCCTTTATTACCTTAATTTCTGCAAAATAACATACCCAAGTAGAATATAGTGGAAAGAAAGCAAAAATCACAATAAATAAAGGAAATATAGTGGATAATGATTAAAATCCTAAGCAAACTAGATCTATTTTATTGTGTTATAAAGCACTTATCAACTTTCTCTTTTCTCCATTCCAAATGCACTTCTTCTTTTTCCTTCCACCACCAACCTATAAGAACCTTCCTTCACACCATAAGCCCTATCACCCTCTCATCTTCTTCTCCGTATGCAAGGTTACATATGGAGGTACATTTCTTTTCATCCCTTCTTAACCTAGGTAAGAACCAAGAACCCACTTAAGTAATTTTTCCAATTTCTTAAATCCAACCTTAATTTCATCATATTCATATTTGTATGTGTGTTTTTGTCTAGTATTATGGAAAAATCCTAACCTTCGCCACTTGGTTTTCGTTTAGTAAGTCAAGACTTATGAAACCACCATTTCCTTCAATTAGGTAGTTAGAAATAGGTAAATTGTTCATATTATGGTTTGGTTTGTTAATTGTATGAAATTGAATGTGTTTGTTTGTAGATTAGAGTTAGACATCAAGAGGAGCTCACTAAACCATTGATTATCTTATTCGAGGTAATGAAGAGAAAATGAATAGGAATTTACATGTTTGAGATTAGGGGTTTAATAGTTGGTAAATGATGAAGCATTATAATGTTTGTAGTTATGATGATATGTAAATAGAAAATATTTATGTGAAATTTATAGAAATGTTGCTTAGATATAGAATCGAGGAATTAAATTCACTTTAGTGTGGAATTGTTAGAAATATGGTTAATTTGTAAAACTAATAAGTCGAAAGGGTATTATGTATATTGAAATATTAGAATGCTTATAGTTGTGAAGTTGTGGGATTATATGACTTAATGAATGGAAATAGTAATTTAAATATGTAGTTATGTTGAAATTATGGTATATTGCTTAAATTGTGGGATTGATGAATTAAATGCACCTACAAATTGAACTATTAAAGGATGGTTGATTGTAAGATTTGGTGAAATAGAATGGTCATATATTGAATGTTGGCATGTAATATGATTGTGAGATTTGGCAAATCGGTGAATGGAATTCTAATTGATTGTGTTGGTTGTTAAATAGGATGAATCGAATGAGTAAAGATGCATATAGTGAAAGTGTACATTGAATGAATTAATTTAAGTTGTGTAATATATTTCTAATGATCAATTTGCATAGGTGATAGTTTGACATAGTCCCATTTGGTGAATTTTGTAGTTATTGTATACTTGTGCCCTGTTTTGCACCAGTACTAATAGATTTACCTAGGCGGGAGCCACAGAAGTTACCAAATTTGGCCATGTGAGTCTCACTCGTCCATGCGTTCAAAATGGTAAATCTCCATAGGCCTAATTTTCCCAAGAGAGTCTCACTCGCCTAGGTGTTCAAAATGGAAAATTCCTTTATATTCAATTCACCTACATAAGCTTCATTCGCTTAGGCGAGTATCTCAGAAATCGCCTATTTACCTAAGTGAGCCGTATTTGCTTAGGCGAGCTTGTGAGAAATTAAAATTTCATTCCCAACATAAATAAGACCTTTTCTAGATATTATAATAGATTAGTAATGTTAAATGAAATGTTACTAGTAAAGAAAAGATTATGTAGATAGTTCTTGTGAACATGGAAAAAGTGGTTGAATGCCTTAATTGATGAAATATGAGATATATTGGCATGAAAATGAGATCCTTATGTAGTGGGTTGATATGAACATCATCTATGAATTATGAATGATCATGTGGTTAAGATGAATTCTTGATTGAGATCTTAAATATGATATAATGTAATATAGCAACCATTAGAGCATCATGCATTATATGTACAAAGGACGTATCTTGGGATGTATGAGTCCTTTGATTGTCAGCCCTGTAATGGACAACTATGTGATGAGCAACTCTATGATTATGAAATCTATGGTTTCTTGTATGCTCTAAATGAGATGTTCTAAAGCTAACCCACATGTATATTTGAGTCACAATGTATGACAGTGTTGCAAGAAGGCATTTTGGTTCGGTACTAGCAAAAAAATTTGTTATGAGAATTGTGCACTATAGTGATTACTCAACAATTCGTATGGATCTATCGTGACATCATTGATTAAGTCGAAAGATTGTTTCAATGCACCAACATTGTTTGATATATCATAGCATTACATTTTCCATGTTTTTGGGTTTGAATGAAATTGCTATGTTATGATTGTGTGCTTGAGTGTCTCTATTTCATTTTGTACTTATTTTATACATCATTTTACTATTCTAAATTTTGCGATGAATATGCAATAGGAACATACTTGGTGATATTCTAGAGATGTTAATTGGTGATGCACACATGGACTTTATTTTGATGATTATGTAAATATATGCATATGTATATAAAGCTTTTTGGTAGCCTACCTTAGCTAGTGCTAGTTTATACTTTTGGTTTGTAAATATAATTGCCATTACTTGACTTAGCTTGCTTTTGTATGTTACCATGTAGAGTGTGTGCCATTTTGATGTTGGAAAATGGCATCATAAATATAACATATAGAATGATTTAGGATAGATTATATTACGTTTGTAAATATATACGTTTTATTGTGACCTTGGAGCTTAGGTTATGGATCCTAAGGTGATTGTTTAAAAATAAAAATTTTATCCTTATTTCCATTCAACCTAGGACGATCACTTTATGATTAATAGTTTTAGGCATCATAATTGTAATCCTCATGGGTTTTTTGTCTTTTAAGGTTGATCCGGTCTGGATACCGGTCCCTAAAGTATGATGTCAGAGTGACCTCTTAGAGGGGGAACCGGTGTTACAGGAAGACAGTGCCACATCGGTTATCCGTTGTCATCTCATCCGTTCTCACTTCATTGAATGCTTCATCCGTCCTCATCACGATGGATGCTTTATCCGTTCTCATCTCCACGACGTGTATAACCGTTCGCCTCAGGATCACTATGAGATAAGAGTTCATTATAGCTTATCAGTGAAGATACCCTGTATAACGGAATGTGTCTATGTCAATTATCGCAGAGAGTAAGTACAATTGTCAGCGAAATATACGGAAAGGTGATTATCCTCCATCCCTATCACATGATCGTACTCTGATAATTGACCTACCCCCCTGACACACTCTACACGCTATCAGAACCAAGGGGCCCACTTGCATCCAACGATTCATTTCCTATATTCAACTATAAATAGCCTATTCCAATACACATGCAAGGTGACATTGTTTTATCTCACATCTTTACTATTGCATTGCTTGAGTATTCGCTGAGTTTCATACACCCTTCTGACTTGAGCGTCGAAGAATCTTTGCAGGTGGCACCACCTTTTCGCCCCCTTTCAACGTGAAACTCTGGTGTGAAGAATCTCCAAGACAATAAGACCGGTTTCTCCCACTGAGAGGCCGGATTACAATACCGGATACCCACTGTACCGGTGTACAAACCCTAAAACACCTATACTTTTATGGCTGGTCCCACACCGGATCCTAGACCCTGGTTCAGACCAGTTCAAAGGTTGTTCCATACACCTTAATCACTTTTGTTGAAAAATAAATAAAATTACCACCATATATGAATTTAGAATATTTTTTTAAAAATGGAATCATATATTATGAAGTAGTAATCTTAAATTTTATTTGATTTTTTGAATATGTTTCATTTTCTTTAATTGATTTTTCTATTAATATATTTAACAACTTTAGCTTATAAAATAAAAGGTATAATTTAAAACATAAAAACTCATACTATAAAAATGTTTAAGATAAAATTTATAATGTTTATGACTATTTCATAATATATGATTCCATTCTTAAAAAAATATTCCAATTTTTTATATGGTTGTTATTTTATTTAGTTTGGATAACAATAATTAAAGTGTATACAACAATCTTAAAAAAATCAAAGGGATTATAATATTTCACAAGTTAAAAAAAACTCACACAATAAAATGTTTAATAATATTAAATTTTTCATTATCATTGCTTGACCAAGACTAATTAGAACATATATTATCAAATAAATGTCAATTAAAACACATCTTAAACTAGTGCAAAAATACCATTTCACATCGTAGATTTCATCACGGTTTAGGAAAAACCGATGTGAAATATAAAGACGGTGGCATTTTTGTAAATAAATAAAACATTAAAAATCTTTCACATCGGTTTTTTTATAAAACAGATGTGAAAAATGATTTATCACATCAGTTTTTAAAAACCGATGTTACAAACTAACGCGGTGGCATTTTTGAAATTATGTAAAAGTTTCATAAGAAATATTGGAGAACGCTTTTTAAGAAACCGATGTGAAAAATGTTAAGTCGCCGAACGTTACAACAACAAACAAGAAGTAGTAATTGACAGAAATTAAAAATTAAAAATTTCGATTATTTTACACATCGGTTTTAAAGAGAAATCGATGTGGTAACCGATATGGTAACAACAATGAACTTATATATTTTTTCATCTTTAAGTTAAAATCTAGGATATATCAACATCGGTTTTAATCAAAAACCGTTGTGGGATTTATTTCATTTCCTTTTTAATAAATGGAAAATAACAGTGAACTTATATATTTTTTCATCGTTTGTTTTTTTTAAAAAGTTAAAATCTAGGTTCAACATCGGTTTTTGTTTAAAACTGTTGTGGGATATATTTCATTTTGCGCTCATATAGGACAGACAGGTTACAAATTTCATTTCGCGCTCATATATTTCATTGACCACATCGGTTTGTCAGGAAATCGATGTGAAATGTACACGCTATTAAATTCAGGAAGGATGCCACATCGGTTTTTCTAAAAACCGATGTTAAGAGTGAATTAAATTCACGCTCACCCAGTAGAATGCATGATACAGCCACGCAAACAGATCTGTGCTCTACTCCTTTCCCTTTCATACGCTTCTCCAACCGTGTGTCTCTCTTAACCCTCTCTTCTCCATCTTCTTAAACCCTCTACGACCCCTACCTTTTTAGATTGTTATAACTAAATATGTTAGTTTGGTTAGCTTCTCATGTATACCCTTAGCTCTGTAAATAAAGGTTCTCGTGCAATTCATTTCAGTTAATGAAATATACTAATATCTTTCTCTCATTTTCTCCCCACTTATGATATTTCTAGAACTTTAAGTTCTTGCAGTTTTCGGTTTTTTTGTAGTCTTGCAAGTTATGTTTACTAACCATTAAATTTACTGCAGTGCTTCTCCATAAGAGTCTCAATAAGTTATGAATTTATTTTTTAACACTGCTATGTGTATAGTTTATTATGAGATTTAGAAATGCAAGCTCCATATATATTAACATGGCCTCAAGCTCTCTACATCCAGGTATGTTCTCTTTAAATTTTTTTATTTTTTAAATCTTTATTTTATTAACAAAATGTACTATAAGGATTATCTTGATAGTGGTTATGAAGAAAGAAACATTCTTTTATGCCTCGTCCCATGGATACTCTATAGCTTTATAATATTGCAGGCTGAGAATAAATATAAATGATTCTACACATTTGATTGAAAATATACAGGCTGAGATTCTTCCCTCGTTGGAGGAGGAACATATTACAAATATACCATATAGTGGTGAATGCCTTATTCATGGGAAGAGTAAAGCGTGGGTTGGCATATCTCGTGCTGAGGGTTCCAAGTGTGAAAGATGCTGAAATTATTCACAACAGGTTGGCTCATTTTTGGATCATCCTACCCTCTGCAGTCGCTGTAATGATGTTGTTACACTTCATATGCCCTCTCAAGTTGCCGCTTTCAGTTAAAATTTTAGAACAAGCCAAGTTGCTACAGTTCCAAACTATTTTTACTTTTTTGTTCACAACACATTCTTTCAAGTAAAGTCTTACATCCTTTATTTATTACTTTTTTGTACTCCCTCCATTCTATTTATTACTTATTGATGTAAAATAAATGAGGGAGAAAACTTCAAAGTTAAATTAGAAAAATAAATGATGAAATTATGTACTTCCAAATTATTTAATAATTTTTTTAACACTCCCTTACTCTTGATTATAAGTAAAAAAAATTTAAAATGTTTTAGTCCAAAATATAAATAAAACTTAACTGAGTACACCTTATTTAATAATACGATTTCTATAATATCCTCCTGTTAATGAAGAGGGAGATAATATGAATAACTTTTAAAATGAAGAAAAAAATTATTGTTTTATTAATTAATTATGGGGTCAATTTTAAAAAAAATTAAAAAATCAAGTTTTCACATCAGTTTTTCAAAAATCGATGTTATAAATCATTATCTTTCACATCGGTTGTTCTTAAAAAACCATTGTTAATTTCCTACTTTTTAACAACTGTTTTACAAAAAAACCAATGTGAAAAATAGATTTCACATTGGCTTTTTGAAAAAATCCGATGTGGTAAGTTGGATTTCACTTCGGTTTGATTAAAAAACCGATGTTACATCTCTTTTTCACATCGGTTTAAAAACCGATGTGATATGTCCCTATATTTCACATTGGCCAGATACACATCGGTTTGAAAACTGATGTGAAATGTCAAAAAAACCGATGTTAAATCCCTGTTTTGCACTAGTGAATTACTATTGCTAATAAATTAATAAAATTACAGTCATGTATAAAATTAGAATATTTTTGTTTAAAAATGGAATCATATATTATGAAGTAAGTCAAAAACATAATAAATATTTTATTTGATTTTTTAATACATTTTATTTTATTTAGTTTATTTTTCTATTTATATATTTAATAACTTCTGTTTATAAAATAGAAGTTATAATTTAAAACATAAAAAATCACCTTATAAATATGTATGTCATAAAACTTTATTTTTTTATTACTTTATAATATATGATTCCATTCTTAAAAAAAATTCAATGTAATATATTGTTGCTATTTTATTTATATTTTAATAACAATAATTAAAGTGTATGTAAAAATGACAAAAGAAATTAGAGGGATTATAATATTTCAAGAGATAAAAAACTTAGACAATAAAATGTTTAATCATATTAAATCTTTTCATTATCACTTCTTGACCAACACTAATGACAACATTTATTATCAAAACTAGATTAAAGATGTCTCATACATGGCAGAAGGTATACATACTAGTTTCATATATTTGAAATGAAATACATCTTCGTAGCGTGAATGGTGATGTTGTCTAGTTTTGATAATAAATGTTATAATTAACTTTGGTCAATGGGTGATAATGGTAAAATTTATTTTGATTAAACATTTTATAGTTTGAGTTTCTAACTTGTTAAATATTGTAATTCCTCCATTTTTTTATCTTTCAAGGTTGTTATGTAGCATCCGAGGTGTTTCCCCCATGAGATCGGGGAGTGGTCCCCACTGCCTTCTCAAATCTCTCCACGTCACTGGGAAATCAATTAGCTTAGGTTATAGTCCAACGGGCCCGGGTTTGGTGTCTACCACTCTTTGTGTGAACACTAGGTATTTAAATTAAATTAATGACGTTTTAGAGAATTAAATGAATAGATTAAGGAAGATTAATTGAGACATTAGTTTTTAATTAAATTGTAATGGTAAGTTAGTAATTACCATAGGGTAAAAGTAAAGTACATTTAATTAAAAGAAATAATTAAAGGAGAAATAGAAATAGAAAATAAAAGAAAATGAAAATGAAAATTAACGAGATGAAACTGCCCTTGAGGTTAAAAATTTAGTTTCACTTCTTCTTCCAAATTGCGTACATGTGCGCAAGAGAGGGAGAGGGAGGGAGGGAGAGAGAGAGAGAGAGAGAGAGAATGAGAGAAAAGAAACTTGAAGCTTCTATGGTCGTGTGATCTTTGTGCCAATTAACCTTTGAATCTTCGCCGAAAGTTGAGATTTGTCATAGTTTTTAGAATTGGGGGATTGAGTATGTACCCCCAATTTCACTTTTCTTCTTCCCTTCTACAAGGATAAAAATTGGGGTCTATGAGGTGAGTACATATGTTCACCATCACATAATTAATTCTCACTACCATCCTTATCTGGATAAATTTGTTGTGGTCTTTAGACGATATTTTGGTTTACTCCAAGTCCTTGAAGGAACATGAAAAGCATCATCTTGTACTGTAAGTGCTACGTGAGAAGCAGCCATATGCTAAAGTGTCTAAGTGTGAATTCTGGTTGGATAAAGTGCAATTTCTTGGCCACATGATTTCTAAAAGTGGTGTGGTTATGGGTCCAGGTAATGTTAAAGCTGTAATGGCTTGGAAACAACCCCAATCTATGATTGAAGTTCAAAGTTTTCTCGGTTTAGTTGGATACTACCGAAGGTTTATTGATGGTTTCTCTCGTTTGGCTTTGCCACTAACAAAGCTAACTCAGAAAGACCAACCTTTTGTATGGACACCCGAGTGTGATAGAAGCTTTTTGGAGCTAAAATGTAGACTTACTTCTACACTCATCCTTGCATTGCCTGATATACAGAAGGACTTTATGGTGTATTGTGATACATCCAATGGGATGTGTTTTGATGTAGAATGAAAGGGTGATTGACTATGCTTCAAGGCAATTGCGACCCCATAAAGTGAATTACCCATTCATGATCTTGAGTTGGTAGCTATGATGTTTTCTTTAAAGTTATGGAGACATTATCAGTATGGTTCAAAGTTTATGGTCTTTAGTGATCATAAAAGTCTCTAATACCTCTTTTGATCAGAGAGAGTAAATATATGCCAAAGACGATGGATAGTTCCTAAAGGACTATGATTTCGATTTGAAATACCATCTGGGGAAGAAAACCATTGGAGTTTGATTTTGGCGATTATGTATTCTTACTCATTTTACACGACAAGGGTGTGGGTCGTGTACTGAAAAGTAAAAAGTTAAACCCTATATACATTATACCATATAAGATTCTTAAGCATGTCAGTTTAGTTGCCTATAGATTTTTTATTTTTCCTCAACTATCCAATCTCACAATGTATTTTGTAACATCCTAAAAATAGGATTTATTTGATAAAGTAAGAATTAAAAAGAAGTAAAATAAAAATGGAAAATTAATTAAACAATTACTAAAATGACTAACTCATCCCTAAGCCTTTTAAATTAAAAATCTCTTTCTCTTTCTCATATTTTCTTTGTTGGAAACAAGCTGAGAAAAGAAAAGCTTTTCTTTCTTCTTCTCCATAGCATAATCATCCAAATTCATCAACTCTTTTGCTTGGGTTCACCAATTGGGTTCACCAATTAGAATCATAATCATCTCCTCCACTTCTTTCTTTTCATGTGAGAAGCATGAATTGAAGGGGGAGAGCTTGAAATTCTTCACTTTGAGGTAAGATGATGAATACCCACCATGTGTTTTGGTTTAACCTTGTTTTCATTTTTCAATTCTTGCAATTTTATGGATTTTGAAGCATTTAGAAGCCATAGATGTAAGTGGGTAGTTTTGGGGTTTCAAGAACCTTAAGCTTTTATGAAAAGTGAGTTAGAATCGGTTCTTGATTGCTACTTTTATAAGAATGTAACTTAATGATTGTCGTTTCGATGAAATAATGTAGTTTTAGAGAGTTTCGGAGGATATCAAAGTGATTCGGAGTTCAGAGCTTGACTCGGAGGCGAGGTCGAAGTTGACGTCTTGGCTTGGTAAGTCGTAACTTACCAGAATAGCCATGATTTAATTGTTTCTAACTTGACAAGTGATAGTTATGTCAAATATGAAATTAAAATCAAGTTATGAATTTTAGGAAGTGTTTGAACTTGAGGAATAGGGATCGGAGCTTACAATTATCGGTTGCTAGTGTTCGATCGGTCGAAGTGTTTCTAGGATTCTCCATTTCAAGGTAAAGGGAGCTTTTACATATTGAATGCATAGTTATAGGCGGATTCAAGGTATATTAATGTATAGAATTATGAATGATGTGCTTTATGAATTATGATGAACATTGTAACGTCCCGAATTTTATAAAAATGAATAATTGATGAGAATGGATAATAAATAATTGTATACGAGTGGATTTGTGTCCCAAAACTATTGGGATGATTAAATTGGGATCTATTATGGATATTTATAATTTATTGGACTTATGTGAGATAGAATTATACCCGATTGGAATATGGGTGTCGGACCAAGTATCTCCGATTGAGATGTCGCTGGTCAGGGCTATTAAGAATATTGTTGGGAGTCCGAATCTATATTCAGAATAATTTTTGGATATGGTATTGAGCCCGAACTGAGAGCCTGTTTGTTATAAAACGGGGAGATTTTAATGTGAAGCCAAATAATAAAAATATAAACTCCCACTTTCTCTTCTCCTTTTCATGTCACTTTCTCCCTCTCTTTTCTACACTTCTTCTTCTTCCACCTTCTTCTTCTTCTCCTAAAAACCCTAAGCATGGTGGTGTGTCTTCTCCTTCTCCATTTTGTTTTGCTTCAAGCTTGAAGGAGACAACAATGGCGATTAGAAGCCCTCCTTCTCCTACTCTATTTTCGTGTAGATCTCTCCCTATTGGAAGCTCATGTTGTCTCTTTGGGTGAGGTAAGTTCCTTATCATTTTTATGAGTTTTATGCCCTAGATTTTGGGTTCTTGGTTTTTGGGGGAGTATTTATGGCATATGGGTTGTTGGGAGAGCATTAATATGGAAAACTCTAAGGTGGGGTGGCTTAAATGTAAGCCTTTATAAGCATTTAATGAGGTACTTAAGATTAATATTGGAAGGTGATGAGAAATAAATGGGTATTAATAAGTGTTGTTGGGTTTTAGTGAAACCCTAACTCTAATAAATTAGGGAAAGTGTGAAATGTGAGTAGAATGTAGGTTTAATGATGTTGGAGAATGATATTAATGATGAAAATGGCCAATGGTGGTGATTAATGAGCATGGGTAAATGTTGTTGGGTTTTGATAAAAACCCTAGCCCTAAGAATTTAGGGAAAATGGATATGTTGTAATTTAGGAGGTTAAATTGAAAGTGAATGGATGATGTTTAAGATTAAATGTTGCTTAAAATAATATAGAATCATTGGTGGTGAAACCTATAGATAGGTGTTGATATGAATGTGTAATGTGAGGGATTGGTAAGGTAAGATTGTGACTATATGAGGTTCTAGATCATTTGTGGTGTGCCATTTAAATGTGATTAATTAATTGTGGTTATTGAAGGATATGAGAGCTAGTTGAATATTGAGTGACAATGATGATAATTGAAGAATTGATGTAATATGGGATTGCATTATGGAATGGATGAGATGATGATGATGTTGGGTTTAGTTGACCTTTAAGATCTAGATGATCTTGGCTTTGGGAAAGGAATTCCTGAAGCCTAACACAATTACATAACTTGGTGTTTAGCAAGTCTAGGACTTGAGGTTGAGCTTTATGATAAGCTAGCAAGTATTTAAAATTATGATGGTTATTAATTATGTGAATATACTTGTATATAGTATGTAGATTGTATTCCGGGTGATGCAATGGAGCATTCGGAGCATTGGAACCGTTTCGGCTCTTCCCTCGAGGTAGGAGAGGAGTTAACATTCAAATTGCATGAGTAAATCAATAGTGATTGTTGTATATAATGGACACTCATGCTTGCCTTACCATGTGTATATATTGAATTAATTGAATTGGCAAGTTGATGATTATTAAGGATGATGTGTGAGAATATGTGGATTTGTTGTGGCAAGGTATGAACATATGTATATAAGATAATGATGAGTTTGAATGCAACATGATTAATATGTTTTAGAATGAGAATGCTATAAGTATGAATATTTGAACAAGATGGATATGCCTCATATGATGTATATGATATCTTAGATGTAATTAAATTGACTTATAATGAAGTTTTATATGATGGCCTGTGTGAATTCATGTTTTCTGTCGAAATTCTAATATTCTCGCTCAAGCGAGAAGGATTCTTACTCAAGCGAGAAGGGATCTCGCTCAGGCGAGGATCCCCTGTATCAGTATTATGGTTTCTGGACCAACCTCGCCCAGGCGAGTGAGCTTTCCACTCAAGCGAGACGAGTGAATGTGAATAGGTGAGATTTTTGGACGAATCCCGTCCGACTGGGAATTTTAGAAAATAATTTCATGATGTGGTGAATTTTCGAGTGAAATTCTGAGTGAGCTATGTCCGAGACAGGACCTTCCGAGTGAGGAAGTGAATATAATTCTGAGTGAAAGGTCTCCGAGTGTGATATTCCGGGCAGTGGAGTTTCGAGTGGGAATTTCTGAGTTTAGTGTAACTCGTTCCTAGTGGAGTCCTTCCGTGTGTGTAATTCCGAGTGGGATGGCACCGATTGGGGATATACGGTGTGAGTTTGTCCAGAAGTACTCTGGAATAACTTCACTCATGTGAAAAAGAAGGGTAGTCGGTTTTGAAATAATTACCGAGTGAAGGACCAATCAAGAGATGTGTCGGTGTTGAAATAATTGCCGAGTGAAAGACCGATTAGGTGATGAGTCGATTTTGTAGTAATCTGCCGAGTGAAGGATCGAGCGAGAGATGGTCGGTTTTGGAAACATTTAGCCGAGTGACAAACCGAGCGAGTGTGGAGTCGGTCTGGAATGATTTAGCCAAGTGAAAGACAGAATGTGAAAGGAATCGGCTCTGGAATAAGTTCACCGAGTGAACCGAGTGTTGGGAAAGCTTGCTGAGTGAGCGAGTGTGGAAGGGGAAAGACGACCTCTGGTCGGATTTCACTTAAGCGAGTGGATACCTTGCTCAAGCGAGTGAGTATGGAATTCCTTACTGGACAATTCTCACCCGAGCGAGTGGCTAGTTAATGGGAGCCTCGCCTGAGCGAATGTATTTGGAAATGCTTACTGGAACAATTTCGCCCGAGCGAGCTGAGGCGCTCAAGCGAGATGGGCTGTCTCGCTCAAGCGAATGTGGGCCTCGCTTGAGCGAGTGACCCCTGATGGGATTTTTCCCTTCTTTTCTCGGTTTTAATAGTATTGGACCTTCTTCCCTTATATTGTAAGATGCTTAAGAGGATGCATAGGGATAATTATTAATGACATAATATGATGGTGTTGGCAAATGATTAAAATGTTAGGATAACTTGGTTATGCCCATAATACATAATGAAACACAAAATTGTTGACTACTAAGATAAAGTATAAAGGACTGATAAATAAGGTTTGCTGATGGATGTTTTGTGATGGTGTAAGACCATCGTGGTTAAATACAATTATTGACTTGCCATATGGCGTGGAATATATATACATGTGATTTGTTGAAATGTAAAGTCAAGAACATGATGGTGTTGAACATAAGTGTAATTGCCATGTATATGAGGTGATGAATATGCCTCGAATGATTCCATGTGTGGATTAATATTATGATGTTTGCTATGTCTTTTTATCTCCATGTATGGATTGATATGAAATGATGTTTGTGGCCATTGAGATGCCAACTATATGAATGACATGCCTTGAGGGGCTAGTACATAATTATATGATTATTGAAAATGCCTCATTAAAACTTGAAAACAATGACTAAGAAACCAACAATGTTGAAATCCACTAAGGTGTATGGTGGTGTTGGTGATTATGATGATGATGTTTGATGAGTGGCATTTAGGATGCACAGTAGGAGAAATGCATTTGATTTGCATTGCATTGCATCCATGGCATATCGATCGCTGTCTATGTGGAATATTAGGGGGTTCCACTAGGCGGGCCTAGTGGGAGGGTGGCTCAGTGCATGAGCGTGTTGTTGTTTTCCCCTGTGGCTCGGTGTGTGAGTCACGAAGCTGTCCATAGATTGGTGACGAGGCACCCTATGTGGCGGGCCCAGTGGGCGGGCGGCTCTATGGTGAGCGAGTTACCTCGGTGTCCGACGGGGCACCCGCTCTCTCGATGTGTGTTCGGGAGGGGCCTGTAGCACTTTTGGCAAGTGAGGCCATGTTGTTGATCCGTAAGTCATGGGGTGACTAGTGCTATAGATGGGCGATAGCGGTTTGGTACCAGTAAAAGATGTTATTGAGATGCATGCATGCTTTGAGATATGTGTACACATTTTACTACTACAGTAGGGGCATAGTAGCACACCTATGCTTGACCCACAATTTGGTGTTTATTCCCACGGTCGGATCTGCATTTGTTATTCATTATTCCATTGTGTATATGCATTAGCCATAAGAGCATTTGCATATAGCATGGAGATATGCCAGAATATGATGATGAATGATGATGATTGAGATGGTAGTATGGTGTTGATGAGATAAGAAATTAATATACCGAAAAGACCACATAAAAGTAAGAAAAGATATGAATAAATGAAATGATGTGAATATGACGATATGTATGTTATGGCCTAATGCGATGAAGGGCGTGACTGTTTATGATTAATGATGATAATGAATATGAGTGCCCTTGTTGATAAGTGGCAAAGTGATAGTGTATGTGATTGTGTATATGTTGTGCTTGTTTATGATATGAATTACGGTTCATAAGGCTTGTATGCCTATTATAATAATGAAATGATGAATGAATGATAATTTAATGATTTTATAGCAAAGCACACATGATGTTGTATGCATATACACATGATCATAATATATATTATTCGTCATTTTGAATGTATAACTCACTCTCCCATGTGGTCTCCTTTTTAGCATTGTGATGCAGGTTGCCATGGGATGAGCTTGAATTTTAATTAAAGCTTGGGTGAAGGTAAATAGTGGTAATGGACATGCCTTGGCCGGCATCATTTATGGATGCTTGTGTAATGAATGAATTGTTTATGAGAATATAGATAATTTAGAGATTTTGGATATGTACAGAGACAATCCCTTGAATTTGTGGATGGTGAATATATATGTAGAATGTAAGAGATGATTTGATATGTAATAGAAGGATTAAAATTGAATGATGTTCATTGATGATTGAGATAGTCAGGAGAAGATTCCCGAATGTATATATATATAAGTATATATATAATTATATCTTAGGCATGGCATGTATATGTAGTTATGTAAAATGATGATGGTTGTCTATTAGGCTTATGTTATGCCATTGCATGCTTTGCCTAGCCTTTTCTTATATCGTCATATATGGGACTAGGCGTGTGCCCGATATACACATTCTTCCGCTGTAAACTCTATTATTTTCATATACCGTTATGGGCGATTTACTTATCGATCCAGCTTTAGGTTATTTAATCTCACTCTTTGGTTTTCTGTGATTTGGGTCTTGATGTGATCATGGTGGTGTCTTGGAAATATTTTCAAACGTGAAAAATTTATTCGCATTTTTATTAATTATGACGATTACATCGGGATTCGAGTATAGAAAACCAGGGGGTGTTATAAACATCATGTTTGCTATCTATGTGAACATGAAAGATTGCATAAGATGTAAAGCGTGCTTTGAATTTTAATGAGTTATATGAATGTATGAGATGTTTAAGTTATGAGAAGTATGAGTTATCATATGGAATAATGCTTATGCATGAGATACTCGGATGAATATAAGCATAAGTTGCTTGAATTATGAAGTAAATGATATTTGAATAGCGTGAGATGCTTTGTATGATTGTATATTATGTGGTTTCGAGGATTCCACAAAGACCTTGAGTGGGACTCAAGGTTAGCCCGTAACACTATAGTTGTCACTGAGAGTGATTATGTTACGTGAGAGGGCAAACAGTTTGGTACCAGTAAAACAGCCAGATCAGCTGAGAGCTGAGTATATGGCTGAGAGCCAGTGTTGCAACACAAAGTTTAATGATGAATATTAGATACAATTGATATATATGTATATATATATATATATATATATATATGTTATTGAGAATAACTTGATGTCATAGCATGGCAATGTGAGTAGTCAATGTTGTTGAATGGTAGTTTATGTTTATAGATTGTTATACCTCATTGTATGATAGAGAATAGAATAATTGAATCAGAACTATAGCTGCCATTTGTTATGTATGATGTTTACCCCTATTTGTGGTTATGTATGATGCTCACCGCTATCTGCGTTTAGTTATAAAAAATTATTCTAATTTTCTGGGAAAATTTTTCGCTTGTTTTCTAAAATTTTCATTTCCTAGAATAGCTATAAAAATTTTAAAAACCCGTTTGGATAATATGACAGTTTTTCAATTTGGAAACTAGAAAACTAAAAAAGTTGTTCAAGAGATTTTTTTTAAACATTCTTTAATCAAATTAATTGAGATATGTCTTTTATATATATATATATATATATATATATATATTATTTATGACAATATTGTATAGTATATGCATCACATAAAAATTATGATAAAAATTTAAAGTAATATTAAAATAAGAGTAAATGAATTTATATTTAAATATATTTCAAAATAGTTATAAAGAATAATAAAAATATTATCATGATGCATCATAATTATCATATGAAATATTAAATCTTAAATTTAACAAAAGAATAAAATTATAAATTGATAGATATGGTGGGGTTAGTCTTTCCGCCAATAACTAACTTATAATATAGATAAGGTCTCTACAACCCTTTACCATTTCTTTTGTTAAGCATGATTACAGGAAAGTCAATTCAATATTTAAAGATGATAATACTAATTTAAATGAACAATGCAAGTTTGTGTGTTTCTAATTTTTGAAAACTTGTAACAGGAGAACTTTTCGAATTAGTAACAGCTTGTTTCATATTCTCATTTGGTTATAACAGTCTTTATGTTATAATTTAGTTACCTTATCTTGTAATTTAGTTACCGTCTTTTCTATCTTCTTACTTTTCTTAAAAAACCTTTTAAAAGAGTTTTCTGATTTTCTTAAAAATAAAAAATCAGGTTTCTATTTTCTATAAAAATATTTAAATAATTTATAAATAAATAGTTTTTTATTTTTATTTTTTAAAGAATAATTTTCTATTTTTCTAAGAAAACTTATGAACTAAACGTAGCAATCTCTCTGTGTTTTTTTCCTTTGTAAGGTTGTTGGAGCCACCTTGATTAAAAATAAATAAAATTACCCAAATATGAAATTTGAATAATTTTTTTAAAGAATAGAATCATATATTACGAAGCAATCAGAAACATATATTTATATTTTATTTTTTAAAAACATTTTATTTTATTTTTTATTAATATATTTAATAACTTTATTTTTTAAAATAAGAGTTATAATTTAAAACATATAAACTCGCCCAGTAAAAACGTTTAAGATGAAAAGTTTTATAGGTGTAACTATATGTATGATTTATTATTGTTGAAAATAAAATAAAATTATACCTATATATAAATTTGGAATAATTTTTTTAAAAGAATGAAATCATATTGTAGTCAGAAAGATAATAAAATTTTATATTAACTTTTCTATTAATAATTTTAATAACTTCAGATTATAAAATAAAAGTTATAATTTAAATATAAAAACTTACCCAATAAAAATTTCGGTGCATTGCACAGAGTTTGAATAGTTATATAGTCTAATTTTGATAATAAATATTGTATTTAATGTTGGTCAAGGAGTAATAATGAAGAGATTTATTGTGATTAAAAATTGTATAATTACTAATTTTAATAACTTCAGATTATAAAATAAAATTTATAATTTAAAATATAAAAAGTTACCCAATAAAAATTTCGGTGCAACGCACAAGGTATAAATACTAGTTTAATATTAGTGAAATGTACATGTTCAGAGTTTGAATAGTTATCTAGTCTAATTTTGATAATAAATGTCATATTTAATGTTGGTCAAGGAGTAATAATGAAGAGATTTTGAAACATCCCGACTCAATGAAATCAAGTCCGAGACCGGGGGAAATTTTTCGCGTTCAAATCCTGAGTCAGGGAAAAGAAAACGGGTCAGGGTGCCACTCTTTTTTGCAAGACCCAGATTCGGTTAACGAAACCTGCGAATAACGTTTGAGTGAGCCCTTACTCGCTATAGCGAGCCTCACACTCGGTGTGTTCCTTCACTAGGAATCGGAACCACCTTCACTCGGGGACGATTCCTTCAGGTGATACTCCCCTCGAAAGTTCATACTCAGATCCTCATTCTTCGCCTGCAAGATCTCATCTCAGGCATGGTTCACTTAGAGGCATTTTAACCTTCATTCGGAATGATTCACTCAGTCATTCCTCACTCGGAACCCTTTAACTTTCCTTCTCTCAGAAGTAGTTCCCCCCGGTTATATTTCACTCAGATATATCTTAACCTTTCTCCACACAGGAAAAGTCTTCACCCGAAAGTATTTCCCTCAGTACTACATCACTCGGAATTATCTTACCCTCTCTTCATTCAGAGGCGAATTCTATCGGTTATATCTTACTCGGAAAACACCTTGACCTTACTTCCCTCGGAAGTGATCCCCTAGATTAAATCTCACTCGGAGATACTCTAACCTGTCTTCACTCGGAAGAATTCCCTAGGTTAAGTCTTACTCGGAAGTATTTAAGCCTTATCCACTCGGAGAAGCTTTCCAGGATAAATTTCAGTCAGAAGTATCCTGACTATTATTCCCTCGGGAATGGTTCTCTCGGTAAATTCTCACTCGGGAGTCGTTATAACCTATCTTCACCCGGAAGAGGTTCACTCACTAAAGTTTCACTCAGAAACGGCTCTCTCAACTATATCCCATTTGGAAGCTTATTGTCTTAACATTGTTTTTACCACACTACTCACTGAATAATTCGCATAACATCATAGCATTATATATATACATATAAGTTCATAAATTTTGAGTAGTTCAGATTCGTGTATCAACTCAAAACAACGATTTACACGTGAGCCGGCCAAGGCTATGTCAAAATTATATACAATATATATATATATATATATACACACACTTCAACTGTACAATTACTCCCCACTCGGCTTGAGGATCACTCGTCATTCTCCATCCCGACCTATATCCACTGAAAATATAGCTACAAGTAGGGGTGAGCATTTTACATATTAAATGACAGTTATTGACTCGGATCAGTCATCAAATCCTCAACTATGCAATATCATATCTCAAACAACAATAACACACACTGCCATTCAATATGATTACTCACACAGCATCATTCAGTCAAAATTTACTCATCTCATTCAAGGCTATATTATTCATACCATTCTCAATAACATTTACACATACACATACAAGTCACATTGCACTCGGCAACAGATATCAGTGTGCACATATTTATTCAGTCAGATCCGATTGTTCATTAATAGATTTTTATGTTACAACATAGCCTCTCAGCCTTTTATTCAGCTCTCAGTTGATCCGGCCATTTTACTGGTACCAAACCGTTTGCCCTCTCATGTAACACAACACTCTTAGTGTCAACGACAGTGTTACGGGCAGCCCTGAGTCCCACTCAGTCGGCTTGCCTTGAGTCCCACTCAAGGTCTTTGATAGCATCTCATGCATTTATATATATTTAATTACCGGTTCATAATTGAGCATCTCATGCTAAATGCTCTCAGCATTTTCAATGGTGCATCTCATGCAGTTCAATAAAGATACATACAGACAGCACAACAATTCCACTCGGAACATGCATCTCATGCAGTTCAATAAAGATACATCCAATCAGTACAACAATTCCACTCAGAACATGCATCTCATGCAGTTCAATAAAGATACATACAATCAGTATAACAATTCTACTTGGAACATGCATCTCATGCAGTTTAATAAAGATACATACAGACAGTACAATAATTCTACTCGGAACATGCATCTCATGCAAGCACTAAGAATTTTCATGATCATCCACATGCATCTCATGCAATCACTCAGCATTCTCATATCAACAACATACATCTCATGCAATTCAACATGCACTCATGGACGAAAATCCACACAACACTACACGACCCATAGCTATCATATATCCGGGTGTTTCGTGAGCTATCACTCTGCCAACACACACCACTCATCACCTTTCATATAACATAAACAGTATGGCAAATTCATCCGGAACCCATCCATAAACCATGCATTTGAAATGTAAAGCACCCCCTACCTACTGTGAAGTCCCTCGGACTTTCAACGTTGATCGGTTGCTCTCCGATCGCACCTTCAGTCACTCCCTCTTGCTCAATAACCTTCGAACCCAGTCAAACTCTGCACTCAGCTTTGGAGAAATCGAAAGCTATCCTCTCTCGGCTCCGTCTCACCAACAGTGGAGTATTTCTACAACTCCGAGACACTCAACGCTGCACACTTCCTATCAAGACTCCAATAGCTTTCGAGTAGAAGAAGAAGAAGGAGAAGAAGCTTGGGAGGAGAAAACAGAGACAGCACCTCTGTATGCACCAAGAAGAACGCTCAACTCTCTCTGTCTTTTCCTAACTCAACGTGAGTGGAATAGTGAAATCGAAGCCCTTTATATGTTCAAGAAGGGCACATGCGTCTTTTCCGTGCCACTTTTAGTTAATCGGTCATTAACTTTAATCTGCCCCTGTAATGCATAATCAGGATGTTACAGATTTATTGTGATTAAATATTGTATTATTTGAGTTCTTTTACTTGTGAAATATTATAATCCTCCTTTTTTTGTCTTTTAAGATTGTCACACACAACTTAAAAATTATCATTAACGTATCTTTTGACTTATTTATCTTTTAATATTTCTTTTTATATTTAACGCCATTTCTTTAATTAATGTGTTTTTGATTTAAACAAAAATATGAGTATAATTTATTTATTTAATTATACGATTTACGTTTCATCACCAAGGAGAATATATATATTGATCACACCACACCCACTCTCCATCCACCTTAATCCTACATAGCTAGCTATGTCTTCCTCTCAATTGAACACTAGCCAAGACTTGATTTCTGAATTGCCGGCACCCATCATCTACCAAATTCTCTCTTTCTTCTCCAACAAAGACTCTGCAAGATCCAGTGTCCTATCAAAGACATGGAACAACTTTCATGCTTCTAGACCCATCATGTTGTTCCATGAAAAGGACACCCCTTCTAGGGATGCATATTATTTTTGCATCGTTAACACCAATAGTAGAAGGTTGTTCATGAATTATGTCAACGTCTCCTTAAATCGCACCCTCCAAATCCAACCTACCAACAACATAGAAACGTTTGAGTTGCACTTGTGTAATTGTTTCCCTGAAGGTACCCCCGAATCCCATGAAATAAACTTTATCTTGCGAGCAGTTTCTTTACTTAGTATCAAAAACATGTCTCTCATTTTGGGCCCATGTGATAACCTTGAAAATGTTGTTCTTGATTCTCACACACTAGTGACCCTTCACTTGAGTAGTTTTTATTTCGTAAGAGCATGTTTGACCCTTAACCTTCCTTGTCTCAAAGTTTTATCCTTTTTTAATGTGGATGTCAGAGATGAGTCAATGAGAAAATTGGTGTCAGGGTGTCCCCTTGTGGAGGTTCTGTTTCTACAAGAGTGTAAAACATCTGAGACACTTGAACTCTCGGGTCTTATTAGGCTTGCGAAGTTAACTTTTTTCTATTGTAAAGATGTTTTGACAATTAAAATTGGGTCACCAATGTTTCATACTCTTATTCATTCTGGTAGAGGTAAAAGTGCAACTATTAACTTAGAGGGTTGTGAAACTGTAAGGAAGTTGCACTTGAACTCGTGGCCTTCTTATTGTGAGCTTTTAATGTTTAACTAGCTCTTAGATTTAAAGCTCACGTGTGTTCATATTAATCAGTTGAAGTGTTAGGAAATTGGTAATTGAATACTCCAGATCAGTTGAGACGAGGATGACAGATATTAATTGTCTAAATCTCTTGTCATTGAAATATACATCTAATCATATGCCATTCAATTTAGTTAATGGTACTGAACCATATGACATCCTGGTGCTGTTGAGGGTGGGGAGTGATCGCCGGTGCATGGGCACGGACAAGGAGCGGCTCCTGGCAGGCTTCCAGCGGGGAATATGGCATCCTGGGCACTGTTGAGGGCGGGGAGTGATTACCGGTGCATAGGCACAGACAAAGAGCGGCTCTTGGCAGGCTTCCAGTGGGAGGGGCAAATGAACGAACTGAATACATACCAGAATGAGAGGGATCCAAAGACTGTATAGGTATAGGATACAGTCGAGGATAGCTTAAAGGAATGAATTCGTACTACCTATACTAACAAATGCATTAGCCTTTTCGGTGGCCTATCACTTAAGAACTCCAAAGTTAAGCGTGCTTAACTTGGTGTAATTCTGGGATGGGTGACCTCCTGGGAAGTTCACAGGAAATGTGTGAGTGAGAATAAAAGCATATTGGAAAGGTCCCGTGTTGGTCTATGGGGTGAGTCGTTCAATCTTGAAAAGCGGTCGGGGCATTACAGTGGTATCAGACCCTAGCCTCTCCTAGTAAGGTATGGTTCGGGGATGAACCAAGCGAAAGCTGGTGGGCATATGACATCTTGGCGCTGTTGAGGGCGGGGAGTGATCGCCGGTGCATGGGCACGGACAAGGAGCGGCTCCTGGCAGGCTTCCAGCGGGGAATGTGGCATCCCAGGCATTGTTGAGGGCGGGGAGCGCCGATGCATAGGCACGGACAAGGAGCGGCTCCTGGCAGGCTTCCAGTCGGAGGGACAAATGAACGAACCGAATACATACCAGAATGAGAGGGATCCAAAGACTGTATAGGTATGGGACTATACAGTCGAGGATAGCTTAAAGGAATGAATTCGTACTACCTATACCAACAAATGCATTAGCCTTTTCGGTGGCCTATCACTTAAGAACTCCAAAGTTAAGCGTGCTTAACTTGGTGTAATTCTGGATGGATGACCTCCGGGGAAGTTCTCAGGAAATGTGTGAGTGAGGACAAAAGCACATTGGAAAGGTCTCGTGTTGGTCTGTGGGGCGAGTCGTTCAATCCTGAAAAGCGGTCGGGGCGTTACAAACCAAGAGATATTTGGTATGATTTTCATTGGGTTCATCTTCAACGTTTTATGATATTTGATGCATTGGACAAGTTGTTTGGAATAGGAAGAACTTTTAAAGCTATCGAGAATTTGCAAATGCTTATATATATACTAATGAGAGGGTAAACACTTCTTCAGTTTTGAAAATTTTCCTCTTTCTTTTTTGCTTATATATGTGTGTATATATATCAAGCACATGTATTGTCGAATTAATAAATATTGTGATTATTTCAGCGTGTAATTATTTTGGATGGGATGATCCAAGTGATGTTCTATCTTTTAAATGAAATTCGAGACTCATTTGGCTCAAGTATGCTGATAACAACCAAGTCTGATTGGATTAACACTCTTATTCCTTCTTGTTCTTCTTCCTTTGTGGGTCATTTATCTCTCACTCTCTTATCATTACATGACAGCCCACTCAAAAAGGTACCAAAAAAACTCAATACTTTTCAATATTATGTTACCAAAAATTATTCCATTGTCCATGTTTTGTACGCATATATTGAACATTTGCATTTATGAATTTAAGAGAATATGCTTACATTAATCTCCACAAGCTTGTCATTAGTTATACATGCAGCTAGCCTATGCATGCTAATATATATTTCCAATCCATTGGTAGGTTGTTTGGGAGAAGTTTCTACACTTAAAGGAGGCTAAAATAGGACAGAATGTGAAATTTTGTTGTGTTAAGGAGAGGCACATTGAAGCAATTCTTAACTGTTTGAAGGAACAGATGGCTTCACCAAGTATAACATTGGAATATACTTGTTCAAATGAAGACGAGCCACTTCTATGCGACAGTGGAAGCACAAGCACAAGTGGCACATAGATAGGATAAATTAAAGTTTGCTTTTTAATCATAATTGTTTTGTATAATAAAAGTAAAATCAGAAAACTTTTTACTCTTGGTCTATGATCCTGGGATCTAGCTAGGTTTCCTTTTTTTATCAGTGTTTTATTCTGTTTAATTAAACTTATAATTTGTTATTTTCTTTTCTGAATTGGCACCTATCAACTTACATGTGTACCACATGTTATTGTCAGAATTTAGTGTATGCAAACTAAATTGATCAATTTCAATTGTTTCGCACTTAAATATTTACTATGTTTCCCATTAAAATTAATCATAGCTAGAAAATTAATTAATGGGGAGTACTCTTGTCAATGCCACCAGCGACTGCGGTATATATATGTTTAAATTACAATTAAATAAAGTGTATTGTATTGATCAATAAATTACTTTATTAAATAATAGTTATATATACATTGTCTCTCCAGTATTTGTTTCATATCCTTTTTCAATAGTGATATTTGCGGCCAATATATATATATATATATATATATATATATATATATATATATATATATATGTGTGTGTGTGTTATATTAATTGAAGTAATCCAAACATATATTATATATAACAATTGCCAGTCTTAGAGTGTTATATGATCTACTTGATTTCCAAATTAACTTTTAAATTCATCATAAAAGAAAATTACTTTAATTGATCGAATAAAATAAATTTCTTGATTGAGGCAACACAGTTAAAACGTAAATATAGATATAAAATTTCAGGAACTTTCAAACTTTTGATTTTTTTTATATTTATATTCCTCCGACTTACCATTATTCAAAAGGATTTAAAAAAAGTTAAGATAAATTTTTAAAATTTACCATGTAGGTCCCACTTTTAGGTCTTGTTTGTAACTTGCATTTGCAATGCTTTCTCCGATGATTGTAGCTATTGAAGTTGGAGCACAAAAATCTTAAAATGAATATGTCATAATTACTCATGAGAATACCAAAAGAGTTCTCAACAATAGATTGCTATAATGCGCCGATATTATGTAAGTTGGTCTAGGAGGAACTAGATAACATTGAACTCCTTTTCCCAATAATGTATGATATGAAGAAAATGTGAAAAGGAAAACATCACCTTTTACGCTAATGTGTTTTGTGCATGGTACCTAATTCTTGATGATAACTAATTTGGATATACCAAACTTATATAGGTTGGTCATGTTAGGATACCTCACTCCTCTATCATGGATTAACTGTAGCATCTGTGGGAGCCCATGTTTAGACACCAAATTAATATTGATATCCTGAGATCCATACAAGTCATTCATACTTTGATTACGTGTCTGGTCTAACCTTGACACATTACTAACAATATTTGTTAAAGTATTTAACACATTTATCATTACACTTGTACATCCTCACACTTATATATATATATATATATATATATATATATATATATATATATATAAGGTCTTTTGCTACAATTTCTATTAACTTAAGCATCGAGCAAAGGTGCTTAGCAAAGGTGCTTGGAGGGACATATCTTTCTCGTATTTTTGCAAGTACCTCTACCATAGGTCACCACAATCTTAAGCAACATAATGGAATCAATATACCTATTTGATGAGATACACCATACACATTTGAATCCTATCCTTGGACATATCAATAATAAAATCATTTATTAGTGGAATCTATCACCTTTGTAGCTAGAGTTGTCAAAACAAGTTAAGCTCACTAGGCCAAGTTGACCCGTAAATTAGGTAGGCTCCATTAAAAAGGAGCATGAATTAAAACATGCCTTTCAACCCTAGCCCATGAAAGATCGTACCTAGTCAAGCATTTCTCAGGCTGGCCCATATAAGTCCGTAACATGTTTATTTTTAATTTTCTTGCATGGTAAAGTAATCTTTATATTTTTTACTTGAAATAGATCTTGTACTTGATTTAGAGCATGTAAACATTTTAATATATTTTTAATAGTTATATTTTTTTTAACCAAAAACATAATGTGGGCCTGTCAAAAGCCCAAAAAAGGCCTTTCAACCCACCAGACTGACATGAGTCACGAGCATTAAAATTTGAACCTAGATTACAAGTAAGCCATTTTGCCTTACATGAACCTGTCATGCGCTGGGATGGATACCCTATTTTTGATAGCTCTACCTTCAACAATGAGTTCAAAGTGAAACCAATGGTCATAAACCATGCTAATGGTAAAACCAATTAAAAATAAATATATATAAGTTTAATAAATTTAATCCTAATTAAATTATTTATAAGAACATTTTTTTATTGTGTTAACTACAAAAAAAAAATTTATCTAAGACTTAGTGACAGTTAAGGTTTATTGTCCATTTTTGTGCCAACAATGGGCGATTCTATTCAAAATTTTGTCATAATTAAGGTTTCTCATCTCTCCCAAAATTTGAGTTAAGTGGGCATTAAACTCAATGCTCTTCCCACAATCTCAGAGGTAGAGTTTCTTTGGAGTGGGAGGGTGTAACATTCTAATTTTTAATAATTAGAATTTTTTAATAAAATTTCAACAAAATAATTGACGTAAGTTTAGTGGATAATAATTAAATAATAATCCAAAGATTATTTTTTCAAGACTAAAAGTGACCCAATAAATTAAGGGGTTAATCTGGTTAATTTTGAGATTTAAATCGGAAGGTGTTTAGTTTCGGTAGTTAACCAAAAGGTTAAATGACTAAACTACCCTGAACTAACCTAAGTTGATTAAATTAAGTAATTTCTCTCTTTCTTTGTTTCATTCTCCCATGTGCTTTCTTTTCTCCCTCATGTCTACCTTTCTTCCAACACACTTCATTTTTCTCTTTTTCCCCTACCAAAATCGTGCTTCTTCTCCTCCTTTAAAATATCAAATTTGACTTCGCTTCTCTAAGGTAAGATGTTCTTGTTTTGGATCGATGTCCTTCTCTCCATTCAAGCTTCAATTTCATTTTCCCCTTTTCTTCTTGTAGACATGGCAACCATCAATGGTGGTGGGTGAAGCTTGAATCTTTATAAAACCTTACTCTTGAAGTTCTATGTGAGAACCCAATCTTGTGCCATGTTTCAATTCCTTTTTGGTGATGGAAGTCCTAAACCCATTTCTCCATTTTTGTAGTTTTGTTTGGGTAATTTTTCAAGAGTTTAGGGTTTGCTTTCAAATGTCGTCGAAAGGATTTCAAAGCTCTAAGGTGATTGTGGTGCACCAATGGCAAGTTTCGTAATTTTTGATAGGTAAAGCCCCCTTCAAAACCCCATTAATTTAGCTTTCTAACTTTGATTATTGTGTTTTAGTGGTTTGCCAATAAAAAGAATAGTTTTAGTTGATTTTTTAGAATTATTCAAATGTAGGATTTTGACGTTTGAAGTTAAATTGGAATCAGAGGTAGTTTCAAAAGATAGTAGCAGTCGCTGTAAGGTACGTGTTGACATATGAGGGGCTTACTATTTAAGTAGCGAGTAAGAACTAATATATCGAGGCTGGGTTTTTAATTTAAATTGTTAAGTTCAAAAGTGAATGCCCGAAATTAAATGATTTACAATGTATATATGTATGTTTCTTTTGCTTGTGAAATTATGAGGATACTTGAGCATTGATGATTAATTGGTAATATTACTATTGGAATGTCATTGACTGTGCCATATAGGGATACTATATGCATTGAAGCAAGATATGCTAGTTTATGTGTTGTTTGACAACTTATTGATGGTAATATAATGGTCATGGTAGCAATTGTATTTAAATGTGATTTAATGGCTCCATATATTTAATTTATGTATATGTGAATTGATAACTGATGAATTGAAGAATATTGAGGCTAGTGGAGCTAGGCTATAATGGAAATGCTTTGATGAAATTGTACATTAAAGCATATGGTTTTAGTGATGCATTAAATCTAAAACAAGGAACTAGGTAAGTCATATTTTATTCTGTGAGGCTTTAAAACTTCCGGATAGGTTAGACAACACTCATTAGGTATTTGAAACATGTTAAGACCAAAAGGGGACTAATTGAATAGGTCGTGGTAAGTTGGGTATGTGTCATTGATCTATATCTGGCCAAATTGCATTTTCTACATAACTTCCTCATTCCTAAGAATTTTTAGGCATGAATGGTGGCAATATTTGCAATAGAATTTCTCCATAATGGCCCAAAAATTTGGCTTGAACATGTATGTGATGGGAATTGGCTTTTACTCCCTTCATCAAAGTATAGATAGTTGAGCTATGAACATTTACAAATAAAATTCACTTTAAAATGAGTTTCATAGCTCAAGTTATGGATAAACTACTTTAGTAAGTCAATGCTCAAATTTCTCTCTGCATAGTAGTTTGTATATTGCTTCATAGGGCTCAATCTAGAAGGAATTAGTTTTCTTTTTATTCATCAAAATTGTAGGTATTTGAGGAAAGAAGGTATAGTCATTGGTTTCACCTTAATCAGAGTCTCGTAGGTTAAGATATGCCTAAAAAACTTCAATACACTCTTGCTAAAATTGGGTTCTGGTAATGAGAACCAAAGACATGGAGCTTACTACCTGAGAGGACATTTTTGGGGAATTTTCACTCATTTCTGGCAGAGGGACCACGACCGTGGTGGCCGAACCCACTACCAAGTGGCCAAAATCTTTACATCTTTATACCTTTCGCTTTCTCATGTATGTCTCCTTGTTTAGTGTTATGTCCTTACATTTATTGGCCTTCTTTTGCATATTTTTTCATGTATTTTCCATTCCATGTGTTAGGGATTTCATCTTGAATCCGTGTGGTGCCTTCTATGATATCACCATGTCTATATACGCTTATTTTCCATTACTATTATATTTCATGGTGTATACTTTTGGGGTTTTAGTTTGTCAACCCAATTGTTGTATTAAATTATATCGTGATACCTGGTTTCTTACGATTCAGACGGTGATGCAAGTGGTGTTGGTTTTACAAAGTTAAACATAAAAAATTTATTCATATTTTTGTTAATTAGTTACACTTACATAGGAAATCGAGGGTCGTCGCCATAACCCTTCAACCATTTTCTAAAAAAATAACATATGTGAAAAAGAGAGTATGGAAATATTATAAATGAGTAGTACTTGACATAGTTAATTTCATCAACATCATTCCCTACTAGCACTATGTCATCCACATAAACCAACAGGGTGGTAAAAGAAGTATATTTTTTCACAAATAAGGAATAATTAGCCAGGATTTGTGAGAAACCTAAAGAGGTTGGAGCAACAGTGATCTTAGACTTCCATTGACAACTGGCTTGTTTCAACCCGTATAGAGATTTCTGAAGCTTACAAACAAGGGTAGAAGAGCAAGAAAGTCCTGAAGGGGGTAACATGTAGACTTCTTCAAATAAATCACCATGGAGAAAGGCATTGTCTACATCCAGCTGCTGCAAGTGCCACCCATTGGTTGCAGCTAAAGATAGAAGGAACTGAATAGTGGTTATTTTGACAATAAGAGAGAATGTTTTAAAATATTTGACACCTTTGTGTGAGCCCTTCGTAACGAGCCTTACTTTATATCTTTCAATGCCACCATCAACCTTATGCTTGATTTTATAGACCCACTTGCACCCAATTGGATACTTTCCTGTAGGAAGTTCATAAGAGACCAAGTATTATTTTTGACTAGAGCTCTCAATTTAGCTTGCATCTTCTTATACCAACACTCTTCTTGAGTAGCTTGAGCATAAAAATAAGGCTTAATGGTTCCTAAAAGTGAAAAAAAAAAGAAGTATGAGAAGGTGAATAGTTATTTTAAGACAAATAATTCTATAAAGGGTAAGGGGTTTTAGATGAGCTAAGATAAATGGAATTGTATGAGATACATGAGTTGTACAAAAATAATCATTTAAGTAAAAAGGTGGCCTATGTTGTCGAGGAGGCAAGGAACTTTGACATGACTGTGGAGAGAAAAAAGATAGGATGAAAGTAGAAATGGGAATGGATGAAGGAGATGAGTGAGGAGAAAATGGGGTAGAAGCATTGGAATGTAGGTTTAAAAGTAAAGATGGGTCATGATCATTTAAAGGGTAAGGTATGGTTATATTTTTAAGGTAGAATTATTGGTAGAATCAATGATGTTAGAGGGTTGGTTCACGAGACTAAAATCAGAAAGGGATGGTTCAAGAGCAGGAGAAGTAAGAGAAGGAATTGATGAGTTAGAAAAAGTATATGGGCTACCGGGGATGTGAGAACTACATGTGTCATGAAGTGTTTATTGTAGTATTATTATTTCTATCTTTTAGTGTAAAAGAGTGTTCATAAAACAAACATCCTTAGAAATAATTATGGTTTTTGTATGTAAATTAAAAAACAAATATCCTTTACTTCCTGATTTATATCCTAAGAACACATATTTTGAAGCCCTTTCGGTCTAGTTTTGTACGACTAGCAAGTAGAGTATTTGTAAAAACCAAGCATCCAAAAGTTTTTAAATTTGAAAGATATGGTGGTTTATTATGTAATACTTCAAAAGCTAATTTGTGTGAAATGAGAGAAGTAGGAAAATAATTGATAATATAAATAGAATATTTGATAGCGAAAGACCAAAAAAGTTTAGGAAGATGAGATTGAAAAAGAAGAGCATGTCCCACATTTAAAATATTTTAGTGTGTTCTTTCAACAATTCCATTTTGTTGAGGACTTTCAACACATAAAGTTTCATGTAAAATACCTTTTTTAAGAAACAAATCAGTCATTAAAAATTCTTTACCATATTCCAAATGCAATCTTTTTAATTTGACATCAAATTAATTTTCTATAATGGTAATAAAATTTTATAAACTAATCAGAGCTTTTGATTTGTTACGCATAAGATGAACCCAAGTATATCGCGTGAAATCATCAGCAATAGTGAGAAAATACTAGTAATTATTAACAGAAACAACATTAATGGGACCCTAAATATCCATATGTATGAGTTTAAAAAATTTTAATGCTCTACTAGAACTAACAGGGTAAGGAAGCTTCTTTTGTTTAGCATAATTACAAATTTCACAATCATCAAAATCATTGTAGAGTATATCAGAATTTTGACTACTAATTTGTTTGAACACTTTATTGGACACATGACCAAGCCTAAAGTTCCTTAATAACAATAAAAGGTTTGTGTTACATCCCTTTTCTCCCAAGCAAGTCTTAAAAGACCAACTTTAAATGAAGTTAAAAAGGGATAAAGAGGCTTGGCCTTCCATCTCCCATCAACAAACTAGAAAATAAAATAAGGTAAGGAAGTTCTCATTAATAACTCTAAGAGGTATACTTCTCTTTTTGCCTCAAAGCTTGATGTGAAGAGAGCTTTGCTCCTTCATAAACCCCTTTGCATGCTTTATGACTAGTATGCTCCTAGCACCTATGTGTGCTTAGTGGGCACCTCTCTTTTCTTGCCCATTAGACTCTCCAACCTTCTAGAGGTTTTCCAACTTCTCATATTAACTATGGGATAAATGGAACTACGCATGTACATAGTTTTTAGGATTACTTGCCAGTTGTATATAGTTAATATAAGTTATTTTAGGATAGAGATGTGTCTTTATTCTTTTGAGTTAACCTTTTCACATATCTTGTCTTTTGTTATTTTCCTTATATATAGGACTTTCATAGGTTTAGCATTTTGTTCAATTCCTAACCTGTAACGTCTACCACCATATCATATATATGATCATGTTACTACTATTCATTTTTATAGGGGATTATATTAAGAGCTAGTAGCATTTTTGCATGCCATGGATACTCTTCCTAGTTTAAATGTCATTATACATTATGATCCTTTTAGGGCAATTTATTATATTCTTTTTCCTAGTATGCCCTTGTTTACTTCTATATCACATGATTAGTTACCTACACCTCACATCATTTTCATTGAACATCATATCCATCATACCATTTATGGGGTACATGAGGGTTTCCTTAGTTTACTTTGTGCATTCTTATGCGAACTTTTCATTATATTGTTTGATGCTCTCTTTTATTTTCACATTCCAAAGGGACCAAGGTTAGTCCTTGACCCTAGTGGTCAGTCTCTTTTCTTTCTTTCTTTCACCTTTGTTTTATTGTTCTTTTCTTTCATATTTTAGGGACTCACTTTTTTTCTATTCACCTTGTAGGTTTGTTGTTGTCTTTGGAGTTGCTTGGAGGATCTCTTAGATTTAATGACAAATCCTCTTGAGGAGAGGAAGCATGATGAGGACCTAGCCTTTGGGTTATCTTTAGGGCTTACCATTACCCTGTAAATATTTTAGTAGTCATTTAATTTGTTTAGAAATTAATTAGGTTCAAAAAATAAATTATTTTGGGCTTTACATGATCATAAGTTTCATTTTAGGCCACTTTTGGGCCTTGTATAGGTATATACTTACTTTAGGCCACTTTTAATTTATATATTTTTAAATTTTGGGCTTTAGGTGAAGCTTTTAATAGCCCACCCAAGCCAATTCTAAATTTTACATGGAGTATATAAGCTCCCAGTCTTCATAAAACATCATATGTTGAATTTTAAGAATTTTTAATGAGATAGAGTGTGACCCCTTTCTAGAATTTAAGCACTTTAGCTTTTTCCTCATGTTTCTTATCCTTTGGTCTCCTCCCAAAGGTGGTGAAACCTCCTTGCCTTATCTCCTCTAGAGTGGTAGCACTATCTCCCTCTCTTACCTCTCCATCAATTTTTATTTCTTTTCCTTAGCTTCCTAGCTTCCTCTCTTCTAAATTTCACCTAATCTCCTCTCATTTCCTCACCAAATACATCTCGACCATCACCTTCACTTCTCAAATTCATAATTTGACTTCAACATTTGAACAATTTTGGCTTGGATCTAAGAGAAGAACAAGAGGAACATCCATTCTCCCTTAGGAATTCAAGGAGTTCCAACATCAGTTATCATACCTTATAACCAAATTGGTAAAGAAATGATAACCTTTTGTATAGACGTCATAGTGCGATAGTAGTTTCTAAGAGCTAAAAGGCCGACTTACTTCTGCATTAGTGTTAGTACTCCTTGACCTACATCAAAATTATGAAGTTTACTGTGATGCTTCTAAGTAAGGATTAGGAAGCGTACTTATGCAAGATAAAAAGGTTGTAACATATGCATCACATCAATTAAGGTAACATGAAGTCAACTACCTTACTCGTGACTTAGAGTTAGCTGTAGTAGTTTTTTCCTTGAAGATAGGCATCATTTATACAACGCAAACTTCAATGTGTTTAGCAACCACAAGCGTCCAAAGTATTTGTTTGACCAAAAGGAGCTGAACATGAGACAATGAAGATGGATAGAATTCTTATAGGATTACGACTTTGAGTTATAATACCATTTTGGTAAAGTGAACCTGTTGGCTGATGCTTTTAGTCGAAAGCTTATGCATGTGTCTACAATGATGATTGAAGAGTTTGAATTCATAGAGAAATTCAGAGATATAAATCTAGCAGTAAAGTTTATTGCTAACAGCTATAGACTGGGAATGTTGCAAGTGATGAGCTAACTTTTTAGGTAAATTTTAGAGGTTTAACAAGAAGATGAATTCTTGCAAGAAAAGAAAGAACTTACAAAGCAAGGAAAATATATTGAGTTCAAGGTGGAAGATGACAAATTGTTGAGGTACAAGGATTGAATATATGTCCCAATCCAAGAATAGTTGAGAAAATAAATTTTGAAAGAATGCCATAAAAGTAGTACGAGCATTCATCCTAAAGCTACTAAAATGTACCAAGACTCAAAGATTATTTTGGTGGCCTAGAATGAAGAATGCAGTGGCAGAGTATATAGCTGCATGTCTGATTTTCCAGAATGTTAAAATGGAACACCAGAAACCCTTTGGAAATGGCATACCATTACACTGGATTTTGTGACCTATTTACCCAAAACACTAATTGAACATGATTTTGGGTCGGAAATAGTTGATAGATTCACTAAGTGTAACATCCCAAAATTTACATAAATACTTAATTGAGAGAGAGATAAATAGTAAATAATTATATATGAGTTCATTAATATCCCATAAATTTAGAAATAATGAAATTTGGATTTATTATGATTATTCATAATTTATTGTAGCTTAAAGAGCTGAAATTAACACCCGATTACAATATGGGGGTCGGACCAAGTATCTCCAATTGAGGTACTGTTGGTCAGGGCTGTTAAGAATATTATTGTGAATCTGAATATATCTTTGGAATAATTTTTGGATAAGTATTGAGCCCGTACAATGATCTTATTTGTTATAAAATGGAGAAATTATTAAGTGAGGGCCAAAATAAAAAACTAAAACTCCTACTATAACGCCCCGACCGCTTTTTAGGAATAAACGACTCTCTCCCCACAGACCAACACGAGACCTTTCCAATGTAATTTTGTCCTTACTCACACATTTCCTGAGAACTTCCCAGGAGGTCACCTATCCCAGAACTACTCCAAGTTAAGCACGCTTAACTTTGGAGTTCTTAAGTGATAGGCCACCGAAAAGGCTAATGCATTTGTTGGTATAGGTAGTACGAATTCATTTCTTTAAGCTATCCTCGACTGTATAGTCCCATACCTATATAGTCTTTGGATCCCTCTCATTTTGGTATGTATTCGGTTTGTTCATGTGTCCCTCCCACTAGAAGCCTGCCAGGAGCCGCTCCTTATCCATGCCTATGCACCGGCGATCACTCCCCGCCCTCAAAAATGCCCGGGATATCATATTCCCCGCTAGAAGCTTGCCCAGGAGCCGCTCCTTATCCGTGCCCATGCACCAGCGATCACTCCCCGCCCTCAACAAAGCCGGGATATCAACAGGTGACAGGGCCCGCAAGCGCATGGGCTATGTCGTGTAATATAAAAGATTATCGTCTCCACAGGGACTGTGTTCAAAGTACCGGCATATTGAAATTTAATTATCCACACAATTGATTTTTAATGTTTTTGTAAAATAAAACACAAATTAAAAATAAATTTACTTGACACTTAAAAATCAGAGTTGAGAGTATCTTGGGATTTTAGGGGATCAAGACTCTATTTTATGTTAATGAATTTTAACATTTCTTAAATAAGAATCAAATTAAGTTTTCCAAGGCGGATTTTCCTTAAGCTAATTAATATGTTCCTCTCGGAATCCTATTAATGTACCTAACCTATGGAAACCGCTGCTTAATCCTTAGAAAAGGCCCATTATCGTTTTGTGAAAATCCCTTATTTATTCCCCAAAAGATTTTGATTACTTTCACGGTTTTACCGAGGTCACAAAAAGTATTTCAAAACCTTAGGCTTAGTTCAAAAACTTTCCAGTAACAATAAATCTCTCGATTCTATTAATTACTTAAACTTACTAATATACCCACAAGTATACAGTTTTATCACTTAGGTTCTTTGTTAGGAATCACTAAGAGCATTGAGCATTTTTTGAACTAAATGGAAAATAGAAATTTATTTAATTCAAAGTCAAAATAACATTATCATAAAATATTATCACACCCCCTTCATCCCAAGATAATTAATTTAGTTACTCATGAAATAATTCAAATTCATATACATGATGGAAAAATAAAACATACAAGACATGGTAAAAATAAAGACTTACGGGTTTCTCCAAAAGCTCAAAATAATTTTACCACTGTATTTCCTTGTTGCAATATTCCTCCACCAATTACAAATTTGAACACTCACTTTTACAATCCTCACAACTCTTATAAAACAGAAAGAAAAAGAAAAGAAAAAGAAAATAAAAAGAGAAAGAAACGGGACAGAGAGGAAAACAAAGGAAAAGAGAAGAAAGGAAAAAATTGAATGAATGAGAACACGATCTCAAAAGTGACGCTGTAATGGCTTTAGACCTCCCCCCTATTTATAGAAATCTGGACGTCAATAATCATGGGGAACGGCGGCTAGTGGGACTTCTCTTTTGTCTTTTTGTCAGCCGCCCCATAAGATCAACAAATCAACTTGGATGGTGTGATGGAGAAACAGCCTGGATCTCGATAACCATAGGGAACATCGGCTAGTGGGAATTCTTTATTATTATCTCTTTTGTCTTGCAGCCAGTCGCCCCCTCATAATTCAAGGATCCACTTGGATAGTGGGAATCCAAGTCAGCATAGGCAAACAGTGGAAATATGGAATCGACGTTCTCCTTATGACTCGGATTAGTGCCTCAGCCAGTATCCATCCTCAATGGGAATTAATCCGAGCGGAACAGGTGCTCTCATACATAAAAGACCGAGTGTCAACCAGTATCCATCCTCAGTGGGAATTAATCCGAGTGGAACAGGTGCTCTCATACATATAAGACTGAGTGAAAGCTTCAATTTATTGACTCGGAAATTTCTCTCCGAGGAGCATTCATTAGGACCTCTGTTAATTCGGAATTGCTTCACTCGGTGTTACTTTGTCCAGAAATGTCACTGCTTGAAGCATTCATTCGGAATTGCTTCAATCGGAGGTGCTTTGCTCGGAACTTGTTCAGACCCTCTTCTTTCATATGTGACCCACTCAGGATCGGGAAGTCTTCATTTAAAATTGATTCAATCGGTATTTCCAAAATGTTTCACTCGGCTATGTCTCTGGCCGACAAGTCAGAACCATTTTTTGACTTTAAAATTGATTCAATTGGGAACTCTTTATTCACCCGGAAGCACATCACTGGAATTGAACCACTCGGAGAAAGCTTGCTCGGATATATTGCTTTAATCGTGCATCAACCCATTCGGCATATTCACTCAGAAGTCTGACTTGCTCTTCACTCAGAATGGCCTCAATCGTCAATCAACCCATTCGGATGTATTCACTCGAGAGTCGGCCTTGCTTTTCGCTTAGAACTTTGGAACTTGAGAGAATCTGGCCGATAGAAGCTCTTTCCAGGTCAGAGCTTTGCTTTGCTTGAAAATACATCTCTCGGCCCCAAACCACTCGGAAGTGTCTTCCTCGGAGACATCTCACTCGGGGTTAGTTTAAAACTTGAGAGTCTGCCTGAAAGAGACTCATTCCCGGTCAGACTCTTTTCCTTGCTTGAAAAGACATTTTCTTTAAAACACACTACTCAGAAAGGCCTTTTCTTTGCTCAAAATGCCATATTCTCCGAAACACACCACCCGGAGACATCCTTGCCTGACAAGTGTTCTTCCAAAGTTCAGAGTTTTTTCATTCAGAATTAACTCACTCGGGAATCCTCTACTCAGAAACAATTTTGCCCAGAAAAAGCACTTGTCCCCAAATCAGACTTGCTTCAATCAGAAATCCTTCACTCAGACGTATATCTTTGGGCGGTATTTATTCAAAGTCAGTCCCTTTTTCCTTCAGAGTGGCTGCAGTCGGAAATCTTCCACTCGGATTTAACTTGAACCGGGAAGTATTCCTTCAAGGTCAGCCATTTTTCACTCGGAATGACTTTGATCGAGAATCTTCCACTCAGATTTACCTCCAACCGGGAGATAATCCACTCGGCAACGCTTCATTCCGAGTCATCCTACTCGGAAATGATCATTCCGAGTCAGAATTCAGTTTCTCGGAATTCTTTCCACTTGGGCTTTGTTCTTCTTATTTCTTTATCATCCGATGGTCGTTTTTCTCTTGTTATTGACCCTTGGATTATCTTTGTACTTGTTCCTTAATTTTATTAATTTCTACAAAATAAAATACCCAAGTAGAATATAGTGGAAAGAAAGCGAAAATCACAAAAATTAAGGAAATACAGTGCATAATGATTAAAATCCAAAGCAAATTAAATCTAATTTATTGTGTTATAAAACACTTATCAAAATACCCCAAACCAAAACATTGCTTGTCCTCAAGTAATTACCATATTCACATGACAAGATACAGAAAACACTAACCTCAGCAAACTAAGGAATCCAAAATAGAGAAAAAGATTTATTCAAATGCCAATATTAATTTTCTTATGTGGATCAATTTTCATTATCAAGACAGAGGATACTCTTCTCTCAATTTTCACTCAAAGTGTTTCATGGTTTGTGTATCACTCAGATCATCATAGTCAAAAAATATTACCATAAGCTTGTTAATAAACCAGAAACTCCATCGTTTAGATAGAAAATATGTCAAAGTCTAAAGGTCTTTCAAAGGTTGTAACGTGGCCTTGGGTTGTATTGTCAAGGTAGGAATTTCAAGAAAAATGGAATACAAAAGGGCTTTAACAGTCATGAATGATTCAAATTACCATTATAAATTTAACAGAGCAAATTTTTGAACTTTTATGGACTTTTTGGAATTCATTCAATATCATCCTTTTGATTTTCTTTTTCTATTTTCTTGCTTTTCTTTGCATCCTATACATATTTTTCTTAAGTCCTTTTTTATTTCTTTGCTCCACTAAATTCATAACTTTTTCACCATTAAGAGAATATCAGTCAATGAAAGGCTTCAAAGAAAAATTTTCACTTTTAGGCTCAAAAGGGGAAACTAAGGGTCAAATTATGCAAAAATTCCGAGGCTTAAGAATAAGGCCTAATTGTGCCTTTATCATCCTAAGACATATAATCAAAAACCATTTTGAAACGGTTGAAAAACAAGTTCTAGAATATTAATGACTATGAGATTCACTCAATCAAGAAGATATGGGTTTTGAAAATTTGTTTGATAAATAACCCATTTTGGCTCAAGTCTAAACATGGAAAGTCTTTTTAAAGAAAATTTTAATCACATAAAGTTTATTTAGACATTGATTTGGCATTTAAATAATCAAATTTTGAAAATTTTACTCAAAATTTTTGGGGTCCTTAGATACTTTAGCCTTGTGTTAAAAGTAAATTTATCATACAATCATGGTAAATTACAAGATTACAAACAAAACAAGGAAAACACACATGCATGAAAAATATAACAATCACACAACGTAAACAAAATAGTTAAGTTTTCTTATCTACCAAATACCTCAAACCAGAATTTGACATTGTCCTCAATGTTAAAATGGATGATAAAAGGATAAGAAAACTTACCTGTAGTAACCCCAAACCAGCATTTGACATAGTTGGTTTTTTTTTTTAAAGCTCAAAATGAAACAATAACTTTTTATAGGGTTACCTCCCTACCAGTGCTAAGTTTTAAGTCTTCAGCCAGACTTCTCACCATTTGGATTTACTCATCAGGAGCATCAAACAAGTCCAAGTCACTTGCTTGTTGTATTGGTTAACCTGTCAAGTAGTGCTTTACTCTCTGTCCATTTACCCTAAATGTACCAGATTTCTCGCTCCATAGCTCGACAACTCCAAAGGGAAAGACCTTTGTTACCTTGAATGGTCCCGACCATCGGGATCTCAGTTTACCTAGAAAAAGCTTCAATCTGGAATTAAATAGTAAAACCATATCACCTGGATTAAATGTTCTCCATTGGATGTGACGATCATGCCATTGTTTGGTTTTTTCTTTATAAATTCTGGCATTTTTGTATGCATCTAGACGAAGTTCTTCAAGCTCATTTAATTCTAAAAACCTACGTTCACCTGCAGCCTTATGATTAAAGTTAAGAGTTTTAATAGCCCAAAAAGATTTATATTCTAGCTCAACAGGTAAATGACAGGGCTTCCCATATACTAGCTTAAAAGGTGTGGTTCCAATGGGAGTTTTGTATGCGGTTCGATACGCACATAAGGAATCATCTAACTTAATAGACCAATCCTTACGTGATATATTCACCACTTTTTGAAGAATATTTTTAATTTCCCGATTGGATACCTCAACTTGTCCACTAGTTTGTGGGTAATAAGGTGTAGCAACCTTATGCCTAACTCCATATTTCTTTAGAAGGGTCTGAAAAGTTTTCTCAATAAAATGAGACCCTCCATCACTTATAACACATTTTGGGACCCCAAACCTTGGAAATATTATTTTTTTAAAAAGTTTAATAACAGTCTTAGCATCAGAATGGGGTGAAGCAATGGCTTCCACCCATTTTGACACATAGTCAACTGCCACTAATATGAACTGATTTCCAAAAGAGGAAGGAAAAGGTCCCATAAAATCAACACCCCATACATCAAATAATTCAACTTCTAAAATGGTATTCAATGGCATTTCATGTCTCTTACCAATGTTACCTGTTCTTTGGCAAGCATCACAAGTTAGAACATACTTACGTACATCCTTAAAAATATTTGGCCAATAGAACCCAGCTTGCAATATTTTAGCAGCTGTCTTAGAGGTACTCATGTGCCCTCCACAGGAAAGAGAATGGCAATGATCCAAGATAGCATGGACCTCATCTTGTGAAACACACCTCCGAATCAAACCATCTGTACATTGCTTGAATAGGAGTGGTTCATCCCAATAGTAGTGTTTAACATCTACAAAAAACTTTTTCCTTTGCTGAAAGCTAAGATCAGGAGGTAAGATATCACATGCAAAAAAATTTATAAAATCCGCTTACCAAGGAACACGTTGGATACTAAGACTCAAGAGTTGTTCATCCGAAAAAGATTCATTGATGGGAATATTATCTGTTTCTTCTTTTTCAGATGTCAACCTAGACATGTGGTTAGCGACCAAGTTCTCAGTACCCTTCTTATCCTTAATTTCCAAGTCAAATTCTTGTAATATTAGAATCCACCTAATTAACCTAGGCTTTGCTTTCTTTTTATTCAATAGATACTTAATGGCAGAGTGGTCAGTGTAAACAGTAACATGTGAACCTACCAAGTAAGATCTAAATTTATCAAAAGCAAAGACAATAGCTAACAGTTCTTTTTTAGTTGTGGCATAATTTATCTGAGCATCATCTAGCGTCCGACTGGCATAATGAATTACATGGAGCTTTTTATCCTTTCGTTGCCCCAACACAACCCCCACTGTGTAATCACTCGCATCACACATCAACTCAAATGGGAGTTTCCAATCAGGTGGTTGCACGATGGGGGCAGAGATTAGAGCTTGCTTAATCCTGTAAAAAGCTTCCATACAAGATGAATCAAAATTGAAAGGCACATCCTTACCCAGAAGAGTTGTAAGAGGCTTTGTGATTTTGGAGAAATCTTTAATGAACCGATGGTAAAACCCTGCATGTCCAAGAAAACTCCGAATACCTTTCACATTTGTAGGTGGAGGCAATTTTTCAATCACTTCCACTTTAGCCTTATCAACTTCTATACCTCTCTCAGACACCAGGTGTCCAAGTACTATGCCTTCTCTTACCATAAAATGACACTTTTCCCAATTCAAGACTAGATTGGTCTCTTCACAACGCTACAAGACTTGGCACAAATTTGTTAAACAATTATCAAAATCCAAACCATGCACTGAAATATCATCCATAAAGACTTCCATCACATTTTCAATAAGGTCAGAAAAAATTGCTTGCATACACCTTTGAAAAGTCGCAGGTGCATTACACAGACCAAAAGGCATACGTCTGTAAGCATAAGTCCCATAAGGGCAAGTGAAGGTAGTCTTTTCCTGATCAGATGGATGAATGGGAATTTGATGAAAACCTGAATACCTATCCAAATAACAGAAATAAGAGTGTTTCGTAAGTCTTTCAAGCATCTGATTAATAAAAGGGAGAGAAAAATGATCTTTTTTCGTGGCGCTACTTAACTTTCTATAATCAATGCACATGCGCCAACCAGAAACAATCCTTGTAGGAATCAATTTATGTTTGTCATTTTCAATCACAGTTATTCCCCTCTTTTTAGGAACCACATGAACAGGACTTACCCATTTACTACTATCAACGGGATATATGACTCCAGCATCAAGCAATTTCAAAATTTCCTTTTTAACCACTTCTTACATTTTTGGATTTAATCTTCTAAGTGGTTCTACTGTGGGCCTACTTTCATCTTCTACAGTAATCCTGTGCATACAAAGAGAAGGGCTAATCCCTTTGATATCATCCATTGTATAACCTATTACTCTTCTATACAACCTAAGTTGTTTCAAAAGTTTTTCAGTTTCACATGGATTCAATTCAGCATTAACAATCACAGGATATGTGGAATTAGGACCAAGAAACTCATACCTTAATAAAGCTGGTAAAGGTTTTAATTCCATATTGGGGCTTACCACTTTGTCACCCATGACCTCAGTATCATGTTTTAGTAGGGCCTCAGAGCAATCAGATGTTTCTGTTAGCTCAATCATGAAAACAGTTTCAAGTCGGTCATTAGGAAGGGTTGCTTCCTTTACCACTTGTTCAACAAAATCCACACTACAGCAAACATCATTTTTAAAATATTTTTCTAAAGCATTTTTCAAGTGAAAATCAACCTTTTGTTCTCCAACAGTCAGAGACAACTTACCATTCTTGACATTGGTCATAGCACCTGCAGTTGCTAAAAATGGTCTGCCTAAAATAATAAGAATCAAAGAATCTTCATCCGTTTCAAGCACAACAAAGTCAGCAGGTATAAAAAATTTTCCTACCTTAATAGGAACATCCTCTAAAATTCCTACAGGATATTTTACAGATCTATCAGCCAATTGCAAAGACATCTTAGTGGGTTTCAGCTTACCCAATCCTAACTTTTCAGCAACAGATAATGGCATTAAACTCACACTCGCTCCTAAATCACACAATGCTTTATCTATATTCATGTCACCAATCATACAAGGAATAGAGAAACTACCTAGATCTTGGAGCTTAGGTGGAAGTTTCTTTTGAATTAGAGCATTACACTCTTCAGTAAGTGCAACTGTACCATCTTCCTCCAATCTTCTTTTGTTGGATAAAATATCCTTCAAGAACTTCGTATAGGTAGGCATTTGCTGCAAAGCATCTGTGAAAGGAATATTGATACACAATTTCTTTAAAACATCAAGAAACTTACCAAATTGTTTGTCCAACTTTGCTTTAGCCAAGCACTGAGGAAATGGAATAGGAGGTTGATATGGCTTAACCTCCTCCTTCTTTTCTTGTGGTTTCTTTTCTTCAATCACTGGATGAGATGAAGATTCATCCACTTTCTTTTCCTCCTTTGTAGTCTTTCCAACTGGCCCATCATATTGAGTACCACTCCTAAGAGTGACAGCCATGGTTTGGTTAGATGGTCTAGCCTCTGGTTTTCCAAGAAATGTTCCTGGTGCTCTTTGAGAGTAGGAGGCTTGTTGGGCAATTTGATTTTCTAGTATTTTGTTATGGGTGGTAAGAGAGTCCACTTTTGAAGCCAAGTTTTTTATTGCATCAGAGAATTCATCATTTTGTTTAAGTTGAGTAGCTACAAATGTCTCCATCAAGGATTCTAGCTTTGATTTTTGTGGAATATAGGTTCCTTGTTGAGGTTTGTAGTTACTTTGATTACTTTGGAATTGAGGTGGCCTATTTTGGAAGCCAGGTGGACCTTGTGGAGGTCTGTAGTTACCTTGATAATTTCCACTATAGTTTCCAATAGCATCCACCTGATGCATTTCTTGTTCTTGATTAAGGGTCATTGCTAAATGGCAGTTTGCAGCTCCATGTCCTGAAACACCACAAACTTCACAAACAATATTAGTAGTACCTGTTGACCCTATTTTATGAAGTTTTAATGTTAATGCTTCAACTTTGGCAGAAAGTAGGGAAAGAGCATCAACAGAGTGCTTACCTGGTGTTTTAGCAGGTAATCCTCTCTCAGAGTTCCACTGGTGAGTGTTTTGAGCTATTTCTTCAATCAGGTTCTCAGCTTCATCCATATTTTTACTCATGAATGCTCCTCCAGCTGCAGCATCTAAAGAGATCTTTTGTGTGGAAGTTAGTCCATTATAGAAAATATGGATTATCAACCACCTTTCTATCCCATGATGAGGACATTCTCTTAGCATCTCCCTGTATCTCTCCCAAGCTTCATATAAGGATTCGTCATCTTTTTATGAAAAATTTATGATTTGTTTTCTCAGCACATTGGTCTTGTTCCTTGGGTACCATTTATTGATAAAAGCACTGGATAATTGTTCCCAAGTCGTGATGGATCCTTCAGGAAGAGAGTATAACCACGCCCTCGCTTTATCTCTTAAAGAGAAAGGGAAGAGTCTCAAGCGAATGGGATCATTGGTGGCTCCGTTCATTTTTAGGGTGTCACAATATTCAAGAAAAATTTGACGGTGAAGATTTGGATCTTCAGAGGGTAATCCTCCGAATTGGTTCTGTTGAACCATTGAGAGTAATGAAGGCTTCAATTCAAAATTATTAGCCTCCACTGTAGGTCTAAGGATGCTAGATCCTCTTCCATTTGTACTTGGAGCGGCAAAATCTCTTAAGGCTCTATTTTGGTCTGCCATTTGTTTTTCTTTTTCTTGTTTTTGTTGTTTTCTTAAAGCTTTAAGGGTACGTTCTATCTCAGGGTCAAATCCTAAGTTTAGATTAACACTACGGCTTCGTCGCATAAAAAGAAAATAAATGACAAATAAAATAAACAATTACAAAAATAAAATAACAACAGATACACAAAATAAAGAACAAAATACAAAGTAATAAACAGAATAAAAATAAAGAAAAATACAAAAAGAAACAAACAAAACAAAAAAAATATTAACAAGTATCATCTAATCAAATTTCAATATTGCCGATATTTGAGGGACAACAGTCCCCAGCAACGGCGCCAAAAAAACTTGACAGGGCCCGCAAGCGCACGGGCTATGTCGCGTAATATAAAAGATTATCGTCTCCCAGGGACTGTGTTCAAAGTACCAGTATATTGAAATTTAATTATCCACACAATTGATTTTTAATGTTTTTGTAAAATAAAACACAAATTAAAAATAAATTTACTTGACACTTAAAAATCAGAGTTGAGAGTATCTTGGGATTTTGGGGGATCAAGACTCTATTTTATGTTAATGAATTTTAACATTTCATAAATAACAATCAAATTAAGTTTTCCAAGGCGGATTTTCCTTAAGCTAATTAATATATTCCTCTCGAAATCCTATTAATGTACCTAACCTATGGAAACCGCTGTTTAATCCTTAGAAAAGGCCCATTATCGTTTTATGAAAATCCCTTATTTATTCCCTAAGAGATTTTGATTACTTTCACGGTTTTACCGAGGTCACAAAAAGTATTTCAAAACCTTAGGCTCAGTTCAAAACTTTCCAGTAACAATAAATCTCTCGATTCTATTAATTACTTAAACTTACTAATATACCCGCAAGTATACAGTTTTATCACTTAGGTTCTTTGTTAGGAATCACTAAGAGCATTGAGCATTTTTTGAACTAAATAGAAAACAGAAATTTATTTAATTCAAATTCAAAATAACATTATCATAAAATATTATCACACCCCCTTCATCCCAAGATAATTAATTTAGTTACTCATGAAATAATTCAAATTCATATACATGATGGAAAAATAAAACATACAAGACATGGTAAAAATAAAGACTTACGGGTTTCTCCAAAAGCTCAAAATAATTTTACCACTGTATTTCCTTGTTGCAATATTCCTCCACCAATTACAAATTTGAACACTCACTTTTACAGTCCTCACAACTCTTATAAAATAGAAAGAAAAAGAAAAGAAAAAGAAAAGAAAAAGAGAAAAAAATGGGACAGAGAGGAAAATGAAGGAAAAGAGAAGAAAGGAACAAATTGAATGAATGAGAACTCGATCTCAAAAGCCCCTATTTATAAAAATCTGGACGTCAATAATCATGGGGAACAGCGGCTAGTGGGACTTCTCTTTTGTCTTTTTGTCAGCCACTCCACAAGATCAACAAATTAACTTGGATGGTGTGATGGAGAAACAGCCTGGATCTCGATAACCATAGGGAACGGCAGCTAGTGGGAATTCTTTATTATTATCTCTTTTGTCTTGCTGCCAGCCGCCCCCTCATAATTCAAGGATCCACTTGGATAGTGGGAATCCAAGTCAGCATGGGCAAACAGTGGAAATATGGAATCGACGTTCTCCTTATGACTCAGATTAGTGCCTCAGCTAGTATCCATCCTCAGTGGGAATTAATCCAAGCGGAACAGGTGCTCTTATACATAAAAGACCGAGTGTCAGCCAGTATCCATCCTCAGTGGGAATTAATCTGAGTGGAACAGGTGCTCTCATACATAAAAGACTGAGTGAAAGCTTGAATTTATTGACTCGGAAATTTCTTTCCGAGGAGTATTCATCAGGACCTCTGTTAATTCGGAATTGCTTCACTCGGTGTTGCTTTGTCCAGAAATGTCACTGCTTGAAGCATTCATTCGGAATTACTTCAATCGGAGGTGTTTTGCTCGGAACTTGTTCAGACCCTCTTCTTTCATATGTGACCCACTCAGGATTGGGAAGTCTTTATTTAAAATTGATTCAATCATCATTTCCAAAATGTTTCACTCAGCTATGTCTCTGGTCGATAAGTCAGAACCATTTTTTGACTTTAAAATTGATTTAATCGGGAACTCTTCATTCACCCGGATGCACATCACTGGAATTGAACCACTCGGAGAAATCTTGCTCGGATATATTGCTTTGATCGTGCATCAACCTATTCAGACATATTCACTCGGAAGTCTGACTTGCTCTTCACTCAGAATGGCCTCAATCGTCAATCAACCCATTCGGATGTATTCACTCGGGAGTCGGCCTTGCTTTTCACTCAGAAATTTGGAACTTGAGAGAATCTGGCCGATAGAATCTCTTTTCAGGTCAGAGCTTTGCTTTGCTTAGAAATACATCTCTCGGCCCCAAACCACTCGGAAGTGCCTTCCTCAGAGACATCTTACTCGGGGTTAGTTTAAAACTTGAGAGTATGCCTGAAAGAGACTCATTCCCGGTCGGACTCTTTTCCTTGCTTGAAAAGACATTTTCTCCGAAACACACTACTCGGAAAGGCCTTTTCTTTGCTCAAAATGCCATCTTCTCTGAAACACACCACCCGGAGACATCCTTGCCTGAAACAAGTGTTCTTCCAAAGTTTAGAGTTTTTTCATTCAGAATCAACTCACTCGGGAATCCTCCACTCGGAAACAATTTTGCCCAGAAAAAGCACTTGTCCCCAAATCAGACTCGCTTCAATCAGAAATCCTTCACTCGGACGTATATCTTTGGGGGGTATTTATTTAAAGTCAGTCCTTTTTTCCTTCAGAGTGGCTGCAGTCAGAAATCTTCCACTCGGATTTAACTTGAACCGGGAAGTATTCCTTCAAGGTCAGCCATTTTTCACTTGGAATGACTTTGATCGGGAATCTTCCACTCGGATTTACCTCCAACCGGGAGATAATCCACTTGGCAACGCTTCATTCCAAGTCATCCTACTCGGAAATGATCATTCCAAGTTGGAATTCAGTTTATCAGAATTCTTTCCATTTGGGCTTTGTTCTTCTTGTTTCTTTATCATCCGATGGTCATTTTTCTCTGGTTATTGACCCTTGGATTATCTTTGTACTTGTTCCTTAATTTTATTAATTTTTACAAAATAAAATACCCAAGTAGAATATAGTGGAAAGAAAGCGAAAATCACAAAAATTAAGGAAATACAGTGCATAATGATTAAAATCCTAAGCAAATTAAATCTAATTTATTGCGTTATAAAACACTTATCAAAATACCCCAAACCAAAACATTGCTTGTCCTCAAGCAATTACCATATTCACATGACAAGATACAGAAAACACTAAGCTCAGCAAACTAAGGAATATAAAATAGAGAAAAAGATTTATTTAAATGCCAATATTAATTTTCTTATGTGGATCAATTTTCATTATCAAGACAGAGGATACTCTTCTCTCAATTTTCACTCAAAGTTTTTCATGGTTTGTGTATCACTCAGATGATCATAGTCAAAAAATATTACCATAAGCTTGTTAATAAACCAGAAACTCCACAGTTTAGATAGAAAATATGTCAAAGTCTAAAGGTCTTTCAAAGGTTGTAACGTGGCCTTTGGTTGTATTGTCAAGGTAGAAATTTCAAGAAAAATGGAATTTCAAGAAAAATGGAATACAAAAGGGATTTAACAGTCATGAATGATTCAAATTACCATTATAAATTTAACAGAGCAAATTTTTGAACTTTTATGGACTTTTTGGAATTCATTCAATATCATCCTTTTGATTTTTTTTTTCTTTTTTCTTGCTTTTCTTTCCATCCTATACATATTTTTCTTAAGTCCTTTTTTATTTCTTTGCTCCACTAAATTCACAACTTTTTCACCATTAAGAGAATATCAGTCAATGAAAGGCTTTAAAGAAAAATTTTCACTTTTAGGCTCAAAAGGGGCAACTAGGGGTCAAATTATGCAAAAATTCTGAGGCTTAAGAATAAGGCCTAATTGTGCCTTTATCATCCTAAGACATATAATCAAAAACCATTTTGAATCGGTTGAAAAACAAGTTCTAGAATATTAATGACTATGAGATTCACTCAATAAAGAAGATATGGGTTTTGAAAATTTGTTTGATAAATAACCCATTTTGGCTCAAGTCTAACCATGGAAAGTCTTTTCAAAGAAAATTTTAATCACATAAAGTTTATTTAGACATTGATTTGGCATATAAATAATCAAATTTTGAAAATTTTACTCAAACTTTTTGGGGTCCTTAGATACTTTAGCCTTGTGTTCAAAGTAAATTTATCATACAATCATGGTAAATTACAAGATTATAAACAAAACAAGGAAAACACACATGCATGAAAAATATAATAATCACACAACGTAAACAAAATAGTTAAGTTTTCTTATCTACTAAATACCCCAAACCAGAATTTGACATTGTCCTCAATGTTAAAATGGATGATAAAAGGATAAGAAAACTTACCTGTAGTAACCCCAAACTAGCATTTGACATAGTTGGTTTTTTTTTAAAGCTTAAAATGAAACAACAACTTTTTATAGGGTTACCTCCCTACCAGTGCTAAGTTTTAAGTCTTCAGCCAGACTTCTCACCGTTTGGATTTACGCATCAGGAGCATCAAACAAGTCCAAGTCACTTGCTTGTTGTATTGGTTGACCTGTCAAGTACTGCTTTACTCTCTGTCCATTTACCCTAAATCTACCAGATTTCTCGCTCTATAGCTCGACAGCTCCAAAGGGAAAGACCTTTGTTACCTTGAATGGTCCCGACCATCGGGATCTCAGTTTACTTAGAAAAAGCTTCAATCTGGAATTAAATAGTAAAACCATATTACCTGGATTAAATGTTCTCCATTGGATGTGACGATCATGCCATTGTTTGGTTTTTTCTTTATAAATTCTGGCATTTTCGTATGCATCTAGACGGAGTTCTTCAAGCTCATTTAATTCCAAAAACCTACGGTCACCTGCAGCCTTATGATGAAAGTTAAGAGTTTTAACAGCCCAAAAAGATTTATATTCTAGCTCAACAGGTAAATTGTAACATCCCAGATATTTAAATAAAATAAATTTATTGGATGATGATAATTGATTGTTTATGGTCAAATAATTATGGGAGATGTTGTTAGACATTAGAGGTGAATTATCGGTAAATTAAGACTAACCAGAACCGAAGGAATTAACTGGTGATGTGGGATCCACATGATTTAATTAGATGTTCGACGGGTCTAGAATATTTGGAAAATTATCGTGGTTAAGATGGTATATTTAAAATGATTTTTGGTGTCAAGGAAATAATTAATTGGACTCAATGTATGATAATAACTAGGGAAAATACGAACCAATTGGAATTAAAAGAAAACCAAAAATCCCATTTCTCCTCCCATTATCACCGTGACCTCCTTCTCTTTATCACTTGATTCCTTTACCCGTTGGATAATAGGGAATTATTAACCATTGGTAAAAGCAACTTGATGCACTCTTTTACCTATTGGGTAATACCCAATTGACACTAAAATGCCTCTATCTTTCTTTTTATCACCGTGGGGTGCTTTCTCCCTCCATTCACTCTTTATTTCCCTTCTTCTTCATTTTCTCTTCGTTCCAAAACCGTCCCACACTCCTTCTTCTTCTACCTCTTACTAAAATCAAGAGTTGAGTTTGGGAATGTGAGGCATCTATGGAGCTTGGGAGCTTATGGGATCATCTCCTCCCTCTTCCTCACTTCATTTTCGTTTGGTGGAGCTTAAGCTTGAGGTAAAGATTTCTTACCTTCACCTTGTTTTATTTATGGTTTTGGGGTTGTTGAGTTGAAGATGGTGATGTTAGAAACCTTGCATGTGGGTGGAAATGGAAACCCTAGGTTTGAATGTTTGGAAAGGGAACCTTAAGTATTAATAATTTAGGGATTTTGACCCACTTGATGATTTTGATGAGTTTGGTACCTTGGAATGATGTTATACATAGAAATGGATATTTGAATTGATGAAGCCTTAAGTCTTGATATGTCCATTTGGGAATTATTATTTGGTGATAATAGTTAAGTGACTCATGTGATAAATTGGAAGCCTTATGGATAAGAGCCATGATGTTGACATTGTTGGTGGGTGTAGTTAACCCTTTGAGACTTAGAAGATCTTAGCTTTTGGGAAAGGAATTCCCGAAGTCTAACATAGGCATATGAATTTGGGGTATAGACAAGTCTAGGACTTGATCATGAGTTAAGAGATGTGATGTCTTGTGATTTATTGATTACATGTGTATGTGTAATTGTGGATAAGATTGCATTCCGGATGACGATGCAGAATGATTGATGTAATCGCGTGGCGGTTCTTCTCTCGAGGTAGGAGAGGAGTTTGCATTTCAAATCACATGAGTGAATTAATTGTTAATTATGTCTATGTGGAACTCATGCAATGCCTTGCCATGACTGTCTTATATGATTAATTTGATGAAGTGATGAATGATGGCTTGGCTTATATCGATTGTATGAAAATGTATATATATATATATATGTATAATGTTGATGATAAGTGTTTGATGGTCCCTTGGTTGGACGTGAACTAATGATGGTGAAAATTTATGAATGAACGAGTTAAAATATAGAGGATTATTTTGAGATAAGTGATTATAGTTGATGAATTAGAATTTAAAGGAGTAATTAATGAGTTGGAATAAGAGTTCCTAAGTATGAATGGTCAGAGCGAGTTTTATATGCCTCATGTGATAAGTATGATGTATTAGTGGTGAATCAGTTGGCCTAGAGTGAGATTTCAGGTGTTAAGTTGTAAGAATTATTGATTCTGCTTATGTCCGAGTGGTCTCGCTCAAGCGAGATGGGATCTCGCCCAAGTGAGAGTCCCCTACTTCAGAGAATTAGCTTCTGGACTAATCTCGAACAAGCGAGCTAGCCTTCCGCTCAAGCGAGACGAGTGAGTGGTGAATGGGTGAGGTACTGGACGAATTCTGTCCGAGCTGGAGTCTTAATAACTTCATGAGGTAGTGAATTTTCGAGTGAAATCCCGAGCGAGCTATGTCTGAGACGGGACCTCCCGAGTGGAATATTGTGTGAGCCGTTCCGAGTGAGGCTATAGCCATTGGGACTTTTTCCGAGTGGTGAAGGCTTAAATGGAATCCGAGAGAAATGTATTCTGAGAGAAATCCATTTTAATAAACCTATTCGGAGTGGGATCTTAGTGAGAGAATTCCCCGAGTAATGATAGGTCTAATTATTTCTGAGTGGAAAATCCTGAATGAACCTCTCCCGATGGGAGTATGATTGTGATGGTTCTGATTGAGGTATTCTAGGAGTCCTCTTCCGAGAGAATAAAGTTATATATTCTGAGTGGACAAGATTTACATAGGTCCGAGTCAGACAGCTTGGTGAATTCCTCCGAGTGATGGGAGGTCAGAGTAATTCCGAATGGAACTTGATGGTGGAGTCCGAGTGTGATACTTCAGGTGTGTAATTCTGAGTGGGGATTGGCACCGATGGGGACATACTGTGAGTCTGTCCAGATGTATTCTGGAATAGCTCCGCCCGAGTGAAAGGCTTAGTGCTAGGAAACCTAGCCCGAGAGAAAGAAAAAGGAGTTGTTCTAGAGATAATTTCACCAAGTGAAAACCGGGCGAAAGATGGGTCGGCTTTGTAATAAGTTTACCGAGTGAAAGACTGATTGAGATGACTCGGTTTTGGAATGAAATTGCCGAGTGAAAGACTGATTGAGAGATGACTCGAATTTCAAATTAATTGGCTGAGTGAATGATGGGTCAGTCAGGATTATCTTGCTGAGTGGAAAACCTGAGTACTTTGAGCCGGTTTTAGGGAATTCTGCCGAGTGGAAACCTGAGTATTAGGAGTCGGATTGGATTGATTTTACCCAGAGAAAAACCCGATTGCTGGGAAGTCTTGCCGAGTGGGTGAGTGCAGAATCGAGGGATGACCTTTGGTCGGATTTTGCCTAAGCGAGTAGATGTCTCGCTCAAGCGAATACCAGTGGATATGTTACTGGACAATTCTCGCTCGAGCGAGAGTATGGTCCGCTTAAGCGAGAATCGGGTCTGATGGTTAATGTTGTCTCGCTTAAGGAATTTGTGGGCTCGCTCCAGCACTCCATGCTATTGTTGCCCTGGCAGGTCTGGCCTATCTCGCTCAAGCGGAGGTGAATCTCGCTTGAGCGAGTTTCCACCAGAATGGATTTTACTCAATATTAATGGTGGCAGGCTTATGTTTGACCCTCCTTCTTGGCATTATGAGGTAAACCTGAGACGAATATGGGGATGTATGAGAGATAACGTGATGATGATAAATCATGGTGGTGATTAAGGTTGATTGGTACATGGGAATTAATTAATTATGTATTTACCACCTGAATTAAAATAATGAATTATGATGAATTTGCCACCTGAAACAGAATGATGAGAGAATGATAATGAGACTGTGATGGCAGGAGTATGAGAAATACCACGAATTTGAAATGTATGAAGGGATAAATAAATGACATAGTATGAATTATAAGTAGATGAATTAGAGAATATGTGATATTAAATAATGTTAGATGATGGGGTTGAGCACTCTCTTGCACAAAGAGGTGCATATTGATATTGATAAATCGTTGTGTGCCATTATGTATGATACAAGCATAGTCTTGTATGTGTTGTATGAATTATGAAATTGAAAATGTTATAAATGCCACACAATTTTATATTCATATAAAGTATACTTGAGCAATGGTAATGAATAATGAGATGAAAATCCACTAAATGAAAGTGTGATAATATTGATGAATATTATGTGATATTGAAATGCCATAGTGGCTGATTGCAAGTATTGACTTGCGTGTACGATGTGAAATATATGTGAATTATGTTGAGATAAAAATGCCACATTAAAACTTGAAAACAATGACTAAGAAACCAACAATGTTGAAATCCACTAAGGTGTATGGTGGTGTTGGTGATCATGATGATGATGTTTGATGAGTGGCATTTAGGATGCACAAAATGGGAATGCATTTGATTTGCATTGCATTGCATCCATGGCATACTGCATAGCTGCCGATGTTGGAATTTTAGGGGATTCCCCTGTTGGCCCAGTGGAAGGGCGGCTCGGTGCACGAGCATGATATATTTTCCCTGTGACTTGGTGTATAAGTCACAAAGCTGCCCATGTTGTGCTTCGGGGAGCCACATGTGGTTGACCCTTGTAGGGGGTGGCTCTTGAGGAGCAGGTGTCCCTGGTGGTCCTTGAGATCACAGCTGCCATGATATAATTCGTGGTTGGCCCGCAACACCATATGTTGAATATGTTGTATACCGCGGTCATGGTGAAAATGACCAGGTGTTGCAAGATGGGCGATGCGGTTTGGTACCAGTAAAACTATTGGTCAATTCATGCAATTTAAAGAATAAGTGTACACATTTTACTACTGCAGTAGGGGTGTGGTTAAATGACTATACTTGAATCCCATAGTTGGTGTTGAATTTCCCACAGTCGGATCCGTATTCGTTGTTGATCATTCCATTGTGCATATGCATTAGCCATAAGAGCATTTGCATATAGCATGGAGATATGCTAGAATATGATGATGATTGATGATGATTGAGATGATAGTATGGTTGATGAGATGGGTAATTAATATACCGAAAGACCACATAAAAGTAATAAATGATATAACTATATGAAATAATGTTGAATATGACGATATGTATGATATGGCCCAATGTAATGAAGGGCGTATTTGTTTATGATTGTTAATGATTATGTTAGCCCGTGGTGGCTTTGAAGAAAGACCAGAATGGTCTATATTGATGTGTTGGCCAATTGAGGCGATGTGAAAGATATGTGCTGGCCCATTGTGGCGGTATGACAAATGTGTATATGCTTGCTTTGCTATGATTTGATGAATAAGCATGAAATGAATATATATATTGTTAAATTAATAATCTATGATGATTGTTCATGGGTTTAGCAAAGCATACATGATGTTGATATGTATATGCACATAATTTCAATTGTATTCATATCGTCATTTGAAATGTATAAATGTTAGTCCTCAAATTTACAATAAATCTTTTAATAAAAGTTTTACAAAAATTATAAAAATTAGTTTAATTTGTTAGAAAATTAGGCTTTGAATTTAATAAATGGATGTTGTTGGAAATAATCTGCCCTTGATCAATTTTCTCTAGTTTTGCAGTGAAAAAGTTAAGAAATCAAGAGAAAATTACACTGGAGGAGCTGACGCGTAGCCTCATCCCATGCGTAGCATCAACAACTATTTTTGATGCTGACGCTACGTCTTACAGCCACGTGTAGCGTCAATGCTGCGTGGTCTCCACCTCCACTTTGGCCAACCACTCCACTAGGACCCAATAATGGGCACTCTACTCAGCACCAAGGGCCACCCCACTCAGCATAAAAGGCCAAAACTCGGTGGAAACATGTCCATGTGGCCAGGCATGATCAAATTTAATAATTTGAAGTGGCCATTATCAAGTGTTTAATGGAGGCTGAGTCAGGGGTGTGACGCGTAGCGTCACACTGACGCGTAGCGTCAGCACCCTTGCTCAGCCCTATAAATAGGGCTATCCAACACCATTCTAGGCATCCCATCCCATCCCATTCTCATTCGCTTCTCTTCGTACTCGACTTTGATTACTTCTTTTGTGAGTTGTAGTTCTAGAATAGTTTTCTAGATACTTGAGTGTGTTTTGGTGTATTGTGATCATTGTATCGTGAAGTTCCCATCGTCTTCGTAATGTCAAACTCTGTAAGTGTTGTTTTTACTTTCACCACGTGTAACTAATTTGTTTATGTTGGAATTGGTGAACTAATATATTGAGTATAATGTTGTGAATTCGACCTCTACATGTTTATGATTGAAATCCATGTTAGTATTTCAACCTTTTATTAATATGAACGTTAAACGGGAGAATGATTTTCATGTGTATTGAAACTTGTTTTATTAGTATGAATGTCAAATGGGAGAATGATTATTCATGCCGTATTGAAACTTGTTTTGATGAAAGTAAAAGCTGGAATACCCTTGGTATCTCAATTCTATAGGGGTTGTTAACCATTGTTGCCATAAGGCCAGGTCTTAATGCAAGTTTTTACTGAGAAAGCTCACGAGGGATCGGACTTTACAGTGAATTCTTAGAATTTATATCACGAGGGATCAGTTATAATGATTTTAAGCTGCAATGACATGAAACTTGATGATTAAATATGCATGTCTTGAGTTCCTCATTGTTATTCTAGATTAGGGATCCAATTTTCAACATAATTTGTTTATCTGTGTTTATCTCAAGTATCTTACCTATTCTAGATTGCAACTCAACTTTTTAGATAGATTATTATTTTCTTTTTAGCTCATGAACTACTCAATCATGCTATCCTGTGAATATTGTATAAATTGTATATAAATCATTCTTTTGTCTATAATTTTCTTCACATTTACCATAGTAAATAGAAAATTACTGTTGTTATTGGACTTTCAATCCCAGTGGAACGATATCTAAATTTTGAAAACTACAAACGATTGGTGCGCGTGCCAATTAACAACCCGGTGGTGGAAACGAACGGTTCAGACGCTATCGCCGGGTTAACAAGTTTTCTGGCGCCGTTGCCGGGGATTGAATTGTTTCAGTAAAACAGTAAATTTTTAATTACCATGGTAAATAATTTTTTACCTTAGTAAAAAAATTTTATTTACTTGTACTTATTGTTACACTTACTTTCTTTGTCTAGTTTGTGTATGCAAACTCGATCTACCGCAGGTAAAATTTATTTTGATCCTGAGATAGAAAAGTTTGTAAAGAAAATCAAGTCTTTGAAATCTAAAACACAAACTAAATCTTCTTCTACTTGTAAAATTTTGAAAATTCAAACATGGCTGCTGAAAGGAGAACATTGGGACAGTTTGCTGCTATTAATGGTCCACCCCGAGTTTCGGGAATGTTTCAAGGACCTGTTGTACCAGTGGAGATTAAACCTGCTACTTTAAATATTATTCAAAACAATCAATTTGCTAGTTTAAATCATGAAGAACCATATGAACTTTTAACTATTTTTTATGAGTTATACAGCACAATTGGTTTTGAACCCAATCAAGAAGAGTCTGTTTACATGAGACTTTTTCCTTTTTCATTGATTGGTAAAGCAAAAGAATGGTTTAAATCTTGTCCACCCGGGTAGTTTTGCAAACTGGTCCGATGTTGAAAGAAAATTTTTGGAAAGATTTTATTCTCCTTCGAAATATTTTAAAACAATGACATCCATACATTCTTTCTCTCAAAATAATGATGAATCACTAGGAGAGACATGGGAACGACTCAAGGCACTCTTGAGAAAGTGTCCAAACCACAATCTGGACGATGCCGAAAAGGTAAGGATCGTTTACCATGGTTTATTACCTCCGTTCAAGATGATGTTAGATGCTTGTGCAGGTGGTTCTTTTATGAACAAAACTGTGGAGGAAGCTATTGAGATATTGGAATCAATGTCCATTAGTGACCATCAAGCTAAACCAGAAAGAGATAATGTACAAGGTATACTTGAACAAGGAGTAAATGATACAGTGTTAATTCAACAAAAATTGTTGATACAATAAATTGAGGCAATGAGTAAATAACTTGGAAAACTTCAAGTTACCCATGTACCACCACAACTTCCTGCTCAATTAAAATAATGTGAGTATTGTATGAACGAACAACTATGTGGTTACTGTGTTCTTGACAAGAATGAACAAGAACAAGCTAATTCCTTGATTCATCAGAGGTTACCTACAGGTAATTCTCTAAATCCTCTTGTAAATTCTTTTTCTAACAATTACCTGCAGGGAAGGCAAAACTAAAACTATGGTTGGAGGCAAAATGCTAGACCCTTCAACAATCAAGGTGATTACAATACTAGACTGACAAAGGCTGAAGAAAGTATTCAACAATTAATGCAATACATGGAGACAATTAAGGCTGTACGTAAAGCATCAGATCAACAGTTGAGTCAGCTAGTAAAAGAAGTAGCCGACATCAAGGAATTCAAAGTGAAAGAACAATGTAAGGCTATTTTTACAAGAAGTGGTAAAACTGTAGGTATAAGCTGTGAAAAAAAAGAAGAAGAAAAAGAAAAAGAAAAAGAAAAAGAAGAAGAAAAAGAAAGTGAAAAAAATAAAGAAAAAGATGAAATAAAAGAAAAAGAAAAAAATCAGTATTTGGGATAGACACCGCCTGTCCAGGATTTACCTTATCCTCATCCACCATCAAAAAAAGATAAAGAAAAGGAATATAAGAGATTCCTTGAAATTTTTAAGCAGTTACACATAAACATTCCTTTTTCTGAGGCATTAGAACAAATGCCTACATATGCTAAGTTTATGAAAGAACTGCTTACAAAGAAAAGGAAGTATGATGAGGAGATAGTAGAACTTGAAGCAAGTTGCAATGCTATTTTACAATACAAGATGCCAGAAAAATCCAAAGATCCTGGCAAATTCACTATTCCTGTCTCTATTGGCGGAGTAAATATCGGAAAGGCTTTATTAGATTTAGGGGCTAGCATCAATCTAATGCCCCTAAGTATGATGAAGCGCATTGGTGACCTTGATCCGTAACAGACAAGGATGACTCTGTAATTAGCTGATAAATCCATCAAGAGACCGTATGGGATTGTAGAAGATGTGCTTGTAAAGGTTGATAAATTCTACTTCCCTGTGGATTTTGTGATCTTAGACATGGAGGAAGATGTTGATGTTCCTCTGATTCTTGGAAGACAATTCATGAAAACTGCTCGAGTACTGATTGATGTGGACAATGGGAAGCTAGCAGTAAGGGTACACGATGAGGAAGTAAATTTTGATGTCTTCAAAGCAATGAAACATCCTAGCCCGAAGCAAGACTGTTTCAAAGTGGACATCCTTGATGAAACTTATCTTTCCTTATCAAAAGGTATGACTATTTTTGACCCATTAAATAAGTTATTAACTAACTCTGTTGAATTTTTGAATGAAGAGGAGAAACAGATTGAAAGGTATCTTGAAGAATTCGATCAAGGGAAAGAAATTTCCTTTGAATCAAGAAAGATTGAAAAAATTCAAGAATCACCTGTTGAAGAAATCCAGAAACCTGAACTAAAAGTGTTACCTTCCAATCTGAAATACATCTTTTTAAAAGAAGGTAATTTAAAACCAGTAATCATTAGTAATCTGTTAAGTGAAAGAGAGGAAGAAAAACTGGTGGAAGTATTAAAGAGGAATCAAGAAGCAATTGGGTGGACACTTGAAGATTTGAAAGGTATAAGTCCATCATACTGCATGCACAAAATCTTGTTGGAAGATAATTTCAAACCTATTGCTCAACCTCAAAGACGCCTCAACCCAACTTTGAAAGAGGTAACCAAAAAGGAGGTTCTGAAATTGCTGAAAGCAGGTATTATTTATCCTATTTCTGATAGTGCATGGGTAAGTCCTGTTCAAGTTATTCCAAAAAAGGTGGTATGACAGTAATTGTTAATGAAAAAAATTAACTAATTCCTACAAGAACTGTCACCAGTTGGAGAATGTGCATTGATTATAGAAAATTAAATCAAGCAACAAGATCATTTTCCATTACCTTTTATGGATCAAATGCTTGAAAGATTATCTGGACAAGAATATTATTGCTTTCTTGATGGTTATTCTGGATATAATCAAATTGCTGTTGACCCTCTTGATCAGGAGAAAACTGCCTTTACATGTCCTTTTGGCATATTTGCTTACAGAAAAATGCCATTTGGATTATGTAACGCACTTGCTACTTTTCAAAGATGCATGTTTGCTATTTTTGCAGATTTAATTGAAAAGAGCATTGAGATTTTCATGGATGACTTCTCAGTTTTTAGAATTCATTTGAAACATGTCTATCCAACCTGGACACCGTACTGAAGCGGTGTATTGAGACAAATTTGGTGCTTAATTGGGAGAAATGTCACTTCATGGTGAAAGAAGGAATTGTACTTGGTCATAAAATTTCTTCTAGGGGCATTGAAGTTGACCAAGCCAAAATAGAGGTAATTTCTAAACTCGCACCTCCTGTAAATGTAAAAGGTATTAGAAGCTTTTTAGGACATGCTGGATTTTATAGGAGGTTTATTCAAGATTTTTCAAAAATTGCAAAACCTTTATCAAACCTTCTAAATAAAGATGTTGAATTCAAATTTGATGAAGCATGTCTTAAAGCTTTTAATTCCTTGAAAGAAAAATTGGTTTCTGCCCCTGTAATTGTTGCTCCTAATTGGAATCTACCCTTTGAACTTATGTGCGATGCAAGTGATTATGCTGTTGGAGTAGTTTTAGGTCAAAGATACGAAAAAGTTTTTAAAGTCATGCATTATGCTAGTAAAGTTTTAAATGAAAATCAAATAAATTATGCAACTACTAAAAAAGAATTACTAGCCATAGTATATGCTTTAGAAAAATTTTGATCTTACTTGATTGGCTCAAAAATAATTGTTTTTACTGATCATGCTGCAATTAAGTATCTTTTAACTAAATCTAATTCAAAACCTTGGTTAATTAGATGGATTTTGCTCCTTCAAGAATATGATCTTGAAATCAAAGATAAAAAGGGTAGTGAAAATATGGTAGCTGACCATCTTTCTAGATTAATGAATAATGAGGTTACTGCCAAAGAAAAAGAAATTTTGGAAGAATTTCCCGATGAAAAACTTTTCAAAATAACACAATGGCCATGGTTTGCTGACATGGCCAATTTCAAAGTAGCAGGAGTTCTTCCAAATTATTTGACTTGGCAACAAAGAAAAAAATTCTTTAGAGATGCAAGATATTTTGTTTGGGATGACCCTCATTTATTCAAAATTAGAGTGAATAATTTGTTACAACGTTGTGTGCCTGACTGGGAAGTAAAAGATGTATTGTGGCATTGTCATAAATCACCATATGGAGGACACTTTAATGATGAAAGAACAGCTGCAAAAGTTCTCCAATCAGGTTTATACTGGCCCTCTTTTTAAACATGCTCACTTATTTGTTCAATCTTGTGATAATTGCCAAAGAACAGGTAATGTTGGAAGAAGGCAAGAAATGCCTCTCACAAATATACAAGAAGTTGAGGTATTTGATTATTGGGGAATTGACTTCATGGGACCTTTTCCTAACTCATACTCAAATCAATACATTCTTTTGGCAGTTGATTATGTTTCAAAATGGGTGGAAGCAATTGCTACCCCTAATGCTGACACTAAAACTGTTGTGAATTTTTTGAAGAAAAATATTTTTTACAGATTTGGGACACCAAGAACTTTAATCAGTGATGGTGGTTCACACTTTTGTAATAAAATTCTTCAGAAAGTATTACAACATTATGGAGTAAAGCATAAGGTAGCTATAGCATATCATCCACAAACCAACGGACAAGCAGATATTTCAAATCATGAAGTGAAAAGAATTCTAGAGAAAACTGTGTCATCTTCTAGAAAGGATTGGTCACAAAAACTTGATGATGCACTCTGGGCATACAGAACTGCATTTAAAACACCAATTGGTCTTTCTCCTTTCCAGATGGTTTATGGAAAATCATGTCACCTTCCAGTTGAAATGGAACATAAAGCATATTGGGCTTTAAAATTCCTCAATTTTGATCAAAATGTAGCAGCAGACAAATGGAAGTTACAGCTACTCGAATTAGAGGAAATGAGGAACAATGCCTATGAATCATCTAGATGCTACAAAAGTAAGGTGAAAGCTTACCATGATAAAAAGTTAAAGAAAAGACACTTCACACTCAGCAAGTTTATTGTTCAATTCAAGATTAAAATTGTTTCCTGGAAAATTGAAATCAAAATGGTCAGGCCCGTTTTTGATTAAAGAAGTCAAACCATATGGAGCAGTGGAAATTGAAGATCCAACTTCCAAAAGAAGTTGGATGGTAAATGGGCAAAGGTTAAAACTATATTTGGGTGGTGAAATTAACAAAATTACCACCAGTTATCTTTTAACTAACCCTTGAAATGCAGGAATGTCAGGCTAGAGACACTAAATACCTAGCGCTCAATGGGAGGCAACCCATTTTGTTATTTGTTTATTTTTAATTATTCAAAAAAAAAGAAAAAAAATTTTAATAATCAAATTTTTGTTAGTAAGTTAATTTATTCACTTAACATTTTTACATAATAAAACCAATTTTGTAAAATCAATTATTAATTCTTTTATAACTTAGGAATTTTGATAAATTTAATTACAATAAGTTTATAAACTATCAAGCAAATTTAAAAAAAACCCGGTGAGTTGAGAGATCTTATTAAACACTTGAGGGTTTAATCAACATAACTTTATTCGAATTGATTTTGCTTTAATCTTTGATTTGTGTTGTTGTACAGAGAATTCAGGAAAATGACCAAGGCACATTTATTGGTGAAAAGAAACCTTGGGCCAAACAGTTTACCTTGGTAAAAATTATTTTATTCTTTGAAAGCCAATTTGAGCCTAAAATAAATTCTTTGGTACCCTTAAAACCTAAATTTGTTATAACCGTTCCCTATACTTGATTAATTAAAAGAGCAGTTAAAATAAAATGAAAAATATCTTTAGTGTTCTTACACAAATGGGGAATGAAAATAAGCAACTTGATTCTTTTCAAAAGAAAATAAAGTATGAAAAAAAAAAGTCAAAAATAGTGAAAAGAATCAAGTTGGGGGTATTTATTTTTCATCAATAAAAGAAAATGAGAAGTTTGGGTCAAGAGAAAGCCTAAAAGTTATAAAATGCTCTTTTATGATTTCAGGTTTTTGAATTCCAAGAAAAACCATTGATTCTTGTAAGCCAAGCCTCATTACAACCCGTGAAAAGACCTTGTGATTTCTGAATTAACTCTGTATAACCAACCATTGATTAGATGAAAATCAAAATTAAATTTATTTGATTTTATGATTGATTGAGTGAAACAGGTTACCAATTGCATTGAGATAAACACTTGGAGTGGTAAGCCTGAAATTATGCTTGGTATGTTAATAAAATATTGTAAGGAATTTTATCATTAAACCTTTGTTATATTAGATGTCTATAATTGATTATTTCAAAATGGTAAATTATGTAATTACTTTTTATGGTAAATTCTCATACTAACTCAAAAATTTGATTTCAAATTTTTATTTTTATCTTTCTTTCTTGCTCGAGGACGAGCAATGTCTCAAGTTGGGGGTATTTGTTAGTCCTCAAATTTACAATAAATCTTTTAATAAAAATTTCACAAAAATTATAAAAATTAGTTTAATTTGTTAGAAAATTAGGCTTTGAATTTAATAAATGGATATTGTTGGAAATAATCTGCCCTTGATCAATTTTCTCTAGTTTTGCAGTGAAAAAGTTAAGAAATCAAGAGAAAATTACACTGGAGGAGCTGACGCGTAGCCTCATCCCACGCGTAGCATCAACAACTATTTTTGATGCTGACGCTACGCCTCACAGCCACGCGTAGCGTCAGTGCTGCGTGGTCTCCACCTCCACTTTGGCCAACCACTCCACTAGGACCCAATAATGGGCACTCTACTCAGCACCAAGGGCCACCCCACTCAGCATGAAAGGCCAAAACTTGGTGGAAACATGTTCGTGTGGCCAGGCATGATCAAATTTAATAATTTGAAGTGGCCATTATCAAGTGTTTAATGGAGGCTGAGTCAGGGGTGTGACGCGTAGCGTCAGCACCCTTGCTCAGCCCTATAAATAGGGCCATCCAACACCATTCTAGGCATCCCATCCCATCCCATTCTCATTCACTTCTCTTTGTGCTCGACTTTGAGTACTTCTTTTGTGAGTTGTAGTTCTAGAATAGTTTTCTAGATACTTGAGTATGTTTTGGTGTATTGTGATCATTGTATCATGAAGTTCCCATCGTCTTCGTAATGTCAAACTCTGTAAGTGTTGTTTTTACTTTTACCATGTGTAACTAATTTGTTTATGTTGGAATTGGTGAACTAATCTATTGAGTATAATGTTGTGAATTCGACCTCTGCATGTTTATGATTCAAATCCATGTTAGTATTTCAACCTTTTATTAATATGAACGTCAAACGGGAGAATGATTTTCATGTGTATTGAAACTTGTTTTATTAGTATGAATGTCAAACGGGAGAATGATTATTCATGCCATATTGAAACTTATTTTGACGAAAGTAAAAGCTGGAATACCCTTGGTATCTCAATTCTATAGGGGTTGTTAACCATTGTTTCCATAAGGCCAGGTCTTAATGCAAGTTTTTACTGAGAAATCTCACGAGGGATCGAACTTTACGGTGAATTCTTAGAATTTATATCACGAGGGATCGGTTATAATGATTTTAAGCTGCAATGACATGAAACTTGATGATTAAATATGCATGTCTTGAGTTCCTCATTGTTATTCTAGATTAGGGATCCAATTTCTAACATAATTTGTTTACCTGTGTTTATCTCAAGTATCTTACCTATTCTAGATTGTAACTCAAATTTTTAGATAGATTATTATTTTCTTTTTAGCTCATGAACTACTCAATCATGCTATCCTGTGAATATTGTATAAATTATATATAAATCATTCTTTTGTCTATAATTTTCTTCACATTTACCATAGTAAATAGAAAATTACTATTGTTATTGGACTTTCAATCCCAGTGGAACGATATCTAAATTTTGAAAACTATAAATGATTGGTGCGCTTGCCAATTAATAACCTGGTGGTGGAAACGAACGGTTCAGACGCTATCACCGGGTTAACAATAACTCACTCTCCCATATTGTCTACTTTTTAGTATTGATGCAGGAATGCTATGGGAAGAGGATGTTTTTAAAAGTAAAGCTTTTGGAAAGGTAAATAGTTGTAACGGAATGCCTTGGCCGGCAGCATTGTAATTTAATGAGTTATGTATAAAATGAATATCATGATGTTGTTAATTATTGTTGTTGATAGAGGAACTGTGAATATATATATATACTTGGATAATGTACTAATAGTGGATATATGAAACTGAGGCTGAACTGGTTATGATCTATTATGAATATGAACATTGATGATGTATGACGTATGACCATATAGATGAGTATATACATACATCGTAGGCATTGTATGCTTATATGATTATGTAAAATGATGATGGTTGTATATTAGGCTTACCATATGCCATTGTATGCTTGCCGAGCCTTTTCTTATATCTTCATATATGGGACTAGGCGTATACACATTCTTCTTCCGCTGTAAACTCTGTTATTTTGTATACCGAATGGGCAAACTATCTATCGATCCAGTTATAGGTTATTTAATCTCACTCTTTGGTTTTCTGTGATTCGGGTCTTAATGTGATCATGGTGGTGTCTCGGAAATATTTTCAAACGTGAAAAATTTATTCGCATTCTTACAAATTATGACGATTACATCGGGATTCGAGTATAGAAAATCAGGGGTATTATAATCTGGTATCAGAGCGTATTTTGCTTTGAATTAGAGTTCTTGATTATTGTCAATGCATGGTTGCTTGGTATTAAAGTAGATGTTATGGATGGTTGGAGCACGATTGCTCAATATTGGAACGCTTTGGTGATTATTGGAATATGGTTGTTCTGTATAGATTTAAGAGTGATAACTATGTAGAGGATGATGACTTATTAAGGTATTGAATGCCCTATATGGATTTGAGGATGATATTATGTTTAATTGCCCTACATGGACATATGAAGGACTAAGTGTCTAGGAATTGTGAATTGATTATAAGGGCATTATTGTTTATTGAGGATTCTTTATGAATGATTGTCCATGTTATGATTGATGTTATGGGGGTATGCCTTTTCATTGAGGTCGTATGATGTACTTGTGGAGCATAGTTGCTCATTGGAAAACCTAATAAAAATTATGAGATTGAATACATGTAGATGAATTCCTCAAATGTGATTGATGTGCTTGTTTGTGTAAGTCCAGCCAAGTTCCTTACACTATTTCCTTCGAATGACGAATACATTGATATTATGCATTTGAATATTGGTATTTGAGTATGACTTGAATAGATGATAAATTTGCACCATGTGAGATCATGGATATGATATATTGAATATGAGTTGATTTGAGGATGGACCTATGCCGTGTGTTGATCTCAGATAGGGGATATTAAATATGAATTGATATAGTAATAAAGTATGAGATATTGAGACCTTATTATGTATGTATATTAAAATTGATTTGTTTGCGTGGGTCTCTTGTATGAATTATGAAGTGGCTCATAGCCATGGTATGCTTATGGAATATAAAATTTTATTGGCACATGATTGGGGTTGGACTCGGGTTCATGTTTATGAACCGGGTGGATGATTGATTTAGTTGTGACCCACTAAGTGTGGTAACCCCGAATGACTCAAAATGATCTTGAACGATCGAACCTTATTGAATTTGACCCTATGGTGGTCTAGGCTCTATGATGTTTCTATGAGCTATGTTAAATGAATTTATTTGTGGTGGAAGTATTCCACAATGGGTACTCCGTGACCTTTGAATTTTTGAGCCTCATGAGAGATCAAATCTTGTGGACGATTAGACCATAATGAAATAAACTGTGGAATGAGTTGGTGAGGCTAGAGCTGATGTGTGATTGGATTTAAAAAGAAAACATAAACCCCTATGTACTTGGTGAATAATGATGATGAATTTGGGGTAAAACTTAACATTGGCTATGATAAATAAGGGAGACCCACCAGTGTGGGAGATTTTTATGTGAATTTGGTGATTTGTTTAGGCTTAAATCGAATTATAACCGACAACGTTCGGATTAGACAAATGAATTCTAAGTTATTTTACTATGACTTTGAGATGGGTGAAGTCCAATGGTGGGGTGATTACCCTATGATGATTAGAAATCTATGGTTGATGTATCCATATATGGTTATGATGGATGACAATTAGTGAATTGCATGGCAGGATTTACGCCGGATTATGGTTAAATGATAATATGATGTGAGTATATTACTCGTGGGCTTGTGTGACTTCTTAGGAAGTCTCATGTGTTAAGGAATATTATTTGAATTGACATGAATAATATGAGCGACATGACGTGAAGGTACTTATCCTGATATGTCTCTACATGCCATAGGCATTGTGGCAACGTGTATTTCTACACCGATCTCATGTATTTGTGGTAACCACTACGGGATTAGGATACCTTCCTGTATGTCGGATGCAGCAACACATAAACCGGGCAAGTGTAGTGTTATAACTGCTTATGGTAAATGTATTGAACCTATCCGGTGGTACTGGATATGAATGTGAGGGTAATGATGAATAAACTTGAGAATTGATGATTGGTGACTGGTTTTGGTATAAATGAAGTTTTATACTTGGATAAAGGAGTGATGATGATCATATCCTATGGACTTTGAGAAGTTCAATATTATTTCTTGGTATCATTAGACTCTACTGGTGTGTGGCTAAAGTGTGGCCTTATGATATATGCCGAGGTTAAACTTCGAGGATGAAGTTTCTTGTTGGTGGGGTGGATTGTAACATCCTGGATTTTTAAATAAAATAAATTTATTGGATGATGATAATTGATTGTTTATGGTCAAATAATTATGGGAGATGTTGTTAGACATTAGAGGTGAATTATCGATAAATTAAGACTAACCAGAACCGGAGGAATTAACTGGTGATATCGGACCCACGTGATTTAATTAGATGTTCGATGGGTCTAGAATATTCAAAAAATTATCGTGGTTAAGATGGTATATTTAAAATGATTTTTGGTGTCAAGGAAATAATTAATTGGACTCGATGTATGATAATAACCGGGGAAAATACGAACCAATTGGAATTAAAAGAAAACCAAAAATCCTATTTTTCCTCCCATTATCACCGTGACCTCCTTCTCTTTATCACTTGATTCCTTTACCCGTTGGATAATGGGGAATTATTAACCATTGGTAAAAGCAACTTGATGTACTCTTTTACCCATTGGGTAATACCCAATTGACACTAAAATTCCTCTATCTTTCTTCTTATCACCGTGGGGTGCTTTCTGATAAGAGTCTAATTTGCATTAGTTTTAGAGTCCTTTTTGTTTAAGTTTTCGGGTTGTTCATGCTAGTTTTCCCCTTAATTCCAAGTATTTTCTTTCGTTCCGCATTTGCTACTCGGGTGTTTCAAGTTTTGCAGGAATAGCTTGTTTACAGGTACATACATTCCAAACGAGAAGCATTCGAGGAAGCATTGGATAAATGGAAGGGTTTCAAGCCATCAAAAAGCAGCAACGTGAAGTCCAGAGAAACCCACTGGCAGTGGGTTTTTCCCACTGCCAGTGGATCTTGCTGCCCTGTGACAAAAAAATGCATAAATTGGGGTCCAGAGAAACCCACTGGCCGTGGGTTTTTCCCACTGGCCGTGGGTTCCTCTGTTTAAATGTTCAAAATTACATTTGTTGGACCTCCAGTACGATCCACTGGCCGTGGGTTTTTCCCACTGCTAGTGGGTTTTTGCACGCACAGCAATTCCTTGATTTTAGGGAGCAGTTTCTGGGGTTTATAGGGACAGTTTGAAAAGAACAAAAGACACAGACATTTTGGGACATTTTTGGGGAGAAAAAGAGAGAGTTTTACTTGGGGATTATTGAAGAAATCAAGACCATAGGCGTTGAAGAACATCCTTAGGCATTTTTCGGAAGGATTCACAAGCACAAGTGAGAGCTTTTGCTTTGTGTTCTTTGCTTTCTCCTTAGGTTTTCTCTTTCTCTGTAATTTCTGCATATGATTCCATCAATGGGCTGTAGTGAATTGAGCATGTGTAGCTAAACGACATCTTGGGATTAGGGTGTGACAATGCTTATGTATTGAACTTCTTTTGGATGTTTCTGTTTATTAATTCATTGCTTCTATTCAATTTCCATGAACGCGTAATGCTTTTGAATACCTAGAGATAGGATCAATTGGAATTAAACTCTAAGAGAATCGAAAGGTTAATTAGTTGTTTGAACGCATGAAATTGAACTTAGAATCATAGGTCACGAAAGTGGGTATGACGATTCGAGGTTTAATAGGATTTCACCGCTCTTAACAAGTTCACATAATAAATCGAATGCGGTTCTTTATTATTTGGGCACATTAATGTTACTCTGAGAAGAGGGCTTAATCAAATTAGGAAATCCAACCTGAGAGCGTGAATTAACAAATAGAAGGGTCTTAGGAAAATCAAATACATAACATGATCATACACCAAATCCCAAGAGTTTCACCATCATTTGTTCTATTTCAATCTCGGAATTCATTTAGTTCTTTCAGATAGCATTCCTTTTAACTTTTGCTTTTCTTAATCTTCTGAATTTCAAACCTAATTTCACAATTTTCTAGATAATTGAACCACTGTGAAGACTTGTACTTGGGAACAATCTCTGTGGGACGATAAATTTTTATTACGCGATACCTCGTGCACTTGCGGGCCTATCACTTTCTCCCTCCATTCACTTTTTATTTCCCTTCTTCTTTATTTTCCCTTCGTTCCAAAATCATCCCACACTCATTCTTCTTCTACCTCTTACTAAAATCAAGAGTTGAGTTTGGGAATGTGAGGCATCTATGGAGCTTGGGAGCTTGTGGGATCATCTCCTCCCTCTTCCTCACTTCATTTTCATTTGATGGAGCTTAAGCTTGAGGTAAAGATTTCTTACCTCCACCTTGTTTTATTTATGGTTTTGGGGTTGTTGAGTTGAAGATGGTGATGTTAGAAACCTTGCATGTGGGTGGAAATGGAAACCCTAGGTTTAAATGTTTGGAAAGGGAACCCTAAGTATTAATAATTTAAGGATTTTGACCCACTTGATGATTTTGATGAGTTTGGTACCTTGGAATGATGTTATACATAGAAATGGATATTTGAATTGATGAAGCCTTAAGTCTTGATATGTCCATTTGGGAATTATTATTTGGTGATAATAGTTAAGTGACTCATATGATAAATTGGAAGCCTTATGGATAAGAGCCACGATGTTGACATTATTGGTGGGTGTAGTTAACCCTTTGAGACTTAGAAGATCTTAACTTTAGGGAAAGGAATTCCCGAAGTCTAACACAGGCATATGAATTTGGGGTATAGACAAGTCTAGGACTTGATCATGAGTTAAGAGATGTGATGTCTTGTGATTTATTGATTACATGTTTAAGTGTAATTGTGGATAGGGTTGCATTCCGGATGACGATGCAGAATGATTGATGTAATCGCGTGGCGGTTCTTCTCTCGAGGTAGGAGAGGAGTTTGCATTTCAAATCACATGAGTGAATTAATTGTTAATTATGTCTATGTGGAACTCATGCAATGCCTTGCCATGACTGTCTTATATGATTAACTTGATGAAGTGATGAATGATGGCTTGGCTTATATCGATTGTATGAAAATGTATATATATATATATATATGTATAATGTTGATGATAAGTGTTTGATGGTCCCTTGGTTGGACGTGAACTAATGATGGTGAAAATTTATGAATGAACGAGTTAAAATATAGAGGATTGTTTTGAGATGAGTGATTGTAGTTGATGAATTAGAATTTAAAGGAGTAATTAATGAGTTGGAATGAGAGTTCCTAAGTATGAATGGTCAGAGCGAGTTTTATATGCCTCATGTGATGAGTATGATGTATTAGTGGTGAATCAGTTGGCCTAGAGTGAGATTTCAGGTGTTAAGTTATAAGAATTGCTGATTCTGCTTATGTCCGAGTGGTCTCGCTCAAGCGAGATGGGATCTCGCCCAAGCGAGAGTCCCCTGCTTCAGAGAATTAGCTTCTGGACTAATCTCGAACAAGCGAGCTAGCCTTCCGCTCAAGCGAGACGACTGAGTGGTGAATGGGTGAGGTACTGGACGAATTCTGTCCGAGCTGGAGTCTTAATAACTTCATGAGGTAGTGAATTTTCGAGTGAAATCCCGAGCGAGCTATGTCTGAGACGGGACCTCCTGAGTGGAATATTGTGTGAGCCGTTCCGAGTGAGGCTATAGCCATTGGGCCTTTTTCCGAGTGGTGAAGGCTTAAATGGAATCCGGGAGAAATGTATTCTGAGAGAAATCCATTTTAATAAACCTATTCGGAGTGGGATCTTAGCAAGAGAATTCCCCGAGTAATGATAGGTCTAATTATTTCTGAGTGGAAAATCCCGAATGAACCTTTCCCGAGGGGAGTATGATTGTGATGGTTCTGATTGAAGTATTCTAGGAGTCCTCTTCTGAGAGAATAAAGTTATATATTCCGAGTGGACAAGATTTACATAGGGCCGAGTAAGATAGCTTGGTGAATTCCTCCGAGTGATGGGAGGTCAGAGTAATTCCGAATGGAACTTGATGGTGGAGTCCGAGTGTGATACTCCAGGTGTGTAATTCTGAGTGGGGATTGGCACTGATGGGGACATACTGTGAGTCTGTCCAGATGTATTTTGGAATAGCTCCGCCCGAGTGAAAGGCTTAGTGCTAGGAAACCTAGCCCGAGAGAAAGAAAAAAGAGTTGTTTTAGAGATAATTTCACCGAGTGAAAACCGGGCGAAAGATGGGTCGGCTTTGTAATAAGTTTACCGAGTGAAAGACTTATTGAGATGACTCGATTTTGGAATGAAATTGCCAAGTGAAAGACTGATTGAGAGATGTCTCAGATTTTGAATTAATTGGCTGAGTGAATGATGGGTCGGTCAGGATTATCTTGCCGAGTGGAAAACCTGAGTACTTTGAGCCGGTTTTAGGGAATTCTGCTGAGTGGAAACCTGAGTATTGGGAGTCGGATTGGATTGATTTTACCCAGAGAAAAACCCGATTGCTGGGAAGTCTTGCCGAGTGGGTGAGTGTAGAATCGAGGGACGACCTTTGGTCGGATTTTGCCTAAGCGAGTAGGTGTCTCGCTCAAGCGAATGCCAGTGGATATGTTACTGGACAATTCTCGCTCGAGTGAGAGTATGGTCCGCTAAAGCGAGAATCGGGTCTGATGCTTAATGTTGTCTCGCTTAAGGAATTTGTGGGCTCGCTCCAACACTCCATGCTGTTGTTGCCCTGGCAGGTCTGGCCTATCTTGCTCAAGCGGAGGTGAATCTCGCTTGAGCGAGTTTCCACTAGAATGGATTTTACTCAATATTAATGGTGGCAGGCTTATGTTTGACCCTCCTTCTTGGCATTATGAGGTAAACCTGAGACGAATATGGGGATGTATGAGAGATAACGTGATGATGATAAATCATGGTGGTGATTAAGGTTGATTGGTACATGGGAATTAATTAATTATGTATTTACCACCTGAATTAAAATAATGAATTATGATGAATTTGCCACCTGAAACAGAATGATGAGAGAATGATAATGAGACTGTGATGGCAGGAGTATGAGAAATACCCTAGAACGAATTTGAAATGTATGAAGGGATAAATAAATGACATAGTATGAATTATAAGTAGATGAATTAGAAAATATGTGATATTAAATAATGTTAGATGATGGGGTTGAGCACTCTCTTGCACAAAGAGGTGCATATTGATATTGATAAATCGTTGTGTGCCATTGTGTGTGATACAAGTATAGTCTTGTATGTGTGGTATGAATTATGAAATTGAAAATGTTGTGAATGCCACACAATTTTATATACATATAAAGTATACTTGAGCAATGGTAATGAATAATAAGATGAAAATCCACTAAATGAAAGTGTGATAATATTGATGAATATTATGTGATATTGAAATGCCATAGTGGCTGATTGTAAGTATTGACTTGCGTGTACGATGTGAAATATATGTGAATTATGTTGAGATGAAAATGCCACATTAAAACTTGAAAACAATGACTAAGAAACCAACAATGTTGAAATCCACTAAGGAGTATGGTGGTGTTGGTGATCATGATGATGATGTTTGATGAGTGGCATTTAGGATGCACAGAGTGAGAATGCATTTGATTTGCATTGCATTGTATCCATGGCATACTGCATAGCTGCCGGTGTTGGAATTTTAGGGGATTCCCCCGGTTGGCCCAGTGGGAGGGCGGCTTGGTGCACGAGCATGATATATTTCCCCTGTGACTTAGTGTATAAGTCACGAAGCTGCCCATGTTGTGCTTCGGGGAGCCACATGTGGTTGACCCTTGTGGGGGGTGGCTCTTGAGGTGCAGGTGTCCCCGGTGGTCCTTGAGATCACAGCTGCCATGATATAATTCATGGTTGGCCCGCAGCACCATATGTTGAATATGTTGTATACCGCGGTCATGGTGAAAATGACCAGGTGTTACAAGATGGGCGATGCAGTTTGGTACCAGTAAAACTATTGGTGAATTCATGCAATTTAAAGAATAAGTGCACACATTTTACTACTGCAGAAGGGGTGTGGTTAAATGACCATACTTGAATCCCACAGTTGGTGTTGAATTTCCCACAGTCAGATCCGTATTCGTTGTTGATCATTCCATTGTGCATATGCATTAGCCATAAGAGCATTTGTATATAGCATGGAGATATGCCAGAATATGATGATTGATGATGATTGAGATGATGGTATGGTTGATGAGATGGGTAATTAATATACCGAAAGACCATATAAAAGTAATAAATGATATAACTATATGAAATGATGTTGAATATGATGATATGTATGATATGGCCCAATGTAATGAAAGGCGTATTTGTTTATGATTGTTAATGATTATGTTAGCCCGTGGTGGCTTTGAAGAAAGACCAGAATTGTCTATATTAATGTGTTGGCCCATTGAGGCGATGTGAAAGATATGTGTTGGCCCATTGTGGTGGTGTGACAAATGTGTATATGCTTGCTTTGCTATGATTTGATGAATAAGCATGAAATGAATATATATATTGTTGAATTAATAATCTATGATGATTGTTGATGGGTTTAGCAAAGCATACATGATGTTGATATACATAAGCACATAATTTCAATTGTATTCATATTGTCATTTGAAATGTATAACTCACTCTCCCATGTGGTCTAATTTTTAGTATTGATGCAGGAATGCTATGGGAAGAGGATATTTTTAAAAGTAAAGCTTTTGGAAAGGTAAATAGTGGTAACGGAATGCCTTGGCCGGCAGCATTGTAATTTAATGAGTTATGTATAAAATGAATATCATGATGTTGTTAATTATTGTTGTTGATAGAGGAACTGTGAATATATATATATATATATATATATATATATATACTTGGATAATGTACTAATAGTGGATATATGAATCTGAGGCTGAACTGGTTATGATCTATTATGAATATGAACATTGATGATGTATGATGCATGACCATATAGATGAGTATATACATACATCGTAGGCATTGCATGCCTATATGATTATGTAAAATGATGATGGTTGTATATTAGGCTTACCATATGCCATTGCATGCTTGCCGAGCCTTTTCTCATATCTTCATATATGGGACTAGGCTTGTGCCCGGTATACACATTCTTCTTCCACTATAAACTCTGTTATTTTGTATACCGAATGGGCAAACTATCTATCGATCCAGTTATAGGTTATTTAATCTCACTCTTTGGTTTTCTGTGATTTGGGTCTTGATGTGATCATGGTGGTGTCTCAGAAATATTTTCAAATGTGAAAAATTTATTCGCATTCTTACAAATTATGACGATTACATCGGGATTCGAGTATAGAAAATCAGGGGTGTTATATAAATGACAGGGAGTTTTGTATGCGGTTTGATACGCCCATAAGGAATCATCTAACTTAATAGACCAATCCTTACGAGATGTATTCACCACTTTTTGAAGAATATTTTTAATTTCCCGATTGGATACCTCAACTTGTCCACTAGTTTATGGGTGATAAGGTGTAGCAACCTTATGCCTAACTCCATATTTCTTTAGAAGGGTCTAAAAAGTTTTCTCAATAAAATGAGACCCTCCATCACTTATAACACATTTTGGGACCCCAAACCTTGGAAATATTATTTTCATAAAAAGTTTAATAACAGTCTTAACATCAGAATGGGGTGAAGCAATGGCTTCCACCCATTTTAACACATAGTCAACTGCCACTAATATGAACTGATTTCCAAAAGAGGAAGGAAAAGGTCTCATAAAATCAACACCCCATACATCAAACAATTCAACTTCTAAAATGGTATTCAATGGCATTTCATGTCTCTTACCAATGTTACCTGTTCTTTGGCAAGCATCACAAGTTAGAACATACTTCCGTATATCCTTAAAAATATTTGGCCAATAGAACCCAGCTTGTAATATTTTAGCAGCTGTCTTAGAGGTACTCATGTGCCCTCCATAGGAAAGAGAATGGCAATGATCCAAGATAGCATGGACCTCATCTTGTGAAACACACCCTGAATCAAACCATCTGCACATTGCTTAAATAGGAGTGGCTCATCCCAATAGTAGTGTTTAACATCTGCAAAAAACGTTTTCCTTTGTTGAAAGCTAAGATCAGGAGGTAAGATACCACATGCAAGAAAATTAACAAAATCAGCATACCAAGGAACACGTTGGATACTAAGACTCAAGAGTTGTTCATCCGGAAAAGATTCATTGATGGGAATATTATCTGTTTCTTCTTTTTCAAATGTCAACCTAGACAGGTGGTCAGCAACCAAGTTCTCGGTACCCTTCTTATCCTTAATTTCCAAGTCAAATTCTTGCAATATTAGAATCCATCTAATTAACCTAGGCTTTGCTTCCTTTTTATTCAATAGATACTTAATGGCAGAGTGGTCAGTGTAAACAGTAACATGTGAACCTACCAAGTAAGATCTAAATTTATCAAAAGCAAAGACAATAGCTAACAGTTCTTTTTCAGTTATGGCATAATTTATCTAAGCATCATCTAGCGTCCGGCTGGCATAATGAATTACATGGAGCTTTTTATCCTTTCGTTGCCCCAACACAGCCCCCACTGCGTAATCACTCGCATCACACATCAACTCAAACAGGAGTTTCCAATCAGGTGGTTGCACGATGGGGGCAGAGATTAGAGCTTGCTTAATCCTGCAAAAAGCTTCCATACAAGATGAATCAAAATTAAAAGGCACATCCTTACCCAAAAGAGTTGTAAGAGGCTTTGTGATTTTGGAGAAATCTTTAATGAACTGATGGTAAAACCCTGCATGTCCAAGAAAACTCTGAATACCTTTCACATTTGTAGATGGAGGCAATTTTTCAATCACTTCAACTTTAGCCTTATCAACTTCTATACCTCTCTCAGACACCAGGTGTCCAAGTACTATGCCTTCTCTTACCATAAAATGCCGAGTGTGAATTGTTAAACTTGCCGAGTATGAATTGTTATACTTGCCGAGTGTGAATTGTTATATTTGTCGAGTGTGATTAGCTATAATTGTCGAGTGTGATTTGCAATGTGAGGATAAAACAATTGGATAGAATTTATACACATGTATCTTGTTATTTAATTTCCGTTCTAGATTAATTATGATGCCAAACACTCACCCTTGCTGTGGTTTTCAATTTAGTAACCAGTGACAGGGAAGAGGTCGGAGCCCTAGAGGTGCGCCAAGCGGAGGATTGATGCCAAGGAACCGAGTGATTATGAAATGAATGATGTGTGTAATATATAATAAGCTTTCCGTATATGTGATGCTACATGATGTTGTGTGTTGAACTAAATTCGAATCGGTATGTTGATTAATGTGGATATAAATTTATGATGCTAATATGGTCGGTGTTGAATTTTTATGAGTATGATATGTATATATATATTGGCACGGAGCCAACAATAGATGTAGGTGATAAATTGCTATAGGCAGGTTAGTAAATAATTATTTGCTGTAGCATAGTTGATTACCGGGCGAATCTCTCCCGAGCGGATTCAGTCTTGTCCGAGCGAGGGCCGGTTGATTCTGTGCTTATTTCGCTTAAGCGAGTATCCCTCGCCCTTTCCGAGTAAGGTATGCCTGAGAGAATTCTTTCTGAGTGAAGGTTAGAATGTTCCCGAGAGGCATGACCGAGAGATGCACTTCCGAGTGTAGGAAGGTTAAGAGGTTCCCGAGTGGGATATGACCAAGTGGACCCATTTCCGGGTAAAAACCGAATTGTGAAGTTTCCTTGCATGTCCCGTTGTCCGCTCAGATTTAAAATGTAGGACTCGCTCAAATGAATCGGTATTCACCTAAGCAACCTTCACGGGTTTCGCTTAAGCGAATCAGGGTCTCGCTCAAGCGAGTGACCCCCGACTTTGTTTCCTTCTTCCGCTTATTTATTTAATTTAATTTTATTATTTGATTTATTTCCTATCGGTTAGTGTTTTGAGTCGGCTTAAGAAAAATAAATGTGATTTTACATTAGGATCTAATTAACTATCAGTAAACATAAAAAGTTTATGGTGAAAAATGATTAAATGGATATAAATAAATGTAATATTGACGCGGGTCATCACAGGTGGTATCAGAGCGGTTCTTTCTAGAGCCGGGTGCATGGGTGAACCCAGTAATTTGTGTGAGTCCTATATTAGACTGGTTTTGCATTCTATTGCATTATGCTTGTGGTTGTTTGTGCAGTTTGGCATCATTCCCTTGGCACTCCAGCGGCGTTGTATTTTATGTGAGTGAGGTAAATATCCGACTCCCTGGTGGATCATTGGTTATTAATAGTGATGTGTTTGCTTATTGTAGAATTACATCATGGCTGAGGGAACTAGTTCTAGTGGAGGAGATGACTTCTTCTCAAAATTTTCCAAATTGATGAGTAGGACTGAATCTGGTCCTACTCTTGACAAATTCCTGAAAAGGAATCCCCTTGCTTATAAAGGAGGGCATGATTACGATGGGGCGCATATTTGGATAAGGGAAATGGAATAAGCTTTTGAGTATTTCGAGTACTCGGAGGAGCAGGAGGTGCAGTTTGTAACTTACCAGTTGAAGGACGAGGCTAGGATATGGTGGTCTAGGACCAAGGTACAAATGACTGCAGCCAGTGAACCGCTGGTGTGGGCAAATTTCCGTACGAGATTTCTGGTCAAATACTTCCCTGATAATTACAAAATCTAAAAAGAAATGGAGTTTCTGAGATTGGAACAGGGCCGAATATCAGTGGCCAAGTATACTACTAAGTTTGACGAGATATGTGATTTCTATCACCCTTTCTCCTTGGAGGGAACTGAGGGTAGCAAGTGTGCTAAGTATGAAGCCGGATTGCGGATTGAACTCCGTAGTGTGATTGTGCCGATGGAGATTCAGGATTATCCGACTTTGGTGAATAAGGTTAGGCTGACCGAGGAAGTGCAATTACAGAGAACATTTTAACCAAAAGATAAGAGGTCGTTGAAGGCAAGAGGGTTCAGCTTCAAGAAAATGGGTTAGTTCTTTCGTGGCGGTAAGTCTTCTGTTACGTCTTCTTCCTCTTCTGGTCTGGGTTCTACTGGCCGTTCTGGTAGTCAGTCAGTAGCCGCGCATGCTATAATTGTGGCCAAGAGGGCCATATTTTGAAACACTGTCCGGCTAGTCAAATTGTTTGTTTCTAATGTGGACAAACAGGGCACCTTAGGCCTGATTGCCCACAGAGGCAGCAACCGAGTAGACATGGTAACCGAGCCAATACTTCTGGGACTCATGATGCTAATTTTCTGAGAGGAGGTAGAAGCGGTGGTGGTCGTGGAGGCCAACACTCAGGAAGGTCTGATGTTTAATCCAGTGGCACTCAGAATGTTATGGTCGGGTGAGTATTTGCCTTTGATGCTTCTGAAGTCGCAAGGACCGACAACTTGGTGCAGGGTAAGTGCCTTATTCATGGCTATCTCATAAATGTAATTTATGATTTGTGTGCGATTTCCCTGATGTATTTCCAGAAGAAATGCTGGAGTTGCCTTCCAGTCGGGAGATTGATTTTTCCAGGGGCCGAACCTGTGTCCCGTGCGCCTTATAGGATGTCTTTGGTAGAATTGAATGAAGTGAAGAAGCAAGTGAATGAGATGTTAGAGAAGGGGTTTATCCGACCGAGTGCTTCACCTTGGGGCGCTCCGGTACTATTGGTGAAAAAAAAGGATGGTAGTATGTAGATGTGTATCGACTACTGACAGTTGAATAAGTTGACGGTGTAAGAATGCCTGTATAAGTTGAAGGTAACAGAAGAAGAGTGGTTAGTAATAATTTTCAGTGATAAAATTGACGAGGCGATAATTCCCTCAGGAAAGGATTAAAGGAATGTATTATATGAATGATGGTCAAGTACGTGATAAGAGAAGTAGTAAGTGAATGACACTAAAAGGAGTGATTAAAAAGTAATTAAGCAGATAGATAATGAGGATGAAGAGAAGTTTTACCTAGTCGTTTGGACTTTGCATTGATATTAGGGTTACGTGGGAATCATAGCGGCTGGCCACCGTGGGTTCCTTTTAACATTAATTCATTGTGAAGTTGCCAATAGGCATAGGTAAATGAATCATGATGTAAACAGCTTGCATATCGAGCGATGATATGAATAGTTGGACTGTATACCCGACTTTCACCTGGCTTAACTACGAAGTGTTGAACTCTTGAGACTGATCACCTCAGGTAGTTGCACTAGTGGTTGAGGTCATGTGGAGTCAAGGAGACAGACGTGTTTTAGCTGATCATGGGTAATCAGATTTAGAGAAGAGAAGTGTATGATTCGTGTTTCTAAAATTGGTAAGTAATTAGAGATGAGGAACAAATAGAGATAAGATTTGGTAATGATGGAATTTGGAGATTCCGAGACCGAGTGGTGGTGCCTGCAAAAGGTGATTTCAGGCAAGCCGTGTTAGCTGAAGCACATAAGCATTCATCCCGGTGTTACCAAGATGTACCATGATTTGGAGAAAGAATTCTGCTGGTCGGGAATGAAGAAAACAATAACTGAATATATGAAGTCTTGCGTGATATATCAGAAATGTAAAGTTAAACATCAGAGACCCCCAGGTTTACTTCAACCACCTGAGATTCTGATTTGGAAGTGGGAGAGTATTACTATGGATTTTGTATCCGGGTTACCTCGTACCCAATCCGGGTGTAATACAATCTGGGTGATTGTAGACCGACTGACCAAGAGTGCTCACTTCTTGGCTATGAACATGAAATGGTCATTGGACCGACTGGCTAGGTTGTACATTACGGAGATTATAAGATTGCATGGCATACCTTCAAGTATTATTTCCGATTGGGATCCTCGATTTACTTCTAGATTTTGGGGAAGCCTGCAACAGAAATTGGGTACTAAACTAAGACTGAGTTTAGCTTATCATCCGCGGACTGATGGTCAGTCAGAACGGACTATACAGACCCTAGAGGATATGCTTAGAGCCTGTGTATTGGAGCAAGGTGGCTCATGGGAAAGATACTTGTCATTGGTAGAGTTGGTGTATAACAACTGCTATCATAGTAGTATTGGGATGGCTCCATATGAAGCTGTATATGATCGAAGGTGTCGTACACCTCTGTGTTGGAATGAAAATGGCGATGCCATTCATTTGGGGCCCGAGTTAATCCAGGAAATGAATGAACAAGTTGCTCTGATCCGAGAGAAAATGAAGATTGCCCAAGACCGACAGAAGAGTTACTACGACAATCGACATAGACCACTTGAGTTTCAGGCTGGTGACTGGGTATTTCTGAAGGTTTCACCGACCAAAGGTGTAGGTCAGATATTGAAGAGTCACAAGCTTCATCCGAGATACATTGGGCCGTATCAAATTTTGGAGAGGATCGGTGATGTTGCTTACCGACTGGATCTTCCCCAGTCGTTAACTAATATCCACAATGTGTTTCATGTGTCACAACTCCAAGCGTACATTCCGTGTGACTCCATGATTGTGCCGGATGATTCTATCTAACTAAAGGAGGACCTGACGGTGGAAGTTACACCGATCGGTATTGAAGAATACCAGACTAAACGGTTAAGAAATAAAGAGGTACCATTGGTAAAGGTGAAGTGGCAAAAATTTAAATGGGATAACCTACACGTGGGAGTTGAAGTCGGACATAAGACGGGTGTACCTAGATCTTTTCAGTAAGGTGCGTTGATTTCGGGGACGAAATCCCTTTTTAGGGGGGTGGATGTAACATCCCAGATATTTTAAGTAAAATTATGAGTAGTGGGAAATATTAATTATTGTTTTAGAGATTTATTTGATGTTTTTATGAATTATTATTAAAATAAATGCAATTATAAATAATTAAATGTTGTGAAAATAAATAAAATTATTTGATTGATTAATTATAAACAGGTTAAATGAGGTGGAATTAGAAAAAGGTAAAAGTTTAATTAAAACTTTTAATGAAAATATAAAAGAAATAGGGAAAAAACAGTTTTGCCCTTGAGCTTTAAATAATAAAGATCTCCTTTCTTCTTCTTCATTATCCATGCGAGCCTTCTTCTCCTTCTGTTTCTTCTTCTTCGTTTTCTCCTCACACTACTGAGCTGCATGCTCTGAGGGAAAGCTTCTTCCGTGTCAAAACTTCGAACGAACCCCATTTCCGTGACCGTGGTTTCGAGGTGAGTCCAATGGACCCTTTAGATTGGGTTATCTTTCTCCCTCTTCACTTTTTCTCTCTAGCCGATGGCCATGCATGGTGGGAGAAGCTTCTATTTTCCACTTCTCCAGTGCATGGGAGTTTGACAACGGTATTTAGAACACTTAGAGTGGTATAATGTTGATGGGTTTTGCGTTTTGACCTCTATAGGTAGTGAAACGAACGTCGGAAGACCGAGTGACGAAGCTGGTGTTGGATTCGGAGGTGGAACCTCACACCCAGTGCTTAGAGGACGCAATTGACATCAAGAGCAGATCGTTGAAGCTTGGAATCGAGGTAAGGGGGTGTTCGGGTTATAATTAATTAGAATAGGTAAATATTTTGATTCCGGGTCGTCGAACCAGTTATGAACACCGTAAAAGATATTGCTAAATGATAGTTGTATGTGGATGAGTTGTATGTGTATGCATGTATGAATATGGACATCGATCGATTTAGGATCGTGTGTGGCTTATAATGATTGAGTTTGAAATACTTGTTGTGATAATCGAAGTGTAGTAGCAATGTGATGTCGGGCTTGACAAGCAGGTTGCCCGTTTGATGAGTATGTATTGATGATGGCCACTCATGATATGATGAGAAATGTGAATTGTATATGTATGATAAATATTTGCTATGTGTGAGGATATTATATTGAGGGGCTTGATAATTCGGTCGCCCTACGTTGTGAGCACATGTCAGTTTCTGATAGTTGCAAATGATGATCGTAATGATATGCCTATGTTTATATAATTGAATATGTAATTATGTGGTAGAGGATGGCCAACAGTATGTATACCCCTCGTTTTCTGGCTTCCGTTGTCTTTGTGCCCAGTTGAGCTACCCAGTGGTCAAGTCAGACCCAGTGGTTGAGGTAGGGAGCCAAGTCGGGCTCGGTGAACCAAGTCGGGTTCACGGGATGTCAAGTCGGACTCCCAGCTGAAGGCCAGTCCTTTAGTATCCGGATACTAGGCGTCAATTTTGTCTGAGAGTTAGTGGTGACAATTGATGAATTATTAGTATTATGATGATGTGTATGTACTTGGTTAAATTTGCCGAGTGTGAATTGTTAAACTTGCCGAGTATGAATTATTATATTTGCCGAGTGTGAATTGTTAAACTTGCTGAGTATGAATTGTTATATTTGCCGAGTATGAATTGTTATATTTGCCGAGTGTGAATTGTTAAACTTATCAAGTATGAATTGTTATATTTGCCGAGTATGAATTGTTATATTTGCCGAGTGTGAATTGTTAAACTTGCCGAGTATGAATGGTTATATTTGCCGAGTATGAATTGTTATATTTGCCGAGTGTGAATTGTTAAACTTGCCAAGTATGAATTGTTATATTTGCCGAGTATGAATTGTTATATTTGTCGAATGTGATTGGCTATAATTGCCGAGTGTGATTTGCAATGTGAGGATAAAGTAATCAGATGGAATTTATACACATGTATCTTGTTATTTAATTTCCGTTCTAGATTAATTATGATGCGAAACACTCACCCTTGCTGTGGTTTTCAATTTAGTAACCAGTGACAAGGAAGAGGTCGGAGCCCTGGAGGTGCGCCAAGCGGAGGATTGATGCCAAAGAACCGAGTGATTATGAAATGAATGATGTGTGTAATATATAATGAGCTTTCTGTATATGTGATGCTACATGATGTTGTGTGTTGAACTAAATTCGAATCGGTATGTTGATTAATGTAGATATAAATTTATGATGCTAATATGGTCGGTGTTGAATTTTTATGAGTATGATATGTATATATATATTGGCACGGAGCCAATAATAGATGTAGGTGATAAATTGCTATGGGCAGGTTAGTAAATAATTGTTTGCTGTAGCATAGTTGATTACCGGGCGAATCTCTTCCGAGCGGATTCAGTCTTGTCCGAGCGAGGGCTGGTTGATTCTGTGCCTATTTCGCTCTAGCGAGTATCCCTCGCCCTTTCCGAGTAAGGTATGCCCGAGAGAACTCTTTCTGAGTGAAGGTTAGATTGTTCCCGAGAGGCATGACCAAGAGATGCACTTCCGAGTGTAGGAAGGTTAAGAGGTTCCCGAGTGGGATATGACCGAGTGGACCCATTTCTGGGTAAAAACTGAATTATGAAGTTTCCTTGCATGCCCCGTTGTCCGCTCAGATTTAAAATGTAGGACTCGCTCAAACGAGTCGATACTCGCCTAAGCGACCTTCATGGGTTTCGCTTAAGCGAATCAGGGTCTCGCTCAAGCGAGTGACCCCCGACTTTGTTTCCTTCTTCCGTTTATTTAATTAATTCAATTTTATTATTTGATTTATTTCCTATCGGTTAGTGTTTTGAGTCGGCTTAAGAAAAATAAATGTGGTTTTACATTAGGATCTAATTAACTATTAGTAAACGTGAAAAATTTATGGTGAAAAATGATTAAATGGATATAAATAAATGTAATATTGATGCGGGTCGTCACACAGTCTTTGGATCCCTCTTATTCTGGTATGTATTCGGTTCGTTCATGTGTCCCTCCCACTAGAAGCCTCCTAGGAGCCGCTCCTTGTCCGTGCCTATGCACCGGCGATCACTCCTCGCCCTCAACAGCGCCAGGATGTCACACCTACTCTCTTTTCACTATCACGACAACCTCTCCCTCTCAAGGGCAAAAACCCCTTTCTTCTTTTTCTTCACATTTCTTTTCTTCCTCTCAAGACACAACAATTATGTGTGCCCACTTTCCTCTTCCATTTTTCATTTTTCCTTCACCAAGCAAGAAGGAGGTTCTGGTGTTGGAAGCTCTCTCCTCTCCCTCCTCATTTTCATGCTCCCTCTCCCTTTCTTGAAGCTCACTTTCTTTTGTTGGTTTGAGATAAATTTCTCACCATTTTTTTGAGCTTGAGCCCTAGGTTAAGGGTATTTATGGTTTATGAGAGTGTATTGTGTATGGGTTATTGATGGGAACCATTAATGAGGTAAAACCCCAAGGTGGGGTGCAATAAATGTAAGTTTTATAAGTGTATTGATAGGTACACAAAAATAGTGATGCATGTGATGGAAGATGATGAATATTAATGATGGTTATTAGGTTTTAATGAAACTCTAACCTTAGAATTTGGGAGAAAACATATATAATGTTGTTATTAATGTTGGGAGAATGATACTAATGATGTGAAATGATGATATTGATGATGAATGAATATGCATGTGAAAACCCATTAATGGGTGTCGCGTGAATGTGAAATAAATGAAAATGAAAGGTGGTTCCAAGTAATAATGGCATAAGCACCAAGTAGTTGGCTTAGAATATGTGAATCTTAGTGGTTTAAACAAAATAATTATTTGATACATTGTGTGATGTAGGAACCGACCCCATTGGTGAAACGAGACCTTTGGACCGTGGTGATTTCTACTTCTCCTGAGGTAAGAGGGGCTTACATTTCTAAATGCATGATTTAATGCATTATTGATGTATGTGTATGAGTGTGATTCCATATTTTGGCTTAGCTGATTGTCTTGATAAAAAAATATGGCTTGAAATGTATTTAGAATGATTTGTGTTATGTGGTGGATATTGTCGGAATAATGACTTTGATGTCAAATGACATGTGGCTTATAACTTGTTTGAGATTAATGCTATGACCATGGTTGAATTGATTATAAATGGGTAAACATCCCATGATATGTATGTTGATAAAATTGATGGATATTGTTTGCCATTAACCATTGATATGAATGAAATCCAATGATAAATGGTAGTAATTGAGAAAGATGATGATATTGAAATCCACTAAGCAATGGTAGTGAGTTAATGATTATGGAGTGGAAATTTTAGGATGCACAGTGTTGGAGTGCATTGATCTGCATTTGCATCCATGGTATATTATTATGTTGTCTATTTTGGGATATTAGGGGTTCCAACAAGTAGGTCCAGTGGGAGGGCGACCCAGTGTACGGGTAAAATATATTGTTCCCTAGTGATTTAATGGAATCACGAAGTTGTCCAAAGTTTGGTGATGAGGTACCCTATGTGGCGGGCCTAGTGGGTGGGCGGCTTTGTGATAAGCGAGTGTCCTCAGTGTTTCTATAGGAAATAACTCTATCAATGTGTGTTCGGGAGGGGCTCGTAGCATTTGTGGCAATTAAGGCCATGTTGTTGATCTGCATGTCACGGGGTGACTAATTCTACTAGAGGGTAATAGTGGTTCGGTACTAGTGGAAGATGTTGTTATGCATGCAAAGTTTATGAGAATAAGTGTGTAACACCCCTTTATATACATGAGATGTGTATATTCTTATTGCTTTTAAAAACTTTTGAAAGATATATATATATATATATATATATATATAAATTTATCATTCCTTATCTCGCGTATACAAGGACGTATATATATCTAATTTTCTTTGAATATTGAAAGTAAAAAAAATTGTCTTTCAATATTTGTCTATAATGACAAAATAATTTATAGAAATCATAAGTGATAAAGGATTACAGTATTATATCTGAATGATAAAGTTTATCAAAGTTTAACCTTTACCTTGTTACAATTATCTAACTTGATATTGTAATAAGGCAAAGTAAAACTAAACTATACCTCTACTGCAACTGTGACCAATCATTTCCTAGTCCTTGAATCATTGAGTTTTGGAATTCCTACTCTTGTCATATCTCTTCATCTACCTGATTAAGGATGAGACCACTTTACCTTCTTGTAATTACATGTCCTTCCATCTTGGACTGCTAGCTATATATCACATAACATATATTTTGGACATAGAAATTCAAATAAGAAGGAGTGAGAAACAAAATATAATATCTTATAGATAAGACATAAGCATAAGGGTTTTCACAAACTAATATAATAATATCAGTCATAATCTCATACATAATCAATTATGAATATAGGGTTTCCACATACATAACAATTATATTTTCATTCACAACCACCCACATAGAATGTCACAATCACATGAATGTTATGTAATGCTTTTAATGCTACTATCTCATTCAGTTTATACATGTGGGCCCTTAAAGTTTTAATTTGCACTGGGCCAACCAGGAGTTTACACTGTTCTATAGTTCTAAATAATAATAACATAAATGCCTTCATGGCATATGAACAGCTTAACTTGCATGGAAACATTTAGAGACTAGTCAGATTGAGAAGGTTTTTATTGTGAAAGTACCCGACACTAGGGAGCGACCCCAGGTCACCTAAAGCACCCTTTCACACCCTCTCATTCCAAGGCTCGTAATTAAGCCTCCTCTAATGTATCCTCAGTTTCTATAATTCGTCCCCAGGCAATATCACATCTTATTTCTCTTTAATGATTCATGATGCATGAACTACTCGCATATTTAGTTGGTTAAGACTTTTAGAAACTCAATTATTAAATACCATAAAGGTTCAGAAATCATCTCAATAGACTATACATTCCATAAGTTCTTCTTTGAATTTCTGTTATACAGAAATAAATTTAGTACAGTCTTCGACTTCAGATCTCACCAAAATTAAGTTTGTTAGCCCAGGTGACCTCTAGGAAACTCAAGGGGGGGTGAATTGAGTAGTTAGGAACTTTTTCTCTAATAATTTTCTCCTCTAAAAACTCAATATGCAATGATATGTGATTTGAATAATAATGCTTAAAACATAAAGAGTTTAAGGGTTAGAGAAGTGCAAACAGAGATTTATACTGGTTCGGCCAACCACTGCCTACGTCCAGTCTTCTCAAGACACCCTTGAGGAAATTCACTATAATCAAATCCCTTGATTACACCACAATGGGGACTCACACCCCGATCACAAATGCATTGGATGCTACACCACACCCAAGCATATCACCCTTGGATACTACACCATACCCAAGAACATCACCCTTGGATGCTACACCACATCCAAGAAGAACACCCTCAGAGTTACACCACTCTGAGTATCAATCTCACTTTAGAGATAAAGAACTCTATAGAAAAACTCTCTTCAAGAGTATGATGAACAAATTGAGGAACAAGAAGAGTAATAACTCTATTAAGAGAATATGGCCATTATTGCTCTTAAGAAAAGATTGGAAGTATTTTTGTGTTGGTGTTATTGGTGTGCTTTTGCAAATGAAATACCCTCCTATTTATAGGAGAAGAAATGCCTTCAAGAGGTATGAAATTATTGATTAAAATAATTGGAAAGGTACCTCTTGGATAAAATAATATTTTATGAAAAGTTATAATGTTTCAACATGATTTTTTGCTTTCTGATCACGTTGTAATCGATTACATAAAATAGGTAATCGATTACAGCCTTTTAAAATCAGTTTTAAAACATAACGTTCATATTGTAATCGATACTTAAACATGGTAATTGATTACATTGCTGAGGTAATTGATTACACTAATGAGGTAATCAATTACACGATGTAATTGATTACACTAATGAGGTAATCAATTACATTCCATCAGAATGTATTCTTATTTTAAAACCTTTTTATATTAATGGTCGTACTTTCTTTTTATAGAGTCTTACTTTAATTATGCCTTGGTCTTGGATCTTCATTCTTGATCTCTGGCATTGGCCTTGTCATTATCAAAATCCTTCATGGTCTTTATTCTCCCCCTTTTTGATGATGACTATATTTCATTGATTTCATGACTCTTTTTGTGCTTGACATGGTATACTAAATCTTCAAGTCTTGCGTCCATGTTGTTAATCATGTCTTGCATATATGTTGTTGATATCAAAACCTTAGTTCTTCATTCTCCCCCTTTTTGATATTGACAATAATTCCTGAGAAGAAAAATAAACAGCATGCAAGATACAAGATTTTCTCCCCCTTAATTTTGGTTTAGTTGACAAGGTTTGATTGATTTTTCTCTTATTTTGCTTCTCATATATTAACCAGGTTTGATTGATTTTTCTCTTATTTTGCTTCTCATATATTACTCCCCCTTTATCAATGGCAAAAAGAATATAAGAGCATAAAGTTTTAGCACCTTATTGTTTGATGTCACTCGTTATTTTGATATTGCTCTTTGTTACTTGTTGATTGATAGATGCTTCAAGAAATATGTTGACTTTTCTTGTGGGCAAGAGTTAATCCTTAAGTGCTTCCCATCAATGATAATTCCTGCACTATTATAAATATTTGATCTTGGTACCCAAATTTTCTTGGGTCCTTGTGGGTTAGACATGGATACTATATTCTTAGGAACCCAAATCATTTTTGTCTCAGTATAGCCTTTGTTCCTTATATGACATGTAGATGCACTGTGACCTTTTCTCACATAATGAGAGAATTTAACAAATGGGCTAGTTGAGGTCTTTTGTGAAATAAAGAGATTTTTCTGCAACTTTTGCTTTTTGGAAGGATCAGATCCTAGTTCTACTTTTAAATGACATTTTTGTTTTCCAAGAAGAATATCTAAGTTATCTCTTCCTATAGTAAATTTAACTAATGCATTTTTCAAATCATCAATCTCTTGAATATGCTTTTGACATGTTGAACATGTATGTTTAATGATAGTTTCATTTTTAAGCTTAGTTTCTAAGTCTTCCTTTTCTTCTTTAACTTGTCCTAGTTCATGATTGACCTTTGATAGACTTTCTTCTAAGATTAGGTTAGAATTTTTCATATTTAAGAATTTCTTAGCTAGTTTTTTATATTCATTATGAAGATCTTCAAAAGCTTCTTGCAATTCATCAAATGTAGGATTTGAGTCATTTACCTCTTCGGTGTTAGTCATTAGGCACAGATTTGCGTCTTCATGGTCTGATTCCTTGGACGAGCTTAAACCATTTTCATCCCAGGTAATATAAGCTATTCTTTTATTTTTGGGATGCTTTTTCTCTTACTTGTCAGACTTCTTATTTAGTTTTAGACACTCTATTTTCATATGTCCATATTTTCCGCATTCAAAGCATTTTGGACCTTGGTTAGATTCATCATTTTTGAAGGAATTCTTGAAGTTCAGCTTCCTTTTCCCTTCCTCTTTCTTTAGAAACCTGTTAAATTGTTTAACAAATAATTTAAGGTCATTATAATCATTTATACCTTCTTCATCATCTTCTTCATCATCTTCTTCATTACTTTCTTTAATGGTTAATGATGATGCTTTTAGAGCAATACTTTTCTTCTTTTTGTTGCTTTCCTCATGTTGATTCAATCTTTCAAGCTCGAGTTCATGCTCTTGTAATTTTCCAAAGAGTGTTGCAAAGGACATGCTTGACAAATCTTTTGATTCTGATATAGCAGTTACTTTTGGTTGCCATTCCCTGTTCAAGCATCTTAATACTTTATCAATCAAATCTTCATTTGAAAAGGTTTTTCCTAAGCATGCAAGATGATTGATTATATGGGTGAATCTCTTTTGCATGTCTTGTATGCTTTCATTGTTGTTCATTCTAAATAATTCATATTCCCTAGTTAGGGTATTTATTCTTGATCTCTTAACTTCGCTTGTTCCTTCGTGAGTTACTTCTAAGGTATTCCACATCTCTTTTGCTGTCTTGCAATTAGATATTCTAAAGTATTCGTCCATTCCTAAGGTTGAGGTTATTATATTTTTGGCCTTGAGGTTACATTGGGCTTTTGTTTTATCCGCACCAGTCCTTTCACTTCTTGGTTTAATCATGGTCACTTCTCCAACTACTTTGGTTGGTATGAATGGACCATTTTAAATGGAGTCCCATATGTCTATATCAATAGCTTCTATGAATATTTGCATACGGGTTTTCCAATATTGATATCCTACTCCGTTAAATACAGGAGGTCTATGCATGGAGTTTCCCTCAGGAAAGATAGGATTGAAAGAGGCCATGGATCTTCTTGAGGTTGTTAAACCTTTTCCAAGATACGAGCTTTGATACCACTTGTTAGCCCAGGTGACCTCTAGGAAACTCAAGGGGGGGTGAATTGAGTAGTTAGGAACTTTTTCACTAATAATTTTCTCCTCTAAAAACTCAATATGCAATGATATGTGATTTGAATAATAATGCTTAAAACATAAAGAGTTTAAGGGTTAGAGAAGTGCAAACAGAGATTTATACTGGTTCGGCCAACCATTGCCTACGTCCAATCTTCTCAAGACACCCTTGAGGAAATTCACTATAATCAAATCCCTTGATTACACCACAATGGGGACTCACACCCCGATCACAAATGCATTGGATGCTACACCACACCCAAGCATATCACCCTTGGATACTACACCATACCCAAGAACATCACCCTTGGATGCTACACCACATCCAAGAAGGACACCCTCAGAGTTACACCACTCTGAGTATCAATCTCACTTTAGAGATAAAGAACTCTATAGAAAAACTCTCTTCAAGAGTATGATGAACAAATTGAGGAACAAGAAGAGTAATAACTCTATTAAGAGAATATGGCCATTATTGCTCTTAAGAAAAGATTGGAAGTATTTTTGTGTTGGTGTTATTGGTGTGCTTTTGCAAATGAAATACCCTCCTATTTATAGGAGAAGAAATGCCTTCAAGAGGTGTGAAATTATTGATTAAAATAATTGGAAAGGTACCTCTTGGATAAAATAATATTTTGTGAAAAGTTATAATGTTTCAACAAGATTTTTTGCTTTCTGATCACATTGTAATCGATTACATAAAATAGGTAATCGATTACAGCCTTTTAAAATCAGTTTTAAAACATAACGTTCATATTGTAATCGATTACTTAAACATGGTAATCGATTACATTGCTGAGGTAATTGATTACACTAATGAGGTAATCAATTACACGATGTAATTGATTACACTAATGAGGTAATCAATTACATTCCATCAGAATGTATTCTTATTTTAAAACCTTTTTATATTAATGGCCGTACTTTCTTTTTATAGAGTCTTACTTTAATTATGTCTTGGTCTTGGATCTTCATTCTTGATCTCTGGCATTGGCCTTGTCATTATCAAAATCCTTCATGTCTTTATTCTCCCCCTTTTTGATGATGACTATATTTCATTGATTTCATGACTCTTTTTGTGCTTGACATGGTATACTAAATCTCCAAGTCTTGCGTCCATGTTGTTAATCATGTCTTGCATATATGTTGTTGATATCAAAACCTTAGTTCTTCAGAGTTTCCAAGCCTTAAATATCTTAAAACTTTCTCTTAGAAAACTTTACATATTTACATAATCTTTCTCAAATTGAATCTTAACTAGATTAAGTTTAGAAATCTCGATGATGACAAAATATCCTTTAGTTATTTCGTTGTAGAAAACCAAAATAATTTACTTTAAACTTCTAATTACTAAAATAAAATAATTTTTAAAATCATTAACTAAGAATAGTTAAAACTATAAAAAAATTTCTTTAATTCAAGAATTAATTATCTCAACCTTTAATTTTCATAAAATAGCTTCTCTCTAATACTAGATTTTATTCTAAAGATTAAAAATAAAGTTAATGAAAATAATTTCTAAGAAGAAATAAAATACTAAAATAATTATAAAATACTTTCTCTTAGAATAAAAATTTAAAGAGTAAGGTAAGCAAATTCTTACTGAGTTTTAACTTTCCGTCATGCTTGCTATATAATCAAACTCCATATCATAAGGTCATCAATCACAACCAAATATTGTCAATCACAATTAAATATCATCACTCATGACCAATTATTATCAATCACAATCAATTTATCAATCATAATTAAATCAAATAAATTACTTATCATTCATAAATATCATAATTTAAAGTTTAACGGTTATTTAAGTTAATAAACTTAATTTTTAAGTCTTTATAGTCCATTCCTTGCACAGGTCTATTTAAGTCCAAATAGGTCATAATAATCTAAGTCCTTGCATAGGTTTAGTTCGATCCATATAGGATATAAAAGTCCAAGTCCTTGCACAGGTTTAGTCCAGTTCGTATAGGTTATAAAAGTCCAGGTCCTTGCATAGGTATTTCAGAATAAGTTACACAAGATACTTAATTTAAAATTTATTATTTTAAAATAATAATATTATTAAATTTAAAAGAAGTAGGGGACTCCCCCCATTATTCTTATGTCTTTTCATATTATATTTTTATCCCACCCCTTACCTGGAATTGCTACCAAAAGTGAATTCGTTTTGTGCCTTTGAGTTCTAAAAAAATATTAATACTAATTTATTTCAATATAGACGATGAAAATTAAGATTACTATTAGAAATAGTGAATAGTAATTATGCATAGTAATAGTAAATAGTAACAGTAAATAATAAATCATCAATAGTAATGATAAATAGTAATTTTTTGAATAGTAATAGTAAATAGTAAATCGTGAATAGTAATAGTAAATAGTAAATTTTAAATAATAACAGTAAATGATAAATCGTGAATAGAAATGGTAAATAGTAAATTTTGAATAGTAATAGTAAATAGTAAATTTTGAATAGTAACAGTAACTAATAAATTTTGAATAATAATAGTAAATAATAAATTTTAAATAATAATAGTAAATGGTAAAGTATGAATAGTAATGGTAAATAGTAAATAGTAAATAGTAAATAGTAATAGTAAATCGTAAAAATAACATAATGATAATTTATTTTTACCATAATAACTTATTCATAATAGTACTAGTATATTAATGTTTTAAGAGTGCTAAAAAGAATAAACTAAATAATCATAAAAAGAATATAGAAGAAAGATGTTATTACCTTACACCTCTGACAAAATTTCTTTTTACCAAAAGAATTTACTTCCCACTAATTTCTTAAGCACTATCTCTCTAGATTCTCTCTCTAATTTTGGTGTGTAAATGTTGTAAATAAACTATCTATTTATAGGAAGAGAATTTTACTATTTAAGATTACCTAATTATTTATTTTACTATTCATGATATAAGTATTTATCAATCGGTGACTATTCATGATGTAAGTATTTACCAACTGATGATGTAAGTAATAAGTAAGTGATGATGTCGGCAGTGGCATTTTGGTTAGTAGATAAAAGGTTAAGGGTATTTTGGTCATTTTCTCAAATATTTAAAAAATTCAAAAAATTCTAGAAAATCATAAATAATGCATAGATCAAAAAGTTCTAAAGAATCATATTCTAATTCCTTCAAATTTTTATTTTAAAATTCTAATAAGAGTTAAATCTTAAATATATAAACACATAAATATAAGAATATAAAATAAAAATTGTGAATAATAAAGATATTAAAATTCTTAATATAATTTTCTTAATTAGGGAATACTAATTAAGTCATTTAAAATCTTCGTTTAATATATATATTTTATTTTATTATTATTTTATTTTAAAAAAATAATTAAATATAAGTACCAAAATTTTATAAAAATATTAATTAGTTATTAATCAACTAACTAATAATAAGTATTTTCTCATTAAATAGGTATGAATATCTACTTTCTATTTGAGTAAAAAAAATAGGATGTTACAAAGTGTACACATTTACTACTGTAGTAGGGGCATAGTAGCACACCTATGCTTGACCCACATATTATATGATATTGTTTCCTATAGTCGGATCTGCAGTTGATACTGTGACATTTGGGTATATGCATTAGTTTTAAGAGCATTTACATATAGCCGAGGATATGCCGAGTATTGATAGCCCTTAGAGGCAATGAAGTATTGAAAGTGAATGGACAAACTTGTAATACTAACCTTGAATGAATTGTTGTGATTAATGTGAGTCATTAATGGAATGTTATATTATGGCTTGGTATGTGAGTTATTGTTATAATGTTTAATTATGGCATTATGATTGAAGCATGTGATCTGGTAGAGTAAAGTATGATATACACATGTATATATATCATCATAATGTATGGCTTGATACATTTGGTATGTGTTACTCACCTCCTAGTGGCCATTTTAAAGGTTGATGTAGATATGTTAAAGTTCTACTCTTTTGGAGGGTGAGCATGGAAAAAGGTAAATATTGGGAGGAAGCTTTTGAGCCTTGGCCGACACTTATGTATGACAATGTATCAAGTTTGTTTTAGGAGTGAGACTACTGAGTTAAATATGTAGGCCTATTTTAGAGGTCCTATGGGAAAATTGGGCCTATGTGCTTTGAATATCACTTTTGGAACGAATGTGTATTTAAGTTGATTGATAATAAAAATGATATATGAATAGCATGACTACTAGTATTATAAATGTGATGTATGCTTATTAAAAATAGATGTTTGGAACGTGTGTTAGTGAAAATATGGATAGGCCATATTCCTACGTTATGGCTAAGGCTTTATATAGAGGCCATCCTTAACTCATAAGAGAATGGAACTGGTGTGCAGCATTAGTTGTGGCCAAATAGGCTCATACTGCAATTTGGTATGCTTAGTTTAACTTAAATATGTTTAAGGCGCCATTGGTACATAAAATGGTCTGGAGTCTAAATGATTGGATAAAACTTGTTGATATAAGTTATATTTAGGTGTATGAATGTGTGTCCATTGCAAGTTTAGATTAAATCGTTGCATATTGTATTTTTGTGAGCCATGTAATTTGAATTACCTATGTTAAAAGCTGTCTTCTGATAATCCTACTCAAGTGAGAATGCTACATATCAGTATTTTGCATTCTGGCTCATTCTTGCTCGAGCGAGAGGCAGGGTGTGTGTTTTTCGCTCAAGCGAGTAAAGCTCACTTAAGCAAAAATGGTGCAATTGGACTCTGTTGAATTTTCACCCAAGCGAGTAAGATCTCACTCAAGCAAATAAATGGTATTTGATTCTGCCTTATTTTCACTCAAGCGAAAGGTGTCTTGCTCAAGCGAGAAAATATGAATTTGAGTCTATGGCTCTAGATGATTTTCGCTCGAGCGAATATGGCTCACTCAAACGCATGTCGAGGGTCTGATATTTTGGTGTTTCTTGCCCAAGCGAGCTTGACTCGTTCAAGCGAATTTTGGGGGTTTGCTTAAACAAGAGCTCCCTCGCTTAAGTGAAACCATCAAAATTGCATTTTCTTGATTTTCCTTTTTCCTTTCCTCATTTTCGGGTCTTTCTCATATCTTCATATATGAAACTAGGCGTATGCCCTGTATATATATTTCTTTCTTTGTAAACTCAATTATCTCTGCATACATGTTGAGGAGATTATTTATCGATCCATTTTCTAAATTCTTTAACTTTTTCATTCGGTTTTCCATGATCCAAGTCTTGATAAACAGTTGTATGTTCAAACTTTTAAAACACAACAAAAAATTTACTCGTATCTTTACCTATTTGATTAATTTAATTATTTTAGTTGCACTGGGATTTGGGTTCAGGGAATCGGAGGGCGTCGTTACATTAAGCCTACTTATTTTATTCCTGTAAACATTTGTTACCCCATGGAGAAGTTACCAAAATTATACATAGAAGACGTAGTATGCTTGCATGGAGTTCCTTCAAGTATAAGTTTAGATCGAGACCCTAGTTTCACATAAAATTTCTGGAAGAGTTTGCACAAAGCTTTGAGAAGCAGATTACGTCTAAGTTCAATATATCATCCTCAAACTGATGGACAATTTGAAAGGACAATACAATCTCTAGAAGACTTGTTACGAGCTTGTATGTTAGAACATAAAGGAAAATGAAATCAATTCTTGCCATATATGGAGTTCACATACAACAACAGTTTTCATGTTAGCATTGACATAGCACATTTCAAAGCATTATACAGAAAAAAATGTAGGACTCTGCTATGTTGGTTTGAGATGGGTGAAAACTTAATGTTAGGACCAAAGTTGGTGCAGCGCAACAAGAAAATCAAAATGGTTTAAGAAAAGATAAGGGCAATACAAAGCAGGTAGAATAGTTACTATGATAAAAGAAGAAAGCCGCTCAAATTTCAAGAAGACAGTCATGTATTATTGAAAGTCACACCTACGGTCGGGGTTAGTTAGGCAATGAAATTTCAAAAACTAACTCCTGATTTATTGGTCCTTATCAAATAATCAAGAGAGTTCGCCTTTTAGCTTACCAAATAGCTTTACCGCCCTTTCTTTCAAATATCCATATGTCTTTCATATGTCACAATTACGGAAGTACATATCTGACCCTTCATATGTCATTAAGTCTAATATCATACTAGTTAAAGATAATCTTACGGATGCACCACCTGTCACTACTACAAAAAAGGCATTTGTCAGCAGTTTCGTTACTGCTATTGTCAGCGGTACAGGCGCAGAAAATAAAGGTGCTAACAATAGCACTAATAACAACATCAACGCTCACACCGCTGACAGTGGCTATGTATTGTCAATGGTTATGGTGCAGAACTATAGATAATAGTCCATAAATGTCTGTGGTTATGGCGCGGAACCATAGATAATAGTCCACCATTATGTGCGGTTAAATCTTTAACCACAGAAAATATTTGGTGTTTTCTTTATTAATTTTAGTTTTTTAATTTACTAACCTGTATTGAATATTAATAAACTAATTTTTACACTAATGGTTTCAGAACTAAAGATATAACAATATCAATACCCAAAAAAAATTAAAACACCAACTAACATCTTTTTAAAATGGGTTTAGTTTCATGTACCTATATTATTATTATTATTAGAAAATCATATTGCCAAACTACATCAAGCCCAAATACCACACGGGAGGGAATAGAGGAAAAATGTGCCTTCATATGCTTTAATTTTAATTAGTGGGCATGAAAGTTGATACAAATTAAAGCAAGCAAAACATGTTACCCAATTTACTACAGTAGAAAGAACACGAATCATTAGAGAATGTGCTAAATATTTAACAAAATGACAAGGGACATACATTTACAATAAAATCTACTTTCAGTATTTTGTAACAGAGGAAAACATTACATGCCAAAATAGAAAGAGATACCTAAAAAATAAAAAACTCACCTTGAAGAAAAGAGAGGAGTACACTCCAAAATGTAGCTTTCTACGGACCACCAACAGCAGTAACACATGAAATGCAGAGGAGAAAGATGGACCATAAAATAGAAGCAGAACACACACGAGCAGAGAGAAGGGGAAAGAAAAAGTTACTTTTTAGAAGCAACAAGCATTAGAAAAGTCACCCTATAAGAAAAAGACAAATTTTAAATTTTAAATGAACACATTCATGAAGTAGCGAACCCCCACATGGAGCATACTAATTTCACTATTGTCAGCGGTTGAGACACCTAACCGAAGACAAAGTAATTTTCTACGTTTCATGCAACACTATTATTAGCGGTTGAGACACTTAACCACAGACAATGTTATTTTTTGCGTTTCATAATGCAACCGCATACAACCTTATTTATGCATCAATGTCTGCAGTTTCGTCCAACCGCAGACAAAACTAGCATGTCCTTTTGTAATTTTTGTTGTAGTGTGTCAAAATAGCTGACAAAAAAATCAAAAAGTTAAGAGGCAAGAAAATTTCATTTGTAAAGGTCATCTAGAATGGAACGAAGGGTGAAGATGCTACATGGGAACTTGAAACTGAGATGAGATAGTCTCATCCTCACTTATTTTCCTGAAGTATGTAAATTTTAAAGATGAAATCTTTTTAGGGGAATAGAATTGTAACACCCTTATTTTTATTATTTTATTCTATTAAAATTTTTAACTTAGAATTTTGAGAGAATATAGAGTATTTTTCATCATTATATTATTTTTTAGATTTTTTTTGAATTTTCTATGAATAAAGAAAAAGAAAACTTTCTTTTGGCATCCCTCTAAACCGCCCTTTATAATTTCAATCGCTTCATATGCATTTTACTATACATGCACGAAATTTCAAATTTGTAGAATAATCCTATGTTAGATTTTTCATTCTAGTACATTAACTAATATTAATATAAAGAATGTGTAGTAAATTTCTTTCCTATACATAAAGCGTAGAGGAACAAAGATTTTTATAGAATTTTAGAAATATAATAGTCTTAAAGAGAAAATACCAGATATAGGGAAGAGAATATTTTCTATAGAAGACATGATTCTGTCAAAATTATAAGGTAATGGTAACTATATTTTACACTTGTTTTATGATTATGAAGTTAATTTTTATATCATTTTATATATATTATTCTACCAGTTCTACTAGTACTATTACGAGTTACTATTCTAAATATAGTATGTTACTATTCTAAATAATAAATTACTATTAACTATTTGTAACTACTATTTACTCCTATTTATAGGTTACTATTTTCTATTCACTATTTATCAGTTACTATTTACTATTTACTTGTTATTATTTACTATTTACTATTTACGATTACTATTTACTGATCATTATTTATAAGATAGTAATTTTTATAGAATAAAATTTACTAACAATTATTCTATGCAAGAAAACTTTTAATCTATATATCTTAATTTTTATTTTGAGTATATTAATTATGATGTACTTATTTGCATATTTTGTAATAAAATAATAAAAGAGAAAATTTTTATATAAAAAGTTTTATTTGAAATAATTTTGCTATTAATTTTTTAGAATTCCATATCTTGTGTTATATACTAAAATGAATTGATGTTAATATATTTTTTGTAGAACTTAAAACAAATTATGCACAGGCTTTTCATAATGAATCAAGTTGCGTAGGTAAGGGAAAATGAGATAAGAATATAATATGAAGAGACATATGGAGAATAGATAGAGTCTCATGCTCCTTTTAAACTTATAAACAATAATGATATTTTAAAATAATATTTTTTACAACATTAAATAAATAAATAATTTGTTAAAAAGTTTAAAATACACATATCTGATGTGATTTATCTTGATTGACTTGATATAAACCATATCATATGAGGATTGGACCATTATAACCTAATATGGATGAAGATAGACCTATGTAAGGATTGGACCATGAATAATCGACATAGACTTTAATGATTAGATCACCATTGAAATTTAACTATAATGTATATGAATGTTATATTATTGACTTGATTTAATTATGTTTGATACTTTTGTGTAGATATGGAGAATGAGTATTATTATAATGTGGTCATTCCTAAAGAGAATGATATGTAAATTCTTGGATTGCTACTTAGGTAGACTAGTCTACCAGTATTCTTCTTAGGCTACCATCTAGATTTGACATTCTTTCATGAATTTTAATCATAACCAAATTATTTTAAATCTACATTTGATATTATATAATTAGTCTTAAAATAAAATGTGTTTCTTTTATTTAAATTAGTTTTTCATTTCTTATTTTTAAATTGGTATTTTTAGATTCCAATTAATTAATATATGTCTAATTTTTAGGTGAATAATTATTGAATAAATTATTAATTGTAAACTATATCAACTATACTGCTTGAGAACAAAGGGTTCTTTTTATTTAAAAAAGTATATATGCTTTATAAGCATTTATTTAAATTTGTAGTAGAACCATTATACATTACCACTTTTAGTTGGTAATTTCAGTAGGTATTTTGAAGTCATCCTTTGACATCTTCAGAAAGTTTTTCAATAAATATCCTTCAGATTCAACGTTAAAACACTAACCAAAATGGATATCAAAATTGGGGAAAGAAACACAATAGTTTCCAGTTCCTTTTTTAAGGCAATCTTCATGAGATTCACATAAGAGATGATGTTGATCTACCATCTTTGTAACAGTTGCAATGATATGGTTTTTCATACAAACTGGCCAGTCACATGTACAATCCGGCGTGTAACATGTACCCGTGAAACAAGTTTCTCCACATATAAGAATATGTCCTTCTGTCCTTTTCACTGTAAACATAACTAAATTGATATGCCAAACGTGATTACACTCATCATATATATATTCCAATTTTTGATGCTTCCAAGAAAATAATGGAAACCTATACCAGCAAATACGTTGATATTCCAAAGTTGAGTAGAACAAATGCAATTATATATATGCATCTGTGTGTATATTAATATTGTAAATTGTATAGTTAGAAATTAATTGAAGAAATGATAATGAAACACACTACGTACCAGAAGCAACAAGGAAGAAGATCACGACAAGAGAAGTAAGCCTAACGTAAGCCATAGTTAATGAGAATAACGAATTAAATGTGTTATAGGTTTTGCTGTGCGTTGGTTCCTTCTTCCCGCCAGCAATTTATAGGCAATCAAAAACCTATCGTTGCGTCCATTAAAATATTATATAAAGTTCACACACCAGTGTCACGCTTTGATTAATATATTATATAAAATTAACACGCGAACCCCTCGTTGATTAAAATATTATATATGTAAAATTCGATGATCGTGAGCCATGCATTAGAGTCAACTTTCGGTCCGTCAATTTATTTATTTATTTACCCATTTCTGAACCTATTGTGTTATACTGGTTTATTTCAAACTCGAGGTTATCAGTAGTGTGTAACATCTGGTTTTTGAGAAAGGCTTAGGTAGTAATGAATGATGAAATAGGATTGATTGATGTGAATTGTTTGTATTTGTAGCTGTGTTAATGATATGTTAATTGATTTGGTGTACATGTGGGCTTCGACTTATTTATGAATTTTGTGAGGGCAGAGAGTATGATTAGATGATGAGATAGGAATGATAAATTATGATTTGTACATGTTGATGATTAATGTTCATTAATAATTAATTTACATAAAGAGATATAATTAATTTATAATTAATAAGATAGGAGATTGGGGAGAGAAATGGAGTATATTAGAGATGGTAATTAATTAAAAATCATACAAGGTTGACATAAGTAGGAATACAAATTATAAAGTTTAGTAAAGAAAATTTAATGGGCTTCTAGTAAAGCGTGTGCTCTAGAGGATCGAACCAGGAATTTAATCGGGAACCGAGGCAAGCACTAGAAAATACCAGAAGGCCCTGAGATAAGGAGAGTACCATGAAACCTATTATTCAGTATGAAAATATCTCCTATAAAATTTATTTGAGATTTTAAGGAGCTGGTTAGATCCTCGGCCCTCTTGACCATTTTCTTGAACTGGGCACTTATTTGGTCTCGAACCTACCAACATTATTTGTGGTATAACTCTTTCTTCTGATATCAAAATCGAGTCATTCTTGTTTCTAATTGTTCATATTGAAAAGTGTAACATTTCTCATGAACGACTTAAGGTTTAATTCCAATAGATTTGATCATTGGAATTTATTTAAGGAATTAAACCGATAATTCATTTTGTTTCTACACACCCTTAGTATTTTTGGTCTATCTCCCTCTACCGTTATCGAAATTGAATGACTCTTGTCCTCAAATTTCTGTACCGAAATTTCCTACAACTCTTGTGCTGATCGTAAAACTTGGTTCTTGCCCAATCAATATAGTTTTTAAATTTCCTAATCAGCCTGACCCTTCTTTTGTAATTTTGGCTTTTCTTTTTTGTATGACCTTGAAATTGAATGATTCATTTTTTGTTAGTTCCTAAACTTGTATATCTACAACTTTAATGAAGAGTCTAAGAGCTAATTTCTTGTGTATTTTTCTCAACAATATTTCTAAGTAAGATGACCCATAATTTGTTGGAAATTGATAGTTTCAGTAATCGGGGCATATCTCTTGCCTCCGATATCGGTTTTTCTGTGCTAAGCGTGTTTCGAAGGGGAAACGAATATCTATAACTTTTTTGTTCTACGTTTTCTCTGATTCTGACCCTAGAATTAATTATTAATTTCGTGAATTCACTTTCTCCTTACCCATCATAATTGCCCTTGAATATTTAATTGATCCTAAAATCTTTTAATGTGTAAGTTGAATCCAATTTATCAAAATTTCTTTTCACAACTTTTAAAATCCTTAATATCTTGTCTCTTGAAATAAAAATTCCCTATGTAAATAAATTATTTCTATTTGTTCCAATTTATTTTTACTCTTAAGTTAAAACCTTGTAATATTCAATTGTTGTGTATCAATTTTCCCTCTTTTCCTCACTCGGTGCACATATACACCATAACCCTCACCCCACTCAGCTCCATATATTTGACATCTCACTCTCTCAATTTCAAAGTCCCATCTCTCATTCCACTTACTTTCTTTGCTGCATAAGGGAAAAAGCCATCGTCTTTGTCTCTTCTCTTCCCTCCTTATGCGTCCTCCACCATCACCAGTCAAGCCCTCCATTGACCAACACCTCTTTTTTTCCCCCTCTTCTTTTTATAAGCAACACCATCACCCTATCCTTTTCACTATGAGTTCCTTCTCCTTCCTCCAAAGGCCACAAAAACCCTAACCCTCATTCCTTCTCTTTACAACCCGTGGGTGCCCTCCTTCCATGCATGTCCTTATTGAGTTCCCAAATCACCACAAACCATCTTGCATGTCTTTTTCATCATGATTAAGCACCATCTAAGGGTTAGAATCTTTCTTCTCCTCCCTCACTTTGGTGAAACTCACAAGCACCATAAGACCCAAGGTGGGATCTTTACCTTCTTCCTTACCACGACAACACCTACCTTTGCCATTTTAAGCTTCGGATCATTATTACAGGGTTTAAGAACCAAAGAAAGTCATCACCTCCTTCCTCTTCTTGCTGGCCGAGACCTCCACCTAGCCAAACAAAAATAGGATTTAACATCATTTTTTTTTTGCATTTCACATCGATTTTCAAACCAATATGGATCTGGCCGTTGTGAAATATGGGTACATCTCACATCATTTTAAAATTGACGTGAAATAGGGATTTCACATCGGTTTTTAAAGAAAAACTATGTGAAATTGTTATCTCACATAGGTTTTTTACATAACAGATATGAAATAAGGGACTTTTAACATCGGTTAATAAAACCGATAAGAAATAGGGGACATATTGTAACATCCCATTTTCAACACAAATAGAAAATAGATATTAATATATCTTTCATGAGAAATACATACTATAAGTTAGTTTATTACTATCATTTTTTATGAAATTTTGGTATTTATATTTAATTATTTGTTTTTTAAAATAAAATAAAATAAAATAAAATAATAATAAAATGAAAATATTTATGAATGAGAATTTTAAAATGACTTAATTAGTATTTATTGATTAATGAAATTATATTAAGAATTTTGAATATTTTTATTATTCACAACTTTTATTTTATGTTTATGTTTTTACATATTTATGATTTAACTCTTATTAGAATTTTAAAATAAAATTTTGAAGGAATTAGACTATGGTTCTTTAGAACTTTTTGATCTACATAACATTTATGATTTTCTAAAAATTTTTGAAATATTTTAATAAAATAATATATTTTAAATAATTTTAAATTCATATAAAGTTACTTAAAATTAAAAATATTTACAAAAAAGTGAATTTAAATTATAAGAAAATTTTCTAAAATCCATTTTAAGTAGACTTATCTAAAAATTATCAGTTTGAGTAAAATTTTGATTTTTACCAATCGTAAAAAAACAAAAACGTACTAATAAATTTTTATTAACAGAAAATTTTAGATTTTTAAAATTTAAACATTATATTATTTATTATAAAATTAGTGAGAACTGATATAATATCGCTAAATTTCAAAAAGGACTGATTTTGAATATTTAAAATATACCGAGTGAATAGTTACTATTTGGCTTAATAATTCAACCGACATTTACTATACAAAACACTGTACATGACCGAAAATTTCAAACTTGCATAGTAACCAGAAACGAAAATTTCTAAAATTGTATAGTACTTTTATATTAAAATAATGAAATGTATAGTGAAATTTTTTTTTATAAATACCGAGGTTTCTAACAAAGGAAATCATATTTTCAGATTAAGTTTTCTTAATATAACAGTGTTAGAAAGATAGTGGTAGGAATAAGAAAGAGAAATAAAATTTTTGGAAGGAGGTTCTATCAAAATTATAAGGTAAGAATAACTCTCTTTTATACTTTTTAGGTTTATTTTCTTATCATTTTAGAAATCTATTATTATACTAGATATAATATTATTTTAAGTTACTATTTTGAATAGTAAATTACTATGTCAATAGTAAATCACTATTACAAATAGTAAATCACTATTCAAATAGTAAATTACTATTAACTATTACTATTTATCTTTACTATTTATGTTTTACTATTTACCATTACTATTCATGTTTTACTATTTACTATTCACTATTCATGATTTACTATTCATTATTCACTATTCAAAATTTACCATTTCTGTTTTAAGTAGAAATCTTAATTTTCATCTTATAACTATATTAAAGTGAAATTGGTATATTTTAGAACTCGGAGACGAGGCGCGCACAGACTTTCCATAACGAACCAAGATTCAAGAAGTAAGGGGGAGTGAGATAGGAATATAATATGAAAAGACATAAGAATAATGGGAGAAGTCCCCTACTCCTTTAAAAATTAATAATATTATTATTTTAAAATAATAACTATTTAACTTAAAAATTTATAATAAATTTTAAATTGAGTATCTTGTGTAACTTGATCTAAATACCTATGCAAATACCTAGATAACCTGTGAACATGATTGAACCTTTGTAAGGATTTGGACTATTATGACCTGTATGGACTGAACTATAACTATGCGAGGATTGGACTATAAGGACCTACATAGACTTATGTGAGGAATAGACTATAAAGACTTAAAATTAATCTTATTAATCTAAATAACCATTAATATTTGAATTATATTTATGACTGATATTTAGTTGATTTGATTTGATTATAATTAATAACATTTGATTTTGATTAATGATATTGTGATTTATAATACTAGACTTGATTAATAATATTTGTGATTTGATGATATTTAATTGTGATTGATGATATTACAATACTTGATTGTAATTGATGAATGATTGATGACCTTGTGATATAGAGTTTGAGCATATAGCAAGCATGACGGAAAGTTAAAACTCAGTAAGAATTTTCTTACCTTACTCTTTAAATTTTTATTCTAAGAGAAAGTATTTTATCATTATTTTAGTCTTTTATTTCTTTTTAGAAATAATTTTCATTAACTTTATTTTTAATCTTTAGAATAAAATCTAGTATTAGAAAGAAGCTATTTTATGAAAATCAGAGGTTGAGATAATTAATTCTCGAATTAAATTTTTTTTATAGTTTTAAATATTCTTAGTTAATGATTTTAAAAAAAATATTTTCTTTTAGAAATCAGAAATTTAAATTGGTTTTCCCTAATGAAATAACTAAAGGATATTTTGTTATAGTCGAGATTTCTAAACTCAATCTAGTTAAGATTCTAATTGGGAAAGATTATGTAAATATGTGAAGTTTTTTTAAGAGAAAGTTTTGAGATATTTAAGGCTTGGAAACTCAATTTTGGTGAGATCTGAATTTGAAGATTGTACTAAATTTATTTTTGTATAACAGAAGTTCAAAGAAGAACTTATGGGAATGTACAGTTTATTGAGATGATTTTGTGAACCTTTATGGTATTTAATAATTGAGTCTCTAAAAGTCTTAACCAACTAAATATGCAAGTAGTTCATGCATCATGAATCATTAAAGAGAAATGAGATGTGATATTTCCTGGGGACAGATTATAGAAACTGAGGATACATTAGAGGAGGCTTAATTGCGAGCCTTGGGATGAGAGGGTGTGAAAGGGTGCTTCAGGTGACCTGGGGTCGCTCCCTAGTGTCGGGTACTTTCATAATAAAAACTTTCTCAGTCTGACTAGTCTATAAGTGTTTCCACGCCAGTTGAGCTGTTTATATGCCATGAAGGCATTTATGTTATTATTATCCGGAATTATGGAACAGTGTAAACTCCTGGTTGGCTCAGTGCAAACTAAAAACTTTAAGGGCCCATATGCATAGAATGAATGAGATTATAGTTGTGAACACCTATTTTGGTCCAGTCAATTTTCACCAAGAATAGAGAATTTTGTCATTTGGAACCCCTTCTTTCTATTTGTGCTCGTCTTCGGGATTGTCTTAGGTTCCGAGTGATATTCTCAAGTGAAAAGAATTCTGAGAGAATTGAATTCCGACTCGGAATGATCATTTCCGAGTAGGGAATCTCCGAGTAAGAAGTCGCCGAGCGGTATGTCTCTGAGTAAGGCATTTTCGAGTGGGCTTTAAGTGTGGGAGTTACCTTCGAACGAAGAAAAAGCTCTGACTATGAGTAAATACCTCTCGGGTGGAGATAAATCTGAGTGAAAATTCCCGATCAAAGCCAGTCCGAGTGAAAAAGGAACTGAATTTGAATAAATACCGTCCAAAGGTATATATCCGAGTGAAAATTCCCGATCAAAGCCAGTCCGAGTGAAAAAGGAACTGAATTTGAATAAATACCATCCAAAGGTATATGTCCGAGTGAAGGATTACCGATTGAAGCAGCAAGTCTGATTTGGGGACAAGTGTCTTTTTCTAGGCAAAGGTGTTCCCGGGAGGAGGGCTCCCGTTTGATGCCATTCTGAATGAAAATGAGTCTGATTCGGGATAAGTACTTTTTCTGGGCAAAATTGTTTCCGAATCGAAGATCCCCGAGTGAGTTGATCCTGAATGAAGAAACACTCTGAACTCCAAAAGAGCACTTGTGGAATAAGGGTGTCTCTGAGTGGACCGTCCCAAAGACTATCATCTGAGCAGAAGAAGCCACTGAATGAACACTTGTTGAATAAGGAGGTCTCCGAGTGGTGTGATTCGGAGAAGATGGCATTCTCGAGCAAAGAACAGGTCTCTGAGTGGTGTGATTCGGAGAATATGGCATTCTTGAGCAAAGAACAAGTTTCTCCGAGTGTTACGTTTCGGAGAAGATGTCCTTTTGAGCAAGAAAAAGGTCTGACCGGTAATGAGCCTCTTTCGGGCAGACTCTCTCAAGTTTCAAACTATAACCGAATAGAATGTCTCTGAGGGGGGCACTTCCGAGTGGTTTACTGTCGAGAATTGTATTTCAATCGTCAGTCAAGTTCCATGTTCTGATTGAAAAACAAGGCCGACTCCCAAGTGAATACATCCGAAGGGTTGATTGACGATTGAAGTTGTTCCAATTGAAAAACAAGGCCGACTCCTGAGTGAATACATCCGAAGAGTTGATTGACGATTGAAGCTATTTTGATTGAAAAGCAAGGCCGATTCCCGAGCAAATACATCCGAATGGGCTGATTGACGATTGAGGCCATTCTGAGTGAAAGGCAAGTCCGACTCCCGAGTGAATACATCAAATGGGTTGATGCACAATTGAAACAATTCTGAGTGAAAGGCAAGCTTGATGAATGTGACCGACTGAATTACTCCCAAGCAATATATCCGAGCAAGGCTTCTCCGAGTGATTCAGTTCCAGTGATATGCTTCCGGGTGAAGCTTACTTCCCGATTGAATCAACTTTATGTTAGAAGTATGCACTAAAAGCCTATATAGGTTCGCATCATTTTGAATAAGTCATTTTTTGTTAAATAGTTTATCAACCTTTATTTATCCTTGGAGTAATAGGTCATATGAGAGTTATTCCTAAAATGTCCCTAGTCAAGTATTTACGTGGGGACATGTAAATACATTAAGACTAGTGTATGAGTGTATTGATGATCTGATCCCACAGATCATGGATATAAATGATATCAAGTCTTCACACGGGTACACATTAAGAGTAATGATGTACTGGACAGACCCACATGAATGTCATAAACGATTCTCAATGTGATAATGGTATATGTAGTCCTTTGACCTGAAGTCACTACGATTCCTACATAAGGAGTTTATTATAAAGGTTGTGGTTAGGCAATGTATAAATTATGCAGAGGGATGTGAGTGATGTAGATGGGATTTGTCTCTCCTATGTGACAGGAGTGATATCTATAGGCCACTTGATGGAGTGAGACTAAGGAAATGCATGGCCATGCTAGAAAGAATAAATATTGGATATTTATTCGGATAAAGTCTACTCCGGTATCAAGTAAAATAAATTGGACCGTACAAGGATGACACGACCATGCCTTAGGCTCAATTAGGATATCGTGACAAAAGGAACAAACATATAAAATAATTATCACTTATAGGTTATGTTGTTAATAAATAATATTCGGACATAATGATGCATTGCTAGATGCCGCTCTTATTTTATATTAATAATAAAATAGTTTATTATTAATATAACCGAGTATTTTACCTATAGGGTCACACACATAGAGTAAGCCCATCAGAAAATAGCTTTTTATTTTAGTTGGACTAAAATAAGACTATTGGGCCTAACTCATTTAGAATGAGTAAGGAGCCCACTCTTTAGAGAGCAAATTAGGTCAAACCTAAGCCTATAAATAGAGCATAAGATACTCATAGGCGGCTACCCAAAAACAGACATAAAAATACACAAAAGTTGCAAAAGCTACACGCTGTCAAACTAGCATTTGGAAGGTGTAGCATTTCTGGTGGGAGTATGTTAGTCCTCAAATTTTCAATAAAAGCTTAAATAAAAATTTCATAAAATTATAAAAATTAGTTTAATTTGTTAGAAAATTAGGATTTAAATTCAATAAATGAGTGTTGTTGGAAATAATCTGCCCTTGATCAATTTTCTCTAGTTTTACAGTGAAAAAGTTAAGAAATCAAGAGAAAATTACACTGGAGATCTGACGCGTAGCCTCACACCACGCGTAGCATCAAGTGCTATTTTTGATGCTGACGCTACGCATCAAATCCACGCGTAGCGTCAGTGCTGCGTGGTCTTCACTCCTACTTTTGGCCAACCACCCCACTTGGACCCAATAATGGGCACTCCACTCAGCCCAAGGGCCACCCCAATCAGCATAAATGGCCAAAAACTCGTGGAAACATGTCCAAGTGGCCAGGCATGATCAAGATTAATTATTGAAAGTGGCCATTATCAAGTGTTTAATGGAGGCTGAATCAGGGATCTGACGCGTAGCGTCACAGGGACGCGTAGCGTCAGCACCCTTGCTCAGCCCTATAAATAGGGTCATCCAACACCATTCATAGCATCCCATTCCATACACTTCTCTTCTCTTCTCTCTTATGCTCGACTTTGAGTACTTCTTTTGTGAGTTGTAGTTCTAGAATAGTTTTCTAGATACTTGAGTGTGTTTCGGTGTATTGTGATCGTTGTATCGTGAAGTTTCCATCGTCTTCTTCGTAATGTCAAACTCTGTAAGTGTTGTTTTTACTTTTACCATGTGTAACTAATCTGTTTATGTTGGAATTGGTGAACTAATCTATTGAGTATAATGTTGTGAATTCGACCTCTGCATGTTTATGATTCAAGTCCATGTTAGTATTTCAACCTTTTATTAATATGAACGTCAAACGGGAGAATGATTTTCATGTGTATCGAAACTGGTTTTATTAGTGTAAATGTCAAACGGGAGAATGATTATTTATGCCGTATTGAAACTTGTTTTGACGAAAGTAAAAAGTTGGAATACCCTTGGTATCTCAATTCTATAGGGGTTGTTAACCATTGTTGCCATAAGGCCAGGTCTTAATGCAAGTTTTTACTGAGAAAGCTCACGAGGGATCGGACTTTACGGTGAATTCTTAGAATTTATATCACGAGGGATCGGTTATAATGATTTTAAGCTGCAATGACATGAAACTTGATGATTAAACATGCATGTTTTGAGTTCCTCATTGTTATTCTAGATTAGGGATCCAATTTCCAACATAATTTGTTTATCTGTGTTTATCTCAAGTATCTTACCTATTCTAGGTTACAACTCAATTTTTTAGATAGATTTTATTTTCTTTTATCCTATGAATCACTCAACCATGCTATTTTGTGAATACTGTATAAATTGTATATAAATCATTCTTTTGTTTATAATTTCCTTCATATTTACCATAGTAAGAAGAAGATTACTGTTGTTATTGGACTTTCAATCCCAGTGGAACGATATCTAAATTTTGAAAACTACAAACGATTGGTGCGCTTGCCAATTCACAAAGCCCGGTTACAACCGACGGGCGAACAAGTTTTCTGGCGCCGTTGCCGGGGATTGAATTGTTTCAATAAAACAGTAAAATTTTAATTACCGTGGTAAATATTTTTTTTTTTACTTTAGATAATTTTTTTTTATTTCATTATCATTATTACACTAACTTTCTTTGTCTAGTTTGTGTATGCAAACTCGATCTACCACAGGTAAAATTTATTTTGATCCTGAGATAGAAACGTTTGTAAAGAAAATCAAGTCTTTGAAATCTAAAACACAAACTAATTCTTCTTCTACTTCAAAAATTTTTGAAAATTCAAATATGGCTACTGAAAGGAGAACATTGGGACAGTTTGCTGCTATAAATGGTCCACCCCGAGTTTCGGGAATGTTTCAAGGACCAGTTTTACCAGTGGAAATTAAACCTGCCACTTTAAATATTATTCAAAACAACCAATTTGCTGGTTTAAATCATGAAGAACCGTATGAACATTTAACTATTTTTTATGAGTTATGCAGCACAATTGGTTTTGAACCCAATCAAGAAGAGTCTGTTTACATGAGACTCTTTCCTTTTTCATTGATTGGGAAAGCAAAAGAATGGTTTAAATCTTGTCCACCGGGTAGTTTTGCAAACTGGTCCGATGTTGAAAGAAAATTTTTGGAAAGATTTTATTCTCCTTCAAAATATTTTGAAGCAATGACAGCCATACACTCTTTTTCTTAAAATAATGATGAATCATTAGGAGAAACATGGGAACGATTCAAGGCACTCTTGAGAAAATGCCCAAACCACAACCTGAATGATGCCGAAAAGGTAAGAATCGTTTACCATGGTTTATTACCTCAGTTCAAGATGATGTTAGATGCTTGTGCAGGTGGTTCTTTAATGAACAAGACTGTGGAAGAAGCCATAGAAATATTGGAATCAATGGCTATTAGTGACCGACAAGCAAAGCATGAAAGAGGTAATATGCAAAGGAAGCCAGGAATGCTCGAATTGGGAGTAAATGATGCAGTGTTGGCTCAGCAAAAATTACTGACCCAACAAATTGAAGTTATGAGCAAGCAATTGGAAAAACTTCAAATTGCTCAAGTAGTATCACCACCCCCTGCTCAACTTAAAGCATGTACGCACTGCATGGGAGAACAACCATGTGGTTACTGTGGAAATGAGCAAGAGCAAGCCAATTTCATGAACCATCAAAGAGCACCCTTAGGTAATTATCCTTTTAATCATGGAAATTCTTTTCCTAACAATTACCTGCAGGGTTGGCAAAATCAGAATATTGGCTGGAGACAGGATGCTGGACCTTCCAACAGACCTCCTAACAATCAATTCAAGCAACAACAAACTGACAATGCAAGGTTGACAAGAATAGAGGAAGCTATTCAACAGTTATTGCAGTTTGTAGAGACAAATGAAGCTGCCTGAAAAGCATCAGACATACAAATGGGTCAGCTTGCAAAAGAAATAGCTGAATTAAAGAGTTCTGGGTTTTCTGCAAACACTCAAAACCCAAGGGAACAATGTAATGCTGTTTCTATTGATGTTGTAAAAATTGATTGTAAAGAAAAGAGTGAGAAAAAGAAAGAAGAAAAAGAAAAAGAAAGTGAAAAAATAGAAAAAAATGAAAAAAATGAAAAAGAAAAAAATGTGCAAAGAGATACAGAGCAAGAAACAAACTGTATAACCCCGAAAAAATGTAAAGATCCGGGGAGTTTCACCATTCCTGTAACAATCGGAAATATCAACATCAGGAATGCGTTATTAGATTTAGGGGCTAACATCAACTTGATACCTCTAGATTTAATAAAACGCATTGGTGAATATGAGCTAAAAGAAGCAAAGACAGAATTACAGTTTGCGGATCGCTCTGTCAAAAAGCCTGTTGGGATTGTGGAAGATGTGTTAGTAAAGGTTGACAAGTATCACTTCAAAGTTGACTTTATGGTACTGGATATGAAGGAGGATACTGAGATCCCCCTGATCCTAGGAAGACCTTTCATGAAGACTGCAAAAATCAAAGTGGATGTTGATCAAAGTATGGTTGCAGTCAAAGTTTATGGAGAAGAAGTAAGCTTCAGTGCTCATGAACACCTCAGGATAAGTAATGAGGAAAAAGTTTACCCTTCAACCAAACCAGGTATATCTCTTCCCAATCAATTAAATTGTTTTAAATTAACCGATGCTTTGAAAGATGAAAAACAGGTAATAAGGCATCGGAAAAGAAGAAGAAGGAAGAAAAAGACAGGTGATTCCTCAAAGAATATTGGGAAACCACCTGATTAATCAGAGGTAATGTCTGGCTGGGGACATTAAACCTAGCGCTCAATGGGAGGCAACCCATTCTTTTCTTTTTATTTTTAAAGTTGTTTTACATAAAAAAAAACATATTTCAAAAATAATTAGATAGAATTTTATTTTGAAAAGAAAAGGAGTTTAAGATTGAAAAGAAAAGGTTTTTGAAAATCAAAATTTTGGAAACAGAAGCCCACGCGTAGCGCCCCCTTGACGCGTAGCGTGGACTCTGCATTTTGGGTATCACGCGTAGCATCCCACCCACGCGTAGCGTCAGAGCCCACGTTCAGTTTTTAAAACTGAACCAGAGAGGCCCATCTTAGGGTTTTAAACCTAAAACTTCCTCTCTGCCTCACTTAGTTTTCAAAAACTTCAAAAAAACCTCCTTTTCTCTCTTCCAAACCTCTTCAATCCCATTGCTCAAGGAATCACAAGTAAGTATTCTAATCCCTTCTCTTTAGTTTTGTTTTTGATTTTTAATTTGTAGAAATAAATGTGGTTAGGATTAGGATTAGAAGACCATTGGGATTGATTGTTGTTAGGAGTTAGGGATTGAATGGATGTAGTGTAGGTTGAAAAGGGGTTGCTGCTGTGCAACCCCTGTTTTTTCTTTTTTCTGCGCATCCCACGCGTAGCGTCCCACTGACGCGTAGCGTGAGGATGAACTGTAAGCCCACGCGTAGCATCCCACTGACGCGTAGCGTGGGCAGAACAGGCTGACGCGTAGCGTCACACCACGCATAGCGTCAGCCTCTATTTTTAAATCTTGCTGTTTGTTTGCTGTTTGTTGTTTTCTTTTGAAATTAATAAATTTTCTTAGTTTATATTTATACTTTCTTGCAACTTTGTATGAATTTTGAATAAATTTTTGTTTTGTATATTATTTGAATATGTATGTTAATTTCTTTAAATATTAAAAATTCAAAAATATGTTGTTGAATTGCATTTTTATTTGTGAAAAATTTTAGAAAACCCAAAAATATTTTACAAATAATTGTTTGCTTGTGTGTGATTTATTTAGTGTGTTTAATTTTAAATTTTTACTTTTTGCAGATGGCACCTAAGAAATCCATTCCCACAGCCGGTCCCTCTAAAAGACAGAGGAAATCCACAGACACTGACACCACTTCTGAGGATCCGGATTCTCAGAGACAGGAGGTATTGGGACCGAGGGATCCTACTAGATTTCGCACTGATGCGAAGTAGGCGAGATTTCATCAGATCAAGGGCCAGAGACTGATCTGGGAGAGGGTCCTTGATCTGAGTGCAGGAGACTATCCTGAGCTGTAGGATAGAGTGCATCAGAGGAGATGGGGACCTCTATTCTCCCTGCCTACTGAGGGGGACCCCATCTTAGTGATGGAGTTTTACGCGAATGCTTACAGGACCCGCCAGGACGCACCAAATCTTGGGCAGCAGCGGACGAGTTGGGTTAGAGGCCGGCATATCTCTTATGACCGGGACACCATCAGTACCCTACTGGGTAACCCTTGGGAGCCTACTCCCGAGGATGACACTTGTTTCTGGAAGGAAAACAGAAACAAGATTCTTGCTGAGGGAGAGTTAGGATACTCCCTCGAGGAGGTTGCTCATTTTCTGAGCAAGGATGGAATCTTTTTCAACCTAAGTAGGGTTGGAAGGAGTCCATCTAACCTCCTCAAGACCCAGCTTACCCCCATAGCCCAGGCGTGGTCCCACCTCATGCTCCATAATATCACTCCTGTCACCCATCTTTCTTCCCTTCCAGTGGAGCGTTGTTGCCTCCTTTATTCTATCCTCCAGGGCCACACCATTGATATTGCCGAGCTTATCTCCGAGCAGATTCACTTTTATGCCCTTGGGTATAAAGTGAATCGCCCCATACCCTTTCCTCTCATCATATCTGCCTTACTGAGGAGGCAGGGAGTCATTGTACCTTCACCAGAGTTTACTAGTTCTTCAGGGAGAGTCCCTAAAGTTCTAGTAAACAGAGATTATTTTGTGCAGCAGTGCGAGCTTCCACCACTAGAGCAGGCGGCTCAGCCCCGACCTCGAAGGAGGAGACCACCAGTGCAGCCTCCATCTGCTGATGCTGTTACACAGGGCTTTGCTCGGATGACACTTGAGCATCAGCATATGATGCAGATGATGGCTGCCACTCACAGAGCTTATATTCATCTTCACGATGAATTTTATCAGTACAGGTTACAGGGAGAGGGAGCACCTTATGTCACCCCAGCCGAGTTTTCAGCACATGTAGCTTGGCCTGGAGATTTACCCACCTACCCTGAGACTGGTGGATCTTCTAGTGCACATCATGACTCTGATGGTGATGATGAGGAGGAGGAGGAGGAGGAGGATGATGATCAGATGGAGGATTGAGGATGCCATCTTCATTTATTTTGAGTACATTTGTTTCTAGTTATATTTGGATTTACATTTACATTTATATTTACATTTTATATTATGGCATTTTATCATTGTGTGGTGTGTTTATTTGTTTTTGCTCAATTTTCTTTCGAGAAATAATTCTTCTTTTTAAAATAAATGAATCAGATTTTCGTTAGTAAGTTAGTTTATACACTTAGAGTTTTTACACAATAAAACCAATTTTATTAAAATCAACTTTTGATTCTTTATAACTTAGGAATTTTGATAAATTTAATTACAATAAGTTTATTCACCATCAAGCAAATTTCAATAACCCGGTAAGTTGAGAGATCCTTTTTACACACTTGAGGGTTTTAATCGACATATTTTCAATTCGAATTGATTTTGCTTTAATCTCTGATGTGTGTTGTTGTACAGAGAATTCGGGAAAATGATCAAGGCACATTTATTGGTGAAACGAAACCTTGGGCCAAACAGCTTACCTTGGTAAAAAGTCTTTTATCCTTTGCAAGCCCATTTGAGCCTAAAATAAAATTCTTTGGTACCCTTAAAGCCTAAATTTGTTTTTACCATTCCCTATACTTGATTGATTAAAAGAGCAGTTGAAATAAATGAAAAATATTTTGAGTGTTCTCACAAAAATGGGGAGTGAAAATAAGCAACTTGATTCTTTTCAAAAAAAAAAAGAAAAGAAAAGTCAAAAATAGTGAAAAGAATCAAGTTGGGGGTATTTATTTTTCATCAATAAAAAAAATAAATGAGAGTTTGGATCAAGAGAAAGCCTAAGGATTGTAAAATGCTCTTTTATGATTTCAGGTTTTTGAATTCCAAGAAAAACCATTGATTCTTGTAAACCAAGCCTCATTACAACCCGTGAAAAGACCTTGTGATTTTCGAATTAACTCTGTATAAATAACCATTGATTAGATGACAAACAAAGTTAAATTCGTTTGATTTTATGATTGATTGAGTGAAACAGGTTACCAATTGCATAGAGATAAACACTTGTGAGGTAAGCCTGAAATTCTGCTTGATTGTTAATAGAATATTGTAAGTAATTTTATCATTAAACCTTTGTTATATTTGAATCAGTTTTTGATTATTACAAAATAGTTGAAATTGTGTAATTATTTTTTGTGGTAAATTTTCGGACTAACTTAAAAATTTGATTTCAAATTTTTATTTTCTTATTTTTCTCTCTTGCTCGAGGACGAGCAATGTCTCAAGTTGGGGGTATTTGTTAGTCCTCAAATTTTCAATAAAAGCTTAAATAAAAATTTCATAAAATTATAAAAATTAGTTTAATTTGTTAGAAAATTAGGATTTAAATTCAATAAATGAGTGTTGTTGGAAATAATCTGCCCTTGATCAATTTTCTCTAGTTTTGTAGTGAAAAAGTTAAGAAATCAAGAGAAAATTACACTGGAGATCTGACGCGTAGCCTAACACCACGCGTAGCATCAAGTGCTATTTTTGATGCTGACGCTACGCATCAAATCCACGCGTAGCGTCAGTGCTGCGTGGTCTCCACTCCTACTTTTGGCCAACCACCCCACTTGGACCCAATAATGGGCACTCCACTCAGCCCAAGGGCCACCCCAATCAGCATAAATGGCCAAAAACTCGTGGAAACATGTCCAAGTGGCCAGGCATGATCAAGATTAATTATTGAAAGTGGCCATTATCAAGTGTTTAATGGAGGCTGAGTCAGGGATCTGACGCGTAGCGTCACAGGGACGCGTAGCGTCAGCACCCTTGCTCAGCCCTATAAATAGGGCCATCCAACACCATTCATAGCATCCCATTCCATACACTTCTCTTCTCTTCTCTCTTGTGCTCGACTTTGAGTACTTCTTTTGTGAGTTGTAGTTCTAGAATAGTTTTCTAGATACTTGAGTGTGTTTCGGTGTATTGTGATCGTTGTATCGTGAAGTTTCCATCGTCTTCTTCGTAATGTCAAACTCTGTAAGTGTTGTTTTTACTTTTACCATGTGTAACTAATCTGTTTATGTTGGAATTGGTGAACTAATCTATTGAGTATAATGTTGTGAATTCGACCTCTGCATGTTTATAATTCAAGTCCATGTTAGTATTTCAACCTTTTATTAATATGAACGTCAAACGGGAGAATGATTTTCATGTGTATCAAAACTGGTTTTATTAGTGTAAATGTCAAACGGGAGAATGATTATTTATGCCGTATTGAAACTTGTTTTGACGAAAGTAAAAAGTTGGAATACCCTTGGTATCTCAATTCTATAGGGGTTGTTAACCATTGTTGCCATAAGGCCAGGTCTTAATGCAAGTTTTTACTGAGAAAGCTCACGAGGGATCAGACTTTACGGTGAATTCTTAGAATTTATATCAGGAGGGATCGGTTATAATGATTTTAAGCTGCAATGACATGAAACTTGATGATTAAACATGCATGTTTTGAGTTCCTCATTGTTATTCTAGATTAGGGATCCAATTTCCAACATAATTTGTTTATCTGTGTTTATCTCAAGTATCTTACCTATTCTAGGTTACAACTCAATTTTTTAGATAGATTTTATTTTCTTTTATCCTATGAATCACTCAACCATGCTATTTTGTGAATACTGTATAAATTGTATATAAATCATTCTTTTGTTTATAATTTCCTTCATATTTACCATAGTAAGAAGAAGATTACTGTTGTTATTAGACTTTCAATCCCAGTGGAACAATATCTAAATTTTGAAAACTACAAACGATTGGTGCGCTTGCCAATTCACAAAGCCCGGTTACAACCGACGGGCGAACAGAGTACTCGTGTGGACTCTTAAAGGACAAGGCTACGATTGCTTCGATATTCTTTAAGAGGTAATCCTAAAACGTAATTTTTTTTTGTGTTTGTCTTATGCTTTGAAACACGGCGCTTTGCAAATCCTATGAGAATCCTTGTATTTCTGCTGCTCATACACTAGGGATTCCTAATAGTGGTATCAGAGCCTGGTTGTAAAACCGTGTTTTGGGCAAACATTTGTTTAAAGAACATGTAAAAATAAAAATAAAATTTCTTTTATGAAAAGAATTGTAAAGGTTGAATCCTTTTGCAAAGGTTGCATTTTTAATGAGATATTATATAAATGTTGCTTTTTTATGAGATATGTTGCAAAGGTTGCACCTTTTGAAAGCTAATATCAATCTATTTTTGCTTTATGTATATTGATTTCTTTTCTCAACATTTTAATTAAAGAACATGTTTTTAGGATGTGCTTTATTATATGAACATGTTGTATGTTGCAATGGTGATTGTTTTATATGTGTTTTAATTATAAGGCATGTTTTATGTTTATTTAATTAAATTGAAATCAAGGGTTGTATGCAATGACGTCTATATGCTTTCTCTTTTCTAATATGAATTGTTCATGTGAGATTGTGTTTTGAAAGTTTAAGAGTTAAACCCTAGCCGTAATGAAAACTAAGATTCAAAAGTTGAAACCTAGCCGTAATGGTATTTTATTTATTTGTAAATGTTACAAATAAAATATTTGATTTTAATATTATATTTTAAATTCGATTTGTAAAAGTTACAAATCAAATTTTTAATTATTTGTTAAAATTAAAGTTTGTAAGAGTTACAAATTTAAATAATTTATTCTTATTAATTTTAATAGGATTTGCATTGTTTGTGATCCTTTTAAAATTAATGTGATTTGTGTAACATCCCAAATTTTATAAAATGAATAATTAATGAGAGTAAATAATGAATAATTTAATGTGAATTGATATATGTCCCAAAAATATTGGGATGATGAAATTGAGATTTATTGAGGATATTTATAAATTGTTGGGACTTAAAGAGTTAAAATTTTACCCTGTTAAAATATGAGTGTCGGACCAAGTATCTTCGATTGAGATGCCATTGGTCAGGGCTGTAGATAAAATTATTAGGAATCCGAATATATCTTTGGAATAAATTTTAGATAATATATTGAGCCTGAACGGAGAGCCTGTTTGTTATAAAACGGAGAGATTTTAAAGAAAAGAAGGAAATTTAAAAACAAAACCCCCCTTCTCTTTTTCTCACGTTGGCCCTCTTTCTCAAAGGGGAAAACATCTTTCTTCTTCTTCATCTCTTATTTCCTTTCTCCTTCTCCACTTCTTCCACTCTTCAAAAACCTAAGCCATGGATGGTGTCTCTTCCTTCTCCCTTCACTTTCATTCTTCTATGGAGCTTGGAGGAGATGGCAAAGGAGGCAAGGAGCTCTCTTTCTCCCACTCTATTTTCGTGCTCTCTCCCTCTCCCTTGGAAACTCATGGTTAACTCTTAGTGGAGGTAAATTCTTCATCATTTCATGAGCTTTGTACCCTAGTGTTTGGGTTCTTGGTATTTGGGTGGAGTATTTATTGCATAGGGATTGTTGGGAGAGCATTAAATCATGGAAACCCTAAGGTGGGGTATGGTTATTATGGTACTATGGTGGGTTGTGGTGAGTGCATGAAATCAATACTAGGATGGATAGAAAATTAATAAGCATTTATGATAGTGATGGATATTATGATGATTAATTAGAATTAGTAATGGTTGTTGGGTTTTGATGAAAACCCTCGCCTTAAGAATTTGGGAAAATGTATAGATTGTGACTTATTGGGTTGAATTGAATGTGAATAGGTGAATGATTGAGAGTATTGCTGGTTGATTTTGATAAAATCCCTTGGTATTAATAATTTGGGGATTTTGACCCACTTGGTGATTTTGATGATTTTGGCACCTTGGAATGATGCTATGCATAGGAATGAATATTTGAAGGATAGGAGTTGAATATTAATGTTGGTAAAATGGGGAGCTAAGTCATGAGTTGTAAATAATGATATATGCATGTATATAGGTATGTTGACTTGAGGAATTAGTAAGTGTTGATGTTTATGATGTTGACAATGATTGCGAACCATTACTATTAGACTAAGAGAATGGATGTTTAAATTGATGAAGCCTTAGATCTTGTTATAGGCCATGGTGTTGTTGATGTTGGGTTGTTTGGCCCTTGAAATCTAGAAATTATAGCTTTGGGGAAAGGAATTCCCGAAGCCTAATACAATTGCATAAGTTGGTGTTCATCAAGTCTAGGACTTGATATTAGGCTTCATGATAAGCTAACAAATGTTTAGAATCATGATGGTTATTGATGGGTGGATTTATATGAATGTGGTATATAGATTGTGTTCCGGGCAATGTGGCGGAGCATTCGGAGCATTGGAATCGTTTTGGCTCTTCCCTCGAGGTAGGAGAGGAGTTTACATTCAAATTGCATGAGTTATATAATTGATGATTATTGTATGGCTTGATACTCATGCTTGCCTTGCCATGTTTATAGTGAAATGATATGAATGGCAAATTGTTGGCTATTGATGATAACATATGTGTAATATATTGATGAATAACCCATGAGGGGTTGAAATAAGTACATGTTAATGAACCATCCTTGAGGGGATGAAATATATGTTTTAAGAATTGAGAATTTATGTGGATGATTGGCATTGAATATGATAGCCATTGTGATGGTATTAGTGATAAGTTTGAGGTTTATGCATAATGGAGGAACTCATAGAGTCAAATAGAGTTTTATGTGATTTTGATGGCTTGGGTTAGTCCCAATAGCTTCTATGTGTAGTTTATGACTTGTAGAAATTGGAATGGGCCAATTCCATTGAGAATTGACTCTTGAGGTCCCCAAAAACATTTTAAATCGGGTAAAACACAATTGTGTGCATAAGTCCCTCAAATTTGAGAATTTCTGAGTGAGGCCGATGGCCACACGTCATAAATAATATATTTTAGCTTGTGACAAATTTTGAAGGTCATTGGATTTGAATTGAATGAGATTGGGTGATTGGAAGTTAAGATTTTGGTGTTGTTCTGCATAAAAACAGCAGCAGGGCTGTCTTGAATCGATTCAAGACCCTTTGAATCGATTCAAGAGGTGCTGTTTTCATTGTTTTGGGCTCCAGGGGTGTTTGAATCGATTCATGTGAGTTTGAATCGATGCAAGGCCCTCTGTCTGTCAAATTTTGAGATTTTAGGACGGTTGAATCGATTCACACGAGTCTGAATCGATTCAGAGCCCTGTTATGGCCACTGTTGTGTTGTTTTTCCAACTGGTCTGTTTTCTTTGCTGTTTTTGGCCCGTTTGGGCACCTTAATGACATTTTTGGCCTCCAAGTTCTTCATGAAAGTTGTAGATAATTGTGTTACGGAGGTGTGAGAATTGGTCTCACATTAATTGGAGTTTTCTAACTCTTATTAGACGAAAAATACCGAACCTATTACGTTGAAAAATTCAAGTTTAAGGGGGTTTTGAACCTAACTTTTTATGGTGGCCAAATTGGGACTAATAGGTGATATTTGTGACATGTCCCACTATTTTTAAGACTAAAAATAAGATTTCCTCACGCCTTAGTGCTGAAATTTATCATGGGCTTATTGTTTCCTAAAACCCTTTTTATTATGTAACAACAAGCGATTTTATTAAGGGTCCATGTGTGGTGTGTCTTAGTGGTGATTGAGGAATGGCTTAAGGCCTTGGAGAGGTACGTGTATGCCTATACTATGTTATGAATACATGTATGCATCACCACCATTGATGTATTATGAATCATAATAAAAAGTAAATGATGTGGGTATATGACACATCTTGTGTGATAATAAAACCAATGAGGGGAAAATTGAATGGCCACGAGTGTATAAATCAATGGATTTGAAATGGTGGCAATGATGATTGCTAAACATATACTTCTGAAATACCTTGTTGTTTTCCATGCGTGGATAAATGCCATGATGCTTGATATGATTTTAATTACCATGCGTGGTTTGATGTAGTTATGAATGTTGTGCCTTGAGGGGCCTTATGATTTCTTATGTGCCAATGATAATAAGATTAAATATACGATTTATCCCTAATTGAGAGGGTGAGATATCCTTGCGAGGTTGTTGGGCACATGCATTATTGCATTGTTACGTTTATGGCATAGCATGGCATTGATATGCATTGTTATTGAATGATGTTGAAATGTACCACCTTGCGGGGTGCCACGAAGGGTATATCCCAGAGTGAAGAGGACGTGATCCTATTGTTATTGAATTGTTGTGAATTGAATCACCTTGCGGGGTGCCACGAAGGGCATAACCCCGAGTGATGATGATATGATATTGTGCCGGTGGTTGCGATCACCTGGATTGTGAAATGTGAAAGGCCCTGCGGGGACCATTATATGATGTTGAACCAGTGGTTGCGATCACTTGGTATTTGATATGATAAAGGGCTTGCGAGCACCTATGATGCCCATGGTTGCGATCATGAGGCGGGAGTACCCCTTGCGAGGCGAGAAACCTATGTGAATTGTTGAACGTGGTTGCGATCACGAGAAAGCTCCTTGCGAGGCTGCTTTAGGAAGTACCCCTTGCGAGGCGGGAAACCAATGTGATGATGATATGATATGGTAATGGTGGTTGCGATCACCTGATTATGGAATGTGAAAGGCCCTGCAGGGACCATTATATGATGTTGAACCAGTGGTTGTGATCACTTGGTATTTGATATGATAAAGGGCTTGCGAGCACCTATGATGCCCATGGTTGCGATCATGAGGCGGGAGTACCCCTTGCGAGGCGGGAAACCTATGTAAATTGTTGAACGTGGTTGCGATCACGGGAAAGCTCCTTGCGAGGCTGCTTTAGGGAGTACCCCTTGCGAGGCGGGAAACCAATGATTACGAATGTTTGATTATGGTGGTTGCGATCACCTATTATGATTTTGAAGAATTGATTATGGTGGTTGCGATCACCCATTATGGTTATGAATGTTTGATTATAGTGGTTGCGATCACCTATTATGATTTTGAAGAATTGATTATGGTGGTTGCAATCACCCATTAAGGTTATGAATGTTTGATTATGGTGGTTGCAATCACCCATTGATATAGAATTAAATTTATTATATATTTGAGATGGGATGACCACGAGTGTTGAGGAACCCCTTACGAGGAGGTATTGTGTGAAACCTTAATGGTGTAATGATGATAATGATTATGAGTGCCCTTGTTGATAAGTGGCAAATTGATTGTGTATATGATTATGTATGAGGCTTGTATGCCTATTATATTAATGATATGATGAATGGATGATAATTTAAATGGTTTTATAGCAAAGCACACATGATGTTTGTATGCATATACGCTTGATCATAATATATATGCTATTCGTCATTTTGATTGTATAACTCACTCTCCCATATGGTCTCCTTTTTAGCATTGTGATGCAGGTTGCCATGGGATGATTTTGAAGTTAAAGATCAAGTTTCGGTGAAGGTAAATAGTGGTAGAGGAAATGCCTTGGCCGGTATCATTTATGAATTATTATTTATTAGAATCATGAAATGTATACTTTATCTATAATGATATAGATGTTTTAATGAATCTGTACATGTATATAAATATAGTTATACCTTAGGCTTTGCGTACTCAGGTTGATGATTATCTAATAGGCTCATGATATGTCATTGCATGCTAGCCTAGCCTTTTCTCGTATCGTCATATATGGGACTAGGCGTGTGCCCGGTATACATATTCTTCCGCTGTAAACTTTATTATTTTCGTATACCACTATAGGCCATTATTTTATCGATCCAGCTTCAGTTTATTAATTGTACACTTTGGTTCTCTATGATTCGAGTTTCGGTGTGACGCTGAACTTAGTTTGGAACGCGAAAAATTTATTCACAATTTTATTAATTATGACGATCACATCGGGATTCGAGTCTGGAAAATCGGGGTGTTACAAAGGTGGTATCAGAGCATATTTTGCTCTGAATTGGAGTTATTGGTTACTACCAGAGCATGGCTGCTCTGTGAGGATTTGATATCATGGAAGATTGGAGCATGATTGCTCAATGATGAGATACTTATGGTGATCTTTAGAGTGAGATGCTCATTATTGACATATGGTTGCTTTGTATAGATTAAAGGATGATGATTATCTAGAGAATGATGACATGTTGATGTATTGATTGCCCTATATAGAAATGTGAATGATTAATTGTCTAAGGATTGTGAATCAAGTTATGAGGGCATAATTACATATTGAAAATGATTGTGAACCATTAGAGTTGAGATGGGATCGATGCCCAAAGAGGACTTTTATGAAATTATGATTCATAAGATGTGGTTATTGACTATGGGAAGTATACCCTTTATCATTAGAGTTATATGGTGAACTTGTGGAGCCTAGTTGCTCATTGATAATTATGAATGAATTATGGGATCAAATATGAATGAATGAAATTCCTTAACATATGATGGATGTATGTATTGTGTAAGACCGGCCAAGTTCCTTACCCTATTACCTTCAAATGACGAATATATATATATATATTGTTATTGTGCATTGAAGTTAATGTATATGAAATGCAAATTGATTTGATGATGAATTCATGATTGAATGTTAATCATGGAAATGAAATATTAAGATGTGAATATGAGATATGAGATATAAATTGATATGATGATGATTTGATGCCATGTGTTGATCATGGATATGATATATATATATATATATATATATATATATATATTGATTTAATGATGGACCTATGCCGTATGTTGATTACGGATAGGAGATATTGAGAAAGAAATTGACATGGTGGTAGACCATATCTGTTGAGACCTTAATGTGCATGTGCACCTTGAATATGAATTGTGGTTAGGTCTCTTATACGCATTATGCCTGTGGCATTTAGCCAAAGAATGCTTGTTGAATGGAATGAAACTCATGTTTGAGTTGGTTGAATGATTAATATTGAAGAAACCCCCCTAGTGAGGGTATTTTTGTATTTAAATGATTGGTTGTGCCATTTGTGAGGGATAAATTTTTATATTCTTTGGCACAAGAATTCTATGTGTTATATGATATAAGTGATTCATTGTATTCCCCTAGATTGGGAATTTGAATAAATGATAAATGATTAAATATGAAATCGAATACATGATAGATTGGAATTGTGTCTCGGTTTTGATGTGTGAAAACCGAGTGAATGATTTATTTAATTATAACCCACTAGGTGTGACGACCTAGATGGACTTGGTATGATCCTGTATGATCAAATGTTGTAGAGATTTAACTTAATAGACCCTATGGCGGTCTAGGCTCTATGTTGCTTTGTGAGCCATATCCAATGATGATTTTGTGGTATGTGAGAATTTTACAATGGGAGCTAGGTAACCCTTGATGAATGATGGATAATAATGTTGAATTTGGGATATAAATTGAAATTGATTATAGTATATGATTTTATGAAGTGATTTTGAGCAAAAGTATACACCCTTGAGATTATGATCATTGGATTAATTATGGATGATGATGTGATGCAGAGATGACATGTGTGATTATGAACTGACAAGTAGAAATATGATCATGTCGCTACCCCCTATTTTATTGGGAGGGTGTTATATTGATGATAGAAATCACACAATGATATGATGTGATGTGAGTTATATGTTTAATTTATAGACTTTAATTGTGATCTATGAGGGAAATTCCTATTATGGAGGCTTGTTGTATGATTAAGTAACCTACTTGATGAGAGTTTGATGAATCTTTTAAGGCTCAAATTAATTTATATATAAGTGAGACAAGAATTTTGGACTATTGAACATGTATTTAGATGGATGAAACCCAAGGATGGAGTATTTATTTTGTGATGAGTGAGAATTTATGGTTGGTACACCGATTAATGGTGAAGTTAATTAAGATTTGATGATTGATATGGCATGATGGATGCCAAATTAATTGTAGAATGACAATGAAATATGAATATGTTAGTGGTGGACTGGTGAGGATTGTCACCGAGTCTTATCTGGTTTGGTGTTGTTTGAATACGTATGACCAATATGAGCAGTGGGAATACGAAGTACTGGTCCTGATATGGTCTTACATGCCATAGGCATTGTGGCAGCATGCACATATGCACCGACTTCATGTGTTTGTGGTAGCCACTACAGGATTGGGACGCCTTCCTGTATGTCGGATGCAGCAACACATAGGCCGGGCAAGTGTAGGGATTGTAGCTGCTTATGGTGAATGTATTGAACCTATCTGGTCATACTGAGTATGAACATGTGAGCTCTATTGGGTGAGTTGTAATTCATAATATATATAACATACTTGATGTGAAGATTTTATACTAAGAATGGTGATATGATGATGAACGTGGCTTGATGGACTTTGGTAAGTCCAATGTTATTCTATGACGTCGTTGAAACCTTGTTGAGGTGCGGTCTGAAATATGGCCTTATGGTGTGTATATCGATGCTGAATTTCGAGGACGAAATTCTTTTTAGGTGGGGTGAATTGTAACATCCCAAATTTTATAAAATGAATAATTGATGAGAGTAAATAATGAATAATTTAATGTGAGTTGATATATGTCCCAAAAATATTGGGATGATGAAATTGAGATTTATTGAGGATATTTATAAATTGTTGGGACTTAAAGAGTTAAAATTTTACCCTGTTAAAATATGAGTGTCGGACCAAGTATCTTCGATTGAGATGCCATTGGTCAGGGCTGTAGATAAAATTATTGGGAATCCGAATATATCTTTGGAATAAATTTTAGATAATATATTGAGCCTGAACGGAGAGCCTGTTTGTTATAAAACGGAGAGATTTTAAAGAAAGGAAGGAAATTTAAAAACAAAACCCCCCTTCTCTTTTTCTCACGTTGGCCCTCTTTCTCAAAGGGGAAAACATCTTTCTTCTTCTTCATCTCTTATTTCCTTTCTCCTTCTCCACTTCTTCCACTCTTCAAAAACCTAAGCCATGGATGGTGTCTCTTCCTTCTCCCTTCATTTTCATTCTTCTATGGAGCTTGGAGGAGATGGCAAAGGAGGCAAGGAGCTCTCTTTCTCCCACTCTATTTTCGTGCTCTCTCCCTCTCCCTTGGAAACTCATGGTTAACTCTTGGTGGAGGTAAATTCTTCATCATTTCATGAGCTTTGTACCCTAGTGTTTGGGTTCTTGGTATTTGGGTGGAGTATTTATTGCATAGGGATTGTTGGGAGAGCATTAAATCATGGAAACCCTAAGGTAGGGTATGGTTATTATGGTACTATGGTGGGTTGTGGTGAGTGCATGAAATCAATACTAGGATGGATAGAAAATTAATAAGCATTTATGATAGTGATGGATATTATGATGATTAATTAGAATTAGTAATGGTTGTTGGGTTTTGATGAAAACCCTCGCCTTAAGAATTTGGGAAAATGTATAGATTGTGACTTATTGGGTTGAATTGAATGTGAATAGGTGAATGATTGAGAGTATTGCTGGTTGATTTTGATAAAATCCCTTGGTATTAATAATTTGGGGATTTTGACCCACTTGGTGATTTTGATGATTTTGGCACCTTGGAATGATGCTATGCATAGGAATGAATATTTGAAGGATAGGAGTTGAATATTAATGTTGGTAAAATGGGGAACTAAGTCATGAGTTGCAAATAATGATATATGCATGTATATAGGTATGTTGACTTGAGGAATTAGTAAGTGTTGATGTTTATGATGTTGACAATGATTGCGAACCATTACTATTAGACTAAGAGAATGGATGTTTAAATTGATGAAGCCTTAGATCTTGTTATAGGCCATGGTGTTGTTGATGTTGGGTTGTTTGGCCCTTGAAATCTAGAAATTATAGCTTTGGGGAAAGGAATTCCCGAAGCCTAATACAATTGCATAAGTTGGTGTTCATCAAGTCTAGGACTTGATATTAGGCTTCATGATAAGCTAACAAATGTTTAGAATCATGATGGTTATTGATGGGTGGATTTATATGAATGTGGTATGTAGATTGTGTTCCGGGCAATGTGGCGGAGCATTCGGAGCATTGGAATCGTTTCGGCTCTTCCCTCGAGGTAGGAGAGGAGTTTACATTCAAATTGCATGAGTTATATAATTGATGATTATTGTATGGCTTGATACTCATGCTTGCCTTGCCATGTTTATAGTGAAATGATATGAATGGCAAATTGTTGGCTATTGATGATAACATATGTGTAATATATTGATGAATAACCCATGAGGGGTTGAAATAAGTACATGTTAATGAACCATCCTTGAGGGGATGAAATATATGTTTTAAGAATTGAGAATTTATGTGGATGATTGGCATTGAATATGATAGCCATTGTGATGGTATTAGTGATAAGTTTGAGGTTTATGCATAATGGAGGAACTCATAGAGTCAAATAGAGTTTTATGTGATTTTGATGGCTTGGGTTAGTCCCAATAGCTTCTATGTGTAGTTTATGACTTGTAGAAATTGGAATGGGCCAATTCCATTGAGAATTGACTCTTGAGGTCCCCAAAAACATTTTAAATCGGGTAAAACACAATTGTGTGCATAAGTCCCTCAAATTTGAGAATTTCTGAGTGAGGCCGATGGCCACACGTCATAAATAATATATTTTAGCTTGTGACAAATTTTGAAGGTCATTGGATTTGAATTGAATGAGATTGGGTGATTGGAAGTTAAGATTTTGGTGTTGTTCTGCATAAAAACAGCAGCAGGGCTGTCTTGAATCGATTCAAGACCCTTTGAATCGATTCAAGAGGTGCTGTTTTCATTGTTTTGGGCTCCAGGGGTGTTTGAATCGATTCATGCGAGTTTGAATCGATGCAAGGCCCTCTGTCTGTCAAATTTTGAGATTTTAGGACGGTTGAATCGATTCACACGAGTCTGAATCGATTCAGAGCCCTGTTATGGCCACTGTTGTGTTGTTTTTCCAACTGGTCTGTTTTCTTTGCTGTTTTTGGCCCGTTTGGGCACCTTAATGACATTTTTCGCCTCCAAGTTCTTCATCAAAGTTGTAGATAATTGTGTTACGGAGGTGTGAGAATTGGTCTCACATTAATTGGAGTTTTCTAACTCTCATTAGACGAAAAATACCGAACCTATTACGTTGAAAAATTCAAGTTTAAGGGGGTTTTGAACCCAACTTTTTATGGTGGCCAAATTGGGACTAATAGGTGATATTTGTGACATGTCCCACTATTTTTAAGACTAAAAATAAGATTTCCTCACGCCTTAGTGCTGAAATTTATCATGGGCTTATTGTTTCCTAAAACCCCTTTTATTATGTAACAACAAGCGATTTTATTAAGGGTCCATGTGTGGTGTGTCTTAGTGGTGATTGAGGAATGGCTTAAGGCCTTGGAGAGGTACGTGTATGCCTATACTATGTTATGAATACATGTATGCATCACCACCATTGATGTATTATGAATCATAATAAAAAGTAAATGATGTGGGTATATGACACATCTTGTGTGATAATAAAACCAATGAGGGGAAAATTGAATGGCCACGAGTGTATAAATCAATGGATTTGAAATGGTGGCAATGATGATTGCTAAACATATACTTCTGAAATACCTTGTTGTTTTTCATGCGTGGATAAATGCCATGATGCTTGATATGATTTTAATTACCATGCGTGGTTTGATGTAGTTATGAATGTTGTGCCTTGAGGGGCCTTATGATTTCTTATGTGCCAATGATAATAAGATTAAATATACGATTTATCCCTAATTGAGAGGGTGAGATATCCTTGCGAGGTTGTTGGGCACATGCATTATTGCATTGTTACGTTTATGGCATAGCATGGCATTGATATGCATTGTTATTGAATGATGTTGAAATGTACCACCTTGCGGGGTGCCACGAAGGGTATGTCCCAGAGTGAAGAGGACGTGATCCTATTGTTATTGAATTGTTGTGAATTGAATCACCTTGCGGGGTGCCACGAAGGGCATAACCCCGAGTGATGATGATATGATATTGTGCCGGTGGTTGCGATCACCTGGATTGTGAAATGTGAAAGGCCCTGCGGGGACCATTATATGATGTTGAACCAGTGGTTGCGATCACTTGGTATTTGATATGATAAAGGGCTTGCGAGCACCTATGATGCCCATGGTTGCGATCATGAGGCGGGAGTACCCCTTGCGAGGCGGGAAACCTATGTGAATTGTTGAACGTGGTTGCGATCACGAGAAAGCTCCTTGCGAGGCTGCTTTAGGAAGTACCCCTTGCGAGGCGGGAAACCAATGTGATGATGATATGATATGGTAATGGTGGTTGCGATCACCTGATTATGGAATGTGAAAGGCCCTGCAGGGACCATTATATGATGTTGAACCAGTGGTTGTGATCACTTGGTATTTGATATGATAAAGGGCTTGCGAGCACCTATGATGCCCATGGTTGCGATCATGAGGCGGGAGTACCCCTTGCGAGGCGGGAAACCTATGTAAATTGTTGAACGTGGTTGCGATCACGGGAAAGCTCCTTGCGAGGCTGCTTTAGGGAGTACCCCTTGCGAGGCGGGAAACCAATGATTACGAATGTTTGATTATGGTGGTTGCGATCACCTATTATGATTTTGAAGAATTGATTATGGTGGTTGCGATCACCCATTATGGTTATGAATGTTTGATTATGGTGGTTGCGATCACCTATTATGATTTTGAAGAATTGATTATGGTGGTTGCAATCACCCATTAAGGTTATGAATGTTTGATTATGGTGGTTGCAATCACCCATTGATATAGAATTAAATTTATTATATATTTGAGATGGGATGACCACGAGTGTTGAGGAACCCCTTACGAGGAGGTATTGTGTGAAACCTTAATGGTGTAATGATGATAATGATTATGAGTGCCCTTGTTGATAAGTGGCAAATTGATTGTGTATATGATTATGTATGAGGCTTGTATGCCTATTATATTAATGATATGATGAATGGATGATAATTTAAATGGTTTTATAGCAAAGCACACATGATGTTTGTATGCATATACGCTTGATCATAATATATATGCTATTCGTCATTTTGATTGTATAACTCACTCTCCCATGTGGTCTCCTTTTTAGCATTGTGATGCAGGTTGCCATGGGATGATTTTGAAGTTAAAGATCAAGTTTCGGTGAAGGTAAATAGTGGTAGAGGAAATGCCTTGGCCGGTATCATTTATGAATTATTATTTATTAGAATCATGAAATGTATACTTTATCTATAATGATATAGATGTTTTAATGAATCTGTACATGTATATAAATATAGTTATACCTTAGGCTTTGCGTACTCAGGTTGATGATTATCTAATAGGCTCATGATATGTCATTGCATGCTAGCCTAGCCTTTTCTCGTATCGTCATATATGGGACTAGGCGTGTGCCCGGTATACATATTCTTCCGCTGTAAACTTTATTATTTTCGTATACCACTATGGGCCATTATTTTATCGATCCAGCTTCAGTTTATTAATTATACACTTTGGTTCTCTATGATTCGAGTTTCGGTGTGACGCTGAACTTAGTTTGGAACGCGAAAAATTTATTCACAATTTTATTAATTATGACGATCACATCGGGATTCGAGTCTGGAAAATCGGGGTGTTACAAAGGTGGTATCAGAGCATATTTTGCTCTGAATTGGAGTTATTGGTTACTACCAGAGCATGGCTGCTCTGTGAGGATTTGATATCATGGAAGATTGGAGCATGATTGCTCAATGATGAGATACTTATGGTGATCTTTAGAGTGAGATGCTCATTATTGACATATGGTTGCTTTGTATAGATTAAAGGATGATGATTATCTAGAGAATGATGACATGTTGATGTATTGATTGCCCTATATAGAAATGTGAATGATTAATTGTCTAAGGATTGTGAATCAAGTTATGAGGGCATAATTACATATTGAAAATGATTGTGAACCATTAGAGTTGAGATGGGATCGATGCCCAAAGAGGACTTTTATGAAATTATGATTCATAAGATGTGGTTATTGACTATGGGAAGTATACCCTTTATCATTAGAGTTATATGGTGAACTTGTGGAGCCTAGTTGCTCATTGATAATTATGAATGAATTATGGGATCAAATATGAATGAATGAAATTCCTTAACATATGATGGATGTATGTATTGTGTAAGACCGGCCAAGTTCCTTACCCTATTACCTTCAAATGACGAATATATATATATATATTGTTATTGTGCATTGAAGTTAATGTATATGAAATGCAAATTGATTTGATGATGAATTCATGATTGAATGTTAATCATGGAAATGAAATATTAAGATGTGAATATGAGATATGAGATATAAATTGATATGATGATGATTTGATGCCATGTGTTGATCATGGATATGATATATATATATATATATATATATATACCTATTGATTTAATGATGGACCTATGCCGTATGTTGATTACGGATAGGAGATATTGAGAAAGAAATTGACATGGTGGTAGACCATATCTGTTGAGACCTTGATGTGCATGTGCACCTTGAATATGAATTGTGGTTAGGTCTCTTATACGCATTATGCCTGTGGCATTTAGCCAAAATAATGCTTGTTGAATGGAATGAAACTCATGTTTGAGTTGGTTGAATGATTAATATTGAAGAAACCCCCCTAGTGAGGGTATTTTTGTATTTAAATGATTGGTTGTGCCATTTGTGAGGGATAAATTTTTATATTCTTTGGCACAAGAATTCTATGTGTTATATGATATAAGTGATTCATTGTATTCCCCTAGATTGGGAATTTGAATAAATGATAAATGATTAAATGTGAAATCGAATACATGATAGATTGGAATTGTGTCTCGGTTTTGATGTGTGAAAACCGAGTGAATGATTTATTTAATTATAACCCACTAGGTGTGACGACCTAGATGGACTTGGTATGATCCTGTATGATCAAATGTTGTAGAGAATTAACTTAATAGACCCTATGGCGGTCTAGGCTCTATGTTGCTTTGTGAGCCATATCCAATGATGATTTTGTGGTATGTGAGAATTTTACAATGGGAGCTAGGTAACCCTTGATGAATGATGGATAATAATGTTGAATTTGGGATATAAATTGAAATTGATTATAGTATATGATTTTATGAAGTGATTTTGAGCAAAAGTATACACCCTTGAGATTATGATCATTGGATTAATTATGGATGATGATGTGATGCAGAGATGACATGTGTGATTATGAACTGACAAGTAGAAATATGATCATGTCGCTACCCCCTATTTTATTGGGAGGGTGTTATATTGATGATAGAAATCACACAATGATATGATGTGATGTGAGTTATATGTTTAATTTATAGACTTTAATTGTGATCTATGAGGGAAATTCCTATTATGGAGGCTTGTTGTATGATTAAGTAACCTACTTGATGAGAGTTTGATGAATCTTTTAAGGCTCAAATTAATTTATATATAAGTGAGACAAGAATTTTGGACTATTGAACATGTATTTAGATGGATGAAACCCAAGGATGGAGTATTTATTTTGTGATGAGTGAGAATTTATGGTTGGTACACCGATTAATGGTGAAGTTAATTAAGATTTGATGATTGATATGGCATGATGGATGCCAAATTAATTGTAGAATGACAATGAAATATGAATATGTTAGTGGTGGACTGGTGAGGATTGTCACCGAGTCTTATCTGGTTTGGTGTTGTTTGAATACGTATGACCAATATGAGCAGTGGGAATACAAAGTACTGGTCCTGATATGGTCTTACATGCCATAGGCATTGTGGCAGCATGCACATATGCACCGACTTCATGTGTTTGTGGTAGCCACTACAGGATTGGGACGCCTTCCTGTATGTCGGATGCAGCAACACATAGGCCGGGCAAGTGTAGGGATTGTAGCTGCTTATGGTGAATGTATTGAACCTATCTGGTCATACTGAGTATGAACATGTGAGCTCTATTGGGTGAGTTGTAATTCATAATATATATAACATACTTGATGTGAAGATTTTATACTAAGAATGGTGATATGATGATGAACGTGGCTTGATGGACTTTGGTAAGTCCAATGTTATTCTATGACGTCGTTGAAACCTTATTGAGGTACGGTCTGAAATATGGCCTTATGGTGTGTATATCGATGCTGAATTTCGAGGACGAAATTCTTTTTAGGTGGGGTGAATTGTAACATCCCAAATTTTATAAAATGAATAATTGATGAGAGTAAATAATGAATAATTTAATGTGAGTTGATATATGTCCCAAAAATATTGGGATGATGAAATTGAGATTTATTGAGGATATTTATAAATTGTTGGGACTTAAAGAGTTAAAATTTTACCCTGTTAAAATATGAGTGTCGGACCAAGTATCTTCGATTGAGATGCCATTGGTCAGGGCAGTAGATAAAATTATTGGGAATCCGAATATATCTTTGGAATAAATTTTAGATAATATATTGAGCCTGAACGGAGAGCCTGTTTGTTATAAAACGGAGAGATTTTAAAGAAAGGAAGGAAATTTAAAAACAAAACCCCCTTCTCTTTTTCTCACGTTGGCCCTCTTTCTCAAAGGGGAAAACATCTTTCTTCTTCTTCATCTCTTATTTCCTTTCTCCTTCTCCACTTCTTCCACTCTTCAAAAACCTAAGCCATGGATGGTGTCTCTTCCTTCTCCCTTCACTTTCATTCTTCTATGGAGCTTGGAGGAGATGGCAAAGGAGGCAAGGAGCTCTCTTTCTCCCACTCTATTTTCGTGCTCTCTCCCTCTCCCTTGGAAACTCATGGTTAACTCTTGGTGGAGGTAAATTCTTCATCATTTCATGAGCTTTGTACCCTAGTGTTTGGGTTCTTGGTATTTGGGTGGAGTATTTATTGCATAGGGATTGTTGGGAGAGCATTAAATCATGGAAACCCTAAGGTGGGGTATGGTTATTATGGTACTATGGTGGGTTGTGGTGAGTGCATGAAATCAATACTAGGATGGATAGAAAATTAATAAGCATTTATGATAGTGATGGATATTATGATGATTAATTAGAATTAGTAATGGTTGTTGGGTTTTGATGAAAACCCTCGCCTTAAGAATTTGGGAAAATGTATAGATTGTGACTTATTGGGTTGAATTGAATGTGAATAGGTGAATGATTGAGAGTATTGCTGGTTGATTTTGATAAAATCCCTTGGTATTAATAATTTGGGGATTTTGACCCACTTGGTGATTTTGATGATTTTGGCACCTTGGAATGATGCTATGCATAGGAATGAATATTTGAAGGATAGGAGTTGAATATTAATGTTGGTAAAATGGGGAGCTAAGTCATGAGTTGCAAATAATGATATATGCATGTATATAGGTATGTTGACTTGAGGAATTAGTAAGTGTTGATGTTTATGATGTTGACAATGATTGCGAACCATTACTATTAGACTAAGAGAATGGATGTTTAAATTGATGAAGCCTTAGATCTTGTTATAGGCCATGGTGTTGTTGATGTTGGGTTGTTTGGCCCTTGAAATCTAGAAATTATAGCTTTGGGGAAAGGAATTCCCGAAGCCTAATACAATTGCATAAGTTGGTGTTCATCAAGTCTAGGACTTGATATTAGGCTTCATGATAAGCTAACAAATGTTTAGAATCATGATGGTTATTGATGGGTGGATTTATATGAATGTGGTATGTAGATTGTGTTCCGGGCAATGTGGCGGAGCATTCGGAGCATTGGAATCGTTTCGGCTCTTCCCTCGAGGTAGGAGAGGAGTTTACATTCAAATTGCATGAGTTATATAATTGATGATTATTGTATGGCTTGATACTCATGCTTGCCTTGCCATGTTTATAGTGAAATGATATGAATGGCAAATTGTTGGCTATTGATGATAACATATGTGTAATATATTGATGAATAACCCATGAGGGGTTGAAATAAGTACATGTTAATGAACCATCCTTGAGGGGATGAAATATATGTTTTAAGAATTGAGAATTTATGTGGATGATTGGCATTGAATATGATAGCCATTGTGATGGTATTAGTGATAAGTTTGAGGTTTATGCATAATGGAGGAACTCATAGAGTCAAATAGAGTTTTATGTGATTTTGATGGCTTGGGTTAGTCCCAATAGCTTCTATGTGTAGTTTATGACTTGTAGAAATTGGAATGGGCCAATTCCATTGAGAATTGACTCTTGAGGTCCCCAAAAACATTTTAAATCGGGTAAAACACAATTGTGTGCATAAGTCCCTCAAATTTGAGAATTTCTGAGTGAGGCCGATGGCCACACGTCATAAATAATATATTTTAGCTTGTGACAAATTTTGAAGGTCATTGGATTTGAATTGAATGAGATTGGGTGATTGGAAGTTAAGATTTTGGTGTTGTTCTGCATAAAAACAGCAGCAGGGCTGTCTTGAATCGATTCAAGACCCTTTGAATCGATTCAAGAGGTGCTGTTTTCATTGTTTTGGGCTCCAGGGGTGTTTGAATCGATTCATGCGAGTTTGAATCGATGCAAGGCCCTCTGTCTGTCAAATTTTGAGATTTTAGGACGGTTGAATCGATGCACATGAGTCTGAATCGATTCAGAGCCCTGTTATGGCCACTGTTGTGTTGTTTTTCAAACTGGTCTGTTTTCTTTGCTGTTTTTGGCCCGTTTGGGAACCGTAATGACATTTTTGGCCTCCAAGTTCTTCATGAAAGTTGTAGATAATTGTGTTACGGAGGTGTGAGAATTAGTTTCACATTAATTGGAGTTTTCTAACTCTCATTAGACGAAAAATACCGAACCTATTACGTTGAAAAATTCAAGTTTAAGGGGGTTTTGAACCCAACTTTTTATGGTGGCCAAATTGGGACTAATAGGTGATATTTGTGACATGTCTCACTATTTTTAAGACTAAAAATAAGATTTCCTCACGCCTTAGTGCTGAAATTTATCATGGGCTTATTGTTTCCTAAAACCCCTTTTATTATGTAACAACAAGCGATTTTATTAAGGGTCCATGTGTGGTGTGTCTTAGTGGTGATTGAGGAATGGCTTAAGGCCTTGGAGAGGTACGTGTATGCCTATACTATGTTATGAATACATGTGTGCATCACCACCATTGATGTATTATGAATCATAATAAAAAGTAAATGATGTGGGTATATGACACATCTTGTGTGATAATAAAACCAATGAGGGGAAAATTGAATGGCCACGAGTGTATAAATCAATGGATTTGAAATGGTGGCAATGATGATTGCTAAACATATACTTCTGAAATACCTTGTTGTTTTCCATGCGTGGATAAATGCCATGATGCTTGATATGATTTTAATTACCATGCGTGGTTTGATGTAGTTATGAATGTTGTGCCTTGAGGGGCCTTATGATTTCTTATGTGCCAATGATAATAAGATTAAATATACGATTTATCCCTAATTGAGAGGGTGAGATATCCTTGCGAGGTTGTTGGGCACATGCATTATTGCATTGTTACATTTATGGCATAGCATGGCATTGATATGCATTGTTATTGAATGATGTTGAAATGTACCACCTTGCGGGGTGCCACGAAGGGTATATCCCAGAGTGAAGAGGACGTGATCCTATTGTTATTGAATTGTTGTGAATTGAATCACCTTGCGGGGTGCCACGAAGGGCATAACCCCGAGTGATGATAATATGATATTGTGCCGGTGGTTGCGATCACCTGGATTGTGAAATGTGAAAGGCCCTGCGGGGACCATTATATGATGTTGAACCAGTGGTTGCGATCACTTGGTATTTGATATGATAAAGGGCTTGCGAGCACCTATGATGCCCATGGTTGCGATCATGAGGCGGGAGTACCCCTTGCGAGGCGGGAAACCTATGTGAATTGTTGAACGTGGTTGCGATCACGAGAAAGCTCCTTGCGAGGCTGCTTTAGGAAGTACCCCTTGCGAGGCGGGAAACCAATGTGATGATGATATGATATGGTAATGGTGGTTGCGATCACCTGATTATGGAATGTGAAAGGCCCTGCAGGGACCATTATATGATGTTGAACCAGTGGTTGCGATCACTTGGTATTTGATATGATAAAGGGCTTGCGAGCACCTATGATGCCCATGGTTGCGATCATGAGGCGGGAGTACCCCTTGCGAGGCGGGAAACCTATGTGAATTGTTGAACGTGGTTGCGATCACGGGAAAGCTCCTTGCGAGGCTGCTTTAGGGAGTACCCCTTGCGAGGCGGGAAACCAATGATTACGAATGTTTAATTATGGTGGTTGCAATCACCTATTATGATTTTGAAGAATTGATTATGGTGGTTGCGATCACCCATTATGGTTATGAATGTTTGATTATGGTGGTTGCGATCACCTATTATGATTTTGAAGAATTGATTATGGTGGTTGCAATCACCCATTATGGTTATGAATGTTTGATTATGGTGGTTGCGATCACCTATTATGATTTTGAAGAATTGATTATGGTGGTTGCAATCACCCATTAAGGTTATGAATGTTTGATTATGGTGGTTGCAATCACCCATTGATATAGAATTAAATTTATTATATATTTGAGATGGGATGACCACGAGTGTTGAGGAACCCCTTACGAGGAGGTATTGTGTGAAACCTTAATGGTGTAATGATGATAATGATTATGGGTGCCCTTGTTGATAAGTGGCAAATTGATTGTGTATATGATTATGTATGAGGCTTGTATGCCTATTATATTAATGATATGATGAATGGATGATAATTTAAATGGTTTTATAGCAAAGCACACATGATGTTTGTATGCATATACGCTTGATCATAATATATATGCTATTCGTCATTTTGATTGTATAACTCACTCTCCCATGTGGTCTCCTTTTTAGCATTGTGATGCAGGTTGCCATGGGATGATTTTGAAGTTAAAGATCAAGTTTCGGTGAAGGTAAATAGTGGTAGAGGAAATGCCTTGGCCGGCATCATTTATGAATTATTATTTATTAGAATCATGAAATGTATACTTTATCTATAATGATATAGATGTTTTAATGAATCTGTACATGTATATAAATATAGTTATACCTTAGGCTTTGCGTACTCAGGTTGATGATTATCTAATAGGCTCATGATATGTCATTGCATGCTAGCCTAGCCTTTTCTCGTATCGTCATATATGGGACTAGGCGTGTGCCCGGTATACATATTCTTCCGCTGTAAACTTTATTATTTTCGTATACCACTATGGGCCATTATTTTATCGATCCAGCTTCAGTTTATTAATTGTACACTTCGGTTCTCTATGATTCGAGTTTCGGTGTGACGCTGAACTTAGTTTGGAACGCGAAAAATTTATTCACAATTTTTATTAATTATGACGATCACATCGGGGTTCGAGTCTGGAAAATCGGGGTGTTACAATTTGTAAGAGTTACAAATTTAAATAATTTATTCTTATTAATTTTAATAGGATTTACATCATATGTGACCTTTTTAAAATTAATTTGATTTGTAGGAGTTACAAATTGATTCATATTTATTAAATTTAATATGATTTGTAATTGTTACAAATAGAAGATAAGATCTTTATTAAATTTAATAATTTTAAAATCAAATATTTAATCCTTAATAAATTTGATAGGATTTGTAAAAGTTACAAATTAAAGATAAGATCTTTATCAAATTTAATAGGATTCGAAATAAAATATCTTGAACTCTAGAGATAAGGTCTAAAATTTAAACCTTGATCGTTCCTAAAAATTAGGATGATTGTTGAGACTCTAGAGATAAGGTTTAAAAGTTAAACTTTGACTATTCCTATTTTAGGATAATTGTAAGGGTCAAAAGATAAGGTTTAAAAGTTAAATCTTGGCCATTTCAAAATTAAAGATTTCAAATTGTTTGAAATCATAACCGAATATTTTGAGCTGTTAATGGTCAGTGGGACGTTCTGGCTAGGAAATACTTGGTACTTAAGTGGTCACTCCAGACCTACCTCTCTTTCCTGGGAACTAACCTGATTACAGTACTAAATTTTTGGGGTTGGAACACCCCTTGACCCTGTCTGTTGAATGGTCAACAGAGCCGCCAAACTTCTTTGCGTAGTTTTCCTTTTATGACCCTGCGTGTTTAATTATGTGTTTTAAAATTTATTTTATTTTAAATACAATTGATTACTCTATTAATTGATTAATTAACACGTCCAGCGGTGAATGGTTATGGTCTTCGATTTTTTTTTATTTAATTTTAAATACAACCTGCGTGCTGTGCCTTTCTCTATTCTTAAATTTCTTCTCTCAACCCTTCACTCGTATGTAAAATAAGTTTTCTTTATTACATTGTAATCTTGGAAAAGCCAACAAGGTGGAGACCTAGAAGAAACCTAGAGTGGTGATGGATATGACCTTGAAAGGAACAAAGGAGTGGTGACTCTAGGAGGATGGTGGTTTCAAGAAGTAGGACTTCATGAAGTCAAGACACCATAGTTCCTTTAGGTTTATTTTATTTTATTTTATTTTCTAGGAAGACCATAACCATCTCATTATTTTTGATTGCATGTTTTGGGGTTTTATTTTACGTTAAAGCGTTTAATGAAAGTCGGTAATGAATAATAAGAAAATTGAAATCCCTGAAGCCCGACAATCATACCTTCCAATAAGTAATAACGTCTAACTTGATATAAATAAAGTGCAGGTCACGTCATAGTTGGGTGCCTTTATTTATGTTTAGTAGGACATGATTGGATAATTGGATTATCCAAGTATTATTAAGTTTTATTCAAATAGACTTTTTTTAATTAGATTGGAAAAGCCTAAAGGTATAAACAGTCTAAAATGCGTTCTAATAAACAATAGTCATCAATGCTAGTTTCAATCAAGTGTAGGTTCTGCCAAAGTAGGGTGCTTTTATTGATATTAGTAAAGGATGATGGATAATTGGATTATCCAACCATTTGTTATTGGACTTATCTAGGTAACTTTAATTAGATTGAAGAACCTAGAAGCGTTAATATTAAGTTTAAACGCCTTCTAATAAGTAACACTCGTTGAGACTAATGTCAATAAATAGTGGGCCTGTCAAAGCACGGTGCTATCATTTATATTAGTAAGGCGCGATGGGATAATTGTAATATCCAAATTGTTTTTATTAGGCCTAAACTTAACTAAGTTTTTCAATTAGATTGAAAATAACTTAGAGGCGTAAGGATTGAGCTTAAATTCATAAGATGAATAAGGGTAAAGAGTTACCCACTGAATCATCCAAGAGTTGCATGAGATGCAATTGGAAATGTGTTTCCTACCTAAATAACCAAGGGTTGGGCGATCAACCAAAGCTTACTCAACATTAGGCCAAATATGGATCTTGGCCCACTAGAAAAATCTTCCAATGGGATTTTTTTTATGATTCAGTGAGGGTATTTATTTTGAATCAAAATAGTGGGAGACAACATATTTATTTAACGACCAAAATTTAAATATGTTTTAAATAGAAGTGATAGATTTGCATGTAATTTGTTTTAGAATAACCATGATATACCAAATATTGTTTTGTTGTAATCTTTCCTTTGAAAGGACACTTTATCTAAAAAAAATGCCTAGATAGGTATTGAGACTTGAGAATTATCTTCATTAAAGATGAAGCGGCAGTGTGTCATGTTTGGCTTATATATCATCTATGGTTGGGTCTTGAATACCCTATGGAGTCTGCATAAACTCTGAGCTATAAAAGGCAATATGAATATATAGAAGATATATGATATGATCGTATACAGACTTTATTAAGGCCAAGTTAGTCTGGAAGTCTAAAAGGTGATCAAGAAAGGAAATTGTTTCCAGTTTTAGCCAAAATAAGACATTAAAATAATTTTTCTAAAGAACTTGAAGGAGTTCATAAGAAAGGGAAGTAAGACTTCCACTACAGGTCATGTTATAGAAGTCAAGTTATTTTACTTCACTAACATTAGTATCAGATACTAGTAGTAGATCTCAAATTTTGAAAGATCAAGGAAGTAGATCACTTGTTAAGGGTGGAGAAATCTGTATAAAATTGAGCAAAAAGTTGCTATAATAAAGATAAGATCTTTACCTATAGGGCTAGTTAGTGAACTAGACATTGTGCATATTATTTCTTGTTAGACAAGAAATGTTTTTCTTATTAAAATAACTTTATTTCTTCAAATGGATGTTGATGCACAATTGAGTAATGGATTCCATATCCTAAATCTCAAAACACCCATTTATAACAACTACCAAAGTAGGTTAAAATAAGTGATTTTGAACCTTACTTACATGGTATTGTCTCCTAAGGCAAATGGATAAGAAACACATTTTCTAAATACCATTAATGTGGTTATATGGACTCTTTTTGATTTTGGAATCAATGGAAACATGTAAATCTTATTTATTGGAGAGATAATTGAGACCTCATTCATTGAAAAGATGATCTATTATCTAATACATAATGATGTATGTGGCCTTATTGGAACAATAACTAGATATGTTTTTCAATACTTCAACATACTAATTGAAAAGTCAATGAGTATGGATTTATGTAACATAAGTTAGAAAGTCTTTGAAAAGTTCAAAGAATTCATAATGAAGTGAAAAACCAAATTGGCAAGACAATTAAAGCTCTTGATTAGATCAAGATAGCAAATAATTTGAGTTATAAGTTTGATAACTATCTAATAGAGTGAGAGATTACCTCTTAACTCATTCCTCGTGGAATGCCTTAATAGCATCTCTACGGGGAAAGTCAAACCTTGTTGGACATAGTTTGATTATTGATTATTATCAAACATCTCTAACTCCTTCAACGTTTCTTTATTAACAAAATTTCCATACTTAACCATGTTCCATCTTAGACTTTCTTAAAGAAACCATATATGATATGGACTAGGAAGAAACCTAGTATGTCTTTACTAATAATTTGGAACTATGATTCTTCTATAGAGCATCCAACTCTAACAAGGTCGGATTCAAATTAGATAAATGTCTTCTGTGAGATACCCAAAGAAAGCTAAGGGTTATCAATTCTACAATCCATCTGAGAATAAAAGGCTTGTTGCTTAGAATGTTGTATTCTTGAATAAGAGTACATCCCTTAAAGAATCAGTGGGGGGATGGTAGAACTTGAAGAAATTCAAGTATCACAAAGCATTTAAAAGTCAAGGATGGACTTGGAGCAGAAATCACAAAGTGTTGTGAAATCCTTAGCTCCGGTAGCACAAGACTTGTGTAAGATCAAATAGGATATGTCACCAAACCTGAAAGATATGGATATCTTATAAATTCGGAAGGAGGCATATCGCTAAATAACTAAGCTTCTTATGAAGAGGCCAATGCAAGTTTAGATTCTAAGACATGGCATAAGACCATGGGATTTGAAATGGGTTCCATGTATATTAACAAGGTATGAACCTTGGTTGACGCACCTAAAGGGTAAAAACCTATAGGATGTAAGTGGGTTTTCAAAAGGAAAACTAAACATGGAAAGCAAGATTGACAAAATTCAATTAGCTTAAAAACCATTTAGATCCTGCTTATTGTAGCAGTATACCACCATTATGAGATATGGTAGATAGATGTCAAGATAGAAATCATCTTGAGGATGTGTATGTGACATAACCTAAAGGCCTTTTATGCCTAAAACATCTAGGAAGGTATGTGAACTGTAAATGTTTTATTTATGGACTAAAGCAAGCGTTTAGAAGCTAGAATCTTCATTAAAGAATAAAGATAAATCTTGTAACTATAAAAGGGTTAGTAACTGCACAATTATAGTTCTAGTATTACATGCAGAAGACATGCTTCTTCTAGAACTAATAATATTCTCATTCTATAGTCAAGAGTATCCTTAAACACTTAAGAAGGACTAAGGATTTAATCTTGATAAATGGAAGATGAGCTCATTGTAAAGGTTACATCGATGTCAATTTTTGATTAATTTGAAAGACTTAAGATTGCAATCAAAATATATGTGTTGTCAAGATGGTTACGATGTATGCTTGAAAGGTTCAAAGCAAGAAACAATCATTGGTTCTACTAACAAATCTAAGTATTTTGCTATGTTAAATTACAAAAGAACTCAATTTACATTTAATCATTCCAAATGTTTTGTATCCTATGAGTTTCCACTGTGATGACAATGGAACCATAGAATAATATAAGGAAGTGGATTAATCCAAGCATATACTTAAATAGTTCCATCTTTGGAAGATGTGAAAATATGCAATGTGCATACCAACAAAATTGTTGGGAACCCACTAGTAAAACCGCTTACATAGTAAAAGCATAAGGGCACTGTAGACGTCATTGGGCATTAACCTTATCAGCTCTAAGTGCAAGTGGGAGATTGTTGGAAGTATGCACTAAAAGTCTATATAGGTTCGCATCATTTTGAATAAGTCATTTTTTGTTAAATAGTTTAACAACCTTTATTTATCCTTGGAGTAATAGGTCATATGAGAGTTATTCCTAAAATGTCCCTAGTCAAGTATTTACGTGGAGACATGTAAATACATTAAGATTAGTGTATGAGTGTACTGATAATCTGATCCCACAGATCATGGATATAAATGATATCAAGTCTTCACACGGGTACACATTAAGAGTAATGATGTACTGGACAGACCCACCATGAGAATGTTGCATGGATCATTACATGAATGTCATAAACGATTCTCAATGTGATAATGGTATATGTAGTCCTTTGACCTGAAGTCACTACGATTCCTACATAAGGAGTTTATTGTTTTAATACAATCAAATGTCTTCTATAATAAGAGGACTATAAAGGTTATGGTTAGGCAATGTATAACTTATGCAGAGGGATGTGAGTGATGTAGATGGGATTTGTCTCTCCTATGTGACAGAAGTGATATCTATAGGCCACTTGATGGAGTGAGACTAAGGAAATGCATGGCCATGCTAGAAAGAATAAATATTGGATATTTATTCGGATAAAGTCTACTCCGGTATCAAGTAAAATAAATTGGACCGTACAAGGATGACACGACCATGCCTTGGGCCCAATTAGGATATCGTGACAAAAGGAACAAACATATAAAATAATTATCACTTATAGGTTATGTTGTTAATAAATAATATTCGGACATAATGATGCATTGCTAGATGCCGCTCTTATTTTATATTAATAATAAAATAGTTTATTATTAATATAACCGAGTATTTTACCTATAGGGTCACATACATAGAGTAAGCCCATCAGAAAATAGCTTTTTATTTTAGTTGGACTAAAATAAGACTATTGGGCCTAACTCATTTAGAATGAGTAAGGAGCCCACTCTTTAGAGAGCAAATTAGGTCAAACCTAAGCCTATAAATAGAGCATAAGATGCTCATAGGTGGCTACCCAAAAAGAGACACAAAAATACGCAAAAGTTACAAAAGCTATACGCCGTCAAACTAGCATTTGGAAGGTGTAGCATTTCTAGTGGGAGTACTCGTGTGGACTCCTAAAGGACGAGGCTATGATTGCTTCGATATTCTTCAAAAGGTAATCCTAAAACGTAATTTTTTTTTGTGTTTGTCTTATGCTTTGAAACATGGCGCTTTACAAATCCTATGGGAATCCTTGTATTTCCGCTGCTCATACACTAGGGATTCTTAACACTTTAAGTCAAAGAAAAATGGTTTTGACTTGTCGGCCAAGGATATAGCCGAGTAAAAACATTTTTGAAGTGCCGATTGAATCAATTTTAAATGAAGACTTCCCGAACGAGGCGGTCCCGAGTGAGTCACTTTTGAAATAATTCCAAATGAACGTTTCAAGCGGTAAAGCAATTCCGGTTGAATGCTTCAAGCAAACGCACCTTTGAGCACATGACCTCTGAGTGAGTCACTTTTGAAACAATTCCGAATGAACGTTTCAAGCAGTGAAGCGATTTCGAATGAATGCTTCAAACAGTGATACATCCGGACAAAGCAACACCGAGTGAAGCAATTTCGAATGGATAGAGGACCTGATGAAAATTAATTTTCGAGCCAATGATTTGTGAATTTAGACCTTCACACCGAGTGTCAGAGGTCGGATCAGGTCTGTGAATTCAAGCTTTCAATAGGTCTTTTATATATGAGAGCACCTGTTCCACTCGGATTAATTCCCACTGAGGATGGATACCGGCTGAGGCACTAATCCGAGTCATAAAGAGAATGCCGGTTCCATATTTCCACTGTTTTCTCATGCTGACTAGGATTCCCACTGTCCAAGTGGATCCTTGAATTATGGGGGGCGGCCGGCAACAAGACAAAAGAAGAAATAATAAAGAAGTCCCACTAGCCGCCGTTCTCCATGATCGTTAATGTCCAGGCTGTTTCTCCAAAGCACCATCCAAGTTGATTTGATAATCTTGTGGGGCGGCTGATAACAAACAAAAATTAAAATAATAAGTTATTCATCAGCTGTTGTTCCCTAAAAATCATTGGTAGCCAGGCTGTCTCTGGGCTGTTCAAGCAAATCAGTGCACACCTGGGATTTCTATAAATACCCCAACGAAAGAGGAAAAGGGGGGGATTCTGAAGCTTTTTCTTTGAGTAAAAACTCTACCTTCATTCTCTTACTTTGTCCACTCATGAATTGCGCACTGACTCCATAACTCTACAGCCACAACAACGTCGTTTTGATCTCTCTCTCTCTCGTCACACCGGCGTCCAGCTCCTCTCAAACTAACACCGTCCAGCTCCTCTCAAGCCTACACCGTCCAACTCCTCTTAAATCCACACCGTTCAGCTCCTCAAATCCATACCACACTGTCCAGCTCCTATCAAGCACAACACCGTCCAACTCCTCTTAAACCAACACCGTCCAACTCCTCTCAAGCCTACACCGTCCAGCTCCTCTCAAGCCCACACCGTCCAGCTCTTCTCAAGCCCACACCATTCAGCTCCTCAAATCCATACCACACCGTCTAGCTCCTTTCAAGCATAACACCGTCCAACTCCTCTTAAACCAACATCGTCCAACTCCTCTTAAATCCACACCGTCCAACTCCTCTCAAGCCTACACCATCCAGCTCCTCCCAAGTCTACACCACACCGGTTATGTTTTGTTTCTTCTCTTGTTTTTTTTATTTTAGTTCTTCTACTGGGTTGTAATTTTGTTGAACCTGTTCACTAGTTTAAATTCATTCCGTTAAATTTCCTTTATTTTACCTTATAACTAATAATAACAACAAAGAACTACGTAACCCTGATTTCTTGGTAACTCAAGAATACGTAGGAGTAGAACTTTAAATCCTATCGGGCCCACCTTTCCCTTTTTATTCCTATTTTTATTTTCTTTATGTTTCCTTTGTAACTGCTTTTTTATCACTTCCATGAAAAATCAATTTAGACGTGACGTCTTGTTGATCTTCCTCTATTTTCAGTAGACCATCACCACGATTTATAAGGAACAGGATACTTGGGACGAGACGTCCCGTTTATCCCCTTCCCGTTTCTAATCCTGCATTTCGATTAAAGGATGGCTAATTTAGATGCGACGTCTTGTTAGCATCCTTTCCTTTTCCTATTTTATACCAAAGCCAAGGTTAATTTGGGCATGACGTCCTGTTGATCTACACTCCGTGTTGTTCAGTTTGTTCTTTTCCGTTTTTTTACACAAAGTACAACAATAAAAGGGGAGAAACATAACATCTTTTGTAAGGCTATTTATGTTGTGCATTTTCAATATTGGTACTATTTTTGACAGGCGATGTAGGGTGCTAATACCTTCCCTACTCATAACCGACTCCCGAACTTGAATCTTATTTTTTAAAACCAGTGCTTTACTGAACTTAGTTTTTTCCCAATGTTTTTCCTATGGATAAAAACGTTGGTGGCGACTCCCTGTTTTGTAATAACTTGTTTTATCTGTAAGGGTCGGTCGTGCCGTCGCGATCCAGGTAGCAACAGATGGCGACTCCGCTGGGGACACTTAAGAGAGTGAGGCCAGTTTGATTGAAAGCGCATTTTTTTATATAGCCTTTTTTAGCTTGGATTTCTTACCTTTGTTTATTTTCTGTTGATTGTTGTGAATGTTTGTTCTTGTTTTAATTGTATCTTGTTATTTGTTTCGTTGTCTATGTTTTGCATGTTTGTTGAACCCTAGGGTAGACGACTTTGTATATTTGTTCTGTGTTTATTATTTGTGCAGAATGGGGTAAGGTAAAAGGTATTGAATGCCCTTCCACACACCACACTCATAATTACTTGCACACACCTATGAGTGGCACCCTATACCCGGGCCCCAAATGAAGCTTAAGTTAGGACGGGTTGGTAACGAAATCGTACAGGATGTACTTCCTATCCGGTATTCGTGAGAACCTCAACCAGAGTTCGATTTCTCATGATATACGCACCTAGTGGATTCCCCACTGTTTGCGTCCTTGTCATGGGTAGGATCTTGGCTCTGGTGACCTTCTAGATGTCTAGTATAAGCCACCCGGTGTGGAGAGTCATTTTTAGACAAGCCATAGGGCCTAGAAAAGAATTTCAACAAAACCCGACCTAGGCCACAAAAGGGCAAACTTTACTTTACCTTACGTCATTTTTGCTTTCCCTTTTTTTCCAAAAAAGTGAATTACCTATCACCCACAGATTTGTTTAGTTTTTGAAATAATAACTCATTTTGAAACACACAGTATTCTTCGGGTGAATAGATAATCCTCTTTTGGTCATGTACCTCTGAGTCCTGAGTCATAGATTTTTCTTATCTTTAAAAAATAATTTTGTTTCCGCTCTAACAGGGCGTCGATGGCGATTAAAAAACTTATGACTATTACGACTTGGACCCTTGGTAATCATTGTTTCCCTAAAAAAATTTCTTTATAAATCAATGGGGAAGTACCGGTTTCAAAAAAAAAAACATGACGACAACTAATTTCTTTTCCTTATCCTCATTATCGTGGGGGGTTCCCTTTGAGTATCTAGGGAAATTAACATGGGATTGAACTCAAGAAATGAGGGTTGTAGTTGCCTGAATAAAATGTTTGAGGTTGAGGCTCCCGCCTCAGGATGAAGGATTTCTTCTGTCTTCATAACTATCCCGTATTAATTTCCATGTTTACCATACCTAGTACTTTTAAACGATAAGTTCTAAGGAATGGTCAAAGGATACTCGCCAAAGCCTGTGATTGCTTCCCACGACATTCTCCTTCTTTTTATTTCTACCTAACATTTTTTACTTTTTTAAAAAAAAGAGACACAGACATCACGGGTAGGCACCCTTACCAGACCCGGCTTCAAAAGAAACTCATGGCTGAGGCAGAAGCTATTGACGGAGACTTTAGAACTGAGTTCGATCAGTTGAAAGAGTAAGTGGCGGAGTTAACTAAACTTTTAGAAAAGAAACTCACAGAAGGAGGCTCCTTTGCAGGTGTTAAGGACGCCTAACAGCAGCCTGCCACCGCGCCACCCCCCCTTGGTTCTGACCCAGCAAGAACCCAACTCCCTAACACAACGACACCCCCTCTCACCATTCATGTCGGAAGACCTAACCCTGCCATTGAGACCCAGCCACCTTACAGCCAGTCTTATGCACAACAGCATACATTTATCGGTCCTGACGGCAACCTAGTACCTTTTCCACTTTATGGCCTACCACCGGGGTATTATCCCCCACTCGCTAACCAACAAGACGCCCACAACCAGCAAGCGATGAATCCTCATGCTTCATACCCCACCCAACCAAATATGCCACCACTCCACCAAACCCAAAACACGCAAGCCCATGACCCACAAACTTACCAAACCCAAAACACGTAAACCCATGACCCACAAACTTACCAAACCCAAAACACGCAAACCCATGACCCACAAACCTACCAAACCAAAAACACACAAGCCCCTATGGCCCAGCCAACCTACAACGCACAAGCCCAAAACACACGAGCCCAGGTGACCCAGCCAACTTATGTCGTACAAACTATGGCCCAACCCTAAGGTCCCTCACCAAATACAGGCCTAATGAACCAATCCCATGTGTTGCCTCCGTTCAACCAGCCACTCGGCTATCCATACGGATACACAACCCCCTATATGACCAATCTCCAAGATACAACCCACATGATGAACCCGGTAGCTGGTAATAGCACGGTCGCAGCTCCCCAAAAGGAAAAGATAGAAATCTTAGAAGAGCGGTTGAGAATGATGGAAGGCGCCAGAGGTTTTGGACTGATAGATGCTTCTGAGCTATGCCTAGTCACAGATGTTGTCCTCCTGCCCAAATTCAAGATGCCAGACTTTGACAAGTATCAGGGAATGACTTGTCCAAAGAACCATCTCATGATGTATTATCGAAAGATGGCATCCTACTCTTTTAACGACCAATTGTTGATCCATTGCTTCCAAGATAGTCTGGCAGGGGCCGCTCTTACATGGTATGCTCACCTTGAACGGAACCATATTCATTGTTGGAAGGACCTGGCAGATGCCTTCCTTAGACAATACAAGTATAACATGGATATGGCACCCAACAGGGTTTAGTTACAAAATATGTTGAAAAGGGGCAGTGAAACGTTTAAAGAGTATGCCTAACGCTGGAGAGAGAAAGCGGCGTAAGTGGACCCCCTATTGTCAGAAAAAGAGATAGTCGCGATGTTTATCGACACGCTCCCATTACCTTTCTACAGCAAGATGATTGGTAGTGTTTCATCCAACTTCTCCGACATCGTGACTATTGGGGAAAGGGTGGAGAGTGGAATACGAACAGGAAAGATCACTCAGGGCCCATCTGGGGCAAGCACGACAAGAAAGCCGGCGCCTGGGAGAAGGGATGGAGAAACTAATTCCATCTCTTCTAATCAAAAGACGGCTCCGCCGAGACCATTCGTCCCTACCATGATTCAAGCTCCCAATCCTTATGTGGCCGCTGCCACTCAGGGCCCGACAGATTTTACTCCCCACTTCCGTCCGCCCATGGTAAGAGTGCCAATGCCGCAACCCATGCCATACCATCACCCGCAACAAGTGATTCGACCACCCGATCATAATCAGAATACAAGGAACCCCAACAATGAGCGCACCCCTGTGCAGTTTGATCCAATTCCCATAACATATACCAAACTTTTTCCAATCCTCGTTCAGAAGGGTCTGGTAGCTCCCTACCCCATGAGGCCGTTGCAACCTCCTTACCCAAGGGGTATAACCCGAACGCTCATTGTGATTACCATGTTGGGGCATCAGGGCACTCCACAAAAAATTGCATGGCTTTGAAATATAAAGTGAGAGATTTAATCAAAGCTGACTGGATTAATTTTCGGGAAGGAAGCCCTAACGTAACCACAAATCCCCTGCCCAATCATGGAGGTTCAGAAGTTAATGCCGTGGTGGCCGATATTGAAGATGGTTTTGATGATAATGCTGATTTGGTGGTCGCTTGCCCGTCGGGCCAAGAGTTCAGTAACTGGGAGGCTGTCGAACTCCCTACAATTTTAAATAATTCACCAAAGTAATTTGTTACTGCCTCAAAGTCTCGTTTATCCCTCTGTTATGCCTAAGGCTTTGGGATTTTTCATGTAATAAAGGCGGAAAAAAAACTTGTTTTACCAGTCAATCAATAAATGCGTATCGAAATTCAAAAATTTTTTTCATCCCTTTATCCTTGCTTTGATTCGTTTTCTTTACTTGCTTGTTCCTATTTTTCTCTCTTTTTTATTTTTTGCCATAACGCACTAAATTACAGATCCAAAAATGATTCTCTTGAGACTAATGAAATCACAATCCCGTTTCACGACCTCAACTACCCGGTTGATCGTACTGACAAAGAAGGTAGGGAAGCTTGTGAGCCACCACCCAAGTTAACAAGATTGTTAGAACAAGAGGTTAAAGAGGTTTATCCCTTTTAAGAGACGGTTAAGATTGTCAAATGGCAAGGAAAAAAATCAAGATAGGTATACCCCTGAGTCAAGAATAACTGAAGGAATCCATTAAGTTATTAATGTCCTTTAGTTTAAGAAAACACAGGGGCAATCTATCAGAAGGCATTAGTAATTTTGTTTCAGGACGTGGTAGGAATCTATGTGACTGACAACATGGCCAAGTCCCAAATTGGACAGGGGCAGGCCAGTCGTTTAAGGAAACCCTAACAGTCCCCGGCATAGATAGGGGCAAATTGCTGATGCCTATAAATACAGGCACAATCAAAGGAGACTTTGCTGATAAAAAAAACAAAAAAAACAAAAATGAAAGGAAAAGAAATAGAATCAAGCTCAGAGTCCAATGCACGTACCAAGTGGGGCAAGCTGGTTATGTCCAGATCATCGAGCAAGCTGTCATTTTCTGTATGAGGGGGATGGATGTCGTTAGGCCAAGAACTTGCATTTTTATCGTCATCAACACCTCAACCTTAAAGACTGCGCCGTTCCTCATGCCTATGTAGCCAAGGAAATAGTCTGTCAGATTGAGTCATTGTACCATTAAGGGGATTAAAAAAAAAACAAAGAAGGCAAACAAAAAGAAATAAAAATGGAAAATGAAAAAAAAAGAAAAAAATATAAAAAAGAGAGAAAAGGAAAGGCCAAAATGATGACTCAAAGTAATTCCCTCTCATCGATGCCAAAAGACTCACCAATATTTCCTTGGGTACATGGCATAGAAGTAGAGTCTCCTATTTGAAATGACATCAGTTCCCCAAAGGATCCAAACTAAATTTGGAAAAGGTTAGGCAGACTCAACTAGAGTGTGATCAGTTTTAACTTTTTACTGTAAAGGATGCAGCTAAAAATAAACAAGAAAGGAAAAACACATTATAAAGAAAAGGAAAAGCTCGTTGGGCTGAAAACCTAAAAAGGCGGCCTAGGCAAAAGTTAGAGCAACCCGGTGAGTCAAAAACCTGAAAAGGTGGCTCAGGTAAAAATTGGGGTCAAGATTTCGGCAGAGTAACTAAAGTTTCCAATGCAAAACGTGCAAGTACAAACTGGGGCATGTGGACCATGGTCAAACTACCCTCCTAAAGGCAGAGTCGAACGATGTACTTGAGGTCGTGATATGGGATTAAGGTTCTCACTAGTCTCAGGAACTCACTGGAGGATCCTTGAACCTTCCCTATTTCTCCTGGCCTTAGCCTGTCCTATATGACTTCATTTTATCCCATCTATTTTCCCCGTTGTCCATTCTTTGTATTCTGTTTGACATACATGAATAAAATTTATCCTTTTTTCGATACGTGTTATAAATTGCATTGATCTGATAAAACATTGTGTTTTGATAAAAAGAATAAATAAAAGAATGGTGAACATTTAAAGTCGTGAGGAATAAGACGCTCCCACTACTCAACCTCGTCTTAGGCAATCATCACGAAGACTCAGCCAGGCATGCGCCTCAAAGCTATGATTGCCTCTTTTATTCTCCTATATCCATGGGTTATCCTAAGGGTCGCGGTTTCACAGGACCTACCCAGTTTTTGAATTTATCTTTGCACTACTTACCTTTTTTTCTGCAGGTTATTACAACAGACAGTCATGTCAGGTATTAACGCCTCAATCAAGTCCTTTTCCTCAATGGACCTGCAACTACCAAAACTAGAATCTTTCAAGTCCCTTCCTCAAACCGCCAAAGTTGGCGCTCCTCAGAATCTTTTCCTCAAATGGCCAAAGTTGGCACTCTCAAAGTCCCTTCCTCAAGTCGCCAAAGTTGGCACCTCTCAAAGTTTCTTCCTCAAACTGCTAAAGCTGGCACCTCTCAAAGTTTTTTCCTCAAAACGCCAAAGTTGGCACTTCTCAAAGACTTTTCCTCAAACGCCAAAGCTAGGCCCTTCTTAAAGAATCTTCCTCAATCTCCAAAGATGGCATCTTCAAAGTTTCCTCCACAATCGTCAAAGACGGCATCTTCAAAGTTTCCTCCTCAACTACTAAAGCTGGCACTTTTCAAGTTTCTTCTTCCTAGTAGAACCACAATCGCCAGAGCTGGCACTTTAAGGAGAACTCTTCCTCAATAGCCAAAGTTGGCACTCCTCAGAATCCTTTCCTCAAACCGCCAAAGTTGGCACTTCTCAAAGTCCCTTCCTCAAATTGCCAAAGTGGGCACTGTTCAAAACCTCTTCTTCAACTGCCAAAGCTGACACTTTACAAACTCTCTTCCAAGGAATCTACCTGATACATTCTAACAGTCAAGCGTATCTCCTTCCCATGCCCAAATACCACTTAAGAATAGCTTCAAGCAAAACTCTCTCCCCAAGCAGAATCACCAAACTCTCTTCCCGGTGAGCCAAAAATTTAGATCATCTTCTCCCCCTAATAAAAACACTTTTCTAATCAGGCTTAGAAGAACTCTCCCCAAAGAGCCCCAGCACACTTCTCTCAGTGAATCCACACATACCAGATGGACCCCAGATTTTCCCTTCCCAATCAAGAGGCAATGCCCCGAGCCATCAATCCTTCTCCAGTGGAGCTACACTTCCCAAACAAATCAAACTGGGCATCACCCCAGGATTATTTCTTCTTGCTCAAGGGGCAGTTCCCCAAGGTTTCGAGGCAGATAGTTCAAACTGGGGCATCACCCCAGGTTCATTCTCTTTCACCCAAAGAGATAGTACCTCGAATCACCAAATCCTTCCCCAGTAGAATTACACTTCCTAAACAACTCAAACTGGGGCATCTCCTCAGATTTCTTCTGTTCCAGTCAAGGGGTAGTTCCCCAAGATTCCTTCAAATCATGTCAAACTGGGGCATCACCCCAGGTTTATTCTCTTTCAGTCAAGGAGCAGTTCCCTAAGGTTCCTTCAAATCATGTCAAACTGGGGCATCACCCTAGGTTTACTCTCTTTCATTCAAAGAGCAATTCCCCAAGAACCTTCAGTCATGTCAAACTGGGTCATCAACCCAGGTTTATTCTCTTTCAGTCAAGGGGCAGTTCCCCAAGGTTCCTTCAAATCATGTCAAACTAGGGCATCACCCCAGGTTTACTCTCTTTTATTCAAGGAGCAATTCCCCAAGAACCTTTAGTCGTGTCAAACTAGGGCATCGCCCCGAGCCTTTAGGTCCAGTGAGTTAATTCAGGCGAGACGTCCTGTTAGCTCCCCTAATCTTTACATTTCCTGTCAATCGAGGGTCAACCCCACACTCTACCTTTTCCATTCACCTATGAAGGCACCCTCTACCTTTCCAGTCGCCTATGAAGGAACCCTTTCCTTTCCAAACGCCTATGAAGGCACCCTTTACCTTTCCCGTCACATATGAAGGCACCCTTTACCTTTCCAGTCGCCTATGAAGGCATCTTTTTACTTTCCAATCGCCTATAAAGGCACCTTTTACCATTCCCGTCGCCTATGAAGGCACCCTTTACCTTTCCAGTTGCCTATGAAGGCATCCTTTTACTCTCCAGTCGCCTATGAAGGCACCCTTTTCCTTTCCAGTCGCCTATGAAGGCACTCTTTACCTTTCCCGTCGCCTATGAAGGCACCCTTTACCTTTCCCGTCGCCTATGAAGGCACCCTTTACCTTTCCAATCGCCTATAAAGGCATCCTTTTACTTTCCAATCGCCTATGAACGCACCCTTTACCTTTCTCGTCGCCTATGAAGGCACCCTTTACCTTTCCAGTCGCCTATGAAGGCATCCTTTTACTTTCCAGTGGCCTATGAAGGCACCCTTTTCCTTTCCAGTCGCCTATGAAGGCACCCTTTACCTTTTCCGTCGCCTATGAAGGCATCCTTTACCTTTCCAGTCGCCTATGAAGGCACCCTTTACCTTTCCCGTCGCCTATGAGGGCACCCTTTACCTTTCCAGTCGCCTATGAAGGCATCCTTTTACTTTCCAGTCGCCTATGAAGGCACCCTTTACCTTTTCAATCGCCGATAAAGGCACCCTTTACCTTTTCAGTCGCCGATGAAGGCACCTTTTTACTTTCCAGTCGCCTATGAAGGTACCCTTTACTTTCCCATTCGCCTAACAAGGCAACCTTTACCTTCCAGTCTACCGGGGGTCAACCCCGATCTTCTCACCTCCTGTTAACTGAAAGATAATTTTTCCCGTTCAATTCAGAACTCGAAAGAAAAAAAAACAAAAATAAAAAAAAGAAAAAAAAGAGAGAGAGAATAGAGATAAAAGAGAGAAAGCAAGAGCTTCAAGTGTCAAATCCTAGGTTTCTACCCTTATCAGATCGTCAAAGCCATCAAAGTAGACACCTTGTTTCATTTTTCAAGTCACAGAAATTGGCACTACTATTGGTTTTCTTCAATGGAACGATACTGACTCTTTTGGTTATTGAAGTCCGCATGACTTTAACAATGGTGTTCACATCTTTACTTCTTTTCCACTTCAAAAACAAGAAGAGACTTCATATTTTTCTCACGGAAAAGAAGTAAAGAGGGGCATCTGTAAACACCTATTTCGGTCTAGTCAATTTTCACCAAGAATAGAGAATTTTGTCATTTGGAAGCCCTTCTTTCTATTTGTGCTCGTCTTCGGGATTGTCTTAGGTTCCGAGTGATATTCTCAAGTGAAAAGAATTCTGAGAGAATTGAATTCCGACTCGAAATGATCATTTCCGAGTGAGGTGACTCGAAATGATCATTTCCGAGTAGGGAATCTCCGAGTAAGAAGTCGCCGAGCGGTATGTCTCTGAGTAAGGCATTTCCGAGTGGGCTTTAAGTATGGGAGTTACCTTCAAATGAAGAAAAAGCTCTGACTATGAGTAAATACCTCTCGGGTGGAGATAAATCCGAGTGAAAATTCCCGATCAAAGGCAGTCCGAGTGAAAAAGGAACTGAATTTGAATAAATACCATCCAAATGTATATGTCCGAGTGAAGGATTACCGATTGAAGCAGCAAGTCTGATTTGGGGACAAGTGTCTTTTTCTAGGCAAAGGTGTTGCCGGGTGAAGGGCTCCCGTTTGATGCCACTCTGAATAAAAACGAGTCTGATTCGGGATAAGTACTTTTTCTGGGCAAAATTGTTTCCGAATCAAAGATCCCCGAGTGAGTTAATCCTAAATGAAAAAACACTCTGAACTCCAAAAGAGCACTTATGGAATAAGGGTGTCTCCGAGTGGACCGTCCCAAAAACTATCGTCCGAGCAGAAGAAGCCACTGAATGAATACTTGTTGAATAAAGAGGTCTCCGAGTGGTGTGATTCAGAGAAAATGGCATTCTCGAGCAAAGAACAGGTCTCCGAGTAGTGTGATTCAGAGAATATGGCATTCTTGAGCAAAGAACAGGTTTTTCTGAGTGTTACGTTTTGGAGAAGATGTCCTTTCAAGCAAGAAAAAGGTCCGACCGGTAATGAGCCTCTTTCGGGCAGACTCTCTCAAGTTTCAAACTATTACCAAATGGAATGTCTCCGAGGGGGGCACATCCGAGTGGTTTACTGCCGAGAGATGTATTTCAATCGTCAGTCAAGTTCCATGTTCTGATTGAAAAATAAGGCCGACTCCCGAGTGAATACATCTGAAAGGTTGATTGACGATTGAAGCTGTTCTGATTGAAAAGCAAGGCCAATTCCCAAGCAAATACATCTGAATGGGCTGATTGACAATTGAGGCCATTCTGAGTGAAAGGCAAGTCTGACTCCCGAGTGAATACATCAGATGGGTTGATGCACAATTGAAATAATTCTGAGTGAAAGGTAAGCTTGATGAATGTGTCCAACTGAATTACTCCCAAGCAATATATCCGAGCAAGGCTTCTCCGAGTGATTCAGTTCTAGTGATGTGCTTCCGGGTGAAGCTTACTTCCCGATTAAATCAACTTTAAGTTAAAGAAAAATGGTTCTGACTTGTCGGCCAGGGATATAGCCGAGTAAAAACATTTTTGAAGTGCCGATTGAATCAATTTTAAATTAAGACTTCCCGAACGAGGCATTCCCGAGTGAGTCACTTTTGAAACAATTTCGAATTAACATTTAAAGCAGTGAAGCAATTCTGGTTGAATGCTTCAAGCAAACGCACCTCCGAGCACATGATCTCCGAGTGAGTCACTTTTGAAATAGTGAAGCGATTCCGAATGAATGCTTCAAACAGTGATACATCCGGACAAAGTAACACCGAGTGAAGCAATTTCGAATGGACAAAGGACTGATAAGTGTTGATTAAGCATTGATTTCATGACTCATTTGAACTAAATTTTGTAAAGACTTGAGCTAAATTAATGAATTATTGAAGGAAGTGAGCATGAATCTTTTAAGTAGTGATGGATAGGTATATAAAAGAAATACTGTGTTAAAACTCTTGGAAAGTTGCAGGAAATTCAACAGGAAAGCAAGGCAAGCTTAAGCTTGAGCAGGCAAGCTTAAGCGTGAAAGATCAAGCTTAAGCTTGAGCAGGCAAGCTTAAGCGTGAAAGGGCAAGCATAAGCGTGAAAGGGCAAGCTTAAGCGTGAAAGAGCAAGCTTAAGCGTGATCGGGAGCATTTGAAGACAGCAAGCTTAAATTTGAACAACCAAGCTTAAGCTTGAGCAAGCAAGCTTAAGCTTGAACAAGTTGGAGAGCATCAGGACCTCTCACGCTTGAGCGTGAACACTAGGCGCTTAAGCGTGGAATGATAAAAATGAAAGTCTAAGCGTGGATTAAGCGTGGAGTGAGCGTGAGTTAAGCGTAGATTACACATGGTCTAACAAGAAGAACGCTTGAGCGTAGGCATTCCACACTTGAGCGTAACTAATGGATAGCAAAGCATAAGCCGAGCGCGCCTGAGCGAGGAACCAGCATGGATCAAGCGTGGAACAAGCATACTGAACAAAGGAAGACCACGCTTAAGCGTGGTTAAGTTAGCTTGAGCGTGAGACTATCACTGAACATCAGAACCTTTCACGCTTGAGCGTGATCAGTAAGCTTAAGCGTGACTCATGCAGTATGGGATTTTTAATTTAATATTCACCAATGGTGCGGTGCCAACTCATCCACTTTCTTGTGTTTCTGCATGTCTCTGAATATTCCTTCATGGGGTCTATACAAGTGGCAAGGGAAGCTGAACCATAACCCCTATAAATCTAGCAGAAAACAAGACATCAGAATCAGATTCATCCCCTGTATTTCCCTCACAATCCAACCTTTTCCATTATTTTCTGTATTCATATTATGAAGGTGAAAATGCAAGGCATGAGTAACTAAACTCCCTTATGGGATTGGCTGTAATCCATTCAACACTGAAGTAATGCTGTTGTAAGTTTTTATTTAGTAATGAGATTTGATAAGTTTCTGTATTTCTTTCTGCATTTAATGCCTGAAAGTACTTGATCACTATTTTCTTGTTTTAAGTTTTCTCAAGTATGCTGGGAAGTGACTTTTGAAAGCAGATCTGAAAGAAATACTTATTGTGAGTAGGTAGCCAGGGATGGCGTCTAACGCAATAAACGTCAAAATAATCGATCGATAATGCTGGGATGATTTCAAAGTGACTGAGGGATCAGCGGTTTGAAATCATTCTTATGAATTTTGTAGTCGAGGGATCGATACAAATGACTGTGATTGTGACGTAGAAATTATCTTTTCGATTTACTTATATAAAAACTTATGCAGCTTACAGAAGGTGAAGATGTGATGAAGCCAATCCCTGTTTTACAAAATTGATTTCTCTCAAAAACCATTCACTGTATCTTTTACAAATTTGATTCTCTGTTAGTTATTCACTTTTTCATTCAACATCATTCACAACAAAACAAACTAAAAACCTTCTGCCTAATCAACTCAAAACTAAGATCTTCATTCTAACACCTCCCTAGTGGAACGACAACTATACTATATTACAACTTCTGTGTTTAAACTTGGCACAAGCATTACATTGAGTTCATATTATACAAACTTAATTCTCTTTCATTGAACTCTTCATTCCAATATATGAAAAATGCATCATCAAGGACCTGATGGATGCTTCTCAGAAAGCAATTTTTGAGCCAATGATTTGTGAATTCAAACCTTCACACCGAGTGTCAGAGGTTGGATCAGGTCTGTGAATTCAAGCTTTCACTCGGTCTTTTATATATGAGAGCACCTGTTCCGCTCGGATTAATTCCCACTGAGGATGGATACCGGCTGAGGCACTAATCCGAGTCATAAAGAGAACGCCGATTCCATATTTCCATTGTTTGCCCATGCTGACTAGGATTCCCACTGTCCAAGTGGATCCTTGAATTATAGGGGGCGGCCGGCAACAAGACAAAAGAAGAAATAATAAAGAAGTCCCACTAGCCGCCGTTCTCCATGATCGTCAATGTCCAGGCTGTTTCTCCAAAGCACCATCCAAGTTGATTTGATAATCTTGTAGGGCGGCTGATAACAAACAAAAATTAAAATAATAAGTTATTCATCAGCTGCTGTTCCCCATAAATCATTGGTAGCCAGGCTGTCTCTGGGCTGTTCAAGCAAATTAGTGCACACCTGGGATTTCTATAAATACCCCAACGAAAGAGGAAAAGGGGGGGATTCTGAAGCTTTTTCTTTGAGTAAAAACTCTACCTTCATTCTCTTACTCTGTCCACTCACGAATTACGCACCGGCTCCATAACTCTATAGCCACAACAGTGTCGCTTTGATCTCTCTCTCTCTCTCTCTCTCTCTCTCTCTCTCTCTCTCTCTTTTTCTCGTCACACCGGCGTCCAGCTCCTCTCAAACCAACACCGTCCAGCTCCTCTCAAGCCTACACCGTCCAGCTCCTCTCAAGCCAACACCATCCAACTCATCTTAAATCCACACCGTTCAGCTCCTCAAATCCATACCACACCGTCCAGCTCCTTTCAAGCACAACACTATCCAACTTCTCTCAAACCAACACCGTCCAGCTCCTCTCAAGCCTACACCGTCCAGCTCCTCTCAAGCCCACACCGTCTAGCTCTTCTCAAGCCCACACCATTCAGCTCCTCAAATCCATACCACACCGTCCAGCTCCTTTCAAGCATAACACCGTCCAACTCCTCTTAAACCAACACCGTCCAACTCCTCTTAAATCCACACCGTCCAACTCCTCTCAAGCCTACACCGTCCAACTCCTCCCAAGTCTACACCACACCGGTTATGTTTTGTTTCTTCTCTTATTTTTTTTATTTTAGTTTTTCTACTGGGTTGTAATTTTGTTGAACCTGTTCACTAGTTTAAATTCATTCCGTTAAATTTCCTTTATTTTACCTTATAACTAATAATAACAACAAAGAACTATGTAACCTTGATTTCTTGGTACCTCAAGAATACGTAGGAGCAGAACTTTAAATCCTATCGGGCCCACCTTTCCCTTTTTATTCCTATTTTTATTTTCTTTATGTTTCCTTTGTAACTGCTTTTTTATCACTTCCATGAAAAATCAATTTAGACGTGACGTCTTGTTGATCTTCCTCTATTTTCAGTAGACCATCACCACGATTTATAAGGAACAGGATACTTGGGATGAGACGTCCCGTTTATCCCCTTCCCGTTTCTAATCCTGCATTTCGATTAAAGGATGGCTAATTTAGATACGACGTCTTGTTAGCATCTTTTCCTTTTCCTGTTTTATACCAAAGCCAAGGTTAATTTGGGCATGACATCCTGTTGATCTACACTCCGTGTTGTTCAGTTTGTTCTTTTCCATTTTTTACACAAAGTACAACAATAAAAGGGGAGAAACATAACATCTTTTGTAAGGCTATTTATGTTGCGCATTTTCAATCTTGGTACTGTTTTTGACAGGCGATGTAGGGTGCTAATACCTTCCTTACTCGTAACCGACTCCCGAACTTGAATCTTATTTTTTAAAACCAGTGCTTTACTGAACTTAGTTTTTCCCCAATGTTTTTCCTATGGATAAAAACGTTGGTGGCGACTCCCTGTTTTGTAATAACTCGTTTTATCTGTAAGGGTCAGCCGCGCCGTCGTGGTCCAGGTTGCGACAATAGTATTAAAAACATTGCATAACATTCATGTGATTGTGAGATTCTATGTGAGTGGTTATGAATGAAAGTATAATTGTTATGTTATGAAAACTCTACATTCATAATTGATCATGTATATGATTGTAATTGAAATTATTATATTAGATTGTGAAAACCCTTATGTTTATGTCTTATCTGTAAAGTATTATATTCTGTTTTTCACTCCTTCTTGTTTGAATTTTGTGTCCAAAATATATGTTATGTGATATATAACTAGCAGTCCAAGATGGAAGGATATGTAATTACAGGAGGCTAAAGTGGTCTCATCCTTAATCAGATAGATGAAGATATATGAAAAGAGTATGATTCCAAAACTCGATGGTTCAAGGACTAGGAAATGATTGGTCACATTTGTAGTAGAGGTATAGTTTAGTTTTACTTTGCCTTATTACAATATCAAGTTAGATAATTGTAACAAGGTAAAGGTTAAAATTTGATAAACTTTCTCATTCGGATATAATATTGTAATGATTTATCACTTATGATTTCTACTTGTTTTGTCATTATGAACAAATATTGAAAGACAATGTTTTTTTTTACTTTCAATATTCAAAGGAAATCAGATGTATATACGTCCTTGTATACAAGAGATAAAGAGTGATAAATATGTATATCTTTCTAAAAGTTTTTTTTAAGGCAAGAAGAATACATATATATCTCGTGTATATAAGGGGGGGTTATACTTATAACATCGGTTTTGTTAAAAACCATTGTAAAATCTAGGATTTTTTTTAATTTTTTATCAAAAAATTAAAATTTTTTAATTTTTTATCAAAAAATTAAAAAAAACCATTATAGAAATCACCATTTGGTTCTACTAGCCTTGCTGCTAGTGTTTTTGCGAGCCATGAATTGCACAATGCGACACTTCCTCTGAATCCTTTACTTCGATGAAGACAGAGTTAGATGAAATTTCTAGACAACAGATTATAGTATAAAATAGAAAATGGTTAAAAAATTAATAAAGGGGAGTGTATTCTTGGTCCATCAAAACAAGATTTCTTGCTTAAAATCTAGAAGAGACTTATACACATGTTCAAGCCAAAAACCCATTTTCAATATAAAAAATAACCATTTTCAACACAACTCAAGTTCTCTTGGGCATTTTAACAAACATGTTAAAGGAAAAAATTAATGATTCACCTCAACCTCAACCACACACACACACACATGTTCAAGGTAAAAACCATTTTAAACATAAAAAGAAACTATATAAAACATACCTTAACCTCAGGAACAAGATAAAAAAGCTTAAGCGTGGGAGATAAAAAGATGTAGAGTTGAAGAAGCTCACAATAATAGAGTTGAAGATGCGGAGTTAAAGAAGATAGAGAGGATAAGGTTGAGAGAGTCACACGAGTTGGAGAAGGTCACTATTAACGCGAGTTGGAAAGGCACACGAACGACGATAATCGCAAACAAAGAAAGAACAATAAGCTCACAACGCAAGGCACAACACAAGGAACAATAAGGCACAACACTGTTATTACAAACACCTTATCGCGAAAAGCACATATATAGAAAGCCTACGAGCACTGTCGCAAAAAGCTTTTAATTTTGAGCACTTTCCACATTGATTTTTTAAAAAACCGATATGGAATCCCCTTAAATTTTAAAAAATTCCAACACATGCTCCCTGCATAGACTTTCCATATTGAATTTCTTAAGAAAATTAATGTTAAATCTATTAAGTATTTTTTATTTTTTAATTTATCAAACACATGCATAAATCCCTATAATTATTTTATTTTATTTTATAAGCACTTTCCACATTAGTTTTTAATAAAACCGATGTAGAATCCCTTGAAATTTTTAAAAAATCCAATGCATGCACCCCATGGGCAGGTTTTGAATTTTTTGCTTAACTTTTCGTATTGGTTTCTTGAGAAAACCGATGTTAAACCTATAAAGCATTTTCAAGTTTTTAATTTATCAAACGTGTGCATGAATCCTTTTAGTTATTTTATTTTATTTTACAAGCACTTTCCACATCAGTTTTTAGGGAAACTAATGTGGAATCCCTTAAAAGTTTTAAAAAATTCAATGTGTGAACCCGATGGGCGGTTGTGAAATTTTTGCTTGACTTTCAACAACGGTTTCTTGGAAAACCGATGTTAAATCCTATAAAGCAACTTAAATTTTTTAATTTTACAAAACGCGTGCACCTCGTGGAATCCCTTTATCAAATGCTACCTGTTATTATGTTGGGTGACTTTTTAACTTTGGAAGCATTTTCCACATCGGTTTTTTAAAAAGTGTTGTCCAATATTTTTTACGAAACTTTACACATATTTTCAAAATTGCCACTGTGTAAATATCTAACAACGGTTTTAAAAAACTAATGTGATAGACTATCTTCCACATTGGTTTTCTTTAAAAACCAATATGAAATGTGTTCTATTTTTGCTTTTTGCTTGATTTGTAACTTTGCCTGTATTTTTAAAAATGTCATCGCACAACCATTTAACCCTGATTTTTAGTAAAACCGGTGTGAATAACTACATATATTTTCAAAATTGCCACCGCACTAATATTTTACATCTATTTTTGTTAAACCGTGGTGAACTTTACGTTGTGAAATGGTACTTTTTCACTAGTGAAAGGTGGAGCCTTGCTTCTCATTTCACTAAGGAGGCACCATTCCTCACCACTTTGAAGCATGCAACAAAGGACAACATCAGCACGCTTATCCCTCTCAAAACCGTAAGATTTCCGAAGGTAAAGAGGAGGTCTTACCTTACTAGGTTAAAAGGAATTGAAGGTGAAATTGACTTCCACTCATGTGTTAACGTTGCCTAACTTACAGGAAATCTTTATGGTGTATTGTGATGCATCCAGGTTAAGCCTCGGTATATACTGATGTAAAATGGTAGGGTGATTACCTATGCCTCGAGACAGCTACGACCATAAAAAGAAAATTATCCCATGCATGACCTGGAGGTTACAGTTGTGGTCTTTGCATTAAAAATTTGGAGACATTACCTGTAAGGATCTAAATTTGTTGTGTATAGTGACCATAAAAGTCTAAAATATCTGTTTGATCAAAAAGAGTTTACTACTAAAAAAAGCCCTATTTGCGATGAGAAAAAGCCATCACTAACATCCAGAAACCTGTCGTTAATAAAATTAGCGATGACATCAGCTATGGTCGAATATCGTTGTTATGATTCTGGTGGCTAATATGTCAACGATGGAAAGTGAAGGTCATGGGAAACTTTGTGATGGCTGCATTCCATCATTAAAAGATGGTCCCCTTTCTATGATTTTCCGTCGCTGACTCGGTCCCATATTAGCGACGGTACCTCCTTCGTCGTTGAAGTATTTAAGTTCCACTGTCGTTAATTTAGGCTAATTAGCGACCACCACTTAGTTGTAGCTAATTGGATGAAGAAATGTCATCGCAAACGCTCTAGCTAAACGGGGACCAATGTTAGTGACAGACGTTGGTCGTAGCTAAATATTTGATTGGTTTGTCGTCGCTGAGTAAGTCGTTGAACAGGTACCAATTTTAGCGACGAGACTAATTCATAGCTACGTGTTTGATTGATCTTTCCATTGCCGAGGCGGTCGCTAAGACAAACCAAAGTTAGCAATAGACTATTCCGTCGTTAATAATAAAAGTTATTTTTTAAAAAAAAATATAAAATTTTATGATTTAAGATAAATTTATAATTTTATGATTTAAGGTATGATTTATAAAGTTGGATTAAATATTTTTATAAAACTAAAATATATTAATTTTTTATAAGTTTTTATTAGTTAACAGACATAAATATAGACTCATAATAAACAGAAAAAGATAACATCAATCAGTAATAAACACAGTCGAATAAAAAATATAGTAATAGCTTTCCTATTATTTACAACTCAAATAATAAAAAAAGAATAAATACAAAAATATGTAATACTAAAAAATTAAAAACAAAAATGGGTTCATCAACTGGGGGGATCCTGGGTGGTGGGTCTGGCCAAGAAGTAGAGGTTGTATCGTCAGGTAAAAATAGTAAAAACTGCATCAACCGGTAGATTAGAGACTCCTGCTGAGCCATCATCCTGTGAGTATCCTCTCGATCCTGCTCAGCTCGCTCCTTCGCCAGCTGCCTTTGTCTAGGCTCCTCTACGAGCTCATTGTTCTGGTTTTGAATAACCTAAACAATATCTATTGGCAAAATAGAGGAAGAGGTAGGGGCCTTCCCAGTCCTGACTATCTGGGTCCTAACCCCACCGAGGCCAAACACTTTCCTCATCTTGTTGACACCTTCAACAATCTCTAAATAGATGACGTTATCGTCAGTAGAAGAAAAGTCGGGAAGTGCCTCCCCATCAAGAGTCTGAGAGGCCAGCTCAGCCTCTTTCTAGGCCTACATGGCCTAGTACGCCTCCTGCATATGTTTAAAAAAGTACTGCCATCTCTGTGGTCTTCTTGTTAACCCAGTGACTAGCCTTATTCTTCTTAGTGATTTATATCACCTTGAATAACGAAGGCTCATGGTGCTCCTTCTGCTCCTTCAATTCACAAAAGTATTAAAATTCTTAAGAAAAGCTTCAAGTTAATGTATTAATACATATATTTAAGAAAGTATACTTACAAATCTTTTTTTATGCTCTATAACTGAAATAGAACCCTAGTGTAGACGGAGGCTCCAGCATCAACCTGCCTGTTTGCCTTACTCTGAGCACCGGCCTGCTGGAACAAGACACCTCTCCACTTCTGTAGCATGCCTTCCCAGTGGATCTTAGGGATCTAGTGGGGGCGCTCCATCTTCACCCTCACGTTCTAGAGGGTACTCTTGATGATTTTGGAGGTCTTTACAGTAAAGATCCTCCTAATCTCATCAGTCAACCCTTCTCCCACCAAAAGCCACACTGTAAATTAAAATGTAATTCCAAATTAAAAATATAAGCAATGTACACAATAATAAAAGTTACATGAAATTAGAAGAGTTATGCTAAACTTACTAAGAAAGTGTCAAACCATTTATCTTAGACAGTCTTACCAGTATTTGTCCAAGAAATGTAAGGACCATTCCATTGGCCTTTAGAACCCTAGTAATCACCTTCGTAGTGCGAGTACTATCAACACAACTGTAGTTCAAATAATTAAACAACTAATCAACAAAATTGAATGAATTAAACAAACATAACTCATACCTAGTGAGCTTTGCTTTCCACTAACAAATAACAATCATGACGAATCTCAACATTATAGATAACATAAGTATAAATCACACACAAAGGTACCTACCGAGAATTGCTCTACACTAACAAATATTAATCATATATCAATCTCAACAATTGCAATAGCAATGTTATCTGCATATAAACTAGTACAATAACACGAAAACCAAAGGACATTTAGTAATACTTACTCATCTATGTTTGATAATGGGACCAGAGTAGGAATGGGGTCAGATGCTGATCAAAGGGTCGTCTTGCAGACCTGTTCCTTCTACTGTTGAGGCTTTGACACGTCTGAGGTGGAAGTAGCTGTAGCATCACCTGGAATGGTCGGTGCAGGCATCCCTTGTGCAGTCTCATCTGTCGATATGGTCTCCCTCTGTATGGTAGGGGTACCCAGCTGTGTAACTGAGGAGTATCTACCACCACCCTGACTAAAGCATCCTCTATGTCCAGTCATCTATCATTGAAACAATGTAAGCATTAAGCAATCTTAACAATAACATATATATATATACATATATTTATATACAAGTACATATGCAGTGTTTGTTTTAGTTTGGATGTCCTCTTCAGTGTCAGTGTAACTCTAAGAATTTTTTTCAGACGTGTTATCTTTGTCTAAATAAGCCCTGGACCATTTTAATGACAAGATAACTTGTGTGTCAATGTGTTTATCACATGAGGCCATAAGTGTCTGATCCAATATGACTGGATCAATATTCAACACTGAGTGACTATCGTGAACGTCGCTCAGAGCTAGTTGATAAGCATTTTCAACCTCATCGGAGACGTTATTAGTGATCTGACTATGAGCCTTGGCTTTAATGACTGCATATACCAGTCCCAGTGCCCTCCAGGGATATCTATGTAATAAACCTGCTTAGCTTGGTGGGCAAAGATGAAGGGATCAAACCCTTTATATCTACCATTTTTTTCACCTTAACTAAGCCGTAATGGTTGTCGACTTTTGTACCCACTCCGATTGTGTTGTCGTACCAATCACAGTTGAATAAAACTAAATTTATTTTAACCCACCCGGAGAAAGAAAGTTGAATGATCTCTTTTAACACACCATAGAAGTCCTTATCTAAATGTCTAGTTGTGCCTTTAACACAAACCCCGAAGTTATTTGTTTGCATTCCTTCATTCCATTGGGAAATGTTAAACATATAACTGTTTACGTAGTAAATTGGCCATTTTTTAACAGTTTTCACAAGCCCCCAAGAAAGAGCTTAGAGTAAAGGGACTTCAATTTGGTTGTTTGGATCTTGAGTCTATTCAAAGCATAACATACAACAATGTTAGAATGTACATAAGATTACAAGTTTAAAAAAAACATAAAGTGTATAGGTCTTACGTGTTATGAAAACTAATCAATGAACTTGGATGATACCTCACTGTAGATTCCGTCGTCAATTATATCAGTTTGCTCTTGTCTAAGTATATCTACATATATACCATCTGTATATTTATGTTAACTTTATGTGTATACCATCTGCATTGGTCCCTAGGTATACAAAGGTACGTGCGGGTCAAAACGCCCCACGCAGACATGTACTCGGAGACAACACAAAATGGAAAAACCAAAATTCCAATTACATATCAACAACACAAGTTTCACATAAACACCAATATGTATACGGTATGCCCTATTGGTTATAGATTCATCCTAACCTATCCAACCAGGACAATTCAAAATCCAACACAACATGGTGTATCAACCTGTTGTGTTGAGTCTTGAATGGAAACCTATTTGGGTACACACACAGTCTAACGACACAGGGAGCCTACTGAAATTTTGGCAGAGTCTCCTCTGTAATAACTATACATTTCAAAATTTAACACAACCCTATTACACATAGAAAATAGCCTAGTACAGTTTAATATATATATACTATGAACTATATTTTAAATTGAGGCAAACATCATCTGCTAAATTGATACGTTATATATAAGCACACAACCATTATTAGATATTTGTTTAACATTTGAAAGCTGTGCAAAACTCAACCCCCTCCTCATCTATCTCAAAACCTTTAGGCATGAACTAATGCATAAACTTATACATAATAAAAAATGAAACCTCAAAAGGTATTACATAGAGGACCAGTATTCACCTCAAAAGATAGTTTTTAATCCAACCTCTAACTACAGAGATAGAAACCAACTTAGCCAATCAATCAACTAAAGTTTAAACTAAAAAGAATGACTAAAACATAGTCTTTGAGAGAAATTAAAAATATGCAAAGTTAAATAAACCAAAAATAAAATTATTCAATAATTAATAAATCATTCAACTTTACTTAGCATATTTAATTTTACAGTAATCAGACAACAGTATAAGGAAAAAAGACCAACAGAGAGACACACAAAAAGATATACAACACAAACCACCAGAAGGTTAGCGTGAGAGGATTACCTTGGAAAGACAGACAACGATGGAGAAAAAGCCCGAGAGACCAACAGAGCCCAAAAGATGGTTAGCTTGTGACGTGCGTGTTTGCATGAGAAACCAACAGACCAAGTTAACTTTACTTGAAGTTGGATAATCAATATATTTAATTTTAAAAAATCAGCAATACTAATTAGTAAAGCCAAATGCCTTTGCTTCTCATAACAACAATCACAAAGACTCTTTGGAGGGGCCAAACATAAAAGGGAATAGGTGCTAGTAATTCTTAATGTCATAAGGCTTATTGAAAGAAAACATCAATTAGTTTATTTATTATTCTATCAAAACCATACATTAACTTCTACCAAGGAAAATGAAAATATCTACAAACATATTTTTCTGTTTCAGGTCTCAGAGATGAGTTCATGGCTAGGTAAAGCTATTTTTTCATAAAAAGTGTTGGACATTTAACGGAAGAGGAGCCTTATTGACCTATAATTTGATTTGGACTTTTGTCATTTATATTTTCTGTTTAAATTTTGATTTGTCTTATATATTTCCTGTTTAAATTTAGAAAACATGACTCTGAAAAACTTGCTAATGATCAACTAAATTTAGAAGACAAATTGCTAATGAAAGACTCATCAAACTAGATTTATGGAATCAAATTGTAGAGAAAGAGAAATACAAAGATAAAATTCCTTTAAAATGCTACATTAATTGTTGATCTAGAAGTTAACTTATGAGAATTATTACTAGTTTCATATTCTAATATTTTTTTATTATGATTATAACTTCCAATCGTTTATATTATTTTATCCTTAAATAATTTCATATTTTTTGTACATTAGGATATGTTAATAGATTATTGTTTTATAATAATCATTTTCTTCATTTTGTAATATGCCACTTGCAAATCAAAGTCCATTACACATGAATACACACTAATTCTAATTTTTAGACAAGAAACCTAGAATGATAAAAGTGTCAAATGCCTAAAAAGAACATACATTATTTATATTATATCTAAGCTAAGAGGAGAGAACTACTTGGAGTTGGTGACATGAATTAATCAAAACACCCTGTATTACACTAGCTCAAATGACTATATTAAGATATATTAAAAACTAAAGGAAGCCAGCTAATGCATTTCAATAGCAACAAACAAATTATTAACAGTTAAAAGGATGAAGAAAACCCTTTCTCCTCTACCTTGGGAACACAGGTACTAGAAGATTAATATCTAGTGAAACCATTTATTTTAATCGATGAAGTTAACTATAATTAAATCAGAAATAAATTATAATTAAATTGGTAATAATAAAAAATTTACTTAAACAAATCATATAACTAATTTACAATTTAACTAACTAATCGATAATATTTTATTTTTATTTTTTGTTATGAGGGGGAAAAATGATTTGATTTTGGTGAGTATGCTTAATAGACAAATCCATGAATAAATAAATACTAAATTGCCTTCCTTTTTCGAATTTTTGTCCTAATCGTTTTTCTAAACCAAAGCCTTCTCTTCTCTTCTCTTATCTCTCTCTCTCTCTCTCTTTCTCTCTTTCTCTCTCTCTCTCTCTCTCTCTATTCATTCACAAATCATAAGTATTCTTCAAACTTCCATTCATGGATCCCCACCTTCTATTCATCTTCTCTTAGACCCAAACTTCTTTATCCTTTTTTTCCCATTCATTTCTAAACCCTTGTTTCAGTTCAAACACCATTTAACACCTCACCAATCAGAATCTCAACTTTTCGTAAACGCACTTCATTTCCCCCTCATTATTTGATTTTCAAACCTCTTCCTAAAAGTAAAACAAAGACAGGCTTTGAATATGCCAACACTGAGTTTCAAATTGATGGAAAATGGAATTTAAAAAATGACTTGTATTTCTATCAGCACCTGTATCATAATCCCCTTTAGGTACTCTTTTTTTTCTCCATTACCCCTAGAAATTATCAATAAGTTTTATCATAAACACCATTTGAAAATGAAGTCTTCACATTAATGATTAATAATATTAACATCTTTGCATTCAGTATCCAAATGTTAATCTTCATTCATAGGAAAACACAAGAAGGGTTCTGAATCACCTGTGAAAACCTTGGTTAATACTCTACATCTTAGTTGATACTCTATGTCATTTTGTGTTTTGAATCACAAAATAGAATACTTGTATCTATCATAAAAGTTTTATTTTTAAACCCTAAAATGATACATATGCATTACTAAAATAAAACTTCAATTATGATTGAAAATAACACTATAAACATAAATAAAAAACCGCACCTAAGCTTTGTCTTCACTTAAACACTTTTAACTGATTTTCTTTAGTGCTTTCAATATTATTTTCAAATTAGAATTAGAATTTCATAATGATAATTTATATACTAAATTGTTATCAGTATAAAATCTTAATTCTAATTATAGAATAACACTAAAACCCCACATATATACCTAAGCTTTAGTCATGTATTAAAAATAAAACCATGTGTTTGTTTTGCCTCTGGTCTCATGTTTACCAAAAATAAAATCGTGCATTTTAACTGAAAGAAAACTCTTAAACACTGGTTCAAAATTATTTAAAGTTAACATTGTGCCACATTAATTTCAATCAAAAGTCTGCATTCAGACCTAAGAATGTAAAACCCATTTCCACCCCCTCTTCAAAACTAGAGCATAAATAAATATTTAATAGCACCCACATCCTCAATGTCATAGATTTCCCCTCAAAATCCATTCTCAAACCAACATTTAATTTTTTCCCTAATTTCTAGAGTTAGGGTTTTCACTAAAAATCAAACAACCATCATAAATAATCATTATTTCCCATCATTAATCATTATATTTTTATGTACCATTATTAATGTATATAAAAGCTTTTATTTAATACACCTCATCTTAGGGTTTTCATATTAATGACTCTTTCAAACAACCCATATGCATTCAACCACTCACCCAACAATAATAACCCAAAACCTAGGCCATAAACTCACTAAGAATGGTGAGGAACTTACCTTAAGCCAAGAAAAGAGTGAATTTCAAAAGAGGGAGAGGGAGAGCATTAAAATTAAGAGAGAAGAAGGAAAGCTTCAAGCCAACATCATCTCCTTCAAGCTCAATAAAGAAATGAAAATGGAGAAGGAGGATGGACACATCACTTTGGTTAGGTTTTAGAGGAAGAAGATTGGAGAAGAAATAAGAGTGAAGAGGAAATGGGAAGAGAGTGAATATTTGCCTTTGGAAAAAAGAAGCCAATAATTCTATGTTGTATACTTGTGTTAATTTAGGACACATGTCAAATTTTGATTGGGTAAAGATCGTTTGAAATTAAAAGAATTTACCTTTGGTAGGAGTTTCAAGAGAGGGAGAGGGAGAACATGAAAATTAAGAGAAAAGAAAGAGATCAAGCCAACATTATCTCCTTCAAGCTCAATAAAGAAATGAAAATAGAGAGGGAGGATGGACAATCACTTTCGTTAGGTTTTAAAGGAAGAAGATTAGAGAAGAAATAAGAGTGAAGAGGAAATGGGAAGAGAGTGAATATTTGTCTTTGGAAAAGAGAAGTCAATAATTCTATGTTGTATACTTGTGTTAATTTAGAACACATGTCAAATTTTGATTGGGTGAAGATTATGTTTGAAATTAAAAGATAGGAGTTTCAAGAGAGGGAGAGGGAAAGCATAAAAATTAAGAGAGAAGAAGGAGAGCTTCAAGCCAACATCATCTCCTTCAAGCTTAATAAAGAAATGAAAATGGAGAGGGAGGATGGACACATCACTTTGGTTAGGTTTTAGAGGAAGAAGATTGGAGAAGAAATGGGAAGCGAGTGAATATTTGCCTTTGGAAAAGAGAAGCCAATAATTCTATGTTGTATACTTGTGTTAATTTAGGACACATGTCAAATTTTAATTGGGTGAAAATTACATTTGAAATTAAAAGAATTTGCTTTTGGTAGGAGTTGAACTCATGAACTTTAACTCAAATATCATATTCATCACCACTAGATCACATGTGATATTCTTCATTTAAATGATAATATTTATATATAAAGGTAAACTTTCAATATCTTCTAAAAGTGTATTTAATTTAATTATTATAATAAAATATTTATAGGTATATTTAATTTATTTATTATAAATAAAATATTTAAGGATATATTTAATTTAATTATTGTTAATAAAATATTTACAAATATATTAAAATTTAATTATTTTGATAAAATATTTAAAATATACTTAATTTATTTATTATTAATAAATTATTTTAGGGTATATTTAATTTCATTATTATATACTTAAATTATCAATAAAATAATTAAATATTTTATCAATAATAAATAAATTAAGTATATTTTAAATATTTTAATAATAATAAAATTAAATATAGCTTTTAATATTTTATTAATAATAAATAAATTAAGTATATTTTAAATATTTTATTAATAATAACTAAATTAAATATATTTTTGAAATATTTTAAAATATTCAATTAATAATAACTAAACTAAATATAGTTTTAAATATTTTATCAAAATAATTAAATTAAACATATTTTTAAATATTTTCTTAACAATAATAAAATTAGATATACCTTTAAATATTTTCTTAATAATTAATAAATTAAGTTTTTTTAAATATTTATTAGTAATAATTAAAATAAATATATTTTAAATATTTTATAAAAATAATTAAATTAACTATATTCTTAAATATTTTATTAACAATAATTAAATTAAATATATTTTAAAATATTTTATTAACAATGTAACATCTCGATTAATTAATTTAAAATTTTATGATTGATGGAAAAATATTAATAATTATCATCAAATTAATTCTGATTTTTAGAAATAATTATTAATTAATATAAATATAATTTTAAATAATTGAATGTTATGAAATTAAATAAAATTATTTGATTGGTTAATATAAAATTATAAATAAGAATTAATTATTAAGCAATGGTAAGTTCAAAAGTTACTGGAGGGTTAAAAGTAAAAGTAAAAGTTTAATTTGAGTTTTTTTAAAAAAAAGAAAAGAAAAGAGTAAATGATCGTTGTGCCCCTGTAACATTAAAACATCAAATTTCCTCATCTCCTTCATGCTACTTCTTTTCTTTTTCTTTCTCCATAGCTGCATGTTCAAAGCTCTAATTGAAGGGTGATTTCGCATCGAAATCTCAAATTGATAGCGTTTTTAGGATCGTAGCCTCAAGGTGAGTCTTATGGTGCCACCAATTTCAAGCTTTCTCTTTCTTCCTCTCACTTTCTATGTAACATCCTGATTATTGAACTGTGGGCAAATTAGAGTCATTTGCTGATTGGCTAAAAGTGGCTTGGAAAATACACATGTGCCCTTGTGGTATATAAGTGATTTGGTCTTTCTCTCACTCCTTCATTTTACGTTGAGTTGGGAAAAGGAAAGTGAGAGTGGAGCAATTCTCCTTTGTGCATGCAGAAGCACTGTCTCCGTTCCTCCTGAAGTTCAACCAAGCTTCCTCTTTGTCTTCTTCTTCTTCTTCTTCTTCTTCTCCCACTTGAAAGCTATTAGAATCCCGAGTGGGGAGAGTGAACAGCGTTGGTGTCTTGGAGGCTTGGAATCCTCCACTATTGCTCGAGAGAGAGGACAGCATTGGGTGCCTAGAAGTCTGGAATCCTCTATTGTTGGTGTGGCAGAGCTGCTCGGGGGAGGGGGAACAGCTTTTGGTTCCTCCGAAGCTAAGCTCGGAGGTGACGACTGGAATCAGGGTCGTTTAATTGAGAAGGAGCGATCGGAGAGCAACCAATCAGAGTTGGAAGCTCGAGGAGCTTCTAGAATCTCTTATTCCAGGTTAGGGGTGCTTTACATTTCAAATGCATGGTTTATGGATGGATTCCGGGTGGATTTGCCATACTGTTTGTTTTGTATGAAATGTAATAATTGGTGTGTGTTGGTAGAGTGATAACTCATGAAAAACCCAGATATATGATAGCTATGGGTCGTATGGTGTTGTGTTGATTTCCATCCATAAGTGCATGATGAACTGTATGTGATGCATTTTGATATTATTGAGAATTGCCGAGTGATTACATGAGATGCACATTGATTAATGAAAATGCCTAGTGCTTGCATGAGATGCATGTTGCTGCAAATGTATATACCGAATGCATGTGTTGTGAGAATTGTTATGCTGAGTCCTGTTTATGATTTTACAAGAATAAAATGCATGAGATGCATGTGGATGTTATTGTTATTACCGAGTGCATTGTACTGTGGGACAGTGGGTTAATCTCCGTTGTTGTTTTATATTAAAATGCATGAGATGCATGTGGATGTTATTATGATTGCCGAGTGCATTATACTGTGAGACAGTGGGTAAATCTCTATTTGTTGTTTTATATTAGAATTCATGAGATACATGTGGATGTTATTATGATTACTGAATGTATGAGATGTGATGATAAGAATGCCGAGTGCATAGAGCGTGGGACGCTTGATGATTAAAACCATATGCATCTGATTCACCATTGAAAATGCTAGGAGCATATAGCGTGAGACGCTTAATATAGAAACGGTAATCAGATGAATATGTATATGATACAATGAAAGACCTTGGGTGGGACTCAAGGCAAGCCTACCGAGTGGGACTCGGGGCTGCCCGTAACACTTCCGTTGTCGCTAAGAGTGACTGTGTTACATGTGAGGGCAAACGGTTTGGTATCCGTAAAATGGCCGGATCAGCTGGGAGCTGAATAAAAGGCTGAGAGCCTCTGTTGCAACATGAAAACTTAATAATGAACAAATAATTCCGAGTGATTGAATGTACGTACTCTGTTATGTATTACTGAGAGCAATATGGATTGTATTGTTGTGTGCATATGTTATTAAAAATAACATGATTAATATAGCCTTGAATGATTTGAGTGAATCCCGACTGAATAAATGTATGTACATTGATACTGTTGCCGAGTGCAATGTGATGATATGGTTGTAAGTGTATGTTATTGAGAATAATGTGAATTATATAGCCCTGAGTGAATTGAATAATTCTGATCGGATGATGTTGTGTGAATATTCATATTGAATGGCAGTGTATGTTATTGTTGATTGAGATACGTAATTGCATAATTGAGAATTTGAGGATTAATCCGAGTCAATAACTGTCATTTAATATGTAAAATGCTCACCCTTACTGTGGCTATATTTTCAGTGGATGTTGGTCAGGATGGTGAATGATGAGAGGACATCAAACCGTGTGAAGTGTACATGTACAGTCGAAGTGTGTATATATATATATATTGTGTATATAGTTAGATGTAGCCTTGGCCGGCTCTTATGAACGTTGTTTGTTGAACACATTTATATATATGGAATCTGAATTATCCAGTATTCTGAGTATATGTTTATATATATATATATATATGATGTTATAAAGTTGTTGAATTATCTAAGAAGTACTGTTATAGGAGAAATGTCAAAGACCAAATGGTTCTGTGTGGGATATTATTGGGGAGAGCCGTTTCCGAGTGAGGCTTAGCGAGTGAGCCTTTTCCGAGTAATGAAGGCTTAAAATGGCTCTGAGAGAAATGTGTTTGAAATGACTACTTCCGAGGGAAGAATAGTCATGATGCCCGAGTGAGACATAGCTGGGAAAACCACTTCCGAGGGAAGAATAGTCAAGATAATCCTGAGTGAAATCTATCCTAGAAAACCTCTCCCGAGTGGATAAGGTTTAAATAAGTCCGAGTAAGACTTAACCTAGTGAACTCTCCTGAGTGGAGGGAGGTTAGAGTATTTCTGAGTGGAACTTGATTAAGGAGATCACTTCCGAGGGAAGAGAGGTTTAAGTGTTTCTGAGCGAGACCTAACCTAGTAAAATATTCCCGAGTGAAGAATGTGTAAGAGACTTCCGAGTAAATTGAGGTTGAAGTGCCTCCGAGTGATGTATGACTGGGGAAAATACTTCTGGGTGAAGGAAGGTTTATAGACTCCGAGTGGAATAATCGAGGGAATTATTTCCCGAGTGGAGATTTAAAACGCTTCTGAGTGAACCATGTCTGTGAGGAGACCTTCCAGAATAAGGGTCTGACTTTGAATAAGAATTTCGAATGAGGTATGAACCGAGGGGACCGTTCCTGAGTGAACAGAGGTCCGATTCCGAGTGATGGAATACACTGAATGTATGGGCTCGCTTCAGCGAATAAGGACTCGCTCCAGCGAGTAGAAGCTCGCTTAAGCGATTTCTACTGGTTACTGTTAACCCGGCGATAGCATCTCAACAGTTCTTTTCCATCACCGGGTTTGTTAATTGGCAAGCGCACCAATCGTTTGTAGTTTTCAAAATTCAGATATCGTTCCACTGGGATTGAAAGTCCAATAATAACAGTAATTTTCTATTTACTATGGTAAATGGGAAGGAAGTTATAAACAAAAGAATAATTTATATACAATTTATACAATATTCACAGGATAGCATGATTGAGTGGTTCATAAGATAAAAGAAAATAAAATCTATCTAAAAAAATGAGTTGCAATCTAGAATAGGTAAGATACTTGAGATAAACACAGATAAACAAATTATGTTGGAAATTGGATCCCTAATCTAGAATAACAATGAGGAACTCAAGACATGCATATTTAATCATCAAGTTTCATGTCATTGCAGCTTAAAATCATTATAACCGATCCATCGTGATATAAATTCTAAGAATTCACCGTAAAGTCCGATCCCTCGTGAGCTTTCTCAGTAAAAACTTGCATTAAGACCTGGCCTTATGGCAACAATGGTTAACAACCCCTATAGAATTGAGATACCAAGGGTATTCCAACTTTTTACTTTCGTCAAAACAAGTTTCAATACGGCATGAACAATCATTCTCCCGTTTGACATTCATACTAATAAAACAAGTTTCAATACACATGAAAATCATTCTCCCGTTTGACGTTCATATTAATAAAAGGTTAAAATACTAACATGGACTTGAATCATAAACATGCAGAGGTCGAATTCACAACATTATACTCAATAGATTAGTTCACCAATTCCAACATAAACAAATTAGTTACACATGGTGAAAGTAGAAACAACACTTACAGATTTTGACATTACAAAGACGATGGAAACTTCACGATACAATGATCACAATACACCGAAACACACTCAAGTATCTAGAAAACTATTCTAGAACTACAACTCACAAAGACGTACTCAAAGTCGAGCACAAGAGAGAAAAGAAATGCTATGGAATGGGATGGGATGGGATGATTTGAATGGTGTTGGATGGCCCTATTTATAGGGTTGAGCAAGGGTGCTGATGCTACGCGTCACACCCTTGACTCAGCCTCCATTAAATACTTGATAATGGCCACTTCAAATTATTAAATTTGATCATGCTTGGCCATATGGACATGTCTCCACCGATTTTTGGCCTTTCATGGTGAGTGGGATGACCCTTGTGGCTGAGTGGAGTGCCCATTATTGGGTCCAAGTGGAGTGGTTGGTCAAAGTGGAGGTGGAGACCACGCAGCACTGACGCTACGCATGGCTGTGATGCGTAGCGTCAGCATCAAAAATAGCTGTTGATGCTACGCATGGGGTGAGGCTACGCGTCAGCTCCTCTAGTGTAATTTTCTCTTGATTTCTTAACTTTTTCACTGCAAAACTAGAGAAAATTGATCAAGGGCAGATTATTTCCAACAACATCCATTTATTGAATTTAAATCCTAATTTTCTAACAAATTAAACTAATTTTTATAATTTTTATGAAATTTTTATTCAAGCTTTTATTGAAAATTTGAGGACTAACAAATACCCCCAACTTGAGACATTGCTCGTCCTCGAGCAAGAGAAAAATAAAAAAATAAAAATTTGGAATCAAATTTTTAAGTTAGTCCGAAAATTTACCACAAAAAATAATTACACAATTTAACTAATTTGTAATAATCAAAAATTGATATCAAATATAACAAAGGTCTAATGATAAAATTGTTTACAATATTCTATTAACAATCAAGCAGAATTTCAGGCTTACCTCACAAGTGTTTATCTCTATGCAATTGGTAACCTATTTCACTCAATCAATCATAAAATCAAACGAATTTAACTTTGTTTGTCATCTAATCAATGGTTATTTATACCGAGTTAATTCGAAAATCACAAGGTCTTTTCACGGGTTGTAATGAGGCTTGGTTTTCAAGAAGTAATGGTTTTTCTTGGAATTTAAAAACCTGAAATCATAAAAGAGCATTTTATAATTCTTAGGCTTTTTCTTGACCCAAACTTCTCATTTTCTTTTATTGATGAAAAATAAATACCCCCAACTTGATTCTTTTCACTATTTTTGATTTTTTTTTTCATACTTTCCTTTTGAAAAGAATCAAGTTGCTTATTTTCACTCCCCATTTTTGTGAGAACACTCAAAATATTTTTCATTTATTTTAACTCCTCTTTTAATCAATCAAGTATAGGGAATGGTTAAAACAAATTTAGGTTTTAAGGGTACCAAAGAATTTTATTTTAGGCTCAAATTGGCTTTGCAAAGGATAAAAGACTTTTTACCAAGGTAAGCTGTTTGGCCCAAGGTTTCGTTTCACCAATAAATATGCCTTGATCATTTTCTCGAATTCTCTATACAACAACACAAATCAGAGATTAAAGCAAAATCAATTCGAATTGAAAATATGTCGATTAAACCCTCAAGTGTTTAAAAAAATATCTCTCTGCTCACCGGGTTATTTGGAATTTGCTTGATGGTTAATAAACTTATTGTAATTAAATTTATCAAAATTCCTAAGTTATATAAAAAAAATCGATAATTGATTTTACAAATTTAAGTTTTATTGTGTAAAAACTCTAAGTGTATAAATTAACTAACAAAAATTTGATTGAAAGATAAAAATTTTATTTTTGGATTATTTTTTCGAAAAATAAGCAAAAACGAATAACTACGTAAAAACACACCACACAATAATGAAATACCATAATATAAAGTGTAAATGTAAATATAAACTAGAATCAACTGTACTCAAAGTAAATGCAAAAGAATGACATCACCAATCTTCCATCTGATCATCATCCTGCTCCTCCTCCTCATCATCACCATCGCCATCAGAGTCAACCTGTGCGCCAGAAGATCCACCAGTCTCAGGGAGGTAGGCAAATCTCCAGGCCAAGCTACATGTGCTGCAAACTCGGCCGGGGTAACATAAGGTGCTCCCTCTCCCTGTAACCTGTACTGGTAAAATTCATCGTGAAGATGAATATAAGCTCTATGAGTGGCAGCCATCATCTGCATCATATGCTGATGCTCAAGTGATATCCGGGCAAAGCCCTGTGTGACAGCATCAGTAGATGGAGGCTGCACTGGTGGTCTCCTCCTCCTAGGTTGGGGCTGAGCCTCCTGCTCTAGTGGTGGAAGCTTGCACTGCTGCACAAAATAATCTCTGTTCACTAGAACTTTAGGGACTCTCCCTGAAGAACTAGTGAACTCTGGTGAAGGTACAATGACTCCCTGCCTCCTCAGTAAGGCAGATATGATGAGAGGAAAGGGAATGGGGCGATTCACTTTATACCCAAGGGCATAAAAGTGAATCTGCTCAGATATAAGCTCAGCAATATCAATGGTGTGGCCCTGGAGGATAGAATAGAGAAGGCAACAATGATCAACTGGAAGGGAAGAAAGGTGGGTGACAGGAGTGATATTATGAAGCATGAGGTGGGACCACGCCTGAGCTATGGGGGTCAGCTGGGTCTTTAGGAGGTTAGATGGACTCCTTCCAACCCTACTCAGGTTGAAAAAGATTCCATCCTTGCTCAAGAAATAAGCAACCTCCTCGAGGGAGTATCCTAACTCTCCCTCAGCAGCAATCTTGTTTCTGTTTTCTTTCCAGAAACAAGTGTCATCCTCGGGAGTAGGCTCCCAAGGGTTACCCAATAGGGTGCTGATGGTGTCCCGGTCATATGTGATATGCCGACCCCTCACCCAACTCGTCCGCTGCTGCCCAATGTTCGGTGCATCCTGGCGAGTCCTGAAGGCATTTGCATAAAATTCCATCACTAAGATGGGGTCCCCCTCAGTAGGTAGAGAGAATAGAGGTCCCCATCTCCTCTGCTGCACTCTATCCTGAAGCTCAGGATAGTCTCCTACACTCAAATCAAGGACCCTCTCCCAGATAAGTCTCTGACCCTTGATTTGATGAAACCGTGCCCATTTCGCATCAGTGCGAAATCTGGTGGGATCCCTCGGTCCTAACACCTCCTGTCCCTGAAGATCAGGATCCTCAGAGGTGGTGTCGGTATCCGTGGTCTTCCTCTGTCTTTTAGAGGGACCAGCAGTGGGAATGGATTTCCTAGGTGCCATCTGTAAAAAGTAAAAAATTAAAATTAAACACACATTAAACAATAAATGACACATTAACAATCAATCCATAACATTTAAATTAAAAATATTTTTTTGTTTTTCTAAAATTGAAATTCAAATACACCATAACATATTTTTGTTTTTTTATGAATTATAAAGAAAGTAACACACATATTTTCAAATAATACAATTTATTCAAAATTTCATACAAATTTATTCTTATGCAAGAAAGTATAACAAATACTAAATATAAAAATTTATTAATAAAACAGAAAACAATAACAACAAACACACAGCAAAAATTAACAAAAATTAAAAACAGAGGCTGAAGCTACGCGTGGCGTGACGCTACGCATCAGCCTGTTATGCCCACGCTACGCGTCTGTGGGACGCTACGCGTGTGCTCACAGTTCATCCTCACGCTACGCGTCAGTGGGACGCTACGCGTGAGCTGCGCAGAACACAAAAAAAAAACAGGGGTTGCACAGCAGCAACCCCTTTCCAAACCACATTATATCCATTCAATTCCTAACTCCTAACAGCAATCAATCCCAATGGTCTTCTAATCCTAATCCTAACCACATTTATTTCTAAAAATTGAAAATTAAAAACAAAACTAAAGAGAACATATTAGAATACTTACTTGTGGTTCCTTGAGCAATAGGATTGAGAGAGCTTGGAAGAGAGAAAGAGGTTTCGAAATTTAGGGTTTTGAAAACTAAAGTGAGGCAGAGAGGAGATCTTAGGCTTTAAACCCTAAGATGGGCCTCTCTGGTTTAGTTTTAAAAACTGAACATGGGCACTGACGCTACGCGTGGATGAGACGCTACGCGTGGATGAGACGCTACGCGTCAGACCCAAAATTCAGAGTCCAAGCTACGCGTCAAAGTGGCGCTACGCGTGGGCTTCTGTTTTTGATTTTTCCAAAGATTTTTGATTTTCAAAACCTTTTCTTTTCAGTTTAAAACCCCTTTTCTTTTAAACAAGTTTAAAATTTTTGTTTTGTGGTTTTTTTTTATGTTTAAAAAAATCAAAAAAAAAAGAATGGGTTGCCTCCCATTGAGCGCTAGGTTTAATGTCTCCAGCCAGACATTACCTTTGATTAATCAGGTGGTCTCCCAATATTCGTTGAGGAATCACCTGTCTTTTTCTTCCTTCTTCTTCTTTTCCGATGCTTAATTACCTGTTTTTCATCTTTCAAAGCATCGGTTAATTTAAAACAATTTAATTGATTGGGAAGAGATATACCTGGTTCGGTTGAGGGATAAACTTTTTCCTCATTACTTATCCTGAGGTGTTCATGAGCATTGAAGCTTACCTCTTCTTCATAAACTTTGACTGCAACCATATGTAGATCAACATCTACTCTGATCCTTACAGTCTTCATGAAAGGTCTTCCTAGGATCAGGGGGATCTCAGTATCCTCCTTCATATCCAGTACCATAAAGTTAACCTTGAAGTGGTACTTGTCAACCTTTACCAACACATCTTCCACAATCCCAAAAGGCTTTTTGACGGAGCGATATGTAAACTGTAATTCTGTCTTTGCTTCTTTTAGCTCATATTCACCAATGCGCTTTATTAAATCTAAGGGCATCAAGTTAATGTTAGCCCCTAAATCTAATAACGCATTCCTGATGTTGATATTTCTGATTGTCACAGGAATGGTGAAACTCCCCGGATCTTTACATTTTTTCGGGGTTATACAGTTTGTTTCTTGCTCTGTATCTATTTGCACATTTTTTTCTTTTTTCTTTTTTTCATTTTTTTCTAATTTTTCACTTTCTTTATCTTCTTCTTCTTTCTTTTTCTCACTCTTTTCTTTACAATCAATTTTTACAACATCAAAAGAAACAGCATTACATTGTTCCCTTGGGTTTTGAGTGTTTGCAGAAAACCCAGAACTCTTTAATTCGGCTATCTCTTTTACAAGCTGACCCATTTGTATGTCTGATGCTTTTCGGGAAGCTTCATTTGTCTCCACAAACTGCAATAACTGTTGAATAGATTGCTCTATTCTTGTCAATCTTGCATTGTCAGTTTGTTGTTGCTTGAATTGATTGTTAGGAGGTCTATTGGAAGGTCCAGTGTCCTGTCTCCAGCCAATATTCTGATTTTGCCAACCCTACAGGTAATTGTTAGGAAAAGAATTTCCATGATTAAAAGGAAAATTACCTAAGGGTGCTCTTTGATGGTTCATGAAATTGGCTTGCTCTTGCTCATTTCCACAGTAACCACATGGTTGTTCTCCCATGCAGTGCATACATGTTTTAAGTTGAGCAGGGGGTGGTGATGCTACTTGAGCAATTTGGAGTTTTTCCAATTGCTTGCTCATAACTTCAATTTGTTGGGTCAATAATTTTTGCTGAGCCAACACTGCATCATTTACTCCCAATTCAAGCATTCCTGGCTTCCTTTGTATATTACCTCTTTCATGCTTTGCTTGGTGGTCACTGATAGCCATTGATTCCAATATTTCTATGGCTTCCTCCACAGTCTTGTTCATTAAAGAACCACCTGCACAAGCATCTAACATCATCTTGAACTGAGGCAATAGACCATGGTAAACGATTCTTACCTTTTCGGCATCATTCAGGTTGTGGTTTGGACACTTTCTCACAAGTGCCTTGAATCGTTCCCATGTCTCTCCTAGTGATTCATCATTATTTTGAGAAAAAGAATGTATGGTTGTCATTGCTTCAAAATATTTTGAATGAGAATAAAATCTTTCCAAAAATTTTCTTTCAACATTGGACCAGTTTGTAAAACTACCCGGTGGATAAGATTTAAACCATTCTTTTGCTTTACCAATCAATGAAAAAGGAAAAAGTCTCATGTAAACAGACTCTTCTTGATTGGGTTCAAAACCAATTGTGCTGCATAACTCATAAAAATAGTTAAATGTTCATATGGTTCTTCGTGATTTAAACCAGCAAATTGGTTGTTTTGAATAATGTTTAAAGTGGCAGGTTTAATTTCCACTGGTAAAACTGGTCCTTGAAACATTCCCGAAACTCGGAGTGGACCATTAATAGCAGCAAACTGCCCCAATGTTCTCCTTTCAGCAGCCATATTTGAATTTTCAAAAATTTTCGAAGTAGAAGAAGAATTAGTTTGTGTTTTAGATTTCAAAGACTTGATTTTCTTTACAAACTTTTCTATCTCAGGATCAAAATAAATTTTACCTGCGGTAGATCGAGTTTGCATACACAAACTAGACAAAGAAAGTTAGTGTAATAATAATAAGAAATAAATAAAAAAAAATTAACTAAGGTAAAAAAAATATATATATTTACCACGGTAATTAAAATTTTACTATTTTACTGAAACAATTCAATCCCCGGCGACAGCGCCAGAAAATTTGTTAACCCGGCGATAGCATCTCAACAGTTCTTTTCCACCACCGGGTTTGTTAATTGGCAAGCGCACCAATCGTTTGTAGTTTTCAAATTTTAGATATCGTTCCACTGGGATTGAAAGTCCAATAATAACAGTAATTTTCTATTTACTATGGTAAATGGGAAGGAAGTTATAAACAAAAGAATAATTTATATACAATTTATATAATATTCACAGGATAGCATGATTGAGTGGTTCATAAGATAAAAGAAAATAAAATCTATCTAAAAAAATGAGTTGCAATCTAGAATAGGTAAGATACTTGAGATAAACACAGATAAACAAATTATGTTGGAAATTGGATCCCTAATCTAGAATAACAATGAGGAACTCAAGACATGCATATTTAATCATCAAGTTTCATGTCATTGCAGCTTAAAATCATTATAACCGATCCCTCGTGATATAAATTCTAAGAATTCACCGTAAAGTCCGATCCCTCGTGAGCTTTCTCAGTAAAAACTTGTATTAAGACCTGGCCTTATGGCAACAATGGTTAACAACCCCTATAGAATTGAGATACCAAGGGTATTCCAACTTTTTACTTTCGTCAAAACAAGTTTCAATACGGCATGAACAATCATTCTCCCGTTTGACATTCATACTAATAAAACAAGTTTCAATACACATGAAAATTATTCTCCCGTTTGACGTTCATATTAATAAAAGGTTAAAATACTAACATGGACTTGAATCATAAACATGCAGAGGTCGAATTCACAACATTATACTCAATAGATTAGTTCACCAATTCCAACATAAACAAATTAGTTACACATGGTGAAAGTAGAAACAACACTTACAGATTTTGACATTACGAAGACGATGGGAACTTCACGATACAATGATCACAATACACCGAAACACACTCAAGTATCTAGAAAACTATTCTAGAACTACAACTCATAAAAGACGTACTCAAAGTCGAGCACAAGAGAGAAAAGAAATGCTATGGAATGGGATGGGATGGGATGATTTGAATGGTGTTGGATGGCCCTATTTATAGGGTTGAGCAAGGGTGCTGACGCTACGCGTCCCTGTGACGCTACGCGTCCCACCCCTGACTCAGCCTCCATTAAACACTTGATAATGGCCACTTCAAATTATTAAATTTGATCATGCTTGGCCATATGGACATGTCTCCACCGATTTTTGGCCTTTCATGGTGAGTGGGATGGCCCTTGTGGCTGAGTGGAGTGCCCATTATTGGGTCCAAGTGGAGTGGTTGGTCAAAGTGGAGGTGGAGACCACGCAGCACTGACGTTACGCGTGGCTGTGATGCGTAGCGTCAGCATCAAAAATAGTTGTTGATGCTACGCGTGGGGTGAGGCTACGCGTCAGCTCCTCTAGTGTAATTTTCTCTTGATTTCTTAACTTTTTCACTGCAAAACTAGAGAAAATTGATCAAGGGCAGATTATTTCCAACAACATCCATTTATTGAATTTAAATCCTAATTTTCTAACAAATTAAACTAATTTTTATAATTTTTATGAAATTTTTATTCAAGCTTTTATTGAAAATTTGAGGACTAACAATTACGCTTAACTGAAGCTGGGTCTTGCCAAGCGAGTGGGACTTTGACCCGTTTCCTGTTTCCCCTCGACTTTGGGTTTGTTTTATTTTGTCCCGACTCCTATTCTGAACGTGAAAAAAAAAATTTCCCCTAGTCTCGGTTTACTTCTATTTAATCCGGGATGTTTCATTCTATCTCTAGCTGAAGTTGGCCATGTATTGGAAGGTTCTATTTTTCATTTTTTTTCTTACACGTTGAAGCTTAGAAATGGTATCTATAGCAATGGATATAGCAAAATGTTGATGGGTTTGAGTTTCATCCCCCGCAGATGACGGAATGGACGCCAAAAGGTCGTTGTGTGAAATGGGTGACGGAATCGGAAACAGATGGGCGAACAATTTAATCATGGAACGTGATCGACGCGAAGAACAACTAATGGAAGCTTGGAATAGAGGTAAGGGGTGTTCGGTGTTGTAATTAATTAGAATTGGGTATCGACCCTGGTTAAGATTCAAAAGAAATTAGTGTATTTAAAGAGGATTAGAAATTTTATTATGATTAAATGATACAATGAAATATGAGAACTGATAAATGAATAACATGATTATGCCCATTGTGATGTGTGATATAAAGGTGATGATAAGTGTGTGCAAGGAGGGAGGAACGTAGTTTATAAGAATGAGAAATCTATATGAGAAAATGATGGTATCATGAGAATTATAATTAGATAAATGGTGGTTTTTGAAATAAATAAATTATATTAATTGATTTACAGTATATGATAAATTGAGTTGTATAATTTGTGACTTGGATGATGTGTCATGACTGAGATGAAGTTGTATGGTAATTTAAAAAGTGGATAGTCATTAATAAATGAAATGTGGTAGTTAGTAACTTGGTGCATTATATATTGTAATTGAAAGTATGAGTATGCATTAATTGATGATGATCTTTGTTAAGATGTATTGTTGAGTTAAAAATGATTATGGTTTTGTGTTGTTGGTCAATGATGAATTAATGATGTAATATATTGAAAAAGGTGGACATGTGTATGTATGAGGCGATGAGGAGATTATGATTTCAAATACGAAAAAGATATATTATGGACTATGTAATGAATGCTATTGATTATATGGTTGCATATCATAACAGAGATTTATGAGCATTATTGATCATTGGCGTGATATTCTATTTGAGGCCTGGTCTGTGTGGCCGCCCTAGTGGAGATTCATGGGTCGGGTCAGTGTAACCGCCTTGAATAATTAAAAGGTGAGGCTTTTATGCCATTTGAGTAGAAAGTAAAGAATGTAATCGAATTTATGTGGATTGTGTGGTTGAGGATAACTGATGGTATATGTTACCCTCGTTTTTGGCTAGTTGAGCTACCCAGTGGTTGAGGGGGAGCCAAGTAAGGCTCGGTGAACCAAGCAGGGTTCACAGGGTGTCAAGTAGGACCCTCAGCTGAAGGTTGATCCTTTTAGTATTTGGATACTAGGGCGTCATGTTATCTATTTGATAGTTAGTTATGTTTTACATGCCTTGACTTGAGATGATGACTATATTGACATTTATGTGATGATAAATGATGTTTGTATTGACGCGATGTGATGGTAAATGATGTTTATTTTGAAGTTGTGTGATGATTAGAAGTATTGAAATGGATTGAAACCCATATTAATGTGTAATGTAACTGATTTTATGGTTAGTGAGACATGTATATAGATATTGTTATGCATGATGAGCTAGATCAATTATAATAGTGTGCATGGGATTGTCTTAGAGCTTGGTAAATTGGTTTGGCATTGGAAAATGGGTAAATTGGTAACTATTAGTTCACATTACCGTTCTATATTGATTACGATTTCTAAACACTCACCCTTGCCTTTCTTTTTAGTAACCAATGACAGGGAAGTGGAAGATACACCGGAGGGAGATGCCAAGTGAACTGGGAAATGCCAAGAAATGCGGTTGAGAGTTGTGGAGTGATAAGTTATAGTTGAGTTAGTAATTATGGTTGTTTTGATTATATTTGGGATTATTATGCTTAATTGTTATGTGAAGGATTACTGTATCACTGATTAATTGTGAAGTAGTTGATAAATATGCATCACCATTTATATGGTATGTGTGGTATGTTTGCACTAAGTGGCACGAAGCCATTTAGATAATTACTTGATTAGGAAATATATTGATGTTATAAGTGTGTTGTGATGAAGTAGTATATGGCACTGAGCTGTTAGTTGAGCATAATATGGAAAATGTCCAGGTTTTGTGATTATGAGAATAATAGGTGGCGTTGAGCCATTTTGATGAAAAAGGGCAGGAAATGTATAATTGTTTTATTTATGTATGTTGTATGCTATTTGGTACTTGACAATGATGTATGTTGTTAACGGATGTCAATGGTGATATGATTTGAAGTGATTAACGAGTGGAAGTGAGATTGTAAGTGTGATTGATAAGAAACTAGTATTTATAAATATTAAGAAATCAAGTTTTGAGGACTTATGACATTAGACAGTAAATTGGAAGTACCTTTATGGTTGTAAGGTGAGTTGGAAGAGTAGGATTATATGAGATGAGGTTGCATAATGTGTAGAAATTGTAAGTTGGTTCAATTAGGTGGAAAATTAAGATTTGGTATGTTGGTTAGTGGAAGTTAATAAAATTTAAGTAGAATTCAAGGAACTGGACTAGTGATTTTGCTATCTGATGGGTTTTAGGACTCCTGGAGGGGACCAATAGCTCCCTTACATCATCTAGGACTTGTGCATATAGGTCTTAGAGAGTTTAAAGCCCATTTGATAGGTTTGACGTAGGTTATTGCATCACTTTTGACTTAAATGCAATTTTATGCATATCTTTAGCATATGTTAGAATCTTGGCAAACGGACAGTGCCAACAACTTTGGAATGGGGAAAACATAGTGCCCATGAAGTTTCATTGTGATCGGAGTTGAGACAGGCAAAATAGGTAGGTTAGAAGTCAATTTATGGGTTAGGAGTTGTCAATCTTGCTCAAGCGAGCCAAATTTCACTTGTGCGAGCCTTTATATGAAATTAGGTATACATTCTGGCCAAATATCGCTCAAGCGAGCATAATTTCGCTAAAGCGAGAGTCATTTTTGCTTAAGCTAATGTCATCTTCGCTCAAGCGACTGATCAGGGTCTGATACTGTAGAATTTTGCTCAAGCTCGCTTAAGTAAAGTCTCACTTAAGCGCCTAAAATCTCACTTAAGTGTGCTAATTTATACTTTTCTCTCTTCATGAAAGTTGTAGAGAATTTTGTCGCTGTCGTTTTTATATCCAATTTGTATCAATCAGAGTTTGGTAGCCCAAGTTATGCCCAAAATACTAAAGGGTGTTTAGGCTGAAAATTTTAGCAGGGCTGATTTCATAAATTGGCAAATTAGGCAATCTCCGAGGCATAATTAGCCCTCAACTTCTTCATAAAAGTTGTAGGTATTTGAGTTATGAAGGTGTACCAACAGAGTTTATCTCAATTGGAGTTGTGTAATTTCGATTTAACTTAAGTTACTGAGCAGTGCGCAAGGATTTAACATGCTAAAAGATTTTCTTTGAGTAGTTTTGGGTCTCCCAAGCCTAAGATACATTGTTAGGGACTCGTAGAGCCATATGGGAACATTCTAGGATGGATGTAAATAATTTTTAAAAAATTTCCCCTGTGTTTTTATTAATTAGTATAGCATTTTATGTTTAATGAACTTTAATTACATGTTTAAGGTCTAATAATTAGGCGGGATGTTATAAACAATAAAAAAATTAACTATAGCTTTAAATATTCTATTTACAATAAATAAATTAAATATACCTATAAATATTTTATTATAATAAGTAAATTAAATACACTTTTAGAAGATATTGAAAGTTTACCTTTATATATAAATATTGTCATTTAAATCATAAAAGTCACATGTGGTCTAGTGGTGATGGATGTGGTAGTTGAGCTAAAGGTCATGGATTGAACTTAAAATTTTTTTGTATGTAATAGGGTATTTGTAAAAATTTGGAAATATCTGATTTATAGGGGAGACTCTGCCGAAATTTTGATGGACTCCCAAGGTTTATGTTTGTTTGATTCATTTGATTTTGTTGGTTAATTGTTTAATTTTTGGCGATTATTACACTTTCTCTGTAAGTTTAGCACAACTCTTCTAATTTCATGTAACTTTATTCTTGTGTACATTGCTTAAGCAGGCCAGTGCTTGAAACAAGGCAAATAGGTTGGTTGATGCTGGAGCCCCCGTCAACACCGGGGGTTCCATTTCAGTGGTAGAACACTAAAAAAGATTTATATGTACACTTTCTTAATTTGTTAATATATTGACTTGAAAGCTTTTTCCTAACAATTTTAATTTGTTATGAATTACAGGAGCAAAAGCAGCATCATGAGCCTTCATTATTCGAGGTGATGCAAATCACTAAAAAGAACAAGGTTGGTCACTAGGTTAACTAGAAGACCATGAAGATGGCGGTACTTTATCTAAACTTACAAATGTTTTCAATTTTTTTATACATTTAGATTTACTAATTTATTTGACTTTTCTAAACATATGCAGGAGGCGTACCAGGCCATACGGGCCCGAAAAGAGGCTGAGATGGTCTCTCAAACTCCTAATAGGGAGGCACCTCCTATCTTTTTCTTCTACTGACAACAACGCCATCTATCTGAGGTTGTCAAAGGCGTCAATAAGAAGGGGAAGGTGTTTGGCCTCGGTGGGGTTAGGACCCAAATAGCAAGACTTGGAAGGCCCCTGCCTCTTCCTCTATGTTGCCAACAGATGTTGTTCAAGTTATTTAGAACCTGAACAATGAGCTCGTAAAGGAGCGCAGACAGAGGTAGCTGGCGGAGGAGCGAGCTGAGCGGGATCGAGAGGACACTCGCAGGGTGATGGCTCACCAGGAGGGGCTCATGGCTCAACATGAGGCTCTAATCCACCAGTTAATGTAGTCTTTACCATCTCAACCCGACGACGCAGCCTCTGCTTTCCAACCAGACCCACCACCCCAGGATTCCCCCTAGTTGATGGACCCATTTTTGTATTTATTTTTTAAGTGTTACATATTTTTGCTTTTCTGGCTTTTTTATTGTTTGAGTTGTAAAATAATATGACGACTATTACTATATTTTTAATTCGACTTTGTTTATTGCTGATTGATGTTATATCTTTTTCTGTTTATTATATATATGTCTATTAACTAATAAAAGCACTATAAAAAAATTAATATATATTTTAGTTTTATAAAAAAATTTCATCCAACTTTATAAAATATACTTTAAATAAAAAATTATAAATTACCTTAAATCATAAAATTTTATGAAAAATTTAAAAAAATAATTTTTATTATTAGCGACGGCCAAAATTCCGTTGCTAATACTAGTCCCTGTTTTAGCGACAACAATTATCAAAAACATAGCTACGGTCAAAACGCTGTCGCTAATATTGTTCCTTGTTCCGTTACACAATTAGCAACGGCAATTATCAAAAACATAGGTATGGCAAAACACCGTCGTTAATATTGGTCCTTGTTTAGCTATGAAATTAGCAACGGCTCTTATAAAAAACATAGCTATGGGCAAAACACTGTCGCCAACGTTGGTCACTATTCAGCTATCCAATTAGCTACGACGTTATGGTGGTCACTAATTAGGCTAAATTAATGACGGTGGAACTTAAATTTGTCAGCAACGAACTAGTTACCGTCACTAATTACAAATCGAGCCAGCGACGAAAATGGCAGAAAGGGGACCACTTTTAACGATGATATACGACTGTCACAAAGTTTTCCATGGTCTTCACTTGTCGTCACTGACATGTTTGCCACCAGATTGGTAGCGACGGTATTCGGCCGTAGTTGATGTCATCGTTAATACTATTATCGACGGAATCCTAGTTGTTAGCGATGACTTTTTCCCGTTGCAATTAGGGTTTTTTTAGTAGTGCTAGGGCTTAGAATACCAAAAGGATGGAGGAACTTACCTCAAGCTCCAAGAAACAAAAGCCTTAGATGCACCTATAAAAATGAAGAAGAAAAGGAAAGCTTCTAATAACCAAAAACACCTTCTAGAGTGAAGAAGAGGTACGAAATGGATGGGTATACAATGGGTTTAAAAATTTGATCTTCAAAACTATACCAATCTAGGAAGATCTAGCTCTTGATGTCTGCACAAAAAACATAAAGTATTTTGTTACAGAGATTTTGACACTAGGTTTGCGTGAATCAAAGGTCTTACAAGGAAATTATGAATTTTTAAGTGAACCTTGTGCAGAGTAAAAACACGAATGACATGATTTTAAAGTAAATTTACTTGATCCTTGAATTTAGGCATGACAGAGTATGAATTGGGGATTAAGGCTAGAAATAGAAGTTAAAGATCTCTTTGAAATAAAGTTAAAGTTAGGTCCAAAATACCAGAGATGCGCAGGTCGAATTTTAAGACGAAATCAAAGAAATGAGATAGCATGGGAACGAGGGTGATAAAGTCCAAATCAAGTCTCGCCCTATTCAAGAAATATTCCTAAAATATCCTATCGGATGCTCTGAGGTATATACACGATCAAACGTAGGTGACATCGAAGGTTCTGATTGGTCTGATTAGACCGAGTCAGTTACCCTCGATCCACTACAAGGAAACCCTTTTGGGACCATTTTTCTTTATGGATCACTAATCTCAAGTCGTCTTACCAGAAAAGATTGACAATTGGGTCCCATAGTATAATACCGAAAAACTTTTAATATTTTATTATTTAAATACTATTACTTATTATAATTAATTAAAAATTTAATAAAATATTATTTTAATATTATATATACATATATATATATATGTATTTTGAATAATTATTAAATATTAATTATAATTATTATTTTAATTAAATCTTCACTAATTACTCATAATTAATCTATTAATCTAAGCATAAATCGTTAAAGGGTAATTAAATAATTAATTATAGTTTAAGATAAATTAATCATTAATTGCTTACTACTACCTATAATATTTTATTCCTTTATTTTACTAACACTTTCAATCACTCATCTCTTATTTTCTTATATTACTCATTACGCATCTTTATGTTTCTATTACTCTTTTATCTTTCTCACAGATCTCTATTTTCTACTATATCTTCCTTCTTTCTTATACTTAACATTCTATTAATACCTTCAGGACTTTTTTTCTTATTATTTCTTCTTTCTCATAGCCACTCAGGGGATCAGCTGAAGCCTTAACTTTTGCTAGAAGTCTCTTTAAAGCACTCTCAAAGATCATGAGAGTCTAAGCCCTTATGCTAAAAACTAGGGCTGTTACAGCAGACACCTTATTTTTTGTAGTTAAAATATAAATAAATTTATAACTATATATAAATGTGGAATTTTTTAAAGGAATGAAATCATATATTATGAAGTAGTGAGAAATATAATAAATTTGTATCTCACTTTATTTGATTTGTTTGAATACGTTTCATTCTTTAACTGGTTTTCTATTAATATATTTAATAACTTCAGTTTATAAAATAAAATTTATATTTAAAACATAAAAACCCACCCTATAAAAATACACGAGGTATAAATACTAGTTTAATATATGAAACGAAATACATGTTCACAATGTAAACAGTCATGTAGTCTAGTTTTGATAATAAATATTGTAATTAATTTTTGTCAAGAAGTAATGATAGAAAAAATATTAGGATATACTAAACATAACTACTAAAAATACTGGTTGTTAGCGACAGATTTTTTCCATCGTAAATGAGTCTTTTTTTAGTAGTGCATTTTATTATTTGAGTTTTTTAACCTGTGTGATATTAGAATCCCTTTGAGTTTTTTTCCTATTGGTGCATTTACCTTAATTATTGTTGTTGAAAAATAAATAAAATTACACCCATATATAAAACTTGAATAATATTTTTGAAGAATAGAATCGTATATTATGAAGTAGTCAGAAACAAAATAAAGTTTTAGGTTAATATTTATTTGGTTTTTTGAATATGTTTCATTTTCCTTAATTGATTTTCTATTAATAATTTTAATAACTTCAATTTATAAAATAAAAGTTATAATTTAAAATATAAAAATCACCCTATAGAAATGTACGAGATATAAATATTAGTTTTCTAACATCCTAAATTTTATATAAATGATAAATTGAGGGGAATAAATATTAAATAATTACAAATAGGTTAATTCATGTCCTAAAAATTTAGAAATAATTAAATTGGGATTATTATGGGTAATCATAAATTATTGAGGCTTAATGTGCTGAAATTAATACCTAAATAAAATATAGGTGTCAGACTAAGTATCTTCGATTGAGGTACTGTTGATCAGGGTTGTTAAGAATATTATTGTGAGTTTGAATATGTCTTTGAGATAATTTTTGGATAAAGTATTGAGCCCGAACAGAGATCTTGTTTGTTATAAACCGGTAAAGTTTGAATGAAGGGTTTAATTTAAATCATAAAACTCAATTTTCTCTCTTCTCATTCATGACATTTTTCTTCTTCTAAGGCAAAGAATAGTTGCTCTCTCGTTTCCTCATTCCCTCTTCATCTTTTTCCTTTCTCAAAACCTAGAATTATGTGATATTGGTGATGATGATGATTGATGAGTGGCATGATAGGATGCATATGATTTGTATTGCATTGCATCCATGGCATATTGCACAGCTGCTGGTAAGAGAATGTCAGGGGTTCCTCTGGTTGGCCCAGTGGGAGAGCGGCTCTGTGCACGAGCATTATTGATATTACCCTAGTGACTTGGTGTGTAAGTCACGAAGCTACCCATGTTTAGCTATGGAAGTTGCATGTGGTTGACCCGGTAGGGGATGGCTCTTTAAGGGGTAAGTATTCCCGGTGGTCCTTTAGATCACAGCTGCCATGATATGATTCATTGTTGGCCCACAACATCATATGTTGTTTATGTTGTTACCGTAGTCATGGTGAAAATGATCGGTGTTGCAAGATGGGCGATGCGGTTTGGTACCAGTAAAATATAGTGTTATGCATGCAAATGATGAGATAAGTGTACATATTTTACTACTGCAGTAGGGGCATGACTAAGTATTTATGCTTGAACTCACAAATTAGTGTTTTATATTCCCACAGTCAGATCCGTGATTGATATTAACTCTGTTGTGCATGTGCAATAGCCTATGAGGATTTGCATATAACATGGAGATATTCAAAAAGGTGATGAGTTGTGATGATGGTTGGAATAGGTGAAAGAAAACCTAAAGACAACAAATAAAATGTGTATATATATTGCTATAAGTTTGATTGATGAACATGATATATGCCTATATTGTTAAAATGATGAAATTGTGGTGATAGTTGATGAATTAATGCAAAGTATACATGTTGTAATAATGCATATATATATAATCACAAATGTATTCACCTTCATACTTAGAATGTATAATTCACTCTCCCATGTTGTCTATTTTTAGTATTGTGATGCAGGATTGCATGGGGTGAGATACGTATATTTTGAAAGTGTACATGTTTTGATGGAGTAGGTAAATTGGTGGCATAGGAATGCCTTGGCTGGCAAACAATTTTTTGCATAACATATGATATTGAAATATGCTTAGTATGTATTTGAATGATTATGATGTATATTTTGATAGGTCATGTGTGAAAATAAGTCCTTGAGGGTGTAACGGCTAATTTTTGGTTATGACATTGACATTATTGGATGACCATTGTAGTATGTTGGCTTTATGCCACATTGATGAATGAATGATGTTGAATTAGATTAGGCCTTTGATAATGTATGAGAGTGTAATTATGTTCATTAGGATGCTAAATTGTATGAAATTCAGGAAGTGGAAATGCCATATTCCCATTTGATGGCTAAAACCTTGCGTAGAGGTTGCCCACAACTCAAAATGCATGTATATGACTTGTTTGTATGAGTGGTTGTGGCCAATTAGGCCGATGTTGTGAATTGGCATGGTTAGTTAGACCAAAATCCATATAAATTATCATTTATACATAGATTGATATAGAGCTTGACTCATGGTTTGAGATTTGTTGGAATATGTCTTAATTAAGCATATAAATGTGTGCCAAGTGATGGTTGAGATTAAATCTTTGAAAAATGCATTTTTAGGTGCCATGTAAATTGAATTGCCTAAGTTAAATTGTAAATACTGATAAACTCGCTCAAGCGAGATGAATCTTGCTCAAGCGAGTTGACTACGTATCAGATGTGTGGTCTCTGGCCATTTTTTGTTCAAGCGAGCTTGGTTTCGCTCAAGCGAGGGCCAGGGGATCTAGTTCTATCGAAATCTCACTTAAGCGAGTGGAATCTCACTCAAGCGGGTGTATGTATAATTGCTTCTAGAAGTTTTTCGCTCAAGCAGGGATGGCTCGCTCAAGCGAAATAATTGGGAATTAGGTACTGGATAATTTTCGCTCAAGCGATTGTGGTTCGCCCAGGCGAAGTTGTTGGGTTTGATTGTGTGTTGTTGCCCGCTTAGGTGAATTTGATTCGCCCAAGCGAATGAATGTGATTTCACTTAAGCAAATTATGCTTCGCTTAAGCGAATTGATCAGGATTCAATTTTCTTATTCCTTTCCTTAATTTTGGGCCTTTTCTCATATCTTCAAATATAGGACTAGGCGTGTGCCCAGTATACATACTCTTTTCCGCTACAAACTCAATTATTTTTATATACGTATTAGGGCAATTTATTTATCGGTCCAGTTTATTAAATTAAAAAATCAATCTTCAATTTTCTGTTGTTGGGTCTTGGTGTAATGTTAAATGTTGGACGTTCTTTTAAACGTGAAAAATTTACTCAAATTTTTATTAATTAGTTAACTTGATTACATCGGGATTCGGGTCCGGGAAATCAGGGGTTGACAAGTTTAATATGAAATGAAATACATATTCATAATTTGAATGGTCATGTAATGCGGCTTTGATAATAAATGTTGTAATTAATGTTTGTAAAGAAATGATAATAGAAAAATTTATTATGATTAAACATTTTATTATTATTTGAGTTTTTTTAACTTCTGAAATATTATAATCCCTCTGGTTCTTTTTTTCTTGTCTTATAAGATTGTTGGAGACAGCCTAATTACTATTGTTGAAAAATAAATAAAATTACACCCAAATATGAAATTTGAATATCTTTTTTAAAGAATAGAATCATATATCATAAAGTAGTTAGAAACATATATATCTTAAACTTTATTTTATTTTTTTAAAACATTTTATTTTATTTTCTATTAATATATTTAATAATTTCATTTGGTAAAATAAGAGTTATAATTTAAAGCATAAAAACTCGCCCAATAAAAATGTTTAAGATGAAAAGTTTTATAGGCGTAACTATATGTATGATTTATTATTGTTGAAAATAAAATAAAATTATACCTATATATAAATTTGGAATAATTTTTTTAAAAAGAATGAAATCATATTGTAGTCAGAAACATAATAAAATTTTATATTAATTTTTCTATTATTAATTTTAATAACTTCACATTATAAAATAAAAGTTATAACTTAAAATATAAAAACTTACCCAATAAAAATTTTGGTGCATCGCCCAAGGTATAAATACTAGTTTAGTATAAGTGAAATACATGTTTGGAGTTTGAATAGTTATATAGTCTAACTTTGATAATAAATGTATTTAATGTTGGTCAATGAGTACCAATGAAGAGATTTATTATGATTAAATATTGTATTATAATCCTCCTATTTTGTCTTTTAAGATTGTTACACACAACTTAAAAATTATCATTAACGTATCTTTTGATTTATCTATCTTTTAATATGTCATTTTTCTTTTTATATTTAACATCATTTCTTTAATTAATGTGTTTTTGATTTAAACAAAAATATGAGTATAATTTATTTATTTAATTATATGATTTACGTTTCATCACCAAGGAGAATATATATATTGATCACACCACACCCACTCTTCATCCACCTTAATCTTACCTAGCTACCCATGTCTTCCTCTCAATTGAATGAGACGCCCCTAAAATTTGGGGGGTAATTTTTTTCGCGATCCAAAACTTATTTGTATGTAGAGTGAACATGACATTGACAATATTAAGACATTTCCCTGGATCTTACAATAACATATCTCATATATGAAGATATGAGAAGGTATCAGAGTACATAAGATGTATTCATGTGTAAATCAAAGGCCCTAATCGGTTACGGGGTACGAATTAATCGAATACATTACCATAATCGATTACAGAGCAAGGCGTAATCAATTATAGAGCTTCTGAAATGGTACGTTGAATCAGAGTTTCACCTAATCGATTACAGCATTCAGAATAATCGATTACATTGTCCCTGTTGGGTCCGTAATCGATTATAATGTTAATCCTAATCGATTACCAAGTTCCTGGAGTCTATGCTAATCGATTAGAGAGTTAGGAGTAATCGATTATAGAGCTCCTGGAATTTATGTAGTGCATCAGACGTTCCGCCTAATCGATTACAAAGGCTATTCTAATCGATTATAGGACTTCGAATAGTTCATAATCGATTACAGAACTCAGTGTAATCGAATACCTTGGAAACAGAGGCACTGTAGTCGATTAGGTCAATGGATCTAATCGATTACACTCTGCCTTTATGCAGAAATTATGCAGGTTTTATATGAAGAATGAACTTCTCACATACCTAAACCTATGCAAATGATATTAGAATGCTACCAAACTTTGACACAGGCTAAAACACATTATTTGTGATGTGTGGCCACCGACCTTACTCAAATATTCTCAAAAATGAGAAAATTATGCAAATAAATGTGTTTAGTCCATTCCTGAGCCTTTTTTGAGTAACTTAGGGGTCTATTCTCAATGGAATTGACCCGTTCCAGTTCCTATAAGTCACAAATCATGTATTTAAGCTATTGGAACCACCACACACTATCCAAAACTCATAAAACTCATTTTGACCCTATTGGTTCCTCAATTATGCATGAACTCCATATGCAATCTTCACAAATTAATTAATCAATCAAACATCATGCACACTATTGTCATCAATTGGCCAAGAAACTTCATAATTAATATTCATTCCTCAATATGGTAAGCTAAATCAACATATACATATCAACATCAACTAATATTAAGGTCACTACCTAACAGGGCCCGCAAGCACATGGGTTATGTCGCGTGATATAAAAGATTATCGTCTCCACAGGGACTGTGTTCAAAGTACCAGCATATTGAAATTTAATTATCCACACAATTGATTTTTAATGTTTTTGTAACACAAATTAAAAATAAATTTAGAAACAAAATTTATTTGACATTTAAAAATCAGAGTTGAGAGTATCTTGGGATTTCGGGGGATCAAGACTCTATTTTATGTTAATGAATTTTAACTTTTCATAAATAAGAATCAAATTAAGTTTTCCAAGGCAGATTTTCCTTAAGCTAATTAATATGTTCCTCTCAAAATCCTATTAATGTACCTAACGTATGGAGAACAACGTTCAATCCCTAAGAAAGGCCCGTTATCGTTTTGTGAAAATTCCTTATTTATTCCCCAAAAGATTTTGATTACTTTCACGGTTTTACCGAGGTCGCAAAAAGTATTTCAAAACCTTAGGCTTAGTTCAAAAACTTTCCAGTAACAATAAATCTCTCGATTCTATTAATTACTTAAACTTACTAATATACCCGCAAGTATACAGTTTTATCACTTAGGTTCTTATTAGGAATTACTAAGAGCATTAAGCATAATTTGAACTAAATGGAAAACAGAAATTTATTTAATTCAAAGTCAAAATAACATTATCACAAAATATTACATACCCCCTTCATCCCAAGATAAAAGATTTAGTTACTCATGATGTGAATAAAATTCATACATATGATGGAAAAATAAAACATACAAGACATGGTAAAAATAAAGACTTACAGGTTTCTCCAAAAGCTCAAAATAATTTCACCACTGTATTTTCTTGTTGCAATATTCCTCTACCAATTACAAATTGGAACACTCAATTTTACAATCCTCACAACTCTTACACAACAAATAAAAGAAAGAAAGAAAAGAAAAAGAGAAATAAAATAGAACAGAGAAGGAAACGGGAGAAAAAGAAAAGAAAAGAATAAAGCTGATGAATGCTGGATGTTGGATGCCCTCTGCTTGCAACTTCTTCTCCTTTTATAGGCGATGGAAAGGAGGCACCGAATGAAAACGCGTGCGTGATTTAAGGAGCAAGTGGAAATTTTTGGTGCATGATTTTCAGCTGTTTCCAAGTTGCGTTTTGCTATTTCCAATGATTCGGCACATGATTTGATTGATGAATCGATTCCTCCAGGGTATTTTTCCATAAAAACAACATATGAATCGATTCATTTGAAGTGGGAATTGATTCATTGGGGTGGGAATCGATTCATGGAAAAGGGGAATTGATTCCTGGCATAAAAATCACTGAGGAATCGATTCATTAGCTAGGGGAACAATTCATGGCATGAAAAATACTCTGGGAATCGATTCATGCATGCAGGAATCGATTCATGAAGTGGGGAATCGATTCCTCATGCATGTTTTTGTAAATTTGGGCCAATTTCAACGTGTGAATCGATTCCCATCAGTGGTGAATCGATTCACACCCCTGTTATTGCATTTCTTGGTGCTTTTTGGTCCCTTTTTGGCATGAATTTGTTGATGGCTTCCTCTTTTAATCCTTGGGCACTTCAATCATCTTTTTGGGTTGGAAATCTTGAGTTCTTGAATCCATTTTCTTTTTTACATTCATTCATTCTCAAAATGGATCTTCAATAGTTCCAAATATATTAATTTCCGTAAAATAAAAGTACCCGAGTAGAATATAGTGGAAAGAAAGCATTAATCATGTAAATTTGAGAAAATATAGTGGAAATGGTTTAAAATTCTAATTGAATTAAATCTAATTTATTTTGTCTAAAACACTTATCAAAATACCCCAAACCAAACCTTTGCTTGTCCTCAAGCAATGACCATATTCACAAGATAAGATACAAAAAACCCTTAGCTTAGTGAATTAGGAAACCCAAAACAACGAAATAGATTTATTCAAATGCCAAAAATTAACTTTCTTGTGTGATTTAATTTTCAATGTAATACATGAGGCACTCTTCTCACAATTTCACTCAAATCATCATAGTCAAAAACATTACCTTAAGCTTGTTAATTAACCAGAAACTCCACAGTTTAAATAGAAAGTATGTCAAAGTTTAAAGGTCTTTCAAAGGTTGTAATGTGGCCATGGGTTGTATTGTCAAGGTAGGAATTTCAAGAAAAATGGAATATAAAAGGGCTTAAACAGTCATGAATGATTCAAATTTAAAATACTAACAGAGCAAATTTTTGAACTTTTAATGGACTTTTTGTAATTCATTCAATATCATCCTTTTGATTTTCTTTTCTTTTTCTTGCTTTTCTTTGCATCCCATAACATATTTTTCTTAAGTCCTTTTTGTTTCTTTGCTCTACTAAATTTCCAACTTTTTCACCATTAAGAGAATATCAGTCAATGAAAGGTTTCAAAGAAAAATTTTCACTTTCAGGCTCAAAAGGGGCAACTAGGGGTCAAATTGTGCAAAAATTCTATAACATCCCGGATAATTATAGGAAATTTTTGTGAAGTGGAAAATATTAAAAATTGTTTTAAGGATTTATTTGATATTTTTAGGAATTATTGGTTAATTATAAAAAGTGTGATTAGAAGAAGAGAGGTTTAATTAAAACCTTTAATGAAATTATAAAGAAAAATGGGGGAAGTGACCGGTTGAAAAGGTAACCGGTTGGCATGAGTATTAAATAAAGGTTTCTTTCTCTTTCTTTAATCATTCACCTTACCACGAGAATCTTCTTCTTCTTCGTCTGCTTCTTTTCTTCTTCTCCTTCCTCTATCGTTGAGAGCTGTAAGCTTTGAAGGGAGGTCCCTTTTGCATCAAACCTTGAAATAGTTACATAGCCGAGACAGTGGTTTCAAGGTGAGTTCTTTGGACCGTTTAAGTTTACTATCTTATCCCTTTTGTTTCTTTCCTGGACCAAATGGTCATGCATGTGGGGGTACTATTCTGATCTCCACTCCTCTTAGCTGTGAGCCTGGAAATGGCCCTTTAACCGTGTGGGTGGTGGTGTGACGTTAACGTGTTTCACGTTCCAAACCTGTAGGTAGTGGAACGAACACTGGTGGAACGCTTAAGGAGGCTGGTGCTGGAACGAAAGTGGAACTGTGAACCCAACGACTGTTAAAGCTTGGAATGGAGGTAAGGGGGTGTTCGGGTTATAATTAATTAGAATAGGACATACGGTCCAAGCCATTGGAATGACTGTGAACCGGGTAAGAGTTGACACTGAATGAAAATTGTGAAAGTTGTGAATGTATATGCATGTATGTATGTGGACACCGACCGATTGAGGATCGTGTATGTATGTGTGGCTTAAACCGATTGAATATGAAATATGTGATGTTAATGGCCACTATTTGATGATAAATGTGAATTTTGTAAGTATGATGTGTTTGCCATGTAAAAATATTATATTGATGGGCTTGACAAGTCGGTCGCCCTACGTTGTGAGCACAAGTTAATCTCTGACAGTTGCAAATGATGTGCCTGTGTATATATAATGGAATGTGATTATGTGGTGGAGGACGACCAACGGTATGTATTACCCTGTTTTCGGCTTCTGTGGTCAAGTCGGACCCAGTTAAGCTACCCAGAGGTCTTTGACCCAGTGGTTGAGGGGGAGCCAAGTCGGGCTCGGTGAACCAAGTCGGGTTCACGGGGTGTCAAGTCGGACCCCTAGCTGAAGGTCGATCCTTTTAGTATCCGGATACTAGGCGTCAATTTTGTATAAGAGTTAGTTGTGACAATTGATGAATTTAGTATTGTGATGAGTATGTGATTAATTGTACTTTCCGAGTGTTAATGGATATATGCCGAGTGATTGTTATATTTTCCGAGTGATGTATTATAATTACCGAGTGGTAAATTGGTTATAATTATCGAATGAAAATTGAAATAATTGCTGAGTGATTTGATGTAATTGCTGAGTATAATTTCATATATTTGCCGAGTGATTGGCTGTATTTGCCGAGGGTGAATTATTATAATTGTTGAGTATGAATTATTGTACTTGCTGAGTGAGATTTGCCATATTTGTCTAGTGAGAATTGATGAGTATGATGTTATATTTGTCGAGTGTAATTTTATTGTATCTGACAAATATGAACTGTTATAATTTACCGAGTGTGATGGTTATAATTGCCGAGTGAGAAATGCAATAAGTGTCGAGTGTGAATTGCTAAATTTGTCGAGTGTGAGTTGTAATATGTTGGTAATGCAATCGGACGGAGTTATATACAAGTAATTTGTTAATTTTCATTCTAGATTAATTATGATGCTAAACACTCACCCTTGCAGTGGTTTTCAATTTTAGTAACCAGTGACAGGGAAGTGGGTGGAGCCATGGAGGTGCGCCAAGTGGAGGATTGATGCCAAGGAACCGAGTGCTTTGAAATGAATTCCGAGTGTAATATGTATATTTTGGGTTTTCTGTGTAACACTACATAAGTGGGTTAAATTCGAATCGGTATGTTGATTAATAAGGATATAAATTTTTGATGTTATGAGATCGGTGTTTATTTTGAGTGAATTTGCATTACTGTAGCAAAATCGATTACCGGGCGAATATTTCCTGAGTGGAATCATTCTGGTCTGAGCAAGGGCCCATTGATTTGGTGCCTGAGTATCCTTCAATTCCTTCCGAGAGAAGAATAACCGAGAAACCCACTTCCGAGTGGAAGGTTAGGGTGTCTCCGAGTGAGCAATGGCTGAGAGAATCCCTTCTGAGTGAAGAAAGATAAGAGTACTTCCGAGTGAAGATATGAGTGAACTTTTTTGAGTGAAGGTTAAGCTGTTCCCGTGTGAGAGATGACTGAGTGGACTTACTTTCCGAGTGAAACCCGACTTGTTGACTTTCCTTGTAAGACTGGTCCGCTCAGGTTTAAAGAGGAGTATTCGCGCAAGCGAGTCGGATCTCGCCAAGCGAATCAGAGTCTCGCTCAGGCGAGTAACCCTGACTCTGATTTCTTCCTTCCGCTGATTCTAAATTCTATTGTATGTTGAAATAATTCCAATCGGTTTCAGTCGGTTATTACTATTTTTAGTATGATTTTATTATTTTGAATGTATTTAAGAAAAGTAAATGTTATTTTATATTAAAATCGAGTTGATTTTTATTAAACGTGAAAAATTATTTTGGAAAAATGAGAAAATTGACGAAGGTCATCACAAATTCTAAGGCTTAAGAATAAGACCTAATTGTGCCTTTATCATTCTAAGACATACAATCAAAAACTATTTTGAATCGGTTGAAAAACAAGTTCTAGAATATTAATGATTATGAGATTCACTCAATCAAGAAAATCATGGAAGAACCAAGTACATAGAGACCAGATATCATTTCATTCGTGACAAAGTGAGTAAGGAAGAATTAGTGCTAGAGTACTGCAAATCTGAAGTGAATCTTACAAATATTTTCACAAAACCATTGAAGAAGAACAGGTTCAGAGAGCTGAGAGATAAGCTGATGTGAAGAGATGGAGAGTGAAGCTGCTCTAGTTATAAAGGAGTGAAAGTCTGTACTCACAAACTTAGAGAGCTGAGCCGTAGAAGAGATGCTGCAGAGTCTGATAGCAGAAAATAGAATTATTGGGGAATGTTAAGATTAGGACACTGTTTTGGCTAATTCTATTTCTAATGTTTTAGTTTGCTAATATTTTTTTGTGTATAAATAGAGGTCATTAATCAATGATTGTGTGTGAGAATAACATTTTAATAGAGTGAAATATATACAAAGTGAAGCATTATACAGGAACAGCGAGTTCTTTTTCTTCTTTCTTCATATTTCTTCCACGCCCAACACTAACCACTGCATAGAAATATGTTTAATTAGTTTGTGATTTAAACTCTGTGATTTAAAATGTTTGCTGTTCATCTCCACGACTATCTGCCGTTCACTCTTCCATGTATGCTATTTAGTCAGCATCTTAACTTGGATTCATTGGCTCAGTTCCTTAATGTTTCATGCAATTATGAGAAACTATAAGTATCTAAAGTTGCCCCACGTCCCTAGTTATATCACTTGATTAAACACTAATTAAGTAATATGCTCCTCATAAATATATACCTAAAGCCGTAAACTAGTATGCATAAGCAAGGAGTGAATGTTACATGAACAATCATTGTAGCAGTATAGTTGCTAAAAGATCAAGGGCTTGCCCATTTATTCAAAGTTCGTTGAGTCACGTGAGACCTAGTTTCATAAGGGATGTGAGGCTAAAGGGCTTGCCCAAAAATTCTGATTTTTCATGCCTTCTCATTAATGTTCAAACTTCTGTCATTGCCACCGTATATTATTGTCAATGTCACAGCTAGTGTTCATATTATCGCCAATGTTATGGCTAGTGTTGTTAGTATCAGTATCACCAATGTTTTAGCTCTCAACGTTTTAATGTGTCAGCCATGAAAGTCCATTTGAGAACCACCGTTTTAAAACTTAGTGATGGATAAAGCATGGATCTTAGGAACTTTCTGCACTCAATAGAGGTTTGAGACCATTGCTCACTCACTGTCTAGTGATCATTACGAGGCTTTGTAACTACTTCGTTTAAGGAACTCCTTTTTCCTCTCATCACAGCTTTTTTTAATAATATATTCTTTTTTTTATAATATAATCTTTTAAACATGTAATCTTCAAAGGAAATATATAATATTATTCGAATTGAAAACATAGACATGATAAAATAGGATTAACTCTATTAGGGAAGAATTTTTCATAAACAAAACTTAAATTAGAAACCATTATCAATAGTAAAATTTTTCAAACACAGTTTTAACCCTGTATTTTCAAAACCATATCTAAATAATAATCAAACTTGTGGCATTTGTAATTAGATCACACTAAGAAATCAAAAGTTTGAATGAACCTTAATCTTGGAAACCATGACTTAGGGACAATTCCTCTATTTGTCAAACACTTTTAATTTGTCCCAAGTTTCTATGACCAAAGCCAAGATGATTATCCTTTTTAATCGGAACATGAATTTTATGCCAAACATTTGTGAAGGGGAGGTTTCTTGGTGAATTAATGGACAAAGGGTATGGTTCCATAAATGCTCTATATGGCCCATGAACAAACTCTGCTCTCACAAGGACATTTTCATACATTAAAATTAAATTGTTGTCGTATGAAATGGGTTGTATTATTTACAGAGACACATAAACACACTCTCGGGTATCTCGCAATTTCCATATTCAGTTTACTCTCTATACTCTTCTCTTTCTTCTTGAATAAGATGAGGTTAAAAAACAAAGGTAAAACAAGAAGAAATTAGTTGTAAAACTCTTTCTACACAGTGCCCACAACTTTCTACAGAAGCATAGTTTGAAGGCAAAATTTCTTTTGCTTTGTTTTTTTTTTTTTCCTTTTTTGGTTTGGATATGAAAGCGTGATGAGAGATGAATCATTGTTAGTGGGTGAATAAGTGAGGCTAAACAATTAAGACACCATATATGATTCAGAATGAACACAATATAAAGGAAAGAATTTAGTGTTTGGGTTTCTATGTATAAGAAAGCCCACATCGGGCAATATACTCAGGGCATGTCAACAACATATGCTATAAAATCAGAAGACTACGACAAGTATTACTTACGGAGCCGTGTAATGTGCACAAAGCGAACTATTCTTTCGCCTTTTACTAAAGAATACCGTGCACGTTACTTTAAATGGCATACGCTAATTTTTAGAAGGGTTTTGAAAAAAAACCCTGCATTGATGTTGAAATATGTAAGGGTTTTTTTTAACTTTGATGCTGAAAGATACTTAGGAATCTTTCAGAAAATGTTTGTTAAAGATAATATTTGTTTAAACGAAAATCAATTAAATATATTAGCTTTAGAATTCATTTATTTATTTTCGACATAAAAATCGAGATTATTCCATGAATCAACTGAATAATGGGAATCTTGGCACAATAGGAGTGCTTATTATGCTTATGCTTCCCGTCTTTGTATTACAGCGATTGCTACATGTATTTCTTTTTTTAAAATCTCTTATTCTCTATTGTCTTAAGCCTCAACCACGAGATGACTGTGTGTAGAGTCATGGTACAACAAACCATTTAGGGTGCCCCTACACCCAAACAAACCCATTCATTTATACGATTTACCTTTTTCCTTTTCTTCTTTTCTTTGTCGCTTTTGGTTAATGAAGAGACAAACTTACTATTTTTTCAGATTGTGGGTATGCTTCTGAATGGGCACTACCTTCTTAATTTCTACTATTTAGTTTGTGTTTTGTTTGCTAAAGAAATTGAATACGGAATTTAGAGTAAAAATAGTGTACTAATTTGGGGGCACAGGATTGAACTTGTATCTTGAAGATTCAGGTAATTTTCTGAAAAAGTTAATTCAATTATAAATGATATAGCTTCATGGTAGAGGGACTTGATGTAAGAAGATTCCATGTAACTGTTTTGATCTGAAAAAACTGAAGCCTGTTATTGTTTATGGAGAGTTTATGTATTAGTTGTTGGATTTTTCAGCCACATGGTGTTTGGTGAAATACTACTCCAGAAGAGGTGATGTAAACTAGGAGAAAAAGGGGCAGGGCGGGCACATTATTTAATCATTCATATCAAGAATTCAAGTTTAAAATAAAAATTAAATAAAATATTTAATATAAGAGAGATGTAAAAAAAATATTTTATTATTTTATAAATATCAAACATATTTAAACCTCTATTAAATTTAAAGTAAAGGAAAATCTTGGAAACATTATTGTTATTCTTTAAGAAATTCATGGGATGAAATACAAGATACATTAGTCTATACAATTATCTCATTTTACAATTTAAAAATTTTCAGTTGAGACAAAAACAAAATACATTGGACAATACTGTAAATGTTTCATATTATAAGTCTATCTTTATAAGACAAGTTTTAGAACAGTAATTATTATTTTAATTTTGTAAAAGATAATTTTATTTTTTAAAGTTTATTTTTATTTAAAATCAAACTTTTCTATCCTATATTAATTGTACAAAGGTAAAAACATTAAATGCTTACGGGTAAGAAATAAAAAATTATAAAAAATGTTTCTAATTTTTTTAGTGGCGTACAAGATGAAACTTTTCCTTATTTTATGGACTTATATAAAACTGAGGAAGTACCATCATAAAGTTATTACATATTTTTTTAAAATTTAAAAGGTAAAATATACACATAGTCCCTCACGTTTAATGAAAGTCATAGTCTGGTCCCATATTTTTTTTTGTATTAGTCTGGTCCCTAACATTTTTAAGTTGTCCCAACGTTTTCCCTTTTGGTAACATCGTTAAAACAGTGAGGTTAATCATAGATATGACACCAGAAAAAGCTTGACCTGGTATGAGTTATGAGTGACATGGCAATTTTTTTATGCAATAAATCCGTTAGAGGAATTGTTTTTAAGAGAAAGGGATCTAGGGCATTTTGATTACACTTCTCCATCTGCTTCTCAAGCTTCACCGTGCATCTCCATCTTCCATCTCAACCTGCAAGTCGTGTTTTTATTCCTTGTTCATGTCTTTTGGTATGGATTCGCAAGGTTCATTCTCGAGGAGTGGGACGAGTTGGACCAATCGCAAAGTTTATTCGCTCATGCGACTGGGTTGCTCAAGTGGATTCTAGAGTTTTCGCTCAGGCGGGGCTGAGCCTCACTCAAGCGAATTAAGTTAAAATGGTTCTGTGTGTTTTTCGCTTAGGCGAATATGGCTCGTAAAACATCCTAACTTAATAAAAATAAACCTGAAATTCAAGGAAATTTTTCACGAATTTTTAAAATAAATAAGGATGCTTTTTGAACCACCAAACAGAGGATATTTATCAAAGATACTAGAAATCATTATTTATTTTTGAAGATCATATAAGGGTATGGAAAAAGGGGTTCAAAAATACCTTATTTACCACTTAAATAATTCAATTACATGGGCCAAATATTGCAAGATCATAACATAACTCCATTGTACCCAAACTGTATGAAAATTGGTGAACTTTTAAGAACCAGGGGCATCACAGGTAGGGGAATCAATTCACCACCTAGGGGAATCGATTCCTGTGTGAGTTTTTGCAGAAACAAGGGTGAAACAGGTAGGGGAATCAATTCACCATCCTTGAGAATCGATTCCTATGTAAAATTTTCCAAAAACAGAGTTATAACAGGAGAGGAATCGATTCCCAAGTGAATCGATTCCTGCTTAACTTTTGGCCCAGGTATGCATGAAACAGGGGTGGGAATCGATTCATGCATTTAGGGAATCGATTCCTACCTACTGTTTACCAGTTATGCAGCAGAAACAACAGAAAATGCAATTTTACCAACTTCTAGATACCCTATCTCATTCATTTCAAATCCAATGATCACCAATTTTGACTTAAGCTATAATACATCATTTGTGACGTGTAGCCACTGGCCGTACTCAAAAATTCCAAAAAATGTGGAAGTTAGGCGCAAAAATGTGTTAAGCTCGTTTTGAGGCATTTTTGGCAACTGAGAGGTCAATTCTTGATAGAATTGACCCATTCCAGTTTCTACAAGACACAAATCATACCTAGATGCTACTTAAACTATGTTATGCCATTCACATTTCTTAATTTGGAATTTGACTATCTCAATTGCTTAATTTTGCATGAAAAACCAAATAACAGTTACATATTCATGAGCTTATCACACAGCCACTGTTATTTTTAATTCAAAGACAATTCCTGGACATATTATGCATCAACATAGCATCATATATAAGTCCACAATTCCTGGACATCAAAACTCATGCATATGGTGGGACCATCCATGGTCTCCACTCTTCCATATAATCAAATAAGCATTAATATTCATCACAAACCAAACCATAAACTCAAAATAGGTTCTAAGCTTCTAATAGAAGCTGTCAACTATCTAGTCCAGTACACATTCATCCATATATACCCACATACGCAAAACATAATTGGTATACACAGGAGCCAGTCAAGGCTACTACAAAATCACTATATACATCATGTACAACCATATGTACATAATGCTCCATTATAACTGAGTGACTTCTCATATACCTCCGCTGTATCCTAAATCCACTGTAAAAATGACCACAAATAGGGGTGAGCATTACACATAATAAATGACAGCCATAGCACTGATTTAATTATTCTATTCTCTATCATACAATGAGGTATAACAATCTACAAACACAAACTACCATACAATAGTATTGACTAATCACATCTTTATGCTATAATATCAAGTTATTCTCAATAAGATACATATGTGCACATATTATTCTCATTCATTTGGATCCAATATTCATCGTTAAACTTTGTGTTGCAACACTGGCTCTCAGCCATATATTCAGCTCTCGGCTGATCTGGCCATTTTACTGGTACCAAACTGTTTGCCCTCTCACGTAACATAATCACTCTCAGCAACAACGGTAGTGTTACGGGCTAACCTCGAGTTTCACTCAAGAGGTTTGCCTTGAGTCCCACCCAAGGTATTTGTGGAATCCTCGAAACCACATGATATTCAAATCATACAAAGCATCTCATGCTACATAGATGACATAAACCATTTCATTCAAATGCATCCCATGCAATCTTTCTATCTTTCATATAATATACACATCATAAATTCAAACCATCTACTTCACAATTCAAGCATCGCATGCTAAATTTCAAACATAATTATATTCATTCAAGTATCTTGTGCACGAATACCATTCCATGAGATAACTCATATTTCACATAACATAAACATCTCATACTTTCATATAACTCAATGAAATTTGGAACATGTTTTACATCTTATGCAACCATTCATATTCACATAGATGGCAAACATCATATTCATTATAGTGCATAAAACACATCGTTCATAATTCTATATATAAATATACCTCGAATCTGTCTTTAACTATGCATTCAATATGTAAAAGCCCCCTACCTCAAATTGAGAATCTCAAAAGCTCCAAGAGCTATCAAACGCTTACTAACGGCAAGTCGTAAGTTTCGATCTCTACTCCTCAAAATCAAACAACTTCCTAAAATTCATAATACTTGATTTTAACACCACAATCGATACCAATATCGCTTACCAAGTTAATATTCTTTAAATAAGAACCATTTCGGTAAGATATAAATTACCAAATCGAGACGTCAACATCGGAACCCGCCTCCGAACCACGCTTCAAGCTCCGAATCGCTCCGAAACCCTCTGAAGCTACCTTATTTCATTGAAACGGCAATCATTAAATTGTAATCTTATAGAATTAACAATCTAGAAACTACTTTATACCACTTTTCATGAAAACTCAAGGGTTTTGAAAACTCCAAAGCTGCCCACTTATATGAATAGCTTCTAAATGCTTCAAAATCCATGAAATTATAAGAATTGAATGATGGAAGCAAGATTAAACTAATACCCATGGGGGTGTTCTACAATTTACCTTAAAGTGGAGAATTTAAAGTTGTCCCCTTTAATTCAAGCCTCCAACGTGAAAAGGAAAGGGAAAAGTGATGGATTTTCACTTTGACTTGATAAATTCAAGGAGAAATTAAAGAAGTAAGAAGATGATTATGCTATTTGTGAGAGAAGAAAGAAGAAGAAGAAATAACTTCTCTGTTGCTAACGTAAAGGAGAATGGAAGAAAAAAGAAGGAATTTGCATTTTAAATGATTTAGGGATGCGTTGGTCATTTTAGCATTTGTTTAATTAACTTCTCAATTTAATTAATTAATCATGCAAATCCTATTTAACTCTTAATTCATTTAATTCATCAAAGTTGTTAAACTAGGATGTTACAATTCTCCCCTCCTTTAAAGAATTTCAACCTCAAAATTCAAATATAGACATACCTCAATGGAATAACTCGGGATATTGTTGTCTCATAGCATCTTCACGCTCCCAAGTATACATAATGTATTGATCATGTTGCCATGCAATCTTGACCAACTAAATATTCTTGCTTCTCAAACGTTTCATAGATCTATCCATTATGCCAGTGGGCTCAGCCACAGTGGTCAAGTTCTCTCTGATCTGAACATCATCATCTGGCATCTCATGTGTAGGATCTAGCAAGTACTTTCTCAACTGAGAAACATGAAACACACTATGTAAATTTGACAAATGAGGAGGCAATGGTATCTGATAGGCCATAGGGCCAACCCTATTTAATACTTCATAGGGTCTAATATACCTTGGGCTCAGTTTCTAACTTTTTAATGCTCTTCGAATACCCTTATTAGGAGAAACTTTTAAAAATACCGTATCACCAACCTAAAACTCAAGCGGTTTCGTCCGCTTATCATGATAACTCTTGTGACGGTCTTGGGATGTTTTCATTTTCTCTCTAATCATCTGAATCTACTCAGAAGTTTGCTGCACAATCTCAGGGCCCAACATCAAACTCTCACCGGTCTCTAACCAACAAAGAGGTGTTCGACACTTTCTGCCATATAAAGCTTCATATGGAGCCATACCGATGTAGCTATGATAGCTATTATTATAAGTAAATTCAATCAATGAAAGGTACTGCTCTCAGCCACCACCATGCTCTAGCACACAGGACCTCAACAAGTCCTTTAAACTTTGAATGGTATGCTCAGACTGCCCATCTGTCTGGGGATGATAGGCCGAACTCAATCGAAGCTTTGAACCTAACTCCTGATACAAGCTTCCCTAAAATCAGGAAGTAAATCTCAAATCTTTATCCAACATAATAGAAGATAGAACACCATGCAGTCAAACAATCTCACTAATAAACAACTATGCTAGTCTCTGCAAGGGGTATCTCATATTAATAGGCAAGAAATATGTAGACTTTATCAATCTATCCACAATAACCCAGATAGCATCATGACCACCGCGAGTCCTGGGTAATCCCATCACGAAATCATGGCAATAACATTCCATTTCCATATAGGAACCTCAAGAGGCTGTAAGCTACCAGATGGCTTCTAATTTTCAACTTTTTCTTTTTGAAAAATAATACAATGAGCTACATAATCAACCAAATCTCTTTTCAGTCCAGCCACCAGAAATACAACTTCAGATCATGGTATATCTTTGTAGTACCTAGATGGATACTCAGCATACTTTTATAAGCTTCATTGAGTACCATTTTTCTTAAATCACCAGAATCAAGCACATAAACTCGGCCTTTCACTCACCAAATGCCATCAGAACCCTGAGTTAAGAACAGGTCCTTACCACTAGCCTGAGTCTCTCTCATCTCAGCTAGGTAAGCATCAGACATCTGCTGTACATATACAAGCTTTAAGAATTCATTGGCTATTTTTAAAGTACCAAGAATCACTTTTTCAGGCAAAGAAACATCTACATGCAGATTCATATCCCTGAATTGCTCAAGTAACTCTATTTTCTTAACCATCATAACTGCCATATGAATGGATTTTTGGTTTAAGGCATCAGCTACGATATTCGCCTTTCCCGGATGGTATCTCAAATCAAAGTCATAATCTTTCAGAAACTCCATCCATCTTCTCTGCCTCATATTTAGCTCTTTCTGATCAAACAGATACTTTAAGCTTTTATGATTGCTATACACTTCAAATTTAGAACCATAAAGGTAATGCCTCCAAATTTTCAGTGCAAATACAATAGCTGCAAGTTCCAGATGATGAGTAGAATAATTCTATTCATGTGGTCATAACTGTCGCGAAGCATAAGCAATTATTTTTCCATTCTGCATCAACACACACCCAAGACCTAGCCTAGATGCATCATAATACACCACGAAACTTTCCTACAAATTAGGCAATGCCAACACATGAGTAGAAGTCAATCTGGCCTTTAGTTCCTGAAAACTCTTTCCACACTCAAGAGACCACACAAAAGGAACATTCTTTCGGGTAAGCTTAGTCATTGGCAATGCAATTTTAGAGAACCCCTCAATGAATCTCCTATAATAACCAGTTAAACCCATGAACAAAAACACCTTCACTAGAGATAACATGACCCAGCAACTGAATCTTATCCATCCAGAAGTCACATTTGGACAATTTAGCAAACAACTGCTTTTCTTTTAACACTTGGAGTACCAAACAAAGATGTTCTTCATGCTCCTCATGAAACTTAGAATAAATCAAGATATCATTGATAAAGACAACCACAAATCGATCTAAGTATGGATGAAAGATGTTGTTCATATAATTCATGAACACATCAGGCACGTTGGTCACACCAAACGGCATCACTACATATTCATAGTGGCCATATCGGGTCCTGAAAGCCGTTTTAGGAATGTCTGAATCTTTAACTTGAATCTGATGGTATCCGGATCCAAGTCAATCTTTGAAAAGACTGAAGCACCCTGCAACTGATTAATCAAGTCATCAATTCTGGGCAATGAATATTTATTCTTTATTGTAAGCTTATTCAACTGGCGGTAATCAACACATAACTGCATACCGTCGTCTTTCTTCTTAACTAATAACACTGGAGCACCCCACGGTGATACACTAGATCAGATAAACTGTTTCTCAAGTAGCTCATCAATCTGCTTCTTTAATTCTGCTAATTCAATAGGGGATATCCTATAGGGAGCACTGGAGATCAGTTCAACTCCAGGAATAAGATCAATAGAGAATTCAATCTCCCTTTCAGGAGGAACACCAGGTACATCCTCCGAAAACACCTCAGAAAAGTCACATACAACGGGGATATCATGTACGCTAGACCCACTCTTTCCATCAGTTAAACAGAATAATATAAGTAACTGAGATATACCTTGGACTGTGTAGTCTTCGGCATTCTGATTAGGAAAGATCACCCGCTGGTTCTGACAATCAACTAGGACTTTATTGGCTGATAGCCAATCCATACCAAGTACTATATCAAGACCCTTCAATGGTAGACATATCAAGTCAGTCACAAAACTCCTATCACCCAAAGTGAAGGATACATCTTTACATATCATAGAACTCTATAGTCTAATACCAGTCAGGTTAGATACATCCAACGTCTGATTCATATCAATAACAGGCAGTCTCAAACACCTCACACAATCATCAGCAATAAAAGAATGAGTCGCTCCAGAATCAAATACAACATCAAGAATAAAGTCACCAAGTAAACACTTACTCTAAACCAGATCATTAGCCTGAGCAGCTTCTTCAACAGTAATGGCATAAACTCTGCCTACAGCTGGTGGATTAGAAGTTCCACCATGGTCATTTCTGGAAACCATGGTATTACCACAACCACCATTGCCTCGACCGCCCCAGTTACCATTTCCACGGCCTCGTCCCCGGAAGCCTCCACGGTTACCACTAGAATTAGAATATGTTTGTTGTAATAAAGGACAGTTAGGGCGAATGTGCCTCTTTTCATTGTAGTGATAATAAGTAACTTCTTCTTCTTTGTCACGGTTTTTAGCAAAGTGGTCACCACCACATCTGAAGCATTTTTCGTCCCTCGGACGACCAATAGAATGATTACCAGAATTACCTCGGACTCTTGATTTAGAAGATGACTCTTCTCTATTAAACTTTCCTTGCTTTATGAAATTAATAGACTGTGGTCTTGAAGAAACATCAGATTTACTACTTGATCTAGTAGAAGCCTTATCATCTTCTTCATAAATCCTGCATTTATTCACAAGAACAAGGAAACTCCTGATTTCTTGATGCCTGAACGCTTTTTTAATCTCAGGTCTTAAACCACTTTCAAATTTAATACATTTAAAGCCTTTAATACCAGACTGCTAAAAATAAGGATAAAATAAATAGAGTCCTTCAAATTTAGCTGTATACTCTTCCATACGCATATTACCATGTCTAAGTTCCATGAAATCCAGCTACTTTCTGCTCCTTACAGTATCAGGGAAGTATTTTTCAAGAAAACATGCCTTGAAGTTCTCCCAGATTAATTGAGTTTCAGTGGATATCATTCTGGCTTTAGCTATTTTCCACCAGTTCTCAGCTTCATTTCGAAGCATAAACACAACATATTCAACCTTTTGTGCTTCAATGCATAACAAGCTACCAAAGATCCTCTCCAAGTTCTAAATCCATGCATAAGCTTAATCAGGATGGAAGCCTCCATGAAATTCAGTGGGTTTACGCTTCAAGAAGCAGTCCAGACTATGATTATCTGCTGGTTGAGGCTAATTCTGCCTCTCCAGAATATCAGTAAAGTGCTGAAATGTAGCAGCCATGGCATCCATACCCTGACGGTTAGCCATTTCTTATCCTGAAAATAATCATCACACTTAGTATCTTTCATGGATAAGAATGTAATTTATTCATAGTTGATCTTATCAACTAATTCAACACTTAACAACTATCATATGATTTCACTCAATTCATAACATTTAGTATATTAACCTTGGCCTTGGACTTTTTAAAGTCTGCTATGATACCAAAATAAAACATCCTAACTTAATAAAAATAAACCTAAAATTCAAGGAAATTTTTCATGATTTTTTAAAATAAATGAGAATGCTTTTTGTAACACCCTAGAGCCAACTTGCAAATCCCAAGATAATTACCGCCACCATATAAAATTTCTTATTTTTCACCTGGTAAATATCAAGTGATTCACAACCTGATTCCAGAGTTTACTAATAAAATATCAGAGTACGTAACCTTTTACGTAATTAACTTCTTATTATTATATATAACATCAGAGTTTCGTACATATGATATTTTACAATAGGTACCTAGATCTTATAAAATATAAAGATATAAAACACCAAAACATAGCATACACATAGTACAGAAGTAGTTACGCAATCAGCATCTAAAGTCTTCATAGTTCATCTATATCAAGCATCATCCACTTTGTCATATATCTTCCTGATTAACCACTAAAAGGGTTGCCACAAGTAACAGAAAGAGTGAGATAAAATATTAAATAAATAGAAATTAAATTAGAACATACACAACCACAAGTAGGATGCTATGCGATGCAAATGCCAAACAAGTGTTTTGTATTATACTTATGTTAATATATTCCATTCTTTATAAGAATGAAAATGCATGATGGATCCATTCTGGTGGGAATATAGGCAGTGATTTCCAACAATATCATTTTTACTAATATCCAACCGATACCGCGCCCCATAATGCAACACCAACAACGAATAACAATACCATAACATCAATAACAGGTGTTGCGGGACCCCCTTAAAGGCACACCTCTCAATCTTTAAGATGGCCATGGTATGTAACCACCGCAGAGGTCTGTTGCTCAACAAAGCGCGTTCCCCCCACCGGGAACCCCCTCAAAGAACCCCCTGTGGATTCTTTGAACAGCCAATGCATATGATGCATGAATGAAATAGATCTAAATTAAATTATCAAATTCCCTTATATAATTAATCTTGACAATAAAATTATCATAACAATTCAATAAGCATACTTTATATATAATTCAAAGAATATGGAAACACATTTTCCATATTATAGTATTGATTTAATATCATACTTCAAAGAATATGGAAAACATATTTTCTATAATATAAAATTATACTACTAAAATAATTTAAAAATAAGAGTTTTCTTCCTTTAAATATGTTTAAATAAACTTCTGAATTTAATTTAATTAATTTTATTTATTTATTTCAAGATAAAGTCTATAGGATAATAAAAATCCAATAATAATAATAATTTTGATGTTTATAAAAAATTATTATTTGAAGTTTTTAATCATATTTATGAAAATGCCACTGGTCTTATTTACGAAAATGTCACCGTTCTAATTTATTTTCAAAAATGCCACCGTTCTGATTTATTTACAAAAATGTCACCACTCGTTTTTATTTATGAAAATATCACCGCTTTCAGTTTTTAACACTGGTTGAAAATATCCGCTATTAAAAGGTCTAATTCTGCAGAACGAAAACAACAGCTCTGTTTTTGCTGTTTTATCACTTCTAATTACAAATTAAACATACCAATTGATTCTTAATCATCATATAACAGAAAATGTAATTTTGCCAACTTCTAGATACCCTATCTCATTCATTTCAAATCCAATGATCACCAAATTTTGACTTAAGCTATAATACATCATTTGTGACGTGTAGCCACTGCCCGCACTCAAAAATTCCAAAAAATGTGGAAGTTAGGCGCAAAATTGTGTTAAGCTCATTTTGAGGCATTTTTGGCAATTAAGAGGTCAATTCTTGATAGAATTGACCCATTCCAGTTTCTACAAGACATAAATCATACCTAGATGCTATTTAAACTATGTTTTGCCATTCACATTTCTTAATTTGCAATTTGACTATCTCAATTGCTTAATTTTGCATGAAAAACCAAATAACAGTTACATATTCATGAGCTTATCATAGCCTCTGTTATTTTTTATTCAAAGACAATTCCTGGACATATTATGCATCAACATAGCATCATATATAAGTCCATAATTCCTGGACATCAAAACTCATGCATATGGTGGGACCATCCATGGTCTCCACTCTTCCATATCATCAAATAAGCATTAATATTCATCACAAACCAAACCATACACTCAAAATAGGTTCTAAGCTTCTAATAGAAGCTGTCAACTATCTAGTCCACTACACATTCATCCATATATACTCACATACGTAAAACATAATTTGTATACACAAGAGCCAGCCAAGGTTACTATACAATCACTATATACATCATATACAAGCATATGTACATAATGCTCCATCATAACTGAGTGACTTCTCATATACCTCTGTTGCGTCCTAAATCCACTGTAAAAATGACCACAAATAGGGGTGAGCATTATACATAATAAATGACAGCCATAACACTGATTCAATTATTCTATTCTCTATCATACAATGAGGTATAACAATCTATAAACACAAACTACCATACAATAGTATTGACTAACCATATCTTCATGCTAAAACATCAAGTTATTCTCAATAAGATACATATGTGCACATATCATTCTCATTTATTTGGATCCAATATTCATCATTAAACTTTGTATTGTAACACTAACTCTCAGCCATATACTCAGCTCTCAGCTGATCCGGCTGTTTTACTGGTACCAAACCGTTTGCCCTCTCACATAACACAATGACTCTCAACGACAACGGTATAGGTTTGCCTTGCGTCCCACCTAAGGTCTTTGTAGAATCCTTGAAACCACATGATATTCAATCATACAAAGCATCTAATGCTACATAGATGACATAAACCATTTCATTCAAATGCATCCCATGCAATCTTTCCATACTCACAACAAGCTTTCATATAATATACACATCATAAATTCAAACCATCTACTTCACAATTCAAGCATCGCATGCTAAATTTCAAACATAATTATGTTCATTCAAGTATCTTGTGCATGAATACCATTCCATGAGATAACTCATATTTCACATAACATAAACATCTCATACTTTCTGATCTGGTCTTGATACCGGTATCCGATCTACAAGACATATTTCAACGTCTTTGTCAATTCGCCAATGTGTAACCAGTGTCATCGGTATACATCCGGACTCTAATTCCGTATCAGGCGCTCTCCCTATACCGGTTGTCCAGGATAACACCATGACACCGGATAACACACACGTCACTATACAGAAGATAAAAGGCATTGCTACAGGGACCGATCAATAATTCCCTGTACTACGAGCCAAAATCTGCTCACGGGAATGATCAACTTGTCCCTTAAAACCAGCCTACACTCCCTACGCTCAATATAAAATAGCCACTTGACCCAATCATATTGGCAAGTGCGCAATAAAATAATAATTTATATTGTTATTGGAGGTTAGTGGTTCCCCACTAACGAATCCTCAAATATCGAGCCAATCAGGTATATGAACTCTCTTCATCAATGGAGAGAGGGATCTTTGGACTCTATCAACTTACAATTACTCTCTGAATACATTCCTGACTTGGAATATTATCACTGACTTGAGCGTCAGAGAATCTTTGCAGGTGACACCACCTTTCACCCACATCAATGCGTTAGGCCAGTGTAAAGGACCTCCAGGATGCCCAATCCGCTCTCTTCTCATACAGAGACATCGGATATACAAACCGGATACTCATATAACCGGTCTTCAGAGACGTAATCTTCCTACTATTTGTGATTGACCCGACATCGGAAGTCTTGACCCCGGTTCAGGACAGATCATTGGCACACCTAGTGGGACCCGATAAAGTTATTCCCATATCTTGAGAAAGAACAAGTGATCATCAATGGAAGGCAGAGCACATGATTTTGTGGAGAATCAACCTGAAGGCAGAACCAACCCCAACGCCTTCAGGAAGCTTAACTTCAATTCTCATGGGGGCAGCTCAAAGAAGGTAGTACCAGTGTCTAGCCCCAATCCTCATGATGAGTTGATCAGTCAACTCCAGAAAGAACTCACAAAATTACGAAGAGAGAGAAGGCAGAGTGAGGACAAGGAGTCATCTCGCACAAGAGACACTCCCCATACAACCGATAGAGAAAAATCCACAACTCTCCAATACTCAAACATCCCCACGTTTGAGGGGAGAGAACAGACCCACGATTCTGATGATGGAGCTGCTCGAGGGAAGAGGGAGCTAATTACAGTACCCCCGGTGACTTACAAGCTCAAAGTTCCTTTTTCAAGGAGACTTATGAGTATCCACATCCCCAAACATCTACAAACCACTCAGCCTCTTTCCATTGGAAAGTATAATGGCGAAACTGATCGTACTAAGCATCTTGATGCTTACGTATTTGAAGCCATGTACTTGGGGGCTGATGAAGACGTAATGTGTCGGATGTTCCCATGAACATTGTCAGAAGAGGCCCTCGGCTGGTTCAAAGGTTTACCTTCTGGATCCATAGATTCCTGGGCTGAAATGGCAGCTATTTTTGAAACTCACTTTGTCATCTCTAGAGATGTTCCCAGGACATCTCATACTTTGGCCCAAATTAAGCAGGGTGAAAATGAAACCTTAAAGGATTTCCTGAAGAGGTTCTACAAGGAAGCATCCCTGGTTCCTAACCTCACAGAATCTATTAAGCTGCATATCGTTATCGAGGCATTGCAGCCAGGATCAGTCTTTGCTCTCTCACTAGCAAAAAGCCCACCAACAACATTTGAGGAGTTCAGGAAAAAAGCCTCAAAGTATGTGGGTATAGAGATGCACCTAGAAGCTATGGCTGCAAAGAAAAAGCCTCCAACACCACCTTCACAGCTGCGGAGAGATAAGGAGAAAACGAGGTCAGAACGCATGGAGAGGCCATTCAACAACCCCAAAGTTAATAACTCCTCTCCTCGACCTCGAGAAAGGCGTGTTAATTCCTTCAGCCATTATGCACCACTGTCAACCAGGCCATCTCAGATTTTGTGAGAGGTTGGATAGCCAGCTTTCAGCATCTATGGCATTAGAAGGCCAGCCCCTGTGAAGAGACCAGGGAATCCCCGTAAGTACTGTGACTTTCATGAAAAAACAGGTCATTCCACTGATGAATGCCAAGCTCTAAAGAACGCAGTCGAAACATTAATTAGAGAAGGCAAATTAAAGCAGTACCTGTTCAAAGAAAAATCCTTTGACAGGGTAGATCGGAATGAGAAAAAAGAAAGAGGTCCAGACGACGGGGATGACAATAACCGTAATCCGGTTAGAAAATTCTCTGCTGCGGAGAAACAGAAAGGTGCAATGACTGATGATATAGCACACAGAGATGACATGCCTCAGCAACAACGTCAAGGTTGGCGTGAAGTCATTGATATGATCGCTGAAGGGTTCACTAGGGGAGGAGCTTTAATTACGGCCCGTAAGAATCATCATAGAATGATTTTGTCTGTACAAGGAAAAGTTAAAGACAATCGTCCTTACAGAGGAGGGGTTGAAGCTCCAATAATTTCATTCTCTGATGAGGATTTTGGTCCTACCATTCCTGGTGGAGATGATGCTGTAGTCATCGTTGCAGTGATAGCCAACAAGGACGTCCGAAGGATCCTTGTTGACCAGGGAAGTTCCTGTGATGTTATTTTTTATAATTACTTTAAAAGAATGGGTTTTAATGACTCAGACTTACAGCCTTACACACAGGAACTAACAGCTTTCAATGGTGCAAAGCAACCAACAAAGGGGTACCTTGACACCCTTATCTCCTTTGAAGGCAAGCCAGGAGCCAGAACGGTTAAATCCCGAGTGCTGGTAATTGGTGTCAAGTCACCATTCAACGGCATCATAGGACGCCCCACCCTGAATGCTATGGAGGCAGTCGTGTCAACTCCACACCTCCTTATCAAGTTTATCGATAAGGACAATGTTGTTTCCTCTATTCGAGGTGACCAAGAGATGGCCAGGTACTGTTACAACCTGAGCCTAAATATGACAAAGTTGGAAGCCTCCAATAAAAAGAGGAAACTCAACGATTGTGGAACAGCTGCTGGTTCTGTGAGCCTTGTCGACCTGGACCCTAGGGCGGATTTGAGCATTGATCCGTCCAACCCATCAAAGCCCACACCGGATGGAAGTTCCAGGGACATCGTATTGGGAGATTCTCCAGAAAAGGTCACCCATATTAATGACAAGCTAGATACAGAAATGGAGCAGCGACTGTTGATGCTCTTACAGGAGTTCAAAGACCTCTTTGCATGTACTGCAGCCGATATGCCTGACATAGATCCTGCTTTCTGCTGTCATAAATTATCCGTCTATTTGGAGACAAGACCGGTAGCCCAAGAGAAGAGAAGATTGGGACCAGAGAAATAGAAAACAGCTTGCTAACAAACTGAGGAATTGCTGAAGGCCGGATTTATCAAGGAAATCTGTTATTCCTCTTGGCTTTCAAATATGGTGATGGTCCGGAAAACCAATGGCAAATGGAGAATGTGCATTGACTATGTGGACCTCAACCTCTGCTGTCCAAATGATCCTTATCCTCTTCCTAACATAGATCGGATAGTAGATGATTCCTCTGGTTATCAGTACCTGAGCTTCATGGATGCATACTCAGGATACAACCAAATTCTGATGTGCGAGGAGGATCAGGAGAAGACAGCTTTCATCAATGATCGTGGTGTCTTTTGCTACACCGTTATGCCCTTCGGCCTAAAGAATGCTGGGGCTACATACCAGCGCATGATTAATAAGGTGTTTGAAGGCATGCACACCAAGCTTGTCGAGGTATACATCGACGACATCATAGCCAAGACACCGGTTGGAGGTGATCATATTGAAGACCTATGCCAAGTGTTTATCCACTTAAGAGAATTTAACATGAGGCTAAACCCATTAAAATGCACTTTTGCTGTCCCAGCTAGGAAGTTTTTGGGTTTTATGTTAACTCAACGCGGTATCGAGGCCAATCCAGGGAAGTGCCAAACAATTCTCAACATTCAGAGTCCAAAAAATCTGAGAGAAGTCCAATCCCTGAACGACAAAGTAGCAGCCTTGGCATGGTTCATGCCAAAGATGGCTCACAGGTCACTTCCTCTGTATAAAGTGCTGAAAAAGTCCAAGAAATTCAAGTGGGGACAGGAACAAGAACAAGCATTCCAAGAGCTTAAGGAGGTGTTGTCCAAACCTTCTATTCTAATGAAGCCTGACCCCGAGGACACGCCCATCCTATACTTGGCTATTTCAGATGAAGCTTTAGGCGTAGCCTTAGTAAAGGAAACTCCTGATGGATAGAGACCGATCTACTTCACCAGCAAAACATTACAAGGTGCTAAGATTCGGTATCAAAAAATTGAAAAGGCCGCCCTCGCTGTTGTTTAGGCCTCTCGACGATTACGTCCTTATTTCCATGCCCATCCCATCATGGTAAGGACGGATCTACCACTCCGCTCTGTGTTAATCAAACCTGACCTTGCTGGTAGAATGATCAAGTGGTCCATTGAGCTCTCAGAGTTTGATATATCCTATGAACCTCGAGGCGCTATTAAAGCTCAGGTCCTGGTCGATTTCATTGTGGAAATGACAGGGTTAGATCCAGATACACCTCGTGTCTATTGGACCATCTATGTCGATGGTTCATCGAATCAAAAGGGCTTTGGAGCAGGAGTAGTTCTTGAAAGTAATGATGGAGTACACTTGGAGATCTCCCTTCGTTTTAATTTCAAAACTTCCAACAACCAAGCTGAGTACGAAGCTTGTTTGGCCGGACTACGAGTTGCGATTGACATTGGAGCCACTGAGGCGACGATCTGCAGTGATTCACAACTCGTGATTTCACAGATCTTGGGAGATTATCAAGCTCGTGAGCCTTAACTCCAATTATACTTAAACTGTGTCAAGGAGTTGAGAGAGAAATTCTCAAAAATGGAATTTAAACATGTTCCACGCGAAGAGAATACAAGAGCGGATATACTCTCCAGATTAGCAAGCACCAAACAGCCAGGTAGCACCACTACGTTGGTCCAGAGCACTCTGACGTCACCTAGCATTCCTCTTTTCCCTTCTCTAAACGCCATAATGACCAATTCCCTTTATGGTGACACATGGATGGCCCCCTACATCCGTTATTTGGCCGATGGATAGTTGCCTACTGATGAGAAGGAAAAGAAGAGAATAAAGAGGGAACTGCCATACTTCACTATGATAGATGGTAACCTCTACAGAAGGGCACTCTCAGTACCTTACTTAATCTGTCTGAGAGAAAATGAGGTGTATGGAGTAATGGAGGAAGTGCACGAAGGACAATGTGGACACCACGCTGGAGGAAGAAGTCTGATGAGGAAAATCCTCAGAGCGGGATATTGGTGGCCCACAATGAAGCAGGACTCCATTGAATTTGTCAAGAAATGTGATGCCTGCCAAAAATTTTCTAATCTTCACCACACACCGGCAGAAGAACTCTTCACATCCGCTGTTCCATGGCCGTTCTACCAATGGGGATTGGATATTTTGGGCCCTTTCCCAACTGCTCCTGGGGGCATCAAATATCTCATTGTAGGGGTCGATTATTTCACAAAGTGGATTGAAGCAGAGCCGGTGGTGCATATTACTTCAGCCCGAACTCGTCGTTTTATGTATGAAAATATTATAACACGATTTGGAGTCACAGCTCGGATTGTCACAGAAAATGGCACCCAATTCACGGATAGGAAGTTTACAGATTTACTCGAAGGGTTAGGAATAACCCAGATATTTTCCTCCGTCGAACATCCCCAAACTAACGGCCAAGCTGAAGTGGCCAACAGAGAGGTGTTGAAAGGACTGAAGAAACGTCTTGGTGAGGCCAAGGGCGGATGGACAGACTAGTTGTGTCACGTCCTTTGGGCATATCGTACAACGCCTCATTCTTCCACCCATGAATCCCCATATCGCCTGACCTATGGGTTGGAGGGAATGATACTTGTGGAACTGCAAATTGCTTCTACTAGGGTCAAGTACTTCTCTGAAGAAAGCAATAACGCTAATTTGGCATCAGAAATGGATGTCGTACAAGAACTCAGAGGATGCATTCATTAGAGATCAGGCCATCAAAGCCAAAGTTGCCCTCCGATACAACAAACGAGTCCAATCAAGGACTTTCAACGTTGGAGATTTGGTTTTGAGGAAAGCAAGTGTGGGAAATAAATTCGCTCATCAAGGCAAACTAGCTCCAAACTGGGAAGGCCCCTACAGGGTATCTGATATCGCTGGCAAAGGCTCTTACCGCCTTGAAAACCTTGATGGCACTCTAATCCGAAACAAGTGGAATACCCAAAACTTGCGTATTTATTACAGCTAGCTGCTGGAATGATACACACTTTTCTCTCCTCACTTGAGATTGTTCAAAGGAGAAATCTTTATATCATAATCCCAGCTACGCCTTTATTGTAATTCTTATTTTTGCTCAATAAGAATCTCATACATCAACTTAACTCTTTCGAGTTTTTCTTATGCTGTGATTTTCAGTCTATCCGGCGTGCATAAACATATTCAGGACGGATGATCTCAACTACCCATTCTGTAGTTGACGATGTAACTCCTCGAATGTGTGCAAATAAAGGAAGACCTAGGCACAGTAGGATCAGACCTTCATATAAGGTTGTACCGAACCCCATTCGAAGGCCCAGATTGTAGGATTAAACCAAACTCTGGGTACGGTTAGTAAGTTTGGCTGAACACCGTTGAAGGCTTGGATTGTAGGATTAAACCGAACTCCAAGTACGGTTAGTAGGTATGACCGAACACCGGAGAAGGCTTGGGCGCAGTAAGCTGGTTCTCCTTCAAGACCACGCTAAACCCCGAGTAACGGGCACAGTAGGTTCAGGATTAGCCCTGACCTGAACCCTGTGTTGAAGACTCGGATTGTAGGATTGAACTGAACTCCGAGTACGACTAGTAGATTTGGCTGAAGGTCGGTGAAGAACGGTGAATGAATAAAACCTAACACCGACTGAAGAACGGTTAGTAGGATTAAACCGAACACCAAGAAAGACATGGGTTGTAGGATCAAAACCGAACCCCATTGAAAAGCTTGGACTGTAGGATCGAACCAAACTCCAAATACAACAAGTAAGTTACACCGAACTCTAAATTTCCCAGAAGCACTTCTGCTGGAAATTCTTCAATCGGTAATACTTTCTCTTGAAATTCCTTATTTGGAAACGTTTTAACTTCAAAGGCTTGGGTCATATTTTATCGAAGCCCGACTCATGATTTCTGACTCAGGAATAATTCACTCGGGCATGTCTCTATCTGAGGCGTATTCACCCGAAGCATTTCGTTCGAAAATTCTCCATTTGGTACCGCGCCATGCAGGAATCAGAGATATTCCATTTGGTGCCATGCCACACGGGAATCGGAGATATTTCGCTCTGTCATATCCCACTCGAAAACGCTTCACTCGGTGAAGTCCTACGCTAAAGTATCACACTCGGGATTATTCAAAAATCGCTGAGAAGTACTTCCCCTAGGAATTCCCTACTCGGAAATACTTTTCCTTGGGATTCCTTACTCGAAAACACTTCAAGTTCGAATCTAGACGCTAAAAATTCTTCAGTCGGCAATACTTCACTGAAATCCGACTCGTGAAGAATCAATCATCATTAATTTTGCTTGAAAATACTTCATTTCGAAGTTCCAATCAGCATTTATTTACTCGGGAATATTTCAACCCGAAACACATTCATTCAAAGTCAGAACCTTCTTCTGACCAAAAATACTTCCCCTGAAGTAGCCCACTCGAAAATGCTCCACTCAGGAGAATTTGCACTTAGAAAACTCGAGCCCGAATGAAAACTCGGATTGTAAGGCTAAACTGAACTCCGAGTGTAGTAAGTATAATCAAACCGAGTACGGCTGAAGGATCACTTGGAACCTTCCACCCAGGAAGGTTCAATCAGAACTCTTTACTCAGAAAGATTTATTTTGAAAGCTTCCACTCGGAGCTCTCACCCAGAAGAGTTTCCGCTCGGAAATCTCACTCAGAAGAACTCCCACTCGGAGTTCTCAATCGGAATAACTTCCACTCGGAAGTATCACTCAAAATTGTCCTTGACGAAAAATAAGACTCAGTTAAAATGTACATTCTTTTACTGAGCAACTCGAGGGGTAATGGAATTTCCCGGGTGACATGGCAAGAACCAGCCTCACTCGGAGTCACTCATTCAGAGTCAGTTGCCCGCTCAGCACTGATCACCCAATAATGCTTGGGGACAGTATCCAATGACTAACGAGTATTCCGAAGGATGAACATTTAGTAAAACATCCTCACGATTACTTCCCCTCAAGGCTAACACTGCAAGCCGTTCTCATGATGACAACGTGTCTCACCACAACAGCAAACCTCATTATGGTACTTATAAACGAAAACCTAATCATTAAAGATTAAGGTACACCTTTTACCGGGTTCGTATATGCCAAACGTGTGATTTGAGTAAATGATTTCATCACACTAAAATATCCGTACTTGACAAAAGATACTCTATCTTTTCTATTAAACCAAGCCTTTAATCATAAAAGTGCCCATACGTGAGGAAAATAATTGTATGTCGTTATCCGCCCTTCATCCTACATGTCTAAATCCGGATTGGAGATTGTGTGTCAATATCTGTTCTTCATTCTACATACTTAAATCCGGAATGGTTCATTACACATACAATGATTCTATTGAAGTTATTTTCAACAAACAAACGTATAAAGCAAGTTGTCTTTTTATTGATCAGACCTTGAATTACATGAGAATTGATTCACTAATCCGGAGCTGATCCCGGAACACAGCAGATTTGAATCAATAAAAATTAAAGACAAGGAAGGCACTATTTTTGTTGGCTTGTCTCTCTGCCCTTTCCTTTGCCTTTATCTCCGGCCTTACTACCTCCATCACCAGCAGCTTTACCTGTATCAGTACCTGCACTTGTTCCTTCACTTCTAGGCTGCTTGGTGACAGGGGTCAGAAGAGAAGGTCCCATTGACTAGCCTTTGGGGAGAGGAGCCAGCCTATACTTGGTGTTTGGCGGTTCCTCCTGATTATCGTCAACCAAAGCTACAAGTTTCCCTCCTTGAAACTCATAAAACGGATCAATACCATTCAAATTAAGTTCCACTTTGGGATTCCAGTATTGAATTTGACGTACAGCTAACCCAAAAGATTCCTCGACTGCTTGGACACAAATAGCCACAGCCTCCTCTGCTCCGGTATTGGCAGTAGTCAAATCCGCTTTTAGAGCGTTGACGTCGTCATTCGAACTCGCCAACTTTAGTAACAACTCATTCTCCTTACGAGCCCAGTCTTTAACTCCTTGGGAGTAAACGACCTTGGTTTCCTTCAACTCCTCTCCCAACTTGGCCAAATGCTCCTTCTCCGTACAAAGGCTGGCATAAAGGTCGGAATTGATCTTCTTCTGATCAAGTGCTTGGGCCTCCAGCTCGTTAATAAGATACTTCAGCCTGGAGATTTCTTCGTCTTTTTTATCCCCCTCCTTTTTGGACGCCTTCAACTGATTCTCCAAACGCAGAATGTTCGCCCTGTCCTTGGCTGCGACAACATTAAGATCGTTAACCTTGCCCGTTAACTGGCCAAGTTTTTCGTTATCTGCCGACAGCCTGCGAACCGATTTCAGAAGACTAGACAGTTCTACCAATTTCCACTGTCCGGCGTCACAAGCTTGTGTTATTTCTTCACTTTCCAATGAAGTCTTCAGCTTGTAGGGAGAATCAGGGATGCATTGAGGCACTGGACCCTCATACATTAGGTATGGGGCAAGATTAGAGTTGCCTGGAGGGGGACAGGAAACCTTGGGCGCAAAGTAGGAACTTATTGGTCTGGCACCAAAGGTAATCACATTGCTGGGGCCAGCCGTTGTTGTCTCTTCTTTTCCCTTTCCTTTAGAGGCCCCAGGATCAGCTGCCCCTTCGGAAGTCTTTGGTTTTTTGGGGGAGGGCTAAGACTCCGTTTTCTTGGAAGAGTCATGTTCTGCCTTCGTCCTCTTCTTACCGGCCTTTTTTCCCTCAACATTAGAGGTCGGTATGTCAGATCCGCCCTCCAATAAAGGAATATCGTCACCAGCGGACGAAGTGAGTATGATGGTCTCAATGGTAGCCTTCTTGGAATTCCGCTTTGCCTGAATATTGTTTTCAGCTGCAACGGATTTCCCTCCAGCTTTAAGGCCCTTCAACTTCTCCATCTCTGGTGACTCAGCTTCAATTTCAACTGCATAATCAGATAAAAAGACCATCAGTAACAGAAGATATCAAGATATAAAAAGAAGGAAAATAAAAAATCACAGAAAATTACGTAAGTATTCTTCGCGGGTAGTTTCCGACCCTAGCAAACACCTGCAAGAGAAAAACTTGTGCGAGGCGGTGTATGATTGAAGAGCAGAAAGAACGGAGACCGATGTTGGGGTTAACTCGTCCTCATCGGTGTAATAAGCCTGGGACGTCAACAAAAAGTGTTCATGAGTCCAGGCCACGGGAAATTCTTGAATCCCATCTTTATTCAGCCAAAAAATTGGGTCATCGGGCTTCACACGAATCCTGGTGAAATAAGATTTGAATGAACGCCCATCTACTTTGGCGGAGTCAGTGTATGACTCAAAGTTGATGACTTTGGAGTTAGTCCAGAGGGTTATCAAACTTACTCCTCCCTTCTCCTTATCCGCACGATGGACCACTTGTGTAAAATAAAAAAGCATGGCCACCGTGGGTGCGAAATTGAAGTGCTCCCCAAGCACTTCAAGAGAACGGATTAACCCTCATCCATTGGGGTGAAGCTGAGAGGGGGCGCAGTCCAAAAACCTCAACACCCCCATCTGAAATTTTGTGAAGGGAAGGCGTACACCTAAATTCAAAAATACGAAGTCATACATGAATATTGACCTCTCATCCGGTGTATGACAAACCCGTTCTGAGAGAAGAGGAGCCAACACCATAAAACGCTTCTTGAAATTCTCCTTTTTAAAAACCGTGAAGCGAGGCTCCAACCTTGCTCTGTCCTCCCGAGCATGGATAGACGGTGTTGAGAGAAATTCACCCACAACCCAGCAATAAGGATATAACACCCCTGATTTTCTGTACTTGAATCCCGATGTGATCGACATAATTAATTTAAAATACGAATAAATTTTTTGCGTTTGAAAAACATTTCCAAAACACCACCATGACCACATCAAGACCCAAATCACAGAAAACCAAAGAGTGAGATTATAACACCTAAAGCTGGATCGATAAATATATTGCCCATAATGGTATACAAAATATCAGAGTTTATAGCGGAAGAAAAATATGTATACCGGGAACACGCCTAGTCCCATATATGAAGATATGAGAAAAGGCTCGGCAAAACATGCAATGGCATATAGGCCTAATATACAACCATCATCATTTCACATATTCACATAAACATGCAAAGCCTAAGACACGAATATATATATATATATATATATATATATATATATATATATACATATCTATATGGTCATGCGTCATGCATCTCCAATATTCATATTCATAATAGACCATATCCAGTCCAACCTCAATTCATATATCTCCACTATTAGTACATCATCTAAGTGTACATTTGTATTTACAGTTCGTCCATCAAAATCAATAAATAACAACACCATACTATTCATCATATACATAACACATTAAATTACAATGCTGCCGGCCAAGGCATCCCTTTACAACTATTTACCTTTCCAAAAAGCTTTACTTTTCAAAACATCCTCTTCCCATGGCATCCCTGCATCAATACTAAAAAGTAGACCACATGGGAGAGTGAGTTATACATTTCAAATGACGATATGAATACAATTGAAATTATGTGCATATGCATATCAACATCATGTATGCTTTGCTAAACACATCAACAATCATCATAGATTATTAATTCAACAATATATATATTCATTTCATGCTTATTCATCAAGTCATAGCAAAGCAAGCATATACACATTTATAACACCGCCACTATGGGCAAACATCATCAATATAGACCATTCTGGTCTTTCATCAAAGCCACCATGGGCTAACATCATCATTGTCAATCATAACAAATACGCCCTTCATTACATTGGGCCATATCATACATATCGTCATATTCAACATCATTTCAATATTCATATCATTTATTACTTTTATGTGGTCTTTCGATATATTAATTACTCATCTCATCGACACCATCTCATCATCACCATCATCATCAATCAACATCATAATCTGGCATATCTCCACACTATATGCAAATGCTCTTATGGCTAATGCATATGCACAATGGAATAATCAACAACAAATGCGGATCCGACTGTGGGAAATAACACCAATTATGGGTACAAGCATGATCACATACCATGCCCCTACTACAGTAGTAAAATGTGTACACATATATCATAATGCATGCATATTCACCATATTTTTACTGGTACCAAACCGCATTGTCCATCATGCAACACCTGGTCATTTTCACCATGACCGCAGTATACAACATATTCAACATATGGTGTTGCGGGCCAACCATGATTCTCAACATGGCAGCTGTGATCCAAAGGACCACCGGGGACACCTGCTCCTCAAGAGCCACTCCCCACAAGGGTCAACCACATGCAGCTCCCCGTAGCTCAGCATGGGCAGCTTCGTGACTTACACATCGAGTCACAGGGGAAACAACAGAAATGCTCGTGCACTGAGCCGCCCTCCCACTGGGCCAACCGGGGGAATCCCCTAATATTCCAACACGGCAACTATGATATGCCATGGATGCAATGTAATGCAAATGCATTCTCACTCTTTGCATCCTAAATGCCACTCATCAAACATCATCATCATCATCATAATCACCAACACCACCATACACCTTAGTGGATTTTATCATTGTTGGTTTCATAATTATTATTTTCAAGTTTTAATGTGGCATTTCCATCTCAACATACTTCACATATATTTCACATCATACACGCAAGTCAATACTTACAAACAGCCACTATGGCATTTCAACATCACATATTATTCATTAATATTATCATACTTCATTTAGTGGATTTCCATCTCATTATTCATTACCATTGTTCAAGTATACACATATGTATATATAATCGTGTGCCATTCACACCATTTTCAATTTCATATTTCTTACCACACATACAAGACCATGCTAGTATCACACACAATGGTATACAACAATTCATCATTATAAATATACACCTCTTTGTGCAAGAGAGTGCTCAACCTCATCATCTATCATATTTTAGTGTCATTTATTTATCCCTTCATAATTTCAAATTCGCTCTAGGATATATTTCATAATCCCATCATCATAATCTCATTATCACCCTTTCACTATTATATTCAGGTGGCAAATACATCATAATTCATTATTTTAAATCAGGTGGTTAATACACAATTAATTAATTCTCATGTGCCCAATCAACCTTAAACACCCCCATGTTTTATCATTAACATTTTACCTCTCATACATCCCTTAATTCGTCTTAGCTTTACTTCATCATGCCAAAAAGAAGGGTCAAAGATGAGCCTGCCACCAGCAATAACGATTGAAACTCATTCTGGTGGAAACTCGCTCAAGCGAGATACACATCCGCTTGAGCGAGAAAGGTCGGGTTCGCCTGGGCGACCCCCTTTTCGCGTAAGCGAACAACTTCCAGTAGCGTGTTCACGCTCACTCGCTCGAGCGAAACACCATCACACTCGGTCACTCGCTCAAGCGCAATCACACCAGTAATCAATTCCATACTCGGTTTTCACTCTATAATTCATTCAAAACCGACTCATTTCACTAGGTTGTCTACTCGGTAGAAATCAATCAAAACCGACTCCTCTCGCTCGGTTTTCCGCTCAGCAAAATCATTCAAACCGACCAGTTTCTCACTTGGCCAATCACTCGGCAATTTATGACAGATCCGAGTCATCACTCAATAAGTATTTCACTCGGTAATTTGTTCCCAATCCGAGACATCTTTCAATCAATCTTTCACTCGGTAATTGCATTCTAAAACTGAGTCATCACTCACACACAGGGTTCCACTCGGTATTCCTTCACTCAGAATCAGGGGTTCCATTCACTCGGGAATGATGGTTATTCCACTCGGAATCCATAAACTCTCCTCACTCGGAGTAACTCTGACTTCTCCTCACTCGGAGGAATTCACTAAGCTATTTCACTCGGATTTATTTAAATCCTAACCACTCGGGATATAAAACCTCATTCACTCAGATTATGTATATCCCATACACTTAGAATATATCCCAATCTCAACCATTACAACATTCCTTACCTCTGAGGTGGATCACTCGGATTTATCTAATATTTAGCCACTCAGAATATATATACATAGCCTCGTTCACTCGGAAGAGGACTTCCTAAGACACCCCAATCAGAACCATTATAATCACTCTTCCTTCGGAAGAGGTTCACTCGGAATTTCCACTCGGAAATACCCAAACCCTTCCCCACTCGGGGTTTTATTCATGCTTTTCACTCGGCAACTCATGGACTAGTCTTCCCTCGGAAGTAGCCCACTTCCTCACTCGGAAGGTTGAGACTCGGACTTGGGTCACTCGGAATTCACTCAGAAGTTTCACCACCTTTTAGTTTTATTTTCAAACTCCCACTTGGGCAGGATCCATTCATGAACTTACCCACTCACCATCTAATGGTCTCGCCTGGGCGAATACCATTCCCCAGACCCTTCGCTCGGGCGGATTTCTTCCAGTAACTAAATCCCTGATCCTCCTAGCATTCTCGCTTGAGCGAACTGGCCATTCGCCTGAGCGAAATCGGACCAGTATCTAATTCCTTCGCCCTCGCTCGGGCGAGACTCCATTCGCCTGAGCGAATTTCCTCCAGTGTCTAAACACTGATACTGGGACCTTCTCGCCTAAGCGAAATTCACCTTCGCCTGAGCAAAAATTGCCCAGAAGCTAATTTCCAATCAGGTGAGACTCTCACTCGGGCGAGAATCCACCTTGCCTGAGCGAAATCTTCAGACATCATGCAGGACTCGAAATTCACACAACACAGCTCTCTAAAATTGAACTTCACCAATTCTACCGGCATGCGTTACATATCAATCATCATTCGGATCATTCAAAACTGATTTGATACCATCATATTCTTAAGTTTCATTCAACTTTCCACATAATCACTTTAAATCAATTCTTTACAATTCATGTAGTCCATTTATCTATAGATTTTCATACTCATCTAATTTGTGTCCAACCAAGGGACCATCAAACATATATCTTTATCATCATACAAGTACATCAATTTTTCATAACAATCAAGATAAGCCAAGCCATCATTCATCACTTCATCAAATTAATCATACAAGAAATTCATGGCAAGGCATTGCATGAGTTCCACATCGACATAATTAACAATTAATTCACTCATGCGATTTGAAATGTAAACTCCTCTCCTACCTCGAGAGAAGAACCGCCACGCGATTACATCGACCATTCTGCATCATCACCCAGAATGCAACCCTATCCATAATTACACATACACATGTAATCAATAAATCATCACAAGACATCACATCTCTTAACCTATGATCAAGTCCTAGACTTGTCTAAGCTCCAAATTCATTTACCCATGTTAGGCTTCGGGAATTCCTTTCCCCAAAGCTAATATTCTCTAAGTCTTAAGGGTTAAACAACTCCAACAACATCAACATTTAAGATTAATCCCTCAAGTCAACATACCTATATACATGTATATATCTTCATTTGCAACTCATGACTTAGTTCACCATTTTATTTTATCATAAGGACCTTATCAACCTCTAAATCTCACATAATCATAAAGCCCTAAACCAAGGGTTTCATTTCCAAACATTCAAGCCTAGGGTTCCATTTCCACCCACATGCAAGGCTTCTAACATCACCATCTTTAACTCAACAACTCAAAACCATAAATAAAACAAGGTGAAGGTAAGAAATCTTTACCTCAAGCTCAAGCTCCACCAAAAACGAAAATGAAGTGAGGAAGAGGAAGAAGATGATCCCACAAGCTCCCAAGCTCCATAAACGCCATTCAAGCCTGACCAATCCAAGCTTTTGTATTATTTTTTATGGAAATGGGTATAGAAGAGGGTGGGTTTCGGATTTGGAGGTGAAGAGAGTGGAAGAGAAGAGGAAAATGAAGAAGAAGAGAAAAAGGAGTGTGCAGCTAAAATTGAAGGGAAAAGGGAGAGAAAGTGTGTAAAAATTAGACATTGTCCAATGGGTAAAACCATGTCTCATTTGCTTTTGTCCATTGTGCCATAAAATCCCATATCCATTGGGTAAAAGAGTGAAAGGTGAGAGGGAGAGAGACCACGGCTGAAATGAAGAGAAGAAAGGAAATTTTCATTTTCTTTTTATTCCAATCTGGTTCATAATTTCCCCGGTTATTATCATACATCGAGTCCAATAATGATCTCCTTGAAACCAAAAATCATTTTAAATATACCATCTTAACCACAATAATTTTTTCAAACATTCTAGACCCATCAAACATCTAATTAAATCAAGTGGGTCCCACATCACCAGTTAATTCATCCGGTTCTGGTAAATCTTAATTTACTGATAATTCACCTCTAATATCTAACAACATCTCCCATAATTATTTGACCATAAACAATCAACTATCATCATCCAATAAATTTATTTTCCTTAAAATCCGGGATATTACAAAGGACGCTCCTTTTGGAGCTTAACCCAATCAATCCGGTGTGCAACTACATTGCACAGCCCAGAAGCTGTCTTCAAGATATATTGCTGAGATGGTGCTCCACTGCCAAAGGCATTTTCTCCAGTCATCTTCTTTACAGCTAGTTTAAACACCTTCACGCTGCGATAAAAACTCACATCATCAGAGAGGTATAAATCAGCGCACTCTTCACTCTCACTAGAAGAGGATTCTGAAGAGGGTATTATCACCCTTCGCCTTGAATAGGGCAACGCCTTCCTCTCTGAATGAAGTGGGTTTGAATGGAAGATCACAGGGATCCTCCCACCACGACTAGAGGAAATTTGAGACAATGCTCTTCCTCCTCTTCCCCTAGGGCCAACACGGCTCGAGCCAGCGAAACCTCTCCCAGACATTTAGAAAAACTAGAAGAAAATACAAGAAGATGAAGGAAAGGTTACCTAAGGATGAAGAAGGGTGGTGAATCAAGTTTCACACAAGCAAACAATGTCTTCTCGAAATTTTTGTAGAGTTTCATCAGGGAAGCAAGACTGAGTGATTTTTGAATTCACTAAGTATTCCTTTTATAAGGGGTCAACAGACTCAATTACGGGTCGAAGGTTATGTCATTTGCCACTAAACGACGCCTTTTTGGTAAATCCAAGGCTGTCATTTCAAACCTTAAGGCGCGAAATCAGCGTCGATTCGTCAAAAGGGCCTCTCAAATGGGCCTCAGGATTTAAATTTCAGGCCCATGAAGCTCCCTAGTGACGGTTATAAAGATGTGCGCATTTAAGGCAATAATGGCTCGCCCATGTGATTAAAGACATTAAATGTCCAATCATGAGAAACGTTGCAATTGTTACTCGAATACCAAGGGTTGCAAATTTCAAAAACTTTTGGGATTCTCGCACAAAGAATCTTTGTCCATATCCGTCCTCACGAGTGCCATGACGACGGAACCTTCGTTCCAAGAACGGATATCTACGTGACAACGTATATCATCCGGCATCTAGACTTCTTATAAACGACGTAGCTTATATGAGACAATTTACTAGTCCCTCACACAAGCTAGGGGACAAGTAGAATAATGATCTCGTCTCGATACCGGATTCGTCTCGATACTGGATTTGATAACGAAATTGAAAACTCGATCTGTACCCTGACGATTAAAATGTACTTCCCCAGGACGGATGATCTTAATCACCTATTCTGTGATTTGACGATGTAACTCCTGGCGGGATGTACTTCCCCAGGACGGATGATCCCAATCACCTAGTCTGTGACTTGATGACGTAACTCCTGGCAAGGATAATTCCCATCATCATCCTTATAATGGAAGCTTCTGAAGGCTCAATCCGTACTTTTACGATTGAGATGTATTCCCTAGGATGGATGATCTCAATCACCTAATCTATGATTTGACGATGTAACTCCTGGCGTGATGTACTCCACCAGGACGGATGATCTCAATCATCTAATCTGTGATTTGATGATGTAACTCTTGGTGTGATATACTTTCCCAGGACGGATGATCTCAATCACCTAATCTATGATTTAATGATGTAACTCCTAGCGTGAACAAATTCCCATCATCATCTTTATGATGGAAGATCCAACCATCATCTTTATGTATCTTTGTAGTTCCCCAAGCCCGGAACGATACTCTCACATTGGACAACGTTTTCATCTCCAATAAGAATAATACGAATTAATACTAGTCATCCGTCCTGCGACACCGCTTTTGTGAACAACGGATCGACACCTTCTCTCCCCAAAAGAATTAAGGGTGATGCCCCAAGACAGGTATCTACTTCTTAACATACTTATACTTGGGGACAGTATTCATGTATATATCTCTCCGTTCTATATTTATTTATCTTATATGATCTAATTTAGTCATATAGAACGGATTATCGATAGTTGATCAGATATATACATCTAATTTATACAACCTTCATGAAGTACTGAAGATAAATTTCTAAAGGAAATTTTATTCATTTATGAAAAGCAAGATTACTTGTAATACCGGAGTTGATCCCGGAACATAACTTTACATATAAAAATAACAAGACTACGGAAGGGAATCCTGCTCCTCAGTCTCTTTCTGCCCTTCTCCTCCTCCAAGGTCTTGTACCCCTTCTTTGGGAGTTTCTTCTGGAGCTTTCTCTTTAGGTGCCTTTGCACCTCCTTCAGATGAGATGCCCTCTGGTGTAGGAACAGCAGAATCCGAACCCATACTTTGACCCTTGGGAAGAGGGGGCAAACCGTATAAGGACTCCAGAGGATCCTCATGACGATCTTCAACCACTGCGACTAGCTTCCCTCTATGAAATTCATAAAATGGATTCATGCCATAAAGGTTTAGCTTAGCAGTGGGGTTGCGATAGAAAACTTGACGTATAGCCAAGCCGAAGGATTCTTCAGCAACTTGGTTGCATATATCAATGGCTTCCTTCGCCTCAGCTCTTGCTATAGCCAATTCTTCCCGCAACCTTAGAAGTTCTTTATCCGATCCCTGAGATTCCATGCTCTTAGCCTTCAGTCCCTCGATCTCAAGGAGGAACTTCTTCTCCTTCTGGGACCACTCCTCTGCTTGTTTAAAATAATCCTCCACAGCAGCTTTGCCTTTATCTTCAAGCTCAGCTTGTCTAGCCTGACTGCTACGGAGTTCCTCTTTTGATTTATCAAGCATCTCCTCCTTTTCAACCAGTTTACCCTCCAGGTCTTTAAGCATGGTTTTGAGCTTAAGATTTTTCTTGCTCATAAGATCTCCGAACTCTTTAGACCTGGCTAGACGATCTTCTGCTAATCTTAGGGCAGCTTTATCCTTCCCCGCCGAGAGGTTGAGCTGTTCTACTTTATCACTCAGCTTATCAACCTTGTCAGCATCATCAGCTAACAAACTGAGCGAGTGAAGCATCCCAGTAAGTTCTGCTAACTGCCATTTTCCGGCCTCACACGCCTCTTTGATTTCTTTAGGTTTAAGCGTGGGCCAGAGTTCGTATAGTGGCTGAGGAAGAATCATTGGGGTTGTCCCCCGGTATGAGAGGAAGGGCGTAAAGAATGAAGCAGTTGGGTAGGAGATCGGACTTGAAGATCCAAAGACCCCGAAAACTTTAGCTGCATCCGAGGTCTCTACAGCTTTACCTTTGGAGATCGTTGCTCTTTCCGAACTCCTTGAAGGTTTATGTTTCTTTGTTAATCTTCCTGAAGGGTCATTCTTGATCTTCCTCCTCCTCTCTGTTATTTTGGGTTGACTCGCAGTTGCACCAACACCAATCGAATCACCCTCCACCAGCGGAATTTCCCCTTCGACATCCGAGGTCAGAATGATCAACTCAGAAAAACCTTTCACAGAATCCCTCTTAGGTTGAATTTCATTCTCACCAGCTATGGATTTACCTCCTGCTTTGAAGGATTTCAGCTTGTCCATGTCTGGAGATTTTTGTTCTATTTCACCTACATGCATAAATAAAACGTATTAACAACAAAGAAATGCTCAATACAATCAATAAAGGAGGAAATAAGGAATAAAACAGGAATTACGTAGATATTCATCCCAGACTTCGCTTGAACTAATTAAAAGACGTCTACACAAAAATGCTTTAAAGCGTGTAGAATATGCTTCAAGGGCAAATAACACCGTCGCTGTTTCAGTAGACAGCTCGGACTGATGAGTGTAGTATGCTGAAGAGTTCAGAAGAAAGTGCTCATGAGTCTAGCTCAGAGGAAATTTATTAAGACCCTTTTCGTTCTTCCAGAAGATGGGCTTATTCTTTTTAATTAATATCCAGGTAAAGAAAGACTTAAATGACTTCCCGTCAACTTTAGCCGAATCGGTGTAGGATTCAAAGTTCACGAAGGAACATAGAGTCTGGAGTGTGACTAGACCTACACCGCCTTGCTTGTTAGCCCTCCGAACTACCTGAGTGTAGTAGAACAGCATCGCCACGGTGTTAGCCAAGGCCTCAACGCTCAAGAGGGGGGGTGAATTGAGTGTTTCAAATTTTCGCGCGGAATCCCCTTGGAAATGGTTAGTAATATACAAATGATGCAATAATGAAGATACAATAAATTTTATGCATATATCACACTATGAAACACTTTATGTGTAATGACAATATAATGCTTAATGTGTGATAAACAAGGCAAGTTATTGGTTTAAACAATTTATCAGACAGTTGGAGTGCACAGGTTTATTTGCGAATAATGTGATGTTTCCTATAGACATTCAGCTCATTCAAGTTATCAAACACCTTGTGTGAATGTGAGAAGTAATAGCAATCAAGTATTTATCACACAAGACTTAATAGGAAACCATGTATTAGATATTTGGTAAGTTATAGCAATTTCCAGTTTTGAAGAACTTCACCAAATATTGATTCAAGCAAATTATCAAACACTTGGCATGCAGAGTTAGTTTTCTACTTGAACAATAACTTTGATTCACACATTCAGCTCAAGCATTTCAACAAACAGTTTATATGCACAGTTGTATAAAGAGTTCAAGGTAGAGAGAAATGCAAACCAAGTTTAACGAGTTCCACCAACCCGGTGTACGTCTCGCCTTCAAGCAACCCACTTGAAGGATTCCACTATTGAAGATTTGAGATACAAGCTTTGAGCAATTACAGCTTCCTAGTGTCCCACACTCAAGAACTCAATCCTCACAAGCAAAGGGCAACCCACCCAATCTCACAATCTCTCAATAACCCAAAGGTTGAACCCCAACCTTTGTGACCACTCAACCTAGAGTGAAAAACCTTGGTGTTTTGGTGTTTGGTTTACAAGCAATTAACTCTCTCAATAGAGTAGATACACAAATAAAAGCTCTTACCAATTCTAACTCTCAACAAGAGAGGATATGCAAATTTAAACTCACAATCTAACAACTCTTAAGCAATATGCAAGTTTAGAAACAAGAGTTGCAGAATATACAAGAGAAATCTAGTAAGAAGACCTTAAGAAGAAGGATGTTGATTGCCTTATGTTGTACCTTGGTCTCTCCTTTTTTTCTTGCTTGAATTCATGCTCCATTTATAGCCATTTTAGAGCTTCTAGCCGTTGCAAATGAGCTCCAGGTTGTTCCCCACGCATGCTATAGAGTATGGGTCTCTGTTTCCCACTAAAAATGTCTTTTTAATGGTGTTTCCCACTACTTGAATCGATTCACATCTTCTCGAATCGATTCAAGACATTCTGACTTGGGTATTTTGACTTCCAGGTTCGTATGAATCAATTCAGACCTTGGTGAATCGATTCAGGCTGTTCTGTTTTATGTTCCTGGGCTGTCAGCTTCGTATGAATCGATTCAGGCCTTGGTGAATCGATTCAGGACATTCTGTTTCCAAGTTTTTATGACTTCCAGGGCTCTGAATCGATTCATTTGTGTGTGAATCGATTCAGGCAATGCTGTTTGATGTTTTTCCATGATTTTTGATGTTTTCTTGATTCATTTGCTTCATGGATCCTTTCCTTTATCTTCATGCATTGCTTTCTTGATTCTTTGATCATTTGGGAGCGTGTCCTTCATCGTTTCTTGGTTCTTTGATCCTCATACCTTGTTTCCTTGATTCTTCTTAAACCTATGAGCTTGTTTCTTCATGATTTGAGTTCATGATATCAACCTTGTTTTCCATAGCTTCTGTTTCTTTAACTCTTTGTGAGACATCTTCATCTTTTTATTCTTGGCCATTGTCTTTGTGCTTGAACCTTCTTGTTTCTGAACCTTTATCATTCCATCATCATGAATACTTTGTCATTCATCAAAACTACTTTGCATACTTACATATGCAACTTCATTCTCCCCCTTTTTGATGATGAAAATTAATGTTCCATATGGCTTGTATTCATGTGTTGCAAATTCATCATATTGGCTTCATGGTAATATCCTTTCTTCCTTTAGGAGTCTTTGCCTTAGTCTTCACGTTTGTCATTATCAAAACCTGTTTTAACATTTAAACATATTCTCCCCCTTTTTGATGATGACAACCAATGTTCATCTCGTGGGGTGTTAGTTTCACAGAATAATGACAATCAATGGTTATATGTATTCTCCCCCTATATGATGTAATGAATGCTAGTTAAGAGTTATCCTCCCCCTTAATCTTGTAACTTATGCCAACTGTTTTAAATGTATCAAATGATGGGAACATGATATCTCTCCCCTTTTTAGCATAAATGGCATCCTATTCTTTTTACTGATCCTTCCACTAATCTCTCCCCCTTTGGCATCATCAAAAAGATCATTATTTGAGTCATAATCTATGCCATCAACATTTAAGTATGTAAATAAGAGAGATTTCAAATCAAAGCTCATAACATGATCAAAGATATATATATACACCATTTTATTGCATATCACATGTTTATATCTAGAGTCAATAACCAACTACATAATTCATTCATCAAGTAAGTAGAAAGTTGATTGTTAACTTATTTTAATCATGTAGTGAGTATCATTCTCAAGTATGGTAAGCGTCACATGATTCTTTCCAAATAACCACGCATATCATTCCAAGTAGGCACATACATATCATTACTTGCACATAAGTCACATATAAGTAAGCAAGTAATTTTCTCAATTAGGAAAGGCATATAAGCACATAATCATCTCAAGTTTGCACATGATCTTTTCCTTTTTGGCATTATCAAATAAACACTAGAATATTTTTCAAGTAAGCATATAGGAGAAAAGAAATACAATTATAAGCATAAGTGTCATAACCATAATCATAAAGAGGTGAAGTCAAGGATAATCATTCATGTGTATACTCCCCCTTACTACTTGTAATTGATACCACTTGTGAAATATACCACCTATTAGTATGTGAAAGTGTGATACCAATTTGATCAAGTCTAATACCACTTGTGAGTCAATTCAGTCAAGTCTGATACCATTTGTTTACTTGTTAAGCATATGATCTCCTCTTTAATAGATAACACTTGTTGAAACAATAAATACCATAATATGAATAAATACCACTCAAAGGTTAGATACCATTGCATATAACAATCCACTTGTTAATCATTTCATTGATACTGCTTGATGCATTTCTAGGTATTAGAGTAGTAACATAGAAGATTTTTCAACAATGTATACATATATCTAGGTATCAGAGCAGGGATAAAGTGATATATTCAGCTCGTGAGATTTGTTATTCATACCATTTGTTAATATGATTTGTATAAATTACAGAGCATAATGGTAGAGTAACAATTCGATCATACCTTGGTATTTTGCAAGTTTTATGCCCCTTTTCACATCCTTGTGTGGCATTTTGCTTCATCCATGTTGCATTCCTTGATCAATTCTTTGTTTGCCCAGTTTAGTAGTTTGATTTGCCATCTTGAGTTATCCTACATAACCTTAACAAACTCTTTGCAAAGCATATTGTTAGTGGCATTGAGTTCACAAGAGTTTGTACCAATTTTTGGGCCTTTGATGCAGTATTATTTTGGAAAGAGAGTTTTCTAAAAAAGATTTGCTCAATTTTTCATGCCACTTGATAAGGAGATAACATATCATCAATAGATATCACATGTTAGAGAGAAATGTTATGAAACTCCCCCTTAATCATGCAATTTAACAAGGATCAGTATGGATGTTGATACCACTTTATTAATGCAATTTCACTTATGTCTAGGTATCAAAGCAAAGATGGAGTGATTAACACAATTTTGTTGTACTACTCATGCAATTGTATTATAACATATGCCAATATATCTATATTCTTATGTCATATATAGGTCTAGTCAAGCATTCACATATAGCATTTATCAAATATGTACAAGAAAACATTTTGCATAGATTGTCAAAGCATAGATACCACTTGTACACGCAATATGTGTATTCATTATCAAAGCATAGTGACAAGTACATAATCAAGATTATGTCCTCATGATCTCTTCCTCTTACTGATTCAATTCATACTATTCTTAAAGGAAGATGTTTGTTGTTTAGATGCCACTAGTTAACCAACATATTAATGATACATCATTAAGAGTTCATATTCAATCAAAAATTCATGTATGTTTGTGCATAATCATCTTTAATCTTAAGATTTTCATGTACCATGTTATTCAAACAATCATTCATCAAACTCATGATCAATCAACATCAATCATTATGTACAAACACTATTGATCCTAAGATTTTCATGAGTTGAAGGGGTCCTAAGATTATTCATTCATCATCTCAAAACTTAACACCTTTCATGCTCAAGCATGCATATCAAATCAAGGTAAGATTTTCGTATATCAAGATTCATTATGAATGAGTATTCATATAAATTGTATGATAAGTACTTACACCTCTTGTTGTATCATCTTTAGTGTTTGTCCATTGGATTTTGTCTTGGTGCAATCCATCTTGTGTGAGTCACATTGAAGCTTCTTGACTATCTCTTTGTTTGAATGGTATTTATAAGAGCTTCAATTTCCTTCTAGATGTATGATGAGTCATCATAATCTTGGCTTGCTTTATTCTTCTCCTTTATTTTTGGAATAGATTTTGAGATACTTGATATCTCCTTAGGCCATGAGATTTGGTCACCCATCAATGAGAAGTTGTTACTTCAAAGTTTGCCTACAAGATTTCAAAATTTTAAGGTACCCTTGAGATTTGGGTCCTTCCTTGTTAGTTTGGGATTTCAAGATTGTTTTGGAATCCATACCTTTCTTGTATGCTTTTGACGAGATTTCTTTATAAAACAACTAGAAGATATATGACCATACATTCCACAATAAAAACATGTTGCATCCAATGAATAAGTCATGGTAGAATTGTAATGGTTCCTATTATGTTCTTTCCTTTTAAAACGATTAGACATTGAGTTCTCTTTTCTTTCATGGTTTGTGCATCTAAGAGAGGATTTGGATTTTTCTTTGTAGGATGCAAAAGGGTTCTTGTAATGACCTATTTTTCTTCTATCAAGTGTATGCCTTTGATTTTCAATAGGTGCAATTAGAGGTATTTGACTATGAGTGAGCTTGCTAAGTGCTTCTTTTAGTTCTTTATTCTTATTTTCAAGAAGCATACATCTATCAATAAGCATACAATCATTATTATCATTACAAGTCCTAGGAGATACATTTGAATCTATTAACTCATCATTTTGAACTCTAAGATTTTCATTTTCTATAAGAACATCATGCAATTCATTTTTATGAGTCAAAATGGTTTGTTTAGAGCATGCATATTTCTTTGATAGCAAAACAAATTTTTCATGCAATTCTTCAAAAGCTTCTATCAATTCATCTTTATCGATTTCATCATCATTATCACCACTAGAAGCATTTAAAGAGTATACCTCATCATCTTGGGAGTGCTTTGTCATTAGGCATGCAATTTCTTCTTCCGATTCGTTGGTTTCTTCTTCTAGACTTATTTCGCATTCTTCATCTTGAATAGAGATGGTACTAATCCTTGCATCTTTATCATCATTAGTATTTCCATAGATTGTTTCAAGAGTTTCCCATATTTTTTTAGCATTGTCACAAGTAATAACTCTAGAAACATCATTAGGTTCTAATGCTAATGTGATAAGAATTTTAGCTCTAAGATTAAATTGTACCTTCCTTTCTTCTTCCATAGTCCATAAGTTCATGGGCTTCATACATTCTATATTATTGACAATATACATAGGAATGAAAGGACCAAATTGAATAGCATTCCATACCTTGAGGTCATAGGATTGGATAAAGATTTTCATCCTTTCTTTCCAAATAGCATAGTCTTTGCCATTGAAGATTGGAGGTCTACTTATTGTGCCATTTTGTGGAAATGCATCATAAGAGGTAGCGGCCATCTTGATCTCCTGCAGCTGTTAAGCCTTGTGGCAAGAGTCAAGCTCTGATACCACTTGTTAGCCAAAGCCTCAACGCTCAAGAGGGGGGGTGAATTGAGTGTTTCAAATTTTCGCGCAGAATCCCCTTGGAAATGGTTAGTAATATACAAATGATGCAATAATGAAGATACAATAAATTTTATGCATATATCACACTATGAAACACTTTATGTGTAATGACAATATAATGCTTAATGTGTGATAAACAAGGCAAGTTATTGGTTTAAACAATTTATCAGACAGTTGGAGTGCACAGGTTTATTTGCGAATAATGTGATGTTTCCTATAGACATTCAGCTCATTCAAGTTATCAAACACCTTGTGTGAATGTGAGAAGTAATAGCAATCAAGTATTTATCACACAAGACTTAATAGGAAACCATGTATTAGATATTTGGTAAGTTATAGCAATTTCCAGTTTTGAAGAACTTCACCAAATATTGATTCAAGCAAATTATCAAACACTTGGCATGCAGAGTTAGTTTTCTACTTGAACAACAACTTTGATTCACACATTCAGCTCAAGCATTTCAACAAACAGTTTATATGCACAGTTGTATAAAGAGTTCAAGGTAGAGAGAAATGCAAACCAAGTTTAACGAGTTCCACCAACCCGGTGTACGTCTCGCCTTCAAGCAACCCACTTGAAGGATTCCACTATTGAAGATTTGAGATACAAGCTTTGAGCAATTGCAGCTTCCTAGTGTCCCACACTCAAGAACTCAATCCTCACAAGCAAAGGGCAACCCACCCAATCTCACAATCTCTCAATAACCCAAAGGTTGAACCCCAACCTTTGTGACCACTCAACCTAGAGTGAAAAACCTTGGTGTTTTAGTGTTTGGTTTACAAGCAATTAACTCTCTCAATAGAGTAGATACACAAATGAAAGCTCTTACCAATTCTAACTCTCAACAAGAGAGGATATGCAAATTTAAACTCACAATCTAACAACTCTTAAGCAATATGCAAGTTTAGAAACAAGAGTTGCAGAATATACAAGAGAAATCTAGTAAGAAGACCTTAAGAAGAAGGATGTTGATTGCCTTATGTTGTACCTTGGTCTCTCCTTTTTTTCTTGCTTGAATTCATGCTCCATTTATAGCCATTTTAGAGCTTCTAGCCGTTGCAAATGAGCTCCAGGTTGTTCCCCACGCATGCTATAGAGTATGGGTCTCTGTTTCCCACTAAAAATGTCTTTTTAATGGTGTTTCCCACTACTTGAATCGATTCACATCTTCTCGAATCGATTCAAGACATTCTGACTTGGGTATTTTGACTTCCAGGTTCGTATGAATCAATTCAGACCTTGGTGAATCGATTCAGGCTGTTCTGTTTTATGTTCCTGGGCTGTCAGCTTCGTATGAATCGATTCAGGCCTTGGTGAATCGATTCAGGACATTCTGTTTCCAAGTTTTTATGACTTCCAGGGCTCTGAATCGATTCATTTGTGTGTGAATCGATTCAGGCAATGCTGTTTGATGTTTTTCCATGATTTTTGATGTTTTCTTGATTCATTTGCTTCATGGATCCTTTCCTTTATCTTCATGCATTGCTTTCTTGATTCTTTGATCATTTGGGAGCGTGTCCTTCATCGTTTCTTGGTTCTTTGATCCTCATACCTTGTTTCCTTGATTCTTCTTAAACCTATGAGCTTGTTTCTTCATGATTTGAGTTCATGATATCAACCTTGTTTTCCATAGCTTCTGTTTCTTTAACTCTTTGTGAGACATCTTCATCTTTTTATTCTTGGCCATTGTCTTTGTGCTTGAACCTTCTTGTTTTTGAACCTTTATCATTCCATCATCATGAATACTTTGTCATTCATCAAAACTACTTTGCATACTTACATATGCAACTTCACACGGTGGGTGTGAAATTTAAGTAGTCACCCAATACTTCTAGAGAACGGATCAATCCCCATCCGTTGGGATGATGTTGAGAGGGTATGCAATTTAAGAACCTTAATACACCCATCTGGAACTCGGATAAAGGGAAACAAACTCCGAGGTGATGAAATAAAAAATCGTGCATGTATACCGAACGCTCATCTGGGACAACGTGGTATATCCGTTCTGTAGGGAGCGGTGCAAATACCCCGAACCATTTTTTCATTTCCTCCTCTGCGCAAACTGTAAACCTTGGCTGAATTCGAGCTCCGTCCTCATTCTCGTGATAGGAAGCTAAGTTTTTAAACTCATCAGTTACCCAGCAGAAGGGCCACTTAGCCTGGAGTTCTTCCCAGTTTAGCCGAGAGGCAACTACGCTGTACAGACCTTCTGCTGTTTTCAGAATAGTCTGATCTCCAGAGGTTCCTTCTCCAGTCATTGTTTGAGTCGCGTGGACAAAAATCTCTGCTCTACGATAAAAAGTCACATCGTCAGAAGGGTAACAATCATTACTCATCTCACTTTTTGAAGAGCGACTACAATCAGAGGACGACTCTGAGAAGGGAAAAGTCACTCTCCACTGTGAGTAAGATCCCCTTTCTGAGCGACATGACTCAGCCCTCGGAAGAATCATAGTGATTCTTCCCCTACGATAATTAGGGTTGTGAGAAGTTTATCTCCCCCTCTTAAGATACATTCTTTTGAAGCAAAAACAGCAGAGCAAAAGAAGACGGAAATAACAGAGGTAAGAAAATGGTTACCTCAGATGATAAGGAAGATGAAGACTGAGAAAGCTTCACAAAACAAGCGGCAAGCGTCCTTACAAAATTTCTACAGAGTTTTGTTAAGGAATCGGAAGTAAGTGGTTCCCAGAACCCACTAAGTGCTTCTTTTATAAGAATCGAAGAGGTTCAAGTTACCAACTCTTAGGGTTGTGTCGTCCACGACTAAAACGCGTCGGTTTACAAGTCAAACGACACAGTCGTCTCAAATTCGTGGGCGCCAAAACAACGCCAATTTGCCAAAAGGCCTCTCCATTGGGCCTAGAAGTTGTAAGCCCATTAAGACCTAAGCGACGGTTACTGAGATATACACCTCAGATGCAATAATTGCTCGTGCACGTGATTAAAAACATTTAATGCCTAATCATGCGATGCAATTTATGCTTTACAGCCGTTACTCGAATTTCAAGAGTCATCAGTTTTAAAAAACTTTTGAAATTCTCATACAGCGAATCTTTGTCTGAATCTGTTGTAACAACGTCAAGACATCAGATCATTCATTTAAAGAATGGCTCTTCACGGTATAATAATACATGTGTAAGAAAACATTTTCTGCATAAGCATACCGGCATCTAGACCTCTTGCAGGATTGAATAGCTTATATGAACAATTAAACAGTCCCTCACACAAGCTAAGGGACATATGATCCGGTCTTGATACCGGTATCCGATCTACAAGACATATTTCAACGTCTTTGTCAATTTGCCAACGTGCAACCGGTGTCATCGGTATACATCCGGACTCTAATTCCGTATCAGGCGCTCTCCCTATACCGGTTGTCCAGGATAACACCATGATACCGGATAACACACACGTCACTATACAGAAGATAAAAGGCATTGCTACAGGGATCGATCAATAATTCCCTGCACTACGAGCCAAAATCTGCTCACGGGAATGATCAACTTGTCCCCTAAAACCAGCCTACACTCCCTACGCTCAATATAAAATAGCCACTTGACCCAATCATATTGGTAAGTGCGCAATAAAATAATAATTTACAGTGTTATTGGAGGTTAGTGGTTCCCTACTAACGAATCCTCGAATATCGAGCCAATCAGGTATATGACCTCTCTTCATCAATGGAGAGAGGGATCTTTGGACTCTATCAACTTACAATTACTCTCTGAATACATTCTTGACTTGGAATATTATCACTGACTTGAGCGTCGGAAAATCTTTACAGGTGACACCACCTTTCGCCCACATCAACGCGTTAGGCCGGTGTGAAGGACCTCCAGGATGCCCAATCCGCTCTCTTCTCATACCGAGACATCGGATATACAAACCGGATACTCATATAATCGGTCTTCAGAGACGTAATCTTCCTACTATTTGTGATTGACCCGACACCGGAACTCTTGACCCCGGTTCAGGACAGATCACTTTCATATAACTCAATGAAATTCAGAACATGTTTTACATCTTATGTAATCATTCATATTCACATAGATGACAAACATCATATTCATTATAGTGCATAAAACACATCGTTCATAATTCTATATATAAATATACCTCGAATCCATCTATAACTATGCATTCAATATGTAAAAGCTCCCCCTACCTTGAATAAAGAATCCCAGAAGCTCCAAGAGCTATCGAACACTTACTAATGGCAAGTCCTAAGTTTCGATCTTTATTCCTCGAAATCAAACAACTTCCTAAAATTCATAATACTTGATTTTAACACCACAATCGATACCAATATCGCTTACCAAGTTAATAATCGTTAAATTAGAACCATTTCGGTAAGATATAACTTACCAAATCGAGATGTCAACTTCGAAACCCGCCCCCGAACCACGCTTCAAGCTCCGAATCACTCTGAAACCCTCCGAAGCTACCTTATTTCATTGAAACGGCAATCATTAAATTGTAATCTTATAGAATTAACAATCTAAGAACTAATTTACACCACTTTTCATGAAAACTCAAGGGTTTTGAAAACTCCAAAGCTGCCCACTTATATGAATAGCTTCTAAATGCTTCAAAATCCATGAAATTGAAAGAATTGAATGATGGAAGCAAGATTAAACTAATACCCATGGTGGGTGTTCTTCAATTTACCTTAAGGTGGAGAATTTGAAGTTCTCCCCTTTAATTCAAGCCTCCAATGTGAAAAGGAAATGGAAAAGTGATGGATTTCCACTTTGACTTGATAAATTCAAGGAGAAATTGAAGAAGTAAGAAGATGATTATGCTGTTTGTGAGAGAAAAAGAAAGAAGAAGAAGAAATAACTTCTCTGTTGCTAACGTGAAGGAGAATGGAAGAAAAGAGAAGGAATTTGTATTTTAAATGATTTAGGGATGCGTTGGTCATTTTGGAATTTGTTTAATTAACCTCTTAATTTAATTAATTAATCATGCAAATCCTATTTAACTCTTAATTCATTTAATTCATCAAAGTTGTTAAACTAGGATGTTACAGCTCGCTTAAACGATTTCTTGTGAAGTTGATACTGCCTCATTTTCGCTTAAGCGAACAGGGTCCCGCTCAAGCGAATTCACGAGGAAATGGTTCTGTTATATTTTTGCTCAAGCGGGATGTGCTTCGCTTAAGCGAAATGTTTGTATTTGGCTACTGAACTAATTTTATCCCAGCGAAGATGTTTCGCTCGAGCGAATTAAATAGGTTTTAGGTACTGGACAATTTTTGCTTAACCGGATATGGCCCGCTCAAGCGAAACTATTGGGTTTGATTGCATATTGTGTTTTGCTCAAGCGATTTGTACGCGCTCAAGCGAGTATTATATCGCTTAAGCGAGGTATCACTCGCTTAAGCTCGCTTAAGCAAATTAACCTGATTTTGATTTCTTCACTTTCTTTTTTATTTTCGGCCTGATGCTAAAATCTCGAGTCATTAATTTGATATTAAAATCTTAGTAAAGAAAATGTGACTCTCGGATTTACACTTATGGCAAGCGCACCAGTCGTTAAAATTGTAGAATATTTGATCGTCCCACAGGGATTGTGGTAAGTACCTCAATCTAGGACTAGTACAAGCTGAACCAACACGAAATACAGGTAGTTCATTCGGTTTTTATGATTTTAATGTTTTCTAGTTGTTTTTGGTATTTTCAAAAACAGAGTTAAGATGAATATGAAAAGTGATTAAAAGAAAACAGGTCAGGATTGCTTCGGCTCACAATTTCCTCAAGAAACAAGCAATTAAGTATAATCGAACTTCACAATCTAGAGGACAATCCACTTGTGGTTATTCCCTAATTCCTTAGGTGAAAAACACTAATCCTTAAGCAATGAACCTTAATTCCTTAAGTGCTCGATTAACCTAAGAATCTAATGTGAAATTGGAGGTTGAACTCTAACTATTCACCTTAATTTGATTAGGCCTGAACTAGTTAGAAAGCTGGAAGTTACCTAAGCTTCAGCCATGATTCCTCACTGGTGAAGTTCTTCATCAATTCTGGATTTGTCAACCCAGCGATTCTGCTCCACTCCTTAGCTTGTTCGCCTCAGGATCTTAGAAGTCGATCTACTTGCTCACAGCTTCAAGACTCCATTGCTAACCTTCGCAATCCCAACCTTAGGGATTTAGAACTCCATTAAGGAGCGTCATGGAGGAGAGGATTAGAGAGAGAAAGATGTGTAGTGAGATGTTCGAAGTGTGTAATGAATGTTCTCCGTTCTGTTATTTTGTATCTGTGTATACGTGTCTCTTCTTTTACATAATATGTACAACCTATATATATGTTTTTTACCTAACTTAACTAACTTAGCAAATAACTTAGAAAACTTAAGTTAACGACTAAACTACTAGTTACACAGTTTACAGAGTAACTAACTAATTACAGCTCAGCTCTTAACAGGATCCAGCTCAGCCTTAGCTAATTTACAGCGCAGCACCAGCTAATTGACAGTTCACTACTTAAGTTACTAAGGTTGCAGCAGTGGAGAAGAAGGCAATGGAAGCGGAAACAGTACTGCACCAGGTGTGTGTTGTTGGAGGGAAGAAACAGGGTTTAAGTTACTGCTTTTTCGCTTCAGCTGCTAGGTTTTCGCTTGGACTGATTAACTCTCGCTTGGGCGAGCTCAGGAATTGTACTGCAGTGTTGCTTTGTCGCTCAAGCGTTATGGCGAAACTTAGGCGAATTGAACATATGTAATGCAGAATGGCTTTCTCGCTCAAGCGTGATAGAGTAGCTTAGGCGAAAGGTGATGTTTTGAGGTCACGCTTGAGCGTAGGCTTGCTTTGCTTGAGCGAACTTTGACCCTCGCCTGAGCGAATTAAACTATCGCTTAAGCGAATTATCTTTTCAATCAGCATTTCTGAAATGGACGCTCGGGTTCTTCCTTTTTATTTTCAATCGGTTCCTTGTTCTCTTTTGGAGTCGGTATGTTGGAAATCTTTGCAGTCAGCTTTTCGTTAATTCTTTTCGGTCAACCCTTTGAAGTCTCGCCCAGTCGGTCTTGTGAACTTCCTTCAATCGGATTTACGAATTCTCACTCGACTCTGTAAATTCTTGCTCGGCTTTTTGTAATTTTCACTCGGATTTGTCTTCTTTTCTCGAGTACGCCCTATTCCTGCACTATTAAACAGCTAATTGCCTAGCATTTATACGCTAGCTGCTTAGTGAATTTATAAACACTTCAAAATTCCTTAACTAATTAATATTTTCAATCGTTTTCTTACATAAATGAAGTACTTTTGAAATTCATAACTAAAATACGAATTGTTATCAAATTTTTAAATAATACTAACAAACTAACCAATAATTACTGAATAATGTTAAATAAATAGGTGAAATATTTAAGTCTTTTCAAGACTTATCACAGCCCTTTTCTCATATCCTCATAGGCATATGCCCTGTATACATGATTCTTTTCCGCTGTAAACTCGAATATTTTGTATACGCGTTAGGGCTAATTATTTATCAATCCAGTTTACAAATTCTAAAATCTTACTCTTTGACTTTCCGTGGTTTGGGTCTTGATGTAATGTTGAAGTGTTGAACCTCCTCTCAATTATGAAAAATTTATTTGTACTTTTATTGATTGATTATCTTAATTACATCGAGGTTCGGGTCCAAAAAGTCAAGGGTGTGACATTAGGTTCAAAACTACCCCTCTTCTCAATTCCCCCAGGTTGGTCTTCATCAACCTCCCTCTACAAATGAGACTTCCTTGCTCTTCTCCTCTTCTTATTGTGAGTTGTAACCTTAACCCTTTTTCCTTTAACATAACCCTTTTCCCTTTAACCTTGCCCCCTTCAGCATCAACATTCTCTAAACCTTTATTCACATTACCAAAAAGATCAACATCATCTTTTTCCTCATCACTGTCCCTGAATGTAACATCCAAGACACTGTCATCCTCACTTTCAACTCCCCCTATAGTTGAACATCATCACTAGCACCCTCTTTAATTCCCCCATGCACCTGATCATCATAACCAGCATCCTTATCACCTCCTCCTTGGACCTGAACATCATCACGAGCACCTTCTTGATCATCACCCTACACATGTTCATCACAACCAGCACCCTCATAACCTTTATCCTGCACCTGATCACCACAACCAATACCATTATCAACTTCCACTTCAACTCCATTAGCCTCATTAACAGCCTAGCTATGTTTTCCATCCTCAAGTAACAGTGATTCCTCAACAACAATTGCCTCTAAGAGGGCATGCACTACATATATCTCTAGCATCCCCATTCGCTGTGACAGTCTAAATATCTTCATAGCCCCATTATCATCTTTCAGTTCCTTTAAACCATGTTGATATCCTTCCACAGGGGCTTTATACCATAAACCACTTACATCAATATATCACATCTCCTTAACGAGTCCTAATGCTTCAAAATAGCTTCACTTATCAGCATCAATGTCCCAAATAGAACTCTTCCCACCCTCAATACACAATACATAATCCAGTGATGCATATAAACCCAAAGAAGAGCTTTTATTTAGACGCGTACCTTCTCTTTCGGTGGATATAGTCCTTACAACTCGAAATGTTAATCGACGATGACGTAATTCCTTCTAAGAACTACGACAACCACAATCGTTCCTTCTGTTCTCCACAACTTCCTTTAACGACAAGTTTCAAAACATTTTTGGAGACAGAGGGAATTCCTAAAGTCTTTGTACTTTCCTCTCTTCCTATACACTACACAAAAGGACACCATCTATTCACGTTGGTGATACGTAGGGAAAAAGTTAGTGACAAGTAAGCTTCCTCTGTCTTGCTAACTAACGACGTTACCAAAAGGGAAAACATTGGGGCAACTTAAAAATGTTGGGGGACCAAACTGATACAAAAAAAAATATGGGACTAGACTGTGACTTTTATTAAACGTGAGGGACCATGTGTATATTTTAAATAAAGAAAATATTTTTATTTAAAAAAACCTTCAATTAGATCATTGCTCTTAAAGATGTCACATGTTTTTTTATCACATACCAAAAAATATATTGGATCTCAGATAAATTGTTATTGGCCCAAACATTTTCCCAAAATTCATTTCAAAACACTAAAAAATAATATAAAGTAAAAGTTAACCTCTCAAATGATCGTTGACTTATAAAAGAAGACACAACATATATTCTTTAACTTTGTCAAATGTTTGATTTTGATTTCCTAGTTTTTAATTTTATAATTTGGTTCCTTAAACTAGTTAATATTTAACATTTGATCCCCAACCTCTAAACTATTTGATTGGATATATTTTGGGTACCCCTTAATATTTTTCATCCAATTTATAATGTGAATAAGTGTATAACAAATTATTTTAATATAATATTTATATTATTATTCTATAAATCAGTATTTTCTATTAATTATCAAAGTAATAATATAACCACATAATTATTTAGATAAAAAAACGTAGGGATCAAATATATCAATAAATCGAACAACTTAAAAACTAAAATCATACAATAAAAAGTTAAGACTAAATATCAACAAATTGAATAATTTAAAAATCAAAATAATGCAATCAAACATTTTACAACATTAAGAGACGAAAATATAATTTCACCTAAATTTTTTGAGTTTTTATATTTTATATTAAAAATAAAATAAAATAAAACTAAGACTAAGACTGAGCGTCAGTATTGACCATTGACCTGGTTCATTAAAAAACTAACTTTTTTTTAATTCAGCCAAAGCTAAAACAAATAACGAAGAGAGAGAGAGAGAGAGAGAGAGAGAGAGAGAGAGAGAGAGAGAGAGAGAGAGAGAGAGAGAGAGAGAGCCTCGGCTAAGGGCTTGATTGGCCCATCAGCACCTAAAACAATAACAAAAAAGGGAATTTCTCATGACCAAAAAAAAAAAAAAGGGAATTTCTCCCTGCAAAACATCACTTCACTTAGCACTTACGATTCATTACGTTCGCTTCTTCCATTCTGCGGCACCGCCAACGTTGTTCATCTTACATCTAGAAAGTGTTCAAACGATAATAGTTTCAATACGAACATCAATTTTCCTTTTCCTTCTTCCTCTACATGCGATTCCTTTTCGTTTCCTGGCCAAGATTTGTCTCTTCATATCCAACAAAAACAACTTGACGTTGATCAAGTTATAATGCAAAGAGTAGGTTCCATTTCATTAAAAGAAACACTCGCCCTTTTGTTTATTTTTTATTTTCTTATATGGATATTATTAAAAAATCTGACTTGTTATGCTTTCATTTCATTCAAACACAACTTTTTATTTAAATCGTAATTTTTTTCAATATGGGTATTAATCAAAATTTGATGTTTTTTTTTCATGGGTTTTATTTTTTAGGTAGAGAAAGTGGGAATGGAAGTAGAAGAGAAGCGAAAGAGGCAAGCTATAGGAGGATAATAAAAGCTGTTGAAATTGGGGTGATGAAGAAATTGAAGGCAAAGAAAAACGAAAGTGAAAATTTTGAAAAATCGAACTGGGCATTAGAAGAGAAAATGAAATCATTCTGCATCAGAAAAATATTATTCGCTTTCTTGTTAGCTACCTTGCTTTCGACAGTGTAGTGATGGTGAAGACGTACTGGAAACAAGAAGACCACCGTCACGTAGGATATTTTAACGTTAGATACAACTTTTAACCAACTAAAAATATGAAATCCAATTTTAACCTTTTTAAAATGAGATTCACATTTAAAAGAAGTTGGCGATGATTAAGGGAGAAAAAAACGTGGCATAGGAAGAAATACCCTAACAAAAAAAGGAATGGCAAAAAACAAAACAACCCTAAAAATAATATAAGAAAAAAAAATCAACGGAGAACCCCTCCTTTTAACATTTTCTTCTTAATACATTAGGATTTAGGAATATGGGAAAAGAAATAATGTGGAAGGGATCATATGATATAGCACTAAATAGAATCACCAAAATTAAAAATTGTTAAATTCTTATATAGTGCATGTGTTATACAAAATATATTTTGGCAGTAGTAGATATCACTATATAGTGATATTAAAAGAAATAATGAATTTGTTTAGGAATAAAATCGAAGATGGATATGAAATAAATATTGAAGAGATTATGTATGTGTAGGCAACTAATTTGTAATCTATAACCTTTAATACATATTTTCTGAACAAATCTAATTTATTGATCAATAATCTTCAATATATTTTATTTACTGTAACTTTTTTATTTACATTGTTTCTGAAGTTCAGAGTAACTCATACCCATAACTTAATCAACTGAAGAGTCTTAGCAAATACGGCAACGCATGGGTTTACTGCAGTTGCTGGTGGCATTTGATAAGTAAATTCAAACACTGTGAATGTAACAAACTAAGAGCAACAGATTGAAATTAATTCCAGCAAGCATTATATAACTGGTAGGATTAATTAACAGCCAAATTTAATCCATCCTATTAATGCATCGCTTGCACTTGTGTTTCCACTGTTGCGTAGTCCCTATTGGAGCAAGTACATTCCAGTGTCAGTCTTGGTGAATCCATGTGTTGTTTCAAATAGTCAAAAATTCTTTCAATGTGAATCTCCTGGGCACAGCAAACTTTCACATTCCATCCAACTTTTGCCTCCTTTAGGCTAAGAAACTTCTCCCAAATAGCCTACCATTTGATAGGAAAAGGATATATTAGTATAGGCTGCATATATAGCTAATTAACCGCGATTAGTGCAGATATATATACCCTTAAATTCATATATGCGTATAAAACATGAACAATGAAACAACTTTTGGTAACATAATATGAAAAGTATTGAGTTTTTTCTTTTACCTGTTTGAGTGTGCTGTCATGTAATGCTAACAGAATCAGAGATAAGTGACCCACTAACGAATCAAAAGAGGGGAGGAAAGCATTGCAATCGGTTGTTATAAGCACACTCAAGTCAAATATATGTCCATTTTTTTTCAAAAGATGGAACATCACTTCAATCAGCCCATCGAGAATAATCACACGTTGAAAGAATCATAATATTTATTAACTCAACAATACATGCATGAAATATATAAGCAAACAAAAAAAGAGAAAATTTCAAGATTTTAAAGAAGTGTTTTACCCTCTTGTTGGTAAATATGATCATTTGCAAGTTCTTAACAGAATTGGTAGCTCTTCCAAACAACTTTTCCATTCCATTAAATATCATAGAATGACGATCTTGAACCCATATGTAACAGCCCAATTTTTTAAGCAGTAAATTAAATAGTGAAAAATTAAAATTTCCCAGAGAAATAAGAACCGAAACCTAGAAAATAGGAAATTTAAATATGAATACAAGGATATTTTCAGTTTGACTTAAAACGAAAATAAACAAGAATGGAATGTAGAATAGAATAATAAAATAAAATAAAAATCTGCTACAGTAAAATACTACAGTAAAATGCTACAGTAAAATGCTACAGTAAAATGCTACAGTAACGTCACATGAAAAATGTTGTAGAATGTAGAGAATTCGTGAGAATTCTCCAATTTTCCACCGCCTCATGTCAATTTCGAGATGCTACAGTGATTTGCTACAGTAATTTGCTTCAGTAATTTGCTACAGTAACCGACATAGAAAGCCTATAAATAGAGCCCCAACCTCCCACATTTCCTCAGACCAAAAACCTCACTAATCCTATAACCTTTCATCTCCCTCTTCAAGCTCTCAAAACCTTCTTTCTTTAATTTTCGCATAAGGAGAAATTACGCAAACTTGAAGATTTGAAGAAATACAAAGGAGTTTAGCATAAAGAAAGTTTAACGATCTTCACTTGAGGTAAGAAAGAGGGGATAGGATATTAAATACATAGAAATTAAGTTAGAATTGCTTGCTTAATTGTTTGGAAACTCATTTAGTTAGATTTTAATTTAATTTGAATTAAATTGTGAAATTGATGCCAAATGGTTTGGAATATGATATATGATATGTTTCTAATGTTGTATGATGATTTGGAACCAATTGATATATTTAATTTGCATTTGAAATCATTAAACAGCAAAAACAGAGGGAAACAGAATGCTGTTTTTCATATATGGATTATATTTGTAAATATGATGAACTGTTGTATCTTCTTGAATTCTACCATAAGTTCTTATTGTTAAATTATGAATAAATTTATTTATATAAACTTACTGCATTCATGCATCATATGCATTGGCCGTTCAAAGAATCCGCAGAGGGGTTCTTTGAGGGGGTTCCCGGTGGGGGAACGCGCTCTGTTGAGCACAGACCTCTGCGGTGGTTTTATACCACGGCCGTCTTAAGGGCTAAGCAGTGTGTCCTTAAGGGGGGTCCCGCAACACTTGTTATTGATATTATGTTATTGTTATCCGATGTTGGTGTTGCATTATGGGGCGCGGTATCGGTTGGATATCCGTAAAAATGTTATTATTGGAAATCACTGCAGATGTTCCCACCAGAATGGATCCATCATGCATTTTCATTCATATAAAAGAACGTAATATAATACAAAACACTTGTTTGGCATCTGCATCGCATAGCATCCTATTTGTGGTTGTGGTTGTTCTAATTTGATTTCTATTTATTTAGTATTTTATCTCACTCTTTCTATTACTTGTGGCAACCCTTTAGTGATTAACCAGAAGGACATGTGACAAAGTGGATGTTGCTGAATATGGATGAATTATGAAGGTTTTTGATGATGATGCTTGCTTGCATGACTACTATTGCTGTATTATGTATATGCTATGTTTTGGTACTTTACGTCTTTATATTTTATAAGATCTAGGTGCCTGTTGTAAAATATAATACGTATGGAACTCTGATATTAGGTATAATAATAAGCAGTTAATTATGTAAAAGGTTGCGTACTCTGATATTGTATCAGTAACCTCTGGAATCAGGTTGTGAATCTCTTGATAATTACCATGCGGGAAAATAAGTTATTCATTAGATTTTATATGGAGACGGTAATTATCTTGGGATTTGCAAGTTGACTCCAGGGTGTTACACCATAGAAATTCATAGGAAAGATCTTTAGGATCAGTATCGTTGGCTAAAATGAATGGCATCCGATTGGATGCATATTCCAATGCCAAGAGATTTAGACAGTCAATCTCTACCATCTCTGTCTCAGCTGATCTACAATATTTGATTGTCAATGTCCTAACACTTTGGCTACAAATCCTACCACTGACCAAAACACACATCAATCTTAATTCCAACAACGACTTGAACATTGAAAGCTCACAAGAAGGCTAGGAATTCAAGTGCAACTTCCTCATAGTTTCGTAACCCTCCAAGTTAATAATTACACTTTTACCTCTACCAGACTGAATGAGAGTGTGACACATTGGTGATCCAATTTTAATTGTGAAAACATTTCTACAAAAAGACAAAACTAATTTCACAAGCCTAACAAGACCTGAGAGTTTAAGGGTCTCAGATGTTTGACACTCACGAAGAGATAGAACCTCAACAAGGGGACAACCTGACACCAACTTTCTCATTAGCTCATCTCTAACATCAACACGAGTAAAGGACAAAACTTTGACACAAGGAAGGTTAAGGGTCGAACATGCTCTTATGAAACAACAAGAAGTACTCAACTGAAGTTTTTGTAGTGTGTGAGAATCAAAGACAATGTTTGCAAGATTATCACATGGGCCTAAAATGAGAGACATGTTTTGGACACTAAGGGAAGAAACTGTTTGCAAGATAAAGTTTATTTGATGGGATTGGGGTCTACCTTCAACAAAACACTTGACCAAGAGCAACTCAAATGTGTCTATGTTATTGTTGGGTTGGATTTGGAGAGAGTGGTTTAGAGAGTTTCTGACATAATTCATGAAGAACCTTCTACCATTGATGTTGTTGAAGGAATAATCAATGTCCCTAAGGAAGTCTATTTCATGGAACAACATGGTGGGTCTAGAAGCATGAAGGTTGTTCCATGTCTTTGATAGGACACTGGTTCTTGCAGCGTCTTTGTTGGAGAGAAGAGAGTAAATATGGTGGTGGATTATAGGTGCTGGCAATTGAGAGATGAAGTCTTGGTTTTTGGTCAATTGTGAGGAAGCCATGACTAGGTATATGATTTAGTGATGAAGAACTTTGATTTTGTTTTGCACTTCCACCACTCAAGTTGTGTTCACTCGTGAATGCTTACAACATTATAAGTAGTACCATAAATCAACCTTGGTCTATTGGTGAAAATAGAAAGAAATGATGGAGAGGATATGTTACTTTGACTTCTTTAATGATTTTTCGTTTTTATTAGAAATCCAACTTGTGTATATAGGTCCACAACAACTTATACATATTACTTACCAATTGAGATGGTTCTCATGACATTTGACTTCTTTAATTAATTAAAAATAAGATTATTTCATCTTATTTTATAGAACAATTCATGTCAAAACATATATTAAAAAATATTATAATATTTTAAAAAGATATTAATGACTAATTTTTAAGGCACTATAAGTTCTATTCAAATATTAATAATAGTATTTTTTAAAATAAAAATAAATGAGGCAAAATAATAAATATTGAAGTTTTTCTTATAAATAGAATATAAAAACATTCTTTTTTATCTTATAGATAATAAAACTAAAGGGGTAAGAAAACCCTTAATGAATAGTCTATTGACACATTATTTTATCTAGAATAATAAAACAACTCTGCACTTTAAAACAATACAATGTTCTATTTTCATCTTGCATTTTTTAAAATCTCTCGTAAAGAGAGTAGGTGTAATGTGAATTCTTAAAATTCTCTACTTTGGTTAGGAAAAGATAAATTATAAATAAAAAAATAATATAATATGATAAGGATTATATAAGTCTTTTACATATATATATATATATATATATATATATGATAATATCAGTTTTGAAAAAAAACACTTTACACTGAAAGTTTATTTAAACTAAAAGAAAAATTATTAAATGAAAGAATAAGTAAATAAAAAATAAGAGTGCACCATATTAATTATTTTGTTCGCATTCAAATACTTGACCTATAACTGGCTTTTTAGGAAATAGTAAAAGTAACGCTTTAATTGTTTGAATTCCAAACAGTAATTTATTATGGCATATATAATAAAATCGTATTCAATGTAAAGAAAGACTTTGGAAGCAAAATTTAAAACTAAGAAAATCAATTTTTTGAATTCGTGTATCCTATTAAAAATTTAATCGGATTCTTTTCACCATTATCTTTTTCCTGGTTAGAGATATATCGTTTTAACCCCAACATTATTTTGCTACTTTATCACAACTTATCTATATTCGATTGGTAAAGTTTTTAAAATATAAATTAGCAAAGTATTTAAGGGATGATTTGTGTCATTAAAATAAATATTACTTTTATCATAGTAAAAATATAAATTAAAAAAACACATGACTAGGAAAATCTATCAAGTAAAATAAAAATACTTTTAACACGTGTAAGAAAAGCGATAAAAAGTAAATAAAAAATTTATATATTATTTGTTTGATATTCAAATAATTAAATTGTTACTTGAAAAATCATGACAGAAAAATTTAAGATCAATCAGAGAGAGTAAAATAATTTTAAACAATATATATATGTTTAATTATATTTAATCTTAACATAAAAAATTATATTTAATCTTTTCCATTATTATTTATTACACCATTAATTGCAAACATTTATTGTCATATTCAAGATTTGACTAGACTACACATTCAATTAATAACATGTTCGGTCTCTTGTGTAAAACAGTTTTCGTTAGACTTTATCAATAAATATTTATTAAATACTATATTTTAAAATGTAATATATTATTTAATTATTAAATATATTTATTACATAGAAATATATTTAAAATAATTTTTAATATATTTATAAAATATTAATATATTTAATTCTTAAAATACATTATGTGATGTGTTTAAAATATATTTAAATAAAAATATTATTATTAAAAACATTTATTATTTGATGTATTTTAATATTATTAAAAAATATATTTAATAATATTTATTATTAAGCATATTAGTATTTAATGAATGTATTATTAATAAAATATTTTTGATGATCATATAATAATAAATATACAATAAAACTTTTTTAAAATATATTATGATTGTTATATTTAATAATATATATTATTAAAAACATATCTAATAAAATATTTTCAAATATATAATAGGCAAAATATATAACTTGTTCCTTATCTTTTAAGTTTGTTTCACTAATATTATTTAAATAATAAATTTTGTAATATATTTATATATTTTAAAAATATATTTCCTATGAATATATTTAACAATAAATTTTAATAATAAAGTTATATAAAATATATTTTAATATATATTATTATGTAAGTTATTATTATATATATTTTAATATTTTAAATATTTTAGTATTAAAAATATATATCAAAACTTATTTATTTATATTATTAAAAATATTTTCAATTATATTCATTATATTGTTAATAATAAAATATTATACATTTTTTATTATATTATTATACTAATAAAATATTTAATAATATATTTAATAATAAAAGATATTTAAGAATATATTTAATAATACACCTAAAATATTTAATAATAAAATATTTTAAAAATATTTAATTATACTATTAAAATAATATTTGAAAGTATATTTAATTATATTGTGATTAATAAAATATTTAAAAATATATTTAATAACTAAATATTTAATGATAATATATTATAAATAAAAATAAACTATATAAATAATATATGTTTATTTAATTAATTATTAAATATATTCATAAGAAATATGTTTTTGAAATATATAATTATATTATAAAATTTATTATTTAAATAATGTTAAAAATATATTTAATCAATATATATTATCAATAATATATATGTATTAATTAATAATTATGAATTCTTATCCTCTGTAACACTTATTTAATAAAAATATGGGGGAAAGTTTTCTGAATTTTATACATCAATTTGATCTCTCGGAAGCCCCAAAACATATATATGTCACTATATAATTCTCTAAAAATTGGGTTTTAGTATTGTTTATTTTTTCATTTTTTATATGTTGTAATATATTACTTGTTATGTTTTGGATAATAGATGTCATTGTCATTATGTTTGGCAATTGATTTAAAAATTTTATAGTTCAGATTATTTTTAAATTATGAAATATATAAAAGAAAACAAGCTTAAAACTTGAAATGGCCCAACAAAGATCCAAAGTCCCTCAGTGATTTTTTTTAATAAAATAACATAATGAAAAAACAAACAAGCTTGAAAATTTATAGTTCAAGTTTTTTAAAATTATGATACAAAATAATAGAAAACAAACAGAATTGAAATTTGAATTAGCCCAGAATAAGACCCAAATGGAATTGGGAAAGTTAAAGATATTTAAAAAATGTGAATAAAAATATTGGGTTGAATACTTGAATGGGTCAATAAAGGCCCAAACCGATAACCCACTCGTCGAAACCGCAACCTGAATTATCTACTGTCGCGACCAGGATCGCGACGGCGCAGCCGACCCTCAAAATGATTTTTTTTTTCAAAAATAAAAACAGGGAGTCGCCACCAACGTTTTTATCCATAGGAAAAACATAGGGAAAAAACTAAGTTCAGTAAAGCACTAGTTTAAAAAAATGAGATTCAAGTTCGGGAGTCGGTTACGAGTAGGGAAGGTATTAGCATCCTACATCGCCTGTAAAAAAAACAGTACCAAGATTGAAAATGCGCAACATAAATAGCCTTTCAAAAGATGTTTTATTTCTTCCTTTTTATTATTATTTATAAAAATAGGGGAAAATCAACAAGACGTCACGTCTAAATTGATTCTCATGGAAGTGATAAAAACGAGACAACAATAAAAAAATGGGAAAGGTGGGCCTGACAGGATTTAAAGTCCTGCTCCTACGTATTCTTGAGTTACCAAGAAATCAGGGTTACGTAGTTCTTGATGATTTTTTTTTTAGGAAAAGACTAAAAGATTAATGGTGGATGATGTTTTTTGGCTAGTCTGAATGTGAAGCACTTATTTTTTTTTGTTATCTATTTATTACGAACCTAGGAAGGGGTAAAAAGAAAATAAAAGAAAATAACGGAAATTTATTTAAGTGGGAAAATGGAAAACCAAGTGAAAAAATGGAAAACCGAGTGAAAAAATGAAATACCGAGTGAAAAATGAAATACCGAGTGAGAAAGTGGAATACCGAGTGAAAATTGGGAGACCGAGTGAGAAGAGGGACGGTATTGGAGTTAATAGGAGAGGGACGGTGTTGGTGAGGATTTTTGAGGGGTGCTGGACAGTGTTGGGCTGAAAAGAGGGGCGGTGTTGGAGTTGATAAGAGAGGGACGGTGATGGTAAGGATTTTAAAGGGTGCTGGACAGTTGGGAGAGGAAGAGTGAGGACAGCTGGGAGGATTTGTGAGGAGAGTAACAGTGTGGTTTTTTTTTGGGAAGAGAGGGATGGTATTTGAGAGGAGGAGGACGGTTGAGAGAGGAAGAGAGGGACTGTGTTGTACGGTGTTGGGGTTCTCTAATGAAGGCTCCCCTTTTTCTTTTTTGAAGGCTTCAGGATCCTCTCTATTTATAGAGGCCCTGGACGCCCACCATCAATGGCAAGTGGGGCTTCCCCTTTTGTCCTGCAGTCAGCCGCCCCACTTGATCAGCGTTGGATACAGCCTGGATGGAGTTGGTGGACACAGCTTGCACCTAGACAGCCATAGGGGTCGGCAGCTAGTGGGTCTCTCCTTTGTCACTTTGTCAGCCGCCCCCCACAAGTCAAAGATCCACTTGGATAGTGGAAATCCAAGTCAGCAAGGGCACTCGGTGGGAATATGGGTCGGATTTTACCTTCTCTCCACAATCCGAGTGGAAAAGGTGCCGGTCTTCACTTTGCCTCCTGAATCCGAGTGGAAAAGGTCTGTTTTGTGCACAAGACCGAGTGGAAAAGGTGCTGTTTATACAAAAACCGAGTGAAGAATGACTCGGAACCGACTGAAATGGTTGGAGTACGACTCGGAATTGGGTGAAAGATGACTCGGAATTGGCTAAAAGAATGGCTCAGAAATGGCTAAAAAGGATGACTCGGAAATGGTTTAAGTATGGCTCAGAATTGGGTGAAAGGATGGCTCGAAATTGGCTAAAAAGGATGACTCGGAAATGGTTTAAGTATGGCTCGGAAATTGGTGGAAATGGGCTCGGTGATGATTGGCCAAAAAGGGCTCGGGAATGGGTGAAAAGGATAGCTCGGAAGTGAAACAAAGGTGACTCGGAAATTGAGTGAAAGGATTCACTCGGTGCTGACTGAATAGTGGTTCAATCGGTACTGACTGAAAAGAAAATGACTCAGAACTGACTGAAGAGGGTTCACTCGGTGCTGACTGAAGAGGCATCACTCGGTACTGACTGAAGATTCTTCATTCGGTGCTGACTGGAAATTCTTCACTCGGTGCTGACTGAGAGAGGACTCGGTACTGGGAAGTAAATGACTCATTCGGAACCTCTCACAATGTTCCAGTCGGCCATGTCTCTGGAAATGGACCACTCGGAGAAACCTTGCTTGGATTTGCTTGGTAGTATCAGTTTCAAGTACTCAATCGGAGTTGCTTCAATTGGAGGAGTTTTGCTCGGCGGTGCTTCTGCTTAATCACTCGGAGAAATTTTTGGTCGGATACATCGCTCGAGTAATTTAATCAGACTCATTCATCAAGCTTATGCATCAACTCACTCGGATGCATTTGCTCATGAGTCTCCAATAGGATGTTCTCACTCGGGATTGTTCATTCAGGAGTCGGACTCATATTTCAATCAGAATGGAACTTGAGAAAGATTTGACCACTCGGGCATATTCACTCGGAACAGACCTTAGGAGTCGGTCTTATATTTCCAATCAGGATGGTTTCACTCATCAATCAATCATTCGGATTCATTCACTCGGATGTTCACTCGGAAACAGCATTCTCCACTCGGATATATGCCTCTGGACGGTATTTATTCAAATTCAGTTTTTTTTCACTCGGACTGGCTGCAACCGGGAACCTTCCACTCGGAAACTTGTCAGTCGGAGACATCCCACTCGGAATTTCACTCGGAACTGACCTTGGGAGTCAGTCTTATCTTCCAATCAGAATGATTTCACTCATCATCCATTCATTCGGATTCATTCACTCGGCGTCGGTCTCATCTTCCAATCAGAATTTGGAATTCAGCTTCAACAATGCTTCCCACTCGGATGTGTTCATTCAGGAGTAATCAGAATTTGGATTGACAATCTTCCTTTCGGATTCATTCGGAGTCGGTCTTGTTTTCACTCGGATGTGCTTTCCTTGAAGTCTTCATTCGGGCTTAATTTTCATTCAGACTGGCTTCAGTCGGGAATGTATCCAATCGGTAAGTATTCATTCAAAGACAGTCCCTTTTTCATTCAGTGGTTTCAATCGGGAATCCTTCACTCGGAAACACCCAGAGACAATTCACTCGACAATGTCTCACTCGGAGACTCCTTACTCGGAAATGACTCGGATATTTCACTCGGTAACAGGCATTTTCACTCGGAAATAGCCTTCTTCACTCGGAAATAACCATTTTTCACTCGGAAATCATCATTCTGAGCCATTCTACTCGGCAGATCATTTGGAAATGAATCCCAGTCCTCTCAGAATCCTTTCTATTTGGGTCGGACCGAAAGAGGTGTTCACATCTACAACGTGACAAATCTGAATGAGTCTGTTTTTTGAGTTTCGGACTCTGGTCGGATTAGGCCAATATAGGCCCAAATCCAACCCATCCGCCTGATGCTTAGTCCTAGCTATAGCCTGTATAAAATTCCAAACATGTCTTTTATTGATATTATTCATTCATTATCAATCTAAATGCATAGAAACACCTCATTCATGAACTCTTGAAATTTTTCTCTTGGTCTGATGTTTCCGCCACCATCCAGGGTAATTCCTATGTTACCTTGCCTTTAATCAGGGATATAATCATCATAAGGATCTTATGGTTTAGTTTTATGTGAAAATATATGATTTATTGTTATAAATGGCCAATTATGACAATAAGTCAGGAGCCCAGACTATTGAATGTTGGAGGGAAGAAAACAAGTGTAAAAGAATTCAAATATTTACTCTCTTTCCCATTAAAATTAATCATAGCTAGAAGATTGATTAATGGAGAAAACTATAGAATATGTGTCTCTTTGGTTTACATTTGGAAAAATAGAGTTATGAAAATAGAAAAATTTAAAAGTTAATATAATCCTTCACGTCATATGTAACACTCAATTAATAAAAATAAAGGAATTTTTTTTCGATTTTTATGAATCTATCTGATCATTCAGAAGTCTTAAAACATATATATATATATATATATTTATATACATGCACAGTCTGTAGCAAAAGGTTATTCTTTATATATTAGTAGCCAGCCAAGACGATAAGCTATACAATTATATACATATTTACATAGGTCTCCAAGACCATAACAATTCCAACTGAGCAATCACTAAGTATCGTCTCGCTCCACATCCACTAAAAAGCAACCACAACTTAGGGGTGAACATATATATGTTAAATGATAAGTATTAAGCTGAACTTAACCATAGTAATATCAACTACCTATCTAGTTCTATTCATTCACGAATATAAACACCATAATTTATTGTCATTTAATCAAGTTTGCAATACCTCAATTACAAACAACATAACAATACATATCATGAGCTATCCAATAGCTTCTCAGTCTCAATAATTATATATGAATGCATACGGATCCAACTCTAATGATGGGAATTACAAAACTTAATAATATATCTCAGCTCCCAACTGATTCAGCATTTTACAAGTACCAAACCGTTCGCCCATAATGTAACACCAGTCACTCTCAGTGACAGTGGCAACTCAACTGGTGTTATGGGCCAGCCTTGAGTCCAACTCGAAGACGGCTGTGAAATCCGAAGAAATCACCACAGGGTCTGTGCCTTACCATCAGGCCGCCCTCCCATCCGGCCGCATCATAGGCCCTCTACAGTCCTGTGTGTGTCTGAATGCAAATGTTATGCCAGATAATTATCAATCATCAACAGACCACCTGATTACCATCATCAAGGGCTACCACTTGGTTACATCACCAAGGGTCTCATCTCAACATATCAACAAGCATAACATGCAGCAACATAAATCATCAATTCACTATTAACAAAATCATTAATTTGCATATCATTACAATATATATGAACGACTCTGAGACATTAATTCATATCAAAAACAGTTATCCAAAAGGGGATATAGCACAATCAATAAATCACACAATCATAATCAATTCATAAATCAACCTATATGCCTTTATCCGTTCATAATCTATAAATTTAAGATATAAATGCTCCCCTACCTGGAATCCTCGATTCCTAAAGCTCGAGTGCTCCTCGAACGCTTCGAGTTAATCACCATTTTCTGGTTTCCAAGGTCAGAAATTTGTAAATTAACAATGATTATTTTAATAATTCACACGCTACTTAAAAATCACATTTTAGTGCTCAAATAACCAATCTACAAAATTTTGATAATTCCAATGAATTCTAAAATTCAATAATAATTATTTTAACACATTTCAACTATTAATAGCTGAAACCATAATTAAATATTATAATATATATATATATATTATACTTCAAAATTTTCTATATCTTATAGCGACATTTTTATTTAATAAATCTTTCTCAATATAATATATTTAGAATGTAAAACTTTATTTAAATAATTTAAATATTGTATAATAATTTAATTCCTTGAATAAAATATATTGTAACTTTTTATTACTTTCCACTAAATTATACTTTTTATAGAAAATCTCATTTTCTTAGTCATCAATGTGTTCTGAATCAACCCATTTCTCTTGTTAATGCATCTTTAATCTATCAAATAAATCATGGTTTATAAAATTCTCTTAAATTGAATATTTTCTTCTTAACCCCGCTTAATTCCTTAAATCATGTTAAACATATAAAATTTTATCTTAAAGTTGCTCAACACAAATTTTTACAAAATTTACTTAAAGAAAATCATATAAAACCTTTAAAACCTATACTAATCAAATTCTAACACTACCAAATCCTAGCTTTTATCCCCGTTCAAGTCTCCCTTAAATTTTAAATTCTTCAAATACCAACGCTTAACACCATCATCCTAAGTTTTTAACAATTACTAGTTTTAAAATCTCTTTAACACTAGAAGCAATATGCCTTTATGTACCATCTCTTAAACACATTTTGGTATCTTAAAACAAGTAAATATATCATTTTTAAAGACCATGAAGCCTTCGGCCATGGTAATGGTCTATGCATGAATTTTTCAAATCATTATTTCCATCATAATACTTCATATACATGTAAAAAAGACATTAAAACACCATTTGCAAGATAACACCCACGGTCCAACCCATGCATTATATATTCTTATTCTTAAGATTTTATAACATCATTAAAACCCTTATGTACCAAAGTTAATTTCTTTGCTTTTAAAAAAATCAACATGCAAATAAGAGATAGTGAACTTACAAAGATAGAGGAAGCGTGATTCGGTGGTCAAGAAAAGAAAAGGAACAAAAATTAAAACAAGGGGTACCACCTGAGAAAAAGAATAGAGAATTATAGAGAGAAAAGTAGTTCTGATGCAGAGAACGAAAATAAAGAAAAGAGGATTAAGAGATATAGGGGCTTGAGGTGAGAGATCGGAAGAGATATGGAGAATAAAAAAATCAAATAAAAAAGAGATGGGACAGAGAGATCAGATGCGAGATTGAGAGAATAAAAAAGGGAGTAACAGTATAAGATAGAACGATTTCTGAATTAAGAAAAGGGAAATAATTGAGAGAGAGGGTACGAGAATGAGATAGGAGTTAGAATAATAAAAAAAATCCTTGCTGAAGAAGTAGGAGAGATTGAGAGGTATAGATTGGACGCGTGGAGTGTATGAAGCAGTGACGAGAGAAATAGAGGGGCATGTGGGGAAGCCATGCAGAGAGAAAGAAATGGGACACCAAAGAAAGTGACAAGTGATTTGAGAGTGAAATTTATATATAGAAATGAATGCTTGCAATTAAGAAAAGAAAAGATAATTTATATGAAAGGAAAATTAAATAAAAAGGAATGGATGTCAGGGTGAAAACGTGAAACAAAAGGAATTAATTAAAGAAATAAAAAGCAATTAATAATTTATAATAATAATAATAATAATAATAATAATAATAATAATAATAATAATAGTTAAAAAACAGATGTTACAATTCATCCTTCCTACAAAAATTTTATCCTCAAAATTTAAAAATTACATACGTCAATGAAACAACTTCGGATATTATTGTCTCATCGAGTCCTCACGCTCCTAAATAAAGGTGGTACAGTTACCTTGTTGCCACACTATCTTCACCAATGGTACATCCTTGCTTCTCAAGCGTTTGATCGATCTATCCACGATCTGAGTAGGCTCTGTGGGTACAGTCAAGTTTTCTCTGATCTCAACATTGTCATCAGGAATTTCATGTGTAGAGTCCGGTATATACTTCCTCAACTGGGATACATGGAATACATTATGAAGGTTCGCTAGATGAGGAGGAAGTTCAATCTGGTAGGCCACAGAACCAACCCGCTTCAAAATCTCCTAGGGTCCTATATACCTCGGGCTTAACTTTCTACTTTTCAGTACTCACCCAATACCTTTGTGAGGAGAAACCTTCAAGAACACAAAATTACTAACTTAAAACTCAAGAGGTTTCCTCCTATTATCATAATAACTCTTCTGTCGGTCCTGGGATGCCTTCATCTTTTCTCTAATCATTTTAATTTGCTCTATGATTTACTGTACAATCTCAAACTTTCACCGGTCTCTAACCAACAGAGATGCGTCTGACACTTTCGGCCATACAAAGCCTCAAATGGAGCCATACCGATACTGCTTTGGTAGCTATTATCATACGTGAATTCAATCAAATGGAGGAATTGCTCCCAACTACCACCATGCTCTAGCACATAGGACCTCAACAAGTCCTCTAAATTCTATATAGTATGTTCTGACTGCCTATCTGTCTAAGGATGATAGGTTGAACTTAATCGGATCTTTGAGACTAACTCCTGGTACAAGCTTCCCCAAAACCAGGAAGTGAACCTCAGATCTATATCTGACACGATACTAGATGGAACACCATGTAACTGAACGATCTCATTGATATAAACTTGTGTTGGTCTTTGTAGTGAATATCTCATATTGATAGACAAGAAATGTGCAGACTTTGTCAATCTATCAACAATTACCCAGATAGCATCATGACCAGCTCGGCTTCTAGGTAATCCCATACAAAATCCATGGCAATTGCATCCTATTTCCATACAGGAATCTCAAGAGGCCATAAACCACCAAATGATTTTTGGTGTTCAAGCTTCACCTTCTGATAATGCAGTGAGCAACATAATCAACAACATTTTCCTTCAATCCTGGCCACCAGAAGTGCGATTTCAGATCCTGATACATCTTAGTAGTATTTGGATGAATACTCAGGTTGCTTTTATGAGCCTCATCAAGCACTATTTTCCTTAAATCGCCTGAATCAGGCATATAAATCTGGCCTTTAACCCTCCATATACCATCAAAACCTTCGGTCAGTGATAGGTCCTTACCACCGGCTTGAGTCTCTTTCAACTCAGTAAGATAAGGATCAGTCATTTTTTGTTCATAAACCAGCTTCAAAAACTTATTTGCTATCTTCAGGGTACCCGCAATCACCTTCTCAGGTGAAGAAACATCCATAGATAATTTTAAACCTCTAAACTGTTCCAGCAATTCCATCTCTTTTATCATCATAATAGCAACATGAATAGATTTCTGATTAAGGCGTCAGCAACAACATTCGCCTTTCCCGTGTGATATCTTAACTCAAAGTCATAATCCTTCAAAAATTTGACCCATCCCTTTTGCCTCATATTCAGCTCCTTCTGATCAAATTGATATTTCAGGCTTTTATGGTCACTATACACTTCAAATTTGGATCCATATGGGTAATGTCTCCAAATTTTCAGTGCAAAGACCACAACTGCTAGCTCCAGATCATGTGTGGGATAATTTTGTTCATGTGGTTGTAGTTGTCGTGAGGCATAAGAAATCACCCGATTATGCTGCATCAACACACACCTGAGGCCTATCTTGGGTGCATTACAATATACCACAAAGCTCTCCTGTAAGTTAGGCAATGCTTACACAGGAGGAAGTCAATCTCACCTTTAATTCTTGGAAACTCTTTTCACACTCAAGGGTCCATACAAAAGGAACACTCTTCCTAGTCAATTTTTTCGTAGGTAATGCAATCTTGGAGAGTCCCTGAATAAACCTCTGATAATAACTAGCTAGACCTATAAAGCTCCTGATCTCAATAATAGATTTGGGCCTTTTCCAAGCCATAACTACTTCCACCTTGGATGGATCGATAGCAACGCCATCCCTGGAGATAACGTGTCCCAGAAATTGAATCCTATTCAACCAAAAATAACACTTAGATAACTTGGCAAATAATTGTTTCTCCTTTAGTACCTACAGTACTAAGCGGAGATGTTCCTCATGCTCCTGGTGTGACTTAGAATAAATCAGAATATTACCAATGAATATCACCACGAACCAATCTAGATAAGGATAGAAGATAGTGTTCATAAAATTCATGAACACCGCTAGAGCATTTCTCACACCAAACGACATTACCACATATTCAAAGTGGCTATAACGGGTCCTGAACGCCGTTTTAGGATTAGTAGAAGCCTTGACCCGAATTTGATGGTATCCGAACTACAAGTCGATCTTAGAAAAGACCGAAGCACCCTACAATTGATCATTCAGATCATCAATCATCGACGGTGGATATTTATTCTTTATTTTCATCTTAATCAATTGGCGGTAGTCGACACATAACCTTATCCTACCATCTTTCTTCTTGACCAGCAACACAGGGATACCCCATGGTGAGACACTAGGTTGAATGAATTGTTTACCCAATAGCTCATTAACTTGGTTTTTTAGTTCTGCCAACTCAATAGGGGATATTCTATAAGGAGAACTAGAGACTAGTTCAGCTCCAGGCACAAGGTCAATAGAGAATTCGTTATCTCTTTCAGGAGGGACACCAAGTATATCCTCCGGAAACACCTCAGGGAAATCATATACCACAGGAATATCATCTAATTAGGATCTATTCTTTTTGTCCGTTAGAGAAAAAAACACGAGCAATTGGGATATACCCTGGACTCTAAAGTCTTCGGTATTCCACGTTGGAAAGATCATCCATCGATTTTGACATTCCACCATCACCTTCTTGGCCACTAACCAATCTATGCCTAAAATAACCTCTAAGTCTTTCAGAGGTAAGCAAACCAGGGTAATAACAAATCTTCTACCTTTAAACAACATCTCAACATCAGTGCATTTTGTCACTGTCCTTAAACAGGAGCCCATGAGTGTATAAACATACAAATCAAGCTTCAGCATGTACTAAGTTAATAGAATATCACACAGGAAATTATGACAATCAGTCATATTGAACAACAAGCGCTTACTCACAGTAAGCACGCGTTGGCCTTGAACTTTTTAAGTCCACTCTGATACCACTTTAATTGTGACGCCCAATTAATAAAAATACGGGAATTTTTTAATTTTTATGAACCTATCAGATCGTTCATAAGTCTTAAAACATATATATATATATATATATATATATACACACATACACAGTCTATAGCAAAATGTTATTCTTTATACATCAGTAGCCGGCCAAGGTGATACCATACTATAAGCTATACAATTATATACATATTTACATGGGTTTCCAAGACCACGACAACTCCAACCGAGAAATCACCAAGTATCGTCTCGGTCCACATCCACTGAAAAGTAACCACAACTTAAGGGTGAGTTGACATATCTTTTTATCTTTAATTACTTACTCTGTTTGTCTGTTTTATCTACTGTTAAATTATAATAACTGTGTTTTAGCGTAATTTGTCAGTAATCTCCATTTTTAATTTTTATCTCACTACTTGCTAGTGATCACTGTTTTCTTATTTATTTATTTTTTACTATTACTATTGAGTGTTGAATTTTATGATTTATGTTTTCTTTTACTGTTACTGTTTATTAGTGATTGCTGTTTTTAATTTCTACTGTTTCTGTTTCTTTTGCATCAATTATTATGTTTAAAATAATTTAAGCTTGCATGAATGTTTAGTTCTAAAATAAAATTTATTGAATTAACTAAGTTTAATTTGATTTTATTTTATTTTACAGGCTATCAAATTATTGGAAGCTTCATGATTATTTTGCAAATAAATTACCCTCCTCTAAGTACAAATTCACATTAATTACTTTTTCTTGACAAGTATATTAATGTGAAATTGTTTTAGCCTTATCAATGCTTAAAAAAAATGAACAAAATAAACTCCATTCAGCCATGGGTCCACGTGAAAGCTGCTGCAAAACAGCAATAAAATAGACAAAAACAGCAGAGAATTTCGTACAGCAACAGCAAGGAATTTTGACAAAGAACAGCAAGGAATTTTGACAGCAACAGCAGTAAAAATAGGACAACAAAACAGCAAGCAATTGGACCCCTTTTTAGCTGTTGTTTTAACGTGAATCATGGGCTGATGGGTGACCTTGTGCAGCTTGGAACTTGAATAAAATCATGCTTCTTCTTTCATCTTTTCAACGTGAGAAGGCTTCTACAAGGTAATCCAATTTTGACTTAGTCAAAATTGGACTTAATTGGTTTCAAGGATGCAATTCACGTTGGAAGCTAGTGAACCATGTGCCAATTATTTAGCAATTGTCATCCCTTTAATATTTTAATGTAAACAAAGGAAGCCAAGCCAAGCTTCTCACGGTTTTACCAAAAAGAAAGGGGACCCCATTGCTAAATATTTTACAAGCCAAAAGCCATCACTTTCTTCCATTCCATGTCATGGTCAACAAGTCCAAAGGGCCAATTTTTTTTTAATGCAAATAATATGGTAACAAGACCACACTCACGGACAGCACCAAGAAGGGTCCAAGCTCCATTATTTTATGCAAATCAAAGGCAATTGTACAAGCTTTCACGTTGGCAAAACAGCAAGGGTCCATGCACTAAATTATTTAATGAAAGCACTTGTCTTTGCCAATTGTTTTGCAACGTGAATGCTTCTTAAAAGTGCAGAATGTTTGCAAAATTATTTCCATTATATGGCATAAAATAAATTCAAAAGAAAATAGCAGAAAATGGACACCAAACTGCAAGGAATCAACGTGAAAGGCTGCTGGAAAAGTGAACAAAGGCTGGCTGAACAACAATATTATTCTGACAGCAAACAGCAACATTAAGAAAACAACAAAAATCCAATGTCAAAAGCAGCAGAAAACAGAGAAGAAGGGGTTCAAAATGAAGCATTTTACCAACGAAAAAATGAAGAAAAGAGGAGACAGAGTGGAAATGTAAGCTGGCTGTTTTTAGAGGAAATAAAAAAAAAAAGAAAACCAACTTAAAGCATATAAAAGGGGACGTTCAGCAGGAGAGAAACAGGGAGGAGCAGAGGAGTTGTTGGAGCAGAGTCAGAGGGAATTTTTGAGGTAGTGGACAGCAGAAGAATTCGGGAGAACTTCATTCCGGGTTCGGTTTTTATCTTGTTTTAATTATGGAGGGCTAAAACCCTTAGATTGATTTTCTTGGAGGTTAATGTAATATTATTTTTGAGGTTTTGATTTTTAATATATTTCCTTGTTATTAAACTCTTCATAATTTTAGCTCAATTATTTAATGTCTATTCGGTTTAATTAAGTTGTATGCTTAATCAATTTAATTAAACAATTAGGATTAAATAATAAAAATATATATTAAGATAGATTAAGAAATATACATGCTTAATGAATGTTTCAAAATCAATCTTAATAGTTGTGGTTTGCTTAATTCCATAACGTTGAAGCTAGTTTATGTATGTAGGCGATGTTCTATGTATGTTCAATAATTCCTAGAATTTAAAATCTTGACTCCTTTTGCTTAATTAGGATGCTTGATTAAAATCTTCATTTTATGAAAGTAAAGGAATTATGAATTAAAAGACGCTTAGTTGATTAATTCAAATTGAACTAAGGGATTGACAGTAAGGAAGTGTATAGAAACCTTTTCAAATCCAAGGATAAAATAAATTACAATACTCCAAGAAAATCAATCGTTCGTTATTTACTTGTTCTACACTCATTTTGTATTTTATATTCTGTTTTAAATTTCTGTAACACTTAAACAACTCCCCCCCATTGTATGCTTGTTGGACTTTTGTCTCTAAAAATAAATTTTAGTTATTTTATTTTGGTTTGTTAAAAATTAGTTTAAGACTTGATTTTCCTAAATTTTAGTGTTGATCCTTGAGAGAACGACCTAGGTTGACACCCTAGTACTACATTAATTAGTTTTAATGTACTAATTTGACGGGGCCACGACAGCCGACGTCAAATTTTGGCGCCGCAGCTGGGGATCAACGATCTTTAGGAAAATTGTTGTTTTAAATTAATTTCTTTTAATAATTTAAAAAAATAAAATTAAAAAAAAATAAAATAAATTAAAAAAAATATTTTTGTTTGTATGTTTGTTTAATTTTAATTCTTTTGCATGATTTAGGATTTTTATGATATATTGCTCATTGATCATGGAATATCTTGTTGTATGCTATGTATGACTAGGACTTTTGGGCATTTATATTCATTTGATCCTGAAATTGATAGAACTTTTCATAGATTAATTAGAGAAGCTAAATTTAATAATAACTTTGTTGATATTGATAGTGATAGTATCTTTTCTAAATCTATTGAAAGTACTACTGCTAGTTTTTCTGATATGGCTGAACCTCATGAAAGAACTCTTAGAGAACTAGCTGCACCTGAATTCACATACGAAAGTTTGTGTATTCAATATCCTGATGAGGATGTCCTTTTTATTCTTAAGACCGGACTTATACACTTGTTGCCTAAGTCTCATGCTCTTACGGGTGAAGATCCGCACAAACACCTCAAAGAATTCCACATTGTGTGCTCCACAATGAAACCCCAAAACGTTCAAGAAGACCATGTCTATCTTAAAGCATTTCCTCATTCTTTAGAGGGTGTTGCTAAGGATTGGTTGTACTACCTTGCTCCAAGATCAATCACAAGTTGGAATGACTTAAAGAAAATGTTCTTGGAAAAATTCTTTCCTGCCTCTAGAACAACTGCAATCTGTAAGGATATATCTGGCATTAGGCAATTCTCTGGAGAAAGTCTTTATGAGTATTGGGAGAGATTTAAAAAACTCTGTGCAAGTTGGCCTCACCACCAAATTTCTGAACAACTTCTTCTTCAGTACTTCTATGAAGGTCTGCACCACGTTGATCGTAACATGATTGATGCGGCAAGTTGAGGAGCTTTAGGAGATATGACTGCTGCTGAAGCAAGAAACTTGATTGAGAAGATGGCATCCAACTCTCAACAATTTGGTATGAGAAATGATTCTTTCAAACCCATGTTTGATTCCAATTCTAGTTCATCTGGAATTAAATTGGAAAGCAAACTCGATGCTCTCACCACTCTGGTCACACAATTAGCAGTAAATCAAAAATCCATGACTGCTAAAGTGTGTGGCATCTGTACTTCACAAGAGCACCCCACTGATTGTTGTCCTTCTCTACAAGAAAATGATAATAATAATCCCCAAGCCTATGCAGCCAATATCTACCATGATAGACCTCCACCACAACAGCAACAAAACCATGACCTTTCCACCAATAGATATAACCCAGGTTGGAGGAACCATCCAAACTTGAGATGGGGTAACCAACAACAAAATCCCCAACCCCCATTTCAAAATAATGCACCAACCTTCCAAAGACCTACACCTCAACCATCCACAAGTGGCCCTTCTTTGGAGGATCTGGTGAAACAAATGGCTGCACAGAACTTGGAGTATCAACAGAGGAATGATGCTACCATTCAGAGTTTAAGCAACCAAATTGGGCAACTAGCTTCATCATTAAGCCAGCTACAATCTCAAAACTCTGATAAGTTACCATCTCAACCAGCTGCGAATCTAAGAAATATAAGCGCAATTCAGTTAAGATCAGGTAAGAACCTTGAAGTACCCATACCCAAGGAACCTCAGAAACAAACAGATGTGCCCACAACAGTTAAGAATGATGTACCCTCTTCAAGCACAAGCAAGTCTGAGATGCAATCACCTCAAATCCCACCTCATATCCCTCTTCCTTTCCCACCCAAAGCAATTCCAAGCAAGAAGATGGAAGAAGTTGATAAAGAAATCTTGGATACTTTTCGGAAAGTAGAAGTGAATATACCTCTTCTTGATGCAATCAAGCAAATTCCCAAGTATGCCAAATTTCTGAAGGAGTTGTATACTCACAAGAGGAGACTAAAAGGGAATGAAAGAATAAGCATGGGAAGAAATGTATCTGCATTGCTTGGTAAGGAAGTTCCAAATATTCTTGAGAAATGCAAGGATCCAGGTACGTTTTCTATACCCTGTATCATAGGCAATAACAAATTTGAAAATTGCATGTTAGATTTAGGAGCTTCAATAAATGTTATGCCTATGTCTGTTTTCAAATCTCTATCTCTTGGAAATTTGCAACCTACTGGTGTAGTGATTCAACTAGCCAATAGAAGTACTGCTTACCCTGCTGGAGTCATAGAAGATGTTTTGGTTCAGGTAGAACAACTTGTTTTCCCTGCTGACTTTTTCGTACTTGATATGGAAGAAGGTATGCCTCAAATTCCTGTTCCTATCATATTGGGAAGACCATTTTTGAAAACAGCCCAAACCAAAATAGATGTTCATTCTGGAACTCTCTCTATGGAATTTGGTGACACAAGAGTTCAATTCAATATTCTTGATGCCATGAAATACCCAGCAGAAAATCATTCTGTTTTCCAAATTGACATTATTGATGAACTAGGTTTTGAACATTTTTCTAATGTTGATTTGGAATGCATAGATGATTCAAACAAATGTTTTGCATGCAATGATTCTGAAAGTTGTGATATTTGTGCTGAGATTGATAAATACATAATTTCTGATTTAGAGTCTTTAGATATACCTGTTAACCATAAGGAGCTGAATGCAGGATTTCAAGAAAACTCTAACAAAATTTTCAAAGTACAAACTGTAGAATCCAAATCTACTTTGTTAGTTCCATCTGTTTTGCAGGCACCCAAATTAGAGTTGAAACCTCTACCTGAGAACCTCAAGTATGTATACTTAGGGGATGATGAACAGCTCCCGGTGATAATTTCCACTTCTCTTGATGAAAATCAAGAAGAAAAATTGTTGCAGGTATTGAAAAGACACAAGAAGGCTATAGGCTGGACATTGGCAGATATTCCTGGAATTAGCCCATCCATGTGCATGCATAGAATATTTCTGGAGGAAAATACTAAAGCAGTAAGACAGCCCTAGAGGAGACTCAACCCTGTAATCCTTGATGTTGTTAAGAAGGAAATTACCAAGCTTTTACAAGCAGGAATCATTTATCCTATCTCTGACAGTGAATGGGTGAGTCCAATTCAAGTGGTTCCTAAGAAAATAGGGATCACCGTTGTGAAGAATGAGAAGAATGAGTTGATCCCAACTAGAGTGCAGAATAGTTGGAGAGTCTGCATTGATTACAGGAGACTTAACCAAGCAACCAAGAAGGACCATTTTCCTTTACCCTTCATTGACCAAATGCTTGAGCGTCTCCCAGGTAAGTCTCACTACTGTTTTCTTGATGGATTCTTTGGATATTTTCAGATTCACATTGCACCTGAGGATCAAGAAAAGACCACATTCACCTGTCCCTTTGGCACATTTGCTTATAGGAGAATGCCATTTGGCCTATGCAATGCTCCTGGAACTTTCCAAAGATGCATGATAAGTATTTTTCATGATTTCATTGAAAATTGCATAGAGGTGTTTATGGATGATTTTACTGTCTATGGATCTTCATTTAATGCATGCCTTGATAGTCTTGATAAAGTTTTAAACAGATGTATTGAAACTAACCTTGTCTTGAACTATGAAAAATGTCATTTTATGGTAAAACAAGGAATAGTTTTAGGGCATGTAATCTCTGAGAAAGGAATTGAGGTAGACCCTGCCAAGGTAGAAGTTATATCACATTTGCCTTACCCCTCTTGTGTTCGAGAGGTTCGTTCTTTTCTTGGTCATGTAGGTTTCTACAGAAGATTCATAAAGGATTTCAGCAAGAAGGCTAGGCCGCTATCCAGTTTGCTTCAAAAGGATGTGGCATTTGAATTCGATGAAACGTGTAAGGAGGCTTTTAATTGCCTCAAGCAAGCATTGACCACTACCCCAATAATCCAAGCACCTGATTGGACAGCCCCATTTGAATTGATGTGTGATGCCTCTAATTATGCATTGGGAGCTGTCCTTGGTCAAAAGATTGACAAGCAACCTAGGGTCATCTACTATACATCTAAAACTTTAGATGCTGCCCAGGTAAATTACACCACCACTGAAAAAGAACTCTTGGCCATTGTTTTTGCATTAGATAAGTTCAGATCTTACCTACTCGGTTCCCGAGTAGTTGTCTTTACTGACCATGCAGCTCTGAAGTACTTGTTGAAGAAAGGTGAGTCCAAGCCAAGATTAATTCGTTGGATGCTCTTGCTCCAAGAGTTTGACTTGGAAATTCGTGACAGAAGTGGAACACAAAACCTCGTGGCAGACCATTTAAGCAGAATTGAGAATGCTCCTGATTCGGCACCTATTCGGGACCATTTTCCCGATGAACACCTCATGAGTATTTCTAACTCTTTTGATACACCTTGGTTTGCTAACATTGTAAATTATCTTGTTGCTTCTGTTTTTCCACCATATGCATCCAGAAACCAAATTTCAAAATTAAAAAGTAATGCAAAATATTATATATGGGATGACCCGTATTTATGGAAGTTGTGTAATGATCAGGTGATTCGAAGATGCATTCCTGATCAAGAGATAGAATCAGTTCTTTGATTTTGTCATGCTTCACCAGTTAGCGGACATTTTGGTCCACAAAGAACAGCAAGGAAGGTGTTAGACTCTGGTCTATACTGGCCCACCATTTTTAAGGATGCATGGAGAATTTGTAACACCTGTGAGAAATGCCAAAGAACTGGAAATGCTATCACATGGCGTCAATAGATGCCTCAGTAACCTATGTTGTTTTGTGAAGTGTTTGATGTTTGGGGCATTGATTTTATGGGTCCATTTCCTCCATCCTTTGGTTTTGCTTATATTCTGTTAGCTGTAGATTATGTTTCTAAATGGGTGGAAGCTAAAGCCACCAGAACTAATGATGCTCGAGTTGTTGTAGATTTTGTTAGATCTCAAATCTTTTGCAGGTTTGGCATTCCGAGAGCAATCATTAGTGATCAAGGAACACACTTCTGTAACAGGACCATGCAAGCTATGCTCAGGAAGTATGGGGTTGTTCATAGAGTCGCTACTCCATATCACCCCCAAACCAATGGACAAGCAGAAGTCTCTAACAGAGAAATCAAAAGAATCCTGGAGAAGATAGTACAGCCTAACAGAAAAGATTGGAGCAGGAAACTGGATGATGCTCTTTGGGCACATAGAACAGCTTTTAAGGCACCTATAGGAATGTCTCCCTATAGAATTGTTTTTGGTAAAGCATGTCATCTTCCAGTGGAGATTGAGCATCGTGCTTATTGGGCTGTAAAAGCTTGCAACTTAGCACTTGATCAAGCAGGTGAAGAAAGGAAATTACAACTGAATGAGCTCGATGAGATCCGTTTGGCAGCCTATGAGAATTCAAAATTCTACAAGGAGAAAACAAGGAAATTCCATGATAGCTCAATAGCTAGAAAGGATTTTACTGCTGGATAGAAAGTGCTACTGTTTAATTCCCGGTTAAAACTGATGGCCGAAAAATTGCGCTCCAAATGGGAAGGACCTTTTATTGTCACTAATGTATTTCCCCATGGAGCTGTTGAAATAAAAAGTGAGAACTCCAACAAAAGCTTCAAGGTTAATGGACAACGTTTGAAGCTGTTTCATGAGAATCCTTCACTTGTAGATGTCACAATGGAGGAACATAATTTGGGGGAACCACTTCTTGATCCCCCTTGAGGGAGTTTTTCTTACCCATCTTTTTACTTTTTCATTATATTGTGTATTTTGTATGCTCTGTCTTACATTGAGGACAATGTATGATTTAAGTGTGGGGGTGGGAATATCCTTGTATGTTGTTGTGTGTTATTTTCATTGTGTGAATTTATGATTAATTTTGTGTGACTATTTTTCAAAAATAAATAAATAAATAAATAAATAAAAATTTTGTGTTTTTGTTTTAAAAGGCATGTTTTATTGGAATTTTAAGATATGCATGAGTAACAGGTAAATTCTCCCATGTCTGATATAAGCTTAATGATACGTTATAATTTGAACTCAAGCATTTTTGGTATGTTGAGAATGACATGATAATTGAGAGATGATCATATAAGATGGAATTATACCTTGTGAGATTTTTGAGCCTTAAAAAAAAAAGAATTTGATGGATCACTTTAAACCATCTTAATTCTTTCATGTGTGATTAATTCTTGAATGTTTACATCCTAATTTTTGTCTTGTTTCTTGATGATACTTGAAACTCATGTGAATGTATTTGAAATGATACAGGCATTTTGTTCAATTGAGCCACTAAGCCATAGAAGCCTACCATGAATAAATTATCCTTTGCTAGCCACTTTGAGCCTATTTAACCATTTCTTTGTTGCAGCTCAAATAAGCCATGGATGAAAAACCAAAAATATACCTACCTTAAGGAATATATTGGAGCTTTGGAATCAAGTCAAAAACAGGCATTCAAATAAGTGTGGGGGTGTACAAAAAAAAAAAAGAGTTCCAACTCTTGTTTCAAAGTGTTATGCAATCGCATAAGAAAAAAAAATATATTCATGAATGAATAAAAAGAAATATTTTGAAGATTACGACCAAAAGAAATCGGAACACAAAGTGTTATATCCTCATGCTTACCTGTAAAATTATTTGCTCCTTATTCTTTTTGGTACTTGCCATAATCCTAAAAATTTTACCATCCATTTTAACCTTGGCCACATTACAACCTTGGAAAGCCCTGTTGATCTATACATGCATTTGTGTTGATTGTGGAATTGAGAAACTTGCCAAATTTTTGGACTGTCTATTTTTCAGGAAATGTTTGAGAGTATACACAAACCCAAAACACTTGAGAGTTGAGAGTATGTCTTGTGAGGTTCTGTCACTTATGATTTTCCTTTCAGTTTGATTTAATTCTCACATGTCTAATTGTTTGGATGATTTTTATGCATATCTTGATGCTCTATATCTTACATGTTGAAAACTCTTGTTTCTCTGTATATTCCTAAGATTTCATGAAAAGTATGCCAGTTCTGTGTGTTTAATGTATTTAAATTTTTGGATGTTTTCAATAAATTGTAAAACTTGTTTTTATTTTGATTTTGCCCAGGAGTGCAAAAGAGTAAGTGTGGGGGTATTTGATGACATATCTTTTTATCTTTAATTACTTACTCTGTTTGTCTGTTTTATCTACTGTCAAATTATAATAACTGTGTTTTAGCGTAATTTGTCAGTAATCTCCATTTTTAATTTTTATCTCACTACTTACTAGTGATCACTGTTTTCTTATTTATTTTTTTTTTACTATTACTATTGAGTGTTGAATTTTGTGATTTATGTTTTCTTTTACTGTTACTGTTTATTAGTGATTGCTGTTTTTAATTTCTACTGTTTCTGTTTCTTTTGCATCAATTATTATGTTTAAAATAATTTAAGCTTGCATGAATGTTTAGTTCTAAAATAAAATTTATTGAATTAACTAAGTTTAATTTGATTTTATTTTATTTTACAGGCTATCAAATTATTGGAAGCTTCATGATTATTTTGCAAATAAATTACCCTCCTCTAAGTACAAATTCACATTAATTACTTTTTCTTGACAAGTATATTAATGTGAAATTGTTTTAGCCTTATCAATGCTTAAAAAAAATGAACAAAATAAACTCCATTCAGCCATGGGTCCACGTGAAAGCTGCTGCAAAACAGCAATAAAATAGACAAAAACAGCAGAGAATTTCGTACAGCAACAGCAAGGAATTTTGACAAAGAACAGCAAGGAATTTTGACAGCAACAGCAGTAAAAATAGGACAACAAAACAGCAAGCAATTGGACCCCTTTTTAGCTGTTGTTTTAACGTGAATCATGGGCTGATGGGTGACCTTGTGCAGCTTGGAACTTGAATAAAATCATGCTTCTTCTTTCATCTTTTCAACGTGAGAAGGCTTCTACAAGGTAATCCAATTTTGACTTAGTCAAAATTGGACTTAATTGGTTTCAAGGATGCAATTCACGTTGGAAGCTAGTGAACCATGTGCCAATTATTTAGCAATTGTCATCCCTTTAATATTTTAATGTAAACAAAGGAAGCCAAGCCAAGCTTCTCACGGTTTTACCAAAAAGAAAGGGGACCCCATTGCTAAATATTTTACAAGCCAAAAGCCATCACTTTCTTCCATTCCATGTCATGGTCAACAAGTCCAAAGGGCCAATTTTTTTTTAATGCAAATAATATGGTAACAAGACCACACTCACGGACAGCACCAAGAAGGGTCCAAGCTCCATTATTTTATGCAAATCAAAGGCAATTGTACAAGCTTTCACGTTGGCAAAACAGCAAGGGTCCATGCACTAAATTATTTAATGAAAGCACTTGTCTTTGCCAATTGTTTTGCAACGTGAATGCTTCTTAAAAGTGCAGAATGTTTGCAAAATTATTTCCATTATATGGCATAAAATAAATTCAAAAGAAAATAGCAGAAAATGGACACCAAACTGCAAGGAATCAACGTGAAAGGCTGCTGGAAAAGTGAACAAAGGCTGGCTGAACAGCAATATCATTCTGATAGCAAACAGCAACATTAAGAAAACAACAAAAATCCAATGTCAAAAGCAGCAGAAAACAGAGAAGAAGGGGTTCAAAATGAAGCATTTTGCCAATGAAAAAATGAAGAAAAGAGGAGACAGAGTGGAAGTGTAAGCTGGCTGTTTTTAGAGGAAATAAAAAAAAAAAACCAACTTAAAGCATATAAAAGGGGACGTTCAGCAGGAGAGAAACAGGGAGGAGCAGAGGAGTTGTTGGAGCAGAGTCAGAGGGAATTTTTGAGGCAGTGGACAGCAGAAGAATTCGGGAGAACTTCATTCCGGGTTCGGTTTTTATCTTGTTTTAATTATGGAGGGCTAAAACCCTTAGATTGATTTTCTTGGAGGTTAATGTAATATTATTTTTGAGGTTTTGATTTTTAATATATTTCCTTGTTGTTAAACTCTACATAATTTTAGCTCAATTATTTAATGTCTATTCGGTTTAATTAAGTTGTATGCTTAATCAATTTAATTAAACAATTAGGATTAAATAATAAAAATATATATTAAGATAGATTAAGAAATATACATGCTTAATGAATGTTTCAAAATCAATCTTAAAAGTTTGTGGTTTGCTTAATTCTATAACGTTGAAGCTAGTTTATGTATGTAGGCGATGTTCTATGTATGTTCAATAATTCCTAGAATTTAAAATCTTGACTCCTTTTGCTTAATTAGGATGCTTGATTAAAATCTTCATTTTATGAAAGTAAAGGAATTATGAATTAAAAGACGCTTAGTTGATTAATTCAAATTGAACTAAGGGATTGACAGTAAGGAAGTGTATAGAAACCTTTTCAAATCCAAGGATAAAATAAATTACAATACTCCAAGAAAATCAATCGTTCGTTATTTACTTGTTCTACACTCATTTTATATTTTATATTCTGTTTTAAATTTCTGTAACACTTAAACAACTCCCCCCCATTGTATGCTTGTTGGACTTTTGTCTCTAAAAATAAATTTTAGTTGTTTTATTTTGGTTTGTTAAAAATTAGTTTAAGACTTGATTTTCCTAAATTTTAGTGTTGATCCTTGAGAGAACGACCTAGGTTGACACCCTAGTACTACATTAATTAGTTTTAATGTACTAATTTGACGGGGCCACGACAGCCGACGTCAGTGAGCATATATATATTAAATGATAGGTATTGAACTAAACTTAACCATAGTAATATCAATTACCTATCCAGTTCTACCACAATTCATTCACGAATATAAACACCATAATTTACTGTCGTTTAATAAAGTTTGCAATACCTCAATTGCAAACAAAATAACAATACATATCATGAGCTATCCAATAGCTTCTCAGTCTCAATAATTATATGTGAATGCATATACATGTAAATCCAACTCTAATGAGAGAAATTACACAACTTAATAATATATCTCATCCCTAAACTGATTCAGCCATTTTACAGGTACCAAACCGCTCGCCCATAATGTAACACCAGTCACTCTCCGTGACAACGACAACTCAACTCGATGTTACGGGCCGACCTTGAGTCCAACTCCAAGGCGGCTATGGAATCCGAAGAAACCGCCACAGGGTCTATGCCTTACCATCAGTCGCCCTCCCATTTGGCCCACATCATAGGCCCCCTACAGTCCTGTGTGTGTCTGAATGCAAATGTTATGCCCGATAATTATAAATCATCAACAAACCACCTGATTACCATCATTAGGGGCTACTACTTGGTTACCATCACCAAGGGTCTCATCTCAACATATCAACAAGCATATCATACAGCAACATAAATCATCAATTCACTATCAATAAAATCATTAATTTTCATATCATTACAACATATATGAACAGCACCGAGACATTAATTCATATCAGAAACAGTTATCCAAAAGGGGATATAGCACAATCAATAAATCACACAATCACAATCAATTCATAAATCAACCTCTATCCTTTTATCTGTTCATAATCTATATATTTAAGATATAAATTGTGACACCCTCGATTAACTAGGACAAATTCCCACACTGGAACGTCCTATTTAATTAAGGAGTCACTAAAAATAGATGTATTTTTTTTTGTGATCATCAACACATAATTTTAAAATAAAAACACTATATAGATTGATTCTTTTAAACATATGTGTACTTAAAAGAGTACGAAGCTCACAGGCTCCTAACAACTACTACAAAATAACAATATAAATAAAACATCAAGATCTACGATGATCTCGACATAAATAGAAATATACACAGTCACCGCTTCCAACTGGCGTCCTCTAATAGAAGTGGTCCAAGTTCTACCCACGCTCACCTTGTCCTTCAACTGATGATCATAGAAAATAAGAAACAATACACAACAACAGAAGGGCTGAGTACAAAGCTCTCAACCCATAAAGTATACATACAAGAGTGGCTTAATATTTTAAACTACATAAAGAATCACATACAACATACCTTAGAATAGACATATAAAGATTCATTTACATAAATATCAATGACAATCAGAGGGTTAGTCATATAATGATGGCATGTTATGTATGTGTCAGATTCAATTATTGTAAATCATAATTCAATACCAATATGCAATGAGGCCCAACTTCCATTCATCAATCTCAACAATCTTGTACTCAATCCGCCACCCTTATCTCCCCTGCCTAACTAGAGCGACCGGAGCTGTCCTCGTTCTTGTTTTCATAAATGGGTAAGGACTTATAGTCCCAATATCAAAATGGCCAATCATACATAACCACAGAATGGGCACTCCACGTCATAGAAAATCCCATCTCTTTGTAATTTTATGTTGATGTAGGTTTTGATAATGACACAACAAATGGAGGATCAAGATCAAACATATATATTTATGGACAAATTAATTATGTTTGATGAAGCAAAATTGATGAAATAATTCAAGGCATTTAAAGAAGCTTAAATTAGGTGAAAATGATCAACAAATGTGCCTAAGGATCAAAAGAACAAAGCCATATGCAAGTACATGTCAAAAGGATGAAAAATGCACAAGAAAATGAAGTAACAGCATGATGAATCGATTCCCCCAGCAGTTGAATCGATTCATGCGTTTGGAAAGGCCCAGAATGTGCAAAATAGGTGACTGAATCGATTCCCTCCTCCATTGAATCGATTCATGCGTTATGAATTGGACCAGGATGTGTTTTTTAATTGGTTGAATCGATTCACATCACAAAGAATCGATTCATACGCCTGGCAGTGTCCAAAATTGCACAGATAAACACTAAATGAATAGATTCATTTAGAGAATGAATAGATTCATTCTATTTGAAATTGAAGCTGAACGCTGGACAACCTGGAATTGCACAGTGGAAAACTCAAGATCGCACTTCATGAATAATGGACCACTAAAGCAGACAAAGACAAGCTCCATTACATGATTCATGGATCCATTGGAATATTTTAAGGGAAAATTCCATGTTGCTGGAGGCTATAAATAGAGAGGAAATTGAAGAAGCAAAATACACCACAGGGAAGCATTTCCTCTGTTCTTCTTCCTCCCTCTCGTTGCAATTCTCTCTATGTTTAATTATTTGGCATATTCCTCTTGATAGTTTATTTAAGAGTTAGAGAGAAATATTTTGAGTGAGCTAAATTTGTATATCCTCTCTTTGAGAGTTATTATTTTTGAGAAGCTTCAAATTGTAAATCTACTCTAGTGAGAGAGTTATCATTGTAATCATTAAAACACCAAAATTCCTTAGAGGTTTGGGTTGAGGGTTCAACCTTGTAATTGTGAGATTGAGAGATTGGGTGGGGTGCCCTTGTACTTGTGAGGATTGGGTTCTTGAGTGTGGGACACTAGGAAGCCGCGATTGCTCAAAGTTGTATCTCTAATCTCCAATAGTGGAAATCCTTCAAGTGGGTTGCTTGAAGGCGAGACGTACACCGGGGTGGTGGAACTCGTTATATCGGTTTGCAAATTCTCTCTTCCCTAAACTCATTTAATTTGTGCACTTAAATTGCTCACTTGATTTATTATATCATCCGTAATTAAATTGGACTAAGTGCATGCTATAAGTTGCAAACTATATTGGTTAACATTGTTGAAGTTAGATTAAATTAAATCCATGAATCAAATGTCTTAAACATTGTTGGATTTAGTTATTGAGGAAGTAATATATTGGTGTTAACAACTTGGTAAATCATCATGCTTAATTAATTTGTTAGAAGTTGTTTAAGTTACACTTATATTGGAATTAATTATTGCATGACAAAGTGTTTCAAGAATTGCCTTAACTAATAACTTGCTTTACTTATCAAAATCAATTCTTGAACATAGTCCATTCAAACTCAAAATGTTTAGTATGAAATGTGCTTCATAATTATTACATCTTTTATATTGCATCATTTGTGTACTACTAATCGTTTTGAAAGGGATTCCGCGCGAAAATTTGAAATACTCAATTCACCCCCCCCCCCTCTTAAGTATCGAGGCCTTGGCTAACAATTGGTATCAGAGCTTGACTCTTGGAAGATCAAGCTTAACCGCTTCAAGAGATCAAGATAGCCTCTACATCTTATGATGTATTTCCACAAGGTGAAATAATAAATAGACCACTAATCTTCAATGGTAAAGACTTTGTTATTTGGAAAGAAAGGTTGAAAATCTTTATCCAAGCCTATGACCTCAAGGTATGGAATGCTATTCAATTTGGTCCTTTCATTCCTAAATACATTGTTGATAATATAGAATGCATGAAGCCCATGAACTTATGGACTAAGGAAGAAGAAAGAAAGGTACAATTTAATCTTAGAGCTAAAATTCTTATCACATTAGCATTAGAACCTAATGATGTTTCTAGAGTTATTACTTGTAACAATGCTAAAGAAATGTGGGAAACTCTTGAAACAATTTATGGAAATACTAATGATGATAAAGATGCAAGAATTAGTACTCTTTCTAGTCAAGATGAAGAATTCGAAAGAAGCGTTGAAAAAGAGACCAACGAGAAGGAAGAAGAAATTGCATGCCTAATGACAAAGCACTCTCAAGATGATGAGGTATGCTCTTTAAATGCTTTTAGTGATGATAGTGATGATGAAATTGATAAAGATGAATTATTAGAAGCATTTGAAGAATTGCATGAAAAATTTGTCTTGTTATCAAAGAAATATGCATGCTCTAAACAAACCATTTTGACTCTTGAAAAAGAATTGCATGATGTTCACATAGAAAAAGAATATCTTAGAGTTCAAAATGATGAATTAGTAGCTTCAAATGCATCTCCTAGGACTTATAATGGAAATGATGATTGTATGCTTATTGATAAATGTATGCTTCTTGAAAATGAGAATAAGGAATTAAAAGAAGCACTTAGTAAGCTTACAAGTAGTCAAAAGAATCTAAGTGCACCCATTAAAGATCAAAGGCATACACTTGATAGAAGAAAAATAGATCATTACAAGAACCATTTTGCATCCTACAAAGAAAAATCCAAATCCTCTCTAAGATGCACAAACCATGAAAGAAAAAGAAACTCTATGTCTAATTGTTGTATGAACCATTATAATTCTAAAATGACTTACTCTTTGAATGCAACATGTTTTCATTGTGGAATATATGGTCATATATCTTCTAATTGCTTTATAAAGAAATCCCGTCAAAAGTGTACAAGAAAGGTATGGATTCCAAAAACAAATTTGAAATCCTAAACTAACAACAAAGGACCCAACTCTTAAAGGGTACCATAAAACTTGACATTTTTGTAGGAACACTTTAAATCGACAATCTCTCATTGACGAATGGCCAAAAGAATCAAGATTCATGATCTTCACTCCAAAGAACAAAGGATGAAAAAGACAAGGACATAAATTTTGTAAAACTCCAAGGTACGATCGGATCCTTACTCTAGTTAATTAAATATCATGTTGACTATATGTTTTGTATGCTTAATTATGTTGAACAATATATGAACTTGGTTGATATTTTATTAAGAATTTTTAGAAATATCTAAATAATTCTATACTTGTTCATAATGAATTTTGATGTGTGAAAATCAAACTTTGATTTGATATATTTGAGTTTGAACATGAAAGGTGTAAAGTTTTGAAATGAATAATTGAAATCTTAGGATCAATGATGTATATCCTTATGATTTTTGATGATTGGTGCATGATTGCTTAAATAACATGTTTTAATTTCATGAAAAACTTGAGATTAAAGTTGTTTGCATCCATGTGTGTTAGGAAGGATTGAGACATGAAAATGTTGAAATATTAAATCTTGTTGCTTAGATTCAAAGTCATAAATGATGCATAAACTCTTAATGATATATGATGTATGAATTCTTGAATGAAGCATGTATGAATCCTTGGTAACATATGAATTCCTAATGATGCATGAACTTTTGATTGAATATGAATTCTTGATAATGTATTGTTTATTGAATAAGAAATATGTTGGTTAGCTAGTGGTATCTAAATAACAAACATCTTCCTTTAACAATGATATCAATTGAATTAGTAAGAGGAAGAGATCATGAGGACATATTCTTGATTAGATACTTGCCACTATGCTTTGATGATAAATACATATGTTGTATACAAGTGGTATTCATGCTTTGATAATTTATGCATAATTTGTTTTAACAAGTGGTATGTCATTTTCTTAACAAGCTAGTATCTTTTCATAACAAGTGGCATTGAACTTCATATTAAGAAAATGTTATGACTAGTTGATTATGACAAACCTTAAAGTTGCTTTAAGTTAGGACTATGTTATGCTTACATGTTTTACAAAGTTGACAATCTTAGGCAAAATATTTTCTATGCTATTATATGTTGGTTTTGATAATGCCTAAGGAGAAAGTATGTATGCTTTATGCCTAGACTTTAAATTCATGACTAGTAATATGTTAAATGACAATGTATGATATGTGATAATACATGGTATATTAAAGGACAATGCATTATAATACATGACATGACCTTCCTTGATACACCATGCTTGAGTAAATTGGCATCTATTTTTGAGTGACAATCCACACCAAATGTTTGATGATGCATGATCTTGAATGTGTAAAGAAATTTGAATATATACATCATTGCGATTGAAAAGAATTTTTTTGATGTATGCTTGAATGTCAACAATCTTGTGCTAATACTCTTAAATGTTTATAATTGATATCAAGAGCTTATATTGGCAAATCCATCTAGTGATATCATGCCTAGATACTAGTAACAAGTGGTATGGACAATGAACAAGTAATAAATGGTGTTGATCAAGAAAAGAATGTTTGACATAAAAAGGGTCATAAATATATTGGCATGTGTTACAATACAAATGCATGAGTAAGCCAACAAGTTTTATTAATCATTCCACCATTACTATGATACCTACATTTGAGTGCACATTGTTGAAAAATCATCTATGTTACTACTTTGATATCTAGAAATGCTTCAAGCACTATTAATTGATGATATCTTAGTATCTATTAAATGACTAAGGAGGAGATATTATCTTGCATTATACATTATGATCTTCTAACAATTGGTATATCTTTCAACAATTAGTATCAATTAAATGCATGACATGTGTTCAATAATTGGCATCAAACTTCATCAAATTGATTTCACATGCTAATAAGTGGTATATGTTTTTACAAGTGACATCAATTACAATAGTAAGGGGGAGCATACACATGAATGAATATCCATCATTTTACCTCTCTATGATTATGTTTATGGCATTTATGCTTACAATTTTATTCTCCTATATGCCTACTTGGAAAAATCCTTGTGTGTTTGATAATGCCAAAAAGGAAAAGATTATGTGCTTACTTGAAATGATATGTATGCTTATTTGGAAAGAATCATATGACGCTTACCATACATGAAAGTAATATCAATTACATGATTGAAAATGAGTTAGTAATCAATTATATGCTTACTTGATGAATGAATTATGTGAGTGATTATTGACTCTAAATGCATCAAATTGGTATATATCCTTGATCATGATATAAGCTTTGATTTGAAATCCTTTTCATGAGATATTTGCTCTAAATCTCTCTTATTCAAATAGATGAGTTTATTGATGGCATAGAATATAATTAAGATGATAATCTTTTTGATGATGCCAAAGGGGGAGAGATTAGTGAAAGGATTAGTAAAATGTTATTTATGCCAAAAAGAGGAGAATTACTATGACTATTGTTTTATCATAAGGAAAGTTTTTGATGATGCCAAAGGGGGAGAAGGTTATAGGAAGATATAGTCTTTTACAAAGGGGGAGAGATATAAAGAGAGATATATATAAGAAAGGGGGAGAAGATATACACTACCACTATGCTCTAAATTAGATGAACTATTTTGTGGTATCTATTGTATGATTGATATCTATTGTATGATTAAAGGGAGATGATTAAGAAGGAGAGAACATATATTAAGGGGGAGAGACCTTTGTTTCTTAAATACTTTCTTGATTTCTTATGTCTATGATTTCATCAACATGTGGTATCAAATTATATATGATAGGGGGAGTCTTTCTTGCAATATGTATGAATTGTTATGATACTAACACCCCAAGAGACAAGCATTTGTTGTCATCATCAAAAAGGGGGAGAATGTAATTTTATGTTGATGTAGGTTTTGATAATGACACAACAAATGGAGGATCAAGATCAAACATATATATTTATGGACAAATTAATTATGTTTGATGAAGCAAAATTGATGAAATAATTCAAGGCATTTAAAGAAGCTTAAATTAGGTGAAAATGATCAACAAATGTGCCTAAGGATCAAAAGAACAAAGCCATATGCAAGTACATGTCAAAAGGATGAAAAATGCACAAGAAAATGAAGTAACAGCATGATGAATCGATTCCCCCAGCAGTTGAATCGATTCATGCGTTTGGAAAGGCCCAGGATGTGCAAAACAGGTGACTGAATCGATTCCCTCCTCCATTGAATCGATTCATGCGTTATGAATTGGACCAGGATGTGTTTTTTAATTGGTTGAATCGATTCACATCACAAAGAATCGATTCATACGCCTGGCAGTGTCCAAAATTGCACAGATAAACACTAAATGAATAGATTCATTTAGAGAATGAATAGATTCATTCTATTTGAAATTGAAGCTGAACGCTGGACAACCTGGAATTGCACAGTGGAAAACTCAAGATCGCACTTCATGAATAATGGACCACTAAAGCAGACAAAGACAAGCTCCATTACATGATTCATGGATCCATTGGAATATTTTAAGGGAAAATTCCATGTTGCTGGAGGCTATAAATAGAGAGGAAATTGAAGAAGCAAAATACACCACAGGGAAGCATTTCCTCTGTTCTTCTTCCTCCCTCTCGTTGCAATTCTCTCTATGTTTAATTATTTGGCATATTCCTCTTGATAGTTTATTTAAGAGTTAGAGAGAAATATTTTGAGTGAGCTAAATTTGTATATCCTCTCTTTGAGAGTTATTATTTTTGAGAAGCTTCAAATTGTAAATCTACTCTAGTGAGAGAGTTATCATTGTAATCATTAAAACACCAAAATTCCTTAGAGGTTTGGGTTGAGGGTTCAACCTTGTAATTGTGAGATTGAGAGATTGGGTGGGGTGCCCTTGTACTTGTGAGGATTGGGTTCTTGAGTGTGGGACACTAGGAAGCCGCGATTGCTCAAAGTTGTATCTCTAATCTCCAATAGTGGAAATCCTTCAAGTGGGTTGCTTGAAGGCGAGACGTACACCGGGGTGGTGGAACTCGTTATATCGGTTTGCAAATTCTCTCTTCCCTAAACTCATTTAATTTGTGCACTTAAATTGCTCACTTGATTTATTATATCATCCGTAATTAAATTGGACTAAGTGCATGCTATAAGTTGCAAACTATATTGGTTAACATTGTTGAAGTTAGATTAAATTAAATCCATGAATCAAATGTCTTAAACATTGTTGGATTTAGTTATTGAGGAAGTAATATATTGGTGTTAACAACTTGGTAAATCATCATGCTTAATTAATTTGTTAGAAGTTGTTTAAGTTACACTTATATTGGAATTAATTATTGCATGACAAAGTGTTTCAAGAATTGCCTTAACTAATAACTTGCTTTACTTATCAAAATCAATTCTTGAACATAGTCCATTCAAACTCAAAATGTTTAGTATGAAATGTGCTTCATAATTATTACATCTTTTATATTGCATCATTTGTGTACTACTAATCGTTTTGAAAGGGATTCCGCGCGAAAATTTGAAATACTCAATTCACCCCCCCCCTCTTGAGTATCGAGGCCTTGGCTAACACTCTTGTCGAAGTACACCAAAGTTTGCTACAGGCTGTCCGGGGACGGGGCGAATCTGATGCTACTTGGAATTCCCACCTCTGGTTGTACTCCCTAGACTTCCCTCAGGTATCGAGGCACTGGCAGATTCTTTAGTGTACCCATCACTGTATGCTCTAGGGGATTATTTCAACATCCCTCCTATCTCCAAATGCAAAATGCTATGTGCTTGTCTCAATTATTAGGGTGCCCGAGTTCTAGACAGAACCTTACTCGTTTGGCATATTTGTCCTTAAAGCGTGCAAGTATTTAATAGTAAAGGTCTTTTCACATAGTAGATACAAGGGACCAAAGTCTAATCATTACTCAAACCATTTTACTAAAAGTATCGAGGACATTTCAAGACTTATAATAAAACTTTCTAGTAAAAATATCCAATTTATTTGTAAATCTATGAAGATATTTAAATATAATACATTTAATAAATCTTTTAGAGAACACACTTTCTTTAAATCATTTGGTTTCTTTGTTCAAAAATATGAACTTAAAATTTAATATCAACTTTAAGAGAAAAGTAAGGACAAAACATATTTTTCAATTCTAAAAGAGATTTTACGTACAATTCATTGATTAAATTTCTTAGAGAGTAAAATTCTCTAACTTATTTTGTTCCTTTATTCAAAGATATGATCTAAAGGTTAGATATCAATTTTAAGAGAAAAATAAGGACAAAATATTTTTCTGATGATTTTTTAATTCTTTACCAATGTCGTTTCATTGTATTGACTTAGGCGAACGATTAAATTGGTTTCGACTTTCTAAACTTTTTATAAAGCCTTGGGTAAAACATTTTATTATTACAAAACATTTCCCCTAGTTCTATATTGAAAATAAAATAAATTCTCTTTTTCTAAATTAAGGATATAAAATAGTTAGTTTTTACCATTTATCAAAACTTCGTTCTTGTCGTATTTTATTTAGAAAGTTCCGATTTGAGTGATTCCAAAGCCAAAAGTGTTTAACTCTAAAAATACCAATTAAATATAGTAAATTTTTAAAAAGAAATCTGTCCAGAAAATAGTCCTTACATGAAAAGTTACTAATTGCTAAAATTTGTCGTTCTAACGTTCATAAAAAATACGTTTTAAGGACAAATCGCGCGTCAAAATTTCTTCCAACCAATTTTTCTTCCTTGGATATTTTTCTTATGCTTAAAATTCACTTCTAATACCATAAAATATTTCTCCAAAACAGTTTTACCAATTTCCTTCGTTTGCCCATAAAAATACATTTTATACTGTTTCCTACGTTTTGTTCGCGCCTAAACTCGTGTCCGTTTTTATTCTTTTATCATTTACCACATTCATAACAATTTTATAATCACAAATAATATTCAAATACATCAAAATATAGCAGCATCAAATATTCACAAATATTTACCAAGAAATATTTTCTAAAACTCTTGTAATTTACTTTCTTAATGTCATAAACATATTATTTAATTACTATAACAAAAAAATCAATTGTTCTTATTTTTAATAAAAATTTCAGAATTAAAGTTTATATTAAAAATTATTTTTATCACATAAATCTCAAAGATCAAGCCATGTTACCAAATTCCAACCACAAAATTATTTTTTTCAAGTTTATAGGTTAGGATCTAAAATTTTTAAGTTGTTTACTAACCATTAGAAATTTTTCTAGCAACAATATTAGTTCATTATTTATTATAAAATTCACTTTTAAAGATTTCATATTTTCTAAAAGATTACTAACACCATAAGCCGCTAATCAAGCCAAACAATGTAAGATTCAACAAGTATCACATGTATATTCCTGGTATTTTAATAAAAATTATGGAGAGTGGAAGATATTAGCAAATGTCTTAGAGATTTATGTAATATTTGATCTGCCTGAACTGGGGTCGAGGAATCTTGTGTCGGGCCGGTCTCAAATGTGAGGACCAAATGGTGTTGAAGATCGGTTGTGCAGGGGAGAACGGTCAAAGACGTGCTGTCTTGTGACTGATGCTTATCCGGTGTGCCTGGGGTGGTCTTGGATTAACCGGTGTGAGGAGAGCGCCTAACTCGGAATTATAATCCGGATCAACCTCTTGTATGGCTAAGGCCAACGGATATGCATAACAAAGAAGTAAGGACGGATGAAGTGTCTGACCTCTCAAGCGTTAGCTCGGATTACCGAGGTGTAGGCACTACGCCTGGACACCGGTTGGCCGGTATCCAGCTCGGATCGATGCTCTTATGAAGTATCAGACATTTACGAATAATTAAACATTGTGAAAGCAAATAAGCGTAGTTGGTCAGAAATTATAAAAGAATCCAATGTGATGAAATTGATTAAAAACTTTTAATGAGAATGCAAATGAAATAAGGGAAAAGGCGGTCTTGCCCCTGAGCTTTATATAAAAGGAAATTCTCTCTCTCCTCTTCATTATTCACGAATCACTTCTTCTTCTTGGTCTGTTCTCCTTTTTCTTCGTTTTCTCCTCTCTTGTTGCTGAATTGCATGTCCCAGAGGAGGACTCCGTTCGTGTTAAAGCTTCAATCGAACCTCATTCCTGTGATCGTGGCCTCAAGGTGAGTCCACTGATCCATTTTATTTGTGGCTCTTTATCCCTTTTGTTTCTCTGGTAGCCAAGGGCCATGTATGGCTGTATTCGAGTCTGTTCTCCACTCCTTTGGTGAGTGTGAGCTCAAATATGGCCTAAGAGCTGAGAGTGTTGAGTTAACGGGTTTTGCATTCTGACCCGTAGGTAGTAGATTAGACAATGAAAGGCTGAATGACGGAGCTGAAACTGCGAATCTAGTACTCAGAGGGAGGGATCGACACCGGGAGTAGATCATCGAAGCGTGGAATCAAGGTAAGGGGGGTGTTCGGGTTATGATTAATTAGAATAGGATTTACCTCCTATCCGAGTCGTTGAATGGTATGAACAGGGTAAGAAAACGTTATTGAATGTTGCTGTGTGCCTATGTTTGTGTATGTGTGACCGTGTACACCGATCAGTTGAGGATCGGGTGTGTGGCTGAGTTGATTACGAAATGAGCTTGAAATATTTAATGTTGAGATGATCAGTGTTATAATGTGAATCCGGGTTTGACAAGCAGGTCACCTAAGTTATGAGAAAGTGATGTTAATGGCCAAGTTTGATATGTAAAATGTGAACTGTATGTATAACTATGTGGTGTGGGACGGCCGACGGTATGTTATAGCCCCTCATTTCTGGCTCCCGTGGTTTCTGTGCCCAGTTGAGCTACCCAGTGGTCAAGCAGGACCCAGTGGTCGAGGTGGAGAGTCAAGCAGGACTCGGTGAACCAAGCAGGGTTCACGGGGTGACGTGGATATTTTTACAGTCGTGATTCCATCAAATTAGTACATTAAAATTAATTAATGTAGTACTAGGGTGTCAACCTAGGTCGTTCTCTCAAGGATCAACACAAAAAATTTAGGAAAAACCAAGTTTAAAATTAATTTTTACAAATAGAATTTTAACAAACATACAAATACAATTGGGGGGTTTTGATTGATTTTTGTTGTCACAATTAAAATTAAAAAAAAGTAAATATAGGATTTAAAATAATAAATAACAAGCGATTGATTTTCTTGGAGTATTGCAAATAAACTTATCCTTGGTTCACTAAAGATAATTTGTATACTTTTATTACTGTTAATTTCTTAGCTCAATTTGAATTAATCAACTAAGCGTCTTTTTCAATTCATAATTCCTTTACTTTTATTTAAAAATGAATATTTTAATCAAGCATCCTAATTAAGCAAAAGGAGTCAAGATTGTAAAATCTAGGAATTATTGAGCATATGTAAAAACATCGCCTACATACATAATCTATTCTCATATTATGGAATTAAGCAAACCATAATTATTAAAAGTGATTTTGAAAATATTCATTAAGCATGCATATTTCCTTAATCCTTTCTAATTTAAAACCTTATTTTATTCCATTTGAATAATTAAACTGATTAAGCATACAAATTTAATTAAACAGAAATGGAATTAAATAAGCAGAGTAAGATTATGAAGAAATAACAATAATAAAAACATACTATATTAAAAATAATGACCTCAAAATTACATTACAATATTCTCCAAGAAAATCAATCTAGGGGTTTTAGCCCTCCATAATTAAAACAAACTGAAAATAAAAAGAACCTAACCCGGATGAAGAACTGACTGAAGAAGAAATAGAAACAGAGAAGAGGAAGAGGAAGAACGAATGGTTTCTATGAAGAATGAGGTGCCTCTGAAGCCTTGCAATCCCTCCTATTTATAGGAGAAGAAATGGTGCCGGATATAATTAAAAATGATGAGTGGAATGTTAATGCGCAATTAATAAACTTCAGTGCTGTTTCCACTTCGATAATGCGTTATCTGATGTTTCCACTGATGAATCTATGCCTGAACCGATTCATCTAGGCAATTTTTGGGCAACTTTACACATAGGAATCGATTCCTAAGGGGTGGGAATCGATTCCCAAGAACATGAATCGATTCCTGCTTGTTTGAATCGATTCCCAAGCCATTAAAATGTATATGAATCGATTCACAGGGGTGGGGAATCGATTCCTAGCTGTATGAATCGATTCCCAGGGTGCTTGAATCGATTCCTTGCTATTCTTTTGTGTGGGAATCGATTCCCAGATTGGTGAATCGATTCCCAAACCTGTTCTGGTGCTTTTCTCGCATTTTTGACCATTTCTTGAGTCGTGGCTTCTTTCGTTTGACCTGTGGTAATTATTTTTCAATTACAGGCTTAATCACACACTACAAAATAAGAGAAAACCAACTTTATTAAAAATTTATCCTTAATTTATTTTAAAATTAAATATTAAATAAAGCTCAAATGATGAAAATGTGTTAAAATGCAATATATTACACACTAAGTGATGGCAAATTATACACATTTAAATTGAGGAATTAAGGATAAATCATGCATCATCAAATACTCCCACCCTTATTCTTTTGCACTCCCAGGCAAAATCAAAATAAAAACAAGTATCACAATTTATTGAAAACATTAAGTTAAAAATAACAACACAGAATTGGCATGAAATCTTAGGAATATACAGAGAAACAAGAGTTATTCAACATGCAAGATACAGAGCATCAAGATATATATAAAAATCATTCAAACACTTAGGCATGTGAAAATTAAATTAAACTGAAAAGACACTAGTGGAAAATGACCTTTCTCACCGGGCTTTTTACACCGGTTGTAATATGACCGGTGTAAAAAATGACACGGTGGCAATTTTGTAAATACTTTAAAAGTTTACACTGGTCCGTATTTTAGACCGGTGAAAAATAATAAAGTTTGTACCGGTTTTAGTTTGGACCGGTGAGAAATTATGAAGTTTGTACCGGTCTTAATATTTGACCGATGAGAAATGTCCTTCCATTATTTTCGATTCGAGCCTTACCCCTCTCTAAACCCTTCTCCTCTTGAAGCCCTTCCCCTTCTCCAAACCCTTTCCCTCTTAAACGCCATCTTTTACACTCAAACGCCTCCTTCTCGAAGCCCTCCCTGTCGTCTCCCTCTCGATCGCTCGCTCGTCTTCTTCAACCCAAAGTATTATCATCTTTGGGTTTCCACTTAGGGTTTCCACTCCCCTCCCATCTAACTAGCGTCGCTTCACATCGAGAGATCTTTGATTCTGTGCAAAGGAAGGAGCTTTGCCAGTGGTCATACCGCGGAAACGCCAACAGAGCTTCGGAGGGTCGATCTCACAGGTAATCCCTTTGCATGTTTGGTATTGTGTTGTGTGGGTTTGTGGTCTGTTCTGGGTCTCCTCTTCCTCTTACATATCTGATTTTCTTCTCTCTCGTTTCGCTGGTGTCTATTCTAGTTTGTGGGTTTGGGTTTATGGGTTTTAGGTTGTGGATGGTGGGTTTGGGGAGGGGATATCCAACGAGTGGTGGTTAGGCCGTGGGGAGGAGGTTTCATCGGAGGTTGGTGGTGGGTGGGGGGAGAGGTATCGGGCTGGGGTTGTGAGGGTGTGGGTTGGGTTTAGGATGGTCGGTGTGGGAGGGGTATGGGTCGGGGTTGGTTAGCAAGTGAGGAGTGGGGTTTGGTCAGAGGTTGGTGGTGGGCGTGGGGAGGGGTATCGGGTTGTTAGGCCGTGGGAGGGGATTTCGGGGTTGATGGGTGGTGGGTGTTTGGAGGGCTGTCGGTGATGGTGGTGGGTGTGGGTGTTTGAGTTTAGGGTGGGGGTGAGTGGTGGATGTCGGGGTGAGTGGTGAATGGGTGATGGTTAAACGAACTGAAAATGACACTGTAGTTTGGATTATTGTTGGGGTGGAGCGTTTAGAGTTGAAGATTGGTGTAAGAGTGAAGTCATTAATGGATATTGTTCTTCTTTTGCTGTTTTATGCTTAATGTGGAAGAAAGAAAATCTTGTTCCCTTCCTTTTCTGCCAAACCCATTTTGCATATGATTAATCTACTACCAAATACATACAGAACCTATCACAATCCAACTTTTTTTTTTACACCAGATATCAGTAAAACTATTCTTGTTAAGATTTAACACTTTTTATCAATTCATTTATCAATCTCCTACTGATATTAATAATTATTATCTTGCATTAAATCTGGATAAATGTTTTTGAAGTTAATGTTGTCTTGTTTTTGTTAAAGAATGTTGTTTGGTTTAATCATACTTTTAATCTTTTATAACATTTTTTAGGATTTTAATATCTTCAATCTTAATTGTATGAGTCTAGTTATCTTTTTTTTCTGTAATTTTTGTTAGTTTTGACTTGTATGGTACTCATGTATAATAACAATATGTCATTTAGAGTTGGCTATAATTTTGACAAAAGTTAATGGAGTGCCACTCATGTATAATACAATGAATGAATACTAAAACCACTTATGTGTATCTGCTAAGTTTTGAAATTAAAAACTGTGCTATTAAAGTTAATGCTTTATAGTTCTAAATATGTACTGATAAAGTCAATTTTTTTATTGATTTTTTCTTCTTTGGTATGTTTTTACAGATGAAATATAGGGAGCGTGTTCTATGGGATGTGTGGCTTGCTAAAAGAGTGTTTGCTTCAGCGATACTTCAGCAAGGTATTGTAAATTTGTGATGCCTCTTAGTCTTTCCATATTCCCGCTGGTTTTTCATATATGTTTAGTTTTCTTGGTTGATTTTAACAGGAAGTTCGTGGAAATGTTGAAGTTCTAGAATCAGAGATAGTTCAAGCTTGTAGAAAAGTCAGTGCTAAGCTAATTTAGTTTCTTTGCCCTGTACTGATCTAGAGCTGGAATGTAATTGATATTTCTTTAGAGTCTTATCTTGTTTGATGTATTCACCTTGCTTTGCATTGGTTCTTTGCTATGTTTCTTTTCCAGCTGCTGGATGAAAGAAAGGGATCAAATGTTTTACGGTTTCTTCTAGTAATTAATCAGTAAAATCTACTTCATATTTGCTTCACACCACTTCTAATGTATTAGCCTTTGAATTGGCATGTTCATGTGGTTTAACTTTGTTGTCTCCAATTATAGGAGGCCTGATATCACAGAAGGATTGAAATGATTAAAATGTCATACACTTATTTTTGTTGGAGACAGTTCTCCTTTCCATTCGGAGGCTCTATACATGACTTCAAAACTTGATAGGAGATATAGTGCCTTGGTTGAGGTATGTACTAGACGAGTATGTATACATATATAAAGTTTTTAAGGAGTTAGTGCTAGTGTTATTGTTAATTAAAGAATTCTGATATATAGAGATGGAAGAAATATATTTTAGCAAAAATACCAGAAAAAAATAACTTTAATTAGTGGATATGTTTTTCTTAAACAAATAAATTTAGAAAAGTTAAATCAAGGGAGTTAGCCTTTATATGCTTTTTTATTTTTCTTTAAAATAAATTTGTGTGTTAAATTAGGATTTTCTTAAAATTAAATCTTAATTGTCATCATTCTAAATTGATTACCTAGTTGATGACACGCATGAACCTATAAATACCACTACTCTATGTTAGCCAAGGCCTCAACACTCAAGAGGGGAGTGAATTGAGTGTTTCAAATTTTTGCGCGGAATCCCCTTGGAAATGGTTAGTAATATACAAATGATGCAATAATGAAGAGACAACAACTCTTATGCACATATCACACTATGACACACTTGATGTGCAATGACAATATTTAGCTTTAAGTGTGATAAACAAGCAAGTTATTGGTTTGAACAATTTATCAAACAGTTAGAGTGCATAGATTTATTTAAGAGATGATATGATGTTTCCTATGAAGATTCAGCTCATTCAAGTTATCAAACACCTTGTGTGAATATGGGAAGTAATAGCAATCAAGTAAGTATCACACAAGACTTAATAGGAAACAATGTATTAGATAGTTGGTAAGTTATAGCAATTTCCAGTTTTGAAGAACTTTACCAAATATTGATTCAAGCAAATTATCAAACACTTGGCATGCAGAGTTAGTTTTCTACTTGAACAACAACTTTGATTCACACATTCAGCTCAAGCATTTCAACAAATAGTTTATATGCGCAGTTGTATAAAGAGTTCAAGGTAGAGAGAAATGCAAACCAATTTAACGAGTTCCACCAACCCGGTGTACGTCTCGCCTTCAAGCAACCCACTTGAAGGATTCCACTATTGAAGATTTGAGATACATGCTTTGAGCAATTGCAGCTTCCTAGTGTCCCACACTCAAGAACTCAATTCTCACAAGCAAAGGGCAACCCACCCAATCTCACAATCTCTCAATACCCAAAGGTTGAACCCCAACCTTTGTGACCACTCAACCTAGAGTGAAAAACCTTGGTGTTTTGGTGTTTGGTTTACAAGCAATTAACTCTCTCAATAGAGTAGATACATAAATGAAAGCTCTCACAAATTCTAACTCTCAACAAGAGAGGATATGCAAATTGAAACTCATAATCTAACAACTCTTAAGCAATATGCAAGTTTAGAAACAAGAGTTGCAGAATATACAAGAGAAATTCTAGTTAGAAGACCTCTAGAAGAAGGATGTTGATTGCCTTGTGTTGTCCCTTGGTCTCCCTCATTGTGCCTTCCTTCTCTTGCTTGAATCCATGCTTTATTTATAGCCATTTTTAGGGTTTCTAGCCGTTGCACATTGTCTCCAACGGATACCTTAGCATGGGCATAAAGTGGGAGTGAAGAAATGAGCTGGAGTTTCACTTAAAAGCATTTTCACACGTTCTGACACAATGGTAATCGATTAGCCTTCGAGCTCTAATCGATTAGCTTTTGAAATCTTCAGTGTTATGCAGCAGGTAATCGATTAGCATTTCTACTGTAATCGATTAGCTATGAAACAGAACCCTTCTAATCGATTATTCCTTTCCTTGTAATCGATTATGAATGATACCTGATGCTCTTACTTATGTCTCGCAGCATGGTAATCGATTAGGTACTTGTGCAATCGATTATGGACAAAACAGAAGCTCAGTAATCGATTAAATTCTTCCTTGTAATCGATTATTCCAAATACCTGATGCTCAGTCTTCAACCTTTTCAATTGGTAATCGATTAGCCTTTTATCTATAATCGATTATGTTCATTCCAGAACCTATGTAATCGATTATGGCAATGGTTTAATCGATTAGCACATGTACTTCTTCAAGGTCTTTGATATGTTCTTGATATGTATTGACCCATGGCTTATTCCTTTGATCCTCATGCTTGTTTCCTTGATTTTTCTTCAACTTATGAGCGTGTTCTTCATGATTTTAGTTCATGTCATCAACCTTGTCTTCCATAGCTCATGTTTCTTTAACTCTTTGTGAGGCATCTTCATCTCTTTGTTCTTAGCCATTGTCTTTGTGCTTGAACCTTCTTGTTTCTGAACCTTTGCCATTCCATCATCATCATGAATACTTTGTCATTCATCAAAACTACTTTGCATACTTACATATGCAACTTCACTCTAGACTCTGCTGTGTCATATATTCCCTTCAAATAGTTTTTTTTCCATAGGTTTTGCTCTCCTCAGTCTAGACTTCATGTCAAAAAACAAAAGTCTTCCTCTTCCCTCTTCATATAGAAATCACCATTATATTAATGGTTTTACTTTCTTTACTCTATTTCTTGATTCCCACCTTGTAGTCCCTTGCCCGTCAATTGAATCTTCGATGTTAATTGTTCTTGAATCATGCATGAGTGTGCAGCAGGAAAGAAACTTCAACACATGATTAATTGCTATATATATGCAGGTAAATTCATGCTTATCAATGATCTCCATATGTATAACTGCATAACAATTTGTTTTTAGATGTAAATTTTACATTGATATATAAATGTATGTGTATATATATGTGTTGATTGATTATACTAGTATATTTCACTATGTGATATGCTGAATCCATCAATTTTTATTTTATTTGATAAATAGGCCAACTTTATACATGAGCCTGGTGTCTTACTATAGTTACTGATAGTGTTATTGTGATGATGATGAACAGTGCCTTGGTTGAAGTGTTGGAGTGAGACTTGGTTTCAATTTTGCAGGTCTAGGCTTGTGGATCAATGGTTACAGAGGAGCAGCCACATGCAATGTTGATACCTATGGAGTACTTTTTCATGGGATATGGGTTGTATACAGATTTTGGGGGTCACCAAGCAGAGGAGTCTCCCAACAGCTTTTAAACTCTATACAAGGTTTTCTTATCGTTTTTTCTCTTTATTGTTTAGAAGCCAATTTCGTTGTACATGGTGCTCAATGATTGTATTAGCATGTTCAGAGTTATTCCTTTTTTTATTTTAATCTTGTATTAGCATGGACTGTTATATATGATGAATTAACTCTTTGCTTACATTTTTGTTAATTTACTTAGATGTTCTTCACAAGGACTATGCTGAACAATCACCAATTCACTTTAACTACAGATTCTGGACTCTAGATGTCTGTTGTCACTTTAAAATGTACTGAATTAATTTTTTTTTTAAAATAGTATTTTTTTGTACCGGGCCTAAAAATAGGACCAGTGTTAAAAGTATTTTTTTGGTACCGGGCGTAAAAATAGGACCGGTGTTAAAAGTCTAACTTTGTACCGGGCATAACCAACAGAACCGGTGAGAAAGTTAATATTTACACCGGTTGTAAAGAAAAGGACCGGTGTAAGTATTATTTTTTATACTGGGTATTTTAAATAGGACCGGTGTAAAAATTATTTTTCGCACTGGTCCTAAAACCGGTGTAAAAGGTCCATATTTTTCTCACCGGCTCCATCCATACCGGTCCTAGAACCGGTGTAAAAAGCTGAAAAGGACCAGTGTAAAAAGCCTTTTTTCCACTAGTGAGAAGATCATAAGTGACAGAACCTCACAAGACATACTCTCAACTCTCAAGTTTTTAAGTTTTGTGTATACTCTCTAAACATTTCCTGAAAAATAGACAGTCTAAAAATTTGGCAAGTTTCTCAATTCCACAATCAACTTAAATGTATGTATAGATCAACAGGGCTTTACAGGGTTGTAATGTGGCCAAGGTCAAAATAGATGAATTTTATATATATATATATATATACCAAAAAGAATGATGATGAAATTAATTTAACTGGAAAACAGTGAGGGTAAAACATTTATTGTATGATATTTGGTCGCAATCAAAATTTTATTTTATTTTATTTTATTTTATGAGATTTCATAACACTTGGAACAAGAGTTACAATTCCTTTTTGCATACCCCCACACTTATTTGAATGCCTGTTTTTCACTTGATTCCAAAGCTCCAATATATTCCTTCGGGTAGGTATATTTTTGGTTTTTCATCCATGGCTTATTTGAGCTGCAACAAGGAAACAGTTAAATAGGCTCAAAATGGCTAGCAAGAGATAATTTATTCATGGTAGGCTTATCTGGCTTAGTGGCTCAATTGAACAAAATGTCTGTATCATTTCAAATACATTCATATGAGTTTCAAGTATCATCAAGAAACAAGACAAAAATTAGGATGTAAGCTTTCAGGAATTAATCACACATGAAAGAATTCAGATGGTGTAAAGTGATCCATCAAATTTTAAGGCTCAAAAAATCTCACAAGGTATAATTCTATCATATATGATCATCTTTCGATTATCATGTCATTCTCAACATACCAAAATTGCTTGAGTTCAAATTATAACATATCATTAAGCTCATATCAGACATGAAAGAATTTACCTGTTACTCATGCATATCTTAAAATTCTAATAAAACATGCCATTTTAAAACAAAAACACACACAAAATCTTTTATTTTTAATTTCTTTTTTTTTTGAAAATAGTCACACAAAATTAATCACACAACAACACAACAATAGATAAGAATATTCCCACCCCCACACTTAAATCATACATTGTCCTCAATGTAAGACAGAGCATACAAAATAGACAATATAATGAAAAAGTAAAAAGATGGGTAAGAAAAACTCCCTCAAGGGGGATCAAGAAGTGGTTCCCCCAAAGCATGTTCCTCCATTGTAACATCCACAAGTGAAGGATTTTCATGAAATGGCTTCAAACGTTGTCCATTAACCTTGAAGTTTTTATTAGAGTTTTCACTTTTTATTTCTACAGCTCCATGGGGAAATACATTAGTAACAATGAAAGGTCCTTCCCATTTGGAGCGCAATTTTCTGGCCATCAGTTTCAACTGGGAATTAAACAGTAGCACTTTCTGTCCAGCAAGTAAAATCCTTTCTGGCTATTGAGCTATTATGGAATTTCTTTGTTTTCTCCTTATAGAACCTCGAGTTCTCATAAGCTGCCAAACGGATCTCATTAAGCTCATTCAATTGTAATTTTGTTTCTTCACCTGCTTGATCAAGTGCTAAGTTGCAAGCTTTTACAGCCCAATAAGCACGATGCTCAATCTCCACTGGAAGATAACATGCCTTACCAAAAATAATTCTATAAGGAGACATTCCTATAGGTGTCTTAAAAGCTGTTCTATGTGCCCAAAGAGCATCATCCAGTTTCCTGCTCCAATCCTTTTTATTAGGCTGTACTATCTTTTCCAGGATTCTTTTGATTTCTCTGTTAGAGACTTCTGCTTGTCCATTGGTTTGGGGGTGATATGGAGTAGAGACTCTATGAACAACCCCATACTTCCTGAGCATAGCTTGCATGGTCCTATTGCAGAAGTGTGTTCCTTGGTCACTAATGATTGCTCTTGGGATGCCAAACCTGCAAAAAATTTGAGATCTAACAAAATCTACAACAACTCGAGCATCATTAGTTCTGGTGGCTTTAGCTTCCACCCATTTAGAAACATAATCTACAGCCAATAAAATGTAAGTAAAACCAAACGATGGAGGAAATGGACCCATAAAATCAATGCCCCAAACATCAAATACTTCACAAAACAACATAGGTTGTTGAGGCATCTATTGTCTCCATGTGGTAGCATTACTAGCTCTTTGGCATTTCTCACAGGTGTTACAAATTCTCCATGCATCCTTAAAAATTGTGAGCCAATATAAACCAGAATCCAACACCTTCCTTGTTGTTCTTTGTGGACCAAAATGTCCACCAACTGGTGAAGCATGGCAGAATTGAAGAACTGATTCTATTTCATGATCGGGAATGCATCTTCGAATCACCTGATCATTACACAATTTCCACAAATACGGGTCATCCCAAATATAATACTTTGCATCACTTTTTAATTTTGAAATTTGGTTTCTGGATGCACATGGTGGAAAAACAGAAGCAACAAGATAATTTACAATGTTAGCAAACCAAGGTGTATCAAAAGAGTTAGAAATACTCATGAGGTGTTCATCAGGAAATTGGTCCCGAATAGGTGCCGAATCAGGAGCATTCTCAATTCTGCTTAAATGGTCTGCCACAAGGTTTTGTGTTCCACTTCTATCACGAATTTCCAAGTCAAACTCTTGGAGCAAAAGCATCCAACGAATTAATCTTGGCTTGGACTCACCTTTCTTCAACAAGTACTTTAGAGCTGCATGGTCAGTAAAGACAACTACTCGAGAACCGAGTAGGTAAGATCTGAACTTATCTAATGCAAAAACAATGGCCAGGAGCTCTTTTTCAGTGGTGGTGTAATTTACCTGGGCAGCATCTAAAGTTTTAGATGCATAGTAGATGACCCTAGGCTGCTTGTCAATCTTTTGACCAAGGACAGCTCCCAATGCATAATTAGAGGCATCACACATCAACTCAAATGGGGCTGTCCAAACAGGTGCTTGAATTATTGGGGGTAGTGGTCAATGCTTGCTTGAGGCAATTAAAAGCCTCCTTACATTTTTCATCAAACTCAAATGCCACATCCTTTTGAAGACGACTGGATAGTGGCCTAGCCTTCTTGCTGAAATCCTTTATGAATCTTCTGTAGAAACCTACATGACCAAGAAAAGAACGAACCTCTCAAACACAAGAGAGATAAGGCAAATGTGATATAACTTCTACCTTGGCAGGATCTACCTCAATTCCTTTCTCAGAGATTACATGCCCTAAAACTATTCCTTGTTTTACCATAAAATGACATTTTTCATAGTTCAAGACAAGGTTAGTTTCAATACATCTGTTCAAAACTTTATCCAAACTATCAAGGCATGCATTAAATGAAGATCCATAGACAGTAAAATCATCCATAAACACCTCTATGCAATTTTTAATGAAATCATGAAAAATGCTTATCATGCATCTTTGGAAAGTTCCAGGAGCATTGCATAGGCCAAATGACATTCTCCTATAAGCAAATGTGCCAAAGGGACAGGTGAATGTGGTCTTTTCTTGATCCTTAGGTGCAATGTGAATCTGAAAATATCCAGAGAATCCATCAAGAAAACAGTAGTGAGACTTACCTGCAAGACGCTCAAGCATTTGATCAATGAAGGGTAAAGGGAAATGGTCCTTCTTTGTTGCCTGGTTTAGTCTCCTGTAATCAATACAAACTCTCCAACTATTTTGGACTCTAGTTGGGATCAATTCATCATTTTCATTTTTCACAACTGTGATCCCTGTTTTCTTAGGAACCACTTGAATCGGACTCACCTATCGGCTATCAGAGATAGGATAAATGATTCCTGCTTGTAGAAGCTTGGTAATCTCCTTCTTAACCACATCAAGGATTACAGGGTTGAGTCTCCTCTGGGGCTGTCTTACTGCTTTAGTATTTTCCTCCAGAAATATTCTATGCATGCACATGGATGGACTAATTCCAGGAATGTCTGCCAATGTCCATCCTATAGCCTTCTTATGTCTTTTCAATACCTGCAATAATTTTTCTTCTTGATTTTCATCAAGAGAAGTGGAAATTATCACCGGGAGCTGTTTATTATCCCCTAAGTATACATACTTTAGGTTCTCAGGTAGGGGTTTCAATTCTAACTTGGGTGTCTGCAAAACAGATGGAACTAACAAAGTAGATTTTGATTCTGCTGCTTGCACCTCAAAAATTTTGTTAGAATTTTCTTGAAATCTTGCATTCAGCTCCTTATGGTTAACAGGTATATCTAAAGATTCTAAGTCAGAAATTATGTATTTATCAATTTCAGCACAAATATCACAACTTCCAGAATCATTGCATGCAAAACATTTGTTTGAATCATCCATGTATTCCAAATCAACATTAGAAAAAGTTCAAAAACTAGTTCATCAATAATGTCAATTTGGAAAATAGAATGATTTTTAGATGGGTATTTCATGGCATCAAGAATATTGAATTGAACTCCTGTGTCTCCAAATTCCATAGAGAGAGTTCCAGAATAAACATCTATTTTGGTTCGAGCTATTTTCAAAAATGGTCTTCCCAAAATGATAGGAACAGGAATTTGAGGCATACCTTCTTCCATATCAAGTACGAAAAAGTCAGCAGGGAAAACAAGTTATTCTACCTGAACCAACACATCCTCTATAACTCCAGCAGGGTAAGCAGTGCTCCTATTGGCTAGCTGAATTACTACACCAGTAGGTTGTAAATTTCCAAGAGACAATGATTTGAAAATAGACATAGGCATAACATTTATTGAAGCTCCTAAATCTAACATGCAATTTTCAAATTTGTTATTGCCTATGATACAAGGTATAGAAAACGTACCTGGATCTTTGCATTTCTCAGGAATATTTGAAATTTCCTTACCAAGCAGTGCAGATACATTCCTTCCCATGCTGATCCTTTCATTACCCTTGAGTCTCCTCTTGTGAGTACACAACTCTTTTAGAAATTTGGCATACTTAGGTATTTGCTTGATTACATCAAGAAGAGGTATATTCACTTCCACTTTCCTGAAAGTATCCAAAATTTCTTTGTCCACTTCTTCCATCTTCTTACTTGGAATTGCTTTTGGTGGAAAGGAAGAGGGATATGAGATGGGATTTGGGGTGGTTGTATCTCAGATTTACTTGAAGAGGGTACATCATTCTCAACTATTTCAGGCTCAGTTATTTATTTTTCAGGTTCCTTGGGTATGGGTACTTCAAGGTTCTTACCTGATCTTAACTGAATTGCACTCACATTTCTTGGATTTGTAGCTGGTTGAGATGGTAATTTGTCAGAGTTTTGAGATTGTAACTGGCTTAATGATGAAGCCAATTGGCCAATTTGGTTGCTTAAACTCTGGATGGTAGCATCATTCCTCTATTGATACTCTAAGTTCTATGTAGCCATTTGTTTCACCAGATCCTCCAAAGAAGGGCTATTTGTGGATGGTTGAGGTGTAGGTCTTTGGAAGGTTGGTGCATTGCTTTGAAATGGAGGTTGAGGATGGGGATTTTGTTGTTGGTTGCCCCATCTCAAATTTGGATGGTTTCTCCAACCTGGATTGTATCTGTTGGTGGAAAGGTCATGGTTTTGTTGTTGAGGTGGTGGAGGTCTATCATGGTAGATGTTAGCTGCATAGGCTTGGGGACTATTATTATCCTTCTCTTGTAGAGAAGGACAACAATCAGTAGGGTGCTCTTGTGAAGAGCAAATGCCACATACTTTAACAGTCATGTATTTTTGATTTACTACTAATTGTGTGACCAGAGTGGTGAGAGCATCAAGTTTGCTCTCCAATTTAATTCCAGATGAACTAGAATTAGAATCAAACATGGGTTTGAAAGAATCATTTCTCACACCAAATTGTTGAGAGTTAGATGCTGAGACACCCTAAAAATCACAGTAAATTTTTCACGTTTTTAGAAAATACCTGGATCTATAATAAGCCACTCTCATATATGAAGATATGAGAGAGTAAATTTAAAAGGATTAATTTTAAGAAAAGTTCCTCAATTAATTCAGCGGAAGGAAGATTGCGTATGTTTATAATTTATGAATGAGTTTAAGAAATCAACCATTTTGGGATTAATGCGTTCAGTTTTAATATCCCATAGCATTTACAATTTATTATGGAATAAAATCACAGTGTGGAAGAGAAGAAGAAACTGATAAATAACGTGTACAGGACCATCAGAGTCCCTCTCGCTCAAGCGGACCCCGACTCGCTTGAGCTAGACACTCAAGCCTCGCTCGGGCGGAACCAGCGAGCGTTGAGCGAAAAACCCCCAGAATTGAATTTAGTAAAACTCGCCTGGGCGAGACATTCCCGCTTGAGCGAGAGACTTCTAGTGCCCAGCCTAAATCCACTCGTTCAATAAGGCTTTCTACACTTAAGTTTTCTCTCAGCAAAGCCCCCCAAATCTGACTCCCAACACTCAGGTTGTCACTCGGCATAATTCTCCAAAAACCGACTCGAAGCACTCGGGTTCTCACTCAGCAAGGTCATCCTGACTGATCTGTCATTCACTCAATCCTCTACTCGGTAAAGTCAGTACAGGCCGAGTCCTCTCTCACACAACGTTCACTCGGTAAATCCACTTCTAGTTCGAGACTTCACCCACTCGGTGTTTCACTCGGGAAACTTTCCAGAAACTGACTCACCCCAGTTTGACCTTTCACTCGGAATTTCATTCCAAGACCAACCCATTGTCCGCTCGGCTTTCACTCAGTATTTTGTTACCAATCCGACTTCCTCTCTTTCTCACTCAAGTGAAATTATTCCAGGGAATTCCTGGGCAACTCACACCGAGTAACACCAATCGGTGTTCTCCCACTCGGAGATTACAAAATCAGGACACACCACTCGGAACAAGAACACTGGACTCGGAGATTCCCCATTCGGGACTCCTCAGCCCAAACCATCCCACTCAAGAACCTTCTCACTCGGGTTATGTACACTTCCTCACTCGGAAAGTCATGACTCGGAAATGGGTCACTCGGAATTCACTTGGAAAATTCACCTCAACCTGACTTATTTACTTAGATTATTTTTAGAACTTAAATTCAGGCAATACTTATCCAAGACCTCACCTATTCTCCGTTCACTCATCTCGCTTGAGCGAGTTTTAATTCCAAGACCCTTCGCTCGAGCGGATTTTGTCCAGTATCTAAACACTGATTCTATTGACATGCTCGCTTGAGCGAAATGGCCATTCGCTTGGGCGAAATCAGTCCAGTAGCTAATTCCCTCGCCCTCACTCGGGCGAGTCTCCATTCGCCTGAGCGAATTCCCTCCAGTGTCTAAACACTGATACTGGGAGAATCTGGCCTAAGCGAAATCCACTTTCGCCTGAGCGAACATTGCCCAGAGACCAATTTCCCAGCAGGTGTGGCTCTCGCTCGGGCGAGAATCTAATTCGCCTGAGCGAAACCACCAGGCATTATGCAGACTTCAAATTTTACCCAACACAACCCACAAAAATTGAACTACCTCTTATTCCATCAGCATGTAGTACATCTAAATTATCATTTAGGTCATTTAAGATTGATACTACACCTACATATACTTAAATTCCATTCAACTCTTTAAAATCATACATATGAATCAATTCTTTTTTTCTTCAGCTTTATAAAAGAAATAATCAAATATAGTTCTTCATTCATTCATCAGCATATAGAAATATTCTAATATCAACAAATCCTTCCTACATACTTGGGTCACAAATGAAAATGAGATACACATACAATTTCCCATTTTCCTCTATGACCTTCCAAAATCATCTATCATTTAAACTTCCCAAAATACACATTCATCCCATCTCCTGCTACACAAAATAGATATGTTTACATATGGCGCCAGCCAAGGCGCTCCCTATACACTAATTACCTCCACAGCCATAAGTATACTGCAAAATGCTTACTCTTCCCATGAATGCCCTGCATCACAAGTCTAAAATTGACAACATGGGAGAGTGAGTCTACATCCCAAAGGAATGAATATGAATACCAAGTGATCATGTAAATAAGTATCAACACATGTATACTTTGCACACCAAGACATTCATCATAACATAATTTTACACAAAGCACACAAGTATATACATAATCACAACAACTTTCAAATGGTATTCATACTTTTATGTTGTCTTAAATATATTTGTACCACCTCTCACAATCACCATCACCACCTTGGCATACTACCTTCTATATGCAAATGCTCTTAACTAATGCATATGCACAAAGGATTATTTCAACAATTGCAGATCTGACTGTGGGAATTTCAACATCAACTGTAGGATTCAAGTGTGATCTTTTAACCACACCCCTACTGCAATAGTAAAATGTGTACACATATTCTTTAAATTGCATGCATTCACCAATTGTTTTACTGGTACCAAACCACATCGCCCATCTTGCAACACCTGGCCATTTTCACCATGATTGCGGTACAAAACATATCAACGTATGGTGTTGCGGGCCGGCCAGATATCAAATCATGGCGGCTGTGATCATAAAGACCACCGGGGTCACCTACTCATCAAGAGCCACCCCCCACAAGGGTCAGCCACATGCAGCTCCCCGAAGCACTACATGGGCGGCTTCGTGACTTTACACTAAGTCACAGGGGAAAAGTACAACTTGCTTGTGCACCGAGCCACCCTCCCACTGGATCGGCCGAGGGAACTCCCCTAATGTTCCACAACGGCGGCTATGCAGTATGCCATGGATGCAAATGCAGATCGTATACATTTCTCACTCTATGCATCCTACACATGCCACTCATCATCCAACATCATCACACCATTATCAACAACACCATAAGCTTTTATTAACATCGATTGTTCACAATAGTTTTAATCTTTAGGTGGCATTCTTCCTATTCTCAATCTCAACAAACAACATCAACAATCATATCACATTCATGGTAATACAACTTAACATAACACACCATGAATATTCTAAATGCACAAAAGCATGTTGCCACACATATTTATCTACATCACACCACAAGTCATTATTTCTTACAACATTCAAGCAAGGCTAACATGCATAACACCATATACCACAATCAACTAACATTCACATTCGTGCATTTAGAATTTAGACTCCTCTCCTACCTCAAGAGAAGAATTTTGATGGATAAGACGATCCCGCCTCATCGTTCGGAATAGGTTCTACATTCACATTCATGTAAAAACCTTAATCAATCAACTACTCAAATCATCAATTCAATTCTATTTAGTCACAATCATATTTATAATGTCACAACATGTGTTAAACATGTTGTTGATATCATTTTATTCTCTATTAAGCTTCGGGAATTCCTTCCCATTAAGCCACCATCATTAAATTTAAGGATTATAAGACAACCCTATCCCCCAAGCTTCACCAAATTCCTTCCACCATCATTCATATCTTTTAATATCATACATTTCTCCATAAAACACATCCTCAAACTAACTTTAACTATTTTCCCCAAACTCCAAGGTTAGGGTTTTCTCCAAAACCCATCCACCTTCATTAATACATCATAAACCTTCACTTCTCACCATCATTAATGCACCAACAACCATTTTCCTCCCATAAATACTTGTATTTATGATATCCCATTCTAGGGCATGAGCATTAAATGCTCTAATAAACACCCATGGACATGTATCTCCTTCCCAAAATCATAATACCCATAATATCAACATAAACCCATCCAAAAATGGTAGGAGAAGCTTACCTCACACCCAAAACGAATTGGGTTCAAGAAAGGAAGGGAGGCAGCACAAAAATAAGAGGAAGGAGAAGGAAGAACCCCAAGCTTCCAAGCCCTCTTCAACGAAAAATAGAGAGGAAAAGAGTCACCACACAAACTCAAGGTTTTTGGGAGAAGAAGAGAGAAGAATGGAGGAAGATGAAGAGAAGAAGAAGTAAAGTATATTTGCTTAAAGCTTCAGCGGTTTATACGTGAATAGAAGAAGGAAAGTTTGGGCTTTTGGGTTTATTTTAATTCCATCTATTAGAATTCATCATTTTTCTACAAACAGGTTCTTTGTTTGGGCTCAATCCTTCATCCTAAAATTATTCCGAATGTATATTTGGATTCCCAATATTATTCTCTACAGCTCTGACCAATATTATCTCATTCCGAGATACTTGGTCTGACACCCATATTTCAACCGGCTCACATTCAGCTTAACCGGTCTCCATAAATTACCAATAATTCCAAAAATCTTAATTTAGATAAATTTAATTTATTGGGACCTTAAACAATTCATATTCAACCTGTCAATATTTATTTCCCTTAATTAATCTTCTATTTTAAAATTCGGGATGTTACAGATGTCATCTTCTCAATCAGATTTCTTGCTTCAGCAGCAGTCATATCTCCTAAAGCTCCTCCACTTGCCGCATCAATCATGTTGCGATCAACGTGGTGCAGACCTTCATAGAAGTACTGAAGAAGAAGTTGTTCAGAAATTTGGTGGTGAGGGCAACTTGCACAGAGTTTTTTAAATTTTTCCCAATATTCATAAAGACTTTCTCCAGAGAGTTGCCTAATGCCAGATATGTCTTTACGGATTGCAGTTGTTCTAGAGGCAGGAAAGAATTTTTCCAAGAACATTTTCTTTAAGTCATTCCAACTTGTGATTGATCTTGGAGCAAGGTAGTACAACCAATCCTTAGCAACACCCTCTAAAGAATGAGGAAATGCTTTAAGATAGACATGGTCTTCTTGAACGTTTTGGGGTTTCATTGTGGAGCACACAATGTGGAATTCTTTGAGGTGTTTGTGCGGATCTTCACCCGTAAGAGCATGAGACTTAGGCAACAAGTGTATAAGTCCGGTCTTAAGAATAAAAAGGACATCCTCATCAGGATATTGAATACACAAACTTTCGTATGTGAATTCAGGTGCAGCTAGTTCTCTAAGAGTTCTTTCATGAGGTTCAGCCATATCAGAAAAACTAGCAGTAGTACTTTCAATAGATTTAGAAAAGATACTATCACTATCAATATCAACAAAGTTATTATTAAATTTAGCTTCTCTAATTAACCTATGAAAAGTTCTTTCAATTTCAGGATCAAATGAATATAAATGCTTAAAAGTTCTTCTAGTCATACATAGCATACAACAAGATATTTGATCATCATGAGTAATAAATCATAAGAATCCTAAATCATGCAAAAGAAATAAAATAAAACAAACAAAGAAAATTTTTTTTATTTTTATTTATATATATTTTTTTCAATTTATACAAAAAAAAATTAATCTAAAACAAGAATTTTTCCTAAAGATCGTTGATCCCCGGCAACGGCGCCAAAATTTGACGTGGATATTTTTACAGTCGTGATTTCGTCAAATTAGTACATTAAAATTAATTAATGTAGTACTAGGGTGTCAACCTAGGTCGTTCTCTCAAGGATCAACACAAAAAATTTAGGAAAAACCAAGTTTAAAAATAATTTTTACAAACAGAATTTTAACAAACATACAAATACAATTGGGGGGTTTGATTGATTTTTGTTGTCACAATTAAAATTAAAACAAAGTAAATATAGGATTTAAAACAATAAATAGCAAGCGATTGATTTTCTTGGAGTATTGTAAATAAATTTATCCTTGGTTCACTAAAGATAATTTGTATACTTTTATTACTGTTAATTTCTTAGCTCAATTTGAATTAATCAACTAAGCGTCTTTTTCAATTCATAATTCCTTTACTTTCATTTAAAAATGAATATTTTAATCAAGCATCCTAATTAAGCAAAAGGAGTCAAGATTGTAAAATCTAGGAATTATTGAGCATATGTAAAAACATCGCCTACATACATAATCTATTCTCATATTATGGAATTAAGCAAACCATAATTATTAAAAGTGATTTTGAAAATATTCATTAAGTATTTCCTTAATCCCTTCTAATTTAAAACCTTATTTTATTCCATTTGAATAATTAAACCGATTAAGCATACAAATTTAATTAAACAGAAATGGAATTAAATAAGCAGAGTAAGATTATGAAGAAATAACAATAATAAAAACATACTATTTAAAAATAATGACCTCAAAATTACATTACAATATTCTCCAAGAAAATCAATCTAGGGGTTTTAGCCCTCCATAATTAAAACAAACTGAAAATAAAAAGAACCTAACCCGGATGAAGAACTGACTGAAGAAGAAATAGAAACAGAGAAGAGGAAGAGGAAGAACGAATGGTTTCTGTGAAGAATGAGGTGCCTCTGAAGCCTTGCAATCCCTCCTATTTATAGGAGAAGAAATGGTGCCGGATATAATTAAAAATGACGAGTGGAATGTTAATGCGCAATTAATAAACTTCAGTGCTGTTTCCACTTCGATAATGCGTTATCTGATGTTTCCACTGATGAATCTGTGCCTGAACCGATTCATCTAGGCAATTTTTGGGCAATTTTACACATAGGAATCGATTCCTAAGGGGTGGGAATCGATTCCCAAGCACATGAATCGATTCCTGCTTGTTTGAATCGATTCCCAGGCCTTTAAAATGCATATGAATCGATTCACAGGGGTGGGGAATCGATTCCTAGTTGTATGAATCGATTCCCAGGGTGTATGAATCGATTCCTTGCTGTTCTTTTGTGTGGGAATCGATTCCCAGATTGGTGAATCGATTTCCAGACCTGTTCTGGTGCTTTTCTCACATTTTTGACCATTTCTTGAGTCGTGGCTTGTTTCGTTTAACCTGTGGTAATTATTTTTCAATTACAGGCTTAATCACACACTACAAAACAAGAGAAAACCAACTTTTATTAAAAATTTATCCTTAATTCATTTTAAAATTAAATATTAAATAAAGCTCAAATGATGAAAATGTGTTAAAACGCAATATATTACACACTAAGTGATGGGAAATTATACACATTTAAATTGAGGAATTAAGGATAAATCATGCATCATCACGGGGTGTCAAGTAGGACCCCCAACTGAAGGCCGATCCTTTAGTATCCAGATACTAGGAGTCAGATTACATGAGAGTCAGTGGTGATTATCGATGAATTTGATATATTTGCTAAGTTAAGTGGATGTGTTCATTGTGTGTGCTATAATTTCTGAGTGGGACTCGATAAATCTCCGAGTAAAAATTTAATATATTTGATGAGTATGAATTGTTATCTCTACTGAATACTGTTGTTGGGTTTGCCGAGTGAACTACTATGACTTTCAAATGAGACTTGTATATATATATATATCTATATATATATATATATATATATATTTAACCTGTTAAATTCCACTCTATATTAATTATGATGTCAAACACTCACCCTTGCTGTTATTTTAATCTAGTAACCAGCGACAGGGAGGAAGCCGAAGCCATGGAGTCGCGCCAAGGGGGAGATCGATGCCAAGGCCCAAGCGACTTTGAGTGATTACGTAGAGTATATGTGTGTATAAGGAGTTTTTGAGTGTTTATTATTATCTGTGTGCCAATCTAATTTGAATCGGGTGTGAATGTATATTTTAAAAGGCATTGATCTATATGTTTTCATTTTTGCTGTGACAGTTCTTTAACTAGCGGATTCATTCCGAATGAGGGATAACCGAGAGACCCTCCTTCCGGGCGGAAGGTTAGAATGTTCCGAGTGAGATTGGTGGGGAGAGAGTTCTGAGTGAAGAAAGTGGGTAAAGATTCTGAGTGAAGAAGGTGTATCATGATTCCGAGTGAAGAGAAGTTGGATGTGTCCGAGGGAAATTCCGAGTTCCTTCCGAGGGAAGTAAGGATAAGGTATTCACCGAGTGAGGACATTCAGAGAAGTGATAACCGAGTAAAGGAGGTTGAATTATCCCCGAGGGAGTTGTGACCGAGCCAAGCTTTCTGAGTGAGGGGTAGTAATGAGTCAAGTGTAGAATGTCCGAGTGAGTGAAAGTTGAGTGTTGTCCGAGTAAAACTCTATTATCGAGTAAACCATTTTACCGAGTGAATCCCCATGTGAGTTCGCTGTGTGTCTTGTTCGCTTAGATTTCAGAGTAGCATTCGCTCAAGCGAGTCATTACTCGCCTAAGCAACTCTCGGGTTTCGCCTAGGAATGTTGGGGTCTCGCTCAGGCGAGTGACCCCTGTCCCTTTCTTCTTCTTTTGCTCTTTCTTCTTCTCCCGCTGTTCCAACTCCATTTTACCGAGCGGATGTTATTCTGCGTGCACTCTTATTATCATTTTGATTGCATCTAAGTGAATACTATTTATTATCAAGACCGAGTAGAACCATTCCCGATCGGTTATTATTTTAACATACTTTTATTTAAAGAATTATTTAGAACGGTTTGTCCGTACTGAACATGATTTTATGTAGCTAAAAGAGGTAAATATTATTTTACATTTAGACCGAGTGGATTAAATGTTAAAAAACGTAAATACTAATTCATACTAAGATACAAATTTTATTCAACGCGAAAAATTTATTGTGAAAATAATTTGCCGTATATAAATAAAAAGGGAAATTAACCTAGGATGTTACATATAACAACCAAAAATCTGCAGTAATAAAAGTCACAAGTTAGTATCTTATCATTAAAATTGTAAAACTAAAAGAATTAATTAAATTTATGGTATAACCATGATGCTCCTTAAAGATCTCATTTTGTTTTCAAGGATATTCAAGATTAAACCATAAGAATTTAAGATCTTTAATGGAACATCAAGATATAAGTGCTAAGGAACACTTATATCTCACCATGCATGCATTAATTTATGGATCTTAAACAAGCAAAGTACTCCCCCTTACCACCAAAAATTTATGCTTCAAGAGAAATATGACAATGACATCAAGAATTTACTTCTAAGCCACCATAGATTGCTTCATCAAGAGAAGAAAAATAGATGTATGGATGGTGAGGATGGACGTGATTTTGGTAGTGGGATGGTGAAGAAAAGGTTGTTGTTTGGTGAAGGAAGAAGAAGAAATTTGATGATCAAAGGTGGTATCTTGAATTTTGTAGTTGGGTGTTGTGAGTTAGGATGGATGATTATAGGTGTGGGATGATGATCTAGATGAAGGAGACATGAAAAATGAGAAGGAACGTTGCTGTAAATTTTCTAAGTTGGAAGGAGAAAGTAGAACCAAGTAAGAACAAGACAAGAGAAAATGAAAAGGAAAAATTTGCATGTAACTTCCTCGATGTCCAAGGAGTCACACGGCCATGCATTGAGTGGGAGAGGTGTCAACAATGTTTCATGGAAAGGCTAAGTGTCACAAGCAGCTGAGAATGATATGGTGAAGTGTTATGCATGGTTGGGACAAGTGGCCAAGTGATGGAGCAATTTGATTCGCTCATGGTGCATGCAAGCTTAGGTGTCAAGTGCAGGGCAGCAGCTTGCTCGTGGGTTTAGGGAGTCTTATGGGCCAAATTTACAAATGGGCTGAACATCAAAGTTGTAGAACATTTTGTTCTATTTAAATCCATATATGGTACAAAATATTCCATCAGGAATTGAGTGAGATATGGCCCAAACACTAAAAGGGTATAAGGCTGTGACGGGATTTTTGTCCCTTACATAAATGATTTTTTTGGGCAAAATGGGTTGCGATTTGGGCTTTGCTTTCTTCATCAAAGTTGTGGATAATTGTGTTATGAAAAATTTGGTGAAGGCCTCATTCAATTTCATGGTCATATGAGAGAGTTATGTGGAAAATACTGCACCTAGTGCAAACTGATGTTGGAAAAACATGAATTGGGGTAGTGTTTTGATTCTGGGATTTATGGGATGTGAAATGGCCTTTGTGATTAACATAAAAGTTATAAATAAATTTGATACAGAGATTTGGGGACAAGAACGATTCAAATCCAATATCAGGAGAGAAAATTACGTCCAAAATACGTACAGATGAGCATTTTGGCTTACCCGGGTAACTTAAAATCAACGTTTTTAAGCTTGGTTGTTTAAAATTGGGTGTTGGGCTCTTCACGGAGTTGTTAGCAATAACATGAGGGACGTTTTGGGATAAAAATATTTTACTCAAGTCCCATGAATAATTTCTGGGCTAAGACCGGAGAGTTACACAATTTTATTAACTTAAAACAGTTACTTAAATTTATATTAAATCACTTAACGTTTCAATTGATAAATTTTTATTATTATGAGTTTCTTATATTATTGTTATTATTTTAATAATCTTCATCTTCTCATATAATTACAATAGAGATATTCATCTCATACTCATAAAATTATCTGAAATATGATTTGACTATCATACACAAGTTATTCGACTTTAGCCCAGACAGCAGTACACATAAAATTATCAAAAAATACAAACAACTAGTCTTAAGGACCTAACACCAAAAACTAGGGCTGTTACATAAATGCTCCCCCTACTTGGAATCCTCGATTCTTAAAGCTCGAGTGCTTCTCGAACGCTCTGAGTTAATCACCATTTTCTGGTTTCCAAGGTCAGAAATGTGTAAATTAACAATGATAATTTTAATAATTCATACGCTACCTAAAAATCACATTTTGGTGCTCAAATAACAAATCTACAAAAATTTTGATAATTCCAATGAATTCTAAAATTCAATAATAGTTATTTTAACACATTTCAACTATTAGTCGCTGAAACCATAATTAAATATTATATATATATATTATATACTTTAAAATTTTCTATATCTTATAGCGACATTTTTATTTAATAAATCTTTCTCAATATAATATATTTAAAATATATTTATAATGTAAAAATTTATTTAAATAATTTAAATATTTTATAACAATTTGATTCCTTATATTTTTATTACTTTCCACTAAATTATACTTTTTATAGAAAATCTCATTTTCTTAGTTATCAATGTGTTCTGAATCAACCCATTTCTCTTGTTAATGCATCTTTAATCTATCAAATAAATCATGGCTTATAAAATTCTCTTAAATTGAAATTTTCTTCTTAACCCCGCTTAATTCCTTAAATCATGTTTAACTTATAAAATTTTATCTTAAAGTTGCTCAACATAAATTTTTATAAAATTTACTTAAAGAAAATCATATACAACCTTTAAGACCTATACTAATCAAATTCTAACACTACCAAATCCTAGCTTTTATCCTCGTTCAAGTCTCCCTTAAATTTTAAATTCTTCAAATACCAACGCTTAATACCATCATCCGAAGTTTTTAACAATTACTAGTTTTAAAATCTCTTTAACACTAGAAGCAATTATGCCTTTATGTACCATCTCTTAAACACATTTTAGTATCTTAAAACAAGTAAATATATCATTTTTAAAGACCATGAAGCCTTCGGCCATGGTAATGGTCCATGCATGAATTTTTCAAATCATCATTTCCATCATAATACTTCATATATATGTAAAAAAGGACATTAAAACACCATTTGCAAGATAACACACCCACGGTCCAGCCCATGCATTATATATTCTTATTCTTAAGATTTTATAACATCATTAAAACCCTCCTGTACCAATATTAATTTCTTTGATTTTAAAAAAATCAACATGCAAATAAGAGATAATGAACTTACAAAGATGGAGGAAGCGGGATTCGGTGGTCAAGAAAAGAAAAAGAACAGAAATTAAAACAAGGGGTACCACCTATGAGAAAAAAAACAGAGAACTATAGAGAGAGAAGTGGTTCTAACGCAGAGAAGGAAAATAAAGAAAAGAGGATTAAGAGATATAAGGGCTTGAGGTGAGAGTTCGAAAGGGATTGGGAGAATAAAAAATTAAATAAAAGAAAGATGGGACAGAGAGAGATGCGAAATTGAGAGAACAAAAAGGAAGTTGCAGTATAAGATAGTACAACTTCTGAATTAAGAAAAGGGAAACAATTAAGAGAGAGAGAAGGTATGGGAATGAGATGAGAGTTAGAATAATACAAAAAATCCTTGCTGAAGAAGTAGGAGAGATTGGGAGGTAGAGATTAAACACGTGGAGTGTATGAAGTAGTGATGAGAGAAATAGAGGGGCACGTGGGAAGCCATGCAGAGAGAAAGAAATGGGACAATAGAGAAAGTGACAAGTGATTTGAGAGTGAAATTTATATATAAAAAAATGAATGCTTGCAATTAAGAAAAGAAAAGAGAATTTATATGGAAGGAAAGTTAAATAAAAAGGAACGGATGTCAGGGTAAAAACGTGAAACAGAAGGAATTAATTAAAGAAATAAAAAGCAATTAATGATTTTTGATAATAATAATAGTTAAAAAAAATAGATGTTACATCCTTCAAACTCATCAAAATTCTGTTTGATTGTATAACTTTTTTTTTTGTCAGTTTGATCAACTCCAACTTTTAACCAGACAAACCTTATCTCACGGGCCACTGAAGTAACCATCCATGTGGTGCAATATTTGCCAAACTTATAAATAAAACGTATTGTAGATTATTGATCAATAAAGTAGTTTTATTAATTAAAATTTATTAATGGTTATAGTAGATTCAGTAGTCTACACATGATATATGTTATGTCCATGCTAAAATCTGAAATCATTGTCAAATTGTATGGGTAAATTTTTCAAACTTTTATAAAATACTAATATTCCTGGTAACAATTATTAAAAATTTAAACAGTAACTAAATACTAATAGGTCCATAAATTAAAACAAAATAAATTACCAAAATATAATGTGATAAATAAAATTTGGGCTTATTATTATTAAAATGCAATAGTAATGATATTAGGAATGTTAATAAATATTAATATTAGTAATAATAACAACGAGAATGAAAATAGTAGAATCATAGTAACACTCGTTAATAATAGAAGTAACAGTAATAAAATAAAATAAAAATAGAAGTAAAAATAATAATACTATTACATAATTTTATACCACATTAATAGATTAAAATAATTAATTGACTAAACTTAAAGAATACTGTTACGTTCCGGAACTGGGGTCCATAAGACCAAAGGTCTAGAGGAGGGTCCCGGACCGGGGTCTGAAGTATGTGTTTGTTGGGTTGTTAGACTGGACGATCTCTAGGCCTGACTGTAGTGTCTTGAACTCCTTACACCGGCCTATCGCGTTGAGGGGTGAAAGAGGTGGTACTTGCAAAGGCACTCCGACACTCAAGTCAGTTCGGATTCTAACATTGGAGCTATATCAGGTCTAAGAGATGGGTACCAGAGAGCTTACTACTTATGGGAACATTTTGCTTATATTTATAGCGAAGGAGTGTCACTGTAGCACTTCGTAATATGTGCCGGATCAGGTCTTTACACATGGGCTTCTTATAGATACTAACCGGTGTAGGCAGCTTGGCCCTCTCATGACTCCGGTCAGTTGGCCACTTAGAGGGGTCTGACTCCGGTCACAATCCTCGTTGTGGATTTCAGTATTCTCAATCTTTACCAATCCTCGTTGGACTCACACATATCGGCAGTTAGTGGCAATCACAGTCATCAATTCACATGTACACATTGGAGATATTTTACATTATTGATTTCAATTCAAGAACATGGTCTCAAGCCATCATAATATATTTCATCAACATATTCAACATAATATCGGATCCAGTCTCGATACCGATCCCAAAGTACGGATATCACTCCACCCGTTCTGTATACAATACAAACCTAGCAAGTAAAACATCGAACATCAAGATCGGTCACCTCTCATTAGGATACCGGATACATATAGCACCGGTCTAGAACCTTAGCCATCTACTGACTCTCGTGGCTAGTCCCATACCAGATTATTGACTCCGGTTTCAGACCAATTTAACATCATATTCATCATTCCAAACACACGCCACATAACCTTATTCATTTAAATGCACTCAAATCATGAAATCATTACATCGTCCACACAAGCAATCAACAAGCACAATCATATATACATATTTTCACATCAACAATGGATGAAATCATGCATTTAGAATAATTACCCCCTCCAAACTCAAGAGAAGTAGTATTCACTGCGGTCAGATGGTTCTGCCTCGTAACTGGGGTTGTTTCCTACATCACAATATATCACACAATCAATTCTTTATTCAACCACCTCAGATCAGGCATTAATGCTTATCATTATGCACATTTAATGCCGAACCTATCACCGGGTTCCCACCTTAATGGTTCCCAACAACCATTAAGCGTCATTAATGGCCATTCACCATTAATAACATCATTTCACCTCACCAAAAATAGTCATTTAACACAATAAATGCTTCTCCACTCATATTTTGTATTTTCCTAAATCATAGGGTTAGGGTTTTCTCTAAAAACCTAACAACACTCATTAAATCACATTCTAAACATCAAAACCCAAAACCCATAGTTCATACTCTTGAGAAATAACAAGATCTTACCTCAAGAGAAGAAATGAGAGAGTTTTCCAAAAGAGGGAAAACCACACAAAAATGGAGAAAGGGGAAGGTGAGACTTCAAGCTCCAAACTCTTCTTTCTCACTCCAAGAAAACAAAAATGGGAGAGGAGAAAAAAGCCACCACCTTTGCTTAGGGTTTTAGGAGAGAAGAAGAAGAGAAAATAAAGGGAAGAGTAGAGAAGAAGTAGAAGTAAAGTATTTGCTCAAATGAGACCAAGGAGCCCACGGGAATAAGAAGGGAAAAATAGGTCATTTGGCTTTATTTTTAATTCCCCATTAAATATTCATAGTTTTATGACAAACGAGATCATTGTTTGGGCTCAATACCTTATCTAAAAATTATTCCAAATACATATTCGGATTCCCAATAATATCCTTAACAGCCCTGACCAATATCATCCCAATCGAAGGTACTTGGTCTAACACCCATATTTTAACCGGGCTAATTTTTAGCTTATCCAGTTATAAATAGTTTCCAAAAATCTTAATTTATTTATTCCTAATATTTTGGAACATTAAATAACCCAAATATAATTATTTAATATTTATATTCTTAATTGATCCTTTATTTTAAAATTTAGGGTGTTACAGTTTCTGGAGGGAACTCAGAAAACCTTATTTTCTTTTTACGGTCGGCGTCCCACAGCGATCTAGGTCATGACAGATGGTGACTCCGCTAGGGACTTAAAGAGTCAAGCCCGTTTAATTTGTTCGAGTATATTAGAATGATCCTATATAACTTCTTGCCTATGTTTTATGCCATGTGTTTTATTGAAATATGTTATTATTAAACCTTAGGGTAGAAGACATCATATTATTGTGTTATTGAACCCTAGGGTAGTTGATTTTTTTGTATTGTTCAGTGTTTGTTTCTTGTGAAGGATGGGTAAATTACATGTATGTATGCCCCTCACACACTACACTTATATTGTTTCACATACATTTTGAGTGGGACCCTACACCTAGGGGTCTGAATAAACCATTAAGTTTAGGGAAGTTGTGTAGTGGTGTCATTTGGGACATTCGTCTCCGTCTGACATCGTGAAAACCTCAGCTAAAGTGTGACTTTCTCATGGTGCCCACACCTGGTAGACTTCCTACTGTTGTGGTCAACATCATGGGTAGAGTCTGAGCTCCAGTGGCCTTTAGTGATTTAACATAGACACCCAATTTGAGAGGATCCTATTAGAAGAGCCTTAGAAACAATAGGAGGCCTTTAGACAAACCTTGTTTAGGGTACACAAGGGTAACATTCCTTTTACCTTTCACTTTCTAAATTAAAAGATTTTTTTCTTCCCCAACAAATGTTTTTAAAGAAAAGCCTAATAATTTGACATGGTGCAAATGGTTCTCAAGCCCATTCAATTTCATTCTTTAAGTTATAGGCTCTTTGAATAATAAATTTTTATGCAAAGTTTCCATAAAAAATTAGACGATCCAAGAGGTCTGTAACTTATTCTTTGATACGGAAATTATTTTTAAGAAATAATGATGACAAGCCCACAAGTTGACCTTTTTCCTTCTTTTCCTCCTTTAGAAAGTAATCTGAACTTGACACGTATCCCACTAGCTTAACCTAGTACTTTTGAATGAGACGTTCTGAGAAACGGTGAAAGGATACTCGTCAAGGCTCATGATTGCTTCAATCATTGTTTGTTTTTTTTCTTTCTTTGTTGTCTCTTTCTTTTTCTTTACTTTTTCACTAACATATTTTTTAAAAAACAAAAAAATAAAAAATAAAAAACAAAGACAAAAAACAAAAAATAAAAAAATAAAAAATAAAAAAACAAAAACAAAAAAAAGAAGGAGAAATCACAGGGAGACATCCTTATGAAACTCAAGCAAGACTCATGATTGAGACAAATTATGAGACTGTAATTAAAGACGGTTCCTGTGATGCTGCAAGCTTTATGCATTCCTCCGGCATAGAACTTTGTAACTAGGAGGTTGTTGAGCTCTCTTTGTAATTGCCTTAATGACTCGGTATTCCCATTGCTATGCCCAAGGCTTGGGAGCCTTTTTCTTTTTACAATAAGGATGAAGCATGTTGTGTCATATTTTTAAAATTTCATTAATAAATATGTATTTGAATATCTTTTTCTTTGCACCCTTTACCGATTCCCTTTCCCTTTATCCCTCATTCGACCATTCACCCAAATGTAGATCCGAAAATGATCCACTTGAAAATAGTAAAGTCACAATCCCATTTCACGACTTGAGTATTCGGTTGATTGCGCTGATGAAGAGGGTAAGGAAGACTATGGTCTCTCGCCTAAATTAACTAGGGAACAAGAGGCTAGAGAAATTTGGCTCTATCAAGAGGTAATCGAGATCATTAAAAAAGGAAGATAAAAAGGTCAAGATTGACATTTCCCTGAGTCAAGAATAACAGGGGAAATTGATTAAGTTGTTGATGTCCTTTATTTGAAAATGCTGGGGCAATTTATTATAGGGCGATGGTAACCCTGTTTCATGACATGATGAACAAGGGCATATCATCATTTAAGGAAGCTTCGGTATTGACCAACATGGATGGAGATGACTTTTCGATGCCCATAAATACAGACGTAATTTGTAACACCCTCAATTACACCTTAATAAATTCTAGAAAAATTCGTAATTTTTTTAAAGATATAATTGTTAAAAAGAAAATATTAGAATAAATTACATACATTATTTCGAAAATACCTCATAAATATTATTAAAACTTTATAAAGTAACTGTACATTCATCCGAAGAAAATAAACATTAAACATTATAAGAAAGAGAGGAAACTCCATGGCCCAGAAGCAGTTACTTAATAACATTATTTATTCATTGGACCACAGTATTCATATCGAGCTCTCTTTCTAGAACGTGTTATATTTACTGCCGAGATTCTTCGATCCTTCCCTCTGAACCATAAATTTAAAACATATGAAACAAAAACATGGAGAAAGGAGTGAGAAACAGAATATAATATTCCCAAATGGGGCATAAGCAATAAAGGGTTTTCACAAACTAATATATAATAATATCAATCATAATCACATACATAATCAATTATGAATACATGAATGTTATACAATATCTTCATCATAACTTACCTATATATGTGGGCCCTTAAATTTTAATTTACACTGGGCCAACCAGGAGTTTACACTGTTCTATAAGTCCGGATAATAATAATATGAACAGCTTAACTGGCATGGAAACACTTAGAGACTAATCAGATTGAGAAGGTTTTTATTGTGAAAGTACCCGACACTAGGGAGCTACCCCAGGTCCCCTGAAGCACCCTTCCACACCCTCTCATCCCAAGGCTCGTAATTAAGCCTCCTCTAATGTATCCTCGGTTTCTATAATCCGTCCTCAGACAATATCATTTTATTTCACTTTAATGATTCATGATGCATGAACTACTCGCGTATTTAGTTGGTTAAGGCTTTTAGAAACTCAATTATTAAATAAAGGTTTACAACATTATCTCAATAAACTGTACATTTCCTCAATTCTCTGAATTTCTGTCATACAGAAATAAATTTGGTACAGTTTTCAATTCTCACCAAAATTGAGTTTCCAAGCCTTAAATATCTCAAATCTTCTCATAGAAAACTTTACATATTCTTTCTTAAATCAAATCTTAATAATATTGAATTTAAAAATCTTAATTATTTTCAAATATCTTTAGTTATTAGGTTGGAACAAAATAAATTTCTTTTGAAAATTTTATTTTACTTAAAGATAATAATTCTTAATTCATTAAAAAAATAATTAAAATTATAAAATTTTTCTTTAATTCAATAATTAATTAATTTAAGTTTTTTATAAATTAATTTTCATAAAATGACTTCTATTGAAATAAATAATAGATTTTTAAACATTAAAAGTAAAATTAATGAAAATAATTTTTAAGAAGAAACAAAAGACTAAAAAAATAAAATAATACTTTTTCTTAGAAAATTCTTACTGAGTTTTAGCTTTCCGTCATGCTTGCTATATGCTCAAACTCCACATCACAAGATCATCCATTACAATTAACAATCATAAATAATTAACAATCACAAAAATAATCAATCAAAATCAAGTCAATAAAACATCATTTATAAATATTATAATTCAAAGTCTAATGGTTATTAATATAGTCAATTTGAGTCCTTATCATCTATTCCTTGTATAGGTTTAGTTCAGTCAATAATAGTCCAAGTCTTTGCATAGGTTTAATTCAGTCCGTATAGGTCATAATAGTCCAAGTCCTTGCATAGGTTTAATTTAGTCCCTATAGGTCATAATAGTCCAAGTCTTTGCATAGGTTTGTCAGAGTTAGTAACACCAGATATTTAATTTAAAATTTATTAAAAATTTTAAGTTAAAATGTTAATATTTTAAAATAATAATATTATCAAATTTAAAAGGAGTAGGGGAATCCTCCCATTATTCTTATGTCTTTTCATATTATACTCTTATCTCACTCCCCCTTACCTCTTGTATCCTGATTCGTTATTGAAAATTCGTGCGCGCCTCGTCTTCGAGTTCTAAAACATACCGATTTTATTTTAATATAGTTACAAGATGAAAATTAAGATTTCTACTTAAAACAGAAATGGTAAATTTTAAATAGTGAATAGTGAATAGTGAATAGTGAATAGTGAATAGTGAATAGTAATAGTGAATAGTAACAATAAATAGTAAAATATAAATAGTAACAGTAAATAGTAAAATATGAATAGTAAAGGTAAATAGTAACAATAAATAGTAATTTACTATTTGAATAGTAATTTACTATTGAAATAGTAATTTACTATTGAAATAGTATTTTACTATTTGAACTGGTCTGGACCGGGGTCTAGGATCCGGTGTGGGACCAGCCACAAGAATGCAGGTGTTTTTAGGGTTTGCACACCGGAGCTGTGTATATCCGATGTATTAATCCGGTCTCTCAGTGGGAGAGGCCGGTCTTGGTTGTCCTGGAGATCCTTTACACCAACGATTCGCGTTGTAGGGGGGCGAAAGGTGGTGCCACCTGCAAAGATTCTCCGACGCTCAAGTCAGAAGAGTGTATAAACTTAATGAATACTCAAGCGTAGTAACAGTAAATGTGTGATAGAACAACGATACCATGCACGTGTGTTGATATGGCTTCTTATAGTTGAACGTAAGAGAAAAATGAGACGTTAGATGCAGGTGGGTCCCTTATCTCCGATTGCGTGTATATTATGTCAATAAAGTGGCTCGACTTTCAGAATGTGTCAGGGGGGTAGGTCAATTATCAGAGTAAAATACTCTAGAAAGAGGAGAGGATAATCACCTTTTTCCGCATAATCTGCTGACATGCCCACTTACTTTTTGAAGCCATTGATGCGACGTATTTTGCTACAAACAGTGTCTTCGTTGATAAGTTATCAAAAAGGCTCTTCTCTTGCTATGAAGGAAAAGCTAACAATTATATAAATATCCTGTATCAATGAACACAAAATCGTTACAGCGAAAATGAATGATGCTGTCGTGGAGTGAGGGCGGATGATCAAACAACGGATATCCGGTGTGGTAATGTCGAACCTGGACACCGGTTTTCCTTACATGAGATCAGTCTGACGTCACAAGTATGGGGGCCGGTATCTAGACCGGATCATCTGTCCCCTAGCTTGTATGAGGGACTGTTAAGTTGCTCATATGAGCTACACAACTCTTGAGAGAAGTCTAGATGCCGGTAATGCATTCTTGTAAGTCTCTGGGAACTCGGTGGCATCCGCTCTAATAAACGAGTGACCGCCCTTTTCGTGTTGCGCACAACGGATTCAGACAGCATAAACTAAATAATGGAAATCCCAAGAGTCTTTGAGAATCGAAACCCTTGATATTCGAAAAGTGGTTGGGAGGCATTAAATGTGCGCAGCATGATTAGACAATAAATGCGTTTTTTATGCGAGAGTCATCATTGCCCAAGAACGTAACCGTCGATTGGGCTTATTGGGCCTGGATTCAAACTGTGTGGGGGCCCATTAAGCGAAAATGTTTGCTGAAACGTTACTGTTTTCGCGCCCGTTTGTAATGAAACGACGGAGTCGTTTCAATTTGAAAGGATTGCGTTTTGAGGCGAGCCTTGTAACCTTCAGTATAACATTGTGTTTCTTCGTTACCTATAAAAGGAACTCTTAGCAAATTCGGAAATCCATCCTTGCTCTCAAACTTAGTGAAACTCTGCTCGAATTTCCTTGGAATTTCCTTGTCGTCTTCAACCTCTCAAAGATCCTCTTCCTTTAGGTAACCTTCCTTCCCTTCAACTCCTTGCAATTTTAATCATTCAATTTCCATCATGCGATCTAGAGCTGGACGCGTTGGTCCTTCAAATAGAGGGAGGTTTGGCTCTCGTGCCCCCCTTAGCCACCGTGGTGGGAGGATTCCAGGGGATCCTCCTGTGGCTGGGCGCCATCGCTCAGAGAGAGCCGAAGCTTCTTCCTCACGAGCGTCCTCTTCCTCTCGTCGCTCTGAGGTTCCCCTTACTTCGAGGGCTTCCAGCCGCTCTGATGAGGGGTCAAGTGCTGAGGATTATCTCTCTGACGATATTGCTTTTTATCACAGCACCTACGCATTCCACCGCGCCTGCACAACCATGGATCTTCCGGGACGTGGAAAAACGCCGTTTATCCGCTCTGCTGAAGGGTGTGTCAATGTAGTGGCACACCGGCTTGACTGGGAGAAACTTAACAGGGAGAAACCTTATTGCTGGGTGGAAGAGGAGTTCTTAGAGATCCCTTCGGCTCATGCAAGTGAGGAGGAGCGCACAGTTTCTTTCCGCTGTAAGGTATACTCGGACAAGAAGTATAAAGCACGATATGCTGTGATGGCTCCGCATCCTTCTGAAAGAATATGCCACAACGTCCCTGACGCGAGGTCGGTCTATATGTACGACTTCATTTTCTTAAAGCTGGGGGTGCGCTTTCCACTGACGGATTTCCAGATGGCCGTCCTGCGTTTCTTGGACTGTGCCCCCTCACAATTACATCCCAACGGTTGGAGTCTTGTCCGGGCTCTGGAAGTCTTGGGGGAGCATTTTGGCTTCACCGCCACTGTGGCCAAGCTGTTTTACTATTGCAAAGTGGTCCGCCGAGCTAATAAGAAGGGCGGCCTTGGGTTCATTACACTCCGTAGTGACTCAAGGGTTGTAAATTTCAAGTGCTTTACGGAATCCGCAAAGATAGATGGACGCTCCTTCAAGCACTACTACACGCGAGTCCGGATTCAACCAAATAAGCCGGTCTTCTGGCGGAATAAAGAGGGGTTCAACAAATTTCCCCTTAGCTGGACGCACGAGCATTTTCTCCTAATGAGCCGTGCCTATTATACAGATGAGAGTGAACTTTCCCCTCATTCTGTTGAAGTCTTGAGCGCCCTGCAGACGGCCTCAAAGACCCTCAAAGGGTTTTCTAGCCGTCTTCTCCTGGCCGAGGAAGACATCAAAAACACCTACCTCCGTAATATTTGCTCTTATTCTCCTTGTATTGTATGGTTATACCGTTCTAGTTATTTTCCTTCATGTATGCTTATTCAACTCTTTTTGTTTTGCAGAACAAATTGAAAAGTCCTGCCCCGAGATGTTGTCACTAAGGTCCATGTTGGCTGATGATGACTCTTCTTCTGAAGAAAATAACATCCAGGCGAAGAGGAACGCCACCAAAACTCCCCTCATTCCTTTAACTTCTGCCGTAGGAGATGAGGTTCCTCTCTTCGATGAGGAAGAAGCCGAAGAAGCAAATGAGGCCGCTGGGGCGGGTGGCGAGGAGGCCGTCCCAGAGAAAAAGAAAAAGAAGAGGCATCTTGTGAAGAAGGCTGATCAAGAAAAGCCCTCCTCTGATGACCCTGTGAAAAAGCGTCAGAGGACGGCCGAAGAAGCCGAATTAAAGAAGAACAAGGGAAAGGAACCCGCTCCTGAGTTCTCTGCACCTTCTTCTCAAAATGCTTCAGAGCCGGATTCTGGGAACGGTCCTCCTCCGGCGTTCGATCCTCCGCGTGACTCCTTCCTTTCTCCTTATCTGTGGTTTCAAGGATCTATGCCTCCTACTCTCCCCAAAGCACGGTATTGCCTCCGCCCTTCCCTCGACGCTGCTGGAGTCCGAGGTGCTTGTAAGGCTGGCCGTTGGCAACTTGATGAACTATCCGGCCTGCTTGAGTCCCTGAGCGAGAAAGCTGACTATATGGATCAGGTTGAAAAACTTGAGACCGAACTCGCGGTGAAGGAGAAATTTGCGGCCAAGCAAGCTGAAGTTCACAGGGGGGTGGAGTCAGAATTGAAGAAAACTAAAGAAACGCTCCAGAGGAAGACTGAAGAGGCAAGCCGAGTTCATTTGGCGAACAAGGCCCTAGAGCGGAACGTTGCCGACCTCCAAAATAAGAACAAATCCATACCCCTCCTTGAGGAAGAATTACAACTGGAGAAGAAGAGATCGGCCAAGCTTGCTGACGATCTCAAAGCTATGGAGGAGGGTCGCAACAAGGACCTCGGGGAGTGGGAGTCTATTCGGAAAGAGATGCAAGCCCAAATTGATGAACTCAAAAAGGGTGGTGCGAGTGCTGGGCCTTCAGAAGAGGATTACGCCAAGGTTCAAAGAAGGCTGGCTGCTGCAAAGGCCAAGGCTGCCAAAGCCTTGGATATATGCAAGAATGTGGCGTATGAATCTTTCGGCCTGGCCCTTCGTCAAGTCTACTATCGTAACCCTGGAATAAAGCTGAATTTGTACGGATTAGATCCGTTCTTTGAGTTCCATGGGGGAAGACTTGTCGAAGTTCACAAGGACGGATCGCACCACGAGCCCCCTGCATCTCTGTACGAATTGCCTCCTCTCCCTGAAGGCCAAAGTATGGAGCCTACCACGCCTACTGCTGCCTCTGGAGCTGAAGCACAAGAAGGTGCCCCCCCTGGAATGGAGGACAGAGCGGAGAAGGAAAGAGTGCCCACCTCGGAGGATCAAGCACCGGCCCCTTAACTTTGTTTATTTATAGCTGTGTACTGGGATCAGCTCCAGTTTTACTACCTTGTAACCTGAACAATTTCTTTATTCCTGGAAATAAAATTCACTGTTGCTTTTCTTATGATTGTTGGATAACTTAGTGCTGTACCAAACACTTTATTGTTTTTAATGCTTTACGAATCCGTTCTGTGTGGTTACCTAGCTGCTTAACGCGTACTTATCACACCGGATTAAGACAACAAATAGTATCGAATAAGTGACAATTAAGTGAAAACATGCCCTGTCCCCAAGTGTAAGTACATTGGGAAGGGAAATTTTACCTCAAGGATTACCTTTTAAATTCTCAAAAGATAGAGATGCTTAACTGTCCTCGATGACGTAGAGCGGGTACATTAGTGTTCAACCGCTCCGGGATGGACATTTCACAATTGAGGACGGATATTACCTTTGAATTTTGTATAGCTTTGGCAAGGGTAAGCTTCATGCCTTTCTCTTGAGGTTCGGTTTGGCCCTACACCTCAAGTCTTCACACGGTGTTCGGTTCGATCCTACTAACCGTACTTGGAGTTCGGTGCAATCCTACAATCCAAGCCTTCAACACGGGGTTCGGATCAGGACTAATCCTGAACCTACTGCGCCCGTTACTCGGGGTTCAGCGCGGTCTTCTGTGTGAACCGGCCTACTGCGCCCAAGCCTTCGCATGGGGTTCGGTTTGTGGCCTTGAAAAAGGACCAGCCCTACAACCCATGTAGTCTTCGAATGGGGTTCGGTTTGTGGCCTTGAGAAAGGACCAGCCCTACAACCCATGTAGTCTTCGAATGGGGTTCGGTTTGTGGCCTTGAGAAAGGACCAGCCCTACAACCCATGTAGTCTTCGAATGGGGTTCGGTTTGTGGCCTTGAGAAAAGACCAGCCCTACAACCCATGTAGTCTTCGAATGGGGTTCGGTTTGTGGCCTTGAGAAAGGACCAGCCCTACAACCCATGTAGTCTTCGAATGGGGTTCGGTTTGTGGCCTTGAGAAAGGACCAGCCCTACAACCCATTCCACCTCAAGGAATTACATCGTCTGACTTGGGGGGTCTTCCTCCGTTCTTCGAAGAATTACCTCATTAACTAGAAAATAGGTAGTTGCGTTCATCCGTCCTGAGGTGTATGCGTATTAAATCACGGCTTTAAATCATAAAACACAAGAAAAGTGAGAATGATAGGGCGGTGAAAGTGTATTCTTATCTAAGATTGAATATAGATTACACAAAGAGCATCGTTGGGGCCATGCCTCGTTAAAAACCTTCTTGAGAAAACCCAGTGGGAAAAAACTCAAGTAAGGAAAAAGAGTACACGCCGTCTTACCAACTAGCTGTAATACACTCGTAAATTCTGAGTGTTCCATTTGTTGCGGATTGGGGTTCCATCGAGTTCTTCTAACCGGTATGATCCCTTTCCAGTCACCTCCGAAACTCTATAAGGTCCTTCCCACGTTGGTGCTAGCTTTCCTTGGTGAGCGAATTTATTCCCCACACTGGCCTTTCTCAGAACAAGGTCTCCGGTGTTAAAAGCTCTGTATTGGACTCGTTTATTGTACCGGAGTGCAGCCTTTGCTTTTATTGCCTGATCTCTGACGAAAGCCTTTTCCCTCAATTCTTGGAGGACGTCCAGCTCTGATGCTAAGTTGGCGTTATTATCTTCTGCTGAAAAATACTCAACACGAGCCGATCTTGTTTGTAATTCAACTGGGATCATCGCCTCAACCCCGTACACTAACCGGTATGGGGATTCGTTAGTTGAAGAATGAGGCGTAGTGCGGTATGCCCATAGAACATGACATAACTGGTCAGTCCATCCTCCCTTCGCTTCTCCCAGACGCTTCTTTAACCCCTTTAGCACCTCTCGGTTAGCTACCTCTGCTTGCCCATTTGTTTGGGGATGTTCAACAGATGAAAATATTTGGATTATCCCCAGTCCTTCAAGTAAATCTGTGAACTTCTTGTCCGTAAACTGTGTGCCGTTGTCAGTCACAATCCGCCCTGGCACCCCGAACCGAGCAATAATATTTTCGTACATGAAACGTCTTGTTCGTGCAGAAGTGATATGCACTACGGGCTCTGCCTCGATCCATTTGGTGAAGTAATCTACTCCCACGATCAAGTATTTGATTCCTCCTGGCGCAGTGGGAAACGGACCCAAGATATCAAGGCCCCATTGGTAGAACGGCCAAGGCACGGCAGATGAAGATAACTCTTGGGCCGGTGTATGGTGGAGATTGGAGAATTTTTGGCAAGCGTCGCACTTCCTCACGAAATCTGCTGAATCCTGCTTCACAGTGGGCCACCAGTATCCAGCCCTGAGGACTTTTCTCATTAGGCTTCGGCCTCCAGCGTGGTGCCCACATTGCCCCTCGTGTACCTCAGTCAAGACCGCTTGAACTTCATCTTCTCTTAAGCATGAAAGATATGGGACAGAGAATCCCCTTCTGTAGAGAACACCATCGACCATAGTAAAATATGGCAACTCCCTCTTTACTCGTCTCCTTTCCTTCTCGTCAGTGGGAAGTTGACCATCAGCCAGATAACGAATATAGGGGATGACCCAAGAATCCTCATATGGATAGCTCACCATGACAGCGTTCAGAGAAGGATATAGAGGTATACTGGGTGATGTCAGAGTGCTTTGAACCACCGTTGTTGTGCTTCCAGGCTGCTTTGTACTTGCCAATCTTGACAAGATGTCCGCTCTGGTATTTTCTTCCCTGGGCACATGCTTGAATTCTAAAACTTCAAATCTTCCCTTCAGCTCATTAACACAATTCAAGTACAATTGAAGTTGTGGCTCCTTCGCCTGGTACTCCCCCTGAATTTGCGAAATCACCAGCTGGGAATCACTGCAGAGTGTAACTGCTGATGCTCCGATGTCAATCGCCGCACGGAGGCCGGCCAAGCATGCTTCGTATTCGGCTTGATTGTTGGAGGTCTTGAAATTGAATCTGAGGGAAATTTCTAAGTGCACGCCGTCATCACTTTCTACCACCACACCTGCTCCACAACCTTTGCTGTTCGACGAACCATCGACGTAGATGGTCCAATGCGCTCGAGGGGTGTCCGGGTCTGCCCCAGACATTTCCACTACAAAATCGGCCAATACTTGTGCCTTGATGGCTCCTCGAGGCTCATATGAAATCTCAAATTCAGATAGCTCAATAGACCATTTTATCATCCTTCCAGCGAGGTCTGGTTTGCTGAGTACTGAACGGAGTGGTAAATCCGTTCTCACCAATACTGGGTGCGCATGGAAATAAGGCCTCAACCGTCGTGATGACCAAACAACTGCCAAGGCGGCTTTCTCAATCTTCTGATACCTTCCTTCTGCCCCCTGAAGCGTTTTACTAGTAAAGTACACCGGTCTCTGCCCTTCAGGGGTTTCTTTCACCAAGGCTACACCTAGAGCTTCATCGGATATTGCCAAGTATAAAATTAACGTTTCACCTGGATCAGGTTTAACAAGAATTGGTGGACTCGAGAGAACGGCCTTGAGCTGCTGGAAGGCTTGCTCTTGTTCTTCTCCCCATTCAAAACTCTTATGTTTCTTCAAAGCCTTATACAAGGGGAGGGACCTGTGCGCCATTTTAGGCATGAAACGAGCTAACGCGGCTACTTTCCCATTTAATGACTGGACCTCCCTCAAACATTTAGGACTCTGCATGTTCAAGATTGCTTGACATTTCCCAGGGTTAACTTCAATGCCTCGTTGAGTCAACATGAATCCCAAGAATTTTCCTGCTGGAACGGCGAAAGTGCACTTTAAAGGATTTAATCTCATGTTGTATTGCCGGAGCCTAGTGAAAACTTGGCGTAGATCTTCAATGTGGTCTCCTCCAGTGGGTGTTTTGGCTATAATATCATCAATATAAACTTCGACCAGCCTTGTATGCATCCCTTCAAAGACTTTGTTAATCATGCGCTGATAGGTAGCGCCGGCGTTCTTCAGTCCGAAAGGCATGACGGTGTAGCAGAAAACACCACGGTCATTGATAAATGCAGTCTTCTCCTGGTCTCCCTCCCACATCGGAATCTGGTTGTACCCCGAATAAGCATCCATGAAACTGAGGTATTGGTAACCAGATGAATCATCCACCATGCGATCAATGTTGGGCAGGGGATATGGATCTTTAGGGCAGCAACGGTTAAGATCCACATAATCAGTACACATCCTCCATTTGCCGTTAGCCTTCTGCACCATAACCACATTAGAAAGCCAAGATGAATAGCGTATTTCCCTTATAAAACCTGCTTTCAACAACTCCTCTGTTTGCTCACAAGCCGCCTTCTGCTTCTCCGGTCCCAACCTCCTCTTCTTCTGGGCCACCGGTCTGGTTTCAGGATACACTGCAAGTTTGTGACAACAGAACTCAGGATCCATCCCTGGCATATCTGCTGCTGTCCATGCGAAAAGGTCTTTGAATTCCTGCAAAAGTGCTAATAAGCGTTGCTCCATAGCCGACTCCAGCTTATCGTTAATGTGCGTGATCTTCTCTGGGGAATCTCCCAATACGACATCCCTGGAACCACCATCTGGTGTGGGCTTAGATGGATTGAGTGGATCAATCTTCAATTCCGCTCTGGGGTCTAAGTCAATAAGACTGACAGACCCTGCCGCTGTTCCTCCGTCGTTCAACTTCCTCTTCTTGTTGAATGCATCCAATTTAACCATGTTGAGGCTCAGATTATAACAATATCGAGCCATCTCCTGGTCTCCGCGGAGTGAGGACACACCATTGTCCTTGTCGATAAATTTGATCAGGAGATGAGGGGTAGATACAATTGCTTCCATAGCGTTCAATGTTGGACGGCCTATGATACCGTTGTACGGGGATTCCACATCGATCACCAGAATTCTTGACTTGACCGTTCTTGCACCGGGCTCTCCTTCAAAAGAAATCAAAGTGTCGAGGTATCCCTTAGTAGGTTGCTTGGCTCCGTTAAACGCTGTGAGTTCTTGTGTGTATGGTTGTAAATCTGCATCACTGAAACCCATTCGTTTGAAACAATTATAAAAGATAACATCACAAGAACTTCCCTGATCAACGAGGATCCTCTTGACGTCTTTATTGGCTATGACGGCCACAATCACTACTGCATCATCGCCTCCTGGAATTGTTGGGCCGAAGTCATCATCTGTAAACGACACCGTCGGGGCTGTCAATCCGTCCCTAAAAGGGCGGTTATCCCTCGGTTTACCCTGGACTGAGAGAATCATCCTATGGTGGTTCTTTCGTGCTGTGATTGATGTTCCTCCTCCCGCAAATCCTCCAGCTATCATCTCAATCACCTCTCGTCTGCCCTGTCTCTGCTGCTGGGGCATACTATTTTGTTGGTCACCTTCAGCAATCACTACCCCTTTCTGCTTCTCAGCCGCAGTGAACTTCCTTGCTGGGTTGCGTGTATTATCGTCTTCATCATCAGGATCTCTATTCCTTTTCTCCATCCTGTGAGGTTCATCCATAGATTTCTCCTTGAACAAATACTGCTTCAGCTTTCCTTCCCGAATGAGAGTCTCCACCGTATTCTTTAACGCCTTACACTCATCAGTGTTGTGCCCTGTTTGCTCATGGAAAGTGCAGTATTTACGTGGGTTACCACCCCTCTTGGCTGGGGCTGGCTTCCTTATACCAAAGACGTTCAGAGTTGGCCAACCAACCTCCCTCATGATTTGTGAGTACCTGGTGTTCAATGGAGCATAGTGATTGAACGATGATACGCGCCTATCTCGTGAATGCTGACGAGCACTCACGAAATCATCTCTAAAGGCATGCTTCTCGGGCCTCGCTCTCTCCTTTTCTCTCCGTGGCTGCTGAGCGGGTGCAGAAGGCTTTACTCTTGCTGCAGTTGCCTCTAGATGCATCTCTATGCCCACATATTTGGAAGCTTTCCTTCGAAACTCCTCGAAGGTTGTAGGTGGGCTCTTTGCCAAAGATAAGGCAAAGGCTGAACCCGGTTGAAGGGCTTCCACTACAATATGAAGTTGTATGGCCTCCGTGAGGTTAGGGACCAACGCAGCCTCCTTGTAAAACCTTTTGAGGAACTCCTTAAGAGTCTCAGTTTCTCCTTGTCTTATCTGGGCCAGAGTGTGAGAAGTTCTTGGGATATCCCTGGAGATAACGAAATGGCTTTCGAATGCAGCAGCCATTTCCTCCCAAGAGTCTATAGATCCTGAAGGCAAACTTTTAAACCAGCTGAGAGCTTCCTCCGTCAACGTCCTTGGGAACATTCTGCACATGACATCTTCGTCTGCTCCCAGATACATAGCTTCATAAACATAAGCATCCAAATGCTTAGTGGGGTCGGACTCTCCATTATACTTCCCAATCGACAACGGCTGAGTTGTTTGCAAATGTTTTGGAATGACAACATTCATCAACCTCCTTGAGAAAGGGACATTGAGCTTGTATGTCCCTGAAGTTACCACTGCCTGTTCCCTTCTCCTAGTACTGACTCTATCACCAGAGTCCTGTGTTTGCTCCCTCTCTTCATATGTAGGGATCTTCGAATACTGGAGGGTGGTAGATCTATCCCTCGCTGATGCATGGTGGACATCCTCTGCATGAGACACTACTCTGTCCCCAGCTCCTTTTCTCTCTCGCCTCAACTCCATCAGCTCCTCCTTTAGTTGCCTAATAACCTCATCGCGAGGGTCAGGCGTCTGCACTTGCACTATCCTCCGAGTTTGAGTTACAGGGGATTCAAAGACGAGTCTCCTCCCAGCCTGTTGATGGGTCACATCCTCCACGTGACCTTCCACGAAATCTCTCCCATCACCTTCCATTATGACGACCTTACTTCTGCGAAAATGGGAATAACTCTATCGAGTCCCACTGGGCGTGCCAATGAACTGGTCTGGACCGGGGTCTAGGATCCGGTGTGGGACCAGCCACAAGAATGCAGGTGTTTTTAGGGTTTGCACACCGGAGCTGTGTATATCCGATGTATTAATCCGGTCTCTCAGTGGGAGAGGCCGGTCTTGGTTGTCCTGGAGATCCTTTACACCAACGATTCGCGTTGTAGGGGGGCGAAAGGTGGTGCCACCTGCAAAGATTCTCCGACGCTCAAGTCAGAAGAGTGTATAAACTTAATGAATACTCAAGCGTAGTAACAGTAAATGTGTGATAGAACAACGATACCATGCACGTGTGTTGATATGGCTTCTTATAGTTGAACGTAAGAGAAAAATGAGACGTTAGATGCAGGTGGGTCCCTTATCTCCGATTGCGTGTATATTATGTCAATAAAGTGGCTCGACTTTCAGAATGTGTCAGGGGGGTAGGTCAATTATCAGAGTAAAATACTCTAGAAAGAGGAGAGGATAATCACCTTTTTCCGCATAATCTGCTGACATGCCCACTTACTTTTTGAAGCCATTGATGCGACGTATTTTGCTACAAACAGTGTCTTCGTTGATAAGTTATCAAAAAGGCTCTTCTCTTGCTATGAAGGAAAAGCTAACAATTATATAAATATCCTGTATCAATGAACACAAAATCGTTACAGCGAAAATGAATGATGCTGTCGTGGAGTGAGGGCGGATGATCAAACAACGGATATCCGGTGTGGTAATGTCGAACCTGGACACCGGTTTTCCTTACATGAGATCAGTCTGACGTCACAAGTATGGGGGCCGGTATCTAGACCGGATCACTATTGATATAGTATTTTACTATTCAGAATAGTAACTTAAAATAATATTATATCCAGTATAATAATAGATTTCTAAAAATGATATGAAAATAACCCAAAAAATAAAAGCGAGGTATTCTTACCTTAGAATTTTAGCAGAATTTTCTTCCAAAAAATTTATTTTTCTCTCTTACTTCCATCACTATCTCTCTAGCACTACTATATTAAGAAAATTTAATCTGAAATTGTGAATTCTAACGAAGAATTCCTTCGGTATTTATAGGCAGGAAAGTTACTGGGCATTTCATTATTTTATTATAAAAGTATTTATGTAATTTCTGAAATTTTCGTTTCTGGTTACTGTACAACCTTTGAAATTTTCGTTCATGCACACTGTTTTGCATAGTAAATGTCGACTAAATTATTAAGTCAAATAGTAACCTTTCACTCAGTTTATTTTAAATATTCAAAATTAGTCCTTTTTAAAATTTAGTGATATTATATCAGTCCTCACTAATTTTATAATAAGTAATATAAAGTTTAAATTTTAAAAATCCAAAATTTTCTGTTAATAAAAATTTATTGATACGTTCCTGATTTTTTTACGATTGTTAAAAATCAAGATTTTTCTCAAACCGATCATTTTTAGATAACTCTACTTGAAATAGATTTTAGAATTTTTTTTAAAATTTAACTTCACTTTCTTATAAATATTTTTAATTTTAAGTCACTTTATATGAATTTAAAATTATTTAAAATATATTATTTTATTAAAATATTTCCAAATTTTCAAAAAATTCCTGAAAATCGTAAAAAATATGTAGATTAAAAAGTTCTAAAGAATCACAATCTAATTCTTTCAAAATTGTAATATAAAAATAAAAATAGGGGTGTTACATAAACAAGAAATGCTTTGCTAAAAGAAAAAGAAAAAAATCAAACAAACAAATAAAACAACAAAAAAAATCAAGGTTAGCATCTTATGCACATACCAACTGGGGCAAGTTGATGCTCTCGCATTGCCATATCGGGGCATGTCCAGATCACCAAGTAAGTCGTCACTTTTCTATATGGGGAATGGATGTCATCAAGCCAAGAACGCAATAAAAAACAATATTTCATCCCTGTTGAAATCAACCTTAAGGGGATGTAGCTACTCCTCATGCTAATATAACCAAGGAAATGGTTTACCATGTTGAGCAACAAAAATACCAAGGGGATCATTCGAAGGTCAAAAAAAAAGAAAAAAAAAGAAATGAAAAAATCAAGAAAAAGAACAAAAAGAACAAAAACAAAAGCAAAAAAAGAGACTCAAAATGGTCCTTTCTCATTTAGGCAAGAAAAAGGGCTCATCTCATTTCCTTCGGTACATGGCGTTGGGGCAAAGTTGCCTATTTGAAGTGATATATGTCCCCCAAAAGGATGAAAGTAAATCAAAGGAGCCCAAGCGAGTTCGGTTTCAGTATAATCAGCTTAAACCTTTTGTTATGAAGGATACAACCTTGATTTAAAAAAAACATGTCAGAAAGAAAGAAAAGCTCGCTAGGTTGAAAACCTAAAAAGGCGGTCTAGGCAAAAATTAGAGTGACCCGGTGAGTCGAAAGCCTAAAAAGGCGGCTCAAGCAAAAATTAGGGTCAATATTTTGGCAAAGTAACTAAAATTCTCTGTTCAAGCAGAATAGGATCCGACTGGGCACAAGGACTATAGTTGAATTACTTTCTCGGAAGCAAGATCAAAGGATAAACTCATCATGTTGATACAAGATCAAGATTCTTGTTGTTCTTAAGGATTCACTAGAGGATTTGCAAACCCCATTACATCCCTTACTACCAAACTCTTTAACCACATTTGTTTCCTTTTTGAATATGATTTCCCTTTGTCTTTTTTGATACTTGATCAACCCATATAAATAAAGTTACTACCTTTTCAATACACATTTATACATGAGTTTCATTAAATATGACAAAACATGTGTTTTAACAAAATAAAACTAGGCAATGACAATTATTTTCACAAAAAGAAAAGGAAAGTCATGGGAGTGAGAGGCTTCTATTATTTGTTAGCACCTCAAACAAGTATCACAAGGACCGCGCTGAATACATGCTCAGAAGAGAAAATTACCTCGTTCATCCATTTCACCCATGAGTATAAACCTAAAATCTATAAAGATTGTAGTTCTAAAGGTTTCTCCCCGGATTTCAAACCCATTTTAAATTACTATCGCCGAACATGGCATCTTTAAAATTTCCAGTTGCCGAGCGGGCACTCTTTTACTTTCCTGTCACCGAACATGGCATCATTTAAACTTTTTAGTGGCCGAGCGGGCACCCTTTTACTTTTCTGTCGCCAAACATGACATCCTTTAAATTTCTGGTCACCGAGTGGGGCACCATTTTACTTTCCTGTCGTCGAATATGGTATCCTTTTAAATTTCCAGTCACCGAGCGGGGCACCATTTTACTTTCTAGCAGCTGAGCGGGGCACCATTTTACTTTTTAGCAGTCAAGCGAGGCACCATTTTACTTTTTAGTAGCCGAACGAGGCACCATTTTACTTTCTAGTAGCCGAGCGGGGCACCATTTTACTTTCAAGTAGCCAAGCGGGGCACCATTTTAAATTTCCAGTCGCCAAGCGGGGCACCATTTTACTTGCCGAGCGGGGCACCATTTTACTTTCCTAGAGTCGAACATGATATCTTTTAAATTTTCAGTGGCCGAGCGGGGCACCCTTTTACTTTCCTGTCACCGAACATGGCATTATTTAAACTTTCTAGTGGCCGAGCAGGGCACCTTTTTACTTTCTAGTCGCCAAACATGGCATCCTTTAAATTTTTGGTCGCTGAGCGGGGCACCATTTTACTTTCTAGCTGCCGAGCGGGGCACCATTTTACTTTCTAGTAGCCGAGCGGGGCACTATTTTACTTTCTAGTAGCCGAGCGGGGCACCATTTTACTTTTCAGCAGCCGAGCAGGGCACCATTTACTTTCTAGTAGCCGAGCGGGGCCCCATTTGACTTTCCAACAGCCGAGCGGGGCACCATTTTACTTTCTAGTAGTCGAGCGGGGCATCATTTTACTTTTTAATAGCCGAGTAAGGCACCATTTCACTTTACAGTAGCCAAGCGGGGCACCATTTTACTTTCCAGCAGCCGAGCAGGGCATTATTTACTTTTCAATCGCCGAACGAGGTACCATTTTACTTTCCAGTAGCCAAGTGGGGCACCGTTTGACTTTTTAATTGTCGGGCGGGGCACCATTTTACTTTCCTAGAACCGAACATGGCATCTTTTAAATTTTCAGTCGTCGAGCGGGGGGGCACCCTTTTACTTTCCTGTCGCTGAACATGGCATCATTTAAATTTTTAGTCACCGAGCGGGGCATCATTTTACTTTCCAGTCGCCAAGCGGGACACCATTTTACTTTTCTGTCTCCGAATATGGCTTCCTTTAAATTTTCAATCGCCAAGCAGGGCACCATTTTACTTTCTAATTGTCGAGCTGGCACCATTTTATTTTCCAATCACCAAACGAGGTACTATCTTACTTTCTTCTCACTAAACATGGCATCATTTTATTTTTCAGTCGCCGAGCGAGGCACTATTTTACTTACCTGTCACCAAACATGGCATCCTTTTAATTTCCAGTCGCCGAGCATGGCATCATTTAAATTTTTAGTCGCCGAAATACCACAATCATGAACTTAATATACAACCACTGCCATTTTCTTATTCAATACAATCCCTGGAAATTTTATGGATCAACACAGTATATATATATATATATATATATATATATATATATAAGTTCACAATTCCTAGACATCCAAGCTGATATGCAAATGGTGGAACCATCCATGGTCTCCACTCTTCCATAACATCAAATAAGCATCAATATCCATAATATAAACATCATTATTCATCACACACTATAGTGTTAAGGATAGGTTCTACGCTTTTAAGTGAAGCTATCAACCATCTAGTCCACTAAACATCCAACCATACATATGCATATACACATAACAAAATAGGTACGCATAGGAGCCGGCCAAGGCTACTACCACTACTATGTGCACCATGTACAAGCATATATACATAATGCTCTAGCTTAAACTGAGTGTCCTCTCATCAATCTCCGCTGCGTCCTAAATCCACTGTAAAGATAACCACAAATAAGGGTAAGCAATATACATAATAAATGACAGTTATAGTACCGATTCAATTATTCATTTTTCTAACTTGCAAAGAAACAACAAATAAACAATAACATGACTACTATAATTATGTTATTCACTAATTCTCATCATCATTCTATGTCATCATGCTATTCTCAAAGTATACACATGCATACATGCTATTCTCATTCATTATTAGATTTTATGTTGCAACACTGGCTCTCAGCTGATCCGTCCGTTTTACTGGTTCCAAACTATTTGTCCTCTCACATGACACAATCACTCTCAACGACAACGGTAGTGTCACGGGCTAACCCCGAGCCTTGCTCAAGAGGTTTGCCTTGAGTCCCACCCAAGGTCTTTTATATATACATATAGCATCTCATGTGTTGCTACCCAATTTTGTCCGGGCCCATTTGAAATTTTCAAAAAAATAATAAATAATAAAAATACCAAAAAAATAAAAAAAATATAATTTTTTAGGAATTATTTTTAAGAAAAAAGTGAACCTGTGGGCTTGTTTGAATTTCAAATTATTGATCCAGGCTTTGATTTTTAAAATTTTAAATCCTTATCAGAACCATAAATTTTTGAACTTCTAGACTCAAAATTTTAAAATTCAAGAAGCAGGTTTAAAATTTGAATTTCATAAGGGATAAGATTTTAGAAGATTAGAGAAAGAAGGGATAAATTTTTTTTTGAATAGAAAGAGATAAAGCTTTTAAATAAATGTATATATTATAAAATGAGATAAGGTTGTTATAAAGTGAAATGAATTTTTAAAGTATATATATATATTATAAAAGAAGAATATTGTTAAAGATATATGTATATCAAATTATCTTATATAATATTATATATTAGCACGCTGCATAGAAAAAGATGGAATTCACGTAAAAGAGATAAAAGAAACATTAAATTTTATATTATAAAATCAAAAAGGAATCAGATTTATATATATATATATATATATATTATAAGCCACGAAAAAATAGGATTAGAGATAGGAACGTGAATCAGGGGGCAATAGATTAGGTAATTGAAAAATTGAATATATATATATATATATATATATATATATATATATATATATATATATAAAGACGTTCACGCTATAGAAAAAGGGGAGATTCAATTAATATATAGGAATTTACGTAATTCAAGAGGGAGGCTGGACAATTACTCCACATAAGGCACAACAAAAAAAAAACAAGAGTGATAGATAATTGATTTTACGCAATTGAGAGGGGAAATTGGATATATATAATTTCACACTACAGGAGGGGTAGAGGTTTTTTTATATATAAGAACATACACTAGCATGCAGTTATTGGAGGCAAGAAATTCAATTCACGTAAACCGAAAAAACAAAGGAAAAGGGTTCACGTAAACAAATAATTAACTAGGTATTTTCTCTTTTTCCTTTCAATTTGTTTGTTATGATTGAATGTAATCCTAGTCTCTTAAAGAATTAAATTATGAAATCCTTTTCCTTTTAGAAAAAGTCTAATAATTAGCATCATAGAGTACCTGTTAATGTTTGTTATTAACCAAGTTTAGAGTATTACATTCGTAAAAATAGATAGTAAAGTTAATATTGGACAGGACGTCCTGTTAACCTATACTTAATTTCTAGAGTACAAAGTATTTTAGTAATGCCAATAGGTAACAAAAATTAATATATTCACATTAGGGACAAATTTGGACGAGACGTCCTATTGGCCTAAGTTTTCAAATAAAAATAAGCCTTTAATTGTCTCAGAATTAATTTTGACCATAAAAATATTTTGATAACTAATTTAGGATCTTTATAGATTCTTTGGACGAGACGTCTTGTTAATCTAGGTCTCCAAATAAACTTTTCCTTCTTAAATCAATCTAGACTATTAAGTTTCTTTCTAGAATATAATAAAATCAATAAAATCCAAGGTTCTTTATTTCTAAAAAAGTAATACATCACTTGAATCAATTTGGATGAGGCGTCTTGTTGATTGATATTTTTTAAATCTCGATGTTTCTCAATCTACTTCGAATTTTCTAAAATTACACAAAGAATTGCGTAACCCTAATTTTCTCTAACGCTTGGGGAATACGTAGGAGCGGGAATAATTATTCCTGTCGGGCCCAAATTTAAAAATAAATATATCCCTTTAACTTATAAAATAAAATCATAAAGCTTTTAATGACAACTAGATTAATTTAGACGAGACGTCCTGTTAATCGCAAAATTTATAATTTTAAATTATTAAATTGACAATAAACCCATAAGGCATTTTAAGAGACTAAAAATTAAAAATTATTAGGATTGTTCATAAAACTTAAACAAGTTAGGGTAACTGTTTAAAACGGACAATGTGGGGTGCTAATATCTTCCCCACCTGTAATTAGATTCTTGAACTTTAAAATATCGAATTAAGACCGGTACTTTCACGTTAGGGGTTTTCCGATGTTTTACCTTAAAAACATTGGTGGTGACTCCACGGTTTCCGGAGGGAACTCAGGAAACCTTATTTTCTTTTTATGGTCGGCCGCCCGCCGTGATCTAGGTCACGACATCATGCATTCAAATATTGTCAGTTTATCATTTCCAATTCAATGAATAAGCATCCCACGCTTTTATGCTCACAACACTTCGTTTCAGTTTATCAAATGAACATATAAACATATCATACTATTAAAATATCATCTACTTCACAATTCAAGCATTTTATGATAAATTCAACATCATTATGTTCATTCAAATATCTCAAGTATAAGTGTTGTTCCATGAGAAAATTCATATTTTTCATAACATAAACGTCTTATACATTCATATAACTCAAGGGTTTCAAAACATACTTTACATATTGGGCCTGTTTGTTTAAGCTTATTAAAAAAGTGATTATAAAAAAGTGATTATTTTATAATCACTTTTTTAATAAGCAGATCAGAGTTGCTTCTTAAAATAAGCTGAAATCAGCTTATTTTTAGCTTCTGTTTATTTTTAAAACTTTAAACAAATACGTTAAAATTTAAATAAGTACTTTTTTAATTAAAAAAGCACTTATCTCTTAAAATAAGTTTAAACAAACGAGCCCATTATGCCATATTTTTATTCACATAAATGACAAACAACATGCTCATCATGATTCATGAAAACATCTCAACCATAAATTCAATATATTAATATACCTTGAATCTATCTATAAACCGTGCATTTAATATGTAAAAGCTCCCCCTACCTCGAATAGAGAATATTAGAAACACTTCGACCGATCGAACACTAACAACCGATAATCGCAAGCTCCGATCCCTATTCCTCAAGTTCAAACACTTCCTAAAATCCATAATACTTAATTTTAACACCACAATTGATATCAATATCGCTTATTAAGTTAGCAATCGTTAAATTAGAATCATTTCGGTAAGACATAACTTACTGAATCAAGACGTTGACTTTAGAATCCGCTTCCGAACCAATCCTTAAGCTCCGAATACCTTCGAAACTCTCCAAAGCTACCTTATTTCATTGAAACAACAATTATTAAGCTGCAACCTTATAGAATTAGCAATGTAGAAGCCATTTTAACTTTCTTTTTCATGGAAAGACCAAGGTTTATAAAAACCCCAAGCTGCCCACAATTGCCAATAGCTTCCATTTGCTTCTAAATTCATAAAATTGCATGAATTAAAAGATGAAAGCAATGATAAACCAAAACCCAAGGTAGGATTTCATCATTTTACCTCAAATTAGAGAATCCAAAGCTCTTTCTGTCTAAAACCATGGCTGCCCAACGTGAAGGAGAAGATAAAGTGCTTGAATTTCACTTTGAGTTGATGAATTTAAGAAGAAATTGGAGAAAAAGGAAGATGATAGAGCCAATTGAAAGAGATGAAGAAGTAGAAGTAAGGTTTTTCCTTTCTTTGATGCCAACGAATGAAACCTGAGAAAGAGAAAGAGATTTTTAATTTAAAAGATCTAGGGACGCGTTCATCATTACGACATTTGTTTAATTAATTTCCCATTTTTATTTTATTTCTCTTTAATTCTTACTTTCTCAAATAAATCCTATGGGAAACAACAGAAATGCTCGTGCACTGAGCCGCCCTCCCACTGGGCCAACCGAGGGAATCCCCTAATATTCCAACACGGCAACTATGATATGTCATGGATGCAATGTAATGCAAATGCATTCTCACTCTTTGCATCCTAAATGTCACTCATCAAACATCATCATCATCATCATAATCACCAACACCACCATACACCTTAGTGGATTTTATCATTGTTGGTTTCATAATTATTATTTTCAAGTTTTAATGTGGCATTTCCATCTCAACATACTTCACATATATTTCACATCATACACGCAAGTCAATACTTACAAACAGCCACTATGGCATTTCAACATCATATATTATTCATCAATATTATCACACTTCATTTAGTGGATTTTCATCTCATTATTCATTACCATTGTTCAAGTATACACATATGTATATATAATCGTGTGGCATTCATACCATTTTCAATTTCATATTTCTTACCACACATACAAGACCATGCTAGTATCACACACAATGGTATACAGCAATTCATCATTATAAATATACACCTCTTTGTGCAAGAGAGTGCTCAACCTCATCATCTATCATATTTTAATGTCATTTATTTATCCCTTCATAATTTCAAATTCGCTCTAGGATATATTTCATAATCCCATCATCATAATCTCATTATCACCCTTTTACTATTATATTCAGGTGGCAAATACATCATAATTCATTATTTTAAATCAGGTGGTTAATACACAATTAATTAATTCTCATGTGCCCAATCAACCTTAAACACCCCCATGTTTTATCATTAACATTTTACCTCTCATACATCCCTTAATTCGTCTCAGCTTTACTTCATCATGCCAAAAAGAAGGGTCAAAGATGAGCCTGCCACCAGCAATAACGATTGAAACTTATTCTGGTGGAAACTCGCTCAAGCGAGATACACATCCGCTTGAGCGAGACAGGTCGGGTTCGCCTGGGCGACCCCCTTTTCGCGTAAGCGAACAACTTCCAGTAGCGTGTTCACGCTCACTCGTTCGAGCGAAACACCATCACACTCAGTCACTCGCTCAAGCACAATCACACCAGTAATCAATTCCATACTCGGTTTTTACTCTATAATTCATTCAAAACCGACTCATTTCACTAGGTTGTCTACTCGGTAGAAATCAATCAAAACCGACTCCTCTCGCTCGGTTTTTCGCTCAGCAAAATCATTCAAACCGACCAGTTTCTCACTTGGCCAATCACTCGGTAATTTATGACAGATCCGAGTCATCACTCAATAAGTATTTCACTCGGTAATTTGTTCCCAATCCGAGACATCTTTCAATCAGTCTTTCACTCGGTAATTGCATTCTAAAACCGAGTCATCACTCACACACAGGGTTCCACTCGGTATTCCTTCACTCGGAATCAGGGGTTCCATTCACTCGGGAATGATGGTTATTCCACTCAGAATCCATAAACTCTCCTCACTCGGAGTAACTCTGACTTCTCCTCACTCGGAGGAATTCACTAAGTTGTTTCACTCGGATTTATTTAAATCCTAACCACTCGGGATATAAAACCTCATTCACTCAGATTATGTATATCCCATACACTTAGAATATATCCCAATCTCAACCATTACAACATTCCTCACCTCTGAGGTGGTTCACTCGGATTTATCTAATATTTAGCCACTCAGAATATATATACATAGCCTCGTTCACTCGGAAGAGGACTTCCTAAGACACCCCAATCAGAACCATTATAATCACTCTTCCTTCGGAAGAGGTTCACTCGGGATTTCCACTCGGAAATACCCAAACCCTTCCCCACTCGAGGTTTTATTCATGCTTTTCACTCGGCAACTCATGGACTAGTCTTCCCTCGGAAGTAGCCCACTTCCTCACTCGGAAGGTTGAGACTCAGACTTGGGTCACTCGGAATTCACTCAGAAGTTTCACCACCTTTTAGTTTTATTTTCAAACTCCCACTTGGGCAGGATCCATTCATGAACTTACCCACTCACCATCTAATGGTCTCGCCTGGGCGAATACCATTCCCCAGACCCTTCGCTCGGGCGGATTTCTTCCAGTAACTAAATCCCTGATCCTCATAGCATTCTCGCTTGAGCGAACTGGCCATTCGCCTGAGCGAAATCGGACCAGTATCTAATTCCTTCGCCCTCGCTCGGGCGAGACTCCATTCACCTGAGCGAATTTCCTCCAGTGTCTAAACACTGATACTGGGACCTTCTCGCCTAAGCGAAATTCACCTTCGCCTGAGCAAAAATTGCCCAGAAGCTAATTTCCAATCAGGTGAGACTCTCACTCGGGTGAGAATCCACCTTGCCTGAGCGAAATCTTCAGACATCATGCAGGACTCGAAATTCACACAACACAGCTCTCTAAAATTGAACTTCACCAATTCTACCGGCATGCATTACATATCAATCATCATTCGGATCATTCAAAACTGATTCTATACCATCATATTCTTAAGTTTCATTCAACTTTCCACATAATCACTTTAAATCAATTCTTTACAATTCATGTAGTCCATTTATCTACAGATTTTCATACTCATCTAATTTGTGTCCAACCAAGGGACCATCAAACATATATCTTTATCATCATACAAGTACATCAATTTTTCATAACAATCAACATAAGCCAAGCCATCATTCATCACTTCATCAAATTAATCATACAAGAAATTCATGGCAAGGTATTGCATGAGTTCCACATCGACATAATTAACAATTAATTCACTCATGCGATTTGAAATGCAAACTCTTCTCCTACCTCGAGAGAAAAACCGCCACGCGATTACATCGACCATTCTGCATCATCGCCTGAAATGCAACCCTATCCAATTTTACACATACACATGTAATCAATAAATCATCACAAGACACATCTCTTAACCTATGATCAAGTCCTAGACTTGTCTAAGCTCCAAATTCATTTACCCATGTTAGGCTTCGGGAATTCCTTTCCCCAAAGCTAATACTCTCCAAGTCTTAAGGGTTAAACAACTCCAACAACATCAACACTTAAGATTAATCCCTCAAGTCAACATACCTATATACATGTATATATCTTCATTTGCAACTCATGACTTAGTTCACCATTTTATTTTATCATAAGGACCTTATCAACCTCTAAATCTCACATAATCATAAAGCCCTAAACCAAGGGTTTTATTTCCAAACATTCAAGCCTAGGGTTCCATTTCCACCCACATGCAAGGCTTCTAACATCACCATCTTTAACTCAACAACTCAAAACCATAAATAAAACAAGGTGAAGGTAAGAAATCTTTACCTCAAGCTCAAGCTCCACCAAAAATGAAAATGAAGTGAGGAAGAGGAAGAAGATGATCCCACAAGCTCCCAAGCTCCATAAACGCCATTCAAGCCTGACCAATCCAAGCTTTTGTATTATTTTTTATGGAAATGGGTATAGAAGAGGGTGGGTTTCGGATTTGGAGGTGAAGAGAGTGGAAGAGAAGAGGAAAATGAAGAAGAAGAGAAAAAGGAGTGTGCAGCTGAAATTGAAGGGAAAAGGGAGAGAAAGTGTGTAAAAATTAGACATTGTCCAATGGGTAAAACCATGTCTCCTTTGCTTTTGTCCATTGTGCCATAAAATCCCATATCCATTGGGTAAAAGAGTGAAAGGTGAGAGGGAGAGAGACCACGGCTGAAATGAAGAGAAGAAAGGAAATTTTCATTTTCTTTTTATTCCAATCTGGTTCATAATTTCCCCGATTATTATCATACATCGAGTCCAATAATGATCTCCTTGAAACCAAAAATCATTTTAAATATACCATCTTAACCACAATAATTTTTTCAAACATTCTAGACCCATCAAACATCTAATTAAATCAAGTGGGTCCCACATCACCAGTTAATTCATCCGGTTCTGGTAAATCTTAATTTACCGATAATTCACCTCTAATATCTAACAACATCTCCCATAATTATTTGACCATAAACAATCAACTATCATCATCCAATAAATTTATTTTCCTTAAAATCCGGGATGTTACAAAGGACGCTCCTTTTGGAGCTTAACCCAATCAATCCGGTGTGCAACTACATTGCACAGCCCAGAAGCTGTCTTCAAGATATATTGCTGAGATGGTGCTCCACTGCCAAAGGCACTTTCTCCAGTCATCTTCTTTACAGGTAGTTTAAACACCTTCACGCTGCGATAAAAACTCACATCATTAGAGAGGTATAAATCAGTGCACTCCTCACTCTCACTAGAAGAGGATTCTGAAGAGGGTATTATCACCCTTCGCCTTGAATAGGGCAATGCCTCCCTCTCTAAATGAAGTGGGTTTGAATGGAAGATCACAGGGATCCTCCCACCATGACTAGAGGAAATTTAAGACAACGCTCTTCCTCCTCTTCCCCTAGGGCCAACGCGGCTCGAGCCAGCGAAACCTCTCCCAGACATTTAGAAAAACTAGAAGAAAATACGAGAAGATGAAGGAAAGGTTACCTAAGGATGAAGAAGGGTGGTGAATCAAGTTTCACACAAGCAAACAATGTCTTCTCGAAATTTTTGTAGAGTTTCGTCAGGGAAGCAAGACTGAGTAATTTTTGAATTCACTAAGTATTCCTTTTATAAGGGGTCAACAGACTCAATTATGGGTCGAAGGTTATGTCATTTGCCACTAAACGACGCCTTTTTGGTAAATCCAAGGCTGTCGTTTCAAACCTTAAGGCGCGAAATCAGCGTCGATTCGTCAAAAGGGCCTCTCAAATGGGCCTCAGGATTTAAATTTCAGGCCCATGAAGCTCCCTAATGACGGTTATAAAGACGTGCGCATTTAAGGCAATAATGGCTCGCCATGTGATTAAAGACATTAAATGTCCAATCATGAGAAACGTTGCAACTGTTACTCGAATACCAAGGGTTGCAAATTTCAAAAACTTTTAGGATTCTCGCACAAAGAATCTTTGTCCATATCCGTCCTCACGAGTGCCATGACGACGGAACCTTCGTTCCAAGAACGGATATCTACGTGACAACGTATATCATCCGGCATCTAGACTTCTTATAAACGACGTAGCTTATATGAGACACTTTACTAGTCCCTCACACAAGCTAGGGGACAAGTAGAATAATGATCTTGTCTTGATACCGGATTCGTCTCGATACCGGATTTGATAACGAAATTAAAAACTCGATCTGTACCCTGACGATTAAAATGTACTTCCCCAGGACGGATGATCTCAATCACCTATTCTGTGATTTGACGATGTAACTCCTGGCAGGATGTACTTCCCCAGGATGGATGATCCCAATCACCTAGTCTGTGACTTGATGACGTAACTCCTGGCAAGGATAATTCCCATTATCATCCTTATGATGGAAGCTTCTGAAGGCTCAATCCGTACTTTTACGATTGAGATGTATTCCCTAGGACGGATGATCTCAATCACCTAATCTATGATTTGACGATGTAACTCCTGGCGTGATGTACTCCACCAGGACGGATGATCTCAATCACCTAATCTGTGATTTGATGATGTAACTCTTGGTGTGATATACTTTCCCAGGACAGATGATCTCAATCACCTAATCTATGATTTAATGATGTAACTCCTGGCGTGAACAAATTCCCATCATCATCTTTATGATGGAAGATCCAACCATCATCTTTATGTATCTTTGTAGTTCCCCAAGCCCGGAACAATACTCTCACATTGGACAACGTTTTCATCTCCAATAAGAATAATACGAATTAATACTAGTCATCCGTCCTACGACACCGCTTTTGTGAACAACGGATCGACACCTTCTCTCCCCAAAATAATTAAGGGTGATGCCCCAAGACAGGTATCTACTTCTTAACATACTTATACTTGGGGACAGTATTCATGTATATATCTCTCTGTTCTATATTTATTTATCTTATATGATCTAATTTAGTCATATAGAACGGATTATCGATAGTTGATCAGATATATACATCTAACTTATACAACCTTCATGAAGTACTGAAGACAAATTTCTGAAGGAAATTTTATTCATTTATGAAAAGCAAGATTACTTGTAATACCGGAGTTGATCACGGAACATAACTTTACATATAAAAAATAACAAGACTACGGAAGGGAAGCCTGCTCCTCAGTCTCTTTCTGCCCTTCTCCTCCTCCAAGGTCTTGTACCCCTTCTTTGGGAGTTTCTTTTGGAGCTTTCTCTTTAGGTGCCTTTGCACCTCCTTCAGATGAGATGCCCTCTGGTGTAGGAACAGCAGAATCCAGACCCATACTTTGACCCTTGGGAAGAGGGGGCAAATCGTATAAGGACTCCGGAGGATCCTCATGACGATCTTCAACCACTGCGACTAGCTTCCCTCTATGAAATTCATAAAATGGATTCATGCCATAAAGGTTTAGCTTAGCAGTGGGGTTGCGGTAGAAAACTTGACATATAGCCAAGCCGAAGGATTCTTCAGCAACTTGGTTGCATATATCAATGGCTTCCTTCGCCTCAGCTCTTGCTATAGCCAATTCTTCCTACAACCTTAGAAGTTCTCCATCCGATCCCTGAGATTCCATGCTCTTAGCCTTCAGTCCCTCGATCTCAAGGAGGAACTTCTTCTCCTTCTGGGACCACTCCTCTGCTTGTTTAAAATAATCCTCCATAGCAGCTTTGCCTTTATCTTCAAGCTCAGCTTGTCTAGCCTGACTGCTACGGAGTTCCTCTTTTGATTTATCAAGCATCTCCTCCTTTTCAACCAGTTTACCCTCCAGGTCTTTAAGCATGGTTTTGAGCTTAAGATTTTTCTTGCTCATAAGATCTCCTAACTCTTTAGACCTGGCTAGACGATCTTCTGCTAATCTTAGGGCAGCTTTATCCTTCCCCGCCGAGAGGTTGAGCTGTTCTACTTTATCACTCAGCTTATCAACCTTGTCAGCATCATCAGCTAACAAACTGAGCGAGTGAAGCATCCCAGTAAGTTCTGCTAACTGCCATTTTCCGGCCTCACACGCCTCTTTGATTTCTTTAGGTTTAAGCGTGGGCCGGAGTTCGTATAGTGGCTAAGGAAGAATCATTGGGGTTGTCCCCCGGTATGAGAGGAAGGGCGTAAGGAATGAAGCAGTTGGGTAGGAGATCGGACTTGAAGATCCAAAGACCCCGAAAACTTTAGCTGCATTCGAGGTCTCTACAGCTTTACCTTTGGAGATCGTTGCTCTTTCCGGACTCCTTGAAGGTTTATGTTTCTTTGTTAATCTTCCTGAAGGGTCATTCTTGATCTTCCTCCTTCTCTCTGTTATTTTGGGTTGACTCACAGTTGCACCAACACCAATCGAATCACCCTCCACCAGCGGAATTTCCCCTTTGACATCCGAGGTCAGAATGATCAACTCAGAAAAACCTTTCACAGAACCCCTCTTAGGTTGAATTTCATTCTCACCAGCTACGGATTTACCTCCTACTTTCAAGGATTTCAGCTTGTCCATGTCTGGAGATTTTTGTTCTATTTCACCTACATGCATAAATAAAACGTATTAGCAACAAAGAAATGCTCAATACAATCAATAAAGGAGGAAATAAGGAATAAAACAGGAATTACGTAGATATTCATCCCGGACTTCGCTTGAACTAATTAAAAGACGTCTACACAAAAATGCTTTAAAGCGTGTAGAATATGCTTCAAGGGCAAATAACACCGTCGCTGTTTTAGTAGACAGCTCGGACTGATGAGTGTAGTATGCTGAAGAGTTCAGAAGAAAGTGCTCATGAGTCTAGCTCAGAAGAAATTTATTAAGACCCTCTTCGTTCTTCCAGAAGACGGGCTTATTCTTTTTAATTAATATCCGGGTAAAGAAAGACTTAAATGACTTCCCGTCAACTTTAGCCGAATCGGTGTAGGATTCAAAGTTCACGAAGGAACATAGAGTCCGGAGTGTGACTAGACCTACACCGCCTTGCTTGTTAGCCCTCCGAACTACCTGAGTGTAGTAGAACAGCATCGCCACGGTGGGTGTGAAATTTAAGTAGTCACCCAATACTTCTAGAGAACGGATCAATCCCCATCCGTTGGGATGAAGTTGAGAGGGTGCGAAATTTAAGAACCTTAATACACCCATCTGGAACTCGGATAAAGGGAAACGAACTCCGAGGTGATGAAATAAAAAATCGTGCATGTATACCGAACGCTCATCTGGGACAACGTGGTATATCCGTTCTGTAGGGAGCGGTGCAAATACCCTGAACCATTTTTTCATTTCCTCCTCTGCGCAAACTGTAAACCTTGGCTGAATCCGAGCTCCGTCCTCATTCGCGTGATGGGAAGCTAAGTTTTTAAACTCATCAGTTACCCAGCAGAAGGGCCACTTAGCCTGGAGTTCTTCCCAGTTTAGCCGAGAGGCAACTACGGTGTACAGACCTTCTGCTGTTTTCAGAACAGTCTGATCTCCAGAGGTTCCTTCTCCAGTCATCGTTTGAGTCGCGTGGACAAAAATCTCTGCTCTATGATAAAAAGTCACATCGTCAGAAGGGTAACAATCATTACTCATCTCACTTTTAGAAGAGCGACTACAATCAGAGGACGACTCTGAGAAGGGAAAAGTCACTCTCCACTGTGAGTAAGATCCCCTTTCTGAGCGACATGACTCAGCCCTCGGAAGAATCATAGTGATTCTTCCCCCACGATAATTAGGGTTGTGAGAAGTTTATCTCCCCCTCTTAAGATACATTCTTTTGAAGCAAAAACAGCAGAGCAAAAGAAGACGGAAATAACAGAGGTAAGAAAATGGTTACCTCAGATGATAAGGAAGATGAAGACTGAGAAAGCTTCGCAAAACAAGCGGCAAGCGTCCTTACAAAATTTCTACAGAGTTTTGTTAAGGAATCGGAAGTAAGTGGTTCCCAGAACCCACTAAGTGCTTCTTTTATAAGAATCGAAGAGGTTCAAGTTACCAACTCTTAGGGTTGTATCGTCCACGACTAAAACGCGTCGGTTTACAAGTCAAACGACACAGTCATCTCAAATTCATGGGCGCCAAAACAACGCCAATTTGCCAAAAGGCCTCTCCATTGGGCCCAGAAGTTGTAAGCCCATTAAGACCTAAGCGATGGTTACTGAGATATACACCTCAGACGCAATAATTGCTCACGCACATGATTAAAAACATTTAATGCCTAATCATGCGATGCAATTTATGCTTTACAGCCGTTACTCAAATTTTAAGAGTCATCAGTTTCAAAAAACTTTTGAAATTCTCATACAGCGAATCTTTGTCTGAATCTGTTGTAACAACGTCAAGACATCGGATCATTCATTTAAAGAACGGCTCTTCACGGTATAATAATACATGTGTAAGAAAACATTTTCCGCATAAGCATACCGGCATCTAGACCTCTTGCAGGATTGAATAGCTTATATGAACAATTAAACAGTCCCTCACACAAGCTAGGGGACATATGATCCGGTCTTGATACCGGTATCCGATCTACAAGACATATTTCAACGTCTTTGTCAATTTGCTAACGTGCAACCGGTGTCATCGGTATACATCCGGACTCTAATTCCGTATCAGGTGCTCTCCCTATACCGGTTGTCCAGGATAACACCATGACACCGGATAACACACACGTCACTATACAGAAGATAAAAGGCATTGCTACAGGGACCGATCAATAATTCCCTGCACTACGAGCCAAAATCTGCTCACGGGAATGATCAACTTGTCCCCTAAAACCAGCCTACACTCCCTACGCTCAATATAAAATAGCCACTTGACCCAATCATATTGGTAAGTGCGCAATAAAATAATAATTTACAGTGTTATTGGAGGTTAGTGGTTCCCTACTAACGAATCCTCGAATATCGAGCCAATCAGGTATATGAACTCTCTTTATCAATGGAGAGAGGGATCTTTGGACTCTATCAACTTACAATTACTCTCTGAATACATTCCTGACTTGGAATATTATCACTAACTTGAGCGTCGGAAAATCTTTACAGGTGACACAATCTTTCGCCCACATCAACGCGTTATGCCGGTGTGAAGGACCTCCAGGATGCCCAATCCGCTCTCTTCTCATACAGAGACATCGGATATACAAACCGAATACTCATATAACCGGTCTTCAGAGACGTAATCTTCCTACTATTTGTGATTGACCCGACACCAGAACTCTTGACCCCGGTTCAGGACAGATCACTTTCATATAACTCAATGAAATTCAGAACATGTTTTACATCTTATGTAATCATTCATATTCACATAGATGACAAACATCATATTCATTATAGTGCATAAAACACATCGTTCATAATTCTATATATAAATATACCTCAAATCCATCTATAACTATGCATTCAATATGTAAAAGCTCCCCCTACCTTGAATAAAGAATCCCAGAAGCTCCAAGAGCTATCGAACACTTACTAATGGCAAGTCGTAAGTTTCGATCTCTATTCCTCGAAATCAAACAACTTCCTAAAATTTATAATACTTGATTTTAACACCACAATCGATACCAATATCACTTACCAAGTTAATAATCGTTAAATTAGAACCATTTTGGTAAGATATAACTTACCAAATCGAGATGTCAACTTCGAAACCCGCCCCCGAACCACGCTTCAAGCTCCGAATCACTCTAAAACCCTCCGAAGCTACCTTATTTCATTGAAACGGCAATCATTAAATTGTAATCTTATAGAATTAACAATCTAAGAACTACTTTACACCACTTTTCATGAAAACTCAAGGGTTTTGAAAACTCTAAAGCTGCCCACTTATATGAATAGCTTCTAAATGCTTCAAAATCCATGAAATTGCAAGAATTGAATGATGGAAGCAAGATTAAACTAATACCCATGGTGGGTGTTCTTCAATTTACCTTAAGGTGGAGAATTTGAAGTTCTCCCCTTCAATTCAAGCCTCCAATGTGAAAAGGAAATGGAAAAGTGATGGATTTCCACTTTGACTTAATAAATTCAAGGAGAAATTGAAGAAGTAAGAAGATGATTATGCTGTTTGTGAGAGAAGAAGAAAAAAGAAGAAGAAATAACTTCTCTGTTGCTAACGTGAAGGAGAATGGAAGAAAAGAGAAGGAATTTGTATTTTAAATGATTTAGGGATGCGTTGGTCATTTTGGAATTTATTTAATTAACCTCTTAATTTAATTAATTAATCATGCAAATCCTATTTAACTCTTAATTCATTTAGTTTATCAAAGTTGTTAAACTAGGATGTTACAGCTCGCTTAAACGATTTCTTGTGAAGTTGATACTGCCTCATTTTCGCTTAAGCGAACAGGGTCCCGCTCAAGCGAATTCACGAGGAAATGGTTCTGTTATATTTTCGCTCAAGCGGGATGTGCTTCGCTTAAGCGAAATGTTTGTATTTGGCTACCACTAGTGGAAAAAATGGATACAACCACGGGGGTATAATCACGGATTAGTGTGTATCCGTGATTAAAAATGACGCGGTGGCATTTTTGAAATTTTTGAGAAAACTTTTAATCACGGTTGTTATGGCAACCGTGATTAAAAGTCTCTATAATCACGGTTGTATGACAACCGTGGATATATGTCAAAACGAGATGGCATTTTTGAAATTTTTGGGAAAACTTTTATTCACGGTTGTTAGGCAACCGTGATTAAAAGTGTGTCTATAACCACGGTTGTTTGACAACCGTGGTTATATGTCAAAATATTATTCACCTTATTTTTAGGAAAATCCAAAAAAATAGAAAAACATGGAATTTTGATCTGATTTTTTGCGTCATGACTTCTTTTGGTACTTATTAGCCATTCGAGTTGGAATTTTTGAAAAATAAATTTTTGAGTGAGAGATACAAAAATTTTGTGACGACAAAAATCGGCAAACTTCAAACGAGCATAACTTGAGCTAGAAAACTCAGAATCCTTATTGCTGCATATGATTTTGGAGTAGAAAAAAAATCCGCATTCATTCCAACTCGCTATGCCAGTTGGGGTTGCTCAGATTTTCAAAAAACCCTTGTTTTCTCAAATTTTTTTATTTTTTGTGATTTATTTTCTTATTTTTTGGATTTTTAGGCTTCTACTTTACCTACCAAATAAATTCTAAAAATTCTAAAATTTTTTATGGTGTTTTCTAATGCCAAAATAAGATTTTCACATATAACCACGGGTCCCTTGTTCAACCGTGGGTATATGTCATATATATAACCACAGGTCCTGGAGTAACCGTGGTTATAGGTCATACATATATATAACCACGGGTCCTGGAGTAACCGTGGTTATAGGTCATACATATATCCACGGGTACTCGTATAACCGTGGCTATAGGTTATACATATATCCACGGTTCCTTGTGTAACCGTGATTATAGCTTCCTTTTCGTTTTAAATTTCGTAATTTCATGAGCGCGCCTAACTCTCTTTTCTCTCCTTCTTCTCTGTAAGGTTTCTCTTCTCTGTTTTCATGTTTCCATTTACATCTACATTTCATTATTTACGTTCTAGATTTGTTTATTATGTGACTTCTCACTATTTTTCATATGCCATTTACAGGTTTCCCATCGCACGCTATTGCTTATTTACAGGTTTACATTTTAAATTTATACTTGTGTTCTTCGTTTTGTAGTAGCATTCTTGTTTCTTGTTTCTTGTTTCTTGTGGTTGTTCTGATTTTGTTTCATTCATTTACTTTTCTTCATTTCTTGTTTCATTCATTTACTTTTCTTCTGTTTTTGTTTCTTGCGTTCTTGCTGCGTTTCTTATTTCTGGTGTTGGTGTTCATTGTGTTCTTGCTGTTTCTGAATGGTGAAGATGATAACCACGATTTTTAATTTTTTTTTGGTCCAGTACATTTAATCACGATTGTTAGGGGCAACCGTGGTTAAATCCACTCCACTTTTAACCACGGTTGTTCAACCGTGATTAAATATCCTGATATACAACCACGCCCACTTTTAACCACGGTTGTTCAACCGTGATTAAAAGCCTTTTTTAACCGTGATTAAAGCCATTTTTTTCACTAGTGTACTGAACTAATTTTATCCCAGCGAAGATGTTTCGCTCGAGCGAATTAAATAGGTTTTAGGTACTGGACAATTTTTGCTTAACCGGATATGGCCCGCTTAAGCGAAACTATTGGGTTTGATTGCATATTGTGTTTTGCTCAAGCGATTTGTACGCGCTTAAGTGAGTATTATATCGCTTAAGCGAGGTATCACTCACTTAAGCAAATTAACCTGATTTTGATTTCTTCACTTTCTTTTTTATTTTCGGCCTAATGCTAAAATCTCGAGTCATTAATTTGATATTAAAATCTTAGTAAAGAAAATGTGACTCTCGGATTTACACTTATGGCAAGTACACCAGTCGTTAAAATTGTAGAATATTTGATCGTCCCACAGGGATTGTGGTAAGTACCTCAATCTAGGACTAGTACAAGCTGAACCAACACGAAATACAGGTAGTTCATTCGGTTTTTATGATTTTAATGTTTTCTAGTTGTTTTTGGTATTTTCAAAAACAAAGTTAAGATGAATATGAAAAGTGATTAAAAGAAAGCAGGTCAGGATTGCTTCGGCTCACAATTTCCTCAAGAAACAAGCAATTAAGTATAATCGAACTTCACAATCTAGAGGAAATCCGCTTGTGGTTATTCCCTAATTCCTTAGGTGAAAAACACTAATCCTTAAGCAATGAACCTTAATTCCTTAGTGCTCGATTAACCTAAGAATCTAATGCGAAATTGGAGGTTGAACTCTAACTATTCACCTTAATTTGATTAGGCCTGAACTAGTTAGAAAGTTGGAAGTTACCTAAGCTTCAGCCATGATTCCTAACTGGTGAAGTTCTTCATCAATTCTGGATTTGTCAACCCAGCGATTCTACTCCACTCCTCAGCTTGTTCGCCTCAGGATCTTAGAAGTCGATCTACTTGCTCACAGCTTCAAGACTCCATTGCTAACCTTCGCAATCCCAACCTTAGGGATTTAGAACTCCATTGACTTCGGTTCCATCGAAGGATTGTGGAACGTCATGGAGGAGAGGATTAGAGAGAGAAAGATGTGTAGTGAGATGTTCGAAGTGTGTAATGAATATTCTCTGTTCTGTTATTTTGTATCTGTGTATGCGTGTCTCTTCTTTTACATAATATGTACAACCTATATATATGTTTTTTACCTAACTTAACTAACTTAGCAAATAACTTAGAAAACTTAAGTTAACAACTAAACTACTAGTTACACAGTTTACAGAGTAACTAACTAATTACAGCTTAGCTCTTAAGAGGATCCAGCTCAGCCTTAGCTAATTTACAGCACAACACCAGCTAATTGACAGTTCACTACTTAAGTTACTAAGGTTGTAGCAGTGGAGAAGAAGGCAATGGAAGCGGAAACAGTACTGCACCAGGTGTGTGTTGTTGGAGGGAAGAAACAGGGTTTAAGTTACTGCTTTTTCGCTTCAGCTGCTGGGTTTTCGCTTAAACTGATTAACTCTCGCTTGGGCGAGCTCGGGAATTGTACTGCAGTGTTGCTTTGTCGCTCAAGCGTTATGGCGAAACTTAGGCAAATTGAACATATGTAATGCAGAATGGCTTTCTCGCTCAAGCGTGATAGAGTAGCTTAGGCGAAAGGTGATGTTTTGAGGTTACGCTTGAGCATAGGCTTGCTTTGCTTGAGCGAACTTTGACCATCGCCTGGGCGAATTAAACTATCGCTTAAGCGAATTATCTTTTCAATCAGCATTTCTGAAATGGACGCTCGGGTTCTTCCTTTTTATTTTCAATCGGTTCCTTGTTCTCTTTTGGAGTCGGTATGTTGGAAATCTTTGCAGTCAGCTTTTCGTTAATTCTTTTCGGTCAACCCTTTGAAGTCTCGCCTAGTCGGTCTTGTGAACTTCCTTCAGTCGGATTTACGAATTCTCACTCGGCTCTGTAAATTCTTGCTCGGCTTTTTGTAATTTTCACTCGGATTTGTCTTCTTTTCTCGAGTACGCCCTGTTCCTGCACTATTAAACAGCTAATTGCCTAGCATTTATACGCTAGCTGCTTAGTGAATTTATAAACACTTCAAAATTCCTTAACTAATTAATATTTTCAATCGTTTTCTTACATAAATGAAGTACTTTTGAAATTCATAACTAAAATACGAATTGTTATCAAATTATTAAATAATACTAACAAACTAACCAATAATTACTGAATAATGTTAAATAAATAGGTGAAATATTTAAGTCTTTTCAAGACTTATCACGACCCTTTTCTCATATCCTCATAGGCATATGCCCTGTATACATGATTCTTTTTCGCTGTAAACTCGAATATTTTGTATACGCGTTAGGGCTAATTATTTATCAATCCAGTTTACAAATTCTAAAATCTTACTCTTTGACTTTCCGTGGTTTGGGTCTTGATGTAATGTTGAAGTGTTGAACCTCCTCTCAATTATGAAAAATTTATTTGTACTTTTATTGATTGATTATCTTAATTACATCGAGGTTCGGGTCCAAAAAGTCAAGGGTGTGACATTAGGTTCAAAACTGCCCCTCTTCTCAATTCCCCCAGGTTGGTCTTCATCAACCTCCCTCTACAAATGAGACTTCCTTGCTCTTCTCCTCTTCTTATTGTGAGTTGTAACCTTAACCCTTTTTCCTTTAACATAACCCTTTTCCCTTTAACCTTGCCCCCTTCAGCATCAACATTCTCTAAACCTTTATTCACATTACCAAAAAGATCAACATCATCTTTTTCCTCATCACTGTCCCTGAATGTAACATCCAAGACACTGTCATCCTCACTTTCAACTCCCCCTATAGTTGAACATCATCACTAGCACCCTCTTTAATTCCCCCATGCACCTGATCATCATAACCAGCATCCTTATCACCTCCTCCCTGGACCTGAACATCATCACGAGCACCTTCTTGATCATCACCCTACACATATTCATCACAACCAGCACCCTCATAACCTTTATCCTGCACCTGATCACCACAACCAATACCATTATCAACTTCCACTTCAACTCCATTAGCCTCATTAACAGCCTAGCTATGTTTTCCATCCTCAAGTAACAATGATTCCTCAACAACAATTGCCTCTAAGAGGGCATGCACTACATATATCTCTAGCATCCCCATTCGCTGTGACAGTCTAAATATCTTCATAGCCCCATTATCATCTTTCAGTTCCTTTAAACCATGTTGATATCCTTCCACAGGGGCTTTATACCATAAACCACTTACATCAATATATCACATCTCCTTAATGAGTCCTAATGCTTCAAAATAGCTCCACTTATCAGCATCAATGTCCCAAATAGAACTCTTCCCACCCTCAATACACAATACACAATCCAGTGATGCATATAAACCCAAAGAAGAGCTTTTATTTAGACGCGTACCTTCTCTTTCGATGGATATAGTCCTTACAACTCGAAATGTTAATCGACGATGACGTAATTCCTTCTAAGAACTACGACAACCACAATCGTTCCTTCTGTTCTCCACAACTTCCTTTAACGACAAGTTTCAAAACATTTTTGGAGACAGAGGGAATTCCTAAAGTCTTTGTACTTTCCTCTCTTCCTATACACTACACAAAAGGACACCATCTATTCACGTTGGTGATATGTAGGGAAAAAGTTAGTGACAAGTAAGCTTCCTCTGTCTTGCTAACTAACGACGTTACCAAAAGGGAAAACATTGGGGCAACTTAAAAATGTTGGGGGACCAAACTGATACAAAAAAAAATATGGGACTAGACTGTGACTTTTATTAAACGTGAGGGACCATGTGTATATTTTAAATAAAGAAAATATTTTTATTTAAAAAAACCTTCAATTAGATCATTGCTCTTAAAGATGTCACATGTTTTTTTATCACATACCAAAAAATATATTGGATCTCAGATAAATTGTTATTGGCCCAAACATTTTCCCAAAATTCATTTCAAAACACTAAAAAATAATATAAAGTAAAAGTTAACCTCTCAAATGATCGTTGACTTATAAAAGAAGACACAACATATATTCTTTAACTTTGTCAAATGTTTGATTTTGATTTCCTAGTTTTTAATTTTATAATTTGGTTCCTTAAACTAGTTAATATTTAACATTTGATCCCCAACCTCTAAACTATTTGATTGGATATATTTTGGGTACCCCTTAATATTTTTCATCCAATTTATAATGTGAATAAGTGTATAACAAATTATTTTAATATAATATTTATATTATTATTCTATAAATCAGTATTTTCTATTAATTATCAAAGTAATAATATAACCACATAATTATTTAGATAAAAAAACGTAGGGATCAAATATATCAATAAATCGAACAACTTAAAAACTAAAATCATACAATAAAAAGTTAAGACTAAATATCAACAAATTGAATAATTTAAAAATCAAAATAATGCAATCAAACATTTTACAACATTAAGAGACGAAAATATAATTTCACCTAAATTTTTTGAGTTTTTATATTTTATATTAAAAATAAAATAAAATAAAACTAAGACTAAGACTGAGCGTCAGTATTGACCATTGACCTGGTTCATTAAAAAACTAACTTTTTTTTAATTCAGCCAAAGCTAAAACAAATAACGAAGAGAGAGAGAGAGAGAGAAAGAGAGAGAGAGAGAGAGAGAGAGAGAGAGAGAGAGAGAGAGAGAGAGAGAAAGCCTCGGCTAAGGGCTTGATTGGCCCATCAGCACCTAAAACAATAACAAAAAAGGGAATTTCTCATGACCAAAAAAAAAAAAAGGGAATTTCTCCCTGCAAAACATCACTTCACTTAGCACTTACGATTCATTACGTTCGCTTCTTCCATTCTGCGGCACCGCCAACGTTGTTCATCTTACATCTAGAAAGTGTTCAAACGATAATAGTTTCAATACGAACATCAATTTTCCTTTTCCTTCTTCCTCTACATGCGATTCCTTTTCGTTTCCTGGCCAAGATTTGTCTCTTCATATCCAACAAAAACAACTTGACGTTGATCAAGTTATAATGCAAAGAGTAGGTTCCATTTCATTAAAAGAAACACTCGCCCTTTTGTTTATTTTTTATTTTCTTATATGGATATTATTAAAAAATCTGACTTGTTATGCTTTCATTTCATTCAAACACAACTTTTTATTTAAATCGTAATTTTTTTCAATATGGGTATTAATCAAAATTTGATGTTTTTTTTTCATGGGTTTTATTTTTTAGGTAGAGAAAGTGGGAATGGAAGTAGAAGAGAAGCGAAAGAGGCAAGCTAGGAGGATAATAAAAGCTGTTGAAATTGGGGTGATGAAGAAATTGAAGGCAAAGAAAAACGAAAGTGAAAATTTTGAAAAATCGAACTGGGCATTAGAAGAGAAAATGAAATCATTCTGCATCAGAAAAATATTATTCGCTTTCTTGTTAGCTACCTTGCTTTCGACAGTGTAGTGATGGTGAAGACGTACTGGAAACAAGAAGACCACCGTCACGTAGGATATTTTAACGTTAGATACAACTTTTAACCAACTAAAAATATGAAATCCAATTTTAACCTTTTTAAAACGAGATTCACATTTAAAAGAAGTTGGCGATGATTAAGGGAGAAAAAAACGTGGCATAGGAAGAAATACCCTAACAAAAAAAGGAATGGCAAAAAACAAAACAACCCTAAAAATAATATAAGAAAAAAAAATCAACGGAGAACCCCTCCTTTTAACATTTTCTTCTTAATACATTAGGATTTAGGAATATGGGAAAAGAAATAATGTGGAAGGGATCATATGATATAGCACTAAATAGAATCACCAAAATTAAAAATTGTTAAATTCTTATATAGTGCATGTGTTATACAAAATATATTTTGGCAGTAGTAGATATCACTATATAGTGATATTAAAAGAAATAATGAATTTGTTTAGGAATAAAATCGAAGATGGATATGAAATAAATATTGAAGAGATTATGTATGTGTAGGCAACTAATTTGTAATCTATAACCTTTAATACATATTTTCTGAACAAATCTAATTTATTGATCAATAATCTTCAATATATTTTATTTACTGTAACTTTTTTATTTACATTGTTTCTGAAGTTCAGAGTAACTCATACCCATAACTTAATCAACTGAAGAGTCTTAGCAAATACGGCAACGCATGGGTTTACTGCAGTTGCTGGTGGCATTCGATAAGTAAATTCAAACACTGTGAATGTAACAAACTAAGAGCAACAGATTGAAATTAATTCCAGCAAGCATTATATAACTGGTAGGATTAATTAACAGCCAAATTTAATCCATCCTATTAATGCATCGCTTGCACTTGTGTTTCCACTGTTGCGTAGTCCCTATTGGAGCAAGTACATTCCAGTGTCAGTCTTGGTGAATCCATGTGTTGTTTCAAATAGTCAAAAATTCTTTCAATGTGAATCTCCTGGGCACAGCAAACTTTCACATTCCATCCAACTTTTGCCTCCTTTAGGCTAAGAAACTTCTCCCAAATAGCCTACCATTTGATAGGAAAAAGATATATTAGTATAGGCTGCATATATAGCTAATTAACCGCTTATGGAGATTAATGCAGATATATATACCCTTAAATTCATATATGCGTATAAAACATGAACAATGAAACAACTTTTGGTAACATAATATGAAAAGTATTGAGTTTTTTCTTTTACCTGTTTGAGTGTGCTGTCATGTAATGCTAACAGAATCAGAGATAAGTGACCCACTAACGAATCAGAAGAGGGGAGGAAAGCATTGCAATCGGTTGTTATAAGCACACTCAAGTCAAATATATGTCTATTTTTTTTCAAAAGATGGAACATCACTTCAATCAGCCCATCGAGAATAATCACACGCTGAAAGAATCATAATATTTATTAACTCAACAATACATGCATGAAATATATAAGCAAACAAAAAAAGAGAAAATTTCAAGATTTTAAAGAAGTGTTTTACCCTCTTGTTGGTAAATATGATCATTTGCAAGTTCTTAACAGAATTGGTAGCTCTTCCAAACAACTTTTCCATTCCATTAAATATCACAGAATGACGATCTTGAACCCATAGAAATTCATAAGAAAGATCTTTAGGATCAGTATCGTTGGCTAAAATGAATGGCATCCGATTGGATGCATATTCCAATGCCAAGAGATTTAGACAGTCAATCTCTACCATCTCTGTCTCAGCTGATCTACAATATTTGATTGTCAATGTCCTAACACTTTGGCTACAAATCCTACCACTGACCAAAACACACATCAATCTTAATTCCAACAACGACTTGAACATTGAAAGCTCACAAGAAGGCCAGGAATTCAAGTGCAACTTCCTCATAGTTTCGCAACCCTCCAAGTTAATAATTACACTTTTACCTCTACCAGACTGAATGAGAGTGTGACACATTGGTGATCCAATTTTAATTGTGAAAACATTTCTACAAAAAGACAAAACTAATTTCACAAGCCTAACAAGACCTGAGAGTTCAAGGGTCTCAGATGTTTGACACTCACGAAGAGATAGAACCTCAACAAGGGGACAACCTGACACCAACTTTCTCATTAGCTCATCTCTAACATCAACACGAGTAAAGGACAAAACTTTGACACAAGGAAGGTTAAGGGTCGAACATGCTCTTATGAAACAACAAGAAGTACTCAACTGAAGTTTTTGTAGTGTGTGAGAATCAAAGACAATGTTTGCAAGATTATCACATGGGCCTAAAATGAGAGACATGTTTTGGACACTAAGGGAAGAAACTGTTTGCAAGATAAAGTTTATTTGATGGGATTGGGATCTACCTTCAACAAAACACTTGACCAAGAGCAACTCAAATGTGTTTATGTTATTGTTGGGTTGGATTTGGAGAGAGCGGTTTAGAGAGTTTCTGACATAATTCATGAAGAACCTTCTACCATTGATGTTGTTGAAGGAATAATCAATGTCCCTAAGGAAGTCTATTTCATGGAACAACATGGTGGGTCTAGAAGCATGAAGGTTGTTCCATGTCTTTGATAGGACACTGGTTCTTGCAGCGTCTTTGTTGGAGAGAAGAGAGTAAATATGGTGGTGGATTATAGGTGCTGGCAATTGAGAGATGAAGTCTTGGTTTTTGGTCAATTGTGAGGAAGCCATGACTAGGTATATGATTTAGTGATGAAGAACTTTGATTTTGTTTTGCACTTCCACCACTCAAGTTGTGTTCACTCGTGAATGCTTACAACATTATAAGTAGTACCATAAATCAACCTTGGTCTATTGGTGAAAATAGAAAGAAATGATGGAGAGGATATGTTACTTTGACTTCTTTAATGATTTTTCGTTTTTATTAGAAATCCAACTTGTGTATATAGGTCCACAACAACTTATACATATTACTTACCAATTGAGATGGTTCTCATGACATTTGACTTCTTTAATTAATTAAAAATAAGATTATTTCATCTTATTTTATAGAACAATTCATGTCAAAACATATATTAAAAAATATTATAATATTTTAAAAAGATATTAATGACTAATTTTTAAGGCACTATAAGTTCTATTCAAATATTAATAATAGTATTTTTTAAAATAAAAATAAATGAGGCAAAATAATAAATATTGAAGTTTTTCTTATAAATAGAATATAAAAACATTCTTTTTTATCTTATAGATAATAAAACTAAAGGGGTAAGAAAACCCTTAATGAATAGTCTATTGACACATTATTTTATCTAGAATAATAAAACAACTCTGCACTTTAAAACAATACAATGTTCTATTTTCATCTTGCATTTTTTAAAATGTCTCGTAAAGAGAGTAGGTGTAGTGTGAATTCTTAAAATTCTCTACTTTGGTTAGGAAAAGATAAATTATAAATAAAAAAAAGAATATAATATGATAAGGATTATATAAGTCTTTTACATATATATATATATATATATATATATATATATATGATAATATCAGTTTTGAAAAAAACACTTTACACTGAAAGTTTATTTAAACTAAAAGAAAAATTATTAAATGAAAGAATAAGTAAATAAAAAATAAGTGCACCATATTAATTATTTTGTTCGCATTCAAATACTTGACCTATAACTGGCTTTTTAGGAAATAGTAAAAGTAACGCTTTAATTGTTTGAATTCCAAACAGTAATTTATTATGGCATATATAATAAAATCGTATTCAATGTAAAGAAAGACTTTGGAAGCAAAATTTAAAACTAAGAAAATCAATTTTTTGAATTCGTGTATCCTATTAAAAATTTAATCGGATTCTTTTCACCATTATCTTTTTCCTGGTTAGAGATATATCGTTTTAACCCCAACATTATTTTGCTACTTTATCACAACTTATCTATATTCGATTGGTAAAATTTTTAAAATATAAATTAGCAAAGTATTTAAGGGATGATTTGTGTCATTAAAATAAATATTACTTTTATCATAGTAAAAATATAAATTAAAAAAACACATGACTAGGAAAATCTATCAAGTAAAATAAAAATACTTTTAACACGTGTAAGAAAAGCGATAAAAAGTAAATAAAAAAAGTTATATGTTATTTGTTTGATATTCAAATAATTAAATTGTTACTTGAAAAATCATGAAAGAAAAATTTAAGATCAATCAGAGAGAGTAAAATAATTTTAAACAATATATATATGTTTAATTATATTTAATCTTAACATAAAAAATTATATTTAATCTTTTCCATTATTATTTATTACACCATTAATTGCAAACATTTATTGTCATATTCAAGATTTGACTAGACTACACATTCAATTAATAACATGTTTGGTCTCTTGTGTAAAACAGTTTTCGTTAGACTTTATCAATAAATATTTATTAAATACTATATTTTAAAATGTAATATATTATTTAATTATTAAATATATTTATTACATAGAAATATATTTAAAATAATTTTTAATATATTTAAAAAATATTAATATATTTAATTCTTAAAATACATTATGTGATGTGTTTAAAATATATTTAAATAAACATATTATTATTAAAAACATTTATTATTTGATGTATTTTAATATTATTAAAAAATATATTTAATAATATTTATTATTAAGTATATTAGTATTTAATGAATGTATTATTAATAAAATATTTTTGATGATCATATAATAATAAATATACAATAAAAATTTTTTAAACTATATTATGATTGTTATATTTAATAATATATATTATTAAAAACATATCTAATAAAATATTTTCAAATATATAATAGGCAAAATATATAACTTGTTCTTTATCTTTTAAGTTTGTTTCACTAATATTATTTAAATAATAAATTTTGTAATATATTTATATATTTTAAAAATATATTTCCTATGAATATATTTAACAATAAATTTTAATAATAAAGTTATATACAATATATTTTAATATATATTATTATGTAAGTTATTATTATATATATTTTAATATTTTAAATATTTTAGTATTAAAATATATATCAAAACTTATTTATTTATATTATTAAAAATATTTTCAATTATATTCATTATATTGTTAATAATAAAATATTATACATTTTTATTATATTATTATACTAATAAAATATTTAATAATATATTTAATAATAAAAGATATTTAAGAATATATTTAATAATACACCTAAAATATTTAATAATAAAATATTTTAAAAATATTTAATTATATTATTAAAATAATATTTGAAAGTATATTTAATTATATTGTGATTAATAAAATATTTAAAAATATATTTAATAACTAAATATTTAATGACAATATATTATAAATAAAAATAAACTATATAAATAATATATGTTTATTTAATTAATTATTAAATATATTCATAAGAAATATGTTTTTGAAATATATAATTATATTATAAAATTTATTATTTAAATAATGTTAAAAATATATTTAATCAATATATATTATCAATAATATATATGTATTAATTAATAATTGTGAATTCATATCCTCTGTAACACTTATTTAATAAAAATATGGGGGAAAGTTTTCTGAATTTTATGCATCAATTTGATCTCTCGGAAGCCCCAAAACATATATATGTCACTATATAATTCTCTAAAAATTGGGTTTTAGTATTGTTTATTTTCTCATTTTTTATATGTTGTAATATATTACTTGTTATGTTTTGGATAATAGATGTCATTGTCATTATGTTTGGCAATTGATTTAAAAATTTTATAGTTCAGATTATTTTTAAATTATGAAATATATAAAAGAAAACAAGCTTAAAACTTGAAATGGCCCAACAAAGATCCAAAGTCCCTCAGTGATTTTTTTTAATAAAATAACGTAATGAAAAAACAAACAAGCTTGAAAATTTATAGTTCAAGTTTTTTAAAATTATGATACAAAATAATAGAAAACAAACAGAATTGAAATTTGAATTAGCCCAGAATAAGACCCAAATGGAATTGGGAAGGTTAAAGATATTTAAAAAATGTGAATAAAAATATTGGGTTGAATACTTGAATGGGTCAATAAAGGCCCAAACCGATAACCCACTCGTCGAAACCGCAACCTGAATTATCTACTGTCGCGACCAGGATCGCGACGGCGCGGCCGACCCTCAAAATGATTTTTTTTTCGAAAATAAAAACAGGAAGTCGCCACCAACGTTTTTATCCATAGGAAAAACATTGGGAAAAAACTAAGTTCAGTAAAGCACTGGTTTAAAAAAATGAGATTCAAGTTCGGGAGTCGGTTACGAGTAGGGAAGGTATTAGCATCCTACATCGCCTGTAAAAAAACAATACCAAGATTGAAAATGAGCAACATAAATAGCCTTTCAAAAAATGTTTTATTTCTTCCTTTTTATTATTATTTACAAAAATAGGGGAAAATCAACAAGACGTCACGTCTAAATTGATTCTCATGGAAGTGATAAAAACGAGACAACAATAAAAAAATGGGAAAGGTGGGCCCGACAGGATTTAAAGTCCTGCTCCTACGTATTCTTGAGTTACCAAGAAATCAGGGTTACGTAGTTCTTGATTATTTTTTTTTAGGAAAAGACTAAAAGATTAATGGTGGATGATGTTTTTTGGCTAGTCTGAATGTGAAACACTTATTTTGTTTTGTTATCTATTTATTACGAACCTAGGAAGGGGTAAAAAGAAAATAAAAGAAAATAACGGAAATTTATTTAAGTGGGAAAATGGAAAACCAAGTGAAAAAATGGAAAGCCGAGTGAAAAAATGAAATACCGAGTGAAAAATGAAATACCGAGTGAGAAAGTGGAATACCGAGTGAAAATTGGGAGACCGAGTGAAAATTGGGAGACCGAGTGAGAAGAGGGACGGTATTGGAGTTAATAGGAGAGGGACGGTGTTGGTGAGGATTTTTGAGGGGTGCTGGACAGTGTTGGGCTGAAAAGAGGGGCGGTGTTGGAGTTGATAAGAGAGGGACAGTGATGGTAAGGATTTTAAAGGGTGCTGGACAGTTGGGAGAGGAAGAGTGAGGACAGCTGGGAGGATTTGTGAGGAGAGTAACAGTGTGGTTTTTTTTTGGGAAGAGAGGGATGGTGTTTGAGAGGAGGAGGACGGTTGAGAGAGGAAGAGAGGGACTGTGTTGTACGGTGTTGGGGTTCTCTAATGAAGGCTCCCCTTTTTCTTTTTTGAAGGCTTCAGGATCCTCTCTATTTATAGAGGTCCTGGACGCCCACCATCAATGGCAAGTAGGGCTTCCCCTTTTGTCCTGCAGTCAGCCGCCCCACTTGATCAGCGTTGGATACAGCCTGGATGGAGTTGGTGGACACAGCTTGCACCTAGACAGCCATAGGGGTCGGCAGCTAGTGGGTCTCTCCTTTGTCACTTTGTCAGCCGCCCCCCACAAGTCAAAGATCCACTTGGATAGTGGAAATCCAAGTCAGCAAGGGCACTCGGTGGGAATATGGGTCGGATTTTACCTTCTCTCCACAATCCGAGTGGAAAAGGTGTCGGTCTTCACTTTGCCTCCTGAATCCGAGTGGAAAAGGTCTGTTTTGTGCACAAGACCGAGTGGAAAAGGTGTTGTTTATACAAAAACCGAGTGAAGAATGACTCGAAACCGACTGAAATGGTTGGAGTACGACTCGGAATTGGGTGAAAGATGACTCGGAATTGGCTAAAAGAATGGCTCGGAAATGGCTAAAAAGGATGACTCGGAAATGGTTTAAGTATGGCTCAGAATTGGGTGAAAGGATGGCTCGAAATTGGCTAAAAAGGATGACTCGGAAATGGTTTAAGTATGGCTCGGAAATTGGTGGAAATGGGCTCGGTGATGATTGGCCAAAAAGGGCTCGGGAATGGGTGAAAAGGATAGCTCGGAAGTGAAACAAAGGTGACTCGGAAATTGAGTGAAAGGATTCACTCGGTGCTGACTGAAGATTGGTTCAATCGGTACTGACTGAAAAGAAAATGACTCAGAACTAACTGAAGAGGGTTCACTCGGTGCTGACTAAAGAGGCATCACTCGGTACTGATTGAAGATTCTTCATTCGGTGCTGACTGGAAATTCTTCATTCGGTGCTGACTAAGAGAGGACTCGGTACTGGGAAGTAAATGACTTATTTGGAACCTCTCACAATGTTCCAGTCGGCCCTGTCTCTGGAAATGGACCACTCGGAGAAACCTTGCTCGGATTTGCTTGGTAGTATCAGTTTCAAGTACTCAATCGGAGTTGCTTCAATTGGAGGAGTTTTGCTCGGCAGTGCCTCTGCTTGAAGCATTCATTCGGTCCCTCTGCTTGATTCAATCAGCATCTCAGAGTATTTTACTCGGCTTCTCAGCATCATTCTTTCTTTGACTTAAGACTGATTCAATCATGAGGTAAATTTCACTCGGAAACACATCACTTGGATTGAATCACTCGGAGAAATTTTTGGTCGGATACATCTCTCGAGTAATTTAATCAGACTCATTCATCAAGCTTGTGCATCAACTCACTCGGATGCATTTTGTAACATCCCAGATTTTTGAGAAAATAACTTTATTGGATGATGATAATTAATTATTCATGGTCAAATAATTATGGGAGATGTTGTTAGACATTAGAGGTGAATTATCGGTAAATTAAGATTTACCGGAAACGAATGAATTAACAGATGATGTGGGACCCACTTAATTGAATTAACTGTTTGATGGGTCTAGAATGTTTGGAATATTATGGTGATTAAGATGGTGTAGTTAGAATAATTTTTAGTGCTAAGGAGATAATTAATTGGACTCGACGTATGATATGAAACGGGGAAAATACGAGCTAAAATTGGATTAAAAAAATGAGAATTCCTATTTCTCCTCTATTTTAGTCGTGGTCTCTCTTTTCTTTTCACCTTTCACTTTTTTAACCAATGGATATAGAATTTTATGGCACAATGGACAAAAGCATTGAGACATGGTTGTACCCATTGGACAATGTCCAATTTTTACACATCTTCTCTCTCCCTTTTCCCTCATTTTCGGCAGCTCCCTCTCACTTTCTTTTCTCCTTCATTTCTCCTCCTCTTCTCCCTTTCTCCTCCAAAAACCGTTTCCCCCCACTTCTATCCTCTCCATTCACCATTTTCACCCAAAAGCTTGGATATGTGAGGCATCTATGGAGCATAGGAGCATGCATTGGTCTTCTCCCCTTCTTCTTCACCCTTATTTTTGTTTTGGTGGAGTTTGGATTTAAGGTAAAGATTTCTTACCTCCACATCATTCTATTATGGTTTTGTGTTATTGGGTTGAAGATGATAATGTTAGAAGCCTTGCATGTGGATGGGTGTTGATTATGTTGGTTAACCTAGAGTGAAACTTTAAGCATGAATATTGGAGGTGTGAAATTGAACATGGTTGATGTTGTGGGATGAAGAGAAAGTTATAGTGACCATAAAGATTTTAGGAGATTGATTGAGAATATTGTTAAATGATTTTAGATGGAAAACCCTAAGTGTGATAAATTGGGGATTTTTGCCAAATTGATGATCTTAGTGATTTTGATGCCTTGGGAGTGGATTTATATGAGGAAATGAACATTTAGAAGTATTGGGATTGAATATTGATGTTGATAAAATAGGGAGCTAAGTCATGAGTTGCAAATGAGGAAATATGCACGTACATAGGTATGTTGATTTGAGGGATTAGTAAGTGTTGATATTTATGATGTTGACAATGATTGCGAACCATTAATATTAGACTAAGAGAATGGATGTTTAAATTGATGAAGCCTTAGGTCTTGTTATAGGCCATGGTGTTGTTGATGTTGGGTTGTTTAGCCCTTTGAAATCTAGAAATCTTAGCTTTGGGGAAAGGAATTCCCGAAGCCTAATACAAGCATATGAATTTGGAGTATTAGACAAGTCTAGGATTTGATCATGGGTTAGGTGATGATGTCTAAGATGATGCTTTGTGATAGAATAATAATGGCAATTATATGTATATTTGTTGTGATAGGATTGCATCCCCGACGATGATGCGGAGCGATTGAGGCATTTGGAGCATTGGAATTGTGGATCTTCTCTCGAGGTAGGAGAGGAGTTTGCATTTCAAGTGCATGAGTGATTAATTGATAATTATGTTATGTGTGAACTCATGCATTGCCTTGCCAAGAACTAATTGTATGTTTGAATTGTTGAAATAGTGAATGAAGGCTTGGCTTATGGGAATGTTGTGGAAATTGTATGAATATATGATGTTGATGATAAATACTTGATATCCCTTTGAATTGACATGAATCAAATGTTTGGTAATATTCAATGAATAGGTGAATTGAACAGAGCGTTGAAGATTATGTTGTGATAAAGTGGAATGATGATGAGGGATGGTTATATAACTCTTTCTCATAGCTAATGAATTGATATTTGAAATTGAGATGTATGAATGGTCGAACCAGGTTCTAAGTGCATAAAGAGAGGAGTAAGAAAGATTAATCTAGGCCAAACTTATATATATAAAGGTTTTGATGTGAGAAGAAGAGGGAAAGACTGAGTTTCTAAGCGTGAACTGGTATTCTCGCTCAGGCGAGATGGATTCTCGCTCAAGCGAGAATCCCCTGGACCAAAATTATGGTTTCTGGCTCCATCTCGCTCAGGCGAGATGGCGTTCCGCTCAAGCGAGGTGCGTACAAATGAGGATGGAAGATACTGGACGAATCTCGCTCAAGCAGGCGTGGCCATGCTTGAGCGAGCGTGATGGAAAAATTGCACTGGGTGAATCTCGCTCAAGCGAGTGATGAGGCATGCTGGGTCTCGCTCAAGCGAGCGAGTATGAGATTGGATACTGGAAGATTTCCGCTTGAGCGAGAGTGACTCGCTCAAGCGAGATAATGACCTGATGCTCTTAACTTCTTCGCTCAAGGAGAATTTTTGGGCGCCCAAGCGACCCACTCCAATCTCGCTCAGGCGAGTGTGAGGCTCACTCAAGCGAGCGAGCGTGAAAACGCTACTGGAAGTATTTCGCCCACACGAGAGGACTCGCCCAAGCGAGTGATGTTGATCTCGCTCAAGCGGTGGTGAATCTCGCTTGAGCGAGTTGCCCAGAAATGAAATTTATTTTATTTTCCTTGTATTGGGCTTATGTTGGACTCCTTTTCTTTATAAGATGAGATGATTAAGGGGATGTGTTAAGGACAATATAATGATGATAAAACATGGAAGTAATTGGGATTAATTGGCACTTTGGGATCAATTGCTTGTGATGTATTTGCCACCAAAATAGAGTAGCCAAAGAATAATAATGAGGATATGATGGTGGGGTTATGAGAGATATTCCAGAATAATTATAAGACCGAGGGGTAAATGAATAAATGACATTGTATGAATTATAATTGGATGAATTAGAGGAAGTATGATATTAAATAATGCTAGATGATGATGTTGAACACTCTCTTGCACAAAGAGGTGTATATTTATATTGATGAATGGTTATGTACTATTGTGTATGATACAAGCATGGTCTTGTATGTGTGGTACGAAATATGAAATTAATAATGTTGTGAATGCCACACAATTTTGTACATATACATATATGAGTATACTTGAGCAATGGTAATGGATAATGAGATGATAATCCACTAAATGAAGTGTGATAATATTGATGAATAATATGTGATGTTGAAATGCCATAGTGGCTGTTTGCAAGTATTGACTTGCGTGTGTGATGTGAAATATATATGCAAAAATATGTTGAGATGGAAATGCCACATTAAAACTTGAAAATAATAATTATGAAACCAACAAGGTTGAAACCCACTAAGGTGTATGGTGGTGTTGGTGATTGTGATGTTTGATGAGTGGCATTTAGGATGCACAGAGTGAGGATGCATTTGATTTGCATTTGCATTGCATCCATGGCATATCATCGCTGTCTATGTGGAATATTAGGGGGTTCCACTAGGCAGGCCCAGTGGGAGGGCGGCTCAGTGCACGAGCGTATTGTTGATTTCCCCTGTGACTCGGTGTGTGAGTCACGAAGCTGTCCATAGTTTGGTGACGAGGCACCCTATGTGGCAGGCCCAGTGGGCGGGCGGCTCTATAGTGAGCGAGTTACCTCGGTGTCCGACGGGGCACGGCTCTCTCGATGTGTGTTCGGGAGAGGCCCGTAGCACTTTTGGCAAGTGAGGCCATGTTGTTGATCCGCAAGTCACAGGGTGACTAGTGCTACAGATGGGCGATAGCGGTTTGGTACCAGTAAAAGATGTTGTTGAGATGCATGCATGCTTTGAGATTGTGTACACATTTTACTACTGCAGTAGGGGCATAGTAGCACACCTATGCTTGACCCACAACTTGGTGTTTATTCCCACAGTCGGATCCGCATTGGTTGTCAAATTCACATAGTATGGAGATATGCCAGAATATGATAATGATTGATGATGATTGAGATGTTAATATTGGTGTCGATGAGATGCGAAGTTAATATGATGAAAGACCACATAAAAGTAATAAATGATATGAACATATGAAATGATGTTGAATATGACGATATGTATGATATGGCCCAATGTAATGAAGGGCGTATTTAATTATGATTGGTAATGATGATGTTAGCCCTAGTGGCTTGATGAAAGACCAAGATGGTCTATATTGATGAGTTGGCCCATTGGGGCGATATGATAGATATGTGTTGGCCCATTGTGGCGGTGTTATAGATGTGTATATGCTTGCTTTGCTATGATTTGATGAATAAGCATGAAATGAATATATATTGTTGAAATAATAATTTATGATGATTGTTGGTGTGTTTAGCAAAGCATACATGATGTTGATATGCATATGCACATAATTTCAATTGTATTCATATCGTCATTTGAAATGTAAACTCACTCTCCCATGTGGTCTACTTTTTAGTATTGGTGCAGGAAAACCATGGGAAGAGGATGATTTAAAAGTAAAGCTTTTGGGAAGGTAAATGGTTGTAACGGGATGCCTTGGCCGGCAGCCACTGTAATCTATTGGGTTGTAAATGAATGTATGTAATAGTACTGACCTTAGTAGTAATCTTGAATGTATTGTGAATAAAAACTTGAGTGGTTATTGTATTGGTCTTTGGGGGTGTATGTACTCATACCCGCTTGATTAGTATATAAGTGTTGATGACTCATGCCTTGTGGTCGAAATGGATATGGACCTTGATGATGTATGATGCATGACCACATAGATAAGTATATACCTATATCTTAGGCATAGTATGCTTATGTGAATATGTAAAATGAAGATGGTTGTCTACTAGGCCTATGTTATGCCATTGCATGCGTTGCCGAGCCTTTTCTCATATCTTCATATATGGGACTAGGCGTGTGCCCGGTATACACATTTTTCTTCCGCTGTAAACTCTGTTATTTTGTATACCGCATGGGCAACTATTTATCGATCCAGTTATAAGTTTTGAAATCTCGCTCTTTGGTTTTCTGTGATTTGAGTCTTGATGTGGTCATGGTGGTGTTTTGGAAATGTTTTCTAACGCGAAAAATTTACTCGCATTTTTATTAATTATGACGATCACATCGGGATTCGAGTACAGAAAATCAGGGGTGTTATACATTTGCTCATGAGTCTCCAATCGGATGTTCTCACTCGGGATTGTTCATTCAGGAGTCGGACTCATATTTCAATCAGAATGGAACTTGAGAAAGATTTGACCACTCAGGCATATTCACTCGGAACGGACCTTAGGAGTCGGTCTTATATTTCCAATCAGGATGGTTTCACTCGTCAATCAATCATTCGGATTCATTCACTCGGATGTTCACTCGGAAACAGCATTCTCCACTCGGATATATGCCTCTGGACGGTATTTATTCAAATTCAGTTTTTTTTTCACTCGGACTGGCTGCAACCGGGAACCTTCCACTCGGAAACTTGTCAGTCGGAGACATCCCACTCGGAATTTCACTCGGAACTGACCTTGGGAGTCGGTCTTATCTTCCAATCAGAATGATTTTACTCATCATCCATTCATTCGGATTCATTCACTCGGCGTCGGTCTCATCTTCCAATCAGAATTTGGAATTCAGCTTCAACAATGCTTCCCACTCGGATGTGTTCATTCAGGAGTAATCAGAATTTGGATTGACAATCTTCCTTTCGGATTCATTCGGAGTCGGCCTTGTTTTCACTCAGATGTGCTTTCCTTGAAGTCTTCATTCGGGCTTAATTTTCATTCAGACTGGCTTCAGTCGGGAATGTATCCAATCGGTAAGTATTCATTCAAAGACAGTCCCTTTTTCATTCAGTGGTTTCAATCGGGAATCCTTCACTCGGAAACACCCAGAGACAATTCACTCGACAATGTCTCACTCGGAGACTCCTTACTCGGAAATGACTCGGATATTTCACTCGGTAACAGGCATTTTCACTCGGAAATAGCCTTCTTCACTCGGAAATAACCATTTTTCACTCGGAAATCATCATTCTGAGCCATTCTACTCGGCAGATCATTCGGAAATGAATCCCAGTCCTCTCAGAATCCTTTCTATTTGGGTCGGACCGAAAGAGGTGTTCACATCTACAACGTGACAAATCTGAAAGCCTACTTGGTAAAAAATGGGTCTGTTTTTTGAGTTTCAGACTCTGGTCGGATTAGGCCAATATAGGCCCAAATCCAACCCATCCACCTGATGCTTAGTCCTAGCTATAGCCTGTATAAAATTCCAAACATGTCTTTTATTGATATTATTCATTCATTATCAATCTAAATGCATAGAAACACCTCATTCATGAACTCTTGACAGTTTTCTCTTGGTCTGATGTTTCAGCCACCATCCAGTGTAATTCCTATGTTACCTTGCCTTTAATCAGGGATATAATCATCATAAGGATCTTATGGTTTAGTTTTATGTGAAAATATATGACTTATTGTTATAAATGGCCAATTATGACAATAAGTCAGGAGCCCAGGCTATTGAATGTTGGAGGGAAGAAAACAAGTGTAAAAGAATTCAAATATTTACTCTCTTTCCCATTAAAATTAATCATAGCTAGAAAATTGATTAATGGAGAAAACTATAGAATATGTGTCTCTTTGGTTTACATTTGGAAAAATAGAGTTATGAAAATAGAAAAATTTAAAAGTTAATATAATCCTTCATGTCATATGTAACACTCAATTAATAAAAATAAAGGAATTTTTTTTCGATTTTTATGAATCTATCTGATCATTCAGAAGTCTTAAAACATATATATATATATATATATATATATATATATATATTTATATACATACACAGTCTGTAGCAAAAGGTTATTCTTTATATATTAGTAGCCAGCCAAGACGATAAGCTATACAATTATATACATATTTACATAGGTCTCCAAGACCACAACAATTCCAACCGAGCAATCACCAAGTATCGTCTCGCTCCACATCCACTAAAAAGCAACCACAACTTAGGGGTGAGCATATATATGTCAAATGATAGGTATTAAGCTGAACTTAACCATAGTAATATCAACTACCTATCTAGTTCTATTCATTCACGAATATAAACACCATAATTTACTGTCATTTAATCAAGTTTGCAATACCTCAATTACAAACAACATAACAATACATATCATGAACTATCCAATAGCTTCTCAGTCTCAATAATTATATATGAATGCATACGGATCCAACTCTAATGATGGGAATTACAAAACTTAATAATATATCTCAGCTCCCAACTGATTCAGCATTTTACAAGTACCAAACCGTTCGCCCATAATGTAACACCAGTCACTCTCAGTGACAGTGGCAACTCAACTGGTGTTATGGGCCGGCCTTGAGTCCAACTCGAAGACGGCTGTGAAATCCGAAGAAATCACCACAGGGTCTGTGCCTTACCATCAGGCCGCCCTCCCATCCGGCCGCATCATAGGCCCTCTACAGTCCTGTGTGTGTCTGAATGCAAATGTTATGCCAGATAATTATCAATCATCAACAGACCACCTGATTACCATCATCAAGGGCTACCACTTGGTTACCATCACCAAGGGTCTCATCTCAACATATCAACAAGCATAACATGCAGCAACATAAATCATCAATTCACTATTAACAAAATCATTAATTTGCATATCATTCAATATATATGAACGACTCTGAGACATTAATTCATATCAAAAACAGTTATCCAAAAGGGGATATAGCACAATCAATAAATCACACAATCATAATCAATTCATAAATCAACCTATATGCCTTTATCCGTTCATAATCTATAAATTTAAGATATAAATGCTCCCCTACCTGGAATCCTCGATTCCTAAAGCTCGAGTGCTCCTCGAACGCTTCGAGTTAATCACCATTTTCTGGTTTCCAAGGTCAGAAATTTGTAAATTAACAATGATTATTTTAATAATTCACACGCTACTTAAAAATCACATTTTAGTGCTCAAATAACCAATCTACAAAATTTTGATAATTCCAATGAATTCTAAAATTCAATAATAATTATTTTAACACATTTCAACTATTAATCGCTGAAACCACAATTAAATATTATATATATATATTATACTTCAAAATTTTCTATATCTTATAGCGACATTTTTATTTAATAAATCTTTCTCAATATAATATATTTAGAATGTAAAACTTTATTTAAATAATTTAAATATTGTATAATAATTTAATTCCTTGAATAAAATATATTGTAACTTTTTATTACTTTCCACTAAATTATACTTTTTATAGAAAATCTCATTTTCTTAGTCATCAATGTTTTCTGAATCAACCCATTTCTCTTGTTAATGCATCTTTAATCTATCAAATAAATCATGGTTTATAAAATTCTCTTAAATTGAATATTTTCTTCTTAACCCCGCTTAATTCCTTAAATCATGTTTAACATATAAAATTTTATCTTAAAGTTGCTCAACACAAATTTTTACAAAATTTACTTAAAGAAAATCATATACAACCTTTAAAACCTATACTAATCAAATTCTAACACTACCAAATCCTAGCTTTTATCCCCGTTCAAGTCTCCCTTAAATTTTAAATTCTTCAAATACCAACGCTTAACACCATCATCCTAAGTTTTTAACAATTACTAGTTTTAAAATCTCTTTAACACTAGAAGCAATATGCCTTTATGTACCATCTCTTAAACACATTTTGGTATCTTAAAACAAGTAAATATATCATTTTTAAAGACCATGAAGCCTTCGGCCATGGTAATGGTCTATGCATGAATTTTTCAAATCATTATTTCCATCATAATACTTCATATACATGTAAAAAAGACATTAAAACACCATTTGCAAGATAACACCCACGGTCCAACCCATGCATTATATATTCTTATTCTTAAGATTTTATAACATCATTAAAACCCTTATGTACCAAAGTTAATTTCTTTGCTTTTAAAAAAATCAACATGCAAATAAGAGATAGTGAACTTACAAAGATAGAGGAAGCGTGATTCGGTGGTCAAGAAAAGAAAAGGAACAAAAATTAAAACAAGGGGTACCACCTGAGAAAAAGAATAGAGAATTATAGAGAGAAAAGTAGTTCTGATGCAGAGAACGAAAATAAAGAAAAGAGGATTAAGAGATATAGGGGCTTGAGGTGAGAGATCGGAAGAGATATGGAGAATAAAAAAATCAAATAAAAAAGAGATGGGACAGAGAGATCAGATGCGAGATTGAGAGAATAAAAAAGGGAGTAACAGTATAAGATAGAACGATTTCTGAATTAAGAAAAGGGAAATAATTGAGAGAGAGGGTACGAGAATGAGATAGGAGTTAGAATAATAAAAAAAATCCTTGCTGAAGAAGTAGGAGAGATTGAGAGGTATAGATTGGACGCGTGGAGTGTATGAAGCAGTGACGAGAGAAATAGAGGGGCATGTGGGGAAGCCATGCAGAGAGAAAGAAATGGGACACCAAAGAAAGTGACAAGTGATTTGAGAGTGAAATTTATATATAGAAATGAATGCTTGCAATTAAGAAAAGAAAAGATAATTTATATGAAAGGAAAATTAAATAAAAAGGAATGGATGTCAGGGTGAAAACGTGAAACAAAAGGAATTAATTAAAGAAATAAAAAGCAATTAATAATTTATAATAATAATAATAATAATAATAATAATAATAATAATAATAATAATAATAATAATAATAGTTAAAAAACAGATGTTACAATTCATCCTTCCTACAAAAATTTTATCCTCAAAATTTAAAAATTACATACGTCAATGAAACAACTTCGGATATTATTGTCTCATCGAGTCCTCACGCTCCTAAATAAAGGTGGTACAGTTACCTTGTTGCCACACTATCTTCACCAATGGTACATCCTTGCTTCTCAAGCGTTTGATCGATCTATCCACGATCTGAGTAGGCTCTGTGGGTACAGTCAAGTTTTCTCTGATCTCAACATTGTCATCAGGAATTTCATGTGTAGAGTCCGGTATATACTTCCTCAACTGGGATACATGGAATACATTATGAAGGTTCGCTAGATGAGGAGGAAGTTCAATCTGGTAGGCCACAGAACCAACCCGCTTCAAAATCTCCTAGGGTCCTATATACCTCGGGCTTAACTTTCTACTTTTCAGTACTCACCCAATACCTTTGTGAGGAGAACCCTTCAAGAACACAAAATTACTAACTTAAAACTCAAGAGGTTTCCTCTTATTATCATAATAACTCTTCTGTCGGTCCTGGGATGCCTTCATCTTTTCTCTAATCATTTTAATTTGCTCTATGATTTACTGTACAATCTCAAACTTTCACCGGTCTCTAACCAACAGAGATGCGTCTGACACTTTCGGCCATACAAAGCCTCAAATGGAGCCATACCGATACTGCTTTGGTAGCTATTATCATACGTGAATTCAATCAAATGGAGGAATTGCTCCCAACTACCACCATGCTCTAGCATATAGGACCTCAACAAGTCCTCTAAACTCTATATAGTATGTTCTGACTGCCTATCTGTCTAAGGATGATAGGTTGAACTTAATCGGATCTTTGAGACTAACTCCTGGTACAAGCTTCCCCAAAACCAGGAAGTGAACCTCAGATCTATATCCGACACGATACTAGATGGAACACCATGTAACTGAATGATCTCATTGATATAAACTTGTGTTGGTCTTTGTAGTGAATATCTCATATTGATAGACAAGAAATGTACAGACTTTGTCAATCTATCAACAATTACCCAGATAGCATCATGACCAGCTCAGCTTCTAGGTAATCCCATACAAAATCCATGGCAATTGCATCCTATTTCCATACAGGAATCTCAAGAGGCCATAAACCACCAAATGATTTTTGGTGTTCAAGCTTCACCTTCTGATAATGCAGTGAGCAACATAATCAACAACATTTTCCTTCAATCCTGGCCACCAGAAGTGCGATTTCAGATCCTGATACATCTTAGTAGTATTTGGATGAATACTCAGGTTGCTTTTATGAGCCTCATCAAGCTCTATTTTCCTTAAATCGCCTGAATCAGGTATATAAATCTGGCCTTTAACCCTCCATATACCATCAAAACCTTCGGTCAGTGATAGGTCCTTACCACCGGCTTGAGTCTCTTTCAACTCAGTAAGATAAGGATCAGTCATTTTTTGTTCATAAACCAGCTTCAAAAACTTATTTGCTATCTTCAGGGTACCCGCAATCACCTTCTCAGGTGAAGAAACATCCATAGATAATTTTAAACCTCTAAACTGTTCCAGCAATTCCATCTCTTTTATTATCATAATAGCAACATGAATAGATTTCTGATTAAGGCGTCAGCAACAACATTCGCCTTTCCCGTGTGATATCTCAACTCAAAGTCATAATCCTTCAAAAATTTGACCCATCCCTTTTGCCTCATATTCAGCTCCTTCTGATCAAATTGATATTTCAGGCTTTTATAGTCACTATACACTTTAAATTTGGATCCATATGGGTAATGTCTCCAAATTTTCAGTGCAAAGACCACAACTGCTAGCTCCAGATCATGTGTGGGATAATTTTGTTCATGTGGTTGTAGCTGTCGTGAGGCATAAGAAATCACCCGATTATGCTGCATCAACACACACCTGAGGCCTATCTTGGGTGCATTACAATATACCACAAAGCTCTCCTGTAAGTTAGGCAATGCTTACACAAGAGGAAGTCAATCTCACCTTTAATTCTTGGAAACTCTTTTCACACTCAAGGGTCCATACAAAAGGAACACTCTTCCTAGTCAATTTTTTCATAGGTAATGCAATCTTGGAGAGTCCCTGAATAAACCTCTGATAATAACTAGCTAGACCTATAAAGCTCCTAATCTCAATAATAGATTTGGGCCTTTTCCAAGCCATAACTACTTCCACCTTGGATGGATCGATAGCAACGCCATCCCTGGAGATAACGTGTCCCAGAAATTGAATCCTATTCAACCAAAAATAACACTTAGATAACTTGGCAAATAATTGTTTCTCCTTTAGTACCTATAGTACTAAGCAGAGATGTTCCTCATGCTCCTGGTGTGACTTAGAATAAATCAGAATATTACCAATGAATATCACCACGAACCGATCTAGATAAGGATAGAAGATAGTTTTCATAAAATTCATGAACACCGCTAGAGCATTTGTCACACCAAACGACATTACCACATATTCAAAGTGGCTATAACGGGTCCTGAACGCCGTTTTAGGATTAGCAGAAGCCTTGACCCGAATTTGATGGTATCCGAACTACAAGTCGATCTTAGAAAAGACCGAAGCACCCCGCAATTGATCATTCAGATCATCAATCATCGACGATGGATATTTATTCTTTATTTTCATCTTAATCAATTGGCGGTAGTCGACGCATAACCTTATCCTACCATCTTTCTTCTTGACCAGCAACACAGGGACACCCCATGGTGAGACACTAGGTTGAATGAATTGTTTACCCAATAGCTCATTAACTTGGTTTTTTAGTTCTGCCAACTCAATAGGGGATATTCTATAAGGAGAACTAGAGACTAGTTCAGCTCCAGGCACAAGGTCAATAGAGAATTCGTTATCTCTTTCAGGAGGGACACCAAGTATATCCTCCGGAAACACCTCAGGGAAATCATATACCACAGGAATATCATCTAATTAGGATCTATTCATTTTGTCCGTTAGAGAAAAAAACATGAGCAATTGGGATATACCCTGGACTCTAAAGTCTTCGGTATTCCATGTTGGAAAGATCATCCATCGATTTTGACATTCCACCATCACCTTCTTGGCCACTAACCAATCCATGCCTAAAATAACCTCTAAGTCTTTCAGAGGTAAGCAAACCAGGGTAATAACAAATCTTCTACCTTTAAACAACATCTCAACATCATTGCATTTCGTCACTGTCCTCAAACAGGAGACCATGAGTGTATAAACATACAAATCAAGCTTCAGCATGTACTAAGTTAATAGAATATCACACAAGAAATTATGACAATCAGTCATATTGAACAAGAAGCACTTACTCACAGTAAGCACGCGTTGGCCTTGAACTTTTTAAGTCCACTCTGATACCACTTTAATTGTGACACCCAATTAATAAAAATACGGGAATTTTTTTATTTTTATGAACCTATCAGATCGTTCATAAGTCTTAAAACACACACACATATATATATATATATATATATATATATATATACACATACACAGTCTATAGCAAAATGTTATTCTTTATACATCAGTAGCCGGCCAAGGTGATACCATACTATTAGCTATACAATTATATACATATTTACATGGGTTTCCAAGACCACGACAACTCCAACCGAGAAATCACCAAGTATCGTCTCGGTCCACATCCACTGAAAAGTAACCACAACTTAAGGGTGAGCATATATATATATTAAATGATAGGTATTGAACTAAACTTAACCATAGTAATATCAATTACCTATCCAGTTCTACCACAAATCATTCACGAATATAAACACCATAATTTACTGTCGTTTAATAAAGTTTGCAATACCTCAATTGCAAACAAAATAACAATACATATCATGAGCTATCCAATAGCTTCTCAGTCTCAATAATTATATGTGAATGCATATACATGTAAATCCAACTCTAATGATAGAAATTACACAACTTAATAATATATCTCAGCCCCAAACTGATTCAGCCATTTTACTGGTACCAAACCGCTCGCCCATAATGTAACACCAGTCACTCTCCGTGACAGCGACAACTCAACTCGATGTTACGGGCCGACCTTGAGTCCAACTCCAAGGCGGCTATGGAATCCGAAGAAACCACCACAGGGTCTGTGCCTTACCATCAGTCGCCCTCCCATTTGGCCCACATCACAGGCCCCCTACAGTCCTGTGTGTGTCTGAATGCAAATGTTATGCCCGATAATTATAAATCATCAACAAACCACCTGATTACCATCATTAGGGCCTACCACTTGGTTACCATCACCAAGGGTCTCATCTCAACATATCAACAAGCATATCATACAGCAACATAAATCATCAATTCACTATCAACAAAATCATTAATTTTCATATCATTACAACATATATGAACAGCACCGAGACATTAATTCATATCAGAAACAGTTATCCAAAAGGGGATATAGCATAATCAATAAATCACACAATCACAATCAATTCATAAATCAACCTCTATCCTTTTATCTGTTCATAATCTATATATTTAAGATATAAATTGTGACACCCTCGATTAACTAGGACAAATTCCCACACTGGAACGTCCTATTTAATTAAGGAGTCACTAAAAATAGATGTATTTTTTTTTGTGATCATCAACACATAATTTTAAAATAAAAACACTATATAGATTGATTCTTTTAAACATATGTGTACTTAAAAGAGTACGAAGCTCATAGGCTCCTAACAACTACTACAAAATAACAATATAAATAAAACATCAAGATCTACGATGATCTCGACATAAATAGAAATATACACAGTCATCGCTTCTAACTGGCGTCCTCTAATAGAAGTGGTCCAAGTTCTACCCACGTTCACCTTGTCCTTCAACTAATGATCATAGGAAAGAAGAAACAATACACAACAACAGAAAAGGGTGAGTACAAAGCTCTCAACCCATAAAGTATACATACAAGGCTGGCTTAATATTTTAAACAACAGAAAGAATCACATACAACATACCTTAGAATAGACATATAAAGATTCATTTACATAAATATCAATGATAATCAGAGGGTTAGTCATATAATGATGGCATGTTATGTATGTGTCAGATTCAATTATTGTAAATCATAATTCAATACCAATATGCAATGAGGCCCAACTTCCATTCATCAATCTCAACAATCTTGTACTCAATCCGCCACCCTTATCTCCGCTGCCTAACTAGAGCGGCCGGAGCTGTCCTCGTTCTAGTTTTCACAAATGGGTAAGGACTTATAGTCCCAATATCAAAATGGCCAATCATACATAACCACAGAACGGGCACTCCACGTCATAGAGAATCGCATCTCTTGTCGAAGTACACCAAAGTTTGCTACAGGCTGTCCGGGGACGGGTGCGAATCTGATGCTACTTGGAATTCCCACCTCTGGTTGTACTCCCTAGACTTCCCTCAAGTATCGAGGCACTGGCAGATTCTTTAGTGTACCCATCACTGTATGCTCTAGGGGATTATTTCAACATCCCTCCTATCTCCAAATGCAAAATGCTATGTGCTTGTCTCAATTATTAGGGTGCCTGAGTTCTAGACAGAACCTTACTCGTTTGGCATATTTGTCCTTAAAGCGTGCAAGTATTTAATAGTAAAGGTCTTTTCGCATAGTAGATACAAGGGACCAAAGTCTAATCATTACTCAAACCATTTTACTAAAAGTATCGAGGACATTTCCAAGACTTATAATAAAACTTTCTAGTAAAAATATCCAATTTATTTGTAAATCTATGAAGATATTTAAATATAATACATTTAATAAATCTTTTAGAGAACACACTTTCTTTAAATCATTTGGTTTCTTTGTTCAAAAATATGAACTTAAAATTTAATATCAACTTTAAGAGAAAAGTAAGGACAAAACATATTTTTCAATTCTAAAAGAGATTTTACGTACAATTCATTGATTAAATTTCTTAGAGAGTAAAATTCTCTAACTTATTTTGTTCCTTTATTCAAAGATATGATCTAAAGGTTAGATATCAATTTTAAGAGAAAAATAAGGATAAAATATTTTTCTAATGATTTTTTAATTCTTTACCAATGTCGTTTCATTGTATTGACTTAGGCGAACGATTAAATTGGTTTCGACTTTCTAAACTTTTTATAAAGCCTTGGGTAAAACATTTTATTATTACAAAACATTTCCCCTAGTTATATATTGAAAATAAAATAAATTCTCTTTTTCTAAATTAAGGATATAAAATAGTTAGTTTTTACCATTTATCAAAACTTCGTTCTTGTCGTATTTTATTTAGAAAGTTCCGATTTGAGTGATTCCAAAGCCAAAAGTGTTTAACTCTAAAAATACCAATTAAATATAGTAAATTTTTAAAAAGAAATCTGTCCAGAAAATAGTCCTTACATGAAAAGTTACTAATTGCTAAAATTTGTCGTTCTAACGTTCGTAAAAAATACGTTTTAAGGACAAATCGCGCGTCAAAATTTCTTCCAACCAATTTTCCTTCCTTGGGTATTTTTCTTATGCTTAAAATTCACTTCTAATACCATAAAATATTTCTCCAAAACAGTTTTACCAATTTCCTTCGTTTGCCCATAAAAATACATTTTATACCGTTTCCTACGTTTTGTTCGTGCCTAAACTCGTGTCCGTTTTTATTCTTTTATCATTTACCACATTCATAACAATTTTATAATCACAAATAATATTCAAATACATCAAAATATAGCAGCATCAAATATTCACAAATATTTACCAAGAAATATTTTCTAAAACTCTTGTAATTTACTTTCTTAATGTCATAAACGTATTATTTAATTACTATAAAAAAAAAATCAATTGTTCTTATTTTTAATAAAAATTTCAGAATTAAAGTTTATATTAAAAATTATTTTTATCACATAAATCTCAAAGATCAAGCCATGTTACCAAATTCCAACCACAAAATTATTTTTTTCAAGTTTATAAGTTAGGATCTAAAATTTTTAAGTTGTTTACTAACCATTAGAAATTTTTCTAGCAACAATATTAGTTCATTATTTATTATAAAATTCACTTTTAAAGATTTCATATTTTCTAAAAGATTACTAACACCATAAGCCGCTAATCAAGCCAAACAATGTAAGATTCAACAAGTATCACATGTATAGAGTTATAATGTAACATTCCTGGTATTTTAATAAAAATTATGGAGAGTGGAAGATATTAGCAGATGTCTTAGAGATTTATGTAATATTTGATTTGCCTGAACTGGGGTCGAGGAATCTTGTGTCGGGCCGGTCTCAAATGTGAGGACCAAATGGTGTTGAAGATCGGTTGTGCAGGGGAGAACGGTCAAAGACGTGCTGTCTTGTGACTGATGCTTATCCGGTGTGCCTGGGGTGGTCTTGGATTAACCGGTGTGAGGAGAACGCCTAACTCGGAATTATAATCTGGATCAACCTCTTGTATGGCTGAGGCCAACGGATATACATAACAAAGAAGTAAGGACAGATGAAGTGTCCGACCTCTCAAGCGTTAGCTCGGATTACCGAAGTGTGGGCACTACGCCTGGACACCGGTTGGCCGGTATCCAGCTCGGATCGATGCTCTTATGAAGTATCATACATTTACGAATAATTAAACATTGTGAAAGCAAATAAGCGTAGTTGGTCAGAAATTATAAAAGAATCTAATGTGATGAAAATGATTAAAAACTTTTAATGAGAATGCAAATGAAATAAGGGAAAAGGCGGTCTTGCCCCTGAGCTTTATATAAAAGGAAATTCTCTCTCTCCTCTTCATTATTCACGAATCACTTCTTCTTCTTGGTCTGTTCTCCTTCTTCTTTGTTTTCTCCTCTCTCGTTGCTGAATTGCATGTCCCAGAGGAGGACTCCGTTCGTGTTAAAGCTTCAATCGAACCTTATTCCTGTGATCGTGGCCTCAAGGTGAGTCCACTGATCCATTTTATTTGTGGCTCTTTATCCCTTTTGTTTCTCTGGTAGCCAAGGGCCATGTATGGCTGTATTCGAGTCTGTTCTCCACTCCTTTGATGAGTGTGAGCTCAAATATGGCCTAAGAGCTGAGAGTGTTGAGTTAACGGGTTTTGCATTCTGACCCGTAGGTAGTAGATTAGACAATGAAAGGCTGAATGACGGAGCTGACACTACGAATCCAGTACTCAGAGGGAGGGACCGACATCGGGAGCAGATCATCGAAGCGTGGAATCAAGGTAAGGGGGTGTTCGGGTTATGATTAATTAGAATAGGATTTACCTCCTATCTGAGTCGTTGAATGGTATGAACAAGGTAAGAAAACGTTGTTGAATGTTGTTGTGTGCCTATGTTTGTGTATGTGTGACCGTGTACACCGATCAGTTGAGGATCGGGTGTGTGGCTGAGTTGATTACGAAATGAGCTTGAAATATTTAATGTTGAGATGATCAGTGTTATAATGTGAATCCGGGTTTGACAAGCAGGTCACCTGAGTGATGAGAAAGTGATGTTAATGGCCAAGTTTGATATGTAAAATGTGAACTGTATGTATAACTATGTGGTGTGGGACGGCCAGCGGTATGTTATAGCCCCTCATTTCCGGCTCCCGTGGTTTCTGTGCCCAGTTGAGCTACCCAGTGGTCAAGCAGGACCCAGTGGTCGAGGTGGAGAGTCAAGCAGGACTCGGTGAACCAAGCAGGGTTCACGGGGTGACGTGGATATTTTTACAGTCGTGATTCCGTCAAATTAGTACATTAAAATTAATTAATGTAGTACTAGGGTGTCAACCTAGGTCGTTCTCTCAAGGATCAACATAAAAAATTTAGGAAAAACCAAGTTTAAAATTAATTTTTACAAATAGAATTTTAACAAACATACAAATACAATTGGGGGGGGTTTTGATTGATTTTTGTTGTCACAATTAAAATTAAAACAAAGTAAATATAGGATTTAAAACAATAAATAACAAGCGATTGATTTTCTTGGAGTATTGTAAATAAACTTATCCTTGGTTCACTAAAGATAATTTGTATACTTTTATTACTGTTAATTTCTTAGCTCAATTTGAATTAATCAACTAAGCGTCTTTTTCAATTCATAATTCCTTTACTTTTATTTAAAAATGAATATTTTAATCAAGCATCCTAATTAAGCAAAAGGAGTCAAGATTGTAAAATCTAGGAATTATTGAGCATATGTAAAAACATCGCCTACATACATAATCTATTCTCATATTATGGAATTAAGCAAACCATAATTATTAAAAGTGATTTTGAAAATATTCATTAAGCATGCATATTTCCTTAATCCCTTCTAATTTAAAACCTTATTTTATTCCATTTGAATAATTAAACCGATTAAGCATACAAATTTAATTAAACAGAAATGGAATTAAATAAGCAGAGTAAGATTATGAAGAAATAACAATAATAAAAACATACTATATTAAAAATAATGACCTCAAAATTACATTACAATATTCTTCAAGAAAATCAATCTAGGGGTTTTAGCCCTCCATAATTAAAACAAACTGAAAATAAAAAGAACCTAACCCGGATGAAGAACTGACTGAAGAAGAAATAGAAACAGAGAAGAGGAAGAGGAAGAACGAATGGTTTCTGTGAAGAATGAGGTGCCTCTGAAGCCTTGCAATCCCTCCTATTTATAGGAGAAGAAATGGTGCCGGATATAATTAAAAATGACGAGTGGAATGTTAATGCGCAATTAATAAACTTCAGTGCTGTTTCCACTTCGATAATGCGTTATCTGATGTTTCCACTGATGAATCTGTGCCTGAACCGATTCATCTAGGCAATTTTTGGGCAATTTTACACATAGGAATCGATTCCTAAGGGGTGGGAATCGATTCCTAAGAACATGAATCGATTCCTGCTTGTTTGAATCGATTCCCAGGCCTTTAAAATGCATATGAATCGATTCACAGGGGTGGGGAATCGATTCCTAGCTGTATGAATCGATTCCCAGGGTGCTTGAACCGATTCCTTGCTGTTCTTTTGTGTGGGAATCGATTCCCAGACCTGTTCTGGTGCTTTTCTCGCATTTTTGACCATTTCTTGAGTCATGGCTTCTTTCGTTTGACCTGTGGTAATTATTTTTCAATTACAGGCTTAATCACACACTACAAAACAAGAGAAAACCAACTTTTATTAAAAATTTATCCTTAATTTATTTTAAAATTAAATATTAAATAAAGCTCAAATGATGAAAATGTGTTAAAATGTAATATATTACACACTTAGTGATGGCAAATTATACACATTTAAATTGAGGAATTAAGGATAAATCATGCATCATCAAATACTCCCACACTTATTCTTTTGCACTCCCAGGTAAAATCAAAATAAAAACAAGTATCACAATTTATTGAAAACATTAAGTTAAAAATAACAACACAGAATTGGCATGAAATCTTAGGAATATACAGAGAAACAAGAGTTATTCAACATGCAAGATACAGAGCATCAAGATATATATAAAAATCATTCAAACACTTAGGCATGTGAAAATTAAATTAAACTGAAAAGACACTAGTGGAAAAATGACCTTTCTCACCGGGCTTTTTACACCGGTTGTAATATGACCGGTGTAAAAAATGACACGGTGGCAATTTTGTAAATACTTTAAAAGTTTACACCGGTCCGTATTTTAGACCGGTGAAAAATAATAAAGTTTGTACCGGTTTTAGTTTGGACCGGTGAGAAATTATGAAGTTTGTACCGGTCTTAATATTTGACCGATGAGAAATGTCCTTCCATTATTTTCGATTCGAGCCTTACCCCTCTCTAAACCCTTCTCCTCTTGAAGCCCTTCCCCTTCTCCAAACCCTTTCCCTCTTAAATGCCATCTTTTACACTCAAACGCCTCCTTCTCGAAGCCCTCCCTGTCGTCTCCCTCTCGATCACTCGCTCGTCTTCTTCAACCCAAAGTATTATCATCTTTGGGTTTCCACTTAGGGTTTCCACTCCCCTCCCATCTAACTAGCGTCGCTTCACATCGAGAGATCTTTGATTCTGCGCAAAGGAAGGAGCTTTGCCAGTAGTCATACCGCAGAAACGCCAACGGAGCTTCGGAGGGTCGATCTCGCAGGTAATCCCTTTGCATGTTTGGTATTGTATTGTGTGGGTTTGTGGTCTGTTCTGGGTCTCCTCTTCCTCTTACATGTCCGATTTTCTTCTCTCTGGTTTCGCTGGAGTCTATTCTAGTTTGTGGGTTTGGGTTTATGGGTTTTAGGTTGTGGATGGTGGGTTTGGGGAGGGGATATCCAACGAGTGGTGGTTAGGCCGTGGGGAGGAGGTTTCGTCGAAGGTTGGTGGTGGGTGGGGGGAGAGGTATCGGGCTGGGGTTGTGAGGGTGTGGGTTGGGTTTAGGATGGTCGGTGTGGGAGGGGTATGGGTCGGGGTTGGTTAGCAAGTGAGGAGGGGGGTTTGGTCAGAGGTTGGTGGTGGGCGTGGGGAGGGGTATCGGGTTGTTAGGCCGTGGGAGGGGATTTCGGGGTTGATGGGTGGTGGGTGTTTGGAGGGCTGTCGGTGATGGTGGTGGGTGTGGGTGTTTGAGTTTAGGGTAGGGGGTGAGTGGTGGATGTCGGGGTGAGTGGTGAATGGGTGATGGTTAAACGAACTGAAAATGACACAGTAGTTTGGATTATTATTGGGGTGGAGTGTTTAGAGTTGAAGATTGGTGTGAGAGTGAAGTCATTAATGGATATTATTCTTCTTTTGCTGTTTTATGCTTAATGTGGAAGAAAGAAAATCTTGTTCCCTTCCTTTTCTGCCAAACCCATTTTGCATATGATTAATCTACTACCAGATACATACAGAACCTATCACAATCCAACTTTTTTTTTTACACCAGATATCAGTAAAACTATTCTTGTTAAGATTTAACACTTCTTGTCAATTCATTTATCAATCTCCTACTGATATTAATAATTATTATCTTGCATTAAATCTGGATAAATGTTTTTGAAGTTAATGTTGTCTTGTTTTTGTTAAAGAATGTTGTTTGGTTTAATCATACTTTTAATCTTTTATAACATTTTTTAGGATTTTAATATCTTCAATCTTAATTGTATGAGTCTAGTTATCTTTTTTTTTCTGTAATTTTTGTTAGTTTTGACTTGTATGGTACTCATGTATAATAACAATATGTCATTTAGAGTTGGCTATAATTTTGACAAAAGTTAATGGAGTGCCACTCATGTATAATACAATGAATGAATACTAAAACCACTTATGTGTATCTGCTAAGTTTTGAAATTAAAAACTGTGCTATTAAAGTTAATGCTTTATAGTTCTAAATATGTACTGATGAAGTCAATTTTTTTATTGATTTTTTCTTCTTTGGTATGTTTTTACAGATGAAATATAGGGAGCGTGTTCTATGGGATGTGTGGCTTGCTAAAAGAGTGTTTGCTTCAGCGATACTTCAGCAAGGTATTGTAAATTTGTGATGCCTCTTAGCCTTTCCATATTCCCGCTGGTTTTTCATATATGTTTAGTTTTCTTGGTTGATTTTAACAGGAAGTTCGTGGAAATGTTGAAGTTCCAGAATCAGAGATAGTTCAAGCTTGTAGAAAAGTCAGTGCTAAGCTAATTTAGTTTCTTTGCCCTGTACTGATCTAGAGCTGGAATGTAATTGATATTTCTTTAGAGTCTTATCTTGTTTGATGTATTCACCTTGCTTTGCATTGGTTCTTTGCTATGTTTCTTTTCCAGCTGCTGGATGAAAGAAAGGGATCAAATGTTTTACGGTTTCTTCTAGTAATTAATCAGTAAAATCTACTTCCTATTTGCTTCACACCACTTTTAATGTATTAGCCTTTGAATTGGCATGTTCATGTGGTTCAACTTTATTTTCTCCAATTACAGGAGGCCTGATATCACAGAAGGATTGAAACGATTAAAATGTCATACACTTATTTTTGTTGGAGACAGTTCTCCTTTCCATTCGGAGGCTCTATACATGACTTCAAAACTTGATAGGAGATATAGTGCCTTGGTTGAGGTATGTACTAGACGAGTATGTATACATATATAAAGTTTTTAAGGAGTTAGTGCTAGTGTTATTGTTAATTAAAGAATTCTGATATATAGAGATGGAAGAAATATATTTTAGCAAAAATACCAGAAAAAAATAACTTTAATTAGTGGATATGTTTTTCTTAAACAAATAAATTTAGAAAAGTTAAATCAAGGGAGTTAGCCTTTATATGCTTTTTTATTTTTCTTTAAAATAAATTTGTGTGTTAAATTAGGATTTTCTTAAAATTAAATCTTAATTGTCATCATTCTAAATTGATTACCTAGTTGATGACACACATGAACCTATAAATACCACTACTCTAGACTATGCTGTGTCATATATTCCCTTCAAATAGTTTTTTTTCCATAGGTTTTGCTCTCCTCAGTCTAGACTTCATGTCAAAAAACAAGAGTCTTCCTCTTCCCTCTTTATATAGAAATCACCATTATATTAATGGTTTTACTTTCTTTACTCTATTTCTTGATTCCCACCTTGCAGTCCCTTGCCCGTCAATTGAATCTTCGATGTTAATTGTTCTTGAATCATGCATGAGTGTGCAGCAGGAAAGAAACTTCAACACATGCTTAATTGCTATATATATGCAGGTAAATTCATGCTTATCAATGATCTCCATATGTATAACTGCATAACAATTTGTTTTTAGATGTAAATTTTACATTGATATATAAATGTATGTGTATATATATGTGTTGATTGATTATACTAGTATATTTCACTATGTGATATGCTGAATCCATCAATTTTTATTTTATTTGATAAATAGGCCAACTTTATACATGAGCCTGGTGTCTTACTATAGTTACTGATAGTGTTATTGTGATGATGATGAACAGTGCCTTGGTTGAAGTGTTGGAGTGAGACTTGGTTTCAATTTTGTAGGTCCAGGCTTGTGGATCAATGGTTACAGAGGAGCAGCCACATGCAATGTTGATACCTATGGAGTACTTTTTCATGGGATATGGGTTGTATACAGATTTTGGGGGTCACCAAGCAGAGGAGTCTCCCAACAGCTTTTAAACTCTATACAAGTTTTTCTTATCGTTTTTTCTCTTTATTGTTTAGAAGCCAATTTCGTTGTACATGGTGCTCAATGATTGTATTAGCATGTTCAGAGTTATTCCTTTTTTTATTTTAATCTTGTATTAGCATGGACTGTTATATATGATGAATTAACTCTTTGCTTACATTTTTGTTAATTTACTTAGATGTTCTTCACAAGGACTATGCTGAACAATCACCAATTCACTTTAACTACAGATTCTGGACTCTAGATGTCTGTTGTCACTTTAAAATGTACTAAATTAATTTTTTTAAAAAAATAGTATTTTTTTGTACCGGGCCTAAAAATAGGACCAGTGTTAAAAGTATTTTTTTGGTACCAGGCGTAAAAATAGGACCGGTGTAAGTATTATTTTTTATACCGGGTATTTAAAATAGGACCGGTGTAAAAATTATTTTTCACATTGGTCCTAAAACCGGTGTAATAGGTCCATATTTTTCTCACCGGCTCCATCCATACCGGTCCTAGAACCGGTGTAAAAAGCTGAAAAGGACCGGTGTAAAAAGCCTTTTTTCCACTAGTGAGAAGATCATAAGTGACAGAACCTCACAAGACATACTCTCAACTCTCAAGTGTTTAAGTTTTGTGTATACTCTCTAAACATTTCCTAAAAAATAGACAGTCTAAAAATTTGGCAAGTTTCTCAATTCCACAATCAACTTAAATGCATGTATAGATCAACAGGGCTTTACAGGGTTGTAATGTGGCCAAGGTCAAAATAGATGAATTTTATATATATATACACCAAAAAGAATGATGATAAAATTAATTTAACTGGCAAACAGTGAGGGTAAAACATTTATTGTATGATATTTGGTCGCAATCAAAATTTTATTTTATTTTTTTTATTTTATGAGATTTCATAACACTTGGAACAAGAGTTACAATTCCTTTTTGCACACCCCCACACTTATTTGAATGCCTATTTTTCACTTGATTCCGAAGCTCCAATATATTCCTTCGGGTAGGTATATTTTTGGTTTTTCATCCATGGCTTATTTGAGCTGCAACAAGGAAACAGTTAAATAGGCTCAAAATGGCTAGCAAGAGATAATTTATTCATGGTAGGCTTATCTGGCTTAGTGGCTCAATTGAACAAAATGTCTGTATCATTTCAAATACATTCATATGAGTTTCAAGTATCATCAAGAAACAAGACAAAAATTAGGATGTAAGCTTTCAGGAATTAATCACACATGAAAGAATTCAGATGGCGTAAAGTGATCCATCAAATTTTAAGGCTCAAAAAATCTCACAAGGTATAATTCTATCATATATGATCATCTTTCAATTATCATGTCATTCTCAACATACCAAAATTGCTTGAGTTCAAATTATAACATATCATTAAGCTCATATCAGACATGAAAGAATTTACCTGTTACTCATGCATATCTTAAAATTCCAATAAAACATGCCATTTTAAAACAAAAACACACACAAAATCTTTTATTTTTAATTTCTTTTTTTTTGAAAATAGTCACACAAAATTAATCACACAACAACACAACAATAAATAAGAATATTCCCACCCCCACACTTAAATCATACATTGTCCTCAATGTAAGACAGAGCATACAAAATAGACAATATAATGAAAAAGTAAAAAGATGGGTAAGAAAAACTCCCTCAAGGGGGATCAAGAAGTGGTTCCCCCAAAGCATGTTCCTCCATTGTAACATCCACAAGTGAAGGATTTTCATGAAATGGCTTCAAACGTTGTCCATTAACCTTGAAGCTTTTATTGGAGTTTTCACTTTTTATTTCTACAGCTCCATGGGGAAATACATTAGTAACAATGAAAGGTCCTTCCCATTTGGAGCGCAATTTTCTGGCCATCAGTTTCAACTGGGAATTAAACAGTAGCACTTTCTGTCCAGCAAGTAAAATCCTTTCTGGCTATTGAGCTATCATGGTGTAACATCCCAAATTTTGTAAAATGAGTAATTGATGAGAATGGCAAACGGTTGAATATGAGTTGAATGGAAATGGTCGTGCACGAACACTGGAGACAAGTTTTAAATGATTATTGTAAGGTATATGAAAGATGGAATTGAGTTAAATTGGCTTTGAATGGATTTTGTTATGTGTGATATTGAGAGCTCACGTTTCTGCCCAGGTCCTGATGCTTCTCGCCCAAGCGAGAGGGATTCTCGCTCAAGCAAGAATCCTTTGTGTTGATTGCAAGGGCTTTGGCCCGATCTCGCCCAGGCGAATGAGGGATCAGCGTGAGCGAGCGAGAGAAGAATTGAATTCTGAATGTTGGTCGCTCAAGCGAGCTTGGAACGCCCGAGCGAGGGCGAAGGGAATCAGTTGCTGGATGGAACCCGCCTGAGCGAAAGGTCTTGAAGGATGAAATTCGCTCAGGCGAGGCAATTGATTTATGAGGGACCAGTGGTGCTCTTGGATCATTATAGGGCCCGGTGTTCCTTTTCTTTTTCTTTTTCTGTGTGGTCCCCATAGTGATGACTCATGTGCCTTGATGGTAAAATGGGTCTGGTTTTCTCTCCTTCCTTGTCCACGTGGTGTTTGTGTAATTATTGTTGAGAGAATTGGCATTAAATGTTGATGGACTTGCATTAAATGAGGATGGGATGTTGTGATGAGTTGGATGCTGATGAGGCTGAGATGATAAGGCCTTGGTTGCATGTTTTTCTTTTTACTCTCTCCCTTCATTCCTTGGGAGTATATATTTTGATGAGAGAAGTGCTCTTTCTTCTCCCTGGAACTTGTTGGAGCTTCTACTTCATCTTCTTCCTCCTTTTTATCTTCTACTTCCACTCATGTGTGGTATAGAATTCTAGTGGAACTGTGTGGTGTTGAGGAACAAGTATGGCTATGTATGGAGGCTGGGTCTAGGTTCCTTATCCTTTCCTGTTCCCTAGTGATTATTCTTCGTCTTCCTCTTTTTCTCCTTCATATGATGGGCTCGGTTGGAGCCTACAACTACGTGTGTGTGCATGTCTCGGTTTGTGGATGTATGATGGTCCACTATGGTGAAGGTGCACTACTCTTGTGAAGATAAAGACATGCATGTTGCATGAAGGCATGGTGGTCCTCCACTGTTGGTGAGGACTGACTATTGATGCTGTTCTTGTGATGGATACTGCGTTGTATTTCTTCACTGAGCTGGGTGAAGACTGAGTTGAGTCTTAATGACTCTTTCCAGTGTTGAAAGCCAAGCAGGGTGCTGCTGTGGCTAGACCGAGTGACCCATGTGACTTTTGGAACGTCATTCCAGGTAAGGGGAGCTATTGCATATTAAGTGTATAGTTTATGGACGGACTTCCGGGTGACTTCATTGCATTGTGTTATGTTTTGTTGGATGTTGTATGTTGTTAAGTTGAACCCGGATTATTGTTTGTTATTTAAATGGTGTATGATTATCCGTCCAAGAGATGCATGATGTTATTGTGATGATGATTATATATTGATACTTGAGATGCATGTATGTTGATGTGTAGTGCATGTGTGATCCTCTATTTGTCCCTGGATGTGTTGTACATTTGAATGCATGTGAATGTTATTGATGCATATGTGTATGCTGAATGCATGAATGGGGACTGTTATGATGGATGCCGAGTGGGCTTTATAGAGGAAGGCACGAAATGCTTACTGTAAAGGATAAATCCGAGTGAATATAGGATAATCCGAGTGAATGGCATAGTGATTGCCGAGTGAATGGTATGGTGATTACCGAGTGAATAGCATAGTGATTGCCGAGTGGATGGCATAGGATTGCCGAGTGAATGTGGTATAAGCTGAGTCATCTGACTGTTGTTGTGTTACCGAGTGAATTTAATGTGGAACGTAGATTTCCGAGTGGGCAATCGAATGAATATGAGTTGAATTTTATATGCATACGTGATATTGAGTTATTGAATATGAACACCTTGCGGGGTGCCACGAGGGTGTGATCCCGAGTGAAGAGGACGTGGTCCTAATGTTGAATATGATGAAAGACCCGGGTTGGAATCGGGCAGTGCTTAGGGCACTAAGCGTGAAATGAGACGCTTGATGAAATGCCGAGTGCATTGGCGTTGAACGCCGAGTAAATGAAACCGTATGCATCCGATTTGCCATTGGAGTGCGTTGAATTTTTATACCGATCGGTAACCAGATGACACATGTGATAAATACGTATCAGTCCTGGAGCTAGGCTCAGACAGACTTCTTGAGCATGGCTCGGAGTATGAGTATTGTTGATATAGTCTTGGGGTAGACTTAAGGTGAAATCCGATTGAGGGATTATATTATTGACGAGGATATTAGGCTTTATAGCTGAGTGGAAGGGGTAAGAAACCCGATTGAGAACGTTTGTGATTGTTTATGTTGAATGGCAGTGAATGTTGAGCTGATTAATGTATGTGTTATGACATGTTATGGATTCTATGATTAATCCGAGCCAATATTTGTCATTTAATATGTAATGCTCACCCCTACACCATTTTTCAGTGTTTACAGATCGGTTTGGAATGTTATGATGGCCTTAAACCCGAGTGATGGTATTTATGATGAGGTTGTATGAGTAATGTAATGTACTGAGTGTAATTATTGTATTAAAGCCTTGGTTGGCTAATATAACCTGTTGTACAATGAAATACAAATATATGTATTGGATCCGAGTGTGTATATACAAGATTTACATTGAAATCATGTAAATGTACTGGATAATGGATGTTAGTGAATGAATAAAGTTGAGTTAACATTATCCGAGTGTAAACTCCTATTGGTATGTATATACGTTTTATGTGGGCATTATGTATTGGAGTTGGTTTAGGATTAACAAGGATAAATCATGTTAAGATGATGGATAATCCGAGTGTCTGTTTGTAGGTTTATGTTTTAAGGATAACACGAATATGTATTAGTGTTGAGTAATGCTGAGTGGGTAGTCGGCTTTGGAAAGCAGAGAGTACGTTGATGTATGAGGTTTATGTTGATTTGATGCTTCTTACCGACTGAAATATAATGGTGTTTAAGGAGTGAAATATCAAAGGTTTGGTGCTTTTCCGAGTGAATAAATGGATAGATATGTATATAAGTATTTATGTTGAATTGATGCCTTTCACTGACTAGGAAATGATGATGTATGAATATTTCTAAGTTAATGAATCCGGAGTGAAATATGAGTGGCTTAGATGCTTTTCCGAGTGAGTCTTATGAATGGGACTCCTTATCCGAGTGTAACCCATGTGTGAGCCTCTTTCTGTGTGTTAATGGCTCTTGTGGATTCCGAGTGAAGAATATATGGTGAACCCCGAGTGGGGAATGATTCGAGTAATCCGAGTGGAAATCCGAGTGATCCTCTTCCAAGAGGAGTGTTGTTGTAATGACTCAGATTGGTTATATTTTAAGTGTATGAATTATGAATGTATCCCGAGTGAATATGGGGACCCATTCCGAGTGAATAGGGTAATATGTATTCTGAGTGTTTAAGCATGGGATGAGTCCGAGTGGGACTTGACTTATTGGTTTCCTTGAGTAGTTAGGTATCTCATATGTCCGAGTGAAATACTTGGGAAATTCCTCTGAGTGTTGAGGAGTTTGGATCATTCCGAGTGGAATTGATTGTGTAGACTATTTTTTAGCAATGAATGGTTAAGGTATTATCCGAGTGAGAATAGGCATGAATGCCGAGCGTGTGGCCGAACGAGTATTGGTCGACAATGATATTAGTTATCGAGTGGAATGCCACTCTGATGATGAGTTGGTTAAGAATGCTTAAACTGAGTAATTTATGGCCGAGAGGAAGCCTATGTATTTCCCGAGTGATGGAGTTCAATATACCGAGTGCTAAATGGTTGATGTTTACCGAGTGACTCGAGGTTGAATTGTACCGAGTGGCCTTTGATTGGAGATATTCCGAGTGAGGGCTTATGGAATCCGAGTGGGAATACCCTCAATTCCCGAGTGGATTTTTATGTTGGCACTGTGAATAAAATTAAGAGACTAAGTTATGGGTTGCCGAGTGAGGTAACTGTTGGGGTAGTTCCCGAGTGGTGGAACCTCATTATGCTGAGTGGGCTAAGATATTAAATTCCGAGAGGACTTAGGCATGAATTCCGACTAGACCTGATCGTTTACCGAGTGAGTGAATGTCTCGGTTTTCCGAGTGATTGAATGCCGAGTGGCTTCTCGCTTCAGCGAGTGATTCCCCACTCCAGCGAGTATGTTGTTTGGGAAGGCTTTTGATATTGGTTTCACCAAGCGAAGGGGAATTCGCTCGAGCGAATTGTGCTGTCTCGCTCAAGCGGAGTTGGATCTCGCTTGAGCGAATGCACGCTGTTTATGGGATCGCTCAGGCGTTGTTACTTTCCGCTGCAAAAGACTTCATTTGCATTGTTTTCCTTTCTTTTTCTCCTTGGCCATGGGACCAGCTCTCATATCTTCATATATGAGAGTGGATTTTGATAGATCCGGGTATGTTTTTGCGAAAAATTGACCCCTATTTTTAGGTTGTTACACATGGAATTTCTTTGTTTTCTCCTTATAGAACCTTGAGTTCTCATAAGCTGCCAAACGGATCTCATTAAGCTCATTCAATTGTAATTTTCTTTCTTCACCTGCTTGATCAAGTGCTAAGTTGCAAGCTTTTACAGCCCAATAAGCACGATGCTCAATCTCTACTGGAAGATGACATGCCTTACCAAAAACAATTATATAGGGAGACATTCCTATAGGTGTCTTAAAAGCTGTTCTATGTGCCAAAAGAGCATCATCCAGTTTCCTGCTCCAATCCTTTTTATTAGGCTGTACTATCTTTTCCAGGATTCTTTTGATTTCTCTGTTAGAGACTTCTGCTTGTCCATTGGTTTGGGGGTGATATGGAGTAGAGACTCTATGAACAACCCCATACTTCCTGAGCATAGCTTGCACGGTCCTATTGCAGAAGTGTGTTCCTTGGTCACTAATGATTGCTCTTGGGATGCCAAACCTGCAAAAAATTTGAGATCTAACAAAATCTACAACAACTCGAGCATCATTAGTTCTGGTGGCTTTAGCTTCCACCCATTTAGAAACATAATCTACAGCCAATAAAATGTAAGTAAAACCAAAGGATGGAGGAAATGGACCCATAAAATCAATGCCCCAAACATCAAATACTTCACAAAACAACATAGGTTGTTGAGGCATCTATTGTCTCCATGTGGTAGCATTACTAGCTCTTTGGCATTTCTCACAGGTGTTACAAATTCTCCATGCATCCTTAAAAATTGTGAGCCAATATAAACCAGAATCCAACACCTTCCTTGCTGTTCTTTGTGGACCAAAATGTCCACCAACTGGTGAAGCATGGCAGAATCGAAGAACTGATTCTATTTCATGATCGGGAATGCATCTTCGAATCACCTGATCATTACACAATTTCCACAAATACGGGTCATCCCAAATATAATACTTTGCATCACTTTTTAATTTTGAAATTTGGTTTCTGGATGCACATGGTGGAAAAATAGAAGCAACAAGATAATTTACAATGTTAGCAAACCAAGGTGTTTCAAAAGAGTTAGAAATACTCATGAGGTGTTCATCAGGAAATTGGTCCCGAATAGGTGCCGAATCAGGAGCATTCTCAATTCTGCTTAAATGGTCTGCCACAAGGTTTTGTGTTCCACTTCTGTCACAAATTTCCAAGTCAAACTCTTGGAGCAAAAGCATCCAACGAATTAATCTTGGCTTGGACTCACCTTTCTTCAACAATTACTTTAGAGCTGCATGGTCAGTAAAGACAACTACTCGAGAACTGAGTAGGTAAGATCTGAACTTATCTAATGCAAAAACAATGGCCAGGAGCTCTTTTTCAGTGGTGGTGTAATTTACCTGGGCAGCATCTAAAGTTTTAGATGCATAGTAGATGACCCTAGGCTGCTTGTCAATCTTTTGACCAAGGACAGCTCCCAATGCATAATTAGAGGCATCACACATCAACTCAAATGGGGCTGTCTGTAACATCCCTGTTTTTAGTAGCAGTCTTATTTAGTAAAAATTAAAGTTTAGAAGGTCTGTAAGTGGTAATAAGTGAATAAATGCCCTATAGATGGTCTGTAATATCACAAGAATTTCATTTTTGTGTGTAATTATGGAATTTATGTAGACCATTAAAGAAATTTATCAAATTCCGAGTGAAAAGGGCTCTGTTCCGAGTGACAGAGAAATTCCAAGTGAAAGAATGAAATTCCGAGTGAAGGATTAGAGATTCCGAGTGAAGGATGAAATTCCGAGTGTAAAGTTATGTTGACCGAGTAAAACATGACTGAGAGGGATACTACCGAGTGGAATTTTGGCCTCGGAGACATTTGGAGTGAAGCGTGTACAAGAAAACCACTTCTAGGTGAAACTTCCGAGTCAAAACACCCTTGATTCTTTGTTTCTGAGTCAAACCTTGCCAAGTACTTCCATTTCTGAGCAAAACCTCCCTGAAATATGGAATTCCGAGTGGAATATAGAAATGGGAGCCAATCCGAGTAGAATATATAAGGTTTAGAGCCATTATTGGGTGAGGCTATGTTTATGACTCTTTTTCCGAGTGATAAAGACCTTAAAGGATTCCGATTGAAACACATTTTGAGGAAGGATAGTGTATTTATACCTAAAAGATGAGTATCCGAGTGAAAAATGAGTGGGGAAGAATTTAAATACTCCTGAGTGGTAAAATCCGAGTGAATCTCTTCTGAGGGCAGGGTTGTAATAATGGTTTTTGATTGGGAATATATTGTAAGTGAATGATGTACCTAAACTGAGTGAATGAGATTCTAAATCATGAGTGGATGAGACTCAGAACAAGTCCGAGTGGGAATTAACTCACCCGAGTGAATAAATGCATATCGAGTGGTATTTGATTGAGTGATAACCCGAGTGAAGAAGGTTTATGAATTCCGAGTGAGAAAACCCTTATTTCCGAGTGGATCTTACGTGTGACTTTCCTGAGTAGAAGTATGAAACTGAGTAAACTTCCAAGGGAAGGAAAGTGTATTCTCCGAGTGAGAAATTTAAGTCTATGCCGAGTGATGAATGTGAAGTACATTCCCAATTGTGTTGAAGTTAAATACACCGAGTGGTATGGGAAGTAGTATTCCGAGTAAGTGGATGAGTTTTACCGAGTGGAACAGTGTATGAAGAGATTCGGATTTGGAATGAAAATTTCGAGTAGAAGAATGATAGGAAAGAAATAAAAGGGAGTCGGTTTTTGAAGTACATTACCGAGTGAGAAAGGACTAGGCTTGGAATGATTTAACTGAGTAAGAACCATCAGAAATGACTCGGATTTGGGATATAATACCGAGTGAAAGGCCAAGCAAATTAGGAGTCGGTGTGGGGGTGAATTACCAAGTGAATGATGGGAAAAATGAGTCGGTTTCATGGGAATGTCGAGTGAGGATTGGCTGACTCGATCAAGCGAGTCGGATTTCGCTTGAGCGAGAAGGACCCCTGATGCATATTTCTCTACTTCGCTCAAGCGAGCAAGCCACGCTCAAGCGAGCCTTGTATTTGTTGGCTCGGAAGAAGAATTCTAGTCGGCATAGTGGTTAACCGAGTAGAATTTTCACTCGGTATTCAGTGTCAGTTTTGCGTGTTGACTTCAATTTTGTCTTTTAATGATTATTTTAATTCAATCATGCGCATTATAGCTAGTGGGCGGCCAGAAATGGGCACTGACTCAGCATATCCCCTTATTTAAATCTCCACTGCCACTCCATTAACACTCCACTAGCAGCCAACTCACAAAAGCTGTTCCCCATTTAGTTTTCCACTTAGCAACCCACTCCTTATTTAAACCAGCACAAGGACTCTTAGAGAACACACACATGAAACACACCTCCATCATTCTTCTTCCTACAAGTTACTTTCTCTCTCTTTTCTCTTCTGTTTCACTCAGAATTCGTGCGGGACAGTGAAAGGGAACCTTTGCTTCTCCTCCAGGAGATCCATAAAGGTAAGGGGGTATATTCTTGGGTGCTCTGTGGGAAAACCGAGTGAAGGAAAGGGTTAAGGAACTTGTTCCTCACCTTTCCAGGACAGATTCAGTGTTGTGTGAATTAAATGCCTTAATTGTTATTATTTGTATTTATATATATATATTTTTTATTAAATGCATATAATCAGTGATGAATTATGAAATGATATGAACTGTATTGGACTGAAAATACTAAGCATCATGGGTACCGTGTGATTTCCAGTGAAAAATTATGAATAGAAGATGGATTTAATGATAACAGGTTCTGTTTTATGTTAATCCGACCGGTTTTACATCTATAACAACTCGGTTTTGCTTAGTTTGAATCGGATTCAACCTTAACTGAATGTATTTCATTCTGATAGAACAATTCTTCACTTGGTAAACAACCTAATTTCACTTAGAGAACTTTTCTAGTTTATTTCCACTCGGACAGCATCTTCCCAGTTGATATCACTCGGAAAACATATTAATTTCATTTAGTAAACTCTGCCCAATTTTATTTCACTCGGATTCATAGTTAATTCATGCGGAAAACTCATTTTAACTCGGAATCAAACCTGTTTCAGTCGGAAAACAGCCTTCCAGTTCATTTTCACTCGGACCCAAACTTGTTTCAGTCGGAAAACAGTTTTCCAGTGTAATTTCACTCGGATTTTTAGCCAGATCGTTTGGAAAACCCTTCTCAGTATGATTCCACTCGGAATCATACTTATTTCACTCGGATTTACCCTTGTTTCACTCGGAAAACTCTATTTTTAGTGTTTTTCGCTTGGATTTTCATTTAGAAACTATTCTTTAATACTTTTTAAATTATTGGGAAGTTATAATTATTATTATCATTCTTATTCTATTATTATTATTATTCTAATTATTATCAATCTTAATATTGTTATTATTATTATTAGTTTTATTGTTATTAACATTGTTAACGTCTTAATTATGAGTATTTACATAAAGAATATATTATTTTACTCTTTATGGAAAATATAATTTTAACCAAGATATAATAGATATATTTCTAAAATAATAAACGAATATCTTACAATGTTTAAATAATTGATGGAATTCAAAGAACTTGGGAATGATATGATGAGACTGGAAACACATAAGATACCCAAGGAATCAATTGATAAAATAAATGCATTTCGCATCATGAAAATATTTTTGAAGAAGAAAAACCTCTAGAGCATACACTTGGTACAGTGGAGGACACTCACGTTAGATCTCCATGAAGAATCTTGGGAGTACAACTGGAACGGTTAAATAGGATGTTACACTGTTAACACTTTTTCTAAAAAAACTGTTAACACTCTCAGTTAAATAGGATGAACCTACAGAAGGAATCGTCTTATCTAACCGAGGGTGTTACACTGTCCAAACAGGTGCTTGAATTATTGGGGGTAGTGGTCAATGCTTGCTTGAGGCAATTAAAAGCCTCCTTACATTTTTCATCAAACTCAAATGCCACATCCTTTTGAAGACGACTGGATAGTGGCCTAGCCTTCTTGCTGAAATCCTTTATGAATCTTCTGTAGAAACCTGCATGACCAAGAAAAGAACGAACCTCTCGAACACAAGAGGGATAAGGCAAATGTGATATAACTTCTACCTTGGCAGGATCTACCTCAATTCCTTTCTCAGAGATTACATGCCCTAAAACTATTCCTTGTTTTACCATAAAATGACATTTTTCATAGTTCAAGACAAGGTTAGTTTCAATACATCTGTTCAAAACTTTATCCAAACTATCAAGGCATGCATTAAATGAAGATCCATAGACAGTAAAATCATCCATAAACACTTCTATGCAATTTTCAATGAAATCATGAAAAATGCTTATCATGCATCTTTGGAAAGTTCCAGGAGCATTGCATAGGCCAAATGGCATTCTCCTATAAGCAAATGTGCCAAAGGGACAGGTGAATGTGGTCTTTTCTTGATCCTTAGGTGCAATGTGAATCTGAAAATATCCAGAGAATCCATCAAGAAAACAGTAGTGAGACTTACCTGCAAGACGCTCAAGCATTTGATCAATGAAGGGTAAAAGGAAATGGTCCTTCTTTGTTGCCTGGTTTAGTCTCCTGTAATCAATACAGACTCTCCAACTATTTTGCACTCTAGTTGGGATCAATTCATCCTTTTCATTTTTCACAACTGTGATCCCTGTTTTCTTAGGAACCACTTGAATCGGACTCACCCATCGGCTATCAGAGATAGGATAAATGATTCCTGCTTGTAGAAGCTTGGTAATCTCCTTCTTAACCACATCAAGGATTACAGGGTTGAGTCTCCTCTGGGGCTGTCTTACTGCTTTAGTATTTTCCTCCATAAATATTCTATGCATGCACATGGATGGACTAATTCCAGGAATGTCTGCCAATGTCCATCCTATAACCTTCTTATGTCTTTTCAATACCTGCAATAATTTTTCTTCTTGATTTTCATCAAGAGAAGTGGAAATTATCACCGGGAGCTGTTTATTATCCCCTAAGTATACATACTTTAGGTTCTCAGGTAGGGGTTTCAATTCTAACTTGGGTGTCTGCAAAACAGATGGAACTAACAAAGTAGATTTTGATTCTGCTGCTTGCACCTCAAAAATTTTGTTAGAATTTTCTTGAAATCTTGCATTCAGCTCCTTATGGTTAACAGGTATATCTAAAGATTCTGAGTCAGAAATTATGTATTTATCAATTTCAGCACAAATATCACAACTTCCAGAATCATTGCATGCAAAACATTTGTTTGAATCATCCATGTATTCCAAATCAACATTAGAAAAATGTTCAAAAACTAGTTCATCAATAATGTCAATTTGGAAAATAAAATGATTTTCAGATGGGTATTTCATGGCATCAAGAATATTGAATTGAACTCTCGTGTCTCCAAATTCCATAGAGAGAGTTCCAGAATGAACATCTATTTTGGTTCGAGCTGTTTTCAAAAATGGTCTTCCCAAAATGATAGGAACAGGAATTTGAGGCATACCTTCTTCCATATCAAGTACGAAAAAGTCAGCAGGGAAAACAAGTTGTTCTACCTGAACCAAAACATCCTCTATAACTCCAGCAGGGTAAGCAGTGCTCCTATTGGCTAGCTGAATTACTACACCAGTAGGTTGTAAATTTCCAAGAGACAATGATTTGAAAACAGACATAGGCATAACATTTATTGAAGCTCCTAAATCTAACATGCAATTTTCAAATTTGTTATTACCTATGATACAAGGTATAGAAAACATACCTGGATCTTTGCATTTCTCAGGAATATTTGAAATTTCCTTACCAAGCAGTGCAGATACATTCCTTCCCATGCTGATCCTTTCATTACCCTTGAGTCTCCTCTTGTGAGTACACAACTCTTTTAGAAATTTGGCATACTTAGGTATTTGCTTGATTACATCAAGAAGAGGTATATTCACTTCCACTTTCCTGAAAGTATCCAAAATTTCTTTGTCCACTTTTTCCATTTTCTTACTTGGAATTGCTTTTGGTGGGAAAGGAAGAGGGATATAAGATGGGATTTGGGGTGGTTGTATCTCAGATTTGCTTGAAGAGGGTACATCATTCTCAACTATTTCAGGCTCAGTTATTTGTTTTTCAGGTTCCTTGGGTATGGGTACTTCAAGGTTCTTACCTGATCTTAACTGAATTGCACTCACATTTCTTGGATTTGTAGCTGGTTAAGATGGTAATTTGTCAGAGTTTTGAGATTATAACTGGCTTAATGATGAAGCCAATTGGCCAATTTGGTTGCTTAAACTCTGGATGGTAGCATCATTCCTCTGTTGATACTCTAAGTTCTGTGTAGCCATTTGTTTCACCAGATCCTCCAAAGAAGGGCTATTTGTGGATGGTTGAGGTGTAGGTCTTTGGAAGGTAGGTGCATTACTTTGAAATGGAGGTTGGGGATGGGGATTTTGTTGTTGGTTGCCCCATCTCAAATTTGGATGGTTTCTCCAACCTGGATTGTATCTGTTGGTGGAAAGGTCATGGTTTTGTTGTTGAGGTGGTGGAGGTCTATCATGGTAGATGTTAGCTGCATAGGCTTGGGGACTATTATTATCCTTCTCTTGTAGAGAAGGACAACAATCAGTGGGGTGCTCTTGTGAAGAGCAAATGCCACATACTTTAACAGTCATGGATTTTTGATTTACTGCCAATTGTGTGACTAGAGTGGTGAGAGTATCAAGTTTGCTCTCCAATTTAATTCCAGATGAACTAGAATTAGAATCAAACATGGGTTTGAAAGAGTCATTTCTCACACCAAATTGTTGAGAGTTAGATGCTGAGACACCCTAAAAATCATAGTAAATTTTTCATGTTTTTAGAAAATACCTGGATCTATAATAAGCCACTCTCATATATGAAGATATGAGAGGGTAAATTTAAAAGGATTAATTTTAAGAAAAGTTCCTCAATTAATTCAGCGGAAGGAAAATTGCGTATGTTTATAATTTATGAATGAGTTTAAGAAATCAACCATTTTGGGATTAATGCGTTCAGTTTTTATATCCCATAGCATTTACAATTTATTATGGAATAAAATCACAGTGTGGAAGAGAAGAAGAAACTGATAAATAACGTGTACAGGACCATCAGAGTCCCTCTCGCTCAAGCAGACCCCGACTCGCTTGAGCGAGACACTCAAGCCTCGCTCGGGCGGAACAACGAAGCGTTGAGCGAAAAACCCCCAGAATCGAATTTAGTAAAACTCGCCTGGGCGAGACATTCCCGCTTGAGCGAGAGACTTCTAGTGCCCAGCCTAAATCCACTCGTTCAATAAGGCTTTCTACACTTAAGTTTTCTCTCAGCAAAGCCCCCCAAATCCGACTCCCAACACTCAGGTTGTCGCTCGGCATAATTCTCCAAAAACCAACTCGAAGCACTCGGGTTCTCACTCAGCAAGGTCATCCTGACTGATCTGTCATTCACTCAATCCTCTACTCGGTAAAGTCAGTACAGGCCGAGTCCTCTCTCACACAATGTTCACTCGGTAAATCCACTTCTAGTTCGAGACTTCACCCACTCGGTGTTTCACTCGGGAAACTTTCCAGAAACCGACTCACCCCAGTTTGACCTTTCACTCGGAATTTCATTCCAAGACCAACCCATTGTCCGCTCGGCTTTCACTCAGTATTTTGTTACCAATCTGACTTCCTCTCTTTCTCACTCAAGTGAAATTATTCCAGGGAATTCCTGGGCAACTCACACCGAGTAACACCAATCGGTGTTCTCCCACTCGGAGATTACAAAATCAGGACACACCACTCGGAACAAGAACACTGGACTCAGAGATTCCCCATTCAGGACTCCTCAGCCCAAACCATCCCACTCAAGAACCTTCTCACTCGGGTTATGTACACTTTCTCACTCGGAAAGTCATGACTCGGACATGGGTCACTCGGAATTCACTCGGAAAATTCACCTCAACCTGACTTATTTACTTAGATTATTTTTAGAACTTAAATTCAGGCAATACCTATCCAAGACCTCACCTATTCTCCGTTCACTCATCTCGCTTGAGCGAGTTTTAATTCCAAGACCCTTCGCTCGAGCGGATTTTGTCTAGTATCTAAACACTGATTCTATTGACATGCTCGCTTGAGCGAAATGGCCATTCGCTTGGGCGAAATCAGTCCAGTAGCTAATTCCCTCGCCCTCGCTCAGGCGAGTCTCCATTCGCCTGAGCGAATTCCCTCCAGTGTCTAAACACTGATACTGGGAGAATCTGGCCTAAGCGAAATCCACTTTCGCCTGAGCGAACATTGCCCAGAGACCAATTTCCCAGCAGGTATGGCTCTCGCTCGGGCGAGAATCTAATTCGCCTGAGCGAAACCACCAGGCATTATGCAGACTTCAAATTTTACCCAACACAACCCACAAAAATTGAACTACCTCTTATTCCATCAGCATGTAGTACATCTAAATTATCATTTAGGTCATTTAAGATTGATACTACACCTACATATACTTAAATTCCACTCAACTCTTTAAAATCATACATATGAATCAATTCTTTTTTTCTTTAGCTTTATAAAAGAAATAATCAAATATAGTTCTTCATTCATTCATCAGCATATAGAAACATTCTAATATCAACAAATCCTTCCTACATACTTGGGTCACAAATGAAAATGAGATACACATACAATTTCCCATTTTCGTCGATGACCCTCCAAAATCATCTATCATTTAAACTTCCCAAAATACACATTCATCCCATCTCCTGCTACACAAAATAGATATGTTTACATATGACGCCGGCCAAGGCGCTCCCTATACACTAATTACCTCCACAGCCATAAGTATACTGCAAAATGCTTACTCTTCCCATGAATGCCCTGCATCACAAGTCTAAAATTGACAACATGGGAGAGTGAGTCTACATCCCAAAGGAATGAATATGAATACCAAGTGATCATGTAAATAAGTATCAACACATGTATACTTTGCACACCAAGACATTCATCATAACACAATTTTACACAAAGCACACAAGTATATACATAATCACAACAACTTTCAAATGGTATTCATACTTTTATGTTGTCTTAAATATATTTGTACCACCTCTCACAATCACCATCACCACCTTGGCATACTACCTTCTATATGCAAATGCTCTTAACTAATGCATATGCACAAAGGATTATTTCAACAATTGTAGATCTGACTGTGGGAATTTCAACATCAACTGTGGGATTCAAGTGTGATCTTTTAACCACACCCCTACTGCAATAGTAAAATATGTACACATATTCTTTAAATTGCATGCATTCACCAATTGTTTTACTGGTACCAAACCGCATCGCCCATCTTGCAACACCTGGCCATTTTCACCATGACTGCGGTACAAAACATATCAACGTATGGTGTTGCGGGCCGGCCAGATATCAAATCATGGCAGCTGTGATTATAAAGACCACCGGGGTCACCTACTCATCAAGAGCCACCCCCCACAAGGGTCGGCCACATGCAGCTCCCCGAAGCACTACATGGGCGGCTTCCTGACTTTACACTAAGTCACAGGGGAAAAGTACAACTTGCTCGTGCACCGAGCCACCCTCCCACTGGATCGGTCGAGGGAACTCCCCTAATGTTCCACAACGGCGGCTATGCAGTATGCCATGGATGCAAATGCAGATCGTATACATTTCTCACTCTATGCATCCTACACATGCCACTCATCATCCAACATCATCACACCATTATCAACAACACCACAAGCTTTTATTAACATCGATTGTTCATAATAGTTTTAATCTTTAGGTGGCATTCTTCCTATTCTCAATCTCAACAAACAACATCAACAATCATATCACATTCATGGTAATACAACTTAACATAACACACCATGAATATTCTAAATGCACAAAAGCATGTTGCCACACATATTTATCTACATCACACCACAAGTCATTATTTCTTACAACATTCAAGCAAGGCTAACATGCATAACACCATATACCACAATCAACTAGCATTCACATTCGTGCATTTAGAATTTAGACTCCTCTCCTACCTCAAGAGAAGAATTCTGATGGATAAGAAGATCCCGCCTCATCGTTCGGAACAGGTCCTAGATTCACATTCATGTAAAAACCTTAATCAATCAACTACTCAAATCATCAATTCAATTCTATTTTGTCACAATCATATTTATAATGTCACAACATGTGTTAAACATGTTATGGATATCATTTTATTCTCTATTAAGCTTCGGGAATTCCTTCCCATTAAGCCACCATCATTAAATTTAAGGATTATAAGACAACCCTATCCCCCAAGCTTCACCAAATTCCTTCCACCATCATTCATATCTTTTAATATCATACATTTCTCCATAAAACACATCCTCAAACTAACTTTAACTATTTTCCCCAAACTCCAAGGTTAGGGTTTTCTCCAAAACCCATCCACCTTCATTAATACATCATAAACCTTCACTTCTCACCATCATTAATGCACCAACAACCATTTTCCTCCCATAAATACTTGTATTTATGATATCCCATTCTAGGGCATGAGCATTAAATGCTCTAATAAACACCCATGGACATGTATCTCCTTCCCAAAATCATAATACCCATAATATCAACATAAACCCATCCAAAAATGGTGGGAGAAGCTTACCTCACACCCAAAACGAATTGGGTTCAAGAAAGGAAGGAAGGCAGTACGAAAATAAGAGGAAGGAAAAGGAAGAACCCCAAGCTTCCAAGCCCTCTTCAACGAAAAATAGAGAGGAAAAGAGTCACCACACAAACTCAAGGTTTTTGGGAGAAGAAGAGAGAAGAATGGAGGAAGATGAAGAGAAGAAGAAGTAAAGTATATTTGCTCAAAGCTTCAGCGGTTTACACGTGAATAGAAGAAGGAAAGTTTGGGCTTTTGGGTTTATTTTAATTCCATCTATTAGAATTCATCATTTTTCTACAAATAGGTTCTTTGTTTGGGCTCAATCCTTCATCCTAAAATTATTCTGAATGTATATTCGGATTCCCAATATTATTCTCTACAGTCCTGACCAATATTATCTCATTCTGAGATACTTGGTCTGACACCCATATTTCAACTGGCTCACATTCAGCTTAACCGATCTCCATAAATTACCAATAATTCCAAAAATCTTAATTTAGATAAATTTAATTTATTGGGACCTTAAACAATTCATATTCAACCTGTCAATATTTATTTCCCTTAATTAATCTTCTATTTTAAAATTTGGGATGTTACAGATGCCATCTTCTCAATCAGATTTCTTGCTTCAGCAGCAGTCATATCTCCTAAAGCTCCTCCACTTGCCGCATCAATCATGTTGCGATCAACGTGGTGCAGACCTTCATAGAAGTACTGAAGAAGAAGTTGTTCAAAAATTTGGTGGTGAGGGCAACTTGCACAGAGTTTTTTAAATTTTTCCCAATATTCATAAAGACTTTCTCCAGAGAGTTGCCTAATGCCAGATATGTCTTTACGGATTGCAGTTGTTCTAGAGGCAGGAAAGAATTTTTCCAAGAACATTTTCTTTAAGTCATTCCAACTTGTGATTGATCTTGGAGCAAGGTAGTACAACCAATCCTTAGCAACACCCTCTAAAGAATGAGGAAATGCTTTAAGATAGACATGGTCTTCTTGAACGTTTTGGGGTTTCATTGTGGAGCACACAATGTGGAATTCTTTGAGGTGTTTGTGCGGATCTTCACCCGCAAGACCATGAGACTTAGGCAACAAGTGTATAAGTCCGGTCTTAAGAATAAAAAGGACATCCTCATCAGGATATTGAATACACAAACTTTCGTATATGAATTCAGGTGCAGCTAGTTCTCTAAGAGTTCTTTCATGAGGTTCAGCCATATCAGAAAAACTAGCAGTAGTACTTTCAACAGATTTAGAAAAGATACTATCACTATCAATATCAACAAAGTTATTATTAAATCTAGCTTCTCTAATTAACCTATGAAAAGTTTTTTCAATTTCAGGATCAAATGAATATAAATGCTCAAAAGTTCTTCTAGTCATACATAACATACAACAAGATATTTGATCATCATGAGTAATAAATCATAAGAATCCTAAATCATGCAAAAGAAATAAAATAAAACAAACAAAGAAAAATTTTTTTATTTTTATTTTTATATATATATTTTTTTCAATTTATACCAAAAAAAATTATTCTAAAACAAGAATTTTTCCTAAAGATCGTTGATCCCCGACAACGGCGCCAAAATTTGACGTGGATATTTTTACAGTCGTGATTTCGTCAAATTAGTACATTAAAATTAATTAATGTAGTACTAGGGTGTCAACCTAGGTCGTTCTCTCAAGGATCAACACAAAAAATTTAGGAAAAACCAAGTTTAAAATTAATTTTTACAAACAGAATTTTAACAAACATACAAATACAATTGGGGGGGTTTGATTGATTTTTGTTGTCACAATTAAAATTAAAACAAAGTAAATATAGGATTTAAAACAATAAATAGCAAGCGATTGATTTTCTTGGAGTATTGTAAATAAATTTATCCTTGGTTCACTAAAGATAATTTGTATACTTTTATTACTGTTAATTTCTTAGCTCAATTTGAATTCATCAACTAAGCGTCTTTTTCAATTCATAATTCCTTTACTTTCATTTAAAAATGAATATTTTAATCAAGCATCCTAATTAAGCAAAAGGAGTCAAGATTGTAAAATCTAGGAATTATTGAGCATATGTAAAAACATCGCCTACATACATAATCTATTCTCATATTATGGAATTAAGCAAACCATAATTATTAAAAGTGATTTTGAAAATATTCATTAAGCATGCATATTTCCTTAATCCCTTCTAATTTAAAACCTTATTTTATTCCATTTGAATAATTAAACCGATTAAGCATACAAATTTAATTAAACAGAAATGGAATTAAATAAGCAGAGTAAGATTATGAAGAAATAATAATAATAAAAACATACTATATTAAAAATAATGACCTCAAAATTACATTACAATATTCTCCAAGAAAATCAATCTAGGGGTTTTAGCCCTCCATAATTAAAACAAACTGAAAATAAAAAGAACCTAACCCGGATGAAGAACTGACTGAAGAAGAAATAGTAACAGAGAAGAGGAAGAGGAAGAACGAATGGTTTCTATGAAGAATGAGGTGCCTCTGAAGCCTTGCAATCCCTCCTATTTATAGGAGAAGAAATGGTGCCGGATATAATTAAAAATGACGAGTGGAATGTTAATGCGCAATTAATAAACTTCAGTGTTGTTTCCACTTCGATAATGCGTTATCTGATGTTTCCACTGATGAATCTGTGCCTGAACCGATTCATCTAGGCAATTTTTGGGCAATTTTACACATAGGAATCGATTCCTAAGGGGTGGGAATCGATTCCCAAGCACATGAATCGATTCCTGCTTGTTTGAATCGATTCCCAGGCCTTTAAAATGCATATGAATCGATTCACAGGGGTGGGGAATCGATTCCTAGCTATATGAATCGATTCCCAGGGTGCTTGAATCGATTCCTTGCTGTTCTTTTGTGTGGGAATCGATTCCAAGATTGGTGAATCGATTTCCAGACCTGTTCTGGTGCTTTTCTCGCATTTTTGACCATTTCTTGAGTCGTGGCTTCTTTCGTTTGACCTGTGGTAATTATTTTTCAATTACAGGCTTAATCACACACTACAAAACAAGAGAAAACCAACTTTTATTAAAAATTTATCCTTAATTCATTTTAAAATTAAATATTAAATAAAGCTCAAATGATGAAAATGTGTTAAAATGCAATATATTACACACTAAGTGATGGCAAATTATACACATTTAAATAGAGGAATTAAGGATAAATCATGCATCATCACGGGGTCTCAAGTAGGACCCCCAGCTAAAGGCCGATCCTTTAGTATCCAGATACTAGGAGTCAGATTGCATGAGAGTCAGTGGTGATTATCGATGAATTTGATATATTTGCTAAGTTAAGTGGATGTGTTCATTATATGTAATGTGCTATAATTTCTGAGTGGGACTCGATAAATCTTCGAGTAAAAATTTAATATATTTGATGAGTATGAATTGTTATCTCTACTGAATGCTGTTGTTGGGTTTGCCGAGTGAACTACTATGACTTTCGAATGAGACTTGTATATATATATATTTAACCTGTTAAATTCTGCTCTATATTAATTATGATGTCAAACACTCACCCTTGCTGTTATTTTAATCTAGTAACCAGCGACAGGGAGGAAGCCGAAGCCATGGAGTCGCGCCAAGGGGGAGATCGATGCCAAGGCCCGAGCGACTTTGAGTGATTACGTAGAGTATATGTGTGTATAAGGAGTTTTTGAGTGTTTATTATTATCTGTGTGCCAATCTAATTTGAATCGGGTGTGAATGTATATTTTAAAAGGCATTGATCTATATGTTTTCATTTTTGCTATGACAGTTCTTTAACTAGCGGATTCATTCCGAATGAGGGATAACCGAGAGACCCTCCTTCCGGGTGGAAGGTTAGAATCTTCCGAGTGAGATTGGTGGGGAGAGAGTTCCGAGTGAAGAAAGTGGGTAAAAATTCTGAGTGAAGAAGGTGTATCATGATTCCGAGTGAAGAGAAGTTGGATGTGTCCGAGGGAAATTCCGAGTTCCTTCCGAGGGAAGTAAAGATAAGGTATTCACCGAGTGAGGACATTCAGAGAAGTGATAACCGAGTAAAGGAGGTTGAATTATCCCTGAGGGAGTTGTGACCGAGCTAAGCTTTCTGAGTGAGGGGTAGTAATGAGTCAAGTGTAGAATGTCCGAGTGAGTGGAAGTTGAGTGTTGTCCGAGTAAAACTCTATTGTCGAGTAAACCATTTTACCGAGTGAATCCCCATGTGAGTTCACCGTGCGTCTTGTTTGCTTAGATTTCAGAGTAGCATTCGCTCAAGCGAGTCATTACTCGCCTAAGCAACTCTCGGGTTTCGCCTAGGAATGTTGGGGTCTCGCTCAGGCGAGTGACCCCTGTCCCTTTCTTCTTCTTTTGCTCTTTCTTCTTCTCCCGTCGTTCCAACTCCATTTTACCGAGCGGATGTTATTCTGCATGCACTCTTATTATCATTTTGATTGCATCTAAGTGAATACTATTTATTATCAAGACCGAGTAGAACCATTCCCGATTGGTTATTATTTTAACATACTTTTATTTAAAGAATTATTTAGAACGGTTTGTCCGTACTGAACATGATTTTATGTAGCTAAAAGAGGTAAATATTATTTTACATTTAGACCGAGTGGATTAAATGTTAAAAAACGTAAATACTAATTCATACTAAGATACAAATTTTATTCAACGCGAAAAATTTATTATGAAAATAATTTGCCGTATATAAATAAAAAGGGAAATTAACCTAGGATGTTACATATAACAACCAAAAATCTGCAGTAATAAAAGTCACAAGTTAGTATCTTATCATTAAAATTGTAAAACTCAAAGAATTAATTAAATTTATGGTATAACCATGATGCTCCTTAAAGATCTCATTTTGTTTTCAAGGATATTCAAGATTAAACCATAAGAATTTAAGATATTTAATGGAACATCAAGATATAAGTGCTAAGGAACACTTATATCTCACAATGCATGCATTAATTTATGGATCTTAAACAAGCAAAGTACTCCCCCTTACCACTAAAAATTTATGCTTCAAGAGAAATATGACAATGACATCAAGAATTTACTTCTAAGCCACTATAGGTTGCTTCATTAAGAGAAGAAAAATGGATGTATGGATGGTGAGGATGGACGTGATTTTGGTAGTGGGATGGTGAAGAAAAGGTTGTTGTTTGGTGAAGGAAGAAGAAGAAATTTGATGATCAAAGGTGGTATCTTGAATTTTGTAGTTGGGTGTTGTGAGTTAGGATGGATGATGATAGGTGTGGGATGATGATCTAGATGAAGGAGACATGAAAAATGAGAAGGAACGTTGCTGTAAATTTTCTAAGTTGGAAGGAGAAAGTAGAACCAAGTAGAACAAGACAAGAGAAAATGAAAAGGAAAAATTTGCATGTAACTTCCTCGATGTCCAAGGAGTCACACGGCCATGCATTGAGTCGGAGAGGTGTCAACAATGTTTCATGGAAAGGCTAAGTGTCACAAGCAGCTGAGAATGATATGGTGAAGTGTTATGCATGGTTGGGACAAGTGGCCAAGTGATGGAGCAATTTGATTCGCTCATGGTGCATGCAAGCTTAGGTGTCAAGTGCAGGGTAGCAGCTTGCTCGTGGGTTTAGGGAGTCTTATGGGCCAAATTTACAAATGGGCTGAACATCAAAGTTGTAGAACATTTTGTTCTATTTAAATCCATATATGGTACAAAAAATTCCATCAGGAATTGAGTGAGATATGGCCCAAACACTAAAAGGGTATAAGGCTGTGACGGGATTTTTGTCCCTTACATAAATGATTTTTTTGGGCAAAATGGGTTGCGATTTGGGCTTTGCTTTCTTCATCAAAGTTGTGGATAATTGTGTTATGAAAAATTTGGTGAAGGCCTCATTCAATTTCATGGTCATATGAGAGAGTTATATGGAAAATACTGCACCTAGTGCAAACTGATGTTGGAAAAACATGAATTGGGGTAGTGTTTTGATTCTGGGATTTATGGGATGTGAAATGGCCTTTGTGATTAACATAAAAGTTATAAATAAATTTGATACAGAGATTTGGGGACAAGAACGATTCAAATCCAATATCGGGAGAGAAAATTACGTCCAAAATACGTACAGATGCGCATTTTGGCTTACCCGGGTAACTTAAAATCAACGTTTTTAAGCTTGGTTGTTTAAAATTGGGTGTTGGGCTCTTCACGGAGTTGTTAGCAATAACATGAGGGACGTTTTGGGATAAAAATATTTTACTCAAGTCCCATGAATAATTTCTGGGCTAAGACCGGAGAGTTACACAATTTTATTAACTTAAAACAGTTACTTAAATTTATATTAAATCACTTAACGTTTCAATTGATAAATTTTTATTATTATGAGTTTCTTATATTATTGTTATTATTTTAATAATCTTCATCTTCTCATATAATTACAATAGAGATATTCATCTCATACTCATAAAATTATCTGAAATATGATTTGACTATCATACACAAGTTATTCGGCTTTAGCCCAGACAGCAGTACACATAAAATTATCTTAATTTATTTATTCCTAATATTTTGGAACATTAAATAACCCAAATATAATTATTTAATATTTATATTCTTAATTGATCCTTTATTTTAAAATTTAGGGTGTTACAGTTTCTGGAGGGAACTCAGAAAACCTTATTTTCTTTTTACGGTCGGCGTCCCACAGCGATCTAGGTCATGACAGATGGTGACTCCGCTAGGGACTTAAAGAGTCAAGCCCGTTTAATTTGTTCGAGTATATTAGAAAAACCCTATATAACTTCTTGCCTATGTTTTATGCCATGTGTTTTATTGAAATATGTTATTATTAAACCTTAGGGTAGAAGACATCATATTATTGTGTTATTGAACCCTAGGGTAGTTGATTTTTTTGTATTGTTCAGTGTTTGTTTCTTGTGAAGGATGGGTAAATTACATGTATGTATGCCCCTCACACACTACACTTATATTGTTTCACATACATTTTGAGTGGGACCCTACACCTAGGGGTCTGAATAAACCATTAAGTTTAGGGAAGTTGTGTAGTGGTGTCATTTGGGACATTCGTCTCCGTCTGACATCGTGAAAACCTCAGCTAAAGTGTGACTTTCTCATGGTGCCCACACCTGGTAGACTTCCTACTGTTGTGATCAACATCATGGGTAGAGTCTGAGCTCCAGTGGCCTTTAGTGATTTAAAATAGACACCCAATTTGAGAGGATCCTATTAGAAGAGCCTTAGAAACAATAGGAGGCCTTTAGACAAACCTTGTTTAGGGTACACAAGGGTAACATTCCTTTTACCTTTCACTTTCTAAATTAAAAGATTTTTTTCTTCCCCAACAAATGTTTTTAAAGAAAAGCCTAATAATTTGACATGGTGCAAATGGTTCTCAAGCCCATTCAATTTCATTCTTTAAGTTATAGGCTCTTTGAATAATAAATTTTTATGCAAAGTTTCCATAAAAAATTAGACGATCCAAGAGGTCTGTAACTTATTCTTTGATACGGAAATTATTTTTAAGAAATAATGATGACAAGCCCACAAGTTGACCTTTTTCCTTCTTTTCCTCCTTTAGAAAGTAATCTGAACTTGACACGTATCCCACTAGCTTAACCTAGTACTTTTGAACGAGACGTTCTGAGAAACGGTGAAAGGATACTCGTCAAGGCTCATGATTGCTTCAATCATTGTTTGTTTTTTTTCTTTCTTTGTTGTCTCTTTCTTTTTCTTTACTTTTTCACTAACATATTTTTTAAAAAACAAAAAAATAAAAAATAAAAAACAAAGACAAAAAACAAAAAATAAAAAAATAAAAAATAAAAAAACAAAAACAAAAAAAAGAAGGAGAAATCACAGGGAGACATCCTTATGAAACTCAAGCAAGACTCATGATTGAGACAAATTATGAGACTGTAATTAAAGACGGTTCCTGTGATGCTGCAAGCTTTATGCATTCCTCCGGCATAGAACTTTGTAACTAGGAGGTTGTTGAGCTCTCTTTGTAATTGCCTTAATGACTCGGTATTCCCATTGCTATGCCCAAGGCTTGGGAGCCTTTTTCTTTTTACAATAAGGATGAAGCATGTTGTGTCATATTTTTAAAATTTCATTAATAAATATGTATTTGAATATCTTTTTCTTTGCACCCTTTACCGATTCCCTTTCCCTTTATCCCTCATTCGACCATTCACCCAAATGTAGATCCAAAAATGATCCACTTGAAAATAGTAAAGTCACAATCCCATTTCACGACTTGAGTATTCGGTTGATTGCGCTGACGAAGAGGGTAAGGAAGACTATGGTCTCTCGCCTAAATTAACTAGGGAATAAGAGGCTAGAGAAATTTGGCTCTATCAAGAGGTAATCGAGATCATTAAAAAAGGAAGATAAAAAGGTCAAGATTGACATTTCCCTGAGTCAAGAATAACAGGGGAAATTGATTAAGTTGTTGATGTCCTTTATTTGAAAATGCTGGGGCAATTTATTAGAGGGCGATGGTAACCCTGTTTCATGACATGATGAACAAGGGCATATCATCATTTAAGGAAGCTTCGGTATTGACCAACATGGATGGAGATGACTTTTCGATGCCCATAAATACAGACGTAATTTGTAACACCCTCAATTACACCTTAATAAATTCTAGAAAAATTCGTAATTTTTTTAAAGATATAATTGTTAAAAAGAAAATATTGGAATGAATTACATACATTATTTCGAAAATACCTCATAAATATTATTAAAACTTTATAAAGTAACTGTACATTCATCCGAAGAAAATAAACATTAAACATTATAAGAAAGAGAGGAAACTCCATGGCCCAGAAGCAGTTACTTAATAACATTATTTATTCATTGGACCACAGTATTCATATCGAGCTCTCTTTCTAGAACGTGTTATATTTACTGCCGAGATTCTTCGATCCTTCCCTCTGAACCATAAATTTAAAACATATGAAACAAAAACATGGAGAAAGGAGTGAGAAACAGAATATAATATTTCCAAATGGGGCATAAGCAATAAAGGGTTTTCACAAACTAATATATAATAATATCAATCATAATCACATACATAATCAATTATGAATACATGAATGTTATACAATATCTTCATCATAACTTACCTATATATGTGGGCCCTTAAATTTTAATTTACACTGGGCCAACCAGGAGTTTACACTGTTCTATAAGTCCGGATAATAATAATATGAACAGCTCAACTGGCATGGAAACACTTAGAGACTAATCAGATTGAGAAGGTTTTTATTGTGAAAGTACCCGACACTAGGGAGCTACCCCAGGTCTCCTGAAGCACCCTTCCACACCCTCTCATCCCAAGGCTCGTAATTAAGCCTCCTCTAATGTATCCTCGGTTTCTATAATCCGTCCTCAGACAATATCATTTTATTTCACTTTAATGATTCATGATGCATGAACTACTCGCGTATTTAGTTGGTTAAGGCTTTTAGAAACTCAATTATTAAATAAAGGTTTACAACATTATCTCAATAAACTATACATTTCCTCAATTCTCTGAATTTCTGTCATACAGAAATAAATTTGGTACAGTTTTCAATTCTCACCAAAATTGAGTTTCCAAGCCTTAAATATCTCAAAACTTCTCATAGAAAACTTTACATATTCTTTCTTAAATCAAATCTTAATAATATTGAATTTAAAAATCTTAATTATTTTCAAATATCTTTAGTTATTAGGTTGGAACAAAATAAATTTCTTTTGAAAATGTTATTTTACTTAAAGATAATAATTCTTAATTCATTAAAAAAATAATTAAAATTATAAAATTTTTCTTTAATTCAAGAATTAATTAATTTAAGTTTTTTATAAATTAATTTTCATAAAATGACTTCTATTGAAATAAATAATAGATTTTTAAACATTAAAAGTAAAATTAATGAAAATAATTTTTAAGAAGAAACAAAAGACTAAAAAAATAAAATAATACTTTTTCTTAGAAAATTCTTACTGAGTTTTAGCTTTCCGTCATGCTTGCTATATGCTCAAACTCCACATCACAAGATCATCCATTACAATTAACAATCATAAATAATTAACAATCACAAAAATAATCAATCAAAATCAAGTCAATAAAACATCATTTATAAATATTATAATTCAAAGTCTAATGGTTATTAATATAGTCAATTTGAGTCCTTATCATCTATTCCTTGTATAGGTTTAGTTCAGTCAATAATAGTCCAAGTCTTTGCATAGGTTTAATTCAGTCCGTATAGGTCATAATAGTCCAAGTCCTTGCATAGGTTTAATTTAGTCCCTATAGGTCATAATAGTCCAAGTCTTTGCATAGGTTTGTCAGAGTTAGTTACACCAGATATTTAATTTAAAATTTATTAAAAATTTTAAGTTAAAATGTTAATATTTTAAAATAATAATATTATCAAATTTAAAAGGAGTAGGGGAATCCTCCCATTATTCTTATGTCTTTTCATATTATACTCTTATCTCACTCCCCCTTACCTCTTGTATCCTGATTCGTTATTGAAAATTCGTGCGCGCCTCGTCTTCGAGTTCTAAAACATACCGATTTTATTTTAATATAGTTACAAGATGAAAATTAAGATTTCTACTTAAAACAGAAATGGTAAATTTTAAATAGTGAATAGTGAATAGTGAATAGTGAATAGTGAATAGTAATAGTGAATAGTAACAATAAATAGTAAAATATAAATAGTAACAGTAAATAGTAAAATGTGAATAGTAAAGGTAAATAGTAACAATAAATAGTAATTTACTATTTGAATAGTAATTTACTATTGAAATAGTAATTTACTATTGAAATAGTATTTTACTATTGATATAGTATTTTACTATTCAGAATAGTAACTTAAAATAATATTATATCCAGTATAATAATAGATTTCTAAAAATGATATGAAAATAACCCAAAAAATAAAAGCGAGGTATTCTTACCTTAGAATTTTAGCAGAATTTTCTTCCAAAAAATTTATTTTTCTCTCTTACTTCCATCACTATCTCTCTAGCACTACTATATTAAGAAAATTTAATCTGAAATTGTGAATTCTAACGAAGAATTCCTTCGGTATTTATAGGCAGGAAAGTTACTGGGCATTTCATTATTTTATTATAAAAGTATTTATGTAATTTCTGAAATTTTCGTTTCTGGTTACTGTACAACCTTTGAAATTTTCGTTCATGCACAGTGTTTTGCATAGTAAATGTCGGCTAAATTATTAAGTCAAATAGTAACCTTTCACTCAGTTTATTTTAAATATTCAAAATTAGTCCTTTTTAAAATTTAGTGATATTATATCAGTCCTCACTAATTTTATAATAAGTAATATAAAGTTTAAATTTTAAAAATCCAAAATTTTCTGTTAATAAAAATTTATTGATACGTTCCTGATTTTTTTACGATTGTTAAAAATCAAGATTTTTCTCAAACCGATCATTTTTAGATAACTCTACTTGAAATAGATTTTAGAATTTTTTTTAAAATTTAACTTCACTTTCTTATAAATATTTTTAATTTTAAGTCACTTTATATGAATTTAAAATTATTTAAAATATATTATTTTATTAAAATATTTCCAAATTTTCAAAAAATTCCTGAAAATCGTAAATAATATGTAGATTAAAAAGTTCTAAAGAATCACAATCTAATTCTTTCAAAATTGTAATATAAAAATAAAAATAGGGGTGTTACATAAACAAGAAATGCTTTGCTAAAAGAAAAAGAAAAAAATCAAACAAACAAATAAAACAACAAAAAAAATCAAGGTTAGCATCTTATGCACATACCAACTGGGGCAAGTTGATGCTCTCGCATTGCCATATCGGGGCATGTCCAGATCACCAAGTAAGTCGTCACTTTTCTATATGGGGAATGGATGTCATCAAGCCAAGAACGCAATAAAAAACAATATTTCATCCCTGTTGAAATCAACCTTAAGGGGATGTAGCTACTCCTCATGCTAATATAACCAAGGAAATGGTTTACCATGTTGAGCAACAAAAATACCAAGGGGATCATTCGAAGGTCAAAAAAAAAGAAAAAAAAAGAAATGAAAAAATCAAGAAAAAGAACAAAAAGAACAAAAGCAAAAGCAAAAAAAGAGACTTAAAATGGTCCTTTCTCATTTAGGCAAGAAAAAGGGCTCATCTCATTTCCTTCGGTACATGGCGTTGGGGCAAAGTTGCCTATTTGAAGTGATATATGTCCCCCAAAAGGATGAAAGTAAATCAAAGGAGCCCAAGCGAGTTCGGTTTCAGTATAATCAGCTTAAACCTTTTGTTATGAAGGATACAACCTTGATTTAAAAAAAAACATGTCAGAAAGAAAGAAAAGCTCGCTAGGTTGAAAACCTGAAAAGGCGGTCTAGGCAAAAATTAGAGTGACCCGGTGAGTCGAAAGCCTAAAAAGGCGGCTCAAGCAAAAATTAGGGTCAATATTTTGGCAAAGTAACTAAAATTCTCTGTTCAAGCAGAATAGGATCCGACTGGGCACAAGGACTATAGTTGAATTACTTTCTCGGAAGCAAGATCAAAGGATAAACTCATCGTGTTGATACAAGATCAAGATTCTTGTTGTTCTTAAGGATTCACTAGAGGATTTGCAAACCCCATTACATCCCTTACTACCAAACTCTTTAACCACATTTGTTTCCTTTTTGAATATGATTTCCCTTTGTCTTTTTTGATACTTGATCAACCCACATAAATAAAGTTACTACCTTTTCAATACACATTTATACATGAGTTTCATTAAATATGACAAAACATGTGTTTTAACAAAATAAAACTAGGCAATGACAATTATTTTCACAAAAAGAAAAGGAAAGTCATGGGAGTGAGAGGCTTCTATTATTTGTTAGCACCTCAAACAAGTATCACAAGGACCGCGCTGAATACATGCTCAGAAGAGAAAATCACCTCGTTCATCCATTTCACCCATGAGTATAAACCTAAAATCTATAAAGATTGCAGTTCTAAAGGTTTCTCCCCGGATTTCAAACCCATTTTAAATTACTATCGCCGAACATGGCATCTTTAAAATTTCCAGTTGCCGAGCGGGCACTCTTTTACTTTCCTGTCACCGAACATGGCATCATTTAAACTTTTTAGTGGTCGAGCGGGCACCCTTTTACTTTTCTGTCGCCAAACATGACATCCTTTAAATTTCTGGTCACCGAGTGGGGCACCATTTTACTTTCCTGTCGTCGAATATGGTATCCTTTTAAATTTCCAGTCACCGAGCGGGGCACCATTTTACTTTCTAGCAGCTGAGCGGGGCACCATTTTACTTTTTAGCAGTCAAGCGAGGCACCATTTTACTTTTTAGTAGCCGAACGAGGCACCATTTTACTTTCTAGTAGCCGAGCGGGGCACCATTTTACTTTCCTAGAGTCGAACATGATATCTTTTAAATTTTCAGTGGCCGAGCGGGGCACCCTTTTACTTTCCTGTCACCGAACATGGCATTATTTAAACTTTCTAGTGGCCGAGCAGGGCACCTTTTTACTTTCTAGTCGCCAAACATGGCATCCTTTAAATTTTTGGTCGCCGAGCGGGGCACCATTTTACTTTCTAGCTGCCGAGCGGGGCACCATTTTACTTTCTAGTAGCCGAGTGGGGCACTATTTTACTTTCTAGTAGCCGAGCGGGGCACCATTTTACTTTTCAGCAGCCGAGCAGGGCACCATTTACTTTCTAGTAGCCGAGCGGGGCCCCACTTGACTTTCCAACAGCCGAGCGGGGCACCATTTTACTTTCTAGTAGTCGAGCGGGGCATCATTTTACTTTTTAATAGCCGAGTAAGGCACCATTTCACTTTCCAGTAGCCAAGCGGGGCACCATTTTACTTTCCAGCAGCCGAGCAGGGCATTATTTACTTTTCAATCGCCGAACGAGGTACCATTTTACTTTCCAGTAGCCAAGTGGGGCACCGTTTGACTTTTTAATTGCCGGGCGGGGCACCATTTTACTTTCCTAGAACCGAACATGGCATCTTTTAAATTTTCAGTCGTCGAGCGGGGGGGCACCCTTTTACTTTCCTGTCGCTGAACATGGCATCATTTAAATTTTTAGTCACCGAGCGGGGCATCATTTTACTTTCCAGTCGCCAAGCGGGACACCATTTTACTTTTCTGTCTCCGAATATGGCTTCCTTTAAATTTTCAATCGCCAAGCAGGGCACCATTTTACTTTCTAATTGTTGAGCTGGCACCATTTTATTTTCCAATCACCAAACGAGGTACTATCTTACTTTCTTCTCACTAAACATGGCATCATTTTATTTTTCAGTCGCCGAGCGAGGCACTATTTTACTTACCTGTCACCAAACATGGCATCCTTTTAATTTCCAGTCGCCGAGCATGGCATCATTTAAATTTTTAGTCGCCGAAATACCACAATCATGAACTTAATATACAACCACTGCCATTTTCTCATTCAATACAATCCCTGGAAATTTTATGGATCAACACAGTATATATATATATATATATATATATATAAGTCCACAATTCCTGGACATCCAAGCTGATATGCAAATGGTGGAACCATCCATGGTCTCCACTCTTCCATAACATCAAATAAGCATCAATATCCATAATATAAACATCATTATTCATCACACACTATAGTGTTAAGGATAGGTTCTACGCTTTTAAGTGAAGCTATCAACCATCTAGTCCACTAAACATCCAACCATACATATGCATATACACATAACAAAATAGGTACGCATAGGACCCGGCCAAGGCTACTACCACTACTATGTGCACCATGTACAAGCATATATACATAATGCTCTAGCTTAAACTGAGTGTCCTCTCATCAATCTCCGCTGCGTCCTAAATCCACTGTAAAGATAACCACAAATAAGGGTAAGCAATATACATAATAAATGACAGTTATAGTACCGATTCAATTATTCATTTTTCTAACTTGCAAAGAAACAACAAATAAACAATAACATAACTACTATAATTATGTTATTCACTAATTCTCATCATCATTCTATGTCATCATGCTATTCTCAAAGTATACACATGCATACATGCTATTCTCATTCATTATTAGATTTTATGTTGCAACACTGGCTCTCAGCTGATCCGTCCGTTTTACTGGTTCCAAACTATTTGTCCTCTCACATGACACAATCACTCTCAACGACAACGGTAGTGTCACGGGCTAACCCCGAGCCTTGCTCAAGAGGTTTGCCTTGAGTCCCACCCAAGGTCTTTTATATATACATATAGCATCTCATGTGTTGCTACCCAATTTTGTCCGGGCCCATTTGAAATTTTCAAAAAAATAATAAATAATAAAAATACCAAAAAAATAAAAAAAATATAATTTTTTAGGAATTATTTTTAAGAAAAAAGTGAACCTGTGGGCTTGTTTGAATTTCAAATTATTGATCCAGGCTTTGATTTTTAAAATTTTAAATCCTTATCAGAACCATAAATTTTTGAACTTCTAGACTCAAAATTTTAAAATTCAAGAAGCAGGTTTAAAATTTGAATTTCATAAGGGATAAGATTTTAGAAGATTAGAGAAAGAAGGGATAAATTTTTTTTTGAATAGAAAGAGATAAAGCTTTTAAATAAATGTATATATTATAAAATGAGATAAGGTTGTTATAAAGTGAAATGAATTTTTAAAGTATATATATATATATATTATAAAAGAAGAATATTGTTAAAGATATATGTATATCAAATTATCTTATATAATATTATATATTAGCACGCTGCATAGAAAAAGATGGAATTCACGTAAAAGAGATAAAAGAAACATTAAATTTTATATTATAAAATCAAAAAGGAATCAGATTTATATATATATATATATATATATATATTATAAGCCACGAAAAAATAGGATTAGAGATAGGAACGTGAATCAGGGGGCAATAGATTAGGTAATTGAAAAATTGAATATATATATATATATATATATATATATATATATAAAGACGTTCACGCTATAGAAAAAGGGGAGATTCAATTAATATATAGGAATTTACGTAATTCAAGAGGGAGGCTGGACAATTACTCCACATAAGGCACAACAAAAAAAAAACAAGAGTGATAGATAATTGATTTTACGCAATTGAGAGGGGAAATTGGATATATATAATTTCACACTACAGGAGGGGTAGAGGTTTTTTTATATATAAGAACATACACTAGAATGCAGTTATTGGAGGCAAGAAATTCAATTCACGTAAACCGAAAAAACAAAGGAAAAGGGTTCACGTAAACAAAGAATTAACTAGGTATTTTCTCTTTTTCCTTTCAATTTGTTTGTTATGATTGAATGTAATCCTAGTCTCTTAAAGAATTAAATTATGAAATCCTTTTCCTTTTAGAAAAAGTCTAATAATTAGCATCATAGAGTACCTGTTAATGTTTGTTATTAACCAAGTTTAGAGTATTACATTCGTAAAAATAGATAGTAAAGTTAATATTGGACAGGACGTCCTGTTAACCTATACTTAATTTCTAGAGTATAAAGTATTTTAGTAATGCCAATAGGTTACAAAAATTAATATATTCACATTAGGGACAAATTTGGACGAGACGTCCTATTGGCCTAAGTTTTCAAATAAAAATAAGCCTTTAATTGTCTCAGAATTAATTTTGACCATAAAAATATTTTGATAACTAATTTAGGATCTTTATAGATTCTTTGGACGAGACGTCTTGTTAATCTAGGTCTCCAAATAAACTTTTCCTTCTTAAATCAATCTAGACTATTAAGTTTCTTTCTAGAATATAATAAAATCAATAAAATCCAAGGTTCTTTATTTCTAAAAAAGTAATACATCACTTGAATCAATTTGGATGAGGCGTCTTGTTGATTGATATTTTTTAAATCTCGATGTTTCTCAATCTACTTCGAATTTTCTAAAATTACACAAAGAACTGCGTAACCCTAATTTTCTCTAACGCTTGGGGAATACGTAAGAGCGGGAACAATTATTCCTGTCGGGCCCAAATTTAAAAATAAATATATCCCTTTAACTTATAAAATAAAATCATAAAGCTTTTAATGACAACTAGATTAATTTAGACGAGACGTCCTGTTAATCGCAAAATTTATAATTTTAAATTATTAAATTGACAATAAACCCATAAGGCATTTTAAGAGACTAAAAATTAAAAATTATTAGGATTGTTCATAAAACTTAAACAAGTTAGGGTAACTGTTTAAAACGGACAATGTGGGGTGCTAATATCTTCCCCACCTGTAATTAGATTCCTGAACTTTAAAATATCGAATTAAGACCGGTACTTTCACGTTAGGGGTTTTCTGATGTTTTACCTTAAAAACATTGGTGGTGACTCCACGGTTTCCGGAGGGAACTCAGGAAACCTTATTTTCTTTTTATGGTCGGCCGCCCGCCGCGATCTAGGTCACGACATCATGCATTCAAATATTGTCAGTTTATCATTTCCAATTCAATGAATAAGCATCCCACGCTTTTATGCTCACAACACTTCGTTTCAGTTTATCAAATGAACATATAAACATATCATACTATTCAAATATCATCTACTTCACAATTCAAGCATTTTATGATAAATTCAACATCATTATGTTCATTCAAATATCTCAAGTATAAGTGTTGTTCCATGAGAAAATTCATATTTTTCATAACATAAACGTCTTATACATTCATATAACTCAAGGGTTTCAAAACATACTTTACATATTGGGCCTGTTTGTTTAAGCTTATTAAAAAAGTGATTATAAAAAAGTGATTATTTTATAATCACTTTTTTAATAAGCAGATCAGAGTTGCTTCTTAAAATAAGCTGAAATCAGCTTATTTTTAGCTTCTGTTTATTTTTAAAACTTTAAACAAATACGTTAAAATTTAAATAAGTACTTTTTTTAATTAAAAAAGCACTTATCTCTTAAAATAAGTTTAAACAAACGAGCCCATTATGCCATATTTTTATTCACATAAATGACAAACAACATGCTCATCATGATTCATGAAAACATCTCAACCATAAATTCAATATATTAATATACCTTGAATCTATCTATAAACCGTGCATTTAATATGTAAAAGCTCCCCCTACCTCGAATAGAGAATATTAGAAACACTTCGACCGATCGAACACTAACAACCGATAATCGCAAGCTCCGATCCCTATTCCTCAAGTTCAAACACTTCCTAAAATCCATAATACTTAATTTTAACACCACAATTGATATCAATATCGCTTATTAAGTTAGCAATCGTTAAATTAGAATCGTTTCGGTAAGACATAACTTACTGAATCAAGACGTTGACTTTAGAATCCGCTTCCGAACCAATCCTTAAGCTCCGAATACCTTCGAAACTCTCCAAAGCTACCTTATTTCATTGAAACAACAATTATTAAGCTGCAACCTTATAGAATTAGCAATGTAGAAGCCATTTTAACTTTCTTTTTCATGGAAAGACCAAGGTTTATAAAAACCCCAAGCTGCCCACAATTGCCAATAGCTTCCATTTGCTTCTAAATTCATAAAATTGCATGAATTAAAAGATGAAAGCAATGATAAACCAAAACCCAAGGTAGGATTTCATCATTTTACCTCAAATTAGAGAATCCAAAGCTCTTTCTGTCTAAAACCATGGCTGCCCAACGTGAAGGAGAAGATAAAGTGCTTGAATTTCACTTTGAGTTGATGAATTTAAGAAGAAATTGGAGAAAAAGGAAGATGATAGAGCCAATTGAAAGAGATGAAGAAGTAGAAGTAAGGTTTTTCCTTTCTTTGATGCCAACGAATGAAACCTGAGAAAGAGAAAGAGATTTTTAATTTAAAAGATCTAGGGACGCGTTCATCATTACGACATTTGTTTAATTAATTTCCCATTTTTATTTTATTTCTCTTTAATTCTTACTTTCTCAAATAAATCCTATGGGAAACAACAGAAATGCTCGTGCACTGAGCCGCCCTCCCACTGGGCCAACCGAGGGAATCCCCTAATATTCCAACACGGCAACTATGATATGTCATGGATGCAATGTAATGCAAATGCATTCTCACTCTTTGCATCCTAAATGTCACTCATCAAACATCATCATCATCATCATAATCACCAACACCACCATACACCTTAGTGGATTTTATCATTGTTGGTTTCATAATTATTATTTTCAAGTTTTAATGTGGCATTTCCATCTCAACATACTTCACATATATTTCACATCATACACGCAAGTCAATACTTACAAACAGCCACTATGGCATTTCAACATCATATATTATTCATCAATATTATCACACTTCATTTAGTGGATTTTCATCTCATTATTCATTACCATTGTTCAAGTATACACATATGTATATATAATCGTGTGGCATTCACACCATTTTCAATTTCATATTTCTTACCACACATACAAGACCATGCTAGTATCACACACAATGGTATACAGCAATTCATCATTATAAATATACACCTCTTTGTGCAAGAGAGTGCTCAACCTCATCATCTATCATATTTTAATGTCATTTATTTATCCCTTCATAATTTCAAATTCGCTCTAGGATATATTTCATAATCCCATCATCATAATCTCATTATCACCCTTTTACTATTATATTCAGGTGGCAAATACATTATAATTCATTATTTTAAATCAGGTGGTTAATACACAATTAATTAATTCTCATGTGCCCAATCAACCTTAAACACCCCCATGTTTTATCATTAACATTTTACCTCTCATACATCCCTTAATTCGTCTCAGCTTTACTTCATCATGCCAAAAAGAAGGGTCAAAGATGAGCCTGCCACCAGCAATAACGATTGAAACTTATTCTGGTGGAAACTCGCTCAAGCGAGATACACATCTGCTTGAGCGAGACAGGTCGGGTTCGCCTGGGCGACCCCCTTTTCGCGTAAGCGAACAACTTCCAGTAGCGTGTTCACGCTCACTCGTTCGAGCGAAACACCATCACACTCAGTCACTCGCTCAAGCACAATCACACCAGTAATCAATTCCATACTCGGTTTTCACTCTATAATTCATTCAAAACCGACTCATTTCACTAGGTTGTCTACTCGGTAGAAATCAATCAAAACCGACTCCTCTCGCTCGGTTTTTCGCTCAGCAAAATCATTCAAACCGACCAGTTTCTCACTTGGCCAATCACTCGGCAATTTATGACAGATCCGAGTCATCACTCAATAAGTATTTCACTCGGTAATTTGTTCCCAATCCGAGACATCTTTCAATCAGTCTTTCACTCGGTAATTGCATTCTAAAACCGAGTCATCACTCACACACAGGGTTCCACTCGGTATTCCTTCACTCGGAATCAGGGGTTCCATTCACTCGGGAATGATGGTTATTCCACTCAGAATCCATAAACTCTCCTCACTCGGAGTAACTTTGACTTCTCCTCACTCGGAGGAATTCACTAAGTTGTTTCACTCGGATTTATTTAAATCCTAACCACTCGGGATATAAAACCTCATTCACTCAGATTATGTATATCCCATACACTTAGAATATATCCCAATCTCAACCATTACAATATTCCTCACCTCTGAGGTGGTTCACTCGGATTTATCTAATATTTAGCCACTCAGAATATATATACATAGCCTCGTTCACTCGGAAGAGGACTTCCTAAGACACCCCAATCAGAACCATTATAATCACTCTTCCTTCGGAAGAGGTTCACTCGGGATTTCCACTCGGAAATACCCAAACCCTTCCCCACTCGAGGTTTTATTCATGCTTTTCACTCGGCAACTCATGGACTAGTCTTCCCTCGGAAGTAGCCCACTTCCTCACTCGGAAGGTTGAGACTCGGACTTGGGTCACTCGGAATTCACTCAGAAGTTTCACCACCTTTTAGTTTTATTTTCAAACTCCCACTTGGGCAGGATCCATTCATGAACTTACCCACTCACCATCTAATGGTCTCGCCTGGGCGAATACCATTCCCCAGACCCTTCGCTCGGGCGGATTTCTTCCAGTAACTAAATCCCTGATCCTCATAGCATTCTCGCTTGAGCGAACTGGCCATTCGCCTGAGCGAAATCGGACCAGTATCTAATTCCTTCGCCCTCGCTCGGGCGAGACTCCATTCGCCTGAGCGAATTTCCTCCAGTGTCTAAACACTGATACTGGGACCTTCTCGCCTAAGCGAAATTCACCTTCGCCTGAGCAAAAATTGCCCAGAAGCTAATTTCCAATCAGGTAAGACTCTCACTCGGGCGAGAATCCACCTTGCCTGAGCGAAATCTTCAGACATCATGCAGGACTCGAAATTCACACAACACAGCTCTCTAAAATTGAACTTCATCAATTCTACCGGCATGCATTACATATCAATCATCATTCGGATCATTCAAAACTGATTCTATACCATCATATTCTTAAGTTTCATTCAACTTTCCACATAATCACTTTAAATCAATTCTTTACAATTCATGTAGTCCATTTATCTACAGATTTTCATACTCATCTAATTTGTGTCCAACCAAGGGACCATCAAACATATATCTTTATCATCATACAAGTACATCAATTTTTCATAACAATCAACATAAGCCAAGCCATCATTCATCACTTCATCAAATTAATCATACAAGAAATTCATGGCAAGGTATTGCATGAGTTCCACATCGACATAATTAACAATTAATTCACTCATGCGATTTGAAATGCAAACTCTTCTCCTACCTCGAGAGAAAAACCGCCACGCGATTACATCAACCATTCTGCATCATCGCCCGAAATGCAACCCTATCCAATTTTACACATACACATGTAATCAATAAATCATCACAAGACATCACATCTCTTAACCTATGATCAAGTCCTAGACTTGTCTAAGCTCCAAATTCATTTACCCATGTTAGGCTTCGGGAATTCCTTTCCCCAAAGCTAATACTCTCCAAGTCTTAAGGGTTAAACAACTCCAACAACATCAACACTTAAGATTAATCCCTCAAGTCAACATACCTATATACATGTATATATCTTCATTTGCAACTCATGACTTAGTTCACCATTTTATTTTATCATAAGGACCTTATCAACCTCTAAATCTCACATAATCATAAAGCCCTAAGCCAAGGGTTTCATTTCCAAACATTCAAGCCTAGGGTTCCATTTCCACCCACATGCAAGGCTTCTAACATCACCGTCTTTAACTCAACAACTCAAAACCATAAATAAAACAAGGTGAAGGTAAGAAATCTTTACCTCAAGCTCAAGCTCCACCAAAAATAAAAATGAAGTGAGGAAGAAGAAGAAGATGATCCCACAAGCTCCCAAGCTCCATAAACGCCATTCAAGCCTGACCAATCCAAGCTTTTGTATTATTTTTTATGGAAATGGGTATAGAAGAGGGTGGGTTTCGGATTTGGAGGTGAAGAGAGTGAAAGAGAAGAGGAAAATGAAGAAGAAGAGAAAAAGGAGTGTGCAGCTGAAATTGAAGGGAAAAGGGAGAGAAAGTGTGTAAAAATTAGACATTGTCCAATGGGTAAAACCATGTCTCCTTTGCTTTTGTCCATTGTGCCATAAAATCCCATATCCATTGGGTAAAAGAGTGAAAGGTGAGAGGGAGAGAGACCACGGCTGAAATGAAGAGAAGAAAGGAAATTTTCATTTTCTTTTTATTCCAATCTGGTTCATAATTTCCCCGATTATTATCATACATCGAGTCCAATAATGATCTCCTTGAAACCAAAAATCATTTTAAATATACCATCTTAACCACAATAATTTTTTCAAACATTCTAGACCCATCAAACATCTAATTAAATCAAGTGGGTCCCACATCACCAGTTAATTCATCCGGTTCTGGTAAATCTTAATTTACCGATAATTCACCTCTAATATCTAACAACATCTCCCATAATTATTTGACCATAAACAATCAACTATCATCATCCAATAAATTTATTTTCCTTAAAATCCGGGATGTTACAAAGGACGCTCCTTTTGGAGCTTAACCCAATCAATCCGGTGTGCAACTACATTGCACAGCCCAGAAGCTGTCTTCAAGATATATTGCTGAGATGGTGCTCCACTGCCAAAGGCACTTTCTCCAGTCATCTTCTTTACAGGTAGTTTAAACACCTTCACGCTGCGATAAAAACTCACATCATCAGAGAGGTATAAATCAGCGCACTCCTCACTCTCACTAGAAGAGGATTCTGAAGAGGGTATTATCACCCTTCGCCTTGAATAGGGCAACGCCTCCCTCTCTAAATGAAGTGGGTTTGAATGGAAGATCACAGGGATCCTCCCACCACGACTAGAGGAAATTTAAGACAACGCTCTTCCTCCTCTTCCCCTAGGGCCAACGCAGCTCGAGCCAGCGAAACCTCTCCCAGACATTTAGAAAAACTAGAAGAAAATACGAGAAGATGAAGGAAAGGTTACCTAAGGATGAAGAAGGGTGGTGAATCAAGTTTCACACAAGCAAACAATGTCTTCTCGAAATTTTTGTAGAGTTTCGTCAGGGAAGCAAGACTGAGTAATTTTTGAATTCACTAAGTATTCCTTTTATAAGGGGTCAACAGACTCAATTATGGGTCGAAGGTTATGTCATTTGCCACTAAACGACGCCTTTTTGGTAAATCCAAGGCTGTCGTTTCAAACCTTAAGGCGCGAAATCAGCGTCGATTCGTCAAAAGGGCCTCTCAAATGGGCCTCAGGATTTAAATTTCAGGCCCATGAAGCTCCCTAGTGACGGTTATAAAGACGTGCGCATTTAAGGCAATAATGGCTCGCCATGTGATTAAAGACATTAAATGTCCAATCATGAGAAACGTTGCAACTGTTACTCGAATACCAAGGGTTGCAAATTTCAAAAACTTTTGGGATTCTCGCACAAAGAATCTTTGTCCATATCCGTCCTCACGAGTGCCATGACGACGGAACCTTCGTTCCAAGAACGGATATCTACGTGACAACATATATCATCCGGCATCTAGACTTCTTATAAACGACGTAGCTTATATGAGACACTTTACTAGTCCCTCACACAAGCTAGGGGACAAGTAGAATAATGATCTTGTCTCGATACCGGATTCGTCTCGATACCGGATTTGATAACGAAATTAAAAACTCGATCTGTACCCTGACGATTAAAATGTACTTCCCCAGGACGGATGATCTCAATCACCTATTCTGTGATTTGACGATGTAACTCCTGGCAGGATATACTTCCCCAGGACGGATGATCCCAATCACCTAGTCTGTGACTTGACGACGTAACTCCTGGCAAGGATAATTCCCATTATCATCCTTATGATGGAAGCTTCTGAAGGCTCAATCCGTACTTTTACGATTGAGATGTATTCCCTAGGACGGATGATCTCAATCACCTAATCTATGATTTAACGATGTAACTCCTGGCGTGATGTACTCCACCAGGACGGATGATCTCAATCACCTAATCTGTGATTTGATGATGTAACTCTTGGTGTGATATACTTTCCCAGGACAGATGATCTCAATCACCTAATCTATGATTTAATGATGTAACTCCTGGCGTGAACAAATTCCCATCATCATCTTTATGATGGAAGATCCAACCATCATCTTTATGTATCTTTGTAGTTCCCCAAGCCCGGAACAATACTCTCACATTGGACAACGTTTTCATCTCCAATAAGAATAATACGAATTAATACTAGTCATCCGTCCTACGACACCGCTTTTGTGAACAACGGATCGACACCTTCTCTCCCCAAAATAATTAAGGGTGATGCCCCAAGACAGGTATCTACTTCTTAACATACTTATACTTGGGGACAGTATTCATGTATATATCTCTCTGTTCTATATTTATTTATCTTATATGATCTAATTTAGTCATATAGAACGGATTATCGATAGTTGATCAGATATATACATCTAACTTATACAACCTTCATGAAGTACTGAAGACAAATTTCTGAAGGAAATTTTATTCATTTATGAAAAGCAAGATTACTTGTAATACCGGAGTTGATCCCGGAACATAACTTTACATATAAAATATAACAAGACTACGGAAGGGAAGCCTGCTCCTCAGTCTCTTTCTGCCCTTCTCCTCCTCCAAGGTCTTGTACCCCTTCTTTGGGAGTTTCTTTTGGAGCTTTCTCTTTAGGTGCCTTTGCACCTCCTTCAGATGAGATGCCCTCTGGTGTAGGAACAGCAGAATCCAGACCCATACTTTGACCCTTGGGAAGAGGGGGCAAATCGTATAAGGACTCCGGAGGATCCTCATGACGATCTTCAACCACTGCGACTAGCTTCCCTCTATGAAATTCATAAAATGGATTCATGCCATAAAGGTTTAGCTTAGCAGTGGGGTTGCGGTAGAAAACTTGACGTATAGCCAAGCCGAAGGATTCTTCAGCAACTTGGTTGCATATATCAATGGCTTCCTTCGCCTCAGCTCTTGCTATAGCCAATTCTTCCTACAACCTTAGAAGTTCTCCATCCGATCCCTGAGATTCCATGCTCTTAGCCTTCAGTCCCTCGATCTCAAGGAGGAACTTCTTCTCCTTCTGGGACCACTCCTCTGCTTGTTTAAAATAATCCTCCATAGTAGCTTTGCCTTTATCTTCAAGCTCAGCTTGTCTAGCCTGACTGCTACGGAGTTCCTCTTTTGATTTATCAAGCATCTCCTCCTTTTCAACCAGTTTACCCTCCAGGTCTTTAAGCATGGTTTTGAGCTTAAGATTTTTCTTGCTCATAAGATCTCCTAACTCTTTAGACCTGGCTAGAAGATCTTCTGCTAATCTTAGGGCAGCTTTATCCTTCCCCGCCGAGAGGTTGAGCTGTTCTACTTTATCACTCAGCTTATCAACCTTGTCAGCATCATCAGCTAACAAACTGAGCGAGTGAAGCATCCCAGTAAGTTTTGCTAACTGCCATTTTCCGGCCTCACACGCCTTTTTGATTTCTTTAGGTTTAAGCGTGGGCCGGAGTTCGTATAGTGGCTGAGGAAGAATCATTGGGGTTGTCCCCCGGTATGAGAGGAAGGGCGTAAGGAATGAAGCAGTTGGGTAGGAGATCGGACTTGAAGATCCAAAGACCCCGAAAACTTTAGCTGCATCCGAGGTCTCTACAGCTTTACCTTTGGAGATCGTTGCTCTTTCCAAACTCCTTGAAGGTTTATGTTTCTTTGTTAATCTTCCTGAAGGGTCATTCTTGATCTTCCTCCTTCTCTCTGTTATTTTGGGTTGACTCGCAGTTGCACCAACACCAATCGAATCACCCTCCACCAGCGGAATTTCCCCTTTGACATCCGAGGTCAGAATGATCAACTCAGAAAAACCTTTCACAGAACCCCTCTTAGGTTGAATTTCATTCTCACCAGCTACGGATTTACCTCCTACTTTCAAGGATTTCAGCTTGTCCATGTCTGGAGATTTTTGTTCTATTTCACCTACATGCATAAATAAAACGTATTAGCAACAAAGAAATGCTCAATACAATCAATAAAGGAGGAAATAAGGAATAAAACAGGAATTACGTAGATATTCATCCCGGACTTCGCTTGAACTAATTAAAAGACGTCTACACAAAAATGCTTTAAAGCGTGTAGAATATGCTTCAAGGGCAAATAACACCGTCGCTGTTTTAGTAGACAGCTCGGACTGATGAGTGTAGTATGCTGAAGAGTTCAGAAGAAAGTGCTCATGAGTCTAGCTCAGAAGAAATTTATTAAGACCCTCTTCGTTCTTCCAGAAGACGGGCTTATTCTTTTTAATTAATATCCGGGTAAAGAAAGACTTAAATGACTTCCCGTCAACTTTAGCCGAATCGGTGTAGGATTCAAAGTTCACGAAGGAACATAGAGTCACCGCCTTGCTTGTTAGCCCTCCGAACTACCTGAGTGTAGTAGAACAGCATCGCCACGGTGGGTGTGAAATTTAAGTAGTCACCCAATACTTCTAGAGAACGGATCAATCCCCATCCGTTGGGATGAAGTTGAGAGGGTGCGAAATTTAAGAACCTTAATACACCCATCTGGAACTCGGATAAAGGGAAACGAACTCCGAGGTGATGAAATAAAAAATTGTGCATGTATACCGAACGCTCATCTGGGACAACGTGGTATATCCGTTCTGTAGGGAGCGGTGCAAATACCCTGAACCATTTTTTCATTTCCTCCTCTGCGTAAACTGTAAACCTTGGCTGAATCCGAGCTCCGTCCTCATTCGCGTGATGGGAAGCTAAGTTTTTAAACTCATCAGTTACCCAGCAGAAGGGCCACTTAGCCTGGAGTTCTTCCCAGTTTAGCCGAGAGGCAACTACGCTGTACAGACCTTCTGCTGTTTTCAGAACAGTCTGATCTCCAGAGGTTCCTTCTCCAGTCATCGTTTGAGTCGCGTGGACAAAAATCTCTGCTCTATGATAAAAAGTCACATCGTCAGAAGGGTAACAATCATTACTCATCTCACTTTTAGAAGAGCGACTACAATCAGAGGACGACTCTGAGAAGGGAAAAGTCACTCTCCACTGTGAGTAAGATCCCCTTTCTGAGCGACATGACTCAGCCCTCGGAAGAATCATAGTGATTCTTCCCCCACGATAATTAGGGTTGTGAGAAGTTTATCTCCCCCTCTTAAGATACATTCTTTTGAAGCAAAAACAGCAGAGCAAAAGAAGACGGAAATAACAGAGGTAAGAAAATGGTTACCTCAGATGATAAGGAAGATGAAGACTGAGAAAGCTTCGCAAAACAAGCGGCAAGCGTCCTTACAAAATTTCTACAGAGTTTTGTTAAGGAATCGGAAGTAAGTGGTTCCCAGAACCCACTAAGTGCTTCTTTTATAAGAATCGAAGAGGTTCAAGTTACCAACTCTTAGGGTTGTATCGTCCACGACTAAAACGCGTCGGTTTACAAGTCAAACGACACAGTCATCTCAAATTCATGGGTGCCAAAACAACGCCAATTTGCCAAAAGGCCTCTCCATTGGGCCCAGAAGTTGTAAGCCCATTAAGACCTAAGCGATGGTTACTGAGATATACACCTCAGACGCAATAATTGCTCGCGCACATGATTAAAAACATTTAATGCCTAATCATGCGATGCAATTTATGCTTTACAGCCGTTACTCAAATTTTAAGAGTCATCAGTTTCAAAAAACTTTTGAAATTCTCATACAGCGAATCTTTGTCTGAATCTGTTGTAACAACGTCAAGACATCGGATCATTCATTTAAAGAACGGCTCTTCACGGTATAATAATACATGTGTAAGAAAACATTTTCCGCATAAGCATACCGGCATCTAGACCTCTTGCAGGATTGAATAGCTTATATGAACAATTAAACAGTCCCTCACACAAGCTAGGGGACATATGATCCGGTCTTGATACCGGTATCCGATCTACAAGACATATTTCAACGTCTTTGTCAATTTGCTAACGTGCAACCGGTGTCATCGGTATACATCCGGACTCTAATTCCGTATCAGGTGCTCTCCCTATACCGGTTGTCCAGGATAACACCATGACACCGGATAACACACACGTCACTATACAGAAGATAAAAGGCATTACTACAGGGACCGATCAATAATTCCCTGCACTACGAGCCAAAATCTGCTCACGGGAATGATCAACTTGTCCCCTAAAACCAGCCTACACTCCCTACGCTCAATATAAAATAGCCACTTGACCCAATCATATTGGTAAGTGCGCAATAAAATAATAATTTACAGTGTTATTGGAGATTAGTGGTTCCCTACTAACGAATCCTCGAATATCGAGCCAATCAGGTATATGAACTCTCTTTATCAATGGAGAGAGGGATCTTTGGACTCTATCAACTTACAATTACTCTCTGAATACATTCCTGACTTGGAATATTATCACTAACTTGAGCGTCGGAAAATCTTTACAGGTGACACAATCTTTCGCCCACATCAACGCGTTATGCCGGTGTGAAGGACCTCCAGGATGCCCAATCCGCTCTATTCTCATACAGAGACATCGGATATACAAACCAAATACTCATATAACCGGTCTTCAGAGACGTAATCTTCCTACTATTTGTGATTGACCCGACACCAGAACTCTTGACCCCGGTTCAGGACAGATCACTTTCATATAACTCAATGAAATTCAGAACATGTTTTACATCTTATGTAATCATTCATATTCACATAGATGACAAACATCATATTCATTATAGTGCATAAAACACATCGTTCATAATTCTATATATAAATATACCTCAAATCCATCTATAACTATGCATTCAATATGTAAAAGCTCCCCCTACCTTGAATAAAGAATCCCAGAAGCTCCAAGAGCTATCAAACACTTACTAATGGCAAGTCGTAAGTTTCGATCTCTATTCCTCGAAATCAAACAACTTCCTAAAATTCATAATACTTGATTTTAACACCACAATCGATACCAATATCACTTACCAAGTTAATAATCGTTAAATTAGAACCATTTTGGTAAGATATAACTTACCAAATTGAGATGTCAACTTCGAAACCCGCCCCCGAACCACGCTTCAAGCTCCGAATCACTCTGAAACCCTCCGAAGCTACCTTATTTCATTGAAACGGCAATCATTAAATTGTAATCTTATAGAATTAACAATCTAAGAACTACTTTACACCACTTTTCATGAAAACTCAAGGGTTTTGAAAACTCTAAAGCTGCCCACTTATATGAATAGCTTCTAAATGCTTCAAAATCCATGAAATTGCAAGAATTGAATGATGGAAGCAAGATTAAACTAATACCCATGGTGGGTGTTCTTCAATTTACCTTAAGGTGGAGAATTTGAAGTTCTCCCCTTCAATTCAAGCCTCCAATGTGAAAAGGAAATGGAAAAGTGATGGATTTCCACTTTGACTTAATAAATTCAAGGAGAAATTGAAGAAGTAAGAAGATGATTATGCTGTTTGTGAGAGAAGAAGAAAGAAGAAGAAGAAATAACTTCTCTGTTGCTAACGTGAAGGAGAATGGAAGAAAAGAGAAGGAATTTGTATTTTAAATGATTTAGGGATGCGTTGGTCATTTTGGAATTTATTTAATTAACCTCTTAATTTAATTAATTAATCATGCAAATCCTATTTAACTCTTAATTCATTTAGTTTATCAAAGTTGTTAAACTAGGATGTTACAGCTCGCTTAAACGATTTCTTGTGAAGTTGATACTGCCTCATTTTCGCTTAAGCGAACAGGGTCCCGCTCAAGCGAATTCACGAGGAAATGGTTCTGTTATATTTTCGCTCAAGCGGGATGTGCTTCGCTTAAGCGAAATGTTTGTATTTGGCTACTGAACTAATTTTATCCCAGCGAAGATGTTTCGCTCGAGCGAATTAAATAGGTTTTAGGTACTGGACAATTTTTGCTTAACCGGATATGGCCCGCTTAAGCGAAACTATTGGGTTTGATTGCATATTGTGTTTTGCTCAAGCGATTTGTACGCGCTTAAGCGAGTATTATATCGCTTAAGCAAGGTATCACTCACTTAAGCAAATTAACCTGATTTTGATTTCTTCACTTTCTTTTTTATTTTCGGCCTAATGCTAAAATCTCGAGTCATTAATTTGATATTAAAATCTTAGTAAAGAAAATGTGACTCTCGGATTTACACTTATGGCAAGTGCACCAGTCGTTAAAATTGTAGAATATTTGATCGTCCCACAGGGATTGTGGTAAGTACCTCAATCTAGGACTAGTACAAGCTGAACCAACACGAAATACAGGTAGTTCATTCGGTTTTTATGATTTTAATGTTTTCTAGTTGTTTTTGGTATTTTCAAAAACAAAGTTAAGATGAATATGAAAAGTGATTAAAAGAAAGCAGGTCAGGATTGCTTCGGCTCATAATTTCCTCAAGAAACAAGCAATTAAGTATAATCGAACTTCACAATCTAGAGGAAATCCGCTTGTGGTTATTCCCTAATTCCTTAGGTGAAAAACACTAATCCTTAAGCAATGAACCTTAATTCCTTAGTGCTCGATTAACCTAAGAATCTAATGCGAAATTGGAGGTTGAACTCTAACTATTCACCTTAATTTGATTAGGCCTGAACTAGTTAGAAAGTTGGAAGTTACCTAAGCTTCAGCCATGATTCCTCACTGGTGAAGTTCTTCATCAATTCTGGATTTGTCAACCCAGCGATTCTGCTCCACTCCTCAACTTGTTCGCCTCAGGATCTTAGAAGTCGATCTACTTGCTCACAGCTTCAAGACTCCATTGCTAACCTTCGCAATCCCAACCTTAGGGATTTAGAACTCCATTGACTTCGGTTCCATCGAAGGATTGTGGAACGTCATGGAGGAGAGGATTAGAGAGAGAAAGATGTGTAGTGAGATGTTCGAAGTGTGTAATGAATATTCTCTGTTCTGTTATTTTGTATCTGTGTATGCGTGTCTCTTCTTTTACATAATATGTACAACCTATATATATGTTTTTTACCTAACTTAACTAACTTAGCAAATAACTTAGAAAACTTAAGTTAACGACTAAACTACTAGTTACACAGTTTACAGAGTAACTAACTAATTACAGCTCAGCTCTTAAGAGGATCCAGCTCAGCCTTAGCTAATTTACAGCACAACACCAGCTAATTGACAGTTCACTACTTAAGTTACTAAGGTTGCAGCAGTGGAGAAGAAGGCAATGGAAGCGGAAACAGTACTGCACCAGGTGTGTGTTGTTGGAGGGAAGAAACAGGGTTTAAGTTACTGCTTTTTCGCTTCAGCTGCTGGGTTTTCGCTTGAACTGATTAACTCTCGCTTGGGCGAGCTCGGGAATTGTACTGCAGTGTTGCTTTGTCGCTCAAGCGTTATGGCGAAACTTAGGCAAATTGAACATATGTAATGCAGAATGGCTTTCTCGCTCAAGCGTGATAGAGTAGCTTAGGCGAAAGGTGATGTTTTGAGGTTACGCTTGAGCGTAGGCTTGCTTTGCTTGAGCGAACTTTGACCATCGCCTGGGCGAATTAAACTATCGCTTAAGCGAATTATCTTTTCAATCAGTATTTCTGAAATGGACGCTCGGGTTCTTCCTTTTTATTTTCAATCGGTTCCTTGTTCTCTTTTAGAGTCGGTATGTTGGAAATCTTTGCAGTCAGCTTTTCGTTAATTCTTTTCGGTCAACCCTTTGAAGTCTCGCCTAGTCGGTCTTGTGAACTTCCTTCAGTCGGATTTACGAATTCTCACTCGGCTCTGTAAATTCTTGCTCGGCTTTTTGTAATTTTCACTCGGATTTGTCTTCTTTTCTCGAGTACGCCCTGTTCCTGCACTATTAAACAGCTAATTGCCTAGCATTTATACGCTAGCTGCTTAGTGAATTTATAAACACTTCAAAATTCCTTAACTAATTAATATTTTCAATCGTTTTCTTACATAAATAAAGTACTTTTGAAATTCATAACTAAAATACGAATTGTTATCAAATTATTAAATAATACTAACAAACTAACCAATAATTACTGAATAATGTTAAATAAATAGGTGAAATATTTAAGTCTTTTCAAGACTTATCACGACCCTTTTCTCATATCCTCATAGGCATATGCCCTGTATACATGATTCTTTTCCGCTGTAAACTCGAATATTTTGTATACGCGTTAGGGCTAATTATTTATCAATCCAGTTTACAAATTCTAAAATCTTACTCTTTGACTTTCCGTGGTTTGGGTCTTGATGTAATGTTGAAGTGTTGAACCTCCTCTCAATTATGAAAAATTTATTTGTACTTTTATTGATTGATTATCTTAATTACATCGAGGTTCGGGTCCAAAAAGTCAAGGATGTGACATTAGGTTCAAAACTGCCCCTCTTCTCAATTCCCCCAGGTTGGTCTTCATCAACCTCCCTCTACAAATGAGACTTCCTTGCTCTTCTCCTCTTCTTATTGTGAGTTGTAACCTTAACCCTTTTTCCTTTAACATAACCCTTTTCCCTTTAACCTTGCCCCCTTCAGCATCAACATTCTCTAAACCTTTATTCACATTACCAAAAAGATCAACATCATCTTTTTCCTCACCACTGTCCCTGAATGTAACATCCAAGACACTGTCATCCTCACTTTCAACTCCCCCTATAGTTGAACATCATCACTAGCACCCTCTTTAATTCCCCCATGCACCTGATCATCATAACCAGCATCCTTATCACCTCCTCCCTGGACCTGAACATCATCACGAGCACCTTCTTGATCATCACCCTACACATGTTCATCACAACCAGCACCCTCATAACCTTTATCCTGCACCTGATCACCACAACCAATACCATTATCAACTTCCACTTCAACTCCATTAGCCTCATTAACAGCCTAGCTATGTTTTCCATCCTCAAGTAACAATGATTCCTCAACAACAATTGCCTCTAAGAGGGCATGCACTACATATATCTCTAGCATCCCCATTCGTTGTGACAGTCTAAATATCTTCATAGCCCCATTATCATCTTTCAGTTCCTTTAAACCATGTTGATATCCTTCCACAGGGGCTTTATACCATAAACCACTTACATCAATATATCACATCTCCTTAATGAGTCCTAATGCTTCAAAATAGCTCCACTTATCAGCATCAATGTCCCAAATAGAACTCTTCCCACCCTCAATACACAATACACAATCCAGTGATGCATATAAACCCAAAGAAGAGCTTTTATTTAGACGCGTACCTTCTCTTTCGGTGGATATAGTCCTTACAACTCGAAATGTTAATCGACGATGACGTAATTCCTTCTAAGAACTACGACAACCACAATCGTTCCTTCTGTTCTCCACAACTTCCTTTAACGACAAGTTTCAAAACATTTTTGGAGACAGAGGGAATTCCTAAAGTCTTTGTACTTTCCTCTCTTCCTATACACTACACAAAAGGACACCATCTATTCACGTTGGTGATACGTAGGGAAAAAGTTAGTGACAAGTAAGCTTCCTCTGTCTTGCTAACTAACGACGTTACCAAAAGGGAAAACATTGGGGCAACTTAAAAATGTTGGGGGACCAAACTGATACAAAAAAAAATATGGGACTAGACTGTGACTTTTATTAAACGTGAGGGACCATGTGTATATTTTAAATAAAGAAAATATTTTTATTTAAAAAAACCTTCAATTAGATCATTGCTCTTAAAGATGTCACATGTTTTTTTATCACATACCAAAAAATATATTGGATCTCAGATAAATTGTTATTGGCCCAAACATTTTCCCAAAATTCATTTCAAAACACTAAAAAATAATATAAAGTAAAAGTTAACCTCTCAAATGATCGTTGACTTATAAAAGAAGACACAACATATATTCTTTAACTTTGTCAAATGTTTGATTTTGATTTCCTAGTTTTTAATTTTATAATTTGGTTCCTTAAACTAGTTAATATTTAACATTTGATCCCTAACCTCTAAACTATTTGATTGGATATATTTTGGGTACCCCTTAATATTTTTCATCCAATTTATAATGTGAATAAGTGTATAACAAATTATTTTAATATAATATTTATATTATTATTCTATAAATCAGTATTTTCTATTAATTATCAAAGTAATAATATAACCACATAATTATTTAGATAAAAAAACGTAGGGATCAAATATATCAATAAATCGAACAACTTAAAAACTAAAATCATACAATAAAAAGTTAAGACTAAATATCAACAAATTGAATATTTAAAAATCAAAATAATGCAATCAAACATTTTACAACATTAAGAGACGAAAATATAATTTCACCTAAATTTTTTGAGTTTTTATATTTTATATTAAAAATAAAATAAAATAAAACTAAGACTAAGACTGAGCGTCAGTATTGACCATTGACCTGGTTCATTAAAAAACTAACTTTTTTTTAATTCAGCCAAAGCTAAAACAAATAACGAAGAGAGAGAGAGAGAGAGAGAGAAACAAATAACGAAGAGAGAGAGAGAGAGAGAGAGAGAGAGAGAGAGAGAGAGAGAGAGAGAGAGAGAGAGAGAGAGAGAGAGAAGCCTCGGCTAAGGGCTTGATTGGCCCATCAGCACCTAAAACAATAACAAAAAAGGGAATTTCTCATGACCAAAAAAAAAAAAAGGGAATTTCTCCCTGCAAAACATCACTTCACTTAGCACTTACGATTCATTACGTTCGCTTCTTCCATTCTGCGGCACCGCCAACGTTGTTCATCTTACATCTAGAAAGTGTTCAAACGATAATAGTTTCAATACGAACATCAATTTTCCTTTTCCTTCTTCCTCTACATGCGATTCCTTTTCGTTTCCTGGCCAAGATTTGTCTCTTCATATCCAACAAAAACAACTTGACGTTGATCAAGTTATAATGCAAAGAGTAGGTTCCATTTCATTAAAAGAAACACTCGCCCTTTTGTTTATTTTTTATTTTCTTATATGGATATTATTAAAAAATCTGACTTGTTATGCTTTCATTTCATTCAAACACAACTTTTTATTTAAATCGTAATTTTTTTCAATATGGGTATTAATCAAAATTTGATGTTTTTTTTTCATGGGTTTTATTTTTTAGGTAGAGAAAGTGGGAATGGAAGTAGAAGAGAAGCGAAAGAGGCAAGCTAGGAGGATAATAAAAGCTGTTGAAATTGGGGTGATGAAGAAATTGAAGGCAAAGAAAAACGAAAGTGAAAATTTTGAAAAATCGAACTGGGCATTAGAAGAGAAAATGAAATCATTCTGCATCAGAAAAATATTATTCGCTTTCTTGTTAGCTACCTTGCTTTCGACAGTGTAGTGATGGTGAAGACGTACTGGAAACAAGAAGACCACCGTCACGTAGGATATTTTAACGTTAGATACAACTTTTAACCAACTAAAAATATGAAATCCAATTTTAACCTTTTTAAAACGAGATTCACATTTAAAAGAAGTTGGCGATGATTAAGGGAGAAAAAAACGTGGCATAGGAAGAAATACCCTAACAAAAAAAGGAATGGCAAAAAACAAAACAACCCTAAAAATAATATAAGAAAAAAAAATCAACGGAGAACCCCTCCTTTTAACATTTTCTTCTTAATACATTAGGATTTAGGAATATGGGAAAAGAAATAATGTGGAAGGGATCATATGATATAGCACTAAATAGAATCACCAAAATTAAAAATTGTTAAATTCTTATATAGTGCATGTGTTATACAAAATATATTTTGGCAGTAGTAGATATCACTATATAGTGATATTAAAAGAAATAATGAATTTGTTTAGGAATAAAATCGAAGATGGATATGAAATAAATATTGAAGAGATTATGTATGTGTAGGCAACTAATTTGTAATCTATAACCTTTAATACATATTTTCTGAACAAATCTAATTTATTGATCAATAATCTTCAATATATTTTATTTACTGTAACTTTTTTATTTACATTGTTTCTGAAGTTCAGAGTAACTCATACCCATAACTTAATCAACTGAAGAGTCTTAGCAAATACGGCAACGCATGGGTTTACTGCAGTTGCTGGTGGCATTCGATAAGTAAATTCAAACACTGTGAATGTAACAAACTAAGAGCAACAGATTGAAATTAATTCCAGCAAGCATTATATAACTGGTAGGATTAATTAACAGCCAAATTTAATCCATCCTATTAATGCATCGCTTGCACTTGTGTTTCCACTGTTGCGTAGTCCCTATTGGAGCAAGTACATTCCAGTGTCAGTCTTGGTGAATCCATGTGTTGTTTCAAATAGTCAAAAATTCTTTCAATGTGAATCTCCTGGGCACAGCAAACTTTCACATTCCATCCAACTTTTGCCTCCTTTAGGCTAAGAAACTTCTCCCAAATAGCCTACCATTTGATAGGAAAAAGATATATTAGTATAGGCTGCATATATAGCTAATTAACCGCTTATGGAGATTAATGCAGATATATATACCCTTAAATTCATATATGCGTATAAAACATGAACAATGAAACAACTTTTGGTAACATAATATGAAAAGTATTGAGTTTTTTCTTTTACCTGTTTGAGTGTGCTGTCATGTAATGCTAACAGAATCAGAGATAAGTGACCCACTAACGAATCAGAAGAGGGGAGGAAAGCATTGCAATCGGTTGTTATAAGCACACTCAAGTCAAATATATGTCTATTTTTTTTCAAAAGATGGAACATCACTTCAATCAGCCCATCGAGAATAATCACACGCTGAAAGAATCATAATATTTATTAACTCAACAATACATGCATGAAATATATAAGCAAACAAAAAAAGAGAAAATTTCAAGATTTTAAAGAAGTGTTTTACCCTCTTGTTGGTAAATATGATCATTTGCAAGTTCTTAACAGAATTGGTAGCTCTTCCAAACAACTTTTCCATTCCATTAAATATCACAGAATGACGATCTTGAACCCATAGAAATTCATAAGAAAGATCTTTAGGATCAGTATCGTTGGCTAAAATGAATGGCATCCGATTGGATGCATATTCCAATGCCAAGAGATTTAGACAGTCAATCTCTACCATCTCTGTCTCAGCTGATCTACAATATTTGATTGTCAATGTCCTAACACTTTGGCTACAAATCCTACCACTGACCAAAACACACATCAATCTTAATTCCAACAACGACTTGAACATTGAAAGCTCACAAGAAGGCCAGGAATTCAAGTGCAACTTCCTCATAGTTTCGCAACCCTCCAAGTTAATAATTACACTTTTACCTCTACCAGACTGAATGAGAGTGTGACACATTGGTGATCCAATTTTAATTGTGAAAACATTTCTACAAAAAGACAAAACTAATTTCACAAGCCTAACAAGACCTGAGAGTTCAAGGGTCTCAGATGTTTGACACTCACGAAGAGATAGAACCTCAACAAGGGGACAACCTGACACCAACTTTCTCATTAGCTCATCTCTAACATCAACACGAGTAAAGGACAAAACTTTGACACAAGGAAGGTTAAGGGTCGAACATGCTCTTATGAAACAACAAGAAGTACTCAACTGAAGTTTTTGTAGTGTGTGAGAATCAAAGACAATGTTTGCAAGATTATCACATGGGCCTAAAATGAGAGACATGTTTTGGACACTAAGGGAAGAAACTGTTTGCAAGATAAAGTTTATTTGATGGGATTGGGATCTACCTTCAACAAAACACTTGACCAAGAGCAACTCAAATGTGTTTATGTTATTGTTGGGTTGGATTTGGAGAGAGCGGTTTAGAGAGTTTCTGACATAATTCATGAAGAACCTTCTACCATTGATGTTGTTGAAGGAATAATCAATGTCCCTAAGGAAGTCTATTTCATGGAACAACATGGTGGGTCTAGAAGCATGAAGGTTGTTCCATGTCTTTGATAGGACACTGGTTCTTGCAGCGTCTTTGTTGGAGAGAAGAGAGTAAATATGGTGGTGGATTATAGGTGCTGGCAATTGAGAGATGAAGTCTTGGTTTTTGGTCAATTGTGAGGAAGCCATGACTAGGTATATGATTTAGTGATGAAGAACTTTGATTTTGTTTTGCACTTCCACCACTCAAGTTGTGTTCACTCGTGAATGCTTACAACATTATAAGTAGTACCATAAATCAACCTTGGTCTATTGGTGAAAATAGAAAGAAATGATGGAGAGGATATGTTACTTTGACTTCTTTAATGATTTTTCATTTTTATTAGAAATCCAACTTGTGTATATAGGTCCACAACAACTTATACATATTACTTACCAATTGAGATGGTTCTCATGACATTTGACTTCTTTAATTAATTAAAAATAAGATTATTTCATCTTATTTTATAGAACAATTCATGTCAAAACATATATTAAAAAATATTATAATATTTTAAAAAGATATTAATGACTAATTTTTAAGGCACTATAAGTTCTATTCAAATATTAATAATAGTATTTTTTAAAATAAAAATAAATGAGGCAAAATAATAAATATTGAAGTTTTTCTTATAAATAGAATATAAAAACATTCTTTTTTATCTTATAGATAATAAAACTAAAGGGGTAAGAAAACCCTTAATGAATAGTCTATTGACACATTATTTCAACTCTGCACTTTAAAACAATACAATGTTCTATTTTCATCTTGCATTTTTTAAAATGTCTCGTAAAGAGAGTAGGTGTAGTGTGAATTCTTAAAATTCTCTACTTTGGTTAGGAAAAGATAAATTATAAATAAAAAAAGAATATAATATGATAAGGATTATATAAGTCTTTTACATATATATATATATATATATATATATGATAATATCAGTTTTGAAAAAAACACTTTACACTGAAAGTTTATTTAAACTAAAAGAAAAATTATTAAATGAAAGAATAAGTAAATAAAAAATAAGTGCACCATATTAATTATTTTGTTCGCATTCAAATACTTGACCTATAACTGGCTTTTTAGGAAATAGTAAAAGTAACGCTTTAATTGTTTGAATTCCAAACAGTAATTTATTATGGCATATATAATAAAATCGTATTCAATGTAAAGAAAGACTTTGGAAGCAAAATTTAAAACTAAGAAAATCAATTTTTTGAATTCGTGTATCCTATTAAAAATTTAATCGGATTCTTTTCACCATTATCTTTTTCCTGGTTAGAGATATATCGTTTTAACCCCAACATTATTTTGCTACTTTATCACAACTTATCTATATTCGATTGGTAAAGTTTTTAAAATATAAATTAGCAAAGTATTTAAGGGATGATTTGTGTCATTAAAATAAATATTACTTTTATCATAGTAAAAATATAAATTAAAAAAACACATGACTAGGAAAATCTATCAAGTAAAATAAAAATACTTTTAACACGTGTAAGAAAAGCGATAAAAAGTAAATAAAAAAAGTTATATGTTATTTGTTTGATATTCAAATAATTAAATTGTTACTTGAAAAATCATGAAAGAAAAATTTAAGATCAATCAGAGAGAGTAAAATAATTTTAAACAATATATATATGTTTAATTATATTTAATCTTAACATAAAAAATTATATTTAATCTTTTCCATTATTATTTATTACACCATTAATTGCAAACATTTATTGTCATATTCAAGATTTGACTAGACTACACATTCAATTAATAACATGTTCGGTCTCTTATGTAAAACAGTTTTCGTTAGACTTTATCAATAAATATTTATTAAATACTATATTTTAAAATGTAATATATTATTTAATTATTAAATATATTTATTACATAGAAATATATTTAAAATAATTTTTAATATATTTATAAAATATTAATATATTTAATTCTTAAAATACATTATGTGATGTGTTTAAAATATATTTAAATAAAAATATTATTATTAAAAACATTTATTATTTGATGTATTTTAATATTATTAAAAAATATATTTAATAATATTTATTATTAAGTATATTAGTATTTAATGAATGTATTATTAATAAAATATTTTTGATGATCATATAATAATAAATATACAATAAAAATTTTTTAAACTATATTATGATTGTTATATTTAATAATATATATTATTAAAAACATATCTAATAAAATATTTTCAAATATATAATAGGCAAAATATATAACTTGTTCTTTATCTTTTAAGTTTGTTTCGCTAATATTATTTAAATAATAAATTTTGTAATATATTTATATATTTTAAAAATATATTTCCTATGAATATATTTAACAATAAATTTTAATAATAAAGTTATATAAAATATATTTTAATATATATTATTATGTAAGTTATTATTATATATATTTTAATATTTTAAATATTTTAGTATTAAAATATATATCAAAACTTATTTATTTATATTATTAAAAATATTTTCAATTATATTCATTATATTGTTAATAATAAAATATTATACATTTTTATTATATTATTATACTAATAAAATATTTAATAATATATTTAATAATACACCTAAAATATTTAATAATAAAATATTTTAAAAATATTTAATTATATTATTAAAATAATATTTGAAAGTATATTTAATTATATTGTGATTAATAAAATATTTAAAAATATATTTAATAACTAAATATTTAATGACAATATATTATAAATAAAAATAAACTATATAAATAATATATGTTTATTTAATTAATTATTAAATATATTCATAAGAAATATGTTTTTGAAATATATAATTATATTATAAAATTTATTATTTAAATAATGTTAAAAATATATTTAATCAATATATATTATCAATAATATATATGTATTAATTAATAATTGTGAATTCTTATCCTCTGTAACACTTATTTAATAAAAATATGGGGGAAAGTTTTCTGAATTTTATGCATCAATTTGATCTCTCGGAAGCCCCAAAACATATATATGTCACTATATAATTCTCTAAAAATTGGGTTTTAGTATTGTTTATTTTCTCATTTTTTATATGTTGTAACATATTACTTGTTATGTTTTGGATAATAGATGTCATTGTCATTATGTTTGGCAATTGATTTAAAAATTTTATAGTTCAGATTATTTTTAAATTATGAAATATATAAAACAAAACAAGCTTAAAACTTGAAATGGCCCAACAAAGATCCAAAGTCCCTCAGTGATTTTTTTTAATAAAATAACGTAATGAAAAAACAAACAAGCTTGAAAATTTATAGTTCAAGTTTTTTAAAATTATGATACAAAATAATAGAAAACAAACAGAATTGAAATTTGAATTAGCCCAGAATAAGACCCAAATGGAATTGGGAAGGTTAAAGATATTTAAAAAATGTGAATAAAAATATTGGGTTGAATACTTGAATGGGTCAATAAAGGCCCAAACCGATAACCCACTCGTCGAAACCGCAACCTGAATTATCTACTGTCGCGACCAGGATCGCGACGGCGCGGCCGACCCTCAAAATGATTTTTTTTTCGAAAATAAAAACAGGAAGTCGCCACCAACGTTTTTATCCATAGAAAAAACATTGGGAAAAAACTAAGTTCAGTAAAGCACTGGTTTAAAAAAATGAGATTCAAGTTCGGGAGTCGGTTACGAGTAGGGAAGGTATTAGCATCCTACATCGCCTGTAAAAAAAACAATACCAAGATTGAAAATGAGCAACATAAATAGCCTCTCAAAAAATGTTTTATTTCTTCCTTTTTATTATTATTTACAAAAATAGGGGAAAATCAACAAGACGTCACGTCTAAATTGATTCTCATGGAAGTGATAAAAACGAGACAACAATAAAAAAAATGGGAAAGGTGGGCCCGACAGGATTTAAAGTCCTGCTCCTACGTATTCTTGAGTTACCAAGAAATCAGGGTTACGTAGTTCTTGATTATTTTTTTTTAGGAAAAGACTAAAAGATTAATGGTGGATGATGTTTTTTGGCTAGTCTGAATGTGAAACACTTATTTTGTTTTGTTATCTATTTATTACGAACCTAGGAAGGGGTAAAAAGAAAATAAAAGAAAATAACAGAAATTTATTTAAGTGGGAAAATGGAAAACCAAGTGAAAAAATGGAAAGTCGAGTGAAAAAATGAAATACCGAGTGAAAAATGAAATACCGAGTGAGAAAGTGGAATACCGAGTGAAAATTGGGAGACCAAGTGAAAATTGGGAGACCGAGTGAGAAGAGGGACGGTATTGGAGTTAATAGGAGAGGGACGGTGTTGGTGAGGATTTTTGAGGGGTGCTGGACAGTGTTGGGCTGAAAAGAGGGGCGGTGTTGGAGTTGATAAGAGAGGGACTGTAACGCCCCGGCCGCTTTTCAGGAATGAACGACTCGCCCCACAAACCAACACGAGACCTTTCCAATGTGCTTTTGTCCTCACTCACACACTTCCCGAGAACTTCCCAGGAGGTCACCCATCCCAGAATTACTCCAAGTTAAGCACGCTTAACTTTGGAGTTCTTAAGTGATAGGCCACCGAAAAGGCTAATGCATTTGTTGGTATAGGTAGTACGAATTCATTTCTTTAAGCTATCCTCGACTGTATAGTCCCATACCTATACAGTCTTTGGATCCCTCTCATTCTGGTATGTATTCAGTTCGTTCATGTGTCCCTCCCACTGGAAGCCTGCCAGGAGCCGCTCCTTGTCCGTGCCTATGCACCGGCGATCACTCCCCGCCCTCAACAGTGACCGGGATATCACATCCCCCGCTGGAAGCCTGCCAGGAGCCGCTCCTTGTCCGTGTCCATGCACCGGCGATCACTCCCCGCCCTTCAATAGCACCGGGATGTCACATGCCCACCAGCTTCCGCCTGGTTCGTCCTCGAACCATACCGTACTAGGAGAGGCTAGGCTCTGATACCACTGTAACGCCCCAGCCGCTTTTCAGGAATGAACGACTCGCCCCACAAACCAACACGAGACCTTTCCAATGTGCTTTTGTCCTCACTCACACACTTCCCGAGAACTTCCCAGGAGGTCACCCATCCCAGAATTACTCCAAGTTAAGCACGCTTAACTTTGGAGTTCTTAAGTGATAGGCCACCGAAAAGGCTAATGCATTTGTTGGTATAGGTAGTACGAATTCATTTCTTTAAGCTATCCTCGACTGTATAGTCCCATACCTATACAGTCTTTGGATCCCTCTCATTCTGGTATGTATTCAGTTCGTTCATGTGTCCCTCCCACTGGAAGCCTGCCAGGAGCCGCTCCTTGTCTGTGCCTATGCACCGGCGATCACTCCCCGCCCTCAACAGTGACCGGGATATCACATCCCCCGCTGGAAGCCTGCCAGGAGCCGCTCCTTGTCCGTGTCCATGCACCGGCGATCACTCCCCGCCCTTCAATAGCACCGGGATGTCACAGGGACGGTGATGGTAAGGATTTTAAAGGGTGCTGGACAGTTGGGAGAGGAAGAGTGAGGACAGCTGGGAGGATTTGTGAGGAGAGTAACAGTGTGGTTTTTTTTTGGGAAGAGAGGGATGGTGTTTGAGAGGAGGAGGACGGTTGAGAGAGGAAGAGAGGGACTGTGTTGTACGGTGTTGGGGTTCTCTAATGAAGGCTCCCCTTTTTCTTTTTTGAAGGCTTCAGGATCCTCTCTATTTATAGAGGTCCTGGACGCCCACCATCAATGGCAAGTAGGGCTTCCCCTTTTGTCCTGCAGTCAGCCGCCCCACTTGATCAGCGTTGGATACAGCCTGGATGGAGTTGGTGGACACAGCTTGCACCTAGACAGCCATAGGGGTCGGCAGCTAGTGGGTCTCTCCTTTGTCACTTTGTCAGCCGCCCCCCACAAGTCAAAGATCCACTTGGATAGTGGAAATCCAAGTCAGCAAGGGCACTCGGTGGGAATATGGGTCGGATTTTACCTTCTCTCCACAATCCGAGTGGAAAAGGTGCCGGTCTTCACTTTGCCTCCTGAATCCGAGTGGAAAAGGTCTATTTTGTGCACAAGACCGAGTGGAAAAGGTGCTGTTTATACAAAAACCGAGTGAAGAATGACTCGAAACCGACTGAAATGGTTGGAGTACGACTCGGAATTGGGTGAAAGATGACTCGGAATTGGCTAAAAGAATGGCTCGGAAATGGCTAAAAAGGATGACTCGGAAATGGTTTAAGTATGGCTCAGAATTGGGTGAAAGGATGGCTCGAAATTGGCTAAAAAGGATGACTTGGAAATGGTTTAAGTATGGCTCGGAAATTGGTGGAAACGGGCTCGGTGATGATTGGCCAAAAAGGGCTCGGGAATGGGTGAAAAGGATAGCTCGGAAGTGAAACAAAGGTGACTCGGAAATTGAGTGAAAGGATTCACTCGGTGCTGACTGAAGATTGGTTCAATCGGTACTGACTGAAAAGAAAATGACTCAGAACTGACTGAAGAGGGTTCACTCGGTGCTGACTGAAGAGGCATCACTCGGTACTGATTGAAGATTCTTCATTCGGTGCTGACTGGAAATTCTTCATTCGGTGCTGACTAAGAGAGGACTCGGTACTAGGAAGTAAATGACTTATTTGGAACCTCTCACAATGTTCCAGTCGGCCCTGTCTCTGGAAATGGACCACTCGGAGAAACCTTGCTCGGATTTGCTTGGTAGTATTAGTTTCAAGTACTCAATCGGAGTTGCTTCAATTGGAGGAGTTTTGCTCGGCAGTGCCTCTGCTTGAAGCATTCATTCGGTCCCTCTGCTTGATTCAATCAGCATCTCAGAGTATTTTACTCGGCTTCTCAGCATCATTCTTTCTTTGACTTAAGACTGATTCAATCATGAGGTAAATTTTACTCGGAAACACATCACTTGGATTGAATCACTCGGAGAAATTTTTGGTCGGATACATCTCTCGAGTAATTTAATCAGACTCATTCATCAAGCTTGTGCATCAACTCACTCGGATGCATTTTGTAACATCCCAGATTTTTGAGAAAATAACTTTATTGGATGATGATAATTAATTATTCATGGTCAAATAATTATGGGAGATGTTGTTAGACATTAGAGGTGAATTATCGGTAAATTAAGATTTACCGGAAACGAATGAATTAACAGATGATGTGGGACCCACTTAATCGAATTAAGTGTTTGATGGGTCTAGAATGTTTGGAATATTATGGTGATTAAGATGGTGTAGTTAGAATAATTTTTAGTGCTAAGGAGATAATTAATTGGACTCGACGTATGATATGAAACGGGGAAAATACAAGCTAAAATTGGATTAAAAAAAATGAGAATTCCTATTTCTCCTCTATTTTAGTCGTGGTCTCTCTTTTCTTTTCACCTTTCACTTTTTTAACCAATGGATATAGAATTTTATGGCACAATGGACAAAAGCATTGAGACATGGTTGTACCCATTGGACAATGTCCAATTTTTACACATCTTCTCTCTCCCTTTTCCCTCATTTTCGGCAGCTCCCTCTCACTTTCTTTTCTCCTTCATTTCTCCTCCTCTTCTCCCTTTCTCCTCCAAAAACCGTTTCCCCCCACTTCTATCCTCTCCATTCACCATTTTCACCCAAAAGCTTGGATATGTGAGGCATCTATGGAGCATGGGAGCATGCATTGGTCTTCTCCCCTTCTTCTTCACCCTTATTTTCGTTTTGGTGGAGTTTGGATTTAAGGTAAAGATTTCTTACCTCCACATCATTCTATTATGGTTTTGTGTTATTGGGTTGAAGATGATAATGTTAGAAGCCTTGCATGTGGATGGGTGTTGATTATGTTGGTTAACCTAGAGTGAAACTTTAAGCATGAATATTGGAGGTGTGAAATTGAACATGGTTGATGTTGTGGGATGAAGAGAAAGTTATAGTGACCATAAAGATTTTAGGAGATTGATTGAGAATATTGTTAAATGATTTTAGATGGAAAACCCTAAGTGTGATAAATTGGGGATTTTTGCCAAATTGATGATCTTAGTGATTTTGATGCCTTGGGAGTGGATTTATATGAGGAAATGAACATTTAGAAGTATTGGGATTGAATATTGATGTTGATAAAATGGGGAGCTAAGTCATGAGTTGCAAATGAGAAAATATGCACGTACATAGGTATGTTGATTTGAGGGATTAGTAAGTGTTGATATTTATGATGTTGACAATGATTGCGAACCATTAATATTAGACTAAGAGAATGGATGTTTAAATTGATGAAGCCTTAGGTCTTGTTATAGGCCATGGTGTTGTTGATGTTGGGTTGTTTAGCCCTTTGAAATCTAGAAATCTTAGCTTTGGGGAAAGGAATTCCCGAAGCCTAATACAAGCATATGAATTTGGAGTATTAGACAAGTCTAGGATTTGATCATGGGTTAGGTGATGATGTCTAAGATGATGCTTTGTGATAGAATAATAATGGCAATTATATGTATATTTGTTGTGATAGGATTGCATCCCCGACGATGATGCGGAGCGATTGAGGCATTTGGAGCATTGGAATTGTGGATCTTCTCTCGAGGTAGGAGAGGAGTTTGCATTTCAAGTGCATGAGTGATTAATTGATAATTATGTTATGTGTGAACTCATGCATTGCCTTGCCAAGAACTAATTGTATGTTTGAATTGTTGAAATAGTGAATGAAGGCTTGGCTTATGGGAATGTTGTGGAAATTGTATGAATATATGATGTTGATGATAAATACTTGATATCCCTTTGAATTGACATGAATCAAATGTTTGGTAATATTCAATGAATAGGTGAATTGAACAGAGCGTTGAAGATTATGTTGTGATAAAGTGGAATGATGATGAGGGATGGTTATATAACTCTTTCTCATAGCTAATGAATTGATATTTGAAATTGAGATGTATGAATGGTCGAACCAGGTTCTAAGTGCATAAAGAGAGGAGTAAGAAAGATTAATCTAGGCCAAACTTATATATATAAAGGTTTTGATGTAAGAAGAAGAGGGAAAGACTGAGTTTCTAAGCGTGAACTGGTATTCTCGCTCAGGCGAGATGGATTCTCGCTCAAGCGAGAATCCCCTGGACCAAAATTATGGTTTCTGGCTCCATCTCGCTCAGGCGAGATGGCGTTCCGCTCAAGCGAGGTGCGTACAAATGAGGATGGAAGATACTGGACGAATCTCGTTCAAGCAGGCGTGGCCATGCTTGAGCGAGCGTGATGGAAAAATTGCACTGGGTGAATCTCGCTCAAGCGAGTGATGAGGCATGCTGGGTCTCGCTCAAGCGAGCGAGTATGAGATTGGATACTGGAAGATTTCCGCTTGAGCGAGAGTGACTCGCTCAAGCGAGATAATGACCTGATGCTCTTAACTTCTTCGCTCAAGGAGAATTTTTGGGCGCCCAAGCGACCCACTCCAATCTCGCTCAGGCGAGTGTGAGGCTCACTCAAGCGAGCGAGCGTGAAAACGCTACTGGAAGTATTTCGCCCACACGAGAGGACTCGCCCAAGCGAGTGATGTTGATCTCGCTCAAGCGGTGGTGAATCTCGCTTGAGCGAGTTGCCCAGAAATGAAATTTATTTTATTTTCCTTGTATTGGGCTTATGTTGGACTCCTTTTCTTTATAAGATGAGATGATTAAGGGGATGTGTTAAGGACAATATAATGATGATAAAACATGGAAGTAATTGGGATTAATTGGCACTTTGGGATCAATTGCTTGTGATGTATTTGCCACCAAAATAGAGTAGCCAAAGAATAATAATGAGGATATGATGGTGGGGTTATGAGAGATATTCCAGAATAATTATAAGACCGAGGGGTAAATGAATAAATGACATTGTATGAATTATAATTGGATGAATTAGAGGAAGTATGATATTAAATAATGCTAGATGATGATGTTGAACACTCTCTTGCACAAAGAGGTGTATATTTATATTGATGAATGGTTGTGTACTATTGTGTATGATACAAGCATGGTCTTGTATGTGTGGTACGAAATATGAAATTAATAATGTTGTGAATGCCACACAATTTTGTACATATACATATATGAGTATACTTGAGCAATGGTAATGGATAATGAGATGATAATCCACTAAATGAAGTGTGATAATATTGATGAATAATATGTGATGTTGAAATGCCATAGTGGCTGTTTGCAAGTATTGACTTGCGTGTGTGATGTGAAATATATATGCAAAAATATGTTGAGATGGAAATGCCACATTAAAACTTGAAAATAATAATTATGAAACCAACAAGGTTGAAACCCACTAAGGTGTATGGTGGTGTTGGTGATTGTGATGTTTGATGAGTGGCATTTAGGATGCACAGAGTGAGGATGCATTTGATTTGCATTTGCATTGCATCCATGGCATATCATCGCTGTCTATGTGGAATATTAGGGGGTTCCACTAGGCAGGCCCAGTGGGAGGGCGGCTCAGTGCACGAGCGTATTGTTGATTTCCCCTGTGACTCGGTGTGTGAGTCACGAAGCTGTCCATAGTTTGGTGACGAGGCACCCTATGTGGCAGGCCCAGTGGGCGGGCGGCTCTATAGTGAGCGAGTTACCTCGGTGTCCGACGGGGCACGGCTCTCTCGATGTGTGTTCGGGAGAGGCCCGTAGCACTTTTGGCAAGTGAGGCCATGTTGTTGATCCGCAAGTCACAGGGTGACTAGTGCTACAGATGGGCGATAGCGGTTTGGTACCAGTAAAAGATGTTGTTGAGATGCATGCATGCTTTGAGATTGTGTACACATTTTACTACTGCAGTAGGGGCATAGTAGCACACCTATGCTTGACCCACAACTTGGTGTTTATTCCCACAGTCGGATCCGCATTGGTTGTCAAATTCACATAGTATGGAGATATGCCAGAATATGATAATGATTGATGATGATTGAGATGTTAATATTGGTGTCGATGAGATGCGAAGTTAATATGATGAAAGACCACATAAAAGTAATAAATGATATGAACATATGAAATGATGTTGAATATGACGATATGTATGATATGGCCCAATGTAATGAAGGGCGTATTTAATTATGATTGGTAATGATGATGTTAGCCCTAGTGGCTTGATGAAAGACCAAGATGGTCTATATTGATGAGTTGGCCCATTGGGGCGATATGATAGATATGTGTTGGCCCATTGTGGCGGTGTTATAGATGTGTATATGCTTGCTTTGCTATGATTTGATGAATAAGCATGAAATGAATATATATTGTTGAAATAATAATTTATGATGATTGTTGGTGTGTTTAGCAAAGCATACATGATGTTGATATGCATATGCACATAATTTCAATTGTATTCATATCGTCATTTGAAATGTAAACTCACTCTCCCATGTGGTCTACTTTTTAGTATTGGTGCAGGAAAACCATGGGAAGAGGATGATTTAAAAGTAAAGCTTTTGGGAAGGTAAATGGTTGTAACGGGATGCCTTGGTCGGCAGCCACTGTAATCTATTGGGTTGTAAATGAATGTATGTAATAGTACTGACCTTAGTAGTAATCTTGAATGTATTGTGAATAAAAACTTGAGTGGTTATTGTATTGGTCTTTGGGGGTGTATGTACTCATACCCGCTTGATTAGTATATAAGTGTTGATGACTCATGCCTTGTGGTCGAAATGGATATGGACCTTGATGATGTATGATGCATGACCACATAGATAAGTATATACCTATATCTTAGGCATAGTATGCTTATGTGAATATGTAAAATGAAGATGGTTGTCTACTAGGCCTATGTTATGCCATTGCATGCGTTGCCGAGCCTTTTCTCATATCTTCATATATGGGACTAGGCGTGTGCCCGGTATACACATTTTTCTTCCGCTGTAAACTCTGTTATTTTGTATACCGCATGGGCAACTATTTATCGATCTAGTTATAAGTTTTGAAATCTCGCTCTTTGGTTTTCTGTGATTTGAGTCTTGATGTGGTCATGGTGGTGTTTTGGAAATGTTTTCTAACGCGAAAAATTTACTCGCATTTTTATTAATTATGACGATCACATCGGGATTCGAGTACAGAAAATCAGGGGTGTTATACATTTGCTCATGAGTCTCCAATCGGATGTTCTCACTCGGGATTGTTCATTCAGGAGTCGGACTCATATTTCAATCAGAATGGAACTTGAGAAAGATTTGACCACTCGGGCATATTCACTCGGAACGGACCTTAGGAGTCGGTCTTATATTTCCAATCAGGATGGTTTCACTCGTCAATCAATCATTCGGATTCATTCACTCGGATGTTCACTCGGAAACAGCATTCTCCACTCGGATATATGCCTCTGGACGGTATTTATTCAAATTCAGTTTTTTTTCACTCGGACTGGCTGCAACCGGGAACCTTCCACTCGGAAACTTGTCAGTCGGAGACATCCCACTCGGAATTTCACTCGGAACTGACCTTGGGAGTCGGTCTTATCTTCCAATCAGAATGATTTTACTCATCATCCATTCATTCGAATTCATTCACTCGGCGTCGGTCTCATCTTCCAATCAGAATTTGGAATTCAGCTTCAACAATGCTTCCCACTCGGATGTGTTCATTCAGGAGTAATCAGAATTTGGATTGACAATCTTCCTTTTGGATTCATTCGGAGTCGGCCTTGTTTTCACTCGGATGTGCTTTCCTTGAAGTCTTCATTCGGGCTTAATTTTCATTCAGACTGGCTTCAGTCGGGAATGTATCCAATCGGTAAGTATTCATTCAAAGACAGTCCCTTTTTCATTCAGTGGTTTCAATCGGGAATCCTTCACTCGGAAACACCCAGAGACAATTCACTCGACAATGTCTCACTCGGAGACTCCTTATTCGGAAATGACTCGGATATTTCACTCGGTAACAGGCATTTTCACTCGGAAATAGCCTTCTTCACTCGGAAATAACCATTTTTCACTCGGAAATCATCATTCTGAGCCATTCTACTCGGCAGATCATTCGGAAATGAATCCCAGTCCTCTCAGAATCCTTTCTATTTGGGTCGGACCGAAAGAGGTGTTCACATCTACAACGTGACAAATCTGAAAGCCTACTTGGTAAAAAATGGGTCTGTTTTTTGAGTTTCAGACTCTGGTCGGATTAGGCCAATATAGGCCCAAATCCAACCCATCCACCTGATGCTTAGTCCTAGCTATAGCCTGTATAAAATTCCAAACATGTCTTTTATTAATATTATTCATTCATTATCAATCTAAATGCATAGAAACACCTCATTCATGAACTCTTGACAGTTTTCTCTTAGTCTGATGTTTCAGCCACCATCCAGTGTAATTCCTATGTTACCTTGCCTTTAATCAGGGATATAATCATCATAAGGATCTTATGGTTTAGTTTTATGTGAAAATATATGACTTATTGTTATAAATGGCCAATTATGACAATAAGTCAGGAGCCCAGGCTATTGAATGTTGGAGGGAAGAAAACAAGTGTAAAAGAATTCAAATATTTACTCTCTTTCCCATTAAAATTAATCATAGCTAGAAAATTGATTAATGGAGAAAACTATAGAATATGTGTCTCTTTGGTTTACATTTGGAAAAATAGAGTTATGAAAATAGAAAAATTTAAAAGTTAATATAATCCTTCATGTCATATGTAACACTCAATTAATAAAAATAAAGGAATTGTTTTTCGATTTTTATGAATCTATCTGATCATTCAGAAGTCTTAAAACATATATATATATATATATATATATTTATATACATACACAGTCTGTAGCAAAAGGTTATTCTTTATATATTAGTAGCCAGCCAAGACGATAAGCTATACAATTATATACATATTTACATAGGTCTCCAAGACCACAACAATTCCAACCGAGCAATCACCAAGTATCGTCTCGCTCCACATCCACTAAAAAGCAACCACAACTTAGGGGTGAGCATATATATGTCAAATGATAGGTATTAAGCTGAACTTAACCATAGTAATATCAACTACCTATCTAGTTCTATTCATTCACGAATATAAACACCATAATTTACTGTCATTTAATCAAGTTTGCAATACCTCAATTACAAACAACATAACAATACATATCATGAACTATCCAATAGCTTCTCAGTCTCAATAATTATATATGAATGCATACGGATCCAACTCTAATGATGGGAATTACAAAACTTAATAATATATCTCAGCTCCCAACTGATTCAGCATTTTACAAGTACCAAACCGTTCGCCCATAATGTAACACCAGTCACTCTCAGTGACAGTGGCAACTCAACTGGTGTTATGGGCCGGCCTTGAGTCCAACTCGAAGACGGCTGTGAAATCCGAAGAAATCACCACAGGGTCTGTGCCTTACCATCAGGCCGCCCTTCCATCCGGCCGCATCATAGGCCCTCTACAGTCCTGTGTGTGTCTGAATGCAAATGTTATGCCAGATAATTATCAATCATCAACAGACCACCTGATTACCATCATCAAGGGCTACCACTTGGTTACCATCACCAAGGGTCTCATCTCAACATATCAACAAGCATAACATGCAGCAACATAAATCATCAATTCACTATTAACAAAATCATTAATTTGCATATCATTCAATATATATGAACGACTCTGAGACATTAATTCATATCAAAAACAGTTATCCAAAAGGGGATATAGCACAATCAATAAATCACACAATCATAATCAATTCATAAATCAACCTATATGCCTTTATCCGTTCATAATCTATAAATTTAAGATATAAATGCTCCCCTACCTGGAATCCTCGATTCCTAAAGCTCGAGTGCTCCTCGAACGCTTCGAGTTAATCACCATTTTCTGGTTTCCAAGGTCAGAAATTTGTAAATTAACAATGATTATTTTAATAATTCACACGCTACTTAAAAATCACATTTTAATGCTCAAATAACCAATCTACAAAATTTTGATAATTCCAATGAATTCTAAAATTCAATAATAATTATTTTAACACATTTCAACTATTAATCGCTGAAACCACAATTAAATATTATATATATATATATATATTATACTTCAAAATTTTCCATATCTTATAGCGACATTTTTATTTAATAAATCTTTCTCAATATAATATATTTAGAATGTAAAACTTTATTTAAATAATTTAAATATTGTATAATAATTTAATTCCTTGAATAAAATATATTGTAACTTTTTATTACTTTCCACTAAATTATACTTTTTATAGAAAATCTCATTTTCTTAGTCATCAATGTGTTCTGAATCAACCCATTTCTCTTGTTAATGCATCTTTAATCTATCAAATAAATCATGGTTTATAAAATTCTCTTAAATTGAATATTTTCTTCTTAACCCCGCTTAATTCCTTAAATCATGTTTAACATATAAAATTTTATCTTAAAGTTGCTCAACACAAATTTTTACAAAATTTACTTAAAGAAAATCATATACAACCTTTAAAACCTATACTAATCAAATTCTAACACTACCAAATCCTAGCTTTTATCCCCGTTCAAGTCTCCCTTAAATTTTAAATTCTTCAAATACCAACGCTTAACACCATCATCCTAAGTTTTTAACAATTACTAGTTTTAAAATCTCTTTAACACTAGAAGCAATATGCCTTTATGTACCATCTCTTAAACACATTTTGGTATCTTAAAACAAGTAAATATATCATTTTTAAAGACCATGAAGCCTTCGGCCATGGTAATGGTCTATGCATGAATTTTTCAAATCATTATTTCCATCATAATACTTCATATACATGTAAAAAAGACATTAAAACACCATTTGCAAGATAACACCCACGGTCCAACCCATGCATTATATATTCTTATTCTTAAGATTTTATAACATCATTAAAACCCTTATGTACCAAAGTTAATTTCTTTGCTTTTAAAAAAATCAACATGCAAATAAGAGATAGTGAACTTACAAAGATAGAGGAAGCGTGATTCGGTGGTCAAGAAAAGAAAAGGAACAAAAATTAAAACAAGGGGTACCACCTGAGAAAAAGAATAGAGAATTATAGAGAGAAAAGTAGTTCTGATGCAGAGAACGAAAATAAAGAAAAGAGGATTAAGAGATATAGGGGCTTGAGGTGAGAGATCGGAAGAGATATGGAGAATAAAAAAATCAAATAAAAAAGAGATGGGACAGAGAGATCAGATGCGAGATTGAGAGAATAAAAAAGGGAGTAACAGTATAAGATAGAACGATTTCTGAATTAAGAAAAGGGAAATAATTGAGAGAGAGGGTACGAGAATGAGATAGGAGTTAGAATAATAAAAAAAATCCTTGCTGAAGAAGTAGGAGAGATTGAGAGGTATAGATTGGACGCGTGGAGTGTATGAAGCAGTGACGAGAGAAATAGAGGGGCATGTGGGGAAGCCATGCAGAGAGAAAGAAATGGGACACCAAAGAAAGTGACAAGTGATTTGAGAGTGAAATTTATATATAGAAATGAATGCTTGCAATTAAGAAAAGAAAAGATAATTTATATGAAAGGAAAATTAAATAAAAAGGAATGGATGTCAGGGTGAAAACGTGAAACAAAAGGAATTAATTAAAGAAATAAAAAGCAATTAATAATTTATAATAATAATAATAATAATAATAATAATAATAATAATAATAATAATAATAATAATAATAGTTAAAAAACAGATGTTACAATTCATCCTTCCTACAAAAATTTTATCCTCAAAATTTAAAAATTACATACGTCAATGAAACAACTTCGGATATTATTGTCTCATCGAGTCCTCACGCTCCTAAATAAAGGTGGTACAGTTACCTTGTTGCCACACTATCTTCACCAATGGTACATCCTTGCTTCTCAAGCGTTTGATCGATCTATCCACGATCTGAGTAGGCTCTGTGGGTACAGTCAAGTTTTCTCTGATCTCAACATTGTCATCAGGAATTTCATGTGTAGAGTCCGGTATATACTTCCTCAACTGGGATACATGGAATACATTATGAAGATTCGCTAGATGAGGAGGAAGTTCAATCTGGTAGGCCACAGAACCAACCCGCTTCAAAATCTCCTAGGGTCCTATATACCTCGGGCTTAACTTTCTACTTTTCATTACTCACCCAATACCTTTGTGAGGAGAAACCTTCAAGAACACAAAATTACTAACTTAAAACTCAAGAGGTTTCCTCCTATTATCATAATAACTCTTCTGTCGGTCCTGGGATGCCTTCATCTTTTCTCTAATCATTTTAATTTGCTCTATGATTTACTGTACAATCTCAAACTTTCACCGGTCTCTAACCAACAGAGATGCGTCTGACACTTTCGGCCATACAAAGCCTCAAATGGAGCCATACCGATACTGCTTTGGTAGCTATTATCATACGTGAATTCAATCAAATGGAGGAATTGCTCCCAACTACCACCATGCTCTAGCACATAGGACCTCAACAAGTCCTCTAAACTCTATATAGTATGTTCTGACTACCTATCTGTCTAAGGATGATAGGTTGAACTTAATCGGATCTTTGAGACTAACTCCTGGTACAAGCTTCCCCAAAACCAGGAAGTGAACCTCAGATCTATATCCGACACGATACTAGATGGAACACCATGTAACTGAACGATCTCATTGATATAAACTTGTGTTGGTCTTTGTAGTGAATATCTCATATTGATAGACAAGAAATGTGCAGACTTTGTCAATCTATCAACAATTACCCAGATAGCATCATGACCAGCTCAGCTTCTAGGTAATCCCATACAAAATCCATGGCAATTGCATCTTATTTCCATACAGGAATCTCAAGAGGCCATAAACCACCAAATGATTTTTGGTGTTCAAGCTTCACCTTCTGATAATGCAGTGAGCAACATAATCAACAACATTTTCCTTCAATCCTGGCCACCAGAAGTGCGATTTCAGATCCTGATACATCTTAGTAGTATTTGGATGAATACTCAGGTTGCTTTTATGAGCCTCATCAAGCTCTATTTTCCTTAAATCACCTGAATCAGGTATATAAATCTGGCCTTTAACCCTCCATATACCATCAAAACCTTCGGTCAGTGATAGGTCCTTACCACCGGCTTGAGTCTCTTTCAACTCAGTAAGATAAGGATCAGTCATTTTTTGTTCATAAACCAGCTTCAAAAACTTATTTGCTATCTTCAGGGTACCCGCAATCACCTTCTCAGGTGAAGAAACATCCATAGATAATTTTAAACCTCTAAACTGTTCCAGCAATTCCATCTCTTTTATTATCATAATAGCAACATGAATAGATTTCTGATTAAGGCGTCAGCAACAACATTCGCCTTTCCCGTGTGATATCTCAACTCAAAGTCATAATCCTTCAAAAATTTGACCCATCCCTTTTGCCTCATATTCAGCTCCTTCTGATCAAATTGATATTTCAGGCTTTTATAGTCACTATACACTTTAAATTTGGATCCATATGGGTAATGTCTCCAAATTTTCAGTGCAAAGACCACAACTGCTAGCTCCAGATCATGTGTGGGATAATTTTGTTCATGTGGTTGTAGCTGTCGTGAGGCATAAGAAATCACCCGATTATGCTGCATCAACACACACCTGAGGCCTATCTTGGGTGCATTACAATATACCACAAAGCTCTCCTGTAAGTTAGGCAATGCTTACACAAGAGGAAGTCAATCTCACCTTTAATTCTTGGAAACTCTTTTCACACTCAAGGGTCCATACAAAAGGAACACTCTTCCTAGTCAATTTTTTCATAGGTAATGCAATCTTGGAGAGTCCCTGAATAAACCTCTGATAATAACTAGCTAGACCTATAAAGCTCCTAATCTCAATAATAGATTTGGGCCTTTTCCAAGCCATAACTACTTCCACCTTGGATGGATCGATAGCAACGCCATCCCTGGAGATAACGTGTCCCAGAAATTGAATCCTATTCAACCAAAAATAACACTTAGATAACTTGGCAAATAATTGTTTCTCCTTTAGTACCTATAGTACTAAGCAGAGATGTTCCTCATGCTCCTGGTGTGACTTAGAATAAATCAGAATATTACCAATGAATATCACCACGAACCGATCTAGATAAGGATAGAAGATAGTTTTCATAAAATTCATGAACACCGCTAGAGCATTTGTCACACCAAACGACATTACCACATATTCAAAGTGGCTATAACGGGTCCTGAACGCCGTTTTAGGATTAGCAGAAGCCTTGACCCGAATTTGATGGTATCCGAACTACAAGTCGATCTTAGAAAAGACCGAAGCACCCCGCAATTGATCATTCAGATCATCAATCATCGACGATGGATATTTATTCTTTATTTTCATCTTAATCAATTGGCGGTAGTCGACGCATAACCTTATCCTACCATCTTTCTTCTTGACCAGCAACACAGGGACACCCCATGGTGAGACACTAGGTTGAATGAATTGTTTACCCAATAGCTCATTAACTTGGTTTTTTAGTTCTGCCAACTCAATAGGGGATATTCTATAAGGAGAACTAGAGACTAGTTCAGCTCCAGGCACAAGGTCAATAGAGAATTCGTTATCTCTTTCAGGAGGGACACCAAGTATATCCTCCGGAAACACCTCAGGGAAATCATATACCACAGGAATATCATCTAATTAGGATCTATTCATTTTGTCCGTTAGAGAAAAAAACATGAGCAATTGGGATATACCCTGGACTCTAAAGTCTTCGGTATTCCACATTGGAAAGATCATCCATCGATTTTGACATTCCATCATCACCTTCTTGGCCACTAACCAATCCATGCCTAAAATAACCTCTAAGTCTTTCAGAGGTAAGCAAACCAGGGTAATAACAAATCTTCTACCTTTAAACAACATCTCAACATCAGTGTATTTCGTCACTGTCCTCAAACAGGAGCCCATGAGTGTATAAACATACAAATCAAGCTTCAGCATGTACTAAGTTAATAGAATATCACACAAGAAATTATGACAATCAGTCATATTGAACAAGAAGCGCTTACTCACAGTAAGCACGCGTTGGCCTTGAACTTTTTAAGTCCATTCTGATACCACTTTAATTGTGACACCCAATTAATAAAAATACGGGAATTTTTTTATTTTTATGAACCTATCAGATCATTCATAAGTCTTAAAACACACACATATATATATATATATATATATATACACATACACAGTCTATAGCAAAATGTTATTCTTTATACATCAGTAGCCGGCCAAGGTGATACCATACTATTAGCTATACAATTATATACATATTTACATGGGTTTCCAAGACCACGACAACTCCAACCGAGAAATCACCAAGTATCGTCTCGGTCCACATCCACTGAAAAGTAACCACAACTTAAGGGTGAGCATATATATATATTAAATGATAGGTATTGAACTAAACTTAACCATAGTAATATCAATTACCTATCCAGTTCTACCACAAATCATTCACGAATATAAACACCATAATTTACTGTCGTTTAATAAAGTTTGCAATACCTCAATTGCAAACAAAATAACAATACATATCATGAGCTATCCAATAGCTTCTCAGTCTCAATAATTATATGTGAATGCATATACATGTAAATCCAACTCTAATGATAGAAATTACACAACTTAATAATATATCTCAGCCCCAAACTGATTCAGCCATTTTACAGGTACCAAACCGCTCTCCCATAATGTAACACCAGTCACTCTCCGTGACAGCGACAACTCAACTCGATGTTACGGGCCGACCTTGAGTCCAACTCCAAGGCGGCTATGGAATCCGAAGAAACCACCACAGGGTCTGTGCCTTACCATCAGTCGCCCTCCCATTTGGCCCACATCACAGGCCCCCTACAGTCCTGTGTGTGTCTGAATGCAAATGTTATGCCCTATAATTATAAATCATCAACAAACCACCTGATTACCATCATTAGGGCCTACCACTTGGTTACCATCACCAAGGGTCTCATCTCAACATATCAACAAGCATATCATACAGCAACATAAATCATCAATTCACTATCAACAAAATCATTAATTTTCATATCATTACAACATATATGAACAGCACCGAGACATTAATTCATATCAGAAACAGTTATCCAAAAGGGGATATAACATAATCAATAAATCACACAATCACAATCAATTCATAAATCAACCTCTATCCTTTTATCTGTTCATAATCTATATATTTAAGATATAAATTGTGACACCCTCGATTAACTAGGACAAATTCCCACACTGGAACGTCCTATTTAATTAAGGAGTCACTAAAAATAGATGTATTTTTTTTGTGATCATCAACACATAATTTTAAAATAAAAACACTATATAGATTGATTCTTTTAAACATATGTGTACTTAAAAGAGTACGAAGCTCACAGGCTCCTAACAACTACTACAAAATAACAATATAAATAAAACATCAAGATCTACGATGATCTCGACATAAATAGAAATATACACAGTCATCGCTTCTAACTGGCGTCCTCTAATAGAAGTGGTCCAAGTTCTACCCACGTTCACCTTGTCCTTCAACTAATGATCATAGGAAAGAAGAAACAATACACAACAACAGAAAGGGGTGAGTACAAAGCTCTCAACCCATAAAGTATACATACAAGGCTGGCTTAATATTTTAAACTACAGAAAGAATCACATACAACATACCTTAGAATAGACATATAAAGATTCATTTACATAAATATCAATGATAATCAGAGGGTTAGTCATATAATGATGGCATGTTATGTATGTGTCAGATTCAATTATTATAAATCATAATTCAATACCAATATGCAATGAGGCCCAACTTCCATTCATCAATCTCAACAATCTTGTACTCAATCCGCCACCCTTATCTCCGCTGCCTAACTAGAGCGACCGGAGCTGTCCTCGTTCTAGTTTTCACAAATGGGTAAGGACTTATAGTCCCAATATCAAAATGGCCAATCATACATAACCACAGAACGGGCACTCCACGTCATAGAAAATCGCATCTCTTGTCGAAGTACACCAAAGTTTGCTACAGGCTGTCCGGGGACGGGCGCGAATCTGATGCTACTTGGAATTCCCACCTCTGGTTGTACTCCCTAGACTTCCCTCAAGTATCGAGGCACTGGCAGATTCTTTAGTGTACCCATCACTGTATGCTCTAGGGGATTATTTCAACATCCCTCCTATCTCCAAATGCAAAATGCTATGTGCTTGTCTCAATTATTAGGGTGCCTGAGTTCTAGACAGAACCTTACTCGTTTGGCATATTTGTCCTTAAAGCGTGCAAGTATTTAATAGTAAAGGTCTTTTCGCATAGTAGATACAAGGGACCAAAGTCTAATCATTACTCAAACCATTTTACTAAAAGTATCGAGGACATTTCCAAGACTTATAATAAAACTTTCTAGTAAAAATATCCAATTTATTTGTAAATCTATGAAGATATTTAAATATAATACATTTAATAAATCTTTTAGAGAACACACTTTCTTTAAATCATTTGGTTTCTTTGTTCAAAAATATGAACTTAAAATTTAATATCAACTTTAAGAGAAAAGTAAGGACAAAACATATTTTTCAATTCTAAAAGAGATTTTACGTACAATTCATTGATTAAATTTCTTAGAGAGTAAAATTCTCTAACTTATTTTGTTCCTTTATTCAAAGATATGATCTAAAGGTTAGATATCAATTTTAAGAGAAAAATAAGGACAAAATATTTTTCTGATGATTTTTTAATTCTTTACCAATGTCGTTTCATTGTATTGACTTAGGTGAACGATTAAATTGGTTTCGACTTTCTAAACTTTTTATAAAGCCTTGGGTAAAACATTTTATTATTACAAAACATTTCCCCTAGTTATATATTGAAAATAAAATAAATTCTCTTTTTCTAAATTAAGGATATAAAATAGTTAGTTTTTACCATTTATCAAAACTTCGTTCTTGTCGTATTTTATTTAGAAAGTTCCGATTTGAGTGATTCCAAAGCCAAAAGTGTTTAATTCTAAAAATACCAATTAAATATAGTAAATTTTTAAAAAGAAATCTGTCCAGAAAATAGTCCTTACATGAAAAGTTACTAATTGCTAAAATTTGTCGTTCTAACGTTCGTAAAAAATACGTTTTAAGGACAAATCGCGCGTCAAAATTTCTTCCAACCAATTTTCCTTCCTTGGGTATTTTTCTTATGCTTAAAATTCACTTCTAATACCATAAAATATTTCTCCAAAACAGTTTTACCAATTTCCTTCGTTTGCCCATAAAAATACATTTTATACCGTTTCCTACGTTTTGTTCGTGCCTAAACTCGTGTCCGTTTTTATTCTTTTATCATTTACCACATTCATAACAATTTTATAATCACAAATAATATTCAAATACATCAAAATATAGCAGCATCAAATATTCACAAATATTTACCGAGAAATATTTTCTAAAACTCTTGTAATTTACTTTCTTAATGTCATAAACGTATTATTTAATTACTATAACAAAAAAATCAATTGTTCTTATTTTTAATAAAAATTTCAGAATTAAAGTTTATATTAAAAATTATTTTTATCACATAAATCTCAAAGATCAAGCCATGTTACCAAATTCCAACCACAAAATTATTTTTTTCAAGTTTATAAGTTAGGATCTAAAATTTTTAAGTTGTTTACTAACCATTAGAAATTTTTCTAGCAACAATATTAGTTCATTATTTATTATAAAATTCACTTTTAAAGATTTCATATTTTCTAAAAGATTACTAACACCATAAGCCGCTAATCAAGCCAAACAATGTAAGATTCAACAAGTATCACATGTATAGAGTTATAATGTAACATTCCTGGTATTTTAATAAAAATTATGGAGAGTGGAAGATATTAGCAAATGTCTTAGAGATTTATGTAATATTTGATCTGCCTGAACTGGGGTCGAGGAATCTTGTGTCGGGCCGGTCTCAAATGTGAGGACCAAATGGTGTTGAAGATCGGTTGTGCAGGGGAGAACGGTCAAAGACGTGCTGTCTTGTGACTGATGCTTATCCGGTGTGCCTGGGGTGGTCTTGGATTAACCGGTGTGAGGAGAACGCCTAACTCGGAATTATAATCCGGATCAACCTCTTGTATGGCTGAGGCCAACGGATATGCATAACAAAGAAGTAAGGACAGATGAAGTGTCCGACCTCTCAAGCGTTAGCTCGGATTACCGAGGTATGGGCACTACGCCTGGACACCGGTTGGCCGGTATCCAGCTCGGATCGATGCTCTTATGAAGTATCATATATTTACGAATAATTAAACATTGTGAAAGCAAATAAGCGTAGTTGGTCAGAAATTATAAAAGAATCTAATGTGATGAAAATGATTAAAAACTTTTAATGAGAATGCAAATGAAATAAGGGAAAAGGCGGTCTTGCCCCTGAGCTTTATATAAAAGGAAATTCTCTCTCTCCTCTTCATTATTCACGAATCACTTCTTCTTCTTGGTCTGTTCTCCTTCTTCTTTGTTTTCTCCTCTCTCGTTGCTGAATTGCATGTCCCAGAGGAGGACTCCGTTCGTGTTAAAGCTTCAATCGAACCTTATTCCTGTGATCGTGGCCTCAAGGTGAGTCCCCTGATCCGTTTTATTTGTGGCTCTTTATCCCTTTTGTTTCTCTGGTAGCCAAGGGCCATGTATGGCTGTATTCGAGTCTGTTCTCCACTCCTTTGATGAGTGTGAGCTCAAATATGGCCTAAGAGCTGAGAGTGTTGAGTTAACGGGTTTTGCATTCTGACCCGTAGGTAGTAGATTAGACAATGAAAGGCTGAATAACGAAGCTGACACTGCGAATCCAGTACTCAGAGGGAGGGACCGACACCGGGAGCAGATCATCGAAGCGTGGAATCAAGGTAAGGGGGTGTTCGGGTTATGATTAATTAGAATAGGATTTACCTCCTATCTGAGTCGTTGAATGGTATGAACAAGGTAAGAAAACGTTATTGAATGTTGCTGTGTGCCTATGTTTGTGTATGTGTGACCGTGTACACCGATCAGTTGAGGATCGGGTGTGTGGCTGAGTTGATTACGAAATGAGCTTGAAATATTTAATGTTGAGATGATCAGTGTTATAATGTGAATCCGGGTTTGATAAGCAGGTCACCTGAGTAATGAGAAAGTGATGTTAATGGCCAAGTTTGATATGTAAAATGTGAACTGTATGTATAACTATGTGGTGTGGGACGGCCGGCGGTATGTTATAGCCCCTCATTTCCGGCTCCCGTGGTTTCTGTGCCCAGTTGAGCTACCCAGTGGTCAAGCAGGACCCAGTGGTCGAGGTGGAGAGTCAAGCAGGACTCGGTGAACCAAGCAGGGTTCACGGGGTGACGTGGATATTTTTACAGTCGTGATTCCGTCAAATTAGTACATTAAAATTAATTAATGTAGTACTAGGGTGTCAACCTAGGTCGTTCTCTCAAGGATCAACACAAAAAATTTAGGAAAAACCAAGTTTAAAATTAATTTTTACAAATAGAATTTTAACAAACATACAAATACAATTGGGGGGGGTTTTGATTGATTTTTGTTGTCACAATTAAAATTAAAACAAAGTAAATATAGGATTTAAAACAATAAATAACAAGCGATTGATTTTCTTGGAGTATTGTAAATAAACTTATCCTTGGTTCACTAAAGATAATTTGTATACTTTTATTACTGTTAATTTCTTAGCTCAATTTGAATTAATCAACTAAGCGTCTTTTTCAATTCATAATTCCTTTACTTTTATTTAAAAATGAATATTTTAATCAAGCATCCTAATTAAGCAAAAGGAGTCAAGATTGTAAAATCTAGGAATTATTGAGCATATGTAAAAACATCGCCTACATACATAATCTATTCTCATATTATGGAATTAAGCAAACCATAATTATTAAAAGTGATTTTGAAAATATTCATTAAGCATGCATATTTCCTTAATCCCTTCTAATTTAAAACCTTATTTTATTCCATTTGAATAATTAAACCGATTAAGCATACAAATTTAATTAAACAGAAATGGAATTAAATAAGCAGAGTAAGATTATGAAGAAATAACAATAATAAAAACATACTATATTAAAAATAATGACCTCAAAATTACATTACAATATTCTTCAAGAAAATCAATCTAGGGGTTTTAGCCCTCCATAATTAAAACAAACTGAAAATAAAAAGAACCTAACCGGATGAAGAACTGACTGAAGAAGAAATAGAAACAGAGAAGAGGAAGAGGAAGAACGAATGGTTTCTGTGAAGAATGAGGTGCCTCTGAAGCCTTGCAATCCCTCCTATTTATAGGAGAAGAAATGGTGCCGGATATAATTAAAAATGACGAGTGGAATGTTAATGCGCAATTAATAAACTTCAGTGCTGTTTCCACTTCGATAATGCGTTATCTGATGTTTCCACTGATGAATCTGTGCCTGAACCGATTCATCTAGGCAATTTTTGGGCAATTTTACACATAGGAATCGATTCCTAAGGGGTGGGAATCGATTCCTAAGAACATGAATCGATTCCTGCTTGTTTGAATCGATTCCCAGGCCTTTAAAATGCATATGAATCGATTCACAGGGGTGGGGAATCGATTCCTAGCTGTATGAATCGATTCCCAGGGTGCTTGAACCGATTCCTTGCTGTTCTTTTGTGTGGGAATCGATTCCCAGACCTGTTCTGGTGCTTTTCTCGCATTTTTGACCATTTCTTGAGTCATGGCTTCTTTCGTTTGACCTGTGGTAATTATTTTTCAATTATAGGCTTAATCACACACTACAAAACAAGAGAAAACCAACTTTTATTAAAAATTTATCCTTAATTTATTTTAAAATTAAATATTAAATAAAGCTCAAATGATGAAAATGTGTTAAAATGTAATATATTACACACTTAGTGATGGCAAATTATACACATTTAAATTGAGGAATTAAGGATAAATCATGCATCATCAAATACTCCCACACTTATTCTTTTGCACTCCCAGGTAAAATCAAAATAAAAACAAGTATCACAATTTATTGAAAACATTAAGTTAAAAATAACAACACAGAATTGGCATGAAATCTTAGGAATATACAGAGAAACAAGAGTTATTCAACATGCAAGATACAGAGCATCAAGATATATATAAAAATCATTCAAACACTTAGGCATGTGAAAATTAAATTAAACTGAAAAGACACTAGTGGAAAAATGACCTTTCTCACCGGGCTTTTTACACCGGTTGTAATATGACCGGTGTAAAAAATGACACGGTGGCAATTTTGTAAATACTTTAAAAGTTTACACCGGTCCGTATTTTAGACCGGTGAAAAATAATAAAGTTTGTACCGGTTTTAGTTTGGATCGGTGAGAAATTATGAAGTTTGTACCGGTCTTAATATTTGACCGATGAGAAATGTCCTTCCATTATTTTCGATTCGAGCCTTACCCCTCTCTAAACCCTTCTCCTCTTGAAGCCCTTCCCCTTCTCCAAACCCTTTCCCTCTTAAATGCCATCTTTTACACTCAAACGCCTCCTTCTCGAAGCCCTCCCTGTCGTCTCCCTCTCGATCACTCGCTCGTCTTCTTCAACCCAAAGTATTATCATCTTTGGGTTTCCACTTAGGGTTTCCACTCCCCTCCCATCTAACTAGCGTCGCTTCACATCGAGAGATCTTTGATTCTGCGCAAAGGAAGGAGCTTTGCCAGTAGTCATACCGCGGAAACGCCAACGGAGCTTCGGAGGGTCGATCTCGCAGGTAATCCCTTTGCATGTTTGGTATTGTATTGTATGGGTTTGTGGTCTGTTCTGGGTCTCCTCTTCCTCTTACATGTCCGATTTTCTTCTCTCTGGTTTCGCTGGAGTCTATTCTAGTTTGTGGGTTTGGGTTTATGGGTTTTAGGTTGTGGATGGTGGGTTTGGGGAGGGGATATCCAACGAGTGGTGGTTAGGCCGTGGGGAGGAGGTTTCGTCGGAGGTTGGTGGTGGGTGGGGGGAGAGGTATCGGGCTGGGGTTGTGAGGGTGTGGGTTGGGTTTAGGATGGTCGGTGTGGGAGGGGTATGGGTCGGGGTTGGTTAGCAAGTGAGGAGGGGGGTTTGGTCAGAGGTTGGTGGTGGGCGTGGGGAGGGGTATCGGGTTGTTAGGCCGTGGGAGGGGATTTCGGGGTTGATGGGTGGTGGGTGTTTGGAGGGCTGTCGGTGATGGTGGTGGGTGTGGGTGTTTGAGTTTAGGGTAGGGGGTGAGTGGTGGATGTCGGGGTGAGTGGTGAATGGGTGATGGTTAAACGAACTGAAAATGACACAGTAGTTTGGATTATTATTGGGGTGGAGTGTTTAGAGTTGAAGATTAGTGTGAGAGTGAAGTCATTAATGGATATTGTTCTTCTTTTGCTGTTTTATGCTTAATGTGGAAGAAAGAAAATCTTGTTCCCTTCCTTTTCTGCCAAACCCATTTTGCATATGATTAATCTACTACCAGATACATACAGAACCTATCACAATCCAACTTTTTTTTTTACACCAGATATCAGTAAAACTATTCTTGTTAAGATTTAACACTTCTTGTCAATTCATTTATCAATCTCCTACTGATATTAATAATTATTATCTTGCATTAAATCTGGATAAATGTTTTTGAAGTTAATGTTGTCTTGTTTTTGTTAAAGAATGTTGTTTGGTTTAATCATACTTTTAATCTTTTATAACATTTTTTAGGATTTTAATATCTTCAATCTTAATTGTATGAGTCTAGTTATCTTTTTTTTTCTGTAATTTTTGTTAGTTTTGACTTGTATGGTACTCATGTATAATAACAATATGTCATTTAGAGTTGGCTATAATTTTGACAAAAGTTAATGGAGTGCCACTCATGTATAATACAATGAATGAATACTAAAACCACTTATGTGTATCTGCTAAGTTTTGAAATTAAAAACTGTGCTATTAAAGTTAATGCTTTATAGTTCTAAATATGTACTGATGAAGTCAATTTTTTTATTGATTTTTTCTTCTTTGGTATGTTTTTACAGATGAAATATAGGGAGCATGTTCTATGGGATGTGTGGCTTGCTAAAAGAGTGTTTGCTTCAGCGATACTTCAGCAAGGTATTGTAAATTTGTGATGCCTCTTAGCCTTTCCATATTCCCGCTGGTTTTTCATATATGTTTAGTTTTCTTGGTTGATTTTAACAGGAAGTTCGTGGAAATGTTGAAGTTCCAGAATCAGAGATAGTTCAAGCTTGTAGAAAAGTCAGTGCTAAGCTAATTTAGTTTCTTTGCCCTGTACTGATCTAGAGCTGGAATGTAATTGATATTTCTTTAGACTCTTATCTTGTTTGATGTATTCACCTTGCTTTGCATTGGTTCTTTGCTATGTTTCTTTTCCAGCTGCTGGATGAAAGAAAGGGATCAAATGTTTTACGGTTTCTTCTAGTAATTAATCAGTAAAATCTACTTCCTATTTGCTTCACACCACTTCTAATGTATTAGCCTTTGAATTGGCATGTTCATGTGGTTCAACTTTATTTTCTCCAATTACAGGAGGCCTGATATCACAGAAGGATTGAAACGATTAAAATGTCATACACTTATTTTTGTTGGAGACAGTTCTCCTTTCTATTCGGAGGCTATATACATGACTTCAAAACTTGATAGGAGATATAGTGCCTTGGTTGAGGTATGTACTAGACGAGTATGTATACATATATAAAGTTTTTAAGGAGTTAGTGCTAGTGTTATTGTTAATTAAAGAATTCTGATATATAGAGATGGAAGAAATATATTTTAGCAAAAATACCAGAAAAAAATAACTTTAATTAGTGGATATGTTTTTCTTAAACAAATAAATTTAGAAAAGTTAAATCAAGGGAGTTAGCCTTTATATGCTTTTTTATTTTTCTTTAAAATAAATTTGTGTGTTAAATTAGGATTTTCTTAAAATTAAATCTTAATTGTCATCATTCTAAATTGATTACCTAGTTGATGACACACATGAACCTATAAATACCACTACTCTAGACTATGCTGTGTCATATATTCCCTTCAAATAGTTTTTTTTCCATAGGTTTTGCTCTCCTCAGTCTAGACTTCATGTCAAAAAACAAGAGTCTTCCTCTTCCCTCTTCATATAGAAATCACCATTATATTAATGGTTTTACTTTCTTTACTCTATTTCTTGATTCCCACCTTGCAGTCCCTTGCCCGTCAATTGAATCTTCGATGTTAATTGTTCTTGAATCATGCATGAGTGTGCAGCAGGAAAGAAACTTCAACACATGCTTAATTGCTATATATATGCAGGTAAATTCATGCTTATCAATGATCTCCATATGTATAACTGCATAACAATTTGTTTTTAGATGTAAATTTTACATTGATATAAAAATGTATGTGTATATATATGTGTTGATTGATTATACTAGTATATTTCACTATGTGATATGCTGAATCCATCAATTTTTATTTTATTTGATAAATAGGCCAACTTTATACATGAGCCTGGTGTCTTACTATAGTTACTGATAGTGTTATTGTGATGATGATGAACAGTGCCTTGGTTGAAGTGTTGGAGTGAGACTTGGTTTCAATTTTGTAGGTCCAGGCTTGTGGATCAATGGTTACAGAGGAGCAGCCACAAGCAATGTTGATACCTATGGAGTACTTTTTCATGGGATATGGGTTGTATACAGATTTTGGGGGTCACCAAGCAGAGGAGTCTCCCAACAGCTTTTAAACTCTATACAAGTTTTTCTTATCGTTTTCTCTCTTTATTGTTTAGAAGCCAATTTCGTTGTACATGGTGCTCAATGATTGTATTAGCATGTTCAGAGTTATTCCTTTTTTTATTTTAATCTTGTATTAGCATGGACTGTTATATATGATGAATTAACTCTTTGCTTACATTTTTGTTAATTTACTTAGATGTTCTTCACAAGGACTATGCTGAACAATCACCAATTCACTTTAACTACAGATTCTGGACTCTAGATGTCTGTTGTCACTTTAAAATGTACTGAATTAATTTTTTTAAAAAAAATAGTATTTTTTTGTACCGGGCCTAAAAATAGGACCAGTGTTAAAAGTATTTTTTTGTTACCGAGCGTAAAAATAGGACCGGTGTAAGTATTATTTTTTATACCGGGTATTTAAAATAGGACCGGTGTAAAAATTATTTTTCACATTGGTCCTAAAACCGGTGTAATAGGTCCATATTTTTCTCACCGGCTCCATCCATACCGGTCCTAGAACCGGTGTAAAAAGCTGAAAAGGACCGGTGTAAAAAGCCTTTTTTCCACTAGTGAGAAGATCATAAGTGACAGAACCTCACAAGACATACTCTCAACTCTCAAGTGTTTAAGTTTTGTGTATACTCTCTAAACATTTCCTGAAAAATAGACAGTCTAAAAATTTGGCAAGTTTCTCAATTCCACAATCAACTTAAATGCATGTATAGATCAACAGGGCTTTACAGGGTTGTAATGTGGCCAAGGTCAAAATAGATGAATTTTATATATATATACACCAAAAAGAATGATGATGAAATTAATTTAACTGGCAAACAGTAAGGGTAAAACATTTATTGTATGATATTTGGTCGCAATCAAAATTTTATTTTATTTTTTTTATTTTATGAGATTTCATAACACTTGGAACAAGAGTTACAATTCCTTTTTGCACACCCCCACACTTATTTGAATGCCTATTTTTCACTTGATTCCGAAGCTCCAATATATTCCTTCGGGTAGGTATATTTTTGGTTTTTCATCCATGGCTTATTTGAGCTGCAACAAGGAAACAGTTAAATAGGCTCAAAATGGCTAGCAAGAGATAATTTATTCATGGTAGGCTTATCTGGCTTAGTGGCTCAATTGAACAAAATGTCTGTATCATTTCAAATACATTCATATGAGTTTCAAGTATCATCAAGAAACAAGACAAAAATTAGGATGTAAGCTTTCAGGAATTAATCACACATGAAAGAATTCAGATGGCGTAAAGTGATCCATCAAATTTTAAGGCTCAAAAAATCTCACAAGGTATAATTCTATCATATATGATCATCTTTCAATTATCATGTCATTCTCAACATACCAAAATTGCTTGAGTTCAAATTATAACATATCATTAAGCTCATATCAGACATGAAAGAATTTACCTGTTACTCATGCATATCTTAAAATTCCAATAAAACATGCCATTTTAAAACAAAAACACACACAAAATCTTTTATTTTTAATTTCTTTTTTTTTGAAAATAGTCACACAAAATTAATCACACAACAACACAACAATAAATAAGAATATTCCCACCCCCACACTTAAATCATACATTGTCCTCAATGTAAGACAGAGCATACAAAATAGACAATATAATGAAAAAGTAAAAAGATGGGTAAGAAAAACTCCCTCAAGGGGGATCAAGAAGTGGTTCCCCCAAAGCATGTTCCTCCATTGTAACATCCACAAGTGAAGGATTTTCATGAAATGGCTTCAAACGTTATCCATTAACCTTGAAGCTTTTATTGGAGTTTTCACTTTTTATTTCTACAGCTCCATGGGGAAATACATTAGTAACAATGAAAGGTCCTTCCCATTTGGAGCGCAATTTTCTGGCCATCAGTTTCAACTGGGAATTAAACAGTAGCACTTTCTGTCCAGCAAGTAAAATCCTTTCTGGCTATTGAGCTATCATGGTGTAACATCCCAAATTTTGTAAAATGAGTAATTGATGAGAATGGCAAACGGTTGAATATGAGTTGAATGGAAATAGTCGTGCACGAACACTGGAGACAAGTTTTAAATGATTATTGTAAGGTATATGAAAGATGGAATTGAGTTAAATTGGCTTTGAATGGATTTTGTTATGTGTGATATTGAGAGCTCACGTTTCTGCCCAGGTCCTGATGCTTCTCGCCCAAGCGAGAAGGATTCTCGCTCAAGCGAGAATCCTTTGTGTTGATTGCAAGGGCTTTGGCCCGATCTCGCCCAGGCGAATGAGGGATCAGCGTGAGCGAGCGAGAGAAGAATTGAATTCTGAATGTTGGTCGCTCAAGCGAGCTTGGAACGCCCGAGCGAGGGCGAAGGGAATCAGTTGCTGGATGGAACCCGCCTGAGCGAAAGGTCTTGAAGGATGAAATTCGCTCAGGCGAGGCAATTGATTTATGAGGGACCACTGGTGCTCTTGGATCATTGTAAGGCCCGGTGTTCCTTTTCCTTTTCTTTTTCTGTGTGGTCCCCATAGTGATGACTCATGTGCCTTGATGGTAAAATGGGTCTGGTTTTCTCTCCTTCCTTGTCCACGTGGTGTTTGTGTAATTATTGTTGAGAGAATTGGCATTAAATGTTGATGGACTTGCATTAAATGAGGATGGGATGTTGTGATGAGTTGGATGCTGATGAGGCTGAGATGATAAGGCCTTGGTTGCATGTTTTTCTTTTTACTCTCTCCCTTCATTCCTTGGGAGTATATATTTTGATGAGAGAAGTGCTCTTTCTTCTCCCTGGAACTTGTTGGAGCTTCTACTTCATCTTCTTCCTCCTTTTTATCTTCTACTTCCACTCATGTGTGGTATAGAATTCTAGTGGAACTGTGTGGTGTTGAGGAACAAGTATGGCTATGTATGGAGGCTGGGTCTAGGTTCCTTATCCTTTCCTGTTCCCTAGTGATTATTCTTCGTCTTCCTCTTTTTCTCCTTCATATGATGGGCTCGGTTGGAGCCTACAACTACGTATGTGTGTGCATGTCTCGGTTTGTGGATGTATGATGGTCCACTATGGTGAAGGTGCACTACTCTTGTGAAGATGAAGACATGCATGTTGCATGAAGGCATGGTGGTCCTCCACTGTTGGTGAGGACTGACTATTGATGCTGTTCTTGTGATGGATACAACGTTGGAGTTCTTCACTGAGCTGGGTGAAGACTGAGTTGAGTCTTAATGACTCTTTCCAGTGTTGAAAGCCAAGCAAGGTGCTGCTGTGGCTAGACCGAGTGACCCATGTGACTTTTGGAACGTCATTCCAGGTAAGGGGAGCTATTGCATCTTAAGTGTATAGTTTATGGACGGACTTCCGGGTGACTTCATTGCATTGTGTTATGTTTTGTTGGATGTTGTATGTTGTTAAGTTGAACCCGGATTATTGTTTGTTATTTAAATGGTGTATGATTATCCGTCCAAGAGATGCATGATGTTATTGTGATGATGATTATATATTGATACTTGAGATACATGTATGTTGATGTGTAGTGCATGTGTGATCCTCTATTTGTCCCTGGATGTGTTGTACATTTGAATGCATGTGAATGTTATTGATGCATATGTGTATGCTGAATGCATGAATGGGGACTGTTATGATAGATGCCGAGTGGGCTTTATAGAGGAAGGCACGAAATGCTTACTGTAAAGGATAAATCCGAGTGAATATAGGATAATCCGAGTGAATGGCATAGTGATTGCCGAGTGAATGGTATGGTGATTACCGAGTGAATGGCATAGTGATTACCGAGTGGATGGCATAGGATTGCCGAGTGAATGTGGTATAAGCTGAGTCATCTGACTGTTGTTGTGTTACCGAGTGAATTTAATGTGGAACGCAGATTTCCGAGTGGGCAATCGAATGAATATGAGTTGAATTTTATATGCATACGTGATATTGAGTTATTGAATATGAACACCTTGCGGGGTGCCACGAGGGTGTGATCCCGAGTGAAGAGGACGTGGTCCTAATGTTGAATATGATGAAAGACCCGGGTTGGAATCGGGCAGTGCTTGGGGCACTAAGCGTGAAATGAGACGCTTGATGAAATGCCGAGTGCATTGGCGTTGAACGCCGAGTAAATGAAACCGTATGCATCCGATTTGCCACTGGAGTGCGTTGAATTTTTATACCGATCGGTAACCAGATGACACATGTGATAAATACGTATCAGTCCTGGAGCTAGGCTCGGACAGACTTCTTGAGCATGGCTCGGAGTATGAGTATTGTTGATATAGTCTTGGGGTAGACTTGAGGTGAAATCCGATTGAGGGATTATATTATTGACGAGGATATTAGGCTTTATAGCTGAGTGGAAGGGGTAAGAAACCCGATTGAGAACGTTTGTGATTGTTTATGTTGAATGGCAGTGAATGTTAAGCTGATTAATGTATGTGTTATGACATGTTATGGATTCTATGATTAATCCGAGCCAATATTTGTCATTTAATATGTAATGCTCACCCCTACACCATTTTTCAGTGTTTGCAGATCGGTTTGGAATGTTATGATGGCCTTAAACCCGAGTGATGGGTATTTATGATGAGGTTGTATGAGTAATGTAATGTACCGAGTGTAATTATTGTATTAAAGCCTTGGTTGGCTAATATAACCTGTTGTACAATGAAATACAAATATATGTATTGGATTCGAGTGTGTATATACAAGATTTACATTGAAATCATGTAAATGTACTGGATAATGGATGTTAGTGAATGAATAAAGTTGAGTTAACATTATCCGAGTGTAAACTCCTATTGGTATGTATATACGTTTTATGTGGGCATTATGTATTGGAGTTGGTTTAGGATTAACAATGATAAATCATGTTAAGATGATGGATAATCCGAGTGTCTGTTTGTAGGTTTATGTTTTAAGGATAACACGAATATGTATTAGTGTTGAGTAATGCTGAGTGGGTAGTCGGCTTTGGAAAGCAGAGAGTACGTTGATGTATGAGGTTTATATTGATTTGATGCTTCTTACCGACTGAAATATAATGGTGTTTAAGGAGTGAAATATCAAAGGTTTGGTGCTTTTCCGAGTGAATAAATGGATAGATATGTATATAAGTATTTATGTTGAATTGATGCCTTTCACTGACTAGGAAATGATGATGTATGAATATTTCTAAGTTAATGAATCCGGAGTGAAATATGAGTGGCTTAGATGCTTTTCCGAGTGAGTCTTATGAATGGGACTCCTTATCCGAGTGTAACCCATGTGTGAGCCTCTTTCTGTGTGTTAATGGCTCTTGTGGATTCCGAGTGAAGAATATATGGTGAACCCCGAGTGGGGAATGATTCGAGTAATCTGAGTGGAAATCCGAGTGATCCTCTTCCAAGAGGAGTGTTGTTGTAATGACTCAGATTGGTTATATTTTAAGTGTATGAATTATGAATGTATCCCGAGTGAATATGGGGACCCATTCCGAGTGAATAGGGTAATATGTATTCTGAGTGTTTAAGCATGGGATGAGTCCGAGTGGGACTTGACTTATTGGTTTCCTTGAGTAGTTAGGTATCTCATATGTCTGAGTGAAATACTTGGGAAATTCCTCTGAGTGTTGAGGAGTTTGGATCATTCCGAGTGGAATTGATTGTGTAGACTATTTTTTAGCAATGAATGGTTAAGGTATTATCTGAGTGAGAATAGGCATGAATGCCGAGCGTGTGGCCGAACGAGTATTGGTCGACAATGATATTAGTTACCGAGTGGAATGCCACTCTGATGATGAGTTGGTTAAGAATGCTTAAACTGAGTAATTTATGGCCGAGAGGAAGCCTATGTATTTCCCGAGTGATGGAGTTCAATATACCGAGTGCTAAATGGTTGATGTTTATCGAGTGACTCGAGGTTGAATTGTACCGAGTGGCCTTTGATTGGAGATATTCCGAGTGAGGGCTTATGGAATCCGAGTGGGAATACCCTCAATTCCCGAGTGGATTTTTATGTTGGCACTGTGAATAAAATTAAGAGACTAAGTTATGGGTTGCCGAGTGAGGTAACTGTTGGGGTAGTTCCCGAGTGGTGGAACCTCATTATGCTGAGTGGGCTAAGATATTAAATTCCGAGAGGACTTAGGCATGAATTCCGACTAGACCTGATCGTTTACCGAGTGAGTGAATGTCTCGGTTTTCCGAGTGATTGAATGCCGAGTGGCTTCTCGCTTCAGCGAGTGATTCCCCACTCCAGCGAGTATGTTGTTTGGGAAGGCTTTTGATATTGGTTTCGCCAAGCGAAGGGGAATTCGCCCGAGCGAATTGTGCTGTCTCGCTCAAGCGGAGTTGGATCTCGCTTGAGCGAATGCACGCTGTTTATGGGATCGCTCAGGCGTTGTTACTTTCCGCTGCAAAAGACTTCATTTGCATTGTTTTCCTTTCTTTTTCTCCTTGGCCATGGGACCAGCTCTCATATCTTCATATATGAGAGTGGATTTTGATAGATCCGGGTATGTTTTTGCGAAAAATTGACCCCTATTTTTAGGTTGTTACACATGGAATTTCTTTGTTTTCTCCTTATAGAACCTTGAGTTCTCATAAGCTGCCAAACGGATCTCATTAAGCTCATTCAATTGTAATTTTCTTTCTTCACCTGCTTGATCAAGTGCTAAGTTGCAAGCTTTTACAGCCCAATAAGCACGATGCTCAATCTCTACTGGAAGATGACATGCCTTACCAAAAACAATTATATAGGGAGACATTCCTATAGGTGTCTTAAAAGCTGTTCTATGTGCCAAAAGAGCATCATCCAGTTTCCTGCTCCAATCCTTTTTATTAGGCTGTACTATCTTTTCCAGGATTCTTTTGATTTCTCTGTTAGAGACTTCTGCTTGTCCATTGGTTTGGGGGTGATATGGAGTAGAGACTCTATGAACAACCCCATACTTCCTGAGCATAGCTTGCACGGTCCTATTGCAGAAGTGTGTTCCTTGGTCACTAATGATTGCTCTTGGGATGCCAAACCTGCAAAAAATTTGAGATCTAACAAAATCTACAACAACTCGAGCATCATTAGTTCTGGTGGCTTTAGCTTCCACCCATTTAGAAACATAATCTACAGCCAATAAAATGTAAGTAAAACCAAAGGATGGAGGAAATGGACCCATAAAATCAATGCCCCAAACATCAAATACTTCACAAAACAACATAGGTTGTTGAGGCATCTATTGTCTCCATGTGGTAGCATTACTAGCTCTTTGGCATTTCTCACAGGTGTTACAAATTCTCCATGCATCCTTAAAAATTGTGAGCCAATATAAACCAGAATCCAACACCTTCCTTGCTGTTCTTTGTGGACCAAAATGTCCACCAACTGGTGAAGCATGGCAGAATCGAAGAACTAATTCTATTTCATGATCGGGAATGCATCTTCGAATCACCTGATCATTACACAATTTCCACAAATACGGGTCATCCCAAATATAATACTTTGCATCACTTTTTAATTTTGAAATTTGGTTTCTGGATGCACATGGTGGAAAAATAGAAGCAACAAGATAATTTACAATGTTAGCAAACCAAGGTGTTTCAAAAGAGTTAGAAATACTCATAAGGTGTTCATCAGGAAATTGGTCCCGAATAGGTGCCGAATCAGGAGCATTCTCAATTCTGCTTAAATGGTCTGCCACAAGGTTTTGTGTTCCACTTCTGTCACAAATTTCCAAGTCAAACTCTAGGAGCAAAAGCATCCAACGAATTAATCTTGGCTTGGACTCACCTTTCTTCAACAATTACTTTAGAGCTGCATGATCAGTAAAGACAACTACTCGAGAACTGAGTAGGTAAGATCTGAACTTATCTAATGCAAAAACAATGGCCAGGAACTCTTTTTCAGTGGTGGTGTAATTTACCTGGGCAGCATCTAAAGTTTTAGATGCATAGTAGATGACCCTAGGCTGCTTGTCAATCTTTTGACCAAGGACAGCTCCCAATGTATAATTAGAGGCATCACACATCAACTCAAATGGGGCTGTCTGTAACATCCCTATTTTTAGTAGTAGTCTTATTTAGTAAAAATTAAAGTTTAGAAGGTCTGTAAGTGGTAATAAGTGAATAAATGCCCTATAGATGGTCTGTAATATCACAAGAATTTCATTTTTGTGTGTAATTATGGAATTTATGTAGACCATTAAAGAAATTTATCAAATTCCGAGTGAAAAGGGCTCTGTTCCGAGTGACAGAGAAATTCCAAGTGAAAGAATGAAATTCCGAGTGAAGGATTAGAGATTCTGAGTGAAGGATGAAATTCCGAGTGTAAAGTTATGTTGACCGAGTAAAACATGACTGAGAGGGATACTACCGAGTGGAATTTTGGCCTCAGAGACATTTGGAGTGAAGCGTGTACAAGAAAACCACTTCTAGGTGAAAATTCCGAGTCAAAACACCCTTGATTCTTTGTTTCTGAGTCAAACCTTGCCAAGTACTTCCATTTTTGAGCAAAACCTCCCTGAAATATGGAATTCCGAGTGGAATATAGAAATGGGAGCCAATCAGAGTAGAATATATAAGGTTTAGAGCCATTATTGGGTGAGGCTATGTTTATGACTCTTTTTCCGAGTGATAAAGACCTTAAAGGATTCCGATTGAAACACATTTTGAGGAAGGATAGTGTATTTGTACCTAAGAGATGAGTATCCGAGTGAAAAATGAGTGGGGAAGAATTTAAATACTCCTGAGTGGTAAAATCCGAGTGAATCTCTTCTGAGGGCAGGGTTGTAATAATGGTTTTTGATTGGGAATATATTCTAAGTGAATGATGTACCTAAACCGAGTGAATGAGATTCTAAATCATGAGTGGATGAGACTCAGAACAAGTCCGAGTGGGAATTAACTCACCCGAGTGAATAAATGCATATCGAGTGGTATTTGATTGAGTGATAACCCGAGTGAAGAAGGTTTATGAATTCCGAGTGAGAAAACCCTTATTTCCGAGTAGATCTTACGTGTGACTTTCCTGAGTAGAAGTATGAAACTGAGTAAACTTCCAAGGGAAGGAAAGTGTATTCTCTGAGTGAGAAATTTAAGTCTATGCCGAGTGATGAATGTGAAGTACATTCCCAATTGTGTTGAAGTTAAATACACCGAGTGGTATGGGAAGTAGTATTCCGAGTAAGTGGATGAGTTTTACCGAGTGGAACAGTGTATGAAGAGATTCGGATTTGGAATGAAAATTTCGAGTAGAAGAATGATAGGAAAGAAATAAAAGGGAGTCGGTTTTTGAAGTACATTACCGAGTGAGAAAGGACTAGGCTTGGAATGATTTAACTGAGTAAGAACCATCAGAAATGACTCGGATTTGGGATATAATACCAAGTGAAAGGCCAAGCAAATTAGGAGTCGGTGTGGGGGTGAATTACCAAGTGAATGATGGGAAAAATGAGTCGGTTTCATGGGAATGCCGAGTGAGGATTGGCTGACTCGATCAAGCGAGTCGGATTTCGCTTGAGCGAGAAGGACCCCTGATGCATATTTCTCTACTTCGCTCAAGCGAGCAAGCCACGCTCAAGCGAGCCTTGTATTTGTTGGCTCGGAAGAAGAATTCCAGTCGGCATAGTGGTTAACCGAGTGGAATTTTCACTCGGTATTCAGTGTCAGTTTTGCGTGTTGACTTTAATTTTGTCTTTTAATGATTATTTTAATTCAATCATGCGCATTATAGCTAGTGGGCGGCCAGAAATGGGCACTGACTCAGCATATCCCCTTATTTAAATCTCCACTGCCACTCCATTAACACTCCACTAGCAGCCAACTCACAAAAGCTGTTCCCCATTTAGTTTTCCACTTAGCAACCCACTCCTTATTTAAACCAGCACAAGGACTCTTAGAGAACACACACATGAAACACACCTCCATCATTCTTCTTCCTACAAGTTACTTTCTCTCTCTTTTCTCTTCTGTTTCACTCAGAATTCGTGCGGGACAGTGAAAGGGAACCTTTGCTTCTCCTCCAGGAGATCCATAAAGGTAAGGGGGTATATTCTTGGGTGCTCTGTGGGAAAACCGAGTGAAGGAAAGGGTTAAGGAACTTGTTCCTCACCTTTCCAGGACAGATTCAGTGTTGTGTGAATTAAATGCCTTAATTGTTATTATTTGTATTTATATATATATATTTTTTATTAAATGCATATAATCAGTGATGAATTATGAAATGATATGAACTGTATTGGACTGAAAATACTAAGCATCATGGGTACCGTGTGATTTCCAGTGAAAAATTATGAATAGAAGATGGATTTAATGATAACAGGTTCTGTTTTATGTTAATCCGACCGGTTTTACATCTATAACAACTCGGTTTTGCTTAGTTTGAATCGGATTCAACCTTAACTGAATGTATTTCATTCTGATAGAACAATTCTTCACTTGGTAAACAACCTAATTTCACTTAGAGAACTTTTCTAGTTTATTTCCACTCGGACAACATCTTCCCAGTTGATATCACTCGGAAAACATATTAATTTCATTTAGTAAACTCTGCCCAATTTTATTTCACTCGGATTCATAGTTAATTCATGCGGAAAACTCATTTTAACTCGGAATCAAACCTGTTTCAGTCGGAAAACAGCCTTCCAGTTCATTTTCACTCGGACCCAAACTTGTTTCAGTCGGAAAACAGTTTTCCAGTGTAATTTCACTCGGATTTTTAGCCAGATCGTTTGGAAAACCCTTCTCAGTATGATTCCACTCGGAATCATACTTATTTCACTCGGATTTACCCTTGTTTCACTCGGAAAACTCTATTTTTAGTGTTTTTCGCTTAGATTTTCATTTAGAAACTATTCTTTAATACTTTTTAAATTATTGGGAAGTTATAATTATTATTATCATTCTTATTCTATTATTATTATTATTCTAATTATTATCAATCTTAATATTGTTATTATTATTATTAGTTTTATTGTTATTAACATTGTTAACGTCTTAATTATGAGTATTTACATAAAGAATATATTATTTTACTCTTTATGGAAAATATAATTTTAACCAAGATATAATAGATATATTTCTAAAATAATAAACGAATATCTTACAATGTTTAAATAATTGATGGAATTCAAAGAACTTGGGAATGATATGATGAGACTGGAAACACATAAGATACCCAAGGAATCAATTGATAAAATAAATGCATTTCGCATCATGAAAATATTTTTGAAGAAGAAAAACCTCTAGAGCATACACTTGGTACAGTGGAGGACACTCACGTTAGATCTCCATGAAGAATCTTGGGAGTACAACTGGAACGGTTAAATAGGATGTTACACTGTTAACACTTTTTCTAAAAAAACTATTAACACTCTCAGTTAAATAGGATGAACCTACAGAAGGAATCGTCTTATCTAACCGAGGGTGTTACACTGTCCAAACAGGTGCTTGAATTATTGGGGGTAGTGGTCAATGCTTGCTTGAGGCAATTAAAAGCCTCCTTACATTTTTCATCAAACTCAAATGCCACATCCTTTTGAAACGACTGGATAGTGGCCTAGCCTTCTTGCTGAAATCCTTTATGAATCTTCTGTAGAAACCTGCATGACCAAGAAAAGAACGAACCTCTCGAACACAAGAGGGATAAGGCAAATGTGATATAACTTCTACCTTGGCAGGATCTACCTCAATTCCTTTCTCAGAGATTACATGCCCTAAAACTATTCCTTGTTTTACCATAAAATGACATTTTTCATAGTTCAAGACAAGGTTAGTTTCAATACATCTGTTCAAAACTTTATCCAAACTATCAAGGCATGCATTAAATGAAGATCCATAGACAGTAAAATCATCCATAAACACTTCTATGCAATTTTCAATGAAATCATGAAAAATGCTTATCATGCATCTTTGGAAAGTTCCAGGAGCATTGCATAGGCCAAATGGCATTCTCCTATAAGCAAATGTGCCAAAGGGACAGGTGAATGTGGTCTTTTCTTGATCCTTAGGTGCAATGTGAATCTGAAAATATCCAGAGAATCCATCAAGAAAACAGTAGTGAGACTTACCTGCAAGACGCTCAAGCATTTGATCAATGAAGGGTAAAAGGAAATGGTCCTTCTTTGTTGCCTGGTTTAGTCTCCTGTAATCAATACAGACTCTCCAACTATTTTGCACTCTAGTTGGGATCAATTCATCCTTTTCATTTTTCACAACTGTGATCCCTGTTTTCTTAGGAACCACTTGAATCGGACTCACCCATCGGCTATCAGAGATAGGATAAATGATTCCTGCTTGTAGAAGCTTGGTAATCTCCTTCTTAACCACATCAAGGATTACAGGGTTGAGTCTCCTCTGGGGCTGTCTTACTGCTTTAGTATTTTCCTCCATAAATATTCTATGCATGCACATGGATGGACTAATTCCAGGAATGTCTGCCAATGTCCATCCTATAACCTTCTTATGTCTTTTCAATACCTGCAATAATTTTTCTTCTTGATTTTCATCAAGAGAAGTGGAAATTATCACCGGGAGCTGTTTATTATCCCCTAAGTATACATACTTTAGGTTCTCAGGTAGGGGTTTCAATTCTAACTTGGGTGTCTGCAAAACAGATGGAACTAACAAAGTAGATTTTGATTCTGCTGCTTGCACCTCAAAAATTTTGTTAGAATTTTCTTGAAATCTTGCATTCAGCTCCTTATGGTTAACAGGTATATCTAAAGATTCTGAGTCAGAAATTATGTATTTATCAATTTCAGCACAAATATCACAACTTCCAGAATCATTGCATGCAAAACATTTGTTTGAATCATCCATGTATTCCAAATCAACATTAGAAAAATGTTCAAAAACTAGTTCATCAATAATGTCAATTTGGAAAATAAAATGATTTTCAGATGGGTATTTCATGGCATCAAGAATATTGAATTGAACTCTCGTGTCTCCAAATTCCATAGAGAGAGTTCCAGAATGAACATCTATTTTGGTTCGAGCTGTTTTCAAAAATGGTCTTCCCAAAATGATAGGAACAGGAATTTGAGGCATACCTTCTTCCATATCAAGTATGAAAAAGTCAGCAGGGAAAACAAGTTGTTCTACCTGAACCAAAACATCCTCTATAACTCCAGCAGGGTAAGCAGTGCTCCTATTGGCTAGCTGAATTACTACACCAGTAGGTTGTAAATTTCCAAGAGACAATGATTTGAAAACAGACATAGGCATAACATTTATTGAAGCTCCTAAATCTAACATGCAATTTTCAAATTTGTTATTACCTATGATACAAGGTATAGAAAACATACCTGGATCTTTGCATTTCTCAGGAATATTTGAAATTTCCTTACCAAGCAGTGCAGATACATTCCTTCCCATACTGATCCTTTCATTACCCTTGAGTCTCCTCTTGTGAGTACACAACTCTTTTAGAAATTTGGCATACTTAGGTATTTGCTTGATTACATCAAGAAGAGGTATATTCACTTCCACTTTCCTGAAAGTATCCAAAATTTCTTTGTCCACTTTTTCCATTTTCTTACTTGGAATTGCTTTTGGTGGGAAAGGAAGAGGGATATAAGATGGGATTTGGGGTGGTTGTATCTCAGATTTGCTTGAAGAGGGTACATCATTCTCAACTATTTCAGGCTCAGTTATTTGTTTTTCAGGTTCCTTGGGTATGGGTACTTCAAGGTTCTTACCTGATCTTAACTGAATTGCACTCACATTTCTTGGATTTGTAGCTGGTTAAGATGGTAATTTGTTAGAGTTTTGAGATTATAACTGGCTTAATGATGAAGCCAATTGGCCAATTTGGTTGCTTAAACTCTGGATGGTAGCATCATTCCTCTGTTGATACTCTAAGTTCTGTGTAGCCATTTGTTTCACCAGATCCTCCAAAGAAGGGCTATTTGTGGATGGTTGAGGTGTAGGTCTTTGGAAGGTTGGTGCATTGCTTTGAAATGGAGGTTGGGGATGGGGATTTTGTTGTTGGTTGCCCCATCTCAAATTTGGATGGTTTCTCCAACCTGGATTGTATCTGTTGGTGGAAAGGTCATGGTTTTGTTGTTGAGGTGGTGGAGGTCTATCATGGTAGATGTTAGCTGCATAGGCTTGGGGACTATTATTATCCTTCTCTTGTAGAGAAGGACAACAATCAGTGGGGTGCTCTTGTGAAGAGCAAATGCCACATACTTTAACAGTCATGGATTTTTGATTTACTGCCAATTGTGTGACCAGAGTGGTGAGAGCATCAAGTTTGCTCTCCAATTTAATTCCAGATGAACTAGAATTAGAATCAAACATGGGTTTGAAAGAATCATTTCTCACACCAAATTGTTGAGAGTTAGATGCTGAGACACCCTAAAAATCATAGTAAATTTTTCATGTTTTTAGAAAATACCTGGATCTATAATAAGCCACTCTCATATATGAAGATATGAGAGGGTAAATTTAAAAGGATTAATTTTAAGAAAAGTTCCTCAATTAATTCAGCGGAAGGAAAATTGCGTATGTTTATAATTTATGAATGAGTTTAAGAAATCAACCATTTTGGGATTAATGCGTTCAGTTTTTATATCCCATAGCATTTATAATTTATTATGGAATAAAATCACAGTGTGGAAGAGAAGAAGAAACTGATAAATAACGTGTACAGGACCATCAGAGTCCCTCTCGCTCAAGCGGACCCCGACTCGCTTGAGCGAGACACTCAAGCCTCGCTCGGGCGGAACAACGAAGCGTTGAGCGAAAAACCCCCAGAATCGAATTTAGTAAAACTCGCCTGGGCGAGACATTCCCGCTTGAGCGAGAGACTTCTAGTGCCCAGCCTAAATCCACTCGTTCAATAAGGCTTTCTACACTTAAGTTTTCTCTCAGCAAAGCCCCCCAAATCCGACTCCCAACACTCAGGTTGTCGCTCGGCATAATTCTCCAAAAACCAACTCGAAGCACTCGGGTTCTCACTCAGCAAGGTCATCCTGACTGATCTGTCATTCACTCAATCCTCTACTCGGTAAAGTCAGTACAGGCCGAGTCCTCTCTCACACAATGTTCACTCGGTAAATCCACTTCTAGTTCGAGACTTCACCCACTCGGTGTTTCACTCGGGAAACTTTCCAGAAACCGACTCACCCCAGTTTGACCTTTCACTCGGAATTTCATTCCAAGACCAACCCATTGTCCGCTCGGCTTTCACTCAGTATTTTGTTACCAATCTGACTTCCTCTCTTTCTCACTCAAGTGAAATTATTCCAGGGAATTCCTGGGCAACTCACACCGAGTAACACCAATCGGTGTTCTCCCACTCGGAGATTACAAAATCAGGACACACCACTCGGAACAAGAACACTGGACTCGGAGATTCCCCATTCAGGACTCCTCAGCCCAAACCATCCCACTCAAGAACCTTCTCACTCAGGTTATGTACACTTCCTCACTCGGAAAGTCATGACTCGGACATGGGTCACTCGGAATTCACTCGGAAAATTCACCTCAACCTGACTTATTTACTTAGATTATTTTTAGAACTTAAATTCAGGCAATACCTATCCAAGACCTCACCTATTCTCCGTTCACTCATCTCGCTTGAGCGAGTTTTAATTCCAAGACCCTTCGCTCGAGCGGATTTTGTCTAGTATCTAAACACTGATTCTATTGACATGCTCGCTTGAGCGAAATGGCCATTCGCTTGGGCGAAATCAGTCCAGTAGCTAATTCCCTCGCCCTCGCTCAGGCGAGTCTCCATTCGCCTGAGCGAATTCCCTCCAGTGTCTAAACACTGATACTGGGAGAATCTGGCCTAAGCGAAATCCACTTTCGCCTGAGCGAACATTGCCCAGAGACCAATTTCCCAGCAGGTATGGCTCTCGCTCGGGCGAGAATCTAATTCGCCTGAGCGAAACCACCAGGCATTATGCAGACTTCAAATTTTACCCAACACAACCCACAAAAATTGAACTACCTCTTATTCCATCAGCATGTAGTACATCTAAATTATCATTTAGGTCATTTAAGATTGATACTACACCTACATATACTTAAATTCCACTCAACTCTTTAAAATCATACATATGAATCAATTCTTTTTTTCTTTAGCTTTATAAAAGAAATAATCAAATATAGTTCTTCATTCATTCATCAGCATATAGAAACATTCTAATATCAACAAATCCTTCCTACATACTTGGGTCACAAATGAAAATGAGATACACATACAATTTCCCATTTTCGTCTATGACCCTCCAAAATCATCTATCATTTAAACTTCCCAAAATACACATTCATCCCATCTCCTGCTACACAAAATAGATATGTTTACATATGACGCCGGCCAAGGCGCTCCCTATACACTAATTACCTCCACAGCCATAAGTATACTGCAAAATGCTTACTCTTCCCATGAATGCCCTGCATCACAAGTCTAAAATTGACAACATGGGAGAGTGAGTCTACATCCCAAAGGAATGAATATGAATACCAAGTGATCATGTAAATAAGTATCAACACATGTATACTTTGCACACCAAGACATTCATCATAACATAATTTTACACAAAGCACACAAGTATATACATAATCACAACAACTTTCAAATGGTATTCATACTTTTATGTTGTCTTAAATATATTTGTACCACCTCTCACAATCACCATCACCACCTTGGCATACTACCTTCTATATGCAAATGCTCTTAACTAATGCATATGCACAAAGGATTATTTCAACAATTGTAGATCTGACTGTGGGAATTTCAACATCAACTGTGGGATTCAAGTGTGATCTTTTAACCACACCCCTACTGCAATAGTAAAATGTGTACACATATTCTTTAAATTGCATGCATTCACCAATTGTTTTACTGGTACCAAACCGCATCGCCCATCTTGCAACACCTGGCCATTTTCACCATGACTGCGGTACAAAACATATCAACGTATGGTGTTGCGGGCCGGCCAGATATCAAATCATGGCAGCTGTGATTATAAAGACCACCGGGGTCACCTACTCATCAAGAGCCACCCCCCACAAGGGTCGGCCACATGCAGCTCCCCGAAGCACTACATGGGTGGCTTCCTGACTTTACACTAAGTCACAGGGGAAAAGTACAACTTGCTCGTGCACCGAGCCACCCTCCCACTGGATCGGCCGAGGGAACTCCCCTAATGTTCCACAACGGCGGCTATGCAGTATGCCATGGATGCAAATGCAGATCGTATACATTTCTCACTCTATGCATCCTACACATGCCACTCATCATCCAACATCATCACACCATTATCAACAACACCACAAGCTTTTATTAACATCGATTGTTCACAATAGTTTTAATCTTTAGGTGGCATTCTTCCTATTCTCAATCTCAACAAACAACATCAACAATCATATCACATTCATGGTAATACAACTTAACATAACACACCATGAATATTCTAAATGCACAAAAGCATGTTGCCATACATATTTATCTACATCACACCACAAGTCATTATTTCTTACAACATTCAAGCAAGGCTAACATGCATAACACCATATACCACAATCAACTAGCATTCACATTCGTGCATTTAGAATTTAGACTCCTCTCCTACCTCAAGAGAAGAATTCTGATGGATAAGAAGATCCCGCCTCATCATTCGGAATAGGTCCTACATTCACATTCATGTAAAAACCTTAATCAATCAACTACTCAAATCATCAATTCAATTCTATTTAGTCACAATCATATTTATAATGTCACAACATGTGTTAAACATGTTGTGGATATCATTTTATTCTCTATTAAGCTTCGGGAATTCCTTCCCATTAAGCCACCATCATTAAATTTAAGGATTATAAGACAACCCTATCCCCCAAGCTTCACCAAATTCCTTCCACCATCATTCATATCTTTTAATATCATACATTTCTCCATAAAACACATCCTCAAACTAACTTTAACTATTTTCCCCAAACTCCAAGGTTAGGGTTTTCTCCAAAACCCATCCACCTTCATTAATACATCATAAACCTTCACTTCTCACCATCATTAATGCACCAACAACCATTTTCCTCCCATAAATACTTGTATTTATGATATCCCATTCTAGGGCATGAGCATTAAATGCTCTAATAAACACCCATGGACATGTATCTCCTTCCCAAAATCATAATACCCATAATATCAACATAAACCCATCCAAAAATGGTGGGAGAAGCTTACCTCACACCCAAAACGAATTGGGTTCAAGAAAGGAAGGGAGGCAGTACGAAAATAAGAGGAAGGAAAAGGAAGAACCCCAAGCTTCCAAGCCCTCTTCAACGAAAAATAGAGAGGAAAAGAGTCACCACACAAACTCAAGGTTTTTGGGAGAAGAAGAGAGAAGAATGGAGGAAGATGAAGAGAAGAAGAAGTAAAGTATATTTGCTCAAAGCTTCAGCGGTTTACACGTGAATAGAAGAAGGAAAGTTTGGGCTTTTGGGTTTATTTTAATTCCATCTATTAGAATTCATCATTTTTCTACAAATAGGTTCTTTGTTTGGGCTCAATCCTTCATCCTAAAATTATTCTGAATGTATATTCGGATTCCCAATATTATTCTCTACAGTCCTGACCAATATTATCTCATTCCGAGATACTTGGTCTGACACCCATATTTCAACTGGCTCATATTCAGCTTAACCGGTCTCCATAAATTACCAATAATTCCAAAAATCTTAATTTAGATAAATTTAATTTATTGGGACCTTAAACAATTCATATTCAACCTGTCAATATTTATTTCCCTTAATTAATCTTCTATTTTAAAATTCGGGATGTTACAGATGCCATCTTCTCAATCAGATTTCTTGCTTCAGCAGCAGTCATATCTCCTAAAGCTCCTCCACTTGCCGCATCAATCATGTTGCGATCAACGTGGTGCAGACCTTCATAGAAGTACTGAAGAAGAAGTTGTTCAAAAATTTGGTGGTGAGGGCAACTTGCACAGAGTTTTTTAAATTTTTCCCAATATTCATAAAGACTTTCTCCAGAGAGTTGCCTAATGTCAGATATGTCTTTACGGATTGCAGTTGTTCTAGAGGCAGGAAAGAATTTTTCCAAGAACATTTTCTTTAAGTCATTCCAACTTGTGATTGATCTTGGAGCAAGGTAGTACAACCAATCCTTAGCAACACCCTCTAAAGAATGAGGAAATGCTTTAAGATAGACATGGTCTTCTTGAACGTTTTGGGGTTTCATTGTGGAGCACACAATGTGGAATTCTTTGAGGTGTTTGTGCGGATCTTCACCCGCAAGACCATGAGACTTAGGCAACAAGTGTATAAGTCCGGTCTTAAGAATAAAAAGGACATCCTCATCAGGATATTGAATACACAAACTTTCGTATATGAATTCAGGTGCAGCTAGTTCTCTAAGAGTTCTGTCATGAGGTTCAGCCATATCAGAAAAACTAGCAGTAGTACTTTCAACAGATTTAGAAAAGATACTATCACTATCAATATCAACAAAGTTATTATTAAATCTAGCTTCTCTAATTAACCTATGAAAAGTTTTTTCAATTTCAGGATCAAATGAATATAAATGCTCAAAAGTTCTTCTAGTCATACATAGCATACAACAAGATATTTGATCATCATGAGTAATAAATCATAAGAATCCTAAATCATGCAAAAGAAATAAAATAAAACAAACAAAGAAAAATTTTTTTATTTTTATTTTTATATATATATTTTTTTCAATTTATACCAAAAAAAATTATTCTAAAACAAGAATTTTTCCTAAAGATCGTTGATCCCCGACAACGGCGCCAAAATTTGACGTGGATATTTTTACAGTCGTGATTTCGTCAAATTAGTACATTAAAATTAATTAATGTAGTACTAGGGTGTCAACCTAGGTCGTTCTCTCAAGGATCAACACAAAAAATTTAGGAAAAACCAAGTTTAAAATTAATTTTTACAAACAGAATTTTAACAAACATACAAATACAATTGGGGGGGTTTGATTGATTTTTGTTGTCACAATTAAAATTAAAATAAAGTAAATATAGGATTTAAAACAATAAATAGCAAGCGGTTGATTTTCTTGGAGTATTGTAAATAAATTTATCCTTGGTTCACTAAAGATAATTTGTATACTTTTATTACTGTTAATTTCTTAGCTCAATTTGAATTAATCAACTAAGCGTCTTTTTCAATTCATAATTCCTTTACTTTCATTTAAAAATTAATATTTTAATCAAGCATCCTAATTAAGCAAAAGGAGTCAAGATTGTAAAATCTAGGAATTATTGAGCATATGTAAAAACATCGCCTACATACATAATCTATTCTCATATTATGGAATTAAGTAAACCATAATTATTAAAAGTGATTTTGAAAATATTCATTAAGCATGCATATTTCCTTAATCCCTTCTAATTTAAAACCTTATTTTATTCCATTTGAATAATTAAACCGATTAAGCATACAAATTTAATTAAACAGAAATGGAATTAAATAAGCAGAGTAAGATTATGAAGAAATAATAATAATAAAAACATACTATATTAAAAATAATGACCTCAAAATTACATTACAATATTCTCCAAGAAAATCAATCTAGGGGTTTTAGCCCTCCATAATTAAAACAAACTGAAAATAAAAAGAACCTAACCCGGATGAAGAACTGACTGAAGAAGAAATAGAAACAGAGAAGAGGAAGAGGAAGAACGAATGGTTTCTATGAAGAATGAGGTGCCTCTGAAGCCTTGCAATCCCTCCTATTTATAGGAGAAGAAATGGTGCCGGATATAATTAAAAATGACGAGTGGAATGTTAATGCGCAATTAATAAACTTCAGTGTTGTTTCCACTTCGATAATGCGTTATCTGATGTTTCCACTGATGAATCTGTGCCTGAACCGATTCATCTAGGCAATTTTTGGGCAATTTTACACATAGGAATCGATTCCTAAGGGGTGGGAATCGATTCCCAAGCACATGAATCGATTCCTGCTTGTTTGAATCGATTCCCAGGCCTTTAAAATGCATATGAATCGATTCACAGGGGTGGGGAATCGATTCCTAGCTGTATGAATCGATTCCCAAGGTGCTTGAATCGATTCCTTGCTGTTCTTTTGTGTGGGAATCGATTCCCAGATTGGTGAATCGATTTCCAGACCTGTTCTGGTGCTTTTCTCGCATTTTTGACCAATTCTTGAGTCGTGGCTTCTTTCGTTTGACCTGTGGTAATTATTTTTCAATTACAGGCTTAATCACACACTACAAAACAAGAGAAAACCAACTTTTATTAAAAATTTATCCTTAATTCATTTTAAAATTAAATATTAAATAAAGCTCAAATGATGAAAATGTGTTAAAATGCAATATATTACACACTAAGTGATGGCAAATTATACACATTTAAATTGAGGAATTAAGGATAAATCATGCATCATCACGGGGTGTCAAGTAGGACCCCCAGCTAAAGGCCGATCCTTTAGTATCCAGATACTAGGAGTCAGATTGCATGAGAGTCAGTGGTGATTATCGATGAATTTGATATATATGCTAAGTTAAGTGGATGTGTTCATTATATGTAATGTGCTATAATTTCTGAGTGGGACTCGATAAATCTTCGAGTAAAAATTTAATATATTTGATGAGTATGAATTGTTATCTCTACTGAATGCTGTTGTTGGGTTTGCCGAGTGAACTACTATGACTTTCGAATGAGACTTGTATATATATATATTTAACCTGTTAAATTCCGCTCTATATTAATTAAGATGTCAAACACTCACCCTTGCTGTTATTTTAATCTAGTAACCAGCGACAGGGAGGAAGCCGAAGCCATGGAGTCGCGCCAAGGGGGAGATCGATGCCAAGGCCCGAGCGACTTTGAGTGATTACGTAGAGTATATGTGTGTATAAGGAGTTTTTGAGTGTTTATTATTATCTGTGTGCCAATCTAATTTGAATCGGGTGTGAATGTATATTTTAAAAGGCATTGATCTATATGTTTTCATTTTTTCTATGACAGTTCTTTAACTAGCGGATTCATTCCGAATGAGGGATAACCGAGAGACCCTCCTTCCGGGCGGAAGGTTAGAATCTTCCGAGTGAGATTGGTGGGGAGAGAGTTCCGAGTGAAGAAAGTGGGTAAAGATTCTGAGTGAAGAAGGTGTATCATGATTCCGAGTGAAGAGAAGTTGGATGTGTCCGAGGGAAATTCCGAGTTCCTTCCGAGGGAAGTAAAGATAAGGTATTCACCGAGTGAGGACATTCAGAGAAGTGATAACCGAGTAAAGGAGGTTGAATTATCCCTGAGGGAGTTGTGACCGAGCTAAGCTTTCTGAGTGAGGGGTAGTAATGAGTCAAGTGTAGAATGTCCGAGTGAGTGGAAGTTGAGTGTTGTCCGAGTAAAACTCTATTGTCGAGTAAACCATTTTACCGAGTGAATCCCCATGTGAGTTCGCCGTGCGTCTTGTTCGCTTAGATTTCAGAGTAGCATTCGCTCAAGCGAGTCATTACTCGCCTAAGCAACTCTCGGGTTTCGCCTAGGAATGTTGGGGTCTCGCTCAGGCGAGTGACCCCTGTCCCTTTCTTCTTCTTTTGCTCTTTCTTCTTCTCCTGTCGTTCCAACTCCATTTTACCGAGCGGATGTTATTCTGCGTGCACTCTTATTATCATTTTGATTGCATCTAAGTGAATACTATTTATTATCAAGACCGAGTAGAACCATTCCCGATCGGTTATTATTTTAACATACTTTTATTTAAAGAATTATTTAGAACGGTTTGTCCGTACTGAACATGATTTTATGTAGCTAAAAGAGGTAAATATTATTTTACATTTAGACCGAGTGGATTAAATGTTAAAAAACCTAAATACTAATTCATACTAAGATATAAATTTTATTCAATGCGAAAAATTTATTGTGAAAATAATTTGCCGTATATAAATAAAAAGGGAAATTAACCTAGGATGTTACATATAACAACCAAAAATCTGCAGTAATAAAAGTCACAAGTTAGTATCTTATCATTAAAATTGTAAAACTCAAAGAATTAATTAAATTTATGGTATAACCATGATGCTCCTTAAAGATCTCATTTTGTTTTCAAGGATATTCAAGATTAAACCATAAGAATTTAAGATCTTTAATGGAACATCAAGATATAAGTGCTAAGGAACACTTATATCTCACAATGCATGCATTAATTTATGGATCTTAAACAAGCAAAGTACTCCCCCTTACCACCAAAAATTTATGCTTCAAGAGAAATATGACAATGACATCAAGAATTTACTTCTAAGCCACTATAGGTTGCTTCATTAAGAGAAGAAAAATGGATGTATGGATGGTGAGGATGGACGTGATTTTGGTAGTGGGATGGTGAAGAAAAGGTTGTTGTTTGGTGAAGGAAGAAGAAGAAATTTGATGATCAAAGGTGGTATCTTGAATTTTGTAGTTGGGTGTTGTGAGTTAGGATGGATGATGATAGGTGTGGGATGATGATCTAGATGAAGGAGACATGAAAAATGAGAAGGAACGTTGCTGTAAATTTTCTAAGTTGGAAGGAGAAAGTAGAACCAAGTAAGAACAAGACAAGAGAAAATGAAAAGGAAAAATTTGCATGTAACTTCCTCGATGTCCAAGGAGTCACACGGCCATGCATTGAGTGGGAGAGGTGTCAACAATGTTTCATGGAAAGGCTAAGTGTCACAAGCAGCTGAGAATGATATGGTGAAGTGTTATGCATGGTTGGGACAAGTGGCCAAGTGATGGAGCAATTTGATTCGCTCATGGTGCATGCAAGCTTAGGTGTCAAGTGCAGGGTAGCAACTTGCTCGTGGGTTTAGGGAGTCTTATGGGCCAAATTTACAAATGGGCTGAACATCAAAGTTGTAGAACATTTTGTTCTATTTAAATCCATATATGGTACAAAAAATTCCATCAGGAATTGAGTGAGATATGGCCCAAACACTAAAAGGGTATAAGGCTGTGACGGGATTTTTGTCCCTTACATAAATGATTTTTTTGGGCAAAATGGGTTGCGATTTGGGCTTTGCTTTCTTCATCAAAGTTGTGGATAATTGTGTTATGAAAAATTTGGTGAAGGCCTCATTCAATTTCATGGTAATATGAGAGAGTTATGTGGAAAATACTGCACCTAGTGCAAACTGATGTTGGAAAAACATGAATTGGGGTAGTGTTTTGATTCTGGGATTTATGGGATGTGAACTGGCCTTTGTGATTAACATAAAAGTTGTAAATAAATTTGATATAGAGATTTGGGGACAAGAATGATTCAAATCCAATATCGGGAGAGAAAATTACATCCAAAATACGTACAGATGCGCATTTTGGCTTACCCGGGTAACTTAAAATCAACTTTTTTAAGCTTGGTTGTTTAAAATTGGGTGTTGGGCTCTTCACGGAGTTGTTAGCAATAACATGAGGGACGTTTTGGGATAAAAATATTTTACTCAAGTCCCATGAATAATTTCTGGGCTAAGACCGGGGAGTTACACAATTTTATTAACTTAAAACAGTTACTTAAATTTATATTAAATCACTTAACGTTTTAATTGATAAATTTTTATTATTATGAGTTTCTTATATTATTGTTATTATTTTAATAATCTTCATCTTCTCATATAATTACAATAGAGATATTCATCTCATACTCATAAAATTATCTGAAATATGATTTGACTATCATACACAAGTTATTCGGCTTTAGCCCAGACAACAGTACACATAAAATTATCAAAAAATACAAACAACTAGTCTTAAGGACCTAACACCAAAAACTAGGGCTGCTACATAAATGCTCCCCCTACTTGGAATCCTCGATTCTTAAAGCTCGAGTGCTTCTCGAACGCTCCGAGTTAATCACCATTTTCTGGTTTCCAAGGTCAGAAATGTGTAAATTAACAATGATAATTTTAATAATTCATACGCTACCTAAAAATCACATTTTGGTGCTCAAATAACAAATCTACAAAAATTTTGATAATTCCAATGAATTCTAAAATTTAATAATAGTTATTTTAACACATTTCAACTATTAGTCGCTGAAACCATAATTAAATATTATATATATATATTATATACTTTAAAATTTTCTATATCTTATAGCGACATTTTTATTTAATAAATCTTTCTCAATATAATATATTTATAATATATTTATAATGTAAAAATTTATTTAAATAATTTAAATATTTTATAACAATTTGAATGCTTATATTTTTATTACTTTCCACTAAATTATACTTTTTACAGAAAATCTCATTTTCTTAGTTATCAATGTGTTCTGAATCAACCCATTTCTCTTGTTAATGCATCTTTAATCTATCAAATAAATCATGGCTTATAAAATTCTCTTAAATTGAAATTTTCTTCTTAACCCCGCTTAATTCCTTAAATCATGTTTAACTTATAAAATTTTATCTTAAAGTTGCTCAACATAAATTTTTATAAAATTTACTTAAAGAAAATCATTTACAACCTTTAAGACCTATACTAATCAAATTCTAACACTACCAAATCCTAGCTTTTATCCTCGTTCAAGTCTCCCTTAAATTTTAAATTCTTCAAATACCAACGCTTAATACCATCATCCGAAGTTTTTAACAATTACTAGTTTTAAAATCTCTTTAACACTAGAAGCAATTATGCCTTTATGTACCATCTCTTAAACACATTTTAGTATCTTAAAACAAGTAAATATATCATTTTTAAAGACCATGAAGCCTTCGGCCATGGTAATGGTCCATGCATGAATTTTTCAAATCATCATTTCCATCATAATACTTCATATATATGTAAAAAAGGACATTAAAACACCATTTGCAAGATAACACACCCACGGTCCAGCCCATGCATTATATATTCTTATTCTTAAGATTTTATAACATCATTAAAACCCTCCTGTACCAATATTAATTTCTTTGATTTTAAAAAAATCAACATGCAAATAAGAGATAATGAACTTACAAAGATGGAGGAAGCGGGATTCGGTGGTCAAGAAAAGAAAAAGAACAGAAATTAAAACAAGGGGTACCACCTATGAGAAAAAAAACAGAGAACTATAGAGAGAGAAGTGGTTCTAACGCAGAGAAGGAAAATAAAGAAAAGAGGATTAAGAGATATAAGGGCTTGAGGTGAGAGTTCGAAAGGGATTGGGAGAATAAAAAATTAAATAAAAGAAAGATGGGACAGAGAGAGATGCGAAATTGAGAGAACAAAAAGGAAGTTGCAGTATAAGATAGTACAACTTCTGAATTAAGAAAAGGGAAACAATTAAGAGAGAGAGAAGGTATGGGAATGAGATGAGAGTTAGAATAATACAAAAAATCCTTGCTGAAGAAGTAGGAGAGATTGGGAGGTAGAGATTAAACACGTGGAGTGTATGAAGTAGTGATGAGAGAAATAGAGGGGCACGTGGGAAGCCATGCAGAGAGAAAGAAATGGGACAATAGAGAAAGTGACAAGTGATTTGAGAGTGAAATTTATATATAAAAAAATGAATGCTTGCAATTAAGAAAAGAAAAGAGAATTTATATGGAAGGAAAGTTAAATAAAAAGGAACGGATGTCAGGGTAAAAACGTGAAACAGAAGGAATTAATTAAAGAAATAAAAAGCAATTAATGATTTTTGATAATAATAATAGTTAAAAAAAATAGATGTTACATCCTTCAAACTCATCAAAATTCTGTTTGATTGTATAACTTTTTTTTTGTCAGTTTGATCAACTCCAACTTTTAACCAGACAAACCTTATCTCACGGGCCACTGAAGTAACCATTCATGTGGTGCAATATTTGCCAAACTTATAAATAAAACGTATTGTAGATTATTGATCAATAAAGTAGTTTTATTAATTAAAATTTATTAATGGTTATAGTAGATTCAGTAGTCTACACATGATATATGTTATGTCCATCCTAAAATCTGAAATCATTGTCAAATTGTATGGGTAAATTTTTCAAACTTTTATAAAATACTAATATTCCTGGTAACAATTATTAAAAATTTAAACAGTAACTAAATACTAATAGGTCCATAAATTAAAACAAAATAAATTACCAAAATATAATGTGATAAATAAAATTTGGGCTTATTATTATTAAAATGCAATAGTAATGATATTAGGAATGTTAATAAATATTAATATTAGTAATAATAACAACGAGAATGAAAATAGTAGAATCATAGTAACACTCGTTAATAATAGAAGTGACAGTAATAAAATAAAATAAAAATAGAAGTAAAAATAATAATACTATTACATAATTTTATACCACATTAATAGATTAAAATAATTAATTGACTAAACTTAAAGAATACTATTACGTTCCGGAACTGGGGTCCATAAGACCCAAGGTCTAGAGGAGGGTCCCGGACCGGGGTCTGAAGTATGTGTTTGTTGGGTTGTTAGACTGGACGATCTCTAGGCCTGACTGTAGTGTCTTGAACTCCTTACACCGGCCTATCGCGTTGAGGGGTGAAAGAGGTGGTACTTGCAAAGGCACTCCGACACTCAAGTCAGTTCGGATTCTAACATTGGAGCTATATCAGGTCTAAGAGATGGGTACCAGAGAGCTTACTACTTATGGGAACATTTTGCTTATATTTATAGCGAAGGAGTGTCACTGTAGCACTTCGTAATATGTGCCGGATCAGGTCTTTACACATGGGCTTCTTATAGATACTAACCGGTGTAGGCAGCTTGGCCCTCTCATGACTCCGGTCAGTTGGCCACTTAGAGGGGTCTGACTCCGGTCACAATCCTCGTTGTGGATTTCAGTATTCTCAATCTTTACCAATCCTCATTGGACTCACACATATCGGCAGTTAGTGGCAATCACAGTCATCAATTCACATGTACACATTGGAGATATTTTACATTATTGATTTCAATTCAAGAACATGGTCTCAAGCCATCATAATATATTTCATCAACATATTCAACATAATATCGGATCCAGTCTCGATACCGATCCCAAAGTACGAATATCACTCCACCTGTTCTGTATACAATACAAACCTAGCAAGTAAAACATCGAACATCAAGATCGGTCACCTCTCATTAGGATACCGGATACATATAGCACCGGTCTAGAACCTTAGCCATCTACTGACTCTCGTGGCTAGTCTCATACCAGATTATTGACTCCGGTTTCAGACCAATTTAACATCATATTCATCATTCCAAACACACGCCACATAACCTTATTCATTTAAATGCACTCAAATCATGAAATCATTACGTCGTCCACACAAGCAATCAACAAGCACAATCATATATACATATTTTCACATCAACAATGGATGAAATCATGCATTTAGAATAATTACCCCCTCCAAACTCAAGAGAAGTAGTATTCACTGCGGTCAGATGGTTCTGCCTCGTAACTGGGGTTGTTTCCTACATCACAATATATCACACAATCAATTCTTTATTCAACCACCTCAGATCAGGCATTAATGCTTATCATTATGCATATTTAATGCCGAACCTATCACCGGGTTCCCACCTTAATGGTTCCCAACAACCATTAAGCGTCATTAATGGCCATTCACCATTAATAACATCATTTCACCTCACCAAAAATAGTCATTTAACACAATAAATGCTTCTTCACTCATATTTTGTATTTTCCTAAATCATAGGGTTAGGGTTTTCTCTAAAAACCTAACAACACTCATTAAATCACATTCTAAACATCAAAACCCAAAACCCATAGTTCATACTCTTGAGAAATAGCAAGATCTTACCTCAAGAGAAGAAATGAGAGAGTTTTCCAAAAGAGGGAAAACCACACGGAAATGGAGAAAAGGGAAGGTGAGACTTCAAGCTCCAAACTCTTCTTTCTCACTCCAAGAAAACAAAAGTGGGAGAGGAGAAAAAAGCCACCACCTTTGCTTAGGGTTTTAGGAGAGAAGAAGAAGAGAAAATAAAGGGAAGAGTAGAGAAGAAGTAGAAGTAAAGTATTTGCTCAAATGAGACCAAGGAGCCCACGGGAATAAGAAGGGAAAAATAGGTCATTTGGCTTTATTTTTAATTCCCCATTAAATATTCATCGTTTTATGACAAACGAGATCATTGTTTGGGCTCAATACCTTATCTAAAAATTATTCCAAATACATATTCGGATTCCCAATAATATCCTTAACAGCCCTGACCAATATCATCCCAATCGGAGGTACTTGGTCTAACACCCATATTTTAACCGGGCTAATTTTTAGCTTATCCAGTTATAAATAGTTTCCAAAAATCTTAATTTATTTATTCCTAATATTTTGGAACATTAAATAACCCAAATATAATTATTTAATATTTATATTCTTAATTGATCCTTTATTTTAAAATTTAGGGTGTTACAGTTTCTGGAGGGAACTCAGAAAACCTTATTTTCTTTTTACGGTCGGCGTCCCACAGCGATCTAGGTCATGACAGATGGTGACTCCGCTAGGGACTTAAAGAGTCAAGCCTGTTTAATTTGTTCGAGTATATTAGAATGATCCTATATAACTTCTTGCCTATGTTTTATGCCATGTGTTTTATTGAAATATGTTATTATTAAACCTTAGGGTAGAAGACATCATATTATTGTGTTATTGAACCCTAGGGTAGTTGATTTTTTTGTATTGTTCAATGTTTGTTTCTTGTGAAGGATGGGTAAATTACATGTATGTATGCCCCTCACACACTACACTTATATTGTTTCACATACATTTTGAGTGGGACCCTACACCCAGGGGTCTGAATAAACCATTAAGTTTAGGGAAGTTATGTAGTGGTGTCATTTGGGACATTCGTCTCCGTCTGACATCGTGAAAGCCTCAGCTAAAGTGTGACTTTCTCATGGTGCCCACACCTGGTAGACTTCCTACTGTTGTGGTCAACATCATGGGTAGAGTCTGAGCTCCAGTGGCCTTTAGTGATTTAAAATAGACACCCAATTTGAGAGGATCCTATTAGAAGAGCCTTAGAAACAATAGGAGGCCTTTAGGCAAACCTTGTTTAGGGTACACAAAGGCAACATTCCTTTTACCTTTCACTTTCTAAATTAAAAGATTTTTTTCTTCCCCAACAAATGTTTTTAAAGAAAAGCCTAATAATTCGACATGGTGCAAATGGTTCTCAAGCCCATTCAATTTCATTCTTTAAGTTATAGGCTCTTTGAATAATAAATTTTTATGCAAAGTTTCCATAAAAAATTAGACGATCCAAGAGGTCTGTAACTTATTCTTTGATACGGAAATTATTTTTAAGAAATAATGATGACAAGCCCACAAGTTGACCTTTTTCCTTCTTTTCCTCCTTTAGAAAGTAATCTGAACTTGACACGTATCCCACTAGCTTAACCTAGTACTTTTGAACGAGACGTTCTGAGAAACGGTGAAAGGATACTCGTCAAGGCTCATGATTGCTTCAATCATTGTTTGTTTTTTTTTCTTTGTTGTCTCTTTCTTTTTCTTTACTTTTTCACTAACATATTTTTTAAAAAATAAAAAATAAAAAACAAAGACAAAAAACAAAAAATAAAAAAATAAAAATAAAAAATAAAAAACAAAAACAAAAAAAAGAAGGAGAAATCACAGGGAGACATCCTTATGGAACTCAAGCAAGACTCATGATTGAGACAAATTATGAGATTGTAATTAAAGACGGTTCCTGTGATGCTGCAAGCTTTATGCATTCCTCGGGCATAGAACTTTGTAACTAGGAGGTTGTTGAGCTCTCCACGACTTTAATTTCTAATTCAAAGTAATTTGTAATTGCCTTAATGACTCGGTATTCCCATTGCTATGCCCAAGGCTTGGGAGCCTTTTTCTTTTTACAATAAGGATGAAGCATGTTGTGTCATATTTTTAAAATTTCATTAATAAATATGTATTTGAATATCTTTTTCTTTGCACCCTTTACCGATTCCCTTTCCCTTTATCCCTCATTCGACCATTCACCCAAATGTAGATCCGAAAATGATCCACTTGAAAATAGTAAAGTCACAATCCCATTTCACGACTTGAGTATTCGGTTGATTGCGCTGACGAAGAGGGTAAGGAAGACTATGGTCTCTCGCCTAAATTAACTAGGGAACAAGAGGCTAGAGAAATTTGGCTCTATCAAGAGGTAATCGAGATCATTAAAAAAGGAAGATAAAAAGGTCAAGATTGACATTTCCCTGAGTCAAGAATAACAGGGGAAATTGATTAAGTTGTTGATGTCCTTTATTTGAAAATGCTGGGGCAATTTATTAGAGGGCGATGGTAACCCTGTTTCATGACATGATGAACAAGGGCATATCATCATTTAAGGAAGCTTCGGTATTGACCAACATGGATGGAGATGACTTTTCGATGCCCATAAATACAGACGTAATTTGTAACACCCTCAATTACACCTTAATAAATTCTAGAAAAATTCATAAATTTTTTTTAAAGATATAATTGTTAAAAAGAAACTATTGGAATAAATTACATACATTATTTCGAAAATACCTCATAAATATTATTAAAACTTTATAAAGTAACTGTACATTCATCCGAAGAAAATAAACATTAAACATTATAAGAAAGAAAGGAAACTCCATGGCCCAGAAGCAGTTACTTAATAACATTATTTATTCATTGGACCACAGTATTCATATCGAGCTCTCTTTCTAGAACGTGCTATATTTACTGCCGAGATTCTTCGATCCTTCCCTCTGAACCATAAATTTAAAACATATGAAACAAAAACATGGAGAAAGGAGTGAGAAACAGAATATAATATTCCCAAATGGGGCATAAGCAATAAAGGGTTTTCACAAACTAATATATAATAATATCAATCATAATCACATACATAATCAATTATGAATACATGAATGTTATACAATATCTTCATCATAACTTACCTATATATGTGGGCCCTTAAATTTTAATTTACACTGGGCCAACCAGGAGTTTACACTGTTCTATAAGTCCGGATAATAATAATATGAACAGCTCAAATGACATGGAAACACTTAGAGACTAATCAGATTGAGAAGGTTTTTATTGTGAAAGTACCCGACACTAGGGAGCTACCCCAGGTCCCCTGAAGCACCCTTCCACACCCTCTCATCCCAAGGCTCGTAATTAAGCCTTCTCTAATGTATCCTCGGTTTCTATAATCCGTCCTCAGACAATATCATTTTATTTCACTTTAATGATTCATGATGCATGAACTACTCGCGTATTTAGTTGGTTAAGGGTTTTAGAAACTCAATTATTAAATACCTCAAAGGTTTACAACATTATCTCAATAAACTGTACATTTCCTCAATTCTCTGAATTTCTGTCATACAGAAATAAATTTGGTACAGTTTTCAATTCTCACCAAAATTGAGTTTCCAAGCCTTAAATATCTCAAAACTTCTCATAGAAAACTTTACATATTCTTTCTTAAATCAAATCTTAATAATATTGAATTTAAAAATCTCAATTATTTTCAAATATCTTTAGTTATTAGGTTGGAACAAAATAAATTTCTTTTGAAAATTTTATTTTACTTAAAGATAATAATTCTTAATTCATTAAAAAAATACTTAAAATTATAAAATTTTTCTTTAATTCAAGAATTAATTAATTTAAGTTTTTTATAAATTAATTTTCATAAAATGACTTCTATTGAAATAAATACTAGATTTTTAAACATTAAAAGTAAAATTAATGAAAATAATTTTTAAGAAGAAACAAAAGACTAAAAAAATAAAATAATACTTTTTCTTAGAAAATTCTTACTGAGTTTTAGCTTTCCGTCATGCTTGCTATATGCTCAAACTCCACATCACAAGATCATCCATTACAATTAACAATCATAAATAATTAACAATCACAAAAATAATCAATCAAAATCAAGTCAATAAAACATCATTTATAAATATTATAATTCAAAGTCTAATGGTTATTAATATAGTCAATTTGAGTCCTTATCATCTATTCCTTGTATAGGTTTAGTTCAGTCAATAATAGTCCAAGTCTTTGCATAGGTTTAATTCAGTCCGTATAGGTCATAATAGTCCAAGTCCTTGCATATGTTTAATTTAGTCCCTATAGGTCATAATAGTCCAAGTCTTTGCATAGGTTTGTCAGAGTTAGTTACACCAGATATTTAATTTAAAATTTATTAAAAATTTTAAGTTAAAATATTAATATTTTAAAATAATAATATTATCAAATTTAAAAGGAGTAGGGGAATTCTCCCATTATTCTTATGTCTTTTCATATTATACTCTTATCTCACTCCCCCTTACCTCTTGTATCCTGATTCGTTATTGAAAATTCGTGCGCGCCTCGTCTTCGAGTTCTAAAACATACCGATTTCATTTTAATATAGTTACAAAATGAAAATTAAGATTTCTACTTAAAACAGAAATGGCAAATTTTGAATAGTAAATAGTAAATAGTGAATAGTGAATAGTGAATAGTAATAGTAAATAGTAATAATAAATAGTAAAATGTAAATAGTAACAGTAAATAGTAAAATGTGAATAGTAAAGGTAAATAGTAACAATAAATAGTAATTTACTATTTGAATAGTAATTTACTATTGAAATAGTAATTTACTATTGAAATAGTATTTTACTATTGATATAGTATTTTACTATTCAGAATAGTAACTTAAAATAATATTATATCCAGTATAATAATAGATTTCTAAAAATGATATGAAAATAACCTAAAAAATAAAAGCGAGGTATTCTTACCTTAGAATTTTAGCAGAATTTCCTTCCAAAAAAATTATTTTTCTCTCTTACTTCCATCACTATCTCTCTAGCACTACTATATTAAGAAAATTTAATCTGAAATTGTGAATTCTAACGAAGAATTCCTTCGGTATTTACAGGCAGGAAAGTTACTGGGCATTTCATTATTTTATTATAAAAGTATTTATGTAATTTCTGAAATTTTCGTTTCTGGTTACTGTACAACCTTTGAAATTTTCGTTCATGCACAGTGTTTTGCATAGTAAATGTCGGCTAAATTATTAAGTCAAATAGTAACCTTTCACTTAGTTTATTTTAAATATTCAAAATTAGTCCTTTTTAAAATTTAGTGATATTATGTCAGTCCTCACTAATTTTATAATAAGTAATATAAAGTTTAAATTTTAAAAATCTAAAATTTTCTGTTAATAAAAATTTATTGATACGTTCCTGATTTTTTTTACGATTGTCAAAAATCAAGATTTTTCTCAAACCGATCATTTTTAGATAAGTCTACTTGAAATAGATTTTAGAATTTTTTTTTTAAAATTTAACTTCACTTTCTTATAAATATTTTTAATTTTAAGTCACTTTATATGAATTTAAAATTATTTAAAATATATTATTTTATTAAAATATTTCCAAATTTTCAAAAAATTCCTGAAAATCGTAAATAATATGTAGATTAAAAAGTTCTAAAGAATCACAATCTAATTCTTTCAAAATTATAATATAAAAATAAAAATAGGGGTGTTACATAAACAAGAAATGCTTTGCTAAAAGAAAAAGAAAAAAATCAAACAAACAAATAAAACAACAAAAAAAATCAAGGTTAGCATCTTATGCACATACCAACTGGGGCAAGTTGATGCTCTCGCATTGCCATATCGGGGCATGTCTGTTAGTCCTCAAATTTTCAATAAAAGCTTAAATAAAAATTTCATAAAAATTATAAAAATTAGTTTAATTTGTTAGAAAATTAGGATTTAAATTCAATAAATGAGTGTTGTTGGAAATAATCTGCCCTTGATCAATTTTCTCTAGTTTTGCAGTGAAAAAGTTAAGAAATCAAGAGAAAATTATACTGGAGATCTGACGCGTAGCCTCACACCACGCGTAGCATCAAGTGCTATTTTTGATGCTGACGCTACGCATCAAAGCCACGCGTAGCGTCAGTGCTGCGTGGTCTCCACTCCTACTTTTGGCCAACCACCCCACTTGGACCCAATAATGGGCACTCCACTCAGCCCAAGGGCCACCCCAATCAGCATAAATGGCCAAAAACTCATGGAAACATGTCCAAGTGGCCAGGCATGATCAAGATTAATTATTGAAAGTGGCCATTATCAAGTGTTTAATGGAGGCTGAGTCAGGGATCTGACGCGTAGCGTCACAGGGACGCGTAGCGTCAGCACCCTTGCTCAGCCCTATAAATAGGGCCATCCAACACCATTCATAGCATCCCATTCCATACACTTCTCTTCTCTTCTCTCTTGTGCTCGACTTTGAGTACTTCTTTTGTGAGTTGTAGTTCTAGAATAGTTTTCTAGATACTTGAGTGTGTTTCGGTGTATTGTGATCGTTGTATCGTGAAGTTTCCATCGTCTTCTTCGTAATGTCAAACTCTGTAAGTGTTGTTTTTACTTTTACCATGTGTAACTAATCTGTTTATGTTGGAATTGGTGAACTAATCTATTGAGTATAATGTTGTGAATTCGACCTCTGCATGTTTATGATTCAAGTCCATGTTAGTATTTCAACCTTTTATTAATATGAACGTCAAACGGGAGAATGATTTTCATGTGTATCGAAACTGGTTTTATTAGTGTAAATGTCAAACGGGAGAATGATTATTTATGCCGTATTGAAACTTGTTTTGACGAAAGTAAAAAGTTGGAATACCCTTGGTATCTCAATTCTATAGGGGTTGTTAACCATTGTTGCCATAAGGCCAGGTCTTAATGCAAGTTTTTACTGAGAAAGCTCACGAGGGATCGGACTTTATGGTGAATTCTTAGAATTTATATCACGAGGGATCGGTTATAATGATTTTAAGCTGCAATGACATGAAACTTGATGATTAAACATGCATGTTTTGAGTTCCTCATTGTTATTCTAGATTAGGGATCCAATTTCCAACATAATTTGTTTATCTGTGTTTATCTCAAGTATCTTACCTATTCTAGGTTACAACTCAACTTTTTAGATAGATTTTATTTTCTTTTTATCCTATGAATCACTCAACCATGCTATCTTGTGAATATTGTATAAACTGTACATAAATCATTCTTTTGTTCATAATTTCCTTCATATTTACCATAGTAAGTAGAAGATTACTGTTGTTATTGGACTTTCAATCCCAGTGGAACGATATCTAAATTTCGAAAACTACAAACGATTGGTGCGCTTGCCAATTCACAAAGCCCGGTTACAACCGACGGGCGAACAATGTCCAGATCACCAAGTAAGTCGTCACTTTTCTATATGGGGAATGGATGTCATCAAGCCAAGAACGTAATAAAAAACAATATTTCATCCCTGTTGAAATCAACCTTAAGGGGATGTAGCTACTCCTCATGCTAATATAACCAAGGAAATGGTTTACCATGTTGAGCAACAAAAATACCAAGGGGATCATTCGAAGGTCAAAAAAAAAAAAAAAGAAATGAAAAAATCAAGAAAAAGAACAAAAAGAACAAAAACAAAAGCAAAAAAAGAGACTCAAAATGGTCCTTTCTCATTTAGGCAAGAAAAAGGGCTCATCTCATTTCCTTCGGTACATGGCGTTGGGGCAAAGTTGCCTATTTGAAGTGATATCTGTCCCCCAAAAGGATGAAAGTAAATCAAAGGAGCCCAAGCGAGTTCGGTTTCAGTATAATCAGCTTAAACCTTTTGTTGTGAAGGATACAACCTTGATTTAAAAAAAACATGTCAGAAAGAAAGAAAAGCTCGCTAGGTTGAAAACCTGAAAAGGCGGTCTAGGCAAAAATTAGAGTGACCCGGTGAGTCGAAAGCCTAAAAAGGCGGCTCAAGCAAAAATTAGGGTCAATATTTTGGCAAAGCAACTAAAATTCTCTGTTCAAGCAGAATAGGATCCGACTGGGCACAAGGGCTATAGTTGAATTACTTTCTCGGAAGCAAGATCAAAGGATAAACTCATAGTGTTGATACAAGATCAAGATTTTTGCTGTTCTTAGGGATTCACTAGAGGATTTGCAAACCCCATTACATCCCTTACTACCAAACTCTTTAACCACATTTGTTTCCTTTTTGAATATGATTTCCCTTTGTCTTTTTCGATACTTGATCAACCCACATAAATAAAGTTACTACCTTTTCAATACACATTTATACATGAGTTTCATTAAATATGACAAAACATGTGTTTTAACAAAATAAAACTAGGCAATGACAATTATTTTCATAAAAAGAAAAGGAAAGTCATGGGAGTGAGAGGCTTCTATTATTTGTTAGCACCTCAAACAAGTATCACAAGGACCGCGCTGAATACATGCTCAGAAGAGAAAATCACCTCGTTCATCCATTTCACCCATGAGTATAAACCTAAAATCTATAAAGATTGCAGTTCTAAAGGTTTCTCCCCGGATTTCAAACCCATTTTAAATTACTGTCGTCGAACATGGCATCTTTAAAATTTCCAGTCGCCGAGCGGGCACTCTTTTACTTTCCTGTCACCGAACATGGCATCATTTAAACTTTTTAGTGGCTGAGCGGGCACCCTTTTACTTTTCTGTCGCCAAACATGACATCCTTTAAATTTCTGGTCACCGAGTGGGGCACCATTTTACTTTTCTGTCGCCGAATATGGTATCCTTTTAAATTTCCAGTCACCGAGCGGGGCATCATTTTACTTTCTAGCAGTTGAGCGGGGCACCATTTTACTTTTTAGCAGTCAAGCGAGGCACCATTTTACTTTTTAGTAGCCGAACAGGGCACCATTTTACTTTCTAGTAGCCGAGCGGGGCACCATTTTACTTTCCTAGAGCCGAACATGATATCTTTTAAATTTTCAGTGGCCGAGCGGGGCACCCTTTTACTTTCCTGTCACCGAACATTGCATTATTTAAACTTTCTAGTGGCCGAGCAGGGCACCTTTTTACTTTCTAGTCGCCAAACATGGCATCCTTTAAACTTTTGGTCGCCGAGCGGGGCACCATTTTACTTTCTAGCTGCCGAGCGGGGCACCATTTTACTTTCTAGTAGCCGAGCAGGGCACTATTTTACTTTCTAGTAGCCGAGCGGGGCACCATTTTACTTTTCAGCAGCCGAGCAGGGCACCATTTAATTTCTAGTAGCCGAGCGGGGCACCATTTGACTTTCCAACAGCCGAGCGGGGCACCATTTTACTTTCTAGTAGCCGAGCGGGGCATCATTTTACTTTCTAATAGCCGAGCAGGGCACTATTTCACTTTCTAGTAGCCAAACGGGGCACCATTTTACTTTCCAGCAGCCGAGCAGGGCATTATTTACTTTTCAATCGCCGAACGAGGTACCATTTTACTTTCCAGTAGCCAAGTGGGGCACCGTTTGACTTTTTAATTGCCGAGCGGGGCACCATTTTACTTTCCTAGAACCGAACATGGCATCTTTAAAATTTTCAGTCGTCGAGCGGGGGGGCACCCTTTTACTTTCCTGTCGCCGAACATGGCATCATTTAAATTTTTAGTCACCGAGCGGGGCATCATTTTACTTTCCAGTCGCCAAGCGGGACACCATTTTACTTTTCTGTCTCCGAATATGGCTTCCTTTAAATTTTCAATCGCCAAGCAGGGCACCATTTTACTTTCTAATTGTCGAGCTGGCACCATTTTATTTTCCAATCACCAAACGAGGTACTATCTTACTTTCTTCTCACCAAACATGGCATCATTTTATTTTTCAGTCGCCGAGCGAGGCACTATTTTACTTACCTGTCACCAAACATGGCATCCTTTTAATTTCCAGTCGCCGAGCATGGCATCATTTAAATTTTTAGTCGCCGAAATACCACAATCATGAACTTAATATACAACCACTGCCATTTTCTCATTCAATACAATCCCTGGAAATTTTATGGATCAACACAGTATATATATATATATATATATATATATATATATATACATATAAGTCCATAATTCCTGGACATCCAAGCTGATATGCAAATGGTGGAACCATCCATGGTCTCCACTCTTCCATAACATCAAATAAGCATCAATATCCATAATATAAACATCATTATTCATCACACACTATAGTGTTAAGGATAGGTTCTATGCTTTTAAATGAAGCTATCAACCATCTAGTCCACTAAACATCCAACCATACATATGCATATACACATAACAAAGTAGGTATGCATAGGAGCCGGCCAAGGCTACTACCACTACTATGTGCACCATGTACAAGCATATATACATAATGCTCTAGCTTAAACTGAGTGTCCTCTCATCAATCTCCGCTGCGTCCTAAATCCACTGTAAAGATAACCACAAATAAGGGTAAGCAATATACATAATAAATGACAGTTATAGTACCGATTCAATTATTCATTTTTCTAACTTGCAAAGAAACAACAAATAAACAATAACATGACTACTATAATTATGTTATTCACTAATTCTCATCATCATTCTATGTCATCATGCTATTCTCAAAGTATACACATGCATACATGCTATTCTCATTCATTATTAGATTTTGTGTTGCAACACTGGCTCTCAGCTGATCCGTCCGTTTTACTGGTTCCAAACTATTTGTCCTCTCACATGACACAATCACTCACAACGACAACGGTAGTGTCACGGGCTAACCCCGAGCCTCGCTCAAGAGGTTTGCCTTGAGTCCCACCCAAGGTCTTTTATATATACATATAGCATCTCATGTGTTGCTACCCAATTTTGTCCGGGCCCATTTGAAATTTTCAAAAAAATAATAAATAATAAAAATACCAAAAAAATAAAAAATATAATTTTTTAGGAATTATTTTTAAGAAAAAAGTGAACCTGTGGGCTTGTTTGAATTTCAAATTATTGATCCAGGCTTTGATTTTTAAAATTTTAAATCCTTATCAGAACCATAAATTTTTGAACTTCTAGACTCAAAATTTTAAAATTCAAGAAGCAGGTTTAAAATTTGAATTTCATAAGGGATAAGATTTTAGAAGATTAGAGAAAGAAGGGATAAATTTTTTTTTGAATAGAAAGAGATAAAGCTTTTAAATAAATGTATATATTATAAAATGAGATAAGGTTGTTATAAAGTGAAATGAATTTTTAAAGTATATATATATATATTATAAAAGAAGAATATTGTTAAAGATATATGTATATCAAATTATCTTATATAATATTATATATTAGCACGCTGCATAGAAAAAGATGGAATTCACGTAAAAGAGATAAAAGAAACATTAAATTTTATATTATAAAATCAAAAAGGAATCAGATTTATATATATATATATATATATATATTATAAGCCATGAAAAAATAGGATTAGAGATAGGAACGTGAATCAGGGGGCAATAGATTAGGTAATTGAAAAATTGAATATATATATATATATATATATATATATATATAAAGACGTTCACGCTATAGAAAAAGGGGAGATTCAATTGATATATAGGAATTTACGCAATTCAAGAGGGAGGCTGGACAATTACTCCACATAAGGCACAACAAAAAAAAACAAGAGTGATAGATAATTGATTTTACGCAATTGAGAGGGGAAATTGGATATATATAATTTCACACTACAGGAAGGGTAGAGGTTTTTTTATATATAAGAACATACACTAGCATGCAATTATTGGAGGCAAGAAATTCAATTCACGTAAACCGGAAAAACAAAGGAAAAGGGTTCACGTAAACAAATAATTAACTAGGTATTTTCTCTTTTTCCTTTCAATTTGTTTGTTATGATTGAATGTAATCCTAGTCTCTTAAAGAATTAAATTATGATATCCTTTTCCATTTAGAAAAAGTCTAATAATTAGCATCATAGAGTACCTGTTAATGTTTGTTATTAACCAAGTTTAGAGTATTATATTCGTAAAAATAGATAGTAAAGTTAATATTAGACAGGACGTCCTGTTAACCTATACTTAATTTCTAGAGTATAAAGTATTTTAGTAATGCCAATAGGTAACAAAAATTAATATATTCACATTAGGGACAAATTTGGACGAGACGTCCTATTGGCCTAAGTTTTCAAATAAAAATAAGCCTTTAATTGTCTTAGAATTAATTTTGACCATAAAAATATTTTGATAACTAATTTAGGATCTTTATAGATTCTTTGGACGAGACGTCTTGTTAATCTAGGTCTCCAAATAAACTTTTCCTTCTTAAATCAATCTAGACTATTAAGTTTCTTTCTAGAATATAATAAAATCAATAAAATCCAAGGTTCTTTTTTTCTAAAAAAGTAATACATCACTTGAATCAATTTGGATGTGGCGTCTTGTTGATTGATATTTTTTAAATCTCGATGTTTCTCAATCTACTTCGAATTTTCTAAAATTACACAAAGAACTGCGTAACCCTGATTTTCTCTAACGCTTGGGGAATACGTAGGAGCGGGAACAATTATTCCTGTCGGGCCCAAATTTAAAAATAAATATATCCCTTTAACTTATAAAATAAAATCATAAAGCTTTTAATGACAACTAGATTAATTTGGACGAGACGTCCTGTTAATCGCAAAATTTATAATTTTAAATTATTAAATTGACAATAAACCCATAAGGCATTTTAAGAGACTAAAAATTAAAAATTATTAGGATTGTTCATAAAACTTAAACAAGTTAGGGTAACTGTTTAAAACGGACAATGTGGGGTGCTAATATCTTCCCCACCTGTAATTAGATTCCTGAACTTTAAAATATCGAATTAAGACCGGTACTTTCACGTTAGGGGTTTTGCGATGTTTTACCTTAAAAACATTGGTGGTGACTCCACGGTTTCCGGAGGGAACTCAGGAAACCTTATTTTCTTTTTATGGTCGGCCGCCCGCCGCGATCTAGGTCATGACATCATGCATTCAAATATTGTCAGTTTATCATTTCCAATTCAATGAATAAGCGTCCCACGCTTTTATGCTCACAACACTTCATTTCAGTTTATCAAATGAACATATAAACATATCATACTATTCAAATATCATCTACTTCACAATTCAAGCATTTTATGATAAATTCAACATCATTATGTTCATTCAAATATCTCAAGTATAAGTGTTGTTCCATGAGAAAATTCATATTTTTCATAACATAAACGTCTTATACATTCATATAACTCAAGGGTTTCAAAACATACTTTACATATTGGGCCTGTTTGTTTAAGCTTATTAAAAAAGTGATTATAAAAAAATGATTATTTTATAATTACTTTTTTAATAAGCAGATCAGAGTTGCTTCTTAAAATAAGCTGAAATCATCTTATTTTTAGCTTCTGTTTATTTTTAAAACTTTAAACAAATACGTTAAAATTTAAATAAGTACTTTTTTTTAATTAAAAAAGCACTTATCTCTTAAAATAAGTTTAAACAAACGAGCCCATTATGCCATATTTTTATTCACATAAATGACAAACAACATGCTCATCATGATTCATGAAAACATCTCAACCATAAATTCAATATATTAATATACCTTGAATCTATCTATAAACCGTGCATTTAATATGTAAAAGCTCCCCCTACCTCGAATAGAGAATATTAGAAACACTTCGACCGATCGAACACTAACAACCGATAATCGCAAGCTCCGATCCCTATTCCTCAAGTTCAAACACTTCCTAAAATCCATAATACTTAATTTTAACACCACAATTGATATCAATATCGCTTATTAAGTTAGCAATCGTTAAATTAGAATCATTTCGGTAAGACATAACTTACTGAATCAAGACGTTGACTTCAGAATCCGCTTCCGAACCAATCCTTAAGCTCCGAATACCTTCGAAACTCTCCAAAGCTACCTTATTTCATTGAAACAACAATCATTAAGCTGCAACCTTATAGAATTAGCAATGTAGAAGCCATTTTAACTTTCTTTTTCATGGAAAGACCAAGGTTTATAAAAACCCCAAGCTGCCCACAATTGCCAATAGCTTCCATTTGCTTCTAAATTCATAAAATTGCATGAATTAAAAGATGAAAGCAATGATAAACCAAAACCCAAGGTAGGATTTCATCATCTTACCTCAAATTAGAGAATCCAAAGCTCTTTCTGTCTAAAACCATGGCTGCCCAACGTGAAGGAGAAGATAAAGTGCTTGAATTTCACTTTGAGTTGATGAATTTAAGAAGAAATTGGAGAAAAAGGAAGATGATGGAGCCAATTGAAAGAGATGAAGAAGTAGAAGTAAGGTTTTTCCTTTCTTTGATGCCAACGAATGAAACCTGAGAAAGAGAAAGAGATTTTTAATTTAAAAGATCTAGGGACGCGTTCGTCATTACGACATTTGTTTAATTAATTTCCCATTTTTATTTTATTTCTCTTTAATTCTTACTTTCTCAAATAAATCCTATTTTTAAGAAGTTACAATTATTATTATTATTATTATTATTATTATTATTATTATTATTATTATTATTATTATTATTATTATTATTATTATGATATAAAGTGCCATCTTGTAGAATATTAAATTTTTAAATGGCCGAATGACATTTATAGTCAGAACCTGGGCATTTTATCCTGACTACATTTGGTTAGTACTTTAACCCACAAATTCCTATTTCTCCTCTCATAGATCCCTGTGGTTATAAGGCCTTCTTACATGGGTTTTCTAATACGCCTCACAGTTGCATCACTATAACACTGCTAATAACACCAACTTTGGCCACCATTCCTGCTGCAAAAGCCACTACTAAATGTTTTGCAACAAATAAAGTAAACCCCTGTTGCACTCAATTTCTAGACATTGCTATAGTGCAGAACTCAATAAGCAACCAAGCCCCTTTTCCCCAAGCTTGGCTCACCTTCAGCTCACAAGCTTAATCAGCTAATTAATATTGAGCCTAGTGTTAAATGAATACTTAGAAGTGATGAGTTTGAATTGATAATTTAAAAACACATGCATTTTTTTAAAACATATTCAGTTATAAATAACCTTGTCACACCAAAACTAAAATTAACAAAAACAACAAAAAAAGATAAGGGATAATATTTATTAAGTTAACAAGATCAGAACACCCAGACCAAAACATGCTAATAAACTTTCAAACAAATACAAATATCTATAAGTTTTTATCTTTCTCTAATTAATTTCAGGCACCTGGTAAAATAGATTTTAGACTAGATAGTGTTTGAGCTAGAAGAAAAAAATGAACCAGGGGAAATAAAATTAAATGAGGCCAGAATTGATCGCATATAAAAGAAGAGTTAATAGTGACTGAGACCTATTCACCAGTTGACTAGAATCAAGTTATTGTTCAAGAAAATTAAATAATAAAAGCTCAAGCAGTTAAATGGAGAGCCAAATTCATCTCTTACCTGCGCCTACATATCTCTCAAAAACCATATTTATATTGAAATTTGAAACAGATGACTATGTTTGATACTTTCATCGTTTTGATGTACTTATCATACCTTCAAAAGCAAAAATCATAACATGCAAAATAGTTGAATATGTACTTATATCACACATTAGTTACAGATCAGAAATTGTTAACCTGAAATTTCCTTTTTTTTATATTTTTTTTTTGCAGAAAAACAGAATTGAGACCAGATCCAATATCAGTTGATATAATTGGGGCCAGAGTTGGGTCAGTCACTGCCACAAACTCAAGCACAGACGCATGGGCGTGTATACGCCCCATGCGACGTGCTGACGTGCAGAGAGCAGGACCAAAGGGAACTTTTACGCATAGCTGTGCATCCTGATGCATATGTTATATATATATATATATATATATATATATTTCTAAACCAAAAGGTATAAACAGGTGCAGCATAGATACAAAGCAATGGGAGAAGGAAAGAACTGAATTGAATTTAGAATTGTGGAAAGTTTGGAAGAATTGAGAACGCAAAAGAGTTGGATGAGTATACATATATATTTTCAGATCATGAGAAAAGGGTCAGTTTAATCTCTAGCAAGGTAACTACTAGAAAAACTCATTCAACAAGTGTATACTGAAGAACAAAGACACATAATGAGACAAGAAATCCACACCTATAATGTTTCATATGTGACTATAAGAAAATTTCTTTTCTTTTCTTTTCTAGAAAATTTCTTTTAGTTCAAAAACAATTTTCCAATTTAATAAAATTCATCTATTATTATTCTATCAACTACAAGAAACAATTTTTACTAACTCTCTTAAAAATAGTGTTAAATTCCTTAAACATCAAATTTAGTGATATTGAGTTGGAATTATTTTCTTAAGCATGAATGGCCAATTTATTCGCGATATACTAGTTGATTAACTCAATTAAATTTAGTGGGACTTACCGGGTTAAATCATTCAAATTACATCAAGTCTCGAATAATTAAAATTAGAGTAAACACCCCAGTTAGACCCTGACCCTAACAGGGTCGGACACTTAGGTCCTCCAGTTAATAAGTGAGTCCCGTTAGTACTCCACGTCTGTCAACATCGGACAAATAGATCCCTGCTGTTAATGAAGTGTTAACGTCCGTGAGTTTCAGCTGACGTGGATCGTTAAATTCCAACAGGGATGCCACGTCAGAGTCGACAGGGATCTATTTGTCCGATGTTGACGGACGTGGAGGACTAACGAGATTCACTTATTAACTGGAGGACCTAAGTGTCCGACTCTGCTGGGGTCAGGGACTAATACGACGCATCACACTGCATCTAATACGACGCCATTTTAACAAACCCTATCTATGTTCTTCCTTCTCTATTTTTTCGTTGTCGTTGTGGTTCTTCTTCTCCTTCTACGACATTTTATTCCTTCCTAATTCAATAGCTTCCATAACCACTGAAACACTGAGTTTGCTTCATTGTTAGTATCCTAAGCTCAAAGAGGACCTTAAGTCTCAATAGAAGGTTCTCAGATCTTGATCTTAGTACTAGGAACCAGCCCTGCACATATGACAAGAACAGGGTATGCAAGCCAGCCCTCGTAACTGCATTGTTTAGCACTGTATCTTTCTTGCTTGGTGTGATAACTTTGGTCCTATCTAGTTACCTTAGGATGAATCTCAGGTCTGGAGCAGTCATGGGTTTCCTTCTAACAGAAAATGGTCTTTTGGTGTTGCACATTACCATCAATCTCTTCAAGCTATATTATGGTGATGAATGGGAAGGTCTTTTTGAGGCTATTATTGGTTATGGTTTGGGTGGATCTTCCATGGCTCTGTTTGGGAGAGTCGGTAGTGGCATCTATACCAAGATTGCTTATGTTGGAGCTGATCTTGTTGGAAAAGTTGAAAGAAATCCAGCTGTAAGTCACAATTACCGTTGAGACCCTTGCTTCTATCCCTTTTGAAAAAAAGTGATTAAAAAGTATCATTTCCATCACCATTTCTGACTTTATTTTTTGGGCTTGTATTGACTTTTGATCCTTTCTATCGATCTATGGGTTGGACTTATTATTGGGTTTGTTACTGGATATTATACAAGCAATGCTTACAGGTAGAGGTAGCTAAATGTTAACAATCAGCATATTTATGAGTTTTACATTTGCTGCTATGTATGGTATTGTTGTGGCTGCCCTTGGGATGTTAAGCACCATTACTACTAGGTTGGCCATTGATGCCAGGCATGAGCCATCGTATTCGTGAGAGAACTGATGCCCTTGATGTTGCTGGCACCACTACTGTTGTTATAGGCAAGGTATTGTGATGCACTTTATCTAAGCAGACTGTCTAATTTTTTGGTTTAAATGGTATGCTTTGAAGGTTGAGGAAGTCCATAGGCAGTTCAATACCATTCCAGGACTCATAAAGGGTCATGCCAAGCATGATTATGCTACCTGTGTCAAGATTTCAATTAGCTAGCATTGGAATTTTTCCTCTTATTGCATGATTTTCTGGTCATTTCTTTCATATTTACCAAAATGAAAATTTTAATTTGCTAGCCTTAGAATTTTCTACTAGTCCCTCCCCCCCAATTTAGTGAGATCTTGTTTGGTTCCAAAATACGGTATTTGAGGTTCTTAAAATATCTAAAATTTTATAGATATGAATCCATAATTGTAACTGTTTCATTTTAAATATTATAGGATATGCATATGGATATTTATTTTTGATTAAATTGTCTTTTAATCCAAAAAAACAAAGAATATAGCAAAGCAGGATAAAAAAATTAAAACAACGAGTAAACACCCCAGTTTGTCCCTGACACCAGCAGAGTCGGACACTTAGGTCCTCCAGTTAATAAGTGAGTCCCGTTAGTCCTCTGTCATCGTCGGATAAATAGATCCCTACCGACTCTGACGTGGCATTCTTATTGGAATTTAACGATCCACGTCAGCTGAAACTCACAGACATTAACACTTCATTAACGGCAGGGATCTATTTGTCCAACATTAACGGACGTGGAGGACTAACGGGACTCACTTATTAACTGGGGGACCTAAGTGTTTGACTTTGTTGGAGTCAGGGACTAATTGGGGTGTTTACTCTTAAAATTATATACAATCACATCACATTATCCAACCACACCCACGCTGTTCCTACCGTTTAACTGAACCGTGTAGAAGTTTTAAATTTTTTTCTCTTTAGCGAGTCGTGTATATTATTATTTTTCTTTTCTTTTCTTCGAGGATTATCAGAATACTTAACATACTAAAACGCCCAAAAACGCAGCGACAAAGAAAATTGTGTTAACCAAGTGGCCTCAATTACTCAAGAGGGGGGTGAATTGAGTATTAAAAACTTTTCTTTGGAATGCTCTTGAAATTGATTCTTTTGTCACTATGTATATTTAAGATAATAAATTAGATAATAAGAAGCAATAAATTATACACAAGATAAACTAACAACTACTTAAAGAGTTTGAATAATGAATCAATTTAGTTACAAAGCAATTTATAGGACTTTTTAGAAAGATTGATTCAAAAGAGATGCTTAAGTCCAAGTTCAACAAAGTTGTTCAAAAATGGTTTTCAACTTAGTATATCATGCACTTAGTTCAATTAATGAAGCAAGGAAGTTAAGCAAACAAATTAGGTGCACAAATTAAATGAGTTAAGGGAAGAAGGATTTGCAAACCGATGTATACGAGTTCCACCACGCCGGTGTACGTCTCGCCTCTAAGCAACCCACTTAGAGGATTTCCACTATTGTAGATTAGAGATACACTTTGAGCAATTGCAACTTCCTAGTGTCCCACACTCAAGAATCCAATTCTCACAAGTACAAGGGCACCCCACCCAATCTCTCAATCTCACAATTACAAGGTTGAAACCCAACCCAAAATTTCTAAGATGTTTGATGTTTGAGCATACAAGGAAACTCTCTCACTAGAGTGGATATACAAGTTAAAGCTTACACAAGATAATAACTCTCAAAGAGAGGATATGCAAGTTAAGTACACAAATATAATTTCCCCAACAAATTAACTCTCAAGAAATATATCAATCAAGAATAAAGAGAGTAAGTAGAAGAGCAAGAGAATGGAGGAGGAAGAAAGCAAATGGAAATGCTTCAAATGCTTGGTGCAAGTTTTGCCTTCAACTCCTTCTCTATTTATAGGCTCCATGAGGCATGACATGTATAATATTTAATTCCTTGGGAGCTTGAAGTGTTAGGCATGTGTGTCTCCATTCAACTTGGCATTCCAATTCCAATAAACCTTTTAGTGTCTCCAAGAGAATATTGCATGTGCATCAAGAAGCATGTTTGTCTAATATTCAAATTAATTGCATTACCAATGTAACACATGCATGTGGAGAGGGACAAGTCATGGAATATTGCCTAGGACTTCTTCAATTTGAGTGAACCGAAGGGGAATTAGAGTCTGCGCATATTTCTACCTTCTGACAGCCTCATGAATCGATTCTTATAGCATATGAATCGATTCATGCAATTAAAACAAAGTCACTGGGTAAATTTTCAACGTGGGAATCGATTCAAGGGAAGATGGAATCGATTCATGATGTGAAAAATCACATCCTGGGGCAACTAAACCGTGTGAATCGATTCATGATGAGGGAGGAATCGATTCAAGCTTAATTTTGCATATCCTGGCCCAATATAAACGCATGAATCGATTCATGCTTATGGCTGAATCGATTCATCAAGCTGTTCCTTCATTTTCCATGTGCTTTTTGTTCCTTTGCTAAATAAATGCGTATGGCTTTATTCTTTTGGAACCTTAGGCACTTTGTTGATCATTTTTCACTTGATTCAAGCCACTTTAAATGCCTTTAAATTATTCATCAAATTTAAACATCAAACATAATTAATTGCATGATAACATTCTTTGATACTTCTTCATTTGTTGTGTCATTATCAAAACCTACATCAACATACAAATACAAATTGTATATCTATCGATCTAACTGTTGGATCGCAACGAAACTTAAGATAACGGTTCCTAATTACGCAGCGGAGTCAAAATTGAACTAAAACGAGGTGAAACCCCCTTACCTTAATGAGCAGTTTTGGTTTTGGTGAGGGAAAAAGAGCCAGATGTCGTAATTTTTCTGATGGTTACTAAACTTACTTCGGCCGCCCCCGATCGCTCCCAGATCCTTTAAAAACCAACATGCAAAGGTCCATCAAGTGATTATAAGTTACGGCCAACAAAGGAATTTATAGGATAGCCATGAATTTAATTAAAATCGAAGGAACGATTTCTGAAAATTTACCGTTCACGTAAAATCTTTCGTCGTTCATCATCGATCGCCGCTGATCGTTCCCGATCTTAAGAAAACACAACATGCACACAAAATTTAGTAAGTGAGGTCACGGTTTTGGGCCCTCTAAAATAGAGAAAAAGACTCCAAATTCTTGAGATTGCAAGCTAATTTTTGGCCTAAAAAATGTAAGGACATGATTCAAGAATTAAAACGCAAAAAAGCCTTAACTTGGTAGCCTTGAGTGGTCATGATTAGGAGGAGGTGATGAAACTTGGTGGATGAAGTTTGAATGATGAATTTAAGAGATGATTAGAAGCAAGGATGATGGCCAATAGACATATGCATGTTGCTAAAATTTGTTAGAGACAAGAGTTCAAGGACAAGGCTTGAGAACCTTATCTCATGGTATAGAATGGTTGCTACGGGTGGGGAGGTGGTGGAGCATGGTGAGAAGTAACCTAGATGGTGGTTTATGGTGAAGAATGGAAGTTAAATGGGGGCTATTTGGTGGGAGAAGGGTCATGGTTTCAAGAGGAAAAAGAGAGGAGGAAAAGATAATTCATGGTGGTTGGTGGTGGTCCATGGTGAGGCCGTGAGTGAGGAGGTGATTGTGGTGGTTGCTAGAGTTGAAGTAAAAGGAAGAAGGGGGGGTTGGGTTTTGGTAACTTAGGAAAAGAATGAAGCTTGTTGCATGTGGAGACCAAGAGATAATAAATGTCATAGTTAGGAAAAGAGAAATTTGAGTAGCCAAGGCTTAGAACTTGTTTAACAAGTCTTTCTTCAGCAAGGTGAGTGTTGGGTAAAGGGTTAACTTAGAAGCAACAAGTGTCTCTTAGAACTTCTGATTGAAAGACAAGGAGTTAGGGTGAAGGAGACAAGTGTCCATGCATCATGCCATGCGATTGGTCCATTTCCATGCAAGGTTGAGGTGTTAAGGTTCTGAAATATCAACTTTCTTGGGCTTTTAAGGGCTGATGCAAGCTGAATTAGGAAAATATCCCGACATAAAAATTGTAGGCCTTTTTCTTATCTTTAAATCGATATATGGTAAAAAACATTTCATTGAGAAATGAGAGAGTTATGGACCAAATACAAAAGTAGTGTAAAGTTGTGACATGATTATTATTTCTTGTAAAAATTAATTTTTTAGGAAACATTCGTGAAGAATTTGACTTTGTTCCCTTCATTAAAGTTTTAGGTAATTGAGTTAAGAAAATTTTGGTGAAAGAATCGTTTGATTTCATGGTCATACGAGTGAGAAATATGAAAAATACTAAACATAGTGCAAGCTACCACTAGGAAAACATGTATCAGTGTGGTATTTTAAATTCTGGGATTTATGGAGAAAGAATTGGTTTTTGATCCCTGTATAAAATTTGTATATTTTATTTTTCTCTTTAATTTGATATATCATATGTAATGATCCAAGTTTGGTAGCCCGAGATATACACCATTTACGATAGGGTGTTCGAGGAGCTTCCCAGATCAGCTACGTCTTCGGAAATAAATTCACCATTAATTCTCCTTTGAGAATTGGGTTTCATTTCCTTCATGAACATTATAGAGATCTACAATATGGATCCATATCAAAAAGAACAGGGTGATTCAAGCATCGGACGAAGGAGATATACGAATTTTAATGAAGACTGCCCGTATGATAACGAAACAGCCAAGGGGTTGCAAAGATACATTAAACTGTACTAATCTAGGGGGATTTATAATAGTTAACCACAAGCACATGGGGTATCGCGTAATAAAAAGAATATCGTTCCCATAGAGATTGTGCCTAACTTCTAGTTTTTGCAGTGGTTCAATTATCCAGACAATTCTCAAAGTGACTTTTAATGCAGAAAATTTTTAAAAACAAAATCCAAATACATGCAAACTTCAAGAACAAAACTTGTTTTCTTTGAATTTGATCAAATGAATGGTAAAACTCTTTGGATTTGGGTATGCGATCGCGTCATGTATTGGTTTCACCTAAGGCCTTTCTATTTATAAATTCGTGTTCTAAGGTAAGACTTCCAAATTTACTTAATGTTTTCCTCTTAGAATAACATTAATATGCCCAATTAATAAAGAACCGCATTCAATATATTATTTAGACTCATTAAGAACAATGAAATCTCATGTAACCTCAGAGTGTCATGTTCACTTTTATGACCCATAACCCTAAGTTCAATTTCATGCGTTCAAGCAACCAATTAATCTTTCAATTATCTTAGTGTTTAAGTTCGATTGAGCCTATCTCTAAATCTTCAAAAACATTAAGCACTCATAGAAATTGAATAGAAATGAGGGTTCCATAAATAGAAAATCTCAGGTTTAATTCAATACAATAACATGTCACACCCTTAACCCAAGATTGAAGTTTAGTTATGTTATTCAAGTGGCCTCAATACTCAAGAGGGGGGTGAATTGAGTTTTTAAAACTTTGCTTGGAATGCCTTTGAACTTAGTTCTTTTATCACAAGTTTAGAAATTATGCAAGTGAAGTCAAGTATAATGCAAAAGACAATGCAAAACAAGAGATAGATATAGCTGAGACAATTTATCAAACACTTGGTATGCAATTTTCAAAGTTAACTAAATCAAGCAAACTCAAGTATCCAAATCACAATCAATCAATCCAAATCAATTAAGTGCAGTATATAAATGTAAAAGAGTAAGGGAGAAGAGCTTGCAAACCAATTTAACGAGTTCCACCAACCCCGGTGTACGTCTCGCCTTCAAGCAACCCACTTGAAAGATTTCCACTATTGAAGTTTAGAGATTACAAGCTATGAGCAATTACAGCTTCCTAGTGTCCCACACTCAAGAACTCAATCCTCACTAGCACAAGGGTAACCCACCCAATCTCTCAAACTCTCAATACCCAAAGGTTGAACCCCAACCTTTGTGACCACTCAACCTAGAGTGAAAACCTTTGTGTTTGGTGTAGTGTTTACAAGCACATAACTCTCTCAATAGAGTAGATGTACAAGTGAAAGCTCACACAAATTCTAACTCTCAAGATGAGAGGATATACAAATTCTAGGCTTGAAATTTCAGAGTATACACAAGAATAGACTCACTAAGCATAAATGAAGGTAAGGAATGATTGCCTCTTATTGTGTGTCTTGTGCTTATGTTTTCCTTGCATTTATAGAGCCATGGATGAGCTGCAGAAGTTCCTAGCCGTTGCATGTAGTGGGCATATGAGAAGTGGTGAAAAAATGAGCTGTCTTCCCACTAAATCGTGTTTTCCCACTATCGTAATTGATTACGCCTCGAGCTGTAATCGATTACATTTCGAATTTTTCATGTCAGATCGTGCTGTAATCGATTAGCATTCATCTCCTAATCGATTAGATGAAACTCAGAATCCTGGTAATCGATTATGTCTTTGCCCAGTAATCAATTAGATATGATACCTGATGTATTTAATTCAGTTTCTGATGTTGGTAATTGATTATTACATTTAGGTAATCGATTAGTGTCATTCCAGAAGCTCTGTAATCGATTGCCTCAGGTCTTGTAATCGATTAGTATATGTTCCTGATGCATCTAATTCAAAACAGAAGCTATCTAATCGATTAGCTATGTCTCTCTAATCGATTAGGTACGCTGTTTTTGTAGGTCTGATTCTGAATCTTGTTTTTACAAGATGTTCTTCTTCATTCCTTTGTTATTATCAAAATCCTTTGAACCTGTAATCATATTCAAACACATTCTCCCCCTTTTTGATGATGACAACCATGTTCATTTCTTGAGGGTTGTTAGTTTAAACAACAAGCATATCTCTAATTCTATCTCTGCAAAAACATATCTTTTGAATTTAGCATGATCTCTTATCTCTTATCTCTTAGCCAGATTTTTGCAAATTATCTCTTAAAAAATATCTGGTATACATTATCTCTTAAACATTTTCAAATCTCCCCCTATCTTTAGGAATCTATGCCTTTTGAAGATAATTAACCACTTAGAGATAATTAATCATTTTAGCATATTTGTTTTAATAGCCAGAACAGATGAATAATGAACAATGAACAATTATTTCTTCTCCCCCTTTGGAATCATCAAAAATAATAAAGTAATTAGAGGTAGGTAATGAAAGGTAAAACTTTATTCAATTGAAAATGAGGGGAAGGTACATCAAAGGAAACTTTGCAGAATTAAGAAAACTAATGCAGAATACAAAACACATTCATCAAAACATGAAAAACGGATTTAGTTATCCAGATTAAAAAATCGAAGCTCAAAAATTTGGTGTGAGAGTTACTCATAGCGCTGTTGCATCAGCTCATAGTGCTGCTGCTCAGTCATGGAAAACTCTTGAAGAGAGTTCTCAATGCGGTCGAAGCGGCGGTCAAGGTGAGCGTAGAGAGATGCGAATGGATCAGATGGGCCTTCCGGTGCAGGTTGTGCTGTAGGAGGAGGAGGAACTGGTTCATCAGCAGGGGCTTCAAAGGGAATGTTGGCATGATAGCCTTCCATCCTTGAATACCAAGCCCCATTCAGAAAAACAAGACCCATCTTGGTGAGGTGATGGGTGCCAATGCAAGCCTTTGGAGGTAATTTTTCTGACAGCTCTCCAGCCAAGTCTACTCCACAATGTTTAAAGATTTTGGTGAGTAGAATGGCGTAGGGAAGTTTTTGCTGATCCTTGGCGTGGCGCATATGGAGCTTGATCATTTGAACCTAATTTATCTCTTTTTGGTTTAGCATAGCCCACATCAAGAGGACATCATCCTCTTCTACCAAAGCATAATTCCCGCCACGAGGAACCAACATCTTGACCAAGAAGAAGTGTAGGAGGCGGTTGTTCATGGTCAAGTGACCCACCAGCTTGTGGTTGCTTCTAGGGCGATCAGCCTTCCATAAGGATTGCCGGGCAGTGAGAGCATTGAAACCCCATTCATCCTCAGGATCTCCTCCGTCGAACTCTGCATCATTGAGAGGCAGAAGAGAAATTTCTGCCAACTGGGCATTTGTGAGTTTGATGGTCATATTTTTGACCTTTGATTCTATCACCCCATTGACAAGCTTGAGGTTGCAGTAAAATACCCAGATGAGTTCCAGATAGTAAAGTTCTTCCTTGAGGGTGAGGAAGGGGAAGAGGTTGTAGTAGTGGAGGCATTGGGTGAAGGTGAGGCTGTGGTTGTCAAAAGTTTCAGCAATGGTGTAGTGGGGGGTCATGATGTCTTTTTCAGAAAAGTGATTGATGAAGTGTTAAAGGTCTCTATGGCTTGAGAAAAACCTGGAGAAATCAAGGGGATTGTTGGCTTGGGCCATGGAGGACCTTGCCCTTTTGACATTGCGTGAGGAAGACATGTTGGTGGAGAAAGGGAAAGAAGATGAGAAGAGAGTGAGAGCTTTTTGAGGCTTGAGGAAGTGGAAGAGGTAGTGTGAGAAGAGAAGGTGAGTAGGGATGTATTTATAGGAAAAAGTAGGTTTAGAAAGGAGAAAAAGTGGTTTATTGGGAGTTGAATGGGAAGAGAAAATGAGCAAGCCTCGGAAAACAACATTTGACTGTCACAGACTCGATGCTAATCGATTACGAGGCATAGGTAATCGATTAGGTAACTGTTTTTAAGGAATTTGAATTGTTTCGTACACTAGGTAATTGATTAGGGAAGGTGGGTAATCGATTGGGTTGAAAACAGAATCGTCCTAATCGGTTGAGGAAGGATGGTAATCGATTAGTGGAAAGATGAAACATTTTTGACCTGAAACAGAGGCTTTGTAATTGATTATGGACCAATAGGTAATCGATTATGCATGAAACAGAAGCTTGTTAATCGATTATCTGTCAAGTGGTAATCGATTAGTTGACTCAAAAATTCCTAAATTTTGCAGATTTCGTTTCAGAGGACTAAAAGTCTATAAAGTTATTCCCTAGAACATTTCAAACTTTATGAAACATAATTCAGAGTCAAGCAATTATCAAAATCATTCATTTATTCAAACACAATTGGTTATATCAAGGATTCCTAATTCTCTTCTAATATGAATGAATTGCTCTTTTTCTAGAGGTTTGGTGAAGATATCTGCTAATTGCTTAGAAGTTTCAACATGTTCGAGCACACAATCACCCTTTAAAACATGATCTCTAATGAAATGATGTCAAATCCCAATATGTTTGGTTCTTGAATGCATAACAGGATTCTTTGAAATATTAATAGCACTTGTGTTATCACATTTGAGAGGCACATGATCTAATATAACACCAAAATCTAGAAGTTGTTGTCTCATCTAAAGAATTTGAGCACAACAACTACCAGCTGCAACATATTCCGCCTCAGCTGTGGATAGTGCAACACTTACTTGTTTCTTGCTATGCCAAGAAACAAGAGAACTACCAAGTAAGTGACATGTTCCACTAGTGCTTTTCCTATCTAGTTTACATCCTGCAAAATCCGAATCAGAATATCCTACTAAAGTGCATTCAACCCCTTTGGGGTACCATAGACTAACATTTTGAGTTCCAACAAGATATTTCATTATTCTTTTCACTGCAGTTAGGTGTGATTCCTTTGGGCATGCTTGGTATCCTGCACACATACAAACAGAAAACATGATGTCCGGCCTACTTGCGGTTAAGTAAAGTAAGGATCCGATTATACCTCTATATTTTGTAAGTTCAACATCCTTACCCTTCTCATCCTTGTCCAAGTAGCATGAAGTGCCCATAGGTGTGGCAATGTCATTTGCTTTGTCCATGTTGAATTTCCTAAGCAATTCCTTGCAGTACTTTGATTGACTAATGAATGTGCCCTTATTTGTTTGCTTGATTTGTAGTCCAAGGAAGAAAGTAAATTCCCCCATCATGGACATCTCAAATTCTTCCTGCATTAACTTAGCAAACTCCTTGCACATTGACTCATTAGTAGCACCAAATATTATATCATCAACATATACTTGCACCAATAGTATGTCATTCATTTTGTGCTTTATGAATAATGTTGTGTCAACCTTTCCTCTTTCAAAGTTGTTTTCTAAAAGAAATTTGCTCAATCTTTCATACCAAGCTCTTGGAGCTTGTTTTAAACCATATAAGGCTTTCTTTAGTTTGAAAACATGATTTGGAAATTGATAGTTTTCAAAACCTGGAGGTTGATCAATATACACTTCCTCTTGAATATAGCCATTCAAGAAAGCACTTTTGACATCTATTTGGTACAATTTAAAGTCCCTACAGCATGCAAAGGCTAATTATAGTCTAATGGCTTCTAACCTAGCTACGGGTGCATATGTTTCTTCATAATCAATGCCTTCTTCTTGATTATAACCCTTAACTACTAGCCTAGCTTTATTCCTAGTGATTATGCCATTCTCATCTAGTTTATTCCTAAACACCCATTTTGTTCCTATTATTTGGTGATCATTGGGTCTTGGCACTAATTCCCAAACTTCATTTCTTTCAAATTGATTTAATTCTTCTTGCATGGCCAACATCCAATGTTCATCAATAATAGCTTCATCAATGCATTTGGGTTCTATTTGTGATACAAAGGCTAAATGATTACATGCATTTCTAATAGCGTTTCGAGTACATACACCTTTTGTTATTTCACCTATGATATTGTCCAAGGGGTTATTCTTTAAGGTGATCCATTCCTTTTATTGAGGTTCTTCATTTTGTGTTGTATCTCCTTCATTTTTATTTCCTTCTTCATCTTCCAAGTTCATTTCTTGGAAGATACCTACAAGATCATCAATTTCCTTTCTCGGAGAATTTTGGTTAAGTTCATCAAATTTGACATGTATAGACTCTTCAATTGTACATGTTCGTTTGTTAAAGAGTCGATATGCTTTACTAGTAGATGAATAACCTAAGAAAATTGCTTCATCAGATTTTGCATCAAATTTGCCGAGATTATCCTTTCCATTGTTTAAAACAAAGCATTTGCATCCAAATATGTGAAAATAAGAAATATTTGGTTTTCTTCCTTTATAAAGTTCATAGGGGTTTTCTTTAATATAGGCCTTATCAAACATCGGTTCATAACATGGCTAGTAGTATTTACCGCATCGGCCCAAAAATGTTTTGAAATGTTACTTTCACTTATCATAGTTCTTGCGAGCTCTACTAAAGATCGATTTTTCCTTTCAACTACTCCATTTTGTTGTGGAGTTCTTGGAGCCAAAAAATTATGATCAATGCCAAATTTTTCACAAAACTTTTCAAAAAATTGGTTTTCAAATTCTCCCCCATGATCAATTTGAATGGATGCTATTTTCAAATTTTGTTCGTTTTGGATGATCTTGGCAAGTTTCTTAAATGCATGATATCCTTCATGTTTGAGTAAGAAACAGAGTCCATGTATATCTAGAATAATCATCCACAATCACAAGACCATAATAATTTCCACCAAAACTTTTAATTTTTGAAGGTCCAAATAAATCCATATGTAAAAGCTGTAAAGGTCTATTTGTTGAAACAACATTTTTCACTTGAAAAGAAACCTTTACTTGGTTTCCCTTTTGAAATGCGTCACATAATTTATTTTCGAACTTCAATTTTGGTAAACCAATTACTAAATCTTTTGAAACGAGTTTATTCAAATGGTCTATATGAATGTGAGCAATTCTTTTATGCCATAGCCATGATTCATCCTCTTTAGCTATGAAGCATTGCATATCATTTGAAGCAAGCAATCAAGATTAATCATATAAATATTATCAACTCTTTGACCAACGAATTTTATTTCCTTGTTTAGCTTATTTTCAATTATGCAACCATTTGATTCAAAAACAATTTTATAGCCTTTTTCACATAATTGACTAATACTAAGCAAGTTATGTTTAAGTCCTTCAACATATAATACATCGTTTATAGAAGTGGAAGAGTTTTTACCGACATTTCCGATTCCTAGTATTCTTCCCTTCGTGTTATCTCCATAAGTAACGAATCCCTTATTTCGTGGAGTAAATGATATGAACTTGCTTTTGTCTCCCGTCATGTGTTTTGAACACCCACTATCCAAATACCAATGGGTGTTGCTTGCCTTGAAGCATACCTACAAAACAAGATTAATTTAGAGAACTAGGTACCCATTGTATGTTGGGTCCTTTAATGTTAGCTTGTGGTAATGTTCCTTTAGGAACCCATACTTTTCTCACAACCTTTTGTCCTAGCTTTCTAACATTACAATTAGATGCATTATGTTCTTTGAAGCCACAATAGTTACATTTCATGAAAGGTGTAGATGATTTACTAGGTGGTACAAAGAAACTTTTGTAATTTTTTTCTTTCATGCTAGCATGTGATCCTTGATTATATCCTAATCCGGTTTTATTAAACATGCAACGTTGTTTTCCAAGAAGTGCATCTAAATTATCCCTACCATTAGTGAATCTCTCTAAGGTTTTGTTTAAGTCCAGGACCTTCTCTTCTAGATCAATGCATTTCTTAGCAAATTCTCAAGGTTTACTCTTAGAGCATGCTTGGACATTTTTTAACTCTTCTTTTAAATATTCATTTTCTTTGCAAACTTCCATAATATGCATTTCTAGAGTGCCGCTTGTTTTTCTAGACAATTTGAGCCTATTAGAGACTTTTGTAAATTTATCATACAATTCATTAAGAGCATCAAGCAATTCTTCTTTATCTAGGTCATGGAGACTTACCTCATTTTCCTCTTCAGAGTGATTGGCCATTAAACAAAGATTTACTTCTTCATTGTCTAAATCATCGGAGCTACTTACATCATTTTCATCCTATACGATGTAAGCTCTTCTTCTTCCTCTTTTCTCCTTGCCTTTCTTCTTGAGATTTGAGCAATCCGCCTTGAAGTGCCCTTCCTTGCCACATTCAAAACAATTAGGTGAAGAAGATGATTCATTGGGAATAGGTCTCTTACCTTGAGGTTTGAAATTCTTTTGGAATCGTTTGTTTTTCATGAACTTTCCGAATCTCTTCATAAACAATCCAAATTCCTCCTCATCATCAAGGTCACTACAAGATTCTTCTTCATGTGTGGAGGTGGCCTTGAGAGCTAGGCCTTTCTTCTTAGAGACTTTTTCTTCTTCCTTCTCTTGTTTCAAGTCTTTCAATTCTTGTTCTTGTTCTTGGAGTTTACCAAACAAAGTGGCAAGAGACATATCATTTATATTGGGAGATTGCTTAATGGCCGTAACAAGAGGTTGCCATTCCCTAGTAAGACTTTTTAGATCTTTGTGGATAAGTTCCTTGTTAGTATAAGATTTACCAAGTATAATAAGATGATTAATAATCAAAGTAAATCTCTTTTGAAGTTCTAAAATAGTTTCATTAGAATTCATTCTAAAACTTTCATATTGACTGGTTAAAGTACTAATCTTAGAGTCCTTAACATCGCTAGTTCCTTCATGACTTATTTGAAGGGTATCCCACATTTCTTTAGCAGAATTACAAGTCATTATTTTGAAAAATTCATCGGGACCTAATGCCATAGTGATGAGATTTTTTGCTTTATAGCCGTATTGCACTTTCTTCTCCTCATCACTAGTCCATTCGTCCATAGGTTTTTCAACATTTTTATTATCAATAGTATGCATTGGCGTGTAAGGACCATTTTCAATTGCATTCCAAATTCTTAAATCAATAGATTGAATGAAGATTTTTATTCTTTCCTTCCAAAAATCATAGCCTTCCCCATTGAAAGCGGGAGGTCTATTTATGGCGTCACCCTCAGGAAAAAGGTTTAGAGAACTTGAGGCCATCTTTATCTCTTGAAGCTGTTAAGCTTGATATACCAAGAGTCAAGCTCTGATACCACTTGTTATTCAAGTGGCCTCAATACTCAAGAGGCAGGGTGAATTGAGTTTTTAAAACTTTGCTTGGAATGCCTTTGAACTTAGTTCTTTTATCACAAGTTTAGAAATTATACAAGTGAAGTCAAGTATAATGCAAAAGACAATGCAAAACAAGAGATAGATATAGCTGAGACAATTTATCAAACACTTGGTATGCAATGTTCAAAGTTAACTAAATCAAGCAAACTCAAGTATCCAAATCACAATCAATCAATCCAAATCAATTAAGTGCAGTATATAAATGTAAAAGAGTAAGGGAGAAGAGCTTGCAAACCAATTTAACGAGTTCCACCAACCCCGGTGTACGTCTCGCCTTCAAACAACCCACTTGAAGGATTTCCACTATTGAAGTTTAGAGATTACAAGCTATGAGCAATTGCAGCTTCCTAGTGTCCCACACTCAAGAACTCAATCCTCACTAGCACAAGGGTAACCCACCCAATCTCTCAAACTCTCAATACCCAAAGGTTGAACCCCAACCTTTGTGACCACTCAACCTAGAGTGAAAACCTTTGTGTTTGGTGTAGTGTTTACAAGCAAATAACTCTCTCAATAGAGTAGATGTACAAGTGAAAGCTCACACAAATTCTAACTCTCAAGATGAGAGGATATACAAATTCTAGGCTTGAAATTTCAGAGTATACACAAGAATAGACTCACTAAGCACAAATGAAGGTAAGGAATGATTGCCTCTTATTGTGTGTCTTGTGCTTGTGTTTTCCTTGCATTTATAGAGCCATGGATGAGCTGTAGAAGTTCCTAGCCGTTGCATGTAGTGGGCATCTGAGAAGTGGTGAAAAAATGAGCTGTCTTCCCACTAAATCGTGTTTTCCCACTATCGTAATCGATTACGCCTCGAGCTGTAATCGATTACATTTCGAATTTTTCACGTCAGATCGTGCTGTAATCGATTAGCATTCATTTCCTAATCGATTAGCTGCAACTCAGAATCCTGGTAATCGATTATGTCTTTGCCCAGTAATCAATTAGATATGATACCTGACGCATTTAATTCAGTTTCTGATGTTGGTAATCGATTATTACATTTAGGTAATCGATTAGTGTCGTTCCAGAAGCTCTGTAATCGATTGCCTCAGGTCTTGTAATCGATTAGCATATGTTTCTGATGCATCTAATTGAACATAAAAGCTATCTAATCGATTAGCTATGTCTCTCTAATCGATTAGCTACGCTGTTTTTACAGGTCGGATTCTGAATCTTGTTTTTACAAGATGTTCTTCTTGATTCCTTTGTCATTATCAAAATCCTTTGAACCTGTAATCATATTCAAACACAAGTTACACATGCCTAATTCAATAAACCCAAACTAGAGATCATGTTCAGAAGATTACACAGTTCAAAGAGATATTAGGGGAGAGAAAAGAAGAAAAAGGAATAAGCTCTCACAATGTCCTTAGATTTTTCTTCCTAAATTCTACAATTGGTGTGTTCTTCAATGTTGAACTCTTGATTTCCTTCAAATCCTCTTCAGAAAGTGCTCTATTTTTCTTCCTAAAAGGTCTCTAAAATGACTCTCCCCCTTTTCCCTTACGTTTCTCTTCCTTTTTCTCTAAAATTTTACGAAAACTAAAGGTAACTGCTGCAAACGCCTAAAATCCTCTAGTAGTGAGAAAATCCACTGGCAGTGGGAAAATCCACTGGCAGTGGATCATACTGTGTGACACCCAAACGTGTTGAAAATTAAAAATTGGGTAGAAACCATTGGCAGTGGGAAAATCCACGACCAATGGGTTTTTGGCAGGGAGTTCCACGGCCAGTGGGAAATCCCACTAGTTGTGGGTTTTTCTGATTCAAGTTTCCTATTCATCCAGTGTGTTGCACGACCAGTGGGAAATTTCACTGGCAGTGGTTTTCTCTAAGCTTTGTCAAGCATACGTTTTGAGGGTGTTTTTGGGTTTCGAAATGCTTTCTTTTGGTACATCCTTCTTCAAGTGTTGGAGTGGCTTCAATCTCGAGTCTTCTACAAGCTTGAACTTTTCCCATTTTCACCATTCCATTCAAAGTCTTCCAATTCCTTTTGCTAATAGGCTTATCTCATGAAGGTTCCTGCAAAATACAACTACCCAAGTAACATGTGTGGAAATAGAAGAATAACCATGGAAATTAGGGAAAAATAAGATGAAATAAACTAAAACTAAGACTACATGGACCCTAAAACTAACGCAACCTAAACACTTATCAAAACACCCTAAACTAGGACATTACTTGTCCCCAAGAAATTAACATTATCACAAGCATGAACAATAAAAATGAAGAATTCAAACCAACTCAAGGATCCCAATTAGAATTATAATTAATAGATGATTTCAAGATTATCTAAAAAGAAGCCACATCATTATTCACACCATGCTTACCAGGACCAGACTATAAATACACACCCTTTCATTTCCCTCTAAGTGTTTAGGCTTGTGTATACGTATCACTCAAATCATAACATTTCAAAAACTACCATAAGCTTGGAAAGTGACCCTAAACTCCACAGTTATCCAGAAAACACATTATGGTCAAAAGGTCAAAAGGGAAGTTCAAAAGGGTTTTAACAATGAAATTCCTGAGAATAATGAGTTTCAGAAAGTAGACCAGAAACCACCTTTTCTTGCTCATTCAAAAACTTTAAGGAGTCCTATTCATTTTTATTTTTAACTAGACTCCTTATTATATTCTCACTATCATCCTTTTTCTTCTTCTCTATATTTTTTAATTGGAACCACCATTTCACATTTCTATTATTTTTATTTCCCAAATCAAACTAATTTTTCTTTGAGCCATTTCATTTAGTTGCCATCTTTGATTTTTCTCAGGGATTTAGAAAATCAAATATCAATTGCTTTCAAGAATAAACATTTTAAGCTCAACATGGGGCAACTAATGGTAAATATAACATTCAAATTCTGAGGCTAAAGAACAAAACTTAGATTGCCTTTTTCATTCCATAACATGTAGTCCCCAACCATTTTGAATCGGTCCCAAGCAAGTTCTAGAGTGCCTAAAATACATGATACACTCAAAGAAGAAAAACAAGGTTTTTTTTCAGAATGTTACCCTTTGTGGCCTAAAAGCTTTCAATTTAAATGGCAATTAGTCATAGTCCAAGCAAACAGGGAAACATCATGTGTGGTTCATTCAGACAAACTAGCAATTAGTTAATGTTTTTTTATTTATTTTGGATTCCAAGAGGGCTGGAATTTTATCATTCAAATTGACACAAACTTGCAAGACAGTTACCACAAGGAGATAAACCATGTCATCCTGAATAGAAAAGTAGTAAACAGAGAATGGAAATCACAAAAAAATAACACAAAACAATAGTCCAAGGGTTTAGAATAAGTTTTCGTTACCTATCACCCCAAACTAAAGATGGATAGTGTCCTCAGTGTTCAGTAAGGAAATATCAAGGTAAGCGGATACTTATTCAAATAGGATCACCTTTCATGGAGAAAGAAGTGGGAAATGGCCCTGCTGGGAGTGCCAATCATACATTGCATCCACCCTATGGGCAATGTACTGGAGCTGTGCTCCTTGCCTATCTTACTCGTTGGACATGGATTTCATTCATAGGGACATGGAATCCATGCGACTGCTCATTCCTTCCATCAAAGAATACATACGCTCCATGGAGAAACTGGAGCCATGCGAGGAGCAGGAAGGGCCAGTTGAGTGATCTGGGGGAGGTTACATCTCAGTGTCCAAGGGATCCTCTATGTGACATCCCGGCATTGTTGATGGCGGGGAGTGATCACCGGTGCATAGGCACGGACAAAGAGCGGCTCCTAGCAGGCTTCTAGCGGGGAATATGATATCCCGTGCATTGTTGAGGGCGGGGAGTGATCACCGGTGCACAGGCACGGACAAGGAGCGGCTCCTGGAAGGCTTCCAGTGGGAGGGACACATGAAAGAACTGAATACATACCAGAATGAGAGGGATCCAAAGACTGTATAGGTATGAGACTATACAGTCGAGGGTAGTTTAAAGGAATGAATTCGTACTACCTATACCAACAAATGCATTAGCCTTTTCGGTGGCCTATCACTTAAGGACTCCAAAGTTAAGCGTGCTTAACTTGGAGTAATTCTGGGATGGGTGACCTCTTGGGAAGTTCTCAGGAAGTGTGTGATTGAGGACAACACACACTAGAAAGGTCTCGTGTTAGTCTGTGGGGCGAGTCGTTCATTCCTGAAAAGCGGCCGGGGCATTACAGTTGTATCAAAGCCTAACCTCTCCTAGTACGGTATGGTTCGGGGACGAACCAGCGGCTCCTTGCAGGCTTCTAGTAGGAGGGACACATGAACGAACTGAACACATACCAGAATAAGAGGGATCCAAAGACTGTATAGGTATGAGACTATACAGTCGAGGATAGCTTAAAGGAATGAATTCGTACTACCTATACCAACAAATGCATTAGCCTTTTCGGTGGCCTATCACTTAAGGACTACAAAGTTAAGCGTGCTTAACTTGGAATAATTCTGGGATAGGTGACCTCCTAGGAAGTTCTGAGGAAGTGTGTGATTGAGGACAACGTACACTGGAAAGGTCTCATGTTAGTCTGTGGGGCGAGTCGTTCATTCCTGAAAAGCGGCCGGGACGTTACAGTTGTATCAAAGCCTAACCTCTCCTAGTACGGTATGGTTCGGGGATGAACCAACGGCTCCTTGTAGGCTTCTAGTGGGAGGGACACATGAACAAACCGAATACATACCAGAATGAGAGGGATCCAAAGACTGTATAGGTATGAGACTATACAGTCGAGGATAGCTTAAAGGAATGAATTCGTACTACCTATACCAATAAATGCATTAGCCTTTTCGGTGGCCTATCACTTAAGGACTCCAAAGTTAAGTGTGCTTAACTTGGAGTAATTCTGGGATGAGTGACCTCCTGGGAAGTTCTCAGGAAGTGTGTGATTGAGGACAAAGCACGCTAGAAAGGTCTCGTGTTGGTCTGTGGGGTAAGAAACAACATTTAATTAGAATAGAACAAATGGGGTTCATGGATTAAGATGAACAAACTTGGTTGTTCATAAGGTTTCAATCATACCCATTGCAATTCATGTCACATACAAGCATCGTTAATCAACCATTAATGTTTCCAATACATCAATTTGCAAGAATAATCAAAGAAACAACCAATTTGAATGAACCCCAAAAGTTAAGAAAAAAAACCGAACTAAAGCAAAGAGAATGATGTTTCTTACTTGTAATTAGAGAATGAAGTGTAGAATTTTCACAATGATGATGAGCAATGAGTAGAGAATAATGGAAAATAAGAATAGCAAGATGCAAAAAGTGGGTTTTGAAGTTATGAAGTGAGGAGGATGAAGCAAGAGGAATGAGTGTGTGAGAACATAAGGCAATGTGTGGTTTAAAAGTCAGTTTGTGGGCATGGGTACACGATCCATGGCCAGTGGGATTGCCCACGGCCCATGGAGTGTACTATTTAGGCACCCAAAAATTCCCATGAAAACACTTATGGGATCCACGACCAGTGGAATTTTCCATAACCAGTGGATTCTATTGTTTGTGCCCCATAAAAAAGTTTCCTCTAGGTACCAGAGATCCACGGCCAGTGGGAATTCCCACTGCCTGTGGAACTTACTGCCTCACTTCAAAATTTTTTGCCTCCTTTTTCTTCCTTGGTCACACAGAGGGATCCACTACCAGTGGATTTTCCCACTGCAAGTGGATTTTCCCACTGTTAGTGGATTTTCCTACTGCTAGTGGATTTCTCTGACTTCAAAATTTTTCATGCACTGTGAAAGGGATCCTACTTTTTTTGTTTTCTAATTTATTTGATTTTTTTCCTTTTTAGCTTTACAAGAATATAGAAAAACAAGAAAATATAGAAATCTTCATGGGGTTACCTCCCCACAAGTGCTAAGTTTAACATCCTCAGTCGGACGCTATACCTAAATTACAACCAAGAACCTATTAGAGCCATGAAATTCATACCTCAGTGTGGAATTTAAAGGCTTAAGTTCCACATTTAGGTTCACCACTTTGTCACACATGACTTTAGTATCATGTGTTAGTGGTGCATAACCCTTACTGCATTTTGATGCTCCTGCAGGCTCATTCAAAAAAATAAAATCAAGTGAGTCCTTAGGAAGAATCTCTTCCTTCATAACTTGGTCAACTAATTCAATGATACAGTAAACATTATCATGAAAAGGTGTTTTCAAATCATCTATCAAATTAAATTCAATCTTTTGGTCCCCTAAAGTCAGAGATAACTTACCATTTTTAACATCAATCACGACACCTGTAGTTACTAAAAGTTGCCTACCTAATATAATGAGGATCATAGAATCATCCATCTCTAGACAATAAAATCAATAGGGATAAAAATTTTTCCAACCCTAATAGGAACATCCTCTAAAATACCTACAGGATACTTAATAGATCTATCATCCAATTGTAAAGACATCCTAGTAGGTTTTGGTTCACTCAATCCCAGCTTCTTAGAAATAGACAGAGGCATCAAGCTAATACTATCTCCTAAATCACATAAAGCTCTATCTATTGGCATCTTACCAATCATACATGGGATAGAAAAGCTACCTGGATCCTGAAGCTTGGGTGGCAGCTTCCTTTGGATCAGTGCACCACTCTCCAGTGTGCTACAGTACCCTCCTCTTCCAACCTTCTTTTTTAAGACAAGATATCTTTAGAAACTTCATGTATATGGGCATTTGCTACAAAGCATTAGTGAAAGGAATATTAATTCAAAACTTCTAAAAACCTACCAAACTACTTTACAACTTGGCCTTGGCCAAGCGTTGATGAAATGGAATAGGAGGTTAATATGGCTTAACCTCCTCTTTCTTCTCTTGCTTCTCTTCTTCCACAATAGTTGAAAGTGATATGGTCTCTGTGTTTGAATATGCTTTTAGGTTTGAAGATTTTGATAATGACAAAGAGCTCTTGAAGAAACTCTTGAAGAAAACAACATCAGACCTGCAAAAACACGCAGGTTAATCGATTACGAGGTCCTAGATAATCGATTACATAGCTTCTGTTTGCCAGCTAATCGATTAGATAGACCAGCCTAATCGATTACAAGGGTTCTGTTTGTCAACTAATCGATTACACCAAGAGACCTAATCGATTACCAAGCTGAGAAATTAGATTAAATGCATCAGGTACTTATGCTAATCGATTGCAAGACTTCTACAATCGATTACAAGGCTTCTGGAATAACACCTAATCGATTACAACATATCAACTAATCGATTACAAGGCTACTGTTTATGCACTAATCGATTACACCTAAGGCACAATCGATTACCAAGCTACGTAACCAAATTAAATGCATCAGGTGCCATCACTAATCGATTACAAGGCAAGGAGTAATCGATTACCAAGGTTCTGTGTCACACTTAATCAATTACATGGTGTACCCTAATCGATTACAACATAAAATACACTGAAGTTTTTAAAGTGTAATCGATTACAGCTCAAGGCATAATCGATTACAGTCGTGCCAGAATTAGTGGAAAATGCTTTTTAATGTGAATCCAGCTCATTTCTCCACATCTCTCAGACACCCATCATATGCAATGGCTAGGGACTCCACCAAGCTCTGTCAAGGCTCTATAAATGCATGTCAAACTCAAGCGCAACAACAGGGAACAAGAAGCAATCAATCTTTAGTTCCATTTGTGATTAATGAGTTCATTTCCTTGTATATTCTGAAATCTTTAAGCTAGAATTTGTATATCCTCTCTTGTTGAGAGTTAGAAATTGTGTGAGCTTTCAATTGCCTATTCACTCTATTGAGAGTATATATCTTGTAAACATCATCACCAAACACCAAGGTTTTCACTCTAGGTTGAGTGGTCATAAAGGTTGGGGTTCAACCTTTGGGTTATTGAGAGATTGTGAGATTGGGTGGGTTACCCTTTGCTTATGAGGATTGAGTTCTTGAGTGTGAGACATTAGGAAGCTGCAATTGCTCAAAGCTTGTAATCTCAAATTCTCAATAGTGGAAATCCTTCAAGTGGGTTGTTTGAAGGCGATACGTACACCGGGGTGGTGGAACTCGTTAAATTGGTTTGCAAGCTCTTCTCCCTTACTCTTTTACATTTATACATTGTATTTGATTGGTTTGTTGTTGATTGATTGTGATTTACCTACTTAAGCTTGCTTGAACTAGTTGCTTTAAAGTGTTGCACACCAAGTGCTCGATAAATTGCTTCGGTAATATTTACTACTTGATTTGCATTGACTCTTGTACTAAACTTGCCTTCTCTTGCATAAACTCTAAACCTGTGATAAAAGAACTAAGTTCAAAGGCATTTCAAGCAAAATTTTAAAAACTCAATACACCCCCCTTTTGAGTATTGAGGCTACTTGAATAACAAGTGGTATCAGAGCTTGACTCTTGTAGATCAAGCTTAACAGATTCAAGAGAACAATGGCCTCAACTTCTCTAAATCTTTTCCCCAAGGGTGGTGCAACAAATAGACCTCCCGTTTTCAATGGTGAGGGGTATACCTTTTGGAAAGAGAGAATGAAAATTTTTATTCAATCTATTGATCTAAGAGTTTGGAATGCCATTGAAAATGGTCCCTTTATTCCCATGCACACTGTTAATGGCAAAAATGTTGAAAAACAAATGGATGATTGGATGAGTGACGAAGAGAAAAAGGTACAGTATAATTACAAGGCTAAAAATCTCATTACTCTTGCATTAGGACCAGATGAAGTTTTTCGAGTAATCACATGTAAGTCCGCCAAGAAGATGTGGGATACTTTACAAGTAACCCATGAAGGTACTAATGATGTTAAAGACTCTAAGATCAGTACATTAACTAGTCAATATGAGTGCTTTAGATTAAATTCTGGTGAATCAATTGTTGATATGCAAAAAAGGTTCACTCTCATTATTAATCAACTTATTACCCTTGGAAAGACTTACACTAACGAAGAGCTCATTCATAAAGTGTTGAAAAGTCTTAACAGGGAATGGAAACCACTAGTCACCGCCATCAAACAATCTCCTAGCATTAATAAAATGTCTCTTGCCACACTATTTGGTAAGTTGCAGGAACAAGAACAAGAGCTGAAAGAATTAAAGATGGCAGAAGAGGAAGAAAAATCTTCCAAGAGGAAAGGTCTAGCTCTCAAGGCCACCTCCACAAATAAAAAAGAATCCTGAAGTGAACTCGATGAAGAAGAAGAGTTTGGACTCTTTGTGAAACGCTTCGGGAAATTCATGAGAAGCAAACGCTTCCAAAGGAGCTCCAAAACTCAAGGTAAGAAACCTATCATTAAAGAAAATTCTTCCTCACCCAATTGTTTTGAATGTGGCAAGGAAGGGCACTTCAAAGCTGATTGTCCAAACCTCAAGAAGAAAAGCAAAGAGAAAGGAGGAAGAAGAAGAGCTTACATTGCTTGGGACGAAAATGATGTAAGTAGCTCCGATGATTCAGACAATGAAGAAGCAAATCTTTGCTTAATGGCCAACCACTTTAAAGAGGAAGATGAGGTAATTCTCCATGACTTAGATAAAGAAGAATTACTTGATGCTTTTGATGAATTGTATGACAAATTTGTTAAGCTTTCTAGTAAATATAAATTGTCTAGAAAAATAATAGAAACTCTAGAGACATATCTACTTGAGCAAGTAAAAGAAAATGAGTCTTTGAAAAAGAAAATTGTTGAAAAATAAACTTGCTCAAGATCATGTGAATACTTCAAGAAATGTGTTGACCTAGAAAAGAAAGTCCTAGACTTAACAAAACCTTAGAGAGGTTTACTAATGGTAGAGATAATCTAAATGTATTACTTAGAAGTCAAAGATGCATGTTTGATAAAACAAGATTTGGATATAACATTATCAAGAAAGAAAAGCATTATAAAAACTTCTTTGTACCACCTAGAAAATCATCATCACCATTTTCTAAATATAATCATTGTGGTGTCAAAGGACATAATGCTCTAAATTGCTTTATTAGAAAACTTGGACCAAATGTGATAAGGAAGGTGTGAGTTCCCAAAGGGACATTACCACAAGCTAACCAAAAAGGACCCAACATAAAATGGGTACCAAGTTCTTTAAACTAATTTTGTTTTGTAGGTATGCTTTAAGGCAAGCAACACCCATTGGTATTTGGATAGTGGGTGTTCAAAGCACATGATGGGAGATATAAGCAAGTTCACAACATTCACTCCTAAGAGAAAAGGAAACGTCACGTATGGGGATAACACCAAAGGAAGAATACTAGGCATTGGAAACATTGGTAAGAATTCCTCTACTTCAATCAGTGTTGTATTGTATGTTGAAGGCCTCAAACACAACTTGCTTAGCATTAGTCAATTATGTGATAAAGGATATAGAGTATTGTTTGAATCAAATTGTTATATAATTAAACATAAGCTAAACAAGGAAGCCAAGTTTGTTGGTAAAAGAATTGATGATATTTACATGATTGATGTTGATAGTTTGTCCTCAAATGATGTGTAATGTTTCATGACTAGAGAGGATGAAACTTGGTTATGGCATAGAAGAATAGCTCATATACATGTAGACCATTTGAACAAACTTGTTTCTAAAGAATTAGTAATTAGTTTATCAAAGCTCAAATTTGAAAACAAATTTTGTGATGCATGTCAAAAGGGAAAACAAATAAAGGCATCCTTTCAAGCTAAAAACATTGTTTCCACTCAAGGCCTTTACAACTTTTGCACATGGATCTATTTGGACCTTCTAAAATCAAAAGCCTTAGTGGTAATTACTATAGTCTAGTGATTGTAGATGACTATTCAAGATATACATGGACCTTGTTTCTTGCTCATAAAAATGAAGCATATCATGCATTCAAGAAACTAGCTAAGATTATCTAAAATGAGCAAAATTCAAAAATTGCATCCATAAGAACCGATCATAGGGGAGAATTTAAAAACTAATCCTTTGAAAAGTTTTGCAAAAAACATGGTATTAATCATAATTTTTCAGCTCCTAGAACTCCACAACAAAATAGAGTGGTTGAAAGGAAAAATAGATCTTTAGTGGAGCTTGCAAGAACCATGTTAAATGAAAATAACATTACGAAACATTTTTGGGCCGATGCGGTAAATACCGCATGACATGTTATGAATAGATGTTTAATAAGGCCTATTCTAAAGAAAACCCCCTATGAACTTTACAAGGGAAGAAAACCCAATATTTCTTATTTTCATATTTTTGGATGCAAATGTTTTGTGCTCAACAATGGAAAGGATAATCTAGGAAAGTTTGATGCAAAATCTGATGAGGCAATCTTTCTAGGATATTTATCATTTAGTAAATTATATCGAGTCTTTAACAAACAAACTAACACTATTGAGAAATCAATTCATGTGAAATTTAATGAAAATGACCATAACTCCCCGAGGAAGGAAGATGTTGATGACATTGTAGGTACCTTCTGTAACATCCCTGTTTTTAGTAGCAGTCTTATTTAGTAAAAATTGAAGTTTAGAAGGTCTGTAAGTGGTAATAAGTGAATAAATACCCTGTAAATAGTCTGTAATATCACAAGAATTTCATTTTTGTGTGTAATTATGGAATTTATGTAGACCATTAAAGAAATTTATCAAATTCCAAGTGAAAAGGGCTCTGTTCCGAGTGACAGAGAGAAATTCCGAGTGAAAAGGGCTCTGTTCTGAGTGACAGAGAAATTCCGAGTGAAAGAATGAAATTCCGAGTGAAGGATTAGAGATTCCGAGTGAAGGATGAAATTCCGAGTGTAAAGTTATGTTGACCGAATAAAACATGACTGAGAGGGATACTACCGAGTGGAATTTTGGCCTCGGAGACATTTGGAGTGAAGCGTGTACAAGAAAACCACTTCTAGGTGAAAATTCCGAGTCAAAACACCCTTGATTCTTTGTTTCTGAGTCAAACCTTGCCAAGTACTTCCATTTCCGAGCAAAACCTCCCTGAAATATGGAATTCTGAGTGGAATATAGAAATGGGAGCCAATCTGAGTAGAATATATAAGGTTTAGAGCCATTATTGGGTGAGGCTATGTTTATGACTCTTTTTCCGAGTGATAAAGACCTTAAAGGATTCCGATTGAAACACATTTTGAGGAAGGATAGTGTATTTGTACCTAAGAGATGAGTATCCGAGTGAAAAATGAGTGGGGAAGAATTTAAATACTCCTGAGTGGTAAAATCCGAGTGAATCTCTTCTGAGGGAAGGGTTGTAATAATGGTTTTTGATTGGGAATATATTCTAAGTGAATGATGTACCTAAACCGAGTGAATGAGATTCTAAATCATGAGTGGATGAGACTCAGAACAAGTCCGAGTGGGAATTAACTCACCCGAGTGAATAAATGCATATCGAGTGGTATTTGATTGAGTGATAACCCGAGTGAAGAAGGTTTATGAATTCCGAGTGAGAAAACCCTTATTTCCGAGTGGATCTTACGTGTGACTTTCCTGAGTGGAAGTATGGAACTGAGTAAACTTCCAAGGGAAGGAAAGTGTATTCTCCGAGTGAGAAATTTAAGTCTATGTCGAGTGATGAATGTGAAGTACATTCCCAATTGTGTTGAAGTTAAATACACCGAGTGGTATGGGAAGTAGTATTCCGAGTAAGTGGATGAGTTTTACCGAGTGAAACAGTGTATGAAGAGATTCGGATTTGGAATGAAAATTTTGAGTAGAAGAATGATAGGAAAAAAATAAAAGGGAGTCGGTTTTTGAAGTACATTACCGAGTGAGAAAGGACTAGGCTTGGAATGATTTAACCGAGTAAGAACCATCAGAAATGACTCGGATTTGGGATATAATACCGAGTGACAGGCCAAGCAAATTAGGAGTCGGTGTGGGGGTGAATTACCAAGTGAATGATGGGAAAAATGAGTCGGTTTCATGGGAATACCGAGTGAGGATTGGCTGACTCGCTCAAGCGAGTCGGATTTCGCTTGAGCGAGAAGGACCCCTGATGCATATTTCTCTACTTCGCTCAAGCGAGCAAGCCACGCTCAAGCGAGCCTTGTATTTGTTGGCTCGGAAGAAGAATTCCAGTCGGCATAGTGGTTAACCGAGTGGAATTTTCACTCGGTATTCAGTGTCAGTTTTGCGTGTTGACTTCAATTTTGTCTTTTAATGATTATTTTAATTCAATCATGCGAATTATAGCTAGTGGGCGGCCAGAAATGGGCACTGACTCAACATATCTCCTTATTTAAATCTCCACTGCCACTCCATTAACACTCCACTAGCAGCCCACTCACAAAAGCTGTTCCCCATTTAGTTTTCCACTTAGCAGCCCACTCCTTATTTAAACCAGCACAAGGACTCTTAGAGAACACACACACGAAACACACCTCCATCATTCTTCTTCCTACAAGTTACTTTCTCTCTCTTTTCTCTTCTGTTTCACTCGGAATTCATGCGGGACAGTGAAAGGGAACCTCTGTTTCTCCTCCAGGAGATCCATAAAGGTAAGGGGGTATATTCTTGGGTGCTCTGTGGGAAAACCGAGTGAAGGAAAGGGTTAAGGAACTTGTTCCTCACCTTTCCAGGATAGATTCAGTGTTGTGTGAATTAAATGCCTTAATTGTTATTATTTGTATTTATATATATATATATTTGTTATTAAATGCATATAATCAGTGATGAATTGTGAAATGATATGAACTGTATTGGACTGAAAATACTAAGCATCATGGGTACCGTGTGATTTCTAGTGAAAAATTATGAATAGAAGATGGATTTAATGATAACAGGTTCTGTTTTATGTTAATCCGACCGGTTTTACATCTATAACAACTCAGTTTTGCTTAGTTTCAATCGGATTCAACCTTAACTGAATGTATTTCATTCTGATAGAACAATTCTTCACTCGGTAAACAACCTAATTTCACTCAGAGAACTTTTTCTAGTTTATTTCCACTCGGACAACATCTTCCCAGTTGATATCACTCGGAAAACATATTAATTTCATTTAGTAAACTCTGCTCAATTTTATTTCACTCGGATTCATAGTTAATTCATGCGGAAAACTCATTTTCACTCGGAATCAAACCTGTTTCAGTCGGAAAACTGCCTTCCAGTTCATTTTCACTCGGACCCAAACTTGTTTCAGTCGGAAAACAGTTTTCCAGTGTAATTTCACTCGGATTTTTAGCCAGATCGTTTGGAAAACCCTTCTCAGTATGATTCCACTCGGAATCATACTTATTTCACTCGGATTTACCCTTGTTTCACTCAGAAAACTCTGTTTTTAGTGTTTTTCGCTTGGATTTTCATTTAGAAACTATTCTTTAATACTTTTTAAATTATTGGGAAGTTATAATTATTATTATCATTCTTATTCTATTATTATTATTATTCTAATTATTATCAATCTTAATATTGTTATTATTATTATTAGTTTTATTGTTATTAACATTGTTAACGTCTTAATTATGAGTATTTACATAAAGAATATATTATTTTACTCTTTATGGAAAATATAATTTTAACCAAGATATAATAGATATATTTCTAAAATAATAAACGAATATCTTACAATGTTTAAATAATTGATGGAATTCAAAGAACTTGGGAATGATATGATGAGACTGGAAACACATAAGATACCCAAGGAATCAATTGATAAACTAAATGCATTTCGCATCATGAAAATATTTTTGAAGAAGAAAAACCTCTAGAGCATACACTTGGTACAGTGGAGGACACTCACGTTCGATCTCCATGAAGAATCTTGGGAGTACAACTGGAACGGCAACCCAATGGCATCAGAGTCGCGCCTGATAGCCGGGTGAGACGATGCAATTCTAGTGTACTTTGACTAAATGACGGAGTGTAACTATGATCGTAGGGATCCAAGTTCCAAAAAAAAAAACATTTAAATCAATGATGAGAACCAATGAGTTCATTTGTACCATATGGAACTTGGGCGGACCCTGATCGTTCTAGATGATTGGAATGGTGATATTCCAAAGAATGAGAAGAAGATGAAACGATTTATTGGGCCCACATGCATCATGAGATTTAACCATAGATAAATCATAATAAATCCAAACTCATGCATTTCATTACAGCATATTTGATTGTTATATTTATGAATATGTTAATTATATGATTTATGTGATATTATATGTTAACTGGATTATGTCCGCACCGGATTAACCAATCAGGGTCTTGGGTTATACTCACCCTTACTGTTGACAATTTTCAGAGGAATTAGGAAATCAAGAACCTGAGTATGAAGAACAGCAATATGCTGAACCAAATGAGAACGCTCCTTAAATAGAATATAAGTAGCTGAATATTGACAGATGACTGTATAATATTTAAGGGTGCCTACGTGCCCCATTCTGTTAAGAGTACAATTACTTGCAGTTTGTGAATGACTATGTGATCTATATAATATTGCTTCCACTGATATGCCATTATTTTATTTTTAAAAAAAAATAATAAAAAATATTCACTTTTTCTAAAAAAATTGTTAACACTCTCAGTTAAATAAGATAAACCTACAGAAGGAATCGTCTTATCTAACCGAGGGTGTTACACCTTCTAAGAATTAACATTGGATGATAAAGAAGAAGATATCAAAGACAAGGACACAACACAAGAAGTGGGAACTCAACAAAAGGAATGGATCATCTTAAAAGACCATCCTTTGGATAACATCATAGGTGATGTCATAAAAGGTGTAAGTACCCGTCGCTCTTTTAATACTTGCAATCATTTAGCTTTTTTCTCTCAAATTGAACCTAAAACCATTGATGAGGCTATTATTGATGAGCATTAGATGTTGGCTATGCAAGAAGAACTAAATCAATTTGAAAGAAATCAAGTTTGGGAATTAGTGCCAAGACCCAATGATCATCAAATAATAGGTACTAAATGAGTTTTTAGGAACAAATTAGATGAAAATGGTATAATCACTAGAAATAAAGCTAGATTAGTTGCTAAGGGGTATAATCAAGAAGAAAGAATAGATTATGAAGAAACATATGCTCCTGTAGCTAGGTTAGAAGCCATAAGATTATTACTAGCTTTTGCTTGTTGTATGGACTTTAAGCTTTATCAAATGGATGTCAAAAGCGCTTTTCTAAACGGTTATATTCAAGAAGAAGTTTATGTAAATCAACCTCCCAGTTTTAAAAATCACAAATTACCAAACCATGTTTTTAAATTGAGAAAAGCTTTATACGGTTTGAAACAAGCTCCAAGAGCTTGGTATGAAAGGCTTAGTAAATTTCTTTTAGAAAATAATTTGGAAGAGGAAAGGTTGATACTATACTTTTTATAAAATGCAAAAACAATGACATTCTTTTGGTACAAGTTTATGTTGATGACATAATATTCGGTGCTACTAACAAAATTCTTTGTCAAGAGTTTGCCAAGATTATGCAAGATGAATTCGAAATGTCCATGATGGGAGAGCTCACCTTCTTCCTTGGATTACAAATCAAACAAGAAAATGAAGGGACTTTTATTAGTTAAACAAAATATTGCAAAGAGCTACTCAAAAGGTTTGAAATGGACAAGGCAAACGAAATGACTACACCCATGAGTACATCTTGCTATTTAGACAAAGATGAGAAGGGTAAGGACGTTGAAATAACCAAATACCGAGGTATGATTGGCTCCTTACTTTACTTGACAGCTAGTAGGCCTGATATTATGTTTGCTGTATGCATATGTGCTAGATATCAAGCATGTCCTAAAGAATCACATCTCACTGCCGTAAAAAGAATTTTAAAATACCTTGTGGGTACTCAAAATATTGGTTTATGGTATCCCAAAGGTGTTGAATGTAATCTTTTAGGATATTCTGATTCTGACTTTGCTGGTTGTAAACTTGATAGAAAGAGCACTAATGGCACATGTCATTTACTTGGTAGTTCCCTTGTTTCTTGGCACAGCAAGAAACAAGTAAGTGTTGCCTTATCAACAGCTGAAGCAGAATATGTAGCAGCTGGCAGTTTTTGTGCTCAAATTCTTTGGATGAGACAACAACTTCTTGATTTGGTGTTATTTTAAACAAAGTTCGTATCAAATATGATAATACTAGCGCCATAAATATCTCCAAAAATCTTGTCATGCACTCTAGGACTAAGCATATTGAAATAAGACATCCTTTTATAAGAGACCATGTTTTAAAAGGAGATTGTGTTCTTGAATATGTTGATACTTCAAAGCAATTGGCAGATATTTTTACAAAACCACTTGCAAAGGAACCATTCATATACATTAGAAGGGAATTAGGAATCCTAGATATGACCAATTGTGTTTGAATAATAAGTGATTTTGATAATTCCTTATTTTACAACATGTTTAATGAGTTTGTAATTAATTGTGGTATGATCTCCAATATTCTTGTCTGAAATCTGCATAATCTATGTATTTCTGAACTATGTAATCGATTACGAAGAGATACATAATCGATTACTAAGTTTTTGTTTCATGCGTAATCGATTACCCCCAGTTCAATAATCGATTACTAAGCCTCTGTTTCATGCGTAATCGATTACCCCTCCTTAGATAATCGATTACTAAGCTTCTGTTTTATGCCCAATCGATTACCACCTCTATATAATCGATTGCCAACGGTTCAACTTCCTGCTAATCGATTATAGTCATCTCCTAATCGATTGTAAAGACTCTGTTTTTAACGTAATCGATTACCCCATGTGCTCTAATCGATTACACCACGTGCAAAATGTTCCAACCTCCTTAGAAACCGCGTCCTAATCGATTAGCCTCTGCTGCCTAATCGATTAGCTTCATGACAGGTGCAGTCAAAGTGCAGAATTCCATTGGATTTCATTGGCCCAATCACTCCCTACCTCATTAACTTTCTTTTCTTCTTTCTAAACCCTAATTTTACGCTATATATACCCCCTCTTCCACTCTCTCATCTCACACCACTCCTTCTTCCAATCTCTTAACTTCTAAGAGCTTTTCAAAAGCCTCTCATTCTCTTCTCTTTTTTTGCATTCTCCTTCTCATTTCCATGTCTTCCTCAAGAACGGTTAAGAGAGCAAGGTCCTCTATGGCCCAAACAAACAACCCCCTAGACTTCTCTAGATTTTTCTCTTCCCCTAGAGACCTTCAAAATTTCTTTAAGAAATTTTTTTGAAAAAGACATCATCTCCTCTCACTTTATAAATGCTGAAAATTTTGACCACCCTAGCTTCACCTTCACCCAAAGTCTCTATCACTATAACCTCTTTCCCTTCCTCACTCTCAAGGAAGAGTTCTATTATCCTGAGCTTATGAGGGTATTCTATTGCAACCTTAGGCTTATGGATGGGTTGCTAGAAGCAAGAGTCAAGAATGTGACTCTTAGGATCACTAATGCCCAACTTGTGGAAATCACACAACTTTCGCTTAATGATGCTGAGTTTGTTAGAGGAGATCCCGAGGATGAGTGGGATTTCAACGCCATCAATGCCTGCCAATCACTGTGGAAGGCTGTCCACCTAAGGAGCAACCATAAATTGGTAGGCCACTTAACTATGAATAACCGCCTCCTCCACTTCTTTTTGGTTAAACTTTTGGCTCCTCGTGGTGGGAACTATGCATTGGTTGAAGAAGATGATGTCTTGTTGATGTGGGCTATTCAAAATCAAAAGGAAATCAATTAGGTTCAAATGTTGAAACTGCATATGCTCAGGGCAAAGGATCAACAAAAACTCCCCTATGCCATCCTTCTCACCAAAATCTTCAAAGCCTTTGGAGTTAATCTTGCTGGAGAACTTTCGGAGAAAATTCCTCCTAAAGCTTGTATTGGTACTCATCATCTCACTAAGATGGGTATTATCTATGTGAATGGAGCTTGGCTCTCAAAAATTGAAGGCATTAATGCCAATATTCCTTTTGAAGCTCCTGCTGATGAACCTGCCCCTCCTCCTCCTGCAACTCAAGGCGAACCATCCACCCCTGCTGATCATTTCACTTCACTTTATGCATATCTTGATCACCGCTTTGATAGGCTTGAGAACTCTCTGCAAGAGTTCCAAATGACTGAGCAGCAGCATTTCGAGATCATGCAACAATGATATGACGAGTTGTCTCATCAAATCTCAGAATTCTATTTCTTTAATCTGGATAATTAGATCCATTTTCATCATGCTTTGTTTCAGTTACATTTAATTATATTTTTGAATTTTCATTCTGTAATTTCCATTCTGTACTTTCCCTTTTGCAATGAATAAAATTTCTTTTCGTTATATCTCTATTGCTTTACTGATTTTTGATGATTACAAAGGGGGAAAAATATTTGAAGTTCATCTAATCTGTTTGGTAAAATCAACTGTGTTAAAAATTGAATGATAATAACAAGTGGTTAACAAGTGGATTAGATAATTATCTCTATGGCATAAATTCATTTAGATAGGGGGATATATTTCTTAAGAGATAATAATCAAGAGATAACTTGTTAGAGATAACCCTTTGCAGAATTAGATATGTTTTTGTAGATAATGATTAAGAGATAAAATTAGAGATAATGATTAGAGATAATTTTATTTTGAACTAACATCCTCAAGAGATGAACATTATTTGTCATCATCAAAAAGGGGGAAAATGTGTTTGAATATGCTTTCAGGTTTGAAGATTTTGATAATGACAAAGGGCTCTTGAAGAAACTCATGAAGAAAACAAGAAAACAATATCAGACTTGCAAAAACACACGGGTTAATTGATTACGAGGTCCCAGATAATCAATTAGATAACTTCTATTTTACCAGCTAATCGATTAGACAGACCATCCTAATCGATTACAAGGGTTCTGTTTATCAACTAATTGATTACACCAAGAGACCTAATCGATTACCAAGCTGAGAAATCAGATTAAATGCATCAGGTACTTATGCTAATCGATTGCAGGACTTCTACAATCGATTACAAGGCTTCTTGAATAACACCTAATCAATTAAAACATATCAACTAATCGATTACAAGGCTACTGTTTGTGCACTAATCAATTACACACAAGGCACAATCGATTACCAAGCTGCGTAACCAAATTAAATGCATCAGGTGCCATCACTAATCGATTACAAGGCAAGGAGTAATCGATTACCAAGGTTCTGTGTCACACCTAATTGATTACATGGTGTACCCTAATCGATTACAGCATGAAATACACTGAAGTTTTCAAAGTGTAGTCGATTACAGCTCGAGGCGTAATTAATTACAGTCGTGCCAGAATTAGTGGAAATTGCTTTTTAGTGGGAAACCAGCTCATTTCTCCATATCTCTCAGACACCCATCATATGCAACAGCTAGGAACTCCACCAAACTCCATCAAGGCTGTATAAATGCATGTCAAACTCAAGCACAACAACAGGGAACAAGAAGTAATCAATCTTTAGTTGCATTTGTGATTAATGAGTTTATTTCCTTGTATATTCTAAAATCTTTGAGCTAGAATTTGCATATCCTCTCTTGTTGAGAGTTAGAACTTGTATGAGCTTTCAATTGCCTATTCACTCTATTGAGAGTATATATCTTGTAAACATCATCACCAAACACCAAGGTTTTCACTCTAGGTTGAGTGGTCATAAAGGTTGGGGTTCAACCTTTGGGTTATTGAGAGATTATGAGATTGGGTGGGTTACCCTTTGTTTATGAGGATTGAGTTCTTGAGTGTGGGACACTAGGAAGCTGTAATTGCTCAAAGCTTGTAATCTTAAATTCTCAATAGTGGAAATCCTTCAAGTGGGTTGCTTGAAGGCGAGACATACACCAAGGTGGTAGAACTCGTTAAATTGGTTTGCAAGCTCTTCTCCCTTACTCTTTTACATTCATACACTGCATTTGATTGGTTTGTTGTTGATTGATTGTGATTTACCTACTTGAGCTTGCTTGAACTAGTTGCTTTAAAGTGTTGCACACCAAGTGCTGATAAATTGCTTCCGCAATATTTACTACTTGATTTGCATTGACTCTTGTTCTAAACTTGCCTTTTCTTGCATAAACTCTAAACCTGTGATAAAATAACTAAGTTCAAAGGCATTTTAAGCAAAATTTTAAAAACTCAATTCACCCCCCCTCTTGAGTTGCGAGGCCACTTGAATAATAGTCTCATCCTCCTTAGGGTCCTTCTCAACTTGTTTTTCCTTTAGTGGCATTGGACCTTCATATTGTGTACCACTCCCAAGCGTTACAGCGATGGGATGGTTGGATAGACCTGCATCTGGTGTTTCTAGAAATGTTCCTGGAATTTTGGTAGAGTTGGAAGCCTGTTGAACAATCTGAGTTTCCAATATCTTGTTATGGGTGTCTAATGAGTCAACCTTTAAAGCTATGTTCTTTATCGCCTCAGAAAACTCGTTATTGTACTTAAGTTGTGTAGTTACAAATGTTTCCATCAAAGACTCCAATCTGGATTTCTGTGGAACATAGGATCCTTGTGGTTGTCTGTAACTATTCTGATTGTTTTGGAATGAAAGAGGTCTATTTTGGAAACTAGGTGCTCCTTATGGTTGTCTAAAATTATTTCCATGGTTACCACCATAGTTCCCAATCACCTCAACTTGATGCACCTCTGCTTCGGTAGCTTGGGATACTCCTAGCTGACAACCTATAATGGTATGTCTTGAAACACCATATAATTTACAAACCACATTAGCAGTACCTGTACCTAGTTTATCAAACTTAACAGACAAAGCTTCCACCTTAGCAGTAAGTAAAGAAATAGCATCAAGAGAGTACTTACTTGGAGTTTTTGTTGGCAAACTCCATTCAGAAGACCATTGGTAGGTGTTCTTTGCCACCTCTTCTATAAGGTTATACCCTTCATCCATATTCTTACTAGTGAAAGCTCCGCCAACTGCGGCATCCAAGGTAACCCTTTGGTTTGGGGTTAAACTGTTATAGAAGATATAGACTGTCAACCATCGTTCCACTCCATAATATGGACACTCTCGAATCATCTCCTTGTACCTTTCCCATGCATCATACAATGTCTCATCATCTTTCTGGGTGAAAGTGATGATGTGCTTCCTCAACCAGTCTATTTTGCTTCGTAGATAAAATTTGTTGAGGAAGGCATGAGACAACAGCTCACATGTAATGATTGACCCCTCCGGGAGTAAATACAACCAAGCTCTAGCCTTATCCCTTAAAGAAAATGGGAAAGCCCTAGCCAGATTGCATCACTTGAGATGCCATTTACCTTGAGTGTATCATCATACTCAAGGAAGATTTAGGGGTACAGATTTGGATCCTTGGATGGAAAACCTCCAAATTGGTTTTGCTGCACCATTGAGAGCAAGAAAGGCTTCAATTCGAAGTTGTTCGCCTCAATGTTGGGCCTAGTGATGCTAGGCCTCCTACCCATTGCATTGGATACTGTAAAATCACGAAGGGCTCGGTTATTAGGGTTGTCCATTGGCTCTTCAGTATTTGAACTTAAAGCTTGTTGCTTATTTTGTTCAAGTTGTTTCCAAAATGCTCTGATCTTATGGAGGGTCTTTCAATTTCTGGATCAATAATGTGTTCAAAACTATGACTCCATCGCATAAATGGACCTGCACAATCTATAAAAACATAAACCAAAGCGTAATTTTGCAAAAAAAAGAAAAACCAAAAAAAAATTATACAGAAAAATAAAAGAAGATCTAGTCTAATCAAAACACTACTTTGCCAATATGGGGGAACATAATCCCCGGCAACGACGCCAAAAACTCTATAGCCAACCGCAAGCGTATGGGGTATCGCGTAATAAAAAGAATATCGTTCCCATAAAGATTATGCCCAAGTACTAGTTTTGTAGTGGTTCAATTATTCAGACAATTCTCAAAGTGACTTTTAATATAGAAAATTTTTAAAAACAAAATCCAAATACATGCGAACTTCAAGAACTAAACTTGTTTGCTTTGAATTAGATCAAATGAATGGTAAAACTCTTGGGATTCAGGTATACGATCATGTCATGTATTGATTTCACCTAAGGCCTTTCTATTTATGAATTCGTGTTCTAAGGTAAGATTTTCGAATTTAATTAACATTTTCCTCTCAGAACAACATTAATATGCCTAATTAATATAGAACCGCGTTCAATCTATTATTTAGACTCATTAAGAATAATGAAATCCCATGTAACCTCAGAGTGTCATGTTCACTTTTGTGACCCATAACCCTAAGTTCAATTTCATGCGTTCAAACAACTAATTAATCTTTCAATTATCTTAGTGTTTAAGTTCGATTGAGCCTATCTCTAGATCTTTAAAAGCATTAAACACTCATAGAAATTGAATAGAAACGAAGGTTCCATAAACAGAAAAATCTCAGGTTCAATTCAATACAATAACATGTCACACCCCTAACCCAAGATTGGAGTTTAGTTACATATGCCTAATTCAATAAACCCAAAATAAAGATCATGTTCAGAAGATTACATAATTCAAAGAGAGATTTAAAGAGAGAAAAGAAGAAAAATGAACAAGCACTCACAATGTCGTCTGATTCTTCTTCCCAAATTCTATAATTGGTGTGTTCTTCAATGTTGAACTCTTGATTTCCTTCAAATCCTCTACAGGAAGTGCTCTAGTTTTCTTCCTAAAATGTCTCTAAAATGACTATCCCCCTTTCCCCCTAAGTTTTCCCTTCTTTTTCTCTAAAATTTTACGAAAACTGAAGGTAACTGCTAAAAACGTGAAAATCCCACTAGCATTGGCAAAATCCACTAGTAGTGGATCGTACTGTGTGACACCCAGACACATTGAAAATTGGAAACTAGATAGAAACCACTGGCAGTAGGAAAATCCACGGCCAGTAGATTTTTTTGCAAGGAGTTCCACGGCCAGTGGGAAATCCTACTGGCAGTGGGTTTTTCTGATTCAAGTTTCCCATTCATCCAGTGTGTTCCACGGCTAGGGGGAAATTCCATTACCAGTGGTTTTCTCTGAGCTTTGGCAAACATGCGTTTTGTGGGTGTTTTTGGGTTCCGAAATGCTTTCTTTTGGTACATCCTTCTTCAAGTATTGGAGTGGATTTAATCTTAAGTCTTCTACAAGGTTGAAATCTTCCCATTTTCATCATTCCATTCAAAGTCTTCCAATTCCTTTTGCTAATAAGCTTATCTCATGAAGGTTCTTGTAAAATACAACTACCCAAGTAGCATGTGCGAAAATAGAAGAATAACCATGGAAATTAGGGGAAAATAAGATAAAATAAACTAAAACTAAAACTAAGACTACATGGACCCTAAAACCAATGCAACCTAAACACTTATCAATTTAGCTTCTGATATCTTCATGAAAACATAGATAATTTTGTTACAGAAATTTTGACACCAAGTTTGCCCAAATCAAAGGTCGTATGAGAGAGTTATGAATTTTTTCTGAACCTTGTGCAGGGGAAAACGTCCAAACGGTGGAATTTTGAGGCGAACATACTTAATCTTCAATTTTGGGGTTGACAAAGTAGGAATCAGAGTTTGAGGCTAGAAATAGGGATTCTAGATCTCTTTAAAATGAAAAGATTGGGACCAGAATTATTCGATTCCAAGATCATATGAGAAAGTTAGGCTTAGAACCCTGAAGGTACTCGGGTCGGGTTTTAACACGATTTATAAAGAAACTGATTTATGGAAAAACGAGGGTGATAGAGTTTGAACCATGTTTCTGCCTCTTCAGGAAAAGTTCCTAAAACATTTAAACGTGTCACTAGAGACTAAGCATGCCACCATCGGATATTTCGAAGCATACGCACGGTCAAATGTAGGCGACATTAAAGGTTCTGATTGGGTTGGTTAGGCCAAGTCAGACACCCTTGATCTTTTATAAAAGGATCCTAACAGGACTATTTTCCCTATTAGATCACTAGTTTTAGGTCAAACGGTCAGAGTTCGGCCTCAGACTAGGTCCTACAGTTCAAATCTGAGGAACCGTGTGATATTTTATTATTAAATATAATTATCAAATAAATAAATAATTTAAAATATATAATTTTAAAATTAATTATTATAATTATTTATCTATTAAGTATTGTTGACAGGAAATAATTATCAACTGATATAATTATAAATTAATTAGTACCTAAAATAATCATCATTAACGTATTATTTTTAATCAAACAGTATTGTCAAACGTTATTTATTATTTTCTTATCTCTGTTTCTCTCACTCATTATACTCTCTCGGTATTCTTATACTTTATATTAAGCTTCGCTTATCCCTATTGTTCTCATTCTAAACTGTTCAGGGAACATATCAAAGCCTTGAGCTTCTAACCAAAAGATTAACAAAGTATCCTTCGAGTCCTGAGGGTCTAGTTTCATATTCTCAAGAATTAGGGTTGTAATAATCAGTGTAAATCCAGGGCTTCCTAGAGGTTCCTCCTCTAGGTCTTTATCCTCTTCTGGAACCTCCATGATAACTAGTAGTCAGGCAGGTATTAGTGGGAGGTCAGTAGAATCAGTTATCGTTATGTCAGCAGGAACGAGTTTATGGTCTCCCTCTACTATAATCTTGGTGCGCTCACGCCTAGTACATGAACGAAGGCGAATCGGTGGTCTACAATAGGTGTAAGGGTGAGCACTCTCTTCTAAACAAAATAGAAGGTGTCATTTCTGACATCCTCTCATAATCATCAATCAATTACCAACATGGTACTCATACTCAGGGGGAAACTAGTTCTTCTAAGTTACATCACACTTGTCCAACTTTCCTAACGTTCCTAATACCATACCCCATTTCCACAACTAATCTTTACTACTATTAGAACAGGTTTTATCATAATAGTTATTCAATCACAGTTATAGCATATCAATGTTACGTAATGCAATGCATGAATTCCTTCATTGTAGTCAGATTATTCGTTCTTCTTATTAGTTTATATGTATGCATGTGGGCCTATTCTTATCTCATCAATCATTCTGAACATCATCATCAGAACCTGTCCTATACAGCCTGTCTCTATACACAACATTTCTAGACTAGAGCGGTCGGAGCCCACCAAGTCCTCTTATTACATACTCAGGTACGAAGACTCACAGGTCTTGCTCAACATTGGATCCATCTCATCACATCAATCAGACTAAGACTTGGCTCTCCACGACCATAGCTACACTTCATCTTTAGTCGAAGTACATTAGGTTTCCCATGGACTGTGTAGCATTGGGCGTGAATCCAAACCATTAAATGCCTGACCCAATTGTACTCCGAAGATCATTCACAGGGATCGAATGCGAATGTTCTCCAGCGTATCCCAGTGTATGCTCTAGTTTCTTAACCAATCATTCTAGTGCAATGATGCATGTTTCACACAACATTCTTATTTTTTCTCTTGGTACTTATCACTGGTAGAGTCCCACTAAAGACTCATTTTCATTCTAAATACCCTTTGTTTCACGGCTATTGACTATGTCTAAGATATAGGTCTTATTGGTTGTGTAAGTGAGTCAAAAGTTATGGTAGTTGAGCTCTTTGAAGGTTGAGTATTTCTTCATAGAGGGTATATAATCATATCACTTTCATAGTAACTGGGTAGTTAAGAATGAAAATCACTAAGCAATCAATCATGCCTTTCACTTGGTACTTCTCATCATATTCTCATACTCATTTCTTTTTATGTCTTATATCTCGCTTTTCATTGTGGGACTTATTACCGTGACAGATACATATTAGCTTTTACTTTTGATGCACCATTATCATATCACATTGATACAGATACATTCATAGTATAATTAGACAGTTACGATATCATTAACATTATCACTGATTAAATTTAATAGATTATCAACATTGAAATAACATCATATAGTCCATCCATCCTTCACCTAACTCGTCCCATCTGATTATCATATGTATACCACTTAATTGTTACTTACTACTCACCCCTATTAGATTCACTCCTTACAGTTCAAGTTAAGTTTTATGAAGCTTACTATTATTTTGTGAAAGTTGTAGCCCTCTTGCTTCCAGGTCTTACTCTTAAGTTAAATTGAATACTTACTCATATTTGTATTGTATTATGGTTCAAATAGGTTTCTGTAACTTATTACGAATACGAGTTGATTGTGAGAATAAGTTTTACTACTAAGGGTTGGTAATAATTTATTAATTATATGATCATGTCACACCTTTACCTTATTAGTGTTTCCTAGTGATGACACTTGGATATCCTGTCTATTATAGTTGTAATTATATAATCATTATACCCAAGTAACATTACTAATTAAAATGTTAATTATCGTTAGGATATAATAATCATGTACTAGTCTCATTATCAGATATTGGTTTCTTTTCGAGTATACTAATTTTATTCCCTTACGCATCATTTGTCTATTTTTTAGTCTAATTTAACCGGTCTAACTATTTATACTCTGATATACTTTAGTCATCCTATATACAATTTAGTCACTCAAACCTTGATCTCATGAACTTTATTAAGAAAACCCATAATTTAGGTCTTGTACTAGTAGTCCACATTATTATTCACTTATTGCTATCCCTTTTATTAGCCTAAGTACTAATAATTTGTAAGTTCATTTACTATTAGTTTATTTTAACTGCAATGTCTTTCTTTATCTCAGTTTACCTTGCTTAATAGTAATTTATTATGAATTAACTTACTTAATTCTATTACACTTATACTTTATCATTTACTAGCAACTTCTAAGTTTTATTTTGATAACTTAACTTTTTAGTATAACCTTAAACATTATAAAACCATAAGACCTAGTCTTAGTAATTTTTAACTTGAGAAGTACCATTATTTAAAGTCACTTATTCTACTTATTTAATTATTAGAATTTCTTCTAAGTACTATGTTTTAGCATTTACTAGACCATTACTTACATAGTTATTCATACCTTGATTTCTTTAATTACCATTATATCATTTAATTTATTACCATTCTACTTTTTAAATTAAACTTTATTATCTTAAAGAATGACATCTTTGAAAATCTGGTAAAATAAGATAAGGTGCCAAAAACATTCCGTTTAATAAAATTTCTCAAAAAACACGTCTTTTAGAATCGACTCCGGTCACTTAACAATGAAACTAATTTTTAATTGCGGGACTTACCAAACAAATTTACAACAAATTACATATTGATACATAAAATATAAATTAATAATGATATAACCATATCGAAATACTAACCGAGCCTGCCTAACTCTAAAATTCGTAATTCTTCCACCTTGGCTCCTATTTCGGTAGAATTTCTTCTGGTTGCCCAATCATCAAGGCACACATTACGAGATTTTATAAAATACTAAATTTTATTTTTTCATAATAAAATCATCCTCGATTATTTAAAATTTTATATTTAAAAATCTGACCGCTGGATCGCGATGAAACTTAAAACTATAATCCCCAGGTACTAGAATAACGTTACGGGATAATTTTAAGCCACAATGAACCAAAAAGAGGCTTCCCTTACCTCATGGTTGCTTACGGTTTTGGGGAAGAGCAAGGGATAGCTCGCTGAAACCCCATCAAACAGTTCAAACAGTCCACCGATAAACGCTGGTAACTCCCAATCCTAAGAAAAAAGCATATGCATGGTTAAGGTGGAAGAGGTGGCCACGGTTATGGCCTTTAAAATAGCAAAAGAACTCCATTTTATTTTTCAAAATAAAACTAATTTGGGCCAAAAGAAATCAAGAAAAGATTCAAGAGGAAGAAAGTGTTAAAACCCATCTTGGAGTATCTTGAGTACCTCACGGTTTTGAAGTTCTTTGAGCAAGAGGATGAAGTTGGTTTTATGAGTCTATTTGCATATAAGAAAACTAAGAATGAAGGGCTGTTTTGGTTATGGTTTGGTCATGGTTTAGAGAGAAGGAAGGAGAGGAAGTAAAAATTTTAGAATTATGGAAGGTGACAGGAGGAGGATGGCTGTGATTTTTGGTGGTTTGTGGTAGCCTTTGGGAGGTGCACGGTGGCTATGGGAGGAAGAAAATTGGTGGCTGTACTTCAAAATTATAAAGAAGAGAAAATGGATTGATGGTTCTGGCCGTGAGGATTGAGAATTGGAGAGGAGTGTTGAATTTATTCTAAAGAAAAGGAATGTCATCATGAAGTTGTTAGCATTTAATATGTATGGTGGAAGGCAGTTGGAGTTGTAAGCTGAGTGACTGGCCGGCCTCTCTTGGAGGTGACACCTGTCCCAGGAGGTGGCGAGTGATGGTGGTTGATTGGAAACCGGTCACTGGAAAATTAATTTGTAATCCAATGGGTTTAGGCGTGTAGGATTTTTAGGAACCAAAAATGAAGGACGTTAAAAATAAATGAGATAATTCATAGAGGTAGAATCTCTAGTAAATTAATATGGAAAGAAATAAATTAAATATTTAATTGAGTTAGAATTAAGAGAAATAAGGATTTTAAGGTGAATCGGTGATTTAAAATAAATTTTAGAAGGATAAGATAATTTAGAACTAAATTTTAAAGGAAATGGCATCAGGAGCCTGACGCATGGCTTGGCATTGGCACGTAGCGTCAGGTGAGAATTAATGAACTGATGCATAGTGCCAGTGTAGCATCAGTGTCATAATCAATTTAAATGGAACATGAAAAAATAAAACGCTCAAAATACCATCGTCTTCCTTTTTCTCTTCCCCGACAGATTTTGCTCAAAACTTGGTGGAAGCTTTTGATTCCTTTCATTTTGGACCTTGAGAGTGGAGGTAATGCATGTGGGAACCTCTATTTTAAGATCTCTTCCTTTCCTCCACTTTCTCTCCCTCAAAACCGAATTTGCATGTGATGTTGGGGGTTTGACTTTCGTGTTTTATGGACTTGTGAAGCTTAGGTTTTACGTTTAGCGTGTCAAGGAAGGCAATATACTAATAGATTGTGTATTTTGGTTATCGTAGATGCCGGAACGAGCGTTAGAGGGATGATTGGTGAAGCGGGTATTGAATTTAGAAGAGGAACAGTGAATCAAGTGACCAAAGTAGGCAACCGACACCAAGTACAAATTATTGAAGCTTAGAATCGAGGTAAGGGGTATTCAGGTCATAATTAATTAGGATTAGGTTATATGATAGCTTCAGGAAGCTTAGAATTTAATTAGGAGTTGTTAGAAATAATGCTGATTAGCCAAGTGTAATTTATATAATTATATATGTATATTTTTGTGTGATTAAACAATTAAATATTGAGGAAATACATTAATTGACTAGTTATATGTTAGAAAGTAAAGAAATAAGTATGTGAATTATATGCATGAGTAATACTAAGTGAAGCATGAATTATGATGTATATTAATGAGGTGTATGTTATTTTAATCATGCATAACTTGATGAAAATGATGGGATGATGATTATGGAAATATTATAACATGGCTTGTGAGGGCTGAGTCTGTGTGGCCACCCTATATGGTGAGTATATATCTGTTTTTGATATTTATACATGAGATTGATGATGTTTTAGCCATGTTTGATGTGATTTGGTATGCAATATATGGTGTGGGATGGCCGACGGTATGTGTAGCCCTTTGTTTTTTGGCTCCCTTGGTTTTTGTGCCCCGTTGAGCTACCTAGTGGTCAAGTAGGACCCAAGGGTCAAGGCGGAGAGTCAAGCAGGACTTGGTGGACCAAGTAAGGTCCACAGGGTGTCAAGTAAGACCCCCAGTTGAAGGCCGATCCTTTAGTATCTGGATACTAGGAGTCAAAGATATATGTGAGTCAGTTGTGTATATGTGTAATGTGATATTGATATATGTGTTTATGATGAATGATAAATTGATGTTATGATGTTTATGACGAATTTAACGATTTGTGATATATGTGATGTGATATAAGTTTGAATATATGTTGATGCAATGTATGTCGATTATGTTGTTTCAGAAATTAAAGTGATGCTTAGGTCTACTACGAATTATCAAGAACTAGATAAAGTGAATCTAATCATAAATATAAATATAGTGGAGCTGGTAAGTTAGTTAATGATATGGAAAGTAGGTAGTAAATGCTTAAGTTTATTATTCATCATTCTATATTAATTACGATATGCTAAACACTCACCTTTACTGTGGTTTATTTAATTTTAGTGACCAGTGATAGGGAGGATGCTCATGCCTGAAGGTGCGCCAAGTGAAGAATTGATGCCAAGCTGTGAATGGAATTATGAAATGAATGAATTATATTATGTGTTTATTGTATGTAATGAGAAGTTGCTTTCATGTGAATTGATGACTAGTTTAGTTTTAATACATGTTGATTATGCGTAATGATGATAATGTCTATATGATTGTTTGATGATGATGATTTGAATTATGTTGATTAACATGAATTAGTTATGGTGATGATGTTTGAGATAGGAGTTAGTATGAGATTGTATGATGAGCTAGAAGAATAGGTGATGGTATTATGTTGAATTTTATGAAATTGATGTATAATGATATGGATCCATGGATTGTGTGTTTGATAACGATTATGGATAGGTTTTGTTGATGATTGAAATTTATGTACAATACGATGTTGAGATTGATTAATGATTAGATGATTGGATGGATTAATTATGTATGTAGTTGAATAGGCATTTATATGAAAATAAGGAACTAAATGGGTGATTTTAAGATCTGATGGGTTTCAGGACCCCCGGAAGGGATCAATAGGTTCCCTAGATCATTTAGAAACTGTGTATATAGGTCATGGGCAATTTAGAGTCCATTAAGGTGTTTCGGTGCAAGGGTTTTACACATAAGTAGGTTAAATAGCATTTTGCACATAACTTGTGCATATGATGGAATTTAGGCAATCGGACAACGCCAACAGTTTTGGGATGGGGAAAACATGTGCCTTGTGAAGTTTCATGGCAATCGAACCTGAAACGGGTCAAATGGGTAGGTTAGAAGTTGGACAGTTGGCCTAAAATTTGTAACAACAATAGGTGCTGCTGCTGTCAAGCTGACGCTGGGTGCCAGCCTGGCGCGTAGCGTCAAGGGTACGTTTTGGGGTTCACGCGTAACGTGGACCTATCATGTAGTGTCAGGCCCTGTTTCTGGATTCTGAGTTTTTCTTCAATTTTATGGTAATAAAGGATCCTCAGCTAAGAATTAAATGATGTTTTAACACTTTTCACTGGAAATATTTATTTTCATAAATATTGATTATTTATCTTATTGTTTGTGAAAACTTTATTGTGCAATTTGATTAAACAATTAAAAATAATTATAAAATTGACCAAGGATGTCACAATCTAGCTTTTGATGTCTGCACAAAAAGCATAGATAATTTTGTTATGGAGATTTTAGCACTAAGTTTGCACAAATCAAAGATCGTACAAGGAAGTTATGAATTTTTTAGTGAACCATGCATAGAGTAAAAACGCGAATGATATGATTTTAAGGTGAATTTACTTGATCTTTGAATTTGGGCATGACAGAGTAGGAATTGGGGATCAAGACCAGAAATAGAGGTTAAAGAACTCTTCGAAACAAAGTGAACGAGATCAGAATCATTCCATTCAAGATTTGTTTAGAAGAGTTAGGTCTAAAATACCAAAAATGCGCAGGCCGAATTTTAAGACGAGATTGAAGAAATGAGACAGCACGGAAACGGGGTTGACAGAGTCCGAATCAAGTCTCGGCCTCTTCAGGAAACATTCCTAAAATATCGAAATGAGTCATCGGAGACTGGCCGCATCACCATCAGATACTCTAAGGTATATGCACGATCAAACATATGTGACATCTAAGGTTTTAATTGGTTCGATTAGACCGAGTAAGTTATCCTCGATCCACTATAAGAAAACCCTGCTGGGACTAGTTTCCTTTATGGATCACTAGTCTCAGGTCAAGTTACCGGAAAAGAATGATAACTAGGCCCCATAATACAACACCGGGAAAACCTTTAATATTTTATTATTTAAATATGATTACTTATTATAAATTAATTAAAAACTTAATAAAATATTATTTTAATATTATATATATTTTAATTATTTAATTATTAATTATAATTATATATTTCAATTAAATCTCCGCTAATTTCTCCTAATTAATGAAATAATCTAAGCATGAATCATTAAAGGGTAATTAAGTAATTAATCATAATTTAACAAGGTAAATTTATCATTAACAATTAATTTCTAATACTTATGATATTTTACTACCACTCTCTATTTCTCATCTATCATTATTCTTTCTCACAGCCTCTAATCTCTTATTACACAATACTAGAAAAACCGTTGATAACTACTTCTATTTAGAGACCGATAAGTGTCGTCGTTATTTAACGACCGATATAGTCACCGCATGAATGAAAGGGACCTAGAAAAGAAAATTAGAGACCACATCAATGACCACAGAATCCCGTCGCTAAAATTAGCAAACCACTGTCATTAACCCCGTCGCTAAAGCATACCCGTCGTTACTTTTTACCTCCCTACATTTTTTGGTTTCCCTCCATGGTTTATGTTGGCGCCTAAAATGTAGCAACTGACTCTGTGGGTGCTATAAGTGTCAGGTTGCGACGTGTTCTGTAGCTGTCGTTATATTTATATACTTTGTCGCTATTTCAAAGATGTTGGTGGGGCAACCAAAAAGTTGGAGGGATTTCAAATGTAGCGACGGATGTGGTCATTGCTAGATGTATTATAATAACCCCATCGCAAATGTGGTCACTATCTTTTCCCCCCTCCATTTTTTGTTTCCCTCTAGGAGTTTTTGTTGCACATAAGGTAGCGACCAACGCACGCGGTCGCTATGTCCAGAAAACATAGCGATGAAGTCTTACTCGTAGCTACTGTTACCTGTTAATTTTTGTCTTCCCTCCTAATTCAAAATAAAAAGTAGTGACAGGTAGTTCTTCGGTCACTAATAGGGGCTATTAAGAGATGGTTCATTGCGTGGTCGCTAGTTTTATTGTAGCGATAGTTTGTTTTGGTCGCTAGGTTGGCCACGTGTCTATATTTTTAAGTTTAGCCACGGGGTTAGTGATGGTGTGTTGTGTCTGTCGCTAAATCTCGTATATCATTAACCCCTTTCCCCTTCAGAACCCTAAACCTGTCTTCCCTCTCAAGCTCTAAATCTCCTAATCTCCTCTCTTCCCTCTCCCTCCCCATCAACCACATTGTCAGTTCCCTCCCCGTTCCTTCTTTCTCCCTTCATATTTTGGGTCCCCATTCCTTCCTTCTCCCTCCACTCCCTTCACCATTCCACTCTCTTCATTAGACACACCTAACACTACTCCCTCTCACAAGTGTCACGGTCCCCTTTAACCTAAGTGGCTCACTCCCTCCTGGCTCCCTCATGACTGACGCACCACTTTCTCTGTTAGACACACTCACATAGCACCACCAGTCGTCTCCCTCACGGCTCTACATTGGTCAAGTTTGAATCCCTTCACCGTAACGAATCAATGTATGAGAAAATGGACTCGATTTTGTCTGTGTTAATAAACGTGTTCTGTCTTCTCTCCCTGTTTGGAAACCTTAGAAGTATCTATAACACCAAAATTTTACATGATTAAGTTTAAGTTCAACATAAGCTAAACACTAATGCTTTTCTAAGTTTGTTGTATCATTGTATAGGACTTAAGTATATGTACCTGTATGGACTGAAACATATTCCCCCTATTTGTATTTCTCTTATCTTGTTTCTGACTAGTAGATTCATTCACTTTGTTCCGTTGTTTGTTGATGTTGATAGAATGGTTCATTAGCTTACCATAATTTCTTATGTTCTGGGCTTCCATCGGTTTCTGACCTCTCTCTCTTGAAGGTAAATTATAAAGTTTGTCTTTCTCCTATAATTAGGAAGAGGTAATTAGGAATAAAAAAAGAGTTTTGTATTAAACTTGGTAGTTAAAATGAATTCTAGAGAGTGAAGTGGTGCACACCTTGTTTATTTGTAAAGCTGCAAGATATGCAATATCTTGTTCTTTTCTAAGCCTACGATCTACTCAGATCTTTTCTTCCCTTTTAGCTTTAGCACTTACAAAAGCCACCCCTTGTTCTTCTAATGTTCTTTGTAGAATCTCTACTTACTCAACTGGTGAAAGAGGCCCCTTTAGCTAAAAAGAACATGTAAATTGAATACAAAATAGGCTATCATTGAAAATGGTTGAAAATCATTAGAGCGTGGTTGAATGAATCGATCACTCTTCTTCTTCTTCAGGTTTCGACAATCATTGAAAACTAACGTGACAAAATATGTTAATAAATTCTAAATACCAAAGTAAATAAATACAACTAATATGAAGGAACAAGGTTCTGGTTTTCCTTTTCTTTGGCTACATGACAATTATGTTTACGTTTGATAAAATTACATACTTAGTATTAAGTCTTTTCATATTTTTTTAAATTTATATATATTAAAACATGCTTTATTAAAATATTCATCTAAAATACTTGACCATTTTTTAGTTTTAGTACTTAATTAAAAAAATTAGGTTTTAAGCTTTAACTATTTTAATAAGTAGTGTCTAACAAAAACAAATCACAGCCCCATTGACTTTATTTAAGAATTTTTATAATTTTATCTTAAAAATAATTAAATTAAATTGATACACACCTAAATTTTTCTCTTTGTATAATTTAATCCATCACCATTTTCATTCATGTCTGCTACCTCATCACTAACACCACTTTTACTCACTTTTTTCCTCTTCCTCTACATCAAGTTCAACTTACCTCGATAACCTAACACCAACCTTGTACCACCATCTCGTTCACTTTTTCTCCTGGACTACATTGAATCTTGTTAAGGATGAGTTTCGTGGCTTCACTTATTGCAACACCTGAATTTACAATAACATTAGTAAAGGAAGTACGTTAGTTCAAGAAGAAAATGATAAGAAACATGGTAAAAAACAATGTTCTATGATTTTATGGTTATTCTTTGTTTAGGTCAATGATGGTTCGAGGAAGAAAATGGGTTTAGATTAAAGGTTGATGGTAATAGTTAAGGTTCCTTTGGAAATATGATTTTGGTTATAGTGGTAATGGATGAGGCTATAGGCGATGAAGAGGCATGGTATTAAAGGATGAGGTTGATAGGCAATAAGGTGGTAGTGGTGGGCGGTGAGGTTAAAGGGTAATAAATAGGTAGTGGAGTTAGATAAGGATGACATACAATGAAAGTAGTAGTAGCGGGTGAGGGGATAGGGGATCAGGTTAACATGTAAATTGAATATAAAACAGGCTATCTCTTGTGACTAATTATATGAATTTCATCATAATCAATACAATAACATAAAACCATAGTGGATTGCCTCAGTGTAACAAGACTAAGTTTCATATCTTGTCTCACCAGGGTGAGATGAAATTACATGAGTAAGTCACTCTCTTGTGACCTGTTAGGATATAACTTTAGAAACCTTATTATAGAAACCAGTTGAATGTTAGGAACTTTGACTAACATTGTTAATAGCATGTTGGTTGCTTTCAGAAGGACCTTTAGGAATCTTTTTCTATTTAGGAACGATTTTACAATTAAAGGATGGGAAAATACCTGTCAAGATGAGGGACAAAATCAGCTAGAATACTAAAAAATCAAAGTGGACAACTAAACCCATAATACTCAAAAATCTTTTTCTTTTTTTCTTTCCACCATCAACATAGCTTTGTTAAACCATCATAATAACTAAGTGAACCCATATATAAAGCTATGGTAAATCGTGTGTATGGATTCTTAACTACTATTAAAAACTTATTTAAATAAACTTTTCCCAAATGATTCATTGTGCGTTTTCATATTTTCAAGCTAACACAAAAAATTTATAACTTTTAACCACTTCTTGGTTTCTCATGCAGACCAGTACACCTTACACGTGGTCTCTGTTCGACTCTCTTCACTTCTCTTCAGTTTCATCTTCACTCTATTTTCTGGTTAATCTCCTAACACTAACTTTCTCGTGAATATGTGTTGTATCTTTTTATGTGTATGCATATTGATTATTTTTTGTTAGTGGAGAACAGAGCTCATTAGGCATTGGTCTTGTATACTGATAACATGTCTTCTATGCATGTGTATTATTTTTTAATGGAGAGCAGAGCTTATTAGGCATTGGTTTTGTGTGTTGATAACATGTATTTTATGTATGCATGTGTATTACTTTCTGTTAGTGGAGAGTAGAGCTCACTAGGTTGTGGTGTTGTTTACCTTAATTTCATATGCAAGTTGTAGTTATATATTGAACTGTACTTAGAACTTTTCTATGTGTAACAGGGCATTTTTAAAATTTAGAAATATCTAGTTTACAAGGGAGACTCTGTCGAAATTTTGGTAGGCTCCCTGGTTTAAGATATATAAAGAAGTATATTAAATTTTAACAATGTAGGGTTTAGTCGTGTGTGTACCCACTAGGTTCCCGTTCAAGATTCAAGACAATTGGCTGACATAACATGTTGCGTTGGATCTTGAATTGTCTCAGTTGGATAGTTTGGGAAGAATTTGTAACCAGTAGGGCATAACCCATTATTGTTGTTTGGGTTCTATCTTGTGTGGTTGATGTCGATTTCAAATTTCGGTTCCTGTGTTTCGTATTGTCTCTATGTGCATGTCTACATGTAGTGTTTCATACCACACGTATCTCTGTATACTCGGGGACCAATGTAAAATACTGCTAAAATTCCAAATGAACATCAACAGTACAAGATAGACCGGAAACAACATCGATGGGTTATGGATGGTTACATTTTCATCCCAAACAGGATAAGGCCCCACCTACTTACAACATCAAAGAGATAGAGAGTGATTCACGAACGATAGTCACATAACGTTTAAATTAAAGTAACTAGAACTCTGCTTGTTAGATATCGTGAATAAAGGTTTCGACAAATCAGTGATGGATGTATAACCAGCTAAATCGTAGTTAGCAAGTGACTGAGGAGTTTATGATGGGGTTGTTAGAGTTTATTCCATTCGCTACGGTGAACACGCCTAGTTTTGAAGCGACTCAAAAGATTCATTGTCCATGCTCAAAGTGCAAATGCATAAGTTTTAAATACGTGGATAATGTCATGTGTCACCTAAGTGAGAAAGGGTTCATGCAAAGATATTACTACTGGTACAACCATGGTGAGCAGTTATCGCCTGGGCCATCGGCTGTAACCGTGCAACAATCTTACTACGAGGTCGGAGGGAACAGGGATACGTACAACAACATGGAGCAGATGGTGATGGATTATGTTGGACCCTCCACCAGGCATATGCTAGAACATGATGACCAAGCAGAAAATGAGGATGAAAATGTAGAGGATGATCTTAATCTGGAGGTGAAGAGATTTTATGATTTGTTGGTGGCGGCTCAGACTCCATTGTGGGATAAATACAAGAGTCACACTGAATTATTCGCCTCCCTAGCTGTTATTAATTTTGAAATCTCATTTCATTTTACAACATGATTATTAATGGATAGAGGGTATGATTAATGAGATTAGGAAGGTCTTTGTCACAAAGACCTCCAAAATCATCAAGAGTACCCTTTGGAAGGTGAGGGATAGGGGCGAGCGCCCTCGTTGGATCCCTAAGGACCACTGGGATGGGATGGTCCAGAAGTGGGGGTATCTTGTTCTAGTAGGCGAGTGCTGCAGCATAGGGATGGACCACTCAGAACAAGGCAAATAGAGCGGCTGATGCTGCAGCCTCTATCTACACTAGGGGCAATATTTCGGTCCTTGAGCATAAAAAGAGATTTGTAAGTATACATTTTTCTATTGTTTTTTAATTAATGACTTAATATGTTTTCTATTAATAATTTTAATTTTATTGTCAACAACAGGAACAGAAGGAGCACCAGGAACCATCACTGTTTGAGGTCATGAAAATGACCAAGAAAAACAAAGTCGGTGCTTAGGTTAACCAAAAATCCATAGATATAGCGGTAACTTAATTTAACTTATGCATAATTAAACTTACAAGTTATATATTACTAATTTTTATCATCTATTTATATTTGCAAGAGGCTTATCTTGCCATGAGGGCTAAGAAAGAGGTGGAGTTGGTACCCTTCACACCTGAGAGGGAGGTACCTCCTACCCTTTCTTGTTCTGACGATAACGCCATCTATATGGAGGCTGTTGGCGGTGTGAACAAGAAAAGGGGGATCTTTGGATTGGGCGGCGTCGGCATGTAGTTGGTAAAAAAGGGGAAGACCTTTTCCTTTTTCTCTTTCTCCTCTGGCCTTTTGGTTGATGTTGTTCAGGTTATTCAAAATCTGAACAACGAGCTACAGAAGGAGCAACGCCAGTGGCAGCTTTTGGAGAAGCGAGCCGAGGAGGACCGACGGCGGGCCGAGAAGCAATACACTAAGACTCGTCGACAGCTTGCTGCGTAATAAGAGCTACTAATATAGTTGATGGTGAAGCTACCTCCCCCTACTTCCCAGCTGTCGCCACCGCCACCACAAGATCCCTCACCACCATGATATTAATTTTTTATACTTTTTTATGTATAGACATTGTATATTTGATTTATACTTTATATCATATTTAATATTTATTTTATGTCATTCTCTTTTTATTATTTTATGTCATTCCATATTCGATATTTTTAATTTAAAATTCAATGAAAAAAACCTTTATTGGGATTATTAATAACAATTCAATCCATTCAATTAAAAAGTAATCAACAAAAATTAAATTAAAAAACAAAAAAATTTTAGCGACAGGAAGAGTTGGTCGCTATCTATTCGATATTAGCGATGGAAGAAGGTGGTCGTTGCTTACCCAATATTAGTGACGGGAACATATGGTCGTTGTTAGCTCAATACTAGCGATAGAATAAGGTGGTCGCTGCCTACTTATTATTAGCGATGGGAAGAGGTGGTCGTTGTTAGCTCAACACTAGCGACGGAGGCAGGTGGTCGTTACCTTCCCAACCATAGCCACGACCAATGGTGGTTATAGCATAGCCATGCATAGCGAGGAGGTATGTCACTAACACAGGGACCTCATTAGCGATGACATTAACCTGTCGAAAATGTAGCGACGGTATATTTTGATCGTCGCTATTGTGTCAGCAAGGATTATTGTAGCGATGACGTTATGTCCGCCATAAGTGTCGTCCCTAACAGGTTTAGTGATAGAAAAAACATGATTTAGCAACAGGTTTATGCCGTCGCTAACGTGTTTTTTTAGTAGTGAAAGTTTTTTCCTCTCCCTCTCCATTTTTGTCACTCTCTCCCACTCTCCTAGGGGCTCTTCTTCTTTTTCTTGAGGTAAGCCTTATTCTTCATTTCTAAGAGCTTTAAGCCCTAGGTTATGAATTTTGGGAGTGTGGCATGAATGAGATATGGTTTAGAAGCTATTTTATACAAACCTTAAGGTAGGGTGTAAGATTTTGGTGTGGTATTGTGAGGGTGTATGGTGGTACATGAAAATGGTGTTTCATGGAGTGAAAAATAATGAGTATAGAGGATGGTTGTTGGGTTTTGGTGAAACCCTAGCCTCTAGAATTGGGGAAAATGATAAATATGAATGGATTATAGGTTATCCATGTTGATTGAGTGATATTGTCAATGAAAGATGAGAATGATGATGGGAAATAGTTATGTGTGTGGGAACTCATTGGTGGTTATGAGTCTAGAATGCATAATAATGAATATAAGCACCTAGACCTTGATGGTTATGGTGGGTTTAATAAAGTAGAATTGATTTAGAATGTAAATGACACGAACACCATAAGGCTAACCAAAAATATTTAAATCTTGGTGGTTGAGATAAAAAATAATTATGTATTATATGTTATGTAATGTAGGAATCGGCCTTATCGATGAAGCGAGACTTCGGACCATGTTGACTACTCCTTCTCTTGAGGTAAGAGAATGTAACATTTCTAAATTCATAATCTCATCCATTATTGATGTGTATGTATGGATGTGTTTCCATAATATGAATGGGATAAATATCTTTATGTCTATATGATTGAAATATATTTAGAGTAATTGGTGTTATATGGTAAATGTTTGGGGTAATGATGTTTGAAGTATGGCTTGTGATTATTTGCTTCGATGCTCTAATTGTGATTGGAATGAATATAATATATGAACATCCATGATATATGTGTGGAAGAAATTGATGAACCATGATTGCCACTACCAAATAATATGAATGAAATCCTATGAGGTATGATGATTGAGATTTGTAAGGATGTTGAAATCCACTAAGTAATGGTGGTGGGTTGTTGAATGTGGAGTGGCATTTAGGATGCATAGTGTGAGAAATACATGATTGGCATTTGCATCCATGGCAGGCCCAGTAGGAGGGCAACCCAGTGTATGGTTAGTTTGTAAGATTCCCTAGTGATTCATTGGAATCACGAAGCTGTCCGTAGTATGGTGATGAAGCACCCTACGTGGCGGGCCCGGTGGGTGGGCGGCTCTGTGATAAGTGAATATCCTAGTGGTTTTTAATGGGAAATGACTCTCTCAATGTGTGTTCGGGAGGGGCCTGTGGCACTTGTGGTAGTTGTAGCCACATTATTGAATTCGCATGTCACGGGGTGGCTAGTGCTACAAGGGGGCAATAGCGGTTTGGTACTAGTAAAAGTTTATAATTCTGCATGCAAAAGTGGAGATATATGTGTACACGTTTACTACTACAGTAGGACATTAATAGCATACCTATGCTTAACCCACACATTAAATGATATTGTATTCCTACAGTCGGATCTGTATTTGTTATTGATTCATTTGTGCATATGCATTAGCTATAAGAGCATTTGCATATAGCTAAGGATATATCAAGTATGATAGCTTTTGAGTAAATAGAGTATTGAAAAGGAATGGTGGTGTTGTAGTACTATCTCAAATGAATGGTTGTAATGTTTGATGATGATGGTATAGTTATAATAAAGCTTATGACATGGCTGTGAAATATATGTTATGAACGTGTATGTACATATCATCATAATGTATGATTTTAATTCATTTAGTTTTTATTACTCACTTCATAGTTGCCATTTTTTAAATGTTGATGTAGGTTCTATTGGAGACCTAAGCCTTTTGAAGGTAGAGCATTTTGGGGAAGGTAAATATGGAAGTAGAAGCCTAGGGCTGTGGCCGGCATTGTATGTAATGGTGAAACTATTGTATGTTTCAAATTTATGACTATTGAGTTGGTTATGAGACCTTTTGAGTAGGTCCTATGCAAAAATTAGGCCTATATACTTTGTGTGACATGTTTATAATGAATGTGTACTTTTGAATTAAGTTGATTGATGATAAAAATGAATCGAGGTTGATATACTCATGATGTATGTTTGAAATCAGGAAGTAGATATACCATATCCCCATGTATCGATAATAATCCGTGTAGAGTGTGCCAATAGGTCATAATGTCCATTTAGAACTTGTATGCATGTGTGGTTGTGGCCAAATAGGCCTGAATACCGAATTGGCATGGTAGGTTGAGGCAAAATGTGCCTAAAATGATATTCTTGTATGTGATGATCTAAGACTAAAATTTATAGGCGGGACTTGATGGAGCAAGTCCTAATTAGATACCTAAATGTGTGCAGAATGATAGTTTGGGTCAAATTGGCAAATAATAAGACTCGTCATCTCTTGAAGTTGAACAACTTAAGTTTTTGGGTAAAAGCTAATAAATTCGCTAAAGCAAGATGAATCTCGCCCAAGCGAATTTTTTAAGGATTAGATATATGGTCTTTGGCTCAATTTTGCTCAAGCGGGTATGACTTCGCTTGAACGAATTCCCTCGAGTTACATTCTGTCACTTTTTCACCCTAAGTGAGTATGGCCTCGCTTGAGCGAGTATATATGGAAATGTTTCTGTGAAAAAGTCACTTAAACAGATCAGTCCCGCTTGAGAGAATCACTTCGAAATTGTTTGTCTCGGTTTCTCTCAAGCGAACGGGGTTCTGCTTCAGCGAATCTTTTCTAAAAATGGTTCTAGACAAATCTCGCTCAAGCAGAACAGGCCCGCTCGAGCGAATTACTCTCATTTAGCTACTGGACTAATTTCACCCGAGTGAATTCTTCTCGCTCGAGCAAATTTAATGGGTAACTGATACTGGATAAATTTCACACTAGCAAATATGGTCCGCTCAAGCAAAATTAGGGGTCTGATGCTATGGCATCTTTCGCTCAGGAAAATCCTAGATCGCTCAAACAAATCTAAATGATTTCACTTAAGCGAGTTATATTCACTTAAGCGAATGGGTCATATTCACTTCCTTCATAATTTGTGGGCCTTTTCTCACATCATCACATATGAGACTAGGTGTATGCCCTGTATAAGAAACTTTCCACTATAAACTCTGTAATACCATATACTCTTTGGGGTTATTTATTATTGATCCAGTTTATGAAAAACTTTAAACTCTCACTAGTGTAAAAATTGGATATAACAACGGGATATAATCACAGGTTGAAGTGGATCAGTGATAAAAACATGCGTGGTGGCATTTTTGAAATTATAAGGTAAAGGATATAATCAGGGAAAACTATATATCCACGGTTAACATCATAACCGTGATCATACCCATCAATATATAATCACGGTTGACGAGTCAACAGTGGATATATAGTACCTAAAATATATATCCACGGTTGACTACACAACCATGACTATATATTGATGGGTATGATCACGGATCTAATGTTATCTGTGAATATATATTGATGTCTATAATCACGATTGTATTTCCAACCATGGATATATAGTTCAGGTTTTAGGGTTTAATCACCGGGTACTGTATGTCCACGGTTGTTTCTATAACTGTGATTATAGAATTAATATTTATCCACAGTTGTGGTATTAACCGTGGTGATAGAGTTAACATTTATCCACAAGTATTTGTTCAACTGTGAATATATGTGTAATATATTCACGGTTTCAAGTTGATCCGTGATTATACATCTTTTCTGAAACTTCAAAAGTCGTGCCAGATACTCTTTTTCACTTTCTGCTTGTCCTCTCGCGTTCATCTTTGGCGATTTTCTCTGGCTTGCACTCTCTACTTGTTGTCGTCTACGTCGTTCACTCTGTCCTTACTTCCTTCTTTGGTTTTGAGTCGTCTTCTTTGTAGCATTGTCTGGTATGTACCCTATCTGCTTATATTATACTGTGTATGTTGTACCTGTGCTCTGTTTAGTTTAACTCCATTAGTCAAAGCTTGTATCTGTGTCTCTATGTCTGTTTGGTTTAGTTTGTTGGTAATATCAGTATATCCCTGTGTGTGTGTGTTTTCTGTGTGTGTTTGCTGGTAATATCAGTATAGACGACTAAACAATGTTATGGCTGTGTTTATCTGTATCTCTGTCTCTGTTTAGTTTAGTTTGCTGGTAATATCAGTATATCCCTATCTGTGTGTGTTTGCTGGTAATATCAATATAGATGACTAAACAATGTTATGGCTCTGTTTATCTGTTTATCTGTAAAACACCCTAACCAATAAGATTCATTTCCTCCTCTTTCAGGCTTTATCTCTATTTAGAAAATAATTAAAAAACTTCATATTCCTTGTACCCAACCTACCTTAGTTCTCTCCTTAGACATTAGCTCACACAACCTGATGAACTTTCTTTACATTCTTCCCTTATAAAAATGCAGAAAAAATATAGTGAAAAGAGTAGGTAATGGAGGAAAAGATAGACATGATAAGAATAAGACAAGCACTCTATATGTAGAAATCTATTCTTCCATCTTGGAAGTTGACTCTTCACCACCAACTCCCATATTTTGAGCAAATTATGACAATCACCAATGGGAAAACGTAAAGACTATTAATGAAAATATGGACTTGCCCCACATTATTCCAAAGAAAAATTCATGAAAACTATTGATGCATTTTCAAAATGCATAGTTTTAGGGCCAATATTTCCCTTAGGATTTTTAGTGTTTATCTAAGGACTTATTTTATTTTTATTTTTTTTGTATTTTGACTTATTTTATAGTGTAAAATAGCATCCGCGATTTGCTTCGCGATGCTACGATACCAGTTTTGAGGTCGTCCGTGACGTGGCATGTTTTGGGATTGACTACTATGTAAAGTAGATGATAGGATCATGTCAGTGAGAACTAATTTGATATTTTAAAATTTCAAATATTTACTCACTCACAATTAGCAATACATTATTATAGACACTTTATAATCTTATATTATATATGTTTGTTGCTCTTAAATAATGTTATTTATGTTGTTGTTGTATGTATATGGTTGTCAATCCTACGAACTCTTAAGCTTATACTAGTTAACTAGTATGAAATTGTTGTGCATGAGTGAACCGTAGTTCCCCATTTGAGATTCGACACAAATGGTAATTAAATTAATTAATTTCATCATTTGTGTTGAATCTTGAATTGTCAGTTTGGACAGTTTGGGATGAACAATTACTTTTTATACGTCATTAGTATGTACAAGTTAGGAGTTATTTTAAAATTTGATAAACTTTCAGTAACTTGCATTTTGTGTTGTTCTCTGGGTGTATATTTGGTTGTGGTTGAATTTGATTTAACCCCTCTCATTTTGTGTACTTAGAGACCAATGCGAAATGCTGATGAAATTTGTTCAAATTTTAAAATAACTCCTAACCTGTATATATCAATGACGTATGAAATAATTGTAATCCTAAATGGGTATAGGACCACCACCTTTGTAAGGAAAGTGAGATTGATCATAACACCTTGTAAATAGTTGGTATGGATCGGAGTTGGATAACTTCATCATGCATAAGTCTAGAGTACGAGGGGGGAGTTGAATCATTTATAGAATTTGTTATGAGGAATGCTAAGGAGGTGAATGGAAGGTATTTTTGCCCTTATGCTAAATGCTTAAACCTACGTCAGCTAGACTTGGAAGAGGTGCGAGAACATCTACTGTGTGATGGTTTTTTGCGTAGTTATACGCGTTGGATATGGCACGGTGAAGATGTGGTGGTGCCAAGTAACATCTCTCAAACTGAAAATCGAAGCTCGATGCATGACACCGATGTCGACATGGATGACCCACTCGAGGATATGATCTGTGATGTGGGGGTAGAAGGCTTTAAGAAAGCTCATGTACATATGACTCTAAGTAAGGATTCTGAGCAGCCGTTGTATCCAAACTGTGTCAATTTCACGAGGTTATCAGCAGTTTTGCGATTGTTTAATTTGAAGGCCATAAACGGGTGGACGGATAAAAGTTTCACTGACTTACTGAAGTTATTGAAAGAAATGCTCCCAACTGGAAACACCTTGCCGAATCGTAACTATGAGGCCAAAAAGGTGTTGTGTCCTATGGGTTTAGAGTATGAGAAAACACATGCATGCCCAAATGATTGTGTATTATTCTAGGGTGAGTATGAAATGCTACATCGATGTCCTAGGTGTGGGGTGTCACAGTATAAGAAGAAAGAGGCGGATTCTGATGAGGTCTATACTAAAGGGTCTCCTACAAAGGTATTATGGTATCTGCCCATAGTTCTAAGACTAAAGCATCTATTTGCCAATGTAGATGATGCAAAACTTATGAGATGACATGCTGATGAAAGTGTTGTTGACGGACTACTTATGCATCTGGCCGATGGATCACAATGGAAGAAATTGGATATGATTTTTCTAGATTTTACCCATGAACCAAGAAATGTTAGGCTTGCATTAGCCACAGACGACATGAACCCATTTGGGAACCTGAGCATAAAACATAGTTCATGGCCTGTTTTGTTGTTTGTTTACAACTTGCCGCCATGGCTATGCATGAAGCGGAAATATGTCATGTTATCAATGATGATTTCTGGTCCATGACAACCGTGGAACGACATTGATGTATATTTAACTCCATTACTTGAAGACCTCAAAATGTTGTGGGAAGACGGGGTTGATGTGTTTGATGGGTTTACGGGGCAATCATTCAAATTACGTGTCATGCTATTTTGCACGATCAATGACTTTCCAGCGTATGGTAACTTATCCGGGTACAGCGTGAAGGGTCATAAATCTTGTCCTGTATATGATGAAGGAACTAGTTCTGTGCTGCTACATCATGGTAGGAAAAATGTTTATCTTCGACATCAAAGGTTTCTTAAAGTGAATCATCCGTTTCGGAGGTTGAAGAAGTCGTTCAACGGTGCCCAAGATTTTGAAATGGCTCCTCCACCACTGTCTAGTTTCCAGACATACGAAAAGGTGAAAGACATCAACGTGGTGTTTGGTAAGTGTGTAAAACAATCCCCAACACAAAACAACTGGAAGAAGAAGTCAGTGTTTTTTGACCTGCCATATTGGAGGGAGCTTGATGTAAGACACTGCATTGATGTAATGCATATGGAGACAAATATGTGTGACAGTTTGGTTGGTACACTCTTAAAACATAGCTTGGAAGACTAAGGATGGCCTAAATTCACGTATGGACTTAGAGATGATGGGTATACGTCAGGAGTTGCATCCACAATCAAAGGGCAAACAAATATATTTTCCCTCAGCATGTCATACATTATCCAGAACAGAAAAGAAAAGTCTATGTGAATCGTTACGTAGTGCGAAAGTTCCGTCTGGTTACGGTTCAAACATCAACACATGTGTTTCCATGAAAGATTTGAAGTTAGTTGGGTTAAAGTCTCACAATTATCATATGTTGATGCAACAATTTTTGCCTATCGCTATTTGTGACATTCTTCCTAAAAATGTGAGAAATGTTATAACAAGGTCGTGTATGTTTTTTAATGCCATATTTTGCAAAGTAATCATGCCCGACAAGTTAGATGTGTTGGAACATGAAGCATCACTTATACTATGTCAGCTTGAAATGCATTTCCCGCCCTCTTTTTTTGACATAATGGTCCACTTAATCATCTATTTGGTGAGAGAGGTCCGTTTGTGTGGTCCAGTGTTCTTATGGTGGATGTATCCCGTTAGTGATATATGAAGATATTGAAAGGGTATATGAAGAATCAACGTCATCCCGAAGCTTCAATTATGGAAAGATATATTACAGAGGAAGAAATTGAGTTTTGCACTGAATACATGTCACATGCTGCAAGCATTGGTATTCCGAAGACTCGTCATGATGGGTGATTGGATGGGAAAGGTACGATCGGTAAAAAAGTAAAGAGCATGCCACGTGATGATGTCCTCCAAGTGCACTTGTATGTTTTGAACAACACAGATGACGTACAACTGTATCTAACCACTCACAAAGAGCTAGTCAAAAGAAACAACCCTAGAATGATTGAAAAGTGGGTGTTGAATGAACACAACAAGACATTCATGTAGTGGTTCCAAAAGACCATTCTGAAAGATACATCTGTATCCTCATGTTATATCGACTAGCATAGGGCCTAAACTTTGATGTCTTCACCTTTTGTGGGTATGGCATAAATAGCTATTCGTTTTATGCAAAGACACAGGATGAGAAAATTACAAATCAAAATAGTGGAGTGATGGTTGTGGCTCAGTCAATGCATTTCTCAACTTCAAAGGACAACAACCCTGTCATGGCCAAGTCATGCTACTTTGGTGTGATCGAAGATATATGGGAAGTCGATTACGGTCCCTTTACCATTTCTGTGTTTAAATACAAATGGGTTGACAATACGAATGGTGTCAAAACTGATGATTTTGGAGTTATATTGGTGGACCTCAACAAGATAGGGCATAAGGAGGAACCATTCATCATGGCAACGCAAGTGAAGCAAGTTTTTTATGTTGCTGACCCAGCTAACAAATAGTGGTCAATTGTTATCCAAGGTAGACACAACATTGGAGACCCCAATCTTGATATTATGGAAATTCCATCCACCACAACTCGTATTCTGACATCTATCGTGGAACGTGACATAGATGATGTAGTTGCTAGTCGTCATGACCACCATGAAGGCTTGTGGAAAAATATTTCAACTTCATAGGGTGTTAATCATGTTAACGAATCATTGTATTAAATGTTATATTAATTATTCATTGTATTAAATGTTATATTAAATATTTGACAGTTGTGTTTCCTTGTTTGGACAGATACTCATGGCTGACCAGGATCCACGTTTTAAATCTGACTCACAGGCTATTGATTCCTCTACTCAGAAGAGTAGAGATGTTACCCGGATGCCAGATGTTGCACTTAGGCATCACTGGGGAGAGAGGTTGCGTGTTGACATCGATGTCAAAACTGGTAGATTTAGAGGACCACATGCCATAAAGTTTAGCAGTTATTTGGGAGTTGTGGCTCGGTCGAAGGTGTCCATTATTATCCCCGACTGGGATAATATCGAGGAGGTGGTGAAGAACCAGATTTGGAGTGATATTCTGGTAACTTAGATATCATTTAAGTTTTATTTTAGTGTATTATTTCATGTAATTCATAATAAGGACTCTTTTATGGACTAACTCCTTTCATGTAGGATTCTTTTGAGATACCAGCACATGACACAATGAGGAGGAAGATCCTAAGTATTATTTTTGAGTGATAGAGGTCGTTCAAATCCACACTCACTAGGAGGTATATTTGGACTTTAAATTCTTAATTAGCACTTTGCCAAATTGTACCAATCCTTAGTTTAAAAGTATATGAATTGTAGGTATGTATTCGGGGAAGATCGAGGATAGTTCCCTGGAGAGAAATATAGCTTCATTGATCAGGAGACTTGGGATGCTTTCGTTGCATCTAGGCATTCTGACCAGTTTTAGGTACGTTGATTTTTAAATGCTTAAATTATGTATAACTTAAATGTCTAACTCTAAATAATTTTCTTTCTTGTTGTAGGCAGTCAGATTGAAAGCACAGAACATTAGGAAGCTAAATGACTACCCCCACAGATTATCACGTCTGAGTTACCGTAGATTGGAGAAGCAGATGGCCCAGGAAAGGCTGAGTTAGTGTCAAACTAGCCAGCCTGACACTGGTATTATGGATCCCCCTTCCCCACCTACACGTCACAAGAAATGGAAGTGGGCCAGGATCAGGAAGAGTGGGGAATACACTTCCTCACAAGCTCAAGAGGTCGGCTCACAGATAGTAGGTATTCCCCTTGTAAATGTGTCAGTTTTTTAGTTTATAGGAAGCAAGTGAATACTAACTTGTTTGGTTTCAGGATTCCTTGGTTGAGCAATCAATCCAAGGGTCTTTCGTTGACCATCATAGGCAGGACATTTTGACTACCGCCATTGGTAGGCCAGAGCACCCAGGAAGGGTGCGTGCTATTGGTCGAGGTGTAGATAAGTTATAAATAACTGTATCCTTTCATTTTGTTATCTATTAAACAATTATGGACTAATCATTCACATTTCATAGGCCTCCAGAGCTATTACGGCGCTCCCGACCCTACCCCCTCCGTTGAGCAGTTGGTGGAGCAGAAGGTTGAGTCGAGGGTGGCTGTTGTGAAGGTTAAGTATCAGTAGGAGATTACGAAGCTGTAGCAGGAGATGGCCCGATTCAAAGAGGAGATGAAGGCCTTACTCAGCCACCACCAGGAGACTACTGCACCCGCTACCGACACACAGGTTAGATTCCTTATACTATTTAACTGTTCGTTATTTGTACTTTGTTTCTTTCATTGTTGAATAACTTCTACTTGATGTGTAAATATATAGGTATGCAGGGTTAGCACTAAGGGGTTGTGCACTATAGCTGACCCTGACGATGATGGGGTTAAGCCTGAGGATACCCATCAATATGACCTGTTCATTGATGGGTCGGAGGAGCCAGTTGCCACTGGCATGGTTTACAAGTTAGGCCCTATGGTTCACCATCAGTCATTACTTGATGATATGTCCAGGGTCTCTGTTGTGCTTATCCTCAAGGCGGATGCTACTGTGCCAGTGGCAACTCCAGAGGTGAAGACCGTCAGTCAGGCGGTGGGACACTTTCTTATGTGGCCCAACAAACTCCTGTCGGTTGCTGCTACACAGGTATAAACCTGAAACACTAACTAATTTTGTTATATTGTCAATTAGGGTACAAACTGTGATGGTTTTAATTGTTCAACAGGAACCGGCATTGAAGAAGCCAGACCCATCGATAATCTGATCTAGATGCTATGGCAGGTCGAGGCTGAGCTAGGAGAGGACACTCCTTAGGCCCCATGGCAGCCACTGGTGTTCGGCCGTCCAAGTTCACTACCGGTTTACATTACACAAAGAGACTTGTGTAAGATTATGATGGGGTCGACGATGCTGAACATATCCTTCATTCAGCTGTGGGAGCTATAAGTATATCATTTTATTTCCAATTATTTCATTATACAAGTTATTTATCGCTAACCATGTCTAAACTTGTTTAGGTTTCTGCATAAAATTTGTGTGGACTTAGGTTTCGAAGAAACTTATGGTTTCTTAGAGCCCTCTTTCATACAGAGGAAAGGGAACAATAGGGAGGACACCCAGGCATACATCCAGAATTAGATGTATGAGTCTAGGAAGACGGTATACCTGGGCCCCTATTATAAAGGGTAAGATTTTGTTCCATAACTATTGTCTATTAATTTTTGCATTTTGAAGTCTTACTTATCTTTGGTAATTGCAGCGCTCATTGGACGCTCTTGGTGATCTGTCCTCGGGATTCAGTGGCTTTATACTTTGATTCTGTGCACGGGACAGTTCCACTAGACCTCAGGACGATAGTAGACACGTAAGTTAAACCATAAAAAATAAATTAACTTTTTACAAATTCAATTATGTCATTGTTGTTCTTGTACGATTCTAACTTATCTCATGTTTTTTCTGACGCAAGGCTGTGCTTGGATATAATCGACTACATGGTGTTAAGTCAAACGTGAAGAAACTCGTATGGGTGCACCCAAAAGTAAGTCAATTGAATTCACTGAAATCTTTATTATATTTTGAAAACTTGAATTCACTGGTTCTATATTTTATGTCCATTGTAGTCCTATAGGTAGGAGGGTACCTTCGAGTGTGGCTATTATGTCATGCACACCATGCTGACCATTGTCCAACAACATTTAATAGATGGGTGGACAAATGTAAGTCCCACTTGCCTAGTTTTCTAACAATTTGATTAAATATTATATTATAAATATAATTTTTATTCTAATTGTTTGGTGTATTATTTGCAGTACTTCCAGGACAGGTCATACTTCCCTACAGCTTTGGTAGATAATATTAGAAACCAATAGGCCACATACTTCATTCAAGTGAGCCAAGGACTTAAATAGATATAGGATTTCATTCTCTTATCGTTGTATTAGATAGATATAGGATATTCATTCTCTTATAGTTATACCTAGTGTAGGGTTTAGGGTTTAGGATTTTCATTTAAATTGTATATAGTTTCATCTGACAACATTGTTATGATTTTATAGCAACTTAGTGTTATATACATACCATTTGTTTCATTTATTATTTTTGTATATACTGGGGATATACTGTGCTGGCTGTTTCATATTACAGGTTTGGGAAATAAATAAAACAGAGCCCATATTAAAAAAAACTTATTATTTAACACGGTTATGGTAACAACCGTGATTATAGACCATATTTATTCACGGTTACTACAACAACCATGATTATACATAGTCTATAATGATCGTTTTATGTCATATATTCACGGTTATGCTTGGAAAACGTGATTATATACCCTCTTTATTCCCGGTTGCTACCATAACTGTCATTATATATAGTCTGCAAATTCACCTTTTATGACCACTTGTATTCATGGTTATGGTTGATAACCGTGGTTAAATAGGTATTTATTTAATCACAGTTAAAAACAACCGTGATTAGATATGATTTATAACTACGATTATGAACCATGATCAAAGGTACTCATCTACTACCACGGCTGCAACAACCACGGTTCATTAACCGTGATTAAAGGCCATTTTTAACCGTGATTATATCCATTTTTCCACTAGTGTCTCACTTTTTGTTTTCTGTGGTAAAGGTGTTGATGTAATTATTGGAGTGTCGAACCTCTTTTAAAACGTGAAAAATTTATTCACATGTTTACTGACACTTAATTACATCGGATTCAGGTTATGGAAATCAGGGTGTGACACACTTTCCCTTGAAAATGTATTACCTTTGCCATCTCTATACAACCCTTATAATCTTTCAACAACTTTAATCGAACACTAAACTCTTATCCATATATTTTGTACCATAACTCCTTGATTGATACATATCTCATCTCCTTCAATATTTCACTCATCTCAAAATAACTCCATGTTAGTCCTCAAATTTTCAATAAAAGCTTTAATAAAAATTTCATAAAAATTACAAAAATTAGTTTAATTTGTTAGAAAATTAGGATTTAAATTCAATAAATGGATGTTGTTGGAAATAATCTGCCCTTGATCAATTTTCTCTAAGTTTTGTAGTGAAAAAGTTAAGAAATCAAGAGAAAATTACACTGGAGGAGCTGACGCGTAGCCTCACCCCAGGCGTAGCATCAACAGCTATTTTTGATGCTGAGGCGACGCGTCATAGCCACCCGTAGCGTCAGTGCTGCGTGGACTCTACATCCAACTTGGCTAAGCACTCAGCTTTGACCCAATAATGGCCACCCCACTCAGCACCAAGGGCCACCCCACTAAGCACAAATGGCCAAAATACAGTGGAAACACGTCCAAGTGGCCAGGCATGATCATATTTAATAATTTGAAGTGGCCATTATCAGCTGTTTGATGGAAGCTGAGTCAGGGGTGTGACGTGTAGCGTCACACTGACGCGTAGCGTCAGCACCCTTGCTCAGCCCTATAAATAGGGCCATCCAACACCATTCTAAATCATCCCATAGCATCCCATTCTCTTCTTTTCTCTCTTGTGCTCGACTTTGAGTACTTTTGTGAGTTGTAGTTCTAGAATAGTTTTCTAGATACTTGAGTGTGTTTCGGTGTATTGTGATCGTTGTATCGTGAAGTTCCCATCGTCTTCGTAATGTCAAACTTTGTAAGTGTTGTTTTTACTTTCACCATGTGTAACTAATTTGTTTATGTTGAAATTGGTGAACTAATCTATTAAGTATAATATTGTGAATTCGACCTCTGCATGTTTATGATTCAAGTCCATGTTAGTATTTCAACCTTTTATTAATATGAACGTCAAACGGGAGAATGATTTTCATGTGTATTGAAACTTGTTTTATTAGTATGAATGTCAAATGGGAGAATGATTGTTCATGCCGTATTGAAACTTGTTTTGACGAAAGTAAAAAGTTGGAATACCCTTAGTATCTCAATTTTATAGGGGTTGTTAACCATTGTTGCCATAAGGCCAGGTCTTAATGCAAGTTTTTACTGAGAAAGCTCACGAGGGATCGGACTTTACGGTGAATTCTTAGAATTTATATCATGAGGGATCGGTTATAATGATTTTAAGCTGCAATGACATGAAACTTGATGATTAAATGTGCATGTCTTGAGTTCCTCATTGTTATTCTAGATTAGGGATCCAATTTCCAACATAATTTGTTTATCTGTGTTTATCTCAAGTATCTTACCTATTCTAGATTGCAACTCGACTTTTTAGATAAATTTTATTTTCTTTTATCTTATGAACCACTCAATCATGCTATCCTATGAATATTGTATAAATTGTATATAAATCATTCTTTTGTCTATAACTTCCTTCACATTTACCATAGTAAATAGAAAATTACTGTTGTTATTGGACTTTCAATCCCAGTGGAACGATATCTAAATTTTGAAAACTACAGACGATTGGTGCGCTTGCCAATTAACAACCCGGTGGTGGAAACGAACTGTTGAGACGCTATCGCCAGGTTAACAAGTTTTCTGGCGCCGTCGCCGGGGATTGAATTGTTTTAGTAAAACTGTTAATTTTTAATTACCGTAGTAAATATTTTTTACCTTAGTTAATTTTTTTTTATTTTTACTTATTGTTACACTAACTTTCTTTGTCTAGTTTGTGTATGCAAACTCGATCTACCGCAGGTAAAATTTATTTTGATCCTGAGATAGAAAAGTTTGTAAAGAAAATCAAGTCTTTGAAATCTAAAACACAAACTAAATCTTCTTCTACTTCTAATTTTGAAAATTCAAATATGGCTGCTGAAAGGAGAACATTGGGACAGTTTGCTGCTATTAATGGTCCACGCCGAGTTTCGAGTATGTTTCAAGGACCTGTTGTACCAGTGGAGATTAAACCTGCTACTTTAAATATTATTCAAAATAATCAATTTGCTGGTTTAAATCATGAAGAACCATATGAACATTTAACTATTTTTTATGAGTTATGCAGCACAATTTATTTTGAACCCAATCAAGAAGAGTCTGTTTACATGAGACTTTTTCCTTTTTCATTGATTGGTAAAGTAAAAGAATGGTTTAAATCTTGTCCACCGGGTAGTTTTGCAAACTGGTCCGATGTTGAAAGAAAATTTTTGGAAAGATTTTATTCTCCTTCGAAATATTTTGAAGCAATGACAGCCATACACTCTTTTTCTCAAAATAATGATGAATCACTAGGAGAGACATGGGAACGATTCAAGGCACTTTTGAGAAAGTGTCCAAACCACAACCTGAATGATGCCGAAAAGGTAAGAATCGTTTACCATGGTTTATTGCCTCAGTTCAAGATGATGTTAGATGCTTGTGCAGGTGGTTCTTTAATGAACAAAACTATGGAGGAAGCTATTGAGATATTGGAATCAATGGCTATCAGTGACCGCCAAGCAAAACATGAAAGAGGTAATGTACAAAGGAAGCCAGGAATGCTCGAATTAGGAGTAAATGATGCGGTGTTGGCTCAGCAAAAATTACTGACCCAACAAATTGAAGTTATGAGCAAGCAATTGGAAAAACTCCAAATTGCTCAAGTAGCATCACCACCTACTCAACTTAAACAATGTATGCACTGCATGGGAGAACAACCATGTGGTTACTGTGGAAATGAGCAAGAGCAAGCCAATTTCATGAACCATCAAAGAGCACCCTTAGGTAATTTTCCTTTTAATCATGGAAATTCTTTTCCTAACAATTACCTGCAGGGTTGGTAAAATCAAAATATTGGCTGGAGACAGGACACTGGACCTTCCAATAGACCTCTTAACAATCAGTTTAAGCAACAACAAACTGACAATGCAAGATTGACAAGGATAGAAGAACAGTTATTGCAGTTTGTGGAAACAGATGACATCAGACATACAAATGGGACAGCTTGCAAAAGAAATAGCCGAATTAAAGAGTTCTGGGTTTTCTGCAAATACTCAAAACCCAAGGGAACAATGTAATGCTGTTTCTTCTAATGTTGTAAAAATTGATTGTAAAGAAAAGAGTGAGAAAAAGAAAGAAGAAGAAGAGAAAGAAAGTACAAAAATAGAAAAAATGAAAAAAATGAAAAAGAAAAAAATGTGCAAGTAAATACAGAGCAAGAAACAAACTGTGTAACCTCGAAAAGATCCAGGGAGTTTCACCATTCCTGTAACAATTGGAAATATCAACATCAGGAATGCGTTATTAGATTTAGGGGCTAACATCAACTTGATTCCCTTAGATTTAATAAAGCGCATTGGTGAATTTGAGCTAAAAGAGGCAAAAACAGAATTACAGTTTACGGATCGCTCTGTCAAAAAGCCTTTTAGGATTATGGAAGATGTACTGGTAAAGGTTGATAAGTACCACTTCAGAGTTGACTTTGTGGTACTGGATATGAAGGAGGATACTGAGATCCCCCTGATCCTAGGAACACCTTTCATGAAAACTGCAAGGATCAAAGTAGATGTTGATCTAAGTATGGTTGTAGTCAAGGTTTATGAAGAAGAAGTAAGCTTCAGTGCTCATGAATACCTCAGGACAAGTAATAAGGAAAAAGTTTACCCTTCAATCGAACCAGGTATATCTCTTCCCAATCAATTAAATTGTTTTAAATTAACCGATGCCTTGAAAGATGAAAAACAGGTAATTAAGCATCGGAAAAGAAGAAGGAGGAAGAAAAAGACAGGTGAATCGTCAATGAATATTGGGAGACCACCTGATTAATCAGAGGTAATGTCTGGCTGAAGATGTTAAATCTAGCGCTCAATGGGAGGCAACCCATTCTTTTCTTGCTATTTTCAAAATAAAATAAAAAAAAGAATCAATTTAAAAAGAAAAGGGGTTTTAAACTCAAAAGAAAAGGTTTTTGAAAATCAAAATTTTGAAAAATAAAAAACAGAAGCCCACACGTAGCGCCACTGTGATGCGTAGCATGGACTCTGTATTTTCAACCTGAAGCGTAGCGTTCATTACACGTGTAGCGTCTGAGCCCACGTTCAGTTTTTAAAACTGAACCAGGGAGGCCCATCTTAAGTTTTAAAACCTAAAATCTCCTCTCTGCCCTACTTCGTTTTCAAAACCTAAATTTTCAAAACCCCCTTTTCTCTTTTCCAAACCTTCTCAATCCTAGTTGCTCAAGGAATCACAAGTAAGTGTTCTAATCCTTTCTCTTTAGTTTTGGTTTTAAATTTTCGATTTTTAGAAATAAATGTGGTTAGGATTAGGATTAGAAGACCATTGGAATTTATTGCTGTTAGGAATTAGGAATTGAATGGATATAATGTGGTTTGGAAAGGGGTTGCTGCTGTGCAACCCCTGTTTTTTTTCTGTTCTGTGCAGCTCACGCGTAGCATCCCACTGACGTGTAGCATGAGGATAAACTGCAAGCCCACGCGTAGCGTCCCACGACGCGTAGCGTGGGAGTAACAGGCTGACGTGTAGCATCCCAGACACGTGTAGCGTCAACCTCTGTTTTGAATTTTGTTAAAATTTTGAGTGATGTTACTGTTTCATGTATGTATTTATTTTGTTTTTAATAAATCAGTCCAGTATGCCTATTTTTGAAGTTTGTTTGTATTTTCTTTTAATTTAATAAATTTTCTTATTTAGTATTTGTTATACTTTCCTGCATTAATAAAAATTAAAAATATAAAAATTTGTTGATGCATATTATTTTGTGTGAATTTTTGTTTTTATTGCTAAAAATACAAAATATGCATATTAACTTTCTTTATAAATCACAAAAATACAAAAATATATTGTTTTGAATTATGTGAATTACATGTGTAAATATTTATATTTGTAAATATTTGGTTGATTGTATATAATGTGTGATTTATTAAGTCTGTGCTTAATTTTGAAAATTTTTACTTTTTGCAGATGGCACCAAGGAAATCCATTCCCACTGCTGGTCCCTCTAAAAGACAGAGGAAGGCCACGGATACTGACACCACCTCTGAGGATCCTGATCTTCAGGGACAGGAAGTGTTAGGTCCGAGGGATCCTACGAGATTTCGCACTGACGCGAAATGGGCCCGCTTTCATAAGATAAAGGGGCAAAGACTTATCTGGGAGAGGGTGTTGGATCTTAGTGCTAGAGATTATCTTGAGCTGCAGGATGGAATCCAGAGGAGGAGATGGGGACCTCTATTCTCTCTACCTACTGAGGGGGATCCTATCTTAGTGATGGAGTTTTATGCAAATGCCTTCAGGACTCGCCAGGACGCACCGAGTATCGGACAGCAGCGGACGAGTTGGGTGAGGGGCCGACATATTTCATATGACCGGGATACTATCAGTACCCTATTGGGTAATCCTTGGGAGCCTACTCCCGAGGATGACACTTGTTTCTGGAAGGAAAACAGAAACAAGATTATTGCCGAGGGAGAGTTAGGATACTCCCTCGAGGAGGTTGCTCACTTCTTGAGCAAGGATGGGATCTTTTTCAACCTGAGTAGGGTTGGAAGGAGTCCATCTAACCTCCTAAAGACCCAGCTGACCCCTCTAGCCCAGGAGTGGTCCTACCTCATGCTTCATAACATCACTCCTGTCACCCACCTTTCATCTCTTCCAGTTGAGCATTGTTGCCTTCTGTTTTCTATCCTCCAGCGCCATACCATTGACATCGCTGAGCTTATTTCTGAGCAGATTCACTTTTATGCCCTTGGGTATAAAGTGAACCGCCCCATTCCATTTCCTCTCATCATATCTGTCCTATTGAGGAGGCAGGGAGTCGTCGTACCTTCACCTGAGTTCACTAGTTCTTTGGGGAGAGTCCCCAAAGTTTTAGTAAACAAAGATTATTTCGTCCAGCAGTGCGAGCTTCCACCACTAGAGCAAGAGGCTCAGCCCAGACCTAGGAGGAGGAGACCACCAGTGCAGCCTCCATCTACTGATGCTGTCACACAGGGCTTCACCCGGATATCACTTGAGCATCAGCATATGATACAGATGATGGCTGCCACTCATAGAGCTTATATTCATCTTCACGATGAATTTTATCAGTACAAGTTACAGGGAGAGGGAGCACCTTATGTTACCCCAGCCGAGTTTGCAACACATGTAGCTTGGCCCGGTGATTTACCTACCTACCCTGAGACTGGTGGATCGTCTAGCGCACAGGCTGACTCTGACGGCGATGATGAGGAGGAGGAACAGGATGATGATAAGATGGAGGATGATGATTAGATGGAGGATTGATGATGCCATCTTCTTATTTCTTCCATTTTACTTTGAGTACAGTTGTTTCTAGTTTATATTTACATTTTACATTTACACTTTATATTATGGTATTTTATTATTGTGTGGTGTGTTTTTACGTAATTATTTGTTTTTGCATATTTTATTGGAAAAATAATCCAAAAATCCAAAAATAAATCTTTTAATAAATCAATCAAATTTTTGTTAGTTAATACACTTAGAGTTTTTACACAATGAAACTTAATTTTGTAAAATCAATTATTAGTTCTTTATAACTTAGGAATTTTGATAAATTTAATTACAATAGGTTTATTAACCATCAAGCAAATTTCGATAGTCCGGTGAGCAGAGAGATATCTTTTTATATACTTGAGGGTTTGATCGACATATTTTCAATTCGAATTGATTTTGCTTTAATCTCTGATTTGTGTTGTTGTACAAAAAATTCAGGAAAATGATCAAGACACATTTTTGGTGAAAAAAACCTTGGGCCAAACAGCTTACCTTGGTAAAAATTCTTTTAACCTTTGCAAGCCAATTTGAGCCTAAAATAAAATTCCTTGGTACCCTTAAAACTAAATCTGTTTTTACCATTTCCTATACTTAATTGATTAAAAGAGCAGTTGAAATAAATGAAAAATATTTTGAGTGTTCTCACAAAAATAGGGAGTGAAAATAAGCAACTTGATTCTTTTCAGAAAAAAATAAAGTATGGAAAAGAAAAGTCAAAAATAGTAAAAAGAATCAAGTTGGGGGTATTTATTTTTCATCAACAAAAGAAATGAGAGTTTGGGTCAAGAGAAAGCCTAAAAAAAAAATTATAAAATGCTCTTTTATGATTTTAGGTTTTCGAATTCCAAAAAAAAACCATTGATTCTTGTAAACCAAGCCTCATTATAACCCGCGAAAAGACCTTGTGATTTCTAAACTAATTCTGTATAAATAACCATTGATTAGATGACAAACAAAGTTAAATTCGTTTGATCTTATGATTGATTGAGTGAAACAGGTTACCTATTACATAGAGATAAACACCTGTGAGGTAAGCCTGAAATTCTGCTTGATTGTTAATAGAATATTGTAAATAAATTTTATCATTAAACCTTTGTTATACTTGATACCAATTTTTGATTATTACAAAGTTAGTTAAAATTGTGAAAATTACTTTTTGTTGTAAATTCTCGGACTAACTCAAAAATTTGATTCCAAATTTTATTATTTTTTCTCTCTTGCTCGAGGACGAGCAATGTCTCAAGTTGGGGGTATTTGTTAGTCCTCAAATTTTCAATAAAAGCTTTAATAAAAATTTCATAAAAATTACAAAAATTAGTTTAATTTGTTAGAAAATTAGGATTTAAATTCAATAAATGGATGTTGTTGGAAATAATCTTCCCTTGATCAATTTTCTCTAAGTTTTGCAGTGAAAAAGTTAAGAAATCAAGAGAAAATTACACTGGAGGAGCTGACGCGTAGCCTCACCCCACGCGTAGCATCAACAGCTATTTTTGATGTTGATGCTACGCGTCACAGCCACGCGTAGCGTCAGTGCTACGTGGACTCCACATCCAACTTGGCTAAGCACTCAGCTTTGACCCAATAATGGCCACCCCACTCAGCACTAAGGGCCACCCCACTAAGCACAAATGGCCAAAATACAGTGGAAACACGTCCAAGTGGCCAGGCATGATCATATTTAATAATTTGAAGTGGCCATTATCAGCTGTTTGATGGAAGCTGAGTCAGGGGTGTGACGCGTAGCGTCAGCACCCTTGCTCAGCCCTATAAATAGGGCTATCCAACACTATTCTAAATCATCCCATAGCATCCCATTCTCTTCTTTTCTCTCTTGTGCTCGACTTTGAGTACTTTTGTGAGTTGTAGTTCTAGAATAGTTTTCTAGATACTTGAGTGTGTTTCGGTGTATTGTGATCGTTGTATCGTGAAGTTCCCATCGTCTTCGTAATGTCAAACTCTGTAAGTGTTGTTTTTACTTTCACCATGTGTAACTAATTTGTTTATGTTGAAATTGGTGAACTAATCTATTAAGTATAATGTTGTGAATTCGACCTCTGCATGTTTATGATTCAAGTCCATGTTAGTATTTCAACCTTTTATTAATATGAACGTCAAACGGGAGAATGATTTTCATGTGTATTGAAACTTGTTTTATTAGTATGCATGTCAAACGGGAGAATGATTGTTCATGCCGTATTGAAACTTGTTTTGACGAAAGTAAAAAGTTGGAATACCCTTGGTATCTCAATTCTATAGTGGTTGTTAACCATTGTTGCCATAAGGCCAGGTCTTAATGCAAGTTTTTACTGAGAAAGCTCATGAGGGATCAGACTTTACGGTGAATTCTTACAATTTATATCACGAGGGATTGGTTATAATGATTTTAAGCTACAATGACATGAAACTTGATGATTAAATGTGCATGTCTTGAGTTCCTCATTGTTATTCTAGATTAGGGATCCAATTTCCAACATAATTTGTTTATCTGTGTTTATCTCAAGTATCTTACCTATTCTAGATTGCAACTCGACTTTTTAGATAGATTTTATTTTCTTTTATCTTATGAACCACTCAATCATGCTATCCTGTGAATATTGTATAAATTATATATAAATCATTCTTTTGTCCATAACTTCCTTCACATTTACCATAGTAAATAGAAAATTACTGTTGTTATTGGACTTTCAATCCAAGTGGAACGATATCTAAATTTTGAAAACTACAGACGATTAGTGCACTTGCCAATTAACAACCCGGTGGTGGAAACGAACTGTTAAGACATTATCGTCGGGTTAACACTCCACCTATCCTCATCAATGTCCTATTCAGATACTTCTCCATTATATCTCTCCCTCTTCCCTTCTTTGATGACAAAGTTTCACCCATGGAAATCTCAACCTTAAAATGACAATCCATAACTACCTAAACGTCTCAACAACAACATATTAACAAACCCTAAATCAATTAAACAAAGTTATCAAACCCTACATTTTAAACAAATGCAATAAAATAACTATAACAAAACAGTAACAACCCACCCTTGTTTTCCCAAAACACCCAACCCTAACCCAACATCAAAACAACGTGGTTGTGAACAGATGAACATACCTAAAATGCAGGACCTGAATGATCACGAATGCAACACCCACCTTTACAACCTTCCTTAACCGACTTACTTGGATACAAAGTCACTTTGCTTCTTTGCTATGGTCACACGAATAAGGAAGATGAAGACACTCTCTTTCATTTTCCCTCTCATTTCTAAAACGCCAGTATTTGAACAGTTATTACCTTCTTCGAATCCCATTTTGACTTATGTACCATGATGTCCACGTCTTACACCTTGTCAGATAAATTGACAAAGAACGTTTAGGGAATTTGACGGAAGGACACACTTAGCACATTTTAAACTACATATAGGACCAAAGTGAACAAAAAATAATTAAAGAACCAAATTTACATTTTTTGAAAAGATAGAGGACCAAAGGATATATTTAGCCTAAAGGAAATAATGAATTTGTTTAGGAATAAAATCGAAGATGGATATGAAATAAATATTGAAGAGATTATGTATGTGTAGGAAACTAATTTATAATCTATAACCTTTAATATATATTTTTTTTAAAAAATAATTTATTGATCAATAATCTACAATATATTTTATTCAACTGCAATTTTTTTATTTACATTGTTTCTGAAGTTTAGAGTAACACATACCTATAACTTAATCAATTGAATTAGTTCTTTGTAACCTTTAGAAAATATGATAACACATGGGTTTACTGTAGTTGCTGGTGGCATTCACAAGGCCTTTGATAAGTTTCTACGAGTTAAAGGTAAATTCAAAATTGAATAAAACATTGTAAATGTAACAAACTAACAGCAACAGATTAAATTAATTCCAGAAAACATTATTTAATTCGTAGGATTAACAGCCAAATTTAATCCATCCTATTAATGCATTACTTGCACTTGTGTTTCCATCGTTGTGTAGAAGTGACTCATCCCTATTGGAGCAAGTACATTCCAATGTCATTCTTGGTGAATCCATGTGTTGTTTTAAATAGTTACGAATTCTTTCAATGTGACTCTCCTAGGCACAGTAAACTTTCACATTCCATCCAACTTTTGCCTCATTTAGGCCAAGAAACTTCTCCTAAACAGCCTACCATTTGATATGAAAAAGATATATTAGCATAGCTTGTGGAGATTAATGTAGGTATATATATCCTTAAATTCACATATGCCTATAAAACATGAACAATGAAACAACTTTTGGTAACATAATATTGAAAAGTATTGAGTTTTTTTAACCTGTTTGAGTATGCTGTCATGTAATGATTATAGAGTCAGAGATAAGTGACCCATTAATGAATTAGAAGAAGGAAGAAGGGCATGGCAATCAGTTCTTATAAGCACACTCAAGTCAAATATATGTCCATTTTTTTCAAAAGATGGAACATCACTTCAATCAGCCCATCTAGAATAATCGCACATTGAAACAATCATAATATTTATTAACTCAACATTACATGCATGAAATTTATAAGAAAAAAAGAAAGAAAAATTTGAAGACTTGAAAGAAGAAGTGTTTTACCCTCTTGTTGGTAAATATGATCATCTACAAGTTCTTAATAGAATTGGTAGCTCTCCTGAAAAACTTATCCAATCCATTAAATATCACAGAATGACGATCTTGAACCCATAGAAATTCATAGAAAAGATCTTTAGGATCAGTACTATTGGCTAAAATGAATGGCATCCGATTGGATGCATATTCCAATGACAAGAGATTTGGACAATCAATCTCTATCATCTTTGTCTTAGCTAGTCTACAATATTTTATTACCAATGTCCTAACACTTTGGCTATAAATCCTACCATTGACCAAAACACACATCAATCTTAATTCCAACAGTGACTTGAACATTGGAAGCTCATAAGAAGGCAAAGAATTCAAGTACAACTTCCTCATACTTTCACAAACCTCCAAGTTAATAGTTATATTTTTACCTCTACCAGACTGAAAGAGAGTATGAAACATTGGTGATCCAATTTTAATTGTGAAAACATTTTTACAAAAAGACAAAACTACACAAGCCTAACAAGACCCGAGAATTCAAGGGTCTCAAATGTTTGACACTTACACAAAGATAGAACCTCAACAAGGGGACACCTTGACACTAACTTTCTCATTAGCTTATCTCTAACATCAACACGAGTAAAGAATAAAACTTTGACACAAGGAAGGTTAAGGGTCGAACATGCTCTTATGAAATAATGGGAAGTACTTAATAAAAGTTTTTCTAGTGTGTGAGAATCAAAGACAATGTTTGCAAGGTTATCACATAGGCCTAAAATAAGAGACATGTTTTGGACACTAAGGGAAGAAACTGTTTGCAAGATAAAGTTTATTTCATGGTATTGGGGTCTACCTTCAATGAAACACTTGACCAAGTGCAACTCAAATGTGTCTATTGTTGGGTTGGATTTAGAGGGAGTAGTTTAGAGAGTTTCCGACATAATTCATGAAGAACCTTCTACCATTGATGTTGTTTAAGGAATAATAAATGTCCCTAAGGAAGTCTATTTATGGAACAACATGGTGGATCTAGAAGCATGAAGGTTGTCCCATGTCTTTGATACGACATTAGTTCTTGTAGCGTCTTGTTGGAGAGGAGAGAGTAAATATGGTGGTGGATTATAAGTACTGACAATTGAGAGATGAAGTCTTGGTTTTTGGCCGATTAAGAGAGGAAGCCATGACTAGGTATGATTAGTGATGAAGAACTTTGATTTTGTTTTGCACTTCCATTACTCAAGTTGTGTTTACTCGTGAATGCTTACAACATTATAAGTAGTATTGTAAATCAACCTTGGTCTATTGGTGAAGATAGAAAGAAATGATGGAGAAGATGTTACTTTGACTTCTTTAATTGTTTTTCAGTTTTATTAGAAATCCAACTCGTGTAAGTAGGTCCACAACAACTTATTGAGATGGCTCTCATGACATTTGACTTTTTTAATTAACTAAAAATAAGATTATTTCATCTTATTTTATACAACAATTCAGATCAAAACTCATATATTAAAAAAAAATATTATAATATTTCAAAAAAGATATTAATGACTAATTTTTAAGCCACTATAAGTTCTATTTAAATATTAATAATAGTATGTTTAAAATAAAAATAAATAAGGCAAAATATATAAGTCTTATATATATATATATATATATATATATATATAAAAGAATATAATATGATAAGGATTATATATGTAACATCCTGATCGGACATTGAGGAGCAAATTAAATTAATAGCTGAATAACAAAAAGTGGCATGGAAGTTACGCATGTGCCCCTCTTGACAATATAAGTGATTTTTGTCTCTCTCTCTTCCACTCACGCTGAGCTCATTTCTCCTTTCGTGCATGCAACGACACTATTCCTGTTTCCATCTAAAATTCAATCAGGCTTCTTCTTCATCCACTCCTTGTAGGCAACATTGGGGTGTCTAGGAGTCTCGAAATCCTCCATTGTTGGCAAGGTCTGTAACATCCCAATTTTGAAGTTAAATACCGAATGAAAATAAACCATTAAGAATTGATTTCAAAATAGGAAATTAACTGCAAATTATAATCAACTACCAAACGAATTTAAACCGTTGAAATGATTATTGCAAGTGGAGATTCCTCGTAACTTCAGTTGATTACTTTTATAAAAATGATGATGGCTGGATGATTGGGTTCAGTGCGCGTGGCTGAGTGGAACTGCCGGGCTCACACTCCCCCACCCCACTCTTCTCTTCTCGTGCAAATATATATATGCGTAAGCCCATGATCACGAAGGTCACTCACCTTCCTTCGGATTCCCTCTTCCTCCACTGCTTCATCCCCTCTTCTCTTCTTGTATCCTCTCTCCTCTTCCCAGTTCTTCATCCTCTCAATCTCCGTCCACTGTTCCATTCCTGGAAATGCACGACGATACTGCAGAAGACTTGGAGTTCCCTCTGCTGGTAAGGGACGATCATCAGGGTGGAAGACGAACAGCCCTGTTTCACAGTGCGACTACGACTAAGGAGGCCTGAACGAGTGCGAGCCTGAGCGAGGCGAACAGAAACAAAGGACCGACATCGGGAAATAGAAGAACCCCCTCGATTTCCTTCAGTAGGTAGGGGGCGCTTTGCATTTCAAATGCATGGCTCGTGAATGGGTTCCGAGTGATCTTTTATGCATACATGTGTGTTTATGGGTGTTTGTGATGAAATGTATATTTGCTGGATAGGTTTTTTGTATACCGAGGCATGAGGTGATTGAATCTCATAGTAGATTGCTTATATTTGATATACGTACACTGCTGGGATGTGGATGCATGTGTGTGTCGTGAGACCGTGTGTGAGTGTGGTGTATGCTCCTTAAAATTACCATACTGAGTCTAGTTAATTATTCACTTGTGCATGCATGACGTGAAAACGTATGGTGTGATTTATGGGTGTTCTGTTCGGGGAGACGATGGGTAGATCTTGATTGCTATCCTATATTGCCTTGCATGCGAGTGTTGTAAATGAATCGGTGTTGCTATAAGATGATAAATGATTTGCATGCAGAATGTGGTTATGATAAACGACAGGAGGAATAATATTGCATGATAAACACACAAAAGAATGTAATTAAAAGACCTTGAGTTGGACTCAAGGCAGTGCCGAGTGCACTAGCGTTGGACGCTTAAAGTCTTGGGTTGGACTCAAGCAAGCTACCAGGTTGGACTCGGAGCTGCCCGTAGCACTGCCGTGGTCACTTGGAGCGATTGTGTTACATGTAAGGGCAACGGTTTGGTACCTGTAAAATGGCCGAACCAGCTTGGAGCTGGAGGAAAAAGGCGTGGAGCCTATGTTGCAACGTAAAAATTAGTCAAGTGGGGGTCAGATCCGACTGTAGTGGACCTGTGTGCACTAGATATATATATATATATATATATATATATATATATATATATATATATACATATGTATGTTCTTATGCTATGATGAATCTCTTGTGTTGCATGCATATGTAAGCTGGAAATGATATAATCGAGAAATGAATGAATGAATTCCGACTGCATGGTGCTGTTACGGTAGGTAATCGGGAAGATAGTTAATGTTATGGTTGCTTGAAATGTGATGTCGTGTGATGTAAAGCATGCGGGTTCCTAAGTCACTAACTGTCATTTTAAATGTAAAAGCTCACCCCTGCTGTGGCAATATTTTCAGTGAACATTCCTCGGAACTACGAGTGAAGTGGAGCTATTTGCCGAGTGGACTAGCAGTGCACCAAGGAACTATATATATTTATGTAGATACTGTGTGTAATGTTTGACTATGCCTTGGCCGGCTCGTGTCTGATGTTAGCGTTTTGAGACAGAACAAGATCATTTTGGGTCGGGAAAGTATGATAATATGTTGTAACTATCGATATATACTCTTATATATATATATGGTTATGTGTATGCCATGCTGCATGTTTATCCCACTCTCTGCGTGATGTCTGATTAGTATGCATGTGTTCGTATGTCCAGGTGCGTGAGAATGGTAATACTTAGTGTGAAAGAAGCCAAGATATGACCTAGAGAGTGAATTCGTGATCCTGTTGCCGAGTGAGGGGAAGATTTAGATTGTTCTGAGTGAATAAGGCTATATAACCCGTGTGGGGATCGTCGTGGATGTCTCACCCCCAAATGATAAACTGCTAGGATATCTGAATAGAGAAATTTAACATATTTCCGAACGAAAACTGGTTAAGTGAGTGTCTTCCGACTGGAGAGTAAACTTCCAGATTCTGAGTGAGATCCGTGTAGTAAGCCGAGCGAAGGTCAGGAAGTTCTCAGGGGAGGTTTCAGTTCGTAAGAGATCTTGGGTAGGAAGGACTATGCTTGCCGAGTGAAAATGAGTGAAATACCCGAGTGGTGAAAGGATGTGAAAGTTATTCCGAGTGAAAAGTCCTCATAGATTCCGAGTGTGTGGCTAAGGAAGTTATTCCTCGAGTGGTCAATGTCGTGAGCCGAACGAAGGGAGTTATGGAGGGTGATATGTTTTTTGGGTGAAGCTGGTACGTGTATAGGCCAATCCTGGTGAATTGAGAAGGGGCCATTCCGTATGAACCAAGCACTGAGATCTGAGTGAGGAAATACCGAGTGAAGTGAACGAATGCCGAGTGAACCTCTCGCTCCAGTGAACAAAGTACTCACTCCAGCGAGTGTGTTTTAGGAAGACTCTTGTGTGGGTATCGCTTAGGCGAATCATTCCTCGCCCGAGCGACTAGAGCTGTTTCATCCAAGCGTGAGGGATCGCGCTGAAGCGAGTGGATGCTGGTGTTGGCTTCGCTTGAGCACCCCCTCCTTCTGCTGTTGCCCTGTCATGCCTCACTCAAGCGACGTTGGGCCTCGCTTGAGCGAGTCAGCGTTGTCATGGATTTCGCCCAGGCGCTGATGTATTTCGTTGAGTCGAATGGGCCGGTTCAAGCCTTGTCCCTTCTGCCGAATGCTACGTGTATGAATGTTCTTTCAATTTCCCTTGCCTTCCTCCCCTTTTCTATACCGATTGACCAGTAGTGGATTTTGTGAAAAATTTTTCTATTTTTTTGGGTTTATTCATTTACTAAAATTAGGGTGTTATATATTGGTATCAGAGCAGACCGAAAGGTCCAAGGCCAAGGTATGCTTACTGAGTGTAAGCGGTTGTGTGTATTGTGACCGAGTAATCATTATTAATATGATATCTGTTGAACTTGATTGATATAATAGTATTGACTTCAGGATAGGAGGTTGACTCCCTCCCGGTCCGACTAATTGTATAACATATAGAAAAGGTATAATGTGCTAAAGTTACTGAATGTTAGGCTGAGACCCGATCGGTGGTGAGTAACCTTGTGAACTTATTTTTGAAGGGGCTGTGAATTTCAGGATAAGGTATGACGAATCGTCAAAGCATGGAGGCCATAGCCACAGCCTTTCAACGCTTTGCGGACGTGTTTGAGAGGCAGGGCCAGCCTCGAGCTGAGGATGGCCAAGTGCTAGACCGCTTCCTGAAGAGGAAGCCGAGTGAATTTCAGGGAGGACGGAACTCGGAAACAGCTTTTAAATGGATTCAAGAGCTAGAGAGGATCTTTGGGGGTCTTCGCTGTACCGAGGCCCAGAAGGTAGAATGTACAGTGTATATGCTGCCAGACGAGGTGGAGAACTAGTGGAAGATAGCCAAAAACCGATTCCCTGATGATGATACTCAGCTGACCTGGAACAATTTCAAGACATGCTTCCTAGAGAAGTACTTCCCTGACACAATCAGGAGTCGGAAAGAACTGGAGTTCATGGAGTTGAAGCAGGGGTCCATGACTGTGGAAGAATACGCGAGAAGATTTGAGGAATTGTGCCTCTTCTACCCACCCTTCCAGCAACCGGGGACGGAGAATTCTAAGTGTTTAAAATTTGAGAATGGATTGAGGTCGGATATTAAGAGAGCCTGCAGATACCAAGAGGTTAGGAGTTTTCTTGCATTGGTGAATAAGTGTAGGATATTTGAAGAAGATGACAAGGCCCACTCGGGCCAGAGCAGCAGGGCAAACCCCTCCTTGAGGCCTCAGCAGCCACACTTCAAGAGGGCAGGCAACGCTAGGGGTGCTGGATCCTCCTCTAATTTCAGAAGACAAGGAAACCGTGGGGGTCGTTTCGGGGGTCGTCCCGGGAGTGTTAGATGCTTCAGATGCGGAGGTAACCACTTTGCACGAGAATATGATGCTGGGAACGATGTTATATGCTTCCATTATAACGAAAGGGGGCATGTTCGCCCCGACTGTCCACGACTGTAACCAGAGGGTGGTCATGCACATCGTGGGGGTTTCCGTGTGGAAGGACGTGGAACTAACAGTAAAAGGAATGGTGGCAGAGGCAATGGAGCAAGGAGCAATTTGATGGCTACTACAAGTAACCGAGGGGGGAATACCGACCAACCAGCAGTAGGAAGAGTCTACGCCATCAATGCGGAAGATGCTGCACAAGCCAATGACTTAGTCCAATGTAAGTGCTCACTCGGTAGATATACACTTAACGTAGTTTTTGATTCTGGAGCCACCCATTCTGTCATAGCTGATGAGTGTGTAAAACATTTAAAATTACCAACTGTGTGCATGGGTCGGACCTTGGAAGTGGCCAATCCGACTGGCACTAAGGTGAAAACATCGTCAATGTGCAAAGATGTAACGTTTGTGTTGTGCGATCGGAGTTTTACCTTCGATCTGGTGTGCTTGCCTCTGAAAGACCTTGACATTGTACTTAGTATAGACTGGCTTTCAGCCAACAAGGTGTTAGTGGATTGCCGAAACCGAAGGATAATCTTTCCAAGGCAGAACAATGAGGGTTATGTTGGTGTATGCACTATGAGCTTTTATGGTTTTTCATTTGTATCATTTTTCTACTTATCAATAGAATAAATATTTCAGTTTAAAATTGTTTTAAAACATATTTATCCTTGGAGTAATAGGTCATATAAAAATTATTCCTAAAATGTCCCTGGTCAAGTATTTACATGGGGACATGTAAATACACTGAGACTAGTGTGTGAGTGTACTGATGACCTGATCTCACAGATCATAGATATAGATGATATCGAGTCTTCACACGGGTACACATTAAGAGTAATGATGTACTGGACAGACCCACCATGAGAACGTTGCATGGATCGTTACATGATTGTCATAAATAATTCTCAATGTGATAATGGTATATGTAGTCCTTCGACCTGAAGTCACTACGATTCCTACATGAGGAGTTTATTGGTTTAATACAATTAAACGTCTTCTGTAACAAGAGGACTATAAAGGTTGTGATTAGGCAATGAACAAATTATGCAGAGGGATGTGAGTGATGTAGATGGGATTTGTCTCTCCTATGTGACAGGAGTGATATCCATAGGCCACTTGATGGAGTAAGACTAAGAAAACGCATGGCCATGCTAGAAAGAATAAATATTAGATATTTATTCAGATCCAGTCTACTCCGGTATCAAGTAAAATAAATTGGGCCGTACAAGGATGACGCGACCATGCCTTGGGCCCAATCAGGATATCGTGACAAACGGAATAAACATATTAAATAATTGTCACTTATAAGTTATGTTGATAATATTCAGACATAATGATGCATTGCTAGATGCCGCTCTTATTTTATATTAATAATAAAATAGTTTATTATTAATATGACCGGGTATTTTACCTATAGGGTCACACACATAGAGTAAGCCCATCAGAAAATGTTGTCTTATTTTAGTTGGACTAAAATAAAGCTATTGGGCCTAACTCATTTGGAATGAGTAAGGAGCCCACTTTTAGAGAGAACAAATTAGGTCAAACATAAGCCTATAAATAGAGCATAAGATGCTCATAGGCCGTTCACTCAAGTGAGACACAAATTCACAAAAGTTGTAAGAGCTACACGCCGTCAAACTAGCAGTTGGCAAGTGTTGCGATTCTGGTGGGAGTGCTCGTATGGACTCCTAAAGGACGAGGCTACGACTGCTTCGGAGTTCTTCAAGATGTAATCCAAAATGAATTTTGAAATTGTTTTGTGCTTTGAAACACGGAACCTTGCAAATCCTATGGAATCCCTTTTATTTTTCCGCTGCTTAATCTAGGGATTTCCTAACAGGTTACACGGCACAAGGTATAGCTCAACTATTTATGATGCTTTGTTTAACCGAAGGTGAGAGTAAAGCCCGAGTGAACGAAATACCGATTGTTTGTGAATTACCAGAGGTGTTTCCGGAAGATGTGCCGGGTATTCCTCCAACTAGAAAAGTTGAGTTCTCTATAGACCTAATCCCTGGAGCCGAGCCAGTCTCCAGTGCACCCTATAGAATGTCCCCAACTGAATTAGCCGAGTTGAAGAAGCAGGTGGATGAGTTACTCGGGAAACAATTCATTAGACCGAGCGTATCACCATGGGGCGCACCTGTGCTACTCGTTAAGAAGAAGGATGGCAGTATGAGACTTTGTATAGATTACCGACAGCTAAACAAACTCACAATTAAGAACCGATACCCATTGCCCCGAATTGACGACCTGATCAACCAACTGCGTGGCGCTTCAATTTTCTCGAAGATCGATTTACGATCGGGGTACCACTAAATCCGAGTGAAGGACTCAGATATCCCCAAGACTGCCTTCAGGACCCGGTATGGTCACTACGAGTATGTAGTGATGCCGTTTGGTGTGACAAACGCCCCTGCTGTCTTCATGAATTACATGAACAACATATTCTATTCATATTTAGATCAATTCGTGGTAGTCTTCATTGATGACATCCTAATCTATTCTGAGACCCCTGAGGAGCACGAAGAACACCTCCGAACGGTACTTCAGGTGCTGAAGGAGAAGCAGCTGTTTGCAAAGCTTTCCAAGTGCAATTTCTGGATGGATGAAATCCACTTTCTCGGACATGTGGTTTCCAGGGAAGGCGTCTCGGTGGACCCTTCGAAGGTGACAGCTATAATGGCATGGGAGAGACCCAGGTCGGTCTTGGAGATAAGGAGCTTTATGGGCCTGGCCGGTTACTACAGGAGGTTCATTGAAGGTTTTTCTAAGTTGGCTTCGCCACTGACTAGATTGACTCGGAAAAACATTCCCTTCGTATGGAGTCCCGAGTGCGAGAGAAGTTTCCAAGAGCTGAAGGGCAAGTTGACGACTGCTCTAGTGTTGGCATTACCTAACTTGCATGAGAGCTTCGTGGTTTATTGTGATGCATTAGGGCTCGGATTAGGATGCGTGCTAATGCAGAATGACCGAGTGATAGCGTATGCTTCTCGGCAACTGAGACCTCACGAACAGCATTACCCGACTCACGACTTGGAGCTGGCAGCCGTAGTATTCGCATTGAAGATCTGGAGGCATTATTTGTACGGGTCCAAGAGCCTCAAATACTTATTCGACCAAAAGGAACTGAACATGAGGCAGAGGAGATGGATGGAATTTCTAAAGGACTACGATTTCGAGCTGAAATACCATCCGGGTAAGGCAAACGTTGTTGCCGACGCATTGAGTCGGAAGCCCCTCCATATAGCAAAGATGATGATGAAGGAAGTAGAGTTATTGGAACAATTCTGAGACATGAACTTACACGTTGACATCCCCTCCTCTCAGAAAATAACAATCGGTGCATTAAGGATCGCCAATGAATTCCTGAAATCCGTGTGCGAGCAGCAGCAGTCAGACCCCTACTTGGCTGAGATGAAGAAGACTCAGGCCAAAGGGAAGGAATTGTCCTTGACCGAGGGATCAGACAGAATTTTCCGAGTGAGAAACAGAATATATGTGCCGAGTGGAGGAAAGTTAAGAAGAATGGTGCTTGATGAAGCCCACAAGAGCCTGCTCAGTATTCACCCGGGTACCACGAAGATGTACCACGATCTGAGAACATAATTTTGGTGGCCCGGATTAAAGAGGAATGTGGCAGAATACGTGGCTCGGTGTATCACCTGTCAAAAGTCGAAAGTCGAGCACCAGAAGCCGTATGGTGCGTTGCAATCCCTGGAGATTCCCGTGTGGAAATGGGACTCAATTGCTATGGACTTTGTCATGGGATTACCAAGAAACCGAGTGGGCCATGATACGATTTGGGTCATTATTGACCGACTGACGAAGAGTGCACACTTCCTACCTGTGAGCATGAAGTACCCGTTGCATAAGTTAGCTCGGATATACATTCACGAAATTGTCCGAATGCATGGTATACCGACTTCTATCGTATCGGATAGGGATCCTGGGTTCACGTCCCGGTTTTGGACCAACCTGCACCAGGAAATGGGTACAAAGCTTTGGCTAAGTTCTGCTTATCACCCCCAATCGGATAGACAATCCGAGCGAACAATCCAAAGCCTGGAGGACTTGCTAAGAGCGTGTGTGTTGGAGCACGGTGGGGATTGGGAGCAGTACCTTCCCCTGATCGAGTTCACATACAACAATAGCCACCACAATGGTATCGGTATGGCACCCTACGAAGCACTATATGGTCGAAAATGCCGAACCCCACTCTGCTGGTCGGAAACGGGTGAAAGTTTACTGCTGGGGCCAGAAATTGTAAAACAAACATCAGAACGGATCCGAGTGATAAGGGAAAGGATGAAGGCGTCTCAGGACCGGCAGAAGAGCTACCATGACAAACGAACCAAACCATTAGAGTTTTCAGTCGGAGACAGAGTGTTTTTGAAGACTTCACCGAGCAAAGGAGTTGGACGAGCCTTGAAGAGCGGAAAGTTGAGCCCCCAATACATTGGGCCGTATGAGGTGTTGGAACGAGTCGGTTCCATGGCATACCGAATAGCATTACTGATTCACTTATCCCGACTGCATAACGTATTTCATGTGTCTCAACTAAGGAAATATCTACATGATCCCACCCACTCGGTGCCAGATGATGAAGTGGAGATCAAGGAGGACCTGACCACTGTAACTATACCGATTAGAATCATTGACCGATCGGTAAAACGATTAAGGAGCAAAGACATACAACTTGTTAAAGTGGAGTGCCAGCAAGGCGGGACTACCTCTTGTACCTGGGAACGCGAAGACGCCATGAGGCAGCAGTACCCCGAGTTGTTTACTAAGGTGAGTCACCGATTGAATTTCGGGGACGAAATTCTTTAAGAGGGGGAGAACTGTAACATCCCAATTTTGAAGTTAAATACCGAATGAAAATAAACCATTAAGAATTGATTTCAAAATAGGAAATTAACTGCAAATTATAATCAACTACCAAATGAATTTAAACCGTTGAAATGATTATTGCAAGTGGAGATTCCTCGTAGCTTCAGTTGATTACTTTTATAAAAATGATGATGGCTGGATGATTGGGTTCAGTGCGCGTGGCTGAGTGGAACTGCCGGGCTCACACTCCCCCACCCCACTCTTCTCTTCTCGTGCAAATATATATATGCGTAAGCCCATGATCACGAAGGTCACTCACCTTCCTTCGGATTCCCTCTTCCTCTACTGCTTCATCCACTCTTCTCTTCTTGTATCCTCTCTCCTCTTCCCAGTTCTTCATCCTCTCATTCTCCGTTCACTGTTCCATTCCTGGAAACGCACGATGATACTGCAGAAGACTTGGAGTTCCCTCTGCTGGTAAGGGACGATCATCAGGGTGGAAGATGAACAGTGCTGTTTCACAGTGCGACTACAACTAAGGAGGCCTGAACGAGTGCGAGCCTGAGTGAGGCGAACAGAAACAAAGGACCGACGTCGGGAAATAGAAGAACCCCCTCGATTTCCTTCAGTAGGTAGGGGGCGCTTTGCATTTCAAATGCATGGCTCGTGAATGGGTTCCGAGTGATCTTTTATGCATGCATGTGTGTTTATGGGTGTTTGTGATGAAATGTATATTTGATGGATAGTTTTTTTGTATACCGAGGCATGAGGTGATTGAATCCGATGGTAGATTGCTTATATTTGATATACGTACACTGCTGGGATGTGGATGCATGTGTGTGTCATGAGACCGTGTGTGAGTGTGGTGTATGCTCCTTAAAATTGCCATACTGAGTCTAGTTAATTATTCACTTGTGCATGCATGACGTGAAAACGTATGGTGTGATTTCTGGGTGTTCTATTCAGGGAGACGATGGGTAGATCTTGATTGCTATCCTATATTGCCTTGCATGCGAGTGTTGTAAATGAATCGGTGTTGCTATAAGATGATGAATGATTTGCATGCAGAATGTGGTTATGATAAACGACAGGAGGAATAATATTGCATGACAAACACACAAAAGAATGTAATTAAAAGACCTTGAGTTGGACTCAAGGCAGTGTCGAGTGCACTAGCGTTGGACGCTTAAAGTCTTGGGTTGGACTCAAGCAAGCTACCGGGTTGGACTTGGAGCTAACCGTAGCACTGCCGTGGTCGCTTGGAGCGATTGTGTTACATGTGAGGGCAACGGTTTGGTACCTGTAAAACGGCCGAACCAGCTTGGAGCTGGAGGAAAAAGGCGTGGAGCCTATGTTGCAACGTAAAAATTAGTCAAGTGGGGGTCGGATCTGACTGTAGTGGACCTGTGTGCACTAGATATATATATATATATAAATATATATATATATATATACATATGTATGTTCTTATGCTATGATGAATCTCTTGTGTTGCATGCATATGTAAGCTGGAAATGATATAATCGAGAAATGAATGAAAGAATTCCCACTGCATGCTGCTGTTACGGTAGGTAATCGGGAAGATAGTTAATGTTATGGTTGCTTGAAATATGATGTCTGTGTTTGAATATGGTAACAGGTTCAAAAGATGTGCAAGGATTTTGATAATGACAAGTACTCTTGAAGAAACAATGCAAAAACAAAGACATGAAATCAGAATTGAAGAATCAGCGAAGCTAATCGATTAGGCCATAGATGCTAATCGATTAGAAACTTTCTGTCTTAGAAGAAATTGCATCAGAGTTGAAGATAATCGATTAGGCCATGGATGCATCAGAGTTGAAGTTAATCGATTAGGCCATGGATGCTAATCGATTAGAAGCTTTCTGTATTGGAAGAAATTGCATCAGGGATGAAGATAATCGATTAGTGAAGCCACACAATCGATTAGATACTCACTGGAATTAAGATAATCGATTGCACACTTGAGACTAATCGATTACAGCAATCAAAAATGGAATTAAATGCATCAGGCACACATGCTAATCGATTAAGGGAGCCATATAATCGATTAGGAAGCCACTGGAATTTAAAGTAATCGATTACAAGACATGCTAATCGATTAGGATGCTACGAAAACATATTAAATGCATCAGGTATAGATGCTAATCGATTACAGGTTATGAGATAATCGATTAGTGACTCTCTGACTTGAAGCTAATCGATTACGACGCGAGGGTGTAATCGATTACGCTAGTGGAAAAACAGATTTAAGTGGGAAACCAGGTCATGTCTCCACCATTCTTCAAATTTCCACTAACTGCAACGGCTATGATGGACTAGGGCACTCCTCAACAGCTATCTTGGCTCTATAAATTGCAGAGGAACACAAGCACAAAGAAGCAACCAAGGGAAAACCAAGAATCAATAAGTTCTTTGCTCTATTCTGTGCTCTGTAAGCCTATTTCATATATACTTTGTACTTCACTTGTATATCCTCTCATCTTGAGAGATTAGAATTTGGGGAGAGCTTTTCATTTGTATATTTGCTCTATTGAGAGAGTGTATTGATTGTAAACAAACTCCAAACACACAAAGTTATTCACTCTAGGTTGAGTGGTTGTTCACTCTAGGATTGAGTGGTTACAAAGGTTGTGGACTCAACCTTTGGGATATTGTGAGATTGAGAGATTGGGTGGGTTGCCCTTATACTTGTGAGGATTGGGTTCTTGAGTGTGGGACACTAGGAAGCCGCAATTGCTCAAAGTTGTATCTCTAGTCTACAATAGTGGAAAATCCTCTAAGTGGGTTGCTTAGAGGCGAGACGTACACCGGATTGGGTGGAACTCGTTACATCGGTTTGCAAGCTTCTCTTCCTTACTCTTTTACTTTCATACATTTCATATTTGTTGATTGGCATTGTTTGGTTGAGAAGAACATATTTGAACTTGCTTAATTTGCTATACCTTAGACATTGCACACCAAGTGTTTGCTAAATTGCCTCAGCAATATTTATCTCTTGTAGTGCATTGCATATCATTGTCACTTGCATAATCTCATAAACTTGGTTATAGAAATCATTTTTAAGGGTATTCCAAGCAAAAGTTTTATAACTCAATTCACCCCCCCTCTTGAGTATTGAGGCCACTTGAACAACAAGTGGTATCAGAGCTTGACTCTTGGTAGATCAAGCTTAACAGCTTCAAGAGATTAAAATGGCCTCAAGTTCTCAAAATGTTTTTCCCGAGGGTGGTGCGATAAATAGACCTCCCGCTTTCAATGGGGAAGGGTATGCCTTTTGGAAAGAGAGAATGAAAATCTTCATTCAATCAATTGATTTGAGAATATGGAATGCCATTGAAAATGGTCCCTATATACCAATGCATACCATAGATAGCAAAAATGTTGAAAAACCCATAGATGAATGGACTAGCGAGGAAGAAAAGAAAGTCCAATATGGCTACAAGGCCAAAAATCTCATTACCATGGCTTTAGGACAAGACGAATTTTTTAGAATAATGACATGCCAAACCGCTAAAGAAATGTGGGATACTCTTCAAGTAACCCATGAAGGAACTAATGATGTAAAGGACTCAAAGATTAGTACTCTCACTAGCCAATATGAATGCTTTAGGATAAATTCAGGAGAATCTATTGTAGATATGCAGAAGAGGTTTACACTTATTATTAACCATCTTATTACTCTTGGCAAAGTGTACACTAACAAAGAGCTTGTGCACAAAATTTTGAAAAGTCTCAGCAGGGAATGGCAACCTCTTGTCACAGCAATAAAGCAATCTCCTAGCATCAATGAAATGTCTCTTGCAACACTCTTTGGAAAATTGCAAGAACAAGAGCAAGAACTTAAAGCATTAAAGCTAGCCGAGGAAGAGGAGAAATCCACCAAGAAGAAAGGGCTAGCCCTCAAAGCCACCTCCATGCATGAGGAAGAATCATGCAGTGACTTAGATGAAGAAGAAGAGTTTGGGCTGTTCGTAAAAAGATTTGGAAGATTCATGAAGAACAAAAAGTTCCAAAAGAACTTTAAGCCCCAAGGTAAGAAATCTACCTCTAATGAAACTTCATCTTCACCAAGCTGTTTTGAATGTGGCAAGGAAGGGCACTTCAAAGCCGATTGTCCAAACCTCAAAAAGAAGGGCAAGGACAAACAAAGAAGAAGAAGAGCCTATATTGCTTGGGATGAGAATGATGTGAGCAGCTCCGACGACTCGGAAGATGAGCAAGCCAATCTTTGCTTAATGGCAAATCATCAAGAAGAAGAAAATGAGGTAAATCTTCTTGACTTAGATAAAAATGAGCTGTTAGATGCATTTGAGGAATTATATGATAAGTTTACAAAAATCTCTAGTAAACTCAAAGCATCTAGAAAAACTAGTGATACTCTTGAAGTGCATCTCATGGAAGTATGTAAAGAAAATGAGAGCTTAAAAGAAGAACTAGAGAAAGTTCAAACATGTTCTAGGGATAAACCTTGTGATTTTGCAAAGAAGTGCATAGTGTTAGAAACCAAGGTTGAAGACCTAAATAGGACACTAGAGAAATTCACTAATGGAAGAGATAATTTGAATATCCTACTTGGGCAACAAAAATGCATGTTTAGTAAAACCGGTCTAGGATATGACCAAGAACATAGTAATCATAAAATGGAAAAGCACTACAAAAACTTCTTTGCACCACCAAGCAAATCCTCCTCACCTTTTATGAAATGCAATCATTGTGGTACCAAAGGACATAGTGCATATAAATGTAGTGTTAGGAAACTAGGACCAAAGGTCTTAAGAAAGGTGTGGGTTCCCAAAGGAACATTCCCACAAACTAACCTTAAAGGACCCAACATAAAATGGGTACCTAGTTCTCTAAAATGATTTTGTTTTGCAGGTATGCTTCAAGGCAAGCAACACCCATTGGTACTTGGATAGCGGGTGTTCGAAGCATATGACGGGAGACATAACTAAATTTACATCATTCACTCCCAAACGAAAAGGAAGCGTCACATATGGAGACAACACTAAGGGAAGAATCCTAGGCATTGGAAATATTGGTAAGAACTCTTCCACATCCATAAGTGATGTATTGTATGTTGAAGGCCTCAAACATAATTTACTAAGCATAAGTCAATTATGTGACAAAGGATATAGAGTCTTATTTGAATCAAATTGTTGCATAATTGAGCATAAAGCCAATAAGGAAATTAAGTTTGTAGGCCAAAGAATTGATAATATTTACATGATTGATATGGATAGTTTGTCTACAAATGATGAACAATGCTTCATTTCAAAAGAAGATGAAACATGGCTATGGCATAGAAGAATAGCTCATATACATGTAGACCACTTGAACAAACTTGTTTCTAAAGATTTAGTAATTGGTCTACCAAAGCTTAAATTTGAAAATAGATTTTGTGATGCATGTCAAAAGGGAAAACAAGTAAAGGCATCTTTTCAATCCAAAAACATTGTTTCTACTCAAAGGCCTTTACAACTTTTGCACATGGACTTATTTGGACCATCCAAAATCAAAAGCTTTGGAGGTAATTACTATGGTCTAGTTATAGTAGATGACTATTCAAGATATACATGGACATTGTTTCTTGCTCATAAAAATGAAGCATATCATGCATTCAAGAAACTTGCAAGGATTATCCAAAATGAGCAAAACTCAAAAATTGCATCCATTAGAACCGATCATGGGGGAGAATTTGAAAATCAATCTTTTGAAAAGTTTTGCGAAAAACATGGTATTAATCACAACTTCTCAGCTCCTAGAACTCCACAACAAAATGGAGTAGTTGAAAGAAAGAATAGATCTCTAGTGGAGCTTGCTAGAACCATGCTAAATGAAAACAATGTTGCAAAACATTTTTGGGCCGATGCGGTAAACACCGCGTGTCATGTTATGAATAGATGTTTGATAAGGCCTATTTTAAAGAAAACCCCCTATGAGCTTTACAAAGGTAGAAAACCCAACATTGCATACTTTCATATCTTTGGATGTAAATGTTTTGTGCTCAACAATGGAAAGGATAATCTAGGGAAGTTTGATGCAAAATCTGATGAGGCAATCTTCCTAGGATATTCTCAATCAAGTAAATGTTATAGAATTTTCAACAAACAAACAAATACAATTGAGGAATCTATTCATGTCAAATTTGATGAAAATAGCCATAACCCTCCGAGAAAGGAAGATGTTGATGATCTTGTAGGTACCTTTCAAGAAATGAACTTACAAGACAAAGAAGAAGAAGTCAACAATGATGGAGGAACAACACAAATTGAGAGACAACAAGATTGGGTAACATTAAAAGATCATCCCTTGGACAAGATCATTGGAGAAATAACCAAAGGGAATTTGCCAAGATTATGCAGAAAGAATTTGAAATGTCCTTGATGGGAGAACTCACCTTCTTCCTCGGACTACAAATAAAACAAGCCATTGATGGAACGTTCATCAGCCAAACCAAATACTGTAAGGAACTACTTAAAAGGTTTGGAATGGACAAGGCAAATGAGATTGCTACACCAATGAGCACATCCTGCTATCTAGACAAAGACGAAAAGGGTAAGGACATTGAAATCACCAAATATCGAGGTATGATTGGATCCTTACTATATTTAACTGCGAGTAGACCTGATATTATGTTTGCAGTATGTATGTGTGCTAGATATCAAGCATGTCCCAAAGAATCACATTTGACTGCCGTAAAAAGGATTTTGAAATATCTTGTGGGTACTCAAAGTGTTGGTTTATGGTATCCCAAAGGCGTTGAATGTAATCTTTTAGGATATTCTGATTCCGACTTTGCGGGGTGTAAGCTTGATAGAAAAAGCACTAGTGGTACATGCCATTTGCTTGGTAGTTCCCTTGTTTCTTGGCATAGCAAGAAACAAGCAAGTGTTGCATTGTCAACAGCTGAGGCAGAATATGTAGCAGCTGGTAGTTGTTGTGCTCAAATTCTTTGGATGAGACAACAACTTCTTGACTTTGGCATTTCCTTGAACAAAGTTCCCATTAAGTGTGATAATACAAGTGCCATTAACATCTCCAAGAATCCGGTAATGCACTCCAGAACCAAACACATTGAGATTAGGCATCACTTTATTAGAGATCATGTGTTAAAAGGGGATTGTGTACTTGAACATGTAGAAACTTCTAAGCAACTAGCTGATATTTTCACAAAACCCTTGGCTAGAGAGCAATTCATTCACATAAGAAGAGAATTAGGCATTCTTGACATGTCCAATTGTGTTTGAATATTTTGTTGAATGGCATAATGCATGATATACATCACACTTCATGTTTGGAACCTTGCTGCTTGACATATTTGAAGTTTTTGACTCCGTAATCGATTACATTGTTTATCCCAATCGATTACTAAGCTTCTGTTTCGAAGGTAATCGATTAGAACTCAACCATAATCGATTACAATCATTCTGTTTTTTAAAATAATCGATTATACGTTATCCATAATCGATTACGAAGCTTCTGTTTCCAGTTCAAAACGTTTCCACTTCTTCATAATCGATTACCACTTTGCCCCTGTTTCTAAGCTAATCGATTACCATAAGACTCTAATCGATTACCCTCTGCACAAAACGTTTGAAATTCCCCAGAAACAGTGATCTAATCGATTACCACCTGCCATGTAATCGATTACGCTGCGTACTGATGGGTCAAAACTCCAATTTCCTAGGCTCACTTGAAACTCTCCCTCTCTTAACTCACTTCACTCCTCCCTAAACTCTCTTTCCTCCTTCCTAAACCTAATTTTCAACTATAAATAACCCCTCATTCACCTTCTCATCTCACACCACCTCCTCTCTTCCAACTCTCTCAAAACTCTCCAACACTCATCCTTCTTCATCTCCTTCCTTTTTGCACTTTTCACTATGTCTAGCTCAAGGAATGTCAAGAGAGCTAGGTCCTCTGCTGCCCAAGTTCATAATCCCCTTGACTTCTCAAGGTTTTTCTCTTCTCCTAGAGACCTTCAGAATTTTGTGAAAAATTTTTCTGAAAAGGAGATTATGACTCCTCACTACACCATTGCTGAAACCTTTGACAACCCAAGCCTTACCTTCACCCAAAGCCTCAACCACTACAACCTCTTCCCTTTCCTATCCCTCAAAGAAGAAGAATACTATCCTGAGCTCATGAGAGTATTCTACTGCAACCTCCGCCTTGTCAATGGGATGGTTGAATCCAAGGTGAAAAACACCACCATCAAACTCTCTAATGCCCAGTTTGCAGAGATTTCCAAACTGCCCCTCAACAATGCTGAATTTGATGGAGGCGAACCCGAGGATGAATGGGGCTTCAATGCTCTTACTGCTCGCCAATCTTTATGGAAAGCTGACCGTCCAAGGAGCAACCACAAATTAGTTGGCCACTTGACCATGAACAACCGCCTGCTCTACTTCTTCTTGGTCAAAATGATTGTTCCCCGTGGTGGGAACTATGCTCTAGTTGAAGAGGATGATGTCCTCTTAATGTGGGCCATGCTGAACCTCAAAGAGATCAACTGGGTGCAGTTGATCAAGTTCCACATGCGCCATGCCAAGGACCAACAAAAGCTCCCTTATGGTATCCTCCTCACCAAAATTTTCAAATTCTGTGGAGTAGATTTGGCAGGGGAACTATCTGAGAAAGTGCCCCCTAGAGCTTGCATTGGCACCCATCACCTCACCAAAATGGGTCTTGTTTTCACCAATGGAGCATGGTACTCACGCATGGAGGGCGTTTATGCCAACATTCCCTTCCAAGCTCCTGCTGAAGAAGCACCTGCTCCTCCTCCTTCTCCACCTCAACCACAAGCTGCAGCCTCTTCATCTGCCCCACAAGCTGACCCTTTTGCATCCCTCTATGCCCATCTTGATCGCCGCTTCGATCGTCTTAAGAACTCCCTCCAAGAGTTTTCCATGACCGAGCAGCAACATTTTGAGATGATGCAGCAGCGCTATGAGGAGCTGGCTCATCAAATTTCAGAAATCCGCTTCTTCAACCCGGACAATTAGATCTTTTATGTTTTGTTGTTGGTCTCTGTTCTGCATTTTGAATAAATTTTAATTCTTGTATTTCCCTTTGTTATTTCATTCAATAAAAGTATCTTATTTGAGTTTATATAATTTCTCTTCACTGCTCTATTTGTTTTTGATGATTACAAAGGGGGAGAAGAATAAATGTTCATTGGACAATACTCTGAATTGGACAATACTCTGATACAAAATATGAATAATTCTGATAATATGCTCTGATAATAGATGCTTTGTTAACAATTTGAAAAATCTTATCTGCTTGTTAAACTTCTTTTGATAGGGGGAGAATTATAGATAAGAGATAATAAACAATGGATAAAATGAGATAAGACATTGGCTGCTGAATTAGTTTTTGAAAATTGTCATCTGCTATTTGAAAAAGGGATAATGTAGCAGAGTTGTTTTTGCAAAAGATAAGCCTATATTATTTTAACTAACAACCCTCAAGAGATGAACATAGTTGTCATCATCAAAAAGGGGGAGAATGTGTTTGAATATGGTAACAGGTTCAAAAGATGTGCAAGGATTTTGATAATGACAAGTACTCTTGAAGAAACAATGCAAAAACAAAGACATGAAATCAGAATTGAAGAATCAGCGAAGCTAATCGATTAGGCCATAGATGCTAATCGATTAGAAACTTTCTGTCTTAGAAGAAATTGCATCAGAGTTGAAGATAATCGATTAGGCCATGGATGCATCAGAGTTGAAGATAATCGATTAGGCCATGGATGCTAATCGATTAGAAGCTTTCTGTATTGGAAGAAATTGCATCAGGGATGAAGATAATCGATTAGTGAAGCCACACAATCGATTAGATACTCACTGGAATTAAGATAATCGATTGCACACTTGAGACTAATCGATTACAGCAATCAAAAATGGAATTAAATGCATCAGGCACACATGCTAATCGATTAAGGGAGCCATATAATCGATTAGGAAGCCACTGGAATTTAAAGTAATCGATTACAAGACATGCTAATCGATTAGGATGCTACGAAAACATATTAAATGCATCAGGTATAGATGCTAATCGATTACAGGTTATGAGATAATCGATTAGTGACTCTCTGACTTGAAGCTAATCGATTACGACGCGAGGGTGTAATCGATTACGCTAGTGGAAAAACAGATTTAAGTGGGAAACCAGGTCATGTCTCCACCATTCTTCAAATTTCCACTAACTGCAACGGCTATGATGGACTAGGGCACTCCTCAACAGCTATCTTGGCTCTATAAATTGCAGAGGAACACAAGCACAAAGAAGCAACCAAGGGAAAACCAAGAATCAATAAGTTCTTTGCTCTATTCTGTGCTCTGTAAGCCTATTTCATATATACTTTGTACTTCACTTGTATATCCTCTCATCTTGAGAGATTAGAATTTGGGGAGAGCTTTTCATTTGTATATTTGCTCTATTGAGAGAGTGTATTGATTGTAAACAAACTCCAAACACACAAAGTTATTCACTCTAGGTTGAGTGGTTGTTCACTCTAGGATTGAGTGGTTACAAAGGTTGTGGACTCAACCTTTGGGATATTGTGAGATTGAGAGATTGGGTGGGTTGCCCTTATACTTGTGAGGATTGGGTTCTTGAGTGTGGGACACTAGGAAGCCGCAATTGCTCAAAGTTGTATCTCTAGTCTACAATAGTGGAAAATCCTCTAAGTGGGTTGCTTAGAGGCGAGACGTACACCGGATTGGGTGGAACTCGTTACATCGGTTTGCAAGCTTCTCTTCCTTACTCTTTTACTTTCATACATTTCATATTTGTTGATTGGCATTGTTTGGTTGAGAAGAACATATTTGAACTTGCTTAATTTGCTATACCTTAGACATTGCACACCAAGTGTTTGCTAAATTGCCTCAGCAATATTTATCTCTTGTAGTGCATTGCATATCATTGTCACTTGCATAATCTCATAAACTTGGTTATAGAAATCATTTTTAAGGGTATTCCAAGCAAAAGTTTTATAACTCAATTCACCCCCCCTCTTGAGTATTGAGGCCACTTGAACAACAATGTCGTGTGATGTAAAGCATGCAGGTTCCTAAGTCACTAACTGTCATTTTAAATGTAAAAGCTCACCCCTGCTGTGGCAATATTTTCAGTGAACATTCCTCGGAACTACGAGTGAAGTGGAGCTATTTGCCGAGTGGACTAGCAGTGCACCAACGAACTATATATATTTATGTAGATACTGTGTGTAATGTTTGACTATGCCTTGGCCGGCTCGTGTCTGATGTTAGCGTTTTGAGACAGAACAAGATCATTTTGGGTCGGGAAAGTATGCTAATGTGTTGTAACTATCGATATATACTCATATATATATATATGGTTATGTGTATGCCATGTTGCATATTTATCCCACTCTCTGCGTGATGTCTGATTAGTATGCATGTGTTCGTATGTCCAGGTGCGTGAGAATGGTAAGACTTAGTGTGAAAGAAGCCAAGATATGACCTAGAGAGTGAATTCGTGATCTTGTTGCCGAGTGAGGGGAAGATTTAGATTGTTCTGAGTGAACAAGGCTATATAACCCGTGTGGGGATCGTCGTGGATGTCTCACCCCCAAATGATAAACTGCTAGGATATCTGAATAGAGAAATTTAACATATTTTCGAGCGAAAACTGGTTAAGTGAGTGTCTTCCGACTGGAGAGTAAACTTCTAGATTCCGAGTGAGATCCGTGTAGTAAGCCGAGCGAAGGTCAGGAAGTTCTCAGGGAAGGTTTCAGTTCACAAGAGATCTTGGGTAGGAAGGACTATGCTTGCCGAGTGAAAACGAGTGAAATACCCGAGTGGTGAAAGGATGTGAAAGTTATTCCGAGTGAGAAGTCCTCATAGATTCCGAGTGTGTGGCTAAGGGAGTTATTCCTCGAGTGGTCAATGTCGTGAGCCGAGCGAAGGGAGTTATGGAGCGTGATATGTTTTTTGGGTGAAGCTGGTACGTGTATAGGCCAATCCTAGTGAATTGAGAAGGGACCATTTCGTATGAACCAAGCACTGAGATCTGAGTGAGGAAATACCGAGTGAAGTGAACGAATGCCGAGTGAACCTCTCGCTCCAGCGAACAAAGTACTCGCTCCAGTGAGTGTGTTTTAGGAAGACTCTTGCGTGGGTATCGTGTAACACCCTAATCTTTGCAAATAATAATTCCAAAACAATGAGGGAATTTTTTTTTCATAAAAACAGCCACGACTCATTCGACAAAGAAGGGAAGAGGTAGACAAGGGAAAATAGAGAGCATTCACACACATATGGCAAATAACAGAAAAGCTAAGACTGGAACCGGTTCATTTGGTTTAATGTAACACACCAGCGCCTATGCGGATTACACAACATTGTTGGCTCGCTCAGGCGAGGTCTGATACCACCTAGGCGGGGTATGGCAATGCAACAGCGGATGGAGAGGGAATTCACAAAGGAAACCCCATACCGGTCCTCACTCGTTTCTACGGGACTAACCCTTCCTCAAAGAAATACTAGGCGTTCAGCATAAGGAAACAGGTAAGGGAAGGGGAAGGGAGATGCACATGTATATTAGTTTGGAGGAAAGGGGAACCTGAACTCATTCCGCCCAATTCAACTGGGTATGACAACGTCTGGGCGGACTCAACCACAACGCCCAAGTAGGGGTCAACACCGCTATCTGGGATGCATTAACGTAACAACGGAGGGGAAGGGTATTTGGGCGGTATTCCACACTGACACCTACTCACTTCAGCGCAAGTCCGCACGCTTGGGCGAACCGTTCTAGTCGTTCGGAACTCCATAACTTAGCCCTCCAAATTTAACCATACAGCGACACTCATACTCTACTCGGGAAGTGAGGGTTATCCCACTCGGATTCCAGAACTCCTTCTCACTCGGACTTCCCATCTTTCACTCGGTTATCGATACCTTAAACTTAAGATCCAATCCACTCTAAACCATCATTCGAACTCCTCTCTCAGAAGGGAATCACTCGAGGTTTTCACTTGGAAAAATCAACTTTTCCTCACTCGGGATTTCATACTTACATTTACTCGGAAATCCTCAGGCCTATAATCATTCAAAAGCTAGCGACTGACTCACCCGGCATACTACCATTTAATCACACAGATTATAATTACTCTACGCTCATAAGACATCCTCATACAGTCCTCTTCACCGCTCAACCTCACTTACAGCATAGAAGATCACACAACATATACTTATATAAACGAAAACATTCATATAATTACAAAAACTTCATCATGACTTTTGTTACCCAAAACTGTCAAGTTTTAACGTAAGAACTACAACCAAAACATGAGCCGGCCAAGGCTTAACAAAACGTTATACACAGTATTTATACATATACACATATACACATATACATATATAGATATATGTTCCAATAGCGCTCGGATTCATTGTCCTACACTCGCTCCTCCTTCATCCTTCCTTCCGAGAGATGTTCACTGAAAGTGTAGCCACTGCAGGGGTGAGCTTTTACATGTAAAATGACAATCAAGGACTCGGCATCAGTGTCAGCATGCACATTCACATCCATTCAATCATTTTCAAATTAATTAAAGTTAGACACTGCAAAATGACATTTAAGACACACAGACAACACATACAGGTATTCCCCACCCACGGAAACCATTCATAACACTCCGCACACGTTATACGTACTACTCTAATCGACCTCATATCTACATGCATGCCTGCGGATCCGACTCGAGTGATGACTTTCAGTTACAGTTTTCCCCTCCCCTGGCCCCTCGTCCTTCAGCTCTTCCCGCGTGGTACCGACCTCCCATTGGCGTCTCGAGACTCTTTTCTAGCTCCTACGGCTACCACGAGCTCCTTCGGAATCTAGCCGGGGTCTATAACTGAAAGTCATTCCCTCGGGGCTCTTGACCTTCCACGGGTCGCCCCACTCTTGCACATGCAGCTAAATGCATCTACCAACAAGCGTCATTACACCACCGATACCTCCTTCGTAACCATTAAGTAGGAACAGATTCAATGCAACCTTTATTCGCTTTATTATTTACACCAATATGTTCAACCATCAGCAATCAAGTAATAGCATCTGACAAATCAACTAACAAGCACACATTCATATTCTCACAACGTTAACAAGGATAGAACCATGCATATCATTCGTTATTATCAATACTAACATACTACTTTACCACCATCTAGATCACAAGCATTTATTGTTCAACCACTATAAAACACACGAAATCCAGAATCTCCAATCATGCATAGGATCCAATCATCACAAACACATGCACATACACTCAAGCAGAACATTCATCCGGTACCGTTCATGGACCATGCATTTAACATGCAAGCACCCCCTACTTACGAAAGGGACTTCAAGAAGCTTTCCTGCTCTTTGACGTTGAATCTGACACCCCTCTACTGATTCGTTCAGCCTTTCTCCACTCCGTCGCACTCTGTACTTGGCTCGGAGTTGGGGTGTTGTTCTTCCTCTGCTTTACGATCGTCCTTCACCTGCCGGGGCTCTGACCTTTTTCCCGCACTGTCGTCGTGACAGACAGAAACAGGGGAAAGGAAAGAAGATAGAGACGAAGAAGAAAAGAGAGAATGGAGTAGTGGGAGAAGTTGTTTGCACCCACGGTGATACTGAATACGCACCTATATACGCATGCGAGGGGGAAAGGAGTGGGATGGGAAAGAGTGAGTCGCAGACCACTCACACCTTCCGCCAATCACAGACAGCCACATCCCATCAATTAAGTCCAATTAACTTGTCATTAACTCTCAGGCTATATTGGTTATGATTAACAACTAATTCTTTACTTTCAATTTTTCTTATTATTTAATTTTTATTCGGTATCTAACTTCAAAACTGGGATGTTACAGTTCTCCCCCACTCAAAAGAATTTCGTCCTCGAAATTCAGTCGGTAACTCACCTCAGCAAACAACTCGGGGTACTGCTGCCTCATGGTGTCTTCGCGTTCCCAGGTACGAGAGGTAGTCTTGCCTTGTTGCCACTCCACTTCTACCAGCTGTACGTTTTTGTTTCTCAAACGCTTCACCGATCGGTCCATGATTCTGATCGGTGTAGTCACGGTGGTCAGGTCTTCCTTGACTTCCACTTCATCGTCAGGCATTGTGTGACTGGGGTCATGTAGATACTTCCTTAGTTGCGACACATGAAATACGTTGTGCAATTGGGATAAGTGGATTGGTAATGCTATTCGGTATGCCATGGTGCCGACTCGTTCCAACACCTCATAAGGTCCAATGTATCGAGGGCTTAACTTTCCGCCTTTCAAGGCTCGTCCAACTCCTTTATTCGGAGAAGTCCTCAAAAACACTCTGTCTTCGACTGAAAATTCCAATGGTTTGGTGCGTTTGTCATGGTAACTCTTCTGCCTGTCTTGAGATGCCTTCATTTTTCCCTGTATCACTCAGATCTGCTCTGTGGTTTGCTTCACAATGTCTGGTCCCAATAGCAGACTCTCACCCGTTTCCGACCAGCAAAGTGGGGTTCGGCATCTTCGTCCATATAGTGCTTCATAGGGTGCCATGCCAATGCTGTTATGATGGCTGTTATTGTACGTAAACTCAATCAAGGGGAGGTACTGCTCCCAATCTCCTCCGTGCTCTAACACACACGCCCTTAATAAGTCTTCTAAACTTTGAATCGTCCACTCGGATTGTCCATCCGATTAGGGGTGGTAGGCAGAACTAAGCCAAAGTTTGGTGCCCATTTCTTGATGCAGGCTGGTCCAAAACCGGGACGTGAACCTCGGATCTCTATCCGATACGATAGAAGTTGGTATGCCATGCAGTCGGATAATCTCATGAACGTAAATCCGTGCCAATGTATGCATCGGGTACTTCATGTTCACAGGCAGGAAGTGTGCACTCTTCGTCAGTCGGTCAATAATGACCCAAATCGCATCATGGCCCGCTCGGTTTGTGGGCAATCCCATGACAAAATCCATAGCAATCGAGTCCCATTTCTACATGGGAATCTCCAGGGGCTGCATTGCACCGTACGGTTTCTGGTGCTCCACTTTTGATTTTTGGCACGTAATACACCGAGCTACGTATTCTGCCACATCCCTCTTTAGTCCGGGCCACCAGAACTGTTTCTTCAGGTCATGGTACATTTTCGTGGTTCCCGGGTGAATACTGAATAGGCTTTTGTGGGCTTCATCAAGCACCACTCTCCTTAATTCTCTTCCGCTCGGTATGTATATTCTGTCTCTCACCCAGAAGATCCCATCTGATCCCACGGTCAAGGATAAATCCTTTCCTTTGGCCTGAGTTTCCTTTATTTTGGTTAAGTAGGAGTCTAACTGTTGCTGCTCGTACACGGACTTCAAGAACTCATTGGCGATCCTCAATGTACCGATTGTCATTTTCCGAGAGGAGGGGGTGTCAACATACAAGTTCATGTCTCGGAACCGTTCCAACAACTCTACTTCTTTTACCATCATTGCTGCCATGTGGAGGGATTTCCGACTCAATGCGTCGGCCACGACATTTGCCTTTCCGGGATGGTATTTTAGCTTGAAATCGTAATCTTTTAAAAACTCAATCCATCTTCTCTGCCTCATGTTCAGCTCTTTCTGGTCGAATAGGTATTTGAGGCTCTTGTGGTCACTGTATACTTCAAACCGGGACCCGTACAAGTAGTGCCTCTATATTTTAGTGCGAACACCACAACTGCCAGTTCTAAATCGTGGGTCGGATAATGCTGCTCGTGAGGTCTCAATTGCCGAGAGGCATACGCTATCACCCGATCTCTCTGCATGAGCACGCATCCTAATCCGAGTCCTGATGCATCACAATAAACTACAAAGCTTTCTTGTAAGTCGGGTAATGCCAGCACTGGCGCAGTCGTCAACTTGTTCTTCAGCTCTCGGAAGCTGCTCTCGCACTCGGGACTCCACACGAAGGGAATGCTTTTCTGAGTCAACTTAGTTAGTGGTAACGCCAGCTTAGAAAAACCTTCAATGAACCTTCTATAGTAACCTGCCAGGCCCATAAAACTCCTTATTTCCGAGACCGACTTGGGTCTCTCTCATGCCATTATAGCTGTCACCTTCGAAGGGTCCACCGAGACTCCTTGCTCGGAAATTACATGTTCGAGGAAGTGGATCTTATTCATCCAGAATTCGCACTTTGAAAGCTTCGCGAACAACTGCTTCTCCCTTAACACTTGGAGTACCGCTCGGAGGTGGTCTTCATGCTCCTCGGAAGTCTTAGAATAGATTAGGATGTCATCAATGAAAACAACTACGAATCGGTCTAAATAGGGGTGGAATATGCTGTTCATGTAATTCATGAAGACAGCAGGGGCGTTTGTCACACCGAACGGCATTACTACATACTCGTAGTGGCCATACCAAGTCCTAAAGGCAGTTTTTGGAATATCCGAGTCCTTCACTCAGATTTGGTGATATCCCGATCGTAGGTCGATTTTTGAGAAGACTGAGGCTCCACGCAGTTGGTCAATTAAATCATCAATTCTGGGTAGTGGATACCGATTCTTAATTGTGAGTTTGTTTAAATGTCGGTAATCTATGCAAAGTCTCATGCTGCCATCCTTCTTCTTAACAAGTAGTACCGGTGCGCCCCAAGGTGATACACTCGGTCTAATGAACTGTTTTCCGAGTAACTCATCCACTTGCTTCTTCAGCTCGGCTAATTCAGTTGAGGACATTCTATAGGGTGCACTGGAGACTGGCTCGGCTCCAGGGATCAAGTCTATAGAGAACTCGATTTCTCTATTGGGAGGGACACTCGGTACGTCCTCAGGGAACACCTCTGGGAATTCGCAGACAATCGGAATTTCGTTCACTCGGATGTTACTCTCTCCCTCGGTTAGACAAAGCATCATGAATAGTTGAGTTATACCTTGTGCTGCGTAGTCCTCATGGTGCTGTCTCGGGAAAATTATCCTTCGGTTTCTGCAATCTACTAACACTTTATTAGCTGAAAGCCAATCTATTCCGAGCACGATGTCAAGACCCTTTAGGGGCATGCAAACCAGATCGAAGGTGAAACTCCGATCATACAATACAAACGTTACGTCTTTACACATTGACGATGTGAACACATTAGTACCAGTCGGGCTGGCCACTTTTAAAGTCCGATTCATAGACACAGTCGGTAACTTCAAACGCTTCACACACTCATCAGCTATGAAGGAGTGGGTAGCTCCAGAATCAAAAACTACACTAAGTGTGTATCTACCGAGTGAGCACTTACATTGTACCAAGTCATTTGCTTGTGCGACTTCTTCTGCGTTGATGGCGTGGACTCTTCCAGTGGCTGGTTGGTCAGTGTCTCTCCTCCTGATATTTGGGGCAACCATCATATTCCCTCTAGCTCTGTTGTTTCCGCCCCGTGAGTTTTGTCCATCATTCCTATTGCTCTTCACCTGGAACCCTCCTTGACACACACTAGCATTTGTTTGACGGAGTTGGGGGCAGTCAGGGCGAATGTGTCCCCTATTCCCGCAGTGAAAACACTTAACATCGGTATCATTGCAACTCTGAGCAAAGTGGTCGCCACCACATTTAAAGCACTTACCGTACCTGGGTCGTCCACTCATTTGTCTCCCTCGGTCACCACGACCCTGATATCTAGTGAAGGGTTCATTTCTTCCTATGTTCCCTGGCCTCTTGAAACGTGACTGCTGAAGCCTTAGATACTGGTTGGCTCTGCTGCTCTGGCCCGAGTGGGCCTTGTCATCTTCTTCAAATATCCTATATTTATTCACCAATGCAGGGAAACTCCATATCTCATGCTATCTGCAGGCCCTCTTAATATCTGATCTTAATCCATTCTCAAACTTAAGGCACTTCGAGCTCTCCGTCCCAGGTTGTTGGAAGGGTGGGTAGAATAGGCACAACTCCTCGAATCTCGTCACGTATTCTTCCACAGTCATGGAGCCTTGCTTCAACTCCATAAACTCCAGCTTCTTCCGACTCCTCACTGTGTCGGGGAAGTATTTCTCCAAGAAACATGTCTTAAAATCGTTCCATGTCAGCTGAGCTTCATCATCAGGGAATCGGCTTCTGGCTATCTTCCACCAGTTCTCCGCTTCATCTCGCAGCATATATACTGCACATTCTACCTTTTGGGCCTCGGTACAACGAAGACCCCCAAAAATCCTCTCCAGTTCCTGAGTCCATTTAAAAGCTACCTCCGGATTACGTCCTCCCTGAAACTCACTCGGCTTCCTCTTCAGGAAGCGGTCTAGCACGTGGCCATCCTCAGCTCGAGTCTGGCCCTGCCTTTCAAACACGTCTGCAAAGTGTTGGAATGTTGTGGCTATAGCCTCCATGCTTTGGCGATGCGTCATTCCTTATCCTGAAACCGACATTCGAGGATAAGTATACCGAGCCACTTACTACCGATCGGGTTCTCAGTCTAACATTCAATAGCTTAGCACATTATATCATTCTTCCAGGTTACACACACAATCAGACCAGGAGGAAACAACCTTCTATCCTCAAGCCAATATCAATCAGGTTCAACTAACATCACAACAATTATGACCATTTAGTCAGAAAACACACAACCGCTTACACTCGGTAAGCATACCTTGGCCTTGGACCTTTCGGTCTGCTCTGATACCAAAATGTAACACCCTAATCTTTGCAAATAATAATTCCAGAACAATGAGGGAATTTTTTATTTTTATTTTTCATAAAACAGCCACGACTCATTCGATAAAGAAGGGAAGAGGTAGACAAGGGAAAATAGAGAGCATTCACACACATATGGCAAATAACAGAAAAGCTAAGACTGGAACCGGTTCATTTGGTTTAATGTAACACACCAGTGCCTGGGCGGATTACACAACATCGTTGGCTCGCTCAGGCGAGGTCTGATACCGCCTAGGCGGGGTATGGCAATGCAACAGCGGATGGAGAGGGAATTCACAAAGGAAACCCCATACCGGTCCTCACTCGTTTCTACGGGACTAACCCTTCCTTAAAGAAATACTAGGCGTTCAGCATAAGGAAACAGGTAAGGGAAGGGGAAGGGAGATGCACATGTATATTAGTTTGGAGGAAAAGGGAACCTGAACTCATTCCGCCCAATTCAACTGGGTATGACAACGTCTGGGCGGACTCAACCACAACGCCCAAGTAGGGGTCAACACCGCTATCTGGGATGCATTAACGTAACAACGGAGGGGAAGGGTATTTGGGCGGTATTCCACACTGACACCTATTCACTTCAGCGCAAGTCCGCACGCTTGGGCGAACCGTTCTAGTCGTTCGAAACTCCATAACTTAGCCCTCCAAATTTAACCATACAGCGACACTCATACTCTACTCGGGAAGTGAGGGTTATCCCACTCGGATTCCAGAACTCCTTCTCACTCGGACTTCCCATCTTTCACTCGGTTATCGATACCTTAAACTTAAGATCCAATCCACTCTAAACCATCATTCGAACTCCTCTCTCAGAAGGGAATCACTCGAGGTTTTCACTTGGAAAAATCAACTTTTCCTCACTCGGGATTTCATACTTACATTTACTCGGAAATCCTTAGGCCTATAATCATTCAAAAGCTAGCGACTGACTCACCCGGCATACTACCATTTAATCACACAGATTATAATTACTCTACGCTCATAAGACATCCTCATACAGTCCTCTTCACCGCTCAACCTCACTTACAGCATAGAAGATCACACAACATATACTTATATAAACGAAAACATTCATATAATTACAAAAACTTCATCATGACTTTTGTTACCCAAAACTGTCAAGTTTTAATGTAAGAACTACAACCAAAACACGAGCCGGCCAAGGCTTAACAAAACGTTATACACAGTATTTATACATATACACATATACACATGTAGATATATGTTCCAATAGCGCTCGGATTCATTGTCCTGCGCTCGCTCCTCCTTCATCCTTCCTTCCGAGAGATGTTCACTGAAAGTGTAGCCACTGCAGGGGTGAGCTTTTACATGTAAAATGACAATCAAGGACTCGGCATCAGTGTCAGCATGCACATTCATATCCATTCAATCGTTTTCAAATTAATTAAAGTTAGACACTGCAAAATGACATTTAAGACACACAGACAACACATACAGGTATTCCCCACCCACGGAAACCATTCATAACACTCCGCACACGTTATACGTACTACTCTAATCGACCTCATATCTACATGCATGCCTGCGGATCTGACTCAAGTGATGACTTTCAGTTACAGTTTTCCCCTCCCCTGGCCCCTCGTCCTTCAGCTCTTCCCGCATGGTACCAGCCTCCCATTGGCGTCTCGAGACTCTTCTCTAGCTCCTACGGCTACCACGAGCTCCTTCAGAATCTAGCCGGGGCCTGTAACTGAAAGTCATTCCCTCGGGGCTCTTGACCTTCCACGGGTCGCCCCACTCTTGCACATGCAGCTAAATGCATCTACCAACAAGCGTCATTACACCACCGATACCTCCTTCGTAACCATTAAGTAGGAACAGATTCAATGCAACCTTTATTCGCTTTATTATTTACACCAATATGTTCAACCATCAGCAATCAAGTAATAGCATCTAACAAATCAACTAACAAGCACACATTCATATTCTCACAGCGTTAACAAGGATAGAACCATGCATATCATTCGTTATTATCAATACTAACATACTACTTTACCACCATCTAGATCACAAGCATTTATTGTTCAACCACTATAAAACACACGGAATCCAGAATCTCCAATCATGCATAGGATCCAATCATCACAAACACATGCACATACACTCAAGCAGAACATTCATCCGGTACCGTTCATGGACCATGCATTTAACATGCAAGCACCCCCTACTTACGAAAGGGACTTCAAGAAGCTTTCCTGCTCTTTGACGTTGAATCTGACACCCCTCTACTGATTCGTTCAGCCTTTCTCCACTCCGTCGCACTCTGTACTTGGCTCGGAGTTGGGGTGTTGTTCTTCCTCTGCTTTACGATCGTCCTTCACCTGCCGGGGCTCTGACCTTCTTCCCGCACTGTCATCGTGACGGACAGAAATAGGGGAAAGGAAAGAAGATGGAGACGAAGAAGAAAAGAGAGAATGAAGTAGTGGGAGAAGTTGTTTGCACCCACGGTGATACTGAATACGCACCTATATACGCATTTGAGGGGGAAAGGAGTGGGATGGGAAAGAGTGAGTCGCAGACCACTCACACCTTCCGCCAATCACAGACAGCCACATCCCACCAATTAAGTCCAATTAACTTGTCATTAACTCTCAGGCTATATTGGTTATGATTAACAACTAATTCTTTACTTTCAATTTTTCTTATTATTTAATTTTTATTCGGTATCTAACTTCAAAACTGGGATGTTACATATCGCTTAGGCAAATTATTCCTCACCCGAGCGACTAGAGCTGTTTCGTCCAAGCGTGAGGGATCGCGCTGAAGCGAGTGGATGCTGGTGTTGGCTTCGCTCGAGCACCCCCTCCTTCTGCTGTTGCTTTGTCATACCTTACTCAAGCGACGTTGGGCCTCGCTTGAGCGAGTCAGCGTTGTCATGGATTTTGCCCAGGCGCTGATGTATTTCGTTGAGTCGAATGGGCCGGTTCAAGCCTTGTCCCTTCTGCCAAATGCTACGTGTATAAATGTTCTTTCAATTTCCCTTGCCTTCCTCCCCTTTTCTATACTGATTGACCAGTAGTGGATTTTGTGAAAATTTTTTCTATTTTTTTGGGTTTATTCGTTTACTAAAATTAGGGTGTTACAAGGTCGAGGCTGTTAGAGGGAGCGGACAGCTCGGGGTGTCTCTGAAGTTGAGTTCGGAGGTGGACGACTTGCATCAAAGGTCGTTTGATCGAGAAAGAGTGGTCGGAGAACGCTCGACCAACGTTTGATAACTCGAGAAGCTTCTAGAATCTCTTATTCCGGGTAGGGGGTGCTGTACATTTCAAATGAATGGTTTATGGATGGGTTCCGGGTGAAATTGCTATACTATTTGTTTTATAACTTTGAAATATGATGATTGGTGTGTTCTGGTTGAGTGATAACTTACGAAATACCCAGATATGTGATATCTATGAGTTATGTAGTGTTATGTGGATTTTCATCCACGATTGCATGTTGAATTGCATGAGATGCATGTTGATGATAATGAGAATGCCGAGTGATAGCATGAGATGCATGTTGATGATAACGAAAATGCCTAGTGCTTGCATGAGATGCATGTTGATGATAATGAGAATGCCGAGTGCTTGCATGAGATGCATGTTAATGATAATGTGAATGCCGAGGGCTGATAAGTCTTGAAAAGACTTAATTATTTCACCTTTTATTTAACATAATTCATTAAATATTATTTAGTTTAGCACTATTATTTAATAAATTATCAATAATTCTTATTTTATTTATTTATTTCAAAAGTGTTTAATTTATGCAAGAAAATAATTAAAAACAATAAATAATTAAGAAATTATGTTTATTTATAATTTCACTAACCTAGCGTACAAACGCTAGGCAATTATTTGTTTATTGGTGCAGGAACTAGTCACGCTCAAGCTTGAAGGATGCAAGCTCAAGCGAGAGATGCATGCAAAAAGCGTAAAAAGAAAGAAAGCAAAGTGCGATCTCGCTCAAGCGAGCAAGCTCACGCTCAAGCGTGACTCCAAAACATCACCCACGCCCTAGCTTCTCCATCACGCTTAAGCGAGAAAGCAATACTGCAGTGCATATTTCGAGCTCGCTCAAGCGAGAGCCCTTCACGCTCAAGCGTGAAGGTGGTTATTTAAAGCTGATGCTTTCCCTCCAAAAGAAGCTCTGCACCGTTCCTTATTCCTGATGTGTTGCTGCTGTATATTAGTAATTTAAGTATTGAGTTATAATTAATTATTAATTTGTAATTATGTATTTAGTTAAGTTAGTTTAAGTATTAATTAAGTCTTCTGTATAATTAATTAAGTTAGTTAGTTAGTTAGATGCCTATATATACTATTGCATACTTTGTAAAAAGCAGAGAGACACAGAGTATAGTAGATACAGAATACAATTTATTTTCCCATTTTTAATCTCTCTCTAGTTCCTTTCTCTCTCTAAATTCTCTCATCTATGTCTCTCTATATTCCTTCGACAGAATCCATTTCCATGGGTTTCTAAGTCCCTAAGGTTGGGATTGCGAAGGTTTGCAATGAATTCTTGAAAGTGTATTAAGGAAGTCAACTTCTAAATCAAGAGGAGAACAAGCTGAAGAGTGGATCTACTTTGCTGGATTGACAAATCCAGATCTAATGAAGAAACTCACCAGTGAGGAATCATGGTTGAGGCTTAGGTAACTTCTCGCTTCCTAACTAATCCAGGCCAATTAATTAGGTGAATAGTTAGGGTTCAACCCCCAATTTCACATTCTGTTAATTAAGCACCTAAGGGATTAGGGTTTAATGCTTAGGAATTAGTTATTCACCTAAGGAATTAGGGATTAACCATCTGTGAATTGTCCTCTTGAGTGTGAAACTTGATTGAACCTTTAATGCATGTTTCTCAATGAAGTTGTAAACTGAAGCAATCCTAGCCTATCTTCCATTAATCATATTTCATCTTTCACACTGTCTCTAAAAATACAAAAACATAGAAAGCATAAAGCAACAAAAACAGAATGAACTTTATCTGCATTGTATTGGTTTAGCTTGTATCAGTCTAAGATTGCGGTAATTACCACAATCCCTGTGGGAACGATCAAATATATTACAAATTTAACGATTGGTGCGCTTGCCAAAAGAATAAATCCTTCGAGAATTTAGCATCAAGTTAATGGCTCAGGATTTACACACCAAGTTAATGGTGCCATTGTCGGGGATTGTTGAGTAATATCAACAATCCTTGGACCGGTACTAGACTGAACCATTTTTTTTAGTTTCTGTACATGTTAGTTGTTGGTAAATTTCGTTGTAAGAGTAGGATTTGTTAAATCTTGCTTGAATTGTTGTTCATAGTTATTACTGTTTTGATTTTAGTTTTTTAGTTGTTGGTACTAACCATTACAGTAGCTTTGTTTGTGGTTAGTTGTTGCATTTATGGTTTTTGTAGTTGCTTTGGAAAGTGAAAAGTTGCAGGTGATGGATCTTGATGACACCTTAGCAGAGTTTCTTCAATATTCACAAATATTCGATTTTAATTCAACTTATAAAAGTCACTCAAACTAGCCTCCAAAATTTTGATAATTCAATCATGAATATTCAAAAGCAAGTGGGTTTTATTGCAAAGTAGTTGGCCGAAGAGCAAAGAAATACAAAGGTTGTATGAAGAGAAGACCAATATAAAGAGCCATGGGATGATGATGTTGGTCTAGCTGAAGAAATTAAGTTTGGGGAAGGAGAGGACCAGCTAGAAAACATTAAACTGGATGAACCTGAACTTGAAGTTGATGTAGAAACAAAAGAAGAAAAAGAAAATAAGGAAGTTCAGGGATATTTGATGAAAGAAGAGTCAATTGAAGAATATGAAGAAGAAAGTGATATGAATTATACTTCAGTAGTGGAAAATGATAGTATATCCAGTGAAGCATTCTTTAATGATTGGAATAAAGAAGATTGGTCTGAAGAAGAACAAGAGCAAGAGTTGTTATTAAATAATTTCTTTGATGATGCAAGTGTTGCTGGAGTACAAATTGAATAAATGACAACAGAAGCCATTGAGGAACCTGAAAATCAATTAGACACTATTGTTAAGCAAGAAGTGATAGAAGAGGTTGAGGTCTCAGCTGAGATGGAAACCACATCTTAGCAACACAATAATGATACTAAAATTTTGTTAGAGCCAAGTGTGAATACAGAGAAAGAAGTAGAGGTTCATGCACAGGAAGAGTTAACATGTTTAGATATTGAGAATACAAAAGAAGAAGAAACTCAGCCATGTTATGAGGAGCGTTTGCTAATGGTGACTATTGCAGCTATGGAAATCACAAGGAAACGTGAATCATCAAGTCAAGAAGAACATTGCTTGTGGCATAAAAAGAGGAAGACTAACATAAAATAGAAAAAGAAAAAGGGTGAAGAAAAGAAAAAGAAGAAAAAGCAGAAAGTTTGGAAAAATAAAGATTGGAGGAAAGTTACGTTGAGCATTAGCCTCAAACATAACAAGGAAAAACAAGGAGTAAAAAGACCAAGAGTGTATGGTCATAAGCAATGGGATCCTGGAGGATGATCTTATGTTTGTTTTTCTTGTACATAAATAAAATAGTGAGAGAGGTTTTAAAAAAAGAGAAGAAAAAAAAGAGAAAAAAAGGAGAGAAAAATAGAATTAAAAAGAAGAAGAAAAAGAAAAAGAAAGAAAAAAGAAAAAAAAAGAAAAAAAGAAAAAAAAGAAGAAAAAAAGAAGAAGAAAAAGAAAAAGAAAAAAAAAGAAGAGAGTAGAATTAAGCGTGAATGGTGTCTAATGCCAATTCCTTCTGTTCTATCAAGCGAATTCAATGTGAGCTTAAGCGAATGCATTCATCTCTCTCATTTCGCTCGAGCGAAACATTTTGCGCTTAAGCGAATCTAATACAGAATGCAAATTACTAAAGATTTGTCTGCTCGCTCAAGTGAAACCAATTGAGCCTAAGCGAGAAGCTCCTGTTGTTGTTTTACGCTTAAGCGAAAGCTTAGTGAGCTTGAGCGAATCATCCCCTGTTGCACTTCACGCTTACGCGTAATCCGACATGCTCTAAGCGTGATCATGAAGTTTGACCCTGTTGTATCTCTCGCCTGGGCGTAATCAACACGCTTTGAGCGTGCTTTGTTTATAAGTGCCACGCTTAAGCGTCTCAAGCTCTCGCTTGAGCGTGATCGGGGCTGAGGATGTACTGTTTATTTTCTCGCTCAAGCGTGTTACTATGAGCTTGAGCGAGAGTGCCATATTCAAGCCACTGATGCTCACGCTTGACCCTTACCAACTGGAAAATTCCCTCTCGGTCTCTCTTTCACTTATGTCTCCCTCTCTCACTTCCCTCACTCCTAATTCAGTCTCTCGTTCCCTTACCCGATCTTCAATCACTCGGCCCTTCATTTACTCGGTCTCTCACTCCAATCACTCGGCCCTTCATTCACTCGGTCACTCTTTCACTCTTCCACTCGATCTCTTTCACTCGTTCTTTCATCCACTCTCATTCTATCACTCTCTCGGGTCTCTCATCCACTCGGTATCTCTTTTACTCGTTCTTTCATCCACTCTCATTTTGTCACTCACTCGTCTTTCATCCACTCGGTATCTCTTTCATTCGTTCTTCCATCCACTCTCATTCTGTCTGTCACTCGTCTCTCATCCACTCGGTATCTCTTTCAATCGTTCTTTCATCCATTCTCATTCTGTCACTCTCTCGGGTCCTTTATCCACTCGGTATCTCTTTCATTTGTTCTTTCATCCATTCTTATTCTGTCACTCTCTCGGGTCTCTCATCCACTCGGTATCTTTTTCACTCGTTCTTCCATCCATTCTCATTCTATCACTCTCTCAGGTCTCTCATCCACTTGGTATCTCTTTCACTCATTCTTCCATCCATTCTCATTCTGTCACTCTCTCGGGTCTCTCATCCACTCGGTATCTCTTTCACTCGTTCTTCCATCCACTCTCATTCTGTCTATCACTTGTCTTTCATCCACTCGGTATCTCTTTCATTCGTTCTTCCATCCACTCTTATTCTATCTGTTACTCGTCTTTCATCCACTCGATATCTCTTTCATTCGTTCTTTCATCCATTCTCATTCTGTCACTCTCTTGGTTCCCTCACCCGATCTCTTTCTCGGTCTCTCATCCACTCGGTATCTCTTTCGCTCGTTGTTTCATTCACTTGTTCTTTTTCTCGATCTTTCAGCGTATACACAGATTTAGCATACTACCCACGCTTGAGCGTGATCGTGATCACTGGTGCCTGATATGAAACACAGGCTTGAGCTCGGGTTCACGCTTAAGCGTGACCCTTCTCGTTGGAACTAGCGCTTGAGCGGGTTCCTTGACGTTTTAAGCGTAATATCCCTAAGCTGCTCACGCTTGAGCGAAGTAATATCACGCTCTAAGCGTGATCCTGCCTGTACCATGTTATATCATACGCTTAAGCGAATAATGGTACGCTTTAAGCGTGATTCATACCTGATATTACCTGTGTGTTTTTGATTTGGGCGTATGTACACCAAAGACCCAGTACCTACAAGTACTCATGACTCATATCCATTGAAAGGTAACATCTCTTCCTTCCTTAATTTTACTTAATAGTTAGAATTAGTACATTCCACTGTTTCAATTTTGAATTTAATGTATCCATCATATTCATTCATTTCACATTTTCATTTTGCTGTGGTTGTGTTATTTTTACATTTGCACCCATTTAGGCTTTATAAATAACACCCATACCATTTTCACTTAGGCTACTTTACTTTTGTGTATTATTGACGTTATTTTAGAATTCCTTTTCTTGAACAATGTAATTCTTTTTCAGTTGTAATGAAACTTTATTTCCATGTTAAGTGTTTGTTGTTATTTCTTTTCTGAATTGTATTGTTAAATTCATCCACACCATTACTCACCATTCATTGTCATTCAGGTAAAAAGGGAAGTAATCTATCCTTTCATCTTATTGATTGATAAACTATGTTAATTATGTTTAATTTAGAATCCATCTTAATAATTTAAAGTTTGCTGATTCTCAGGCATTAATTGGATAATTAATTAATTTGCATTGCTTGATTCATGATCCTTGTCCATAACTATTTTTTATTATTAATTATTTGTTTATTCAGCATGCTAGTTAGCAATTTGAGTTTATGATCTTACATTAAGTTTGGGGACATGATTGGTTGCTTACCTATAATTTATTAGCTTTTGAGCCTTTATTATTTCTTTTCCGAGTGTACTTGCATTGTTGTTTAGTGAGACAGAATTTGCTTCAGTGCTTGCTAAATGATTATATGTTTGCCAATTGGAAATGATGAAGGCCTTCTTTGTTAATTAGCCAGGGCCAAAATTAGCCATCCTAATATTATTAATTATCCTTTGACCCAATAATTATATTTGAGCCTGAGACCCTTTCATTCTTATTATGTACCTAACTTTATCTGAGAAAAACTAAGTGAATCATCCTTGGATGTACCACTGATGAATTGCTGAGTCTTATCTTATTGCTAGGGACTAGCAAATTCTAAGTTTGGGGATGAAGAGTGTGCCTAACAGCAATTAAAGGACACACTCTGACCTTAATTATAGAGGAGGATTTTGAGAAATAAAAGAAGGAACAACAAAAGCAAAAGAAAAGCGAAAAATCAGCAAAGAAAGAAGGTGCAAAGCACCACGAAAGAAAAAAATGGTATTAAAAAAAATTGAAAAAGATGGAAGAAAAGAAGAAAAGAAAGAGTCCAAAGGACTGAAAAAAAAGGGAGAGCAAAGCACCACAAGTCATTGAGTTATCCTTCATTTAAAAATAATGAAAATAAAAGAGCTAGTTAGTAGAGGCATTTAAATTAAGATTGAGGCAAGGCATCAGTGGGCACATGTTTTAACCCAATATTGACTAGAAAAACAAAAATAGAGCCTGTAGCCTAACCCCATTACAAGCTTAAAAAGCCCTTACTGATCCAATTGTGCTAGCATATTTCATGATGTTTAGAACTGTTGCAAGCCTATGTTGATCTAACAATTATGCAAGTGATGAGTGCATATTACTTAACCTATACACTAAGAAAAGAGTGAAACACCAATCCAGTGAGGAAAGTATCACCAACTTGTTTCCCAAAGGAGGTGTAAGTTATTATATTTTCAGAATTTGTGAAAAGAAAGCATGATTGGTTTCAATAATTATAGTGTGATCTAAGTTAAGGAAAGGTTGATTGTTTTGAGTAAGTGCTATTATTTAATTAATCTGAGTATTTGCTTGAGGACAAGCAAGTTTTAAGTTTGGGGATATGATAAGTCTTGAAAGACTTAATTATTTCACCTTTTATTTAACATAATTCATTAAATATTGTTTAGTTTAGCACTATTATTTAATAAATTGTCAATAATTCTTATTTTATTTATTTATTTCAAAAGTGTTTAATTTATGCAAGAAAATAATTAAAAATAATAATTAATTAAGAAATTATGTTTATTTATAATTTCATTAACCCAACGTACAAACGCTGGACAACCAGCGTACAAACGCTAGGCAATTATTTGTTTATTGGTGCAGGAACAAGTCACGCTCAAGCTTGAAGGATGCAAGCTCAAGCGAGAGATGCATGCAAAAAGCGTAAAAAGAAAGAAAGGAAAGCACGATCTCGCTCAAGCGAGCAAGCTCACGCTCAAGCGTGACTCCAAAACATCACCCACGCCCAAGCTTCTCAATCACGCTTAAGCGAGAAAGCAATACTGCAGTGCATATTTCGAGCTCGCTCAAGCGAGAGCCCTTCACTCTCAAGCGTGAAGGTGGTTATTTAAAGTTGATGCTTTTCCTCCAAAAGAAGCTCTACACCATTCCTTTTTCCTGATGTGTTGCTGCTGTATATTAGTAATTTAAGTATTGAGTTACAATTAATTATTAATTTGTAATTATGTATTTAGTTAAGTTAGTTTATGTATTAATTAAGTCTTTTGTGTAATTAATTAAGTTAGTTAGTTAGTTAGATGCCTATATATACTATTGCATACTTTGTAAAAAGCGGAGAGACACAGAGCACAGTAGATACAAAATACAATTTATTTTCCCATTTTCAATCTCTCTCTAGTTCCTTTCTCTCTCTAAATTCTCTCATCCATGTCTCTCCATATTCCTTCAACAGAATCCATTTCCATGGGCTTCTAAGTCCCTAAGGTTGGGATTGCGAAGGTTTGCAATGAATTCTTGAAAGTGTATTAAGGAAGTCAACTTCTAAATCAAGAGGAGAACAAGTTGAGGAGTGGATCTACTTTGCTGGATTGACAAATCCAGATCTGATGAAGAAACTCACCAGTGAGGAATCATGGTTGAGGCTTAGGTAACTTCTCGCTTCCTAACTAATTCAGGCCTAGTAATTAGGTGAATAGTTAGGGTTCAACCCCCAATTTTGCTTTAGATTTCTCTGTTAATTAAGCACCTAAGGGATTAGGATTTAATGCTTAGGAATTAGTGTTATTCACCTAAGGAATTAGGGATTAACCATCTGTGAATTGTCCTCTTGAGTGTGAAGCTTGATTGAACCTTAAATGCATGTTTCTCGATGAAGTTGTAAACTAAAGCAATCCTAGCCTATCTTCCATTAATCATATTTCATCTTTCACACTGTCTCTAAAAATACAAAAACATAGAAAGCATAAAATAACAAAAACAGAATGAACTCTATCTGCATTGTGTTGGTTCAGCTTGTATCAGTCTAAGATTGTGGTAATTACCACAATCCCTGTGGGAACGATCAAATATATTACAAATTTAACGATTGGTGCGCTTGCCAAAAGAATAAATCCTCAGAGAATTTAGCATCAAGTTAATGGCTCAGGATTTACACACCAAGGGCATACAGCGTGAGACGCTTATTATTGAAATGGTAATCAAATGTATATGCATGAGATACTATGAAAGACCTTGAGTGGGACTCAAGGCAAGCTGACTGAGTGGGACTCAGGGCTGCCCGTAACACTACCGTTGTGGTTGAGAGTGACTGTGTTACATGAGAGGGCAAATGGTTTGGTACCAGTAAAATGGCCGGATCAGCTGAGAGCTGAGTATAAGACTGAGAGCCTATGTTGCAACATAAAACTTAATAATGTATAATTGGATCTGACTGATTGAATGTATGCACACTGATTAATATTGCTGGGAGCAATATGACTTGTATGGTCATGTGTATGTATTATTGAGAATAACATGAATTATATAGCCCAGAATGAGTTGAGTAAATTCTGATTTAATGATGTTATGTAAGTAATTACATTGAATGACAGTATATGTTGTTGTTTGTTTGAGACATCATATGGCATAGTTAAGAATTGGATGATTGATTCGAGTCAATAACTGTCATTTAACATGTATAATGCTCACCCCTACTTGTGGCTATATTTTTAGTGAATTTAGGTCTGGATGGCGAATGATAAGAGATGATCAAGCTCGTGTGGGGAGTACTTGTACAAATGTAGTGTATATATTATAAATAGTTATGATATAGCCTTGGCCGGCTCCTATGTATACCGTTTTGTTTTGAGTATATACATGAGTTTGAACTACTTAGGATTATGGATATATATATATATGTAATGCTATGATGTTGCTTAAAATATCCAGGAAGTGTTGTTGTATAAGAAATGTCAAAGATTAAATAGTTCCGAGTGAGACATAGTTGAGAGAGCCTCTTCCGAGTGAAGAAAGGTTAAAACCGTTCCGAGTGAGACATGTCTGAGAGGACTACTTCTGAGGGAAGGATAGTAAAGATGTTTCTGAGTGAGACAAAGCTGAGAGAACCTCTTCCGAGTGAAGAAAGGTTAAAATAGTTCCGAGTGAGATGTGTCCGAGAGGATTACATCCAAGGAAAGGATAGTCAAGATGTCTCCGAGTGAGACAAAGCTGAGAGAACCTCTTTCGAGTGAAGAAAGATTAAAATAGTTCCGAGTAAGATGTGTCTGAGAGGACTACTTCCGAGGGAAGAATAGTCAAGATGTTTCTGAGTGAGACATAGTTGAGAGAACCTCTTCCAAGTGAAGGAAGGTTAAGCTAGTTCCGAGTGAGATGCGTCCGAGAGGACTACTCCCGAGAGAAGGATGGTCAAGATGTTTTCAAGTGAGACATAGTTGAGAGGACCTCTTCCGAGTGAGGGAAGGTTAAGATATTTCCGAGTGAGACATGACTGAAAGGACTACTTCTGAGGGAAGGAAGGTCATGATGTTTCCGAGTAAGGAATGACCGAGTGAATCATTTCTGGATGAAGGTTAAAATGATTCAGAGCGAACCATGTCCGAGATGAGATCTCCCAGGCGAAGAATAAGGACCTGGCTATGAGTGGGAAATTTCTGAGCAAGGCATGACCTGTTAAGACCATCCCCGAGTAAAAGGAGATTCTGGTTTTGAATGAAGGCATACACCGAGTGTAGGGACTCGCTCTAGTGAGTAGGAGCTCGCTCAAGCGACCTTTACTGGCTTCGTTTAACTGGAACAGGATCTCGCCAAGCGAGTGACACCCTGACTCCATTTTCTTCTTCCCAATTCCGGTTTTGAACGTGAAAAATTTTCCCCGGTTTTCGGGCTTGTCCTTATTAAGTCGGGATGTTTCATTTTGGTATTAGAGCGGACTTGAAAGGTCCAAGGCCAAGGAATACTGACTATATACTATGAAGTTGTATGATCGTTAAGTGTTGGAACTGTAATGTGATCCGCTGTAAATAGTTTGGTATTCTTATCCTGGAAATGGTGTTGATTTCAAGATAAGACATGGCTAACCGTCACGGTATGGATGCTATGACGGTGGCATTTCAGTGCTTTGTCAATATTCTCGAGAGGCAGAACCAGCCTCAAGCCAAAGATAACCAAGGTTTAGATCGCTTCCTGAAGTGAAAACTGAGTGAATTCCAAGGTGGATTCCTGAGCCAGCTTACACTTGGATTCAGGATCTAGAGTGGATCTTTGGTAGTCTTCACTGCACCGAGGCTCAAAAAGTAGAGTATGCTGTGTATATGCTTCGTGGGGAAGTAGAAAATTGATGGAAGATTACCAAGGCCAGAATGATAGATGCTGGTACCCAGTTAATCTAGGCGAATTTCAAAGCATGTTTTCTAGAGAAGTACTTCCCTGATACCGTGAGGAACAGAAAAGAATTAGAATTCATGGAACTGAAACAAGGTTCTATGACTGTCGAAGAGTATGTTGCTAATTTTGAGGAGTTGTGCTTATTTTACCCTCCTTTTCAGCAGTCGGGAACCGAGGGTTCCAAATGTATAAAGTTTTAGAGTGGTTTAAGGCCTGAGATCAAGAAGGCGTTCAGGCATCAAGAGATCCAGAGTTTTTCGGTGTTGTTTAATAAGTGTCGGATCTTTGAAGAAGACGACAAGGCTCACCTGGGCCAAAGTAGCAAGACAGATAATTCCTTGAAGCCATAGCAGCAAAGCTTCAAGAAGCCGGGCAATTTTGGTAGAGGTGGACCCTCCTCCAGATTCAGAGGTTGGGGTGCACGTGGTGGTCGTTCAGTTGGTCGGCCAAGGGACGGCAAATGCTTTAAATGTGGTGGTGACCATTTTGCTCAGGACTGTGATAGCGAAGATGATATTGTATGCTATCAGTGTAATGAAAAAGGGCATATCCACCCTAACTGCCCTCAAATACAGCAAGCTAATACAAATGCAAACTGTGGAGGCTTCCGAGGAAGAGGTTATGGAAACGGTAATCGTGGTGGCCCAGTAACTGGCGGTCGTGGTAAGATGATGTTTAGTCGGAATGACCGTGGTGGAAATGCTAACCTACCAGCTGCAGGCAGAGTCTATGCTATTAATGCCGAGGATGCTGCTCAGGCCAATGACTTGGAGCAGAGTAAGTGTTCACTCAGTAGACATACACTTGATATTGTGTTCGATTTTGGAGCTACACACTCCTTTATTGCTGATGATTGTGTGAGGCGTCTGAGACTACCTGTTATTGATATGGATCGGACCTTGGATGTATCCAATCTGACCGGCATTAAATTATGGACATCGATGATGTGTAAAGATGTATCCTTCACGTTGGGTGATAGGAGTTTTACTACCGACTTGATATGCTTACCCTTGAAGGGCCTTGACATTGTGCTTGGCATGGATTGGCTATCAGCCAATAAAGTGATGGTCGATTGTCAGAACCGACGAGTGATCTTTCTGAAGCAGACTGCCGACAACTACACGGTCCAAGTTATATCCCAATTACTTGTGATGCTTTGTTTGGCTGATGGAGAGAGTAGACCCGGAGTGCATGATATTCCAGTTGTCCGTGACTTTCCTGAGGTATTTCCGGAGGATGTGCCGGGTGTTCCTCCTAATAGAGAAATTAAGTTCTCTATTGATCTGATTCCTGGAGCCGAACCAGTCTCCAGTGCTCCCTATAGGATGTCCCCTACCGAGTTAGCAGAGTTAAAGAAACAAGTCGATGAGTTGCTTGGGAAACAGTTTATCTGACCAAGTATATCACCGTGGGGTGCTTCGGTGTTACTAGTGAAAAAGAAGGATGGTAGCATGCGGTTATATGTTGATTACCACCAATTAAATAAGCTGATCATCAAGAATAAGTATCCATTGCCTAGGATTGATGACCTAATTGATCAGTTACGTGGTGCATCGATCTTTTCTAAGATTGATTTACGATTGGGATACCATTAAATCACAGTGAAAGCTGCTGATATTCCGAAGACGGCATTCAGGACCCGGTATGGTCATTATGAATATATGGTAATGTCGTTCGGAGTGACTAATGCTCTGGCTGTGTTCATGAACTATATGAACAATATTTTTCGCCCTTACTTGGATTAGTTTGTGGTGGTATTTATCGATGATATATTAATTTATTCAAAGTCTCATGAGGAGCACGAAGAGCATCTCTGATCGGTACTTCAAGTGCTGAGAGAGAAGCAATTATTTGCCAAGTTATTTAAATGTGACTTTTGGATGGATAGAATCCATTTTCTGGGGCATGTCATCTCCAGTGAAGGTGTCTCGGTTGATCCTTCAAAGATCGAAGCTGTGATGACTTGGGAGAGACCTAAGTCGGTCACCGAGGTCAGGAGTTTTATGGGCTTAGCCAGGTATTATCGGAGATTCATTAAAGGATTCTCTAAGATTGCATTGCCAATGACTAAGTTGACCCGGAAGAATGTTCCTTTTGTGTGGTCTTTCGAGTGTGAAAGGAGTTTTCGAGAGTTGAAGACTAGACTGACTTCTACCCCTGTATTGGCATTGCCGAATCTACAAGAAAGTTTTGTAGTTTATTTTGATGCATCTGGGCTCGGCCTAGGATGTGTATTGATGCATAATAACCGAGTAATTGCATATGCTTCACGTCAATTACGACCCCACGAGCAGAACTATCCTACGCATGATTTGGAACTGGCAGCTGTGGTCTTTGCCCTAAAAATTTGGAGGCATTATCTTTATGGCTCTAAATTCGAAGTGTATAGTGACCATAAAAGTTTGAAATATTTGTTTGACTAGAAAGAGTTGAATATGAGGTAGAGAAGGTGGATTGAATTCCTGAAAGACTATGATTTCGACTTGAAATACCACCCGGGAAAGGCAAATATTGTAGCCGATGCCTTAAGTCGGAAATCCATTCATATGACAGTAATGATGGTTAAAGAGATAGAGTTACTTGAGCAATTCCGAGATATGAACCTGCATGTTGATGTTTCTTCGTCTCAGAAAGTAACTCTCGGTATTTTAAAAATAGCTAATGAGTTCTTGAAGCTTGTGTATGTACAGCAGATGTCAGATTCTTATTTAGCCGAGATGAAGGAAACTCAGGCTAAAGGCAAGGACCTATTCTTAACCGAGGGTTCTGATGGCATTTACCGAGTGAAAGGCCGAATTTATGTGCCTAGTTCTAGTGATTTGAGAAGGATGGTGCTTGATGAAGCTCAAAGAAGTATGTTGAGCATCCACCCGGGCACTACAAAAATGTATCATGATTTAAAATTGCACTTCTGGTGGCCTGGATTAAAGAAAGATATGGTTGATTATGTGGCTCATTGTATTATTTGTAAAAAGGCGAAGGTTGAACACTAGAAACTGTTCAGTGGCTTACAACCTCTTGAGATTCCTGTATGGAAATGGGATGCAATCGTTATGGATTTTGTGATGGGGTTACCCAGGACCCGAGCGGGTCATGATGCCATCTGGGCCATCGTGGACAGATTGACGAAGTCTGCACATTTCCTGCCAATCAATATGAGATATTCACTATCGAGACTAGCACAGATTTATATCAGGGAGATCGTTCGGCTGCATGGTGTTCCATCTAGTATTATGTTGGATAGGGATCTGAGGTTCACTTCCGGTTTTGGAGAAGCTTGCACCGGTAGTTAGGCTCGAAACTCCAGTTGAGTTCAACCTATCATCCCCAGTCGGATGGGTAGTCCGAACGTACTATACAGAGTTTGGAGGACTTGTTGAGGTCCTGTGTGCTAGAACATGGTCGTAGCTGGGAGCAGTACCTCCCTCTGATTGAGTTTACCTATAATAATAACTACCATAGCAGCATCGGTATGGCTCCGTATGAGGCTTTATATGGCAGGAATTGCTGAACACCTCTATGTTGGTTGGAGGCCGGTGAGAGTTTGACGTTGGGGCCGAAAATTGTGCAGCAAACTTCTGAGCAGATTCAGATGATTAGAGAAAAGATGAAGGCATCCCAAGACCGACAGAAAAGTTACCATGATAAGCGGATGAAACCTCTTGAATTTCAGATCGATGATAAGGTATTCCTGAAAGTTTCTCCTAATAAGGGTGTTGGACGAGCCTTAAAGAGTGGAAAACTAAACCCCAGATATATTGGACCCTATGAAGTGCTGGAAAGGGTCAGTCCTGTAACATATCGGATTCTATTGCCGCCTCATCTGTCAAATCTACACAGTGTATTCCATGTGTCTCAGCTGAGAAAATACTTACCTGACATTACTCATGAGATGCCTAATGATGAGGTTGAGATCAAAGAGAATCTGACTACAGTAGCTATGCCGACTGGTATTATGGACCAGTCAGTGAAACGCTTAAGAAGCAAAGACGTACAATTAGTTAAGGTAGCATGGCAAAAGAACCGATGTACTTCTTACACATGGGAGCGTGGAGATGCTATGAGACAGCAATATCCTGAACTATTTTATTGAAGAAAACTTATATTTGAATTTCAAGGATGAAATTCTTTGATGGAGGGGAGAATTGTAACATCCTGATTAGACATTGAGGAGCAAATTAAATTAATAGCTGAATAACTAAAAGTGGCATAGAAGTTACGCATGTGCCTCTCTTGACAAGATAAGTGATTTTCGTCTCTCTCTTCCACTCACGCTGAGCTCATTTCTCCTTTCGTGCATGCAACGGCACCATTACCGTTTCCATCTAAAATTCAATCAGGCTTCTTCTTCTTCATCCACTCCTCGTAGGCAGCGTTGGGGTGTCTAGGAGTCTTGAAATCCTCTATTGTTGGCAAGGTCAGGGCTGTTAGAGGGAGCAGACAGCTCGGGGTGTCTCCGAAGTTGAGTTTGGAGGTTGACGACTTGAATCGAAGGTCGTTTGATCGAGAAAGAGTGGTCGGAGAACGCTCGACCAACATTTGATAACTCGAGAAGCTTATGGAATCTCTTATTCTAGGTAGGGGGTGCTGTACATTTCAAATGAATGGTTTATGGACGGGTTCCGGGTTAAATTGCTATACTATTTGTTTTATAACTTTGAAATATGATGATTGGTGTGTTCTGGTTGAGTGATAACTTACGAAATACCTGGATATGTGATATCTATGAGTTATGTAGTGTTATGTTGATTTTTGTCCATGATTGCATGTTGAATTGCATGAGATGCATGTTGATGATAATGAGAATACCGAGTGATTGCATGAGATGCATGTTGATGATAACGAAAATGCCTAGTGCTTGCATGAGATGCATGTTGTAACATCCTGATTTTTTATTTAATTACCGGCTGAGATTAGCCATTAATTAAAGTTAATTTCAGATTAGGCTGAAGGTTGATTAACACAAAGTGGCCAGAGAGAAATGACGCATGTACCCCTGGTGGTATAAAAAGGGTTCGTTATTACTCACATAACATCATCCAATCGGGATTTACTCAACTCATTCAAGGCTATATAATTCACGTTATTCTCAATAACATATACACACAACCATACAAGTCACATTGCACTCGACAACAGTTATCAGTGTACACACATTCATTCAGTCGGATCCAATTGTTCATTATTAAGTTTAATTTTGCAACATAGGCTCTCAGCCTTTTTCTCAGCTCTCAGCTGATCCGACCATTTTACTGGTACCAAACTGTTTGCTCTCTCATGTAACACAATCACTCTCAGCGACAACGGTAGTGTCACGGGCAGCCCTGAGTCCCACTCAGTCGGCTTGCCTTGAGTCCCACTCAAGGTATTTCATAGCATCTCATGCATATATATTTAATTACCGATTCAATAATAAGTGTCTCACGCTAAACGCTCTCAGCATTTTCAATGGTGCATCTCATGCATATTATTATTATAAAATCATGAACGGAAATCAACATGACAACCTCACACCACATGCACTCGGCATTCACATTATCATTAACATGCATCTCATGCAATTCAATGTAAAATCACAAACGGAAACTAACCCAACTATCTCACAGCACATGTACTCGGCATTCTTATCATCAGCAACATGCATCTCATGCAATCCCATATAAAATTACAAACAGAATTAACATAACAATCTCACACCACATGCACTCGGCATTCACAATATCATCAACATGCATCTCATGCAATTCAACATATAATCATGGATGGAAATCAACACAACACACAGCATAACTCGAAACCCGTCCATAAACCATTCATTTGAAATGTAAAGCACCCCCTACCTACTATAAGAGGTTCAGAAGCTCCTTGAGCAATCAACACTGACCGATCGCTCTCTGGTCTCTCTTTCTCTGCTAGACGACCTTCGGCTCAAGTCGTCAAACTCCGAACTCGACTTCGGAGAAACCAAAGCTGTCCTTTCTCTTGAGCAGCTCCGCCTCACCAACAGTGGAGGATTTCTAAGACTCCGAGACACTCAACGCTGCTCACGAGGACGAGATGAAGAATAAGAAGAAAAAGAAGAAGAAGAAGAAAAAGCTTAGTTGAACTTCAGAGAGAAACAGAGATGGTACCTCTGCATGCACGAACAGAGAAATGGTTCAACTCTTTCTGCCTTTTCTTAACTCTGCGTGAATGGGAAAGTGATACAGGAAGTTACTTATACTTGTCCAGAGGGCACATGTGTAATTTCCATGCCACTTTTAGTTAATCAGCCATTAATCTTAATCTGCCCAATAATGCACAATCAGGATGTTACAGTCCTCCCCTCCATCAAAGAATTTCGTCCTCTAAATTCAAATATAAGTTTACCTCAATAAAACAGCTCAGGATATTACTGCCTCATAGCATCCTCCCGCTCCCATGTGTAAGAAGTACGTTGATTCTGCTGCCATGCCACCTTAACTAATTGCACATCTTTGCTTCTTAAACGTTTCACTGACCGATCCACAATTCCAGTCGGCACAACCACTGTAGTCAGATTCTCTCTTATCTCAACCTCATCATCAGGCATTTCATGAGTGGAGTCGGGTAAGTATTTCCTCAGCTAAGACACATGGAATACACTGTGTAGATTTGATAGATGAGTCGGTAATGCAATCCGGTAGGCTACAGGACCGACCCGTTCCAGCACTTCATAGGGTCCAATATATCCGGGGTTCAATTTCCCACTCTTTAAATCTCGTCCGACACCCTTATTAGGAGAAACCTTCAGGAACACCCTATCACCGACCTGAAATTCAAGCGATTTCGTCCGCTTATCATGGTAGCTCTTCTGTCGGTCTTGCGATGCCTTTCTCTTTTCCCTAATCATCTGTATCTGCTTGGATGTTTGCTGCATAATTTCTGGCCCCAACATCAAACTGTCACTGGTCTCCAACCAACATAGTGGTGTTCGGCACTTCCTGCCATATAAAGCCTCATACGAGGCTATACCAATGCTGTTATGGTAGCTATTATTATAGGTAAACTTAATTAGAGGGAGGTACTGCTCCCAGCTACCACCATGTTCTAGCACACAGGACCTCAACAAGTCCTCCAAACTCTGTATAGTGCGCTCGGACTGCCCATCCGACTGGGGATGATAGGCTGAACTCAACCGGAGTTTTGAGCCTAATTCCCGGTGTAAACTTCCCCAAAATCGAGAAGTGAACCTCGAATCTCTATCCCACACAATACTAGATGGAACACCGTGCAGTTGAACGATCTCTCAGATATAAATCTGTGCTAGTCTCGGCAATGAATATCTCATATTGATCGGCAAGAAATATGCAGACTTCGTCAATCTATCCACAATGACCCAGATAGCATCATGACCCGCTTGGGTCCTGGGTAACCCCATCACAAAATCCATAGCGATGGCATCCCATTTCCATATGGGAATTTCGAGAGGTTGTAAGCCACCAAATGGTTTCTGGTGCTCAACCTTTGCCTTTTGACAAATAATACACCAAGCCATATAATTAACCACATCTTTCTTCAATCCGGGCCACCAGAATTGCAATTTTAAATCATGATACATTTTTGTAGTGCTCGGGTGGATGCTCAGCATACTTCTGTGAGCTTCATCAAGCACCATCCTTCTCAAATCGCCCGAACTAGGCACATAAATCCTTCTTTTTACTTGGTAAATTTCATCCGAACCCTCGGTTAAGAATAGATCCTTGCCTCTAGCCTGAGTTTCCTTTATCTCGGCTAAATAAGAATCCGACATCTGCTGCTCATACACAAGCTTCAAGAACTCATTGGCTATTTTCATTACGCCGAGAGTTACTTTCTGAGACGAAGAAACATCCACATGCAGGTTCATGTCTCAAAATTGCTCAAGTAACTCCATCTTTTTAACCATCATTACTGCCACATGAATGGATTTCTGACTCAAGGCATCGGCCACGACATTCGCCTTTCCCAGGTGATATCTTAACTCAAAGTCATAATCTTTCAAGAATTTGGTCCATCTCCTTTGCCTCATATTCATCTCCTTCTGATCAAATAAATACTTCAAACTTTTATGATCGCTATACACTTCAAATTTAGATCCATACAAGTAATGTCTCCAAATCTTTAGTGCAAAGACCACAGCTGCTAACTCCAGATCATGCGTCGGATAGTTTTGTTTGTGTGGTCGCAATTGACGCGAAGCATAAGCAATCACTCGGCCATTCTGCATCAACACACATCCTAGACCGAGTCCAGATGCATCACAATAAACTACAAAGCTTTCCTGCAGGTTCGGTAATGCCAACACAGGAGCTGTAGTCAGCTTAGTCTTCAACTCTTGAAAACTCCCCTCACACTCGGAATTCCACACAAAAGGAACATTCTTCCGAGTCAACTTAGTCATTGACAATGCAATCTTAAAGAATCCTTCATTGAATCTCTGATAGTAACCGGCTAAACCCATAAAACTCTTGATCTTCGAGACCGACTTAGGTCTCTCCCAAGCCATAACAGCTTCCACTTTGGAAGGATCAACCGGGACACCTTCCACGAAGATCACATGCCCTAGAAAATGGATTCTATTCATCCAGAAGTCACACTTAGAAAGCTTAGCAAACAATTACTTTTCCCTCAGTACTTGGAGCACCGAGCGGAGATGTTCTTCATGCTCCTCGGAAGATTTGGAATAAATCAGGATGTCATCGATAAAGACGACCACGAATCAGTCTAAGTATGGGTGAAAGATACTATTCATATAGTTCATGAATACAGCAGGGGCATTGGTTACACCAAACAGCATTACTACGTACTTATAGTGACCATACCGGGTCCTAAATGCCGTCTTAGGAATATCAGCAGCTTTCACTCGGATCTGATGGTATCCCGATCGTAAATCGATTTTAGAAAAGACCGATGCACCACGTAACTGATCAATTAGGTCATCAATCCTAGGCAATGGATACCTATTTTTGATGGTCAGCTTATTTAATTAGCGGTAATCCACACATAACCGCATGCTACCATCCTTCTTCTTAACGAGTAACATCGGAGCACCCCACGGTGATATACTCGGTCGGATAAATTGTTTCCCGAGCAACTCATCGACTTGTTTCTTTAACTCGACTAACTCAGTCGGGGACATCCTATAGGGAGCACTGGAGACCGGCTCGGCTCCAGGAATCAGATCAATAGAGAACTCTATTTCTCTATTAGGAGGGACACCCGGCACATCCTCCGAATATACCTCAGGGAAGTCATGAATAATAGGAATATCGTGCACTCGGGATCTACCCTCTTCATCAGCCAAACAAAGCATCACAAGTAATTGGGTTATACCTTGAACCGTGTAGTCGTTGGTAGTCTGCTTCGGAAAAATCACCTGTTAGTTTTGACAATCGACCATCACTTTATTGGTTGGTAGCCAATCCATGCCAAGCACAATGTCAAGGCCCTTCAAGGGTAAGCATATCAAGTCGGCAGTAAAACTCCTATCACCCAACATAAAGGATACATCTTTGCAGATCATCGATGTCCACAATTTAATACCGATCGGATTGGATACACCCAAAGTCTGATCCATGTCAATAGCAGGCAGTCTCAGAAACCTCACACAATCATCAGTAATAAAGGAGTGTGTAGCTCCAGAATCAAAAACAATATCAAGTGTATGTCTACCGAGTGAACACTTTGCACCAAATTGTTTGCCTGAGCAGCATCCTCGACATTAATAGCATAGACTCTGCCTACAGCCGGTTGGTTAGCGTTTCCTCCACGACCATTCCGACCAAACATCATATTACCCCGAGCGCCATTTTCTCGGCCACCATTCCCTCGGCCACCATGATTACCGTTTCCACGGCCTCTTCCCTAGAAGCCTCCACGGTTTGCATTAGCATTAGCTTGCTGTAGTTGGGGGCAGTTAGGGCGGATATGCCTTTTTTCATTGCACTGATAGCACACAACATCATCCTCACTATCACATTCCCGAGCAAAATGGTCACCACGACATTTAAAGCATTTGTTGTCCCTTGGACAACCGACTGAACGACCACCACGTGCACCCCGACCTCGGAATCTGGAGGAGGGTCTACCTCTACCAGAATTGCCCTGCTTCTTGAAGCTAGGCTACTGTGGCTTCAAGGAAGTATCGTTCTTGCTACTTGGGCCCGGGTGAGCCTTGTCGTCTTCTTTAAAAATCCAACACTTGTTCACCAGTACCGGAAAACTCCGGATCTCCTAATGCCTGAACGCCTTCTTGATCTCAGGCCTTAAACCACTCTCAAACTTTATACATTTGGAACCCTCGGTTCCCGGCTGCTGAAAAGGAAGATAGAATAGGCACAGCTCCTCAAACTTAGCAGCGTACTCTTTCACAATCATAGAACCCTGTTTCAGTTCCATGAATTCCAACTCTTTTCTACTCTGTATGGTATCGGGAAAGTACTTCTCTAGAAAACATACTTTGAAATTCTCCCAGATTAACTGGGTACCAGTATCTATCATTCTAGCCTTGGTGATCTTCCACCAATTTTCCACTTCCCCACGAAGCATATACACAGCATACTCTACTTTTTGGACCTCGGTGCAGTGAAGGCCACCAAAGATCCATTCTAGATCCTGAATCCAAGTGTAAGCCGACTCAGGATTGGATCCACCTTGGAATTCACTCGGCTTCCGCTTCAGGAAGCGATCTAAACCCTGATCATCATTGGCTCGAGGCTGGTTCTGCCTCTTAAAGATATCAGCAAAGCGCTGAAACGCCACCGCCATAGCATCCATACCGTGATGGATAGCCATGTATTATCCTGAAATCAACACCCCTTCAAGGATAAGAATACCCAACTATTTACAGCCGATCACATTACAATTCCGACACTTAACAATTTATCACACAATATCATACAACTTTATAGCATATAGTCAGTATTCCTTGGCCTTGGACCTTTCAAGTGAACTCTGATACCAAAATGAAACATCCCGACAGAATAAAGACAAACCTGAAGCCGAGGGAAATTTTTCGCGTTTGAATTAGGAGTCGGGAGAACAAAAACGGAGTCGGAGTGCCACTCGCTGGGCGAGATCCTGACTCTATTGAACGAAACAGTAAAAGTCGCTTGAGCGAGCTCTTACTCGCTAGAGCGAGTCCCTACACTCGATGTTCCGTCATTCGGAATCGAGACCTCCGTTCACTCGGGAATGGTCCCTTCAAGTCATAATTCACTCGGTAAATTCTTACTCAGCCAGATCCTGGTTCTTCGCCTGCAAGATCTCATCTCAAGCATGGTTCACTCGGAAGCGTTTTAACCTTCACCTGAAAATGATTCTCTCGGTTATGTCCACTCGGAACCTTTAAACCTTCCCTCACTCAGAAGTATTTCCCTTCGGTTATGTTTCACTCGGAAATATTTTAACCTTTCTTCACTCGGAATCAGTTCTATCGGTTATGTCTCACTCGGAAAACACCTTGACCTTTCTTCCCTCGGAAGTGGTCCCTTGGTCAAGTTTCTCTCGGAAATACTCTAACCATTCCTTACTCGGAAGAGTTTCATAGGTTAAGTCTTACTCGGAAATATTTAAACCTTATCTACTCGGAAGAGGTTCTCTAGGATAGGTTTCACTCAGAAATACCTTGACCATTCTTCCCTCGAGAGTAATTCTCTCGGTCAATTCTCACTCAGGATTATTTAAACCCTTCTTCCCTCGGAAGAGGTTTTCTCAGCTATTTCACACTCGAAAACCTATTGGCTATCCTTCCCTTAGAAGTAATCTCCTTGGACATAACTCACTCGGAACTAGTTTAATCTTTCTTCATTCGGAAGAGATTCTCTCAAACATATCTCACTTGGAAACTTATTAACTTTAGCATTATTCTTACAACAACACCCCTGGATAATTCAGGCAACATCATAGCAATTTAAATATATATACTTGTCTATAACCCAGATAGTTCAATTTTATATATATAAATTGTGTTTGAATATGTATACAGGTTCAAGGATGTTCAAAGATTTTGATAATGACAAAACACTCTTGAAGAAACCTATGCAAAAACAAAGATATGGAATCAGGTGCTAAGTAACAGCGAAGATAATCGATTATGTCACTTATGCTAATCGATTAGGAGCTTTCTGTTTTGGAAGAAACTGCATCAGGATTGAAGCTAATCGATTATGGGAATGAAGATAATCGATTATGAAGTCACTGGAATTAAGATAATCGATTACACACTTGAAATAATCGATTATGAACTCACTGGAATTAACATAATCGATTATACATTTGAAGCTAATCGATTACAATTATCAAAACTGGGATTAAATGTATCAGGTATAATATCTAATCGATTAAGGAAGCTATACAATCGATTAGGAAGCCACTGGAATTGAGGTAATCGACTACAAGACATGCTAATCGATTAGGAAGCTGCGAAATCAAATTAAAAGCATCAGGTATTGATGCTAATCGATTACAGGAATTGAAATAATCGATTAGTGACTCTCTGACTTGAAGCTAATCGATTACAACGCGAGGGTGTAATCGATTACGCTAGTGGAAAAACATATTTAAGTGGGAAACCAGCTCATGTCTCCACCATTCTTCAAATTTCCACTAAGTGCAACGGCTATGAAGAACGAAGGGCACACCTCAACAGCTATTTTGGCTCTATAAATTGAAGAGGAACACAAGCACAAAGAAATAACAAGAAGCTACAAATCCTTTACTCTATTTTGTGCCTTGTAAGCCCTATTTCTTGTATCTTGAAATACATTTGTATATCCTCTTATCTTGAGAGTTAGAATTGGTTAGAGCTTTCATTTGTGTATCTACTCTATTAAGAGAGTGTATTGATTGTAAACACAACACCAAACACAAGGGATTCACTCTAGGTTGAGTGGCTGTTCACTCTAGGTTGAGTGGTCACAAAGGTTGGGGTTCAACCTTTGGGTATTGAGAGATTATGAGATTGGGTGGGTTGCCCTCTGCTTGTGAGAATTGAGTTCTTGAGTGTGGGACACTAGGAAACTGCAATTGCTCAAAGCCTGTATCTCAAATCTTCAATAGTGAAATCCTCTAAGTGGGTTGCTTAGAGGCGAGACGTACACCGGATTGGGTGGAACTCGTTATATCGGTTTGCAAGCTTCTCTTCCTTACTCCTTACTTTCATATACTGCTTGCTAATTGATTGTCGTTGATTGTTTGTGAAGAGCATACTTGAACTTGCTTAATTTGTTACTCTTCAAATACTGCCCACCAGGTGTTTGGGAAATTGCTTCAGCAATACTTCTCATTATTATGCTTTGCATATTATCCTCTTCTTAATTTCACTTGCATATTCTCATTAACTTGGTTATAAAAAATCAATTTCAAAGGCATTCCAACCAAAAGTTTTAAAACTCAATTCACCCCCCTCTTGAGTATTAAGGCCACTTGAACAACAAGTGGTATCAGAGCTTGACTCTTGGTAGATCGAGCTTAACAGCTTCAAGAGACTAGATGGCCTCAAGTTCTCAAAATGTTTTTCCCGAGGGTGGTGCGATAAACAGACCTCCCGCTTTCAATGGGGAAGGGTATACCTTTTGGAAAGAGAGAATGAAAATCTTCATTCAATCAGTTGACTTAAGAATTTGGAATGCCATTAAAAATGGCCCTTTTATACCAATGCATGTTGTAGACAGTAAAAATATTGAAAAACCCATAGATGAATGGACAAGCGAGGAAGAAAAGAAAGTTCAATGTGGCTACAAGGACAAAAATCTTATTACTATGGCTTTAGGTCAAGATGAATTTTTTAGAATAATGACTTGCCAAACTGCTAAAGAGATGTGGGATACTATACGAGTAACTCACGAAGGCACTAACGATGTAAAGGACTCTAAGATTAGTACTCTTACTAGTCAATATGAGTGCTTTAGATTAAACTCTCATGAATCAATTGTTGATATGCAAAAAAGATTCACTCTCATTATTAATCAACTCATTACACTTGGAAAGACTTACACTAACAAAGAGCTCATTCATAAAGTGTTGAAAAGTCTTAACAGAGAATGGCAACCGCTAGTTACCGCCATCAAACAGTCTCCTAGCATAAACGAAATGTCTCTTGCCACTCTATTTGGTAAGTTGCAGGAACAGGAACAAGAGCTGAAAGAATTAAAGATGGCGGAAGAGGAAGAAAAATCTTCCAAGAAAAAGGGTCTTGCTCTCAAGGCTACTTCCATAAATGAAGTAGAAGAATCCGAAAGCGAACTTGATGAAGAAGAAGAATTTGGACTATTTGTGAAACGCTTCGGAAAATTCATGAAAGGCAAACGCATTCAAAGAAGCTTCAAAAACCCAAGTAAGAAACCTATCACTAAAGAAAATTCTTCCTCACCCAATTGTTTTGAATGTGGCAAGGAAGGGCACTTCAAAGCGGATTGCCCAAATCTTAAGAAGAAGGGAAAAGAGAAAAGAGGAAGAAGGAGAGCATATATAGCATGGGATGAAAATGAGGTAAGCAGCTCGGATGACTCAGAAAATGAAGAAGCAAACCTTTGCCTCATGTCCAATCACCAAGAAGAAGATGATGAGGTAAACTTCCATGACTTAGATAAGGATGAATTACTTGATGCTCTAGAGGAATTGTATGATAAATTTACAAAAGTCTCCAATAGACTTAAGGTATCTAGAAAAACTAGTGACACTCTAGAGATGCACCTTATGGAGATTTGCAAAAAGAATGAATGCTTAAAAGAAGAATTGAAAAACGCTCAAACATGTTCCAAAAGTAAACCATGTGATTTTGCAAAAAGGTGCATTGTGTTAGAAACCAAGGTTGAAGACCTAAATAGGACACTAGAGAAGTTTACTAATGGAAGAGATAATTTGAATATCCTACTTGGGCAACAAAAATGCATGTTTAGTAAAACAGGTTTAGGATATGACCAAGAACATAGTAATCATAAAATGGAGAAACACTATAAAATTTCTTTGCACCACCAAACAAATCCTCCTCACCTTTTATGAAATGTAATCATTGTGGTTCCAAAGGACATAGTGCTTATAAGTGTAGTGTTAGGAAACTAGGACCAAAGGTCTTAAGAAAGGTGTGGGTTCCCAAAGGAACATCCCCACAAGCTAACCTAAAAGGACCCAACATAAAATGGGTACCTAGTTCTCTAAACTGATTTTGTTTTGTAGGTATGCTTCAAGGCAAGCAACACCCATTGGTACTTGGATAGCGGGTGTTCAAAGCATATGATGGGAGACATAAGTAAATTTACATCATTCACTCCCAAAAGGAAAGGAAGTGTCACCTACGGAGACAACACTAAAGGAAGAATCCTAGGCATTGGAAATATTGGTAAAAATTCTTCCACCTCCATAAGTGACGTATTGTATGTTGAAGGCCTCAAACATAATCTACTTAGCATAAGTCAATTATGTGACAAAGGATATAGAGTTTTATTTGAATCCAATTGTTGTATAATTGAGAATAAGCTAAACAAAGAGGTCAAATTTGTTGGAAAAAGAATTGATAACATTTACATGATTGATGTGGATAGTTTGTCTACAAATGATGAACAATGCTTCATTTCTAAAGAGGATGAAACTTGGCTATGGCATAGAAGAATAGCTCATATACATGTAGACCACTTGAATAAACTAGTTTCTAAAGATTTAGTAATTGGTCTACCAAAGCTTAAATTTGAAAATAGATTTTGTGATGCATGTCAAAAGGAAAAACAAGTAAAGGCATCTTTTCAATCCAAAAACATTGTTTCTACTCAAAGGCCTTTACAACTTTTACACATGGATTTATTTGGACCATCCAAAATCAAAAGCTTTGGAGGAAATTACTATGGTCTAGTTATAGTAGATGACTATTCTAGATATACATGGACATTGTTTCTTGCTCATAAAAATGAAGCATATCATGCATTCAAGAAACTTGCAAAGATTATCCAAAATGAGCAAAACTCAAAAATTGCATCCATTAGAACCGATCATGGGGGAGAGTTTGAAAATCAATCTTTCGAAAAGTTTTGCGAAAAACATGGTATCAATCACAATTTTTCAGCTCCTAGAACTCCATAACAAAATGGAGTGGTTGAAAGGAAAAATAGATCTTTAGTGGAGCTTGCTAGAACCATGCTAAATGAAAACAATATTGCAAAACATTTTTGGGCCGATGCGATAAACACCGCGTGTTATGTAATGAACAGATGTTTGATAAGGCTTATTTTAAAGAAAGCCCCCTATGAGCTTTACAAGGGTAGAAAACCTAACATTGCATACTTTCATATTTTTGGATGTAAGTGTTTTGTGCTCAACAATGGAAAGGATAATCTAGGAAAGTTTGATGCAAAATCTGATGAGGCAATATTCCTAGGATATTCACAATCAAGTAAATCTTATAGAATTTTCAACAAACAAACAAATACTATTGAAGAATCTATTCATGTTAAGTTTGATGAAAATAGCCATAACCCTCCGAGAAAGGAAGATGTTGATGATATTGTAGGTACTTTCCAAGAAATGAACTTGGAAGACAAAGAAGAAGTCAAAAATGATGGAGGTGCAACACAAATTGAGAGACAACAAGATTGGGTAACCTTGAAGGATCATCCCTTAGACAAAATCATTGGAGAAATAACCAAAGGGGTAAGTACTTGAAACGCCATTAGAAATGCATGCAATCACTTGGCTTTTGTATCCCAAATTGAACCTAAAAATATTGATGAAGCCATTATTGATGAGCATTGGATGTTGGCCATGCAAGAAGAGTTAAACCAATTTGAAAGAAACGAAGTTTGGGAACTTGTGCCAAGACCCAATGACCATCTAATAATAGGCACCAAATGGGTTTTTAGAAATAAGTTAGATGAAAATGGCATAATAACAAGAAACAAAGCTAGACTAGTTGTAAAGGGATACAATCAAGAAGAGGGAATAGATTATGAAGAAACGTATGCTCCCGTAGCTAGGTTAGAAGCCATTAGGTTATTACTAGCTTTTGCATGTTGTATGGATTTCAAACTTTATCAAATGGATGTCAAAAGTGCGTTTTTAAACGGCTTCATTCAAGAAGAAGTTTATGTAGATCAACCTCCCGGTTTTGAAAATCATAAATTTCCAAACCATGTCTTTAAATTGAGAAAAGCTTTATATGGTTTGAAACAAGCCCCAAGAGCTTGGTATGAAAGACTAAGCAAATTCCTTTTAGAACATAATTTTGAAAGAGGAAAGGTTGATACTACACTGTTTATAAAACACAAAAATAATGACATTCTCTTGGTACAAATTTATGTGGATGACATAATATTTGGTGCTACTAATGAAAATCTTTGTCAAGAGTTTGCCAAGATTATGCAGAATGAGTTTGAAATGTCCTTGATGGGAGAACTCACCTTCTTCCTTGGATTGCAAATAAAACAAGTAAATGATGGAACATTCATTAGCCAAACTAAGTACTGTAAGAAACTACTTAAAAGGTTTGGAATGGACAAGGCAAACGAGATAGCTACACCCATGAGCACATCCTGCTATCTAGACAAAGATGAAAAGGGTAAAGACATTGAAATCACCAAATATTGAGGTATGATTGGATCCTTATTGTATTTAACTGCTAGTAGACCCGATATTATGTTTGCGGTATGCAGGTGTGCTAGATATCAAGCATGTCCTAAAGAATCACATTTAACTGCCGTAAAAAGAATTTTGAAATATCTTGTGGGTACTCAAAATGTTGGTTTGTGGTATCCCAAAGGTGTTGAATGTAATCTTTTAGGATATTCCGACTCTGACTTTGCTGGCTGTAAACTTGATAGAAAAAGCACTAGTGGCACATGTCATTTACTTGGTAGCTCCCTTGTTTCTTGGCATAGCAAGAAGCAAGCAAGTGTTGCATTATCGACGGCTGAGGCAGAATATGTAGCCGCCGGTAGTTGTTGTGCTCAAATTCTTTGGATGAGACAACAACTTCTTGATTTTGGCATTGTTTTAAACAAAGTACCCATCAAATGTGATAATACTAGTGCCATTAACATCTCAAAGAATCCAGTTATGCACTCTAGAACCAAGCACATTGAGATTAGGCATCACTTTATTAGAGATCATGTGTTAAAAGGGGATTGTGTACTTGAACATGTTGAAACTTCTAGGCAACTAGCTGATATCTTCACAAAACCCTTGGCTAGAGAACAATTCATTCACATTAGAAGAGAATTAGGCATTCTTGATATGTCAAATTGTGTTTGAATGATGGAATATTTTGATAAGAACTATGTTGTATGGCATGATGAATGGTATATGTTACATTTCATGTTTGGAACTTTGCTGTATGAAAAACTTGAAGTTTTTGAATCAATAATCGATTACATTCCTCCTCACAATCGATTACTATGCTTCTGTTTCCTTCATAATCGATTAGTCCCATCCCCTAATCGATTACACTGATTCTGTTTCTAAGCTAATCGATTGCCCTTGACCCACAATCGATTACTCAGCCTCTGTTTCAGGTACAAAACGTTTCCTCTTCTCCATAATCGATTACCATCCTGTTCCAATCGATTAGGACGGTTCTGTTTCTCATCTAATCGATTAGTCAAAGGTGATAATCGATTACGCTCTGCACGAAACGTTTGGGATTCCTAGAAACAGCGATCTAATCGATTGCCCCTGCCTCGTAATCGATTAGCCTCGGTTCTGAAGAGTCAAAATTGTAACTTCCAAGGTATACTCGAAGTACTCTCTCTCTTAACTCCCTTCAACCCTTTTTAAACCCACTTTCCTCCTTCCTAAACCTAACTCTCACCTATAAATACCCCTCCCTTCACCTTCTCATCTCACACTACCTCCTTCCTCTCAAACCTCTCCAAAACTCTCAAGCACTCCTCTCTCTTCATCATCTTCTTTGTCTTCTCCACCATGTCTACATCTAGAAATGTCAAGAGAGCAAGGTCCTCTGTAGCTCAAGCCCATAACCCCCTTGATTTTTCAAGGTTCTTTTCTTCTCCTAGAGACCTCCAAAATTTCATGAAAAACTTCTCTGAAAAGGAGATAATGACCCCCCACTACACCATTGCCGACACTTTCGACAACCCCAGCCTAACTTTCACCCAAAGCCTTCACCATTACAACCTCTTTCCCTTCCTCTCCCTCAAAGAAGAAGAGTACTACCCTGAACTAATAAGGGTATTTTACTGCAATCTCCGCCTTGTGAATGGCATGGTTGAGTCCAAAGTAAAGAACACAACCATCAAGCTTTCCAACGCCCAATTTGCGGAAATTTCTAAGCTGCCCCTTAATGATGCTGACTTTGACGGAGGAGAACCCGAGGACGAATGGGGTTTTAATCCTATCACTGCCCGTCGTTCCTTGTGGAAAGCGGATCCTCCTATGAGTAACCACAAGCTGGTAGGCCACTTGACCATGAACAACCGTCTGCTTCATTTTTTCTTGGTCAAGATGATTGTTCCCCGTGCCAGGAACTATGCTTTGGTTGAAGAAGATGACGTCCTCTTGATGTGGGCCATGCTGACCTCTAAGGAGATCAACTGGGTTCAGTTGGTCAAATTTCACATGCGCCATGCGAAGGACCAGCAAAAGCTTCCCTATGGCATTCTTCTCACCAAAATTTTTAAATACTGTGGAGTTGATTTGGCAGGAGAACTCTCTGAGAAAGTGCCCCCAAGAGCATGCATTGGCATTCCTCACCTCAACAAAATGGGCATGATTTGCATCGCTGGAATGTGGATTCTCAGGAGTGACCGTGAACATGGTGCCAATCCATTTGCTGAACCTGCTGCTCCTCCTCCACCTCCTCCTCAACCACAAGCTGCACCATCAGCCTCTTCATCTGCACCCCAAGCTGACCCATTTGCATCGCTTTACGCCCATCTTGACCGCCACTTCGATCGCCTTGAAAAATCCATTCAAGAGTTTTCAATGACCGAGCAGCAACACTTCGAAATGATGCAACAACGCTATGAAGAGCTGTCTCACCAAATCGCTGAGATTCGCTTTTTCAATCCGGATAATTAGATCCTTAGTCATGCTTTTGTTTAGGGTGCTTATGTTATTGTCTTTTTAATTCTGAATATTGTCTCTTGGCTTACTTAATGTAATTCCCATCCGTTTTCAATTCAATAAAATTATCTCGTTTCAGTTCATATTATATCTCTTTAATTGCACGAATTATTTTTGATGATTACAAAGGGGGAGAAGAATATCTGTTCATATCTTGTTTAATTCTTGTTTAAAATATGAAGAAGAATATCTGTTCATCTTGTTTAAAATCTGAAAAAGATAGGATTAATAAATTCCTTTTTGATAGGGGGAGATTTAGCAAGAGATAACAGATAAGAGTTAAAAAGAGATAAGATATTTGCTGCTGAATGTGATAAAGATTCTGACTTTTGAACTTGGTAAATAGATAATATTTTTGAAAAACTGATAATGCAGCAGAAATGTTTTTGCAAAGAGATAAAATTAGAGATAAGTTTAAATTGTTTAAACTAACAATCCTCAAGAGATGAACATAGTTGTCATCATCAAAAAGGGGGAGAATGTGTTTGAATATGTATACAGGTTCAAGGATGTTCAAAGATTTTGATAATGACAAAACACTCTTGAAGAAACCTATGCAAAAACAAAGATATGGAATCAGGTGCTAAGTAACAACGAAGATAATCGATTATGTCACTTATGCTAATCGATTAGGAGCTTTCTGTTTTGGAAGAAACTGCATCAGGATTGAAGCTAATCGATTATGGGAATGAAGATAATCGATTATGAAGTCACTGGAATTAAGATAATCGATTACACACTTGAAATAATCGATTATGAACTCACTGGAATTAACATAATCGATTATACATTTGAAGCTAATCGATTACAATTATCAAAACTGGGATTAAATGTATCAGGTATAATATCTAATCGATTAAGGAAGCTATACAATCGATTAGGAAGCCACTGGAATTGAGGTAATCGACTACAAGACATGCTAATTGATTAGGAAGCTGCGAAATCAAATTAAAAGCATCAGGTATTGATGCTAATCGATTACAGGAATTGAAATAATCGATTAGTGACTCTCTGACTTGAAGCTAATCGATTACAACGCGAGGGTGTAATCGATTACGCTAGTGGAAAAACACATTTAAGTGGGAAACCAGCTCATGTCTCCACCATTCTTCAAATTTCCACTAAGTGAAACGGCTATGAAGAATGAAGGGCACACCTCAACAGCTATTTTGGCTCTATAAATTGAAGAGGAACACAAGCACAAAGAAATAACAAGAAGCTACAAATCCTTTACTCTATTTTGTGCCTTGTAAGCCCTATTTCTTGTATCTTGAAATACATTTGTATATCCTCTCATATTAAGAGTTAGAATTGGTTAGAGCTTTTATTTGTGTATCTACTCTATTAAGAGAGTGTATTGATTGTAAACACAACACCAAACACAATGGATTCACTCTAGGTTGAGTGGCTGTTCACTCTAGGTTGAGTGGTCACAAAGGTTGGGGTTCAACCTTTGGGTATTGAGAGATTGTGAGATTGGGTGGGTTGCCCTCTGCTTGTGAGAATTGAGTTCTTGAGTGTGGGACACTAGGAAGCTACAATTGCTCAAAGCCTGTATCTCAAATCTTCAATAGTGAAATCCTCTAAGTGGGTTGCTTAGAGGCGAGACGTACACCGGATTGGGTGGAACTCGTTATATCGGTTTGCAAGCTTCTCTTCCTTACTCCTTACTTTCATATACTGCTTGCTAATTGATTGTCGTTGATTGTTTGTGAAGAGCATACTTGAACTTGCTTAATTTGTTACTCTTCAAATACTGCCCACCAGGTGTTTGGGAAATTGCTTCAGCAATACTTCTCATTATTGTGCTTTGCATATTATCCTCTTCTTAATTTCACTTGCATATTCTCATTAACTTGGTTATAAAAAATCAATTTCAAAGGCATTCCAACCAAAAGTTTTAAAACTCAATTCACCCCCCCTCTTGAGTATTAAGGCCACTTGAACAACATAAATATATTCAAACAAAATGGTGTTCATAAGAGCCGGCCAAGGCTGTATCAAAACTATATACACTATGTATAATATGTACACTACATCAGTACAAATACTCCTCACTCGGACTTGAGGATCTCTCGTCATTCACCATCCCGACCTATATCCACTAAAAATATAGGCACAAGTAGGGGTGAGCATTTTACATATTAAATGAAAGTTATTGACTCAGATTAATCCTCCAAATTCTTAATCAATATCATGTCTCAAACAAACAATAACATACACTGCCATTCAATATGATTACTCACATAACATCATCCAATCGGGATTTACTCAACTCATTCAAGGCTATATAATTCACGTTAGTCTTAATAACATATACACACAACCATGCAAGTCACATTGCACTCGGCAACAGTTATCAGTGTACACACATTCATTCAGTCGGATCCAATTGTTCATTATTAAGTTTAATGTTGCAACATAGGCTCTCAGCCTTTTTCTCAGCTCTCAGCTGATCCAGCCATTTTACTGGTACCAAACCGTTTGCCCTCTCATGTAACACAATCACTCTCAGCGACAACGGCAGTGTTACGGGCAGCCCTGAGTCCCACTCAGTTGGCTTGCCTTGAGTCCTTCTCAAGGTCTTTCATAGCATCTCATGCATATATATTTAATTACCGATTCAATAATAAGCGTCTCACGCTAAACGCTCTCAGTATTTTCAATGGTGCATCTCATGTTTATTATTATTATAAAATCATGAATGGAAATCAGCATGACAACCTCACACCACATGCACTTGGCATTCACATTATCATCAATATGCATCTCATGCAATTCAATGTAAAATCACAAACGAAAAGTCAACCCAACTGTCTTACAGCACATGCACTCAGCATTCTCATCATCAGCAACACGCATCTCATGCAATCCCATATAAAATTACAAACAGAATTAACATAACAATCTGACACCACATGCACTCGGCATTCACAATATCATCAACATGCATCTCATGCAATTCAACATACAATCATGGACGGAAATCAACACAACACACAGCATAACAGTTTCACTCAGAACCCGTCCATAAACCATTCATTTAAAATGTAAAGCACCCCCTACCTACTATAAGAGGTTCAGAAGTTCCTCGAGCAATCAACGCTGACCGATTGCTCTCCGGTCTCTCTTTCTCTACTAGACGACCTTCGGCTCAAGTCGTCAAACTCTGAACTCGACTTTGGAGAAACCAAAGCTGTCATTTCTCTCAAGCAGCTCCGCCTCACCAACAATGGAGGATTTCTAAGACTCCGAGACACTCAACACTGCTCACGAGGACGGGATGAAGAATAAGAAGAAAAAGAAGAAGAATCTTAGTTAAACTTCAGAGAGAAACAGAGATGGTACCTCTACATGCACAAACAGAGAAATGATTCAACTCTTTCTGCTTTTTCTTAACTCTGCGTGAGTGGGAAAGTGATACAGGAAGTTACTTATGCTTGTCCAGAGGGCACATGCGTAATTTCCATGCCACTTTTAGTTAATCAGCCATTAATCTTAATCTGCCCAGTAATGCGCAATCTGAAACATCCCGACTTAAATAAAACAAATCCGAGACAGGGGAAAAATTTTCACGTTCAAATCCCGAGTCGGGGAAAGACAACGGGTCAGGGTGCCACTCGCTTGGCAAGTCCCTGATTTGGTTAAGTGAAACTGGCAGAAGTCGCTTGAGCGAGCCCTTTCTCGCTATAGCGAGAACCCACACTCGGTGTGTTCTTTCACTAGGAATTGGAACCACCTTCACTCGAGGACGATTCCCCAGGTGATACTCCCCTCGGAAGTTCATACTCAGATCCTTATTCTTCACCTGCAAGATTTTATCTCAGGCATGGTTCACTCAGAGGCGTTTTACCCTCGTTCGGAATGATTCACTCAGTCATTCTTCACTCGGAACCCTTTAACTTTCCTTCTCCCTAAAGTAGTTCCCCTCGGTTATATTTCGCTCGGATATATCTTGACCTTTCTCTACACAGGGGAGGTCTTCACCCGGAAGTAATCCCCTCAGTACTACTTCACTCGGATGCATTTCAACCTCAATTCATTCGGAAGTGTTTTACCCCTTCATCCCTTGAAAGAGGTTTTCTAAACTAAGCCTCACTCGGAATTACTTTAACCATTCTTCACTCGGAAGATTTTCTAGGGTAAGTCTTACTCGGAATTATGTAAACCTTATTCACTCGGAAATATGTAAGCCTTATCCACTCGGAGGAGGTTTTCTAGAATATACCTCAATCAGAACCATCATAACCATTCTTCCCTCGGAAGTGGTTCATTCAGAATTTCCCACTCGGGAGTAATTAAACCTATCTTCGCTCAGGAGGGATTCACTCGCTAAGTTTCACTCGATAACAAATTGACTAGCCTTCCCTCAGAAGTAGTCCTCCCGAACACATCTCACTCGGAATTACTTTAAACTTTATTCATTTGGAGAAGGCCCTCAATTATGTCTCACACGGAACCATTTAGCCCTTAGTATTTCTCCTATAACAATATTTCTCAGATAATGCAACAACCTCATAACAATATATATATATATATATATATATATATATATATATACAGGTGTTCCTAATACTGGGTAGTTTAATACATATATAAATATGTTCAACAAAACGATGTTCACAAGAGCCGGCCAAGGCTACATCAAAATATATACAAGATGTACCATATGCACACTACATCAGTACAAAATACTCATCACTCGGGCTTGAGGAGCACTCGTCATTCTCCATCCCGACCTATATCCACTGTAAATATAGCCACAAGTAGGGGTGAGCATTTTACATATTAAATGACAATTATTGACTCAGATTAATCCTCAAGTTCTCAACTACGCAATATCATATCTCAATCAATCAATAACATACACTGCCATTCAATATGATTACACACACGGCATCATTCAGTCAGAATTTACTCAACTAACTCTCGGCTATATTAATCATGCTATTCTCAATAACAATTACACATATACATACAATCACATTGTACTCGACAACAGTTATAAGTGTGCACATATTTATTCAGTCAGATCCGATTGTTCATTAATAGATTTTTATGTTGCAACATAGGCTCTCAGCCTTTTACTCAGCTCTCAGCTGATCCGGCCATTTTACTGGTACCAAACCGTTTGCCCTTTCATGTAACACAAACACTCTCAGCGTCAATCGCAGTGTCACAGGCAGCCCTGAGTCCCACTCAGTCAGCTTGCCTTGAGTCCCACCCAAGGTCTTTCATAGCATCTCATGCATTTATTTTTATTTATCGATTCAAATATAAGCGTCTCACGCTAAATGCTCTCAGCATTTGCACTGGTGCATCTCATGCATAATATTATCATAAAGTCATGAACAGAATCAGTATAACAATTTCACACAATCATCACATGCATCTCATGCATTTTAATATAAAAACCATACACGGAATTATCATGGCAAACTCATATTATATACACTCGGCTTTCTCATTAACAGTGACATGCATCTCATGAAATTCATATTAAATTCCAAACAGAGGTCAGCATACAGTCTCTCAACACATTCACTCGGCATACACAATTTCAGCAACATGTATTTCATATTAAATTCCAAACAGAAGTCAGCATACAATCTCTCAACACATACACTCGGCATACACAATTTCAGCAACATGCATCTCATGCATTCACTCAGCATTTTCATGATTATCAACATGCATCTCATGGACGGAAATCAACATACACTACGTAACTCATAGTTATCACAAATCCGGGCATTTCATGGGTTATCACTCGACCAGAATACATCAATTAACACATTTCAAGTTATAAACACTCGATAAAGCATTTTCACCCAGAACCCGTCCATAAACCATGCATTTAAAATGTAAAGCACCCCCTACCTACTGTAAAGTCCCTCGAACTTTCAATGTTTCCCGATCGCTCCTTCAGTCACTCCCTCCTGCTCGACGACCTTCGAACCCAGTAAAACTCTGCACTCAGCTTTGGAGGAATCGAAAGCTGTCCTCTTCCCAAGACAGCTCCGTCTCATCAACAGGGGAGTATTTCTACAACTCTGAGACACCAACGCTGCACGCTTCCTACCAAGACTCTAAAGGCCTTCGAGTGGAAAAGAAGGAGAAGAAGACGACGAGGAAGAAGAAGAAGAAGCTTGGGAGGAGAAACAGAAACAGCACCACCGTATACACGAAGAAGAACGCTCTTAACTCTCTCTGACTTTTCCAACTCAACATGAGTGGAAAGTGAAATCGAAGCCCTTTATATGGTCAAGAAGGGCACATGCCTCTTTTCCGTGCCACACCTAGTTAATCGGCCATTAACTTTAATCTGCAATTAATCTTAATCAGTAATTAATCTTAACCGGTCAATAAATCTTAATCAGGATGTTACACAATCAGGATGTTACAATTTTCTTATGAATATATTTAACAATAAATTTTAATAATAAAGTTATATAAAATATATTTTAATATATATTATTATGTAAGTTATTATTATATATATTTGAGTATTTTAAATATTTTAGTATTAAAAATATATATCAAAACATATTTATTTATATTATCAAAAATATTTTCAAGTATATTTCATTATATTGATAATAATAAAATATTATAAATTTTTTATTATATTATTATACTAATAAAATATTTAACAATATATTTAATAATAAGAAATATTTAAGAATATATTTAATAATACACTTAAAATATTTAATAATAAAATATTTAAAAATATATTTAATAACTAAATATTTAATGACAATATTTTATTAATAAAAATAAACTATATAAATAATATATTTTTATTTAATTAATTATTAAATATATTCATAATAAATATGTTTTTGAAATATATAATTATATCATAAAATTTATTATTTAAATAATGTTAAAAATATATTTAATCAATATATATTATCAATAATATATATGTATTAATTAATAATTGATACACATGTGCGAATATGAGTGGTATCATTTTTATATATATATATATATATATATTAATATTACCATCCATATAAGGATGGTGTGTAATGGCCTAGTGGTAGTCTTGTTAGTGTTTTCCTAGAGCACCAAAGTTTGAAATTTGTTGAAGTCAAAAATTTGAATTTCATAGTTAATCATCAGCCAATTAAAATCTGTCATGTGTGGGTGCCACGTCATCTAATTTCACAAACGGTGTGAGACAAAACTTGACGGAATGACTAACATGACACATTTTTAAGAAGTTAGGGGACTTGAATGAAACAAAAAGTAAGGGACCATAATGAAACAAACTTAAAAATATGATGTGTTAAGTCATAAAAATATAAATAAATTAAATTTAGATTTTATCATATACACTACTCATCTCATCCATATTGTGTTTAAAGTTTCAAATTAAAACTTAAAAAATATGAATTCTTATCCTCTGTAACACTTATTTAATAAAAATATGGGGAAATTTTTCTGATTTTTGCGTATCAATTTGATCTCTCGGAAGCCCTAAAACATATATATGTCACTGTTTATTTTTTTCATTTTTTATATTTTGTAATATATTACTCATTATGTTTTGGATAATAGATGTCATTGTCCTTGTGTTTGGCAATTGATTTAAAAATTTTATAGTTTAGATTATTTTTAAATTATGAAATAATATAAAAGAAAACAAACTCCCAGTGATTTTTTTAATAAAATAACGTAATGAAAAAACAAACTAGCTTGAAAATTTATAGTTCAAGTTTTTTAAAATTATGATACAAAATAACAGAAAACAAATAGAATTGAAATTTGAATGAGCCCAGAATAAGACCCAAATGGAATCGGGAAGGTTAAAGATATTTAAAAAAAATGAATAAAAATATTGGGTTGAATACTTGAATGGGTCAATAAAGGCCCAAACCGATAACCCGCTCGTCAAAACTGCAGCCTGAATTATCTCTAACCCGACAAATCCGAAAGCCTACCTGGTAAAAAATAGGCCTGTTTTTTGAGTGTTGGACTCTGGTCGGATTAGGCCAATATAGGCCCAAATCCAACCCATCCGCCTGATGCTTAGTCCTAGCTATAGCCTGTATAAAATTCCAAATATGTCTTTTATTGATATTACTCATTCATTATCAATCTAAATGCATAGAAACACCTCATTCATGAACTCTTGATAGTTTTCTCTTGGTTTGGTGTTTCAGCCACCATCCAGTGTATTTCCTATGTTAACTTGCCTTTAATCAGGGATATAATCATCATGAGGATCTTATGGTTTAGTTCTATGTGAAAATATATGACTTATTTTTATAAATGGCTAATTATGACAATAGGTCAGGAGCCCAGACTATTGAATATTGGACGGAAGAAAACAAGTGTAAAAGAATTCAAATATTTACTTTGTTTCCCATTAAAATTAATCATAGCTAGAAAATTGATTAATGGAAAGAACTATAGAATACGTGTCTCTTTAGTATACAGTTGGGAAAATAGAGTTATGAACATAGAGAAATTTAAAAGTTAATATAATCTTTCACGTCATTTGTGACACCTAATTAATAAAAATACTGGAATTTTTTCGATGTTTATGAATCTATATGACTATTCAGAAGTCTTAAAACATATATATTTATATACATACACAGTCTGTAGCAAAAGGTTATTCTTTATACATCAGTAGCCGGCCAAGGCGATACCATACTATAAGCTATACAATTATATACATATTATATGGGTCTCCAAGACCACAACTCAAACCGAGCAATCACCAAGTATCGCCTCGGTCCATATCCTTTGAAAAGCAACCGCAACTTAGGGGTGAACATATATATGTTAAATGACAGGTATTGAACTGAACTTAACCATAGTAATATCAATTACCTATCTAGTTCTGCCACAATTCATTCACGAATATAAACACCATAATTTACTATCATTTAATAAAGTTTGCAATACCTTAATTGTAAACAACATAATAATACATCATGAGCTATCCAATAGCTTCTCAGTCTCAATAATTATATGTGAATGCATATACATGTGGATCCAACTCTAATGATAGGAATTACAAAACTTAATAATATATCTTAGCTCCCAACTGATTTAGCCATTTTACAGGTACCAAACTGCTTGCCCATAATGTAACACCAGTCACTCTCACTGACAGCGGCAACTTAACTCGGTGATATGGGCCGGCCTTGAGTCCAACTCGAAGGCGGCTATGGAATCCAAAGAAACCACCACAGGGTCGGTGCCTTACCATCAAGCCGCCATGCACTCTGGGCCGGCATCATAGGCCTCCTACAGTCCTGTGTGCGTCTGAATGTAAATGTTATGCCAGATAATTATCAATCATCAATAGACCACCTGATTACCATTATCAAGAGCAATCACTTGGTTACCATCACCAAGGGTCTCATCTCAACATATCAATAAGCATAGCATGCAGTAACATAAATCATCAATTCACTATCAATAAAATCATTAATTTTCATATCATTACAACATATATGAACGACACCGAGACATTAATTCATATTAGAAACAGTTATCCAAAAGGGGATATAACACAATCAATAAATTACACAATCACAATCAATTCATAAATCAACATATATCCCTTTATCCGTTCATAATCTATACATTTATGATATAAATGCTCCCCTACCTGGAATCCTCGATTCCTGAAGCTCGAGTGCTCCTCAAACGCTCTAAGTTAATCACCAATTTTTGGTTTCCAGGAACAAAAATTCATAAATTAAGAATGATTCTTTTAATAATTCATACGCTACTTAAAAATCATATTTTAGTGCTCAAATAACCAATCTATAAAAATTTTGATAATTCTAATAAATTCTAAAATTCAATAGTAATTATTTTAACATATTTCAACTATTAATCGCTGAAACTACAATTAAATATTATATATATATATTATACTTCAAAATTTTCTATATCTTATAGCAACATTTTTATTTAATAAATCTTTCATAATATAATATATTTATAATGTAAAATTTTATTTAAATAATTTAAATATTGTATAGAAATTTAATTCCTTAAATAAAATATATTTTAAATTTTTACTACTTTCCACTAAATTATACTTTTTATAGAAAATCTCATTTTCTTAGTTATCAATGTGTTCTGAATTAACACATTTCTCATGTTAACACATCTTTAATCTATCAAATAAATCATGGTTTATAAAATTCTTTTAAATTGAATATTTTCTTCTTAATGCCGCTTAATTCCTTAAATCATGTTTAACATATAAAATTTTATCTTAAAGTTGCTCAACACAAATTTTTACAAAATTTACTTAAAAGAAAATCATATACAACCTTTAAGACTTATACTAATCAAATTCTAACACTACCAAATCCTAGCTTTTATCCCCGTTCAAGTCTCCCTTAAATTTTAAATTCTTTAAATACCAACGCTTAACACCAGATCATCCTAAGTTTTTAACAATTACTAGTTTTAAAATCTCTTTAACACTAGAAGCAATTATGCCTTTATGTACTATCTCTTAAACATATATTAGTATCTTAAAACAAGTAAATATATCATTTTTAAAGACCATGAAGCCTTCGGCCATGGTAATGGTCCATGCATGAATTTTTTGAATCATCATTTCCATCATAATACTTCATATACATGTAAAAAAACATTATAACATCATTAAAACCCTCCTGTACCAAAATTAATTCTTTGCTTTTAAAAAAATCAACATGTAAATAAGAGATAATGAACTTACGAAGATGGAGGAAGCGTGATTCGGTGGTCAAGAAAAGAAAAGGAACAGAAATAAAAACAAGGGGTACCACCTATGAGAAAAAGAATAGAGAATTATAGAGATAAAAGTGGTTCTGACACAGAGAAGGAAAATAAAGAAAAGAGGATTGAGAGATATAGGGGCTTGAGGTGAGATATTGTTGGTTGATTTTGATATATTGGAATGAAGAGTTCAATGAAAGAGAATCAGGTTTGTAGAATATGAACTCAATGTAATGCTTGTGCCAAGTTTAAACACAGAAGTTGTAATACAGTATAGTTGTCGTTCCACTAGGGAGGTGTTAGAATGAAGATCTTAGTTTTGAATTGATTAGGCAGAAGGGTTTTAGTTTGTTTTGTTGTGAATGATGTTGAATGAAAAAGTAATAAATAATAGAGAGTGAAATTTTGCAAAAGATAACAGTGAATGGTTTTTAAGAGAAATTAATTTGGTAAAACAGGGATTGGCTTCATCACATCTTCACCTTCTGTAAGCTGCATAAGTTTTTATATAAGTAAATCGAAAAGATAATTTCTACGTCACAATCATAGTCATTTGTATCGATCCCTCGACTACAAAATTCATAAGAATGATTTCAAACCGCTGATCCCTCAGTCACTTTGAAATCATCCCAGCATTATCGATCGATTGTTTTGACGTTTATTGCGTTAGACGCCATCCCTGGCTACCTACTCACAATAAGTATTTCTTTCAGATCTACTTTCAAAAGTCACTTCCCAGCATACTTGAGAAAACTTAAAACAAGAAAATAGTGATCAAGTACTTTCAGGCATTAAACGCAGAAGGAAATACAGAAACTTATCAAATCTCATTACTAAATAAAAACTTACAACAACATTACTTCAGTGTTGAATGGATTACAGCCAATCCCATAAGGGAGTTTAGTTACTCATGCCTTGCATTTTCACCTTCAAAAATATGAATACAGAAAATAATGGAAAAGGTTGGATTTTGAGGGAAATACAGGGGATTAAATTTAATGATGGATATATGATCCTGTGAGATTGTTTGCAGCTTGATTTATAGGAGTTATGGTTCAGCTTCCCTTGCGAACTTGCGTAGAACCCATGCAGCATCTTTTAGAGACTTGTGGAAACACAAGAAAGTGGGTGAGTTGGCATCGCAACATTGGTGAATATTAAATTGAAAATCCCATACTGCATGAGTCACGCTTAAGCTTGATGGTCACACTCAAGCGTGAAGATTCCTGATGGTCAATAATTGTCTCACGCTCAAGCTTTCTTAACCACGCTTAAGCGTGGCCTTCTGTTTAGCATGCGCTTGATCCATGCTTTCTTCACGCTCAGGCGCTTTTGGACACACACTCAAGCGTCCCTTTCTTACGCTCAAGCGTGGGGGGGGGTCTGATGCTAATTGCTTCCTTGTGATCCACGCCCAAGGTTACGCTTAAGCGAGCCCTTTTATTTCAACAGATATATTCCACGCTCAAGCCACGCTCAAGCGGGGTCGGGCTCTCGCTCAAGCGGCTCCTTCCCATGCTTGAGCGTGAGATGATTCTGATGCTTCTTTGTTTTCTCTGTTTTACGCTTAAGCGTGGATCCTATTGCATTCAAGCGTCCTTCTTGTCTTGTGCTGGTGTTTCTTGATTTCTTCAGGACTTTTGTCACCTTTCTTCAAATATTTTGACAATTCAAGCTTCTTTACACAATAAAAAATCATGCTCAATTATGTATTAATTTAGTTAAGTTATTTAGAAAATGAGTCCAATTGAGTCATGAATTTAATCATAAAATAAGCACTTATCAAACTCTCCCCAACCTAGATTTTTGCTTGTCCTCAAGTAAAAAGAAGTTTTAGAAAGGGAATCAAGCATTAATAATCTGAGTTTCTATTACAGACAAAATTTTAAAAGACAATAATCTGAGTTGATGTTTAGGCCAATGATTTCCTTAATACCAATTCCTTAAAATGTAATGCACCATTCCCTTGTTCATAAAGCATGTAACCAATTGCTGTAAGAATAAAGAACTCTCAGTGGGTGTGTTGCATATTCATCATGAGAACTGCCTAATTAACATTGCCGGTTATTTCTAATCAAAATCAATTCATAAGATAAGTAGGGATTAAAAGGTCTTTTCAAGGTTGTAATGAGGCTGGGCTATCAAGAATTCTTGGTTTTTCTTAGGTTCAAAGTGCATGCATGAATAAGAAGAGCATATGTTCTAAGATTTTTTTTTTAAATTTTTATCAGGCTTCTTCTTTTATGCTATTGAATTCTTTCATTTTTCTTTTTCTAGTTCTCTATTTTTGTTGAATTTTGGAGAACTTTATTTCTTTTTCAGCCTCAGTTTCTCTTATCACCCTTTTTGGAAAAGTGTTTTATGCTCTTATAAAAATTTTTAAGCATGCTAGTAAGGTAGGATTTTATTTCTCATGCTTGGTTTAGGGTGTTTGAATAAAATTTTTGGCTCAAAAATGGCTACAAAAATTAGGTCATATTCTTAAGGGTAGCTTTTTGGCTCTGAGTTTGTTTCATTTTTAAAATTTGCCTTTATCATTTCCTTGCTTAATCTCTAAAAGAAATGTTAATCAGAAAATCAGGCAATGCTTATTTGATGAATTCTCATGAGACATCAGTGTTTAGATTTCTCACTTCTCACCAGGATATAAGGCTTACTTCCTTATTCTAACAGAAAAGGGTTCAAGCATGTAAACAATCAAAAGTACATTCATTCTAATTCCTTGGTTCTTAATTCAGCCATTTTACCCTTTTAAAAATCAGAGTTATTGCCTAAAAATATTTTACTGCTTAGAAACTTTTCTTGTTCAAAAAGTAAAATCTTTGGTTAGGTTTTTCAAAAATGTTTTTTTAAAACTTCAGGCAAAACAAAGAATAATCACAAGCAATTTCAAAGCATGCTGCAGTAATAGTAACTAAAAAAAAAAATTCAAAGTAAAACAATAAATTGTCAATTTGAAATAAAACTTAAAGTAGCAATTTAAACTCAAGATAAAAATGAAAGCATTAAAATTTTTCACTCATCCTCAGATGAATCCTCTTCTGTTCCCTGATTTCTTTCTGGAGGTCCCTGTGTTGAAGTTCCTGGCCTATCCTGTGTAGTCTCATCTCCTCCCACAAAAGGTGGCCTGTCCCCAGGCCAAGCAATTAGGGCCTCAAATTGGGCAGGGTGCATCCAAGGATTGTGTTGACCTGCAGGAATGCTGTGATAAAGGCCACTGTGAATATGCAACAAACCTCTATGATTAGCGTTTTGCTGTGCTAGGAGGTGGCTATTTTGAATTTTCACAAGGTGAATGCCTTGTAAAATCAGGGTGGCTTCTGTGCTGAGAGGAGGATGGGCAGGTGCTGTGTTGGATGCTTGCTGTGCTTCTTGAGAGGCGGGTGGAGTGGGTACATCAGATGCAGGAGGTACTGGATTACTGCAATAACGCTCAATAAAGCGTTTGTCTATGGAAGGTCTAATTGGTTTGAGATCTTGTACCTCAATACCATGAGCTGCATAAAAATCAGTGATAAAGGTAGGAAAACCGAGACTCCTTTTTACCTTCTGACCTGCCTGGGAATACTTCTGGTCAGAAATCACAAATTTGTGAATTTCATCAGAGAGTATTTGGGCTAGATCAATGGAAATGTCCTCTCTTAGAATGCAGTATAGCAAATAACACCTACTAAAAATTAAATCAGATACATGAGCGTTAGGTGCTATGTTAGCTAATAAAAAAGAAGTCCAAACTTGAGAGATAGAAGTCATGTCTTTTCTTAAAATTCTCAGTGGGTTCTCTCCTTGCCCCATTTGAAAGTGGTATCCTGGAACACATATGGCTGCTTCAACGTCACTGGTGGTGATGAATTGGTTCCTTGCAACCATGGCAGCATATTCGCATATCTCCCCCTCTCCTAGTGTCATAATGTTTCCCAAGTAAAAGTTGATTGTATCTCTGTCATAGGAGAGCCAGGTTCCCCTTACATAAGTTTTTCTTTCTCCTCCTCCATCTCTTGTCCAAGCATTAGCATAAAATTCTCGGACAACTTCGGGGTTATACTTCTCCCTTGGGTAATATATTTTTAACCAATTTCTCCTCCTTATGATTTACAGGAAGGCATCACAATCTCCCAAGGCCAAGTCTACTTTTCGTTCGGGTATAAATGTCCAGTTGGAGATGTCCTCATACCTTTTGCTCTTATCTTTATTCCTGAATCTTGGAGCATTATCTTCGTCATTGGTGCGTGGTCTTTTGCCTTTATTTCTTTTGGAGCTTCTTGCTGGTGAAGTGGTGACAGGGGGGTTTGGTGCAATTTGCTTTGTTCTGGCCATCTGCAAGTCATTCAGTGGTCATCATATAAAGTGGTAAAGGAACTTGTTAGCAATTTCAATGATCTTTTTAATAAACATTTTAATTTGGCCAGGCAAGCTATGTTTATTAAAGCAGTTATCAGTGATGTGGGCATAAAAAAAAAATCTAAAGTGAGAAATTCATACAAGGTTAAGAGCCAGCTTTAGTGAGAAATTCATCAAGGAATACCATACAATGCAAAGCAGAGTGAAGTGAAACATGTTTTCTTTCTTCTCACTAGGACAATTTGATTCTATGGTAATCATGAAGGAAAGCTTTTTCATATTAACAAAAGATCTGTTTTCCAGGATTTTTTTCAAACACTTAGCATGCATTACACAGAATGTGAAACATAAGGGCGACATGTATTACAAAGAGGGTGAAACATAAGAGCAGAGCATTGACCCCCTTTTTCTAAACACCCCAGAAAACAACCAAGCATAGATCATGGTATTCATTAGAAACAGGAAGAAGGTGGTCAAAGACTTCAATGCATGCAAAAGGAAAGGTATCAATTCTCCCTAACACAGTAACCATATGCTGTAATTCAAAAGAAGATAGTCTAGTAGTTACCTGGAAGGATCCGAGAGTGATAGAGAGAAGAGAGGATAATGACTTTCAATGAAATACAGGAAAGTGTGACTTATGAGATGAGAGTGAAGAGAACAAATATTTGAGAAGAATTGGGCGGTTACAAAACTTGGAGATTCAGAGAATTAATGGACGGTTAATTGGGTGAGAGACTTAGTGGGCAGTTTCAAAATTTTATATTTATCAGCATCAGGGGTCATTTTGAATTTCACGCTCGAGTGCAGAATTATCACGCTTGAGCATAGGATTTTCACGCTTGAGCGCAGGGTTATCACGCTTGAGCGTGCTCGACCAATGGGGTGACTTTGTCTCACTTAAGCGTTCTTATTGCTCGCTTAAGCGTTTGTGCCTTGATGCAGAATATACTTCCTCGCTCAAGCGGATTGCTAGTCGCCCAAGCGACAAATGAAATTCTGTTTGCACGCCTAAGCATATGTTTGTCACGCTTGAGCGTGACATTCATAATTGGTACCTGATGCTTCTCGCTTAAACGTGCAGTATTCTAGCTTTAAGCGTGACAGTCTTTTAAATAGTCTCGCTCAAGCGTGACTGATCACGCTCAAGCGTGATCGGGTTTATTTTGAAAATTCCCTGTGTATGGTTGCCACGCTTAAAGATTGAATCCTTCGCTTAAGCCTGATATGGGTAGTGAATGGCTCACCTTGGCTCACTTGAACGTGTACATCCAGCGCTTGAGCGTGAAGTTCATGAGACATAATTTTCTTTGCCTTGCTTAAGCGAGGGTCTTCACGCTTGGGCGAGATGAGTCTTTGCCTTTTTAAATTCCATTCATGTTTGTCATTTTTTGAAACTGTGGATTCTTCTTGATGAGTGACCTACAAAATAAACAGAAACTTTAACAATATTTAAAGTAAAATTCACATGAAAAGAAAACAAAAAAAAAATATATTGGGTTGCCTCCCAATAAGCGCTTGTTTATCATCTTTAGCTCAACGCCTAATAGTTTTTTCAATATGGGTCATGGAGCTGGTGGATAAGAGTATTGAGTTTTTCCACCTCCTTTCCTAAGTCAGGCCTTAACTTTTTTCCATTCAGATTTTCAAGTGCACCTTCTGAGTATTTATTTGTTTCATCAATAACAAAGTTGGCTTCTTCTTTCTGCACTCAAATTTTTACTCTTCTGTTATCTACATCTATGATGACTTTGGCTGCTTTCAAGAATGGTCTCCCCAGTATTAGAGGGACTTCAAAATCTTCCTCCATATCTATGACAACAAAGTTCTCATAAAATTCAAATTTATCAACTTTGACCTTAATATTTTCAGCAATACCATAAGGGGTTTTTATTGATTGATCTGCCATTTTTAAGGTCATGTTTGTTGGCTTTACTGAAAAATCCCCTATACTTTTAAGTATGGATAATGGCATTAAATTTACACTAGCACCAAGATCTAATAAAGCTTTACTTTTTGAAAGATTTCCAATAGTGACAGGAATAGAAAAACTCCTTGGATCTTTGGTGTTATGAGGTACTGCTTCAGAGATGATAGTATCGTGTCCATCTTCTTCTTCAGTTATTTCCTCAGTCAGTGTGGTCACAGCCTTGCAATGCTCTATTGGGTTTGTTTCAGTGTTTGCTCCATACTGAGGCTTCTGTTTCTCAGCAAGTTGTCGGGCTAGTTATCCCAATTGTGTTTCCAAATTCCTGAGTGATGCCTCATTGTTCTTTTGACTTGCTAAAGAAGTTTGCATAAATTTTTCCAAGGTGTCCTCTAATCTAGAAGTTCTCTCCACCAAGGAAGGACCATTAATTTGATATGGTTTATTTGAAGAGCTGGGCTCTTGCTTCCATCCTTGGCCTTGGTTTTAGTTACTTCTCCATCCCTGAAATGGTTGGTTAGAAAAATTTGAATTGAAATTACCAGACCTTCCTTGGTTGTTCATGAAGTATAAAGTTGCTTCTTGTGAGCCACAGTTCTCATTGAGATGATCTCCTCCACAAAAGTTACATGTTGCAGGCATTTGTTGTTACCCTGGTTGTGATGATTGTACTACATGTAATTGTTATGGAAGATTGGATATCTTTTTGGTCAATGCTTCTAATTGTTGGGTTAGAATTTTGTTCTGTGCTAAAATGGCATCTGTGGTGTTTAGGTCAAGGACTCCTTTCCTTTGAACTTGCTGACGATCATGTTGAGCTTGGTAGTCCGTTGAGGATAAAGCTTCTATTATCCTTGTGGCTTGGTCAGCATCCACTGTCATCATTGTTCCTCCTGCTGCTGCATCTAAAATCATTTTAGTGTCAGCCCTTAAACCACTGTAAAAAATATTAAGCTGTGCAATATCTTCAAGTCCATGGTTTGGGCATTTTCTAAGCAGTGATTTAAAGCGTTCCTATGCCTCATAAAAAGGTTCATCTTGGCCTTGTCTAAATGTTGTAATATCTGATTTGGCCTTGATGAATCTAGATGGAGGAAAGAACTTTTGTAGAAATTTTTCTTCAACTATGTTCCAGCTATTCAAACTTTGATTTGGATGAGATTGTAACCACTTCTTTGCTTTTCCTGCTAACGAGAAAGGAAATAGTCTTAAATATGCAGCATCAATAACATCTTGGTCAAATCCCATGGTTCCGACCAATTCATAGAATGTGGCTAAGTGAGTATACGGATCTTCACTTGACATTCCAGTAAATTGGTGTGAACTAATCAAACTAAGAAATGCTGGTTTCATTTCTAGTGCTCTGACAGTGTTTGGAACTGCAATGCTTGAGAAATGTCTTGTCCCTTGTTGTAAAGCATAGTCTCCAAGTGTTCTCCTTGGTGGGTTTTGATTGTTGCTGTTGACATCCATTGTATCAGAGGAAGTTTGTCCTACGTGGAAGTTCTGCTTGGCTTTCTTGATTTTCTTGAGGAACCTGTTTATCTCTGGATCAAATGCAAGTTGTTCTTTTGTACCCTGTCCTCTCAAGATCATAAATCAAGTACTCAAAGTAGCAAGGTTACTAAAAAATAAAAGCAAATTGAAAACAAATTTATTTACACTGTCTTGTCAATTCAATGCTAAAATATTCAAACTTAAATCACCTCCCCGGCTGCGGCGCCAAAACTTGTTGGTTGATTTTGATATATTGGAATGAAGAGTTCAATGAAAGAGAATCAGGTTTGTAGAATATGAACTCAATGTAATGCTTGTGCCAAGTTTAAACACAGAAGTTGTAATACAGTATAGTTGTCGTTCCACTAGGGAGGTGTTAGAATGAAGATCTTAGTTTTGAATTGATTAGGCAGAAGGTTTTTAGTTTGTTTTATTGTGAATGATGTTGAATGAAAAAGTAATAAATAACAGAGAGTGAAATTTTGCAAAAGATAACAGTGAATGGTTTTTGAGAGAAATTAATTTGGTAAAACAGGGATTGGCTTCATCACATCTTCACCTTCTGTAAGCTGCATAAGTTTTTATATAAGTAAATCGAAAAGATAATTTCTACGTCACAATCATAGTCATTTGTATCGATCCCTTGACTACAAAATTCATAAGAATGATTTCAAACCGCTGATCCCTCAGTCACTTTGAAATCATCCCAGCATTATCGATCGATTATTTTGACGTTTATTGCGTTAGACGCCATCCCTGGCTACCTACTCACAATAAGTATTTCTTTCATATCTACTTTCAAAAGTCACTTCCCAGCATACTTGAGAAAACTTAAAATAAGAAAATAGTGATCAAGTACTTTCAGGCATTAAACGCAGAAGGAAATACAGAAACTTATCAAATCTCATTACTAAATAAAAACTTACAACAGCATTACTTCAGTGTTGAATGGATTACAGCCAATCCCATAAGGGAGTTTAGTTACTCATGCCTTGCATTTTCACCTTCAAAAATATGAATACAGAAAATAATGGAAAAGGTTGGATTTTGAGGGAAATACAGGGGATTAAATCTGATGATGGATATATGATCCTGTGAGATTGTTTGCAGCTTGATTTATAGGAGTTATGGTTCAGCTTCCCTTGCCAACTTGCGTAGAACCCATGCAGCATCTTTTAGAGACTTGTGGAAACACAAGAAAGTGGGTGAGTTGGCATCACAACATTGGTGAATATTAAATTGAAAATCCCATACTGCATGAGTCACGCTTGATCTTGATGGTCACACTCAAGCGTGAAGATTCCTGATGGTCAATAATTGTCTCACGCTCAAGCTTTCTTAACCACGCTTAAGCGTGGCCTTCTGTTTAGCATGCGCTTGATCCATGCTTTCTTCACGCTCAGGCGCTCTTGGACACACGCTCAAGCGTCCCTTTCTTACGCTCAAGCATGGGGGTGGGGGGGTCTGATGCTAATTGCTTCCTTATGATCCACGCCCAAGGTTACGCTTAAGCGAGCCCTTTTATTTCAACAGATATATTCCACGCTCAAGCCACGCTCAAGCGGGGTCGGGCTCTCGCTCAAGCGGCTCCTTCCCATGCTTGAGCGTGAGATGATTCTGATGCTTCTTTGTTTTCTTTATTTTACGCTTAAGCGTGGATCCTGTTGCATTCAAGCGTCCTTCTTGTCTTGTGCTGGTGCTTCTTGATTTCTTCAGGACTTTTGTCACCTTTCTTCAAATATTTTGACAATTCAAGCTTCTTTACACAATAAAAAGTCATGCTCAATTATGTATTAATTTAGTTAAGTTATTTAGAAAATGAGTCCAATTGAGTCATGAATTTAATCATAAAATAAGCACTTATCAGATATCGAAAGAGATAGGGAGAATAAAAAAATTAAATAAAAGAGAGATGGGATAAAGAGAGATACGAGATTGAGAGAACAAAAAAGGAGTTGCAATATAAGATAAAACAACTTTTGAATTAAGAAAAGGGAAACAATTAAGAGAGAGAATGCGAGAATGAGATGGGAGTTAGAATAATAAAAAAATCCTAGCTAAAGAAGTAGGAGAGATTGAGAGGTATAGATTGGACGTGTGGAGTGGATGAAGCAGTGACAAGAGAAATAGAGGGGCACGTGGGGTGATAAGTCTTGAAAAGACTTAATAAATCCATCTTTAATTTAACTTAATTTATCAAATATTGTTAACTTTAGTATTATTATTTTATAAATTATCATTATTTCTTGTTCTAATTATTTAATTCAAAAGTGTTTAAATTGTGCAAGAAAATGGTTAAAAAGATAAGTATATAAAGTATATAGGAAATATATTTATTTGTAAATTTATTAACCTAGCGTACATATGCTAGAAGGCCAACGTACATACACTAGGTATTTATTTGTTTGCATGTTGCAGGATCAGGTGCAGGATATCCACGATCACGCTTAAGCGTGAGGACATTTGCATAAAGTGAAGACACATGCACCTCGCTCAAGCGAGAGAGCTCCACGCTCAAGCATGAAGTAACCATGTATTCACGTAAAAGGAAGAAACACAGCATGCAGCAAGGCACTTAAAACACGCTCAAGTGGACCATAGTCACGCTCAAGCGTGAAGTCATATAATTCATTAAATTAACGATCGCGCTTAAGCGCGCTTCAATCACACTCAAGCGTGATTTCTGTTTGCCCAGATTATTAAGTTCCTTCAACATCGAACTGCGGTTGATCTCATTAATGATTGTATCAGTTAATGATTATTTTGTATTCTAGTCACTTAAGTATTATATGCAATTAGTTTAGTTATTTTAATTATTAATTAAGTTTCCTTTGTAATTAATTGGAGTTAGTTAGTTAGTTAGTTTTAAGTTATCTATACATAGTGATAGTTACTTTGTAATAAGGACGGGAATACACAGAAGCAATAACATGATTCATTTTCTCATTTTCTAATCTCTCTCTAATTCTTTTCTCTCTCTAAACTCTCTCGTCTAGGTCTCTTCATATTCCTTCGACTGAATCCATTTCCATGGGTTTCTAAACCCCTAGGATTGGGATTGCTGAAGCTTCCGATGGAATCTTGAAGCTGCAATAAGGAAATTATCTTATGAAGCAAGAGGAGAACAAGCTAAGAAGTGGATCTACTCTACTGAATTGATAAATTCAGATCCAAATGAAGAATCTCACTAGTGAGAAATCATGGTTGAGGCTTAGGTAACTTCTGGCTTACTAACTAATTCAGGCCTAGTAATTAGGTGAATAGTTAGGGTTTTACCCCCATTTTTGCATTAGATTTCTCTGTCACTGAACACCTAAGGGATTAGGGTTTAATGCTTAGGCATTACTGTTAGTCACCTAAGAAATTAGGGATTAACTAACTATGAATTGTCCTTTTGCATCTAAAGCTTAATTGAACCTCAATTGCATGTTTCTTGATGAAGTTGTAAGCTGAAGTAATCCTAACCTATCTTCCATTAATCACATTTCATTTCCTATATTGTTTTTGAAAATATTAAAACATAGAAAGTATAAAACAACAAAAACAGAATGAATTCTATCTTCTTGCGTTTTGGTTCAGCTTGTGCTAGTCCAAGATTGTGGTAATTACCTCAATCCCTGTGGGATGATCAAATATATTACAAATTTAACGATTGGTACACTTGCCAAAAGAATATAAATCCTCCAAGAGTTACACACCAAGTTAATAGCTTAGGATTTATGCATCAAGTTAATGGCGTCGTTGCCTGGGATTGTTGTGTAATATCAATAATCCTTGGACTGGTACTAGACTGAACGATTTTTTTAGTCTCTATAATTTTTGTTAGTTGTTAGTGAATTTTGTTGTAGGAGTAGATTTTGTTAAGTGTTGGTATTGTTTTGAGTGTTTGCTGTTAGGTTTTTTTGGCTATTTTAGTGGTAGCACTAACCATTGTAGTAGCCTTGTTTGTAGTTAGTCGTTGCAATTATGTTTTTTCTAGTTCCTTTAGAAAGTGAAAAGTTACAGGTGATGGATCTTGATGATGCCTTAGCAGAGTTTCTTCAATATTCATAAACATTATGCATGAATCATGTAGAAAAGGTGCAACCAATTGAAAAAGACCAATTAGAGTTAGAAAGAATTTTAATTCAATTCATGGAAGTCACTCAAACCAGCCTAAAAAAATTATGATAATTCAATCATGAACATTCAAAAGCAAGTAGATTTTATTGCAAAGCAGTTGGCCGAAAAGCAAAGAAATACAGAGGTTGTATGAAGAGAAGACCAATATGAAGAACTATAGGATGATGATGTTGGTCTAGCTGAAGAAATTAAGTTTAGGGAAGAAGAAAACCAGCTAGAAAACATTGGGATGGATGAACCTGAACTTGAAGTTGATGTAGAAACAAAAGAAGAAAAAGAAAATAAGGAAGTTCAGGGATATTTGATGGAAGAAGAGTCAACTGAAGCATGTGAAGAGGAAAGCTATAAAGATTATACTTCAAAATTGGAAGATGATAGTATATCTAGTGAAGCATTCTTCGATGATTGGAATGAAAAAGATTGGTCTGAAGAAGAACAAGAGCAGGAGCTGTCATTAGGTAATTACTTTAATGAGGAAAGTGTTGAAGTAGTACAAAATAAAGAAATGACAGCAAAAGTGATTAAGGAAGTTGAGACTCAACTATACACTATTGTTGAGTAAGAAGTGATAGAAGAGGTAGATGTCTCAACTGAGATGGAAACCACATCTTGGCAACATAATAGTAATACTGAAATTTTGTTAGAGCCAAGTGTGAATCCAAAGAAAGAAGTAGAGATTCATGCACAAGAAGAGTTAACATGTTTAGATGTTGAGAATATAAAAGAAAAAGAAATTCAGCCATGGCATGAGGGGCGTTTGCTAGTGGTAACTACTGTAGCTATGGAAATCAAAAGGAAACTTGAATTCTCAAGTCAAGAAGAATATTGCTTGTGGCACAAAAAGAGGGACACTAACATAAAACAAGAAAAGAAAAAGAGTGAAGGAAAGAAAAAGAAGAAAAAATAGAAAGTTTGGAAAAAGAAAGATTAAAGGAAAGTTGTGTTGAGCATTAGCCTCAAACATAACAAGGAGAAAAATGGATCTGAAAGACCAAGAGTGTATGGTCATAAGTAATGGGATCTTGGAGGATGAGCCTATGTTTGTTTTTCTTGTACATAAATAAAGTAGTGAGAGAAGTTTTGAAAAAAAAAGAGAGAAGAGAAAAAAGAAAAAAAAGAAAAAAGAAAAAAAGAAAAAAAAGAAAAAAGAAAAAAAGAGAAAAAAGATAAAAATAGAATTTAAAAACAAAGAAGAAAACTAAAAAGGGAGAAAGAAGAAAAGACTGAACAGCATGAAGAAATAAGGATCAGACCCCCTAGCACTCAAACGAGAACATTCCACGCTTAAGTGAACTCAGGGAGTATCATGCGTGACCCTGTGTATTTCCTTGACGCTTGAGCGAGCTCGAGCACGCTTGAGCGAGAAACCCTGACGCTTGAGCGTGACCCCTCACACTTAAAGCATGACCCATGGATACACTGTCGCGCTTGAGCGAGGAAGATTCACGCTTAAGCGTGATCGTGGGAGTGCCTGTACAAAGCTTGTCACACTGTCGCGCTTGAGCAAGAGAATGTCAAGCTTAAGCGTGACTATTGCACACTTAAGTGTAGTTGTGCGCGCTTGAGAATGAGCACTAAAATTTACCACCTGTTACACTCTGTTGTGCCTTTGCGCTTAAGCGTGACTACTTCATGCTCAAGCATGAGCTCTGTGATCCCCTTTGCCATGTCATATGCTCAAGCTTAATTTTGTACGCTTACAGCGTGGCCTACACCTGTTACTACCTGTTATGATTTAATATGGGCATATGTACGCCAAAGATCCAGTGTACCTACGTGTACCCATGACTTATACCCCTTTACGTTGGAAACTTGGGTTTTGAAAAAAAAGGCATATTCTTTTGATTCCATTTAAAGGTAACATCTCTTTCATTTCTTAATTTCAGTTAATAGATAGAATTATTACATTCCACCATTTCAATTTTGAATTTAGTGCATCCATCATGTCCATTCATCTCACATGTTCAGTTGTGTTGTAATAACTCTATGTCAATGTCCTTTCTTGAACAATGTATTTCCTTTTCTGCTGTAATGAAATTTTATTTCCTTATTAAGTTGTTTGTTGCTATTTCTTTTTGGATTTGTATTATAAAAATTTATGCACACCGCTGCTCACCAATTCCTTGCCATATAGGTAAAAAGGGAAGTAATCTATCCCTTACTCTCATTAACTTATGAAAGGTATTAATTGTAATTAATTTAGAATCCATCTTAATTATTTAAATCTTGCTGATTCTCAGGCATCAATTGGATAAATTAATTGATTCGCATTTCTTGATTCATGATCCCTGTCCATAACTATTTTCATCCTTAATTATTTATATCATCACCATGCTAGTTAGCAATCTGAATTTGTAATCTCGCATTAAGTTTGGGGACATGATTGGCTGATTACCTGTAATGTATTAGCTTTTGAGCCTTTATTATTTCTTTTCCGAGTGTGCATGCATTATTGTTAGTGAGACAAAATTTGCTTCAGTGCTTGTTAATGATTATATGTTTGCCAATTGGAAATGATGAAGGCCTTCTTTGTTAATTAGCTAGGGCCAAATTTAGTCATCCTTAATATTATTAATTATCCTTTGACCCAATAATTATGTTTTAGCCTGAGACCCTTTCATTCTGATTATGTACCTAACTTTACAAGCCTGTTTATTTGAGAAAAACCAAGTGAATCATCCCTGGATGTACCACTGATGAACTGCTGAGTCTTATCTTATTGCTAGGGACTAGCAAGTTCTAAGTTTGGGGATGAAGAGTGTTCCTAACAATAATTAAAGGACACACTTTAACCTTAATTATAGATGAGGATTTTGAGAAATGAAAGGAAGAATAGAAAAAGTAAAAGAAAAGTGAAAAATCAGTAAAACAATTCCTATATAGAAGAAAAATGGTATTGAAAAAAAGAATGAAAGAGAAGAAAAGGAAAAAAAAGAGTCCAAAGGACTGAAAGAGAAGAAGGTGCAAAGCACCACAATTAATTGAGTTATCCTTCATCTAAAAGAAAAAAAATAAAAGCAAAGAGCTGGTTAGTAAAGGCATTTGAGTTAAGATTGAGGCAAGGCATCAGTGGGCACATCTTTTAACCTAACATTGACTAGAAAAACAAAAATGGAGCCTGTACCCTAACCCCATTACAAGCTTAAAAAGCCCTTACTGATCCAATTGTATTAGCATATGTCATGATGTTTAGAACTGTTGCAAGCTTATGTTGATCTAACGATTATGCAGGTGATGAGTGCATGCAATTAACCCTATACACTGAGAGAAGAGTGAAACACTAATCCATGTGAGGAAAGCATCACCAGCTTATTCCCCAAGGAAGTGTGAGTAATTGTATTTTTAGAAGTTGCAGAAAGAAAGCATGAATGGTATTCAATAATTATGGTATGAATTAAGTTAAGGGAAAGTTGATTATCTTGAGTAAGTGTAATTGATTTAATTAATCTAAGTCCTTGCTTAAGGACAAGCAAGCTTTAAGTTTGGGGATGTGATAAGTCTTGAAAAGACTTAATAAATCCATTTTTAATTTAACTTAATCTATCAAATATTGTTAAGTTTAGCATTATTATTTAATACATTGTCATTATTTCTTGTTCTAATTATTTAATTCAAAAGTGTTTAAATTGTGCAAGAAAATGGTTAAAAAGATAAGTATATAAAGTATATAGGAAATATATTTATTTCTAAATTTATTAACCTAGCATACATAGGCTAGAAGGCCAGCATACATACGCTAGGTATTTATTTATTTACATGTTGCAGGATCAGGTGCAGGATATCAACGATCACGCTTAAGCATGAGGACATTTGCATAAAGCGAAGACACATGCACCTCGCTCAAGCGAGAGAGCTCCACGCTCAAGCGTGAAGTAACCATGTATTCACGTAAAAGGAAGAAACACAGCATGCAGCAAGGCACTTAAAACACGCTCAAGTGGACCATAGTCACGCTCAAGCGTGAAGTCACATAATTCATTAAATTAACGATCGCGCTTAAGCGTGCTTCAATCACGCTCAAGTATGATTTCTGTTTGCCCAGATTGTTAAATTCCTTCAACATCGAACTGTGGTTGATCTCATTAATGATTGTATCAGTTACTGATTATTTTGTATTCTAGTAACTTAAGCATTATATGTAATTAGTTTAGTTATTTTAATTATTAATTAAGTTTTCTTTGTAATTAATTAGAGTTAGGTAGTTAGTTAGTTTTAAGTTATCTATACATAGTGATAGTTACTCTGTAATAAGGACAGGAACACACAGAAGCAATAACATGATTCATTTTCTCATTTTCTAATCTCTCTCTAATTCTCTTCTCTCTTTAAACTCTCTCGTCCATGTCTCTTCACATTCCTTCGACTGAATCCATTTCCATGGGTTTCTAAACCCCTAGGGTTGGGATTGCTGAAGCTTCCGATGGAATCTTGAAGCTGCATTAAGGAAATTATCTTCTGAAGCAAGAGGAGAACAAACTGAGAAGTGGATCTACCCTGCAGAATTGACAAATTCAGATCCAAATGAAGAATCTCACCAGTGAGGAATCATGGTTGAGGCTTAGGTAACTTCTGGCTTCCTAACTAATTTAGGCCTAGTAATTAGGTGAATAGTTAGGGTTCAACCCCCAATTTCGCATTAGATTTCTCTATCACTGAACACCTAAGGGATTAGGGTTTAATGCTTAGGAATTACTGTTAGTCTCCTAAGAAATTAGGGATTAACCAACTATGAATTGTCCTCTTGCATCTGACGCTTGATTGAACCTCAATTGCATGTTTCTTGATGAAGTTGTAAGCTGAAGTAATCCTAACCTATCTTCCATTAATCATATTTCATTTCCTATATTGTTTTTGAAAATATTAAAATATAGAAAGTATAAAACAACAAAAATAGAATGAATTCTATCTTCTTGCGTTTTGGTTCAGCTTGTGCTAGTCCAAGATTATGGTAATTACCTCAATCCCCGTGGGATGATCAAATATATTATAAATTTAACGATTGGTACACTTGCCAAAAGAATATAAATCCTCCAAGAGTTACACACCAAGTTAATGGCTCAGGATTTATGCATCATGGGGAAGCTATGCAAAGAGAAAGAAATGGGACAACAGAGAAAGTGACAAATGATTTGAGAATGAAATTTATATATATAAAAAATGAATACTTGCAATTAAGAAAAGAAAAGAGAATTTATATGAAAGGAAAATTAAGTAAAAAGGAACGGATGTCAGGGTGAAAACATGAAACAAAAGGAATTAATTAATGAAATAGAAAGTAATTAATGATTTATAATAATATTAATAGTTAAAAAATAGATATTACAATTCACCTCTCCTACCAAAATTTTGTCATCAAAATTTAAACATTATATACGTCAATGAAATAACTCCGGATATTATTGTCTCAACGAGTCCTCATACTCCCAAGTAAAGGTGGTATAGTTACCCTGTTGCCACACTATCTTCACCAATGGTACATCCTTGCTTCTTAAGCGTTTGATCGATCTATCCACGATCTGAGTAGGCTTTGTGGGTACAGTCAAGTTTTCTCTAATCTCAACATTGTCATCAGGAATTTCATGTGTAGAGTCCGATATATACTTCCTCAACTGGGATACATGAAATACATTATGAAGGTTTGCCAGACGAGGAGGAAGTGCAATCTGGTAGGCCACAAAACCAACCCGCTTCAAAATCTCCTAGGGTCCTATATACCTCGAGCTTAACGTCGTACTTCTTAGTACTCACCCAATACCTTTGTGAGGAGAAACCTTCAAGAACATAAAATCACCAACTTGAAATTCAAGAGGTTTCCTCCTGTTATCATCATAACTCTTCTGTCAGTCCTGGGATGCCTTCATCTTTTCTCTAATCATTTCAATTTGCTTTGTGGTTTACTACACAATCTTAAACTCTCACAGGTCTCTAACCAACAGAGAGGTGTCCAACACATTCGGCCATACAAAGCCTCAAATGGAGCCATACCGATGCCGCCATAGTAGCTATTATTATACATGAATTCAATCAAAAGGCGGAACTACTTCCAACTACCACCATGCTCTAGAACACAGGACCTCAACAAGTCCTTTAAACTTTGTATAGTATGTTCTGACTACTCATCTGTCTGAGGATGATAGGTTGAACTCAATCGGAGCTTTGAGACTAACTCCTAGTGCAAGCATCCCCAAAACCGGGAAGGGAACCTCGGATCTCTATCCGACACGACAATAGATGGAACACCATGTAACCAAACGATCTCATTGATATAAATTTGTGCTAGTCTTTGTAGTGAATATCTCATATTGATAGACAAGAAATTACAGACTTTATTAATCTATCAACAAACCTAGATAGCATCATGACCAACTGGACTTCTAGGTAATCCCATCACAAAATCCATGGCAATTGCATCCCATTTCCATATAGGAATCTCAAGAGGCTGTAAACCACCAGATAGTTTCTAGTGTTCAAGCTTCGCCTTTTGACAAATAATGCAGCTAGCAATATAATCAACAACATTTTTCTTCAATCGTGGCTACTAGAAGTATGATTTTAGATCCTGATACATCTTAATAGTACCCGGATGAATACTTAGGTTGCTCTTATGAGTTTTATCAAGCATCATTTTCTTTAAATTGCCTGAATTAGGCATATAAATCTGGCCTTCAACCCTCCATATACCATCAAAACCTTCGGTCAATGACAGGTCCTTACCACCGGCTTGAGTCTTTTTCAACTCAGTAAGATATGGATCAGTCATTTATTGTTCATAAACTAGCTTCAGAAACTCATTTGCTATCTTCAGGGTACCCACAATCACCTTCTCAAGTGAAGAAACATCCACAGATAAATTCAAATCTATGAACTATTCCAACAATTCCATCTCTTTTACCATCATAATAGCAACATGAATGGATTTCTGACTTAAGGCATCAGCAACAACATTCGCCTTTCCTGGGTGATATCTCAACTCAAAGTCATAATCCTTTAAAAATTTGATGCATCTTTTTTGCCTCATATTCAGCTCCTTCTGATCAAACAGATATTTCAGGCTTTTATGGTCACTATACACTTCAAATTTGGATCCATATAGGTAATGTCTCTAAATTTTCAGTGCAAAGACCACAGTTGCTAGCTCTAGCATGTGTGAGATAATTTTGTTCATGTGGTAGCTATCATGAGACATAAGTGATCACCCGATTATGTTGCATCAACATACACCCGAGGCCCATCTTGGGTGCATCGCAATATACCACAAAGGTCTCCTGCAAGTTAGGCAAAGAGTGCAAGTCAATTTCGCCTTTAGTTCTTGGAAACTCTTTTCACACTCAGGGTCCATACAAAAGGAACACTCTTCCTAGTAATTTTTTTCATAGGGAATGGAATCTTAGAGAATCCCTTAATAAATCTTCGATAATAACCAGCTAGACCCATAAAGCTCCTGATCTCAGTAATAGATTTGGGCCTTTCCCAAGCCATAACTGCTTCCACCTTGGATGGATCGACAGCAACGCCATCCCTAGAGATAACGTGTCCCAGAAATTGAATCCTATCTAACCAAAAATCATACTTTGATAACTTGGCAAATAATTATTTCTCCTTTAGTACCTGTAGTACTAAGCGGAGATGTTCCTCATGCTCTTGGTGTGACTTGGAATAAATCAGAATATCATCAATGAATACTACCATGAACTGATCTAGATAAGGATGGAAGATATTGTTTATATAATTCATTAACACCGCCAAAGCATTTTTCACACCAAACGGCATTACCATATATTCAAAGTGGCCATAACGGGTCCTGAACACCGTTTTAGGATTATCAGAAGCCTTGACCTAAATTTGATGGTATCCAGACCGCAAGTTGATCTGAGAAAAGACTGAAGCACCCCGCAATTGATTAATTAGATCATCAATCCTCGACAGTGGATATTTATTCTTTATTGTTAGCTTATTCAATTGGCGGTAGTCGACGCATAACCACATACTACCATCTTTATTCTTGACCAGCAACACCGGGGCACCCCACGGTGAGACACTGGGGTTGAATGAATTGTTTGCCTAATAGCTTGTCAACTTGATTTTTTAGTTCCGCCAACTCAACAAGGGACATTCTACAAGGTGCACTAGAGACTAGTTCAGCTCTAGGCACAAGGTCGATAGAGAATTTGATATCTCTTTTAGCAGAGACACCATGTATATCCTCCAGAAACACCTCAGGTAAATCACATACCACAGGAATATCATCTAATTAGGATCTATTCTTTCTATCTGCTAGAGAAAACAATACGAGCAGTTGGGATATACCCTGGACTCTAAAGTCTTCAGTATTCCGCTTTGGAAAAATCACCCATCGATTTTGACATTCCACTATCACCTTATTGGCTACTAACCAATCCATGCCTAAAATAACCTCTAAGAGGTAAGCAAACCAGGGTAATAACAAATCTTCTACCCTTAAACAACGTCTCAATATCAGTGCATTTCATCACTATCCTCAAACAGGAGCCCACAGGCGGGTAAACATACAAATCATGCTTCAGCATGTACTAAGCTAATAGAATATCACACAGGCAATTATGACAATCAGCCATATTGAACAACAAGCGCTTTTTCATAGTAAGCATGCCTTGGCCTTGAACTTTTTAAGTCCGCTCTGATACCACTTTAATTATAACACTCAATTAATAAAAATACAGGAATTTTTTTTGATTTTTCTGAAGATATCAGATCATTCAGAAAACTTAAAACATATATATATACATACATAGTATGTAGCAAAAGGTTATTCTTTATACATCAGTAGTTGGCCAAGGCGATACCATACTATAAGCTATACAATTATATACTTATTTACATGGGTCTCCAAGACCATGGCAACTCCAACCGAGCAATCACCAAGTATCACCTCGGTCCACATCCACTGAAAAGCAACCACAACTTAGGGGTGAACTTATATATATTAAATGACAAGTATTGAACTGAACTTAACTCTAGTAATATCAATTACCTATCCAGTTCTACCACAATTCATTCACGAATATAAACACCATAATTTACTTTCATTTAATAAAGTTTGCAATACCTCAATTGCAAATAACATAACAATACATATCATGAGCTATCCAATAGCTTCTCAGTCTCAATAATTATAAATGAATACATATACATGCAGATCTAACTCTAATGATGGGAATTACACAACTTAATAATATATCTCAGCTCCTAACTGATTAGGCCATTTTACAGGTACTAAACTGCTCGCCAATAATATAACACCAGTCACTCTTAGTGACAGTGGCAACTCAACTTGATGTTACAGGCTGGCCTTGAGTCCAACTTAAAGGCGGCTGTGGAATTCAAAGAAACCACCACAGTGTCTGTGCCTTACCATCAGGCCACCCTCCCATTTGGGCTGGCATCATAGGCCCTCTACAGTTCTGTGTGCGTCTGAATGCAAATGCTATGCTAGATAATTATCAATCATCAACAGACCACCTGATTACCATCATCAAGGGCTACCACTTGGTTACCATCCCCAATAGTCTCATCTCAACATATCAACAAGCATAGCATGCAACAACATAAATCGTCAATTCACTATCAACAAAATCATTAATTTTCATATCATTACAACATATATGAACGACATCGAGACATGAATTCATATCAGAAATAGTTATCCAAAAAGGGATACAGCGCAATCAATAAATCACACAATCACAATCAATTCATAAATCAACCTATATCCCTTTATCCATTCATAATCTATACATTTAACATATAAATGCTCCCCTACCTGGAATCCTCGATTCCTGAAACTCAAGTGCTCCTCGAACGCTCTGAGTTAATCACCATTTTCTGGTTTCCAAGGCCAGAAATTCGTAAATTAACAATGATTATTTTAATAATTCATACGCTACTTAAAAATCATATTTTAGTGCTCAAATAACCAATCTACAAAAATTTTGATAATTCCAATGAATTCTAAAATTCAATAATAGTTATTTTAACACATTTCAACTATTAATCACTGAAACCACAATTAAATATTATATATATATATATTATACTTCAAAATTTTCTATATCTTATTAAGAAATCTTTGTTAATATAATATATAATATATTTATAATGTAAAACTTTATTTAAATAATTTAAATATTGTATAATAATTCAATTCCTTATATAAAATATATTGTAAATTTTTATTACTTTCCACTAAATTATACTTTTTATAGAAAATCTCATTTTCTTAGTTATCAATGTGTTTTGAATCAACCCATTTCTCTTGTTAACGCATCTTTAATCTATCAAATAAATCATGGTTTATAAAATTCTCTTAAATTGAACATTTTCTTCTTAACCTCGCTTAATTCCTTAAATCATGATTAACTTATAAAATTTTATGTTAAAGTTGCTCAACATAAATCTTTATAAAATTTACTTAAAGAAAATCATATACAACCTTTAAGACCTATACTAATCAAATCCTAACACTACCAAATCCTAGCTTTTATCCCCGTTCAAGTCTTCTTTAAATTTCAAATTCTTCAAATACCAACGCTTAACACCATCATCCTATCTTTTTAACAATTTCTAGTTTTAAAATCATAACACTAGAAGTAAATTATACCTTTATGTACCATCTCTTAAACAGATTTTAGTATCTTAAAATAAGTAAATATATCATTTTTTAAGACCATGAAGCCTTCGGCCATGGTAATGGTCCATGCATGAATTTTTCAAATCATCATTTCCATCATAATACTTCATATACATGTAAAAAAAACATTAAAACACCATTTGCAAGATAACACCCATGGTCCAGCCCATGCATTATATATTCTTATTCCTAAGATTTTATAACATCATTAAAACCCTCCTGTACCAATATTAATTTCTTTGTTTTTTAAAAAATCAACATGCAAATAAGAGATAGTGAACTTACGAAGATGGAGGAAGTAACTTGATGCTGAAATCCTGAGCCATTAATTTGGTGCAAAAATCTTAGTAAAATAAAATGTGACTCTCGGATTTACACTTTGGCAAGCGCACCAGTCGTTAAAATTGTAGTGTATTTGATCGTCCCACAGGGATTGTGGTAAGTACCTCAATCTAGGACTAGTACAAGCTGAACCAACAGAAAATACATGAAGTTCATTCGGTTTTTATGGTTTTAGTGTTTTATAGTTGTTTTTGTATTTTCAGAAATAGAGTTAAAGTGAAATGTGTAAAGTGATTAATAGAAAACAGGTCAGGATTGCTTCGGCTCACAATCTCCTCAAGAAACATGCAGTTAAGTATAATCGAACTTCACAATCTAGAGGACAATCCGCTTGTGGTTATTCCCTAATTCCTTAGGTGAAAAACACTAATCCTTAAGCAATGAACCTTAATTCCTTAAGTGCTCGATTAACCTAAAGATCTAATGCGAAATTGGAGGTTGAACTCTAACTATTCACCTAAATTGATTAGGCCTGAACTAGTTAGAAAGCTGGAAGTTACCTAAGCTTCAACCATGATTCCTCACTGGCGAAGTTCTTCATCAGTTCTGGATTTGTCAATCCAACGATTCTGCTCCACTCCTCAGCTTGTTCGCCTCAAGATCTAGAAGTTGATCTACTTGCTCACAGCTTCAAGACTCCATTGCTCACCTTCACAATCCCAACCTTAGGGATTTAGAACTCCATAGACTTCAGTTCCATCGAAGGATTGTGGAACGTCATGGAGGAGAGGAATTAGAGAGATGAAAATGTAGTGAGAGAGTATTCGAAGTTTTGAATGAAAAAGAATGTGTACAATGTATTCTCTGTCTCCACACACTTTTTACAGAGTATGTACATGAATATATATATAGGCATCTAAAACTAACTAACTTAACTAATAACTTAGAGAACTTAAGTTAACGAATAAAACTAATTACACAGTTTACAGAGTAACCAACTAATTACAGCTCAGCTCTTAACAGGATCCAGCTCAGCCTTAGCTAATTTACAGCGCAGCACCAGCTAATTGACAGTTCACTACTTAAGTTACTAAGGTTGCAGCAGTGGAGAAGAAGGCAATGAAAGCGGAAACAGTATTGCACCAGGTGTGTGTTGTTGGAGGGAAGAAACAGGGTTTAAGTTACTGCTTTTTCGCTTCAGCTGCTGGGTTTTCGCTTGAGCGGATTAAACTCTCGCTTGAGCGAGTTCGGGAATTATACTACAGTGTTGCTTGGTCGCTTAAGCGTTATGGCGAAGCTTGGGCGAATTGGAAATATGTAATACAGAATGGCTTTCTCTCTCAAGCGTGATTGCTTCGCTTGAGCTAATTTTTATCCTTCGCTTTAGCGAATTTAACTCCCGCTTGAGCGAGTTGATTATTTAATCGGTATTCTGCAGTTGGCGTTCGGGTTCTTCATGCAATATTCCGAGTCCTTGTTCTCTTTTGGAGTCAGTGTCTTTGGAGTCTTCTTAAGTTAGCTTACTTGAAGTCTCGCTTGGTCAGTATTTGGGCTCTTTTCAGTCGGATTCAGGAAGTCTCACTCGGATTTATCAATTTCTGCTCGGATTTGTAGGATTTCACTCGGAATTTTCTTCTTATCTTGAGTCCGCCCTGTTCCTGCACCAATAAACAGCTACTTGCCTAGCATTTATACGCTGGCTGCTTCAAAATTCCTTAGCTAATTAATATTTTTAATCGGTTTCTTACATAAATAGCATACTTTTGAAATAATTAACTAAAACATGAATTATTAACAAATTATTAAATAATAATATCAAAACTAGACAATACTTAGTAATTTATGTTAAATAAACAGTGGAATAATTAAGTCTTTTCAAGACTTATCAGGAAGCGTGATTCGGTGGTTGACAAAAGAAAGGGAACAGAAATTAAAATAAGGGGTACCACCTATGATAAAAAAATAGAGAATTATAAAGAGAAAAATGGTTCCGACACAGAGAAGGAAAATAAAGAAAAGAGGATTAAGAGATATATGGGCTTGAGGTGAGAGATTGGAAGACATAGGGAGAATAAAAAATTAAATAAAAGAGAGATGGGACAAAGAGAGATGCGAGATTAAGAGAACAAAAAGGGAGTCGCTAAAACATCCTAACTTAATAAAGATAAGCCTGAAAACCCAAGGAAATTTTTTCATGATTCAATCCAGAATTGAAACAAGGGTTTAGGGACCATACAACTCAATATCAGTCATAGGTGGTGATTTGGTGGGTTTCAAAAGCCCAAATAATTTAAAATTTGCACAAAGAAGTGAGGGAAACGACCTAAGACTCAATATACATCAATTAGGTTCCAAACAGGTCAAATTGAGGTTTAACAGGGCATTGACAAATTTCAACATTAGGACATATGAGAAAAGTTCATTTTTAGTCTTAAAAATAGTGGAATATGTCACAAATATCGCCTATTAGTTCTAATATGAGAACCATAAAAAGTTGTGTTCAAAACCCTCTTAAATTTGAGTTTTACAACACAGTGGGTCTGGTATTTTATGCCTAATAAGAGTTATAAAACTCCAATTAAGGTAACACCAAATTTTCATACCTCTATAACATAATTATCTACAACTTTCATGAAGAAGTCGGAGGCTAAAAATGTCATTAAGATGCCCAAACGGGCCAAAAATAGCAAAGGAAATGTAGTAGTTGGAAAAACAGCATAACATTGGCCATAACAGGGCTTTGAATTGATTCAAGCCCTATGAATCAATTGAAGCACTTCCAGGGGGCTTTGAATCGATTCAAAATTCATGTGAATTGATTCAAACACTTTCAATGGCCCTTGAAGATTCAAGACTATCTTGAATCGATTCAAGACAATAATTATGCAGATTTTACCCAATTTTTCAACTTCTAAGCATCCTAGCTCTTTCATATCAACTCTAAACTCTACCAAATTTTGACAACTAAAATACACCATTTGTGACGTTTTGCCACTGGCTGCACTAAAAAATTCCTAAAAACGAGAGAGTTATGCGCAGAAACGCGTTTAACCCGTTTTAGAACTTTTTGTGCAACTAAAGGGTCAATTCTCAACGGATTTGACCCATTCCAGTTTCTACAAGTCACAAATCACATATAGGTCCTATTGGGACTGTCCTATACCATTCAAATCTTATAAATCTCTATTTGACTATGTCAATTGCTCATTTATGCATAAAAACCATATGAAAGTCACATAATCATGGCTTAAATGCATAACCAATGTCATTTCTTATAACACAACAATTCCTGGACATTTCATGCATCAACATAACATGATATACATGTCTACAATTCCTGGATATATATATCAAACTCATATACATATGGTGGGACCATCCATGGTCTCCACTCTCCAACATCATCAATTAACCTCATCATCCATCACAACAACATGTATATGCTAAAAAGGATTCTAAGCTTCCAAGTGAAGCTATCAGTTACCTAATATGCTAAGCATTCTTATATATACATACATATACACATAACAAAACAGGTATGCACAGGAGCCGGCCAAGGCAACTACAAAACAACTATGTGCATTATGTACAAGACATATGCATAACGCTCCAAACTCGAGCTGAGTGATCTCTCATCAATCTCCACCATGTCCTAAGTCCACTGAAAATATCCCCAAATAGGGGTGAGCATTATACATAATAAATGACAGTTATAGTACTAATTCAATTATCCAATTCTTTAACCTACAAAGAGATATCACAATTGACAATAACATAAACTACCATAATCATGTTATTCATAAGTTCTCATCACCATTCTATATCATCATGCTATTCTCAAAAGTATACATATGTACCCATACAATACTGATTCATTTGGATCCAATTAATCATTAATGAACTTTATGTTGCAACACTGTCTCTCAGCCATATATTCAGCTCTCAACTGATTCAGTCATTTTACTGGCACCAAACTGGTTACCCTTTCACGTAACACAATCACTCTCAGCGACAACGGCCATGTTACAGGCTAACCCCGAGTCTCACTCAAAAGGTTTTCCTTGAGTCCCAGCGAAGGTCTTTGTGGAATCCTTGAAACCACATAATATACAATTATACAAAGCATTTCATGCTACATAGATGACATAAATCATTTCATTTAAATGAATCCCATGCAATCTTTCCATACCCACAAGAAGCCTTTCATACAATATTCACATCATCAATTCAAATCATCTACTATGTCTCATGCATAGATACTTTTTAATAAAACTATTATATCTCATATATCATATACATCACACAACTATACTAACTATAATTTGCATTTTAAGCACTCCATCATAATCTCCTAAATAACAAACCACATAATCACCATAATTCAGAGAAACACATCATTTATAATTCAACATATCAAGATACCTTGAATCCGACTATAAACTATGCATTTAGAATGTAAAAGCTCCCCCTACCTCGAATAGAGAATCTTAGAAACTCCTCGGTCGATCAAACGCTAGCAAACCACTAATCGCAAGCTTCGACCTCTATTCCTCAAGATCGAACAACTTCCTAAAATTCATAACAATTGATTTTAACCTCATATTTGACACAAATATCGCTTTCCAAGTTAGAAATAATTAGATTATAGCTATTTCGGTAAATTACTACTTACCGAACCAAGACGCCAACTTCGAATCTCACCTTCGAACCAAGCTTCAAGTTCTGAATCGCTCTAAAACCCTCCAAAACTACCTTATTTCATTGAAATAACCATTAGTAGACTTTAATCTTATAGAATTAGCAATCAAGAAGCCATTTCCACATATTTTTATATGAAAGGTCCAAGGTTCTTGAAAACCCCAAGCCATTCACATATACCCATAGCTTCTAAATGCTTTAAAATCCATGAAATTGTAAGGATTAAAAGATGAAAGCAAGATTAAACCAAAACCCATGGTGGGTATTCATCATCTTACCTCAAATTGAGAATTCAAAGCTCTCCCTGCCAAAACCTTGGCTGCCCAACGTGAAGGAGAAGAAAAAGTGCTTGAATTTTACTTTGATTTGATAAATTTGAGAGAAATTAAAAAAGTAAAAGAGTAGTGGTGCCAATTGGAAGAGATGAAGTAAGAAGAAGAGTTCTTTCCCTCTCCGTGCCTACGTGAAACATATATGGGAAAAGGAGAAGGAAAAATCAATTTAAGTGATTTAGGGACATATATGTTATTTTCATATTTGTTTAATTTAATCTCCCATCTTAATTAAATTCCCCTTTAATTCTTACTTTGCCAATTAAATTCTATTTTAGGATGTTACAGTTACAGTATAAGATAGAAACTTCTAAATTAAGAAAAGGGAAACTATTGAGAGAGAGAGGGTACGAGAATGAGATAGAATAATAAAAAAAATCCTTGCTGAAGAAGTAGGAGAGCTTGAGAGGTAGAGATTGGACACGTGGAGTGTATGAAGTAGTGACAAGAGAAATAGAGGGGCACGTGGGGAAGCCATGCAGAGAGAAAGAAATGGGACAGCAGAGAAAGTGACAAGTGATTTGAGAGTGAAATTTATATATAAAAAAATGAATGCTTGCAATTAAGAAAAGAAAAGAGAATTTATATGAAAGGAAAATTAAATAAAATGGAACGAATGTCAGGGTGAAAACGTGAAACAGAAAGAATTAATTAAAGAAATAAAAAGCAATTAATGATTTATAATAATAATAATAACAGTTAAAAAAATAGATGTTACATCGTTTGAACCGATCAAAACTCTGTTTGATTATATATACTTTTTTTATCAGTTTGATCAACTCTAACTTTTAACCAGACAAACCTTATCTCACCGGCCACTGAAGTAACCATTCATGTGGTGCAATATTTGCCAAACATATAATTAAATAAAACATATTATAGATTATTGATCAATAAAGTAGTTTTCTTAATTAACATTTATTAATGGTTATAGTAGATTCAGTAGTCTACACATGATATATGTTATGTCCACACTAAAATCCAAAATCATTATCAAATCGTATAGGTAAATATTTTGAAAATTTATAAAATACTAATATTCCTGGTAACAATTATTACAAATTTAAACAGTAACTGAATACTAATAGGTCCATAAATTAAAACAAAATAAATTACCAAAATATAATGTGATAAATAAAATTTGGGCTTCTCATTATTAAAATGCAATAGGAATGATATTAGGAATGTTAATGAATATTAATATTAGTAATAACAATAACGATACTTGTAACATCCTGACCGAGAGTTAGTGGGAAGTGTACATTGTTAAGCATAGAAAGTTACGCATGTGCCCTCTGGCTAATAGCAGATTAAATAAAAATGCCATAGAAAGTTACGCATGTGCCCTCTGGACAGGTATAAGTGATTCGATCTCTCACTCACTCTTTCATTCACGCTGAGTTGGGAAAAGAAAGTGAGAGTTGAGCATTTCTTCCTTGTGCATGCAGAGGTGCCATTCCCGTTCTTCTGAAGTCCAACCAGTCTTCTTCTTCTTCTCCTTCTTCTTCTTCTTCCACTCGAAAGCTGTTAGAATCTCGATTGGGAAGTGTACATTGTTAAGGTGTCTCGGAGTCTTAGAGGTCCTCCACTATTGGTGAGGGTCGGACTGTTTGAGAGTGTGAGAACAGCTTTCGGTTTCTCCAAAGCTGAGTGCAGAGGTTAACGACTGGACTCGAAGGTCGTTCAGTTGAGAAAGAGTGACTGAAGGAGCAATGGGAGAGCAACCGATCGACGTTGAAAGTTCGAGGAACTTCACAGTAGGTAGGGGGTGTTTTACATTTCAAATGCATGGTTTATGGACGGGTTCCGGGTGATAGTGCTATACTGTGTGTTTTATAACTTTGAAATGTGATGATTGTGTGTTCTGTTTGAGTGATAGCTTTCGAATACCCAGATATATGATAGCTGAGTCATGTAGTATTATGTCGATTTCCGTCCATGAGTGCATGTTGAAGTGCATGAGATGCATGTTGATTTTATTGAGATTGCCGAGTGTATGAGATGTGAGTCTGTTAAGCTGATTCCCATTTGGGATTTTATATTGAATTGCATGAGATGCATGTTGATTTTATTATGAATGCCGAGTGCATATGTGGGGGACTGTTATGTTGATTCCCGTTTGTAAGTTTATATGGAATTGCATGAGATGCTTGTTGATGAAATATGAATGCCGAGTGCATATGCTGTGAGACAGTTGGGTTGATTTTGGTTTGTGAATTTATATTAAATTGCATGAGATGTATGCTGGTGACAATGTGAATGCCGAGTGCATGTGGTGTAAAATTGTAATACAGATTCCGTTCATGACTTAATAATAATAATAATAATAATATGCATGAGATGCACCATTGAAAATGCTGAGAGCATTTAGCGTGAGATGTAACACCCTGGAGCCAACTTGCAAATCCCAAGATAATTACCGCCACCATATAAAACCTCATGGATAACTCATTTTTCGCCTGGTAATTATCCAGTGATTCATAACCTGATTCTAGAGGTTACTGATACAATATCAGAGTACGCAACCTTTTACATAATTAACTACTTATTATTATACATAACATCAGAGTTTCATACATATTATATTTTACAACAGGCACCTAGATCTTATAAAATATAAAGATGTAAAGTAACAAAACATAGTATACACATCATACAGCCATAGTAGTCACATAAGCAAGCATCAGCATTAAAAGCCTTCATAATTCATCCACATCAAGCATCGTCCACTTTGTCACATATCTTCTTGGTTAACCACTAAAGGGTTGCCACAAGTAATAGAAAGAGTGAGATAAAATGTCAAATAAATAGAAATTTAATCAGAACAAACACATCCACAAGTAGGATGCTATGCAATGCAGATGCCAACCAAGTATTTTGTATTATACTTATGTTATTATATTTCGTTCTTTTATATGAAGGAAAATACATGATGGATCCATTCTGGTGGGAACATCTGCAGTGATTTCCAACAATAACATTTTTACGGATATCCAACCGATACCGCGCCCCATAATGCAACACCAACATCGGGTAACAATACCATAATATCAATAACAAGTGTTGCGGGGCCCCCCTTAAGGACGCACTGCTTAGCCCTTAAGACGGTTGTGGTATAAAACCACCGCAGAGGTCTGTGCTCAACAAAGCGCGTTCCCCCACCGAGAACCCCTTCAAAGAACCCCCCTACGAATTCTTTGAACGGCCAGTGCATATGATGCATTAATGCAGTAAATTTATTTCAATAAATTTATTCATAATTTTAACAATAAGAATTTATTGTAAAATTCAAGAAGATACGACATTTCATCATATTTACAAGTATAATCCATATACTATATTTAAAAATATCGAAACATAACATCAACTAATTACTATATTTAATAATTCAAACAATAAGGAAACATTTTTCATGTAAACTACTATAATTATTATTCCAAAGGTTATGGAAACACATTTTCCATAGCATTTATTGATTTATCATATTCTCTATTTCAAGGAATATAGAAACATGTTTTCAAAATGGTTATTTTATCCATTTATTTAATTAAATAACTTTAATATTATTTTGTTAAAAAAAATTAGATTTTGATAAATTGTAATGTATTAGTAGTTAAGATTAAAGTATATTTTAATAATGATATATTCATATAAGGTAGTATAGTATAAAGAAAATTGACAAAAGTACCAATAAGAACTTAAAATAGAAATTATGAAACTATTAGTGCGCTACCTATTAGTGTGGTTGTAATAGGAACCACACTAATAGGGTTCTGCATATGCTGTTACGAAAATAGCATCTTATTTTTGTGATTTATATACGTTTTACCTATTCCAATTGCAATTTAAGCATACCAAATGATGTTAAATCATCATATAACATTAGGAATATATTATATATCATATTTCAATGTATTAATATTAATTTCAAAATTTAATTCCTTTAAATAAAAATTTTAACTATTCACATTCAATGTTATTTAGTCAAATACTGATATATTTCTAATCTAATTTCTATCTATCCGATATTTTATCCCCTCTTTCTTACCTTAATTTAAGATTCCCAAACTCGGTTTGTTCTCAAACTCCTTGTTTCTCCTCGAATCTTCAATGGAAAATGGTTTCTAGGATTCCAAAATTGAAGGCCTTAGAGTTATAGAAACGAAGATTTGAAGGTTTGAATTAGAAGATAATGGAGGATAGAAGGATTTGGGTGATTTGAATTGAAGAAAAATGAAGTGGGAGGCCATTTATATAGGTAAAGAAAGGCGGTGGAATAAGGCGGTGCGAAGGAGGAAGAAAGGTCGGGAGAAATCTGATCTTTCTTCTCCTTTTTTTAATTATTATAATAATGGGTTCCTTAATAATTCTATGTTTTATTGTCATATTTTATTTTCTTTTAGTCTCATTTTAAATCTGATTTTCGAAATAAAAATATCCCTATACCCAGGATAAAATTTCCTATTTTCTAAGATTTATTTCTTATTTTTCTAAGAAACTTTAATTTTTCACTATTTAATTATCGATTCAAAATTTAATTAAAAATTAGGCTGTTACACTCTCCCTCCGTTATAAAAATTTCGTCCTCGAAATTTAAACGTACCTGGTTTGAATAATTCAGGATATTGACTCTTTATCTCATCTTCTCATTCCCAAGTCATGCTTACTTCATCTCCTTGTTGCCAAGCTACTTTCACCAATGAGATGTCCTTGCCTCTTAGTCGCTTGACGTCTCTGTCCATTATCTTCACTGGTGTTACTAGAATCGTAAGGTTTTCCTTAACTTCTATATCATCAGTCTCGATCACATGGTCTGGATCAGGTACATACTTTCGTAATTGTGAGACATGAAACACATTATGAAGATTGGAAAGGTGAGGCAGCAATACGATCTGATATGCCACTTTACCAATTCTTTTCAGGATCTCATATGGTCCTATATACCTTGGAGTAAGTTTCTTACTTTTTAACACTCTTCTAACTCCCTTATTAGGCGATACTTTCAAGAATACATAATCTCCAACTTGGAATTCTAATGGCTTTCTCCTTTGATCATAATATGTCTTCTGCCGATCCTGCGCAACTTTCATCCTTTCTCTAATCATCTGAATTTGCTCTGTCATTTGCTGAACAATTTCTGGTCCAAGAGTTAGATTCTCACCCGTCTCTAACCAAAGAATTGGTGTCCTACACTTTCTACCGTACAATGTTTCATATGGTGCCATCCCAATGCTTGAGTGATAACTGTTATTATATGTGAATTCAATTAGTGGAAGGTAATGTTCCCAGTTTCCTCCATGTTCTAATACACATGCTCTTAGTAAATCCTCCAGACTTTGGATAGTCCTCTCTAACTGTCCGTCAGTCTGTGGATGATAGGCAGAGCTTAACTTCAGTTTGGTACCAAGCTCTTTATGTAAACTTCCCCAGAATCGAGAAGTAAATCTAGGATCTCTATCAGACACTATGCTTGATGGTACCCCATGTAGTCTCACTATCTCCTTTATGTACACTTGAGTCAATTTCTCAAGTGAATACTTCATGTTGATTGGAAGAAAATGGGCTGATTTTGTTAACCTATCGACTATCACCCAGATAGCATCATTGCCTCTTTGTGTTCTAGGCAAGCCTGACACAAAGTCCATGGCAATGTCATCCCATTTCCATACTGGTATTTCTAGTGGTTGTAATCCACCAAATGGTTTTTTATGTTCAACTTTACTTTTCTGACATATTAAGCAAGATAAAACGTATTCAGCTATCTCATTTTTCATTCTCTTCCACCAGAAATCCTTTCTTAAGTCTTGATACATTTACTAAGCATACTTTTGTGAGCTTCATTCAGTATCATCTTCTTTAACTCTGCATCCTCTGGGACACATATTCTTCCTTTCATCCTCCAAACTCCATCTGAGCCTTCTTGTAATCCTAGATCTTTCCCATTACATTGTGTCTCGATCATCCTTTGGAGATATTCATCCAATCTTTGTCTTTTACACACCATCATTAAATCATTAGTGATTTTCAAGACTCCAATGATCATGTTTATTGAATATTTCTCCTCAACTGCTATGTTTAAATCTCTAAATTATTCAATCATTTCTAATTCTTTTATCATTAAAGTTACCATATGAATAGCTTTTCTACTAAGTGCATCAGCAACCACGTTGGCTTTTCCCAGATGGTACTTCAACTCAAAGTCATAGTCCTTAGGAATTCCATCCATCAGCGTTGTCTCATATTTAATTCTTTTTGATTAAACAAGTATTTGAGACTCTTATGATCACTATAAACTTCAAACTTTGCGCCATATAAGTAGTGCCTCCAAATTTTTAAAGCAAAAAAATAGCCGCTAATTCTAAGTCATGAGTAGGGTAATTAAGTTCGTGTGGTCGTAATTGTCTTGAAGAATAAGCAATTACTTTTCTTTGTTACATTAGGACACAACCAAGTCCCAACTTTGAAGCGTCACAATAAACTTCAAAGTTTTCTTGGGGGTTTGGTAAAGCTAGAACTGGTATAGTTGTTAATCTTTTCTTTAATTCTTGGAAACTTGCTTCACCTTCAGGAGTCCAAACAAAAGCTTTATTCTTACAGGTTAATCAGGTCATTGGTAGGGCAATTCGAGAGAATCCTTCAATAAATCTTCGGTAGTAACCAGCGAGTCCTAAGAAACTCCTAATTCTTATGATAGTCTTCGGCCTCTCCCAAGCTATTACAACTTCAATCTTCGCAGGGTCGACTGACACTCAATTCTTAGATATCACATGGCCTAAGAATTTTACATCAATAAGTCAAAACTCACATTTGGATAGTTTGGCATATAGTTGTTTCTCCTTTAGTATTTGTAGCACTAGGTACAGATGCTCCTCATGCTCCTCTTTGGTTTTGGAATAGATAAGAATATCATCTATAAAGACAATGACGAATTGATCAAGGTATGGATGGAATATCCGATTCATGTAGTCCATAAACACGGCTGGAGCATTAGTTACACCAAAAGGCATAACTAAATATTCATAATGGCCATACCGTGTTCTAAAGGCTGTCTTTGGAATATCTTCTTTCTTTACGTGAATTTGATGGTATCCGGATCTCAGGTCTATCTTGGAGAACACAGTAGCTCCTCGTAGTTGATCAATAAGGTCATCAATCCTTAGTAACGGGTATTTATTCTTAACTGTCACTTTGTTTAGTTGTCGATAATCGACACAAAGTCACATACTACCGTCTTTCTTCTTGACCAGTAGTACAGGTGCTCCCCAAGGAGATATCCTAGGTCGTATGAATTGCTTTTTTAATAACTTATCCACTTGCTTCTTTAGTTCAGTCAGTTCCATTGGAGACATTCTATAGGGTGTTCTCACAATGGGTTCTGCTCCAGGAATTAGGTCAATAGAGAATTCTATCTCTCGTTCAGGAGGTAATCCTGGAATATCTTCAGGGAATACTTCTGGGAATTCACAGACTACTGGTATCTTACTTACATCAGGAATAACTTTCCCTTCAGTAAGTGTAAATACCATGAATAATTAGGCTTCATTGTTTAAGGAATATCCTATAGGGTTTTGTGAAATGTCATACTCCTGACACTCCATGTTGTCAGGTGGAAAGATCACGGTTTTATTACGACAATCCACAAGGACGTGGTTAGCAGATAGCCAATCCATCCCCTAGATGATTTCTAAGTCCTTTAATGGTAAACATACTAAGTTCATGTTAAAATTTCTACCTCTTATATGTATAGAACAACCTTCACACACATTAGCTGTCCTAAGATGGTTACCGATAGGAGTAGAGACAAGCAAATCATATTGCATAGATTTCACAGGTAAATTCAGACGCCTAACACATTCTTCAACTATAAAAGAATGTGTCGTACCAGAATCAAATAAGACAGATAAGGTAGTGTCGTTAAGAATGCACTCACTTTGTACTAAGTCGTCTGCCTGTGATGCCTCTGATCCACTGATTGCAAATACTCTGCCAGCTGCGGGTGATTTGTTCTGATTATTCACTAGCTGTCCATTTTCTCGTCCTCGACCAGTTGTGCCTTTGACATTATGTCCTCCGCGACCATTTGTATTACGTCCCTCTCGAATGTTGGCTCCTCCTCTGTTGGCTCCATTGTTATTGTTCTCGGTTTTAACATTCACAGTGTTAGTACCTTGGTGAAGTTGTGGGTAATTAGGACGAATATGTCCCTTCTGGTTGCATTGGAAACAGGTAATATCTGTCTGTGTACAATCACGGGTTCTATGATTTCCTCCACACTTGTAGCAGTTCCATGTGATTGGCTGGTTCGCGCATCCTCCAGATGATGAAGTTGATCCTCCTCGAAATCGATTCTGATTAAATGCTCCTCGCCTTTTAAAGTTCACTAATTGAGGTCTCAATTGTTTACTGCTTTTCTCCTGCTCGATCCTAGCCCGATGGTTCTCTTCAAAAATTCTGCATTTGTTGATTAAAGTAGGAAAACTCCTAATCTCCTGATGTCCTATGGCTTCTTTAATTTCTGGCCTTAAGCCATTTTCAAATTTGACATATTTAGAAGCCTCAGTCCCTGGTTGTTGGAAAGGAGGATAGAACAATGATAGTTCCCCAAATTTGGTAGTGTATTCTCCGACAGACATATTCCCTTGCTTTAATTCTAAAAATTCTAATTCCTTTTTGCTTCTAACACTAGCAGGGAAATATTTCTCGAGAAAGCTTTCTTTAAAATTCTCGCAGTTGAGTAGCCTACCGGCTTCCAGTAACCTATCACGAGCGAAGATCCACCAAATTTCTACTTCCCCTACCATCATATAGGTAGCGTATTCTACCTTCTGGGCTTCAGTGCAAGGTAAGGATCGAAAAATACGTTCCATTTCTTTAATCCACAGGTAAGCCACCTCTGGATTATAGTCTCCTTTAAATTGGGTAGGTTTCCTTTTCAGGAAATGGTCAAGTCCATGGGTTCCTTTAGCTAACCTTTGCTGTTCCTGTCTTTCAAGGATCTCAGCAAATCGGTTGAATACAGTAGCTATGGCATCATCGTTATGACGTCTAGCCATTTCTTATCCTACAGATACGAGTACCACTGCATTCAGTTACTGAGCATCTAATATACTCAGAGTTCTAACAATTTTTATGTTATCGAACTAGTAATTATACAAAAACATACAAAGAGCACCCATAACACACAAGCACATAAATTTCAAACAAATAGAAGTCAAGGTTCACACACTTCAAGCTATCTTTCTTTAATTTCTAGTTACTTCCTAAGGTTTTCTTTATATTTTATATAACCGGGCTTTGATACCACTTCAGTTGTAACACCCTGGAGCCAACTTGCAAATCCCAAGATAATTACCGCCACCATATAAAATCTCATGGATAACTCATTTTTCTCCTGGTAATTATCCAGTGATTCACAACCTGATTCCAGAGGTTACTGATATAATATCAGAGTATGCAACCTTTTACATAATTAACTGCTTATTATTATACATAACATCAGAGTTCCATACATATTATATTTTACAACAGGCACCTAGATCTTATAAAATATAAAGATGTAAAGTACCAAAACATAGTATACACATCATACAGCCATAGTAGTCACACAAGCAAGCATCAGAATCAAAAGCCTTCATAATTCATCCACATCAAGCATCGTCCACTTTGTCATATATCTTCCGGGTTAACCACTAAAGGGTTGCCACAAGTAATAGAAAGAGTAAGATAAAATGTCAAATAAATAGAAATTAAATTAGAACAAACACATCCACAAGTAGGATGCTATGCAATGCAGATGCCAACCAAGTATTTTGTATTATACTTACGTTATTATATTTCGTTCTTTTATAAAAGGAAAATGCATGATGGATCCATTCTGGTGTGAACATCTGCAGTGATTTCCAACAATAACATTTTTACGGATATCCAACCGATACCGCGCCCCATAATGCAACACCAACATCGGATAACAATACCATAATATCAATAACAAGTGTTGCGGGGCCCTTTTAAGGACGCACTGCTTAGCCCTTAAGACGGTCGTGGTATAAAACCACCACAGAGGTCTGTGCTCAACAGAACGCGTTCCCCCACCAGGAACCCCCTCAAAGAACCCCCCTGCGGATTCTTTGAATGGCCAATGCATATGATGCATGAATGTAGTAAATTTATTTCAATAAATTTATTCATAATTTTAACAATAAGAATTTATTGTAAAATTCAAGAAGATACGATATTTCATCATATTTACAAGTATAATCCATACACTATATTTAAAAATACGGAAACATAATATCAACTAATTACTATATTTAATAATTCAAACAATAAGGAAACATTTTTCATGTAAACTACTATAATTATTATTCCAAAGGTTATGGAAACACATTTTCCATAGCATTTATTGATTTATCATATTCTCTATTTCAAGGAATATAGAAACATGTTTTCAAAATGGTTATTTTATCCATTTATTTAATTAAATAACTTTAATATTATTTTGTTAAAAAAAATTAGATTTTGATAATTGTAATGTCTTAGTAGTTAAGATTAAAGTATATTTTAATAATGATATATTCATATAAGGTAGTATAGTATAAAGAAAATTGACAAAAGTACCAATAAGAACTTAAAATAGAAATTCTGAAACTATTAGTGCGCTACCTATTAGTGTGGTTGTAACGGGAACCACACTAATAGGGTTTTACATATGCTGTTACGAAAACAGCATCTTCTTTTTGTGATTTATATACGTTTTACCCATTCCAATTGCAATTTAAGCATACCAAATGATGTTAAATCATCATATAACATTAGGAATATATTATATATCATATTTCAATGTATTAATATTAATTTCAAAATTTAATTCCTTTAAATAAAAATTTTAACTATTCACATTCAATGTTATTTAGTCAAATACTGATATATTTCTAATCTAATTTCTATCTATCCGATATTTTATCCCCTCTTTCTTACCTTAATTTAAGATTCCCAAACTCGGTTTGTGCTTAAACTCCTTGTTTCTCCTCGAATCTTCAATGCAAAATGGTTTCTAGGATTCCAAAATTGAAGGCCTTAGAGTTATAGAAACGAAGATTTGAAGGTTTGAATTAGAAGATAATGGAGGATAGAAGGATTTGGGTGATTTGAATTGAAGAAAAATGAAGTGGGAGGCCATTTATATAGGCAAAGAAAGGCGGTGGAATAAGGCGATGCGAAGGAGGAAGAAGGGTCGGGAGAAATCTGATTTTTCTTCTCCTTTTTTTTAATTATTATAATAATGGGTTCCTTAATAATTCTACGTTTTATTGTCATATTTTATTTTCTTTTAGTCTTATTTTAAATCCAATTTTTAAAATAAAAATATCCCTATAACCACGATAAAATTTTCTATTTTCTAAGATTTATTTCTTATTTTTCTAAGAAACTTTAATTTTTCCCTATTTAATTATCGATTCAAAATTTAATTAAAAATTAGGCTGTTACATGAGACGCTTATATTTGAATTGGTAATTAAAAATATATGCATGAGATGCTATGAAAGACGACCTTGGGTGGGACTCAAGGCAAGCCGACTGAGTGGGACTCAGGGCTGCCCGTAACACTGCCGTTGTCGCTGAGAGTAATTGTGTTACATGAGAGGGCAAACGGTTTGGTACCAGTAAAATGGCCGGATCAGTTGAGAGCTGAATAAAAGGCTGAGAGCCTATGTTGCAACACAAAAATTAAAAATGAGTAAATGGATCTGATTGACTGACTAAATATGTGTACACTGATACTGTTGCCGAGTGCAATGTGATTGTATGGTTGTGTGTATGTGTTATTGAGAATAACGTGAATTATATAGCCTTGAATGAATTGAGTATATTCCGACTAGAGGATGCTGTGTGAGTAATCATATTGAATGGCAGTAGATGTTGTTGTTGTTTGAGATATGATATTGTATAGTAAAGAAATGGATGACTAATCCGAGTCAATAACTGTCATTTAATATGTAAAATGCTCACCCCTACTTGTGGCTATATTTCAGTGGATATTGGTCGGGATGGTGAATGATGGGAGAACATCAAAACCGTGTGAAGTGTACTTGTACAGATATTGTGCACATATTGTAAATAGTTGTGATGTAGCCTTGGCCGGCTCTTAAGTACACTGCTTTATTTTGAATGTATCTGAATTTGAATTCTCTCGGATCTAAGAACTTATATATATATATATATAATGTTATGATGTTGTTGAATTTCCCAGTGAGTGTTGTTGTATGGGGAATGTCAAAGGTTACACTATTTCCGAGTGAGACTTTAGTGAGTGAACCTATTCCGAGCGAAGATAGGTTATAACGACTCCCGAGTGAGAATTGACCGAGAGAATCACTTCCGATAGAGAGTGGTCAAGATATTTCTGAGTGAAACCTATCCTAGAAAACCTCTTCCGAGTGGATAAGGTTCAAATATTTCCGAGCAAGACTTAATCTAGGAAACTCTTCCGAGTGAAGAAAGGTTAGAGTATTTCCGAGTGAAACTTGATCAAGGGGATCACTTCCGAGGGAGAAAGGTCAAGGTGTTTTGACATAACCTATAGAACCACTTCCGAATGAAGAGAGATTAAAATAATTTCGAGTGAAACATAACCGAACGGAAATACTTCCGAGTGATGGAAGTCTAAAGGTTCCGAGTGGACATAACCGAGAGGGTCATTTCTGAGTAAAGGTTAACACGCTTCCGAGTGAACCATGTATATGATGAGACCTCTCAGGATAAGAATAAAGGTCTGACCTTAGATGAGAAATGCCGAGTGAAGTATGACTCGAAGGGCCCGTTCCCGAGTGAACGAAAGTCCCGATTCTGAGTGAGGGAACACACCAGAGTGTGGGATTCGCTCTAGCGAGTAAGAGCTCGCTCAAGCGACTTTTACTGTTTCGTTCACTAGAGCCAGGATCTTGCCAAGCGAGTGGCACTCTGACTCGGTTTTCTGTTTCCCGACTCCGTTTTCTTCCCTGATTCAGGAATTTAAACGCGAAAAATTTTCCCCGAGTCTTGGACATGCTTTTATTAAGTCGGGATGTTTCAATAATGAAAATAGTAGAATGATAGTAACACTGGTTAATAATAGAAGTAACAGTAATATAACAAAATAAAATAAAAATAGAAGTAAAAATAATAATACTATTACACAATTTTATACTATATTAATAGATTAAAATAATTAATTGACTAAACTTAAAAAATACCATAAAGTAAATAAAGCCTATAGTAAGATAGATAAACTATATATATATATATATATAACACAAATTTTAATTAACTTATATATATATATATTATACATCACCTTATTTATGTTGTTGTTATTATTATTATTATTATTATTATTATTATTATTATTATTATTATTATTATATAAAGTGCCATCTTGCAGAATATTAAATTTTTAAATGGCCAAATGACATTTATAGTCAGAACCTGGGCATTTTATCCTGACTACATTTGGTTAGTACTTTAACCCACAAATTCCTATCTCTCCTCTCATAGATCCCTGTGGTTATAAGGCCTTCTTACATGGGTTTTCTAATACGCCTCACAGTTGCATCACTATAACACTGCTAATAACCAAGTGTTAACCAAGTGGCCTCAATTACTCAAGAGGGGGGTGAATTGAGTATTAAAAATTTTTATTGGAATGCTTTTGAAATTAATTTTTTTTAATAAATTTGATAACTAAGAATAATACACAAAGGAGAAAGTAATAATATCAAATTAATTAGGAAGCTACTTTAACAATTAGAAAGTAACAATTGATTTTAGCACAATTAATTCAAGAATATAACTTGGATTATTAAACAAATTAATCTAAATGATTAATAAAACAATTTATATCATGTTGCTAGTACACTTTAATTTAATAAGCAAATTAAATCACAATAATAAAGGAGTTTAAGGAAGAAAGATTTGCAAACCGATATAACGAGTTCCACCACACCGGTGTACGTTTCACCTTCAAGCAACCCACTTGAAGGATTCCACTATTGAGAATTTAAGATACACGCGTTGAGCAATTACAGCTTCTTAGTGTCCCACACTCAAGAACTTAATCCTCACAAGCTAAGAGCGTAACCCACCAAATCTCTCAATTACAAAGTTGAAACCCAACCCAAAAACTCTCAAAATTTGTGAATGTGATTTTACAAGCGTGACTCTCTCAATAGAGTGGATATAAAAATTTTAATAACTTGAAAAATATTTTTCTTCTCTTAGAAAAGGATATGCAAATTTAGCACTCAAGAAAATATTTTTCTCACAATATAACTCTCAAAATTATAATTGCAAAGAAGAGAATCAGAGAGCTTAAGCTTTAGAGAGAATAAGAGAGTAAGAAGGAAAGCAAGGAATTTTTCATTGCTGTGTTGTTGTGCCTTCTGCCTTCAGTTTCTTCTCTATTTATAGGCAAAGGAAGCATGGCTTTTTCAATCCCCGATCCTCAATTCAGGCAATCAATTTGAAATCTTTCTGCCTCCATGTTTCCTGCGTGCTTGATTTCTGGCTTGGAGAAAGAGATTGTCTGCCTTAATTAATGCAACGCCCTTTCAATTTGAGTCTCGAGAGAAATCAGCACAGTTTGAGTTTCTGAAAATACGTATTGATGTTTCCATGATTCAACGCGTGATTCAAGTGATGAATCGATTCATCCAGTGTATTTTTCATCAGAAACAGCGAGTGAATCGATTCCTGGGCAAGGGGAATCGATTCCTAGGTGCATGAATCGATTCCTTGGGTCACTGAATCGATTCCTTGGTGCATTTCAAGGCAATGAATCGATTCTTACTACTGTGAATCGATTCCTTTATGCATTTTAAGGCAATGAATCAATTCCTACTGCTGTGAATCGATTCCTTCATGCAATGAATCGATTCCTTTGACTGTGAATCAATTCTTGATGTTTTTAACAGGCATGAATGGATTCCTCTATGTGCTGAATCAATTCCTGGCTTCTCCTGGACCTGTTCCCTTAATTTTTATGCATTTTGGTACGTTTTAGGTCCTGCTTTGCATGGTACTTTGCATATTCATTTAATTGTTTGTTTAACTCATGTAAGCTTGATCTCCATGCTTTCTAATTAATTTCTTGTACAACATCCTTTGTATTTATCAATTAAATTTCTTGATCCTTCAATTGTTTGTCATTCATCAAAACCTATTTCAACATGCAAACACATTCTCCCCCTTTTTGATGATGACAACAATTGTTCATCTCTTAGGGTGTTAGTTTCATAACAGTTATATATTCAAAGCATAAAGATCCCCCTATTTAATTATGATTTTCATACATATTGATTACTGGTATACCACTTAATAAAAATGACATGTTATTAATAGATACTACTTATCATAAAGAAATATTAAAATTCCCCCTTAATCATGCAATTTAACAAGGATAGATATAGATGTTGATTTTAGATATTATCTCCCCCTTTGACATCATTAAAGAAAATAAAGAACTAAGAAGAGATTAAACAAACAACGAAATTTTATTAAACATGATACATGCAAAGATGGATACACAAAGACTAACTTAAGGATTAAAAAATTAGAACTCAGAAAATTGTTGAGAGAGTTCATTGTAGTGTGTAGTCATGTTGTCTTCTATTTGATCAAAACGCACATTCATATTGTTCTCCATTCCATCAATGCGAGAAGTCATCCCGTCAAAGCGAGTATTTATTGCATCAAAGCGGGTATCAATGTGAGAGGTCAACCCATTGAAGAAAACATCATTTGGATTTATAAAATATGGTGGAAATGCTTGTTGTTGAGGTTGATCATCATTGTCATCACTGCTTTGTGCATGTGGGGGTGAGTATTACCAAGCACCATCTTGGTTATGCCAACCTATTTTTGAGAGATGAGTGCTCCCTATTTTACCTTTGCGCCCAACTGCTTCCTTTACTTTATTTGAAAGATCAATATTGAAATGCTTGAGAAGCTTAGTGATTAGAACAGCATAGGGAAGTTTGGTGAGTCTTTTAGAGTCAATCATATGATTGCGAATAAGTTTGATCCAATTTATCTCTTTTTCATGGAGCACAGCCTAAAGAATAAGAGTTTGGTTCTCACTTACTCTAGCATTGTTTGACCCTTTTGGGAGAATGATTTTGACCAAGAAGTAGTGCAGAAGACGATGGTCAATGTTTAGCTCCCCAACAGTGCTTTTGGAAATAGAAGATAGATTAAGAAAGGCACGAGCATCGATAGAATTATATTCCCAATCGGGAGAAGGTTTAAATCTAAAGAAATCAACATTGTTGATTGGAAGCTTCCCGACTTGATGAAGAACATTATCATCAAGGGTAATCGTTACCCCTTTGATTTTGGCTAAGCAACGCCCATTTGAGATCCTTAAAGTTGAGTAGAAGGCTCTAATCAACTCAGGATAAATGTGATTCTCTTCAGGCGCCACGAACTCCATAAGATTTTGTTGCCTAAAGATGTTGAGTACAGGAAAATCATGTTAATCAAAGAGTGGAACATCAAGCCAATAAGCGGGTATAAGAAGTCTCTCTAAGTACTTTTCAAGGTACCTCTGAAGTTGGGTTTGATCATCAAAGAATCTTAAGAGATCATTGATATTTGAGGATGAAGAGCTAGCATCTCCTCTTCTTTTCTTCCAGTTCTGGGATGATGAAGCCATGAGGATTTTTGGAAAGAAATTTAAGAATTTTTGAAGAGGTTTTAAAGAGTTGAAATAAGGACTGGAAGTGGCAAAGAGTGTTCTGAGGAAAACATAGGAATCAGCTCAATTTATAGAAGAACTGGCATGGGGAATCGATTCATTTTGGCCAAATGTAAGACATGAATCGATTCAAGAGGAGGGGAATCGATTCATCAGATGGAATTTTGACAATTTATTGGCACTAGACACATGGGAATCGATTCACCTTGAGTGGAAATCAATTCCTCCCTTGAATTTGGCTTGGTTTACGCGTTGATGGACACGAGAATGGAAAGTGGTTTTTCTTTCTTTGTCTTTTTATTACACGTGAATGGAATCAAGGCTTAGGAAGTTGTTCCTTTATCTTTTAGCAAGGAAGTTGTTCCTTTATCTTTTAGCAAGGAACTCATATGAATGGCTTATTGTAAGATTTATATGCAAAGCAATTTCATGTGATGTGCAGGATTTGTAAGTGAATAAGACAAGGATATGAGATAAAGCACAATCACGTGTAGGAATGTATTTATACAAAGTGCTCTTGATTTGAATCTTGAATTCAAATCTCTTTAGATTGCTTCGAGGAAAAATTTTGGACACTGAAATTTTTGCAATTTGCCAAAGATTTTATTTCATGAGTAAGTCAAGAAAATCAAAGGCCAATTTGTATTTTTTTTTTTTTTGAGATCATGTGGTTCATAAGAGATTATTTTGTTCAAAATATGTTTAATTAAGTAGATATTAAGTGGGAACTTGAAATAATACAAGAGATTTATGGGTTATTAACAAGATTATTAAAAATGTGAGTATCTCAAGATAATATATCTCAAGTAAATTAATATTTTTCAAAAACATGAAGATTAATGAGATATAATAAATCTTTAAGTTAAAGATTTATGAAATTAAAATATGTTCAAGACAAAAATATTTAAGAAAATAAAGAATGAATTTTTAAATGTAATTAAAAAATTTCTAAAATGCCTAACTCCCTTCTAATATTTATAAATTGCTCTTTTGGAAGGGTTTTAGTGAAAATGTCCGCCAATTGTTTATAAGTTTTAACATATTCAAGAACACAATCTTCTTTTAAAACATGATCTCGTATGAAATGGTGATGGATTTCTATGTGTTTTGTCCGTAAATGCATAACCGAATTTTTGGAGATATTTATGGCGCTGGTGTTGTCACATTTAATGGGTATTTGGTCTAAGACAACACCAAAATCAAGAAGTTGTTGTCTCATCCATAGGATTTGAGCACAACAACTCTTAGCTGCAACATATTCTGCTTCAGCTGTGGATAACACGACACTTACTTGCTTCTTATTATGCCAAGAAACAAGAGAACTTCCAAGCATATGACAAGTACCACTGGTACTTTTTCTATCTAATTTGCAACTAGTAAAATTAGAATCAAAATATCCTACAAGAATACATTCAGCACCTTTGGGATACCATAAACCAACATTTTGAGTACCCACGAGATATTTTAAAATTCTTTTTATGGTAGTGAGATGTGATTTTTTAGGAAATGCCTGATATCTTGCACACATACAAACAACAAACATTATGTCTGGTCTACTAGCGGTTAGATAGTAAAGATCCAATCATATCTTTACCTTTCTCATCCTAATCCAAGTAGCATAATGTGCTCATAGGTGTGGTAATTTTATTTGCCTTGTTCATGTTGAATTTTCTAAGTAATTCCTTACAATATTTAGATTGACTAATGAATGTTCCTTGTCTAGTTTGCTTTGATTTGCAATCCAAGGAAGAATGTGAGTTCTCCCATCATAGACATCTCAAATTCATCCTGCATTATCTTAGAAAAATCTTTGTAGAGTGATTCATTAGTAGCACCAAATATAATGTCATCCACATACACTTGTACCAAAAGTATGTCATTTCTTTTATGCTTGATAAAAAGTGTAGTATCAACTTTTCCCCTTTCAAAATTGTTTTTAGAAGAAATTTTCTCAATCTTTCATACCAAGCTCTTGGAGCTTGTTTCAAACCATATAAGGCTTTTCTTAGTTTGAAAACATGATTTGGAAATTGATAGTTTTCAAAACTGAGAGGTTGATCAACATACACTTCTTCTTGAATATATCCATTTAAGAAGGCACTTTTAACATCCATTTGATATAATTTGAAATCCTTACAACATGCAAAGGCTAGTAATAACCTAATGGCTTCTAACCTAGCTACGAGAGCATATGTTTCTTCATAATCTATACCTTCTTCTTGATTATGTCCCTTAGCAACTAGCCTAGCTTTGTTTCTAGTGATTATTCTATTTTCATCAAGCTTGTTTCTAAATACCCATTTGGTTCCTATTATTTGGTGATCATTGGGTCTTGGCACTAGTTCCCAAACTTCATTTCTTTCAAATTGATTTAGTTCTTCTTGCATGGCCAACATCCAATGTTCATCACTAATAGATTCATCAATAGTTTTAGGCTCAATTTGTGAAACAAAAGCTAAATAATTACACGTGTTTAATGTGTGATGAGTACTTACACCCTTATTGATATCACCTATGACATTTTCCAAGGGATAGTCTTTTGATGTGATCCAATCCTTTTGTTGAGGCTCGTTGCTTTGGATTGGATCTTCTTTGACCTCTTCTTTATTTTCTAAGGTCATCTCTTAGAAAGTACCTACAAGATCATCAACTTCCTTTCTTGGAGGATTTTGGTTAAATTCATCAAATTTAACATGTATGGACTCTTCAATTGTACAAGTTTGTTTATTAAAGAGTTGATAAGCTTTACTAGATGATGAATAACCCAGAAATATTGCTTCGTCAGGTTTTGCATCGAATTTACTGAGATTATCCTTTCCATTATTTAAAATAAAGCATTTGCATCCAAACACGTGAAAATAAGAAATATTTGGTTTTCTTCCTTTATAAAGCTCATAAGGGGTTTTCTTTAAAATAGGCCTTCTCAAACATCTATTCATTACATGACATGCGGTATTTACCGTATCGGCCCAAAAATGTTTTGCAATATTACTTTCATTCAACATAGTTCTTGCAAGTTCCGCTAAAGATCGATTTTTCCTTTCAACAACTCCATTTTGTTGTGGAGTTCTTGGAGCCGAAAAATTATGTTCAATGCCATATTTTTCACAAACTTTTTCAAAAGATTGGTTTTTAAATTCTCCCCCATGACCAATTCGAATGGATGCTATTTTCAAATTTTGTTCATTTTGGATGATCTTGGCAAGTTTCTTAAATGCTTGATATGCTTCATTTTTGTGAATAAGAAATAATGTCCATGTATATCGAGAGTAATCATCCACAATCACGAGACCATAATAACTTTCACCAAAACTTTTAACCTTTGAAGGTCCAAATAAATCCATATGTAAAAGTTGTAAAGGTCTATTTGTTGAAACAACATTTTTTGCTTGAAAAGAAACCTTTACTTGTTTTCCCTTTTGACATGCGTTATAAAATTTGTTTTCAAATTTCAGTTTTGGTAAACCAATTACTAAATCTTTCGAAACAAGTTTGTCTAAATGGTCTATATGAATGTGAGCAATTCTTCTATGCCATAGCCATGATTCATCCTCTTTAGTTATAAAACATTGCATATCATTTGAAGTAAGACAATCAAGATTAATCATGTAAATATTATCGATTCTTTGACCAATGAACTTTACTTCCTTGTTTAGCTTATTTTCAATTATACAATAATTTGATTCAAAAACAATTTTATATCCTTTATTACATAATTGACTAATACTAAGCAAGTTATGTTTAAGTCCTTCAACATATAATACATCATTTATCGAAGTAGAAGAGTTTTTACCAATGTTACCGATTCCAAGTATTTTTCCTTTTGTGTTGTCTCCATAAGTAACAAAACCTTTGTTTCGAGGAGTAAATGATATAAAATTACTTTTGTCTCCCGTCATATATTTTGTACACCCACTATCCAAGTACCAATGTGTGTTACTTGCTTTAAAGCATACCTACAAAACAAGTCAAGTTAGAGAACTTAGTACCCATTTTATGTTGGGTCCTTGTAGGTTAGTTTGTTAAAATGTTCCCTTAGGAACCCATACTTTTCTCATAACTTTTGGTCCTAATCTTCTAACATTACAATTGTAAGAATTATGACTTTTAAGACCACAGTGATTACATTTCATGAAAGGTGTAGATGATTTACTAGGTGGTACAAATAAATTTTTGTAATGTTTTTCTTTCTTGTAAGAATGTGATCCTTGATTATAACCTAATCCAGTTTTATTGAACATACAACGTTGTTTTCCAAGAAGTGCCTTTAAATTATCTCTACCGTTGGTAAATTTCTCAAGTGTTTTGTTTAAATCTAACACTTTCTTTTCAAGTATGTCACATTTCTTTACAAATTCACAAGGTTTAGTCTTGGAGCATGCTCATTTATTACTTCCTTTTTCAAAATTTCATTCTCTTTACTAAGCTCCATAAGATGCATCTCAATAGTGTCAATGGTATTTCTTGATAACTTATGCTTATTAGAAACTTTTATAAATTTATTATACGATTCTTCAAGAGCATCAAGTAATTCTTCCCCATCTAATCATGGAAATTTACCTCATCATCTTCATCTTGATGGTTTGCCATGAGGCAGAGGTTTACTTCTTCATTGTCTAATTTGTCTGAACAACTTACTTTGTTTTCATCCCATGTGATATATGCTCTTCTCTTCCCTTTTTTTTCTTTGTTTTTCTTCTTTAGGTTTGGGCAATCCGCCTTAAAGTGCCCTTTCTTTCCACATTCGAAATAAGTTGGTGAGGAATTATTTTCTTTGTAGATAGGTTTTTTACCTTTATGTGTGAACCCTTTTTGGAAGCATTTGTTCCTCATGAGTTTTCCAAAACGCTTCACAAATAGTCCTTTGTCCCCGTCAAGATCACTCTCAGATTCATCTTCATCAATTGAGGTGGCCTTGAGAGCTAGCCCTTTCTTCTTTGAGGCTTTTTCTTCTTCCTCCACATGTTTTAAATCTTTCAACTCTTGTTCTTGTTCTTGTAACTTACCAAACAATGTAGATAGGGACATATCATTTATATTTGGTGATTGTTTGATAGCAGTAACAAGAGGTTGCCATTCCCTAGTAAGACTTTTTAACAATTTGTGAATGAGCTCCTTGTTAGAATAAGATTTACCAAAAGTAATAAGATGATTAATGATTAAAGTAAATCTTTTTTGTAGTTCTAAGATCGTCTCACCAGAGTTCATCCTAAAGCTTTCATATTAGCTTGTTAATGTACTAATCTTAGAATCCTTAATATCGCTAGTTCCTTCATAAGTTATTTGAAGGGTATCCCACATATCTTTGACAGATTTACATGTTACTACTCTAAAGAATTCATCGAGACCTAAGGCTAGAGTGATTAGATTCTTAGCTTTATAATTATACTATACTTTTTTTTCTTCATCACTAGTTCAATCATCCATGGGTTTTTCTATTTGTTTACCATCAACAATATGTATAGGTATGAAAGGACCATTTTCAATAGCATTCCAAACTCTTAAATCAATTGATTGAACAAAAATTTTTATTCTCTCTTTCCAAAAAGCATAATCTTCCCCATTAAAAGCAAGAGGTCGATTTATAGCACCACCCTCAGGAAAAAGGTTTAAAGAATTTGAGGTCATTCGTTCTCCTGAAGCTTAAAAATTTTCATTGGAATGCTTTTGAAATTAATTCTTTTTGTAATCAATTTGATAACTAAGAATAATACACAAAGGAGCAAGTAATAATATCAAATTAATTAGGAAGCTATTTTAGCACTTAGAAAGTAACAATTGATTTTAGCACAATTAATTCAAGAATATAACTTCGATTATTAAACAAATTAATCTAAATAATTAATGAAACAATTTATATCACATTGCTAGTACACTTTAATTTACCAAGCAAATTAAATCACAATAATAAAGGAGTTTAAGGAAGAAAGATTTGCAAACCGATATAACGAGTTCCACCACACCGGTGTACGTCTCACCTTTAAGCAACCCACTTGAAGGATTCCACTATTGAGAATTTGAGATACATGCTTTGAGCAATTACAGCTTCTTAGTGTCCCACACTCAAGAACTTAATCCTCACAAGCTAAGAGTGTAACCCACCCAATCTCACAAAATCTCAATTACAAAGTTGAAACCCAACCAAAAAATTCTCAAAATTTATGAATATGATTTTACAAGTGTGACTCTCTTAATAGAGTAGATATACAAATTTTAATCACTTGAAAAATATTTTTCTTCTATTACAAAAGAATATGCAAATTTAGCACTCATGAAAATATTTTTCTCATAATATAACTCTCAAAATTATAATTGCAAAGAGAATCAGAGAGCTTAAGCTTTAGAGAGAATAAGAGAGCAAGAAGGAAAGTGAACTGTTCTTTACAGGGGGAGTAAAGGTGTGATTGTCGAACAATTCAAAATGTACATGTAGGATAAAATCTAGTATGAGGAGGTTCTTATACAGATACAAATACGGAGTGCTTTTGTACGCTGGGCGTAGTACAGTGTGCTTTGTGGCGGTGTAGTAGTCCGCCTGAAGTGACCTCCTTTGCCTTGACACAATTGGTGGTTGTACCTGCAATTATTCTCCGATGCTCAAGTCAGTATTATGGAATACTATTAGACTTAGAAAGCAAATCTGAGAGAGTTATGCAAGTATGAGTGTAAGGTTCAGAATTAGGGGATCTCCACTATACCTTTTTGCTGAGGTTTATATACCTGTTACTGGTGCTCTATTATTGGTAGGACCCATTCCTTGTTTTCAGGCATAATGCAAGAAAGGTAGTGGGTCCCTGTGCCGTTCACGAGCACCATCACTGTAGTGGGTATTTCCACTTACTTGGAAAGCGTTAATGCTTTATTATTTTATTCATTGTTCTCTTTTATGTGTGACAGCGTGATTCCCATTTTCAACCTCTCAAGACAGAGTCAATCTCGTTCCGGGGTTATAAGTATGGGCTCGCTTCACAATATGGGAATTTCAGTATTCCGCCTGTATTGAGCCTATGGCTTGGCGGAGTGGTATGCATTGGAAATGCTTTATGCATAAGATTTTCAATATTTTCCATTTTGGCGGAGTAATAAGCTTTGGCGGAGTAACTGCACTGGCGAAGTTACGTGCCCTAGCAGAGTAACATACCTTGGCGGAGTAACATGCCTTGGCGGAGTAACGTGCCCTGACGGAGTAACGTGCCCTGGCGGTATGTACTCCGTTATAAAAGTAATTATAAGGTATTTGAAACGTACTTCTTCTGTTTAAAATGTTGATCTAGCAAAGCATTAAAACTATGCTCTTGGGGGGCCGGTGTTAGGACCGGATCAAAAACCATGCTCTTGGGGGCCGGTGTTGGGACCGGATCATCTGCCCCCTAGCTTGTTATAGTGACTGGCGGAGTCACTTTAATAAGCTATAACACTTAAGTTTAGCTTTTATAGGCATGGGTTTAGGCGGTGTTTGCTAGTTCCGAATTTATGGACAAGTGTTTTCATGCATTTATTGTTTTTGTCATTACTTGCCACGCCCGTCATTAAAGCGTCTCAAAACTGCATTTTGCCGCTTCGATCTCTCATTGCCACGTATGCCCTCGTAACGATTGCCATTCCAATGATGGGACATAAATGCGTGGGATGGCAGTTGGGATACGTTTTCGAGGTTATTACCGTGGGCCTTGGATTTTGAAAATGCGGCCCAGGAAATTCCTGCCTTAAGATTCATTTATCGGTTTCAGAATTAAAGGAATCGTCAGTGAGATTCATCCAACGGCCATAAGCACCTTTCTGAAATTTTTGAGGTTTCGTTTATTTCCCCCCAAGCCATGCCTATAAATAGGTAAACTCTTAGGAGAGGAAATGTTTTGCTTCATCTTCTACTCTGCATTTTTATGCTGAAACTGCCTTTGGAACGCTACTTTCTCGCGAGTCATTTGTTGTTGCCAGTTCATCTTCTTCAGAGATTTTAAGGTAACTTTCTTCTTCTTCTGTTCTCTGTCTTTGTTGTTATTAGGTTGGTTCTGTTTTCCTTATATGTGTGTTTGTTGAAATGAGGATGAGAGGAAAAGAGTCAGAGTCGTGCTCTAGGGTTTCTGTTCACCCTATGTTTTCGGATATTGAGAGTGAAGATGAGGGCTTCTATACTGGGAGGGATTCAACATTTTACAGTAGCGTGGAGTGTTTTAGTAATGCTGTACATTCGTTTGTAGTAGGAGGTATTCCTCAAATACAAGTGATAACAATGGCAGAATGTCAGAATGTTGTGCTGCATGGGTTAGATTGGACAAAGATGCTTGAGACTGATCCCTATTGTTGGGTTGAGGAAGACATTAAAGAAGCTTCTTCTCGTCATGCGATGACAAGTGGTGGAGTAATGGAGTTGTTAGTTCCTATCTGGAAGGATGAGAGGTTTGAAAGGAGGTTCATCGTCCGTTCGCCCAAGACGTTTGAACGTATTTGCCATCGTCCTCAGGATGAGCATACTTTATATATGTACGATATCCTGTTTACTCAGTTGGGGGTGCGATTTCCATTGAATAAATTCCAGATGGGCGTACTCAGGTTCCTGGATTGCGCCCCTTCTCAGCTGCACCCTAATGGATGGGGAATAGTCTGTAGCTTTGAAGTGCTGGCTAAACATCTGGAGTTCACGCCTACTGTGGCGTTGTTCTTTGCTTTTTGCCGCATCATGAGGTGAGTGAATGCGAAAACTGGCGGCATGGGTTTTGTAACTCTTCGGGTGGAGCCGAAGATTGTAAATTTTAAGGCGTTTGCTGACTCCGCCAAAGAAGGCAGACTTCATTTCAGAATGAGCTTTGTAAAAGTTTCTATTAGGAAGAACAAGTCCGTCTTTTGGCGGAGTAGGGAGGGGATTGATAAATTCCCGGTGGCGTGGACACACGAGCACTTCCTCCTGACCAAACAAGCTTATGAAGTTGAGGAGAGTGCCCTGTCAGCTACCTCCGTGGAAGTACTCCGCACCCTAAAGGAGTATAACTCCGCCCATAAGCAGATTCTGTGCCGAAGGCTGCTTGGGCGGGATGCTGAAGGATATTTAAGTAATGCTTTAAGACTTGTTGCTTGAATATTACTTCTGTTTTTTCCTGCAGCTTCTAATCGTATTTATGTATATTATTTTGCAGGAGAGATCGCTGAATTTCCTGGGATGGAGCGTATCAAGCAAATTCGTATGAGCCACCAGGAAATTGATGCGGAAAACAACGTTCAGCCTCGGAGGAATTTTGCTGCAGCTCTAACGAGGACTCTTCCTTTTCCTGCATCCACCAATGTAGTGATGTTGAAGGGTGGTGCAGGGCCCTCGGTAGTTGATGTTGAAAGGCGATCTAAAAAACGCCAGGAACCAGAAACTATCGAGGTGGAGGAAGAGGACCCCCAACCCTTGCAAAAGAGGAAGAACAAGGGCAAGGGGAAGGTAGGGGAAGGGGAATCATCTGATGCTGCTATTGAAGTGGAAGAGATTCCAGAGCCATCAGCTGTGGCTGTCACTGTTGAACTGGGCGGTGTGGAGGGCGCCCTTGAAGAAGATGTTATGGGAGAGGAGACGGAGGGAATTCAAGCTTCTCCACTTTGCCAAGCTGAGAGTCCTGCCCTGGACTTGACTGCTCGAGGAACAGCAGTTTTCCTCGTCAATGTTCCAGGGGAGCCATCTAGGCAATCCGTCTCTTTGCCTCTGGCGGGGTCTCGTCTGAACCCTTTCCTCTATTTCACAAATGTGGGATCCCGCCAGTCAGAGAGGCGTGATCCGGACTTTATCCTCCGCCCAGATATCGACTTCGAGGACGTTGCAGATGCCACTGCTACTGCAAGGTGGCATCTTGCTGAAATTGATGGTTTCCTTGCTTCGGTACCCCACATTGCGGAAGTAGCTGTGGAGGCTGCCATGTTTCAAGAATCATATCATGATTCTGTTGAAAAGATTCGCAGCTTGGAGCATGACAATGAACAGTTATCGGAGGTGATCAAGGCTAAAGATAAACACCTTGACACCGCCGACTCTGACAAGAAGAAGCTGGAGGAAGAGTTGGCCTGGGTGAGAGCTGATAAGGCCTTGTTGGAAAAGCAAGTTTCGGGTTTGAAAGAGCAGAATGCGAAACTGGGCGAAGAGGTGGGCGAGCTGACCCAGGTGAAGGCTGTCAATGTTCTGCTGAAACAACAAGTTTTAGATTTGAATCAGCAAAACCAAAAACTGGGCGAGGATGTGAGTGAAGTTCAGTAGAGACTGGTTTCTTTTGAAACTAGTAAGGCTCTCACTGAAGACGCCTGGGCTGCGGAGTTGGATTAAGCATCCACTGCATACAGCGACCTCGAAAAATAGGTCGAAGAGCTGAAAGCTGAGAAAGCCATTTCAGATGCCGCTAATAAACGGCTTGATAAGGAATTACAATCGGCTTTAGATGCAGCTGAGGCGGCAATTGATGATGCTTTCAGCATGGCTATTCGGCAACTCTGTCATCGCAACCCAGGCGTTGCTTTCAACACTGCAGGCATTCATTCTTATTATGAGTTTATCAACGGTGAATTGATGGTGCCTGTTCAGGGGGGTCATGTTCCTGCGCCTAATGTAGAGTATGTTCTGGCGGACTTGCCCCCCTCACAAAGTTTGTCCAAACCCAGTGAGTGTCAGCCTAGCTCCGCCCACCAAGAAGGAGTGCCACCTGAATCTTAAAGATTGGCTCCGGGGTTTCTTTGTAAATTTTGTTTTTTTTGCACTTTAATAATATTGCCTTGTTCCAGGATAGGCTCTGGATCCTTTATCAATCTTTGACAATATTTAATAAAGTATATTTTCTGTAAATCTATACTTGTTCATATAAACGATGTCTGAGTCCGTAGGATTTGTGCCTTGTAGAAAGCTATTAATAAGGCAGAGTAATCGTTTGAGGACTTAATGAAATATGATTAAGTATAACGAGGCGGAATAACCTTTTTGGGAATTTAATGAAGTAAATTCTATGATGAGGTAGAGTAGCCTCTGAAGAATTTCAATGAAGTAAATTCTGTAATGAGACGGAGTAGCCTCTTAAGAATTTCAATAAAGTAAATTATGTAATGAGGCGGAGTTGCTTCTTAAGAATTTCAATGAAGTAAATTCTGTAATGAGGCGGAGTAGCCTCTTAAGAATTTCAATGAAGTGAATTCTGTAATGAGGCGGAGTAGCCTCTTAAGAATTTCAATGAAGTGAATTCTGTAATGAGGCAGAGTTGCCTCTTGAGAATTTCAATGAAGTAAATTCAGTAATGAGGCGGAGTTGCTTCTTAAGAATTTCAATGAAGTAAATTCTGTAATGAGGTGGAGTAGCCTCTTAAGAATTTCAATGAAGTGAATTCTGTAATGAGGCGGAGTAGCCTCTTAAGAATTTCAATGAAGTGAATTCTGTAATAAGGCGGACTTGCCTCTTGAGAATTTCAATGAAGCACGATTTTTACAAGTATTATGCTTACTTGGACTTGTTGATAGTGCTTGAGTTTGTTGATTGTGTACTCCGTAAAACATTAGCAGTTGGGTGGAGTAAGAGTTTGGATGGAGCGTTCATCCCTTTGAATTTGAATTGGAGTGTATCTCCTGATCAAGTAAAAGTTGTTGAACCCAGGGTTGGTATGGTGCAGCATAAGCTGTGACACCAATCCTTTCCGCAGGAATTTTGCTGGACCTTGGAGTTAGTATGGTGCAACATATAGCTGTGACACCAATTCTTTCCACAGGAAGTCTGCTGGACCTTGGGGTCGGTATGGTGCAGCATATAGCTGTGACACCAATCCTTTTCCCCCAAGGAGTTTTCTGGACCTTAGGGTCGGTATGGTGCAGCATATAGCTGTGACACCAATCCTTTCCCCCCAAGGAGTTTTTTGGACCTTAGGGTCGGTATGGTGCAGCATATAGCTGTGACACCAATCCTTTCCCCCCAAGGAGTTTTTTGACTCCGTTTGTGAAGCTTTATTGCATGTTGGATGATCTTTATGGAATAAAGAGTTATGCTTTTATGCTTCAATTGTTGGAGCCGGTGTCTTATCTGCATGGGAACAAGTTCTGCCATGGATAATTAACTGAAAGTTAGAATGAAGATTGAATGTAGGAAGGCATTTTATTAATGATGGAACTACATAAAGAGCTGAGTTGGGATATGTCTCATCAGAACCTTTTCAAGGAAAGCCCATTTGGGAAGAACCTTAAGTTAGGAGAGAGATCATACCGTATTACCCAACTAGCTGTAATATATGTGTAAATTTAAAATGTTCCATTTATTCCTGACCGGAGTGCCATCTAAGTTTTCTAGGCGGTATGTGCCTTTGCCCAAAACTTCGATGATTCGGTATGGACCTTCCCAGGTTGGCGCCAATTTGCCTTAGTGTGCAAATTTGTTGCCGATATTGGCCCTTCTCAAGACCAAATCTCCCTCTTTGAAACGGCGTTCAGAAACACGAGTGTTATACCTTTTGGCGGCCTTTGCTTTAACAGCTTGGTCCCTCACAAAGGCTTTCTCTCTCAATTCCGTCAAGACCTCGAGCTTATGGGCGAGGTTCTATTGATTGGCTTCTTCATTAAAGTGGAGGATTCGAGCTGAAGGGGCTGCCAATTCAATAGGAATAACAGCCTCGACTCCATATGTCAGCCGATATGGGGATTCATTTATGGTGGAGTGAGGAGTTGTTCGATATGCCCATAAAACGTGGCATAATTGATTTGCCCAATCTCCCTTAGCTTCACCAAGGCGTTTCTTAAGGCCTTTCAAGATTTCTCTGTTGGCAACTTCAGCTTGGCCATTGGTTTGAGGATGTTCCACAGAAGAGAAAATCTGTGTAATGCTGAGATTTTCTAGGAGTTCAGTGAACTTACGATCTGTGAATTGGGTGCCATTATCAGTGACTATGCGTCCAGGGACTCCGAAACGTGCAATGATATTTTCGTATACAAATCTACGAGCCCTGGCTGATGTAATATGCATCACTGCCTCTGCTTCAATCCATTTGGTGAAATAATCAACACCAACTATCAAGTATTTGATACCGCCTGGCGCTGTTGGGAATGGACCTAGGATATCCATGCCCCATTGATAGAAAGGCCAAGGCGTTATTGAAGATGACATTTCTTCCGCCGGAGTGTGATGAAGATTTGCGAATCGTTGACATTGATCGCACTTCTGAACATATGAGGCGGAGTCATGCTTCATGGTGGGCCACCAATACCCAGCTCTGAGTATTTTTCTCATTAGACTACGTGCCCCTGGGTGGTGTCCACATTGCCCTTCATGGACTTCTTCTAAAACAGCTTGCACCTCATTTTCGTTTATGCATATTAAGTAAGCAACAGAAATTCCTCGGCGGTATAACTGTGGGTCTAGGAGCGTATAGTAAGGTGCTTCTTTCTTTAGTTTCCGTCGTTCAAGATCATCCGTGGGTAATTGTCCATTAACAAGGTAACGAACAATCGGTGCTACCCAGGAATTGTCATTAAAGGAGCAGCTTTTAATCATACACACTGAGGAAGGAAAGGAAATGCTTGGCTCCGCCAAGGTACTTTGTACAATCGTAGTTGTGCATCCTGCCTTTTTTGTGCTGGCCAACCTGGAGAGGATATCAGCACGTATATTTTCTTCGCGAGGTACGTGCTTGAAAGTGACTTCATCGAAGCGCTGCTTTAACTCATTAACACAGTCTAGATATTGTTGCAGCAAAGGTTCCTTAGCCTGATACTCACCAAGAATTTGTGAGATGACTAATTGAGAATCACTGCATAAGGTGACAGTTTTGGCCCCAATATCTTGTGCTGCTCTGAGTCTGGCTAAGCAGGCTTCATACTCCACCTGATTGTTAGACGTAGTGAAGGTGAAGTGCAGTGAAATTTCAAGGTATACCCCGTCATCACTTTCCACAACAATTCCTGCTCCACATCCTTTGCTATTTGAAGATCCATCAACGTATATTGTCCAATGTGAATGATTTGCATCCGGGCTAGAGCCTGTTAATTCAACTACGAAGTCTGCTAGGACTTGTGCCTTGATAGCAGTTCTTGGTTCGTAGGATATGTCGAATTCAGAGAGTTCTACGGCCCATTTGATCATTCTTCCAGCCAGGTCTGGTTTGAACAGTATAGTGCGAAGTGGCAAGTCTGTGCGAATCAAGATAGGATGGGCATGAAAGTATGGTCTTAGGCATCGTGAAGCCCAAACAACTGCAAGTGCTGCCTTTTCAATCTTCTGATAACGGCACTCTACACCATGCAATGTTTTCCCAGTAAAGTATACCGGTCGTCGGCCTTCAACTGTTTCCTTTACCAGAGCTACTGCTAAAGCTTCATCTGAAACAGACAAATAAACAATGAGTTGCTCACCTGGACTTGGTCTTACCAGGATTGGGGGGCTGGCCAAGACATTTTTCAAGCTTTGGAAAGCTGCCTCTTGCTCTGGGCCCCAACTGAATTTCTTGTCTTTTTTCAGCATCTTGTACAAGGGAAGAGAGCGATGAGCCATTTTAGGCATGAATCGTGCTAGAGCAGTGATTTTGCCATTGAGGGATTGTACCTCTTTCAATGTTTTGGGGCTCTGCAACTCTTGAATTACGCGACATTTATCAGGATTAGCCTCTATACCTCTTTGAGTTAACATGAAACCCAAAAATCTGCCCCCAGGGACTGCAAGTGTACACTTTAATGGGTTGAGTCTCATGTCGTATTGTTATAGGCGTTGAAAAATAAGGCGTAGATCCTCAACATGGTCTCCTCCTTCTGGGGTCTTGGCAATAATATCATCAATATAAACCTCTACCAGCTTCGTGTGCATACCCTCAAAATCTTTGTTGATCATGCGCTGGTAGGTTGCCCCGGTGTTCTTTAACCCAAATGGCATGACGTTGTAGCAAAAGACTCCTTTATCATTAATAAAAGCTGTCTTCTCTTGATCATCCTCACACATTGGAATTTGGTTGTACCCGGAGTAAGCATCCATAAAAGATAAATACTTGTATCCTGAGGAATCGTCAACCAATCTATCAATGTTGGGGAGAGGGTATGGATCCTTGGGACAACATTTATTCAAATCAACATAGTCTATACACATACGCCATTTGCCATTGGCTTTCTGTACCATGACTACGTTAGACACCAGGAGGAGTAACGGAGTTCCCTGATGAACCCCGCCTTAAGGAGTTCCTTTGTTTGTTCACAAGCAGCTTTTTGCTTAGCAGGACCCATACGCCGTTTCTTTTGTGCTACAGGCTTAGTTTCAGGGTACACCGCCAGGCGGTGACAGCAAAAGTTGGGATCCATGCCAGGCATATCTGCAGCGGTCCATGCGAAAATTTCTTTATACTCATGGAGAAGTGCAATTAGTTTTGCCTCCATGTTAGCCTCAAGCTTGTCATTAATGTTTGTAATCTGTTCCGGGGTGCTACCCAAAACAATAGACTTGGAACCGCCATCAGGAGTTGGTTTCAAAGGGTTCAGTGGGTTTACAGAAGACTCCGCCCTGGGGTCAAGATCCACCAAATTGACGGACGCCGCCGCACTGCTCCCTTCATTCAACTTTCTTTTCTTAGACATGGCTTCAAGCTTCACCATGTTAAGACTCAAATTATAGCAATAGCGAGCCATTTCTTGGTCACCCCTTATAGATGAGACTTGATTATCTTTGTCAATGAACTTGATTAACAAGTGGGGGGTTGAAACTCTGGCTTCCATGGCATTCAGGGTAGGCCGCCCAATGATGCCATTGTATGGAGATTTCACATCAATGACAAGAATCCTGGATTTGACCGTCCTTGCTCCAGGTTCACCATCAAAAGTAATTCTCGTGTCCAAGTAGCCTTTGGTGGACTGTTTGGCGCCATTGAAGGCTGTAAGGTCCTGCGTATATGGCTACAAATTTGCATCAGTTAAGCCCATGCGTTTAAGACAGTCATAAAAGATAACGTTGCAGGAACTTCCCTGATCAATTAGGATGTGTTTTACATCCATATTAGCGATTACTGCAATAATCACTACTGCGTCGTCTCCTTCAGGGATAGTGGGGCCAAAATCGTCGTCTGTGAAGGTTATAGGCGGAGTCTGAACCCCGTTCCTAAATGGGCGATATTCTTTGCTCTTGCCTTGCACAGACAAGATCATTCGATGATGATTTTTCCTGGCGGTGTTTGAGGGTCCGCCCCCGGCGAAGCCTCCAGCAATCATATCTACCACCTGCCTTTTGCCCCGCGATCTAGGTTCAGGGCTTGGTTCTTTTTGGGCGGACTCCAGAAAGACACTCTTTTGTTTTTTTGTTGCCGCTGTGCGTTTTAGCTCCCGAGTATTATCAGGATCTAGAGAACGATCATGAGGCCGTTTCTCAAACTTCTCTGGCTCATCATGAGATTTACCCTTAAACAAATAGTGTTTCAGTTTGCCTTCACGAATAAGCACCTCGATGGTGTTTTTGAGTTGCTTGTACTCCTCCGTGGTATGGCCAACTGATTCGTGGAACTCACAATATTTCTTTGGATTCCCACCATGTCTGAGTGGAGGTGGACGTTGAATCCCGTAAACGTTGAGAGTAGTCCATCCTATTTCGCATAAGATTTGCTCATATGTCGTGTTCAGGGGTGCATAATGAGCAAAATTAAACACACGTCTATCTTGCTGTTTGAAGGGTTGATTCCCCACCTTATCTTTTTGAGGGAACTTGTCATTCCTGGATGATTTTTCTTTATCTTTGTCATGATGTGGGGCTAAATTGGGCAGTTTATTGTGAGATGCAGTGGCTTCCAGGTGCATCTCAATACCTACATACTTGGATGCTTTCCTGCGAAACTCCTCCATGGTCGATGGAGGTCCTTTTGCCAACGACAAAGCAAAGGGCGATTTCGGTTGCATGGCCTCGATGAGGATATGCAACTGGATTGCTTCTGTCAAGTCAGGGACCATGGCCGCCTCTTTTTAAAATCTCTTCAGGAAATCCTTTAGAGACTCTTTGTCACCTTGCTTGATCTGAGCCAAGGTATGGGGGGTTCTAGGCGCATCCCTAGAGATTACAAAGTGGCTGCCAAAAGCTGTGGCCAAGTCCTCCTATGAATCGATGGAACCTGAAGGTAAACTCTTGAACCAGCTAAGAGCTTCACCTGTGAGGGTCCTGGGGAACATTCTGCACATGACATCTTCTTCCGCCCCTAAGAACATAGCTTCATAGATGTAAGCATCTAAATGCTTAGAAGGATCTGTTTCCCCAGTGTATTTTCCTATAGAAATGGGTTGTATAGTTTGCAAATGTCTGGGGACATGTGCATTCATGAGTCTTTTGGAAAATGGGATACTCATCTTGTATACCGAGGGGGATGTATTTGAAACGGCTCTCTTTCCCTCTTGATGGTGGGCATTTGCCAGTGGAAGGCTTCGTTGCTCCTCCATGTAAGTAGGGATACGAGAATAACTTGGGGTACTTGATTCCTCCTGTACGTGTGATTCATGGCGAGGCTGGTTTGCAGGACCCGCTCTCTCGTGCATGGGATTCGCTTTTTCACGACGAAGCTCTGCAATTTCTTCTCTCAGCATTCTGATCATGTCATCTCTCGGATCTGGAGAGTCAACATGTGTTGCCTTTTTGTGATCATCGTTATCAAAGTTGAGACGTCTAGGATTGCGTGGAGGAGAATCCTCCGTCTGCACTTCTTGTCCTGGTCCTTCCATTGATGACGGATGTAATGGAACTGATCAAGGATAGTGGGATTACCAAATTTACAGGTCCCACTGGGCGTGCCAATGAACTGTTCTTTACAGGGGGTGTAAAGGTGTGATTGTCGAACAATTCAAAATGTACATGTAGGATAAAATCTGGTATGAGGAGGTTCTTATACAGATACAAATACGGAGTGCTTTTGTACGCTGGGCGTAGTACAGTGCGCTTTGTGGCGGTGTAGCAGTCTGCCTGAAGTGACCTCCTTTGCCTTGACACAATTGGTGGTTGTACCTGCAATTATTCTTCGACGCTCAAGTCAGTATTATGGAATACTATTAGACTTAGAAAGCAAATCTGAGAGAGTTATGCAAGTATGAGTGTAAGGTTCAGAATTAGGGGATCTCCACTATACCTTTTTGCTGAGGTTTATATACCTGTTACTGGTGCTCTATTATTGGTAGGACCTGTTCTTTGTTTTCAGGCATAATGCAAGAAAGGTAGTGGGTCCCTGTGCCGTTCACGAGCACCATCACTGTAGTGGGTATTTCCACTTACTTGGAAAGCATTAATGCTTTATTATTTTATTCATTGTTCCCTTTTATGCGTGACAGCGTGATTCCCATTTTCAACCTCTCAAGATAGAGTCAATCTCGTGCTGGGGTTATAAGTATGGGCTCGCTTCACAATATGGGAATTTCAGTATTCCGCCTGTATTGAGCCTATGGCTTGGCGGAGTGGTATGCATTGGAAATGCTTTATGCATAAGATTTTCAATATTTTCCATTTTGGCGGAGTAATAAGCTTTGGCGGAGTAACGTGCACTGGCGAAGTTACGTGCCCTGGCGGAGTAACATGCCTTGGCGGAGTAACATGCCTTGGCGGAGTAACGTGCCCTGGCGGAGTAACGTGCCCTGGTGGTATGTACTCCGTTATAAAAGTAATTATAAGGTATTTGAAACGTACTTCTTCTGTTTGAAATGCTGATCTGGCAAAGCATTAAAACCATGCTCTTGGGGGGCCGGTGTTGGGACCGGATCAAAAACCATGCTCTTGGGGGCCGGTGTTGGGACCGGATCAGAAAGCAAGAAATTTTTCGTTGCTGTGTTGTTGTGCCTTCTACCTTCAGTTTCTTCTCTATTTATAGGCAAAGGAAGCATGGCTTTTTTAAACCCCAATCCTTAATTTAGGCAATCAATTTGAAATCTGTCTGCCTTCATATTTCCTGCGTGCTTGATGATGCTAAAATCCCGAGTCATCAAATTGGTGTGAAAAGCTTTGTTTAAAAACTGTGACTCTCAGATTTATATCTTGGCAAGCGCACCAGTCGTTAAAATTGTAGTATATTTGATCGTCCTACAGGGATTATGGTAAGTACCTCAATCTTGGACTAGTACAAGCTGAACCAACAAAAGACGCAGGAATTTCATTCGGTTTTTGGTTGTTTTAGTGTTTTATAGTTGTTTTTGTATTTCCAGAAACAGAGTTAACATGAAATGTGAAAGGTGATTAATAGAAAACAGGTCAGGATTGCTTCGGTTCACAAATTCATCAAGAAACATGCAATTAAAGTGTAATCAAACTTCATAATCCAGAGGACAATCCGCTTGTGGTTATTCCCTAATTCCTTAGGTGAAAAACACCAATCCTTAAGCATCGAACCTTAATTCCTTAAGTGCTCAATTAACCTAAGAATCTAATGCGAAATTGGAGGTTGAACTCTAACTATTCACCTAAATTGATTAGGCCTGAACTAGTTAGAAAGCTGGAAGTTACCTAAGCTTCAACCATGATTCCTCACTAGCGAAGTTCTTCATCAGTTCTGGATTTGTCAATCCAGCGATTTGGATCCACTCCTCAGCTTGTTCGCCTCAAGATCTAGCAGTTGATTTCCTCGCTCACAGCTTCAAGACTCCATTGCTAACCTTCGCAATCCCAACCTTAGGGATTTAGAACTCCATTGACTTCGGTTCCATCGAAGGATTGTGGAACGTCATGGAGAAGAGGATTTAGAGAGAGAAAATACGTAGTGAGATGTTCGAAGTTGTGAATGAATTGTATTCTCTGTATTCTATGTGAATCTGTCTCTGTTCTATATAGAATATGTACAAACATATATATAGGCATCTACCTACTAACTAACTTAACTGATAACTTAGAAAACTTAAGTTAACGACTAAACTAACTAGCTACATAATTTACATAATAAGCAACTAATTACAGCTCACATCTTAGCAAGTTACAGTTCATCCTTAGCTAATCACAGCACAGCACTAACTAATAACAGCTCACTACTTCATTATTAAGGTGCAACAGTATGAGAGAAGGCAGCAGGAAACAACACTGGTGCCGAGTGGATTCTGGAGGGAACAATCACTGTTTTAAATATCAGCCCTTTTTGCTTGAGCGAACTATGTTCTCGCTTAGGCGAACTTGAGATATGTACTGCAGTGTTGCCTTCTCGCTTAAGCGTTATGGATAAACTTGAGCGAACTTGAGATTTTTGGGGTCACGCTTGAGCGAATTTGCTTGCTTGAGCGAACTTTGACCCTCGCCCGAGCGAATTTAACTGTCGCTTGAGCGAATTGACTTTTCAATCAGCATTCTGACATTGACGCTCGGGTTCTTCTTTTTATTTTCAATCGGTTCCTTGTTCTATTTTGGAGTCGGTATCTTGGAAGTCTTTCAAGTCGGATTTTCATTAATTCCTTCCAGTCAACCTTTTGAGAAGTCTTTTCAGTCGGCCTCTTTTGAAGTCTCAGTCAGTTTGGGCTCTTGGACTCTTGGACTCTTTTCAGTCAGATTTGTGAAATATCACTCGGATTTTCCAAATCTCGCTCGGCTTTTTCCTTTCAGCTTGAGCAATTCTTTTCCTACACCAATAAACAACTAATTTGCCCAGCGTTTGTATGTTGGCTGCTTAATGGAATTACAAATAATCATAAACTCTTAACTAATTAATGTTTTTAACCATTTTCTTACATAAATAAAACACTTTTGAAATAATTAAATAAATTATAAATTGTTAGCAATTAGTTAAATAATAAGGCTAAACTAATCACTAAATGATGAATTAAGTCAAATAAAAGGCAGAATAATTAAGTCTTTTCAAGACTTATCACATCCCCAAACTTAAAACTTACTTGTCCTCAAGCAACTATTTAGATTATTTAACTAACAAGCTGTTATTTAACACAATCAACCTTTCCTTAACTTAGTTCATGCTATAATTATTGAATACCGACCATGCTTTCTTCTCGCAATTTCTAAAAGTATAATAACTTACACCTCCTTTGGGAAACAAGCTGCTGATGCTTTCCTCACTGGTTGGTGTTTCACTCTTCTCTCAGTGTATAGGGTAAATAAAATGCACTCATCTCCTGCATACTTTGTTAGATAAACATAGGCTTGCAACAGTTCTAAACGTCATGCCATATGCCATCACAATCGGATCAGTAAGGGCTTTTTAAGCTTATAATGGGGCTGGGCTACAGGCTCAATTATTGTTTTTTGAGTGAATGTTAGGTTACAAGATGTGTCCACTGATGCCTTGACTCAATTTTTAACTTAACTGCCTCTACTTTAGCAAGCTCCATTATTTTCCGAGTGAATGCTAACTTAACACTTTCGGTGCTTTGCACCTTCTTTTTCTTTCAGTCCTTCGGACTTTTCCTTTTCTTTCTTCTTTTCCATCTTTTTCCGATCACATTTCAATCGGTGCTTTGCACCTTTTTCCTTGCTGATTTTTTTCATTTTTCTTCTCAGTTTTTCTATTTTTCTATTTTTCCCTTCATTTGCCTCTTATTTATTCATCTATAACCAAGGTCGGAATGTGTCCTTAATTGATGATAGGCACACTCTTCATCCCCAAACTTAGAACTTGCTAGTCCCTAGCAATAAGTAAGACTGAGCAACTCATCAGTAGAACATCCAAGGGTAAATCAGTCGATTTTTTTGAGATAAAAAGGCTTGTAATGTTAGGTGAATAAACAGAATAAAAGGGTCTCAGGCTCAAACATAATTTTTGGGTCAAAGGATAATTAAATATATTAGGAAGGCTACTTTTTAGCCTTGGCTAAATTAACAAAGAAGACCTTCATCATTTTCGATTGGCTGGCATACAATCAATTAGCAAGTACTGAAGCAAATTCTGTCTCACTAACTAGCATGCAGGTTCACTCGGAAAAGGATAGAACAGGCTCAAAAGCTACGAATATAATAGTTAATCAGCCAGTCATGTCCCCAAACTTAATGTAAGATCATACATTCAGATTGCTAACTAGCATGCTGAGTAAACAATTAATTAATGATGCAAAAGTTATGGGCAGAGATCCTGAGTTAAACAAAATCGATCAGTTAATTTATCCGACTAAGCTTAAGAATTAGCAAACTTTAAATTATTAAGATGGATTTGAAATTAAACAATAAGCATATTTTAGCAATTAATAAGTCAGAATATCACTTAAGGAGTGAGTCGGAAAAATACTTCCCTTTTTACCTGAGTGGCTGTAAATAGGAAACACGTGGTTGGATTGGGATGCATGCTTTTACCGATACAATCGAAAAACAGAATAAAACAAGCAATTTTAACAAAGAAAGAAAATTTCATTACAACTAAAATAAATGCGAATTCATTGTTCAGGAAATAGTTAAAATAATGTCACGTTAATTACATAAAAACATCATAATAACACGTAGCAACAACTCAAGCATCCTGATCTTCATTCTCTTTGTCCTGTTGGGAATATGGTGGGGAATTAGCTGCTCGGGATACGTCCTCTGAGGGAATCGTGAATCCAATGGAAGCCAACCATGCATCTCTGTCAGGCAGGGCTCCCATTTCTACTGTGTGTTCTACCCTCAATTTCATGGCAATCTTCCTGAGCATGAGATCGTGGTTCAAGACCCGATCATAAATTCCAAGTTGCATCTTCTTCATGACCTGCAATTCCTGCAACACCATAGAAATGTTAGAAGAAGAAGAACCGGCTCCTGCAGATTGCCTGGGACGTTCGGTCTCTCTGGTTTTAAACTTTATAGCATATTCTTCAGCAGCCTTAACATTTCTGAACCCGTGCCTGTCAACATCTTCAACTGCTGGCGCTTCGTTTCTCTCAAGTGCAGGGGATACATTCCTTTGAACCGAAGGAGATACGTTCCTCTCAGCTTGGCTTTGGCTGTGGGTAGATTCAGAAGAATCAGATATACTGATGGTTGCTACTTCCTTTTCGTTATCCGTTTGCTTTCTTCTCACACTTCCTTCTGCAAAATTTGGTCTAGGTTTTTGCAGGAGTCTCTGTGATCTTCTTTTCATGGTTAATGTTAAAAGAATGCTGATAAACAACCTAAATGAAAAATAAGTACCAAAATCCAAAAGAAACACAACAAACCAAAAATATGAGGTGCATGGCTATGAATAGTGGAAGAATATTAACAAAGAAGCAAGAAAATACTAAGCTTGTACTTAGAAGTGAATGAAATAAGTGAAATAAGTAGAAAAATAGTACCTTTCTTAGAAATCAAAAAGTTCCTTTTCGTCTTCAACCCAAGTTTCAGCGTAGGTACTTAGGGTTTGGAAGCTGAAAGGTTTTTTATACTGTTAAAGTCACTTAACTAAGAAACGCGTAAGTATGTTCCAACTTTATTTATTACTTTATTATTATTATTATAATATATATATATATATATTTATTTTTTAGACACTCTTACTCGGCTCACATACTGAACAGGTGGAAGATCCAGTGAGAGTGGGAAGAGATACTGAGTGGATTCACGAAAGACAGTGATAAAGAAGGCGAACGAATGAGCGAATGAAAGCAATAAGTAAATGAAAGAGTGAGTGGAAGAACAAATGGAAGAACGAGACATGAATGAATACAGGATGCTGAGTGAATAAAAACTGAATGGAAATGATCCTGAGTGAATAAAGAACGAATGGGTACAAGAACGAGTGAATTAGAGTGAACTAATGAATGAAAACCGAGTGATCGAATGGGAGACAATGAATGGAAGACTGCAAAGGAAGAGACCGAGTGAATATGGAGAAAGATACTGAGTGATAAAGGACGAATGGAAAAGGACGAGCGGAAGAGTAAGCAAAACAACGAGTGCGGAGAAGGAATGAGTAAATAGAAAAAACGATGAATAAAAGACGAACGGAAAAATGAGCAAAGCTGAGTGAATGAAACAACAAGTGGAAGAACGAATGGATAAAAGATAGAGTGCGGTAATGAAAGACTGAAGGACAGGTGAGGAACGAAAAAGAATGACCGAGTGGAAGAAAGACGAGCAGATTGAGGGTGGATGAAAAAGAAAAAGACAGAGAGGTTTGTGAGAAAACCACGAAAGAATATAGGTGGAACGAAACAACGAGTAAACGAATACCGAGTGGATTATACCGGGTAAAAATGAAAAAACGAATGAATGAACAATGAGTGGTCGGAAAATGGAAAAATGAGTGAAAGAAATCGAAAGCATGGCTGACTGACCGGGTAAATAAACACGAGTAAAAGATAGAAGAAGAAGAAGAAGATAACCTGAGTGGATAAAAGGATAACTACCGTAGAAACGGAGTGGATGAAAATACTGAGTAGATGAAAAAGAAAAACAGAAGATGAAGCATTCATGAAATAATGAGTGAAAAAGATCGGGTGAATAAGTGACGAATGAAAGAGTGACCGAGTGAATAGAGAACGAGTGAAAGAGATCAGGCGAGGGAATAAGAGACTGAGTGAGAAAGACGATTGGATGAATGAGAAAAATGGAAGACCGAGTGAATACAAGACTGACAAGAAAATATACTGAGTGAATAGGAGACTAATGGATACAAAACTGACTGTGATGGGTGAGGAATCCCAGTGATAAAAGGCTGACTGAAATAAATCACCCTTCATCATCTGACCCGTTTATTAAATCAATGATCAGAAATCCTTTATTAAAGTCTCCCTTTTTATTCACATCAAAATTTGGAATTTATTAAAGAATGACGAGTGAAGTTCAGTCGGAAAAAAGGGTTAAGAATGAGTAACAGTTATCCGAGTGTACTACTTTCGCTCAAGCTCAGTAAACTTTTGCTTAAGCGCGAAGCAATCAACAGCAGCTTCTCACCTAAGCTATAAGTGCTTCGCCTGAGCGAAATTGAAGAATCAAGCTCGGACTTCCTTCTTCAAAACTTCACAAATTTTATTCAAACTTTATTCACTAAAAAAATTTTTAGTTTTCTTTTCATTAAAAATACTCAGAACGTAGGGCTGCCTCCCTAGAGCGCTTCTTTAAGGTCACTAGCTTGACCTTATGGCATCTAAGAGGATGCTTGCAGTAACAAGGAGGTTTTATGCCTATCAAACTCTCCTCCAAAGTAGAGTTTGAGTCGCTGGCCATTTACCTTAAAAATCCGATCGGTAGTCAGGTCTTTCAGCTCAACTGCACCATGAGGAAAAACCTCATTTATAGTAAAAGGCCCTGACAACTTCGATCTAAGTTTTCCAGGGAAGAGTCTCAGTCAGGAATTGAATAACAACACCTAATCACCCTTTTTAAACTCCTTCTTATTAATCCACTTATCGTGCCACTTCTTTGTTTTCTCCTTATAAATGGAGGCACTTTGATAAGCGTTGAGTCGGAACTCCTCTAGTTCATGGAGTTTCAATACTCTTTCCTCCTGGGATTGGTCAAAATCCATGTTTAATAACTTTGTGGCCCACCACGCCTTGTGTTCTAACTCCACAGGGAGATGGCAAGCCTTACCGTAAACTAATTGATACGGGGACATGCCAATCGGAGTTTTGAATTCTGTTCTGTAGGCCCACAATGCATCATCTAATTTTACCAACCAATCTTTCCTAGATTTCCCGACCACTTTCTCTAAGATTCTCTTGATTTCTCTATTTGACAGCTCAACTTGTCCAAGGGTTTGTGGATGGTAAGGAGTGGATATTTTATGTAAAACCTCATAGTGACGCAGGGCTTTTTCCATTATTTTATTACAAAAATGTGAACTCCCATCACTAATAAGTACTTTCGGAACTCCAAACCTAGAGAAAATATTCTTTTTAATGAACCTAAGCACCACATGTGCATCATTGGTTCTGGTCGGAATTGCCTTCACCCATTTGGAGACATAGTCTACAGCAACAAGTATAAATTCGTTGGAGAACGACTTTGGAAATGGTCCCATAAAGTCGATACCCCAGACGTCAAATAAGTCCACAATTAAAATGTTTGTCAAAGGCATGCCAGCTTTAGCAGAGAGATCTCCGCTCCTTTGACATTTATCACACCTTTTGATATACACTTTAGCATCTTGAAAGATAGTTGGCCAATAAAAGCCACTCTGTAAAACCTTTGCTGCAGTACGGGAGGCACCATGATGACCTCCATAATAGGAGTTGTGACAATGCCACAAGAGCCTTTCTTGCTCGGATTCAGGTACACATCGCCTGATCACTCCATCTACTCCTATTTTGTACAGAAATGGATCATCCCAAAGGAAGTTTTTGCTATCATGAAAGAATTTTTCTTCATTTGGGATGTCCAGCCATCAGGCACCATCGAGGCACTTTTGAAGTTAGCCATATCAGCATACCATGGCCCGGTGATAATTGCCATCAACCTCTCGTCTGGAAATTCTTCTTTTATTAAAACAGAATCCGATTCACCTTCCATACGAGACAGTTGATCGGTAACTGAGTTCTCTACTCCCTTTTTGTCTCGTATTTCTAAGTCAAACTCCTGGAGTAACAGAATCCACCTGATTAGTCTCGGCTTAGATTCTTTCTTAGCTAGTAAGTACTTGATTACCGAGTGATCTGTATATACAATGACCTTGGCCCCAATCAAGTAAGCACGAAATTTATCAAATGCATACACCACAGCAAGCATTTCTTTTTCAGTAGTGGTGTAATGTATTTGATTTTCGTTCAACACTTTACTAGCATAATAAATTACATGAGTTAATTTTCCTATTTTCTGACCCAGCACAGCTCCGACTACAAAGTCACTTGCATCACACATTAATTCAAACGGTAAAGACCAATCGGGTGCTGTAAGGATCAAAGCTGAAGTCAAACTTTGTTTCAATTTTTCAAAAGCCTTGACACAGTTTTCATTAAACACAAACACATGATCTTTTACAAGCAAGTCGGTCAAAGGCTTAGCTATTTTTGAAAAATCTTTTATGAACCTTCTGTAGAAGCCAACACATCCTAGAAAACTTCTCACTCCTTTCACGTTGATCAGAGGAGGAAGTTTTTCAATGATTTCTATCGTGGCTCGGTCCACTTAAATGCCCTCAGCAGAGATTTTGTGGCCAAGGACTATCCCTCCCTTAACCATAAAATGGCATTTTTCCCACTTAAGAACGAGGTTAGTCTCTTGGCATCTCACCAGCACCTTAGATAGGTTGCTGAGGCATGAATCGAAACTACTACCAAAGACAGAGAAATCGTCCATGAATACTTCAATGAATTTCTCCACCATGTCCCCAAAGATTGCCAGCATACACCTTTGAAAGGTTGTTGGAGCATTGCACAAACCGAATGGCATGCGCCTATAGGCAAAAATTCCATATGGACAGGTGAAAGCTGTCTTCTCTTAATCTTTTGGGTTAACCACAATTTGGTTATAACCCGAGTAACCATCAAGGAAGCAGTAGTATTCATGAGCCGATAGTCTCTCAAGCATCTGGTCAATAAACGGCAAGGGAAAGTGGTCTTTCCGAGTGAAGTCATTCAACCTTCTATAGTCTATACACATTCTCCATCCTGTGGTCGGTCTAGTAGCTATGACTTCATCTTTTTCATTTTTAATAGTTGTTGTCGCGACCGGGATCACGGCGGCACGGCCGACCCTCGAAACGATTTGAAAAATAAACAGGGAGTCGCCACCAATATTTTTTTAGGATAAAATACTGGAAAAAACCTTTCGTTAAAGCACTGGTTATAAAAATGAAATTCCATGATTCGGGAGTCTGATTACAGGTGAGGAAGGTATTAGCACCTCACAACTGTCCGTTATAAAAACGGTTACCTCAATTCGATAGCGTGCATTATAATTAGCCCAATAATTATTTTAACTTCTTCATGAAAAGAAAAATGTATGGAACGACAAAATAAACAAAAAAAATAAACAAAAATCAACACAAAATATTTACATGAGACCAACAGGACGTCTCGTCCAAATTAATCTCGCTCCGCCCTTTTTTTTAAAAGAGATATTTAAGAAATATGAGATTAACAGGACGTCTCGTCCAAATTAATCTTGCTCCTCCTTTTAAAGAAATACTACAAAATATGAGATTAACAAGACGTCTCGTCTAAATTAACCTCGCTCCTTCTTTTTTTTTAAAAAAAAGTATTTAAAAAATATGAGATTAACAGGACGTCTCGTCCAAATTAATCTCGCTCCACCTTCTTTTTGATAGCAAGACAAAAAAATGGAAACTCTAAAAATTAAATAAAGAAAGATGAGCCCGACAGGAACTATTTCCTGCTCCTACGTATTCTCGAGCTTTCGAGAAATCAGGGTCACGTAGTTCTTTAAAAGTCTTTTTTATTTTTATTTAGATTTGAAACAGAAGAAAAAAAAGGAAACATCCATTTCTCTTTATTATTATTTTTTTAAAAAAAGACTACGGAGTAAAAGAGAGAGTGGAGCAGAAGCTACCAGAGAGAAAGAGAGACAATAAATTCGGAGAAAAGAGAAAAAAAATGGGTGAAAACCGAGTGAGGGAAGAAAATCTGAGTGGGAAAAAAGAAAATCCGAGTGAAAAAATGAAAAATCCGAGTAAAAAAAATAGGGAAAACCGAGTGAAAAAAATGAGAAACCGAATAAAAAATGGGAAAACTGAGTGAAATTGGAAAAATCCGAGTGGAAAAAATGAAAATCCGAGTGAAAATAGGGAAAACCGAGTAAAAATAGTCAAATCCGAGTGATAAGAGGTATACCGAGTGAAAGTTGAGCAAAACTGAGTGATGATGGAGCAGGAAAGCTGATCCGAGAGGGAAAGGGGAATTAGAGGGAGTAGGAAAGTGCTAGGTGAGGTGCTGTTGAGTGGGAGGAAGGACGGTATTGGAGGAGAGAGAGTTTGAGGGACTGTTGGTATGAGTTTAAGGAAGGGGGTAAGGGTGAGGGTGAAGTGAGAGGGACGGAGCAGGTGTAAGAGAGAGAGAACCAAGGCTTAGGCAGAGTTTTTCCTCTAAAAATGCGTCAATCCGCTTGGTGCTTCAACCCTTGCCTATTTATAGGCTTGTCAGAATGGAAGGCCAGCTCAGGCTTCCACTCAGAGTGGAAAACCAGCTCACACTTCCATTCAGAGTCAAGTGGGGGACAACGGCTAAGTGGGAATTTTTAATTCCCCCCACTTCCGCCCCTGTCTGCCACCCCCAGGTTTCCTGGATCCACTTGGGTGGTGGAATCCAAGTCAGCACGGGCGAACAGAGGGAGCCGGGTGGAAATCTGAGAGAGGATGGTGAAAATCCGAGTGAGAATGGTAGAATTCCGAGTGAGAATGGTAGAATTCCGAGTGAAAATGACTTGGATCAGCCTCTCAGTCAGCATTCATCCACATTGGAAGTCAATTCCGAGTGGAAAAAAGGGTCGGTCTTCACATTGCCTCCTAAATCCGAGTGGAAAAGGCCCCTTTTATGCTAAAGACCGAATGAAATCATGTTGGTGTTGTGCAATTGGATTGAGTGGGCAATCAAAGAAATTCTGATTGGAACATTCAGTCAGAACCGAGTGAAAACTGACTCGGATTCCCATTCTCGCTTGAGCGTAACAAGAATCGCTTGGGCAAAAGACCTGAAGAGCACTCGGAAATGATCGAAGGATTACTCAGAATTGAGTGAAAAGTGGGTCACTCGGTACTGAGATGTGTGAAATGGGTGAAAGATGTGTGAAATGGTGCTGTTTATACAAAAACTGAGTGAAGTGTGACTCGGAATTGGCTAAAAGATGACTCGGAGATGGGTGAAAGATGACTCGGGAACGGGCGAAAAGTGTCACTCGGAATTGGTAAAAAAGTGAGTCAGAACTAACCAAGAACTGACCAAGAATTAACTCAGAAATGTGAAGTATGGCTCAGAAATTGGTGGAAATGGGGGCTCGGAATTGATTGGCCAAAGGGGCTCGGGAAAGGTTTAAGTATGGCTCGGAAGTGGTACAAATGGTGGCTCGGAAGTGATTTAAGGAGGGCTGACACGGAATTGGTTTGAAGAGGGCTGAATGAGTGAAGTGTCACTCGGTTCTAACTGACTGAAGAGGGACTCTCGGTTCTGATTGAAGAGGAAACACTCGGAATTCCTTCAGTCGGATGTATTTTGCTTAAATCTCATCTCTGTGTGAAGCATTCACTCGAAATTTCTTCAAAAGTGATACAGAACTTCACTGCTTGAAGGATCTACTGGGAACTGACCTTGGAAGCTCTTAATCCGAATAGAACTTGGACATTTTCACTCGGAATTTACCTATTTTCCACTCAAAAATTGGAAGTTTGGCCATTTGCACTCGGACATGGCCTTCTCCTCACTCAGAATTTGGAGACTTGGCAATCTTCACTCAGATCCGGCCTTCTTTCCACTCAGGAATTGAAATCTCACTCGGAATTGACTCATTCTGAGTAATTCTACTCGGATTTGATCCTCCTGAGTCATTTCACTTGGATTTCTCTTCAACAGGGACATACTCCATTCGGCAGTGCTCCAATCTGAGTCATTTCACTCGGATTTCTCTTTAACAGGGACATACTCCACTCGACAATGCTCCAATCTGAGTCATTTCACTCGGATTTGATCATTCCTTAAGTTATTTCATTCGGATTTGCTCCAATCTGAGTTATTTCACTTGGATTTGCCTCCAACAGGTCTATATTCCACTCGGAAATGCTCTAATTTGAGTAATTCTACTTGGATTTGCCTCCAACAGGTCTATATTCCACTCGGAAATGCTTCCATCATAGTCATCTTGCTCGGATCTGATCATTTTTGAGTTATTCTATTTAGATTTGACCATTCTGAATTGGAATTAAGTATAAAAAGAATCATTCCACTTGGACCGGACCAAAAGAGGTGTTCACAGATGCCCCTTTTTACTTTTTGAAGTGAAAAGGAAGTAAAGATATGAACACCGATGTAGGGGGCCAAGTGGGACCTCTTGATCGGTATGGCAACTGATGGTGTGGGCAATCACGAGTCAGTGTGACCTCTTTTTCTTAAAAACGAGCATTCTCCACTTCTGTTTCTCTTCTTCTCTTCTCTCTCTTTTTCCTTTTTCCTTTTTTTTTGAACTCTGAATTGACTAGGAAAAATTGTTTTCAAATGGACAGGAAGTGAGAAGATCAGGATTGACCCCCGGTAGACTGGAAGGTAAAAGGTGTCTGCATAGGCGGACGGGAAAGTAAAGGATGCCTTGATAGGCGGCTGGAAGATAAAGGATGCCTTGATAGGCGGCTGGAAAATAAAGGATGCCTTGATAGGTGGCTGGAAGATAAAGGATGCCTTGATAGGCGGCTGGAAGATAAAGGATGCCTTGATAGGCGGCTGGAAAGATAAAGGATGCCTTGATAGGCGGCTGGAAACTAAAGGATGCCTTGATAGGCGGCTGGAAGATAAAGGATGCCTTGATAGGCGGCTGGAAAGTAAAGGATGCCTTGATAGGCAGCTGGAAAGTAAAGGATGCCTTGATAGGCGGCTGGAAAGTAAAGGATGCCTTGATAGGCGGCTGGAAAGTAAAGGATGCCTTGATAGGCGGCTGGAAAGTAAAGGATGCCTTGATAGGCGGCTGGAAGATAAAGGATGCCTTGATAGGCGGCTGGAATGTAAAGGATGCCTTGATAGGTGGTAAGAAGATAAAGGATGCCTTAATAGGCGGCTGGAAGATAAAGGATGCCTTGATAGGCGGCTGGAAGATAAAGTATGCCTTGATAGGCGGCTGGAAAGTAAAGGATGCCTTGATAGGTGGCTGGAAGATAAAGGATGCCTTGATAGGCGGCTGGAAGATAAAGGATGCCTTGATAGGCAGCTGGAAGATAAAGGATGCCTTGATAGGCGGCTGGAAGATAAAGGATGCCTTGATAGGCGGCTGGAAAATAAAGGATGCCTTGATAGGCGGCTGGAAGATAAAGGATGCCTTGATAGGCGGCTGGAAGATAAAGGATGCCTTGATAGGCGGCTGGAAGATAAAGGATTTGGGGGAGCTAACAGGACGTTTCGTCCGAATTAACTCACTGTTGGCAGGAAATGTAAAGGTTGGGGGAGCTAACAGGACGTTTCGTCCGAATTAACTCACTGTTGGCAGGAAATGTAAAGGTTGGGGGAGCTAACATGACGTCTCGTCCAAATTAACTCACTGGTCCTAAAGGCTCGGGGTGATGTCCCAGTTTGACATGATTGAGAGAATTGCTCTTTGACTGAAAGAGAGTGATCCTGGGGTGATGCCCCCAGTTTGAGATGGTTGAGAAGGAATCTTGGGGAATTACTCTTTGATTGAAAGAGGGTGAACCTGGGGTGATATCCCAGTTTGAGATAGTTTAAAGGAATCTTGGGGAGTGGCTAGAACAAAAGAAATCTAGGGAGATGCCCCAGTTTAATTTGTCTGGGAAGTGTAGTTCTACTGGGGAAGAGAAATTGAGAGATAGCGACTTTAACAGTTAAGGATGAGACTTTAAAGGCGCCTGATGGAAGAAAAAACCTTGAAAGGTGTTGGCTTTAGCGATTATGGTTCCATTGGGGAATGCATGGCAAGCCCGTCGGAGGAGAAAAATCTGATGGATGTCCCAATTTGGGACATTTTAATGAGGGTAACTCCACTGGGGGAAGTGTTGTCCTCTTAGGAAAGGAAGGCGTGGCCTTTGATCTCTGTGGTTCTATCGGAAAGGTAATTCTGTTAGGTATAAACAGGTTTTCCTAAATCTGATTAGGAGATTTTGTTTTTGTTTTTTTTTTAAAGTCCATTTGGTGGCTTTTCCTCGAGAGGAATTCTCAGTCTGTGTTCCTTTTGGGGATGAATGGTGGGTCCACCAGAGGAGAGAAATCTGGGGGATGCCCCAATTTGAGTTACTTGGGAGTTCAGTGCATTGTCTCTTAGGGAAGAGAAATCTAGGGAGATGCTTCAATTAGAGTATGATTGAAAGGATTTTTGGAGAACTACCCCTTGACTGAAAGAGGGAAGACCTAGGGTGATGCCCATTTTCGGAAAATTTGCCTGAAGGAATTAGGGGTGCTTCTCCTTGACAGAAAGAGAATAGAGATGTGGGGAGATGCCCCAGTTTGGAAAATTGGGAGGACTTAGGGGACTGGCCTTTGGCTGAAAAGATTTAGGGTGATGCCCCAGTTTTGGAGATACTGGAGAAGCTAGGGGTGTTGCTTCTCGAATAGAAGAAAAATCTAGGGAGATGCACCAGTTTAGAAAGACTGAAAGTTTTAGGAGTACTACCGCTGGACTGAAAGAGAAAAGTTATGGGGGATGACGCCCCAGTTTGACATAATTAAAAGAGTCCTAGGGGAAACTACTCCTTGACCAGGACATAAGAAATCTAGGGGGATACCTTAGTTCAAACCTTCAGGACACTACCCCTTGGCCGACAAAAGATCTGGAGGTGAGGAATGATAAACTTGGGGGGTAAAGTCCCAGGTTTAAAAGATTTGGGGGTTAATAGGGCGTCCCGTCCAACTTAACCAGGTTCTAGAATATACCAAGTTGATTTCTTGGAGATGCGACCCCTAACATGCTTCATGAACAAGACAGAAACCTTGAGAAGACGCCGGCTTCGACTACAAGGTATTGATGGACTTCATGGAAATCTCAAAGCAAAATGGAAACTCAGAAAGGTGTCATGTTTGGCCATAGAAGGGTGTTTTGTCCAATGATTTGGGTGGGTTATAAGAAGAAACTCGAGGATGACCTACTTTAATGAGTAAAGGCAAGAGTGAGCTTTAGAGACTGATGGACATACACCTGGAAAGTGCCAGTTTTAGCAGTTAAAGCTTGGCACATCTTCTTATTACATTATCCTGCAAGAAAGGTTAGTGGTGCAAAACAAATTGGAACCTGAAAAGACTTACCGCAAAAACACAATCCTTAGAGATTCGAAGTGACTCATGACTGAAACAGAGCAGATGAAACAACCCTAGCTTTGGAAACGTGTCAGGCCCAATCTTCACAATGATTGCTTGAGGCGAGATCAAGTAATAGGAACATCTTGTCCTCATGACTTTAAATTTTCATTACCTTCTCATTTTTATATATTAAGGGAAAACATATGTCTTATCAAATCATGGAAAATCACAATAAATACGTGTTAAAAATAGGTGAGATTGTATTTACAAGTCGGGTAAGTGTGGAAAAAAAGGAAACCAAAAAAAAGCAAGTGAAGACGTATGGGAAATATTAATAATTGGGTAAAGTAGGAATGATTTTACGGATCTTCCAGTGAACTACTGAGAACAAAGCATATCTCAATCCCACATCATGACTCTAAATTCACCACTTGACTCTGCTTCTGAAAAGGTAATCGGACTACGATTACTTGGCCAAAATCTTGATCCCAATTGATTGCCTGAGCCGCTTATTCAGGTTTTCAGGTTACCAGGTTGCTCTAACTTTTGCCTAGGCTGCCCTTCCAGGTTTTCAGCCTAGCAAGCTTCTCTCTCCTTGTGACATCTTTTGGTTTTTGCTTTTCTCTCTTTTTTTGTTTTTTTTTGTTTATTAAGGTTGTGTCCCGCACAACAAAGGTTTAAGCTGATTGCCAATGAGCTTATTTGATCTTTCTCAATTTGATCTCATCCTGTGGGGGAATAGATGTTATTTCAGATAGGAAAATTTACCCCTAACACCATGAATCCAAGGAAACAAAGGCGAGCCCTCTTCGGTACCAATGAGGGGGCTCATTTCGAGCCTTTATCTTTTTGTTCATTATTTCCTCTCTTTTTTGTTATTGTCTTTTTTTTTCATCATTTTTTTTGAATGACCCCTTTGGTACCTTTGTTATGGTCCAGCTATTTTATCCCCTAACCAATGTGGTAAAGAAATATGATATTAATGGTATCACAGTAGACCAATCCATTGGTTACACTGGTGTGGGAATAGTTATACTCCCTTAAAGTTGGGGTGTTGATTGCGACACAGATGAAACATTGTTTTTGTCATGTTCTTAGCTTGATAACATTTATGCCCCCATATGGAAAAGTGATAATTTGATCTATGAATCAGCTTGCCCTAATTGGCATATGCGTAAGGCACCAACCTTGACTTTTTTTTTATCATTTTTTGTTTTTCATTTTTTTTTGTTTTTTTTTGTTAGAGAGTATTTATTGACCATCTTAGCAAGCTTTTGTTATCCACGTCGATCAATGCTAACATTTCTTTGAAGAGTAGATATGCCATTTATGGAGCCTGGCACTATCTTCATTCATGTAGATTTTTGTATCACCAGACTAAGCTTGTAACGTCTTCAGTTGTTTGTGAGTCCTCTTCATTCTGTGTGCTGACCTTGCCTTTGGGCAAAGCCAGGTGACCCTTGTCCAAACATTCTACTCAATTCAGCCAATGAACTTCCGTCTTTGCTACCCTTTTTGTCAGCGCAATCGACTGGGTGGTCAAAGTTATGAAATGGAATTAGGATCTCATTGTTCTCAGAAGGATCATTTCAAACCGGCATTTATTTGGTTTTTCATGGTGAATGAGAAAAAAAGAAGCAAACAAAGGGAAAAGGATTCAAGGTGGCAATAAGGAAAGCAAGAAAAGGCATTTTGAAATTCGACACGTATTTATTGAGAGAAACTTAAAATGATAAAAACATGTTTTTGCCCTTATTACATAACAATATCCCAAAGCCTTAGGCATAGCGTTTGGGTTGAAACGTCATAGAAACAGAAGTTTAAAGTCATAAGGAACTAGGTGGTTTCCTGGTCATAAACCTCTCCAGTTGGCGTGCGATTCACAAAAACTTGCATGCATCCTCTTTACACCCCTAGTCCCTCTTTACCACACTGACCCCAGAAGTCTCATGGTTAGACCTGGGGTTTATGATTATATTGGGACTCCTTTCCTGGAAATCTAGCCACTTGGCTTTAATCAGATCCCTCACTTTGAATTTCAAGGTATGACAGTCCTTAGTAGAGTGCCCCGAGGCTCCAACATGGTAATCACATCGGGCGTTAGGATTATAACCTTTGGGGTAAGGAGGAACCATCGGTTTCAGTGGGCAGGGTACTGCAAGGAAATTACAAAAAAGGTGAGGTAAAAGTTCTGTGTATGTTATAGGAATGGGGTCGAACCGGACCGGTGTTCGACTACCAGTGGGTTTTATTGTGCTTTGGTCTGGATTAGGTGGCTGAGTTTGTACTAGTGGGGGATGATAGGGTTATGGAAGGGAGGACTTAATAGCAGGCAAATGAGAATGGGAAGGTGTTTGAGGGATATACGGACGAAAGTAGAGTTGGAATGGGAAAAGATTAGAGCCCTGGTTAGGGGTAGTGGTGGCCATATAAGGTGTAAAAAGATGGGCAGGTTGAAAGGAAGTATGTGTTATTGGTCTCGGTTGGGCCCTTTTTTGGTTACAGGAAGTTGAATTAGCATCCCCTTTTCTCTTCCCCTTATCTCCCGATGCAGACACTCTTGTGATAGGAGCCCCAAGCGACTGGGAGGACTGTGAAATATGGGGGTTCATCGTCTGTAAATCACGATCCTCTTGTTGGTTATGGAACGGGGGAATTTGGTCTTTTTTCAGTCTAGGAAGGTGGAGTGGGATGGTTGGCAAATGTTGACCATTCTTGACACCCGCAAAGGGTTCCTCCTCTATAATCTTTTTCTCTAAAAGTTTGGCCATCTCTGCCACTTGCTTCCTTAGCTGATTAACTTCACTCCTGAGATTTTCAATTTCTTGCTCTCTTTCAGCCATGAGTCTCCTTTGAAAATCTAGTAAGAGTGTCTTTCGGTGTCGAGTGAAAGAAGAAAAAGAAATGTCAGGTGGAAACAGAAGGAAAGAGAATATCGTGAGAAGCAATCACAGACCTTGACAAGCATCCTTTAACCGTTCCTTAGAACGTATCGTTCAAAAGTACTAGGTATGGTAAACATGGAAATTAATACGGGATAGTGTTGAAGACAGAAAAATCCTTCATTCTGAAATGCAATAAGAGCCTCAAGTTTAGCTATTTCTAGCTCCGGGAACCATGATCCATCTCTTAAAGGTTTGATCCCATATTAATTTCCATATCTTGGTCAAGGGTATTCGTTAAGCTCTGAATAGCCTCCGGTGAGAATAGAAAGAAAGGAGAGAAAGAGCCATTGGGAAATGACGTGCTTTGCAAATCGATACTCCCCTAGTAATTTTCTTGAAAACATTTTTGTATTTAGGGGGGTTACGATTTACTAAAACTTATGTCAAATCAAGGGTCATGTGAGCTACGGATTTTCTGATCATCGACAATACAAAGAAAATTGATTTTTTTCTTTTGATTTCTTCTCTTTTTTTTGATATGTATTTTTTGCTTTTTTTTTATGATTCAAAAGATCTGTAACTCAGGGCCCAAAGACTTGTGCATAAAGAGAAAGAACTACTTGCCCGTTAAAAGATCACTAGTTAAAAGTATGTCATTTTTTTGTGAAAAAAAGTAACCCACTAAATAGGCAAGTAGTCCTCTATTTTGGATCAGAAAAGAGAGTGAGAATGAGAAAAGGTAAAAGTAAAGTTTGCCTCTTTTGTGCCTTAAGGTGGGTTTTTCTGGAGGTCTCCTAATGGTTCTAAGGTTCATCTATCAGTGATACCTCGCATTAGGTGGCTTGTTCTAAAACTTCTAAAGGTCACTAGAGCCAAGATCCTACTCATGATGTTGACCACAAATAGTAGGAAGTATACTAAGTGTGGGCACCATGAATAAGTCGGACTCTAGCTGAGATTCTCACGGTAACCAGACAGGAAGTACATCCCAAATGGCTCCGCTATCAACCTCCCCTAATCTTAAGTTTTATTTGGGCCCGGGTATAGGGTCCCACTCAAAAGTGTGTGCAAATTATGAGTGTAGTGTGTGAAAGAGGCATTCAATACCTGTACCTTACTCATCCTGCACATAGAACAAACACAGAGCAACAAAATAAAGTCGACTACCCTAGGGTTCAATGATCACACAAATATTTACAGAACATAAATGATAGAATACAAACAAAACAGAAACTAAATATTGACAAGAGAATAAAATAAAAAAAAAGAAGTTAAATAATTAATATGCTAATTAAAACATGCGCTATTAAATTGACTGGCTTGACTCTCTCTTTCCCTAGTGGAGTCGCCATCTGTCGCGACCGGGATCGCGGTGGCACGGCCGACCCTCGAAACGATTTGAAAAATAAACAGGGAGTCGCCACCAATATTTTTTTAGGATAAAATACTGGAAAAAACCTTTCGTTAAAGCACTGGTTATAAAAATGAAATTCCATGATTTGGGAGTCTGATTACAGGTGAGGAAGGTATTAGCACCTCACAACTGTCCGTTATAAAAACGGTTACCTCAATTTGATAGCGTGCATTATAATTAGCCCAATAATTATTTTAACTTCTTCATGAAAAGAAAAATGTATGGAACGACAAAATAAACAAAAATCAACACAAAATATCATGAGACCCACAGGACGTCTCGTCCAAATTAATCTCGCTCCGCCCTTTTTTTTAAAAGAGATATTTAAGAAATATGAGATTAACAGGACGTCTCATCCAAATTAATGTTGCTCCTCCTTTTAAAGAAATACTACAAAATATGAGATTAACAAGACGTCTCGTCTAAATTAACCTCGCTCCTTCTTTTTTTTTTAAAAAAAGTATTTAAAAAATATGAGATTAACAGGACGTCTCGTCCAAATTAATCTCGCTCCACCTTCTTTTTGATAGCAAGATAAAAAAATGGAAACTCTAAAAATTAAATAAAGAAAGATGAGCCCGACAGGAACTATTTCCCGCTCCTACGTATTCTCGAGCTTTCGAGAAATCAGGGTCACGTAGTTCTTTAAAAGTTTTTTTATTTTTATTTAGATTTGAAAGAGAAGAAAAAAAAAGGAAACATCCATTTCTCTTTATTATTATTTTTTTAAAAAAAGACTACGGAGCAAAAGAGAGAGGGGAGCAGAAGCTACCAGAGAGAAAGAGAGACAATAAATTCAGAGAAAAGAGAAAAAAAATAGGCGAAAACCGAGTGAGGGAAGAAAATCCGAGTGGGAAAAAAGAAAATCCGAGTGAAAAAATGAAAAATCCGACTAAAAAATAGGGAAAACCGAGTGAAAAAAATGAGAAACCGAGTAAAAAATGGGAAAACCGAGTGAAATTGGAAAAATTCGAGTGGAAAAAATGAAAATCCGAGTGAAAATAGGAAAAATCGAGTAAAAATAGTCAAATCCGAGTGATAACAGGAATACCGGGTGAAAGTTGAGCAAAACCGAGTGATGATGGAGCAGGAAAGCTGATCCAAGAGGGAAAGGGGAATTAGAGGGAGTAGGAAAGTGCTAGGTGAGGTGCTCTTGAGTGGGAGGAAGGACGGTATTAGAGGAGAGAGAGTTTGAGGGACTGTTGGTATGAGTTTAAGGAAGGGGGTGAGGGTGAGGGTGAAGTGAGAGGGACGGAGCAGGTGTAAGAGAGAGAGAACCAAGGCTTAGGCAGAGTTTTTCCTCTAAAAATGCGTCAATCCGCTTGGTGCTTCAACCCTTTCCTCTAACCAGCTCAGGCTTCCACTCAGAGTAGAAAACCAGCTCACACTTCCATTCAGAATGAAGTGGGGGACAACGGCTGAGTGGGAATTTTTAATTCCCCCCACTTCCGCCCCTGTCTGCCACCCCCAGGATTCCTGGATCCACTTGGGTGGTGGAATCCAAGTCAGCACGGGCGAATAGAGGGAGCCGGGTGGAAATCCGAGAGAGGATGGTGAAAATCCGAGTGAGAATGGTAGAATTCCGAGTGAGAATGGTAGAATTCCGAGTGAAAATGACTCGGATCAGCCTCTCAGTCAGCATTCATCCACATTGGGAGTCAATTCCGAGTGGAAAAAAGGGTCGGTCTTCACTTGCCTCCTAAATCTGAGTGGAAAAGGCCCCTTTTATGCTAAAGACCGAATGAAATCATATTGGTGTTGTGCAATTGGATTGAGTGGGCAATCAAAGAAATTCCGATTGGAACATTCAGTCAGAACCGAGTGAAAACTGACTCGGATTCCCATTCTCGCTTGAGCATAACAAGAATCGCTTGGGCGAAAGACCTGAAGAGCACTCGGAAATGATCGAAGGATTACTCGGAATTGAGTGAAAAGTGGGTCACTCGGTACTGAGATGTGTGAAATGGGTGAAAGATGTGTGAAATGGTGCTGTTTATACAAAAGCGAGTGAAGTGTGACTCGGAATTGGCTAAAGGATGACTCGGAGATGCGTGAAAGATGACTCGGGAACGGACGAAAAGTGTCACTCGGAATTGGTAAAAAAGTGAGTCAGAACTAACCAAGAACTGACCAAGAATTGACTCGGAAATGTGAAGTATGGCTCGGAAATTGGTGGAAATGGGGGCTCGGAATTGATTGGCCAAAGGGGCTCAAGAAAGGTTTAAGTATGGCTCGGAAGTGGTACAAATGGTGGCTCGGAAGTGATTTAAGGAGGGTTGACACGGAATTGGTTTGAAGAGGGCTGACTGAGTGAAGTGTCACTCGGTTCCGACTGACTGAAGAGGGACTCTCGGTTCTGATTGAAGAGGAAACACTCGAAATTCCTTCAGTCGGATGTATTTTGCTCGAATCTCATCTCTGTGTGAAGCATTCACTCGGAATTTCTTCAAAAGTGATACAGAACTTCACTGCTTGAAGGATCTACTGGGAACTGACCTTGGAAGCTCTTAATCCGAATGGAATTTGAACATTTTCACTCGGAATTTGCCTATTTTCCACTCAGAAATTGGAAGTTTGGCCATTTGCACTCGGACATGGCCTTCTCCTTACTCAAAATTTGGAGACTTGGCAATCTTCACTCAGATCCGGCCTTCTTTCCACTCAGGAATTGAAATCTCACTCGGAATTGACTCATTCTGAGTAATTCTACTCGGATTTGATCCTCCTGAGTCATTTCACTCGGATTTCTCTTCAACAGGGACATACTCCATTCGATAATGCTCCAATCTGAGTCATTTCACTCGGATTTCTCTTCAACAGGGACATACTCCACTCGGCAATGCTCCAATCTGAGTCATTTCACTCGGATTTGATCATTCCTTAAGTTATTTCATTCGGATTTGCTCCAATCTGAGTCATTTCACTCGGATTTGCCTCCAACAGGTCTATATTCCACTTGGAAATGCTCCAATCTGAGTAATTCTACTCGGATTTGCCTCCAACAGGTCTATATTCCACTCGGAAATGCTTCCATCATAGTCATCTTGCTCGGATCTGATTATTTTTGAGTTATTCTATTTAGATTTGACCATTCTGAATTGGAATTAAGTATAAAAAGAATCATTCCACTTGGACCGGACCAAAAGAGGTGTTCACAGTTGTGATTCCTCCTTTCTTGGGCACCACTTGGACCGGACTGATCCAAGCGTTGTCTGAGATAGGATAAATGATTCCTACATCAAGAAGCTTGACCACCTCTTTCCTGACTGCCTCTTTCATTATTGGGTTCAATCTGCGTTGTGACTGTACTACAGGGGAATAATCATCCTCCATCAGAATTTTATGCATACAAAATAATGGACTGATTCCCTTCAAGTCAGAAATATTCCAGCCAATCACAGATTCATGTGCCTTTAAAACCCTTATTAATTTTTCCACATCCTCTTCTTTTAAGTCAGCATTAATAATGACAGGATGTGTTTCATCCTCTCTCAGGAAAACATATTTTAGATGAGAAGGCAAAGGTTTTAAATCACATTTTTCTTCAGAAACTTCCTTTCCTTTCTCAGCTTCAGAAATTTTCAAATCATGTTTCTTTTCTTTTTCAAAATCACCTACTTCTAATACTTCCAGTAGGTTCAGTATTTCCGAGTGAGAGTCATTTAACTCCTCAGTCTCGGAGTCAAAGTCATCCTCTAAAAAGGTTCGTAAGGCCTCTTCCTCAGTTTTTAAAAGCATTGGAGTCTGGTAACTTTTAATCTCTTCAATCATTAAGCAATCCATCCTTTCAGTCGGATGTTTCATGGAATTGAAGACATTAAAGGTCACCTGCTCCTCCTGAATTCTCAGCATGAGTTCACCCTTTTCTACATCAATCAATGCTCTGTCTGTAGCTAGGAAGGGTCTACCTAAGATTAAAGGGATCTCTCGGTCAGCCTCCATATCCAACACTATGAAATCTACTGGGAAGATAAATTTGTCTACTTTAACTAACAAGTCTTCCAGCATCCCTTGGGGATATTTAATGGACCTGTCAGCCAACTGCAAAGACATGCGAGTCGGTTGTAGGTCATTAATTCCCAGTTTTTCATCAAAGATAGAGACATTAGATTTATACTGGCTCCTAGGTCACAAAGAGCACATCCCACATGAATATCCCCAATTGCACACGGTATTGTAAAAGATCCAGAATCCTCTAGCTTTTGAGGAAGTTTCTTTTGAATGATTGCACTGCACTCCTGAGTGAGAGCAATCATTTCATCCCCCTTAAGCTTCCTCTTCTTAGACAATAGCTCTTTCAAAAATTTTGCATAGGAAGACATCTCTTGCAATGCCTCGGCAAAAGGGATATTTATGTGAAGTTTCTTGAATACATCTAAGAACCTAGCAAACTTCTACTCTTCTATTTGCTTTTTAAACCTGTGTGGAAATGGAGCATTCCTCAGTTTTTCAGGAGTCAGCTTACAAGCTTCCTCCAGAATCAGATTAACCTTTTTCTTTTTCTTTTGATGGACTTTATTTTCTTTTTCTTTTTCTGTTTCATTTTCATTTTCAGCTTCATTATTGACCTGCTCGATTTCTTGCACTATTTCTTTTTCTTTATCTTTTTCTGAGCTTATTTCCTGACTCGGAGATGGAGAAATAATTTTTCCACTCCTAGTGATTATAGCCTTGCAATGTTCCCTTGGATTTACCTTAGTATCTCCAGGGAAATTACTTGCTTGCCTCTCAGCTAATTGCTTAGAAAGCTGTCCGACTTGATTTTCTAAATTTCTTATGGACGCTTCCTGATTTTTGAAACTGGCCTGAGTGGCCTGGATGAATTGAGAAAGTACATTCTCAAGTTCTGATTTTTCTTTAATAGGAGGGTGAGAGGGTTGTTGTGGTCTATTTGTGGGTTAATTTTGTGGGATGTTCTGATTCAAATGTGGACCTTTCTGCCAGGAAAAATTGGGGTGACTCCTATAATTAGGATTAAAGGAATTAGAAAGATAATTCCTTTGATATTGTTGTAGCCCTATATAGTTCACTTGCTCGGAAGGCACATTTGGATCACACATTCCATTCTCATGGTCTCCACCACAAAAGTCACAATTTATCATAGAAACTTGACTCGGCTTTATCAGTTTACTCTGAGCTAGATAAGCATCTTGTGCTTCTAGTTCTAATATCCCTCTCCTAGGGACTAGGCTCCTTTCACTAATCAGACATTCATTACAAGCCATAACGTCAATCAGCTCTATGGCCTCTTCTACAGTTTTAGTTGTTAATGAACCTCCAGCTGAGGCATCAATCAGGACCCTGGTAGCTGGCCTGACACCATTATAGAAAATAGTCACCTGTTGCACATCAGAAATCTGATGATGAGGACATCTCCTCAAACTCTCTTTATACCGATCCCATGCTTCCATCAAAGACTCACCTTCTCTTTGTTGGAAACACGTGATTTCATTGCGCAACTTTGCATATTTAGAGGGAGGAAAGTATTTAATCAAAAATTTTCTTTGCAAGTCCTCTAAGGTGGAAATACTGCCTCTCGGTTGACTCTGCAACCAGGCTTTTGCTCGGTCCCTTAGAGAAAATGGAAACAATCTCAGTCAGATTGCCTCATCAGGGACTCCGTTCATTTTTACTCTATCACAAATTTGGAGGAAGGTTGCTAGATGCAAATTTGGATCCTCAACCTCACTTCCTCCGAATTCTTCATTTCTTACCAACTGCAGTAAAGCTGGTTTAAGTTCGAATTTATTTGCTAAAATTGGTGGCCTAAGGATGCTGGATTGCGATCCTTCTTCAGTCGGCCTGGAGTAGTCACCTAATGTAACTCTCCTCTGTTCCATTTCTTTTTGTTCTTTTTGCTTTTTCTCTTTTCTCAGTTTACGTTCTAACAAGTCGATGTCAGGATCAAAGAAGAAAGGCTCTCCTCTGCTCCTTGACTGCATACAACAAATGTCAAACAAAAGGACGATTCACAGCTACGACTACAGCTACACGAAAATAACAAACTACTACTAATTAAAACACAATTCAAACTACGTAATAAATGCGAACAAAAGTAAAACGGTTCAGTCTAGTACCGGTCCAAGGATTGTTGATATTACTCAACAATCCCCGGCAACGGCGCCATTAACTTGGTGCTAAAATCCCGAGTCATCGAATTGGTGTGAAAAGCTTTGTTTAAAAATTATGAGTCTCAGATTTATATCTTGGCAAGCGCACCAGTCATTAAAATTGTAGTATATTTGATCGTCCCACAGGGATTGTGGTAAGTACCTCAATCTTGGACTAGTACAAGCTGAACCAACAAAAGACGCAGGAATTTCATTCGGTTTTTGGTTGTTTTAGTGTTTTATAGTTGTTTTTGTATTTCCAGAAACAGAGTTAACATAAAATGTAAAAGGTGATTAATAGAAAATAGGTCAGGATTGCTTCGGTTCATAAATTCATCAAGAAACATGCAATTAAAGTATAATCAAACATCATAATCCAGAGGACAATCCGCTTGTGGTTATTCCCTAATTCCTTAGGTGAAAAACACCAATCCTTAAGCATCAAACCTTAATTCCTTAAGTGCTCAATTAACCTAAGAATCTAATACGAAATTGGAGGTTGAACTCTAACTATTCACCTAAATTGATTAGGCCTGAACTAGTTAGAAAGCTGGAAGTTACCTAAGCTTCAACCATGATTCCTCACTAGCGAAGTTCTTTATCAGTTCTGGATTTGTCAATCCAGCGATTTGGATCCACTCCTCAGCTTGTTCGCCTCAGGATCTAGCAGTTGATTTCCTCGCTCACAGCTCCAAGACTCCATTGCTAACCCTCACAATCCCAACCTTAGGGATTTAGAACTCCATTGACTTTGGTTCCATCGAAGGATTGTGGAACATCATGGAGGAGAGGATTTAGAGAGAGAAAATGCGTAGTGAGATGTTCGAAGTTGTGAATGAATTGTATTCTTTGTATTCTATATGAATCTGTCTCTGTTCTATATAGAATATGTACAAACATATATATAGGCATCTACCTACTAACTAACTTAACTGATAACTTAGAAAACTTAAGTTAACGACTAAACTAACAAGCTACATAATTTACATAATAAGCAACTAATTACAGCTCAGATCTTAGCAAGTTACAGCTCATCCTTAGCTAATCACAGCACAGCACCAACTAATAATAGCTCACTACTTCATTACTAAGGTGCAACAGTAGGAGAGAAGGCAGCAGGAAACAACACTGGTGCCGAGTGGATTCTGGAGGGAACAATCACTGTTTTAAATATCAGCCCTTTTTGCTTGAGCGAACTATGTTCTCGCTTGGGCGAACTTGAGATATGTACTACAGTGTTGCCTTCTCGCTTAAGCGTTATGGATAAACTTGAGCGAACTTGAGATTTTTGGGGTCACGCTTGAGCGAATTTGCTTGCTTGAGCGAACTTTGACCCTCGCTCGAGCGAATTTAACTGTCGCTTGAGCCAATTGAGTTTTGAATCAGCATTCTGACATTGACGCTCGGGTTCTTCTTTTTATTTTCAATTGGTTCCTTGTTCTATTTTGGAGTCGGTATCTTGGAAGTCTTTCAAGTCGGATTTTCATTAATTCCTTCTAGTCAACCTTTTGAGAAGTCTTTTCAGTCGGCCTCTTTTGAAGTCTCGGTCAGTTTGGGCTCTTGGACTCTTGGACTCTTTTCAGTCGGATTTGCGAAATATCACTCAGATTTTCCAAATCTCGCTCGGCTTTTTCCTTTCAGCTTGAGCAATTCTTTTCCTGCACCAATAAACAACTAATTTGCCCAGCGTTTGTATGTTGGCTGCTTAATGGAATTACAAATAATCATAAACTCTTAACTAATTAATGTTTTTAACCATTTTCTTACATAAATAAAACACTTTTGAAATAATTAAATAAATTATAAATTGTTAACAATTAGTTAAATAATAAGGCTAAACTAATCACTAAATGATGAATTAAGTCAAATAAAAGGCAGAATAATTAAGTCTTTTCAAGACTTATCACATCCCCAAACTTAAAACTTGCTTGTCCTCAAGCAACTATTTAGATTATTTAACTAACAAGCTGTTATTTAACACAATCAACCTTTCCTTAACTTAGTTCACGCTATAATTATTGAATACCGACCATGCTTTCTTCTCGCAATTTCTAAAAGTATAATAACTTACACCTCCTTTAGGAAACAAGCTGCTGATGCTTTCCTCACTGGTCGGTGTTTCACTCTTCTCTCGGTGTATAGGATAAATAGAATGCACTCATCTCCTGCATACTTTGTTAGATAGACATAGGCTTGCAACAGTTCTAAATGTCATGCCATATGCCATCACAATCAGATCAGTAAGGGCTTTTTAAGCTTATAATGGGGCTGGGCTACAGGCTCAATTATTGTTTTTCGAGTGAATGTCAGGTTATAAGATGTGTCCACTGATGCCTTGACTCAATTTTTAACTTAACTGCCTCTACTTTAGCAAGCTCCATTATTTTCCAAGTGAATGCTAACTTAACACTTTCGGTGCTTTGCACCTTCTTTTTCTTTCAGTCCTTTGGACTTTTCCTTTTCTTTCTTCTTTTCCATCTTTTTCCGATCACATTTTAATCGGTGCTTTGCACCTTTTTCCTTGCTGATTTTTTTCATTTTTCTTCTCAGTTTTTCTATTTTTCTATTTTCCCTTCATTTGCCTCTTATTTATTCATCTATAACCAAGGTCGGAATATGTCCTTAATTGATGCTAGGCACACTCTTCATCCCTAAACTTAGAACTTGCTAGTCCCTAGCAATAAGTAAGACTGAGCAACTCATCAGTAGAACATCCAAGGGTAAATCAGTCAGTTTTTTCGAGATAAAAAGGCTTGTAACGTTAGGTGAATAAACAGAATAAAAGGGTCTCAGGCTCAAACATAATTTTTAGGTCAAAGGATAATTAAATATATTAGGAAGGCTACTTTTTGGCCCTGGCTAAATTAACAAAGAAGGCCTTCATCATTTTCGATTGGCTGGCATACAATCAATTAGCAAGTACTGAAGCAAATTCTGTCTCACTAACTAGCATGCAGGTTCACTCGGAAAAGGATAGAACAGGCTCAAAAGCTACGAATATAATAGTTAATCAGCCAGTCATGTCCCCAAACTTAATGTAAGATCATACATTCAGATTGCTAACTAGCATGCTGAGTAAACAATTAATTAATGATGCAAAAGTTATGGGCTGGGATCCTGAGTTAAATAAAACCGATCAGTTAATTTATCCGACTAAGCTTAAGAGTTAGCAAACTTTAAATTATTAAGATGGATTTGAAATTAAACAATAAGCATATTTTAGCAATTAATAAGTCAGAATATCACTTAAGGAGTGAGTCGGAAAAATACTTCCCTTTTTACCTGAGTGGCTGTAAATGGGAAACACGTGGTTGGATTGGGATGCATGCTTTTACCGATACAATCGAAAAATAGAATAAAATAAGCAATTTTAACAAAGAAAGAAAATTTCATTACAACTAAAATAAACGCGAATTCATTGTTCAGGAAACAGTTAAAATAATGTCACGTTAATTACATAAAAACATCATAATAACACGTAGCAACAACTCAAGCATCCTGATCTTCATTCTCTTTGTCCTGTTGGGAAGATGGTGGGGAATCAGCTGCTCGGGATATGTCCTCTGAGGGAATCGTGAATCCAATGGAAGCCAACCATGCATCTCTGTCAGGCAGGGCTCCCATTTCTACTGTGTGTTCTACCCTCAATTTCGTGGCAATCTTCCTGAGCATGAGATCGTGGTTCAAGACCCGATCATAAATTCCAAGTTGCATCTTCTTCATGACCTGCAATTCCTGCAACACCATAGAAATGTTAGAAGAAGAAGAACCGGCTCCTGCAGATTGCCTGGGACGTTCGGTCTCTCTGGTTTTAAACTTTATAGCATATTCTTCAGCAGCCTTAACATTTCTGAACCCGTGCCTGTCAACATCTTCAACTGCTGGTGCTTCGTTTCTCTCAAGTACAGGGGATGCATTCCTTTAAACCGAAGGAGATGCGTTCCTCTCAGCTTGGCTTTGGCTGTGGGCAGATTCAGAAGAATCAGATATACTGATGGTTGCTACTTCCTTTTCGTTATCCGTTTGCTTTCTTCTCACACTTCCTTCTGCAAAATTTGGTCTAGGTTTTTGCAGGAGTCTCTGTGATCTTCTTTTCATGGTTAATGTTAAAAGAATGCTGATAAACAACCTAAATGAAAAATAAGTACCAAAATCCAAAAGAAACACAGCAAACCAAAAATGTGAGGTGCATGGCTATGAATAGTGGAAGAATATTAACAAAGAAGCAAGAAAATACTAAGATTGTACTTAGAAGTGAACGAAATAAGTGAAATAAGTAGAAAAAATAGTACCTTTCTTAGAAATCAGAAAGTTCCTTTTTGTCTTCAACCCAAGTTTCAGCGTAGGTACTTAGGGTTTGGAAGCTGAAAGGTTTTTTATACTGTTAAAGTCACTTAACTAAGAAACGCGTAAGTATGTTCCAGCTTTATTTATTACTTTATTATTATTATAATATATATATATATATATATATATATTTAGACACTCTTACTCGGATCACATACTGAACAGGTGGAAGATCGAGTGAGAGTGGGAAGAGATACTGAGTGGATTCACGAAAGACAGTGATAAAGAAGACGAACGAATGAGCGAATGAAAGCAATAAGTAAATGAAAGAGTGAGTGGAAGAACAAATGGAAGAACGAGACGTGAATGAATACAGGATGCCAAGTGAACAAAAACTGAATGGAAATGATCCTGAGTGAATGAAGAACGAACGGGTACAAGAACGAGTGAATTAGAGTGAACTAATGAACCGAGTGATCGAATTGGAGACAATGAATGGAAGACTGCAAAGGAAGAGACCGAGTGAATATGGAGAAAGATACCGAGTGATAAAGGACGAATAGAAAAGGACGAGCGGAAGAGTAAGCAAAACAACGAGTGCAGAGAAGGAATGAGTAAATAGAAAAAACGATGAATAAAAGACAAACGGAAAAATGAGCAAAGCTGAGTGAATGAAACAGCAAGTGGAAGAACGAATGGATAAAAGATAGAGTACGGTAATGAAAGACTGAAGGATAGGTGAGGAACGAAAAAGAATGACCGAGTGGAAGAAAGACGAGTAGATTGAGGGTGGATGAAAAAGAAAAAGACAGAGAGGTTTGTGAGAAAACCACGAAAGAATTTAGGTGGAATGAAACAACGAGTAAACGAATACCGAGTGGATTATACCGGGTAAAAATGAAAAAATGAATGAATGAACAACGAGTGGTCGGAAAATGGAAAAACGAGTGAAAGAAATCGAAAGCATGGCTGATTGACCAGGTAAATAAACACGAGTGAAAGATAGAAGAAGAAGAAGATAACCTGAGTGGATAAAAGGACAACTACCGTAGAAACGGAGTGGATGAAAATACTGAGTGGATGAAAAAGAAAAACAGAAGATGAAGCATTCATGAAATAATGAGTGAAAAAGATCGGGTGAATAAGTGACGAATGAAAGAGTGACCGAGTGAATAGAGAACAAGTGAAAGAGATTGGGCAAGGGAATAAGAGACTGAGTGAGAAAGATGATTGGATGAATGAGAAAAATGGAAGACCGAGTGAATACAAGACTGAAAAGAAAATATACTGAGTGAATAGGAGACTAATGGATGCAAAACTGACTGTGATGAGTGAGGAATCCGAGTGATAAAAGGCTGACTGAAATAAATCACCCTTCATCATCTGACCCATTTATTAAATCAACGATCAGAAATCCTTTATTAAAGTCTCTCTTTTTATTCACATCAAAATTTGGAATTTATTGAAGAATGACAAGTGAAGTTCAGTCGAAAAAAAGGGTTAAGAATGAGTAACAGTTATCCGAGTGTACTACTTTCGCTCAAGCTCAGTAAACTTTCGCTTAAGCGCGAAGCAATCAACAACAGCTTCTCGCCTAAGCTATAAGTGCTTCGCCTGAGCGAAATGCAAGAATCAAGCTCGGACTTCCTTCTTCAAAACTTCACAAATTTTATTCAAACTTTATTCATTAAAAAATTTTTTAGTTTTCTTTTCATTAAAAACACTCAGAACGTAGGGCTGCCTCCCTAGAGCGCTTCTTTAAGGTCACTAGCTTGACCTTATGGCATCTAAGAGGATGCTTGCAGTAACAACGAGGTTTTCTGCCTATCAAACTCTCCTCCAAAGTAGAGTTTAAGTCGCTGGCCATTTACCTTAAAAATCCAATCGGTAGTCGGGTCTTTCAGCTCAACTGCACCATGAGGAAAAACCTCATTTACAGTAAAAGGCCCTGACAACTTCGATCTAAGTTTTCCAGGGAAGAGTCTCAGTCGGGAATTGAATAACAACACCTGATCACCCTTTTTAAACTCCTTCTTATTAATCCACTTATCATGCCACTTCTTTGTTTTCTCCTTATAAATGGAGGCACTTTGATAAGCGTTGAGTCGGAACTCCTCTAGTTCATGGAGTTTCAAAACTCTTTCCTCCTGGGATTGGTCAAAATCCAAGTTTAATAACTTTGTGGCCCACCACGCCTTGTGTTCCAACTCCACAGGGAGATGGCAAGCCTTACCGTAAACTAATTGATACGGGGACATGCCAATCGGAGTTTTGAAGGCTGTTCTGTAGGCCCACAATGCATCATCTAATTTTACCGACCAATCTTTCCTAGATTTCCCGACCACTTTCTCTAAGATTCTCTTGATTTCTCTATTTGACAGCTCAACTTGTCCACAAGTTTGTGGATGGTAAGGAGTGGATATTTTATGTAAAACCTCATAGTGACGCAGGGCTTTTTCCATTATTTTATTACAAAAATGTGAACCCCCATCACTAATAAGTACTCTCAGAACTCCACACCTCGAGAAAATATTCTTTTTAATAAACCTAAGCACCACATGTGCATCATTGGTTCTGGTCGGAATTGCCTCCACCCATTTGGAGACATAGTCTACAGCAACAAGTATAAATTCATTGGAGAACGACTTTGGAAATGGTCCCATAAAGTCGATACCCCAGACGTCAAATAAGTCTACAATTAAAATATTTGTCAAAGGCATGCCAGCTTTAGCAGAGAGACCTCCGCTCCTTTGACATTTATCACACCTTTTGACATACACTTTAGCATCTTGAAAGATAGTTGGCCAATAAAAGCCACTTTGTAAAACTTTTGCTACAGTACGGGAGGCACCATGATGACCTCCATAATAGGAGTCATGGCAATACCACAAGAGCCTTTCTTGCTCGGATTCAGGCACACATCGCCTGATCACTCCATCTACTTCTATTTTGTACAGAAATGGATCATCCCAAAGGAAGGTTTTGCTATCATGAAAGAATTTTTTCTTCATTTGGGATGTCCAGCCGTCAGGCACCACCGAGGCACTTTTGAAGTTGGCCATATCAGCATACCATGGCCCGGTGATAATTGCCATCAACCTCTTGTCTGGAAATTCTTCTTTTATTAAAACAGAATCCGATTCACCTTCCAGACGAGATAGTTGATTGGCAACTGAGTTCTCTACTCCCTTTTTGTCTTGTATTTCTAAGTTAAACTCCTGGAGTAACAGAATCCACCTGATTAGTCTCAGCTTAGATTCTTTCTTAGCTAGTAAGTACTTGATTACCGAGTGATCTGTATATACAATGACCTTGGCCCCAATCAAGTAAGCATGAAATTTATCAAATGCATACACCACAGCAAGCATTTCTTTTTCAGTAGTGGTGCAATGTATTTGATTTTCGTTCAACACTTTACTAGCATAATAAATTACATGAGTTAATTTTCCTATTTTCTGACCCAGCACAGCTCCGACTGCAAAGTCACTTGCATCACACATTAATTCAAACGGTAAAGACCAATCGGGTGCTGCAAGGATCAGAGCTGAAGTCAAACTTTGTTTCAATTTTTCAAAAGCCTTGACACAGTTTTCATTAAACACAAACACATGATCTTTTACAAGCAAGTCGGTCAAAGGCTTAGCTATTTTTGAAAAATCTTTTATGAACCTTCTATAGAAGCCAGCACATCCTAGAAAACTTCTCACTCCTTTCACGTTGATCGGAGGAGGAAGTTTTTCAATGATTTCTATCTTGGCTCGGTCCACTTGAATGCCCTCAGCAGAGATTTTGTGGCCAAGGACTATCCCTCCCTTAACCATAAAATGGCATTTTTCCCTGTTAAGAACGAGGTTAGTCTCTTGGCATCTCACCAGCACCTTAGATAGGTTGTTGAGGCATGAATCGAAACTACTACCAAAGACAGAGAAATCGTCCATGAATACTTCAATGAATTTCTCCACCATGTCCCCAAAGATTGCCAGTATACACCTTTGAAAGGTTGCTGGAGCGTTGTACAAACTGAATGGCATGCGCCTATAGGCAAAAATTCCATATGGACAGGTGAAAGCTGTCTTCTCTTAATCTTTTGGGTCAACCACAATTTGGTTATAACCCGAGTAACCATCAAGGAAGCAGTAGTATTCATGACCCGATAGTCTCTCAAGCATCTGGTCAACAAACGGCAAGGGAAAGTAGTCTTTCCGAGTGAAGTCATTCAACCTTCTATAGTCTATACACATTCTCCATCCTGTGGTCGGTCTAGTAGCTATGACTTTATCTTTTTCATTTTTAACAGTTGTGATTCCTCCTTTCTTGGGCACCACTTGGACCGGCCTGATCCAAGCGCTGTTTGAGGTAGGATAAATGATTCCTGCATCAACAAGCTTGACCACCTCTTTCCTGACTGCCTCTTTCATTATTGGGTTCAATCTGCGTTGTGACTATACTACAGGGAATAATCATCCTCCATCAGTATTTTGTGCATACAAAATGATGGACTGATTCCCTTCAAGTCAGAAATATTCCAGCCAATCACAGATTCATGTGCCTTTAAAACCCTTATTAATTTGTCCACATCCTCTTCTTTCAAGTCAGCATTAATAATGACAGGATGTGTTTCGTCCTCTCTCAGGAAAACATATTTTAGATGAGAAGGCAAAGGTTTTAAATCACATTTTTCTTCAGAAACTTCCTTTCCTTTCTCAGCTTCAGAAATTTTCAAATCATTTTTCTTTTCTTTTTCAAAATCACCTACTTCTAATACTTCCAGTAGGTTCAGTATTTCCGAGTGAGAGTCATTTAACTCCTCAGTCTCGGAGTCAAAGTCATCCTCTAAAAAGGTTCGTAAGGCCTCTTCCTCAGTTTTTAAAAGCATTGGAGTCTGGTAACTTTTAATCTCTTCAATCATTAAGCAATCCATCCTTTCAGTCGGATGTTTCATGGAATTGAAGACATTAAAGGTCACCTGCTCCTCCTGAACTCTCAGCATGAGTTCACCCTTTTCTACATCAATCAATGCTCTGCCTGTAGCTAGGAAGGGTCTACCTAAGATTAAAGGGATCCGTCGGTCAGCCTCCATATCCAACACTATGAAATCTGCTGGGAAGATAAATTTGTCTACTCTAACTAACAAGTCTTCCAGCATCTCTTGGGGATATTTAATGGACCTGTCAGCCAACTGCAAAGACATGCGAGTCGGTTGTAGGTCATTAATTCCCAGTTTTTTCATCAAAGATAAAGGCATTAGATTTATACTGGCTCCTAGGTCACAAAGAGCACTTCCCACATGAATATCCCCAATTGCACACAGTATTATAAAAGATCCAGAATCCTCTAGCTTTTGAGGAAGTTTCTTTTGAATGATTGCACTGCACTCCTGAGTGAGAGCAATCATTTCATCCCCCTTAAGCTTCCTCTTCTTAGACAATAGCTCTTTCAAAAATTTTGCATAGGAAGGCATCTCTTGCAATGCCTCGGCAAAAGGGATATTTATGTGAAGTTTCTTGAATACATCTAAGAACCTAGCAAACTTCTGCTCTTCTATTTGCTTTTTAAACCTTTGTGGAAATGGAGCATTCCTCAGTTTTTCAGGAGTCAGCTTAGAAGCTTCCTCCAGAATCAGATCAACCTTTTTCTTTTTCTTTTGATGGACTTTATTTTCTTTTTCTTTTTCTGTTTCATTTTCATTTTCAGCTTCATTATTGACCTGCTCGGTTTCCTGCACTATTTCTTTTTCTTTATCTTTTTCTGAGCTTATTTCCTGACTCGGAGATGGAGAAATAATTTTTCCACTCCTAGTGATTATAGCCTTGCAATGTTCCCTTGGATTTACCTCGGTATCTCCAGGGAAATTACTTGCTTGCCTCTCAGCTAATTGCTTAGAAAGCTGTCCGACTTGATTTTTTAAATTTCTTATGGACGCTTCCTGATTTTTGAAACTGGCCTGAGTGGCCTAGATGAATTGAGAAAGTACATTCTCAAGTTCTGATTTTTCTTTAACAGGAGGGTGAGAGGGTTGTTGTGGTCTATTTGTGGGTTGATTTTGTGGGATGTTCTGATTCAAATGTGGACCTTTCTGCCAGGAAAAATTGGGGTGACTCCTATAATTAGGATTAAAGGAATTAGAAGGATAATTCCTTTGATATTGATGCTGCCCCATATAGTTCACTTGCTCGGAAGGCACATTTGGATCACACATTCCATTCTCATGGTCTCCACCACAAAAGTCATAATTTATCATAGAAACTTGACTCGGCTTTTGGAGTTCTGAAATCTGTATGCTTAGTTTCTCCAAAGCCTGAGTCATCAGTTTACTCTGAGCCAGATAAGCATCTTGTGCTTTTAGTTCTAATATCCCTCTCCTAGGGACTAGGCTCCTTTCACTAATCAGACATTCATTACAAGCCATAACGTCAATCAGCTCTATGGCCTCTTCTACAGTTTTAGTTGTTAATGAACCTCCAGCTGAGGCATCAATCAGGACCCTGGTAGCTGGCCTGACACCATTATAGAAAATAGTCACCTGTTGCACATCAGAAATCTGATGATGAGGACATCTCCTCAAACTCTCTTTATACCGATCCCATGCTTCCATCAAAGACTCACCTTCTCTTTGTTGGAAACACGTGATTTTATTGCGCAACTTTGCATAGTTAGAGGGAGGAAAGTATTTAATCAAAAATTTTCTTTGCAAGTCCTCCAAGGTGTGAAGTTGCATATGTAAGTATGCAAAGTAGTTTTGATGAATGACAAAGTATTCATGATGATGATGGAATGGCAAAGGTTCAGAAACAAGAAGGTTCAAGCACAAAGACAATGGCCAAGAATAAAAAGATGAAGATGCCTCACAAAGAGTTAAAGAAACATGAGCTATGGAAGACAAGGTTGATGACATGAACTAAATCATGAAGAACAAGCTCATAAGTTGAAGAAGAATCAAGGAAACAAGCATGAGGATCAAAGGAATAAGCCATGGGTCAACACATATCAAGAACATATCAAAGACCTTGAAGAAGTACATGTGCTAATTGATTAAACCATTGCCATAATCGATTACATAGGTTCTGGAACGAACATAATCGATTATAGATAAAAGGCTAATCGATTACCAATTAAAAAGGTTAAAGACTGAGCATCAGGTATGATGTCTAATCGATTATGGAAGCCACACAATCGATTAGGAAGCCACTGAAATTAAAGTAATCGATTACATGAAGTCCTAATCGATTACCATGCTGCGAGACACAAATTAAGAGCATCAGGTATCAATCATAATCGATTACAAGACAAGGAATAATCGATTAGAATGGTTCTGTTTCTAAGATAATCGATTACAGTACAAATGCTAATCGATTACCAGCTGCATAACACTGAAGATTCCAAATCGTAATCGATTACAGATCAAAGGCTAATCGATTACCATAGTGTCAGAACGTGGGAAAATGCTTTTAAGTGGAACTCCAGCTCATTTTTTCACTCCCACTTTGTGCCCATGCTAAGGTAACCGTTGGAGACAATGTGCAACGGCTGGAAACCCTAAAAATGGCTATAAATGAAGCATGGATTCAAGAAAGAGAAGAGTGACACAAGAGAAGAGACCAAGGCACAACACAAGGCAATCAACATCCTTCTTCTAGAGGTCTTCTTATTTCATTTCTCTTGTATATTCTGCAACTCTTGTTTCTAAACTTGCATATTGCTTTAAGAGTTGTTAGATTATGAGCTTTAATTTGCATATCCTCTCTTGTTGAGAGTTAGAATTTGTGAGAGCCTTTATTTGTGTATCTACTCTATTGAGAGAGTTAATTGCTTGTAAACCAAACACCAAAACACCAAGGTTTATTCACTCTAGGTTGAGTGGTTGTTCACTCTAGGTTGAGTGGTCACAAAGGTTGGGGTTCAACCTTTGGGTATTGAGAGATTGTGAGATTGGGTGGGTTGCCCTTTGCTTGTGAGGATTGAGTTCTTGAGTGTGGGACACTAGGAAGCTGCAATTGCTCAAAGCTTGTATCTCAAATCTTCAATAGTGGAATCCTTCAAGTGGGTTGCTTGAAGGCGAGACGTACACCGGGTTGGTGGAACTCGTTAAATTTGGTTTGCATTTCTCTCTACCTTGAACTCCTTATACAACTGTGTATATAAACTGTCTATTGAAATGCATGAGCTAAATATGTGAATCAAAGTTATTGTTCAAGTAGAATACTTAACTCTGCATGTCAAGTGTTTGATATTTTGCTTGAATCAATATTTGGTGAAGTTCTTCAAAACTGGAAATTACTATAACTTACCAAATATCTAATACATTGTTTCCTATTAAGTCTTGTGCGATACTTACTTGATTGCTATTACTTCTCACATTCACAAGGTGTTTGATAACTTGAATAAGCTGAATCTTTATAGGAAACATCACATTATTGACAAATAAATCTGTGCACTCTAACTGTTTGATAAATTGTTCAAACCAATAACTTGCTTGTTTATCACACTTAAAGCTAAATATTGTCATTGCACATCAAGTGTGTCATAGTGTGATATGTGCATAAGAGTTGTTGTCTCTTCATTATTGCATCATTTGTATATTACTAACCATTTCCAAGGGGATTCCGTGCAAAAATTTGAAACACTCAATTCACCCCCCCTCTTGAGTGCTGAGGCCTTGGCTAACAAGTGGTATCAGAGCTTGACTCTTGCCACAAGGCTTAACAGCTGCAGGAGATCAAGATGGCCTCTACCTCTTATGATGCATTTCCACAAAATGGCACAATAAGTAGACCTCCAATCTTCAATGGCAAAGACTATGCTATTTGGAAAGAAAGGATGAAAATCTTTATCCAATCCTATGACCTCAAGGTATGGAATGCTATTCAATTTGGTCCTTTCATTCCTATGCATATTATCAATAATATAGAATGTATGAAGCCCATGAACTTGTGGACTATGGAAGAAGAAAGAAAGGTACAATTTAATCTTAGAGCTAAAATTCTTATCACATTAGCATTAGAACCTAATGATGTTTCTAGAGTTATTACTTGTAACAATGCTAAAGAAATATGGGAAACTCTTGAAACAATATATGGAAATACTAATGACGATCAAGATGCAAGAATTAGTACTCTTTCTAGAAAACATGAAGAATTAAAAATAAGTCCGGAAGAAGAGATCAATGAATCGGAAGAAGAACTTGCATGCCTAATGACAAAGCACTCCCAATATGATGAGGTATGCTCTTTAAATGCTTTTAATGACGATAATGATGATGAAATTGATAAGGATGAATTATTAGAAGCATTTGAAGAATTGCATGAAAAATTTGTCTTGTTATCAAAGAAATATGCATGCTCTAAACAAACCATTTTGACTCTTGAAAAAGAATTGCATGATGTTCACATAGAAAAAGAATATCTTAGAGTTCAAAATGATGAGTTAATAGCTTCAAATGTATCTCCTAGGACTTGTAATGGTAATAATGATTGTGTGATTATTGATAAATGCATGCTTCTTGAAAAAGAGAATAAAGAACTAAAAGAAGCACTTAGCAAGCTTATAAGTAGTCAAAAGAATCTAAGTGCACCTATTGAAAATCAAAGGCATACACTTGATAGAAGAAAAATAGGTCATTACAAGAACCCTTTTGCATCCTACAAAGAAAAATCCAAATCCTCTCTTAGATGCATAAACCATGAAAGAAAAGGGAACTCATTGTCTAATTGTTTTAAAAGAAAGCACATAGAACATAATAGGAACCATTACAATTCTACTATGACTTATTCTTTGGATACAACATGTTTTTATTGTGGAATGTGTGGTCATATATCTTCTAGTTGTTTTATAAAGAAATCTCGTCAAAAGCATACAAGAAAGGTATGGATTCCAAAACAATCTTGAAATCCCAAACTAACAAGGAAGGACCTAAATCTCAAAGGGTACCTTAAAATTTTGAAATCTTGTAGGCAAACTTTGAAGCAATAACTTCTCATTGATGGGTGACCAAATCTCATGGCCTAAGGAGATATCAAGTATCTCAAAATCTATTCCAAAAGACAAAGGAGAAGAATAAAGCAAGCCAAGACTATGATGACTCATCATACATCTAGAAGGAAATTGAAGCTCTTGTAAATACCATTCAAACAAAGAGATAGTCAAGAAGCTTCAATGTGACTCACACAAGATGGATTGCACCAAGACAAAATCCAATGGACAAACACTAAAGATGATACAACAAGAGGTGTAAGTACTTATCATACAATTTATATGAATACTCATTCATAATAAATCTTGATATACGAAAATCTTACCTTGATTTGATATGCATGCTTGAGCATGAAAGGTGTTAAGTTTTGAGATGATGTATGAATAATCTTAGGACCCCTTCAACTCATGAAAACCTTAGGATCAATAGTGTTTGTACATAATAATTGATGATGATTGATCGTGAGTTTGATGAATGATTGTTTGAATAAGATGGTACATGAAAAACTTGAGATATATTCATCCATGTGAGTTAGAAAGGATTGAAACATGATGCTTAGATTCAAAGTCTTAAATGATGCATGAACTCTTGATGTATAAATTCTTGGATGATGTATGAATCCTTGAAAATGTATGAACTCTTAAATGATGCATGAATGATTAAATATGAATTCTTGATGATGTATCATTTATATGTTGTTTAACTAGTGGTATCTAAATAACAAACATCTTCCTTTAACAATGGTATGAATTGTATTAGTAAGAGGAAGAGATTATGAGGACATAATCTTGATTATGTGCTTATCACTATGCCTTGATAATAAATACATATATTGCGTGTACAAGTGGTATCTATGCTTTGACAATCTATGCAATTATATTCCTAGAGATAAAAGCATGTATGTTACAACAAGTGATTGCCTAGACTTTAACTTCATGATTGTAACATCATAGGCATGAACATGATGATATGTTAAGAAACAATGCATGATATGATAAGTGATAATGCATACCATGATCATGCTTGGGCAAGTGATATCCATCTTGATTGACCTTATAATTCTTATCTACACCATATGTTTGATGATGCACAATCTTGATTGTGAAAAGAAATTTGAAAGTATTACATCATTGAGATTGAAAAGAATTTTTGAATAACATGATGAACAATGATGATTGCTAAAAATCTTGTGTTGAATGCTTAAATGTTAGTAATTGATATCAAGAGCTTAAATTAGCAAATCAATAAAGTGGTATCAAAATCTATATTTATCCTTGTTAAATTACATGATTAAGGGGGAATTTTATAACATTTTTTTTAACAAGTGATATCTATTGATGATATGTTATCTCTTTATCAAGTGGTATAAAAAAAATTGAGCAAATCTTTTTTTGGAAAACTCTCTTTCCAAAACAATACTGCATCAAAGACCCAAAATTGGTACAAACTCTTGTGGACTCAATGCTACTAACAAAATGCTTTGCAAAGAGTTTAAGGTTATGTAGGATGACTCAAAATGGCAAATCAAACTACCAAACTGGGCGAACAAAGAATTGATCAAGGAATGCAACATGGATAAAGCAAAATGCCACACAAGGATGTGAAAAAGGGTATAAAGATTGGAAAAATACCAAGGTATGATCGAATTTTTTACTCTACCATCATGATCTATGAATTATCATATTAACAAATGGTATGAATAACAAATCTCACGAGCTGAATATATCACTTCATCCCTGCTCTGATACCTAGATATAAGTATACATTGTTGAAAAATCTTCTATGATTACTACTCTGATACCTAGAAATGCATCAAGCTATATCAATGAAATGAGTAACAAGTGGATTGTTATATGCAATGGCATCTAACCTCTGAGTGGTATCTATTCATATTATGGTATTTATTGTTTCAACAAGTGGTATCTATTAAAGAGGAGATCATATGCTTAACAAGTAAACAAATGGTATCAGACTTGATTAAATTGACCTACAAGTGGTATAAGACTTGATCAAATTGGTATAATCGATTTCACATGTCAATAAGTGGTATGATCTTTCATAAGTGGTATAATTTTACAAGTGGTATCAATTACAATAGTAAGGGGGAGCATACACATGAATGATTATCCTTCATTTCACTTCTCTATGATTATGTTTATGGCACTCATGCTCTTACTCAACTATATGCTTACTTGGAAAATTATTCTTGTGCATTTGATGATGCCAAAATAGGAGAAAACTATGTGCTTACTTGAAATGATATATAAAAGAATCATGTGACGTTTTTGAAAATGATACTCACTACATGATTAGAATAAGTTAGCAATCTATCGCATGCTTACTTGATGAATAAATTATGTGATTGCTTATTGACTCTAGATGCAATAAAATGGTATATATCATTGATCATGCTTTAAGCTTTGATTTGAAATCCATATGAAATACTTGCTTAATCTCTCTTATTCAAATACATGAGTTTATATGTTGATGGCATAGAATATATTAAGGTGATAATCTTTTTGATGATGCCAAAGGGGGAGAGATTAGTGGAAGAATCCATTTATGCTAAAAAGGGGGAGAGATATCATGCTTCCATCATTTTATATGTTTAAAACAGTTGGCATAAGTTATAAGATTAAGGGGGAGAATAACACTTAAACAATGAACTTAACTAGCATTCATTATATCATATAGGGGGAGAATACATATAACCATTGATTGTCATTATTCTGTGAAACTAACACCCCACAAGATGAACATTGGTTGTCATCATCAAAAAGGGGGAGAATGTGTTTAAATGTTGAAACAGGTTTTGATAATGACAAACATGAAGATTAAGGCAAAGACTCCTAAAGGAAGAAAGGATATTACCATGAAGCCAATATGATGAATTTGCAACACATAAATACAAGCCATATGGAACATCAATTGTCATCATCAAAAAGGGGGAGAATGAAGTTGCATATGTAAGTATGCAAAGTAGTTTTGATGAATGACAAAGTATTCATGATGATGATGGAATGGCAAAGGTTCAGAAACAAGAAGGTTCAAGCACAAAGACAATGGCCAAGAATAAAAAGATGAAGATGCCTCACAAAGAGTTAAAGAAACATGAGCTATGGAAGACAAGGTTGATGACATGAACTAAATCATGAAGAACAAGCTCATAAGTTGAAGAAGAATCAAGGAAACAAGCATGAGGATCAAAGGAATAAGCCATGGGTCAACACATATCAAGAACATATCAAAGACCTTGAAGAAGTACATGTGCTAATTGATTAAACCATTGCCATAATCGATTACATAGGTTCTGGAACGAACATAATCGATTATAGATAAAAGGCTAATCAATTACCAATTAAAAAGGTTAAAGACTGAGCATCAGGTATGATGTCTAATCGATTATGGAAGCCACACAATCGATTAGGAAGCCACTGAAATTAAAGTAATCGATTACATGAAGTCCTAATCAATTACCATGCTGCGAGACACAAATTAAGAGCATCAGGTATCAATCATAATCGATTACAAGACAAGGAATAATCGATTAGAATGGTTCTGTTTCTAAGATAATCGATTACAGTACAAATGTTAATCGATTACCAGCTGCATAACACTGAAGATTCCAAATCGTAATCGATTACAGATCGAAGGCTAATCGATTACCATAGTGTCAGAACGTGGGAAAATGCTTTTAAGTGGAACTCCAGCTCATTTCTTCATTCCCACTTTGTGCCCATGCTAAGGTAACCGTTGGAGACAATGTGCAACGGCTGGAAACCCTAAAAATGGCTATAAATGAAGCATGGATTCAAGCAAGAGAAGAGTGACACAAGAGAAGAGACCAAGGCACAACACAAGGCAATCAACATCCTTCTTCTAGAGGTCTTCTTATTTCATTTCTCTTGTATATTCTGCAACTCTTGTTTCTAAACTTGCATATTGCTTTAAGAGTTGTTAGATTGTGAGCTTTAATTTGCATATCCTCTCTTGTTGAGAGTTAAAATTTGTGAGAGCCTTTATTTGTGTATCTACTCTATTGAGAGAGTTAATTGCTTGTAAACCAAACACCAAAACACCAAGGTTTATTCACTCTAGGTTGAGTGGTTGTTCACTCTAGGTTGAGTGGTCACAAAGGTTGGGGTTCAACCTTTGGGTATTGAGAGATTGTGAGATTGGGTGGGTTGCCCTTTGCTTGTGAGGATTGAGTTCTTGAGTGTGGGACACTAGGAAGCTGTAATTGCTCAAAGCTTGTATCTCAAATCTTCAATAGTGGAATCCTTCAAGTGGGTTGCTTGAAGGCGAGACGTACACCGGGTTGGTGGAACTCGTTAAATTTGGTTTGCATTTCTCTCTACCTTGAACTCCTTATACAACTGTGTATATAAACTGTTTGTTGAAATGCATGAGCTAAATATGTGAATCAAAGTTATTGTTCAAGTAGAATACTTAACTCTACATGTCAAGTGTTTGATATTTTGCTTGAATCAATATTTGGTGAAGTTCTTCAAAACTGGAAATTACTATAACTTACCAAATATCTAATACATTGTTTCCTATTAAGTCTTGTGTGATACTTACTTGATTGCTATTACTTCTCACATTCACAAGGTGTTTGATAACTTGAATAAGCTGAATCTTTATAGGAAACATCACATTATTGACAAATAAATCTGTGCACTCTAACTGTTTGATAAATTGTTCAAACCAATAACTTGCTTGTTTATCACACTTAAAGCTAAATATTGTCATTGCACATCAAGTGTGTCATAGTGTGATATGTGCATAAGAGTTGTTGTCTCTTCATTATTGCATCATTTGTATATTACTAACCATTTCCAAGGGGATTCCGTGCAAAAATTTGAAACACTCAATTCACCCCCCCCTCTTGAGTGCTGAGGCCTTGGCTAACAAGGTGGAAATACTGCCTCTCGGTTGACTCTGCAACCAGGCTTTTGCTTGGTCCCTTAGAGAAAATGGAAACAATCTCAGTCGGATTGCCACGTCAGAGACTCCGTTCATTTTTACTGTATCACAAATTTGGAGGAAGGTTGCTAGATGCAAATTTGGATCCTCAACCTCACTTCCTCCGAACTGTTCATTTCTTACCAACTGCAGTAAAGTTGGTTTAAGTTCGAATTTATTTGCTGAAATTGGTGGCCTAAGGATGCTGGATTGCGATCCTTCTTCAGTCGGCTTGGAGTAGTCACCTAATGTAACTCTCCTCTGTTCCATTTCTTTTTGTTCTTTTTACTTTTTCTCTTTTCTCAGTTTACGTTCTAACAAGTCGATGTCAGGATCAAAGAAGAAAGGCTCTCCTCTGCTCCTTGACTACATACAACAAATGTCAAACAAAAGGACGATTCACAGCTACGACTACAGCTACACGAAAATAACAAACTACTACTAATTAAAACACAATTCAAACTACGTAATAAACACGAACAAAAGTAAAATGGTTCAGTCTAGTACTGGCCCAAGGATTGTTGATATTACTCAACAATCCCCGGCAACGGCGCCATTAACTTGGTGCTAAAATCCTGAGTCATCAAATTGGTGTGAAAAGCTTTGTTTAAAAATTGTGAGTCTCAGATTTATATCTTGGCAAGCGCACCAGTCGTTAAAATTGTAGTATATTTGATCGTCCCACAGGGATTGTGGTAAGTACCTCAATCTTGGACTAGTACAAGCTGAACCAACAAAAGACGCAGGAATTTCATTCGGTTTTTGGTTGTTTTAGTGTTTTATAGTTGTTTTTGTATTTCCAGAAACAGAGTTAACATGAAATGTGAAAGGTGATTAATAGAAAACAGGTCAGGATTGCTTAGGTTCACAAATTCATTAAGAAACATGCAATTAAAGTATAATCAAACTTCATAATCCAGAGGACAATCCGCTTGTGGTTATTCCCTAATTCCTTAGGTGAAAACACCAATCCTTAAGCATCAAACCTTAATTCCTTAAGTGCTCAATTAACCTAAGAATCTAATGCGAAATTGGAGGTTGAACTCTAACTATTCACCTAAATTGATTAGGCCTGAACTAGTTAGAAAGCTAGAAGTTACCTAAGCTTCAACCATGATTCCTCACTAGCGAAGTTCTTCATCAGTTCTGGATTTGTCAATCCAGTGATTTAGATCCACTCCTCAGCTTGTTCGCCTTAGGATCTAGCAGTTGATTTCCTCGCTCACAACTTCAAGACTCTATTGTTAACCCTCGCAATCCCAACCTTAGGATTTAAAACTCCATTGACTTCGGTTCCATCGAAGGATTGTGGAACGTCATGGAGGAGAGGATTTAGAGAGAGAAAATGCGTAGTGAGATGTTTGAAGTTGTGAATGAATTGTATTCTCTATATTCTATATGAATCTGTCTCTGTTCTGTATAGAATATGTACAAACATATATATAGGCATCTACCTACTAACTAACTTAACTGATAACTTAGAAAACTTAAGTTAACGACTAAACTAACTAGCTACATAATTTACATAATAAGCAACTAATTACAGCTCAGATCTTAGCAAGTTACAGCTCATCCTTAGCTAATCACAGCACAGCACCAACTAATAACAGCTCACTACTTCATTACTAAGGTGCAGCAGTAGGAGAGAAGGCAGCAGGAAACAACACTGGTGCCGAGTGGATTCTGGAGGGAACAATCACTGTTTTAAATATCAGCCCTTTTTGCTTGAGCGAACTATGTTCTCGCTTGGGCGAACTTGAGATATGTACTGCAGTGTTGCCTTCTCGCTTAAGCGTTATGGATAAACTTGAGCGAACTTGAGATTTTTGGGGTCACGCTTAAGCGAATTTGCTTGCTTGAGCGAACTTTGACCCTCGCCCGAGCGAATTTAACTGTCGCTTGAGCGAATTGACTTTTCAATCAGCATTCTGACATTGACGCTCGGGTTCTTCTTTTTATTTTCAATCGGTTCCTTGTTCTATTTTGGAGTCGGTATCTTGGAAGTCTTTCAAGTCGGATTTTCATTAATTCCTTCCAGTCAACCTTTTGAGAAGTCTTTTCAGTCGGCCTCTTTTGAAGTCTCGGTCAGTTTGGGCTCTTGGACTCTTGGACTCTTTTCAGTCGGATTTGTGAAATATCACTCGGATTTTCCAAATCTCGCTCGGCTTTTTCCTTTCAGCTTGAGCAATTCTTTTCCTGCACCAATAAACAACTAATTTGCCCAGCGTTTGTATGTTGGCTGCTTAATGGAATTACAAATAATCATAAACTCTTAACTAGTTAATGTTTTTAACCATTTTCTTACATAAATAAAACACTTTTGAAATAATTAAATAAATTATAAATTGTTAGCAATTAGTTAAATAATAAGGCTAAACTAATCACTAAATGATGAATTAAGTCAAATAAAAGGCAGAATAATTAAGTCTTTTCAAGACTTATCACTTGATTTCTGGCTTGGAGAAAGAGATTGTTTGCCTCAATTAATGCAATGTAGTTTTAATTTGAGTCTCAAGAGAAATTAGCGCAGTTTGAGTTTCTAAAAACGCGTACTGATGTTTTCCATGATTCAACGCATGATTCAAGTGATGAATTGATTCATCCAGGGCATTTTTCATCAGAAACAATGAGTGAATCGATTCCTGGGCAAGGGGAATTGATTCCTAGATGCATGAATTGATTCCTTGGGTCACTGAATCGATTCCTTGGTGCATTTCAAGGCAATGAATCGATTCTTTCTACTGTGAATCGATTCCTTTGTGCATTTTAAGGCAATGAATCGATTCCTGCTGTTGTGAATCGATTCCTTCATGCAATGAATCGATTCCTTTGACTGTGAATCGATTCCTGATGTTTTTAATACGCATGAATCAATTCCTCTGTGTGTTGAATCGATTCTTAGCTTCTCCTGGACCTGTTCCCTTAATTTTTATGTATTTTGATACGTTTTAGGTTCTACTTTACATGGTACTTTACATATTCATTTAATCCTTGTTTATTTGACTCATGTAAGCTTGATCTCCATGCTTTCTAATTAATTGCTTGTACAACATCCTTTGTATTTATCAATTAAATTTCTTGATCCTTCAATTATTTGTCATTCATTAAAACCTGTTTCAACATGCAAACACAGTTAGTGGAGAGCAGAGCTCATTAGGCATTGTGTATGTGTGCTGATAACATATGTTAAAACTATGCATATGTATATTATTTATTAGTGGAGAGCAGAGCTCATTAGGCATTGGTTTTGTGTACTGATAACATAATATTTTTATGCATGTGTATTGTTGTTTTTCTTTTCTCTTTAGCGAGTCATGTATATTATTATTTTTCTTTTCTTTTCTTCGAGGATTATCAGAATACTTAACAGGCTAAAACGCCTAAAAACACAGCGACAAAGAAAATCGTATATCTCTTGATCTAACCGTCGGATCACAACAAAACTCAAGATAACGATTCCTAATTACGCAACGGAGTTAAAATTGAACTAAAACAAGGTGAAACCCCCTTACCCTAATGGGCAGTTTCGGTTTTGGTTAGGGAAAAAGAGCCGAACGTCATAATTTTTTTGATGGTTACTAAACTTACTTCAGCCGCCCCCGATCACTCCTAAATCCTTTAAAAACCAACATGCAAAGTTCCATCAAGTGACTATAAGTTACGGCCAGCAAAGGAATTTATAGGATAGCCATGAATTTAATTAAAATCGAAGGAATGATTGCTGAAAATTTACCGTTCACTTAAAATCTTTCATCGTTCATCACCGGTCGTCGCTGATCGTTCCCGATCTTAAGAAAACACAACATGCACACAAAATTTAGTAAGTGAGGTCATGGTTTTGGGACCCCCTAAAACAGAGAAAAAGACTCCAAATTCTCAAGATTGCAAGTTGAATTTTGGCCCAAAAAATATAAGGACATGATTCAAGAATTAAAATGAAAAAGCCTTACCTTGGTAGCCTTGGGTGGTCATGGTTAGGAGGAGGTGATGAAACTTGGTGGATGGGGATTGAATGATGAATTCAAGAGGTGATTAAAAGCAAGGATGGTGGCCAATAGACACATGCATGTTGTAGAAATTTGTTAGAGATAAGAGTTCAAGGACAAGGCTTGAGAACCTTATCTCATGGTTTAGAATGGTTGCTACGGGTAAGGAGGTGGTGGAGCATGGTGAGAGGCAGCCTAGATGATGGTTTATGGTGAAGAATGGAATTTAAATAGGGGTTATTTGGTGGGAGGAGGGTCACGGGTTCAAGAGGAAAAAGAGAGGAGGAGAAGATAATTCATGATGGTTGGTGGTGGTCCATAGTGAGGCCGTGAGTGAAGAGGTGACTGTGGTGGTTGCTGGAGTTAAAGTAAAAAGAAGGAGGAGAGGCTGCGTTTTGGTAACTTAGGAAAAGAATGAAGCTTGTTGCATGTGGAGACCAAGAGACAACAAATGTTATAGTGAAAAGAGAAATTTGAGTAGCCAAGGCTTAGAACTTGTTTAGCAAGTCCTTCTTCAGCAAGGTGAGTGTGGGGCAAGGGATTAACATAGAAGCAACAAGTGTCTCTTATCACTTCTAATTGTAAGACAAGGAGTTAGGGTGAAGGAGACAAGTGTCCATGCATGTTGCCATGTGATTGGTCCATTTCCATGCAAGACTGAGGTGTCAAGGTTCTAGAATGTCAATTTTCTTGGGCTTTTAAGGGCTAACGCAGGCTAAATTAGGAAAATAGCTCAACATACGAATTGTAGACCTTTTTCTTATTTTTAAATTTATATATGGCACAAAAATTTTCATTGAAAAATGAGAAAGTTATGGCCCAAATATGAAAATAGGGTAAAGTTGTGACAAGATTATTATTTCTTGCAAAGATTAATTTTATGGGCAAAATTAGTGAAAAATTTGACTTTGTGCCCTTCATCAAAGCTGTAGGGAATTGAGTTAAGAAAATTTTGGTGAAAGAATTGTTTGATTTCATGGTCATACGAGTGAGAAACACAAAAAATGCTAAACATGTTGCAAGTTGTCACTAGGAAAACATGAATCAGTGTGGTATTTTAAATTCTGGGATTTATGGAGCAATTTTAAATTCTAAGAAACACAAAAAATTCTAAACATGTTACAAGTTTGTAGATTTTCTTTTTCTCTGTAATTTGATATATCATATATGATTATCCAAGTTTGGTAGTCTGAGATATACCCAATTTACTATAGGGTGTTCCAGGAGCTTCTTGGATTAGCTATGTCTTTGGAAATGAATTCACCATTAATTCTCCTTTGAGAATTGGGTTTCATGCCCTTCATAAACATTATAAAGACTTACGATACAGATCCATATAAAAAATAACGGGGTGATTTAGGCACCGGACGAAGGAGATATACAAATTTTAATGAAGACTGCCCGCATGATAATGAAACAGCCAAGGGGTTGCAAAGATACATTAAACTGTACTAATCTAGGGGATTTATGATAGCCAACCGTAAGAGCATGGGGTATCACGTAATAAAAAGAATATCATTTCCACAGAGATTGTGCCCAAGTACTAGTTTTTGTAGTGGTTCAATTATCCAGACAATTCTCAAAGTGACTTTTAATGCAGAAAGTTTTTAAAAACAAAATCCAAATACATGCGAACTTTAAGAACTAAACTTCTTTACTTTGAATTAGATCAAATGAATGGTAAAACTCTTGGGATTCGGGTATGCGATCGCGTCATGTATTGATTTCACCAAAGGCCTTTCTATTTATGAATTCGTGTTAAGGTAAGACTTTCGAATTTAATTAACACTTTCCTCTCAGAATAACATTAATATGCCCAATTAATAAAGAACCACATTTAATCTATTATTTAGACTCATTAAGAACAATGAAATCCCATGTAACCTCAGAGTGTCATGTTCACTTTCGTGACCTATAACCCTAAGTTCAATTTCATGTGTTCAAACAACCAATTAATCTTTCAATTATCTTAGTATTTAAGTTCGATTAAGCCTATCTCTAGATCTTCAAAAACATTAAGCACTCATAGAAATTGAATAGAAACGAGGGTTCCATAAATAGAAAAATCTCAGGTTCAATTCAATACAATAACATGTCATACCCCTAACCCAAGATTGTAGTTTAGTTACACATGCCTAATTCAATAAACCCAAAATAGAGATCATGTTTAGAAGATTACACAATTTAGAGAGAGACTTAAAGAGAGAAAAGGAGAAAAAAGAACAAGCTCTCACAATGTCCTATGATTCTTCTTCCCAAATTCTGTAATTAGTGTGTTATTCAATGTTGAACTCTTGATTTTCTTCAAATCCTCTTTAGAAAGGCTCTATTTTTCTTCCCAAAATGTCTCTAAAATGACTTTCCCCCTTTTCCCCTGTGTTTTCCCTTCCTTTTCTCAAAAATTTTATGAAAGCTGAAGATAACTGCTATAAACATGTAAAATCCACTGGCAGTGGATTGTACTGTGTGACACCTAAACACGTTGAAAATTGAAAACTGGGCAGAAACCACTAGCAATGGGAAAATCCATGACCAGTGGGTTTTTTGGCAGGGAGTTCCACCGCCAGTCCACTGGCAGTGAGTTTTTCTGATTCAAGTTTCCCATTCATCCAGTGTGTTCCACGACGAGTGGGAAATTCCACTGGTAGTGGTTTTCTCTAAGCTTTGACAAACATGTGTTTTATGGGTGTTTTTGGGTTCCAAAATGCTTTCTTTTGGTACATCTTTCTTCAAGTGTTGGAGTGGCTTCAATCTTGAGTCTTCTACAAGCTTGAACCTTCCTATTTTAATCATTCCATTCGAAGTCTTCTAATTCCTTTTGCTAATAGGCTTATCTTATGAAGGTTCCTGCAAAATACAACAACCTAAGTAGCATGTGTAGAAATAGAAGAATAACATTGGAAATTAAGGGAAAATAAGATGAACTAAACTAAAATTAAGACTATATGGACCCTTAAACTAATGCAACCTAAACACTTATCAAAACACCCCAAACTAGGACATTGCTTATCCCCAAGCAATTAACATTATCGCAAGCATGAACAATAAAAATGAAGAATTCAAACCAACTCAAGGATCCCAATCAGAATTATCATTAATAGATGATTACAAGATTATCTAAAAAGAAGCCATATCATTATTCATACCATGCTTACCAGGACCAAACTATAGATACTCACCCTTTCATTTCTCTCTAAGTGTTTAGGCTTGTGTATAAGTATCACTTAAATCATAACATTTCAAAACACTACCATCAACTTGGCAAGTGACCCTAAACTCCACAGTTATCTAAAAAAAACATTATGGTCTAAAGGTCTTTAATTGGTTATAATGGAGCCAGGAGTTCACAGAACAGGGATAGATATCAAGAAAAAAGGAAGTTGAAAAGGGTTTTAATAATGAAATTCCTGAGAATAATGAGTTTTGGAAAGCAGACCAGAAAACACCTTTTCTTGCATATTCAAAAACTTTTAAGGAGTCCTATTCATTTTCAATTTTAAGTAGACTCCTTATTATATTCTCATTATTATCTTTTTTCTTCTTCTCTATATTTTTTTATTGGAACCACTATTTCACATCTTTATTATTTTCATTTCCCAAATCAAACTAATTTTTCTTTAAGCCATTTCATTTAGTTTCCATCTTTGATTTTTCTCAGGGATTTAGAAAATTAAATATCAATCACTTTCAAGAATAAACATTTTAAGCTTAACAGGGGGAAATTAATGGTAAATATAACATTCAAATTCTGAGGCTAAAGAACAAAACCTAGATTGCCCTTTTCATTCCATAACATGTAGTCACCAACCATTTTGAGTCGGTCCCAAGTGAAGTTCTAGAGTGTCTAAAATGCATGATACACTTAAAGAAGAAAAACAAGGGTTTTTTTAAGAATATTTTACCCTTTGTGGCCCAAAAGCTCTAAATTTAAATGGCAGTTAGTCATAGTCCAAGCAAATAGGGAATCATCATGTGTGGTTCATTCAGACAAACTAGCAATTATTAATAATAAACTATTTTATTATTAATATAAAATAAGAGCGGTATCTAGCAATACATCATTATGTCCGAATATTATTTATCATCGACATGACCTATAAGTGATAATTATTTAAATATTTATTCTTTTTGTCACGATATCTAATTGGGCCCAAGGCATAGTCGTCATCATCCTCCTTTTATGGACCAATTCATTTTACTTGATACCAGAGTAGACTTTACAGAATAAATATCTAATATTTATACTTCCTAGCATGACTTTGTATTTCATTAGCCTCACTCCATCAAGTGGCCCATAGATATCACTCCTGTCACATAGGAGAGACAAATTCCATCTACATCACTCACATCCCTCTGCATAATTTGTCTATTGCCTAATCATAATCTTTATGGTCATCTTATTATAGATAATGTTTAATTGTATTAAAATAACAAACTCCTTATGTAGGAATCATAGTGACTTAGGGTCGAAGGACTATATACCATTATCACATTAAGAACCGTTTATGACATTCATGTATGCAACGTTCTCATGGTGGGTCTGTCTAGTACAACATTACTCTTAATGTGTACCCGTGTAAAGACTTTATATCATATATTCATGATTTGTTAGATCAAATCATCAATACATTCACACACTAATCTTAATGTATTTACATGTCCCCATGTAAATACTTAATTAGGGACGTTTTAGGAATAATTCTTATATGACCTATTATTCTAGGATAAATAGCATTAAAATTAGTCTTAAAACTAAAAATACTAATTTTATTGATAAGTGAAAATTGATACATTAATAGCTCGTAGTGCATACACCAACACATGGCACTTATGGTAGTTTTAGCCATATTATAGAATTCGCATGTCATAGGGTGACTAGTGCTATAAGGGGGCAATAGCGGTTTGGTACCAGTAAAAGTTTGTAATTCTGCATGCAAAAGGTAAGATATATGTGTACACATTTACTACTATAGTAGGGGCATAATAACCTATGCTTAACCCACACATTGTATGATATTGTATTCCCATAGTCGGATCTACATTTGTCATTGATTTATTTATGCATATGCATTAGCCATAAGAGCATTTGCATATAGTCAAGGATATGCCAAGTATGATAACTTTTGAGTAAATGAAGTGTTGAAAAGGAATGGGGGTGTTGTAGTACTAACCCAAATGAATGGTTGTAATGTTTGATGATGATGGTATGGTTATAATAAAGCTTATGACATGATTGTGAAATATATGTTATGAACGTGTATGTACATATCATCATAATGTATGATTTTGATTCATTTGGTTTTTGTTACTCACTTCCTAGTTGCCATTTTTCAAAGGTTGATGTAGGTTCTATTGGAGACCTAAGCCTTTTGGAGGTAGAGCATTTTGGGGAAGGTAAATATGGAAGTAAAAGCCTAGGGCCGTGGCCGGCATTGTATGTAATGGTGAAACTATTGTATGTTTTGAATTTATGACTATTAAGTTGGTTATGAGACCCTTTGAGTAGGTCCTATGTGAAAATTAGGGCTACATACTTTGTGTGACATGTTTATAATGAGTATGTACTTTTGAATTAAGTTGATTGATGATAAAAATAAATCGAGGGTGATATACTCATGATGTATCTTTGAAATCAGGAAGTAGATACGCCATATCCCCACGTATCGATAATAATCCATGTGGAGTGTGCCAATAGGTCATAATGTCCATTTGGAACTTGTATGCATGTGTGGTTATGGCCGAATAGGCCTGAATACCAAATCGGCATGGTAGGTTGAGGCAAAATGTACCTAAAATGTGATGATCTAGGACTAAAATTCATAGGTGGGACTTGGTGGAGCAAGTCCTAATTAGATACCTAAATATGTACAGAATGATTGTTTGGGTCAAATTGGCAAATAATGAGACTCACCATCTCTTGAAGTTGAACAACTTAAGTTTTTAGGAAAAAGTTGATAAATTCGCTCAAGCAAGATGAATCTCGCCCTAGCAAATTTGTTAAGGATCAGATATATGGTCTTTGGCTTAATTTCGCTTAAACGGGTATGACTTCGCTTGAGCAAATTCCCTCAAGCTACATTCTGTCACTTTTTCACCCAAGTGAATGTGGCCTCGCTTAAGCAAGTATATGTGGAAATGTTTCTGTGAAAATGTCGCTCAAGCGGATCAATCCCGCTTGAGCGAATCCCTTTGAAATTGTTTGTCTCATTTTTGCTAAAGCGAACAGGGTTCCGCTTGAGTGAATCTCTTCTAAAAATGGTTCTGGACAAATTTTGTTCAAGCGGAACAGGCCCACTTGAGCGAATTACTCTCATTTAGCTACTGGACTAATTTCACCCGAGCAAATTCTTCTCGCTTGAGCGAATTTAATGGGTAACTGATACTGGATAAATTTCGCTCAGGAGAATATGGTCCGTTCAAGCGAAATTAGGGGTCTGATGCTATGGCATGTTTCGCTCAGGAAAATCCTGGATCGCTTAAGTGAATCTGAATGATTTAGCTTAAGCGAGTTATACTTCGCTTAAGTGAATGGGTTATATTTTGATTTCTTCACTTCATTCATAATTTGTGGGTCTTTTCTCATATCCTCATATATAAGACTAGGTGTATGTCCTGTATAAGAAACTTTTCGCTGTAAACTCTATAATACCGTATACTCGTTGGAGTTATTCATTATTGATCCAGTTTACAAAAAACATTAAACTCTCATTTTTTGTTTTCTGTGGTTCGGGTGTTGATGTAATTATTGGAGTGTCGAACCTCTTTTAAAACCTGAAAAATTTATTCACATGTCTACTGAAACTTAATTACATTGGATTTGGGTTATGGAAATCGGGGTGTGACACACTTTCCCTTGAAAATGTGTTACCCTTGCCATCTCCATGCAACCCTTATCATCTTCTAACAACTTTAATCCAACACTGAACTCCTATCCACCTATTTTGTACCACAACTCCTTGATTGTTACATAACCCATCTCCTTCAATATTCCACTCATCTTAAAATAACTCTACCTATCCTTGTCAATGTCCTATTCAGATACTTCTCCATCATATCTCACCCTCTTCCTTTCTTCGATGACAAAGTTTCCCCATGGAAAATCTCAACCTAAAATGACAATCCATAACTACCTATACTTCTCAACAACAACACATTAACTAACCCTAAATCAATTAAACAAAGTTATCAAACCTTATATTTTAAACAAATGCAACAAAATAACTACAACAAATTCCCACCCTTGTTTTCCAAAAAAACCCAACCCTAACCCAACATCAAAACAACGTGGTTGTGAATAGATAAACATACCTAAAATACAGGACCTGAATGATCACAAATGCAATGCCCACCTTTTCAACCTTTCTTGACCGAGTTACTTGGATACAAAGTCACTTTAGTTCTTTGCTATGGTCACGTGAATAAGGAAGATGAAAACACTCTTTTTCATTTTTCCTCTCATTTCCAAAACGCCAGCGTTTGGACAGTTATTACCATCTTCGAATCCTGTTTTGACACATGTACCATGATGTCCACGCCTTACACCTTGTGAGATAAACTAACAAACGAACATTTAGGGAATTTGATGGAATAACACACTTGGCACATTTTAAACCACATAGAGGACCAAAGTGAACAAAAAAATAATTAAAGGACCAAATTAACATTTTTTGAAAAGATAGAGGACCAAAGAATATATTTAGCCTAAAAGAAATAATGAATTTGTTTAGGAATAAAATCGAAGATGGATATGACATAAATATTGAAGAGATTATGTATGTGTAGGCAATTAATTTATAATCTATAACCTTTAATACATATTTTCTGAAAAAAAACTAATTTATTGATCAACAATCTACAATATATTTTATTCAAGTGCAACTTTTTTATTTACATTGTTTCTGAAGTTTAGAGTAACTTCTACCTATAACTTAATCAACTGAATTAGTTCTTTGTAACCTTTAGAAAATACGACAATACATGGGTCTACTGTAGTTACTGGTGGCATTGACAAAGGCCTTTGATAAGTTTCTACAAGTTAAAGGAAAATTCAAAATTGAATAAAAAACTGTAAATGTAACAAACTAAGAGCAACAGATTGAATTAATTCAAGAAAGCATTATTTAATTGGTAGGATTAACAGCCAAATTCAATCCATCCTATTAATGCATTGCTTGCACTTGTGTTTCCACCATTGCGTAGAAGTGACTCATCCCTATTGGAGCAAGTACATTCCAATGTCATTCTTGGTGAATCCATGTGTTGTTTTACATAGCCAAGAGTTCTTTCAATGTGACTCTCCTAGGCACAGCAAACTTTCACATTCCATCCAACTTTTGCCTCCTTTAGGCCAAGAAACTTCTCCCAAACAGCCTACCATTTGATATGAAAATGATATATTAGCATAGTTTATAGAGATTATATATATCCTTAAATTCATATATGCCTATAAAACATGAACAATGAAACAACTTTTGGTCACATAATATTGAAAAGTACTGAGTTTTTTTTAACCTGTTTAAGTGTGCTGTCATGTAATGATAGTAGAGTCAGAGATAAGTGACCCACTAATGAATTAGAAGAGGGAAGAAGGGCATTGCAATCAGTTCGTATAAGCACACTCAAGTCAAATATATGTCTATTTCTTTCAAAAGATGGAACATCACTTCAATCAACCCATCCAGAATAATCACACGCTGAAACAATCATAATATTTATTAACTCAACAATACATGCATGAAATACATAAATAAAAAAGAAAGAAAATTTTGAAGACTTGAAAGAAGAATTGCTTTACCCTATTGTTGGTAAATATGATTATCTGCAAGTTCTTAACAGAATTGGTAGCTCTTCCAAAAAACTTATCCAATCCATTAAATATCACGGAATGACGATCTTGAACCCATAGAAATTCATAGCAAAGATCTTTAGGATCAGTACTGTTGGCTAAAATGAATGGCATCTGATTGGATGCATATTCCAATGACAAGAGATTTGGACAATCAATCTCTATCATCTCTGTCTCAGCCGGTCTACAATATTTGATTACCAATGTCCTAACACTTTGGCTATAAATCCTACCACTGACCAAAACACACATCAATGTTAATTCCAACAGTGACTTGAACATTGAAGGCTCACAAGAACGCCAAGAACTCAAGTACAACTTCTTGATACTTTCACAACCCTCCAAGTTAATAGTTACACTTTTACCTCTACCAGACTGAAAGAAAGTGTGAAACATTGGTGATCCAATTTTAATTATGAAAACATTTTTATAAAAAGACAAAACTAACTTCACAAGCCTAACAATACCCAAGAGTTCAAGGGTCTCAAATGTTTGACACTTACACAGAGATAGAACCTCAACAAGGGGACACCCTAAGACCAACTTTCTCATTAGCTCATTTCTAACATCAACACGAGTAAAGGATAAAACTTTGACACAAGGTTAAGGGTCGAACATGCTTTTATGAAACAACAGGAAGTACTCAACAGAAGTTTTTGTAATGTGTAAGAATCAAAGACAATGTTTGCAAGGTTATCACACAGGCCTAAAATGAGATACATGTTTTGGACACTAAAGGAAGAAACTGTTTGTAAGATAAAGTTTATTTGATAGGATTGGGGTCTACCTTCAATGAAACACTTGACCAAGTGTAACTTAAATGTGTCTATTGTTAGGTTGGATTTGGAGGGAGCGGTTTAGAGAGTTTTTGACATAATTCATGAAGAACCTTGTACCATTGATGCTGTTGAAGGAATAATAAATGTCCCTAAGGAAGTCTATTTCATGGAACAACATGGTGGGTCTAGAAGCATGAAGGTTGTTCCATGTCTTTGATAGGACATTGGTTCTTGTAGCGTCTTGTTGGAGAGAAGAGAGTAAATATGGTGGTGGATTATAGGTGCTGAAAATTGAGAGATAAAGTCTTGGTTTTTGGCCGATTGAGAGAGGAAGCCATGACCAGGTATGATTAGTGGTGAAGAACTTTGATTTTGTTTTGCACTTCCACTACTCAAGTTGTATTTACTCGTGAATGCTTACAACATTATAAGTAGTACTATAAATCAACCTTGGTCTATTGGTGAAGATAGAAAGAAATGATGGAGAAGATGTTACTTTGACTTCTTTAATTGTTTTTCAGTTTTATTAGAAATCCAACTTGTGTAAGTAGGTCCACAACAACTTATACGTATTACTTACCAATTGAGATGGTTCTCATGACATTTGACTTATTTAATTAACTAAAAATAAGATTATTTCATCTTATTTTATATAATAATTCAGATCAAAACTCATATATTAAAAAAATATTATAATATTTTAAAAAGATATTAATGACTAATTTTTAAGGCACTAGAAGTTCTATTCAAATATTAATAATAGTATTTTTTTAAAATAAAAATAAATGAGGCAAAATATATAAGTCTTTTATATATATATAAAAGAATATAATATGATAAGGATTATATAATATTTAATATAATATTTTAAAAAGATATTAATATAAGTTCTATTTAAATATTAATAATAGTATTTTCTAAAATAAAAACAAATATGAGGCAAAATAATAAACATTGAAGTTTTTTCTTATAAATAGAACATAAAAACATTCTTTTTTATCTTATATAATAAAACTAAAAGGGTAAGAAAAACCTTAATGAATAGTCTATTGACACAATATTTTACCTAGAATGACATAAAACAACTTTGCACTTTAAAACAATACAATGTTCCATTTTCATTTTAAAATGAAAAGAAACAACTCGTAAAGAGAGTAGGTGTAGTGTGAATTCTTAAAGTTCTCTAACTAGGAAAAGATAAATTATAAATAAAAAAGACTATAATATGATAAGGATTATATAAATTTTATATATATATATATATGATAATATCAGTTTTTAAAAAAACACTTTACACTGAAAGTTTATTTAAACTAAAACAAAAATTATTAAATGAAAGAATAAGTAAATAAAAAATATGAGTGCACCATATTAATTTTTTGTTGGCATTCAAATAATTGACCTATAACTGGTTTTTTAGGAAATAGTAAAAAGTAACTCTTTAATTGTTTGAATTCCAAACAGTAATTTATTATGGCATATATAATAAAATCGTATTCAATGTAAAGAAAGACTTTGGAAGAAAAATTTAAAACAAAGAAAATCAATTTTTTGAATTCTTATAACGTATTAAAAATTTAATCGGATTCTTTTTCCTGGTTAGAGATATATCGTTTTAACCCCAACATTAATTTGCTACTTTATCACAACTTATCTATATTGGATTGGTAAAGTTTTTAAAATATAAATTAGCAAAGTATTTAAAGGATGATTTGTGTCATTAAAATAAATATTACTTTTATCATAGTAAAAATATAAATTAAAAAAACACATGACTAGGAAAATCTATCAAGTAAAATAAAAATAATTTTAACACGTGTAAGAAAAGCGATTAAAAGTAAATAAAAAAGTTATATATTATTTGTTTGATATTCAAATAATTAAATTGTTACTTGAAAAATCATTAAGGAAAAATTTAAGATCAACGAGAGAGAGTAAAATAATTTAAACAATATATATTTAATTATATTTAATCTTAGCGTAAAAAATTATATCTAATATTTTCCATTATTATTTATTGCACCATTAATTGCAAACATTTATTTCCATATTCAAGATTTGACTAGACTACACGTTCAATTAATAAGATGTTCGGTCCCTTGTGTAAAACAGTTTTCGTTAGACTTTATCAATAAATATTTATTAAATACTATATTTTAAATATTAATATATTATTTAATTATTAAATATATTTCTTAAATAGAAATATATTTAAAATAATTTTTAATATGTTTATAAAATACAAATATATTTAATTCTTAAAATAATCATGTGATGTGTTTAAAAATATATTATCATATTTTAAATAAATATATTATTCATAAAAAATGTATTTAATTAAAAATATTATTATTAAAAACATTTATTATTTGATTTATTTTATTGTTATTAAAAATATATTTAATAATATTTATTATTGAGTATATTAATATTTAAGAAATGTATTTTTAATAAAATATTTTTGATGATTATATAATGATAAATATATAATAAAAATGTTTTAAAATATATTATGATTGTTATACTTAATAACATATATTATTAAAAATGTATCTAATAAATATTTTTTAAAATATATAATAGGCAAAATATATAACTTGATCCTTTATCTTTTAAGTTTGTTTTGCTAATATTATTCAAATAATAAATTTTATATTTTATAATTATATATTTTTTAAATATATTTCTTATGAATATATTTAATAATAAATTTTAATAATAAAGTTATTTAAAATATATTTTAATATATGTTATGTAAGTTATTATTATATATATTTGAATATTTTAAATATTTTAGTATTAAAATATATCAAAACATATTTAATTATATTATTAAAAATATTTTCAAGTATATTTCATTATATTATTAATAATAAAATATTCTAATTTTTTTATTATATTATTATACTAATAAAATATTTAACAATATATTTAATAATAATAAAGTATTTAATAATATGTTTAATGATACATTTTAAAATATTTAACAATAAAATATTTAATTATATTGTTATTAAAAAAATATTTAAGGTTAAAATGCCTTTTCAACCCTCTTAAAGTGTAAGGTTTAGCGACCCCTTAAAAATTTACCCTTTTGGCCCTTAAAAAATTTTAGGGTTTACGAAATTAAAGAAACATTAGGCTTGACTGTTATCTAATGAGGTAGCTAATGTCTATGTCACCCCATCAATGTTACATAGTTGACACATGGTAATTTTTTTAAAATAAAAAATTTCACATCATCATTTACATAAAGTTTTTTAAAAGTGGATAATTTTCAAACAATTCTAAAATGTAACCACTAATAATAGTTTATGCAACAAAATTGGAATGATCGTGGAAGCATTAGTTACGGTTAAAATTTTGAACCATTAAGAATAGTCTAATATCTTTTATCAAGCATTTTCTCAAGCACATTACGGACACTATACATTGTAGCACTATACATTGTACCAATATAAATAAAAACCAAAAGGGGGAATATGTAACAGCCCAATTTTTAATCGGTAATTAAACAGTGAAAAATTAAAGTTTCTTAGAAAAATAAGAAATGAATCCTAGAAAATAGGAAATTGAATTCTGAATATAAGGATATTTTTAATCTGACTTAAAACAAAATTAAACAAAAATGAAACGTAGAATAAAGTAAAATAATAAATAAAATAAAAATCTTCCACAGTAAAATGCTACAGTATCTGTCACATGAAAAATCTTGCAACTTCACGAGAATTCTTCCTCCTTCACACCGTTTTATGTCACTTTGATTTGCTACAGTGATTTGCTACAGTATCTGCTATAGTTATCTGCTACAGTTATTTGCTACAGTAACCGCCATTGGAAGCCTATAAATAAGGCTCCAACCTTCCAAATTTTTTCAAAACTAAAAACATTACCAATTCTACTGAAACATCTCGACTTAATAAAAGCAAGTCCGAGACTCGGGGAAAATTTTTCACGTTCGAATCCGCAGTTGGGAAAGAAAACAGAGTCGGGAAACAGAAAATGGGGTCAGGGTGCCACTCGCTTGGCAAGGCCCTGATTTGGCTAAGCGAAACCAATAAAAGTCGCTTGAGCGAGCTCCTACTCACTGGAGCGAATCCCACACTCGGTGTGTGCCCTCACTCGGAATCAGAACTTTCGTTCACTCGGGGGCGGTCCCCACCAGGTCATACCTCACTCGGAATTCTCACTCAAAGTCAGACCCTTATTCTTATCCTGGAAGGTCTCATCACAAACATGGTTCATTTGGAAGCGTTTAACCTTCACTCGGAAGGATTTCCCTTCGATTATGTTTCACTCGAAAATATTTTAACCTTTCTTCGCTCGGAAGCGGTTCTTTCAGTTATATCTTGTAACATCCCAAATTTTATAAAAATAAATAAATGATGAGAATAAATAGTAAATAATAGTGCATGAGTGGATTTGTATCCCAAAAATAGTGGAATAATTAAATTGGGATTTATTGGGGATATTTATAATTTATTGAGCTTATGTGAGATGAAATTATACCCGAATAGAATATGGGTATCGGACCAAGTATCTCCGATTGAGATGCCGCTGGTCAGGGCTAATAAGAATATCATTGGGAATCCGAATCTATATTCGGAATAATTTTTGGAATTAGTATTGAGCCCAAACTGTGAGCCTGTTTATTATAAAATGGTGAAATTTTAATGTGAAGCAAAATATTAAAATATAAACCCTCCTCCCTCTCTTATGTTTCACGCCACTTTTTCTTCTTCTTTCTATTCTCTTCTCTTCATTCTCCTTCCACCTACTTCTTTCCTCTCCACCCTCCTCTTCAAAAACCTAAGCCATATGGAGCCTTCTTCTCCTCCACCATTTTCGTTTTCATGGGAGTTTGAAAGAGAAGCTTGTGGCTGGAATTCCTCTCCCCTCTTCTTCATATTTTCATGTGGCTCTCTCTCTTCATTAGGAGCTCATGGCTAACTCTTGGTTGAGGTAAGTTCCTCACCATTCTTTATGAGTTTATGCCTTAGATTTTGGTTCTTGGTATTTGGGAGAGTGTTCATTTCATAAGGGTTATTGGGAGAAGCTTTAAATGAGGAAACCCTAAGGTGGGGTGTAGGTATTATGGCATTAATGGTGGGTTGTTATAGGTGCATGGAATTAATACTTGGATGAGTGGAAAATAAATGAGCATTTATGATGTTGATGGGTTTTTAGTGAAACCCTAACTTTAACAAATTGGGGAAAGTGTGAAATGTGAGTAGAATGTAAGTTTAATAATATTGAAGAATGATTATAATGATGAAAGATGGCCATTAATGGTGATTAATGAGCATGGGTAAATGTTGTTGGGTTTTGATGAAAACCCTAGCCCTAAGAATTTGGGGAAATGGATATAATATAGCTTGGAAGGTTAAATTGAAAGTGAATGGATGAGGTGATGATGATATTGTTGGGTTTGGTTGGTCCATAAGATCTAGAGGATCTTGGCTTTGGGAAAGGAATTCCCGAAGCCTAACACAATTGCATAACTTGGTGTTTAGCATGTTTAGGACTTGATGTTGGGCTTTATGATAAGCTAGCAAATGTTTAAGAGTTATGAGGAATGCCTTGAGATGGCTTATTAATTGTATGAATGCATATGTATATTATGTAGATCGTATTCCAGGTGATGCGATGGAGCATTCGGAGCATTGGAACCATTTCGGCTATTCCCTCAAGGTAGGAGAGGAGTTAACATTCAAATTGTATGAGTAAATTGAGAGTGATTTGATGTATGTGTTAAATACTCATGCTTTCCTTGCCATGTATTTATTGAACTGATGTGAATGGCAAGTTGATGATTATTGGAAATGATGTGAGAATATGTGGAATCGTTGTGGCAATGTATGAATATATGTTTATAAGTTGATAATGAGTTTGAATTTAACATGATTAATATGTTTGGAATGAGAATGTTATAAGTATAAATATTTGAATAAGATGTATGTGCCTTATATGATGTGTAAGGTATGTTGGATGTGTTCAAGTTGGTCTAGAATAAGTTTTCATGTGATGAATTGTTAGATTTTCCATTTTTGCCTAAGTTCTGATAATCTCGCTCAAGCGAGATGGGATTCCGCTCAGGCGAGGATCCCCTATCAGTATTATAGGTTCTGGACCAATCTTGCCAGGCGAGCGAGCTTTCCGCTCAAGCGAGACGAGTGAATGGTGAATGGGTGAGATTCTGGACGAATTCCGTCCGAGTGGGAATGTTAGAAAACAATTTCATGATGTGGTGAATTTTCGAGTGAAATTCCGAGTGAGCTATGTCCGAGATAGGACCTTCCGAGTGAGGAAGTGAATATAATTCTGAATAAGGGGTCTTCGAGTGTGATATTCTGGGCATTGGAGTTTCGAGTGGGAATTCCCGAGTTCAGTGTACTCGTTTCAAGTGGAGTCCCTTCGTGTGTGTAATTCCGAGTGGGATGGCACCGATTGGGGATATACGTTATGAGTTTGTCCAGAAGTACTCTGGAATAACTTCACTCGTATGAAAGAGAAGGATAGTCGATTTTGAAATAATTGCCAAGTGAAGGACCAATCAGGAGATGAGTCAGTGTTGAAATAATTGCCGAGTGAAAGACCAATTAGGTGATGAGTCAGTTTTGTAGTAATCTGCCGAGTGAAGGATCGAGCGAGAGATGGTCGGTTTTGGAAACATTTAGCCGAGTGACAAACCGAGCGAGTGTGGAGTCGGTCTGGAATAATTTAGCCGAGTGAAAGACAGAATGTGAAAGGAATCGGCTCTGGAATAAGTTCACCGAGTGAAACCGAGTGTTGGGAAACCTCGCTGAGTGAGCAAGTGTGGAAGGGAAAGACGACCTCTGGTCGGATTTTACTTAAACGAGTGGATACCTCGCTCAAGCGAGTGAGTATGGAATTCCTTACTGGACAATTCTCACCCGAGCGAGTGGCTAGTTGAAGGGAGCCTTGCTCGAGCGAATGTATTTAGGAATGCTTACTGGAATGAGTTCGCCCGAGCGAGCTGAGGCGCTCAAGAGAGATAGGCTGTCTCGCTCAAGCGAATGTGGGCCTGCTTGAGCGAGTGACCCCTGATGGGATTTTCCCTTCTTTTCTCGGTTTTAATAGTATTGGACCTTATTCCCTTATATTATAAGATGCTTAAGGGGATGCATAGGGATAATTATTAATGACATAATATGATGGTGTTGGCGAAAGATTAAAATGTTGGGATAACTTGGTTATGCCCATAATACATAATGAAACATAAAATTGTTGACTACTAAGATAAAGTATAAAGGAATGATAAATAAGGTTTGCTGATGAACGTTTTGTGATGTTGTAAGACCATCGTGGTTAAATACAATTATTGACTTGCCACATGGTGTGGAATATATATACATGTGATGTGTTGAAATGTAAAGTCAAGAACATGATGGTGTTGGACATAAGTGTAATTGCCATGTATGTGAGGTGATGAATATGCCTCGAATAATTCCATGTGTGGATTAATATTATGATGTTTGTTATGTCTTTTTATCTCCATGTATGGATTGATATGAAATGATGTTTGTGGCCAGTGTGATGCCAACTATATGAATGACATGCCTTGAGGGGCTAGTACATAATTATATGATTATTGAAAATGCCACATTAAAACTTGAAAACAATGACTAAGAAACCAACAATGTTGAAATCCACTAAGGTGTATGGTGGTGTTGGTGATTATGATGATGATGTTTGATGAGTGGCATTTAGGATGCACAGAGTGAGAATGCATTTGATTTGTATTGCATTGCATCCATGGCATATCGATCGCTGTCTATGTGGAATATTAGGGGGTTCCACTAGGCGGGCCCAGTGGAAGGGCGGCTCAGTGAATGAGCGTATTGTGGTTTTTCCCCTATGACTTGGTGTATGAGTCATGAAGCTATCCATAGTTTGGTGACGAGGCACCCTATGTGGCGGGCCCAGTGGGCGGGCGACTCTATGGTGAGCGAGATACCTCGGTGTCCGACGGGGCACGGCTCTCTCGATGTGTGTTCGGGAGGGGCCCGTAGCACTTTTGGCAAGTGAGGCCATGTTGTTGATCCGCAAGTCACGGGGTGACTAGGGCTACAGATGGGCGATAGCGGTTTGGTACTAGTAAAAGATGTTGTTGAGATGCATGCATGCTTTAAGATATGTGTACACATTTTTCTACTGCAGTAGGGGCTTAGTAGCACATCTATGCTCGACCCACAACTTGATGTTTATTCCCACAGTCGGATCCGCATTTGTTGTTGATTATTCCATTGTGCATATGCATTAGCCATAAGAGCATTTGCATATAGCATGGAGATATGCCAGAATATGATGATGATTGATGATGATTGAGATGGTGGTACGGTGTTGATGAGATGAGAAATTAATATACCGAAAGACCACATAAAAGTAAGAAAATATATGAATAAATGAAAGGATGTGAATATGACGATATGTATGTTATGGCCCAATATGATGAAGGGTGTGACTGTTTATGACTAATGATGATGGTGAGAAATCCCTTACGAGGAGGTATTGAGTGAAGCCTTAATGAATTAATGATGATAATGAATATGAGTGCCCTTGTTGATAAGTGGCAAAGTAATGGTGTATGTGATTGTGTTTATGTTGTGCTTGTTTATGATATGAATTACGATTCATGAGGCTTGTATGCCTATTATAATAATGAAATGATGAATGAATGATAGTTTAATGATTTTATAGCAAAGCACACATGATGTTGGTATGCATATACACATTGTCGCGACCGGGATCACGGCGGGATGGCCGACCCTTAAAAATACAACGAGTTTCGAAATCCTTTTGAAAAGAAAAAACAGGGAGTCGCCACCAATATTTTTTTAGGATAAAAATATTGGGAAAAACCTCTTTTAAAACACTGGTTATGAAAGATAAAATTCTAAGTTCGGGAGTCGAATTACAGGTGAGGAAGGTATTAGCACCTCACAACTGTCCGTTATAAAACGGTTACCTCAAATTGATAGCGCTTATTTCAAAATAGCCCAGAAATTATTTTTAACTTCTTCCACACAAAATGACAAAGCAGACACAAACAGACAAAACAGACTAAACAGTAACAGTGATAAATTTGACCAAACAATGATAGTAAAAAAGAAAAAAACAGTAACGATAGAAGATCAAACAGTGACAGTAAAAAAAAATGATAGTAGAATATTAAAACAATAGTAACAAGAAATGACAGTGAAAAATTCGACAAAACAATGACAATAAGAAGCTTAACAAAACAATAATAAGAAACGACACACAGCGATCATAAAAAACTTAGCAGAATATCGACAGTAGGAAAGTAAAAAAAAAATAATAACAATAGGAAATGGCAAACAGAGACAATAAGAAACTTGACAAAATAACACCAGTAAGAAAAAGTAAAACAAAATGAAAGTAAAGGTTAACAGGACGTCGCGTCCAAATTAACCTTGGCTTTGGTATAAAACAGGAAAAGGGAAGGATACTAACAAGACGTCGCGTCTAAATTAGTCATCAAAATACGGGGTTAGAAACGGGAAGGGGATAAACGGGACGTCTCGTCTCAAGTATCCCGTTCCTTGTGGTGATGGTCTACCGGGGATAAGGGAAAATCAACAAGACGTCACGTCTAAATTGATTTCTTTTTTTTTTGAAATATTATTATTTAATAAATAACAACCGATTGAAAATTTAAAAAAGGTAACAAGACGTCTCGTCTAAATTAACCTCTTTTTGATAAAACAAATTTTTTAAAATAAAAAATAAAAATAAAAATCGAATAGTAAAAATTTATCAAAAACTTGACAAAAAGCACTTAGACTTACTAAAGTGAAAAATGGGTAATATTTTTTGGTTGAAGATAATGCTGAGTTGTTAAAATTTTAATTAGACACAATTTTAAAATAACAAAAAAAGGACATGGATAATCACATTTTGTTAAGCTTTATACAACCCGATTCTTTCAAAGAATGGCGAATGCCTTAAAAGAAAATTACACTCTAACTATACGGTGAATGAACTATCCGGAAAAAGAAACAGTATACAGACGGCTGATTTCTTGTAATAGGATTAATATTCTGAGCAGTAAAATTAAGATCGTAACCACCCTTTAAAAAAAATAAATCTGTACAGAACTAAAATATATACAAACAATTTGAGTAACAATATTGAGCAGCAAATAAACAGGAGCAATAACATGAACAGAAACAGTAGCAGAGATTAATTAGAGATTCAAGCATACATCACAATATCCTACTGTAAAACTTAATTATAATAACGACAAGAGACAGCAGAAAAAAAAAGTCAACAGTACTAATCTGATCCTTGTACAAAAATTCAACCTTTTGAAAAATAAACACTATTTTCACAAAATATATAAAAAAATATTCTTGCTCACTGATTGAGTTCTTGCCCACTGTTGCTGTTGTTGCTGTTGCTGTTGCTGTTACCGTTGCTGTTGCTGTTGCTACTACTGCTGCTGTTGTTGCTGTTGCTGTTGCTGTTGCTTCTGTTGCTGTTACTGTTGCTGTTACTGCGAATTTTCACTGTAAAAATTCAGAAGCACCTTCCAAAACTCAAGAATATGGAGATAATTTCCTCTCTAGATAATCTTTCTTGAACCATTGAGTTTGCACTGCCCTTTTCTCTTTGCCCTCTTTACTCTCTGCTATTTTTCTAATTTTCCTCTTTGACTCTCTCTTCTTGCTGTGTATGTTCTCTTTTTCCTCCTCTCATTTTTGTTCTCTGTTCTTGCTGTGTGTGTCTTCTCCTTCTCCTCTAATTCGTGCTCTCTAGCCCCCTTTCCTCTTTCTCTTGGCTCCTTATAGCATTTCCATGGCTGGTTTTTTGGACATCAAAATTCAGCCCATCTCCCTTGCCATAATGCTTCACCTTGGCCCTTCTAACACAAAGAGAACATGCTTTATTGATTCCTCATGGCCATGAGCATGTAAGGCATGTTATGTTTCTTCTTTTGAATTTATTTTATGCAATAAAGTGACAATATTTTGTCTAGACATTCAGCACTTGGAAGCCCTTCACGTTGGAAGTATTTGCCTTTGTCCATTATTTGCATTGAATAATTTCTTGTACATGGAACCTTGCTTGGTGCATAACATGAATACAGCTTAAAGTTACCAATACTTTGCATAAAATATTGGTACATGGGGCTTGCATATGGGACCATCTGAATGCTAGAAAGAATGGCAACAAAAATTCAAAGGAAATAATGGGTGAGTGAAGTAGTGTATTGTCGTGAGAATGGATGAGAAAAGGTGATTTTGTTGCATAAAAAATTAGAACAATGGGACCTTTTGAAGCTAGCTTTGACCGTGGAAGTGTATGGAGAATAAATGGGTTGAATTGTATGAATAAAATGGCCATAAGACTCCAAGAAGCAAAGGACAAGCTTTGAAATGTTGCATAAAAAAAAAAATCATGGGACCTTGCTTTTGATGACTTTTCACGTGAGGCATGAATGGGTGAAAGAAGAAACAATCTTTTATTCAATAAATTAATGAATGGATGGTGCATCTTTAGCAACTAAAATCAGGTACATGGATCCTTATTGAAGACCATATTAACGTGAATTAGAGAGTGAAGCTACTGTCACATACTTTGCAATTCACGTTGGAATGGCTTGTCATGCATATTTTGACTCTATTCTCTTCATCACGAAACTTGCTTGCATATTTAAGGACATATGCATACCAAATTTGAAAGAGAGTCCAACATGAAAATTGTAGATCTTTCTCTTAGCTTTAATTTGATATATGGCACAAAAATTTTCATCAAGAAACGAGGGAGATATGGCCCATCTACGAAAACTGCTCCAGAGTGTGACGGAAATACATTTGCAAGCAAAATAAATTCACTGGGCAAAATGGGTGGAGAATTAGCTTTTGTGACCTTCATAAAGTTTGTAGATATCTTTGATGTGGATCCATATCAAAAAGAACGGAGTCGTTTCAGTATCATATGAGGGAGATATGAATTTTTTCCTAAAGATGCGCAGAGCAGTCATGAAACTGGGACAGGTCTAGGAAGATTATTAAAACTGTACCAATTGGTAAAGATATAGCCTTCCAGGTCTTCATAAAAGTCGTAGAAAATTTTGTTACGGAAATTGTGAGACCGGGTTTGCGCAAATCGAAGGTCGTATGAAGGAGTTATGAATTTCTAAGTGAACCATGCGCAGCAGAGAGTGCCCAAAGGATGGAACTATACCAATTAGCCGGACAAAAAGAGGTGTTCACAGATGCCCCTCTTTACTTCTTTTTCACAAGAGAAACACGAAGCTTCTGTGTTTCTGCAGTGAAAAAAGAAGTAAAGATATGAACACCGATGTAGGGGCCAAGTGGGGACCTCTTAATCGGTATGGTGTCTGACAGTGTTGGCAGTCAACGAGCTGGTGTGACCTTTTCTTCTTTAAAGATGAGCATTTTCTAGATCCGTCTCTCTCTATTTCCCTTCTTCTTTTTTTTTGTTTTTGTTTTTGTTTTTCTTTTTGTTTTTGTTTTTTTTTTCTCTTTTTTTTTCCTCTTTTTTCTTTTTTTTTAGGATTCTTTTTTTGTGTTTTTTCTTTTTGAATCGACCGGAAAGGATTGTCTTCCAGTTAGTAGGAGGTGAGAGGATTAGGGTTGCCCCCCGGTAGACAGTTGGTAGGAAATGTAAAGGTTGGGGTTGACCCTCGTTTGACAGAAAGTGTAAAGGTTGGGGTTGACCCTCGGTTGACAGGAAAGGTAAATATTGGGGGAGCTAACAGGACGTCTCGTCCGAATTAACTCACTGTTGGCAGGAAATGTAAAGGTTGGGGTTGACCCTTGGTTGACAGGAAAGGTAAAGATTGGGGGAGCTAACAGGACGTCTCGTCCAAATTAACTCACTGTTGGCAGGAAATGTAAAGGTGGGGTTGACCCTAGGTTTGTAGAAAGGTAAAAGGTGGGGGATTGCCCCTTGACTGACAGGAAAAATAAATGTGGGGTGTGGCCCTTGGTTTGCAGAAAGGTAAAAGGTGAGGGATTGCCCCTTGATTGACAGGAAAAATAAATGTGGGGTGTGGCCCTTGGTTTGCAGAAAGGTAAAAGGTGGGGAATTGCCCCTTGACCGACAGGAAAAATAAATGCGGGGTGTGGCCCTTGGTTTGCAGAAAGGTAAAAGGTGGGGGATTGCCCCTTGACTGACAGGAAAAATAAATGTGGGGTGTGGCCCTTGGTTTGCAGAAAGGTAAAAGGTGGGGGATTGCCCCTTGACTGACAGGAAAAATAAATGTGGGGTGTGGCCCTTGGTTTGCAGAAAGGTAAAAGGTGGGGGATTGCCCCTTGACTGACATGAAAAATAAATGTGGGGTGTGGCCCTTGGTTTGCAGAAAGGTAAAAGGTGGGGGATTGCCCCTTGGCTGACAGGAAAAATAAATGTGGGGTGTGGCCCTTGGTTTGCAGAAAGGTAAAAGGTGGGGGATTGCCCCTTGACTGACATGAAAAATAAATGTGGGGTGTGGCCCTTGGTTTGTAGAAAGGTAAAAGGTGGGGGATTGCCCCTTGACTGACAGGAAAAATAAATGTGGGGTGTGGCCCTTGGTTTGCAGAAAGGTAAAAGGTGGGGGATTGCCCCTTGACTGACATGAAAAATAAATGTGGGGTGTGGCCCTTGGTTTGTAGAAAAGTAAAAGGTGGGGGATTGCCCCTTGACTGACATGAAAAATAAGTGTGGGGTGTGGCCCTTGGTTTGCAGAAAGGTAAAAGGTGGGGGATTGCCCCTTGACTGACATGAAAAATAAATGTGGGGTGTGGCCCTTGGTTTGCAGAAAGGTAAAAGGTGGGGGATTGCCCCTTTACTGATAGGAAAAACCCGGGGGGATGCCCCAGTTTGGCATGATTGGATGAAATCTTGGGGAACTGCCCCTTGACTAAGAGAATAAACCCGGGGAGATGCCCCAGTTTGACATGATTGGATGAAATCTTGGGGAACTGTCCCTTGAATGAAAGAACAAACCCAGGGAGATGCCCCAGTTTGGGTTGATTGGGAAGTGTAGTCCCACTGGGGAAGGATTTGGGAAGTGTAGTTTTTTGGTGATTATGGTTCCGCTGGGGAATGAGAACATGGGAAGTGCCAGCTTTGGCGATTGTGATTTCACTGGGGATGCCAATCTACTGATTTCTCTTGGGGAAAACTTCTGGTCCGGATCTTTGGTGTCAGGTTCTTCATTTCTGTGTGACGTAGTTCCATCACCCTTCAAAACAGATGGTTAGAAGCACGAGTAATCAAAAGAATTGACATTTCGAGCAACCTCTCCTAAGAGATAGGCTTTCAAGATAACTCATGGATGAGATAGAGACAAATTCTGTCTTCCAGGAACATAATTAACAGAATTGGTTATGCTTTCTCACGGGCCGGGTCTGGCGCCAGGATACATTCCGTTTCACCACGACTTTTCATTTCATCACTTTTCATTTCAAAAATTTCCTCTTAAGAAAAAAAACTTGTTCGTTTATAAGATTCAGCCGTAGACTCAGGGGAAGGAAAGGGAGAGCTTATTTTATTATTGAATATAAGTATGTACATTGGTAATGAAGGTAAAGGTAACAAAAACATATGCATAAACAATTAAAAGGTGGGAGAGAAAGAAGGCCTTTTGAACCCGCCAGCGACTCCCCGTGAGTGATAAGAATCCGGATCTTTCCTCATGACTTTGAGACCATCCTCTGATTTTACTTCTGGGAAATGATTTTGACAAAAATGCGCGTGCCTGACCAGTTTTCCTTCTCTGAAGAGTTCCCGTCCTTATGCCTGAACTTGTGGCTTTTATTCTACCTGAGCCGCCCTTCCGGGTTTTCGACTCATCAAGCAGCTCTAATTTTTGCCTAGGCTGCCCCATGGGTTTTCAGCCTAGCGAGCACCCTTTTTTTTTTTTAGGCAAAATATTTCTTCACCGCGTCGGCGTTCACAGGCATTGGAAGATCCTCTCCATCCATGTTGGTGAGGATCAGAGCTCCTCCAGAGAAAGCCTTCTTCACGACGTATGGTCCTTCGTAATTAGTTGTCCATTTCCCTCAGATGTCCTTTTGGATTGGCAAGATTTTCTTGAGGACTAGGTCTTCTTCTTGGAATTGTCGAGGTCGTACCTTCCTTTCAAAAGCTCGTTTCATACGCTTCTGATACAGCTGACCATGACAAAGGGCGGTTAATCTCTTTCCATCAATCAGATTTAACTGGTCATGTCGAGCTTGGACCCACTCAGCTTCCTTTAATTCCGCTTCCATTATCACTCGAAGAGAAGGGATCTCTACTTCGAAAGGTAGGACTGCCTCCATTCCATAAACCAGGGAGAATGGAGTGGCCCCAGTTGAGGTTCGGACTGAGGTGCGATACCCATGTAAAGTAAAGGGGAGCATTTCGCTCCAATCTCTGTAGGTCACAACCATTTTTTGTATAATCTTCTGCCTCGACTGCCCCATTCATTTTAGGGCGATACGGGGAGGAATTATGATGGTGGATTTTGAAGTCTTCACAAAGTTTCTTCATCATTTTGTTATTCAAATTCATGCCATTATCAGTGATGATCTGACTTGGCAGACCGTACCGGCATATCAGTTCACGCTTGACAAACTTAACCACAACACTCCTTGTCACATTGGCGTACGAAGCAGCTTCTACCCATTTTGTAAAATAGTCGATAGCGACTAAAATGAAATGATGACCGTTAGAGGCTTTTGGCTCGATGGGTCCAATGACGTCCATACCCCACATTGAAAAGGGCCAGGGAGCTGACAAGACATTCAGGGAAGACGGGGAAGTGTGAATATGGTCCGCGTATATCTGACATTTGTGACACTTACGAACATAGGCAAAACAGTCTGACTCCATGGTCATCCAGTAGTAACCAGCCCTCAAGATCTTTCTCGACATGGCGTGCCCGTTGGTGTGAGTTCCAAAACATCCTTCGTGGACATCCCTCATGATTTTACTTGCCTCGTCGGTGTCGATGCAACGAAGAAGGACAGAGTCATAGTTTCTCTTATAAAGCACATCACCGTTTAAGAAGAAACCCATGGCGAGCCGTCGTAGGGTTCTCTTATCATTCTCTGTAGCACCTTCGGGATATTCTTGATTTCGGACATACCTCTTGATATCGTAATACCAAGGCTTCCCATCTGACTCCCTTTCAATCATCTGGCAATATGCGGGTTCGTGGTGCCGCACTATTTCAATGAGAGGCATGTCGTAATCATTGCTCACCTTGAACATTGATGCTAGGGTAGCCAAAGCATCAACCATTTGGTTGTCTTCCCGGGGAACATGGTGAAAAGAAACATCATCAAATTCCTTAATCAACTCTTTGATGCGAGTTTGATAGGGAATTAATTTGCTGTCTCTAGTTTCCCACTCTCCTTTTAGTTGGTGAATGACCAGGGCAGAATCCCCGTATACTTCCAATTTCTTCACTTTGGCATCCAATGCTGCTTGGATTCCCAGAGAACACGCCTCGTACTCAGCGATGTTATTGGTACAATCAAAACATAATCGAGCACAAACGGGGATAAGTTCTCTGTCAGGCGAAATGAGGATTGCTCTGATTCCGTGTCCTAATGCGTTAGAAGCACCATCAAACCTTAGGGTCCATTTATCCTTTTGGGCTCCTTCTTCATCAATCAGGGCCATGATATCTTCGTCCGGGAAGTCAAACTGCATGGGCTGATAATCTCTTATGGGTTGATGAGCCAGGTAGTCAGCCAGAACACTTCCTTTTATAGCCTTCTGAGTGACATAGACTATATCGTACTCAGTTAGCAGGACCTGCCATCGAGCAATCCTCCCGGTTAAGGCAGGTTTTTCGAAGATATATTTGACGGGGTCCATTTTGGAAACTAACCAAGTAGTGTGGCTTATCATGTATTGTCTCAAACGTCGAGCTGCCCACGCTAACGCACAACAGGTCCTTTCCAGAGCAGAATACCTCATCTCGCAGTCAGTGAACTTCTTGCTTAGATAATAAATGGCATGTTCTTTCTTCCCAGTCTCATCATGTTGCCCCAATACACAACCCATGGATTCATCTAGCACTGTAAGGTATAAAATGAGTGGTCTTCCCGGGGTAGGTGGGATCAAAACTGGCGGGTTCTGTAAGTACTGCTTTATCTTTTCAAAAGCCTTTTGACAATCCTCGTTCCATTGAACTGGTTGGTTTTTACGGAGCAATTTGAAGATTGGCTCGCATGTTGCCGTCAACTGTGAGATGAAGCGAGCGATGTAATTTAATCTCCCCAAGAAACCTCTAACTTCCTTTTCTGTACGGGGAGGAGGCATTTCAAGAATGGCTTTAACTTTGTCAGGGTCGACTTCTATGCCTCTCTTGCTTACTATGAATCCCAGTAATTTCCCGGATCTTGCGCCGAAGGTGCACTTGGCTGGGTTCAGCCTAAGCTTAAATTTCCTCAACCTTTCAAAGAGTTTTCTTAGGTCTTCCATATGCCCTTCATCCGTTTTAGACTTGGCAATGATATCATCGACGTAAACCTCTACCTCCTTGTGCATCATGTCATGGAAAAGGGTTACCATGGCCCTTTGGTAAGTTGCTCCGGCATTCTTTAGACCAAAAGACATCACCTTATAACAGAAGGTTCCCCACAAGGTGACAAATGTGGTTTTTTCCATATCCTCGGGCGCCATCTTAATTTGATTGTATCCGGAGAAACCGTCCATGAATGAAAAGATCGTATGTTGCGCGGTATTGTCGACCAGAACATCAATCTGAGGCAGGGGAAAATCATCCTTGGGGCTAGCCCTGTTCAAATCGCGATAGTCCACGCACATTCGTACTTTGCCATCCTTTTTCGGGACCGGGACTATATTTGCCACCCACTGTGGGTATTTTGCCACGGCTAAGAATCCGGCATCAAATTGCTTCTTGACTTCTTCCTTGATTTTCAAAAGCATCTCAGGTTTCATACGTCGCAGCTTTTGCTTTACCGGCAGATATTCGGGTTTTAATGGTAACCTATGTTCGACAATGCTATTGTCCAGTCCCGGCATATCTTGGTAAGACCAGGCGAAAACATCGCTGAACTCTCTCAACAACCCAATCAGTTCCTGCCTCTGTTCTTTACTTAACGAGGTACCAATTTTGACTTCCTTTTTAACTCCTCCAATTCCCAAATCGATAACCTCGGCTATCTCTAAGTAGGGCAAAATTTCCCTATCCTCTTGTTCTAATAACCGGGTTAACTCAGGCGAGGGATCACAGTCTTCATCATATTCCTCATTGGCGCAATCAGTTAGACAGTCAGAATCGTGAAATAAGACCGAATTCTCACTATTCTCAGATGAATCGCTTTCGGATCTGCATTTTCAGTGTATCATAGCAAATGAAAAGGAAAACAAGCAAGAGAAAGGTTTAAATAATAGGTTACTAAACAGATCAAGCTATTTGGAAACTGACGGCATTTATTATTCAAACAAACGAACAAGTTTTTATTGTTACAAAATGAGATCCCGAAGCATAGCTAAAGGATCAAACAGAAAACATGATTACTTTGATGAAATGGTACAAATTGTGGGGAATTCTATGACCTCCCAGTTGTTCAGTTCCTGACCAGGTGAGCCAGCATACACAAATCCGGGGCCTTCATCAAGATCACTTTGGATCACGGCCACTTGATCTGGAAACATTACTCCGGCGCTCCTGAAGCTCTGGTAGAGGTCACAGATGGGGATTTTCGCAGTGTTGAATGCATGCCCGGTATGACGAGTAATCCTTTTCCCTCTCCTCTCTTTTTCTACGCCTTTTTGGTCTTCAGTGGTAGGTTGGTATCCCAGGCCGTACCTATTTTTGTTCTCAGGGAGACAGACAGGTTGAATTCTTCCTTCCAGTTCTCTTCCGAGTCCTTTTCCCGGCTTATATCCTCCTCGTAGCATGGTCTTCGCTACTGCTAACGGTACCTTTGGGAAAGACATACTTGTGGCGTTGGCTATCTCCAAAGCCTGGAATGATGTCTCGAGGGCTTCCTCGGCTGCCTCTACATAGGGGGTAGTAACTGGCTTACTAACCAGAAGATCCTCCTCTCCAGAAACGATTACCAGTCTGTTATCAACGATGAACTTTAGTTTCTGGTGTAAAGTGGAAGGAACTACCCCTGCTGAATGGATCCATGGCCTCCCTAACAAGCAACTATAGGCGGGCATGATATCCATTACTTGGAAGAGAACTTGAAAGATATGGGGTCCAACTTGTATGGGTAGCTCAACTTCGCCTATGACCTCCCGTCGGGTCCCATCAAAAGCTCTTACTATCATGGAGCTCGGTCTCATGCATGCCCCATCTATGGGTAGTTTAGCTAATGTAGACTTGGGTATCACATTCAAGGATGATCCATTATCGACGAGCACTTTTGCCATAATATGGTCTTGACACTTCACAGAGATGTGGAGAGCTTTGTTGTGTCTTTTCCCTTCCACTGGCACCTCGTCATCCGTGAAAGTCAGATAGTTACTGGCCACTATATGTCCAACAATACCTTGGAACTTATCAACAGGCAAGTCATGTTTCACGTGCGCCTCACTTAGCACCTTCATCAGCGCGTTCCGATGTGATTCAGAACTTGTCAGCAGAGATAATAAGGAGATCTTGGCGGGGGTATAGTTCAACTGATCCAATACCTGGTAATCGCTGTGGTGGATAAATTTTAAGAACTCCCCAGTCTCTTCTTCTGGCATAACCTTCTTTGCTTCGCCAGCGATCCCAACCTTCCCGGTTTTGCCTTCCGCGGCAGTCTTGTCTTGCTTTGGCTCTGAAGGCGCATACACTCTCCCACTTCGGGTCATTCCGCCTACACCGGCGATGTTGGTAACCAACAAAGCAGGCGCCGGATCAACTATTACGGGGTTGGAAACAACTATGTCCGTGTTATACTTCCAAGGCACGGCGTGGGAGTTGTCATACGGGAATAGAGCAGGTGGCCGTACCGTAATAGTAGTTTTGGCAGGGGTCTGCGTTAGCGGCGCATTTTTACTATAAAATATGACCAGGGGTTTTGGGGCCCGAAGTCCAGTCTGTCCCTGTATCATATTTACCTCATCGCCATGGCGCTTGCAGACTCGTATAGTGTGACTGTCCATAAACCTTTGGAGAGTTTTTCGAAACTCTTGCTGCTTTGTCGATTGGGCATCATCGAAGTCTTCATCCCATTTGTCCTTTACTAACCCTACCTCAAACATAAGGGAGTGAATTTCTTTTAGAGGCATCTGAATGTCCTCAACATTGGATGTATACTCCACATCTTCCCCGATAGCATTGACCCCGGGCCCTTCATGATTAGGCAGAGGGTTTGTTGTTACATTTGGACTTCCTTCTCGGAAGCTTATCCAATCTGCCTGAATCAGGTCCCTTACTTTATATTTCAAAGCCAGACAATTTTCAGTAGAATGGCCTGGTGCACCCGCATGATAATCGCACCGGGCATTAGGGTCATACCCCCTAGGATAAGGTGGCTGTAGTGGCCTCAAGGGACAGGGTACTACTAGAGTTTTTTCAATGAGGTGAGGCAAGAGTTCGGTATAGGACATTGGGATAGGATCGAACTGGGGTGGAGCACGGTCATTGTTCCTTCTTTGGATATTTGGCGGTGGGTTGGCTTGTGGTGCTTGGTGTGGTATCTGTGGTGGCGCAGGTGGCCGTACAATGGTTGGTCTGAATTGTGGTGGATTATGGTTTGGAATGGCTGCCACATACGGGTGCGACACGCCGGGATATACTGGTGAAAGGCTAACTGGGGTAGGTGGCCCTGCCAGGTTCCTTCTCTGGTTGTGAGAGACCAAGTTGGTCTCCCCTTCTCTTCTCCTGTTTTCGCCAAGTGTAGGTCTCCTTGCAGCTCCCATCCCAGATGGACTTCGGACTATCCTGCCGGTCCTTAGCCCATTTTCTATCCTTTCTCCAATAGTGACAATATCAGAGAAATGGGACGAGACACTTCCAATCATCTTCTCATAGAAAGGAGTTTGAAGTGTATCTATGAACATAGTGATCACCTCCTTTTCAGATAGAGGTGGGTCAACCTGTGCCGCCACTTCGCGCCACCTTTGGGCGTATTCCTTGAACGTCTCGTTATCTTTCTTAGTCATGTTCTGCAATTGTCCCCTATCCGGGGCCATGTCCAGGTTATATTTGTATTGTTGCATGAACGAGTCTGCTAGGTCTTTCCAGCAGCGTATACGAGAGCGCTCTAGATGATTGTACCATGTCAGGGGAGCCCCAACCAGGCTGTCCTGAAAACAATGAATCAGCAGAGGGTCATTTGACGCATGCGAAGCCATCTTACGGCAGTACATGGTTAGATGATTCTTTGGGCATGTCAACCCTCTGTATTTGTCAAAATCGGGCGTCTTGAATTTAGGAGGTATGACGACATCAGGGATTAGGCAAAGTTCAGCAGCAGTGCCTGTCCCAAATTTACTTGTTCCTTCCATCTCCCTTAAACGCCTTTCCAAGAATTCCAACCTCTCTTCCTGGGTGGTAGCCACAGCACTCGGACCGGCAGCAGTGTGTTGACCAAACTTCCCATATTGCTGGTAGGAATGAAACAGGTCAGTGTTTGGTATGAAGGTATCCAGTTTGGCAGTGGTTCGGGGTATATGAATGGTATGAGCAGGCTGCGCTTGGGCGGCTTGTGTTTGGGCGGCTTGAGTATGAGTGGGTGGCATCTGGGTGGCTTGTGCTTGGGTAAATGGGTCGTTTGGTTGATTAGTGTTAGGCTGGGCAGTGATGGGAACTTGGTCTTGGTGGCAAGGTTCTTCCTGGAGTGGTGGGAAATATCCATGCGGTAAACCATACGGGGGAAAGGGAATAACATTGCCTTCCTCATCCACAAAGGTATGTTGTTGTGTGTTTGCAGGATTTGGTCTCCTTATACGAACAACGAGGGGAGGTGCGGTGGTCCTGGGGTCAGATCCTGTAGTCGGATCTTGACTGTGATGAGAGGTGGGTGGTTGTTGCCGAGCGTCTTCAACCCCTGCAGAAGATCCCCCTTCTGTGACTCTCCTTTCCAGGAGCTTGGCCATCTCGGCCATCTGTTCCTTGACTTGGGCGAGCTCAGCCTTCAAATTCTCATTTTCTTGTTCTATGTCAGCCATGAGTTTCTTCCTGAGCCTGGTCCCGTAAGAATGTTTACCCGTAATGTCTTTAGAAAGAAACACAAAAGAAAATTTAGAAAAGATAAGCGAATTAAAGAAAAAATTAAGTGAAACGAGATTACGCGGGAAGCAATGTTGGAACTTGACGGATCCTTCGACTGTTCCTCAGAACGTCACGTTCAAGAGTACTAAGTAAAGCATTGAATGGAAATTAACATGAGATAGTTGTGAAGACAAAGGAATCCATTATTTCGAAAAGAGTACATTATTGCCATAAAGTGCCAAGTTACAAAACGGGAAAATAAATCAGCCATCCCTAGCTCGGGCAATCATTTCCCTCATTTTACAAATTCGTCCTCTGCAGTAATCTAAGAACGTTGCAATTTCTCTAGGAGTACTGACAGGGTTGGCAATTCCTTCAGCTTGTTTGAGTAAAAACGGGAGGTCTTCAAGAGCCCCGTTAGCCAGGTATGCCAGTTTAGCGAAACGATCCATCCACAAGTGAACAGTTTTATCTTGTTGTGTTAACTCAGCTTCCAAGAGGCGTATGGTCTCTTGACAGTCTTGTTCAATGTTCATGGCGCGTTGTTGCTCCCCATTTATCTCTTGCTCGCAAGCCTTTACCACTTCATTGAGCTGTTGTTCTAATTTATAGACTTGTGACTGTAGAAGCTCTTTTTGCACCATGATACTCCGCTCATTTTCTTTTGATTGTGCCAACATATCCTTCAGAAGATGTTTCTCAGCCAAGATAGCATCACTTTGTTTGCTCTTCATTTTCAACTGAGAGTTGGCCGCTCGAAGACATTGGTCTTGTTTTATCATGTAGTCTTCTTCAACCTTCTATTTTTTTCTAATCTCTTCAATCGCTTGCTTGTTCTCCAAGTTCTCCCTTTTCTGAAGGGTGTATTCTTGCTGACATCTCAATAAGTCTTCCTCTAACTTCTTGTTCTTGGCAGCTAACTCTTCTATTTTGGTCTTTAGCGCCTTGGTTGCTTTATCTTCCACAACAAGTGATGGAGCAGGAGTGTTTTCCAGGAGATAAAGGGGACTTCTAAAGGGTAATTTAACAATAGAGACCCTATTCAAGATCCATTCATGATATTCTTCTCTGACAGCATGGCTCCGGGCCCCTAATTCCTTTCCTTTTCGGTGGACTTTCTTCCATGCATTTGCTATATCCCGAATGACAGAGACATAGCTTCCCTTCGAGTAATACAAGATGAAAGGAGTGAGAGACTCTTCATCAGGTGGTCCAAGCAAAGGATAAGCTAGCTGACGCTTGGCTATGATGGGATTATAGTTGATACATCCTTGCGTACCAATAAGGGGAACATTTGGGTAATCTCCACAGTGATGAATGATGGATTCAACTTCTAACCATTGGGGATACCATCTGACTTTCTCAGCCGTGAGCCCTACAAGGTGATTGGCCCACTCACGCCCATTTTTCACTGCTAGTTGGCATAGTTTTAGATCAGAAACAGGACATTCGGCCTTACAGACTTAGTGGAAAACATGAGATGTGAGCCATACATACAAAGCAGGTAAACAACAAATAACCCTCTTTCCACCTTGTGTGTGGCAGAAATCCATAGTGCAGTACACATTTGCCAATACAACTATGACAGGATTCTCAAGCCTGTGCTTGCGAGCTAGGAATACAGCGATAGCATCATAATCCACATAGTTATCAATGTTGGGGAATAAGACAACACCATAGATGGTAATAGCTAGAGTATCCATGAAGGCTTCCCAATCTTCCTTTTCTGCCAGGACCTGCATATGTTTCTCAAGGAATTCCCGAGTGAATCCGGGGGTCTGATTTCTATTCAGTTGTACACTCCTTAAAGTTTCGGGATGGATCTTCAGAACACGGGCGATGGAAGTAATAGTTGCATGATGATCAAGATGACGGTAAGGTATCTGTCCTTCCAAAGGCATCCCCAAGATTTATTCAAATTCCTCAATAGATGGGGCCAACTGAAAGTCTCTAAATGTGAAGCATCTGAGAGGTGGGTCGTAGAACTGTGTTAAGGCAGTGATCGCCTCAGTTTGCACTTCCACTTCTAATAGCTTTAGAATCCTCCCATACTTTCTTGTAAAAGCCATTTTCTGTGTTAGGTTTAATTTTCTCCCCATTGTTTGTAGACTACCCATGTCAATCCTCTTGGCCTTAACGTGTAATATTTTTCTCAATTCGGTTACATTTGTGTCACAACTATCGGCTCTCATGTTAATTTCCATATTGCTCAAAGGTACTCGCTAAGTTCCAAACAGCTTCCTGCAAGAACAAAGAGAAAGGAGAAAAAAAAAAATTAGCTACTGTCATGTTTTGTAAACCGCTACTTCCTTATTAATTTATTGGAAAACACTTTCACTTTGAGAAGTAGCGGTCGACAAAACTCGTGTGAAACTAAAGTCGTGTGGGTCATGGATCTTCCAAACATCGTCAATACCTACTTGAAGAGAATTTTCGTTTTCATTTTTTGTTTTGACGATTGGGAAGATTTATAACCCAGGACTCATAAGTACACGAAAAGAGAGGGAGCCGCTTACTTGTTAAAGGATTACTAGTTTTTTTTTTAAAAAAGAAAGTGAGTCATTTTTTTTGGAATAAAGTAACCCTTTGAACATGTAAGCAGTTCATCAATTTGGATTTAAAGGGAAAGCGAGAATGAGATAAGGTATAGTAAAGTCTGCCCTTTTGTGCCTTAAGTCAGGTTTTTCTGAAAGTCTTTTCTGGGACCTATAGCTTATCTAACAGTGGACTCCTCACATTGGGTGGCTTGTACTAGACTTCTAAAAGGTCACTAGAGCCAAGATCCTACTCATGATGTAACCACAACAGTAGGGAATCTACTAGGTGCGTACATCATGAAAGGTCGAACTCTAGTTGAGGTTCTTACGATCGTCGGATGGGAAGTACATCCCAAACGACACCGCTACCAACCTCCCCTAACTTAAGCTTCATTTGGGGCCCGAGTATAGGGCGCCACTCATAAGTGTGTGTAAATGGTGAGTGTAGTGTGTGAAAGGGCATTTAATACATGTACCTTATCCTATCCTGCATAGAGAACAAACACAAAACGATAACACAAAGTCGTCTACCCTAGGGTTCAATAATCACACAGACATTAACAGAACATAAATAACAAAATACATACAAAACAGAAATCACATACAAATGGTGATAAAATAAAATAAAGGAAAAAGTTAAATAATTAACAGACTATTTAAAAACATGCGCTATCAACTTGATTGGCTTGACTCTCTAAATTGTCCCCAGCGGAGTCGCCATCTGTCGCGACCGGGATCACGGCGGGATGGCCGACCCTTAAAAATACAACGAGTTTCGAAATCCTTTTGAAAAGAAAAAACAGGGAGTCGCCACCAATATTTTTTTAGGATAAAAATATCGGGAAAAACCTCTTTTAAAACACTGGTTATGAAAGATGAAATTCTAAGTTCGGGAGTCGAATTACAGGTGAGGAAGGTATTAGCACCTCACAACTGTCCGTTATAAAACGGTTACCTCAAATTGATAGCGCTTATTTCAAAATAGCCCAGAAATTATTTTTAACTTCTTCCACACAAAATGACAAAGCAGACACAAACAGACAAAACAGACTAAACAGTAACAGTGATAAATTTGACCAAACAATGATAGTAAAAAAAAAAAACAGTAACGATAGAAGATCAAACAGTGACAGTAAAAAAAAATGATAGTAGAATATTAAAACAATAGTAACAAGAAATGACAGTGAAAAATTCGACAAAACAATGACAATAAGAAGCTTAACAAAACAATAATAAGAAACGACACACAGCGATCATAAAAAACTTAGCAGAATATCGACAGTAGGAAAGTAAAAAAAAAATAATAACAATAGGAAATGGCAAACAGAGACAATAAGAAACTTGACGAAATAACACCAGTAAGAAAAAGTAAAACAAAATGAAAGTAAAGGTTAACAGGACGTCGCGTCCAAATTAACCTTGGCTTTGGTATAAAACAGGAAAAGGGAAGGATACTAACAAGACGTCGCGTCTAAATTAGTCATCAAAATACGGGGTTAGAAACGGGAAGGGGATAAACGGGACGTCTCGTCTCAAGTATCCCGTTCCTTGTGGTGATGGTCTACCGGGGATAAGGGAAAATCAACAAGACGTCACGTCTAAATTGATTTCTTTTTTTTTGAAATATTATTATTTAATAAATAACAACCGATTGAAAATTTAAAAAAGGTAACAAGACGTCTCGTCTAAATTAACCTCTTTTTGATAAAACAAATTTTTTAAAATAAAAAATAAAAATAAAAATTGAATAGTAAAAATTTATCAAAAACTTGACAAAAAGCACTTAGACTTACTAAAGTGAAAAATGGGTAATATTTTTTGGTTGAAGATAATGCTGAGTTGTTAAAATTTTAATTAGACACAATTTTAAAATAACAAAAAAAGGACATGGATAATCATATTTTGTTAAGCTTTATACAACCCGATTCTTTCAAAGAATGGCGAATGCCTTAAAAGAAAATTACACTCTAACTATACGGTGAATGAACTATCCGGAAAAAGAAACAGTATACAGACGGCTGATTTCTTGTAATAGGATTAATATTCTGAGCAGTAAAATTAAGATCGTAACCACCCTTTAAAAAAAATAAATCTGTACAGAACTAAAATATATACAAACAATTTGAGTAACAATATTGAGCAGCAAATAAACAGGAGCAATAACATGAACAGAAACAGTAGCAGAGATTAATTAGAGATTCAAGCATACATCACAATATCCTACTGTAAAACTTAATTATAATAACGACAAGAGACAGCAGAAAAAAAAAGTCAACAGTACTAATCTGATCCTTGTACAAAAATTCAACCTTTTGAAAAATAAACACTATTTTCACAAAATATATAAAAAAATATTCTTGCTCACTGATTGAGTTCTTGCCCACTGTTGCTGTTGTTGCTGTTGCTGTTGCTGTTACTGTTGCTGTTGCTGTTGCTACTACTGCTGCTGTTGTTGCTGTTGCTGTTGCTGTTGCTTCTGTTGCTGTTACTGTTGCTGTTACTGTGAATTTTCACTGTAAAAATTCAGAAGTACCTTCCAAAACTCAAGAATATGGAGATAATTTCCTCTCTAGATAATCTTTCTTGAACCATTGAGTTTGCACTGCCCTTTTCTCTTTGCCCTCTTTACTCTCTGCTATTTTTCTAATTTTCCTCTTTGACTCTCTCTTCTTGCTGTGTATGTTCTCTTTTTCCTCCTCTCATTTTTGTTCTCTGTTCTTGCTGTGTGTGTCTTCTCCTTCTCCTCTAATTCGTGCTCTCTAGCCCCCTTTCCTCTTTCTCTTGGCTCCTTATAGCATTTCCATGGCTGGTTTTTTGGACATCAAAATTCAGCCCATCTCCCTTGCCATAATGCTTCACCTTGGCCCTTCTAACACAAAGAGAACATGCTTTATTGATTCCTCATGGCCATGAGCATGTAAGGCATGTTATGTTTCTTCTTTTGAATTTATTTTATGCAATAAAGTGACAATATTTTGTCTAGACATTCAGCACTTGGAAGCCCTTCACGTTGGAAGTATTTGCCTTTGTCCATTATTTGCATTGAATAATTTCTTGTACATGGAACCTTGCTTGGTGCATAACATGAATACAGCTTAAAGTTACCAATACTTTGCATAAAATATTGGTACATGGGGCTTGCATATGGGACCATCTGAATGCTAGAAAGAATGGCAACAAAAATTCAAAGGAAATAATGGGTGAGTGAAGTAGTGTATTGTCGTGAGAATGGATGAGAAAAGGTGATTTTGTTGCATAAAAAATTAGAACAATGGGACCTTTTGAAGCTAGCTTTGACCGTGGAAGTGTATGGAGAATAAATGGGTTGAATTGTATGAATAAAATGGCCATAAGACTCCAAGAAGCAAAGGACAAGCTTTGAAATGTTGCATAAAAAAAAAAAAATCATGGGACCTTGCTTTTGATGACTTTTCACGTGAGGCATGAATGGGTGAAAGAAGAAACAATCTTTTATTCAATAAATTAATGAATGGATGGTGCATCTTTAGCAACTAAAATCAGGTACATGGATCCTTATTGAAGACCATATTAACATGAATTAGAGAGTGAAGCTACTGTCACATACTTTGCAATTCACGTTGGAATGGCTTGTCATGCATATTTTGACTCTATTCTCTTCATCACGAAACTTGCTTGCATATTTAAGGACACATGCATACCAAATTTGAAAGAGAGTCCAACATGAAAATTGTATATCTTTCTCTTAGCTTTAATTTGATATATGGCACAAAAATTTTCATCAAGAAACGAGGGAGATATGGCCCATCTACGAAAACTGCTCCAGAGTGTGACGGAAATACATTTGCAAGCAAAATAAATTCACTGGGCAAAATGGGTGGAGAATTAGCTTTTGTGACCTTCATGAAGTTTGTAGATATCTTTGATGTGGATCCATATCAAAAAGAACGGAGTCGTTTCAGTATCATATGAGGGAGATATGAATTTTTTCCTAAAGATGCGCAGAGCAGTCATGAAACTGGGACAGGTCTAGGAAGATTATTAAAACTGTACCAATTGGTAAAGATATAGCCTTCCAGGTCTTCATAAAAGTCATAGACAATTTTGTTACGGAAATTTTGAGACCGGGTTTGCGCAAATCGAAGGTCGTATGAAGGAGTTATGAATTTCTAAGTGAACCATGCGCAGCAGAGAGTGCCCAAAGGATGGAACTATACCAATTAGCCGGACAAAAAGAGGTGTTCACACACATGATCACAATATATATATTATTCATCATTTTGAATGTATAACTCACTCTCCCATGTGGTCTCCTTTTTAGCATTGTGATGCAGGTTGCCATGGGATGAGTTCGGATTTTTAGTCAAAGCTTTGGTGAAGGAAAATAGTGGTAGAGGAAGTGCCTTGGCCGACATCATTTATGAGTTCTTATGTAATGAATGAATTGGTTATGAGAATGTAGATGATTTAGAGATTTTGAATATGTATAAGATAACCCTTGAATTTGTGGATGGTGAATATATATATGTAGTTATGTAAAATGATGATGGTTGTCTATTAGGCTTATGTTATGTCATTGCATACTTTGCCTAGCCTTTTCTCATATCGTCATATATGGGACTAGACGTGTGCCCGGTATACACATTCTTCCACTATAAACTCTATTATTTTTGTATACCGTTATGGGCACTTTATTTATCGATCCAACTTTAGGTTATATAATCTCACTCTTTGGTTTTCTGTGATTTGGGTCTTGATGTGATCATGGTAGTGTCTTGGAAATGTTTTCAAACGCGGAAAATTTATTCACATTTTTATTAATTATGACGATAACATTGGGATTCGAGTACAGAAAATCAGGGGTGTTATAATCTGGTATCAGAGCGTATTTTGCTCTGAATTAGAATTATTAATTATTATCAACGTATGGTTGCTTGGTGTTAAAGTTTATGTTATGGATGATTGGAGAACGATTGCTCAATATTGAAACCTTTTTGGTGATCATTGAAATATGGTTGTTTTGCATAGGTTTAAGAGTGATAACTATAGGGAGGATGATGACATGTTAAGGTATTGAATGCCCTATATGGATTTGAGGATGACTAATTGTCTAAGAATTTTTGAATTGATTATAAGGGCATTATTGCTTATTGAGGATTATTGTGAATCATTAAAGTTGAATTATGATTGATGCTCATTGAGGACTCTTTATGAGATTATGAATCAGAAAATATAATTAATGCCTATATGAATATGCCTTTTTATCATTGAGGTTGTATGATGAACTTGTGGAGCCTAGTTGCTCATATTATAACCCTGAATGAATTATGGGATTGGATATGAATGGATGAATTTCCTCTATGATTGATGTATTTATTGTGTAAGTCCGGCCAAGTTCCTTACCCTATTACCTTCAAATGACGAATACATTGTTATTGTGCATTGATGTTGATATATGAAATGCAAATTGATTTGATGATGAATCCATGATTGAATGTTAATCATGGAAATGAAATATTAGGATTGATGAATATAAGACATGAAAGATGAGTCAATGAATATAAAATATGAGATATGAATTGATATGATAATGAATTTATACCATGTGTAATCATGGATATGATATGTTAATTATGTATTGATTTAATGATAGACCTATGCCGTATGTTGATTACGGATATAAGGTATTGAGAAAGAAATTGATATGGTGGTAGACCATGTATGTTGAGACCTTGATGTGCGTATGCACCTTGAATATAAATTGTTGGTTAGGTCTCTTATATGCATTATGCCTGTGGCGTCTAGCCAAGAAGTGCTTGTTAAATGAAAATGGAACTCATATGTTTGAGTTGATTAGATGGACGATATTGAATAATTCCCTAGTATGGGTATGTTTGAATCTAAATGATTGGTTGTGCCATTTGTGAAGGATGAATTTTATATCCTTTGGCACAAGAGCCTTATATATGGAACGATGCAAGTGATTCGTTGTATTTCCCTAGATTGGGAATTTGAATACATGTTGGATTGGGGTTGTGTCTCGGTTTTGATATGTGAAAACCGAGTGGATGATTGATTTGATGTAAGCCACTAGGTGTGGTGACCCCATTGATTGGCATGATCTTGTATGATCAATTGTTGTAGTGAATTAATTTAATTAGACCCTATGGCGGTCTAGGCTCTATGTTGTTTTGTGAGCCATATCTAATGATGATGTGTGGTATGTGAGAACTCACAATGGGTACTAGGCAACCTTTAGACTTTCTAAGTCTAGTGATTGATCGGATCTTGTGAATGGTTGAGCCATAACAAAATTAATTGAGAAATATGATGTTGAAGTTAGGGCCGGTATGTGATGGAATGCGAATAATGAATGTGACCCTAATGATTAATGAGAAATAATGTTGAATTTGGAGTACGATGAGGTATTGGAATTGGTAAATGATTTTGTGGCATAACTATGGGCTAAATTGTGTGCCTTGGGATTATGATCATTGGATTAATTATGGATGATGATGTGATTTGGAGATGACATGTGTGATTGTGAGTCGGTAAATGGAAATTGATCATATTAATACCCCCTCTTTAGTTGAAAGGTGCTATACTGAGGGTAGAAACCTTGTAAAGAGGTAATGTGATATAAATTATACGTCTTTTTATGGACCTTATTTGTGATCTGTGAGGAGAATGCCTAATGCGAAAAGCTTATTATACGATTAAGTAGCCTACTTGAAAAAAGTTGGGTGAATCTTTTAAGGCTCGAATTGATTTATAGCCAACAAATATGTAAGCGAGATAAGAATTTTAGGCTATTTGAGCATGGTTTTGGATGGATGAAACCCAAGGATGGGGTAATTACTTTGTGATGACTGAAAATTTATGATCGGTATGGCATGATGGATGCCAAATTAATTGTAGAATGACAATGAGATATGAATATGTTAGGTATGGACTGGTGAGGATTGTCACCAAGACCTATGTGGACTGGTATTGCTTGAATATGTATGACCGATATGAGCAATGGGAATACAAAGTACTGGTCCCGATATGGCCTTACATGCCATAGGCATTGTGGCAACATGCACTTATGCGCCGACTTTATGTGTCTGCGGTAACCACTACGGGATTGGGACGCTTTCCCATATGTCGGATGTAGCAACACATAGACCAGGCAAGTGTAGGGATTGTAACTGCTTATGGAGAATGTATTGAGCCTATCTGGTCATACTAAGTATGAACATGTGAGCTCTGTTGGGTGAGTTGTGATTGATGACATATGACACGGTTGGAAAGGAAATTTTATGTTAAGAATGATGAAGTGGTGATGAACATGTTTTGATGGACTTTGAGAAGTCCAATGTTATCCTATAGTGTCGTTGAACTTTGTTGATGTGTGGCCTGAGGTATGGCCTTGTGATATGTATATCGATGTTGAATTTTGAGGACGAAATTCTTTTTAGGTGGGGTGGATTGTAACATCCGAATTTTATAAAAATGAATAAATGATGAGAATAAATAGTAAATAATTGTGTATGAGTGGATTTGTGTCTCAAAAATAGTGGAATAATTAAATTAGGATTTATTAGGGATATTTATAATTTATTGAGCTTATGTGAGATGAAATTATACCCAAATAGAATATGGGTGTCGGACCAAGTATCTCCGATTGAGATGCCGCTGGTCAGGGCTAATAAGAATATCACTGGGAATCCGAATCTATATTCAGAATAATTTTTGGAATTAGTATTGAGCCTGAACTGTGAGCCTGTTTATTATAAAATGGTGAAATTTTAATGTGAAGCAAAATATTAAAATATAAACCCTCCTCCCTCTCTTATGTTTCACGCCACTTTTTCTTCTTCTTTCTATTCTCTTCTCTTCATTCTCCTTCCACCTTCTTATTTCCTCTCCACCCTCCTCTTCGAAAACCTAAGCCATGTGGAGCCTTCTTCTCCTCCACCATTTTCGTTTTCATGGGAGCTTGAAAGAGAAGCTTGTGGCTGGAATTCCTCTCCCCTCTTCTTCATATTTTCGTGTGGCTCTCTCTTCCTTGGGAGCTCATGGCTAACTCTTGGTTGAGGTAAGTTCCTCACTATTCTTTATGAGTTTATGCCTTAGATTTTGGTTCTTGGTATTTGGGAGAGTGTTCATTTCATAAGGGTTGTTGGGAGAAGCTTTAAATGAGGAAACCCTAAGGTGGGGTGTAGGTATTATGGCATTAATGGTGGGTTGTTATAGGTGCATGGAATTAATACTTGGATGAGTGGAAAATAAATGAGCATTTATGATGTTGATGGGTTTTTAGTGAAACCCTAACTTTAACAAATTGGGAAAAGTGTGAAATGTGAGTAGAATGTAAGTTTAATAATATTGGAGAATGATTATAATGATGAAAGATGGCCATTGATGGTGATTAATGAGCATGGGTAAATATTATTGGGTTTTGATGAAAACCCTAGCCCTAAGAATTTGGGGAAATGGATATAATATAGCTTGGAAGGTTAAATTGAAAGTGAATGGATGAGGTGATGATGATGTTATTGGGTTTGGTTGGTCCATAAGATCTAGAGGATCTTGGCTTTGGGAAAGGAATTCCCGAAGCCTAACACAATGGCATAACTTGGTGTTTAGCAAGTCTAGGACTTGATGTTGGGCTTTATGATAAGCTAGCAAATGTTTAAGAGTTATGAGGAATGTCTTGAGATGGCTTATTAATTGTATGAATGCATATGTATATTATGTAGATCGTATTTCGGGTGATGCGATAGAGCATTCAGAGCATTGGAACCATTTCGGCTCTTTCCTCGAGGTAGGAGAGGAGTTAACATTCAAATTGCATGAGTAAATTGAGAGTGATTTGATGTATGTGTTAAATACTCATGCTTGCCTTGCCATGTATTTATTGAACTGATGTGAATGGCAAGTTGATGATTATTGGAAATGATGTGAGAATATGTGGAATCGTTGTGGCAATGTATGAATATATGTTTATAAGTTGATGACGAGTTTGAATTTAACATGATTAATATATTTGGAATGAGAATATTATAAGTATGAATATTTGAATGAGATGTATGTGCCTTATATGATGTGTAAGGTATGTTGGATGTGTTCAAGTTGGTCTAGAATGAGTTTTCATGTGATGAATTGTTAGAGTTTCCATTTTTACCTAAGTTCTGATAATCTCGCTCAAGCGAGATGGGATTCCGCTCAGGCGAGGATCCCCTGTATCAGTATTGTAGGTTCTGGACCAATCTCGCCAGGCGAGCGAGCTTTCCGCTCAAGCGAGACGAGTGAATGGTGAATGGATGAGATTCTGGACGAATTCCGTCCGAGTGGGAATGTTAGAAAACAATTTCATGATGTGGTGAATTTTCGAGTGAAATTCCGAGTGAGCTATGTCCGAGATAGGACCTTCCGAGTGAGGAAGTGAATATAATTCTGAATAAGAGGTCTTTGAGTGTGATATTCCGGGCAGTGGAGTTCCGAGTGGGAATTCCCGAGTTCAGTGGGAATTCCCGAGTTCAGTGTACCCGTTCCGAGTGGAGTCCCTCCGTGTGTGTAATTCCAAGTGGGATGGCACCGATTGGGGATATACGGTGTGAGTTTGTCCAGAAGTACTCTGGAATAACTTCACTCGTGTTAAAAAGAAGGGTAGTCGGTTTTGAAATAATTGCCGAGTGAAGGACCGATCAGGAGATGAGTCGGTGTTGAAATAATTGCTGAGTGAAAGACCGATTAGGTGATGAGTCAGTTTTGTAGTAATCTGCCGAGTGAAGGATCGAGCGAGAGATGGTCGGTTTTGGAAACATTTAGCCGAGTGACAGACCAAGTGAGTGTGGAGTCGGTCTGGAATGATTTAGCTGAGTGAAAGACAGAATGTGAAAGGAATCGGCTCTGGAATAAGTTCACTGAGTGAAACCGAGTGTTGGGAAACCTCGCTGAGTGAGCGAGTGTGGAAGGGAAAGACGACCTTGTATTTTTATGTTGATGTAGGTTTTGATAATAACACAACAAATGAAGAATGTTATCAAGCGAATTAATTATGTTTGATGATGAAAATGATTTAAGGCATTTAAGGAAGCTTAAAACAAGTAAAAATGATCAACAAGTGTGCCAAGAATCAAAGGAAACAAATCATATGCAATTACATGTCAAAAGGGTGAAACAAAGTGTTAGAATTCATGCAACAGATGCATGAATCGATTCATATAGCAATGCATAACCATATGAATCAATTCATATGTTTTAAAAGTCCCAGGAGGTGAAAGTTTAAGGCTTGAATCGATTCTTCCTTGTATTGAATCGATTCACACCGTTCAAATTAGCCCAGGATGTGTTTTTCAACATAATGAATCGATTCCCTTCTATTTTGAATCGATTCACGCGTGGCTTTTTGCCCAGTAACTTTATTTCAATGACATGAATTGATTCATGTGGTATAAGAATCGATTCATAATGCTGTCAGAAGGTAGAAACATCGCAGACTCTAATTCCTCTTCAGTTAACTCAAATTGGAAGGCCCAAGGCAATGACTCATGCTTTGTCCCACTCCACATGCATATATCTCATTGGAATTACAATGCACTTTGAATTAAGACAAGCATGCCTAACTTTTCAAGCTCCCAAGGAATTAAATATTGCAATAACCCATGCCATTGGAGCCTATAAATAGAGAAGGAGTTGAAGGCAAAACTTGCACCAAGCATTTGAAGCATTACCATTTGCTTTCTTCCCCCTCCATTCTCTTGCTCTTCTTTTTGCTCTCCTTTTTCTTGATTGGCATATTTCTTGAAGTTATTTTTGAGAGTTAATTTGTGGGAAAATTATATTGTGTACCTAACTTGCATATCCTCTCTTTGAGAGTTATTACTTTGTGAAAGCTTTAACTTGTATATCCACTCTATTGAGAGAGTTTCCTTATATACTCAACCACCAAACATACTAGAATCTTTGGGTTGGGGTTTCAACCTTGTAATTGTAAGATTGAGAGATTGCGTGGGGTGCCCTTGTACTTGTGAGGATTGGATTCTTGAGTGTGGGACACTAGGAAGTCGCAATTGCTCAAAGTTGTATCTCTAATCTACAATAGTCGAAATCCTCTAAGTAGGTTGCTTAGAGGCGAGACGTACACCGGCATGGTGGAACTCGTATATATCGGTTTGCAAATCTCTCTTCCCTAAACTCATTTAATTTGTGCACTTAAGTTGCTTGCTTGATTCATTGTTTCATTAACTTGGACTAAGTGCATGTTATACTAAGTTGCTAACTATTTTGATTAACATTGTTGAACTTGACTTTAAGTAACACTCTTTTATTAATCTTTCTAAAAGTCTCATAAATTGCTTTGTGGTTAATTTGATTATTGCTTAGACCTTTTAAGTACTTATTATCTTGACTTGTACATAAATTGTTATCACTTGCCATTAAGCTTATCATCTTCAATAAACATAGTAACTAAAGAATCAATTTCAAAAGCATTCAAAGTAAAATTTTTAATACTCAATTCACCCCCCTCTTGAGTAATTGAGGCCACTTGGTTAACAAGTGGTATCAGAGCTTGACTCTTGGTAGATCAAGCTTAACGGCTTCAAGAGAACAAATGGCCTCAACCTCATATAACATGTTTCCCGAGGGTGGTGCTACAAATCGACCTCCCGCTTTTAATGGTGAGGGCTACGCTTTTTGGAAAGCAAGAATGAAAATTTTTGTGCAATCAATTGACTTGAAAGTATGGAATACTATTAAAAATGGTCCTTTTGTACCTATGCATACTATTAATGATAAACAAGTTGAAAAACCTATTAATGAGTGGACTAGTGAGGAAGAGAAGAAAGTACAATATAATTATAAAGCAAAAAATCTTATCACTTCAGCCTTAGGTCCCGATGAGTTCTTTAGAATAATTACATGTAATTCTGCTAAGGAAATGTGGGATACCCTTCAAATAACTCATGAAGGAAATAGTGATGTTAAGGATTCTAAGATTAGCACTTTAACTAGTCAATACAAAAGCTTTAGAATGAATCCAAATGAAACTATTTTAGAACTTCAAAAGAGGTTTACTTTGATTATTAATCATCTTATTATTCTTGGTAAATCTTATACTAACAAGGAACTTATCCACAAAGTTCTAAAAAGTCTTACTAGGGAATGGCAACCTCTTGTTACGGCCATTAAGCAATCTCCCAACATAAATGAAATATCTCTTGCCACTTTGTTTGGTAAACTCCAAGAACAAGAACAGGAATTGAAAGACTTGAAACAAGCGGAGGAAGAAGAAAAAGTCTCTAAGAAGAAAGGGCTAGCTCTCAAAGCCACCTCAATAGTTGAAGATGAATCCGAGAGTGATCTTGACGAGGATGAAGAGTTAAGCCTATTTGTGAAACATTTTGGAAAGCTTATGAAGAGTAAACGCTTCCAAAGGAACTTCAAATCACAAGGTAAAAAATCTAATCCTAAAGAAAATTCTACTTCACCTACTTGCTTTGAATGTGGAAAGGAAGGACACTTCAAGATAGATTGTCCAAACCTAAAGAAGAAAAACAAAGAAAGAAAAGAAAGGAGAAGAGCATATATCGTATGGGATGAAAATGAGATAAGTAGCTCGGACGATTCGGAAAATGAAGAAGCAAACCTCTGTCTTATGACCAATCACCAAGATGAAGAAGATGAGGTAAACTTTCATGACCTAGATAAGGAAGAACTACTTGATGCTCTTTAAGAATTGTATGATAAATTTATGAAAGTGTCCAATAAGCATAAATTATCTAGAAAAACTATTGACACTCTTGAAATGCATCTTATGGAAGTTTGTAAAGAAAATGAATGTTTGAAAAATGAATTAGTAAATGTTCAATCATGCTCTAGGACTAAACCTTGTGAATTTGTAAAGAAATATGACATGCTAGAAACTAAGGTTTTGGACTTGAATAGAACTCTAGAAAAATTTACAAATGGTAGAGACAACTTAAATGTTTTACTTGATAAACAACGGTGTATGTTTGATAAAACGGGTTTAGGTTTCAATGCCGTTAAGAAACAAAAGAATTATAAGAACTTCTTTATACCACCTAGTAAAACTTCATCACCTTTTATGAAATGTAACCATTGCGGTTTTAAAGGACATAATGCATCTAATTGTAATGTTAGAAAACTAGGGCCAAAGGTTGTGAGAAAAGTATGGGTTCCTAAAGGAACATTACCTCAAACTAACCTACAAGGACCCAACATAAAATGGGTACCAAGTTCTCTAACTTGACATGTTTTGTAGGTATGTTTTAAAGCAAATAGCACCCATTGGTATTTGGATAGTGGGTGTTCAAAACACATGACGGGAGACAAAAGTAAGTTCATATCATTTACTCCACGAAATAAAGGATTCGTTACTTATGGAGATAACACGAAGGGAAGAATACTAGGAATCGGAAATGTTGGTAAAAACTCTTCCACTTCTATAAACGATGTATTATATGTTGAAGGACTTAAACATAACTTGCTTAGTATTAGTCAATTATGTGATAAAGGCTATAAAATTGTTTTTGAATCAAACGGTTGCATAATTGAAAATAAACTAAACAAGGAAATAAAATTCGTTGGTCAAAGAGTTGATAATATTTATATGATTAATCTTGATTGTCTTGCTTCAAATGATGTGCAATGCTTCATAACTAAAGATGATGAATCATGGCTATGGCATAGAAGAATTGCTCACATTCATATAGACCATTTAAATAAACTTGTTTCGAAAGATTTAGTAATTAGTTTACCAAAATTGAAATTCGAAAATAAATTTTGAGACGCTTGTCAAAAAGGAAAACAAGTAAAGGTTTCTTTTCAAGCAAAAAATATTGTTTTAACAACTAGACCTTTACAACTTTTACATATGGATTTATTTGGACCTTTAAAAATCAAAAGTTTTGGTGGAAACTATTATGGTCTTATGATTGTGGATGATTATTCTAGATATACATGGACATTATTTCTTACTCATAAACATGAAGCATATCATGCATTTAAGAAACTTGCCAAGATCATCCAAAATGAACAAAATTTGAAAATAGCATCCATTCGAACGGACCATGGGGGAGAATTTGAAAATCAATCCTTTGAAAAGTTTTGCGAAAAATTTGGCATTGAACATAATTTTTCGGCTCCAAGAACTCCACAACAAAATGGAGTAGTTGAAAGGAAAAATCGATCTTTAGCGGAGCTTGCAAGAACTATGTTGAATGAAAGCAATATTTGTAAACATTTTTGGGCTGATGCGGTAAATACCGCTTGCCATATAATGAATTGTTGTTTGATAAGGCCTATATTAAATAAAACCCCCTATAAGCTTTATAAAGGAAGAAAACCAAATATTTCTTATTTTCATATATTTGGATGCAAATGTTGTGTTGAACAATGGAAAGGAAAATCTCGGTAAATTCGATGCAAAATCTAATGAAGCAATTTTCTTAGGTTATTCATCCACAAGTAAAGCTTATCGACTCTTTAACAAATGAACCTATACAATTGAAGAGTCTATACATGTTAAATTTGATGAACTTAACCAAAATCCTCTGAGAAAGGAAGTTGATGACCTTGTAGGTACCTTCCAAGAAATGAATTTGGATGATAAAGAAGAAGCCAACAATGAAGGAGGTACAACACAACATGAGGAACCACAACAAAAATGGATCACCTTAAAAGACCATCCCTTGGACAAAGTCATAGGAGAAATAACAAAAGGTGTAAGTACTCGTCGCACATTTAATACTTGTAATCACTTAGCTTTTGTTTCACAAATAGAACCTAAAAATATCAATGAAGCCATTATTGATGAACATTGGATGTTGGCCATGCAAGAAGAATTGAATCAATTTGAAAGAAATAAAGTTTGGAAACTTGTGCCAAGACCCAATGACCATCTAATAATAGGCACCAAATGGGTTTTTAGAAATAAGTTAGATGAAAATGGCATAATAACAAGAAATAAAGCTAGACTAGTTGCAAAGGGATATAATCAAGAAGAGGGAATAGATTATGAAGAAACGTATTCTCCCGTAGCTAGGTTAGAAGCCATTAGATTATTGTTAGCTTTTGCATATTGTATGGATTTTAAACTTTATCAAATGGATGTCAAAAGCGCTTTTCTAAACGGCTTTATACAAGAAGAAGTTTATGTAGATCAACCTCCCAGTTTTGAAAATCATAAATTTCCAAATCATGTCTTTAAGTTGAGAAAAGCTCTATACGGTTTGAAACAAGCTCCAAGAGCTTGGTATGAAAGACTTAGTAAATTCCTTTTAAAAAATAATTATGAAAGAGGAAAGGTTGATACTACACTATTTATAAAACGTAAAAATAATGACATTCTTTTGGTACAAGTTTATGTTGATGATATAGTATTTGGTGCTACTAATGAAAATCTTTGTCAAGAGTTTGCCAAGATTATGCAAGATGAGTTTGAAATGTCCATGATGGGAGAACTCACCTTCTTCCTTGGATTACAAATCAAACAAACAAATGAAGGAACGTTTATTAGTCAAACAAAGTATTGTAAAGAACTACTCAAAAGGTTTGAAATGGACAAGGCAAACGAAATAGCTACACCCATGAGTACATCTTGCTACTTAGACAAAGATGAAAAGCGTAAGGACGTTGAAATAACTAAATACCGAGGTATGATTGGTTCCTTACTCTATTTAACAGCTAGTACGCCTGATATTATGTTTGCGGTATGTATGTGCGCTAGATATCAAGCATGTCCTAAAGAATCACATCTCATTGCCGTAAAAAGAATTTTGAAATATCTTGTGGGTACTCAAAATGTTGGTTTATGGTATCCCAAAGGCGTTGAATGTAATCTTTTAGGATATTCTGACTTTGCGGGATGTAAACTTGATAGAAAAAGTACTAGTGGAACATGTCATTTACTTGGTAGTTCCCTTGTTTCTTGGCATAGCAAGAAACAAGTAAGTGTTACTTTATCGACAGCTGAGGCAGAATATGTAGCAGCTGGTAGTTGTTGTGCTCAAATCCTTTGGATGAGACAACAACTTCTTGATTTTGGTGTTGTTTTAAACAAAGTACCCATTAAATATGACAACACTAGCGCAATAAATATCTCTAAAAATTCGGTCATGCATTCTAGGACCAAACACATCGAAATAAGACATCACTTTATAAGAGACCATGTTTTAAAAGGAGATTGTGTACTTGAATATGTTGAAACTTCAAAACAATTGGCGGATATTTTTACAAAACCCCTTCCAAAAGAACAATTTATAAATATTAGAAGGGAATTAGGAATTTTGAAAATTGATTAAATTGACTTATCTTTTATCACACTTTCTTGCACTTTGAACAAAATCTTTTGAAAATCTTTGACTCAAAGCATTTCACTTACTCCTTTCATAAAATTTTCATTTCTTTGAAAATCGTAACTTACCTTGTGATACATAAGTCAATCTTCTCATTAAAATGACAATCACATTTTCAATAACCATCTCAATACTCCACAAATCACTTATCTTATTTGAGACCCCATGAAGTCCCACTTAAGTAAACATATTTTTTGACACAAAGATAATCTCCTATGTACCACATGGTTCTCAAAAATAAATAGCAAACAACCTTTGATTTTCTTGACTCTAATGTACAACAAAATCATTGGCAACTTGCAAAATTTAAAACCTTGTACAAACCTCTCACAAAACACCCATCTAGTGACATGATTCTTTAAACTTGTGTAAAAATAGCTAGATGAATCGATTCCCATGTAACTTTGATTGCTTACATGTTTTGAATTGCTATGTAATCTTTGTTGCATGTTCTTAAAAGAAGTTTTCATGAGCAAATATCTTATCATCTTGTATAAAATTGTAAGGGAAATTTTTGATGATGCCAAAGGGGGAGAGAATACATTCATCTTACAAAGGGGGAGAAATCTTCTCAATGGGAATTTTTTTTTATGACATATGTTGAATGATTAAGGGGGAGATAGTTAAAATTGCATGTTTAAGGGGGAGTCTTAGTTAAAATTGCATGTTTAAAATTGGTATCTATTAAATGATTAAGGAGAAATTACCTTGCACAATGATCTCTTAACAATTGGTATATTCTTAGTTGGTATCAATTCCATGTATAACATATGCTTTAAATAATTAGTATCAAATTACATGTGTTAGGGGGAGTTGTTTATGCTATGAATTTTAACTATTATGATACTAACATCCCAAGAGATGAACATTTGTTGTCATCATCAAAAAGAGGGAGAATGTATTTTTATGTTGATGTAGGTTTTGATAATGATACAACAAATGAAGGATGTTATCAAGCGAATTAATTATGTTTGATGATGAAAATGATTTAAGGCATTTAAGGAAGCTTAAAACAAGTAAAAATGATCAACAAGTATGCCAAGAATCAAAGGAAACAAATCATATGCAATTACATGTCAAAAGGGTAAAACAAAGTGTTAGAATTCATGCAACAGATGCGTGAATCGATTCATATAGCAATGCATAACCATATGAATCAATTCATATGTTTTAAAAGTCCCAGGAGGTGAAAGTTTAAGGCTTGAATTGATTCTTCCTTGTATTGAATCGATTCACACCGTTCAAATTAGCCCAGGATGTGTTTTTCAACATAATGAATCGATTCCCTTCTATTTTGAATCGATTCACGCATGGCTTTTTGCCCAGTAACTTTATTTCAATGACATGAATCGATTCATGTGGTATAAGAATCGATTCATAATGCTGTCAGAAGGTAGAAACATGCACAGACTCCAATTCTTCTTCGGTTCACTCAAATTGGAAGGCCCAAGGCAATGACTCATGCTTTATCCCACTCCACATGCATATGTCTCATTGGAATTACAATGCAATTTGAATTAAGACAAGCATGCCTAACTTTTCAAGCTCCCAAGGAATTAAATATTGCAATAACCCATGCCATTGGAGCCTATAAATAGAGAAGGAGTTAAAGGCAAAACTTGCACCAAGCATTTGAAGCATTACTATTTGCTTTCTTCCCCCTCCATTATCTTGCTCTTCTTCTTGCTCTCTTTATTCTTGATTGGCATATTTCTTGAAGTTATTTTTGAGAGTTAATTTGTGGGAAAATTATATTGTGTACCTAACTTGCATATCCTCTCTTTGAGAGTTATTACTTTGTGAAAGCTTTAACTTGTATATCCACTCTATTGAGAGAGTTTCTTGTATACTCAAACACCAAACATACTAGAATCTTTAGGTTGGGGTTTCAACCTTGTAATTGTAAGATTGAGAGATTGCGTGGGGTGCCCTTGTACTTGTGAGGATTGGATTCTTGAGTGTGGGACACTAGGAAGTCGCAATTGCTCAAAGTTGTATCTCTAATCTACAATAGTGGAAATCCTCTAAGTGGGTTGCTTAGAGGCGAGACGTACACCGGCGTGGTGGAAATCATATATATCGATTTGTAAATCTCTCTTCCCTAAACTCATTTAATTTGTGCACTTAAGTTGCTTGCTTGATTCATTGTTTCATTAACTTGGACTAAGTGCATGTTATACTAAGTTGCAAACTATTTTGATTAACATTGTTGAACTTGACTTTAAGTAACACTCTTTTATTCTCATAAATTGCTTTGTGGTTAATTTGATTATTACTTAGACCTTTTAAGTACTTATTATCTTGACTTGTGCATAATTTGTTATCACTTGCCATTAAGCTTATCATCTTCAATAAACATAGTAACTAAAGAATCAATTTCAAAAGCATTCAAAGTAAAATTTTTAATACTTAATTCACCCCCCTCTTGAGTAATTGAGGCCACTTGGTTAACAGACCTCTGGTCGGATTTCGCTTAAGCGAGTGGATACCTCGCTCAAGCGAGTGAGTATGGAATTCCTTACTGGACAATTCTCGCCCGAGCGAGTGGCTAGTTGAAGGGAGCCTCGCTCGAGTGAATGTATTTGGGAATGCTTACTGGAACGAGTTCACCTGAGCGAGCTGAGGCGCTCAAGCGAGATGGGCTGTCTCGCTCAAGTAAATGTGGGCCTCGCTTGAGCGAGTGACCCCTGATGGGATTTTCCCTTCTTTTCTCGGTTTTAATAGTATTGGACCTTCTTCCCTTATATTGTAAGATGCTTAAGGGGATGCATAGGGATAATTATTAATGACATAATATGATGGTGTTGGCGAATGATTAAAATGTTAGGATAACTTGGTTATGCCCATAATACATAATGAAACACAAAATTGTTGACTACTAAGATAAAGTATAAAGGAATGATAAATAAGGTTTGCTGATGAACGTTTTATGATGTTGTAAGACCATCGTAGTTAAATACAATTATTGACTTGCCACATGGTGTGGAATATATATATATGTGATATGTTGAAATGTAAAGTCAAGAACATGATGGTGTTGGACATAAGTGTAATTGCCATGTATGTGAGGTGATGAATATGCCTCGAATGATTCCATGTGTGGAGTAATATTATGATGTTTGCTATGTCTTTTTATCTCTATGTATGGATTGATATGAAATGATGTTTATGGCCATTGAGATACCAACTATATGAATGACATGCCTTGAGGGGCTAGTACATAATTATATGATTATTGAAAATGCCACATTAAAACTTGAAAATAATGACTAAGAAACCAACAATGTTGAAATCCACTAAGGTGTATGGTGGTGTTGGTGATTATGATGATGATGTTTGATGAGTGGCATTTAGGATGCACAGAATGAGAATGCATTTGATTTGCATTGCATTGCATCCATGACATATCGATCGTTGTCTATGTGGAATATTAGGGGGTTCCACTGGACGGGCCCAGTGGGAGGGCGGCTCAGTGCACGAGTGTATTATGGTTTTTCCCCTGTGACTCGGTGTGTGAGTCATGAAGTTGTCCATAGCTTGGTGACGAGGCACCCTATGTGGCGGGCCCAGTAGGCGGGCGGCTCTATGGTGAGTGAGTTACCTCAGTGTTCGATGGGGCACGGCTCTCTCGATGTGTGTTCGGGAGGGGCCCGTAGCACTTTTGGCAAGTGAGGCCATGTTGTTGATCCGCAAGTCACGGGGTGACTAGTGCTACAGATGGGCGATAGCGGTTTGGTACTAGTAAAAAATGTTGTTGAGATGCATACATGCTTTGAGATATGTGTACATAATTTTCTACTGCAGTAGGGGCATAGTAGCACACTTATGCTCGACCCACAACCTGGTGTTTATTCCCACAGTCGAATCCGCATTTGTTATTGATTATCCCATTGTGCATATGCATTAGCCATAAGAGCATTTTCTTATAGCATAGAGATATGCCAGAATATGATGATGATTGATGATGATTGAGATGGTGGTATAGTGTTGATGAAATGAGAAATTAATATACCAAAAGACCACATAAAAGTAAGAAAAGATATGAATAAATGAAATGATGTAAATATGATGATATGTATGTTATGGCCCAATGTAATGAAGGGCATGACTCTTTATGACTAATGATGATGATGAGAAATCCCTTACGAGGAGGTATTGAGTAAAGCCTTAATGAATTAATGATGATAATGAATATAAGTGCCCTTGTTGATAAGTGGCAAAGTGATGGTGTATGTGATTGTGTTTATGTTGTGCTTGTTTATGATATGAATTGCGATTCATGAGGCTTGTATGCCTATTATAATAATGAAATGATGAATGAATGATAATTTAATGATTTTATAGCAAAGCACACATGATGTTGGTATGTATATACACATGATCACAATATATATATTATTCGTCATTTTGAATGTATAACTCACTCTCCCATGTAGTCTCCTTTTTAGCATTGTGATGCAGGTTGCCATGGGATGAGTTCGGATTTTTAGTCAAAGCTTTGGTGAAGGAAAATAGTGGTAGGGGAAGTGGCTTGGTCGGCATCATTTATGAGTTCTTATGTAATGAATGAATTGGTTATGAGAATGTAGATGATTTAGAGATTTTGAATATGTATAAGATAACCCTTGAATTTGTGGATGGTGAATATATATATGTAGTTATGTAAAATGATGATGGTTGTCTATTAGGCTTATGTTATGCCATTGCATGCTTTGCCTAGCCTTTTCTCATATCGTCATATATGGGACTAGGCGTGTGCCCGGTATACATATTCTTTGGTTGTAAACTCTATTATTTTTGTATACCGTTATGGGCACTTTATTTATCGATCCAGCTTTAGGTTATTATTCTCACTCTTTGGTTTTCTGTGATTTAGGTCTTGATGTGATCATGGTGGTGTCTTGGAAATGTTTTCAAACGCAAAAAATTTATTCGTATTTTTATTAATTATGACGATCACATCGGGATTCGAGTACAGAAAAGCAGGGGTGTTATATATCTCACTCGGAAAACACCTTGACCTTCCTTCCCTCGGAAGTGATCCCCTTGGTCAAGTTTCACTCGGAAATACTCTAACCTTTCTTTACTCGAAAAGTTTTCCTAGGTTAAGTCTTAGTCGGAAATATTTAAACCTTATCCACTCGGAAGAGGTTTTCTAGGATAGGTTTCACTCAGGAATATCTTGACCATTCTTCCCTCGGAAGTGATTCTCTCAGTCAATTCTCACTCGGGAGTATTTAAACCTTTCTCCCCACGGAAGAGGTTCTCCCAACTATGTCTCACTCGGAAACATCTAGTCTTTGACAATTCTCCTATAACAATATTTCCTGGATAATTCAACAACCTCATGACATTATATATATACATGTATTCGTAACACTAGGTAGTTCAAACCCATATATATAAATATGTTCAAACCGAACATGTTCATAAGAGCCGGCCAAGGCTACATCAAAACCATATACAATATGTATAATATGTCCACTACATCTGTATAAATACTCCCCACACGGACTGATGTCCACTCGTCATTCTCCATCCCGACCTATATCCACTGAAAATATAGCCACAAGTAGGGTTGAGCATTTTACATATTAAATGACAGTTATTGACTCGGATTAATCCTCCATTTCTTAACTATACAATATGATATCTCAAATAAATAACAACATACACTGTCATTCAATATCATTGCTCACACAGCATCATCTAGTCAGAATTTACTCAATACATTCAAGGCTATATTATTTGTGTTTGAATATGTTAACAGGTCCAAGGATGTGCAAAGATTTTGATAATGACAAGCACTCTTGAAGAAACCTATGCAAAAACAAAGACATGGAATCAGGTACTGAGTAACAGCGAAGATAATCGATTAGGTCACCTATGCTAATCGATTAGGAGCTTTCTGTTTTGGAAGAAATTACATCAGGATGAAAGCTAATTAATTATGGAAGCTAAACAATCGATTAGGTACTCACTGGAATTAAGGTAATCGATTATACACTTGAGACTAATCGATTACAACAATTAGAAATGGGACTAAATGCATCAGGTATGATGGCTAATCGATTATGGAAGCCACACAATCGATTAGGAAGCCACTGGAATTTAAGGTAATCGATTGCAAGACATTCTAATCGATTAGGCAGATGCGAAATCAAATTAAATGCATCAGGTACAGATGCTAATCGATTAGAGGAAGTGTAATAATCGATTAGTGAGTCTCTGACTTGAAGATAATAGATTACAACGCGAGGGTGTAATCGATTACGCTAGTGGAAAAACAGATTTAAGTGGGAAACCAGCTCATGTCTCCACCATTCTTCAAATTTCCACTAAGTGCAACGGCTATGATGAACTAGGGCACACCTCAACTGCTATCATGGCTCTATAAATGGAAGAAGAACACAAGTACAAGTAGCAACCAACAAGAAACCAAGAAGCAACAAATCCTTAGCTCTATCTTGTGCTCTGTAAGCCTATTTCTTGTATCTTGAAATACATTTGTATATCCTCTCATCTTGAGAGTTAGAATTTGGGAGAGCTTTTCATTTGTATATCTACTCTATTAAGAGAGTGTATTGATTGTAAACACAAACACCAAACACAAGTTATTCACTCTAGGTTGAGTGGTTGTTCACTCTAGGTTGAGTGGTCACAAAGGTTGGGGTTCAACCTTTGGGTATTGAGAGATTGTGAGATTGGGTGGGTTGCCCTTTGCTTGTGAGAATTGAGTTCTTGAGTGTGGGACACTAGGAAGCTGCAATTGCTCAAAGCTTGTATCTCAAATCTTCAATAGTGAAATCCTCTAAGTGGATTGCTTAGAGGCGAGACGTACACCGGATTGGGTGGAACTCGTTACATCGGTTTGCAAGCTTCTCTTCCTTACTCTTTTACTTTCATTTACTGCATATTTGTTGATTGGTATTGATTGGTTGAGAAGAGCATACTTGAACTTGCTTAATTTGTTATACCTCTAATATTGCACACCAAGTGTTTGGTAAATTGCTTCAGCAATATTTCTCATTGTAGTGCATTGCTTGTTATCCTCCATTCTATCTCACTTGCATAATCTCACAAACTTGGTTATAAAAATCAATTTCAAAGCTATTCCAATCAAAAGTTTTAAAACTCAATTCACCCCCCCTCTTGAGTATTGAGGCCACTTGAACAACAAGTGGTATCAGAGCTTGACTCTTGGTAGATCAAGCTTAACAGCTTCAAGAGATTAAATGGCCTCAAGTTCTTAAAATGTTTTTCCCGAGGGTGGTGCGATAAATAGACCTCCCGCTTTCAATAGGGAAGGGTATGCGTTTTGGAAAGAAAGAATGAAAATCTTCATTCAATCAATTGACTTGAGAATATGGAATACCATTGAAAATGGTCCTTATATACCGATGCATACTATAGATAGCAAGAATGTTGAAAAACCTATAGATGAATGGACAAGCGAGGAAGAAAAGAAAGTCCAATATGGCTACAAGGCCAAAAATCTCATTACTATGTCTTTAGGTCAAGATGAATTTTTTAGAATAATGACATGCCAAACTGCTAAAGAAATATGGGATACTCTTCAAGTAACCCATGAAGGTACTAATGATGTAAAGGACTCCAAAATTAGTACCTTGACTAGCCAATATGAGTGCTTTAGATTAAACTCTCATGAATCGATTGTTGATATGCAAAAAAGATTTACTCTCATCATTAATCAACTCATTACACTTGGAAAGACTTACACTAACAAAGAGCTCATTCATAAAGTGTTGAAAAGTCTTAACAGAGAATGGCAACCGCTAGTTACCGCCATCAAACAATCTCCTAGCATAAACGAAATGTCTCTTGCCACTCTATTTGGTAAGTTGCAGGAACAGGAACAAGAGCTGAAGGAATTAAAGATGGCGGAAGAGGAAGAAAAATCTTCCAAGAAAAAGGGTCTTGCTTTCAAGGCTACTTCCATAAATGAAGTAGAAGAATCCGAAAGCGAACTTGATGAAGAAGAAGAATTTGGACTATTTGTGAAACGCTTCAGGAAATTCATGAAAGGCAAACGCATTCAAAGGAGCTTCAAAAACCCAAGTAAGAAACCTATCACTAAAGAAAATTCTTCCTCACCCAATTGTTTTGAATGTGGCAAGGAAGGGCACTTCAAAGCGGATTGCCCAAATCTTAAGAAGAAGGGAAAAGAGAAAAGAGGAAGAAAGAGAGCATACATAGCATAGGATGAAAATGAGGTAAGCAGCTCGGATGACTCAGAGAATGAAGAAGCAAACCTTTGCCTCATGGCCAATCACCATGAAGAAGATGATGAGGTAAACTTCCATGACTTAGATAAGGATGAATTACTTGATGCTCTAGAGGAATTGTATGATAAATTTACAAAAGTCTCCAATAGACTTAAGGTATCTAGAAAAACTAGTGACACTCTAGAGATGCACCTTATGGAGATTTGCAAAGAGAATGAATGCTTAAAAGAAGAATTGAAAAACGCTCAAACATGTTCCAATAGTAAACCATGTGATTTTGCAAAGAAGTGCATTGTGTTAGAAACCAAGGTTGAAGACCTAAATAGGACACTAGAGAAGTTCACTAATGGAAGAGATAATTTGAATATCCTACTTGGGCAACAAAAATGCATGTTTAGTAAAACCGGTTTAGGATATGACAAAGAACATAGTAATCATAAAAAGGAGAAGCACTATAAAAACTTCTTTGCACCACCAAGCAAATCCTCCTCACCTTTTATGAAATGCAATCATTGTGGTTCCAAAGGACATAGTGCTTATAAGTGTAGTGTTAGGAAACTAGGACCAAAGGTCTTAAGAAAGGTGTGGGTTCCCAAAGGGACATTACCACAAACTAACCTTAAAGGACCCAACATAAAATGGGTACCTAGTTCTCTAAACTGATTTTGTTTTGTAGGAATGCTTCAAGGCAAGCAACACCCATTGGTACTTGGATAGTGGGTGTTCAAAGCATATGACGGGAGACATAAGCAAATTTACATCATTCACTCCCAAACGAAAAGGAAGCGTCACCTATGGAGACAACACTAGAGGAAGAATCCTAGGCATTGGAAATATTGGTAAGAATTCTTCCACATCCATAAATGACGTATTGTATGTTAAAGGCCTCAAGCATAATCTACTTAGCATAAGTCAATTATGTGACAAAGGATATAGAGTCTTATTTGAATCCAATTGTTGCATAATTAAGAATAAGCTAAATAAAGAGGTCAAATTTGTTGGAAAAAGAATTGATAACATTTACATGATAGATGTGGATAGTTTGTCTACAAATGATGAACAATGCTTTATTTCAAAAGAGGATGAAACTTGGCTATGGCATAGAAGAATAGCTCATATACATGTAGACCACTTGAACAAGCTTGTTTCTAAAGATTTAGTAATTGGTTTACCAAAGCTTAAGTTTGAAAATAGATTTTGTGATGCATGTCAAAAGGGAAAACAAGTAAAGGCATCTTTTCAATCCAAAAACATTGTTTCTACTCAAAGGCCTTTACAACTTTTGCACATGGATTTATTTGGACCATCCAAAATCAAAAGCTTTGGAGGAAATTACTATGGTCTAGTTATAGTAGATGACTATTCAAGATATACATGGACATTGTTTCTTGCTCATAAAAATGAAGCATATCATGCATTCAAGAAACTTGCAAAGATTATCCAAAATGAGCAAAACTCAAAAATTGCATCCATTAGAACCGATCATGGGGGAGAGTTTGAAAATCAATCTTTCGAAAAGTTTTGCGAAAAACATGGTATAAATCACAATTTTTCAGCTCCTAGAACTCCACAACAAAATGGAGTGGTTGAAAGGAAAAATAGATCTTTAGTGGAGCTTGCTAGAACCATGTTAAATGAAAACAATATTGCAAAACATTTTTGGGCCGATGCGGTAAACACCGCATGTTATGTTATGAATAGATGTTTGATAAGGCCTATTCTAAAGAAAACCCCCTATGAGCTTTACAAGGGTAGAAAACCCAACATTGCATACTTTCATATTTTTGGATGTAAATGTTTCGTGCTCAACAATGGAAAGGATAATCTAGGAAAGTTTGATGCAAAATCTGATGAGGCAATATTCCTAGGATATTCACAATCAAGTAAATCTTATAGAATTTTCAACAAACAAACAAATACTATTGAAGAGTCTATTCATGTTAAGTTTGATGAAAATAGCCATAACCCTCCGAGAAAGGAAGATGTTGATGATCTTGTAGGTACTTTCCAAGAAATGAACTTGGAAGACAAAGAAGAAGTCAACAATGACGGAGGTGCAACACAAATTGAGAGACAACAAGATTGGGTAACCTTGAAGGATCATCCCTTGGACAAAATCATTGGAGAAATAACCAAAGGGGTAAGTACTCGAAACGCCATTAGAAATGCATGCAATCACTTAGCCTTTGTATCCCAAATTGAACCCAAAAATATTGATGAAGCCATTATTGATGAGCATTGGATGTTGGCCATGCAAGAAGAGTTAAACCAATTTGAAAGAAACGAAGTTTGGGAACTTGTGCCAAGACCCAATGACCATCTAATAATAGGCACCAAATGGGTTTTTAGAAATAAGCTAGATGAAAATGGTATAATAACAAGAAACAAAGCTAGACTAGTTGCAAAGGGATACAATCAAGAAGAGGGAATAGATTATGAAGAAACGTATGCTCCCGTAGCTAGGTTAGAAGCCATTAGGTTATTGCTAGCTTTTGCATGTTGTACGGATTTCAAACTTTATCAAATGGATGTCAAAAGTGCTTTTTTAAACGGCTTTATTCAAGAAGAAGTTTATGTAGATCAACCTCCCGGCTTTGAAAATCACAAATTTCCAAACCATGTCTTTAAATTGAGAAAAGCTTTATATGGTTTGAAACAAGCTCCAAGAGCTTGGTATGAAAGACTAAGCAAATTCCTCTTAGAACACAATTTTGAAAGAGGAAAGGTTGATACTACACTGTTTATAAAACGCAAAAATAATGACATTCTTTTGGTACAAATTTATGTTGATGACATAATATTTGGTGCTACTAATGAGAATCTTTGTCAAGAGTTTGCCAAGATCATGCAGAGTGAATTTGAAATGTCCTTGATGGGAGAACTCACCTTCTTCCTCGGATTGCAAATAAAACAAGCAAATGAGGGAACATTCATTAGCCAAGCTAAGTACTGTAAGGAACTACTTAAAAGGTTTGGAATGGATAAGGCAAACGAGATAGCTACACCCATGAGCACATCCTGCTATCTAGACAAAGATGAAAAGGGTAAGGACATCGAAATCACCAAATATCGAGGTATGATTGGATCCTTACTATATTTGACTGCTAGTAGGCCCGATATTATGTTTGCGGTATGCATGTGTGCTAGATATCAAGCATGTCCTAAAGAATCACATTTAACTGCCGTAAAAAGAATTTTGAAATATCTTGTGGGTACTCAAAATGTTGGTTTGTGGTATCCCAAAGGCGTTGAATGTAATCTTTTAGGATATTCCGACTCTGACTTTGCTGGCTGTAAACTTGATAGAAAAAGCACTAGTGGCACATGTCATTTACTTGGTAGCTCCCTTGTTTCTTGGCATAGCAAGAAGCAAGCAAGTGTTGCATTATCGACGGCTGAGGCAGAATATGTAGCCGCCGGTAGTTGTTGTGCTCAAATTCTTTGGATGAGACAACAACTTCTTGATTTTGGCATTGTTTTAAACAAAGTACCCATCAAATGTGATAATACTAGTGCTATTAACATCTCAAAGAATCCAGTTATGCACTCTAGAACCAAGCACATTGAGATTAGACATCACTTTATTAGAGATCATGTGTTAAAAGGGGATTGTGTACTTGAACATGTTGAAACTTCTAGGCAACTAGCTGATATTTTCACAAAACCGTTAGCTAGAGAACAATTCATTCACATAAGAAGAGAGTTAGGCATTCTTGATATGTCCAGTTGTGTTTGAATGATAGGATATTTTGATAAGAACTATGTTGGATGGCATGATGCATGGTATATATCACATTTCATGATTGGAACTTTGCTGTATGTAAAATTTGAAGTTTTTGACTCAATAATCGATTACATGGCTACTCATAATCGATTACTATGCTTCTGTTTCCATTATAATCGATTAGTACTTACTATAATCGATTACAATCATTCTGTTTCTAAGATAATCGATTATCATTGATCCACAATCGATTACAAAGCTTCTGTTTCAGGTTCAAAACGTTTCCTCTTCTTCATAATCGATTACCACATTGCTCCAATCGATTAGGACGATTCTGTTTCTAAACTAATCGATTACCCTAAGCCTCTAATCGATTACCACCTGTATGAAACGTTTGAAATTCCCCAGAAACAATGATCTAATCGATTACCACCTGTCTCATAATCGATTAGCACGCGTTCTGAAGAGTCAAAACTGCAATTTCCTAGGCACACTCGAACCACTCCCTCTCTTAACTCACTTCACTCCTTTCTAAACTCCCTTTCCTCCTTCCTAAACCTAATTCTCACCTATAAATACCCCTTCCTTCATCTTCTCATCTCACACTACCTCCTTCCTCTCAAACCTCTCAAAAAAACTCTCTACCACTCATCTCTCTTCATCTTCCTCTTTGCCTTTTCCAACCATGTCTACCTCTAGAAATGTCAAGAGAGCTAGGTCCTCTGCTGCTCAAGCTCATAACCCCCTTGACTTCTCAAGGTTCTTCTCTTCTCCTAGAGAACTTCAAAACTTCATGAAGAACTTTTCTGAAAGGGAGATTATGACCCCTCACTACACCATTGCCAACACCTTTGACAACCCAAGCCTAACCTTCACCCAAAGCCTCCACCACTACAACCTCTTCCCCTTCCTCTGCCTCAAAGAAGAAGAATACTATCCTGAACTCATGAGGGTATTCTACTGTAACCTCCGCCTTGTAAATGGAATGGTTGAATCCAAGGTAAAGAACACAACCATCAAGCTATCCAATGCCCAATTTGCGGAAATTTCCAAACTGCCTCTCAACAACGCTGACTTTGATGGAGGCGAACCTGAGGATGAATGGGGCTTTAATCCCATCACTGCCCGCCGCTCTTTGTGGAAACCGGATCCTCCTATGAGCAACCACAAGCTGGTAGGCCACTTGACCATGAACAACCGCCTGCTCCACTTTTTCTTGGTCAAGATGATTGTTCCCCGTGGTGGGAACTATGCTTTGGTTGAAGAGGATGATGTCCTCCTAATGTGGGCAATGTTGAACCACAAGGAGATCAACTGGGTTCAGTTGATCAAGTTTCATATGCGCCATGCGAAGGATCAGCAAAAGCTCCCCTATGGTATCCTCCTCACCAAAATTTTCAAATTCTGTGGAGTAGATTTAGCAGGGGAACTCTCTGAGAAAGTGCCCCCAAGAGCTTGCATTGGCACTTCCCACATCAACAAAATGGGCATGGTCTGCATTGCTGGAATGTGGATTCTCAAGAGTGATCGAGAACATGGTGCCAATCCCTTTGCTGAACCTGCTGCTCCTCCTCCTCCACCTCAACCACAAGCTGCACCATCAGCCTCTTCATCTGCACCACAAGCTGACCCCTTTGCATCTCTCTACGCCCATCTTGACCGCCGCTTCGATCGCCTTGAAAACTCCCTTCAAGAGTTTTCAATGACCGAGCAGCAACATTTTGAGATGATACAGCAGCGATATGAAGAGCTGTCTCACCAAATTGCAGAAATTCGCTTCTTCAACCCGGATAATTAGATCCTTAGTTATGCTTTTGTTTAGTTGTGCTTTTGTTATTGCTCTTTTAAATCATGAATCATTTTGCTTTATGTATTTCCCATTTTCACATCAATAAAATTATCTCGTTTCAGTTCATACTATATCTCTTTCATTACTCATATTATTTTTTGATGATTACAAAGGGGGAAAAAAATATCTGTTCATATCTTGTTTCATTCTTGTTTAAAATATGGAGAAGAACATCATGTGTTTATATCTTGTTCATATGTGTTAGATGCTCTGATATGTGTTCACATCTTGCTTATCTCTTGTTTAAAATTTGGATAATATTATCTGTTTATTAAATTCCTTTTGATAGGGGGAGAGTTATAGATAAGAGATAATAGATAAGAGATAAAAGGAGATAAGACATTTGCTGCTGATTACTCTGATTTTTTAAATTGGTCATCTGCTATTTGAAAAAGATAAAATGTAGCAGAGTTGTTTTTGCAAAAAGATAAAATTAGAGATAAGTCTATATTATTTAAACTAACAACCCTCAAGAGATGAACATAGTTGTCATCATCAAAAAGGGGGAGAATGTGTTTGAATATGTTAACAGGTCCAAGGATGTGCAAAGATTTTGATAATGACAAGCACTCTTGAAGAAACCTATGCAAAAACAAAGACATGGAATCAGGTACTGAGTAGCGAAGATAATCGATTAGGTCACCTATGCTAATCGATTAGGAGCTTTCTGTTTTGGAAGAAATTACATCAGGATGAAAGCTAATCGATTATGGAAGCTAAACAATCGATTAGGTACTCACTGGAATTAAGGTAATCGATTATACACTTGAGACTAATCGATTACAACAATTAGAAATGGGACTAAATGCATCAGGTATGATGGCTAATCGATTATGGAAGCCACACAATCGATTAGGAAGCCACTGGAATTTAAGGTAATCGATTGCAAGACATTCTAATTGATTAGGCAGATGCGAAATCAAATTAAATGCATCAGGTATAGATGCTAATCGATTAGAGGAAGTGTAATAATCGATTAGTGAGTCTCTGACTTGAAGATAATCGATTACAACGCGAGGGTGTAATCGATTACGCTAGTGGAAAAACAGATTTAAGTGGGAAACCAGCTCATGTCTCCACCATTCTTCAAATTTCCACTAAGTGCAACGGCTATGATGAACTAGGGCACACCTCAACTGCTATCATGGCTCTATAAATGGAAGAAGAACACAAGCACAATTAGCAACCAACAAGAAACCAAGAAGCAACAAATCCTTAGCTCTATCTTGTGCTCTGTAAGCCTATTTCTTGTATCTTGAAATACATTTGTATATCCTCTCATCTTGAGAGTTAGAATTTGGGAGAGCTTTTCATTTGTATATCTACTCTATTAAGAGAGTGTATTGATTGTAAACACAAACACCAAACACAAGTTATTCACTCTAGGTTGAGTGGTTGTTCACTCTAGGTTGAGTGGTCACAAAGGTTGGGGTTCAACCTTTGGGTATTGAGAGATTGTGAGATTGGGTGGGTTGCCCTTTGCTTGTGAGAATTGAGTTCTTGAGTATGGGACACTAGGAAGCTGCAATTGCTCAAAGCTTGTATCTCAAATCTTCAATAGTGAAATCCTCTAAGTGGATTGCTTAGAGGCGAGACGTACACCGGATTGGGTGGAACTCGTTACATCGGTTTGCAAGCTTCTCTTCCTTACTCTTTTACTTTCATTTACTGCATATTTGTTGATTGGTATTGATTGGTTGAGAAGAGCATACTTGAACTTGCTTAATTTGTTATACCTCTAATATTGCACACCAAGTGTTTGGTAAATTGCTTCAGCAATATTTCTCATTGTAGTGCATTGCTTGTTATCCTCCATTCTATCTCACTTGCATAATCTCACAAACTTGGTTATAAAAATCAATTTCAAAGTTATTCCAATCAAAAGTTTTAAAACTCAATTCACCCCCCCTCTTGAGTATTGAGGCCACTTGAACAACATTATTCACGTTATTCTCAATAACATATGCACACAACCATACAAGTCACATTGCACTCGGCAACAGTTATCAGTGTACACAAATTCAGTCAGTCGGATCTGATTATTTATTATTAAGTTTTATGTTGCAACATAGGCTCTCAGCTGATCCAGCCATTTTACTGGTACCAAACCATTTGCCCACTCATGTAACACAGTCACTCTCAGCGATAACGGCAGTGTTACGGGCAGCCCTGAGTCCCACTCAGTCGGCTTGCCTTGAGTCCCACTCAAGGTCTTTCATAGCATCTCATGCATATATTTATTTAATTACCGATTCTATAATAAGCGTCTCACGCTAAATGCTCTCAGCATTTTCAATGGTGCATCATATGCATATTATTGTTATAAAGTCATGAACGGAATCAGTATAACAATCTCACACCACATGCACTCGGCATTTACATTTTCAGCAACACGCATCTCATGTAATTCCTTATAAAATTACAACGGCAATTAGCATAACTGACTCATAGCATATGCACTCGGCATTCACATCATCACTTAAATGCATCTCATACGAGCACTAGGCATTTTCATTATCATCGACATGTATCTCATGCATTCACTCGACATCCTCATTGTTGTCAACATGTATCTCATGCAATTCATATAAAATCATAAACGGAACTTAACATAACAGGCCCACACCACATGCACTCGGCATTCACAATAATATCAACATGCATCTCATGCAATACAACATATAATCAAGGACGAAAATCAACACAACACACAGTGTGACAGTTTCACTCAGAACCCGTCCATAAACCATTCATTTGAAATGCAAAGTACCCCCTACCTACAATAAAGTTCCTTGAACTTTCAAACGCTGACCGATAGCCCTTCGATCACTCCTTCTCAACTAAATGACCTTCAATTCCAATCGTCAAACTTTGCACTCAGCTTTGGAGAAACCCCAAGCCATTCTCTCTTTCGAACAACTCCGCCTCACCAACAGTGCAGGATTTCTAAGACTCTGAGGCACCTTAACACTGCCCACCTCCCAGTCGAGATTCTAACAGCTTTAAAATTCATAAAATTGGAGGAGTTAAGAAGTGGGTTTAAGGAAATAAGACTCCTAAAGCTATCGGGGTCGTGGGTTACCTTTCGAGCGGAAGAACAAAGTTCCGATCAGCCTTTAATGGCAGCCCACATGAAGGAAAAGAAGAAGAAGAAGACGAAGAAGAAGAAGAAGAAGAAGAAGAAGAAGAAGCTTGGTTGACTTTAGAAGAAACGGAAATGGGACCTCTGCATGCACAAATAGGGAAATAGTTTAATTCTCACTTTCTTTTCCCAGCTCAGCGTGAATGGAAGAGTGAGAGGGAGACCGAATCACTTATATAGGCAAGAGGGCACATGCGTAATTCCCATGACATTTTTATTTAATCTGCTATTAGTCTTAATGTGCCCACTAACTCTCGGTCAGGATGTTACATCCACAATCTTTCATCTCCCTCTTCAAGCTTTCAAAACCTTCATTTGCCATACTCAAACTCTTTAATTTTGCATAAGAAGAAACTACATAAACTTGAAGATTTGAGGAAATACAAGGGAGTTTAGCATAAGGAAAGCTTAGAGATCTTCAATTGAGGTAAGAAAGAGGAGATAGGATATTAAATACATAGAAATTAAGTTAGAATTGTTTGCTTAATTATTTGGAAACTCATTTAGCTAGATTTTAATTTAATTTGAATTAAATTTTGAAATTGATGCCAAATAGTTTGGAATATGATATATTTCTAATGTTATATGATGATTTGGAACCAATTGACATATTTAATTTGCAATTGAAATCATTAAAACAGCAAAAACAGAAGGAAACAGAGTGTTGTCTTCATATATGGATTATACTTGTAAATACGATGAAATGTCGTATCTTCTTGAATTTTACCATAAATTCTTATTGTTAAATTATGAATAAATTTAATGATATAAATTTACTGCATTCATGCATCATATGCATTGGCCGTTCAAAGAATCCGCAGGGGGGTTCTTTGAGGGGGCTCCCGGTGGGGGAATGCGCTCTGTTGAGCAACAAACCTCTGCAGTGGTTTTATACCACGGCCGTCTTAAGGGCTAAGCAGTGTGTCCTTAAGGGGGGTCCCGTAACACTTGTTATTGATATGATTGTATTGTTATTCGATGTTGGTGTTGCATTATGGGGCGCGGTATCGGTTGGATATCCGTAAAAATATTATTGCTGAAAAATCACTGTAGATGTTCCCACCAGAATGGATCCATCATGCATTTTCATTCATATAGAGAATGGAATATTAATATAAGTATAATACAAAATACGTATTTGGCATCCACATCGCATAGCATCATACTTGTGATTGTGTTTGTTCTAATATAATTTCTATTTATTTGATATTTTATCTCACTCTTTTTGTTACTTGTGGCAACCCTTTAGTGGTTAACCAGGAAGATATGTGACAAAGTGGATGTTGCTGAATATAGATAAATTATGAAGGCTTTTGATGATGATGCTTGCTTACGTGACTACTATTGCTGTATTATGTATATGGTATGTTTTGGTACTTTACATCTTTATATTTTATAAGATCTAGGTGCCTATTGTAAGATATAATATGTATAAAACTCTGATGTTATGTATAATAATAAGAAGTCAATTATGAAAAGGTTGCGCACTCTGATATTGTATTAGTAACCTCTGGAATCAGGTTGTGAATCTCTTGATAATTACCAGGTAAAAAATAAATAAATAATTTATCCATGAGATTTTATATGGTGACGGTAATTATCTTGGCATTTGCAAGTTAACTCCAGGGCGTTACAACTGAAGGGGTATCAGAGCAATGGTATATAAAATATAAAGAAAACCTTAAGAAGTAACTAGAAATTAAAGAAAGATAGCTTGAAGTATGTAAACCTTGATTGCTATCTGTTTGAAATTTGTGTACTTGTGTGTTATGTGTGCTCTTTGTATGTTTCTGTTTAGTATAATTACTAGTTAGATAACATAAAAATTGTTAGAACTCTGAGTATATTAGATACTCAGTAACTAAATGTAATGGTACTCGTACCTGTAGGATAAGAAATGGCTAGACGTCAGAACGATGATGCCATGGCTGCTGCATTAATTCGATTTGCTGAGATCCTTGAAAGACAGGAACAGCAAAGGTTAGCTGAAGGAACCCATGGACTTGACCGTTTCCTGAAAAGGAAACCTACCCAATTTAAAGGAGACTATAATCCAGAGGTGGCTTACCTGTGGATTAAAGAAATGGAACGTATCTTCCAATCCTTACCTTGCACTGAAGCCCAGAAGGTAGAATATGCTACCTATATGATGGTAGGGGAAGCAGAGAATTGGTGGATCTTCACTCACGATAGGTTACTAGAAGCTGGTAGACTACTTAACTAGGAAAATTATAAAGAAAGTTTCCTCGAGAAATATTTCCCTGCTAGTGTCAGGAGCAAAAAAGAATTAGAATTTTTAGAATTAAAGCAAGGGAATATGTCTATTGGAGAATACACTACCAAATTTGAGGAACTATCATTGTTCTATCCTCCTTTCCAACAGCCAGGAACTGAGGCTTCTAAATGTGTCAAATTTGAAAATGGCCTGAGACCAGAAATTAAAGAAGCCATAGGACATCAGGAGGTTAGGAGTTTTCCTACTTTAATCAACAAATGCAGAATCTTTGAAGAGAACCATCGGGCTAAGATCGAGTAGGAGAAAAGCAGTAAACAATCAAGACCTCAACTAGTGAACTTTAAAAGGCGAGGAGCATTTAATCAGAATCGATTTCAAGGAGGATCAACTTCATCATCTAGAGGACGCGCGAACCAGCCAATCACATGGAACTGCTACAAGTGTGGAGGAAATCATAGAACCCGTGATTGTACACAGACAGATGTTACCTATTTCTAATGCAATCAGAAGGGACATATTCGTCCTAACTGCCCATAACTTTACCAAGGCATTAACACTGTGAATGTTAAAACTAAGAACAACAACAATGGAGCCAACAGAGGAGGAGCCAACATTCAAGATGGACATAATACCAATGGTCACGGAGGAATTAATGTCAAAGGCACAGCTAGTCGAGGATGAAAAAATGGGCAGCTAGTGAATAATCAGAACAAATCACCTACAGCTGGCAGAGTATTTACAATTAGTGGATCAAAGGCATCGCAGGCAGATGACTTAGTACAAAGTCAGTGCATTCTTAACGATACTACTTTATCAGTTTTATTTGATTCTGGTGCGACACATTCTTTTATTGCTGAAGAATGTGTTAGGTGTCTAAATTTACCTATGAAATCTATGCAATATGATTTGCTTGTCTCTACTCCTACTGGTAACCATCTTAGGATAGCTAACATGTGTGAAGGTTATTCTATACATATAGGAAGTAGAAATTTTAACGTGAACTTAGTATGTTTACCATTAAAGGACTTGGAAATCATTTTGGGGATGGATTGGCTATCTGTTAATCATGTTATCGTGGATTGCCGTAATAAGACAATGATCTTTCTACCTGACAACATGGAGTGTCAGGAATATGATACCTTACAGAACCCTGAAGGAAATTCCTTGAACAATGAAGCCCAATTATTCATGGTATTTTCACTTACAGAAGGGAAAGTTATTCCTGATGTAAGTAAGATACCAGTAGTATGTGAATTCCCAGAAGTATTCCCTAAAGATGTTCCAGGATTACCTCCTGAATGAGAGATTGAATTCTCTATTGACTTAATTCCTGGAGCAGAACCCATTGCTAGAGCACCCTATAGAATGTCTCCAGTAGAACTGATTGAACTAAAGAAGCAAGTTGAGGAGTTATTAGAAAAGTAATTTAAATAACCTAACATATCTCCTTGGGGAGCACCTGTACTACTAGTCAAGAAGAAAGACGGTAGTATGAGACTTTGTGTCGATTATTGCCAACTGAACAAAGTCATGGTTAAAAATAAATACCCGTTACCAAGGATCGATGACCTTATTGATCAACTACGAGGAGCTACTGTGCTCTCCAAGATAGACCTGAGATTGGGATACCATCAAATTCACGTAAAGAAAGAAGATATTCCAAAGACAGCCTTTAGAACACGCTATGGTCATTATGAATATTTAGTTATGCCTTTTGGGGTAACTAATACTCCAGCCGTGTTCATGGACTACATGAACCGGATATTCCATCCATACCTTGATCAATTTGTCATTGTCTTTATAAGAGATATTCTTATCTATTCCAAAACCAAGGAGGAACATGAGGAACATCTGTACTTAGTGCTATAAATACTAAAGGAGAAGCAACTGTATGCCAAACTATCTAAATGTGAGTTTTGGCTTAATGAAGTAAAATTCTTAGGCCATGTGATATCTGAGAATGGAGTGTCAGTCGACCCTACAAAGATTGAAGCTGTAATAGCTTGGGAGAGGCCGAAGACTGTCACAGAAATCAGGAGTTTCTTAGGACTCGCAGGTTATTATCGAAGATTTATTGAAGGATTCTCTCAAATTTCCCTACCAATGACCCGATTAACCTGTAAGAATAAACCTTTCATTTGGACTCTTGAATGTGAAGCAATTTTCCAAGAATTAAAGAAAAGATTAACAACTGCACCAGTTCTAGCTTTGCCAAACCCCTAAGAAAACTTTAAAGTTTATTGTGATTCTTCAAAGTTGGGACTAGGTTGTGTTTTAATGTAACAAAGGAAAGTAATTGCTTATGCTTCAAGGCAATTACGACCACACGAACTTAATTACCCTACTCATGACCTAGAATTAGCGGCCATTATCTTTGCTTTAAAAATTTGGAGGCACTACTTGTACGACGCAAAGTTTAAAGTATATAGTGATCATAAGAGTCTTAAATACCTATTTGACCAAAAAGAATTAAACATGAGACAACGCAGATGGATGGAATTTCTCAAGGACTATGACTTTAAGTTGAAGTACCATCCAGGGAAAGCCAACGTGGTTGCTAATGCGCTTAGTAGAAAAGCTATTCATATGGTAGCTTTAATGATAAAATAATTAGAAATGATTGAACAATTTAGAGATTTAAATATAGCAGTTGAAAAGAGGTCTTCAGTAAATATGATTGTCGGAGTCCTGAAAATCACTAATGATTTTCTGAAGATGGTGTGTGAAAGACAAAGATTGGATGAATATCTCCAAAGGATGATCGAGACACAACGTAATGGGAAAGATTTGGGATTACAAGAAGGCTCAGATGGAGTCTGGAGGATGAAAGGAAGAATATGTGTCCCAGAGGATGCAAAGTTAAAGAAGATGATACTGGATGAAGCTCACAAAAGTATGCTTAGTATTCATCCTGGATCTACGAAGATGTATCAAGATTTAAGAAAGGACTTCTGGTGGAAGAGGATGAAAAAGGAGATAGCTAAATATGTTTCATCTTGCTTAATATGTCAGAAAAGTAAAGTTGAACATCAAAAGCCATCTGGTGGATTACAACCACTAGAAATACCAGTATGGAAATAGGATGACATTGCCATGGATTTTTTGTCTGGCTTCCCTCGAACACAAAGAGGCAATGATGTTATCTAGGTGATAGTAGATAGATTAACAAAGTCAGCCCATTTTCTTCCAATCAACATAAAGTATTCACTTGAGAAATTGGCTCAATATTATATGAAGGAGATAGTGAGATTACATGGAGTACCGTCAAGTATAGTGTCTGATAGAGATCCTAGATTTACTTCTCAATTTTGGGGAAGTTTACATAAAGAGCTTGGTACCAGACTGAAGTTAAGCTCTGCCTATCATCCACAGACTGATGGACAGTCAGAGAGGACTATCCAAAGTCTGGAGGATTTACTAAGAGCATGTGTATTAGAACATGGTGGAAGCTGGGAACATTACCTTCCACTAATCGAATTCACATATAATAACAGTTATCACTCAAGCATTGGGATGGCACCATATGAAGCATTGTATGGTAGAAAGTGCAGGACACCAATCTGTTGGTTAGAGACAGGTGAGCACCTGACTCTTGGACCAGAAATTATCCAGCAAACAACAGAGCAAATTTGGATGATAAGAAAAAGGATGAAAATTACGCAGGATCGGTAGAAGTCATATTATGATCAAAGGAGGAAGCCATTAGAATTCCAAGTTGGAGATTATGTATTCTTAAAGGTATCACCCAACAAAGGAGTTAGAAGAGTGTTAAAAAGTAAGAAGCTTACTCCAAGATATATAGGACCATATGAGATTCTGAAAAGAATTAGTAAAGTGGCATATCAGATTGCATTGCCACCTCACCTTTCCAATCTTCATAATGTGTTCCATGTCTCACAATTACGGAAGTATATACCTGATCCAGACCATGTGATCGAGGCTGATGATATAGAAGTTAAGGAAAACCTTACGATTCTAGTAACACCAGCGAAGATAATGGACAGAAATGTCAAGCAACTAAGAGGCAAGGAGATCTCATTGGTGAAAGTAGCTTGGCAACAAGGAGATGAAATAAGCATGACTTGGGAACGAGAAGACGAGATGAGAAGTCAATACCCTGAATTATTCTAACAAGGAACATTTAAATTTCAAGGACGAAATTTTTATAATGGGGGGGAGAGTGTAACAGCCCAATTTTTAATCGGTAATTAAACAGTGAAAAATTAAAGTTTCTTAAAAAAATAAGAAATGAATCCTAGAAAATAGAAAATTGAATTCTGAATATAAGGATATTTTTAGTCTGACTTAAAACAAAATTAAACAAAAATGGAACATAGAATAAAGTAAAATAATAAATAAAATAAAAATCTTCCACAGTAAAATGCTACAGTAATTTGCTACAGTACTTGGTAAATTACTACAGTATCTGTCACATGAAAAATCTTGCAACTTTACGAGAATTCTTCCTCCTTCGCACCGCCTCATGTCACTTCGATTTGCTACAGTGATTTGCTACAATATATACTACAGCAATTTGCTACAGTATCTGCTACAGTATCTGCTATAGTGATTTGCTACAGTAACCACCATTGGAAGCCTATAAATAAGGCTCCAACCTTCCAAATTTCTTCAAAACCAAAAACATTACCAATTCCATAACCTTTCATCTCCCTTTTCAAGCTTTCAAAACCTTCATTTGCCATACTCAAACTCTTTAATTTTGCATAAGAAGAAACTACACAAACTTGAAGATTTGAGGAAATACAAGGGAGTTTAGCATAAGGAAAGCTTAGGGATCTTTAATTCAGGTAAGAAAGAGGAGATAGGATATTAAATACATAGAAATTAAGTTAGAATTGTTTGGAAACTCATTTAGCTAGATTTTAATTTAATTTGAATTAAATTGTAAAATTGATGCCAAATAGTTTGGAATATGATATATGATATGTTTCTAATGTTGTATGATGATTTGGAACCAATTGGCATATTTAATTTACAATTGAAATCATTAAAACAGAAAAAACAGAGGGAAATAGAGTGTTGTCTTCATATATGGATTATACTTGTAAATATGATGAAATGTCGTATCTTCTTGAATTTTACAATAAATTCTTATTGTTAAATTATGAATAAATTTAATGATATAAATTTACTGCATTCATGCATCATATACATTGACCGTTCAAAGAATCCGCAGGGGGGTTCTTTGAGGGGGTTCCCGATGGGGGAACACGCTCTGTTGACCAACAAACCTCTGCAGTGGTTTTATACCACGGACGTCTTAAGGGCTAAGCAGTGTGTCCTTAAGGGGGTTCCCGCAACACTTGTTATTAATATGATTGTATTGTTATTCGATGTTGGTGTTGCATTATGGGGCGCGATATTGGTTGGATATCCGTAAAAATATTATTGCTGAAAAATCACTGCAGATGTTCCCACCAGAATGGATCCATCATACATTTTCATTCATATAAAGAATGGAATATTAATATAAATATAATACAAAATACGTGTTTGGCATCCACATCGCATAGCATCATACTTGTGATTGTGTATGTTCTAATCTAATTTCTATTTATTTGATATTTTATCTCACTCTTTCTCTTACTTGTGGCAACCCTTTAGTGGTTAACCAGGAAGACATGTGACAAAGTGGATGTTGCTGAATATGGATAAATTATGAAGGCTTTTGATGATGATGCTTGCTTGCGTGACTACTATTACTGTATTATGTATATGGATGTTTTGGTACTTTACATCTTTATATTTTATAAGATCTAGGTGCCTGTTGTAAGATATAATATGTATAAAACTCTGATGTTATGTATAATAATAAGAAGTCAATTATGAAAAGGTTGCGCACTCTGATATTGTATTAGTAACATTTGGAATCAGGTTGTTAATCTCTTGATAATTACCAGGTAAATAAATAAATAAATAAGTTATCCATGAGTTTTTATATGGTGACAGTAATTATCTTGGGATTTGCAAGTTGACTCCAGGGCGTTACAGAATAAACTAAAAATTTTTTCAACAAAAACATATTTGATCAAAAGGATAACAAACTGTAACTAGATTGCATGGTAATAAACAGTTACTATTTATTAGCACATTTGAAATTAAAATATGTTTCTACACATTTAGAATTTCCACATATGTATGTTATGCACATTTCAAATGAGTTTTCCTTTTTCCAACTAATAGAACTTAAAAGTGCAGCTCATACAATTACACAAATACTTAATACTGGTTATTTTCATCATATCAGTGCATAATCTCCACCATAAATAGATTGATTACTTCCTCGGGCTTCCGGATGCATAAAACCTATCATAGCAAAACACACAACTCACTGAACACCCAACCATGAAAGGTCCAATCAAAATCAAAATCTCTTTGTTCAGGTGACAAATAAAAACTTCATATTTACAAAGAATCAAAATAAATGCCAACACCTCAATGTGTACTCATCGCATTAACAATTATATCAGTCAAAATATTTGCAAGTGCTTCATACAACTGCAAATGATGAAAAAGTTATAAAAATAGTAAGAATATAATGTTTGTTGAAAAATAATGTTAATAATTTACATATTCATTCTTCCTGGCTACGATACCAAATTATGACCAAATGTCATCTAAGGCAAAGATAAAGTAAAACCTACTATGGGAAAAGGTTACATTTAATGGCTCTATTTGGTAAACAGAACTTAGCTGTTCAAGGGGATTGCTTTTGCTGAGTGCTGACACACAAGGAGATTGCACAATGCAATTATAATCATGTTTTAGGTATGCATTGTGTAGCTATTTTTTATTTATTTTCTAACTTTTTTATTTTGTTCTAAAATTGTATTCTCATCCTAGTAGCATTCTCCATCTTCTCTGAATCTCTCCCAACCTTACTGTAAAAAAATCACCAATTAATTACTTAAAGCAAGAAAATTCCAATAGTGCATATTTTTTAGTGGGACAGTGGAAATCAGTAATGGAACTACAATTAAGGTTGGATTAAAACCAATTGTTATAGCTTTCGAGTGTATAACCATAAGCACACAATGTACACCAAAGCCACTTAGCACTAAGAGAGAAACAAGCAAAAAGAGAGAGAGAAACTGAATAACCTTTGTCAATGTAATGTTCAGATTGCTTCATAAGCTCGCCAATGAAGATAATAGATGGTGCCATCTCCACTAACGTCATCATGTGCCACAGCAGTCCTAGCAAACTTTACTTCTCATTTATAAATGGGCAAACTTTACTCACATTATTATTTTTCCCACATTAAGGGACAATAAAGCCTAAATTATTAGGTGGAATCCCCTTGGATAAAGCCTGAGTACCCCCCGGTACCTAAGTGTTAATACATGAAATTCCCAAAACATTATCGTAACTATGCATAAAGGTATAGAGATTTTTTTTAATGAAAAAATCTATTGGAAAATCATTGAAATACAAGTTCCTATTCTAGTGGGAGTTGGAAGATTCAACTACAGGATTTATATGTTATTCCACATGACACCAGAATTCCCAAGCTTGACATACGCATTTTTTAAATCTTCAAAGAAAATATTCTCATTGTTTGCATAATCTTTGATCTATCTTTCAATGATGAAGCCAATCAATCACTCACCTCAGTGTTATCATGGACCCCACGAAGTCTCTTCACAATGAGATCTTCCAAAACAGCGCAACTTTCGATGGCGACGATGATTCCCATTACACAAAACATGCATGATGCAACTGAAACTTCTTCAGACGGTTGCAATCATCACTGACGTCAGCCATTCCTGTTGCCATTATGTCAAAGTATCTACACAGCTTGAGGCGCGTGAGGTTCTTGCAACGAAGTGACATGAGAATCAAAGCGTCATGTGGGTATGGATTAAACCACTGATTGAGAGATTGAGAGGGAGAAAAAGGTACTCGCCCAAAGGAGACAACTGAAAGGCAGGGAGAATGCTAGAGGAAGAGGGTACTCACCAGAGAGACTGAGAGACTTAGAGGAAGAATGGGTACTCACTAAGGAAGAGGAGAAGTAAAGAGAGTAGGAGATGAGAAAAGTATTAGGGTTTAGGGAGAAGAAAATGAGAAACTGATAGTGAAGGGGTTCAAAAAGATAAAGAGAAAGAACAAAGAAAAGCGAAGGTAGTTAGGGACTAGGGTTAGGGAAGAGCAAAGAAGGCGTAGGGTAAGGAAAGAGAAGATAGGGAGTCGCATATCAAGTTTAATTTTGGGTCAGGTTATGGATTTAAGGTTATTGTTAACGGTTAAAATTTTAAACCATAAACAATATTATCTAACGTTGCCATGTGTCAACTACGTAACACTGATGAGGTGGCACAGATGTTAGTCACCTCATTAGTTAATAGTCAAGCCTAATGTTTCCTTAATTCCCTAAAATTTTTTAATGGCCAAAAGTCTAGGGTAAATGTTTAGGGGCTTTTTCCTAAACCCTAGACTTTAAAAGAGGTATTTTAACCAATGTTTAACAGTATATTTAATCATTAAATATTTAATAACAATATTGAACTGGTCTGTGTGAGGTTACGGTATAATTTCAATATTTCCTACACTGACTTAATAATTTCAATTCAATATCACCTTAGTCAAGAAATTTAATAAGGAATTTTTCACGTTTAAGATTTCAATTTTTATAATAGCAATTTCATAATTCAGTAATTAAGCCAATTGAATAACATTCTAATTGCTATAAATTTTGTTTAGCTTTTTTTATGAATAAATAACAGAACACATAGGCCTTTCAAGAATTCCAGTGCAAACAAATTTGGGGAGGAGGATCAGACCCTGGGCCCAAGGGAGAAGGATACATAAAGTTTGAGGAGAGCATAGGTGTATACACGCCCATGCTGGCGTGTGGGGGCGCATTTGGCAAGAGGAGCAGAAGATCAGGAACGCGTGAAGCAAAATGCATGGGCGTGTGTATGCCTTATACAGTGTAATGACGTGCGGCACACGGAGCAGGGGTCAAGGCATTGCATCACACACACGAGGATTTGGTCATGGCTGTAATAGCCCTAATTTTTCAGAATAGGAATCCAGACTGTCGAACCTCCAAGAAGTTAAGTTAGAATTGTCTTTTAGGAGAGTTGAGGCTTTGGCCTAACCCCTAGATTTTTTTGAGCATGAGGAAGACAGGCCCCAAAGGAATATGAGTAGGGAATAGCTCAATCAAATGAAATAAATGAGTGAGAGAGACTGTGTAATAGTGACATTTAGAGGAATTTACTGACTTGGTAGTGATTTATGACTTAACATTAGGATTGTTAATGAGATGTGTGTGTATATATATATATATTCTTATTAGTGATGCTAGAAATAATGATTTATGAATGATATTTAATCTTGGTGACTTATAAATGATGTTAGTCAATTATCTGTTGATTTTAGCAATAACTGATTTAGAGTATTTAGATTTATTTAAGTATTGAGTTTAATCTTAAGGTCAGGAAATTAATAAAGCCCGAGACTTCATAAAACACTAATTTACCCCTTTAATAAAGGTGATTAGTAGATAATATCTTATTTTGATATTTGACCGGTTAATGAATTTTATTAATTAAGATAAAATGAAATAATTAGATAATATTTATTTTGATGCCTAATATGATCAATAATGATTTTAAAATATGAGAGATTATTTATAATGAGTTTTAGTTAAGAATTAATTTATTATTATTAATATTTAAATAATAAAACTCGTCTGGTTCCCTGGGTTTGAACTGTGGGACCCAGCCTGAGGTCGGCCTCTGACCATTCGACTCGAGACTAGTAATTCGATAGGAAAGCTAGTCCTATTAAGATCCCTCCGTGAAGAATCAAGGGTGTCTGACTTGGCCTAGCTGGCCTAATCAAAACCTTTAACGTCTCCTACGTTTGACCGTTCATATACTTTGGGATATCCAGTGGTGGTACGATCAATCTCTAGTGACTCGTTTCAACGTTTTAGAAACTTTTTCTAAAGAGGCCAAAGCCCAATTCGGACTCTATCACCCTCGTTTTTTCATAAATCAACTTCTTCAAAAATCGTTTTAAAACTTGACCCAAATACCTTTAGTGTTTTAGACCCAACTTTTGCATACAATCTTGGAATCAAACTATTTTGATCTTAAACTCTTCGTTTTGAAAAGATCTCCAACCTCTGTTTCTAGCCCCGAACTCTGATTCCTACTCTATCAACCCCAAAATCAAAGATGAAGTATGTTCGCCTCAAAATTCCATTGTTTGGACGTTTTATCCTGCGTGTGGTTCAGAAAAAACTCATAACTCTCTCATACGACCTTCGATTCGCATAAACTTGGTGTCAGAATCTCCTTAATGAAATTATATATGTTTTTTGTGAAAACATCAAAGGCTAAATCCCTCTAGATCGGTATAGTTTAATAGATCTTTCCAACCCCTTAGTAGTCTTATCACCATGCTGGCAGTCTTCGGTAAAATTCATATATCTCCCTCATCCAATGCTTGAATTGCTTCGTTCTTTTTGTTATGGATCTGTATCAAAAATATCTACAATTGTTATGAAGGAACCAAAACCAAATTTTTAAAAGATAATTAATGGTGAATTTATTACCAAGGCCCTAGCTGATCTGAGAGCTTCTGGAGTATTCTATTATAAATTGGGCATATCTCGGGCTACTGATCTTGGATCATCGCAAATGATAAATCAAATTAAATAGAAAAAGAAGATCTACAACTTTTGTGTTGGGAGTTTTTCCTAATTCCTAACCCACGAATTAACCCATATTTATTTTTTAATGTCCTTATTTTTTATGAGTCTTCTCCTTGTTGTTTGAAAGGCTAAAGCTATGAACCCTTGTCCCTTTTTTTGTTGCATGTATGATTTTTCATAGGATCGAGAGTTTAGGCGACGATCGGGAGACGTTCGAAGCGTTCGGCAAATATTTTGGCAAGGCCACCATTTTCTTTCTCTGGACAGCTGCTGCCCAATGAGGTAAATGGGGTCTTTTCCTCATTTGATTACATTTTTAGTTGTTCTATAATATTGCTTGCGTATTTGAGGATCTCCGTTTTAAATTTTGTCGCGATCTGAAACATCCATAATTAATAAAAACAAACCTAAAAACCCAAGAAAATTTTTCACGATTAAATCCAGAATCAGAACAAGGGTTCAAAAGTACTTAAATTAATTACCAAAATATGGTAGATACATTTACACATCAATATATAATCATACTTGGCTCAATGGTACCCAACATACAACAAAGCATAAAATTTTTAAAAGAATCAGGGACATGAATCGATTCATGTATTTAATTTTGCAAAACAGGGGTGCAACAGGGGGATGAATCGATTCACCCTCCCCTAGGAATCGATTCACGCGTCCAAAGTTGCACAAAACAGGTCCTTGAATTGATTTATCCACATGGTGAATTCATTCATGTATGAAAAATTACATAATGAATCGATTCATATAACAGGGAAATCGATTCACAGAGTGCAATAAATTGATTCAAGCCACATGAGAATCGATTCAGAGGGCTCAATGAATCGATTCAAAAATAGGGGAATCGATTCACACTTGCTGTATATTAGTTTCTTGACAGCAACTCAGGAAATGTCAAATTTTTCAACTTCTAGCTACCCTATCTTTTTCATATCAAATTTAATGACTACCAAACTTTGACACTAGCTAAAACACATTATTTGTGACGCGTAGACACTGGCCATACACAAAAATTCCTAAAACAAAAAGACTTATGCCCATAATTGTGTTTGACTCATTTTGAGGCATTTTGATGCAACTTAGGGGTCATTTCTCAATGGAATTCGCCCATTCCAGTTTCTACAAGTCACAAATCATGCATAGTTGCTATTGAAATTGTCTTGTGCCATTCATACCTCATAAATTTCTATTTGACTATCTCAATTGCCCAATTATGCATGAAAACCATATAACTATCACGCATTTATGGTTCTAACACATAACTATTGTCATTCTTCATACAATTAACAGTCCCTGGGTATTTCATACATCAATATGGTATACTCATAGATGCCCAAAATTCCTGGCTATATTGGATCTTATATGTATATGGTAGGACTATCCTTGGTCTCCACACTCAAACATCAAGTATATGCTCAAAATGAATCTAGGCTTCCAAATGAAGCCGTCAATTACCTATCCACTAAGCATTTATATATATATATATATATATATATATATATATATATATATGATCATGGAAATAGGTATACACGTGAGCCGGCCAAGGCTACTACAAAACTACTATATACACTATATACATGGCATATACAATGCTCCACGCTCGATCTGGATAACCTCTCACCAATCTCCGACACATCCTAAGTCCATTGTAAATATATCCATAAATAGGGGTGAGCATTATACATGTTAAATGTCAGTTATTGAACTAATTCTACTATCTATTTCTTTAACATACAATGAAATATCACAATTAAACAATAACATATACTACCAATTCAACATTATTCACTCACATCACATATTCTTATCATGAGTTACTTAGTTATCATAATCAAGTTATTCACAATATTTCATCACAATGTGATATCATCATGTTATTCTCAATGACATACATATGCGCACATACATTTCTCATTCAATTGGATCCAATTATTCATTATTAAATTTTGTGTTGCAACACTGGCTCTCAGCCATATATTCAGCTCTTAGCTGATTCAGCCATTTTACTAGTACCAAACTATTTTCCCTCTCACGTAACATAATCACTCTCAGTAATAATAGTAGTGTTACGGGCAGCTCTGAGTCCCACTCAGTAGCCTTGCCTTGAGTCCCACTCAAGGTCTTTCATAGCATCTTATGCATAGGTACTATAAATCAAGTTTTCCATTTAATACATGTATATACCACAATAATTTCAAGAAAACCATTTGCATCATATGTCATTTCAATACCAATAACATGGACGGAAATATCATAACACAAGATATATTACATATATCATATAATCGGAGTTTCATAAGTCGTTCACAATTTCACATATCAATTCATCACATTCTCAACATATAATATCATAACATAACCCCAAACCCATCCATAAAATATTCATTTAAAATGTAAAGCTCCCCTTACCTAGAATAGAGAATTCCATAAGCTACTCGACCTATTGAACGCTAGCGAACCACTAATCGCAAGCTCCGATCTCTATTCCTCAAAATCAAATAACTTCCTAAAATTCACAATAATTGATTTTAATACCATAATTGCTACAAACATCACTTACCAAGTTAGGAATCATTAAATTATGACCATTTTGGTAAGATATAACTCACTGAACTAAGTCGTCGACTTTGGAACTCGCCTCCGAATAAAGCTTCAAGCTCCAAATCACTCTGAAACTATCTTATTTCATTGAAACAATTATTAAGCTTTAATCTTATAGAAATAGTAATCTAGAAGTCATAGTTTTCAATTTTTAACTTACCTATACTTAGAGGATTTGAACCCTAAAGATTCACAAGCTGCCCCTCTTCAAACCAACTTCACAATTGCTCTAAAATTCAAGAATTGCAAGAATTAGAATATGAGGTTTAGAAATTTCATAAGCTAAGAGTTGGGTTCCATTGATTACCTCTAATTTTCAACCAATTGAGATTTTTTCCCTTACTCTAAAGCTATCACATGAGATGAAAAGAAAAGAGAGGTGAAGAAAGTAAACCCTTGCTTTTAATTTAAAGAAATTGAGAAAAGATTGGAGGAGGAGAAGGATGATGCCACCGAATGAAAGAGAAGAAGAAGAAGGGAACTTAATTTCTCTTCTGCTACATGAACATGAAACTGAGAGTGAATAGAAGGAAGAATTGAAAATTTGGCATATATATCATTAAGGGCAATAGGGGAATTTCATACCACTTTAATTAATTAATCCATCTAATTCCCCATTACTTCTAATCTAATATAGTTTGTCCATATTACAAAATAAGGATGTTACACAATCCAACAGTTAGATTTTAAACTATGAAGATTTTCGTAACCGATGGTTAAAATTTTTACATTTTTAAATTAATGGGTATTTTATAAATTTAATTGGCGTAACTTGAAGTTTATGTGTTCGGAAGGATTTTATCATGATCGGAGTCATAACAAGAAATTTAGAAATTTTAGTGTTTAGGCAGGCTCGATTTTATTCGATATGGTTGTATTATTATTTTTAAAAATTTTATGGTAATGATATGTAATTCATAATTTATTTTCCTCAGTAAGCCCCGCTATTAGGAATTAAGTGTATTATTAAGTATCTCCAGAATTATTTGATGATATCATGCACTTCGAGGAAATTCACCAACCAGACGGTCATGGCGTGTTATTTTACTAAGTTTAAAAAGTGACACTGTTTTTGAATCATTATAAAATTTCACAAGAGTTAACCAAAGGAATTGATTGATTTTTGAAAAGTAAATAATTAAATGGAATAGGATTATTTGAAAGAATTTTTACTAATAAATGATATGATTTAAGCCTAAACAAAGTTTTATAAGCTAAGGAAGGAAAAAAGAATAAAAAGAAAATTTTTGAAATATAATAAAAGGGACATTGGAGTTAAAAGCTTTAGTGGACCAACTTTAGTGACTAACTAAATAGAAGTATAAGAGAAACCTTAGGAGCATTATGAAGTATAGGAAATAACAAGTTAAATAATACAAGAATATGTTAGGAACTGAGTAAGGAATTTAATACTAAAAAGTTTTAGGACATTGACAACTAGTAGAAAATGGAGATATGGAAAGAATTTTAATAATTAGAAATAAAATCTAAAATTATTCCAAATCAATTAGAATTCCTAGGAAGGAATCAACTATTTAAACTAAGTATAAAAAGAAAGGAAATATTTAGATATCAATTTGAAAGGAGTTCTAGGAAAGGACCCTAATAACAAATTAGGATAAGAGGTATGTACCTAAATAAAATGAATTTAAACTTTGGAATTTTTATAGCTAAACAAGAAAGGTTTTAGGACTTTAAATTTTAGGCTCATAATAAAAAGAAATCAGACCTATTAATTAAATGGCGATTTTTAGTAACTAAGTGATGTTAGACTAAGTTCATGATATCAAAGTCGAAGTAGTACCTAGATCTCTAAGTGGCAAATGGATAATTATAGAGAAAACAAAATTTAGTTAGTTAAAAGAATGCAGTTATGGAAATAAATTAGTTAATGTAGTCGAGAATAATGGAAATAAAGGAATGGGTTACAAAATTTAGTAATCTTAAGCCGAAGAAAAACATCACTAAATTGCTACCAGAGCATAAAGAACTAGTGACTCGTCTAGTGACCAAGAAATAAGTTATTCAACAATAAGGCCCAATGAGGTTAATGCAATAGAATGAACAATAAGGCTGATTGACGATGATTTCAAAATTTATAGCTAGACATTAGGGAATTGAATTAGAAAATAAATTAGTTCTACACAATCAAATCAATAGGGACATAAACGACTTAATGGTTCAAAGAAACCCAAATGTTCCATAAAGTAACCTGACCAGGTATATCATTTAAAAACATTTAGGGGCGACACGAAGTACAAATTAGCATATTGAATTTAACACCGATAAGTATGTTGTTCACATAAAACCCATGAATACTGATTCAAGTCGCGTGATTAATGGGGATATTGGGGTGTCATTAAATGATTATTGATGTGATATGTTTGTAAATGTATGAGCTTAAGTAAAATATCTTATGAGAATATTTCATTGATAAATGTTGTGTATGATGCATGGATGACTAAATTATAAAAGGTCCTGATTGAGACACATGAATGTGGAAGGTGGTATCGGCAGGGATCCCAAAAATAAGTGATTGTGAAAGTATAAGAATCGAATCCAAGGATAATGGATGGCGTCGTAGCATCGGGTTACCTTGTGATTTTCTAGAAATTATGGAATCCTATTTCATTCATAAGAGTTGAAAAAATCATTGCAAATTTTCACTAAGGAAAGGGAGGAATTAAATGATACTTAATAATAAGAAAAAGAACCCGACATTAGGAATGAAAGGGAGTCATTAAAGGAACCCTGCCGAGGACCAACCAATGATAGATGAAATGATGAGTCATGCATCATACATAGAGAATAAGGGTGGATATTTAAGAAACTCCCTAGAGCATATAGTGAAGGGGTACACTAAAGAACTGTGGTATCTCGATCCCCCGAGGGCGGTCTTGGGAGTATACCGGGGCAGACCTCCAATGGCTTAGATTTGTACCCGAGGCTGGACAGCCTGGTAACTCTGGTATACTTTAACTCCGGGTGAGGGGTTCTATGGCTTTGTAGTTCCCGTTCTGATCAGATGTGTTTTGGATCCATTGTTGAGGGGACTGTGAGTCCTTACCCTTTGTGAAAATAGAATGAGGTGAGCTCCAGTCGCTCTAGTGGTTAAGAGGATAAAGTGAGACTTGGTAGATGATGTGTTGTGATTGATGGGGTTTCATGCATCATACTGATTAACTATAGGGCTCGTTTGTTTAAACTTATTTTAAGAGATAAGTGCTTTTTTAATTTAAAAAAAGCACTTATTTTAAATTTTGACGTGTTTGTTTAAAGTTTTAAAAATAAGTAGAAGTTGAAAATAAGCTGATTTTAGCTTATTTTAAAAAGCAACTCTGATCTGCTTATTAAAAAAGTGATTATAAAGAAAGTGCTTTTTTATAATCACTTTTTTAATAGGCTTAAACAAACAGGCCCATATTAGTTATGAAATGAAATTCATGCATTGCATCATTATGCTGAGAGCGTGACCACTTGCTAATTAACTGTGATTACACGAACCTTAGTGATTCTATGGGATAAATGAGAAATGAGAATGGTCAGTCAAGAACAAGAGTAGTGAGATAACTTAGACTTTATATTATAGACCCCAAAGAGAGCTAAAAAGGGATTAGTGGTAATTGATTGTATTGTATGGGGCGAGCGTCAGTGATCACACTCCCCGATTGTGAGGAGGCAGATACTCACCTTTACAGCTATTCATTTCAGACCTCCATCCAGGCATGCTTATCGTACCAGGAGAGCACTATGCCAGGAGGACCAGGTAAATCCCAGCCATCTACCCATGATCCCCAAGGACGCCCTAGTTGATGTACCTCCACCACCCCAACTAGAGGAAGGGCGACCCTATGACCGAGACATAAAGGTCACAGAGAGCACAGTTTAACATTATGGCGATCCACCATACCCTTTGAGCGTAGAGGAGCTCGAGGAGTTATCAGGTAGGGAGGCAGCCTTGGTGGCAGATCCCTTCAGTTATCATCCCATGCCGGTTCCACCTATAGTTCCACCTCTCATTCAGCAGGCAAAGATCCCAGCTGAACCAAGCCCGATCAGAATAGCTTCTCAGAGAGAGCCAACTCTGGAGTATGTCCCACTCCCCGTCGAGGATGAGGATGGGGAGGATCCAAAGAAGTTTCCGCTTGATGATATGCTGACGGATCTAATAGACCATACCACACTACCTGCCTTACCCCTACAACTCCCACCAACTGTTCCCCTTGCGGTTCATATGACATGCAGACTAGAGGACATCAATATGCGTCAAGGGTATAGGTAATGACCCCGATGGAGAGATATATAGCGAGACGGCAGTAGGATCAATGTTAGCAATAGGCCAGGGTCCTTGAGGCTTACACTAGCCGTAGGCACCAGTCGGTTCGTCAGGTTAGTGACCTGCCTTCTACGAGTACCGTCCCTCCAGATTTATCACAACTGGGAGCCATCTCTGATCCACCTGAGTCACCATGATCGGACGACGCGTTCATGGGTGGAGATGCTTAGTTGTTAGGTTTACTTTATGTGTATATTCATTTCCCTGTAGTTTGCCTAGGGTGCCTGTGTACTCCTATTTTGTTTCAGTTGTACAAATCTAATGAGACTGCTGGATATGTATATAGTACTTTGTGTATATATGTTATGCTTATTTTCCGCCATGTGTTATTGTGTACAAAAAAAAAACTTCCACACTTTTCTTAAAATTAGTAGCCTCAGTTAACTAAGATAATCTAGTGGAAGAGATTATCTTAGTTAACCGAGGGTGTTACAATGGCAAGCCAGCGTCCCAACGCCAAGCTAGTATGGAAACGCACGAGCAGGAAAGGCAACAGGTATTCTATAGGCAATTTCATGGGTGTACGAACGCCCGAGTCTGAGCCTACATGTGTAAAGAAGATAGCCTAGCGTGTGAGCCAACGTTGTGACACCAAGGTGAATAAGTGTATACGTTAGAATAAACTGAACACACACGTAAATTAGTGTTGGAATGATGTGTTTGGCATGGATACGTGCGTCAAGGGAATCAAAGGCATAGGGTAAAAAGGAACACAATCCATACTTCCATTGAAGGAGAAAAATCCCAATGAAAAATATAAAATGTAATTCACAATCAGCTTTTGAAAATGAGGTAATCCTTTGAAGAAGACCACAAGCAACAAGTTGATACATAGGTTCCAACCTAGTCTATTATAGACTCTACGTTAATGGGAAAAAAGTAGAGCATAAGCATACATAATTAAGTTGAAGAAAACCCATCTTTGTCTAACAAAGTTTGTCATACTGCATGAACAACACATACAAATAAAAACATACCCTTTTTGCACCATTAATTTATAGACATATTATTGGATAACTGAATATGGGAAGCATCAAAAAATTTACAGCACCAATCCGTAAATAATCCAACCGTTCTGCATATTTGCTATCACTTTATGTCTCCTTTAATATTTATCACATGACATCATCCATAATGTATAATTAAAATAATGCCTTAAAGAATATAGCACACCTACTCATATACAACTCAGTATTACTAATTTATCCCATAAAATCTAACAATACAAGGGTCCTCATACTACATATTACCATGTTATAATTAATTCCAGCACCTCTCATTGTAACCTTTAAACATTTCGCATTTGATCTACTTGGTTTGGAGAGTTTACATTGGATGTTTGGTCGATATCCATCTTCTCCATATGGAAATAGCAATGGATCTTGCAATCCAAGATATCGGGGATGAAGAACATCAACTCCCTGTAAGCTGCTGGACTCAGTTTCAAGTATAATCTCCCTTTCAACAATGCAATTTCTTTACAAGGATGATATTGGAGGCCGAAACAGTGACAATTGTGCTACCCTCGATTAACTAGGACCAATTCCCATACTAGAACATCCTACTTAATTAAGGAGTCACTAACTATTTAAGAAAAATAGGAGTCTTTTCTATTGGTGATCATCAACACATAGTTCAAATAAAGTTCATAACACATATTGACTCTCCGTGGCAAGTGTACGTAAAAGAGTACAAGACTCGTAGGCTCCCAATAACAGTTACTACAAAGCAACATAACATAAACTAAATGTCGGGACCTACGAGGGTCTCGACACTAACAGCGAGTATAAACAGTCGACGATCATGGTCTAACATCCTCTACTACAGGTAATCCAGATCCTACTCGCATTCACCCTGACCTTCAATTGATGATCACAGAAAAGGAAAGTAGGCCCACAACACAAAATGGGTGAGTATAAGCTCTCAACCCATATAATCCACATGCAATGGTAGCTATAAATATAAAACAATCATACATGAGTCAAGAAAAGTAGAAGGATTCTATACAAAATGGTCTAGAATAACCATACAGTATTGTTAAACGTACAAAGAAAATGTACATCATCAAAGTTAGGCACACAGTTATGGTATGCTATGTATGCGTTAAGTTTATTTATTACTCATCTTGATTTAATACTAGTATGCAATGGGGCCCAAATTCTACTCATCAATTTCACAGATCAATATACATGTGCACAATAATCCCACCTTATTTTGCTTGCCCAACTAGAGCGACCAAAGCTCGCCTCATTCTATTTTCACAAAAAGGGGTAAGGACTCACAGTCACATCAACAATAGATCTAACATATATCTGATCAGAACGGGCACCACACGGTCATAGAAACCCTCATCCTGAGTTGAAGTATATCAAAGTTTGCCACAGGTTGTCTGGCTTCGGGTGCAAATTTGAGCCATTGGAGGTACGCCCCGGATATACTCCCAAGACTGCCCTCAGGGAATCAAGACGCCAATTGTTTCTTCAATGTACCCATCACAATATGCTCTAGGGGATCACTTTATCATCCCTCCTCAACTCCAAATGCAACATGCAATTTACTTGTTTTATCATAAAGGTGCCCAAGTACTAAACGGAACCTTACTCATCTAACGTATTCGTCCTTAAAGTGTATAAATTTGCTCATTATAAATTCTTTTCGTGAAGTGGACACTGGGAACCATGGCCTAAGTGCTTATCTAAATAATTTCTTCTTAGGAGCACTAAGGTTTAGTCTCTAGGCAAGTTTTTAATACGAGAATATTCCTAGAACTTTAATATCTAATTTATTTCCAAATCCTTTTTTAAAAAGAATAATTCGAGGTATTTTTCTTTGTTATGTTTTATGGAAACAAAATTTCTTAACTTATTCCATTTTACTTTTAAAATGTGAACTTATATTTAGATACTAAATTTTAAAAGTAATGAGAACAAAGTATATTACTTCCATCTTTCCGACCTTTTACCAACGTCGTCTCGTCGTATTGACTTACGACGGACGAACTAGATTGGCCTTAATTATTTAAAATTACTAAGACCTTAAGTAAAATACTTTTTCATAATTTTTTAAAGTCTTTTCTTAGTACTATACTCAAAATTAAATTTTCTTTAATTAAACAAAAAACATAAAAGTCGCCAGTTCTCACTGTTTTTCTAAAACTTTTTGTCATATTTTATCTAGAAAATTCCAAATTGAGTGATTCTGAAGCCAAAAGTGTTTAATTTTTAAAATACTAATTAAACGTAATATAATTAAATATTAATTCTGCCTAGAAATAGATTCTACAGGAAAATGTATCAAGGTGCCAAAGTTCATCGTTTTAACATTTGTAAAAACACATTTACGGACAAATCACGTGTCAGAATTTTCCAAACCAATTTTCCTCATTTGGGTAATTTTCTTATGTTCAAAATTCACATCTCATGCCATAAAACACACCCCCAAAACAGTTTGGCCAAATTCTTCCATTTGCCCACGTAAACATATTTTATTCCATTTCTAACTCGTCATTCGCGTCTAAACTCGAGTTCCTTTTTAATCTTTCATTTCATATCACATTTACACAAGTTTTTGTGATTAAATACAGTACTAAAATAGCCAAAACAAAGCAGCTCCACCATCTCATATTTCATCAAGAATTAAACTTTACATCTTGTATAAATCATTTCCTTTAATTCCAAGTATGCAAGACAATTATCCTAAGTGTAAGTAATTAATTTCTTAATTTATAAGAAAATTCTAGAATTAAATATACATCTAAAAATCCATTTTCATCAATGAAATTCCAAAGATCAAGTCATGCAAACAAATTTTAATTACTAGATCCCTTAAGGCAAGATTTTCATATTTAAGTCCATGAACTTCAAGTTATTTAACTTAGAGAAAAATTTTCCAGTATCTATATATATTTAGCTTAGGCTTCAAACTCATCTTTCGAGCATGGGAAATCTTCTAAGAATATAATGACATCACAAACAACCACATAAATCAAAGAAAATGTAATATCTTAGCATTTTCAATAATATGCATGCACTAAAAATTTTCTGCAGCAACATAATCAACAAGTTAGTAACTTTATAATTTTAAACTTTATAAAAATTAAGGATTTAACTTGATCATGATGCATCCATAGTACCACCCAAAAGATCACAAATTTTCTAAAACAATTTTCATGATCTAACTCATAAAATAAGGATCTTTAAAGGAGGTACCGACTTTTATACCTCACCATGCATGTGAAAAATAGAGATTTTAAATTGAGCAAATACCCCCCCCCCCTTACATGAAGAATTTTCGGCCAAAGGAAGGGAAACACCAAGAGCTCTAAGTTTTGCTTCAAGACCACCACTAGATGCTACACCAAAAGAAAAGAAATGGATGAAGGTTGGATGGATGGGAATGACGTGAAGATGATGATGAGAAGGGGTAAAAGGTGGTGCTATTTTTTTTTGGAAATTTTAGGAAGTGGTGAGGTGTTTAGGAAGTGGTGTCTTATGCTTAAAAGCTAGGAGGGGTAGTGGAGTAGTTTAGGCTTGATGTTGTTGGGTGGATGATAATGATTAATGTGAATAAAAGAGAAGAAGGAGTGGAAGAAGCTTGCTAGAATTTTTTCTTTGGCAACTTAGAGAAAGAAAACTAAGAGAGTCAAGATGTTGTTTTGTGAAAGAAGGATTTTTGGCATGAACTCCCTTGGTGGCCAAGGAGTCTCACGGCCTTAAGAGTGGAGAAGAAGAGGTGTCAAGTTCATTTCATGCAATGCTAGGTGTCATGTTCAGTTGCTAGAGTGTGAATGAAGGAGTTTGCATAGGCTAGGCATGTGTCCAAGGCTTAGTGCAATGTGATTAGTCTAAATTCATGTAAAGCTGATATGTCACTCAATAGGTCTAGCAACTTATAAATCTTTGTCTTATCTTAAAATGGTATATGGCACAAAACGTTTTATCAACAAATGAGGGAGATATGGTCATTTTATGAAAACTGTGCAGGGCTGTTACGAAATTAATATTTTTTAAAGAAATAATTCACTGGGCCAAATTGGTGAGGAATTAGTCTTTGTGCCCTTCATTAAAGTTGTAAGAAATTAAGTGTAGAAAATTTTTACAAAATAATTGTTTGACTTCATGGTCATACGAGCGAGAAACACGGAAAATACTAGACATAATGCAAGCTGCCATCAAGAAAATATGAATTAGTGTGGTATTTTTTATTCTGGGATTGATTGAGTAGGAATGGGCTTTCGTGGCTAACATCAAAGTTGTAGATAATTTTGATACAAAAATTTGGGATAAGAACGACTCGATTCTAGCAAAGGGAGAATAAATTATGCCCAAAATACGTACAGGTGTACAGTTTGGCCTATAAAAATAAAGCCTTCAGGGTTAGGCGACTGAAAACGAGCATCGATCCCATTGTAAAAACTACAAGACATGGTATAAGGGATATACCGAGGTTAAAATGACTTGGCTCAAATGCTTCGAGTAATCTCTTGGTCAGAACTAGGGAAATTGCATAATTTTAATAACTTAAAACAATATAATCTAAACATTCTCATTAAATCACTAAATCCTCTTAATTAATTAATCATTGATTAGTATTATTATTATTATTAACATTATTATTACTATTATTATTATCATTCACATAATTAAAGTAAAGATAATCGCCTCTAATTCATTAAATCTCTTTAGAATACTAATCAGCTATCAAACACAAACAGGTTGTAACACCCCAAATTTTTTTAAAATAGAAAGATAAATTAAGAAAATAAATATTGAATAATCAAATATGGACTAATTAATATCCCAAAATGCTAGAAATAATTTAATTAAGGTTTTCAGAGACTGTTAGTGAGTTATTGTGACCGGATAAGCTGAAAACCGACCCGGATAAAATATGGGTATCGGACCAAGTATCTCCGATTGAGATACCATTGGTCAGTGTTGTAGATAATGTTATTGGGAATCCGAATATATATTCGGAATAATTTTTAGAATAAGTATTGAGCCGAACGGAGAGCCTGTTTATTTAAAAACAAAAGAGTTTAAGTGAAAGATGAAAAATTAAAATAAAACCTCACCATTTTCACTCTCATTCCCGTGACTCTCTCTTCTTCTTTTACGCAAACACATTCCTTCTTCTTCTTCTTCATTATTCCTCTTCATCTTCCCCTAAAACCCTAAGCAAAAGGAGATACATCTCCCTCCTCCATTGTTATTCTTCAAGAGGCTCAAGGAAAGCTTGGAGCTTGAAGTCTCTTCTCCCTTCCTTCTTTTATTTTCGTGTGGTCCTTCTCCTCTCTTGCAAACCCACTCTTCTCTTCTCTTGAGGTAAGATCATTACCATTTTTCATGTATATTAACATATAGTTGTAGCTTTGGTGTTAAGAAAACATTAAATACATGTGGGTTATTGAGAGAAGCTCCAAAAGTGGGAACCCTAAGATGGGTTGACATAAATGTAAGCTTTATGAATAATTAATGAGGTAGTTACAATTATGGTGGGGAGAAGATGGAGGTTAATGAGTATTTATCAAGGTTGGTGGGATTAGTGGAAACCCTAACCTTGGAATTAGGGGAAATGTGTTATGTAGATGGGGTTAATACTTATTGAAGAGGAAAGTGTTATAAATGATGAGATAAAAGCATTTAATGATGATTTATAATGTTGATTAGAAGTCACAATAAATGGGAAGCTCACCAAGGTGTTGGGGAGAAATCTAATATAAAAGGTGACATAATTAATTAGGTTATTACTTGATAATAATGAATGGTGAGTTAAGGGAAGGAATTCCCGAAGCCTAAATGGGTAAATAAAGAAAATCCATAAATAGCTTCCATATGATGAAAATTATGTGTACATAGATATGTATATGTATATTGAAATGGCTTTTGAATGAATAATTGATGTGGTCCTATAATGATTGGTGTAGGACTTGATAACACGGGTGAAGCGGGAACATCAACCTCGGAAGTCTACTTCTGTTGAGGTAGGAGAGGGGGTGTATTTTCTAAATGTATGAGAACATGTGTAATGATAATGTATATGATGATGTAATGTGGCATGTTTACTTGAATGAATGTGATATCATATGTTTGTGATGTGAAATTGAACTTCACGCTTTAAATGATTAATTATGGATTGAAGCCTTAACGAGGCTATGAGTGGCATAATATATGATGAAATGTTATAGAATCCATGTGTGGCTTGATGAATGCTTGAAATCTGTGACTATATGGATTCTTGAAATTTTATGATTGGAATATATATATATATATGGATATGTTAACTATGGAAAACTAATGGTAAGTGTACCCTAGATGAGAGGGTGAGATAGCCCATATGAGATTGAGGCATGCATGAGCATTACATACATAGCATGGCATGCATATCATGATAATGATTGATAAGTGGTTGCGATCACTTGATGTTGAAATATAAAGGACTTGCGAGTTCCTGTGATTATTGGACCGGTGGTTGTGATCACCTGGTATTTAAAATAAAAGGCCCTGTGGGACCATTGAGATTGAATGCCCATGGTGATCATGAGGCGGGAGTACCCCTTGCGAGGCGGGAAACCCATGAATATGAATGAATGATTATGGTGGTTGTGATCACCTGTTGGTATGAAATCAGATCCGTGCATATGCATTCTAAACACTAGCATGTGCATTAGCCACAGGAGCATGGCATAGAGTGACACCCTGTTGAGGGAATTGTGTGAAGAGTAAATGGAATTTCCTTTTTATATCACCTGTAAAAGGGCTAATGGTTGATGTGTTCTTATGAATTTAAATGGATATATGTGTTCAGTGAGTGTGATAAATGTTTGTTTTGGTGTTGATCAAATTTGCCTTAAGGAGGAATGTTTATATTGCATTCATGTATATATTATCACAATTATAGATTTTCATCATTGAGAAAGTATACTCACTCTCTCTGTGGTATATCTTTTTAGCTCCTGTGTTGTAGGGCTTGCCTATGGAGATCTTGTGTGGAGAAGTGGTGTGAAGGAAGCCCATTTTGGTAAAGAATGCCTTGGCCGGCAATATTTTGATTTTATGGTTTGTGTAGAATGTTTGTAATGTATATAGTATTCTGCATATTTTGTATAGCCATGAATTGGTATGGATGATATATAATGATTTTGTAGGTCATGTGTGAAAATTGGAACCTATATATAAGACCGATTTTTGGTTATGACCTTGGCGATGTAAGATGCTAATGTGTGAGGGCTTGAATTTTGCTCACTTTGATGAACAAATGATGAGAATTGTGAATGATGACTTTATGTGTTGTATAATTGATGATATTTCATGATTGTCATGCATAAGTAAGGAACTAGTAGGGTCAAAATGAGTTTCATGAGTTTTGGGTAGTGTGTGGTGGTTCTAATAGCTTAGATACATGATTTGTGACTTATAGAAACTGGAACGGGTCAATTTCATTGAGAATAGACCCCTAAGTCACTCAAAAAGGCTCAGGAATGGACTAAACGCATTTATTTCCATAAGTTTCTCATTTTTGAGAATTTTTTAGTGAGGCCGGTGGCCATACGTCACAATTGGTGTATTTTAGTTGGTGTCAAAATTTGGTAGCGTTTGGAGTTGATATAAAAAATGTAGGGGGTTAGAAGTCTAAAAATAAGGTTTTTCTACATAAAAACAGCAACTGTGCTGTCTTGAATCGATTCGAGGATCTCTAAATCAATTCAAGACCTATTGTTTTCACTATTTTTGGTTCCAGGAAGGCCTGAATCGATTCATATGATCTTGAATCGATTCAAGGACCCCTGTTTGCATAATTTTGAGTTCCAGAAGCGTCTGAATCGATTCATACAAGCTTGAATCGATTCAAGGGGTCCTGTTTTCACTATTTTGCATTCTAGAATCATTTGAATCGATTCATGGGATGTTTGAATCAATTCATGACCCTGTTTTTCATATTTTCCCTCTGTTTTAGGGTACAATTGGCATTGTTTGACTATAATATGATTGTACAACACCCTACACGCATAATTAATACATTTTATCAATTTGATGGACCATCCTTTGACCTTCTCACTTCCCTTCATTTCCTTAATGTAATTGTACATTTCCGCTACTCCTTGTTGATGATCATGAGATAAATCATCCAAGGTTCACTCTTTGACTTAATTGTTCACCTTCTCATATCTTCATATATGAGATGGGTTATTAAAATTGGTCCGGGGATTACTTGCCAAAGTTTTCATCTCGAGATGTCTTCCATCCTTTAATTGTTTTAAATCGTGAAAAATTTACCCCTATTTTTGGGGCGTCTCACAGGTCGGCCATAGCCCAATCATCAATATACATAGAATTTAACACATAAACAAGGTATCCGGTCTCAAGGACCCATCACATAAAATGAGGGTTATTACAATAATGGAATTTGTATTATAAACATTTAAAGGATTTCCCATGGATGACTCTGATGGATTGTTTTGTGCATTTGAATGAAATATCAAATTATAATGTAATCTAAAGAGAAGTGGTAAAAATCTGCTTTAACACAAACAGAAAGACTAATACCTAAGTGGAATCCGAAGGGAAGATATCAAGTTTGCTTCCAGCAGCTGATTGAGGGGCTGAGGGAATAATTAAATCAAAAGATAAAGTATGATTGTCCTGTAGAAGTTTTATATTTAGAAATTCATAAAATGATATGCCAAAATAAATTACATAAAGACAAAACCAATAAATTACATCTTACCTTAATAGAATCCATTGAGTCTCCAAGGGAAGTTATTATTTCTAAATTCTCAATAGGGAAAGGAGACTGAAAAACACACAAAACAATTAGATATGATGCTTATCGTTTTATTGTGAATATAAAACAATAAATATTAAAAAAGAAGAAAACTTGAATTTACCTCATAAACCTTATATTTCTTTTCAAACTCAGTAATCAATCAAATTTCGTTGCATATCTTAATGGCATTTATCGTGTATGGAACCAAGGCGATGAACTCTTGTATTTTTACTTGAACTTTAAAAAGGAATCTTTTATCCTTAAGAGCTTCCAATTCTTCGGGATACATGTTTTTATCTCCACCCTATATGAAGTTGAAAAGACAGTACATGAAGAGATAGCTTTTTTATAAATAAATGAACTCCTGAAGAATGAAATGATACCCATGAAGAATAGGCTGTGTGAAGATCTTTGGCAGAGATTTGTAGGAACTTGGCCGCCTCCCTATCAAATAGGATGAAGGATGCAAAATTGGATTCATCTACCACCCTTAGATGGATGCAATATCTATTCTAAAAATTAACAAAAAATATTAGTTTTAATTATCTCGTACAATAATTGTCACCTAAAAAATAAGAATACAATAATAGAAGTAGTGAAAAGAAGAATATTAAATATAAGTGTAAATACCTCATAATAAAAGATGACAGATGTGTTCTACAGTTTTTGTAATAGTACATATCACCATCAACCTGAACGCCATACACACATTTGATACACCCTCTATAACACTAACTAAACTCAGATTCAATTTGCTTCACGATCCCAAGAGTCACAAACACCTCATTCTATAAAGTGGAGATTTAGCTGCACATAAGAAAAGATGGGGAAATGTCTTTAATCTGTTAGATACAAACATGCGTAAACAAAGTATATTGTATATTTATATGAACTATACAAGTGTTGTTATACTTATGTACATGTAATATATTTATAACTATATAAGCTAAACATTTTTCCTAACTATATAACCTGAATATTTTTCCTGGCTATATAACCTGAATATTTTTCATGACTAAATCTCTATACACAAAAGGTTAATATAATGTGAAGGAACCATTTAATCAATCAATTACATCCATTTTAAATGTACTCAAGTTAGTTTGGGCTGGAAAAATTATAGACCTGCTTGAACTCCTTCAAATCTTCTATGTATTTGTATGTTGTAAGCCTCAGGAAGTCATCATGTGCAGATATCTAGCTCTTACTGAATAAAGGGGTCAATTGTTGAGAAGCAACGCATTCAGTTGACTGAATCCTGCTTAAAACTTAAATAAACTTTTATATAACTATTAGACAGTTGTTATTGTTACCATACACTGAACTAAAATATTTGATCACGTACCCTAATTGTCAAGTAACTCACTAAAGAAACATTCTGTAACTTTTGTTTTTAGAAGACATTCAAATAGTATGATTGAATGAAGAAGTAAACGTACATTTTAAAACAACATACCTTGTCCTAAAGTGTTTAATCTCAGGAATGGGGTTATTAATGTATAGCCGAGAAGTATAGTTGGTGTTGGACATACTCATCACATCTATACATTATACAAATTATAGAAATATTATATAATATTATAGAATTTAAAAAATATATGTAAATGAGAGATCAATTAATAAAAAGAAAAATAAAACTAAAATCAATATATACATGGAAGTATATGTTTAGAAACACAAACCATTCCATTTTTTCATCATAGCAAATTGTAGGAGAACCACATATAGCTTTCGTCAGCATTATCAGATAAGCAAGCAATGAATTTCTTTGCAAACTTTTGCCACAAAGTGCAACGCATCTTCAAACCTCTAAAAAATATTGGAATAACAAATGACTGGATTTGTTTACAGATAATTAAAAAAATAACAAAACACTTTAGTCAAAAGGAATTACTCGAGGTTATCGAGTTCGATCAATGTAGTTGGACGTCACCCCTCCCTTCTTGAATTCAATCAGGTCTTCTTTTCCAGGGGATTTGGCATCGCTTCAGCGAAGACTTTTAATCTCGCTCAAGCGAATCCGGTTTCGCTCAAGCGAGTGGGCCTTGACTTCATATTTCTCTTCTTACGTACTTTAACTAAAAATCCTTTTTCTTATTTTATTTAACTAACTAAATCGCTACTGTTTATTACTTTAAATACGTGTATTGAAAAATAGATAGCATTTTGAAAGGGGCTTGATTAATTATTTGTAAATGTGAAAAATTTATTGTAAAGGTAATCAAATGAATATAAATATATGTAAAATGACCTAGGATGTTACATTTGGTATCAGAGCGGTTCTTTCTAGAGCCGGGTGCATGGGTCAATTCAGTGATTGTATGGGTCCGGTGAGGGCTGGTTGTATTCAATTGTGTTGTGTTTTGCTTGTGTAGCTTGGCATCGTTCCCTTGGCACTTTATCGGCATGGAATTCTGTGTGTGAGGTAAATTTCTGACTCCCTGACTGACATTGGTTATTAATGGTGATGTGTTTGCTTATTATAGAATTACAATATGACCGAAGGAACCAGTTCCGGTAGAGGGGACGATTTCTTCTCCAAGTTTACCCAGTTGATGAGTAGGACCGAGTCCAGTCCCACTATGGATAAATTCCTAAAAAGGAATCCCCCAGCTTACAAGGGAGGACACGATTATGACGGGGCATACATTTGGGTCAGGGACATAGAGCAGGTCTTTGAATACTTTGAGTGCTCAGAAGAGCAAAAAGTTTTGTTTGCTACCTATCAATTAAAGAACGAGGCTAGAGTATGGTGGTCTCGGATGAAGGTACAGATGAACGCGGCAAATGAGCCGCTAGTGTGGGTAAATTTTCGAAGGAGATTCCTTGTTAAGTACTTCCCGGATAACTATAAAATCCGGAAGGAAATGGAATTCCTGAAATTAGAGCAGGGCCGAATGACTGTGGCCGAGTACACCAGCAAGTTTGACGAGCTGTGTGATTTTTACCATCCTTTTTCACTGGAAGGGACCGAGGGCAGCAAGTGTGCTAAATACGAGGCTAGATTACGGATTGAACTCCGTAGTGTAGTTGTACCTATGGAGATTCGGGACTACCCGACCCTGGTGAACAAAGCTAGACTGACTGAAGAGGTGCAGTTACAAAGGACGTCCAAGCCGAGAGACAAGAAGCCACTGAAAGCAAAGGGCTTCAGCTTCAAGAAGATGCGCCAATTCTTTCAGGGCGGCAAGTCTTCTACTACTTCTTCATCTTCTTCCGGTCGGGGCTCTACTGGCCGATCGGGAAATCTCTCTGGTAGCCGTGCGTGCTACAATTGTGGCCAAGAAGGCCATATTTCAAAATACTGTCCAGCCAATCAAATTGTATGCTTTCAATGTGGACAGCCGGGGCACCTCAGGCTCGATTGCCCATAGAGGCAGCAGCAAAGCAGGCCAGGCAATCGAACCAACCCTTCTGGGACTCGGGGTGCCAATTTTTAGAGGGGAGGCAGGCATGGTGCTGGCCACGGAGGTCAGCAATCGGGAAGATCTGATGCCCAGTCTAGTGGTGCCCAGAATGCTATGACCGGGCGGGTATTCGCGTTTGATGCCTCGGAAGCCACGGGGAATGACAACTTAGTACAGGGTAAGTGCCTCATCTATGGCTATCTTGTTGATGTAATTTATGATTCAGGCGTGACCCATTCATTTATTTCTGAGAGTTGTGTGCGACGGCTTGGTTTGCCGATCGGTTTAATGAAGAACACCCTTATTGTTTCCACTCCAACCGGTTCCGCTTTTCGTGCGACCACCGTGTGTAGAGATATGCCGATGCAAATTGAAGACCATACTTTCTGGGTGGACTTTATCTGTATGCCGTTGAGGAACTTAGATGTTATTTTAGGTCTCGACTGGCTAGCTACTAATCATGTGATGGTCGACTGTTATCGGAAGAGTATTGTTTTCTCTCAGGAACTTGACATGAAGGATGTGGTGAGTGATGTCTCAGCCACATATGTTATTTTATTTGCTTCGGAGGGTCGGTATAGCCTTCTACCGAGTGATATTCCGATTGTTTACGAATTCCCTGATGTTTTCCCGGAAGAAATTCTGGAGTTGCCTCCCAGTCGGGAGATTGATTTCTCTATTGACTTAATTCCCGGGGCAGAACCTGTGTCCCAAGCGTCATATAGAATGTCTTCGGTGGAGTTGGCCGAGGTAAAGAAATAAGTAAATGAATTGCTGGAAAAGGGCTTTATCCGACTGAGTGCTTCACCATGGGCGCTCCGGTGTTACTGGTAAAGAAGAAGGACGGTAGCATGTGAATGTGCATCGACTACCGACAGCTAAATAAATTGACGATTAAAAATAAATATCCATTGCCTCAGATTGATGACTTGCTAGACCAACTAAGGGGTGCTGTTGTGTTCTCTAAAATTGATTTAAGGTCAGGATACCACCAGATCCGAGTGAAGTCTGCAGATATTCCGAAGACGGTGTTTCAGACTCGGTATAGGCACTTCGAGTACATTGTAATGCCTTTTGGAGTGACGAATGCCCCTGCCATCTTCATGGACTATATGAATCGGATTTTTCAACCATACTTGGATCAGTTTGTGGTGGTATTCATTGATGACATTCTGGTATATTCGAGGTCGGTTGAAGAGCATGCTCAACACCTTCAGATCGTTCTACAGATACTCTGAGAGAAAAAGTTGTATGCTAAACTATCTAAGTGTGATTTTTGGGAAAGTAGTGTGCAATTCCTAGGACATGTAATTTCCCGAGAGGGCATCTCGGTTGATCCGACAAAAATTGAGGCGGTTATGGCTTGGGAGAGACCGAGGTCGGTAACGGAAATCAGAAGTTTCCTCGGGTTAGCTAGATACTATCGACGCTTTATTGAAGGGTTCTCTCGGATAGCACTCCCTCTGACTCGGTTGACAAGGAAAGAGAGCCCTTTTGTGTGGTCGGAGAAGTGTGAGCTGAGTTTTCAAACTCTCAAGCGGTGTTTGACGACTGCCCTGGTGCTTGCATTGCCTGATGTAACACGGGAATTTTATGGTGTATTATGATGCATCCAAGTTCGGTTTAGGATGCGTGCTGATGCAATCCGACCGGGTGATTGCCTACGCTTCCAGGCAATTGAGGCCCTACGAATCAAATTATCCAACCCATGATCTAGAATTGGCAGCAGTAGTATATGCATTGAAAATTTGGCGTCACTACCTATATGGATCCCGTTTTGTGGTGTTCAGTGACCACAAAAGCTTGAAATATTTATTCGATCAAAAAGAGCTAAACATGAGGCAGAGAAGATGGGTGGAGTACTTGAAAGATTATGACTTCGATTTGAGGTATCACCCGGGTAAGGCGAATATTGTGGCTGATGCACTGAGCAGGAAGGTGTTGCACGTGGCTTATTTGATGGGCAGAGAGCAGGAACTGCTGGAGAGCTTTAGGAATATGAATATTGGAGTTGTTCTGGACGCTCCAAATCGAATGACGGTCGAAATGTTAAGGATCTCCAACGAATTTCTGGAGTCTCTTGTTGCGGCTCAGAAAGACGATAAGGAGTTGCTGAAAATGATTGACACTCAGGCTCAAGGCAAGGATATAGAGTTAACTCGGGGCAGTGATAGAATATGAAGATTCCGGAACCGAGTGGTGGTGCCTGCACATGGAGATTTCAGGCAAGCTGTGCTAGCCGAGGCACACAGGAGCTCCCTGAGTATTCACCCCGGTGTGACGAAAATGTATCATGACTTAAAGAAGGAATTCTGGTGGCCGGGCATGAAGAAAGCAATAACTGAATACGGAAAGTCCTGCGTGATATGCTAAAAGTGTAAAGTTGAACATCAACGACCCCCAGGTTTGTTTCAGCCCCCAGAAATTTCGATCTGGAAGTGGGAAAGCATCACCATGGACTTCGTATCCGGGCTACCTCATACCCGAACCGGGTGTAACGCGATTTGGGTAATTGTTGACCGACTAACCAAGAGCGCCCACTTCCTAGCGATGAATATGAAATGGTCACTGGACCGATTGGCTAAGTTGTATGTTGCTGAGATTGTACGACTGCACGGTGTACCCTTAAGCATTATTTCTGATTGGGATCCCCGATTTACTTCAAGATTTTGGGGAAGCTTGCAACAAGAACTGGGTACTGAGCTCAGGTTGAGCTCGACGTACCATCCCCAGACCGATGGCTAATCGGAACGAACAATACAGACTCTCAAGGATATACTGAGGGCATGTGTGTTAGAGCAGGGCGGATCATGGGAAAAATACTTGCCTTTGGTGGAGTTTGCATATAATAATAGTTATCATAGCAGCATTGGGATGGCTCCCTATGAAGCCCTTTACGGTCAAAAATGTCGTACTCCATTATGCTGGAATGAGAATGGCGATGCAATTCATCTGGGGCCCGAGCTGATTCAAGAGATGAATGAATAAGTTGATTTAATCCGAGAGAAGATAAAGATTGCACAAGACCGACAAAAGAGCTACTACGATAATCGGCATAGGCCGCTTGAGTTTCAAATGGGTGATTGGGTGTTCTTGAGGATTTCATCGACTAAGGGTGTAGGTCGGATTTTGAAGAGCCAAAAGCTTAATCCAAAATACATTGGACCCTACCAAATACTGAAGCAAATCAGTGAAGTTGCTTACCGACTGGATCTTCCCCAGTCGTTGACTAACATTCACAATGTGTTTCACGTATCTCAGCTTCGCGCCTACATTCCGTGTGACACAATGATTGTACCAAGTGACTCCATTAAATTGAAAGAAAACCTAACGGTGGAAGCTATACCGATCAGAATTGAGGAGTATCAGATGAAACGGTTGAGGAGTAAGGAGGTGTCGTTGGTAAAGGTGAAATGGCAGAATTTGAATTGGATAAACTACACTTGGGAATTAGAATCGGATATGAGGAGGATGTACCCCCATCTTTTTCAATCAGGACACTGACTTCGGGGACAAAATCCCCTTTTAGGGGGTGGATGTAACATTCTTGGTATTTTAATAAAAATTAAGAGAGTGGAAAATATTAGCCAATGTTTTAGAGACTTATTTAATATTTGATCTGCCTTGACCAAGGTCAAGGAATCCAGTGTTGGGCCAGTCTCAATCGTGAGGACCCAACAGTGTTGAAGATCAGTTGTGCTGGGAAGAACGGACAAAGACGTGCTATCCTATGACTGACGCTCATCCGGTGTGCCTGGAATGGTCTTGAATTAACCAGTGTAAGGAGAACGCCTAGCTCGGAATCATAATCTGGATCGACCTCTTGGATGGTTGAGGTAAACGGATGTGCATAACAAAGAGGTGAGGACGGATGAAGTGTCCGACCTCTCAGGAGATGGCTCGGATTACTGAGGTGTGGACCCTATGCTTAGACACTGGTTGGACGGTATCCAGCTCGGGTCGATATTCTTACAAAGTAATAGGCAACTACAAATAAGTAAACATAGAGAAGGCAAATAAGCATAGCGGGTCGGAATTTATAAAAGAATCCAATGAGATGAAATTGATCAAAAACTTTTAATGAAAATGTAAACAAAATAGGGGAAAAGGCTGTCTTGCCCCTGAACTTTATATAAAAAGGAAATTCCCTCTCTCTCTCTCCATTATTCATAAACTACTTTCTCTTCTCAATCTATTCTCCTCCTCCTTCGTCTTCTCTCCTCTCGTTGCTGAATTGCATGTACCAAGGGAGGACTCTATTCGTGTGAAAGCTTTAATCAAACCTCATTCCTGTGATCGTGGCCTCAAGGTGAGTCCACTGATCTATTTTATTGTGGTTCCTTATCCCTTTCATTTCTCTGGTAGCCAAGGGCCATGCATGGCTATATTCGAGCCCGTTCTTCACCCCTTAGGTGAGTATGAGCTCAAATATGGCTTAAGAGCTGAGGGGTTGAGTTAATAGGTGTTGCATTCTGACCCGTAGGTGGTAGATTAGACAGCGAAGAGCTGAGTGACGGGCCTAAGACTGCGAATCCTGTACTCGGGGGAAGGGATCGACACCGAGAGTAGATCATCGAAGCGTGGAATCGAGGTAAGGGGGTGTTTGGGTTATGATTAATTAGAATAGGATCTATTTCCTATCTGAGCCATTGAACAGTACGAGTAAGGTAAGAAAGTGTACTCGAATATTATGGTGTACCTATGTTGTGCATGTGTAACCGTATATATATATATATATATATATATATATATATATCGATCAGCTGAAGATAGGGTGTGTAGTGGAGTTAACCTTGTCATGAGCTTGGTATATTTAATGCTGAGAGAATGTGGATCATTTATGTGTGGATGTATGTGTGTATACCTTGTAATAGCATGAAATACGTAATGCTTGAGATAATCAGTATGTTATATTGAAGGGTTGACGAGTCGGTCGCCTTACGCTGTGAGCACTGGTCAATTTCTGATAGTTGCAAATGATAATCAGAATGATATATTTATGTTTATATGATTGAATGTGATTATGTGGTGGAGGACGACAAACGGTATGAACTACCCTGTTTTAGCTTCAGTGGTCAAGTCGGACCCAGTTAAGCTACCCAGAGGTCTTTGACCTAGTGGTTAAAAGGGGAGCCAAGTCGGGCTCGGTGAACCAAGTCGAGTTCACGGGATGTCAAGTCGGACTCCCAGCTGAAGGTCGATCCTTTTAGTATCCGGATACTAGGTGTCAAATTTTATATGAGAGTCAGTTGTGATAATTGATGAATTGTTGGTTGTAATGCGCATAATTGCTGAGTGACGTTTGTTATATTTGCCGAGTAAAATTATTAATATTACCGGGTGACTTATGTTATGTTCCCGAGTGAAGTTTGTCGTATTGGCCGAGCGTAATTTATAAAGTCATGAGAATGCAGCTGGACGGAGCTTATTTATATTTATAACTTGTTGATTTTGTTCTATGTTAATTATGATGCCAAACACTCATCCTTGCTGTTGTTTTCAATTTAGTAACCAGTGACAGGGAGGAAGCCGGAGCCATGAAGCTACGCCGAGGGGGAGATCGATGCTAAGGCCCGAACGATTTTGAGTGGCTGTCGAGTATAACTATGTATAAGGAATTTTTCGAGCTTGTAATGTTGCCTGTATACTGACTTAAATTAAATCTGGTATGAAATGACATTGGGTTGTGCTTAGTTTACGTTTTCAAGAGTTTGCCGTGACAGAATTTTACCGAGCGAGGCTTGTCCGAGTCGATTCATCCATGGTTGAGTGAGGGCCCGCCAGCTTAATGTTTGCTTTACCACTAGGTGAAGTTTCCACCCATGTCCGAGTGAGATTGGTTGGGAGAGAGTTCTGAGTGATAAGGATTTGAAGGTGTCCGAGTGAAAACCTGAGCTCCTCTCAAGGAAAGTAAGAGTAGGGTGTTCACCGAGTGAAGGCATTCGGAGAGGCTATAACTGTAACATCCCTGTTTTTAGAAACAGTTTTAATCTTGTAATTTTGAAGTATGGAAAGTTTGTAAGTAAGAATAAGTGAATAAATACCCTGCAGATGGTATATGATATCTCAGAAATATCATTTTTGTGTATAATTATGGAAATTATATAGACCATTAATGGTATTATGCAAATTCCGAGTGAAAAAGGGCTCTGTTCCGAGTGACAGAGAGAAATTCTGAGTGAAGGAATGAAATTCCGAGTGAAGAAATGAAATTCCGAGTGAAGAAATGAAATTCCGAGTGAAGAAATGAAATTCCGAGTGTAAGGTTACGTTTTTTGAGTAAAACACGACCGAGAGGGATGCTACCGAGTGAAATCTTGGTGTAGAGAGAAGTATGTTCAAGAGAACCACTTCTGGGTGAAAATTCCAAGTCAAAACACCCTAGAATGACTCGTTTCCGAGTCAAACCTTGCCAAATGCTTCCTTTTCCCAAGGAAACTTCTCCGATTATAGTATTCCGAGTGAAGTACGTCCAATTGAAGGCAAAAAACTCATTTCTGAGTTGTAAATATCCGAGTGAGGTGCTTCCTGAGTGAATCCGAGTGGGACAACTCTGATTGAGTCACTTCAAGGGAAGGAAAAGCTGACTCGGTGTTTCAAGAAGCCATAATTCCGAATGAATGTTCCATTAGGTGGAAGTCGGTTTTTGGAAGGAATTACCGAGGGAAAGCCAAGTGAGAGAATACTCGGTCTGGACAGACTTTACCGAGTGGAACCTTTTCTGATTCCTTTTTCTACTCACACCCAGGCTTCTCCACTCATGTGAAACACCTTTTTCCTCCAATCAGAGCACCTTTTTCATATTTTATATATATATATCCTCTTCAAATCCCACTAGTCTATATGAATCCAAAAGAGGATAAGTCAACTCAGGGATAGTGCACCTTTTCACTCCACTCGAAGCACCCTTTATATATATTAATATATCCTCTCAATCAAATACAAAGCTGACTAGGAAAGGGGCTATTATTATCACTCACGGGGAAAAGTTGTCTCCCACTTGTCTCCTCCTTATTAAATGCCACCATCAGAACCTACTGACACACACACACTGAAACTAATGCAAACTCTCTCTTCCTCATTCTCCTTTTACAAACAAACTTTCTCTCTTTCAATTCCTTTCCTTTTCCACTCGGATCTGAAGCAGGATAGTGAAGGGAACATTTTCTTCTCATCCAGGAACTCCATTAAGGTAAGGGGGGTATATTCTCGGGTATTCTGGGAAAATTCGAGTGAAAGGAAAGGGTTAAGGAACCTTGTTCCTCACCTTTCCAAGGCAGTTCAGAATTGCTTGATTAAATGTTTTAATGTTTTATTATTGTTTTATGCATTTTATTTGAATATATATATAATTAAATTGATTGGAATGATTATTATTATGCATGATAATTTAATAAAAAGATATGCTGGTTGTTGGACTGTGAAAATATTAAGGATCCTGGGTGTTCATGTGAATTCCAGCGAGGAATTATAAAACAGAAGTCGGATTCAGTGAGTAATAAGCTCGGATTTTGTGAAAACCGACCGGATTACCTAAAAATACATAATCTCACTCAGTTGTTTTACAATAAACCGACCAGATTATTCAGACAGAACATTTTATTCAGAAAATATCTTATTTTCACTCAGAAAGCTCCTTTCAGACTAATTCCACTCGGAATCATATTTTATTCCACTAAGAAACTTATTTTCACTCAGATTCATAAACATTTTCACTCAGAAAAATTCTCTCAGTCGGATTTCACTCAGAATTTAAGTTATTTCACTCAGAAAATCCTTTTCAGTATCTGTTTCACTCGAAAAACACTTCTCAGACTGATTTCACTCAGAAAACATAGTTATTTCACTCAGAGACTTATTTTCACTCGGACTCACAAACATTTTTACTCAGGAAACTCTTTTCTTACTGATTCAACTCGGAATCATACTTGATTTCACTCAGAAACTCATTTTCACTCAGAAAAACTCTTCCACAATCATATTTCACTCGGAAAACATTTTTAACTTCACAAAAAACTCTTTTAGTCTGATTTCACTCGGATTCATGTTAATTTTACCCAGAAAATCATCTCAGCCTGATTTTACTTGGAATCCTACCCATTCCACTCGGAATCCTATTGATTGCACTCGGTATTAAACTTATTTTACTCAGAAAGCTTAGTTAGCAACATTTTCACTCGGAAATAACTTATTTTAATCGGAAACTCATTTCCACTCGGTATCAAACTCTTTTACTCAGAAAATTCATTTTTCACTTGGAAACAGATTTATTTTTACTTGAATAATTCATTTTCACTCGGTATTTAGCTTATTCCACTCGGAAAACTTGGCTTTTGACATTTTCACTCAGATTTTCATTTACCAAACTCTACTTTACTTTTTTTTTTTGAAATATTGGAAGGTTACAATAATCATTGTTGTTCTTATTTCTATTATTATTATTATTGTTATTATTATTATGATTCTTATTATCATTGTTATTCTTACTATTATTAACTAATATTATTATTATTATTGATATTAATATTGTCTTAATTATGAGTAATTAAATAAGGAATATATTATTTTACTCTTTACAAAGTATAAATTTCAACTAGGAAATAACCGATATATTTTCTCTAATATGACAATAAAACGACTTGTAACGTATAAATAATTTATGAGATTCAAGAACTTATGAACAAGTATATGAGACTGGAAACACATAAATACCCAAGGATCAAATGATAAAAATAATGCATTTCACATCATGAAAATATATTTTGAAGAAGAAAAACTAGAGCATACACCTGGTACGCTGGAGGATATTCACGTTCGATCTCTGAGGGGAATCTTGGGAGTACGACTGGAACGGCAACCCAATGGCATCAGAGTCGCGCCTGATAGCCGGGTGAGACGATGCAATTCTGGTGTACTTCGACTAAATGATGGGATGTATCTATGATCGTGTAGAGCCAAGTCCCAAGATGAAATAATATATATTGATGAGAACCTGTGAGTTCATTCGTACCCTATGATAAAGAATGGGGGACTTGGTGAGCTTCGATCGCTCTAGAATGGAAACGTTGTGCCCAAGAGACAACTTGAGCAGGATAAATTCCAAAGAATGAAAGAATGATGATGGTGGATTGATTTATTGGGCCCACATGCATCATGAGACTTAATTAAGATAATTCATAATAAACTCTACTCATGCATTTCCATGACAATATTTGATTGTTATAGTTATGAATATGTTAAGTGTATGATTTATGTAATATTATTTGTTAACTGGATTATGTCCGCACTGGATTAACCATCAGGGTCTTGGGTTATACTCACCCTTACTGTTGACAATTTTCAGAGGAATTAGGAAATCAAGAACCCGAGTATGAAGAACAGCAATATGCTGAACCCACTGAGAACGATCGTTAAAGATAGAATTTATATAGATTGAATATTTATTAATGATAATCAGACACCGGATGACTGTATAATATTTAAGGGTGCCTGCATGCCCCATTTTGTTATGAGTACAATTATTTGTAAGTTTGTGAATGACTATGTGATATATTCACTATTTGCTTCCACTGATCTGCCATCTTTTTATTTAAAAAAAAATATTCACTTTTTCTGAAAACTTGTGACCTCTCAGTTAAATAGGATGAACCTATAGAAGGGTTTGTCTTATCTAACCGAGGGTGTTACAATAACCGAGTGGTGGAGGTTAGATTATTGACGAGAGAGTTGGGACCGAGCGAAATTGTCTGGGTGAAGAGTAGTAAAGAGTCAAGTGAGGAATGTACGAGTAACTGGAAGTTGAGCGTTTCCCGAGTAAAACCTTGAGCTGAGTGAAACATTTTGCCGAGTGAAATCCCATGTGGGTCCGCTTGTGCATTTATTCATCCAGTCTCTGGGTATGGCATTCGCTCAAGCGTCTCGCTGCCTCGCTTAGTAAAGAAATGAGTCTCTCGCTCAAGCGGATTTGGCATCGCTTCAGCGAAGACTTTTAATCTCGCTCAAGCGAATTCGGTTTCGCTCAAGCGAGTGGGCCTTGACTTCATATTTCTCTTCTTACATACTTTAACTAAAAATCCCTTTTCTTATTTTATTTAACTAACTAAATCGCTACTGTTTATTACTTTAAATACGTGTATTGAAAAATAGATAGCATTTTGAAACGGGGCTTGATTAATTATTTGTAAACGCGAAAAATTTATTGTAAAGGTAATCAAATGAATATAAATATATGTAAAATGACCTAGGATGTTACATAGCCCGCCCCGCCAAGTTAAACGGGCCAAAATTCAGGGCCCGCCCCGCCTAAGGCGGGCCGGGGCCCGCCAAAGTTAAAATTGTAATTTTTTAAAAAAAAATATGTCAAATTAAGATTAAAAAATTAAAAAAATAATTTTTTTAAAAAAATTAAAGAAAATATTATTAAAAGAAATGTATAAATAGTAAGAGATGTTACTTTTTTTTAATTTTAGAAAATCAAAGTATATATTTTAATAAAATAAAGTATAAATTAGTAATATTTATATTTTTTTCTTTTGGCGGGGGCCCGTCGGGCCGGCCCGCCCCGCCAAGGTTTTGACCCGCCAAATTGGTAGGCCAGGCGGGTCGGGCCTTGGCGGAAGGCGGGCTAAAAATTCTTGTCCGCCCCGCCAAATTTGGCGGGCTTGGCGGGCTAACCCGTTGGGCCTGGCCCGTTTTGCCATCCCTACTCGAAAACATGAAATCTCCTTTTTGGGTGGTACGCTTATCTCATACACAAAACATTTACTGTGTTTTAATTAAATTTGTATTATGTAAAAAGGTTCCCCAGCTCTGTTTGTCTTGATTATTCCCTTTATAGTATGGATGTGAGATAGGTGATTTTTGTTGTAATATGTATTGGTTTAACTAGATATATGCTATTAGTATAATTAGTTAATCATTTAATTTCAGTTAATCATTTAACTGGGTATATGCTACTAGTATATGCATGTTAATGTATTCCTTTAGATTAGAAAATGACCAGATGAATAAGGTTAATGTCCCTAATATTAAAATATTTTATTTTGTCCATAACATTTTGCTTAAAATCAGAATTAAAGAGAAGTATGTTTAGTCATTATCATAAACCAATTATGAGTTTATAGAGAGCAAAAGATAATAATATAATATATACTTTCAAGTTTCAAAATAGAACAATTATTGCATAAATGCAACACTCTCACTTGTCTTATTTGAAAGATAGAAATGAATAATAATACTCACTGCTCTGCTCTGCTCTAATGTAACATATTAATTTGAAATTTGAATGAAAGAAAAAGGCTACCTTCTGCAAGATGTTGAGTTCTTCATAGGCATTCCACTTCATCATCTTGATTGCATAAACCTCTCCATCAATTGAGCCTTTATAGACAGACCCCTGAATCAAGTAACTCTCATGAAATCCATCAGTGGCCTCCACCAGCTCTTTAATTGGAAACACCCTGTACTTGTCCAAACAATTTGAAACACTAGCCATTAACTTCACATCCATCTGTTTCCTCTCTTTCCCTTCCAAACCCAAATACACCTTTCTTTAACAATCATAGACAGCTGTGAACTATTTAATGTAGTCATTTATGTAGAAAGTACAAAGTTGTTGACAAAATATTTATTTCAAATAATTCAATACTTTGTTCCTCTTATGCAAAGCCAGTTTGTTAAACTAAGAACATTTAGGAAATTATTATTAAAAGGCTAATTTATTTGAGATAACTATAAGCGACGGTGTGACGTGGTCACTAAGTATACACTAATAGCAACGGTGTGACTTGGTCACTAAGTATGCACTAATAGTGACAGTGTGACGTAGTCGCTAAGTATGCAGTAATAGTGACGGGGTGCATCACCACCGTAGGGACCCGTTTAGCGACGGCGTAACCTCGTCGAAACTTCTACAACGGTGTCTGTCAGTGTCGTTGTGGTGTCAGTGACGATGTAGATAGCGACGATGTTTTTGTCTGTCATAAGTTCCATTGCTAATAGTTTTAACAACGGAAATATCATGATTTAGCGATGGGTTTAGGTGGTCGCTAATAGTTTTTTTTGTTGTGAAAAAATATATAGTAATAAACATAAAGCACACATAACTTGAGATAAGTCGTAAATAACTATGGGAATACCACTGGGAATATCACTGTCATTCACCCAATTAATTCTCATTATATTTCTAATCATTTAAACTCTAAATAAACTATAAACACACCACCAAGCTATTGTGTTAAGGGCTGTCCAATTCACCAAACCCTCTTAGACAAATCTTTTCATTTCTCTAAATATGATTTCACACCTGACCATAAATTCCTAACTTCTCATCAAAATTATCCTTTTCATATTAACGAAAGGAAACACATTAAAAAATAAAACATACTCAACAGAAAACACATAACCTGATGGTCGGGTTCATCGCGCTTCATCGCGCGATATTTCTTTACCCTTCCTCTTGGCAAAAGTTATACTCAAATTCTAAATAGCAAAAGACATCAAAGTGACAACCACTCAGAAATTCATATGCCAAGGTTTAGGGAAGGAAACACATGAAAAAAATACATAGTAATAAACAGAAAGCACACATAACCTGAGATAAATCATAAATAAAAGGAAACACTCAACAAAACCCTATACTACCAAACAGAAAACACATCACAAACACTATCAACCACTCAACATGCAACAATATTATTTTCAAGAATTTTCTATTTGAACTTAAAACTTTTAGGAATTTCTAGGCATTAAAATGATCATTTTCAAATAAATAGAATGAAACACACAATAAAAGATATAGTACTAAACAGAAAACACATTATTTGCATATTGCTGATTAAAATGATCATTATAATCATTGCCATTCAGTTTAAAAGACACCACAAACACCGTCAACCACTCAACAGAAAACACATCATTTTCAAAAATTTTATATTTGAACACTTAAAACTTTAAGGCATTTTCAGGCATCAAAATTATCATTTTCACATTAACAAAAGAAAACACATTAAAAAATAAAACCTACTAAACAGAAAACAAATAACCTGATGGTCGGGCTCATCACGTAGGATTTCTTTACCCTTCTTGGCAGAAGTTGTACTCAAATTCTAAATAGCAAAAGCACCAAAGCACCAACATCAAAAAAAATGGATGATATTAAACATATTTGAGAAAAAAACACAATATACCATGTTAGGGTTTCATAAAATGTGTTAAAAGGGGGGGAAATGGAAGTTAAACAAAAACATGATTAAAGAAAAATTAGGGTATCATACAATACGATCAAGAGGGGATAATTTATGCTTACAATAAAACATGGAAAAAGAAAAACAGAAAACAACTAACATGTCGTTTTGGTGAAGCCTCATTGTCCATGCAAGGAAGGACGTTCATCGTCGGAGAGAGGGATTTCAAAAATAGAAGATGGAGAACGAAGAGATACTAGGAAAAGAGACGCGATGAGAAAAGCGGAGGGAAACAAAACATAGGGGCGGTATAAAGTAAATGATGGGAACAACTCACGTGGACGAAGTCTTAAAATGAAGGGGTGAGAGGAGAGCAGCAGAGAGAGTCGATGGAGAACGAAAAGACTGAGGAGAACGAAGAGATTGAGGAGAGCGAAGAGACTAAGGAGAATGAAGAGACACAAAAAATGCACGCGAAGAGAGAAGCGGAGGGAAACAAAAGGAAATGTATGGCAAGGGCTCTAAAATAAAAATATATATATGTATTTATTATTAGGGATTAATGAATAGAATAAATGAAGAGGGATTTTGGAGGAAAAACAGGTACACCAGAGAGTGACACCTGTTAAATTTTACTATCATGGGATTTTTCAAAAACTATATTTTATATTAGATATAGATATAGATGTATGGTAGATTATTGATCAAGAAATTAGTTTTATTAATTAAAATTTATTAACGGTTATAATAGATTCAGTAGTCTACACACGATATATACATGGTCTCTTCAGAATTTGTTTCACATCCATCATCAAATTTAATCCTAAACAAAATCGTTATTTCTTTTAATAGTGATATTTAGTGCCAAAATATATGTATTTTGTATTTGGTTTGCAGTTGGGGAAACGGAGTTGGAGAAATGAAAAAATTTAAAGATTCATATTGATCATTTACATCGTTCGAGACAGTCAAAATTTTGTTTGACCGTAGAATCTATTTTTAGGGTTAGTCAAACCGGGGTTTGACCAACCCAGTTAGGGAACCAAACGGCCCCAGATTAACTATAGAAATAAAAAATAATAGTTTATGTTAATTTATATATTATTTAATAAAATTAAATTTTTGTTGAGTTAATAAATTTTTTTATTGACCCTGCTTAAGTTAATTAACATATCAATCAACTAACACGACAATTGTTTCGACATTACAAACATCAATTAGTGTTATATATACTATTGTTTTCCAAATTAACTTTTAAATTCATCCTACAATTAATTGATCAAAAGCTAAAATAAATTTGTCCAATAAAACCAGTATCGTTAATACACGATATAAATATAAAGATTAGGATTTGGATTTAACCTCTAATTCTTCTTTTTTTTTACTATTATTCTTAGCCATTTATCACTATTCCAATTTCCAAAGCATAAAAAACCTAAAATAAATTTTTAAAATTACCATTAAATTTACGACGCGGGTCCTAGGTTTAGGTCTAGTTTGTGACGCTACCTATTGAAGCAGTAACATAAAAAAATCTTCTGATGAATTTGTCATAATTACTCATATGAGAATACCAAAAGAGCTATTAACAATAGATTGCTATATTTTAGGGAAAAGTGGGGTCTCATATAAGTTCCCACTATTTTACACAAAAAGACCCCATTTTCTGTCCCTCGTGTTTTCAATATCGCTCCTAGTACATTGTATACTTTCACATATTATGTGCCTTGTTGATTTGGGTTGAAGTTGAGGCTAATTAAGTCCATGCACTCATCTTACGTACGTGAGAAGTGGTAGTAGTACAAAATACATTTTTTTTGCCCCATCTCAAATTCTTAATCATGATAACTAATTTGAGTATACCAAATCCTTATACATCAATTATGATTGGATATTTTACTTCTTTATCATAGATAATAGTATCTATAAAATGATATTTATAAGTACAAAACTAATATTGATATTCAACATGAGTAGAAAGGTTCGTTTGGCAAAACAAGCTTATAAGTTATAGTTTATGTAACAGCCTTAGTTTTTGGAATAAGGGCCTAGGATCTCAAGATCTTTGAGAGTATTCAAATAGGTATTTTAGTAAAGGTTGAGGTTTCTGCCTGATCCCGAGTGACTATGAGAAATTAGAAATAGTGAGGATAGGAGTACTTGAAGTATTAGAAAATGAATAAGTGTGTAACATCCCAATTTTAAAGCTAAATGCCGAATGAAAAATAAACCATTAAGATTTTGATTCAAAAGTAAGAAGTTAATTGTTAATTATAATCAGATTAGCTTAAGGAATAATGACAAGTTAATTAAGGCTGAGTTGGTGAAAGATGGCTATTTGTGATTGGCGAGTTACATGAGTGGGCTGCGACTCGCGTTTTCCCATCCCACTTCCTTCCCTTCGCATGCATATATATGCCCTGTACCAACGTGAATACTCATCCTTTTTCCCACTACTTCATTCTCTCTTTTCTTCTTCACCTCCATCCTCTTTTTTGTTCTTGCCCTTTGCTTCCGGAGATCACAACGACGGTGCTGGAGGAAGGTCAGAGCCCCTCCAACTGGTGAAGGACGATCATTGAGGCAGAGGAAGAACAACGCTCCATTCCCAAACCGAGTGCAGAGTACGACGGACTGAAGGAAGACCGAACGAATCAGAAGAAGGGCGTCAGACCCAACGTCGAGAGCAGAAAAGCTTTTTGAGTTCCTTCTGTAGGTAGGGGGCGCTTGTATGTCAAATACATGGTCCACGAACGGTACCGGATGAATGTACTGCTTTGAGTGTGTGTATGTGTTTATAACGACTGGATCTTATACATGATTGATGATTCTGGATTCTGTGTGTATTACAGTGGTTATACAATAATTGCATGTAATCAAGATGGTAGTAGTGTAGTCTGTCGGCCTTGGGTAATGACGAATGAAATGCATGGTTTTATCTCTGTTAACACTGTGAGAATATGAATGTGTACTCGATAGTTGATTTGTCAGATGCTATTACTTGATTGTCCAATTGTTATACATATTGGTGTGACTGATAAAACAAATATAAAGACTGTGTTGAATCTATTCTTACTTAATGGTTGCGAAGGAGGTATCGGTTGTGTGATGATGCTTGCTGGTAAACGCATTAGCTGCATGTGTAAGAATGGGGTGACCCGTGGAAGGTCAAGAGCCCCGAGGGAATGACTTCCAGCTACAGACCTTGGCTAGATCCTGAAGGGGCTCGTGGTAGCCGTAGGAGCTAGAGAGGAGTCTCGAGACGCCAATGGGAGGCCGGTACCACGCGAGAAGAGCTAAAGGATGAGGGGCCAGTAAGGGGGGAACTGTAACTGAAAGTCATCACTCGAGTCGGATCCGCAGGCATGCATGTAGATATGAGATTGATTAGGGTAGTACGCATAGTATGTGTTGGGTGTTATGAATGATTTTCGAGTGTGTGGATACATGTGTATGTACGTGTGAAGATGAACTAGACGTAGTATGTATGTTATAGATGTTATTCTGACTGGCATGGTCTTAGTTAACCTGAAGACGATTGAATGAAAGTAAGTGTGCGTACTGACACTGATACCGAGTCCTTGATTGTCATTTTACATGTAAAAAGCTCACCCCTGCAGTGGCTACATTTTTCAGTGAATATCTCTCGGTATGAAGCATGAAGGAGGAGCTGAGTGCAGAACGAAACAGCCGAGTGCTTTTGAATATATGTGTATATGTATATACTGTGTGTAAGGTCCTGTTAAGCCTTGGCCGGCTCATATTTTGGTTTTAGCTTTTACGTTAGAACTTGAACACCTTCGGGTGACAGAAGACATGATGAAACTCTTGTAATTATTTAAATGCTTCCCTATATATATATGTCGTGTGTTCTTCTATACTGTAGGTGATGCCCGAGCGGTAAATATGGATGTATGAGTATACCTTACGAGTGTAGGAGGTTAGTGTGTCTATGGGCAGTAGCGGAGCTGAGTGGCTGTTGGGGAAAGGGAAGATAATAATTTATTCCAAGTGTTGAGAGGCTGAATTGGCTGAGTGGTTCCGAGTGAGTTAGTTACTACTCCCTGAGTGAATATAAGTCTGAGTATTCCCGAGTAAAAGTAGGTATAAAAGTCGAGCGAGATTCATTTGTATGAGTTCCTTCCGAGAAAAGAACACTTAGATGAACTCTTAAGGGAGTTCCCTTCGATGACATTCTGGTGAGTAACTTAGTGGAAAGATTCCCGAGCGCATAGGCTTAACGGATTCCGAGTGAAAACATGTATAAGTTCCGAGGGGGAAATATTCTGAGTGAGAGTTTATAGAATCCGAGTGAAATAACCCTCATTTACCAGGTGAATCAGGTGTGTGTACCTTGGTGGATAAATATAAGAGACTGTGTTATAGAATGTAGGTGTGTTGGGGTTGTTTCCCGAGTGTTGGAACCCCTTATACTGAGTGGCCTTAGGAATGGATCCCGAGTGGACTTAGTCGTTTACCAAGTGTATGGATGTCTCGATGCCGAGTGGTGGTTTTGCCGAGTGAGGCTTCTCGCTTCAGCGAATGGAGGACTCGCTCCAGCGAATGTGTATTACTAGAAGGCGTTTGTCGTGGTATCGCCCAAGCGATTGTGTGCTCGTCCGAGCGAGTTGGGCGTCTCGCCCAGGCGGATTTGTGTCTCGCTTGAGTGAGTGTACGCTGTATGGTGGTTCACTCAGGCGCTGTCGGTGCTTCCGTGTGAATGGTTTTAATTCCCTTACCTTCCTTTTCTTTTTCTTCTTGGCCATGGGGCCAGCTCTCATATCTTCATATAAGGGAGTGTTTTTATTATGGATCCAGGTTATTTTCTAATTAATTCGAGAAAAATTTTCCCTCTAAAAATTAGGATGTTTTATTTTGGTATCAGAGCAGACCGAAAGGTCCAAGGCCAAGGTATGCTTACCGAGAGTAAGCGGTTGTGTGCTTTCTGACTGAGTGGTCATCATGATTGTGATATGAGTTGAACCTGATTGATATTGACTTGTGGATAGAAGGTTGTTCCCCTCCTGGTCCGATTGATTGTATAACATATAGAAATAGTATGATGTGTTAAGATACTGAACATTAGGCTGAAATCCGATTGGTAATGAGTGGCTCGGTATACTTATCCTTGAATGTTAATTTCAGGATAAGGGATGACGCATCGCCAAAGCATGGAGGCTATAGCTACAGCATTCCAACGCTTTGCGGACGTGTTTGAGAGGCAGGGCCAGACTCGAGCTGAGGATGGCCACGTGCTAGACCACTTCCTGAAGAGGAAGCCGAGTGAGTTTTAGGGAGGACATAACCCGGAGGCAGCTTTTAAATGGACTCAGGAGCTGGAAAGAATTTTTGGGGGTCTTCGTTGTATCGAGGCCCAAAAGGTGGAATGTGCAGTGTATATGCTGCGAGATGAAGCGGAGAATTGGTGGAAGATAGCCAGAAACCGATTCCCTGATGATGATGCTCAGCTGACATGGAACGATTTCAAGACATGCTTCTTAGAGAAGTATTTCCCCGACACAGTAAGGAGTCGGAAGGAGTTAGAGTTTATGGAGTTGAAGCAGGGCTCCATGACTGTGGAAGAGTATGCGACTAGGTTCGAAGAGCTGTGCCTATTCTACCCACCTTTCAAACAACCAGGGACGGAGAGCTCCAAGTGCCTTAAATTTGAAAATGGGTTGAAATCAGATATTAAGAGGGCCTGCAGATATCAAGAGATCAGGAGTTTTCCTGCATTGGTGAACAAATGTAGGATATTTGAAGAAGATGACAAGGCCCACTCGGGCCAGAGTAGTAGAGCCAACCATTACTTGAGGCCTCAGCAGTCACGTTTTAAGAGGCCAGGAAACGTGGGAAGAAATAGACCCTTTACCAGATATCAAGATCGCAGTAACCAAGGGAGACAGATGAGTGGACGACCAAAGTATGGCAAGTGTTTTAAATGTGGGGGTGACCACTTTGCTCAGAATTGCAATAGTACAGAGGTCAAGTGCTTTCATTGCCAGGAGAAGGGGCACATTCGCCCTGACTGCCCCCAACTTCGTCAAGTAAACCCCAATGCACATCATAGAGGTTTCCAAGAGAGAAACCGAGGGAACGATAACCAAGGACCGAGCGGCAGAGGCAGCAGAGCCAGAGGGGATATGATGTTTGCCCCAAATAACCAGAAGAGAGACGCCGATCAACCAACTGCTGGAAGAGTTTACGCAATCAACGCGGAAGATACGGCACAGGCGAATGACTTGGTACAGAGTAAGTGCCTACTCGGTAAATATACACTTAATGTAATTTTTGATTCTGGAGACACCCACTCCTTTGTAGCTGATGAGTGTGTGAGACGACTGCGATTACCGACTGTGGATATGGATCAGATTTTGGAAGTAACCAACCCGACTGGCCCTAAGGTGTTAACATCAACAATGTGTAAGGATATAACATTTGTGTTGGACGATCGGAGTTTTACCTTCGATCTTGTGTGTGTGCCTTTGAAGGGCCTTGATATCGTGCTCAGCATAGATTGGCTTTCAGCCAACAAGGTGTTGGTGGATTGTAGAAACCAAAGGATAATCTTCCCGAGACAGCACAATGAGGACGACACGGCACAAGGTATAGCTCAACTATTTATGATGCTTTGTTTAACCAAGGGTGAAAGCAAAACCCGAGTGAACGAAATCCTGACTGTCTGTGAATTCCCAGAAGTGTTTCCCGAGGACGTACCGAGTGTCCCTCCCAATAGAGAAGTTGAATTCTCTATAGACTTGATTCCTGGAGCCGAGCCAGTCTCCAGTGTACCTTATAGAATGTCCCCAACTGAATTGGCGGAGCTGAAGAAGCAAGTAGATGAGTTACTCGGAAAACAATTCATTAGACCGAGCGTATCACCATGGGGCACACCTATGCTGCTTGTTAATAAGAAGGATGGCAGTATGAGACTCTATATAGATTACCGACAGCTAAACAAACTCACGATTAAGAACCGATACCCATTGCCCCGAATCGATGACTTGATCGACCAACTGCGTGGAGCCTCAGTCTTCTCAAAGATTGACCTGCGATCGGGATACCACCAAATTCGAGTGAAGGACTCAGATATCCCAAAGACTGCCTTTAGGACTCGGTATGGTCACTACGAGTATGTAGTGATGCCGTTCGGTGTGACAAACGCCCCTGCTGTCTTCATGAATTACATGAACAGCATATTCCACCCATATCTAGACCGATTTGTAGTAATCTTCATCGATGATATCTTAGTCTACTCGAAGACTCCTGAGGAGCATGAAGGACACCTCCGAGCGGTACTTCAAGTGTTAAGGGAGAAGCAGCTATTTGCGAAGCTTTCAAAGTGCGATTTTTAGATGGATAAAATCCATTTCCTCGGACATGTGATTTCCGAGGAAGGTGTCTCGGTGGACCCTGCGAAGGTGACAGCTATAATGGCATGGGAGAGACCCAAGTCGGTCTCGGAGATAAGGAGCTTTATGGGCCTGGCAGGTTATTATAGGAGGTTCATTGAGGGTTTTTCTAAGTTGGCTTTGCCACTAACTAAGTTGACTCAGAAAAACATTCCCTTCTTGTGGAGTTCCGAGTGCGAAAACAGTTTCTGAGGGCTGAAAGACAAGTTGACGACTGCCCTAGTGTTGGCATTACCTGACTTGCAAAAGAGCTTCGTGGTTTATTGTGATGCATCAGGACTCGGATTAGGATGCGTGCTAATGCAGAAAGACCGGGTGATAGCATATGCCTCTCGGCAATTGAGACCTCACGAGCAGCATTATCCGAACCACGACTTGGAATTGGCAGCTGTGGTGTTCGCGTTAAAAATCTGGAGGCATTATTTGTTCGGGTCCAAATTTGAAGTATACAGTGATCACAAGAGCCTCAAATACTTATTCGACCAGAAGGAGCTGAACATGAGGCAGAGGAGATGGATGGAATTTCTAAAGGATTATGATTTCGAGCTAAAGTACCACCCGGGCAAGGCAAACATTGTTGCCGATGCATTGAGTCGAAAATCCCTTCATTCTCTCTTTTCTTCTTCACCTCCATCCTCTTTTCTGTTCTTGCCCTTCGCTTCCGGAGATCACGACGATGGTGCTGGAGGAAGGTCAGAGCCCCTCCAACTGGTGAAGGACGATCGTTGAGGCAGAGGAAGAATAACGTTCTATTCCCGAACTGAATGCAGAGTACGACGGAGTGAAGAAAGACCGAACGAATCAGAAGAAGGGCGTCAGACCCAACGTCAAGAGCAGAAAAGCTTCTTGAGTTCCTTCTGTAGGTAGGGGGCGCTTGTATGTCAAATGCATGGTCCACGAATGGTACCGGATGAATGTACTGCTTTGAGTGTGTGTGTGTATGTGTTTATAACGACTGGATCTTATACATGATTGATGATTCTGGATTCTGTGTGTATTACAGTGGTTATACAACAATTGCATGTAATCAAGATGGTAGTAGTGTAGTCTGTCGGCCTTGGGTAATGACGAATGAAATGCATGGTTTTATCTCTGTTAACACTGTGAGAATATGAATGTGTACTCGATAGTTGATTTGTCAGATGCTATTACTTGATTGTCCAATTGTTATACATATTGGTGTGACTGATAAAACAAATATAAAGACTGTGTTGAATCTGTTCTTACTTAATGGTTGCGAAGGAGGTATCGGTTGTGTGATGATGCTTGCTGGTAAACGCATTAGCTGCATGTGTAAGAATGGGGTGACCCGTGGAAGGTCAAGAGCCCCGAGGGAATGACTTCTAGCTACAGACCTTGGCTAGATCCTGAAGGGGCTCGTGGTAGCTGTAGGAGCTAGAGAAGAGTCTCGAGACGCCAATGGGAGGCCGGTACCATGCAGGAAGAGCTAAAGGACGAGGGGCCAGTAAGGGGGAAACTGTAACTGAAAGTCATCACTCGAGTCGGATCCGCAGGCATGCATGTAGATATGAGGTTGATTAGGGTAGTACGCATAGTATGTGTTGGGTGTTATGAATGATTTCCGAGTGTGTGGATGCATGTGTATGTATGTGTGAAGATGAACTAGACGTAGTATGTATGTTATAGATGTTATTCTGACTGGCATGGCCTTAGTTAACCTGAAGACGATTGAATGAAAGTAAGTGTGCATACTGACACTGATACCGAGTCCTTGATTGTCATTTTACATGTAAAAAGCTCACCCCTGCAGTGGCTACATTTTTCAGTGAACATCTCTCAGAATGAAGCATGAAGGAGGAGCTGAGTGCAGAACGAAACAGCCGAGTGCTTTTGAATATATGTGTATATGTATATACTGTGTGTAAGGTCCTGTTAAGCCTTGGCCGGCTCATATTTTGGTTTTAGCTTTTACGTTAGAACTTGAACACCTTCGGGTGACAGAAGACATGATGAAACTCTTGTAATTATTTAAATGCTTCCCTATATATATATATATATATGTCGTGTGTTCTTCTATACTGTAGGTGACGCCCGAGCGGTAAATATGGATGTATGAGTATACCTTACGAGCGTAGGAGGTTAGTGTGTCTATGGACAGTAGCGGAGCTGAGTGGTTGCTGGGGAAAGGGAAGATAATAATTTATTCCAAGTGTTGAGAGGCTGAATTGGCTGAGTGGTTCCGAGTGAGTTAGTTACTACTCCCCGAGTGAATATAAGTCTGAGTATTCCCGAGTAAAAGTAGGTATAAAAGTCGAGCGAGATTCATTTGTATGAGTTCCTTCCGAGAGAAGAACACTTAGACGAACTCTTAGGGGAGTTCCCTTCGATGACATTCTGGTGAGTAACTTAGTGGAAAGATTCCCGAGCGCATAGGCTTAACGGATTCCGAGTGAAAACATGTATAAGTTCTGAGGGGGAAATATTCCGAGTGAGAGTTTATAGAATCCGAGTGAAATAACCCTCATTTACCGGGTGAATCAGGTGTGTACCTTGGTGGATAAATATAAGAGACTATGTTATAGAATATAGGTGTGTTGGGGTCGTTTCCCGAGTGTTGGAACCCCTTATACCAAGTGGCCTTAGGAATGGATCCCGAGTGGACTTAGTCGTTTACCAATGGATGTCTCGATTCCGAGTGGTGGTTTTGCCGAGTGAGGCTTCTCGCTTCAGCGAATGAAGGACTCGCTCCAGCGAATGTGTATTGCTGGAAGGCGTTTGTCGTGGTATCGCTCAAGCGATTGTGTGCTCGTCCGAGTGAGTTGGGCGTCTCGCCCAGGCGGATTTGTGTCTCGCTTGAGCGAGTGTACGCTGTATGGTGGTTCGCTCAGGCGCTATCGGTGCTTCCGTGTGAATGGTTTTAATTCCCTTGCCTTCCTTTTCTTTTTCTTCTTAGCCATGGGGCCAGCTCTCATATCTTCATATAAGGGAGTGTTTTTATTATGGATCGAGGTTATTTTCTAATTAATTCGAGAAAAATTTTCCCCCTAAAAATTAGGATGTTTCAAAGTGCAAGTAACAATGAAAGCACGAGAAGATGATAACGGTTTATGGAGAGGGTAAAGAGTACTAGAGAGAGAAAGAAATGTGTAAGGAAGAATAGGGAAGAGTAAGAAATGAGTAAGTACGAGTGTTAGTAAAAATATTATAGATATTAATAATTAATTATTAATGACTAAATTTATCTTATTAAAATACGATTAATTGTTAAGATATTTCTTTAGTAAATTAAGTAAAGATTAATCGGTTAATTAGAAGAAATTAGTGAATATATAATTAAAATATATAATTATAACAATAATTATAATTATTCAAATATATATATGCATATATAATATTAAAGTAATATTTTATTTAAATTTTTAATTAAATCATAATGTATAATAAAGATTTTAATAAAATATTAAGGGTTGCCTCGGTATTATATATGGAGCCCAGATGTCAAACTTTTCTGGTAACTCAACAATCAGGCTAATCAGAACCTTCAATGTCACCTAAGTTTCTAGGAGTATCTGATGGTGACGCAGTCAGTCTCTGGTGACCCGTTTCGATGTTTTAGGAATGTTTCCTGAAGAGCCCGAGACTTGATTCGGACTCTATCAACTTCATTCATGAGCTACCTCGTTCCTTCAGAAATTTAATTTGTGTATCTTTGGAAATTCGGACCCAACTTTCTCAAACAATACTTGATTTGAATGATTTTAGTCTCGTTCACTTCGTCTCAAAGAGATCTTCAATTCCTATTTCTGGTCTTAATCTCAAATTCCTACTCTGTCATGCTCAAATTCAAGAATTTAGTAAATCAATCCTAGAACCATGTTATTCACATTTTTACCTTCCGCATGGTTCATTCAAAAACTCATAACTTTCTCATACGATCTTCAATTCACTTAAACTTGGTGTCAAAATCTTCATATCAAAATTATCTACATTTTTCATAGAGGCCTCGAGAGCTAAATCTTTACAGATTAATACAATTTTTAAGATCTTTATCCATCCTTACTCATCACGTTACTGCACTGTCCAGTTTAAGAAAAATAGGCGTATCACCCTTTTTCGTTGCTTGAATCACTCTGTTCTTTTTACTTTGGATCCTATCAAGGATATATATAAGTCTCATGAAGGGTAAAAAGCCTAAATTGCAAAGGAAAAATTTATACAAATTTATCTTTACAGCCCTACCTGATTTAGGGGCGAATAGGACATCCTGTCTTGTTTCGATCATAACTCGGGCTACCGATATTGGATTGTCATAAATGATATATCAAATCGAAGGAAAAAAGAAGATCTACAAGTTTCATGTTGAACATTTTCCAGATTCTACTTCTATGAATTATCACTTATTTAATTTAACGTTCTTAATTTCTGATACCTAAGAATCCTACACACCTAAAATCGTCGGGTATCGATTAAATTTTCTGGTCACCAGTTTCCAACCCACCACCACTTCAGCCATCACACAGGGGCAGGTGTCATACCTCTGTTCTCCAGCTAGCCTAGCCGTCACCTTATTTTCCACTCAGACCTACGTGTAATAAACTTCATTTAATACATAGGTCATTTCTCTTACAGCACACAATCATAATATTCTTTCAAACAAATTCTACACCATTTCCTCTCTGAAGCCACAGTCAGAATACAGACCCAAAATCCTTCACTCTAAATTCAAATGCAACTATCTTAAACTTCATAATAAATGCCAACTATTTTCTAGTTACCATATATTGCATTGCCTTGATAAAAGTTTATAATTCCTCTCCTTACTCTCGTTGAACTCTCTGCCATAACCTTACCCTTTTTTACATTTTCTACTCACTTTCTTCTCTGTTCCAACCATGTCTAGTCCCTCATTTTTTAGCTTTCTAAATTCTAAATACACTTACATGCATGGCTTCAAGAAAATCACTCTATTTTCTTACTTGAAGAAGATTCCAAACCGTGGACCTTATAATCCATTCAAGGTAAGTTAAAATATTTTATTTGATAAACCATTCTTAGATTTTCTTGTGCATAAACTCTATCCATTTAAATAAATCAAATAATATTTTCTTGCTCATTGAAAGGCTAGAAATGCATGCCTTCAAGAAAATCACTCTACTTTCTTACTTGAAGAGGATTCCAAACTGTGGACCTCATAATCCATTCAAGGTAAGTTAAAATGTTTTATTTGATCAACCATTCTTAGATTTTCTTGTGGCACAAACTCTGTCCATTTAAATAAATCAAATAACATTTTCTTGCTCATTGAAAGGCTAGAAACCGTGGCTGGTTTCCCTATTTTTTACTAGAGCATCTAAACTAAGAAATCCTTCTAAGATATTCTTAAGTAAGTTGGAATCCTTCTCTTGATATTTACTCTTAAATTTTAATTGTTCAAATTCTGTTTTGATTAGGAATTTTGTGAATTCCTTGCTGTTCCAGAAACAGAACTGTGACCACCTCCTCCCCATTTAATCATGCATGCTACATTTCCTAGGTTCTAAGATATTGAACCTTATCTGAGAACGATCAGAGGTGTTTAACAAAGTTTCGGCGAGTACCCTTTTTCTTCCTCCAAAACCGAGACTCACCATGAGGTAAGGGGGTTTCTCTTCGGTAAATTGTGTCTTAGAATATCCCATTGCGTTACTTTAGTACTCAGTGATGTTAGTTTTTAAGTTTCGGCACGATCCAATGGTTGGATTTTAAAATATGTAATTTTTGATAACTGATGGTTAAAGTTTATAGTAAAAATGAAAATAAATTAAAACGGGTGTTTTATAAAAATCTCTTAAAGCGTGATTTAATAATCGTGTACCAACAGAAAATTTTATCTACTATGACATGTCTTTATCGATTTCTCGAAGAATAGATAAAACTATAAGGTTTATAAAATTAGGCACTTACAATAAAGGATAAACAGAATAACATTAAATTTATGATTGTTGTTATTATTATTATCATTTTTATATCATCGTTATTATTATATTATTATTATTACTTTGAGCATAATGGTTGGCTCTGCTGCCGCACGTAAATATTTTTTTGTTAAATTATGATTACCATATTATCGAGCATAATAGTTGGCTTGCCGCTACTCTTAAAACATTTTCCTTACTAATTTATGTTACCATATTATTGAGCATAATGGTCGGCCTTGCCGCCGCTCCTAGTATCTTCCTTGTTTAAATTCTGTCGTTTATATTATTAGACATAATGGTCGGCCCTGCCGGCTTATAATTATTACTACTGTTTTTACTAAAACTACCATTCCTGTCACTAGCATTATTATTAATTTTTAATATAATTATCAGACGAGTACTTTATTAAATTAAGTGACACCACTTAATATTTCTACTATCCCAATTATCCCCTTCAAAATCCAATACATTATCACCTTTCAAACTGGACATTACTTATACGTTAACCAATCTGAAGTATAACCGTTATATTTTCTGTATAAATAAGAAAATAACTCATATTGTCCCAAAAGCGAGTAGGACCTAACAACTCAAGAATAAATAATTAAGATGAGGAGGATATACAGATACTTAGGAGTTAGAAGAATAGTAATAATAATATTAAGATAAGGAATATAAATTCAATTAAAGGTTTTGAGGATTTAGTAAATTTCAAATAATACTAGTGATACGTTAGTAAGTTGACCCTTGGAGTAACTAGTATAAAAGAATTGATAAGGATTAATTAGAAAACATTAAAAGTGTGTTTCTAAATACATCTCAAGTTAAGTACACAATTCAATCAATAAGTAAGCCCTTAAGTAATAGCTAGACAATAAGAAGGAAAATATAACTTATATTAAGAACATTAGTAGGATGAATAGTTAACAAGAGAAAGGGGATAATCTAAGAATTATAGCTAAAGATGTAGATTTTAATGAAGATTAATTCCTTAGTAAAAATGAACTAAACCTAGAATAATTACTCACTAAGGATCGTAGTGAATTAGAGACAAAGTAATTGAGAACCAGCAAACTAGTTAAAACAAAATGTTAGTATAGTTAAAGTTAGATATCCACACTAGCCTCTTAAAATACGAACTAGAACACCTAAGGTTAGAAGCTAAAGAGGGTAGTAATATACCTAATAATAACCAGGTACTTAATGAATGGGTTGGAGTAACGAAGTTTAAATTCGTAAGAATAAATACGCCCATAAAATCTGTATAAAATAGTATGTCAAAAAGGAGTCAATATATAGCTAGTAAGGATGGTGACTTAAGTGGATAAGATAATAATTAGATGTAGAATAATTAGTAAGTACACTTATAGCCATACTTGATAAACATAGTTATGACACGCAGGAGATAATCCCTATATTCCTGAATACTTATGGTTATTATATATGTGTATATAAAATAAATATTAATGGGACATGACATGGAATCCATTAGATAAAGTAATTGTATATGATCAATGAGTGAATTATGTGATTAAATTCAGTATGTTTGTCTGGTTTACGTGAATTATATATGGGTTATGATATTGATAAAAATCAATGTGTTTGATTGACTCGAATGAATTGATTATTAGTTATGATATACATGCTTGGGTAAATTGTAAGTGTAATGAGATGTAATATAAATGGAAAATGATGGATGGGTGTTATAATAACTGTATAAATTCATCAGTGATGATATCTTGATAACTGATCATACTGTGAAAAATACATTATGCAATATGAGGTACTATTGATGTATCTGGAGAAAATATTAACATGTACGTGTCACGGTAATGAGTTTCGTAATGAAAACAAAATATATGATGTGGAAGGTGATGAGTATGAGAAAAAGATAAGTATGAGAAAATGATGAATCGTACCTGTGAACACCTCTTTCGGTCCGGACCAAGTGAAAAGAATTCTGAGAGGACTGGACCTCGACTCTGAATAGTCATTTCCGAGTAGAATGTTCCCTAGTGAGTCATTTCCGAGTGGAATATCCCCTGGAGAGTCATTTCCGAGTGGAATGTCTCCTAGTGAGTCATTTCCGAGTAGAATGACTCCTAGTGAGACATTTCCGAGTGGAATGTCTCCCAGTGAGACATTTCCGAGTAGAGTGTCTCCTAGTGAGTCATTTCCGACCAGAATGTCTCTGACTGAGTCGTTTCTGAATGGGTTGTGTAGAAGATTCCCGAGGGAGATGCCTCTAAATGAAAATGACTGACTTAAGAGGTAAATCTAAGTGAAAGGCTCTCGGTTGCAGCCACTCTGAGTGAACAAGAGACCGATTTTTGAATAAATGCTGCCCACAGATATATGACCGAGTAAGGGGTTACCGATTGAAGCAAAGCTCTGGCATGGAATGAGCTTCGTTCGGCCAGATTCTTAAGTTCCAAATTTCTGAGTGAAAAGCATGCCTGATTGCCCAATGAATAGGTCCGAATGGTTTGATTCCTGATTGAGATAATTTTGAATAAAAAAATGGCTGAGCACTTGTCAGTCAATGGTATATCCGAGTACGATGCCACCGAGGAAGCCATTCCCCAGAGATTTGTTCCTGAGAGATGAATTTCCGAGCGAAGAAACACCCGAGTTCCATACTTCCGAATGTCGTATTTCCGGGTGAATCGACTCTGAGAGAGTTGCTCCTGAGCGAAGAAAGGCTCTGACTGAAACCTTTTGCTCAAAGATGTATATCCGAGTAAGGTTCCTCCGAGTGATATTTTCCCGAAAAATGTGCTTCCGGTTAAAGAAAGATTTTAAAGGAATACCTCTCGGGCTGAGGCATACAAGTGAAGAATTCCTGAGTGAATGAATTTTAAATGGTTTCGACTTCAAAGAAGCTTGCCGACTGGAGGTATAGTCGAACGGAATATTTTGGAGGTGTTTTCGAGTAATATGTTCAAGCAGTGGTCCACGTCCGAGCGAAGCCCCTCCGATTGAAGCAGTTCCGAGTGAGTGCTTCAAGCAGTGACAAGTTCCGAGTAGAGGCATTGTCCGGTATACATCAAGGAGATACCGGCCCAAGTATAGAAGAGGTCACATTGGCCCAATCATTGGAAATTTATTGAACCGATGTCTCCTTCTTCCGATCTCATGAATCTTATATCGGATTGATGAGTCCGGTTATCCATACTGTGACTTGGAATTCCACCACCCAAATCGATCCATGAATTCTGGAAATGGCAGACAGGGGGCGGAAGTGGAAATAGTTAAAATTTCCCACCAGCCGCTGCCCCCCATTACCTGTTAGTGGCTAGGCTGCCTCCACTGTGAGTGGAGGTTTAAGCTGTCTGAGCACTCGGCCCATGTCCAAAGGCCCTCTATAAATACCTCACATGAAGAAGCACAAAGGGTTGGAATTTTTTGGTTAGAATTTTTGGTTGGAATTTTAGCCATTTTTCAAGCTGATACTCTGCACTCCTCAGAAACTTGCTCCGATCTTTAAGAAAAAACCTCTTGACCTAAAAGCTCTTGGAGTTTCTTCTGGTGTTCAAAGCCTGAATCTTGGTTTCTTGAGCCTCACAGTTTGCTAGACCCTAAATCGTTACTAGAACACTGGATCAGACCCAACTCTGAACTTCCCATTTCCCAGACGTCATCAGGATCCCTTAAAATCACCCTCACTAATTTCACACCGGCCCTCTCACCAAGCCCACACACCATCCCTCCACTTAACTTCACATTGGCTCCCCATAACAGCCACACCACCGTCACTTCGGTCCCCCATCGTCCAAGCACCTGTTCAACGTCCCCGTCACACCGTCACGCCAGTAGCACTTCGGCTCTCATCTTTCAAGCCCACACCGGCTCTCGGCACCTCATCATACCGGTTACATTCTGTTCCTTATTTTCCCTATTTTTACTTATTTTTCTATCGAATTCATTGCTGTTTGTCAAATTTGTTTCTCATTTAAGTCAAATTTTGTCCCTTTTTTATCCTTCCACTTAGGTTTGTAATAAGCAATAAAAAGAATGTGTATTTCACACACTTTATTCAATTAGCATAAAATTATTTTTAGTCAGTGTCGTACGGGAGTACTCCTATCTACACAATCTCATCAGAACTTGTGCACGTGTGAAGAACTTCGCCTTGTATGAGTTTTCCTCAGAGACTTCATATGCCACCAACCACCTAGCCGTTCCCTAAAAAACATCATCCAAGAACTACGTAACCCTGATTTCTTGGTAACTCAAGAATACGTAGGAGCAGGACTTTAAATCCTGTCAGGCCCACCTTTCCTATTTTATTCCTATTTTTATATTCTTTATGTTTCCTTTGTAACCGCCCTTTTATCACTTCCATGAAGATCTATTTAGACGTGACGTCTTGTTGATTTTCCCCTATTTTTGGGTAGGCCATCACCACGATTCATAAGGAACGGGATACTTGAGACGAGACGTCCCGCTTATCCCCTTCCCATTTCTAACCCCGCATCTTGATTAAATTTCATGAAAATCAATTTAGATGTGACGTCTTGTTGATTTTCCCATAAGGAACGGGATACTTGAGACGAGACGTCCCGTTTATCCCCTTCCCATCTCTGACCCCGTATCTTGATTAAATTCTATGAAAATCAATTTAGACGTGACGTCTTGTTGATTTTCCCCTATTTTTTGGTAGGCCGTCACCACAAGGAACGGGATACTTGGGACAAGACGTCCCGTTTATCCCCTTCCTGTTTCTTGTTAACCAAGTGGCCTCAATTACTCAAGAGGGGGGGTGAATTGAGTATTAAAAACTTTTCTTTGGAATGCTCTTGAAATTGATTCTTTTGCCACTATGTATGTTTAAGATAATAAATTAGATAACAAGAAGCAATAAATTATACACAAGACAAACTAACAACTACTTAAAGAGTTTGAATAATGAATCAATTTAGTTGCAAAGCAATTTATAGGACTTTTTAGAAAGATGAATTCAAAAGAGATGCTTAAGTCCAAGTTTAACAAAGTTATTCAAAAATGGTTGTCAACTTAATATATCATGCACTTAGTTCAATTAATGAAGCAAGGAAGTTAAGCAAACAAATTAGGTGCACAAATTAAATGAGTTAAGGGAAGAAGGATTTGCAAACCGATGTATACGAGTTCCACCACGCCGGTGTACGTCTCGCCTCTAAGCAACCCACTTAGAGGATTTCCACTATTGTAGATTAGAGATACACTTTGAGCAATTGCAACTTCCTAGTGTCCCACACTCAAGAATCCAATTCTCACAAGTACAAGGGCACCCCACCCAATCTCTCAATCTCACAATTACAAGGTTGAAACCCAACCCAAAGCTTCTATGAAGTTTAGTGTTTAAGTGTACAAGGAAACTCTCTCACTAGAGTGGATATACAAGTTTAAAGCTTACACAAGATAATAACTCTCAAAGAGAGGATATGCAAGTTAAGTACACAAATATAATCTTCCCACAAATTAACTCTCAAAAATAATCTCAATAAATATGCCAATCAAGAATAAAGAGAGTAAGTAGAAGAGCAAGAGAATGGAGGAGGAAGAAAGCAAATGGAAATGCTTCAAATGCTTGGTGTAAGTTTTGCCTTCAACTCCTTCTCTATTTATAGGCTCCATGAGGCATGATATGTGTAATATTTAATTCCTTGGGAGCTTGAAGTGTTAGGCATGTGTGTCTCCATTCAACTTGGCATTCCAATTCCAATAAACCTTTTAGTGTCTCCAAGAGAATATTGCATGTGCATCAAGAAGCATGTTTGTATAATATTTAATTTAATTGCATTTTCAATGTAACACATGCATGTGGAGAGGGACAAGTCATGGAACATTGCCTAGGGTCTTCCAATTTGATCCAACCGAAGGGAATTTAGAGTCTGCGCATGATTTTTGTTCCTGACATCATGTTGAATCGATTCAGGCAAGGAAAGAATCGATTCATGCACTTTGATTTGCACAATTTGGACCCCTGCAGCCGTGTGAATCGATTCACACATGGGTTGAATCGATTCAACCCTGATAAAATCATATTTTGGCCACTGGAAAACGTATGAATCGATTCATACTTACCTTGAATCGATTCATGCACCTGATCCTTGAATTTTAGTGCATTTTTCACCCCTTTTTGGAACCCTTTTGCATATACCTTGGTTCCTTTGATTCTTAGGCATTTTGATGATCAATTCTCACTTGTTTTGAGCTTCTTTAAATGCCTTTAACATATGTCCTTAATTATTCATCAAATTTAAACATCAACCAATTTAGATTCCATATTAAACATAATCAATTGCTTGATAACATCTTTGATACTTCTTCATTTGTTGTGTCATTATCAAAACCTACATCAACATACAAATACATTTCTAACCCCGTATATGATTAAACGATGACCAATTTAGATGCGACATTTTGTTAGCATCCTTCCCTTTCCCTGTTTTATACCAAAGCCGAGGCTAATTTGGACGCGACGTCCTGTTGACCTACACTCCATGTTTTTTCAGTTCGGCCCAAGCACTCGGCCCATGTCCAAAGGCCCTCTATAAATACCTCACAAGAAGAAGCACAAAGGGTTGGAATTTTTTGGTTGGGATTTTTGGTTAGAATTTTTGGTTGGAATTTTAGCCATTTTTCAAGCTGATACTCTGTACTCCTCAGAAACTTGCTCCGATCTTTAAGAAAAAACCTCTTGACCCAAAAGCTCTTGGAGTTTCTTCTGGTGTTCAAAGCCTAAATCTTGGTTTCTTGAGCCTCACAGTTTGCTAGACCCTAAATCATTACTAGAACACCGGATCAGACCTAACTCTGAACTTCCTATTTCCCAGACGTCATCAGGATCCCTTAAAATCACCCTCACTAATTTCACACCGGCCCTCTCACCAAGCCCACACACCATCCCTCCACTTAACTTCACACTGGCTCCCCATAACATCCACACCACCGTCACTTCAGTCCCCCATCATCCAAGCACCTGTTCAACGTCCCCGTCACACCGTCACGCCAGTAGCACTTCAGCTCTCATCGTTCAAGCCCACACCGGCTCTCGGCACCTCGTCATACTGGTTACATTCTGTTCCTTATTTTCCCTATTTTTACTTATTTTTCTGTCGAATTCATTGTTGTTTGTCAAATCTGTTTCTCATTTAAGTCAAATTTTGTCCCTTTTTCATCCTTCCACTTAGGTTTGTAATAAGCAGTAAAAAGAATGTGTATTTCACACACTTTATTCAATTAGCATAAAATTATTTTTAGTCAGTGTCATACGGGAGTACTCCTGTCTACACAATCTCATCAGAACTTGTGCACGTGCGAAGAACTTCTCCTTGTATGAGTTTTCCTCAGAGACTTCATATGCCACCAACCACTTAGCCGTTCCCTAAAAAACATCATCCAAGAACTACGTAACCCTGATTTCTTGGTAACTCAAGAATACATAGGAGCAGGACTTTAAATCCTGTCGGGCCCACCTTTCCCATTTTATTCCTATTTTTATTTTCTTTATGTTTCCTTTGTAACCGCCCTTTTATCACTTCCATGAAGATCAATTTAGACGTGACATCTTGTTGATTTTCCCCTATTTTTGGGTAGGCCATCACCACGATTCATAAGGAACGGGATACTTGAGACGAGACGTCCCGCTTATCCCCTTCCCATTTCTAACCCCGCATCTTGATTAAATTTCATGAAAATTAATTTAGACGTTACGTCTTGTTGATTTTCCCATAAAGAACGGGATACTTGAGACAAGACGTCCCGTTTATCCCCTTCCCATCTCTGACCCCGTATCTTGATTAAATTCTATAAAACTCAATTTAGACGTGACGTCTTGTTGATTTTTCCCTATTTTTTGGTAGGTCGTCACCACAAGGAACGGGATACTTGAGATGAGACTTCCCGTTTATCCCCTTCCTGTTTCTAACCCCGTATGTGATTAAAGGATGACCAAGTTAGACGCGACGTTTTGTTAGCATCCTTCCCTTTCCCTGCTTTATACCAAAGCCGAGGTTAATTTGGACGCGACGTCCTGTTGACCTACACTCCATGTTTGTTCAGTTTGTTCCTCCATTTCCTTCTGTTTTTACACAAAGTACAACAATAAAAGGGGAGAAGTATAACATCTTTTTGTAAGGCTATTTATGTTGCGCATTTTCCATCTTGGTATTGTTTCTGACAGGCGATGTAGGGTGCTAATACCTTCCCTACTCGTAACCGACTCCCGAACTTGAATCTCATTTTTTAAACCAGTGCTTTACTGAACTTAGTTTTTTTCCAATGTTTTTCCTATGGATAAAAACGTTGGTGGCGACTCCCTGCTTTCTTCATTCGTTCCGTTTTATTTCGAGAGGGTCGGCCGCGCCGTCGCGATCTGGGTTTCCACAGTACCTGATTGTGTAAAGAGATGATACACTGAGTCATTTTCATTCTCAATTACCCAGTCATTAAAGAAGTAATGTGGATGTATGTATGTGGAGGTGAAAATATATGAAACCATACCCAATCTTTAAAAGCTCGATTACCCTAATCCTTGATCTATCCATCTAACCTACCAAACAAAACCTTTGATTTGATGAACACCGATAACCTCAAGGAGGGATTGAGAATGAAAATGAATCATTAATGGAACCTACCAGTGACAGGGATCAAGAGAAAGAATGAGAACTTGGGTGAACCATGCATCATGCATAATAATGATTGATTGATAAACTAGAGCCACACCAGGGTACACTGGAGGGCAGTTGCGTCCGGCCTCCGTGAAGAGCCTTGGGAGTACATTGGTTCGGTCATCCAATGGCTTGGAGTCGCGCCCAATGTCAGACAGTCTGTTGCAACCCTGATGTACTTTGACCCAAACAGTTTGTCATAATGGTCGTGGCGAGCCAAGTCCTATTATGATTGATATGATGAGATGGCCAATGTTGAGTGGACCTATGAGTCCGTCGTACCTGATTATAAGATGAGGGGACTTGGTGGGCTCTAACCTCTCTAGTTCAGAAACGTTGTGTATAAGGGCAGCCTGTACAGGACGGGTTCTGAGAATGATGATGAGTATGATTGATGAGATGAGAATGGGCCTACATGCATTCATATGAGGTAAAAGAAAGGTGGATAAGGTGGACAGATTGAATGAACTCATGCATTGCATTACATATCATTGATATATTGTGGTTGTGATTGAATAACTGTGAGGATAGTACCTGTTCTGATGTTAGTAAAGATTAGTCGTGAAACTGGGGTATGTTATTGGGAATGTGAGGAAAGTCGGAAAGGTGTGATATAACTTAGAAGATTTAGTTTTCCCCTGAGTACGAGTTCCTTGGTTGTAAATAATTGATGATTGTGATAGGACGTCAGAAATGACACCCTCTGATTTGTTTGGAAGAGAAAACTCACCCTTACAGTTTATTTTTACAGACCTTCGTTTGGACCTCACTCAACCTTGTGGTGATCAGCGCAGACTTCGCATCAAGGATCAGATAAACATTTCTTGGACCGAGGACGATTACGAGAGATGATTTTTTTCTTTTCATGTTTGTTTAGGAGCCTGCATGCTCCTGATTTTTCAGTTTATACAATAAGTTGATTATGACCATGAGTTGTATATGACTGTCGTATGTAAGATATTTGTTACACTAAATCATATTGTACAAAAAAACACTTCTATATTTTTCTAAACTCGTAACCTCTCAGTTAAGTAAAATGATCTAGTGGAAGAGATTGTTCTAGTTAACCGAGGGTGTTACAGTTTATAGTCTTTTAAATAATTTATAATTTAAATAACTTTAAAAGACGTTAATATTTTAATTATAGAGATAAAAGTTGTCATTAAAAAAGAACTTGTAGTTTTTTCAAAAATTTTAAATTCTTTATCTTTTGTATTTACCAAACATCTTTAGTAACTTTTAAAAAATTATAAAGTCTTCAAAAAATTGTAAATGTTGCTTCAAAACAAACACTAAAATGAAGTACTTTATGTTTCAAATGACAAGTTTCTGATCAAATCTTAATACGTCATTCATAACACTTACAAAAATATTTAACGCATTCATCGTTACATTTTTACATTCTAATTTATAATTACATATCTTATAAACGTCAAAAGTGTTATGAATATTTTAATATTTATGGATGTCCAAATTGCTCTATAAATTGGACTCCTAAGCAAACATAATTGATACTCTCAATTTCCACTTCAACATTGATTACTCTCTCTAATTCTCTTTACTCTCTCTTCTCTCTTACTTCTACTTTAATTCCCTACTTTCATTTCCTCTAAACTTCAATTTCTATTGTTAAGTTATAAGCTTTCATAACACGTTATCAGCACCAGGTTCTGACCAACTGAGATCTAAGGTAACATAGAATTTTAATTTTTTTTCAATTTATATTATATATATATATATATATTATAATAAGTTCCTGAAGAACTTATATGTCACACATCCCAGCAGGATGTATAAAATATTAACAAGTTCCTGAAGAACTTATAATTCGAACATCCCTATGGGATTTAAAAGAATTCCCGAAGAATTCTTAAAAAATATTTACCGATAGTTCCTGAAGAACTATAATCATCTAAGAAAATTGAAGAATAAAATTAAATTTTTAATTATTTGATATTGTGTTTATAATTCACTTTAGTGGTTATTGTTACTAGATTACCTGTTAACTTTCATTCCCAGTTGTTAACGTGCATGATTATATTTGTTAACTTTCATTCTCTGTGCATGATTATTATATTATATTTGTTAATTTTATTCCCTGTGCGTGTTTTCTAATGCGTGGGTATGTTTTCTAGTTTACATTATTTGTGCGTTTTTCACTTCAATCCATACTGTAACTACACCTAATTAAATACTCCTTACCTCATTTTGCTTTTATTAATATTACTTATATTACTTCCTGTATGCCCACGGATTCAATGCTAGCCTATAATTGAATATTCATTGCTTTGCCTTTTAACTGTAGCTTCACGGATTCAATTATGTTGCTTGCCTTTTTTTTAAAAAAAAAAACAAATAAATTATATATATATATATATATATATATATATTATATTAGTTACTGTACTAAATAATTGCTACACGATGATTACTTTATTATTCCTGTTAAACAAATTTCTTAAGAACCATACAAAATTAGACAAAAACTGGTATTAGTGAATTAGAGTGAACTAATTATATCTACACATGCTACCTCTAGTTATTTATTACTTATATAAGAAACAAATTGGTTTTTGTTCTTTGCCTAATAACATTACCTCACTTCAATTATTTCATATAAGGGCGTTTTTTTTTTTACGATACTATAAAATAAAACTCTTAACATAATATATCCAAATTAAATATTAATTTTAAAATTTTAATTATTTGTTTCTTATAAAAGATATTGGGGTTAAATATGTATTTGACCAATGTATTTTAGTACTTATGGGATGTATTTTCATGGATTGTAATTTTGATTATTATTATTATATTAAATAATTAATATAAATATTTATAGTCATTGTTGACTTGTTTAATTACTATTGTTATTATTGTCATTATTAGTATATTTAATATTATCTAATTTTTGTAATTTTCTTGTATAGAAATAACTATGTCAAATATTACCAACCTTGAGTTCGTGGCTCTTGACATATCTGGAAAAAACTATCTATCATGGACATTGGATGCTGAAATCCATTTAGATGCAAAAGGTCTTGGAGACACCATTAAAAATGGAAATCAGGCATCTAATCAAGATAAAGCTAAAGCCATGATATTTTTACGCCACCATATCCATGAAGGGTTAAAAAATGAATACTTAACAGTTAAAGACCCTCTTGTTCTGTGGAATAATCTAAAAGAAAGATACGACCATCAAAAGGATATAATTCTTCCAAAAGCCCGTTATGAATGGATGCATTTACGATTTCAAGATTTTAAATCCGTAAATGAATATAATTCTGCAATGTTTAGAATTACTTCAAGATTGAAGTTGTGTGGAGAAAAGGTCACTGAAAGTGATATGTTAGAAAAGACATTCTCCACTTTTCATGCATCTAATATGCTCCTGCAGCAACAATATCGTCAAAAGGGCTTTACTAAATACTCAGAATTGATTACTTGTCTCCTTGTGGCTGAGCAAAATAATGAATTACTTATGCAAAATCATGAATCTCATCCAACTGGTACTGCTCCATTCCCAGAAGTGAATGTAGCAACACACGATCATCATACTCATGGTCGTGGTCGTGGCCGTAGTCGCGGTCGTGGACGAGGTAATGCTCAGGGACATGGTATTGGTCGTAGTCGTGGATATGTTTGTGGTCGTGGTCATGGTAGAAATGATAAGAAATCATCATTCACATAGAAAAATAAAGAACATATGAAAAAGGGGACAGATGCTCAAAATAGCGAACAAACTAAAAATATCTGCTATCGTTGTGGTAGCAAGGGACACTGGTCTCGAGTTTGTCGCACACCAAAGCATCTCGTAGATCTATACCAAAAATCCCTTAAAAATAAAGGGAAAATAATAGAGACAAATTTTACTGGTATAGATGATGATTTCTCTGATTTTAGTATTGATGATTTTCTTACTCTTCCTGAAGAAGACATTGACCACTCGGTTGGAGAAGGGAGTGCCCCTAAATAAATTATTTTAATATTTCATGTAATTTGTTTTGTTGTAAATTTTGTCTTTATCAATAAAATCTTGTTAAACATTATTGTTAATTATATTTTTACTCATGATTTATTTTTATTTATTTAATGAAGAATGAATGCTCATGTGAATGGCGAAGATATATGTCTCGCAGACAGTGCAACAACTCATACCATTCTCAAGAATGAGAAATATTTCTACCATATAGTACAACAAGAAGCAAATGTTAATACAATATCTGGTAGTATAAATATAATTGAAGGCTCCGGCAGAGCCAGTATTTTGTTACCTGGAGGAACAAAATTGCACATTGAAAGTGCATTATATTCTAAGAAGTCTCAAAGAAATTTGTTGAGTTTTAAGGATATCCGCAGAAATGGATACCATATTGAGACCACAAATGAAGGAAATGATGAATATTTATACATTACAAAGTTAATTTCTGATAAGAAATGTATACTGGAAAAATTGCCTTCATTTTCCTCCGGTTTGTACTACACATATATTAGTACAGTTGAAACAAATGTTATTGTAAACCAGAAGTTTACAAATAAGAATAACTTTGTTATTTGGCATGAACGGTTAGGCCATCCTGGAACAATAATGATGCGAAAAATAGTTGAGAATTCAAATGGTCATTGCTTGTCCAGCAGATAAATTCTCCAAACTAATAATTTCTCATGTGCTGCTTGCTCTCAAGGAAAATTAATTACTCGACCATCACCAATGAAAATTGGAAGTGAATCACTCACATTTTTAGAGCGTATACAAGGTGATATTTGTGGGCCAATACACCCTTCATGTGGACCATTTAGATATTTTATGGTTTTAATTGATGCATCAACTAGATGGTCACATGTTTGCTTATTATCAACTCGCAACCAGGCGTTTGCGAGATTACTAGCTCAATTAATTCGTTTAAGAGCTCATTTTCCTGATTATCCAATTAAGAAAATACGCCTTGATAACGCTGGTGAATTTACATCTCAATCATTTAATGATTATTGTATGTCCATTGGAATTGATGTTGAACATCCTGCAGCACATGTTCATACACAAAATGGACTTGCTGAATCATTGATTAAACGTTTGAAATTGATAGCAAGACCATTGTTAATGAGATCAAAACTCCCAATTTCAACTTGGGGACATGCAATCTTGCATGCGGCAGCACTTATTCGCATCAGGCCTACAAGTAATCATGAATATTCCCCTTTACAATTGGTTCATGGTAAAGAACCAAATATTTCTCATCTAAGAATCTTTGGAAGTGCGGTATATGTTCCTATCTCTCCTCCGCAACGCACTAAGATGGGACCTCAAAGAAGGTTGGGAATATATGTTGGATATGAAAGTCCATCCATAATAAAATATCTTGAACCTTTAACAGGTGATTTATTTACAGCTCGTTTTGCTGATTGTCATTTTGATGAATCTATTTTCCCACCATTAGGGGGAGAACATAAACAGTTGGATAAAAGGATTAGTTGGAATGAGAGGTCTTTATCACATCTTGATCCTCGAACAAAACAATCTGAACTAGAAGTTCAGAAAATAATTAGTTTGCAAAATTTAGCAAACCAATTGCCTAATGCATTTGCTGATCCAAAAAGAGTAACTAAGTCACATATACCAGCTGTTAATACTCCAATAAAGATTGATATCCCTGAAGGACAATCTAAATTTGCAAATGAGTCTGAAGCCAAAATAAAACGTGGCAGACCTGTTGGTTCTAAAGATAAAAATCCTCGGAAAAGAAAAGTAAATAAAGATGATGGTCGAATCAAGGATATAAAGACTCCAGTAGAGTCTCCTGACATAATCAAAGTTTCAAATCTAGAAGAAACTAAGGTACCTGAAATTGATACAAATAAAGAGATCTCGATACATTATGTCATGGATGGTATACAATGGAATCGACCTGAAGTCGATGTTGATGAAATTTTTGCATTCAAAGTAGCTCTTGATATCATAAATGATGATAAAGATTATGAGCCAAAATCAGTTAAAGAATGTGCACAAAGAAATGATTGGCCAAAGTGGAAAGATGCAATGCAAGAAGAGTTAAACTCACTTGCAAAACGTAAAGTTTTTGGGCCTGTAGTCCAAACACCCAAAGTTGTAAAACCAGTTGGGTACAAATGGGTCTTTACGAGAAAAAGAAATGAAAATGGTGAAATTGTGTGATACAAAGCAAGACTTGTTGCACAAGGATTCTCACAAAGACCTGGTATTGATTTCGAAGAAACATATTCACCAGTGATGGATGCCACTACTTTTCGATACTTGATAAGTTTGGCAATCCGTGAAAGGCTTGACTTACGCCTTATGGATGTTGTTGCAGCATATTTATATGGATCACTTGAAAATGACATATATATGAAACTCCCTGAAGGATTTAATTTGCCTGAAGCATACAAGACAAATCCTCGAGAAAATTATTCAATTAAATTGAATAAATCTCTTTACGGACTGAAATAATCTGGACGTATGTGGTATAATTGCCTCAGTGAATATCTGTTGAAAGAAGGGTATAAAAATGACCCGATTTGTCCATGTGTTTTTATGAAAAGATTAGGAAAAGAGTTTGTTATAATTGCAATTTATGTAGATGATTTAAACATCATCGGAACTCCTGAAGAGCTCTCAAAGGCTGTAAATTGTTTGAAAAGGGAATTCGAGATGAAAGACTTGGGAAAAACAAAGTTTTGTCTCGGATTACAATTAGAATATTTAAAGGAAGGAATTTTGATGAACCAAAAGACTTATACAGAAAAGGTGCTAAAGAGGTTCTATATGGACAAATCACACCCATTGAGCAGTCCAATGGTTGTAAGGTCACTTGAAGTGAGCAAAGATCCTTTTCGACCTCAAGAGAAAAATGAAGAACTACTTGGTCCTGAAGTACCATATCTCAGTGCAATTGGTGTACTAATGTATCTTGCTAGTCATACACGACCTGATATATCATTCGCTGTCAATTTGTTAGCAAGACATAGTTCTTTACCCACAAAAAGACATTGGAACGGGATTAAGCACATATTCCGCTACCTTAGGGGTACAATGGACATGGGTTTATTTTTCCCATATGTATCTAAGGCAAACCTAATTGGTTATGCTGATGCGGGATATTTATCTGATCCTCATAATGGTCGATCACAAACAGGATATTTGTTCACATGTGGTGGTACAGCAATTTCATGGAGATCCATAAAACAAACAATCACAGCAACATCATCTAATCATGCTGAAATTCTAGCATTACATGAAGCGAGTCGAGAATGTGTATGGTTGAGGTCTATGATTCAACATATTCAAGGAACTTGTGGCTTGCATGATGAAAAATTACCACCAACAATCTTATGTGAAGATAATGCAGCTTGTATCTCTCAGTTAAAGGAGGGTTATATTAAAGGAGATAGGACAAAACATATTTCACCAAAATTTTTCTTTACTCATGATCTTATAAAGAATGGTGAAATAAATGTCCAGCAAGTCCGATCATGCGAGAATCTAGCAGATATCTTTACAAAATCATTACCAACCAAAGTCTTCGAGCAACTAGTACAGAAGATTGGTCTTCGACGCTTACATAAGTGTTCTGATGAGGGGGAGAATTAAATACTTGTAATTTAATTATTTTTATATTTTTATGGATATACTTTGTAAAGAATGTTGTACTCTTTTTCCTTCACTAGGTTTTTATCCCACTGGGTTTTTCCTAGTAAGGTTTTAACGAGGCACATTCTTAAGTGTGGACATCCAAGGGGGAGTGTTATGAATATTTTAATATTTATGGATGTCCAAATTGCTCTATAAATTGGACTCCTAAGCAAACATAATTGATACTCTCAATTTCCACTTCAACATTGATTACTCTCTCTAATTCTCTTTACTCTCTCTTCTCTCTTACTTCTACTTTAATTCCCTACTTTCATTTCCTCTAAACTTCAATTTCTATTGTTAAGTTATAAGCTTTCATAACAAAAAGTATATTTTCACACTTTCTCTTTATATCGGTTCTTTCATTACGATTTCTACCAACTTTAAGTATCAAACATGCTTAAAGGAGAATAACCCTTCTCGTGTTTTTAAAGATACCTTAACGACAATTCACCTCAGTCCTAAAGAACATTTCAGAAATCCGATATACTTACATGATAAGAAACACTACATAAACATCTTAATCCTATCTCTGGACCTGTCAACAACAAAATCACTAATAAGTGGCATTACCCCTGCAAATTTTGCTCTATCCTTGTTTATATTTATCATGTCACTATTTTATATTTTATAATCTTTATTTATAGTAATATTTTACTCTAGAAATTATACTATTAATACAGAAAAATTCTATCATTTATCTTTAATAGAATCCACTATATTTTAGGTAGCTTATTATAATGCAATTAATCGAACTAAATATATTTTCTATCTAAAATTTACTAATGATCGAATATTTTGTTTTATTGTTTCCTACCATTTTTTCGGTATATAAGTTTTTTATAAAAAGAAAATTGAGGGGATCATGGCCCCATATCCCAACATTGCTCACCTCAACATTCTATCATAATTTACCCCTTTTTATATACCTTACTCAGCAAGTTGAATAAAATTAAGAGAAATTCTTAGACATGTGAAAATTATGTGTGATTTAAATAATTAGAATTAATACCCTTAGTCATGTCTCATGCCACATGTCGAAATCATGTATGATTTAAGTAATTGTGTCTAGTAATCGATCACAACACATTGGAGAGAAAAGAAGAGTCTTACCACTAAACTATTTAACACATTTAAAAAATTTAACGCAACTATATATAGTTATATTATATCTGTAGAATGTAGATCTGTTAATAAAATCTATTTATGAAATAAATATTTTTGTCTTTTTTTCATTTTGTATAAAAATTAAAATTAATAAATGAAAAAGGGTGGGAGTATTTATTTTGTAAATAAATTTTATTAATAGATATATATTCTACGAATATAATATAACAATATATGGTTATATTATATATCTTAAATGTAACCTAGTGGTGAGACTTTTCTTCCATCTCCTACTCAAATCGAACGCTTCAAATGTTATCTTAGAATCTAAACAAAAATAATGATTTGGAAAAATATGTGGCATAGACAGAGTTGACATGTGGCTATAGACTAATATGTGGTATAAATTTAGTTGAAACATGGCTAGTGGCATCCATTCTAGTTGCTTAAATTACACATGTGGCTATGGGCATCCATTCCTAAAAAAGTCATGATATATGCCTTTAATTTGCTGAGGCTCATCTTCTATCTCCTATATATACGTTATGGGATCAAACTTTGTTACACTTAAATTTTAAAATATAAATATTTTAACATGTTGACTATGTACGAGTGACTAGTTTGACCAGTTGCTAAGCGCATTAATTGATGGCTCTAATGCTCCTAGCTCCCTAGTCACGTGTCAATTGAATTTATACCACATGTATTAGTCTCTAGCCACATGTCAACTCAATCTATGCCATATATTTTTTCAAGTCATCATTTGTTTAGATTCTAAGATAGCATCTAAAGCATTCGATTTGAGCACAAGATGGATGAGGAGTCTCACCACTAGGTTACATTTAAGAGATGTAATATAACAATATATTGTTATATTATATTCGTAAAATATATATTCGTCAATAAAATTTATTTACAAAATAAATATTCCTACATTTTTCATTCATTAATTTTAGTTTTAATTTTTATACTAAACGAAAAAAGATAAAAATGTTTGTTTTGTAAATAAATTTTATTAACAGATATACATTCTACAAATATAATATAACTATATATAATTGCGTCATAATTTTTAAATATGTTAAGTAGTTTAGTGGTAAGACTCTTTGTTTCTCTTATATTTATTTTGTAAATAAATTTTATTAACAAAATATAATATAACTATATATAGTTGCGTTATAATTTTTAAATGTGTTAAGTAGTTTACTGATAAGACTCTTTGTTTCTCTTCTATGTGTTGTGAGATCAAGTCTTATTACATTTAAAATTTTTTAATGCGTACTATTTATTTTGACACGTGGCTAAGGGTATCAATTCTAGTTACTTAAATTACACACAATTTTCATACATGACATGTAGCTAGGGGTATTGAAACCCTCAATTTAGAGACGGTACCCAAACAAAACCCTAAAATTAATTTGCCTAAAAACCCTCCTTCCAAGATACTAGTAACTTGGGTATTGAAAAGAATGAAATAATTTGAATATTTAAAGAAAACCATATGATTGTAAATGTGATCCATAACCTCATTAAATTGTTATATCTTTTCAATTTTGTTCTACATAGCCCTCTAATATTTCATGAAAATTGGATCTAACTTGAAGCTCATTCATTGTGAAACTATTGCACCTTTTTATTTGATATGATTGCAACAACTACAGACACCAAGAGTGATCTGTAATCATGTGGTGAACAAAATGTCAACATTATACAAAACAAGTACCACAAAAGGCAACTTCAAAAGCATAGTTAGGCCACTGCTAAGTGTAACATTTATGATCTGTAGATAACAATAGGACTCCTTACAATGTAACGTGGACTTCTCCAAATAAGGGAACCTGAAACAATTTTGTTTCTTGCAATAGATGTGGCATTCACAACTACTTTGAAGCTCCTCTTCTGAAAGGTTTTAGAAAAAATGAGGCTTGAAGGTTTAACTGTGATTACAACTCCTTTGGGTGATCTAATGGTGGCATTGTAGATGGTTGGAGCAGGGCCCACATTGGTTACTCTTCTTCTAAAAACTCCTAGTCTTGAGGCTTTATTGCTTTCCAAGCTAAATTGAATCGTGGGGTAGTTGATGGCATCATGGCCAAGACCAGGAAGCAAAGAGGAGCAATTTATAGGAGAACCAACTAAAGCTGAGAAACTGGAACCATTGTAACCCTCATGGCATAAGAATTGTATATAGCCAATGTCATCCATGTCATATACCAAACCAGGGCTCACAGCTCTTGTTGGGTTCAATTGACCAGAACCAAAGGCAAATTCTGCTTCATTATTAACTCTTCTGCTCATTGGTTTGGCTTCACAAAGATTATATAAGCAAGTTAGTCATATAAAAAGAATTCTCAAGTTCTGACTAATGACTTGAGGTGCAAGTTCCTTAGGTTGAGGAAATGATGGAAACAAATCAACTAAAATAAGATTTGTAGGGCATTTGGAATAGCTTTTACATAACTTATTTAGACTTATGTTATCATATAAACACTTATCAGCTTAAGCTAATGACAGTGGATTATAACATCTAATGAAATGTTTTTAACTTATTTCACCAAGTCTTGTAGTAACTAGTATGACTTACTAAAATAGATTCTTTATAAGATAGTGTTTTGGCCCAGTTTCTCTTCTCCTTCAAAGGAAAAGCTAAAACAAACAAGTTCTTTCATTTATTTTAAAAAAAGCAGTTTTTATGAAGTAAAATTCAAAAAATAACTTTTAATGAAAAACTATTGGAACTGGTTTTTTAATAGTTTTCCCCTTTTCTAAGATTCTTTTCAACTCGTTCATTTATTCAAGAATATCTAAATTCTAAAATTAGTTTTTTTAGTAAAATTTGAAAAATATCAACCATTTATATTCAACTTTAACTTAAAAGTAATTTTTAAGTAAAAAAAAAACTGAGGCAAAGGATACCTAGATAAGCATCTAATTAAGTTGTTTGCCAAACATGATCTTAATCTCACCTGTGGTGACAATAGCAGATCTGATAGCAGCAGGAGTCCAATTTGGGTGAAATGATTTCACATATGCTGCTACTCCAGAAACATGAGGACATGCCATTGAAGTCCCAGACAATAGAATAAATTCTGAAAATTGAGTGTCCCCTTTTAATCCAGTAACTGACTTCCTAAGAGTATAAGAAGCCAAGATATCAATGCCAGGAGCTGCAATATCAGGCTGCATCAGATAGATTACATATTACCTTCAGATCATAGAATACCAACTTTATGGTCACAATTGCAAGCATAATAGAGAAGGACCACCAATTATAGAAAGGATGAAACCTTGAGAATATTTTGAGAAACTGAATTTGGACCTCTGGATGAGAATGTGGCAATAAATGGAGCTTGCCTTTGTTCTTCATGGCTCTTGTATATCACTGCTGATGGTGATCTTAGTTCAACAAGAAATTAATGTAAAATTGATGGTGTGGGATGATAGTACTGCCAAATGATTTATTATTTTGTAACAAATATTTGGTTTGAGCAAACTATAGAGAAAATAATAAGTAGCTATTTGTTGATCATATAAGTGATTCAAAGACCAAACAAGAGCATGATTTACCTTGTGGATTTTATATATTTGTTAATAGTTTCAGCTGTGCCATTATTCACAATGGTAGCAGGTGCCATGAAAATTTGAGCAACATCAGGATATTGCTCACTTTCTATTAAGGTGCCAATGCCACCAATTCCTTTCACAACAGCTTCAGTGCCCCATGTTCCTAATTTGCAGTAAACAAGCTTTCCCTTAATCTTTTTGGGCTCTAAGGAGTCCTCATAGCAGAATCTGTCAGTGCACCAAAAATGGTTTTTGTTAGTGTTGAACAATTTCAGGTGTGTTAGTGACAAAAAGATGCAAAATTACCCAGCATTTTCCTTGTTTTTCGGATCTTTGGCTGCATCAGTTCCATTAACAAGAGGGTACTGTTTTTGTTTTGGATTGAAACAATTCACTCCTATGCCCTGCATATCCTCCATTATTAGATGCGCACACATGTAAATCCATGACAAAAATTTAGAAAAGCCACGAAATTTTCTGCACGTTTTGCTATACATTCATGCAAGGCTACAATTAATAACTTGGTATTGTATTTTGTATAATCTTTGTCAACATCAAGGTAAACTTAATTATATCATTATTGTACTACAAGTTAACAGAATGAACAATAAATTGAAATTTCACTTGTTTTCAATTCCAATCTTTATTCTCTTTCCTATGAAAATTCGTAGTTATATAAGTTTGGTCATGACATGAAAATTTGATTGACAGAAAGTAATAATTTTTCATGAATTATGTTAGAATTACTTATAGTCATTCAGAATATGTGAAATGCCAAAAGTTAGAAAAAACATACAGAAACATTTTTTCCATCTCCCAATTGTATAGTGCTCTTGAAAGCCCTGTCAATGCCACTAGCAGCTACAGTTACAATCCATGGTGCAGTATTTGTTACAGTTCCCATGCCCGGGCCATCATTTCCGGCAGAGGCCACTGTGATTATGCTTTTCCTCATGGCATGAAAAGCACCAAGTGATATAGAGTCGTCAACATAACTAGGACTCCCTCCACCTATGGAAATTGATATGACATCCACACCATCGTGTATGGCAGCATCAAATCCAGCAAGTATGTCCATGTCTGCACATCCACTGGATGACCAGCACACTTTGTATATTGCCAACCTGGCCGACGGCACCGCGCCACGAGCAGTTCCGTTGGCCAGACCAAAGAGACTTGCATTTGAGACAAGGTTGCCTGCAGCTGTGGATGCAGTGTGAGTGCCATGGCCATCAACATCTATGGGAGATAATATATCAGATGGGTCAGGGTTTCCATCTGCTTTGAAGTATTTGGCTCCTATGATCTTACTTCAAGTTTGCCATGCAGATAAGGAATTCATGAGTTAGAGGCACACAAAGATAACAATGAAGCCATAGAATTAAAAAAGAAAAGAGGCGTGTGTCTGTTTCTTACTGAAGCCCACATCGCGTAGTTTACCAAGTGAAAGTGAAGTGCTCGGAATATAAAATGAATGATTTCATATGTTAAAAATCACGGAGCCGTGTGATAAGCACAGAGCGAACTATTCTTTCGCCTTTTACTAAAGAATACCGTGTGTTTGTCACTTTAAGCGGCATACGATAATTTTTGAAAGAGCTTCCTTTTCTGGAAGCTCTGCAATCTTAGTCTAATTGATTTTCTTAAATGCTAAATATATTAGTCAGTATTTAGCATTTTACTATATTATATTTAGTTTTAGCATTTTACTATATTATATTTATATTATAATAAGGATTAGATGGTACGGTACAAATTTTTGAAGGCCTAAAATGGCTAATTAAAATTACATGTAAATTGTATTGATACCTAAAATGGCTAATTAAAATTACATGTAAATTGTATTGATAGATTGAATCCATTTGGAATTTTGGATTATAAAAAGTTATATAAGAATTAAAATCTGTCCAATCATTCATGTTATGATCTTCGAAATGATGAATGATCTTCGAAATGATGTCACTATTTACACATGGTATGGGTAACGTAGGAGAATGAGTTTTGTTTTTGAGAAACCACCGTTCTTATGTCAATTATCACAAAATAGTAGTGCCTTCTGTAAAATTTGTAGTAATTAAAGAAACCTTCGTTTTCATGTCAATTCTCAAGCAGGGGAACACATTTGTAGTCGATGTTAAAATTTGTAGTAGTTATAGCTTTTGTAAACATTTGTAGTTATCAATTTGAAAGCATTTTCCCCCGAATGTGGGAAAACGTCTGATGCACATTCACTTATCTCTTACTCTAACAAAATTCAATCAAAACAACATTGAACTGAAAACTTAAAATAAACACTTCACAGGGGAAAATTATAATAACAAAAAGGATGAAACAAACTTAAATAGTATGCCTTACAAGCTACCAAAGAAAACCAACCATATAATAACAAAATACAATGCAGAGAGAGAATTGTAGTGAAATGTGACAATGTACACATGGATAGAGAATTTACTTATTGCAGCCTGAGAAATTAGCATAGTGGCCACATGTTCCTTTCCATTTTGCTGGTGGAGGACCAAAACCATTGTCCTTGAAGCTTTTAGACTCAGGTGTAATTCCTACCTCACCACCATGTAGACAATTTTTTTACAATTAAAATACTAAGTACCATTTACATATAATATATCTAATATTAAGTACAATCATACTCAGAAGAAAATGAAAATGAGAAGAAAGGTGATAAGTGATAACCTGTGTCCATAAGAGCAACAATTATGTCCCTCTCTAGTTTCAGTCTTCTCTTAGCTGTTGGAGGTAGTCCAATGAAGTTCCATGATCTTGTTGTGTGTAGCTTGCGGTACTGATTTTGAAACACCAAGAGCACTTCATCCATGGCTACACAAACCAAAAAAAAAAATGGTTATGAAAATAACAACATGATATTCAAACAAAATTGCAAAAAAAAATGTTCCATACTAGATAACTTCTTGGCTTCATCCTTGGACAGCTTTGCAGCAAATGCATTGAAGCTTTTTGTGTAGCTATACACTATTGATTCTTTGGCTTCAAGGTAGCTAAGTAAGCACATATCAAAATCCACATCGTTTAATCCAAATGCATATAAAGTTCATTTTTCTGTGCTTTTGTGAATAAATGAACGAACATAAGGACGTTTGAGTTATTAGTCATGTTACCTTCCCTTCACAGAAGATAGGACATTCAAATGGGTCTCAAGTGCAATGTCTCTGCTCACAGGTTGAGCTCCCAAGAAAACAATGTAGAAGTTCTGCATATAAGTCGTATAATGGTTAAGCTCATCATGACAACATGTTAGAGGTTACCTTAAAATATGAAATGAAAAGGGAGAAAAAATGCAATGCCTCTTGCTCAGCTCCATTAATTGAAGCAATGCTCAGCAAGATTAGCAACAATTGAAGCCAAAGAAGAGAAAAAGATTTGGTAAGTTTCTGAGAAAACATAGTTAGTAGTAACATGCTTGGATTTTGAGACTTCAGAACATGACCAAAAAGACTCTAACAAGTTCATATATATACCATGCCAAAGTTCAAGTAAGCAAAAGAAAGGATAAGAAAGCCTAATGCAACTAGCTAGTTTGCTTCTAACATACATGGATTTGGTTGGGGAAGCTTGTAAGAAAGATTAAGAATTTTTGAATCCTTGTTTGGCTTAGGTCAATGTCACATATGGAGCATAGGATTGCTTCCTCAAGTGAAACTTACATTAACATCCTCATTTTCTTAATGGTTTGTTGTTACCCTTTGTCACTAAAAACACATTTGGTGTCATGATCTGTACAGGAGACTCATAACTTGTGGTCCATGAAGATTAATTTCTCATCTTGTTATTTAATAAATTTGTTTATTCAACATATTTTGGACAATTTTATTAACTGTGAATTAGTGTTCAGCATGAAATTAGTATTTGGCTTACACACATGCTAGGGGCTAAGAAATTTGTGCTTATAAATAGATTCTCTAAATTGCATTGTGATTTCATGCCCCATATTCTGCTTCCTCAGCTAATGGATTTTGAGTCAGAATTTTAATTTTATAGCATATCCATGAAACACATCACTGTCAAGTACAGTAGAGATATTGCTTTAAAACAAAGAGCACTAGACATTATGAATCCCTATTCCTTGAATTCCAATGCAAGCGTTTAGACGTACAACAGTGATTACCCTATGCTTAATGGAATTAGCTTCAAGTTTAACCCAAATAAGACTCACATTGACATTAAAATGTCATATTATCCTTTTAACATTTTCTTCTTATTATGCATTAGTAATATGGGGGAGAAACATTATACAAGGGAGATAGAAAAAAATAAACCATGTTAGTTACTCCTGCACCAACCTGCAGGTCTTCAAAATCTCTCAAACTTTTTTATTGAATGAATAATCAAGCTTTTCTACTTATGTTATAAAATATGATTTAGAATGGTTCATAATTTACTAATGGCTAGTTAGTTTAATGTAGAAAAGAACTAAAATTGATTTTTTTTTTATAAATTTAGGATTAAATTAAAGTTTTTAAAATCTAACTTCCTGAATCATTGTAAACCTCATGGCCTTATTTAAAAATTAATTATTTTTTTAGTTATCCTTGGTGTTTTTCATGTCTTTTAAAAGCACATAAACTCTTTCAGGCATCTTTTTGTTTATCTTATTCAATTCTTTGCCGTTTTTAAGTTAGCATTTGACCAATTTATTATAGCTTTCGTTCTTCTTAGGAAGAGAATCTGAGTTTAAAGTATTTTTTTAAAGGAACTCTTTTATGAGGCCACTGATGAAATGAAACCAAACCCAACCTTACCACCCAAACTATCTTACCATATCTCACATAAAAAAACAAATGGTATAAAAGTATAAAAGCCTTATCCCCAAATAAATTCAATTAACCCTATTTAATTATAAGGGTAATAAGATGATACAAACTTTAATAATAGTTCATATAAAATACATTTTTATATAGAGATTATTAATTTTATTTTTTTATGAGTATAAAAGACTTAAACATAACTGTGATTTTTTTATTAATATTCTCTTTCATGTCATTCATACCAGTTTTTATTATTATTTCTGCATTTCTTATCGTCTCTCACTTTACTCTCCATTTTTTACTCTATCTTTTTTTTTCCATTTAATTTTATGGATGTCAAAATATTATTTTTGCTTAAATTATGTATCCAAAATATGTTTACTGGAGCAGTGTTCAGTAGCATCCAACCTCCCATATAAATTGTACAAATAAAACCATGGTTTAAATTTGAATCAAGACTAAACTGAATCAGCTAGCTCTCATTAGACTAGTTAATTTTTAATATTTTATTTTTATCATTTAAATTTTGAATAAGTTGTTATTTAAATGTAAATATTATTTGATTAATAAAGTTAAATTCCCCGTGTTCAAGTTGTTTATATGTGAATTCCAAGTTTTCTCCTAAAAAACCAATAACCATATACAGGTTTACTCTTCTAAACCATTCAAGAACTTTCCTTTCTATTTTGTTTAAAGCATTCAACTAGTAATAATACTAATAGTCCAACTCTAACATACAAATGAAATAAACGTGATTGAATTGAAGTTGAGTGACTAAACAGAAAAGAAGAAAACTTCCTTAACACTCTTTTGGTTTCTTCTCTGCCAACGAACTAAATGAGTAATATGAAGATAAAATTAAATGCGGTTATTTTGTTTTTAGTTTAGAAATAGAGTATTTTAAAAAGAAAACAACTTCAAAGCAAACATTTACTATTAAATCTCGAGGACAAGTTAATGAATGTGGAGATAAAATTAGGTCTAATTATGAAAAAAGAATTTTAGAATTTGATTTGAAAAAACTTCCTAATGATCCTCATTTAAAGCCAGAAATTATGAGATATTATTTACAAAGAGATCTAGTGAGAATATAGTCAAAAGGAAAACGTGACATTTTGTTTGTTATTATCTCATGAGATTTGATGTTGGTGAATATAAATTGAGTGGTGAAGCCTTTAAACACAAGATTTTGTAAATTGAAAAAAGAGTGATAGGTTTTAAGTTTATGTTAAAGCTCTAAATAGTCCTCATAATTAAGTATGGAACAATTGTTAAGTTTTAATGAACCAAAAATAACACATTGAAATTGCTTCATGTAAACAATTTGATCAAGCTACGAAAGATTATTGAATTCATTTAATTGCAATAGTTGATTGCATTCGATTTTTATTGTGTCAAGGATTAGCTTTTCGTGGTAATGATGAGTTAACATTTTCACTTAATAAGGAAAATTTTCTTGAGTTTTTAGATTTTCTTGAAAATTACAATGAAGCTAAAACTTATGAAGAATGCTTGTGAAAATTTCAAATTAGTAGCTCCCACGGTACAAAAAGATATTGTAACGGATTTTGCTAATTAGACTAACTTGTGAGATAAGTTTTTTGTTATTTTAATTGATGAATTTAGAAATATCTCTATTAAGGAATAAATGATTGTGGCTTTACATTATGTTGATTAAAAAATGGCATAGAGCTCTTTCTTGCAATAGGTCATGTATCTAATACAAGTGCTTTATCATTAAAATTAGCTTTGGAGTTATTATTTGCAAAACATGGCTTAAGCTTGCCAAGATTGCATGGACAAGGGTATGATGGAGCACATAATATGCAAGGTGAATTTAATGGTCTAAAAAGCTTGATTTTGAAATAGAACAATTTTGCATTTTATATTCATTACTTTACCTATGGACATCAATTAGCTCTCGTTACAATGACATAAAAACATGTTAGAATTGCACTATTTTTTTAATATTGTTGCAAATTTGACTAATGTTTTTGGAGTTACATATAAGCATCAAGATATTCTTCATGAAAGTCAAATTGTGAAGGTCATCAGAGTCAGGAAGATCGACAATCTCGCCGTCCACCATAATTTTAAAGGGATCAAGCCCTTCCCAGTTGAGATTGGCGGTTGGATTCAACACCTTGACCTGCTCCTGGCACAAATCAAAGGCAGCTACAGATGACGTCATGATACCCCAAGAACAAAGGTAATAAGAGGGAAGGGAACACTAACCTAATAAGCAAAGTAGGAAGAAGGACAGGAAATGCTATGAACAAGTGAAGAAGAAGAACATCAGTAAGTCTCCCACTGAGAAGTTAGGACAAAGACTTTGAAACACGAAATGGGAGTAGAGATTCAGACAAAAGCAGCAATGAAGCGTAAAACTACAAAATGAGAAAAGAGATGAATTTATCAGGAAATAAGTGACTCTTCAGTGCATCAGATCCAACAGTTGGGGAGCAAGAGCCTCAAAACCAAAGGGCGTGATTGTTCAAACAGATCCTTTAAGTGAAGCAACACCTCATATCCTGAAAAGGAACGCCTTTAATGGCCTAGGGATACAAAAACGGTGTCAATCATGACAGGCACGTGCAGACACCCCAATAAAAGTGACGGTTACCAACCTTTCGCCACGTAGCCAAGGAGCCATCCACGTGGGCATAAGGGACCCCTACTCAAATTTCTTTTTACCCGGGTCATGACAAATGCATCACTCGGATTCCCCCTTCGCTCGGGTTGAAACACATTCCTACTCGACTCAGCAGCCCTATGTTCCCCGGATCTCCACTTTGCTCGAAAGACAAGAACACTCGACATAAAACTACTCGGAATTGATCACCTAGTACCAACCCCCACTCAAAGCGGTTGCTTCATCTAGCATTTAGTGAGGAGGCATCTCAAGCTCGTACTTAGTCACTCGGCTCGGCTTTACGCCTGGAGCTCGTGACTAGGGGGCTCTTGTTCCTCCAGAGTCAGGGGTCCACGGGACCCCTAATCCTTTTATTTTAGCAAATAATGATTCTCCATTATCATAATTTAGTGGGCTTGGGCCATATTTCCCTTGTTAAGCTCTTATATAAATATAGTTTACATGCGCACGTTGTAACCTAAATGACACATTTGATAGAGAAATAGTAACCCTAATTTCCTAGAGTAATTCTCTAGGGTTTTGTGGATTACGCTCTTTTTGTGAACAATTATACTCTTGTATACAAAATTTTATAAATTGTTACGGATGTCATTTTTTGACGAACTAGCATTCATACATGTGAAATCTAGTGGGAGTGCTCAAATGAACTTATATAAAGATGAATCTACTTTGACTCATTATCAAAGGTTTTACGCTACAAGAGATATGTTTTAAATGGTTCTTAAACTATATCTTAATTTAGTTGCTTTGAATGATGAATTTTTACAAAAAAAAAAATCTTTAGAAATCTTTGTATTTCCACTTTCTAACCATTGAAGATTTCTTAACATGAGTTGGTTCTAGAAAGGGAAGAGAGTTTGTGGTTCTAAAAGTCTAGGGTGGAGAGGATTTGATTTAGGGATCGAAATACATAATATTTTCATGCTCAAACCATAATCTAGCATCAACGTAATAAAGTGAGTGGTTTACAATTAAGTAGTGGGGAGTGGTGCACTAATGGTGAAACTTTTCGTGAGAAGGCCTTTGATTTTTTTCAAGATATCTTTTGCTCGTAGGAGAATATGGACCCCTTTGTCATGGGGTATTTAGAATCCCCTACTTTGCCTCTACATGTTTGTGACTGTCTCTTTGCTTCTATTCCAAAAGATGAAGTGTTTTTGGCCTTGAAGTTTATGAAACCTTTGAAGGCTCCTAGGCCAAATGGGTTTCGGGCGGTCTTTTTTAAGGAATTTTGGCACACTGTAAGGAACCTAATGTGGAACCATGTTAAGAATGTCTTCTTAGATGGATTGTTTGATCCGAGTATTACTAAGATTTTGATTGTATTAATTCCACAAGTTTCTCCTCCTTATACGTTTTGTGATTTTCAACCTATAAGTCCAAGTAATTTGGTTTATAAGATCCTAAAAAAAAAACCTTGTCCAAAGGTTGCGTCCTTTTCTTGATTTGATTATTGGTCCCCTTCAAGTAGTTTTGTGCTTGGAAGAAGTATCATAGATAATGCTACTATTTTTCAGAGGTTCTTCATCATATGGACCATGATAGGAGGTGAAGAGGTGTTTTGGTGATTAAATTTGACTTTAAGAAGGCTTTTGATAAAGTGGATTGAAAGTTTCTTCATCATACTTTTCATGCTTTTGGTTTCCTTATAGATTGTTAATATTGTGTCTCTTCATCTTTGACACTCCTTTGGAATGGTATGAAGCTTGATGTGTTTAAACCTAATAGAGACTTCCGTCAAGATGACTCATTATCTCCATACCTTTTCATTTTGTGTATGAAAAGATTACCCTTTTTTATTCATAGCAAGGTTACCAAGGGGAACCGGAAGTTTATCCGGGTTAGTTCTGATGGTTTGGGAACTCCCTCATTTATTTTTCACAAATGTCATCCTTTTCATTAAGGCGACAAATGATCAAATTTAGATCCTTTTGTTTGGTTTTGGAGCTCAAGGTTATTTTGGTAAAATCCAAGGTATCATGTTCACATAGTGTTGGAGGGTATTATTTACTCAAGCTTCATTTATCTCTTTTAAGGAGATGATGGGCAAGTGTTTGGGTTTCAACCTTTTTCACGGAAGAGAGACTTTGATTTTCAGCACGTTTGGTGCTATTCCTGAACGGAGAAAAGGTCTTGTAGGAGCTTTTTGATCCTACAGGTCAACGGAGTTTTGATTGTTTCAAACGGTGTGAAGACCTTTAAATTTTTTACTTCAACTCAATTTCGTTTTTCCAACTGCAAACCAAACACCCTCTTTATCGTTGATGAGGGCCCCAGGAAGCTGGCGTCTTGGAAGGGTTGTTTTACTGGTGGAGGCTCAAAGTCTAGTTGTTGTCATTGCTGACTTGTTTAGCGTAACAAAACAATTTGGAGGTATGGGTTTTCATCATCTTCATGGATTCAATTTGGCAATGTTAGGGAAGCAAGGTTTGAAACTCTTTAACTAACCATGATGCTACAGTAACAAAAATTCTCATAGCAAAATACTTCCCATATGTGAACTTCTTGGATGCGTCCTTTGGCCACAACCCAAGCTTCATATGGCATAACATCCATGCTTCACAAGCACTTGTCAGATCACGTATCCAATGTTTGGTCTGATCCTTGGTTGAAAAATGAATCAACATGATACATTCAACCTATACCTCCTCATGGTTATGAAAATATAAGGTCGGTGATCTTTTGATTAATAATAACTGGAGTCTTGATTTTCTTGCACCATTCTTCACTCTTTCAGAATACCAACAAATGACTTCTATTCTGAACCGGATCAACTAATTTTGAGACTATCTTAAGAAACCACAATTTAAGAATTGAAGGAGACTGAAATTCAGTTTTGAAGCTTCATGTTCCTCCTAAAGTCAAACATTTCTTATGGCTGTATAAAAGGGTATAAATTGTCCTCAAACTTGTAGCTCGTGTCAGTATGCTTTAGAGAGTGAGTGGCACTTATTCTTTGTCATGAGAAGGCAAAATCTATTTGGGACCAATCTGGTTTATGGACTTCATATTTATCCACACATCACAGCTGCAGAGTCATCAATTGAGGCAATTTTTTTCCATTTTGAGTCATTTAACATGTGCATCAATTCCAAATTTTGCCATGTCCCTGTGGTGCATTTGGAGACATAGAAATGATCTCTTATGAAATCAAGATAATCTCACGGAGTGGCAACATGCTCCAGAAAATCAGATTCATGCCATGGTAATTTAGGCTTTACACATGATGCAAATACTATGGAAAAAACCACCTGCAGTTGCAATGAAGTGCAATATAGATGCTGCCATTTTCAATTATCAAAATTGTTTTGGGTGGGAATATGTTTCAGATATGATCACGGGAAATTTTTATCTGCAAAAATATTGACATCTCAAGGAATTCCAGAGCCAAAGGTTGTTACTAGTAAAATGTACGCTAAACTTATATGCTCTTATGATATAAATAAATTTAGTTTAAGTTTTTTTTCATTATCAACCGACTAGCATACGCATAAAATATGACTTTTAATGTATAAAATATGACTATACGAGTTAATTGTTGATATTGCATAAAAAGAAAACATTTTAAAAAAAACAAAATCCATTTTACTAATTTTTGCATTTTGAAGTAACTAATTTTTAATTAGCTGAAGGATCTCCTTAATACTAAAAGACCAAAATTATATTTTAAATCGTTAATTTCAGCACTTCATAATATTTGGATAAAAAAAAATTCATTGGAAAAGTCAATTCCATCATAGTATGAATATTTTTAACTCACAAAAGTGCCTCCAATAAATAATACCTATGATTTAATAAAAATAAAACCCCTGATATAATTTTTTTATCTCAATTACATTTTAAACTTATATTTATTCGACCGAAAAGGCAGATTTAACTTTTTAAGAGTTGCAAATGAATTAATAAAAACAATAAAGTTTAGCAATTAATTACAAAAGATTACATTATTGTATAAAATTCAAACAATAATTAAAGGAGCTTGAAATCCCGCATTAATTACAAAAAATTAAAAATACAACAAGCTTTAAAATCTTACCATATATACAATTAAATTTTGCGTATTTTTTAACCACCACGTCACTCATTATTTTATAGTGTTAAATAAATATACAAATTAATAAGAATTTACAAAAAGAAAAAATACTATTTCTGATTTTAAATATAAACAAATTTTAATAGAATTTTTTGATTCGATAATATAAACAAAATTATACATTTTCAAAGTCATTAAATGTTTATCTACTAAATATATTTATCCTCCTTATGCATATTCCCAATACAAAGTAATCAAAGATATTACACTAAACATTTGATAATGTTAATGTAAATAACTATTTCCCACCATTATTCTTAATATGTGTAAAAATAATTACTTTCGTTTATATTTAACCAAAGGTAATATTATATTTATCAATATTGTAATTAATTATAATTAATAATTCTAAACTAGTTAATATTATTCCTGCGTGTACACCTTTCCAGTTTGCACCTCCGAAATGAAAAAACAGTCGCAATATTAAGACAAGCAATTAGCTTTTCCTTTAAACCATTGTGATTTGTGAAAGCAGTGCATATACAAATACAAATTTGTAGAGGCTCTGAAGAAAAATGAGGCATTTGAAAACATCTTTAAGATTGTTTTAAATCTTTGCTCCGACTGGTATTTGAATAATATAATGAGGCAACGACAATTGCAAGAGTTGATAACAAGGCTGCAATAAATGTAACGGTAGAAACAACATCACCATGCGCCTTTCTTCCGCAAGGTATTCTCCAAACAACATGAGCATCATCCAGATTTGCTTCATCATTTTGCAATTTGAAGATACAACGGCGATTTTCCACTTTTTCCTTTGTGCTACAGCGCACTAACAAATCTGGGGCACTAAATTCAACAGTCGTGTAGCCACTTTCATTCAAAGGCTGAAAAATAAGAAACGAGGGCAATTGAGATAGAAGTGCAGTGTGCATGATAAGGGACAATATTCAGAGATACTAGCATAGTACTATAATATTAGCACTAATTGATAATAAAAGTAAGATTAAACAGTTAAATTGGTTCTTGAAAACTAAAGTAACCATCAACTAGATCCCTCAAAGATGATGTCCACCAAATACATCCTACACAGTTGATTTAGTCACCACATTACAAAAAAATTAGTCTTCAAAAGATAAGATGACACCACCTAGGTCCCTCAAAAGGACTAACTTAGGCTAATTCAATTTTTGACTGACTTATTTGATGTATCTTTAAGGGACATAATTGGTAACCATTTTATTTTTCAAGAACCAATTCGAGACTCATAAAAGTAATTAGACACGGTATACTTCGAATGGAATTATCTTGATCTCAAGTTGAAGCAATTATCATATGCTGATAATAAATGACTTAATGAACTCTAGTTCCTTTGCGGAACATTAGATTTAAATAAATATCAAGGGAAGGCTTATCTGAAAAAGTCAACAAGATAATTGAAACATAATTAGCATTACTTGATATCGTGCATGAAGTGGAAGTTCTATTCTGATATCAGTTGGTTCTAGAAACATATTTGGGTCAACATCGAGGTGGATTTCAACAGCAGAACGATTGGACAAGAATGATGGAAGTTCCAGATTTGTGTCACCAAAGACAGCAATATCACTGAAAACTAAAATAAATAGCATTAGACTTGATGTAACATGGATTCTAAAAAAAATATGGATTTTCCCCCCATTTTTTCTTCAAATCTTTAAAGCAGGTGAAGAGTGCTTACCACCACGCTCAACAAGACGTTGCAATTCAAATGGATCAGCAAAAACTCCAGAAGGCAGTCTTTCAATAATTATGAATTCACACGAGTGACTTGAGAGTTCAGACATAGATTTTGACTGTTGGGTTTGCAATTTGATTAATGTAGACACACAACGATGCGAACCTTCACCAATAAGATTGCGCTTTAGATCTGAAAATCTTAGCCCTAAATTATGGTTATCCAGAAGCCCCTCACACAAACCAGAAGTGACTTCTTGAGACATGGAAATTTCAAAATCTGAATCATGTAAGTTCGTATATTTGTCATAATATGACTGCATCAGAAACTTCTTGTTGGGAGAAAAAGCTTCAGCATTTCTGTTATTGGTGCTACAATTTGTAGAATCCACCACCTAAAAATGCAAGCTATTAGTTGACAAATTAAAAGAAAAGAAAGGCAGATGATATGTAATATAGATGTACATCTAAGTATGAGTATGAGTATGAGCAAGGCCAAACAAAGCATGACATTTACAGGTTGTAGTTAGTGGAAGTGTGGAGCAGTTAGTTTGTTAGAGAGTTGGTTACATAAACTGTTAGTTTGGGCTGAGCAGGTGAAGAATAAAGGAACGTTGTTGCCTATAACTAATAGGAAAGGTTGAGGGGGAGTTCAGTGAGAAATAAGGCCTTTGGCATGGGGAGGGTTCTAGGTCTCTCGAATACCTAGAGAGTTGTATCCCTCTTTTACGATCTATCAACAATATTTCAATTTCTTGCAAATCTGGACCAGTTTCTATCAACTGGTATCAAAGTTCTGATCTTGGAGCTGTGGGTACTGCAATCTTGAAGATGATGATTCCAATTTTCAATGGAAAAGATGCTTATTGGTGGTTGTTGGGCATTGAGAAATACTTTGATACAATGGAAACACCAGAGGAGCAGTAGACGGCAGTGATTGGGCAACCTTTCATATGGTATTATTAGTGAACTTCACAAAATTCAGGGGCAACATGGTTGAGATTTCAGATTGAGATTGTTAAAGGTTCCATCCCAAAACCAATTGGAAATGGTTGGAGTTGCCCAACAGGTATTTAAACCATGCGAAATATGATGAGGCAGGCAATGTGGGACTTCCAACACGCCCCCTCCAACGAAGCCTGCCGGACCAGGCAAAGGGTAACTTTTGACCCACAATGAAAGGGTAACTCTTGGCCCATAAGAACCGGAAAGAATGCTCTGGCTCTGATACCATATTAAAGGTTCCATCCCAAAACCAATTGGCAATGGTTGGAGTTGCCCAACAGGTATTTAAACCATGCGAAATATGATGAGGCAGGCAATGTGGGACTTCCAACAGAGATCTTTGGCATTTTAAGCCAGAATGTAGATATGTTCCACCACTATTCAGAACTTCATGTGTCAAAGGATGCGAATGATCTATTATCACGAGTGGTTAAGGAGAAAACAAGTGAAGAGTTTGTTGACAATGTTGCAGAACCAGCAACTTACATGGAAGGAGAACCAGAATCTTTGAAGCCAAGAAACATAAAGGAAGATGATGTCTTGAAGGAGGGAGAAGGAAACTGTTTTTGAAGCAGAGAATAATTGGAAATTAGAGCAAGTGGCATTTCAAGATGAAGAAAATAGAGAGGAAGGTTCATAGGTTCAAGAAAATGAAAGAGAAAATGAGGAGCAAGAAACCTGTGAGCAAAAAGATGAAAAGGAAAATAATTGGTTGAAGATCAAAAATCAAAACTACAGTGAGGAAATCAAATCTGGGGAGCAAGAAAACAAAGTCAAAGGTTTAGAGAGAACAGAATCAACAATTCTAGGGCAAGAAACAAATGCAAGAAAGCTACAAGAATTGGGAGAAACCAAACAAATGCAGCGCAACAGCATTCTGAAGCAAAATAAAAGGGAGGATCTTGATAACCGTCAGTTGCCACCACGTGCAGTACTACTGTCCAAAAAGGGATTCATGGGATCTTATTCTAATAGCAGAGGCACTCACAGCAAAAAGCACCGCAAAAAACAAAGCACTCATATTTGTGTTTGACCCAGGAGTAAAAGTTAATAGTTTGGGCTGCAGGATGGGGTTGGTTGAATCATCAAGTATACGGAATCCCAATCATTTGCAGCTGCCTTGGCCATTCACCTTGAGGACAAGGTGAATCTTCAAGGGGGGAGTATTGATAGGTTGTAGTTAGTCAGATGAACAGTTAGTTTCTAGAGTTAGTTACATAAACTGTTAGTTAGCTGGGCTGAGAAAGGGAAGAATAAAGGCATGTTACCTATAAATAAGAGGAAAGGTTGAGAGGGAGCTCATCTTGTCATTTGGAAAGGAAATTTGGGAGCCATTAGGCATTGGGAGGTACAGACCCTCAAAGTTCTGCAGTGTTCTTTCTGTTTGTGATTGGGGATTTCCCTGTTCTTTGTAACAAGATACCAGGTTTCTATGAACCAAAAATATAACAGAAAATAGAGCGGTAAGGGAGAATGGGGAACTCAAATATTTGTGTTTGACCCAGGAGGAGTGGAAGCTATTTTGTCTGTAAGGTGGAACTGACATGGTTATCATGCTTCAAACAATGGGACCCTGGTGGAACTGTTTTCACTCCAGTTCACCTTAAGGGCAAGGTGAAACTTCAAGGGGGGAGTATTGATAGGTTGTAGTTAGTGGAAGTATGGAGCAGTTAGTTTGTTAGAGAGTTAGTTACATAAACTGTTAGTTTGAGCTGAGCAAATGAAGAATAAAGGCATGTTGCCAATAAATAATAGGAAAGGTTGATGGAGAGTTCATCTTATCATTTGAGTGAGAAATAAGGCCTTTGGCATTGGGAGAGTTCTAGGTCTCTCAAATGCCTGAAGAGTTGTAAATTCTATCAATAATATTTCAGTTTCTTGTAAATCTGAAACAGTTCCTATAATATATTCTTAGGGCTAGAATTTGGCAAAATTAATGCAGACAATTCTGATACTGAATACTGAGAAATATCAACGAGCATCTGCATGCAAATGTTCATCCAGAGAAAAGAACAAAATAAACCAGCTTAGATGCAAAACTAAGGGTTCTATATAGGTATGGTCTATAAAATCCTGCACTAAATAAACATGGAAATATTTGTTTCCTTTTACTTATAATAAGAAAAATAATTATTCAAGAGAAGGGAGAAAAATTAAAACTAGAGAATCTGATATCCTCCAAAAGAACAAAAACAAGACACAAAATCAAACAAAGCAGAATCAATAATGCTGCAGGACCATCCGAACTCTGTTCAAATCTTAGATGATTAATCATTTAATGCTGCCAACCAATTTATTGATGTGAAACATTCATCTAGGAGGTGTGAACTGTGAAGTATGAAACCTGGTAGAGCCCTAGAGGAAATGATTAATTGCAAAGAGAGAGGGCGGGAATTCAGTGGCCATTCAGTAAGTTATTGTGCCCTTAGGGCAGGGAGGAAGCAGATACTCTAAACTCTGCAGAAATTCAAGCTTTTCTATTATGTTTTTTTGAGTGTGAAAATGATAGTAATGTTACAGTGCTTCTGATTGATGATCTCGGTAATTGGAGTTTATTCCCACTTTTCTTGTAATTAAATACCCATGTTCCTATCAAAGATGCAGAAGAATAATCCATAAACAAGTATTTTACTAACCTGACTTGAAACCGAATCACCGAGCAAACAACTTCCAGGTGACCATATAAAAGAACTCCATGCTAACAAATAAATGCAGACTTTAATACATCGCCAAGTTTCCATGAAGAAACTGAGAAAACAGTTTTGAAGCGGTGATATATCAGACAAAATTCAGCTAAGTGATTAAAGAATCATTAAAGCCTATTTCTTACACGTCTCAATTCAAAAGCATCTTCTTAGATGGTTAACAAAGCAAGAGCAAAAACCAAACTAATATCCTTCAATTATTTAAAAATTACCTTGATCTCTCCTAGGCTATTGAACCGTGAAAGCATACCATCATTTACATTATAAAAAAAACATTGGAATTCTAAACGTGAATGAACTGCAGAGAAATTGAATCGGACATTCATATAACATGCAAGGAACACATGCAAACATACAGTCTTAGGCCAATCTCAAAGGAAATCAAAATGTCTGAGGAAAACTCAAACTCATTTATATGCTTTCTGGTAGAAGGGGTTTCTGAACAAATCAATCCTTCAACCAGGTTGATAATGCAGCTAACAAGACCCTTTCCATTTATTAAGCCCACTAAAAAGCTGAGTAGTGCACCAGCCTCATTAGATGCATATTCAGAGCAGAGGTGAATCTTTCTATTTTTTTTCCTGCTGTTTCTTTTGCTGATTTCTTTATAAGAATAGTCCTTAATGGACCATTAAAAAGACCCAATAACATGATCACTGCAATTAAGACCAGGGCAATTTACGCAACCTATTATCTACCCACCACAGCACGAAAATCAAACAAGTTTACCTAAACGTGCTTTAGACACAAATGCAACTGCAGGTGTCAAAGAAATAAAACAATTGTTTCAAATGCAAACAATCAATGGAAAATCAAAAGTAAAGACAATCGGACAACTGAGTTTGAAATGAGCAGTGACAACATAGGCCATACCTGGGTCCTGGAAATGAATAGTGACAAGTTACAACAAGTACAAATTAAGATAACAGAGAGCTTATTTAAAAGGATTTCAAACACATTGGCATCAGTATTAGTTGCAGAACCAACTTCTTTCATAACACTGAAATTTGAATCGTGAAATGAATGGAAGGGTGTATCTTAGTTCTAAAAGTGAGTTCAGTTCAGCTCAACACATATATCCAACACCAATATTAGCAAGCAAATGATTGTGCAAACAAGAAAAATAAAAATGAAAAAAGTTTTGAATTTTGGGACACAATGACAATTCATGAAGATTCAAGATTAAACCAAGAAGCACCTTTTGTAAATGAAGGATGCGTATCACTGTAAGAGGCACGTCCATTCTTAAGAGATTCAAGAAAAAAGACTTTTGAAAGGCTTTTCAAGTAAAAGTGAGAGTTTCAAAGCATGTGGCACAACAAGATTCTCAATTTGAATTTATTATTCCAAGCCATTCACTAATACTGTGTTATCATACCAAAAATCTGAACATGTCAATCAATGTCATGCCTCAATACCATAGTTCTGAGTCTTGAACTTTCAGTAATGAATATAGATGTTTTGGTTGTCAATACAGGATAAATTTATTAGTTGTTTAGCATTCTTAACTATTTTACTAAGAATTGTGTTTGATAGAATATATTTTAACTGGTGAACAATGACTGGTAGATTACCAATAATAGTACTGCAGTCTCGGCCCCTTGTGCATCCTTGAAGGTGACATAGGCAGTTTGGGATCGTTTATCAAGACTGCATTTATAAGATCATATAATTTTTATCATAAAACTTTAGTACGAAAGCACTTTAAAAAGTGATTTAAACCATCTAGTACAGCAGCTTAGAGACCTTTTCATTTCAACATATTCAATATCACCAGAAAAGGAAAAGAACTCCCTAAAGGTCTTGCGCAGACGCTTCTGAGGAAACATTACTGACTTTTTATAGTTTTGATCTGGAAAGAAAATAGCATGTATTAAAGGTTTAAAACAGTTTGGAGAACCACATATGCTACTTATGCTCTGAAATCTCAAACTTAAGGACGAAATCAAAACATCACATAGTACTACTCATCCATACTTCTTAAAAATGGCAACTTCCTTTAAGACATCCCCACTGACCATAAGTGATGATAAAAAAAACATGCATATAACTATTACTAACCAGCGTCAATCTGGCAATCCACTAATTACATTTTTTAATGTCGATAATGTCTCCTTATTGAATGCAGTATTGTGTAAAAAGTCCAAAAAAAATGGAGACGTCAGAGTTAAAGCTTAAGAGTTTAATAAACTTATTTCAGAAAATAGAGAAGTCTGCTTTCTTTGAAAAAACAACCCAAACAAAAAACAAAGGAGGCAGAAAGCTAGAAACCTTAATAAATTAATCCAAAAGCTAGATGTTGAAAACAAACCATGTTCTGAATTGAAACAATCCTTATCACCCATAAATGCACAACGTTCAATCAGCCAGGAAAAGAGATGTGTATATTTTGAAAGGGTAACAGCACAAGTCATAAGAGTGTGTATGTCTTCATACATCAAACAAACTTATCTGAAAATAACTGAAGAAAAACAATGCATCATCATATCTAATCCACACATCCTCCCGTTTAATCATTTTGAATCTATTCAACTCATTTGAAAGGGAAGAAAGGGGCGCATATTCATTCCAATAAGAATACTTTTTATTAACTATTTCAAGATAGACCTTTTACAGAATATGTAATCAGTAATCATATTAGTTTAAGTCCATCACTGCAAACTCTTAAAACTGTATCTCATACACTGCACAGCAATAACTTAAGAGAATCCAGAGCATAAACCATGCAAAATAAAAGTTATTGGTCTTTAAAGGATTAGCTATTTTTCTCCAGAGTCAAACTACACAGAAACAAACCTTTGTACCTAACTTCCCAAATTGATAATTAATTCACCTGAACTGCTCAGATAGCATTAAAAATAAAATCTTCCTCAAAGGAACAATGAAGACTAAGATGAATCTAGTATTGCACCTCCTAACTGCCAAACTAAACTAACTACATTTGAGATAGGTATCCAATTACATCTGTATACAACGAAAAATATACAGTGGTAGCAATGTCTTATACAGTATACGTACTCGACAAGATCTTTGAAAATACGGAAATGATTCTTCTTAAATAATAGTAATAATAATGGCAATAAAAAAAATTAATAGTAAGAGGAAGAACAGTGATAGGAGTGAGAATTGAGAAAGAGAAGGAGAATGGGATGGGATCAAAACTTACCGACATTGAATAGAGATCTTCTCCGGTTAGAAGAAACCGCTGCGAAACTGAATGGGTAGAGAGAGAGAGAACTGAAGGGAGACTTCAGCGAAGAGAAAAAATGGAGTTGAAGATGGCAGATTTTATTTTATTGGTGTCTAAAAGAGAGGACTTGGAGACATGTGTCGGATTTGCGTCGCACGTGCGAGAGCCCATGGAGTACCGAGCAAGGCACACAAACCGCGTGAGTGAGCTTGATTTGCACGGTCAGACTAGGACTTTCAGTTTTCATGACCAGCGGGCTATTAAAATATAGAATTATGAGAAATGCTTCTTCTCCAATGTTCTCAGAACCGGACCGGCCATTGAACCGGTGAAGGCACCAGTTCAAGGGTCATTGGTCGGACCGACAGTCGAACCGGTAGCAATAAATTATTATTATTTATTAAACAATAATTAATTAGATTGTTAAATAACTTAATATTCATAAAAAAAAACCAACAGCGTTCTTAAAAACAAACAACATTCTTATATTTTTTAACAACCAACAGCATTAGCATTCTTAAAATCCAACAGCATTCTTTAATTTTAACAACCAACAGCATTAGCATCCATATTATCCTATATTGCATTGTGTAAATCTGTAGCAAAACCAACAACATGCTTAACAACCCACAACAGACTTTCAAGGTAACAAACTTAAATCTAGTTTCATGTTTCATCAAACATAGGCTAAGTGGCACAATGGCATCTTTCCAACTTATAACAACCTACAACTTTCATCCATGCTATGCAGAACTCAATTATACTCTCCAACTTATAACAACCTACAAACATTATGATATGAATATTATTACTCATAATTCTGCCAAGTACCTGTTAAGTAAATAAATATTATTACATTATGATATGAATTTATGCAGAATGATCAATAATTTAAAAGAATTCCTTTTTCTTTTATTGGTACGATCTCCCTGAACACCCATATGGTCTGGACACAGAACATCACATGACAATATACCATCCTTAAAGAAACTCTTCACATAAGGTTATCAAATTGAAATGATCCGTATATATATATTGCTTTCACCGACCCTTTACCCATTTAAATAATTTTTCTGAGTCATCGAAACACTATATAATCCAGCCATTTCAGTCTTTAAAATTTTAAAAACTCTAGTTTAATCTCAAACTTTATAGAACGATGATCAATTAACAATCAAAGCAGATTCAGTTTAACAATTTCAGGTTTCAGCAAATATTTAACTTAAACGAAACAGGGAGTACACAAGAAGAGAGGGTTCACCACCGTGTATGGGGTCGACGCTGACGAAGAGAGGGGCTCACCACCGTGAGCTGCTCGACGCTGACGGACACCACCGTGAGAGGCTCGACGACGACGCAGAGAGGGGTTCACCGTGAGGGAGGTGAGACGACGACGGCAGAGAGAGCTCGACGACGACAGCAGAGACGCCAAATGTAGAGCCACAACACGACGTGATGAAGATCAGGGAGGGGAGGCACAACGAAGGATGAAGATGCAGTGGGTTCGCGGGATTAAGATCAGGGAAGATGGGAGAGGCACGGGCACGAGGAAGGAAATCGTTCTGGGCGTTAAAATTTTTTTAAAAAAATAAATATACTTACCCGGTTTGTATCGTATAAACCCAGTTTTTGACGGTTTTTACATGTATTCGGATCAGACAGGCCATCAGTTCTTGGTCTAATCGGCCGGTCTAGTCCGATTCTAATAACCAAGTCCAAATGGTACAGGTTTGTTTATGCTTGGATATTTAATAAAAGTTGTTTGTTAATTTCTAATTTTAAAATGAGTTTTATTTTACTACAAAAATATCCTAAAAGTAAATAAATGAAAGTTAATTACTTTTTAGTTGCCAAATTAATAAATTATTTTTTAGGTTTTATTAATTTAAAAGTGAATCGCACTTAGTTCACATTGATAAGATATTCTTTATTATTAAAAATTTAAGAATTTATAATTAAGAAAAAAAATTATTTTTCTACTCTGGTAGTAAGGTTAACTCATCCCTAAAAAAATTAAGACTCTTGTCTTCGTCCCTTAAAAAAGGCCCCAAGGTTTTTAAAACTAAAATTATCATAAAAGTTATTAATTAAAATTTAAACTTTTTTATAATTTTGATTGTTAGATTTCTTTATTTTTAATTAAAGATACTATTACCATTTTGTGTTATTTATTTATGTTTTACTATTTTTATGCTTGTTTATTATTTTTATTTGGGATAGTCTCATATCAAATAATTTTTTATATTCTTTTTTCTCATTAAGTATAATTTATTTTAGTTTAGTTAAGAGAATCAAATATCAAATAGTCTTTCATATTCTTTTTTTGACATGGCTGATTCTTATTTAGGATTTTTCAATTAAGGTTGGTTAAAGACTATTTTTTAATCTTTTGGTTAAACAAAGTTTGACTAATCTCAAAAGATGTGTAGGATCGTTATTAATCATTTGATGACTTCATTTCCACAACTCTACTTATACACCTGATTATCAAACACGCACTAAGTCCACTCAATAGTTCTCAATTCTCAACAAGATCAACAATGTCTTGACAAAGATAAAATAGATTAGTTTTATTGTCAACTGAGAAAGAAATGTTATGATACACTAAATGAAATTAGTTACACTACATTAGTAAATGACTTTTACAACTCAAAAATGATTTTACAACTCAAAAAGCTCAAAAATTATATTTTAAATAAAAATTTAATAAAATATATTAGTTAACTTAAAAGGCCTATTTTTAAAATTGTCTTAGGCCTCTATAAGCCACCCTTGACTGGTGGTTGGTTTAAGTTATCTAGGTTGATTTTTCTTAAACGCAATTTCAAGTGCAAACCTTGGATAAAAAAAATCTTCATTAGGAGTGGTAACCTTATCATTATATGGATGTTCCTCAATTCAACAAGATTGAGTCAAATAAAGGATATTTGTGATTAAGCTAAAAAAATTATTGTAAACAATATTATCAGATCTCACGCACATAACAAATTATCAAATGTATGATCTTTATTTTAATTTTTTCTTTCACCATTAAAATCTTTACACCTCGTATCAAAATACTCAAATATCTCACAAAAACTAAATCAAAAGAATGGTGACCGTGACTATGCCTCTCCCACAAAGTCTCCTAAGGGCGGTGGAGGAGGGTACATAAATAGGACTTCTTTTTGTGATAAACTTATCCATAGACAAGATCTCATTCCTCGACGTGAACCTATTAACTTGATCAAGTTGGTGCTAGATGAAAAGAATCATCTTCAACCAAGATGCTACATTGATGAGGATTATATTGATGAGTTATGGTTCTAATGAAAAGAGGTTATGTTTGTGAATTTGTTAGGAATGACCCTAGGGTTTGGCCTGATGAAAACTAAACTACGGTCTAGTGAAAACTAAAGGGGATTTTGATATTATGGATGTTAGGCGTGATTTTTTCTTAGTAAAGTTTGACCTTGGGGGAGATAAAGAGAAGGTGATCTTTAGTGGTCCATGGATAATCTTCGATCATTATTTTAGTATTCGTCCATGGTTCTAAATTTTGTTGCAATTCAGGCCACGATTGATCAAACCTTATTGTAGATTTGGTTCCTTAATTTGGGTATTGAGTACTATGATAAAATTGCTTTGTGAGCATTAGCCTCAATAATAGGGGAATTAGTGAAGTTGGATATCACATCAGTGAATGAAACTATGGGACATTTTACTAGAGTATACGTTTAGTTACGACCATGGTGGTGGGTATGATTTGGTTTCACGAAAGCTATTACAAAATATAGTATGAAAGGTTGCATCTTTTATGTGTATGTTTTGGCTGTTATGGCCTTATGGAACGAGAATGTTCACAATTGGTAGAAGACAAGGTAGAGGTGTAAAGGACTAAACAAGCAGGAGTAGCTGTAACAACTGCACAACCAAGTCAAACAAGGATTTCAATGTCTAACCCTATCCTGATGTGATTGGTTGGTTATGGTGAGGCCTCGTAGAAATCACACAAGGGAGCTCATGTTGTGTGATTTACAAAGCAGCCACAGAGGAACAATATTAACAAGTTTTTGTTTTAAATATAAAATGTTGAAGAAAAGTTTAAATTGGAAAGAAACAATAAGTCATTACTTGATCAGACCTCAAAGTTACACACTATTATCAGACCTTGGATTTGCTAATAAAAAATATCAATGACTGGTCAAAAGAAGTCTGCTCTCATGTATTCTAACTTGTTTGTCTAAGTATTTTAGGAACTACACAGGTTACAAAACATAGGGCGAGCTTGTATCAACAAAAGTCTGATCTAACTGTAACATCCCGGATATTTTAGTAAAAATTATGATGAGTGGAAAATATTAATAAATATTTTAGAGATTTATTGGGTATTTTTACGAATTATTATTAAAATAAAGGCAATTTATTTGATTGATTAATTATAAAAAGGGTTAAATGAGGAGTGATTATGTAACATCCTGGATAATTGTAGAAAATTTTTGTGAAGTGGAAATATTAAAAAAAATTTTAGGAATTTATTTGATATTTTTATGAATTATTGGTTAATTATAAAGGGGTGTGATTAGAAGAAGAGAAGTTAAATTAAATCTTTAAAGAAATTGTAAAAGAAATGAGGAAATGACCGGCTGAGCATGTAACTGGTTTCCATGAGTTTAAATAATGGATTCCATCTCTTTCTTCAATCATTTGCGCAATCATTCAGTCTCTTTCACGTTCTGCTACTCTTCTTCTTCTTCTTCCATTGATTGAGAGCTATAAACTTTGAAGGAATGATCATTTTACAAAGCTATGACAGAGGTAAGTCCTTTGAACCATTCAAACCTCTCTCCTTTCTCTTCTGGACTGAGTGGTCGTGTGTATGGAGGAGGGTACTGTTCCGATTCCACTTCTCCTGGCAGTAGGCCTGTGAATGGCCCTTGATCGTGTGGATTCTGGATGATGATGAGATGTTAATGAACTTCACGTTCCAAACCTGTAGGTGGTGGAACAAACGCTGGTAGAACAATTGAAGGAGTCGTTGCTGGAACGGTGGTGGAACAGTGAGCCTAGACACTGTTGAGGCGTGGAACAGAGGTAAGGGGGTGTTCGGGTTATAATTAATTAGAATAGGACATACTGTCCGAGTCATTGTAGTGACTGTGAATCGAGTGAGAATTGATGTTGAATGAAAACTGTGTGAATATGTATATGAATGTGCGTATGAATATGCATACCAATCGGTTTATGATCGTGTGTGTGTATGACAAGAAATGAGATGTTGAATGAAAGTTGTGAATGTGTATGCATGTATTTATGTGCACACCGATCGGTTTAGGATCGTGTGAATATTTGTTATGAATATGGATGAATGAAAACACCGATCAGTTTCTGATCATGTGTGTGGTATATTCCGAGTGTGGAATATTCCGAGTGAGATTCAATTATTTGATGCTGTGATGAAATGTGTAACACCCCCTTATATACACGAGATATATATGTATTCTTCTTACTTTTAAAAAAAACTTTTAGAAAGATATACATATTTATCACTCTTTATCTCGTGTATACAAGGACATATATACATCTGATTTCCTTTGAATATTGAAAGTAAAAAAAATTGTCTTTCAATATTTGTCCATAATGACAAAATAATTTTTAGAAATCATAAGTGATAAATCATTACAATATTATATCCGAATGAAAGAGTTTATCAAAGTTTAACCTTTACCTTGTTACAATTATCTACTTGATATTGTAATAAGGCAAAATAAAACTAAACTATACCTCTACTACAAATGTGAACAATCATTTCCTAGTCCTTGAACCATCGAGTTTTGAATCCTACTCTTGTCATATCTCTTCATCTAATCGATTGAGAATGAGACCACTTTATCCTCTTGTAATTATATATCCTTCCATCTTGGACTGCTAGCTATATATCATATAACATATATTTTGGACACAAAAATTCAAACAAGAAGGAGTGAGAAACAAAATATAATATATTACAGATAAGACATAAGCATAAGGGTTTTCACAAACTAATATAGTAATATCAGTCATAATCTCATATACAATCAATTATGAATATAGGGTTTCCACATACATAACACTTATATTTTCATTCATAACCATCCATATAGAATGTCACAATCACATGAATGTTATGTAATGCTTATGCTACTGTCTCATTCAGTTTATGCATGTGGGCCCTTAAAGTTTTAGTTTGCACTGGGCCAACCAGGAGTTTACACTGTTTCATAAATTCTGGATAATAATAACATAAATGCCTTCATGGCACATGAACAGCTCAACTGGCGTGGAAACACTTAGAGACTAGTCAGACTGAGAAAGTTTTTATTGTGAAAGTACCCGACACTAGGGAGCGACCCCAGGTCACCTGAAGCACCCTTTCACACTCTCTCATCCCAAGGCTCGCAATTAAGCCTCCTCTAATGTATCCTCGGTTTCTATAATCCGTCCCCAGGCAATATCACATCTCAATTCTCTTTAATGATTCATGATGCATGAACTACTCGCATATTTAGTTGGTTAAGGCTTTTAGAAACTCAATTATTAAATACCATAAAGGTTCACAAAATCATCACAATAAACTGTACATTTCCATAAGTTCTTCTTTGAACTTCTGTTATACTGAAATAATTTAGTACAGTCTTCAAATTCAGATCTTACCAAAATTGAGTTTCCAAGCCTTAAATATCTCAAAGCTTTCTCTTAAAAACCTTCATATATTTACATAATCTTTCTCAATTTAAATCTTAACTAGATTGAGTTTTTGAAATCTCCACAAAATATTCTTTAGTTATTTCGTTGGGGAAAACCAAAATAATTTACTTTAAACTTCTAATTTCTAAAGAAAATAATTTAAAATCATTAACTAAGAATACTTAAAACTATAAAAATTTTCTTTAATTCAAGAATTAATTATCTCAACCTCTGATTTTCATAAAATAGCTTCTTTCTAATACTAGATTTTATTATTGAGATTAAAAATAAAGTTAATAAAAATTATTTATAAGAAGAAATAAAAAACTAAAATAATTACAAAATACTTTCTCTTGGAATAAAAATTTAAAGAGTAAGGTAAGAAAATTCTTACTGAGTTTTAACTTTCCGTCATGCTTGCTATATGCTCAAACTTCATATCACAAGATCATCAATCATTCATCAACCACAATCAAGTATAGTAATCTCATCAATCACAATCAAATATCATCAATCATAATTGAATATTATTAATCACAATCTAATATTATAAATCACAATATCATTAATCGAAATCAAATATAATTAATTATAATCAAGTCAAATCAACTAAATATCGCTTATAAATATAATTCAAATTTTTAATGGTTATTTAAATTAGTAGATTTGATTTTGAGTCCTTATAGTCCATTCCTCGCACAGGTCTATATAAGTCCATATATCCAGTCTTCGCATAGGTATAGTTCAGTCTAGACAGGTCATAATATTCCAAGTCCTTGCATAGGTTTAGTTCGATCCATATAGGATATAAAAATCCAAGTCCTTGCATAGGTTTAGTTCAGTCCGTATAAGTTATAATAATTCAGATCTATGTATAGATATTTCAAAATAAGTTACACAGTATATTAAATTTATTATAAATTTTAAGTTGAGAAGTTATTACTTTATAATAATATTATTAAATTTAAAAGGAGTAAGGGACTCCTCCCTTTATTCTTATGTCTTTCATATTATATTTTTATCTCACTCCCCCTTACCTCTTGTATACCGATTCGTTATTGAAAATCCATGCGCGCCTCGTCTCCGAGTTCTAAAACATACCAATTTCATTTTAATATAATTACAAGATGAAAATTAAGATTACAACTTAAAATAAAAAAATGGTAAATTTTGAATAGTGAATAGTGAATAGTGAATAGTGAATAGTGAATAGTAAATCGTAAATAGTAACAGTAAATAGTAAAACGTGAATAGTAACAGTAAATAGTAAAACGTGAATAGTAACAGTAAATAGTAAATCGTGAATAGTAATGGTAAATAGTAACAGTAAATAGTAATTTACTATTTGAATAGTAATTTACTATTGAAATAGTAATTTACTATTGAAATAGTGTTTACTATGCAGAATAGTAACTTAAAATAATATTATTTCCAGTATAATAACAGATTTCTAAAAACGATATAAAAATAACCCAAAAAATATAAAAGAGAAGTATTCTTACCTTAGGATTTTGGCAGAACCTTCTCTCCAAAAACTTTTCTTCTCTCTCTCACTTCCACCACTATCTCACTAGCACTACTATATTAAGAAAACTTAATCTGAAATTGTGAATTCTAAAGAAGAAATCCTTCGGTAATTATAGGAAAAAAATTTACTATGCATTCCATTATTTTAATATAAAAGTACTATGCATTTTTGAATTTTTTATTCCAGGTTACTGTGCATCTTTTGAAAATTTCATACATGCACAGTGATTTGCATAGTAATTGTCGGCAAAATTATTAAGTCAAATAGTAACCCTTCACTCGGTATATTTTAAATATTCAAAATGAGTCCTTTTTGAAATTTAGCGATATTATATCAGTCCTCACTAATTTTATAATAAGTAATATAAAGCTGAAATTTTAAAAATCTAAAATTTTCTGTTAATAAAAATTTATTGATACGTTTCTAATTTTTTTAACGATTATAAAAAATCAAGATTTTTCTCAAACCGATAATTTTTAGATAAGTCTACTTGAAATGGATTTTAGAAAATTTTCTTATAATTTAACTTTACATTCTTGTAAATATTTTTAATTTTAAGCAACTTTATATGAATTTAAAATTATTTAAAATATATTATTTTATTAAAATAATTCAAAATTTTCAAAAAATTCCAGAAAATCATAAATATTATGTAGATCAAAAAGTTTAAAAGAACCATAGTCTAATTCCTTCAAAATTTTATTTTAAAATTCTAATAAGAGTTAAATCTTAAATATGTAAAAAAAAAATAAAAATATAACAACATAAAATAAAAATGGTGAATAACAAAGATATTAAAAATTCTTAATATAATTTTCTTAATTAGTGAATACTAATTAAGTCACTTTAAAATTCTCATTCAAAAATATTTTTATTTTATTATTATTATTATTAAAAAAAATAAATAATAAAAATATAAATACCAAAATTTTAAAAAAATGATAATAATAAACTAACTTATAGTAAGTATTTCTCAAGAAATATATATTAATATCTATTTCCTATTTGTGATGAAAATAGGATGTTACAAAATGAGGCTATGAAAATGTATGTGCATGTATGTGGACACCGATCGGTTGAGGATCGTGTGTGTGTATGTGTAAATCCGATTGAAATTAAAATGATGCTGTGACAATCGATATTTTGTGGCAATGTGGAGTCGGGTTTGACAAGTAGGTCACCCGAGTGATGTTATTAATGAGTCGGGTTTGGCAAGCAGGTCACCCGAGTGATGTTATTAATGGCCACTTGTGAAATGTGAATGTGATTGTGGTATGGGACGACCGATGGTATATGTTACCCTCGTTTTTGGCTTCAGTGGTCAAGCAGGACCCAGTTGAGCTACCCAGAGGTCTATGACCCAGTGGTTGAGGGGGAGTCAAGCAGGACTCGGTGAACCAAGCAGGGTTCACGGGGTGTCAAGTAGGACCCTAGCTGAAGGTCGATCCTTTGAGTATCCTGATACTGTGTCAATTCTGACTGTTCTAAGTGCAATTGGTTTTAATTGCCGAATGAGAATTGAAATAAATGTTGAGCATTTGATGCATGTGCAGAGTGTAATTTTATATATTGCTGAGTGATTGTTTTAATTACCGAGTGGTAAATTGTTATGTTTGCCGAGTGAATTGTTATATTTACCGAGTTTGATTTGCTATGATTTCTGAGTGTAAGTATATTGCCGAGTGGGAGTTAATTACCAAGTGAAAGGTGTAAATTGAGGAGAAAGGATTTGGACGGAGTTTGTACTTATATTTTATTTAAAATTTCGTTCTAGATTAATTATGATGCTAAACACTCACCCTTGCTGTGGTTTATATTTTTAGTAACCGGTGACAAGGAAGAAGTCGGAGCCATGGAGGTGCGCCAAGCGGAGAATTGATGCCAAGGCACCGAGTGAAGTGAACGAATTATGTATTATATGTATATTTTGAGTTTACCGAGTGTTTGATGCTACAATGTGTTGCCTGTATGATGAAATAAATTCGAATTGGTATGCTATATGAAATGAGTATAAATTCTTGATGTTAAGTGATTGGTATTTATTTTATGAGTGAATTTGCATTGCTGTAGCAGAGTTGATTACCGGGTGAAGTTATCCGAGTGGAAATGTTAGAGTGTCTCCGAGTGAGCTATGGTTGAGACTCTGAGTGAAAATATGAGCGAACTATTTTGAGTGAAGCTTAAGAAAGTATTCTGGGTGATGTATACCTGAGAGAAACAATTTCCGAGTGAATGAAAGCTAAGAGTTTTCTGAGTGATGAAACTATAAGATGTTACCGAGTGACACATAATCGAGTGGTCTTTTTCCGAGTGAAACCCGACTCGAGAGTTTGGTTCGCCGTGTGGCATTCGCTCAAGCGAGTCGACACTCGCTTAAGCGAATCAGGGGCCCACTCAGGCGATTGACCCCTGACTCTGTTTTTCTTCTTTCGCTGTTTATGAACAACTTTATTTTATTAATGGTTTAGTTTCAAACGATTTTAGTCGGTTATTACTATTTTAAGTATGATTTTATTATTTTGAATATATTTAATAAAAGTAATTATTATTTTATATTGAGACTGGGTGGATTTTTATTAAAAGCGAAAAAAAAATTATTGCGATAAATGAGAAAAATGACGCGGGTCGTCACAGATTAGAAGGAGGTAAAAGTTTAATTAAAATTTTCAAAGAAAATATAAATGAAATGGGGAAGTGACCGGTTTGCCCCTGAGCTTTACATAAAGAAGGTTTCTTTCTCTTTCCTCAATCATTCACTCAATTATTCACTTTTACGCGAACCTTCTTCTTTTTCGTCTGTTTCTTTTCTTCTTCTCCTTCCTCCATTGCTGCGAGCTGCATGCTTTGAAGGGAAGTCCATTTCACATCAAAACCTTGAGATAACTACATTTCAGTGACCGTGGTTTCAAGGTGAGTCCATTGAACCGTTTAAATTTGTGTTACCTCGTCTCTTTCATTTCCTCCTTTGGACCGAATGGTCATGTATGGCGGGGTAAGGCCCCGATCTCCACTCCTCTTGGGTGTGTGAGCCTGAAAATGGTCTTTTGACTGTGAGGGTGGTACGACGTTAACAGGTTTCGCATTCCAACCCCGTAGGTAACAGAACGAACACCGGAGGACTGATTGACGAAGTTGGTGCTGGATCCGGAGGTGGAACTGTTAGGGAATCCCATTAGGGTTAGGCAGCGGAAACACAAAGGATTCCCAAAAGAATTGCAAACACAAATGTCTCAAGGCATTATGCTAAATAAAATTCCGGCTAGGGTTTACCTCTTGTAGACGTAGAACGAGTTCCTCGATTGAAGCAATTGTAGCTTCGCCCTTAGGAGTCCACACGAGCACTCCCACCAGAAAAACAGAGCTCCGAATGCTAGTACAGAATTTTGTTTATGGTATGATTTTTGAGTTGCAGCCTATGAGCATCTCATACTCTATATATAGGCTTAGGTCTTGACCTGAGCTCTCATTAAACATTGGGCTCCTGACTCATTCTAAATGAGTTAGGCCCAAATAGTTTTATTTTCAGTCCAACTAAAATAAAACTATCCTCTGGTGGGCTTACTCTATGTGTGTGACCCTATAGGTAAAATATTCGGTTATATTAATAATAAACTATTTTATTATTAATATAAAATAAGAGCAGTATCTAGCAATACATCATTATGTCCAAATATTATTTATCATCGACATGACCTATACGTGATAATTATTTTATATATTTATTCCTTTTGTCACGATATCTAATTGGGCCCAAGGCATGGTCGTCGTCATCCTTGTATGGCCCAATTCATTTTACTTGATACCAGAGTAGACTTTACAGAATAAACATCTAATATTTATTCGTCCTAGCATGGCCATGCATTTCATTAGTCTCACTCCATCAAGTGGCCCATAGATATCACTCCTGTCACATAGGAGAGACAAATTCCATCTACATCACTCACATCCCTCTGCATAATTTATCTATTGCCTAATCACAATCTTTACGGTCATCTTATTACAGATAACGTTTGATTGTATTAAAACAATAAACTCCTTATGTAGGAATCGTAGTGACTTCAGGTCGAAGGACTATATATCATTATCACATTGAGAACCGTTTATGACACTCATGTAACGATCCATGCAACGTTCTCATGGTGGGTCTGTCCAGTACAACATTACTCTTAATGTGTACCTGTGTAAAGACTTGATATCATATATCCATGATTTGTGAGATCAAATTATCAGTACATTCACACACTAATCTTAATGTACTTACATGTCCCCATGTAAATACTTGATTAGGGACGTTTTAGGAATAATTCTCATATGACCTATTATTCCAGGATAAATAGCATTAGTCTAAAACTGAAAATACTAATTTTATTGATAAGTTAAAATTGATACATTAATAGCTCGTAGTGCATACACCAACAGGAACCGTGAACCCAGCGCTTAGAGGACGTAATCGGCACCAGGAGCAGATTGTCGAAGCTTGGAATCGAGGTAAGGCGGGTGTTTGGGTTATAATTAATTAGAATAGGACATACTTTGAGTCTGAGTCATTGAATTAATTGTGAACATGGAAAGAAATGATGCTGGATGAAACTTGTATGTGAATGAGTTGTATGTGTATGCATGTATGTATATGGACACCGATCGGTTTAGGATCGTGTGTGTGTGGCTTAAGATTATGAGTTTGAAATATTTGATGCTGTGATAATCGGTGTATAGTGGCAATGTGATACTGGGCTTGACAAGCAAGTCGCCCGTGTGATGAGTATATGATGTTGTTAATGGCCACTTATGATATGATGAGAAATGTGAATATGTATGATTGTATGGTATGGGACGGCCGACGGTATGTATAGCCCCTCATTTCCAGCTCCTATGGTTTTTGTACCCAGTTGAGCTACCCAGTGGTCAAGCAGGACCCAATGGTCGAGGTGGAGAGTCAAGCAGGACTCGGTGAACCAAGCAGGGTTCACGGGGTGTTAAGTAGGACCCCCAACTGAAGGCCGATCCTTTAGTATTCAGATACTAGGCGTTAATTTTGTCTGAGAGTCAGTGGTGACAATTGATGAATTATTAGTTGTGATGTGTATGTGATTAATTATATTTACCGAGTGCAATTTGCTATATTTGCCGAGTGCAGTTTGCTATATTTGAAGAGTATGATTTGCCATATTTACCGAGTACAGTTTGTTATATTTGCCGAGTGTGGGTTGTTATACTTGCCGAGTGAGAATTGTTATATTTGCCGAGTGTGATTGGCTATGTTTGCGGAGTGTGAATTGCTATAATTGCCGAGTGTGACTTGTATTTTGATGATAAAGCAATCGGGCGGAGTTTATACTCATATTTTGTTATTTAAATTCCGTTCTAGATTAATTATGATGTTAAACACTCACCCTTGCTGTGGTTTTCAATTTAGTAACCAGTGACAGGGAAGAGGTCGGAGCCCTGGAGGTGCGCCAAGCGGAGGATTGATGCCAAGACACCGAGTGATTTTGAATGAATTATGTGTGTAATATATATATATATATATATATATATATATATATCTTGAGTTTTTCTGTGTGATGCTACAACATGATTGTGTTGAACTAATTTCGAATCGGTGTGCTGACTGATGTGAATATGAATTTATGTTGCTATGTGATCGGTATTGATTTTCATGAGTGAATTTGTGTTTGCTGTAGTAAAGTCGATTACCGGACGAATCTCGCCGAGCGGATTCAGTCTTGTCCGAGCGAAGGCCGGGGGAATTAATCCTGTGCCTATTTCGCTCAAGTGAGTATCCCTCGTTCCCTTCCGAGTGAAGATTAGAGTGCTTTCCGAGTGAAGATTAGAGTGCTTTCCGAGTGAAGATTAGAGTGCTTTCCGAGTGATGAATGACTGAGAACCCTTCCGAGTGAAGGAAGGTCAGATTGTTTCCGAGTGATGTATGCCCGAGCAAACTTCTTCTGAGTAGAAGGTTGGGATGTTTCCGAGTGAGCTATGGCTGAGTGAACTATTTCTGAGTGAAGGTTAGGAATGTTCCGAGTGTCGTATACCCGAGTGAATGAAGGTTAAGAGTTTTCTGAGTGGATGAAGGTTAAGCTGTTCCCGAGTGAGAGATGACCGAGTGGACCCCATTGCCGAGTGAAACCCGACTTGTGAATTTTCTTTATAGGTGTTGTTGTTCGCTCAGGTTAAGTGTAGCATTCACTCAAGCGAGTTGGAACTCGCCTAAGCGATCTTCTCGGATTTCGCCTAAGCGAATCAGGGTCTCGCTCAGGCGAATGACCCCCTGTCTTCATTTTCTTCTTCTGCTGATTGTAGTTAATTCCACTTCATTAATTGATTTAATTCCGATCGGTCATTATTTTGAGTATGCTTTTATTATTTTGAATGTACTTAATAAAAGTAAATATTATTTTATATTAAGACCTAATTAATTATTTGTAAACACGAAAAATTATTACGAAAAATGATAACCGGGTGTAATTAAATGGAAAATTGACGCGGGTCATCATACTAACTGTGTTAGACTTCAACAAGTCTGATACACACTCAATCCCGTGTGTGATGAATATCAAGATTCAGACTTTTAGGCATCTTTATTTAAACAGGGAAGAACGTTTTTCCAAAGGCCAAATCTCAATGTTCGTAAATCTATTTTTATGATGCCTTGGAACTCATGAACTTATCAAGACAAATATGTTTATCATCAAAAAGAATAAGAAACAAATCAGTAGAGCAATAAACTTAGTGCTCGAAGATCCCAACACAATCCTCTATGCAGAAATACAAAAAGCTAGCACAAGTCAACATGTGTTTCAGTTCAGTTTCAGAGGATTACAACTTTATCTTCTTCTCTCTATTCCAATCAAATAAAGCAAAAAAATAACTTTATTTGTCAACGCTACATAAGGAACTATTTTTATACAAGAACAGAAAAACCCAGGTATCAAACTCTTCATACATCTTACTGAAACAACAAAAGTTTGATACCTCTGAAAGCTCAAAGCTCACAACTCCTTCACAGGATTTCCAACGGTTATATCTCTTTTCAAAAGACAACAACGATTACCATTTGCTTCTTATAAATACTCTTCAGAAGATTGATGAAAAACATAGAAACGTGCAACAAATTTATAATGGTCATTTTTGTAAAAAGATCATTGTCTTCTATTTCTTTACAACCAGTCTTTAAATCTCTCAAAAGACAAAGATCTTCTTCATGTGTTCTACCTCTAGCAGACCTTGATATTGTGTCTTTTCAACTTAGTGTATTCTTTTTTCTTTATACATCTTAAAACACTAAGTTCTGTGAGATACTCTCTTTCATTCCTTCAAACTCATTGTGTAAAGTCTGGTGTGTTACCAGCCTTAGTTTTTCATGTGGGAAACACTGTTGGACAGAATATGCTTTTGAAAGAATACTTGGGTTATTGAGCCAGGAGTGACTTATTGAAAGAATACTTAGGTTAAGCTAGAAGTAACTGGAGTCAAGAATACTTGGTACACTAGTCTGGTGTTGTTAATTGTAAAGGAGATTTTACAATAATAAAAATCCTCAAAGTTCAAAAGGACTGGACGTAACTTCTGTATTGGAAGTGAACTAGTATAAACCTTTTGTGTTGCTTTCTCCTTCTTACTTTCATAAGTCTGATTATTTGTATTTAATTTGGTTTTTTCCATGAAAAGAGTCCTGAATTATTCAACCCTTCTACTAAGTCAAACTCTAAACCATCAATTGGTATTAGAGTTTGTCATTTGGGTTAATCACTCCCTTGAGTGAAAAGGATAAAGATTTATAGCAGCCTGTAATCAGCTAATTGTAGAAGGATCTTCAATCAACAGACCTCCAGCCTTCTTTGGAGAAAACTATCCATACTAGAAGAATAGAATGGAAATGTTCATAAAATACACCCAATACAGTTTGTGGACTATCATCATAGATGGAGATTATAAGGCACTTGTGGATGGAGATGGAAAGCCCAAATTGAAGAAGATTGGAGTACTATAGAAGTCAAAAAATGGAGATAAATGCCAAGGCTAGATTCCTTCTTACTTATGCTCTCAGCAAATTTGAGTACAATAAGGTGTTTAGTTACAAGTCAGCAAAAGAGGTCTGGGATACTCTTCAACGCAATTATGAAGGTACCTCCAATGCCAAAAGGTCCAAAAAGATACTGTTAACCAAACACTATGACACTTTTAAAATAGAGGAACACGAGACTATGAATCATATGTTTAGAAGATTTTAGACTTTGTTAAATGAGCTCAAAGCCCTTGGAACCATACCCTCCAAAGAAGATATTAATGTAAAACTTCTAGGAAGTTTGCCTGAAAGGTTTGATGCAAAATGCTCAGCCCTTGAAGAAGCTAAGGACCTAAGCATTTTCTCCCTAGATGAATTGCTTGGTGTACTTAGAGTGAATGAATTGAAGCTGAAGCAAAAGAAAATCAGCAAACCTTCCTCCTCCAAGGGCATTGCCTTGAAATCTGATAAGTCAAGCAGAAAATCCAAAGCACTAAAAGTAGAAGAATCCACGAGTTTTGACCCAAACTCAGATGAATCTAAAACTGATTATGATGATGAATTGGCCATTGTCACCAAGAGATTCTACAGACTACTAAAGAAAAATAAGTTCAAACTGTAACACCCTAAATTTTTAAATAAAGGATTAATTGGGAAGATAAATATTAAATAAATATATATGGGTTATTTAATGTCCTAAAATATTGAAAATAATTAAATTAAGATTTTTGGGGACTACTCATAATTTATTGGAGCTGAATATATTGAATTTATGCCCGATTAAAATATAAGTGTCGGACCAAGTATCTTTGATTGGGGTGATATTAGTCAGGGATGTTAAGGAGATTATTGGGAGTCCAAATATATATTCAGAATAATTTTTAGATAAAGTATTGAGCCCGAACAGAGATCCTATTAGACTTAAAACAGAGAATTTTAAGTGAAGGGACTAAAATAAAATGCCAAAAATCCTTTCCCTTCTCATTTTCATGTTACCTCTTCTTCTCCCTTCATACTCTCTTTTCTCTTCACCACTTTATCTTCTTCTTCTAAAAAGAAAACCCTAGCAAGTGTAAGGTACCATTCCTTCTCTCCCATTTTCGTTCCTGGAGCTTGCAAGGGGAGCTTGGGAGCTTGAAGACTCTCCTCCCTCTCTTTTCATTTTCGTGTGCAACATTCCCTCTCTTGGAAAACCCACTCATTTCTTCTCTTGAGGTAAACTCTTGCTATTTCTTAAGAGTATGAATTATGGGTTTTTGGGTTTTGATGTTGGGAAAGTGATTTAATGAATATGGGTTGTGTAGGGAAGCCATAAATGTGTAAATACTAAGATGGGTTATCATAAATACAAGCTTTGAATGAAATAAATAGGGTAGAAGAATATATAAAATTGGAAGGTGATGAAGAGTAATGATGCATTTATGGATGTTGTTGGGTTTTAATGAAAACCCTAACCCTAGGATTTGGGGGAAATGTGAAATAAGAGTGAAGAAGCGTTTATTGTGTTAGATAATTGTTATTGGTGAGGTGAAATGATGTTATTAATGGTGAATGGCCATTAATGAAGCTTAATGGTTGTAGGAAACCATTAAAGTGGGAACCCATTAATGGGTTGACATTAAAAATGCATAATAATGAGTTTGGACACCTAACCCATGGTGGTTATGGTGGATTGAATGAAATAAATAAGATTTGAGAGTTAAATTGCTAGAAAACACCAAGTTGTCAAATATATGAACATTGGAATCTTAGTGATTTGAATAGAAAATTGATTGTGTGATATATTGTGATGTAGAAAATAACCCCATTGACAAGGCGGGACCATCGGACCGTGTTGATTTCTACTTCTCTTGAGGTAGGAGGGGGTAACCATTCTAAATGCATGATTTCATCCATTGATGATGTGAAAATTTGTATATATGATTGTGTTTGATGATTGCTTGGGTGGATGATGTGATGATTTCATGATTTGAGTGCATTTAGAATGATTGATATTATGTGGCATGTGTTTGGGATGATGAATATGATATTATGTTAAACATGTTGATGAAATATGTCATGATGGTCTGAGACCATGTTTTGAATTGAAATCAATTATGTGAAATATCCCAAATATGTATATATAAATTGATAAATGTGATTGCTACTAACTATTGTTGTGTATAAGTCCAACGAGGGTTGGTAATGATTAAGGATATTGAGAATATTGAAATCCACTAAGTGGTAATGGTGAATGGTTGATTGTGGAGTGGCATGATAGGATGCATAGAGTGAGAATGCATTGATTGACATTTACATCCATGGCATATCATATGCTGTCTATGTGGAATGTTAGGGGTTCCACTAGGCGGGCCCAATGGGAGGGCGATCTAGTGCACAAGTATATTATTGTATTTCCCTAGTGATTCTGGGAATCACGAAGCTGTTCATAGTATGGTGACGAGACGCCCTATGTGGCGGGCCCTGTGGGCGGGCGGCTCTGTGATGAGCAAGTTACCTCGGTGTCCGATGGGACACGGCTCTCCCGATGTGTGTTTGGGAGGGGCCTGTAGCACTTATGGCAAGTAAGGCCACGACTTTAGATCCACAATTAAGATTTAATGATCTTCAAAAGACTGACAAAAAATTGACATATCTAGATTCTGATGATGCAAGAATACTACAACAAGAACCAGGGAAAGAAAAAGATCCTAATCAATCAGAACCAACCACACTTGAAGAAACAGACCCTGAACAAAAATAGTCATTATCTAAACATGAGAAACCTAGAGATTGGAAATTCAAAGCTTATCATCCTCCAGATCTCATAATTGGAGACCAGGTAGCTGTAGTTAAAACAAGATCCAGAATTCAAGACCAATCTACAATTGCTTTGGTTTCAGAAATAGAACCAAAGAATGTGGTAGAAGCATTAGAAGACATTGATTAGATCATTGCCATGCAAGAAGAGTTGAATTAGTTTGAGAGAAACAAAGTCTGGAACCTTGTTCCAAAACCCAAAAATAAAAGTATCATTGGAACAAAATGGGTCTTTAGGAATAAACTTGATGAAGACGGGAAAGTCATTAGAAATAAAGCCAGACTGGTAGCTTAAGGCTACAATCAGTAAGAAGGTATAAACTTTATTGAAACGTTTGCACCTATAGCCAGACTTGAGGCTATCAGGTTACTTTTTGCATTTGCTACATTTAAAGGAATTACATTATATCATATGAATGTGAAGTGTGCTTTTCTAAATGGTTTTATAGAGGAAAAAGTTTATGTAAAACAACCCCCCTGGTTTTAAAGATGTGTCTTTTCCTAACTATGTTTTCAAACTTAGTAAAGCACTATACGGTCTGAAACAAGCTCCAAGAGCTTGGTATGAAAGACTCAACTCATTTTTTATTTCAAAAGGCTTTACAAGAGGAAAAGTAGACACAACTCTGTTTAGAAAAAGCTATCAGAAACACTTTATTATTGTGTAGATTTATGTGGATGATATTGTTTTTGGTGCTACCGATGAAAGTTTATGCAAAGAATTTCTAAAATGATGCAAGATGAATTTGAAATGAGCATGATAGAAGAACTTAAATTTTTCTTAGGCTTGCAAATTAAACAGACCAATGATGGTATTTTCATTCATCAACAGAAGTACACCAAAGAGTTGCTTAAAAAGTTTAACATGGTTCATGTCAAGCCTATAAGCACCTTTATGCATCCTAACTACATAATCAATAAACATGATTCTGGTACATCGGTGGATCAGACCTTGTATAGAGGAATGATAGGTTCACTCTTATACCTCACATCCGACAGACCTGACATAATATTTAGTGTTTGCATGTGTACAAGATAACAATCAAAACCTAATGAATCACATCTGTCTGTAGTAAAAAAGATTCTAAGATATCTTGTTGGCACAACTAACCTTGGGCTATTCTATAAGAGAACATACTCCTCTCTATCTGGATTCTATAATGTAGATTTTGTAACTGATAGAGTGGACAGAAAAAGTACAAGCGATGGATGTCATTTCTTAGGGAAAAGTCTAATGTCATGGGGAAGCAAAAAAGAAAAATTCTATTGCACTCTCAACAGTAGAAGCAGAGTACATTTATGCAGCAGGCTGTTGTTCTCAACTTCTTTTGATAAAATATTAGCTTGAAGATTACTCAATCAAAGAATGAGAGATTCCCGTATACTGTGATAATACAAGTGCAATAAATCTTTCAAAGAACCCCATACAGCATTCCAAAGCCAAGCACATAGAAGTAAAATATCATTTTATCGAGACTATGTGCAAAAAGGAATTCTAGACATGAAATTTGTGGACACAAATCATCAATGGGAAGACATCTTCACAAAACCTCTAGCTGAGGCGCGGTTTGCTTTTATTAAGCATAATCTAAACTTAAGAAATGTCTAATGCATGATATGCCTGATGCATGGAAAGTCTGATGCATATAGGCATGGCAACGAGGCGGTTCGGGGATGGGTTTGACTCCTACCATCCTCATCCCCGTTATCCTAGACCCTAACTGTCCTTGTCCCCGATCCTCGCCGGGAGAGATAAAATGACTCCCGTCCCCGTCCTCGATCAGGATCGGGGAAACTCGTCCCCATCCCCGTCCCTGTTTTTATAAAAAAAATTTCCTTATCAAGTATTTTAAAAGTTGTTGTTGTATCTACAAAATTATTAAATATTTTACATATAATAATAATAATAGTAATAAATCATCTTGGACACAATTATTAAACATTGGCTAATAAATCATCTCTAGTAATATATATATATAGTAAGAGTATTAGGTAATTTAAGTATGTCAGGGTGGGGACGGGGACGAGGGCGGGGCGGATACTAGTTTTACCATCCCCGCCCCGACTTTTACTTACCAGGTAAAAACCGTCCCCGTCCCCGAAATCAAAAAAACGGGGAAAACCCACTTAAACGGGGGCGGTGCGGTGCGGTTACCCGCGGGGATGGATTTTTTGCCATGCCTAGATGCATATAATGGTTGATGCTTAATATGTGTGAACCCACACTCATTTCTAAACATTTATAAGAGAAAATGACTAAGTCTTTTGGGATTCGTGTTAACTGTCAGAACGTTTTACATTTTCATTGCTTTTTATTTTAAAACGTACAACGTGGCAGGAGTTAATGCCTTTTTGTGTAACTATCATCTGAACGTGAGTTCTCTCTCCTCCTTAGTGGTCAGTTTTTACTCTAAGTTTTTGGACTTTTCACTTGCATTTCCCACTTTTTGCTAAAACCCTTTCATCTCTCTCTCTCCCCCCCTCTCTCTCAAAACCTCTTCTTTTTCTAAAACCTAAAACCTAAAACCCTTCCTCTCTCTTAAGCATCTGCAATGGCGCTCAACGTTTCACACATTGTGGAGTCCTTCTACTTCCATCCTGAGCAACATGGAAGGAAGGGACATCACTGAGGAGCTCAAAGGAGTTGGTTAGACCAATTTTTGTGTGGATAAGGAACCATACTCTCCCTGCTTGATTCTAGAATTCTGGAAGACTACCTCTGTAGACAAATCAAAATGCATTGTGCTGGGAAAACTAAAAGGGAGGATTGTTGAAATTTCTGAAGATGTTGTGACTATTGTGATTGGCTGTCCATCAATAGGAGAAGTGTTTATAGAGAATTTTGAATATAAATGTGTATCAAGTCTGGAGATAAACAAAGCACTCGACGGGACTACTTACCCAGTCAAAGCTATTTCAGGAAGTCTCTTTCCAAAAGTGAAGACGCTTCACCTAGTGATGAACCAAGTGTTCTGCCCTCGCAAGAGTGCTAAGGACACTCACAAAGCTGGTTAGATTCTTCATGTATTTCACACCGCATAAGGAAAAGGTCAGCCTCCCAAACGTCATCATGACGTATCTAATCTCCTCAGTTGGAAACAAGCAGAACAGGGTACCTTATCCAGAGTGCTGATGAAGGTCTTTGTCCTAGAAAATACTAATATCATTTATTACATAAAAATATATATAAGATAAACATATTTAATAGACAAACATTTAATAATACTGAAAAAATATAATTTTTGAACTGGTCTAATCAGGGGTTAAGGATCCAGAGTGGGGACCAGCCACAATAGTCAATGATTTAAGTGTTTATACACTAGTACAGTGGGTATTCGGTATTATAATCCAAACTCTCAATGGGAGAATCTGGTCTCGTTGTCGTGGAGATCCTTCACACCAAGCTTTCGCGTTGATAGGGGCGAGAGGTGGTGTCACCTACGAAGATTCTCCGACGCTTAAGTCAGTGAAGATAAAGAGAAATACTAGGAAACTTGAGCAATGTAACAGTATATCAAGAGTCAGAACAACGTAACCTTTTGTGAGTGTGAAAATCGACTATTTATAGATGAGCGTGGAGAATGAACCGTTTGGCATAAGTGGGGCCAGGAGACAAATAGTACAATGCTCAGTGTACGATTCTGACACACGACGCGAGGGGGGGGGGCATTTCTCGCGTATCACTCTTGTGGCTGTACCTTGTACCTTCTATCGGGTAACGTGGATACTTTCCGGTATGCAGGGTATCAATATGTGTACACCGGCTTGAGCACTTGGCCCACTTCAAGTAACGAGGATTTGGGTAGTGGAGCAGCCACTTATCCTCTCAAAGTATGGGTGAATGGTTATGTATAATAAAATAGGGAGAGTGTAAATGTTGGGTCAGGAGATAGAAAGTGCGTTGCGTAGAGCATGCTTCTGACACATGATATGGGAAGAACGATGTCTTTGCTAATGTCTCTGTGACCACAGAACGGATCATATCCGGTGTGTGAGGTGTTGTCTTGGACATACCGGTATAGGAAGAACGTCTATACGATCTAGTAGTCTGGTGACCAACCTGCAGCTTCGGTAGCATGTGGAAAATAGATAAAATGACACCCTTACCTTGATACCGGTATCTAGACCGGATCAATTTTATTTATATTATGAGAGAAATTTTTTATTAAAATGTTATTATATTTAGAATTAGAAGTAATTGAAAAACTTTGAAAGATAGTAATTAATAAAATTTAGTAATTATATATTAATTATTTGAAAATGTTTTATTCCGAATTTTTCAATTCTTTCTGTCTTGTTTTTTTTTTTGAACGATTTTTTTTTATTTCATCTTTTATTACGAGCGGAACCAGTGGCTCCACCCAAACCCTAATGTCCCTCCTCACTCGCCTTACGCGCCAAAATTCATCCACCCCTACGCTCTTCACGCGCCACTTCTCCTCCTCCAAACTCCACGACCGCTACACTTTCAAACCACCGTCCTCTCTCACCCCCGAGTCTCAAAGTCCCAATGCCACTCCCGCAAAGCCCAACAAGAAAAAGCCCAAGCCCAAGTACCGGCCCCCTTCCTCTCTTGACCAGGCAGGCCGCAAACCTGTCCACTCTGACTTGCCCTTCGATTTCCGGTTCAGCTACACGGAGAGCAGCGCCAAGGTGAGGCCCATCGGGCTTAGGGAGCCCAAGTACTCGCCCTTTGGCCCGGGCCGGGTTGACCGAAAATGGACCGGGGTGTGTTCCCCTGCTGTGGACCCCAAGGTGGAGAGCCTGGAGGGTGGAGAGGACCCAAAGTTGGAGGAGCAGAGGAAGAATAAGAGAGCGATGATTCAAGGAAAGCCACTCACTAGTGCTGAGAGAAAAGCACTCGTTTTGCAGTGCGAGAGAAGCAAAACTAAGAGGCAAATCAATATCGGTATGGAACTTAGAACAGCTTGTTCCATTTCTTAATTGGCTGTTCTTAGTTTATATGTAGTTTTTCTTTTTCGAAGTATATGGATGGGGATTGTGAAAATTTCTAGGAGAATTGAAACAGTTGTGTAATATATATATATATATATATATGTGTGTGTGTGTGTGTGTGTGTGTGTGTGTGTGTGTGTGTGTGTGTGTGTGTGTGTGTGTGTGTGTGTGTGTGATGATGATGATAAAATGCTGGTTTTAGTTTTATAAGAGAATGAGAATTTAAAAACATTTAATCAGAATCATCCATACATAATTGTTCGCCATCTTCATTCTCATATGAAACTAACATTCTCGTAAGACACATCCTCTGGTGTTTTATGAAATACTGTTTCTGTTGTGGAATTGAAAACCTTAATATTGCACCCCAATTTTGGATGAATGCGGCTGATGCAACCGTAATAAGTTGAAAAACCTTGATATTGTGGTAACAATTGCAGTTGTGGACCCAATTTAAAACACTGGCATCCCCTAAAAACACCCTTAAGTTAGCTTAAGTGGTTTGAATGCTAATGCTGTATGTTGGTTATTTATGTTCAAATTGTTTTAGAAACTATTGAATAGTTATAGTTAAACATGTTTTCTGTGCTCATATCAGGTATATCCTTATGCGTAAGTCTTTTTACTCCTATTTGAACTTTTGTACCAATAAGTGTGGGATTTCATAAGAATTGTTCAATGGTTTATGGGAGCTTATAAAATTGAGGTTTGTTTGGTGAGATAGAGTGGTTGAGCTATGTTTCACTCCTAGTTTTTCTTTCTTTGGTTGTGTTGAGAAACAAATGAGTATAGTATGACAGAGGGCAATTTGCTTCGCTATCACTGTGGAAATGTATAAGATGAGTGTTATGAGGAGGGAAACTAGTCCAGACATATATTGCAAGTATGTATAAGATGTTGTTTTCCTTGTACTTCTTTCTCAGAAAATCCTGGTAGATAGATATTTCAATAAAAGTTCTTGTTTCAGTTTTTGTAAATTTGATATTTCCCTTCCCCATACAGCTGGGTTGCAACTTTCTCAAGCACTCACTATAATTTTATGTAGAAAAAGCTAAATAAAACATTCAAAACTTCTCTTTTTAACTTCATTATGTGTCCTTTAATCTCCTTGTTTATCCTTCTTTTTAAGTCCAGCCAGACTCTGATTGTTTTGGTTCCAGGGAGGGATGGTTTAACTCACAACATGCTGAATGATATTCATAATCATTGGAAATTTGCTGAAGCAGTTAGAATCAAATGCATGGGTGTTCCAACTATTGACATGAAGAATATTTGTACCCAACTTGAGGTTCATGACTTTTCGTCCTTTTTCACTTCTTTCATCTAACTACCTTGCTTCTAAAATGAAATTTTATATTATGATCCATTTTGAAACATGTAGAGCCTATGCTAGTTGGATCATAGGTTGGATTGTGTGTCATTCTTATTTCTAAAACTTTCTAATAGCACATGCATAAGCAATTCTCATGTTCTCATTGCAGGACAAAACATTTGGGCAGGTCATCTCCAGACATGGGGGTACACTTGTACTATACAGAGGCAGGAATTATAATCCAAGAAAGAGGCCTGTAATCCCTCTTATGTTGTGGAAACCCCATGAACCTGTATATCCCAGACTGATTAAAACAACAATTGATGGCTTAAGTATCCAAGAAACAAAAGAAATGCGGAAGAGAGGACTGGCTGTTCCTGCTTTAACAAAACTCGGTATGTGTCTCATTTTCTAATTTCAGTTGCCAGTATGCTTTTGCAAAGGTTATTGACTCTGAAGTGAATTGCAGCTAAGAATGGATTTTATGCATTTTTGGTGCCGATGGTCAGAGATGCTTTCCTCTCCAGTGAATTGGTTCGGATAGACTGCCAGGGGCTTGAGAGGAGTGATTACAAGAAAATAGGCTGCAAACTCAGGGTAAGTTCAGTTCTCTTTTGCTTTTCTGATTAGGTTGTTGTGATAACTAGCTTTAGATGCTGTCTTTGCAATGTAATTATCATCTTGGGTTGCATACCTTCAATACAGAATGCCTTTTTTCAGCTTGGATTGGATGATTAAGTACCTCAACTAAATTGAGTTTGTTTGAGTATTCAAAAGTAGAAACACTTTTCAGATGTGTTCAATTGATTATAAGGACCAAATGTGATTTTAGACTCCAGAATATAAAAGAAAATAAATACCAAAATTGAAGAATATTAAAGACACTAGCTAAGTACTTCATCTGTGTGATATGAGTTGATAAATCTACAGGTTTGGGTGGAATATTGTTTATTGACTGAAAATGAGTGCAACTTGATGTTTTCCATTGGTAATGCTTGTTCTGCTGGTTTTTTTTTTAATTTTTTTTTTGTTGGTCCATTAAAACCCATATTATGTTTAATAATATGGTTTTCAATATCTCTTTGTGTGGATACTCAAAGGTAGCCTGACCACTATCATCATCACCCCATTGTCACTTTTTCTTCTGATTATGGGGAAGAGCCAAGAGGGAGGTTTTAGTCTCCTTGGTCTGACTCACTTTTTCTGTATGTCGTACATTTTGTCCTCTTGTGGTTTGCTCTACTATTACATGGGTGCCTGTGATATTTTTCATCCATTTTAATGGATTATTCAACTTGGCCAAAATATCAAGTTGCTTACTCTTTAATACATGACACACATGCTGTTTATTTATCTCGCCGACAAAATGGGAAACTATTGTTGTAAAAGAATTAGCATCAGTTGTGCACTTTTTTAGCTGCTTGTGTGATCAACTATCTATATAGCCTTTTCCATGAATCAACTATAGTTATTATTATTATTATTATTATTATTATTATTATTATTACTATTTTTGGAGTACAATTCGGCAATCATAGCCTCTATGGACATCACCTATATTGACTAAGGAGCTTAGGTATCTCTATGGCTAATGTTCTCAGCCACAATTTGACAAAACATAAAATTTGTGAAAGGCTTCTTATTTTTGTTACATTGGCTGCCTGTTGTGTTATGATTATTTGTTGAATTACAATAAAATAAGCAGATTCTTGTCAACTCACCTACTCTTTTTAAGATAACATTGAAGTTATATATTTCAACTTTTATTCAACATTCACATGGTAAAAGGTTTTTCTTGAGTGACTACGGGGATAGTTGATTACACAAGCAACTGAAAAGGAATTCTTGGCTTGTTCTTCAGTTTGAATTTTTCAGTGGTTGTGTATCTTGTTGAAGTGAAAGAGAAATAGAATTTGAATCAAGTATCAGAGAGATTTTCTTTATATTTTATCAATTTTAATATGAATATTCTGTTGGGAAAATAGATCTAAAATACCACAAGGTGGGCTATGCAGTAACAGTGTATGGCTGGGTAAGGTGTCAAATTTTATAACACAGGAAGTCAAACCAAGGGAGTAAAGCATAATTTTTCTTTATAACATAACTAGAAGGTAACTAACAGTAACAATGGTAATGGTGGGCAGCACGATTTCTGCTTTTCAAGTATTGATCCCCTTAGCTTGGGGATTTTAAGTTTCTCACTTGCTTCTTTTTGATTACCCCATGTATTGTTAATGCAGGACATGGTCCCCTGTATTCTGGTGACATTTGAGAACGAACAAATTGTTGCTTGGAGGGGGAAGGATTATAAGCCCCTGAAGGATGGATACTTCCTTAAAGATCGAGAATTGTTTGGTGATGATGATGACTTGCATTTGAGTGAAGAGGAACAAGGTGATGAGACTAACGCCGCAGTTGGCTGTGATAATTAAGTGAAATCATTGTGCAACTTGCAGCCATTAAGCAGAAGTTCCCTTGAGATTGGATTGTTGTGTTCTGTGTTACTGCAGAAGCTTGGATATTATCAGATATCTCCAAAGTATTCTTTACCCATGACTCAGTTTTTGGCCTTAAAAATCTGGAAGATATAGGATGAAAAAATCTGGAAGATATAGGATGAAGTTTTAATCATATAAGTGCAGAACTATGATCGGCAAATGGTGCACAGAACAGTTGTATCTGGAATCATATTGAAATTATTTATCAGCAGCTTTCAGCCATTGTTTTGTCACAGATTCACAATAGCCAATTGAATTTGGAATCAATTCACGTTTTGCTGACATAGCCAAGCTCGGAAGGGTTGTATTTGAGAGTATTAACACTTGCTGGGGAAAGACTGGCTGTTGAGCTGGATTTAAGGTATTTGCAAACCATGGTCTCAGTAATCATGTGGGTATCTCAGTTCAAAAGTCTAGTGCGAAAGTTTGACACCAAATTGACCGTTGGATATGAGAGTTTTATTACGAATTATGTACAAATTAGTTTTAATGTACTAAAGTTTAGTTCTAGAATATTTCTCATGAAGCGAAAATTGGTGAAAACCCGTTAAAGGCATCATCAAGTCTTAAATTTTGATTTAGCCATCATGTTGGTTATTAAATCTTGAGTAAATAAAGTTGTTAAAAATGAATTGTTTTAACCATTAAAAAAGGATATAATGACTAACCTGGTTGTTAAATTAATTTTTAGAAAACATATTTATTGACCATTATCTTGTAGGGGTCTATGATGATTATTTTATCTTTTGAGAACTAATTTAATTCCTTATTCTTTATTCTTGTCTTAAATTATTATCATTTTAAAAGTCTAGGGCTTAGTTAATTTTTCTTCTCAATTTTATCCTCATAATAAAAGAATACCTAATTTACAAAAAAAAAAATACATTGAGATCTTCCTATTTAACTTAATTAGAAACTTAGGCTCTATGAAGCTCAACATAGCGTATATACTGCTTTAGTTTAGTGAGTGATGATGTGATTGTCGGTGAGTGTATGTTACTGGGAGCCACTGTTATGCGAACTATAGATGATCGTTATATTGTAAGTGTGTATATGGGCATATATGGTTTACTATGTGAATGTGCGTATGCATTCATAGTGTGTGTATATATATTTGGGTGGGCGCGTGTAATAGTGTGTATAATTTCTAAAAGTACAAAATTTATGTTTGATATATGGAAAATTAGAGCTTGGAATTAGAATTGAGTTTTAGAATTTCAATTTGAATGTTTAAAAATATTTTTAGAATTGGAATTACAATTAAAATTCTAATTTCTACTAATTTCATGGAATTGGAATATAACTATAATTAACTATTTTTAATTATGAGTTAATACTCTCTAATTTATTAATTCCTAACATTACATGTACTGGTATAACCGTCATCCACCACCACCATCATTCTCACCATTGCCACCACAATAACCATCGTCGTCACCGTCACTGTCATCATTGTTGCCACCACTACTATCACCATCACCACCACAACCATTACCATTGCCATCATTGCCACCATTGTTCTCACCACCGCTATCACTACCACCATTGCCACCATCACCATTGTCAACCTCACCACCACTAACACCATTGCCGTCACTGACACAGCTAATGACATCCTTGTCCCTGCTATCACTCCCACCATCATTATTATCACCATTGTCGCCTTCAATACCACTACCACCATTGTTGCCATCACCACCATTGTTGCCGCCGTCACCATTATCCACATTGCTACTACTACCACCATCGTCGTTCTCACCTCATCACCTTCTCCACCACCACACGCCACCACTACCACTAACTTCGCCATCACTTCTGCCGCAACCACCACCGTTGTTACATTTACCATCACCCTTATTTTAACTTAGAATTCTACATTTTAATTTTATGTGATCTAAATTTTTTTTATTTTATTTGAAGCATCTAAAAGTGTTACTAAATTTATAATAACTTATGTATCACATTCATCCCACTGAGCTAACCTTATTCACAAAATATAAGCATGTTGATATATTTAATCTATAATTTAAAAGATAACAATGTAATATTACCCATATAATGAAATGCACCCTTCTCTTATCTACATAGGAGGTTGCAGAAAATAGATGAGATAGAGAATAAAACAAGATAAGATACCATAAAATTTTATTTCAATTAATGTATCCGATTTCTCTTAGTGTGATGTGCAGTTTAGAGGATAAAATATATAAACAATAGTTAATTGGAAAAGTCAAATGTTGAGATTGTGAGAACAAACCTTTTAAATTCTTGCAATCTTAACTGATGATATCATGATAATATTTCATTAATGGTTTGAACACTTTATATCCAATTAAATGTTATAAACCTTACTACCAGAAGTGATCAGTTTATGAATGTTTGAATGATGGAAGAATGGAAATGGCCAAATAATGACATAATTAGCTGTACTCATTCAAGGAGGAAGAGAGTAGTTTGAGGGTGCCCTTACAAATCAACCACAAAATTGGTTGTCCTCTTTATAACTTTCATTTTGATTGGAGCAAGTAGAATGAGTCCTGTCATTTCACCCTTAACTGAGCAAGATTAGATTCCTATCTTGGCTTTTCAGAATCATTTTAGCTCTTCAGTCTAACCTTTTACTTTTTTATTTTTTATTTTTTTATTTTGAGAATGAAATTTGTCAACTTTTCTTCATCGGTTGCATTGTCTGCCAAATATGGTACTTTGTCATACAACTATAGATCCTATTTTAATGTATGTACAATTTTGGTTCTTAGTTTTGATTGATTACATTCAGTCAACATAATTTTAATTCTTTTAAATGAAGACACCCATCTCAAAATTTTCATCTAATAATTAATAAAAATATAATTGAGACGAATCATATAATTAAGGAAAATTATTTTATTTTCATTTATTATTTGTATTTTTTCTTTATGAATCTATGTAAATTAATATGTCAAATTTCTATTATATTTCAATGAATTATTATATGAAAATTGGATACGAGGGACTTACTTTAACTAATTGAGAAATTATAAAAATTAAATATAAGCAATCAAAATTATAGATAAACTAAAGAGGAGGAATAAAAGTTTAATAAGCCTAATAAATAACCATGAAAGAGATATTAAAAACAAAACTATGGAAGAGAGCCTGCACATGTCATAAGAGTACCATATAATTCAACTATGCCTAATGCAAATTAAGTTATTGATCCGGTCTGGATACTGGCCCCTCAAGTTGTGACGTCAGCATGACTGTTCCAGAGAGGCAACCGGTATCATAGGACAGTACCTTCACATCGGATATCCGCTCTCGTCGGATACTTCATCCGTTCTCACCTTATCGGTTATCCGCCCCCATTTCCCCGTCACGTATAACCGTTTGCCTCAGTGCCACAATGAGATAAGAGGGGTTATAACTTATCAAGTGTGGATACTCTGCATAGCGGAATGTGTCAATATCACTTGCAAAAAGGAGTAGGTACGATCGCAGGCGTTACGTACAGAAAAGGTGATTATCCTCCATCCCTGTGTCAGAATCATACATTGATAATTGACCTACCCACTGTCACTCTCTGAATACTGAGCCACTATGATTGACACTCTATACACGGTATCAGAACCTATGGGCCCACCTACATCCAACGATTCATTTTCCACGTCCGACTATAAATAGCACATTCCAATACACATGCAAGGTTACGTTGTTCTATCTCACATTTTTGCTATTGCATTGCTTGAGTATTCATTGAGTTCTTACACACTCTTCTAACTTGAGCGTCGGAGAATCTTTGCAGGTGACACCACCTTTCGCCCACTCCAACACGAAACTCTGGTGTGAAGGATCTCTAGGACAACGAGACCAGTTTCTCCACTGAGAGGCCGGATTATAATACTAGATACCCACTGTACCGGTGTACAAACACTAAAATATACATACTTTTATGGCTGGTCCAACATCGGATTGTAGACCCCGATTCAAACCAGTTCATTGGCACGCCCGGTGGGACTCGATAGAATTATTCCCACTTTTCGCAGAAGTTTGGTAGTTCAATATGGAAGGAGATGGATGCGATTTTGTTGATGGTCACGTGGAGGATGTGACCCATCAGCAAGCTGGAAGAAGACTCGTTTTTGAATCTCCTATAACCAACACGAGGAGGATGGTACCTGTGGCAACCCCTGACCCTCGAGATGAAGTTATAAGGCAGCTCAGGGAGGAGTTGATGGAGCTGAGAAGGGAGAAGAGAGGAGCAGGGGACAGAGTGACATCTCAGGTGGAGGATGCTCATCATGCATCCGCGAGAGAAAAATCCATAACCCTCCAATATTCGAAGATCCCTACTTACAAGGAGAGGGAGCAGACTCAGGACTCTGGTGATAGAGTCAGTACAAGGAGGAAGGAGCAGGTAGTGGTAACTTCTGGAGCATACAGACTCAGTGTTCCTTTCTCAAGGAGACTCATGAGTGTCATTATCCCCAAGCACCCGCAAACAACCCAGCCACTCTCAATCAGAAAGTATAATGGGGAGACTGATCCCACTAAGCACCTTGATGCTTATGTGTATGAGGCCATGTATCTGGGGGCTGATGAGGATGTCATGTATAGAATGTTTCCAAGAACACTGACAGAAGAAGCTCTTAGTTGGTTTAAGGGCTTACCCTCAGGATCTATAGATTCCTGGGAAGAGATGGCAGCTGCATTTGAAAGCCATTTTGTTATTTCCAGAGATATTCCAAGGACTTCACATACCTTCGCCCAGATAAGGCAGGGAGAAAATGAAACTCTTAAGGAGTTTTTGAAGAGATTCTATAAGGAAGCTGCGTTGGTGCCTAACCTCACGGAGGCTATACAGCTCCATATAGTGGTTGAAGCCTTGCAACCTGGGTCTGCTTTTGCCTTATCTTTGGCAAAAGGTCCTCCAACAACCTTCGAGGAGTTCCGAAGGAAAGCTTCAAAGTATGTTGGCATAGAGATGCACTTGGAAGCTACTACAGCTAGAATGAAGTCACCAGCACCCTCACATCAACCACGGAGAGATAAGGAGAGGGTAAGGCCAGAGAAGCATGCCCCGAGGGATAATTTTATGAACACTTGACCTCAGCAGCGAGACAGATGCGTCTTCGCTTTCAGTAACTACACCCTGTTGAACTCCAGGCATTCCCAAATCCTGAGGGAAGTTGGCTGGCCCATGCTCAGTGTCTATGGGATAAGGAAACCTCCTCCAATGAAAAGACCTGGGAATTCACGTAAATACTGTGCCTTTCATGAGCAGGTTGGTCATCACACCGATGAGTGAAAGGCATTAAAGAATACGGTGGAGACTCTTATTAGAGAGGGAAAACTGAAATAGTATTTGTTCAAGGAGAAGTCCTTAGATGAGCTAGACAGGACGGATAAGAGAGGGAGAGATCCGGATGATGAAGGTGATAACAGTCGTAATCCGGTCAGGAGGTTTACAGCCGTAGAGAAACAGAAGAGAGTAGTGATCGCTGGAGGAGCTACACAGGATGGTATGCCTCAGCAGCAAAGGCAAGGCCGGCGTGAGGTGATAGAGATGATAGCGGGAGGATTTACTGGAGGAGGAGCGTCAATCACTACTAGGAAGAATCATCACCGAATGATCCTATCAGTTCAGGGGAAGCCCAGAGATAACCGCCCTTTTAGGGACGGTGTGGCAACGCCAGTGGTGTCATTTACAGACGACAATTTTGGCCCAACGATCCCAGGAGGTGACGATGCAGTGGTTATAATCGCTGTTATAGCCAACAAGGATGTGAAGAGAATTCTCGTCGATCAGGAAAGTTCTTACGATGTAATTTTTTATAATTGTTTCAAAAGAATGGGTTTTAATGATGCAGATTTGCAATCGTATACGCAAGAGCTCACAGCGTTCAATGGAGCGAAGCAACCCACCAAAGGGTATCTTGATACCTTTATTTCTTTTGAGGGCGAACCTGGAGCGAGAACGATGAAGTCTAGAATCCTGGTGATTGATGTGGAGTCCCCCTACAATGGGATCATAGGCCGTCCTACCCTGAACACGATGGAAGCAATCGTGTCTACTCCACACCTCCTTATCAAGTTCATTGATAAGGACAACTGTGTATCTTCCCTCCGTGGTGATCAAGAGATGGCCAGGTATTGTTACAACCTGAGCCTCAATATGGTTAAGTTGGAAGGATTCAACAAGAAGAGGAAGCTGAATGATGGAGGAACAGCGGCTGGGTCTGTCAGTTTGATTGATCTGGACCCCAGAGCGGAATTGAAGATTGACCCTCTCAATCCCTCAAAGCCTACACCAGATGGTGGTTCCAGGGACATCGTCTTAGGGGATTCCCCAGATAAGGTCACACATATTAATGACAAGCTGGAGCGGTCATGGAGCGACGCTTGGTGGCGCTACTTCACGAGTTTAAAGACCTTTTCGCATGGACCGCTGCGGACATACCTGGGATGGACCCTGATTTCTGCTGCCATAAGTTGGCTGTCTATCCAGAGACAAGACCGGTTACCCAAAAGAAGAGGAGATTGGGGCCGGAGAAACAGAAAGTAACGTGTGAGCAAACAGAAGAATTGTTGAAGGCTGGTTTCATTAGAGAGATCCATTATTCGTCTTGGCTCTCCAATGTAGTAATGGTGCAGAAGGCCAATGGCAAGTGGAGGATGTGCACAGATTATGTAGACCTCAATCGGTGTTGCCCGAAAGACCCGTATCCACTTCCAAATATTGATCGTATGGTTGACGATTTGTCTGGTTATCAGTACCTCAATTTCATGGATGCTTATTTGGGGTATAATCAAATTCTGATGTGGGAGGAGGATCAAGAAAACACGGCCTTTGTTAATGACTGCGGTGTCTTTTGCTACACCGTTATGCCGTTTGGATTGAAGAACGTTGGCGCTACTTACCAGCGTATGATCAATAAGGTGTTCGAAGGCATGTACACCAAGTTGGTAGTGGTATATATTGATGATATCATTGCTAAGACTCCCGCTGGAGGTGATCACGTTGAAGATCTACGCCAAGTGTTCACTCGGTTGCGACAATACAACACGAGGTTAAACCCATCAAAGTGCACCTTTGCAGTCCCAGCTGGGAAGTTTTTGGGTTTCATGTTGACCCAGCGCGGCATTGAGGCCAATCCTGGTAAGTGTCAGGCGATACTGGATATGCAAAGTCCCAAGAGCTTGAGGGGGGTATAGTCGTTGAACGGAAAGGTGGCCGCTCTGGCTCGGTTCATGCCCAAGATGGCGCATAGGTCCCTTCCTTTGTACAAAGCATTGAAGAGGCACAAGAAATTTGAGTAGGGAGAGGAGCAAGAGTAAGCGTTTCAGCAACTCAAGGTCGTGCTGTCAAGTCCACCAATATTGGTAAAGCCAGACCCTGGTGAAACCCTCATCCTGTACTTGGCAATTTCTGATGAAGCCTTGGGTGTAGCTTTGGTCAAGGAAACTCCAGAAGGATAAAGGCCAGTCTACTTCACTAGCAAGACATTCCAGGGAGCAGAGGGCAGATACCAGAAGACAAAAAAGGCCGCCCTTACGGTTATATGGGCTTCACCGCGGTTGAGACCTTATTTTCATGCACATCCGGTTTTGGTAAGAACGGATCTACCACTCCATTCCGTGCTCAATAAACCGGACCTCGCTGGAAGGATGATCAAGTGGTCTATCAAACTTTCTGAGTTTGAAATTTCTTATGAACCGTGAGGAGCCATTAAAACCCAAGGCTGATTTCATTATAGGGATGACAGGGTCGGATCCAGCCACACCGCGAGCACATTGGACCGTTTATGTTGATGGGTCATCAAACAATAAAGGTTGTGGAGCTGGTGTTGTTGTGGAGAGCGACGACAGTGTGCATTTGGAGATTTCCCTCCGATTCAATTTCAAAACTTCCAACAATCAGGCTGAATATGAGGCATGTTTGGCCGGTCTCTGTGCGGCAATAGATATCAGTGCAACAGAAGTGACATTATGCAGCGACTCACAGCTGGTGATTTCATAAATCCAAGGGGAATATCAGGTCCGCGAGCCCCAACTTCAATTGTATTTAAATTGTGTGAACGAGTTGAAGGGGATATTCAACGCGCTGGAGTTTAAGCATGTGCCAAGAGAGGAGAATACTAGAGCGGACATCTTGTCGAGACTTGCAAGTACAAAATAGCCTGGTAGCACAATGACGGTGGTTCAGAGCACGTTGACATCGCCTAGCATTCCTATGTTCCCTTCTCTTAATGCTATAATGGTCAGTTACCCCTACGAGAATTCTTGGGTTATCCCATACATCCGCTATCTGGCTGACGGACAGCTTCCCACTGATGAGAAAGAGAGAAAAAGAGTAAAAAGGGAGTTGCCATATTTCACTATGGTTGATGGTGTTTTGTATAGAAGAGGATTCTCAGTGCCTTACCTCATCTGTTTAAGAGAGAGTGAAATACAAGGAGGAATGGAGGAGGTACACGAGGGGCAATGCAGGCACCATGCCGGAGGGAGAAGCTTGATGAGAAAAATCTTAAGGGCTGGAAATTGGTGGCCCACAATGAAGCAGGATTCAATTGATTTTGTGAAGAAGTATGACGCTTGCCAGAGGTTTTCTAATCTTCATTATACACCGGCCCAAGAACTCTCTTCATCCGCTATGCCGTGGTGTTTCTATCAATGGGGCCTCGATATTTTGGGTCCATTCCCCACTACTCCAGGGGGAATTAAGTATCTGATCGTGGGAGTTGATTACTTCACCAAGTGGATTGAGGCGGAACGGGTAGTGCATACCACATCAGCGCAGACGCGACGTTTTGTATATGAAAATATCATAGCTCAATTTGGCGTTCTAGGGTGGATCGTAACTGACAACGACACCCAGTTTACAGATAGGAAGTTCACAGATTTACTTGAAGGACTGGGAGTAGTCCAGATCTTTTCATCTGTTGAGTATCCCCAGACAAACAACCAAATGGAAGTAGCTAATAGAGAGGTGCTAAAGGGGTTGAAGAAGCGCCTTGGTGAAGCCAAGGGAGGATGGACTGATCAGCTATGCCATGTCCTGTGGGCGTACCGTACTACGCCACACTCTTTCACTAATGAATCCCCATATAGGTTGACTTATGGGGTTGAAGCGATGATTTCGGTGGAGCTTCAGACCAGAATGGCTTGAGTGGAATACTTTTCAGCTGGGGATAATGACACCAATTTGGCATCAGAGCTAGACGTCCTCCATGAGTTGAGGGAAGAAGTTTTTGTTAGAGACCAGGCGATAAAGGCGAAGACAGCCCTCCGGTACAATAAGCGCATGCAATACAGAGCTTTTAATACGGGAGATCTTGTTTTGCGCAAGGCGAGTGCGGGAAATAAGTTCGCTCATCAAGGGAAATTAGCGCCAACATGGGAAGGCCCTTACAGAGTCTCTGAGGTAACTGGAAAGGGGTCATACTGACTTGAGGAGCTTGATGGAACACCAATCCGCAATAAGTGGAACACCCAGAATTTACGTATTTATTACAGCTAGTTGGTAAGACGGCATGTACTCTTTTTCCTCACTTGAGTTTTTTCCCATTGAGTTTTCTCAAGAAGGTTTTAATGAGGCATGACCCCAACTACGCTTCCTTTGTAATATACGCTCAATTTAATGAGAATACAGTTTATGAATCTATCACTCTCACTTTTTCCTTTCTATGTTGTGATTCGTTGCAATGGGCCGTTATGCATAAGGACCCCCAGGACGGATGATCTCAATCACCTATTCTGTGAATTGACGATGCGGCTCTTTGAGGGGTGAAATAGTTAGTAGGATTAAACCGAAAACTATTCGAAGGCTCGGATTGTAGGATTAAACCGAACTCCGAGTACGGTTAGTAGGTTTAGCCGAACACCAGAGAAGATCTGGGTTGCAGGATTGAACCGAACCTCAGGAAATAGGTTATAGGATCGAACCAAACCCCATTTGAAGGCCCAGATTGTAGGATTAAACCGAACTCTGGGTACGGTTAGTAGGATTGAACCGAACCTCAGGAAATGGGTTGTAGGATCGAACCGAACCCCATTTGAAGGCCCAGATTGTAGGACTAAACCGAACTCTGGGTACGGTTAATAGGATTAAACCGAACACCATTGAAGACACGGGTTGCAGGATCAAACTGAACCCCATTTGAAGGCCCAAATTGTAGGATTAAACCAAACTCTGGGTACGGTTAGTAGGATTAAACCGAACAATATTGAAGACACGGGTTGTAGGATCAAACCGAACCCCATTCGAAGGCTCAGATTGTTGGATTAAACCGAATTCCGAGTATGGGTTGTAGGATCAAACTAAACCCCATTTGAAGGCCCAAATTGTAGGATTAAACTAAACTATGGGTACGGTTAGTAAGATTAAACCGAACGCCATTGAAGACATGGGTTGTAGGATCAAACCGAACCCCATTCGAAGGCTCGGATTGTAGGATTAAACCGAATTCTGAGTATGGATTGTAGGATTAAACCGAACTCCAAGTACGACTAGTAGGTTTGGCCAAACATTGTGAAAAAATCAATCGTCATCCTCATTATTGAATTCGTTCAGAAGTACTTTCCTCGAGAATTCTTCACTCGGAAATATCTCACTGAAGTCACATTTAGGAAATATTCACTCGGGAATATTTCTACACGAGACACATTCATTCGAGGTCAAAGCTTTTCTCTGTCAGAAGTACTTCCCTTGGAAATGACCCACTCAGAAATGCTTCGCTCGGTGCCATACCACGCGGGGATGGGAAATGCTTCACTCGGTGCCATACCACGCGGGGATCAGAAATGCTTCGCTCGGTGCCATACCACGCGGGGATCGAAAATGCTTCGCTCGGTGCTATACCACGTGGGGATCAGAAATGCTTCACTCAGTTCCATACCATGCGGGGATCGGAAATGCTTCACTCGGTGCCATACCACGCGGGGATCGAAAATGCTTCACTCGGTGCCATACCACCCGGGGATCAGAAATGCTTCGCTCGGATCCATACCACGCGGGGATCAGAAATGTCTCACTCAGTGTCATCCCACTCGGAAGGTGTCACACTCGGAGACATTTCAATCGGAAAAGTTGCACTCAGAAAAATTCCCACCCGAATGAAGACTCGGATTATAGGGAAACCGCTTATTCTGATTATTATTGGCCATTAATATTGACCACATGACTTTGCAAGCAATCTAACAAGCGCGTCCATTATCAAAGCGGACTAAATCCCTCATCCCTAAAGAGTTAAAGGCAACATAAAATCTCACTCAGAAATCTTCTACCCGGAAGGATCACTCGGTATTCTTTGAGACAAGCCCGAGCACGAGCCCTCAGCACCAAAGAAATAGAAGACTTGAATAACACACACATACCTTTACCAAATAGCACGAGGAGGCTCCAGGTAATGGAACTTCCCGGGTGACAAGGCCAGAACCTACTTCACTCGGAATCGCTCACTCAGAGTCAAATGCCTACTCGGAGTCACTCACTCAGAACCGTTCACTCAATAACACTTGGGGACAATATTCAATGGTTAACAAATACTTCAAAGGTAAAAGCATAGCATGTGCGTCTAAGTTATTTGATAACCATACACTTGTTACAAATGATAAAAGCAAGGTGAAGGAAGATTTTATTTACTTGAAGGAAAATTGTATACATGTGAGCTTATGGAAACTGGAGCCGATCCTAGTTCACAGCTATAAAATAAAGGTACAAAAACTAAGGAGCAGGTGTTTGATTCTCCGCTGTAGGTACATCTGTTCCTCCCTCCTTGGCTCCTTCAACTCCGGTCTCCTGGCCAGATTAGACGTTCTCTTGAATAACATTTTCAGGGCCAGGAGTAACCGGTGGTGGTTCCATACTTTGGCCCTCCGGAAGAGGGGGCAGTTCATAAAGTGCCTCTGAAGGATCCACGTGCGAGCCGTCACTTTTCACCATAACAAGTTTCCCTCAGTGGAACTCGTAGAACGGATCCAGCCCGTACAAGTTGAGCTTCATATTAGGATTGCAATAATAGACCTGACGAAGAGCTAGGCCGAAGGACTCGATGGCCACCTTCTTGCATATTTCCAAAGCTTTGGCAGCCTTAGCCTTGGAGGCAGCTAGCTTTTTTTGAAGTTTAGTGACCTCTTCCTCCAATGGCCAAGTGGCTGTATTCCCCTTCTTTAGTCCTTCAACCTGAGCCTGCAACTCCTTCCTGAGGGCCTCCCACTCCCCAAGCTTTTGTTGTGACCGGCCTCTGCTGTTGAGAGATCCTCACTCAGTTTAGCGGTCTTCTTCTTCTCGAGTTAGAGTTCTTCCTCCAGGAGGGGAATGAACTTGTTTTGTTGCTGAAGTTCAGACACCTGTCGCTCCAATGATTTGTTGGTAAAATGGAGCTGGCTTATTTCTCCGGTCTTCTTCTCCAGCAGCTCCTTAGCATTTCTCAGCCCCGATTCAACCCCCTTGGCAGTTTCAGCTTGCTTGGCCGCCCAGGCCTCCTTTACGGTGATGTTGGCCTCAAGTTTTTTAACTTACTCCATATAATCTGCCTTGTCGCTGATGGAGTCTAGCAAACCGGAAAGTTCATCTAGTTGCCAACGGCCGGCCTTGCATGTGCCTCGAACTTCTGCAGCCTCGAGAGAAGGGCGAAGACAGTACCTTGCCTTAGGAAGTGTGGGAGGCATGGACCCCTGGAACGAAAGGTAGGGAGAGAGGAAAGATTCCTTCAGAGGAGAGCTAGCAGGGGGAGGTAAATTCTCCGACCCCGTCTCTGAGCCAGTGTGTGAAGAAGGGGCAGAGGAAGAGAGAACGGGTTTCTTCCCTTTGTCTTTCTTCATGCCAGACTCTTCTAGAGTTTTCTGGTATTTCCTTGGAGAGTCACCAGCAGAAGACCTCTCCTTGTCCGTGGCTTTGATCAGGATTCTCTTTTTCTTCTTCTTCTTCTCAGGCGCAGGCTCCTCTTGATCTTCCCCTTCAGCCTGAGGTTGCTCTTCATGCTCCTTCTCTTCAAGGAGAGGGACGTCATCCCCCACAGCGGATGTAAGGGGGATAGTGGGAGCTGCAGCCTTGAAGGAGTTCCTCTTGGCCTGGATCTCATTTTCCTCAGAAGAGGAATCGCCATCCGCCAATATGGATTTTAAAGACAGCATTTCGGGGGAAACCTTTTTGATTTACTCTGCAAGACAAAGAAAATTGAGTTAAAATATTGAAGGAAAAACAGTAAATATAGAATGAATACACAACACTACACAGTTAAAGAACGGTTATTATGGAGGTAGGTATCTCGGACTTCGGTACATCCCAGGAGAAGCTTGCAAGAGAACCCTTTGAGGGCCTTTGAGGCCGACTGCATGGCACTCAACACCTCCACAGAGTGAGGGGAAAGTTCGCCCTCTTCAGTATAGTAGGCATGGCTCAACAACAGGAAATGCTCATGTGTCCAGCTGGTGGGGAATTTTGTGAATCCCTCCTTATTGAGCCAGAAGACTGGCTTGTTTGCTTGTACTCGAATCCGCGTATAGTAATGCTTGAAAGAGCGCCTATCGATCTTCGCGGATTCGGTGTAGGATTTGAAGTTTACTATCCTTGAGTCACAACAGAGCGTTATGAACCCAAAGCCGCCTTTCTTGTTGGCACAGTGGACCACTTGGCAGTAGTAGAAAAGTTTCGCCACAGTGGCTGTGAAGTTAAAATGCTCCCCAAGGATTTCGAGAGCCCGCACCAGGCCCCAGCCATTGGGATGCAGTTGTGTAAGGGCACAGTCGAGGAAGCGGAGGACGGCTATTTGAAATTCCGTCATAGGAAAATGGACCCCCAAGTTTTGGAAGACGAAGTCGTACATGTAAACTGACCTCTCATCTGGGACTCGGTGGCAGACTCGCTCCATAGGCCGGGGTGCAAGGATGAGAAAACGACCCTTGTACTTCTCTTGGGAGAAGACTCTGCATCGAAGCTTAACAGGATTTCTGTCCTCTCTTGCGTGATGCGAAGAAATGTCCAAGAATCCCTCTTCGACCCAGCAATACGATTTTTCCTTATTCAACCTTTCCCAGTTCAGCCGGTGTTCCATAACGTTGACACACCCTTCTGTAGTCCTCAGGATCAATGTCTTGCCAGACCCAGGAATCTCCATCATGCTTGATGCATGTTGAAACGCCTCTGTACTATGATAAAAGGCAACGTCGTCAGAGAGGTAGCCTTCAGCATTTGACCCGCTGTCAGAGAGGTAGCCCTCGAGTCAAAGGAACCCTCAGTGCGGCGCCTAACCACTGGCACCCGCAAGAAAGAAGTTTCAACCCTCTCCGAGCGACGAGGCCCAGCCATAGGAAGATTCACAGGAATCCTCCCACCACGGTGGCTAGAGGGGGGGTGTGAACTCAAATCCCCCTGTTCGAGGTACCAGCGCTGCTTGGCCTAGGGCGCATGGTTGAAGATGAAGCAACCGAAAATAATATGAAGGTAAGAGATAAGGAGGTTACCTACAGAATGGATAATGGAAGGAAGAACTTCGTGAAAGGAAAGAGCAGCAACAGAATCTTCAAAATTTCAACAGAGGTTCACTAAGCTTGAAGGCGAAAGTAAGTTCCAAAACTTGCTAAGTTACCCTTTTATAGGTAACGAAGGGGCACAGTGATCAGCCAAAAGTCATGTCGTATGCCCCAAAACGTAACTTTTTTTATTTGAATGACTCCGTCGTTTCATGGTCCAAGGCACGAAAGGGTGATGCTTCATGAAAAGTTTTAACCGAAACGGGCCTACGGAAGCCAAAGTCCAGGCCCAATAAGCCTAACCGACGGTTATTTTTAGGGCAATGATGGCTCATGTTTTAAAAGGGGATTAGTTGTCCAATCATTTTAGATACATTAAATGCACCTCAACAACTATTTGAATACAGGGAGTCACGACCTCCAAAAACTCTTGGGATTACCCTCGCTGCGAATCTTTATCCGAATTCGTTGAAAGGGTATCAAGAGGGCAGATACGTAATCTGTAGAACGGATACACTGGCAGAACACCGGATTACAGTTGACAAGAGTTCCAAATAATCATCCTCAGAGTACCTTACCAGTATCTAGAATTCTTGAAGACTGTGTAGCTTATATGAGCAACTTAACAGTCCCTCATACAAGCTAGGGGACAAATGATACGGTCTGGATATCGACCTCTCAAGTTGTGATGTCAGCATGACTATTCCAGAGAGGCAACCGGTATCATAGGACAATACCTTCACACTAGATATCCGCTCTCGTTAGATACTTCATCCGTCCTTACCTCATCGGTTATCTGCCCTCACTTCCCCGTCACGTATAACCGTTTGCCTCAGTGCCAGAATGAGGTAAGAGGGGTTATAACTTATCAAGTGTGGATACTCTGCACAGCGGAATGTGTCAATATCACTTGTAGAAAGGAGTAGGTACGATCACAGGCGTGACGTACGAAAAAGGTGATTATCCTCCATCCCTGTGTCGGAATCATACACTGATAATTGACCTACCTACTGTCACTCTCTGAATACTAAGCCACTGTGATTGACACTTTATACACGGTATCAGAACCTATGGGCCCACCTGCATCCAATGATTCATTTTCCACGTCTGACTATAAATAGCATATTCCAATACACATGCAAGGTTACGTTGTTCTATCTCATATTTTCGCTATTGCATTACTTGAGTTTTCATTGAGTTCTTACACACTCTTCTAACTTGAGCGTCGGAGAATCTTTACAGGTGACACCACCTTTCGCCCACTCCAACGCGAAACTCTGGTGTGAAGGATCTCCAGGACAATGAGACCGGTTTCTCCCACTGAGAGGCTAGATTACAATATCGGATACCCACTGTACCGGTGTACAAATACTAAAATATACATACTTTTGTGGCTGGTCCTACACCGGATTGTAGACCCCGGTTCAGACCAGTTCAGTTATCAATACATGTTTTCTGTCTCCATGCAAACTAAAAAAACAAATAAAATTTTGATTTTCTAATAAGTTTTTCCAAATTCAATCTAATTCAGGGTTCAAACTTGATGTGGCATTCGGTACTCTTTTTTTTTTCAAATCAATACTATGAAAGCAAACAAAGTGAATGTGAGTTGCATTATTATGAAAATCCTAGTCTATTTATACCTTGAATTGTTTTCAAGTAAAATGGAAAATTTGATAGCTATTAGTTACTGTTACTTCTTGGGGTCAAATTTCCACACGAGAAACTAGGATGGATCATAAATTCAAAGTGGTATTGTTAAACTTGTTAGTTGTCACATGTGAATGAGTAGAAGATTGGCATAGAGCTCGAAAGTTGGGATACGTGGGATTATGGGAAGAAATTTATTTATTAGGTATATTTATTTAATGTGAATATTTAACTCTCTTTTTGCAACCAACACCTTCAATTGCATATGTTTACATCCTTTATCTCTACAAAGTTCATTGATGACAACTACCTGACCTAGATGCAACATACAGAGGCCACCATAAAAGGATTCAAAGTAAAAAAGTATATTGAAGGAGCATAATCTTTTCCCAAGCAGTATGTGGATGATACGACCATGAAAAAGGGAAAAATTAACTCAACCTTTGAAGACAATAAACAACAAAACAATTGGCTTCTAGAATCTATGGTTCCCAAATTCAAGATCCGCATGGTAGGATACAACTGGTCCTTTGAAATATGGCAAGTCCTAAAAACCTACTTTGCCACACAAACCAAAGCTTGCATTAAATAAATCAAGACATGTTCAATTGTTGAATATTTGGTCCAGATCAAACAGTTGACAGAAACTCTTGGAGCCATAAGAGCCCCTTTATCTCAAGAAAACCACATTGAGGTAATTTTTGATGGTTTACTAAATGAATACGATGCATTTACTTTACCAAGACAGAACCTTACACTGTAGGATAAATTAAGGCTCTGCTGATGCACCAAGAAGAGAGAATAGAAAAACCTAAGCACAAAGAAACACTTAACCCTCAAGCATACAATGTTCAACAACAGCCTAAGAAAGTTAATCTTGGCAGTACCAGGGGTAGAGGACAGGCCAGAGGCCCATATAGGGGCAAAATTGGGGATGGCAGAAACCTCAATGCTACAATTTCTTTTGGTAGAGGAAATTAGATTCAATGCCAAGTCTATGGAAAATATGGTCATTCTGCATTTCGCTGTTGGTCTAGATTTGATGATAAAAAAAATGAACCAACTCTTGGAAATTCCAGTGCTCAACTAACTATACAAGAACCATCTATTACTGCTATGATCTCCTTAAACAACTCTCAAATCAATGATGATGCATGGTATCCAGACACAGGTGCTACAAACTACCTCACATGACTTCAATATTCTCATGATCAAATCTCATTACACATGATCAGAAAAAGTGCATGTTGCAAATGGTAATACCCTACCAATATCTCACATTGGATTATCTACTTCTGCATCTATCACAAATAACAATGATTTTAAATTACATAATCTTTTACATGTTCCATACATATCTAAAAATCTCATCAGTGTGTCCTAATTTTCTAAGGACAATAATGTGTACTTTGAATTTTATCCTAATCAGTGACTTGTAAAATGTCAGGTTACCAAGAAGGTGCTTCTGCAAGGCAATCTTAAGCAAGGTCTACATGTGTTTAACAATATCTAACTTTACTCCAAGAATTACAATCAGAATATATCTACTTACAACATTAGTGTAACTCATAATACATTAGACTTGTGGCATAACAGATTAGCTCATGCTTCTTATAGGGTCATCTCTTAGGTTTTAAAATCATGTAACATACCTATTACAAAAATGAATAAACCTTCTATGTGTGGACCTTGCTATATCAGTAAATCACATATTTTTCCTTTCCACTTAATTGAATTTGTATATGGCGCACTCACTCTGACATATGGGGACCTACTCCCACTCTATCCAAGGAAGGCTATCGATAGTATATCTCTTTTATAGATGCTTATAGTAAATTCACTTGGATTTATTTTTTACACAACAGGTCAGAAGTTTTAAGTACTTGTACTAACTTCAAACAGATGGTAGAGCTTCAACTTACCAAAATCAAGGCCTTACAAATTGATTCAGGTAAGAAATATCTAGCTTTTAAACCATTTCTCAACAAACATGGCATTATTCACAGACTAAGCTGCCCATATACTCATCAATAAAATGACACAACAGAGAGGAAGCATAGACATATCACTGAAACTGGCCTTACCCTACTAAACCACTCATATCTATCTATAAAGTTTTGGTCAGATGCTTTTTCCATAGCTATTTTTGTCATTAATAGGCTCCCTACCCCAAATACAAATAACACTTCTCCCTATGAGCTTCTCCTTCACCAACCTCCAGATTACAACATTCTAAAATCTTTTGGATCCCTATGTTATCCTCACCTCAGACCATATGATACAAATCTGAACCCTACATTTTTATAGGCTACTAAACCCAACATAGAGGCTACAAATGTATTTCTTCGACTGGAAGAATCTATATAGCAAAAAATGTGAAATTTGATGAGGCCACATACCCCATCCAGCAAAACATTCACTTTCTTCCTCACCAACCCATAGAACAATTAACCCTCACTACATCCCTAATGATCCCTCAAATCCTTCCAAGAACACCTCTACCTATCAACACTCAACCCAATCATACCTCACCACCACCTATTGTAACGCCTCGGCCACTTTTTAAGAATGAACGACTCTCCTTATAAACCAACACGAGTCCTTTCTAGTGTGCTTTGTCCTTAATCACTCATTTCTTGAGAACTTCCCAAGAGGTCACCCATCTCATTGTGTTTGAATATGTTAACAGGTCCAAAAGATGTGCAAGGATTTTGATAATGACAAGTACTCTTGAAGAAACAATGCAAAAACAAAGACATGAAATCAGAATTGAAGAAACAGCGAAGCTAATCGATTAGGCCATAGATGCTAATCGATTAGACGCTTTCTGTCTTGGAAGAAATTGCATCAGAGTTGAAGATAATCGATTAAGGAAGCCACACAATCGATTAGATACTCACTGGAATTAAGATAATCGATTGCACACTTGAGACTAATCGATTACAGCAATCAAAAATGGAATTAAATGCATCAGGCACACATGCTAATCGATTAAGAGAGCCATATAATCGATTAGGAAGCCACTGGAATTTAAGGTAATCGATTGCAAGACATGCTAATCGATTAGGATGCTGCGAAGACAAATTAAATGCATCAGATACAAGATACTAATCGATTACAGGTAATGAGATAATCGATTAGTGACTCTCTGACTTGAAGCTAATCGATTACAACGCGAGGGTGTAATCGATTACGATAGTGGAAAAACAGATTTAAGTGGGAAACCAGGTCATGTCTCCACCATTCTTCAAATCTCCACTAACTGCAACGGCTATGAGGGACTAGGGCACTCTTCAACAGCAATCTTAGGTCTATAAATTGAAGAGGAAGACAAGCACAAATACACAACCAAGTAGCAACAATTCATAGCTCTATTTTGTGCTTTGTAAGCCTATCTCTTGCATTTTTGTACTTTCAATTGTATATCCTCTCATCTTGAGAGATTAGAATTTGGAGAGCTTTTCACTTGTATATCTGCTCTATTAAGAGAGTATATTGATTGTAAACACAAACTCCAAACACACAAAGTTATTCACTCTAGGTTGAGTGGTTGTTCACTCTAGGATTGAGTGGTTACAAAGGTTGTGGACTCAACCTTTGGGATATTGTGAGATTGAGAGATTGGGTGGGTTGCCCTTGTACTTGTGAGGATTGGGTTCTTGAGTGTGGGACACTAGGAAGCCGCAATTGCTCAAAGTTGTATCTCTAATCTACAATAGTGGAAAATCCTCTAAGTGGGTTGCTTAGAGGCGAGACGTACACCGGATTGGGTGGAACTCGTTACATCGGTTTGCAAGCTTCTCTTCCTTACTCTTTTACTTCCATACATTGCATATCTGTTGATTGGTATTGTTTGGTTGAGAAAGAACATACTTGAACTTGCTTAATTTGCTATACTTTAGATATTGCACACCAAGTGTTTGCTAAATTGCCTCAACAACACTTACCTCTTGTAGTGCATTGCATATCATTGTTACTTGCTTTCACTTGCATAATCTCATAAACTTGGTTATAGAAATCAATTTCAAAGGCATTCCAAGTAAAAGTTTTATAACTCAATTCACCCCCCCTCTTGAGTATTGAGGCCACTTGAACAACAAGTGGTATCAGAGCTTGACTCTTGGTAGATCAAGCTTAACAGCTTCAAGAGATTAAATGGCCTCAAGTTCTCAAAATGTTTTTCCCGAGGGTGGTGCGATAAATAGACCTCCCGCTTTCAATGGGGAAGGGTATGCGTTTTGGAAAGAAAGAATGAAAATCTTCATTCAATCAATTGACTTGAGAATATGGAATACCATTGAAAATGGTCCCTATATACCAATGCATACTATAGATAGCAAGAATGTTGAAAAACCTATAGATGAATGGACAAGCGAGGAAGAAAAGAAAGTCCAATATGGCTACAAGGCCAAAAATCTTATTACTATGTCTTTAGGTCAAGATGAATTTTTTAGGATAATGACATGCCAAACTGCTAAGGAAATGTGGGATACTCTTCAAGTAACCCATGAAGGCACTAATGATGTAAAGGACTCAAAGATTAGTACTCTTACTAGTCAATATGAATGCTTTAGATTAAACTCTCATGAATCGATTGTTGATATGCAAAAAAGGTTTACTCTCATCATTAATCAACTCATTACACTTGGAAAGACTTACACTAACAAAGAACTCATTCATAAAGTGTTGAAAAGTCTTAACAGAGAATGGCAACCGCTAGTTACCGCCATCAAACAATCTCCTAGCATAAACGAAATGTCTCTCGCCACTTTATTTGGTAAGTTGCAGGAACAAGAACAAGAGCTGAAAGAATTAAAGATGGCAGAAGAGGAAGAAAAATCTTCCAAGAAAAAGGGTCTTGCTCTCAAGGCTACTTCCACAAATGAAGAAGAAGAATCCGGAAGTGAACTTGATGAAGAAGAAGAATTTGGACTATTTGTGAAACGCTTCGGGAAATTCATGAAAGGCAAACGCTTCCAAAGAAGCTTCAAAAGCTCAGGTAAGAAACCTATCACTAAAGAAAACTCTCCCTCACCCAACTGTTTTGAATGTGGCAAGGAAGGGCACTTCAAAGCCGATTGTCCAAACCTCAAAAAAAAGGGCAAGGACAAACAAAGAAGAAGAAGAGCCTATATTGCTTGGGATGAGAATGATGTGAGCAGCTCCGACGACTCAGAAGATGAGCAAGCCAATCTTTGCTTAATGGCAAATCATCAAGAAGAGGAAAATGAGGTAAATCTTCTTGACCTAGATAAAAATGAGCTGTTAGATGCATTTGAGGAATTATATGATAAATTTACAAAAATCTCTAGTAAACTCAAAGCATCTAGGAAAACTAGTGATACTCTCGAATTGCATCTCATGGAAGTATGTAAAGAAAATGAGAGCTTAAAAGAAGAACTAGAGAAAGTTCAAACATGCTCTAGGGATAAACCTTGTGATTTTGCAAAGAAGTGCATTGTGTTAGAAACCAAGGTTGAAGACCTAAATAGGACACTAGAGAAATTCACTAATGGAAGAGATAATTTGAATATCCTACTTGGGCAACAAAAATGCATGTTTAGTAAAACCGGTCTAGGATATGACCAAGAACATAGTAATCATAAAATGGAGAAGCACTACAAAAACTTCTTTGCACCACCAAGCAAATCCTCCTCACCTTTTATGAAATGCAATCATTGTGGTACCAAAGGACATAGTGCATATAAGTGCAGTGTTAGGAAACTAGGACCAAAGGTCTTAAGAAAGGTGTGGGTTCCCAAAGGAACATTCCCACAAACTAACCTTAAAGGACCCAACATAAAATGGGTACCTAGTTCTCTAAAATGATTTTGTTTTGCAGGTATGCTTCAAGGCAAGCAACACCCATTGGTACTTGGATAGCGGGTGTTCGAAGCATATGACGGGAGACATAACTAAATTTACATCATTCACTCCCAAACGAAAAGGAAGCGTCACATATGGAGACAACACTAAGGGAAGAATCCTAGGCATTGGAAATATTGGTACCTTTCAAGAAATGAACTTACAAGACAAAGAAAAAGAAGTCAACAATGATGGAGGTGCAACACAAATTGAGAGACAACAAGATTGGGTAACATTGAAAGATCATCCCTTGGACAAAATCATTGGAGAAATAACCAAAGGGGTAAGTACTCAAAACGCCATTAGAAATGCATGCAATCACTTGGCTTTTGTATCCCAAATAGAACCCAAGAATATTGACGAAGCCATTATTGATGAACATTGGATGTTGGCCATGCAAGAAGAGTTAAACCAATTTGAAAGAAATGAAGTTTGGGAACTTGTGCCAAGACCCAATGATCATCTAATAATAGGCACCAAATGGGTGTTTAGAAATAAGCTAGATGAAAACGGAATAATAACTAGAAACAAAGCTAGACTAGTAGCAAAGGGATACAACCAAGAAGAAGGAATAGACTATGAAGAAACATATGCTCCCGTAGCTAGGTTAGAAGCCATTAGATTATTGCTAGCTTTTGCATGTTGTATGGATTTCAAATTGTATCAAATGGATGTCAAAAGTGCGTTCTTAAACGGCTACATTCAAGAAGAAGTTTATGTAGATCAACCTCCCGGTTTTGAAAATCATAAATTTCCAAACCATGTTTTCAAATTGAGAAAAACCTTATATGGTTTGAAGCAAGCTCCAAGAGCTTGGTATGAAAGATTAAGCAAATTTCTTTTAGAACACAACTTTGAAAGAGGAAAGGTTGATACTACATTGTTTATAAAACGCAAACAAAATGACATCCTCTTGGTACAGATTTATGTAGATGACATAATATTTGGTGCTACTAATGAAAATCTTTGTCAAGAATTTGCCAAGATTATGCAGAATGAGTTTGAAATGTCCTTGATGGGAGAACTCACCTTCTTCCTTGGACTACAAATAAAACAAGCCATTGATGGAACGTTCATTAGCCAAACCAAATACTGTAAGGAACTACTTAAAAGGTTTGGAATGGACAAGGCAAATGAGATAGCTACACCAATGAGCACATCCTGCTATCTAGACAAAGACGAAAAGGGTAAGGACATTGAAATCACCAAATATCGAGGTATGATTGGATCCTTACTATATTTAACTGCGAGTAGACCTGATATTATGTTTGCGGTATGTATGTGTGCTAGATATCAAGCATGTCCCAAAGAATCACATTTGACTGTCGTAAAAAGGATTTTGAAATATCTTGTGGGTACTCAAAGTGTTGGTTTATGGTATCCCAAAGGCGTTGAATGTAATCTTTTAGGATATTCTGATTCCGACTTTGCGGGGTGTAAGCTTGATAGAAAAAGCACTAGTGGTACATGCCATTTGCTTGGTAGTTCCCTTGTTTCTTGGCATAGCAAGAAACAAGCAAGTGTTGCATTGTCAACAGCTGAGGCAGAATATGTAGCAGCTGGTAGTTGTTGTGCTCAAATTCTTTGGATGAGACAACAACTTCTTGATTTTGGTATTGCCTTGAATAAAGTCCCCATTAAATGTGATAATACAAGTGCCATTAACATCTCCAAAAATCCAGTAATGCACTCTAGAACCAAACACATTGAGATTAGGCATCACTTTATTAGAGATCATGTGTTAAAAGGGGATTGTGTACTTGAACATGTAGAAACTTCTAAGCAACTAGCTGATATTTTCACAAAACCCTTGGCTAGAGAGCAATTCATTCACATAAGAAGAGAATTAGGCATTCTTGACATGTCCAATTGTGTTTGAATATTTTGTTGAATGGCATAATGCATGATATACATCACATTTCATGTTTGGAACCTTGCTGTTTGATATATTTGAAGTTTTTGACTCCATAATCGATTACTTTGTTAATCCCAATCGATTACTAAGCTTCTGTTTCGAGGGTAATCGATTAGAACTCACCCATAATCGATTACAATCATTCTGTTTTTAAGATAATCGATTATCCATTATCCATAATCGATTACGAAGCTTCTGTTTCCAGTTCAAAACGTTTCCTCTTCTTCATAATCGATTACCACATTGCCCCAGTCGATTAGGACGATTCTGTTTCTAAACTAATCGATTACCGTAAGCCTCTAATCGATTACCCTCTGCACAAAACGTTTGAAATTCCCCAGAAACAGTGATCTAATCGATTACCACCTGCCATGTAATCGATTAGTATGCGTTCTGATGGGTCAAAACTCCAATTTCCTAGGCTCACTCGAAACTCTCCCTTTCTTAACTCACTTCACTCCTCCCTAAACTCTCTTTCCTCCTTCCTAAACCTAATTTTCAACTATAAATAACCCCTCATTCACCTTCTCATCTCACACTACCTCCTTTCTCCCAAGTCTCTCAAAACTCTCTAGCGCTCATCTCTCTTCATCTCCTCTTTTAGCATTTTTCACCATGTCTTCCTCAAGGAATGTCAAAAGGGCTAGGTCCTCTGCTGCTCAAGCTCATAATCCCCTTGACTTCTCAAGGTTTTTCTCTTCTCCTAGAGACCTTCAGAATTTTATGAAAAATTTTTCTGAAAAGGAGATTATGACCCCTCACTACACCATAGCTGACACCTTTGACAACCCAAGCCTTACCTTCACCCAAAGCCTCAACCACTACAACCTCTTCCCCTTCCTATCCCTCAAAGAAGAAGAATACTATCCTGAGCTTATGAGAGTATTCTACTGCAACCTCCGCCTTGTCAATGGGATGGTTGAATCCAAAGTGAAAAACACCACCATCAAACTCTCCAATACCCAGTTTGCAGAGATTTCCAAACTGCCCCTCAACAATGCTGACTTTGATGGAGGCGAACCCGAGGATGAATGGGGCTTCAATGCTCTTACTGCTCGCCAATCTTTATGGAAAGCTGACCGTCCAAGGAGCAACCACAAACTAGTTGGCCACTTGACCATGAACAACCACCTGCTCCACTTCTTCTTGGTCAAGATGATTGTTCCCCGTGGTGGGAACTATGCTCTGGTTGAAGAGGATGATGTCCTCTTAATGTGGGCCATGCTGAACCACAAAGAGATCAACTGGGTTCAGTTGATCAAGTTCCACATGCGCCATGCCAAGGACCAACAAAAGCTCCCCTATGGTATCCTCCTCACCAAAATTTTCAAATTCTGTGGAGTAGACTTAGCAGGGGAACTCTCTGAGAAAGTGCCCCCTAGAGCTTGCATTGGCACCCATCACCTCACCAAAATGGGTCTTGTTTTCACCAATGGAGCATGGTACTCACGCATGGAGGGCGTTTATGCCAACATTCCCTTCCAAGCTCCTGCTGAAGAAGCACCTGCTCCTCCTCCTTCTCCACCTCAACCACAAGCTGCAGCCTCTTCATCTGCCCCACAAGTTGACCCTTTTGCATCTCTCTACGCTCATCTTGATCGCCGCTTCGATCGTCTTGAGAACTCCCTCCAAGAGTTTTCCATGACCGAGCAGCAACATTTTGAGATGATGCAGCAGCGCTATGAGGAGCTGGCTCACCAAATTGCAGAAATCCGCTTCTTCAACCCGGACAATTAGATTTTTTTTAGTTATGTTGGTTTCTGTTTGTTGCTTTTCTGCATTTTGAATAAATTTACTTCTTGTATTTCCCTTTGTTATTTAATAAAAGTATCTTATTTGAGTTTATATAATTTTGTTTGTGATGATTACAAAGGGGGAGAAGAATAGATGTTCATATGTTGGATAATGCTCTGATACAAAATATGAATAATTCTGAATATGCTCTGATAATATGGATAATAGATGCCTTGTTAACAATTTGCAAAATCTTATCTGTTTGTTAAACTCTTTTTTGATAGGGGGAGAATTATAGATAAGAGATAATAAACAATGGATAAAATGAGATAAGACATTGGCTGCTGAATTGGTTTTTGAAAATTGTCATCTGCTATAATGTAGCAGAGTTGTTTTTACAAAAGATAAGCCTATATTATTTAAAATAACAAACCTCAAGAGATGAACATAGTTGTCATCATCAAAAAGGGGGAGAATGTGTTTGAATATGTTAACAGGTCCAAAAGATGTGCAAGGATTTTGATAATGACAAGTACTCTTGAAGAAACAATGCAAAAACAAAGACATGAAATCAGAATTGAAGAAACAGCGAAGCTAATCGATTAGGCCATAGATGCTAATCGATTAGACGCTTTCTGTCTTGGAAGAAATTGCATCAGAGTTGAAGATAATCGATTAAGGAAGCCACACAATCGATTAGATACTCACTGGAATTAAGATAATCGATTGCACACTTGAGACTAATCGATTACAGCAATCAAAAATGGAATTAAATGCATCAGGCACACATGCTAATCGATTAAGAGAGACATATAATCGATTAGGAAGCCACTGGAATTTAAGGTAATCGATTGCAAGACATGCTAATCGATTAGGATGCTGCGAAGACAAATTAAATGCATCAGATACAAGATGCTAATCGATTACAGGTAATGAGATAATCGATTAGTGACTCTCTGACTTGAAGCTAATCGATTACAACGCGAGGGTGTAATCGATTACGATAGTGGAAAAACAGATTTAAGTGGGAAACCAGGTCATGTCTCCACCATTCTTCAAATCTCCACTAACTGCAACGGCTATGAGGGACTAGGGCACTCTTCAACAGCAATCTTAGGTCTATAAATTGAAGAGGAAGACAAGCACAAATACACAACCAAGTAGCAACAATTCATAGCTCTATTTTGTGCTTTGTAAGCCTATCTCTTGCATTTTTGTACTTTCAATTGTATATCCTCTCATCTTGAGAGATTAGAATTTGGAGAGCTTTTCACTTGTATATCTGCTCTATTAAGAGAGTATATTGATTGTAAACACAAACTCCAAACACACAAAGTTATTCACTCTAGGTTGAGTGGTTGTTCACTCTAGGATTGAGTGGTTACAAAGGTTGTGGACTCAACCTTTGGGATATTGTGAGATTGAGAGATTGGGTGGGTTGCCCTTGTACTTGTGAGGATTGGGTTCTTGAGTGTGGGACACTAGGAAGCCGCAATTGCTCAAAGTTGTATCTCTAATCTACAATAGTGGAAAATCCTCTAAGTGGGTTGCTTAGAGGCGAGACGTACACCGGATTGGGTGGAACTCGTTACATCGGTTTGCAAGCTTCTCTTCCTTACTCTTTTACTTCCATACATTGCATATCTGTTGATTGGTATTGTTTGGTTGAGAAAGAACATACTTGAACTTGCTTAATTTGCTATACTTTAGATATTGCACACCAAGTGTTTGCTAAATTGCCTCAACAACACTTACCTCTTGTAGTGCATTGCATATCATTGTTACTTGCTTTCACTTGCATAATCTCATAAACTTGGTTATAGAAATCAATTTCAAAGGCATTCCAAGTAAAAGTTTTATAACTCAATTCACCCCCCCTCTTGAGTATTGAGGCCACTTGAACAACACTCATAATTTCTCCAAGTGCTTAACTTGGAGAAATTCTAAGATAAGTGACTTTCTGGGAAGTTCTCAGGAAATGTGTGATTGAAGAAAAAGTACACTGGAAAGGTCTCGTGTTAGTTTATGGGGAGAGTCATTCATTCTTGAAAAGCGGCAGGGGTGTTATAGTGGTATCAGAGCATGACTTCTCCTAGTACGGTATGGTTCAAGGACGAATTAGGCGAAAGCTAGTGGGCATGTGACATCTCAGCGCTGTTGAGGGTGGGGAGTGATCGTCGATGCATGGGCATGGATAAGGAGTAGCTTCTAGTGGGGAATGTGACATTTCGGGCACTGTTGAGGGCGGAGAGTGATTATTGGTGTATAGACACAGACAAGGAGTGGCTCCTAGTAGGCTTCCAATGGGAGAGACATATGAATGAACCAAATACATACCAGAATGAGAGGGATCCGAAGACTATATAGGTGTGGGACTATACAGTCGAGGATAGCTTAAAGGAATTAATTAGTACTATCTATATCAACAAATGCATTTGCCTTTTCGATAGTCTATCACTTAAGGACTCCAAGGTTAAGCGTGCTTGACTTGGAGAAATTCTAGGATGGGTGACCTCCTGGAAGTTCTCGGGAAGTGTGTGATTGAGGACAAAGCACACTGGAAAAGCCTTGTGTTGGTTTGTGAGAAGAGTCGTTCATTCTTGAAAAACGACCGAGGCGTTACACCTGTACCCCCTAAACTTACTCAAATTTAGGATACCCCAGGCCCTTCTACATCATCCATTCTTCCTTCACTAACAAACACATCCAATATTCACTCCATGATAATTAGAGCCAAAGCTGGCATATACAAACCCAAAGCACTATATAGCACAAGTGATTCTACCCCTGCAGACTACCATCGGCTACGCAGAGTCTTCAATGGAAAAATTCAATGATTGAAGAATACAATTCTCTCTTAAGGAACAACAACTGGGACCTGTAACCTGTCCAATAGACAGAAAAGCTATAGGCAGCAAATGGTTATTCAGATATAAGTACAAAGTAGATGGAATCATTCTCATGCACAAGGCAAGATTAATAGCAAAGGGATTTGCCCAACAAGAAGGTTTGGACTACAATGACACATTCAATCCTGTGGTCAAACTAGTCACCATAAGGGTGGTCCTAGCAGTTGCAATATCCAATAAGTGGCTAATTCATCAAATCAACGTAGATAATACCTTTCTCCATGGTGAGTTACAAGAAGAGATATACATAAAGCAACCTCCAGGATTTCATCAAGGGAACCCTAATACTGTTTGCAAGCTCAAGAAAGACATTTATGGCCTGAAGCAGTCCCTGTGGGTATGGTTTCAAAAACTATCATCTACCCTCATCTTTCCTCAACAATTTTCATTTTTTAATAAATTATTCCCGTACAAAAAATAATATCAAAATCCTACATATAAAGTGACACGATAATAATTTCTCACTAACAGGTGTTAACCATAAAATTTCTTTGCTCTTTTATTTGTATACTTTATGTGCATATGTGTTTTTACATGAAAAAAAATATAAAGATCATCATATCTTTGTCTGGTTATTTTTGTTGATATGAGATCGTGAGGAAAATGTGACCTAAGAAATCAAGCAAGTGAAAATTAATCAAGTATTGGTTTCACCTTACCTTTGAATATCTTGACAACAAAACTGTATTAAATTTCTACCACTGTTTTTTATTTTTAATTTTGATATTATAGCTATGTTAAATTTTGTTTGAATTTTATAGTGTGTATATATAATACTTTTTTAGAAGAACAAAATTATGTTTTGATAATCTTTACGTTTCAAATATTTTAGTCTTCATTTATCTGTTAAAAGATATCCTTAATTTTAAAAATGTTAAATTTTGGTAGAAAACTTTTTTCACTGTAAGGAAGATTTCCCTCTTATACAATTCTTTTTTGTTTTTCTTAAAGAAAATAGTTTAACTTACCCTTTTTATTTGTTTTAGGTAGTGATGGTACAAAGTTAGACATAGAAGGGGGTTAAGGGGGTTGAATAATTCTTAAACTCTTTTTCAAAGACATATAAACTGCTTAAGCAATATAATAATTCAATAGACCAGAGACAGGGATAAAGAATCACACAACAGAATTATCCTGGTTCACTTTCAATGTAGAAGCTACGCTCAGTCCCTTTAGACCGAAGGATTTTCACTATTGTAAAAACACCTTTACAATATCTGCACCAACCCAGTGCAACAAGCATTCTTGACTCTAGCCACTTTTGGCTAAAACCTAAGTATTGTTTCAAAGAGCCACTCTTGGCTACAGACACCAAGTATTCTTTTAAAAGCCTCTTCAGGCCATAATTGTTTCTCACACTAACAAACTCCGACAATACACTAGATCTTATAGAAAGTAGTGATAGAGAGTTTTTGGTGTTACAATAGATAAATCAACATACAAAGATATGAAATGATTACATAGGTACACAAAGCTACAAACTACTATAAGTCAAGGTCTATTGGAAGCAAAGCCACAAATAAAACTTAAGTAGTGAAATACAAGAACTTAGAAAATTTCAAGGAAAGTCCTTCAGACTTTTGGTTTCTAAGAGAAATCACAGAATTAAGTAGTGAGGCAAAAAGTCTTGTTTTGATTTTAAAGCTTCTTGTATTTATAGTCCTCCTTGAAATAGCCATTGATTCATCTTGGAGAATGTTAGTCTCTTCGAGTATTGTGCTATCAGCAAGTGTAGAGACATGCTTAAGAGAAATTTCCTTAACTAGATTGCCTCAATAATCTTTAACAAAAGATCCTTTTTGCTTATGCACTTTGAGTAAGCAAGTACACTTTATAGCAGTTGACCTTAGTCTATCTATTCTGTGCAGGTTCAACTTTTCCTGACACCTTGAGATATATAAGGCAGTTTTCTTGATATATGCGAGCTTACCTTTTAACTTTTCCGTTAATTTCCTTTTTGATGATAGGCACAAAGATGATATACAAAAGTTCATGCAACTTCTCATTTACAAAATAAAGATCCTTTTTTAAATACTTGAAGAATGAGAGAGCTTCTCGTGGTCTGTTGCTTTAGACTGGCTTAATTTAATGAAGCTTTGACTGAGTAGAGACTCCTTCACTTCAAGAACTATTTGAGTTATACGGACTCCCTGTCATACTTGAATAAAATAGTTAGATAGACAATCGTACATACTTTATTTTAGCTAAGAGTCTTGATGTATATTATTAACAAATTATATAGGGTTCAGACTTCTTAGTCATGAATTCATACTTGATTCTAACAGGTAGAAATACATACTTGATCCCATAAAAAAAATTTTCCTGATCTGGTCTCATATGTTTTATTTTTGTCAGTTTAGTCCCATACATTTTAAACTTTTGTCAAGTTTATCCTAAACCACTTAACTTGGTTAATTGAGGTGTTGATGTGCCATTTAATTGTGATAAGTGTGAATATTAAGAGTTTTAATATGAATCGTTAGATATTGGGCATTAGTGATCGTTGATTCGACTCCGAATCAAAATCAACTCCTAACCCCAAACTTACAAGTCACAATGTCTCTCCCTCACCCTCTCTCCCTTTATTTTTTCTCTTCCTTCTTATTACCTATTTGGTAACCCTACATTATCCTCTAGTCCTATTTCACCTTTCTCTTTTTGCTAATTCTATAATTCATATCTCATAATCATAAAAGTTAGGTGTTGGATTTAATTAATACCCTTAAAAATTATCCATAGTTTTTTAGATAGTACCTTCAAATAAGTTTAGGGCAATACTCATTCCTCCCTTAATCCTCACATGCACACACATACATAATTATATTTGGGGTCAATTACAAAAAATTTAAAATCTGAATTACCTTCGAGTATTCTCAAAATTTACGGAAGGCCTCATTTCCCAAACCCTTCTTCATCATTTGTTCCAAATCTCCCCAATCTGGCTCCATATTTCATTGTCGAATGAGAGTTTAAATTGATGCGGAAGGTTGATGGCCTCCTTAAATGCTAAGGAAAAGACTGAACTAATTCCTTTGTATGTCAACAAGAACTACTATTATAGGAGAAAGGTAATTAGGTGTTCAAAATTTACACTATATTTATGGGAGAAAGACATATGATTTTTTTCGGTGGGCAAAGCGCATCCAAAAAGGAAGCATTAGGAACATGGATTATTGAAGCATACCAGAGGCAGAGCCTACGAGAGGTAGATGAATATAAGGCATCAATTTGTAAAAGAAAATAGAGCTTGTTAAAGTGGTGCTTGTGTTTGGAAGTATGGGGGTTGTTAGGGTTGTATGCTTGATATTGATGGTGCTCAAGTTGCACAATAAATAGTTAGGGGCGTTGTTAATAGTTAAAGGGTTTATTTTGGTTTAGCCTTCACCATTGGAAATGATATTTTTGTACATGTTTCATAAGTTGTGTTAGGTTTTGAGTTCAAATACTACCATGGCTTGGTTAAGTGTCTCTTTAAGGTGTGTTAAATATGGTTGTTAATGTAATGTGGTTGTGGAGGCATGTTAAAATGTAATGGACAATGTTTTAGAATTTTATTCTCAATTTTCATGTTGTATTGTTATTTAATCCATGTCATTTACTGGTATTTCTATAATTCAATATGTTGGAGTAAATAGCAAAGAACGAAAAATCCAATTGAAGATACATAAACATCAAATAAAGATAACTTCCCATTTATCATGTATTACACCCAAAATGGCATTAATTTAACCATTGCATCATATGTTTAAAAGTAACACAAAACATGTCGACTTGCTTCCATCATATTTTAACATTCATGTACTCCATCTAGCATATATCATATTAAGCAAGTTTTATAAATTTGTAATTATAGCTAATTCATTGCACAAATCCATATTCATATAAATATACCCTAAATGCTAGTTTAATTTTCACAGACTCAATGTTTGACACTTGGAGTGGGTTATGAGTCAATGCACAGATCCACACTCACCAAAAAGTACCCTAAATACTAGTTAAATTTTCACAGATTCAATGCCTGATGTTATTCTTGAGGTACACTTGGAGTGGGTTATGAGTCAATGCACAGATCCATACTCACCAAAAAGTACCCTAAATACTAGTTAAATTTTCACAGATTCAATGCTTAATGTTATTCTTGAGCACTAGTGGAAAAAATGGATATAACAACGGGATATTATTCACGGGTAGAAGAGGATCAGTGATAAAAACATGCGCGGTGACATTTTTGAAATTATAAGGTGAACATTTTAATCAGAGAAAACTATATATCCACGGTTAACATCATAACCGTGAACGTACCCATCAATATATATTCACGGTTGAGGAGTCAACCGTGGATATATAGTACCTGAAATATATATCGACGGTTGTGATCACAACCGTGAATATATATTGATGGGTACGTTTACGGTTATGATGTGAACCGTGGATATATATAGATGTCAATATTCACGGTTATATTTCCAACCGTGGATATATAGTTCAGGTTTTAGGGTTTAATCACTGGGTACTCTATGTCCACGGTTGTTTCTATAACTGTGAATATAGATTTAATATTTATCCACGGTTACGATACCAACCGTGGATATATAGTTAACATTTATCCACGGTTGTTTGTTAAACCGTTAATATATGTTTAATATATTCACGGTTATGAGGGGGAACCGTGAATATATATCCTTTCTGAAACTTCAAAAGCCGCGCCTTTCACTCTTTTTTCAGTTTCTCCTTACTTTCGCTGGTTATCGTCTTCTTCCTCGTCCTGCTCTTTGTTGGTCGTAGGCTTCTGGGTTCACTTCCTTCTTCTTTCGCGTGCCCTTCTTCTTCTTCGTTCAGCATTGTCAGGTAAGTGCTTCGTTGCCCTTCTTCTTTCGTTCACTTTTTAACCTCTGCTTCGTTGTTATGCTGTATAATCGTAATGGGTTTGCTTCGTTCGCTCTGTTTGTGTGTTTATTGTTGAAGCTGAACTCTGTCTCTGCTACTTTGACATTGCCTGTGACATTTTCATTGTTGTGGAGACGAGAAATGGCTGGCGAGAATTGATATCTTTTTCATTGTTGCTATTTTGACATTATTGCTATTTTTACATTGCCTCTGAACTCTGTCTCTGTCTCTGCTGAAATGGGTGACGAGAATTTTATTGTTTGTGCACCAAAAAAACGAAAGAATTGATATCCTTCAGAACAAAATATGTATTGAAATCAATTACCAAAAAAAAAGTACTGAAATAAAAATAGTAGCTGTAATGATCATACTGTTTTTGAGGTTGCAATATCTACAAAATTAGAATCATTTTAAGAAAAAAATATTTTAAAGGGAAATTACTTAGATATACATCATAGCTGGTGTTTTAAGAAATTAAATTGAGGAAACATGGAATTTGTTATAAGAGTTTTCTATCACATATAACATATACCCATACATACATAAAAAATTATAGAAAGTTTGTATTAGGAGAAGTATGTACTTATCCTACTTACGGTAGGTAGGAATTGGTCTTCCGTGTTACAATAATTTAGCGTAATAACACCATCGTTGCATAAATCCCATAAAAAATAAAATCTTACATCAATGTGTTTACTCCTTCCATGTAGAACTAGATTTTCAGACAATGTAATGGTAGAAGCATTATCACAAGACTATCTTGCTCTGTACTTTGATAGTTTGCATCGGACAGCTCCATAAGACCTGAAAGATATAGTAGACCGGTAAGTTCATCCCTAAAAAATAACCACAAATTCGATTACATCATTTTTAGAACTATACAATTCTAACTTATCTTGTGTTTTGTTTGACGCAGGGCGGTGGTTGGATACAATCTACTGATTGGAAACAAGCCCAAAGGAAAAACAGTTGTATGGGTGTACCCAAAAGTAAGTCAATCGTATTCATTCAAATCTTCAGTACATATTTTTTAAGTTCCGAATTCACTTATTCTATACTATATGTCCATTGTAGTCTTACAGGCAGAAGGGTACCTTTGAGTGTGGCTATTTCGTCATGCACACTATGCTGACCATTGTCCAACATCATTTAGTAGATGGATGGACAGAGGTAAGTCTCATCATTTGGACTACTTTTCTCCAATTTCATCAATTTCATGTAATAAATAAAGCTTTTGTTCTAATTGTTTTGTGCATTGTTTGCAGTACTTTAATGACCGGTCATTTTTCCCAAAGGAACTTGTAGATGATGTTAGAAGGCAATGGGCCTCACACTTCATTGAACTTAGGCAAAGCTAGATATAGGATCTTTATTCTTTTATATATGTATCTAGTAGGATTTAGGGTTTACTTTTATTAGATTACATTCAACTTAATTGTATATACTTTCATTTTTTAGGTTGTTATGAATTGATATAGAAAATAAATTGTTATATATATACATACCATTCTTTTGACATAGTGTTGCTGTGGCATACTGTATACTGTACTGGTTTGTCTGAATGCAGGGTTGGGAAACGATAAAACAGAATCCATATTAAAAAAAAAACCTCAGTATTTATTCACGGTTATGGCAACAACCGTGAATATAGACTATATTTATCCACGGTTACTACCATAACCGTGGATATAGATACATTTTATCCACGGTTGTCCATCACAACCGTGAATATAAGTATGGATTGGTTTCAGTTACATCCACTTATATTCACGGTTATGATGGACAACCGTGGATATAGATACATTTTATCCACGGTTGTCCATAATAACCGTGAATATAAGTAGTTTGTAACTGACACCTTTCAGTTCTTATATTCACGGTTATGCTCGATAACCGTGAATATAAATAGTAAGTTATATTCACAGTTGTTCTTAACCGTGGTTAGATGTGATTTATTACCACGGTTGTTAACCGTGGTTAAAGACCATCATCTACTACCACGGCTGCAACAACCACGGTTCTTTAACCGTGAATAAAGGCCTTTTTAACCGTGATTATATCCATTTTTTCCACTAGTGGAGGTACACTTGGAGTGGGTTATGAGTTGATTCTACTCCCTTGAGTGATCTGATGTGGTTGACTTTAATTTGTTGTTACGGGTGTATATGTGGAAGTTGTAGTCTCTTAACTCTCTTCCTCTAAGCTGGTGTAGTTAATGCATTCCTCTTTAATGTTTTCCTCAAGGTTGCTAATGTCATTACAGTAGTGGAAGCACCATTACTACCTTGTGTAGATTATGTAAATGCTAACTTTCTTGGAGCATGTTGTTGAACCAACTAGAGCATGCTAACATGTACGCCTTTTACTTTAAAAACTTTGTAGTTTGCACACTTATTGGTTGAAGACCTTTTTGTCTCTGTTGGACCTGTCGGCCCCATATCTTCTCCCATACAACTATTTTTCCTTGACTTGCCAAGGAGTCTCCTCGGTGGAGGAGGCATGACTAAATCAATACTGTCTTTATCAATGTCAACTAGGCTAATGTCAGGGAAGAGATGAATTACGCCGTAATATGTCAATTGATATGCCACCTTATTTTATAGGTTGGAAGTGTAGGCACCTTGATTAAGACTCATGTAAGTGATGGTTGTCAGTGCATGTATGCAAGGTATTCCTATAAAAATGGAAATCAATTTTAACTTGTTTACCAAAAAATTAAATCAAACATTTGTTATTGTCAAACAAAAACAAATATTCAATAACTAGAATCTCCTAATATTTGTCAAGACATATGTTAACCTTTAAGTCCACAAGGTAATGAATTTCATTGAAACCTAGAATACCATATGGCCAGTAGGGACAAGACTATATCGGTTGTTGAACCTTGTTAAAAGTCCCACATTGGAGGGTAATCCTTATCCTATGAGCTAGTTTTTAGGATTGAGTTAGACCTAATACTCAAATTTAAAATAGTATCAAAGCCTATCCTAGATCCATTGTTGGGTCACCCATATTGTCCAAGCTCAATTCCTTAGTGTGGGGGTGTTCTATAAGTCCCACGGGTCACCTGTATTCATCCACGTTCCATTCCTGAGCATGAGGGGGTATGTCGAAAATCCCATATTGACTAGAGATATGGTCAATCAAAAGTATATAAGGTGGAAGGTAATCCTATAACTCTACCCAGCCTAGGGGAAAAGGGACTTAAGTAACCTGAATAAAATGGTAGGTGTTAGGACTAATGGTGAGAAGGTCCATGCTGTTCCAAATGTCTTTGAGTTGCAAGATCAAAACCTTCCAGGGGTAAGAAGGGTAGTTGAATGCCATGTCATGGATGCTCTTGTTTCTCCATGGCCATAATAATAACACCTATTAGCTCAAATAACACTCCAAAAGAATAAGAAGGATCAAGATTGAAGTTAACCCAATCATACTAGTCTTGTTGGTAGAAATGGGATCTATAGAAGGGTAGAAAGAAGTAATTCCATAAGTTACTTACATGATGGCAATCACATAAAATATGCAAGGTATCTTCTTTAATGACCCCTATAATGGTGACACTAAGGTTAAACAGAACCCTAACAAGCAGTTCTCTTATGAGTGAGGAGTCTATTATGGTAGACCTTCCAACTGAAGATACTAACCCTTTTAGGTTCTTTAATCTTCCAAGTCCATTTCTAAACAAATGATAAATGAAGGCTTATGAAATTTGTGAGTAAGTTATAAGCACTGTTGACCGAGAATTGACCATCAAGAGTTCCAAGACAAATTCCCAAATCAGGGCCCTCCTTAGGATTAGAGGGAAGAACTGCATTCAATTTGATGTTTATTGAAGTAGGTAATAAATCATTTATGAAGTCCCAATTCCAATTGTAACAGTTATCAGTGAGATCAAACAACCTCAATCCTACGTGTTGGGGGTGAGGGGAATTTGGTTAACTTCTTCTATCAATCTAGGGTGACCTTGGAGCCAAGCTTGGTCTTATACCTGTATGGTATTTCCATATTCACTGCTCTAATGCTTGAAATAATAAGGATTAGGCCAGACAACAACTAGGCTTTTTTAAAAGGAGTTAGAGGAATGCATAATTTAATTATGAGAATTAGAATGGGGCCTATTTTACTCTTTAGGATATCTACCCACCAAGCATCTTCATGACACAAGCCATATTAAGATAGGACAAATCCCTGCAGCCTAAACCACTAACAACATAATATCTACACCTTCCTAGCTCTTCCCACATATGAATTGACACTGGAGTTTTTGAATTTCATTAATACATCCCACAAGAATAAACGTTGTCAATTTCATCATAGCATATATTAGAATGGAATCTATCACAGCCTTTGAGAGGGTAACCCAACCAATTAGGGATAAGTGTTGGGCTTTCCAACATGAAAGTTTTTTTTTAAGATATTATCAATTAAATAGTTAAACTCCTACTTTTAGGGCTTAGCCTATATTAAGGGGACTCGAAGGTACCTCCCCAGATTTGAAGCTTCTTTAAAAGCAGGCATGTTCATAATTCTTCTATTGAAAATCATCGGGACCTTCTTATAAAAAAAGAATTCAAGTTTTTTCTAGGATGATTTAGTGACCTGTTAAATCACCAAAGGATTGAAGGACTTCAAGAACCTTCTCCATATGCTCCACACAGGCTTTCCCGAATAAAAGATCATCTGTGAACATTAAATGTGAGAAAGTCTATAATTTTTTCTTGAAGTTTAAGAAGCTTGTTGTTTTGTTTTTATGCTTTAGGCTTGTGTTTGGTTGTATATTAAAAAAATAATGTTATGATGAGGGTGTGAACACCTATTTTGGTCTGGTCAATTTCCACCAAGAATGGACACCGGTCTGGGCCATGAGACATCGTCCAATGTCCAGAAGAAGAGGAACACCGGTCAGGGTCAGAGGGATACCGATCTGGGCCAATGAGGGAGACATTGTCCTACTGAGACCATCCAAGTAAGACCGGTGTCCTTTCTTATCCGATGTGGGAAGGCGCTTTCATGAACTTGATATCGGACCCATGTGACACCGTTCAAAGAGTCCGGTTGCCCATGCTGTGACTTGGAATCACACCACCCAAGTCGATCCTCGAATCCTGGGAGTGGCAGACAATGAATAAAAAAATAAAAACAATAAAAAACTCACCACCAGCCACTGTCCCCCACAACTGCTAGTGGCCAGGCTGTCACCACTACGCGTATGGATGAGTGGGAGCTTGAGCGGTCCAGGCACTCAGGCTCCAGAGAGCCTCTATAAATGCCTCAGCTGAAGAGGCATAAGGGTCCGCACTTTGAACCCCTGAATCCTGAGAAATTGCTCTGGTGTTCAAAACCCTAAGTCTTTCAGAGAATTACTCCAATTCTTGGTTATTTGTCTTGAGAAAAGAACTGGCCCCGAGGTTCTGAATCCAGTCACTAGGATACCCGCCCTTACCCTGCCTGAAGTAAAGTTCCCCCCTGCTGCTCAGACTCTGTCCAGAACCCCAATCAAAGTTCTTTATTTCAATCCCACGCCGGTTCCCCATTGAATTACTCTGGTTCTCCACTGAACCCCATATCGTTCCTCCCCTAAGCTCCACATCGGCTCTCATAGCGGTTCAATCCCCTTATCACTTCGGCTGCTGTTCTTGCCTACACCGGTTCAGACCTGAGGATCGGCTCTTTTCAACACCTCCACCACACCGGTTACAATCCTCTCCATTTTTATCCATATTTTAGTTCATTTTATTAGTTAGTTTTACATTGTTTGTTTTGTTGCCAAGTCTGTCATTTTTGTTAAATTTATTCTCTTGGTTAAATTTGTTCTGTTGCCAAAACCTCTCTTTATCCTGTCCAGTGATAATAATGATAAAAACAAATATTTTTTCATGTTTATTGTGATCAATGTAAAAGTCGTTTTAGCCAGTGTCGTGCGGAAGCACTTCTGCCTACACTATTCTTAAAGATCATACACGTGCGGAGAACTTCGCCTTGTATGCATCATTCCTATGAATTCCACCCATCCCTAAATCCCTGGCTTCATCCAAAACACCCCTCGTCAAGAACTATGTAACCCTGATTTCTCGAAAACTCAAGAATACGTAGGAGCAGGACTTAACTCCTGTCGGGCCCACTTCTTTTCCCTTCTCGTTCTTCTTTAAAAATTTGTTTCACCCCTATCATTTTCATGAAAGTCAATTTAGACGCGGCGTCTTGTTGATTTTCTTCCATTTTTTTCTTGGTCTCTATTAACTCGGACGAGATATTCTGTTAACTCCTTTCATCCCCCAACACAACACCTTGATGAGAGAATGACTAATTTGGACAAGACATCCTGTTAGCATTTTTTCCTGTTTCCACACTCACATCCCTATTAAAAGGCCAAAGTTAATTGTGACGGGACGTCCTGTTAACCCCTTTCTTTTCCCGACCTTGTATCATGTTGAAAGGATGATTAATTTAGATGAAACGTCTTGTTAGCGTCCTTCCCCCTTCTTTATGTTTTCCCCATTAAAATCAAGGTTAATTTGGACGAGACATCCTGTTAACCTTGCTCTGATCCTTTTTATTAGTCTGTTCTGTTCCCTCCATTTCAAAGAAAAAGGGAGAAACAAAATAAGTTTTTAAAGGCTACTTACGCTGCGCATTTTCAATCTTGGTACTGTTTTTAACAGGTGATGTAGGGTGTTAATACCTTCCTTACTCGTAACCGACTCCTGAACTTGAATCTCACTTTTTCTTAACCAGTGCTTTGTCAAAGTTTTTTCCCAAGGTTTTTTCCTATGGACAAAAACATTGGTGGCGACTCCCTGTTCTGAGTTATTTCTTTTTTCGAGGGTTGGCCGCGCCACCATGATGTCGGTCGTGACAGATGGCGACTCCGCTGGGGACAATAAGAGAGTCAGGTCAGTTTGGTTGAAAGCGCGTGTTTTCTTTTCTATATAGCCTTTGTTTGCTTTATTTTCTTTCCTTGTTTTATTTTTCTGTTAGTAGTGTAAAATGTCTGTTCTTATTTTAATTGCATGTCGTTATTTATATTATTGTCAATTTTTACATGAATATTGAACCCTAGGGTAGGTGACGATGTGTTTTTCTGTAAATATTGAACCCTAGGGTAGACGACTTTGTATCTTTCTCCTGTGTTTGCTCTTTGTGCAGAATGAGGTAAGGTAAAAAGGTATTGAATGCCCTTTCACACACTACACTCATATTTTTGCACACACTTATGAGTGGCGCCTTATACCCAGGCCCCAAATCAAGCTTAAGTTAGGGGAGGTTGGTAGCGGTGTCGTTTGGGATGTACTACCCATCGGGTGATCGTCAGAACCTCAACTAGAGTTTGACCTTTCATGATGTACGCACCTAGTATATTCCTTACTGTTGCGACCATATCATGAGTAGGATCTTGGCTATAGTAACCTTCTAGAAATCTAGTGTAACCCATCCAATGTGAGGAGTTACTCTTAGATGAGCCGTAGGGCTTAGAAAAGACTTTTAGAAAAACCCGACCTAGGCCACGAAAGGGCAGACTTTACTTTACCTTACATCATTTTCACTTTCCCTTTTAATCCAAATGATTGAATTACCTATCCGTCGAAGGAATTGCTTTATTTTGAAATAATAGCTCACTCCTTTGAAATACTCAGTAATCTTCGGACGGGTGGATAATTCCCTTTTTATCGCGTACTTCTAAGTCCTGAGTCATAGATTTTCCTAGTCGTCAAAAAGAAAAAATAATTCTTTTTGTTTCCCATCCAACTCAGGCATCAATGACGATTAGAAGACCTATGACCCCTTAGACTTGGACTCGCACGAGTTTTGGTAATCGCTGCTTCCCCAAGTAAAAATTGCTTTGCATTAAACCAATGAGGGAAGTACTGGTTTCAGAACATGACAGTGACTGATTCCTCTTCTTTTTCTTGGTATTCACAGGAGACTATTCAGAATTTAGCAGTATCTCTGAGCAAGTATGGAAATTAACATGGAACATGACAATTGTGGTACAAATGTGACAGAATTAAGGAAAATATTACATCTTAAAGCCAAGAAGATTGATACTGGTAGTCTACAAGCAATGGGGAAAATATTAAACCTGACTCAAAAGATGGCCTTTACAAGAAAATATGGGAAGATTTTAAAGCTCTTTGAAGTCAAAGTACAAACTGGGGCGATCACGGCCTTGGCACAGTTCTATGACCCACCCCTCAGATGTTTCATATTCAGGGACTTTTAGTTGGCCCCGTCCATAGAAGAATTTGAGCAGATACTGGGAATGCCTTTGGATGAGAAAATTCCCTACCGCCATCTTGATCATTATACAACTATCGCTTCGGTCACCCGTGTTTTGAAAGTCCATCCTGAGACCTTAAAGAGCGCACAAATGAATAGAAATCAAATTCCCAGGTTTACTTGAGAATTTCTCGAAAGGCACATGTAGGTTTTGACAGATAAGGAAGAATGGGAAGCTTTCATGGACGCTTTAGCACTTACTATCTACGTGGTTGTTTTGTTCCCTAACTTGGACAACTATGTGGATTATGATGCCATCACAGTCTTCCTGGCTCGTAAACATAGGCTTGAGAATCCCGCCACGGCTGTATTGGCCAATGTGTACTACATAATGGATTTTTACCATATGCAAGGGGGAAGAGGATCATTTGCTGCTTACCCATTCTGTATGTTTGGCTTACATCTCACACCTTCCATCAAATATGCAAGGCTGAGTGTCCAGTTTCTGATTTGAAATATTGTCAGTTGGCAATAAAGAATGGACGTGAATGGGCCAATCATCTTGTGGGTCTTACAACTGAGAAGGTCAGATGGTATCCTCAATGGCTAGAGGTCGATTCAATCATTCATCATTATGGAAGCTATCCTAATGTTCCTCTTATTGGCACAATAGGGTGTATCAACTATAATCCTACCGTAGCCAAGCGGCAGTTGGCCTATCCTTTGCTTGGGCCACCAGATGAAGAGCTACTCACTCCTTTCGTTCTGTATTATGCGAAAGGAAACTACACATCTACCGTTTAGGACATAGCCAATGCATGGAAGAAAGTCCATAAGATGGGAAAAGAATTAGGGGCCGAAGCCACGCTGTGGGAGCAGAATACCATGAATCGGTCTTGAACAGGGTTTCTATTGTAAAATTACCCTTTAGAGGTCCCCCATACCATTCTACAAGTATTCTCGCTCCACCGCTCATCATAGAGGACAAAGCCACTCGGGCTTTGAAGGCTCAGATAGAGGAATTGATGGCCAAGAATAAAAAATTAGAAGAAGACCTTTTGAGGTGTCAACAAGAATATGCTCTTCAAAAGAAAGAAAATTCAGAAGGAAGACAAGCCATGGATGAGATGCGGAAAAAATGGAAGATTGAAGAAGACTACAGGGAAAAACAAGACCAGTGCCTTCGTGCAGCCAATACTCAACTGAAACTGAAAGGCCAGCAAAGTGACACCATTCTGGCTAAAAAACAATCTCTAAAAGACTTACTGGTACAATCCAAAGAAAGGGAAAAAGAGACTTTGGTACAAAAAGGGCTGCTACAATCCCAGGTCCACAAGTTGGAGCAACAGCTGGATGAAGTAATGAGAGCCTGTGAACGGGAAATAAATAATGAACGGTGGAATGCCATCAATGTTGAGCAACGTTGCCAAGAGACCACGTTACTTTTAGAAGATGAACTGGCTCGGCAAGATGAAGTCATCCATTCCTGGATGGATCGCTTCGCCAACCTGGCATACTTAGCCAATGGGGTCCAGGAAGATCTTCCATCAATGCTTAAGCAGGCCGAAGGGATGATTAATCCTCTCTCCACCCCAAGAGAGATTTCATCGTTTTTGAATTATTATCAAGAAAGAATTTGTAAAATGAGGGGCATGATTACCCGGGCCAGGAATGGCTAAAATATTGTAATCAAACCTTTCCAGTAATATTGTATCTTCACAAAAGTATGGAATAATAAACTATTTTGCCTCCACAATTGTCTCATGTTAATTTTTGCTTTACTACTTTACCTAGTACTTTTGAACGCGACGTTCTGAGGAACGGTCAGAGGATACGCGCTAAATTCGGAATTGCACCCAGCGTATATCCTTTTATCTTTGCTTTATCATTTCCCTTAACTACTTTTTTTCTATTTTTCTAACAAGCCTTTGTGTTTCTTTAGACATTACGGGTAAGCACCCCTACGAGACTAGGCTCAGAAAGAAACTCATGGCTGAAATAGAATAAGAGAACGAGAGTTTGAGAGCCGAACTCAGTCAGTTGAAGGAACAAATGGACGAGATGACCAAGCTGTTAGAGAAGAGAGTCATAAAGAGGGGTTCTTCTACGGGAGTTGAATACGTCAGACAACAGCCTCCTACCCCATGACACCCTCAGGGTCCATCTGGAGAACCAAATCCTAACTCAACAGCACCTCCCCTTACTGTTCGCATAAGGAGACCAAACCCTGCTGACATTCCGCAGCATACCTTTGTGGATGCAGAGGGTAATGCTATACCCTTTCCGTTATATGGCTTGCCACCAGGGTATTTTTCCCCACTCCAAGAAGAGCCTAACTAACAAGGGCCGATTCCTCATACCGCTCAACCAAACATTCTGCCCATTCAGGAATTTTAAACAACTCAAGTCCAGACGCAAGCTACCCAAACAAAATCTGCCCAACCAGTCTACATAACCCAAACTACTACTAGACCTCACGCTTTATTACTAAACACCGACCCAACACAAGTCCCTCAGCCCTTCGGGTATACAAGTCATCACATTACCACTGGTTCGAATGCTACTATTGCTACCCAAGAAGGAAGGCAAAAAGTCTTGAAAAGAAGACTGAGAGCAATGGAGGGAGTAAAAGGATTTGGGATAGGAAGTGCTACAGAACTCTGCTTAATTCCCGATGTCATTATCCCTCCCAAGTTCAAAGTGCCAGAATTCGATAAATACAGATGATTAACTTGCCTGAAGAATCATCTTACCATGTATTGCCGGAAGATGGCATCACACGCTTCCAATGACCCTCTGTTGATTCATTATTTCCAGGACAGCCTGGCTGGAGCGGCCCTCACTTGGTATAACCATCTTGAGCGGTCTCGTATACGCTACTGGAAAGATCTGGCAGACACTTTCATGCAACAATACAAATACAATCTGGACATGGCACCAGATAGAGTACAATTGCAAAATATGACAAAGAAAGATAACGAGACGTTCAAAGAGTATGCCCAGCATTAGCGTGAAGTAGCGACATAAGTTGACCCTCCCTTATCTGAAAAGGAAGTGGTTTCTATGTTTATCGATACGCTCCAGTCGCCTTTTTACGATAGGATGATTGGGAGCGTTTTGTCTCATTTCTCTGATATTGTCACTATTGGAGAAAGAATAGAGAATGGACTGCGAACCGGAAAGATTGCCCGGGGCCCATCTGGGGCAGGGACGACAAAAAAGCCAACACTCGGAGAGGGCAGGAGAAGAGACGGAGAAACTAACTCGATCTCTTATAACCAGAAGAGAAACCAGTCAATGCCGCCTACCCCCATCACCTTTCCACCAGTCTATCCTAACGCACCACACCCATATGTGGCTGCAATTCAGAATCCAAATCCACCCCACTTCCGACCACCTGTTACCCGACCACCAACCCCAACACAAGCACCATACCGATCACCCCAAGCACCATACCAACCATCACATGTAAACCAACCGCCAAACCCAAACCTAAGAAGGCAGAACAACGACCACACCCAGATTCAATTTGATCCCATCCCCATGACCTATACCGAGCTTCTCCCTTATCTTATTAAAAATACATTGGTGGTTCCCTGTCCTTTGAGGCCACTTCAGCCACCTTACCTAAGAGGGTATGACCTGAATGCAAGGTGCGATCACCATGCCGGTGCACCGGGGCATTCTATAGAGAATTGCTTGGCTTTGAAGTTTAAGGTAAGGGATCTGATCAGGGCCGATTGGATAAGTTTTTGGGAGGGGAACCCAAGTGTAACAACAAATCCTTTCCCCAATCATAGAGGGTCAGGGATTAATGCTGTTGGGGAGGGGGAAGAATGTATTTCGAGGGTCGAGGACATAAAAATGCCTTTGGAAGCAATTCACTCCCTCCTACTTGAAAGGGGACTGATAGAAGGGTCATGGGATAAAAAGTACAATGAAGAACAACCTGTGGGGCGACGAGGCTTCCAAAAAACCCTTCAAGAACTCATAGACAGCCACACTGTGGAGATTTACAGACGCTGTGAAGGCGAAATAAACATGGTACAAGAACAGACCGGGGTGCAGGCTCCAAAGCCCCTAGTCATATTTTAAAACAAAAACACACCGGCAACCCCAGATCCTCCCAGAACTGTCATTTCAGTGCAAACGCCTACTCCGTTCCCTTTCAAGGATTTTAATGTCGTGCCATGGAAATATGGTACAGACGTGGTCATCACCAACCCGGTGGCAGTTGATTCTGCGCCATCCTCCTCTGTTATAAATATTGTCGGGGATGGAGGAATGACTCAGAATGGGAGGGTATATGTACCTCCCAAATCAAAACTTGATAAAGCTATTGGAGAGATCAAAGCTAGGAAAGAAGGAACCACTGACGAAGCAAAAAGGGCTGTGACTGAGGAAGAAGCCCAGGAGTTTTTAAAGTTTATTTGCCACAGTGAGTACCAGGTGCTTGATCAATTAAATCATACCCCAGCCAAAATTTCTTTGTTATCCCTGTTGATGAATTTCGAACCACATCGGAACACATTGATGAAAGTTTTAAGTGAGGCCTCTGTCAAGCACGACTTACCTGTCGACAAGTTTGGAGGTATAGTGGGACACATTGTTGCCAATAATTACTTGACCTTTATGGATGACGAAATACCCACCGAAGGAACAGGGCACAACAAAGCCCTTCATATTTCTGTAAAGTGTCAAGATCATATCTTGGCAAAGGTACTTGTCGATAATGGATCATCCCTAAATGTAATGCCAAAAACCACATTGGCAAAGTTGCTGTTCGATGGGACGTATATGAGGCCTAGTTCCATGGTGGTACGGGCTTTTGACGAAACTCGACGAGAGGTCATGGGAGAGATTGAGTTGCCGATATAGGTCGGACCCTGTAACTTTCAAGTTCTCTTCCAAGTCATGGATATTACGCCCGTCTACAGTTGTTTGCTAGGACAGTCGTGGATCCATTCGGCTGGGGTAGTCCCTTCCATGCTGCATCAGAAGTTGAAATTCATCATTGACAACAAACTAGTGATTGTTTCCGGGGAAGAAGACCTTTTGGTCAGCAAGCCTGTCACTACCCCCTAATTGAAGCAGCCGAGGAAGCCCTCGAGACTTCATCCAGGCTTTGGAAATAGCCAATGTGACAAGCATTGCAAGAACATCCTTCCCAAGCGTACCCCTAGTAGTGGTAAGAACGATGTTACGGGAAGGATACAAGCCAGGAAAAGGACTGGGGCGTGAATTGGAAGAAAGAATCCAACCTATTTGCCTCCCAGAGAACAAGGACAGATATAGCCTGGGATACAAACCCACGACAGCTGACAAAAAGAGGGTCGGGGATGAAAGAAAGGAAAGAAGGATGGCTTGCCTCACTGGTAAGGAATTCAACACCATGAGAACCCTCATTTGTGACCTCTATTAGGAGCTTTCGAAGTGCAGGGATAATGCATTTAGATCAGGTGACCATGATTGAAGATGAGCCCAGTCATAATGCGGAGTTTGTGTATGCTTGTTTACCGGATCAGGAGCTGAATAACTGGGAAATCATGGAGTTCCCTACGACTATGAATGTTTTGTCAAAGTAATCATATTATCTTATAACTTGTCAGTCCCTCTGCTATGCCTAAGGCTTTGGGACCTCTTTTGTAACAAAGGCAAAAACCTTGTTTATTTATTTGATTTAGTGAACACTGTCTAATTCCAGTACCTCGTCTTTGCTTGATTCCTTTTTCTTAAGCCTTTCACTTGCTTGTTTTCTTTTTCATTCGCTATAATACAACCAAATACAGATCCAAAAATGATTCCTCTGAGAGCAGCAAGAACTTGGTTTTATTTCACGATTCTGATTATCTGAACGATTACGCCCATAAGGAAAGTGAGGGAGACTTTGAACCTTTGCCCGAGTTGACAAGGTTAATGGAACAGAGGGATAAGGAAATTCAACCACATCAAGAAAAGGTTGAAACCATTAACCTGGGGAATGAAGGGGAGGTTAAGGAAGTCAAGATTGGCACCTTCTTGAGTAAAGAGCAGTGAGATGAACTGATTAAGCTGCTTAGGGAGTTTTGGGACATCTTTTCATGGTCATATCAAGATATGCCGGGGTTGGATAACAACATTGTGGAACACAGGTTGCCTTTAAAGCTAGAACGTCCACCGATCAAATAGAAGCTACGACGAATGGAACCAGAAATGCTCCTTAAGGTTAAAGAAGAAGTTAAGAAGCAATTTGATGCTGGTTTCCTAGCCGTAGATAAATATCCTCAATGGGTAACAAACATAGTTCCCGTTTCAAAGAAAGACGGAAAAGTGAGGATGTGTGTGGACTACCGAGACTTGAATCGGGCCAGCCCTAAGGCTGACTTTCCTCTACCTTAGATCAACGTATTGGTCGACAATACAGCTTAACACTCTATTTTCTCATTTATGGATGGATTTTCGGGATATAATCAGATCAAGATGGCACCTGAAGATATGGAGAAAACCACGTTCATCACTCTGTGGGGCACCTTTTGCTACAAAGTAAAATCCTTCGGGTTGAAGAACGTTGGAGCCAACTATCAAAGGGCAATGGTGACTCTCTTCCACGATATAATGCATAAAGAAATAGAAGTCTATGTGGACGATATAATTGCTAAATCCAGGTCTGAGGAAGGGCACATTACTGATTTAAGGAAACTTTTTGAACGATTAAGAAAATTCAAGCTTAGACTGAATCTAGCCAAGTACACTTTTGGCGTGAAATCCGACAAACTGTTAGGATTCATCGTAAGCGAAAGAGGGATAGAGGTTGATCTTGACAAGGTCAAGGCAATTCTGGAAATGCCTCCTCCTCGTACGGAAAAGGAAGTCTGAGGGTTCCTAGGAAGGTTGAATTACATCACCCGATTCATTTCCCAAATGACAGCAACCTGTAAGCCGATTTTCAAGTTACTTCGTAAAAACCAACCCGGGCAATAGAATGAAGATTTCCAAATAGCATTCGAAAAGATAAAGCAATACTTGTTAGAGTCGCCAATCTTGGTGCCACCCATTCCTGGGAGACCACTGATCCTGTATTTGACCGTGCTGAACGAATCCATGGGATGCGTATTAGGTCAACATGATGAGACTGGGAAGAAGGAGTGTGCCATTTATTACCTGAGAAGGAAATTCACCGGATACGAGATGAGATACTCTTCCCTCAAAAGAACATGCTATGCATTTGCTTGGGCTGCCCGGCGCTTACGGCAATATATGCTCAGTCACACTACATGGTTGGTGTCTAAGATGGATCCCATTAAGTACATCTTTGAAAAGCCAGCTTTAACCAGAAGGATCGCTCGTTGGCAAGTGCTACTAACAGAATATGACATAACATATGTCACCCAAAAGGCCATAAAAGGGAGTGCGCTAGTAGACTATTTGGCACATCAACCCGTTAGGAGTTACCAACCAATACAACATGACTTCCTGGATGAAGATATTTTAGCTCTTTTCAAAGGTGAAGGTGGTTAGGAAAGTAGGTGGACCATGAGGTTTGATGGATCTTCCAATACATTAGGACATGGAATTAGGGTCGTCCTAATCTCACCTGACAAGGAATTCATCCCCATTTGCGCTCGACTATGTTTCGATTATACTAACAATGTTGCTGAGTATGAGGCTTGTTCTTTGGGGATACAAGCGGCTCTGAACACGGGAATAAAAAACTAGAAGTTTATGGGGACTCTGCATTGGTTATCCATCAATTGAGGGATGGGTGGGAAACTAGAGACAGTAAACTAGTTCCCTATCATGCTCACATCAAAGAGATAATCATAGAGTTTGATGAAATTAACTTCCATCATATTCTACAGGACGACAACCAAATGGCAGACGCTTTGGCCACCCTTGCTGCGATGTTTGAGGTCAGCAGTGAATATGAGGTGCCTCTCATTGAGGTAAAAAAATGACAAGAACCTGCACATTGCCAGGCCATAGAAGGGGAACCAGATGGCAAGCCTTGGTATCATGACATCAAAAGGTACCTCCAATGCCAAGAATACCCTGAAGGCATCACCGATAATGACAAACGAACCTTGAGAAGGCTTGCTATGGGTTATCTTCTAAGTGGCAACGTACTACACAAGAGAAATTATGATTCCGTCCTCCTTCGTTGTGTTGACACCGTTGAGGCAAATCAAATCATGAGAGATGTCTATGAAGGATCTTTCGGAACTCACACAAATAGGCATGCCATGTCAAGAAAGATCTTAAGTGCGGGATATTATTGGATAACCATAGAAACAGACTGTTTTACTTATGTACGGAGATGTCATAGATGTCAGATATATGCTTATCACATTCATGTGCCACCTTTATCCCTAAACGTATTGTCAGCACCATGGCCCTTTTCAATGTAGGGTATGGATATTATTGGGCCCATTGAGCCAAAACCCTCGAACGGTCATCGTTTCATTTTAGTCGCCATCGATTATTTTACCAAGTGGGTGGAGGCAGCTTCATACGCCAATGTAACAAAGAATGTTATAGTCAAATTCATCAAGCGTGAATTGATATGCCAATACAGCCTACCAAGCTAGATCATTACTGACAATGGTATAAATTTGAACAACAAGATGATGAAGGAACTCTGCGAAAGCTTCAGAATCTCCCACCATAACTCCTCTCCATATCGGCCAAAAATGAATGGAGCAGTTGAGGTGACTAACAAAAACATCAAGAAAATAGTGCAAAAAATGGTGGTGACCTACAAAGATTGGAATGAAATGCTTCCCTTCGCTTTGCATGGATATCGGACCTCGGTACGAACCTCGACAGGGGCAACCCCATTCTCCTTGGTTTATGGAATGGAAACAGTACTACCTTTTGAAGTAGAGATCCCATCCCTCAGGGTGATCATGGAGGCTAGACTGAAAGAGGCTGAGTGGATCCAGGCCAAGTACGACCAATTGAACCTAATTGACGGGAAAAGGTTAATCGCTCTCTGCCATGGGCAGCTGTACTAAAAGTGCATGAAGAAGGCGTACGAAACGTAAGTCCGACCCCGACGGTTCCAGGAAGGGGACTTGGTCCTTAAGAAGATTTTACCGATCCAGAAAGATATCCAAGGGAAGTGGACGTCTAATTATAAAGGGCCATATGTCATAAAGAAAGCCTACTTTGGAGAGGCTTTAACCCTCACCGACATGGATGGAGAGGATCTGCCAATGCCTATAAACGCCGACGCAGTGAAGAAATACTTTGTATAAAAAAATAAAAACATAAAAGAAATATAAAAAAAGGGAAAGAGGGCTCACTAGGCTGCAAACCTGAAAAGGCGACCTAGGCAAAAGTTAGAGCTACTTGGTGAGTCGAAAACACAAAAGGGAGGCTTAGACAAAATTAAAACCTAAAGTCCTGGCACGGTGGCATAAACTCTTCAAGCTGAAAATGAGAAAACCCAAACTGGGGCATATGGGTCATTGTCAAGTCACATTCTTAAAAGCAAAATCAGAAGATGGACATGAAATCATGAGGAAGAATCAAGATTCTCACCGCTCTTAGGAAATCGCTGGAGGATTCATGAGCCTTCCCTTTTCCGCTTACTTTTAATTCTCTATGCCTTATTGCACCTGTTTGTTTTACATTACTTTCATTACCATTGTACATGCCTGACGTTCATATTTACCCTTCTTTCTGTACGTGTTCAAGACTAAAGTCTTATAAATAAATGAGTTTTTCCAAAAAAAATTGAAAATGGAAACGACAAAACATGAAGTTGTGGGGGATAAAATATATCTCAGCGCCAAACCCTGCTTCGGAAGAGCATAACAACCTTCGCTAGGCATGCTCACCAAAGTCAGGAGTTGTTTCTATTTTATCCATGAGTTGTCTCAGAGCCAGTCTCCAAGGAGTTTCACCTGAAAGTCTCAATTTGTTCTGTGCTACTCACTTTCCTTTCAAGGGGTGGCCAGGATCCATGATCCGGAGGCGGGTATTCGCCAAAGCTCTCTCCCCAGCAGACCCATTACTCACCCCAGGAGGAACACACATTAAGAACTCCTCCCGAGTAAGCCTACAGATTGGACTCATCTCTCCAGTGAAGACCCTTTCCTATAGGACTTAGGAAAACTTATTTGTCCACAGTAGAAACACAATCCAATAATCAAGCATATCCCTTTCACCAGCAAAATACCTCCCAAAAAATGACTCCAAGCAGAATTCTCTTTCCCCAAGTAGAATCATCAAATCGTATCCCCGGTAAAACCACGATTGCCGTAAAATGGGGACCGACCAAAGTTTTCTTCCCCAGTAGAGTGACAGCCCAAGAAGCAAACTATCATCAAATCCTCTCCCTGGTGAAACTACAATTATCACGGAACCGACACCAATCGAATCCTCTTCCTAATGGAGTCACAACTACTGGCATTTGCACTCCTCCACCCGTCCTTTCCTGATCGCCACGTTAGGCGTCTTTCCCCTCCATGTTGTCATATTCTCCCCACCAGCGAATAGTCCAAACCTAGGGCATCACCCCAGGTTTCATTCCTCTCTGTCAAGGGGAAAAACCCCAAGTTCCTTCAGTCCTTCCAAAACTGGGGCATCACCCCAGGTCTTTTCTCTTTTAGCCAAGAGGCAGTACCCCAATATTCTTTCAATCATGTCAAACCAGGGCATCACCCCGGGTCTTTTCTCTTTCAGTCAAGGGGCGGTACCTCAAATTCCTTCAACCTTCCAAAACTCAGGCGTCACCCCAGGTCTTTTCTCTTTTAGCCAAGGGGCAGTACCCCAAGATTCTTTCAATCATGTCAAACTGGGGCATCACCCGAGGTCTTTTCTCTTTTAGACAAGGGGCAGTCCCCATGATTCTTTCAATCATGTCAAAACTGGGGCATCACCCCATGTCTTTTCTCTTTTAGCCAAGGGGCAGTACCCCAAGATTCTTTCAATCATGTAAAACGGGGGCATCACCCCAGGTCTTTTCTCTTTCAGTCAAGGGGCGGTACCCCGAATTCCTACAACCTTCCAAAACTAGGGCATCACCCCAGGTCTTTTCTCTTTTAGCCAAGGGGCATTACCCCAAGATTCTTTCAATCATGTCAAACCGGGGCATCACCCGAGGTCCTTTCTCTTTTAGCCAAGGGGCAGTACCCCAAGATTCTTTTAATCATGTCAAATCGGGGAATCACCCCAGGTCTTTTCTCTTTTAGCCGAGAGGCAACACCCTCAGTCTTTACTTTCCTATCAACCGAGAGGCAACACCCTGAACCTTTACTTTCCTGTCAACCGAGAGGCAACACCCTCAGTCTTTACTTTCTTGTCAACCGAGAGGCAACACCCTCAACCTTTACTTTCCTGTTAACCGAGAGGCAACACCCTCAACCTTTTACTTTCCTGTCAACCGAGAGGCAATACCCTCAGCCTTTTACTTTCCTGTCAACCAAGAGGCAACACCCCCAGTCTTTACTTTCCTGTCAACCGAGAGGCAACACCCCCAGTCTTTACTTTACTGTCAATCGAGAGGCAACACCCCCAACCTTTACTTTTCTGTCAACCGAGAGGCAACACCTTCAACCATCAGCCAAAAGGGTAATCCTCGATTAATCGTTCCTGTTAAAACTGGGACATCACCACACTTCTTTTTAGAATTTAGGAAAATATATATATAATAAATAAATAAAAATAATAAAAGATCAAGGATCCGGTGTTGACGTCGGTTCGGAGGGTTCAACCGAGACCGACGAGGCCATACCAATGTCATAGCAAAGCAGAAGTCCATATCCCGTCCAAGACCAAACAGAACTTACACTGGTGAAAACCTTGGGCTAGGCTAGGATAAGAGATCAGTGTTGTCAATCAGTTCCACACCGGCTGAAGCTTAAAAGGGGTTTAATTGGTTTGACTTGGATAAATGATTTCAGCGTGACGATGTGTAAAGGTGAAAATGATGTTATTATTATTACTTCGTCCAAGAGTTTGATTCCCTTGGTTGGGTCAATGGTCTCGAGGGACGATGTGAAAAGGCCAAAAACGATGTTATTGATGTTGCTTCGTCCAAAAGTTCAATTGGTGATTAGACAATGTTGTGTGGACAGTGTTATTTCAAGTTTTCATCAGTTATGCATCGGTTAAAGGTCCAATAACTTGCAAAAATTAAAGAGTTAAGGGGTTGAGAAGAAACAAAGAAGTATGAAAAGTCATTCCATTAAAAGAAAAGGCACTACGGCCTTACAAGTTTTCAAAATTCTGGACCCTATCCCGGAACAAGGCAAGCAAAAAGAAACTAATTTATACACCGGCGGTGGGGGAGCCCTGTTCAACAGTAGCTGTCCTCTCAGAATCTTCTGACACCGTCCTCAACTCTATACTTTGGCCTTCAGGGAGAGGCAGAGGTTCATAAGGAACATCCTCAGGTTCCACTGCTTGACCCTGGTCCATAGCATACAGGTGCCCACCATGAAACTCATAGTAGACACCTATACCATTCAAGTTAAGTTGCACAACAGAGTTCCGGTGTATAACTTGATGAACGACCGAGCTAAAGGCGACGTCGGCTAATTCTGAAAATTCAGTCATCTCTTTCTCTCTTTCTTATCGTTCTTAGACTTAGGCCTCCTTCACAACGGCGACCTCAACTACAAGCTCCTCATTCTTCTTTTCCACCTCGGCCCGTCCAGCCAAGGCTTCATCAAGCTTAGCCTGAAGAGCTTTAAGAGCATCCTCTGAGGCCTTGTGCTTAGCCTCAGCCTCATTCGCCCTCTTAGTAGCAGAGTTGTACGCCGTAGTGAGTTCAGCCAAATCTTCCTAGCTCTTAGCCAAAGCAGTCTAGGGCTCCACTCTTAGGGCTTCAGCCTCTTTCATCCGGTCTAGGCATTGTTTAAGCTCGAGACTAGAGTAGTAGGATTTACCTAAGGATTGAAGGACCCTAGCCACCTCGATCAAGTTGAACATGGCTCCTTTGACAGTGCACCTCATCTCGGGAGCAGGAAGATCGTCCTTCAGCTTGAAAGGGATTTGGACACGTGGCGGTGTCTCCCCGATACATTGTAAAAACTCTGAAATGCTGGAGTTGTAGTGGGGGGCGTTCTCGTCGACAGGCTGGGTTCGATCCAAGGCAATGTCATCACCGGTAGCCGCCTTCTCCTCACGCTGTGCCTCTACCCCGGCCTCAGCCCTTTTGGCCTTGTGCTTTATGGCCTTAGAACTTTGGCCAGTGTGGGCGCACTTTTTATTCGGAGCCCCTTTAGCTGGACCCAGGGCCAGATTCCCAACCTTGTCAGCCGGGATGCTAACCCCTTTGGCCGCTGCGCCTCGGAGTCACCCTGTTCTCCACATCGGTAGTAGCAGCGTTTCTGGCTTCGGCTTGTTCCCAGAGTTTCTTCAAAATGTCAATCTGAGCCATTTCACCTAAAAAAAAGAGTCGTTGTTAACACCGAAAAAGAGGATATACCCAAAAAAATCTACCTAAGTAAGTATCCCGATGGGACTTCTCCCCGAGAAGGTTTCTGCAGGAAATTTTGGCAAGGATGGAGTACCCTTTAGAGCGTCCAACACCTTCTTGGACTCGGTTGACAAGACACTCTCACTGACGGAGTAAGCATTACTGGTCAAGAGGAAGTACTCGTGAGTCCAGCCGGTGTAGAACTTCCTGGAAAAATCTGAATTCTCCCAGAACCGGTCTTCCTGCATTAACCTTGACCTTGACATAGGAGTGTTTGAAGATGACTCTATCCGTCTTGGCCGACTCGGTGTAGCTCTCAAAGTTCACCACTTTGGCATCACACCGGAGATTGATAAAGCCAAGGCCGCCGCCTGCGTTACCCCAGCGCATCACCCTACAGTATGTGAAGAAGAGGGCGACGGTAGGGACGAAGTGGAAGTACTCCCCCGTACCTCCAAAGACTTCACCAAGCCCCAGCCGTTGGGGTGAAGCTGGCTGGGAGAGCAGTCCAAGAACCAGAGTACTCCCATTTCGAACTCCGTGAGTGGGAAACGGATGCCGATCCTGGAAAACAGCATCTCGTACATGAAAATATATCTAGATCCCGGCTGGTGGCAAGTCCGTTCCTAGGTTGATGGGCAAAAAATGGTGAAGTCATCTTCAAGCTCCTCGCCAGAGTGAACAATGACATCCTCGATAGTGACATCGGTAGCATCCTCAACATAGCGGGAGATGATGTTTCTGGGATCTTCATGAATCTAGAAGTAAGGGTCCTTGGCCTTCTCAGCAAGCCAATCGATTCGGTGTGTAATAACGTTGGTCTCAATGGCATTGGTTGCGACAACGGGGACACCGGTGGAAGAGTTTCCAGAAGAAGCCATGCAAACGATGTGGTGTAAAAATGGTATGAAGCTGTAAAAAACCACATCGTCAGATAAATATAGATCGGCACTGTTGCCACGCTCACTAGAACCCAAGTTAAAAGAGGACGATGTGTGGGATCCAGACGATGTGTCTAGCTCCCTTGTTTCCCACAAGGGCAATGGTGAGAAACGAGTAGGTCCTAAAACTGTTGGCCGGTGTGAAACCCCAGAGGTAGCTTCACGTTGGCGACGCTGACCCCAGCTCGTGACTCTTCCCGAATGACGCTGGGATGTGATTGAAGGAGGTCCAGACAGGACCTCGACGGAGTCATTGCTTGAACCGTTGTCCCCCATACCCTATCTAAGAATGAAAAAGGAGAAGAAAGGTATGGAGGTACTTGCTGAGACGATGTGGGTTGTTCTTTTGGTGTGAGCCATAGTGTTGTGTGGACACCAGAGATTTTGAACGTCGGAGCAGCAAAGTTTTGGAATGAAAAAACAAGTGAAAATGACTGACCCCATGCCTGCTTTTATAGGGAGTAGGGGGTCGATTCTAGAACGTTCCAGATTTCGGCCCAGGCCAATGAAAATAGGCCCACTCACTGCAATGTTCCATATTCCAGAGGGAAGGCATGAAAATTCAAAATCGACATGACGAATCAAACGTTGACACGTGTAAAGGACCACTGAAACTATTGAAGAACACCGTCTATCCAAAAGATCACTTCGGCCTAAATTTCTTCGTACATCGTCACATCGTAAGTGTCTATTGGGCGATGTTTACTTGATTCTGACATCGGTGTTCACTTCAAAAACACGAAGGAGCTTTATGTTTCTCTCACGAAAAGAAAGTAAAAAGGGGCATCTGTGAACACCTATTTCAGTTCGGCCAATTTCCACCAAGAATGGACACCGGTCTGGGCCATGAGACATTGTCCAATGTCCAGAAGAAGAGGAACACCGGTCAGGGTCAGAGGGATACCGATCTGGGCCAATAAGGGAGACATCGTCCTACTGAGACCATTCAAGTAAAACCAGTGTCCTTTCTTATCTGATGTGGGAAGGCGCTTTCATGAACTTGATATCGGACCCATGTGACACCGTTCGGAGAGTCCGGTTGCCCATGCTGTGACTTGGAATCACACCACCCAAGTTGATCCTTGAATCCTGGGAGTAGTAGACAGTGAATAAAAAATAAAAATAATAAAAAACTCACCACCAGCCACTGTCCCTCATAACTGCTAGTGCCCAGGCTGTCACCACTACGCGTATGGATGAGTGGGAGCTTGAGCTGTCGAGGCACTCAGGCTCCAGAGAGGCTCTATAAATGCCTCAGCTGAAGAGGCAAAAGGGTCCACACTTTGAACCCCTGAATCCTGAGAAATTGCTCCAGTGTTTGAAACCCTAAGTCCTTCAAAGAATTACTCCAATTCTTGGTTATTTGTCTCGAGAAAAGAACTAGCCCCGAGGTTCTGAATCCAGTCACTAGGATACCGACCCTTACCCTGCCTAAAGTAAAGTTCTCCCCTGCTGCTCAGACTCCGTCCAGAACCCCCATCAAAGTTCTTTATTTCAATCCCACGCCGGTTCCCCATTGAATTACTCCGGTTCTCAACTAAACCCCATACCGTTCCTCCCCTAAGCTCTATATCGGCTCTCATAGCTGTTTAATCCCCTTATCACTTCGGCTGTTTTTCTTACCTAAACCGGTTCAGACCCGAGGATTTGTAACATCCCAAATTTTAAATAGAGGGTTAAATCAAGGAAATTAAATACTAAATAATTAAAGGTAAATTATTTAATGTCCCAATATATTGAAATTAATTAAGTTAAGAATTTTGGGGATTGTTGACAAATTATGGAGACCGGTTAAGCTGAAAATGAGCCCGGTTGAAATATGGGTGTCGGACCAAGTGTCTCGGAATAAGATGATATTGGTCAGGGCTGTTGAAAATAATATTGGGAATCCAAATATACATTCGGAATAATTTTTGAATGAAGTATTAAGCCCAAACGAAGAGCCTGTTAGTGACAAAAACGATGAATTTTACTAGAGGAGGTTAAAATAAACCCCAAAGCCAAAATTTCTTTCTCCTATACACGTGAACCCGCTGAAGCTTTGGCAAACATACTCTACTTCTTCTTCACTTCATCTTTCTCCATTCTCTCTTCTCTTCCTCTTCCAACCCTAAGCATAACTTATGTTATCTTCATCTCCCCCATTTTCGTTGAAGAAGCTTGGAAGCTTGGAGTTCTTCTCTCCTCTTCCTCTCATTTTCGTGTGGTTTTCCTCTTCTCAGTGAACCTATTTTGTTTTAGATGTGAGGTAAGCACTTTCACCATTTTTAGAATGGATTGATGATGATAATATGGGGTATTATGATTTGGAGAGGAGATGCATGTGCATGGGTGTTTATTAGAGCATTTAATGCTTATGCCCTAGAATGGGTCATCATAAATGTGAGTATTTATGAAGAGAAAATGGTAGTTGGTGCATTAATGAGGGTAGAGAATGAAGGTTTATGATGTATTAATGAAGGTGGATGGGTTTTGGAGGAAACCCTAACTTTGAAGTTAGGGGAAAATAGCTAATGTTAGTTTAAGAATGTGTTTTATGGAGAAATATATGACGTTGAGGAGTTTTGTGGAGCTTGGGGAAAGGGTTGTCTTGTAACCCTTGAATTTAATGATGGTGGCTTAATGGGAAGGAATTCCCAAAGCCTAATAAAGAATAAAAATGATATCCATAACATGTCTAACACATGTTGTGACATTATAAATATGAATATGACTAAATAGAATTGAATTGATGACTTGAGTAGTTGATTGATTAAGGTTTTACATGAATGTAAATGTAGGACCTATTCCGAACAACGAGGCGGGACCGTCTTATCAACCGGAATTCTTCTCTTGAGGTAGGAGAGGAGTCTAAGTTCTAAATGCATGAATTTGAATGTTAATTGATTGTGGTATGTAGTGTTATGCATGTTAGCCTTGCTTGAATGTTGTGAGAAATGATGATATAAGTTGTGATATAGACAATACGTTTGGCAACATGCTTTTGTGCATTTAGAATATTCATGGTTTGTTATATGAAGGTGTGTAGTGAGCAGTGATATGTTAATAAGTTATAATTACCATGAATATGATATGAATATTGATGTTGTTTGTTGAGATTAAGAATAAAGACAATGCCACATAAAGAGTTAAACTATTATGAATAATTAATGTTAATGAAAGCCTTATGGTGATATTGATAATGGTGTTGATGATGTTGGAAGATGAGTGGCATGTATAGGATGCATAGAGTAAGGAATGCATATGATTACATTTGCATCCATGGCATACTGCATAGCTGCCGGTGTTGGAATTTTAGGGGATTCCCCCGGTTGGCCCAGTGGGAGGGCGGCTCAGTGCACGAGCAAGATATATTTCCCCTGTGACTTGGTGTATAAGTCATGAAGCTGCCCATGTTGTGCTTCGGGGAGCCACATGTGGTTGACCCTTGTGGGGGGTGGCTCTTGAGGAGCAGGTGTCCCCGGTGGTCCTTGAGATCACAGCTGCCATAATATAATTCGTGGTTGGCCCGCAACACCATATGTTGATATGTTGTGTACCGCGATCATGGTGAAAATGGCCAGGTGTTGCAAGATGGGCGATGCGGTTTGGTACCAGTAAAACAATTGGTGAATGCATGCAATTTCAAGAATAAGTGTACACATTTTACTACTGCAGTAAGCGTGTTGTTAAATGACCATGCTTGAAACCCACAGTTGGTGTTGAATTTCCCACAGTCAGATCTGCAATTGTTGAAATATTCCTTGTGCATATGCATTAGTTAAGAGCATTTTTATATAGAAGGAAGTATGCCAAGGTAGTGAGATGTGATGATGATTGTGTGAGGTGGTAAAGGTATATTTAAGACAACATAAAAGATATGAATACCAGTTAAAGGTTGTATGACAATTCAATGGCTGAATAATGTGATTATGTATATGCTTGTGTGCTTTGTGTGAAATTGTGTTGGTATATGGCATGGTGATTATTAATGATGTGCAAAGTATATATGTAGGGATGCCTATATGCATAATCACTTGGTATTCATATTCATACCTTTGGAATGTGGACTCACTCTCCCATGTTGTCAATTTTAGACTTCTGATGCAGGGCATTCACGGGAAGAGTAAGCATTTTGAAGTATACTTATGGTTGTGGAGGTAAATAGTGTATAGGGAGCGCCTTGGCTGGCGATATATGTAAACATATGTATTTTGTGTAGCAGGAGATGCAATGAATGTTTGTTTTGGAAGTTTACATGATAAGTGATTTTGGAGGGTCATGGAGGAAAATGAGAAATTGTATGTGCATCTTATTTTTATTTGTGACCCTAGGTATGTATGAAGGATTTGTTTATATTGGAATTTCCCTATAAGTTGATGAATGAATGAAGAATTATATTTGAATGTCAATTTTATAAAGTTGAAGAGATGAAGAATTGATTTACATATATATATATATATATGTTTTTGAAGAGTTGAACGAAGACTTAAGAATATGATGGTGTAGAACCAGTTTTAAATGACCAAGATGATGATTGATATGTAATGAATTCTGGTAGAATAGATGGAGTTCAATTTTAGTGGATTGTGTTGTGTAAATTTCGTGTTCTGCATGATGTCTGATGATTTCGCTCAGGCGAAGTGGATTCTCGCCCGAGCGAGAGACTCACCTGTTTGGAAATTAGTTTCTAGGCAATTCTCGCTCAGGCGAGAGTGAACCTCACTCAAGCGAGATTGTCCCAATATCAGTGTTTAGACACTAGAGGAAATTTGCCCAGGCGAATGGAGCTTCGCCCGAGCGAGGGCGAAGGGAGTCAGCTACTGGATGAAACCCGCCCGAGCAAAGGATCTGGGGAATGGCTTTCACTCAGGCGAGACAATTAAATGGTGAGTGGGTGAGTTCATGAACGAATCCTGCCCAAGTGGGAGTTTTGGAAATAAACTAAGAAGTGGTGGAATTTTCGAGTGAATTCCGAGTGACCTAAGTCCGAGTCATGACCTTCCGAGTGAGGAAGTGTACATAATCCGAGTGAGAAGACTCTTGAGTGTGGTGATCTGGGCAGTGGAGTCCCGAATGGGGAATATCCGAGTCCAGTGTAACTTGTTCCGAAGGGTGTATCCCGATTATACATTTCCGAGTGGGTGAACACCGATTGGAAATACTCGGTGTGAGTTTGTCCAGAAGTCCCCTAGGATAACTCCACTCGAGTGAAAAAGAGAGGAAGTCAGATTTGTAATAAAATGCCGAGTAAAAGCCAGTCAGGTAATGAGTCAGTCGTGGAATGAGATTCCGAGTAAGTGTCCATCTAGGTGGAGAGTTGGTTTCTGGGAAGTTTTCCGAGTAGAACCCCGAGTGGATGAAGACTCGGATTTGGAATGAATTTACAGAGTGAAAGATAGAGTGAGAGAGGACTCGGTCTGGACTGACTTTGCCGAGTAGAGGATTGAGTGAATGATGGGTCAGTCAGGATGATCTTGCTGAGTGAGAACCTGAGTGCCTTGAGTCGGTTTCGGGAGGATTCTGCCGAGTGAAAACCCGAGTGTTGGGAGTCGGATTTGGAGGGGCTTTGCTGAGTGAAAACTTAAGTATTGGAAAGCCTTATTAAATGAGTGGGTATAAGCCCAGCTCTGTAAGTTGTTCGCCTAGGCGAGGAAGTCTCGCCCAAGCGAGTCAATCATGAATTCGATTCTGGACAAATTTCGCCCAGGCTCGCTGGTTTCGCCCAAGCGAGGTTTGTGTGACTCGCTCAAGCGAGTCGAAATTTGCTTGAGCGAGATCGTCCCCTGATGCATAATTATTCCTGTCGCTCAGTTTTTCCTTACTTCGCTCAGTGTGCCCACGCTGGCTCCCTCAAGCGGATGAGAGTCTCGCTTGAGCGAGGGACGCTCTGTTTCTCTTTTTGGTCTTGATTTTAACTTGGAAAAATTATCATGAAAATTTAACCTTTTAATTCCACCCTGTCATATCTTCATATATGGGAGTGGTTCATCATTGATCCAGGTACTGTGTCAAAAATGCTTCTGCACTTAATTTCTTTCATTGAATTTATGATTTACAAAAATGCAAAAAATTTACCCTAATTTTTTGGGTGTCTCAACCTGGTATCAGAGCAAGTTTTGCTCTTGATACAACTACAATTGGTGTTGTACATGTGATTATGGTTTGTGAAAGACTGATTTATGAATTACTTGATTGAATTATGATGGTTGTCATTGAATTGAGATTGCTGTATGGAGTTGTTAAGTCCGGCCAAGAGTCCTTAATCTATTTACCTCTATTTATGAATATGCTGTGATCATGTATTGAAAATGATGTGGTTATGTGATATGATACATGATAGGCCTATAATTGCTGAAATTCCTAAATTTATAAGTTGAAAAGCTATTCTTTGGCCTAGTGTACTTATGTGTGAGCCATGTTTTGATGTATAGGCATAAGATATGGCTGGTAGACAAAATCGTGAGGCTGCTGCTATGGCAAACGCCTTGAACCGATTCGCCGATCTCTTGGAAAGGCAAGGCCAGCTGAATGTGGGACAAGGTTCCCAAGGTTTTGACTTATTTCTCAAGAGGAACCCTTCAGAACTTCATGGAGGTTATAAGCCAGAAGATGCGTATGCGTGGATAAATGACTTGGAAAGAATATATGCAAGCTTCGAATGTTCTAAAGCGCAAAAGGTGGAGTATGCGGTCTTTATGATCCGCGATGAGGCTGAAGCGTGGTGGCGTCTTACTAGAGGACGCATGATAGCTGCTGATGTTCCCTTGATTTGGGAAAATTTCACGTTGGAATTTTTGAAGAAGTATTTTCCGGACAGCTACAGGAGCAAGAAAGAGCTTGAGTTCATGGAGCTTAAGCAAGGTAGTATGACAGTGGAGGAGTATGCCTTTAAATTTGAAGCATTATGTGCATTTTATCCACCCTATCAACAAGAGGGCACTGAAGTTTCAAAGTGTGTTAAATTTGAAAATGGACTGCGCCAAGAGATCAAGAATGCAATTTGTCACCAAGAGATTAGGAGTTTCCCTACTCTTGTGAACAAGTGTAGGATTTTTGAAGAAAATAATGTTGCTCCAAAGAGTTACTCGGGGCATGATTACAAGTTGAAGGGCCAATCTTCTAGCTTCAAGAAGAAAGGCAACTTTAAGAATAATAGACAATTTGTACGTGGTTCTTCTTCTTTCCGAAGGGGACGTGGTGCTCCTAGAGGCGGTTATGGTGGTGGTAACCAAAATGCCCAAGGCATAACTTGCTTTAAATATGGTGTCAACCATTTGGCACGTGATTACCCTCGTGATGACGTTGTGTGCTTCCAATGCAACCAACCCGGGCATATTCGCCCTAATTGTCCAATGAATGTAAGAGGTGCTAATGTTGATACTCCTAACTGCATGAACTATGGTACTAACCGTGGAGGTTTTGGTGGCCGTGGACGTGGAAATGGTGGTGGCCAAAATGATGGCCGAAATGGTGGCCGTGGTGGCAATCAAAACGGTGGAAGAAATGGTTGAGGTATCGGCCGTGGTGGAAGAAATGGAAACCGAAATGGTGGTGGTCAAGTACAAGCTGCGGGAAGAGTATTTGCAGTTACTGGTGAAGAAGCAGCTCAGGCTGAAGATCTTATCCGTGGTGAGTGTGAAATTCTTGGCACTCCGGTGCATATTATTTATGATTCTGGTGCTACGCATTCGTTTATTTTTGAAGATTGTGTGAGGCGCTTGCGGGTGGCTATGTGCATGATGAGAGGTTCTATATTAGTGACTACACCAACCGGTGCTTGCTTAAGATCGGTAACTCGATGTAAGGACGTCGAGATGAACCTTGAGGGTAGGAAATTTATTGTATCCCTCGTATGCTTGCCTATGAAGGATTTGGATATTATTCTAGGCATGGATTGGTTATCCGCTAATAAATTCTTAGTGTATTGTCATAGCAAGATGGTGATCTTCCCGACTTCGAATGCTGAAGATTTTGATGTACAAGGTATTTCCCAGCTTCTTATGATGTTTTGCTTGGTTGATGGGAATGGTGTTTCCCAATCTGGTGGAATTCCTATTGTTTTGGAGTTTCCCGACGTGTTTCCGGAAGAGATTCCCGGACTACCTCCTCCACGAGAAGTAGAATTTGCTATTGATCTTATTCCGGGTGCGGAACCTGTTTCCCGAGCTCCATATAAGATGTCTCCTATGGAGTTAGTTGAGTTGAAAAAGCAAGTGGAAGAATTACTTGAACAGGAGTTTATTCGCCCAAGTGTGTCTCCTTGGGGTGCTCATGTGTTGTTAGTGAAGAAGAAAGATGGGAGCATGAGATTGTGCGTTGATTATCACCAACTCAACAAATTATCCATTAAGAATAAATATCCTCTCCCATATATCGATGATCTTTTGGATCAATTGAAGGGTGTTGTTGTGTTTTCAAAGATTGATTTGCGTTCCTGATATCACCAAATTCGGGTGAAGACCAAAGATATTCCGAAAACTGCTTTTCGAACGCGATATGGACACTATGAATATGTAGTGATGCCATTTGGTGTGACGAATGCCCCTGCAATTTTCATGAGCTACATGAATCGCATCTTCCATGACTATCTTGACCAATTCGTCATAGTGTTTATTGATGATATTTTGGTGTACTCCAAGAGTCACGAAGAGCATGAAAGACATCTTTGTCTTGTGTTGACTATTCTACGAGAGAAGGAGTTGTATGCGAAACTTTCCAAGTGTGAATTTTGGCTGTCTGAGGTCTAATTTCTCGGACATGTTATTTCAAATGATGGAGTTGCGGTTGATAAATCAAAGGTTGAAGCTGTGATGGCTTGGGAAAGACCAACGACAGTGACGGAGATAAGGAGTTTTCTTGGTCTTGCCGGTTACTGCCGGAGGTTCATTGAAGGGTTTTCCCGTTTGGCTTTACCACTAATGAAGTTGACTCGGAAGAATCACTCTTTTATGTGGACCCGTGAATGTGAAGAGAGTTTCCAAGAGTTGAAGTTAAGACTTACTACCGCACCGGTGTTAGCATTGCCTGATTTGACGGATGACTTTGTGGTATATTGCGATGCATCTAAGCTTGGTCTTGGATATGTGTTGATGCAAAAGGAGCGTGTGATAGCCTATGCGTCAAGACAGTTGCGACCGTATGAGGTTAATTATCCCACACATGATCTTGAATTGGCGGCGGTGGTATTTGCATTGAAGTTGTGGCGACACTACTTGTATGGCTCCAAGTTTGTGGTCTTTAGTGATCATAAGAGCCTTAAGTACTTGTTTGACCAGAAGGAATTAAATAAGCGCCAAAGATGGTGGATGGAGTTCCTAAAAGACTATGAGTTTGGATTGAAGTATCACCCCGACAAGGCGAATGTAGTTGCCGATGCTTTCAGCCGGAAGTCATTGCATGTCTCCATGATGATGGCAAAGGAAATGGAGTTGATAGAACAATTTAGAGATTTGAATGTGGGCGTGGAGACTTACACTCCTAGGAAAATGGCGTTGGAGATGTTGAAGGTTACTAATGAATTTCTTGAATATGTGAAGGCGCAATATGTAACACCCTCGGTTAGATAAGACAAATCCTTTTGTAGGTTCATCCTATTTAACTGAGAGTGTTAACAGTTTTTCAGAAAAAGTGAATTTTTTTTTATAAATACTTGGCAGATCAGTGGAAGCAATATTGTATATATCACATAGTCATTCAAAAACTGTAAGTAATTGTACTCTTAACAGAATGGGGCACGCAGGCACCCTTAAATATTATACAGTCATCCGGTGTCTGATTATTAATAACAAATATTTTATCCTTAATGATTGTTCTCAATGGGTTCAGCGTATTGCTGATCTTCACACTTGGGTTCTTGAGTTTCTAATTCCTCCGAAAAATGGTCAACAGTAAGGGTGAGTATAACCCAAGACCCTGATTGGTTCATCCGGTGCGGACATAATCCAGTTAACATACAATGTCACATAGATCATACATTTAGCATATTTATAACAATCAAGCATGTTGTCATCACATAATCGTATATTTAGCATGTTCACAATTATAACAATCAAGCATATTACCATAAAAAAAAATCGTACGTATAACATATTCACAATTATAACAATCAAATATGCTGTAATGAATGCATGAGTTCGGATTTATTATGATTTATCTTTGGTTAAGTCTCATGATGCATGTGGGTCCAATAAATCGTTTCATCTTCTTCTCATTCTTTGGAATATCACCATTCCAATCATCTAGAGCGATCAGGGTCCGCCCAAGTTCCATGTGGTACAAATGAACTCATTGGTTCTTATCATTGATTTAAATATTTTTGGAACTTGGATCCCTACGATCATAGTTACACTCCGTCATTTATTCAAAGTACACTAGAATTGCATCGTCTCACCCGGCTATCAGGCGCGACTCTGATGCCATTGGGTTGTCGTTCCAGTTGTACTCCCAAGATTCTTCATGGAGATCGAACGTGAGTGTCCTCCACTGTACCAAGTGTATGCTCTAGAGGTTTTTCTTCTTCAAAAATATTTTCATGATGCGAAATGCATTTATTTTTATCATTAGATCCCTGGGTATCTTATGTGTTTCCAGTCTCATCATATCATTCTCAAGTTCTTTGAATTCCGTCAATCATTTAAACCTTGTAAGACATTCGTTTATTATTTTTAGAAATATATCTATTATATATATTCTTTCATAAAGAGTAAAATAATATATTCTTTATGTAATTACGCATAATTTAGATGTTAACAATGTATAATAATAATAAAACTAATAATAATGATAACAATATTAAGTTTAACAATAAATAATGATAATAATAGAATAAGAATGATAATTATAACTTACCAATAACTTAAAAAGTATTGAAGATCAGTATCCAATTGAAAATTCAAGTGAAAAACACTAAAAACAGAGTTTTCCGAGTGGAACAGGGGTAAATCCGAGTGAAATGAGTATGATTCCGAGTGGAATCATACAGAGAAGGGTTCTCCAAGTGATCTGGCTAAAAATCCGAGTGAAATGACACTGGAAAAGCTGTTTTCCGACTGAAATAAGTTTGGATCCGAGTGAAATGAAGTGGAATGTTGTTTTCCGACTGGAACAGCTTGAATCCAAGTGAAAAATAAGTTTTCCGCATGAGATAGCTATGAATCCGAGTGAAATAAACTGAGCAGAGTTTTCTAACTGAAATTAATAAGTAATCCGAGTGAAACAGAAGCTGAAAAATAATTTTCTTAACTAAATATCTTGAATTCTGAGTGAAACAAATTTCTGAGTGAATTAAAATCTAAATCCGTGTGAAGTCAATAGGAAAATGGTTCTCTGAGTAGCATTGTTTGTAAATCCGAGTGAAAATGAGTCTCTAAGTGAAATAAAGTATAATTCTGAGTGGTATTCAGTCAAAAAGGAGTTTTCTGAGTGAAATTAAGGTGTTTACCGAGTTAAAATTACTGGAAAAGGTTTTCATGAGTGAAGCTACTTAAATTCTGAGTGAAAATGAGTTCCTGAATGAAATTAAGTATGATTCCGAGTGGAATCAGTAGGAAAAGAGTTTCCTGAGTAAAAATAAGATAAATTCCGAGTGAAACATGAGTTTACCGAGTGAAATTAGTTGAAAAGAGTTCTGTCTGAATGAAATAAAACAAATCCGATTAGAATAACTGCTTGCTGAGTAAAATAAAGTGTTTGCTGAGTGAAATAAGACTGGGAAGCTACTGTCCGAGAGCAATAGAGTGTTTTCTGAGTGAAATATGGTGTTTTCCGAGTACAATCAGTCTCAGAAATGTCTTCCGAGTGAAACATGATGATGAAACATTTTTCTGAGTGGAATGAAATAAAATTCCGAGTAGAATTAGAGTGAAAGTAACTTTCTGAGTGAAAATATTGTATTTTCCGAGTAAAATGTTCTATCCGAATGCTCAAGTCGGTTTTTCATAAAAATCCGAGCTTATTACTCACTGAATCCGATTGAAACTAAGCAAAACCGAGTTGTTATAGGTGTAAAACCAGTCGAATTAACATTAAACAGAACCTGTTATCATTAAATCCATCTTCCATTCATAATTTTCACTGGAAATCACACGGTACCCATGATTCTTAGTATTTTCAGTTCAATAAGTACATATTATTTCACAATTCATTACTGATTATATGCATTTAATAACAAGTATATATATAAATACAAATAATAACAATTAAAGCATTTAAATCATACACACTGAATCTGTCCTTCACTCGGTTTTCCCACAAGGCACCCAAGAATATACCCCCTTACCTCAATGAAGTTCCTGGAGGAGAAGAAAGAGGTTCCCTTCACTGTCCTGCTTCAAATCCGAGTGAAACAGAAGGGAAAAGAGAGAAAGAAACTTGCTGGGAAGGAGAGTGATGAAGGGTGTTTGGGTCGTGTGTGTGGTGTGAGTTCTGAGGACCTTGAGCTGGTTTAAATAGGGAGGAAGTGAGTGGAAAAACAAGTGGGGGACAGCTTTTCCGAGTGGGCTGTTAGTGGAGTGCTAATGGAAGGGTCACTAGGGATTAAATAAGATATATGCTGAGTCAGTGTCCATTTCTGGTCGTCCACTCTCCATAATGCGCACGATTGAATTTAAATATCATTAAAAGACAAAATTGAAGTCAATACGCACTTCTGTTAGTGAATACCGAGTGAAATTACACTCGGTTAAGACTATTCCGACTGGAATTCCTACTTCCGAGTCAAATCTTCACTCGGCATTCCTTTGAAACTGACTCAGGCACTCGGTTTCTCACTCGGTAATACCTCTTCAGACCGAGTCCTCTCTTTCTCAGAATCTTCACTCGGAAATCCGAGTCTTCCTTCACTCAATTCACTCGGTTTATGCCATTACCTCTCGGACCAATACCCACACGTACTTCTCTCACTCTGTTTTGGTCCAGTGGAGTGTATCTCACTCGGAATTGACTCCCTCCACCATTTCCACTCGGTTTCCTAAGCAAAACCATTCGGAAGCCTTCCCAATTGATTCCACAACACACTCCAATCGGCAGGAAGCATCAAATCAACATAAATAGAAGTATTTATGCATTCTTTCACTCGGAATGCTCCAATTGGTGTAGTCTCTTTCAGAAAAGGAAGCATTCAACTCGGAATTGAGCCTTTCTATGATGTTTTCACTCGAAATTCTCTCCTTCACTCGGAATTTCTAATCCTTCACTCAGAATTCTTCTCTGTCACTCGGAACAGAGCCCTTTTCACTCGGTTTTTGCATAATTTCACTAATATTCCATTTAAATTCTATTATTATGTGCAAAAATGACATTTTTGAGGTACTACAGACCATCAACAAGGTATATATTGACTTATTCTTGCTTACAAACCTTCCATAATTAAAATTTACAAGGATAAAATTGCCTCTAAAAACAGGGATGTTACATTCTCCCCTTCGTTTAGAAATTTCGTCCCGAAATTTAAAGTTAAAACAATTGAGGGTACAATTCTCTCATTTTCTCCTCAATTTCCCAAGTAGCATCCCCATCATCTGTCTGACTCCAAACTACCTTGACCAAAGGGATCTCTTTGCCTCTTAGCTGTTTGAGACGTCGGTCAGCAATCTTAACTGGCGATGCTTCAAAGGTAAGGTTTTCTTTCAGAATAAATTGATCGGGACTTAGAACATGATCAGGACTTGGTACATAATTTCGGAGTTGAGAGACATGAAAGACATTGTGAAGGTTTGTCAGCTCGGGTGGCAGAGCAATGCGGTACGCATGAGTTCCTATCTTTTGCAGAATCTGATAGGGTCCTACGTATCTGGGGCTTAACTTCTTGGCCTTCAAAGCTCTTCCTACTCCAGTGGTAGGGGTAACTTTGAGAAATACATGATCACCTTCTTCAAATTCTAATGGCTTCCGACGTTTGTCATAGTAACTCTTTTGTCTATCTTGCGAAGCCTTCATTGCCATTTGAATCCTCTGAACTTGTTCTGTTGTCTTCTGAACAATCTCTGGTCCAATTATTGTCTTTTCACCAGTTTCATACCAACATAAAGGTGTACGGCACTTTCTTCCATACAAAGCTTCATAAGGGGCCATTCCGATGCTTGCATGATAGCTGTTGTTGTAAGTGAACTCAATAAGTGGGAGATATTCTTGCCAACTTCCACCATGTTCCAAGACACAAAGACGTAACAAATCTTCAAGAGTCTTGATTGTTCTTTCTGATTGTCCGTCTGTCTGTGGGTGGTATGCGGAACTTAACTTCAGACGAGTTCCTAGAGCTTGTTGCAAGCTCTTCCAAAACTGTGATGTGAAACGGGGATCTCGATCGGACACAATCGCAGTGGGAGTTCCATGTAATCGTACAATTTCCTTGATATAGATCTGGGTGAGTTTCTCTAGGGAATACTTCATATTGACAGGAATGAAGTGAGCAGTCTTTGTTAATCGATCCACGATTACCCAAATAGCATCACATCCAGCTGATGTTCTGGGAAATCCACTCACAAAGTCCATAGCAATCTCATCCCATTTCCATTCTAGAATATCTAAACGACGAAGGGTCCCACTTGGTCGTTGTTGTTCCGCCTTTACCTTCTGACACATCAGGCAAGCTTTTACGTACTCAGCGATATCCCTTTTCATTCCTTGCCACCAGAATAATTTCTTCAAGTCCTGGTACATCTTGGTTGATCCTGGGTGGATACTGTACTTACTTTTGTGTGCTTCATCCAGGATAGATCTCTTAAGATCTACGTTGACTGGAATACAGAGCCTCTGTTGATACTTGATCACTCCATGTTCATCTTTGCTAAACTCTGAGACTCCTTCTTTTGTCTTTTCTGCTAGATCTTGTAATTCCTGATCATTGGTTTGAGCTTCTTTGATTTGTTCCAAGAAATCATTGGAAATCCTTAGCATTCCAACCATAAGGCTTCCTCTTTTTGGTGTTACTGCTAGGTTCAAATCGCGAAACTGTTCAATCAGTTCTAACTCCTTTGTCATCATATATGATAGACGTAGGGCCTTTCTACTGAGTGCATCAGGTACAACATTAGCTTTTCCAGGATGATATCGGAGTTCAAAATCATAATCTTTGATAAATTCCATCCACCTACGTTGTCGCATATTCAACTCCTTCTGGTCGAATAGATACTTCAAGCTCTTATGATCACTGAAGACTTCGAAGTATGTACCATACAAGTAGTGTCTCCAGATTTTCAAGGCAAATACAATAGCAGCTAATTCCAAGTCATGTGTGGGATAATTAACTTCATGCGTTCTTAGCTGTCTTGAAGCATAAGCAACAACCTTTCTTTCTTGCATTAGGACACATCCTAGTCCTTGTCTTGAAGCATCGCAGTACACTTCATATGGCTTGGCGGGATCTGGCAAAATCAAGACAGGTGCACTAGTGAGTCGTTGGCGTAACTCCATAAAACTGCTTTCGTATTTGTCAGTCCATTCGAATGGTTGTTCTTTACGAGTCAGTTTAGTTAAAGGTGCTGCAATTCGAGAGAAATTCTCGATGAATCGACGATAATATCCAGCCAGTCCAAGGAAACTACGGATTTCCGTCACATTCTTGGGTTGTTCCCAATTTAATACAGCTTCTACCTTTGTAGGATCCACAACAATTCCTTCCTTAGAGATGACATGTCCTAAGAATTTCACTTCTGTCAACCAGAATTCACATTTTGAAAACTTAGCGTACAATTGCCTTGCACGCAAAGTGTTTAGAACAATTCGAAGATGCTCCTCGTGTTCCTCATGACTCTTGGAGTAGACGAGAATATCATCAATAAATACAACCACGAATTTGTCCAAGTACTCATGGAAGATTCGATTCATGTGTCCCATAAAGACTGCAGGTGCATTTGTGACTCCAAAAGGCATAACAAGATACTCATAGTGCCCATATCGTGTTCTGAATGCTGTTTTGGGTACATCCTCTTTCTTCACTCTGATTTGATGATAGCCTGATCGCAGATCAATCTTCGAGAAGATAGTGGCTCCTCGTAATTGGTCCATCAAATCATCGATCCTTGGAAGAGGATATCGGTTCTTGATCGTAGCTTTATTCAACTGACGATAGTCAACACATAACCGCATACTGCCATCCTTCTTTTTGACTAGAAGAACTGGTGCTCCCCAAGGTGAGACACTGGGTCTAATCATTCCTTTCTCTAGAAGTTCTTCTAATTGCTCTTTAAGTTCGCTGAGTTCCCTGGGTGACATCCGGTAAGGAGCAATAGAGATTGGTCCCACGCCCGGTATAATATCAATGTTGAATTTGACTTCTCGCTCTGGAGGTAGCTCTCGTATGTCCTCAGGGAATACTTCTGGAAATTCTTGAACAACAGGAATCTGTTCAAGTTGAGAAGTGGCCTTACTTTCAGTTTCAGTAAGGATCATGTATAGTTGGACTTCTTTTGAGATTACCTTTTCTGAGCTAATAAGACAAGAATCAGTGACTTGATCACATTCAGATGTAGTAGACCCGTGAGAGATAGATCTATTATGACAGTCAATCAGAATATGATTGGCAGCAAGCCAATTCATCCCTAGAACAATGTCTAGATCAATCAAAGGTAAACATATCAGATCTACCTGATAAGCTTTCCCTTCGATGTTAAGAGGACATTCTAGACATATGCGAGTAGAGCAAATGGGCTTATTGGCGGCAGTTGTGACAATCATTTGATAGGGCAGAGAGGTTGTAGGAAGCTTTAAATGTTTTACACAATTCTCAGATATGAAAGAATGAGTGGCTCCAGAATCATATAATACATTTAATAGAGTACTTCCTATAAAGCATGTACCTTGCACAAGATCGTTCTGTTGTGATACTTCTGCACCATTCATGGTAAAAACTCTGGCATTTCCCCCTGGCCTTCCGGTTGAGTTGTTTCCGGGCCTTCCAGGATTATTGTTCTGTCTGAAGTTGTTGTTGCGGGGAACATTTTGCATTCTCGAGGCATTGTTGGTAGAGACATTTGCAGTAGATCCTCCACTTCCTTGACCTGTTGGTCGTACTGCCTGTCTTTGAGTTACTTGTTGTTGGTTATTTTTATTCCTGTACCAATAGTCAACATCACAATGTCCGATCCGTCCACAAATTGTGTAGTTTCTACCACTTTGGTTCTCCTGACCTTTAGGAGGAATTCGGTTGGCTGAGTTGAAAGATCGGAAATATGGTCGATCTCCTCGAAAATCCCTTCTTTGCTGTCGTTCTGGCATACGTCGCTCTGGCATATGATTAGACGCTCCAGGTCATCGAAGATTAGAGGTGTTCTCAAATATGCGGCATCTGTCAACCAAAGTAGTGAATTGTGTAATTTGTTGACAACATATGGCTTGACGAATCTCATGTCGTAGCCCTGCTTCGAACTTTGCACATCTTGACGCTTCTCCCATGTGGGTGTAGTAAGGACAACATTTTGCCAGTTCATCAAACTTAGCAGCGTACTCCCCAACAGTCATATTGCCTTGTTTCAGATTAAAGAATTCCTGCTCCTTTTGCCTTCTTATGTCTTCAGGGAAATATTTAGCAAGAAATTCTGTCCTAAATCGTCCCCAAGTAATGATATGCCCATCAGTCGCTAGTCTGACTCTAGCATGAGTCCACCAGTGTTCTGCTTCTCCAACCAGCATGAAGACAGCAAAGGTTACACAATCCTCATCAGAACATCGCATAGCGACAAAAATCTTTTTAAGGTGTTCAATCCATAGTTGTGCTCCTTCTGGATTGAAGCCTCCTTTGAACTGCGTAGGATTGTTCCTTTGAAAATCAGCTAATCCTTGTCTGGCAGAAGCATGAGGTAACTCTTGTCTTTCTATTACCTCCACAATTCTGGTAAGAATATTCTCCATCACATGATTGTTATTTTAGCGTGCCATTAGGAATTTGCTGAAAGAATATCAACAAATAGATTCAGGGTATGTGTTATGTGGAGCATTCCACATAGGATATTTAGTCTTAGGAGTGTTATAGACTGTTCAATATTTCTATCAGAGTACGTGGAAACCTAATGGTCCACTCCACAAGCTTAATGAATCGACTATGCTCTGATACCACCTTTGTAACACCCTCGGTTAGATAAGACAAATCCTTTTGTAGGTTCATCCTATTTAACTGAGAGTGTTAACAGTTTTTTAGAAAAAGTGAATTTTTTTTTTTATAAATACTTGGCAGATCAGTGGAAGCAATATTGTATATATCACATAGTCATTCACAAACTGTAAGTAATTGTACTCTTAACAGAATGGGGCACGCAGGCACCCTTAAATATTATACAGTCATCCGGTGTCTGATTATTAATAACAAATATTCTATCCTTAATGATTGTTCTCAATGGGTTCAGCGTATTGCTGATCTTCATACTCGGGTTCTTGAGTTTCTAATTCCTCTGAAAAATGGTCAACAGTAAGGGTGAGTATAACCCAAGACCCTGATTGGTTCATCCGGTGCGGACATAATCCAGTTAACATACAATGTCACATAGATCATACATTTAGCATATTTATAACAATCAAGCATGTTGTCATCACATAATCGTATATTTAGCATGTTCACAATTATAACAATCAAGCATATTACCATAAAAAAAAATCGTACGTATAACATATTCACAATTATAACAATCAAATATGCTGTAATGAATGCATGAGTTCGGATTTATTATGATTTATCTTTGGTTAAGTCTCATGATGCATGTGGGTCCAATAAATCGTTTCATCTTCTTCTCATTCTTTGGAATATCACCATTCCAATCATATAAAGCGATCAGGGTCCGCCCAAGTTCCATGTGGTACAAATGAACTCATTGGTTCTTATCATTGATTTAAATATTTTTGGAACTTGGATCCCTACGATCATAGTTACACTCCGTCATTTAGTCAAAGTACACTAGAATTGCATCGTCTCACCCGGCTATCAGGCGCGACTCTGATGCCATTGGGTTGCCGTTCCAGTTGTACTCCCAAGATTCTTCATGGAGATCGAACGTGAGTGTCCTCCACTGTACCAAGTGTATGCTCTAGAGGTTTTTCTTTTTCAAAAATATTTTCATGATGCGAAATGCATTTATTTTTATCATTAGATCCCTGGGTATCTTATGTGTTTCCAGTCTTATCATATCATTCTCAAGTTCTTTGAATTCCGTCAATCATTTAAACCTTGTAAGACATTCGTTTATTATTTTTAGAAATATATCTATTATATATATTCTTTCATAAAGAGTAAAATAATATATTCTTTGTGTAATTACGCATAATTTAGATGTTAACAATGTATAATAATAATAATAAAACTAATAATAATGATAACAATATTAAGTTTAACAATAAATAATGATAATAATAGAATAAGAATGATAATTATAACTTACCAATAACTTAAAAAGTATTGAAGATCAGTATCCAATTGAAAATTCAAGTGAAAAACACTAAAAACAGAGTTTTCTGAGTGGAACAGGGGTAAATCCGAGTGAAATGAGTATGATTCCGAGTGGAATCGTACAGAGAAGGGTTCTCCAAGTGATCTGGCTAAAAATCCGAGTGAAATGACACTGGAAAAGCTGTTTTCCGACTGAAATAAGTTTGGATCCGAGTGAAATGAAGTGGAATGTTGTTTTCCGACTGAAACAGCTTGAATCCGAGTGAAAAATAAGTTTTCCGCATGAGATAGCTATGAATCCGAGTGAAATAAACTGAGCAGAGTTTTCTAATTGAAATTAATAAGTAATCCGAGTGAAACAGAAGCTGAAAAATAATTTTCTTAACTAAATATCTTGAATTCTGAGTGAAACAAATTTCTGAGTGAATTAAAATCTAAATCCGTGTGAAGTCAATAGGAAAATGGTTCTCTGAGTAGCATTGTTTGTAAATCCGATTGAAAATAAGTCTCTAAGTGAAATAAAGTATAATTCCGAGTGGTATTCAGTCAAAAAGGAGTTTTCTGAGTGAAATTAAGGTGTTTACCGAGTTAAAATTACTGGAAAAGGTTTTCATGAGTGAAGCTACTTAAATTCTGAGTGAAAATGAGTTCCTGAATGAAATTAAGTATGATTCCGAGTGGAATCAGTAGGAAAAGAGTTTCCTGAGTAAAAATAAGATAAATTCCGAGTGAAACATGAGTTTACCGAGTGAAATTAGTTGAAAAGAGTTCTGTCTGAATGAAATAAAACAAATCCGATTAGAATAACTGCTTGCTGAGTAAAATAAAGTGTTTGCCAAGTGAAATAAGACTGGGAAGCTACTGTCCGAGAGCAATAGAGTGTTTTCCGAGTGAAATATGGTGTTTTCTGAGTACAATCAGTCTCAGAAATGTCTTCCGAGTGAAACATGATGATGAAACATTTTTCTGAGTGGAATGAAATAAAATTCCGAGTAGAATTAGAGTGAAAGTAACTTTCTGAGTGAAAATATTGTATTTTCCGAGTAAAATGTTCTATCCGAATGCTCAGGTCAGTTTTTCATAAAAATCCGAGCTTATTACTCACTGAATCCGATTGAAACTAAGCAAAACCGAGTTGTTATAGGTGTAAAACCGGTCGGATTAACATTAAACAGAACCTGTTATCATTAAATCCGTCTTCCATTCATAATTTTCACTGGAAATCACACGGTACCCATGATTCTTAGTATTTTCAGTTCAATAAGTACATATTATTTCACAATTCATTACTGATTATATGCATTTAATAACAAGTATATATATAAATACAAATAATAACAATTAAAGCATTTAAATCATACACACTGAATCTGTCCTTCACTCGGTTTTCCCACAAGGCACCCAAGAATATACCCCCTTACCTTAATGAAGTTCCTGGAGGAGAAGAAAGAGGTTCCCTTCACTGTCCTGCTTCAAATCCGAGTGAAACAGAAGGGAAAAGAGAGAAAGAAACTTGCTGGGAAGGAGAGTGATGAAGGGTGTTTGGGTCGTGTGTGTGGTGTGAGTTCTGAGGACCTTGAGCTGGTTTAAATAGGGAGGAAGTGAGTGGAAAAACAAGTGGGGGACAGCTTTTCCGAGTGGGCTGTTAGTGGAGTGCTAATGGAAGGGTCACTAGGGATTAAATAAGATATATGCTGAGTCAGTGTCCATTTCTGGTCGTCCACTCTCCATAATGCGCACGATTGAATTTAAATATCATTAAAAGACAAAATTGAAGTCAATACGCACTTCTGTTAGTGAATACCGAGTGAAATTACACTCGGTTAAGACTATTCCGACTGGAATTCCTACTTCCGAGTCAAATCTTCACTCGGCATTCCTTTGAAACTGACTCAGGCACTCGGTTTCTCACTCGGTAATACCTCTTCAGACCGAGTCCTCTCTTTCTCAGAATCTTCACTCGGAAATCCGAGTCTTCCTTCACTCAATTCACTCGGTTTATGCCATTACCTCTCGGACCAATACCCACACGTACTTCTCTCACTCGGTTTTGGTCCAGTGGAGTGTATCTCACTCGGAATTGACTCCCTCCACCATTTCCACTCGGATTCCTAAGCAAAACCATTCGGAAGCCTTCCCAATTGATTCCACAACACACTCTAATCGGCAGGAAGCATCAAATCAACATAAATAGAAGTATTTATGCATTCTTTCACTCGGAATGCTCCAATTGGTGTAGTCTCTTTCAGAAAAGGAAGCATTCAACTCGGAACCGAGCCTTTCTATGATGTTTTCACTCGGAATTCTCTCCTTCACTCGGAATTTCTAATCCTTCACTCGGAATTCTTCTCTGTCACTCGGAACAGAGCCCTTTTCACTCGGTTTTTGCATAATTTCACTAATATTCCATATAAATTTTATTATTATATGCAAAAATGACATTTTTTAGGTACTACAGACCATCAACAAGGTATATATTGACTTATTCTTGCTTACAAACCTTCCATAATTAAAATTTACAAGGATAAAATTGCCTCTAAAAATAGGGATGTTACACAATAACCCAATGATGACTATTTGATTCAGATGAAAAAGACCCAAGAGAAAGGGAAGAATTTATTCTTAGTAGAAGATCAAGATGGTATTTGGCGTGTGAAGGGCCGAATCTATGTTCCCTCAAGTGGTGATGTTAGAAAATGTATACTTGAGGAAGCTCACAAAAGCATATTAAGTATTCATCCTGGTTCCACCAAGATGTATCAAGATTTGAAAAAGAATTTTTGGTAGCCCGGTATGAAACATGATGTGGCGAATTTTATAACATCTTGCCTTGTTTGTCAAAAGGCTAAGGTCGAGCATCAGAGACCAGCTGGTTATTTGAGACCGTTGGAGATCTCGGTTTGGAAATGGGATAGCATAGCTATAGATTTTGTTTCTGGACTACCCAGAACTCGTGCTAGAAATGATGCCATATGGGTGATTGTAGACCGGTTGACAAAATGTGCTTACTTTTTACCCATTAATATGAAGGATTCCTTGGAGAGATTGGCACAAATATATATCAAGGAGATTGTTAGGCTGCATGGTGTGCCGTCCAGCATCATATCCGACCGTGATCCACGATTTACTTCTCGGTTTTGGGGACGTTTGCATGATGAGTTGGGTTCTAAGTTGAAGCTTAGTTCCGCATATCACCCTTAAACTGATAGACAATCGGAGAAAACTATACAAAGCCTGGAGGATTTGTTGAGAGCTTGTGTCCTTGAACACGGTGGACGTTGGGAGAGATTCCTACCATTGATCGAATTCACATACAATAATAGCTTCCATTCCAGTATTTGCATGGCACCGTATGAGGCATTGTATGGAAGGAAGTGTAGAACTCCCTTGTGTTGGCTTGAAGTTGGAGAAAACTTGGCATTAGGACCGGAGATCATTCAAAAGACTACCAAGCAAATTAAGAAGATACAAAAGAATATGAAGATTGCTCAGGATAGACAGAAGAGCTATTATGACAAGAGGCATAAACCGCTTGAATTTCAAGTTGGTGATCATGTATTTCTGAAAGTCTCGCGCGACAAAGGACTTGGTAGTGCACTGAAGAGTGGGAAGTTGAGCCCTAGATTTATTGGACCTTACGAGGTGTTGGAGCGGATTGGTGAGGTTGCTTATCGGATAGCACTCCCTCCGCATCTTGCTAATCTACACAACATGTTCCACGTGTCACAGTTGAGAAAATATGTCTATGATCCTTTACACGTGATTCCTGTAGACGAGATTGATGTACGTGAGGATTTATCTATTCCTCCTGTTTCCATTCGCATTGTCAGACATTCTATGAAGAAATTGCGGAACAAGTTGGTACCTTTGGTGGAGGTCGCTTGGAAACATGGAAATACTGAAACGTTCACATGGGAACGCGAAGACGATATCAGAGAATGGTATCCTGATGCATTCGAATCCGGTAAGTTAAATTTCGAGGACGAAATTTTCTTTTTGGAGGGGTGGATTGTAACATCCCAAATTTTAAATAGAGGGTTAAATCAAGGAAATTAAATACTAAATAATTAAAGGTAAATTATTTAATGTCCCAATATATTGAAATTAATTAAGTTAAGAAGTTTGGGGATTGTTGGCAAATTATGGAGACCGGTTAAGCTGAAAATGAGCCCGGTTGAAATATGGGTGTCGGACCAAGTGTCTCGGAATAAGATGATATTGGTCAGGGCTGTTGAGAATAATATTGGGAATCCAAATATACATTCGGAATAATTTTTGAATGAAGTATTAAGCCCAAACGAAGAGCCTGTTAGTGACAAAAACGATGAATTTTACTAGAGGAGGTTAAAATAAACCCAAAAGCCAAAATTTCTTTCTCCTATACACGTGAACCCGCTGAAGCTTTGGCAAACATACTCTACTTCTTCTTCACTTCATCTTTCTCCATTCTCTCTTCTCTTCCTCTTCCAACCCTAAGCATAACTTGTGTTATCTTCATCTCCCCCATTTTTATTGATGAAGCTTGGAAGCTTGGAGTTCTTCTCTCCTCTTCCTCTCATTTTCGTGTGGCTTTCCTCTTCTCGGTAAACCCATTTCGTTTTGGGTGTGAGGTAAGCACTTTCACCATTTTTAGAATGGATTGATGATGATAATATGGGGTATTATGATTTGGAGAGGAGATGCATGTGCATGGGTGTTTATTAGAGCATTTAATGCTTATGCCCTAGAATGGGTCATCATAAATGTGAGTATTTATGAAGAGAAAATGGTAGTTGGTGCATTAATGAGGGTAGAGAATGAAGGTTTATGATGTATTAATGAAGGTGGATGGGTTTTGGAGGAAACCCTAACCTTGAAGTTGGGGGAAAATAGCTAATGTTAGTTTAAGAACGTGTTTTATGGAGAAATATATGACGTTGAGGAGTTTTGTGAAGCTTGGGGATAGGGTTGTCTTGTAACCCTTGAATTTAATGATGATGGCTTAATAGGAAGGAATTCCCGAAGCCTAATAAAGAATAAAAATGATATCCACAACATGTCTAACACATGTTGTGACATTATAAATATGAATATGACTAAATAGAATTGAATTGATGACTTGAGTAGTTGATTGATTAAGGTTTTACATGAATGTAAATGTAGGACCTATTCCGAACGACAAGGCGGGACCGTCTTATCAACCGGAATTCTTCTCTTGAGGTAGGAGAGGAGTCTAAGTTCTAAATGCATGAATTTGAATGTTAATTGATTGTGGTATATAGTGTTATGCATGTTAGCCTTGCTTGAATGTCGTGAGAAATGATGATATAAGTTGTGATATAGACAATGTGTTTGGCAACATACTTTTGTGCATTTAGAATATTCATGGTTTGTTATATGAAGGTGTGTAGTGAGCAGTGATATGTTAATAAGTTATAATTACCATGAATATGATATGAATATTGATGTTGTTTGTTGAGATTAAGAATAAAGACAATGCCACATAAAGAGTTAAACTATTATGAATAATTAATGTTAATGAAAGCCTTGTGGTGATATTGATAATGGTGTTGATGATGTTGGAAGATGAGTGGCATGTATAGGATGCATAGAGTGAGGAATACATATGATTGCATTTGCATCCATGGCATACTGCATAGCTGCCGGTGTTGGAATTTTAGGGGATTCCCCCGGTTGGCCCAGTGGGAGGGCGGCTATATATTTCCCCTGTGACTTGGTGTATAAGTCATGAAGCTGCCCATGTTGTGCTTCGGGGAGCCCATGTGGTTGACCCTTGTGGGGGGTGGCTCTTGAGGAGTAGGTGTCCCCGGTGGTCCTTGAGATCACAGCTGCCATGATATAATTCGTGGTTGGTCCGCAACACCATATGTTGATATGTTGTGTACCGCGGTCATGGTGAAAATGGCCAGGTGTTGCAAGATGGGCGATGCGGTTTGGTACCAGTAAAACAATTGGTGAATGCATGCAATTTAAAGAATAAGTGTACACATTTTACTACTGCAGTAGGGGTGTGGTTAAATGACCATGCTTGAAACCCACAGTTAGTGTTGAATTTCCCACAGTCAGATCTGTAATTGTTAAAATATTCCTTGTGCATATGCATTAGTTAAGAGCATTTTCATATAGAAGGAAGTATGCCAAGGTGGTGAGATGTGATGATGATTGTGTGAGGTGGTAAAGGTATATTTAAGACAACATAAAAGATATGAATACCAGTTAAAGGTTGTGTGACAATTCAATGGTTGAATAATGTGATTATGTATATGCTTGTGTGCTTTGTGTGAAATTGTGTTGGTATATGGCATGGTGATTATTAATGATGTGTAAAGTATATATGTGGGGATGCCTATATGCATAATCACTTGGTATTCATATTCATTCCTTTGGAATATGGACTCACTCTCCCATGTTGTCAATTTTAGACTTGTGATGCAGGGCATTCACGGGAAGAGTAAGCATTTTGAAGTATACTTATGGCTGTGGAGGTAAATAGTGTATAGGGAGCGCCTTGGCCGGCGATATATGTAAACATATGTATTTTGTGTAGCAGGAGATGTAATGAATGTTTGTTTTGGAAGTTTACATGATAAGTGATTTTGGAGGGTCATGGAGGAAAATGAGAAATTGTATGTGCATCTCATTTTTATTTCTGACCCTAGGTATGTATAAAGGATTTGTTTATATTGGAATTTCCCTATAAGTTGATGAATGAATAAAGAATTATATTTGAATGTCACTTTTATAAAGTTGAAGAGATGAAGAATTGATTTACATATATATATATATGTTTTTGAAGAGTTGAATGAAGACTTAAGAATATGATGGTGTAGAACCAGTTTTAAATGACCAAGATGATGATTGATATGTAATGAATTCTGGTAGAATAGATGGAGTTCAATTTTAGTGGATTGTGTTGTGTAAATTTCGTGTTCTGCATGATGTCTGATGATTTCGCTCAGGCGAAGTGGATTCTCGCCCGAGCGAGAGACTCACCTGTTTGGAAATTAGTTTCTGGGCAATTCTCGCTCAGGCGAGAGTGAACCTCGCTCAAGCGAGATTGTCCCAGTATTAGTGTTTAGACACTAGAGGAAATTCACCCAGGCGAATGGAACTTCGCCCGAGCGAGGGCGAAGGGAGTCAGCTACTGGATGAAACCCGCCCGAGCAAAGGATCTGGGGAATGGCATTCACTCAGGCGAGACAATTAAATGGTGAGTGGGTGAGTTCATGAACGAATCCTGCCCAAGTGGGAGTTTTGGAAATAAACTAAGAGGTGGTGGAATTTCCAAGTGAATTCCGAGTGACCTAAGTCTGAGTCATGACCTTCTGAGTGAGGAAGTGTACATAATCCGAGTGAGAAGACTCTTGAGTGTGGTGATTGTAACATCCCTGTTTTTAGAAACAATTTCATCCTTGTAAATTTTAATTATGGAAGGTTTGTAAGCAAGAATAAGTCAATATATACCCTGTTGATGGTCTGTAGTACCTCAAAAATGTCATTTTTACACGTAATAATAGAATTTATATGGAATATTAGTGAAATTATGCAAAAACCGAGTGAAAAGGGCTCTGTTCCAAGTGACAGAGAAGAATTCCGAGTGAAGGATTAGAAATTCCGAGTGAAGGAGAGAATTCTGAGTCAGTATCATGTTTTCAGAGTAAAACATGACTGAGAAGGCTACCACCGAGTGGAATCCTGACCTGAGATGCAATTCTGAGTGAAGTGTGTTCAAGAGAACACCTTCTGGATGAAAATCCGAGTCAAACACCCTAGAAAGGCTCGGTTCCGAGTTGAATGTTTCCTTTTCTGAAGGAAATTACTGTGGTTGGAGCATTCCGAGTGAAAGAATGCATAAATACTTCTATTTATGTTGATTTGATGCTTCCTTTCTGACTGAAGTATGTTGTGGAAACAATTAGGAAGGCTTCCGAATGGTTTTGCTTAGGAAACCGAGTGGAAATGGTGGAGGGAGCCAATTCCGAGTGAGATACACTCCACTGGACCAAAACCGAGTGAGACTCATACGTGTATGCCTTGTTCCGAGAGCTAATGGTTGAAATAAACCTTAATTTGAAATATAATTGAAGAAATTGGCCTAAACCGAGTGAATAAAGTGAGGAAGACTCGGATTTCCGAGTGAAGATTCTGAGAAAGAGAGGACTCGGTCTGAAGAGGTATTACCGAGTGATAAACCGAGTGCCTGAGTCGGTTTCAAAGGAATTCCGAGTGAAGAATTGAAGCTTCGCTCAAGCGAGCAAGCCACGCTCAAGCGAGCCTTGAAATTGTTGACTCGGAAGTAGGAATTCCAGTCGGAATAGTCTTAACCGAGTGTAATTTCACTCGGTATTCACTAACAGAAGTGCGTATTGACTTCAATTTTGTCTTTTAATGATATTTAAATTCAATCGTGCGCATTATGGATAGTGGACGATCAGAAATGGGCACTGACTCAGCATATCTCTTTATTTAATCACCAGTGACCCTTCCATTAGCAATCCACTAACAGCCCACTCAGAAAAGCTGTCCCCCACTTGTTTTTCCACTCACTCACTCCCTATTTAAACCAGTGCCAGGACCCTAAGGAACCCACACACGACACAAACACCTTCATCATTGTCCTTCCCAGCAAGCTTCTTTCCCTCTTCTTTCCCTTCTGTTTCACTCAGAACTCGTGCAGGATAGTGAAGGGAACCTCTTTCTTTCCATCCAAGAACTTCATTGAGGTAAGGGGGTATATTCTTGGGTGCCTTGTGGGAAAACCGAGTGAAGGACAGATTCAGTGTGTATGAATTAAATGCTTTATATTGTTATCTGTATATGCATGTATATATATATATATATATATATCTGTTACCGAGTGTATATAATCAGTGATGAATTGTGAAATGACATGTACTTATTGGACTGAAAATACTAAGAATCATGGGTACCGTGTGATTTCCAGTGAAAAACTATGAATAAAAGATGAGTTTAATGATAACAGGTTCTGTTTTAGGCCAATCCGATCGGTTTTGGTATCATTTCAATCGGATTCTTTATATTACCAACTCATTTTCATTCGGATATAACATATTTCACTCGGAAAACACTCTATTTCTCTCGGACAGCATCTTCCAAGTCCTATTTTACTCGGAAATCTCTTTCTTACATTATTTCACTCGGAACTTGACTTAATTTCACTCAGAAAATATAATTATCTTTTACTTAGAACCCTTTTTCAGTAAATTCACTCGGAAAACATCATATTTCACTCGGACAGTAGCTTCCCAGTCTTATTTCACTCAGCAAACACTTTATTTTACTCAGCAAGCAGTTATTCAACTCGGATTTGTTTTATTTCATTCAGACAGAACTCTTTTCAACTAATTTCACTCGGTAAACTCATGTTTCACTCGGAACTTATCTTATTTTTACTCAGGAAACTCTTTTCCTACTGATTCCACTCGGAATCATAATTGATTTCATTCAGGAACTTAGTTTCACTCAGAATTTAAGTAGCTTCACTCATGAAAACCTTTTCCAGTAATTTTAACTCGGTAAACACCTTAATTTCACTCAGAAAACTCCTTTTTGACTGAATACCACTCGGAATTATACTTTATTTCACTTAGAGACTCATTTTCACTCAGATTTACAAACAATGCTACTCAGAGAACCATTTTCCTATTGACTTCACACGGATTTAGATTTTAATTCACTCAGAAATTTATTTCACTCAGAATTCAAGATATTTAGTTAAGAAAATTATTTTTCAGCTTCTGTTTCACTCGGATTACTTATTAATTTCAGTTAGAAAACTCTGCTCAGTTTATTTCACTCGGATTCATAGCTATCTCATGCGGAAAACTTATTTTTCACTCGGATTCAAGCTGTTCCAGTCGGAAAACAACATTCCACTTCATTTCACTCGGATCCAAACTTATTTCAGTCGGAAAACAGCTTTTCCAGTGTCATTTCACTCGGATTTTTAGCCAGATCACTTGGAGAACCCTTCTCTGTACGATTCCACTCGGAATCATACTCATTTCACTCGGATTTACCCCTGTTCCACTCGGAAAACTCTGTTTTTAGTGTTTTTCACTTGAATTTTCAATTGGATACTGATCTTCAATACTTTTTAAGTTATTGGTAAGTTATAATTATCATTCTTATTCTATTATTATCATTATTTATTGTTAAACTTAATATTGTTATCATTATTATTAGTTTTATTATTATTATACATTGTTAACATCTAAATTATGCGTAATTACATAAAGAATATATTATTTTACTCTTTATGAAAGAATATATATAATAGATATATTTCTAAAAATAATAAACGAATGTCTTACAAGGTTTAAATGATTGACGGAATTCAAAGAACTTGAGAATGATATGATGAGACTGGAAACACATAAGATACCCAGGGATCTAATGATAAAAATAAATGCATTTCGCATCATGAAAATATTTTTGAAGAAGAAAAACCTCTAGAGCATACACTTGGTACAGTGGAGGACACTCACGTTCGATCTCCATGAAGAATCTTGGGAGTACAACTGGAACGGCAACCCAATGACATCAGAGTCGCGCCTGATAGCCGGGTGAGACGATGCAATTCTAGTGTACTTTGACTAAATGACGGAGTGTAACTATGATCGTAGGGATCCAAGTTCCAAAAATATTTAAATCAATGATGAGAACCAATGAGTTCATTTGTACCACATGGAACTTGGGCGGACCCTGATCGCTCTAGATGATTGGAATGGTGATATTCCAAAGAATGAGAAGAAGATGAAACGATTTATTGGGCCCACATGCATCATGAGACTTAACCAAAGATAAATCATAATAAATCCAAACTCATGCATTCATTACAGCATATTTGATTGTTATAATTGTGAATATGTTATATGTACGATTTATTTCATGGTAATATGCTTGATTGTTATAATTGTGAACATGCTAAATATACGATTATGTGATGACAACATGTTTGATTGTTATAAATATGCTAAATGTATGATCTATGTGACATTGTATGTTAACTGGATTATGTCCGCACCGGATTAACCAATCAGGGTCTTGGGTTATACTCACCCTTACTGTTGAACATTTTTCAGAGGAATTAGAAACTCAAGAACCCGAGTGTGAAGATCAGCAATACGCTGAACCCATTGAGAACAATCATTAAGGATAGAATATTTGTTATTAATAATCAGACACCGGATGACTGTATAATATTTAAGGGTGCCTGCGTGCCCCATTCTGTTAAGAGTACAATTACTTACAGTTTGTGAATGACTATGTGATATATACAATATTGCTTCCACTGATCTGCCAAGTATTTATAAAAAAAAATATTCACTTTTTCTGAAAACTGTTAACACTCTCAGTTAAATAGGATGAACCTACAAAAGGATTTGTCTTATCTAACCGAGGGTGTTACAGTGATCTGGGCAGTTGAGTCCCGAATGGGGAATATCCGAGTCCAGTGTAACTTGTTCCGAGTGGTGTGTCCCGATTGTACATTTCCGAGTGGGTGAACACCGATTGGAAATACTCGGTGTGAGTTTATCCAGAAGTCCCCTGGGATAACTCCACTCAAGTGAAAAAGAGAGGAAGTCGGATTTGTAATAAAATGCTGAGTAAAAGCCGGTCAGGTAATGAGTCAGTCATGGAATAAGATTCCGAGTGAGTGTCCATCTAGGTGGAGAGTCGGTTTCTAGGAAGGTTTCCGAGTAGAACCCTGAGTGGGTGAAGACTCGGATTTGGAATGAATTTACCGAGTGGAAGATAAAGTGAGAGAGGACTCGGTCTGGACTGACTTTGCCGAGTAGAGGATTGAGTGAATGATGGGTCAGTCAGGATGATCTTGCTGAGTGAGAACCTGAGTGCCTTGAGTCAGTTTCGGGAGGATTCTGCCGAGTGAAAACCCGAGTGTTGGGAGTCGAATATGGAGGGGCTTTGTTGAGTGAAAACTTAAGTATTGGAAAGCCTTATTAAACGAGTGGGTATAAGCCCAGCTCTGTAAGTTGTTCGCCTAGGCGAGGAAGTCTCGCCCAAGCGAGTCAATCATGAATTCGATTCTGGACGAATTTTGCCCAGGCTCGCTGGTTTCGCCCAAGCAAGGTTTGTGTGACTCGCTCAAGCGAGTCAGAATTCGCTTGAGCGAGATCTTCCCCTGATGCATAATTATTCCTGTCGCTCAGTTTTTCCTTACTTCGCTCAATGTGCCCACGCTGGCTCGCTCAAGCGGATGAGAGTCTCGCTTGAGCGAGGGACACTCTGTTGCTCTTTTTGGTCTTGATTATAACTTGGAAAAATTATCATGAAAATTTAACCTTTTAATTCCACCCTCTCATATCTTCATATATGGGAGTGGTTCATCATTGATCCAGGTACTGTGTCAAAAATGCCTCTGCACTTAATTTCTTTCATTGAATTTATGATTTATAAAAACGCAAAAAATTTACCCTGATTTTTGGGGTGTCTCAGGATCGGCTCTTTTCAGCACCTCCACCACACCGGTTACAATCCTCTCCACTTTTATCCCTCTTTTAGTTCATTTTATTAGTTAGTTATACACTATTTGTTTTGTTGCCAAAACCTCTCTTTATCCTGTCCCATGATAATAATGATAAAAACAAATATTTTTTCTTGTTTATTTTGATCAATGTAAAAGTCGTCTTAGCCAGTGTCGTGCGGAAGCACTTCTGCCTACATTATTCTTAAAAACTATACACGTGCGGAGAACTTCGCCTTGTATGCATCATTCCCATGAATTCCACCCATCCCTAAATCCTTGGCTTCATCCAAAACACCCCTCGTCAAGAACTACGTAACCCTGATTTCTTGAAAACTCGAGAATATGTAGGAGCAGGACTTAACTCCTGTCGGGCCCACTTCTTTTCCCTTCTCGTTCTTCTTTAAAAATTTGTTTCACCCCTATCATTTTCATGAAAGTCAATTTAGACGCAACGTCTTGTTGATTTTCTTCCATTTTTTTCTTGGTCTCTATCGTTTTTTTTACAAAGATCGGGTTAATTCGAACGAGACGTTCTGTTAACTCCCTTCATCCCCCAACACAGCACCTTGATAAGAGAATGACTAATTTGAACAAGACGTCCTGTTAGCATTTTTTCCTGTTTCCACACTCACATCCCTATTAAAAGGCCAAAGTTAATTTGGACGGGACGTCCTGTTAACCCCTTTCTTTTCCCGACCTTGTATCATGTTGAAAGGATGATTAATTTAGACGAGACGTCTTGTTAGCGTCCTTCCCCTTCTTTATGTTTTCCCCATTAAAATCAAGGTTAATTTGGACGAGACATCCTGTTAACCTTGCTCCGATCCTTTTTATTAGTCTGTTATGTTCCCTCCATTTCAAAGAAAAAGGGAGAAATAAAATAAGTTTTTAAAGGCTACTTATGCTGCTGACAGGGCCCGCAAGCGCACGGGTTATGTCGCGTAATATAAAAGATTATCGTTCTCCACAGGGACTGTGTTCAAAGTACCAGCATATTGAAATTTAATTATCCACACAATTGATTTTTAATATTTTTGTAAAATAAAACACAATTTAAAAATCCAAATTTAGAAACAAAATTTACTTGATACTTAAAAAATCAGAGTTGAGAGTATCTTGGGATTTCAGGGGATTAAGACTCTATTTTATGTTTAATGAATTTTAACTTTTCATAAATAAGAATCGATTTAAGTTTTCCAAGGCGAATTTTCCAAAAGCTAATTAATATGTTCCTCTCGGAATCCTATTAATGTACCTAACCTATGGAAAGCGCTGCTTAATCCTCAGAAAGGCCCATTATCGTTTTATGAAAATCCCTTTTATTTCCTCAAAAGAATTTTGATTACTTTCACGGTTTTACCGAGGTCACAAAAAAGCATTTCAAAAATCTTAGGTTTAGTTCAAAGCTTTCTGGTAAAAATAAATCTCTCGATTCTATTTATTACCTAAACCTACTAATATACCCGTAAGTATACAGTTTTATCATTTAGGTTCTTGTTAGGAATTACTAAAAGCATTAAGCATAATTGAACTAAATGGAAAACAGAAATTTATTTAATTCAAAGTCAAAATAACATTAAAATAAAATATTATCATACCCTCTTCATCCCAAGATAATTAATTTAGCTACTCATGAAATAATTCAAATTCATATAAATAATGGAAAAATAAAACATACAAGACATGGTAAAAAATAAAGACTTACGGGTTTCTCCAAAAGCTCAGAATAATTTACCACTGTATTTCCTTGTTGCAATATTCCTCCACCAATTACAAATTGGAACACTCAATTTCACAATCCTCACAACTCTTACACAAAATAAAAGAAAGAAAAAGAAAATAAAAAGAGAAAGAAAATAAAACAGAGAAAGAAAACGAAAGAGAAAGAAAGGAATGAAGCTGATGAAGAATGGGATTTGGATCTGGATGCCTTCTCTGCTTGGATTGCTTCTCCTTTTATAGGCGAAGGAAGGGAGGAAGCCAGCTAAGAAAACGCGTTGCAAGTTGGAAACTTTCGGTGCATGTGATTTCCAGCTGTTCCAGTTGTCTCCAATTTGCGTATTTTTGTTGTTTCCAATAATTCGGCACATGATTTCACTGATGAATCGATTCCTCCAGTTGATTTTTGCCTTCAAAACAGCGTGTGAATCGATTCCTAAAGGTGGGAATCGATTCCCAGCATGATGAATCGATTCCTAGCCTTCATGAATCGATTCCCAGCCTGATGAATCGATTCCTGGCCTTCATGAATCGATTCCTGCCCTTTTAATCCTCAATGAATCGATTCCTATAAGGGGGGAATCGATTCCCAGCCCTATGAATCGATTCCCAACAGCCTTGAATCGATTCCTGGCTTATGTTTCACATGGGAATCGATTCCTGTAAGGGTGAATCGATTCCTACCCTTTCCTGGAAATGTTTTCTTGCATTTTTGAGGCATTTTGGACAGTATAGCTCATGGTTCTTGATTGCTTTCATCCTTTGGCACTTTGATCATCTTTTTGGGTTCTTGAATCCATTTTCCATTTATATTCATTCATTCTTAAAATGGATCATCAATAATTCCAAATCTATTAATTTCTGCAAAATAAAAGTACCCGAGTAGAATACAGTGGAAAGAAAGCAAAAATCACAATAAATAAAGGAAATACAGTGCATAATGATTAAAATCCTAAGTAAACTAAATCTAATTTATTGTGTTATAAAACACTTATCAAAATACCCCAAACCAAAGCATTGCTTGTCCTCAAGCAATCACCATATTAACAAGATAAAATACAGAAAACACTAAGCTTAATAACCTAAGGAATCCAAAACAGAGAAAAAGATTTATTCAAATGCCAATATTAATTTTCTTATGTGAATCAATTTTCATTATCAAGACAGAGGATACTCTTCTCTCAATTTTCACTCAAAGTGTTTCATGGTTTGTGTATCACTCAGATCATCATAGTCAAAAAATATTACCATAAGCTTGTTAATAAACCAGAAACTCCACAGTTTAAATAGAAAATATGTCAAAGTCTAAAGGTCTTTCAAAGGTTGTAATGTGGCCTTGGGTTGTATTGTCAAGGTAGGAATTTCAAGAAAAATGGAATACAAAAGGGCTTTAATAGTCATGAATGATTCAAATCACCATTATAAATTTAACAAAGCAAATTTTTGAACTTTTATGGACTTTTTTTTTGAATTCATTCAATATCATCCTTTTGATTTTCTTTTTCTTTTTCTTGCTTTTCTTTGCATTCAATACCATATTTTTCTTAAGTCCTTTTTTATTTCTTTGCTCCACTAAATTTCCAACTTTTTCACCATTATAGAGAATATTAGTCAATGAAAGGTTTCAAAGAAAAATTTTCACTTTCAGGCTCAAAAGGGACAACTAGGGGTCAAATTATACAAAATTCTGAGGCTTAAGAATAAGACCTAATTGTGCCTTTATCATCCTAAGACATATAATCAAAAACCATTTTGAATCGGTTGAAAAACAAGTTCTAGAATATTAATGATTATGAGATTCACTCAATCAAGAAAATATGGGTTTTGAAAATTTGTTTGATAAATTACCCATTTTGGCTCAAGTCTAACCATGGAAAGTCTTTTTCAAAGAAAATTTTAATCACATAAGATTCATTTAGACATTGATTTGGCATTTAAACAATTAAATTTTGAAAATTTTACTCAAAATTTTGGGGTCCTTAGATACTTTAGCCTTGTGTTCAAAGTAAATTTGTCATGCAATCATGGTAAATTACAAGATTACAAACAAATCAAAGAAAACACACATGCATAATAAAATGACAATCACACAACGTAAACAAAACAGTTAATTTTTCTTACCTACCACCCCAAACCAGAATTTGACATTGTCCTCAATGTTAAAATGGATGATAAAAGGATAAGAAAACTTACCTGTAATAACCCCAAACCAGCATCTGACATAGTTGGTTTTTTTTTTATTATTATTATTAAAGACATGGGGTTACCTCCCCACAAGTGCTAAGTTTTAAGTCTTCAGCCAGACTTTTTACCGTTTGGATTTACTCATCAGGAGCATCAAACAATTCCAAGTCACTTGCTTGTTGTATTGGTTGACCTGTGAAGTAATGCTTTACTCTCTGTCCATTTACTCTAAATGTACCAGATTTCTCGCTCCATAGTTCGACAGCTCCAAAGGGAAAGACTTTTGTCACTTTGAATGGTCCCGACCATCGAGATCTCAGTTTACCTGGAAAAAGCTTCAGTCTAGAATTAAACAGTAAAACCATATCACCTGGATTAAATGTTCTCCGTTGGATGTGACGATCATGCCATTGTTTGATTTTTTCTTTATAAATTCTGGCATTTTCGTATGCATCTAGATGGAGTTCTTCAAGCTCATTTAATTCCAACAATCTTTGTTCACCTGCAGCCTTATGATCAAAGTTAAGAGTTTTAACAGCCCAAAAAGATTTATATTCTAGCTCAACAGGTAAATGACAGGGCTTCCCATATACTAGCTTAAAAGGTGTGGTTCCAATGGGAGTTTTGTATGCGGTTCGATACGCCCATAAGGAATCATCTAACTTAATAGACCAATCCTTACGTGATGTATTCACCACTTTTTGAAGAATATTTTTAATTTCCCGATTGGATACCTCAACTTGTCCACTAGTTTGTGGGTGATAAGGTGTAGCAACCTTATGCTTAACTCCATATTTCTTTAGAAGGGTCTGAAAAGTTTTTTCAATAAAATGAGACCCTCCATCACTTATAACACATTTTGGGACCCCAAACCTTGGAAATATTATTTTCTTGAAAAGTTTAATAATAGTCTTAGCATCAGAATGAGGTGAAGCAATGGCTTCTACCCATTTTGACACATAGTCAACTGCCACTAATATGAACTGATTTCCAAAAGAAGAGGGAAAGGGACCCATAAAATCAACACCCCATACATCAAACAATTCAACTTCTAAAATTGTATTCAATGGCATTTCTTGTCTCTTACCAATGTTACCTGTTCTCTGGCAAGCATCACAAGTTAGAACATACTTACGTACATCCTTAAAAATATTTGGCCAATAGAACCCAGCTTGCAATATTTTAGCAGCTGTCTTGGAGGTGCTCATGTGCCCTCCACAGGAAAGAGAATGGCAATGATCCAAGATAGCATGGACATCATCTTGTGAAACACATCTCCGAATCATACCATCTGCACATTGCTTGAAAAGGAGTGGTTCATCCCAATAATAATGCTTGACATCTGCATAAAACTTTTTCCTTTGCTGAAAGCTAAGATCAGGAGGTAAGATACCACATGCAAGAAAATTTACAAAATCAGCATACCAAGGAACACGTTGGATACTAAGGTTCAAGATTTGTTCATCTGGAAAAGATTCATTGATGGGAATATTATCTGTTTCTTCTTTTTCAGATGTTAACCTAGATAGGTGGTCAGCGACCAAGTTCTCGGTACCCTTCTTGTCCTTAATTTCCAAGTCAAATTCTTGCAATATTAGAATCCACCTAATTAATCTAGGCTTTGCTTCCTTTTTATTCAATAGATACTTAATGGCAGAGTGGTCAGTGTAAACAGTAACATGTGATCCTACCAAATAAGACCTAAATTTATCAAAAGCAAAGACAATAGCTAACAGTTCTTTTTCAGTTGTGGCATAATTTACCTGAGCATCATCTAGCGTCCGGCTGGCATAATGAATTACATGGAGCTTTTTATCCTTTCTTTGTCCTAACACAGCCCCCACTGCGTAATCACTCGCATCGCACATTAGCTCAAATGGGAGTTTCCAATCAGGTGGTTGTACGATGGGGGCAGAGATTAGAGCTTACTTAATCCTGCAAAAAGCTTCCATACAAGATGAATCAAAATTGAAAGGCACATCCTTACCCAGAAGAGTTGTAAGAGGCTTTGTGATCTTGGAGAAATCTTTAATGAACCTACGGTAAAACCCTGCATGTCCAAGAAAACTCCGAATACCTTTCACATTTGTGGGTGGAGGTAATTTTTCAATTACTTCCACTTTAGCCTTATCAACTTCTATACCTCTCTCAGACACCAGGTGTCCAAGAACTATGCCTTCTCTTACCATGAAATGACATTTTTCCCAATTTAGAACCAAATTGGTTTCTTCACAACGCTGCAAGACTTGGCACAAATTTGTTAAACAATTATCAAAATCCAAACCATGCACTGAAAAATCATCCATAAAGACTTCCATCACATTTTCAATAAGATCAGAAAAAATTGCTTGCATACACCTTTGAAAAGTCGCAGGTGCATTACATAAACCAAAAGGCATACGTCTGTAAGCATAAGTCCCATAAGGGCAAGTGAAGGTAGTCTTTTCTTGATCAGATGGATGAATGGGAATTTGATGAAAACCTGAATACCCATCCAAATAACAGAAATAAGAGTGTTTCGCAAGTCTTTCAAGCATCTGATCAATAAAAGGGAGGGGAAAATGATCTTTTTTCGTGGCGCTATTTAACTTCCTATAATCAATGCACATGCGCCAACTAGAGACGATCCTAGTAGTAATCAAGTTATGTTTATCATTTTCAATCACAGTTATTCCCCCCTTTTTAGGCACCACATGGACAGGACTTACCCATTTACTACTATCAACAGGATATATGACTCCAGCATCAAGCAATTTTAAAATTTCCTTTTTAACCACTTCTTGCATTTTAGGATTTAATCTCCTAAGTGGTTCTACTGTGGGCCTACTTTCATCTTCTACAGTAATCCTGTGCATACAAAGAGAAGGGCTAATCCCTTTGATATCATCCATTGTATAACCTATTACCTTTCTATACAACCTAAGTTGTTTCAAAAGTTTTTCAGTTTCAGATGGATTCAATTCAGCATTGATAATCACAGGATATGTGGAATTAGGGCCAAGAAACTCATACCTTAATGAAGCTGGTAAAGGTTTTAATTCCATATTGGGGCTTACCACTTTGTCACCTATGACCTCAGTATCATGTTTTAGTGGGGCCTCAGAGCAATCAAATGTTTCTGTTGACTCAATCGTGAAAATAGTTTCAAGTGGGTCATTAGGAAGGGTTGTTTCCTTTACCACTTGTTCGACAAAATCCACAGTACAACAAACATCATTATAAGGTTTTTCTAAAACACTTTTCAAGTTGAAATCAACCTTTTGGTCTCCAACAGTTAGAGACAACTTACCATTCTTGACATCGATCACAGCACCTGCAGTTGCTAAAAATGGTCTGCCTAAAATAATAGGAATCAAAGAATCTTCGTCCATTTCAAGCACAACAAAGTCAGCAGGTATAAAAAATTTTCCTATCTTAATAGGAACATCCTCTAAAATTCCTACAGGATATTTTACAGATCTATCAGCCAATTGTAAAGACATCCTAGTAGGTTTTAGTTCACCCAATCCTAACTTTTCAGCAACAGATAATGGCATTAAACTCACACTTGCTCCTAAATCACACAATGCTTTATCTATATTCATGTCACCAATCATGCAAGGAATAGAGAAACTACCTGGATCTTGGAGCTTGGGTGGAAGTTTCTTTTGAATTAGAGCACTGCACTCTTCAATAAGTGCAACTGTACCATCTTCCTCCAGTCTTCTTTTGTTGGACAGAATGTCCTTCAAGAACTTTGCATATGTAGGCATTTGCTGCAAAGCATCTGTAAAAGGAATATTAATATACAATTTCTTTAAAACATCAAGGAACTTACCAAATTGTTTGTCCAACTTTGCTTTGGCTAAGCGCTGAGGAAATGGAATGGGAGGCTGATATGGCTTAACTTCCTCCTTCTTTTCTTGTGGTTTCTCTTCTTCAATTACTGGATGAGATGAAGATTCATCGACATTCTTTTCCTCCTTTGTTGTCTTGTCAACTGGCCCATCGTATTGAGTACCACTCCTAAGAGTGACAGCCATGGTTTGGTTGGATGGTCCAGCCTCTGGTTTTCCAGGAAATGTTCCTAGTGCTCTTTGAGAATAGGAGGCTTGTTGGGCAATTTGATTTTCCAGTATTTTGTTGTGAGTGGCAAGAGAGTCCACTTTTGAAGCCAAGTTTTTTATTGCATCAGAGAATTCATCATTTTGTTTAAGTTGAGTAGCTACAAATGTTTCCATCAAGGATTCTAGCTTTGATTTTTGTGGAATATAGGTTCCTTGTTGAGGTTTGTAGTTACTTTGAAATTGAGGTGGCCTATTTTGGAAGCCAGGTGGACCTTGTGGAGGTCTGTAGTTACCTTGATAGTTTCCACCATAGTTTCCAATAGCGTCCACCTGATGCATTTCTTGTTCTTGATTAGGGGTCATTGCTAAATGGCAGTTTGTAGCTCCGTGTCTTGAAACACCACAAACTTCACAAACAATATTAGTAGCACCTGTTGACCCTATTTTATCAAGTTTTAATGTTAATGCTTCAACTTTGGCAGAAAGTAAGGAAAGAGCATCAACAGAGTACTTACTTGGTGTTTTAGAAGGTAATCCTCTCTCAGAGTTCCATTGGTGAGTGTTTTGAGCTATTTCCTCGATCAGGTTCTCAGCTTCATCAACATTTTTACTCATGAAGGCTCCTCCAGCTGCAGCATCTAAAGAGATCTTTTGTGTGGAAGTTAGTCCATTATAGAAAATATGGATTGTCAACCACCTTTCTATCCCATGGTGAGGACATTCTCTTAGCAACTCCCTGTATCTTTCCCAGGCTTCATACAAGGATTCATCATCTTTTTGTGAAAAATTGATGATTTGTTTTCTCAGAACATCAATCTTGTTCCTTGGGTACCATTTATTGATAAAAGCACTGGACAATTGTTCCCAAGTTGTGATGGATCCTTCAGGAAGAGAGTATAACCACGCTCTTGCTTTATCTCTTAAGGAGAAAGGGAAAAGTCTTAAGCGAATGGCATCATTGGTGGCTCCGTTCATCTTCAGGGTGTCACAGTATTCAAGAAAGATTTGAAGGTGAAGATTTGGATCTTCAGAGGGTAAACCTCCGAATTGGTTCTGTTGAACCATTGAGAGTAGTGAAGGCTTCAATTCAAAATTGTTAGCCTCCACTGTGGGTCTAAGAATGCTAGATCCTCTCCCATTAGTGCTTGGAGCTGCAAAATCTCTTAAGGGTCTGTGTTCGTCTGCCATTTGTTTTTCTTTTTGTTCTTTTTGTTGTTTTTGTTGTTTTCTTAAAGCTCTAAGGGTACGTTCTATCTCAGGGTCAAATCCTAAGTTTAGATCGACACTACGGCTTCGTCGCATAAATAGAAAATAAATGACAAATAAAACAAACAATTACAAAAATAAAACAGATACACAGAATATAGAACAAAATACAAAATTACAAAGAAAATAAAAATAACAATAAAAATATTAACAAGTATGATCTAATCGAATTTCAATATTGCCGATATTTGAGGGACAACAGTCCCCGGCAACGGCGCCAAAAACTTGACAGGGCCCGCAAGCGCACGGGTTATGTCGCGTAATATAAAAGATTATCGTTCTCCACAGGGACTGTGTTCAAAGTACCAGCATATTGAAATTTAATTATCCACACAATTGATTTTTAATATTTTTGTAAAATAAAACACAATTTAAAAATCCAAATTTAGAAACAAAATTTACTTGATACTTAAAAAATCAGAGTTGAGAGTATCTTGGGATTTCAGGGGATTAAGACTCTATTTTATGTTTAATGAATTTTAACTTTTCATAAATAAGAATCGATTTAAGTTTTCCAAGGCGAATTTTCCAAAAGCTAATTAATATGTTCCTCTCGGAATCCTATTAATGTACCTAACCTATGGAAAGCGCTGCTTAATCCTCAGAAAGGCCCATTATCGTTTTATGAAAATCCCTTTTATTTCCTCAAAAGAATTTTGATTACTTTCACGGTTTTACCGAGGTCACAAAAAAGCATTTCAAAAATTTTAGGTTTAGTTCAAAGCTTTCTGGTAAAAATAAATCTCTCGATTCTATTTATTACCTAAACTTACTAATATACCCGTAAGTATACAGTTTTATCATTTAGGTTCTTGTTAGGAATTACTAAAAGCATTAAGCATAATTGAACTAAATGGAAAACAGAAATTTATTTAATTCAAAGTCAAAATAACATTAAAATAAAATATTATCATACCTTTTTCATCCCAAGATAATTAATTTAGCTACTCATGAAATAATTCAAATTCATATAAATAATGGAAAAATAAAACATACAAGACATGGTAAAAAATAAAGACTTACGGGTTTCTCCAAAAGCTCAGAATAATTTACCACTGTATTTCCTTGTTGCAATATTCCTCCACCAATTACAAATTGGAACACTCAATTTCACAATCCTCACAACTCTTACACAAAATAAAAGAAAGAAAAAGAAAATAAAAAGAGAAAGAAAATAAAACAGAGAAAGAAAACGAAAGAGAAAGAAAGGAATGAAGCTGATGAAGAATGGGATTTGGATCTGGATGCCTTCTCTGCTTGGATTGCTTCTCCTTTTATAGGCGAAGGAAGGGAGGAAGCCAGCTAAGAAAACGCGTTGCAAGTTGGAAACTTTCGGTGCATGTGATTTCCAGCTGTTCCAGTTGTCTCCAATTTGCGTATTTTTGTTGTTTCCAATAATTCGGCGCATGATTTCACTGATGAATCGATTCCTCCAGTTGATTTTTGCCTTCAAAACAGCGTGTGAATCGATTCCTAAAGGTGGGAATCGATTCCCAGCATGATGAATCGATTCCTAGCCTTCATGAATCGATTCCCAGCCTGATGAATCGATTCCTGGCCTTCATGAATCGATTCCTGCCCTTTTAATCCTCAATGAATCGATTCCTATAAGGGGGGAATCGATTCTCAGCCCTATGAATCGATTCCCAACAGCTTTGAATCGATTCCTGGCTTATGTTTCACATGGGAATCGATTCCTGTAAGGGTGAATCGATTCCTACCCTTTCCTGGAAATGTTTTCTTACATTTTTGAGGCATTTTGGACAGTATAGCTCATGGTTCTTGATTGCTTTCATCCTTTGGCACTTTGATCATCTTTTTGGGTTCTTGAATCCATTTTCCATTTATATTTATTCATTCTTAAAATGGATCATCAATAATTCCAAATCTATTAATTTCTGCAAAATAAAAGTACCCGAGTAGAATACAGTGGAAAGAAAGCAAAAATCACAATAAATAAAGGAAATACAGTGCATAATGATTAAAATCCTAAGTAAACTAAATCTAATTTATTGTGTTATAAAACACTTATCAGCTGCGCGTTTTCAATCTTGATACTGTTTTTAACAAGCGATGTAGGGTGCTAATACATTCCTTACTCGTAACCGACTCCCGAACTTGAATCTCACTTTTTCTTAACTCATGCTTTGTTAAAGTTTTTTCTTAAGGTTTTTTCCTATGGACAAAAATGTTGGTGGCGACTCCCTGTTATAAGTTATTTCTATTTTCGAGGGTCGGTCGTGTCGCCGCGATGTCGGTCGCAACAGGGGGTTTTTGATATTTTTTATTTATATGTTTTGATTTTGGGATTTTTGATTTTATGATGTTAGAGGGTTTTTTTAGCTTTGAGGAGTATTGTTATTGTTAGTTGTAGAAAATTACTATTATATGGTGTTTTGGGGAGTTATGAATAAGAATTTATCAGGTTTTGATATTACATGGGTTAGTTTTATAAAGCATTTTTTACGGTTAATTTTATATTTAAGTCATATTAAAAGAAACTAGTTCTCAACACCTTATGTTTTGATACCATTAAAAATATGAGCACCTTATGCTCTGATACTATAAAAAATAAATATGACACTCATTTAAGAAAACAGGAAAAAAATTTTCGAAACTTCATCCGACCCAAGATGGCCTTTTGCTGGCATGAGGGATCTGGTATGGGAACAAGCCTTCAAATTATGTTATATATACTGGTAGATAATGCCAGATCTCAGCCTTATGCAAGATACTGGCACCACATGGCAGCTCATAATGCAATTACCATTTTGCCCATATGCCGGTATTGAGACTCAATTATCAAAACATGGTAAGAATTGACACATGTATATATATATATATATATGTACACACACATACTCATTATGTATCTAACAGTGTCAACCTAATATCTGTCATCATGCAAGTGTGTGCCGATCATTATACATATACATATACCATATTTGCCAAAAGAGCCAGCCAAGGCTATGACATCAAAAGTTATACAATATCCATATATGCATATTAGAATCCATCTTAGGATTCATATGCCATGCGTTTCATGCATTCACCAATCCTTTTCATATTCTAAATTCACTACATTATAAAAATTGGTGTAGGGGTAAATATATATATATATACATATGTTAAATGACAAATACTGATCTAGATTTGCTATGATATATTAATATCTATTCAGTTCAAATACAATTTAATCCATCATCATCATAATCATCCCATTTCATACATTTATCAACTCATTAACTATTGTTTGTCAATCCTGACATAACTCATTTCTTCACCATCATTGTCACTTAGCATACAATCACATACATATACGTAGTCTCATATGTACATCGCAAATGTCAACATGGATAGCTACCTCACAACATTTAAACATCCTCAATAGCTATCTCATAGCTGCTCAATATCACAGTGGCTACCCCGTAACTTTCGGTGCATATCAATAGTTGTCCCACAGCTTATCAATGTCACCACGGCTGCCTTGCGGCTATAATGCACATGCATGCAGATCTGACTCTAATGATGGAATTAATACTATAGTATTTAAATTTTTTCAAAATATATCCATAGATCTTTTTACCGATATCGAACCACCCATATTACAACATCAGTCACTCTCAGTGATAGTGGCACCTCAACTCAGGTGTTGTGGGTCGGTCTTAAGTCCAACTCAAAGACGACTATGGAATCCAAAGAAAACACCATAGGGTCTATTCCTATCCAAAGACTACCCTCCCATCTAAGTCAACACCACAGGCCCTCTACAGTCCTGTATGCGCCTAAATGTAAAGGCTGCTAAACAATCATCCATCATAAATGAGCCACCTGATTGCCATCATCAGGTGCCACCGACCAAGGGTCTATTTCCAAATCAAAATCAGCCATGGCATGCAACAAATCATTCATGATTTCAATTCATATTATTTATCATCGTCACACAACATATTCATTCATTAACACCTCATGCAAATATCATCATAATCATCGCTTCAACAGCAACATGCATGAACGAAAACCATCACATATCGTTCATAGTCAACAACATGATATTTATTAATCTTTGATCAAACCGGGATTGCTACTCCACACCATTACATACATATCAATCAATTTCAATTTATTCAAATATGAGTTTATCCTTATCCGTTCATAACTCATGTATTTAAAATATAATACTCCCCTTATCTGGAATTTGAGATTCCTAAGCTTACACTTCCGTTCCAGTCACATTTCGGTAATGATCCTACAATTGAAACATAACCCAAAAAAAAACCAAAAGCCCCCCATGCAAAGTGATCAAACCTCCAACATGCATAAAAATGAAATCAACAGCCATGCATGTAAGGATAGAGGATTGTTTAGCTTACCGACGATTATGGCTATTGTGACGTCCTACGTCAATTTATATTTATTCCTACCCGTTTAATTAGTTTCACAATAAATTTTTCTTGATGAATTAATTTAATTATACCTTAATTCAAAATAACGTTTATTTTCACTAAACAGATTCAAAATAATAATTATATGACATCTCAAAACCTTAAAGCCATGAAATCTCAAAGGAAGTGAAAATCTGAAACAGGGGCTTGACGCTGCACGCTAGCCCCATGCGTAGCGTCAACCCATGCTGCGCACCTCACGCTACGCGCCAGCCTCACACATAGCGTGGGCATGACAGTAGCAGCAACAGGTGCTGATACATATTTTAGGCCAAACGCCAACTTCTAACCTACCCAATTGGCCCGTTTTAGGTCCGATTGCCATGAAACTTCATGGGCCACATGTTTTCCCCATTTTAGAACTATTGGCACCGTCCGTTTGACAAAATTCTGACATGGGCATTAATTATGAGCAATTTATAGTTTTAACCCCTTATGTGCAAAACCATTGCACCTACCACCCTAAATGGATTCCAAATGGCCCAAGGCCTACACATACAACTTCTAAATATCCTAAGGAACCTATTGATGCATTTCGGGGGTCCCAAAACCTACTGGATTTCCAATTCACCTATCCAGTTCCTTACATTCATAAAACCAACTATATGCAGGATTTGCTAAATTAACCCTATCCATTAATCAAACATCAATCACATAGCACACACATCAATCATGCATCAATACAACACCTGCCCAAAGCATTCATCATTCACACATCATTGGCTCTGTGCCATAATTCATCATCATTATCAACAATTTATCACATCACATCACGCATAATCATAACAAGTTTATCATGCATAGTTGGTTATCTATTACACATAATTACATATTACATATATTATATTCATCCATTCATCCTTGGCATCAATCTTCCACTTGGCGCACCTCCGCGGCATTAACATCATCCTTGTTACTGGTCACTAAAATGAAACAACAACAAGGGTGAGTGTTTGAAATATCGTAATTAATGTAGAACAGAATAATAAACTTAACAGTACCTACTACTCTTTGTTATTACATAAGTTCTCTTAATTTCCTGCACTTGTTCGTGTCAATATAAATACACATATACATATTAACCTTTACCTTACCCAATGTCACAAACTCATTATAATTTCCATAGTTCACTCAAGACCATACATTTATTAATCCATATTACATTTTCAATTCATAATTCATTTCCAATCACTAATCAATATAAGATCCACATATATCACAACTGACTCTCATACAATTTGACGCCTAGTATCCAGATACTAAAGGACTGGCCTTCAGCTGGGAGTCCGACTTGACATCCCGTGAATCCGACTTGGTTCACCGAGCCCGACTTGGCTCTCCACCTCAACCACTGGGTCCGACTTGACCACCGGGCAGCTCAACTGGGCACAAAGGCCACGAGAGCCAGAAAACGAGGGGTATACATATCGTTGGCCATCCCCAAACCACATAATCACATCAAACATGGCATATTACAATCATATCACATATATGTATTTAGTCAGAAACTGACTTATATCCACAACACAGGGCGACCGACTTGTCAAGCCCACATCACAAGCCACATTATACAATTATACACTCATCATCTTATTTATTCACAACGTTTTCCATCAAATCATATACAACAACATCACCAAGTATCATGCCACACATCACTAACATCAGTAAAGTTTACAATTTATTAGTTGTTATACATTTACACAACTTGACATATTTACTTCTTTACTCTCTTGCTAACACTCATTTAATTAACTTATTTTCTTATCAAACAACAACTAAATCACGTTCAACATACTCATAAAAATTATACCAATTATATTTGATTATTCTACGTCACTCACAATATTTTTATAAATATTTCTAAGCCTCCCAAAGCCATCGTATATTTGAATCCTAATTAATTACGACCCGAACACCCCCTTACCTCGATTCCAAGCCTCCACAATTTGCTCGAGGTGTCGGTTGCGTCCTTCGGGTACTTGATTCGCTGCTCCTCTTCCGATTCTGATGCCCACTTTGCCGTTCGTTTGATCAACGCTCGTTCTGGCACCTACGGTTACCGAAACACCAAACCAATTAATACACTTCCTTCCTTACACTTCCAAATTCATTATCCAAGCTCCTCAAGTCACTAAAACTCAGAATCATAGCTTACCCCTCACATGTAAATTCGGTTTTAAGGAAATGAAGAGAAAGAGAAGAAGAAACTAGCAATAGAAGACCCCACATGCCTTAACTTGGCTCTAATTGCCCAAAACCTTAAAAATCCACAGGCCCTAGCAAAAACGCCTTAGAGGAAGAGAGGAAAGGAAGAAGAGTGTCTCTGCCCAAACTGTTTGCATGCGTTGTTTAAAACTGAATTGTGACGCTCACGCTATGCGCCCCACTAGCGCTATGCGTCAGCTCATTAATTCATACCTGACGCTACGCGTCCCAGCCACACTACGCGTCAGGGTCCTTATCCCATTTTTCTTAAGATTCCATTTTAAATCCTTATTTCCCTTTTCTTTTCTTTATTTATTATTATTATTTTAAACTCAATAATATATTTTATTTATTTCCTAGTTTAAAACATCAGGGATGTTATAGCTATGCTCGTAAGAGGATTTGAGGGAAAGTGAGAGCTTGCAAGAGAGAAAGGAAGAAGAAGTTCAATTCTTGCTTTAAATGAGAAAAATTGAAGAAACGATGGAGGTGGTGAGGCATGGTGTTGGGGGTTTGGAAGGGAAGAGAAGGAAAAGAAGCAAAGCTTTGTTCCTTGGTCGGAGAAAGAAAATGGGGTAATTGAAGGCTTTTATAATTTAAGGACAAAATTGTCCTTTAATTAATTTGACATTCCCAATTAATAAAATCTAGATGTTACACAAGTCATTAGAAAATGCAATGCACCAAATAAAAGTTAAGAAATATTAATTACTTGCATTTTTAAATGTATGAGTCGGTCTCATGTAGTGTCCGTTTGGTTAGCAGTTGGAGAAACATAGTTATGAAAATGAAAATTTCTACTAGTTAATATTTATCTTTTACGCCGTTCGAAACGGTCAAAACTCTGTTTGACCAATAGATTTTTTTTGTTGGTCAAACCTTGGTTTGACTAATCCCACACATTCCAAACAGAAGCGTAATGAATTTAATTAAGTTACGTTTTTATGGTTTTTGTAAATATCATATCCACAAAACATAGCTATTTTTTTACATATATGCGATTAAAAAATTAAATTAAATAATGTATATATTTTATAAAAATGTATAGGTACATCACCCTTTCTAAATACATATATATGACTTACCTATTTTAACAAGAAATAGAAAAAGAGATGGATTTGCTTCCTGAAAATGAAGGGTTTATTTTAGAAATGAAAGTGAGGAAGTTTTGTAGATAACAAATTCTCTTGATTGAAAAATGTTAGAAAAGAATATTTCATTTATTGTAATTCCAAATGATAAAATAATAAAAGATAATCTAATTAAAAGCATTTTTTGGGACTAATTTTTTCAAAGAAATTTATGTCATACATAAGATTTGAATTAGAAATCATGTTAAAAGAATATCAATCAGGTTGTGATAGTCATGAGAAGACAAAAAGAAACTGCCTATTTGAAATCGAAATAAAAAAATAAAGCACAAACTCAAACTAAACCTGAACATATGGGACTAACCAAAACAATAGTCTATGATGATGTTAGTATTAAATTAATCAAGGAAGAAATTAAAATTAAATCAAAACATAAAGGTTAAGTAAAAAGATAAAAGAATAAATTGAAACATAAAAAAAATAAAGGAGTAACCAATCAGTTAATGTCTCATTTTATTTATCATCACATACTGAGATTGTGGGGAAAAAACATGGTTTAATCTATTACTAAACACATTTTTCAAGAGGGTGCCCGGGTCAAATTTTAGTTAAACCATGATTAAGTTTAAAATAAAAATATTTTCAAAAGATGATACATGTTAACACTAAAAATATATTTGAAACTTATCATCTTAAAAAATAGGGTAATAATTTTTTATTTTTTATAATATTTTATTAAATAATTTGAGATAGTATAAATAGATTAATATTATAATTTCTTAAATGGTCCTGTTAACCAGAAGAATAAGAAATCAAAATGAAATTAATTTTATATTAAAAAATATGTTAAAATTATTTAGAAATATTCATATTTATGATGTTTTTAAATAAAAAAATTATTTTTACTTTGTTAATTAACATGTGCCCTTATGGATCCTTTTAACATTTTCTATATTATATTATGAAATAACATTTTATGAATTTTGAAAATTCTCTCTTCAAGAGTTTAACAGTTGATTACTTTTGAAAGTAACAAAATTAGTTTCAATTAAATCATTTAGGTTGCATTTAGTTACAGAAAATTATTCAAGTTTTTTTAGAAAAGTTTTCCGTTTGTTTTTCAAAATTTTCATTTTCTATAATAGCTAAAAAAATTTGAAAACTCATTTAGATAATGTGACAGTTGTTCAATTTGAAAAACTGGAAAACTGTGTACTCAATTTTCTAAATTTTTTAAACATTTTTAATTTAAATTAATTGAGATATGTCTTATATATATTATTTATGATAATATTGTATAGTATATGCATCACATAAAAATTATGACAAAAATTTAAAGTAATATTAAAATATGAACAAATAAGTTTGTGTTTAAATATATTTCAAAATAGTAACAATAAATCTTTTCGAATTAGTAGCAATTTGTTTCATATTCTCATTTGGTTACAACAATCTTTATCTTGTAATTCAGTTACCTTATCTTGTACTTCAGTTACCGTCTTTTCTATTTTTTTACTTTTCTTAGAAAACCTTTTAAAAAGAAATTCTGATTTTCTTAAAAAAATAGAAAATTAGTTTTCTATTTTTCTATAAAAAATTTAAATAATTTGTAAATAAACAATTTTTTTATTTTTTATTTTTTAAGAATAATTTTCTATTTTTTTAAGAAAACTTATAAAATAAGCGTTGCATTAGTTTTTTTTGTTGTTCTTTTTTCCCAATGAAAAATTATTAAATATACTTATATTTCTTTAAAATTAAAATGTTAATTTTACCTTTTTAAGTAACAATTAAATAACATCAATAAAAAACGATAAAAAAATATTCACTTTAATATAAAATATAAATTATTCAACTATATCTCGTTACATTGTTAATAGACGATCAAATAATAAGGGTAAAATAAAATAAAATAAAATAAAGCATATAAATGTTCAAAAATACTTCAAACTGTAAATTACGAATTCAAATAAATTCCTTCAAACTAATAAAAAATTAGTTTAACTAACAAATAATATGTTGATCTTATTTAACAAATTTATAGACAAATAAAATGAATTATAAAAACTTAAAACCCTATTCATCTTTCACGTACCGAGAATGAGACTTAAGGGACAAATAGCTCTTCTTTATGCCCTCCGCATGCATATTGTCTGTGTACGATAAGTCATAATTCAAGACAATGATCAGTACCGACCAAACTGTAAAATCACCCACTCATTCTAAGATATTTTTATCATAATTCTGATTACTAAATACCATCTTTAAAAGTTCAACACTTAGTAAAAATTAAATTTTATCTTTCAATGATTAAGAGATTATGAGAGAAGGAAGAAAGGAGAAGAAAACAGAAAAAAAAAACATTCTTGTATATTGAATTGAATGAAAATAATTAATGTTTTCAGAATCGAATCGGTCATTGAATTAATGAATTATTTAAAACTAATTAATGTTTTTAGAATCGAACCCTAATTTAAGTAAATCTTGATCAAATTAGGGTTCGACCGTGGTTGAATCGGTAGTTTTAAATAATTGACCCAGACCGGTCACCTAACCAGTTCATAGTTTAACCAGTCGGACCGACCAAATCGGTTCGGTTTTGATAACAATGAAACTAATGAATAAGGGGAAATTTAAAAAAAAAATAAGGGAACTAAACTTTTATAAGAGGAAACAAAGAAAGAGATCCGGTATTATTCAATTAATCTATCGTTTAATGGACTGAAACTTAAAATTAGTCTTTATGTTTTTCGTTTGATGGATACTCAAAGGAAAAACCTTACCAAAAAGAAAAAGAATAGAATTGCTTAAGATGTATAAATAAGTATACAATGCATTATATAGCCTTTTAAAATATATTATAAATTTGGGTCATTAATTATTATTTAATATTGAGAAGTTTTTTAGGTTTTATTTATATTCATATGAAATCACATAAACCATTTGTGGAGAGAAATATGAAATGAAATTTTGATAATTTGATGTAATTGAGAGAGAAAGAAAAAAATGTGTATAATGATTAGGATAAAAAGTGTCACACAAACAAGTGTGACAGAATCTTTGGATCTATATAATTTTTTTTTTGATTGTTTAATTAGAAAAAGTGCCACACTTTCATAAATCCTAAACCGTCCTTCTTTTGTTTGATTGTTTAATTAGAAAGTACAAGAAAAATATCGTATGAGAAAAAAAAAATAGGTATGAGAATTTTTTTTTGTGTTTTGAAAGAAATTGTCTTATACGGTAACATATTTTTAATAACAGGTCCCATACAAAATAGTTTTGTTATAACTAATTGATCCGGTCCCAACCCCGGCCCCCAAAAGCATGGTTTTAATGCTTTGCCAGATCAGCATTTCAAACAGAAGAAGTACATTTCAAATCCCTTATAATTACTCTTATACGGAGTACATGCCTTAAAAACGTACTCACCACTCCGCCAAGAAAGCGATTTGGTTAGGCGGAATATATTACACCCTATTGTGTAAGTATCTTCTAAGCGAAGTCCATGCCCAAAAGGATATTCATGTTACTCCGCCAAGGCATGTTACTCCGCCAAGGCATGTTACTCCTCCAAAGCATATTACTCCGCCAAGGCATGTTACTCCGCCAAGGCATGTGACCCCGCCAAGGCGGAAAGTATTAAAAACTTGTACACATGTACATAAAGCACTTCCAATGCACACTACTTCGCCAAGCCATAGGCTTAACACAGGCGGAATACTGAAATCCCCATATTGCAAAGCGAGCCCATACTAATAACCCCGGCACGAGATTGACTCTGTCTTGAGAGGTTGAAAATGAGAAACACGCTGTCACGCATAAGAGGGAACAACAAATAAAATAATGAAGCATTAACGCTTCCCAAGTGAGTGGAAATACCCACTACAGTGATGGTGCTTGTAAACGGCGCATGGGCCCACTATCTTTCTTGCATTATGCCTGAAAACGAGGAATGGGTCCTACCAATAATAGAGCACCAATAGCAGGTATATAAACTTCAGCAAAAAGGTATATGGGGGAGACCCTTAATTCTAAACCTGACACACACACTTGCATAATTCTCTTAAATTTGCTTTCTAAGTAAAAACAGCACTTCAAAATACTGACTTGAGCGTCGGAGAATAATTGCAGGTACAACCACCAATTGTGTCAAGGCAAAGGAGATTATTCCAGGCGGACTACTACACCGCCACAGAGAGCATTGTACCACGTCCCTGTATGCAAAGAGTACTCCGTATTTGTATCTGTACAAAGACCTTTCCGTATCAGATTTCACATTACATATACAATTTGAATTGTTTGGTATTCACCCCTTTACACCCCCAGTAAAGAACAGTTCACTAATGGTGAGAAAATGTAAAAGATTGTTGTTGAATGATAAATATGGTTCATCACGACATTTTTATCCATTAATTTTTATTTCTTGTTGTTGCCTTTTATTAATAGTAATAATATAATATAAATAACAATAAAAATATTAGTAATGACAATATGATATAAATAATAAAATAATAATCTTTTACTTAAATGTCATATAAAGGATATATTGATAACTCTACTAATTTTTTTTATCATTTTCTAGTTAATCTAGCAAAGAAAAATAATTTCATAATTCTTATATCGAGTAAACCCCCCATTTGGTCCCTAAGTTTGTAGGCATCGGGCAATTAGGTCCCTGAGTACATTAATCACCCCGTTAGTCCCTAACATTGAGAACCGTCAGACACTTAGGTTCTCGCCGTTACATAACCGTTAAAAGACGGTGACGTGGCTTGTGAATGTCCAGGTAGGATGCCAGACGGTGCCGTTTTACCTGGTGCAAAGGAAACCTCGCGGGATGAGCCAGGGTGAACCCTTTTCTTCACAAATTTCATTTTGCCTAATGATTTCCTTCATCTCTGTGTCCAGGGTGAACCCTTTTGTTCATAATTGGTTTTATGCTTGATTTTCCCTCATAAATCCTTTAGCTTTGGTGAGTATCAATGGAAGGGATGAGCCAGCCTAGCCGGTCATCGTCATCGTCCGCCTCCAGTCAGCGGAGGCCTCGTCTCAGGAGCCAAGAGATGTCACATCGTCGCTGCCGTTGTGGAGACCCCCCTGTGTTGCGGATCTCCCAAACGGTGAACAATCCGAATCGTGAGTTCTGGACATGCCCACAGCTCCGTGGGGGACAATGCGATTTCTTTGCCTGGGTCCAGGAGGGGGAGTTGGTAGCTCATGATGAAGAGTGGAGGAACACTCTCATGATGAAGTTAACAGAGATGGAGGACGCCATTGTAAGATTGAAAAGTGAAATTTACAGGGAGGTTTGTCAAGGTAGTGGTGAGGTTATGCAGGATAGAGTGATTGAAATGCAGATGCAGATGCAATCGGTGATGAAGAAAATATGCATGGAAAATCAAAGACAAGTGGAGCAATTGAAGATGATTTTGTTGGCTCAAAGTTTTTTTATATTATTTTCTGTAATGGGGATTGTGGTTATGTTGATGAAGATGTAGGGGTTTAGGTTTAGAGCAGGTGAGTGAGTTGATGAAGCGCAAGGCTTCTGTGAATGTATGTGGTTTTATGTTATTAGGGTTTTTACTTTGAAGTAATTATGGAATCACTGTATGAAGGTGCTAGTGAATCTGGCAGCTTCTTAATGTACCTAGTGCAATGCTATCAATGAAAAGTGTTGTGTATTTACTGAAACTTAAAGTGGTTTGAATGTTATAAATGAAAATTGTTGGTTTTCCTTATCATGTACCTGATTGAATTTTGTTATCAATAAAAAGTAATAACATCACTTTCTATTTGTATATACATGAACTCAATATTGTTATAACATCACAAACTATTTGCATATATATGAACTCAGTCACCATTGAATTCAAATTATAAAAGCAGTCATCAAAGTGTTTGCTGCAGAAGGTAACCAACATGCCTGGTTACTGACCATTAAAAAAAAACTATCTATAACTTAGTTAACCCTTCTTCCTCAACCCTGGTGTTTGAACAAAGATCATGTCTCCTGGTTTTTTGATTGGCAGTTTGTTTCTGAGATTGTAGCTCCTAGTCCCTGGTGATTGAAGTTTGTTTGGAGAGATTTGTGGACTTGCTAGTCTTGGACTCCTTCTAACAGGTGTTATGCTTCCTGGTTCAGCTTGTGAAAGTGTTTGGGAAAGTGGTGGACCTTCATTAATGATGATGACTTCCTGGTTGACAGTATCACTTGATTGTGCACCCTCTTTGTTTGAGTCGGTTTGTGTCATTCTTTTGCTCTTTGCCACTGCACATGAAGTCCTTTTATGCCCAGGCTCACCACATTCTCCACATTTACCTGGTTGGAGTTTTCTCTTCATCTTTTTCTTAGCAGTGATGTCATTATCATTGTTCTTCCCTTGCTTGTCAACCTGGTTGCTGGTCTCACCACATTTCCTCCTCTGTTTTTTAGGCCTACCAATGGTCCTTTTGATGTTAGGAGGAACTGGTGGAGTGTAGGGTGTTTTTTCCCAGAATTCTGACCCAGGGACTGACTCCACATGATGTTCATAAGTGGCCACCAAAGCTGCCATTGTCAGGCCTACATGGCAGTGATCCTCAGCATTTTCTCCTTTGTGGGCTATTGCTGCACATGCATGTCTACATGGCATCCCTGTCAGAATAATAATGAAAAGATGAGTGTATGCTGTCAAACTACTAAAATGTATTTGTAAATAATACCAGCATACCTGTTAGTTGCCACATCCTGCATGTGCATTCACCTGTCCCCAAGTTCACTGCAACCTTCTGAGGATAACAAGTAACCTCATATTTATCACTTCCTCCATCACCTGTAATATGACAGTAAACAAGTAACATCATAACAAGTAACCTCATATTTATCATATAAATCTACCTCCATATTTAATAATGGTATACCTGTCCAATTGGCAGTCCATTGGTTGCTTGCATTCTTTTCTTTCTCTAGCCTACTCTGCTGTATTGGTGGTAGTTTTCCAATATGTCCACTTAACTTGAGCTTGTGATTTCCAATTGTCACCATGATGTAACTCCTAACTTCCTCAAGCATGGTAACAATTGGCCTGCACCTAGCATGCACCAATTTTGCATTCAACACTTCACAGTTGTTGTTTGTGATGTTGTCAACCTTACAGTTGACATCAAAAAAAGCCTTGCTCCATGACTCTTTTGGGAATTTTGTCAGATATAACCATGCCTTCTCATTGACCTTCCTGATGTCAGTCATGATTGCATCAAATTGGGTTGCAGTTGTGGATCTGGCAGCTTGCCACAGTAATGCCCTCAGTTCTTTCCCTTTCCATTGTTTCCCAAAGTTTTGCCATAAGTGCCACACACAAAATCTGTGTGGCACACCAGGCATGGATTCTTGCAATGCAGGTATAAGACCCTACAGAAAACATATATAGCAAGTCATACATCATATTAAATGGGTCCAATGAAAGTCAATTAAGATAAATGAAAGACATATACCTTTTGCATGTCACTAATAAAGGTCAGTTTTTTCTCCTTATAGTCACCAATGTCAGCATTCAGTAGATCCAGGAACCATTTCCAGTTGTCCTTGTTCTCTATTTGACACACACCATATGCAATGGGCCATATGTGGTTATTTGCATCTTGACCGACAGCCGTCAACAATTGACCCCGGTAGTATCCTTTCAAAAAGCACCCATCTAAACCTACTAAAGACCTTCTACTTGCAGTAAACCCATCCTTGCATCCCTTTAAGCATACATATAACCTGTGAAACACAGGTGGACCTTCAGCTTCTGTATTGCACTCCATCTTAACAGTGGACCCTGGATTTCTCTTTAGCAACTCATTGCAGTAATCCCACAGCATGGCAAACTGTTGTTTTTCAGAACCTTCAATGACCTCTCTGGACCTTTTCATTGATCTATAAATCATTTTATCTTCTAACTGTACTTTGTATTTTTGCCTAAAAAATTCAAACACCTCAGAATGTGTCACATTAGGATGCCTCCTCATAAAGTTAACTAACTTCCCTACTACCCATTGTTGGTCACAGGTTGAATTTTTATGCACCCTAACACATGAATGATAATCACAAAATGTCTTAATCTGGTAGGATTGCCTAATAGGGTTCAGGCTACAAAACACCTCCCATCTACATGTCTTGTCCTTGCATTTTGCCCTTGCTCTTATCTTATCATTTTTGACCCAGCTTATCTGCCTTCCCAACTGCACTGTATAGTCTTTCACTGCTTGCTTAAAAACCTCAAGCGAGGTGAACTCCATCTCACACTCTAATATCACATTACCAAATATGGCTGTCTCATTAAATTGGGGATACACCTCCCTAGATTCAAGTTCATCATCTGAACATGTAGGGGTCTTCAACACCTCTGAAACCCATGTATCATTACTGACCTCCTCTTCTCTTGTGGTTTCAAATTCCACCTCATGCTCATGCTCAAAAAGTGATGGAATGCCTGACCTCCTCTTCTCTTGTGGTTTCCTCTTCTTCTTCTTGCTACCACCCTCATCACCAGTGTTTCTCTTCCTCTTCCTTTTTCCCTTAGGCTTCTTGCCTTCACCTTTGCCTTTACACTTCTTCCCTTTTCCTCTACCTGCACCTACTTCTACCTCTTCCTCAATATTGCTTTTCTCAACAGCTTCACCTACCTCAATAGTAGTCTCCTTCTCCAACAAATACCCTTCTTCAACATTGCTGTTGTCAACAGCTTCACCTGCCTCAACAGTAACATCCTTCTCCAACAAATAATCTTCTTCAACACTACTTTTCTTAACTTCTTCACTAGTAATCACTAGGGATTTTTGACTGTCATCCACCTTCCCAACTTCTTCCTCAACTTCAACATGATTCCCTCCATCAACATCCATCAACCCAGTTTCATCTAGAGGATGTTGATAATATACATCAATCAACCCTTCATTAGCCTTAGCACAGGCAACCATCTCCAACAGGTCATGATCACCGTTTAACACCCTTAGCCCCTCACTCAAATCAAACTGTGGGTCATGCCAGAATATCTTAGACAGTCTATAGTATCCCCGATTCTCCGCAAACTTATTGAAAGCAAAAAAATCAATAAAGTCAGGGTCTAACTCTTCCCATTCTTCAACCTTCCCCCATTTGTAATCTGTCCTACCTTTTTCATCAACAACAAACCTACCACCATAATGGAGTCTAATACGGATATCCTATAAAACACATTCAACTTTTCATTCATTACTCTACTTCAACTAATCAAGTTATGAAACAATATATTAAACATTAAAAGTTAAACATATAACACAGGAAACCCTAAACACACTAAACAAACCTAAACAAAATTAATATAACAATACCTAAACAACCATTAAATAAACAAACTCCACACAGAGGAACAACCTTAATTACTCACCTCGACCGGCGCTGCCATTTTCGTCAATGACTGTGTGTAACTTCAACTGCGACTTGCGTCAACCACTGAAGGCAAGGGCTCTAAGCGTCCAGGAGAAATGCGACGATTGCGAAATGCGAGGCCTCACTCAGAATTTTTGGTCCCCAAGTTTTTTCTTTTCTCATTTTCATTTTCATTTTCCCCCTAAGTTTTTTTTCATTTTCCCGCAATTTGCACCCGGTAAAACGGCACCGTCTGGCATCCTACCTGGACATTCACAAGCCACGTCACCGTCTTTTAACGGTTATGTAACGGTGAGAACCTAAGTGTCTGACGGTTCTCAATGTTAGGGACTAACGGGGTGATTAATGTACTCAGGGACCTAATTGCCCGATGCCTACAAACTTAGGGACCAAATGGGGGGTTTACTCTTCTTATATCATTTTCTAATCAACAAAATAATATATAGCTTTTTATATTTTTCATACTACTTTGTTTCTTGTACTTTTTATTTTCTCTTACATTTTATCATTAGTGGTGTTTGTGGAGAAATAAGAAGAAGAAAAAAAAAAGAAAAAAGGACAAAAGGAAAAATGTGTGATAAAAGATTAGGTCAGGCTTGGTTTTGGTTGGGTTGGTTAAACTTTAGTTACCAATCTAAAAAAATCTTATGATCAAATAAAATTTTAATTATCTCAAATAGTGTAAAAATTAATATTAATTTTTAAATTTTTTTATTTTTATAACTCCATTTTGTAAATACATACCAAAAGACTAAAAGGAAAATGAAAAGTAGAAAAAATTATAGATGGGGTATATGAATATAAGCCACAAAACGTGATATTTAGGGTTATTGGTTGAAGAGTGATTTTTTGGTGTGCCATTTTTAACTTTTTGTTTTTTTCGAAAACATCGTACACACAACTACAGTGCGAGCAGTGACAGCAAATGAAAGGACGTTAAAGTTAAATGGTTGGAGCTGTAGCCAATACGTAAGTGGTATTCACAGCTGTATGCAAGTATAATTACAATATCACTACAAAACAATATTTTCATATACTTTAAAGACATCAATAGGACAAAGTTTTTCTTACATTCACATTCCATCATCATTAATCATTAATATAAATTGTTATTTATTAATAAGTGGAATTTAGAAATTGTTAGAATAGTTTTTTTATATAATTTTTAACTAAAAAAATAAAGTGTTAGTATAAGTTATTTGAACTTATACAAATAATTTGATAAATTATACTAATAAATAATTTTGTTAATATAAAATTGAGTTATATTAATATTACATTAAATGTTAATATAATGTATTTTATTGTTAGTAATTCAAAATATCTTTACTAACCTTATACTACATTATTTTGTTAGTTAAAAGTTATACCAACAAATATTTTCTTCACAAATTCTAAATTTTGTGTTTTAGTAAATGACATTTGTTTTTTGTAGTGCATGAATTTTTATGTAAGTAGTCAATCTTGATTCCTGTAATAATTACTTTAAGTGTCATACTTAGAATAAATTCTAATTAGTTGCCATTATAAAACCTTTTACATTGGTAGCTATAGTAATTAAAACCATACTTTTAACTCTTTTAAAATTTTAAGATTAGACTAAACCCTTTATAATATGTTAGGCTATCTTAATTGCATTCAACTTTTTGGTTCTTTATTTTTTGCTTGGACATTTTGTTCTTGACGTTCTTTAATGTGCCTAACACATACCACTTGTTACCCCTTGGCAGTAGCAAGTAACCACTCTTGGTGTCAAATATTCCTTTAAGGAATCGTCCCCCTCTTTTGTTATATATCTTGATAGATTGAGTTATTGGATAATATCACCTATAAGGATTTATTCTTCTAAGGTGTAATTTGCCTAAGACACAATAGTCCATTCTAAAAGATCCAAGAAATAAAACTAACTAGTAAGGTGGTAGGTAGAGTAACTTAATCTTTAAAAGAAACGAGAATAAAGAAAAGAGAAGTACATGCTTTAATAATACCTCATGTTGTTATTGAAAGTGGTTTACTCTTCCTCCTCTACATACTTTGATATCTGATTATACATTAGGTATGCTTCCATGAATGATAACAACTCAAATCATGTTGAATTATCTACTAATTTATCAATGTTAGGTAAAGGGCAAGGATTATTGGGACATTCTTTGTTAAGGTTTGTGTAATCCATGCACACCTTTCATTCGTCTTTGCCTTTCTTAACCATGACGATGTTGGAAATCCAAGAGGCATATTGAACCCCTCTAATGAAGCCAGTCTTTAAGAATTTTTTTGTGGCTTCACACATCTCCCTTTTGCTTTTCTAAGCCAGACCTATTTTTCTTTTGGGTGATAGGTATTACTCAATGGTAAACTATAAGTTTATAGTAATAAAAATATGTGCTCATTCAAGCATCTTTATTACCTTGTAGCACTAACAAATCCTTACCCTACAACAACCAACAAACAATAGTTCTTTCAACATTTCTTCAAGGTCTTTGTTCAATTTAGCATCAATGTTAGTACTATAATTAGGTGTCTTCTTTTTGGGAATTTTCAGACTTTCCATCATGTTGGGATCCAAAAGGATGTTCTTTGTCTTCTTTAAAGTTAGTGTGAGAGTTTAAATATGTCATATTGCACATGGAAGCTTGATAAATTGTCAAAATGCCATTTTATCTTAGGGATTTTAAACTTGCGTTGGTATATGAATGCATTAATTTATGTTGAAATAAGCTAATATCTTGTAATATTTGTAGAAAGCATGATAAAGATAGTGTTAGGATTAAAAGAATGTAAAAAAAACAAACAAAAGCAAAAATGAACAAATAAGCCCAAGAAAATAAGTGACAATCAGCCCTTTAGCACGATTAGTGTTAGATTGAACATTACCATGCTCAAGAAATACTAGCGTGCTAAGAAGAAAAATTGAGTATGACATATGCATGCTTATTGGGATTAATGAATTAACATGTTAAGTGAACATGGCTGGTGTTTATGTGAACATGACTCATGCTCAAGTGCACTATTGAACTTAAGTTATTAAGCCTTTAAGGGTTTTTAAGAGAGTTTTAACCCTAGAGATGTTAGAGATGTGTTAAAGGTTTTTAAGGGAGTTTTAACCCTAAAGACATTAGAGACAAATACCTTGGAGACACAATAGATAGAAAGAAAGAAAGAGAAAGTATGACAGAACACTAGGACTGTGAGAAAAGCAACAAGGTCATTCCTTCCATAATTCTTCTTTGTCTCTTATCTGATTAGAATGACATCCCGAGAGGTTGACAATGGGTATTTTCTTATCTTATATTAGATTAGAATTTATGATTTGTTTTGGATTGCTTAATGTTTTTGGTGACTCTTATATGTTAAACTAATCCTTTTGCCATGGGACGAAGGTGAATACTATAATGTAAACCCTTTGTACTCCATCAAAGTTTCTCATCTTTTATGTTTTAATTGTGGGTTAATTATCTACTTCCTTGTTTAAATTCTAATTTAAGAATTGACAACTCTTATTTTATTGTTAGTTAGTGAGTATGCAAGCAATCCTACCAGTGCTCTATAGTGTACTTAGGAATTAAAGTGGGTGTTGAAGTTGTAGCCATAGGTAGTTGGTCCTATCACTTACACTTTCGATTAGTGATTGAATTTATTAACTCATTATATAGGACATGACTTGGTTCTGATCTATATGGTAGATTATTAGCAAGCAAGGGGTAGTACACTGGCGTCAATAGTATTAATATAAGTGACTGGTAATCACGTCAACAAACCTGGGCTGAAAACCTTTAAAGGAATTTTAGGATGGGAACAATTGGAAGAAATCATAGTAGGATCCGAGCACTTGCGATCTAGAATACCTTTGTACAACATTGGCGAATGCACTTGCCATGGGTGTGAAGACTTATCACAATTGAAAACTTCTAAAAATTAATATTTTCTTCACGCTAAAAAGCGTAACAAAGCTATTAGTCTCATCTCATTCAACTTTCTCTTATTATTCATGTTTTCCTTTTTCTAAACCTCAAAATTGAGGTTATATGACTCCTTGATACTTTTTAGTCTCCACTAACCAATGTAATAGAGTTGACGTCATCCACAAATTACATGATGATAAGTATTGTAGATACCACTGCTCCTTAGGCATGGAGTATAGGTTGCCCAAATAACATTAAAAAGAGAAAATGTACCACAAGAATTTAGATTTTACCAGTATTGAATTGGGGACTCCATCAAAGGTTAGTGTCTTCAGATACCTCATGGTGTATGTGGTTACAACATTGAAAACAATCAGTTCTTGGTAAAAAGTGATCAACCCATTATCCTTCTAGCTTATTCTCTTGACTGTTTCATAGAAGACGATGTTGGAAGAGTTGCCTAAGTCAACTAAAAACCTCTTTACCATATTATTTAATATGATAACTTCAATAGCCATTGTATCGTCATGAGGTCAAATGGTAGAATTATAGTCTTCATTAGTGAAAAGTAATGGAATGTGTAGTTGTAGCATTTCTAATTTGGCTAGCTTGGTTGATGTAGTTCATGGATCTTAGGTGTTTCTTTCTCGATGTCTTTGTTTCACCTTCCCTTACAAACCCGAAAATGATAATGTTAACCACCACATGGATAGTCTATCTTTCTAATTTAGGTTCTTCATTTGAGTCATCACTTTTTAGGCTACGACCTTATGCTACTATTTTTTTATTGTGGAAGAGGTCACTTCTTATTACCTCTGTTAGATCTGACGTTAGAAGAGCAATCTTGTTTATTAACGCCCGTAAATGCATGAGTTATATTGTATAATAGAAATATCAATCCCACATGGACCATATCATTGAGGTTCTCCAGGCTTTAGTTTGAGCTAGCAATAATTATAATTTTGAAGATTAAAATAAGAACATAGTACTTTAAACAATGTGAATTCAATTATGGAAAACACTTTTGGGGTTTTATTTCATCTCAATTATCAAACTAGTAACTTGTGAAGGCTAAGTGAGTCATGATTTATTAAATTTCTTAGGTTAATATATCCCTAAGGTTCAATGGTCAAGATTATTCCCTACAATGTTAATTAACTTTATTAAAGTCATTATAGCTCTTTAACAGAAATCAACTAAATCTAGCACAAAATACAAGATAATCTAGAACATGAAAAAAAATAGATCAATCAATAGGTACATAATTCTCTAATTAGGATTACTCATACATCCCCAAGAGTAAAAGAGAACTACTCACTCATAATGGCAAAGGTCATACAGGAACCCATACCACTCACCTTCATGAATGAGAAACAAAAATAAAAGTAAAACTAAGAATACCTTTATAAAATGGATGAGTCATTATCGTTTCTTTGCAATCCTCCAGAGTGCTCTATGAACAACCTTAAGAACTCTAAAACTAGGATTACTCTAACTTGATACTTTCTGAAACTTATAAACTAGGTTTAACATGGTGTCTATAGATCTAGTACCACTCATTAACTAAAACACAATGGGCTTGGTCCAAATGAAAAATAAGCCTAGACTAACTCTGTGGCCAAGGCCTTGGGCCCAAGACCTGGTCGTAGAGTTCTTTACAGGTCATGGAGCTCTTGGTTGGCTCCATTAGTCTGTAATGAGCCCCATTCTAACTCTTTTCATCTTTGTTTCATGCTTTATATCCTTCTTGGGACCAAAGTTAGGCATTTTTCACCTGTTTCCTTACAAAACACAAAAATAAAGTGTAGCTAAGCATAAATATGAAAAAAGGAAAACTAAACAAAATTGACCCAATTCCTAAGATATTTATTAAAAATTCTAACAAAATATGACTAAAAAATGATATATTTAGGGAATTTTGTCATCTCGTATTAAGGTTTTGTTGATGTTCTTCAACTATTGACACTGCCTACTTGAGTGACTATAGCTTTCGAGATACTCATAATAAAATATTTTATCATCATTTTGTTTCAAAGGGAATGGCTTTTGAACCCTTAATCTCTCCCATTTTTTTATGCCTAATCTCCTTAAAGATTTGGAAAGGGTTTACACATAAGGAGTGTATAAGTCAGGTAAAGAACATATTTTTTTTCTACTTGTGGTGTGCTTCCTTGAAAGGATTATACTCTGGCTTTGCCTTATCTTGTGTTTTAAAGAGTTTTGTAGGTTTCACTTCAGCAATGTGCATCTTTTAACTAACATACTTGAATGCCTTATGCCTAAAATTATCCATGGATTTACTTCTAGCCAAAGATAGGGCAAGGGGTGATCTCGACCTTATTGCATCAATCACTATATGCAACTATATGGTCTCTGTTAGCCCTAAAACTAGGACAACCTTGTAAAAGTGGTTTAATAAATATCTAAGTTTCCCTCCCACTTTTTACTGTTTTATCTAAGATAAGGTGAGAGAAGTTTGAGGTTCTTCTCTTGATATAATGAAATTCTTTGAGAAGGCAACATGCAAAGGTTCCCAATTATCAATGGATACCAACTACAAAGATTTAGTGTTTTTCCTTTCAAGGTTCTTGGGAACATTCTACGTGTGAGATTGTCACATGCCCTAATGTACAACATTTCATTTACAAAAGCATTGGGATTCTTTTTAGGGATTATTTTTTCATTAAATGATTCAATTAGAATAAAGGAAAGTGTTCAAAAAAAACTTATGGAACTACCACTACCATGTTGGCATGAAAGGATGAGGTAATCGGCTAAAATTCATGGTTACTTAAGGTTGTTGTGGGTTATGGATTGATGGTTTATGGTTTAAGTGGTATGGTCAAGGGTAGATTGTGTTTAAGGTATGTATAAGGTGAATAGTGATGGTTTGTAAAGTAGTTGTGGTATGTATGGAAGATTATGTGTTGTGGTGTATAATAGGAAAATAGTTGGGAAGTGAAAAAATAAGGGGTTGGTTTGGATTTTGGAATAACTGTATATTGGATGGACATGTTTAGAGTTGAAGTAGTGGTGTTAGGTCTTACTACAGGGACATAAGGTGGTGGTGGAGACAGTAAAGGCTCACATCAATGTCAAACTCAGTGTTTGTCTAAGAAGATGAGGCCTCATAAGTCTTATCCTCGAAATTTATTCAGAGGTAGTTGAGAATTCTATTGAAGGTAATTCTTGGATTGCATTTGCCTTTGTAGAACAACTACTTATTTGTGGAGCTTTTCTATTGACATGTCTTGAGGGTATGGATCATCTCGTTGGAACTTGTCTCTAGTAGAGGTTTCCAGATACAGGCATCATTATGTAGCTAGTTATGACAGTCCTAGCACTTGGTGATGTGAATATGTGTTGACGGTTCCAACGAAACTCTTAGGTGTTGGTTGATAAGCCATTTAATTGGATACATTAAGATGCATGAATGTTGTTAATGGGTCCTACCAGACTTCCCATATATTTTATCTGATGCATATGGATTCAGGTTCGATATATACACTTTGATACTGTTTGGGGTTTGCATACGAGGATTTGTAGTGCTCTAAATGTTTCAAGTCTTTGAGAGAGATAAGAGATAAAGTATGCCTACACACATCTTCAATGCCAAAAGTCAATAAATGTCCTAGCAATCAAGCCTAGGTGTATAAGGATGAGAAAAGTAATCATTGCATATTTATGAAGGTTTTATTTATAGTTGAGTAAATTTATAGAGGTAATGATACTTGTATCAAGAATCTCGTATGGTGATACGACTAACATGTATAATATATGAACTAGTCTATGCCGGGGTGCAAGGGCCGTCCTTGGGACAATCCTTAATACTCATTTATAGGGGTGTCTTTTACATCGATCCAGTAAGGATCCGATATTATATCCGCTATTTAATGGGAAATAAAAGTCTTGGAGTAATTCCTCGTACCAAATCACCAGCTTTACGCATTGTGGGACGAAAGGGCGTGTCACCTACAAGGACACTCCAACGCTTAAGTCAGTAAATATTCAAAGGGAATATCAAAGCTTAAGCATGAGTTCTAGAAAGAATGTTCTACCTTTGTTACATTGATGCATGGTATTTATACTTGGGGTAGTGAAAAAGCCTTCTTGCTTACCAAGTTTCTCGTACACTGTGTTAGTACGACTCTGATCCTTTGTAGAAAGACTAACACATCAAAGAGACATTTCCAAATGGCTCTACCTATCAATTAGTCATTTTGCAGGTTACTTGTTTAACACGCTAATGCATAGGTCAACTCTGACTTTTCAGTATTGAGAGGATAGCTCATACTAGAGTCGTTTCAAGTACCTTCTGCGCAATAACAGAATGCCGGTGTTGTGACACCAGGCAATAGGGGATGCTAGTCTTGTATAACGGACTATGGTCAATTTACCGTAATGCTCATGGGCCAGTATCAGGAGCAGATCAATATACATAGTATATGACATATAATATGCTTTGATGTGGGGATGTACGCCAATCCCATTAATAGGTTTATAAGGGGTACACAAAGATATATACGAGGTTAGGGACGACCCGTGTAATATGGGACATATGCCCACACTTACTTAATTTACTCTTAATATTAATTTAATTTAAATTTAATTCTTTTGGTTTTGCCCCTACAAATTATTAGTTTTTTCTCATATAAAATATGATAAACTAACTTATCCCCATTACTTAAATTTTCTAGGTGCATCACTATACGAGGTATCAACACAGGGTTGGCTCAAGTGTTTGGGAGGCTTAAAGGAAACTTAAGAATTAAACTTTTTTCACTAATAAAATAGTTTATTAATATTATCATAATTTTTTTATCAATAAAAAAGTTAACACTCACTTAAAATTAAAAGTTATTTAAAATATTTTAATTAAAAATTATTTTAAAATATAATTTTAAAATCAAATATAATTTAATTTTTAAGAACATATTAGTATTTAAAAAAACTATTTAAGCTTTAAGTCGTCCCTGTATTAATAGTTATGAATCCGAATGTGGCATCAAGAGGGTATCACTAATTTCCTATGCTTAATTTAATTTTCACCCGTGCAGGATGTTTTATAGCTCAGCTTGGAATATAAAAATTTGTTTAGTACATAATTTATGTCGTTTAGTACCGGCGTTACGTATATGTGAATACAATGGATTGTATAACATTGCTTCCAAGATTAGATTGTCTAACAATTATTTGTCAATTACTAAATTTAGAAAATAGTTCCTTTTAGCTTGCATTAACTACACTAGTTAAAGGAAGTTGGTTTGACTTTAGTTAAAGGTATTTTTTCCTTTACTTATTTAATGTGCACCATTACCAACGACCCATTATCCAATCCAAGCTTTATCCTATAATTTGGTGACTGACATCCAAAAACAACTGGGAAAAATAAAATAATGTGCATGGTTGTTGGAAAAACGAGCCAGACATATTTATAAACATTTATTTCATTCAGGATAATACCATTTATGTACGAGGTATTTGGTTTGCAGTTGGGTTAGTCGAATCTAGATTTTATGGTCAAGTTTTGATGTTATTTAACGACGTAAAGAATAAATAGTAATTATGAGATTTTTCTATTTTTATAATTTTATTTTTTTAACCATAAACCAAACGAAAAATTATTTTATTTTTTTGAAATAGAAGATATGTCGTAAAATTTACGAATAATCAATTCTGGTGATTTATGTTATGATTTTAAAAATTAAAAATATAACTCATACTGTTTTCAATAAGAGTATAATAGAGGTGAAGCATTTAAATTTTAAAAAAAATTGTAGAAATATTAAAGTGGTGAGATAGTTTTTCTCATGTCATGGGAATTGATGTCTGAAATCAAATAAAAAAATTTTGCAGTTTTTGGCGTTGGATTAGGATCTGTTCATTGGATACATAAAAGGGAACCTCGCACGCCTGTGGTCCCCCGCTTCACCCACCGTCTCTCACTTTGGTGTCAATCTCTATTCCTCACATCGTAAATTATATGTTTATTTGGTTCCTTATCTTAATAATATTTTGTAACGTTAACATTACGTGAATGTAGGAATTAAATACATCTTCTCAGGCTTACGAATCTAATTACTTTTTTAATATGTTAGACTAATTTTAGAAATATATCAGGGATTTAAAAAATATGTAATTAGGTTCCTAAATTACAGATGTGTAAGACACAAGTTATTTAATGTTATAACTCATAAAAAAATTAATGTTATGTGAGATAAATGACCAAATGGATGGACAGTTTAAAATGTAAGGATGACAGCTGGAGTTTATTTTTCTCAAGGAACTATGGTATTTACTATTATTTTAATATTTAAATTTAAAAAGTGCATGTATTTTAAATTTGTAATATATTTTAACTATTAGATTTTTTGGTTTACTTATGGCTTAGGGTTAGACTTAGAAGGGGTTGAATAAGTCTCAGACTCTATTTTCCGGAAAAATGAACCATTAAAGCGCAAGTAACCAAACTTATAAAAGTAGAGTTGAGTAAGGCAAAGTAAGGAGAAGAAAGAACACCGAGAATTTATACTGGTTTATTTTCAACATAGAAGCTACGTCCAACTCTTTCTAACTTAAAGGATTTTCACTATTGTAAAATCTTATTTATAATAACAACATCAAACCAGTGCCACAAGTATTCTTGACTCTAGTCACTCTTCGCTTAAACCCCAGTATTCTTTCAACAAGCCACTCTTGGCTCAACAACCCAAGTATTCTTTCAAAAGTCTTTTCAAGTCAACACTGTTTCCCACTGAAACTAAGGTTGGTAACTCACTAGACTTTACAAAATATTGATTTTAATGAGAGTGTGAAAGGTTTCTCATAGAACCTAGTGTATAAGGATATACAATGAAGAGTGAATACACTAAGTTATGAAAGATAAGAGACCAAGGTCTGTTAGAAGCAAAACAACAAAGAAGGTCTTTGTCTTTGAAAACTAAGAAGAGATTTGAGAAAGATTGATCATAAAGACTGAGTATGCTAGTAAGGTTTCTCTTATGAATATTCTCTATATTTTCCAAACAATCTTCTTCATGATATATAGGTGCTAGAATATGACTGTTGCTGATCTTGAAAGGAGATATGAACATTGGAAACCATTTGAAGGAGTTTGTTTTGAGCGCATGTACCAGACTTTTGATAATCTGAAGAATGTTCAAGAGTCTGGTAGCTAGGAGCTTCACCACTTGCATGAATCAGGTATCCTTTGGTGCCTTCAAAAAATAAAGCTAATTGTTGGCTTTATTTGCTCTAGAAATTTCAGAGGTCAATGCTGAAATCCTTTTGATTAAAACTAATACATAGGCTGACTTGGGTCAACTTTTTCTATCTCGCGCAGAGTTGTTATGTTGAGGACTTCGAAGAACTATATTTGGTTGCACTACTCATTTGTCTCTTATCAACTTTGGTGATAAGCACATTTTTCTTGATAAGAGCTTGACTTCCAATGCATCATCAAATTAGATTTTAGAATGTTGTGTGTTTTGCACTTCTGAAGAAACGTTCTTATTTGTAATTTTGGACGCTTAAAAGTCTGAATCTACTACTATTGAATCATAAGACTGAGAGTTCTTGACACAGACTTTTTGATTACAGACCGACTGTTCTCTACTTGAAGGATTAAACTTTGATTTTATGAACTCCCCCTATTATGTGTAGCATGTGCACTTAGTATATAAATCCTGAAACACTTAAATACACAAATTAGATCACACGTTTGCATACTCCATTTAATTTAAATATCTTGATGTATGTTATTAACAAATTCTGAGGTCTGGAAATAATAACGTAGTCTGGGGTCTGGTCCAGTAATAACATTTACTTCTTTTTCAACTAGACTTGTTCTCAACATTTACAATGAAAAATAATGGCCCGTTAAGATTGTGAAAATGTTTCCTGTTTTCATTTCCTTTCTCATTTTCTGTTTTTAGTTTTAGTTACAAAATTGTCATCTTTCCTGTTTTAAAAAATTTATACGAAAAAATGAAAACGGGAAAGAAAAAAGTCATTTTTAGTATTTTATGTATAAAATTTTGGAAACATGATAACAATTTTATAATTAAAACTGAAAAATAAGAAATATTTTTGCAATCCAGACAAGACCTAATTGTGTTTCTCTTTTTTCTTTTTTTTCCAACTTGTTTTATCTTCCCTTCCAAACAAGGCCGCCATCTGAGTTTTGGTGCAAGTGCACCAAACTCTAGCCTCCTCCTTCAGTTGATAAGTAGGAAACAATGTCTTCTACTCCTTAAAACATTCAGAGTATTCAAAAATCTACTCCATATCTCTGATCCATATATAGACACCATCATGATTATGCCCACCTTTGTATATAGGGGTGAACGCTTTAAAAATTTGTCTAAGGTAGGGCTAGACTTAGCCCGCCCCATAAGCTGGGAGAACTTGGTGAAAAAGTCATCATTTGGTTGTGAAATAGAACCACTCGCTATACTACAATATAATAACAAACAGTTACTACTCCAACTAACTCAATAGAGTTCAAGATATACCTCAATACAGGGTTACCATAGCTGCCAGAGTACCAGTAACCACAATGCCAAGGTTCCTATTTCAAATTCTAGTACAACATACAACATATTCTACATAGTCTCCAATACATCTCAATACTACATACAACATTCACCACATAGTTTCAAATACATCTGTTCCTAATCAGAATTGCTATGATACCACCTTGTAACACTTACTTACTGATTCCTAAAATTTATTATAGGGTTTGATGAAATCAAGGTAAATTTTTTGCCTCCTAAACTTCCTTGATAATAAACAGTAGGAACCTGAGGGTTACGCAACTCAAAACAACCCAAAACCTTAATTTTTATCTCTAGTAATCAATTACAGAACACCTGTAATCAATTATATAAAACCTGGTAATTAATTACACTAGAACTAGTATCGATTACCAGAGACCAAACTGTGCAGGAAAACAACATTGCTCTCTGGTAATTAATTACGTAATCGATTACCGGACAGTAGGCCTACAAAATCATGCAGATTTTGGTGTTTAAACCAACTTTTGCCCTACCTAACTTGCCTATTTCAACTCTGATTGCAACGAAACTTCACAGGCTCTATATTTATATTATTCCAGACCTGCTGGCATAGTCCATACTCAAAAATTTCTCCGTACAACCAAGATATGTGTAGAAATGCATTTTACTCAATTTCTAGCAACTCCATTACCTAAACCTATTCAAATGCAATGTAATTACACATACATGTCATAAATATGCCTAAGGACTTATTGGTGTCTTATAAGGATTCTAGATCCTACCAGAACTCCATTTCACCCTCTCAGTTGGCTAAAATCAGCCTTTCACACTATTTTACATGATCAACTATATCATCAATATACTATTAGCTTCATGCCATTCAACTACCACATACTTATGCATACATGTCATTAACATAATTGCACAACCTACCTATATTCAAATAAACATCACAACTATTGGCTCACTGCCATAAAAATCAAACAAAACATGTTAATCACCATTACACATTCATAATCAATGGCTCAATGCCAACAATAATCAAAACATAACCTGCCCATATAGCATACATCCACAATCATGACTCAATGCCAAACCATAATCAAGCTTAACCTAGACATATCTCATGCATTCATCATTGTAATCATCACTATGCTAGCACTAAGGACAATCATGATCAACAATCATCATATTACATACATACATATACATATATACTATTGCGACCAACACTGGGCCATCACCCCCATACTCAGAAAATCACAGCATAAGCATCCTTAGCAACCATTAGCCAACACACACACATACACACACGTATATATATATATATATATATATATATATATATATATATACCCATACACTTACATAACCATTACCACAGCTACAAGCTCAAAATTATATACATACATATATTCACATGTTTACATCATTCAATTAACTTTTTGGCAATGTTGTCGCTTACTTGGCATTAGTATCTGCAGCATTTGTAACTTCTCTGTCTTCAGTCACTAAAAAACACATGTAAGGGTGAATAACTGGCTATATAAAGTAATACAAATAATTAACAATATATATCCATGTATTGGGAAAAGCATAGTATAGTCCATAACATCTCAAATCATATTCAATCAATTCGTCTCCCTTATTTTCAATATTATTCTCAGTTCATCCATCTTATTTACATGATAACAATCATTACAGTTACAATACTATAATTAATTAATCAACACTCATCATCAATTCCAATAACATCAATCCTATCATCAATTTAAATATTATCAGACTCATCATTAATTTAAATAATATCAAACTCACCATTAATACAAATAATGTGACCACTAACTCTTAATCAATCATAACATATGACTCTCTACTATCCAGATACTAAAAAGATCGATCGTCCGCTTAGATATCTACCTGACACCTTATGAACCCTACCCAGTCCACCGAACTCTGCCTAGCTCCCCACCTCACCATTGGGTCCTACTTGACCATTGGGTAGCTCAACTAGGTCACAACTGATCATTAGAGCGAAAAATGATAGGTAATTTATACCGATCGGTCGTCTACACCACATAACATACATATAGCATTTATAAGTCATCAACATCTTAATTAAATAAATAAATCTCATAATCATTTACATAATTCATTGCTATTTAGTCCCAACATTGTAGCCATCACCCTAGGACAATCACGTAACCCACTCAGACAACAAATTTCATCGACGCCTAATTATACTTCTTAATTCATCATCGCATCATCTCTTAACCTTCATATCACTTCAATACACACACACACATACACACACACACACGCACACACACATATATATATATATATTAACATCATCATTATTACTATGTAACACATAGATATAAATCCATACTATCATATCAATTTCAATAATTCATCATTTAATTCATTTTTCATCACCATAATTTAACTAATTCTAATCATACACATATACCATTGTACTCACATATATATAGAAATTAATTTATTTAACTATCCTACCTTTTCCCTCACGTATCGGAAACGACTTCCATTATTATTTTTATTAATATATCCACCAAGTACACCCCTAAGCTTAACAATGCATTTCTGAAACTTCGGATCAAGCACCACTTTCACCAACCCCTTTAAATTTCTAAAATTAAAGAATTCACATAACAGAATTAGTGGTTGGCTTCTGAAATAGTAATTTAATTTACTGAAACAACTTCAATTCACTTCTAAGCGTTTTAGAAACTTACCTTAATGTATTCTGGCTTCTAATTCAAAATCCCATTCTTCGCCTAATGTCGTTCCAAGGTCTATTTCAAACCTAACAATGCAGAAACCGCCACCCATTAGCCATTTAGGAACACCCATACATATAACATTATTTTCAAGCTTTCGAAGGCCATGAAAAATAGAAACGAAAACCCCCTTCATGGAACCCCTTTGGCTAGAGAGAGAAAAGAGGAAATCATGAAATTGAAACTACTAATCAACTCACCTCGTTCCTAAGATTCCAAAAACGCGTTCAATTTTGAGTTTCGACCACGAATGTGCCTTCGATTTGGCCTTGAAACCTCACGACATGGAGTTTTCTTTCTCTCTCGATTTCATTCTCTTTCACGAGAAGAAGAAGATGGAAAATGATAAAAAAAATGTTTTATATTCACAAGGGCACCATGTTTTTTTCCTCTTTTCTTTTTTTTATTTTCTTTTAATTTCAAATTCTATTTCATTTTTTATTTTAATTAATTAAATTTTTACTTTCACCCTCCGATAATTAATAACTTACCATGCAATTTAATTTATCACTTTCTTAACCACTCTCCTCTAATTAATTAATTTACTTCTAAATTTATTTAATTTAAAATTCAATAATCGCCAATTATTGTCTACGACACGAATAGAATTTAATATAATTACTGGGATGTTGCAATATTTGAAATATATGTCTAACTGATAATGGATAGGTAATTGATACCTCACTATAGGTTTAGTCTAATTCTTGTCATGGTATGACATTGAGGAATTAATTCTCTCTGTCTAAGAACTGTTTAAACTTCAATGATTTTGGATTTTGGCATTGTGATTATATTATGTGACTGATGCCCTAGGTTAGGTATTCCTTGAGTCCTCACTCATATCGTCATATATAAGAAAGAAAGGATACCTTATTAGGGACCTATAGTTAGGGTTGGTCCATTTGTGAGTCTTTTAGGGCTTTTAGTTATGTCTTCCATTGTGTGTGTATAGTTAAGTCGCATGTTGCTTAAGTTCCTAGGGGCAGTCTGTCCAGGTTGTCATAATCACAAAAAATTATCACTTAATTTTATTATACCTTATGGATTGATTCTGGAAATTTAGGCGGGACGCCACACAATTACTGATATTTTCTTATATAAGAAAATATTTATTAAATTCATGAGAAATATAATTCTTATTGAATAGTGATACTTGTTCAAAAATTGTGTACTTAATATTGTTGCTATAATAACTCAAAAATAGACCTTACAAGATATCAAAATACACTAATATAACTTGAATATACCTTTAATAACTCATAATTTAACAATTAGATTAATGATATGAACCTAGTTTGAGCTTTTCATTATATTTGGGCCATGTGATGAGTATCTACCTAACTTAGAACTTAGGGTATTTATTAGGGCCACTTTAGGCCATTTTCCTTTATATTTGTTCTTAAGATTTTCATCTTGAACCATCCTTGGGCTTAAATACTACTTTTTTTTTGTATTTTTAGTTGAGCTTGGTATGGACTTTAGGGTTCTAGGTTTTATATGGTCATGTTTTTATGTTTGGGCCACTTTTAGGCCTTAGAAACTTAGTCACCATGTTTTGTGTGAAAATTCACCTTAAGTTAAAAGTTTAGTTAGTTTGATCCATCTTAGGTTAACTCTAGGTAGAGGTTTATAAATAAGTGTATTCCCTACTTCTTTAGAACATTTGAATCATTTGATTAGTTTTGCAATTTAAGTGAGTCTCAAATTCTCTATAGGACTTATTTGTTAGAAGCTAGGAATTTTTAAGATCCTTATCAATGAGCACCTCTTGGTGGTGGATCATGACTAGGTTTATCTCATTTTGATGAGTGACACATTTCCACTTCTTTCTCCTTTTATTTTTGCATTTTCTTTTCTCTTTTTGGAACATGAAGATTTTGGCCAAGAGCTTTAAATTTGTGCAACACTTTGTGAATTGATTTTGATGATGGAGAAACATTCTAAATCCTCTCTTAAGGGTAGATCTAAAGAAGTAAGCACCTCGAGTGCGTCATGTGGTATTAAGAGCTTGTTGTCTTAGGATGTATAATTCTAGATCTAGAACTTATTCTTGATTTTCTTTGAATTCTAAGCTTGAATTCTTTTTCTTCATCACTTGATCTATCTTCGTCTACAAAGAAATTTCTTGTTTGGATCACTTTCATTTAGGTCCAAATCTAAAGGAGACTTAATTTTGAATTTTTTATCTATAGATTTTGTTGTTTTCTTTTAGTTTGAGTCTTTCTTTATGATTATTTTTTATGTTCGACATTAAATGTTTGTTTAATCTTTTAGTCCAATTCATGAAAATATGTGTCACTTATTTTCTTGATTTGATTCATTTTAGGTTAAATTTATGCCAAATTTTTGTTTTTTTGGTGTCTAGTGTTTAGATCTAGTGTCTATTGTGTGATTCTATCATTTTGTTGCTTGGATCTCAATTTTATTTGTCATTTTTATCACTTTTTTACTACTAGAAAACACTACATAAATTCACTTTGTTCATCAATTGTTCATGCTTGATTTTTACCATAGGTTCATTATATTGATAGAATTGTTTGTTGTTTTAAATTTGTAGATTCATTAGCTCATTATATCTAATGTTTGAGTGTCTTTTTCATTCATTCGTCTCTCTTATTCATGTCATGTCATATAATCATTTTACCTTATTCACATCATAATTTTTGAAGAGGATGATGCAACTAGTGGCTTGAATTGTGAAAATTTTGAATTCTCTTGATAATTACTGATCTTGTACTTATTTTGAAGAGAACTAAATGGTGATAATGTTGTTCTAAAGAAGTGATTCCTAATTTTGCTTGGTTGAGAAGTTACAAATCAAATTACCTTATTGAACCAAGTTAAAACCTGTAAGTACTTTTGTGTGTTGCATCTCTTATAATCATTGTTAGTAATTATTTTTATTTCGTTGGTAATTGTGTGACAAAAATTAGAATTTAGAAAAAGTCAAGTGATAAAAAAAAAGTATAAGAAAAAGACTAAAAGAAGTTGATCTGGTATCGATACTAGTCCCTAGACTGGTGTGACACAAGTAAGCGTAAAGACTGGTCTAGAAAGATAGTAAAGGACTGAACATGGAAAGAACTGGTATGCTTACTAGATGGACCCCGGTCAATAAAGCCTGTCAAAAGTCAAATTTTTAGAGGTAAGGGGACAACTTGCCTAAAAAGATAAACTGTAGCCTTATTAGTTGTCAAATCATAAGTTGTACCTCAAGAAGACTATAAATATAACCATTCATAGATATATAAACCAAGTTACTTTATTACTTTTATGCTTCGTTATTCCGCTATTCCGTTACTAACTTAAGCATCATAGTTTCCTTGCAGGTGCAACCCACACCTGTCCTAGGACGCCAGAAACCATTGTTCCAAGGCATTGAGACTGAAGGACATATGGCTCCCACTAAGCCTGTATTTGATAATACCAGAATCCTACTGAGCCAGTGTAAAACTTGAGCGATTTAGAGAGAATAGATACCGGTAAAGTGAGGACCACTTTACCCCCTATATACCAGACATTTCATTGGCACGTTTAGTGGGACCTGTAAATTAAGTCCCATAAATTCAAACAAGTAATCAACAATGGAGTTAACATGGTGAGTCAACACCCCTGAGAGCCACATACAAGATCATCGAGTGGAGCCATAAATTCTAGAGGTTGTAATCGGGATCATGGAATATTAGGGAGACTATCATTAAACAACCTAGAGGTTGTAGTCTTCATACCCCACTTACTGATTAAGTTCATTAACAAAGATAATCAGGTCTTTTCAGTAAGATGAGATCAACAAATGACTCGATATTATTACAATCTAAGTCTTCAAATGATTAAGACAGACAAGGAGGTCAAGAAAAGGAAGTTGAATAATTTTCGATCAATCCCAGGGTTAGTTAATCTGATAGATTTGGATCTTAGAGAGGAGTTGATATATGACCCATTGAATTCGGTTAGACCTATTCTAGAGGGAGGAGCGATGAACGTGACTCTAGGTAATGATCCCTCAAAAACAATAAGCAAAAACGAGAATTTAGAGGCCAATATGGAAGGGCGGTTGATAAAATTGTTAATAAGGTTCAAACACCTTTTTACTTGGACAGTGGTTGATATGCCTGGGATAGACCCAAATTTCTATTGTCACAAGTTAGTGGTATACCTAGAATCCAATCTCGTCGCCCAAAGGAAAAGGCACTTGGGCTTAGAAAAACAAACAGTGACCAGTGAACAAATGGAGGAATTACTAAAAGCGTGTTTCAAATGAGAAGTTTAATATTTATCCTAGGTCTCGAATGTAGTCATGGTTAAAAAGGCACACAGAAAGTGTAGGATGTGTATGGACTTTACAAACTTAAACAAATATTGTCTGAAAGACCCATACTTATTGCCTAACATAGATCAAATGGTAGATGGTTCCTCGGGATATCAATTTTTATCGTTTATGGATGTTTATTCCGACTATAATCAAAAACTGATATGGAAGGATACCGAGGAGAAAACCACTTTCATCAATGATAAAGGCGTGTTTTGTTACATCGTAATGCCTTTTAGGCTGAAGAACGTAGGGCAACATATCAACGGATGATGAACAAGGTCTTTGAAGGAGTGCGTTTGAAAATAGTCGAGGCTTATATTGACGATATCATAGCTAAAAACCTTGGCTATAGAGAATCACATGGACGATCTCAGAAAGATCTTTCAAAGGTTACAAACATAATATATGCAATTGAATCCACTAAAATGCACCTTTGTAGTATCAGCAGGAAGATTTTTAGGCTTTATGTTAACTTAAAAGGGAATTGAAGCAAACCCAGACAAGTGTAGAGTGATAAGGGAGCTCTGAAGTCCCACTAATATGAAAGAGATGCGGTCCCTGGGTGGACATTTCAAAAGTCAAAAAAGTAAAAGCCAAAAAAGTTACAAGTGAAATGACATATCCATCACTAGTAGTTCTAAAATAAAATTAAAAAAATTTCAGCAAAAGGGCAAATCATTTTAACTTCAAATTTTAATTGATTTGATTGTAATTGAGTGATTAGAAGTTGATTTTGAGGTGATAATTGACATTGCTTGAACATGGTTGCATCCTAGAGTTTTTAGAAATTGTTTTGAGAGCTTAACCATTACTTTTTGTGCCTTTATTGTTCTTTGTCATTTATTGATCCTTGTTTATCACATCCTTACCCACTCTTTGAGTTTAGCTTGTGTCTCTTCTTATGTTGCTTTGTTTTTAGTTTCTCTTTATTCACTTCTATTGTTTTGTCTTATAGTGTTTTACTCATTGGCTTCTTAAGATTTCCTCTTGGAGTTCTATTACAAGGTAGGCTTCTTGGTGTGATTGCTTGAGGACAAATTTTTTGTTGCTAACATTGAATTGTGTCTTGAGAATTTGATTGGGAGATTAAGTACATCAATGAAAACATTAAATGAAGTGACATACGAGTGACCAAACAATTAGTGTAAACACGTGAGAAGTGTAAACAATATATCTTTAATCAAACCCTATTTTTTTTACCTATAAACACATTATTCATCAAAAAATTATATATTATTGAGAGAGAGAGAGAGAGATGAAGCTTGTTTCTCTCCGGCAATGATGGTCGCATAAGGAAGATGGTGGATAAGAGATTATAAAAAATTTATTTATAATAAGTTGATAAAATTGGGTCCACTCAATGGACACTAACTTATGTGACCATCGTATAGTCAAATCCTAAAAGAGAAATGCTAATTAGTGTGACGTTTTCTTGTTTAATTTTTACAATCTATTATTGTATTTGAAAATATAAGTTGATAATATTTTTAATATTTTTAATATTTTTATTTGAGTATTTTAATAATTGGTATAAAAATAATCAATATTAAAAATAATTTTTACATTGGTTATCAAAACAACAAATAAATATTAATTTTTTATGCCAATTTTTTCAATAATCAATGTAAATATGTAAGACAACCATACGTCTAAAAACAATTAATTCTTATTTTATATACATAATAAAATTAAGCATTGAAGCTCAAACTTAAGAGTCGCTCCAAACTACTTAAACTCTTAGCCATTAAATACTGTGTGTTTGATAAAATTAACAGAAAAGTTAGCTAAAAGCTGAAAATTAAAAATTAAAAATTAATAATTAATAATCTAGTTGATGATATTGAAAGTGTTTGGTAAGAGTAACTGGTACAATAGATGATAAATACAAAATGACATGTTTAATTATTTGGACATAACTTTAATTTGTAATTATATATTTCAATTAATCTCAAAGTTAACAAAAATATTTTAAGTTTTTATTTTTTATAATTTTAAATTTAATCAGCAATAAAAATTATTTATAAAAAATATAACATGATGCACTTACTAGTAAAAACAAATACTATAGTTTTTACTTTTTTAAATAAGTAAAGATTTTACTTTTTTAAAAACAAAGTAAAAGGAAAGAAATGGGAGAAAAATAACCTTACAAGTTTTACTTTTTAAGAATAAAATAAAAAATTGATTTAAAAAATAAAACAAAGAGTAGTATTAAGAATTATTGAAATTACAAAGAGACAATATAGTAAAAATGAATTTTAATAGCTAGTTGAAATTTAAAATCACTACTTCAAATAGTGTTTCAAAAAATAGTATCTGTTAATGTTTTATCAATTATCCAACATCACATATTTTAATGGGTTAGAGTTTTGAACTTTTCAATAATTAAAAAAGAAAAATTATTGCAACACCACGAGAAAAATATGGTGCAGCTAGAATTAAATGAAAATGACGTATTTGGATAATATCTGGCTTGTCTTCTTTCCTCGTTAATTGTTATCAGAGAAAGACCTAAACCCTAAACCCACCTAAGAAGTAATTACAATGTAAATGGTTTATGTGTATGTAAAACAATTTTATTAGTTGATACAAGTTCACGGAATATTAACATGCCGTAGATTTTTCTCTTTCTATAAAACAAAAAAAGAAAGTCATCTAAATTTATTTATGTTTGAAAGAATTAAATTACGAGCTTAATTTTATTTATTTTAATTATATATATATATATATATATATAATCTAGAATACATATAATTTTGTCTTGTTTTGAGGTAAATTTTGTCAAGTAACCTTTTGAATTAGAATATATATGCATTATTTAAATGATATATAGTTTAAATAATGTTAAAGTCCCGTGTAAAAAATCACTGTGTAGGTTAATGATAAGCTTTGTATAAAAGTGCTTTTTACTCAAAATATATCATTAGTTGGTGGAAACAAAGTCCCATGTCAAATGTATTACTCATGAGCTCAAATGAAAGTCACTTTGTAAGAGTGGAAAATTAGTTTTTTTAATTCTCACATTGAATATATTACTCATGGTTGATAGGTGAAAGACTCTACATGAGGGTCTACATATTATATTTATATATGAGTTGTTTAAACTATAAAATGCTCAAACTTATACCACTTAATTCGTTGATTCAATAGAAAGGGGCTGAAAACTCACATGGTTTCTGATTTACCTAGTTCGACAAGCTAGTTTTAATAATATGTCATCATAATAAATGTAAAATTGTATAATCAAAGATAAAATGATAAGCAACCTCTAGGGTCCAACTTCAAATTTTACTTACGAGAGAGATGGTTCCATTGCTTTTATTTTCACATTGACATTGACGTTTAACATTGGGGAGTATATACTTGTGAAGGAAAATAATGGACTTTATATATAGGTATTAATTTTTGACTCAAATATAACATTAGTTGTTGGAAACAAAGTCTCACATCAAGTAGATTACTATAAAATTATATGATCAAAGATAAAATTATAGGTAACCTCTAATTCTTTTTATCAAAAGATAGAAAAAGAGTTCCACATATAATTTTCATTGGCGAGAAAGATGTGTCCATTACTTCATATTCATATTTGTTCGTTCTTTGACATTGGAGTCCCACATTGGAAAGTATACTTGTGGAGAAATAGTATATTATATATCCTGCATTAATACACAACACAATGCAAGTGTTGAAATCCCACATTGAAAAATATGATTGTGTAGTTTAATGATAAACTTTATATATGAGTATATTTTATTCAAAATATAACATTAGTAGCTGGAAACAAAGTCTAGATAAATACATTAAATTACTTACAGACACAAATAAAAGTTATAAAACCTTATTACATCATTTCATTTAAATTAATAAATTTAGTTAGTTTAGATAAATACATTAAATTTTCAAATTCTATTTATATCAAGAGATATGAGATGTAATTAATAAGAATATGTTAAAAAAATTAATAAAAATACTTTATAAGTTAAGAAGAATCTTATCCAATCATAACATGCACACCATACTTGGTATAAAAAGTTATACGTAATAAACAACCTCTTTATATTACTTCAATTTTACAATTGAAATAGCATACTGAAAAAATAAGTTTTATCGGTTAATTTCTAATGTTTTTATGACCAGACCAATCATTAAATTGGTGAAGACAACGGTTCAAGTAAATCATGATAAAATCAGGTGTGCTTAAACTAGTAAAATTAAAAAATTGATCTGGATCAATCATCTAACTATTTCATAGTTTAACCAGCCAAACCGGTTCAGTTTTAATAGCAATAGCAATTTCTTTAAAATTAGACACATGAAGTCTTATGTATAAACAGAAGAAGGATGCATTATTTAGAGTGGAAGTATATATCTCGTATATTCCACTAAAAAAAACATTTTTCTTCGTTGATAAAAAGAACAAAATCTCCATTGTTTAAAAGAAATTTTTAAACTTGAATTCTTATATACTTAATTTTAGTAAAAAATAAATTTTGACTCTTATGATTTTTACATCTAAATGTTTATTTAACAAGGATTAAAATTATTTAAATCATACCAGGATATATTACTTTTCAATATAATTTAAAATAACGATGTTTCTTATAGTTGTATCAATGTTTTCAAACGAATTTAGGGACATAATTTAATAGGTTTCTATCTTCATTGGGGGGACCAATGCGAAATGAACGGCCTATGACTCACATGTCAACTTTTAGTGTAGCAGACATGTTATATGTATGAAACATGCACGAATGCCAACAAGGAATTAAAAAAAGGAGGGTGTCCCATAAGACACTTACGTTAGTGATCACTGACCAAATACTCCAATGTATACACTTTAACTTCAAAACAGTATATTGTGCATTTATGGACAATATTTATAAGAGTTTTTTTTTATTTTTTAAATTGAGGGTTCCAATATTTTTAATTATGTAAAAGTTTGATCCTGGGATGCATTGGAGAGAAAAGAAATGTCTCAACACTAAACTATCTAACACATTTAAAAAATATGACACAACTATATATAGTTATATTATACCTGTAGAATATATATCTGTTAATAAAATCTATCTATAAAATAAATAATTTTATCTTTTTTCATTTAGTATAAAAATTAAAATTAAAATTAATGAATGAAAAAGGGTGAAAATATTTATTTTGTAAATAAATTATATTAATAGATATATATATTCTACGAATATAATATAACAATATATAATTATATTACATCTTTTAAATATAACATAGTGGTAAGACTCCTCTTCCACCCCCTACTTAAATTGAATGCTTCAGATGTTATTTTAGAATCCAAACAAAAATGATGACTTGGAAAAATATGTTGCATAGATTGAGTTGACACGTGACTAGGAGGCCGCATTAGAGTCCTCAATTTACTATGCCTAACAACCGGTTAAACTAGTCACCCGTAAATAGTCAATATGTTAAAATATTTATATGTCAAAATTTAAGTGCAACAAGGTTTGATCCTTTAACATATAAGAGATGGAAGAGAAGCGTCAACAAATTGAGGGCATGTATCATATGAGTTTTTCTAGGAATGCATGCCCTCAACCACGTGCGTGATTTAAATAACTAGAATGGATGCCCCTAGCCACGTGTCAACTGAATTTATTCCATATGTATTAGTCTCTAGTCACATGTTAATTCAATATATGCCACATATTTTTTCAAGTCATCATTTTTGTTTAGATTCTAAGATAGCATCTGAAGTGTTTGATTTGAGCAAAAGATGGAAGAAAAGTCTTACCGCTAGATTACATTTAAGAGGTATAATATGACCATATATTGTTATATTATATTCGTAGAATGTATATCCATTAATATAATTTATTTGCAAAATAAATATTCCCGTCATTTTTCATTCATTAATATTAATTTTTATATTAGATAAAAAAGAAAAAATGTTTATTTCGTAAATAGATTTTATTAATGAATATACATTCTACAGATATAATATAACTATATATAGTTGCGTCATATTTTTTAAATATGTCAAGTAGTTTAATAGTGAGACTTTTCTTTTCTCTCTAATATGTTATGGGATCACGATTTCTAGACACGATCATGTCCATCCATTCTAGTTGCTTAAATCACACATGATTTTGACATGTGGCATGACATGTAGCTAGGGGCATTAATTCTAGCTATTTAAATCACATTCATTCTAGTTGCTTAAATCACACATGATTTCGATATGTGGCATGACATGTGGCTAGGGGTATCAATTCTAGCTATTTAAATCACACACATTTTTAACACGTGGCATGACACATAGCTAGGGGTATTGGAACCCTCAATTTAGAAAGGGTATCCAAGCAAAAACCTATTTATAATTGAAGTTGTGTATGAAGGTAATGATTGTCTGTTGCACCTATTCGTGTATTGTTGGATTCTTTTAGTGATGTGGTAGATACTTATAGAATGCTCCAGAATTATCTTAAAGGTATCTAGATATGTCAAAAGGAGTGTTATATGTCGACTAGGGTTTATATGTTGTTTACCTTAATTTATAGTTGTTGTTGATGTCAACATACATAAGTAATGATTGTATGGGCTCCATAATGTTGATTGGATATGTTAGATGACTACGTCCAAATTATATGCCGCCAACTTGGTGTTAGGCTATCATGTTACATAGGGTCAAGATATATTTTATGTAAGTTTGAAGAATGGAATGTCAAGTTTTTTGCACTATATGTTTATCTAGGGCATTGTGATGGTTTGCTCGCACGTTTATTGTTTTCACGACTGGAGAGGGAAATTTGTTGGCTTCATACTGGATGTTTTCAAAATTCAAGCAGTTATGTCTTTTTTCATTTCATGGCTCGAGGCGGTTATTAGTGACACATGCCCTGCACCTTGATTATATTATAAAAAGCTGAGAATGCCCTAGAGAATGATATCTTTCTCTTTAAAAATTTTCAAAGATAGTCACTATTATAGAGCTGAATGATAGCAACAAAGAAAGTTCTTTAGAAGTGACTCTACCACAATCACCACTATCATTGTTTAAGGTGTTGAGCCTAATGCCTTTGGTACCCTAGGTTGGCGGTTAATGGATAACATCTTCTGCCATCCCTATTCAATGTTGGTCACTTAAGGACCTAGTGGAAGATACTAAAAGGTATATAAAGGAAATTAGTCTTCTAAGCTCAAATTCGCCTGGCCTTTACCTTGTGGAAATAACTAGGCTTAAAAGAAACCCTGGTAATCATATAAAGGGTTGCCTTGTTCTTCAGGTCCCTTAGTGAATCATTTAATGTCAGGCAAAACCTTAACATCCTCCTATGCCTTTTTTCTTCTTTTTATTTTGGTTCTTATCGTGAAGAAACAATTGAGTTTGTTATGTCTCACAATGACACATAACTAACATCAGATAACATAAAAAATGTATCATGAGATCCTATTGTACAAGAAGAGGTATAGTCTAAGGTTTAAGAGGATATGAACTTATAAGGGATAGACTTTCACCACGATATCCCCTACGGCTACTTCTTGCAACAAGAACCTTGTCATTGGACTCATGCAGATTACTGGTCTATCATCTCTGACTTTGATATTCATTGAGATCGAGATTTCTTAATGAAACTTAGGATCACATCAAATTCCAAGGACAACCATTTCCAAATTAGACTCTGAATGAAGTAGGTCGTATTTGTGATCATTGCCCTCCTTGCAGCAAGTACATGTATAGTTTCCTTTTTAACTTCCTGAAGACTCCATCCTTTTTTCTGACTTTGACGTTAGGTTTTGTAACTTCATATATGTTTCCCTTAGTTAGCTTACCCCAAACTCTTGGGGATATATTGGGGATTCTGAACTAGTAGCAAGCTACTATAAATTTGATCTGACTTTAGCATTGCTTTTCAACATTTTTTGAATTTTGAGAAATCTAGAAAAGGGTAAAGGCTTCAGAATTGTTCTCTAAGTTGCTAAAAGGTTAGGCAATTTTTGAAGCTTTCCTTAAGTAAGTCAAATTTTAGGGTACCCTGTATAAATATTAGTACTTCTGAGTTGACATAAGAAAATAAGGACTTCTTGTGGTTGGATGACTAAGGATAATGATCGGTCTATGACTGACATATCAACTTCTGGTGTACCGCATTTGACATGTATGCCACATGCTTAGGAACTTACACAAATGCCAATAAAGGGTCAAAAAAGGTGTGTCCCTTAAGACATATCCGACGCTCAAGCTAGTGAACGTGGAGTAAATAATCTGATGTATAGGCTCTCGGTCCAACAACGTACCTTGTGTATTTATTATGTAGTTTTTATAATTGACGTTGTGTATGAAGGTAATGATTGTTTGTTGCATTTCTTTTGTATCTTGCAGCATGGTGACATGATAGAACCCTGTACAATGCTCCAGAATTGTTGCAAAGCTATCTAGATAGTCATGAACATTATATGTTGGCTAGGCTTTACATGTTGGTTACCTCGGTGTATGAGTGTTGCTGACATCGGCATACATTAATGATGGCTATTTGGGCCCCACAATGCTGACTAGCTATGTTTGAATTAAGAAATTTATTATATGTACATACTTTATTTAAATTTTTTTAATCTTAAATTTTAGATAATAATGAATCATGCGTTAACTTATTATCCAATAAATCAACATAAAATGGATAACGTAAGCTCATTATATTATAGTAGACAAAATAGGTTTGTTTGATTATACTTGTCCAAATCCTCTATATACTTGTCCAAATCCTCTATATATATTGAAGTGCTTGAACTTAAATTTTGAGCCTGAATTTAGGTTGGGCATTAGTGCGAGCTAAGTAAACCAAAACCAATGTTATTAACACTTTTGGCATTTTAAACTTTTCTCCCTTATTATCTCTCGTTTCATCTTCTTAATTCTCACCCCCTCTAACCTTTTTGATATCTCACCCAAACATATACTCAAAACCCTTACCTATTATTTTCCTTCTCCCCCCTCTCAACACATCAAAAAAAATCTCCAAGGTATAAGTAGGAAAGGGTAAAAGAGGCATAACACTTGATCTTAACCTTCCACGTATTGATGAGAAATTTGTGTGCTTCAGTGCCCGAGCTTAAAATGTAATTTCTAAAAAGTATGGAACCGTTTTGTAATGGTTTTCCCTTTTGTTTATGTAGCCAAACTCATGTATTTCTATAATAATTGAGACATTTCAAATCTTCAAATGGTTAGTCACCTAGATGGTATTTCCTTTAACCTACATGGGATCCCCCAATTCATTTTTAGACACATTCCACCAATTAATGGGTTCATATTTTCATTTAGCATGACGATATGAAGACAATATTGCTATTTGAGAATCTCAAAAGACAGAGTAAAAAAGGATTTTAAGTATAAGATTGAGTGACATGTGAGAGGAGTTGGAATAGGTGAAAATTAAGAAGATGAAAGAGAAGACAATGAGTGTGAGATAACATGGATGTTTTAAGAATTATTTATTTCAAAAATTTAAAAATGATCTATTTATAAAAATAAAAATGTTAATAACATCGACTGCCAACTAAAACCACTTTCACTTGTTAAAATTGTACTAAATCCTGGTTTTTTAAGGCTTGCCCTTGCATGCCCATTTTGGAAACTCTAGTCCTTATATTCATATATTGATAAATAATATATGAGAGATTAAATAATAAATATAATATTTTAAAATTCAATACATTAAAAAGTTTTAAAAACTTTAGTCAATACTTTTTTGCTTAAAAAATGTCAAATAATATGCTATTTATCAAAATCATATACTTTTATAGTTTTTGTCACCCAAGTAGCCTCTAATAAACTCAAGAGGGGGGGTAAATTGAGTTGTTGAAACTTATCGCTAATGATTATCTCTTATTAAAACATATTATACAATAATAAAATATTCAAAATAGAAGAGGTAAGGGATGAGAGAATGCAAACTTGGTTTTTATACTGGTTCGACTAACCACTTGCCTACATCCAGTTTCTCTTAAGCAACCCTTGAAAGTTCCACTATAATTGTCGTAAGTTATGACAAGAAAGCATTTTCACACCTCTGAGATACCTCACCCTTATGTGGAGCCTCCAGCCTTGCAAGAGATGTCCTACCTTTAACTTACATTGCTAGGGATGTCCCACCTTCAACTTATACTGCTAGGGATATCTCACCCTAGACTTAAATCCCTTAGGATACCTCACCCAAGTTACAGAACCAATATGAGACACCTCACCCATAAAGATGAACTTTGACAAAGAAAGTGTACAACTTGAAATTCTCTCTTAAAGAGTAGATAATACAACTTGAAGTTCTCTAATGGTAATACTCAGGTAATAGAATGATCTTATATCATCATAGAGTGTTTCTCAAATGGGATTATATAGAATGATAAAATGCTTGTGAAAATCCTTGATTAGTGTGATTGATTTTTAGTTAATTTATAGGAGATAAAAAGATACATTTGATTGATGAAAAAATACCTTTTGGTGTTGGAAAGATATATTTTCAAATGGATGTGTTCATTTAAAGGTTTAGGTGAAGATTCACGCCTTTCCATGCAAGTTTCCACAAAGAGATGCAACTTTTCATTCATTCTGATGTTGTGGTAATCGATTACCAAATTGTTGTAATCAATTACAACACTTTAAAATTTGACCAGATTCATTTAAAATTCGATTTTAAGCCAACAATCAACTTACACTTTTGTTGTAATTGATTATAAGCATTTTTTTATTTTGTGAAAAAGATTTTCAAATGCATGTTTTTAAAGTTTTAATTTCATTCTAAGGTCATGCTTATACTTGATTAAAACCTTACATAAATTCTAAGACATTTTGAGCTTAAACACTTCATTTCTTAACTTGTTTGGTCTTGTCTCATTGTTGGTCTATTTTACTTTTATTTTTGACCTTCATGATTGATTCCTTTTAGAACTTCTTACCTTGTTATTATCAAAACTTTATGTCTTTAGTTTTATATTATATTATAATAAATAATTTATTTATATACTATATATAACATTAAAACCCAAAAAATACTATATATATAGCATAGTAAAACACTGTATATTATAAAATATGAAAAATTATATATGATTGGATATAATATGATGTTCATATCATTTATTTATATAAATCGAACAGCATTATTGTCATATTATTTATTGTAAACAAATTTTCAATAATAATATTTTCTAACAATAAAAATTAAAATTTAGCTTTTATTTTAAATAAAATTTTATTTAAATAAAATATTTAAAAATATGTTATAGATACTCATTAAAAATTACAATATTAATATAATTTACTTCGTATATTGTCTATAATAAATTATTAATAATAGTAAATAATGAATTGACTTTAAATGAATAATAAGATAATAACACTATTATTTTATATAAATTATAATGTTTTAATATATCTCTTTTAAAGATGAGAGTAACATGTTCTCAAATATTATCTTATTTTCTATCTCTTAATGAAATCATGTCATCTCATTTTATAAAAAACAAACACTCTAAATAAAAAAAAGCATAATTCATCTGAACTAAAAATATACATATAACATAATTTGATTCAAGAATATGAAATAAACTACATTACCTTTTTTTATATAAAAATCAATGTCTAATTATTTTTAATGATATATTATTCTTACAACAAAACATTAAAATCATTTTATATTTTTGTTACATTGATCAAATTATTAATTTCATCATATATTTATCTATTTTATTCTATATCCCAGGTCCGTTGGGGAAATAGAGTTAGGGAAACGAAAATATTTAAGGGTTAATATTGATCTTTTAGAGTGTTTGAAATGGTTAAAACTTCATTTAACTGTAAAATTTATTTTTTGATCAACCAAGTTTGGATCCAAAGGAACCCTCCCTTTGTATGAACATCATGTTATATAAATGGATTTTCTCGTACTAATATCATATTTTACTCATATACATCAAAAGTATTGACTTGTCAAAATAATAATAATAAATTTTATTTTAAAATCTGAATGTCACATAAAGGCTATGATGACAGGGTGCTGCGTTTTCGTTTCTTTATTGGTTGCTGGGGTACGTCATCGTACGGACGAGGTTGATGTGTTTCTAACCTTGTACTATTTCTTAGTTTTTAACTATGTTAGCTGTGCCCCACACTTCATGCACCATTGCACCCCCTGCAACTACAACCCCACTTTCTCTCTCTAAATTTTACTTTTCATTTGCCTATTCTGTCTATTTTCTTCCATAGAAAAATACACGTATGGTATACCCCTGTATAAAAATGTTATCTTGTCATGTGTTGCTGGTCCTTTCTTTTATTATTTTTATGATCATGAATTATTCTTCCTTTTATTATTTATTTTTTACTTCATAATATTCCATAATGGAAAAAAGATAAAGAATAATCCTTTTGAGATATAAAAAAGATCAAAGTAGTTTTAATCTTTTTCAATAAAAACTTTTTTATATATACATGAATTTAAACTCTCTCACATGTTTAAAAAATTCAAATATTTAAGAACTGTTACGTACTTGGATTATTATTATTAGATTTTGAAGCATAGTTTTTAATACTTTTGATTGGGTTGCCATTTGGTTCCCTTTTAACTAAAAACGTTTCTGTTTTTGGGCCAATAGAGTCATTTTTTACCAAATGAAGAAAAGGGATGAGGTTTCAATTTTCCGTTAGCATAAACATTTTGTTTCTTAATATGGTGGGGCTGGTGGGAACCAATGGGGGAATAGGTTGATGAATAAGGAAAGCTTTGTTCTGATGATAGATGAGTCTATTTGCTTCCACTTTTTCTGAGTCTCTCTGCAGTTATTGCTACCTCTCTTTTTGGGGTGCTTCCCTTTCTTTCTTTCTTTTTCATTCTCAACCCTCTTCCCTTTTCTGTGCATACACACAACACCAACAACTACCCTCCTTTATTCCCTCTTCTCTGGTCAAAAGATTTCTTGGATTTTGCTAATTTGGTGCAAATATCTTTGATTCCCTTTTCCCAAATAAACCCTTCTCTTTGCTTATTCAGAATTTCACTACTAGGATTTCAAGTTGCTTTTTTTAGCTGGTAAGAATCAATCAATCATATTATTATTATTTTCTTTTTTATGCTCCATCTCTAGGATATATGTATCTTGGTGGTTAGATCCTTTCATGGGAAGTTATATACACTTATTGCTACTTCAACAATTGGGTCTGTTTCCTAAAAAATCTGTATATCTAAGCTCTGTGTTTTTTACTCTTTTTTTTGGTCTTCTTCTTAGATGATTCTGTTTCATTTTACCCTCTTCGTCCTCCATATTGCAAGATGCATATTTAACATTTTTGGGTCTTAAAAAGGTTGTATTTTGATGTGTGATTCTTATATGTGGGAATCCTCTATGTGTTACAGCTTTTCTGGGTCTTCAAATTTCGCTTGGAAAGGCTCAATTTTGGTGGGAACCTTTTGTATTGGCTTCTTAGACAAAGAAAGGATAGTTTTCGGGTTCATTCTACTTGGTTAGGACTACTCCTGTGGTAGAAACTAGTTTAAGACTTGAAATTTAATCGGAATTTTTTTTTATTTTTTTACTAAGTAGTGTTAATTTTTTGTTGGGTTTTTCTGTGTTTGTGGGTTGCTGATTCACAACAAGTTAAGGCATTTGGAGATGGTAAGAGGTAAGACTCAGATGAGGCGCATAGAGAACGCCACAAGTAGGCAAGTCACATTCTCAAAGAGGAGAAATGGGTTGCTGAAGAAGGCCTTTGAACTTTCTGTTCTTTGTGATGCTGAGGTTGCTCTTATCATTTTCTCTCCAAGAGGAAAGCTTTATGAATTTGCAAGCTCCAGGTATGTATGTATATTTATGTGGATCGTCAAAATGTTCTTTTTTTCCCTCCTTTTTATGTTACAAATTGTTACTTTGTGTGTTTGCTTCTGGGTATGCTCAATAAAATTTTGCTTGTATATTGATGCAAGGGTTTCTTTCCATTTTTTAGCTGGTAAATCTCATGTAGGCTTATATGCATGTGTTTTTACACCGTGTAGAGAGTAAGACCTTCATCATATGATCATTTAAGAATATGGTTTGATGAGATAGAAGTTGAGGAGCTGGTTTTACTTTTATTTGATGTCAAGTTTTTCCTTTTCTCTATTTTTTTTCTCATAATGTCAGAAGTACAGTGGGGTAGCTGGTTAGGGATACAGCACATAAGGGGTTTTATTTGAGGCTTTTTCTTTTCAGGCTTCTTGGAGCTGAAAATTTCAGTTTATACTAGAGAGAGAAAGGTATAGATTTTACATGAAAGATTTCAAGTGATTTAGAGAAGCACTTAAAACTTTGATGACATAATTCCACTATTGTTTGGCTATACTTTTAAACTTTTGGAATTGGAGCATATACCATGTGTTTGAAACGTAACATATTTTGGGTGGGGGTGCTACGGCTTTGTCAAGTTTGCCAGATTAATTTCCTCTACAACATTTATAATCTTTCAAACTCCTCTCTTTTATGCTGAATTTCATTTGTTTCTGTTTTTTTATTTTGGTATTTCTCCTCACACCATATCATAGCTATAACAAGTTGTATACGTTCCATAGTGATATGTCCAAACAATATCACTATTGTTTCCTCTTTCTGAGTTTTCTATAATGTATTTGAACCAAAGGGTGAAATGTGAAGAGAAAAAAATGCTTAATGGACCGGTACTTGTTTCCTTCAATAATGGATAAAGGGCATGGCATGCATGTTGGTACACTGTATCATATATGTACTAAAACTGACATATCCAATGTTCACGAGAGAGACATAATAAGGAGAGAAAGGATTCAACATAATGACATGCACTACATAACTGATTACATGCCTCCAACGGTATCTTCATCCATAAATAATTTAATATTATTTTTTGGTTGAAGAAATAATGACAGGACTTAAGCTTTAATTTATATCACTCAACAAAGTGAGTGTACATTGTTCAAGTGAGATATAATTTGCCGAAAGAAAAGTAAAACAAATTAAACTCCATTTAGCGAGGAGCCTGTGAAGTTCCATGAAATAGTGTACTGTGATATATATTACCACACTTTTCAATACAATTAGAGGCACACTCTTCCGAAACTGTTTATATTTTTCATCATGGTTATTATAGTAAGAATTTCTAGTTATGGTCGAATGTGCAAAGTGTTGTTGTTTAATTAGGTGTAAACTATTTATTTAATAATCAAAGTTATAGTCATCACTGACTTGGAATGTGTGATGGGAAAGTATATATTGGTCTTTAAGTACATGCCTTTCCCTTTTCTTTCTTCTTGTTGAGTATATAAAGTACACGGTTGAAAATATTTTATATGAAGTACTTAAAATCATTAAAAAATAGAGATTAACTGCTCAAATATATAGTTAAGATTACAATGAACTAACCATGTATGATTGAATGCTTGAAGCATGACATGAGCCAGTTTTTATTTTAAGTTGCAGTAGTGTTTGCAATGAACCTGCTGCTTATTTTCTGCTTTTTGAAGTTTTATAGCATAATCCAAAGTTCAAGACTTGGAACAAATTCTTTGCATATATTTTGCTATTTCTTTATTTGAATGATTACTCATAGACCTTTCTAAACAAAAGAACTTCCATTAAATATGTACGGTAGAGTGTTAAGTAAATATGTAATACAAGAAGATATCTATATATATTTTATGAAAAATTTGTCAGTGTTTTTACTAATCTCACATCATTACCATATTATTAATGTATACATTCTGAAATTTTCATCAATATGTGAACAATTAGTTAAGATTGTAATAAATATTTCATTGGAAAACACCATATTTTCTTACCATGCTCAACATTTAATTAGAGAATTGATGACAAAACTGTAAGAAACTTGATCTAATTTTTTTCCAAATTTAAAATACACATTAATAAAATATACTTCATATACTTCATGTGCATCTTGTGATTTTTTTTATCTTTGGTTTGAAGTGATTATTTGTTTGGTTATGTCAATTTGAGCATCATTCCCATGACAACAAATATATCAAATTTTTGCAAGTGAAGAGCTGAAATGTGGTTTTATATATATATATATATATATATATATATATATATATATATATATATATATATCTTGGTATATGTAGCTCATCCTTCTACATTTTGCTCTAGTTGTGCTGGTGTTTGGTGAACCATATATATATACACATATATCTTATTCCCTTACAAGTTGATTTGAGAACGATTATCAATATTTATGAAGAAAATAAACTTGTACATATCCTTCCTACCTGTAGTAGGGTTTATTTTGATTAACTTAAATATAGGTTAATACTTAATAGTTCCCAGAAGTTTGATCGAAAGTATAATATTTTTCTTCTAGGAAAAACTTGAAGGGATGTTCAAGCTCTAATAGACTTAAACTAAAGGGAGCACTTTCTTTGTTTTCTTGGAATCTTATGCGATCCTATGTCCAATGCTCTATTTCACATTGAATACTAACCTTGAAAGATTATTTTGCCTTCAAACATGATATTTCAAAATTGTGTTAATAGAAACTGTTTTGTTAATGATTAATTAGCAGAGTCACACTTTTTGAAAGTAATTAATTCTATCATAGTAAAACTTAATGTAAAAAAAAATATTATTTGACATGTACTTTGCACTGTAGTTAGATTCATTGCACTCAAGCATGGTGCAGAACAGTCCATTTTTAAAATTGATTACCTCTTTAACCAGTGTAAAAAGTTGTTTTTTAAATCGCTTGAAAAATAACCAGTTTTGAATACGTGTAGAAAAAGTGTCTCTTTTGTATCGGTCAGGAAAAATAATCGGTTTAAAAAGTGATTTTTTACTCCAGTTAAAAAGATAGATGACTTTAAAAGTCAATTGCATTTTTGATTGCATCATTCTTGACTATAGTGAATCTAAATCTCTTGAATAAAACCCTGTGTGTTTTAATCAATGTAGTTACATAGTGGTTTTAATCTTTATGTTATTTAATATGTTGAAATTGGTTCAAAATGTAACACCGATTCAACAAATTAAAATACTACATGGTTTACCTATATTTTAGTCTCTCTAATTCATTTCACTCTTAAACTTATCAAAATGAACTATATTTTTTTTTTCACTGATATCTTTAATGATAAATTTTAACATATTACATAATATAAAACTCGAAACCCATACAAAATTTTAAAAAACCAAAACAAAAAAATTAACTTAAACACAAAGATAAAAACGTATTTAACCCAAAATTTTACATCAGGAATCTTTTAGCACTTGTAATAAGTTTGATACAAAGAAGGCTTTAATGTTTTTGAGAAAATAATACGGGGACAAAACCTTTTCATATTGTAAAAACTTATCATATAATAGCTACTTGAATAGTTTGACCTGAATATTGAGAAACTGTAACTATTCTCCTCAGTCTGTTTTGAAGCATAATATGATTATATATTTGATTTTTTAAAAGGAAAATAATATTATCAATAAAAATAATGTTATCAAATTGAGTACAAGCTTGAAGGGATATTCCTTACATGTACAATACAATCAGCTATAGACAAATCAATGCAGTTCAAACAAAATTGTTTGGCAATAAGAAAATGCAACCAACAGCATTTATCCACCTTCATGATGCATAAAGCCTCTGCTTAAAAAGGTTTTTCTGCAGCTTAACTACAGTCATATAAATACAGCTGCTTTATAAAATTTAATAAAAAATCTTATTGTCTATAATAATTTTAGTTGTCTCGGGCCTAAAATATTGTAACCAAAACACAGACCCTTTTTGGATCCAAATAGATCATTAAATTCAGAAGTATTGGACCATAAATTTTTAAGACTTATAATACTTTTAACTCAAAAATTATCTTGTAAATTACAGATTATTTTTAACCATGTGAAATTTTTACCTAATAAGAAACTTATCTAAGCACATCTTTATGCTCAGAATCCAACAATTACGAGTGATTTAACATTCAAGAGTAGTTATCATATTAGAAATGATAAGTTTAACTAAATCTATAAACTAATCTATGAGTTATGGGTTATAAAATTTTATAAAGAGTATTCCAATCATATTTCTATCCAACTTAAAACTTATCATAACATTTTTTTAAAAATTTTCTTTGTCATTGCTTAGCAAAGGCAAACACATGATACATCAATGACCTTTCTAAGTGGGATGTATTGTCATATGTCTAAATACATGTTTTGCCATCAAACGAAGGACAATTATTTACTCTGAAATTTTAAATTTTGTAAATCAAAACTGTGAAGTTTTTGTTTTTTAAAACTCAATCTTAGAAGTAATCTTTCATGACGAGGCTCGTATCTTCATAGTCATTGTAAAAAGTTTAAACACCTCATCCTACCTCTAAAAATGAACATTTAGAGGGTGGATAGATTCACAAGTCCCTCTACTTTAGGAATGATTCTATATTGGTAGTTTCTAAATCAACATTTAATTTTAAATGCATGCAATTTAGAGGAATCTTTTAATAGAGTTAGTGTGTGCCTAGAATCTCTCCATTGCTCACTAATTTATTTTCGGTGTCATCCCCAACGCACACATGTTCATTATAGGCCGATTAAGAACAATAAATGTAAGAGTTTAAGAAGTGTTAATAATTCTTTTAACTGATTTTAAACATGGCTCATTAAGAAGGGGTAGTGTGTTTAGAGAAGATAATGAAAGAGGAGTTGTTGGTTTTGTTTGGACATTGGGTAACACATGTTTTGGAAGCTTAGTAATGGAGAACTGGTTGAGGATTGCTTGAGATGGGAGACTAAAGTTTTTATGGATTAAAAACGATTCAAAAATTGCTATTCAATTAGTGAATTTAGGGTCTGAGAATTCACATGCATTTTGAGAAACAAATTTAGTGGTGAATTGTCTAGCAAAATTAACTCATCATGTGTTGTTTACACTTATTGTGACCTTCCAGATTTTTCTAGACTTAGTTTTTGGAAGGATTGTATGGATATTATTATTCATTATTAAGTTTCGGTTTAGCTTTGTTTTTTGGGGCTTTACCCCTTTTCTTTAAAAAAAAAAAACAAAATTGCTTTCAAGTTATATAGACCTATTGAACTCCATGAGTGTGTAAGACAAACTTAATCGTAATATATGTAAAACTTGTAAAAAAAAAAAACATTCAATATATCTTTTAATCATTTGGAACAACAATAATGAGAATGAGAAAGAAGCCTTGGAGGTTTGAACTTTGTTCTCAATACATTTCTTTAGGACAATATTCTTAACATTTAATAATCATGTCAAATACTAACTGATATTGGGGAAAGGAATCTCTCTACATTTTAATAACAAAGGATCTTACTATTCTTTCATGTAACTTGTCTATATTTTAATAGCAAAAGAATCTCAACTTATATTAATTTACTGCCACTTATCATCAGAATTTGAGCTGTGATCTTGTCAGATAAAAATCAAGAAATATAGTTAATATTTTAATGTGTATAAAAAATTAATTATTCCCTTGTTTCTATTTATAAGACAAAAGTATTTTAGTGGTTTTATTTACAAGAAAAAGTTCATATATTTTTAAGCATTTAATGTTTCTTTTCATATTTATTTTTACTTTAAAAAATATTACAATAATACTAAAATGTAATTTGAATTTAAATAAAGATGAAGTTGAAATGTTACAATGTCTTTTTATAAAAATTAGTACATTATTATTTTCTTAATATGTACGTTCCAGTATGAATTGTTTTATAAATAAAAATGAGAGAGTAATTTTTCATTGTACCTGTTATCTCATCAATCTCTTTTAAAAAAAACACACACCAATTAATTAATTGTTAAGGGTGTATGTGGACAAACATATTTAGAGTGTGTTTGGTACTATTTTATTTTGACAAATATTTATTTCAATAATCAAATTGATTTGGTTAGAATTCATTTTAATGTTTGGATGTGGTTATGAAAAAGAAATTATTCAAATATTCTATTTTGTTTGAATTGTATAAAAAAATGCATTTTAAGTTAAAATTATTAAATTAGTTATAAGAATTATGGAATTTAAAAAATACAAAAGGTAAAATAGAAAAAACAATAAGTGTATAATAAAAATAAGTATTTTTATAATCAAAATATGTTTAGATTTTTATCATGATCACTTTTCTTTCAAAAAAAAAATAATGTAATCTATTTTTTAAACATCTAAATATACAAATAAATACTTTTTTTGAAAGCTGAGAAAATAAATACTAAAAAAACACTCCCAAACCCACTTAATATTCGTTTGTATTGATGTAAAATACAAAGTGAAAAAGAATTTTGATATAACATCAAACAATGGAGCGAAGAAAGTAAGATATATGCCACTTAGTGATTATAAACAGTTGAAAGTTTGACTCTATATTTCTTTATTTAATTATTATAAGAAACTAATACATTCGGATAGTAAAGTTAACGGTATCCCTATCATAACCATAATGAATCATGAAGAAACTCTAGGTTTCTTATATTTTGCAGTGAGATAAAATTATATATATAATAAAATGAATAAATGAAATAAGTTTAGAAGTTAAACTCTATCATGGTTTTGTTTATGATAAATCAAATAACGATGACTAAACTCTTAAAATCATCAAGATCAGAGTTCAAACTTTAAACCTAACACTTTATGTCTATATCAAACACCAATTATTTTTGTCTTGAGAGACAAACTAATTAACAATTAAATCAATAATATATGCAACTACATATTATAACTTGTAAAATAAAGGGTTTTTTTATTTATTTATCATAAGATAAAGCTCACTAATGAGAGTGCATGAGATTCTCTTCTGCTTCTACATCTAGTGCCATACCATAGGATCAAATGTTCTTCCTCTCCTTTATGTATTACAAATTAAACTTATGAAATTAAAAGAATGGATATAAAGGGTGGAATTAAATTGAACTGATTCTATTTCTAGTTAACTCATGCCACTAGGTTGTTGGGTGACACTAAAAAAGATTCTCTGTATGATTTCTACTGGGGAAAAAGAGAGAACAAAGACAAAATGACACACAAATTTATCATGATTCAACATCTTTTTCTAACTTCCATTAACTCTTAAAATTAATTTTATCACTCAACTTGCAGGTTTTTACAAGAAGGAAATTACAAATCATCTACTTGATAACAATTACAAGTTTTCTAGAATATAAGTTGTAAATCATCTCTCCTAACAAGTTTTCTTAAAACTTTGCAAACTCTCCCCTTCACACACACGTATGTCCCATTTACACTGAAAAGACAAGTGTTGTGGTGAAAAAAACTCATGCTAAACCTACACTTTTACCTAAATCTTCTATCACTTCATTCATCACACCAGTTAACGTGGGATTTGGATGAACACCGAGTTATACTTGCACAATAGACCCTTGATGAAGAAAGATAATATGAATATGAAATTTCTAGTCATAATTTCCCGTATCAAGGTTTGGCTGGTTAATGTTTGGTACAATGGTTCATGACCATGGATTGTGTTAATCGATTGGCAATAATTGCGATAAAACTTAATAAGAGTTTTGTCGCCCATAATGATCAATAATGATCAATGTCAAATTACCTTCCATGAAGTGCTGAATTCAACCATTGTTGATAATAAGTTAGGGTTATGATCTTGCAGAAATTAAATATTATCATGGGGCAAATGCTATACTACACTCTAGCTAGTAAATTGAGATGGGGAAAATGAAATATTAGAAGACACTTAACACGTTGTTTGTCTATTTTTATGATTTTTAAGCAACTACTGGTTATCTTCGTATTGTGTTGACCATGGATCAGCACAGTATATTAACATTGAGTTTCATAAAACAGCATGCAGGAGACAATTGAACGCTACCGCAGGCATAACAGGAGTGCTCAAACAATAAACGCATCAGATGAGCAAAATATGCAGGTCATTATTTTTATACCTCATTTTTGTGTTTCCTCCTATTGTTTCATTGTTTAATTAGCATTCCTATTCATCATCTACTATTATTTTTTATGCTGTTAGAATACCTAATTCATATAATCATGATATAAGAAAATGGGTTAGGACTGAATGCTTGTTTGATTCCCAGTTAGGTCTCAACTCGGATTAGCCAGAAGCAAATTTTTTACTTTTGTCGGGGATTGAGTAATTAGTAGGCATATGGTATATCTCAATAAGGTTTTTTAGTTGTATAATAAAAGTAGGGGGAAAAGGGAGAATAGTCTTTTAATTCACTTAGGTATATTGGAGCTTATCCCAGAAGAAGCAAGCTTTACTACTGGATTAAGAGTTTGATAGCAAAGTAACAATCTTGTCCTGCTACTAAAGTAGTTTTTTAGCTGTAGGAATGGCTGATGATTTGTTTTCACTGGTCAAAAATCATAGTTCTGTCTTATTGTTTGCTACATGTATCTTCTAAATTAAGTTTTCCTTTGCAAAAATGGGTGGTGATTTGTTACTGTTGCAACTTAAACATACTCATTTTTTTGGCCAAATGAAGACCCTACTTCTACACTTTTATTCCATACTTTAGACTACGATGAACTGCACTTTGGCATTTCATAAGAAAATTATCACTTCTATCCAGTAACATTAAAGTCTGTGTCATAAATATTAGAAATTTTAATTATTTATTTATTTTCGTCATATGTATCATGTTATTTTAACCAAAAACCAATCAGAAACAACAAGAGCATTGGTTAATGTAAGACTTTCCAACAAATACATGAATTGCACCCTAAAGACTGAGGAGGGCAATGTGGAACTTTTCGACATCCTTTCCATTGATGCTTGCCAGACTAGGGGATATACTAGGAAAAGTCCAAAACAACAAAAATTTAATGCTTATTGATAATTGGGACCAAAACAACTAATGAACCACAACCTGGAGATTTAAGCAGTCAATGTAGGACTTTCCAACCCCCCCTCCCTATAGTTAATTGATACTCAGCTTTATTTTTATTTACTGTATTTCTCTTATCATAGAAACTTATTCAATATAGAATACTCAAATCAAAATTGAATGAAATTGTTAAATACATGGCAGCATTTGAAGCAAGAAACAGCAAACCTGATGAAGAAGATTGAACTTCTTGAAGCTTCAAAAAGGTTCATGATCTTGACTTTATATCCATCTTCACAAATTGTTTCTATTCAATGTTAGATTTCATTCACAACAAAGAGAATATATATTGCATGTGTAATATTATATCCATCCCTTATCAGGAAACTCTTGGGAGAAGGTTTAGGGTCATGCTCCTTAGAAGAACTGCAACAGATAGAACAACAGTTGGAAAAGAGTGTAAGCAGTGTTCGTGCAAGAAAGGTTAGCTCAAGAAATTAACATATAGGATTTTTAATTAATATATATATATATATATATATATATATTTGACTTTTAAAGTTTAAATTTGATATTTGAACCCCAACTTAATTTCTGTTATTCAGAATCAGGTTTTCAAGGAACAAATTGAGCAACTAAAAGAAAAGGTAAGGTGTCTTCATTCATAGTTGAAGTGGTTGAGCATGAATTCGTTAATGTTATCTTGCATTTTAATTTAGGTTACCAATTGGAACTTGAAATCTTGTATTTGATTCCAGGTTTTTTAATCCAATAATGGCCCCCACATTTAGTTTCTTTAGATTTGATTGTTTTTCTAATATGTATCCGAAATACATTTTAAATAATATGAAAGTAGAAAAATTTTATTAAAATTTGTGTTAGAATTTATATTGAAATCAGTAGAAAATTATGTTATGCACAATTTGTTATAAAGACTTTTTATTTTTATATTGTTTAAAATGTATTATGAGATACGTATTAAAAAAAATTGTAGCTTTAATTATTTTAAATGAGAGAATAAATTTAGCGAGCAAAATAAGAAGTTAAAACTATCAAATAATTTTCAATCAACTATTGAGATTTAAGCATCTAATAAGAATTTAGTCGTAAACTCTACTGTTACATTTATTTCTGTTAACAGTTTCTTATGTGATCAATAAAATTTGATATAGTTGATAAATAACAGAGTATTTTAATTATGTATTGACTGTGAAATTTTTGGTGTCTTGAGTCAAACTAAAAAATTAATGTCTTTCTAATTATTAAACATTATTATATATATATATATATATATATATATTTTCAAAATCATCATTAAAAATGAGAGTAGACTATTTAATTTACCTTATGACATAGTAGAACATTAATAAGATTTTTACAATTTTAATTTTGAAAATTTTTTTAAACGGATGTAACAAAAATAGAAATAGTTAATATTAGTATCTTATTTTTTTTATTGATTATGAGTAGTTTTTTCTATGATTAGTATCTTATTAGTAATTATTTTATTTCTTATGATAAAAAATTATATAATTAAAATTAAAATTAAAATTGTAATTTTCGTGTTGCTCTAAAAATGAGTTATTGTCCACGTTGACTGTGCTGTTGTGAATCACCACTATGTCACAGTTTGAATCCAACAGTATGCATAGAGAAGACTTTGTTGAACCTTGCAGATGTAATTTAATGATTTCTAAACCTAAAAGAATTAGTTTTGCATTATCAGCCCTTGGAACATATGAAAGGAGACTTAAGACATACTTGGAGCCCTTTTCAAGTTACTGTTACATCTGATAAAAGTTCATTTAATTTCTTCTTTTCTTCCTGTAAAATTTAGATGTAGAAACTATACAGCCGTGGCTAATTACCATACATCTAAAATTCTCCCATGATTTCTAAATATTGAATGGAAAAAGAGGGGAAAAAAAAGAGAAAATCTCAGTCAGGGTTTCATCAAACAGATACTAACTACTGTGTTTTGAATACTATTCAGGAAAAAGTCCTACTTGCTGAAAATGCCAGACTTTCTGAGCAGGTGAATTTACACTATTGTTACAACTGTCTATGTCTCTAAATCATGTGTTTTAAATTATGGTTGAGGTTATACCAAAAATCTTAATATTACAGTGAATGATGGGTGAATGTGGCTGCAATTGTAGTGACAATACAGTTGCAGAGAGTTAAAAAAAACCTTGATATTGACATCAGAACTAGGAGTGTGGACTGCAATAAATAACATACAAGAAAGTGAAGTTTATAGTTTGGTGGGTTATTGTAACTGAAATTTAAATGCAGTATGGGATGCAGGCAGAACCTGCAGCAACAAGGGATGTGAGAGAGAACATTCAAGCATATGCAGAAAGCAGTCCAAGTTCAGAAGTGGAGACAGAATTGTTCATTGGACTACCATTACCAAGGTCTAGTTGAACCAAATTATCCATTATACTTGCTACCTATGCAACTCCAAAAATAAGGGAAACCCCAACTCTCTCTAATTAATGTATAATATCATACGTTTCCTAATGCTATCATATCAATAATATAATATTGACACTTGTAGCCTATAAATATGTAACTTGCTAATTAATTGTATGATTAGGGTTTAATTCATATGCTTTGCTTTCTTCATTCCTAACCTTCTTTTATAACTAGTTAGTGGGTAGTAACATTTTTGGCATGTTATGATGAGATACTAATAATATATTTTAAGGGTGTTTGTGAATTGGATTGGAATTGGTTAATATAATTTTTTTAAATCCATATGAAAAATAGTTTGGATTGAATTGAATTGTTTGTTTTTATAGTTTTATTTGTTACTTAATTAGAAGTTAATAATTAAATTTTATTTTATTAATAAACATTAGGAATTATAGTAAAGAGATATATAAAATAGAGAATAAGTTTAAATTAATGTTAAAAATAATAAGCTTGTAAATACATTAAATATTAAATCATATGTCTCATGAAAACAATAATATAACATAATTTTAGAAGTAAATTTAGAAATAATTAAGTAACATAATTTTATAAGTATATAATGTTATTTTATAAATATTTAAATATAAGTTTGGTATAAATTGAATTAGTTTCTAAATATAGTTTTAATACCCGACTAATTCAATAAAAATATTTTATTTTTTATGATTTACAGTTTTTTTTATTTATGTTTTTTCTCAATTTTACGATTTAAATTAAACAAGTTTATGAATTATGAACATCCCTACCACCCACGTATAGCAGGGGTTTGAGTGACTTAGTCGTAAATTTAAAATGTGCTTCTAACATTTTAAAAACAAGTAATAATTTAGAGAATTTTCATAGAATTTGATAAATTAAGTGTTAAAATATCTTGTCTTAATTAGTCATGAATATATATGCTTGAGACATTTTTTTGTTTTGTGATGAGTGATTGTAATTTTTAGTTACATTTAAATATATTAATAAGTCTTCATTCATAAATATCGTTAGTTTTGATTTTAGTTAGTACAAAATTCAGATATTTTAAAAGTATTTTAATTATTAGTAATTGATGGTGTGGTATACATTTAAATGTTATAAAATTCTTATAAAAAATGTTATAAAATTTATCACCTCATGATAGTCGTAAATTTAAAATGTGCTTCTAACATTTTAAAAACAAGTAATAATTTAGAGAATTTTCATAGAATTTGATAAATTAAGTGTTAAAATATCTTGTCTTAATTAGTCATGAATATATATGCTTGAGACATTTTTTTGTTTTGTGATGAGTGATTGTAATTTTTAGTTACATTTAAATATATTAATAAGTCTTCATTCATAAATATCGTTAGTTTTGATTTTAGTTAGTACAAAATTCAGATATTTTAAAAGTATTTTAATTATTAGTAATTGATGGTGTGGTATACATTTAAATGTTATAAAATTCTTATAAAAAATGTTATAAAATTTATCACCTCATGATAGTTATATATATATATATATATATATATATATATATATATATTGATGAATGGCATATCATCCATTAATAATAATAGAAAATATTTAAACTTTATAAGGACATCTTTTTTTTACAATGACTGAAACTAATTGTTATTATATTTAATGTATTTATGGGGACTAAATTTATTTAAATCTTTTAGTTATTGTTTATTGAAAACTTTATATAATAGCTATAAAAATTTTAAAATTTAAAATTTAAAAACATGAAAAGTAAAAACAAAAGTAATATATACATGAAATAAGTAAAGAAAATAAATGAAATCATTAAATTGAAAATAAAAAATTTAAGTGTCACATGGAAACTTTAGTGAAGGAATAATACTGGTATAAAGCTTTGATATCAATAGATCTAGTGCTTTTATATATATATATATATAATGAAAAGAACTTCTTGTAAGTGGTCCTCATAGCTAATTGAATTGAATGTACAATACTAATTGTTACCTCATAAATGTGTTTGTGTGCAGCCACATGCTCAAAAGGAATCACCTGCTCCAGTTGCAATAACTGTTTCCACATCAAAACCAGCAAGCCAACCTTTCTCTGCATTGTCTCTTTGTTTTTATTATTGTGAAGGATTTGTTGTATTTTTATTTTTTTAATATAGTAGAACTATTTTGTCTATAATTGTCTATGATTTTTTTTAGCTTGAAGTTTTTCAATGTAAATCTTATATGTTTATTTTCTTATCTTTTTGTTTACTTTTCTTTATCTTTGATTGACTCAATTTAATACTTCTGCATTCCGTATTTTTTATAACAAGTGATATCAAAACCTAAACATTCACTAGATTTAACATTGAAAAGTTTGATGACAGAATTAGTTTTTCTATTTAGTGATAAACAATTTAATTACCAAATTCATTTCAAGGTAAGGATTATTAGATAATTGTGCGAATTTGGCATATGCTTTCACTAATTTCAATGCTAACTTTACCCCTAAGCATCTTTTACACCAGTTAAAAACCGTAGTTTTACATATTAACTCATTTCAAGGATTAATGTGTTACATGCTGTAATTTTTTCAGGGATCAAGTTGAAATTATAAGCAAGTGGATGATGATATCCAAAAATCAGGATTGACACATGTATCTTTAGAGGGTTCAACAAGGATTTTACTCTCTAATCTCTCTCTATATATATATATGAAAACGAAATGCATATTTCACACACAAAACATGTACCTTAATAATGTCAGTATGGTTCCAAATACTCATGATCTGTTGATGGCCACAGTGGAAATGCCAAATGTGGACACAGCCAGAAATTTTGGCAACATTTATTGCTTCAATGTGAGCTGACCTACAAGAATCCTTAATAAAGTAACTGAACCATAAACAAATATTGTGGCCGAACGACATAAGACACTTTAAATGTATGTGGTTCTGTCAATTTAAGATATATGGTTTTGGAAAAACTTGGGTGACACAGAAGTATTAATTATTTGTCCAAAATCTTTTCAACCATAATATCTGAAAGATGAAATGAAACTGTCAAATATATATTACATCAGACTCCTTTGGTTTCATGTAGTATTTATATTACATTAGGGTCTTCTGGTTTCACGTATAATTTGTATGTTTTGTGTTTGTTTTAAATTAGATTCTTAAATATATTTTTTTTCAGTTAAGTTCTTTATGTTTAAAAATAATTTCAGTTAGATCTTCTAAGTTTATGATTTTTTTTTTGTGGTTTCCATGTTCCATGATTTTTTAGTGAATTAATTTTCAAAAGTATTTCCTCGAATAAATTTTTTGGAGATTTTTTTTAATTATATGAAGAATTTTTTTGATCGATCCATTTGTCAATTCTTAAATTAACTGAATGTCAATTATGGCTGATTCTCTATTATTTTTTGTTTGTTGTGTTTAAAGCTACTTTAGAGTGATGGTGTTGATTGGGGACCAAGGTCCTTTAAAATCCTGAATGTATGGCTTAAAGAAAAGAGTTGGGAGGATTATGAAGTTGAGAGTTAGGCAATTAAAGCGATGGCATCAACAATCGGGATTGGATGAGGCAGGGGATCTTAATGAAGATATGCAAGCTGCCAAAAGCTCCAGGTAACTTAAAGAAGGTGCCAAAATTTAATGAGATAGGATTATGGCTTAATGATGAATGGATTCAAAATCAAAGGTAAAGGAGTTCTTCAGCAACCCATTTAACAATGAAAGATGTGTAACATCTTAGAGCCAACTTGCAAATCCTATTATGTAAAATTGTTTGGATAACTTATTTTTCACGTAATAATTATTAAGTGATTTACAACCTAATTCTAGAGGTTACTAATAGAATATCAGAGTACACAACCGTTTACATAATTAACTTCTTATTATTATTCATAATATCAGAGTTCTATATATATTATATTTTACAACAGGTCCCTAGATCTTATAAAATATAAAGATATAAAACACCAAAACATAGCATACACATAATACAGCCAAGATAGCTACGCAAGCAATCATCAACATCAAAAGTCTTCATCGTTCATACACAAACACAAGTAGGATGCTATGCGATGCCGATGCTAAACAAGTGTTTTGTATTATTTTTATATTATTATCTTTCATTCTTTCTACGAATGAAAATGCATGATGGATGCATTCTGGAGGGAACATAAGCAGTGATTTCCAACAATAATATTTTTATGGATATCCAACCGATACCGCGTCCCATAATGCAACACCAACATCAGATAGCAATACCATAATATCAATAACAGGTGTTGTGGGACCCCTTTTAAGGACACACTTCTAAGCCCTTAAGATGAGCGTGGTATAAAATCACCGCAGGCATCTGTTGCTCAACAGAGCACATTCCTCCACCGGGAACCCCATCAAAGAACCCTTCTGCGGATCCTTTAAATGGCCAATGCATATGATGCATGAATGCATTAGATCTTAATTAGAATATCAAATTCCTTTTTATAATTAATCTTAACAATAAAATTATCATAACAATCAAAACACTATAATATTTTATCACATTTATAAGCATACTCCATATTTCATAATCCAAAGAATATAGAAACACATTTTTCATAATATAATATTTATTAATATATCATAATACAAAGAATATGGAAACATATTTTCCATATTATATATTATTTATTTAATATCATACTCCAAAGAATATGGAAACACATTTTCCATATTAATATTATAAAATTATACTACTAAAATAATTTAAAAACAAGAATTTTTCTCCTTTAAACATGTTTAAATAAACTTATGAAAATAATTTAATTAATTATATTTATCCATTTCAAGATAAAATCTCAAGGATAATTAAAAATTCATTATTTAATAACAATTCTGATTTATATTAAAAATTATTATTCTAAATTTTTAATCATATTTACAAAAATGCCTCTGGTCTTATTTATGAAAATACCACCGTTTTAATTTATTTACAAAAATGTCACTTTTTTTTATTTATTTACAAAAATGTCATCGCTTCTGATTTCATTACAACAATGCCACCGTTTCCAGGTTTTAACGCCGGTTGAAAATATCCGCAGTTAAATGGGTTTGTTCTGTAGAAACGAAAACAACACCTCTGTTTTGCTATTTTTGCTATTTTAAATATTTTAAATTACAAATTAAACATGCCAATTGATTCCAAATCACCATACAACATCAGAAACATATTATATATCAAATTTCATATCAATTAACACAAATTTCATAACTTAATTCAATTTAAATTAAAATCTAACTTTATGTGTTTCTAAATCATTAATCAGTTCAACAAACAATTCTAACTTAATTCCTATCTATTTAATATCCTATCTCATCTTTCTTACCTCAATTGAAGATTCCTCAAGTGCTAGATTGCTTTGCCTCCTTGTTTCTCCTCAATTCTTCAAGTGGGTGTGGTTCCTTAATATGCAAAATTGAAAGGTTTTAAGATATGGAAATGTAGATTTAGAAGCTTGAAGAAGATGATGGAGAGCTATGGGATTTGTGGTGTATTGTGTTGAGGAATTTTGAAAGTGGAAGCCTTATTTATAGGCTTCTTGTGGCGATGGTGAAAGGCGGTGCAGGAAGAAGGAAGAAGCATCAAAGAAAAAATCTTGAGATTTTTTTTCTCTTTTTTTTATTAATGGGTCCCTTAATAATTCTACGTTTTATTGCTACATTCTGTTCCTGTCTAATCTCATTTTAAATCTGATTTATGAAATAAAAATATCCTTGTAACCGGAATAAAATTTTCCTATTTTCTGAGCAACTTTAATTTTTAATGTTTAATTACCGATACAAATTTAGTTATAAAAATTGGGTTGTGACAAGATGGACAAAACCATTTTACACTTTAATAAACTGTCTAAAGAGGACAACTTGCTGCTTATTGCTAGATTCACCAAATCAAAGATAAAAGATACTTTCTAGAGACAGGGGACAAGAGCCCGGTTCTAGTCGATTTCACCTCCAACTTCATCAAATTGATGTGGCATATAATGAAGGGTGATATGCTCCACTTGATGAATGATTTTTACGTCTATGGATGGTCGATTGATGTTGGGGCTGATGACGATATTAAAGGCACTTGACCTGATACGGATGGCAATGCTCATCCTCTAAGATAGATGAATGGTCATCTTGGGCAATATCAAAATGTCAATGACTATTCCTAGATGACCCACCTTGCTATGCTGGAGCTAGGTTGGGCATTTGTGCCTGTAGTTGGTCAAACTGCACCTGTAACCAACTATATTATGTTATCTAATCCCTGCGTCATGTAGTTACTCTTGGAGGCGTGCTATCTCTAGATTTACACATGTGGACTCAGTGTTGGTGGAGGAAAAAGTTTACATCATTGAAGATGACACCTGGTGAACATTGGAAACTAAGGAGGCAATGCCATAAAGGTAATCATGGTGCCTCCATCCATAGCTGAATCCTTGTAGCCGCCTTAAGAGGCTTGCCACTAGCTTCGATCTTAGCCGAATTTTTATTGTACTTCTCTTACTCATTAATACATTAAAAACTATCAATAATGTTGAGTTAATTAAATTTGAAATGGAATTAAAATTGAATATAACTTAGAATTATGTGATGTGGGTGCTCATCAACGAAGTCCCCATTGCCCAATTGTTTCTGGTGATCAGAAATAACTTGTGCTAATAAATTTCCCATATGTCTCTTACAAAATAAATAGTTAAATAACTTGATGAATATTAAATTCATACTATATAAAACAAACAAATAGATAAACAACTTACCAACAATTCAGCAATGTTAGCATGTGGCAGATTACTCGTAGTGTGTAGTATACCACCATTATTGCTATTTTAGTTGCATTTATTGCACTTCCAGGCCACTTGACATTTAGGGTTTCCACTCAATGAATAGGCTAATCCACGCAGCCTTTCTGATCCACACATGCAGATGGTAGGGGTTCGATGATCAAGGCCCCCTTTACGAATCTTCCCTAGTATGTCATTATTGAGGCATGGCCTTTTGACTTTCACGAACGCGGCCTTCATTACATCCTCATGCTCATGAAAGAAAGTCACATTCTCCCTAATTGATAAAAAAATATATAAATTATTAAAAAAATAGATAAATATTATAAGCATTAATACATGACAAATAATAGTTGATCTAGCTGGTATGCAGGGGGTATTGGCCCACTAGCAACCAATGTCAAACTTCACTCTCACTCGTAATATTACGTTGGTTTAGTAGGAATCTGGTATTGTATAAACACAGTTCCAGTGGGGAGCACTATGTCCTTCAGTCTTTAATTCTTGATCAATTTGGTCCAAGGTACGCCGGGGTGAATTGGGGTTGTACTTACAAACACACTCTGATGCTTAAGTTAGTAAACAGTATAACGGAGTAAAAGAGAGCAAGGGTTAATGCAGAAAATGAATATATCCCTATCTATTAATAAATGCATAGTATTTATAGTTCTTTATGAGGTACAACATGTGATTTGACAACTGATAGGTCTACAGACGTTGCTTAGGAGCAAGTTGGCCACTTACCTCTGGTCCTTTGGCAATCTTTTGACTGGTGTCTATTAACGAGGCATATTTATTGTCCCTACAGTCTTAAGCTCTTGCTTTTATGGAGTTTATGTCCTTTTGACCCTACCAGTGTTATTGCCCTGCTGGGGCCGGTATGGATACCAGATCAATAGTAACTACGGTTCCTCCACAATTGGTTAATTGCATCCTTAGGAACAGACACTTAGTCTTTCCATAGTCCATGGAAATATGATTGAATGACCTTTTCTTAGCTTAGTAGTACCTTTATTCTTTAGTTTAAAAGAACCACTTCAAAAATAAATTGTTAATCTCAGAAGTAAAAATGTATTAAAAATTCAATTTAAAGTATACATATTTAAATATAAAGTACTTATCTTTTTTAACAAGGATAAGAATGATCTTCTTAGAGGCGTCTTTCACTATAGGAGACCTTCTCTAAAGCTAAACCCTCAAAATATCCAAAGGGTTTAAAAGACTAACACACAAATCCCCAACAACCCCATCTTGTTGCTAGAGGTAATCCTTTTATTATATTTGGGGTTGATCATTATTTGAGCTAGAGCTCTCAGCTAGGATGTAATCAACATCAGAGTCTCGTAATGAGGGGTCCTCCACCCAGGAGTCCATATCATCTAGATTCTAGGCTCAAGACACTTGTCTCTAATAGTAATAGATTGATTTATGCGTGCAAATCACTTGACTGAAGCATCTTCTTCATCTTCTGCAGGCTACCAATTATCGACAATTTCCCTAAACCCTTCTGACGATTATTTCCTCTGTTATCCATCTTAAGATATGTTATTAAAAATGAAATAAAAATGATTATAAATTAATTTTAAGATTACATTTGCCTCATTTTACTTATGTTATGGTGATTTGGCCGATATGCAAGGGGTATACCGGTCCACTAGCAATCGATGTCAAATATCACTCTAACTCACAATGTAACACCCCGAATTTTATAAAAATGAATAATTGGGGAGAATGAATAATAAATAATTGTATATGAGTTGATTTGTATCCCAAAAGTCTTGGAATGATTAAATTGGGATTTATTATGGATAATTATAATTTATTAAGATTTAAGGAGATGAAATTATACCTGGTTAGAATATGGGTATTGGACCAAGTATCTCTGATTGAGATGCCATTGGTTAGGGCTGTTAAGAATATTAATGGGAATCCGAATCTATATTCGGAATAATTTTTGGAATTAGTATTGAGCCTGAACTGAGAGCCTGTTTATTGTAAACGATGAAATTTTAATGTGAAGCAAGACTATTAAAAACATAAACCTTTCTTCCTCTCATGCTTCATGCTACTTCTTCTCACCCTCACTATTCTCTTTTCCTTACTTCTTCTTCTTCTTCTTCTTCTTCTTCTCTTCAAAACCCAAACCGCATGGTGGCTTCCCCCTCCTCCATCATTTTCATTTTATGGAAGCTTGAAGGAGAAGCTTGTGCTGGAACTCCTCCTCCTTCTCCCACTCTATTTTCGTGTGGATCCCTCTCTCTATTGGAAGCTCATGTTGTTTCTTTGGGTGAGGTAAGTTCCTCATCATTTTTATGAGCTTTATGCCATAGGTTTGGGGTTTTGATTGTTGGGTGAAGGTTTAAATGCTAATGGAATGAGGAATGAAACTACTTAATAAGGAAACCCTAAGGTGGGGTGGCATAAATGTGAGCCTTTATAAGCATTTAATGAGGAGGATAAATGCATGGTTGGAAGCTAATGAGAAATAAATGGGTATTAATAAGTGTTGTTGGGTTTTGATGAAAACCCTAGCCCTAAGAATTTAGGGAAAGGGATATAATCTAGTTTGGGAGGTTAAGTTGAATGTGGATAGATGAGATTTAAGGTGGAATGATGCTTAAAATAATATGGAATGTGAGGGAGTAGAAGAATTGATTTTAAGGATGGACATATGAAATATTTAGTGTTGGGTATCCTTAAGTATGATAATAGATGATGATGATGATGTTGGGTTTGGTTAGCCTTTAAGATCTAAAGGATCTTGGCTTTGGGAAAGGAATTCCCGAAGCCTAACACAATTGCATAACTTTGTTAGGAAATCCCTAAGCATGAGCAGCGGAAAAATTAAAGGGATTCCATAGGATTTGCAAGGTTCCGTGTTTCAAAGCAAAAAAAACAAATTTCGAAATTATTCAGGTTACCTCTTGAAGAACTCCGAAGCAGTCGTAGCCTCGTCCTTTAGGAGTCCACACGAGCACTCCCACCAGAATCGCAACACTTGCCAACTGCTAGGTTGACGGCGTGTAGCTCTTGCAACTTTTTGCGAATTTTGTGTCTCACTTGAGTGAACGGCCTATGAGCATCTTATGCTCTATTTATAGGCTTAGGTTTGACCTAATTTGTTCTCTCTAAAAGTGGGCTCCTTACTCATTCCAAATGAGTTAGGCCCAATAGCTTTATTTTAGTCCAACTAAAATAAGACAACATTTTCTGATGGGCTTACTCTATGTGTGTGACCCTATAGGTAAAATACCCGGTCATATTAATAATAAACTATTTTATTATTAATATAAAATAAGAGCGGCATCTAGCAATGCATCATTATGTCCGAATATTATTAACATAACCTATAAGTGATAATTATTTAATACGTTTATTCCTTTTGTCACGATATCCTAATTGGGCCCAAGGCATGGTCGCGTCATCCTTGTACGGCCCAATTTATTTTACTTGATACCGGAGTAGACTGGATCCGAATAAATATCTAATATTTATTCTTTCTAGCATGGCCATGCGTTTTCTTAGTCTTACTCCATCAAGTGGCCTATGGATATCACTCCTGTCACATAGGAGAGACAAATCCCATCTACATCACTCACATCCCTCTGCATAATTTGTTCATTGCCTAATCACAACCTTTATAGTCCTCTTGTTACAGAAGACGTTTAATTGTATTAAAACAATAAACTCCTCATGTAGGAATCGTAGTGACTTCAGGTCGAAGGACTACATATACCATTATCACATTGAGAATCGTTTATGACAATCATGTAACGATCCATGCAACGTTCTCATGGTGGGTCTGTCCAGTACATCATTACTCTTAATGTGTACCCGTGTGAAGACTCGATATCATCTATATCTATGATCTGTGAGATCAGGTCATCAGTACACTCACACACTAGTCTCAGTGTATTTACATGTCCCCATGTAAATACTTAACTAGGGACATTTTAGGAATAATTTTTATATGACCTATTACTCCAAGGATAAATATGTTTAAAACAACTTTAAACTGAAATATTTATTCAATTGATAAGTAGAAAAATGATACAAATGAAAAAGCATAAAGTCTCATAGTGCATACACCAACAATCTCCCACTTGCACTAGAGCCAATCAGACATTTGCCTAATGCCTAATGATCTAGTGTGCCCCTCATGTTTTTGTTGTGTAAGAGGTTTTGTGAGTGGGTCAGCAATATTCTCATCAGTATGCACCTTACATATCTTTACATCTCCTCGGTCAAGGATCTCTCGAATGAGATGAAATCGCCTAAGTATATGCTTGGATCGTTGATGTGATCTAGGTTCCTTAGCTTGTGCGATTGCTCCACTATTATCACAGTAGAGACTTATAGGGTCCACAATGCTAGGAACAATCCCAAGTTCTGTTATGAACTTCTTGATCCATACTGCCTCTTTTGCAGCATTTGAGGCAGCAATATACTCAGACTCTGTAGTAGAATCAGCAACTGTCTCTTGCTTTGAACTCTTCCAGCTTACAGCGCCACCATTTAGACAAAACACGTACCCAGATTGCGATCTTGAGTCATCCTTATCAGTTTGGAAGCTAGCATCAGTGTAACCTTTTACAATGAGCTCTTCTTCCCCTCCATATATAAAGAATGCATCCTTAGTTTTTCTTAAGTACTTCAGGATATTCTTGACAGCAGTCCAGTGACTTTCACCGGGATCAGACTGGTATCTGCTCGTCATGCTTAAAGCGTACGAGACATCTGGTCGGGTACATATCATGGCATACATGATTGATCCAATAGCAGATGCATATGGAATCTTATTCATCCGTTCTCTTTCTTCTTTAGTGGAAGGAGATTGAGCTTTTGATAAGCTTATGCCATGAGCCATAGGCAAAGTTCCTTTCTTGGAATCTTGCATGTTAAACCTTTTTAACACTTTGTCTATGTATGTATTCTGACTTAGGCCAAGAAGTTTTCTTGATCTATCTCTATAGATCTTAATTCCCAACACGTAGGTTGCTTCACCTAAGTCTTTCATAGAAAAACAGCTTCCCAACCAACTCTTCACAGATTGAAGAGTAGGAACGTCATTTCCAATAAGTAGTATGTCATCAACATACAGGACCAGAAAAACAATTGTGCAGTCACTAACCTTCTTGTAGACACAAGGTTCATCCTCATTTTTAGTAAAGCCAAATTGTTTAACAGCTTCATCAAAACGAAGATTCCAGCTTCTGGAAGCTTGCTTAAGTCCATATATAGAACGTTGTAGCTTGCACACCTTCCTGGATGCTTAAGGCTTAACAAAGCCTTCAGGTTGTGTCATGTACACTTCCTCAAGAAGATTTCCATTAAGGAAAGCAGTCTTGACATCCATTTGCCATATCTCATAATCATGGTATGCAGCAATAGCAAGCAGAATCCGAACAGACTTTAGCATAGCAACTGGGGAAAAAGTTTCATCATAGTCTATACCATGTATTTGCTTGAAACCTTTAGCCACCAACCTTGCTTTAAAGGTACTTATATTACCATCCATGTCAGTTTTCTTTTTGAAAACCCACTTGCATCCTATAGGTTTTACCCCTTCAGGTGCATCAACCAAGTTCCAAACTTGATTAGTGTACATGGAGTCCATTTCAGATTCCATGGCTTCTAGCCATTTCTCAGATTCTGAACTTGCAATGGCCTCTTCATAAGATGTTGGCTCATTTTGATCCATTAGGAATACATCTCCTTCCTGAGTTACAAGAAATCCATATCTTTCAGGTTGTTGACGTATTCTACCTGATCTACGCAAGTCTTGTGCTACTGGAGCTGGTGTTATCACAACATTTTGTGGGTCCTGCTCCACTTCCACCATTGGCTCTTCAATGCCTTGTGAGTCTTGAATTTCTTCAAGTTCTACTTTCCTCCCACTGATTCTTGTAGAGATGAATTCTCTTTCTAAGAATACAGCATTCCGAGCAACAAACACTTTGCCCTCAGTAGGATTGTAAAAATAATAACCCTTAGTTTCTTTTGGGTATCCCACAAAAAGACATTTATCTGACTTGGGCCCAAGTTTATCAGAACTTTGGCGTTTAACATAAGCTTCACAGCCCCAAATCTTAAGAAAAGACATACTAGGTCGTTTCCCAGTCCATATCTCATATGGTGTCTTTATGACAGCCTTTGATGGAACACGGTTAAGTGTGAAAGTTGCTGTCAACAAAGCATGTCCCCAGAATGAGTTAGGGAGGTCAGTTTGACTCATCATTGATCGAACCATGTCCAACAAGGTTCTATTTCTCCGCTCAGAAACCCCATTCCATTCTGGTGTTCCAGGGGGAGTAAGTTGAGATATAATCCCACACTCTTTAAGATATTCATCAAACTCTAGGCTCAAATATTCACCACCTCGATCAGATCGAAGTGCTTTAATTGTCTTGCCAAGTTGGTTCTCTACTTCATGTTTAAACTCCTTGAACTTTTCAAAGGATTCTGATTTATGTTTCATGAGAAACACAAATCCATATCTACTGAAATCATCAGTAAAAGTGATGAAGTAACTAAAACCTCCCCTAGCCATTGTCCCTATGGGCCCACATACATCACTATGTATCAAGCCAAGAAGATCACTCGCCCTTTCACCTTTTCCGGTAAAAGGGGTCTTGGTCATCTTCCCTAATAAACAAGATTCACATGTATCTATTGATTCAAAATCAAAAGATTCTAAATATCCATTTTGATGGAGTTTAGAAATGCGTTTCTCATTTATATGTCCTAGGCGACAATGCCAAAGATAAGTTGGGTTTAAATCATTTGTTTTAACCCTTTTAGTATTAATGTTATAGATAGGGGTTTCGAGATCTAGAACATAAAGTCCATTACTCAAATTTGCACAACAATAAAACATGTCTTTTAAATAAACCGAACAACTATTGTTCTTTATTGTAAAGGAAAATCCTTTCTTATCAAGACAAGAAACAGAAATAATGTTTCTCCTTATTGCCGGAACAAAATAACAATTGTCCAATTCAAGGACTAACCCTGAGGGCAAGGATAAAAAATAAGTCCCTACAGCTAATGCAGCAACTCTTGCTCCATTTCCAACGCGTAGGTCTACCTCGCCCTTCATCAACTGCCTACTCCTTCTTAGATCCTGCACATTAAGACAAATGTGAGATCCACATCCAGTATCTAATACCCATGATGTTGAAGTTGACATGTTAATTTCTATAACAAAAATACCTGAAGTGGAAGTCTCACTTCCCTTCTTCTTAAGCTCTTCTAGGTACTTTGGACAGTTTCTCTTCCAGTGTCCCTTTTGTCCACAATGGTGACATTTACCTTCCTTAGCCACCCCGCCCACAGGTTTTAAGGCTGATGTACTTGGCTTATCCTTGCCTTTCCAAATCTTCTTGCCATTTCCTACAATACCCTTTCCTTTGCCTTTATACATGCCCTTTCCTTTACCTTTGCCAGAATTGACCATCATTATGGCCTTGCCCTTTCCTTTAGAAATATTGGGCTCAGCAGTCCTCAACATATTGAGTAGCTCTGGCAATGTTTTGTCCAATGCATTCATGTTGTAATTCATGATGACTGGCTTAAAACTGTCAGGTAATGATTTCAAAATGAGATCGGTAGCCAACTTCTGAGGGAAGGGGAATCCTAGCCTAGCTAGATTCTCCAAGTACCCAATCATTTTGAGCACATGAGGTCCTACAGAACCTCCCTCTTCAAGTCTGCAGCTAAATAGGGCTGAAGAAACTTCATATCTTTCTTGGTCAGCTTGACCTTGATATAGTTTCCTTAGGTTTTCGATCATATCGAAAGCCTCCATATGCTCATGTTGCTTCTGAAGCTCAGGAGACATAGTTGCCAGCATAAGGCATTGGACATCTAAAGCGTCATCCTGATGCTTCTTGTAAGCATCCTTGTCAGCTTTAGAGGCATTGTTCGCGGGTGGTTCCGGAATCGGACCTTCCAGGACATACTGCTTTTTCTCTTGTTTGAGGACAATCCTCAAATTTCTATACCAGTCAAGGAAGTTAGAACCAGACAATTTTTCTTTGTCTAGGATTGATCGCAACGAAAGGTTTGAAGGTGTGTTTGACGTCATGGTTATCTAAAACAGAAAATATGTAGTAAGTATCATTTTCAAAACATATTTAAATTATGGTCATTTAAATTAAATATGTCTCCCACTATTTTGATTCAAAACAAAAATACCCTCCACGAATCAGAAAATCCCGTTGGAAGATTTTCTAGTGGGCTAAGATCCATATTTTGCCAAGCGTTAAGTCAGCTTTGGCTGATCACCTAATACTTGGTTATTTAGGTAGGAAACTTTTTCCAATTGTATCTTTATACAACTCTTAGTCATTGGGTTAAGTAACCATTACTTATTATTCATCTTATGAATATTTAGCCCAATGTTTACGCCTCTAAGTTATATTCAATCCAATTGAAAACTTAGTTAAGTTAAAGCCCAATAAAACAGTTTGGATACTACCATTATCCCATCGCGTCTTACTAATATAAATAATAGTGCCCTGCTTTGGCAGACCCACTATTTATTGACATTAGTGTTGACGAGTGTACTTATTGGAAGGCGTTTATAACTTAATATTATTTTGAGGGATTTTAATTTATTTTAAAATTACCGTCTTTGTTAAACGCTTTAACGTAATAAAATTATCCCCAAAACATGCAAACGAAATTGTGAGATGGTTATGGTCTTCCTAGAAGAAAAAAAATAAAAAAAATGAATAAACCTAGAGGAACTATATAGCCAAGGCTTCATGAAGTCCTACTTCTTGAACCCACCATCCTCTTGGAGTCACCACTCCTTGGTTCCTTTCAAAGACAAAAGCGCTTAGAGTCACCACTCTAGTTTTCTTCTAGATCTCTACTTTGTTGCCTCGATCAAGATTACAAGATTTTTAAAGAAACTCGCTTTACATACGAGTGAAGGGTTGAGAAAAGAAATACAACAGAATGAAGAGAGGCACAGCACGCAGGCTGTATTTAAATAAAATAACTAAGACCATAACCATTCACCATGCAACGTGTTAATTAATTAATTATAACCCATTTGAAATAATTTTAAAAAAAAATAAATTTTAAACGGGCCATTAAACACGTGGGTCGGTAATAAGGCGCTACGCAGAGAATGTACGGGGGTCCCGCTACCCGGTTAGCGGGCGGGGGTCAAGGGGGGGCCGCCCCTTGCGGGGTGCGGGGCAGCGCCCCGGCCCAAAATTTTAGTACTGTAGTCAGGTTGGTTCCCAGGAAAGAGAGGTGGGTCCGGTGTGACCGCTTAAGTACCAAATCTTTCCTAGCCAGAACGTCCCACTGACCATTAACAGCTCTAAAATTTCGGCTAGGGTTTCAACCACTTTGAAACCCTAATTCCTTATTGCGAACACTTCACAACGCAGCCGTCAAGGCACATGGAGGCAGCGCCGTCTAGGGTTTCAAAACCTAGAATTCAATTTGCGCTAATGCCAACATGCAATGCCTTTCCATGACGGCCGTCTAGGTTTCAACTCTTGAACCCTAGATTAAGGAACGGCCATGGTTTAACACTTAAACCTTATCACTTAACGCCCCATAACATGAACCATTCATGTTCGAAGATCAACTCAATTGATTCAAAGTTTGTACGATGACAATCATATGAGTAAAACACATATCAAAATTGCATAAACTCATACATCATACAAATTTAAACGGCAACAACATACATACTAAAATTAAGAAACTTTATAACATGCATCATATACAATTTATAAAGAATAACTCAAAATTATATGTATCATGCCAAAACAGAGGTCATACCATATACATGATTAATCATTGTAATAATATGCATCATATGCGATAACTCAAAATAGCAACATAATCATGCATGTTTATTTTCGAATCCTAGTTTCACAAAACATTTTCGCAAAACAAAATTGCAAAGCTTTAAACAACGAAACGATTTCGCAAATCATATTTTCCAAAAGCTCTTGCAAACGAAAACATATCATCATAAAATATAAACAAATGCCCAAAACACGGTTTTGCAACCTGGCTCTGATACCACTGTTAGGAAATCCCTAAGCATGAGCAGCGGAAAAATTAAAGGGATTCCATAGGATTTGCAAGGTTCCGTGTTTCAAAGCAAAAAAAACAAATTTCGAAATTATTCAGGTTACCTCTTGAAGAACTCCGAAGCAGTCGTAGCCTCGTCCTTTAGGAGTCCACACGAGCACTCCCACCAGAATCGCAACACTTGCCAACTGCTAGGTTGACGGCGTGTAGCTCTTGCAACTTTTTGCGAATTTTGTGTCTCACTTGAGTGAACGGCCTATGAGCATCTTATGCTCTATTTATAGGCTTAGGTTTGACCTAATTTGTTCTCTCTAAAAGTGGGCTCCTTACTCATTCCAAATGAGTTAGGCCCAATAGCTTTATTTTAGTCCAACTAAAATAAGACAACATTTTCTGATGGGCTTACTCTATGTGTGTGACCCTATAGGTAAAATACCCGGTCATATTAATAATAAACTATTTTATTATTAATATAAAATAAGAGCGGCATCTAGCAATGCATCATTATGTCCGAATATTATTAACATAACCTATAAGTGATAATTATTTAATACGTTTATTCCTTTTGTCACGATATCCTAATTGGGCCCAAGGCATGGTCGCGTCATCCTTGTACGGCCCAATTTATTTTACTTGATACCGGAGTAGACTGGATCCGAATAAATATCTAATATTTATTCTTTCTAGCATGGCCATGCGTTTTCTTAGTCTTACTCCATCAAGTGGCCTATGGATATCACTCCTGTCACATAGGAGAGACAAATCCCATCTACATCACTCACATCCCTCTGCATAATTTGTTCATTGCCTAATCACAACCTTTATAGTCCTCTTGTTACAGAAGACGTTTAATTGTATTAAAACAATAAACTCCTCATGTAGGAATCGTAGTGACTTCAGGTCGAAGGACTACATATACCATTATCACATTGAGAATCGTTTATGACAATCATGTAACGATCCATGCAACGTTCTCATGGTGGGTCTGTCCAGTACATCATTACTCTTAATGTGTACCCGTGTGAAGACTCGATATCATCTATATCTATGATCTGTGAGATCAGGTCATCAGTACACTCACACACTAGTCTCAGTGTATTTACATGTCCCCATGTAAATACTTAACTAGGGACATTTTAGGAATAATTTTTATATGACCTATTACTCCAAGGATAAATATGTTTAAAACAACTTTAAACTGAAATATTTATTCAATTGATAAGTAGAAAAATGATACAAATGAAAAAGCATAAAGTCTCATAGTGCATACACCAACAAACTTGGCATTTAGCAAGTCTAGGACTTGGGGTTAAGCTTTATGATAAGCTAGCAAGTATCTAAAATCATGGTGGTTATTAATTAAGTAAATATATTTGCATATGTTATGTAGATCATATTTTGGGTGATGCAATGGAGCATTCGGAGCATTTGGATCGTTTTGACTCTTCCCTTGAGGTAGGAGAGGAGTTAACATTCAAATTGCATGAGTAAATTTATGAGTGATTTGATGTATGTGTTAAATAATCATGCTTGCCTTGTCTGCGTATGTATTGAATTAATTGAATTAATGAGTTGATGATTATTGAGGATGATTCGTAAGAATATGTGAATTTGTTGTGGCAAGGTATGAATACATGTATATAAGATGATGATGAGCTTGAATTCAAGATGAATAATAAGTTTGGAATGTAAATTCATAAGTATGAATGTTGAACAGTCTGTATATGCCTTTCATGATGTGTATGAACTGTGGGATAAATCCAAATTGGCTTATAATGAGAAATTCTGAGTGAGAATGTTTAGAACAAGTTGTATATATCCCACATATCGTATGTGATGTGTTGAAAGTAGGTGAATTGGTTAAAAATGTGATTTTATATGTTGAGCTGTGTGAAATTTTCATTTTCTGGTTATGTCCTGGTATTCTCGCTCAGGCGAGATGGGATCTCGCTTAGGCGAGAGTCCCCTGCACCAATATTATGGCCTCTGGGCTAAATTTGCCCAGGCGAGCGAGTACTCCGCTCGAGCGAATAGAGTGTGTTGTAATTAGGAAAGGTTCTGGACGAATCTCGCTCAAGCGAGTGTGGCTGCGCTTGAGCGAGGGTGGAAGGATTTGTTACTAGATAAAATCCGCCCGAGCGAAGGATGTTGGGGAATTGCATCCGCCCAAGCGAGGCGATTGAGTGGTGTATGGGAGAAACCTTGGACGAATTCTGTCTGAGTGAGTGTTGTGAAAATAAGTTATGTTGTGGGAAATTTTTCGAGTGGAAATCCGAACGACATATGTCTGAGCCATCCCTTTCCGAGTGAATAAGGTGTAATCCGAGTGGTTAAGATTTAAATAAGTTTGAGTGAGACTTAATTTGGTAAATCTCCCAGAGTAAGGAGAGGTCAGAGTAATTCCGACTGAAGCCAGATTGTGGGGACCCTTCCCGAGGGAAGGGAGGTTTTAGAACTCTTCAAGTAGAGAAGTTTAGCATATTTCGGGTGAAAATGATAGGAAGTCGGATTTGCAAGGAAATGCCAAGTGAAAGCTGGCCAGGTGAAGTGTCAATCCTGGAATGAGATTCCTGGTGAGTGAACAACTATAGGGAGAGTCGGTTTCTGAAAAGTTTTACCGAGTGGAACCTTGAGTGTGTAGAGACTCGGATTTGAAGCTAAATTACCGAGTGGAAGTCTGAGTGAGTCATAGGACTCGGGCTGGATTGATTTTACTGTGTATAGGTCCGAATGCCTGGTGTGTCAATTCTGATGGAATTGTGCCGAGTTAAACCTGAGTGTTGTAAGTCGGTTTTAATTGATTTTATTGAGTGGACAATTAAGTGAGATGAGCCAGTTTCGTAGTAAATTGTCGAGTGACGGACCAAGCGAGTGATGATCGGTTTTGGAATTAAATTGCTGAGTGAAAGACTATAAGAGAGAAGAGTCGGTGTTAAGATGAATGGCCGAGTGAAGGACCGGTCACGTTTTGAGTCGGTCTGGAATGATTAAATTGAGTGAAAGGTTGAGTGTGATGACTCAGATTTAGAATGAATAGCCGAGTGATAGACGCTGTGAGTGTGAGTCGGTCCTGAATAACTTGGTTGACTGAAAAAAAATGGATCGGTCTAGATTGTTATGCCTAGTGGAAGGCCAAGTGTGAGATGACTCGGATCTGGATGAATTTTACCGAGTGAAAACCGAGTGAATGTTGGGTCGGTTTTGGGGGAATTCTGTCAACAGAAACCCGAGTGTTGGGTGCCTTGCTGAGCGAGTGAGCATACGCTCGGCCCTAGGAGTTATTTGTTTAGGCAAGGAGGCTTCACCCACATTAAGTTATGGGTTGCTCTGGCATTGAACTATTTTCGCTTAAGCGAAGTGCCTTAGCTGAGTTGCTCGCCCAAGCGAGCTGGCATGGGATTTAATTCTGGACGATTTTCGCCCAGGCTCACTGGCTTTGCCCAAGCGAAGCTTGTGTGTCTCGCTCAAGCGAGTCGGTTTTAGCTTGAGCAAAGTTTCCCCTGCTGTTTCTTATTCCTTCTCGTTCTGTTTCCTCTTGTCTCGCCCATGCACATTGTTTGGCACTCGCTCAAGCGAGTGGGGATTCCGCTTGAGCGAGTAAACCCCCCTGATGGTATTTTTCCCCTCTTTTCTCTCAGTTTGATTAGGTTGGCCCTCCTTTCCTTGGTTCTGATGACTTAGGGCCTTTTCCCTTATATTATTTGATACTTGAGGGAATGTATAAGTATATATATGTCTATCAAATGGTATGGTGGTGAGGAATAACAATTAAGATATTGGGATGACTTATGTATACCCATAATATGCATAATGTGAAATATGAATCTTAACCACTAAGAATGATCATAAGAAAGCAATGTTAAGGGCTTGATGATGAGTTATGAGATGTATGTCCAAGAACATGATTGCGATGGGCATAAGTGTGATTGCCTTATGTGGAATGTTGAATATGCTTCGAATAATTTTATGTATGGATAAATACTATGATTGGTTGCTATGCTTTTGATATCCATGTGTGGATTGTCATGAAAGATGTTGTGGCCATTGAAATGCCTATTATATGTATGTTATGCCTTGAGGGGCCTTGTAAATGTTGTATGCATTTGATGATAAAACTAAAATATACAATATATCCCTAATTGAGAGGGTGAGATATCCTTGCGAGGTTGTTGTTGAGCATATGCATTATTGCATCTTGCATTCATGGCATGACATAGCATTAGTATTATGTGGTTGCGATCACAGTGATGAAAGATCCTGCGGGATTCTATAAAGGGAGTACCCCTTGCGAGGCGGGAAACCAATGTAATGATGATATGATATTATAATGGTGGTTGCGATCACCTGATTATGGAATGTGAAAGGCCCTGCGGGGACCATTGTATGATGATGAGCCAGTGGTTGCGATCACTGGGTATTTAACATGATAAAGGGCTTGCGAGCACCTATGATGCCTATGGTTGCGATCATAAGGCGGGAGTACCCCTTGCGAGGCGGGAAACCAATGATTATGAATGATTGATTTTGGTGGTTGCGATCACCCGTGATATGAAATCGGATCCATTGCATATGCATTAAACAATTGACATATGCATTAGCTTTAAGACCATGGCATTTGAAATGGGATGACCACGAGTGTTGAGAAACCCCTTGCGAGGAGGTATTGAGTGAGACCTTAATGAATTAATGATGATAATGATTATGAAAGCCCTTATTGATAAGTGGCAAAGTGATGGTGTTTGTGATTGTGTATATGTTGTGCTTGTTTATGGTATGAATTGCGATTCATGAGGCTTGTATGCCTATGGTGATAATAAAATAACAAATGAATGATGATTTGATGTATTGATAGCAAAGCACACATGATGTTTGTATGCATATACACATGATCACAATATATATATATATATTATTCGTCATTTTGAATGTATAACTCACTCTTCCATGTGGTCTCCTTTTTAGCATTGTGATGCAGGTTACCACAGGATAAGTTCGGATTTAAATATCAAGCTTGGGTGAAGGTAAATAGTGGTAGAGGAAATTCCTTGGCCGGCATCATTCGTGAATTATTTTTGTATTAGAATTTATGAAGTGTCTAAGTAGTTTGAGGACATAGATGTTTTAATGAAATGGAATATGTATGGGATCCTTTGGAATTATAAATTTGGAGATGTAAATATAGTATGTAAGAGATGATTTATTGTGTACTAGAAGAATTGGAATTGATCGATGTTCATTGATGATTGAGATAGTCGGGAGAGGATTCCTGAATGTATGAATATATATATATATATATATATATATATATATATATATATATAATTATATCTTAGGCATTGCATGCTTATGTAATTATGTAAAATGATGATGGTTGTCTTTTAGGCTTATGATATGCCATTGCATGCTTGCCGAGCCTTCTCTCATATCGTCATATATGGGACTAGGCGTGTGTCCGATATACATATTCTACTGCTATATACTCTATTACCTTTGTATACCCTTATGGGCAATTTACCTATCGATCCAGTTATAGGTTATTAAATCTCACTCTTGGGTTTTCTGTGATTTGGGTCTTGATGTGGTCATGATGGTGTATTGGAAATATTTTCAAACGTGAAAAATTTATTCGCAATGATGGTGTAGTGGAAATATTTTCAAACGCGAAAAATTTATTCGCAATTTTATTAATTATGACGATCACGTCGGGATTCGAGTACAAAAAATCAGGGGTGTTTCACACAATATTACATCGGTTCAGTAGAAATTCGATATTGTATAAACATAGTTTCAGTGGGGAGCGTTGTGTCCTTCAGTCTTCAATTCTTGAGTCCAAGGTACGCCAGGGTGAATTCGGGTTGTACCTATAAACAAACTCTGATGCTTAAGTCAGTAAACAGTATAGCGAAGTAAAAGAGTGATTGAGCCAGGGGTTAATGTATAAAATGAATATATCCCTATCTATTAATAAATGCTTAGTATTTATAGTTCTCTATGAGGTACAATTTATGATTTGATAACTGATAGGTCTACAGACGTTGCTCAAGATGATTTGATAACTGATAGGTCTACAAACGTTGCTCAAGAGCAAGCTGGCCACTTGCCTCTGGTCCTGACACATTGGCAGTCTTTTGACCAGTGTCCATTAACGAGGCATATCGATTATTCCTGCAGTCTTAAGCTCTTGCTTTTATGAAGTTTATGTCCTTTTAACCCTACCGATGTCATTGCCCTGCAAGGGGTCAGTTTGGATACTTGATCATGTGGTTTCATAGCTTTAGCAAGTTTTTTCATAACATTAGCATTAAACAAGTCAAATTTATTCGCGACTTGGGATATAACGATTTCTCATAAATTTCACCTCATTGTAGTTTGCTAAAATCCAGTAATTGAGTTTGAAACCAAACTTGTCCAAGTGAATTGTTACCTCACTTTTGCTCAAAATTTTACAACACCTATATCTCATACCTGAACATTTTATACCACAATTTCAATAGTAATAGAGTTGCTCTGAAACCTTATTAATAAACTCTCTAACCCCTTTGATAAACTCATTTTTTTAAACCTCTCTCATGGGTGACACACTCTATCATACATCCATAAACGATCCATATTAAAATTTTCATTGTCAGCACACCATTAAGTTACAACATATATATTATTTAAAATTACACACTCCAAACTCTAATTGGGAATTTTTATTTTTTTTATTTTGTAATTTATAATTTAAATTTTAAAAGAATTAAGATTATCAAACCTAAATTAATTATGTAATAATTAAATACATATTTAATTTGTAACTTTTTAATTTTTTTAATTTTTTAATTTTGTATTAAACTTAAACTCTAATTAGAAATTTATAATTTATAATTAAAAATTTTATGATTAAAAACCTAAATGAATTATGTAATAATTAAGCACAAACTTAATTCGTAAGTTTTAATTTTATAAATTTATAATTAGTAACTGATCCGGTCCCAACACCGGCCCCCAAGAGCATAGTTTTAATGCTTTGCCAGATCAGCATTTCGAACAGAAGAAGTACGTTTCAAATTCCCTATAACTACTCTTATACGGAGTACATACCTTAAAGACGTACTCACCACTCCGTCAAGAAAGCGATTTAGTTAGGCGGAATATGTCACGTCATATTGTGTAAGTATCTTTTAAACGAAGTTCATGCCCAAAAGGACATTCATGTTATTCCGCCAAGGCATGAGACTCCGCCAAGGCATGTGACTCCACCAAGGCTTATTACTCCGCCGAGGCCTATTACTCCGCCAAGGCAGAAAGTATTAAAAACTTGTACACATGTACATAAAGCACTTCCAGTGCACACTACTCCGCCAAGCCATAGGCTTAACACAGGTGGAATACTGAAATCCTCATATTGCGAGCGAGCCCATACTTATAACCCCGGCACGAGATTGATTCTGTCTTAAGAGGTTGAAAATGGGAAACACACTGTCACGCATAAGAGGGAACAACAAATAAAATAATGAAGCATTAACATTTTCCAAGTAAGTGGAAATACCCACTACAGTGATGGTGCTTGTAAACGGCGCATGGGCCCACTACCTTTCTTGCATTATGCCTGAAAACAAGGAATGGGTCCTACCAATAATAGAGCACCAGTAACAGGTATATAAACTTCAGCAAAAAGGTATACAGGGGGGGAACCCTTAATTCTGAACCTTACACTCATACTTGCATAGTTCTCTTGAATTTGCTTTCTAAGTCTGAACGGTATTTCTGAATACTGACTTGAGCGTCAGAGAATAATTGCAGGTACAACCAACAACTGTGTCAAGGCAAAGGAGGCTATTCCAGGCGGACTACTATACCGCCACAGAGTGCATTATACTACGCCCCTGTATACAAGAGTACTCCGTGTTTGTATCTGTATAAAGGCCTCTTCATATCAGATTTTATATAACTTATATATTCTGAATTGTTTGGCAATCACACCTTTACACCCCCAGTAAAGAACAGTTCATTGGCACGCCCAGTGGGACCTGTAAATTTGGTAATCCCACAATCTTTGATCAATTCCCATTACGTTCGTTATCAATGGAAAGACCAGGACCAGAAGTGCAGATTGAGGATTCCCCTCCACGCAATCCTAGATGTCTAAGCTTCAACAGCGATATTCACGAAAAGGCAACGCATGTCAGCTCTCCAGATCCGAGAGATGACATGATCAGAATGCTGAGGGAAGAAATTGCAGAGCTTTGATGTGAAAAGGCGAATCCCATGCATGAGAAAGTCGGCCTTGCAAAACAGCCGCAACACGAATCGTATGTACAGGAGGAATCGAGTACCCCAAGTTATTCTCGCATCCCTACTTACATGGAAGAGCAACGAAGCCTTCCACTTGCAAATGCCCATCATCTTGAGGGAAAGAGAATCGTTTCAAATACATCCCCCTCGGGGTACAAGATGAGTGTCCCATTTTCCAAAAGACTTATGAATGCGCATGTCCCCAGACATTTGCAAACTATGCAACCCATTTCTATAGGGAAATACACCGGGGAGACAGATCCTTCTAAGCATTTAGATGCTTACATCTATGAGGCTATGTTCTTAGGTGCTGAGGAAGACGTCATGTGCAGAATGTTCCCCAGGACCCTCACAGGTAAAGCTCTTAGCTGGTTCAAGAGTTTACCTTCAGGTTCCATTGATTCATGGGAAGACTTGGCCACAACTTTTGGCAGCCACTTTGTAATCTCTAGGGATATGCCTAGAACCTCCCATACCTTGGCTCAGATTAAGCAAGGTGATAAAGAACCTTTAAAGGATTTCCTAAAGAGATTTTATAAAGAGGCAGCCATGGTCCCTGACTTAACAGAAGCAATCCAGCTGCATATCCTCATCGAGGCCATACAGCCGAAATCTCCCTTTGCTTTGTCTTTGGCGAAAGGACCTCCATCCACCATGGAAGAGTTTCGCAGAAAAGCATCCAAGTACGTAGGTATTGAGATGCACTTGGAAGCAACTGCAGCTCGCAATAAACCACCTATTTTAGCTCCACACCATGACAAAGATAAGGATAAATCATCCAGGAATGATAAGTTTCCTCAGAAAGATAAGGCAGGAAGCCAACCCTTCAAACAGCAAGATAGACGTGTTTTCAATTTCGCTCATTATGCGCCCCTTAACACGACATATGAACAAATCTTGCGCGAAGTAGGATGGACTACACTCAATGTTTACGGGATCCAACGCCCACCTCCACTCAGGCGCGGTGGGAATCCAAAGAAATATTGTGAGTTCCACGAGTCAGTTGGCCATACCACGAAGGAGTGCAAGCAACTCAAGAACACTATTGAGGTGCTTATCCGTGAAGGCAAACTAAAACACTATTTGTTTATGAGTAAATCTCATGATGAGCCAGAGAGGTTCGAGAAACGACCTCGTGATCGTTCTCCAGATCCCGATAACACTCGGGAGCCAAAACGTACAGCAGCAACAGAAAAACAAAAGAGTATTGTTCTGGAGACCGCCCAAAGAGAACCAAGCCCTTAACCCAAATCGCAGGGCAAAAGGCAGGTGGTAGATATGATTGCTGGAGGCTTTGCCGGGGGCGGACCCTCAATCACCGTGAGGAAAAACCACCACTGTATGATCTTGACGGTACAAGGCAAGAGCAAAGAATATCGCCCATTCAGGAACGGGCTACAGACTCCGCCTATAACCTTCACAGACGACGATTTTGGCCCTACTATTCCTGAAGGAGATGACGCAGTAGTGATTATTGCAGTAATCGCTAACATGGACGTAAAATGCATCCTAGTTGATCAGGGAAGTTCCTGCGACGTTATCTTCTATGACTGTTTTAAACGCATGGGATTAACTGACGCAGATTTGCGGCCATATACGCAGGACCTTACAGCCTTCAATGGCGCCAAACAGCCCACCAAAGGCTACTTGGACACAAGAATTACTTTTGATGGCGAACCTGGAGCAAAGACTGTGAAATCCAGGATTCTCGTCATTGATGTGAAATCTCCATACAACAGCATCATTGGCCGGCCTACCCTGAATGCCATGGAAGCCATCGTTTCAACCCCTCACTTGTTAATCAAGTTCATTGATAAAGATAATCAAGTCTCATCTGTAAGGGGTGACCAGGAAATGGCTCGCTATTGCTATAATTTGAGTCTTAACATGGTGAAGCTTGAAACCATGTCTAATAAAAGAAAGTTGAATGAAGGAAGTAGCGCGGCGACATCTATCAATTTGGTGGATCTTGACCCCAGGGCGGAGTCTTCTGTAGATCCACTGAACCCTTTGAAACCAACTCCAGATGGTGGCTCCAGGTCTATTGTTTTGGGTAACACCCGGAACAGATTACAAACATCAATGACAAGCTTAAAGCTAGCATGGAGGCAAAACTAATTGCACTTCTCCATGAGTATAAAGAAATTTTCGCTTGGACCACCGCAGATGTGCCTGGCATGGATCCCAACTTTTGTTGTCACCGCCTGGCGGTGTATCCTGAAACCAAGCCTGTAGCACAAAAGAAACGGCGTATGGGTCCGGCAAAACAAAAGGCTGCTTATGAGCAAACAGAGGAACTTCTCAAGGCAGGGTTCATCAGGGAACTCCGTTATTCCTCCTGGTTGTCTAACGTGGTCATGGTACAGAAAGCCAATGGCAAATGGCATATGTGTATAGACTATGTTGATTTGAATAAATGTTGTCCCAAAGATCCATACCCTCTCCCCAACATTGATAGACTGGTTGACGATTCTTCTGGATATAAGTATCTATCTTTCATGGATGCTTACTCCGGTTACAACCAAATTCCAATGTGTGAAGAGGATCAAGATAAGACAGCGTTTATTAATGATAAAGGAGTCTTTTGCTACAACGTCATGCCATTTGGGTTAAAAATACCGGGGCAACCTACCAGCGCATGATCAACAAAGTTTTTGAGGGTATGCACACAAAGCTGGTAGAAGTCTATATTGATGATATTATTGCCAAGACCCCGGAAGGCAGAGACCATGTTGAAGATCTACGTCTTATTTTTCGACGCCTGTAACAATACGACATGAGGCTCAACCCATTGAAGTGCACATTCGCTGTCCCTGGGGGCAGATTTTTGGGCTTTATGTTAACACAAAGAGGTATAGAGGCTAATCTTGATAAATGTTGCGTTATCCAAGAATTGAAGAGCCCCAAAACACTGAAAGAGGTACAATCCCTCAACGGCAAAATCGCTGCTCTAGCATGTTTCATGCCAAAAATGGCTCATCGCTCTCTTCCCTTGTACAAAATGCTAAAAAAAGACAAGAAATTCAATTGGGGCCTAGAGCAAGAGGCGGCGTTCCAAAGCTTGAAAAATGTCTTGGCCAGCCCTCCGATCCTGGTAAAACCAAGCCCAGGTGAGCAACTCATCATTTATTTGTCTATTTCAGATGAGGCTTTAGGAGTGGCTCTGGTCAAAGAGACAGTTGAAGGCCAACGACCGGTATACTTCACCAGTAAAACATTGCATGGTGCAGAATGCCGTTATCAGAAGATTGAAAAGGCAGCGCTCGCAGTTGTTTGGGCTTCACGACGCCTAAGACCATACTTTCATGCCCATCCCATCTTGATTCGCACAGATTTACCACTCCGTACTATACTGTTCAAACCATACCTAGCTGGAAGAATGATCAAATGGGTCGTAGAACTCTCTGAATTCGACATATCTTACGAGCCAAGAACTGCTATCAAGGCACAAGTTCTAGCAAATTTCGTAGATGAGTTAACAGGTTCTAGCCCAGATGCAGATCATTCAAACTGGACGGTATACGTTGATGGGTCTTCAAATAGCAAAGGATGCGGGGCAGGAATTGTTGTGGAAAGTGATGACGGGGTACACCTTGAAATTTCATTGCACTTCATCTTCACTACATCTAACAATCAGGCGGAGTATAAAGCCTGCTTAGCCGAACTCAGAGCAGTACAAGATATTGGAGCCAAAACTGTCACCTTATACAGTGATTCTCAATTAGTCATCTCGCAAATTCTGGGCGAGTATCAGGCTAAAGAACCTTTGCTGCAGCAATATCTAAACTGCGTCAATGAGTTAAAGCAACACTTCGATAAAGTCTCTTTCAAACATGTACCCCGGGAAGAAAATACACGTGCTGATATCCTCTCCAGGTTGGCTAGCACAAAGAAGGCTGGAAGCACAACTACGGTTGTACAGAGTACCTTGGCGGAGCCAAGTGTTTCCTTTCCTTCTTCAATGTGTATGATTAGAAGCCGTTCCTTTGATGACGATTCCTGGGTAGCACCGATAGTTTGTTACCTTGTTAATGGACAATTACCCACGGATGATCTTGAACGGCGGAAATTAAAGAAGGAAGCACCTTATTATACACTCTTTGACGGACAGTTATACCGCTGAGGAATTTCTGTTCCTTACTTAATATGCATAAACGAAAATGAGGTGCAAGCTATTTTAGAAGAAGTCCATGAAGGGCAGTGTGGACACCATCCGGGGGCGCGTAGTCTAATGCGAAAAATACTCAGGGCTGGGTATTGGTGGCCCACCCTGAAGCATGACTCCTCCTCGTATGTTCAGAAGTGTGATCAATGTCAACGATTCGCAAACCTTTATCACACTCCGGCGGAAGAAATGTCATCATCAATAACGCCTTGGCCTTTCTATCAATGGGGCATGGATATCTTAGGTCCATTCCCAACTGCGCCTAGCGGTATCAAATACTTGATAGTTGGTGTTGATTACTTCACCAAATGGATTGAAGCAGAGGCAGTGGTGCACATTACATAAGCCAGGGCTCGTAGATTCGTATATGAAAATATTATTGCACGTTTCGGAGTCCCTGGACACATAGTCACTGATAATGGCACCCAATTCACAGATCGTAAGTTCACTGAACTCCTAGAAAATCTCAACATTACGCAAATTTTTTCTTCTGTGGAACATCCTCAAACCAATGGCCAAGCTGAAGTTGCCAACAGAGAAATCTTGAAAGGCCTGAAGAAACGCCTTGGTGAAGCAAAGGGAGATTGGACAAATCAATTATGCCACGTTTTATGGGCATATCGGACAACCCCTCACTCCACCATAAATGAATCCCCATATCGGCTGACATATGGAGTCGAGGCTGTTATTCCCATTGAATTGGCAGCCCCTTCAGCTCGAGTCCTCCACTTCAATGAAGAAGCCAATCAACAGAACCTCGCCCATGAGCTCGAGGTCTTAGCGGAATTGAGAGAGGAAGCCTTTGTGAGGGATCAAGCTGTTAAAGCAAAGGCCGCTAAACGGTATAACATACGTGTTTCTGAACGTCGTTTCAAAAAAGGAAATTTGGTTCAGAGAAGGGCCAATATCGGCAACAAATTTGCACACCAAGGCAAATTGGCGCCAACCTGGGAAGGTCCATACCGAGTCACCGAAGCTCTGGGCAAAGACACATACCGCCTAGAAAACCTAGATGGCACTCCGGTCAGGAATAAATGGAACATTTTAAATTTATGCATATATTACAGCTAGTTGGATAATACGGTATGTGCTCTTTCTCCTTACCTAAGGTTCTTCCCAAATGGGCTTTCCTTGAAAAGGTTTCGACGAGACATACCCCAACTCAGCTCTGTATGTAGTTCCATCATTAATAAAATTTCTTCCTACATTCAATCTTCATTCTAACTTTCAGTCAATTATCCATGGCAGAACTTGTTCCCATACAGATAAGACACCGGCTCCAACAATTGAAGCATAAAAGCATAGCTCTTTATTCCATAGAGACCATCCAATATGCAACAAAGCTTCACAAACGGAGTCAAAAAACTCCTTGGGGGGAAAGGATTGGTGTCACAGCCTATGCTGCACCATACCGACCCCAAGGTCCAAAAAACTCCTTGGGGGGAAAGGATTGGTGTCACAGCCTATGCTGCACCATACCGACCCCAAGGTCCAAAAAACTCCTTGGGGGAAAGGATTGGTGTCACAGCCTATGCTCCACCATGCCAACCCCAAGGTCCAAAAAACTCCTTGGGGGAAAGGATTGGTTTCACAGCTTATGCTGCACCATACTGACCCCAAGGTCCAACAAACTTCTTACGGAAAGGATTGGTGTCACAGCTTATGCTGCACCATACCGACCCTGGATTCAATAATTCTCACTTGACCAGGAGACACACTCCAATTCCAATTCAAAGGGATGAACGCTCCATCCAAAACCTTACTCCGCCTAACTGCTAATGTTTTACGGAGTACATAATCAACAAACTCAAGCACTATCAACAAGTCCAAGTAAGTATAATACTTGTAAAATTTGTGCTTCATTTATAGGAACAAGTATAAATTTACAGAAATTATACTTCATTAAAAATTGCCAAGAATTCTTCAGGGGTCCAGAGCCTATCCTGGAACAAGGCAATATCTATAAAGTGCATAAGAAGGGATAAATAAAACCCTACAAAGACCAAAATTTGCAAAGAGACATAAAAAAAATTAGCAACTCCCCGAGCTAATCACAAAAGTTCGGGTGGAACGTCTTCTTGATGAGCAGAGCTAGGCTGAGGCTCATTGGGCTTGGACAAACTCTGTGAAGGGGGCAAGTCCGCCAAGACGTACTCTTCATTGGGAGCAGGGACATGACCCCCCTGAACAGGTACCATTAGTTCACCATTGATAAACTCATAGTAAGGGTGAATACCTGCTATATTAAGAGCAACGCCTGGGTTGCGATGACGGATCTGGCGAATAGCCATGCTGAAAGCATCGTCGATCGCTGTCTCAGCCGTATCCAAAGCCGTCTGCAACTCCTGATCAAGGCGCTTATTGTTGTCATCTGAAATGCCTTTCTCAGCTTGCAGTTCTTCGACCTATTTTTCAAGGTCACTATATGCACTGGCAGCTTGATCCAATTCTGCAGCACAGGCGTCTTGAGCAAAAGCCTTGCTGGTTTCAAAAGAAACCAGTCTTTGCTGAACTTCGCTCACGTCCTCACCCAGCTTTGCATTCTGCTGTTTCAAATCTGAAACTTGTTTTTCTAGCAGAACATTTTCAGCCTTGACCCAGGTCAGCTCGCCCACATCCTCGCCCAGCTTTGAATTCTGCTGTTTCAAATCTGAAACTTGTTTTTCCAGCAGAGCTTTATCAGCTTTGACCCGGGATAGCTCCTCTTCAAGCTTCTTCTTGTCAGAGTCGGTGGTATCGAGATGTTTATCTTTAGCCTTGATAACCTCCGACAGCTGTTCATTATCATGCTCCAGGCCTCAGATTTTTTCAATAGAATCATGGAATGACTCTTGAAACATAGCAGCTTCTGCAGCCACCTCAGCAATATGGGGTACAGAAGCCAGATACCCATCAATTTCAGTGAGATGCCACCTTGCAGCAGCAGTAGCATCCGCAATCTCTTCAAAGTCGATCTCCGGACGGAGTATGAATTCAGGATCGCGCCTCTCTGACTGGCGGGATCCCACATTTGCAAAATACAAGTAAGGGTTCAGACGGGACCCCGCCAAAGGAAGAGAAACAGAACGCCTAGATGGTTCCCCTGGAACATTGACAAGAAAAACTACCATTCTTTGAGCAGTCAAGTCCAGGGCAGGAGTCTCTAACTGACAAGGTGGACTACCCTGAACCCCCTCCATTTCCTCTTCCTCAATATCTTCCACAGGGACGTCTTCCTGGCCGCCCAGTTCAGCAGTGATAGGCGTAGTTAATGGCTCCGGAGTTTTCTCAACTCCTATCGCAGCATCAGATGACGTCCCTTTACCCACCTTCTCTTTTCCTTTGCTCTTCCTTTTCTGCAAAGGCTGGGGGTCCTCTTCCTCCGCTTCGATAGTTTCCGGCTTTTGGCGCTTTTTAGATCGCCTTTCTCCATCAACTATCGAAGGTCCAGCACCACCCTCCTGCATCACTACCTTGGTAGATACAGGCAGAGGAAGAGTCCTTGTTAGAGCTGCAACAAGGTTCCTCCGAGGCTGCATATTGTTCTCAGCATTAATTTCCTGGCGATTCATACAAAGTCGTTTGATGCGTTCCATCCCAGGGAATTCTGCAATCTCTCCTACAAACATAATATACGCGAATAAAATTAGCAGTTGCAGGAAAAATGGAAGTAATATTCAAGCGACAAATCTTAAAGCATTACTTAAATATTCTTGAGCATCACGCCCAAGCAGCCTTCGGCACAGAAACTGCTTATGGGCGGAATTGTACTCCTTCAGTGTTCGGAGTACTTCAACAGAGGTAGGTGACATAACACTCTCCTCAACCTCATATGCTTGTTTAGTCAGGAGGAAATGCTCATGAGTCCACGCCACCGGGAATTTATCAATCCCCTCCGCACTCTGCCAAAAAACGGACTTATTCTTCCTAACAGAAACTTTCACAAAACTCATTCTGAAATGGAGTCCAGCCTCTTTGGCGGAGTCAGCAAATGCCCTAAAGTTTACAATCTTCGGCTCCGCCCGAAGAATGACAAAACCCATTCCGCCGGTCCTCGAGTTCACCCGCCTCATTATGCGGCATAAAGCAAAAAACAACGCCACAGTAGGTGTAAACTCCAAATGCTCCGCAAGCACTTCAAAGCTTCAAACTATTCCCCATCCATTAGGGTGCAGCTGAGAGGGGGCGCAATCCAGAAACCTAAGAACACCCATATGGAATTTATTCAAAGGAAATCGCACCCCCAATTGAGTAAAAAGGATATCGTACATATACAAGGTACGATCATCCTGAGGGCGATGGCAGATGCGTTCAAACGTCTTCGGCGAACGAACAATAAACCTCTTTTTAAATTTATCATCCACCCAGACAGGTACCGACAACTCCATCACCCTGCCGCTCGTCGTTGCATGACGCGAAGAGGCTTCCCTGACGTCTGCCTCAACCCAACAATAAGGATCAGTCTGAAGCATCTTTTCCCAGTCTAACCCGTGGAGCACAACGTTTTGGCATTCTGCCATCGTTCTCACTTGTACCTGAGGTGTACCTCCTGCTACAAATGAATGTACAACATTACTAAAACACTCCACGCTGCTGTAAAACGTTGAATCCCTCCCAGTATAGAAGCCCCCATCTTCACTCTCAATATTAGAAAACATAGGTTGATCAGATACCCTAGGGCACGACTCCGATTCTTTTCCTCTCATCCTCGTTTCAACAAACACACATATAAAGAAAACAAAACCAACCCAATAACAATGAGAACAGAGAACAGAGGAAGAGGAAAGTTACCTTAAATCTCAGAAGAAATGATGACAAACTGGCAACAAAGAACGACTCGTGAGGAAGCACCACGATTTCTGAGCAGCGTTCAAAAGGCAGTTTAAACACCAAAACGCAGAGTGAAAAATGAAGCAAAACATTTCCTCTCCTAAGAGTTTACCTATTTATAGGCATGGCTTGGGGGGAAACAAGCGAAGCCTCGAAAATTTCAGAAATGCACCTATGGCCATTGGATGAATCATAATGACGTTCCATTAATTCTGAGACCGTTAGATGAATCTTAAGGCAGACATTTTTTGGGCCGTATTTTCAAAATCCAAGGCCCATGGTAATAACCTCGAAAACTTATTCCAACTGCCATCCCACGCATTTATGTCCCATCATTGGAACGGCAATCGTTACAAGGGCATACGTGGCGATGAGAGATTGAAACGGCAAAACGCGGTTTCGAGGCGCTTTGATGACAGGCGTGGCAAATAACGACAAAAAACAATAAATACGTGAAAACACTTGCCCGTAAATCCGGAACTAGCAAATGCCGCCTAAACCCATGCCTATAAAAGCTAAACATAACAAAGTGTTATAGCTTATTAAAGTGACTCCGCTAGTCACTATAACAAGCTAGGGGGCAGATGATCCAGTCCCAACACCGGCCCCCAAGAGTATAGTTTTAATGCTTTGCCAGATCAGCATTTCGAACAGAAGAAGTACGTTTCAAATTCCCTATAACTACTCTTATACGGAGTACATACCTTAAAGACGTACTCACCACTCCGCTAAAAAAGCGATTTAGTTAGGCGGAATATGTCACGTCTTATTGTGTAAGTATCTTTTAAACGAAGTTCATGCCCAAAAGGACATTCATGTTACTCCGCCAAGGCATGAGACTCCGCCAAGACATGTGACTCCACCAAGGCTTATTACTCCGCCGAGGCCTATTACTCCGCCAAGGCAGAAAGTATTAAAAACTTGTACACATGTACATAAAGCACTTCCAGTGCACACTACTCCGCCAAGCCATAGGCTTAACACAGGTGGAATACTGAAATCCTCATATTGCGAGCGAGCCCATACTTATAACCCCGGCACGAGATTGATTCTGTCTTGAGAGGTTGAAAATGGGAAACACGCTGTCATGCATAAGAGGGAACAACAAATAAAATAATGAAGCATTAACGCTTTCCAAGTAAGTGGAAATACCCACTACAGTGATGGTGCTTGTAAACGGCGTATGAGCCCACTACCTTTCTTGCATTATGCCTGAAAACAAGGAATGAGTCCTACCAATAATAGAGCACTAGTAACAGGTATATAAACTTCAGTAAAAAGGTATACAGGGGGGAACCCTTAATTCTGAACCTTACACTCATACTTGCATAGTTCTCTTGAATTTGCTTTCTAAGTCTGAACGGTATTTCTGAATACTGACTTGAGCGTTGAAGAATAATTGCAGGTACAACCAACAACTGTGTCAAGGCAAAGGAGGCTATTCCAGGCGGACTACTATACCGCCACAGAGTGCATTGTACTACGCCCCTGTATGCAAGAGTACTTCATGTTTGTATCTGTATAAAGGCCTCTTCATATCAGATTTCATATAACTTATATATTCTGAATTATTTGGCAATCACACCTTTACACCCACAGTAAAGAACAGTTCAGTAACTAAATATCTTATGATTCCTAATAAACATGTGTAAATTTTTATCATACTTGATGTGTATAATATACTATAATACATAAACTTAAGGCATGTCATGCATGCCATCAATCTCAAGGTTCAAATATCAATATTTTATAAAACATGATAAATCTAATATTAATCTAAAGAACTTTAAAGTATAAATATAAAGGAATTTAACTGGTTAACCTTACAATTGTCTAAAATTTTACTCCAATTAAAATGTTCTTACTGTATCATTGACAGAACAAGATGAATGAGCAACAGAAGAGATTCCTCTATGAAAAAACCATACAAAAGAACTTTTAGGATCTTGAAAAGATTTGAGAGAAACTTTTATGTTTTTGAAGGTAATAGGAGGCTATTGCATGTATAAAAACTCTAAATGGCATAAGACACCAAAATTTTAAAATTTTTGCCCTCCACCTCAAGAAAAGCAAATCATACAAGAACTCAAAAATGGTATAGAGCTAATCAAATTTCCAATTGGCATTGGAAGCTTGTTCACACCAAAAATAAATTTTACACACTTTTTAGTATCTTAACGATAGCATGTGTCAAGTCACTCATCATTAACATTAAATATGATGTTATCTCGGGTGTGGGAAACATATTACACCATGCTCTAATGATTTAAAATTATTTTCTTATAGTGTTTAACCCTTTCTTAAAATGGAAAAGAGGATAACTCATCTTACATAAGAACTGAAAAAAAAAACTCTACAATCTATCTCCATAATAACATAAAGGAAAAATGAGACGATATATTGTAATTAAATCATTCAACCGATCGAGAGCATGATTGCATTGGATCCAAACTTCCTCTATATTTCATTTTCTAAATCCACCCAATAACTAGTTTAAGCTTCTATTTTTTTTTTTATTACGGAAACCAACTAACATTAAATAAAATAAATGAGCACTAACATTAGTAAGGTTAAAAAATCCAGCTAGTGTCAATTTTTAAAATTGGATCATAAAAAATAAAATGTTTTACTTCCTGAAATATGAACCCATCAACTTACTATAAAAAAATAAAATAATTATAGCACATAATTGCTCTTAGAAAAAAACATAATAATATAGGAAGAATTACAATAAAAAATAACCACAATAATAAACTATTATAACATTTATTTGTAAAGATTAAAACCATTCTTAAACTTTCAGTTTTGAATAAAGGGACCTTAAATTAAATACTTGATAAAGAGAAAACATCGACCTATAGATATATAGAACAGCAGTTTCATTGTTTTAAATGATAAAATAATAGTTTATATATACCTGTGTCCTATTACAGAGATGCTATAGAAATCTGCAAACTTACCACAGTACAGGTCCATTTTTTTGTTGTTGTTGATAACAGTGCGTAATAAGTTCCCAATAAAATCTAAAAGCGTCATATAGACAATAAGTTAAATTATATATATATATATATATATATATATATATATATATATTTATATACTTTAACACTAATCAAACCATCCCTGGGTAAAATTAGTCTCCCTTGGAACATTGGATGGCTCAGCTTGAACTTGATGATTGTACCTGTAATTAATAAGGGAATTTATGAGTATATAAGTCCCTTTTCTACATTTTAGTTCGGAGACTATAGTGATGTCAATTTGACACTGATAACAATTTGAACCAAAGCTTTTGAAGGAATTCACTTATATTATATTATATTATATTAATTTCATTTTTCATATTTCTATAATACACACTCACATCTTCACATACATATTATGTTTTGGTCAGTTAATTTATAATGTAATTATTTTCATGAAAGAATAAATCTTGAAAAAAAATCACATTAAAACATATTAATGGTTTTATCAAATTCAGTCTAAACCCTAAACTTTAAATTTGGCTGAATTAGAAGCTATCTTACCACATAATTATGGATGATCAAATGAATTAATTTGAGGTATATATTATTGAGTACAATGGAAAAGAAAAAGGTATTGAATTCAGATAGAATAATACCCTATTTGCAAGAAAGGTTCAGCTTGAAATTCCATAGGGTTGGATTGGGAAGGTTGCAAGGAAAAGTTGCCACTTCCAGCAGCAGTATAAGGAGTATCAGAGCCCCACAAACTTTCAAAAGCTTTAAGATTAAATCCATCAGCCTCAAGCTGAATATGAGTTTCAAAGCATGAAAATAACAAATCAAATATATTGAAATGTAAAAAAAATTCATCAGCATTTGATTAAATTAATGTTGTGTTTTAATGTCATTATATAAACCTTGAGTATGAGTTGCTTATTCAGGTCTCCAAGATAGCGTTCCTACAATATGTATGAGGAAACCAACATTCAGTTAATAAAAAAGTCTTTAAAACGATTAACCAATAAGCCTTAGAATACATACAAGAGATTGACCACATATTTGAGTTAAAGGTTACAAAAACAAGATTATAATAGAAAAAATGTAAAACGTTCTTAATTAATCACCTTTCTGCGAAGATCTTCAATTTGTTCCATCATAATTTGAGTCTGAAAAATTAATAGAAACAAATTTTGAGGCTATCAATCCTATGGCACAAATTAATAACCTTGATGATAAAATTGAAACGAAAAAACCTTCGCATTATGTTTGAAATTTGTTAGAGAAAAAAATAAAGGATCCTAAATATTTATAAATAGAAAAATACATAGTAGTTTTTGAGCATTATAACAATCATTAAAAACGTTGAGAAGGACAAGAATGATGAGATGATCATGTTTCTTTTTCAGTCATATGAAGTGTATATATACCTTCCTCTCCCTAACTTGTGATAAAGCTCCTTCAACTTTTTTTTCAAGACTTTGCAGCTCTTTTATGTTCAATGGTCCAAGATCTTCCCCATTCAGATTCCTGAAAAGACATTAAGTCGCAAAGAAATACATGCAAGTGTTAATTAATTATAATGTCCTAATTAATATGATCAATACCTAATTATATATCTTCAAGACTGTTTGTGATTAAAATGTAAATGAATAATATAAAGAAAGAATATAACTTATAACCTTTGTGTCTTTTGCAGTGACTCATACTTTGTTTTCAGCCTTGAAAAATCATGGAACCAGCTCTATATGCAAAAGAAGAATTATATATATATTTTGCAGATATAGTGCTTAGTCTTTTAGGAGCACATGGTAGTAACACAAACCTGAGTTTCACGATCAACATCTTCATTTTGATGTGTAAAGCACCTTTGATATCGTTCAAAGGTTTTGGTAATACTGAAAATTAAAAGAAATTCAGTAAGATCAGTTCATATATATATATAACACACTAGGTTGGTGTAAGCTTTGTTATAATACGATATAAAATTTTAGATCTGAGTTTGAATCTTTATTTTCCATCTTCCTAACACTTATTCTTCCAACTTTAGTTTGAAAAACCTAAACTAAGGCACACTCTATATGTTAAAAACAAATACTCAATTATTCATCATATTTTTATTCAGTAACTACTGAAGTATATAGTTTTGCAGTTACAAAAATCATTTATGGATCATAGTTAAGTGGATGATGGGACACTGAATTAATTAATTCATGATGAGATGGATAATAGAAAAGAAAGAAAGAACAAAAGGATTAAATTAAATGAATTAAATTTCCTTTTTAAAAATATGTACAAATACAAACTGTATATGATAATCAGGGTTGTCAAATTTCAGAATTACATAAAATTAATATTATAAATTTTAAAATTTAAAAAGAATGGTTTTTTGATTCAAATATATAATATGTTTCCTACGTTTTCAACCAAAAAATAGAAGTTAATTAGAAAAAGTTTCTCTTTAGGGAAAAAAAGGTAATTAAACCATAATAATTATAGAGAAATCATGACTAACAATGTTATTTTCTATTGAAGCAAAACTGATGGGAATATAAAATCGTAACATGAACATCATGAATTTGTGAGGGATTTGGGGTTGATTATTGAATTAATATGTGGCAAAATAAAGCAGCTCCAGCTCCAAAACCACGAGTTTACTAATAACTAACTATCATCATTTTGCATTTACAAAGGCAAACAACACTTAACATTTTGGTTATATATATAGCAAATAAGCAAGAAGAGTAATGTTCACCAAAACAAAAAAAAAAAACTATGAAACTAAGAAGAGGTGAAGCTCTAACAAATCACATTCAATACTTCCTGCAGACTATATATGTTAGACTAAGACTGATCAGAATATGCCTTACTAAGGACAATGATTTTTAAAAAAAAATGAAGTTTTTGAAACCAATTTATTTTTCTTAAAACCCTATGTCATCATACAACCAACTAATAAGAGGAGAGAGATGAAATCCAAAAGACCTAATTACCTCATATATGATTGCTTCCCCCTCTTTCTTTTTGTTTTTCTTTACTCTATGGTTTCATTAATAGTACATGAAAAATTGAAAGCTAAAAGGCTTAATCGACCCCTTTTAAGAGAGATCATGAAATCTCTGATAGGGAACAAATTATTAAATGTGATGTTTCTGAATCTCTCTTAATCCATTCCTCTATCAGTGAAACCCCTCAAAAAGTGGGATGTCTCCCAGAAAATGGAGGAGCTATAAGTATACGAGTGTAATGAGATGCATGAGTTAGTGAAAGGAAATGAATATACAAAGAGCAAACAAAAAAATAATGGGTGTGAAATGGCGTTAATTAAATCTTAATTAAATACATCAAATGCAATCATGTAAAGTTATTTTAAAAAAACCAGAAACTAGCTTAGCTAGTGACCATTTTATTGAAAGGAATATAGGTGGAGAGAAGAGGGGAAAGCATCATAAAACCAAAACGAAAAATCTAAACAAATAAGGGTTTTAATGTCTAGTGATATTTACACCAAAAAAAAAACATGCATTTGTACATATGATCGAAAAACTTGATAAAAGAGAGGTTATATACATGTGCATAAAAAAATTGGTGGAAAACAGAAGAACTAAATATTAAGCATATGAGAGAGAGAGAGACCCAGCACTTCCAAATGTGAAGAGTTTGCCACGGCTTGAGAAGATGACAAGAGCAACCTCAGCATCACAGAGCACTGAGAGTTCTTCAGCTTTCTTCAGCAAACCATTCCTTCTCTTTGAGAATGTTACTTGCCTGTTGATTTTGTTCTCTATCCTCCTCAACACTACCTTCCCTCTTCCCATAATTCTCACCCTCTTCTCTCTCTCTTCAACTAACTCAAAATTTATATAAGTATGATATCCCATCTTAATATATATATATATAGAAAGTATCGTAGTATTGTATAAGAAAGTTTCTTTTTTATTAAAATGAAAAAAACAAATCTGAACTATATAATCATACATGAATGGTTATGATATATCTATACAACCATGTTTTAAAAGAGACCATTACCAAATGTAAAAGTGTATATATATATAGATATAATTGTGAGATAAATAATAAGTACGATAATATTATATATAACAGAAAGGGGCCAGTCATACAGTTGATCTTTTACTTAAAAATGGAAACTATACACCTTGTTAATTATGTATTGTTTTTGTCTCATTCTCTTAATTTTACTATTTTAATTTCCCCTTCATGTTTTCAATTATATTGTTTCTTTTTTATTTTTTCGGTGTAACGTATTTAAATTTAAGCCGGATAATATTAAAGTTCTAACCAAATTTTAACAGAGTTATATTTTTATTAGAGATTAAACTTGAAACGTTTAGGTTAGAATAATTTATTGTTAGTTACAAGGTGGATGGTGATGAATTACATTGTTTAGGGTAAAGATTAAGAAAAGAAAAGTGTCACATTCAGGCATCAATATCACTGCCATGTGAATTAGAGAGAAGCATTTTTAGCAATGCACTGAGTGGTGGCTGCTGTGGCAGTTAGCCCAAAACTGATGATGATAAGCTTAGAAATGATGAATTGATTAATGCCTTGCAGGTTGACCCAAAAAAATATCTCTGGGATTAATTATTTGGGTGAAGAAAAAAAATTAAAAACAAAAATAGAGGATCTCGTATCCCACTCTTTCTTGTATTATTACTAATTTTGGATAAAAATTTCAAACAGAATGCTACTCAACACGCAAGGCAATTATGTCTCTAGTAAAGAGTTAGGTTATTATATGGAGACTGATTTTTACTTTTCTTGATCTCTCTTCATCCCCCACCAATTAATTCCCAACTATATAATTATATGTGCATCATGGTTGCAAAAGCTTACAATGTCTTGTAAGCTTTCCATGTATTTAATATCTCAAGTTTTTAGTTTTTTTTTCATATCAGAAGGATAATTTCAAAACCTAAAAGTGAAAATTAAAAATCATTTTTATATTTTTAGAATGTAGCTTTAAATCATTTTAAAATTATTAAAAGTAATTAAAATCATTATATTTGTATGAGTTTTGTTTTTAAACTTACTTTAAATTATACAAACTCAAAATTAACGTACCATCACTCTAGACGATTTTATAGTAACAATGCTCGACTAAGCAAGTATATACCTATGAGGTCTTGTTCCTAGGAGCTTAATCTAACGTCATGTGTCAGATGTTTCTTAGAACCCTTACTGGGGAAGCTCTCACCTGGTTTAAAGGTCTCTCTTCCTGTTCCATTGACTCTTGGTTTGACATGACTAAAGCTTTTGGTGACTAGTTATTTCCAGAGTGATGTTCCCAAAATGTCTCACATATTGGCCTAAATTAAATGGGAGAGAGAGAATCTTTAAAGGACTTCTTGAAAAGGTTCTATAAAGAGGCTAGAATGGTACCCAGCCTAACATGGGTAATTCAACTCCACATTGTTATTAAGGCACTCTAACCGAAGTTTGCGTTTGCTTTGTTGTTAGAAAAAAGGGAACCTCAAACTCTTGAGGAGTTTCACAAAAAGGATACCAAATATGTGGGTATTGAAATTCATTTAGAAGCTACATTAGTCAGACACCCACCCGTCCTGGCCCCAGCACAGCAAGAAAAGGAGAAAGAGAAATGAAAATCTGATTGAACGCCTCAGAAAGACAGAGGTAGGGAACGGTTATCCCGACAACAGGAGAAAAAGGTGTTCAATTTTGATCATTATGCTCCTTTGAATACTAAACCAGCTCAGATACTGCAAGAGGTCATATGACCATCTTTAAATGTATACGGAATCAGGAAACCAGCACCACTAAAACGACCCGGTAACCCAAGGAAGTATTATGATTTCTATGAGTAGACTAGACATACTACAAAGGATTATAGGCAATTAGACGCCATCGAGGTTCTCATTCAAGAAGGTAAGCTCAAGCAATATCTCTTGAAGAACAAGTCCCAATATGAGCCAAATCGATTTGAGAAACATAGAAGGGATCGATCCCTAGATGGAGACAATGGACGAGCCTAAAAATATTCATTGTAGCTGAGAAACAGAAGTCCCAGTTGGTGGAGGTAGTCCAAGACCTAGACGAGGTCCCCTCCCTTCTACCTAAAGCCAAACATGAAACCATCGATATGATTGCAGGAGGTTTTATGGGAGAGGGTGTATCTAACACTGTCAGGAAGAATCATCTCCGAATAATTATGTTAGTCTAGAATAAGAGACAATATAACTGATCGTTCAGGGTTGGTGTCCAAACTCCCACTATTTTATTTTCTGATGATGACTTCGGCCTCACTATTTTTGGAAGAGATGATGCAGTAGTCATTGTCACAGTAATTACCAACATGGATGTGAAGCGAATTCTAGTAGACCAGGGCAGTTCCTATGGTGTAATCTTCTATGATTGTTTTAAAAATATGGGACTCACCAACGTGAATCTATAACCTTACACACAAGATCTCATAGTTTTTGACAGAGCCAAGAAACCTACCAAGGGATACTTGGAATCCCGCATCACTTTTGATGGCGAACCTAGCGCTAAGACTGTCAAAACTTGAATCCTTGTAATTGATGTCAAATCCCTTACAACGACATCATTGGCCGACCACCCTAAACAATATGGAGTTTCTACCCTTCACCTTCTTATTAAGTTTGTCGATAAGGATAATCGAGTTTCTATTGTCTGAAGTGACCAGAAGATAGCTAGATATTGTTACAATTTGAGTTTAAACATGGTAAAGGAAAGACATGTCGTACAAGAAAAGGAAGTTAAATGACAAAGGAACATCGACAGGATCAATCAGCCTCATTGATTTGGATCCCAGAGATAATTTGAAGATTGACCCCATGAATCCTTCAAAGCCTATGCTAGATGATGGTTCCCAGGGTATTGTGCTCGAAGATGCTATGGGCAGAGTCATGCACATCAATGACAAGTTGAACATTGATATTGAAAGGTGTTTAATAAAGCCCTTACATAAGTGTAAAGGGTTATTCACTTGGATTGCGGCCAACATGCCCAACATCGACCCTAATTTTTGTTGCCACAAACTCGTAGTATAGCTAAAAACGAAGTCATTCACATAAAAGAAAAGGAACTTAGGACTGGAAAAGCAAAAAGTTGCTTGTGAACAAATCGATGACTTTCTGAAAATTGGATTCATTAGGGAAATTTGATACTCATCGTGGCTCTCAAACGTCATAATGGTTCAGAAGTCTAATGATAAATGGAGAATGTGCACGAACTACGTGAACTTGAATAAGTGTTATCCTAAAGACCTGTATCCCTTCCCCAGAATCGATTACATGGTAGATGATTTGTCCAAATACCAATTCTTATCTTTTATGGATGCCTACTATGGGTACAACCAGATCCCGATGTGAGAAGAATACCAAGAAAAGGTCACGTTTATCAACGACAAAGGTATTTTTTGTACACTGTCAATCCGGTGTGCTATGAAATTTGTATGGATTGGTTCTATATCCACCACATGACGTGGATTGGTTCTGGAGTTCCCATCAGAAGCCATTGCTTTCATAGTATGTGTGAGGAAAAGGCTGTAGCTGTAAAAGGTCAAATCATCAATAAGATATAAATCACCACTATTATCATACCCAAACAGAGCAGTTATTTCTGGGTCCGTTACCGAACTCGAAGAGGTATCATATCTCTCTAGCTGCTCTGTTCAAATCTGGACCCCGTCCTTACTAGAGAATTTGACCTTCTACCCTGGACTACACAACTTACCTTACCACCCTGAGTGGATGCTTTAGCTCTGCTCCCTTAGGTTGGATGGATATGGGTTAGCACCACCCGTGGATTACGTCAAGATGACATTGTTGGACATGTTAGAGGCTGTACTATCTCTCTCACTGGGACCTCACTCATATTGACTCACTTTGTCTTAATAAATAATACAATACTTAAAACACAAAATGAGGATAACGTGGTTACCTGGTGTAACGCGACGAGCGATTCTTCTTGTACGAGCCAAAACTCTAACAATCACACTAGACTAAAGATGGAAAGATCAGAGCAGTGATTCAGTGTAAGTACCAAGGTTCCTCCACTATACAAATGGGCCTTATTTTATAGGAAAACTTGGGGGTAGTTACGCGCAAGTGTTAAAAGGCTGTGTCACTTCATATGCTATCTGACAAGCCCATAAAAGGGTTGCAACTTTCACATGTCGTTTGATAGGCCCATTGGAGTGAATCGTCACCAACTAATCGATGCATGCCATGTGTCCAAGCATTCTTAACGTCAGTATAATACATCAACAGCGGTCGAGACCAATTTTAAAAACCATGCCTCCAAAAAATATCACATTAGTTGAGACCAACAAACACTCTTCGTCCATTGTTCCACCACGCGACTGTAACTTAGCCTATTAAAGTAACCTTGAGGCCACTCCAACAAGCTAGGGGAAAATGATCTAGTCCATACACTGGCCCTCAATCTATGGCATCGAATTACCCCTAGCAGAAGCAAAGTAAGTCCTCATGTGGGATCAATGACGATATTAGAGCCCTGACAAATGTCTCTTCTTAATGACCGGAGTCCCTATAAGCTAGCACTTAGCGAGCCCGGTCATCTACTAGGGCACATCAGTGCCAACTTGTAAGAAATTTTAGGCATGTCTGTATGGGTGTCAGCTTTTCCCCGTAATTTATGGATCCGTACTGACATAACACTATGTAAGACTCAATTGTCACCCATCTTTATAAATATTTCTCATTTATGACTCATTAAGGTACATGTGTAATATTGAGACTTATGATTAAGCACCATTATTAACCATTTAAACTGACTTGAACGTCAGAGAATCTTTATAGGTGGCACTTTCATTTACCCCGTATTACAAAGGCCTGTGTGATTACTAGAGAATCGAGATAAAGACTCCTAACTCCCTACTAGACTAGGAGAAATAATACTAGATCTCCACTAAATCGGTGTAATACATAAGAGAGAGGTTGAGGCCGGTATTGATACTGGAAATGTTACCCCCGTTATCAGATAATTTACTATCATTTCGACAATAGCTTATATATATATACACACACACACTACACCCTTTTGCATGAATTAATTAATTAACACTTTTATTTCAAGTATATATATGGTGATCTGTCCTGAACCGGGGTCTAGAGATCCGGACTCAGACCAGTCACAAATAGTATGTAAATACTGTATAGAAGACCGGATGTATATGTATCCGGTGTAGGTATCCGTTGTCCTTGAGTGAGGAGAGCGGATTGGGCGTTCTGGAGATCCTTCACACCGACCTAACGCGTTGAAGTGGGCGAATGGTGGTGTCACCTGATTGGCTCGATTAACGAGGATTCGTTGGTGGGGAACCACCAACTCCCATTAGCATTATTATATTGCGCACTTACCTGCATGATTGGGTCAAGTAGCTATTTTATATTGAGCATAGAGAATATAGACTAGGATTAGGGAGCAAGTTGACCATTCCCGTGAGCAGAATTTGGCTCGTAGTGCAGGGAATTATTGATCGATCCCTGTAGCAACAATCCTTGTCTTTTGCACAGTGATGTGTGTATTATCCGACGTCATGGTGTTATCCTGAACAACCGGTATAGGGAGAACGCCTGATACGGAATTACAGTCCGGATGTATACCGATGACACCGGTCACACGTAGATGTCTTATCAAAGACGTTGAAATATGTATAGCAGATCGGATACCGGTATTAAGACCGGATCATATGTCCCCTAGCTTGTGTGAGGGACCGAATGGTTGTTCACATAAGCTACTCAACCTGCGAGAGGTCTTAATATCGGTAAGCTTACGTGTGTAACAGTTCCTTAGCATCTGTTGTCATTCGTAAAGAACCGTTCTAAAATTAATAGATCCGACCTGTCGATGCGGCCACAATGGATTCAGACAAAGATTCGTTGTACGAGAATTTCAAGAGTTTATTGGAATTGAAAGCTCTTGAAGTTCGTGTAACGGCTGTAAAGCGCGAATTGCGTTGCATGATTGGACATTAATGCTTTTAATCACGTGGGCAAGCAATTATTGCGTCTGAGATGAAAATCTCATTAACCGTCGTTTTGGGCTTAATGGGCCCGAAGTTTTCGAAACTTTTGGGCCTAGTGGATAGCCCTTCGCTGAGTCGCTATCGTTTTGGCGCCCAAGAATTTGGAACGGTTGTGTCGTTTCGCTTGTGAACGAATGCGTTTTATCGAGAACGACACAACTTCAAGAGGGGGTAACCGAACCTCTTCGTTTCCTATAAAAGGAACACTTAGTGGATTTTGGGTTCCATTCGCTTTTGTTTCCTTAACAAAATTCTGCAGAAATTTTTCAAGGAAGTTTGCTGCCTACATTACGAGGGTTTCTTCATTCTTCATATTCATCGTTATCGTCTGAGGTAACTATTTCTTTCTTGTTGTTCTGGTCTTCTTAGTTAAAGAAAGCAGGCTTCATCTAGGGGGGAATCAGTTTCCCGCAACCCTAATAGTCATGGGGAAGAATCCTTGTGATTCTTCTTAAGACTGAATCGCGTCGCTCAGAAAGGGGATCTTACTCACTGTGGAAAGTGACCTTTCCCTTCTCAGAGTCGTCCTCTGATTGTAGTTGCTTTTAAAATGCAGTGAGTAATGATTACAACTTTCTGACGACATTTTATTTCTTATCGTAGATTAAGGAGTTCGATTTAGAAAATCCAAATGGCCACTGGAGAGGGAACCTCTGGAAATAGCGCTATTTCGAGGACAACTGAAGGTCTCTATAGCGTTGTTGCTTCGAGGCTGAATTGGGAGGAGGTTCAGGCTAAATGGCCATTCTGTTGGGTGTCCAGCGAGTTTAAAGACTTGGCCTCTCGTCATGCGGATGAGGAGGGATCCCGGATTCAACCGAGGTTCACGCTGAGTACGAATGAAGAGACGAAAAAGTGGTATAGGGTTTATGCACCACTTCCGACAGAACGGATATGCCATGTCGTCCCTAATGACCGCTCTGTGTATATGTACGACTTTATTTTTCATTATCTGGGAGTTTGTTTCCCTCTAACCGAACTCCAGATGGGCGTCTTGAAGTTTCTGAACTGTGCACCCTCCCAACTTCATCCCAACGGTTGGGGCCTCGTCCGAGCTTTGGAGGTCTTGGGTGAACATTTTAATTTCACACCAACTGTAGCGATGCTGTTCTATTACACCCAAGTAGTTCGAAGGGCAAATAAGCAGGGTGAAGTTGGTCTGGTGACTCTTCGGACTCTCTGTTCCTTTGTGAACTTTGAGTCTTATACGGATTCTGCCAAGGTCGATGGGAAGTCCTTCAAGACTTATTTCACTCGTATATCCATCAAGAAGGGCAAACCAATATTTTGGAAGGATGAAGAGGGCGTCGACAAATTTCCCTTGAGTTGGATACACAAACACTTTCTCTTGAGCTCTCACGCGTACTACACTGATCAATCCGATCTATCTCGTGATACGTCGAGAGTGTTGTTCGCACTTGAATCACACACTACACGTCGTCACGTCTTTTCGTGTAGGCGTTTGCTAAGTAGCTCAAGCGGAGTCCGGGAGGAATATTTGCGTATTTCTCGTTTTATTTCACCCTTTCTCCTTTACCAAATATATATAAAATATTTATAGTTGCTAACATCTTGTGTTTGTTCATGTAGGTGAAATAGAACAAGAAACTCCAGAGATGGACAAGTTAAAGAAATTCAAGGCGGCGGGTAAGTCCGTTGCTCGTGAGAACGAGGTTAAGCCCAGGCCCTCAACTAAGGATCATCCTGAATTAATAATATTGACCTCGGATGCTGAAGGGGACGTTCCGTTGGTTGAGGGCGATTCCTCTGCCGCCGATGTAGCCACGGGTCATCCTCAAGTTTCTGAGAGGAGAAGAAAGATTCAGAATGACCCTGCAAGGCGTCTGTCCAAGAAGCATAGGACTTCAGAGGATAGAGCTGTTGAAACCTCGGAAGCAGCTGGTGCTTCCTCTATTCTTAATAAAGAAACTGCTGCTGGGGTTTCCGGGTCAAATCCGACCTCTTTCCCAACTACCTCGTTTCTCACCCCCTTCCTCTCCTATGAGGGTTCTACTCCAGCCACTCTTCCACCACCGATGTACAAACTCCGGCCTACGCTTAGCGTTAAAGAAATTAAAGAAGCGTGTGAGGCCGGAAGGTGGCAGTTAGCCGAACTTGCTGGAATGCTTTCTTCAGTCAGCGAGTTGGCTAACAGCCTCAACAAGGTTGAAGAGCTGAGTGACAAATTAGAAGAGCTCAACCTTTCTTCGGAAAAAGACAAAGCCTCCATAAAGTTAATGGAAGATCGTCTCACCAAATCTAGAGAGTTCGGAGATATGATGACTAAAGAGAATCTCAAGCTTAAAGGCGACCTCAAAGGCTTGGAAGGCAAAGTGGCAGAGAAGGAGGAAGAACTCCGTAGCAGCCAGGATAAAAATAAAACTGCTGCTGAGGAGTGGTCTCAAAGGGAGAAGAAACTCCTTCTTGAGATAGAGGGACTGAAGGCTAAGAAAGCGGAGTCCGAAGTATCTAGTGAGGAGCTGTCCAAGTTGCGGGGAGAATTGGCCACGGCGAAAGCTGAGAGAGAAGAAGCAGTAGACATATGCACCCGGGCTGTCGAAGAGTCCTTCGGCCTAGCCATACGCCAAGTCTTCTACCGCAACCCCACTGCGAAACTTAACCTTTATGGAATGGATCCGTTCTATGAGTTCCATGGGGGAAAGTTAGTCGCAGTGGTGGATGGTCGTCACGAAGATCCTCCAATGTCCCTGTATGGTTTGCCTCCTCTTCCTGAGGGTCAAACCATGGGACCGGATTACGTATTTCCTGTGTCCGAGGTTCCCTCTTCTGAAGAAAGGGCTGAGGCTCCTGGAGGGGAGACTCCTGTGGAGGTTCCTAAGGAAGGTGCACAAGAGCCTGGTGCTGAGGAGGCACAGAAAACTGAAGAGCAGATTCCTCCTCAGTAGTTTTGTTTTTATTTACATGTATAGTTGTGTACCGGGATCAACTCCGGATTTTGAACTATTGTGTGCAGCCTTGTTTTTAATGAATGAATTCCATTTAAGGCATTTGTCTTCATCGTTTCATACATATATAAATCGTTGCTAATCCGTTCTGTATAATTAATCTTAAGGCCAGATTGAAATAACTACCTCAGAAGATTAAACAATAGGTAATTTTAGAACGGCGAAATATATACATGTCCCCAAATATGTATTAAGAAAAAGGGTGCCTGTCCTTAGGGCGTGGTCCTTAATTCATTTGGGGAAGAGATGGGTCGATCCGCTGTTTAGTAGAGTAGTGTAACAGGACGGATGACTGTTTTTAATTCGTATTACTCTCACTGAAGATGACAATGTTGTCCATTATATAAGTATTGTTCCAAGTTTGGGGAACTGCAAAGGTGTAAGGAAGTGGTGCTTGAGTCCTCCATCATAAGGATGATGATGGGAGTTTTTCTACGCCAGGAGTTACGTCATTGTATAACAGAATAGGTGATAAAGAATATCCGTCCTGGGAGAATACCACTTGAAAGTGAAAGTGCGGACTGACTTTCAGAATTTTCCGTCATAGGAATGATTATATGAATTGATCATGCCAGGTGTTTTGTCATCAAATCACTTCATAAGTGATTGAGATCATCCGTCTTGGGGATGTGTACAGCACCAGAAGTTATATCGTCGGATCACATAATAGGTGATTGAGATCATCCGTCCTTGAGGTGTGTATGGCGCCAGGAGTTACATCGTCATATCACAGAATAGGTGATTGAGATCATCCGTCCTGGGCAGGTATACCATGTCAAGGAGTTACATCGTCATATCACGTAATGGGTGATTGAGATTATCCGTTCTGGAAAAGTACACAACACCAAGAGTTACATCGTCAGATCACAGATTAAGTGATTTAGATAATCCATCCTGGAGACATTTTTCAATCGTAGGAGTACGGATTGAGTGAATACTTTTTAGTTTTCAAAAGCTTTCATCGTAAGAATGATGATGAGAATTGTTCATACCAGGAGTTACATCGTCGAATCACTTTATAGGTGATTGAGATCATCCGTCCTGGAATGATTCACACCAGGAGTTACATCATCAAATCACAGAATAGGTGATTGAGATCATCCGTCCTGGAATGATTATTGGAATTCTTCATACCAGGAGTTATATCATCGAATCACAGAATAAGTGATTGAGATTATCCGTCCTGGTGAAGTTTTTTAATCATGGAGTACGGATTGAACAAATTTTCGAATCTGAAATCCGAGTAATACCTACCTCTACTAGCCCCCTAGCTAATGTGAGGAATGAGTAGACTTGCTCATATGAGCTATATTAATCGTAGTACGTCTGGATTTCGGGACTACATCGAAGTGTATATGTCCGCTCTGGGAACAAGGTTCCGTAGTGATGAATCTCCTAAGGGCGGATTCGACAATGAGAATATCAGGAGTTTATCAAATTTCGCAACCCTTGGTATTCGAGTAATGGTGGCCACGTTTCTAATGATTGGATATTTAATGCCTTAATTCACGTGGGCGAGCCATTATTGCGTTAAATGTGCATGTCTTAGTAACTGTCACGCATAGTCTTGTTGGGCCTAGTATTTGGTTTTAATAGGCCCGTTTCGAAGGCTCTGTGACAAAACGATGGCATTTTCGCGCCTTGAGGTACTAAACGACAATTTTGGTCCACTAAACGGGGAGTCGTTTGGGGGTAAACGACAGGTTGTGTTTAGTGGGTATTTGAAAAATTCTTGTGCCCTGAAAAAGGCATATCTGGCAATCTCAGTTACCATTTCTTATTACTCCCTTAACGAACCTCTGCAAAAGTTCCGAGAAGTTCTTCGTGTCCGCCTCTGTGAATTTCAATTCACTATCCTTAGGTAACCACTTTCCCTTCGTTTTCTGTATCTCTTTTCAATATTTGAGAATGTCTAGGAAGGGCGTTAGCTTCAGTGGCGTTAGCCCTAGAGGAAGAGGAGGAAGGGCTTTGACTCAAAACCCTAGCGTTCGTGGTGGGAGGATCCCAGTGATCTTCCAGTCGAGGCCACAGTATACAGAGGGGGAGGAGTCGCAATATCAAAGGCGAAGGGTGATTATACCCTCTTCAGAGTCTTCCTCCTCCAGTGAGAGTGTCAAGAGTGGGGATTTGTATCTCTCTGATGATGTGAAATTTTATCGCAGCATCAAAGCTTTCACAATGGTGACAAAGAAGGTTACTGGGAGGAAATCGTCTGAAGGGGAATCTCCTTCTGAGAAGTATATCTTGAAGACCCAATCCGGCCTATGCAATGTGGTTGCACACCGGATAGACTGGGTGAAATTCCAACAGAAAAGCCCATTCAGCTGGGTCGCTGAGGAATTTCGTGAAACAGCATCCGTGCACGCTCGTGAGGACGGAGCAGAGCTGGAACCGCGCTTTACGGTTTGGAAGCAGCATAAATATAAATGGTGTTTCAAGGCATTAGCTCCGCTCCCATCAGATCGGATTTGTCATACTCCGGACGAAAGGTCCTTGTACATGTATGACTTCCTGTTTCTGAATCTCGGCGTACGCTTTCCCCTTACAGATTTTCAGATGGGGGTCCTGAGATTCTTAGACTACGCCCCTTCGCAGCTTCACCCCAACGGATGGGGGTTAGTCCGTTCTCTTGAAGTGCTTGGGGAGCACTTCAACTTTGAACCAACGGTGGCCATGCTTTTCTACTTCTCTCAGGTGGTCCGCCGTGCAAATAAGGAGAAGGGAGGAGTGAGTTTGATATCCCTCTGGACTATCTCCAAGATCATCAACTTCGAGGCGTACACTGACTCCGCCAAAGTTGATGGTCATTCATTCAAATCTTACTATACGAAGATCAGCGTTCATCCGAGTGAACCAGTTTTTTGGTTAACTGAAGATGGGATTCCAAAGATCCCAGTGGCTTGGACGCATGAGCATTTCTTGCTAACCTCCCAGGCGTACTACACTGAGGAGGACGAACTGAGCCCATCTTCCATCTCCGTTCTTTCGGCTCTTCAATCCTACACAGCCTCGCACCAATTTTTCTCCTGCAGGCGTTTGTTAGGACCAAAGTCTACTTGCGAGGAGTATTTATGTAATTTTCCTGCCATTCTTCATGCGTTATTATGTCATGCCTTGAAACTTTTGATCTCTGATTGTGTCTTTTGATAGTGCAGGTGAAATTCAGAGCGAGTCACCAGAGATGAATAGGCTAAAAGGACTTAAGGCCAGAGAGACTTCCGTTGCGGCTGAAAATGACATTCAGGCAAAGCGGAATTCAAAGAAGACTACTGCTGAGACAATAATATTAACCTCGTCTGCTGGTGACGATATTCCTTTACTCGAGGGCGGATCTGAGAAGGTCGTCGAGAAAAAGAAGAGGACAAAGCGTGACCCCTCCAAGATCTCAGACCGTCAACCTTTGCCCAAGAAACCAAAGACCTCAAGAGGGGTTATTGAGCCAGAGCCCTCTAAGGAAAAGAGAGCGGAAGAGCCCACTCCTGATGCCCCAGGCAGTGTAATCACTTATGGGGTGAAGCCAATAACGACTTATTTCACACCCAAAGCTCCTTGTCCTCTTGAAGGTAGTTCCGGCCTTGTTCATAATCCGGTGTATGAGGACTCCGTTCCTGAGGGCGTTCCTGATCCTTCATACAAGGTGAAGCCCTCGTTGAAGAGTAAAGAAATGATCAAAGCTTGTGACGACGGACAGAAGCACTTGGCTGAATTGTCTGGGCTTCTCAAGTCGGTTCGTGAGCTTACAGAAGAGAACGAGAGGCTCAGCTCATTGGTTGGCAAAGACAAGGCAAACATCCTCGATTTAGAAAGAAGACTAGAAGCTTCTAGAGAAGAAGGACAGAAGAAGGATGAAGAAATTGCCAAGCTGAAGAACCTTGCCAAGGAGCTGGAGGGTCAAGTTCTTGATCAGAAGAAAATCAATGCTGACCTCCATGACAACCTTTGTGTGGAGAAGGAACGCTCTTCGAAGCTAGAAGAGGGGTTGAAAGAGGCTAAGGTCGTCCATTCTCAAGGAGTGGATGATTGGTCACGTAAGGAAAAGGAGCTGCTCTTAAAGTTGGCGGATTCGACTGACGAAGTCAAGACCCTGAAAGCAGACTTGGACGATGCTGTAAACATGTATGATCAAGCAGTCAAGGAGGCTTTCGGGTTGGCAGTTCGTCAAGTGCTATACCGGAATCCCAAGGTGTCAATTAATCTGAACGGTATTGATCCGTTTTATGAGTTTCACCAAGGGAAACTAGTGGCCATCGTTGATAACCGTCATGAAAGTCCGCCTAACACTCCTTATAAGTTTACTCCTTTACCTAAAGGTCAATCAATGGGACCCTCACTCCTGAAGCCCATAAGTACAGGAACGAGCTCTCGCACTGAAGAAGGCAAGACCGGAGGCAAAGGCAAAGGGAAAGAAGGAGATTCAAGCCAGAGAAAGTAGCGCCCTCCCTGTTTCCTTTTTCATTTTATTGATTCGAATTCGCTGTGTTCCGGGATCAGCTCCGGATTATTACACGAATTGTAATTCTCATTAAATCAATAAAAGAGTTTTTTACCTCCATTCCTGTTTAGTGAAAAATAACTCTAATATAGGGATTGCATGTGTATTGTGTCATTCCGGATTTTAGTAATGAAGGTCGGATTGTAAAACACAATCTCCATACCGGTCTTATACATGCGAGATGAATTTCATAATAAGATCACCGCGTGTGAGGGAACATATCATCATCACGAGATCGACTTAAGGGGAATGATTGTGAGATCGTTTCATCGAGAGTTTATTCCTCAAGATATTCGTTAAACCGTTGATGTTGTCTCCCAGTATCATTGGGTGATCACTAGTTTGAACAAACTCTGAGTGAGACTTTCACGTGAGAGTTCTTGAGAGTGAGGATTTAAAATAGAAACTCCTCTTCAAATATTTCCGACTGAGAGGTTTCGGGTGAATATGCCTCAGATTGTGGCATACCCGAGTGAATTATTTTTGTGTCGGAATTGATGATTCAGAATTCAAAGCTATAAAACTTCCAAATAAAGAACTTCACCAGAGAGTATTAATTTGGAGTTCAGTATAACTTACTTGTTGTGTTTGGAGTTCGGTTTGATCCTACAATCTACGTCGTATTTGGTGTTCGGTTTAATCCTACTAACCGTTCTTCAATCGGTCTTTTGGTTTTACTCAATGACGATTCTTCACCGACGTTCGGTTAATCCTACTAGTCGTACTCAGAGTTCGGTTTAATCCTACAATCTGAGCCTTCAACACGGGGTTCAGATCAGGGCTAATCCTGAACCTACTGCGCCCGTTACTTGGGGTTCAGCGTGGTCTTGAAGAAGAACCAGCCTACTGCGCCCAAGCCTTCGCATGGGGTTCGGTTTGTGGCCTTGAAAAAGGACCAGCCCTATAACCCATATCCTGAGGTTCGGTTTAATCCTACAACTCAGGTCTTCACCGACGTTCGGCCAAACCTACTAGTCGTACTCAGAGTTCGGTTTAATCCTACAATCCGAGCCTTCACCGGTGTTCAGCCAAACTTACTAACCGTACCCAGAGTTCGGTTTAATCCTACAATCTGGGCCTTCAATACGGGGTTCAGATCAGGGCTAATCCTGAACCTACTGTGCCCGTTACTTGGGGTTCAGCGTGGTCTTGAAGAAGAACCAGCCTACTGCGCCGAAGCCTTCACATGGGGTTCGGTTTGTGGCCTTGAAAAAGGACCAGCCCTACAACCCATATCCTGAGGTTCGGTTTAATCCTACAACTCAGGTCTTCACCGACGTTCGGCCAAACCTACTAGTCGTACTCAGAGTTCGGTTTAATCCTACAATCCGAGCCTTCACCGGTGTTCAGCCAAACTTACTAACCGTACCCAGAGTTCGGTTTAATCCTACAATCCGGGCCTTCAATCAATTAGACACACTCGAGGAGTTACATCGTCAATTACAGAATGGGTAATTGAGATCATCCGTCCTGAGTATGCTCTTGTGTGTTGCACATATTCGAGGAGTTACATCGTCAACTACAGAACAAGTAGCTGAGATTATCCGTCCTGAATATGTTTCTGTACACCGGATAAACTGAAAATCACAGCATAAGAAAAACTCGAAAGAGTTAAATTGTTGTGAGAGATTCTTATTAAATCAAAAATAAGAATTACAATGAGAGCGTAGCTGTGAAAATAAATTCTCCAGTATTCAATCCGAGATAAGGATAGGAGAGTGTAGATGGTTCCAACAGCTAGCTATAGTAGATGCGCAAGTTTTGGGTGTTCCATTTATTTCGGATTGGAGTGCCATCAAGGTTTTCAAGGCGGTAAGAGCCTTTGCCAGTAACTTCGGATACCCTGTATGGGCCTTCCCAGTTTGGGGCTAGTTTGCCTTGATGAGCGAATTTGTTCCCTATACTTGCTTTCCTCAAAACCAAATCTCCAACGTTGAAAGTCCTTGATTGGACTCGTTTGTTGTACCGGAGAGGAACTTTGGCTTTGATAGCTTGATCTCTGATGAATGCATCTTCTCTGAGTTCCTGTATGACATCCATTTCGGATGCCAAGTTGGCATTATTCGTTTCTTCAGAGAAGTACTTGACCCTTGTGGAAGCAATTTACAGTTCCACAGGTATCATTGCCTCTACCCCGTATGTTAGACGATATGGGGATTCGTTGGTAGATGAATGAGGCGTTGTCCGATATGCCCACAGGACGTGGCACAGCTGGTCTGTCCATCCGCCCTGGGCTTCACCAAGACGTTTCTTGAGTCCCTTTAGCACCTCCCTGTTGGCTACTTCAGCTTGGCCGTTAGTTTGGGAGTGTTCAACGGATGAGAATATCTGGGTTATTCCTAACCCCTCGAGCAAATCTGTGAATTTTCTATCCGTGAACTGGGTGCCATTATCAGTGACAATCCGTGCTGGGACCCCGAACCGTGTTATAATGTTTTCATACATGAAACGACGAGTTCGGGCTGAAGTAATATGCACCACCGGCTCTGCTTCTATCCACTTAGTGAAATAATCGACCCCTACAATGAGATATTTGATACCCCCAGGAGCTTGGAAAGGGTCCCAGAATATCCAATCCCCATTGATAGAAGGGCCATGGAACAGCGGATGTGAAGAGTTCTTCCGCCGGTGTGTGGTGAAGGTTAGAGAATTTTTGGCAAGCGTCGCATTTTTTGACGAAGTCAATGGAGTCTTGCTTCATCGTGGGCCACCAGTATCCAGCTCTGAGGATTTTTCGCATTAAGCTTCTTCCTCCGGCGTGGTGTCCACATTGTCCTCCATGCACTTCCTCCATTACATCTTGCACCTCATCCTCTTTGAGACAAATCAAATAGGGCACAGAGAGTGCCCTTCTATAAAGATTACCATCAATCATAGTGAAGTATGGTAATTCTCTCCTTAGCCTCGTCTTTTCCTTCTCATCTGTAGGTAGTTGTCCATCAGCCAAATAACGGATGTAAGGAGCCATCCATGTATCCCCGTAAAGGGAGTTAGTCATTATAGCATTTAGAGAAGGAAAAAGAGGGATGCTGGGCGACGTCAGTGTGCTTTGGACCAGCGTAGTGGTGCTACCTGGTCGTTTGGTGCTTGCTAATCTGGAGAGTATATCCGCTCTTGTATTCTCTTCGCGTGGAACGTGCTTGAATTCCACCTTCGAGAATTTCTCTACCAATTCCTTGACACAGTTCAAGTATAATTGGAGTTGAGGTTCGCGAGCTTGATAATCTCCTAATATTTGCGAAATCACCAGCTGTGAATCGTTGTAGAGCGTCGCCTCAGAAGCTCTGATGTCAATTGCAGCTCTCAGTCCGGCCAAACAAGCCTCGTACTCAGCTTGGTTGTTGGATGTTTTGAAATTAAAATGAAGGGAGATTTCCAGGTGTACTCCGTCGTCACTTTCTAGAACTACACCAGCTCCAGAGCCTCTTTGGTTCGATGAACCATCAACGTAAATGGTCTAATGGACACGAGGAGAATCTGGATCAGTCCCTGTCATTTCCACAATAAAATCAGCCAAGACTTGAGCTTTAATAGCACTTCGAGGTTCATAGGATATATCAAACTCAGATAGTTCAATAGACCATTTGATCATCCTTCCAGCGAGGTCGGGCTTAATCAAAACAGAGCGGAGTGGTAAATCCGTTCTTACTATGATCGGATGGGCGTGAAAGTACGGACGCAGCCGTCGAGAGGCCCAAACAACAGCGAGGGCGGCCTTTTCAATTTTTTGATACCGGATTTCAGCACCTTGTAAGGTTTTGCTAGTGAAATAGACCGGTCTCTGTCCGTCAGGAGTTTCTTTTATCAAGGCAACGCCCAAAGCTTTATCTGAAATAACCAAGTATAGGATGAGTGTGTCTTCGGGGTCAGGCTTTGTGAGAATGGGAGGTTTGGACAACACCTCCTTAAGCTCTTGGAATGCTCTCTCTTGTTCCTGTCCCCACTCGAATTTCTTGGACTTTTTCAGAATCTTATACAGAGGGAGGGACCTATGAGCCATCTTTGGCATGAATCGTGCCAAAGCTGCCACTTTGCCATTCAGGGATTGGACTTCTCTGAGATTCTTTGGACTTTGCATGTCTAGAATCGTTTGGCATTTCCCTGGATTGGCTTCAATACCACGTTGAGTTAACATGAAACCTAAGAACTTCCCAGCAGGGACAGCGAAAGTACATTTCATCGGGTTTAGCCTCATGTTAAATTCTCTCAAACGGGTAAATACTTGGCGTAGGTCTTCGATATGATCACCTCCAACCGGTGTCTTTGCTATTATATCGTCAATGTATACTTCAACAAGTTTGGTATGCATGCCTTCGAAAACCTTGTTGATCATGCGCTGATATGTTGCCCCAGCGTTTTTCAGGCCAAAGGGCATGACTTTATAACAAAAGACACCACGATCATTTATGAAAGCTGTCTTCTCTTGATCCTCTTCGCACATCGGAATTTGGTTGTAACCTGAATAAGCGTCCAGGAAGCTCAGGTATTGATAACCAGAGGAATCATCCACCATCCGATCTATATTAGGAAGAGGATAAGGATCTTTTGGACAGCAGCGGTTGAGGTCCACGTAGTCAACGCACATTCTCCATTTACCATTGGATTTATGGACCATCACCACATTCGAAAGCCAAGAGGAATACCGGATTTCCTTGATAAATTCGGCCTTCAGCAACTCCTCAGTTTGCTGGCAAGCTGCCTTTTGTTTCTCTGGGCCCAATCGTCTTTTCTTTTGGGCCACCGGTTTCGTCTCTGGATAGACGGATAATTTATGACAGCAGAATTCAGGGTCTATGCCTGGCATATCGGCTGCAGTCCATGCAAAGAGATCTTTAAACTCTTACAGGAGCATCAGTAGTCGTTGCTCCATTTCTGTATCTAGCTTGTCGTTGATATGGGTGATCTTTTCTGGAGAATCTCCCAAGACGATGTCCCTAGAACTTCCATCCGGTGTGGGCTTTAACGGGTTGAGTGGATCAATGTTCAAATCCGCCCTAGGGTCCAGGTCAACAAGGCTTACAGATCCAGCAGCTGCTCCAGCATCATTGAGTTTCCTCTTTTTATTGGAGGCGTCCAGCTTTGTCATGTTGAGGCTGAGGTTATAGCAGTACCTAGCCATCTCTTGATCACCCCGGATTGATGAAACAGCATTATCCTTATCAATGAACTTGATAAGGAGATGTGGGGTTGACACAACTGCCTCCATTACATTTAGAGTAGGGCGGCCTATGATGCCGTTAAATGGTGATTTGACATCAATCACCAGCACTCGGGATTTGACCGTTCTGGCCCCTGGCTCGCCTTCAAACGAGATAAGGGTGTCAAGATACCCTTTAGTTGGTTGCTTTGCACCGTTGAAAGCTGTTAGTTCCTGCATATAAGGCTGTAAGTCTGAGTCTTTAAAACCCATTCTTTCAAAGCAATTATAGAAAATAACATCGCAGGAACTTCCCTGGTCAACAAGGATTCTTCGGATGTCCTTGTTGGCTATCACTGTAGTGATGACTACAGCATCGTCACCACCAGGAATGGTTGGGCCAAAATCCTCATCGGAGAAAGAGATTATGGGAGCCTCAATCCCTCCTCTGTAAGGGCGATTGTCTTTGACTTTCCCTTGCACAGATAGAATCATTCTGTGATGATTCTTACGGGCTGTAATTGAAGCTCCTCCTCCAGCAAATCCTCCAACAATCATGTCAATAACTTCACGTCGGCCCTGACGTTGTTGCTGGGGCAGGCTGTCTCTTTGCGCTGCATTATCAGTCATCACACCTTTTTGCTTTTCTGCAGCAGAGAACTTTCGGACCGGATTACCGTTGTTGTCATTCCCGTCATCCGGATCTCTTTCTCTCTTCTCATTCCGTTCTACCCTGTCGAGAGATTTTTCTTTGAACAGGTATTGCTTCAATTTGCCTTCTCTAATTAGCGTCTCAACCGCGTTCTTTAGAGCTTGGCATTCATCAGTGGAATGACCATTTTGTTCATGAAAATCACAGTACTTACGGGAATTTGCTGGTCTTTTCATAGGGGCTGGTCTCCTGATGCCATATGTGCTGAAAACTGGCCATCCGACCTCTCTCAAAATCTAAGATGGTCTAGCAGATAACTGTGCATAATGGCTGAAGGAATTGACATGCTTTTCTCGAGGTCGAGGAGGGTGGTTATTAACCTTAGGATTGGTGAATGGCCTCTCCATGCGTTCTGACCTCGCCTTCTCCTTACCCTTCTGGGTTTGGGGAGATGGTGTTGGTGGCTTTTTCTTTGCAGCCATTGCCTCCAAGTGCATCTCTATGCTCACATACTTTGAGGCTTTTTTCCTGAACTCCTCAAAAGTTGCTGGAGGGCTCTTTGCTAATGAAAGAGCGAAAGCTGATCCTGGCTGCAATGCCTCAATAACGATATGTAGCTTGATAGATTCTGTGAGGTTAGGAACCAGGGCTGCTTCCTTATAAAACCTCTTTAAAAAATCTTTTAAGCCCTCTGTTTCACCTTGCTTAATCTGAGCCAAGGTATAAGACGTCTTAGGTACGTCTCTGGAGATGACAAAGTGGGTTTCAAAGGCAGCTGCCATTTCTGTCCAAGAATCTATGGATCCAGAAGGCAGGCCTTTAAACCACCCGAGGGCCTCCTCAGACAATGTTAGAGGGAACATTCGGCACATCACGTGTTTATCAGCCCCCAAGTACATGGCTTCAAACACATAAGCATCAAGGTGCTTAGTTGGATCAGTTTCACCATTATACTTTCCGATGGAAAGTGGTTGAGTAGTTTGAAGGTGCTTGTGGATGCTGATGCCCATAAGTCTCCTTGAAAAAGGAACCTTCAGATTGTAAGACAATGGGGGTGCTGTTGTTGAATCTCTCTTCCTTCGGGAAGCTGCATCCTCAGAATCGCGAGTCTGTTCTCCCCCCTTAAACGTAGGGATATTTGAGTACTGAAGAGTGGTGGACTTTTCACCATCAGTTGCGTGGGGAGTGTTTCGCGTGCGAGATGATTCTTTATCCTCGCTTTGCCTTTTTTCTCTTCGCAATTCAGCGAGTTCTCTCTGAAGTTGTTTGATCAACTCATCGCGAGGATCAGGATCAGACACTGTTACTATCTTCTTTGAGCTGCCCCCATGAGAATCAAAGTTGAGTTTTCTGAAGGCGTTAGGATTGGTTCTGCCTTCAGCTTGATTCTCCATGAAGTCTTGTGCTTCGCCTTCCATTGTGGATTACCTGCTCTGTCAAAGGATATGAGAATAACTTTATCGGGTCCCACTGGGCGTGCCAATGATCTGTCCTGAACCGGGGTCTAGAGATCCGGACTCAGACCAGTCACAAATAGTATGTAAATACTGTATAGAAGACCGGATGTATATGTATCCGGTGTAGGTATCCGTTGTCCTTGAGTGAGGAGAGCGGATTGGGCGTTCTGGAGATCCTTCACACCGACCTAACGCGTTGAAGTGGGCGAATGGTGGTGTCACCTGATTGGCTCGATTAACGAGGATTCGTTGGTGGGGAACCACCAACTCCCATTAGCATTATTATATTGCGCACTTACCTGCATGATTGGGTCAAGTGGCTATTTTATATTGAGCATAGAGAATGTAGACTAGGATTAGGGAGCAAGTTGACCATTCCCGTGAGCAGAATTTGGCTCGTAGTGCAGGGAATTATTGATCGATCCCTGTAGCAACAATCCTTGTCTTTTGCACAGTGATGTATGTATTATCCGACGTCATGGTGTTATCCTTAACAACCGGTATAGGGAGAACGCCTGATACGGAATTACAGTCCGGATGTATACCGATGACACCGGTCACACGTAGATGTCTTATCAAAGACGTTGAAATATGTATAGCAGATCGGATACCGGTATTGAGACCGGATCATATGGCATGTGTGACTTAGATGCGAGTTTATTTACATTTGGGTGTCTAATTGTCTAAAATATCTTCTTGTTTTTGGGTTAATGGGATAGAAGGGTTGGGATTCACTTATAGGTTTAAGTAGGATTTTGGTTTTTGAAAAGTTGTTTAGTTTTGTAATTAATTCCTAAATATATTTTTGAACAAGAATTTATTTCTTGAAAAATTTAGGACATTTAGAAGAGATTTTTACCATTAGTTTTCTTTATTAAATAATCACATAGCAAACAAAAATATCTAATCATCACTTCCACTTGTTAATTTAACTCATATTGCTCATGCAAAATACATTTCTTGTACTACTTTTTCATTGATTAAATACAATTCAAGTTTTCATCTCATCTCTTTTTCTTTGATTCTTACTCATAAAATGGTATTAGTTTGAAAATTCTTGTGTTCATCTTTTAAGATAATTTCAAGAAACATTTTCTTGATCATTTAGTTTTCTTTTTTTTTGTTGAGTTTTAACCTTCGTCTTCTACGATCATAGCTCAAGTTCCTCATCAAGATAATGTCTTGAACAACCTTCATCATTATTTGTCAAATGTTAATAATCCAGCAATTAGTCTTGTATCTCAAGTGCTCACTGGAGACAACTACAATTCATGGAGTAGATACATGAAAATGGCTCTCCTTAAAAAAATAAGTATGGCTTAAAGTATTGAAGCATTCCTCAACTAACTAAAAGTGATAAGCCTCCTTCCTGGGAAAGAAACAATAACATTATAAGTTCTTGGATTCTTAATTTTGTGTGAAAGGAGACTCTTGCTAGCATAATCTACAATGACTCTGATGTTTCGATTTGGAATAATCTTAAAAATCGGTTTAATCAGTAAAGTGATCTAGGAACATACACTAGTACAGAAATAAGATTTAACATCGATTTTTTGAACATTGTATATCGGTTTTCAAACCGATATGGATTTGGCCGTTGTGAAATATGGGTACATCTCACATCAGTTTTAAAATCGATGTGAAAACTAACTTATCACATCAGTTCTTTTAAAAAACAGATGTGAAATAAGGGACTTTTAACAATGGTTTTGCTAAAAATTGATGTTAAAGAGGGGACTTCTAACATCAGTTTTTTGAAAACTGATGTGAAATAGAGGCATCTATAAATCGATTTTGTTAAAAACCGATGTGAAAACTAGGATTTTGTTTTTTTAAATTTTTTCAATCCTTTATAATAATATTTTAATTTTGTTAACAATAACCTAAACAAGTTAATTTTCAATATTCATCTTGAATATATTCATTTTTTCATGACAATTCCTGGACATACATATATGTAACACATACATAATATATAATGTACTTACAATCATATATGAACTGGTCTACACCGGGGTTAGTGATCCGGTGTGGGAACCAACCACGAATATTCTTTTGTGAATGCTTTATACACTGGTCTAGTAGGGATCCGTTATTATGGCCCCTATTCCAGTGGGGAATTAGGGGGGCTTGGAGTCCTCGAGAATCAACACACCAAGCTTTCGCGTTGAAGGGGCAAAGGGTGCCACCTGCAAAGGTACTCTGACGCTCAAGTCAGCAAATAGAAAAGGAAAGCAGTGAGCTTGAGCGTAAGTTAAGGAATGAGAGTACCATTATTGTAAAATCCTTGGTATTTATATGCATGTGAGGAACGTAAAAGTCCCTTAGGGCTGGGGGGACCATTCATACATGGTGTCAATACGATTCTGCAAGAATCTGACATACAACGCGGGTGCCTCTGCGTCTTTCACGAATGTTGCTCCCCACAGCTATACCTTGTACTGTTTGTCGGGTTGGGCAGGTTACTTTCCAGTGTGCCTTGATGCTGACCTGGACTACCCAGTAAAGAGAGAGCAACCCATACGGATTATGAATCTAAGGTTCTGCCTGCGACCCCGATATTCAATCTGAAATTGGGTGAAATTACCGGTATCTAGACCGGATCAATATACATTACACTACATTAAGTTAAACAACTCTACATAATGCATAAAGCACCTCATTTTCATTATAAACATACCTACATTAAGCATTTATATGTAACAATGAGAACCATACACATCATTTTCAACATAAACATACCAAATTTCATATTCAGGTTCTCTTAAGCATTTTAACAAACATGTTCAATGCAAAAATTAGTGGTCCACTAACCTCAACCATACATATATATACACATATCCAAGGCAAAAACTCATTTTTAATACAAAAAACTAATCATTTTCAACACAACTCAAGTTCTCTTGGGCATTTTACAAACATGTTAAAGGAAAAAATTAATGGTCTACTTCAACCTCAACCATACACACATACACATGTTCTAAGCAAAATCTCATTTTCAACACAAAAAAGAAACCATATCCAACACATGAAGAAGATACGGAGTTGAAGAAACTTACAATAATGGAGTTAAAGATGTAGGGTTAAAGAAGATGGAGTTGGAGAAGGTTGAGAGAGGCACACAAGTTGGAAAAAGTCACGGTTATTGCAAGATGGAACGTATAAACGGAGCACTCGGTATCATTAGGCACAACGAATGGAGAAGCTCGTGAGTATCTTCGCAAAAGGCACAAGCACAACACATAAACAGCAGCAACGTACAATAGAACTATCGCGAACGCACACTGCTAATCACGAAAAAAATAATTTAACAACACTTTCCATATCAGTTTTTCAAAAAACCGATGTGGAATCCCCTGAACAGCGTGTCACATGGCGGGTCATGTGGGAAACTTAAATTTTAGAGCACATTCCACATTGGTTTTTACCAAAACCGATGTGGCTTCTCTTACCTTTATCGCATGACTCAATAAGCATTTTGAAATTTTTTAGAAACCTACCACATCGGTTTCACTAGAAAACCGATGTGAAATATTGTAATTTAATTAATTTTATAAGTTTCTAATTTTGCATAATGTTACCTTCTTTAATGCGTGCAACTCGTGGGGTTTTTTTAAATTTTAAAGAGACCTACCACATTGGTTTTATAAGAAAAATGATGTGAAGTATTGCAAATTATTTAATTTTATCAATTTTTAATTTATCAAAACGTTACGTGTGAAACTCAACAGTTTTTTTTAATATTTTAGAGACCTACCACATCGGTTTTTAAGAAAACCGATGTTAAATATTATCAATTTTTAACTTGTTCTTTTAAAGCGTGCAACTTGTTGGGCTTGTTTAATTTTTTTAGAGACCTACCACATCGATTTTCTGAAAAACCGATGTGGTATATCTTAAGTTCAATTTATCAAAGTTGCACATATTTTCAAAATTGCCTCCGTGTAGAAATCTAACATCGATTTTAAAAAACAGTTGTGATAAATATCGGTTTTTCTAAAAACCAATGTGATAAACTTTACTTATATTTTCAAAAATGCCACCGGGCAATAATTTAACCATAGTTTTTGGCAAAACCTAAGTGATTAATTACATATATTTTCAAAATTGTCATTGCATTGATATTTCACATAGGTTTTTATTAAACCATGGTGAACTTTACGTTGTGAAATGGTTCTTTCGCACTAGTGATATCAGTTGAGGAAAAAGTTTTGTAGAAATAAGTTAAGAATATCACTAACTATAGTGTCCATTTGGTTTCCAGTTGGGGAAACGGAGTTGGAAAATGGAGAAATTTAAGGGTTGATATTAATCCTTTACGCCGTTTGAGACAGTCAAAACTCTGTTTGACCGTAGAATTTATTTTTGGGTTTAACCAACCCAACTTGATATCTAAACGGTCACTAAGTATTTTAATAAAATGAAAACTTTATGGGATGAACTCGCTGACCCACAAGCAATTTCACATGTAGTGGTCATGTATTATCCATAAGAGATTTGTTTTTTACTTTCAAGAGGATTTATGGTGTTTATGGTTTGTATACTCATTGTTTTATATATATGTTTGGTTTTTTACTCATTTACTCCTAATCTAGACATTCTAAAAAAAGAACTAGAAGAGTGTGCAAAACGCATAATATTTGTTCTTGACTGGGTTAGTTTGTTGTCATGTAGTTATATAGTTTGTCTTTTTTTTTACTATGTTAAAAAATATTTCAAAATATATATTATTTTAAATTATTTTTTACTTAACATATTCAAATATATCCAATAAATAGTTATTACTATAATTAATTATAGATAAATATTAAAAAATTTAAAAATTCTTACCGAACTACACTAGATACTGACAGAACCAAAGTGCATGTATTGCTGTATGTCCTTTGATTTGAGTACATTAGTTATAATAAGAACATGCTCCTCTAACTTGTTTGTCCTTTTCCCTAGCTCGTACGATAAAAGAACAACTTTCTGATTCCATTAATGTTTCGTCGCCTACGAATGATAAACCTTGTATTAACTTATCCCTAATTCTAATTTGTTACCTTAATATCGGTATTAACTCACTTGTGACTTTGATTGATTGAACAATGTTTCACTTTTAATTCAACTAGAAATCCTAAATATCTTTTAGAAAGTCCCATATTAAATTAGAAAGATTTATATTATGATATAAAAATTTGTTTTTATTTTTAATGTTTCAACTTGTTTTATTTAAAAAGAATTAAATATGAATCATTTGCTTAAATTATTTGTTGGTATAAAATTTATAATTATCAATATTATTTATTTAAGACATTTTTCTTGGAAAGACAAGTGTTATAAACCATAAATAAAGGTGACAATAGTATTTTATCCTGTTGATAAATTTATAATAAATCATTTTTCTTAATTATTTTAGTTTTAGTAATTTTTAACTGTATATAATGAATTGAAATGGGAACAAATGCGTTCTTATTTGAAGATTTGGGTCCCTTTGGTTAAAAATTAGTGTGAGGTTTATGAAACGGGGTTTGAAAAATTGGGGTTTTGAAAACGTTGTTGGAAAAACTAGGTTTTAAAAACAGTGATTTGTGTTTGGATAGTTTATTGTAAAAGTGAGTTGGAAAGTAATAATTATGTTTGGTTGAAAAATGTTTTGGTAACCTTGGTTTAGAAAAAGTGGAATTTGAGGGTAAAATTACCAAAAAGGGTATTAGTTAAAAAAATTAGTAAAGTAATATATTTTTTTGTAAATAATTAGCAATTACATATTAAAATATTCCATTTATAATCTAATCAACAAAATATATTTATTAATAATAAATATATATTATTATAAATATATATATTGTAACTAAAATTTAATATTACTAAATATACATATTAAATATATTAATAAATACATTGAGGTTAGTAATATTACGGTACACTCCACATCCTTACGCACATCCATGGTCCATCATCCAAACCAATCATCCACCATCAAATGACAGTCCTTTTACCATACACCTTACACCCTCATCCACACCTTGTTCGCTAAGTTTAAGATTGCCTACCTAGGAGTAGAAATTCCTTTAGCATTCGTCATGCCCGCCTTTTAGAGAAGTTAAGTAATGTACTTGCAATGAGATATGTCATCTTGGACATGCAAGATTTTAGTTTAATTCCATCCTCAAAACATCTCATTACATTTGAATAATATTTTTCACCATAAAATATCATTGTGCAATTCTTCCCAACATATCTTCTTCTTCAAATGATTGCAATAAAGATCGCCATCACATTACACGAGTGTCCATATACAGTTGAGTTTACTTGCTTCAACATTTGATCTAGTTTTGTTTCTGAACTGGTCTCGGCCGGGTGCAAGAGCCGGCCTCAGGACAGTCCTTAATACTTGATTTTATATGTGTGTTTTACATTGGTCCAGTGAAGATCTGGTATTATATCCTCTATTTCAGTGGGAAATAAAGGTCTTGGAGAGATTCCTCGTACCAAAACACTAGCCTTACACGTTGTGGGGCGAAAAGGGGTGTCACCTGCATGGACACTCCGACGCTCAAGTTAGTGAATATTTAAGGGAATATCAGAGTTTTGGCGTAAATTCTAGAGAGAATGTTCTACCTTTGTTACGTTGATGCATGGGTATTTATACCTGGAGGTAGTGGGATTTCTTACTCACCAAGTTTCCTATATATGTCAGTACTTTTATGATCTCTTGCAGAAAGGCTAATACATAAAAGGGACATTTCTAAATGGCTCTAACTACCAAACAGACACTTTGTAGGTTACTTGTTCAACACACTGATACATAGGTCAACTCTAATTTTTTGATATTGAGGGAATGACTCGTATCGGAGTCAGTTCTAAGACCTTTCATATAATACCATCATTCCAGTATTGTTACACTAAACTATGCAGGATATCAGTCCTAATGACAGATTGTAGTCAAATTACCGTAATACCTATAGGTCGATGTTAGGACGGGATCAGTTTCCAATCATAATTAGTATAACTTTTTTTTGTAAAAAAAATCATTGATTCATATTGCCACATAATTAAGTGTAACTGGTAATTCGGTAAAATACAAAAATAATATTTCTTGTTTTTGGTATAGCTAGCTTGTACAATTATTGTTGATTCAATTAAGTAAGTTAATCAATAAATAATGCGTTTTTCCATAAAAATAAAAATTAAGATAATTCTTGTGTAATAATTAAATGTTAGTGAAATAAGATGAGATTGTTATTAGTAGCTAAACCATATAAATAAGAAACTAGATATTCAAAATAACATATTTTACCAATTTATATATAATCATTTTCCCTGTTGATTTAAACAGAGTAAAATCAATAAATTTCAACATTTCAATTTATTCACTCAATTGAGAGTTTTTGACCCATTTAGGCTACTTTTCAAAAAAAAATAAGTGTGGGCTTTTTCTCAAAGTAATTGGTGGTCTGGGCTTGCTTCGGTCATATTAGGCTTTGAAACTCGTCACTTGGAGAGACGAAATCAAGAACTCGTATGATAAGCAGACGAATTTCTACAAGCATGCCACTTGTCATCACACCATCAAATTCATCTGTTGGGTGGACGGAACCCTGCGGATTTGCCAGGTGTCAGGGCCTACATGAAATTCGTCTATTGGGTGGATGGAACCCTGGTCAAATTCGCCTAGTGGACGTACGGATTTGCTAGGTGTCAGGGCCCATAATTTCGTACCCTTGAAGGACGAAATTGACTACATTTCGTCCCTTTCCCAAACGAAACTACTCCTTTATATACCCATCCTTAGCAACCATTTCATCCTACAGACTGCCCGCTTGTGCATTTTGGTGTTTCCTATTTTCATTTTACCGTTTGCTGTTTGTTATTTGCTATTTGTTATTTGCTATTTTATTTGCTATTTGCTAGTTATTGGTTACTGTTGCATTTTGGGTAAGTTTTTTTTAGTAGTAATTCTTTTATTTTGGAATCAATTTTTTTAGTAGTAAGAATCATTTTATTATTAGTAAGTCTTCTATTTCAGAAACAATTTTTGTTACTACAAATGCATTTTATTAGTAGTAAGTTTTTTATTCTGGAAACAATTTTTGTTCATTTATATGTATGTTATTATTGTTTGGATAAATTTTAAATGAAAATTAATATGAAGAATATGCTTTCGAAGTTGTTGAATTTAAGGATTGCAGGAATGTCTTCTCATGTGGTTTTGTACACTAATGGATGAAAATATGAAGGCCCTAAGGGGTATACATTTGAGGGTGACGCGAATTAATGTATGTCCGTCTAGGTATTACTATTTACCAATTGAAAGAAAAAATAGTTGCTAAGTTGGAACTTGAAAATTCTATAATGATTACTTAGTTAACTAGTAGGTTGATAATTGATAAACGAAAAAATAAATTTGTGGCTTTTCAATTAACTGATGGTAAGGAGATTAATGTTTCATTGAGAATGTTTGAGTTACAATCTGATATGGTTGCGCTGGAGATATATGTTAATTTTGACCAAGTTGGGTGTTCAATGCGGGACACATAAGAAGCCCCTTCACATTGTGTTACATTGATAGAGAGTAAGTACACACAAAACTTTTATTTGTACTTAATAGTTGGTACTAAAATTTTTGTTTGTGAAATATAAAGCTTGGAATTTTGTTGTCGTTTGTTGTGAAAGGTGATACTATTACCAGTTTATCAGACGACAATGACCCTGATTTTAATGCTAATGAGGAATATCAGAGTAGTGAAGAGGATGGATTTGATGTGCAAAATATTCTCAATTATATTGATGTAGATACTGATGTTAAAGGGGACTTTGATCCATAGCAGTTCGTGTTGTGACCCTTTTACCCGGCGGCGGTGTTCCATCAAGGTCAATGATAATAGGTTAGTAATATTAAATTACATTGTTTGTGGGTAGTTGGTGTTTTTTGTGGAATGGTGACGCACATTAACATTTACAGGAAATGTAGGTATACCATTTTGGACATCCTCACCACATTATACCAACATAAATTGGGATCATCTAGACGAAAAACAAATGCCACTTGGGTTAGACAACCAACCTAACTGGCGATTAGGTGATGATCTGTACGTTGGACTTAAGTTTGCATCAAAGCCTGAACTGCAAACTGCCTTAAAACAAAATGCTATGAAGAAACATCAAACGTACATTGTGGTTGAATCTAAATCAACACATTTAACTGTCAAATGTCCAAATTAATTAGATGGTTGTTCTTGGAAAATGAGAGCAATATTATAAAAAAACAAAGACATGGGTGGTTAGTAAGTGGGGAGAGGGTTACACTTGCGTCAACGTTGCACTGTCACAAGACTATTCGAAGTTGGATTTCGAGTTTATTTGCTCGTGTTTACTAGGTATGTCCATGTTGTGTATATGTCTTTGTTAAATTGTAAACCCTTATGAACTGGTCTGGACCGGGGTCTAGGATCCGGTGTGGGACCAGCCACAAGAATGCAGGTGTTTTTAGGGTTTGCACACCGGAACTGAGTATATCCGATGTATTAATCCGGTCTCTCAGTGGGAGAGGCCGGTCTTGTTGTCCTGGAGATCCTTTACACCAACGATTCGCGTTGTAAGGGGGGCGAAAGGTGGTGCCACCTGCAAAGATTCTCCGATGCTCAAGTCAGAAGAGTGTTTAAACTCAATGAATACTCAAGCGTAGTAACAGTAAGTATGAGATAGAACAACGATACCATGCATGTGTGTTTATATGGCCTCTTATAATTGAACGTAAGAGAAAAATGAGACGTTAGATGCAGGTGGGTCCCTTATCTCTGATTGCGTGTATATTATGTCAATAAAGTGGCTCGACTTTCAGAATGTGTCAGGGGGGTAGGTCAATTATCAGAGTAAAATACTCTAGAAAGAGGAGAGGATAATCACCTTTTCCGCATAATCTGCTGACATGCCCACTTACTTTCTGAAGCCATTGATGTGACGTATTTTGCTACAAACAGTGTCTTCGTTGATAAGTTATCAGGGACTCTTCTCTTATTGTGACTGAAAAGCCAACAATTATATAAACACTCTGTAAAGATGAACATAGAACCGCTATGGAGAAAATGAATGACGTTGTCATGGAGTGAGGGCGGATGACCAGACAACGGATATCCGGTGTGGTAACGTTGAACCTGGACACCGGTTTTCCTTATATGAGATCAGTCTGACGTCACAAGTATGGGGGCCGGTATCTAGACCGGATCACCTTATGTCCTAAAGTTGTACGTTTATGGTTTGACACATTACATTCAGGGATAGTGAATCAAGATCTATCGGTTTCCATTGCCATGATCCAAGAGAGGATATTAGGTGAATGTGGATTCAAAATCTCATACAGCAAAGCATGAAAGGCAAAACAGAAGGCAATCGTGCGTGTAATTTCCAAGGTGGTCCTCAATGTTGGCGAAGTTGTCTGGAAGCCACTTCATCTTCTAACAGCCACAATGAAATGCATCGTTAGTCAGATACAAACCAAACAAATTTTGCACCAATGCCTTCCAATCTCATTCTGATGTATTAGTTATCAACGGTCGACCATCCACTCGCAACCTAACTTACACTGCCACATCCTGCAAGGTAATCGTACACTCACCAGGTGGCATATGAAATGTGTGCGTCTCAGGTCTCCACCTCTCAACAAGTGCGGACACCAAAGCAGGCTCCACCTAAAAAATGAAGTTAGACAATCCCGAGGAAATCGGCTCTCAGTGGCATAATTTGTTGTGGAACAGAACCTCTTTCGCCACGAAAAAGCAATGCATGTCTACATTTTAAAATCCTGTCTGCTTTTCCATTCCATACAAATTCAGATACATGCACATTTTGAAATTTTAAGAGTGATGGATTTTCAGGGCCGAGATTTACTTATGTTGACTGTCGCATGATGAAGATGATCCATCCATCCTACAATACACATCATTATTTTACACTACATTAACACAATAAAAAAATACTTTAAATAATAAATAAAATACTTTCACATATATTATCAATTAGTGACAGATTTTTTCTATTTCATAAACAAAAAACACCATCAACTAAAAAAATTTATTATCATAAATAAAATGCTTTCATATACTATCAACTAGTCCAATACAAAAAAAACAACAATATTTTAAAATATAATCATTTTATCTTTGCAACATTATTAAAATATATTCACAAAAATAGCAATATTATAAAAATATATTTATAAAAAGCAACAAAAAAAATTATAAACAACAACAAACAATATTATAAAATATATTCACAAAAACAACAATATTATAAAAATATATTTATAAACAACAACAAAAACAATACTATGAAATATATTCACAAAAATAGAAATATTATAAAAATATATTTATAAACAGCAAAAAAAATATTATACACAGAAAAAAACAATATTGTAAATATATTCACAAAAACAACAATATTATAAAAATATATTTATAAACAGCAACAAAAAAATATTATAAACAACAACAAACTATTATAAAATATATTCACAAAAACAGAAATATTATAAAAATATATTTAAAAGCATAAAAAATACTACACACAGCAGCAAACAATATTATAAATATATTCAAAAAACAACAATATTATGAAAATATATTTATAAACAGCAACAAAAAAATATTATAAACAACAAACTATTGTAAAATATATTCACAAAAACAGAAATATTATTATACACAACAACAAACAATATTATAAATATATTCACAAAAACAACAATATTATAAAAATATATTTATAAACAACAACAACAAAAATATTATAAACAACAACAAACTATTATAATATATTCACAAAAACAGAAATATTATAAAAATATATTTATAAACAAGAAAAAAAAATTATACATAGCAACGAACAATATTATAAATATATTCATAAAAACAGCAATATTATAAACAACAAAAAAAAAATCAACTTTTAAAAAGGGGGAGAAGGGTATCTTTCAACAAAAAAAATTCACAACTTCATGTTCTCAAAATGGTCCCCTATGCTACTGTGAAAGTGAAAGCTACTAAGTGAAAGTGAAATGCTTTCACCGTGAAGCACCAATTTAAATTCGTTTGGTGTCGCCCATTTTCATCTACCAAGGGACGAATTCTCGCTCTAGTTTCGTCTACCCATGGGACGAATTCCTATACATTTTCATCCTTCAATGTGACGAGTTTCAGTCCTGTTTCCTTGCACTTGACACGTTTAATTTCGTCCAATGAACATGTGATTTTTTCCCAGAATTTCATCATTTTCATATATGGTTTCTCTACATACTTGACACGTAGTAAACATGTAGAGTTCCGACTTCATAGACAAATTTAAAAATAATTTGACTCAAACAACCCTAAACAACCAATTACTTTCCTTTCAACCCCATATTTCCCATTTATTTGGCAAAGGACCCAAAGAAGTCAAAAACTCCTCAATTGAATGTTTGAGGATTCAGATCCTTGGGTTTGGGTTTACATCTAAGACAATTGATGAATTAGAAAACAACATTCCAGTTGTTTCTTATTAGTCTATTTAACTGGTTATTACTCATTACAACATGTATAGCAAAAACAATTGAGATATCCAATCACTCATAATTGGAATGCTTTTAATCATTATTATACGTGCTTCTGTTCTTACTTAACGTCAATATATTTACTATGACAAGACTATTAGATTTTTCAGATTTTTTTAACAACTGTCGGTTAGGTAATGTTTGTAATTTGTGCCAAATTTATTTATTTTATTCAATGTTTTTATCTTTTATATATTAATCTGAGTCGGTCATGCATTATTAATATTTAAGTTTAAAGGTTTGTTTAATATGTATAATCTTATCTATGATATAAAATTTATTGGAAATTAGATTTGTTTAAAAATTAATGTAAGTAAACACTAATATAATTTTAAATGCAACCTTTCCTTTTTTTTTATGTCTTATTTTATACTTATGTTATATAACCCTTCATATTTATCTAAATTGATACAAACAGTTTGTTCATAAATATTTTTTTATCCATCCTATTAAAAATTGAAATACACCAAAAAATAATTAATTCAGATGGTAAATATTTTCTGTCAAGTAAAATATGAAATTCAACCATAAATATGACATTGAGACATTTCACTTCACGGCATTAGACTATAATTTTAGCATCACACCTTTCATATTATTTTTTTAGTCATATGTATTCAAGTTCGAGAATAATTTTATTTAAAATTTAGTTATAATTAAAGTATTTTGTTTCTTTTAAAAAATATGTTTAGTAAGAATAAAATATGTAGCTGTTTTTATCATAGTCAGTTTAAGACTTTTTTGTATAAATATAACTTTCACCATCTTAGTCGATTAAAGATTATATATATATATAATTTGATTTGAGAAATTAAACAAGGAATGTTTTTCTTTATATGAAAATGAAGTTGCGTTAAAATTTGATTAAAAAATATTATCAACATTAATAATTTTATTTATTTGAATAAAATATAGTACAAAGTTGATAATCCTTAAAATATGGGAATTTGTAGTTTAGTTCACTTTGTAGATAAAATATTATTTGATCTAATTTAATTAAATATGATTTAGATTATGTCAATTTGTTCAATTTTATATTGATTAAATTATTTTTTTTAGAATCATGTATAAAATACATAATTACAGTCCAATAAAATTAAGAACTATTTAAAAATAAAATCATCACTATAAAAAATTTTAATATAATCAAAAAATCACAAAACATTATCTAGAGTCTTTTAAGTCTCACTTTAAGTTTAAGTCATGTGTATGTAATTTAGTTAGACAATATAAATATATAACTAATATATTAAAGATTGCAATTTGATTAAGTTAGATCAATTTTTCAAAAGTAGATCTAAAATCCGATACATATTATACATATAATATAATTTTTTCCACTATTTGTTTAATCAAATTTTAATTATTTTATATTAATTAAACAATTTTATTCCATCCGAATCACACCAACTTTAAAATAATTTTTGGATTGAAAAAGGGTATATAAGTGAACGACAATAATGATAAATAAATGGAAGTCTTAATCACATAAATTGTTTAAGGTGGAAATACAAGAATTCTTATATTATGATATAAAATTAAAAAAGATAAAGATAAAAAGTGAAGGTGACAGAAAGAAACAGCTAGAGATCGAAAGTGAAAGAAAGCACCAAGTTGCAAAGAGGAGAAAATAGACCCAAAAATCTCATTACCATTCACAGTTCCAAAACAGAAGAGAAAAGGAAAACACACACAAAACAAACAGCATAATAATACACATTTCTTTTTCTCTCTCTTTCGTTGTTGATTTGATTTGATTTGAAGTAGTAGCATTAGTTACGCCATAATAACAAACCCTCACATTCTGATTCATTCAGATCGCACTTCTGAATCTGCAATGCCACCCAACAAGGGATCGCATTTCCCTCTTCTTCCTTTCCTTCTCCTTTGCCTTCTCGCGCCCCTCATTTTCTTCTTCCTTCACACTCTTCCTGGTTCCCTCTCTCTCTCTCTCTCTCTCTCTCTCTCTCTCTCTCTCTCTCTCTCTCTCTCATTCAACCCCCTTTTACTCTCTTCATTTATCATTTCTTACATGTTTTCATCAAAATGGGAATTGGGTAGTGATAAATTTTTAGTTTTTTCATCTGGGATGTTTTCTTTTATAATTATGCATGTATTTATTTAAATTGGTGTAAAATAATGTTTTGCGGATAAAAAGAGGTTTTTTTGTTGTAGGGTGACTTATTTATGGTTGTACTGTTGGGACATCACTGATGGGAAACATAACTTAGTGTAGAAAATTGAAATAACTAAGTAACCATTTGAAGTATGTGATTTTATCCGTTTGCAATTTGTATAAGTTACCTGATTGAAGATGACACTATACTTGAATTGTCTCTCTCTTTTTTTTTGCTCGTTAGAGATTTTCAAATTGTGGAAATTAATATGTGGTATAATGTTAAGTTTAGTCCTCACGAGTTAAGCTATTGAAAGTGATAATTTTTTTTTTTGGGAATTGATACAATCATAACATTGATAACAGAGCAAAACCTAAAAATCATAACATGGATAACACTAAAAGTGTAATAAATGCAATATTTTCAGTAAAAAAGTTACCTCTGGGTGACTTAAACTCGGTCCTTAATACTGAAGTTTCATTAAAAAGGAGAAAAATATTGTGGTTAACCTCTCTCTGAGCTTTTCTTGTATGCACTTGTATGTGAGTTTAAGTTGGTTTAATTGCTTCTAATACATTTTGCAGATCAAGATGGTGATTCTACTGTTAGGAACACACAGGTAAGCAAGCCTGTTTGTCCATTTTCTGGTTTACTGGTTATATAAGTAGACACATATACAGCTTCTAGCTGTTTTTTTCAAATGTTTGTTTTAATGTTGTTGGCTGCTGCAGGTTGCCAAATTGAGTGAATGGCAGGTGTTGCCAGACCTTAAATCATTATTTTCGAAAGAGGTAAGCAAAAGCTTATTTTTACTCTTGTTCTGTATCTCATGTAATGTTGTTCATGCATGAGTTTACTCACTTAGTGATTTTGTAATCAATATTATATTTTAGGTTCTTGATGTTATTGTGTCGGGCACAAATGATTTGGGGCCTTTGAGTCTTGAGAATTTCAGAAAAAATAATCTGTCTGCTTCATGGAGAGTTGTTGGGTCAAAGAGTTCAGATGCTACATTTCAGGTTGGGAATATTGATGTGCTTCCGTTAGAAAGAAGTTAAAAAAGACATTCTATTGTGACTTTATGATAATCCATTTTTCTATTTTTAATTACAGCTAAAACAACCAGAAAACAATGCTAGACAAGAAAAGCAGAAAGCGGAGGAAGACAGATTTTCAGGTGGTATTGTGCTACTGGGTATTGTGCCTATGTTGTATTTTAGTTTAATTTCTCATTCAATATTCTGGTGAATGCAGTTGGTCGTGCTCTGTGGACTGACAGTCCTGTTCAGCTATCCAGAAGGGTGAGCATCATTGGCTTTTCTTGAATATTTTTCTTTTTTTAATTTGCAAAAAGCGCCATGGGGTAGTCTGCCATACCTTGTAACTTGGGAGGTCACAGTGGTTCTGGCTGTCATGGAAATAGCATTATTGCTGATACATATAACCCTACTTAGACTCAAACCTGAACCTGTTAAAATGAAGATGAATGAACATATTGGACAAGAACTCAGAGAGGAGAGAAAAATGAATGTGAGATTACTTTGTATTCAATGTAATGAGAGATTACATGATAACCAAGCATTTATACAAACCGGGAAAGGAAAACAGAAAGTAACTGACTAACAGAAATTAACAAACTAATTCCTAATTAGTTAGCATGGTGATCCTGGCCCAATAGGCCCGTCAGTGATGGGTTGTTTCACCTGTCTTGATGGTAACCTTACAGGTTGGGCTGTCCTATTTGTTACTACCAGCTGAAATGAAGTTGTTACAGTGTATATTTTGACATGTTGAAATCTTATAAATTTGTCCATGTTTGGAGTGTAAAGTGTGGGAAAGGTCTCAAACTGAGTAAGAATTGGCAAGTTGAGTAGTACATAAGTGGTCAAGATCTATACACCTAATGCCTTCAGGTTTTTGGTTGGATGTGGTGGTCCAGTCTACTTGTGTGGTTCTCATTTAGCTTGTTGGGTGGAAAATCTCTCCGGTGTTCTAAGCTTACCATGCTACTTAACATCGATATTATCTGAAATAAAAAATTTAATTTAATTTACTTTTTGCTAAATCGATACTCAAACTCAAGTAATTTAACCGGAGAATGTCCTAATAATTCATTTTGATAACTTGTAGCAGATGATTCCCATATGTAAAGCTTATTCTTCTGAAATGCATTTGACTCAAAAGCAACCATACACCAATTAGCCTAAAATTTGTATAAAGTTCAATGTATCTGACCTGTGGATTGGCACTTTATTTTGGAAACAACAAAAAAATCATGAAAATAAACCTTGTTTTGTTCTTTGTAAATATCCTCTGCAGCAATTAATAGAGAAAAAGAAGGAAAAGCGTGCCGCTGCATTGGTAAAACATGATGATGAAGTAGTTGTGAAACTTGAAGATTCAGCTATTGAACACTCAAAATCTGTTGATTCAGCAGTTCTAGGTAAATACAACATATGGAGGAAAGAAAATGAGAATGAAAATCCTGATTCTACTGTACGGTTAATGCGAGACCAAATCATTATGGCTAGAGTATACTTGAGTATTGCAAAGATGAAGAACAAGCTTCAACTGTACCAAGAACTGGAATCTCAGCTTAAAGAGAGTCAACGTGCTTTAGGTGAGGCAACTTCTGATGCTGAATTAGATAAAAGGTATGAAATTATGTGCAATTTACTCTGAAGTGCACCTTAGTCTGCATACCAGCTTTCTTACTGAAATGTTTAATCATCTGTAGTGAACATGAAAAAATCAAAGTTATGGGCCAAGTTCTTTCTAAAGCAAAAGAGCAGTTGTATGACTGCAAGTTGGTTACTTCGAAATTGAGGGCAATGCTACAAACAGCTGATGTGCAAGTTAGAGGCTTGAAGAAACAAAGCACATTCCTTAGTCAGTTGGCTGCCAAGACTATACCAGATGGAATTCACTGCTTATCAATGCGCCTTACTATAGATTACTATCTCCTTCCTCCTGAAAAGAGAAAGTTCCCTAGAAGTGAGAATTTGGAAAATCCTAATCTCTATCATTATGCCCTGTTCTCAGATAATGTCTTGGCTGCATCTGTTGTTGTCAACTCTGCTATTATGAATGCAAAGGTGACTTGGATCGGCACTGTGCACATATCTATCAACTGAATTCCTGTTTTTTTAGATGATGAATAATTTATGGTAGCACAGTTTACTTGTACTGTATTAACTTGGTAAATGATATAATTAAACCTGGTCTTCAGTATCTGATGTCCATGTCTTTAACACTGCAGGATCCTTCAAAGCATGTGTTTCACCTTGTTACTGATAAGCTAAATTTTGCGGCCGTGAACATGTGGTTTTTGTTGAATCCCCCTGGAAAAGCTACAATCAATGTGGAAAATGTTGATGAGTTGAAGTGGTTGAACTCATCCTACTGCCCAGTCCTGAAACAGCTTGAATCTGCAAAAATGAAAGAGTATTATTTCAAGGCAGGCCATCCAACTACTACTGGTGCTTCAAGCCTCAAGTACAGAAATCCAAAATATCTGTCAATGCTCAACCACTTGAGGTTCTATCTTCCACAAGTTTATCCAAAATTGGATAAGATTCTTTTTCTTGATGATGACATTGTTGTCCAGAAGGATTTGACTGGATTGTGGGACGTGGATCTTCACGGAAAAGTAAATGGTGCCGTTGAAACATGCGGCGAGAGCTTCCACCGATTTGACAAGTATCTTAACTTCTCAAATCCGCATATTGCCAAAAATTTTGATCCAAATGCCTGCGGTTGGGCATACGGGATGAACATGTTTGATTTGAAGGAGTGGAAAAAGAAGGACATCACAGGCATATATCACAAGTGGCAAAACTTGGTGAGCAATTAAGCATAACATTACTTTACATCATGTTTCTAGTTGCTTCTCATATAGATGACTAGATTTGATTTAGCTCTTTTAGAGCAAAGGGTACACTTTAGAAGTTCTCATGGTTATGATTTCAATAGTTCTCATAGTTTGTTATATATCTGCATGTATCTTATCACAATATTATCAATCGCCAATGTTATAAACAGTTATATTTGTTCTCTAAATTGAAACATTTTAGGTGAGTAGAATCCATTGCAAACAATCTTCTACTGAGCCTTTTTTTTTCCTGTTTACCTCCAGAATGAAGACAGAGTGCTGTGGAAGCTAGGGACACTACCTCCAGGGCTAATGACATTCTATGGATTAACACATCCACTCAACAAATCATGGCATGTACTTGGTCTAGGTTACAATCCAAGTGTAGATCGTTCAGATATTGAGAAAGCTGCAGTGGTACACTACAATGGTAACATGAAGCCATGGTTAGAGATAGCCATGACAAAGTATAGGTCATACTGGACCAAATATGTCAAGTTTAACCATCCCTATCTTCAGAATTGTAAGCTACATGAATGATCCTGAAAAACTAGGTCCTTAGTACAGAGACACTTTTTCTCTGCATAATATCCTCTCCCTCTCTCTCCTTTCTAGCTTGGCAATTTCAAGTGAAAGTGCCTTGCTAGAATGTTCAAAATGTCCAAGTGAGAGTCATTGCTTATTTTGGTAGCTACCCCTACATCATCTCTTTCCCACATCATTGATTTTTGCTTTCAATTCATTTTATTTGTTTACACCATTTTCACTATTTGAAACAAGGTACATAAGTATATACCTTGTTCACTATTATAAAAAGCCTTCATTGTACAATACTCTGATACCAAGACTAGAATCTAGAAATAGAATAACATTTTATTGTATTCTTTCAAAAAGAGATTTGTTTTTCAGTTTCGAGAGCTTATTTGCTGTTTGCATATTATATTGACTTCTTTTTTGTTATCGGTAAGTAATTACGAGATAGGTTATCGATTCTGAATATGCACACACCATTTCACAGCCTCGGGCCAGAAAACTTTAGGAACTTGCTTCTCATTTAACATCGATCGAACAGCATTCATAATCGTCCTATTTCTCCTTTCAACGACTCCATTTTGTTGAGGAGTATAAGCCGCCGTCAGCTGTTTCCTGATGTCTTGTGATTGACAAAACGCTTCAAACTCGTTTGAGGTGAACTCACCACCCCTATCTGTCCTCAAACAAGCTATGTATGCACCTATCTCCTTTTCAACACAAGCCTTGTAATTTTTGAATGTTACAAAAGCTTTTGACTCCTCAGGTAAGAAATAAACTCACGTTTTACGAGTAAAATCATTGATAAAACTTAAGATGTACCTTTTATTACTGTTCGAAGCTGGCTTTATAGGACTACAAATATCCAAATGAACTAGCTGAAGTTGCTTCGATGCTTTCCATAAGCTCTTGCTTGGTATAGGCTTTCTATGTTGCTTGCTGGCCAAGCACGTGGTGCATATCTTGTTTGGGTACTCTAAGGAGGGTAAACCAATAACCATCTTCTTGCAAGAAAGTGTTCTTAGTGCCTTGTGATACAAGTGCCCAAAACGACAATGCCACATGTGAGCTTCTTTCTCTGAAGCAACTTCAGCTTGCAAGCATAGAGAATTTTTCGGTGTCATAGAAGTTGACACATAAAACATTCTATTCCCGCTCATATTAGTTTGCATAATGAAGCCCCTCCTAGGATGAAAGACTTTGCAAATTCCATCCAGGCTCAAAATGGCTAACCCTTTTTCTTGAAGTTGTCCTATGCTTAATAAATTGTTTTTAAGCTCAGGAATATAATAAACATAAGATATTACCTGAGTTATCCCAGTCAATTGTTGCCACTGTCATTTTCATATCATTTCCAAGCTTCACCGTCCTGCATTATTCTTCTTCCAAATCCAAAAACCATTCTTTATTCCCTGTCATATGATTACTGCAGCCCGAATCAAAATACCATAATTCTTCTCTCTTTGTTTGATGAGGCTCTTCATAGGACATCAGCAAAAGCTCCTCTTCATTCAACTCAGCATAATTTGCTTTCTTTTCCCAGTCAGGGCACTCATTGAAGATGTCCCAACTTATGGCATTTGAAATACTCAATAATTGCTTTATTTAGAGGTTGTCTCCCTCTACCTCTGCCACGTCCTGAGCGACTTTCAACACATGTTCCTCCTCTTGGTATCCCTGCATCCTTTGTGCATGTACATGTAGACTCCCATGCAACTCATCAAGGCTTTAAGTACTTAGATTATTGGACTCCTCTATGGAACAAACAACATAATTGAACTTAGCTGTCAATGACCTAAGTATCTTACTAACCACTGTACTTTGCTCCATTGTCTCACCATTTGACTTCATCTTATTCACCATTGTCAAGGTTCGTCCCAAGAAGCTGTCTACTTTTTCATCTATTTTTTTATGGCAAGCAACTCAAACTCTCTTCTTAATGCTTGAAGTTGTGCCCTTTTCACTCTCGTGGACCCTTGATACTTCTGTTTCATTGAGTTTCAGATTGCCCTCGACATCCCCTTGTCAAGAATTGTTTCCAGGATTTCTCTATCAATTGCTTGGAACATGAAGTTCTTGAGGACACGTCAACTTTGGATACTAGATCTTGACAAATCAAAGAACAAAACAATATCAAAGTTATTTAAATAAAAATATAAAGGTAAATGATCGTTTGCTGTTACATGCATACATTTTTTTTGTGTTATTGATATATTTTAATTTTATTAATATTTACAAAATAATGATGTCACATTTCAATTTATATATATATATATATATATATATATATATATATATATATATATATATATATATATATATATATTGTGAAGTATTAGAACTTAAGTTTAGGTGAATGACCTCAGTTTTAAAATTATGAAAACTAAATTCGAATGATTAAAATTATAGGAAAAAACTTGTAGAATGTTATGTAGAGAGAGAGACCGAAAGTGAGCTTTTATTTAAATAAAAATTAAATTTATGATATCACTTTGAAGAAAATATAAGACTTTTATATCATACAAATTAAAAAATATTTGTATTACATTATAATAAAATTTCTACACAAATTATTAATATATAAATAACATAAATAATATTTAATTTTTTGTTATAAATAATTTAGATTTATTATATAAAATTATATGTAAACAAATATTTCAACCATGTCGGATTCCAGTAGTAGAAAAAACTAAACAAATTTTAAATAAAATCTTTTAAAAAATACAAAACAATTTCAGAGAAAAAAAACTACCCAAAAATACAAGATAAAAAATTCAGAAAAAAACTAAACAAATTTAAAATAAAATCTTTTCAAAAGTACAAAATAAAAAACCAATTTAAGAGAAAAAAAGAACTACCCAAGACCTTAACCAAAATTTTTGAGCTCATATACTCTAACCAATTAAACTATTCTAACTAATTAATATTAATTTTAAAGTGATATCAACTAAACTATTCCAACTAATTAATATTAGTTTTAAAGTGATATCAATTTTAAAGATTGGTTATTTTATCTATTGAAAAATCAAAACAGAATATTTTTTTCCCTAGTAATTCAGAAAAGTAGATAAATTAATGGCACATTGAAAGTCATTTATTGACGTTTGTATAATCTAATATAAGAATTTGATTGAAAGTTTTTTGTCTATATAAAATTCAAATCCAAAATATTACTTTATAAAAATTAAATATATTTTTGTGCATTTGCTTTATACTTGGGGTGAGAGCAAAGCAAAGATGGTCAAAACATCAATGTTGCACGAAACAAATTAATATAAACATAAACTGAGGCGTATAGTGTAACACCCTGGAGCCAACTTGCAAATCTCAAGATAATTACCTTCACTATATAAAATCTCTTAGATAACTTATTTTTCACCTGGTAATTATCAAGAGATTCACAACCTGATTCCAGATGTTACTGATACAATATCAGAGTACGCAACCTTTACATAATTAACTTATTATTATACATAACATCAGAGTTCCATACATATTATATTTTACAACAGGCACCTAGATCTTATAAAATATAAAGATGTAAAGTACCAAAACATAACATATACATAATACAGCAACAGTAGTCATACAAGCAAGCATCATCATCAAAAACCTTCATAATTCATCCATATTCAGTAACATCCACTTGGTCATATGTCTTCCTGGTTAACCACTAAAGGGTTGCCACAAGTAACAGAAAGAGTGAGATAAAATATCAAATAAATAGAAATTAAATCAAAACAAACACAATCACAAGTAGGATGCTATGCGATGCAAATGCCAAACAAGTATTTTGTTTTATACTGATATTATTATATTCTGTTTTTATATAAATGAAAATGCATGATGGATCCATTCTGGTGGGAACATCTGCAGTGATTTCCAACAATAACATTTTTACGGATATCCAACCGATACCGCGCCCCATAATGCAACACTACATCAGATTACAATATCATAATATCAATAACAAGTGTTGCGGGACCCCCCTTAAGGACACACTGCTTAGCCCTTAAGACGGCCGTGGTATAAAAACCACCGCAGAGGTCTGTGCTCAACAGAGCGCGTTCCCCTACCGGAAACCCCCTCAAAGAACCCCTCTGCGGATTCTTTGAACGGCTTATGCATATGATGCATGGACGTAGTAAATTTATATTAATAAATTAATTCATAATTTAACAATAAGAAATTATTGTAAAATTCAAAATGATACGACATTTCATCATGTTTACAAGTATAATATATTTAAAAATATGGAAACATAATATAAACTAATTACTATATTTAGTAATTCATTTAATAAGGAAACATTTTTCATGTAGACTACTATAATTATTATTCAAGGGTTATGGAAACACATTTTCAATAACATTTATTGAATTAACATACTTTCAATTTCAAGAAATATAGAAACATATTTTCAAAATAGTTATTTTATCCATTTATTCAATTAAATAACTTTAATATTATTTTGTTTAAAAAAATTCAGATTTTGATAATTTTTAATATCTTAGTAGTTAAGATTTAAGTAGATGTTAATAATGATATATACATATAAGGTAGTATAGTAAAAGAAAATTGACAAAAATACCAACAAGAACTTAAAATAGAAACTCTGAAACTATTAGTGCGTCACCTATTAGTGCGGTTGTAACAGGAACCGCACTAATAGGGTCCTGCATATGCTGTTACGAGAACAACATATAGTTTTTGTGATTTTATACGTTTTAACCATTCCAATTTGCAATTTAAGCATACCAAATGATGTTAAATCATCATATAACATTAGAAATATATTATATATTATATTTTAATGTATTAATGTAAATTTCAAAATTTAATTCCTTTAACTAAAAAAAATTAACTATTCACATTTAATGTTATTTAGTCAAATACTGATATATTTCTAATCTAATTTCCATCTATCCGATATTCTATCCCCTCTTTCTTACCTTAATTTCAGATTCCCGAACTCGGTTTGTGCTCAAGCTCCTTGTTTCTCCTCGAATCTTCAATGGAAAATGGTTTCTAGGATTCCAAAATTGAAGGCCTTAGAGTTACAAAAATGAAGGTTTGAAGGTTTGAATTAGAAGATAATAGAGGATAGAAGGATGTGGGTGATTTGGTTTGAAGAAAAAATGATGTGGGAGGCCATTTATATAGGCAAGAATAGCGGTGGAAATGAGGCGGTGAAGGAAGAAGGAGACACAGAGAGTTTTCGAGAGAGAGAAGATATTTTCTTTTCTTTTTTTTTTAATATAATAATGGGTTCCTTAATAATTCTACGTTTTATTGTCGCATTTTATTTTCTTTTAGTCTCATTTTAAATCCGATTTTCGAAATAAAAATATCCCTGTAACCAGGATAAAATTTCCTATTTTCTAAGATTTATTTCTTATTTTTTTAAGAAACTTTAATTTTTCGCTGTTTAATTACCGATTCAAATTTAATTAAAAATTGGGCTGTTACACTCTCCCCCCGTTATAAAAATTTCATCCTCGAAATTTAAACGTACCTGGTTAGAATAATTCAGGATATTGACTCCTCATCTCATCTTCTCGTTCCCAAGTCATGCTTATTTCATTTCCTTGTTGCCTAGCCACTTTCACCAATGAGATCTCCTTGCCTCTTAGTCGCTTGATGTCTCTGTCCATTATCTTCACTGGTGTTACTGGAATCGTAAGGTTTTCCTTAACTTCTATATCATCAGTCTCGATCACGTGGTCTGGATCAGGTACATACTTTCGTAGTTATGAGACATGAAACACATTATGAAGATTAGAAAGGTGAGGCGGCAATGCGATCTGATATGCCACTTTACCAATTCTTTTCAGAATCTCATATGGCCCTATATACCTTGGAGTAAGCTTCTTGCTTTTTAACACTCTTCCAACTCCTTTGTTGGGTGATACTTTTAAGAATACATAGTCTCCAACTTGGAATTCTAATGGCTTCCTCCTTTGATCATAATATGACTTCTGCCGATCCTGCGCAACCTTCATCTTTTCTCTAATCATCTGAATTTGCTCTGTCGTTTGTTGAACAATTTCTGGTCCAAGAGTTAGATTCTCACCCATCTCTAACCAACAAATTGGCGTTCTACACTTTCTACCGTACAATGCTTCATATGGTGCCATCCCAATGCTTGAGTGATAACTATTATTATATGTGAATTCAATTAGTGGTAGATAATGTTCCCAGCTTCCACCATGTTCTAACACACATGCTCTCAGTAAATCCTCCAGACTTTGGATAGTCCTCTCTGACTGGCCATCAGTCTGTGGATGATAGGCAGAGCTTAACTTCAGTCTAGTACCAAGCTCTTTATGCAAACTTCCCCAGAATCGAGAAGTAAATCTAGGATCTCTATCAGATACTATACTTGACGGTACTCCATGTAATCTCACTATCTCCTTTATATACACTTGAGCCAATTTCTCAAGTGAATACTTCATGTTGATTGGAAGAAAATGGGCTGACTTTGTTAATCCATCAACTATTACCCAGATAGCATCATTGCCTCTTTGTATTTTAGGTAAGCCTGACACAAAGTCCATGGCAATGTCATCCCATTTCCATACTGGTATTTCTAGTGGTTGTAATCCACCAGATGGTTTTTGATGTTCAACTTTACTTTTCTGACATATTAAGCAAGATGAAACATATTCAGCTATTTCTTTTTTCATCCTCTTCCACCAGAAGTCTTTTCTTAAATCTTGATACATCTTCGTAGATCCAGGATGAATACTAAGCATGCTTTTGTGGGCTTCATCTAGAATCATCTTCTTTAGTTCTGCATCCTCTGGGACATATACTCTTCCTTTCATCCTCCATACTCCATCTAAACCTTCTTGTAATCCTAGATCTTTCCCATTATGTTGTGTCTTGATCATTCCTTGGAGACATACATCCAATCTTTGTTTTTCACACACCATTTTCAGAAAATCATTAGTGATTTTCAAAACTCCGACAACCATATTTACTGTAGATTTCTCCTCAACTGTTATGTTTAGGTCTCTAAATTGTTCAATCATTTCTAATTCTTTTATCATTAAAGCTGCCATATGAATAACTTTTCTACTAAGCGCGTCAGCAACCACGTTGGCTTTCCCCGAGTGGTACTTCAACTCAAAGTCATAATCCTTGAGAAATTCCATCCATCGGCGTTGTCTCATGTTTAATTCTTTTTGGTCAAACAGGTATTTGAGACTCTTATGGTCACTATAAACTTCGAACTTTGCACCGTATAAATAGTGCCTCCAAATTTTTAAAGCAAAGACAATGGCCGCTAATTCTAAGTCATGAGTAGGGTAATTAAGTTCGTGTGGTCGTAATTGCCTTGAAGCATAAGCAATTACTTTTCTTTGTTGCATTAGGACACAACCAAGTCCCAAATTTGAAGCATCACAATAAACTTCAAAGTTTTCTTGGGGGTTTGGTAAAGCTAGAACTGGTGCAGTTGTTAGTCTCTTCTTTAATTCTTGGAAACTTGCTTCGTATTCAGGAGTCCAGATGAAAGGTTTATTTTTACAGGTTAATCGAGTCATTGGTAAAGCAATTCGGGAGAATCCTTCAATAAATCTTCGGTAGTAGCCCGCGAGTCCTAAGAAACTCCTGATTTCGGTGACAGTCTTTGGCCTTTCCCAAGCTATTACAGCTTCAATCTTCGCAGGGTCGACTGACACTCCATTCTTAGATATCACATGGCCTAAGAATTTTACTTCATTAAGCCAAAACTCACATTTGGATAGTTTGGCATATAGCTGCTTCTCTTTTAATATTTGTAGCACTAAGTACAAATGTTCCTCATGCTCTTCCTTGGTTTTGGAATAGATGAGAATATCATCTATAAAGACAATGACAAATTGATCAAGGTATGGATGGAATATCCGGTTCATGTAGTCCATGAACACGGCTGGGGCATTAGTTACACCAAAAGGCATAACTAAATATTCATAATGGCCATAGCGTGTTCTAAAGGCTGTCTTTGGAATATCTTCTTTCTTTACACGAATTTGATGGTATCCCGATCTCAGGTCTATCTTGGAGAACACAGTAGCTCCTCGTAGTTGATCAATAAGGTCATCGATCCTCGGTAACGGATATTTATTCTTAACAGTGACTTTATTCAGTTGGCGATAATCAACACAAAGTCTCATACTACCGTCCTTCTTCTTGACTAGTAGTATAGGTGCTCCCCAAGGAGATACACTAGGTCGTATGAATTGCTTTTCTAATAACTCATCCACTTGCTTCTTTAATTCAGTCAGTTCCATTGGAGACATTCTATAGGGTGCTCTAGCAATGGGTTCTGCTCCAGGAATTAGGTCAATAGAGAATTCTATCTCTCGTTGAGGAGGTAATCCTGGAACATCCTTAGGGAATACTTCTAAGAATTCACAGACTACTGTATCTTACTTACATCAGGAATAACTTTCCCTTCTGTAAGTGCAAATACCATAAACAATTGGGCTTCATTATTCAAGGAATACCCTATAGGGTTTTGTGAGGCATCATACTCCTGACACTCCATGTTGTCAGGTGGAAAGATCACGGTTTTATTATGGCAATCCACAAGGACATGGTTAGCAGATAGCCAATCCATCCCCAAGATAATTTTCAAGTCCTTTAATGGTAAGCATACTAAGTTCACGTTAAAATTTCTACCCCCTATATGTATAGAACAACCTTCACACATGTTAGCTGTCCTAAGATGGTTACCAGTAGGAGTAGAGACAAGCAAATCATATTGCATAGATTTCATAGGTAAATTCAGACGCCTAACACATTCTTCAGCAATGAAAGAATGTGTTGCACCAGAATCAAATAAAACTAATAAAGTAGTATTGTTAAGAATGCACTCACTTTGTACTAAGTCATCTGCCTGCGATACCTCTGATCCACTAATTGCAAATACTCTGCCAGCTACAGGTGATTTGTTCTGATTATTCACTAGCTATCCATTTTCTCATCCTCGACCAGCTGTGCCTTTGACATTAAGTCCTTCGCGACCATTGGTATTACGTCCGTCTCGAAAGTTGGCTCCTCCTCTGTTGGCTCCATTGTTGTTGTTCTCAGTTTTAACATTCACAGTGTTAGTGCCTTGGTAAAGTTGTGGGCAGTTAGGACGAATATGTCCCTTCTGGTTGCATTGGAAATAGGTAACATCTGTCTGTGTACAATCACAGGTTCTATGATTTCCTCCACACTTGTAGCAGTTCCATGTGATTGGCTGGTTCGCGCGTCCTCCAGATGATGAAGTTGATCCTCTTTGAAATCGATTCTGATTAAATGCTCCTCGCCTTTTAAAGTTCACTAGTTGAGGTCTCAATTGTTTACTGCTTTTCTCCTGCTCGATCCTAGCCTGATAGTTTTCTTCAAAAATTCTGCATTTATTGATTAAAGTAGGAAAACTTCTAATCTCCTGATGTCCTATGGCTTCTTTAATTTCTGGCCTTAAGCCATTTTCAAATTTGATGCATTTAGAAGCCTCAGTCCCTGGTTGTTGGAAAGGAGGATAAAACAATGATAGTTCCTCGAATTTGGTAGTGTATTCTCCGACAGACATATTCCCTTGCTTTAATTCTAAAAATTCTAATTCCTTTTTGTTCCTGACACTAACAGGGAAATATTTCTTGAGAAAGGTTTCTTTAAAATTCTGCCAGTTGAGCAGCCTACCAGCTTCCAGTAACCTATCACGAGCAAAGATCCACCAATTCTCTGCTTCCCCTACCATCATATAGGTAGCGTATTCTACCTTCTGGGCTTCAGTGTAAGGTAAGGATCGAAAAATACGTTCCATTTCTTTAATCCACAGGTAAGCCACCTCTGGATTATAGTCTCCTTTGAATTGGGTAGGTTTCCTTTTCAGGAAGCGGTCAAGTCCATGGGTTCCCTCGACTAACCTTTGCTGTTACTGTCTTTCAAGGATCTCAGCAAAGCGATTGAATGCAGCAGCCATAGCATCATCATTCTGACGTCTAGCCATTTCTTATCCTACAGGTATGAGTACCACTGCATTCAGTTACCGAGTATCTAATATACTCAGAGTTCTAACAATTTTTATGTTATCTAACCAACTATTATCTTATCATACAAAAAGCACACATAACACACAAGCACATAAATTTCAGGCAAATAGCAATCAAGGTTCACACACTTCAAGCTATCTTATGTTAGTCTCTAGTTACTTTCTATGGTTTTCTTTATATTTTATGAACCATTGCTCTGATACCACTTTATTTGTAACACCCTGGAGCCAACTTGCAAATCTCAAGATAATTACCTTCACCATATAAAATCTCTTAGATAACTTATTTTTCACCTGGTAATTATCAAGAGATTCACAACCTGATTCCAGAGGTTACTGATACAATATCAGAGTACGCAACCTTTACATAATTAACTTCTTATTATTATACATAACATCAGAGTTCCATACATATTATATTTTACAACAGGCACCTAGATCTTATAAAATATAAAGATGTAAAGTACCAAAACATAGCATATACATAATACAGCAACAGTAGTCATACAAGCAAGCATCATCATCAAAAGCCTTCATAATTCATCCATATTCAGCAACATCCACTTGGTCATATGTCTTCCTGGTTAACCACTAAAGGGTTGCCACAAGTAACAGAAAGAGTGAGATAAAATATCAAATAAATAGAAATTAAATCAAAACAAACACAATCACAAGTAGGATGCTATGCGATGCAAATGCCAAACAAGTATTTTGTTTTATACTGATATTATTATATTCTGTTTTTATATAAATGAAAATGCATGATGGATCCATTCTGGTGGGAACATCTACAGTGATTTCCAACAATAACATTTTTATGGATATCCAACTGATACCGCGCCCCATAATGCAACACCACATCGGATTACAATATCATAATATCAATAACAAGTGTTGCGGGACCCCCTTTAAGGACACACTGCTTAGCCCTTAAGACGGCCGTGGTATAAAAACCACCGCAGAGGTCTGTGCTCAACAGAGCACGTTCCCCCACCGGAAACCCCCTCAAAGAACCCCTCTACGGATTCTTTGAACGGCTTATGCATATGATGCATGGATGCAGTAAATTTATATTAATAAATTAATTCATAATTTAACAATAAGAAATTATTGTAAAATTCAAAATGATACGACATTTCATCATGTTTACAAGTATAACCCATATATTATATTTAAAAATATGGAAACATAATATAAACTAATTACTATATTTAGTAATTCATTTAATAAGGAAACATTTTTCATGTAGACTACTATAATTATTATTCAAGGGTTATGGAAACACATTTTCAATAACACTTATTGAATTAACATACTTTCAATTTCAAGAAATATAGAAACATATTTTCAAAATAGTTATTTTATCCATTTATTCAATTAAATAACTTTAATATTATTTTGTTTAAAAAAATTCAGATTTTGATAATTTTTAATGTCTTAGTAGTTAAGATTTAAGTAGATGTTAATAATGATATATACATATAAGGTAGTATAGTAAAAGAAAATTGACAAAAATACCAACAAGAACTTAAAATAGAAACTCTGAAACTATTAGTGCGTCACCTATTAGTGCGGTTGTAACAGGAACCGCACTAATAGGGTCCTGCATATGCTGTTACGAGAACAACATATAGTTTTTGTGATTTTATACGTTTTAACCATTCCAATTTGCAATTTAAGCATACCAAATGATGTTAAATCATCATATAACATTAGAAATATATTATATATCATATTTTAATGTATTAATGTAAATTTCAAAATTTAATTCCTTTAACTAAAAAAAATTAACTATTCATATTTAATGTTATTTAGTCAAATACTGATATATTTCTAATCTAATTTCCATCTATCCGATATTCTATCCCTTCTTTCTTACCTTAATTTCAGATTCCCGAACTCGGTTTGTGCTCAAGCTCCTTGTTTCTCCTCGAATCTTCAATGGAAAATGGTTTCTAGGATTCCAAAATTGAAGGCCTTAGAGTTACAAAAATGAAGGTTTGAAGGTTTGAATTAGAAGATAATAGAGGATAGAAGGATGTGGGTGATTTGGTTTGAAGAAAAAATGATGTGGGAGGCCATTTATATAGGCAAGAATAGCGGTGGAAATGAGGCGGTGAAGGAAGAAGGAGACACAGAGAGTTTTCGAGAGAGAGAAGATATTTTCTTTTCTTTTTTTTAATATAATAATGGGTTCCTTAATAATTCTACGTTTTATTGTCGCATTTTATTTTCTTTTAGTCTCATTTTAAATCCAATTTTTGAAATAAAAATATCCCTGTAACCAGGATAAAATTTCCTATTTTCTAAGATTTATTTCTTATTTTTTTAAGAAACTTTAATTTTTCGCTGTTTAATTACCGATTCAAATTTAATTAAAAATTAGGCTGTTACATATAGAAATATATACAATGCATGAACCAAATATATAGTAGAAATTAATAATGTTGAAGTTTAGTTACAAATTAATTAATAATTAGTAAAAGCTAACAACAGTATAATAGAAATGGGACTGAATAATTAAGACTGCGTAGTAGTGAGGCAACATAACACCAAATAAATAATCATGAAACTTAAGAATTAAGATACACTAACGATATAGGTTAATTTGATTGGTTCTAAATTAATAGAAGTAAGGGAAAGGATAATTTTAAGTGTCACTTATTTTTTTTATAGACTTAAATAAGCATTTAGTTGTGAAAAACAATATGATTTTTTCTAGTCATCAAAAGAATTTGAATTTACTCCTCAGGCTCAAAAATGATGTGACTTTGGTCTTTGGGTAGTGTATGGCATCCCTTTGGTAGCTTCCATGATCCACCTCGGGACCGAATAAATTGAGAGTAAATTTTTCACGTTCGTCGTCCAAATAGCAAACCATGGGAACCCAAGGCGGTGCCAAAAATAATAACATAATACACGTGTACAAGAGATACAAAATCATGTATAATGATGGAGAACAAAGAAGAGAAGTACAAAGGCCCCATAGATTACCATGCAATAAGTGAAAGTGTGAAAAAGAGGCTAAAAAGGGAATCTCGCTTGAGCGAGCAAGTAAACAGCAGCATGTATCGCGATCTCGCTCAAGCGAAACCACCCTCGCTTGAGCGAAGAAATAACAGAATCAGATGGGCTATTCTAGCTCAAGCGAGGCACTACTCACTTAAGCGAGGAACCAACAAAGACTCGGGTATGGCCACTCGCTTGGGCGAGGCTTCACTTGCTTAAGCGAAAATTCCACAGAGAGTAAGAGTGACCTCTTTCGCTCAAGCAATGTCATACCCGCTCAAGCGAAAAAGGAACAGAGAGCACCACTCCAATCTCGCTCAAGCGAAACCACACTCACTCGAGCGAGAAACTCATAGTATCAAAATGTTCTTCTTCGCTTAAGCGAGGCCCTACTCGCTTGGGCGAAAATCCCACAGTGGCAATCCAATTAAATTTGCTTAAGCGAGGTGACATCTGCTTAAGCGAAAACAACACAGAACCTCACAGGCATTGACTCGCTCAAGCGAGACCCATCTTACTCAAGAGAAAATGACACAGAATCAGAGCCTCGGCTTTAGGAAGGGCTCGCTTGAGTGAAGGCACACCCGCTCAAGCAAGAATTACAGATTTGGCAAATTTTGATACCTCTAAGGTACCTAACTTTTCCATTTAAGCTTCCATTGGCGCCAATTTTCATAGGCAACATGTTTTCATCATTTCAGAGCTGTTGGCGAAGTCCATTTGCTGAAATTCAATCATATGGGCAAGTTATGCAATATCTTGTAGTTTGTGCATTTTGGACACAATTAAGGGTGCGAAATGGGCCATTTGTGATATTACCAATGCAAAGAATAAGTACACACACTTGGTAGACACACCCTAGTATGTAACAAGCCCTCTAAGGGTCCCAAAACCCTCACATACCTAACATGGCATATCCATCTCAATACAACCAACTATACTAAAAAATCTACTTATATTGTAAACATAATAAACGTTCACCTGTTAATATCAATCACTCTACAAGAATACAAATGGCTCAGTGCCCAATTCTATTGAATTAAGTTCTCACCAAGGCATCATATATAGAATACCCTCATCATCATTACACATATAGATTACTAGATCTAATAGCCTTTCAACATGGAAACCACAAGGTTCAAGTTATAGCATGTATATAATATACTAACTCCATGAGTCCATCATCCTCAAACAAGCCACATAACCATATTAAGGTTGCCCAAAATATTAAACTACCATAAATACACTATACACATATATAACTAGTCGTAGCCGCGTCCATTATGGCCTGCAATGCAACTTCCACGTCGAACCAACTAGCATACTCGTCTCCTCGTGTGCTTACTGAAAGTCCATAAGTTAGGAGGGTGAGTACCATTTGAATAATAGCAAGAAATTGTAATCCGCTATGCATATTTAAGTCAATCAATCATAGAGCCTCCATGACATGACAAAGGCACATAAAAGCTACAAGTACATCCATCAATCACATCCATAAATGCAACATGCATGCTATGAGCTTTAAAGATTCATATTTTAATCATGCACAAAATTCATATGCTATGCGGATCTGACTTATCAACACAGAGCGAGTGCCAAGATAACCCACTCAGTGAACTAAAACACTATAATCGAGGGGCATCTGGGTAACCAGACAGTGAACCAAAGCACTATAAGCGGTGGTACACGAGGACTATTAGTAAAACATAGCACTATAATCGATAGCCTCAAGAGCAATATGCTACAGACTACACGATGAACCATAACACTATAACGTGACAGTCTCCTCAACAAACCACAGTGCTGGAAATGCACATGATGTCTGGAAATGCGAACCAAAACGCACCAGACACCAATCTCAATATATCTCATAATCATAATGCCATTATATGAAATTCAGCAAGAATATTCGTACATCATTTTCAATAACACCATGTAGCATGTTCAAGATAAACAATAATCAATTCATGTGCGATCAAGATTTATCATAATCGACACTACAACGCACATGGATATATATATATATATATATATATATATATATATATATATTCAATTTCACTAACCATCTCATTCTCGCAACACCAAAACATAATCTAAATTGTCTTACTTACGCCAATAAAAGTTTGAATTACACAGAACATAAGCGGGGACCTAATTTCTCCTTACTATTCAAATGATAACCCCTTATACGTATAAAATGTACCTGAAAGCGCTATGACTCAATTTACGCTTCTGGTGACAACTGGTAGAAATTCCTAAAAGTTTCAGAGGTCAATCAAGGAAATCGACGAAGCTTCAGTGAAGGACGACTTACCAGAGTGGCGCTACGTACCCCGATCACACTTCCGACGAGGTTTTGAACTCTGAACGTCAACTAACGACTTCCGAATCACACGACCAAAGCTGTCAAACCATGGTTAAGGGAAAATTTTAGCAATTACACCCAACGGGGAAGACTACCAAGCTGAATTTCATAAAAATATTAGAGACCCATTACCTTGCAACTTCCCAAAGAGAAATCAAAGTTTCGTAAGCTTGTAACAATGGCTACCCCTCACGAAACTAACATGGGAAAGAGAAGGGAAATAAGTTTCGAACTAGGTATTCACAACCACAAAAACTTGAGAGGAAAAAGTGAGTAGAGGCCCAATTGTCGCATGCATTTACCTTCTCATGACCTCTAAGCTTTGATATGTAATGGTGGGAGGATGGATGGAGGGATGAGAATAATAATGATGCATGCAAAGATGGAAGTTGGGTCCACGTTGTGGGTGACGAGAAGAAGAAAAAGAAGAAGGAAAGTGGCCTTGGAGATTCAAATGCACAATGGAGAGGAAGATGTGAGGTGTAATGGAAAAAAAAGGGCAAGGCACCAAAATGAAGAAGCAAAGGGAATATTTTTTTAATCTTAACATGACTAAGAGTAAGGCTAACTTGGGATTTAGGAAATTAAGAATTGAATAAGTTTTTGTTTAGATGATTAGGTTAAATACCTAAATTTCCAATTGGTTATAATCTTAAGTTAACCAAACCCATTTCTAATTTAATGTCAGATATATCCCAACATTATTTTATTTTATAATATTCAACTCCAACCAATTTACCCATCGTATTAATTAATTTACCCAAATTTAAAAATGTTAGAATGTTACATAGGGACTTAAAACCATGCAATTTGTGTATTTTTCAAAAACTATAATTGAAAATTTTTATGAACACTAAAATAAATAACTAAATAAATATAATATTTGCAAGGACAGTTCTCATAAGGAATCACAACGTATCATATATATAAATTGTTTCACCAAAAAGCATCATATAAATTGTGCTTATTTTATTTCGCTTTCAAACTTTTGTTAATTAATCACCTGTTTATTATAAGGACGAGGACATACCCAAGTAATCCAAATTCGATGGTTGCTGTGTGTTTTTTGACATAATTTCCGTGAAATTAAGGACGCGTTTAATTATAGAAAATTATTCTAGTTTTTTGAAAAGTTTTCCGCTTATTTTCTAAAGTTTTTATTTCCTATAATAGCTAGAAAAATTTTGAAAACCCTTTTAGATAATGTGACAGTTTTTCAATTTGGAAAACTAGAAACTAAAAAAATTGTTCAAGTACACTCAGTTTTGTAATTTTTTTAAAACATTATTTAATTCAAATTAATTGAGATATATCTTATATATATTATTTATAACAATATTGTATAGTATATGTATCACATAAAAATTGTAACAAAAATTTAAAGTAATATTAAAATAAGAACAAATGAATTTGTGTTTAAATATATTTCAAAATAGTTACAAAGAATAGTAAAAATATTATCATGATACACCATAAAAATCATACAAAATATTAAATCTTAAATGTAACAAAAAAAATAATGTAAATTGATAGATATGGTGGGGTTGGTCTTTCCGCTAATAACCTTATAATATAGATAAGGTCTCTATAACCCTTTACCATTTCTTTTGTTAAGCAAGATTGCAGGAAAGCCAATTCAATATTTAAATATGATAATACTAATTTAAATGAACAGTGTAAGTTGTCGTGTTTCTAATTTTTCAAAAACTTGTAGCAGTAAAACTTTTCAAATTAGTATTAGGTTGTTTCATATTCTCATTTGGTTACAACAGTCTTTATCTTGTAATTCAGTTACTGCCTTTTTTATTTTATTTACTTTTCTTAGAAAACCTTTTTAAAGAATTTTCTGATTTTCTTAAAAAATAGAAAATTAGTTTTCTATTTTTCTATAAAAAATTTAAATAATTTTTAAATAAACAATTTTTTATTTTTTTATTTTTTCTAATAATAATTTTTTATTTTTCTAAGAAAACTTATGAACTAAACGCAGCATAACAAAATGCAGAAAATAATGACAAAGTCATGCAAATACAAAGCTGATCTATTTTCCTGCTATATATACCTGAAAATTGTCATATACACGTGTATGCACTGCCATATATCAATAATTAAAAAACAAATATTGATCATATAAATTTATTATGATCATATCATGCATGCATATCTGTTCTTTCTTTCTTAGTGCAAATACTCATGTTGGGGTTTGCTAAGCTCCATCTCTTTCCATAATTCCTTGATTTATTTTGGCATGCATGCATGGTGTGCTTTCACTAATTTTCATTATTATTAGGAAAAACCTGGACAAGCATTAAGATGCATATACCTTGCATCTACAATGGCTTTAATTGTCTTCACTTCTTGAGGACTGAGTTCTCCATCTAATAACTTTAAAATCAAACAGGTGTAAACAAATAAGATTTCAGAGATTATGCATACAAATGTATATCTAACTAAATAAATCTCCAAATTAGTCTGAAATTGCATCTATCAAATAATATAAAGACTATACTCATTAATTCCTAAAATCATAAAATGATGATCACTTAGTATTTGTTTAGTTTTTAATAAGGTGTTTGTATCAAAAACAAGTTTTTGATCTATTTATCAAACAAGATTAAAAGATGTTTGTATTTTGAATAACGTGTAAAGTAATACTAATTATTAGATGATGTTATTGACCGAACTAAGTTTGCATAACTACCAAATAAATACATAATCATTTTGTGCTTTATTTTTTCATCATCATACACCTTTCATGACTAATTTTACAGTGTACTCAGCATTTTACAGTACTTTATACCTGGCCATCAGAAATGATAACCAAAACATGGAATTGGCCATGATTTTTCTCAACTATGTCGATGGCGGCCTCTATCACTGGAGCATAAGAAATTGGTCCTTCAAACAAAATACAAAAGCAATGTTAAAATATCTAGCTATAACAGCATATTAAACTAACTTATAGTAAGAACAACATTATACCAAAATTGTGAAGACAATGACCTGAAAGTTTCAAGTTTGGCACTATTTTTTGGTAGCAAGCCAGAACTTCCTCAAAGCCATGGCAAGGTGAATGATCACTATGAAAGCTGAACACTTCTTGATCATGGGTGGTAGCTGTATGATGAGAGAAGTTGAGTAACATGTTAAACTATAAAAATGATTACTTCGTTTTTTTATACATTTTCTGCTTTTAAGGATTAGTCCTTACCAAAGCCAAAGCATGGAATCAAGTGTCATCATCAAAGGGTGCCAAAGTCTTGCCAACAATAGAGATGGCCTTCTCATAAGGGTTAAGTGTACCTCCAATAGCATGCAGGCTTTTATTGTTGAATGAGATTCTGCCTTCAATAGAGACATAGATGCATTGGCTTCATAAAAAAATCATAAATATTTAATTGTCAAACTAGAATTGATCTTTGGCCAGCTATGGCTTTCAATCATGACATTGTAACATCTTATAGAGGTTACAATGGATCATGGCATCAAAATTTTGTTCATTTACTACCACTTACCAGTCCATTCATTGCTCTTGGTAAAATCAATTCCAAGGATGAGACTTGATGACTCTAAACCTTCTTTCCTCAAGGCTGTTGTAACCTGTACAAGTTAAAAGGCACAATGAAAATTTCATGAAATATCCTGCATAATTCACATTACCAATTTATTGGCATATCTTACAATTCAATGATAAAGTGATAACTAGTTAACTACTATGTTTATAACTCTGATTAGCTTTGTGGAATTAAAAAAAAAATAATTCTTCTAGCCGCAACTTAAAGGAGGCGTTATTTTTTAAAAACAATTTAAAAGAATATTTTGTTGAAAAGGATCATCAGTGCCACTGCTTCTCAAGTTTCCTCCTTCAACCCCATTATGGACAAATTTTTCCCTTCAGAACTCAATGAACAACACCCCTAACTACAGTTATTATATATCAGAGTCCTCTGTTTTTGATTCTGCCTCTACCCCTCCATTGGGTTTGAGACAATGGATGAAGACCAATAAGATGGAACAGTGTGATAACTATTAACTAGTTGGATTTGAAACCTTGCTATTAACTAGTTTTAAATATTTTCATCAAGATCATTTCCGGTGCGCACATATATTAGAGTGTTTTACTGCCCTCTTTACTATGTCAAGAAAATAGAGTGGTAGGTGTATGTTTAATCCACATCATTAACTACATTATGATTAAGTTATTTTTTTAATTAAATTTCTTTGTTATTTAATTAGGTCCTTTTGAATCCAATTCTCTGAAGTGAGACTTTAAGGTTGAAAGGGAAAGACAAAAAGCATTTGGCTTTCTAACGACAATAGTTATATTTTATCTAACAATGATGAAAATCTCATTAAATATTTTAAATTTTTTATATGTATAATTTGAACTCTGTTTTTAAATTTTAAATCTGAAAATTCCCTTTATAAGTTTTATTTATTTCCTGATTGTCATTTGTCTTGATAGATTTGATATAAATTCTTAAAGCATTGGAGTTGGGCTTACAATTTGCGTCGGATTTGAATTATAAAGACATTGTGTGTGATTGCATCAATTCAGGAAGATTATGCTTTAACTCATCATATAATGTTTTAAAGGAATTGTCTAATAATCTAACTATGCAAATGGAATTTGACAAAGAATTTAACCAATAAAATTATTTAATGGTTAATGTTGGTTACACATGTCTTTTAAGATATTTTATAATTTTTATTAATAAATTAAAATTTTATTTTTGGCCAATTTTAGATGGACCCAACCAAAAACCAAAAGTGATGGGTGGAAAAGGTATTATACATAGTCACATGGGATTGGAAGGAGGAAATTAGAGTAAATTAGTATTCATGTTTTCAATCTAGATAGATATGAATTTACACTTTAATCCTCCAATGTGAAAAAATTACAAAAACATCTTTAACACAAGAAACACATTTTTTAGTTAGGTTTCAATGGTTAATTTCTTCTTTTATAAATTCAATCTTTATATATGTGTCATATTAAATGACACAAGATATTTTGTGATTGTTTTTAAAAATTGTAAGGTTGCGTTTAGTTACATAAAATTATTTTAATTTTCTGGGAAAAGTTTTCCGCTTATTTTTTAAAATTTTCATTTCCTAAAATAGCTAAAAAAATTTGAAAACTCGTTTAGATAATGTGATAGTTTTTCAATTTGAAAAATTAAAAAACTAAAAAAGTTGTTCAAGTACACTCTGTTTTTCAAAAAAATTTAAATATTCTTTAATTCAAATTAATTTAGATATGTCTTTTATATATATATATATTATTTATGATAATATTGTATAGTATATGCATCACATAAAAATTGTGACAAAAATTTTAAAATAATATTAAAATAAGAGCAAATGAGTTTGTGTTTAAATATATCTCAAAATAATAGCAGTAGAACTTTTCGAATTAGTAGCAGTTTGTTTTATATTCTCATTTGGTTACAGCAGTCTTTATCTTGTAATTCAGTCCCTTTTCTATTTTTTACTTTTCTTAGAAAACCTTTTAAAATAGTTTTTTGATTTCCTTAAAGAATAAAAAATTAATTTTCTATTTTCCTATAAGAAATTTTTAAATAATTTATAAATAAACAATTTTTTTATTTTTTTATTTTTTCTAAGAATAATTTTTTTAAGAACTAAACGCAGCATAAACAACTCTAAATAACCTTCATAATTACATATTTAAATTATTTAAATTCATTATCACAGATTTCGTATCATCCTCTCCACGAAACCTTGTGCAACACGAAACCCTTCTCCACGAGCTTTGCCTCTCCCGCACACGTCACAAGTTTCTGCCTATCGTACCTGCGCCGTCGCGGGTTTCTCTTCTCTTGCACTATCCCTAGCACGTCCACGAGGTTGTCCTTCCATGCGCGGTATCTCTTCTCCTGCAACCACGAGCATCTCTTCTCATCAGTAGGTAAGTAATGGCCATTTTGGTTCAAGTTTTTAATCTAGGTTTGTTGTTTTTCTTCCAATTTGGTATTTTTCCTCTATTGGTAATTTGAATTTTAGGGTTTGTGTGTAAACAAATTCAGTTGTGTGCGTATCTGAAAATTCCTGTGGCTGAAAACTGATAGTGGATTGGGGGGGTGGAGGATGGGTTTGGGCGTTTGGCCAGAAAATGTTTGGGAAAATGACATGAGCTGAAAAATACCTTCGCCATTTTAAAAATAACAATTAACATCTAGCAAGATTCCTATATATTTCAATGCACCAGGAATTGATTCTGGTTTAATCTTTTCTGATTGTTTGGCTTCTGTATTTGAATTGAACACCAACAATGCAGGCGCAGTCTCTATGTCAGAAAAATGGTTACTATATACCCTGTTTATATTTTGCACATTTCATAAAAGAGGAAGAGACAGCACATCACATGTTATCAGCTGAATGAAGTATTTCAAATAATTTTATAATACAGTACTCATCTGCATATCTTAATTTTTCCTTTCCTGGAACTTGCTAGCTGTTCTTCTGTATGCATAATTATCTTAATTTTTCCACTTCGTAATTGGCCCTCATCTATTCCTATCGGCATGTATTTTTTGTTTCATTCAAACAATTCTGATTACCTGAGCCTTATTTTTATCCTTCGAGTTCCAGCCAATATAAATAAAATGGAAGAGCAGAGAACTCGTCCTGAGCCCTAGACAGTAGTACTTAGCCACCGTGCATCTACCGTTTGTGTCACCACCGTACCCCTGTCGCCGCCGTACTTCCACCTCTCTGGTCAGGTTCCGTTTGCTTCTGATTTGGTGGGTTCTCATATCATTATTATTGAAAGTCATTTTGTGTTTAGCTTATAGAATTTTGATTGTTACAGGTAATCCTTGTGTTTTTGGTTCAAGTTATTTTTGTTTAATGTAGCTAATAAAATTAGTAACGGAAGTTTTCATTGAGCTATACTGCAATTCTGAAATTCTTTTTTGTTACTGGTCTACTACGGAAATTAAACAATGAACCAAAATATGCAATAAAACAAAGTAAACTAAGATTGAGGGCAACATTGGTGAAGCTTCCGATTTTGTTGATAAAGAAAGAGGGTTTAATTTGTCACAACTTGGGCATAAATTTTGTAATTTGTATCACTTGTGGTTATTATGTGAGAACTTGCAGTAAACTTTAGTTGTCTATTTTTGTTTTTATCTTACTTGGGACTCGGGAGCATGTTTTGAAATGAAATTTTGATTGACGTGTTTAGGTACTTATGTGATCCCATTCCCAATAGTTTTCAATTTGAAGAATGGACATTATAGTTATATGATAGTTTATTTTATTATTCTTTTGAAACTTTTGGAGGTATTTTATCTAGAGGATATGCAGCGGATAGCGACCCAGGGTTGACCCGCATCTCATCGGTTCAACCAATGACCTGATTTCCTGTCCAAATCAATGTCCTATCCGAATCAATGATCAGTTCAAGTTTAATAATTTTGAGTTTTATTGTTTGTTGCACACAGCATAGAGAAATAGGTATGCTTAATCCTTGTGCGAAGAGTAAGCTGAAGCGCAAACCCCAAACTCGACTGATATAAATGTGAGAAAACGAGAAAATGAATTACCTACCCCTCCACAGAATGTTGGATCTCCTGCCATATTCATCCTCGACAATGCTTCTCTCAAAGTGGGTCTTGTTGGAAAGGTGTTTCGCAGACTAATAATTATAATATTGCTTGTGTTCTCTGAATTATGTATGCTTTCCTTTACTTTGATTCTGTCATTGCCATTTAATAATTTGTGGTTTTCATATGTGTGGTTTAGAACCGGAAAATTCTTTGCTCAGTTGAAGATGTTAAGCTCCTGCTGAAGAAAAAGAAGAATCTAAATGATTATCGGCCTGAAATAATCCATGAGGTTTGTACTATCTCCTTGTCATTTAACAAAATTTCTTCAACATTAATGAACAGAGTATTGAGTAGATAAAGTGGAGGATACCTGACAGCAAATTTGACCAACACAAAAGCTAATTATTTCATGATAATAGATTATGGTCTACACACCACACCCTTATTTTATAGATTACTAATGAAGTTACATCTTGTGATCAATTAATGTTCATTTCTTATGCATTGTAATAATATCTTTCAGAATCAGAATTAACTGTATGACTTCTTCAGGCTCTCAAGACCATTCTAGATAGCCCACTTAATAAATCTGGCATGGTAGGGGTAATATATGTTAAAATTGATCAAGGAGTAGCGTTTGAAGTGAACCCTTGTTGGCGTATACCAAGGTCGCGTGAACGATTCTGCAGTGTCATAAGTAAACCTCATTAAGATTTTTCCTTCCTTTTGTCTGTTTCCAACTATTATATTGTAGGGTTTGTGATATCTTTTATGAATAAGGGAAGTTATTTTGCATTGTGCTCTAGTGGAATTGCTTCAGAAATCTTTAATACGGACCGAAGATACAAATGAAGTTCTTCTTCGTGTTGTCGAGGAACCTACATGTCATTTGCCTGTCAACTCTCATATAGTAGGTGGGTCATCCTGTTTGAAACTCTTATGATTGTTTTATATTATTTTTATTTTATCTTGTTGGTGAGTTTTTTGAATTAAGCATGGGGTGCAGGCCTCTCTTATACTGCAGAAAAGTTGGTTGACATAAAGAAATATGTTGCAGTTTGGAGCAATGATTTGTTCCCTGTTTTGATGGTATGTTTTACTTAATTTGTTGACGTGACATGATGTGATAGTTTCTCATGTGTTTCACACATTGTGATAGCTTCTCATGTATTTTCAGGTAGGTGCAATGGTGAATGAGAAAGTAAAAAAGGATCCTGTGCATGATTATATTTCAGGTATAATTATTGAAAAATGTGCTTTTATTCTTTCATTTTTTTAGTAACAAGTTAATTTTCTCGTTTATATTTTGATTATGCTGTTAGAAATGTAAATGAAAGAGATTGAATATGGGATTTCATTTCAAGTTTTATAGTGCTGTATGGTTTGTATGTAAATTTTGATTTAGATGTAGGTAGATACTAGATAGCATGGTAGTCAATCCTTGATCGCGTCACGACATGGCTAACCCCTAAATTGGGATCGTGGCGTCGCAGAGCAAATTACAGATGCTATTTGATTCTATCGTGGGGGAAACATACATAAACATGTGTATATGCAGAATCACTTAAAAAACATAGAAATATAACGAAAAACACAGAAAGAACTATTTCTGTGCACAAAGTGTCCCATAGCTAAGCTCCTTGGAGAGAAATCTCAGCCAAAGAATCTAAGAGTTTCCAATAACTGAAAACTAACAATTTCCTGCTTCCTATTCATACAGTCCTCCTAATAACAGATGAAAGTAACTAACTAGTAACAACTTAATAACAGAAGGAACTAACCAACTAAAAATAGCTAACTAAGTATTTATTCTCCTCCTAGTCCAGATTAACCACGGTTTAGTCTTAGGGCCCATTTCAGCACTGACCTGGGATGTAACCAATAATGGTAGTCAGTTCTGGCTTGTCAGCGTCTTTGATTCTTTAATTGTGCAGCCTTTGTAACCATTAATGTTAAACAAACAAGCCAATTCATCTTCTCATGAATCCCTTTTTCATACCTCAAAACGTTGGGTTTGTTTTGATATATATAGTGATGACTCTGATGAGCATTGAGCCATCCCTTCCCTTCCCTACCCTTGAACTGATGGGTTCTGTTGCCATGTAACTGTATCGTCTAATGTGTGTAGCGTGTTTCCTTAGCAGTAGCACCGAGGATGGAGGCTATCTGATTTATTTTTTTATTTGGGTACTTATAATATCTGGTATAGAATATAAACTGCGCATTCTTGTAGATGAGCTGCGGGTATGATTTCTGGTATTCTAGCAGTTTTTTTATTCAAGGTTATTTGATGGTAAGGTCTGGATTGTGGATGATGCACCTTGCATGCATAAAATTTGTGATTCTGGTTGGAGACCAGTAGTGTGGTTCTAGAACCTTCAAGTTGAAATTTCTCATCTTCAGCCTTTTGAGTGCCATTCAGTTTCAGGCTTGTGTTGTAATATAGCAACTGTTTCCAGTTTCATTTCTATAATATTAACATGTGTTATTTCTGATGCAGTTTCTGAATATCCACTTGGTACTGACACCTGCCTAGGTATGATCCTTGAAGCTATAGAGCAGAAATGGGAGATCTACTAGTACTGATTTAAAATTTCAAACGCATATGAAAAGTCAAATTTATTTTATGAAATCTAAGCTAGTGTTCTTAAATTAATTTCTTTCCATTTGAAGCACAGTACCAGTGAAAGTGTTGGTCAGTGTTCCTTTTATACATTTTTTAACAGGGCTATTCTAAGTAAATCGGTTATTTTTCTCTATCTTTCCTCGAGTCAGTTATTTTATTCGGTATTTGACTTTTGTAATGCCTACTTTGTTGAAAAGCTTTATAGCTGTTTATTTATTCTTAGTTATTTATCCTATTCGAAATTGGGGAGAAATTCTTACGTTAAGCGACATGCATTTTAGGGTCATTTATATCTTTAAATAATGCGTTAAACAAACCATTTTAGTTATTTATCCTATTCAAAATTGAGGAGAAATTTTGCGATATTTTGCCACTAGAAAACTAATGCGTTAAACAAACCAAATAAAGTAAATGATAAATAACATTTATATAGAATGAAATTCTAATGAAAAGGCAACATTGTTGAATTAGAAAACTATTGCAAAAAACTAATTCACATTTATTGAAAATTATTACAAAATGTAAAATACCAATAATAGAGAATGAGTTTGAATTCTAAAAATGTCATGTTTCTGGTACCGAATTAATAAGTTTTTTTATTTAAAAGAGATTAGGTTAAAACATATCAAATCATCATGTTAGCTACTTAGCTTATAAAATGATTGAATGTTTTTCTACCTATAAAATAAGAGTTTTATTTTGTTTTTCTCCTTATAAAATATTTTTTATATCAAACTTATATTGAAAATTTTATTTTTAGTTCTTATTTGTAAACTTAAATTTGTTACATATTGATAAAACTTATTAGTATGTATAGATACGTAACTTAATTAAGAACTTACGTAATAAATTATTTTTAAATGATGATTTATACATATCCAAAAAAATAGTGGTTTATATTATAAATTTGATTGTGAAACTTGTCGGAATAAATTAAAAATAACTTATTTTAATAAGTTATATAAAACAACTTATTAAAATAAGTCAAAAACAACTTATAAGAGTTGTAAGTCATTTCGATAAGTTACCAATAAGCTTTTGACTCCCTGTAAGAGCTCATTTAACTTGGTTTCTAGTTTCTTAAAGTTACTTTTAAATTAAAGTTTAAAATTAGAGCTTTTAAAATAAAGTTAAAGTTGTTTGGTGGTTTTTCAAGTTTTTTCAATTAAAAACTACTTTAAAATTAAAAGTTTTTGATAAAATAGTTTTAACTTATAAAAATTTTATTTTTTAAAAATAACTTTAGAGTATAATTCCGTATTCATAATGAATGAAAATATTTTAAAAATAAAATAAATTTTTATAATAATGAATAATAAATTTCATATATAATACATAAAAATATTTAATTATCTAAAAGAAGATTATCATTTATAATAATTAAAATGAACATAAAAGTAATCACAAACTTGTAGACTCTGGAATTCTAATGAGTTCTGATAAGGCTTATGGGGCTTTCAGCAATGCCGTAGAAGCTATAATAGAGGACACAAATGGTGAAATAAGAAACTGTGAACTTGTTCTGAAAGCTAGGTTTCGCTCAGAAGCATGGACTCTATTGCAGTGGCTGCAGCGTCAACACTTCCTTTGTGTCTTGATCTGATAGTTCTGCAACCATTTACAATTGCAAGTAATTTTCAATGTTGTGCAAACGAGTTGATAATGGACTAGATAGAGTTCGTTTGGTTTCCAGTTGAGAAAATAAAATTTTGAAAATGAAAAAATCTAAAGATTAATATTGATTATTCACGCCGTTTGAAATAATAAAAACTCCGTTTGTCCGTAAGATTAACACACCCTAAGTATCTATATGTGACAACAACCTAGATGTATTACATTATACAACTATGCAATTTTGAATTATATATACCAAAAATGGATTAAAATATTCAAATAAAGCTGCACAATTAGATGCATCACACAGAACGAGACTCCCCTTTCCAAAAAATAAAGTTAGCTTAGGGTTTTTAACCATCAGGGGGTAGCTTTTGAAATTATTTTTTAAAATGGGGTAGAATTTAAACATTTTAGGTGTCTGGGGTAGAAAATGTCAAATCCAGATTTGTATTACGCACCCCGGAAATACGTAACAACTGGTGAACGACACTTGGCAAATTGTAGGATGTTACGCATCTTAAAGTGACGTAATGGTCATGCATTACATTTGGTTGAGTAACGTAACACGTTACGTATTACCGAAATATGTAATGGGTATTACGCATTCCCATAAGGCATAACTGAGGCTAGGTGGACCAACCAGAAAATGCCATGTGGCATTACGTTTTATGGTGCTGCGAAAATGTTCATTATATATGGCTTACCAGTGTGCTCGTTCCACCGTCCATGGTTCTTGTTTCCAGTATCCTACAGCATTTGCAATCAGAAAATGGCATTAGAAATGATGATGGTTCTTTACACAAGTGGGCGTAAATTTGATGGGGCGGAAGGTTATACATTTTGTGATGACCCTCGTCAATTTTCTTATTTTTCATAATAGATTTTTTTACTTTTAATAAAATCATCCACTCGGTCTTAATATAAAAATATTTACTTTTCTTAAGTATATTTAAAGTAGTAAAATCATACTTAAACTAACAAATTCCGACTGAAACCGATCTATAATACCATTAATAAAATAGTTATTTAGAAACAGCAGAAGAAAGAAACAGTTACGGTTCACTCGGAAATCATTCTCTCACTCGGTTATGTGTCACTCGGTAACAGCTTACAATTTCATCACTCGGAAAACTCTTAGCTTTCATTCACTCGGAAACTGTTTATCTCGGGTATACCTCACCCAGAATACAATCTTAAGCTTCACTCAAAATAGTTCGCTCGGCCAAAAGCTCACTCGGGAACATCCCACCCTTCCTTGACTCGGAAAAACTCTCAAATTTTTACTCGAAAATAGACAGGATACCCGAGCGAGATAGGCACCAAATCAACTGGCCCTCGCTCGGACAAGACAGAATCTGCTCGGTTAGATTCACCCGGTAATCGACCTTACTACAGCAAACACTCAAGAAATTTAATACCGATTACATAACAAATTTATGTTCACATTAGTCGGCATACCAATTCAAAATTAGTTCAACTCAATCATATAGCATCACTCAGAAAACTCAATATATATATATATATTACATTCATTTCAAAACCACTCGGAATATTATCATGCATACTAGTCGTGATTAATAAAATTCATGAAATATTTGCATAGTGGAAACGATTTAGAATGATAACAGTACATGATACGTTATATTTATTACAACCCATTAAATATAAATAAAAATCAAAGTCCAAATAGTAATTCATATAGGCATCAATCAGGGCATCACTCTTCATTCTGCATAGCATTCACTGTAAAATTTAATGTAAGAGTGAGACAGAATATAGAATAAATACAAAATAAATAAAATTGCACAAACACAATCAACAAAACATAATGATATGATGAATATACCAAACAAGTTCATTTATAATGATTAAGTCTTTAATTAGTCAAATGATGTCATGCTGGATCCATTTGGTTTAGTGGGAATACTGCAGTAAAAGGTCTCATAGAGACACCGGTAGGAATTAATACAGTCATGGATCCCTACATCCCTATGACCAACACATCGGTAGGAATTAATACAGTCATGGATCCCTACAGCCCCATGACCAACACATCGCAAAAATAGGGCTTTAACTCATCATAGAGTAACCCCCCACCAGGGTAGGCAATCATGGAACCCCTAAAATTTCATGGTGCGTCCAAATGCTTATGATGCATGAATGCCTTTAATTCTCTTTATCATTTAACATACCATGATATTAATATTTCCAAAACCACTTGGAAAACCACAAGTCCTCAAAGGACACATCACATATAATAATTTTCAGAATCATGGATTTACTGTTTCAACCACGTGTAATAATAACCACAAGGCATTCATGTACATATATATGTCATTCATAATTATTCACCACCAAAATATACAACCGTATGATACTCATTAAACACGCAACAACATCAATAATAAATCATAATCACTCAAGAGTTTAATAATAAATTGTTACTCATAGAGAAAATATCATTTTCATTAATAATAACCATTATAATTAACTTTCAGCATTTCCAACAGCAACATACTCTAGTAAAACAATCATAACATGAGCAAATCATAACCTTTTCATGTGATTCCACTTTATATAGCTTAATAATACAATTATCTACAACTTTCATAAAGAACACAATTTCAAATTCCAAACAGAATTACCACTTATTCACAAAATACCACACTGCCTCAAGGTGAGTTTTCCAAAACGTACATATATTAGTAATTTGAATGTTTCTGGAGCTAAAAAAATGATTTTGGCATGAAACCAGTTCTAAATTATCCTTAACACAAATATCTACAACTTTCATGAAGGCACCAACCACTAATTCTCACTACACAATTCCCAGTTTTAAAAATAAGATTCGGATTTCAAATTAACAGAATTACAGCTTGTACATACTTCAGTATTTTAGACATAACTCAAGCTACAAAAATCATTTTGACTTGAAACCACTTTCTATAGATCCATAACATAAATACCTAAAACTTTCATGCAGACATCAAAGGCTGATTATGTACGTACAAGTCCCAGCATATTAATATATACACAAAACATGGGATAAATATTCCACTCAGACATGCTGTAATATTTTGGCTATAACGTTTGCTACACATACTCAAATTAGTCAGTTCAGGTCTCAAAATTCACATAATAAAAAGATCTATAACTTTCATGAAGACACTGATCACTAATTCTTACCACAAAATTCCTAGTTTTAAAAATAAAGTTCGTATCTCAAGTTAACAGATTTACAGCTTGGACATACTTTAGTATTTTAGGCATATCTCGAGCTACAAAAATCATTTTGACTTGAAACAAATTTCTATAGATCCATAACATTAATATCTACAACTTTCATGAAGACATCAAAGGCTGATTATGCACATACAAGTCCCAGCATACTAATATATACACAAAACATAGGATAAATCTTCCACACAAACATGCTGTAGTATTTTGGCTATAACTTTTGCTATACATATTCAAATTAATTGATTCAGGTCTCAAAATTCAGATAACAAAAAGATCTACAACTTTCATGAAGAAGTCAGAGTCAAATTCACACGTTTTCAATTTCAAAAATGAGCAACAACTTACACAGTTAATTCTGGAATTCTAGAACAGCATACAATTCTACCCATTTTATATTTATTCACAACCCTGTCCCCTCTTACTTGGATTGATGATCTTTGGCTGACTGAAAAGAAGTCCCCTGGCTGTCCTGGTTCAGATCGAAGGTGTATTGATGGAGAAGAGGAATTGGGAGTTTTAGAATCAGTGTGTGTGTTTAATAATGCAAGGTGGGAGACAACTTTCCATGAGTGGGTTTCTAGTGGGCTATTAGTGGGAATTAAGAGTGGTCTAGATTGAAAGTAAGCTCCACTTTTGCAGCCTACCCACTAGAGTGTGCATGATTGAAGAAGATTTATTAAAATATGCATAAAGGAACAAAATTGAAGTCAAAGCGTTACTCTGACAGCGAATACCGAGTGAAACTTCACTCGGTCGGCCTTTTGGCCGACTGGAATTCTACCCAGTCAGCATGTATACCGACTGGAAGTGGTCAGTAACGTGAAGAGAGGAAACTCTGAGTCCCTCTCGCTCAAGCGGATACCGACTCGCTTAAGCGAGTTCCATACAATGCACTGGCAGAGGGGTTTCGCTCAAGCGAAAACCAATTCGCTTGAGCGAGTGTGAGTTTTGCTCAAGCGAATACCGACTCGCTTGAGCCAGACACTCTCCCTCCCCAAAACCGATCCTTCATTCACTCGGTACACAACTCCAAGACCGACCAATATCCATTTGGTCCCACACTCGGTATTCATACCTCCATTTCACTCGGATAATGCCTTAACTAATCCTTCTTCAGAATAAAATCCCCAATCAGGTTCCACTCGGAATTATTCCACTCCTCATCACTTGGAAAAATTCACCAAGTTAAGTCCCACTCGGACTTACACCATACATAGTCACTCAGAATACGGGTTATATGGGTTCATTCGGAATATCTTTCACTCGGATATCAACACTTATGAATATAGAAGTATTTCCCACTTGGGTTTCACTCGGTTAATCATTACTTAGCCGAGATCAGATCAACTTCTTCAACTACGTTTCATTCAGAGTCCATCAGGGTCATTATCACTCGAAAAAAGACCCATACATACGAGTCTCACTCGGATTCTTGAACTTAGAAGTGGTTCTATCGGTCCCACTTCACTCAGGAGTGTCTCTGATAGGGATTCCACTCGGAAGAAACCCTCTCGGCCATGTTCCACTCAGAAAACACAACCTTCACTCAGAATTTTAACCTTTCACTCGGAATTTCAATCTTTCACTCGGAATTTCATCCTTCACTTGGAATTTCTCTTGGTCACTCAGAACAGAGCCCCTTTTTCACTCGGAAAGTTCTTTCTAAGGCATATTTTACTCGGAAAATGGATCTTATCATTACAAGTCTATGTAATTGCTATAATTATACCCAAAAATGGAATTTTTGAAGTAATATAAGCCATCCAATGTTTTATTCACCGAGCCCGACTTGGCTCCCCCTCAACCACTGGGTCATAGACCTCTGGGTAGCTCAACTGGGTCCGACTTGACCACTGAAGCCAAAAACGAGGGTAACATATACCGTTGGCCATCCCATACCACATAATCACATTTCAATCATTTCATATCATCATCAATCAACAAATGCAACTACCAGAAACTGGCATGTGCTCTCATCACAGGGCGACCGACTTGTCAAGCCCATCCATCACATTATCACTCGGGCGACCTGCTTGTCAAACCCGACTTATTAAAAACATCACTCGGGTGACCTGCTTGTCAAACCCGACTCCGCATTGCCACAAAACAATCGTCACAGCATTAAATCTTTTTAATTTCAATCGGCTCAAGTCACACACACACGATCGAAAACCGATCGGTGTCCACATACATGCATACTTATACATTCATATACACATCCACATACTTTTCTTCCAGCATTAATTCTTACCCGGTTTACAAATATCTCAACGACTCGGACAGTATGTCCTATTCTAATTAATTATAACCCGAACACCCCCTTACCTCTGTTCTGAGCTTCAACAGTTGCTGGGTGCACCGTTCCACCTCCGTTCCAGCAGCAACTCCTTTAATCGTCCCACTGATGGTCGTTCCAGCACTAGTTCCTTTAAGCGTTCTACCCGTGTTGTTCCACCACCTACGGGTCTGGAACCTGAAACACGTCACATCGCACCACCACTCACACGGTTAAGGGCCACTCTAAGGCTCACAGCCAAACGGAGTGGAGATCGGAAAAGTACCCCCACATGCATGACCATTTGGTCCAGAAAAGAAACAAAAAGGGCAAGATAAGAAACTTAACGGTCCAAAGAACTCACCTTGAAATCACTGTCTCGGCTATGCAACTATTTCAAGGTTTGATGAAAAAGGGACCTTCCTTCAAAGCTTACAGCTCTTCGACGATGGAGGAAGGAGAAGGAGAAAAGGAACAGGTGAAGAAGAAGAAGGTTCTCGCAGAAAGTGAATGATTGAGAGAGAAACTTTTATTTAACTCATGGCAACCTATTACCTACTCAACCGGTCACTTCTCCATTCCCTTTATAATTTTTCAAATAATTTTAATTAAATCTCTCTTCTTCTAATCACACATTTCATACTAAACCAATAATTCTTAAAAATATCCAATAAATTCCTAAAAACAATTATCAATATTTTCCACTTCACATAATTTTCTATAAATATCTGGGATGTTACATCCACCCCCCCTAAAAAGAGATTTCGTCCCGAAATCAACACACCTACTAAAAAAAATTGAGGTACACCCGCCTCATATCCGATTCAAATTTCCGATTCCAATTTCCTTGATGTTGGTTACCCCTTTCAAATTTTTCCACTTTATTCTTACCAATGGCACTTCCTTGTTCCTTATCCGTGTGGTCCGGAATTCCTCAATACCAATCGGCGTACCTCCATCATCAGGTTCTTCAATTCAAAGAGTCACTCGGCACAATCATTGAATCACTCGGAAAAATACGCTCGGAGTTGTGACACATGAAGCACATTATGGATTAGTTAACGAACTGGGAAGATCCAGTCGGTAAGCAACATTACCGATTCTCTCTAATATTTGATACAGTCCGATATATCTCGGATTATATCCGACCTACACCTTTGGTCGGTAAAACCTTCAGGAATACCCAGTCACCCGTTTGAAACTCAAGTGGTCTATGTCGATTGTCATAATAACTTTTCAGTTGGTCTTGGGCCATCTTCTTTTTCTCTCGGATCAAGGCAACCTGTTCATAGCCAAGAAGTGAACACTCTTAGTCAATTGGATTGCATTACACCCGGATTGGTTACGAAGTAACCCGGACACGAAATCCATGGTGTTACTCTCCTACTTCCAAGTCGGAATCTCCAATGGTTGGAGCAATCCAGTGGTCTCTGGTGTTCAACCTTACAAGACTTTACATACCCAGTTATTGCTTTCTTCATTCCCAACCATCAGAATCCTTTCTTACTCAGTAACACCAGAATAATTGCTCAAAGAACCCTTTTGCATGCACCACCACTCAGTCTCGGAATCTCCAAATTCTATCATTACCTTCGATTAATTTCCACATTACTTCTTGACAATATCACTCGAACCGAACAAAGACTCAGCAATTCTGATTATGGACTCGAGCACGAATTAAACGAATTCCCCACTCGGATACATACTCCCTTTAGGAATTATTCACTCAGAAATATACTCATTCGAAGTTCCTCTTTCCCTGTCCAGAAGTACTTTTCCTGAAACAGGATCACTCAGTATATCTGAATCGGTGCAAACCCACTCGGAAAGTGTCATACTCCACTCGGAGGTATCCTACTCGGGAATTTACTGCTCCGAAATATCTTGGCCCGAGTACTCATTCGAAATCAGCTTTTCTTCACCCGAAAGGTCTTGTCTCAGACATAATTCATTCGGAAATTCTCCACTCAATGTACCTTAGTAGAAATTTAAATCATCAAATTTCCTGGTGTCATCTCTATTTACTCCTCATCTCTAATCACTTATCAATTTCAGAAGTACGACTCATACACTTCCCTTCTCTAAATCCGATCACCCAAGATTAGCTAAAACACATATGTCCCCTCGACTCCACACGACCTCAACCACTAGTGCAACAACTGAGGTGATCAGTCTCAGTAGTTCAACACTTCGTAGTTAAGCCAGGTGATCGGCTACACAGTCCAACTATCCATATCACCGATCGACATGCAAGCTGTTTGCATCATTATCCATTTACCTATGCCTATTGGTAACTTCACAATGAATTAATGTTAAAAGGAACCCACGGTGGCCAGCCATTATGATTCCCATGTAACACTAATATCAGTGCAAAGTCCAAACGACTCGGTAAAACTTCTCTTCATTCTTACTCAACTACTTTTTAATCACTTCGTCCTATGTCCTTCGTTCACTACTTTTCCTTATCATATACACAACAGTCCAATATATATATATATATATATATATATATATATATATATATATATATATATACTTCACTCGACCATCACTCACACAATTCACTCTCTTAATTATTCTGAGTGAATTCTCACCTCATCAATTATCTCACTGAAAATTATTACCAACCACCCTTCGACTTTTACCTTTAACTTATTCGGCATTATTACACTGTCATTCATCAATTACTCATAATTTCCCTTAATTTCCATTAATCAATCGTCTAACAATCTCTAAACTACCTCATTGAAGCACTACAAAAGGCTCATCCTTTCCAGGAATAATCATATTAGAGCATTCGTCAACTTATTTCATTCTATGTAACATCAAACTCCATTATTCAAACAAACATATGGCTACCAACGCACTTACTATTCTCATTTCACCCCAGGTGAACTAGTCTGGACCGGGGTCTAGGATCCGGTATGGGACCAGCCACAATAATGCAGGTGTTTTTAGGGTTTGCACACCGGAACTGTGTATATCCGATGTATTAATCCGGTCTCTCAGTGGGAGAGTCCGGTCTTGTTGTCCTGGAGATCCTTTACACCAACGATTCGCGTTGTAAGGGGGGCGAAAGGTGGTGCCACCTGCAAAGATTCTCCGACGCTCAAGTCAGAAGAGTGTTTGAACTCAATGAATACTCAAGCGTAGTAACAGTAAGTATGAGATAGAACAACGATACCATGCATGTGTGTTTATATGGCCTCTTATAATTGAACGTAAGAGAAAAATGAGACGTTAGATGCAGGTAGGTCCCTTATCTCTGATTGCGTGTATATTTTGTCAATAAAGTGGCTCGACTTTCAGAATATGGCAGGAGGGTAGGTCAATTATCAGAGTAAAATACTCTAGAAAGAGGAGAGGATAATCACCTTTTCCGCATAATCTGCTGACATGCCCACTTACTTTCTGAAACCATTGATATGACGTATTTTGCTACAAACAGTGTCTTCGTTGATAAGTTATCAGGGACTCTTCTCTTTTTGTGACTGAAAAGCCAACAATTATATAAACACTCTATAAAGATGAACATAGAACCGCTATGGAGAAAATGAATGATGTTGTCATGGAGTGAGGGTGGATGATCAGACAACGGATATCCGGTGTGGTAATGTCGAACCTGGACACCGGTTTTCCTTATATGAGATCAGTCTGACGTCACAAGTATGGGGGCCGGTATCTAGACCGGATCACCAGGATTTAACCTCCTCTCAGAAAATTAGTACCCCGAGTCCCAGACCTGTTAGCTCGGTTGCTATGCCTACTCAGTTACTGCCTCTGTAATTGCACTTCTGTGGTCAGCATATCCTTGTCCACCAGAATCGGATAATCCCGAATCTCAATCGGCATAATCACACTGCAAATTCTAATTCACAATCCTGCTTCATACTTGGCACACTCACTACTCTCGGTTCCTCCCAGTGAGAAAGAGTGATAGAAGTCACAGCTCATCAAACTTAGTAGTGTGCTCTGCCATTGACACTCGGCCCTGTTTAAATTTCAAATTCTATTTCCCTTCGAATTCTCTAATTATCCGAGAAGTACTTAACAAGAAACCACTCTCGGAAATTCGTCCACACTAACGACTCACTCGTCGTCTTCATCGGTACCTTAGTCCGAGACCATCATGTCCTAGCCTCGTCCTTCAACCGGTAATTCACAAACTGTACTTTCTGCTCCTCCGAGTACTCGAAATACTCAAGAGCTGACTCGGTTCCTCCTATCCAAACAAACGCCCTTCCTTTATAAGTAAAGGGATTCCTTTTCAGGAATTTATGAAGAATGGGACCTGATTCGGTCCTACTCATCGAGAAAATCCCGAGAAGAATAGTCATCTTCTCCACTAGAACTAGTTTTTCCGGCCATAAAATAATTCCATAATGAATAAACACTTCACCATTAATAACCAATACTTTACCAGGGAGTCGGATAATTACCTCACATAAAACACAACGCCACTGGAGTGCCAAGGGAATGATGCCAAGCTGCACAAACAACCACAAGTACAATGCAATAAAATGCAAAACACAGTCCAGTATAGGACTCACACAGTCACTCGGTTCGCCCATCCACTCGGCTCTAGAAAGAACCGCTCTGATACCAATTGTGATGACCCTCTTCAATTTTCTCATTTTTTACAATAGATTTTTTTTTACTTTTAATAAAATCATCCACTCGGTCTTAATATAAAAATATTTACTTTTCTTAAGTATATTTAAAGTAGTAAAATCACACTTAAACTAACAAATTCTGACTGAAACCGATCCATAATACCATTAATAAAATAGTTATTTAGAAACAATAGAAGAAAGAAACAGTTACGGTTCACTCGGAAATCATTCTCTTACTCGGTTATGTGTCACTCGGTAACAGCTTACAATTTCATCACTTGGAAAACTCTTAGCTTTCATTCACTCGGAAACTATTTCCCTCGGGTATACCTCACTCGGAATACAATCTTAAGCTTCACTCAAAATAGTTCGCTCGGCCAAAAGCTCACTCGGGAACATCCCACCCTTCCTTGACTCAGAAAAGCTCTCAAATTTTAACTCAAAAAGAGACAGGATACTCGAGCGAGATAGGCACCAAATCAACCGGCCCTCGCTCGGACAAGACAAAATCTGCTCGGTTAGATTCACCCGGTAATCGACCTTACTATAGCAAACACTCAAGAAATTTAATACTGATTACATAACAAATTTATGTTCACATTAGTCGGCATACCAATTCAAAATTAGTTCAACTCAATCATATAGCATCACTTGGAAACTCAAAATATATATATATTACATTCATTTCAAAGCCAATCGGTTCCTTGGCATCAATCCTCCACTTGGCGCACCTCCATGGCTCTGACCTCTTCCCTGTCACTGGTTACGAAAAATGTAAACCACAGCAAGGGTGAGCGTTTAGCATCATAATTAATATAGAACAGAATTTAAATAAAATACGAGTATAAACTCTGTCCGATTCCTTTATCTTCAAATTGTATATTACACTAAGTATTTAACTCACATTCGGCAATATACTCACACTCGGCAATTTACTCATTAACACTCGGCATTATAGTAATTCACACTCGGCAAACATAGCCATCACACTCAACAATTAGAACAGTTTACACTTGTCAAATACAATAAATTGCCCTCGGCAAATACAACATCAGACTCATTAATTCTCACTCGGAAAATATGACATCTTCCTCAGCAAGTATAATAATTCATACTCGGCAAACATCATAATTCATACTCGGCATTATAATACATACTCGATAATTACCTCACTCGGCAAGTAACTCATTCGGCAAGTATAACAAATCTCATTCGGCAATTGTAACAAATAACCCATTCGGCAATTACAATTTACCACTCGGTAAATCTAATAAATCACTCGGCAAATACATCAAATTATACTCAGCAATTGTATGAAATTCTCATTCATCAATATGAGAATTTGTAACACCCCTATTTTTATTTTTATATTAAAATTTTGAAGGAATTAAATTATGGTTCTTTAGAACTTTTTAATCTACGTATTATTTATGATTTTTTGGAATTTTTTGGAATTTTGGAATTTTTTAATAAAAATAATATTTTTTAAATAATTTTAAATTCATATAAGTGACTTAAATTAAAAATATTTACAAGAAAGTGAATTGAAATTATAAGAAAATTTTCTAAAATCCATTTCAAGTAGACTTATCTAAAAATTATCGGTTTGAGAAAAATCTTGATTTTTTCCAATCGTTAAAAAATTTGAAACGTATCAATAAATTTTTATTAACAGAAAATTTTAGATTTTTAAAATTTCAGCTTTATATTACTTATTATAAAATTAGTAGGGACTGATATAATATCGCTAAATTTCAAAAAGGACTCATTTTGAATATTTAAAATATACCGAGTGAAGGGTTACTATTTGACTTAATAATTTTACCGACAATTACTATGCAAATCACTGTGCATGTATGAAATTTTCAAAAGATGCACAGTAACCTGGAATAAAAAATTCAAAAATGCATAGTACTTTTATATTAAAATAATGGAATGCATAGTAAATTTTTTTCCTATAAATACCGAAGGATTTCTTCTTTAGAATTCACAATTTCAGATTAAGTTTTCTTAATATAGTAGTGCTAGTGAGATAGTGGTGGAAGTGAGAGAGAGAAGAAAAGTTTTTGGAGAGAAGGTTCTGCCAAAATCCTAAGGTAAGAATACTTCTCTTTTATATTTTTTGGGTTATTTTCATATCGTTTTTAGAAATCTATTATTATACTGAAAATAATATTATTTTAAGTTACTATTCTGTATAGTAAACACTATTTCAATAGTAAATTACTATTTCAATAGTAAATTACTATTCAAATAGTAAATTACTATTTACTGTTACTATTTACCGTTACTATTTACGATTTACTATTTACCGTTACTATTCACATTTTACTATTTACTGTTACTATTCACGTTTTACTATTTACTGTTACTATTCACGATTTACTATTCACTATTCACTATTCACTATTCAAAATTTACCATTTCTGTTTTAAGTAGTAATCTTAATCTTCGTCTTATGCTTATACTGAAATAAGATTGGTATTAATATTTTTAGAAATCGGAGGCGCAAAGCAAATCCATTTTGGGTAACAATTCAAGGTAAGGGGGAGTGAGATAAGAGTATAATATGAAAAGACATAAGAATAATGGGAGGAGTCCCCTACTCCTTTTAAATCTGATAATATTATTATTTTAAAATATTAACTTTTTAACTTAAAATTTATAATAAATTTTAAATTAAATATCCGGTTTAACTAACTCTAACATACCTATGCAAAGACTTGGACCATTATGACCTATATGAACTGGACTATACCTATGCAAGGACTTGGACCATTATGACCCATATGGACTGAACTATACCTATGCAAGGACTGGATTATATGGACTTACATATACCTATGCGAGGAATTGACCAAAAGGACTAAAATTGACTATATTAATAATCATTAAATTTTGTATTATGATATGTATTAATGATATTTAATTGATTTGATTATGATTTGATTATGATTGATTGATTGATGATATTTAGTTATGATTGATATTGTTTAATTTTGATTGATGATATTGTAATATGGAGTTTGAGCATATAGCGAGCATGACGGAAAGCTAAAATTCAGTAAGAATTTCTTACCTTACTCTTTAAATTTTATTATCTTTTAATTCTTCTTAGAAATTATTCTTATTAACTTTATTTTCAATATTTAGAATAAAAAAATTAGTATTTATTTTAGAAAGAAAATATTTTATTAGAATTTATTTAATTAAATCTTGAGTTAAAGAAAAATTTTGTAATTTTAAGTACTTTTGGTTAATAAGTATTCTCTTTCAATAAAAAAAAAATTAAAAGAAAATTATTTTATTTTTTCCAACTTAATAACTAAATACATTTGGAAATAATTGAGATTCCTAAATTTGATTTTGTTAAGATTTAATTTGAGAAAGATTAAGTAAAGTTTTATATGATAAAGTTTTTAGATATTTAAGGCTTAGAAACTCAATTTCCGTGAGATTTGAAAACTGTACCAAATTTATTTCTGTGGGACAGAAATTCAGAGAACTGAGAAAATGTACAGTTTATTAAAATGATATTGTAAACCTTTAAGGGATTTAATAATTGAGTTTCTAAAAAGCCTTAACCAACTCAATACGCGAGTAGTTCATGCATCATGGATAATGAAAGTGAAATAAAATAATATTGTCTGGGGACGGATTATAGAAACCGAGGATACATTAGAGGAGGCTTAATTACGAGCCTTGGGATGAGAGAGTGTGAAAGGGTGCTTCAGGGGACCTGGGGTAGCTCCCTAGTGTCGGGTACTTTCACAATAAAAACTTTCTCAATCTGACTAGTCTCTAAGTGTTTCCATGCCAGTTGAGCTGTTCATATTATTATTATCCGGACTTATGGAACAGTGTAAACTCCTGGTTGGCCCAGTGCAAATTAAAATTTAAGGGCCCACATATATAGATAAGTTATGATGAAGATATTGCATAACATTCATGCATTCATAATTGATTGTGTATGTGATTGTGATTGATATTATTATATATCGGTTGTGAAAACCCTTTGTTGCTTATGTCTTATTCGGAAATATTATATTCTGTTTCTCACTCCTTTCTCCGTGTTTTTGTTTCATATATTCTAAATTGATGGTTCAGAGGGAAGGATCGAAGAATTTCAGCAGTAGATATAACACGTTCTAGAAAGGGAGCTCGGTATGAATACCGTGGTCCAATGAATAAATAATGTTAATAAGTAACTGCTTCTGGGCCATGGAGTTTCCTCTCTTTCTTATAATGTTTAATGTTTATTTTCTTCGGATGAATGTACAAATACTTTATAAAGTTTTAATAATATTTGTGAGGTATTTCAGAAATAATGTATATAATTTATTCCGATAGTTTTTTTTTAACAATCATATCTTTAGTAAAAAAAAAAATTACGAATTTTTCTAGAATTTATTAAGGTGTAACAGAGGGTGTTACAAAGTGGTATCAGAGCAGTTAATCCAATAGGCCTGGGGAAAAGGTCTATCTTGCTTTGTCTGTAAACTCTGTATAGGTAGAATATCTGACTTGGTAGTAACTGTGATTGATGTGACAAATCTCAGTTACTGTGAAACAGGAAACTAATGGCTGGAAACGATCTTGCTGGAGTTGTAGAACGCTTAATCAATGCAATGGGAGCACGTGAAGGTCAAGGTAATGATGCCTTGAGAAGACTGGACCTATTCGAAAAGCGCAATCCACCTCGTTTCAAGGGAGGATATAACCTTGATGGAGCACAAATCTGGATTCGAGAGATAGAGAAGATCTTTCGAGCATTGCAATGTAATGAAGCTGATAAGGTAGTCTTCGCTACTTATGCCTTATCTGAGGATGCTGAACATTGGTGGGATAGCATGCGTAAACAATTCGAAGTCAACGACGTGGAGATCACTTGGGACTATTTCAAGGATATGTTTCTGGAAAAATACTTTCCAGCTGATGTTAAAGAGAAAAGACAATTCGAATTCCTGTCGCTGACCCAAGGAAATATGACCGTTGGAGAGTACGCATCCAGGTTTGAAGAGCTATCTCGTTTTCATTCTCATTATAATGATGCTACTAATGAAAGAGATCGGTGTGCAAAGTTTGTAAATGGACTGCGGCCAGAAATTAAGGAAGCTATACGAATGCAGGAAATCCGTGAATTTTCTGTATTGGTAAATCGCTGCAGGATCTTTGAAGAAGACCATAAGGATAGAATGACCAAAAGTCGTGAGCCCATTCACAAGGCAGGAGAAATAAGAAGTGGAGGACCTCACCATCACCAAAGAAGAGATTTCAGAAGGAATAAGCCTTACCAAGCACCATTTCGTCGGTTTGGAGCAGCATCTATTCCTAACAGACCCCAAGCTTCAACTGGAAGCTATTACCCAACATCTGCACCAAATTTTAAATGTTTTATCTGTGGAGGACCCCATTTGAAAAGGGATTGTCCTAAAAACACTTATGTTTGCTTTAAGTGTAACAAACCAGGTCATCACATCAAGGATTGCCCAGAGATGAAGAGAGAAAACCCTGAAGGTGCAAGTACAAGCATAAATACTCAAGGAGGCGCGCACAGTGCAGTCGGAAGGCCAAAAGCAAAAGGAAAGGTTTTTGCAATCACTGGAGAAGAAGCATCTCATGCTGATTCCATGGTAGAAGGTAAGTGTATCATTAATAAGATTTCTTTAACTGTTATGTATGACTCAGGTGCATCACATTCCTTTATTGCCAATGACTGTGTAGAAAAACTAAAATTACCTGTGATAGAACTTCCATTTGACTTATCTGTACATACTCCTGGAAACAATCCCATTGTCACTTCTAAAGCTTGTTGGAAATGCCCTATTGTCATAGATGGTAGGGACTTTAAGGCTAATCTTTTCTGTTTACCCCTTTCTGGCTTAGAAGTTATTATTGGGCTAGATTGGTTGTCTGACAATCATGTTCTAATAGATTGTCATAATAAAACCATAATGTTTAAAGAACCAGTGAATTTGAATCCTGAAGATTCGAGATTTCTAACCGCCAACCAAGTGAGTGCCTCTTTAAAAGGAGGGGCTCAAGGATTCATGCTATTGCTTTCAACGAAAGGAGAGCAAGAATCAAAAATCAAAAATCTGCCGGTTGTGTGTGAATTTCCTGACGTTTTTCCTGAAGATATCCCTGGTTTACCCCCAGAAAGAGATGTGGAATTTTCCATTGATCTAGTACCTGGAGTTGGACCCATTTCAATTGCACCATACTGAATGTCACCTCTAGAATTAGCAGAGTTGAAGAAACAACTTGAAGAGATGATAGAGAAGCAGTTTATACGACCCAGTGTATCCCCCTGGGGTGCACCAGTGTTGTTGGTTAAGAAGAAGGATGGTAGCATGAGGTTGTGTGTAGATTATCGACAACTGAACAAGGTGACGATCAAGAACAGATACCCTCTGCCAAGGATTGACGACTTGATGGATCAGCTGCGTGGTGCCACGGTGTTCTCCAAAATTGATTTGAGGTCTGGATACCATCAAATAAGGGTGAAGAAAGAAGATGTATCGAAAACTGCTTTTAGAACACGCTATGGCCATTACGAATATCTAGTAATGCCTTTTGGTGTAACTAATGCACCAGCCGTATTCATGGATTACATGAATAGGATTTTTCATCCATATCTAGATAAATTTGTAGTGGTGTTCATTGATGATATATTAGTGTACTCTAAAAGCAGAGAAGAACATGTTGAACATTTGAAGGTCGTGTTGGAAATCCTGAAAAAGAAACAACTATATGCAAAGCTGTCGAAGTGTGAATTCTGGTTGTAAGAAGTGAACTTTTTAGGACATGTAATTAGTCAAGGAGGAATAGCTGTAGACCCTTCCAAGGTAGAGGCGGTTTTAAAATGGGAGAGACCGACCACGATCACTGAGATTAGAAGTTTCTTGGGCTTGGCCGGATACTATAGAAGATTCATTGAAGGATTTTCAAAGCTAGGATACCCATTGACCAAGCTAACACGGAAAGGACAATCTTTTGTGTGGACGACACAATGCGAGAATAGTTTTCAAGAGCTGAAAGATCGACTTACTTCTGCGCCGGTGTTAGTACTCCCCGATCCACATCGAAGTTTTGAAGTTTACTGTGATGCGTCTAAACAAGGACTAGGAAGTGTACTTATGCAAGACAAGAAGGTTGTAGCCTATGCATCACGACAATTAAGGCAACATGAGATCAACTACCCTACCCATGACTTAGAGTTAGCCGCTGTAGTTTTTGCCTTAAAGATTTGGAGGCACTATCTATACGGTGCAACATTCGATGTGTTTAGCGATCATAAAAGTCTCAAGTATTTATTCGACCAAAAGGAGTTAAACATGAGGCAACGGAGATGGATGGAGTTCTTAAAGGACTACGATTTTGAGTTGCAATACCATCCTGGAAAAGCGAATGTAGTAGCTGATGCTTTAAGTCGAAAGTCTCTACATGCGTCCACGATGATGATAAAAGAGCTGGAATTGATAGAGAACTTCAGAGATCTTAACCTAGCAGTAAAGGTTAATGCTAACAGCTACAGATTAGGAACGTTGCAAGTGACAAATGAATTCCTGAGGCAAGTTTTAGAGGCTCAACGAGAGGATGAATTCCTGCAAGAGAAGAAAGAACTCTTGAAACAAGGAAAAGAAGTCGAGTTCAATGTGGGAAACGACCAATTATTGAGATATAAGGATCGAGTGTGTATCCCTGATAAAGAGGAGTTGAGGAAAGCAATTCTAGAAGAAGGCCATAAAAGTTATATGAGCATTCATCCCGGAACTACTAAAATGTATCAAGATTTGAAGAAGTTATTTTGGTGGCCTGGAATGAAGAAAGCGGTGGCAGAGTATGTGGCTGCATGTCTAATTTGCCAGAAGGTTAAAGTGGAACACCAAAAACCCCCTAGAATGCTACAATTAATGGAAATACCGGAATGGAAATGGGATAGCATTACCATGGATTTTGTGACTTCTCTACCTAAAACTCCATTAGGACATGATTCGATATGGGTAATAGTTGATAGACTAACAAAGTCTGCCCACTTTATTCCTATCAATATTCGTTACTCTATGGAGAAGCTGGCAAAATTATACATCGAGGAGATTGTGAGATTGCATGGAATTCCTTCAAGTATCATTTCTGATCGGGACCCTCGTTTTACATCACAATTCTGGAAGAGCTTGCACAAGGCTTTGGGAACAAGACTGCGTCTGAGTTCAGCATATCATCCTCAGACGGATGGAAAATCAGAAAGAACAATCCAATCTCTAGAAGACTTGTTACGAGCTTGTGTGTTAGAGCATAAAGGAAGTTGGAATCAATTCTTACCATATGTGGAGTTTACCTACAACAACAGTTTCCATGCTAGCATTGGCATGGCACCTTTTGAAGCATTATATGGAAGAAAATGTAGGACCCCGCTATGTTGGTTTGAGACTGGTGAAAACTTGATGCTAGGACCAGAGTTGGTACAACAAACCACGGATAAAATCAAAATAGTTCAGGAAAAGATAAAGGCAACACAGAGCAGGCAGAAAAGTTACTATGACAAAAGAAGAAAGCCGCTCGAATTTCAAGAAGGCGATCATGTATTCTTGAAAGTCACACCTATGACTGGGGTCGGTCGGGCAATGAAATCTCGAAAACTAACTCCTAGATTTATCGGTCCATACCAAATAATTCATAAAGTTAGTCCCCTTGCCTACCAAATAGCATTACCACCTTTTCTTTCTAATATCCATAATGTTTTTCATGTGTCAAACTTGCGAAAGTATATATCTGATCCTACACATGTTATTGAACCTGATGTCATACAAGTTAAAGATAATCTTACATATGATGCACCACCTGTTAGAATAAGTGACAGAAGAATAAAACAATTAAGAGACAAGACAATTCTGCTTGTAAAGGTTATTTGGAGTGAAACGAGAGGAGAAGATGCTACATGGGAACTAGAAACTGAGATGAAAGAGTCTCATCCTCATTTGTTTTACTGATTATGTAAATTTCGAGGACGAAATTTTCTAAGGGGAGTAGAGTTGTAACACCCCTATTTTTATTTTTATATTAAAATTTTGAAGGAATTAAATTATGGTTCTTTAGAACTTTTTAATCTACGTATTATTTATGATTTTTTGGAATTTTTTGGAATTTTGGAATTTTTTAATAAAAATAATATTTTTTAAATAATTTTAAATTCATATAAGTGACTTAAATTAAAAATATTTACAAGAAAGTGAATTGAAATTATAAGAAAATTTTCTAAAATCCATTTCAAGTAGACTTATCTAAAAATTATCGGTTTGAGAAAAATCTTGATTTTTTCCAATCGTTAAAAAATTTGAAACGTATCAATAAATTTTTATTAACAGAAAATTTTAGATTTTTAAAATTTCAGCTTTATATTACTTATTATAAAATTAGTAGGGACTGATATAATATCGCTAAATTTCAAAAAGGACTCATTTTGAATATTTAAAATATACCGAGTGAAGGGTTACTATTTGACTTAATAATTTTACCGACAATTACTATGCAAATCACTGTGCATGTATGAAATTTTCAAAAGATGCACAGTAACCTGGAATAAAAAATTCAAAAATGCATAGTACTTTTATATTAAAATAATGGAATGCATAGTAAATTTTTTTCCTATAAATACCGAAGGATTTCTTCTTTAGAATTCACAATTTCAGATTAAGTTTTCTTAATATAGTAGTGCTAGTGAGATAGTGGTGGAAGTGAGAGAGAGAAGAAAAGTTTTTGGAGAGAAGGTTCTGCCAAAATCCTAAGGTAAGAATACTTCTCTTTTATATTTTTTGGGTTATTTTCATATCGTTTTTAGAAATCTATTATTATACTGAAAATAATATTATTTTAAGTTACTATTCTGTATAGTAAACACTATTTCAATAGTAAATTACTATTTCAATAGTAAATTACTATTCAAATAGTAAATTACTATTTACTGTTACTATTTACCGTTACTATTTACGATTTACTATTTACCGTTACTATTCACATTTTACTATTTACTGTTACTATTCACGTTTTACTATTTACTGTTACTATTCACGATTTACTATTCACTATTCACTATTCACTATTCAAAATTTACCATTTCTGTTTTAAGTAGTAATCTTAATCTTCGTCTTATGCTTATACTGAAATAAGATTGGTATTAATATTTTTAGAAATCGGAGGCGCAAAGCAAATCCATTTTGGGTAACAATTCAAGGTAAGGGGGAGTGAGATAAGAGTATAATATGAAAAGACATAAGAATAATGGGAGGAGTCCCCTACTCCTTTTAAATCTGATAATATTATTATTTTAAAATATTAACTTTTTAACTTAACATTTATAATAAATTTTAAATTAAATATCCGGTTTAACTAACTCTAACATACCTATGCAAAGACTTGGACCATTATGACCTATATGGACTGGACTATACCTATGCAAGGACTTGGACCATTATGACCCATATGGACTGAACTATACCTATGCAAGGACTGGATTATATGGACTTACATATACCTATGCGAGGAATTGACCAAAAGGACTAAAATTGACTATATTAATAATCATTAAATTTTGTATTATGATATGTATTAATGATATTTAATTGATTTGATTATGATTTGATTATGATTGATTGATTGATGATATTTAGTTATGATTGATATTGTTTAATTTTGATTGATGATATTGTAATATGGAGTTTGAGCATATAGCGAGCATGACGGAAAGCTAAAATTCAGTAAGAATTTCTTACCTTACTCTTTAAATTTTATTATCTTTTAATTCTTCTTAGAAATTATTCTTATTAACTTTATTTTCAATATTTAGAATAAAAAAATTAGTATTTATTTTAGAAAGAAAATATTTTATTAGAATTTATTTAATTAAATCTTGAGTTAAAGAAAAATTTTGTAATTTTAAGTACTTTTGGTTAATAAGTATTCTCTTTCAATAAAAAAAAATTTAAAAGAAAATTATTTTATTTTTTCCAACTTAATAACTAAATACATTTGGAAATAATTGAGATTCCTAAATTTGATTTTGTTAAGATTTAATTTGAGAAAGATTAAGTAAAGTTTTATATGATAAAGTTTTTAGATATTTAAGGCTTAGAAACTCAATTTCCGTGAGATTTGAAAACTGTACCAAATTTATTTCTGTGGGACAGAAATTCAGAGAACTGAGAAAATGTACAGTTTATTAAAATGATATTGTAAACCTTTAAGGGATTTAATAATTGAGTTTCTAAAAAGCCTTAACCAACTCAATACGCGAGTAGTTCATGCATCATGGATAATGAAAGTGAAATAAAATAATATTGTCTGGGGACGGATTATAGAAACCGAGGATACATTAGAGGAGGCTTAATTACGAGCCTTGGGATGAGAGAGTGTGAAAGGGTGCTTCAGGGGACCTGGGGTAGCTCCCTAGTGTCGGGTACTTTCACAATAAAAACTTTCTCAATCTGACTAGTCTCTAAGTGTTTCCATGCCAGTTGAGCTGTTCATATTATTATTATCCGGATTTATGGAACAGTGTAAACTCCTGGTTGGCCCAGTGCAAATTAAAATTTAAGGGCCCACATATATAGATAAGTTATGATGAAGATATTGCATAACATTCATGCATTCATAATTGATTGTGTATGTGATTGTGATTGATATTATTATGTATCGGTTGTGAAAACCCTTTGTTGCTTATGTCTTATTCGGAAATATTATATTCTGTTTCTCACTCCTTTCTCCGTGTTTTTGTTTCATATATTCTAAATTGATGGTTCAGAGGGAAGGATCGAAGAATTTCAGCAGTAGATATAACACGTTCTAGAAAGGGAGCTCGGTATGAATACCGTGGTCCAATGAATAAATAATGTTAATAAGTAACTGCTTCTGGGCCATGGAGTTTCCTCTCTTTCTTATAATGTTTAATGTTTATTTTCTTCGGATGAATGTACAAATACTTTATAAAGTTTTAATAATATTTGTGAGGTATTTCAGAAATAATGTATATAATTTATTCTGATAGTTTTTTTTTAACAATCATATCTTTAGTAAAAAAAAAAAAATTACGAATTTTTCTAGAATTTATTAAGGTGTAACAGAGGGTGTTACAGAATTCATACTCGGCAATTGTATCAAATTGCACTCGGCAAATGTACACATCATATTCACCAATTATAATACTTCACACTCGGCAAACACTGCACTCGGTAAATTTATCAAATCATCAAATGTCACAACTGACTCTCATAAAATCGACGCCTAGTATCCGGATACTAAAGGATCGGCCTTCAGCTGGGAGTCTGACTTGACATCCCGTGAACCCGACTTGGTTCACCGAGCCCGACTTGGCTCCCCCTCAACCACTGGGTCATAGACCTCTGGGTAGCTCAACTGGATCCGACTTGACCACTGAAGCCAAAAACGAGGGTAACATATACCTTCGGTCATCCCATACCACATAATCACATTTCAATCATTTCATATCATCATCAATCAACAAATGCAACTACCAGAAACTGGCATGTGCTCTCATCACAGGGCGACCGACTTGTTAAGCCCATCCATCACATTATCACTCGGGCGACCTGCTTGTCAAACCCGACTCATTAACAACATCACTCGGGTGACCTGCTTGTCAAACCCGACTCCACATTGCCATAAAACAATCGTCACAGCATTAAATATTTTTAATTTCAATCGGCTCAAGCCACAAACACACGATCGGAAACCGATCGGTGTCTACATACATGCATACTCATACATTCATATACACATCCACATACTTTTCTTCCAACATTAATTCTTACCCGGTTTATAAATATCTCAATGACTCGGACAGTATGTCCTATTCTAATTAATTATAACCCGAACACCCCCCTTACCTATGTTCTGAGTTTCAACAGTTGCTGGGTGCACCGTTCCACCTCCGTTCCAGCAGCAACTCCTTTAATTGTCTCACTGATGGTCGTTCCAGCACCAGTTCCTTTAAGCGTTCTACCCGTGTTGTTCCACCACCTACGGGTCTGGAACCTGAAACACGTCACATCACACCACCACTCACACGGTTAAGGGCCACTCTAAGGCTCACAGCCAAACGGAGTGGAGACCGGAAAAGTACCCCCACATGCATGACCATTTGGTCCAGAAAAGAAACAAAAGGGGCAAGATAAGAAACTTAACGGTCCAAAGAACTCACCTTGAAATCATTGTCTCGGCTATGCAACTATTTCAAGGTTTGATGAAAAAGGGACCTTCCTTCAAAGCTTACAGCTCTTCGACGATGGAGGAAGGAGAAGGAGAAAAGGAACAGGTGAAGAAGAAGAAGGTTCTCGTAGAAAGTGAATGATTGAGAGAGAAACCTTTATTTAACTCATGGAAACCTATTACCTGCTCAACCGGTCACTTCTCCATTCCCTTTATAATTTCTCAAATAATTTTAATTAAATCTCTCTTCTTCTAATCACACATTTCATACTAAACCAATAATTCTTAAAAATATCCAATAAATTCCTAAAAACAATTATCAATATTTTCCACTTCACATGATTTTCTATAAATATCTGGGATGTTACACATTTGAAGGAAACAAAAAGTTGATTCAAATTAGGCGTGATATTAATTTTGAGGAGCTGAAAGCAAAAATTTCACATAAGTTAAAACTAAAAGGTAATATTACAATTACTCAGCTAACTAGCAGGTTAGTTATTGGTAAGAAAAAAAATAAATTCTCTGGTTTTCTAATATCTAATGATGAGGAGCTTGAGCTAGTGTTGCGCTTTTTTGAAAAACAATCTGACATGGTTGCAATCGAGGTTTATGTTGATGTTGGGAGGTGTGAGTTTCAGGAGGCAGAAGCCCTTCCCAATGTTTAACACAAGGTAAATAAATTGATATGTTAGGTTGAGTATGAAACATTGTTTTTAGTTTCGAAATAGATGTAATAAAAGTTGTGTTATTTTTATTGAAGTACAAATGAAAGAAATGATGATTTAATTGTTGATGATAACGTGGATTTGAATGTTGAACTTGAGTTTCAAAGTGATGATGAAGATGTTGATGAAGGCAACATTCCGATTGATAACGATGCGGACACAAATGTTGAAGGTGACTTTGATTCAATATCAGGAACCCTAAACTTAGGAAATGCACGTGGCGTTGGTCCTTCTGTAACTGGTCAGTATGTATTACTGAGAAGCTATATTCTAGCCATAAAAATACACGTACATCCTTAAGTTAACTTTTGCATTATAGGGTAGTTCATCACCTTTTTATAGTAACGTAGATTTGGATCATCCAGATACAGAAAATGATATGGCAGCGCATGATGACCATGGTGAATGGCGTGTTGGGGATGAACTGTATGTTGGGTTAAAATTTAGCTCAAAAAATGCTGTACAAATTGCCTTGAAACAATACTCGATGAGGGTCCATCAAACGTACACGGTGCTTGAATCAAAACCAACACATTTCACTGTTCGGTGTCCAAATCATTTCGATGGTTGCCCATGGAGGATGAGGGCAATGTTGTCGAAGAAGACAAATTCGTGGCTGGTTAGTAAATGGGGAGGGTTTCATACTTGTGTAAATGTAAGACTTTCCCAAGACCACGAGAAGTTGGACTCAGAGTTTATATCTTCATGCATAATAGGTTGGTATGCGTTGTGTGTATGTATGATCATATTAATTAAGTGGTTTTATTCAGGAATGGTTTTATGATTCACACTTAAGTAATTTGTGCTTGGTAATGTTTTATGCAGGAATGGTTAACCAAGATCCATCAATCTCTATGGCGTTGATACAAGAACGGATAAGCAGCTAGGTTGGATATAAATGCTCATATAGTAAGACATGGAAGGCCAAACAAAAGACAATTGTAAAGGTCTTTGGAGACTGGGATCAATCATACCGTTTCTTGCCATGTTGGCTTAACCATATGCGCAATGTAGTTCGGGGCTTAGCATTTGAAATGGTGACAACTGAATTTTATGCCGGCACTGAGGTCGATGTACGATTTCGTACGTTTAAACAAGTGTTTTGGACATTTAAACCATGTATTGATACACTAGCATTTTGCAAACCCATGCTTCAGGTTGATGGAACTTTCTTATACGGAAAGTATCGACACACTTTGTTGATAGCTACAACACAGGATGGAAATAACTCGGTTATTCCGGTTGCATTTGCTATAGTTGAAGGTGAGACCCTGCAGGCATGGAGTTGGTTTTTGGTACAAATTAGATGCCATGTGACACAAAAGACTGGTTTGTGTCTTATATCTGACCGCCACCAAAGCATCAAGTCTGCTGTTGGAAATCCACAGACAGGATGGCAACCACCAAACGAGCACCATGTTTTTTGCATTCGACATATAGCCAGCAATTTCAACCAAAAGTTTAAGAACGTTGCGCTAAAGCAAGACTAGTTGAAGATGGGTTAGTGTTTAACATCAAACCTTATTATAGAAATTGCATCCAACTGTTATTAATATGTCTTGTTGCAGGATATACGCCATGTAAGGCGGTGTTTGACAGAAGATTACTTAGATTTCGTGAGGGGGGGCAGAGCAGAGTATGGGGAAGGGATGAGGTACACCAAGAGGTTGATTGATGCCATAACAAAAAACCAGGCTAGCGCAAGCACTCACACAGTTCGTCGTTATGATGTTTACGATACTCGGTTTGAAGTGGAGGAAGCGTTTGACGCTGTGCAGCTGATTGCTGGCCGAAAATATATGGTCATGTTGTCTGACACACCGAGCTGTGACTGTGGACGGTTTCATTACGTGTCCCAGGCATGTTAATGTCAAATTCGACTGCAGGTGCCTCCTGAAGTGGAATTGGGGCGAACTGTCTTGCTTCCAAAACCCTGTACTCTTGCCCTATCATTTGCATCACATTTAGGGATTGTTGCCTGATCTGGTCAAGCATGGTGTTGGGGCCCTGAGTCGCCATCCCTACCTCCTCTGATGCCATATAATGGATATTCTCCACAACGTCAACCTAAATTTGTAAAAAAAGGCAGTTCATTAGGGCTTAATAAAAACATGGCTTATATAACAACCAACTATTGTAAGTTAACCATACTGAGCGCTCCGACACAACATGATTCCTGGTTATCCACCGACGAGTGTTCAGATTATACCACCGCATGTAGTCTGAGTTTTCAGCTAGTAAACCCTCTTGTAGTGGGTTTGTATATACAAAATCAGTTTGACGCTGCCAAATGTTGATCAGTGGCTGATAGACCTGGTTCCAATTCTCCCCAGCCTTCCCCTTCTGTGTGATGCCATGCAGATTATCAGGTTGTCGAGGGGGAGAAGGAATGTCTTGCTGCATCCCAAATTGTCGCATCACCCGATCCTGTTGGTGCCACTCAACTATGTTTGTGTAAAGCAGCGGAACTACCACTCTCCAACACTCTACTCCTTGCAAACACACTGCAGGTAACGTTTGCATGACCTCATTTGTGTAGGGAGTCCATACAATCTACACAACAAAAGCAAGTGGTTAGTAAAACAAATATTATTCATGTTTGGTCAACGATGGACATTTTTGTGTTGGCCCAACTTACATCAGAATGCTTCATCTGGTCAAAGGCACAACGATAAAAATCAATGTCTTTCCTAACTGCCTTGAAAGTTTCAAACCCCAACCACCTACAATAGAGGTTATCACAAAAGTCGTTAAACGCGGTTAACCGTGGGTCAAATAACATAACACAAAAATATTACAAGTATGAAACGCACTAAACCTTGCGGCATACGGCGTCCCTATAGGTCTACCCTGTATCATCACGTTTAGAGCAATAGCTGGAAATCTATCCCAAGCCTACACCTGTAACAATAGGTGAAGCCCGTAAATTCCTGTCCGCTCATATTTCGTCGATAAACATAATTCACGATACAAATAGCTTAAGGCTGCAGATCCCCAACTATATTGGCCACACAAGTCTAAGTCTTCCAACAGAGGCAGATATTTTAACGAAACCCGACTGCTAGAATGATAAGGAAATATTACACCCCCGATTAACCGTAATGTATGCTCTTGTATACCTCAATAATTGTAGTTCACTACCCATATGATCTGCAATGTTTGAAAAATTGTCTGATAGCCATTTTATTTTCAAACAACCAACCTGAAAGGCATCTTCGGGTGGATATATATCAAACAGATTAGCCACCATCGAACTCCAGTCACGAGCATGTGTGTCCACTATCAAAGGTAAACCATCAACACGTAAACCAACCTGAATGGCCATATCTTGTAACGTAATGGTGCACTCTCCCGGTGGCATATGAAATGTATGTGTTTCAGGCCTCCACCTCTCAACAAGTGCTAACAGTAACGCGGGCTCTATTTGAAAAAAATAAAGTTGGGCAACACCAAGAAAGCCTACCCTCTACAAAAGTGACATGATCACTTCTGGCACACCCTGTGTACCACTACGAAGAGCCAATGCACGCCTACATTTCAAGATTCGATCTGGCTTTCCATTCCAAACTGATTCTGACACGTGCACGTTTTGAAACCTCAACAGCGACGGATCTTCTGGACCCGGGTTCACTTCACGGGACTGCGACGATGAGGCCATACTGCATTAACAGTAACATAAAATATTTATAGATCCATCTTAACAATTTTCTAAATTAAATGCTTTTTAATTTAATGACCTAAAAACAAACAACAAAGAATAATTACATAACACCTAAAATATTTACATTACATAAAATATTATTTAACTTAATGATTTAAAACATAACACCTAAAATTAAAAAATTAACATCATACCATGCCATTTAACTAACATAATACCAAAAAATTTCTTTAAATTCTTTTATTCAAAAACTTACAATGCACAATTTAACTATCATAAAACTCAAAAATTAAGCATAAAATTATACAAATAATTTAACTAAAATAATTTACAGCATACATTTTTAAGTAACATAACATTAAATTTTTTTTGTAGTATCCCATAAAAAAATTCCACCATTTATCTTCACTACCATAATACAAAACAAAACAATAATTAAAAATAAATCAATTGGAGAATAGGGTTACCTGCTAAATCCTAAAGAAATGAAGCTCAAAACTTCAAGAGGAGGGGAACTTCTACTCAAGAGAAGCAATTGAAATGGTGAAGTGCTCACTGAAATGGTAAAAACACAGAGTGAAATGGTGAGGACCACTGGGCTTTAAAGGGGCGACTGTGCCACGTGTCTGCTCCCTGTTAGTTACGTATTTTCAAAATACGTAACCCTGGTCAAGGTTGCTGCACCTGCCATGCCTGGGTTACGCACTGTGCCTATGCGAAATGTCAAGAGGCTTTACGTAGCGTGGACTTGCGTAATGTATGGGGTCTTGCCACGTGCCCGACATGCACTTGTTACGGTTTTCGGGTGTACGTAATAATTATTACGTATTTCGAGGATGCGTAATAGAATTGTCGATTTGACATTTTCTACCCTAGACACCTAATATGTTTAAATTCTACCCCATTTTAAAAAATATTTTTAAAAACTACCCCCTGATGGTTAAAAACCCGTTAGCTTAAATGGCAGGTACTTTAGCAAACTGGAAGTCATTATTCCACTCATTGTCATCTCTCTCTGTAAGAATTCACTTCAACAGTCAATGTCTAATACATACAGTTAAAACACCAATTTTAGAAATACAACAGTTAAAAAAAAAGTGCAATTCTCATATATCATGCGCACAAATTCAGATAAATCATAGATTCATAGGTAGTATAATTATATGTTAAGTTACTTGCATTTTACATGACTTATTGTCATCTTTATACATAAACGTTAGTATTTCATAAAGAAAAAAAAATGCAATTTACATTTTTTTAAATATTTTTTATTATAGATAAAACTTAAAGCTGTAAAGAAAAAAAAACAAAATATTTCTATTTTTTTAATAAAATTTCATTTATATATAAATTTTGTAAAAGGAAAATGTTAATTTGATTAAATTTAGGACACTTTAATCAAAATTTTATAATGTAGCTAATAATTCTTGAAACTCTTTTTTTTGTGTCCTATAGGTATATATTTTTGGGATCTTCATGTTCGTCCCAAGTCACATATCTAGATATAGTGAAGCTCTATCATTTATTTTTATACACAAGGTCTTGAGACTGTGACCTTGCCTAAACGATGTCAAACCACTTACCATTTGAACCAACCCATATTGGTGACTTTAAACAAATTTATTATATTATTTTTTAATATTTTTTATTTATTTTATTTTATTGTTAATTATGATGATTTATTAATATTTCAATATCATATAATGAATACATTTATAGTTCATTTTAACTTTTGAGAATCTTAGTTTAATGTGTACCAAAAAGAAATCAATGGATTGATTACAGTTTGAATACTTTTATGTATAAGTTAAAGCTTAATTAATATGATTGAAGTACCCAATTAACTAATTGTTTTTTTATCAAATTATTTTCTAAAATTATTTTTTTTTTATTAAAATTTTAAGTAAGTGAACTTCAGTGTAGTTATTATCATTTATTTTAATTTTAAAAGTTTCAGTTTAGTGTGTATTAAAAATTTCATTAATTTGAATTTTAGCTATAAATATATGTATTCATAACTATTTAGATAAAGTATGTGTAATTTAATTAAATCAATTGTTGCATAACTTCTAAAAAAAAAAAAACTTAACTATAGTCATAATATTAATAACATATTGAAGATATACATTATCCCTCAATGTTAAGGAAAATCTTTTGTCACTACTCAATGATTTTTTCTGTGAAAAGTTTGTAAAAAAAATTAGTTTTAATACCTATAAATATAAATTTTAAATCAAGTCTTATTTTAATATAATTGAATGATGCAGTTAATATTTTTTTAATACTTACACAATTAACTAATTAATTATATGTTTGTGAATATATGTTAACATGATTTCTAACAATCAACTAATGTAATAATGATATTATTATTTTATTGGAAAAAATTAAAACCCATGCAAAACATATAACATTTATTTAAAAATAATAATTTTTAAGAAAAATAATAATTTAAAAATAAAATCCCATAAGCCTTTTAAGAAATAATCAAAAAATTTTTTTGCCCTAGCTCAAGCGAGAATCTCTTATCGCTTGAGCGAAAATTGTCTCACTTGAGCGAAAATTTGGCATGTGAGTTTCACTCAAGCGAAAATACATTCATTTAAGCGAAAATCCATCAAAAATCAATCATTTGACTCTCGTTCAAGTAAGATTATACTTGCTTGAGCGAGATTTGTCAAAAAACACTCTCCATTTCACTTACAGTCTCGCTCAAGCGAGAATGGGCTCGTGTGAGTCAAAATATCAGCATTTTGGCAAACGGACCAACTTCCTTACCCTCTATCTTTCTCGAATGGCCTTCGAAGGCCACCAAATTTTAACACAAATTATTTCTCACTAATTATGACTTGTGACCGCTAGTCATACCTCAAATTTCTAAGAAAACTGAATAATTTTTTGTAACTAAACGCAGCTAAAGTTTTCTATTTTTTTAGAAAAATAGAGAAGTCTTTAAAGAAGTTTTCCAAGAAAACTGAAAAGTGAAAAAAAAATTTCAAGAATTTTTGTAGCTATTTCAAGAAAATAAAAATTTTAAAAAATAAAGAGAAAACTTTTCTCAAAAAACTAAAATAATTTTCTATAACCAAACATAGTCTAAAATACTTCTAAAATTCTTTCTCATAAACCAAACCTAAATTTTCAACTCTTTTCACTAGGGATGGCAAAACGGGCCAGGCCCAACGAGCTGGCCCGCCAAGCCCGCCAAATTTGGCGGGGCGGACAAGAATTTTTAGCCCGCCAAAACCTTGGCGGGGCGGGCCGGCCCGACGGGCCCCCGCCAAAAGAGAAAAAATATAAATATTACTAATTTATACTTTATTTTATTAAAATATATACTTTAATTTTCTAAAATTAAAAAAAAAAGTAACATCTCTTACTATTTATACATTTCTTTTAATAATATTTTCTTTAATTTTTTTAAAAAAATTATTTTTTTAATCTTAATTTGACATATTTTTTTAAAAAAAATTACAATTTTAACTTTGGCGGGCCGACCCGCCAGCCCACCGGGCCCGCCTTAGGCGGGGCGGGCCCTGAATTTTGACCCGTTTAACTTGGCGGGGCGGGCCAGGGCCCGGCGGGCCAACCCGTTTTGCCATCCCTACTTTTCACAATATTTTATTTGTACAATTTTCTTTCTCACATTACTCACAATCAATCAAGGCAGGATTGTCTTAATTTGACCTTTGATCTTTCAAGCTCAAGTTTTAGGGAATGTAATTCCATTAAATCTTGATAAGATCCGGCTCAAGTCTAAATAATATATCAAACCAAAAAAACAAAATAATAGTCTAACAAATTTTTGGGATTTTTTTGAATCACTTTTTTTTTCCAATTAACTGAGGAATTTTTACATGTAACTAAGTTTTATTACACATCCAGGTGAATCATAATTACAGAAAAAAGATGATACAACTAGAACTGAAGTGACATTTCTGCTATCAGTGTTTATCTATATATCAATTAACAACACCCTCAAATTATGGAAAAGAGCAAACAATATAGGTATTAGGTGATCTACATCTCTAGTCTGAAAGCTTCTAAACATTCTTCAAGGTCATTCATTCCATCACACTCACTCTTGCGGTGCCAAGGAAAGAATTAGTGCTGCAAGGGTTTTGCACCACCACCAGCCTCCTCCACATTGATAGGAGTAGATGAACCACTCCTTCTGGAATGTTTCCCTCCTGAATATGGTTGTGCACCACCACCAGCCTCCTCCACATTGATAGGAGTAGATGAACCACTCCTTCTGGCTGAATGTTGCCCTGTGATTGTCCTTCCCATAAATTTTCCTGCTTTGCTCAGCCCACTACCAAAAGCACCAACAAGCCCAGCTCCAGCACCAACACCACTGCCAACAAGCCCAGCTCCAGCCCCAACACCACTGCCAACAAGCCCAGCTCCAGCACTAACACCACTGCCAACAAGCCCAGCTCCAGCACTAACACCACTGCCAACAAGCCCAGCTCCAGCACTAACACCACTGCCAACAAACCCAGCTCCAGTACTAACACCACTGCCAACAAGCCCAGCTCCAGCACCAAGTCCACTGCCAACAAGCCCGGCTCCAGCACCAATTCCACTGCCAACAAGCCCCGCTCCAGCACCAATTCCACTCCCCACAAGTCCAGCACCAGCAACAACACCACTACCAACCATTCCAACACCGGCCCCAACTGCCGATGCCGCACCATCTAGTGCATCCATTGTACTCCCTATAACTCCCTCCTCTTTAAGCTTCTTCCTTTCCTCTAGTATCTTTTTCTCCGCTTCCAGTGCAACAAACTGTTCTTTCTTGTTAAATTCATGATAGAAGATCTGAAATTTCAATGGGATTGTAACTCTCAATCAATCAAGTGAACATGAGCAGGAACTAAATGATAATATGATCATAAAAGATAGAGCAGAAAAAAAAAGAGGAAAAAATTCACATTCTCAATTTTCATTTAAACTATGCTAATGATGGTATGAACATGGGCAGTGACTAAACTATGCTAGTGATGGTAAGATCACAAAAGGTAGAGCAGAAGAAAAAGGGAGGAAAATTTTCACACTTTCTCGATTCTCATCCATATTATATCAAAGATGTCCCAGAAGTTTTGTAACGATCTCATCGTCAGATACAAATAAATCAATGCATATTTATTTATACCTTCATTGTTAAGGTTCCTCGATCCTTTTTGTCTTTCACTCTCAGTGTATTGAGCGATGCCAACAGCCTCACCTCAATCTCCTTCTCAGTTTCTGCTTCCAGATCAATAAGTGGTAGTTTTGCTATTCCTAATCGCTTATCTTGCCCAATGTCTTTATCAAAAACCTATTTGCAAAGCCATGAAAAATCATTATGATAATTTTCTTAAATCAATCATGGCACAGAAACAATCTAATAAGAATCTTGCAGTTACAAGGAGATAACTCAAAGGTTCCAAACCAAAATATGGGGGGTAGAGACAGCAATAAACCTTTAGGCTAAGAAGATAAAGTACTAACAGTGGATCTAGATTGTGAAAAGGAATTTCACAAATTTTCTATGAACTCACACCACATAAGAAACGTTCCATTTTTTTTTGGGAAACATTGGAATAACAGACCTTCCATTTCATTTCAACTCTATTTTAAAAAAATAACAACCACGATGCAACAAGTGCAACACATAACATGGTTATTCTTTCAAAGAAAGTGATTATGCATTTCAATTTTACAATTTTGTTTGAAAATAATGACACTTCACAACATGAAATCCTTGCTTTCTATTATGATATATATTGTATTAATTGATAGTCATTCATAAAAGAATACTTTTGAGAAATAGATTGCTCTTGGTCTTATTTTCATAAAATAATTGTATATAGAATAGGCCCTATCCAGAACAATATGATAATATTTGAATGGTAGTTTTGAAATAAACTACTTGTCAAATCAAAAGCACTTCAATGGACTAATTTAGGATATTTGTCATATCCATGCCTTGAACATATAAAAAAGGCAACCTGATGCTACAAGAGCTCTCATTATGCGCAGGGCTCAGGGAAGGGCCAGACCCACCAAGTGGGTCTAATGTAGGCAGCCTTACCTTGCATTTGCAAGAAGCTGACTCCACAGCTCAAACATGTGACCTCCAAGTCACATGGCAGCAATATCATAACAATAAATTATGAATAAATTTCTTAATTTTTTCCCTGAGTAATTTGTGAAAAAAACATGCCACTGCATATTCTAAAGAAAGGAGACAGACGAAGAAGAATGCAAGGTATTAGTTAAGTCCAACCTCGACAATGAGTGACTGAGTCTCCTTGTCCTCTGCAATCAATTCAAATACCTCATTCCAAACAGGATTCAAGTTGTTATCAATGACCTTCGTCTTAACCTTAAACAGTGGTCGAATATACAACACTACATAAGGATCAGACTTCCCAATCATTTCCATATTTTTTAAATCATTCGCTCTCATTATATTCACTCTAAGTGTTCCCTGGGGTTTAAGCTCCAGTTCACTGCAAAAGTAAATAAATTAGGTGATTAAGCAGTGTATTTGAGCATTAACATTGAAATTGGCATATTCCTAAGGTGCTTAAGCAGTATAAGATATTTGAGTATTAACAATGAAACTGGCATATTCCTAAATCCCTTTTCTTTTTGTACTCTTTTAAGGGGGTGGAGTAAACAGAAAATGAAATGGAAGCACTATTCTCGAGTAATACTTACAATTTCAAACAATTTGAAAGCTGTTTATCAGATATTAATAAGCCACATGTTTTGTTCAGTATGCTGAAAGATATATGGACGGTAGAAAGCTTCCATAAGATTCACATTACCTAGTATCAACAGGTATACCACCAAGAGGAACAACAACCCTATGAGGCCATTGAAGCATATCAGTAACAATTGAGTTCACGGTGTCCTATTTGAAATGTTGTGGAAAAGTTAGAGTGGATTTTAAGTACTTATTCAAAATCTGTAAAAGGGGAAGGGGTAACTTCATAAGATATAACTCACATCAATCATATCTGAAATTCCAGGAAGTGCAGTCAAACTTCCACCAACTGCCTTCAGAGTATAATCAATTCTTGGCTTTGGCTGATTAAATGTTAATGGATAAGTCAGTAATTCCAAAACTGAAAATTAATAGTAGCATTCCAATTTTCTATTATGTAGTAGGCTAGTAGCTAATGCTGATAAAGGAAATCCAAGAATTCAATTAGAAAATTGACTCGGGATGAACAAATAGAACACCTTAATAATGAACAATAATGTCCACTCCAAAATTCATAATCTTGAAAAGGGCATCATCATAACGATGGAGGCCCTATCATCATCACATTGGTAAATTGGAAAAACCAATGAAGCTGGTAGCTAAATGAGATGAACATATGTTCAATGCGAAGGGATCAATTATTGAAGTTTTCGGTTTTTTATTTAACCAACTAAATGTTACATCAATTTCTTCTTGTAAAAAAACAAACTAATGCAAAATGGAGGCATACATATCCAACTTCAAGCCAATGGTCTATCCAATTTTTAATGCAGGAGAGCACAAAAGGGTTTTGCACAAATGAAACTCGGAATGGAAATTGTGAGCCACAAGTCCATCACCCCCCGCCCCCCCCAAAAAAATAAAAAATAAAAACAAGTTACCTCAGCTAGGAGGGCAACAACAACAGCAGAAATGCAGGGGATCTCATCAGCAAGTTGGAATATAACACGGATAATGCTGAAAACCTGGAGATCCTTCAACTGAAGCAAAAAACAACAACCCTCAAAATTTTGCAAAATTTTTATAGGGATGTGAAATTCAACATAGAAGAACCCTGCTGAGTCTAACCTGAATAGGGATTGATGCAACAAGTGCAGCTTCAACAGCCAAAACAATATTGGGATCACCACCCCAACGGAAATCAATGTCCATTATTATTTGACCTTTTTTGAGGCTCTGAACACGAATACCTGCGTAGGTGAAGAAAATATGCATGAATTAATTCTAGATATACAAAAAATGATTCAACATAATAACTGACAAAGGGAGAAACAATATGGGTGGTAAACAAATAGCATTTCATTACATTTTGTTTGATCCTAATAACAACAATCCCATCAATGCTACACTCATTTTCATATATAGATTTTAACAGACAACATTATCTTAAAAGGCTTATCTTGCATATCACAGACCTAAAGTAGCTTCATTTGTCCCAAGACCACACACACAACTCCAACTCTTATTTATCAATTTTATTTAGTAAACTTCAATTGAAAATATTGAATCTCAGGAAAGGATAATTGTTTTCCTCAATTTTGAAAAGATAATAGACAGGATTTTGTTGATTTTAGATAGATTTTTGTTGGGTGACACAGATCAACATGATAATTTTAGTTTTTACCAAGAAAAAATGTTTCATTAGCTTTAACAAGTTTTGAACATGGTCCTGACACAGATCTAGAACATGGTGCAAATTTATTGTCAGAAGGTGTTTCATAAAAAAAACTGAGGTTCCTTCATACTATGAACTGAAATTAATGATGGATTTTTGTTTTACTCATTGAGATTTTAGCTGTAGTTGTGTGTTGGTATTAGTTCATATTACAAGAACTCCTCTGCAAAACTTGAAAATTAAATTCTTAAATTTTATCTTCAATTATTATTATAATTTGAATCTATAATATTTACTCCAAACAAAGAGAATGTATTAAAACAAAGCGGATTAAATAATCAAAATGGCTTAAAAATGCACCAAAAGAGTCCAATGTCCTTTAACATTTACTCCAAACAACCATGAGAAGAGCTCTAAACAAAAGCAGCAAATAAACAAAATCCTTAACAAAGCAAGACCAAAGGGCCGTACTAGAAAATAAAGGTATTTCACTCCAAACAAAAGAGATACATGAGAAATAAAAGGACAAGAGACAAAGCATTGTGAATAAGGATTGGACACATAATACTGTACAATGATATTGTCGGAAACCAAATTTTGTTCTCTTAAAATGTTATAAAATGTTAAAACATACAAAGGAGAGTGGTACCTCCCACAACAAAACAAAAATGAACATAAAAAATTTGGATCTCAATTTTATTTTATTTTTTTTGCATTTGAAAACAGCCTAAAGAAATGTCGTCGAGATAGAATGACAGATCAACCTCATCATCTGAATTTATACATTCCTTAATGCAGTGGTAAATTTAGCAGGGAAGAAAATGAAAAGAAGAATCACAGTAGATCAGTACCTTCAATTTTTGGAGCAACAGTTCCAAGGGAAAGCTTGCTGAACTTCAGCGAAGTAATTCCAGGTGGCCTGTACTCTTCCAAAAGTGGTTCAACAGATTCTTTTATCACCATTGTTGCTGCCTAAAATTAAACAGTTAAAATCAAGATGAAGTCAGCAATTTAAGCAATGCAGGAATAGTGGAATACCCCTCTGAAACAGAGATTTGCAAGAAAACCAATATAGAAAAGTCTCCTATAGCTTAAGTAAAGCAAGATGCATGTTGCAGAGAAATTGGACATAGTTTTTAATCGAACAAGTTTAGCTGTCTCAAGACCTACAGATCACAGGTCACAGAAATAACCTCACAGGCTGCATACATCTAACCTTCCCAAGATCCCACAGTGGTGAAAAACTGAAAACCTCATACATTGAGCTGCTCTTCAAGAATAAAGTTTATTCCAGGGAAAGAAGGAAAATGTGAGGGTGAGATTCAGCACAAGTAGACTGATCATAAATATATTACAGTACTGTTCATATCACCCCAAATACCGAACAAACTCCAGTTTTCAACAAAGAATCCTGAATTTAGTGCCTCCTCATAATCATCAGATCTAACACTCTGTTTTTCTCATTCAAACCAAACATCTACTGGGGTTTTACAATTAAGAAATAATATGATAAGAACTTTGTTCGGGAGAGCCACAAAAGACAAGACAACAGCTAGACATTGTACTAGTCAGTACCCAAGGTCCTATAAACTCCACACCAGAATCTCATACATACAATGTGGGTCTAAAGTCCCATACCTTGCAATTGGATCCAACCACAATATCATGTCATCATAATAAATAAACGATCTAATCAAAATTAAGAATGAAAAATATTCTGTGGATAGGATAACTTACTATAGACACAAAGGAACATCAAGATATAACATATAATATATAGACTCAAATACAAATCAACAACTGTAGATTATTATACAAACATATAACATGAATGCAAGTTTACTCACATCTGCCACGAATGGCCAAAGTTTGGACAGCTGCTTGTTTAGCCATTTCACCTAAAAAAATCCAAGCAAGGAAGGTCATAAAAACTCAAAGAGTACATGCAAAGTAATCATTTCAATTTTTGGAGTTTAGATCATTTCAGTAGAAATCTAAGTAATCATAAATTCACAATAACAGATGAAAATCTCACCTGCTCATATACTGGAAAAGATATCCATTCAGGAAAATCATTGCCACATATTTTCTTTAAATCATCCCTGTTAAGGGACCCAAGGAGTTTAATGTCAACAGCCTGGAGAAAAATGAAGAATGCAATTATGCGAGGATAAAGAAATATATATATATATATATATATATATATATATATATATATCTAAGATTAAAACAGTTTTTCTTTGTCAAATATATAAAGGATCCTTGAAAAGATATCCTTGTTAGCACCACAGTATTCATCATCAATATGAATCCTTCTAACTTAGGATGCCTTCCCTTTTTATTTTCTTTGGCTTAATCACAGTATAGAATCCACAATCTACACTTGTAATTCATTGCACAGCGATAAAACAGAGTCCAATGTTATTAGCACAGGTTCCTGGTTCAAATTTTCCCATCATATTCCATTTATAATATCAGATAATGGACCACCATGGAGTTTTACACAACTAACATTTATGCACTTATAGACTTTCACTTCATCAAAATAAGGACCCTGATAATTACAAAACAAGATATATCTTTTGTTCCAAGACTGATCTGCATTTACAATACTTTTACTCATTCTTGAGTGTAGTTTTAGTTGACATCACTTTAAACCTGTTTGGATCATGGAACAGAAAGGAATGGAAGGGGAACCAGAGGGATGGAAAAATATTCCTATTTTTGGATGATACTTTGGCCAAGGGATGACGGCCAGAAGGGCAGGAATGTTGGTTCTTTTGCCAGCACTTGATCAAAGCAGTGGAATAGCTCTTTCCTTTTCGTTCAAAATTGTCAACTTACCATTGTACCCAACTATCCTCGAAATTAATAGCAACAACCAAGTTTATCTCACTAGGTGGAGTCAACTATATGGATCATCAAGAGTTTGGTATCTTTTTGAATAGTTTAATAACTAAGCCAAGCAACCTAGAAAAAATGATCATTAGCACCCCCCCCCCCCCCCCTCCCAAACATAAAATTTTGCATATCCCTGAATCTTTACCCACTAACAGTTCTATGGTACTTTCACATTCAACCTGAACCATAATGCCTTGAAAGCATCAACGATATTTCTCAAGTCATGATATGTGCATACCGCATATAGTTTTTTGATGGTGGGAAATATAGATAATTATGAATTTGTGGGATATTAAAATTTAGAAAAGATCAACATTGTCTTCAAAATTTCATATTTTGATGCTACAATTCTACAAGTCTACAACTTTTCAGTTTTCACTAAGAATCAGAACTAGGTTGATAGAGGTCTAATCTAAAGGCTCAATTCCTAGAACAGTTACATTCTATTCTTTTAAGGCAGTGGTGGTGACTGGCATTTCTAGACAAGAAAAATTCAAAGTCAGAGACATTGCTGATAACCAATTCTGTAAATTGACAAAACATCCCTTCAGTACTTTTAGCCAAATCAATACTCTTGCTACTACTGTCCTTCCCTATGATTCTTTCTCACATTGGTTACACCTCTTCTATCATTGATCATCAAATTCTTCAACATTGCCCAGTACAAAGAAATCCACATTTCTCTAATTCTTTCAAAACATTGATCATCAAAACCCAAATTCAAAACAAACAAAACAAATCATCAGACCTTTGCAATTCTCTTAGAACTACGGTAACTCATCATGCGTTGCCATGCAGCCATCAATGCTATGCCGAGCAACATCCCCATAAAAATTCCAGAAAACAAACCCATTTTTTTTTCTTCCAAGATTCCAAACAACGCTACCCTTTTAATACAATACCTGAAAAAGGAAAATCCAAAAGAACACTCAAAACAAGCAAATCAAAACCAAGGATACCCAAATGAAAAAAGCACACAAATTTAGGAAAGATAAGGATCACAAGGCACTAATCAAATGCCAAAACAGAAACTTACTGTGAGATTTGAGAAGAAGATCAGAAAGAGACAAAATTGGGGAAATGAACACTAAAATTGTTGAGATGAGAATTGAAAAGACACCAAAAAGGTGCAACTGAAGGGGAAAACACAAGTGTTATTTATTTTCTGTTTCTGTTTCTTTAGTTTTCTCTCTCTGTGTGTTTCTAAGTTATGGTCTATTTCTTGTTTGTAACGTCGAATAGAGGGATTGTCGTGCTCTCCACGAGATTGGAATGAGAAGTGTTAATGGGATTTTTTGTTAGGGACTCACTAAACTCGCTCAGCATCCATTAATCATCATCTTTCAATTTTCTTTGATAGTTTCATTTTCTCTTTTGCATCTTTGAATCAATCCGTTCAAGAATATATATATATATAATGCGCTCTTTTGTTTTCGCCACGCCCAAACAAATTTCATTTTTCTCATATCAATGAATTAAAAACTATATTTTTTTCAATTCTTTTGCCACGTGGAAACTATAAACAAATCTTACTAGTAGTAATATATGACATTCCATTGCCGGGGTATATTTAATAATGGTACGATTATGCACATTAGAAAAATAATAAAACAATCGACATAATTTATATAATTAGTTTGAAAATAATTTAATAAATAAATAAATTTGGATGGATAAGATATTTATATTGCATAAATTTAAACTTAAAGTCTCTTTTGTCTCTAAGGAAAATTTATGTAATGCCTATTAACTTAATAAATAATTTTTAAAATTTATAAATTAAAAAGTTTATATTGAAATTGATGTAAAATTTATTAGGTTGTTGAACCTAACTCTCTAGATAACTAAACTAATATAATAAGTTTTTATTTGTTTTAAAGCTTATTGAAACAATATAGCACGATATTAACACTACAAAATGTTTAAGCTTAAATAATAAATAATAGAAAAATTTATTCATATATTCATAGTATAAATTTTATTTAAGATTAGATAATCAAACTAAAAATGACATCTTCCTCGTATATATGTTACTTATTGCTTATTAGTCGTAAAGCTTAAACAATAAAAATTGAATTGACCAAATAAATATCTAATGAAATTAATCATGATAAATTAATAAGTAATTTAAATTTATATTTTACTTAGTCTATTGTATTCGGTTTTTGTTCCAAAAAGTATAAAATATTGAGGGTACACATTAGAAGAGTGTTGAATAATGTGACTTATAATCTTTGTGTAAGAGGTTTCTTAAAAGACATGTTTAAAGTTTTACAAAGCTAGTTTAAACTATTGTCTGAGGATAATTTAGATGATGTTTTGTCTGATTTTCAAAAACCCTTTTAAGACAAACAAGTTTTTTTAAACCAAAAGTAGTTTAAGAAGATATAACAACACATAGATTATTATACTAGTTCACCTCAAAGCAAAAGGCTACATCTAGTCTCTGTTCGTCCCAATAGGAGTTTTATAAAGCATATCCACTCAACAGTGCACACAGCACTGTGTGTACAAGTATTCTTTCTTCACTTAGTATCTTCAAGTTAACTTATAACAACTAAGTATTCTTTTTTTTAGAATTAGCCTTTTCAAGCTAACAACAAGCATTCTTTCGTCAGGCCTCTTCAGGCTCTACAACATACAACAGTGTAAAAAAGGGATTTGGTCGTAAGTCTTACAAACAAGACTTTAAGGAATTGAGCTTGTGGATAACTAAACAAAAAGTTCAAGATATGAAAGAAAGAAAACTTTTTAGATTGTTGTTTACAACAGAATATCAGAGTATGCACAATAGCTTATGAAGCTCTTTGAATATGGTTATGATTGTAGTAGAATAGTTGTTGTAACACCCCTATTTTTATTTTTATATTAAAATTTTGAAGGAATTAAATTATGGTTCTTTAGAACTTTTTAATCTACGTATTATTTATGATTTTTTGGAATTTTTTGGAATTTTGGAATTTTTTTAATAAAAATAATATTTTTTAAATAATTTTAAATTCATATAAGTGACTTAAATTAAAAATATTTACAAGAAAGTGAATTGAAATTATAAGAAAATTTTCTAAAATCCATTTCAAGTAGACTTATCTAAAAATTATCGGTTTGAGAAAAATCTTGATTTTTTCCAATCGTTAAAAAATTTGAAACGTATCAATAAATTTTTATTAACAGAAAATTTTAGATTTTTAAAATTTCAGCTTTATATTACTTATTATAAAATTAGTAGGGACTGATATAATATCGCTAAATTTCAAAAAGGACTCATTTTGAATATTTAAAATATACCGAGTGAAGGGTTACTATTTGACTTAATAATTTTGCCGACAATTACTATGCAAATCACTGTGCATGTATGAAATTTTCAAAAGATGCACAGTAACCTGGAATAAAAAATTCAAAAATGCATAGTACTTTTATATTAAAATAATGGAATGCATAGTAAATTTTTTTCTATAAATACCGAAGGATTTCTTCTTTAGAATTCACAATTTCAGATTAAGTTTTCTTAATATAGTAGTGCTAGTGAGATAGTGGTGGAAGTGAGAGAGAGAAGAAAAGTTTTTGGAGAGAAGGTTCTGCCAAAATCCTAAGGTAAGAATACTTCTCTTTTATATTTTTTAGGTTATTTTCATATCGTTTTTAGAAATCTGTTATTATACTGAAAATAATATTATTTTAAGTTACTATTCTGCATAGTAAACACTATTTCAATAGTAAATTACTATTTCAATAGTAAATTACTATTCAAATAGTAAATTACTATTTACTGTTACTATTTACCGTTACTATTCACGTTTTACTATTTACTGTTACTATTCTCGTTTTACTATTTACTGTTACTATTCACGATTTACTATTCACTATTCACTATTCAAAATTTACCATTTCTGTTTTAAGTAGTAATCTTAATCTTCGTCTTATGCTTATACTGAAATAAGATTGGTATTAATATTTTTAGAAATCGGAGGCGCAAAGCAAATCCATTTTGGGTAACAATTCAAGGTAAGGGGGAGTGAGATAAGAATTATAATATGAAAAGACATAAGAATAATGGGAGGAGTCCCCTACTCCTTTTAAATTTAATAATATTATTATTTTAAAATATTAACTTTTTAACTTAACATTTTTAATAAATTTTAAATTAAATATCCGGTTAACTAACTCTAACATACCTATGCAAAGACTTGGACCATTATGACCTATATGGACTGGACTATACCTATGCAAGGACTTGGACCATTATGACCCATATGGACTGAACTATACCTATGCAAGGACTGGATTATATGGACTTACATATACCTATGCGAGGAATTGACCAAAAGGACTAAAATTGACTATATTAATAATCATTAAATTTTGTATTATGATATGTATTAATGATATTTAATTGATTTGATTATGATTTGATTATGATTGATTAATTGATGATATTTAGTTATGATTGATATTGTTTGATTTTGATTGATGATATTGTAATGTGGAGTTTGAGCATATAGCGAGCATGACGGAAAGCTAAAATTCAGTAAGAATTTCTTACCTTACTCTTTAAATTTTATTATCTTTTATTTCTTCTTAGAAATTATTTTTATTAACTTTATTTTCAATATTTAGAAAAATAAAAATAAAAATTAGTATTTATTTTAGAAAGAAAATATTTTATGAGAATTTATTTAATTAAATCTTGAGTTAAAGAAAAATTTTATAATTTTAAGTATTTTTGGTTAATAATTATTCTCTTTTAATAAAACAAAATTTTTTTTGAAAGAAAATTGTTTTATTTTTTCCAACTTAATAACTAAATATATTTGGAAATAATTGAGATTCCTAAATTTGATTTTGTTAAGATTTAATTTGAGAAAGATTATGTAAAGTTTTATATGATAAAGTTTTTAGATATTTAAGGCTTAGAAACTCAATTTCAGTGAGATTCAAAAACTGTACCAAATTTATTTCTGTGGGATAGAAATTCAGAGAACTGAGAAAATATACAGTTTATTGAAATGATATTGTAAACCTTTAAGGGATTTAATAATTGAGTTTCTAAAAGCCTTAACCAACTCAATACGCGAGTAGTTCATGCATCATGGATAATGAAAGTGAAATGAAATAATATTGTCTGGGGACGGATTATAGAAACCGAGGATACATTAGAGGAGGCTTATTTACGAGCCTTGGGATGAGAGAGTGTGAAAGGGTGCTTCAGGGGACCTGGGGTAGCTCCCTAGTGTCGGGTACTTTTACAATAAAAACTTTCTCAATCTGACTAGTCTCTAAGTGTTTCCATGCCAGTTGAGCTGTTCATATTATTATTATCCGGACTTATGGAACAGTGTAAACTCCTGGTTGGCCCAGTGCAAATTAAAATTTAAGGGCCCACATATATAGATAAGTTATGATGAAGATATTGCATAACATTCATGCATTCATAATTGATTGTGTATGTGATTGTGATTGATATTATTATGTATTGGTTGTGAAAACCCTTTGTTGCTTATGTCTTATTCGGAAATATTATATTCTGTTTCTCACTCCTTTCTCCGTGTTTTTGTTTCATATATTCTAAATTGATGATTCAGAGGGAAGGATCGAAGAATTTCAGCAGTAAATATAGCACGTTCTAGAAAGGGAGCTCGGTATGAATACCGTGGTCCAATGAATAAATAATGTTAATAAGTAACTGCTTCTGGGCCATGGAGTTTCCTCTCTTTCTTATAATGTTTAATGTTTATTTTCTTCGGATGAATGTACAAATACTTTATAAAGTTTTTAATAATATTTGTGAGGTATTTCAGAAATAATGTATATAATTTATTCCGATAGTTTCTTTTTAACAATCATATCTTTAGTAAAAAAAAAAAAATTATGAGTTTTTCTAGAATTTATTAAGGTGTAACAAAGGGTGTTACAAAGTGGTATCAGAGCAGTTAATCCAATAGGCCTGGGGAAAAGGTCTATCTTGCTTTGTCTGTAAACTCTGTATAGGTAAAATATCTGACTTGGTAGTAACTGTGATTGATGTGACAAATCTCAGTTACTGTGAAACAGGAAACTAATGGCTGGAAACGATCTTGCTGGAGTTGTAGAACGCTTAATCAATGCAATGGGAGCACGTGAAGGTCAAGGTAACGATGCCTTGAGAAGGCTGGACCTATTCGAAAAACGCAATCCACCTCGTTTCAAGGGAGGATATAACCCCGATGGAGCACAAATCTGGATTCGAGAGATAGAGAAGATCTTTCGAGCATTGCAATGTAATGAAGCTGATAAGGTAGTCTTCACTACTTATGCCTTATCTGAGGATGCCGAACATTGGTGGGATAGCATGCGTAAACAATTCGAAGTCAACGACGTGGAGATCACTTGGGACTATTTCAAGGATATGTTTCTAGAGAAATACTTTCCAGCTGATGTTAAAGAGAAAAGACAATTCGAATTCCTGTCGCTGACCCAAGGAAATATGACCGTTGGAGAGTACGCATCCAGGTTTGAAGAGCTATCTCGTTTTCATTCTCATTATAATGATGCTACTAATGAAAGAGATCGGTGTGCAAAGTTTGTAAATGGACTGCGGCCAGAAATTAAGGAAGCTATACGAATGCAGGAAATCCGTGAATTTTCTGTATTGGTAAATCGCTGCAGGATCTTTGAAGAAGACCATAAGGATAGAATGACCAAAAGTCGTGAGCCCATTCACAAGGCAGGAGAAATAAGAAGTGGAGGACCTCACCATCACCAAAGAAGAGATTTCAGAAGGAATAAGCCTTACCAAGCACCATTTCGCCGGTTTGGAGCAGCATCTGTTCCTAACAGACCCCAAGCTTCAACTGGAAGCTATTATCCAACATCTGCACTAAATTTTAAATGTTTTATCTGTGGAGGACCCCATTTGAAAAGGGATTGTCCTAAAAACACTTATGTTTGCTTTAAGTGTAACAAACCAGGTCATCACATCAAGGATTGCCCAGAGATGAAGAGAGAAAACCCTGAAGGTGCAAGTACAAGCATAAATACTCAAGGAGGCGCGCACAGTGCAGTCGGAAGGCCGAAAGCAAAAGGAAAGGTTTTTGCAATCACTGGAGAAGAAGCATCTCATGCTGATTCCATGGTAGAAGGTAAGTGTATCATTAATAAGATTTCTTTAACTGTTATGTATGACTCAGGTGCATCACATTCCTTTATTGCCAATGACTATGTAGAAAAACTAAAATTACCTGTGATAGAACTTCCATTTGACTTATCTGTACATACTCCTGGAAACAATCCCATTGTCACTTCTAAAGCTTGTTGGAAATGCCCTATTGTCATAGATGGTAGGGACTTTAAGGCTAATCTTTTCTGTTTACCCCTTTCTGGCTTAGAAGTTATTATTGGGCTAGATTGGTTGTCTGACAATCATGTTCTAATAGATTGTCATAATAAAACCATAATGTTTAAAGAACCAGTGAATTTGAATCCTGAGGATTCGAGATTTCTAACCGCCAACCAAGTGAGTGCCTCTTTAAAAGGAGGGGCTCAAGGATTCATGCTATTGCTTTCAACGAAAGGAGAGCAAGAATCAAAAATCAAAAATCTGCCGGTTGTGTGTGAATTTCCTGACGTTTTTCCTGAAGACATCCCTGGTTTACCCCCAGAAAGAGATGTAGAATTTTCCATTGATCTAGTACCTGGAGTTGGACCCATTTCAATTGCACCATACCGAATGTCACCTCTAGAATTAGCAGAGTTGAAAAAACAACTTGAAGAGATGATAGAGAAGCAGTTTATACGACCCAGTGTATCCCCCTGGGGTGCACCAGTGTTGTTGGTTAAGAAGAAGGATGGTAGCATGAGGTTGTGTGTAGATTATCGACAACTGAACAAGGTGACAATCAAGAACAGATATCCTCTACCAAGGATTGACGACTTGATGGATCAGCTGCGTGGTGCCACGGTGTTCTCTAAAATTGATTTGAGGTCTGGATACCATCAAATAAGGGTGAAGAAAGAAGATGTATCGAAAACTGCTTTTAGAACACGCTATGGCCATTACGAATATCTAGTAATGCCTTTTGGTGTAACTAATGCACCAGCCGTATTCATGGATTACATGAATAGGATTTTTCATCCATATCTAGATAAATTTGTAGTGGTGTTCATTGATGATATATTAGTGTACTCTAAAAGCAGAGAAGAACATGTTGAACATTTGAAGGTCGTGTTGGAAATCCTGAAAAAGAAACAACTATATGCAAAGCTGTCGAAGTGTGAATTCTGGTTGGAAGAAGTGAACTTTTTAGGACATGTAATTAGTCAAGGAGGAATAGCTGTAGACCCTTCCAAGGTGGAGGCGGTTTTAAAATGGGAGAGACCAACCACGATCACTGAGATTAGAAGTTTCTTGGGCTTGGCTGGATACTATAGGAGATTCATTGAAGGATTTTCAAAGCTAGGATACCCATTGACCAAGCTAACACGGAAAGGACAACCTTTTGTGTGGACGACACAATGCGAGAATAGTTTTCAAGAGCTGAAAGATCGACTTACTTCTGCGCCGGTGTTAGTACTCCCCGATCCACATCGAAGTTTTGAAGTTTACTGTGATGCGTCTAAACAAGGACTAGGAAGTGTACTTATGCAAGACAAGAAGGTTGTAGCCTATGCATCACGACAATTAAGGCAACATGAGATCAACTACCCTACCCATGACTTAGAGTTAGCCGCTGTAGTTTTTGCCTTAAAGATTTGGAGGCACTATCTATACGGTGCAACATTCGATGTGTTTAGCGATCATAAAAGTCTCAAGTATTTATTCGACCAAAAGGAGTTAAACATGAGGCAACGGAGATGGATGGAGTTCTTAAAGGACTACGATTTTGAGTTGCAATACCATCCTGGAAAAGCGAATGTAGTAGCTGATGCTTTAAGTCGAAAGTCTCTACATGCGTCCACGATGATGATAAAAGAGCTGGAATTGATAGAGAACTTCAGAGATCTTAACCTAGCAGTAAAGGTTAATGCTAACAGCTACAGATTAGGAGCGTTGCAAGTGACAAATGAATTCCTGAGGCAAGTTTTAGAGGCTCAACGAGAGGATGAATTCCTGCAAGAGAAGAAAGAACTCTTGAAACAAGGAAAAGAAGTCGAGTTCAATGTGGGAAACGACCAATTATTGAGATATAAGGATCGAGTGTGTATCCCTGACAAAGAGGAGTTGAGGAAAGCAATTCTAGAAGAAGGCCATAAAAGTTATATGAGCATTCATCCCGGAACTACTAAAATGTATCAAGATTTGAAGAAGTTATTTTGGTGGCCTGGAATGAAGAAAGCGGTGGCAGAGTATGTGGCTGCATGTCTAATTTGCCAGAAGGTTAAAGTGGAACACCAAAAACCCCCTGGAATGCTACAATCAATGGAAATACCGGAATGGAAATGGGATAGCATTACCATGGATTTTGTGACTTCTCTACCTAAAACTCCATTAGGACATGATTCGATATGGGTAATAGTTGATAGACTAACAAAGTCTGCCCACTTTATTCCCATCAATATTCGTTACTCTATGGAGAAGCTGGCAAAATTATACATCGAGGAGATTGTGAGATTGCATGGAATTCCTTCAAGTATCATTTCTGATCGGGACCCTCATTTTACATCACAATTCTGGAAGAGCTTGCACAAGGCTTTGGGAACAAGACTGCGTCTGAGTTCAGCATATCATCCTCAGACGGATGGATAATCAGAAAGAACAATCCAATCTCTAGAAGACTTGTTACGAGCTTGTGTGTTAGAGCATAAAGGAAGTTGGAATCAATTCTTACCATATGTGGAGTTTACCTACAACAACAGTTTCCATGCTAGCATTGGCATGGCACCTTTTGAAGCATTATATGGAAGAAAATGTAGGACCCCGCTATGTTGGTTTGAGACTGGTGAAAACTTGATGCTAGGACCAGAGTTGGTACAACAAACCACGGATAAAATCAAAATAGTTCAGGAAAAGATGAAGGCAACACAGAGCAGGCAGAAAAGTTACTATGACAAAAGAAGAAAGCCGCTCGAATTTCAAGAAGGCGATCATGTATTCTTGAAAGTCACACCTATGACTGGGGTCGGTCGGGCAATGAAATCTCGAAAACTAACTCCTAGATTTATCGGTCCATACCAAATAATTCATAAAGTTAGTCCCCTTGCCTACCAAATAGCATTACCACCTTTTCTTTCTAATATCCATAATGTTTTTCATGTGTCAAACTTGCGAAAGTATATATCTGATCCTACACATGTTATTGAACCTGATGTCATACAAGTTAAAGATAATCTTACATATGATGCACCACCTGTTAGAATAAGTGACAGAAGAATAAAACAATTAAGAGACAAGACAATTCCGCTTGTAAAGGTTATTTGGAGTGAAACGAGAGGAGAAGATGCTACATGGGAACTAGAAACTGAGATGAAAGAGTCTCATCCTCATTTGTTTTACTGATTATGTAAATTTCGAGGACGAAATTTTCTAAGGGGAGTAGAGTTGTAACACCCCTATTTTATTTTTATATTAAAATTTTGAAGGAATTAAATTATGGTTCTTTAGAACTTTTTAATCTACGTATTATTTATGATTTTTTGGAATTTTTTGGAATTTTGGAATTTTTTAATAAAAATAATATTTTTTAAATAATTTTAAATTCATATAAGTGACTTAAATTAAAAATATTTACAAGAAAGTGAATTGAAATTATAAGAAAATTTTCTAAAATCCATTTCAAGTAGACTTATCTAAAAATTATCGGTTTGAGAAAAATCTTGATTTTTTCCAATCGTTAAAAAATTTGAAACGTATCAATAAATTTTTATTAACAGAAAATTTTAGATTTTTAAAATTTCAGCTTTATATTACTTATTATAAAATTAGTAGGGACTGATATAATATCGCTAAATTTCAAAAAGGACTTATTTTGAATATTTAAAATATACCGAGTGAAGGGTTACTATTTGACTTAATAATTTTGCCGACAATTACTATGCAAATCACTGTGCATGTATGAAATTTTCAAAAGATGCACAGTAACCTGGAATAAAAAATTCAAAAATGCATAGTACTTTTATATTAAAATAATGGAATGCATAGTAAATTTTTTTCCTATAAATACCGAAGGATTTCTTCTTTAGAATTCACAATTTCAGATTAAGTTTTCTTAATATAGTAGTGCTAGTGAGATAGTGGTGGAAGTGAGAGAGAGAAGAAAAGTTTTTGGAGAGAATGTTCTGCCAAAATCCTAAGGTAAGAATACTTCTCTTTTATATTTTTTGGGTTATTTTCATATCGTTTTTAGAAATCTGTTATTATACTGAAAATAATATTATTTTAAGTTACTATTCTGCATAGTAAACACTATTTCAATAGTAAATTACTATTTCAATAGTAAATTACTATTCAAATAGTAAATTACTATTTACTGTTACTATTTACCGTTACTATTCACTTTTTACTATTTACTGTTACTATTCACGTTTTACTATTTACTGTTACTATTCACGATTTACTATTCACTATTCACTATTCAAAATTTACCATTTTTGTTTTAAGTAGTAATCTTAATCTTCGTCTTATGCTTATACTGAAATAAGATTGGTATTAATATTTTTAGAAATCGGAGGCGCAAAGCAAATCCATTTTGGGTAACAATTCAAGGTAAGGGGGAGTGAGATAAGAATTATAATATGAAAAGACATAAGAATAATGGGAGGAGTCCCCTACTCCTTTTAAATTTAATAATATTATTATTTTAAAATATTAACTTTTTAACTTAACATTTTTAATAAATTTTAAATTAAATATCCGGTTAACTAACTCTAACATACCTATGCAAAGACTTGGACCATTATGACCTATATGGACTGGACTATACCTATGCAAGGACTTGGACCATTATGACCCATATGGACTGAACTATACCTATGCAAGGACTGGATTATATGGACTTACATATACCTATGCGAGGAATTGACCAAAAGGACTAAAATTGACTATATTAATAATCATTAAATTTTGTATTATGATATGTATTAATGATATTTAATTGATTTGATTATGATTTGATTATGATTGATTGATTGATGATATTTAGTTATGATTGATATTGTTTGATTTTGATTGATGATATTGTAATGTGGAGTTTGAGCATATAGCGAGCATGACGGAAAGCTAAAATTCAGTAAGAATTTCTTACCTTACTCTTTAAATTTTATTATCTTTTATTTCTTCTTAGAAATTATTTTTATTAACTTTATTTTCAATATTTAGAAAAATAAAAATAAAAATTAGTATTTATTTTAGAAAGAAAATATTTTATGAGAATTTATTTAATTAAATCTTGAGTTAAAGAAAAATTTTATAATTTTAAGTATTTTTGGTTAATAATTATTCTCTTTTAATAAAACAAAATTTTTTTTGAAAGAAAATTGTTTTATTTTTTCCAACTTAATAACTAAATATATTTGGAAATAATTGAGATTCCTAAATTTGATTTTGTTAAGATTTAATTTGAGAAAGATTATGTAAAGTTTTATATGATAAAGTTTTTAGATATTTAAGGCTTAGAAACTCAATTTCAGTGAGATTCAAAAACTGTACCAAATTTATTTCTGTGGGATAGAAATTCAGAGAACTGAGAAAATGTACAGTTTATTGAAATGATATTGTAAACCTTTAAGGGATTTAATAATTGAGTTTCTAAAAGCCTTAACCAACTCAATACGCGAGTAGTTCATGCATCATGGATAATGAAAGTGAAATGAAATAATATTGTCTGGGGACGGATTATAGAAACCGAGGATACATTAGAGGAGGCTTATTTACGAGCCTTGGGATGAGAGAGTGTGAAAGGGTGCTTCAGGGGACCTGGGGTAGCTCCCTAGTGTCGGGTACTTTTACAATAAAAACTTTCTCAATCTGACTAGTCTCTAAGTGTTTCCATGCCAGTTGAGCTGTTCATATTATTATTATCCGGACTTATGGAACAGTGTAAACTCCTGGTTGGCCCAGTGCAAATTAAAATTTAAGGGCCCACATATATAGATAAGTTATGATGAAGATATTGCATAACATTCATGCATTCATAATTGATTGTGTATGTGATTGTGATTGATATTATTATGTATTGGTTGTGAAAACCCTTTGTTGCTTATGTCTTATTCGGAAATATTATATTCTGTTTCTCACTCCTTTCTCCGTGTTTTTGTTTCATATATTCTAAATTGATGATTCAGAGGGAAGGATCAAAGAATTTCAGCAGTAAATATAGCACGTTCTAGAAAGGGAGCTCGGTATGAATACCGTGGTCCAATGAATAAATAATGTTAATAAGTAACTGCTTCTGGGCCATGGAGTTTCCTCTCTTTCTTATAATGTTTAATGTTTATTTTCTTCGGATGAATGTACAAATACTTTATAAAGTTTTTAATAATATTTGTGAGGTATTTCAGAAATAATGTATATAATTTATTCCGATAGTTTCTTTTTAACAATCATATCTTTAGTAAAAAAAAAAAATTATGAGTTTTTCTAGAATTTATTAAGGTGTAACAGAGGGTGTTACAGTTGTAGCTTCTTGTAAATTTCTCAGTTTCAACAGCTTGAATAAGAGAACAACTTCTCTTTATATGGGCCTTTAAAAGAGTCATTGAGATGAAGAGATAAGAAAATGCTTGAAAAACACGTAGAGCCACTTAAGACGACTTGAACAAAGCATTGACATGTGCAACAGGTGATCGTTTGATGGTCTGAAGTTCTGATACTTTCACACTTTTTTATTTTCGTGAAAGCTTTAAGAAAATGATGTAGTATCATTACTGCACATCAACTATTAATATGAATATCGATTATTGAGAACTGGTGAATTAGTAATCATTCTTTTGTAATTAGGGATACCATTAATATAACATCCTTAATTTTTAAAATAATTTTCAATAAATCAAATAAAATTTCATAAATAATTCAAATTTCTAAAACAGAATTTGAATTAAATAAATACAATATCAGTTTTACAAAAGTCGACCAGCTCTTTAAATTTACAATAAATAGATAAAAGCACTCGGTATTCAGGAGCCGGCCAAGGCTTCCACTAAAATAAACTCCGAGCTGGATGAGTGTCTTCACATATCATGGTTGGGCCCTTCATTCACTGAAAAATAATAATTGTAGAGGGTGATCATAACATATCAAATAACAGTTATTGAATTGGAATAAAAGTCCAATTAATAACTATAAACAAAACCGATCACACTCAGCCAAAAATTCAAACTCGGCAATTCTAATTCACATTCGGTAATTCTAGTCAACCATACTCGGTAATTAATTCACACCCGGCAGTTACAATATTTTGCACTCGGCGAGTAAAACATTTCACACTCGGTAGATACAGCACATCATACTCGGCAAACATAATAATCCACACTCGGCCAATATAACAAACTTCACTCGGCAAGTATAGCAAACTGCATTCGGCAATTCAAGTAAATTGCACTCGGCACTTATTGCATTTCTCACTCGGCAAATATCACAAATCATTCATTCTCAAAAGCGAGACATATACATTCATCATAACAGCATGTTCTCTCAATAACACATAAATCAGTGTATGCACATGCTCAACCAAATGGATCCATTAATATGTATCAACATCAGTATACATGACCAACCAAAATGAGATCATTATACTATTTGTGTTGCAACACTGGCTCCCCGAGCCATATCTCAGCTCTCAGCTGAACCGGCCGTTTTACTGGTATCAAACCGTTTACACCCAATGTGACACCATTACTCTCAGTGACAACGGTGAGTGCCACGGGCCAACCGTTTCCACCCTTATGTGACACCATCACTCTTCAGTGACAACGGCGAGTGCCACGGGCCAACCGATCCAACCATTAACATAATCATCATATAAATATCCCAGGAAGAGTTCATGGAAACCATTCTCATCTCCATCATATACATATATAATCAACACATCAATATGAATGGAAAATAAGGAAACATAAAGCATGTAATTCAATTGGGCTCTTGCATAACATATACACATCATAACATCACCCCAAATCCATTCATAAACTATCTATTTGAAATGTAACGCTCCCCCTACCTAGAATAAGAAGTTCCAGCAGCTTTAATTAAGTCACTGCTCCAGAATTCTGACTGGAATTGCAGTGTTGTTCTACTCCCAAGCTTTTCTTCGTGAAGAGAAACGATGAAGATTTAATTATCTTCGTTGTTTAACAGTTCTAGTAGAAAATTAGAGAGAAAAGGATTATGGTGGTTTCACTTGCAAAAACCCTTAAACTAATCAAACAATAGATGGATATATATATATATCTTTCACGTAGAAGAAACGTGAATGGATAGAAGTACTCTGACACACGTTTCTTTAATAATTAATGAAGGGTTAAGATATTTAATATAAAGGGAACAACACATCAAAATGGGTCCCAATCTTAGAAAATATCTGAAAAGGAATTTACTAGAACGTAGAAGAACAGATTGACGTGGAAAGCTAAAAATATTTATTAATTCTGACTCGGTTTCCTCTTTCTGGCATCTTTACCGAGAGAACTCATCAGAGCCTCTTTCCACTCAGAATTCCTTCTTTTGAAAATATATCAATCAGACATCTCACTCGGTTATACTTATTTCCGAGTCAGAGTCTTACTTCTTTCATCATTTGAAAACTTCTCCACTGAAAGATTACTCGGATATTTTCTCTCTTCAGATTTATTTATTCTTAAACATATTCAATCAGAGTTTAAGTCTATCCAGAAGCACTCTTCCTGGAAAGACTCATTCAGAATGTCTCACTCGGAAGTGTCACAGAGACACTTCACTCGGAAAGTCACTCCACTCAGATATACTCCACTCGGGAGTTTACCAATCAGGACCGAGAAGTACTTCCTCTTCTCTCGGAAACAACCCATTCGGAATCACTCCACTCGGAGATGTTCCGTTTCACTCAGATTTGCTTCACTCGAATGTGTCTCAATCGGACACAGTGTTACTTCGTTCGGAAATAATTCTCTTAATGATGTTTCACTCGGAAACATCTTAAATTCACTTAAAATTATTCTTTTCTATCTTATTTCACTCGGAATCGAATAATTCTCACTCGAAAAATCTTGCCATCAATATTTTTCACTCGGAAATTCATTCAGAATTTCTTCTTTAATCCTTTTTAAGTTATTTTTCTAAAAATCATAAAAATTGGGATGTTACAATTAATATTTAGGGAACATTTTTTATTATATGGTTTTTTGAATCAAAGGCATTTATTACATTAATTGTCCAAAATCATAGTGCCTTGCCTCCAAAACATTTAATTTTTATGAGTTCCAATTTTAAATTAATTGCTAGTTAGCTATTCCAAGGTCCATGTTTGGCGGTGACTCCATTCATCTTATTGTCTTTGGCCAATGCTATCCCCTCCTATAAATGCTAAAAGGATATGTTAGAACCTTTCATGTGTTAGTCAACTTACCCCTTCATCTGTTTTATTTAAAATGATCATATATGTAACATCCTGGTTTAGATTTAATTACCGATTAAGGTTAATTACAAGATTAAGATTATTGATTGAATAATAATAATAATAATGCCAAGTAAAATTACACATGTGCCCTTGGTGGTGAAAAAGGAGTTTCGGTCCCCTCTCTCCCTCATTAATCACGCTGATGTGATTAGCATTGAATAAAGATGTGATTGTTGATTGAGAGGGGTGCTGGCATAGAATAGAGCAATGATAATAGATTCACTTTCATGGTTTCTCACCCACTCTCTACCCATTTCAATTTGGGGATATGCTGAAAACACTCTTGGGTTCTCTCCAGAATTTCCCTAGAGACTCTTCTTCTTCTTTATTGTTCTTCTTCTTCTTCATCTTCTTGTTCCACTCAAACGTTGAGTAGAACCTCGAGTGGGAAGTGGGAACAACGTGGTGGAGAGAACAGCATGGTGCTGAGTGTCTGGGAGGCTGGGATCCTCCACTATTCTGCCTGAACGTTGATGGGTGCTTGGAAACATGGAAGTCCTTCATTGTTGGTAAGGACTGAGCTGTTCGAGTGTGGGAACAGCATTTGGATTCCTCCACTGGACTGAGTGAGAGGACAGCGTGTGCCTTGAAGGCTTGGAACTCTCCACTGGCTGCATGGAGAGCATGGAGTGTCATGGAGGCAGAGTCGTTCGAGAGTGAGTGGCTCGGTGTTCCTCCAAAGCAGAGTACGGTACTGAACGACTAGAAGCTCAAAGAGCTGCTGGAATCTTCATTCCAGGTAGGGGGGCTGATTTACATATCAAATGTATGGTTTATGGACGGGTTCTGGGTGAAATTACTTCACTGTGTTGTGTTGTATTTGTAAATGTGTTGATTGTTGTATACCGATTGAGTGATAGCCCAGATGTGTATTGTTTATGAACTGTGGTGCATGATGATGTCCGTCCATGAGATGTATGTTGATAAACATGAAGGTGCTGAGTGAATGCATGTGTGTTATTATGATTGCCGAGGGAATTATACCGAGAGAGTTGATAAATATCCATGTGTTTATATTAAAATGCATGTTGATGCCGAGTGCATGAGTTTGTTATACTGATCCCCGTGTGTGATTATGTTTAAATGCATGAGATGCTTGTCATTATACATGTGAATGCTGGGTGCATAAGATGGGGACTGTTGTGATAATTCCCGTGTGGGATTTTATGTTAAAAGCATGTTGAACTGTTCTTTACAGGGGGTGTAAAGGTATGATGGTCAAACAATTCAAAATGTACATGTAAGGTAAAATTTGATGTGAGGAGGGCCTTATACAGATACAAATATGGAGTACTCTTGTATACTGGGGCGTAGTACAATGCACTCTGCGGCGGTGTAGCAGTCCGCCTGGAATAGCCTCCTTTGCCTTGACACAATTGGTGGTTGTACCTGTAATTATTCTCCGACGCTCAAGTCAGTATTTTGAAGTACTGTTAGACTTAAAAAGCAAATCTGAGAGAATTATGCAAGTATGAGTGTAAGGTTCAGAATTAGGGGGTCCCCCTCTATACCTTTTTGCTGAGGTTTATATACCTGTTACTGGTGCTCTATTATTGGTAGGACCCGTTCCTTGTTTTCAGGCATAATGCAAGAAAGGTAGTGGGTCCCTGCGCCGTTCACGAGAATCATCACTGTAGTGGGTATTTCCACTCACTTGGAAAGCGTTAATGCTTCATTATTTTATTTGTTGTTCCCTCTTATGCGTGACAGCGTGATTCCCATTTTCAACCTCTCAAGACAGAGTCAATCTCGTGCCGGGGTTATAAATATGGGCTCGCTTCGTAGTATGGGAATTTTGGTATTCCGCCTGTATTGAGCCTATGGCTTGGCGGAGTAGTGTGCATTGGAAATGCTTTATGTATGTGTATAATCTTTTTAATACTTTCCACCTTGGCGGAGTAGTAGGCCTTGGCGGAGTAACAAGCATTGGCGGAGTCACATGCCTTGGCGGAGTCACATGCCTTGGCGGAGTCACATGCCTTGGCGGAGTAACATGCCTTGGCGGTATGTACTCCGTAAAAGAGTAATCATAGAGGATTTGAAACGTATTTCTCCTGTTCGAAATGCTGATCTGGCAAGGCATTAAAACCATGCTCTTGGGGGCCGGTGTTGGGACCGGATCACATGTGACGCATGTGATGAATGGGTGAATTGCCGAGTGCATGCAATGCTGTATGAATTCCTTATGATTATATGATAAATATGAAATATAACAAAAGACCTTGGGTTGGACTCGAGGCAGTGTCGAGTGCACTATAAAAGACCTTGGGTTGGACTCAAGGCAATGCCGAGTGCATTGGCGTTGGACGCCTGATGAATAAACCGTATGCATCTGATTCGCCATTGGAAATGCCGAGTGCATATAGTGTTGGACGCTTAATACTGAATCAACAATCATATGAATACGTGTGAAATATAATAAAAGACCTTGGGTTGGACTCAAGGCAATGCCGAGTGCATTAGCGTTGGACGCTTAAAGACCTTGGGTTGGACTCAAGGCAAGCCTACCGAGTTGGACTCGGGCTGCCCGTAACACTTCCGTTGTCGCTTGGAGTGACTGTGTTACATGTGAGGACAAACGGTTTGGTACCAGTAAAACGGCCAGATCAGCTTGGAGCTGAGAAAAAAAGGCTTGGAGCCTATGTTGCAACAATAAAAATAAATAATGAATGATCGGATCCGACTGAAATGATGTGTACACACTTATAATTGTTATTGAGCTCAATGTGATTTGCATGTATATGTGGATATGTTATTGAGAATAACATCATTGATATAGCTTGGAATTGATATGAGTAAATCTGAGTGAATGAATGCATGTATACTGATGTTATGCCGAGTGCACATTTATACTGTTGATGAGCTCATGTGGTTGTAAATATATACATATGTGTAAATGCTTATGTGAATAGCATGATTAATATAGCCATGAATAATTGGAGTGAATTCCGACTGGGTGAATATCTGTACATTGGTATTGTTGCCGAGTGCAATGTGATGTTATGGCTGTGAGTATGTGATTGAGAATGATGTGAATTACTCAGTCTTGATCGAATTGCATAAATCCCGAGTGGATGATGTTATTAGAGTATTCATATTGAATGGCAGGGTGTATTATTGCGGATTGAATAATGTCATTGTATGGTTGAGAATTGAGGATTAAATCCGAGTCAATAACTGTCATTTAATATGTAAAAGCTCACCCCTACTGTGGCTATATTTTCAGTATATGCAGGTCGGACTGGGAATGATGAGATAGCCTCAAGTCCGAGTGATGGGCACTTAGATTGTTGAAGTGCATGTATAGTACATATTGTATATTCATATGTTAAAGCCTTGGCCGGCTCTCATGTAATCCGTTTGTTTAAACATATTTATATGGGTTGGCTATCGGGAATGTGAACAAGTATACACATATATACATATATATATATTACATTCATAAGATGTTACTTGTATCGACTGGGATGTGTTGTCGAATGAATAATGTTAAGTCCATAAATTTCGAGTGGAATATAGTTGGGAGAGCCGTTTCCGAGTGAGGCTTTGGTGAGTGGGCCTTTTCCGAGTGGTAAATCCCGAATGAACCTCTTCCGAGTGAAGAAGGATTGAGATGGTGTTGATTGAGGTGTATTTTTAGGAGTCCTCTTCCGAGTGAACGAGGCTATATATATAATCTGAGTGGATACGATTTAAATAAGTCCGAGTGAGACTTAACTTAGTGAATTCCTCCGAGTGATGAGAGGTCAGAGTAATTCCGAATGGAACTTGATTGTGGAGGCCCCTTCCGAGGGAAGGGAGGTTAAGTGATCTCCGAGTGAGGAAAATCAAAATATGCCGAGTGCAGAGTGGATAATGTATTCCGAATGAATTGAGGTTGAAATATACCGAGTGGTATTGGACTGGGAAAATTAATCCGTGTGAGGGAAAACTTATGGACTCCGAGTGGAGTAACTGAGGGAATCATTTCCCGAGTGGAGATTAAGACGCCTCCGAATAAAGCATGTATGTGGGCTTACTGAAATAAATTAAGTATCTGGCTAAGTGTGAGTATACCGGGTGAAACATGACCCGATTGGGGGGGGCAATTTCTGAGTGACTTAAGCCCAATTCCGAGTGACGGAATATCCGAGTGAATGGGTCCGCTTCAGCGAATGAGGATTCGCTCCAGCGAGAAAAGGGCTCGCTCAAGCGTTGTATTCTGCTGGGCTGTGCGACCGAAGCTGGGTCTTGCCAGCGTGGCATCCTGACCCGGTCTTCCCTTCCTCCGGTCGGTTTTTGCTCACTGATTTCCTTGTGGTCGGTTTTCTACTTTCCCTTACCTTCATTCTGTTTTATTTACCCGACTCCTATTCTAAGCTGATTTGTGGACGTTTGGAACGTTCTAAATTTTGGAAAATTTTTCCCTAGTCTAGGATTTGGGTTTATTTAAGTCGGGTTTTTCAATATACACCAAAAACTGAGTGACTACCTCCCCATTGAGATTTACTGTGACATTTTCTCGAGGTTGTTAGTGAAGGTTGCTGGGAAATGCAATAGACTGAGAAAGTTACGAAACCACAAATTGAGTTCGAATTTTTTTCAGAGAAACATTTCTAGAATTTTTATTTTGACAATCATTCCTTTATTTGTGTTGCTACCTTTGTTCAACACGTAAATCTTTTTCAATTAAATGTTGTTGATTCTTGAAAAAAAGAAGGCAGAACTTTGTGGAAAATGTTTCGTTTGCCCCTATGATTTTCCTAGATGGGGTGGTTTGTTATCACGAGTAGTGTCCATGACTTACTTCGTGTTCATTATTCTATGATCAATGTAACTCAATTACAGATCAAGCGTTTGGGAATCACGTGATTCAACGTGAGAAACTAACCGGAAGTCATGTTGGAGATCTTGTCATTATCCCAAGAATGACCATGATTCCCTCTTCTATGACCTTGCTTGTAAAATTTCAACAAAAATAATTTTCATTGATTGTGTAATTTGTCATGACAATCAATATGTCTAAAGGTCAAACACTATAGTTTGTTGAGTTATATCTGTTTCGTCCAATATTCATTCACAACCAACTTTAAATGACATTGTTAAAAGTAACATCTGAAAAATGATTAAAGATTTTGTTACAAAATTATGATGATATTTCTATAAATTATACTCTCAATATTATTTAATTGTGAGATATTTTAAAATCTACATTAACAAAACAACATTTCTAAATATAATCTATACTTTCTCTTTCTTTCATGACTATTTTTCCAAAACAATTCAACCCTCATTTAGTTTTATTTTACCCACACATAACACAGATTTATAAGCTAGTTACTAATATTTGAAATATTAGGTAAGAAACAAAGGAGAGTAAAATAAAATAAAACAAAAATCAAACAAACAAAAAGAACTAGAAAATGGAAACGTGGTATTAATATTCACTTATTAAAAAAAATTATCACTGGTATTTCAATTTTTTGTGATAAAAATTATCTAATGGCGAATAGCCACCGTCAGCGAATATATTCCTCAATGAGTCTGCAAAAGCAACAACGCCGCACCGAAGCCGTAGAGCGCCACGCGCAAGTTAGCGCTTCTCGCGAACGTACCACCGCTGGGGGGTTGCGCTATCATGATCGGAGGGGACTGAGCGGCGTCAGGACCGGGCGGCTCGATGTACGGCGGAGGCGGCGGATGGTTGAGACTTGGTGGCAAGCCGAGGCCGCGCTGGACGTCGATCTCGAACGCCAAGCCACGGCGGCACTGGACGCCGTCGTCGGCGTCGGAGAAGAAGTAGTTAGGTCCAACGAGGGTCAACGGAACGGCAATCGTCAACGCTTCGCCGAAACCACTGCTTCCGCCGTCATATACGAAGGTTCCGTTGTCGGAGTCATCGGCGGTGCAGCTCAGGTAAGAGGTTTTGTTGTAAGTCTGAATCACCGTTTGGTTCGAGTTCGAGTTGAAAACTGAAAATGAAAATCATCAAAATTAAAATAAATAGAAGAAAACACGAAAAATCGAATTAGATTGTAGCGTTTGGATTATGAGAAAGTTGAGAGAAAACTGCGAAATTTGGAAATGATGCAATCAACAATTATTGACGGTTTCAATTTTGCAATGATTGTCCTTTTTTCTTCGTTTTCGCGGCAAGAGAATAGTGTGTGTCAACTTTCATTCTTTGAAGGTGTTAAACGACGTGTGTTCTTTGAAGTGCAATAATATAATGATGTATAAGAGGAGTGATTGAGCTTACTGAGAAAATCACCAAGGTCGAAAGTTTGAGTTGAAGCCCAAGAGGAGTAGTTTGTGGCGGAAGTGTCGGTGGTGGAGTTGAAGGACCATCCGACGCCGCCGCCTACCGTGTGGTTGTGGTATCCGGTTGCGGCAGCGGCTGTGCTGACGAGGACGGCGAAGACCGTGATGTACGCCGCGATTGGTGGCGCCATTGGCGGTGACGTGATGGCGATTTCCGAGCAAGTGTTGGAATGAGGTGAATTTATGAAATGTGGAGTTTAGTTTCCTACCAAGGTCGACTTGACTTAAATTCATTATAAGTTTAATTAACTCGTAATTTCCATTTTCCGGATAAGCCAATACAATTGAGATATGTTAATCATATTATATAATTTGTACATGTATTTTTGAATGAAGAGGGAGAGATAAAGAGCATAATTTTTTTAATCACTTGAATTGTACTAGACAATTAAATCGAAATTTAAAAACGTTTGTATCATGATGATAAGATTAATTTTTCCAAGGATTTTTTTTCAATTCATACTATTTGAATGATTAAACATGTAATATGTGAATAAATTATTTGTGGGTTGGATGACAAATATAGTTATTACATAAATTAATTATTTATATTTATACAATAATTTATAATTAATAGTGTAATGCTAAGGTTTTATTGGTTTAAAATGCTGTATTTAAATTAAAGTCGCACGAGATTACTATGATTGGCAATATTTTTTCAACCAAAATTTAACTATACATTACATGTAACTTAAATATAGGATCATATGTGAAGTTAGAATAATTTTTGTTATTACCATTGATGGTGATAATTTCATATGTTTTTAGGTGTTAAAGTTATGGTTAAAATAATAAGTTATTTAAGTGCATGCAGGGAGGGGAGTAATGGGATTGGGGGACCACTGGTGTGTGAGAATTCAAAATTAGTGTCAGAAAGGTTTGAAGTGAGGAGGTAGGTTCCACGTTAGAAGGATTCACATCACAGGGTCAAGCCAGCAATGCCTGCTCTCAGCTCTTCAATTCTTTAATACTTATCTTTCTCACCTTTTACATGGGTAGACAATTCAAAGGTTTTTATTTTTCCCTTTCATTAATATTTCTATGTTATTAAAACAATTTTTTTCTCCAAAAAAATTAAAAAATATATTTTTGTTATGAATAAACTATAATTATAGAAGAAAATAAATGAAAAGAGAAGAGCTTGTAGAGAGCAAAATGAGAGAAGAGAATTGAGAATGGAGTTGTAGTAGGAGAATGAAGAATGTATCTTTCATATTAATTCAAGTCCTATTTATAGGACTAAAAGGGGGACATCCAATTATAATATATTATATTTATAATACTCCCCTTTGGATGTCCCTATTTTAGAATGTGTCTCGTTAAAACCTTACTAGAAAAAACCCAGTGGGATAAAAACCTAGTGAAGGAAAAATAGTACATCATCCTTTATAAAATAAATAATTAAATATATAAGTATTTAATTCTCCCCCTCATCTAAACACTTATGTAAGCGTTGAAGACCAATCTTCTGTACTAGTTGCTCGAAGACTTTGGTTGGTAATGATTTTGTAAAGATATCTGTCAGATTTTCACACGATCGGACTTGCTGACAATTAATTCACCATTCTTTATAAGATCATGAGTAAAGAAAATTTTTGGTGAAATATGTTTTGTCCTATCTCCTCTAATGTAACCCTCCTTTAATTGGGAGATACAAGTTGTATTATTTTCACGTAAGATTGTTGGTGATAATTTTCTAGCGTGTAAGCCACAAGTTTCTTGAATATGTTGAATCATAGATCTCAACCAAACACATTCTCGACTTGCTTCATGTAATGCTATAATTTTAGCATGATTAGATGATGTTGTTATGATTATTTGCTTTATGGATCTCCATAAAATTGTTTTACCACCACATGTGGACAAATATTCTATTTGTGATCAACCATTATGGGGATCAGACAAATACCCCACATCTTTTTGTGGGTAAAGAACTATGTCTTGCTAATAAATTGACAGCAAATGATATATCAGGTCGTGTATGACTAGCAAGATACATTAGTGCGTCAATTGCACTGAGATATGGTACTTCAGGACCAAGTAGTTCTTCATTTTTCTCTTGAGGTCGAAAAGGATCTTTGCTCACTTCAAGTGACCTTATAACCATTGGACTGCTCAATAGGTGTGATTTGTCCATATAGAATCGCTTTAACACCTTTTATGTATAAGGCTTTTGGTGCATCAAAATTCCTTCCTTTAAATATTCTAATTGTAATCAGAGACAAAACTTTGTTTTTCCCAAGTCTTTCATCTCGAATTCCTTTTTCAAGCAATTTACAACCTTTGAAAGCTCTTTAGGAGTTTCGGTGATGTTTAAATCATCTACATAAATAGCAATTATAACAAACTCTTTTCCGAATCTTTTCATAAAAACACATGGACAAATCGGGTCATTTTTTATACCCTTCTTTCAATAAATATTCACTAAGACAATTATACCATATATGTCTAGATTGTTTTAATCCGTAAAAGGATTTATTCAATTTAATTGAATAATTTTCTCGAGGATTTATATCTTGTATGCTTCAGGCAAATTAAATCCTTCAGAGAGTTTCATATAGATGTCATTTTCAAGTGAGCCATATAAATATGCTGCAACAACATCCACAAGGCGTAAGTCAAGCCTTCACGGATTACCAAACTTATCAAGTATCAAAAAGTAGTTGCATCCATCACTGGTGAATATGTTTCTTCAAAATCAATATCAGGTCTTTGTGAGAAACCTTGTGCAATAAGTCTTGCTTTATATCGCACAATTTCACTATTTTTATTTCCTTTTCTCGTAAAGACCCATTTGTATCCAACGGGTTTTACACCTGCAGGTGTTTGGACTACAGGCCCAAAAACTTTTCATTTTGCAAGTGAGTTTAACTCTTCTTGCATTGCATCTTTCCACTTTGGCCAATCATTTCTTTGTGCACATTCCTTAACAGATTTTGGCTCATGATTCTTATCATCATTTATAATATCAAGAGCTACTTTGAATGTAAAAATTTTATCAACATCGACCTTTTGTCGATTCCATTGTATTCCATCCATGACATAACTTATAGAGATCTCTTTATTTTTATCAATTTCAGGTACCTTGGTTTCTTCTGGATTTGAAACCTTGATTATGTCAGGAGACTCTTCTGGAGTCTTTATATCCTCGATTCAATCATTCTCTTTATTTACTGAAGATTTTTATCTTTAGAACCAATAGGTCCGCCACATTTTATTTTGGCTTCAGACTCGTTTGTAATTTTAGATTATCCTGCAGGGATGTCAATCTTTATTGGAGTATTAATAGCTGGTATATGTGACTTAGTCACTCTTTTTGGATCAGCAAATGCATTCGACAATTGGTTTGCTAAATTTTGTAAACTAATTATTTTCTGAACTTCTAGTTCAGATTGCTTTGTTCGAGGATCAAGATGAGATAGAGATATCTCATTCCAACTAATCCTTTTATCTAACTGTTTACTTTCTCCCCCTAATAGTGGGAGAACAAATTCATCAAAATGACAATCAGCAAAATGAGCTGTATATAAATCTTCTGTTAATGGTTCAAGATATTTTATTATGGATGGACTTTCATATCCAACATATATTCCCAACCTTCTTTGAGGTCCCATTTTAGTGCGTTATGGAAGAGAAATAGGAACATATACTGCACTTCCAAAAATTCTTAGATTGGAACTATTTGGTTCTTTACCATGAACCAATTATAAAGGGGAATACTCATAATAATTTGTAGGCCTGATGCGAATAAGTGCTGCTGCATGCAAGATTGCATGTCTCCAAGTTGAAATTGAGAGTTTTAATCTCATTAATAATGGTTTTGCTATCAATTTCAAACGTTTAATTAATGATTCAGCAAGTCCATTTTATGTATGAACATATGCTACAAGATGTTTAACATCAATTTCGATGGACATACAATAATCATTAAAAGATTGAGATGTGAATTCACCAGCGTTATCAAAGCGTATTTTTCTTAATTGGATAATCAAGAAAATGAGCTCTTAAACGAATTAATTGAGCTAGTAATCTCGCAAACGTCTGGTTGCGAGTTGACAATAAACAAACATGTGACCATCTAGTTAATGCATCAATCAAAACCATAAAATATCTAAATGGTCCACAAATATCATCTTTTATACGTTGAAAAATGTGAGTGATTCACTTCCAATTTTTAATAGTGATGACCGAGTAATTAATTTCCCAAGCAGCACATGAGAAATTATTAGTTTGGAGAATTTGTCTGTTGGACAAGCAATGACCATTTGAATTCTCAACTATTTTTCACATCATTATTTTTCCAGGATGGCCTAACCGTTCATGCCAAATAACAAAGTTATTCTTATTTGTAAACTTCTGGTTTACAAGAACATTTGTTTCAACTGTACTAATGTGTAGTACAATACGGAGGAAAATGAAGGCAATTTTGCCAATATATATTTCTTATCAGAAATTAACTTTGTGATGTAAAGATATTCATCATTTCCTTCATTTGTGGTCTCAATATGGTATCCATTTCTGCGGATATCCTTACAACTCAATAAATTTCTTTGAGACTTCATAGAATATATGCATTTTTAATGTGTAATTTTGTTCTTCCAGGTAACAAAATACTAGCTCTGCTGGAGCCTTCAATTATATTTATACTACCAGATATAGTATTAGCATTGGCTTCTTATTTTACTATATGATAGAAATATTTCTCATTCTTGAGAATAGTATGAGTTGTGTGACACATATATCTTCATCATTCACATGAGCATTCATTCTTCATTAAATAATAATAGATAAATCATAAGTGAAAATATAATTAACAACAATAAATATTTAATATAAATTCATAACAAAACAAATTTCATGAAATATAAAATAATTTATTTAGGGGCACTCCCCTCTCCAACTGAGTGGTCAATATCTTCTTCAGGAAGAGTAAGAAAATCATTAACATCAAAGTGAGTATAAGCATCATCTATACCAGTCAAATTTATTTTTATTGTTTTCCCTTTATTTTTTAAGGGATTTTTGGTATAGATTAGTAAATAATTAATTTAGCAAGCAATTAGTGCAATCAATAAAGAATAATTAATTTAGCAGGTACACCATTTGAAGCAATTCAATAACATATATAATATAAAATATATAAAATAATAATGCAATTGTTAGCAAATAATATAAAATAATATGGAATTGATACTACAAGTGCCAATTAGTGGAATTAAACGTACAACAGAATTGATAATAATGGAAGTTAGCAAATGATATAAAAATACCAATTAGTGGAGCAATAAAATATAAAATAAGTGAAACATGAAACAACGTAAAACATGAAATTAGTGAAACAGGAGTAGGTATAATTAGTGAGCAAGGTAACGTGAAGAATTTAAACAATTAAAAATTATATAAGGTTATCTATTGCGTTCGTGATAATTTTTTTTTTTAATTTAATAAATTGTTATAGTTTTACAGGAACTATCAATAAAAAAAATTCTTCAAGAATTCTGATTATTATTATTTAACTAGTAAGAAGTAGGAAAAAGGCACTAGTGATAAAATAATGGAACATAATGGAACAAAACATTAGTAGCATGGAACAACACTAGCAACGTATGCTATGTATAGGAAAAAGGCACTAGCTAGTAATAAAATAATAAAACAAAGCACTAGTAATGAAATAATGGGATAATAAATAATGGAACAATAAATCATAAAGTTATAGTGAGTGGAAAACAGCCGACCACGTGAATTACAAAGAGAATTGCTATATAATTATATAATATAATATGAATGTTATAGGCAATATAATCAAGATGCAATCAGTAACAAAATCACGCACAGAGCATGGATCAACATAAAAATTAAAATTGCAGCAAAAGAATTCTTCAAGAATTCTCAATATTTGATTATTAATTTTATACATCATGTAGAGATGTTTATGAATAAGTTCTTCAGGAACCTATTTTTTTTATAATTTTATACATCATTCGGGGATGTTTAAAATGTAAGTTCTTCGGGAACTTTTATAATATATTCATAAATAACATAAGGTAAGTTATTAATAATAATAACAATAATAATAATCATATATTACCTCTCCTAGTCTTGACTAGATCTCAGTTGGTCAGAACCTCATGCTGATAACGTGTTATGAATAAACTATAATTATAGAAGAAAATAAATGAAAAGAGAAGAGCTTGTAGAGAGCAAAATGAGAGAAGAGAATTGAGAATGGAGTTGTAGTAGGAGAATGAAGAATGTATCTTTCATATTAATTCAAGTCCTATTTATAGGACTAAAAGGGGGACATCCACTAATTATAATATATTATATTTATAATAATTTTTTATTTTTAACTCATTATCTCTTAATTGGTATGAGAGTGTGGAACGAGTTACAAGTTTGGTAACTGTTAAACACACTTATTAAAAGCAAAGAGTGTGATTAAGTCTTGAACATAATTATATTTTAAAAAGAATATATGTGTTTTATATGAAAGATTACTTAATTTTTTAATGAATAATGATTTATAACCTTAAAAAAATTAATTTAAGTAATATATATCTAATTCTAGTAAAATTTTAAATTCAATTCTTGTAGATAGCAATCTTGCTTAGAGAGTTGAGCTCTATAATAATTTTATAAAATCATCTTCCATTTGTGGCGCTGGCATTTCCTCGTATAAAGAATACATGTTTTATTTTAAAATTATTTTTAAAAAGTTGAATGACCGGAAGGAACTCTAAAGAATAGGTACCTTCTTATTATTTGATAAAATTAATGAATAAGTTTGGCTTAAAATTGGTGAATCAGTTGATTAAATTAAAAATATTAAAAGTATTTATTGAATGTAAAATTACATAAAAGATATATTGACAAGAAAAAATATAATAAAATAAAATAAACTCTGAGCTTATAACCTTCAAAGATACTTCAAAAAAAACTTTTTAAAAAATATTACAAGTTACTAAATAAGCAAACTTGTCAAATATGACCTTATATTGATTTTACAAGACATAACAACAACAAAAAAAACTATCATAAAAGTGTGAGAAAGAAAATTTAAATTTGTAAAAAAGAAAGAGTTGTTTGATATATGAGAAAAGAATAAGAAGATGAAGTATTCTTTTTCTTTATATATTTTTGGTTCTATCAAACATGCAAGAAAATTTTCCTATACTCAACTTAAAGGTCATACTACTCCTATTTTTCTAATTTTTTTAATAAATGTCAATTAAAAGTACTTTATGTTTCATAAATTAAAGTATTATTTTATAATATATGTTCATATTTAATCACAAAATACAAGGTTATAAAAAAATGTTTCAAAAAAATCATAAAATATGACTATATATATATATATAATTTTTATATTTATTATTAATTAATTTTATTTGTAAATTTTTTCTTCATCTTACAACAAGCAAAAATAAATTTTTAAAAATATCCTAATAAAGTTGATGATAAATAGTCTCTAATGACTTGATCCTATATGTGGTTATCGATTTAACTAGGTTGAATCTAGAGGTTTGAGCTAGTACATCACCACAAGTTGCAATGGCATATTGGAGAACCTTGTGTAGTAAAGACCAACCTCAAACACATGTGAATGAGTAGAATAGAACAAGTAGAGTTGATGGAATTATCTTTCCTGTCAGACAATATTGTCCTTCCAATCAAAAGTCTCATATGTCACCAATTTTTGTAAGAAAAGTTTTCAACATGAGATCCGTTGTATAATACTTTTTTATAACAAATATTGGCAATTAAAATAAATTACCTAGTTAAAATTAGGATGTTATAGGAAGAAAATATAAACACTCAAAGAGTAAAATTTAATCTCACAAAATATCTATATAACAATAACACACTTAAATTTCTTTAGCTTTGTTAAAAGCTAGTACACAAAACGCTCAACACTTAAATAAAGAACTCAAAACTCGTTGAATTATTTTTGTTTCTTACACTCCCATTGCACACTCCTAAAACAACAGCTACTACTTCTATTTATAAGCAATATTGTCGCCTTTAATTACTTCACTGTTAAGCAAATTATGCCAAATTGCAATCTAATTTCATGTACAAATTGTAGACCAAATTGATTAGTCAATTTGTAGCTTTATAGACAAATTGAGAATTTTCTTAACTAATTGGCAATTTGGATAAGTTGCAATTTTCTAATTACCAAGTTTGACTTTCAATATCCTCCCTTAAACTTGGCTTTATCATTTTGAGCATATTCTTCAATTTCAAGAATAAATTTGCTTTGAGCAGTTTTGTAAAAATATATGATATTTGATTTTCTGCAGTGTAATATTTCACCCCAATTTCTTTATCTCTAATGAAGTCACGAATGTAGTGGTGCTTGATGTGAATGTGTTTGCTATGACCATGAAAGATTGGATTCTTTGTCAAAGCAATTATTGATTTGTTGTCCAAAATATTTTGTTGGCCTATTGTGTTGATGTTGCAACTCACTTTATATTCTCCGCAACCAAACTACTTGAGTAGCGCAATTTATTGCTGCAATGTGCTCTGTTTTTGCTGTTGATAGAGTAGTTACTTGTTGTTTCTTGGAGGACCAAGAAAATACTCCTGAACCAAGATGAAAAGCATAACCCGAAGTTCTTTTTTGAGTTTTAGTTTCTCTCGCCCAATCACTATCAGTGTATCCAATCAACTCTAGATTGTTAGAATTCGAATAAAAAATGCCTTTGTCAAATGTACCTTTGACATACCTCAAGATTTGTTTGGCAGCTTGCCAATGCAATTATCTTGGTGATTCCATGAATTTGCTTATAAGACCAACTCCATAAACTATTTCAGGTCTTATTGTTGTTTGTGACATCTCAGCACTGTTGAGGGCGGGGAGTGATCGCCGGTGCATGGGCACGGACAAGGAGCGGCTCCTGGCAGGCTTCTAGCAGGGAATGTGACATCCCGGGCACTGTAGAGGGCGGGGAGTGATCGCCGGTGTATAGGCACAGACAAGGAGCGACTCCTGGCAGGCTTCCAGTAGGAGGGACACATGAACGAACTGAATACATACCAGAATGAGAGGGATCCAAAGACTGTATAGGTATGAGACTATACAGTCGAGGATAACTTAAAGGAATGAATTCGTACTACTTATACCAACAAATGCATTAGCCTTTTTGATGGCCTATCACTTATGGACTCCAAGGTTAAGCATGCTTAACTTGGAGTAATTATGGGATGGGTGACTTCCTGGGAAGTTCTCGGGAAGTGTGTGATTGAGGACAAAGCACACTAGAAAGGTCTCGTGTTGGTCGGTGGGGCGAGTCATTCATTCCTGAAAAGTGGCTAGGGCGTTACAATGGTATCAGAGCCTAGCCTCTCCTAGTACAGTATAGTTCAAGGATGAACCAGGCGGAAGGTGGTGGGCATGTGACATCCCGGCGCTGTTGAGGGCGGAGAGTGATCGTCGGTACATGGGCACGGACAAGGAGCGGCTCCTGGCTGGTTTCTAGTGGGGAATATGACATCCCCAACACTGTTGAGGGTGGGGAGTGATCGCCGGTGCATAAGCACGGACAAGGAGCGGCTCCTGGCAGACTTCTAGTGGGAGGGACACATGAACGAACCGAATACATACCAGAATGAGAGGGATCCAAAGACTGTATAGGTATGGCACTATACAGTCGAGGATAGCTTAAAAGAATGAATTCGTACTACTTATACCAACAAATGCATTAGCCTTTTCGGTGGCCTATCACTTAAGGACTCTAAGGTTAAGCGTGCTTAACTTAGAGTAATTCTGAGATGGGTAACCTTCTGAGAAGTTCTCAGGAAGTGTGTGATTAAGGACAAAGCACACTAGAAAGGTCTCGTGTTGGTCTGTAGGGCAAGTCGTTCATTCCTGAAAAGCGGTCAGGGCGTTACACTGTCAAATACTTGAGACTTCCTACTAATATTCTAGAATTTGTTGAATTAACAAGGTCACCATCGTTTTCCTTTCCAAACTTCAATCTCTCTTCTACTAGTGTTAACATTGGTTTGCAAGGCTCCATTTTGAATTTCGTCAAAATATCTATTGTGTTTTTCTTTTGAGAGATAAAAATCACTTTATTTGACTGCTTCACTTCAATGCCTAAAAGATAAGACATTAGACTCATATCTGTCATATCAAATTGGGTGGACATATTTTCTCTAAATTCAACTAGCAATTTGGAATTGTTTCCAATGGCGATCAAATCATGCATATATAAACAAACAATAATATATTTCCACCTTTATTTGTTTTGACATTTAGGGCATGTTCATATTGACTTTTGTGAAATTCATTGTTGATGAAGTACGTGCCAATACATGTGTACCAAGCTCTAGGTGTTTGCTTTAAACCAAATAGAGCTTTCTTCAATTTGTAGACTTTGTCTTCCTCTCCTTATCGCCTGAATCTTCATCTCTACCAACTTCATAATCTTGTAAGTGAGGAGGTGGACGTCGTTCCTTTTGTGGATATCTTTGAAGTGGTGAACCAGGTGTTCATTCAGCTGATGGTTCTTTAGCTTGGTCATCTACTTCTTCATGTATAGTAACAGGTACATGCAACAATTCTTTTTCTTTTCCTAACCAGTCTCATGTTCCATCTTCATAAAAAGTAACATCTTGACTAATGATTACCTTTTGAGTTTTTAGATTGTACAACTTGTAGGCTTTTGTTTCTTCACTGTATCATACAAAACTACATTTTTCTGCTTTATCATCGAGTTTCTTCCTCAATTGATTAGGAACATGTGCATAAGCAACACAACCAAGAACTTTCAAGTGACTAAGGTTTGACTTTTTCCCACTCTAACCTTCTTGAGGAATTTTATCACAATTTTTTTGATGGGATACCTATTTAATAGGTATATTGCACAGGCCATAACTTCGGTCCAAAAACTCTTTGGTGATTTCTTGCAATGTAGGATGCTTCTCACCATATCTATGATTGTTCTATTCTTTCTTTCTGTCACATCATTTTGTTGAAGAGTGTATCTGGCAGTCATCTGATGTTTAACACCATGTTTCCTCAAGAAAGCATCACAAACAATATACTCTGTCCCCTTATCAGTTCTTAAGGTTTTTATAGTATAACCACTTTGTCTTTCAACATACGCTATAAAACTTTTGAGTGTATCATAAGCATCAAATTTGTTTTTCAGAAAATAAACTCATGTCTTCCTACTGAAGTCATCAATGAAAGTAATAAAATATTTATTACCTCCATTGGATGGAATTTCCACATAGCATAAATCAGAGTGCACCAACTCATGTGGCTATGTAGCTCTCCAGGCACGTCCTTTAGGAAAAGGATCTCGATGCTTCTTGCCAACTACACAAGCTTCACACAATTGATAAGGAGCTTGGATAACAGGCAAACCAGTAACCCATTTTTTATTTGCAAGAAACTTGATGCTTTTAAAGTTGAAATGTCCAAACCACATGTGCCACAATTAATTATCATCAATAGTTGCTACTTTGCAACATAAACCAGCATCATATCTGATGTTTATTGGAAATAGGCGATTCTTTGACATGTTTGTCATTGCTATCAAGCCCATCTCAGCATCATAACTTTTTTTTAGCAAGCTGGCCAAAACTTAAGAGATTCTAACATATACCAGGTACGTAGAACACATTAGAGATGTAATTTAAAGATTCATCTTTCAATCTGATGGCAATCTTCCATTTCCCCAAGACTTCAAGTTTTAAGTTGTCACCAAGCTTGACTGAAGTGTGATAACTTTCATCTAAGTCAGAAAATAGTTTTTTCCCCGCTTAAATGATTATGACATCCTATATTTAACAACCATTGATTGTCATTTTTATCAGCTACTGCATGACTTGTTATAAGAACCATTTTCATACCTTTATCACTTTCTGTAACTCGGGCATGGCTTTCTCTAATATTTAATGCTTTAACATGACATTCTCGACTATAGTGGCCAAACTTATTACAGTTATGGCATTGTATATGAGATTTGCACTCAGACTGAAAATGTTCATACTTTTGGCATTTATGACATTAAGTTTTAGATTTATTTTTGAATGAGTCATTACCTCGTGTGCCTTGGCTTGAGTCAGATTGAGGATTCCTTCCCCTGCCTCTAAAATTTTAACCTCTTTGAAGGTGGTTTTTCTTTCCTTGCGCAGGTCCTTCATTTCTTATATTTGTTTAAGCTTTTAATGCTTGTTCAAAGGTCCCCACTTAACCTTTTTTTCATCCGCATCTCATGTGGCTCTAAAGATGGTTGTAAATCATTTAGAGTTATTGTGTTGAGATCTTTTGCTTTTACAATGGCTGCTACCACATAATTAAAACAAGTTAAAAGTGTACAGATAACTTTCTCTATGAATTTTTTTCTCCTTTATTTCGTCATCACTATTTTTCATGTCATTGACGAGCTTGTCTATTTATGAGAAATAATCATGAATGGTTTCATCCCTTCCTTGTTCCATCAGCTCGAACTGGCATTTTAAGCCTTGCAGTCTCATTTGTTTAACAGGGTTAGCACCTTCATATGTTTTAAGTAAAATTTCTCAAGCCTCTTTTGCTATTTTGGCATGGAAAATTTTCTCCAAAACAGACAACTCCATAAAAAATAAAGCTTTTTTATTAAGTAGGGTTTTTATCTACTTGTTGCATATCAGCTTTTCTTTTATCTCCTTCAGTTGGTTCAGCAAAATCATCTTTAATGATTTCACCATATCTGTTAGTTTTTAAACACAGCTCCATGAGGCGTTTCCACATGGAAAAATTTGATATACCATCAAACTTGAATACAATTATTTGTACTTGTTGAACTTGACTTGCTTATTTGCTTGAACGTGCTTCCATTTTGATACAACAAGCTCTGATACTAGATGTTGGCAATTAAAATAAATTGTCTAGTTGAAATTAAGATGTTATGGGAAGAAAATATAAACACTCAAAGAGTAAAATTTAACCTTATAAAATATTTGTATAACAATAACACACTTAAATTTATTTAGCTTTGTTAAAAGTTAATACATTAAACACTCAATACTCAAATAAAGAACTCAAAACTCGTTGAAATTTTTTTGTTTCTTATACTTTCATTGCACAGTCCTAAAACAACCACTACTTCTTCTATTTATAAGCAATATTGTCGCCTTTAATTGCTTCACTGTTAAGCAAATTATGCCAAATTGCAATCTAATTTCATGTACAAATTATAGACCAAATTGATTAGTCAACTTGTAGCTTTATAGACAACTTGAGAAGTTTCTTAACCAATTGACAATTTGGACAAGTTGCAATTTTCTAGTTGCCAAGTTTGACTTCCAATAGAAGTTAAAATTTGCCAAACCATTAGAAAACTTCTTAATTTGTTTTTTTTCTCTCATGAGGATATTATCAAACTTTTCTACTAAAACTAACAAACCGACATTATAAAAAAACAAATAGGTGGAAATAATGGTGGTAAGAATAGGTTAGGTTAAACTAAATTTTGATGAAGTATGTGAGAAACACGATGATTATTGAGAGTTTGATTTTAAAAAATATAATTTTTATTTAATTATTTTTTAGTAATCATTAGATAAAAAACTAAAATGTACGGTATAGGGGATTCGAACATAAGTCTCTATTGTTTTATCCAGGTTCAGTAAAGATATAGTATTATCTCCATGAGTTAAGCGACAATTTTCTCGTAGTATGTAGTCCAATCCAAACCGATATCTCCTTATTGTAGGACGAAATAGGAAAGACACTTTAATGCTCAAGTTAGTATGCTATGCAACATTTGAGCTAAAGTGTTTAGTTAGATTGAGGCGTACCTCAAGTGTAGTAAATAAATGGTATTTATAGAAGTCAAAAGATGATCCTTTGCAACAGTGTTTATGTTATATACTTTTTCTATAAAGTGCAAAGAAAGCTGACACATACGTAGACATATCCAACACATCTGGAGGTATTCTATGGGATGGCCATAGTATAACCACCGACCTCTAATTGATACTAGTTCATAAATTATATCAGCTATAATGGGTTTCATAAGTCCTTGTTATTTTGAGGGTTGTGGAGATATAAGATAAACATGTCTCATCACTAGTATGGGTCAGTGGATACTAGTACAGAAATCAGATCCAGATAAAAATGTTAAGACTAATTATTTTCTCTTTGTAATAATTATGAGATTCTTCTTGAATATAAAATTAATCAAAACCTAAGATAAATCACCAATTTATTTTTCACTTATTCTTTTGAAATTATTTATTTTATTTTTATAATTATTTATTTGCTTGAAATGTTTGAGAGGAAAGAATAAAAATTGTAGTGTTTGAATTGAATGTATGTTTAATAAAGAGTAAAAAGAGTACTTTAACAATTAGTAAAATAAATAAAACCGTGGAAAGAAAAGAGAGTTTTAAAAGAAACCACCTTAAAAGTGCTATCTTAAAAAAACCTATAAAATAGTCTATAAACCTATAAGTTTAATAGGTCATTTCAAAACAAAGTATCAACAAATTTTATCAAAATTTCATAAATGGTGGTAGATATACCACCACCACAACCCCCCACAATCACTATCACCACACACCCTCCACAACCACCACCACAATCTCTACCACCACTGTCATCGTTATCATCGCCACCATGGCCATCATCGTTCCCGCCATTACCATCACGACCACCTTCATAACTACTACCACCCAATCACCGCCACTACCACCATCGTCATTATTGTTACAACCAACTCCACCATTATTCCCTCACCACCACACCTTCCACCTTAACCACTATCACCGTCGTCACCACCACCATCACCACTACCACCCCACAACACCATTATCGTTTCCATCATCAACACATCCACCACCACCACCTTTGCCATGACCACCATCACCATCGGTGCCACCACCACCACTACACCCTTTACCCCGATGATCACAACCACGTCGTGATTATCATCATTCTTGTTGCCACCGTCATTGTCTCCACTATGAGTCAGCCCATCTACTCACTTAAAACATGGAGAGGCGGTTAAGAAAATTTAGCATGTAACCACATCAAATTCGGTCCACCCCACCTCGTATTTTAGTGGGTCGATCCGACAGGCCAATATCTTTTTGAATGTTAGCTTTTTGGTATTATTAGTATACTTGTATTCAAAATTTTCTATTTTAGCACCATATTACTTTGTATTTTTTTCTAATTTAATAAAATTTGTCTTATTTTCTTTTGAAAGTAATTAGTTAATTGAGTTTTATAACATCCTTAGTTTTTAAATTAAATTTCAATAAATCAAATAAATTTCCAGAAACAGGAGTCGGATTCGGTGAATAACATGCTCGATTTTCATCAATCCGACCGGTTATTTAAAATACAATTAATTTACTTAAATTTAAAACAGATTTTGAATTAAATAAAATTTCAATATCTGTTTTACATAAGCCAACCGGCTCCTTTTTAAAATATACAAATACATAATTTCACACGGTATTCTCATGAGTCGGCCAAGGCTTTCACTAACATGAACTCCGAGCTGCTGGGTGTCTTCACATATCATGGTCGGGCCCTTCATTCACTAAAAATAAATGTAGAGGGTGAGCATAACATATCAAATAATAGTTATTGAATTGGAATAAAAATCCAATTAATAACTATAAAACCAATACTGATCATACTCGGCAATTCTAGCTCACTCGGTAAATATTTAAATTTCCACTCGGCAATTATAGCCATGTTACCACTCGGTAAATAAAACATCACTCGGTAATTTAATCAAATTGCACTCGGCGAAAACAACACATCATACTCGGTAACATAACAATCCACTCGGAAGATAACAAATTATTCATTCTCAAAACTGAGACATATACATATACTCATCATAACAGCATGTTCTCACAATAACACATAAAACAATGTATGCACATGCTCAACCAAATGGATCCATTAAGTCACATACTTAATCAATGATCAACCAAAATGGGATCATTATTAAGTTTTTCAAATTTTTGTGTTGCAACACTGGCTCCCCGAGCCATAACTCAGCTCCTCGCTGATTCGGCCGTTTTACAGGTACCAAACCGCTCTGCGCCCATAATGTAACACTGAGTACCACTCCCAGAGTGATAGCGGTCCTCTACCCAGTGCTACGGGCCGGCCTTGAGTCATACTCAAAGGCGTCCGTGGTATATAGGAACCACTCCATCACAATTCATATTCAAACACCAAACATGCATCTCATGCATATAAATATCATGAAAAGTTCATGAATCATCATCCATAACATTATCAACTCATATCATTCCATTTGGTATAATAACCAACATACATAAACTCTATATGAATGGAAAATATGAAACATAAAATGTCATATAGTTGGGGTCTCATAACAATTCATACATATATCACATACAGCATATCAACAACACCCTAAATTCATTCATAAACCATGTATTTGAGATGTACGCTCCCCCTACCCGGAAATAAAATCTTCCAGCAGCTTTAAAAGCTTAACCAAGTCACTGTCCACAACTACCGACTGGAATGGCACTGCTACACCAGTCCAAGCTCTTCTTCGTAAAGAGAAAGAACAAAGATTTAATTATCTTTGTTGTCTAACAGCTCCTAGTAGTGAATTAGAGAGAAAAGGATTATGATGATTTCACTTTCAACAACTTCTCCATTAATTCAATGGCAGAAGTATTTATATACCTCCCACATGAAAGAGACGTGAATAACTGGAAGTACTCTGCCACACGTTGCTTTAATAATTAATGAAAAGGGTACAACACATCAAAATGGGTCCCAACTTAGGAAATATCTAAGAAAGGAATTTGCTAGAAGGTAGAAGAACATAATGACGTGGACAGCTTCCATCAGACCTGATTCTTCGCTTGAGCGAACCACTCTCGCTTGAGCGAGAATCACCAGTAGTTAATTTCCATGCTTTCGCTCGAGCGAGATTCCCTCCTACTAGCTACTCGTTCGAGCGAGAATCATCCAGTAACGAATTCCACCGGCATTCGCTTGAGCGAGGCATCCACTCGCTTAGGCGAAATCCAACTAGAGGCTGTCCTTCGATTCTGCACTCGCCCGCTCTGCAAGGCTTCCCAGTACTCGGGTTTTTACTCGGCATTTCGCTCGCTCGGTTATACCTCTTTCCAAGTCAAAGTTTTATTTCTTTCTTTATTCGGAAATTTCTCCTCTATAAGGTTACTCGGAAATCTCCTCAGAATTACTTACTCAGAAAACTCAATCAGAGTTGAAGTCTTTGTCCTGAAGCACTCTTTCTAGAAAGACTTACTCGAAATATTTTACTCAGAAGTATCTCTGTGACACTTCACCCGGAAAATCACTTCACTCGGTAACTTAATCGGAAACGTTCCTCTCGGAGATGTTTCACTCGGATTTACTTTACTTAAACGTGTCTCAATCGGACACAGTGTCACTTCATTTGGAAATGATTCTCTTAATGATGTTTCACTCGGAAACATCTTAACTTCTCTTAGAATTAACCTTCTATCTTATTTCACTCGGAGTCAGATTCATTTTACTCGGAATCTGATTCTTTTCATTCGGAAAAATCTTATCTCATTCATTTTTCCACTCGGAATTTCATTCAAAAATTCTTTTCTAATCCTTTTTAAGTTATTTTTATAAAAATCATAAAAATCGGGATGTTACAAGTTTTATTAATTTTGATTATTTTATATATTTTTGAGTTAAATATGTTATTGGTCCCTATGTTTTTATCAATTTTTATTTTTGGTTCTTGAGTTATTTTTTATTGATTTTGATCATTATATTATTGAATATGTTGATATTGGTCCCTAAAAACATTGATGGAGAAGAAAATAAAATTCATTTTGAGAAGTTAAAAATTGAAATAAGTTGGAAAGAAAAAACAATAAATATATGACATATTTATTTAGTTACTAGTTTAGTTAATGGTGTCATATTTTAGGGATCAATTTTTCTTAGAAAGTGGCCTCAGACTTAAGAGAGAGAGGGGTAAATTAAGTCTGGAAAAACCTCAATTTTTTTGGAAGCATGTTAAGGAAATATTATTTTAAAAAAGTCTTTTGTTTAAAAGAAAATAGCCTTTGAAATATGATGGAGAGATAAAGCGAACAAATAAAATAAGAACATATAGTATTAAAGTAAAAAGATAAGGAAGAGAAGAGCAAACCGCAATATATCATGGTTTGATCACCACCACTATGATCTAGTCCAATCTCCTAGTACAAAGACTTAGAATTTTTCACTATGATCAAATTGATTATAAGGTTTCTAATTACAACTCTTAGACTATTTGCCTAAAGCTTAATACTACCTCACAATCTAATTCCAATCTTAATAGGATCAACAAAGTCTCACAGATCTCTTTAGACAAGGCTTTCTCTCACCCCAGACCCAAAAATTCTTAGTCCAAGAGCACAAAAACAAAAGGTTACATAGTAGAACCTATGAAAGAAAAGACTTAAGTGAGCTAGAGAGACTAACTCATGTATAAATAACTAAGTAGTGGGATACTATTTATAAAACCTGTGTTCTAAATTTATAGAAAAATTATTGTCGAATAAAGAAACAATAATATACCTGGTTATTAGAAATAAGTTAGGGTTTAGAAAAAAGTCCATTTGAGAGAATGGTTCAAACTAAAAAGACCAGTGGTTCAAATTAAGTGGTTTAAATCATCCTCTTGATGTGGTTTGAACTACTCTTGGCTCATAGTGGTTTGAACTACTCCTTAGAGTGGTTCAAACACGGAGCTTAAAACTTGTTACACATACAAGAATCATAATTTTAACATAATAGGGATCAATTTTAACATACCCAATAACATAAGGACCAAAACCAATAAAAAATAATCGAGGGGCCAAAATAAAAAATTGATAAAAACATAGGGACCAAAAACATATTTAACCTTATATTTTTTTAGGTGGATAAACTCATTAACCTACTATTAAAAACATTAAAAAAATATTTTTTGTTTGTTTTTTAAATCTTAAATCCTAAACCCTAAACCTACTAACCTGCCATCAAAGCGGGGTGAATCAAAAATTTCAGTCCATCTCTAGTAGGGGGTCAAACCTGTCTCGCCCTATATTTGACTTGGGTTTAGGGTTGAACCTAGTCACCACCACCCTACCACCACAACCATCATTGTTGTTGTCGCTGCCAACACCATTACTGTCGTTATCACCACCACCTTCATCGTTATTGCCGCCGTCACCACCCTATACATGACCACCACCACCATTTCCATCGCCATCATAAATGTTGTCACTATCATCACGACAACAATGACCTCCACCACCACCATTGTTGCCACCACAATGATCCTCTCTACCACCATCATTATTGTGATGACCACCATCACCTCCGTTATCGTCACCATTATCATTGTCGTCACCGCCACTTCCACCATAATGACGACCACCACCCAACCACCATCATCATTGCCACAACCCTCGCTGCCACTACTACTATTATTGTAGAAGATTTATTATTACTATTGATATTATTATGTGGTTTATTTATGTGTAAAGTAGTTTTGATAATACTTATGAAAGTTTTACAACAACTTTTTAAAATTCAAAACCATATAAACTAAAACATGAAACTAAAAACCAAAAAAAGTTTTAATTTTTAAAAATTTCAAAACTAAAATCCAAAAACTACTCTAAGAGCCTAAGATAAATCATCAGCTTATTTTTCACTTGTTCTTATTTTTAAGTTATTTTATTTTATTTTTTTATTTAGTTGCTTAAAATGTTTGAGAGGAAAAAAGAAAAAAGAAATGTTTGAGTTGAATGTATGTAAGTAATTAAAAGAAATCACCATAGTCCGATAAACCTATGAGTTTAAGTAGGACATTCCAAAATAAAATATAAACAAATTTTATCAAAACAAAATCATCTAAACAAGTAAACAACTTGTTCAATAATAGATGAATCACCACGAGGCAACCTTGTATATCTCCTAATAGATGAATCATCTTATAGCTAAAGTTTCTATCAGAGCCATTCAAAATGTGCCAAGTTTCATAAATTTGATTACCTTGGCAAGTGAGTGTGAAGCAATTCCACCATTCATGCTCATAAAAAACAAATACATCCCTGCAAATCGCCACTGCTCTTATTTCTGCCCATTTTAAAAGACAATGACAAACAAGTTCAAATTTTACAACAGCAACACATTCCTTTGAATATTAAAACATGTGTCATCATCCATAGACTTCAACAATGATCTTATCTTAGGCTTACTATATGTAGTTCAACACCTTATGCCTGCACCACCATCATGTGTCACATTGTCAGTGCATAACAGTAACCTGGTTTTTCCACATTATATCAAGTTCAATTCCACACATGCAAGGACCAAAAACTGTTAGTATCAAATGGACATAAAATAATTGTTGGAGATTTTAATCCATTGTGTAATAAAGAGTTTAGACTTTAGACCATCAAGACAAAGGAAGCATATTTATGAAACTAAAGCGAAGAACAAAGGATGAAGTTTCACTTGTTTTTTATGAGTTTTAAGTTACAAATCTTAGCATACATTAGTTAAAGAAAAACAATTAAAAGTTCCCATTTAATATTATCACTAATGTAGTTCTGATGAATCCTAATATCATTTCCAATAAAAACTTTCCTTAGGAAATCAGTAAACCCACCCCAAAAAATTTTTGAGAAATTATATGCAGCAAAAGGTTAACTTATTTCTAGTTTTTAATTTCTACTTACAAGTAGACTTAACAAACCAAAGAAGATTTTATAATCTTTGAAGGAATTAATCTTTGTTATTTGAATGGAAGAATACTTAAAAGAAAAAGATTTACACGTAGATATGGAGTGGATTTTCCTCTAGTTGCTACACAAAACAGTGATTCACCACCATTTAACATTTTGTATGGCCTATTCAGGGACCATTCATGATCATAAGAAGACGACACAGAACATAATCTAATTCTAATTTAAGAATGTCATTTATTATTATATTAATTTCAATAAAAATTATACATTAATGGAGATATTTAGGTCTAAAAATAAATAATAATAAATTTAAAAGAGAGTCTTATATTAAAAGAATTTTTTATATATAAAAAGATGTTATATTTAAGGATAAATATATATAATAATTATAAACGAATCAAATCGTCCGTAATAATTGCCCACCAGAATCAATCTAATGGTGAGGTTTAGATAATTTGTTGCATGAAAAATCATTCTATCCTAAGTTTAAACTTTAAACTTCAGTTTATACAAAATTTGTTCATAATCTGGGGTTTGACTTTAAAAAATTCGAATTCAACACTAGATATTATTATTTTTCATAAATTTTTAAATTTATTTCTATTTTAATGAGTGAAAGACATTTAGATCGGTTGGAACTATTCGATTTTTATATTTTATTCAATTAGAAAGTGACAAAAAAATTATTTTATAATTATACTCTTATATAACAAAAAACCGAAACACAACACAAACAACTTTAAATAAAAAATCGGTGTGCTGTTTTAGATTTGGAAATCAATATAGTTTCTTAAAAAACTAAATCAGATTATCAAATTCTACACACATTTTTATTATTACAAAATTCTTCAGAAATATTATTTTAATTCTACACTCAGGCGAAAAAAGTCATAAAGTTTGTTCGGAGATTAGAATTTAGAAAGTACGAAAATAATAATAATAAATTTAAATATTTTTTATCCCTCAATTTGGTAAATATTTTTAAAAATTTTAGTATGAAGAATTTTATCACAGAGTAAAAAATAAAAGATAAGGGATAAATAATAATGCCTTAACTAACATATGTGTAAATTTTGTTATAATTGGTAAAATATGTTCTAAAGTGATTTTATCCTAAATAAGTAAAACCCAATCTTAAACATATATGTGTTATAAAATAGACTAAAAATTATAAGAGTATGAGACGAAGACTTAGAAGAAGAAAATTGAGAGCAAGAGAGATTAGGAGTGAAAGAAGTGTGTTTGATTAGTGAGGGTTTGGTTAAATAGAACCAAATTAGTGGACATCCACTTATTATAATATATTTATAACACTCCCCTTGAATGTCCATATTTTAGAATGTGCCTCGTTAAAACCTTACTAGGAAAAACCCAGTGAGATAAAAACCTAGTGAAGAAAAAAGAGTACAACATTCTTTACAAAGTAAATAAATAATTAAATATACAAGTATTTAATTCTCCCCCTTATCAGAACACTTATGTAAGCGTCAAAGACCAATCTTCTGTACTAGTTGCTCGAAGACTTTGGTTGGTAATGATTTTGTAAAGATATCTGCTAAATTCTCACATGATTGGACTTTCTGGACATTTATTTCACTATTCTTTATAAGATCATGAGTAAAGAAAAATTTTGGTGAAATATGTTTTGCCCTATCTCCTTTAATATAACCTTCCTTTAACTGAGAGATACAAGCTGCATTATCTTCACATAAGATTGTTGGTGGTAATTTTCCAGCATGTAAGCCACAAGTTTCTTGAATATGCTGAATCATAGACCTCAACCAAACACATTCTCGACTTGCTTCATGTAATGCTAGAATTTCAGCATGATTAGATGATATTGCTATGATCATTTGCTTTATGGATCTCCATGAAATTGTTGTACCACTACATGTGAACAAATATCCTGTTTGTGATCGACCATTATGAGGATCAGACAAATACCCCGCATCTGCATAAACAACTAGGTTTGCCTTAGATGCATATGGGAAAAATAAACCCGTGTCTATTGTACCTCTAAGGTAGCGGAATATGTACTTAATCCCATTCCAATGCCTTTTTGTGGGTAAAGAACTATGTCTTGCTAATAGATTGACAGCAAATGATATATCAGGTCGTGTATGACTAGCAAGATACATTAGTACACTAATTGCACTGAGATATGGCACTTTAGGACTAAGTAGTTCTTTATTTTTCTCTTGCGGTCGAAAAGGATCTTTGCTCACTTCAAGTGACCGTACAACCATTGGACTGCTCAATGGGTGTGATTTATCCATATAGAATCTTTTAGCACCTTTTCTGTATAAGTCTTTTGGTGCATCAAAATTCCTTCCTTTAAATATTCTAATTGTAATCCAAGACAAAACTTTATTTTTCCCAAGTCTTTCATCTCGAATTCCTTTTTCAAGCAATTTACAACCTTTGAAAGCTCTTCAGGAGTTCCGATGATGTTTAAATCATCTACATAAATTGCAATTATAACAAACTATTTTCCCAATCTTTTCATAAAAATGCATGGACAAATCGGGTCATTTTTATACCCTTCTTTCAACAAATATTCACTGAGACAGTTGTACCACATACGTCCAGATTGTTTCAGTTCGTAAAGAGATTTATTCAATTTAATTGAATAACTTTCTCGAGGATTTGTCTTATATGCTTCAGGCAAATTAAATCCTTCAGGGAGTTTCATATAGATGTCATTTTCAAGTGAGCCATATAAATATGCTGCAACAACATCCATAAGGCGTAAGTCAAGCCTTTCACGGATTGCCAAACTTATCAAGTATCGAAAAGTAGTTGCATCCATCACTGGTGAATATGTTTCTTCAAAATCAATACCAGGTCTTTATGAGAAACCTTGTGCAACAAGTCTTGCTTTATATTGCATAATTTCACCATTTTTATTTCTTTTTCTTGTAAAGACCCATTTGTACCCAATTGGTTTTACACCTTCAGGTGTTTGGACTACAAGTCCAAAAACTTTTCATTTTGCAAACAAGTTTAACTCGTCTTTCATTGCATCTTTCCACTTTGGCCAATCATTTCTTTGTGCACATTCCTTAACAGATTTTGGCTCATGATTCTTATCATCATTTATAATATCAAGAGCTACTTTAAATGCAAAAATTTCATCAATATCGACTTCATGTCGATTCTATTGTATTCCATCCATGACATAATTTATAGAGATATCTTTATTCTTATCAATTTCAGGTACCTTGGTTTCTTTCGGATTTGAAACCTTGATTATGTCAGGAGACTCTACTGGAGTCTTTATATCCTCGATTCGACCATCCTCTTTATTTACTTTTCTTTTCCGAGGATTTTTATCTTTAGAACCAACAGGTCTGCCACGTTTTATTTTGGCTTTAGACTCATTTGCAAATTTAGATTGTCCTTCAGGGATATCAATCTTTATTGGAGTATTAACAGCTGGTATGTGTGACTTATTCACTCTTTTTGGATCAACAAATGCATTAGGTAACTGGTTTGCTAAATTTTGAAAACTAAATATTTTATAAACTTCTAGTTCAGATTGCTTTGTTCGAGGATCAAGATGTGATATAGATATCTCATTCCAGCTAATTCTTTTATCCAACTGTTTATTTTCTCCCCCTAATGGTGGGAAAACAGATTCATCAAAATGACAATCAGCAAAACGAGCTGTAAATAAATCACCTGTTAAAGGTTCAAGATATTTTATTATGGATGGACTTTCATATCCAACATATATTCCCAACCTTCTTTGAGGTCCCATCTTAGTACGTTACGGAGGAGAGATAAGAACATATACCGCACTTCCAAAGATTCTTAGATGGGAAATATTTGGTTCTTTACCATGAACCAATTGTAAAGGGGAATATTCATGATTACTTGTAGGCCTGATGCGAATAAGTGTTGCCGCATGCAAGATTGCATGTCCCCACGTTAAAATTGGGAGTTTTAATCTCATTAACAATGGTCTTGCTATCAATTTCAAACGTTTAATCAATGATTCAACAAGTCCATTTTGTGTATGAACATGTGCTACAGGATGTTCAACATCAATTCCCATGGACATACAATAATCATTAAATGATTGAGATATGAATTCACCAACGTTATCAAGGCGTATTTTCTTAATTGGATAATCAGGAAAATGAGCTCTTAAACGAATTAATTGAGCTAGTAATCTCGCAAACGCCTGGTTGCGAGTTGATAATAAGCAAACATGTGACCATCTAGTTGATGCATCAATTAAAACCATAAAATATCTAAATAGTCCACATGAAGGGTGTATTGGCCCACAAATATCACCTTGTATACGCTCTAAAAATGTGAGTGATTCATTCCCAATTTTCATTGGTGATGGCCGAATGATCAATTTTCCTTAAGAACAAGCAGCACATGAGAAATTCTTAGTTTGCAGAATTTGTCTGTTGGACAAACAATGACCATTTGAATTCTCAACTATTTTTCACATCATAATTGATCCAGGATGGCCTAATCGTTCATGCCAGATAACAAAGTCATTCTTATTTGTAAACTTTTGGTTTACAATAACATTTGTTTCAATTGTACTAATATAAGTATAGTACAAACCGGAGGAAAATGAAGGCAATTTTTCCAATATACATTTCTTATCAGAAATTAATTTTGTGATGTAAAGATATTCATCTTTTCCTTCATTTGTGGTCTCAATATGATATACTTTTCTACAGATATCCTTAAAACTCAACAAATTTCTTTGAGACTTCTTAGAATATAATGCACTTTTAATGTGTAATTTTGTTCCTTCAGGTAACAAAATACTGGCTCTACCAGAGCCTTTAATTATATTTATACTACCAGATATAGTATTAACATTGGCTTCTTATTTTACTATATGGTAAAAATATTTCTCATTCTTGAGAATGGTATGAGTTGTTACACTGTCTGCGAGACATATATCTTCGTCATTCACATGAGCATTCATTCTTCATTAAATAAATAAAAATAAATCATGATTAAAAATATAATTAACAATAATATTTAACAAAATTTTATTGATAAAGATAGAATTTATAACAAAACAAATTACATGAAACATTAAAATAATTTATTTAGGGGTTCCAACCGAGTGGTCAATGTCTTCTTCAGGAAGAGTAAGAAAATCATCAACACTAAAATCAGAGAAATCATCATCTATACTAGTAAAATTTGTCTCTATTATTTTCCCTTTATTTTTAAGGAATTTTTGGTATAGATCTACGAGATGCTTTGGTGTGCGACAAACTCGAGACCAGTGTCCCTTGCTACCACAACGATAGCAGATATTTTTAGTTTGTTCGCTATTTTAAGCTTTTGTCCCTTTTTTCATATGTTCTTTATTTTTCCATGTGAATGATGATCTCTTATCATTTCGACCATGACCACGGCCATAACCATATCCACGACTACGACCAATACCATGTCCCCGAGCATTACCTCGTCCACGACCGCGACTACGGCCATGACCACGACCATGAGTATGATGATCGTGTGTTGCTACATTCACTTCTGGGAATGGAGCAGTTCCAGTTGGACGAGATTCATGATTTTGCATAAGCAATTCATTATTTTGCTCAGCCACAAGGAGACAAGTAATTAATTCAAAATATTTTGTAAAGCCCTTTTGACGATATTATTGCTGCAGGAGCATACTAGATGCATGAAAAGTGGAGAATGTTTTCTCTAACATATCACTTTTAGTGATCTTTTCTCCACATAACTTCAATTTTGAAGTAATTCTAAATAGCGCAGAATTATATTCATTTACAGTTTTAAAATCTTGAAAGCGCAAATGCATCAATTCATAACGGGCTTTTGGAAGAATTATATCCTTTTGATGGTCGTATCTCTCTTTTAGATTATTCCACAAAACAAGAGGGTCTTTAACTGTTAAGTACTCATTTTTTAAACCCTCATGGATATGGTGACGTAAAAATATCATGGCTTTAGCCTTGTTTTGACTGGATGCCTGATTTCCATTTTTAATCGTGTCTCCAAGACCTTTTGCATCTAAATGGATCTCAGCATCTAGTGTCCATGATAGATATTTTTTTCAAGATATGTCAATAGCCGCAAACTCAAGGTTGGTAATATTTGACATAATTATATCTATGCAAGAGATTATAAATAAGTTAGTAGTAAAACAAGTTAATAATGATTAAAAGATATATGTATATATATTATTTAATATTTTTGTTAAAATGTCATTCCGATACTAGTAGTCTAATAGTAGATTGATAATTTATCATGTTATAAGTCCCGAGTTCGAATCTTTATTAATGTTATCTTATTATATTAACACTTTTATATATAATAAAATATATTATATGAATTATAAAGACCAATTATAACAATGAATTAATAAATGAAAGTATCAAATAATATTAACAATAACAATCAATGGAACAAATAAAGTAGCTAATATAATAGCAATTGATTAATTTAATAATATAAAATAGCAATGAATTATTAACTAATTCAATTGAAGCATTGAAGTAGCCCGTGGAATCAGTAATATATAGTGCAAAATGAAGCTATAGTAATGTAGTGCAAATTAGTGTACACGATAAACATAAAATGTATTATTTTATTATTATTATTATTATATATTTTTAGATTTAGTTCTTCAGGGACTATTGATAAATATTTTCAAAATTTTTTAAGAATTCTGAATTATTTAACTATTAATTTTATACATCCTACAATGATGTTTATGAATAAGTTCTTCAGGAACCTATATATTTTTTTTATATGATATAGATATAATCTTATACATTCTTCTGGAATGTTTAGAATGTAAGTTCTTCAGGAACTTTTATGATATATATATATATATATAAACAATATAAGATATATAAATTAAAATTATTAATAATAATAACAGTAATAATAATCACAAACTACCTCTCGTAGTCTTGATTAGATCTCAATTGGTCAGAACCTCGTGCTGATAACGTGTTATAAAATAGACTAAAAATTATAAGAGTATGAGAAGAAGACTTAGAAGAAGAAAATTGAGAGCAAGAGAGATTAGGAGTGAAAGAAGTGTGTTTGATTAGTGAGGGTTTGGTTCTATTTATAGAACCAAATTAGTGGACATCCATTTATTATAATATATTTATAACAATATGTAAATTTATTATGTATCTATCGAATAAAGTGCTTTTAGTATGTGTGAGCAACTAATGTTATGATATACCAATAAAAAAATATAATACTTATTAAGAAAAGAAATGGAGTTTTTTTAGCTTAAGCGGAAAAATTTTAATTTGAACGAAAATCTTTTAGCTCAAGCGAGATCATCATTGTTTGAGTGATATTTCTCCATTGACCAGCCCCCATTTGTTTAATTTTTAAATAAAATATTATTGAATCCGATTATAAAATTAAGTTATAGTTTAGATTATATTAATTTGTTTGGTTTCATATGAAATTATGATTGGTTTCAAGACTCTATAAACACTTACAGATCTCCCACCAATATAATCCTTACATTAGTGGAATTTTAGACTTTACAGTCACAAATCAAATACTTAACCACATACACTAACCTTTATTTACCCACTACATTTATTATGTCATCTATATATTATGTAACATATAATAAAATTAATTCTTAAAGTATACAAAGGAATTGATTTTACCGTGTAATCAATAAGATCATAAAATCATTCAAGTGATTTTAAGTTTTTAGTTTTTCAATTTTTTTTTAAAATTAAAATGATAGTTTTAAAACTCAAAGTTGCAAATCAAAAACTAAATTTTATAATTTTGAATTATAGTTCTCAAATTGTTTTGAAATATATTAAAAATAAATAAAATTTATTTACTCTGAACAAACTCTAATTTCAAAATTAAAAATTAAAAATTTGCCACCAATTAGAATGGGATCTTGGTATTTAGGAATTATCTAATAATTTCTCATTGAACTAAGCTTGCATTCGCATTTTACATTTAACTGACAAAATTCGTAAAAAAATGTATGATTCATAACAGCAATTCTGCGAAAATTGTCTGTGTTCTTTTGAAGTCATTCAACAAATCTGAAAACAATCTCATGTAATGCACACATTCCAGTGACAGAGCATATACACAGCAACAACTAGTAAGAGATCAAAGCCAAAACCATCCATATTCGCACCATAATTGTCAACATGATTCAATTTTCTTCCCTAATGGATTTCAAAACAGTATAGGAAATGAAAGAAGGTTCAGCCATTGCACCAATCTCATACACTCCACTAGCTGAGTTCCCCGAAGAAGGTGGGATGACAGTAATTCCAAGCTCTTTAATGCAATTGCAATGCTCTTCTGTGAGAGGGTTCTTCCACATAGAAGTGTTCATGGATGGTGCAACAAAAATTGGCTTGCTGCAATCCCATGTTCTCACCATACATGTCACTAGATTGTCACATATCCCTCCTGCAATCTACAACACAATATCTCCAATAGTTGAAATAAGAAATACAAGAAATTGACAGTTGTCAATTGTTAATGAAATACTTAAAATAGAAACATAATATCGATCAATCATAAGTTAATGAAATACATAACTTAGCAATTGTTTAATTCATAAGTTTCTTGGTATAACCGATCAAAACAACCTGTTTTTGACTTATTTCAATAGATTTTGTTATCAAAGTTATACTACAAGTACTCATGTGTGTGTATAAAAAGCCAGTACTAAATAAACTTTTTTAAGTTGTGTACCCAATACAACCTTCTTTTTATACATAATAGATGAACCACCTGAATAGCAAATGTTTCTATGATAAGAGAATGTAGAAAGAGATAAAATGTGGCAAGTGTTATCAAATTGATTACCTTGGCAAGAGTATTTGCTGATAATGGAGCAATGACCATGACATCTGCCCAATTAGGAAGCTCAAATTGAAGCATAGTATTACCTGTTCTGTTCCAACTACACCATTCATGCTCATCATAGAAGATGGTTACATCCTTGGAAATTTCTAGTCTATGAATAAAATGTGAAGCTGACTGAGTGACAACTGCTCTTACTTCTGCCCATTGTAAAAGACAATGACAAAGGAGTTCAAGTTTTACAGCAGCAACACATCCACAAGCAGCAAGTAGAATCTTTGGCTTCTTTCTTTGAATATCAAACCTTGGCTTAGAAGTTACTTCCATACGTTCATCCATCATTATTCCACAGATTTTTCAACGATGATCTTAGGCTTATTATACGTAGTTCAAGCCCTTATGCCTGTAGCATAAGGCCCTTAATTTGTCAATATATAACCATAACTTGGTTTTCATGTACAGCTACATTATATGTATATCCACATTATCAAGTTTAATTCCACACATGCACGGACCAAAAAATGTAATTCTAAAATTGAGCATTAAATAATTGTTGCAGATTTTAATGCATTTAGATTAAAAGTTTAGACTTTAGACCATCAAGACAAAGAAAGCATATTTATGAAATAGAAGGGAAGAAGATTAATTCACGTGACAGAAACATGACTAAGATTTGAAAGGAATCATGACACATTTGACTTATTTCTGATATATTTATAAGAAAATTATAGCAACAACCAAGTTACAAATCTTTGCATACAAGATTCCAACCAAAATCATAGCAACAACCAAGTTCCACAGTTTTGACTGCAAATGGTAGATAACTCATGCTTTTGTTTTTAACAAATAAAATTAAAAAAGAAGAAAGGAAAATGTTAACCACCATCCTCTTAACACTAGCTTCTTTTTCTCTTTTTAACATCTCTAGATATTGATTAAGAAATAAGAGGTAGAAAGGAAACATTTTATGCAAAATTGTCACAAAGTTCCAAATTTCAAGGCAATTTTATTTTAAATAAAAACTTTCCACATTCATTTTCTCAAATAGTTGATTAAGGAGAACAAAAAGGAAAACTTTTAGAAATTGAATCATATTAGGAGTTTGATGTGAATTATGCATTTATAATGAGAAAACAATAGGATACAAGACGAAAAAATAAATTACAATCAGAAAATAATCAGTAACTAATCTGGGGAATTAGTCAACATCACTGGGTAGCCGGATTAGAAGAGGTGTTTCTGGCTGCCATCAAGGAGGTGACAGCCCAAGTAGATACACAAAGGAGACCATTAGGATCTGCGGCACGTGCCCAAACAGTGGCAAAGTGTGGGGCAGCAGTGTGTGCGGTGGTGGCTAGCAATGGTCACTTGGAGATGAAGGTTGGTGATCTATTTGGTCATACGTTATTGTTCAAGCAACAGAAATGTCAAATAATCAGGAATTAATTTATGTAATAATTTCAAAATTAATTCTAAAAGTATTTTGATTCAACAAATCTATATAAATAAAGTATATGATTAACTTATTTGTCGTTTCTACAATCTACTATACATATAAGATTAAAATAAAATAAATTTATATATATATATATATATATATATATATATAATAAAATAAATCACACACACTCAAATCAGAAAAGAGAGGGAGAGAGAACACAGTGACCATCAAGAAAGTTGATAACTTCAGCAAACGAAATAACACAAATGAGTTACACGTTACACGTATATATGAAATGAATTTTCCCTCTAGTTGCTTCATTTGAACAGTGATTCGCCATTTAATACATTGTAAGGCAAATTCAGAGGCCATTCATGATCATAACAAGAAAAGACAGAACAGAGCAGAATCTTGAAATTAACGAATCAATTCTTTCATACACACACTCAGCAAGAAGTGCACGACCCATCATTGAAAATTGCATAAAGATTGAAAAGGCGCCTCAAAGACTCGATTTTGAAGCTTTTGACGCTAAGGGGTTACTCGAGAATTCATCACCAAATGACACACAAACAAAAGGAGAAAAACCAAAACAAGGGAATGAAAAAACAAAAGAATGAAAGTGAAAATGAAGTTTCATCACCTTGGGAGCATATAATTCTGACGATTACCGAATCTCTATTTCTCCTTCTTTTAGCATTCAGATTAAGAAGAACAGAGACATGCGGCACATGCCAAGTTCATGTTCTTTGAATTGTCTCGTAGGAACGGAGAGTCAATTTATTTATTTATTTTTTTCGGGTCTGGACCTTTAAGGAACAAACCCGAATTTAAATATTTTGGGATTGGAAAAGATTTTTATATACTTAGGTCTTTACCTTACCCTAGCTCTCAAACTGCTTATTGATGTTTAAAATCTGATGCTTATATCTTAACCTTCTCACACACTACTTATGGATGTTCAAAATCTGACGCATGCTTTATGAATATTCAAAATCCATATTAATCTTAAAAGGTTACGGGCAAATGGTACATTGTCTTGTATTGGCATGTCCGGTTGGTTAAATGTTTGATAAACCCAAAAAAATATATTATAGTTAAATGGAGTTTTGATTGTCTCCAATGATAATCAATATTAATATTGAGATTTTATTTTTATTTTTATAAGCCTGTTTCCTCAACTACGTACCAAACGGACATATATCATACCGATTAGGATTTGGTATGTATCTTAACCTCTCTTTGGTGGAAATGTCTAAGTTCCAATTTTATCTAGTGTCTTTGTTATTGACTATACACTCTAATGCATAAGTTAGCAATAAATAATAAAGTTGAAATCTGATTAGAATATGCATACATTGTGTGTTTTGAATAAGTGATATTTATAAAGTTGGTAGGGAAATTGACTCTTATAATGATGATTGCATTTTACAGGAAAGCTACCATTTGATAAGAAGTCATATAATACGTATGTAAGTGATATTTAGTGTGTTGTTAGATGATAATTTTATGCTATTTTTTTTGGTAAAATTTGTCTCTAAATTAATGTTTAATAGCTCCTTTAATTAATAAAATTGTCTTCTTTGTGTTTAAATAAATGATTGCCATAATTTTAAGCTTACAAATTGTTTTTTTGATATGCTTTGATAGGGTTTAGAGACATTTGAAATGAAAAAAGATAGAAAATATAAAGTGTTAATTTTTGTTCAACTTTTGACATACATTTTAAATTTGTAACTGTCGCTTTGTTCACCATTGGATTGGGTCAAAATTTTGATATCATCTTCCAAGCATTCTTAATCTCATTTTAAATGGTTGGATCTTGTTTTGAAGTTTTCTGTTGGAGGAAGAGTGCTCCTACGCGTTGTTTGCCCACTCTTGGGAATAAACAGAATTTTGGTCATCTAGCACCCTGGAGAAGGTGTTTGTAGGAGTGAGATGTTTTCAACATCACTTTGCCAAATGCCCTATAAAATGGTTTAGGTTAAAAATTAGGGGATCTAGGGAGCAAGGGAGGCCAAAAACATTGTGGGGATACTCTAACACTTGGGGAAACTTAAAGATGAGGAATCTCTTCTTGTTTCCTTTTCTTTCTCTTGATTTCCATTGATCTTTTGTTGTCTTTTCTTTGTTCTTGTTATTTTTTTGGTTTTGGGGTTAGCTTTCATGGAAATATGTTGCTAAATTCTCTTTTGTTATGTTTGGGTGTATCTCACACTCTCTCTAGCTATGTAACTAAATTCTCTGTATGATTTATGCTTTAAATGAATATTAATATTTCGTTTATCAATTCCTAATGCATATTTCAAATGGGAGAACGGTTTATATGTGTTTGATGTTTTTCAAACGGGTTTTGTGAATAAAATACCCATTATTTTCTTCTTTTAAGGATAAAGTTGAATTTAATGGTTGTTAAGGTCAATTCTTAGTGTAAATAATGTTGTTGAATATTTGAGAAATCAATATTTGATAATATTATTTAGAATCTAGTTGTTGAGAGATCGGGTATAGTGAAATTGATACTATATTGGTTTGATTAATTGTGTAAACATACTAAGTGACATAACATATACTAGAAAAGAATGATGGTGAAACCTAATCTCAATACTTTTGATCTGACCGATGTACAGGGTCAAAGTAGTTGACTCATACCAGTGTTGGATTTCTCACACTCTCTCTTTCCTTTTACACCGTCTCAGTGGGAGTACAGTATTGTAAACTTAGGTCCAGTGGGAACTTTAAGCTCTTCACATTTTAATAACAACTGAACTGTCGTCTTCAAAACCACACCAGAGGTGTACCTGCAAAAGGTACTCCGATGCTTAAGTCAGTATGGTTATAACAGGAAAAATCTGTATTACGGAGCTACAATAAAGGAGTAAGAGTGTTCAAAGATTTGCTTAAGCTTGTTTATGTGTTAATGAATGAGCTATTTGTACATGGTTCTCCTCTAACACAAGTGGGTGATTTGACCTGTGTCAGGAGTTAGAATTTGCAACTTTTACCGGTGCAAGTTGCCCACTTGCATGTAATGACTGAGGTCATAATCACATATTTCGTACTGTGGAGTCCTTTAACTCCGGTGTGCCTGAGAGGCAATCCGGTTCGATTGGCACCTTTTACATGTAAATTTCATATTTTATATTATCCGGGGTAGCTAGTTTTTGGGGACCGGTATCCACACCAGAGCAACTTTTATTTATATTTATCTCTGTTTTCATAGCTTTAAGCCTACAACAACATCCACCAACAACAACAACAAACAATTGTGCATATTTGTGAATATTTTATATAGAATTATAATGATTTTCCAAGTATAGATTGTTATTTTATTGATTATCGTACAAGACTCTGCGAAAAGGTACTCAAATACTTATCAAAACTACAATAGAATATGGTACACTTGCAATTCAGGCAGTCTTAGCCTTATTCGAGTCGCCTTATACATGTAGCAGGTTTATTGGTCTAGACCGAGGTGTTGTTATTAAGACATTTAGTTGTGTTAGTGTCACCTCCCTTTTCACTTTTTAGAATTGAAAATTATAAAATTATAAAATTATCCTTTATTTAAAACTTTTAATTCAAACGGTAATGTTTCCCTCCCTTCTTTTTCTGATGCATTCATCTTGAGAGTTTCCGAAGGTTGACAGCTCCCTTGAGAGTAGATATCAATTTTGTGTTTTTGAGAATAAATATCATTATATTATTTGTTTGAATCGTTTATGATATTGTGAAATGGTCATTGTCTATTTCTGTGATTCACAGTAAGTGAATTTCTTTTAGTATACGTCGTCAACAAGCATTGTTTATTTCCCTGTATATGATAGTTTCTAGATCGTATGATACCACAAAGTTGTGTTTCATGGTTATAATCCTCCATAACACATGATCTGGGAAATTATTTTATAGAAAAAATGTCTTTCCGTATCTTACTGTCTGGGTTTTTATAAAACTAAAGTTCACAATGGCGAGCAAAGCAAAGAAAAATGAGGGATGGGAGGAGAATAGAGCTGTTATACAGAGCTTGTTATACATACCTTATTGTTATTGAAAGGTCAGGGCAAAAGAGAGAAATCGAAGAATATAGTTGTTTCGCGAAGAAGCTTGCTATGTGAAAAAGGACTTGGATATTCAACTCTTTTGTTTAAATTTATATTAATAGATAAATATTTTTTTAATTAAAAAATATTTATTTTAAATTTTTATGTATTTATTGGTGAATTTTGTAGTGGACTTTAGTCTGATAGTTTGACAGGTGTAGGGTAGACCAAAGAATATCAACTGTGGGATAGGTCAAAATTTATAGGTCACCATATAAAATTTTTATTTTTTCCTTAAAATTTAATAAATTCTAAATATATCAAATTTTAATATAATTGATTGACATTATCTAATTAATGACATACTTTATTAATTTTATTAACATACCTTATTAATTTTATTAAATTAAAAAATAGAGAAATCCAAAAAAATAGTTTGTTTGGTCCTTCGTCTTCTTCATCACCATGGGCGCATACAGAGGAGGCCTCAACACCTTCGCCATCATTGGCGTCGCTTCAAAACCCCTCCAACATCGTCCTCTATGCCTCCACCTCCAGTAGCGGCAACGCTAAGTAGTTTGGGCAAGGATCAAGGGTTTGGTTTGGGGATCGGATTCGGAGATGAGTTTGGCGATGACGGAGTCGTCGGAGATGGTGACGTCAATGGCGGAGAGGGAGGAGAAGGAGGGAGCGCAGGATCAAGTTTGGGGTTGTTCTGGGGCTCTCTTCCGCATTGCTTCCTCTGAAGATCGTCTTCAAGGGAAGGCGAGATTTACAGAGAAGGTGAATGAGATTTGTTGTCCGAAATCCGCACCTCCGAGATCCAAAACGACGATCGCCCCATCGTCCCTTTCGACCAGTTTGGATTCACCCTATGGGTCGCCTCGAGCTTTCCGTCTCTAAAATCTCTCTCTCAAATTCCAATCTCGACCTCTCCAAGGTCGGCTTCTTCCTCTGCACCCTCGATTCCTAGCTCCACGTCCTCCAACAACTCGAGGATGGTGAGATTCGTTGCGCCCTCCAATCCGATCTCATCAAGTCCGTCTACACCTTCAATTCCCTCAACGGCAAAGACTCCTTCGACACTCTCTACAACGAAACCGACGCCGATCAGTACAACCTCATCTTCGCCAACTACCATCGTAGAATGATGTTTTGCTGTGATTTACAGAGAAGGTGAATGAGAGATTAAAACCAAATTTAAGATTGGAAGCAAATTTGGGATTAGGACCCAGGTTAAAACTAATTTCTTAGTATTTTAAAACTAACCTACAAAATGTGTCTAAATGTGATATATAAAAATTATGTGGCAAATACTCAAACTATAAAATATGGACAACCTGCCATAACAGGTCATCTTTGTTGGGTTTACCGTAAACCAAAAAAACCAAGGTACACCTTAGCCTGCACCGTATTTATTTAAATTTTTAAAAATAAGTAGAAACAAAAATTAAACAAATTTATATTTATTTTAAAAAGTAACTCTAATATCCTTATTAAAAAATACTTTGTAAAAAAGTGCTTTTTAAAAATATACTTAAAAGACATACAATTTTATAAGGAAGAAACAAAGTTGGGTTGTGTGTGAAAGATGAAAGGAAAATGCTAACATAGGCTTTTAAGATGAAGGTCAATTTTATAATTTTAAATCTAAAATTTTCTAAAGAGGGTGATAGTAACAAATCTACGAGGTGCTAATGACAACACTCTGTTATTCGAATCTTAAATTTGAAAGCCCTAGCCCAACTATACATGGGTTGTGAGTTTGCGCAGATAACCCATGTTCTTGCTTTTGGAAAATTATTTATTTATAAAAAGAAAACTACTCTTGCCGAGAGAAAAGTGAAGCCTCTGGAAAGTTTGGGTCTTTAAGTTTAGAGGGGAAAAACTTAAAAATTTAATTATATCACTAAATGAGCGAAAATTGGGAATAAATATAGCTCGTGTGTTATTTTTTCATCCTACAATAACTATACTATGTCATCTCAACCATATATATGATTTTTGTAGGCCAAATAAGCCATGCGAGCTAGCTCGCCCTTATACCAGATTTCTACAAGCTTTTCTAGTTTCAAACTAAAAAAATCTTGATTTCCTTCTTTAATTTTAGAGCCTAGATACTATTTCTTTGTAGGTATGCTCAAGTTGGCCCTGAAAACCCAGTCTATTTTCTAAGGCCTCTGGTGTGTAGGTGATCATCTAGAACACTAGCTTAGCCATTGCCGATATAAAATCTAAATGTCACATTGTTTTTCGTCCATGAGTATGTGATACCGGATGTAACCGGTTATATAATGGTATGGACCTTGAAATACCGATACAAGTATTAGACCTAACTCATATATATTAAAACTTCTCTTTTATTACAAGTATTAGATGACACTTGAGTTAAAAAACACACAAAATGACATCCGAATTTGGCTTCCCCTGTTCAGTGATCATTTGCCATTCACTATTTTATGATTCATAACAGCAATTCTAAGAAACTTGTCTAAAATTTTCAAAGCCATTCTTCAATCTGAAAACAATCTCATGTTTACCACAGTTTGGCACCTAATGATCCTAGTGAACACATTCCAGTGTCTAATAAAGAGCATATACACATAACAAGGGCACAAGCAAAACCCTTTAACTGCTCAATGACCTTCCCTCTATTAACATAAGCGCACAAAAATCAAAGCCAAAACCATCCATATTTTCAACATAATTGTCAACATGGCTAAACCTTACCTTCATTCTTTTCCCTAATGGACTTACTCACAGTCGCAGAAATAGTAGATGGTTCAGCCATTGCACCAATCTCATATTCCCCACTAGATGACCCCCCGGAAAAAGGTGGGATGATAGTAATCCCAAGCTCTTGAATGGACTTGCAATGATTATTTGTGAAAGGGTTCTTCCACATAAAAGTGTTCATGGATGGTGCAACAACGATTGGCTTGCTGTAGTCCCATGTTCTCACAATACATGTCACTAGATTGTCACATAACCCTCCTGCAATCTACAACACCACATCACCAAATGTCAAAATAAGAAATAGAAACAAAGTAGAAGCAATTGTCAACTGCTAATGTCGTACACGAGATCAAATAAGAACATGCAGATATAGCCCTACACAAAATGGGTACATGACAACCGAACATTACCTCATTCATAGCTTTGGTTAGAAGAGCTTAACGAGAGTTTATAAAAATAAATCATAACTCGTATAAGTTTCCTGGTATAAAAGATCTTATTAAATAACCATTCAATTAAATCATATACCTAAGTGTGTCCTTATATACTCTTTTCGTTGTTTTTATAAGATCATTTTCATAAGGTTTTTCTTGGTACATTTTACAAGATCATCTTTAATTTACAATATATATTTATTCTTAGTATGAAACATGTGACTAATTCATTCTTGATATTGAGCTCGCATGAAACGGTTGTTAGATGGCCACTAAATATGGTTCCATTTTCATCGGTGGGAATTGAACCCTCACACATATACAGTTAAGAGACGAAGTAAGCTACACTACACCTCACCCTTATGATTTCTTGATTTGTAAAGTTAAATAAAACATACATAATAGAAAAATCATCGGAATAGCAAGAAATCTACTATTTTAAGATAATGCAGAGAGGAAGAGCCAAAATGTGGCAAGTTTTATGAGCGTGATTACCTTGGCAAGAGTATTTGCTGATAGTGGGGCAATGACCATGGCATCTGCCCAATTAGGAAGCTCAATTTGAAGCATAGTATGACCAGTCCTGTTCCAACTACACCATTCATGCTCATCATAGAAGACAAAAACATCATTTGGAATTGCTAGCCTGTCAATAAAATGTGAAGCTGACTGTGTGACAACTGCTGTCACTTCTGCCCATCTTAAAAGACGACGACAAAGAAGCCCAAATTTTACACCGGCAACACATCCACAAGCAGCAAGTAGAACCTTTGGCTTCTTCCTCTCAAACCTAGAATTTTCTCTCTTACTTGCAGGATCTGAGCAATCCATCATCATCCACAGATTTCTGCAGTGATCTTATCTCACGCTTATTATATGAATTTCAACACCTTATGTTTGTATCATCATGCCCTTAATTTGTTCATATATGTAACCGTATTACCATAACTCAATTTCCATGTAACAACTAGTCAACTATCATGTGTCTTAAATTGCAGTTGCAATTGTGACCACAACAATGTCAAAAACCTTAACATTGCAGCCAATTTGAGGTGAATGCGGCTACTTCCGTAATTGCACTCACGATGCGATTAGGAGAGGGCTACAAAAACTTGATATTGCCACTGTAATTGCAGTTGCGCAATTTAGAACTATATGAGCATTCCTGCACTGCATTATCAAGTTCAATTTCACACATGCACGGACCAAGAACTACAATTATAAAATTGAACATTATATCATTGTTGGAGATTTTAATCCATTGAGATTGAAAGAGTTTAGACTTTAGACCATCAAAGCAAATGAAGCATATTTGTGAAACAAGAAATTTCTGATTAGTTTAGATGAACATCACAGGAACAGCAATGTTAGAAACCTTAGCTTGCAAGATTCAACCCAGAGAAAGAGTCTAAGATCAGAAGTTCCACTGTCTTGAGTGCAAATGGGGGATCAAGAATTTCTCTTTCTCATTTATCATTTAACACATTGTAAGGCATATTCAGAGACCCATTCATGATCGTAACAAGAAGAGACAGAACAGAATCTTGAAAGGAATGATCTATTCTCTCATACAAACAGCACGCGGCAAGAAGTGCACGACCCATCATTGAAAATTGCATAAGATTGAAAAGTCACCTCCAAGATTCGATTTTGAAACTTTTAACGAAGGGTTGTTCGAGAATTCATCACCAAAAAGCACAACAACAACAAAAAACAGGAAGAAAAACAAAAACAAAGAATGAAAACAAGAGAATGGAAGTTTAAAATCACCTTGTGAACTATATAATTCTGAAAGACTAACGAATCTCTTTCTCTTTCTATCAGCATTCAGAATCAAAAGAAGAACAGAGACATGCCAAGTTCAAACTTTCTGAATTTTCTCGGAGGAACGTGAGAGCCAAATATTTGTTTTTTTTTTGGGAAAAGCCAAATATTTGTTTGAACCTTCAAGGAATAAACCCAAATAAGCTCTCTCAGCCCAAAGCCCCAAACCCGGTTCACTGTATATTTATTTTCTTGTTACATATGTGTCTAGTATTAAAAATATGAAGCTAATATAAATGTATTTTTATGCAAAATATTATATAAATTTTTTTATAAATTGTTGGACATGATGCCACACATCAGTAAAATATTTTTTTAAAAAAGGGATCAACTTAATTTAAATTTTTAAAAATCTCTTTATAAATAATAAATGATATAAAACTACTCATTTTATCATCACTTTAGCATGGGAACTTTGAAATTTTTAATAAATTATTTGGTTAGGGTCAGCATTTCCCTTTTCACAATTTCACAATTATGCAACAATTAATTTGTATTTAATTTTAAAAAGTTGAAATTACATTATTTATAAAATCTAATTATTGAAATTTCTTTCAAATTAAACGACATGACATACACACATGAAGAGAATAAAAAGTATTTTTGTTAAATACAAAACATTTTTGTATAGATAATTATACTAATACAATAATCATATCGAATAGAATCAAGGAAGGTGATAAAAGTATAAGAAAATTAAAAAGAAATAAATAACTAAAAGAGAAGATAATATCATTATATCAATCTAACAATTGAAGGTAAAAAAAATTTAATATGAAGTGTTCACAATTTTTCGGTCTAAATATTTTTACTTTTAATATATAATATTTAATTCAATATAAATAAATAAGAATAAATAAATGGAATATGATGAATAATAATCATATGTTAATAATAATAACTATGTGATATACAATTACCTTACTTGTATTATTAATCATATTAGCTAATTATCATCTAGTTATCATATTTATAATATTTTAGCTTTAAAATGATATAAAATATCTTATACTCATGATTAATAGTAATAAATTCTAGTTATGTAGAGAAAAATAAGAAAAATGAATAATATAAAATTGGAAATGAATGGAAGATTGTTTTTTTAGTGCTGTTGCTTTCTTTTCCTAAGAAACAAATTGAACCCCCATTTTAAAAAAATATAGAAATACTGATCTAATATTTTATTTACATTCCCATTAAAAACTTAGTTATTTATATAAGATTTAATGATTTATATTTATTTCTCTCACTCTCACTTAAGAAAGCATTTTTCATATAATACATTCTTTATATATATATATATATATATATATATATATATAAAAAGATGAAGATACAAATTACCTTATCTGTATTATTAATTATAATTAATCTTACGTACACAATTATCATATTTACAATATTTTAGTTTTAAAATAATATATAATTACCTTATCAGAAAAAAGTAAGGATCTTGATCTAATAATTTATATACTTTTGTGCTAAAGACTTTATTGTTTTTATTTTTTATTTAACTACACTTTTAGAGGCGTAATAACATCCACATCATAATAAGGCTAACTCTCTAACAAGGATATTTCCTATTCACAAGGCTATAACCTAAAATCTTTATGTACCACTTAAATGAATCCCCCATTGTAAATCTCTATCTCTATTATATACATTTGTGAAATTTTTTATGACACAGCGTCTAATAAAGTACGGTCCCATTTATTTTACTTTTTCAAATTCATAATAAAAATAATTTTCAAAACAAATTAAAATATCAAATTATATATGTTATTTTAATTATGTAATTTAAAATTAAACAATCTATTTTAAAATCAAATTAAAATATTAATTGTTATCATAATCTAATCTCTATTTATATTAAATAATATTAAAATTTAATTTAAAAAAAATTTTATTTAATGAATTAAAATTAGTTTTAATAATAAAAAATAAAAATAATAAATTATTTCAAAAATATATCTATTTATATTAAATGATAAATTAGTTTATTTTTTTTATTTTTAAAACCTATTTTTTAAAATTAATAATAGATAACAACTTATCAAATCAATTTTTTCAAAATAAAAATAAATTAGTTTGTTTATTTTTTATTTTTAAAACCTTTTTTAAAAATGAATACATAGAAAACAACTTATCAAATTGATTTTTTTAAAAATAAAAATAAATTTATTTGTTTATTTTTATTTTTAAAACTTGTTTTTTCAAAATTAATAGATAGAAAACAACTTATCAAATTGATTTTTTAAAATAAAAATAAATTTATTTGTTTGTTTTTTATTTTTAAAACTTGTTTTTCAAAATTATTAGATAGATATTAAATCAACTTTTAAAAAAAATAATAAATTTATTTGTTTATTTTTAAAATCCGTTTTTCAAAATTAATATTAGATAACAACTTATCAAAACACAATATTTTAGCTTTAAAATAATATACAATTATTTATATGATCAATACTAATCAATTTTAATCATAAAAAAATAATATAAAATTGGAAATGAATGGAAGAAATTTATGGCATAAATTTTTAATTAAATTACGTTTTCAAACATTATTCACGATTTCTCTATTTTATAAAAAAAATTAAAGCTTAACCAGAGAAAAAATTATATACTATTTTTTAGTGGTAAGGTTTTTTTCCCCGGAAAATTCCAATTAAACCCCCTTTTGTGTTACGTGCAACTTAACTTCTGAACATATAAAAATAAACATTTCGACTAAAAAAACTGTATTTCAACTCTTCAGATTTTCAATTCAAGTGGTGTACAAGAGTTTTAAGAGAAAAGGAGCCAAGATAAATGGTGCTATTAGCAAGCCATTCACACTTAATGGGACTTCAAATTGCTTAAGGATCACCAGCATTGTCTCTCTGAACCTTTAACTCATAAGAGAGTCTCACAGTAGAGTAAATGGTAGAAGGTTCAGCCATTGATCTAATTGCCCCACCAAATTCTCCATTAGCTTTCATCGGTGCAGGTGGGATGAGAGTAATTCCAAGATCATCAATGCTCATGCATTGCCTTTCTGTGAAAGGGTTACTCCACATGAATGTGTTCATTGATGGTGCAACAAATAGTGGCTTGCTGTAGTCCCATGCTCTCACAATACATGTCAGTAGATTGTCACATAACCCTCCTGCAATCTGCAACACCCCACCATCCACCAAAAGTTAGAAATAGAAGAAATTTGCAATTGTCAAATGCATATGATTGATGTGCTTGAAATGGTATTGTTTAATATAGGTTTAAATTATTGTGCTGGTCCTTAAACTATTTGAGCATTTTTTAATAAGTTTTTGTACTTTAAAAGTTTGTAATTAAGTTTCTGAACTTTTAAATTGTTTGTAATTAACTCTGCTAATATTTCTATTAGTGTTGTTAAGGACACTATAGTTCATAACCCTAACAAAATTATGGATGAAAACTCAATTGCAAACTATTTAAAAAAAAGACCTGAAAACATTTAAAATACATGTCTCATTCAAGAATTCTAAATAATTAAGCCCTTCTGCATCAATTTAACTTTTAACACGCATTCAGTAAGCAGATTAGTATTTTTGAAAGGGAAAAAGAGTTGGAGAATGGAGATCTAAAGTTGTAGTAGATATCCAGAGTTCCAACTTCACTCCCACTATTTAATGTCTATTTAGTTCTCAGTTTGGAGTTTTCTACATTGGATTGATTAGAATTAAGTTTTTGATCCATTAACCAAATGGAATTCGATGACACCTTAAATGGTGTATAGAATTAACACTCACCATTGGATGGCGTCTTAAACGAAACTTTATTTCTATAGCTGAGTTACCAAACAGTCATATGGTAAAAGATTTAGTAATTGTTCATGTCATGTAAATACCAACTGTGTTGAAGACATATAGTAAAAGATTCTATCATGTGACACTGCAGAGAGAATGTGAAAGTTTTATCAGTTTGAATACCTTGCCAAGAGTGTTTGCTGATACTGGAGCAATGACCATAATATCAGCCCATTTACGAAGCTCAACGTGAAGCACATGATCACCTATTCTTTTCCAAGTAGACCATTCATGCTCATCTTGAAACACAAGCACATCCCTGGGAATTGTTAGCTTGTCAATAAACTGCAAAGATGATTTTGTGACAACTGCTCTCACCTCAGCCCATTCTAGAAATCTTTGACAAATATGTCCAAATTTAACAGCAGCAACACTTCCACAAGCAGCAAGTAGAACCCGAGGCTTCTTTGGAACAGCAAAACCTGCCTCAGACTTTGCTTTTTTACTTGCTGGATCAGAGCAATCCATCACAAACAGACTTCTACAAAGATCTTTGGTCTTGTTACCATATGCCTGTACCAGGAGACACGCAATATCTATGGCCACATTAATGCAAGCATCACAAGTTCATATTCACACATGCAGTGATCAAAAACAGTAATTAATATTATCATGTTGAACATTCAATAATTGTTGGCGTTCTTAGTCCTGTGAGAATAAAAGAGTTTTTAGACTTTAGACCATCAAGACAAAAGAAGCATACATGAATACCATATCAATACCATGCCACCTCTAGATGATGCGAAAGAAGCTATTCTTGGTACAGAACCATGATCACAGTTTCACAAATATTAAAGGGTTTTGTTGCAGAAAATTTTTACTAGGAAACGACGCATTCATTATACTATTCTTAGTGGTTTAAACTCGATCTCATAGGTTTTAACAAAACCCGTATTTAGAACCATAAAAGGAATCATGAGTCATTATTTCTTACTAGTTTGGATGAAAATCATATTAACTAAACGTTGAGTTCCCACGTTACCAGCATCAACAAAGTGACAGAATTTTAACCATGCAATATTTCAACCAGAAAGAGAGAGACTCGGATCAGAGGTATCACAGGTTTGAGTGCAACTTGAAGATCAAGAATTTTTCTCAAACTCTGATTTTTAAAAAATTATAATAAAAGTAATATATATATATATATATATATATATATATACACACACACACACACACACATATTTATATATATCAGAAAATTGAATCATATGAAAATATATCATAAGGTTGACTTATTTTTATTTGTAGTTTCCACAATTCCATTAAAAAAGAGTATACACAAGAACAGAATCACTGAGAGAAAGAGAAATGCTTGTGACAATCATGGTGGTCATCAAGAAAGTTGATAACTTAAGCAAACAGAAACCTCAAAGTTGAGTTGAGTCTAAGGCAAACCAAACCAAAAAGCTTCGATTACACGTTGAAATGAAAGGAAGTGAATCTTGAAACAGACGAATTTAGTTTTTCATACACACGGCACACGGATGGAACTTTCACAGCCCATGATTGGAAATTGAATAAAGATTGGAAACAAGGATCCAAGATTCGATTATAAAGCATTTAACTTTAATGGGGTGCTCGAGAATTCATCATCAAGTGACAAGAAAATAAAGATAAACAAAAAAGAACAGGGAGAATAAGAAAAACAGAAGAATGAAAATGAAAATGAAGTTCCATCACCTTGTGAGCTATGTCTCTGATGATTGTGAAATCTTTAGTTCTCTTTACTGCAGCATTGAGAATCAGAGGAAGAACAGAGACATGGCAAGTTCAAGCTTTTTGAATTTTCTCGGAGGAACCTACGAATCGCGCTTTTTGTAGGTTCGCTGTCAGTGTCAAACATTTGTTTTTCTTCGGTTTGGACCTTCAAGAAATAAAGCCCAAATTAAGCCCAACCCAAAACATATTTAAGAAAAACTATGAAAACTCGTCATGTAAAAGAAACTTTCTCTTTGATTCTATTACAAAAAGACACATGCTCTTATCTATATATTATGTATATCTGGATTACAAAATCCAAATGAATTATAAGGTTGTTTTTATTTCAAGTAACCATTCAATATGTAACACCACATATTATACGACTTTATCACCACCCCAACACCATAGTTTATTAGCTTCTTTTATGTTATTCTTAGACTTTTATTGCTCCCTCTCATTTCGTTCTATGTCATTATAAGTTTGATGCGTCTTCTTTTTCATTTTTCTTGTTCATTCATTCCTTTTGATATTGATTGTTACATTGTATTCAACCCTGGTAATTAAATGTCATGTGAGGTGACCCGGTTGATATTTGTGTCGTTGTCTGTATTCGAATGTTCCTCATATTTAATAATCTGATAGTTTTATAGGGAATAAAATTTCACAATTTTGTGATGATATATGAATAGCCAAAACACAACATTGTTTTTGTGTTACTAAAATACAATATTCGGACATAGTTGACATTGCTTAATGTTACAAATATATATTTGTAAAAACCAGACTACATTATTTGGTTCTCATTTTTGTTTTTATAAGGCCTGGATTATAATATTTGTAGGTGAACTGGTCTGAACCGGGGTCTAGGATCCGGTGTGGGACCAGCCACAAGAATACAGGTGTTTTAGGGTTTGTACACCGGTATCACGGGTATCCGGTATCGTGATCCGGCCTCTTAGTGGGAGGAAACCGGTCTTATTGTCCTGGAGATCCTTCACACCAACGTTTCGCGTTGAAGTGGGGGCGAAAGGTAGTGCCACCTGCGAAGATTCTCCGACGCTCAAATTAGAAGAGTATATGAACTCAGTGAATGCTCAAGCGATATAATAGCAAAGAGTAAGTTAGGACAACGTAACCTTGCATGTATATTGAAATGAGCTATTTATAGTTGTACGTAGGAAATGAATCGTTGGGTGCAAGTGGGCCCTTTGGTTCTGATAGCGTGTGAAGTGTGTCAATCAAAGTGGCTCAGTACTCAGAGTGTGTCAGGGGGTAGGTCAATTATCAGGGTACGATCCCGTGATAGGGATGGAGGATAATCACCTTTCCGCATATTTCGCTGACACATGTACTTTCTCTCTGAGGCCATTGACATGACATATTCTACCACATAGAGTATCTTCGCTGATAAGTTATTAGGAACTCTTATCTCGCTGTGACTGAGGGTCTAACGGCTATATAGACGTTTGGTGAGAACGAACGATCATCTGTTGTAGAGAAAACGAGTGGAACAGCTGATGAGACATGAGCGGATGAGGGGAGACCGGATATCCGGTATGGCAATAATGAACCGTGACACCGGTTCTCCTTTTATAAGATCAGTCTGACGTCATAACATTGGGAGCCGGTATCCAGACCGGATCAGTAGGTTTTAAGGTTATGATCTTCACTCATTTCTTAATTATAATTTTATGGACTTTGAAGGTAGTGTAGCCTAACATAAGGTGAGGGTCTACTAGATTTTATCTCGTTGTTTATTTCTTTTTAGGATGATATTTGCATCATTTAAGAAGAGGAAAAGAAGGAAAGGTGGTGCAACGAAAAACCCCATAAAGAAAAAATGCTCATTTAAAATAAAGGGTTTAATTTTTAAGAAATCCTTATTTTGTTACTCTCACCTTCCTTTTAGAAAGTATTTAATGTTCGAAATGTTTTGAAATTCATGGCAGTCATAATTGCCGAGAATGTTAAAATATATTTGATGTGCTTAAAAGTTTTCTAAGAATGTTATTTAAGTATAACTAAAACTTTTCCTTACTTGGGAAAATAAGATTCTTATTATGAATATTTTAAGGAATAGTGGATGTCCAATTTTCCTATAAATACAACCACTTCCCCACTCCATTTGATACCTCTCTCTCAATAAAATCTCTCTCTTACTCTTGTATTTTTTTTTCCTCTTCTCATACTCTTATTAGTTTAGTTTATTTTATAACACGTTATCAGCACGAGGTTCTGATTAACTGAGATCTAATTAAGTTTTCAAGAGGTAACACGACTATTTTATTTTAAATTTTATTTTATTTCTCCCTTCATGATTTTATTTTATGTATCTTCTGTTATATATATTATAAAAGGTTCCTGAAGAACCTATATTTTAACACGTCCCAGCAGGATGTATATATGTATAAAATTATATATAATAATAATAATAAGTTCCTGAAGAACTTATATTTTAAACATCCCAGAAGGATGTATAAGATTATGTTTATATCATATATAAAAAATTCATATAAAAAAAATTCCTGAAGAACTTATTTATAAAATATCCTTATAGGATGTATAAAATTAATAGTCAAATGACTCAGAGTTCTTGAAGAATTCTTAAAAAAAAATTATTGATAATTCCTGAAGAATTATAACAATCTAAAAAAAATTATTGCTCATTATATTAAATTATTTTATTGCTTATTATTGTTGCATTAGATTAAACGTTACTTCTTACTATATATGAATTCTTATTACTCTTGTTGCTTGCTTAAGTTCACATGTCATACTTTATGCATATTATTTTATCATATATTTACTATCCTTTGCTTCATATAATTGCTTGATCACATACACATGATTATTTTATTATATGCTTACACTAATGCACTAAAACACTACTTCACCTACTTCACGTGAACATGCTTCCACTAATGCACTAAACACTTCCACTAATGCAATAAACACTAATTATTTATAATATAATATATTTTATTATATAAAATAGTTAAGATATATATAAAAAAATTACTCTTATAATTTCATAAAATATAAAAATATTTATAATTATTATTTACTTGTTATGATTATTGTTATTACCATCATTATAATGATAATCATAGCTAATATATTTATTGAAGTATTATCTAACTTATTATTTGTAATTTCTTGCATAGAAATACATATGGCAAATATTACCAACCTTGAGTTTGTGGCCCTTGATATTACTGGCAAGAACTATTTATCATGGACATTGGATGCTGAAATCCATTTAGATGCAAAAGGTCTTGGGGAAACAATTAAAGATGGAAATAATGCATCTAGTCAGAACAAGGCTAAAGCCATGATCTTTTTACGTCACCATATCCATGAAGGGTTAAAAAATGAGTACTTAACAGTTAAAGACCCTCTCGTTTTGTGGAATAATCTAAAAGAAAGATACAACCATCAAAAGGATATAATTCTTCCAAAAGCCCGTTATGAATGGATGCATTTGCGTTTTCAAGATTTTAAATCTGTAAATGAATATAATTCTGCAATGTTTAGAATTACTTTAAGATTAAAATTATGTGGACAAAAGGTCACTGAAAGTGATATGTTAGAAAAGACATTCTCCACTTTTCATGCATCTAATATGCTCCTGCAGCAACAATATCGTCAAAAGGGCTTTACCAAATACTCAAAATTGATTACTTGTCTCCTTGTGGCTGAGCAAAATAATGAATTGCTTATGCAAAATCATGAATCTCGTCCAACTAGAACTGTTCCATTCCCAGAAGTGAATGTAGTAACACACGATCATCATACTCATGGTCGTGGTTGTGGCCGTGACTGTAGTCGCGGTCGTGGATGAGGTAATGCTCGGGGACATGGTATTGGTCATAGTCGTGGATATGGTTATGGTCGTGGTCATGGTCGAAATGATAAGAGATCATCATTTACATGGAAAAATAAAGAACGTACGAAAAAAGAGATAGATGCTCAAAATAGCGAACAAACTAAAAATATTTGCTATCGTTGTGGTAGCAAGGGACATTGGTCTCGAGTTTGTCGCACACCAAAGCATCTCGTAGATCTATACCAAAAATCCCTTAAAAATAAAGGGAAAATAATAGAGACAAATTTTACTGGTATAGATGATGATTTTTTTGATTTTAGTATTGATGATTTTCTTACTCTTCCTGAAGAAGAGATTGACCACTCGGTTGGAGAAGGAAGTGCCCCTAAATAAGTTATTTTATGTTTCATGTAATTTATTTTTGTTATGAATTTAGTTTCTATCAATAAAATTTTATGTTGAATATTTATTGTTGTTAAGTATATTTTACTTATGTTTATTTTATTTATTCAATGAAGAATGAATGCTCACGTCAATAACGAAGATATATGTCTGGCAGACAGTGCAACAACTCATACTATTCTTAAGAATGAGAAATATTTCTATCATATAGTAAAACAAGAAGCCAATGTTAATACTATATCTGGTAGTATAAATATAATTGAAGGCTCTGGCAGAGCCAGTATTTTGTTACCTGGAGGAACAAAATTGCACATTGAAAGTGCATTATATTCTAAGAAGTCTCAAAGAAATTTGTTGAGTTTTAAGGATATCTGCAGAAATGGATATCATATTGAGACCACAAATGAAGGAAAAGATAAATATCTTTACATCATAAAGTTAATTTCTGATAAGAAATGTATATTGGAAAAATTACCTTCATTTTCCTTTGGTTTGTACTATACTTATATTAGTACAGTTGAAACAAACGTTATTGTAAACCAGAAGTTTACAAATAAGAATGACTTTGTTATCTGGCATGAACGATTAGGCCATCCTGGATCAATTATGATACAAAAAATAGTTGAGAATTCAAATGGTCATTGTTTATCCAACAGACAAATTATGCAAACTAAGAATTTCTCATGTGCTGCTTGTTCTCAAGGAAAATTGATCATTCGGCCATCACCAATGAAAATTGAGAATGAATCACTCATATTTTTAGAGCGTATACAAGGTGATATTTGTGAACCAATACACCCTTCATGTGGACCATTTAGATATTTTATGGTTTTGATTGATGCATCAACCAGATGGTCACATGTTTGCTTATTGTCAACTCGCAACCAGGCGTTTGCGAGATTACTAGCTCAATTAATTCATTTAAGAGCTCATTTTCCTGATTATAACGCTGGTGAATTCACATCTCAATCATTTAATGATTATTGTATGTCAATTGGAATTGATGTTGAACATCCTGTAGCACATGTTCATACACAAAATGGACTTGCTGAATCATTGATTAAACGTTTGAAATTGATAGCAAGACCATTGTTAATGAGATCAAAACTCCCAATTTCAACTTGGGGACATGCAATCTTGCATGCGGCAGCACTTATTCACATCAGGCCTACAAGTAATCATAAATATTCCCCTTTACAATTGGTTCATGGTAAAGAACCAAATATTTCCCATCTAAGAATCTTTGGAAGTACGATATATGTTCCTATTTCTCCTCCACAACGCACTAAGATGGGACCTCAAAGAAGGTTGGGAATATATGTTGGATATGAAAGTCCATCAATAATAAAATATCTTGAACCTTTAACAGGTGATTTATTTACAACTCGTTTTGCTGATTGTCATTTTGATGAATCTGTTTTCCCACTATTAGGGGGAGAAAATAAACAGTTGGATAAAAGGATCAGTTGGAATGAGATATCTCTCTCACATCTTGATCCTCGAACAAAGCAATCTGAACTAGAAGTTCAGAAAATAATTAGTTTGCAAAATTTAGCAAACCAATTACCTAATGCATTTGCTGATCCAAAAAGAGTGACTAAGTCACACATACCAGTTGTTAATACTCCAATAAAGATTGATATCCCTGAAGGACAATCTAAATTTGCAAATGAGTCTGAAGCCAAAATAAAACGTAGCAGACTTGTTGGTTCTAAAGATAAAAATCCTCGGAAAAGAAAAGTAAATAAAGAGGATGGTCGAATCGAGGATATAAAGACTCCAGTAGAGTTTCCTAACATAATCAAAGTTTCAAATCCAGAAGAAACTAAGGTACTTGAAATTCATACAAATAAAGAGATCTCGATAAATTATGTCATGGATATAATACAATGGAATCGACTTGAAGTCGATGTTGATGAAATTTTTTCATTCAAGGTAGCTCTTGATATCATAAATGATGATAAAGATCATGAGCCAAATTCAGTTAAAGAATGTGCACAGAGAAATGATTGGCCAAAATGGAAAGATGCAATGCAAGAAGAGTTAAACTCACTTACAAAACGTAAAGTTTTTGTGTCTGTAGTCCAAACACCCAAAGGTGTAAAACCAGTTGGGTACAAATGGGTCTTTACGAGAAAAAGAAATGAAAATGGTGAAATTATGCGATACAAAGCAAAACTTGTTGCACAAGGATTCTCACAAAGACCTGGTATTGATTTCGAAGAAACATATTCACCAGTGATGGATGCCACTACTTTTCGATACTTGATAAGTTTGGCAATCCGTGAAAGGCTTGACTTACGCCTTATGGATGTTGTTGCAGCATATTTATATGGATCACTTGAAAATGACACATATATGAAACTCCCTGAAGGATTTAATTTTCCTGAAGCATACAAGACAAATCCTCGAGAAAATTATTCAATTAAATTGAATAAATCTCTTTACGGACTGAAACAATCTGGACGTATGTGGTATAATTGCCTCAGTGAATATCTGTTGAAAGAAGGGTATAAAAATGACCCGATTTGTCCATGTGTTTTTATGAAAAAATTGGGAAAAGAGTTTGTTATAATTGCAATTTATGTAGATGATTTAAACATCATCGGGACTCCTGAAGAGCTCTCAAAGGTTGTAAATTGCTTAAAAGAGGAATTCGAGATGAAAGACTTGGGAAAAACAAAGTTTTGTCTCGGATTACAATTAGAATATTTAAAGGGGAATTTTGATGCACCAAAAGACTTATACAGAAAAGGTGCTAAAGAGGTTTTATATGGACAAATCACACCCATTGAGCAGTCCAATGGTTGTAAGGTCACTTGAAGTAAACAAAGATCCTTTTTGACCTCAAGACAAAAATGAAGAACTACTTGGTCCTGAAGTACCATATCTTAGTGCAATTGGTGCACTAATGTATCTTGCTAGTCATACAAGACCTGATATATCATTTGCTGTGAATTTGTTAGCAAGATATAGTGCTTTACCCACAAAAAGGCATTAGAATAGGATTAAACACATATTTTGCTACCTTAGAGGTACAATGGACATGGGTTTATTTTTCCCATATGTATCTAAGGCAAACATAATTGGTTATGCAGATGCGGGATATTTATCTGATCCTCATAATGGTCGATCACAAACAGGATATTTGTTTACATGTGGTGGTACAACAATCTCATGGAGATCCATAAAACAAACAATCACAGCAACATCATCTAATCATGCTGAAATTCTAACATTACATGAAGCAAGTCAAGAATGTGTTTGGTTGAGATCTATGATTCAACATATTCAAGAAACTTGTGGCTTGCATGCTGGAAAATTACCACCAAAAATCTTATGTGAAGATAATGTAGCTTGTATCTCCCAGTTAAAGGAAGGTTATATTAAAGGAGATAGAACAAAGCATATTTTACCAAAATTTTTCTTTACTCATGATCTTATAAAGAATAGTGAAATAAATGTCCAACAAGTCTGATCATGCGAGAATCTAGCAGATATCTTTATAAAATCTTTACCAACCAAAGTCTTCGAGCAACTAGTACAGAGGATTGGTCTTCGATGCTTACATAAATGTTCTGATGAGGGGGAGAATTAAATACTTGTACATTGAATTATTTATTTATTTTGTAAGGAATGTTGTACTCTTTTTCCTTCACTAGGTTTTTATTCCACTGGGTTTTTCCTAGTAAGGTTTTAACGAGACACATTCTAAAATGTGGACATCCAAGAGGGAGTATTATGAATATTTTAAGGAATAGTGGATGTCCAATTTTCCTATAAATACAACCACTTCCCCACTCCATTTGATACCCCTCTCTCAATAAAATCTCTCTTACTCTTGTATTTTTTTCCTCTTCTCATATTCTTATTAGTTTAGTTTATTTTATAACAATTCTCACCTCTTATTTGAAAATTTTTTGTTGAAAAACTTTTGTAAAATATAATTTAAAAAACTTTCTTATAAATCTTAGTTTTATAGGAATATTTTTTAAAAAAGACATACCAAATATGGAAATATAAGATTCCTAAGTTAAATTTCTTGATTAACTAAAAAAGAATGCTTGAGTATTAAATTTGTCTATTAAGAAACATGTTTATGGTACTTCAAATCTTACTATTCAGAGTATTTGTTTCTATAGTATGTGAATTGGTTTGGGTCGGGGTCCAATATCCGGCCTCGCGACAGTCCTCATATCACTCGTTTGCTCACAAATATTACACCGGTCTAGTATGGATCTGGTATTATATCTTCAATTTTGGTGGGGAACAAAGGTTTTGGAGTGATTTCTCGTGTTAGATCACCAACCTTTACGCATTGAAAAGGTGAAATGGGGTGTTGTAACATCCTATTTTCATCACAAATAGGAAATAGATATTAATATATATTTCTTGAGAAATACTTACTATAAGTTAGTTTATTATTATCATTTTTTTAAAATTTTGGTATTTATATTTTTATTATTTGTTTTTTTTAAAATAATAATAATAATAAAATGAAAATATTTCTGAATGAGAATTTTAAAGTGACTTAATTAGTATTCATTAATTAAGAAAATTATATTAAGAATTTTTAATATCTTTATTATTCACCATTTTTATTTTATGTTGTTATATTTTTGTTTTTTTACATATTTAAAATTTAACTCTTATTAGAATTTTAAAATAAAATTTTGAAGGAATTAGACTATGGTTCTTTTGAACTTTTTGATTTACATAATATTTATGATTTTCTGGAATTTTTTGAAATTTTTGAATTATTTTAATAAAATAATATATTTTAAATAATTTTAAATTCATATAAAGTTGCTTAAAATTAAAAATATTTACAAGAATGTAAAGTTAAATTATAAGAAAATTTTCTAAAATCCATTTCAAGTAGACTTATCTAAAAATTATCGGTTTGAGAAAAATCTTGATTTTTTCTAATCGTTAAAAAATTAGAAACGTATCAATAAATTTTTATTAACAGAAAATTTTAGATTTTTAAAATTTCAGCTTTATATTACTTATTATAAAATTAGTGAGGACTGATATAATATCGCTAAATTTCAAAAAGGACTCATTTTGAATATTTAAAATATACCGAGTGAAGGGTTACTATTTGACTTAATAATTTTACCCACAGTTACTATGCAAAACATTGTGTATGTATGAAATTTTCAAAAGATGCACAGTAACCAAGAATAAAAAATTCAAAAATGCATAGTATTTTTATATTAAAATAATAGAATGCATAGTAAAATTTTTTCCTATAAATACCGAAGGATTTCTTCTTTAGAATTCACAATTTCAGATTAAGTTTTCTTAATATAGTAGTGCTAGTGAGATAGTGGTGGAAGTGAGAGAGAGAAATAATTTTTTTTGGAAGAAGGTTCTGCTAAAATTCTAAGGTACGAATACCTCACTTTTATATTTTTTGGGTTATTTTCATATCGTTTTTAGAAATCTGTTATTATACTGGAAATAATATTATTTTAAGTTACTATTCTGCATAGTAACACTATTTCAATAGTAAATTACTATTTCAATAGTAAATTACTATTCAAATAGTAAATTACTATTTACTGTTACTATTTACCTTTACTATTCACGTTTTACTATTTACTGTTACTATTCACGATTTACTATTTACTGTTACTATTTACGATTTACTATTTACTGTTACTATTCATGTTTTACTATTTACTATTACTATTTACTGTTACTATTCACTATTCACTATTCACTATTCAAAATTTACCATTTTTTATTTTAAGTTGTAATCTTAATTTTCATCTTGTAATTATATTAAAATGAAATTGGTATGTTTTAGAACTCGGAGACGAGGCGCGCATGGATTTTCAATAACGAATCGGTATACAAGAGGTAAGGGGGAGTGAGATAAGAATATAATATGAAAGACATAAGAATAAAGGGAGGAGTCCCCTACTCCTTTTAAATTTAATAATATTATTATTTTAAAGAAATAACTTCTCAACTTAAAATTTATAATAAATTTAATATATTGTGTAACTTATTCTTAAAAATCTATACATGGATCTGAATTATTATAACTTATACGGACTGGACTAAATCTATGCAAGGACTTGGATTTTTATATCCTATATGGATCGAACTAAACCTATGCAAGGACTTGGATTATTATGACCTGTCTAGACTGAACTATACCTATGCGAAGACTGGATATATGGACTTATATAGACCTTTGCGAGGAATGGACTATAAGGACTCAAAATCAAATCTACTAATTTAAATAACCATTAAAAATTTGAATTATATTTATAAGCGATATTTAGTTAATTTGACTTGATTATAATTAATTATATTTGATTTCGACTAATGATATTGTGATTTATAATATTAGACTGTGATTAATAATATGCAATTATGATTGATGATATTTGATTGTGATTGATGAGATTACTATACTTGATTGTGGTTGATGAATGATTGATGACCTTGTCATATGAAGTTTGAGCATATAGCAAGCATGACGGAAAGTTAAAACTTAGTAAGAATTTTCTTACCTTACTCTTTAAATTTTTATTCCAAGAGAAAGTATTTTATAATTATTTTAGTCTTTTATTTCTTCTTAGAAATAATTTTTATTAACTTTATTTTTAATCTCTATAATAAAATCTAGTATTAGAAAGAAGCTATTTTATGAAAATCAGAGGTTGAGATAATTAATTCTTGAATTAAAGAAAATTTTTATAGTTTTAAGTATTCTTAGTTAATGATTTTAAATTATTTTCTTTAGAAATTAGAAGTTTAAAGTAAATTATTTTGGTTTTCCCCAACGAAATAACTAAAGAATATTTTATGGAGATTTCAAAAACTCAATCTAGTTAAGATTCAAATTGAGAAAGATTATGTAAATATGTGAAGATTTTTAAGAGAAAGCTTTGAGATATTTAAGGCTTGGAAACTCAATTTTGGTAAGATCTGAATTTGAAGACTGTACTAAATTATTTCAGTATAACAGAAGTTCAAAGAAGAACTTATGGAAATGTACAGTTTATTGTGATGATTTTGTGAACCTTTATGGTATTTAATAATTGAGTTTCTAAAAGCCTTAACCAACTAAATATGCGAGTAGTTCATGCATCATGAATCATTAAAGAGAAATGAGATGTGATATTGCCTGGGGACGGATTATAGAAACCGAGGATACATTAGAGGAGGCTTAATTGTGAGCCTTGGGATGAGAGAGTGTGAAAGGGGTGCTTCAGGTGACCTGGGGTCGCTCCCTAGTGTCGGGTACTTTCACAATAAAAACTTTCTCAATCTGACTAGTCTCTAAGTGTTTCCATGCCAGTTGAGCTGTTCATATGCCATGAAGGCATTTATGTTATTATTATCCAGAATTTATGAAATAGTGTAAACTCCTGGTTGGCCCAGTGCAAACTAAAACTTTAAGGGCCCACATGCATAAACTGAATGAGATAGTAGCATAAGCATTACATAACATTCATGTGATTGTGACATTCTATATAGATGGTTATGAATGAAAATATAAGTGTTATGTATGTGGAAACCCTATATTCATAATTGATTGTATATGAGATTATGACTGATATTACTATATTAGTTTGTGAAAACCCTTATGCTTATGTCTTATCTGTAATATATTATATTTTGTTTCTCACTCCTTCTTGTTTGAATTTTTGTGTCCAAAATATATGTTATATGATATATAGCTAGCAGTCCAAGATGGAAGGATATATAATTACAAGAGGATAAAGTGGTCTCATCCTCAATCCATTAGATGAAGAGATATGACAAGAGTAGGATTCAAAAACTCGATGGTTCAAGGACTAGGAAATGATTGTTCATATTTGTAGTAGAGGTATAGTTTAGTTTTATTTTGCCTTATTACAATATCAAGTAGATAATTGTAACAAGGTAAAGGTTAAACTTTGATAAACTCTTTCATTCGGATATAATATTGTAATGATTTATTACTTATGATTTCTATAAATTATTTTGTCATTATGGACAAATATTGAAAGACAATTTTTTTTTTTACTTTCAATATTCAAAGAAAATCAGATGTATATACGTCCTTGTATACACGAGATAAAGAGTGATAAATATGTATATCTTTCTAAAATTTTTTTTTAAAAGTAAGAAGAATATATATATATATCTCGTGTATATAAGGGGGTGTTACAGGTGTCACCTGCAAGGACACTACAATGCTCAAGTCAGTGAAAATTTAAGGAAATTTCAAAGCTCAAGCGTAAGTTTTGGAGAGAATGCTCTTAGCATGGGTATTTATACTTGGGGGGAGTGGAAGAGCTTTCTTACTCATCAAGTTTTCCGTACATGGTGTCAGTACTTACTTTATTATTCTACAATAAAGCTGACTTGTGATGTGATGTTTCACAACGACTCTACCTACCCATCAGTCACTTTGCAGATAACGTTTTCAGTACGCTAGGTCATAGGTCAACTTTGAACTTATGGTATTGAGTGAGTAACTCGCAATAGATTCAGTTTGGGGACCCTTCGTGTGACCGCGGATATTGGTGTTAAACTGACCCATTACGTGAGATGCTGCCGTTGAGAGGATAGCTCACACCAGTCACCATGTCATATCGGTTCTAGATGTGGGATTTTAGACAAATTACCTTAAGTCTAGGAGCCGGTCTCCGGACCGGATCAGTATGAATGTTATTCTATATCTTACAATCCGTGAATTTTTTTCCTAGTTTTGGATTATACAACCCTAAGTATTACAAATGTATTCATCCATAAACCTATCTAGCATGTTTATCATACTCCGGATTTTACAATCTGAGCTTTGTAATATTCATATTTTAAAAGGGTGATTTTGTAATATCCTGTCAAAAAAAATAAAAGGGGTGTAAGAGTAACAAAATAATATGTTAAAATGACATCCTTTAAATGGTTCATAGATTTGACAAAAAGAAAAGAGGTAAATTACATAAACTACCCTTGAGGTTTGTAAATATTGCCTTCCACGTTAAACCTTTTGAAAAACCTAAAATTTGCTCATAGGTTAAATTTTATGGTGATTAATCCTCCATATTAAACCATAAAAAACCGCCACCAATTTTAATATATTAGGTAAAGTGTGGAATTTTCCAAAAGATTTCAGGTGAAGTATATTTATAAACCTTTTAGGGTAGTTTGTGTAATTTACAGAAAAAAGTAAAAAAATTGACAAAGAAAAGGTCTCTTAAACATATCATTTTAATTATACTACTTACATTTCTTTCTTAATATATGGTACAAAATTGACTAAATCGTAAGATCAAATAGAAGCATTTTTTTTACTTGACATGTCTTAAAATGTATTTATTTTTTCAAAGGCTTAATTATATTTTTGTTCCCTGAAAAGTTATCCAATTTTATCTTTAGTCCCCATAAAATCTTTTGCCACAAATCCGCGCCACTAATATTTTCTATTAACTGGTGATATGACAAATAGAAATGTCATGTTATCATTGTCACAAAACCTTAACGACGAGGACCTTTGACAAATATTTAAATCTTTTCAAGGATTAATACTAAATAAAAAAGATTTATAGGGACTAATGAGAAGATTAAACATGTTTTTAGGGATTAAAAACATAATTAAATATTTATTAACCGATGACGTGTCAATGATAACATGACAATAATGACATGACATTTCCTTTTGTCACGTCATATGTTAACGATAGACACTTATGACAAACACTTAATTTTTTTGGACTAATATTAAACAAAAAATTAAAAGGACAAAAGATAAAAACAGATAACTTTTGTGAGACAAAAATATAATTAAGCATTTTTTAAAAATACACTTAATACTAAATTATTGGAATAATAACTTATATAAATAAATGATTGTCTCGTAACGTTATACCTACAATAAATAAATTAATGGTATAAAAAGAAGTGTTCATTTAAACATTAAAAAAAAGAGGTCAATCTTACTTATATTTTGAAACAATATGACCCAAAATTGTATACCTTACTTATAAAATATAGGTAGTACTATAAGATGAAATAAAAAGTTAATTATGAAATACTTCACCAAAAATAAAATAGTTATGATTTTTCTTAAATCAATGATAGAAAAACATCCAAATTAAATTTTTTAGAGAAATAATATGTTCACATTATTATACAATGAGAAAATATTATTAGGTGATTAACATGATTATAAATGATGGAGTGTGGTTTGGATTTTGATTCTCACACTTAGTTCTTTTTTTATATGAGAAAATGTTGTACTTTTACACCACCTTATATATGGTTCCAACTAGTTTTGTATTGATACTCATGGTTCACACTTATGCAATGCACAAAATATCAAGAATATTATTTTAAATAAGTAAATAATTTAATTGTGAGAGTTTTTTTAGTAAGGTTATCAAAAGTTGTCAATAAATTATTTTAAAAAATTATTATGCTATTTGAAATAATGAGAAATTAGTTAAATTTTTTAATAAGGAAATATTATAATAAATAAATAATTTAGATATTGAAATATTGTAAAAATGTATATAATAAGTCAATATAAAAATTGTAAAATTTAATTTAAATGTTAAAGAAAATGAAAACGAAGGTGGTGATAGTTCTAAAAACCTAAATTACATGTATAATTTTTTCATTATGTATTCGACGTTCTCCTTTATGTATATATATTATATATAACATATGCTAAAAGTAAACTTTAGTCTAGTGGTATTAAGTCACCAAAAAAAGTCATGGTCTTTTGGTGAAAGGTGATGGATTTAAGTCTAGCATGACTTTCTTTGCCAAAAAAAAAGAAAAAGTCTAGCATGACTTTTTTTTTGCCACATCGTTAATATATAAGTTAAAATTTATGTTGTTAGAAACTAGTCATACATGAAGGTTCATAAACTTAAACCATTCAACTTTATTTAACGCTAGGATAATTTCTATGACATTTTTCATATTTAACCCTCTACATAACTTTTCATATTTTACTTTTATAATAACAATCACAACAAATATAACTTTTATCAGGATAGGGCAAGTATTGAGTCAAAGTTGGATTGAATTTCAAAAGAAAAACTAAAACCATTAAGGATAATTAGATTGAATTAGATCAATTTTATATTTTTTTTAAAGATTCAATTCAATTTGATATAAATCATATGGTGTTGAATTAGATGATTGAATATCTAATTGATTTATAACTTTTTTAAAAAGTAAAATTTGTAAAAAAAATCCAAAAGGAAATACCAACAAATAACATAAATAGATCTAAAATTCATGATCCAATATGTATATTTAAAACTAAAATCTATGATAAAAACTTTAAGAATCCATGATCAAACAATATTACAAACTAAAAATGTTAAGGAAGTAATGTTAGGGATTTTGGGTTTCAAAACCAAATAATCAATCACCTTATGTTGTGTGAATTTGTCTTCTTTGACCTTGTTATGAAATGGTAATGAACTTTCAACTTTCTTTCTTAGTAAAGGCCTTTGCCAAGGTAACCTTGTCCCTTTATCACCATGCTGATGACGTTCTACTATTTACTAGAGCTGAAGTTTCCCAGGTTTGTATTGTTAGTGGTGTTCTTGAAACTTTTAGTATAGTTTTTGGTTTGAAAGTCAATGTGGAAAAAGATAAAGGTGTTTATGTTTAAATAAGGTCATAATAAGGAAAAAGAACAAACTTCCTAGCATTACTTCTATCAGGTTCACTTCATGTATTGGTAGATAGTTTGGTTTTCCAATGTTTTATAGATGTTTATAGAACCAACACTTTGTTTGGGTCATTGAGTGCTTTAACTCCATATTGACATCTTGAATTGGCCATCTTTTAAACAAACCTAGGTCTGTCACTCTATTCAAATTGGTTCTTGCATTCTTGCCTATGCATGTCATGCAAATTTATAAGGTGCTTGAAGGAGAGTGTCTAAACTAGAATCTATAAACAATTTTATTTGGTATGGTTCTTTCAATTATGGCCTTCATATGATTAGATGGAATCACCTCACTTGTATCAAGAATCAAGGTAGGTTGGGCCTTAGATCTACAAGACTCACTTGTGTTTCCTAGGTAAACTTATTTGAAGCCTTTTGCATGACAACTACGAGTTATAAGTTTAACTATTGAGTGTTTTATATAACATAAGCCTTAGTCTTGTTCAAAACAACAATGATTCAAGAGTGTAGAAGAGCATTTTTAATAATCTGGTAGTTTTATAGGTAATATAATTTTACAATTTTGTGAAGCTAGATTTTATATATGGATACCCAAAGCAACACATTTTTTTGTGTTACTCAATTACAACATTTGCACTTAGTTAACATTGCTTAATATTATGAATATATATTTGTAAATAGACTACAACATATGATTCTCATTTTTGTTTTTATAAGACCTTGATTATAATACTTGTATGTTTTCAGGGTATGATTTTCACTCACTTCTCGATTATAATTTCTAGACTTTGAAAGTGGCGTAGCTTAACACAGGGTAAAGGTTTACCAAAATTAATAATATAGTTGCTTAATCTTTTTTATTTAGGATATTTATGTTATTTAAAAAGGGAAAAATGAAAGGAAGTGGTGCAAGCAGAAATACCCATTTAGAATAGGGGTTTTCATTTTTAACACATCTATATTTTGTTACTCTTACCCTTCTTTTAATTTTTAAACTAAATTTACAAAATTGTCATTCACTTGTAACTCTCAATTCAAACCTTAACACCTTACTTTCTCTTGTTTGATTTTCAACGCAACTTACCACAAAAATTTATAAAGGTTAACCCCTCCTCGAACGTTACTCATACATTTTTCAAATGGGATATCACTCTATCATTCATCCTAATAGGAGAATTTAACATGACATTAAGTTATGGAGATGATGTTTGCATATGATTTTTGAAGAGTCTTTTTTGTGACTCTTTGTTTTACACTCATAATTGGTTATTGGCTATTAGTTTTGAAAACACAACCTTTAGCTTTGTTGGACATCGCCTTCTCCGTGAGAGACTAATACACTGTGCTTTGGTGTTTTCCTTTTCCATATGAGTGCTCAGATTAGATGATATGGATAAAGTATTTTTGATTTTTGGATAATACAATCTGTAGTATTGTCAAATATTAACAAATTTATCTATGGAGAAACATGTTTATAGTGTGAACGTTGTTTTAGATAATTGTTTTTACAGAATGGATGTTGTTCTAGATCTTACAATCTTAGAGTTTTTTCCTAGTTTTGAATTGCACAATCTAGAGTATTACAAATGTTCTCATGTAGAAACCAATTTATCGTAATCTAGATTTTACAATCTAAAAGCTTGGTAATATCCATATTTTAAAAGGATGTAATTTTGTAATATTCTATCAAATATTTAAAGGGATGTGAAGGTAACAAAATAACATGTTTAAAACAACATTCTTAAAATGGTTTATAAATTTGACAAAAAAGAATAGGTAAATTACACAAACCACCCTTGAGTTTTGTAACTATCGCACTTCACGTCAAGCCTTTTAAAAAACCTACAATCCGTTTTTAGGTTAAATTTTATGGCCAATAAACCCCTATACAAAACCATAAAAAAATCACCACCAATTTTAACATATGGAGTGGAGGGTAGATTTTTCCAAAAGATTAAAGGTAGAGTATAAGATTTACAAACCTCTAGGGGGAGGGAGTGGTTTGTGTAATTTAAAAAAAACAAAAAGAATTTGACAAAGAAAAAGGCTTTTAGACATAACATTACCATGTTAATTATACTACCTACATTTCTTTCATAATATAAGGTTTAATTGATCAAATCATATGATCAAGGAGAAACATTTATTTTTCTTGACATGCCTTACTTTTTTTTTCAAAAACACACTTAATGCATTCCTAAAATGCATTATTTTTTAGTTATTATTTTGTTAGATTTTTTAATAAATATCTTAGCATTTGTGTTAGTTTTGTTTGGTTTTAGTTTTATTTGTATATTTTGACCTGTTTACACTTTGTTTTTGTGTTTTGTAAGAAAACAAGTGAAAAGACCCAATTTTAAGTCTAAGAAGGATTACAAAACATGAAGTGAAATAAAAGAGAGTCCAAGAAGAGTCAAAATTTGGCTAACTAAAGCTCAATGAAGCCTAGGAAGAGCTCCACGACCCTGGGAAGACTCCACAACCTAGTTGTGGCTGCATGGTTTTGGGCATGAAGTTGGTTTGGTCATGTTTTTATCTATATTCTAATCTTGTTTGGACCGGGTCTATTTTTATTTTAGTTAGTTAATGTTAGTGGTATTTCTAGACTATACTAGACCTAGTTTAGAGTTTCAAAATTAGAAAAGTTAGAGAATCCTAATTTTAGAATCTTAGAATTTTTGGTAAAGTACTCAGGGGAATTGTAAAGAGACACTGATGACTTATCTCATTTCTCAAAGTATTTTTAGTTTCACTTTCTTTTTATACTTTGATCATTCATTAGGTATCCGGTGAATGGACAGCTCCCTACTGACGATTCAGAAAGAAAACAAGTATAAAGGGAGTTACCTTTCTTTACCTTGGTTGACAACATGCTGTTTTGATGTAGGGTAAAGGGGGACTAGACTAATAAGCTTTGTCACGTATTGTGTGCTTACAGAACCATTCCCCATTCCTTAACCAATAAATCCCCATTTCGGTTAACCTATGGGGTCGAGCCTTTGATATCGGTCAAGCTTCAAACATCTTCTACTAGGGTGATACATTTTCAGCCTCTAGTAATGACGAGCACCTCTGAAATAAGTTAGATGTGATTGGAGAACTCAGAGAGGAAGTTTTTGTCTGAGACCAAGCTATTAAAGCCAAGGCCGTATTACGGTATAATAAGAAGGTCTCTCAAAGACGCTTCAAAGTTAGACATTTAATGTTACGTTGCGCTAGTATTAGGAATACATTTGCTTATCAAGGTAAGCTTGCACCAACATGGGAAGGACCTTATCTCGTATATGAGGTGATAGGCAAAGGAACTTACTGCCTTGAGATGTTAGATGGAATTACCATCAGGAACAAATGGAATGTACAAAATCAATGAGTGTATTACAGCTAGCTGGATACTAGGCATGTACTCTTTTTCCTAACTTGAGGTTTTTTCCCACTGGGTTTTCCTAGAGAATGTTTTAACGAGGCATGTCCTAGCATAGCCCAAATGTAAATTTAGTTCTTAATGAAATTTCTTTGTGTTTATGAAACGTATTCCACTATGTGTTATAACTCTACATGCACTGAGAAATTGCCTTGACAAGTGGCAAGGATTATACCTTCTTAAAGGTCATACCGAACCCCAATGAGCGGCACTCACCACAGTCCCTTAAAAAGGATTGACTATTTGGCCCCAACGAGCGGTGAAGAATGGTTCTCTTTCGAGAACATACTGAACCCTAACAAGCTGTGCAAGTAGATTCCTATGAACTAAGTTAATAAAGTTATTACTTTATTAAAATTTATTTCATCCAGCCCCAACAATGAGAAAAAACTAGTTTTCCTTATAAAAAGTAACATCCTAAACTTTAAAAGATTAGCGTATTAATTTTAACCTAAAGTTGTATTACGGAATAAAGAAGGTTTAGATCCCTAACAAGGACATTATCTTAAATTTTAGTAACCAAGTAATGCATAACAGAAAGACAAAGCAAGTGACAACTTAACATAGTTACTTTATCTAAAATGCAGTCAAAAGGAAGGAATTTCATTAAAGCATTTAAAGTAAAAAACTAAAGACTATTCTGGTACAGGTTTTTACAAAAAAATTCAAGAGAAAAACTTCCAAGAGAAACAACAAGCTTGAGAGGAAGGAATGATGCTTTTGCCTGATAGAGGAATAGTGTCTTCATCTGATGAAGGAACAGTGTCTTCGCTTGTAGAAGAGTCAGGCTTAACAGACATACTCTGAGACTTCAGAAACTCTACCATCTCGTAAGGAGTATCGTTAGGACCCTTACGGTTGTCGTCAACCACAACAAATAACTTCCCACAGTGAAATTCATGGTAGGGGTTAATCCCGTTGAGGTTGAGGTTGAGGTTGACGTCAAGATTCTTATATTGGACTTGCCTTATGGCCGAATTGAATGATTCTCCTACAAGAATATCACACAACTAGAGCGCTTCAACAACCCTCTTATGATTAGCCTCGGCTTCCTCCTGTAGTTTTTGGTTGGTCTCACGGAGGGAGGCCGTCTCCAGGAGTTGATTTTTGAGATTCTCAATCTCGATTGATAATTGTTTCTTTTCCTGAACCCAGGTTTCTTTAACTTTAATATGCTCATTTATCAACTAGATTATCTCCTTCTGGGTAGCATCATAACCTTTCTTTGCCTTCTTGTCCTTTTCCTTCAACCAAACGTTCTCCTCTCTCAGTTGTTCCAGCTCTTGCTTCTCATTTTAAACTTTCCACATCTTCTTCTTCAGTATAAAAATCTCCAGATCTCTCTTATTTTGGAGTTTCATTTCCACCTTGATCATATTATTGAGATGCTCAATCTCTTTGAGTCTCCTCAAATCCATATTGACTTTGTGATGAAGGTCGTAATACAAAGAGGTCTTATTTATGCTTTTACCTACCTCAACGAAGGATGCCAAGACCCTGCTGACTTCGGCCAGTTTCCACCAAGCAGCTACAACCGCCTCTTTCATTTTGGAGACCTCAAGTCCGCGCTGGAGGTAGTAAGGCAGAGGCTATAATTTTGTTTGGTTTTGGCCTTTGTACAAGATATATAAGTTAGGGCAAGACCCTGGTGTAGGAGCCGAAAGACAGGGTGGGGATGCATGAGTTGGTCGGGCCATTTCTACCCTAGCGTCTACCAGGATGGGTTCATCCTGAGACGAGGATGATTGACTTGATCCTTCAAGATCGATAATTTTTGTCTCCTTTACATTTTCTACTTCTTGGTTGGAGGGGGACTTTTCTCCTTCTCAACAACAATTTACTTTCTCTTCTTCTTCTTCGAAACAGGTTGCTCAGGTGTGGGAGCCTCCAGCAAAGGAACCTCTTTGGCTTCCTGCTCAGGGAAAGTAATTATTTTGACTTTATCATTCGGAACAGTCCTCTTGTTGGTGTATGCACTACGAGCTATTAATGTATTAATTTTAACTTATCAATAAAATAAATATTTTTAGTTTTAAGATTGTTTTAAAACTATTTATCCTTGGAATAATAGGTCATATAAGAATTGTTCCTAAAATATCCCTAATCAAGTATTTACATGGGGATATGTAAATACATTAAGACTATTATGTGAATGTACTGATGATTTGATCTCACAGATCATGTATATATATGATATCAAGTCTTCACACGGGTACACATTAAGAGTAATGTTGTGTTGTATAGACCCACAATGAGAACGTTGCATGGATCGTTACATGAGTGTCATAAATAGTTCTCAATATGATAATAGTATATATAGTCCTTTGACCTGAAGTCACTACAATTCCTACATGAGGAGTTTGTTGTTTTAATACAATAAAACGTCATCTGTAATAAGATGACCATAAAGATTATGATTAGGCAATGAACAAATTGTGTAGAGGGATGTGAGTGATGTAGACGGGATTTGTCTCTCCTATGTGACAAAAGTGATATCTATGAGCCACTTAATGAAGTAAGACTAAAGAAATGCATGACCATGTTAGGAAGAATAAACCTAAGCCTATATATAGAGCATGAGATGCTCATAGGTAGCTGCCCAGAAAAATTAGGATTACTCTGAATTTTCTTACTAGCATTCGAAATTTAGTTTCTGGTGGGAGTGTTCGTGTGGACTCCTAAAGACGGAGCTACAATTACTCTAATTGAGGAACTTGCGTTGCGTCTACAAGAGGTAAACACTAAAACGTAATTTTATTTTTTTTGTATGTAATGCCTTGAGACATTTATCTTTGCAATTCTTTTAAGAATCATTTGTGTTTCTGTTACTTGACCCTGAGGGTTTCCCTAACACCTCTTTGGTTGGATCATGTTCTCGACACCTGCAGCCACCATCTCTACCTGTAAGTTCTTCAACCAGTTCATGGCTTTATAAACTTCGATTTATTTTACAAAGGAAGTAAGAAAGGGCCAAGAACTACAAACAATAAGCCAAATAACCAAGTTAGAAAAACAAATAATAAGATCATTACGTAGGTAAGCCTTTTTTTGAGGCCTTGGACCCAGAAGGCGCTTGCATGAGAACTTTTTAGTCAAGGAATACTCATGCATAACACTGACAACTTCGATGGAGGCGGGGGATAATTCGCTCTCATCGATGTAATATACAACCCTAGTTAGTAAGAAATGCTCGTGTGTCCATGACACCAAAAATTTATGGATCCCGTCCTTGCCCTCCTAAAAGACAGATTTGTTGGGGTTCATCTGAACTTTGAAAAAAGATTTTTTTGAAAGAGCCGTCGTCAGTCTTACTAGACTTTGTGAAGCCCTCAAAATTGATGATTTTTGAATCACACCGAAGTGTGACAAAGCTCAGGCTGCCATCCTTATTCACCCATCAAAGGATTCAACAATAATAGAAAAACATCGCAACAGTAGGGATGAAGTTGAAGTGTTCTCCCAACACCTTCAAGCTCCACACTAGACCCTTTCCGTTTGGATGTAGTTGGGTGAGGGCATAATCAAGGAAACATAAAACCCCAATTTCAAACTCTATCAGAGGGAATCAGACTTTGAGGTAGAAGAATAGGATGTCATACATGAAGATCGTCCTGTCATCCTCAGGTATGTAGCAGACGCAATCCATAGGCCAAGACAGTGTATCTTTTCTTGTATCTTTCCTCGGAATAAACCAGGAAGTTGGTGTCCATCTCGCCCCTATTTTTCCTTGTATGGTAGAAGGCGATGTTTAAAATTTCTCTTTACACCTATACATATGGCTTTTCATCCTTTAGTCTCACCTAGTCAATCTGGTGTGCGATTATGTTTGAATAGCCAGGTACGATTTTGACAACCTTTGACTCTTCTTCTTCAGTAGTCATCGCAGTAATCACGTGCTTCAACCCGCCTACATTGTTGTAAAAGACCACATCATCAGAAAGATATCACTCAGAGTTGTTTTCTCTATCAAAAACCTAAGAGTTGTGGTAAGACTTTGAAGAAAACCCCTTTCTTTGTCGCCTTACCCTATACGACACTCCCCTTTCTGGACGATACTGCCTAGACATAGAAGCCCTAACATTGATGTGAACACCACAAGTACCTCTCTGCCCTCCTCGAGTTCTCATTTTCTCACAAGTAGATAAAAGCAAATACTAAAATGTTAAGGAAGGGTTTGAGAGGCTATTTGAGTTTGGTGGCTTAAGGTGGTGAACTCCTAGAGGTCACCAACAAGAAAGACCTTTAGATAAAGAACATCAAGAACCAGAAGATGGGAAATTGTTCTATGTTTTTTGGAAAAACTCAAAGTTTCTAGAATCCTTTCTTGAAATTTTAACAGAGTTTCAATATGCAATAAGAGTAGGCATTCGAAGGCCGTCTAGAATCACCTATTTATAGGCGTGGCTAGGGGGCAACCATGGTAACGATTCAATTCAAAAATTTTTGGGTCGTGTCTTTATATTTTGAAGGCCTATGTCTAAAAATTAACCACCACACGATGATTAAAATGAAACCGTCCCGTGATGATCGAAGAGTAATCGTCACCTAATGATTAACATGAGCCGTATTACGCTCAACATTGTATTTCAATTTAAAAGAAAATAAATACGTGATAGTTATGAAGAGGAATCAAAGTGGCAAAGTGGTGCGAATAAAATGTTTCTAAGGATTTTTTCTTCTTAGCCAAGCCTACAACAGGTGATTGGAATAGGCGATATAGCTTATTTGAGCAACCGATACGGTCCCTCAAAGAAGCTAGGGTTCGGTCTCAATACTAGCCTATGGGCAGAAAGATCATTCTATATAAAGCCACTATAGAAAGACTGACATCGCACATAATGTTATAATCTAATATCGGCTTCCATCATCTTCATGACACAATATTGGTATGAGCCTTTCTCTCAATATCGGTAAGACGGAGTTGACTTATGCAATAATGTATTGAGAAAACAACCTGCAAAGTGACTGGTAGGAAGGTACAATCGTTTGGTAACGTCCCTATTGTGTGTTATAATAATAGTCACAGTGAAGATAATTTCTATTAAGACTGGGCAAGTAACATGTTAGATCAAATTTTAACAAAAAAAAAAATCTAAATCGATCAAAGGCAATAGAATTAGATTGGATCATATTTGTCTAATTTTTTTTAATAAAATCTAAACTAATCTAATTCAATCTAAATCAAATTGCTTTGGATCATATGACCGAATATTTGATTGGTTTATAACCTTTTAAAAATATAAATATGAGAAAAAAAATCTAAATTCGTAATTATTTGAAATACTAGCAAATAACATAGATAGATCTAACATCCATGATCAAACATTGTACATTCATGATCAAATCACATTAAAAAAACTAAAAATGTTAGGGAAGTAATGTTAGGATTATGTTGGATGAAGAGTGGTGACACAAAGAAGATGAAAAAGAAAGTAATGTTTTTTAGGGGATTTTTGTCAATGTAGGCTTGTTTTTAAAATTAATTATGGAAATGGGTGCGTTTTAAAAGTATTTGGTTGTCCGGGTGCCTTTGTGTCCCATCAAAGTTGCAAATCGTTGGAGGAGAGGACGAAATCCTGCATGGTTGCCACGTTGCAAACATGCAGAGATTCCTCTAGAAAAGCGAGAAAGAGACCAGGGAATCGCACAGGCATCCGACGAAATTGACTCTGCTGTTGTCAGGTGCAGGGCTCAGGCAAGGATTCGGGCTGTTGAAGGACGAATTCATCAGAATTCGTCCCATTGGAGGGCGAGACGTCAGGTGGTGGCAGAGTGGCCCAGAATTCGTCCGATTGCTGGGCGGAAATGAAGAGGAATTCGTCCCATGAAGGGACGAAATCATGCCTTTATAGTGTGGTCCACCAGTGCTTCACTCTCTTGCTTCCAGTGCTTCGTGCCTTTATAGTGTGGTCCACCCGGTACACTTTCTTCTTCCAGTGCTTCACTCTCTTGCTTCCAGTGCTTCTTCACTTCTTCCACCAGCAAGCATAGTGGTCCCTTTGGAAGAATTTTAGCAAGACGAAAGGTAAGTTCTTCTTACTTGAACCAGTTTTTAGTATTTTGGTTGATGTTGATGTGTTGTTAAAATTTATTTTGAAATAGAGTTAATTTTTGTAATAATGTATGTTTTATTACATTATTTATTGTAGTTATATATTTTTGGTTCATATGAATAATTACATGTTGTTAATAACACAAACAATGATAATAGTGAAGATAAATAATTGTTTATTTCAAAATATTGATCTTTTTTTTTGGGGCAATGTAGTAGTGTGTTAAAATGTTATCTACAAGGTTTTATTGATTAAAAAAATAAATGTTTTTAACACCAATGTTTTTATTGAATTAATATATTTTGATAATATATTGTAAGTTAAAATAATGAAACTTGATTTTTTTATGGATATTTTTGTTCATAATGCGTTAAAATAAATATAATTGTTAACATTGTTGGCTTGTAAAAAGAATATATTTGGCGGACTATAATTTAGGATATTGTGATAATACATGTAAAAATGTTGATCTTATTAATGGTATAGTTTGTAAAAATCATATATTTATAATATTGTAAATTATTAAAATATAACTGTAAAATTAGAATATTTATTATTATATGATTATGATTATATTGTCTTGTAGGATGGACGCGTCGTCTTCATCTATGAGGATGTCAACTGAAGTAAACCCCGGGCCTGAAAACCCATCTGTCCTGAAATTTCAAAATGTACATGTATCCGAATCTATATGGAATGGGAAACCAGACAGAATTTTAAAATGTAGACGTGCATTACTTTTTCGTGGCGGGAGAGGCTCTGTTCCAGCAGAAATTGTGCCACTGTTACAAAGAGCTGGTTTCCTTGGAATAGCTCAACTACATTTTTTTCAGGTAGAGCCTGCTTTAGTTTCTGCACTTGTGGAGAGGTGGAGACCGGAGACACATACATTTCATATGCCACCTGGTGAATGCACGATTACCCTCCAGGATGTGGCAGTGCAAGTCGGGCTACGAGTAGATGGTCGACCATTGATAACGGATACATCTGATCGGGATTAGAAGGCAACAGTTCAAAATTTATTTGGTTTGTATCCCCCAGATGATGCGTTTCATTGTGGTTGTTTAAAGATGAAGTGGCTTTCGGATAACTTTGCCACTGTTGATGACCACCTTGGGACTCCACTACAGATGTTGAGATACACTCGAGCCTACATTCTACGTTTGATAGGTGGTGTTATATTCTCTGATCAATCCAGTAGTAGGGTCTCTTTGAAGTATCTCCCGTTACTGGAAAACCTTGATACATGCGGCGAGTATAGTTGGGGTTCTGCTGCACTAAGTTATTTGTACCGTGAGTTATGTAAGTCTACCGATTATAATCGGTCATCAATATGTGGTCTACATCTACTCCTTCATGTGTGGGCGTGGGACAGGTTTCCTAGTATTGCTCCAAATGTCCCACCCTTAGACAGACTTCCAGGAACCCCTTATGGTGCTAGGTAAAAAAGTCCATTGGGCAATTTACATTGTTGTTTATGTTTTTAAGATTTAGGTTCATGTGTCTCTAACACACAGTCACTGTAGGTGGTTAGGGAGTCAGACGTTCAAGGCTGTTAGGCAAGATCTTGATTTCTATCGGCGTGCATTTGACCAGATGGGTCGAACTGATGTAAGTTAATTAAAAATTTTATAATTCATGATTTAAATATGTTGACTAATTATTGGTAAATTTCATGCAGATTGTCTGGACCCCATATAGTAATGAAGTGTTACAGAGTTTGCCTGAAATATGTTTGCAAGGCTCAGACTCGTGGAGGGCGGTGGTACCTTTGTTGTGTACCAACATAGTGGAGTGGCATCAGCCAGACCGGGTGATGAGACAGTTTGGAATGCAACAACATATACCATCTCCCCCTCGTCAGCTAGATGATCTACATGGCATCACACAAAGAGGGAAGGCTGGTGAGGATTGGGCTCAGATGTACGTTCCGTTAATTAGTATGTGGGAAAATCGCCTTCAGCTTGTATGTACAAACCCTCCCATGGAGGGTTTACTAAGTGTTAATTCTGAGTATATGTGTTGGTACCAGACTCACACCCGTAGATGGATCAGTAGAAAACATGCTTTAACTGGGCGCGCAGTAAGTTCTTACATGTAGCTTCTGTTGATTGGCTACTAAGGTTTAGCTTCAAGCTTGTAACAGTGGTTTTTGTGTTATGCAGGTCGATGCAGTTGAGACCATTCATTATCTTGCGACAGAGGATGCACAAAAGCCCTTCCAATCACCCGCAGTTGTGTTTGACCAGATACGGCAGCAGTCAATCAATGTGATGCAAATGTGGTCCGAGGAGGGTCGGGTGTTGGAGGCTGCACGTCCTGCAATTCCATGTGAACATGATCCGCCAAATGAGCCATTTGAAATTAACATGCCTGGAAACAGAGACGAGCGACAAGGTATTCCGAGGGGGAGGACACAGGAAGATCACCAAGTATATACCTTACCGCCTATACCTGCGCGTGAACCTGGAATGTATTATGGTCCAACCCAATCTCAATCAAAGTCGGGGTTTAGATCAACATATGAGTGGCCTTCACAGAGATTTTCCCAGGAGCATCAGTATTATTCCCAAAATACGGATCCATCATTTGGGCAAGCAGGTGGCAGTGCTTATGCAGGGTGCAGTGGTTTTGGGGGAGGCAGTGGAATGGCAGGGTTTAGTGGTTATACAGGGGGCAGTGGTTTTGCAGGAGCCAGTGGTTTTGCAGGGGGCAGTGATTTTGCACGAGCTAGTGGTTCTGCAGGGGGTGGTGGGTATGCTCCGTCACCACCCCAATCACCAACGAGGTTCTTAAATATGGATTATGTAACACCAAACGCACCATTGGTGATGCATCGAGGTGAACCTCGGTCACATGATTTGGGCCCTGGTTTGGACTTAAACATGCATCGTTTTGGGAGTGCGAGCACAGTTAACTTGGCGGCTGATGAGGATGTGGGTGAGCAACATGACAGAGAAGAAGCACAACAACGCAGGAACCCACCGAGGGGGGCCAGGGACTGGATTAGGCCATGCATCTTTTCACCCGATCCTAACCAGAGACGTCACCGGTAGAGATGGGTTTATGATAATGTACTACTCTTTATTGTACTGTAATTAATAATTGTTATGTTGTAATGTTGTCATCAGTATTATAATGAAGTACGAGTGTTGTTTAACTTCTTAAATAAAATTGACTAATGTTATTACACTTCATTATGCGCCGTTATGCATATTAGTTATCGACTTGTGACTGGCCACTAGACCCGGTCGTCGATTGCGGGCACAAACGTCTGTTATGACCCGTTTGTTTACAACGTTGGCACACACTGGTGCCTGATTGACTGTCACCCCAATCCATTTCATTCCGAATCCGACTGGCCTTGGGATGACCTTTTGCTCGCACCCTTAATGGATCAGGGATTAGCTTCCACACCTCATCGGTCATGGGTAGGTCATCGTCGTTACCAATCGGGTACCATTGGCTGGAGTACGCACTAATGATATTGTCTTGGGAATACGCCGGATGGATAAATTGAAAGTAGTCGATGCTTACCAACTGGCACACTGCAATTAAATGCGAACAAGGAAACTGGTACGCCTTAAACCTTCCACAAGAACAACACGGATTTGTTGACAATGTCACTGTATACTTTCTCCCACCACGTTGTTTTACTGGGTCAAATCTTTCCTCAACTTCAAACCTGTGACCTTGTACATCAAACCGTTGAACCTGGTGACTACAAGCAGTCGCCTGATTTTTCCCTATTTGTTCCATGACCTTTTTTGTGTACCGCATACCCTCCCCAAACTCAGATCTTGCACGCGCACCACGACGAACAAAGTATTCAACCATCCGGGCGTACGTGCACTTGACTAATGTTGTGATTCGCATATTGCGTGCACCTTTTAGGATTTTGTTGACACACTCAGAAAGGTTGGTTGTCATATGCCCGAATCTCCGCCCCTCCTCGTCGTATGCTGAACACCATTGTTCTTTGGGGATTCCATCAATCCATTGGGCAATCTCTCGTCCTGTCTCTCTAAATTTGATTAACTTTCTATCAAATGCTTCCCTGCTTGCAGTGTACCCTACAAAAAAGCAAAGTGTCCAATTAGTTTACAATATACCACAACATACAATAGAGTTTTGGTGGGTGTCATACCTAGCTTTAACAACTGTTGCTTAAGTGAAGCGTTCTTAAATTTGTGGTTAAAATTACTGGCGATATGCCTTATGCAGAAGACGTGATACGCATTTGGGGGTTGCCATCCTATTTGAGGATTTAACACTGCAGACTTTATGCTTTGATGTCGATCGGATATTAAACAGATGCCTATCTTGGTTGTCACATGAATCCTAATTTGGGCTAAAAACCATGACCAGGCCTGTAAAGTTTCCCCTTCGACTATTGCAAAGGCAACCGGCAGTACGTTATTATTTCCATCTTGAGTGGTTGCAATCAACAACGTGTGTCTGTATTTCCCATACAGAAATGTGCCATCCACTTGGAGGATCGGTTTACAAAAAGGAAACGCATTGGCGCATTGTTTAAATGTCCAAAACACTCGTTTAAAAGTCCGAAAGCGTGGATCAACGTCAACCCCGATGTGGTAGTCAGATGTTGTGAGATGGTATGCCGAACCTGGTGAAACCTGACACATTCGAGACAACCACCGCGGTAACACAGCATACGACTCATCCCAATCACCAAATACCCGTACGATTGCCTTTTGTTTTGCCTTCCACGCCTTGCTATATGAGATTTTGAACCCACATTCGCCTAATATCCTCTCCTGGATCATGGCGATGGAAACTGACGGGTCTTGATTCACCATCCCTGAATGTAACATGTCAAACCATCAACATTTAACTTAACAACACAACAAACACATATACACAACATAGACATACCTAGTATACAAGAGCAGATGAAGTCAGAATCCAGCTTCGGATGGTCTTGGGACAGTTCAACGTTGACGCAAGTGTGACACCCGCCCCACTTACTAACCACCCAAGTATTTGTCTTTTTGGATAATATTGCTCGCATCCTCCAGGGACAACCATCCATTTGATTCGGACATTTAACTGTTAAATGTGTTGATTTGGATTCACCCACAATGTACGTTTGATGCTTCTTCATGGCATTTTGTTTCAAGGCAGTTTGCAGCTTGGACTTTGATGCAAACTAAAGTCCTACATACAAATCATCACCAATCCGCCACCCAGGTGAGTTGTCTAACTCAGGTGGTCTCTGTTCTTCGTCTCGATGATCCCAATTTATGTTCGTATAATGTGGTGACGATGTCCAAAATGGTGTACCCGCATTTCCTGTGAACGCTAATGTTCGTCATCGTTGCAAAAACATGAGCAACTACCCTCACAGAATGTAACTTAATATTACTAACCTGATGGAACACCACCTACGGGTAAATTAGTCACATTACGAACCACGAGGGAGTCAAACTCCCCTTCAACATCAGTATCCACATCACTAGAGTTGGGGATATGTTGCTCATCAGATCCATCATCCTCAACACTCTCATATTCATCATCAACATTAAAATCAGGGTCATCGTCGTCTGAAATTGTATCACCTTTCATAACAAACAAAATAAAATATTACAAACAAAAATTTTAGTACTAACTATTAATTGAAAGTAAAAGTATTCTGACGGGGGCACCTTGTGTGTCCACCAACGAACATCCGGCTTTGTCAAAATCAACATATATCTCCAATGCAAGCACATCAGCTTGTAACTCAACCATTCTCAACGCAACATCAATCTCCTCATCATCAGTTAATTGAAAAGCCATAAATTTATTTTTTCTTTTATCAATTATCAACCTACTAGTCAAATGGGTAATCACTGTAGTATCTTCAAGTTCCAACTTAGCAACTATTTTTTCTTTCAGTTGGTCAATAGTTATACCTCGCCGGACATACATTAACTTCTTGTCACCATCAAACGTATATCCTTCCGGGCCTTCGTATTTTTGACCATTAGTGTACAAAACCACAGGAGAAGACATCCTCAAAATCTTCTAAATCACCAACTTGGAAATGCCTTCATATTAATTTCCATTCAAAACTTAATTAAACAGATACATAAATACATACATACCAATATTATTTTTAACATTTAAAAGATTACTAATATAATACTTATAAAAAATACTTTAAATATTTTAAAAATATTTCATACCTTAACAATAAACAGCAAACACACAAACATCATACTTATTAGAAATGCTCTAAATATTTTTTAAAATTTTCATACCTTAACAACAAACGTCTAAACCACCAGAGCAATAACCATGCAGTTGAGTTCCTCGTTCTCCTTCTCCTGAGCAAACGTTCCTCCTTCTCCTTCTTGTGTCTGTGAGCAGAGTGGGTGGGTGTGAGATTTTATACACACTTTTCCGTTGGGCAAACAGACGAGTTTCCTTCAAATTCGTCTTTCAACAAAACACAATTCCCTTCAAATTCGTCTTTCAACAAGACGAAATAGGGCTGCAGCTGTCAGGTCAGAGCGTGGGGCCAACTGTCATAAAATCGGCTGACGGATGGACGAAATTAACTGGTCAATTTCGTCTCTTGGCAAGGCGAATCCCTGGGACAATGACACGTGTCCGATTCCTGACATACTCGTCTGCTCACTGGACGAACACAGTGAATTCGTCTGTTGCTTGGCCGAATTTGAATAATGATTTGACACAAACGCACCCGAACAACTAATTCTTTAAAAAACAACCCCATTTCTACAAATTGTTTTTAAAAGGACCCCAAATGGGTCAAAATGCCGTTTTTTAGGTTTAGGGAAAAAGTGAGGTTATGGTAGTTCATGAGTGAAGTTTTAGAGTGTGAAAAGTAAAAGGTAATAAATTAATATGAATTTAAGTCAAGTGGGTAGTTGAGGATTTAAATTTATGCACCTAATATCTTATACCCAACTTAACTATAGTTGATTCTTAATTTGTTTGGATCAGTTTCAATTAAATTAACATAAAGTCCAATTCAACTTGTGTTAGATTGGTTTAGATACTTAAATTGAACATGTAAATTTAATTTGCTGCTCAACTTTGTTTTGTATATCCTGAATATTTATGTCATTGTTTCATATAGGGAAATTAAGCTTTGGTTAAAGCGGAGATATAAAAAATAAAGCTTTATATTTTTATGCTAGGATATGAAAAATGAAGTTTTTTTTATAAAGTTATGCATATGGAATAGAAGATGATTTTTACTATCTAACAATATCATGTTCGTGATTATGACGTGAGAGGCTACATAAAGATAACTAATAATAACTATAGTAAGAGAAAGTAGAGCTTTAATTTTTAAATGTTAAAATCATTTTTTATATAAAAACCTACTTTATAAATTATCTTGTATCATTCCTTGCTATTTCAATAAATATAGTTATTGTTGTGTGAATATTTATCTAAATTCTCAATATAAATAACTATATCAATTAGATTTATGAAAAATTTAAAGTTAAATATTTAACATTTAAATTAAAAATACAAATATTCTGAATGCATGCGACTGTTTTTTATAATAATTAATAAAAATAGGGGATGGTTTTCCATTATTTGAAAATATTATATTCATGATTATGATATGTATTAATTGGTAAATTATTGTTGATAATTGAGGGGTGACATGAGGACGACGAATAATAATTGAGGTTTAGTAATGAGATTAATTTGTGACCCATCTTTTAAGACTTTATGCTATGTATTTGAAAATATTTTTGTAATTTGTTTTAATTACTATTACTTATAATGATATGTAGAGGAAATTAGTGCTGTTAGTAGGGTGATAGGCGGTCAATGAAGTTATTGTTTTTATTCCTTGGGGGGGGGGGGGAGAGGGGTGAAGTTACTGTGATCGTTGTGGGTTTTAGTGTTAGGGAAAATGGTTATGAAGGGTGATGACATAGATGAAAATCAATGGTAGGGGTAAAGAAATGGTGGGTGAGAGTGAGTAGAGAAAAATGGTGAAGAGAAAGAAAAAGGAGAGGAGGGGAGGGGAGGAGATGAAAGGGAAGAATATGAATGTTAGGGTTTTGTTAGAATTTTTAGTTTTTAATTATCTTTAAAATTTGATGTATCATTATTGAGATGAACTTTTATTTACTATCTCAACACTTAACATAATGGACTTAACAAATGGATCAAAACCTGTTATTTAAATTAGTTTAGAGATTAAAACTAAAAGTAAATTAACAAAGGATTTTCCAAAATCTAATAAAAGATGAGAGACTAAAAACTTAATTAAACCTTGAAATTTTACATATTTTACAATATAGGTTAAGAAAATTAGACAAACTAAAATTTAAAATTAAACTAATGTTAAATAGTTATGACTTAATTGACACTAGATTAAGATTGTAAAAAGAGTTATAAGTTTGATTCTCATGAAATACACTATTCGTGAGAGAGATAAATCTTAAACGTGATTAGGTCTCGCATAGAATTATCTTAAACCTTTAATTAAAATTGGTAAAAATGTACCTTTAATCCTTTAAGTTTCATATTTTTTTGGTTTAGTTGTTTAAGGTTTTTTTCTATCAATTTAGTCTCTTAATTTCCAAACATTTGTAAATCTATCCTAAGACCATTGAATTGTTAACATCACTTAAGTAACCTCCACCCATATTCTTCTTCCCTCTTCATCTACCCTTCATTCCTCTCTCCCACTCTCATCTCTTCCTTTTCGTTCTCCTCACCACCCCTCATCACCACCTCAAAATAAGAATTGTGAAAAACTAGTAACTGTATATAACATCATTTACTAGCTTGCACAAGATGCAACTAAAGCTCACCTGTAAAAGTGTTTCTTGACTTAATGACAATTTAAGAAAAAAATTAACTACTAGCTTGTACAATATGCAACTGAAGCTCATGTTTAATAAGTAAAATCTGAAGATCTATGATGATTTTTTTAAGTCAAATAGCTATCTATACCGTATAACAACCCTCTTTTTTTAAAAATGTTTGCTTATTTGGGTGCATCATACATTTAGGTAATTTTTTTTTATTTTTCATTTCAAGTTTGGATTAATCAATTTTGTTTGTTGGGTTATTAATCTTGGTAATTTCTAAATTTGAGATGGTGGATACTGGTGGTGGGTGTATGAGGAGAAACTTAAATGACTAAATAAGGAAAAATTTAAAATTTAAAGGGTTAATTGATAGAAACAAAATTTAAAGGATTAAATTAAAAGAATATATATAGCTTAAAAGGGCTAAACTGATAAAAAAAATTAAAGGAGTAAATATGAAAAATATGAAACTTAAAAACTAAATTATCAAAAAGAAAAAAAACTTAAAATACGAAACCAAGAAAAAAAATATGAGACTTAAAATTCAAACATGTATTTTTGCCATTAAAATTCATAGCAACATTGCATAATCGAACCGGTCCATTGATCAGCTGGACCGGACTGTAGCTGACAAACGATGAGTAATGACAACGCTGAATTCAGCGTTGTAAGAAATGGAATGGGAAAACAGTGCAGACAAGAATAATCAATTGCATTAGCTGCAACTAACCAACACGGCAACAGCACCACCAACCTCCAAATTTCTCTTTACCCTTCTCTTTTTCTCTCGCGCTCAATTGTTCGTCAGTCCATTCACCCTCTCGCTCTACTTTCCCTCTCTACTTTCTCTCTCTCTATCTCTCTCTATACTTTCTCTCCCCTTACCGTCACATCCTCGATCGGAACTTGGCGTTCGAACCGCAACACCACTCCACGCCGGAATCTTCGGCAAAGGTACGCCGAACTCTAACCGTTCTCTCTTTTCTTCTCTCGCCTTACGCATGTCCGAAGCAGCAATGTCAGTTTCGTTACGATCCGTGTGATTTTCTTTGTGTTGACTTCCGAAACTTCGATCGATCCTGTGCGAATGCGCGCGATGTTGTGGAGAGATCTGCTGTTTCTCGATCTGGTTCTCGCAATGTGAAGCGATCCAACTCGATCCGATTGCTTGAATTTGTCGTTCGAGCAAGATCTGGAGACTTTTTATTTGCGTTTCCCCGACTTTTGGTGTTGGATAATGTTGTTGCGTTCTCGATGATTTGGAATGAATACATTTTCATTGAACTTAGCTAATTAGTGGAGAAGGTCTCAGTGTCAGTCTTTTTTGAGCTTGGAGTTATGCACTTCACTGCTTCGTCTGAATTTGTTTGGGACTCAAATTTTAGCCAATGAACTAGATAATGAACTTGTTTGAGTTGGCTGAGGAAGCTAATGACTAGTGTACTGGATAATGGTTTGTCTGTGTTCAGTGAAACTAGAGCTAGATTTTGTTACTTTCAGTTGCTACACAGGACCTTGGTACTGAAATCTGTGATGACTTGTCACTGTCGAACATTTAGTAGTTGTTAGTTAGTTAACCAATGAATGAATCACCAAATGACTATTACCTGACAAAAAATTGGGCACCGGATTGATCCCTTGTGTTTCTTGGTTTAGGTTCATTGGTAATTTGGTATGTATGTGTATGTAACTGTAGAGTTAGATACAGACAACCGAGGAAGCTCTTTTTATTCTTTTTCTGATTGGTTACTTAATATATAGACTGATGATATTGTCTGAAAATCGAGATAATATCTGGTCTATCAAAAGGCTTGCATAAACTTACTGTTCCTTTGGTTGTTTTTGCGGTTATGGTAACTTAATTAATTATCATTTGCAGGTGGATTGGGCTCTCAAAATTTGAATGAATATTTGTTAGCTTCTTCATTAATAGCATAATGGAAGATGAGGAGGAACTGAAAGAGGTGAAAATATCTAGCAATGAATTAGAAATTCATGGAGTAGTAGATAGTGGTGCAGAACAATTTGTGAAGAGTCCTCATCAGGAAAATGTAAATTCTAGCAGCAGTTTTGAGATTGAACATGTAGATGAAAGGGTAAACTTTCAAGAACAAGGTACTGATTCTGCAACTACAGTTATGGATGAAGACCATTTTGAGCAAGTATCTTTGAAAGATCAAGACAAGAATAACGAGTATGAGGATTCAAACCGATCATCCGGTTCTGATAATAAACAACACTCATTTGGTGTGAATGCTGCGGAATTTCGAAATTCTTCTGGATCAAACTCAGTAGTAGAGCATGATTCTCCCCCAATTGCCGGCATGCAACAAGATCGTCTCTCTTATAGCCCTGGGTCGGAAGGACATTTTTATGATACATTCCAGCAGTTCCCCCCATCACTTAGTTTTGATTCTAGTGGATATTCCCCACCAAAGCCAATGCAAAAACACGCAAAGCCGAATGTGTCTCCAGAATTGCTACATTTAGTTGATTCTGCTATTATGGGGAAACCTGAAGGTATGGATAAGCTTAAGAATATTGCAAGTGGTGTAGAAATTTTTGAGAGCGGTGAGGAAATGGATAATGTGCCCTACTTAATTGTAGATTCACTTCTTGCAACAATGGGTGGTGTTGAAAGTTTTGAAGAGGATGAAGATGATAATCCCCCTAGTGTGATGCTAAACTCCCGGGCTGCCATTGTGTCAGGTGAACTTATTCCTTGGCTTTCTTACGCAGGTGATACTGATGATGTGATGTCACCAAGGACACGGATGGTTAGGGGACTACTTGCCATATTAAGGGCTTGCACTAGAAATAGAGCAATGTGCTCAATGGCTGGCCTTTTAGGTGTATTGTTGAGAACAGCAGAAAAAATTTTCACAGTGGATGTTGGCTTAAATGGACAAATAAGGTGGGATGGAACTCCTCTGTGCCACTGCATACAATACTTAGCGGGCCATTCTCTGAGTGTGAGCGATCTTTCTACATGGTTTCAACTCATTACGAAAACTCTCACCACTATTTGGGCCCCACGATTAACATTAGCATTGGAGAAAGCAATAAGTGGAAAGGAGTCAAGGGGGCCAGCCTGCACCTTTGAGTTTGATGGTGAAAGTTCTGGTTTACTTGGTCCAGGTGAGAGCCGTTGGCCATTTATCAACGGATATGCTTTTGCAACATGGATTTACATAGAATCATTTGCAGACACATTAAATACAGCTACAGTTGCTGCTGCAATTGCTGCAGCTGCAGCAGCTAGGTCGGGTAAATCATCAGCTATGTCAGCTGCTGCTGCAGCTAGTGCACTTGCTGGTGAAGGTACAGCACACATGCCACGGCTATTCAGTTTTTTATCTGGTGATAATCAGGGTATAGAGGCTTATTTCCATGCTCAATTTTTAGTTGTTGAAACTGCTAGTGGAAAGGGAAAGAAATCTTCTTTGCATTTCACCTATGCTTTCAAACCGCAGTGCTGGTACTTCATTGGTCTTGAACATATAGGTAAGCATGGAATTCTTGGGAAAGCAGAGAGTGAAGTCAGGTTATATATAGATGGATCTTTATATGAAAGTCGTCCTTTTGAGTTTCCTCGAATTTCCAAATCCCTTGCATTTTGCTGCATTGGAACTAACCCTCCTCCTACTATGGCTGGTTTGCAACGCCGTCGTCGTCAATGCCCTTTGTTTGCTGAGATGGGCCCTGTTTACATCTTCAAGGAACCAATTGGCCCAGAAAGAATGGCAACCCTGGCATCTAGAGGAGGGGATATAGTGCCTTCTTTTGGTAATGCTGCTGGGCTGCCATGGCTAGCAACAAATGCCTATGTGCAGAGCAAGGCAGAGGAAAGCGCGCTTTTGGATGCAGACATTGGAGGTTGCATTCACCTGCTCTATCATCCTAGTTTGCTTAGTGGACGTTTCTGCCCAGATGCTTCACCTTCTGGTGCTTCAGGTTGGGTAGTTTCTGTTGAGTTTTTTTTTAATGTTAATATATGAACAATGAATCTTAATATGCTGCATATGTGCATATTGAATTTTCATGCAGAAAGGCCTTCTCTTACCTGATAAAAAATCTCTAGAAGGGTAGTTTGTGGATTTACATGACGGAAATAGAAAAGGTTTTGCTATATTTTGGCTTAGAGTTTGTAAGTACAACGCTTTTTCTGTCTCTAATAGTTAAAATGAACACAACACTTAGGGACTTGGATTAAACTCAATTATCCAGGTATATAAAGTTTCATTTTTGTTAACCAAGAGATTTAAATTGAATATTAATTAAAATAAATGGTGGATAAATCGTATGGAAGTTACTCCCTCCGGTCCTGAATATAAGACAAATTGAATCTATTTTTTGGTTGGAATATAAAAGACAATTATATATTTCTTGTTAAACTAATGATGAATTTCCTTTCATACCCCTTATTTATTATGAGAGCGCAAAAGTTACTTAGTCATGTTTTCCTATTTTAATTTTAACCATTTAATTAAGAGTATTTTGGCAAAAAAATTAGTTATCTCACATAATTATTGTAAATATTGGTCCTATTGTTTTTGTCCCACATTAAAAAATAGACTTATTTGTTTTAGAGAATAGTTTGATTTCAGTTAAAGTGCACATGTACTACTCTATTTGTTCCTTTTTATTTGACGTAATTTTTTAAAAAATATTGTTCTTTTTTATCTGTCACTTTAGAAGTTAAAGAAAACATTTATTACTTTTTTCCTATTATACCCTTATTCTTTAAAATGGCTATAATTTAGAGGAAGAATAAATGAGAATAGAGAAAAGCACAGGGTAAAATAGAAAATTAGATGATAAAATTTTACGATCCAAGGCTATTTAATGATTTTCTTAATATATGTATTTTTCAAAATTACATAAGATAACATAAAAAAAACCATGTCAGATAAAAGGGAATGGAGAGAGTAGGCCTACATTCTCTTATGCTGAGTAAGCATATATAACCAACTATACAATTCTATACCCTATCAGTTCTACAGTAATGTGAGTTTATTTTTCAGTATCTCCTCTCTCTCTCTCTCTCTACATTCTCTGATTCCATTTATTTGTTATTCTTAACTGGCATGTCTATTAATAAGTTCTGTCTTGAGACTTGAGAGGATATCATGTGCAGTTGATTATTGAATTGTATTCTCTTTCTCTCATTCTTTGGTGGTTTTTAGTCTTACAACTGAACAAATAGACCAGCTAATCTAGTAACTTTATGTGGCATACCTTGATTGTTTCTCTACTTCTATATCTTGTTAACAGCCCTCAGGCTTAGACTTATTCCTTGATCAATGACGGCTCTCTTCATTAGTGGTGTTTAATTCTTGACAGGATATCATGTGCAGTTGACTATTGAATTGTATCCTGTTTCTCTCATGCTTTGGTGGTTTTTAGGTTTAGTCTTACAACTACACAAATAGATTAGCTAATCTGGTAACTTGATGTGCCATACCTTGATTGTTTCTTTACTTCTATATCTTGTTAACAGTCCGCGGGTGTAGATGTATTCCTGTGATCAATGATGGTTCTCTTCATCTATTAGCAGTGTTTAATTATAACGACCGTTTGTTGGATCACAGATGCATTGATCTCGGGAAATATTTTTGTTGATAAGTAATACCGAATTTAAAATATAAATGCTTTTGTTAATTATTGCATTATTGTCACCGCAATATAAAATTTATTTTATGCATCAAATTGTAAATAATTTTATGCATCTATGGTTCGTTTATCATGATTTAGGAATGCTTAGACGTCCGGCTGAGGTTCTTGGGCAAGTCCATGTTGCTGCACGGATGCGACCTGTGGATGCTTTGTGGGCACTGGCCTATGGTGGTCCTTTGTCTTTGCTTCCCTTGACAATAAGCAATGTACATGAGGATACCCTGGAACCGCAGCAAGGGAATTTACCTCTGTCTTCCGCCACTGCTTCTCTTGCTGCCCCAATATTTAGAATTATATCTACGGCTATTGAACATCATAGGAACAACGAAGAATTATCCCGTAGCAGAGGGCCTGAGGTTCTGTCAAAAATTTTAAATTATCTTCTCCAAACTCTATCTTCTCTTGATGTTAGAAAGCATGATGGAGTAAGAGATGAGGAACTTGTTGCTGCTGTTGTCTCCCTTTGTCAATCTCAACAGATCAACCATGCACTTAAAGTGCAACTCTTCACTACACTGCTGTTAGATTTAAAAATTTGGAGTTTGTGTAGTTATGGAATTCAAAAGAAACTTCTATCCTCACTTGCGGATATGGTTTTCACCGAGTCAGCTGTAATGCGAGATGCAAATGCTATTCAGATGCTTCTCGATGGCTGCAGAAGATGTTATTGGACTGTTCCTGAAGTTGACTCATTAAACACTAGTTCTCTAACTGGGGCAACACGTCCAGTAGGTGAAATGAATGCTTTGGTTGACGAGCTCTTGGTAGTAGTTGAACTTCTCATAGTGGCAGCACCTCCTTCATTGGCTTCAAATGATGTCCGATGTTTACTTGGATTCATGGTTGACTGTCCACAACCAAATCAGGTAAAGCAGTGATATTATGAGTTTTTGCTTTTCTTTTTTGTGGGGTTAAAAGAAAGGCATTGTCAAACAGTGACACTGATATAGCGATACTTCCAACCCTCTTAAATGCATTGGTCTTATAATAAAACTTCCTAGTTTAAGTGGATCTTATATGGCTTCCGATTGTGTGATTACTTATTTAATGTTGTCAACTGAGCTTTACATTATTAATAGAAGGTTGTTATTTAGAAGCCAGGTATTATGTACTAGCCTACCAGGCTACTAATTCTGTCTTGCATTCAACTGGTGGTTTTGTTCTTTTTGGGAGTTTGGTTGGGGCTTTGGGAGTTTGGTTGGGGCTTTGGGAGTTTGTTTATGTTGTCTACTATATCTCATATCTCTTCACTTATTCTTATTATTATAAGAAAAAAGCCTTGTTGTACGATAAAAAACGATTATTTCCTGTGGTCCTAATCCTACTTATAACACCCTTTCAATCAAATCACACAAATCAAGAAAAGAAGTTTCAAATACAATTAGTTGATATACGGATTTTTGGAGAAGTTATTATGACATTCCATATTTACTACCTATTCTAAGTCAAACTCCATTGTCATTAATTTCAAAGAAGTTAGAGAAGTTCAGTAGTCATGGAGGATATGGAAAAAATAATTATTAAATTTGGATGTTGGGTTTGACTCAATTCTAAAAGCTAGCTCATAGGATGAAATTACCCTCATCTTATATACTATTAATTGGCCATATCAATGTGAGGCTTTTAACACATTCCTTCACGCCTAAGAATGAGCATTTGAAGTGTGGACAAATACTGATGGCCTCAATGTGAAACAGTCAGTTATTTTAATATTAATTTAATTTTTTAATTAATACAATTGTGGGGGGGGGGGGGGATGCGGAAGGACCTAACGTGCCGTTTCTGCCATGGACTGCCTCATTGTGGAGGAGGCTGCCATAAGTTGCAATGCCATTTGATGGTGCTGCCATGGTGCCATGGCTGCTGTTTGACAACATTTTGACTTGTTCTGGTGCTTATGGGATCTAGTCATTGTATCAGTCCCTCATTCATGATGGTAAGGTTCTGTGCATTTGCTTATGCTCAACCTCACTATCAGCATTTTTAGACCATAAGTGTGTGTGTGGGGGGGGGGGGGAGGACACATGCTGTCTAAAGATTATGACCAGCTAAAAGTATATAAGGTTCTATGAGCTATCTTTTTGGATTGAGTTAAGCTCGATATCCAAGTTTAACATGGTATCAAAATCTATCCTAGATCTGTTATTGGGCCATCCGTATTTGTCCACGCTCCATTCTTGAGCCTGAAGGGGTGTTCTATAAGCCTCACGAGCCCACCCGTATTTGTCCATACTCCATTTCTGAGTGTGAGGGGGTGTGTTAATAAGTCCCACGGACCCACCCGTATTTGTCCACACTTCATTTCTAAGCGTGAGGGAGTGTGTTGAAAATCCCGCATTGTCTAGAGATATAGCCAACTTAAAGTATATACGGTGAGGGTAATCCTTATCCTATGAGTTTGTTTTTAGGATTGAGTTAAGTCCGATATTCAAATTTAACGGCCCCTATTGTAATTCTCAAACAAACTATGGGTGTTTGAATACTATATATAGGCATTTTTATTGTGCGACACTAGCTTTCTGAATGCGTGTAGTAGCTCCAGGTTCGTAATATGCTATATTCTTTTATTTCTGTTTGTTCTGTTGCTTGCTAGATTGCAATAGATTCAGTGCAAGTAATCTGTATGTTCTGGCCATCAAGAATTCACAATTCTCATGCTAAGTTGTTTTTTTAAAGTTTGCAGGATCTCTATGTTACATATAATGCTATGGTTTGATTTTGTTTTATTTTTATAATCTAAATAAAGTTGTGCTAGTTTACTATTGTCTGCATTTTCAGGTTGCTAGGGTTTTGCATCTCTTCTACAGGTTGGTTGTCCAGCCAAATACATCTAGAGCTCATACATTTGCTGAAGAATTCCTAGCATGTGGTGGGATAGAAACTCTTCTTGTTCTGCTCCAGAGGGAAGCTAAAACAGGAGATAGTGGTGTCCTGGAATCAATGTCAAAGAATCCTGAACTTCAAAACCCTGAGATTGACGGTCATAATGAAATTACTGAAGGAAGGAAGGATGATGAAGGATCAGAGGAGAAAAGCAAAGGTGTCTTACAAGACAATGCCCATGGTTCTCTATCTGTTGATAATGGCAATAGCCCTGATCCTAGTTCTCCTGATGTTAGCAGTGACAGGATATCTGCCTCTGAAACTCCTTCCGTTAAGAATCTGGGAGGCATAAGTCTATCCATTAGTGCTGACAGTGCTAGAAAAAATGTTTACAATGTTGATAAAAGTGATGGCATTGTTGTTGGGATCATAGGTCTCTTAGGTGCTTTAGTAGCTTCAGGGCATCTGCAAATTGGTTCTCGTTCTGGTCCTGACTCAACAAGCAACCTTTTGGGTGTTGGACTCCATGATAGAGGTGGTACTATGTTTGAAGACAAGGTTTCTCTTCTACTTTATGCTTTACAGAAGGCTTTTCAAGCAGCACCCAACAGGCTAATGACTAACAATGTTTACACAACTTTGTTGGCTGCCTCGGTATGGCTACTTCCTTCACTATATCCTCACTCCATGGAACAATGTTGACACATACTAGTGGGAGTTATTCCTATATTATTGCACTAATGGCAATTGTCTTCTCATTTTATTACTACCTCCTTTTTCTATTCTTTGATACTTTAGGAGTTTTGGTTTGTTCATTTTTTATGGTCACTTTAAGAAATCAAGGTAGCATCATTTGTTGTTTTATAATTTTACCCATAGTAATAAATGTATGTTCGGTTGAAGAATGTGTCCAACTCATGTTAATCTATTGAGTGTTTATGCTATTAGTCATTCCCAATTAATATTAGATAAGGGTATAATAGAAAATTAAGCTACACATTTTTATAAAATCTAGAATACTAATCATTTTCTTAATTTCTCTGCAAAAGCTAAAATGTCAAAGAATAGAAAACAGAGGTAGTATTATTTTTACTAAAATTCTATCTGCAATGTTATTACTGCGCTTTATTCACTATATGCTTATTCACTTTTAGCCATTATAAGCTTATATATTTTTCTTAAGATTTTCAACATATCTGCATAAACTTTCAATAATATGAATGCATTTGCATTTGTAAATATGAATGAAATTTATAGCTCTCACTTTTTAAATAAGACAAAATTCATCTTATATTGATTTATCAACATTCTACTTAATTGAATTATGAAACTATCAATTGATAGATGAAATGGGAAAATTTAGGTTTTCTGTCCTGTTTTCTTTCATTTCTTATGTAACAAAATATATAAATTTTGTCTCTATCATGCCTTTATATGACAACGAAATTTGAGCTCGCTGAACCTTTGCGTTGTAATTATTTATGTTCTTGGATTATTTTATTATTTAATGCTGATGTTTGGAAACCGTCATTCTTAAGCCTCTATGTATAATTCCTCCATGGGATACTATGTTGTTTGTTGTTGAAAGTATAGGATTTTAGGTATAGAGACAACAGAGGGAGGAAAGTTAGACTATTGAGATTTAATACTTTGAAATTGATGTTATCTTGATATGGTACGGTGTATATTACATATTACAATGTGATACAAAACATAAAGAACTAACCTTTTTATATACTAATACTTGATCATAATCATAACTAAATATAGAAATAGATCATAAGATAATAAAGAAATATGAAAATCAAGGAAATAGGGAAAATAATTCCAAGGGATAAACTAAGATACTCAAATATTTGTAAGATATAATTTTGATATTATGAGATATTATTCATATATTGTAAGAGTTATCAGATACCATGTTGTTTAAGATTCCATTCTGGTGCATAATAAAAAAGATTAATAGAATACCGATAAATGCGGTGATATTGGAGTATCAGCTATCTAAATTTGCCTTATTTTGGCATTTCAAATATTAGTATCTCATATGTTGAGATATTATACATTATACAAATATCAGTGTAGATGTTATGTTAGCCTAGCCTACCATGACCAATTTACCATATGCCTCAGTTCTGAGTTATTGGAAGCCATTATCTCTTGTCAGGATGTTGTTTCAAATTTCAATGGTATGCATGTCTTTGTTCAAAATACTATTGTCTTGTTTCATATTTATGTCTCCATTTTAAATTTCATAGCCAAATTTTGTGACGCCATGCAAGGTTCTTGAATTAAACAATTTCTCAGAACTCAATCTTTTGTCAGTGGGGGTTTTTTATTATGTACCGTCCCAAATTTTTGTTTCTCTTTTAATAAAAGGAAACTTATTAATTATCCTTAACAGAAAGCAAAAAACAGAAAAACATGAAAGCCTCTTCAAATCTCATTGAATATCTATTGAAGAAATCCCTTGATAGCTGATCAAGTTGCTAAAATGGTAACTATCCTAATTAGCTGATGTTTTCATTTTCCTTGTTTTTTGGCTTTCTTTCTTTCTATTTCAGATTAACGCCGCTTCTTTAGAGGATGGGCTAAACTTCTATGATTCTGGTCATCGCTTTGAGCATTCACAACTTCTATTGGTGCTTTTGCGTTCCCTTCCATTTGCACCTAGGGCACTACAGAGCAGAGCACTGCAGGTATAAACTGAACAGTTCTCATCTTTGACAACATGTTTGCTGTATCATGTGTTTTTACACTTGGTTGATACACGTAATCGAATTATTCAATACAGCTTGCTTCTGCATTGATGTACTGCCTACTGCTTATTTTATGCATTTGGAGTTTTTGTGTTTTACTTGGATTTCTTGTATTATGTAGCTTTAATTAGGTCTTTAGTTTGCTTTCATTTTAAATTTAAGATTTGAAAGACAAAGGTGGAACTAAGACTTTTCTTAAGCCTGGTACAAAACTAAAACTAACGACTGGATAGCTTGTTATAACATACATTTTTCTCTTTTCTTATTTTAGCCCATAGTTATCAATAGCATGCCTATACTGGTGCAAAGTGATCTTGAGCTGCTACAAGGGGCTATTGTGGTGCTGGAGTGAATTCCAACAAAAATCTAATTTTGCCCTTGTTTGTTTAGGGACAACATTCATACTTCCCTCTCTTTTTCAGAATTGAAAAAGTTTCTATTTTGATGCAGTTCCTCATGTTTGTTTCTCATGTGACCCCATGTTGTGTGGCCAATAACATCTTTTTGTTGGTTTCCTTGACTTCATTTTTATATACCTTTGTATTTTACTTTAGGCCAATGACTTTTTATACCTAATGAGGAATCTGTCGTGCATTGAGTTTTTTTTATTTTAAATTTGAACATTTATATGCATTTAATATAAACTATTTAATCAGTATAAATAGCAGGCATCCCGCTATGCGCTATCCTTTTTGGGGTCTACTTCTATGCGTGGCTATCCGGGATTGAAAATTATGACCATGATCAGTTGCAGTCCCTCCCCCCCCCTTGCCTCCTTATCTTAAGCATGATTAGTTTCAGTATTTGAATAACTTGATTTGTAATGAAATTTTTGTAGCATATCAATGATGTTTGATTACAGTAGATGGTCATCTGCTTGTGTATTACTTCTGTTATCTGTCAATATAAGCATAGCGTGGGCTCGCCCACACTGAAGTACTCTCACTTCAGTTTGTTAGCTCAGTTGTAACTAACTGTTATTACAGCTGTCACCAGCCTATTCGACCAGGTCCTAAGAGCTAGTGCTCTAGCTTCCCTTGTACTCTTTCTTTTCTATAAATAGATGATTCGATGTATTACAGTTTCAATCAATTTATGAAGAATTACATTTTTCAGTTTCTAAAATTCTCTAGATTCTATTAGCTTTCTCTGTCTCTATTATGGTATCATGAGCTCTGTGATCTGTGGCCTCCTCCACCTTCACTGCCACCTGGAGGTGGTGCTCATCCTGTGAACATGTATCCACCAGGAACTCCGACGCTGCATGTATCTTGTGACTGGAAGCAACAAACTTAGCCTGATATCAAAGGCCACCGCCTCCACGTTTCTGCTTAATCCGAACATTCCATTTTGTTTTCTGTCAGGAAGATTGATTGATGAATCAAATCAACAAGTACCAACTCTGGGAGCAACAAGATCAACTTCTCTTGCCATGGCTTTAATCGTCAGTTTCAAATGAGATTTTATCATGAATGACTGGATGTGTGCATTCTTATGAATTCTGGGATCGGATTCACATGCATTTTCAGACACAAGTACAAGTCACTGTAGTCCAACCCATATACTTGTGTGTACCTTTTGCCATAAGTCGAGCTTTCAAACGATCCACCTTTCCATCAAGGCCTACTTTAACATTATAGACCCACCTGCAACCAACAACGGATTTTTCTTGGGGAAGAGGAACAAGAACCCAAGTATTGGTTAGATACTAAGGCATACATCTCATCAATCATTGCCCGTGGCCACCCTGGATTGGAAAAAGTTGCATCAATGGTTTTAGGAATAGTGATAAAGGCATAATAGGAAGGAGACAAATGATGATAGGATAAGAAATTATAGATGGGATAGAGATTGAGAGTGGAACGTTTACCTTTCTTGATGGAAATAAGGTGATCATCAGAAGTGGGAGGAGTCGGAGCAAGTGAGGCAACTGAAGTAGGATCTGAATCACTGTTTACAATTGTGGGAATGGTGGCCGGGAGGAACTACCTTGGGCGATGTTTATAGGTAATGCCAAAATGATGCAAAGGAGGATCCAACACAGATGTCGAAGGTTGAGCTTCTGGGACTTCTGGAATAATATCAAGACAGGGAACAAGCAATACCTGGATAGTTATGTTCCCTGGGGGATAGTTGAAGACTGAAAGTATGGTATGTCTTCAAAGAAAGTTACATCAGCAAAGACATAGAATCGATGTGAAGGAGAATAACACCGATTTGAGTGCGAGAGTATCCAAGGAAGACACACTTAATTACACGAGCAAACATCTTATCACAACCTGGAGAAAGATCATGGACAAAACAAGCACAACCAAACACATGAGGGGGAACCCGATATAAAGAATCAGAGGGAAACAATAAGAATAAGGAATCTAGTTTTTAAAATAGATGATGGCATCCTACTTATTAAGTACCCTGCAATAAGAATAACATCAACCTGAAATTTTAAGGGAACATTAGCATTCAACAAAAATGTATGAGCTGTATCAACTAAATGTTTATGTTTTCTTTCAGCAATACCATTCTGTTGTGGAGTATGAGGACAACTAGATTGATGTATTATACCATTACCATAGAATTAAAACATTTAGAGAAATATTCTTTAGCATTGTCACTTCACAGGATTTGCAACGATTTACCAAACTGAGTATGAATTTCAGAACATAATTTTTTAAAGATGGTAAACAATTAAGAATGATCTTTCATTAAGAAAACCCATGTATTTCTAGAGAAGTCATCAATAAATGTAACAATACCTATGACCTAAAATTGAGGGAACACGACTAGGTTCCCCAGACATCAGAATGAACAATACTAAACAAAGACTTAGTTCGACTATGAGAACTACTAGAAAAGAAATTTTTGACATGCTTTCCAAGCTCACAAGACTTGCACTCTAAAGACTGTAATTGTAACTCTTAAATTTGGGTATTGGGCCTAACTCAATCCTAAAAGCTAGCTCATAGGATGAGGTTTACCCTCCACCTTATATACTTTTGATTGGCCATATCTCTAGTCAATGTGGGACTTTTAACACACCCCTCACGCTCAGGAATAGAGCGTGGATGAATACGGGTGGCCCACGGGACTTGTTAACACACCCCTTCACACTCAGGAATGGAACGCAGATGAATACAGGTGGCCAATAGGACTTATTAACACACCCCTTTGCGCTCAGGAATGGAGTGTGGATGAATATGGGTGGCCCGTGGGTCGTATAGAACACCCTCACTCTCAGGAATGGAGCGTGGACAACATGGGTAACCCAACAACGGATCTAGGATAGGCTCTGATATCATCTTAAATTTGGGTATTGAGCCTAACTTAATCCTAAAAGCTAGCTTATAGGATGAGGTTTACCCTCCACCTTATATACTTTTGATTGGCCATATCTCTAGTCAATGTGGGACTTTTAACAGTAACATATTAGGACGCATTGTTTTTAACTTCTCCAAACTTGGATGACCCAAACGACAATGGAGTAAACTAGAAGACTCAACAACAACATATATCTTAGAGGTGGTTGGATGAAGGTAGTATAAACCATGTAATTTAGATCCGGTTCTAATCGTGTGTCTCGGACTCCCGTCCTAGATCACAAAGGAATTAGGAGTAATGTTAAAAATCAATTCAACGAATGTGTCAACTTACTAGTAGAAATCAAATTAAATTGACAATCAGGAACAAATAAAACAAAGTTCAAATGAAGAGAGGGAAGAGGTGTTACTTAGCCAATGCCAATGACTTGTGTTTTTGAACTGTTTGCAAGAATTATATGATGTGGTGATTTAGGTGGTGATAATTTAGAAAGAAAGGAAGGATTACTAGCTAGATGGTCAGATGCACCTAAATCCAAAACCCAGGATCCAACCAGCATAGAATGAGAGAAACAAACCGTAGAATTACCAGAATGGCAACGGTGGCTGATGATGAGGTCTGAGTTTGCTAGGCTACCTTCATTTGAAGATACTCCTTGTACTCTTGAGCAGAGAAGAAAGTCCCATGATCACCTTCTATTTCAATTCTCGGCTCAGATGCAGATTGGACAACATTAATAGTCTTGTTGGGAAAATCATGAAGAGAATAACAACTATCCTGAGATAGCCCTCTCGTTTGCAATAGTTGCAAAACAGATTTCCTTTTTGTCCCTTACCATGTCCTCGTCCATCACCACCACCTCACCCTCGACCACATTCACGTCCTTCACGGTCATTAAAATTAGACAAAAAAAGCTGAGGATTTAGATACTTGATGAGAATTATCCTCAGGTGAAGGTACTCGAATTAGACGATTGATGAACTCCTCCACCATTGGAATACTAGGATTCATCAATGTCCGGTGGTCCCGAACAGAGGTAAAGTCCTTATGAAAACCATAAGAATAAGTACCAGGAACAAATTATCAAGTTTAGTCAGCATCTTTTGAAGATCATCACTCACTAGCATCAACTTAAGTTCATCAAAAGCCGATTGAGCCTGACTCAGATAGGAAGCCAAGCCACAATTCGTCATGTCAAAAGTTGCCATGTTTCGAGCTGATTCATATAACCTCTGAATATCATTGGCATAAATATTTCGGGCCCTTCTCCAGACGTCACAACACGCCTTGTAAGGGTGGAATACAACATCAACTTAGGGTCAATGGCCTACCACAATATGGACAAAAGTTGATAAGCAGCCCACTTCCACTCATCTCTCTCAGCCACTGCAATTTTTTAAGCATCCTTAGTAAGACAATCCTAGAGGCCTTGACCAGAAACCACATTTCAATCGCATTGTAGCAGTCCAAATAATTTTTACCATTCAATTTTTCTGTAGTGATGATGGGCGATTGAAAAAAGGTGAAGGAAATCAACCCTTTCTTTGGGGTTTCAGACTTAAAGTCAGCCTTCGAACTGGAATCTTTAGCCATGAATGACGACGATGAACAACACGGTGACTACGAACAACACGACACACAAACAATGCCTTGATCCAAGACCCACTCCACTCACCGAAACCTGGTCAAGCAAAACCAGGAAGGACCAATGAGTATGATAGGACCGACAACGTTGAAAACCGGTGGCAAGAAGGTAGCGCGTGAACCACACGCGCAGGCGAGACAGCAATCGAAACAACACACGTGAGAGCACGTGGGAGACTTTTCAATGATGGCGCGCTGGGGTTAGGCCGATTGGCGACCTTTGAGATGAATTGTGGTGGTTTTAACCAAAAATAGGCAATGTCAACAGAGTCTGTCAACCTACCAACCAACGGCAGCCCCTTTGTTAACGAAGAACAAAGGCTCAACAACCACGACTGAAAAACCTTGCTTTGGGTACCAACTTGAAAATAATGAATAATTGTATTATATTGATTTGCAAGAATCATTATATAGATGAGATACAAAAGATTAAACTCTTAAAAATAAGCTAAAGATTAGAGATAAGATTACAACAAATAAGGAAACTAATCTCCTAAAGATTAAAAATTAAACAAAAATCATTATCTATAATCTATCATATTATTATCTCAACAATCTTCTATATCTCACAATAACTAGACCAGAACTAAGTTTCTCTGTGAACAAAGTCTGTCAATATATGTCCTCTCCTACTATAGCACATTGGACTGCAGTCAAAAGAATACTCAGGTACCTCAAGGGCACTATTTCCTTTGGCCTTCATCTCCAACCAGCTACCTCCTTCACTCAGCTTCAACTTACAGCCTTCTGTGATGCTGATTGGGCATTAGGTTTGGATGACAGAAGGTCTACTTCTGGAGCCTGTATTTTTTTGGGTCCTAATCTTATCTCATGGTGGTCTAGGAAGCAGTCTGTCATTGCCAGATCAACAACAGAAGCTGAGTATCTCAGTATGGCATTAGTTACTCAAGAACTACTCTGGTTACAATCTCTCTTATCTGAATTAAAAGTCCCTATGGGAGTGCCCACTATCCTCTGTGACAACCAAAGTGCAATAGCTCTTTCCCACAAAGTTCTACATGCTAGAACCAAACATTTGGAACTTGACATTCTGTTTCTCAGGGAAAAGGTTGCAGCTCATCAGCTTGGAGTGCTTCATGTTCCTGCCACAGATCAACTGGCAGATGCACTTACCAAACCCTGTTCACCTCTCAAACTTCAGGAAGTCAGAACCAAGCCTAGGGGACGCTGCTGCTTTTCACCCTAGCTAAGCTTGCTGGGGGTTGTTAGGGACATAAGCATACTGTGGGCTAGCCCACACTGAAGTACTCTCACTTCAGTTTGTTCCGTTGTAACTAACTACAACTGTTGGTACAGCTGTCACCAGCCTATTCGACCAAGTCCTAGAGCTAGTGCTCTAGCTTCCCTTTAACTCTTTCTCTTCTATAAATAGATGATTCAATGTATTGCAGCTTCAATCAATTAATGAAGAATTACATTTTTCAGTTTCTCAAATTCTCTAGATTCTATTAGCTTCCTCTGTCTCTATTAAGCTGAGTTTTTTAACTGCCTTGAACTGAATGCTGTAAGCTGTAGTCAGTTGTGATTTCTGCTATCAGTTAGAAAGATACCTATAACTTAATATTGCAACTGGTCTTAGTTCAGATATAATTTGTGTCTATTACAGAGTTCTGATTGCAGCTCAGATCTCTCTGTTTTCTCTAGCTTTGTCACTCTTCCTTTTGTCTTTTGAAATTTCTACCTTTATCAATGTTCAACCCATGGACTCTTTCCAAGCGCCCCACAGGAAGACACGCAGAGAGACCAGAAAGGAATTTATTTTATTTTCCCTTTACTTCTGTTTTCACAAATTTCTTGTTTACCATATAAATATATTTTATTCTCTTAACAAAACAAATAGAGCAATTAAATAATAGGGGTCTTGTATCTTAACTTCCATTCTTCAGAGTTTCTCTATCAATTTCTTGATTCTGAGAGCAGTTCTGTTATTTTTCACCCCTAGGGGCCTTTTGGTGCCATAGTTAAAGTTCATGTACATGCCACAACCATACAGAAAACTTGCTGTATAACTTTGTCAAAGAAATAAGACTTCCATTTATGGATATAGTTTATACTAGTTTTGAGATCATTTTATGCCACTTAGTTTTGAGCTGCTTGTTTATGTATGATTTCAGGATCTTCTATTTTTGGCTTGCAGTCATCCTGAAAATAGAAGCCGTCTAACAAACATGGAGGAGTGGCCTGAATGGATTCTGGAAGTCCTTATCTCAAACTATGAGGTAATAATGAGTCTAAAAACAAAGTTCTTATTGTCTCTCTGTTCTTTCCTTTTTCAGTTGTCTTCTTTTCTCTTCAATATTTTTTTGGGGTTCATAGATAGTTATATACACAAAATAAAATCATAGCCTCTTTATTACCACAAACACATGTGTAGGCAAAGTAGTTAAATTGGGATTTTACTCTGAACCGGAAAGGGGTGAAAATTGTAAATAGAATTAAAATTTTACAAATTTCATATATATATATATATGTTTATTTGGGTATAAATTCATATATATATATATATATATATATATATATATATATATATATATATATATATATAAACCTATAATTGAAGGGCCATAAATCTATTAAAACATTTCAATAAAGTTGGATAATAGCATTCATAAATCATAACACCACTGCACTCACACCAACAGCACCACCAGGGGTAGCTCCATTTAGATACCAGCACCATGTGAAGCCATTGGATGGAGAAAGAGCTTCAAAGGGGAAGAAGGTGCTGCATTCAAGCCTTGAAGTAGCTGCCCTTGACATAATTGGGCTTTGAAGTGTGAAGAAGGTGCTGCATTTGAGTTATGGAGGCAACTTAGAAATAAAGAATGAGAGAGAAATCGAAAATGAGAGAAAGAGACATTTTCTGAAAGACTGAAAAATGAATTGTGATTTGCATTCTGATCTCAATCACTTGATAGATGGATTATCTACACATAGCATACAGCTGGCAAATGAGAGCAGGTGGGGCCCTATCTAACACACACAATAAGCATGCTACAACTGAGCTTTTCTAGCTCATAACCCATATCACACTAACATTGCCCCCTCAAACTTAGGGAGGGCGACACAACATGTTTGTCACACACTGAGTTTGTTCCTAAATCAAAAAAGGACACATTGGATGGAGGCTCGGTAAGACAGTCCGCTAATTGGTCATTTGAAGGAACATGAGAGACAATGAGGTGACCAGTCGTAAGTAACCCGCTCCTAGACTGTAGAAAAGGCACAGAGAGAGCATTGAGAGAGAGACAAAGAAGTGAATTGGAATTAGATACTCTGCAATGTGTAGAGACTCATATTTATAATGAGATATTATACAATTGTAACCCTAATGGGATAGGCCTATCAACATAAATATAATATAATAATATCTAATATAATCATATCTACTTATAACATATCTGATATAATAATATCTAATCATAACACTCCCCTTCAAGTTGGAGCATAGATATTAACCATGCCCAACTTACTACAAATAAAATTGTTGAGTCCCATTCAAAGCCTTTGTGAACACATACGCTAGCTAGTTGTCCGTTCGGACATAAGAAATGGATATAAGCTTCTGCTGAACCTTCTCACGAAAAAACTGACAATCTACCTCAATATGCTTTGTGCTCTCAGGGAAAATTGGATTTGAGGTGATGTATATGGTAGCTTGATTATCACACCAAAGTTTCATAGGACTAGTGTTGTGAATCCCATCTTTTCCATGATCTATTTCACCCATGGCAGCTCAGAAGAAGTTTGAGCCATCGCCCTGTATTTTTCTTCTATACTTGACCTCGTCGGTGGCCACAACATTCTGCTTTTTGCTTTTCCAAAATATCATGTTTTCTCTTAAAACACGCAAAATCCTGTAGTGGATTTACAGTCTATAGGAGATCTTGCCCAGTCTGCAGTAGAGAATGCTTCAACATGCATATGCCCATGATCGTGAATTGTGATACACAATGCCCCTTCCTGAAGCTCTCTTTAAATGCTTGACAATATGAATTAGTGCTTCCCAATAGTGTCGGTCAGAGAGGACATAAATTGACGTACAACACTTACTAGAAAGGCAATATCTGGCCTAGGTGACAGTCAAATAATTGATCTTTCATACTAATCTTTTATATTTTTTAGGATCAAAAAAAGGAACACCATTTGTTGCTAGCTTCACTCCTGGCTCCATAGGTGTCTTACATGGTTTAGCTCCCTTTAGGCCAATCTCAATCAACAAGTCCAGAACATACTTCCTTTGTGATACACATCGCCTCCAACAAAGCCTGCCGGACCAGGCAAAGGGTAACATTTGACCCACAACGAAAAGGCAACTCTTGACCCATAAGAACTGGAAAGAATGCTTTAGCTTTGATACCATGTTAAAGGTTCCATTCCAAAACCAATTGGCAATGGTTGGAGTTACCCAACAGGTATTTAAGCCATGTGAAATATTATGAGGCAGGCGATGTGAGACTTCCAACACACCCCCTCTAACGAAGCCTGCCGGACCAGGTAAGGGGCAACTCTTGGCTCATAAGAACTGGAAAGAATGCTCTAGCTCTGATACCATTTTAAAGGTTCCATCCCAAAACCAATTGGCAATGGTTGGAGTTGCCCAACAGGTATTTAAACCATGCGAAATATGATGAGGCAGGCAATGTGGGACTTCCAACAACTTCAATGTCCAAGAAATACTTCAAAATTCTCAATTCTTTGGTTTGAAACTTGGTTTGAAGAAATGTCTTCAATTTGCTGATTCCTTTGGTATAACTACCTGTAATAACAATATCATCAACATAAACAAGTAAAATGCAACAACGTGAGTATTTTTATAAAACACTATATGATCACCCTAACTCCTCACTAATCCATATTCCGAAATCACTTCATTGAATATCCCAAACCTAGGTCTAGGTGATTGTTTCAAGCCATGTAAAGATTTTTTTAACCAACACACCATTCCTTACTTCCTGTGAGCAATAAACCCAGAAGGTTGCTCCATGTACACCTCCTGTAAGTCACCATGTAAAAACCCTTTTTTGACATCTAACTAAAATAAGGAAAAATGATGCCTAGCAACAAGAGAGATAAAAATGTGAACAGATGATAGCTTAGCAACTGAGGAAAAGGTATCAATGTAGTCAACTCCATATGTCTGAGCATACCCTTTTGCAACAAGGTGTGCCTTTAGACGAGCCACAAAACCATCAAGATTAACGTTCACAGTATAAACCCACTTGCAACCAATAGCTTGCTTTCCTCTTGGAAATAGGACCAAATCCCATGTACCATTTGTCTCGGGGCCATCATCTCCTCGGTCATAGCATGTATCCAACCATCAAGAGTTAGGGCATCTGCAAGAGTCTTAGGAAGAGAGGCAGAATCTATACAGCCATAAAAAAATTGAAAGGTGGAGGATAAATGGGCTGATGACATATAAGAGGAAATGGGATAGGAACAGCTCTTACCTTTGCGGATAACTATAGGATGATCAAGGTCAGAAGTTGAATTTGTAGGCACTTGAGGAGGTACTAGTAGAGGAACAATTCCAACTGCACAGCTTTTATTTTGGAGTTGAGTTGAACTTCAGCCATTGATCTTTAGGAAAGTTTGAAGAGCTTCTGCTTTGGATTTAAGTAAATCCATGTGTAATGTGTAAAGGCATCAACAAAAGTGATGTAGAACCAAAAATTTCCATGAGAATGCATGGGAGCAGAACCCCATAGGTCAAGTTGCAGTGGTGCTGTGTGTGTGGTGTGAGAAGTATATGCATGGAGTCGATGTATTTTGCCCTCACAACACATTGCAGAAATATAGGACTCCTTTATTGATGTAAGAAATATTACAACTGTCAAGTATTTTCTTTACAGTAGTAGAATGACAATGTCCTAATCTTCTATGCCAGAGAGCATACGAAGAGGAGTCTAAATCAGAAAACACAGAATCAAGAGAATGAAATGTGGTTGCCATAGCAGCAGCAGGGAAGCCTGAACCAGGAGTGGAGTGATGGGCTGAAGGAAGAAGGTGCAACTTGCTGAACTTATAAAGACCATGAGCTCCAAGTTGCCGCTTGAGCAGCACCTGTTTAGTGACCCATGATTTAATAACACAGTGTGTAAGATAAAATTCGAAGAATACATGATTCTCCTTGGCAAATTGACTCACACTCATTAAATTTTTGGTGATATTAGGAACAAGGAAAAGATTAGTGAGTGATAGTGGAGTGTTTGGGTGAAGAGGTGATGATAAAAGTGATGTGCCAACTGATTTAATGGGGACAGGAATACCATTACCCATATAAAGTGAGTGAGATCCATCAAGATCCACTCTGTTTCCAACAATATGATGCTGTCTTGTCACATGATGACTGGCATCTGAGTCTAGATACCATTCTTGTGATGGATAAGCTGGAGTACTTGGGAGATATGATGCTGCAGGATAGTCGGTTGGGAGGGTGACACTAAGGAGAGGGAAACTGAGACTGATGCTGCACATGCTGCATAGGCTGATGCTGCACAGGTTGTGCAGAATATTGATGTGGATGCTGCAGTTGCTGTGTAGATCCAGGAAAAGTAGTTTGTAATTGAGAAAATGGTTGAGAGAATCCATAAGGTTGAGGAGCATGTGCATAGGAAGCAGATGGAGGTTGATGCCATGGTTGAGGTGAGGAGGATGGATAACCACTGAAGTGAGGACCATGTGAGAATCTGTGCCAGCATACAGTTGCATCATGGCCATGCTTGTTGCAGATGGTGCAGTACAGGTAAGACTTGTAACTGCCTCGACCACCAGGGCCTCTATATCGGCCACCACGTCCTCTGCCAAAGAAAGGAGGGCAGGAACTGAATTGAGAATTTCCATTATATGGAAGAATCTGAGGTTTTGTGACCACTGTACTGAGAATTTCCAGTAAACTGAGTCTGATTGCTATCGGTTGATTTGGAATACAGATCTTGAGAGCATTGTGGTAGGGGATTTGCAGGTCTATGAACAATGTTTGCAGAAAACACATCTGGTACACTTTTCTTTTTGATGTGTTCAAGACGAGCCTCAAAGGCCAGCAGCATAGATTCAATTTCATTGATACTATATGGATCTAACTTTGTGTTACATATCAAATCAAATTAGAGATGAATGACTCATATTCCTCACTAAGAATTCTGTCAATATATTCCTGACTAGTGATAGGGGAACCTATTGAACCTAAAGCATCAACAATAGTTTTCAGCTTGAGCAAGTAATCTGAAACAGTACCCGCACCTTTCTTGAGACTTCTCATTTCCTGTCGAAGCTGATGCACTTTTGCTCTCATGATTATGTTGAAATAAGAGTGGATCTCCATCCCAAAGCTGGAACGCATGTGTGCAGCCAACCGTCCTGATCTAGAGTGATCCGAAAGTGACGACAAGAGCCAAGATACCAGCAATCTATCCTGTTGCTCCCATTTTGGTATTCTGGATTCAGATTCTCACTATCACGATCTTCTTTGCTGAGGTACTTGAGAGGAATTTGAGGATTCACTACATATTGATGCAGCTTGTGGCCTTGAATCACAGATTCTACTTTCTGTTTCCAGATCAAGGAGTTTCGGTCATCAAGTTTAACCATGTGAAAAGGTGACCATCACAGGCGATTTTGCTCCGATCAGAACCACTGCAGATTCTGACTCAGGCTCGCCATTGTCGTTGTTGTTCTTGCCGTTGTTGTTGTTTGTCATCGTCATTGGAAGAAAAGGAGTGTACCAGAGCTCAAGAGTTGAAAATGAGAGAAAGAGACATTTTCTAAAGGACTGAAAAATGAATTATGATTTGCATTCTGATCTCAATCACTTGAGAGAGGGATTATATACACAGCATAAAGCTGGCAAATGAGAGCAGGTGGGGCCCTATAACTACTCAGCATAACAAACTTAGCTGAGTCAGCATGCACACACAATAAGCATGCTACAGCCACGCTTTTGTAGCTCATAACCCATATTACACTAACAAGGGAGAAGGAGCTTTGGAGGTGCTGCATTTTTGTCTCTGTGAGGTGTTGAGGGGAGAAGAAGGAGCTGCAAACCCAAAAATTAAATTAGTAAAATGTGGATTGGGTCAGTTTTAAGAAACCTGTTTGTACACTTGTGGAATGGCTCATACATCATAAAATAGGTAGCAGAATCTTGAATCAGACGATATTACCAATTTCACAATTCTAGTTATGATTTGTTGTGATTTTGCTCAGTGTAGGATTTTGTTCACTCTCTGAATCAGAAGCAGCAATTAAAATTTTAAAATCATGTGGTTTTACAATTTTAATTTTGATTTTGACCATGTTAGTATGGTTCTTGTGAAAATTCCTTAACTGTGTTAATTGTGTACTTTTGTTTGACAGGTGGGTCTTGGTAAATTATCTGAACCAACGACAATTGGAGACATAGAAGACCTGATACATAACTTCCTTATTATCATGCTGGAATACTCAATGCGCCAAAAGGATGGATGGAAGGTTGATATTTGTTTGAATTGTTAGCTTCTTTCATTGCTACCTAGCTTATGTTGCTACCAATTCTTGCCCATTTTTCTCTTTTATCATGTTGCAGTTGCAAGCATGTTCATGCAATCAATGTCGTCAAAAATGAGATTTTACATGAACTCGAGAACGGGGGTAAACAATTGTAAAACATAGAATTGTAACACAGAATGTAAGACTCTACTAAAACACAAATTAAGCTAGGTACATACCTGAACAATAATGTAGATATTCTCATTGTTCAAGAGAAAGAAACTGAGAGACAATTGGATGAATTTCCGTGTGTTTGAATACACATCGGAGTAGCATTTTTATAATAGCAATGTAATAAATACATGATCAAAATATAATCATATACAATCAATCCTAATTACATATTTCTATATTTACAATATTCTAACACTCCCCCTGAAGCTGGAGCATATAAATCATATGCTACCAAGCTTGTCACATATGTATTTAATACGAGGACCCCTAAGAGACTTCGTGAGAACATCTGCCAATTGATCATTGGAATTTACAAATTTCGTAACAATGTCCCCTGATACAATCTTCTCTCTTATGAAGTTGCAGTCTACTTCAATGTGTTTGGTCCTTTCATGAAACACCGGATTATAAGAAATGTGCAATGCAGATTGTCACGAATGAGTGTCATAGATGTAGTTTCCCCAAATTTTAGTTCTTCAAGCAAGTGTTTGAGCCATATGAGCTCACATGTAGCCAAAGCCATGGCTCGGTACTCTGCTTCTACACTTGACAGAGCTACAACACTTTGCTTTTTACTCTTCCAAGAAACCAAGTTATCCCCAAGGAAGACACAATACCCCATTGTAGACCTCCTATCAATAGGAGATCCTACCCAATCAACATATGAGTATCCAATTATTTGAGTATGACCCTTGTCTTCATACAAGAGCCCTTTACCCGGTGTCCCTTTGATATATTTTAAGATGCGAATGACTGCATCCCAGTGACCTTCACAAGGGGAGTTAAGAAATTGACTTACTACACTGACTGCAAAGGAAATGTCAGGACGTGTGTAGTAAGGTAATTTAGCTTTCCAACTAGTCTTCTATATCTCTCTGGATCTGAGAGAGGCTCCCCCTGTTCCGGCATAAGCTTAGTGTTGGGATCCATGGGAGTATCTATCGGTTTGGTCCCCATCAAGCTGGTCTCCTCCAAAATATCCATCGCATACTTTCTTTGAGAAATCACAACACCTGAACTAGATTGTGCCACCTCTATTCCTAAGAAGTAGCGAAGCCTTCCAAGATCCTTTATCTAGAAGTGATGATGTAAGTGTTGTTTTAAAAGAACAATGCCAGTGTGATCACTACCTGTGATGACAATGTCATTAACATACACAACCAAGTAAATACACTTGGAAGTAGAATGGCGATAGAAAACAGAATGATCCGTCTCACTTCGAGTCATGCCAAATTCTTTTACGACAGTACTGAATCTGCCAAACCATGCTCTTGGGGATTGTTTAAGACTATACAGGGACTTCCGAAGCCGACAAACCAATCCTGAACACTCCCCTTGAGCAAAACCAGGTAATTGCTCCATATATACTTCTTCCATCAGGTCACCATGGAGGAAGGCATTCTTGACTGTGTAGACCCACCTACATCCGACCACTGTCTTACCAGAGGGAAGAGGAACAAGATCCCAAGTTCCACTGCTTTGTAGTGCACTCATTTCCTCAATCATGGCTTGTCGCCATCCAGGATGGGACAAAGCTTCACCTGTATTTTTAGGAATGTCAACAAAAGATGAAGAAGACACACCAATATAATAGGAAGGTGACAGATGATGATAAGACAAGACAACATAATGAGGAGAAGGATTACGAGTGGAATGAATACCTTTACGGATAGCAATATGAAAACTACTATCGGGGCAGAGCCGGAAGAGATGGGGGAGTTGGCTCCAAAGGTGAGTCAAATGGGACTTCATCAGTTGGAACCTCCACAGTAGGACGGGGCCGACATCGATATACTTGAAGAGGACGAAGTTGATTGGTTGGGATATCGGCGACCACTGGAGACTGATATATAACCTGGATAGGAGAAACAGAAACAGGACCACAAGAAGTAGGACTAGACACAGAGTTCTCAACAGTGGGAATTGTAAAATATGGACTAGACTCAAAAAAGGTAACATCAGCGGAAACAAAGTAACAATGAAGACTAGGAGAGTAACATTTGTAACCTTTTTGAGATCTGGTATAACCAAGAAACACACATTTAGTAGCCCAGGCAGAGAGTTTATCAGTGCCCGTGTCAAGGTTGTGGACAAAACAAGTAGAACCAAAAACATGAGGAGGTAAAGAATATAAAGATTGATGAGGAAACAAGATGGAGTAAGGTACCTGATTATCAAGGATGGAGGAGGGCATGTGATTAATTAAATAACAAACTGTAAGGACAACATCCCCCCAAAACCGATGAGGAACATTACCATGTAAAAGAAGTGTACGGGTGATTTCGACAAGATGTTGATTTTTTCTTTCGGCAATTCCATTCTATTGAGGAGTATGAGCACAAGATGTTTGATGTAAAATCCCATGAGAGGCCATAAATGTTTGAAATGAATTAGAGAAATATTCACGGGCATTATCACTACGCAAGATACGTATAGAAACACCAAACTGAGTTTTGATTTCATTGCAAAAATTTTAAGAGATTAAAAAATAACACAGAACGATTTTTCATTAAAACAACCAGGTACACTTAGAGTAATCATCGATAAAGGTAACAAAATATTGATAGCCTAAATTAGACAGTATACGACACGGACCTCAAATATCAGAATGAACTAAGCTAAAGGCAGACGCAGCTCGACCTGGGACTCAATTATTAAAAGAAGTACGACTATGTTTACCTAATTGACACGACGCACAAGATAATGTAGACAACTTGGAAAGGGTGGGCACCATTATTTTCAATTTATAAAGACTTGGGTGACCTAACCGAGCATGGAGGAGACTGGAATCCACCGCTAATCCAACGTGTGCAGAAGGTTGAAGTTGATAAAGCCCATGTGACTCACATCCGGTGCCAATCATCCGTCCCAAACTCCGGTCCTGGATGAAAACAGAGTTTTTAGCAAATGAGACAATGCAATCAAGAGAGCGAGTCAAACGACTAATGGATAATAAATTAAAAGGAGACCCAGACGCATAAAGAACATTGTCAATAGATAAAGAAGGAAGGGGATGAACAGTGCCAAGTCCGTGAGATTGAGTTTGGGACCCATTGGCCATAGTAATGGAAGGTAAACAATTAGAGCTAGAAAGCGTAGAGGATAAGGACTTGTTACTAGTGATATAATCGGTGGCCCCAGAGTCAAGGACCCAAGAACCAAGAGAATGAGAAACACCAACAAAAGAATTACCCATTTGTACTACAGAAGCCATGGAACCTGAAATCTTAGACTCCTCTAACCACCAAAGATAGTCATTGTAAGTAGGTGTGGGCATAGTTGGCGGTCCAGATGAAGGGGTGGTGATGGGTGGCTCAGTCACTCCAGCAGGGACTTACACAACATTGGCCATTCATGGGGGGCGACCATGTAATAAGAAACAATGATCAATAGTATGTCCAAGCTTATGATAGTGCTTACATTTTGGGCGAGGTCTGCCAAAACGACGATTGTTGGTGCGGTCCTGAACAACCAAAGCAGAAGAGTTAGCCTCAATAGGAACAGGCACCGACGGAGTAAGTATAGGTGCGGGAGACTTGGCCTTGGCGCGAATTAGAGTTGACCAAGTAGAATCCATTGTAGGGACCACAGGAGAGCCAAGAATTTGCTCACGAACAACCTCATACTTAGGAGGGAGACCGTGTAACGTCAACGCCATAAAGAGCTTGTGACGGTTCTCAAGATCTGTGGATGCATTGTCAGCCAAGGGAAGAACCTCATTCAAATCATGAAGAACACCACTAACCTTACCTAGATAATCAGAGATAGGACCAGTAATTTGCTAAGGAGTAAGCAGCTGCATAAGAGTCTCACAAACCCCATATAACCGGTGAGTATCATTGGTATAAAAGAGTTTGGCTTACGCCTAAAGAGATTCACAAGTGTCGTAAGGGCGGAAAATTTGTTTGAGCAGGGGACAGAGTGGATTTCAAAATGCTACAAAGTTGAGCATCGAGAGTACCCTATTTAATACGCTCAACGGTAGCAATAGAGTCTTCTTTGGTTGTAAGATGGTCAAGATAACCATGTCCCTTAAACCAAAGTTTGACATCCGAAGCCCATGTGCCATAGTTGGTCCAGTCAAATTTTTCAGCATTTAGAGTATTAAGAACAGTTATAGGGCCGGTAACAGTAGCAGCAGCCATAAGGAGAGCAGAGGAGAGAGACAAAGCACTAACAGAGGAGAGAGAAAGTGCAAAACGAACTCTAACAACGTCAAACAGTGTCCGAAACAAGCAACCAATAGCAGAAACTAAAGCTACAGGTGGAGACGAGTATGACGAGCTAAATCGGAGGCTGGTTGGAGCAGCCACACGTCAGCGGTAGTGCAGCCAGGAGAAAGAAACTCGTGGACAGAGAAGGCGCGCGTGGGGGCGTGTGCGGCGGCCGATGGGGTCGGGGTTTTGGGGTTCGGCTGATCGGGGAGCTGCGGTCCTGATCCGGGGGTGGTTGGCTAGGAGGTGGCAGCAGTAGACGTGGTACTGTTTACTGGGAAAAAAATAGCGGAAGGGTAGTCGGAAAGGAACACACGACCAAAGAGAAACCTGGAGATGAAACACAGGTTTCGAAAAAAAAAAATTTCACCAGTGAGCATTGGGCCACTGGGTAAAACACAGATTAGGGTTCCCTCTCGTTAGGCTCTAGATACCATGTTCAAGAGAAAGAAACCGAGAGACAATTGGATGAATTTCCGTGTGTTTGAATACACATCGGAGTAGCATTTTTATAATAGCAATATAATAAATACAGGATCAAAATACAATTATATACAATCAATCCTAATTACATATTTCTATATTTCCAATATTCTAACACTCACAAAAATAAACTAACATAGATAATGAAAATATCCTTATAATCCTTTAAATCATGTTTCATATCATCCTTAGTCACATAATCCAAAAATTCCCTTTGCTGTGAGTTGTGCTTTTGCTGCTTTGCTTCCTTTCAGATGAGAAGAGTGTACAAAGAATAAAAATTAGGGTTTTTTTTTATTGTTTGAGAGGTTTTAGGGATAATATTGGGAAAATCTATGCAAATTTATGAAAGGAAGTTGAGAGGGTGAGAGGGAATGCAGAGATGTGTTCAGTTTCATGTTTAAAAGGGCATTGAATGGGTCTTTTTATTAAGACCCGCAAACCAACTTGCAAACGTGCCAAACAGACCGGCTACCCACACCATCTGGACGCGTGAGTTTACAAATTACAAGATCCCACGATTTCATGACCCACCAACATTATGATTCCATCCGATTCCGAAACCAATTTTTCCTACACTATGAAACGGAACCTGCCGCAAAAAACGCGACTTTGACAATATTGCATGCAATAGTTTGTTTGCCTGTTTCCTATCAGTTTCATTGTTAAATATTTGTTTCACCAGCCGGGGTTGTAACTGTTGAACATCAAATATTAGACTTGGCTTGAACTTGCCATGAATTTGTAGATCCCTTTCTGATTCACTGGGGTTTCATTGGGTTTGCAGATATAGTAAGGACTTCTTTCTTCTTGTTCTCTTTTCAGTCATGGTAAAGGAAATTTTTTTTGTTTAAGTAAAGAGAAAATACAAATATACAAATAATGTCTTCTAAATAAAGAAACCAAGTGAATACTGGAGTCAGAGGTTGAAAAATGTAGAGCTTGTTGTATTTGATAACATATATGTTACCTTGTGTGATAAAGTGAGAGCCTTTTGAATGTTTCCTAGACCTATTGTCTTTGAGAAATGAATTATCTATGAAGTATTAAATTTTCATTTGAAGAGATTTGTGATATTTTATTTAGTGATCACAAATTGTGGTCATCCATAGGCAGTAAACTTTTGTCCTGGACCTGGATTTTCTATATGGACCAGCAATTTACTGGTGAAAAATTATGGAAGTTCTTGGTCATCATATGATAGTAGTCTGCTAAAATTTCACCTATTTGAAATATTTTGCGTAATTTCTGTTTTTATCAGAGTAATTCACATGGCTCTGTTGCTCATTGTGTCCAGGATATTGAGGCAACTATTCATTGTGCAGAATGGCTTTCTATCGTTGGTGGATCTAGCACAGGAGAGCAGCGAATAAGGTATATTTATGTTTCATTCATGAGCTCTTTGAGTATTTACTTCTCCACTACTTCGGTTATGTTATGTGACTGTTCACAGTAATGGTATTCAGTTTTTCTTTTTGCTTTGATGCTGCATGGCGTTGTCTCTGAACTAGACATTTTACTCTCTTTTCTTATGAAAACCTTTGTTTGAAAGAAAACCTTTTATGAGATCTTATTTAACAGCTTAATCCTTTTGGGGGAGCTCTCTTTAACCAAGTAGTTATGTGTTTGATTCTCTCCCATTCTTATAAAACTTAAATTTTCAGCTTGATGTAGGGTGGGCCTACATTGTCAATGCACAAGCCCAAAGTGCTCTAGGGTGAGAGCGGTTTGTTAGATACACAATCAATCATGTCACAAAGTTTTACGTTACAGTTTATGTTAATAGAGTTGGTCTGTGATACTTTTGACATAATCGCAAATTTGGAAGAGACCTTTGTTTTTCTAAATTTTTTAAGAATGTGATTTTTGACAGCTATCATGTTTCAATGTTTCATTTGTAAGTGCAACTAAATAATATTTTCCTAAAGGGTATAATTTAGATAGGAGGCACAAACCTGCTCAATTCATAGCATCATTCTCCAACCATTTTTACTCCTTTTGTTTTTTTCTTGACTGTTTTTTATGCCTTAGGTGTGATTCTTTTAACCCTTATTTTTTTTAAATTTGGGTTTTCAGTTTCTGTCAGATAATGGACTCTGATAACATATTTGAATTGTGTATGGGTCTGTATCTAAGGTTTCACTTGGATGAAGAGATGAAATAGGATGGAAAGAAATAGAGCGGAAATAAGATGGAAAAGTATATTGTTTGGTTGGATAGAATTAGAAAGGAAAGGAATGGAAAAAAAATCTTTTCTTGTTTGGATGGATGAAAATAAATTAGTTATATAAGAAATAAAATAAATCTTATATTTTAAAAATTTAATTTTTATTATAATAAATTTTAATATATATAATTTTTTGGTTTAAATATATAATTAGTCCCTTAAAAAGTTCAAAATTAGAGTCAACCCCCCAATAAATTTTTTAGGATTTAGCCCCTAAATTTTTCTTAGGATTAAACCCTGTCGTTAACTTTTCGTCCGTTAAGTGTTGAGGGGGCTAATGGTTAGCCACCTTAGCATTAACATGTGTAATTTTTTTTTGCTTAAATATAAAATTAGCCCTTAAAAATTTTAAAATTAGGATTAACCTGCTAGGAAAATTTTCTTTTAAGATTTAACCCTTGAAATATTTTTTTGTTAGGATTAAGCGCTGCCATTAATTTTTTGTAAGTATTGATCCAACATGGACATGTGTATTTATTTATTTTAAAAATTTGCCACTTAAGCCATATTCATCATTTTCTCTCCCTTTTTATTACTCTTCTTTTTTTCTGCCACATGTCTGTCTTGTTTTTTTTTTTTTTTTACTTTTTCTCCCCTGCCCCATGGTTCATTTTGTGATGTCATCGACGTGGTGTAGGCGATGCAAATGCAAACCAGTTAGAACCAACCATCACCTTTCTCATTGTGTTGTTCATCTTTGGCGCGACAATGAACTTGCATTTGCATCACCTACACTGCGTCAATGGCACCACTAAATGAACCGTGAGGCGTAGAGGGACAGAGGGGAGGTGAGTGGGGGAAGATAGAAAAAAGAAGGAGAATAAGACAAAGAGAGGTTGCTGAAAAAAAAAAAAGAGTAATTGAAAAGGGAGAGAAGAAGATGAATAAAGCTTAAGTGACAATTAAAAAAAATTAAATAAACACAGTCAATACATAACTGATGAAAAGTTGATGACAAGATTTAATCCTAACAACTAAATATTTCAAGGCCTAAATCCTAAAAAAAATTCTTAGGGGGTCAATCCAAATTATAAATTTTTTTAGGGGTTAATTTTATATATAAATCAAAAAAATTACATGTGTCAGGACTGAGGCGGTTAATTGTTAGTCATCTCAGCTCTTAATTGACGGAAAGTTAACGGCAGATTTAATCCTAACAAAAAATAAATTTTAAGTTCTCAGGGGTTGATCCTAATTTTGAACTTTGTTAGGGGCTAATTTTATATTTAAGCCTATTATTTTAAAAGAATTTTTAATAAATTTAGTAAATTGTTAGTATTTGTTGAGAGAGAGAGAAGCGAGAGATCATGTTATAGAATAAACAATCACCTTAATTAAGGATAATCACATTAATAAAGAATCAATCTAAGTAATCCCACAATTCCTCTATTTACATAATTCTAATACTCCCATCAAACGGAGCATATAGGTTATATGCACCAAGCCTGTTACATATATAGTTCATCCGAGGACAGCTTAGGTGACATTTGGTTTGTGAAAACATTTCCTATTTTTATTTTCTATTTCCATTTTCTAAAAATTGTTCTCTTTTTCATATTTTTCTAAAAATACAAAACATGTTTGGTGCACATTTTTGTTTTCTATTTCTGAGTCATGATGACGATAACCTATACCATGTTATATTATTCTACTTTTTGCTTTTCCAAGAGACAAGATCGTCGCCGAAAAAGATACAATATCTAGAAGTAGACTTTCTACAATGGGAGAGTCTGCCCACTCAATTCTACAATTCAAGTGTGTCTTTTGTCTTTATACAAAACACCTTTTCTTGGAGCTCCTTTGATGTATTGAACAATGCAAGCCATTGCATCCCAATGCTCCTTACAAGGAGAGTTGAGGAACTGAATTACTACACTCACTGGAAATAAGATATCAGGATGAGTAACAAGAAGGTAGTTCAACTTACCAACTAAGTGTTTGGTTCTTTCAGTATCCGGAAGAGGCTCCTTTGATTTGGTAGAAACTGGACATTGGGTTCCATGAGAGTGTCAATTGACTTGGAATTTAACATTCTTGTTTCTTCTAGAATATCCATAGCATACGTTCTTTGGGAAATGATGATCCCACTTTTGGACTGTGCCACTTCTATCACCAAGAAATATTTGAGTCTACCAAGATCCTTTGTAATTGTTTGACAAGATGTTGTTTCACCTGACTGTACACACACAACTTGGTAGATGCAACAGAATGATCAGTCTCATTTCTAGTCATACCAAAATGTTAAATCACAATACTAAATCGACCGAACCATGCCCTGGGGGATTACATGAGACCAAATAAAGATTTTTGCAGTCGACAAACAAGTCTATAAGACTGCTCCTGAGCAAAATGATAGGCGGGTTACCCTATATAAACTTCCTCATGTAGATCGCCATGTAAAAAGGAATTCTTGATGTTCAACTAATGAATGACATTACTGGATAGGAAGAATCGCATAGAAGATATTTTGGCCACAGGAGAAAAAGTGTCTCCATAATCCAACCTGAAGATCTAAGTAAAGCCTTTGGCGATGAGACAAGCCTTAAGATGGTCAACTTTTTTATCAGGGTCAACCTTTACCGTATACACCAATCAACAACAAACAACAGACTTCTTTAGTGGTAGAGGAATGATTAGGGTAGGGTACTATAGTATTCATTCCTATACCCTGCGTTTCAGAAAATTACATGTAACCATCAACAACTTCAATTCTCATCCCCGTACCCTCTGGGTACTTAAGTACCTATACCCGAATTCATTACCCACACTTTAATTAATAATTCATCATTTTATATCATTATTGTAAAGCATAACAAGTAACATAACTTCCTATCACAGTTCGATGCCTCGATGGAATGGAAATCTCCCTACATGACACCATTAATTGGTGAATGAATGTCCGAATGGTAAAATCTACTGATATATATTTTTGATAATCAAAACTTAAAAAACTAATATCTAATACAGTGATACTGTGTGATATAGTAATATATAGAATAGTATTAATTTAGTGCATTATATAATATATTAAGCATTAACCCTTAACTATATAGATTATAGAATGGAAAGCCTAAAAGCCCAATGTAACACAAAAATGTTATATTAATATTGATAATATATTGGTTTTCTTCTTTTAATTTAGATTTAAAATTTAAAAGCTAAAAATATATGTTAATGTCTTAAGGTATATAAAAAATAAAAATTATAGGTATATGAAAGGGGTGCAAGATGGATAGTATAGTAACCATCCCCGCAACACGCCCCGGCCCCCTCCCCCAAGGTATATTATAAGTTTATTAATGCCAGGACCAAGGGGATGAGCAAAACATGAAGAACCAAAAACCTGAGGAGGTGAGGGATGAAGGGAACGATGAAGGTTTTACTCTTAGGACAGAGGGAGGCATGCAGTTTATGAGATAACAAGCAATAAGAACCGTGTCACCCTTGAACCGATGAGGGACATGAGAATGGAAAAGAAAAGTTCAAGTGGTCTCAAAAGGATGACTATTCTTACGTTTAGCTACCCCATTCTATTGGGGGATACCGGGGACCAAATTAGTTTTTTATTTCATGAAAAAAGATGACTGAAAAGTAGAAAACAACTTAGAATGATCTCTCATTTGATATAACCAAGTACAACTGTAAAAATCATCTATAAAAGTAACAATATCTTGACCCTAATATAGAGGAAATACGATTTGGATCGCAAATATCTAAATGAACTAAAATAAAAGGGGATGAAACCCGACTAATAATGTGATTAGAAAAGGATGTATGAGTATGCGTACCTGATTGACACGACTCACGAGGTAAAGCTTCTAACTTGGAAAGACTCGAAACTAATTGCCTTAACATATCAAGACCAGGATGTCCTAATTGAGCATGAACAAGAAGTGGAGACGCTGGCACCGATCCAATAAAAGAGGGCCTTTTGGGTTGATAGATGTTGAGACTCAAATCTGAAGCAAATCATCCTCCCCATTCTCTAGTCCTGCAAAGAAACAAAATCCTTAGTAAAGGAAACTATAAAATTAAGAGATTTTGTAAGCTAACTAATGGATAATAAATTAAAGGGAGCACTAGGGACATTATAAATAGAAAGAGAAGGAAGAGGATGGACAATACCAATACGTCGAAATTGTGTCTGAGAAGCATTAGTCATAGTGATGGAAAGTACATAACCTAAAGTAGAGAAAGAATAAACAAGCGATTTATTACCAGTGATATGATCAATGGTCCCAGAATCAAGGACTCGAGGGCCCAAAGAATCAAAGATGTCCGCAAAGGAATTACTAGTGTGTTCAACAACATGAGTGGAACCTAAGGCCTAATGGTCTTCATACCACTTTAGCAAGTCATCGTAGGAAAGCGATGGAGTTGAATTCAAAGGCAACGACGAAGCAAAAGATGGAGAGGAAGACATAGAACTCTAAGCAACTTGAGTGGTGCATGGAGGTTGGCCATGTATAGTCCAACATTAATCAATTGTGTGTCCTGACTTGTGACAGTGGTCGCACCAAAGGCATCCCTTGCCCCCTTTACGCAAAGGTTTGTTGCTGTCGCGAGAAAGCAAAGCAGAAGAATCAATAGGAACAAAGGGAGGCAAAGATTTAGAGATGGGTTTAGATGGAACACAAAGAAGAGTCGTCCAGGTATTGTCCATGGTAGCCTCTGTGGAAGAACCCAAGATCTGATCCCAAACAGAGGAAAAGTCTTCAGGCAAACCACATAAGGCTAGGGCAATGAATGGAAGTAGTTCATTGAATTCATAGAGAAGATTTAAGATCAGGCCAGATAAGCCGACCTAGAACCCTTAATCTGACGGAAACTGAGAGTCGTCATAAGATCTTCACAAACTTGGTAGAGCCGATGAGTAGTGTTAGTAGAGAGTTACTTGGCCTGTGTCCAAACAGCTTTGCAGGTTTTTTGAGTACGAAAGACATGGCAAAGGGATGGATGAATGGTGGCCCGAATAATGTAACACAACTGAGCATCCACCTTCTTCCATTGAGGATGTTTGGCCACTGGGACATTGTCTTCCGTTTGGGTGAGATGTGTCTCATAACCCACGCCAAACTTCAATGATATAAGCCCAAGAGGAGTAAATTTTGTCATCCAATTGCTCAGAAGAGAGCGGGGCAGTGACACAATTGTAAAAATTTGAGTATCGGGCTTTGGAGTATAATGGGAAGCCATGGGTTAGCGGGAGAGGAGAGAAAAAGTGAGCAGTAGAAAATGGCCAGAAAGTGGATGAAGGGGTATTGAAACACCAAGCAAAGACCAAATCCAAGTAGAGGAGTGACCAACAGTCAAAACCTAGTCAACGGTGTTAGGAATAGATGCCAGACGCGCTGCCATGCTTGCCGAAAATGGGCAGCGCATGGGAAAACGCGTAGAGGAGAAAGGTGGTGCATGAGGGCTATGTGGCCTTCAGTGGGGGGGTCGAGGCCAGTGGTGTTTGGCTAATCTCGGTGTGGCAATTCCGGTGGTTTGGTTGTCGGTTGGAAAAGATTGGTGTAGCGACGGGCAAAGGCAAAACAGGGACTGAAGGCGAACCAATTGGAGGGTTTCAAATCTCATAAAAGGAATAGGGTTTTGAAAAAATAAAATTTATACAATTAGGGTGGGCTCACCGGAGATTCATAGAAAAAAAAAGCGACCTTTTGTTAGGTTCTAGATACCATGTTGAGAAATAGGGAAAAACGAGAGATCATGTTATGAATCCTGTGTGTTTAGACTACAACAGAGCTATTGAATTTATAGAGAATTGTACGTAATAATAGAATATACAATCACCCTAATTAAGGCTAATTATATAAACATAAAATCAATCTAATTAATCCTATTATACATTGTTACTCTAGTTACAGAATTCTAACAGTATTTATTAAACAATCTCACCAAATTTCCTTCTATCTCGGGAAGGAATTAATTTATGCTAGGCCCCACTGTTTTTTTTTTGTTTTTTTTTCTTTCTTTTCCTTCCAAACAAACAAGGGAAAATTTTCCTTTTCATTTCATTTCCTTCCCTTATAATTTCTCTCTCTCTCTTTTCCCTCCCAACAAACATACCATAAGAGTGACCAAGTGAGGGAGAGATGAGAGTTAGTAGGCTTAAGCTTGAAGGTCTATTTGTTCAAAAATACCTAGGCATATATAATTCAAAAGCTTCTTGGTTCTTGTTTATATACCACATTTATTTTGTTTCTAACTGAAATTGACATTTAGAGTGGTGGTCGGATTTCAGAAAAGATTATGAACTTTCAGGAGTTTTACAAACTCTTGCTATGCTACCATATTATTCCCTTGTTTTTTGATTGAAACTGAAAAAGTTTCCAGTGATTGTTTGCAGTTCTTTGTTTCATATCATTTATTTAATTTCTTTTCTGGGTTAATTTCTTTCTACAAGACGTGAAGAATCATTACCTATATTTAAGAGAAGACTATTGGGTGGCTTGCTGGATTTTGCCGCAAGAGAATTGCAAGTTCAGGTACATCTTGTTTTCTATTCTTAGATTTTCCTTCTGAAGAGTTTTGTTAAACCATGAAGGTAAATGTTATTCATTCTGATATTCTTTTCCCCCAGTTATTGAAGGTTTTAATTTCCTATGTACCCCTGATAAAATAACAAATCCCTCTAATACGAATTTTTGTGTGGGCCATTACTACCCAAGGGTGATGGAGAGAGAGTATTGAGTTAATGGGCTTAAACTTGAGTGGTGTGTTTGTCCAGAAATACCCAGGCATCTTGGACCTATAGCTCTCTTGCTTATATATCCTTTTATTTGTTTCTAATGCACTAATGTGAGACTATTCTCTACCACTCCCCCAAGTCCCAACTATGTCAGCCAGTTGTAACTAGTCTTTGATTTTCAGCCTGAACATTTTGCCTTTACTTCAAATTTGGATCTTGATGCCTCAGGTCTTCTTTTCATATTTATTGCTGGGGCTGGTACTCCTTCTTTTCCCTTGAACTCTTGCATGTTTTCTTAATTCATATTTCAATTTTTTTTGGGGATGAGCTCTAGTACCATATTAGAATGTGTGTCTGTGGGCCATAATCAAGAGTGGGGAAGAATATTGATTTTCAGGCAGCACTTTTTGTCTTTAATTTAAAATTAGGATTGTAGAGACCTCAAGTCTTTCATCTTTTTTGCCTTGGCTTATACTCCTTTTTTCCTTGAATTCTATGTCTCAGATTTATTTTTTTAACCTTTTATTGCTTGAACCTTTTCCTTTTTTTGTGGGATACCTTTTTCTTTTTACCAAAATATCTATATATATATATATAAAATAATTTTGGCTTCAATTTTTTTTGGATGGGCTATGATTACCATATTAAGAATTTGTACCAGGGGTGGGGCGGAGCTGTATCCAAGAGTAAGCGAGAGTATTTAGTGTGCTTAAACATGAGTGGTTTATTTTTCTAAAAATACCTAGGCATCTTTTAGTTACAGATTGCTTGCTCCCATACCTTTTTGTTTCTAACCCACCAATGTGAGAGTGGGAGTATTCTCCAAAACCTCTTGTTCCTAAGCACATTGATATTAAAATCCTATGTACAAGACTACAAGGATGAGACAATTATGTGTATTTCTTGTTTTTATTAAGAGTGGGAGAAAAAATAGCAATGACATCTACATACATCTTTTACTTGATGCAGACTCAAATTATTGCTGCGGCTGCTGCTGGTGTTGCAGCTGAGGGTTTGTCACCAAAAGATGCTAAGGCTGAGGCTGAGAATGCTGCTCAGTTGTCTGTGGCTTTAGTAGAGAATGCCATTGTGATACTTATGCTTGTTGAAGATCATTTACGGTTACAAAGAAAACAATCCTCTTCTTCACGTGCTGCAAAAAGTTCTCCATCTCCACTTACTAGTACTGCTGTGCATCCAATCAATAATCGCTCATTTCCACTGTCAACAATTGAAGAATCAACAGAAGTCATGGATGATCACGGATTGGTAGCTAGTGATTCCGAGGAGGTCTCTGTAGATGTATGCATACAGTAATGTGAAACCAGACATGCAAACATGTCATAACTAAAGATTGATGTTGTTTTTGTTTTCTTAACCTGCAATGCTTCTTATGTTATTTATTCAAAATCTATGCAATGTTGACATACTGTCATTTTCTCTGATTTTTTTAACACCAGTTTAATTTTTCTTTTCAATATTTCAGTTCTCCACATGATCTCTAAATTCTGTGCTTATTCTTCATATTTAAGCAAATATGCAGACATTTTTTTCTTTCTTTATTTGTTTGCTATCCATTTCATTCTCATTCTTGTTTACTTGACATTTTTAGTTCTCATTTTTATTTTTGTTATAGTCTCGCATACATTTACTTTTAGATGGTTAAGCTCATGCTGTCATGTTTTTTAGGTCCTTTCTTCAATGGATGATGGAAGTGGTCAGCTACCTACTTCAGTAGTGGAAAGGCTTGCTGCTGCTGCAGCAGCTGAGCCATATGAATCTGTTTCTTGTGCTTTTGTGTCGTATGGGTCCTGTGCTAAGGATTTAGCTGATGGATGGAGATACAGGAGTCGTTTGTGGTATGGTGTCAACCTTTCTCCAAATGGAGCTCCATTTGGTGGTGGTGGGAATGGATGGGATTTTTGGAAGTCTGCTTTGGAGAAAGATGCCCATGGAAACTGGATTGAGCTTCCTCTGGTGAAGAAATCTGTAGCAATGCTCCAAGCATTATTGCTAGATGAGTCTGGACTCGGTGGTGGTCTTGGTATTGGTGGAGGGTCAGGCACTGGAATGGGAGGAATGGCTGCACTGTACCAGCTATTAGACAGTGACCAGCCATTCTTGTGCATGCTTCGAATGGTTCTTCTGTCCATGAGGGAAGATGATAATGGTGAAGATCATATGCTGATGAGGAATGCTAGTATTGAGGATGCAGTCTCAGAAGGAAGAAAACCACGGTCAGCACTTTTGTGGAGGTAAAACACATTAACGTATTCCTAGTCCAATTTTTTATCCAGTTGTCTTGGCAGTAACTTTTTTTCCCCTCCCCCTGTTTTTCCTATGGCAAATTGGTACTTACACCAAATACGTGTGTGTGTGTGTGTGTGTGGGGGGGGGGGGGTGGTTAAGATCATGACTAACTAACTGCACTGGCATCTACCTACATGTATGGTATCATCCCCCCTTTGAATTCTAGGTGGGAAGCTACTGTTATTGATCATTCTGAGCATGTCTGAGCTCAGTAAATCTGCTGTGACCAAATGACATTGGTTAGAATATCAAAATACTGTTGTGTTGGGACATGCTGAAAATAAGGTCTCAACTAACAATCTTTCCTCTAACAAAGAAAATATCCATTCCATATGCTTAGTGTACGGATGGACTAATGGAGAATTGGATTCTAGGAGAGTGACACAGTACACAAGTTACATTGTAGTTGATTGGTGTGGAGAGTCAAAATCTTGGTTTCAACTTTCAAGTGAGAGGGGTCTCAAAGGGATCCTTTGTCTTCTTTGTTTGCTTCAGTGATGGATGTTCCTAGCAGTTTGATTTCTAGGGTAGTTGAAAGAGGACTTTATAAAGGAATTAAGGTGGGTTTTGAGGATGTTTTGATTTCGCATCTTCAATTTGCAGATGGTACTGTCTTGTTCCTGGATACAGTTGCCGGTTTCTTTATTATTTACCTTTTATTTCTTAGGTTATGCAAAATTATTTGAGGCTCAATCTTTCTATAAGAGATTTGATGGCTGTTAAGTTAATATTAAATGATCATATTTTAACACAAGGTTGTCAAAATTGGATTATACCTTGGATTGGGATAGGAATGAAAAAAGAAAAATTGTAAATTATGGAATCCTAACGCATTGTAAAATCTTACAACATATATAAAATTATATTTTAACATGAAAATATGAATAAGTCAAACTATCACTAAGAGTCAGGGAGAGAAGATCAGAGATAAATATAATCCCTGAGAAATAAATTTCCAAGGAATGGCATTGGTAGCTTTTATTATGGACTTGGTGTCCCTCCCGATAGGATTAGACCATGTTTCAGGAAACGTTATTTCACAAGAGGGTTGTGAAGGACATCGCCAAGGCCACTTAACTGGCAAAGCTTCATTTTTGGTAAAAATTCTGAAGACAAAACCCCTCCTTATTTTGGGCCTGTTTTCGTTGAATGATTTCTCTTTTTCTTCTCTGTTTTATTTTTTCAAGTTCCATTACGGAGGATCTGTAACCCGGCATATTCTGTTTAATAAATTTTTTATTTGATAACAAAACTGTAATTTCCTGCATTTACTTTCCTTGGGAGTCTAAAATAAATCTATTATTGACACATGATGTTATAGGACACTGTCAGCAGCATACTTTTCTTTCTTTATTTGCTTCATTTGAAAAGTTGTTTAAAACATCTGTATATTTATAATTTGTTACAAACTGAATGATGTTATTGAAGAAGGGTTAATCTTGTTCTGTTTATTTATTTGGCAATTTTAACAGTGTTCTCTCACCCATTCTCAACATGCCAATTTCTGATTCTAAGAGGCAAAGAGTTTTGGTAGCATGTTGCGTGCTTTATTCTGAGGTTTGTAGTATCAGCTTGTCCACTTCCATTCTTTCTTAGTGTGTTGTGCACAACCATTGTAGTTACCATAGTACAACCTCTGGTCAGGTATACCATGCTGTTAGCAGAGATCAAAAGCCTTTTCGTAAACAGTACCTTGAGGCTATTTTACCACCATTTGTTGCTGTCTTAAGGAGGTGGCGACCCATTTTGGCTGGCATTCACGAGCTTGCTACCGCTGATGGTTCAAATCCCCTTATTGCGGATGATCGTGCATTAGCTGCTGATTCCTTGCCAATTGAGGTACTTTACCCTGCATGTGTATATACAAACATACTGAAACATGTGCCTGCTGATTAGTTAGAGCGTGTTAAAAATATCTATGTCAGAGTAAAGAGTAACTAAAAGGATCTTAGATTATCTTTCATATTTATTTCCTTATATTATATATGGTGGTGATCTGTTTTCTTATTTAATTATAATAATGATCTAGAATTAATGAATGTAAGTATGGATTAGTGCTTTATGTCTTATGTATAACATACAACGCATGCTCTCTGTCTTTTTCTGGTCTAGTGTTAGTGTACATTAGGGCTAGTATGCTTTATGTCTTTTGTAACACATAACATACAATACATCGTCTTAAATTTGGGTATTGAGCCTAACTCAATCCTAAAAGCTAGCTCATAGATGAGGATTACCCTCCACTTTATATACTTTTGATTGGCTATATCTCTAGTCAATGTGGGACTTTTTAGCACACCTCCTCACGCTCAAGAATGGAGCATGGATGAATACGGGTGGCCTGTGGGACTTATAGCACACCCCCCCACACTCAGGAATGGAGCGTGGACAACATGGGTGACTCAATAACGGATCTATGATAGGCTCTGATATCATCTTAAATTTGGGTATTGGGCTTAACTCAATCCTAAAAGCTAACTCATAGGATGAGGATTATCCTCCACCTTATATACTTTTGATTGGCCATATCTCTAGTCAATGTGGGACTTTTTAACACATCACAATACTCAAGGGAATCACTTGGAGTCTCTCTTCTCTCGATTCCCTCCCTGAATACCTAAAACTCTAATTTCACTAATACATAATGCACATGTTCACAAATGTATGTGCATATGTTCTTAGTCCTGCCATTCTGAGTGCTAGCTATTAAAAGAGGAAAGCCATTATTAGATTTGTATGTTCTTTTGTTTCTGTTATATAGTTATAAGTGTCTGCTTGTTTTCTTTTCACTACAATTATATGCTAAAAGTGAGATTCTTTATGCTGCTTATTATATATTCATTAATATGTGCATTTAATATGATATTCATTTCAGGCTGCCCTTGCTATGATATCTCCAGCCTGGGCTGCTGCTTTTGCATCTCCACCTGCTGCAATGGCATTGGCTATGGTTGCAGCCGGTGCTTCAGGTGGTGAAACCCGAGCTCCTACAACAAACTCCCAGCTCAGGCGTGATACTTCATTGATGGAACGAAAACAGACTAAGCTTACTACATTTTCAAGCTTTCAAAAACCTTCTGAAGTCTCTAGTAAAACACCGCCCCTTCCAAAGGACAAAGCTTCTGCAAAAGCTGCTGCTTTGGCAGCTGCTCGTGATCTTGAGAGATTTTCAAAAATTGGTTCTGGAAGAGGTCTTAGTGCCGTTGCAATGGCCACATCTGCACAGCGAAGGAATGCTAGCGATATGGAACGAGTTAGGAGATGGAATATTTCTGAAGCAATGGGAGTTGCTTGGATGGAATGCTTGCACCCAGTTGATACAAAGTCTGTGTATGGGAAAGATTTTAATGCTTTTTCATATAAATATATCGCTGTTCTTGTTGCTAGTTTTGCCCTAGCACGGAATATGCAACGGTCTGAGGTTTGTTCGCTAATTTTTTCTTTGGCACTTTGATTATATTCAGAAACTGCATGTTAAATATTTCTTGTTTGCCAGATTGACAGGCATGCTTATGTAGATGTAATTGCTCGACATCGAATCAATACCGGACTCCGTGCATGGCGTAAACTTATTCACCAGTTAATAGAAACGAGAAGTCTTTTTGGGACTTTTGCAGATCATTTATACAGCCTACCTTGTGTATGTTGTGATGCTATTCTCACATTGCATCTCATCCCTTTTACTGTAAATTCTCCTTTTGAGATATAAGGAGAAAGTTTCCCTACGCAGCTATATATTGTGTTGCTTGTTGTTTATTCCCGTGACGAAATCAGAGAATTTTAAAACAAATTCAACCTTTTTCTTATCGTGTTCCTGACATTTATACAGTGACCTTTGATTTGGAAAAAGAATTGGACTGCTCCTTTAATCTTATGCTATTTTTTTTTTTTTGTTTCTGCTTTCTTTTTCTTCTTAGGATTTAGTTAGAGATTGCATAATCTGGCCAACTTTTACTCTCTTTTCATGTAATAATCAATCAAGTAATGAAGTATCTGGGTTCATTTCATTTTGCTAATTATTTTATAATATTCTAGGTTTATTGGAAGCTAGACTTGATGGAGAGTTCTTCAAGGATGAGAAAATGTTTGAGGAGGAATTACCGTGGTTCTGATCATTTTGGTTCTGCAGCCAATTATGATGATTATTCTAGGGAGAAAAATGACCAGCGAACTCCAATTTTGTCAGCAGAAGCAATCTCATTGGAGACAGCTAACGAAGATGACGAACAAGTGGAAAATGAGAATCTGAATACTAGAGTCAGTGATATTGATGGTGAAAGAAACAATCAGCCTAGACTGTCTGAAACAGCTGAGCAAACTGTTGAGGAAGGATTAGAAGCTGGTGCTACTCAACATGCAAGTGATGAACACCTTGTCCAGAGTTCTCCAGTCATTGCACCTGGATATGTACCTAGTGAACTTGATGAAAGAATTGTTCTCGAGCTACCTTCATCAATGGTCCGACCACTTAAGGTCATACGGGGAATCTTTCAAGTAAGTTTTATGGGCCTTATTTTAGATAATTTTGGCAAACATGTGCTGAATTATACATGTGAATGCCTTACATGATGCTGAAATTGTCCTGATTTATATTGCTTTTTGTGGGATTATAGATTTTGTGAGCTATGTGTATATTTAATTATGTATTGAATTTCATAGCCTCTTGGAAAGTTTGTTTATACGAGCTTACTGAGGTGGATGAGTGGAAATATAAAAAACGATTAGATGTGGGAAGAACTTTGCACTAGCAATTTTTTGCAGGAAAGTATCATGACTTTTGAATTTTTGTTAGTATATCTACAGAATATGTCAGAGGTGGAGAATGATGTATGATATATTAGGTTAAGATAAATTGTTATTTTGTAGTAACTTGTTACCTAATATTTTGGATTGTTCTTTTAAGGAACCTTATCTTATTCGTAGGGATTTTGTCTCATCTTTATGAAGTTATTTGTTCCCTTAATTAGGGTTAGGAAAATTAGAATAAATAAAGACTACTGGATTGGTGAAAACATGAGGACCTGTTTGATTACTGTTTTCAAAAACATAAAAACTTGTTTTGTGAAATTGGATTTCTAATAGCAATTTTTGTTTACAGAAACCATTGAACATGTAAGAGTTGGTTTTGTTCTGCTTTCCAACTTTCTATTCCCAAAACAAAAGAAAACACGGAGATCCCAATGGTTCATTAATACCAACCTTATAATATTGAATATTTCAAAAACACAAAAAGTTGTGATCCTCTTGCCTCGTGGCACAAATTACATCTTTGCTGCTGCTGTCATTCAGCTATTCTTCTGGCACAAACTACAGGGTGGGGTGTGAAATTGGGTTTTGTGATTGATGTGTTGTTGGAAGATTTGAATTTGAAGCAATTCTGGATCTGGTGGCTGAGCATTGATTCAGGGTGTATAGACCCATCTATTTGTGGTATGACAATCTAGGGGAATAAACTGTTGAAGTAATTAAGGGTGCTGGCTAAGTTTGAGAAATGTATCATGCTTTCATTTTCTGTTTTTTCATCTAATGAAAAATACCTTATTTTCCCTTTGTTTCTTGTATTCAAAGGTTTGTATATAAAAACATGAAAAAAGGTAGCTTTAATTGTTTCTTGTGAAAAAAGGAAATAAGTTGAAAACAAAATGGTAAGTTTGTAATTCAAAATGAAAACAAGACATGAAAGCTAAATATTTTCTCAGTGCATAGGCCCTAAGGTAGTCTTGAGTTGATACATGCTGGAATGGTGCCAGCCTCTCTTTCCCAGTAAGTTGTGTTTTGCACAACACACACAGTTTGTTATTTTTTGGACATGTTATTTCTCCCCACAAGTGTGAAAAATTATATTTTAAATCCACTAAATTTACAAAGATCACTATTTTATTCATATTATTTCACTAAAATATAATTAAATTCTTTCACATTATTAAAATTATATAATAAAATTAAGAAAAATGGGATATCATGTAAATTTTTATTTTAGTTTTTGGTTTTGCTGAACATAATTATTATAGAACAAATTTATTAAGCAGGTTTTTTTTTCTCTAACTTGTTTCCAAAACAGCATTTTAAAACAAACCTTTTTTATTTCTTTTCATCTGAAAAGTGGGTTTTGAAAACTAAATTACCAGACAGTTTTCAAAAGCAAAGAAAAACAAAAATACAATCAAACACACCTATAATATAAATATATTATGTAAGCTACCTAAAACTAGAAACAAGACAATAAAGGAAAGAAATAAATTACAAGTATATTGGGATTTAATCCCATAGTACAAGAGATCCTGATTTGTTCCTACAAAGGAGATAACTTTCCAACTGTTTGTATTATGTTTCACATAGCATCATAATGTATCAAATCTTTCTTCTGTAGGTAACCAATAGGAGGATAAATTTTATAGTTGAAAACAGTGAGGCCAGCACTGGAATGGATGGTTTGGGTTCCAATTCTGAGGCAGGGAGCCAAGAAAAGGATCGTAGCTGGCTAATGTCATCTCTCCATCAAATTTATAGTCGGAGGTGAGTTCATTTTATGGACTATATTATTATCTATTCATTCTGTTGTATTTTAGTGTTGTCATTTCAAGTATGGTGTGCTTTTGAATGTGTATTGCCATCAATGTATTTGATATTTGTACAAGTCTATGAGGGAAACCATGAGCAGTTTTAGTTTAATTTGTGGTTGTTAGTACCAACTACCAAGTATTGTAGTTGTCAAAGAATTCAGTATTGAACCACTGTCTTCCCCTTTTCACTTAGCCACATGAAATTTTCAGTCATGGTTTTCATTATTATGAAAAGTTATTGTTTATTTGCAGCATACATTCTTTTTAAAACTTGTTTTTAGTGGTTTACAAGTGTTAGTTCCTGTTACAGATATCTCCTCAGAAGAAGTGCTCTGGAGCTATTTATGGTGGACCGTTCAAACTTCTTCTTTGACTTCGGGGTATTTCTTCTTAAGTATACTAGATCATTCCTTTTATTGTTCAGGAAAGAGGATTTGACTCCTCTAAAGAGAGTGAGTGCACCCAATAAAGTACAATTATAATTATTTATTTGAAATCAAAAGTTGAGATTGTGATTACATACATGCCTATGTATAACTAATTATGAAATTGTTAAAATCTTATTTGTTAATTATTTAATCAACAGTTATAACTACATTTTAACCTCTAGTGCTCTCTTCTCACCTTAGAGGAACTATATCCTAAGAAGAAAATTGTCATTCTTTTAGATTCTTGATGTTGGTATAATTTTAACATTTTACCGGCGACTTAAATGTCATATGAACCTCGTCAAAGATTCTCCTAAAGCTTTAGATGTTATGGAGGTTCAAGACTAGTTTTATTTCTCAAACATGACCCTTCTTGCAAGAGCGTTTTGGTGTTGAATTGTGGACAGTGCACTGCCCTTTGAGCCTTGTGCTGAAATTTGGTTTACTTTTGAAGAATAGAAATGGCAAGGATTGGATTTCTGACTCTTGATCTTAAAGGCTATGATACCAAGTTAATTATTGTTAAAGATTAGCTCTTCTAAAAGCTTAAGCTGATTGGTGGAGGCCTAATAGCAGTTTTATTTTTAACATTTTCCTCGCTAATTTCCTCTTCAGAGTAGTGAAGGGCGAAGAAATGCATATCGAGCAATTGTTCAAGCACGACCACCCCATTTAAACAATATATATTTGGCTACTCAGGTAATATATCCTTTCTCTGATATTTTGTAATTTTCTCTGCATCTGAACTGGAAATAAGAATAAATGTGTATCATATGTTCAAATTTTTATCTTGATTACTGCAATTTTACATTAGTGTGAACTGTGATGTCATATATTTTTAGTGTAGTTCTTGGGTTATATGTTGTTTTAAGAATCTAATCAAAGTTCCTTCTCATTGCAGAGGCCTGGACAACTCTTGAAAAGAATTCAACTCATGGAACGCTGGGCTAGGTGGGAGGTAAGAGCCTTAATTCAATACGAAATAAATTGTTTGTATGATAATTGCATGCTCATCTTTTTGTACATGATTATGTGAGTTTTGTACTTCCTTTGTGCAGATCAGCAATTTTGAATATCTGATGCAACTCAATACACTGGCTGGGCGTAGTTACAATGATATTACCCAGGTGTTTTTTTTTTCTCAACCGAAATTTATGTCATGATATTATTTAATGCTTTCTTTTTCTCATTATTATTCTTATTTTTGGCAGTATCCAGTTTTCCCATGGATTCTTTCTGATTACTGTTCAGAGAGCTTGGATCTTTTTAATCCTTCTTCTTATCGAGATCTTTCAAAGGTATTATAAACCGAAAATGCTTAAATCAATTCAGGGATAATTTTCTATTGTGTGCCCATGGGCATACCATAAGAAACATTGAATACCCTATCAAATGGTTCAGCTTACCTAAAAAAGTATATATTGAATGCCTTTAATGATTTTAAGATAATAAGTACTTTCTACTTACAATTTCATATGGTGTGCTCATGGAACACCGTAAACAACCACATCGATTGAAGAAAATCATTTTATATATAATTTTTCATAATTTAATCTTTGGTGTGACACAGCCCGTTGGTGCACTGAACCCTGATCGTCTGAAGAGATTTCAAGAGAGATACGCTAGTTTTGATGATCCAGTCATCCCGAAATTCCATTATGGATCACACTACTCTAGTGCTGGAACAGTGCGTCCCCCCTTCTTTTTTACACTTCTATTGCCTTTTTTGATCATAATAGTTTGTTAGAATCTAGCACATGTGCTCTTTTAGTTTTTTAGATGAATCTATAATGTTTGAGTCCTTGGCTTATTTTCTTACTCTGAATTTCAGTTCCCAAATTAGTGCTATATCATTTGATCCATGTGGAGCATTTTTCAGTGGTTTACTGTGAATAGATCTAATTTTATGCTTGATTGTATTTACAGTGTGTGAATTTTGCATGTCTAGATGATGCTAGCATAGTTCTTGCAACATATTAACATAATTCCAGAAGGAAATTATTTACAGTTATTAATTAGTTGATCCTAAATATGTTGGTCTTGCAGCAGATGATTTCCAAAAGGAAATCTTTGCGGCCTATAATAATAATGTCCTTTTAGTTAATCATATTCAGATAAAGTTAAATGGATGCTTTCGGCTCTCGTCCTATCTTTCTATACATGTGATGTAGGACTGTGGATAACAGAGGATTTATTTATCATTATTGGTTGGTTATCTGCTTCTCTAAGATTTTAATGGTAGGTACAAGGTGAGTTGAAGTTACAGAAACTATTGACTGGAATTGGAGGCCGTGTAAGTTCTTTGAACTGTAGATTTGGGCTTTTAGGGTTAAAGAGTTTAAGGGAAGATTTCAGCGATAACCAATTAGGTTTTAACAGAATAAATTTTTAATGCTGATGTTGTATCTCAGTGAAGGCTACAATCCTAAAGAAAACTGAAATGAGAAGAGACTCCAGGAAAGCTCCATATGTATGTTTCTTTGGCAACACGTCTTGGTTTTGATTGCATTGTGCAACCAAGTTGGAAGCACTTTACTGAGTAATAATAACAATAAAACATTCCCCTATTAAAAAATAGTTTTTGTTAAACTCAGCCCTTAGGGTGGAGTTTAAGCTACTAAAAGTGGTAACTTATTATTGGAATGAGTGTGTAATTATTCCATCACAAAAATAAAGGTGTAATAAATGCACTTTTTCCCAATAAAAATTTACCACTTCTGATGGCTTAAATTTTTTTTATTAATCAATACTAACAAAATTTACTACTGAAGAATTTGGCATGCCATCCTTTTAAATAGAACTCTTATATCTTATTTTCAAGGAAAGCGAAAGAAGTCCTGATCCAATATAGAATTATAGTTGCTAAAATAGTTCAATAAGGAATGTTTAATGTGAGTATTTGTACTGAAGTTGACTCTAAGTTAACAGTTTATAATAGAAGCAAATAACCATAGACAGCTTTGATCCAGTAAGGTCTGAGGAATATATTTATCGGCCTCAAATAGAGAACTAAATCAATGATGGAAGAGTACTATTTTTGCTTGTTTTCTCAACATTTTTCTGTTTGCTTTTCAGTCTTTATTTTTGCCTTCTGAATTTAAGCATCCTTGTTTTGTGTATGGTAATTGCTATGACTTCCTTTCGATGCCTGATTTTTCACTTTTTTCCATTGATGTAAATGCGGTTATCTTACATGGATTTTTTAGTTGCTGATTCTGAAGTAACTAGTATTTATTATGTTCTTTCACAGGTTTTGTATTATCTTGTTAGGGTTGAACCGTTCACTACCCTTGCAATCCAACTACAAGGTGGAAAATTTGACCATGCAGATCGGATGTTTTCTGATATTTCTGCTACTTGGAATGGGGTTCTTGAGGACATGAGTGATGTGAAGGAGTTGGTATGTATAATTGTATATAATTCTACATGATTGGTTGATATACTTCTGTATGTAGCAGCTTCTTTCTGGGTGTATTTCCTCGGCACATGCATTTGTTAAAATTTAATATGTATCATGGTTTTATTGGAACTGTAATCATTAACAGTTCATTTCCACCTTTTAGGTTCCTGAGCTATTTTACCAACCTGAGGTCCTCACAAATGACAATTCAATTGATTTTGGCACTACACAAATGGGAGGAAAGCTTGGTATTCTCATTGAGATTTTCTGCATTAGTCTTTTGTGAATGTCATTGTTTGCTCACAAATGCCTATCATGGTTAATAGCTTACTTCTGCAATATCAGATAATGTAAAACTTCCTGCTTGGTCTGAAAACCAAGTTGATTTTATTCATAAGCACCGGAAGGCTCTAGAGAGTGAGTACGTATCTGCTCATTTGCACGAGTGGATTGACCTCATATTTGGGTAAGTTTTAAACTGTTTTAATTTCAGTTCATGTTTTGTGTGTGTGTGTGTGTGTGTCTGCATGCTTTGCCTGCTGCTTATTTTCTTTGCATGATCTTTGTTGTTTTCCATGAGTTTGTTATGCCAATGTATCTGTTCTATATGTTCTATAACTATTATTTCACAACATACATTTTGTAGTAGTTCCTTTTCATAAGGTTTACATCAGTGAGTTGGTCCTTGCAGGTATAAGCAACGGGGAAAGGAAGCTGTTACATCAAATAATGTTTTCTTTTACACTACATACGAAGGAACAGTGGATCTTGATAAAATCTCTGACCCAGTATGTCTCCTTCACTTTTCCATATTTTCAATCTAATTATTTGTTTGAGTAAAATAAATTCCTTAAAGAATTTTCATATCTAATAGCCTACTTTATAGTGTATGTAAATATGACGAGTGGAACTAGAAACTTGGCGAAAACAATAGAAAAGGAATATTTCCCAATGAAAGAATTTATCACTTAACCTCAAAATTCTAACTTCTGAGACAGATAATTTTATTTATAGAAAGGTTCTATGTAACTGAATCTGAGCTGGCCTAACTTAGCAGGGTGGCTCCTCGTTTGGGAGTGCAAGGGCCCTGGCCCTCCCCAAAAGGTTATACTTTATTGTTATATAATTATATATAACTAATTGTTATTAGATTTATTTTTTATAACTATTTTAATTGGTACCATTCAAATGTTTATTAATTTTTCGTACTTTAAAGCTTTTAAATTCTATTTTTATTAAATTGTAAAATTTTAAAACATTTAAAAGGCTAAAATCAAATAAAAAATTATTGAATGACAAAAATCATGCTTGGATTATATTAGGATAAAAATGTATTTAAATTTAATTTTTTCAGATAATTACTTCCTTAGAAGTATTTTTTTATTTGGTCGCCCCTTTAAAAATGGTCTAGATCCGCCATTGAACTAAGTAACAAACAGTTGTCTGACAACTAACAGCAGCTATCATATAAAAGGTGTGAAGACTCTGACTAGGGCACTAGCTATTAACTTACTCTAACACTTCCCCTTCAAGCACAAGATGGTTGAGATAGGGGTGAGGATCACCCATTCGAGTTCGGCACACAACTCACAAAACCAAGTACATCTAAAGCTTTGGTAAAAATGTCAGCAAGCCGGGCATGGGAATGATATGCGGATGATAATCCTTTCTTTGACAAAGAAAAGACCCAACACCATATTGTGAAGGACAATGTTACGATACCCCAGATTGATTAGGAATATATCCAAAATATTCCTCATAAAACTTGTGGTTGTAACATTTCTCTCCCAAGTTAGCTTTAGAGATTGTTAGGTCTGGTTAGTTTCTAATAACAGGATTAAAGAGGCTTATAAAATCTGAAACAGATAGTAACTTAGATTTACTATCCCTATAGTATCTGTAACAGATAGATTACCAACTAGAACATTGTGAACTTGAATACCAATAAGATAAAGGTTATACTTGAGTTGTGAGATATTCATATGTTGATTAGGAAGAATATCCATTTTTGGGTATTGTATCTTCATTATTGATAACTTGGATCTCTTAGGAAAGTAAGAACCAAATTGTTGTTGCATGGTCAAGTGCGAAAGGAGAATATCAGCCTATGACTTTAACTACATGTGAGTCATGAAGTCATCTAGCTTGAAAATTGCTTCAAAATTGTAGGTTTGAGGACACTTTTGTGACTATCATGAGCACTGCATTTCACCTCTAATCTAGGATTTTTACGAGTGCCAAATATGAAATAGATTGCCAATAATTAGAGGTTAGATTTTATCTAGAGATATCATTGGTTCAAATGACCAATTGGTAAATGTTTTCTCCAAGTCCTGAGAGGTCCTCGAATAAGATATATACATAATAAGACTAGGGACTATAATCTTAGGTGTTATGTGATGCATAATAAGACCGTTAGTTCGATTATTGACTGGTTCATTGGTTTAAATGGACCAAACTGGTAACCAGTTCATCAATTTTATGGTTAAGACGGGTACGCTTTTTAAAACTATGGTAATTACGATACTAAGAATAACTCAAAATCCTTCTATTTATTATTCTTAAATTTGGAGATTGAGACTAACTCAATCCTAAAATTAAGCTCATGAGTTAAGGATTATCTCAAGCCTAATAAGGAATACAAGAGCCACATTCCTGACCGATGTGAGACATCTTAACACACCCTACTCACACCAAGACTAGACATCGGTATGTGAAATTTGCATGACTGGATATATATAGGTAGCCGAACATTCAAGGTTGGTCAAGCTCTCATATCATAATAAAATCGCAACCTAACTTCACTCAAAAGCTAGCGCTTGAGTTAAGGGTTGTGACAAACTTTATATGAAGTATAAGGATCATATTATGGATCATCTTAACATACTCCCTCACGCTCAATACTAGACATTTGGTGCGTGAAATTTGTAGGACTAAACATCTTCGGGTGACCCAATATTTAAAGTTGGTCAGATTCTAATACCATATTAGAAATGAAGAGCTTAACTTAACCTAAAAGTTAGCTCATAGGAAGAGGATTATTCTTATCTTGTATATTATTAATTGGTCATATATTTAGTCAATGAGACTTTCAACAACCCCCTCACGCTCAGGAATGACTAAAGCATGCACAAATACAGGTGATCCAATAACATAGGACTTTCAACACACCCTCTCACAGGTGGCCTAATAATGGATCTAAAGTAGGTTTTGATATCGTCTTAAATTTGGATTTTGGGTCTAACTCAATCCTTAAAGCTAGTTATTGAGTTAAGGATTGTCTCAAGTCTTATAAGGAGTATAAAGGTCATATTCTTAGTTGATGTGGGACATCTTAACAAATATTTATAGAATAATTTGCGGTGCTGTTTAATGGAACACATGTATTTCATCTTGTCTTTTTCTTTCTTCCTTATCAATGCCAACTCATGCAAGAGCCCTTCTGGCTTGAAGCATTGATTAATGCACAAATTTCCATACCTTGTGTTAAATTCACTTTTTTATTATAAGAATGGGAATGATAAGGATTGGACTCTAGATTCTTTGATCTTTAAGGCTTGATATTGTGTCCAGAGCTATCAGGTGATGACAAATGATTGTTATTTGTTATATCTCTAATATATACGGCTTACAATTAATTACAAGTGAATACATTAGGATAATTTTATGGCAAGAATTATGCAGAAAATTTATGCATTATAGTTTACATGCTATGAACACTCATGGTAAATCTCCTTAATTGCATCATAGCTATGCAAATTATAATGTATTCATGTTCATGTATTGTTTTCTCTTGTGCATGACAAGTAAAGGTCCAGCAGCGTGCTATACAAGATCAGATTGCTTATTTTGGACAAACACCATCCCAACTTTTGACTGTTCCTCACTTGAAGAAAATGCCATTAGCAGAAGTTCTCCATTTGCAGGTAAGCGCTACTCGTATTGAGAAATTACATCTTGACTGAGCATCAATATTAGCTTGGGTGTGCTTCCCCCCACCCCCCTGAATGAAACAAAAAAGTTGCTCTTTTTGTTTCTTATCCTGCTTTTTGCAACAACTAGACCTTCACATATTGCAAACATCAAGCTAATTTGTTGTTCGTGATAAGTCATACATTGTGAATCATTGACTAGTTCAATTTGTTTAATAATAACAGGAGAAAAACATGGAAGTTTTCTGAATTTGATAATCCCAATGAGCTGTGTACCTTACGATATTATTGTAGGTATTAATACTTATAGTAGGGCTAACAACAATAGTGATATAATTATTGGACTAAATTTCTATTTTTGAAAGCTTTTCATCAACTATATTGTCCCATTATGTAGTTATAGAGCTAAGAAGAATAGTGATATAATTATTTGGACTGAATTTTTATTTTTGGAAGCTTTTCATCCCTCAATTATATCGTCTTTCCTCTAAGTGCTGTCAAATAGCAGCCATGCGGATGTTGTGGCAGAAATTCAACAGGCCACCATACAAAGCTCATGGTGTGGGGGTTTTGCAAGGTGGCCGCTATGGGCATGGTGTCATGACGGGCTACAGCGGCCATGGTGGAAATTTTCCAAAAAAGTGGGAAAAATTGTTGGATTTGTTTGACCCTGATCCATTTCCCGACCAAGTTACCCACTAGGTCCTTTAACCTAAAAAACCCTAATTTAACACGTCACTTCCTCTTCCATTGAATGTGTCTTCACTGTTCCCCCCTCCCCTTCCCTCTCTCTCTCAAGTCTCTGCAACTGCAACCTCCAACAAGCCAGTTCCAACAGCTCACCAACTTCCAGCAACTAAGGCTTCCCTCTCTCTTTCCTTCTCTATATCTCTCTCCTGTATCTAGCTCTCTCTTTCTGTTCTGTTTGAGTTACTCCCTCTATATAACTCTCCCTCTTTCTTTTATGGTTTTCTTCCAGTTTCCAGTCACCTTCCCTTGCAACCTTGTTCTGTCCTTTCCCTTCTTGTCACTGATTTTTTCACAGCCTTGCTATCCTGTTTTCTTAAGGTTGGGGAAGTGTTCTTTCTTTTGTTTTCTCTAACAATGACAAGTGATCTAGCTTTCACTTAAGTGGGATTTACCTCTGTTGGAAGTCCCACATTGCCTGCCTCATCATATTTTCATCATATTTCGCATGACTTAAATACCTGTTGGGCAACTCCAACCATTGCCAATTGGTTTTGGGATGGAACCTTTAACATGGTATCAAAGCTAGAGCATTCTTTCCGGTTCTTATGGGCCAAGAGTTGCCCTTTCGTTGTGGGTCAAAAGTTACCCTTTGCCTGATCCGGCAGGCTTCGTTGGAGGGGGCGTGTTGGAAGTCCCACATCGCCTGCCTCATGATATTTCGCATGACTTAAATACCTGTTGGGCAACTCTAACCATTACCAGTTGGTTTTGGGATGGGACCTTTAACATAGTATCAAAGCCAGAGCATTTCTTTCCATCATTATCTTGGATGACAATTAGAGGCACTTGGTCTTCCTTGAGTCCAAAATACTGGAATGCACCTTTACTAGCCTCCACATCTCCCAGCAGAAAGCTAATGCCATGTTGTCTATATTGCTCAGCAGTTTCATGATATTTTGATTTGAATGAATCAGCAGTGTCCGCAGTCAAGTTGATGAACATCATTGCCTTTATATGGGGATTGTCAAAGAATTTGGAAACAAAAGGGTGATTGTTTGGGTCATTGTTAAAGACAATCACGATGGGGACACTAGATTCTTCAACAAATTTCTCTAAAGCTTCCGCATGGAAATCCTGGAAGTCAACAAAAAGTTCATCAAATGGCTTGAACAATCTTACTACAGGCCCAGTCACTGATGATTCTCCACGTGGAAGGTGTTTTGGCATCCAAGGTGTGGGCAAAATCATATTCAGAACGCAACTTTTCTGCTAATGCAGTAGAGTTCTCAAACTCCTCCCCAGAAAATTTTGGGAAAACCCCAACAACAACAACTTTGTTTTCACTAGTAAAAGCACTAGCATCATCAGCAGATTTAATTTCAATTGTTGCCGGACCACTTTGCTTCTTCACATAGTCAACAATGCCATCTGCTTCACGGGGACCTTTGTAATCTCAAACGAGTTTACCCCCATTTCTTAGAATCTTGATTGTAGGAAATCCTTGAACTTCAAATCCGTTTGCAAGTTCTTTGTTATTTTCTGCACTAGCATCAACTTTAGCCAGAGGAATTGGAGGATCGTGACTACTCAAGATAGAAGCAGCTTTCTCATACTCTGGAGCAAGCTTCATACAGTGGCCACACCAAGGAGCATAGAACTCGACGACGATAAAATTGTGGTTGGATACGGTTTGGGAGAAATTGGAGTGGTCCAAGGTGAGAACGAATTCCCTGCCTTCGGATTCATCTGCTGCGGAGATCTGAGAAGGAAGCAAAGCGAGAAGGAAGAGGAAGCAAAGGGAGAACCTTTTATTCGCCATTGATACACCAAACTCCGAAGCGTGCTCTCAGCTACATTTCTTTCCGGTTCTTATGGGGCAAGAGTTTCCCTTTCGTTGTGGGTCAAAAGTTACCACTTGCCTGGTCCCGCAGGCTTCGTTGGAGGGGACGTGTTGGAAGTCCCACATTGCCTGCCTCATCATATTTCGCATGACTTAAATACCTGTTGGGCAACTCCAACCATTGCCAATTGGTTTTGGGATGGAACCTTTAACAACCTCTCTTAAATTTAGGGATTGGACCTAACTTAATCCTAAAAGCTAGCTCATAGGATGGGGATTACCCTCCACCGTATATACTTTTGATTGGTCATATCTCTAGTCAATGTGGGACTTTCAACACACCCCCTACGGATCTAGGATAGGCTCTGATACCATCTTAAATTTGGGTATTGAGCCTAACTCAATCCTAAAAGCTAGCTCATAGGATGAGGATTACCCTCCACCTAATATACTTTTGATTGGCATCTCTAGTCAATGTGGGACTTTTGACAACCTCTTTAGATGAGATCGAGAATGAATGAAGAAATTCAACATTTCAATGTTTCTTAAAATTTTAGTTGGTTTTTCCATTTCTTATAAAGAAACTAAAAATGTTTGATAAGCTTAAGAAGCACTACTATGCACTCTATTTTGATTATTCAAATTCTCAATTCTTATTTTGATTTATGCTTTTTTTAGTCATTGATCAAGATTCTTTTGCTTTTATATGACTTTATTTGTTGTGTATGTTATTTTTTATTAATCATGAATCTTATGATTCACAGTGCGGTTTGATTTGTGATTTAGAAAATAGGTCATTTGATTCACGATTTAAATCCTGATTTAAAAACCATGCTTTGACATTCATGTTGAAAGTTCCACATTGACTAGATGTATAAGTATGACCAATTAATAGTATATAAGGTAAGGGTAGTTTTCATCCTACAAGCTAGCTTTTAGGATGGAGTTCGGCTCAATGTCTAGATTTGAAATGGTATAAGACCTATCCTAGATCTATTATTAGGTCAGCCGTCAGGGGGGTGCTGAAAGTCCTATGCTATTGGATGACCTGTATTTATGAAAGCCTCAAATGTTCATTTTTGAGTATGAAAGGGAGGGTATGTTGAAAGTCTAACATTGACTAAAGATATGATCAATCAATATTATATTAGGTGAGGGTAATCTTCTCCTATGAGTTAGTTTTAAGGTTGAGTTAGGCCCAATATCCAAATTTAAGAGTTGTGTTGCGAGTCATGGCATGTTATGAAACCTATGAGATTTCATTGGAGGTTTGAACATGGTTATGAGTTTATGACATGTTTAATTTTTTGATATTATTTTATGTAAATTGTTAGTTTTGTATATTTGTTTGACTGTACATGTTTACATGTTTTTTGGTTATTATGTATATGTATCATTTATTATTATGACCGTCATGCTTCCGCCGTAGCCGGCCATGCTTCCGCCATAACCTTCATGGCACTTTTTTGGCTCACCACCGTGGACCTCTTACATTAGTTTCTTTCGTAAGTGTTCTGGATCATCCAGTGTGTTGGGAGGTGTGATGTCTTTCTAAGAAGAAAGGGATTTTGTACCTTGCTAATTTTGTGTCAAAGATCAATGCTCTGGGCGATAAATGGCTTTGGCATTATCCTGTAAAACATCATTTCCCTTCACATCAATTTATTCAAAATGTACGTTAAGTTGTCCTTAATTAGTTATAAAATAATACTCCTTGCAAGACTTGGGTGATCCTTCCTTCTGAATCTGCACCTTTTCTCAACTGTTATGCTTTGGTTTCTTTGTGGAACTTGTTATTTGGCATTCCTAGAAGACTAGAAGTAGAGACAGTAAGTTTACATGGGGGATGGACAATTTTGGTTACGCTTCATTGCATTTGGTTGAAATGCACACATTGTTTAAAAATGATTCAATAGCACAACAGTTGGTTAGGGATAAGATTAGGCATTTGGCATCTGTATAGTGTAAGGCTCATGCATGAGCATGACCATTTTGACAGGATCTTACTAACAGAGGTGTTAAGGGACTAGAGAGCATTATTCCATAGATTTTCTTTTTATAATTCTTGTTTTGGTTTTTGTACTTTTGTTATGGAATTGTCCCTTCTCTATGTATTTCTTTTTATCCCTTTGGCTTAATAGAATTATTTTATTAACAGTTTAACACTCAAAAGTCAAATACTTATTGTTGATAAAGTTCAAAGGCTTTGGCAGGAGACAGAAGGAAAAATTATGTCATCTTTCTTTAAATGTTGTTGTGATGTTTTTTTAGGCTTGCTTTGGTGAATTCGAGTATGATGGTTTTTATGGCTTGTGCGGTGCACTTTGCATGGTTCTTCTGTTGTATTTTCTTGTTGGACAATAGACGTGTGCTGGGACTTAAAAGCTCTTAATGAAAGCTTCTTCTGTGTTGCTTTATTCCTCCTTGCTGTTATATCTATGAAGAATATTTCACCCTGCTCCTTCCTTGTTTCTTTTCTTGCTCCATGTCGCCACAAAATATTTCAACAAATGATACTGCATCAATATCTGAACCAAAGCCAATGTAAAATTGGTATAGTTGCATGTATCTCATAGCAGTATGGCACATGAAATTGTTCCAACTCACCAATATCTGGCCCAGCCAAATGCTATTTGTCAGAAGGCTTCAATACTTCCTATTAATATCCTTGCTTATATAAAACATCTGGTGTTTGTTATGTACTCAAGCACAATACTAGCTTGGATCATGCCTGCGCGTGTGAGACAAAGTTGTTCTAGAAATTTGTGTTCTGGGGGGTCTATAAGTGAACAGTGTTTATACTGTATTCCACATTCCCTTTCCTTAGAAGCTGCATCTTTGTTTACTATCAGTGTTTGCAGGAAGGTCTTCTCAACTCATTTGATTCACATTGCCTGGAATTTAGGCCAAATAATCTTTCAGATTGTTCTCTCTACTTGTTGGTCCTGCTCTCTTTGGTGTGCATTTTGTTGGACCATCTCACATGATTATGTGGATCCCATCTCTCTTGGAATGCTTAGTTTCTATTGGAAATGGTAGGCGTAACTCAATCCAAATGCTAGCTTAGGAGTATCCTGGTCATTTTCCTAGCCGATATGGGACATCTTAGGTGTTTTCAATATTCTCACGTAGCCTACTCACTAGGAGGTTTCTAAGGAAGTGTGTTGAATTTTTTAGTTGTGGGATACCTAAGTTCTGAAACATTTCTTTAGTCTAAAACAATACAAATAGTATATGTTGCCATTAATCTTTGAAATGTTGAGTGTGACTATTATTGTTCATTAAGTTGTCAATTGTCGAGTTCATGATTTGTGCCAAAACCTCTAATGAAGTGTCGTTGTGACGCGGCGCCCTTCAATTGTTTCATATTTTCTTAACTGTTGATGATGAATGGATTATAGAAGTGAACATCATGACAGTACATATATTTCTTCTCATGTCAGACAATATTCCGCAACCCAAAAGAAGTCAAACCATATGCTGTTCCATTCCCTGAACGATGCAATCTTCCTGCAGCTGCCATTCATGCGGCTTCAGATACAGTTGTGGTTGTAGATATGAATGCACCAGCAGCTCATGTTGCACAACACAAGTGGCAACCTAATACACCTGATGGCCAGGGTACTCCTTTCCTCTTCGAACATAGAAAAGCTACATCAGGTTCTGCTGGTGGTACACTTATGCGCATGTTCAAAGCACCAGCTGCATCTGGTGAAGAGTGGCAATTCCCCCAAGCTGTAGCATTTGCTATCTCTGGAATTAGAAGCCAAGCTATTGTTTCTATAACATGCGACAAAGAAGTTATCACTGGTAAATCAAGAACTGATTAAGATTGTTTATGCATGCTGCTTCTAGTATTTATTTTATGACAAGCTCTTCTGATGGATTTATACTCATGCATTGCAACATTGGGAATGCATCACAAGGATTTTAGTGTGCCATTTATCATTTACCAGGAATCTTTCTTAGGGGATGATCCAATAACTGGCACACTAACGTAGCACTTGCTAGTTGCTAGTGCACTAATATTCCTCATTAAAAAGATGTAAAATTGGATATTGCCCTAATATTTTTAAATGAAACTTTATTTCAGCATGGAAATCCTAGGGTTAATGATCATATTTAGTACCCACAATCATTATAATCAGATAGACATTTGCTGTAGATCTATAACCCCTTAAAGCATGACATTTTACACATGAGAAGCCCATAAAGTTAAATGTTCCCCGACTTGTACTCAAGTTTTTGTTTCAAATGATGTGGTAATCCAGGTTAGCATATTCAAATCATTTAATCAAATTATGAAAGTTTACCATTATTCAAATAATTGCAATCAGGAAAGTATGGTTTTTATATATTTCAAAGTCCTGGGATGTGTAGGACTACTAAAACCTTTACTGGGAAATATTTCAATTTCGTTTAAGAAAATAAATTTGATTTTTTCATCCCCTTGGCTCTTGCACCAAATTTTAGAAACTTGGACCACATTTTGCAGTAGTTGCCTTTGTGTACTGAGTATTTGACATCTAATTTTGAAGTTTTGGCTTCTGATTGATTAGGTGGCCATGCTGATAATAGTATTAGGCTAATATCCTCGGATGGAGCTAAAACATTAGAAACAGCTTACGGTCATTGTGCTCCTGTAACATGCCTCGGTCTATCACCTGATAGTAACTACCTAGTGACAGGATCTCAAGACACAACAGTATTACTATGGAGAATACATAGGGCACTTGTGTCTCACCCTAGTGTCATATCAGAACGTTCAACAGGGACAGGGACTCCATCTTCAGCTAGTAATAGTTCATCACACTTAATAGAAAAGGGCTGGAGACGTCGAATCGAGGGTCCTATTCAGGTACTTCGAGGGCACCGCAGTGAAATACTCAGCTGTTGTGTTAACTCAGATCTCGGAATAGTTGTGTCTTGCTCCCATTCATCAGATGTCCTCTTGCATTCTATAAGAAGGGGACGTTTAATTAGAAGGCTGGATGGTGTGGAAGCCCATATTGTCTGCCTTTCCTCTGAAGGTGTTGTAGTGACTTGGAATGAATCACAGCATACTCTCAGTACCTTTACTGTCAATGGTATTCCAATTGCAAGAGCACAATTCTCTTTCTTTTGTGGCATCAGTTGCATTGAAATTTCTGTTGATGGGACAAGTGCTCTCATAGGAATTAATTCCCTTGAAAATGGTAGAGGCTCTAATGAGAGTTCAAAATCGCAGTTGAACAAGTCAGGTGTTGTCGATTTTGATTCAGAATCAGAAGAAACTTGTGAAAGCAACAGAATAGATATTTCATCACCATCAATTTGCTTCCTGGACATGCACACTCTGGAGGTATAGGATGAAGATGTCAAATATAATTTACATTTCCTTTTATATTTTCTCACATTAAATTGCTGCATTTTATTCCTCATTTTCTTGCACCATAGGTATAAGCAAGCATTCCATTAGTAAGGGAAACCATCAAAGCAAACTTTTTCCTACCTTTTGGGAGAATTATCGTAGAAAAACATCTGCAGATATGTATTCTCAAATAAATTAATTGACTTGTAAATATAATGAAACAAAGTAAATGTTCTTGGTACAGCATTTTCTGTGGATCTCCCGATATAGGACAATTTTCTCAAACTTCATCTGTCTCATACATGATTGCGGTTACCTTTATACTTTACATCTTCAGCTCACTGTCCTTCAACTCCTTACCACATTTTGTAGGTATTTCATGTATTGAAGCTGGGAGAAGGGCAGGATATCACAGCTCTGGCTCTGAACAAGGATAACACAAATCTTTTGGTTTCAACTGTGGATAAACAATTGATAATCTTCACTGACCCGGCCGTAAGTTAAATGCTTGTCAAATACCAGTGGTCCTTATAGTGATTTTCTTTTTTACCCTGATTCTTGCAAATAGGTATCTCCTAAACATCAAGTCTAGGTGATAACAGTCCCCTAATAAATTGTGAATTTTTTATATGCATGTTATCTTAAACATTATACTTCCGGTCTCTCAATTTACTCCTCCCCACATATGCTATTCTAATGCCTAACTGTTGCATTGCATGCGCAGCATGCCTAATACTGCTACTTTGTTTGCAGTTAAGCTTGAAAGTGGTCGATCAAATGCTCAAGCTTGGCTGGGAAGGTGATGGGCTTCGGCCTCTCATAAAACAATAGCTGTTAGGGTATACATGAGTTACAGATCTACACATAATCAATTAGGAAATTAGATTGAGGTTGATACATGTTTGTAAGCTTAGTTTCCATGTGGTTCAGAGATGTCACATATGTAATATCCTATTTTTACCTCTAGTGTTAGTCTGTTAGATTCTTAGATTAGCGGAGGGTTTTTTCTTTTCTCCGGTTGTGCATAGTGTTGATATTGGACAAGCTTTTGAGTTCCCGATTGACGTTTGAGCCATTTTTGTCCCACAATTTCCTTTTTCAGAGAATGAAAATATACTAGTTATTCTTTCTTGTAATGCTGCTGCTTTTCAGAAGTTGAATACTTTGTTGAGGTTTGGCTCTTCAATATTATAACTAAATTTCAATTTTATCACCGTTTTCTCCTTAGTCTTAAATATAAATATGGGTTATTGTCCCTATCAATATATATGGGTTATTGTTGCATGTATATATATTGAGACTCCCAAAACCCCCATTCAATCTTGTTTTACATTATTGGATTATACATGTAAGAGGACGCAACCTTAATTATTACATGTATAGAGACTTTCTTTTTTTATGGAGCTTAGATTATAATTATAAAGGCAGTCAAATAACATTTCTATATTTGTATATTTGTATGAACACACATAAGAGTGATATAACAATGTTAAAATGGTATACTATAACACCCATCTTCATTTTCGCGTTAAAAAAAATTCCGTACTTAGAACCCTTATCCTTGTAGATAATAACGTTCATTCTCGTTCCTATACTTAGACCTATTATCCATTACCGTATTATAATTGCACAAGTCACTAAATATTTGACATGGCAAGGGAAAATTAGACTTGAGGAATCATACTTAGACATGTGATATGCATATTCTTGATTAATGACCGTGGCAAGGAAAATATTTGACATAAATAAAAGAAGACTTGAGTAACTAATTGTGTGATATAAAATATTTCAATTTTTTCAAATTGTTTTTAATATTTAAACTAATTGTTCATGTAACCCAACAAACTTAAACTATTTATCAAATATAAAAATTTTATATTTACATTGGTTCTTTATACAAGGTTATTTTGACTAGATTTTGTATTCGTGCATTGTATAGTTCAGAAAATGAATAATATTTTATCTTATTATATTGATTATTTATATTATTTTTTGGTAATATTATTTATATTTATCTTATTTAATAAAATTTAAATTTACATTAATAGATCATCATGACTTATTAAAAGGTAATAAGCCATTTGTTTATACAATGAAGTTAATTAAGAAATTACAATATCAAATAAATTTAGCATATTTTATCAAAATAATTATTTTGTTACAAAAAAGAATAATTAAACATATAAAATTAAAATTAAAATAGTTTGAAAAGGGTCAATAATTATATGAAATAATTGAAAACTAAGTGACTAATTAAATTTAGATGAAAAGTAAAAAAGTTAAAAAAAATAGCATGTGGTCCTCTTAATGGAAGAAGTTTAATATTTATAATTAAAAAAATTTATCATATTTTATCAAAATAATTATTTTGTTAAAAAAAACTAAATAAACACATACAAAATTTAAAATAAAATATTTTAAAATATAAAAGGCCAATAATGATATGAATTAATTGAAAAGTTAGGAATTATTGATGAAAAAAAATTTGAACTTATTATGAATATTTTATTCATTATGGATGTCCAATTTTCCTATAAATAGGACCCCATGGCAAGCATATTTTGTGCCTTCTTGAACTTCTTCATCTCTTCAAATCCCCTCTCTAATTGTTCTCTTCTACTCTCTATTTTCATTTATCTTCCTCTTTAATTTTAGCTTATTTCATAACATGTTATCAGCACGAGCTTTTGACTAATTGAGTACTTGATCAAAAGAATGAATGCTCACGTGAATAATGAAGATATATGTCTCGCAGACAGCGCGACAACACACACTATTCTTAAGAATGAGAAATATTTCTACCATATAATAAAACAAAAAGCCAATGTCAATACTATATATGGTAGTATAAATATAATTGAAGGCTCCGGCAGAACCAATATTTTGTTACCTGGAGGAACAAAATTGCACATTGAAAGTGCATTATATTCTACGAAGTCTTAAAGAAATTTATTGAGTTTTAAGGATATCCGTAGAAATGGATACCATATTGAGACCACAAATGAAGGAAATGATGAATATCTTTACATAACAAAGTTAATCTCTGATAAGAAATGTATATTGGAAAAATTACCGTCATTTTCCTCCGGTTTGTACTATACATATATTAGTACAATTGAAACAAATGCCATAGTAAACCAGAAGTTTACAAATATGAATGACTTTATTATTTGGCATGAATGATTAGGCCATCCTAGATCAATTATGATGCGAAAAATAGTTGAGAATTTAAATGGTCATTGTTTGTCCAGCAGACAAATTCTCCAAACTAAGAATTTCTCATGTGTTGCTTGTTCTCAAGGCAAATTTGTGACGTCCTACGTTATTTTATATTTATTTATATTCGATTAATTAGTTTTCACAATAAATTTTTCAGCTTTAATGATTAATTAAATTCTAATTCAATTAATATGTATTTTTATTAAACATGCTCACAATGACAAAGAGTAATAAATAAATCAATTAAATAAAAAAATAAGAAAAAGAATTTAGCTAAATGAAGCAAAAGGGGAAAATGGGATCAGGGGCCACTCGCTTGAGCGAGTTAGCTCCAGTGACATTACCAGCATGATTCGCTTGAGCGAGGGATCTAAATAACCAGCTCGCCCCAGCGAAAACACTCCAGTAGCTAATTCCCTCTTTACTCGCTTGAGCGAGTATATCTCGCTTGAGCGTAGACAATCCAGATCTAATCCTATGGCCCTCGCTCGAGCGAGACTCAATCCGCTTGGGCTAAAATCATCCAGTAGCCCCCCTGTTACTGCAAACACATCTCGCTTGAGCGAGAATCCTCCCCGCTTGAGCGAATCTGACACAGTGGCCATTCCTCTAGCCATCGCTCAAGCGAAGCTGGATCCGCTTGAGCAAAACTGGGCCAGTGACTACACTATAGGTACAGAGCATTCTCGCTTGAGCGAGAACCCAGCTCGCTCGAGCGAATTATGCAGCACATGCGTGGGGACCTAGAATTTTTACACAAGTTAGCATGCCTAAACATTCATATGCACAATTTGGCCTAATTTGTCCATTTACATACATCCAAACATGCAATTAGGATTGGTTTCAATTGAACATACACTCCACTTCTAACTCCAATCCACCAAATGCATACCAATTATCAAGGCACTAAACAACTCACACAGTTTGCATCATTCATGACACATAATGGTACACAAGGCCTGTTTATAATAATTCCTCATCCACACCTACTATTGGCCCCATGCCAATATACCTCAAATTCATAAAATCAACATTGTTCACATTGACATCACCACCATGCTACTCCATCAATATGAATTCATATCTTCATCATGCAATATATCATTTCTAGCTCACTACTTAACACAATCATTCATGCTCACTTGGTTCATATTATACTTAATCTATCACACATAAGAAACATCTAAATATGACATACATAAAATACAACACACATTGTATACATAAAACACATTACATATGCCACTCATCATTATATTCAAAATTCACTCACTCCTTGGCATCAATTCTTTGCTTGGCGCACCTCCGGGGCTTCAACCTCCTCCCTGTCACTGGTTACTAAATTAAAAGAAAACCACAGCAAGGGTGAGTGTTTGGTATCATAATTAATCTAGAATGGTAATTAAATAACAAGATACATGTTTACAAACTCTACTTTATGCAATTAGTCTTGCCTTTTATCAGCAACCTATACTTACCAATCATAACTCCATTCAAATTCTTCATCCTCAAATGACAAATCACAACCAACAAATATAACAAAGCATATACACATCATCACACAATACCAATAATTTCATCAATTTTCACCACTGACTCTCACACAAAATCGACGCCTAGTATCCGGATACTAAAGGATCGGCCTTCAGTTGGGGGTCCTACTTGACACCCCGTGAACCCTGCTTGGTCCACCAAGTCCTACTTGACTCTCCACCTCAACCACTGGGTCCTACTTGACCACTGGGTAGCTCAACTGGCATAAAAACCACGGGAGCCAGAAACGAGGAGCTATACATACCGTCGGCCGTCCCACACCACATAATCATGCATATATATATATATATATATATATATATATATATATATATATCTCATTCCGCATATCATATACCAAATGGCCATCACAACAAATCATACTCATCAAATGGGCGACCTACTTGTCAAGCCCGCCATCACAATGCCACTATACACATCGATTTATCACAATGTAAAACACTTTATTCTCATAATCATCATAAACCATACATAATTCACATTCATACATACATATACATACAATTATCATTCAATAACTATTCTCATTATTCCAATGTTTGACTAAATAATTCAATTCATTCGTACGTACCTATTCTAATTAATTACGACCCGAACACCCCCTTACCTCGATTCCAAGCTTCAACGATTTGTTCTTGATGCCAGTTGCGCCCTCTAAGCGCTGGTTCAAGGTTCTACTTCCGAATCCAACACCCACTTCACCGCTCGGTCCTCCGATGTCTGTTTCGCTACCTACAGAGGCCGAAACGTAAAACTTATCAACGTTATATCACCCTCATTGCTCTAAAGACCATTTTCAAACTCCCATGCACTGGAGGAGTAAGAAACAGAAGCCCCACCCACCATGCATGGCTATCGGCTAGAGAGAGAAAGTGAAGAGGGAGAAAGATAACTCAATTTAAAGGGTCCATTGTACTCACCTCGAAGCCACGATCTCAAAAACGTGGTTATTTCGAAGTTTCGACCGTGTGAGGGAGAAGGAGGAGAAGAAGTTGGCGTGAAGAAGATGAGGAAGAAGAAGAAAGATTTGTCCTTTTAAGGTCCAGGGGAAAATTGTCCTTTCCCTCTTTCTTTTATAATTTCTTTAAAAGTTTTAATTAAACTTTTACCTTTTACCCCCCATTAGTAACTTCTAAATTTACCTCCTTCTAATTATACCCCATTTAACCTTTTATAATTAGTCGATCAAGTAAATTTATTTATTTCCACAATATTTAATTATTTATAATTGCATTTATAATAATAATAATCCTTAAAAATGTCCAATAAATCTCTAGAACAATTATTAATATTTTCCGCCAATCAAAATTTTAACTAAAATACTCGGGACGTTACATCCACCCCCCCTAAAAAGGGATTTCGTCCCCAAAATCAAAGTACCTTATTGGAAAAGATCAGGGTACAATCGCCTCATGTCTGATTCCAACTCCCATGTATAGGTTATTCCATTTAGATTTTGCCACTTCACTTTTACCAATGGTACCTCCTTGTTTCTTAACCGTTTAGTCTGGTATTCTTCAATGCAGATAGGTGCAACTTCCACCGTCAAGTTCTCCTTTAACTCGATAGAATCTTCTGGCACAATCATGGAATCACAAAGAATGTACGCTCAAAGTTGTGACACATGAAACACATTGTGGATATTAGTCAACGATTGGGGTAGATCCAATCGGTAAGCAACATCACCAATCCTCTCCAAAATTTGATATGGCCCAATGTATCTCGGGTTAAGCTTATGACTCTTCAGTATCTGACCTACACCTTTGGTAGGTGAAACCTTCAGAAATACCCAGTCTCCCACCTGAAACGTAAGTGGCCTATGACAATTGTCATAGTAACTTTTCTGTCGATCCTGGGCAATCTTCATTTTCTCTCGAATCAAGGCAACTTGTTCATTCATTTCTTGAATTAATTCGGGACCCAAATGGATAGCATCACCATTTTCATTCCAACATAAAGGCGTACGACACCTTCTACCATACAAAGCTTCATATGGAGCCATACCAATGCTACTATGATAGCTGTTGTTATAAGGAAATTCTACCAATGGCAAGTATCTTTCCCATGAGCCATCTTGCTCCAATACACAAGCTCTAAGCATATCCTCTAAAGTCTGAATTTTACGCTCAGATTGGCCATCGGTTTGAGGATGATAAGCCGAACTCAATCTCAGTTCAGTACCCAATTCCGGCTGTAAACTTCCCCAGAATCTAGAAGTAAATCGGGGATCACGATCTGAAATAATACTTGAAGGCTCGCCATGCAACCGTACAATTTTAGTAATGTACAATCTAGCCAATCGGTCCAATGACCATTTCATGTTCATAGCCAGAAAGTGAGCACTCTTGGTCAATCTGTCCACAATTACCCAGATTACATTATGTAACATCCCAAAATTTGTAATTTTTCGAAAATTCATTTATTAAGGATTAATGAAGAAATTCTGAATGAAATTCCGAGTGAATACCGTTTGAAATATGATATTCTGAGTGAAAATGGTGCGATACTGGGTGAAGTAAGACAGAGGAAGCCATTTCCAAAAGAAGTCAAGATGTTTCCGAGTGAAACATCATTAAACGAATTATTTCTAAGTTAAGAAAACGGTGTCTGAATAAGACACTTTTGAATAAGGAAAAGCCGAATGAAACGGTTCCGAGAGAAGTACTCCTGAGTGGGAAATTTTGAAATTGAATAAGTACTTCAGGTTGGGAATATTTTAAGAATTGATCGAGTGAAGTATCTCTGAGTTGTGAGATTCTTCCGAGTGAAATGTCTCTGAGCATGACATTTCCGAGTGAGACATTTCTAAGTGGAAAGGTGCCAAGTGAAACATTTTTAGTTTCGAGTGGAACGACACCGATCGGGACATTCCGAGTGAGTCTTTCCAGGAAGAGTGTTCTGGACGAAGAAAGACTTCAACTCTGATTAAGTATGTTCCAAGTAAACAATTCCCAAAGAAAGAAAATATCTGAGTGATGAGTGACCGAGTGGTGAACTTCGTTAAATGGTGCTCGATCGATACTCAGAGGTACGAGAACTCGTGCTCGGGTTTGTCTTCGAAAATGTCCTTGACTTCGAGTGATTCCTTCCAGTGGAAAGACTTCTGAAAGAGAGAATTATCTTTAAATTTCGAGTGATTTTTTAAAGGAAGACTTTTAGGTGACGTAAGTAAAGGACTGACTCGGACATAAATATACCTGAGTATGTTTGAATGAGATATTATCGTGTGGGATGCTTCCGAGGAAAGAAAGCCGAGTGTTCCATGGGATGAAACCTTTCCTCCGAATGAAGGAATTCTGAGCGGACAGAGGCTTTCTCGGAAAAGATGTACCCAAGACGAAACCGAGTCAGAATTATTGATTATTTTAATTAAGAATACTTTCCACGTCACTTTGTTCTTCTACCTTCCAGCAGATTCTTTTTCTGATAAAAGTATGGGACCCTCTCAGATGTGCTGTCCCTTTTCATTAAATGCTTATTCCTTAGTCATCATCTGAAGAAACGTACAACAAATATCTTTTTATTGTTCACGTCTCTTTTGCATGAACAATATAAATATCAACTACTGTTGGATTAATTAAAGACTTTGGAAAAGTGAAAAACAATATCTACAATCTTTCTCTTCCAACTTTTGCTGAAAGCTATTAACGAAGAACAAGCTAATCTTCTTTTCTTCTCTTTCGTGTGAACGTTTGGATTTCATAAGTAAGAGGCTTTTGAAACTGTAATTCCAGTCGGAATTCTCGAAGCTGTGACTGATAACGACTAAAGAACAGTTGAAACTATTTATTCCAGGTAGGGGAAGCGTTATATTTCAAATAGATAGTTTATGAATGGATGTGGGGTATTATAGTTATGATGTTTATATGTGTTATGTACATATATTGTTATAGAAACCCCGGCTAAATGATATTTTACATTTACATGCATTCTATTCATGATAATGAGTTCATGAGAGATATATGTGTTGTGATAAATTCTATGCATGAGATGCTATAGAATATATGTGATGGATGATGATTCATGAATTTTTCATGATATCTATGTAAATGCTTGAGATGCATGTGTGATGATTGAATATGAGATATGATGTGGTTTCCACAAAAGACCTTGGGTGGGACTCAAGGCAACCTCTTGAGCGGGGCTCGGGGTTTTAGCCCGTGGCACTCACCGTTGTCACTGAGAGTGATGGTGTCACATAAGGGTGTAAACGGTTTGGTACCAATAAAACGGCCGGTTCAGCTGAGAGCTGAGTTATGGCTCGGGGAGCCAGTGTTGCAACACAATTAAAAGACTTAATAATGGATGTATCCGAATGAGTACCTGTGTGCATTGATATATATGTTGTTTTATATAGCTCGGTATGTGTTATTTGCATAGTTATGGATTGGACTTTTAATCCAATTCAATAACTATTATTTGATATGTTTATGCTCACCCCCTACTTATTCTTTTTACAGTGGATAGAGGACACAGTGATGGCACTTGAAGTCACTCAATCGACTGGAGCATTATGTATTAGCATGTGAAATACATAGTGTACATAGTTATTTTTGGTAGAAGCCTTGGCCGGCTCCTGTAAATACCGACTTATGTATTTTCATTGTATTTATTTGTATCTTAAACGAGCCGGTCGAATTGATGTGTAACCGGTATTTTAATGTTAAATCCGATTCTTATTTTAGAAATTTAAATTATTTGTGAAAAATTTATTTGATTTATTGAAATTCATTTTAAAATTAAGGATGTTATATTTTGGTATCAGAGCAGACTTGAAAAGTCCAAGGCCAAGGTTAAGCTACTAAATGCTATAATTGAGTGAAGTCATATCACTGTTGTTGTTGTATGATATAGTTGAGGAAATCAACTATAAATAAATTGCTTTCATATCCATGAGCGGTACTAAAGTATGATAATTATTTCAGGATAAGAAAATAGACCCTCATGGTATGGACGCAATGGCTGCTGCCTTTCAGCGTGTGGCTGATATTCTAGAAAGGTAGAATCAGCCCCAGCTGAGTGACAATCAAAGCATTGATTGTTTCTTGAAAAGAAAACCGACTGAATTCCATGGAGGATTTCAGCATGATCAAGCTTATGCCTGGATCGAGAACCTTGAACGGATCTTTGGCAGTCTGCAGTGCACTGAGGCATAGAAGGTGGAGTATGTTGTTTTCATGCTTCGAAAAGAAGCTGAAAACTGGTGGAAATGGCAAAAGGCCGACTGGTTGCCATGGGAACCGAGCTGAACTGGGAAAATTTCAAGGAATATTTCCTTGAGAAATATTTTCCAAACACGGTCAGGAGTCAAAAGGAACTAGAATTTATGGAACTTCGACAAGGCAATATGAGTGTCGAAGAATATGCAGCTAAATTTGAGGAGCTTTGCTTATTTTATCCTCCTTTCCAGATGCCGGGCACTGAAGGCTCAAAGTGCATCAAATTTGAGAGCGGTTTAAATCCAAAAATTAAGAAAGCCTTCCGACACCAAGAGATTAGAAGCTTTCCGATCCTTGTTAACAAATACCGGATATATGAGGAGGATGATAAAGCTTCAACCGGGTCGAGCAGTAAGTCGGGTAGTTCCTCAAAGCTACCACCGATCAGTTTTAAGAAACAAGGGAAATCTGTCAAGGGAGAATCATCCTCTCGATCCCGAGGCCGAGTGAATCTTGGTGGCTGATCGGTAGGTCGTTCGAGGGATGTCAAATGTTTCAGATGTGGTGGTAATCACTATGCTAAGAATTGTGGCAAAGATGAGGAAGTTATTTGCTACCATTGCAACGAGAAAGGACATGTCTCTCCTAACTGTCCTCTTCTCCAACCGACTGAATCACATGCCAGTGTAAACTGTGGAGGCTTCAGAGGACGAGGCCATGGAAACGGTAACAGAGGAGGAAGAAGCAATGGGGAATATGGCAATAACTCTGTGATGCCAAGGAACGATCGGGCTGGGAGTTCTAGTTCACCGGCCTGTATGCTACCACTATTGAGGAAGCTGCCCAAGCCAACGACCTGGTTCAAAGTAAGTGCTTACTCAGAAATACTACTCTTGATGTGGTGTTTGACTCGGGTGCTACTCACTCATTTATTTCTAATGATTGTGTCATGCGAATGAGATTGCCTGTTGTTACTATGAATCGGCCATTAAATGTGTCTAATCCGACTGGTGCTAAATTGTGGACTTCCATGATGTGTGAGAACCTATCCTTCACTGATAGGGATTTTACTGTTGATTTAATATGTCTACCTTTGAGAGGTCTTGACATCGTTCTCAGTATGGATTGGCTATTAGCCAATAAAGTCCTAGTTGACTGTCGGAATCGGCAAGTAATTTTTCCTAAACAAAAAGCCGATGAATATGAAATCAAAGGTATATCTCAACTGCTTATGCTATTTTGTATGGTTGATGGGAAGAGTGAGTCTCGAATCCGAGATATCCCTATTGTTTGTGATTTTCCCGAGTTATTCCCGGAGGATGTACCTAGTGTTCCTCCCGATAGAGAGATTGAATTCTCTATTGATTTAATTCCTGGAGCCGAGCCAGTTTCTAGAGCTCCTTATAGAATGTCCCCGATTGAGCTGACTGAGCTAAAGAAGCAAGTTGATGAGCTGCTCGAAAAACAATTTATCCGACCGAGTGTATCACCGTGGGGTGCTCCGGTGTTACTCGTCAAGAAAAAGGATGGTGGCATGCCGTTATGTATTGATTACCGCCAATTGAATAAGCTGACCATTAAAAATAAATACCCATTACCTAGGATCGACGATTTAATTAATCAGATACGTGGTGCGTCGGTCTTTTCAAAAATTGATTTGAGGTCGGGATACCACCAGATCCGAGTGAAAGCTACCGATATTCCTAAGACGGCATTTAGGACCCGATATGGTCACTATGAATACGTGGTAATGCCGTTCGGAGTGACAAATGCTCCGGCTGTGTTCATGAATTATATGAACAACATCTTTCATTCTTACTTGGATTGGTTTGTAGTGATATTTATTGATAATATATTAGTTTATTCAAAGTCTTATGAAGAGCATGAAGAGCATCTCCAATTGGTACTCCAAGTGTTGAAGGAGAAGAAATTGTTTACCAAATTGTCCAAGTGTGAATTCTGGGTGGATAGGATTCAATTCCCGGGTCACATCATTTCCCAGAGAAGGTGTCTCGGTAGATCCTTCAAAGGTCGAAGCTGTGATGACTTGGAGAGACCTAAGTCGGTTATCGAGGTCAGGAGTTTTCTGGGATTAGCCGGTTACTATCGGAGATTCATTGAGGGATTCTCCAAAATCGTCTTGCCATTGACCAAGCTAACCCGGAAGGATGTTCCTTTTGTATGGTCCTCCGAGTGCGAGCAGAGTTTTCAAGAATTAAAAACCCGATTGCCTTCTACTCCTGTATTGGCTTTGCCAAATTTGTAGGAAAGCTTTGTAGTTTTCTGTGATGCATCCGGACTCGGCCTAGGATGTGTGCTGATGCAGAATGGCCGAGTAATTGCTTATGCTTCACGACAATTACGACCACACGAGCAAAACTACCCGACCCATGATCTGGAATTGGCAGCAGTGGTCTTTGCACTGAAAATTTGGAGGCATTATCTTTATGGCTCTAAGTTCGAAGTGTATAGTGACCATAAGAGTCTGAAATATTTGTTTGATCAAAAGGAGTTAAATATGAGGCAAAGGAGGTGGCTTGAATTTTTGAAAGATTGTGATTTTGACTTAAAATACCACCCAGGAAAGGCCAACGTTGTAGCCGACGCCTTAAGTCGGAAGTCTATTCACATGGCAACGATGATGGTTAAAGAGATGGAGTTGCTTGAACAATTCCAAGACATGAACCTGCAAGTAGATGTGTCTTCGTCTCAAAAAGTGACTCTCGGTACATTAAAGATAGCTAATGAATTTTTGAAGATTGTTTATGTACAGCAAAAGACCGATTCTTATTTAGCCGAGATGAAAGAAACTCAGGCTAAAGGTAAAGATTTATTTCTAACTGAGGGCTCTGATGGTATTTACCGAGTAAAAGGTCGGATTTATGTACCTGACTCGGGAGATTTACGACAATCGGTGCTTAATGAGGCACATAAAAGCATGTTGAGTATTCATCCGGGTACTACTAAGATGTATCATGATTTGAAATTGCATTTCTGGTGGCCCGGAATGAAGAAGGATGTAGTCGACTTTGTGGCTCATTGCATAATTTGTCAAAAAGCGAAGGTTGAGCATCAAAAACCGACCGGTGGTTTACAACCTTTGGAAATTCCCGTGTGGAAATGGGATGCTATAGCTATGGATTTCGTAATGGGGTTACCAAGGACTCGGAATGGTCATGATGCTATTTGGGTTATCGTGGACTGATTGACAAAGTTTGCACGCTTCTTGCCGATCAACATGAGTTATTCTTTGCCAAGACTATCACAATTGTACATTAGTGAGATAGTTCGACTGCATGGTGTTCCATCCTCGATTGTGTCAGATAGAGATCCGAGGTTTACTTCCCGATTTTGGGGAAGTCTACATCAGGAATTAGGTTCGAAGCTCCGATTGAGTTCGGCCTATCACCCTCAGACAGATGGGCAATCCGAGCGGACTATCCAGAGTTTGGAGGACTTGTTGAGGTCCTGTGTGCTAGAGTATGGTAGGAGCTGGGAGCAATACCTTCCACTGGTTGAATTCACTTATAATAATAGCTATCACAGTAGCATCGGTATGGCTCCATACGAGGCTTTATATGGGAGGAAATGCCGAACTCCTCTTTGCTGGTCAGAATCGAGTGAGAATCTAATGTTAGGACCAGAGATTGTGCAGCAGACCTCCGAGCAAATCCAAATAATCAAAGATAAAATAAAAGCATCCCAAGACCGTCAAAAGAGCTATTATGACAAACGGACAAAGCCGATTGAATTTCAGGTCGGTGATAAAGTCTTTTTGAAAGTCTCTCCGAGCAAAGGCATTGGGAGGGCATTGAAAAGAAGTTAAGTCCAACATATATTGGTCCGTATGAAATATTGAAGAGAGTCAGACCTGTAGCTTATCAGATTGCGTTGCCTTCTCATTTGGCAAATTTACATAGTGTATTTTACGTTTCTCAATTAAGGAAGTACTTATCGGATCCTACTCAAGAAATGCCGGATGATGATGTTGAAATCCAAGAGAACCTGACCACTATAGCCGAGCCCACTGGTATAGGTTGCATGTCCAATTGAGAAACGATTGAGAAACAAGAATGTCCAATTGGTCAAGGTTGCATGGCAGCAGGATCAAAGTATCATACATACCTGGGAACGAGAAGACGCTATGAGGGAACAATATCTCGAGTTATTTCATTGATGTATGATTTTTGTATTTAAATTTCGAGGATGAAATTTTTGTAGGAGGGGAGAAATGTAACATCCCAAAATTTGTAATTTTTCAAAAATTCATTTATTAAGGATTAATGAAGAAATTCTGAATGAAATTCCGAGTGAATACCGTTTGAAATATGATATTCCGAGTGAAAATGGTGCGATACCGGGTGAAGTAAGACCGAGGAAGCCATTTCCAAAAGAAGTCAAGATGTTTCTGAGTGAAACATCATTAAACGAATTATTTCTAAGTTAAGAAAATGGTGTCCGAATAAGACACTTTTGAATAAGGAAAAGCCGAATGAAATGGTTCCGAGAGAAGTACTCCTGAGTGGGAAAAATTTGAAATTGAATAAGTACTTCAGGTTGGGAATATTTTGAGAATTGATCGAGTGAAGTATCTCTGAGTTGTGAGATTCTTCCGAGTGAAATGTCTCCGAGCACGACATTTCCGAGTGAGACGTTTCTAAGTGGAAAGGTGCCAAGTGAAACATTTTTAGTTCCGAGTGGAACGGCACTGATCGAGACATTCCGAGTGAGTCTTTCCAGGAAGAGTGTTCTGGACGAAGAAAGACTTCAACTCTGATTGAGTATGTTCCGAGTAAACAATTCCCGAGGAAAGAAAATATCCGAGTGATAAGTTACCGAGTGGTGAACTTCGTTAAATGGTGCTCGGATCGATACTCAGAGGTACGAGAACTCGTGCTCGGGTTTGTCTTCGAAAATGTCCTTGACTTCGAGTGATTCCTTCCAGTGGAAAGACTTCCGAAAGAGAGAATTATCTTCAAATTTTGAGTGATTTTTTAAAGGAAGACTTCTGGGTGACGTAAGTAAAGGACTGACTCGGACATAAATATACCTGAGTATGTTTGAATGAGATATTATCGTGTGGGATGCTTCCGAGGAAAGAAAGCCGAGTGTTCCATGGGATGAAACCTTTCCTCCGAATGAAGGAATTCTGAGCGGACAGAGGCTTTCTCGGAAAAGATGTGCGAAACCGAGTCAGAATTATTGATTATTTTAATTAAGAATACTTTCCACGTCACTCTGTTCTTCTACCTTCCAGTAGATTCTTTTTCTGATAAAAGTATGGGACCCTCTCAGATGTGATGTCCCTTTTCATTAAATGCTTATTCCTTAGTCATCATCTGAAGAAACGTACAACAGATATCTTTTTATTGTTCACGTCTCTTTTGCATGAACAATATAAATATCAACCACTGTTGGATTAATTAAAGACTTTGGAAAAGTGAAAAAAAATATCTACAATCTTTCTCTTCCAACTTTTTCTGAAAGCTATTAACGAAGAACAAGCTAATCTTCTTTTCTTCTCTTTCGTGTGAACGTTTGGATTTCATAAGTAAGAGGCTTTTGAAACTGTAATTCCAGTCGGAATTCTCGAAGCTGTGACTGATAACGACTAAAGAACAGTTGAAACTCTTTATTCCAGGTAGGGGAAGCGTTACATTTCAAATAGATAGTTTATGAATGGATGTGGGGTATTATAGTTATGATGTTTATATGTGTTATGTACATATATTATTATAGAAACCCCGGCTAAATGATATTTTACATTTACATGCATTCTATTCATGATAATGAGTTCATGAGAGATATATGTGTTGTGATAAATTCTATGCATGAGATGCTATAGAATATATGTGATGGATGATGATTCATGAATTTTTCATGATATCTATGTAAATGCTTGAGATGCATGTATGATGATTGAATATGAGATATGATGTGGTTTCCACAAAAGACCTTGGGTGGGACTCAAGGCAACCTCTTGAGCGGGGCTCGTGGTTTTAGCCCGTGGCACTCACCGTTGTCACTGAGAGTGATGGTGTCACATAAGGGTGTAAACGGTTTGGTACCAATAAAACGGCCGGTTCAGCTGAGAGCTGAGTTATGGCTCGGGGAGCCAGTGTTGCAACACAATTAAAAGACTTAATAATGGATGTATCCGAATGAGTACCTGTGTGCATTGATATATATGTTGTTTTATATAGCTCGGTATGTGTTATTTGCATAGTTATGGATTGGACTTTTAATCCAATTCAATAACTATTATTTGATATGTTTATGCTCACCCTCTACTTATTCTTTTTACAGTGGATAGAGGACACAGTGATGGCACTTGAAGTCACTCAACCGACTGGAGCATTATGTATTAGCATGTGAAATACATAGTGTACATAGTTATTTTTGGTAGAAGCCTTGACCGGCTCCTGTAAATACCGACTTATGTATTTTCATTGTATTTATTTGTATCTTAAACGAGCCGGTCGAATTTATGTGTAACCGGTATTTTAATGTTAAATCCGATTCTTGTTTTAGAAATTTAAATTATTTGCGAAAAATTTATTTGATTTATTGAAATTCATTTTAAAATTAAGGATGTTATACATTACATCCAGAATGGGTCCGAGGTAATCCAGATACAAAATCCATCGTGATACTCTCCTATTTCCAAATTGGAATCTCAGGTGGTTGGAGCAATCCAGGAGGTCTCTGGTGTTCAACCTTACATTTCTGGCACACTACACAAGATCTTACATACTCTATGATCGCTTGTTTCATGCCTGGCCACTAGAACTCTCTTTTCAAGTCATGGTACATCTTAGTAATACCAGGATGGATACTTAAAGAACTCCTATGTGCTTTAGCTAACACGGCTTGCCTGAAATCACCTTTTGCAGGTACCACAACTCAGTCTCTGAACCTCCAAATTCCATCGTTGCCTCTAGTTAATTCCACATCTTTACCTCTTGCTTGAGTGTCAAGCAATTCCAGCAACTCTTCATCGTCCTCTTGTGCCACAGTTAAAGATTCTAGAAATTCATTGGAGATCTTCAGCATCCCAACTATCATTTGATCTGGGGTGTTCATAACAATCCCAATATTCATATCACGAAAGTCTTCCAACAATTCTTGTTCTTTACCCATCAAGAAGGCTGCATGTAATACTTTTCTACTTAAGGCGTCAGCCACAACATTTGCTTTTCCAGGATGGTACTTCAAATCAAAATCATAATCCTTCAGGTACTCCACCCATCTTCTTTGTCTCATGTTTAATTCTTTCTGATCAAACAAGTATTTCAAGCTCTTGTGGTCACTAAATACCACGAAGCGAGAACCATACAAATAATGACGCCAGATCTTTAACGCAAACACCACCGCCGCAAGCTCAAGATCATGAGTAGGGTAATTCTGCTCATGCGGCCTCAATTGCCTTGAGGCATAGGCAATCACCCTGCCATCCTGCATCAGCACACATCCCAAACCAAACTTAGATGCATCACAATACACCACAAATTCTTTCGTCACATCTGGTAGTGCAAGCACAGGTGCAGTAGTCAAACACCGCTTTAGAGTTTGAAAACTCAATTCACACTTTTCCGTCCACACAAATGGATTCTCCTTTCTCGTCAATTGAGTCAAAGGAAGCGTAATACGAGAAAATCCTTCAATAAAGCATCGATAATAACCAGCCAATCCAAGGAAACTCCTAATTTCAGTCACCGACTTAGGACTCTCCTAAGCCATAACTGCTTCAATCTTGGATGGATCAACAGACACACCATCTCGGGAAATTACATGTCCCAAGAATTGTACACTTCCTTCCCAGAAATCACACTTTGACAATTTAGCATATAGCCATTTTTCCCACAACACCTGCAAAACAATTTGGAGATGTTGTGCATGCTCCTCAATAGACTTCGAATACACCAATATATCATCGATGAACACTACTACAAATTGATCCAAGTATGGTTGGAAGATCCTGTTCATGTAATCCATAAAGATAGCAGGTGCATTTGTCACTCCAAAAGGCATTACAACATACTCAAAATGTCCATATCGAGTCTGGAACGTCGTCTTTGAAATATCTTCCGGCTTCACTCTTGTTTGATGATATCCAGATCTCAAGTCAATCTTGGAAAATACCACAGCGCCTCGTAACTGATCCAACAAATCATCAATTCGTGGTAAAGGATATTTATTCTTCACCGTCAATTTGTTCAATTGCCGATAATCAATACACATCCTCATACTGCCATCTTTCTTTTTCACCAATAATACCAGAGCGCCCCAAGGTGAAGCACTGGGTCGGATAAATCCCTTTTCTAGCATCTCATTCACTTGCTTCTTCACTTCAGTCAATTCCACAAAAGACATTCTATAAGGTGCACGGGACACAGGTTCGGCCCCGGGAATCAGATCAATGGCAAAATCAATCTCCCGATTGGGAGGCAATCCCGGAATCTCTTCCAGAAATACATCAGGAAAATCGCACACTATCGGAATATCACTAGGCTCAAGATTATATTGACCTTCCGAAGTAAATAGAATAATGTAAGTTGCGGAGATATCACTCACCATGTTCTTAGTGTCAAGTTCTTGGGAGAAAACTATGGTCTTTCGATAGCAGTCCACCATAACATGGTTAGCAGCCAACCATTCGAGGCCTAAAATAATATCTAGGTTCTTCAATGGCATACAAATTAGATTCATCAGAAAGGTACGATCTTCAACTTGCATTGGCAATTCCCCACACATAGTGGTTGCACGGAAAATAGAGCCAGTAGGAGTGGAGACACTAAGAGCATTCTCCATTAATACCACCCGTAGACCAAGCCATCGTACACAACTTTCAGAGATAAAAGAATGTGTAGCACTAGAATCATAAATTACATTTACCAGACAGCCATGAATAATACACTTACCCTACACCAAGTTGTCAGTTCTTGCCACTTTAGAAGCATCAAAGGCAAATACTCGCCCAGCCATAACATTTTGAGCACCACTGGATTGAGCATCAGACCTCCTCGAGTGTTGGCCTTCACGACCACCACCGTTTCTACCTCCCCTCTGAAAATTAGCACCATGAGTCACAGAAGTATTGGCCCGATTGCCATGTCCACCCTGTTGCTGTCTCTATGGACAATCCGGCCTAAGGTGCCCCGGTTGTCCATATTGAAAGCAAACAATTTGACTAGCCGGATAATGTTTCGTAATATGGCCCTCCTGACCACAATTATAGCATGCACGGCCACCCGAACGACTACTAGAATGGCCAGTAGAACCACGGCCGGAAGAGGAAGAAGATGTAGCGGAAGACTTGCCGCCACGAAAGAACTGACCCATCCTTTTAAAGCTGAATCCTCTTGCCTTCAACGGTTTCTTATCCTTTGATTGAAATGTTCTCTGCAATTGTACTTCCTCGGTCAGCCTAGCTTTATTCACCAAAGTGGGATAATCTCGAATTTCCATAGGCACAATCACATTGCGAAGTTCAATTCGTAATCCAGCTTCATACTTAGCACATTTACTGCCTTCAGTTCCTTCCAAGGAGAAAGGATGATAGAAGTCACACAATTCATCAAATTTAGTAGTATACTCAGCCACTGACATTCTGCCGTGTTCTAGCCTCAGAAACTCTATCTCCTTACGGATTTTGTAATTGTCAGGAAAGTATTTGACGAGAAACCTCCTACGAAAGTTTACCCACACCAGCGGTTCACTTGCTGCATTCATTTGCACCTTGGTTCTAGACCACCATACCCTAGCCTCATCTTTCAGCTGATAAGTTGCAAATTGCATTTTCTACTCCTCCGAACACTCAAAATACTCAAAAGCTTATTTAATTTCCCGTATCCAAACATGCGCTCCATCATAGTCATGTCCTCCTTTATAAGCAGGTGGATTCCTTTTCAGGAACTTGTCAAGAGTGAGACCAGATTCAGTCCTACTCATCATTTGAGAAAATTTCGAGAAGAAGTCATCTCCTCTACCAGAACTAGCTTCCTCAGCCATAAAGTAATTCTACAATAACCAAACATATCACCATTAATAACCAATAATCTACCAGGGAGTGGGATTTTTACCTCATACACATATAAAACACAACGCCGCCGGAGTGCCAACGGAATGATGCCAAGCTACCCTGCCAATAACACAAATAACCACAACAAATACAATAAATATACCTAATAGCCCTATACAGGACTCACATAATTTATTACACATATCCACTTATTGCAATCCTAGAAAGAACTGCTCTGATACCACCTGTGACGTCCTACGTTATTTTATATTTATTTATATTCGATTAATTAGTTTTCACAATAAATTTTTCGCCTTTAATGATTAATTAAATTCTAATTCAATTAATATGTATTTTTATTAAACATGCTCACAATGACAAACAGTAATAAATAAATCAATTAAATAAAAAAATAAGAAAAAGAATTTAGCTAAATGAAGCAAAAGGAGAAAATGGGATCACGGGCCACTCGCTTGAGCGAGGCCCCAACTCGCTTAGGCGAGATCAGGAACTTTCGCTTGAGCGAGGTCCCTTCTTGCTTGAGCGAGTTAGCTCCAGTGACATTACCAGCATGATTCGCTTGAGCGAGGGATCTAAATAACCAGCTCGCCCCAGCGAAAACACTCCAGTAGTTAATTCCCTCTTTACTCGCTTGAGCAAGTATATCTCGCTTGAGCGAAGACAATCCAGATCTAATCCTATGGCCCTCGCTCGAGCGAGACTCAATCCGCTCAGGCTAAAATCATCCAGTAGCCCTCCTGTTACTGCAAACACATCTCGCTTAAGCGGGAATCCTCCCTGCTTGAGCGAATCTGACACAGTGGCCATTCCTCTAGCCATCGCTCAAACGAAGCTGGATCCGCTTGAGCGAAACTGGACCAGTGACTACACTATAGGTACAGAGCATTCTCGCTTGAGCGAGAACCCAGCTCGCTCGAGCGAATTATGCAGCACATGCGTGGGGACCTAGAATTTTTACACAAGTTAACATGCCTAAACATTCATATGCACCATTTGGCCTAATTTGTCCATTTACATACATCCAAACATGCAATTAGGATTGGTTTCAATTGAACATACACTCCACTTCTAACTCCAATCCACCAAATGCATACCAATTATCAAGACACTAAACAACTCACACAGTTTGCATCATTCATGACACATAATGGTACACAAGGCCTATTTATAATAATTCCTCATCCACACCTACTATTGGCCCCATGCCAATATACCTCAAATTCATAAAATCAACATTGTTCACATTGACATCACCACCATGCTACTCCATCAATATGAATTCATATCTTCATCATGCAATATATCATTTCTAGCTCACTACTTAACACAATCATTCATGCTCACTTGGTTCATATTATACTTAATCTATCACACATAAGAAACATGTAAATATGACATACATAAAATACAACACACATTGTATACATAAAACACATTACACATGCCATTCATCATTATATTCAAAATTCACTTCACTCCTTGGCATCAATTCTCCGCTTGGCGCACCTCCGGGGCTTCAACCTTCTCCCTGTCACTGGTTACTAAATTAAAAGAAAACCACAACAAGGGTAAGTGTTTGGTATCATAATTAATCTAGAATGGTAATTAAATAACAAGATACATGTTTACAAACTCTACTTTATGCAATTAGTCTCGCCTTTTATCAGCAACCTATACTTACCAATCATAACTCCATTCAAATTCTTTATCCTCAAATGGCAAATCACAACCAACAAATATAATAAAGCATATACACATCATCACACAATGCCAATAATTTCATCAATTTTCACCACTGACTCTCACACAAAATCGATGCCTAGTATCCGGATACTAAAGGATCGGCCTTCAGCTGGGATCCTACTTGACACCCCGTGAACCCTACTTGGTCCACCGAGTCCTACTTGACTCTCCACCTCAACCACTGGGTCCTACTTGACCACTAGGTAGCTCAATTGGGCATAAAAACCACGGGAGCCAGAAACGAGGGGCTATACATACCGTCGGCCGTCCCACACCACATAATCATGCATATATGTATCTCATTCCTCATATCATATACCAAATAGCCATCACAACAAATCATACTCATCAAATGGGTGACCTACTTGTCAAGTCCGCCATCACAATGCCACTATACACATCGATTTATCACAATGTAAAACACTTTATTCTCATAATCATCATAAACCATACACAATTCACATTCATACATACATACACATACAATTATCATTCAATAACTGTTCTCATTATTCCAATGTTTGACTAAATAATTCAATTCATTCATACGTACCTATTCTAATTAATTACGACCAGAACACCCCCCTTACCTCGATTCCAAGCTTCAACGATTTGTTCTTGATGCCGGTTGCGCCCTCTAAGCGCTGGGTTCAAGGTTCTACTTCTGAATCCAACACCCGCTTCACCGCTCGGTCCTCCGATGTCTGTTTCGCTACCTACGGAGGCCGAAACGCAAAACTAATCAACGTTATACCACCCTCTGTAACATCCTGGATATTTGTAAAAAAATTATATGTAGTGGAAAATATTAATAATTGTTTTAGAGATTTATTTGATATTTTTATGAATTATTGGGCAATTATAAATAATTAAATATTATGAATGTAAATAAATTTATTGATTGGTTAATTATAAAAAGGGTTAAATGACGTGTGATTAGAAAAAGAGAAGTTTAATTAAAACTTTTAATGAAATTGTAAAGGAAATGAGAAGTGACCGGTTGGGGAAGTGACCGGTTGCCCCTGAGTTTTGAATAAAGGTTTCTTTCTCTTTCCTCAATCATTCACTCTCTTATAAGAACCTTCTTCTTCTTCATCTGTTTCTTTTCTTCTTCTCCTTCCTCCATTGCTGTGAGCTGTATGCTTTGAGGGGAGGTCCATTTCGCATCAAAACCTTGAGATAACTACGTTTCTGTGACCGTGGTTTCAAGGTGAGTCCATTAAACCGTTTAAATTTGTCTTACCTCGTCTCTTTCGTTTCCTCCTTTGGACCGAATGGTCATGCATGACGGGGTAAGGTTACGATCTCCACTCCTCTTGGGTGTGTGAGCCTGAAAATGGTCTTTTGACTGTGAGGGTGGTACGATGTTAACGGGTTTTACATTCAGACCCGTAGGTAGCAGAACGAACACCGGAGGACTGATTGACGAAGCTGGTGCTGGATTCGGAGGAGAAATAGTGAACGCAGTGCTTAGAGGACGTAATCGGCATCAGGAGCAGATTGTTGAAGCTTGGAACCGAGGTAAGGGGGTGTTCAAGTTATAATTAATTAGAATAGGACATGTTGGGTCTGAGTCATTGAACATGGTAAAAAAATGATGCTGGATGAAAGTTGTATGTGGATGAGTTGTATGTGTATGTATGTATGAATATGGACACCGATCGGTTTAAGATCGTGTGTGTGTGACTTAAGATAATTATGAGTTTGAAATATTTGATGCTGTGATAATCGGTGTACAGTGGCAATGTGATGTCGGGCTTGACAAGCAGGTTACCCAGTGGCAATGTGATGGATGGGCTTGACAAGTCGGTCGCCCTGTATTGTGAGCACATGCCAGTTTCTGGTAGTTGCATCTGTTTATTGTTGATGATATGTAATGATTATGAGATGATATATGTGATTATGTGGTATGGGACGGCCAACGGTATGTATAGCCCCTCATTTCCGGCTCCCGTGGCTTTTGTACCCAGTTGAGCTACCCAGTGGTCAAGCAGGACCCAGTGGTCAAGGTGGAGAGTCAAGCAGGACTCGGTGAACTAAGCAGGGTTCACGGGGTGTCAAGTAGGACCCCCAGCTGAAACCCGATCCTTTAGTATCCGAATACTAGGCGTCGATTTTATGTGAGTCAGTTATGACAATTGATGAATTATTAGTTGTGATGTGTATATTTGCCGAGTGTAGTTTGCTATATTTGCCGAGTGCAGTTTGCTATACTTGCCAAGTGTGAACTGTTATAATTACCGAGTGTGAATTGTTATATTTTCCGAGTAACTTGCATTTTGATGATGAAGTAATCGGACGGATTTTATTCTCATATTTTGTTATTTAAATTCCGTTCTATATTAATTATGATGCTAAACACTCACCTTTGCTGTGGTTTTCAATTTAGTAACCAGTGACAGGGAAAAGGTCGGAGCCCTGGAGGTGCGCCAAGTGGAGGATTGATGCCAAGGCACCGAGTGATTTTGAATGAATTGTGTGTAATATATATATAATGAGTTTTCCGTATATGTGATGCTACATGTTGTGTGTTGAACTAAATTTGAATCGGTATGCTCATTAATCGGATGTGAATTTATGTTATTATATGATCGGTAATAATTTTCACGAGTGTTTGCTATAGCAAAGTCGATTACCGAGTGAATTTTGCCCGAGCGGATTCATTCTCGTCCGATTACCGGGCCGGTTGATTTGGTGTCTGTTTCACTCCAGTGTATCCCTCGTCCCCTTTCCGAGTGAAGAATAACCGAGAGATCCTCTTCTGAGTGAAGATTAGAGTGCCTTCCGAGTAGTTAGAATGTCTTCCGAGTGATGAATGGCTGAGAGAACCTTTACCGAAAGCAAGGTCAGATTGTTTTCGAGTGATGTATACCCGAGCGAACTTCTTCTGAGTGGAAGGTTGGGATGTTCCCGAGTGAGATATTGCCGAGCGAACTATTTCTGAGTGAAGGTTGGGAATGTTCCGAGTGAGGTATACCCGAGAGAAACATTTTCCGAGTGAATAAAGGATAAGAGTTTTCCGAGTGATATGTGACCGATTGCACCCATTTCCGAGTGAAATCCGACTTGTGAATTTTCCTTGTAGGTTTTGTTGTTCGCTCAGGTTAAGATGTAGCATTCGCTCAAGCGAGTCGGAACTCGCCTAAGCAACCTTTTCGGGTTTCGCCTAAGCGAATCAGGATCTCGCTCAGGCGAATGAACCCTGTCTTCATCTTTCTCCTTCCGCTGATTCTAATCAATCCCATTTCATTAATTGATTTATTTTTGATCGGTTATTATTTTGAGTATGTTTAAGAAAAATAAATATTAATTTATATTAGTACCTAATTAATTTTTATTAAACGCAAAAAATTTATTATGATAAATGATTAAACGGTTGTAAATAAATGGTAAATTAACACGGGTCGTCATAGTTGGTATCAGAGAGGTTCTTTCTAAAGTCGGGTGTATGGGTGAACTCAGTGATTTGTGTTGAGTCCTATACTGGGCTGTTTTTGCATTCTATTGCCTTGTGCTTGTGGTTGTTTATGCAGCTTGGCATGATTCCCTTGGCACTCCAGCGGCGTTGTATTTTATATGTGTGAGGTAAATATCCGACTCCCTGGTAGAGCATTGGTTATTAATGGTGATGTGTTTGTTTATTGTAGAATTACATTATGGCTGAAGGGACTAGTTCTGGTGGTGGAGATGACTTCATCTCAAAGTTTTCTCAATTGATGAGTAGGACCGAATCTGGTCCCACTCTTGACAAATTCCTGAAAAGGAATCCCCCTGCTTATAAAGGAGGGGTGAGCCTTTTGTCGTGCTTCTATGAGGTAGTTTAAATAAACGTCACCGGTATATCATATTCATATTGTCTGACGATTGATTAATGGATATTAAGAGAAATTATGAGTAATTGATGAATGGTGGTGTAAGAATGCCTGTATAAGTTGAAGGTAATAGAAGAAGAGTGGTTAGTAATAATTTTCAGTGATATAATTGACGAGGCGATAATTCCCTCAGGGAAGGATTAAAGGAATGTATTATATGAAAGATGATCAAGTGAAGTATATGATCTGTCCTGAACCAGGGTCTAGAGATTCGGTGTCAAGTCAATCATAAATAGTATGAAGATTCTTTGCAGAAGACCGGATGTATGAGTATCCGGTATAAATATCTGTTGTCCTTGTATGAGAAGGGCGGATTGGGCGTTCTGGAGGTCCTTCACACCGACCTAACACGTTGAGGTGGGCGAAAGGTGGTGTCACCTGCAAAGATTCTCCGACGCTCAAGTCAGGGATAATATTCCAAGTGAGGAATGTTTTTTAGAGAGTAATCGTAAGTAAATTCAGTCAAAAAAGCCCCCTCCTTCATTGATGAAGAGAGTTCATATACCTGATTGGCTCGATTTTCGAGGATCCGTTAGTGGGGAACCACTAACCTCCAATAACACATTAAATTATTACTTTATTGCGCACTTACCAGTATGATTGGGTCAAGTGGCCATTTTATATTGAGCGTAGAGTGTATAGACTAGAATCAGGGGACAAGTTGATCATTCCCGTGAGCAGACTTTGGCTCGTAGTGCAGGGAATTATTGATCGGTCCCTGTAGCAATGCCTTTTGTCTTTTGCATAGTGACGTGTGAGTTATTCGGTGTCATGGTGTTATCCTGGACAACCGGTATAGGGAGAGCGCCTGATACGGAATTAGAGTCCGGATGTATACCGATGACACCGGTCACACACTGGAAAATTGACTAAGACGTTGAAATATGTCTTATAGGACGGATACCGGTATTGAGACCGGATCAGTATATATATATATATATATACTGGACTGTTACGTACGCAATAAGAGAAGTAGTAAATAAATGACACTGAAAAGAGTGATTAGAATGTAATTAAGCAGATAGATACTGAAGATGAAGAGAAGTTTTACCTAGTCGTTTGGACTTTGCACTGATATTAGTGTTATGTGGGAATCATAGCGGCTGGCCACCGTGGGTTCCTTTTAACATTAATTCATTATGGAGTTGCCAATAGGCATAGGTAAATGAATTAGGAGGTAAACAGCTTGTGTATCGATCGATGATATGAATAGTTGGACTGTATACCCGACTTTTACTCGGCTTAATTACGAAGTGTTGAACTCCTAAGACTGATCACCTCAGGTAGTTGCACTAGTGGTTAAGGTCGTGTGGAGTCGAGGAGACAGACGTGTTTTAGCCAATCTTGGGTGATCAGATTTAGAGAAGAGAAGTGTATGATTCGTATTTCTGAAGTTGATAAATGATTAGAGATAAAGAACAAATAGAGATGAGATTTGGTAACTGACGAATAATAAGTATAGAAAAGTAGATATTGAGACATGGTAGTCATTATGAATTATTGCTAGATTTTGAAGAGAAGAGATGACCTTAAAAGGAAATCGGATGATTTGAGTTCCTACTAAGGTACACTGAGTAAAGAATTGATGAAGTATCGATAGAAATTAAGGAAACAAGATAAACTAGAGGAGAATCCATTAGTATTGACGGAAAAGTATGAATCCAGTTTCCAAACTTTGAATCAATGCTTGACACTCAAGCAAGAGGTAAAGATATGGAATTAACCAAAGATAACGATGGAATTTGGAGATTCCGAGACCGAGTGGTGGTGCCTGCAAAAGGTGATTTCAGGCAAGCCGTATTAGCTGAAGCACATAGGAGTTCTTTAAGCATTCATCCCGGTGTTACAAAAATGTACCACGATTTGAAGAAGGAATTCTGGTGGTCGGGAATGAAGAAGGCAATAACCGAGTATGTGAAGTCTTGCGTGATATGTCAGAAATGTAAGGTTGAACATCAAAGACCGCCAGGTTTACTTCAACCACCTGAGATTCCGATTTGGAAATGGGAGAGTATTACTATGGATTTCGTATCCGGGTTACCTCGTACCCAATCTGGGTGTAATGCAATCTGGGTGATTGTAGACCAATTGACCAAGAGTGGTCACTTCTTGGCTATGAACATGAAATGGTCATTGGACCGACTGGCTAGATTGTAGATTACGGAGATTGTAAGATTACATGGCGTACCTTCAAGTATTATTTCCGATCGGGATCCTCGATTTACTTCCAGATTTTGGGGAAGTCTGCAACAGGAATTGGGTACTGAACTAAGACTGAGTTCAGCTTATCATCCTCAGACTGATGGTCAGTCAGAGCGAACAATTCAGACTTTAGAGGATATGTGTAACATCCTAAATTGAGAATTTTAGAAAATAATTCAGTGAGGATCAGTGAAGAATTTCTGAGTCCAACTTCGGACGAGTGTTTCTATCGGAAGGGAATATTCCCAAGAGGATTGATTTGAAACGAAAAGGAAGGGACTCTGACTTCGAATAAGCACCTTTCGGGCAAAGACGCTCCCAAGTTTATACTTCCGAGTGAAGAAAAACTCTTGTGTCTGAATGAGACACTTTTGAGTGAGACAAATCTGAGTGAAATGTTTTCGAATGGGTCGTTTCCGAGAGAAGTACTTCCGAGCGAAGGAAAGCTTCGATTTCGAATAAGTACTTCTCGGGTCAAGATATTTATGAGTAGTGAATTCCCGAGTGGGGTATCTCCGAGTTGAGTGTAACTTTCCCGAGTAGAGTGTCTCTGAGTGCGACACTTCTGTGTGGGATGGCACCGAGTGAGACCTTTCTGATTCCCGCATGGTATGGCACCGATTGAGATATACCGAGTGAGTCTTTTCCCAAGGGAAGTACTTCTGGACAGAGAAAGACTTTAACTTCAAATGAGTACGCTTCCGAGTGAATCGTTCCCGGGGAAAGTAAATATCCGAGTGATGAACTCCTTCATTCAACTTGTGCTCGGGTACGTCTTCGAGATGGTCTTCGACTCCGAGTGATATTCCTAAGTGGAAATATTTCCGAGAGAGGACTGAACTTCGACTTCGAATGATCCTTTCGGTTGAAAGATTTTCGAGTGACGCACTTCCGAGAGAAATGTCTTCGAATGAAGAAAGGTTATGACTTCGAATAAGTACTTTTCAGACAGGGATATATCCGAGTGAGATATTTCTGAATGAGGTGTCTCCGGGTGAGACATTTCTGAGTGGGTGACTTCCGAGGAAATGAAAGCTATGACTGAGTGTTTCAAGCAGAAACATTTCCGAGCGAATTTCCTCCGTATGAAGCCCTATACGGTAGAAGGTGTCGTACACCTTTGTGTTGGAATGAAAATGGCGATGCCATCCATTTGGGACCCGAGTTAATCCAGGAAATGAATGAACAGGTTGCTCTAATCCGAGAGAAAATGAAGATTGCCCAAGACTGACAGAAAAGTTACTATGACAATTAGCATAGACCACTCGAGTTTCAGGCGGGTGACTGGGTATTTCTGAAGGTTTCACCGACCAAAGGTGTAGGTCGGATATTGAAGAGTCACAAGCTTAATCCGAGATACATTAGGCCGTATCAAATTTTGGAGAGGATCGGTAATGTTGCTCACCGACTGGATCTTCCCCAGTCGTTAACTAACATCCATAATGTATTTCATGTGTCACAACTTCGAGCATATATTCCGTGTGATTCGATGATTGTGCCGAGTGACTCTATCGAATTGGAGGACCTGACGTTGGAAGTTACACCGATCGGTATTGAGGAATATCAGACCAAACGGTTAAGGAACAAGGAAGTGCCATTGGTAAAAGTGAAGTGGCAGAATTTGAATGGGGTAACCTACACTTGGGAATTGGAATCGGACATAAGACAGGTGTACCCCAATCTTTTTCAATAGGTGCGTTGATTTCGAGGACGAAATCCCTTTTTAGGGGGGTGGATGTAACATCCCGGATATTTGTAGAAAAATTATATGTAATGGAAAATATTAATAATTTGATATTTTTATGAATTATTGGGCAATTATAAATAATAAAATATTATGAATGTAAATAAATTTATTGATTGGTTAATTATAAAAAGGGTTAAATGAGGTGTGATTAGAAGAAGAGAAGTTTAATTAAAACTTTTAATGAAATTGTAAAGGAAATGAGAAGTGACCGGTTGGGGAAGTGACCGGTTGCCCCTGAGTTTTAAATAAAGGTTTCTTTCTCTTTCCTCAATCATTCACTCAATCATTCACTCTCTTATGAGAACCTTCTTCTTCTTCGTCTGTTTCTTTTCTTCTTCTCATTCCTCCATCGCTGCGAGTTGTATGCTCTGAGGGGAGGTCCATTTCGCATCAAAACCTTGAGATAACTACATTTCCGTGACCGTGGTTTCAAGGTGAGTCCATTGAACCGTTTAAATTTGTGTTACCTCGTCTCTTTCGTTTCCTCCTTTAGACCGAATGGTCATGCATGACGGGGTAAGGTTACGATCTCCACTCCTCTTGGGTGTGTGAGCCTGAAAATGGTCTTTTGACTATGAGGGTGGTACGATGTTAACGGGTTTTGCATTCAGACCCGTAGGTAGCAGAACGAACACCGGAGGACTGATTGACGAAGCCGGTGCTGGATACGGAGGAGAAACAGTGAACCTAGCGCTTAGAGGACGTAATCGGCATCAGGAGTAGATTGTCGAAGCTTGGAACCGAGGTAAAGGGGGTGTTCGGGTTATAATTAATTAGAATAGGACATGTTGGGTCCGAGTCGTTGAACATGGTAAAAAAATGATGCTGGATGAAAGTTATATGTGGATGAGTTGTATGTGTATGTATGTATGAATATGGACACCGATCGGTTTAAGATCGTGTGTGTGTGACTTAAGATGATTATGAGTTTGAAATATTTGATGCTGTGACAATCGGTGTACAGTGGCAATGTGATGCCGGGCTTGACAAGCAGGTCGCCCAGTGGCAACGTGATGGATGGGCTTGACAAGTCGGTCGCCCTGTATTGTGAGCACATGCCAGTTTTTGGTAGTTGCATCTGTTTATTGTTGATGATATGTAATGATTATGAGATGATATATGTGATTATGTGGTATGGGACGGCCGACGGTATGTATAGCCCCTCATTTCCGGCTCTCGTGGCTTTTGTGCCCAGTTGAGCTACCCAGTGGTCAAGCAGGACCCAGTGGTCGAGGTGGAGAGTCAAGCAGGACTCGGTGAACCAAGCAGGGTTCACGGGGTGTCAAGTAGGACCCCCAGCTGAAACCCGATCCTTTAGTATCCGAATACTAGGCGTCGATTTTATGTGAGTCAGTTGTGACAATTGATGAATTATTAGTTGTGATGTGTATATTTACCGAGTGCAGTTTGCTATATTTGCCGAGTGCAGTTTGCTATACTTGCCAAGTGTGAACTATTATAATTGCCAAGTGTGAATTGTTATATTTGCCGAGTAACTTGCATTTTGATGATGAAGTAATCGGACGGATTTTATTCTCATATTTTGTTATTTAAATTCTGTTCTAGATTAATTATGATGCTAAACACTCACCTTTGCTGTGGTTTTCAATTTAGTAACTAGTGACAGGGAAAAGGTCGGAGCCCTGGAGGTGCGCCAAGTGGAGAATTGATGCCAAGGCACCGAGTGATTTTGAATGAATTGTGTGTAATATATATATAATGAGTTTTCCGTATATGTGATGCTACATGTTGTGTGTTGAACTAAATTTGAATCGGTATGCTCATTAATCGGATGTGAATTTATGTTATTATATGATCGGTAATAATTTTCACGAGTGTTTGCTATAGCAAAGTCGATTACCGAGCGAATTTTGCCCGAGCGGATTCATTCTCGTCCGATTACCGGGCCGGTTGATTTGGTGTCTGTTTCGCTCCAGTGTATCCCTCGTCCCCTTTCCGAGTGAAGAATAACCGAGAGATCCTCTTCTGAGTGAAGATTAGAGTGCCTTCCGAGTAGTTAGAATGTCTTCCGAGTGATGAATGGCTGAGAGAACCTTTTCCGAATGCAAGAAGGTCAGATTGTTTCCGAGTGATGTATACCCGAGCGAACTTCTTCTGAGTGGAAGGTTGAGATGTTCCCGAGTGAGATATTGCCGAGCGAACTATTTCTGAGTGAAGGTTGGGAATGTTCCGAGTGAGGTATACCCGAGAGAAACATTTTTTGAGTGAATGAAGGATAAGAGTTTTCCGAGTGATATGTGACCGAGTGCACCCATTTCTGAGTGAAATCCGACTTGTGAATTTTCCTTGTAGGTTTTGTTGTTCGCTCAGGTTAAGATGTATCATTCGCTCAAGCGAGTCGGAACTCGCCTAAGCAACCTTCTCGGGTTTCGCCTAAGCGAATCAGGATCTCGCTCAGGCGAATGAACCCTGTCTTCATCTTTCTCCTTCCGCTGATTCTAATCAATCCCATTTCATTAATTGATTTATTTCCGATCGGTTATTATTTTGAGTATGTTTAAGAAAAATAAATATTAATTTATATTAGTACCTAATTAATTTTTATTTAACGCAAAAAATTTATTATGATAAATGATTAAACAGATGTAAATAAATGGTAAATTGACGCGGGTCGTCACACCCTCATTGCTCTAAAGACCATTTTCAAACTCCCATGCACTGGAGGAGTAGGAAACAGAAGCTCCACCCACCATGCATGGCCATCGGCTAGAGAGAGAAAGTGTAGAGGGAGAAAGATAACTCAATTTAAAGGGTCCATTGTACTCACCTCAAAGCCACGATCTCAAAAACGTGGTTATTTCGAAGTTTCGATGCGAAACAGGCCTTCCCTTGAGGCATGCAATTTTCGGCCGTGTGAGGGAGAAGGAGGAGAAGAAGTTGGCGTGAAGAAGATGATGATGAAGAAGAAAGATTTGTCCTTTTAAAGTCCAGGGGCAAAACTGTCCTTTCCCTCTTTCTTTTATAATTTCTTTAAAAGTTTTAATTAAACTTTTACCTTTTACCTCCCATTAGTAACTTCTAAATTTACCTCCTTCTAATTACACCCCATTTAACCTTTTATAATTAGTCGATCAAGTAAATTTATTTATTTCCACAATATTTATTTATTTATAATTGCATTTATAATAATAATAATCCCTAAAAATATCCAATAAATCTCTAGAACAATTATTAATATTTTTTGCTAATCAAAATTTTAACTAAAATACTCGGGACGTTACAAAATTGATTATTCGACTATCACCAATGAAAATTGGGAGTGAATCACTCACATTTTTAGAGTGTATACAAGGTGATATTTGTGGACCAATACACCCTTCATGTGGACCATTTAGATATTTTATGGTTTTAATTGATGCATTAACTAGATGGTCACATGTTTGTTTATTATCAACTCGCAACCAGGCGTTTGCGAGATTACTAGCTCAATTAATTTATTTAAGAGCTCATTTTTCTGATTATCCAATCAAGAAAATACGCCTTGATAACGCTGGTGAATTCACATCTCAATCATTTAATGATTATTGTATGTCCATTGGAACTGATGTTGAACATCCTGTAGCATATGTTCATACACAAAATAGACTTGCAGAATCATTGATTAAACGTTTGAAATTAATAGCAAGACCATTGTTAATGAGATTGAAACTCCCAATTTCAACTTGGGGACATGCAATCTTGTATGCAGCAGCACTAATTCGCATCAAGCCTACAAGTTATCATGAATATTCCCCTTTACAATTGGTTCATGGTAAAGAACCAAATATTTCCCATTTAAGAATTTTTGGAAGTGCGGTATATGTTCCTATTTCTCCTCCATAACGCACTAAGATGGGACCTCAAAGAAGGTTGGGGATATATGTTGGATATGAAAGTCCATATATAATAAAATATCTTGAACCCTTGACAGGTGATTTATTTACAGCTCGTTTTGTTGATTATCATTTTGATGAATCTGTATTCCTACCATTAGGGGGAAAAAATAAACAATTGGATAAAAGGATCAGTTGGAATGGGATATCTCTCTCACATCTTGATCCTCGAACAAAACAATGTGAACTAGAAGTTCAGAAAATAATTAGTTTACAAAGTTTAGCAAACCAATTGCCGAATGTATTTGTTGATCCAAAAAGAGTGACTAAGTCACACATACCAGCTGTTAATACTCCAATAAAGATTGATATCCTTGAAGGACAATCTAAAATTACAAATGAGTCTGAAGCCAAAATAAAGCGTGGCAGACCTGTTGGTTCTAAAGATAAAAATCCTTGAAAAAGAAAAGTAAATAAAGAAGATGGTCAAGTCGAGGATATAAAGACTCCAGTAGAGTCTCCTGACATAATCAAGGTTTCAAATCCAGAAGAAACCACGGTACCTGAAATTGATAAAAGGAAAAAGATCTCTATAAATTATGTCATGGATGGAATACAATGGAATCGACATGAAGTCGAAATTTTTTCATTCAAAGTAGCTCTTGATATTATAAATGATGATAAGGATCATGAGCCAAAATCCGTTAAAGAATGTGCACAAAGAAATGATTGGCCAAAATAGAAAGATGCAATGCAAGAAGAGTTAAACTCACTTGCAAAACGGAAAGTTTTTGGACCTGTAGTCCAAATACCCAAAGGTGTAAAACTAGTTGGGTACAAATGGGTATTTACGAGAAAAAGAAATGAAAATGCTGAAATTGTGCGATATAAAGCAAGACTTGTTGCACAAGGATTCTCACAAAGACCTGGTATTGATTTCGAAGAAACATATTCACCAGTGATGGATGCCACTACTTTTCGATACTTAATAAGTTTGGCAATCCATGAAAGGCTTGACTTACGCCTTATGGATGTTGTTGCAACATATTTATATGTCTCACTTGAAAATGACATATATATGAAACTCCCTGAAGGATTTAATTTTCCTGAATCATACAAGACAAATCCTCGAGAAAATTATTCAATTAAATTGAATAAATCTCTTTACGGACTGAAACAATCTGGACGTATGTGGTATACTTAGCTCAGTGAATATCTGTTGAAAGAAGGGTATAAAAATGACCCGATTTGTCCATGTGTTTTTATGAAATGATTGGGAAAAAAGTTTGTTATAATTATAATTTATGTAGATGATTTAAACATCATCAGAACTCCTGAAGAGCTCTCAAAGGTTGTAAATTGCTTAAAAAAGGAATTCGAGATGAAAGACTTGGGAAAAACAAAGTTTTATCTCGGATTATAATTAGAATATTTAATGGAAAGAATTTTAATGCACCAAAAGACCTATACAGAAAAGGTGCTAAAGCGGTTCTATATGGATAAATCACACCCATTGAGCAGTCTAATAGTTGTAAGGTCACTTGAAGTGAGCAAAGATCCTTTTCGACCTCAAGAGAAAAAATAAAGAACTACTTGGTCCTGAAGTACCATATCTTAGTGTAATTGGTGCACTGATGTATTTTACTAGTCATACATGACCTGATATATCATTTGCTGTCAATTTGTTAGCAAGACATAGTTCTTTACCCACAAAAGGCATTGGAATGAGATTAAACACATATTCCGATACCTTAGAGGTACAATGGATATGGGTTTATTTTTCCCATATGTATCTAAGGCAAACCTAATTGGTTATGCTGATGCGGGGTAATTATCTGATCCTCATAATGGTCGATCACAAACAGGATATTTGTTCACATGTAGTGGTACAACAATTTCATGGAGATCCATAAAACAAACAATCACAGCAACATCATCTAATCATGCTGAAATTCTAGTATTACATGAAGCAAGTCAAAAATGTGTTTGGTTAAGGTCAATGATTCAACATATTCAAGAAACCTGTGGCTTGCATGCTGGAAAATTACCACCAACAATCTTATGTGAAGATAATGCAGCTTGTATTTCTCAGTTAAAGGAGGGATATATTAAAGGAGATAAGACAAAAGATATTTCACCAAAATTTTTCTTTACTCATGATCTCATAAAAAATGGTGAAATAAATGTCCAACAAGTCCGATCATGTGAGAATCTAGCAGATATCTTCACAAAATCATTACCAACCAAAGTCTTCGAGCAACTAGTACAAAAGATTGGTCTTCGACGCTTACATAAGTGTTCTGATGAGGGGGACAATTAAATATTTGTATATTTAATTATTTATTTACTTTGTAAATAATGTTGTACTCTTTTTCCTTCACTAGGTTTTTATCCTACTAGGTTTTTCCTAGTAAGGTTTTAATGAGGCACATTCTAAAATATAGACATCCAAGGGGGAGTATTATGAATATTTTATTCATTATGGATGTCCAATTTTCCTATAAATAGGACCCCATGGCAAGCATATTTTGTGCCTTCTTGAACTTTTTCATCTCTTCAAATCTCCTCGCTAATTGTTCTCTTCTACTCTCTATTTTCATTTATCTTCCTCTTTAATTTTAGCTTATTTCATAACAGAACTCAATATGTTGTTATTGTTGTTATGCAAGAGAAAGACCATTCTTATCGAAGAATATTTGACTATGATTTTTAATTTAAAATGACAACAGTGAATTTAAATAAGATAATGAATGAAAATAAATAAGTAATAAGTTAAACTTCTAGAACTATCATAAAAATAATTATATGTTACACTATAAGTATTTAATTTTAATTTATTATATTAATTATGTGAGTGCGATGAGGTGGGTATCATAATATTCATACTTGTCGAATGTTATTTTGTGAGTAAACACGTGAACTTGAGTTCATACCTAATTTAAGTAATCTCCTACTTGTTACAAGTATTTTTTATGGGTACTCTCTAAATCCTAGTCTGATCATCATCTATATTAAATCATTATGTAACGCCCCAACCACTTTTAAGGAATGAACGACTCTCCCCACAGACCAACACGAGACCTTTCCAGTGTTCTTTGTCCTTAATCACACATTTCCCGAGCCCGAGAACTTCCCAGGAGGTCACCCATCCCAGAATTACTCCAAGTTAAGCACGCTTAACTTTGGAGTCCTTAAGTGATAGGCCACCGAAAAGGCTAATGTATTTGTTGATATAGGTAGTATGAATTCATTCTTTTAAGCTATCCTCGACTGTATAGTCTCATACCTATATAGTCTTTGAAACTGAAACATCCATCCTTAGAAAACAAGGTCCGAAAACCCAAGGAAATTTTTCACGAATTAATTTCAGTTTCAAAACGAGGTTTCGGGACCATACCATAACACTATTTGTCATTATACATACGTATTTCCATGCGGTGGGACAATCCATGGTCACCACTCCTAAAACATCATCGTCATCATATCACATAGTACGTCCAAAATGTGCTTAGACTTCCAGTTGAAGCCACCAGATACCTAAATCCACTAAACATATATATACACATCAAAATGAGCACACGCTAGAGCCAGCTAAGGCGATACTACACCAACAACTACATAAATATACACATATGTATATTGGTCTCCAAGACCACGATGACTCCTACCGAGCAATCACCAAGTATCGCCTCGGTCCACATCCACTGAAAAATTAACCACATATAGGGGTGAACATATATATATATATATATATATATATATATATTAAATGACAAATATGGAATCAAATTTGATATTCATTGCATTACATTGCCATTTAATTTAATATTATAGACATATTCATACTATCTAATCATCTCACATAATCACGAATATTTTCAATAGCTGTCTCACAGCGTCGAATGATTCTAATGGCTGCCTCGCAGCTTCCAGTATCCATCAATGACTGTCCCACAGCTCATTGATGTCACAGTGGCTACCCTGCAGCTATGCAATGCATGCGGATCCATTCTAATGATAGGATATTAATCACAATAATATATCTCAGCTCCCAGTTGATTCGTCCATTTTACAGATACCAAACCGCTTGCCCACTCATGCAACACAGTCACTCCCAGCGACAGCGTTAGTGTTGCGGGCTAGCCTTGAGTCCCACTCTAAGGCCTGCCTTGAGTCCCACTCAAGGACTTCTGTGGAGTCCAAAGAAACCACCACAAGGTCTAAGCCCTCCCATCTGGGCCAGCATTACAGGCCCCCTGCAGTCCTATAAGCTTTATTATGCAAATGCTATGCACAAATATCAATGATATCTCATTCTCAATTAAGCTACTCTAGCTTGTCAACAATATTATTACATAACTCATCACATTATCTCAAATTCAATTAGAGCATAGCAGTCATATCATCATCAATACCTCATACTTATCAACTACACATAGGAACGGGAATCACAATCAACTCATCATCATATAGCAGTATCATATCACCAAGCATCTCATGTTAATTACATACAAGGGATAGTTATATAATCATCACATGTCAAAAGCAAACATAATCATATCTTCAATTTTAATAAAATATCTAACTATCCCCTAATCCATTCCTAACTCATGCATTTAAAATATATAATGCTCCCCCTACCTGGAATCTTCAATTCCTTAAGTTCGAGCGTTCCTCGATCGCTCTGAGTCAATCATCGATTTCTGTAGAACAAGCAGAAAAGAGGGCAATGAAAAAGAAAAGAGAGGTCTGATGGTTTTTGAGAGATGAAAAGAAAGAAAGAAAAATAGTTAAAGAGAGCAATTTGAGAGATAAAGCAATGTGTGTGTGTGTGCAGAGAAGAAGACGTGTGGGTCGGTGAGTGAGAGGGAGTGTGACACGCGTATGATTAGAAAGTAGAAGAAGAAAGCTTTGTGTGCAGCAGAGAGGGATATACGAGAGTGAGAGGGAATCGAAAATAACAAAGGAAAATGGTTCAGATGCTATATGTAAAACCCTCGGTTAGATAGGACAAACCTTTCTATAGGATCATCCTATTTAACTAAGAGTGTTAACAGTTTTTCAGAAAAAGTGAATATATATTTTTTTTAATAATATAAAATGATGGCAGATCAGCGAAAGCAAATAGTAGATAAATCACATAGTCATTCACAAGCTTATAAGTAATTGTACTCTTAACAGAATGGGGCACGCAGGCACCCTTAAATATTTATACAGTCATCCATTGTCTCATTATTCATTATTAAATATCTACTACATCTATTCTAATTTTAATGAGCACTCCTACTTGGTTCAGCGTATTGCTGTTCGTCGTACTCCTATTCTTGATTTCCTATTTCCTCTGTTAATATTCAACAGTAAGGATGAGTATAACCCAAGACCCTGAAGGTTAACCGGTGCGGACATATTCCAGTTAACAGATAATATCACATAAATCATACAATTAACATATTCATAACTATAACAATCAAATATACTGTCATGGAATGCATGAGTTTGGTTTATTATAATTTATCTTTGGTTAAGTCTCATGATGCATGTGGGCCCAGTAAATGAATTCATTATCTCCTTATTCTTTCTAGAGCGATCGGAGTCCACCCAAGCCCCCATTTATTTTCATAAGGTACGAATGAACTCACAGGTTCTCATCAATATATATTATTTTGGGGCTTGGATCTCCGTGATCATAGTTACACTCCGTCATTTAGTCAAAGTACACCAGAATTGCATCGTCTCACCCGGCTTCAGGCGCGACTCTGATGCCATTGGGTTTCCGTTCCGGTTGTACTCCCAAGATTCTTCATGGAGATCGAACGTGAGTGTCCTCCACTGTACCAAGTGTATGCTCTAGATATTTTTCTCCTTCAAAAATATTTTCATGATGCGAAATGCATTCTTTTCATCATTTGATCCCTAGGTATCTATGTGTTTCCAGTCTCATCATATTTATTCACAAGCTCTTGGATCCCATCAACCATTCAAACGTTGTAAGTCATTCATTCTTATTCTAGAAAATATATCGATTATATCTTGGCTAAAATTATACTTTGTATAAAGAGTAAAATAATATATTCCTTATTTAATTACTCATAATTAAAACAATAATAATATCAATAACAATAATACTAGTTAATAATAAGAATAACAATAAGGATAATAATAAGAATAATAATAATAATAATAATGATAATAATAATAGAAACAAGAACAATAATGATAATTGTAACGTCCTAATAATTTAAAAAGGATTAAAGAAGGACTTCAGAATGAAAATCCGAGTGAAAAATGTAAAAAAACAGGTTTTCCGAGTAAAACGTTTAATTCCGAGTGCAATACATAGAATTCCGAGCGGAATAAGTAGGCTTCCGAGTGGAATAAGTAGGATTCCGAGTGGAATAAGTAGGATTCCGAGTGGAATCAGACTGAGAAGAGTTTCTGAGTAAAATAAATATGAATCCGAGTGAAATCAGACTAAGAAAATGTCTTCCGAATGAAATAAGTATGATTCCGAATGAAATCAAACTGAGAAGATGTTTTCCGAGTGAGAAATCATTCTGTTAGAATGGAACATGTTTGAGTAAGGTAAAATCCGAGTGAAATGGAAACATCTCCGAGTGAAATGATTCCGAATGAGTTGTTATCGAGAGATGTGGAAGTACCTCTCGGACTGATATTTCTGATTAAGTAAACGTTCGAGTACAATATAACAGAGTGGATGGTTTACCGAGGGAAGTGTGTCGGTGACATTTCCAAATAAAACATTCCGAGTAAGTTTTTCCAGAAATGGGTTTCTGGATAAAGGACTCTAATTCCGATTGAAAGTGTTTCTGAGTATATAATTCTGACAAGAATAATTATCCGAGTGATCCTTCCAAGTTGAATGATTTTCGAGGAAGTAGGCTCCGACTCCGAGTGGCCTTTCAGTAATGAAGGACCCGGCCATGATATGTAAACACACTCAGCAGCTCGGATTGTATTTTATTGGAAGTCTTGACCGGCTCATGAGAATACCGATTGAATTTATGTATTTATGTATTTCTCAAAATGATCCGGTCGGTTTATGTAAACCATGTTTAATTCAAAATCTGTTTGAAGTATTATTGGTGTAAAACCGGTCGGATTGATGTAAAACCGGTCGGATTTATATAAAATCGAGCTTGTTATTATTGAATCCTATTTCTGTTCATAATTCTTCATTGGAATTCACTTAGACACCCATGATTCTTAGTATTTTCACAGTTCAACACCGATCATATCCATTTAATCATCAAAATTAATCAATACAGTCAATCAAACATATTCACTGAAACATTATAGTCATTAATAAGCAACATAGCCAATTGAACATATTCATAGCAATAAAGATATACATATATAACAAATATATAACAATTAAAGCATTTTAATTCAACAATTCCCGGACCTGGAAAGGTGAGGACCAAAGGTACCTTAACCCTTTCCTAACACTCGGTTTTCCCCAGAATACCCGAGAATATACCCCCTTACCTTAATGAAGTTGAGGAAGTTCTTTTAACTGTCCTGGCTTCAGCTCCGAGTGGGAGAGGAAAGGAAAATGAGAGAGAAGGAAAGCTTGTACGTAGAAGAAGAAGGAGAGAGCTTGTGTTAATTTCAGCAGGTTCTGAACTTGGGAATGAATGGTGGCATCGGTTTTAATAAGGAGGAGACAAGTGGGAGACAGCTTTCCGTTGATTGAAAGATTAGGTGAGAATAATAGAGATAATGGAAAAAAGATGAGCTGTTTTTAACCACTTCCGTTGTCAGCTTGCATTGATTGGAATGGATATATAATAAAATATATAAAGGTGTTATGATTGGAGTGAAAAGGTGTTTGCACGTGAAGAGAAGGAGAATCAGGACCGACTGCGCTTGAGCGCAGTACGCTCGCTTGAGCGTGGATCTGGTCAGCAAAGGAAAACTCCATCTTGCTCAAGCGAATTCCGACTCGCTTGAGCGAGTCATACTGTCCTCGCTTGGGTGAAGTGAAGAAAACTGAGTGAAATGAATGATTATGCATCAGGGGTCCTTCTCGCTCAAGTGAATTCCGACTCGCTTGAGCGAGGCACAAGGCTCGCTTGGGCGAAGCCAGCGAACAGGCTGAAATCAGCTTGCAATACTGACTCGCTTGAGCGAGGCACCCTCTCGCTTAAGCGACATCTGAAACTTCACTCGATGTTATCCCACTTAGAAAATGTCTCACTCGGGTGAACTCTCTCATGGCATTGTTACACTCAACTCTGAGCTCACCCACTCGGAATTTCACTACTCGGACACATCTTGATCCGAGAAGTACTCATTCGAAATCGTACTTCTCTCGGAAATTTTCATCTAGAAGTGGTTCTCTTGAACACACTTCACTCCGAATGTCTCCGTAACCAGGATTCCACTCGGTAGTAACCCTCTCGGTCATGTTTTACTCGGAAAACATAACCTTCACTCGGAATTTCAATCTTCAGTCGGAATTTCTAATCCTTCACTCGGAATTTCTCCCTCTCACTCGGAATAGAGCCCTTTTTCACTCAGAATTTGAATAATATCAATAATGGTCTATGTAAATTCCATAATTACACACAAAAATGAAATTTCTGAGATATCACAGACCATCTACAGGGTATTTATTCACTTATTCTTACTTACAAACTTTCCATACTTCAAAATTACAAGATTAAAACTGTTTCTAAAAACAGGGATGTTACACTATATGCACACACACACACACACACACACACACACATATATATATATATATATATATATATATATATGAGAGTGTGTGAAGAGATAGGAGATTGATAGAATTTAAATAAAAACAAAATGGGGCCTATGAGTATGGAGATAAAAGAAAAGAGAATATAAAGACGGAGGTACAGAGGTATAGTGAGGCGAGTGAAGGAATTAAAAATAATAATAATAACAATTGATTTAGAATAAAAAAAATTAGAAGGGGAAAATTAAATAATTAAATTTAAGGAATTCAATCTAGGTAAGGTAATTAATTTAGTCCTAAGCTCAATATTATACTCCTAAAATTTAATGTAGGATGTTACACATTACATCATAACATTCACATTCAAAATAGCATAAGATAACAAATTAAAGTGAACATAACACTATATAGACAAAAAAAGCATGGGGCAATCTTAAAATAAATTCAGCCTTTTTTCTTTGTCAAGTTGTATCAACAAAGTGAAATTTTGATTAAGATTTATTTACTTGTTATTTCATCTTCATTTTAGGTTTTCTCGAACTCTACTAATGTGTGTAGACACATATTTGTTACAACAACAAAAAAAGATATTAAACAATAGATATTCATGATTGCATAAACTTGAAAAAACAGACAAAGGAGTGATGGCAAAAAGGAAGAACTAGACATGGTTGTCAAAGGAGAAGTAGGATTCTTAAAAGAAAATAATGATCAAATGAAAATGGTAGTTAAAAGAAGAAAGATGCATATATGTGGTGCACATGTGGTAGTGATCAGAGTTACATCACCATTGATGTGGCATTATGTATACATAATTTATGATACTTAAAATTAAAGTTCTTAGCTTTCTTAACCATCACAAATTTTGTCAACAATAATAAAACAATTGAATCAATAGAACTATCAAAACTCAAGTATTAAACAAATCAACCAAACAAATCAAAAGTTAATATTGAATCTCAAATCTCAAACAAAATCAAGAACAATATCAAATCAATTATCATTACCCTCAAATAGATACCAACAACCTAGAACCCAAATGTTCTCTTTTTCATCATCCTCCTTTTCACCTATCTCTTCGTCTCCTGTCACAACATCATGTATAATGGATGCAAAGGAAAGTGTCTTTGAGCAAGTAAAGAGTATAGTAGATAATCTCAAAGGCGTTGATGATAAGCGTTATGTCAACGAAGGAGGATCCATAGGCACAAACTCTAACAACCTAGTTTACAACCTTAATGTAAGGCCTTTTAAATGCCTCACCAACAACGAAGCTATGAGAACACAAATAAGTCTTACTCCTCTTTGGAGATTAACGAAACCAACTCTTCGTCTTCCTAGAACAAGCCATTGTCAAGTAGAACCAAAGGCAAATATTAAGCTTTTTTTATTAATAGGGCATTTCAAAAAAATATTTACGAAAATGAGGTTGTTTTAAAAAAAATTACATGTCTAGGGTCCTTTTTGTGTGTCGCATTGGGTTCATACGACACACAAATCGTCTCTACACCGTGCGACACAACAACATGACATGTGGCTATGTCGCATTAATTACGAACGACACCACTATTGTTAGCGGTTATGATTTTTCACCGCTGGCAATAGTTGTATTGTCTGCGATTCATACGGCACAACCATGTGTCACTCTCCTATTGTGTCGCCAGCGCATATATGACTTGTGTGTTGTATAGGCCCCGTGCGACACATAAAAACAACCCCAGACATGTAATTTTTTTTAAACAACCTCATTTCCGTAAATATATTTTTTAAACGCCTATTAATAAAAAAAACCCAAATATTACTTTTTCCCAAATAGGTCATGGGTCTCAAAATCCTCTTATTCTTCTTCCTCAAAGGTGTCTTTCTCTTCACAAAGAAGTGCATCGAGGAAAGAGGGGGAGTGATGGTGTGGTGCTTTGTGGGGTTGTTGTTTTTCTAAGAGACATCTTCAATGAAGATGATGAGGGAGAAAAGTTTTCTCATTAAGGTGAAAAAAGCCCTTTTCAACTTTGCATATGTTTCTCTGACTAAAATGAGACTCTCACAGTGAGATAATGAGAGAAAGACCAATGGAATAAGCATATAAAGGGTTTTATATGAGAACACTTTACTAGAATATAGCCTCGAGGTGATGACCCTAAGCTTGTGGTCATAGTAAGGAGTTGCAAACCCTAACCATGACTAATTAGGTGGGGATAGAGGAGAAAATAGAGTCGGGTCAAGTTGTAAGAGAAAGTTTGGAGAAAGAGTTAGGGGGAGGTTAGGGTTAAAAAAATTCTTTTTTATTTTTTCTAAGTAACATATATCTTTAAATTTTTAACGTATACCGTATCAATGTTTTTACATAATCATAGTTGTCAACTATGATCCACATAACCTCTCTATGATTACGGATTTAAACATTTTAACGAAAAGAACCAAAATAAAAAAACTTAAAAAATAAAAACTAATTTAAGTAAAAAAAATATAAGTAACATATTTGAACCCAATCTTAAATATAAGACATGAAAAATTTAATTTTACCTTTTTTAATTAAATGAACAAGTAATAACTTTTTCTTTTATATATTCAATTTCTATCCATTTGAAGAAATCTAATTTTCATATAGGGTTGTTTGCTTCCCATTTAATTCCACTCAATTTCTTTCCCACGTGCAAACAACGAAGCGTAAAAGAACCCTGGTGATATGATCCTTAGGGTTTAACAAGTGTGTGAGAGAGAGAATGGGAGGGAAGGGAAAGAGAAGGAGAGAGAAGAATTACAGAGCGGCTCATGGTGGGTACAGTAGCCTCCCTCCTCCACCCGATCCTTCTAAACTCGATGCTTTACCATACAAACTCCGAACACTCATTTCTTTCACGAGTAAATTTTCTTCTCTTTCTCCTCTCTTTCACCTTTCATCTCTTCTTTTCTCTTTCTCATTCCCCATCTTTTCAGGTCCTACTGGGTTGTCAAAAAACAACACACACCATGATGGGCACCCTCAAAATGTAATCTTTATGTGCTTTTCTTTTCTTCTTATTATTGTGAAATCTTGATTTTTGTTTTAGTTTATTGTTTGTTTGTTTGTTAGTCATTATTTGCTTGTCTATGTAGTTTTATGAATAAGTGACCATGGAGACTTGGGTTGATTGAGCTGTGGTTTCTGTAAGAGTTTGTTTGTTTCTGTTTCCTGACGTTGTTGCTTACTGCGCTTGAATTACTGATTGTTTGTTGTATGTTAAGCACATGATACATTTGTGGGTTCTTTTTTACTGTAATGAGTAATTATTAATGATTCAGTGATTCCTGAATTGGATGAGTATGACATGCGGAATTTCCTTTTGGGATTTGAGTTTTCATTGGTTATGGCATGTGTTGGCTTTGTTCAAGCTCTAAAAGTGTAGTATGTCCTTCTAATGTCTAATGCTCAAACTATTTAATCAAATAAGGAAAAGAAAATTCCCACCAATGTGGAAAAAATGCAAACAATTGCAAGAGTATTTATTTGTTATTATTAGTCAATATTTGAGAATTTTATGATTGATATAGATAGGTTATTATTTCTTTTGTTGTGTCTGGTTTGGGTATTTATTAGATGATTATTTATGCAGAACACTTCTTTAAAGGATAAAGTTGATGTTGGAGCTGATGTCAAACGGGGGAGTACTAATGGACAATTCAAGGAACCTCAACATGCGGATAGTAGTGATGATGAACAGCTTAGGGGAAGTGCAAGTAACAAGAAAAAGAAAAAAAGAAAGAGGAAGGAGGTTAAAGATCTCAGGTTTGAAATGGAAGTGGATAAAACAAGCTCCCAGTTAAAAAGACGGGAGCGTAGGAAAAAGTAAGTGAATTAAAACATTTTATTCAATTGTAAACATATACCAATATACATATAAGATTTAAATACTTACTGTTATATTTGATGAGGTGGCTTGTATGGTATTTGAAGTTGAACATGTCAATTTTTTCTTTACAAAAAATTAAACATCACGTTGCTTTAGCTTATTCTTATCTCAATGACTCAATCTTGATAAATTCTCCAGGTATTTGGAAGCAAAGAAGAAGAAGAAGCACAAAAAATCCCATGATGATGAAAAATTGGACTTTCCTGGACATGAGCGAATAAAATTTGGAGATATTGTACAAGCCCCACCAAAGTTAGCTGTCATTCCTAAGGTATGTAATTGGAATTCTTAGCTATCCAAAATGGATTAGTAAATGTTTATTTGAGTAATGGAGGCATTCCTAAGATATTGTACAAGCACAAGCACTGATGTTTTGCTTGTGTAATGAAGGCATTCAAGAATTCTCAAGATGCTTCTCAAGAGAGACTTAGACTCCGGGCTATAGAGGAATATAGGAATCGGAAAGGATGGACATCAAGGCCAGGAAGTCATCTTCCACCCCCTGTTACTACTTCAGACCTTTAAATCACTCGTAGCATGTTGTCAAGTGTATGATGCTTGCCTTTACAAAGCATGCAGATTGTGCATTGCATGAACAGAGAAGAAGGAAATCAACATGGCTCTTATTTTTTACCTTGGAGGTAGGTTTATCTTCATTCAGAGGCTATTGATGTGTTCTTACAGGAAGTATGATCTGATGGCACACCTTTTCAAGTGTGGAAGTTATTAGTTACACCATATCATCCATGAAATGGCAATTACTTTACTGATGAGATAACTTATTCTAGCATTTATAAAATATATATCAAGTCAAACTGAATAACTGATGTTGCTATTTTTATTATTTTGTATCTTAATACTCTTTAATCTATGTTCTCCTGGGTTAGCTTTCAACTTTGCTGTAACTGAAAAATATAAACTCTCCAAGTCCATCTTGATAAAACACGAGATATCAGACTAGCACTGATGCAGCAGAATTTAACTGAAAGATGAAGTATATAAATGATTAAATATGAGGTATATTTATTTCTATCCCTTTTTACATCATGGATATGTTTATGGTTGTAGAAGAGCATTTTAGATAAGATTTAGGCATTGAGGCATAATTATATATTCAATGACTATAACATCAAATTCTGAGTATGTCTCTGAGATATACCGAGAAATTTTAGTCTAGCTTTTAGATTGACAAATACTAAGAGAGCTTTATGTCCTTGAATAGGTTCATTCAACTCGATTTTGATTACTTAGAACTTCGAATCCAAAGTGAATTATAAATATTGTTTGATGGAAATATGGAATAAGTCAATATGTCATCTTGTATTTTCAAAATATCTTAATTAATAGTTAGTTAAGATAAATTTGTTAAAAGTATAACTTTTTTTTCAAAATTAAAATTGAAGCTAGTTAAATTTTTAAGTTCAAATAAAAATGATAATTAAATATATGGAACAACCTATGAGACTCGGATTACTAAAGTTTGTAGAGTTGTATTATTAAATAGTAGAGTTGCTAAAGCTATATAAAATTAAGATATGATGGTACTATTGAGGCCTACTAAAAAGTAATTTAAGCAGCCATTATGATTGCCCCATTAAAGATGCTCAAAGATGTTTCATCCTTTGAGCATCTTTCTTGGTGACACTGAAGTGAGTTTCGTAAAGATGTTTTTGGGTGCTTGTCATATGTCATCTTTGTTTATTTTATTATAATTTATAATACTTTTTTTCTTATCTATTGAAAGATTTCTTTGGTTCTTAATATAAAAAAATTTATAAAAAATCAACAATATTAGCTATTTTTAGCCAAAATATCTTTATTAGTTATTAATGAAGGAAGCATTACTCAAGTAGACAGAATAAGATTTGAGTTTCAATATATGTCATCTTTGTTTTTTTCATAATCTTAATATAAAAATCTCGAGATTTTTTTGGTTATTAATATAAAACTTCATAAAAAATCAACAATAGTAATTAATTTTCTACCAAAATATCTTTATTAGTCATTAATAAAGTAAACATATCATGTAGACAAAGAGTAAGATTTGTGAGCCTTATTAAATGGAAGAGTGTACTTTTAAAAAACTGGTATAATTTTTAGGTAAGCTAAATGTCTTTAATTATATTAATTAATTTTTTAAAAAAATTGAAATTAGTTAAGAGGTTCTTTTATAGAGAGATGAAGTAGTGAAACTTAAGCAAGTCTATTAAAATTCACTAATTAGATTTTAAAATTATGTCACCTTTAATAATTATTTTTAACTAAAAAGATTAAAATTTCTATTTTAATTTTACATGAATAAAAATATATAAAATTATGCATTTAATAAGTTATTTTCACTAATTTTCTTATAAAATTTCCATTTAAAATTTTAATGTTAAAATATAACAATAACAAACTGTTAATTCTTCCAACTATTACTACTCCTCTTTTATTATTTGCTACATGTTATCTTATCCACATATCTGAAACGAGTAACGGGTATTTATGAGTCAAGTAATAGGTATCAACGGGTATTTATTAATATTTATTTATTTAAAAAATAATAATAAAGAATAAAATATAGTATAATGTATTATAATATTATTTTAGTATAATACAAATTAATGTTGTATTATATTACAACTTCATAAATTAAAAGTATTATTATTAAAAAACTCGTTTAATGAATATATGAATACCCATTACGGGTAACTTGTGGATTCCCATCGGTTAGTATGGAATTATTCACAAAAATAATTTATAGGAGTTAAAGGTTTTGAATTTTTTAAAGTGTTAAAAAAAGCCTAGATGGGTCATGATAAAGTAAACAGTGTCGAAGTGGGATGTTTTGATTCGTAGAAACTATTTTTTAACACTTTAAAAGAAGTAGGATCTATTGGTCTCGCTTTCAAGTTTGGTGGGAAGAATTTTATTACTCATAATTTTATATATGACTCACTTTTAATCGTCTATTTGGGTATCAAGTAAAGAATGAAAAAAAATATGAGAAAAGAAAAATACGAAAAAGAAAATAATATAAAAAGTATAAGAAAATGAGTGTTTGGTTGATTAAAAAATATATACAAATTAGATTTTTTTTTGATTTACTATAAAAGTATAAGAAAAGATTATTAAAGTTACTAATATAGTCTTATATTAACAAAGGGGCATTTAAGTAAATTACTTTAAAAAATTCCAATATATCATAATTATATATTTTATTATTATTATTATTTTATTATATTAATATTACTAATATTTTTTAGGCTTAAATGTGTTGTAAATCCCAATAAAATGCCAGAGTTGGGGATTACATCCCTATTAAAAAAGCTTAATATATATCATGGCCTTGTAAATTTTCCTGTTACTAAAGTTGATCTTTATTGTTATGTTAATTCTATTAAGCGCTGAGTATTAATGACATATGTTAAAGTTTAATAGAATAATTTATTAAATTATACAAATACCTTTATCCCTCTTCTTTCTTTATCTCTCACTCTCTACCACCTTTCATTTTCATCAACAATTCTTATAACATTCTTCCCTATTTTATTTATTTTTAGACAAAATACTATCCAATTTATAGAAAATTTTTGTCTTTATTAATTAATTACAACCAAACAGACTTAGAGTAAAAACAGTAACACGAAAACAATAGACAAAAAAATAGAGATAGACATAAACATAGAAATAACAATATATACTTAGGGACAACAAACTCAAACTAGAAAACAGAGACAAACTTAACAATAGAGGGACAACAGCAGAATTGGAACTCATGGTGGAACAGACTCAAAAATAAAACAATAGTAGCAGACTTGAAAATAAGAGTTACAACAAACCCAAAACAGATACATGCTCAAAATATATAAAACAGAAACCGCAGACTCTTATTATGTGAATCAGCAACAACATCATAGTCCCCTGTAGCAGCTTAAAATAAAGCATAGCCAGATTTTTAGGAAGCATAACAAACCTAAATATATAAAATTAGAACATACTAAAATAAAAATACGGTAGCCAGACTCATAGAGTCAAACTGTAGACTCGCGCATAGTAATAGTAACAATAGACTTAGCCCATAAGCCACCGTAACAGATTCATATAAAACAAACAACAAACCTAGTTGTAGAATCAACAGACTTATGACTAAACAACCCCGACAGACTTAACTATACAGTCCGCAGACTCAAGACAAAAACAACACAACAACAGACTTGAGACAGCTGCAGCCACAAGAGACTTATTTCAATAGAATAACAGATCTAAAACACTTATAGCTGTAAAGATTCTTAAGCAGCAACAAACTTAGAACAACTCACAACAACAGAGTTACAATGATAGAAATAGCAAACTCATGTGTAAAGTGGCAACAGACTCAACAAACTCAACAGAATTGCTCAAAACAGATTATATATATATATATATATATATATATATATATCTGTGTGTGTGCATGTATATGTATATGTATGTATATGTGCGATAGGCTTACAAAGTGACAGAACCAGCAAACTCATGTGTAGAGTGGCAATAAACTCAACAGACTCAACCATAAGTAATCACAACAAACTTAATATCTATAAGCGCTGTAACATACCCATGGTGTGTGTGTGTGTGTATGTGTGTATATAAGGAGCTGTAACATACTTATGGTAACAAGGACATTAACAGACTCAGGCAAGATCAATTATAACAGATTATATATGTATCAACTGCAACAAACTTATGGTTACAATTACAACAGACTTGGACTGCAGAACAACAACAGGCTTGACAGACTCAACAGAATTGGCAGATCCCTTAGTAATTACAGTCTGTCCCTATAATTTCCATTTCAGTTTTCAGTCTATCTAGCTTAATGTCATGCTTCTCCCAACAACTCACATATTATTTACTCAATTATCATTAATCTATCAATTATATCACCATTATCCAACTAACCACAATATAGCTGAATGTCATTCAACACGTAGACTTAAATACTCAGACTTAGATACTTAATATGCACATATCATACTCAAGTATTAAACATTCATCCTCACAATATGATTAAATCAAATATTCAAGCACAAATACTAGAAATGCAAAATTCGTTAAGGATCATCATTATAATCACCTAATTTTTGCTCCCTTCCTTAGCATTATGTTAGTCCTCAAATTTTCAATAAAAGCTTGAACAAAAATTTCATAAAAATTATAAAAATTAGTTTAATTTGTTAGAAAATTAGGATTTAAATTCAATAAATGGATGTTGTTAGAAATAATTTGCCCTTGATCAATTTTCTCCAGTTTTGCAGTGAAAAAGTTAAGAAATCAAGAGAAAATTACACTGGAGGAGCTGACGCGTAGCCTCATCCCACGCGTAGCATCAACAACTATTTTTGATGCTGACGCTACGCGTCCTAGCCACGCGTAGCGCCAATGCTGCGTAGGCTCCACTTCCAGCTTGGTCAAGCACTCAGCTTTGACCCAATAATGGTCATCCCACTCAGCACCAAGGGCCATCCCACTCAACACAAATGGCCAAAACACAGTGGAGACACGTCCAAGTGGCCAAGCATGATCCATTTTTATAATTTGTAGTGGCCATTATCAGCTGTTTAATGGAAGCTGAGTCAGGGGCCTGACGCGTAGCGTCAGCACCCTTGCTCAGCCCTATAAATAGGGTCATCCAACACCATTCTAAGCATCCCTTTCACAGCATTTCATTCTCTTCTTTTCTCTCTTGTGCTCGATTTTGAGTACTTCTTTTGTGAGTTGTAGTTCTAGAATAGTTTTCTAGATACTTGAGTGTGTTTCGGTGTATTGTGATCGTTGTATCGTGAAGTTTCTATCGTCTTCGTAATGTCAAACTCTGTAAGTGTTGTTTTTACTTTCACCATGTGTAACTAATCTGTTTATGTTGGAATTGGTGAACTAATCTATTGAGTATAATGTTGTGAATTCGACCTCTGCATGTTTATGATTCAAGTCTATGTTAGTATTTCAACCTTTTATTAATATGAACGTCAAACGGGAGAATGATTTTCATGTGTATTGAAACTTGTTTTATTAGTATGAATGTCAAACGGGAGAATGATTGTTCATGCCGTATTGAAACTTGTTTTGACGAAAGTAAAAAGTTGGAATACCCTTGGTATCTCAATTTTATAGGGGTTGTTAACCATTGTTGCCATAAGGCCAGGTCTTAATGCAAGTTTTTACTGAGAAAGCTCACGAGGGATCGAACTTTACGGTGAATTCTTAGAATTTATATCACGAGGGATCGGTTATAATGATTTTAAGCTGCAATGACATGAAACTTGATGATTAAATATGCATGTCTTGAGTTCCTCATTGTTATTCTAGATTAGGGATCCAATTTCCAACATAATTTGTTTATCTGTGTTTATCTCAAGTATCTTACCTATTCTAGATTGCAACTCGTCTTTTTAGATAGATTTTATTTTCTTTTATCTTATGAACCACTCAATCATGCTAACCTGTGAATATTGTATAAATTGTATATAAATCATTCTTTTGTTTATAACTTCCTTCACATTTACCATAGTAAATAGAAAATTACTGTTGTTATTGGACTTTCAATCCCAGTGGAACGATATCTAAATTTTGAAAACTACAAACGATTGGTGCGCTTGCCAATTAACAACCCGGTGGTGGAAACGAACTGTTGAGACGCTATCGCCGGGTTAACAAGTTTTCTGGCGCCGTCGCCGGGGATTGAATTGTTTCAGTAAAACAGTAAATTTTTAATTACCGTGGTAAATATTTTTACCTTAGTTAAATTTTTGATTATTTATTATTTCTTATTGTTACACTAACTTTCTTTGTCTAGTTTGTGTATGCAAACTCGATCTACCGCAGGTAAAATTTATTTTGATCCTGAGATAGAAAAGTTTGTAAAGAAAATCAAGTCTTTGAAATCTAAAACATAAACTAATTCTTCTTCTACTTCTAAAAATTTTGAAAATTCAAATATGGCTGCTGAAAGGAGAACATTGGGACAGTTTGCTGCTATTAATGGTCCACCCCGAGTTTCGGGAATGTTTCAAGGACCAGTTTTACCGGTGGAAATTAAACCTGCTACTTTAAACATTATTCAAAACAACCAATTTGCTGGTTTAAATCATGAAGAACCATATGAACATTTAACTATTTTTTATGAGTTATGCAGCACAATTGGTTTTGAACCCAATCAAGAAGAGTCTGTTTACATGAGACTTTTTCCTTTTTCATTGATTGGTAAAGCAAAAGAATAGTTTAAATCTTGTCCACCGGGTAGTTTTGCCAACTGGTCCGATGTTGAAAGAAAATTTTTGGAAAGATTTTATTCTCCTTCAAAATATTTTGAAGCAATGACAGCCATACACTTTTTTTCTCAAAATAATGATGAATCACTAGGAGAGACATGGGAACGATTCAAGGCACTCTTGAGAAAGTGTCCAAACCACAACCTGAATGATGCCAAAAAGGTAAGAATCGTTTACCATGGTTTATTGCCTCAGTTCAAGATGATGTTAGACACTTGTGCAGGTGGTTCTTTAATGAACAAGACTGTGGAGGAAGCCATAGAAATATTGGAATCAATGGCTATTAGTGACCGCCAAGCAAAGCATGAAAGAGGTAATGTACAAAGGAAGCCAGGAATGCTCGAATTGGGAGTAAATGATGCAGTGTTGGCTCAGCAAAAATTACTGACCCAACAAATTGAAGTTATGAGCAAGCAATTGGAAAAACTCCAAATTGCTCAAGTAACATCACCACCCCCTGCTCAACTTAAACAATGTATGCAGTGCATGGGAGAACAATCATGTGGTTACTGTGGAAATGAGCAAGAGCAAGCCAATTTCATGAACCATCAAAGAGCACCCTTAGGTAATTTTCCTTTCAATCATGGAAATTCTTTTCCTAATAATTACCTACAGGGTTGGCAAAATCAGAATATTGGCTGGAGACAGGACACTGGACCTTCCAACAGACCTCCTAACAATCAATTCAAGCAACAACAGACTGACAATGCAAGATTGACAAGAATAGAGGAATCTATTCAACAGTTATTGCAGTTTGTAGAGACAAATGAAGCTGCCCGGAAAGCATCAGACATACAAATGGGTCAGCTTGCAAAAGAAATAGCCGAATTAAAGAGTTCTGAGTTTTCTGCAAACACTCAAAACCCAAGGGAACAATGTAATGCTGTTTCTTTTGATGTTGTAAAAATTGATTGTAAAGAAAAGAGTGAGAAAAAGAAAGAAGAAGAAGAGAAAGAAAGTAAAAAAATAGAAAAAAATGAAAAAAATGAAAAAGAAAAAAATATGCAAGCAGATACAGAGCAAGAAACAAACTGTATAGCCCCGAAAAAATGTAAAGATCCGGGGAGTTTCACCATTCCTGTAACAATTGGAAATATCAACATCAGGAATGCGTTATTAGATTTAGGGGTTAACATCAACTTGATGCCCTTAGATTTAATAAAGCGCATTGGTGAATATGAGCTAAAAGAAGCAAAAACAGAATTACAGTTTGCAGATCGCTCTGTCAAAAAGCCTTTTGGGATTGTGGAAGATGTACTAGTAAAGGTTGACAAGTACCACTTCAAGGTTGACTTTGTGGTACTGGATATGAAGGAGGATACTGAGATCCCCCTGATTCTAGGAAGATCTTTCATGAAGACTGCAAGGATCAGAGTAGATGTTGATCTAAGTATGGTTGCAGTCAAAGTTTATGAAGAAGAGGTAAGCTTCAGTGCTCATGAACACCTCAGGATAAGTAATGAGGAAAAAATTTACCCTTCAAACGAACCAGGTATATCTCTTCCCAATCAATTAAATTGTTTTAAATTAACCGATGCCTTGAAAGATAAAAAACAGGTAATTAAGCATCGGAGAAGAAGAAGAAGGAAGAAAAAGACAGGTGATTCCTCAACGAATATTGGGAGACCACCTGATTAATCAGAGGCAATGTCTGGCTGGAGACATTAAACCTAGCGCTCAATGGGAGGCAACCCATTCTTTTCTTGTTATTTTTAATATTTTTTTTAAAAAAAAATAAAAAAAATTTAAAAATTTGTTTGAAATAAAAGGGGTTTAAAATTCAAAAGAAAAAGGTTTTTGAAAATCAAAATTTTGAAAAATCAAAAACAGAAGCCCACGCGTAGCGCCACTGTGACGCGTAGCGTGGACCCTGAATTTTGGGTCTGAAGCGTAGCGTCCCACCCACGCGTAGCGTCAGAGCCCACGTTCAGTTTTTAAAACTGAACCAGAGAGGCCCATCTTAGGTTTAAAACCTAAAATCTCCTCTCTATCTCACTTAGTTTTCAAAACCTAAATTTTAGAAACCTCATTTTCTCTCTTCCAAACCTTCTCAATCTTATTGCTTAAGGAACCACAAGTAAGTGTTCTAATCCTTTCTCTTTAGTTTTGTTTTTAAATTTTCGATTTTTAGAAATAAATGTGGTTAGGATTAGGATTAGAAGACCATTGGAATTGATTGCTGTTAGGAATTAGGAATTGAATGGATATAATGTGGTTTGGAAATGGGTTGCTGCTGTGCAACCCCTGTTCTTTTTTCTGTTCTGCGCAGCTCACGCGTAGCGTCCCACTGACGCGTAGCGTGAGGATGAACTGTGAACCCACGCGTAGCGTCCCACAGACGCGTAGCGTGGGCAGAACAGGCTGACGCGTAGCGTTACACCACGCGTAACGTCAGCCTCTGTTTTTAATTTTTGTTAATTTATGCTGTGTGTTTGTTTGTTGTTTTCTTTTTTTTAATAAATTTTCATATTTAATATTTGTTATACTTTCTTGCATAAAAATATAAAAATAAATTTGTATAAATTTTAAATAAATTGTATTTTGTTTTGAAAATTTGAAAATATGTGTGTTACTTTCTTTATAAATCATAAAAATACAAAAATATGTTGTGGTGTATTTGAATTTCAATTTTAGAAAAACCAAAAATATTTTTGTTTTAAATTTTATGGATTGATTGTATAGGATTGTTAATATGTGATTTACTTTTTAATGTTTGTTTAATTTTAGAATTTTACTTTTTGCAGATGGCACCAAGGAAATCCATTCCCACTGCTGGTCCCTCTAAAAGATAGAGGAAGACCACGGATACTGACACCACCTCTGAGGATCCTGATCTTCAGGGACAGGAGGTGTTAGGACCGAGGGATCCCACCAGATTTCGCACTGATGCGAAATGGGCACGATTTCATCAAATCAAAGGCCAAAGACTTATCTGGGAGAGGGTCCTTGATTTGAGTGCATGAGATTACCCTGAGCTTCAGGATGGAGTTCAGCAGAAGAGATGGGGACCTCTATTCTCTCTACCTACTGAGGGGGACCCCATCTTAGTGATGGAATTTTATGCAAATTCCTTCAGGACTCGCCAGGACGCACCGAGCATAGGGCAGCAGCGGACGAGTTGGGTGAGGGGCCAGCATATTTCATATGACCGGGACACTATCAACACCCTATTGGGTAACCCTTGGGAGCCTACTCCTGAGAATGACACTTGTTTCTGGAAGGAAAACAGAAACAAGATTGCTGCTGAGGGAGAGTTAGGATACTCCCTCGAGGAGGTTGCTCATTTCTTGAGCAAGGATGGAATCTTTTTCAACCTGAGTAGGGTTGGAAGGAGTCCATCTAACCTCCTAAAGACCCAGCTGACCCCCATAGCCCAGGCATGGTCCCACCTCATGCTTCATAATATCACTCCTGTCACCCACCTTTCATCTCTTCTAGTTGAGCGTTGTTGCCTTCTCTATTCTATCCTCCAGGGCCATACTATTGATATTGCTGAGCTTATATTAGCAGATTTACTTTTATGCCCTTGGGTATAAAGTGAATCGCCCAATTCCATTTCCTCTCATCATATCTGCCTTACTGAGGAGGCAGGGAGTCATTGTACCTTCACCAGAGTTCACTAGTTCTTCAGGGAGAGTCCCTAAAGTTCTAGTGAACAGAGACTATTTTGTGCAGCAGTGCGAGCTTCCACCACTAGAGCAGGAGGCTCAGCCCAGACCTAGGAGGAGGAGACCACCAGTGCAACCTTCATCTACTGATGCTGTCACACAGGGCTTTGCCCGGATATCACTTGAGCATCAGCATATGATGCAGATGATGGCTGCCACTCACAGAGCTTATATTCATCTTCACGATGAATTTTATCAGTACAGGTTACAGGGAGAGGGAGCACCTTATGTTACCCCGGCCGAGTTTGCAGCATATGTAGCTTGGCCCGGAGATTTACCTACCTACCCTGAGACTGGTGGATCTTCTGGTGCACAGGATGACTCTGATGGCGATGGTGATGATGAGGAGGAGGAGCAGGATGATGATCAGATGGAGGATTGATGATGCCATCTTCTTATTTCTTGCATTTACTTTGAGTACAGTTGTTTTTAGTTTATATTTACATTTACATTTACATTTACACTTTATATTATGGTATTTTATTATTGTGTGGTGTGTTTTTACGTAATTATTTATTTTTACATATTTTATTCAAAAAATAATTCAAAAATAAAATTTATCTTTTAATAAATCAATCAAATTTTTGTTAGTAAGTCAATTTATACACTTAGAGTTTTTACACAATAACACCAATTTTGTAAAAATCAATTATCGATTCTTTTTAACTTAGGAGTTTTGATAAATTTAATTACAATAAGTTCATCAACTATCAAGCAAATTTCGATAACCCGGTGAGCAGAGAGATCTTATTAAACACTTGAGGGTTTAATCGACATATTTTCAATTCGAATTGATTTTGCTTTAATCTCTGATTTGTGTTGTTGTACAGAGAATTCGGGAAAATGATCAAGGCACATTTATTGGTGAAACGAAACCTTGGGCCAAACAGCTTACCTTGAGCCTAAAATAAAATTCTTTGGTACCCTTAAAACCTAAATTTGTTTTAACCATTCCCTATACTTGATTGATTAAAAGAGCAGTTGAAATAAATAAAAAAAATATTTTAAGTGTTCTCACAAAAATGGGGAGTGAAAATAAGCAACTTGATTCTTTTCAAAAAGAAAATATGGAAAAGAAAAGTCAAAAATAGTGAAAAGAATCAAGTTAGGGATATTTATTTTTCATCAATAAAAGAAAATGAGAAGTTTGGGTCAAGAGAAAGCCTAAGAATTATAAAAATGCTCTTTTATGATTTTAGGTTTTTTTTGAATTCCAAGAAAAACCATTGATTCTTGTAAACCAAGCCTCATTACAACCCGTGAAAAGACCTTGTGATTTCTGAATTAACTCTGTATAAATAACCATTGATTAGATGACAAACAAAGTTAAATTCGTTTGATTTTATGATTGATTGAGTGAAACAGGTTACCAATTGCATAGAGATAAACACTTGTGAGGTAAGCCTGAAATTCTGCTTGGTTGTTAATAGAATATTGTAAATAATTTTATCATTAAACCGTTGTTATATTTGATATCAATTTTTGATTATTACAAATTAGTTAAATTGTGTAATTATTTTTTGTGGTAAATTCTCGGACTAACTTAAAAATTTGATTCCAAATTTTTATTTTTTCTTATTTTTCTCTCTTGCTCGAGGACGAGCAATGTCTCAAGTTGGGGGTATTTGTTAATCCTCAAATTTTCAATAAAAGCTTGAACAAAAATTTCATAAAAATTATAAAAATTAGTTTAATTTGTTAGAAAATTAGGATTTAAATTCAATAAATGGATGTTGTTGGAAATAATCTGCCCTTGATCAATTTTCTCCAATTTTACAGTGAAAAAGTTAAGAAATCAAGAGAAAATTACACTGGAGGAGCTGACGCGTAGCCTCATCCCACGCGTAGCATCAACAACTATTTTTGATGCTGACGCTACGCATCCTAGCCACGCGTAGCGTCAATGCTGCGTAGGCTCCACTTCCAGCTTGGTCAAGCACTCAGCTTTGAACCAATAATGGTCATCCCACTCAGCACCAAGGGCCATCCCACTCAACACAAATGGCCAAAACACAGTGGAGACACGTCCAAGTGGCCAAGCATGATCCATTTTTATAATTTGTAGTGGCCATTATCAGCTGTTTAATGGAAGCTGAGTCAGGGGCCTGACACGTAGCATCAACACCCTTGCTCAGCCCTATAAATAGGGTCATCCAACACCATTCTAAGCATCCCTTTCACAGCATTTCATTCTCTTCTTTTCTCTCTTGTGCTCGATTTTGAGTACTTTTTTTGTGAGTTGTAGTTCTAGAATAGTTTTCTAGATACTTGAGTGTGTTTCGGTGTATTGTGATCGTTGTATCGTGAAGTTTCCATCGTCTTCGTAATGTCAAACTCTGTAAGTGTTGTTTTTACTTTCACCATGTGTAACTAATCTGTTTATGTTGGAATTGGTGAACTAATCTATTGAGTATAATGTTGTGAATTCGACCTCTGCATGTTTATGATTCAAGTCTATGTTAGTATTTCAACCTTTTATTAATATGAACGTCAAACGGGAGAATGATTTTCATGTGTATTGAAACTTGTTTTATTAGTATGAATGTCAAACGGGAGAATGATTGTTCATGCCGTATTGAAACTTGTTTTGACGAAAGTAAAAAGTTGGAATACCCTTGGTATCTCAATTTTATAGGGGTTGTTAACCATTGTTGCCATAAGGCCAGGTCTTAATGCAAGTTTTTACTGAGAAAGCTCACGAGGGATCGAACTTTACGGTGAATTCTTAGAATTTATATCACGAGGGATCGGTTATAATGATTTTAAGCTGCAATGACATGAAACTTGATGATTAAATATGCATGTCTTGAGTTCCTCATTGTTATTCTAGATTAGGGATCCAATTTCCAACATAATTTGTTTATCTGTGTTTATCTCAAGTATCTTACCTATTCTAGATTGCAACTCGTCTTTTTAGATAGATTTTATTTTCTTTTATCTTATGAACCACTCAATCATGCTAACCTGTGAATATTGTATAAATTGTATATAAATCATTCTTTTGTTTATAACTTCCTTCACATTTACCATAGTAAATAGAAAATTACTGTTGTTATTGGACTTTCAATCCCAGTGGAACGATATCTAAATTTTGAAAACTACAAACGATTGGTGCGCTTGCCAATTAACAACCCGGTGGTGGAAACGAACTGTTGAGACGCTATCGCCGGGTTAACACATTAGCTCTTTACTTGGCGCCTCCCTCTGGGTATCCGTGATCTCCCTGTCATTGGTTACTAAAAATTGACAACAGTAAGGGTAAATGCTAGAAATCATTAATAAATATAGAACTTAATATATAAAAGTGAAAAAGGTATAACATAACCTCATATATTCATTTATTCTCCTTCAATTCTCTTTGCTTTTTCAATCAGAATAATTCAATCAATATACAATATCATTCAACATATAATCTCATACATACCAATATAATTCCATTAATTCCAAATACATCATTAAATCAATAATCATCATTATTACATCATACATCAATAAATTCAAATCATGCAAAGCACGACTGACTCTCATTCAAAGTATATTATACTCGCTAGTATTCGGATACTAAAAGGATCAGCCTCTAGCTAGGGGTCTTACTTGACACCTCGTGAACCTGACTTGTTCTATTAGTTGGCTCAATTGAATCCTACTTGACCACGGGAGCTAAAAACGAGAGACAAAATATACCGTTTAACTGTCCCAATCACATAATCACATGTATTTATTTTAAATTCTCTTTCTCTTTAATAATCAGCACAAAGGCCTAATTTTAAATAAAAGAGGCGGACACACAAAAGTGACCTAATCACATAATCTCATATTATCAAACAACCATTAAAACATCAATGTTAAACAAAGGGGTGACCACACAGACTCAGCCTACATTTTAGCATATATTCTTAATCAAATTTCACACAGCTATAAGACATGATTAACATAACAATCATAAATCATCACGCAGACTCAATCTCATACACCACATAATAACTATCACAAGCCATAGACTTTTAAATCATCATACTCATCATTTCATCAAATTGGAAACTCATTCTCGTATTCATTAGTTATATTATTTCCTTTTTCAAACTCTAATTGGAGTCGATACCCAAATTCTAATTAATTAAGATTCCAAACACTCCCTTACCTTAATTCCAAGCTTTTCTAGTTGCTCTTGGTGTCAGTTACGTCCAATAACTATAATTCAAGAAGTTCATAGATCCAATCAGTGTTCCTGTTAGGAAACCATATACATAAGTCTAGGTCTGCCCCCAAGTCTAGGTCTGCCCCAAAACTAACACCTATATACGAAACAACTCCAAACTTATTTCTAAAACTTTCGAAGCTTACCTTGACAACTTTCAGCTCTGGTTCCAAATCCGTCTTCGTTTAATAGCTTCCCGAAGCTTGACCCACTACCTACAAATACCGAAACAAAGAACCCTTAGCCATTTGCCAACACCCACAATGTAAAACTTCATTTCTAAGCTCTGCATGCCAAAAATCCATGGAAAATCGAAACCCCCATGCTCAACACCATTTTCGGTTTGAAGAAAGAAACATGGAAAACGAAAATTGAAACCACTATATGACTCACTTCACCTCCACGATCACAATGCTACCCTTAATTTTAAATTTCAGTAATTATTTCAGTCTTTACCAAGCCAAGCAATGTACAACCATGTAAGAGGAAGGAGCTATGATTTCTCTCGTGGTGCCTTATGCGTGAGAGGAAGAAGGATGTGAAACCTCTTTTATTTACCTTAAGGGTATTCAGGTCATTTTTGTATTTTCTCTTTTCTTTTCTCTTTATATTAATCAAGGTGATTGAATTTACCTTTTACCCCTTGATAACTTTCCTTTTTATCATCTCATTTAATTAACTCAGTTCCAAAATTTAACCCACCAATTCAGTTAAATTGGATTTCTTAATTTACTAACTCATAATTTAATTTAAATCATTGCTCAATTAATTTAATTAATTTACTTAACTCAGTAGTATTTAATTTAAAAAAACTACGATGTTACAATTCTCCTTCGACCATCATCAATCTCCATCATTGTTTAACACATAAAGAGTACAAAAAAGAAAACCACAAATACATATTGTACAAAAATAAAACAACATAAACCCTTCACCAGAATCCCCATATCACCTACCACTAATGTTAACCAAACAAACGTCAAAACATCAACACCAACCTTAACCATAAACTCAACCTTCCAACACCAGCAATCAACAACCTAAAACAAAACCTTAAAAACCCAAAATTGGAAACTCAAAAAACCTTTATCTCTTCCTCTCTTAAATTCAACCCTCCCACAACCACCACCTTTCCTCCACACGCACGCCACCTCATTGCCACTAAGGACCTCCGATTGAAACACGTCTCACATTTTGATCCGCCTCCCTCATTTATGAAGTCGTTTGAGAAGTTACTCCGACCAACCACCACCATGAAGTTGTGGTTTCGATCCTTCTCCCTCACCGAGATGCATTGTGTTGTGAGCAAAACTCTTTCTTCCACCATGCTTTTTCATTGACTCTTAAATGGGAAAATAGGGGCTAGGTTATATTTATATTTTTATATTTAATAAATTAATTAAGTAGGGAGAAGTTGTGATGAGATTATGGTGTTAAAGAGGAAGAAGGGATTAAAGGGGTCACATAGGATTCTTTAAAAGTTTAATAAATTTATTAATTAATTGATAACGCGTGTCGTGTTTAACGAAGAGAAACTTAAGGTATGGACAGAAAAAATTTACAAGGATATGATACTAACATTTTTTTAAATAGGGACCTAATTCCAACTCTAAAATTTTATAGAGAACTATGATATATTTAAGTTTATTTTTATTTTATTTATATTATATTATTATTACTAATAAAAAAACAATAGCCAAAAAAAATAATTATGATACATTCATCATTTAACAATAATTTCTCACCATTGAGAGTTTTCTTTTTCAACCAAACAAAAGGAAAGGGTGGACGTTTTCTAAGCTTTGGTCTCCAAGTATTCCTACAGCTGAAATGCAATTATTGGCTATTATTTAGAAAGTGCATTATCTTAAAATGAAATTAGTATAATCATAAAAATTTGAAAATTTATTCAAATAAAAACTTTCTTATTTTTTAAAAAACCAAAATCTGAAAAATTAATAATAAATATAAATATTAAAATACATTGAGATAAAATTATTTTATGTTATTAAACAATCACAAATTTGCATATAAAATATTACTAATTTTAGTTTTGTTTACATAAAAAGTTACAACTTTTATATCTCTTATTTATTTTTTATCAATGTTAATGCTTTTAATACTAACAGGATATTAGAATTAATTAAACTATTAAACCAAACTTGAATTTTCCCTTTATCTAACTTGTATTTAGGTATTTATTATTTATAAGGACTAAAACATATTATACGCTTGTATTTGATAATATACCATGAATTTTAACTTCTACTATCTATACCCAAATACCTTATAGCAACAGTTGGAGGCATAATGACAGCAGAAAGATTGTCTTCATCACAAGTAAATTACTTGAGAAATAATATTTCATAACCTAAGAATATATTTTTAATTAAATATAAAAGGTGTACAAATTCATGCACCAACCATTGTTTATTGCATGACATCACAACAACGAATTGAGGACCAAACATGCAGCTATGTCAGAATGGGGTGGGGGTAGTCCAGCTATATTATCATATATATTTTATTTCATTTTTTAAAATAACTGTAGAGAGAAAAGAAAAAAAATATATGTATAAGAATCAAAATTCGAATTTAGATTTGATACTTTATATCTATGTGGTGTATCAACTGTGCAGACCTCTAGAGCTCCAACCCTGTCATGATAATTTATGAAGCAATAGCAATGAGAAATAACTCATTGTTAACCATGATTGATTGCAATAGCATGAACTCTAAGAGGTTGGAACCTACTCAAGGTTATCCCATATTGCTCTTCCATGCTCATGTGTTCTGGCATTAACCCATCAGCTAGCTTCCATTCAAAGTTGTGAACAAGGGATGCCACCATCAAATGCATTGTCCTGTGGGCCAATGCCAATCCTGGGCATATCCTTTTGCCTGCTCCAAAGGGTATGAGCCTAAAATCATTACCTTTATAATCAATCTCTGGGCCCAAAAACCTTTCAGGCATGAACACATTTGGATTCTCCCAAATGGTTGAGTCTCTTCCCATAGCCCACACATTGATCAAGACTTGTGCATTTTTAGGGACTTTGAAGCCAGAAATGTTCACCACTTCATCACACTTGTGGGGTACTAAAAATGGAGCTGGTGGATGCAACCTAAGAGTTTCCTTCAACACTGCCCTTAAGAAAGGTAACTTCAATATGTGTGATTCTTCAAGTTTTGTATCTTTGCCAATTTCTTGAGATAACTCTTCTCTTGCTTTAGCTAATTTATCAGGGTTGCGAAGTAGCTCTGCCATAGTCCATTCCACTGTGCTTGATGTTGTCTCAACCCCAGCAATAAATAAATCCTACTATCACAATAACTCAACTTAATGCCATGTGCCTCCAGTATTATTCAAAGGTGAAGATTAAAGAGTACATGCATGCAAATAAAATAATAAAGTGAAATTAAAAGATGAAGTTCATCTGAATGCAGTGAAAGGATCACTTACACATTTCTTAGTATATCTTAAGATTGAAAATTCATGGGAAAAAATGTCAAATAATGATCAATAAATACTTAAGTTTGTCCTCCAAAAATATATGGGCATAAAATTCTAGACATAACAAGCATCAATCAATTTAGGAGCCAGAATAACTAATGTGACGATTATTTTTTTCGCACATAAAAACACTCAATTTTAATTATAGGTATCCTCGGTATAACTAAAGGTAATCATGTTTAAGGCTTAATCACAATTAATACTCTTCATCTCTTCTAAAACATAATTTAGTTCTGTTTTACCAATTAAATCACTACTTATACTTATTGGTAACTCTATTTAGACTTTGAAAGTAATACCAATAGTTTATTAATTAAAAAAATGTCACCAAAGTATCATAATTAAGATTTTGAACACCGAGGAGAATAAGTACAGTATAATTTCTAAAATTCAATTATAGGAAATTTACGTACTAACCAGAAACAGATGGAGCATCTCATTTCGGTTCAACTGAGAACCAGTTTCCTCATTATTCTTAAGAAATGAATCTAACACATCCCTCCACACCTTAGAGTCAGTTCTTGAAACTCTTGAAACCATTCTTTCTTCAATAATTCCATCAATGATCTTACTCAACTTCACAAAATAATTTTTCATCCTAGCAAAAGCACCTTGAGGGTCAAATAGACGAAGTATTGGAAAGAAGTCAGCAACATTAGGCTTACCAGCTTCTTCCATCACACCCCTTGTAATACTCTCAAACTCTTGACACTTATCACATGAAGATTTAGCCAAATCCACAGAGAAAAAATAGGTTGAAATTGAACTAAGCACAGTTGCAAAAATAGCCTCACCAACATCCAAAACTTCACCTTTCATGCACTTTTCCTTAACGAAATTCAACAAATCTTCAACCTTTTGGTGGCGAAGGACTTGAGTGGAGTCAAGCACATGTGAAGTGAAAATCTTAGTAGCACAAAGTCTTCTAAGGTTCCTCCATTGAGGTGATGGTGGTAGCCAAACAATTGAGTTCTTGTGGTGATCAAGGACTTGCGCAGTGTGTGGAATTGTCCTACTAGACAAGAACTGGCCATTTTCATGCAGTGCTTGTTTGGCTGCTTGAGGGGAGGATATGACTATGGTGGTTATGTTGCCTAGTTTAAGTGTCATAACAGGTCCATAAATTCCACTCAGTTTGGTTATTGATTTGTGAGGATTTTTGCCAAGTTCTGAGATGTTTCCGATGATGGGAAAAGGGTATGGCCCTGGTGGAAGCTTTGTGGATTCTTGTGCGTGGTTGAAGAACCTAAGGATGAAGATGAGAATGCTTGCACAAACAGAAGTAACTAGTAGCAAAAGTAGTGTCTGGCTATCCATGGCCTTTTGGCTTTGTGCTTTTAAAGTTGTACATGTATGATGTCCATTTACATAAAAGTTATTTATAGTACTTGTCTGTGAGGTTAGGTTGCAGGTAAATAAATGGATTTTCCGAAAACTAACATGCAAATAAAATTACCTTGAAATTGAAATTCTGAGTCAATTTACCATTATATCTTTTTACATGTTATTAAGGATTTAAATTTTATGAAGTGTATAAAAAATTATTGAGAAATACAATATCTATTTTGATAACATATATACTTCTAAAGAACTAGTGTCCGTTTGGTATGTAGTTGAGAAAACGAGATTTAGAAAAAGGAGAAATCTAAAGGTTAATATTAATCTTTTACGCTGTTCGAGATAGTCAAAACTCAGTTTAGCCATTTGGATAGTCAACTTGAATAGATCCTACGGTCAAATGGAGTTTTGACTGTCTCGAACAACGTAAAAGATCAATTCTTAAAATTTTCCATTTTCCCAACTCCATTTCCCTAATTATAAACTAAACATATCTCCCACTTATAAACCACATCTACAAATGAGTAACTTTTAAACAAAGAGGCCATTACTCTTCAACTTTTGACTCAGCTACATTGGATTCATATAAGTGGTAAAATACTTCACACATGTGAGTAATCTCTCAGTTGCCTGCATATTCATTATTATTATTACACTATTATTAATATTTATTTATTTATTTATAATATTATTATTCTAAAATCATATTTTATTTAGTATATTATATCATATAGTTTTTTATTTTTAAAAATATTAAATATTAATAAATATCTATAATCATCCGTTCACCTACATATAAGTATTTAATATCTATCTTATATCCATAAATAAGAGTAGAAATAATATACTATTCATACCCCTCCAATATTATTGTAAGCCCTTCATTCATCAAAAGTGTAAAAAGTGTGTGAATAAAGGTTTGTTATATGTTTAATATGAAATATAAGAAAATACAAATGAACTTTAGAAACATACTGATCCGGTCTAGATACCGGCCCTCATACTTGTGACGTCAGACTAACCTCATATAAGGATAACCGGTGTCCTGGTTCAATGTTGACACACCGGATATCCGTTGTCTGGCCGTCCGCCCTCACTCCACGACAACATCATTCATTTTCTCCATAGCGGTTCTACGTTCATCTTTACAGGGTGTTTATATAATTGTTGGCTTTTCAGTCACAGTAAGAGAAGAGTCCCTGATAACTTATCAACGAAGACACTGTTTGTAGCAAAATACGTCACATCAATGGCTTCAGAAAGTAAGTGGGCCTGTCAGCAGATTATGCGGAAAAGGTGATTATCCTCTCCTCTCCCTAGAGGATTGTACTCTGATAATTGACCTACCCTCCTGACACATTCTGAAAGTCGAGCCACTTTGATTGACACAATATACACGCAATCAGAGCTAAGGGACCCACCTGCATCCAACGACTCATTTCTCTTACGTTCAACTATAAGAAGCCCATATCAACACACATGCATGGCATCGTTGTTCTACCTCACGCTTTACTGTTACTACGCTTGATTATTCATTAAGTTCATACACTCTTCTAACTTGAGCGTCGGAGAATCTTCGCAGGTGGCACCACCTTTCGCCCCCCTACAACGCGAATCGTTGGTGTAAAGGATCTCCAGGACAACAAGACCGGCCTTTCCCACTGAGAGACCGGATAAATACATCGGATATACACTGCTCCGGTGTGCAAACCCTAAAAACACCTGTACTCTTGTGGCTGGTCCCACACCGGATCCTAGACCCCGGTCCAGACCAGTTCATTGGCACGCCCGGTGGGACTCGATAGAGTTATTCCCATTTTCGCAGAAGTTAGGTTGTCACAATGGAAGGTGATGGGAGAGATTTCGTGGAGGGTCACGTGGAGGATGTGACCCATCAACAGGCTGGGAGGAGACTCGTCTTTGAATCCCCTGTAACTCAAACCCGGAGGATGGTGCAAGTGCAAACGCCTGACCCTCGCGATGAGGTTATCAGGCAACTGAAGGAGGAGCTGATGGAGTTGAGGCGAGAAAGAGGAGGAGCTGGGGACAGAGTAGTGTCTCATGCAGAGGATGCTTACCATGCATCAGCGAGGGATAGATCTACCACCCTCCAATATTCGAAGATCCCCATATATGAAGAGAGGGAGCAAACGCAGGACTCTGGTGATAGAGTCAGTATCAGGAGAAGGGAGCAGGCGGTGGTAACTTCAGGGACATACAAGCTCAGTGTCCCTTTTTCAAAAAGGCTGATGAGTATTGTCATCCCAAAACACTTGCAAACAACTCAGCCACTGTCGATTGGGAAGTATAATGGAGAGACCGACCCCACTAAACATTTGGATGCTTATGTTTATGAAGCTATGTATCTGGGATCAGACGAAGATGTCATGTGCAGAATGTTCCCAAGGACGTTGACGGAGGAAGCTCTCAGCTGGTTTAAAAGTTTGCCCTCAGGTTCTATAGACTCTTGGGAGGAAATGGCTGCTGCATTCGAAAGCCATTTCGTCATCTCCAGGGATATCCCAAGAACTTCTCACACCCTGGCCCAGATAAGGCAGGGAGAAACTGAGACTCTTAAGGAGTTCCTGAAAAGGTTTTACAAGGAGGCTGCGTTGGTCCCTAACCTCACGGAGGCCATACAACTCCATATTGTAGTGGAAGCCCTTCAGCCAGGTTCAGCCTTTGCCCTATCTTTGGCAAAAAGCCCACCTACAACCTTCGAGGTGTTTCGAAGGAAAGCTTCCAAATATGTGGGCATAGAGATGCATCTAGAGGCAACTGCAACAAGAGTAAAGCCTTCTGCACCTGCTCAGCAGCCACGGAGAGAAAAGGAGAGAGTGAGGCCTGAGAAGCATGCCTTTAGAGAAGACTTTGTGAATGCTCGTCAGCATCCACGAGATAGGCGCGTATCATCGTTCGATCACTATGCTCCGTTGAACACCTGGCACTCACAAATCATGAGGGAGGTTGGTTGGCCAACTCTGAACGTCTTTGGTATAAGGAAGCCAGCCCCAGCCAAGAGGGGTGGTAACCCACGTAAATACTGCACTTTCCATGAGCAGACAGGGCACAACACTGATGAGTGTAAGGCGTTAAAGAATACGGTGGAAACTCTCATTCGGGAAGGAAAGCTGAAGCAATATTCGTTTAAGGAGAAATCTACGGATGAGCCTCACAGGATGGAGAAAAGGAATAGAGATCCTGATGATGAAGATGATAATACACGCAACCCAGCAAGGAAGTTCACTGCGGTTGAGAAGCAGAAAGGGGTAGTGATTGCTGAAGGTGCCCAACAAAGTAATATGCCCCAGCAGCAGAGGCAGGGCAGACGAGAAGTGATTGAGATGATAGCTGGAGGATTTACGGGAGGAGGAACATCAATCACAGCACGAAAGAACCACCATAGGATGATTCTGTCAGTCCAGGGTAAACCGAGGGATAACCGCCCTTTCAGGGACGGAGTGACAGCCCCGACGGTGTCATTTACAGATGATGACTTCGGCCCAACAATTCCAGGAGGTGATGATGCAGTAGTGATTGTGGCTGTCATAGCCAATAAGGACGTCAAGAGGATCCTCGTCGATCAGGGAAGTTCTTGTGATGTTATCTTTTATAATTATTTCAAACGAATGGGTTTCAGTGATGCAGATTTACAACCATACACACAAGAACTCACAGCGTTTAACGGAGCCAAGCAACCCACTAAGGGATACCTCGACACTTTGATTTCTTTTGAAGGGGAGCCCGGTGCAAGAACGGTCAAGTCAAGAATTCTGGTGATTGATGTGGAATCCCCGTACAACGGTATCATAGGCCGTCCAACACTGAACGCTATGGAAGCAATTGTATCCACCCCTCATCTATTGATCAAATTTATCGACAAGGACAACGGTGTGTCCTCACTCTGCGGAGATCAGGAGATGGCTCGATATTGTTATAATCTGAGCCTCAACATGGTTAAGTTGGATGTATTCAACAAGAAGAGGAAGTTGAACGACGGAGGAACAGCGGCAGGGTCTGTCAGTCTTATTGACCTAGACCCCAGAGCGGAATTGAAGATTGATCCACTCAATCCATCTAAGCCTACACCAGATGGTGGCTCCAGGGATGTCGTATTGGGAGATTCCCCAGAGAAGGTCACGCACATCAACGATAAGCTGGAGTCTGCTATGGAGCAACGCTTATTAGCCCTTTTGCAAGAATTCAAAGACCTTTTCGCATGGACAGCAGCGGATATGCCTGGGATGGATCCAGATTTCTGTTGCCATAAGCTTGCAGTGTACCCTGAAACAAGACCGGTGGCCCAGAAGAAAAGGAGATTGGGACCGGAGAAGCAGAGGGCGGCCTGCGAGCAGACAGAGGAGTTATTGAAAGCAGGTTTTATAAGGGAGATACGCTATTCATCTTGGCTTTCTAATGTGGTCATGGTGCAGAAGGCTAACGGCAAATGGAGGATGTGTACAGATTATGTGGATCTTAACCGTTGCTGCCCTAAAGATCCATATCCCCTGCCCAACATCGATCGCATGGTCGATGATTCATCTGGTTACCAATATCTCAGCTTCATGGACGCCTATTCGGGGTACAACCAGATTCCGATGTGGGAGGGAGACCAGGAGAAAACTGCCTTTATCAATGACCGCGGTGTTTTCTGCTACACCGTCATGCCTTTTGGACTGAAGAACGCCGGCGCTACCTATCAGCGCATGATTAACAAAGTCTTTGAAGGGATGCATACAAAGCTGGTCGAAGTTTATATTGATGATATCATAGCCAAAACGCCCGCTGGAGGAGACCACATTGAAGATCTACGCCAAGTTTTCACTAGGCTTCGGCAATACAACATGAGGTTAAATCCTTTAAAGTGCACCTTCGCCGTTCCAGCAGGAAAATTCTTGGGATTCATGTTGACTCAACGAGGCATTGAGGCTAACCCCGGGAAATGTCAAGCAATCCTGGACATGCAGAGTCCCAAATGTTTGAGGGAGGTCCAGTCATTGAATGGGAAAGTGGCCGCTTTAGCTCGTTTCATGCCTAAGATGGCGCACAGGTCCCTCCCCTTGTATAAGGCGTTGAAGAAACACAAGAGTTTTGAATGGGGAGAGGAACAAGAGCAAGCCTTCCAGCAGCTCAAGGCCGTTCTCTCGAGTCCACCAATTCTGGTTAAGCCTGAACCAGGTGAAACGTTAATCTTATACTTGGCAATATCCGATGAAGCTCTAGGTGTAGCCTTGGTGAAAGAAACCCCTGAAGGGCAGAGACCGGTGTACTTTATTAGTAAAACGTTTCAGGGGGCGGAAGGAAGGTATCAGAAGATTGAGAAAGCTGCCTTGGCAGTTGTGTGGGCGTCACGACGGCTGAGGCCTTATTTTCATGCGCACCCAGTATTGGTGAGAACGGATTTGCCACTCCGTTCAGTGCTCAGCAAACCAGACCTCGCCGGAAGAATGATAAAGTGGTCTATCGAGCTGTCTGAATTTGAAATTTCATATGAGCCTCGAGGAGCCATCAAAGCGCAAGTGTTGGCCGATTTTGTAGTAGAAATGACTGGGGCGGACCCAACCACCCCTCGAGCGCATTGGACCATCTACGTCGACGGCTCGTCGAACAGCAAAGGTTGTGGAGCAGGTGTGGTGGTAGAAAGTGATGATGGTGTGCACTTAGAAATTTCCCTCCGATTCAATTTCAAGACCTCCAACAATCAAGCTGAATACGAAGCATGCTTGGCCGGCCTCCGTGCGGCGATTGACATCGGAGCATCAACAGTTACACTCTGCAGTGATTCCCAGCTGGTGATTTCGCAAATCCAGGGGGAGTACCAGGCGAAGGAACCACAACTTCAATTGTACTTGAATTGTGTTAATGAGTTGAAGGGAAGATTTGAAGTTTTAGAGTTCAAGCATGTGCCCAGGGAAGAAAATACCAGAGCGGACATCTTGTCAAGATTGGCAAGTACAAAGCAGCCTGGTAGCACAACAACGGTGGTTCAAAGCACTTTGACATCACCCAGTATACCTCTGTATCCTTCTCTGAATGCTGTCATGGTGAGCTATCCATATGAGGATTCTTGGGTCATTCCCTATATTCGTTATCTGGCTGATGGTCAACTTCCCACTGACGAGAAGGAAAGGAGACGAGTAAAGAGGGAGCTGCCATATTTTACTATGGTCGATGGTGTTCTCTACAGAAGGGGGTTCTCTGTCCCATATCTTTCATGTTTAAGAGAAGATGAAGTTCAAGCGGTCTTAACCGAGGTACACGAGGGGCAATGTGGGCACCACGCTGGAGGCCGAAGCCTAATGAGAAAAGTCCTCAGGGCTGGATACTGGTGGCCTACTGTGAAGCAAGATTCCGCAGACTTCGTGAGGAAGTGCGACGCTTGCCAAAAATTCTCCAATCTCCACCATACACCAGCCCAAGAGTTATCTTCATCTGCTGTGCCTTGGCCGTTCTACCAATGGGGCCTTGATATTTTGGGTCCGTTTCCCACTGCGCCAGGAGGTATCAAATACTTGATTGTGGGGGTAGACTACTTCACCAAATGGATCGAGGCAGAACCAGTAGTGCATATCACTTCTGCACGTACAAGACGTTTCATGTACGAAAATATCATTGCTCAGCTCGGGGTGCCAGGGCGGATTGTGACTGACAACGGCACCCAGTTTACAGACAAAAAGTTCACGGATTTACTTGAAGGACTGGGGATAATTCAGATATTCTCATCTGTTGAACATCCCCAAACCAATGGGCAAGCAGAGGTAGCTAACCGAGAGGTGCTAAAGGGGTTAAAGAAGCGTCTGGGAGAAGCTAAGGGAGGATGGACTGACCAGTTATGTCATGTTCTATGGGCATACCGCACTACGCCTCATTCTTCAACTAACGAATCCCCATACCGGCTAACGTACGGGGTTGAGGCGATGATTCCAGTGGAGTTACAAACAAGATCGGCTCGTGTGGAGTATTTTTCAGCTGAAGATAACAACGCCAATTTGGCATCAGAGCTGGACGTCCTTCAGGAGTTGAGGGAAGAGGCCTTCGTCAGAGATCAGGCAATAAAAGCAAAGGCAGCACTCCGGTATAATAAACGTGTCCAGTACAGAGCTTTCAACACCGGAGATCTTGTTTTGAGAAAGGCAAGTGTGGGGAATAAATTCGCCCACCAAGGAAAGCTAGCACCGACGTGGGAAGGCCCTTATAGAGTTTCTGAAGTGACTGGAAAAGGGTCATACCGGTTGGAAGAACTTGATGGAACTCCAATCCGCAACAAATGGAACACTCAGAACCTACGAGTTTATTACAGCTAGTTGGTAAGACGGCGTGTACTCTTTTTCCTTACTTGAGTTTTTTCCCATTGGGTTTTCTCAAGAAGGTTTTAACGAGGCATGACCCCAACTACGCTCTTCATGTAATTTACTTTCAATTTTAATGAGAATACATCTTAACCGCCCTATCATTCTCACTTTTCTTATGTGTTGTGATTTATAGCCGTAGTTTAATACGCAAACACCTCAGGACGGATGAACTCAACTACCAATTCCGTAGTTGATGATATAACTCCTCGAGGAACTGATGAAGACCCCTCAGGACGGATGATCTCAATCACACATCGTGTGTTTTGTCGATGTAACTCCTTGAGGTGGAATGGGTTGTAGGGCTGGTCCTTTCTCAAGGCCACAAACCGAACCCCATTCGAAGACTACATGGGTTGTAGGGCTGGTCCTTTCTCAAGGCCACAAACCGAACCCCATTCGAAGACTACATGGGTTGTAGGGCTGGTCCTTTTTCAAGGCCACAAACCGAACCCCATTCGAAGACTACATGGGTTGTAGGGCTGGTCCTTTCTCAAGGCCACAAACCGAACCCCATTCGAAGACTACATGGGTTGTAGGGCTGGTCCTTTTTCAAGGCCACAAACCGAACCCCATTCGAAGACTACATGGGTTGTAGGGCTGGTCCTTTCTCAAGGCCACAAACCGAACCCCATTCGAAGACTACATGGGTTGTAGGGCTGGTCCTTTCTCAAGGCCACAAACCGAACCCCATTCGAAGACTACATGGGTTGTAGGGCTGGTCCTTTTTCAAGGCCACAAACCGAACCCCATGCGAAGGCTCGGGCGCAGTAGGCCGGTTCACACAGGAAACCGCGCTGAACCCCGAGTAACGGGCGCAGTAGGTTCAGGATTAACCCTGATCCGAACCCCGTGTTGAAGGCTTGGACTGTAGGATTGCACCGAACTCCAAGTACGGTTAGTAGGATCGAACCGAATACCGTGTGAAGACCTGAGATGTAGGACCAAACCGAACCTCAAAAGAAAGGCGTAAAGGCTTACCCTTGTCAAAGCGCCAAAAAATTCAAAAGGCAATGTCCGTCCTCAGTGGTGGAATATCCACCCCGGAGCGGTTGAACGCTGACGTACCCGCTCTACATCTTCGAGGACAGATAAGGATTTCTATCTTTTAAGAAGTTAAAAGGTAATCTTTGAGATAAACTCTCCCTTCCCAATGAACTTACGCTTGGGGACAGGGCGTGCTTTAACTTAATTGTCATTTATTCATTACAATTTGTTATCTTAATCCAGTGTGATAGGTACGCTTTAAGTAACTAGGTAACCACGCAGAACGGATTCGCAAAGCATTGGAAATAATAAAGTGTTTTGTATAACACCAAGTTATTCAGCACTCACACATTGGATGCAAACAGTTAAGGAAAAGTAATAATGAATCTTATTTTCAAAAAAAAGGAAATATGCAGGTTACAAAATGTTTTAAAGCTGGAGCCGATCCCAGAACACGGCTATGAGTGAAAGCATAAAATTAAGAGGCCGGTGCTTGATCCTCCACAGTGGGCACTCCCGCCTTCTCCGCCTGGTCCTCCACCCCAGTTTGGGCATCTTCTGGTGCTTCAGCTCCAGAGGCAGCAGTGGACGTTGTAGGCTCCATACTTTGGCCTTCTGGGAGGGGAGGCAGTTCGTACAGAGATGCATGGGGTTCATGGTGCGATCCGTCCTTATGAACTTCTACAAGTCTTCCCCCATGGAACTCGAAGAACGGATCTAATCCGTATAAATTCAGCTTTACTCCAGGGTTACGATAATAGACTTGACGAAGGGCCAGGCCGAAAGATTCATACGCCACATTTTTGCATATATCCAAGGCTTTGGCAGCCTTGGCCTTTGCAGCAGCTAGTCTTCTTTGAACCTTGGCATAATCCTCTTCTGAAGGCCCAGCACTCGCACCACCCTTTTTGAGTTCATCAATTTGGGCTTGCATCTCCTTCCGAATAGACTCCCACTCCCCAAGGTCCTTGTTGCGACCCTCCTCCATAACTTTGAGATCGTCAGCAAGCTTAGCCGATCTCTTCTTCTCCAGTTGTAATTCTTCTTCAAGGAGGGGTATGGATTTGTTTTTCTTCTGGAGGTCGGCAACTTCCCGCTCTAGGGCCTTGTTTGCAAAATAAACTTGGCTTGCCTCTTCAGTCTTCCTCTGGAGCGTTTCTTTAATTTTCTTCAATTCTGATTCCACCCCTCTATGAACTTCAGCTTGCTTGGCCGCGAATTTCTCCTTCACCGCGAGTTCGGTCTCAAGTTTTTCAACCTGATCCATATAGTCAGCTTTCTCGCTCAGGGACTCAAGCAGGCCTGACAGTTCATCAAGTTGCCAACGCCCAGCCTTGCAAGCACCTCGGACCTCAGCAGCGTCGAGGGAAGGGCGGAGGCAATACCGTGCCTTTGGGAGAGTAGGAGGCATAGATCCTTGAAACCACAAATAAGGAGAAAGGAAGGAGTCACGCGGAGGATCGAACGCCGGAGGAGGACCGTTCCCAGAATCCGGTTCTGAAGCATTTTGAGAAGAAGGTGCAGAGAACTCAGGAACGGGTTCCTTTCCCTTGTCCTTCTTTAATTCAGTTTCTTCGGCCGTCCTCTGACGCTTCTTCACAGGGTCATCAGAGGAGGGCTTCTCTTGATTTGCCTTCTTTACAAGATGCCTCTTCTTCTTCTTTTTCTCTGGGACGGCCTCCTCGCTACCCGCTCCAGCGGCCTCAGTTGCTTCTTCGGTTTCCTCCTCGTCGAAGAGAGGAACCTCATCTCCTACCGCAGAAGTCAGAGGAATGAGGGGAGTTTTAGTGGCGTTCCTCTTCGCCTGGATGTCATTTTCTTCAGAAGAGGAGTCATCGTCAGCCATCATGGTCCTTAACGACAACATCTCTGGGCAGGCTTTTTCAATTTGTTCTGCAAAACAAGAAAAGTTGAATAAGCATACAAGAAGAAAAATAACTAGAGCGGAATAACCATACAACAAAAGGAGAATAAGAGCGGATGTTACGGAGGTAGGTGTTTTTGATGCCATCCTCGGCCAAGAGAAGACGGCTGGAGAACCCTTTGAGGGTCTTTGAGGCCGTCTGCAGGGCGCTCAAGACCTCAACAGAATGAGGGGAAAGTTCGCTCTCATCTGTATAATAAGCACGGCTCATGAGAAGAAAATGCTCGTGCGTCCAGCTAAGGGGAAACTTGGTAAACCCCTCTTTATTCCGCCAGAAGACCGGCTTATTTGGTTGGATCTGGACCCGCGTGTAGTAGTGTTTGAAGGAGCGCCCATCTACCTTTGCGGATTCCGTATAAGACTTGAAATTTACAACCCTTGAGTCACTACGGAGAGTAATGAACCCAAGGCCGCCCTTCTTATTAGCTCGGCGGACCACTTGGCAATAGTAAAATAGCTTGGCCACAGTGGCGGAGAAGCCAAAATGCTCCCCCAAAACTTCCAGAGCCCGGACAAGACTCCAACCGTTGGGATGTAGTTGTGAGGGGGCACAATCTAAGAAACGCAGGACGGCCATCTGAAAATCCGTCAAGGGAAAGCGTACTCCCAGCTTTAAGAAAACGAAGTCGTACATGTAGACCGACCTCGCGTCAGGGACGCTGTGGCATATTCTTTCAGAAGGATGCGGAGCCATCACAGCGTATCGCGCTTTGTACTTCTTATCCGAATATATCTTACAGCGGAAAGAAACCGTGCGCTCCTCCTCACTTGCATGGTGCGAAGGGATCTCTAAGAACTCCTCTTCCACCCAGCAATAAGGTTTTTCCCTGCTGAGTTTCTCCCAATCAAGCCGGTGTGCCACAACATTGACACACCCTTCAGCAGAGCGGAGAAACGGTGTTTTTCCACGTCCTGGAAGATCCATGGTTGTGCAGGCGCGGTGGAATGCGTAGGTGCTGTGATAAAAAGCAACATCGTCAGAGAGATAACCTTCAGCACTTGACCCCTCATCAGAGCGGCTGGTAGCCCTCGAACCAAGGGGAACCTCAGAGCGACGAGAGGAAGAAGACGCTCGTGAGGAAGAAGCTTCGGCTCTCTCTGAGCGATGACGCCCAGCCACAGGAGGATTCGCTGGAATCCTCCCACCACGGTGGCTAAGGGGGGCACGAGAGCCAAACCTCCCCCTATTTGAAGGACCAGCGTGGCCTGCTCTAGGGCGCATGATGGAAATAGAATGACTAAAATTGCAAGGAGTGAAGGAAAGGGAGGTTACCTAAAGGAAGAGGATCTTTGAGAAGTTGGAGACGACAAGGAAATTCCAAGGAAATTTGAGCAGAGTTTCACTAAGCTTGAGGACAAGTATGGATTCCAAAATCTGCTAAGAGTTCCTTTTATAGGTAACGAAGAAACACAGTGCTTCATCGAAGGTCACAAGGCTTGCATCAAAACGCGACCCTTCAAATTGAAACGACTCCGTCGTTTCACCACAAACGGGCGCGAAAAAAGTAACGTTTCAGTAAACGTTTTGGCAAAATGGGCCCCCACACAGTTTGAATCCAGGCCCAATAAGCCCAATCGACGGTTACACTCTTGAGCAATGATGGCTCTTGCATAAAAAACGCATTTATTGTCTAATCATGTTGTGCGCATTTAATGCCTCCCAACCACTTTTCGAATACCAAGGGTTTCGATTTTCAAAGACTCTTGGGATTTCCATTATTTAGTTTATGCTGTCTGAATCCGTTGTACGCAACGCGAGAAGGGCGGTCACTCGTTTACTAGAGCGGACGCCACCGAGCTCCCAGAGACTTACAAGAATGTACTACCGGCATCCAGACTTCTCCTAAGAGTTGTGTAGCTCATATAAGCAACTTAACAGTCCCTCATACAAGCTAGGGGACAGATGATCCGGTCTAGATACCGGCCCCCATACTTGTGACGTCAGACTGACCTCATATAAGGATAACCGGTGTCCTGGTTCAATGTTGACACACCGGATATCCGTTGTCTGGCCGTCCGCCCTCACTCCACGACAACATCATTCATTTTCTCCATATCGGTTCTACGTTCATCTTTACAGGGTGTTTATATAATTGTTGGCTTTTCAGTCACAGTAAGAGAAGAGTCCCTGATAACTTATCAACGAAGACACTGTTTGTAGCAAAATACGTCACATCAATGGCTTCAGAAAGTAAGTGGGCCTGTCAGCAGATTATGCGGAAAAGGTGATTATCCTCTCCTCTCCCTAGAGGATTGTACTCTGATAATTGACCTACCCTCCTGACACATTCTGAAAGTCGAGCCACTTTGATTGACACAATATACACGCAATCAGAGCTAAGGGACCCACCTGCATCCAACGACTCATTTCTCTTACGTTCAACTATAAGAAGCCCATATCAACACACATGCATGGCATCGTTGTTCTACCTCACGCTTTACTGTTACTACGCTTGATTATTCATTAAGTTCATACACTCTTCTAACTTGAGCGTCGGAGAATCTTCGCAGGTGGCACCACCTTTCGCCCCCCTACAACGCGAATCGTTGGTGTAAAGGATCTCCAGGACAACAAGACCGGCCTTTCCCACTGAGAGACCGGATAAATACATCGGATATACACTGCTCCGGTGTGCAAACCCTAAAAACACCTGTACTCTTGTGGCTGGTCTCACACCGGATCCTAGACCCCGGTCCAGACCACATATAAATATATGAACAGATGAGAATAATTTCTTTTCACCTTAAGGGATGGCAATAAAATATTTTCGAGGTAATATATTGTCTAATTAATAAATTTACCATGATAATAAGCGTTAAAGATAATATTCAAAGAAAAATTGAAAAGTAACCAAACATATTTTATGATTTTTTTTTGGAAATTATATAACTATAAATCTCATTCCCAGAAAATAAATTACTTAGTACTATTATTAAAAGATTTTAGTATTATTAAAAGATTCTGGATATAAAATGCTATATTCATTGTTCATGTAAAGATTTTTACATTATTCATCAACTAATTAAAAATTATGTTACATAACTTTTAAATAATTATTATAAAAATCATTTTTTTCAAATAGTTTTTTGAATCTAAAACCCTAATAGAAGCTATTTTATTTATCCTACTTTTTGTGGCATTGTATATATGTTTGGTTATCCTTTAATATTATTGATGAGCACATGCAGAGAGAAGTGATTCGTGTAGTGGCTTCTACTTTGGTTTTTTGTTTGGTACATGAAAAAGCCAAACAAGAGATATATGGCTACAAAGATTCTGGTTGATATTTTAGCAATTTTTGGCAATCACGTGGGCAACAGAAAAGTCTCGAAAGAGGAAGAAGAAACTGATTTCTCACTGCATTACAAAACAATGAAAGGAAAAACAGAAAATAACAAACTTTTAAGTCACAAGTTGCACCCCACTCTTGTCATTATCATGTGCCTTCAATCATGATCAAGATTTTATTTCCATTCAAGAGTGTAAGGCATACGAAACATTTTATTCTAGAAAAGTTTCATTTTTGAAATTGAGATTCTAATGAATAAAATTAGAAAAGTTTTAAAATTTTGTTTAGCAATCACTCATTTTTATAAATAAAAAAAACATAAAATGAATGTATTATTCTTATAGGGACTTTATGTATTATGGTGGGCATATAAAATTTTTAATTTTTTTAAAAAGATTTTATTTTACGAGATAATTTTATCATCTTATAATAAGGATAAGACTTTTTTCTCTCCATGTAACATTTTAGTTATTGAAACTAATTATTTGTGCTATAGAGAATTAATAAATAAATTATTTGAATTATTTTGAATTAAATTATATTAATTGAGGAATTTTTAATTGATGAGGAGATTAAATTAATTAATTACTGATGATTAATTATGAAATTAGATTAGATTAATTGTGATGGTAGAATATTAATTACCATGAGATAAAAGTAAAATGTATTTATTTAAAAGAAAGAAAAGAAAAGAGAAATGAATTTGGAAAAAGAAAAAGAAAGAAAGAAAGAAAGAAAGAAAGATAGAAAGAAAGAAAGAAAATGGGCAAATGGTGATTATACCTTATGTATAACAAATTGCTTTTCACTTTCTTCTTCCATCATCTTCACGCATGCTTCTCCTTCTTCTTCTCTCGTCTATGGTAGCGTGAGTATAGGAGGTGATTGGCCTATAATTCCTAGTCAAAACTTGAAATTAAGAGTACCATTACGATCGGGGAAGCAAGATGAGTCAATGGGCATGTTCAATTTCTTGTTTCCTTCTCTCCCTCTCTAAACTGAGCATGCACTTGGATATGGGGTTGTGGGGTTTCTTTGGATTTTAGGAATTTGGAGCATAAAGATGTTAAACCCAGCTTTTGGGAACTTAAATATGATATCTGACATAAGGGGTTGTTGTTTCAGTGTTGCTAGGTGATGGAGCGAGTGTCGAAAAGTCGTTAAGCAGAGCGGAACTTAGGATTAGAGGTCAAACGTGAAAACGGTAAGCTTCGGGAACCTTGAATTGAAATTTGAAACTATTTTAACACATATTCTTAATTAAATTTCACGCGGCTATAAGACATGATTAACATAACAATCATAAATCATCACGCAGACTCAATTTCATACATTACATAATAACTATCGCAAGCCATAATCTTTTAAAATCATCATACTCACCATTTCATCAATTGGAAACTCATTCTTGTATTCATCAGTCATATTATTTCCTTTTTCGAACTCTAATTGGAGTTGATACCCAAATTCTAATTAATTAAGACTCCAGACACCCCCGTACCTTAATTCCAAGCTTTTGCTAGTTGCTCTTGGTGTCAGTTACGTCCAATAACTATAATTCAACAGGATCACAGATCCAATTAGTGTTCCTGTTAGGAAACCATATACATAAGTCTAGGTCTGCCCCCAAATCTGGGTGTGGCGCCCTAAATCTGCTATTCAATATTATAGTTATCTACTTCTAATTAATAAAAAAAAAGTAGGGGAAATTTTTCACGTTTATTTTTCATCCCTTAATTAAGGCACACCACAATTCAAGACTTACCATGACTACCCTAGATCTAATTGGAAACCAACCCATATGTGAAGATATAAGAAGATGAAAGTTAATCAAGTACCTAATCAACTTCATCATTAATATAGAAAATTGTCATGCACAAGTCCTCCATTACTCACATTGAACATTGATCATTCACATTCAAGATACATACTCATAACTAGGAAATATACATCACATTATCTCATCCTACACACCATGCACCAACTATATAATGAAAATTCAGCATTTGCACTAACATAATCAAAACTTCATAAATCTACTCCATAACCACTTCTATGCAACATACACAACTTTGTGACATAATCTCAACTTTCATGCATAATATCCTCATTCATAAAGGTTCATGTTCACCAACCTCCAACATACTAACAAGGTCATAACTCAATCTCTACATCTAAATATATCAACAAATAATCTACAAACCCATTCAAAATTCCAAAAACCTAGGCATTTACATCAATAGTCAAGCTATACAAACATAATGCCTATACACATTAAATTCTACAAAGAATTTAAATCGTTGTGTTCAAAAAGAATGTCAGCCAAGGCAAACAAAATACCCTCTTCACACCACGCCACCTCCACAAAAAGTGTATCACTCCACCATCCCAACCTACATCACAAGGCTAAAATGGACAACATGGAGAATGAGTATATTTTCTCAATGATAAACAATTATAATGATAAGTCATGCATAGTGAAGCAATCATACATATTTTCCTTCAACATATCCAATCTCATTGTTATAACATATAGGCCATAATTTGACAATCAAATACATACATCATTTACCATAAATGCTAACTCATGCCAAAAGCCTTAAGTATTAATCTCATGTCACCAACAATGGTCATCACTACACTTATACAATAGCCGACAACACCAATAATATTTCTCAATTCAAGATACTCATGAGACATAATCATTTTGGGTGCTCAAATTCAAATGCCATGTACTCACAAATAATGCATATGCTAGCCAACAATTAATGCATATGCAATAAGACCAACTTGTATAGTTTTCATTTTCTCTTCATGTGCATATTTCACTCATGTGACTACAACCACGCATAGTTGTTTGATATTTAGAACCAACGCAAGGTTTCTTTCTCAAGATCAACGCAAGATCAATAAAACATGTCACATGGTATCCACTACGACCACACATAGTCATTTATAAAATCAACCAACGTAAGGTTGTTATTCTCAAGATCAACGCAAGATCATTAATTATCACATGTGAGATATATTATGCAGCCATAAGATGCAAAGTGTGTACATGATGGTCTCAATTTTTACATAATCTCATTTCATTATCATACATAAGTCAAAAGAGCACATCAAAGGTATATCACCATCACACTCATCAATTTACCAGCAATGTCATTCAAGAGTCTTACTTTAGATATTCGTCACACATAGCAACAATAAAAACAACCAAGGCCAACATGCAAATATACATCACACATACATACACTATCAACACCAAAGCCATACATTTAGAAAATAAACTCCTCTCCTACCTCAAGAGAAGTACTCTGACGGGTTGGAGGAGTTGGATGGTTCCGTTTCGTAAGAACGGTCAAAGCCTACATTTTTAATAAGTATAATGTCACATCAAATATTATTCTATCATTAAATCAATGTTAACAACTAGGTCTCATTTTAAAGATACATAAATATATTCTTGTTTGTGAAACTTTTTCATGCTTATGCCTTCTCCATCTTGGAGGTTTGGAATTTAAGTTATCCTTATCACACTTTCCCAATGTCTTAAGGATTTAAAGTTCATTATTTGTAATTAGACAAAATTCAAAGAGTTATTTATTAGGCTCCCCAAAGCCTTAATTAAATTGTTCACTTCATTATGTTTCATTATTAATAGTTTCCCCTTTAGAAGACATAAGTCTCTCATCACTAAGTAATTCAAGTAAATTTTGTTCTTTATCCCCCTAAGACAACTAATTGTCACTAATGGTCTTCACACATTCAAGTGTCTTATTATTAGTTTTTAAAACAATCAATCATTCATAATAATTTTCTATTATTACCAATTACAAGTAACATTTCATAACCAAGACCATTCCTAATCCTACATCATGACTTAAGTCCTATAGTCCACTTTCATGACAAAGTCACCTATCACCAACAACAACATTCTCTTAGTCTATCTATTAGCTTTTTCATGCCTAATGTGTTCTAATAATATTTTCTAGACCATTAGTCTTTCTTTCAACTCCAATAGTTCATAATTGTTATCAAATCCACTTCTACACTACACATATTTCCTTCCTAATCTTTCTTACCCAATAACCATTCAAATTCTCAAACTACACTTATTAGCACTTACACAATTTCATAATTACTCTTTTAAGTCCTAAAGTGCTCTTAACAATTTTTATTCACCTTAGCAACACACTTACCCTTTACTAGTTCACATAACACTTCACTTAACTCATGACATTTTACACACCATATCAACCAATAATCATCCAACACCAATTCTAACTAATAACCCACATCTAACAAGAGTTTTCAAGTTATTAGCAAGGTCAATATCTTATTGGACCTATTATGCCTCTTTACCACTTTTACTATCCAAGAGAATTTTAAAGCTTAGCATTAATTCTTTACTTTTCTACAATTCATCAAATAAATTCTAGAGCATCATTCAAAGTCCCATAATCACTTCTAAATCATTCTTAAGCCATTTCAAGTCCAAAATACAATTTTTCCTCTAAATTAAAGTAAGTCATCAACTTAGGATTTTTCACCTAATACCATCCAAAACCAAATTCATTCATTTCAACACCACCAATTCATTTCAATACACTAACTTAGACCTCATAATCATTCTAAAATCATCCAAAATAATTTAGGTCTCCTAATTGTAATTTCTTTCACCAATTAAAGTAAGCATCAAGGTTCCAATTTTGCATATAATCTAATCAAAGCATCCATTAAGCACAATACATACATTAAACTCAATTCTAACAATCAATCGCATTCTAATTCAAGTACATAATCATGTTTCTAACAACACATAAAATTCCCAATGGTCTCCTAACCTAGGTTTTGGTTCCACATGCAAAAATTCAACAATTCTAACACTAACAACATCATTTCTAACATCAATTTAACATCAATTCAAGATTTAGAATGAGTTCAAGAGCTTACCCCAATAATGGAGAAACCCCTAGAATTTCAAGAATAGGGAAAATTGGGGAAAATGAGACCCAAGTTCACCAATGCCTCAAAGAACACAAATAAAGCTCTCCTTGCCTTGAAATTTTCAAAATCACCTAAGGGGAAGGAGATGGAATTTGGTTTTGGTGATGGGATTCAAGAGAAAGTGATGAAATAAGAGAAATGGAAAGAGATAGAAGAGGAACAAGGTCCTATGGCACATACCTAAGCCTTCCTTCAAGAAATTTCACAAACACTCCCATGGAAGATGGCATGAATGTGACGCACATGAGAGGAGAAAGGCTGTTTGGTTTTCCCAGCTAGAGCAGCAGCTGATTTCATGAATTGCAAAGGGAAGGAGAGGGAAAGCTCTTTAGTTTTTAGGTGAAATGACCCATGTGCCCTTCACTTAAAATTTTTGGCTCCAAGGCTTAAATTTTTGTCAATTCACCATCTTGGGCTTAAAAAAATCTGATGGAAATAACCCATTATAGCATTCATGGTAAGCTCATTTAATTGGGAGAAAGTCGTCGTGTTTTGGTTTGAAAATGAAGCGTTTTGGCCGCCCAGGACCCCCCGTACGTCTTATTAATTATCTATAAATTTTTTTCTGGGTTTATTTTTGGGTTTAAAATATTTATTTGAGTGTTTTTTAATACTCAATAATTATTTTTGGGTTAGTGAATTTTTGAGGCCCAATTGAGGCCTGTTGCCCAAATCAGTCATTTTCTGACGTTAAATGACGCCGATAAATCCTGAATAATTCACAATAAATTCCACGAATGCTCAAATTAATTTTGGTTCATCTTTAGGACATAAATATTCATTACCAATATTTATCTAATGTTTCCCAACCCGTTGGGTCCGTCTCTGTATTCTGCTCGTACGCTGTTCGTCAAATAAACGACGACAGTAATCGTTCTATTCGCTGTATTAACCGGGGTCCTCAATTAATTTTTCTAATGTATAGGGCATCAAATGATTATTTTCTATAATTATTCTATTTATTCGCTCTAATTAATTAATTTTACTTAAAATTTGGGATGTTACACTGGGTCCGCGCACCCAAGTCTAGGTCTACCCCAAAACTAACTCCTATCATACGAAACAACTCCAAACTTATTTCTAAAACTTTTGAAGCTTACCTTGACAACTTTCAGCTCTGGTTCCAAGTTCTTCTTCGTTCAATGACTTCTCGAAGCTCGACCCGTTACCTACAAATACCGAAACAAAGAACTATTAGTCATTTACCAACACCCACAGTGTAAACCTTTATTTTTAAGCTCTACATGCAAAAATTCCATGGAAAATCAAAACCACCATGCTCAACACCATTTTCGGTTTGAAGAAAGAAACATGGAAAATGAAAATTGAAACCACCATATGATTCACGCCACCTCCACGATCACAATGCTACCCTTAATTTCGAATTTCAGCAACAATTTCAATCTCTACCAAGCCGTGTAATGTACAACCATGTAGAGAGGAAGAGGCTTTGATTTCTCTCGTGGTGCCTTATGCGTGAGAGGAAGGAGGTGAAACCTTTTTTATTACCTTAAGGGCATTTAGGTCATTATTGTATTTTCTCTTTTCTTTTCTCTTTATATTAATCAAGGTGATTGAATTTACCTTTTACCCCTTGGTAACTCTCCCTTTTATCACATCATTTAATTAACTCAATTCCAAAATTTAACCCAGCAATTTAATTAAATTGGATTTCTTAATTTACTAACTCACAATTTAACTTAATTCGTTGCTCAATTAATTTAATCAATTTACTTAACTCAATAATATTTAATTATAAAAAACTGGGATGTTATATTTCTCCTTCGACCATCATCAATCTCCATCACTGTTTAATACATAGAGAGTACAAAAAAGAAAACACACAAATATACGTCGTACAAAAACAAAACAACATAAACCTTTCACCACAATCCTTCTATCACCTACCACTAATGTTAACCAAACAAACCTCAAAATATTAATACCAACCTTAACCATAAACTCAACCTTCCATCACCATCAATCAACAACCTAAAACATAAAACCCTAAAAATCCATATTTGGAAACTCAAAAACCCTTTATCTCTTCCTTTCTTTAATTTAGCCCTCCTACAACCACCACCTTTCCTCCACACGCACACTACCTCATTGTCATTGAGAATCTCCGATCGAAACATGTCTCACATTTTGATCCACCTCCCTTATTGTGTGAAGCCGTTTGAGAAGCCACTCCGACCAACCACCATCATGAGGTTATGGTGTTGATCTTTCTCCCTCACCGAGATGCATTGTGTTGTGAGCAGAACTCTTTCTTCCACCATGCTTTTTCATTGACTCTTAAATGGGAATAGGGGCTAGGTTATATTTATATTTTTGTTTAATAAATTAATTAAGTAGGGAGAAGTTGTGATGAGATTGTGGTGCTAGAGAGGAAGAAGGGATAAAAAGGGTCACATAGGATTCTTAAAAAGTTTAATAGATTTATTAATTAATTGATGACATGTGTTGTGTTTAACAAAGAAAAACTTAAGGTATGGACCATCTCCGTGAACAGAAAAATTTACAAGGATATGATACTAACATTTTTTTAAATAAGGACCTAGTTCTAACTCTGAAATTTTATAAAGACTTATGTCATATTTAAGTTTATTTATATTTATATTTATATTATATTATTACTATTAATAAAAAATAACCAAAAAAAATAATTATTATACATTCATCATTTAACAATAATTTTTCACCATTGAGAGTTTTTTTTTCCAACCAAACAAAAGGAAAGGGTGAACGTTTTCTAAGTTTGAATGCAATGTGATGTTTTCGTCTCCAAGTATTCCTACAGCTGAAATGCCAATTGGCTATTATTTAAAAAGTGCATTATCTTAAAATGAAATTATTATAATCATAAGAATTTGAAAGTTTATTCAAATAAAAACTTTCTTATTTTTTTAAAAACCAACATCTGAAAAATTAATTATAAATATAAATATTAAAATACATTGAGATAAAATTATTTTATATAAATATTAAAATACATTGAGATAAAATTATTTTATGTTATTAACCAATCACAAATTTGCATATAAAATATTAATAATTTTAGTTTTGCTTACATCAAAAGTTACAACTTTTGTATTTCTTATTTAATTTTTTATGAATGTTAATTTTTTTATACTAATAGGATAAAATTAATTAAACTCTATTAAACCAAACTTAAATTTTCCTTTTATCTAACTTGTATTAGGTATTTATTATTTAGGTTAAAATATCTTTTTAACCTTCCTAAAGTCTAAGATTTAGGATAAAACCCCTCAAAAATTTAATCTAGACTTTTAACCCTTAAAAAAATTTAGGGTTTATAAAATTAAGGAAACATTAACTAATAAAGTGACAGTGACGTGGTTAACAAGTGACAAATTTTTAAAAATAAAAAAAATAAAAATTTCATATCATTATTTACAAAATTTTCTTAAAAAATACTACCTCCGGTTCCTAATATAAGCAAATTTTAGTGGAATCTTTTGGTCCTCTAATATAAGCAAATTTTGCTTTTCCAATATCATTAAATAAATCTATACCAGAAATACCCTTCTTAAAGCTTTGTTGAGGCGGTTAAATATTTTCGTTTACCGGGAATATTAAAAACGCACTTGCACAGCAATTTACGATTTGCACAGCAATTTACGATAAGGAGGCACTGTGTATATTGAAAACATAATTTATGACCAAGTATATTAAAAGCACATCAAGTCTCGCTTAACGTCATTCTGTTCATGTATTTAACCAATCTAAGAACCTCTTCATGTGAACCTGGAAAATGAGTGTACAACATGGTAATGGAGCTTCACTTTCCATGGAGGTTTGTGACAGTTGTGATGAAGTTTTTAATTTGATTGTTGAAGATTCTTTAGAGAATGATGTCCAGTCTATACATAATGAAAAAGACATGGAAATTGGGTCTGGATTGATTATGGATGACTCATTGAAGAAAGATGGGAAAGTAACTACACATGAAGAGGCATGTAACTACTATGAAGAAATTTTGATCGTTCCAGATTCATTGGAGAATGATGTTAGTGCAAATTACAATGAGAGAGACGATGAAGCTAAAAGTGAAATATCAAGTGGAGGTAAGTTAAAGCTTTGTTTTGATCTAAATGAAGTTCCATATGAAGCAACGTCAATAGCAGAAAGGCATGCGGTTCTAGCCAAAGAAGTGAGCATATTCACTCGTGATGCGAAAAATAAAATGAAGATGGGTGCGGAGAAATCAAGTCAAATGCCTGAAAAAGAACTTGTTGATTTGAATAAGAAGATTTTTGACCTCAACAAGTTACCTAATGAGGACCTTGACTTTGGACTTCAAAATGAAGAATTGAACAAAGTGGTTCATGAAATGCTAAAAATTTATATACCAAGATTGTACTGCTGATTGTGTTCCATTATTGGAAAGTTCATTTTTAATTATTGCGTATTTGTTTATCATATTGATTATAAAGTTTGGTTTCTTTATGAGGTTATTATAAGAAATGAAGATGGGATAGTAGCTGGTTGTAATAGGATGGCAATTTATCAGTAGCACGTGATCAACTTTTTGCATATAACTGATAGTTTTCTGTCATATGTACTCAACCAAAATTGCAAGTCCATAGTCACATAAACTGAAAATACAAACAAGACAATATTCCACCAAACAAGATAATATATTCAACCAAAAAGACAACATCTGTCAAACTCTAACACTTCTACTTTAGGAGGTCTGCTAGCCTCACACAAAATGGCCAATGAATCTTCATTTTTATAGATTAGGATATTATACAATTTATAAATGCTAAATCACGTGCATCATGAATTAAAAAATCATATGCTAAAGTATAATAGAATCAAAAAATCGTATGCTTAGGATATTATACAATTTATAACTAAGCATGTTTAATTTGAGGTTATTTCAACACCAACCATGTCAAAGTGAAATATTTTCACTTTTATTTAATGATATTGAGACCTGTATAGTGGTTCAATGTAAACAAAATTTTTAACGAAACACAATCATACTTATTCTTGAACTCCATACTATGTTGCAGTGTCTATGTGTCTATAACTAGCCTGCAGCCAAAAGATAGATCATATAGAACTTAACTCCACAAGCATGCCAAAAATTCATCAGGTAGCATATAATAATTGATTAACTCAACAATCGTAGAAAAGACAAAGTTACTGGCTTGTGAACCAGATTTCCAAGTGCCTAATCCAATATCAGGTATAGAATGACCACTCAAGAGTTGAATGACTCTGTCTTAGTAACAAGTGGCTTAGTAACAAGTTGTTATCAATTGTCACTATTTTGTAAGCACTTCATAACTTCCTCAATAAGTTGGCGGTCACATTTTAATTCATTAGGCAGGCTTCCATGGTTAACCAACATGTCCTTCTTTATATGAGGAATCTTGTATCTATTTGATCCTTTAAGCTTCATGATCTCTATCATACATGCTTGAAGTGTAAGAAATATTTTATTGGAATTTTCACTTGAAAAGGAATCAAAAGATTTTTCCACAGCTTGAATAAGCTCATCAACTGATTTAGCCACTTCTTGTTGCTGTAATGATTGAATTGCATTGAAGAAACCAAGATCCAAAACATTCAAATCTGGAGAATTTGGTGGTTGGCATGTTAATCTAATGTCAAACCCGTCTTCTTGAGCCACCCTGCAAAATTCTTCATCGTCAACTTGAACATGACATCGCGCATTATCTTGTTGAATAAAAATTGGGTACTGTATGTCTTCTCTTGGCCATTTCTCTTTGATGGCTGGCAAAACTTTATTAACTAAGAACATCCGATTGACTTCCTTAGTGATAGAGGCAATTGGTTTAGTTTCAAGTGTTCCTGCTGCTCTATTAATGCTGTTCCTTTTTGCAGGAACTTTGGTCACCAAAGGAAACACCCCAATTTTTCCTGAGAATATCTCATTGCCTTCACTATCAAACCTTGGTCTAGCCACTGCAACAAGAAACATAACTTTACCAATGAAGTTTTTGTTCTGACATGTTCTATGTGGCTCATCCTCATTTGCAAGCAAGTAATAATTTGTGGATTTTTGGGTCATATAAAACCATTTTTCATCTATATGCACCACATTATGCATAGACTTGAACTTTGGATCATGAGGCATAGAAGTTTCTTCAAGCATGGATAAACAAAACTTAAGACGCGATTTCATATTCTCCTCTTTTAAATATGGCTTTAGCGTGTTTGAATGCCTCCGAATAGCTCCTTCTTTTAAATATTTTATCAACCTTTTCTTGTCAATGCCAGTTGAACATGATAAAGCTCGAAGCGTAACACGTTTAGATAATGGAACTTGACGTATTATGTCAGCATCAAACTCAATTCTTTTCCTGCCACAATTTTTGGTTTTCTTATGACAAACATCTCCTGTTTGCTTTTGTTGCTTCCAAATACGATAAATCACATCTGTCGACACTCCATGTAATGTAGCCACCCTTTTTGCCGTCCTTAGATTAAGCTTCCCACCAGAACATGAGTTTTGTAATATTGCAGAGACGGCCAAACGTTGTTCGTTACTCAAGAACTTACGTTTTCTAAGAGATGGTTGTGTCTCATCTTCAACTATGATGTTAGTGTCAAGTCCATCATTAATTGGTGTGTCATCATTAAGTATATCACCATGACTGTTTAGATGGTTTTCGGTTCCTATCAATGACAAAAATTACAGCATGATAGTACTACCTCAATTGTAACAATTGACATGTAAATTAAAGGTCTACACATACCTTGCGGCAAAATGATTGCATCTTGACTAAGCCCACTGAAAACATTCTGTTCGTCATTTTCTTCTTCTGCGTCTGCGTCTGATGCATCCTCATTTTGCAAAATGGATGATTTTTCTATAGAAGCTTTGTCTAATGCATTTCCTCTGTTTTCACGTGAATTGAAATCCACCTCAGGTGTTTTGCACAATTCAAAGGCAACATCTATATTTTGAATATTCAAATCAATTTGTAGAGGCATCTTTGCTCATCAAGTTTATGAGATAAATTGGATAATACTGACTGGAACTGTGAAGCTCTAATGAAATAAGAATGCAAAGAACTAATGGGTCTAATTCAATTTAAAGCTTTGTTTTATAAATTTTTTGTGTGTTATGATTTTGATTCAAGTCATCTCAAAATATTTTTGGAGGTAATCTTGGTTTAATTTATTCCGCCAACTATTTGAGTGAAAATTTTTGGAGGTAAGCTTGGTTTAATTTATCACGGGTGTAGTTAAAGTTCCGCCTAGAGAATACAAACAGCATGGAATAATTAAATTACCATCTAAACAGCATGAAGGGCATTTCTGTAAAGTACATCACATATTTAAGAAAATTAATGAAACTAACTGTCATTAACTAACCTTCTTAATATGTGTGAAGTTAGGTATTTTTGCTTATATTAGGAACCGGAGGTAGTACTTTATTCTCTTTCCCTCTTCCTCTTCATTTCCCAACCAGATCCCTAAACTTCAAATTAACACAGTTTTCAAATTCGTATCCATTCCATTCTCATTTTGTTTTCTTTTTAATTTTTAACTCCAAATCAACGTTTGAGCGTTTTGATTCTTCTCTTACCGTAATTAATCTGGTTGCTACAATATACCCATCCTCTCTGTTTCTTGTGTTCATGTCTAACAATGCAAGCTCAGTCAGAAGTATGCTCTCCTGTATCAATCCTACCGTCCCTATCAACATCACACACCTTCAAGAGTTCCTCAGATAAACCAGATTCGATATGACCATAATCCAAGTACCCATTGTTAGCAACATCAAAGAAATTGAACAAGCTTTCGCTTTCGATAACCCCACGTGGTCCATGTCTATGGTTTGGCCTGCCCCAGATGTTATTGCGCCTAGAATTTCACAGAGTCGCCAAGCGGGAATACCCAATCAAGCGTTTGGATTCAGAAGAATGAAACGATGGTAACTTTGGGTTCACATCTGAAAGGCAATTTCGTAGAGAAAACAAAACGAGAATGAAAAGATGGTAACTTTGGGTCCATGGAAAAGAAAACAAAATGAGAATGGGGATTTGAAGAACGGGTAGGAATTTGAAAAGGGTGTTAATTTGTAGTTAGGGATGTGGTTAGGGGTTTAGAGAGAGAGAATGTGAGAGAAATGAAGAGCAACAGGGAAAGAGAAAAAAATATTTTTTAAGAAAATTATTGTAAATAATCATATGAAATTTTTACTTTTTTATTTTTAAAAATTTTGCTATTTATCAACCCATCCCATTAATTAACAACCTAAATTAATGTTTTTTTTAGGATCAAAAGTCTATACTAAATTTTTGAGAAGTTTTTTATAAAACCTTAAACTTTAAAAAGGTTAAAAGTTATAAAGAATAAAATAAATCATCATCTTTTCCACATATGCTTGTATTTGATAACACACCATGAATTTTAACTTCTATTATCTACACCCAAATACCTTATAGCAACAGTTGGAGGCATAATGACAGCAGAAAGATTGTCTTCATCACAAGTAAATTACTTGAGTGCAGTCTTAAATTTTATACTATAATTCACGAATTGACGATGAATGTGATTAAGATAAGGCTAGAAATAATATTTCATAACCTAAGAAAATATTTTTAATTGAATATAAAAGGTGTACAAATTCATGCACCAATCATTGTTTATTGCATGACATCACAACAACGAATTGAGGACTATACATACAGCTATGTCAGAATGGGTTGGGGGTAGTCCAGCTATGTTATGATATATATTTTATTTCATTTTTTGAAATAACTATAAAGAGAAAATAAAAAAGATAAGTGCCAAGAAGTGAAAGAATCACAATTCGAATTCAGATTCTATACTTTGTATCTATGTGGTGTATCAACTGTGCAGACCTCTAGAGATCCAACCCTGTCATGATAATTTATGAAGCAATAGCAATGAGAAATAACTCATTGTTAACCATGATTGATTGCAATAGCATGAACTCTAAGAGGTTGGAACCTACTCAAGGTTATCCCATATTGCTCTTCCATGCTCATGTGTTCTGGCATTAACCCATCAGCTAGCTTCCATTCAAAGTTGTGAACAAGGGATGCCACCATCAAATGCATTGTCCTGTGGGCCAATGCCAATCCTGGGCATATCCTTCGGCCTGCTCCAAAGGGTATGAGCCTAAAATCATTACCTTTATAATCAATCTCTGGGCCCAAAAACCTTTCAGGCATGAACACATTTGGATTCTCCCAAATGGTTGAGTCTCTTCCCATAGCCCACACATTGATCAAGACTTGTGCATTTTTAGGTACTTTGAAGCCAGAAATGTTCACCACTTCATCACACTTGCGGGGTACTAAAAATGGAACTGGTGGATGCAACCTAAAAGTTTCCTTCAACACTGCCCTTAAGAAAGGTAACTTCAATATGTGTGATTCTTCAAGTTTTGTATCTTTGCCAATTTCTTGAGATAACTCTTCTCTTGCTTTAGCTAATTTATCAGGGTTGCGAAGTAGCTCTGCCATAGTCCATTCCACTGTGCTTGATGTTGTCTCAACCCCAGCAATAAATAAATCCTACTATCACAATAACTCAACTTAATGCCATGTGCCTCCAGTATTATTCAAGGTGAAGATTAAAGAGTACATGCATGCAAATAAAATAATAAGTGAAATTAAAAGATGAAGTTCATCTGAATGCAGTGAAAGGATCACTTGCATATTTTCTTAGTATATCTTAAGATTGAAAATTCATGGGAAAAAATGTCAAATAATGATCTATAAATACTTAAGTTTGTCCTCCAAAAATATAGGGGCATAAAATTCTAGACATAACAAGCATCAACCAATTTAGGAGCCAAAATGATATTTAAATATATATTGAATAACTAATCTGACGATTGTTTTTTTCGCACGTAAAATCGCTCAATTTTAATCATAGGTATCTTCGGTATAACTAAAGGTAATCATGTTTAAGGCTTAATCACAATTAATTCTCTCATCTCTTCTAAAACATATGTTTAGCGATCAAAATTAAAAGGATTCTTATAATTTAGTTATGTTTTACCAATTAAATCACTACCTATACTTATTGGTAACTCTATTTAGACTTTGAAAGCAATAGCAATAGTTTATTAATTAAAAAAAATGTCACCAAAGTATCATAATTAAGATTTTGATACACCGAGGAGAATAAGTACAATGTAATTTATAGAATTCAATTATAGGAAATCTGCGTACTAACCAGAAACAGATGGAGCATCTCGTTTCGACTCAACTGAGAACCAGTTTCCTCATTATTCTTAAGAAGTGAATCTAACACATCCCTCCACACCTTAGAGTCAGTTCTTGAAACTCTTGAAACCATTCTTTCTTCAATAATTCCATCAATGATCTTACCCAACTTCACAAAATAATTTTTCATCCTAGCAAAAGCACCTTGAGGGTCAAATGGACGAAGTATTGGAAAGAAGTCAGCAACATTAGGTTTACCAGCTTCTTCCATCACACCCCTTGTAATACTCTCAAACTCTTGACACTCGTCACATGAAGATTTAGCCAAATCCACAGAGAAAAAATAGGTTGAAATTGAACTAAGCACAGTTGCAAAAATAGCCTCACCAACATCCAAAACTTCACCTTTCATGCACTTTTCCTTAACGAAATTCAACAAATCTTCAACCTTTTGGTGGCGAAGGACTTGAGTGGAGTCAAGCACATGTGAAGTGAAAATCTTAGTAGCACAAAGTCTTCTAAGGTTCCTCCATTGAGGTGATGGTGGTAGCCAAACAATTGAGTTCTTGTGGTGATCAAGGACTTGCACAGTGTGTGGAATTGTCCTACTAGAGAAGAACTGGCCATTTTCATGCAGTACTTGTTTGGCAGCTTGAGGGGAGGATATGACTATGGTGGTTATGTTGCCTAGTTTAAGTGTCATAACAGGTCCATAAATTCCACTCAGTTTGGTTATTGATTTGTGAGGATTTTTGCCAAGTTCTGAGATGTTTCCGATGATAGGAAAAGGGTATGGCCCTGGTGGAAGCTTTGTGGATTCTTGTGCGTGGTTGAAGAATCTAAGGATGAAGATGAGAATGCTTGCACAAACAGAAGTAACTAGTAGCAAAAGTAGTGTTTGGTTATCCATGGCCTTCTGGCTTTGTGCTTTTAAAGTTGTACATGTAAGATGTCCATTTACTTAAAAGTTATTTATAGTACTTATCTGTGAGGTTAGGTTGCAGGTAAATAAATGGATTTTCCGAAAACTAATATGCAAATAAAATTACCTTGAAATTGAAATTCTGAGATAATTTACCATTTAAACAGTTTAAATCCTATAAAGTATATAAAAAAAATTGTTGAGAAATACAATATCTACTTTGATAACATATATATTCATCTATAAGTGGTAAAAAACTTCACACATGTGTTACCTGTATATTATTTATTATTATTATTACCTTACCTGTTTGATTATTAATATTTATTTATTTATAATATATTATCTTAAAATTATATTATATTTAGTATATTCTACCATATATTTTTCTATTATTATTTTTAAGAATATTAAATATTGATAAATATTTATAATTATCCATTAATCTATACGAGTATTCAATATCTATCTTATATTCGTATATAAGAGTGACAATAGCAAAAGTGTAAAAAGTATGTAAATAAGTTTCGTATATGTTTAATATGAAATATAAGAAAATACAAATGAACTCTAGAAACATAAATATATGAACAGATGAGAATAATTTCTTTTCTCCTTAAAGGATGACAATAAAATATTTTCGAGGTAATATATTGTCTAATTAATAAATTTACCATGATAATCAGCGGTAAAGATAATATTCACAGAAAAGTTGAAAAGTAACCAAACATATTTTATGATTTTTTTTTTGGAAATTTATATTCCTATAAATCTCATTCCCAGAAAATAAATTATTTAGTAGTATTAAAAGATTCTGGATATAAAATGCTATATTCAATGTTCATGTAAATATTCTTACATTATTCATCAAGTAATTAAAAATTATGTTACATAACTTTTAAATAATTATTATAAAAATCATTTTTTTCTTACGTGACAATATATAAATGATTGAACAATCATGTAAAGAATTGTTCATAGGAGGTATTTCAAATAGTTTTTTGAAGGTATTTTATTTATCTTAGTCTTTGTGGCATTATATATATGTTTTGTTATCCTTTAATATTATTGATGAGCAGATACACGTAAAGGAAGAGATATGGCAGATATGGCTATAATGATTCTGGTTGATATTGGTGGGGACATTTACCAAATTTTTGGCAATCACGTGGGAAACGGAAAAGTCTCGAGAACATGTTTAGAGCATGAATCCAACGGAGATTTTTTCTGTTAAATGAAAGTTAGTTTTTGATTTTATAGGTTAATGGAGTTTTGATTGTATGTAAATATCAACTTTTAAATTTTTTATTTTAACTAAACTCTATTTTTTTAACTGTAAACTAAACACCCTTACTGTATTACAAAACAGAAAAGAGGAACAAACTTTAAAGTTGCACCCCACTCTTATCATGTACCTTCAATCATGATCAAAATATAAGAGATTTCCGGTTTTTTTAATTTTATATATATATATATATATATATATATATATATATATATAAAGATTTTATTTCCATTTAAGAGTGTAAGGCATATGAAACACTTTATTCTAGAAAAGTTTCATTTTTGAAAAATTAAGATTCTAATGAATAAAATTAGAAGAGTTTTAAAATTTTATTTAGAAATCACTTATTTTAAAAAAAAATAAATGTATTATTCTTATAGGGACTTTATGTATTATGATGGGCATATAAAATTTTTACTTTTACGAGATAATTTTGTTATCTTATAATAAGTATAAGACTATTTTTTTATCTCCGTGTAACATTTCAGTTATTAAAATTAATTATCTGCGTTGTATAGAATTAATAAATAAATTATTTGAATGTATTTTGAATTAAATTATATTAATTGGGGAATTTTTAATTGATGGGGAGATTAAATTAATTAATTGATGATGATTAATTGTGAAATTATATTAATTAATTATGATGGTAGAATATTAATTACCATGAGATAAAAAATATATTTATTTAAAAGAAAGAAAAGAAAAGAGAAATGAATTTGGAAAAAGAAAAAGAAAGAAAGAAAGAAAATGGGCAAAATGATGATTACATCCTTATGCATAACAAATTGCTTTTTACTTTCTTCTTCCATCATCTTCACGCGTGCTTCTGCTTCTTTTTCTCTCGTCTATGGCAACCTGGGTATAGGCGGCGATTGGCCCATAATTCCTTGTCGAAACTTGAAATTAAGAGTACCATTACAATCAGGGAAGCGAGATAAGTCAATGGGCATATGTTCTATTTCTTGTTTCCTTATCTCCCTCTCTAACCCAAGCATGCACTTGGAGATGGGGTTGTTGGGTTTCTTTGGATTTTGGGAATTTAGAGCATAAAGATGTTAAACCAAGCTTTTGGGAACTTAAATATGGTATCCGACATAATGGGTTGTTGTTTCGGTGTTGCTAGATGATGGAGTGAGTATCGAAAAGTCGTTAAGTGGAGTGGAACTTGGGAACAGAGGTGATGGAGTGAGTATCGAAAAGTCGTTAAGCGGAGTGGAACTTGGGAACAGAGGTCAAATGTGAAAACAGTAAGCTTCAGGAACCTTGAATTGAAATTTGAAACTATTTTGATGAAACGGATAATGATTTCGAAAGTTGAAATGTTAATTTCCCTTTGTAAATTCTTCGGTTTTAGGTATTTAGTGAATTTGGTAATCTCAATGTTGAATTGAAAGTCTCGGAAGCATAGAAATGAGGTAAAGTGGTGTATTTAGTGTATGAATTAATGAAAATAAAGTTAATGGAAATTCTGACATGTGGGAAAAGGGTAGGATAGGTTAAATATATTAATTCTTATACAAATATAGTTGTTTGCATATGTATATGATTTTAGATATGTTTAATTAGATTGTGGTAAGGAGGAATGAATCAATTGACGATTCAGGATGATTGAAACCATGAAATGCTTGAATGGCGACTTGTAACTTTAATTATAAAAGTATGTTGAGGATTATGTTGTAAATTGTGAAACTAGATGTTGATAGGTCATAAAAATGAAATTTAATTAATTGAGGGATGTTCATCATATGTTGAATTTGTGGAAATTTTATTATCATAACAAATGACATGATGATGTGGAATGATGAAGTAAAATGATGATAAATTATTAAATGATGTGATGAATTAAAAGATGTTATGAAATGAGATAGCAGAGAAAGAATGTGCCTGAATGACTAGTTGAGATCCCAAGTTAATGGCCATAGTGTTAGGTTGAATTATCAGAGATTTTAGCTGAGTTGATGTTGTGATATATTTGCTATATATGTATATTATGTGATGTGAACAGTTGATCGGTATAGTTACCTTTCATTTTTGGCTCATGTGGTCGAGCATGGCTCAATTGAGCTACCCAGTGTTCAGGTAGGACACAGTGGTGAGGTAGAGAGTCAGGTTGGGCTCGGTAGACTAGGTAGGGTTCATAGGTGGTCAGGTAGAACCCCTAGCTGATGATCGATCCAATTTAGTATCTAGATACTAGAGAATCATATATCATATTGATTGAGAGTTAGTTATGAAATTATTTGAATTGATAATGGAATTTGATGAATTAATTGTGGTATTGTAATGTGGATTGTTAACTATCACATTGATGAGATGAAAGAACTATGAATGATGTTGAAATGGAGTGGAAATGATTTTAATAAATGTGATTAGATGCACCTTTGACTATGTTATGCTTTTCCCTATAGCTTGATTATTTACATTAATTTGTATTGTCAGTTACTCACCTTTACTGTTGTTGTTAGTTGTAACGCCCTCTGTTACACTTTAATAAATTCTATAAAAATTCATAAATTTTTTTTTACTAAAGAAATGATTGTTAAAAGGAAACTATCAGAATAAATTACATACATCATTTCTGAAATACCTCATAAATATTATTAAAACTTTATAAAGTAATTTTACATTCATCCGAAGAAAATAAATATTAAACATTATAAGAAAGAGAGGAAACTCCATGGCCCAGAAGCAGTTACTTAATAACTTTATTTATTCATTGGACTACGGTATTCATACCGAGCTCCCTTTCTAGAACGTACTATATTTATTGTCGAGATTCTTCGATCCTTCCCTCTGAACCATCAATTTAAAACATATGAAACAAAAACACGGAGAAAGGAGTAAGAAACAGAATATAATATTCTTGAATAAGACATAAGCAACAAAGGGTTTTCACAAACCAATACATAATAATATCAGTCACAATCACATACACAATCAATTATGAATGAATGAATGTTATGCAATATCTTCATCATAACTTACCTATATATGTGGGCCCTTAAATTTTAATTTACACTGGGCCAACCAGGAGTTTACACTGTTCCATAAGTCTGGATAATAATAATATGAACAGCTCAACTGGCTTGGAAACACTTAGAGACTAGTCAGATTGAGAAAGTTTTTATTGTGAAAGTACCCGACACTAGGGAGCTACCCCAGGTCCCCTAAAGCACCCTTTCACACCTTATCATCCCAAGGCTCGTAATTAAGCCTCCTCTAATGTATCCTCAATTTCTATAATCCGTCCTCAGACAATATCATTTTGTTTCACTTTAATGATTTATGATGCATGAACTACTCGCGTATTTAGTTGGTTAAGGCTTTTAGAAACTCAATTATTAAATACCTTAAAGTTTTACAACATCATTTCAATAAAATGTACATTTTCTCAATTCTCTAAATTTCTGTCCCATAGAAATAAATTTGGTACAGTTTTTGAATCTCATTGAAATTGAGTTTCTAAACCTTAAATATCTCAAAACTTTTTCATATAAAACTTTTACATAATCTTTCTCAAATTGAATCTTAACAAGATCAAATTCTCAATTATTTCCAAATATCTTTAGTTATTAAGTTGGAAAAATAAAATAATTTTCTTTTGAAAATTTTATTTTATTAAAAGAGAATAATTTTTAAATTATTAACCAAAAATACTTATAATTATAAATTTTTTCTTTAATTCAAGATTTAATTATCTCAATTTGTTATAAATTAATTTTCATAAAATGTCTTCTTTCTAAAATAAATACTAATTTTTTTATTCTAAATATTGAAAGTAAAGTTAATAAAAATAATTTCTAAGAAGAAAAGATTTAAAGTAATAAAAATTTAAAGAGTAAGGTAAGAAAATTCTTACTGAATTTTAGCTTTCCGTTATGCTCACTATATGCTCAAACTTCACATCACAAAATCATCAATCAAAATCAAGCATTATCAATCATAACTAAATATCATCAATCACATGAAATATTATTAATCAAAATTAAATATCAATCAAAATCAAATATTATCAATTATAAACAATTCAAATAAATTAAATATCACTCATAAATGTAATTCAAATCTTAATGGTTATTTAGATTAATAAGATTGATTTTGAGTATTTATAGTCCATTCCTCGTATGGGTCTATGTAGGTCCATATAGCCCAATCCTCGCATAGGTATAATTCAGTCCATACAGGTTATAATAATCCAAGTCCTTGCATAGGTTCAGTCCAGTTCGCATAGGTTATCCAAGTATTTGCATAGGTATTTTAGAGTTAGTTACATCATATATTTAATTTAAATTTTATTATAAATTTTAAGTTAAAAAGTTAATATTTTAAAATAATATTATTATTAAATTTAAAAGGAGTAGGGGACTCCTCCCATTATTCTTATGTCTTTTTATATTACATTCTTATCTCACTCCCCTTTACCTCTTGTATACTAGATCGTTATTGTAAATCTGTGCACGCCTCGTCTCCGATTTCTAAAACATACCAATTTCATTTTAATATAGTTACAAGATGAAAATTAAGATTACTACTTAAAGTAGAAATGGTAAATTTTGAACAGTGAATAGTGAATAGTGAATAGTAAATCGTGAATAGTAACAATAAATAGTAAAACATAGATAGTAATGGTAAATAGTAAATTATGAATAGTAATAGTAAATAGTAAATCATAAATAGTAATGATAAATAGTAAAACATGAATAGTAAAGGTAAATAGTAATAGTAAATAGTAATTTACTATTTAAATAGTAATTTACTATTAAAATAGTAATTTACTATTGAAATAGTATTTTACTATTTAGAATAGTAACTTAAAATAATATTATTTTCAGTATAATAATAGATTTCTAAAACCGATATGAAAATAACCTTAAAAAATATAAAAGAGAGGTATTCTTACCTTAGGATTTTAGCAGAACCTTCTTCCAAAAAAATTTATTTCTCTCTCTTACTTCCACCACTATCTCACTAGCACTACTATATTGAGAAAACTTAATCTGAAATTATGAATTCTGAAGAAGAATTCCTTCGGTATTTATAGGAAGGAAAATTACTATACATTCCATTATTTTAATATAAAAGTACTGTGCATTTTTTGAAAAATTCATTCCTGGTTACTGGCACCTTTTGAAAATTTCATACATGCACAGTGTTTTGCATAGTAAATGTCGGCTGAATTATTAAGCCATATAGTAACCTTTCACTCGGTATATTTTAAATATTCAAAATCAGTCCTTTTTGAAATTTAGCGATATTATATCAGTCCTCACTAATTTTATCATAAGTAATATAAAGTTTAAATTTTAAAAATCTAAAATTTTCTGTAATAAAAATTTATTGATACGTTTCTAATTTTTTAACGATTGGAAAAAATCAAGATTTTTCTCAAACCGATCATTTTTAGAAAAGTCTATTTGAAATAGATTTTAGAAAATTTTCTTATAATTTAATTTTACTTTCTTATAAATATTTTTAATTCTAAGTCACTTATATGAATTTAAAATTATTTTAAAAAATATTATTTTATTAAAATAATTCAAAAATTCCAAAAAACTCCAAAAAGTCATAAATGATACGTAGATTAAAAAGTTCTAAAAAACCATAATTTAATTCCTTCAAAATTTTAATATAAAAAAAAAATAAGGGTGTTACAACTCTACTCCTCTTAGAAAATTTCGTCCTCGAAATTTACATTATTCAGTAAAACAAATGAGGATGAGACTCTTTCATCTCAGTTTCTAGTTCCCATGTAGCATCTTCTCCTCTCGTTTCACTCCAAATGACCTTTACAAGCGGAATTATCTTGTCTCTTAACCTTTTTATTCTTCTATCACCTATTCTGACAGGTGGTGCATCATATGTAAGATTATCTTTAACTTGTATGACATCAGGTTCAATAACATGTGTAGGATTAGATATATACTTTCGTAAGTTTGACACATGAAAAACATTATGGATATTAGAAAGAAAAGGTGGTAATGCTATTTGGTGGGCAAGAGGACTAACTTTATGAATTATTTGATATGGGCCAATAAATCTAGGAGTTAGTTTTCGAGATTTTATTGCCCGACCGACCCCAGTCGTAGGTGTGACTTTCAAGAATACATGATCGCCTTCTTGAAATTCGAGCAGCTTCCTTCTTTTGTCATAGTGACTTTTCTGCCTGCTCTGTGCCGCCTTCATCTTTTCCTGAATCATTTTAATTTTATCCGTGGTTTGTTGTACCAATTCTCGTCCTAGCATCAAGTTTTCACCAGTCTCAAACCAAAATAGCGGGGTTCTACATTTTCTTTCATATAATGCTTCAAAAGGTGTCATGCCAATGCTAGCATGAAAACTGTTGTTGTAGGTAAACTCCACATATGGTAAGAATTGATTCTAACTTCCTTTATGCTCCAACACACAAGCTCGTAACAAGTCCTCTAGAGATTGAATTATTCTTTTTGATTGTCCATCTGTCTGAGGATGATATGCTAAACTTAGACGTAGTTTTATTCCCAAAGCCTTGTGTAAGCTCTTCCAGAATTGTGATGTAAAACGAGGGTCTCGATCATAAATGATACTTGAAGGAATTCCATGCAATCTCACAATCTCCTCGATGTATAATTTCGCCAGCTTCTTGATGATGCATGATTTATCTCTAATTCTCCAATTTAAATGTGTATAATTTGCCATCACTTAGTGTGTAACATATTGCATTTTAACACATTTTTATCATTTGATCTTTATGTAATATTTGATTGTTAATTTGTGCCAAAAGAAAATAGATCAAAGAAACTCAAGAATTCCAATCCAAAATGAAGATCAAAGTGCCTAAGGATCAAAGGAATCAAGAAATATTCAAAAGGATCTCAAAAAGGGTAAAAAGTGTGCAAAATATGGAGAATCAGGGGGATGAATCGATTCATCCCCCTCTTGAATCGATTCATGCGAATTGAATGCACCAGGAAGTGAAATTTTGAGCCATGAATCGATTCATTCTGGCTTGAATCGATTCATACGTCTGAATCATGCAAAAATCAGCATTTTGAATCGATTCATTTGAGTTTCAAAGGCAATGAATCGATTCTTCCATCAAATGAATCGATTCATACGTGTAAAATTAGCCCAGAATTGCATTTTGGAAGCATGAATCGATTCCTCCCACCAATGAATCGATTCATGAGTGAATAATTGGCCCAGAAACACGTTTTTCAAGCTTCTGGAAGGTGGGCAAAGCACTGAGATGGTGGGAAATGCACTGAAGATGATCATGGAGCACCATTGATTTGATTAATCAAGAGTGCATCTTCCATTATGAATTAATTATGGCAAAAACTTGCTTTTGAAATCCTATAAATAGGCACAAGAGGAAGGGGCAGAGACACACCATTCTTCATTCTTCAATTCCTCCCTCACTCATACGTTCTTCCTCTGCTTCTCTTCTTTGTTGGAGTTTATCCAACAACTTCTCCATTTCCGGGTTAGTTTTATTGTTGTAGTTGTAATTATGGAGGGCTAAAACCCTTAGATTGATTTTCTTGGAGAATGTTGTAATGTAATTTTGAGGTCATTAATTTTAATATAGTATGCTTTTACTAATGTTATTTCTTCATAATCATTCTCTACTTATTTAATTCCATTTTGTTTAATTGAATTTGTATGCTTAATCGGTTTAGTTATTCAAATGGAGTTAAATAAGATTTCAAATTAGAATGGATTAAGGAAATATGCATGCTTAATGAATATTTTCATAATCACTTTTAATAATTATGGTTTGCTTAATTCCATAATTTGAGATTAGATTATGTATGTAGGCGATGTTCTTATATATGCTCAATAATTCCTAGATTTTAAGATCTTGACTCCTTTTGCTTAATTAGGATGCTTGATTAAAATATTCATTTTTAAATGAAAGTAAAGGAATTGTGAATTGAAAAAGACGCTTAGTTGATCAATTCAAATTGAGCTAAGAAATTAACATTAATAAGTATACAAGTTATCTTTAATGAACCAAGGATAAATTTATTTACAATACTCCAAGAAAATCAATCGCTTGTTATTTATTGTTTTAAATCCTTTATTTACCTTGTTTTAATTTTAATTGTGACAACAAAAATCAATCAAAACCCCCCCAATTGTATGTTAGTGAACTTATGTTTGTAAAAATTTTTAGTTGTTTAGTTTTTATTTTTAAATGTTAAAAATTAGTTTAAGACTTGATTTTTCCTAAATTTCTGTGTTGATCCTTGAGAGAACGACCTAGGTTGACACCCTAGTACTACGTTAATTAATTTTAATGTACTAATTTGACGGGATAACGACTGCAAAAATACTCACGTCAAATTTTGGCGCCGTTGCCGGGGATCAACGATCTTTAGGAAAAATTCTTGTTTTAAATTAATTTTTTTTATTTTTTTTTTGAAAAAAAAAATAAAAAAAAAAATTTTTAAAAAAAAATTTCTCTTTTTGTTTGTTTGTTTCTTTGTTTTATTTCTTTTGCATGATTTAGGATTCTTATGATTTATTGCTCATCATGATCAAATATCTTGTTGTATGCTATGTATGACTAGAAGAACTTTTGAGCATTTATATTCATTTGATCCTGAAATTGAAAGAACTTTTCATAGGTTAGTTAGAGAAGCTAGATTTAATAATAATTTTGTTGATATTGATAGTGATAGTATTTTTTCTGAATCTGTTGAAAGTACTACTGCTAGTTTTTCTGATATGGCTGAACCTCGTGAAAGAACTCTTAGAGAACTAGCTGCTCCTGAATTCACTTACGAAAGTTTGTGTATTCAATATCCTGATGAGGATGTCCCTTTTATTCTTAAGACCGGACTTATACACCTGTTGCCTAAGTTTCATGGTCTTGCGGGTGAAGATCCGCACAAACACCTCAAAGAATTCCACATTGTGTGTTCCACAATGAAACCCCAAAACGTTCAAGAAGACCATGTCTATCTTAAAGCGTTTCCTCATTCTTTAGAGGGTGTTGCTAAGGATTGGTTGTATTACCTTGCTCCAAGATCAATCACAAGTTGGAATGACTTAAAGAAAATGTTCTTGGAAAAATTCTTTCCTGCCTCTAGAACAACTGCAATCCGTAAAGACATATCTGGCATTAGGCAACTCTCTGGAGAAAGTCTTTATGAATATTGGGAGAGATTTAAAAAACTTTGTGCAAGTTGCCCTCACCACCAAATTTCTGAACAACTTCTTCTTCAGTACTTCTATGAAGGTTTACACCACGTTGATCGCAACATGATTGATGCGGCAAGTGGAGGAGCTTTAGGAGATATGACTGCTGCTGAAGCAAGAAACCTGATTGAGAAGATGGCATCTAACTCTCAACAATTTGGTGTGAGAAATGATTCTTTCAAACCCATATTTGATTCCAATTCTAGTTCATCTGGAATTAAACTTGAGAGCAAACTTGACGCTCTCACCACTCTAGTCACACAATTGGCAGTAAATCAAAAATCTATGACTGCTAAAGTGTGTGGAATCTGCTCTTCACAAGAGCACCCCACTGATTGTTGTCCTTCTCTACAAGAAAAGGATAATAATAGTCCCCAAGCCTATGCAGCAAACATCTACCATGACAGACCTCCACCACAACAAAACCATGACCTTTCCACCAATAGATACAATCCAGGTTGGAGGAACCATCCAAATTTGAGATGGGGAAACCAACAACAAAATCCCCAACCTCCATTTCAAAACAATGCACCAACCTTCCAAAGACCTACACCTCAACCACCCACAAGTGGCCCTTCTTTGGAGGATCTGGTGAAACAAATGGCTGCACAAAACTTGGAGTATCAACAGAGGAATGATGCTACCATCCAGAGTTTAAGCAACCAAATTGGGCAATTGGCTTCATCATTAAGCCAGTTGCAATCTCAAAACTCTGACAAATTACCATCTCAACCAGCTGCAAATCCAAGAAATGTGAGTGCAATTCAGTTAAGATCAAGTAAGAACCTTGAAGTACCCATACCTAAGGAACCTGAAAAACAAACAGATGTGCCCACAACGGTTGAGAATGATGAACCCTCTTCAAGCACAAGAAAGTCTGAGATACAACCACCCCAAATTCCACCTCATATCCCTCTTCCTTTCCCACCAAAAGCAATTCCAAGCAAGAAGATGGAAGAAGTGGATAAAGAAATTTTGGATACTTTTAGGAAAGTGGAAGTGAATATACCTCTTCTCGATGCAATCAAGCAAATTCCCAAGTATGCCAAATTTCTGAAGGAGTTGTGTACTCACAAAAGGAGACTCAAGGGCAATGAAAGAATAAGCATGGGAAGGAATGTATCTGCACTGCTTGGTAAGGAAAATATTCCTGAAAAATGCAAAGATCCAGGTACGTTTTCTATACCCTGTATCATAGGCAATAACAAATTTGAAAATTGTATGTTAGATTTAGGAGCTTCAATAAATGTTATGCCTATGTCTGTTTTTAAATCTTTGTCTCTTGGAAATTTACAACCTACTGGTGTAGTAATTCAGCTAGCCAATAGGAGCACTGCCTATCCTGCTGGAGTTATAGAGGATGTTTTGGTTCAGGTAGAACAGCTTGTTTTCCCTGCTGACTTTTTTGTACTTGATATGGAAGAAGGTATGCCTCAAATTCCTGTTCCTATCATTTTGGGAAGACCATTTTTGAAAACAGCTCGAACCAAAATAGATGTTCATTCTGGAACTCTCTCTATGGAATTTGGTGACACGAGAGTTCAATTTAATATTCTTGATGCCATGAAATATCTATCTGAAAATCATTCTGTTTTCCAAATTGACATTATTGACGAACTAGTTTTTGAACATTTTTCTAATGTTGATTTGGAATACATGGATGATTCAAACAAATGTTTTGCATGCAATGATTCTGGAAGTTGTGATATTTGTGCTGAAATTGATAGATACATAATTTCTGATTCAGAATCTTTAGATATACCTGTTAACCATAAGGAGCTGTATGCAGGATTTCAAGAAAATTCTAACAAAATTTTTGAGGTGCAAACAGCAGAATCAAAATCTACTTTGTTAGTTCCATCTGTTTTGCAGGCACCAAAGTTAGAATTGAAACCCCTACCAGAGAACCTAAAGTATGTATACTTAGGGGATAATGAACAGCTCCCGGTGATAATTTCCACTTCTCTTGATGAAAATCAAGAAGAAAAATTGTTGCAGGTATTGAAAAGACATAAGAAGGCTATAGGATGGACATTGGCAGACATTCCTGGAATTAGTCCATCCATGTGCATGCATAGAATATTTCTGGAGGAAAATACTAAAGCAGTAAGACAACCCCAGAGGAGACTCAACCCTGTAATCCTTGATGTGGTTAAGAAGGAGATCACCAAGCTTCTACAAGCAGGAATCATTTATCCTATCTCTGATAGCCAATGGGTGAGTCCAATTCAAGTGGTTCCTAAGAAAACAGGGATCACAGTTGTGAAAAATGAAAAGGATGAATTGATCCCAACTAGAGTGCAGAATAGTTGGAGAGTCTGTATTGACTACAGGAGACTTAACCAAGCAACAAAGAAGGACCATTTCCCTTTACCCTTCATTGACCAAATGCTTGAGCGTCTCGCAGGTAAGTCTCACTATTGTTTTCTTGATGGATTCTCTGGATATTTTCAGATTCACATTGCACCTGAGGATCAAGATAAGACCACATTCACCTGTCCCTTTGGCACATTTGCTTATAGGAGAATGCCATTTGGCCTATGCAATGCTCCCGGAACTTTTCAAAGATGCATGATAAGTATTTTTCATGATGTCATTGAAAATTGCATAGAGGTGTTTATGGATGATTTTACTGTCTATGGATCTTCATTTAATGCATGCCTTGATAGTCTTGATAAAGTTTTAAACAGATGTATTGAAACTAACCTTGTCTTGAACTATGAAAAATGTCATTTTATGGTAAAACAAGGAATAGTTTTAGGGCATGTAATCTCTGAAAAAGGAATTGAGGTAGATCCTGCTAAGGTAGAAGTTATATCACATTTGCCTTACCCCTCTTGTGTTCGAGAGGTTCGTTCTTTTCTTGGCCATGCAGGATTCTACAGAAGATTCATAAAGGATTTTAGCAAGAAGGCTAGGCCACTATCCAGTCTGCTTCAAAAGGATGTGGCATTTGAATTTGATGAAAAGTGCAAGGAGGCTTTTAAGTGCCTCAAGCAAGCATTGATAACAACCCCAATAATCCAAGCACCTGTTTGGACAGCTCCATTTGAGTTAATGTGTGATGCCTCTAATTATGCATTGGGAGCCGTCCTTGGTCAAAAGATTGACAAGCAGCCTAGGGTCATCTACTATGCATCTAAAACTTTAGATGCTGCCCAGGTAAATTACACTACCACTGAAAAAGAGCTCTTGGCCATTGTTTTTGCATTAGATAAGTTCAGATCTTACCTACTCGGTTCCCGAGTAGTTGTCTTTACTGACCATGCAGCTCTGAAGTACTTGTTGAAGAAAGGTGAGTCCAAGCCAAGATTAATTCGTTGGATGCTTTTGCTCCAAGAGTTTGACTTGGAAATTCGTGATAGAAGTGGAACACAAAACCTTGTGGCAGACCATTTAAGCAGAATTGAGAATGCTCCTGATTCGGCACCTATTCGGGACCATTTTCCCGATGAACACCTCATGAGTATTTCTAACTCTTTTGATTCACCTTGGTTTGCTAACATTGTAAAGTATCTTGTTGCTTCTGTTTTTCCACCATGTGCATCCAGAAACCAAATTTCAAAATTAAAAAGTGATGCAAAGTATTATATTTGGGATGACCCGTATTTGTGGAAATTGTGTAATGATCAGGTGATTCGAAGATGCATTCCCGATCATGAAATAGAATCAGTTCTTCGATTCTGCCATGCTTCACCAGTTGGTGGACATTTTGGTCCACAAAGAACAGCAAGAAAAGTGTTGGATTCTGGTTTATATTGGCCCACAATTTTTAAGGATGCATGGAGAGTTTGTAACACCTGTGAGAAATGCCAAAGAGCTAGTAATGCTACCACATGGAGACAACAGATGCCTCAGCAACCAATGTTGTTTTGTGAAGTATTTGATGTTTGGGGCATTGATTTTATGGGTCCATTTCCTCCATCCTTTGGGTTTACTTACATTTTATTGGCTGTTGATTATGTTTCTAAATGGGTGGAAGCCAAAGCCACCAGAACTAATGATGCTCGAGTTGTTGTGGATTTTGTTAGATCTCAAATTCTTTGCAGGTTTGGCATCCCAAGAGCAATCATTAGTGATCAAGGAACACATTTCTGTAACAGGACCATGCAAGCTGTGCTCAGGAAGTATGGGGTTGTTCATAGAGTCTCTACTCCATATCACCCCCAAACCAATGGACAAGCAGAAGTCTCTAACAGAGAAATCAAAAGGATCCTGGAGAAGATAGTACAGCCTAACAAAAAGGATTGGAGCAGTAAATTGGATGATGCTCTTTGGGCACATAGAACAGCTTTTAAGACACCTATAGGAATGTCTCCCTATAGAATTGTTTTTGGTAAAACATGTCATCTTCCAGTGGAGATTGAGCATCGTGCTTATTGGGCTGTAAAAGCTTGTAACTTAGCACTTGATCAAGCAGGTGAGGAAAGAAAATTACAACTGAATGAGCTTGATGAGATACGTTTGGCAGCTTATGAGAACTCGAGGTTCTATAAGGAGAAAACAAAGAAATTCCATGATAGCTTAATAGCTAGAAAGGATTTTACTGCTGGACAGAAAGTGCTACTGTTTAATTCCCGGTTGAAACTGATGGCCGGAAAATTGCGCTCCAAATGGGAAGGACCTTTCATTGTTACGAATGTATTTCCCCATGGAGCTGTGGAAATAAAAAGTGAAAACTCCAACAAAAGCTTCAAGGTTAATGGACAACGTTTGAAGCCATTTCATGAAAATCCTTCACTTGTGGATGTTACAATGGAGGAACATGCTTTGGGGGAACCACTTCTTGATCCCCCTTGAGGGAGTTTTTCTTACCCATCTCTTTACTTTCTCATTCTATTGTCTATTTTGTATGCTCTGTCTTACATTGAGGACAATGTATGATTTAAGTGTGGGGGTGGGATGATCATTTATGTGTTATTTTGTGTTGTGTGATTAAATTTTATGTGAAAAAAAAAAAAAAAGATTTTGTGTGTGTTTTTGTTTTAAAAAAAGCATGTTTTATTGGAATTTTAAGATATGCATGAGTACAAGTAAATTCTTTCATGTCTGATATGAGCTTAATGATATGTTGTAATTTGAACTCAAACATTTTTGGTATGTTGAGAATGACATGATAATTGAGAAATGATCATATATGATGGAATTATACCTTGTGAGATTTTTGAGCCTTAAAATTTGATGGATCACTTTAAACCATCTTAATCCTTTCATGTGTGATTAATTCCTGAAGGCTTACATCTTAATTTTTGTCTTGTTTCTTGATGATACTTGAAACTCATATGAATGTATTTTGATACAGGCATTTTGTTCAGTTGAGCCATTAAGCCAGATAAACCTACCATGAATAAATCATCTCTTGCTAGCCATTTTGAGCCTATTTAACTATTTCCTTGTTGCAGCTCAAATAAACCATGGATGAAGAACCAAAAATATACCTACCGTAAGAAATATATTGAAGCTTTGGAATCAAGACAAAACAGGCATTCAAATAAGTGTGGGAGTGTGCAAAAAGGAATTGCAACTCTTGTTTCAAGTGTTATGCAATCTCATAAAAAAAAAAAAAAAATTACCAAATACCATACAATAAATGTTTTACCCTCACTGTTTGCCAGTAAAAATTAATTGCTTCATTATTCTTTTTGATATATATATATATAAATATATATATTTCATCCATTTTAACCTTGGCCACATTGCAACCCTGTGAAAGCCCTGTTAATCTATACATTCATTTGTGATTGATTGTAGAATTGAGAAACTTGCCAAATTTTTAGACTGTTTGTTTTTCAGGAATTGTTTTGAGTGTATACACAAACTTTAAACACTTGAGAGTTGAGAGTATGTCTTGTGAGGTTCTATCACTTATGATCTTCTTTTCAGTTTAATTTAATTTTCACATGCCTAAGTGTTTGAATGATTTTTATATATATCTTGATGCTCTGTATCTTTCATGTTGAAAACTCTTGTTTCTTTGTATATTTCTAAGATTTCATGACAAGCATGCCAGTTCTGTGTGTGTTGTTTTCAACTTAATGTTTTCAAATAAATTGTGATACTTGTTTTTATTTTGATTTTGCCCGGGAGTGCAAAAGAATAAGTGTGGGAGTATTTGATGATGCATGATTTATCTCTAATTCTCCAATTTAAATGTGTATAATTTGCCATCACTTAGTGTGTAACATATTGCATTTTAACACATTTTTATCATTTGATCTTTATGTAATATTTGATTGTTAATTTGTGCCAAAAGAAAATAGATCAAAGAAACTCAAGAATTCCAATCCAAAATGAAGATCAAAGTGCCTAAGGATCAAAGGAATCAAGAAATATTCAAAAGGATCTCAAAAAGGGTAAAAAGTGTGCAAAATATGGAGAATCAGGGGGATGAATCGATTCATCCCCCTCTTGAATTGATTCATGCGAATTGAATGCACCAGGAAGTGAAATTTTGAGCCATGAATCGATTCATTCTGGCTTGAATCGATTCATACGTCTGAATCATGCAAAAATCAGCATTTTGAATCGATTCATTTGAGTTTCAAAGGCAATGAATCGATTCTTCCATCAAATGAATCGATTCATACGTGTAAAATTAGCCCAGAATTGCATTTTGGAAGCATGAATCGATTCCTCCCACCAATGAATCGATTCATGAGTGAATAATTGGCCCAGAAACACGTTTTTCAAGCTTCTGGAAGGTGGGCAAAGCACTGAGATGGTGGGAAATGCACTGAAGATGATCATGGAGCACCATTGATTTGATTAATCAAGAGTGCATCTTCCATTATGAATTAATTATGGCAAAAACTTGCTTTTGAAATCCTATAAATAGGCACAAGAGGAAGGGGCAGAGACACACCATTCTTCATTCTTCAATTCCTCCCTCACTCATACGTTCTTCCTCTGCTTCTCTTCTTTGTTGGAGTTTATCCAACAACTTCTCCATTTCCGGGTTAGTTTTATTGTTGTAGTTGTAATTATGGAGGGCTAAAACCCTTAGATTGATTTTCTTGGAGAATGTTGTAATGTAATTTTGAGGTCATTAATTTTAATATAGTATGCTTTTACTAATATTATTTCTTCATAATCATTCTCTACTTATTTAATTCCATTTTGTTTAATTGAATTTGTATGCTTAATCGGTTTAGTTATTCAAATGGAGTTAAATAAAATTTCAAATTAGAATGGATTAAGGAAATATGCATGCTTAATGAATATTTTCATAATCACTTTTAATAATTATGGTTTGCTTAATTCCATAATTTGAGATTAGATTATGTATGTAGGCGATGTTCTTATATATGCTCAATAATTCCTAGATTTTAAGATCTTGACTCCTTTTGCTTAATTAGGATGCTTGATTAAAATATTCATTTTTAAATGAAAGTAAAGGAATTGTGAATTGAAAAAGACGCTTAGTTGATCAATTCAAATTGAGCTAAGAAATTAACATTAATAAGTATACAAGTTATCTTTAATGAACCAAGGATAAATTTATTTACAATACTCCAAGAAAATCAATCGCTTGTTATTTATTGTTTTAAATCCTTTATTTACCTTGTTTTAATTTTAATTGTGACAACAAAAATCAATCAAACCCCCCCCCCCCCAATTGTATGTTAGTGAACTTATGTTTGTAAAAATTTTTAGTTGTTTAGTTTTTATTTTTAAATGTTAAAAATTAGTTTAAGACTTGATTTTTCCTAAATTTCTGTGTTGATCCTTGAGAGAACGACCTAGGTTGACACCCTAGTACTACGTTAATTAATTTTAATGTACTAATTTGACGGGATAACGACTGCAAAAATATCAACGTCACTTCTCTATAAAGTAATGAATATTGATGGGAATAAAGTGGGCAGACTTTGTTAGTCTATCAATTATTGCCCATATTGAATCATGTCCTAATGGAGTTTTGGGTAAAGAAGTCATAAAATCCATGGTAATGCTATCCCATTTCCATTCTGGTATTTCCATTGATTGTAGCATTCCAGGGGGATTTTGATGTTCCACTTTAACCTTCTGGCAAATTAGACATGCAGCCACGTACTCTGTCACTGCTTTCTTCATTCCAGGCCACCAAAATAACTTCTTCAAATCTTGATACATTTTATTAGCTCCTGGATGAATGCTCATATAACTTTTGTAGCCTTCTTCCAGAATTACTTTCTTCAACTCCTCTTGATCAAGGATACACACTCGATCCTTATACCTCAACAATTGGTCGTTTCCCACATTGAACTTGACTTCTTTTCCTTGTTTCAAGAGTTCTTTCTTCTCTTACAGGAATTCATCCCCTTGTTGAGCCTCTAAAACTTGTCTCAGGAATTCACTTGTCACTTGTAACGCTTCTAATCTGTAGCTGTTAGCATTAACCTTTACTGCTAGGTTAAGATCTCTAAAGTTCTCTATCAATTCCAGCTCTTTAATCATCATTGTGGATACATGTAGAGACTTTCGACTCAAAGCATCAGCTACTACGTTCGTTTTTCTAGGATGGTATTGCAATTCAAAGTTGTAATCCTTTAAGAACTCCATTCATCTCCGTTGCCTCATGTTTAACTCCTTTTGGTCGAATAAATACTTGAGACTTTATGATCACTAAACACATCGAAAGTTGTATCGTATAGATAATGCCTCCAAATCTTTAAGGCAAAAACTACAACTGCTAACTCTAAGTCATGGGTAGGGTAGTTAATCTCATGTTGCCTTAATTGGCGCGACGCATAGGCTACAACCTTCTTGTCTTGCATGAGTACACTTCCTAGTCCTTGCTTAGACGCATCACAGTAAACCTCAAAACTTCGATGTGGATCAGGGAGTACTAACACTGGCACAGAAGTAAGTCGATCTTTCAGCTCTTGGAAACTATTCTCGCATTGTGTCGTCCACACAAAAGGTTATCCTTTCCGTGTTAGCTTGGTCAGTGGGTATCCTAATTTTGAAAATCCTTCAATGAATCTCCTATAGTATCCAGCTAAGCCCAAGAAACTTCTAATCTCAGTGATCGTGGTTAGTCTCTCCCATTTTAAAACTGCCTCCACCTTAGAAGGGTCTACAGCTATTCCTCCTTGACTAATTACATGTCCTAAAAAGTTCACTTTTTCCACCCAGAATTCACACTTCGACAGCTTTGCATACAGTTGTTTCTTTTTCAGGATTTCCAACACAACCTTCAAGTGTTCAACATGTTCTTCTTTACTTTTAGAGTACACTAGTATATCATCAATGAACACCACTACAAATTTATCTAGATATGGATGAAAAATCCTATTCATGTAATCCATGAATATGGCTGGTGCATTAGTTACACCAAAAGGCATCACTAGATATTCGTAATGGCCATAGCGTGTTCTAAAAGCAGTTTTTGATATATCTTCTTTCTTTACCCTTATTTGATGATATCCAGACCTCAAATCAATTTTGGAGAACACTGTGGCACCACGTAGTTGACCCATCAAGTCGTCAATCCTTGGCAGAGGATATCTGTTCTTGATCATCACCTTGTTCAGTTGTCGATAATCTACATATAACCTCATGCTACCATCCTTTTTCTTAACCAATAACACTGGTGCACCCCAGGGGGATACACTGGGTCGTATAAACTGCTTCTCTATCATCTCTTCAAGTTGTTTCTTCAACTCTGCTAATTCTAGAGGTGACATTCAGTATGGTGCAATTGAAATGGGTCCAACTCTAGGTACTAGATCAATGGCGAATTCCACATCTCTTTCTGGGGATAAACCAGGGATATCTTCAGGAAAAACGTCAGGAAATTCACACATAACCGGCAGATTTTTGATTTTTGATTCTTGCTCTTCTTTCGTTGAAAGCAATAGAATGAATCCTTGAGCCCCTCCTTTTAAAGAGGCACTCACTTGGTTAGCGGTTAGAAATCTCGAATCCTCAGGATTCAAATTCACTGGTTCTTTAAACATTATGGTTTTATTATAACAATCTATTAGAACATGATTGTCAGACAACCAATCTAGCCCAATAATAACTTCTAAGCCAGAAAGGGGTAAACAGAAAAGATTAGCCTTAAAGTCCCTACCATCTATGATAATAGGGCATTTCCAACAGGCTTTAGAAGTGACAATGGGATTGTTTCCAGGAGTATGTACAGATAAGTCAAATGGCAGTTCTATCACAGGTAATTTTAGTTTTTGTACACAGTCATTGGCAATAAAGGAATATGATGCACCTGAGTCATACATAAAAGTTAAAGGAATCTTATTAATGATACACTTACCTTCCACCATGGAATCAGAATGGGATGCTTCTTCTCCGGTGATTGCAAAAACCTTTCCTTTCGCCTTCGGCCTTCCGACTACACTGTGTACGCCTCCTTGAGTATTTATGCTTGTACTCGCACCTTCAGGGTTTTCCTTTTTCATCTCTGGGCAATCCTTGATGTGATGACCTGGTTTATTACACTTAAAGCAAACATAAGTGTTTTTAGGAAAATCCCTTTTCAAATGGGATCCTCCACAGATAAAACATTTAAAATTTAGTACAGATGTCGGGTAATAGCTTCTAGTTGAAGCTTGGGGTCTATTAGGAACAGATGCTGCTCCAAACCAGTGAAATAGCGCTTGGTAAGGCTTATTTCTCCTGAAGTCTCTTCTTTGGTGATGGTGAGGTCCTCCACTTCTGATTTCTCATGCCTTGTGAATGGGTTCATGACTTTTAGTCATTCTATCCTTATGGTCCTCTTCAAAGATCCTACAGCGATTTACCAATACAGAAAATTCACGGATTTCCTGCATTCGTATAGCTTCTTTAATTTTTGGCCGCAATCCATTTACAAACTTTGCGCACCGATCACCTTTGTTAGTAGCATCATTATAATGAGAATGAAAACGAGACAACTCTTCAAACCTGGATGCGTACTCTCCAACGGTCATATTTCCTTGGGTCAGCGACAGGAATTCGAATTGTCTTTTCTCTTTAACATCAGCTAGAAAGTATTTCTCCAGAAACATATCCTTGAAATAATCCCAAGTGATCTCCATGTCGTTGACTTCGAATTGTCTACACATGCTATCCCACCAATGTTCGGCATCCTCAGATAAGGCATAAGTAGCGAAGACTACCTTATCAGCTTCATTACATTGCAATGCTCGAAAGATCTTCTCTATCTCTCGAATTCAAGTTTGTGCTCCATCAGGGTTATATCCTCCCTTGAAACGAGGTAGATTGCGCTTTTCGAATAAGTCCAGCCTTCTCAAGGCATCGTTACCTTGACCTTCACGTGCTCCCATTGCATTGATTAAGCATTCTACAACTCCAGCAAGATCGTTTCCTGTCATTAGTTTCCTGTTTCACAGTAACTGAGATTTATCACATCAATCATAGTTACTACTAAGTCAATTTAAAACATATGAAACAAAAACACGGAGAAAGGAGTGAGAAACAGAATATAATATTCTCGAATAAGACATAAGCAACAAAGGGTTTTCACAAACTAATACATAATAATATCAGTCACAATCACATACACAATCAATTATGAATGTATGAATGTTATGCAGTATCTTCATCATAACTTACCTATATATGTAGGCCCATAAATTTTAATTTGTACTGGGCCAACCAGGAGTTTACACTGTTCCATAAGTCTGGATAATAATAATATGAATAACTCAACTGGTATGGAAACACTTAGAGACTAGTGAGATTGAGAAAGTTTTTATTGTGAAAGTACCCGACACTAGGGAGCTACCCCAGATCCTCTGAAGCACCCTTTCACACCCTCTCATCCCAAGTCTCGTAATTAAGCCTACTCTAATGTATCCTCAGTTTCTATAACCCGTCCCCAGACAATATCATATTGTTTCACTTTAATGATTTATGATGCATGAACTACTCGCGTATTTAGTTGGTTAAGGCTTTTAGAAACTCAATTATTAAATACCTTAAAGTTTTACAACATCATTTCAATAAACTGTATATTTTCTCAATTCTCTAAATTTCTGTCCCACAGAAATAAATTTGGTACAGTTTTCGAATCTCACTGAAATTGAGTTTCTAAGCCTTAAAATCTCAAAACTTTTTCATATAAAAACTTTTACATAATCTTTCTCAAATTGAATCTTAACAAGATCAAATTCTCAATTTCCAAATATCTTTAGTTATTAAGTTGGAAAAATAAAATAATTTTCTTTTGAAAATTTTATGTTATTAAAAGAGAATAATCTTTGAATTATTAACCAAAAATACTTATAATTATAAATTTTTTCTTTAATTCAAGATTTAATTATCTCAATTTGTTATAAATTAATTTTCATAAAATGTCTTCTTTCTAAAATAAATACTAATTTTTTTATTCTAAATATTGAAAGTAAAGTTAATAAAAATAATTTCTAAGAAGAAAAGATTTAAAGTAATAAAAATTTAAAGAGTAAGGTAAGAAAATTCTTACTGAGTTTTAGTTTTCCGTTATACTCGCTATATGCTCAAACTCCACATCACAAAATCATCAATCATAATCAAGCATTATCAATCATAACTAAATATCATCAATCACATCAAATATTATTAATCAAAATTAAATATCAATCAAAATCAAATATTATCAATTATAAACAATTCAAATAAATTAAATATCACATATAAATGTAATTCAAATCTTAATGGTTATTTAGATTAATAAGATTGATTTTGAGTCTTTATAGTCCATTCCTCGTATGGGTCTATGTAGGTCCATATAGTCCAATTCTCGCATAGGTATAGTTCAGTCCATACAAGTTATAATAATCCAAGTCCTTGCATAGGTTCAGTCCAGTTCGCATAGGTTATCCAAGTATTTGCATAGGTATTTTAGAGTTAGTTACATCAGATATTTAATTTAAATTTTATTATAAATTTTTAGTTAAAAAGTTAATATTTTAAAATAATAATATTGTTAAATTTAAAAGGAGTAGGGGACTCCTCCCATTATTCTTATGTCTTTTTATATTATATTCTTATCTCACTCCCCTTTACCTCTTGTATACTGGATCGTTATTGTAAATCCGTGCACGCCTCGTCTCCGAGTTCTAAAATATACCAATTTTATTTTAATATAGTTACAAGATGAAAATTAAGATTACTACTTAAAGTAGAAATGGTAAATTTTGAACAGTGAACAGTGAATAGTAAATAGTGAATAGTGAATAGTAAATCGTAAATAATAACAGTAAATAGTAAAACATGAATAGTAACAGTAAATAGTAAATTATGAATAGTAACGATAAATAGTAAATCGTGAATAGTAATGATAAATAGTAAAGCATAAATAGTAAAGGTAAATAGTAATAGTAAATAGTAATTTACTATTTGAATAGTAATTTACTATTAAAATAGTAATTTACTATTGAAATAGTATTTTACTATTCAGAATAGTAACTTAAAATAATATTATTTCCAGTATAATAATAGATTTCTAAAAACGATATAAAAATAACCTTAAAAAATATAAAAGAGAGGTATTCTTACCTTAGGATTTTAACAGAACCTTCTTTCAAAAAAATTTATTTCTCTCTCTTACTTCCACCACTATCTCACTAGCACTACTATATTTAGAAAACTTAATTTGAAATTGTGAATTCTAAAGAAGAATTCCTTCGGTATTTATAGGAAGGAAAATTACTATGCATTCCATTATTTTAATATAAAAGTACTGTGTATTTTTTGAAAAATTCATTCCTGGTTATTGTGCACCTTTTGAAAATTTCGTACATGCACAGTGTTTTGCATAGTAAATATCGGCTGAATTATTAAGCCAAATAGTAACCTTTCACTCGGTATATTTTAAATATTCAAAATCAGTCCTTTTTAAAATTTAGCAATATTATATCAGTCCTCACTAATTTTATAATAAGTAATATAAAATTTAAATTAAAAATCTAAAATTTTCTATTAATAAAAATTTATTGATACGTTTCCAATTTTTTAATGATTAGAAAAAATCAAGATTTTTCTCAAACCGATCACTTTTATATAAGTCTATTTGAAATAGATTTTAGAAAATTTTCTTATAATTTAACTTTACTTATATGAATTTTCTTAAAATTTTCTAAGTCACTTATATGAATTTAAAATTATTTAAAAAATATTATTTTATTAAAATAATTCAAAAATTCCAAAATATCATAAATAATACGTAGATTAAAAAGTTTTAAAAAACCATAATTTAGTTCCTTCTAAATTTTAATATAAAAATAAAAATAGGGGTGTTACATTAGTGACTTAAGATAGGGACATTGCCAAGGCCATAGAGACCAGTGCCAGATGAGATGAGAGCAATGCCAACAAAATTTGTGTATTGATGTATAGGTGTATATTTATGCTTACATTATGAGTAGTTAATGGTAGAATGATGATTAGTGTAAATATATATGTATTCAATGTTTTGTGGTACATGTTGTCATGTGACTGATAAGCATGACTATTTTAATAAATTGATTCCAGTGTGGAGGACGTGATTGAAGGTCACGTTTGTATGTGTGTGTATGTGATGGTATGAACCGAATACATACCAGAATGAGAGGGATCCAAAGATTGTATAGCTATGAGACTATACAGTCGAGGATAGCTTAAAGGAATAAATTCGTACTACCTATACTAACAAATGCATTAGCCTTTTCGGTGGCCTATTGTAACACCCTGGCCGCTTTTCAAGAATGAACGACTCGCCCCACAGACCAACACGAGACCTTTCTAGTGTGTTTTGTTCTCAATCACACACTTCCCGAGAACTTCCCAAGAGGTCACCCATCCCAGAATTACTCTAAGTTAAGCATGTTTAACTTTGGAGTTCTTAAGTGATAGGCCACCGAAAAGGCTAATGTATTTGTTGGTATAGGTAGTACGAATTCATTTCTTTAAGCTATCCTCGACTGTATAGTCCCATACTTATACAGCTTTTGGATACCTCTGATTCCGCTATGTATTCAGTTCATTCATATGTCCCTCCCACTGGAAGTCTGCTAGGAGCCGCTCCTTGTCCGTGCTTATACACCGACGATCACTCCCCGCCCTCAACAGTGATCGGGATGTCACATACCCACCAGCTTCCACCCGGTTCATCCTTGAACCATACTGTACTAGGAGAGACTAGGCTCTGATACCACTGTAACACCCCGACTGCTTTTTAAGAATAAACGACTCTCCCCACAAACCAACATGAGACCTTTCTAGTGTGCTTTGTCCTCAATCACACACTTCCCGAGAACTTCCCAGGAGGTCACCCATCCCAGAATTACTCCAAGTTAAGCACGCTTAACTTTGGAGTTCTTAAGTGATAGGTGTAACACCCTCGGTTAAATAGGACAAACCCTTCTATAGGATCATCCTACTTAACTAAGAGGTTAAAAGTTTTTAGAAAAAATGTAATTTTTTTTCAAGTAAAATAATGGCAGATTAGTTAAAGCAAATAGTAGGCAATTCACATAGTCATTCACAAACTATAAGCAATTGTACTCTTAACAGAATGAGGCACGTAGGCACCCTTAAATACATACAGTCATCTATTGTCTTATTATTTATTTATATATATTCAACTACATATATCCTACTTTTATTGAGTGCTCCCAGTTGGTCCAACGTATTGTTGTTCTTCGTACTATGGTTCTTGGTTTCCTAGCTCCTCTGTTATTATTAAACAGAAAGGGTGAGTATATACTCCAGACCCTGAAGGTTCCCCGTGCGGGCATATCCAGTCAACAGATAATATAACATAAATAATCCAATTAACATATTTATAACTATAATAATCAATAATGTTGTTTTGGAATGCATGAGTTAGGTTCATTATAATTTATCTAAAGTTTAAGTCTCATGATGCATGTGGGCCCAATAAACCAATCCACCATCACCATTATCTCATTCTTTGGAAGTCGTCCTGCTCAAGCTGCCCTTAGGCACAACGTTTCCACACTAGAGCGATCGGAGCCCACCAAGTCCCCCAACCATTATTTAATCATCATAAGGTACGAATAGACTCACAAGTTCTAATCATTATATTATCCTGGGACTTGGCTCTACACGATCATAGTTACATTCCGTCATTTAGTCAAAGTACACCAGATTTGCATCGTCTGACCCGGCTTCAAGCACGACTCTGATGTCATTGGGTTTCCGTCCCGGTTGTACTCCCAAGATTCTCTTCAGAGATTGGACGTGAATTTCCTCCAACGTACCCGGTGTATGCTCTAGTTTTAATTCTTCAAAAATATCTTCATAATGCAAGATGCATTATTTTAGTTTTGTCATTACTTTGATCCCTAGGTATTTATGTGTTTCCAGCCTCGTAATATTTGTCCTCATGTTGTTAGGTCCCACCAGTTTTTCAGACGTTGTAGGTTATTTTTATTATTTTATTTATTAGTATTATTATTTTTAGAAAATATGTCAGTTATATCTTGGCTAAAATAATGCTTAGTTTAAAGAGTAAGTAGTGTGTTCCTTATTTCATTATTCATAACTAAAACAATAATAATATTAGTAACAAGAATAATAATAATAATAATAATAATAATAACAATAAGGCGACATCGTCTGTTATAATATAAAAATGAAATGAAAGGAAAAATAAATGCAGAGAATATGGCAGCAGGGCCGACCATTGTATTTGGTAAAATAAATGATAGAAATTAAATAAAGCAAAAATAAATGTTAAGAATAAGGCGGTAGAGCTGTGCGTTATAATATAGATAAGCATAAATGAAGTAAAAAGGAAAAATTAATACAGAGAATAAGGCGGCAGAGCCGTCCATTATAATATAGATAAGCAGAAATAAAAGGAAAGGTAAATGCAGAGAATAAGGCGGCACAGCCAACCAATATATTTGATAAAATAAATGACAAAAACTAAATAAAACAAAAATAAATGTTAAGAATAAGGTGACAGGGCCGTCCATTTATAATATACATAAGCAGAAATAAAAAAAAAGATAAATATAGAGAATAAGGCGGCAGAGCCAGCCTTTAAGCTCAATAGTAAATAATAATAATAATAATAATAATAATAATAATAATAATAATAATAATAATAATAATGATAATAATAATAATAATCATATTCATAATCATAATTATAATCATAATCATAATAATAGTAACAATGATATAAATGGTGACCATCCATCCTTATTTCCTTGTTTATCTCGTCTTTCAAAACTTCCTCACTGGAATCCACATAGACACTCATGGTTCTTAATATTTTCACAATTCAATACCTAACATATCCACTTAATCATCATGGTTAGTAATAATCAACACAGTCAATTAATCATATACATAGCAATAAAAATATATAAAAGAAATATATAAAAATTAAAACATCTTAATTTAACAATTCCCGAACCTGCCCTCGAAAAGGTAAGGACCAAAAGTACCTTAGTCTTTCCAAACACACGGTCCACCCCAGGATACTAGAGAATATACCCCTCTTACCTCAGGTGTCGTATTTTTGTGATACTAGACGAGAGGGAGAAAATTCAACTTTCAAATCGTAGCTCCGATCAATGATCTGTTTCCGTAGTTAGACTCTACGTGGTGATTAGACTTTGGCTTTGCCAATATTCAAATGATTGGGCAAAAAGAGAGAGTGGCAGAAGTGGTGGAGGAAGAAGAAGAGTAGAAGTTCACGGTGGTCGGAGATGGTTTTTGGTGAAGAACAAAGGTGGTTTAGTGTCAATAGAGGAGAAAGAGAGAGGGAGAGAGAGAGGGGTTGCATGAAGAGGGAGAGAAAGAGTGGTGCAGATTTTGAAGAGGGGTGTTGCCATATTTATAGGAAAATCTTGCCACCGGGTCTAAATTTAATTGGTACCGGTTTTGAATAGTTAATTTTAAAAGAAAACAAAAAGTTACTTATAGTTACGATTAGAATTTGAAAAGGTTTTCAACATGAAAGTTGTAAATCGGCTCTTTCTCTTCGAACCGATATATGGTATGTAAAAATCTGACACCTGGAGCAAAAGTTACGCTAAAAACAGAGAAAAATCAGAGTTGGTGTAATAGTTCTTTTTTGAAAGATAATTCTGCCGCGCAAAATCCATTGTGAATTAGCTTTTGGTTTCTTCACGAAAGTTGTAGGATTTTTTGATACAAAACCATGAGAAAAGAACAAATTCATTTTGACATCGTATGAGAGAGATATTCACGTTTTTCTATAAGGGGTACTATTTTGTGCGAAAATCACTATTTCTTTGAAAAGTTTCGCTTTTCGGGGATGATCGAGCAAGAACTAGCTTTTAGGTTCTTCACAAGAATTGTAGAGAGATTTAATATGAGAACAAAGAAATTACACCGAACTGATTCTGAGCTCGTATGAGAAAGTTATGATTTTTCTAAGAATTTAACGAGATTAAATAACGGGTTTTTCAAGTTTGGTGATGATAGATCACGAAATAGAGTTTAAGGCTAGAAATAGAGTTTGTCTGGTTTTTCATAACAACGAAACCAAGATTAAAATTTCTTAATTTCGACCTCATATGAAAAAGTTATGTCCAAAACAGGAAAGATATTTGAGTTGAATTCAGAGGTTCCTATTTAAATAGATAATTTTTCTAAGAAACGAGTTGATGAGGTCCGAATTAGAGTTTGGGCTCTTCAGGAGAAGTGTTTGATTTGTCAAAATAGTTCATTAGGGACTGTCCGTGCTGAAATCGGATATCCCAAAGTGTAGAAAGAGACAAATATTGGACCTCTTTTTGGTATGAATCGGGTGTCTAGGAATTGACCCGATGAATGATGGTACAGGTCTAATTAGTTTATTATATCAGTGTTAGATATAGGATTGGATTGTCAATTCTTGACTACCTGCAAGGTCTTTTATTTACTTATTATCACTCACAAAACTTCTATACTTCAAAATTTACAAGGTTAAGGCTGCTTACTAAAAACAGGGATGTTACAATAGGCCACCGAAAAGGCCAATGTATTTGTTGGTATAGGTAGTACAAATTCATTTCTTTAAGCTATCCTCGACTGTAGAGTCCCATATACAGCCTTTGGATCCCTCTGATTCCGCTATGTATTCGGTTCGGTCATATGTCCCTCCCATTGGAAGCCTGCCAGGAGCCGCTCCTTGTCTGTGCTTATGTAGTGGCGATAACTCTCTGCCCTTAACAGTGACCAGGATGTCACATCCTCTTATACCAGTATGTCCAGGTAAGCGCCTAACACACCAGAAAACTTCCATGTCACCTGACAAAAAGTACAGGGTATAGGTACGGGGAAACGTTCGCAAGAGATGTGACATCCCGGGCACTGTTGAGGGAGGGGAGTCATCGTCGGTGCATAGGCACAGATAAGGAATGGATCCTGACAGGCTTCCCGTGGGAGGGACATATGAACGAACCGAATACATACCAGAATGAGAGGGATCCAAACACTATATAGGTATGGAACTATACAGTCGAGGATAGCTTAAAGGAATGAATTCTCACTACCTATACCAACAAATGATTAGCCTTTTCAGTGGCCTATCACTTAAGGACTCCAAAGTTAAGCGTGTTTAACTTGGAGTAATTCTGGGATGGGTGACCTCCTGGGAAGTTCTCGGGAAGTGTGTGAGTGAGAACAAAAAACATACTGGAAAAGTCTCGTGTTGGTCTGTAGAGAGAGTCGTTCATTCCTGAAAAATAACTGGCGTTACAAGAGACACAGAGCCACCCGCATCGTGTGTCAAAACCGTACACTACGTAATGTACTGTTGGTCCCCTAACCCTAAGGACTCTTTATTCTCCATATGCACGTATATAAATACCAACATTTTTATTACTCTGGTATGTTAGACTCATTCCTAAATTTACGCTTGAGAAACCTTGCATTCTGTTATTGGTTACTAACCTAAGCGTCGAAGAATCTTCACAAGTGACACCACATTTCGCCCCTCATCAACACGAAAGCCTGATGTGAAGCATCTCCAGGACTTCAAGACCTTTATTCTCCCACTGAGATAATGGACATAATACCGGATACCCACTGTACCGGTGTACAAATCATTCTAAGTAGTTGACATTTATGGCTGGTCACACACCGGATCTTTGACCTTGGTTAAGACCAGTTCCTTGGCACGCCCAGTGGAACACATTAGAGTTATTCCCACTTTTCATAGAAGTTTTGTAATCTACCATTGAAGCCAATGCTAGGGACTTTCAAGAGGGGCATGTGAAGGATGTCACCGCCTAAGTCAACAGGCGTCTAGCCTTTGAGCCCCTGTAGGGAGATCACGAAGAATGATGCCTGTGGGAACACCTGATCCCCGCGACGAAATAATCATGCAGCTCAGGGAGGAGCTGGCTGAGTTAAGGAGAGATCGAAGGCAAATAGAGGAGAAAGTGGTGTCTCAGGCTGAGGAGACCCACGAGGCATCAGAGAGAGAGAAGTCCACTACTCTCCAATATTCCAAGATCCCTAAGTATGAGGAGAGGGAGCAAACCCAGGACTTGGGTGATAGGTTCACTGGCAGGAAGAGGGAGCCAATAGTAGCCGCTTCAGGGACATATAGGCTCAAGGTCCCTTTTTCTAGAAGGTTGATGAGCGTGCCTATTCCCAGGCACTTGCAGACAACCCAACCCCTCTCCATAGGGAAATATACAGATGAGACGGATCCAAGTAAGCACTTGGATGCTTATGCCTATGAGGCAATGTTTTTGGGGGCTAAGGAGAATGTGATGTGTCGCATGTTGTAACACCCTCGGTTAAATAAGATAGACCCTTCTATAGGATTATCCTATTTAACTAAGAGTGTTAACAGTTTTCAGAAAAAGTGAATATATTTTTTTAAAAATAAAATAATGGAAGATCAGTGAGAGCAAATAGTAGATAAACCACATAGTCATTCACAAACTATAAGTAATTGTACTCTTAACAGAATGGGGCACGCAGGCACCCTTAAATAATTATACAGTCATCCATTGTCTTATTATTCATAAATATTCAACTACATATATCCTTCATTTAATGAGGGCTCCCAGTTAGTTCAACGTATTGCTGTTCTTCGTATTCTGGTTCCTGGTTTCCTAGCTCCTCTGTTATTAATCAACAGAGAGGGTAAGTATAAACCCTAGACCCTGAAGGTTCCCGGTGCGGACGTATCCAGTCAACAGATAATATCATATAAATCATACAATTAACATATTTACATATATAACAATCAAGGATGTTATCATGGAATGCATGAGGTTGATTTATTATGATTTATCTTTAGTTAAGTCTCATGATGCATGTGGGCCCAATAAATCAATCCACCATCACCATTATCTCATTCTTTGGAAGTCATCCTGCTCAAGTTGCCTCTTGGGCACAATATTTCCATTCTAGAGCGTTCGGAGCTCACCAAGTCCCCCATTCATTATTTCATCATCGTAAGGTACGAATGAACTCACAGGTTCTCATCATTGTATTATCTTGGGACTTGGCTCTACACGATCATAGTTACACTCCGTCATTTAGTCAAAGTACACCAGAATTGCATCGTCTGACCCGGCTCCAGGCACGACTCTGATGCCATTGGGTTTCCATTCTGGTTGTACTCCTAGGATTCTCCTCGGAGATCGAACGTGAATGTCCTCCAGCGTACCAGGTGTATGCTCTAGTTTTACTCCCTCAAAAATATTTTCATGATGCGAAATGCATTATTTTTATCATTTGATCCTTGGGTATCCATGTGTTTCCAGTCTCATAATATTTATTCACAAGTTCTTGGGTCTCATCGATTTTTCAGACGTTGTAAGTCATTTTTATTATTTTATTTATTCTTATTCTAGAAAATATATCGGTTATATCTTGACTAAAATAATGCTTCGTTTAAAGAGTAAGTAATATGTTCCTCATTTCATTACTCATAATTAAAACAATAATAATATCAATAACAATAATAATAGTTAATAAATAATAAGAATAAGAATAACAATAATAATGATAATAATAATAGAAATAAGAATAATAATGATAATTATAACATCCCAATTTTTATGATTTTATAAAAATAATTTAAAAAGAATTAAAAAAATTTCTAAATGAAATTCCGAGTGAAAATGTCGAAAACCAGATTTTCTGAGTAAAATGAGTTTGATTCCGAGTGAAATAAATATGATTTCGAGTGAAATCAGACTGAGAAGAGTTTCCGAGTGAATGAAAAATAGGTAAGGAAGTGTGAGGCTAAATTGGGGAATCCTCTTTCGGATGAAGAAGAGTTAAACTATTTTCCGAGTGAATGAAGGTCATGCAATTTCGAGTGGAAATTAACTTGAAAACCTCCCGAGTAAGAGTTTATTAGAATTTCCCCGAGTGAAGAGAAACTAGAGTATTCTGAGTGAACGAAGCTATGAAATCTTTAAGCGAGACTTGACCTTGTAGAGAGTTCTCAGGGTAAGGGAGATTAAATATGCCGAGTGAAAATGTGTGAAACATTTCCGAGTGATACTAGACTGTGGAAAATATTCCGAGTGAGGAAAACTTATAGATTTTGAGTGAAATGGCTGAGGAAATCATTTCCCGAGTAGTTAACATCTGTGACCTTCAAGAATGAAAATAGAGAGTGTTGTGTAAACTTCCAAAGGAAGCATGTATGTGTAGGGGCCTTCCCGAGTGAACTTAGGTTCCGATTCCAAGTGATGAGGTTATCGAGTGCCTTGTTCGCTTTGGGGAATAAGGTTTCGCTCCAGCGATCATGGTTCGCTTAGGTGTTTTCTTCCGCTGGCTACTGTTTAATCGATACTGGGTCTTGCCAATGTGGGGGCATCCTGACCCAGTTCTTCCTTTCTTTGATCGGATTCCTGTTCCGGTTTCCCCCTTTTAGCCATTCGGAATTTTTTTTGAAAATTTTTTCCCTTGTCTCGGATTTTATTTAATTTAGTTAGGATGTTTCAGAATTCACATAGACACCCATGGTTCTTAATATTTTCACAATTCAACACTAATCATATCATTTAATTCATCATGGTTAATAATAATCAACACAGCCAATTAATCATATACATAAAAATATATAAAACAAATATATAAACATTAAAACATTTAATTTAACAGCAATTCCTGAACCTGTCCTGGAAAGGTGAGGACTAGAAGTACCTTAACCCTTTCCTAACACTCGGTTCCCTCCAGAAATACCAGAGAATATACCCCCTAACCTTAATGAAAGATCTTTGATTAGTAGATGACGTTCTTTTATTATCCTTGCTTCAGCTCACAGTGAGGAGAAAAGGAAAATGAGAGAGAAAGAGGCTTGTACGTAGAGAAGACATAAGAAAGAGAGGCCTTTGCTAATTTTCGTTGGTTCTGAGAGTTCAGACTTGGGAATGAGTTGTGGTATTGGTTTAATAATGCAAAAGACAAGTAGGGGACAAGCGTTTTAGTGATTGAAGGTTAGGTGCGTTAATTATGGGAATAATGGAGATTTTAGATAAGAAGTGAGCTGTATTTTGACCATTTCCACCGCCAGCTTGCATGATTGGAGTAGATATATATTAAAATATATAAAAGATGCTATGATTGGAGTAAAAAGGTGCAAGTTTCCCTGCAGGTGGCTCGTTTGTGATAATCCTTTTTGGATTTATGTGAACTGGTGGGCCAGACACTAGCAGGAGCGAACCTTTTGGTTAGGAATGGTGTCTCGGTTCCAGTATTAATCCAGTCGGTTTCTATTGATCAAGTCCTCTTTCCATTCTGACGTTGGTCGGCTAATTGTTTCCGAGAGTTACTGGAGTCCAAAAAAAATGAAAACAGACTCCTTTGAATCACGCTTAAGCGTGGCCTCTCGCGCTTGAGCGTGAGCGTGCTATTACTCTTGGACACGCTGCCTTCACGCTTGAGCTTGAGAAAGAATCAGGCCCTCTTCACATGTCCACGCTTGAGCATGAGAAAGGAGGAAGAATCAGGACCCGAGCGCGCTTGAGCGCAGAACGCTCGCTTGAGCTTCGTTTAGCATAGCTTCGCTCGGAAGGGATTTTACTCGGAAGTGTTTCTACCTGTAACACTTGGTCGGCTTTTCCTTCCCTGGAGGAGACTGAGTCGGAATTGCCTCACTCGGACTCCCTTGGCTCGTAAACGAGTCAATCAAAGGCGAGTCACTCAGACTTTTCACCCAGAAGTGGTTCTCTCGAACACACTTCACTTCAAATGTCTCCAAGGCCAGGACTCCACTCGGTAGTGGCACTCTCGGTCATGTCTTACTTGGAAAACATAATCTTCACTCAGAATTTCTCTTGGTCACTCGGAAACATAGCCTTCACTCAGAATTTCTCTCGACTACTCAGAACAGATCCCTTTCTTCACTCGGACAGTCTTATTTAAGACATGTTTCACTCGGAAAATGGGTAATATCATTAATGGTCTATATAAATTCCATGATTTTACACAAAAATGAAATTTTTGGGATATTACAGACCATCCTCATGGTATTTTATTCACTTATTAACTCTTACAGAACTTCTAAACTTCATAATTTAAAAGATTAAGACTGCTACTAAAAACAGGGATGTTACACTCTCCTCCTCTTTTGGGAATTTCGTCCCGAAATTCAAAGTTGAAATAATTGAGGGTACAATTCTCTGATCTTTTCCTCAATTTCCCAAGTAGCATCCCCATCATCTGTCTGACTCTAAACTACTTTGACCAAAGAGATTTCCTTGCCTCTTAGCTGTTTGAGACGTCGATCAACAATCTTAACCAGTGATGCTTCAAAGGTAAGGTTTTCTTTCAGAACAAACTGATCAGGACTCAGAACATGATCAGGGCTTGGTACATATTTGTGGAGTTGAGAGACATGAAAGACATTATAAAGGTTTGTTAGCTCGGGTGGCAGAGCAATACGGTACGCATGGGTTCCTATCTTTTGTAGAATCTGATAGGGTCCTATGTATCTGGGACTTAACTTCTTGGCCTTTAGAGCTCTTCCTACTCCAGTGGTAAGGGTAACTTTGAGAAATACATGGTTTCCCTCCTCAAATTCCAATGGCTTTCGACGTTTGTCGTAGTAACTCTTTTGTCTATCTTGTGAAGCCTTCATTGCCATTTGGATATTTCAGACTTGCTCCGTAGTCTTCTGAATAATCTCTGGTCCAATTATCATCTTTTCACCTGTCTCATACCAACACAAAGGTGTACGACATTTTCTTCCATATAGAGCTTCATAAGGGGCCATTCCGATGCTAGCGTGGTAGCTGTTGTTGTAAGTGAACTCAACAAGTGAAAGATATTCTTGCTAACTTCCCTCATGTTCTAAGACATAAAGACGTAACAGATCTTCAAGAGTCTTGATTGTCCATTCTGATTGTCCGTCTGTTTGTGGGTGATATGTGGAACTTAACTTTAGACGAGTTCCTAGAGCTTGTTGCAGGCTCTTCCAAAATTGTGATGTGAAACGAGGATCTCGGTCAGACATAATTGCAGTGGATGTTCCATGTAATCATACGATTTCCTTTATATAGATCTGGGTGAGTTTCTCTAGAGAATACTTCATATTGACAGGGATAAAATGAGCGGCCTTTGTTAATCGATCTACGATTACCCAAATAGCATCATATCCAATTGATGTTCTGGGAAGTCTGGTCACGAAGTCCATAGCAATCTCATCCCATTTCCATTCTAGAATCTCCAAAGGTCGAAGGATCCCACTTGGTCGTTGTTGTTCCGCCTTTACCTTCTGACACATCAGGCAAGCTGTTACATACTCAGTGATATCCCTTTTCATTCCTTGCCACCAGAATATTTTCTTCAAGTCCTGATACATCTTGGTTGATCCTGGGTGGATACTGTATTTACTTTTGTGGGCTTCATCAAGGATGGATCTTTTAAGATCTGTGTTGACTGGAATACAGAGCCTCTGTTGATACCTGATCACCCCATGTTCATCTTTGCTAAATTCTGAGCCTTCTTCTTTTGTCTTTCCTGCTAGACTTTGTAATTCCTGGTCATTAGCTTGAGCTTCCTTGACTTGTTCCAGGAAATCATTTGAAATTCTTAGCATTCCAACCATAAGGCTTCCCCTTTTAGGTGTTATTGCCAGATTCAGATTGCGAAACTGTTCAATCAATTCCAACTCCTTTGTCATCATATACGATAGGCGTAAAGCCTTTCTGCTGAGTGCATCAGCTACAACATTTGCCTTTCCAGGATGATATCGGAGTTCAAAATCATAATCTTTGATGAATTCCATCCACCTACGTTGTCGCATATTCAACTCTTTCTGGTCGAATAGATAATTTAAGCTCTTATGATCACTGAAGACTTCAAAGTATGTGCCATATAAATAGTGTCTCCAAATTTTTAAGGCAAACACAACTGCAGCTAGTTCCAAGTCATGTGTAGGATAATTAATTTCATGTGGTCTTAGCTGTCGTGAGGCATAAGCAACAACCTTTCTTTCTTGCATTAGAACACATCCTAGTCCTTGTCTTGATGCATCACAATACACTTCATACGGCTTGGCAGGATCTGGCAAAATCAAGACAGGTGCACTAGTGAGTCGTTGGCGTAACTCCATAAAACTGCTTTTACATTTGTCGGTCCATTCAAATGGTTGATCCTTACGTGTCAGCCTAGTTAAAGGTGCTGCAATTCGAAAGAAATTCTCGATGAATCGACGATAATATCCAGGAAGTCCAAGGAAACTGCGAATTTCTGTCACATTTTTGGGTTGTTCCCACTTTAGTACAGCTTCTACCTTTGTAGGATCCACAGCAATTCCCTCTTTAGAGATGACATGCCCCAAAAATTTTACTTCAGTCAACCAGAATTCACATTTTGATAACTTGGCGTATAATTGTCTTGCACGCAACGTATTTAAAACAATTCGGAGATGTTCCTCATGTTCTTCATGGCTCTTGGAGTAAACGAGAATGTCGTCAATGAATACCACTATGAATTTATCCAAGTATTCATGGAAAATCTGATTCATGTATCCCATAAAGACTGCAGGTGCATTGGTAACTCCAAAGGGCATAACAAGATACTCATAGTGCCCATATCGTGTCCTGAATGCTGTTTTGGGTATATCATCTTTCTTCACCCTGATTTGATGATAGCCTGATCGCAGATCAATCTTTGAGAAGATAGTGGCTCCTCGTAGTTGGTCCATCAAATCATCAATCCTTGGAAGAGGGTATCAGTTTTTGATCGTAGCTTTATTCAACTGACGATAGTCAACGCACAACCGTATACTGCCATCCTTCTTTTTGACTAGTAGAACTGGTGCTCCCCAAGGTGAGACACTAGGTCTAATCATTCCTTTCTCTAAAAGTTCTTCTATTTGCTTTTTGAGCTCACTGAGTTCTTTAGGTGACATTCGGTAAGGAGCAATAGAGATTGGGTCTGCGCCCGGTATAATGTCAATACTGAATTCAACTTCTCGCTCTGGAGGTAGCTCTCGTATATCATCAGGGAAAACTTCTGGAAATTCTTGAACAATAGGAATCTGATCAATTTGAGGAGTGGCCTTACTTTCAGTATCAGTAAGGATCATGTATAGCTGAACTTCTTTTGTTGGGATTACCTTTTCTGAGCTAACAGGACAAGAATCAGTGACTTGATCACATTCAGGTGTAGTAGACCCGAGAGAGATGGATCTATTATGACAGTCAATAAGAATATGGATGGCAGCAAGCCAATTCATCCCTAGAACAATATCTAGATCAATCAAAGGTAAACATATCAGATCTACTTGATAAATTTTCCCTTCGATGTCGAGAGGACATTCCAAACACATACAGGAAGGGCAAATAGGTTCATTAGCAACAGTCATGACAATCATCTTATTGGGCAGAGAGGTTGTAGGTAGCTTTAAATATTTTACACAATTCTCAGATATGAAAGAGTGAGTGGCTCCAAAATCATATAATACATTTAACAGAGTACTTCCTATAAAGCATGTACCTTGCACAAGGTCGTTCCCTTGTGATATCTCCGTACCATTCATGATAAAAACTCTAGCATTTCCTCCCTGTCTTCTAGCTGAGCCATTTCCGGGCCTTCTAGGATTATTGTTTTGATTGGAGTTGTTGTTGCGGTGAACATTCTGCATCCTCGGGGCATTATTTGCAGAGGTATTTGTAGCAGGTCCTCCATTCCCTTGGCCTGTTGGTCGCACTATCTGCCTTTGAGTCATCTGTTGCTGGTTGTTAGTATTTCTGTACCAATATTCAACATCACGATGTCCAGCCTGTCCACAAATTGTGTAGATTTTACCTCTTTTAGTACAATTTACTGCCATATGTGGTCCTCCACAGATATAGCATTTTAAATTCTAACTGTTCCCTTGATCCCTTGGAGGAATTCGGTTGGCTGAGTAAGGTGGTCGAGAATATGGTCGTTCTGCTCGAAAATCTCTTCTTTGTTGTCGGTCTGGCATACGTCGTTCTGGACTATAATTAGACGTTCCAGGTCATCGAAGATTAGAGGTATTCTCAAAGATGCGGCATCGGTCAACCAAGTTAGAGAATTGAGTGATTTGTTGGCAACATATAGCTTGACAGATTTCCTGTCGTAGTCCTGCTTCAAATTTTGTGCATCTCAACACTTCTCCCATTTGGGTGTAGTAGGGACAACATTTGGCCAATTCATCAAATTTAGAAGCGTATTCCCCAACTGTCATATTACCTTGTTTTAGATTAAAGAATTCCTGCTCTTTCTGCCTCCTTATGTCTTCAAGGAAGTATTTGGCGAGAAATTCTGCCTTGAATCGTCCCCAAGTGGTGACGTGTCCATCAGCTGTTAATCTGATTCTAGCATGAGTCCACCAGTGCTCTGCTTCCCCAACCAGCATGAAGACGGCAAAGGTTATCTTGTCCTCATCAGGGCATCGCATAGCGGCAAAAATCTTTTCGAGGTGCTCAATCCATAATTGTGCTCCTTCTAGATCGAAGCCTCCCTTGAATTGTGTAGGGTTGTTCCTCTGAAAGTCAACTAGTCCTTGGCTCTGCCTAGTAGAAGCATGAGGTAATTCTTGTTGTTCTATTACCTCCACGATTCGAGTAAGAAGTTCCTACATGACATGATCATTGTTTCGGCGAGCCATTAGGAAATTGCTGAAAGAATATTGATCCGGTCCCAACACCGGCCCCCAAGAGCATGGTTTTAATGCTTTGCCAGATCAGCATTTTGAACAGGAGAAGTACGTTTCAAATACCTTATAATTACTTTTATATGGAGTACATACCGCCGGGGCACGTTACTCAGCCAAGTCATGTAACGCCGCCAAAGCATGTTACTCTGCCATGGCACGTTACTCCGCCAAGACATGTAACTCCGCCAAGGCACATTACTCCGCCAAAGCTTATTACTCTGCCAAGGCGGAAAATATTGAATATCTTATACACATGCATAAAGTATTTCCAATGCATACTACTCCGCCAAGCCATAGGCGGAATATTGAATTTCCTATATTGCGTAGCAAGCCCATACTTATAACCCCGGCACGAGATTGACTCTGTCTTGAGAGGTTGAAAATGGGAATCACGCTGTCACGCATAAAAGGGAACAACAAATAAAATAATAAAGCATTAACGCTTTCCAAGTAAGTGGAAATACCCACTACAGTGATGGTGCTTGTAAACGGCGCAGGGGCCCACTACCTTTCTTGCATTATGCCTGAAAACAAGGAACGGGTCCTACCAATAATAGAGCACCAGTGGCAGGTATATAAACCTCAACAAAAAGGTATATGGGGGATCCCCAATTCTGAACCTTACACCCATACTTGCATAATTCTCTCAGATTTGCTTTCTAAGTCTAATAGTATTCATAATACTGACTTGAGCGTCGAAGAATAATTGCAGGTACCACCACCAATTGTGTCAAGGCAAAGAAGGCTACTTCAGGCGGACTGCAACACCGCCATAGAGTGAATTATACTCCGCCCCAGTACACGAGGACACTCCGTATTTGCATCTGTATAAATACATCATTGTACCAGACTTATATTACATGTATATTTTGAATTGTTCAACAATCATAACTTTACACCCCCTGTAAAGAACAGTTCAAATATCAACAAAAGGATTCAGGGTATATGTTATGTGGAGAATTCCACATAAGAAATTTAGTCTTAGGTGTTTTATGGATTGTTCAATATTTCCATCAGAGTACGTGGAAACCTAATGGTCCACTTCCCAAGCTTAATGAATCGACTATGCTCTGATACCACCAATGTAACACCCTCGGTTAAATAAGATAGACCCTTCTATAGGATCATCCTATTTAACTAAGAGTGTTAATAGTTTTCAGAAAAAGTGAATATATTTTTAAAAAAATAAATAAAATAATGGCAGATCAGTGGGAGCAAATAGTAGATAAATCACATAGTCATTCACAAACTATAAGTAATTGTACTCTTAACAGAATGGGGCACGCAGGCACCCTTAAATAATTCTACAGTCATCCATTGTCTTATTATTCATAAATATTCAACTACATATATCCTTCATTTAAAGAGGGCTCCCAGTTGGTTCAACGTATTGCTGTTCTTCGTATTCTGGTTCCTGGTTTCCTAGCTCCTCTGTTATTAATCAACAGAGAGGGTAAGTATAAACCCTAGACCCTGAAGGTTCCCGGTGCGGACGTATCCAGTCAACAGATAATATCACATAAATCATACAATTAACATATTTACATATATAACAATCAAGGATGTTATCATGGAATGCATGAGGTTGATTTATTATGATTTATCTTTAGTTAAGTCTCATGATGCATGTGGGCCCAATAAATCAATCCACCATCACCATTATCTCATTCTTTGGAAGTCATCCTGCTCAAGTTGCCTCTTGGGCACAATATTTCCATTCTAGAGCGTTCGGAGCTCACCAAGTCCCCCATTCATTATTTCATCATCGTAAGGTACGAATGAACTCACAGGTTCTCATCATTGTATTATCTTGGGACTTGGCTCTACACGATCATAGTTACACTCCGTCATTTAGTCAAAGTACACCAGAATTGCATCGTCTGACCCGGCTCCAGGCACGACTCTGATGCCATTGGGTTTCTGTTCTGGTTGTACTCCTAGGATTCTCCTCGGAGATCGAACGTGAATGTCCTCCAGCGTACCAGGTGTATGCTCTAGTTTTACTCCCTCAAAAATATTTTCATGATGCGAAATGCATTATTTTTATCATTTGATCCTTGGGTATCCATGTGTTTCCAGTCTCATAATATTTATTCACAAGTTCTTGGGTCTCATCGATTTTTCAGACGTTGTAAGTCATTTTTATTATTTTATTTATTCTTATTCTAGAAAATATATCGGTTATATCTTGACTAAAATAATGCTTCGTTTAAAGAGTAAGTAATATGTTCCTCATTTCATTACTCATAATTAAAACAATAATAATATCAATAACAATAATAATAGTTAATAAATAATAAGAATAAGAATAACAATAATAATGATAATAATAATAGAAATAAGAATAATAATGATAATTATAACATCCCAATTTTTATGATTTTATAAAAATAATTTAAAAAGAATTAAAAAAATTTCTAAATGAAATTCCGAATGAAAATGTCGAAAACCAGATTTTCTGAGTAAAATGAGTTTGATTCCGAGTGAAATAAATATGATTTCGAGTGAAATCAGACTGAGAAGAGTTTCCGAGTGAATGAAAAATAGGTAAGGAAGTGTGAGGCTAAATTGGGGAATCCTCTTCCGGATGAAGAAGAGTTAAACTATTTTCCGAGTGAATGAAGGTCATGCAATTTCGAGTGGAAATTAACTTGAAAACCTCCCGAGTAAGAGTTTATTAGAATTTCCCCGAGTGAAGAGAAACTAGAGTATTCTGAGTGAACGAAGCTATGAAATCTTTAAGCGAGACTTGACCTTGTAGAGAGTTCTCAGGGTAAGGGAGATTAAATATGCCGAGTGAAAATGTGTGAAACATTTCCGAGTGATACTAGACTGTGGAAAATATTCCGAGTGAGGAAAACTTATAGATTTTGAGTGAAATGGCTGAGGAAATCATTTCCCGAGTAGTTAACATCTGTGACCTTCAAGAATGAAAATAGAGAGTGTTGTGTAAACTTCCGAAGGAAGCATGTATGTGTAGGGGCCTTCCCGAGTGAACTTAGGTTCCGATTCCAAGTGATGAGGTTATCGAGTGCCTTGTTCGCTTTGGGGAATAAGGTTTCGCTCCAGCGATCATGGTTCGCTTAGGTGCTTTCTTCTGCTGGCTACTGTTTAATCGATACTGGGTCTTGCCAATGTGGGGGCATCCTGACCCGGTTCTTCCTTTCTTTGGTTGGATTCCTGTTCCGGTTTCCCCCTTTTTGCCATTCGGAATTTTTTTTGAAAATTTTTTCCATTGTCTCGAATTTTATTTAATTTAGTTAGGATGTTTCAGAATTCACATAGACACCCATGGTTCTTAATATTTTCACAATTCAACACCAATCATATCATTTAATTCATCATGGTTAATAATAATCAACACAGCCAATTAATCATATACATAAAAATATATAAAACAAATATATAAACATTAAAACATTTAATTTAACAGCAATCGAAGGCGAGTCAATCGAAGGCGAGTCGGAATTGCCTCACTCGGACTCCCTTGGCTCGGAAACGAGTCAATCGAAGGCGAGTCACTCGGACTTTTCACCCAGAAGTGGTTCTCTCGAACACACTTCACTTCAAATGTCTCCGAGGCCAGGACTCCACTCGGTAGTGGCACTCTCGGTCATGTCTTACTCGGAAAACATAATCTTCACTCGGAATTTCTCTTGGTCACTCGGAAACATAGCCTTCACTCAGAATTTCTCTCGACTACTCAGAACAGATCCCTTTCTTCACTCGGACAGTCTTATTTAAGACCTGTTTCACTCGGAAAATGGGTAATATCATTAATGGTCTATATAAATTCCATGATTTTACACAAAAATGAAATTTTTGGGATATTACAGACCATCCTCATGGTATTTTATTCACTTATTAACTCTTACAGAACTTCCAAACTTCATAATTTACAAGATTAAGACTGCTACTAAATAGAGGGATGTTACACATGTTCCCTCGCACCTTGACAGGAGAAGCTCTTAGCTGGTTCAAAGGGCTCCCGTTAGGCTCAATAGACTCTTTAGAGGAAATGGCAACGACGTTCAATGATCATTTTGTCATTTCCAGGGATGCTCCCAGGATGTCACACACCTTTGCCCAGATTAGGCAGGGAGAGAATGAGACTCTGAAGGATTTCTTGAAGAGGTTCTACAAGGAGGCAGCCATGGTCCCTAATCTCATAGAGGCCATACAGCTGCATATCGTCATTGAGGCTCTTCAGCCTAAATCTGTTTTTGCTTTGTCTTTCGCAAAGAACCCTCCGTTGTCGTTTGAAGAATTTCGAAGGCAGGCTTCTAAATATGTTGGCATCAAGATGTACCTAGAGACCATAGCGGTTGTAACATCCCATTTTCAACACAAATAGAAAATAGATATTAATATATCTTTCATGAGAAATACTTACTATAAGTTAGTTTATTATCATTTTTTATGAAATTTTGGTATTTATATTTAATTATTTGTTTTTTAAAATAAAATAAAATAATAATAATAATAAAATGAAAATATTTATGAATGAGAATTTTAAAATGACTTAATTAGTATTCATTAATTAATGAAATTATATTAAAAATTTTGAATATCTTTATTATTCATAACTTTTATTTTATGTTTTTACATATTTATAATTTAACTCTTATTAGAATTTTAAAATAAAATTTTGAAGGAATTAGACTATGCTTATTTAGAACTTTTTGATCTACATAATATTTATGATTTTCTAGAATTTTTTAAAACTTTTGAAATATTTTAATAAAATAATATATTTTAAATAATTTTAAATTCATATAAAGTTACTTAAAATTAAAAATATTTACAAGAAAGTAAAGTTAAATTATAAGAAAATTTTCTAAAATCCATTTCAAGTAGACTTATCTAAAAATTATTGGTTTGAGTAAAATCTTGATTTTTACCAATAATAAAAAAAATCAAAAACGTACTAATAAATTTTTATTAGCAAAAAATTTTAGATTTTTAAAATTTTAACTTTATATTACTTATTATAAACTTAGTGAGAACTGATATAATATCGCTAAATTTTAAAAAGGACTGATTTTAAATATTTAAAATATACCAAGTGAATAGTTACTATTTGGCTTAATAATTCAGCCGACATTTACTATGCAAAACAGTGTGCATGAACGAAAATTTCAAAAGGTGCACTATAATCAGAAACGAAAATTTCAGAAATTGTACAGTACTTTTATAATAAAATAATAAAATGCATAGTGAAAATTTTTTCTATAAGTAGCCCAGGTTTCTAACGAAGGAAATCACATTTTCAGATTAAGTTTTCTTAATATAGCAGTGTTAGAAAGATAGGGGTAGGAGTAAGTGAGAGAAATAAAATTTTTGGAAGGAGGTTCTGCCAAAATCATAAGGTAAGAATAATTCTCTTTTATACTTTTTAGATTTATTTTCATGTCGTTTTAGAAATCTATTATTATACTGGATATAATATTATTTTAAGTTACTATTCTGAATAGTAAATTATTATATCAATAGTAAATCACTATTACGAATAATAAATCACTATTCAAATAGTAAACTACTATTTATTGTTATTATTCACATTTTACTATTTACCGTTACTATTCATATTTTACTATTTACTGTTACTATTTACATTTTACTATTTGTTGTTACTATTCACGATTTACTATTTACTATTCACGATTTACTATTCACTATTACTATTCAAAATTTACCATTTCTGTTTTAAGTAGAAATCTTAATTTTCATCTTATAACTATATTAAAGTGAAATTGGTATATTTTAGATCTCGGAGACGAGGCGCACATGGACTTTCCATAACGAACCAAGATACAAGAGGTAAGGAGGAGTGAGATAGGAATATAATATGAAAAGACATAAGAATAATGGGAGGAGTCCCCTACTCCTTTAAAATTTAATAATATTATTATTTTAAAATAATAACTATTTAACTTAAAAATTTATAAATTTTAAATTGAGTATCTTGTGTAACTTGATCTGAATACCTATGCAAATATCTGGATAACTTATGCGAACTGGACTGAACCTATGCAAGGACTTGAACTATTATGACCTGTATGGACTGAACTATACCTATGCGAGGATTGAACTATATGGACCTACATAGACCTATGCGAGGAATGGACTATAAAGACTTAAAATTAATCTTATTAATCCAAATAACTATTAAAATTTGAATTATATTTATGACTGATATATAGTTGATTTGATTTGATTATAATTAATAATATTTAATTTTGATTAATGATATTGTGATTTATAATACTAGACTGTGATTAATAATATTTGTTATTTGATGATATTTGATTGTGATTGATGATATTACAATACTTGATTGTGATTGATGAATGATTGATGACCTTGTGATATGGAGTTGAACATATAGCAAGTATGACGGAAAGTTAAAACTCAGTAAGAATTTTCTTACCTTACTCTTTAAATTTTTATTCTAAGAGAAAGTATTTTATCATTATTTTAGTCTTTTATTTCTTCTTAGAAATAATTTTCATTAAATTTATTTTTAATCTCTAGAATAAAATCTAGTATTAGAAAGAAGCTATTTTATGAAAATCAGAGGTTGAGATAATTAATTCTTGAATTAAAGAAAATTTTATAGTTTTAAGTATTCTTAGTTAATGATTTTAAAATATATATATATATTTTCTTTTAGAAATCAGAAATTTAAATTGGTTTTCCCTAATGAAATAACTAAAGGATATTTTGTTATAGTCGAGATTTCTAAACTCAATCTAGTTAAGATTCAAATTGGGAAAGATTATGTAAATATGTGAAGTTTTTTAAGAGAAAGTTTTGAGATATTTAAGGCTTGGAAACTCAATTTTGGTGAGATTTAAATTTGAAGAATGTACTAAATTTATTTCTGTATAACAGAAGTTCAAAGAAGAACTTATGGGAATGTACAGTTTATTGAGATGATTTTGTGAACCTTTATGATATTTAATAATTGAGTTTCTAAAAGTCTTAACTAACTAAATATGCGAGTAGTTCATGCATCATGAATCATTAAAGAGAAATGAGATGTGATATTGTCTGGGGACGGATTATAGAAACCGAGGATACATTAGAGGAGGCTTAATTGCGAGCCTTGGGATGGGAGGGTGTGAAAGGGTGCTTCAAGTGACCTGGGGTCGCTCCCTAGTGTCGGGTATTTTCACAATAAAAACTTTCTCAGTCTAACTAGTCTCTAAGTGTTTCCACGCCAGTTAAGCTGTTCATATGCCATGAAGGCATTTATGTTATTATTATCCGGAATTATGGAACAGTGTAAACTCCTAGTTGGCCCAGTGTAAACTAAAACTTTAAGGGCCCATATGCATAGAATGAATGAGATGGTAGTATTAAAAACATTGCATGACATTCATGTGATTGTCACATTCTATGTGGGTGGTTGTGAATAAAAGTATAATTGTTATGTTATGAAAACTCTATATTCATAATTGATTATGTATATGATTATGATTGAAATTATTATATTAGATTGTGAAAACCCTTATGATTATGTCTTATCTGTAAAGTATTATATTCTGTTTCTCACTCCTTCTTGTTTAAATTTTGTGTCCAAAATATATGTTATGTGATATATAGCTAGCAGTCTAAGATGGAAGGATATGTAATTACAGAAGGGTAAAGTGGTCTCATCCTCAATCAGATAGATGAAGAGATATGACAAGAGTAGGATTCCAAAACTCGATGGTTCAAGGACTAGAAAGTGATTGGTCACATTTGTAGTAGAGGTATAGTTTAGTTTTACTTTGCCTTATTACAATATCAAGTTAGATAATTGTAACAAGGTAAAGGTTAAAATTTGATAAACTTTCTCATTTGGATATAATACTGTAATGATTTATCACGTATGATTTCTATTAATTGTTTTGTCATTATGAATAAATATTGAAAGACAATGTTTTTTTTTACTTTCAATATTCAAAGGAAATCAGATGTATATACGTCCTTGTATACACAAGATAAAGAGTGATAAATATGTATATCTTTCTAAAAGTTTTTTTAAGGCAGGAAGAATACATATATGTCTCGTGTATATAAGGGGGTGTTACAGCGGCAAGAGCAAAGCCTCGTGCTAAAACTAAATCCAAGTAGAAAAATCCTCAATTTCTGTTTTTAGCCACTGCCTCGTGCTAAAACGATAACCATGCGTATGTTTCCTTATTTTTAATATAACTTAAGCTACAAATGTCCGATTTAAGCGATTTTTGTCTTAATATTTTTGTAACAAAATTTACTACAACTTTCACATAGACACCACAAGCCAATTTTGAACCAAATCTTTCCAGTTTATGTGAAAAAGTCCACTGGCCCGTAACTAAAATTCCAACCAATATAGTGTTCGTATTTTGGGCATAACTTTCACTTTAGACGTCGGATTTAGGCGTTCTTTAGCTTGTTGGAAGAATGGAAGAAAAAGGAATAATTTTTGTGTTAGTGATTTTTCCAAAAACTAAATGGAGGGACGTCATGAAAACAGATCAAAATACCAGCGAAACATAAAATTTTTCAGCATGTTAAAAAATGGCATGCATATAAAAATAAGAATGCATGCAAGGGTAGAAGAGTGTTTAGTTTACCGACACCGATTTCACACCGACCAGTGATTGTGATCCTTCATTCTGACTTCGATTGAGCCTCCGATCAAACGTTCGATCGACCATGATGAAACCTTTGAGCTTTTCGACAATCGCGGCTACATATACAAGGGCGTTCAAGAGGGAAAAGATAGTGGTTGTTTCAACCTTGGAGGAGGAAACGATGGTGGTGGTGAGGTCTCGGGTTTGGAGGGAAAAAGAATGGAAAAGCTTGGCTCCTTGAAGTGGATTGACGCACGAGCTAGAGAGGCAGATAAGATAAGAGAGCACAGTGAAGATAAGAGGCACGACATTGAGGGAAAAAGAAAATGGAGGAGGAAGTGGTTTTGTGTTGGCTTTAGTGATGGAGGAAATCAAGAGAGAAATGAGAGTGAAGTCTTTTGTTGGTGGTGTGACTTAAGAGAAAAAATGAGGGAGAACATAGGTGTGGTGATGGTGAGGTGTCATGGTGGTGGCTAGGTGTCACCGTGTGAAGGGGTTTGAGTGGGCGAAGTGGCGAGGTGGTGGTAAGGTAGCGTGAAGGTGGTGATAAGGTGTCACGGTGGTGGTGAATGGTGGTGTGGAAATTAAATAAGACGTGAATTGAAACGATATGAATCGAAATGACGCGACGTATATTCAAATAACATGAACTAGTTATATTTCATGTGAGGATTTAAATAGAAGTTGATATAAAATGATAATAACCTTACTTAGTGGACAATAGGTTTTAGTGGGAAGGGTTGAAAAGGTTTCAGGCTCAATTGGTGTGAAAATAATATGAATACATAATTTTACGACGTTTCCGACAATAGTTGTAAGAAAATAGAAATAGACTCAAAAAATTCAAAATTAATTCCTTGACCTAATGGATCATTCTAACATTTTAAATATATTGGCCCACAATTAATTAATTAATTAATTAATTATGGATCATTGAAAATAAATTGCATGCCCGATTCATTTTCTTAAAAATACCCTTATTAGTTTAAAATTATAATGTTACAAATAAAAATAAAATACTTCATTTCTTTTCTTTTTTACTTCAATTCATTCAAACCACTAGTGGAAAAAAAGGATATAATCACGGTTAAAAAAGGCCTTTATTCACGGTTAAAGAACCGTGGTTGTTGAAGCCGTGGTAGTAGATGATGGTCTTTAACCACGGTTAATAACCGTGGTAATAAATCACATCTAACCACGGTTAAGAACAACTGTGAACATAACTTACTATTTATATTCACGGTTATCGAGAATAACCGTGGATATAGATACATTTTATCCACGGTTGTCCATCAAAACCGTGAATATAAGTAGTTTGTAACTGAAACTAAACCATACTTATATTCACGGTTATGATGGACAACCGTGGATAAAATGTATCTATATCCACGGTTGTCTATCATAACCGTGAATATAAGTATGGTTTAGTTTCAGTTACAAACTACTTATATTCACGGTTGTGATGGACAACCGTGGATAAAATGTATCTATATCCACGGTTATGGTAGTAACCGTGGAAAAATCTTATCTTTATTCACGGTTGTTGCCATAACCGTGAATAAATGCTGAGGTTTTTTTTTTAATATGCACTCTGTTTTATCGTTGCCCAACCCTGCATTCAGACAAGCCAGTACAGTATACAGTATGCCACAGCAACACTATGCCGAAAGAATCGTATGTATATATATATATAACAATTTATTTTCTATATCAATTCATAACAACCTAAAAAATGAAAGTATATACAATTAAGTTGAATGTAATCTAATAAAAGTAAACCCTAAATCCTACTACATACATATATAAAAGAATAAATATCCTATATCTAGCTTTGCCTAAGTTCATGGAAGTGTGAGGCCCATTGCCTTCTAACATCATCCACAAGTTCCTTTGGGAAATATGACCGGTCATTAAAGTACTGCAAACAATGCACAAAACAATTAGAACAAAAGCTTTATTTATTACATGAAATTGATGAAATTGGAGAAATTGACACGGTGATGAGAATTACCTCTGTCCATCCATCTACTAAATGATGTTGGACAATGGTCAGCATAGTGTGCATGACGAAATAGCCACACTCAAAGGTACCCTTCTGCCTGTAAGACTACAATGGACATATAGTATAGAATAAGTGAATTCGGAACTTAAAAAACATGTACTGAAGATTTGAATGAATACGATTGACTTACTTTTGGGTACACCCATACAACTGTTCTTCCTTTGTGCTTGTTTCCAATCAGTACATTGTATCCAACCACCGCCCTGCGTCAAACAAAACACAAGATAAGTTAGAATTGTATAGTTCTAAAAATGATGTAATTGAATTTGTGGTTATTGTTTAGGGATGAACTTACCGGTCTACTATATCTCTCAGGTCTTGTGGAGATGTTTTGTGCAAACTATCAAAGTACAAAGCAAGATAGTCCTTCGGACAGATCACCAGAAGCGTCCAGTGAGCCCTGCAGTTACGAGTGATAACTGAGACTTCAAAATGCAAAATATCATAACAATAATTATGGAATAGAGTATTACCCTTTATGATAGGGGCCCATGTATATAGACTTCTCAGACTCAAACATCCAATTCTGGATGTATGTCTGGGTGTTCTGCGAGGTGTTTCCTTGCCTCTGTATGACAGAGGGCTCTAAGAAACCGTAAGTTCCTTGGAAACCCAAGTCCACTGAGAGTTTTGCCAGATACCTAAACAAGGTAAGACATGGTTAGCGACAAATAACTTGTATAATGAAAAAATTGGACAACACAAGGATATACTTACAGCTCCCACAACTGCAAGATGGAGCCGTTCAGCATCGACGTCCCCGTAATAATGTCACAAATGTCAGAACTTGTAACGTAAACTGGAAAAGCACTGGGATGGCCGAACACTAGTGGCTGTCAAGGGACCTGAACAGTGTCGTTAGCTTCCTCATACCCGATGCGCCATAGCATCCGGACGGGATCCTTGGCCGGGTCTGGCTTCTTCAATGGCTGTTCCTGTTGAACAATTGACAACCATCACATTTTATACCATAATTGACAAGGAAATAAAGCTAGTTAGTGTTTAGGGTTTTTACCTGTCCAGGGGCAATCACCAGAAGTCTGTTGGGCCACATCAGAAAGTGGCCCAACGCCTGACCGACGGTCTTCACCTCCTGAGTTGCCACTGGTACAGCAGCATCCTCCTCGAGGACGAGCACAACCGAGACCCTGGACATACCATCAGGTAATGTCTGATGGTGAACCACAGGGCCTAAGTTGTGCACCATACCAGTGGCAACTGGCTCCTCCGACCCGTCAATGAACAGGTCACATTGACGGGTGTCTGGTGGCTCGACCCCGTCATCCTCAGGGTCAGCCGCAGCGCACGACCCCTTAGTGCTAACCTTCCGTACCTACATATTTACACATTAGGCAGAAGTTATTCAACAATGAAAGTGATTACAAACAATAAAATTGAGGAAAATAAATAAAGAATCTAACCTGTGGGTCGCTGGCTGGTGTAGTAGTCTCCTGGTGGTGGCTGAGTGAGGCCTTCATCTCCTCCCTGAATCGGGCCATCTCCTGGTGGAGCCTAGATATCTCCTCCTGGTACTCAGCCTTCACAACAGCCACCTTTTGCTCCACTATTTGCTCAAGGGATGGGGCAGGGTCGGGAGCACCGTAATAGGCGCGGAGGCCTGTAAAATGTGAATGATTAGCCCATAATTGTTTAACAGATAACAAAATGAATGCATAGAGTTAGTTAGCACTCACCTACACCTCTACCAATAGCACGCACTCTTCCTGGGTGCTCTGGCCTGCCAATGGCGGTAGTCAATATATCCTCCCGTCCATGGGCTACGAAAGACCCTTGGGTTGATTGCTCAACCAAGGAATCCTGAAACCAATCAAGTTAGTATTCACTTCCTTCACGTAAACTGAAAAACAGACACTGATATAAAGGGGAATACTTACTATCCGTGAGGCAACCTCCTGAGCCTGTGAGGAAGTGTATTCCCCACTCTTCTTGATCCTAGCCCGCTTCCATTTGTCGTGGCGCGCAGGTGGGGAAGGGGGATCCACAATACCAGTGTCAGTCTGACACTGACTCAGCCTCTCCTGTGCCAGCCGCTCCTCCAACCTACGGTAACCGCCACGTGACAGTGTGTGTGGGCAGTCATTTAGCTTCCTAGTCTCCTTGGCTTTCTTTCTGGTCTCCTACAACAAGAAAAAAAATATTCACAGTTAGCCGTATAAATTATACATATTATTTAATCATCTAAAAACCAATGTACCTGAAACTCGGCAGAATGTCTAGATGCAACAAAAGCATCCCAGGTCTCCTGATCGATGAATGGATACTTCTCTCCAGGGAACTTTCCTTGGTCGTCCCCGAATACATACCTACAATGAAAGGTACATTTAAACTAAGGATTGGCACAATTTGGTGAAGCGTTGATTAAGAATTTAAAGTTCAATATACCTCGTGGTGAGTATGGATTTGAACGACCTCCATCGCTCAGCCATGATACCGAGGACCTTCCTCCTCGCTATGTCAGAAGATGGTATCTCAAAAGAATCCTACATGAAAGGAGTTAGTCCATAAAGGAGTCCTTATTAAGAGTTACATGAAATAATACACTAAAATAAAACTTAAATAATACATAAGTTACCAGAACATTACTCCATAGCTGGTTCTTCACCACCTCCTCGACACTATCCCAGTCGGGGATAATGATGGACACCTTCGACCGTACGACAACCCCCAGATAACTGCTAAGCTTCGTGGCATGCGGTCCACTAAATCTGCCGGTGTTGACATCCATGTCAACAACTGGCCTCTCTCCCCGGTGACGCCTACGTGCGATGTCTGGCATCCGGGTAACACCTCTACTCTTCCAAGCAGAGGAACCACTGGCCTGTGAGTCGGACCTGGATCGTCCATCCTGGTCAGCCATGAGTATCTGTCCAAACAAGGAAAAAAACTGTCAAATATTTAATATAACATTTAAAACAACGAATAACTAATATAACATGTAATGAAATGAATCACCAACAAGATTAATACCCTATTAAGATGAAATATTTTCCCACAAGCCCTCATGGTGGTCATGACGACTGGCAACTACATCATCTATGTCATGTTCCACGATAGATGTTGGAATACGTGTTGTAGTTGATGGAATGTCCACAATATCAAGATTGGGGTCTCCAATGTGTCTACCTTGGATAACAATTGACCACCGTTTGTCAGCTGGGTCAGCCACATAAAAAACTTGCTTCACCTGCGTTGCCATTATGAATGGTTCTTCCTTATGCCCGATCTTGTTGAGGTCCACCAACGTAACTCCTAAATCATCAGTTGTGACACCGTTCTTATTGTCAACCCATTTGCATTTAAACATAGGAACGGTGAAGGGACCGTAATCAACTTCCCATATATCTTCAATCACACCAAAGTAGCATGACTCCGCCATCACAGGGTTGTTGTCCTTTGCAGTTGAGAAATGCATTGACTGAGCCACAACCATCACTCCACTGTTTTGATTTGTACTCTTTTCATCCTGTGTCCTTGTATAAAACGAATAGTTGTTTATGTCATACCCACAAAAGGTGAGGACATCAAAGTTCGGGCCCTGTGCTAGTCGATGTAATGTCGAGGATGCAGATGCATCTTTCAGGACGGTCTTTTAGAACCACTGCATGAAACTCTTGTTGTGTTCATTCAACAACCACTTTTCAGTCATTTTAGGGTTGGTTTTCTTGACTAGCTCCTTGTGTGTGGCTAGATACGGTTGCACGTCGTCCGTGTTGTTTAAAATATACAAGTGTGCCTGAAGGACATCAGCACGTGGCATGCTCTTCACTTTTTTTCCAATCGTTCCTTTCCCATCCAATCTCCCTTCATGACGGGTCGTTGGAATACCAATGCTTGCAGCATGTGACATGTATTCAGTGCAAAACTCAATTGCTTCCTCTGCAATATATCTTTCCACAATTGAAGCTTCGGGACGACGTTGGTTCTTCATATACCCTTTCAATATCTTCATATATCGCTCAACGGGATACATCCAATGGAGGAACACTGGACCACAACAACGGACCTCTCTCACCAAATGGATGATTAAGTGGACTATTATGTCAAAAAAAGAGGGCGGGAAATACATTTCAAGCTGACATAATATAAGTGATGCTTCCTGTTCCAACACATCCAATTCGCCGGGCACGATTACCTTGCAACATATGGAATTGAAAAACATACACAACCTTGTTATGACATTTCTCACATTTTTAGGAAGAATGTCACGAATGGCGATAGGCAGAAACTGCTGCATCAACATGTGACAATCGTGTGACTTCAACCCAATTAACTTTAAATCTTTCATGGAAACACAAGACTTGATGTTGGAGCCATAACCAGACGGAACTTTCACACTTCGTAACGATTCACACAGACTTTGCTTTTCTTTTCTTGATAACGTATGACATGCTGGAGGCAAATATGTTCTTTTGCCCTTTGATTGTGGATGCAAATCTTGACGTATACCCATCAACTCTAAGTCCATACGCGAGTTTAGGCCATCCTTAGTCTTCCCGGGTATGTTTAAGAGTGTACCAACTAAACTGTTGCACACATTCTTCTCCACATGCATTACATCAATGCAGTGTCTTACATCAAGCTCCCTCCAATATGGCAGGTCAAAAAACACTAACCTTTTCTTCCAGTTGTTTTGTGTCGGGTGCTGTTTTTCACACTTACCAAATTGCACGTTGACGTCCTTCACCTTTTCATATGCCTGGCGACCAGATAGTGGTGGAGGAGCCATTTCAAAATCTTGGGCACCGTTAAACGACTTCTTCAACCTTCGAAACGGATGATTCGCTTTAAGAAACCTTCGATGTCGAAGATAAACATTTTTCCTGCCATGATGCAACCGCACAGAACTAGTCCCCTCCTCACATACTGGACAAGCTTTATGACCCTTCACACTGTACCCAGATAAGTTACCATACGCTGGAAAGTCATTGATTGTGCAAAATAACATGGCACGCAATTTGAATGATCGCCCGGTAAACCCATCAAACACTTCAACCCCGTCTTCCCACAACCTTTTGAGGTCTTCAACCAATGGAGTTAAATATACATCAATGTCGTTCCCTGGTTGTCGTGGACCAGAAATCATCATTGATAACATCACATATTTTCACTTCATGCACAACCATGGCGGCAAGTTGTAAATAAACAACAAAACAGGCCACGAACTATGGTTTGTGCTCAGGTTCCCAAACGGGTTCATGCCGTCTGTGGCTAGTGCAAGCCTAACATTTCTTGGTTCATTGGCAAATTCTGGAAAAATCCTATCCATTTTCTTCCATTGCGACCCATCGGCCGGATGCCTAAGTAGTCCATCAACAACCCTCTCATCAGCATGCCATTTCATAAGTTTTGCATCATCTGCATTGGCAAACAGACGCTTTAGTCTTGGAACTATAGGTAGATACCACAACACCTTTGCAGGAGACCCTTTAGTGCATACCTCATCAGAATCCGCCTCTTTCTTCTTATACCGTGACACCCCACATCTAGGACATCGATGCAGCATTTCTAACTCACCCCGGAATAATACACAATCATTTGGGCATGCATGTATTTTCTCATACTCCAAACCCATAGGACACAACACCTTTTTGGCCTCATAGTTACTTTTCGGCAAGGTGTTTCCAGCTGGGAGCATTTCTTTCAACAACTTCAGTAAGTCAGTGAAACTTTTATCCGTCCACCCGTTTATGGCCTTCAAATTAAACAACCGCAAAATAGCTGATAACCTCGTGAAATTGACGCAGTTTGGATACAACGGCTGCTCAGAGTCCTGACACAGAGTTGTATATACATGAGCTTTCTTAAAACCTTCTACCCCTACATCACGGATCATATCCTCGAGTCGGTCATCCATGTCGACATCGTTGTCATGCATCGGGCTTCGATTTTTAGTCTGAGAGCTGTTACTTGGCACCACCACATCTTCACCATGCCATATCCAACGCGTATAACTACGTAGAAAACCGTCACACAGTAGATGTTCTCGCACCTCTTCCAAGTCTACCCGACGCAGGTTGAAGCATTTAACACAAGGGCAAAAATACTTTCCATTCACCCCCACTGCATTCCTCGCTACGAATTCTATAAATGATTCAACTCCCCCCTCGTACTCCAGACTTAGGCGTGACGCAGAAATCCAACTCCGATCCATACCAACTGTTTACAAGGTGCTATGATCAACCTCACTTTTTATACAAAGGTGGTGGTCCTATACCCATTCAGGATGACAATTGTTTTCATACGTCATTCATATATACAGGTTAGGAGTTATTTTAAAATTTGATAAAATTTCGGCAGCATTTCGCATTGGTCTCTAAGTACACAAAATGAGAGTGGTCAAATCAAATTCAACCACAACCAAATATGCACCCAGAGAACAACACAAAATACAAGTTACCGAAATTTTATCAAATTTTAAAATAACTCCTAACTTGTACATACTAACAATGACGTATAAAAAATAATTGTTCATCCCAAACTGTCCAAACGGACAATTCAAGATTCAACACAAACGATGACATTAATTGATTTAATGACCATTTGTGTCGAATCTCAAACGGGGAACTACGGTTCACTCATATGCACAACAACTTTCATACTAGTTAACTAGTTAACTAGTATGAGCCTACGAGTTTGCAAGATTGAAAACCACATGCATGCAATAGACAGAAATAACATTATATACGAGCAACCAACAATAACAGCAATAACATTATATAGGTGAAATGTAACTTTTGATTACAACTCAACTCAAAAATCTAATAATAAAATATCAAAATTTTAAACTAAACTTCAACAAAACAAAATTCATAAATGGAAAATGTTTTCAAGGGAATGGTTAACAATGATGAAGTGAAAATTATTAGGCCCTGTGTATTCAGAATGTAACATTAAATTGTATAGATCATGTGTGAGGTAACATTAAAAACTTGATGGTAATGACTTTGGTTATTCTAATGGAGAATATGATATATCTAACTTACAATGAAATCTTTTATGATATATCTAACTTAGATCATATTTTTTTTTGGTCGAAGCTTAGATCATTAAAAAAGTTATTAAAACATTGTTAGTTTGGTTTAAAAAATGGTCAAACAAAAAATCAGTTAAAAATGGTAGAGTTATTAGAATGGGAAGATTTTAACAACTTTAGCTATTTTAACATAGATGCATTGAGTCTAACTAAGTTCAGATTCTAAGTAAGAATTAATTCTAGATTTTAAAGAACATGAATTTTTATTTTGGAGGAGAGCCTGAATTTTATTACTGATACCAAAACAAAACAGCAAAGAGATTGTAGCCATCCATTTCAGTTTCTTGGTCCTATAAAATAATCTTTCAAATGTTACTGATTCTAAACCATAGAATCAACCAAAGATTAAAAAGTAAAAACTAAACAGAAAATTTGACTATACAGGGGATTACTAGCAAGTGTCAATTGCCGATTACAGTTTACCAAGTTTGACTATACAGGGGACTGTGCAACAGTTTACCAAGTTTATTCTAGTTTATTAAAAAAACATATACACAATAGTCCACTCGATTCTAGGTATTATAAACTGGTAGGAGTTTACAACTTAACTCAACAGTTTGACAACATAGAGACAGAGACAATGAAATGTTGGCACAATAAAACAAGCTTAACCAAACTTAATCACTAGTACAACATAGAGACAGAGACAATGAAATAGGTTCCACAAACAAGGCAGAGCATAATAACGAAGTACACCAGCAGTGAGCGAAGAAGTAGGGTAATGGAGCACTTACTTGAAAATGGTGCGAAGATGACACGAACGAAAGAAGGAAGAAGCGAGTGAACACGAACAGCAAAGAACAAACTCAAGGAAGAAGACGATAACCAGCGCGAAGAAGAAGAGAAAGTGAAAAAAGAATGAAAGGCGCGGCTTTTGAAGTTTCAGAAAGGATGTATATTCACGGTTCCCCTTGAAACCGTGAATATATTACACATATATTCACGGTTTAACAAACAACCGTGGATAAATGTTAACTATATATCCACGGTTACTATCCCAACCGTGGATAAACATTAAATTTATATTCACAGTTACAGAAACAACCGTGGACATACAGTACCCAGTGATTAAACCCTAAAACCTGAACTATATATCCACGGTTGGAAATACATCCGTGAATATTGACATCTATATATATCCATGGTTAACATTATAACCGTGAATGTATCCATCAATATATATTCACGGTTGTGCACACAACCGTCGATATTACTATATATCCACGGTTGACTTATCAACCGTGAATATATATTGATGGATACATTCACGGTTATGATGTTAACCGTGGATATATAGTTTTCTCTGATTATAACGTTCACCTTATAATTTCAAAAATGCCACCGCGCATGTTTTTATCACTGATCCTCTTCTACCCGTGAATATATCCCCGTTGTTATATCCATTTTTTCCACTAGTGAACACATATAATTTCTTTTCAGTTTCCATTATATTTCTTTTCACTGTATTTCTTTCCTTCTAAATTTCTTTATCAATTCAAACAATACATTTCACTCTTAGGTAAATGATTTAATAGTTTGATGTGAGGTGTAATATTTAATTAAGTGATTAAGATTTCGATAAACACTAATAAATCAATTTCAACAAACGTGTATAGAAAATCATGTTAGACATGTGTTATGTCCTTCATTAATCAAGTGATTGTTTGACATAGCTTTTTTTAAACTTAAAAGTTACTTTTAAATTAAAGTTAAAAATAAAAGCTTTTATTTGTTTAGTGGTTCTTAAATTTTTTCAATTAAAATGTTACTTTTGAATTAAAAGTTGTTTGTTAAAATAATTTTAATTTATAAAAGTTTTATTTTTTAAAATAAATTTAGAGTATAATTCCAAGATTCTACGTATTAACAATGAATAAATATATTTTTAAAAATAATGAATAATAAACTTCATGTATAATATTTGAGTATATAGATTAAACTTTGCATAAAAAAATATTTAACTATCTAAAGGAAGATTATGGAATATTTTATGTATAATACAGAACGCATGCTTTTCTTTTAATTGCAATATATAAAGGATAAGAGGCGAAGTGTAAAATAATATAATAGCGTCGACAGCAGGGTTCGAACCTGCGCGGGCGAAGCCCAACAGATTTCAAGTCTGTCTCCTTAACCACTCGGACATATCGACGTAACATGTTAACTTTTACAAATGTTTATATCATATTCTAATATCTTTCATTTTGAAGACGAACGTACGAATTTTTCTCGCTGCATCTTATTTATCCTTCTTTCCCGTTTAAAATGATATAAATATTCTTACTTAAGATATAATATGTCCATATAAATACAAAAATAAACATTTCATATTTTTTAAGTTTTTTTATTGATTTAGTCCTAATGTTTATAAATCTATTCCAAAATCATAAAGGGTGTAGTTAAATATGTAACTTAATTAAGAGTTTGTATAATAAGTTTTTTTAACGTAAGAATTTACACTATAAATTTGATTAGAAAACTTTTTTGAATAAATAGAAAATAACTTATTTGATCAACTACATCCAATAGTTTATCAAAATATATCAAAAATAACTTATGATAATAATAAGTTATTTTCATAAATTGTTTACTCACTCTAAATAGTTAACACTGTTTTAAAAAAATCTAACATGTGGTAAATTCATCATCGTTAGATAAAAGATCTTAAAATTAAGAATGTTGATGTAACCCCCAATCATACTCATTCCTATACCTCTACCCTTCTTTCTTCCTTCCCACCATCTCTTCTATTTCTTTCTCCTTGTTGTCCATCACTACCCCTTTTGAAAATAAAAACGAAAACAGGAAAAAATGTATTCCCAAAAGACAACAACATGCAGAATAGACAAGTAAAGGGGGTGGGGTGGACTTAACCAAAATATCTTTAACGAAAGAACCCATTTACACATAAAAGGGTTTGGTGTTTGTGTTCATAATGTTGGGCAAGAAGAGACGTTTGGTTAGGCTCCTAGCTACGTGGGCAAAAGGCTAATGTTTGTCAATCCTATATTACTCACTTAATCTAAGGGGAGTAGTGATCAATTAGGGGGGGGGGGGGAGGAGGGCAGATACAAGTCTAAAAAATTCACAACCTAAGGGAGAGAAAGAAAAGAGAAAGTGAGAGTTCCATTTTTAGCTCTACACCAAACCAACCACCGTAAAATCATAGTTTCTCCTTTGGTAACCATTGGATCGGGCTGAGACATTGATAGAGGTTCAACATATACAATTTGTCATCTTGACTGTTCAGATCTTGTTTTGAAGGTCTATGGTCTGAGTATTTATGCTCTAACACTAGCACGAGTCCATTTTCTTGTTCATCATTTGAAAGCTTTGTTGCTTTGTTGTTATTTAGTTGGCTAAATGCATGAATTTGTGCTATTGGTTGGACTCTTTTGTACCCTTGTTTGATTATAGTGAATTAATTCTTTGGTTTGGACAACTTGTGGGTTTTTACCTCAGGTTTTCCCACGTTGAAAATCTTGGTGTCTCTTGCGCTATTTTTATCCTTGTTGTTGCCATTTTAATTTGTTGTTACTTCTCATAGATTCTTACAAGTTTGAGAAATTTATATTCGTTGCGTTACTTGGGATACTAGTTATGTGTTGTTGTTTTCCTCAACAAAAGATAGACCGAAGAAATTGCAAAGAAAGAAAAATTTAAACCAAAATGTATAACCTATATATATCTAAACCTATCAACTAACACAATTTTTAAAATCAAAAGGTTACTTTAGTCATTTTTGGTTCAAAAAGATTAAACATTGGTAGGAATAAAAGGAAACTATGATGTTAATATAATATCTAAACTTTATTTTTTTTCCACAAAAATCTAGATAAGCAAAACTGATAGAATAAGATAAGAGTATGATAGGATATAAGCATGATAACTCGTATCTTATCTAATGTTTGATGTACACTAAGGTGGAGCATGAAGATATATAACAATAATATCAATATAATAATAATGATAAAAATCATAATAATGAAAATAATAATTACAACGATAACGATGACGATAATGAAAATAATAATAATAACAATGACAAAAGTAATGATAATGATGATGATGATGATGATAATAATAATAATAATAATGAAAATAATAAAAATAACAATAATGACAAAAGTAATGATAATGATAATAATATAATAACAACAACAACAACAATAATAATGATAATAATAATAATAATAATAATAATAATAATAATAATAATAATAATTGTTCACAATAAGTACTGAACACAAAAATCTTGAATTATGAAGTTAAGATTGTATAACTTGATAATGTGTCACTTAATTATAATAGGAGGAATTTGAGACCATTTATACAATCAACAAACGAGAATGGAAAATAAGATATGTGTGTGAACCTTAGATCCAAGATCGGGAAAACATGGGAGCAACCATATCTTATTAAAATCGAGTAAAAGAATTGATATTTTCTAAATTCTAACTTAAAACGAGAAAGAGATATAGTGTAATGAACCCCAGTATAGAGAAATAATAATCATAATAATAATGACTAATTTTTATCAAATCATATACATTATGTAAATATAATAGTTTAATATTGGGTGATTTTTATTAGATCTCGGCAAAGTTAGTGTGTCTTGTCTTGTCCTAAAAGTTGCGCATTTGAGTCCCACGCGAGAGCCAGTTTTTGGGACAGCTGCCAATCCAACGCCCCAATTGCTATGTATAATAATTCACTTGCTGACAAAGTACCCAGTTGATCCTGAACTTCGATTTATTTGTATGAAGTTTGAAAAATATAATTATGAAAATAAAAAAATTTAAATATTAATATTAATTATTTATGTCATTTAAATCAGTTAAAATTTTATTTAATTATAATTTTTTTAAGTTGGTCAAATCAAAATTTGATTAACCTAACATAGAACCAAATACGACCTAAATTTTTTATATATAATAATTAATGAATCAGTCGGTGTCCAAGGACTATGATGACGTGTTATCCAATCAATCCTGTGCCGTGTGCCCCACCGATGTCAATCATGTGATGTTTAATAACTCAATTACCAAAATAATTTTTGACAAATGTCATTCAACTTACTTTTTAAATTTATTTGATGAATAAATTAAAATCAACTTTAACCGCTGTCACAATTTCCTGAACCGACCAGCATCATAATTAAATTTAAAGAAACTTTTTTTATTGGAGGAACCAATGTTGAAAAGGGTAAAAAATGTTTACTTTTTCAACTATAGTTCCATGGTTGGTTAATTTGTCCACAAATTCTGTATATAAATCACCATTGGCTCTCTTCCCCAAATCACAAAAAATGGAGAAAAACAGTATATCAAGCAAAGCCCATTGTTTGGTCTTACCATATCCAGCTCAAGGTCATATTAATCCCATGATTCATTTCTCCAAGCTATTGGAACATCAAGGGGTAAGAATAACATTGGTCACCACTCGTTTCTATTGCAAGAACTTGCAAAAAGTACCTACTTCTATTGCACTGGAAACAATTTCTGATGGATTTGACAATGGCCCCCCAGAAGGTGGAAACTACAAGGATTATTTCGAGCGGTTTTGGCAAGTTGGGCCAAAAACTTTTGCTGAGCTTATTGAGAAACTTGGCTCATCAGGTAATGAAGTTGATTGTGTTATTTATGATTCACACTTTCCTTGGGCACTGGATGTTGCAAAGACACATGGGATTGTTGGGGCTTCTTATCTCACTCAACATATGGCAGTAAATAGTATACACTATCATGTTCACTTGGGAAAGCTACAAGTTCCCCTCACACAAGATGAGATTTCCCTTCCTGTGTTGCCTAACCTTAAACATGAGGATATGCCTTCTTTCTTCTTTCCATATGAAGAAGATCATCCAACCATGTTTGGTTTGCTTGTGGGCCAGTTCTCCAATATTGACAAAGCTGATTGGGTCTTTTGCAATACATTTTATGAGTTAGATAAAGAGGTAAGCAAAAACTAATTATTTTTATCAATGTTTTTAGAACCGGAATGGAAGACACCGATTTATAAAAATTGTGTTAAAATTGGGATTCAACCATGGTTGAATCAGTAGTATTAAAGAGTTATTTTAGACCGGTCATCTAAGCGGTTCACGGTCCGATCCGGTTTGGTTTTAATAACAATAATTTTTATTCTCATTAGCTTCTATTTGATTATTTTTTTGGTGCATTCAAGCTTTTAATTACTTTCTTTTTTGTGAATTATACCAGCTTTAATTTAATTTAAATCCATGTTTTATATCATGCTTTTTTCCACTCAAGCAGCGTTTCACATTTAACCAAAAAACAAAGTTATTTTTCCACATGGCTTGAGCTTTGTCCTCTTTGATTTCACACATTTTTTTACCAAAAAAAGAATATTGTTTATAGATATTTTACTTTCAAATTAGAACAAATCCAAACTTCAACATAATATATATATTCTAACTCAATCATATATAATTCAAGAGCCATTCTTTTACTGATTAATACTGCACAAAATATCGTTTAATATTAGAAACAAGTGACTCTTTTTTAAAATTATAAAAATTTAGTTTTTAATTTACAGTGTTGAATTTTCAAAAACTTAAAACTAAAAACTAAAAATCATAACAAAGTCTAAAAAAGGACTCGGTAGTGGAGTATATATATACACACATACATGTAGTAGGTAATTTGTATTTTTTGAATCTCTTTAATAAAGCTAGTAATGTTTGTTAATTACAGATTGTAGATTGGATCATAAAGATTTGGCCAAAATTTAGGACTGTCGGACCAAATATACCATCAATGTTCTTAGATGATAAATATAAAGATAACCATGATTATGAGATTTCTCAATTCAAGAGTGAAGAATGCATTGAATGGTTGAATGATAAGCCAAAAGGGTCTGTTGTTTATGTATCTTTTGGAAGTTTAGCTACTTTTGGTGAGGAACAAATGGAGGAGCTAGCTTGTGGCTTGAGAGAGTGTTCAGGTTACTTCTTGTGGGTGGTTAGAGCTTCTGAAGAGACTAAACTCCCCAAAGATTTTGAAAAGAAGACAGAGAAGGGTTTGGTAGTAACATGGTGCTACCAACTAAAAGTTTTAGCTCACGAAGCTATAGGATGCTTTGTGACACATTGTGGTTGGAACTCCACATTAGAAACTTTGTGCTTAGGAGTCCCAACCATTGGAATACCATATTGGTCTGATCAAAGCACAAACGCAAAGATTATAGCAGATGTTTGGAAAATAGGAATTAGAGCTCCATTTGATGAGAAAAAGATTGTCCGACGAGAAGCACTCAAGCATTGTATATGGAGAATGATGGAAAGTAAGGAAGGCAAAGAGATCAAGAACAATGTCATTCAATGGAAGACTTTGGCTATAAAGGCTGTTCTTGATAATGGGAGTTCTCTTCGAAATATTATAGAATTTACACAAGACTTATTTCATGCAAAGACTTTATGTCCTTAGTTGTAAATTACTTTCTACTCAAAGAAGAGCAATGTAGCTTTAACGATTGTTAATAAAATAAAGGTGAAAATTATCATCTAAACATAATATAATCTATGTATAGCTTATTTTGTTTATAAACTCATTATCTTTCATACTACTTTCATTATAATTATTATTGTTGTTGTTGAATCTTGTTAGTAAAAACATAGAAAATCTCATGTAATTTATAATTAATTTATAGCTTATATGTTAAGTCCTAAAGAAAAGCTTATTTTAGAGACAACAATTTAAATCACCAGACAAATTTCATCGCTAATAGCGACCTACTTAGCGACCACCTCCATATATCAACCAAGTTCACCTGACATTACTAATGTACCATGTCATCGCTTTGCCTATCAAAAACAGGGCAGATGATATCAAGTAATAAGATTGGCAAAAGAATGTAGTTTTGTTGCTAAGAATTTACCACCATTTGATGACTAATTGATAATCTGTAGACTTGGTAATCATATTATTAGTCCTTTGGTAAGAGTATCAAATTCTTAGTAGTCTCGATAAGTATTTAAAAGGTTATCATGTCTATAGGGACTTACGAGATATTTAGCAGTAATGCAATAACTACTTTAAATCACAAAGAATTGTATTCACAATATGTTCAAATGGTTGTTCATTTATTGTTGCTTGAGGAAAGATTAAGTTCCAAAGCTAGAAATCAATTAAGGTTAAGATAACAATGATAAAAGATATTGGGACCGGACCTCTTCACTCTAATTAATCCATTGAGTTCCTTATTATAATACTTGTTCATTTAAACAATGTAAATGTGGCATAGAGTTCATTAAACCTACTTCCTTAGATTAAATTCTAAACCCTAACATCAAATATCAATCGCTTGAGTATTCAATGTTAAAAGTTTGCATTAAGAAAATGCTTTAGCATCCATTAATTGCAACCCTAATGAAAAGTGGGATTTGTGGTTCCAGGATTGACTTTTGGTGTCTTCATAAGAATTATAGAAAATTTTGTTATGAGAGACAAGATTTGTTGTGGTTTTTTACTAGGGGGTATTACTTCTTTTTTATTCATTTAATTTCTATTTTGAAAATAGAATTCAATATTTTTTATAATAAATTTGATAATTTTTTTCTAATTTCAAAATTTATTCTATTTATTATATTTATTTTTCAAATATTCAAAATAGAATATCTCTCCAATTTTTTGTATGATTTTTCATCGAATGACTATTTATCTATTGTATTTTCATGTAAATAAAGGGAAAACCTTATGGAAAAATGGTGGTTCAATTTTTTGTTGTTTAATAGGAAGTTGAAGTTAAAAAACAGGTATGGATTAATAAAATCAACAGATAGTTTTGGTTCTATTGAAAATACCAATGTAAATGAAAACCCCAAAATTTCAACTGATATGGATAAAAACATTCATCGTTGGAATTTTAGTAACAATTCTAGTTACAGTTATTTTGATTCTTTAGCGAGTGTCAGGAACATCGGGAAAATTGAATGGATAAGGTATGTGTGCCAGAGTGGGAAAAGGGTTTAGGGTTAAGATAAGTTCGTAGAATGAATGATGCTTTCTTGTTTAAGATTTATTGGCATTTGGTTACAGAGAATATGCAATTTGGTTTCAAGTGATCAAGTGGAAGTATGGCTTAAGTGTAGGGTTTGTTCATAATGTTACTAGTCGTGCCTCAAGCTCTACTTTGTGGAGTATCATCTATACAATTTGGCCTCATTTTGTGGACCATGTAAGTTGGCATGTCAGTTCTAGTGAGCATGTCATGTTTGGAGAAATAAATGGTTAAGGGGTTTCAGAATTTTTCTTTGAACTCCCTTGTTGGATCTTGATAAGTATCTTTGGGTAATGGATGTCACATTTCTTTTTGGTGGATGGGACTTGGTTCGTTCATAAACCTTAGGGCTAAAGTAGGTGTGCCATAAAATTCTGGGTCTTGTTCCACCAAGTAATCTTCGTAAAGATGCATTGGCTTGGGAGGGGATTAAGCATGGTAGTTTCTTAGTGTTTTCTGCTTATTCTAAGCTAGGACACTAGTGCAGAAAAAAGATTTAATCACGGTTAAAAAGTACTTTTAATCACGGTTCATGAACCATGGTTGTTCCAGCTATGGTAATAGACAAGGGCATTTAATCACGGTTCACAACCGTGGTTATAGAACCTTTTTAATCACGGTTGTTGATAGTAACCGTGGTTAAATAAGACCCTATTTAATCACGGTTGCCACCTCAACCGTGATAACATGTGGTCATCAACATACACTATAATGGTGCTTATAATCACGGTTATGGTAACAACCGTGATTAAAGATTGTCTATAACCACGGTTATTGCTATAACCGTGATTAATTTTGTGGTTTTTTTAATATGGCTTCTGTTTTATTGTTTTCCCAAACCTGCAATCAGACAACCAGCACAATACAGTATATCCCAACATATCCAGCACCAATATATGAAAACAAATGGTATGTATATAATATTAATTTGCTATCAATTCATAACAACCTAGAAAATGAAACTATATACAATTGACATGAATGTAACCTAATAAAATCTAAACCCTAAATCCTACAGTAGGTACATATATAAGAGAATAAAAATCCTATATCTATCTAAGTCCTTGCCTCACTTCAATGAAGTATGCGGCCCATTGCTTTCTAACATTATCTACAAGTGCCTTAGGAAAGTATGAGTGATCCTGAAAGTACTGCAAATAATACACAAAACAATTAGAACAAAAACTGTATTTATGATATAAATTTGATCAAATTGGTAGAAAACTAGGCAAGTGAGACTTACATCTGTCCATCCATCTACTAAATGTTCTTGGACTATGGTCAGCATGGTGTGCATGACGTAATAGTCGCAATCAAAGCTACCCTGCTGCCTATAAGACTACAATGGACATAAAGTGAATTCAAGTTTTTAAAAATATATATAAAGATTTGAATGAGGTCGATTGACTTACTTTTGGGTGCACCCACACGAGTTTTTTCCCATTCGATTTACTTACATGCAGGCGACTATATCCAACCACAGCCTTGCGTCAGAATAAAACACAAGATAAATTAGAATCGTAGAAGAACAAAAATGACGTAATCGAATTTGTAGAAATTTAATTTATTTTTTAGGGTTTAACTTACACATCCATCATTGTTTTGAGGTCTTGTGGAACAGTACTGTTAGTCCTCAAATTTACAATAAAATCTTTAATAAAAATTTCATAAAAATAATAAAAATTAGTTTAATTTGTTAGAAAATTAGGTTTTAAATTCAATAAATAGAATTTGTTGGAAATAATCTGCCCTTGATCAATTTTCTCTAGTTTTGTAGTGAAAAAGTGAAGAATTTAACGAGAAAATTGAAGATCTGGAAAGTTGAAGCGTAGCGTCAACCCCACGCTACGCGTGGGGACTTTTAATGCTGACGCTACACGTCACAGTCACGCGTAACATTAAAGCTGCGTGGACTCCACAGCCAGCTTGGCCAAGCACTTAGCTAGTGACCCATTATTGGTCACTCCACTCTACACAAATGGACAAGCCGAAAGAGGAGACAGGGCCAAGTGGCAGGGCATGATTCATTAAATAATTCCATCATGGCCACTTCGAGCTGTTTAATGGAGGCTGAGTCAGGGAACTGACGCGTGGCATCAGGCTGGCGCGTAGCATCAGGACCCTTCCTCAACCCTATAAATAGGGCCATTTCCAACACTTCTAAGCATCCCATCCTATCCCATTTTCAGCATTCCACTCTTCTCTTCTCTTATACACTCGAGTTTGAGTGTTTCTTTTGTGAGTTTGTAGTTCTAGAATAGTTTTCTAGATACTTGAGAGTGTTGTGTAGTATTGTGATCGTTGTATCGTGAAGTTTCCATCGCCTTCGTAATGTTAATCTCTGTAAATGTTGTTTTTACTTTCACCATGTATAACTAATCTGTTTATGTTGGAATTGGTGAACTAATCTATTGAGTATGATGTTGTGAATTCGACCTCTGCATGTTTATGGTTCAAGTACATGTTAGTATTTCAATCTTTTATTAGTATGAACGTCAAACGGGAGAATGATTTTCATGCGTATTGAAACTTGTTTTATTAGTGTGAACATCAAACGGGAGAATGATTATTCATGCCGTATTGAAACTAGTTTTGACGAAAGTAAAAGTTGGAATACCCTTGGTATCTCAATTCTATAGGGGTTGTTAATCATTGTTGCCATAAGGCCTGGACTTAATGCAAGTTTTTACTGAGAAAGCTCACAAGAGATCGGACTTTACGGTGAATACTTAGAATTTATATCACGAGGGATCGGTTATAATGATTTTAAGCTGCAATGACATGAACTTGATGATTAAATATGCATGTCTTGAGTTCCTCCATTGTTATTCTAGATTAGGGATCCAAATTCCAACATAATTTGTTTATCTGTGTTTATCTCAAGTATCTTAGCTATTCTAAATTGTAACTTAACTTTTTTAGATAGATTTTATTTTCTTTTTATAAACAACTCAACTATGAAATCTTGTGAATATTGTATAAATTGTATATAAATCATTCTTTTGTGTATAAGTTTCTTTAAATTTACCATAGTGACTAGAAAATTACTGTTATTATTAGACTTTCAATCTCAGTGGAACGATATCTAAATTTTGAAAACTACAAACGATTGGGGTCTTGCCAATTAATAGACCCGATAGTAAACACAAAGAGTTAACAGGTTTCTTGGGATTAACAAGTACCGTGCACAGAATCGAAGTATAAAGCTAACTATGCCCGGGGACAGATCACCACGAGCATCCAATAAACGTTGCAGTTACTAGTGATAAGTGAGGACTTCAAAATGCAAAAGTTAATTGACAATAGTATATGTTATAGAATTTTACCGTCTATGATACGGGGCCAGGTATACCGTCTTCGTAGACTCATACATCTAATTCTAGATGTATGTTTGGGTGTCCTCCTTACTATTCCCACTCCTCTGTATGAACGGTGGCTCTAAGAAACCATAAGTTCCATCGAAGCCCAACTCCACACAAGTTTATGCAGAAACCTTAACAAATTTAGACATGGTTAGCGATAAATAACTTGTATAATGAAATAATTGAACCTAAAATGATATACTTGCAACTCTCAGATCTGAATGACGGATATGTTCAGCATCGTCGACCCCATCATAATCTCGCACAAGTCACTCTGTGTAACGTAAAGCGACAGTGAACTTGGACGGCTGAACACCTGTGGCTGCCATGGTACACCAAAAGCGTCCTCGCCTAGCTCAGCCCTGATCTTCCATAGCATCTAGATCGGATCGTCGATGGGGTCTGGCTTCTTCAATGTCGGGCCTGCCTCCTGTTAAACTGTTAAAACATTAAGGGTTTATACCATAAGTGACAATATAACAAAATTAATTAGTGTTTGAAGTTTATACCTGCGGAGGAGCAATCGACAGGAGTCTGTTGGGCCACATGAGGAAGGGTCCCACCACTTGACCAACGGTAATGACTGATGGTGAACCACAAGGCCTAAGTTGTACACTATGCCAGAGGCAACTGGCTCCTCTGACCCATCAATGAACAAGTCACATTGATGGGTATTTACAACATCAACCGCATCATCATCAAGTTTACCTACAGCGCATGACCCCTTAGTGTTAACCCTTTGTACCTACATATTTACACATCAAGCAGAAGTTATTCAACAATTAAACAAACAAATTACAAACAACAAACAGTTAAATACTATAAGGAATCAAACCTGTGGGTCGACAGCTGGTGTAGTAGACTCTTGGTGATGGCAGAGTGAGGCCTTTATCTCCTCCCTAAATCGACCAATCTCTTCTTGCAACTTCGTAATCTCCTCTCGGTACTCAGCCTTCACAGCAGCCACCCTCGACTCAACCCTTTGGTCCACCAACTCCTCGACGGATGGAGCCGGGTCGGGAGCACTGTAATAGCTCCGGAGGCTTGTGAAATATGAATGATTAAACCATAATTGATTAATAGAAAACAAAATGAAAGGATAGTGTCATTTACAACTTACCGTGATCTCGACTTTCTGACTCGGTTTCAGCCTTCTGGGCATATCTTTCCGAGAAGGTTTATCACAACCCCTGTCCGCTCGGAATTCCTTCATTCGGAGGAAAGGTTCCATCCCATGAAACACTCGACTTTCTCTCCTCGGAAATGTCCTACACGGTAACATCTCATTCAGACATACCCAAGTATGTTTATGTCCGAGTCAATCCTTTACTTACGTCACTCGGAAATCTTTCATCTAAAAATCACTCGGATATTTACTTTCCTCGGGAATTGTTCACTCAGAACTACTCATTTAGAAACACAGTCGGTATATCCTATTTGGTAACACGTCATTTAGAAATTAATAATTTTTCACTTAACACCTTTCCATTCAGAATAGTCTCACTCGGTATCATTCCACTTGGAAATGTCGTACTCGGAGACATTTTACTTGAAAAGCCTCAATTCGGAGATACTCCACTCGGAACCGTTTCACTCGGATTTCCTTATTTGAAAGTGTCTCATTCGGACATTATTTTCTTAACTTAGAAATAATTTCCTTAATGATGTTTCACTCGGAAACATCTTAATTCTATTTGGAAATAGCTTCCTCGGTCTTACTTCACTCAGTATCGCACCATATTCACTTGGAATATCATATTTTAAACAACATTCACTCGGAATTTCATTCAGAATTTCTTCATTAATCCTTCATAAATGAATTTGCTAAATATTACAAAATTTGGGATGTTACATTTCTCCTCTCCTACAAAAATTTTGTCCTCGAAATTTAAATACAAGAATTATACATCAATGAAATAACTCGGGATATTGTTCCCTCATAGCGTCTTCTCGTTCCCAAGTATGCATGGTCTTGCTGCCATGCAACCTTGACCAACTGGACATTCTTGTTTCTCAATTGTTTCACCAATCGGTCCACTATACCAGTGGGCTCGGCTATAGTGGTCAGGTTTTCTTGGATTTCAACATCAACATCCGGCATTTCTTGAGTAGGATCCGGCAAGTACTTCTTCAATTGAGAAACGTGAAATACGCTATGTAAATTTGCCAAATGAGAAGGCAATGCAATTTGATAGGCTACAGGTCCGACTCTCTTCAATATTTCATACGGACCAATATATCTTGGACTCAACTTCTTGCTTTTCAATACCCTTCCAATGCCTTTGCTTGGAGAGACTTTCAAAAAGACTTTATCACCGATCTGAAATTCAATTGGCTTCGTCCGGTTATCATAATAGCTCTTTTGACGGTCTTGGGATGCTTTCATTTTGTCTTTGATCATTTGGATTTGCCCGGAGGTCTGCTGTACAATCTCTGGTCCTAACATTAGATTTTCACCTGATTCCGACCAGCAAAGAGGAGTTCGGCATTTCCTTCCATATAAAGCTTCATAGGGAGCCATACCTATACTACTATGATAGCTATTATTATAAGTAAATTCGACCAGTGCAAGGTATTGTTCCCAGCTCCCACCATGCTCTAGCACACAGGACCTCAACAAGTCTTCCAAACTCTGGATAGTTCGCTCGGATTACCCATCTGTTTGAGGGTGATAGGCCGAACTCAATCGGAGCTTCGAACCTAACTCCTGATACAGACTTCCCCAAAATCGGGAAGTAAACCTCGGATCTCTATCCGACACAATCGAAGATGGAACACCATGCAGTCGGATTATCTCGCTAATGTACAAGTGTGCTAGTCTTGGTAAGGAATAACTCATGTTGATCGGCAAGAAGTGCGCAGACTTTGTCAATCGGTCCACGATAACCCAAATAGCATCATGACCATTCCAAGTCCTTGGTAATCCCATTACAAAATCCATAGCTATAGTATCCCACTTCCACACGGGAATTTCCAAAGGTTGTAAACCACCGGTCGATTTTTGATGCTCAACCTTTGCTTTTTGACAAATTATGCAATGGGCCATAAAGTCGACTACATCCTTCTTCATTCCAAGCCACCAAAAATGCAACTTCAAATCATGATACATCTTAGTAATACCCGGATGAATACTTAGCATGCTTTTATGTGCCTCATTAAGCACCGATCGTCGTAAATCTTTCGAGTCAGGTACATAAATCCGACCCTTCACTCGGTAAATACCGTCTGAGCCCTCGGTCAGAAATAAATCTTTACCTTTAGCCTGAGTTTCTTTCATCTCGGCTAAATAAGAATCGGTCATTTGTTGTACATAAACAATCTTTAAAAATTCATTAGCTATCTTTAATGTACCGAGAGTCACTTTCCGAGACGAAGACATATCTACTTGCAAATTCATGTCTCGGAGTTGTTCAAGCAACTCCATCTCTTTAACCATCATTGTCGCCATGTGAATGGACTTCCGACTCAAGGCGTCGGCTACAATATTAGCCTTTCCTGGGTGGTATTTCAAGTCAAAGTCATAATCTTTCAAGAATTCAATCCACCTCCTTTGCCTCATATTCAATTCCTTTTGATCAAACAGATATTTCAGACTCTTGTGGTCACTATACACTTCAAACTTAGAGCCATAAAGATAATGCCTCCAAATTTTCAGTGCAAAGACCACTGCTGCCAATTCCAGATCATGGGTCGGGTAGTTTTGCTCGTGTGGTCGTAATTGTCGTGAAGCGTAAGCAATCACTTGGCCATTCTGCATCAGCACACATCCTAGGCCAAGTCCGAATGCATCACAGAAAACTACAAAGTTTTCCTGCAAATTTGGCAAAGCCAATATAGGAGTAGAAGTCAATCGGATTTTCAATTCTTGAAAACTCTGCTCGCACTCGGAGGCCCACACAAAAGGAACATCTTTCCGGGTTAGCTTAGTCAATGGTAAAGCAATTTTGGAGAACCCCTCAATGAATCTCCAATAGTAACCGGCTAAACCCAGAAAACTTCTAACCTCAGTAATCGACTTGGGCCTCTCCCAAATCATTACAGCTTCGACCTTTGAAGGATCTACCGAGACACCTTCTCTGGAAATGACGTGACCCAGGAATTGAATTCTATCCACCCAGAATTCACACTTAGACAATTTGGTAAACAATTTCTTCTCCTTCAACACTTGGAGTACCAATCGGAGATGCTTTTTATGTTCTTCATAAGACTTTGAGTAAACTAATATATCATCAATAAATACCACCACAAACCGATTCAAGTAAGAATGAAAAATATTGTTCGTATAATTCATGAACACAGCCGGAGCATTTGTCACTCCGAACGGCATTACCACGTATTCATAGTGACCATACCGGGTCCTGAATGCCGTTTTAGGAATATCGGTAGCTTTCACTCGGATCTGGTGGTATCCCGACCGTAAGTCAATTTTTGAAAAGACCGACGCACCACGTAGCTGATTAATTAAATCGTCGATCCTAGGCAATGGGTATTTATTTTTGATGGTTAGCTTATTCAATTGGCGGTAATCAATACATAACCGCATGCCACCATCCTTTTTCTTGACGAGTAACAGCGGAGCACCCTACGGTGATACACTCGGTCGGATAAATTGTTTTTCGAGCAGCTCATCAGCTTGCTTCTTGAGCTCAGCCTGCTCAATCGGGGACATTCTATAAGGAGCTCTAGAAACTGACTCGGCTCCAGGGATTAAGTCAATAGAGAATTCAATCTCTCTATCGGGAAGAACACCAGGTACATCCTCCGGGAATAACTCGGGAAAGTCACAAACAATAGGGATATCTCGGATTCGAGACTCACTTTTCCCATCAACCATACAAAATAACATAAGCAGTTGAGATATACCTTTAATTTCATATTCATCAGCTTTTTGTTTAGGAAAAATTACTTGCCAATTTCGACAGTCAACCAGGACTTTATTGGCTGATAGTCAATCCATACCGAGAACGATGTCAAGACCTCTCAAAGGTAGACATATTAAATTAGCAGTAAAATCCCTATCACCGAGAGTGAAAGATACGTTCTCACACATCATGGAAGTCCACAATTTTATACCAGTCGGATTAGACACATTTAATGGCCGATTCATAGTAACAACAGGCAATCTCATTTGCATGACACAATCATTAGAAATAAACGAGTGAGTTGCACCCGAGTCAAACACCACATCAAGAGTAGTATTCCCAAATAAGCACTTACTTTGAACCAAGTCATTGGCTTGAGCGGCTTCTTCCACAGTGGTAGCATACACTCGGCCTGCCGCCGGTGAACTAGAACTCCCAGCCCGATCGTTCCTCGGTATCATAGAATTGTTGCCACGTTCCCCATTGCCTCTTCCTCCTCTGTTACCGTTTCCACGGCCTCGTCCTCTGAAGCCTCCACGGTTTACACTAGCATGTGATTCAGTTGATTGGAGAAAAGGACAGTTAGGACGGACATGTCCTTTCTCATTGCAATGGTAGCAAATAACGTCCTCATCTTTGTCACAGCTCCGAGCATAGTGATTGCCCCCACATCTAAAGCATTTGATATCTCTCGGTTTATTCACCAGTCGGCCACCAGCATTTCCTCGACCTCTAGATTTAGAGGAAGATTCTCCTCTCACAGACTTTCCTTGCTTCTTAAAGCTGATTGGTGGTAATCTTGAAGAACTATCCGACTTACTACTCGAGCCGGTTGAAGCTTTATTGTCCTCCTCATATATTCTACATTTGTTAACAAGGATCGGAAAGCTTCTAATCTCCTGGTGTCGGAAAGCTTTCTTAATCTTTGGGTTTAAACTACTCTCAAATTTGATGCATTTTGAACCTTCTGTACCCGGCATCTGGAAAGGAGGATAGAACAGGCACAGCTCCTCAAATTTTGCTGCATATTCTTCAACGCTCATATTGCCCTGTTGGAGTTCCATGAATTCCAACTCCTTCTGACTCCTAACAGTATTTGGGAAATACTTTTCAAGGAAGCATTCCTTGAAATTTTCCCAATTCAGTTCAGTCTCCATGGCAATCAATCGGCTTTTTGCCATTCTCCACCAGTTTTTAGCTTCTTTTCGAAGCATGAAAACAACATACTCCACCTTCTGTGCTTCAGAGCACTGCAAACTGCCAAAGATCCGTTCAAGGTTCTGGATCCAAGCATAAGCTTGATCAGGCTGAAATCCTCCATGGAATTCAGTCGGTTTTCTTTTCAAGAAACAATCAATGCTTTGATTGTCACTCGGTTGGGGCTGATTCTGCCTTTCTAGAATATCAGCCACACGCTGAAAGGCAGCAGCCATTGCGTCCATACCATGAGGGTCCATTCTTATCCTGAAATAATCATCATACTTTAGTACCACTAATGGATATGAAAGCAATTTATTTATACTTGATTTCCTTAACTACATTACACAACAACAATAGTGATATGGCTTCACTCAATCATAGCATTTAGTAGCTTAACCTTGGCCTTGGACTTTTCAAGTCTGCTCTGATACCAAAATATAACATCCTTAATTTTTAATTTAATTTTTCAATAAATCAAATAAATTTTTCACAACTAATTTAAATTTCCAAATAGAGATCGGATTCAGCCATTAAAAGTGTCGACTTTACATCAATCCGATCGGCCCATTGGAATGCAATTAAATATAAAGAAACTTTTCATAAATAATTTCATAATTAAAACGAAATCTGTATTAATAATATCATTGTCATTTTACAAAAAAGCCGACCGGCTATTTCATAATACAAAGAAGTACATCACTCGGTAATCACAAGAGCCGGCCAAGGCTTCTACTCAAATTACTATGTACACTATGTATTATGCATACTAATACATAATGTTCCAGTCGGTCGAGTGACTTCAAGTACCATCACTGTGTCCTCTATCCACTGCAAAAATAATGAGTAAGGGGTGAGCATAAACATATCAAATAATAGTTATTGAATTGGATTAAAAGTCCAACCCATAACTATATCAAAACATTTACCGAGCCATATGGAGCAACATAAACAGTATGCTATTCTCAACAATATATATATATATATATATATATATATATATATCAATGCACACAGACATTCACTCGGATAGTACATTATTAAGTCTTTTAATTTTTGTGTTGCAACACTGGCTCCCCGAGCCATAATTCAGCACTCGGCTGATTCGGCCGTTTTACAGGTACCAAACCGCTCTACGCCCCTAATGTAACACTGAGTACCACTCCCAGAGTGATAGCGGTCCTCTACTCAGTGCTACGGGCCAAACTCCGAGCTCCGCTCAAGAGGTTGCCTTGAGTCCCACCCAAGGTCTTTTGTAAAAGTCATAACATATATCATATTCATGCATCTCAAGCATATACATAGATATCTTGAAAAATTCATATACTCATCATCGATCTCATATCACTGTCGGTACCAACATCAAAAATATGAATGGTATACATATAAAAACATAAAACATCATACAAGCAGGGTATAACACACATATACAACATAATAATATCACCCTACATCCATTCATAAACTATCTATTTGAGATGTAATGCTCTCTCTACCTGGAATAAGGAGTTTTCAATTGTTCTTCAATCGTTATCAGTTACAGCTTCGAGAATTCCGACTAGAATTACAGTTTCAGAAGCTTCAAATGTTCACGCAGAAGAGAAGAAAGGAAGATTTACTTGTTCTTCGTAAATAGCTTTTTAGCAAGAGTTAGAGGAGAAGTTGTGGATGATGTTTTTCACTTTCCAAACGTCTTTTATTGATCTAACAATAGTTGATATTTATATTGTCCATGCAAAAGAGACGTGAACAATAAAAAGATCTCTGCTGTACGTTTTCTTCAGATGATGAATAAGGAATAAACATTTAATGAAAAGGGACAGCACATAAGAAAGGGTCCCATACTTAGAAAATATCTTGAAAAGTGAAGCTGCTAGAAAGTAGAAGAATAGATTGACGTGTAAAGCTTCAGTGACTAAAATAATCGTAAATTCCGACTCGGTTTTTAGCATATTCCGACTCGGTTTCAGCCTTCTGGGCATATCTTTCCGACACTACTAAAAAAACCCTAAACAGCTACCTGACATTAGCGACCACCGAATCCCGTCGCTAATTAGCCACCGCATTAGCGACCGATTTACAACAAGAGGGACCTAAAATATGTTAGTCACTCGTTTAGCGACCGCTAGAATTTGCGGTCGCTACCAATTGTAAAAACCGTCGCTAGTACGGTCGCTATCTTTACCTCCACCTTGTTTTCGTTTCCCGCCAGGATGTTCTGTTGGCGCCAAATAGTAGCGACGGACTTAGGCCGTCGCTATGGTTTGTAACAGTGACGGAGTTCATCGTCCGTTGCTAATGTTTTTCTTTTCATAATGAAAGGTAGTGACGGTTCGCCTACACCGTCGCTACTTTTCTGGAGGGTAGTGACGGAGTAGAGTAGCCGTCGCTAACATTTTCGTCTTCCCTCCATATTTTCTTTAAGTTAGTGACGGTGGGGCGGAACCGTCACTAATATTCAAGAGGTTAGTGACGGAGGTATCATACCGTCGCTAGTCTTCAGGAATTTAGGGACGGAGTTTGTGTGCCGTCGCTACGTTAGTGACGGTGGGTATTCACCGTCGCCAATCATTTTATTGTAGTGACATTGTTAGCGACGGTTAGTTAGCCGTCGCTAAGTATTTAATCAAACTCGACAGCAACCCCTTTCCCTCTCAGTTGCCCTATCTTTCCCATTCCTCTTACAGCGCCCCTCTCCTCCCTCTCCTGCTACCTCACCCGCCGTCGGACCTGCTACCTCACCCGTCGTCTCCCTCTCCTCCCTCCCTTCACCGTCGGAGCTCCTTTCCCTGTTCGTGTGCCTCTCACCCGCCGTCCCCCCTCTCCTCCCTCGGAAGCCCTCTCTCACGTCTACTCCTTTCTTCCTCCGTCGAGCCTCCGTGTGCCATTGCAGGGTAAGGTTTGTCTCTCACTCACTCTCTCGTCCTCTCATGTCTTTTCTCATTTGTTCCCCTGTTCCGGCGTTCGTGTTTGATGTTTATGTTTTGTGTTTTATCTATTTTTTGTATTTTCGATACTCTGTTTGTGTTTTTTCTTTGATTTTTTGTTTCCATGTTCCCAATTGCAACTGGAATAACAGAAATAAACCTGTTCTGTGTAGCATGGTGGATAAAATGAAAAGTTTCAGGGAAGGGTGTCTTGTAGCTTACTGATATTAAAATATATAGTTATCAATTTATTTCCCACATGGTATTTGATGTTTATGTTTTGCTTATAATGTTTACTTGTATTCCTCTTTTTTGTTTGTGATGTACATGTACTGATGTACATAACAGGAACAAGGTATGTATTATGTTATATGTATTATGTACATAGCAGTATCCCTAGGGAGGCTTTTATGCTTTCTAGTTATGTATATGGTTGCAAGCACTTACAGGTTCTGCACCAGATGCTCGTAAAGCAGAAGTAATATGCATAACTTCATCATAAACTTCCTTGTATGTTTTCCAGACATATGGTCCAATCTATGAAGATGAACGAAAATCCAATTACCTTATTTTCTTCACACATACCAAGTTTAGTAACCGAAAACAGCTTGAATAACATCTCAACCTAGTCCTTAAGAAATGTATAAATCATGTGTTTTAGTCCCTAAATTTTTAAAACTTCAAATTAACCCTTGATATATTAAAATAGAATTGATTAAAGTTACTTAAAAGTTAAGAAGTAAGTAGTTAAAATTTCAGGAATTAAAGTGGGTATAACTTACAATCACGTGCGCTAAGCTAAACAGAGGTTTAATAATAAAACACAAATCCATAAGATACCTTTCCATCCACAATTTTACGCCAGCCCAGCATCCGGTTTTGTGGATAATTTTTGACAGACACACTGCAATCATAAAAGAAAAGCTCATCCTCATCAAATATCATTTATTAACTAAACCACCAAACATTCAACCTCTTCTCTGCATTCAAATTTTAACCGACCCTGCTCATAATTATACCAGTAAAGTGAGTACAGAATATAGATTAGATCATTACAATCTATCAGTTTTCACTGCCTAGTCCTTAAGAAATGTATAAATCATGTTAGATATTTCAATTATCCAGATTACCTTGGACCCTTGCAGGATCACATCTAGTTTCAACTAATATTAGGATATTAGGCTTATGCATATTGAAAAACTGTTGGCAGTTTCTAAGAAAAGCCCCTCCAACAGCCCCTTACATTAGAATTTTATGATTAATTAATCTAAATTTATAGCAGTATCCCTAGGGAGGCTTTTATGCTTTCTAGTTATGTATATGGTTGGTCTCACTTTCAAAAGCATTCTTTATTAAAAATTCACACGTGTTAGCCTGATTGCTTTAGTGTCAAATATTTTAGGCCCCATTACAATATAAATCTATAGAGCATCTTGTACATTGACTAGAGTTTGCCAATTGATCCTATGGTTTTGGGGTCATAGTATTTATCACATATGCTGTAATTTGGGTAACGGAGAAAGGCCTTAAATATCACAATGTTGTAGTGTTTTTTTACCACAACATTATCCTACATGATTAAGGACATTTAGGCCCCATAGTTCCCTAGACTTTTTATGTCAACTTAACTTTTCTTGATATAAAACAAGATCTAATTCTCATTGTAGTGATTTTTCCAGCTTTAAAAGAAAAGGATTAGTAAACTTCCCGTATTTAATTCTCATTGTAGTTGTTAAACATATATACATAGGTTTATATATATCCTGAGACTAACCTTTCTTTTCATGATTTTATCCACAGATGACGGGACGTCGACTGCCCTTCAGTAGGGGTGGTGGGTCCAGGACCCCGGCTTCCCGTCTGGGGATGCAAACCCCAGGGCAGCAGACCACTCCATCACCACCACAGCGGACCACTCCATCCCCATTACAGCAGACCACTCCATCACCACCACCACAGCAGACCACTCCATCACCACTCCAGCAGACCACTCCATCACCACCACCACAGCAGACAACCCCATCACCCCCACAGCTGACCACCCCAGAGCAGACTCCTGGAGTTGGTGGTTTGGAGGACCATGGCCATCAGGCGACCCCACCTCCGGCATCCCCTCTGCCCATGTTGGTACCCGTGCCGGCCGGAGACGAGTAAGTGACTAAATTTCATATACTTTTATGTTATTTGTATGATACTTTATATTAGGGTTTAGTTGAAAGACTTGTTGGTTTATTGTTGCTTACTTTAATTAGTACTTGTATAGATTGAATTGTACTGGGCACTGTTCTGTTTGTAACAGGGTAACTATTTAAACTTGGAAATGTTACATTTACAGGGGAGACTCTGCCGAAATTTTGGGTGTCTCCCTAGATTGTGTGTTGTTTTACTCCTAACATAATTGTTGTCATTACAGCTTTGTTGATAGTAGTCGCACTACCAAAGCGATTACTAAGGTTTTGAAGGCCCAGTGGGATGGTCCATATATATCTTGGACAGATGCTGGGAAGGTTGTGCAAGATAGGTGGTTTGACACCTTCTCGGTAAGTTCCTAGCTCATTTATTGTGACTTGATTTGTAAAATAGACCCGTTATTAATTTTGATTTCTCAATTCATTTTACAGCGTGATTACCAGTGGGCGGAGGGTATGATTGATGAGATTAGGAAGGTCTTTGCCACAAAGACCTCCAAAATCATCAAGAGTACCCTTTGGAAGGTGAGGGACAAGGGTGAGCGCCCTCGTTGGATCCCGGAGGACCATTGGGACGGGATAGTCCAGAAGTGGGGCGGGGTCCCATTCCAGCAGGCGAGTGCTCGGAATAGGGCCAACAGAGCCGCCGATGCTGCAGCCTCGGTTTACACTGGGGGTAGCATTTCAACCCTCGAGCACAAGAAAAGATTTGTAAGTATATTTATGTTAAACATTTCTATTATGGTTCGTCTTACATGTTTACAAATAATAATCTCAATGTTTTTTGTCCACCACAGGAGCTGAGGGAGCACCGGGAGCCTTCTTTGTTTGAGGTCATGCAAATGACCAAGAAGAACAAAGCCGGTGCATGGGTAAACCAGAAGACTACGGAGCTAGCGGTATTTACTTTTAACTGACACATGCTTTTAATTTACTTACAAATCAGCTTACTAATCCTATCGTTGTTTTTGAATTTACAGGAGGCGTATCAGGCCAGGAGGGCCGAGAAGGAGGCGGACCTGGTGGCTTCCACCCCTGAAGGGGAGGTTCCTCCCACCCTATCTTGTTCTGACGACAACGCCATCTATATGGAGGCTGTTGGCGGTGTGAACAAGAAAGGGAGGGTGTTTGGATTGGGTGGCGTCGGCACGCAGCTGGCGAAAAAGGGGAAGACCCCTTCCTCTTCGTCTTCCTCTGGTCTTCCGACTGAGGTCGTTCAGGTAATTCAAAACCTGAACGATGAGCTACAGGAGGAGCGACGTCAGAGGCAGTTGCTGTTGGAGCGGCACGAGGCGGACCGACAGAAGGCCGAGGCGGACCGACAGCGGGCCGAGGAGCAGCACGCCGAGACTCGTCGGCAACTTGCTCAGCAGCAGGAGCTACTGATGCAGTTGATGGCGAGGCTACCTCCCCCCACTTCCCAGGCACCCCCACCACCACCCCAGGATCCCCCACCACCTTGATTGTAGTTCTTTTATTTATACACATTGTATATTTGATTTTTAGTTATGTTATATTTTCATTCAGTATTTATTTTGTCATTCTTTATTTATTATGTCAATATTTATTGGTAATTACATTCAAATCACAAAGCCTTATTCTACCTATCATTAATAATTCAACCTATTTGATAAATTAATTTAATCTATTATTTTGTTTTTAATAATAATTTATTACTTCAAAAAAATTATTTTAATTTAATTATAAAATTTTATCAGCCAATACAAAATACAAAATATTAACATATTTTTAAAGTTAAATTAACAAAACCAGTCAATATTGAATTAATTTTAAAAAAATTTAAAAATTCCCGTTAGCGACGGTCCACGTCCGTCGCTGACTTATTAACACTAGCGACGGACGTTGTGGTCGCTACAGCGCAACCACTAGCGACGGATACTGTGGTCGCTACATCACAATCACTAGCGACGGATCGTGTGGTCGCTAACTGACAACAACTAGCGACGGACAACGGCGTCGCTACATCGCAACCACTAGCGACGGATACTGTGGTCGCTACATCACTACCTATAGCGACGGCATACGGTGGTCGCTGGTGGCTGTTAGTAGCGACGGGGAATCGAGGTCGCTGTATGACAACACTTAGCGACGGCTGGAGTTATGGGGGCAGAGACGATTTTAGCGACGGCCTTTCGCCGTCAATATGTTAGCGACGGCAGGTGTGTGGTCGCTGATGTGTTTTCGACGAGGGTTTTAGCGACGTCCTCTTGCCCGTCTGCGATGCCGTCGCTAATGGTTTTAGCGACGGGAATTCCATTGATTAGCGACCAATTACTTCCGTCGCTAACAGTTGTTTTTTTAGTGGTGCGAGAAGGTTTATCACAACCCCTGTCCGCTCGGAATTCCTTCATTCGGAGGAAAGGTTCCATCCCATGGAACACTCGGCTTTCTCTCCTCGGAAATGTCCTACACGGTAACATCTCATTCAGACATACCCAAGTATGTTTATGTCCGAGTCAATCCTTTACTTACGTCACTCGGAAATCTTTCATCTAAAAATCACTCGGATATTTACTTTCCTCGGGAATTGTTCACTCAAAACTACTCATTTAGAAACACAGTCGGTATATCCTCTTTGGTAACACGTCATTTAGAAATTAATAATTTTTCACTTAACACCTTTCCATTCGGAATAGTCTCACTCGGTATCATACCACTCGGAAATGTCGTACTCGGAGACATTTTACTTGAAAAGCCTCAATTCGGAGATACTCCACTCGGAACCGTTTCACTCGGATTTTCTTATTCGAAAGTGTCTCATTCGGACACTATTTTCTTAACTTAGAAATAATTTGCTTAATGATGTTTCACTCAGAAACATCTTAATTCCATTTGGAAATAGCTTCCTCGGTCTTACTTTACTCGGTATCGCACCATATTCACTCGGAATATCATATTTTAAACAGCATTCACTCAGAATTTCATTCAGAATTTCTTCATTAATCCTTCATAAATGAATTTGTTAAATATTACAAAATTTGGGATGTTACAAAGGACCTCCAGGACGCCAAGACCGGTCTCTTCATACAGACACACCGGATACACATACCGGATATTCATAGAACCGGCCTTCAGACACAGACTTTTCTCACTACTTGTGACTGGCCCGACACCGAATCTCTTTGACGCCGGTTCAGGACAGAACAGAAGGTTTCTTGGGTTTGGGCAATGGTTCTAGAAATAAGCATGGACTTGCTGCTGTGTGATTTGTTACTATTTAACAATGATACTGTTTGTTTATATAAAATGTTTGAACTGATTTAATATAGGAGTTGAGTTTGTCTTAAGCCTCGAATGAAAAGCTTTTCTAGAGGTTTTATAGAGTGGTATGAAAAGCCTATTTTATGTATGTCAGATTTGTAACAATTTTGATTTTATATATGGGTTAAGGTATCTTTATGTCTTTTTAATGTTAATTTCTTTTGTTGATCAAAATAATAATACAAATAATAAGTTAATTAAAGGCACGCAAACAGAGATTGGCTTTTACAGCTACGGTGAAGTCAAGTGATGAAAATTGAACAATGAGTTTCTTGCAGGGATTCGTTGATTCCTTTAACTCAATCTTCAACAACAACGACGACAATTCCCATTCTTCTTCTCAAATAAATCCAATGGAACCTTCTCCTTCATCTTCGGTTTCGAACGAACGTGTGGCTTATAAGCTGAAAGGGTATTTGGATTTGGCGACGCAAGAGATCGCGAAAGGCGTCAGGGCGGAAGAATGGGGTTTGGTCGACGACGCTCTTCTTCACTACAAGAATGCCCATGCCATTCTCGTCGAAGCTAATTCAACTCCTGTTCCTTCATTCATCACTTCCACGTTCGTTCTTAACTCTTGTTGCTACCTTCACCTACCTAGGGTTCTTAATTCTAATCTCGTGATTCTTATTTTTGTGACAGCGAGCAACACAAGGTGCAATCGCTTCGCCAAAAGATATCCAAATGGCAAGCTCAAGTTTCCGAGAGATTGCAGACTCTCAATCGAAGAGCTGGTAGCTCATCTGCCAATCAGGTACAGTTAGATTAGATGCTGCTTCTCAAAGCACATCTTATTTGCTTAGTAATTAATTAATTACTAGTGTTGTTGTTGCTTTTTAGTTGTAAAATTTATAGATTTTCTACCTTGTGTAAGATTGCTGAATCAGGATCCTCTCCGGTCAGTAGATGAGAGAGAGAGAGAGAGAGAGAGAGAGAGAGAGAGAGAGAGAGGGCGTGTGAGGGGACCAAATGTGTAGTTAAGTGAGAGAGAAAAAATGTAGAGAGATAGAGAAAAAGAAAAATGGAGACGATCCGGATTCATTTAAGATTGTATAAGATAAGAAATAAGAAAGGAGATAGTTTTTATTTAAATTCAATATTAATATAGTCTTTCATGATTTCCATGATGAGTCTATCTCTAACACAATTTTTATTAAAAGGTTTGTATTTATTTTTATTTTATATTTGATGTAAGGTTGCACAAGTTGGAAAATCTGTAAATTTTAAAGCTATGTTGTGAAATATTGTTATAAGGAAGGAAGGAACACATCAACTGTTTTTAGCATTGTGTTTTGTATCATGAATGAGGGGTTTTGTGTTAGACTTGTTCTGTCTATGTGGACAGTTATGCTTATCATGTTAGGAAGTTAGTGTATTCATGTATTGGCTAATGATCAAGAGTGTTTGGCCTTTTCAGCTAGTGTGTTAAATTTTGCAACTGTTGAATTTTTTTACTGAATATTGGCTGTAGGGTTATGCGCAGTCATGGTGATTCATGTTGGGTGTAACAGAAGGACTGACAAACATGAATATTGGCTGTAGGGTCACTAATTCTATGATTATAATGAACCTTTGATGTTTATTTGCTTTTCATAAAAATTGTTTGTAGAGCACCTCAAACCTTGCAAAAACTGCTGCAGTTCCAATTAAGCCGTTGAATGCTAGAAGCAGTGTGTCACAGAAGCTCCCGCAAAGAACAGGTCTGGTGAATAAAGTTGGAAGCCCAAAATCTGGTCAAGCGTCTGGTGTAAATTACGATACCAAACTGGTTGAAATGATTAACACGGCCATAGTTGATAGAAGTCCTTCTGTTAGATGGGATGATGTTGGTAATAATCTCATAGACATTTGCTTTTCTTCCTTGTAAGTGTTATTGTTTTCGTTTGTATGATTCTTACTACGGAAATGCAGCTGGGCTCGAGAAGGCAAAGCAAGCTTTAATGGAGATGGTTATTTTGCCAAGTAAGAGAAAAGACTTATTCACCGGTCTTCGAAGGCCAGCTAGAGGTAATGCCTTGGAGTTGGTTATATGTTGGCTAATGGTGAAAATTGTAGAATGAAAATGCCAAATATTGAAACTGCTGATCCCTTTTTATTCTAGGCTTGCTTCTCTTTGGTCCCCCTGGTAATGGAAAGACCATGCTTGCCAAAGCAGTAGCTTCAGAATCTGAAGCGACATTTTTTAACGTCTCGGCAGCTTCCTTGACATCAAAATGGGTATGCATCTATCTGTGTATCTGTTGAAATTATAGGGTTTAGGGAGGAAAAGGAGATAAAACTAAGGACATACACTGATTTTATGTATAATTGATTTGATATGATGTGTTATCTGTTATTAAACATTAAGTTTAGACATAATCCTTCTGTATAAGGAAACAAATCTTGAAATATTGGGGAATATGAAGCTGATTCAAGAGTGAATCCGATACATGCTAAATAATTCTGAGATATAATCAAGTTATTGGATATTTTTCTTATACTCGAACAATATCCTTGTTTAAATGTCTTATGATAATACATTTAAGTAATTATTAAAATTTTAAGAAATTTTATCATGTTTAACTTGTACTCAATAGGTGGGTGAGGGTGAAAAGCTTGTCCGGACACTATTCATGGTAGCTACATCCAGACAGCCATCTGTAATTTTCATTGATGAGGTATTTCTCATGTATAGAGCAGAGAAATTATTTTACCCTTCCTCCTCCCTAACCCTGCTTGACATGACAAGACAGAGAATCTTGGAAGAATATGTTTAGTGAAAATACTGTAGCTTAGCATGCTTTAGAAACAATAAGCTATTTAGAATTAATTCTTTGAGGGCAATGCTTGATGAGTCTTTAAACATATCCAACTGGACACTGCATTCCAGTCATATTTGTTTGAAACTCGTCTCAAAGTACAAGAATAATTGATATGCACTGGACTATAATGCTTAGGAGCACATTTTAAAATGTCATGGCTAAGGATCCCTCTGGATGAAGTTTTCTCATGTTTTTTATCTTATTAGTGAAGGTTAATGATTTGCAGTATTTGTTGGTGGTTTTTTTTTGTGCAAAAGATTATTTCTTTATCACATTAATCTGTCTGGTTTGTAACATTCTCTTAGTAACCAGCATTCTTTGACAATTATTATTAATTGTCCCAAATTCTAATCCTTTATGATGGCTATTGTTTTCCAAGATAAGTTTTCCTTACCCGAAGGCATTCTAGTTGAATAGGTGAATTTATCAAGCAGAATGAAAAGGTTGTATTATATACTTCAGTCCAAATTTTTTGTCCACTCCAAAAACATTGATTTCCACTTTTAACTGATAACAGATTGATAGTATAATGTCAACAAGGTTGGCAAATGAGAATGATGCCAGCAGACGTTTAAAATCTGAATTTCTTATCCAGTTTGATGGGGTGACTTCAAATCCTGATGATATTGTGATTGTGATCGGTAAGCATTATATTTGAAGATACTTAATCATTCTGTTTCTAAAAGCAAACATGATTTAGATTTTAGATCCAATACACTGGTAATAAACAGAATAACATGCCCAACATGAGCTGGACACTGCTTTAGTTTTTTTTTTTTGTAATAGTTATGGTTACTGGTCTCGGTTCCCCTTTGGTAATTAATAGTTATGTGGGCTTGAGTACAAGTGTATTCTTGGTTTGTATCTATTAATCTTATTAAACTCATAAATTTCCTTTTCCTTCTTAATGTAGGTGCAACAAATAAGCCACAAGAATTGGATGATGCAGTTCTTAGGAGACTGGTAATAATTTCTTTAATGTCTTGTACTGGAAGTATAGAAAATCTCATGTTACTGATGTGATTTTAAATTGAAAATACTTATCAATCTTAGATGTGAATGATCTTCTAATTTGTTCTCATTGGTGTTTTATTTCTTGAGATGTTGGTGTGAAATATTGTACACACATATGATTTTTATTCCAATGATTATTGTCTGTCTTATAATAGGTTTGGTTTTTATACCTTAAGTACTGAAAGTACTGAATAAATAATGTGATTCTATTCTATCATCCTGTCTTCAATATTAGTTTTAAAATGGTCATATGAAAGAGAAACCGTTTGGTTGATAATGTTATGTTATAGGTTAAAAATGGTATCCATTTTTGCTATACGTTATAGGTTGATAATGTTATGTTGCATTTTATTAATTGTAAGTCTGTAACATGCCTGTTATTTGCAAACCATAAATTTCTCTTCTAATAATCAGTATTCCAGTCTAATTACGTACCTTGAAAATTGGCTTAGACTCGTGGCAATTATTATATATATATGTAGTTTTTATTTGTGTGGCAATATGGCATTCATGTACTTCTTTCCTGGAGTTGTGTTCTCTGTTATGATTCCTACTACAACTTTCCTGGAATGTTGTCTAAAGAAATCAGGGACTCTTCAAAACAAGGGAAAAAAGAATATCAGAACACTTTGAAGTATATTCTGTCAAGAGACATGTCACCGTTACCATTGAAATCTAAGCATGATTTTTATATCATGGAAAGTAGTTATAACTTATAATGATCTTTGAGCCACATGCTGCATTACTTACTCTATTTTTGGATTTAAAGGTGAAGCGAATATACATACCTTTACCGGATGAAAATGTTCGGAAGCTTCTGCTAAAACACAAACTCAAGGGTCAAGCATTCTCCTTACCTAGTAAGCAATGCATTCTTATTTTACGTTTTGTGATAGTTCTTTAGATTCATGTACCGTGTTGCTACCACTCTGTGTTTGCTGATATTTATTCTTCTTGGGTATTCTGGTTCTATGCTTGTTGGCTTATACCTCCTTTGTTCATTCTGTTTGTGTGAAGCTTATTACCAAATTTGGGCAAATTAGTTTACTTGTTACTGTTTACCAAGCAAGATACTTGAAATTGCTGGGACCATACATGCAATTTTTTTATTAATTGCAAGAGTTTGTATTCTCTGTGGTATGATTTGAATTTCGTCATTCACATCTTTTGTTAAAGAAATCTGAAGACATTTTTTTTACTATGCTATTGCTTGCACTGCTCTGTATTTATCTGAAAACTTCGGATTTGTATGTTGCAGGTAGAGATTTAGAGAGGCTTGTGAAAGAGACAGAAGGTAGAATACGCATTTTGCCCATTCCTAGTTTGAATCATGATGAGAAAGAAATCAGAATGTCGAGATGTTCTTTTTTTCTTTTTTCTATTTCTACGTATAGTTTTTTATTCTTGGTTTGCAGGATATTCTGGTAGTGATCTGCAAGCCCTGTGTGAAGAAGCTGCAATGATGCCAATTAGAGAGCTGGGTTCTAACATTCTGACCGTTCAAGCTAACCAGGTATGCTACTTTGAAATTACCATGCTTTTAGATTCAAATTAGTATAATCTTGTAAATTTTCTACTTTCTTTATTGTTAAAAGCTCACCATTTTCGGGTTCAACAGGTAAGAGGGCTAAGGTATGAGGATTTTAAGAAGGCAATGACCATCATCAGACCAAGCTTAAATAAAAGCAAGTGGGAAGAGCTTGAGCGCTGGAATGCGGAATTTGGCTCTAATTGAAGTATTGAAGAATTTAACAAATGCATGAAATTAAAAAAAAAAGTTAAACCTGTGTACATAACTGATATTATATTATAGACAAGACAAAGACATCAAGGTTGGTGCAGCCTTGAGGTCTTCTTAAACTTAGAAACCTGTAACCTGTAAATGGCTTCTTATTCTTTGTATAGCTTCCTAAGATAGAGGAAATGGGGGGCAAAAAAAGTGAGTTTGATTGTAAAATTATGCCAGAGATGAGGGGAGAAATGTTTAAAAGAAAGGATTTTATTTTTTAAGTGGCAGCATGTGAATTTTGAAGCTTTTAACCAAGTGTAGTACTAGTGATTCATTGAGACCATCCGGTGTGATAGATTGATTACTGTTCATTTAAATGAGTTATGAAAATGGGGTCATATGTAAAAATAAAATTGTGAAAATGGAGTTATTCAATGGTGAAGTTAGTCAAATTTTGTTTGATCAACAGATCATAAAGTTACCTTTGACAACTCTAGTTAGAATTAGAAAATTCTATATTAGAGATAGTTAGCACTGTTGTATAATAAACTGCTTTAACCTATAATCAGCTAAGTTAGTCATCCTTTTTAAAGCCTCAACAGAATTCTGTTATGCATTCTTATTATACAAGCTTCTTGTAATTCTATTGGAACTAATTTTTTCAGATTTCATCATGGGTTTCTTAGTTTTTTGATTTCTCTCTATTCTCAATTCTTTCATTCTTGATTCTTCTATGGTATCTAGAGCTTGAGACACTAAAAATGGCCACACCTCCCTTTCTTTCTTCTTCCTCGTCTTCACCGTTGGCATTTCCCCAAAATCTTACACAGAAATTAGATGATAAGAACTTTCTCTTTTGGAAACAGTAAGTGGAACTAGTTCTCAAAGGCTATTCTATTCATCATTTAGTTGTTCATCCATAAGTTCCTCCTCAATTTCTCACGGATGAAGATCAAGTTGCAAATCATGTAGATCTAGTCGTTCGTCTTTAGGAACAAGAAGATTAGTTGCTCCTCTAATGGCATCAATCTTCTCTCAGCTTTGATATTACCCGCATCATTGAGTGCGCTCATGCATGCGAACTGTCGGAACATGTAATGCTCATTTCCATGGGAAAACCCAAGCTCAATCGCGTCAATTAAGGTCAGAACTTCATAATGTAAAGAAGGAGTCCAAATCGATTTCAGAATATCTCCTTCGTATGAAGACCATCGTGCACACGTTAGCCGCCATTGGTGATCCAATTTCTCTGAAAGAACAACTTGACATTGTCTTCAATGGTCTTCATGAAGATTATGACGCGATCGTGGTCATCCTTACCAGCAAACCTGACCGTTTTAAGTTTTTCGAGGTGAAGTCTATGCTTCTTGCACATGAATCGTGTCTGGAATGAAATCGCTAAATTCCATCGTCAACATCCCTGAACCTCACGTGTGGACACACTTTTGTCTCCATTCAAGATTCTAGTGACTCGGTTCTGAGCGATTTTCCTCAAGCGAATGTTGTTACACGGCCTTCGCAGTCGTTCATTTTTGGATATGTGCCACCAGCACAAAGTCTTCTTTCAACCTGATCTAAACCCTATGACCCAGTTTCTTAGTTATCGAGGCTTCTGACCGCGTGGTGGTGGTTAATTTGGTCGTGGTCGAGGTGGAAGAGGACGTGGTTATCTTCAATGCCAGATCTGCTTCAAAAATGGTCATGATGCTCAATCTTTCTACCAACAATTTAACACTCAGTTTTACACTTATAATTCTAACCCTAAGTTGAATTTAAGCTCTCAATTCAATCCTAGCTCACCTCAATTTTATCCATTGCCTCACTACATCAGTTCTCAGTTTTCTTAATCTCGTCCACCCAATTATGCTCCATTCTCTACACCTCCAACCTCCTCCTTTGCACCAACCTACCTCGCCCCTCAGTACCTTCCTTTGTACCCTTTATCCCATGCTATTTAATTCACCTTGGCTAACTTCATAACAGCGTCGTGTCTTCCATCACAGCCTACACAACAACCTCTACTTCATTCTCTTCTTTCTCATTAATGGATTGTTGATTCTAGTGCCACTCATCATGTCACCTTCAATCCATATCAGATTACTTTTCCATCAACTACCTCTGGTTTTTGACAAAGTTTCTTTAGGCGATGGACAAGGTTTACCAATTTCCTCTGTTGGCTCTTCTCAGTTTCTTGCATCATTGAACACCTTACCTACTTACACTTAATGACATGCTCTTAGGCCCTTCTATCACTAAGAATCTTCCTAGTGTAAGCAAATTTGCTAGAGGCAATAGAGTTTATTTTGAGTTTCATTTTGATTTCTGCTTTGTAAAATCCCAGGCTTCCCACCAGGTTTTGCTTGAAGGTCATGTTACCTCTGAAGGCCTTTATGTTTTTCCCACCTTGAACTGTGTTCATCTTGGTTCCACACAAGATTTGCGAACAACGACTTCGGACACTGCCACCTCATCTGCTTTAGTTACTTCAGTTGCATCAAACACACGTTATTGCACCTTTTGAATCACCCACTTTCACCTTTTATACACTATGGCATAATAAACTAGGTCACCCACACACAGGTGTTATGAATACTGTTGCTAAACTATGGAATGTTCCAAGTGTAAATAAAAGTGTTGATTTCTTTTGTTCTTCTTGATGTTTAGGCAAGGCACATAGATTGCCTTCTTCTTCCTCAACCATTGTGTATCATGCTCCTCTTGAACTGATTTTCTATAATGTGTGGGGACTTGCCCATGCTGAATCTATTGGTGGATTCTCATATTATGTTTCATTTGTGGATGCCTTCAGCAAGTTTACCTGGGTGTACCTCCTCAAAAGGAAGTCTGAAATGTTTCCCATTTTCAAACAATTCAAATCCATGGTTGAACTTCAATTGAACCAGAAAATTAAAGCTATGCAGTCTGATTAGGGTGGTGAGTTTAGGTCTTTTACTCCCTTTCTGAATTAGTTAAGCATTCAGCTTAGACTTATCTACCCTCACACTCACCACCAAAATAGTGTAGTTGAGAGGAAATATAGACACATTATGGAAATGGGTCTCATTCTCCTTTCTCAAGCTTCACTTTCCTTTAAATTCTGGGATCATGCATTTCATATTGCCACCTTCCTAATTAACAAGTTGTCATCTCTCTCAAATGGCAATCTCATTCCATATACATAACTGTACAAAGTAACACCTGATTACTCCATTCTTAAGGTCTTTGGTTGTACTTTGCTTCCCTTTCCTCAGGCCATATGTGAAGCATAAATTAAATTACAAGTTTGCTGAATACATGTAACGCCCCGGCCGCTTTTGAGGAATGAACGCCTGGCCCCACAGACCAACACGAGACCTTTCCAATGTGCTTTTGTCCTCACTCACACATTTCCTGAGAACTTCCCAGGAGGTCACCCATCCCAGAATTACTCCAAGTTAAGCACGCTTAACTTTGGAGTTCTTAAGTGATAGGCTACCGAAAAGGCTAATGCATTTGTTGGTATAGGTAGTACGAATTTATTTCTTTAAGTTATCCTCGACTGTATAGTCCCATACCTATACAGTCTTTGGATCCCTCTTATTCTGGTATGTATTCGGTTCGTTTATGTGTCCCTCCCACTGGAAGCCTGCCAGGAGCCGCTCCTTGTCCGTGCCCGTGCACCGGCGATCACTCCTCGCCCTCAACAGTGCCCGGGATGTCACAATACATATTCCTAGGTTGCTCTTTAAATCACAAAGGGTACAAGTGCCTTTCACCTGATAACAGGATGTACATCTTTAAAGATGTCCTCTTTAATGAGTATAAGTTCCCATTTCAAACCTGGACCCCTGTTTCTAGTTCTACCTTTGGAGTTTCCACCATCCTTAAAGTTCTTCCTACCTTCCTTATTGAACCTCTTGCTACTGGTCCTTCATCACTCGAACCTACAAATTCCTTATCATCTACTTCTACCTTCAGTTCTTAACCTGCACACTCCCTCTTACCTACTCCTCTATCCTCTACTTCTGTGCCTACTACCTCTAGTCCTGTCAGCATGACTCATTCCTGTGCATCTAACCCTATACCTTCCTTCCCTCCTGCACCTTCATTTCCTATGTAGGCGGGCTCCTCTCATCTTATGCAAACCAGGTCAAAGTCTAGAATTGTTAAACCCAAACTTCGTCCAACCCTCCTTCATGTTGTTCTTGAGTCTGTTTCTCTACCCACTTTAGCTTCTCAGGCACTTAAGTTCCCTGAGTGGACTGTAGCCATGCAAAGTGAATATGATGCCCTTTTAGCCAATCAAACCCGGTCTCTTATACCTCTTCCCTTTCATAGACAAGTTATAGGTTGCAAATGGGTTTTTAGAGTGAAAGAAAATCCAAATGGTTTTATCCAAAAGCATAAGGCTAGGTTGGTGGCCAAAGGGTTCCATCATTAACAAGAAGGTTATGACTATGATGAAACCTTCTCACTTGTTGTCAAACCTATCATAATAAGAGTGATTCCCACCATTGCTCCCACTCAGTCCTTACTTATTTATCAAATTGATGTTAATAATGCCTTTCTCAATGGCATTCTTAAGGAAGAGGTGTACATGGAACAACCTCCAGGGTTCACTACGGATCCTAACCTTGCTTGTTGGTTGCACAAGGCCCTTTATGGACTTAAATAGGCTCTTAGAGCCTGGTTTGACAGACTCTCTACCACCCTACTATCTCTTGGGTTTCATAGCAGCAAATGTGATCCTTTTTTGTTCATTCTTCAAAACTCTCTATGTTTTTATCTACGTTGATGATATAATCATCACTGGATTCTCCAAATCTCTTATTTCATCCCTTATCACAAACCTGAATATAACTTTTTCCTTAAAAGATCCAGGGCCCTTGTCTTACTTCCTAGGCATAGAAGTTTCCAAGCAAAAAGATAGTTCTATTCATCTTTCTCAAACGAAGTATATCAAAGATTTCTTCTCAAGGTCCAAAATGGCTGATGCTAAGGCCATAAGCACCCTTATGCCTACCTCTTGCAAATTGACTAAATTTGAAGGGGAATCGTGTCCTAATCTATTCATGTATAGATAACTCCTATGATATTGTAGTTAAAGATGAGATAGGAGATATGAGCGAATATGCTTACTAGACCCGCACCCCCTTTAGGGGGTTAGGGGGGTCCAGTGAGCTATTCGTGTAATATCAAGTATCGATATCTCATACGAGATATCAATACTCTTGTTGTTCATAGGATGAACAAGCGGAACGCAGTGAAGCACAGTGTAACAGTGAGGCAATCTATGTCGCGTATGCGTGTGTATGCGCCTACGCACACCGAGTTATAGAGCTCTTTTGAGTTAAAAAACCAAAAACCATTTATATGACCGTTTTCACTAAAAAGAAGCCACCTTTCAACTTTTGATGTCTTATCACCCATCGAAGATGGTATAAAGCACATTTTTTTAAGATAAAATACCAAAATAGTAAAAAATTGAGTTAATCAAAAAACTCTGAAAGAACGAGTCCGCTATTCCTAACCAAAGGGAAGGAATAGGATAAGGACTTTACCACTCCAAGACTATTACAGGCATGCATGTGCGCGAATAGTACAGGGGCATACGCCTGCCCATACACGCGCACGGGCACACGCGCGCATGCACACAGACATGGCAGGGATTGGGTGCACGCGCAACAGGGACCGAACCAAGCTTCGAAAAGCCACGAAGCCTGGTTCGGGATCGAACAAGCGGAACCAAGTTACACGGAGTGGAACCAGTTTCACTTGTTTGGACGGAGAACAGCAAGACACAATAGTTGGAGCCTTGCAGTACGTCACTATAACAATACCTAAACTAGGATTTAGTGTGAATAAAGTGTGTGAATTTCTCACAAACACTTTTTCCACTCATTGGCAGGCTGTCAAAAGGATACTTAGGTGTCTAAAAAGAACTCAAGATCATGGTCTACTCCTAAAACCCTCTTCCTCTCTCTTATCTTTCTCCATTACAGCTTATTATGATGCTGGTTGGGCCAGTGATTCAAATGATAGAAGATTAATCTCAGGCTTCACTATTTTTCTGGGGCCTAATCTAGTCTCTTGGTGGTCTAAGAAGCAACAACTTGTTGTAAGGTCAAGTGCAAGAGCAGAATACCAAAGTCTTGTTCTCACAACAAGAAATCTTATGGATTCAATCCCTATTGCAGGAACTTCATATTCCTTGCTCAACCCCAACCATCTATTGTGATAATCAAAGTGCAGTTGCCATTAACTATAATCTAGTTCTTCATGCTAGAACTAAACACTTGGAACTAGATCTCTTCTTTGTCAGGGAAAGAGTTCTAAATAAATCACTATCAGTTCACCTTATTCCCTTACAAGACCAGCTAGTTGATCTCCTGACTAAACCTCTGTCAAAATAAAGGTTTCATCTGCTCAAAGGCCTTCTCATTGTACATCCCAATTGTGCCAAAAACTATTGTCAATATTAGGACATTTCTGATTCAGAAATCAAAACTCTTTCCTTTAAACAAGTTCTATGGAATTTCACAAGGGAATATTAGAGATAGCTAGCATTATTATATAATAAATTGTTTTAACCTGTAACTGGCTAAGCTGGTCAACCCTTCTAAAGCCTTAACAGAATTTTGTTATGTACTCTTATTACATAACCTTGTTGTAATTCTATTGGAACTAATGTTTCAGATTTCATAATGGATTTCTCAGTTTTCTGTTTTCTCTCTATTCTTAATTCTTTCATTCCAAGTGAGAACCAAATAGATCTTGTATCATACATGATTTATGATGAGGATTCTAACTTCTACTTTTATATATATATAAAACTCTAGCTTCTCCTTCACAAGTATTATTACTATTGTTCGTTTCTTATATCTTTGGGTGAGTGTTTTAATTTTAATCGTTAAATATACCGTTTGTGTTTTATTATTTTTCACTAATTAACTTCTGTAACAATAAAGAATTGTTAGGTCAAAAGGTGTGCAGTATTGGAAGATTTTCCCAAAAAAAATAAAGCCAGATTATTAGAAAGGAATCAAGAATTGAGATGCCTATTCCAGCTGACCTGCATTGTCACATTTGAAATTGATTTATATAAAACCACTTGTAGGGTGGGTATTATCAATAAGACAATAACTACAAGTTGGGTACAATCATATTTCAGTTACAATGCATTCTCTGTTTCTCATTTGCCATAGTCTTTAAGTAATGGAAATGTCGGAAAAAAGGTCTCACAACAACCTTTTAACAGAATAATAACTTTAATAACTTATAACCACAACTAACTTTGAATTACACCATAACGCTCCTCCTTAATCCAAAGTTTTGGAGGACACAACATTCAATTCTTCTAAGGTTTTTGAATCTCCCAATCTTCATTGGCTTTGTCGAAATATCAGCTACTTCATCTTTAGATTTGCAAAAACATAGTTCTATTCTCCCTTTGTTGACTTCATCATGCAGAAGGTGATACGCGTTTATATATGCTTGCTTCTTCCGTTAGCAACTGGTTTTTTAGCTAAGCTAATTGCTTACTTGTTATTCACAAACAACTCCATAGCTCCACTTAGTCCTAATTTGATTTCTTCCAACAAAAACATCATCCATGAGGCTTAACATGCTGCAAAACCAACAACTTTATGTTTCTTTGAATACCAAGAGATTGGTGTACCAAGAAACTTAAACACATACCCCATGATACTCCTCCTTTCATCCTTATCTCCACACAAATTCGAATTTGAGTATCCAATAAGTTCGGCCTAAGATAAATGTGCGCTCTTTGGAAACAACGCACCATAGTTTGAGTGTTTAGGATTCTGTATAAATCTGCTTATCAGGCCTACATCATATGAAATATCAATTGCATATTTATAGGTACTATCTATAGATGCTTCTGCCTCATCCTTCATCATTCTGATATTGGTTTCCACTAGTGTTGAAGCCTCATTGCAGTTGACCATGTTAAACTTCTTACCTCTTTTGACATAGGAAAATTCCCTTTTCAATGTGTCTAAATTCTAGTCCTAGGAAGAAACTCAGTTTCCTCAAATCAGTCATGTCAAACTCAGATTGCATCTTCAACTTGAACTCTTTATCTCTCTTTGATCAATGTTTGTGACAAGTAAATCATCAACATACAAGCACACCAACAGCAAATCAACATCAGTCTTATGTTTGAGCATCCCAATTGCAACAAAAAAGAATTAATCCTCTTATTCCAGGTCCCCTGCAGCCTACTTTAGGCTATACAAGGCCTTGTTAAGCTTCAGCACCTTGTCTTTGGCTTTTTTTTACTTCAAATCCAGGAGGTTGGATCACATATTCTCCTCAAGTGCTCCATTTAGAAAGGTGGACTCCACATTAAGCTGTCATAATTTCCACTATCTTGAACTAGCCAAGGCCACAACTATCTCATTATTTCTAGTCTAGCTACTAGGGCAAATAAATCAAAATAATCCAGCCCTTCTTTTGACAAGAATTTGTCTACAACCAATCTGGCTTTATGCTTTGCAAATGAACCATCAAACCTATGCTTTACTTGGAACACCCATTTGATAACAATTGGCTATTTATGTTTTAGAAATTCGGCCAACTCCCAGGTCTGGTTGCTCTCAATAGCCCGCAACTCTTCCTTCATGGTTGTTCTCCAAACATCTTCTTTCAAAGCATCCTCAAAGGATATATGTTCAATATCAGTCAACAAGGCTAAATGCACCAAATCCCCTTTAGTTAAAACCATGTTGTTGGAAAATATTTGATAATCTTTAAATCTATATGGCAGATTCCTAGTTCTGAGGTATATCATTATGAGTTTGCACAATACTAATTTCATCATTCTGGTTTTTAGTAGCCCAATCATCATTAATCAAAACAGATAAACCTATCTTTCCTCTGAATTTGATTCTTCCAATCCTAACTTTCATTTTCAAGCACAAGAACATCTTTACAATAACTAGTTTTGTAGTCACAAGATTATACAACCTGTAAGAACCTGCTTAGCAATAGCCCACCAGAATCATTGGCTTAATCTTAACATCCAATTTCTTCCTTTTTTTATCAAGCACATGTATGCAACATAGGGAACCCAAAACTCTCTAATGTTTCATAGATGGCTTCTTTGCTAACCATATTTCTTCAGGGGCTTGGGACTAAAGTCTCTTTGTAAGACATTTGTTTAACATATGTAGTACTAACAATTTCTCCCCAAAATCTCTGAGCGAGATTCTTAGCTTTCAACATCTTCCGGGCCATGTCAAGTATAGTCCTATTTCTCCTTTCAGTCAATCCATTATGCCGAGGAGTATACGGTGCAGTAACTTCATGTATTATCTATTCTTTCTACAAAAATCATCAAATTGTCTGGATGTGTATTCTCCTCCACCATTGGTTTTAAGGATCTTTATATGCTTCTCAATAAGTGCCTTGAAGTCTTTGAAGACTGAAGAAACTTTTAGTTTGGTCTTGATGAGTTAGATCCGCATCATCCTGCTAAATTCATCTACAAATAAGACAAGTACTTGTTTCCTCCAATTGATAATTCATATTGCACCATTTTGTTCTCTTTATAAGCATCATTATGAGCATGTGTTGCACCATCAACCAATTCTAAATATTCACTCTGTACAATATCCACCACATCCCGAAATCCAAATAACACCTTTATTTGGATACACCATCAATCCCAAATCTTTCCATCAAGAGAAAAACTTCCATTCGAAGTAGCCATGGTTGGGCTGTTTTCTTGACAAGCCTCCCAAGGAACACGAGTTATGCATACCAAATGTTGGAAGAATGGTGAAAAATTAACCCCAAAAACTGTCAGAAGTGGGATTTGAACCCACGCCCTCTCACGAGGACCAGAACTTGAGTCTGGCGCCTTAGACCACTCGGCCATCCTGACTCTGATGCTTAATTAGTTGAATGCTTTCAGATTAATAATATTTTCTATATACCAAATTTTTAGGGTCTTCATTCTTTTAACACTTGTGCCATTTCATTTCTTGTTTTAGGTTAAAATATTTAAGGGATGTTTGGTAATTGGTTTACAGTTAGGGAAATGAAGTTGGGTTGAAGTGAAAAATTTAAAGTTTAATATTGATCATTCACGTCGTTTGAGACATTCAAAACTCCGTTTGACCATAGGATGAATTTTTCACTTCACCCCAAACCCAGTTGTGTTGAAAGCACTTGATACCAAACAACCCCTTAATCTTTGTAGTTTTGTAATTGCTCAAAATAAGTTTTAATAATTAATAAAAATTAAATTGAGACATATAATATAATTAATTAAAAAAATTCCTCTTTCCTATATTTATATTATTTTAAGGATAAAACAGGGTTAAAGGACCAATAAGGTATGATTAAGTGCGAAACAGCTTCTGATTTTGTATTCATGCTTTTCCCTGTCACAACCACTATCCATCCAAATTGAACCCCATCTGTTCCAGAATATTCTTTTCATTTCTTCACAATGTTCCAAATTGTTCAGCAAAACTTTTCTTTTCTTTGTTCAATTATTTATCTATATATATAATCAACCATATTATCAAAACTGGTTATAGAATTTGCATATACAAAAGCATAGCTGTGTGGATGGAGATTATGGAAATCATTATTACCTAACACAGTGCACATTTTTTTTGGTATATAGCATATGTAATTATTACCAAGTGTTTGAATACCAAACAGACACTACTTGTATCAAGATGATAATGGGTGATGGCTGTCTTGGGACGTGGGAAAGTTTAGGGTGGTACATGATCATGGTTACATTATGATTTGTATGAATCCACTTTCCCAAACCCATAAGTGGATCATGCCAACATTGTCAACATGCTTCCATCTACCATTAATATCTCTTTTTGGCATTTCTATTGGCCCCATCTCTTTTAGCACTAAAGTGCTTATCTATACCATTTCTTGGTTTTGTTTTTGTTTTTGCTTTCGTTTCTTCTTCTAGCAAAGTTATTGGGCTCAGAATTTTGTATGATACAGTACATTTTTTATAGTATAATTAGAGAGAGAGAATTTGATAACTTAAATGATGTAATAGAGAAAAGAATTTTGTATCATACATTTCATAAAATTTAATATAAATACTTTAACTATTGAAGCATATCACTTTTAAAATCCTAAATTTATCAATAGTGTTTTTCTCTTGTTACATTAAATCCAAATCCATAAAATACAAGGTTAAAAGAAAGTAACATGTGTAATCTTTAAATTATATTTTTTTTATTGATTATGATGATAAAATTAAAATTAAACAATCAATATTTTTTGTGGATATAATTCAAAAAGTACAAATAAGTAAACTTGGGGACAATGGGAATTTATATTATTACATTGAGCATTGAAGAGTTGAATTAGGGGAACAAAGTGGTCATGACAATGAAGCAGTTGGAAGAGGGTCAAAAAGAGGAAGAAAAATCACTTGAGTGCTTAACTTCCAAACAAATGGATAAAGTGTAAGTGCAAAGCCTTTTACCATTTACACTGCCAGTTTATGTTGCTCTGACTCACCACGTGCACTATGTGTATATATTTTTAATAACTTTTTCTAACCCTGTTTTCAATTTGTTGAGTTCTATACTGCTGGGAATCAAAGCTCAAGGTACTATGTTTTATGCACATACATTTATTTTATTTTATACACTAGTGTGAAGGGTATCAATTTGAAGTGTTCAGTCTCTAACATTAAAGTCTTATAAGAGGAAGAGAGTTTGATATTCCTTTGTTCAATCCAATATACATCTTATGGGGTAAAAGTTGGTACTACATGAAATAGCATCTATGGATCATAATAATGTACTTTTACTATAATTATGTCAAATATTTATTGAATTCAATGAGTTAATTTTTTTACGATACTATGATGTATGTTGTTAGTATTTTTCGTAAAGTATAAAAAAAACATGTTTTATTATACTAATTTTTGACACTTGATATGATATAATCATTTTGGTTTCGGTATAACCTTAACCACTAATGTAAAAAAAGGATTATGCTTTTCTTATTAGAGGATATCAAGTCGTTGCTGGTTGTGAAATATACACAGACCATAACATAGGAATGCCAACATTGGTATCATACCAAGACCATTAGTATCCAAATTTTCAAATAGGATTGTACTTAAAAATAAAATAAAAACCATATACTCTTTTTCTCCCTTTATCCTCTTTTCTTTTCGTTTTTTTTATCTTATAATAATTTATACATATCGTACTAATGTAGAATGATTTTACCTTAAACAATATCTTCTAAAAATTGAAGTTTAACAAAAATGATGATAAAAATAATTTTTAACTTCAATTAGAAAGTATAAAATATTTTTTCAAACTGAAGTAAATTTTAATTTGTATCAATAAACATCCAAAAATATGTACAGTAGGTACATGTCATTAAAATTATTCATTTTTTCATATTATGTTTATAGTAAAAATCATGTTTTTAATCTATTTTGATTGTTTAATTAGGTAAAGTTTCTTTATATATATAATCACAAGGTAAAGGTATTTACACTATGTATTCCTTAATCATATAGTTAAAGTTGTGTTTTTGGCCCATTGTAGAATAAAATCACCATCTTCACATTTTCCCTCAATAGAAACTGAATTTTTTTTTATCAGTTTTCATGTGATTTTTGAATTTCAAATGAATACATTTTATATATTTTGTAACATTTTTATTTACTGATTTTTTTTTCAATCATATACTTGTTAAAAAAGTTATTTTTTTAATCATAAGTGGCTCTAAGTTTATCATAGTGAAAACTATTAAATTTTTTCACCAACAAATTTAATTTATAATTTACATTTTAGTTTTTTAATATATTGTACAAATTAGTAATGTTTTAAATATTAAATTGATGTTATGGTTTAAATACCAGTTCAATGACCAATTCACTAGTTTTTGAGTTGAGCATTATAGTTCAGTTTGATTTTTACAACCTTGTATTAAAGCAGATGAGTTTTTAGGTAAAAATCATTTCATCCAATTCCATAAAATTATATTGTGATTTGAATTGGATAAAGTTAACTAATTTAATATCTTTAATTTGATTTGATTAAAAGTGTATCAGATTAGATTGATTTTTTTTATTTGTTTAGAATGTAATAAATAATGTAAAACTTAATTTTCACACAAAATACAAAACTTAATTTAAAATTTATTTGTTAATTCATACGTTAAATTTTAAATAGTTAGAAATATGAGATAGAAAATTAAGTTTATATTGATTTAAAACTAAATAACTTGTAAATTCATTCAAATATTAAGACATATCTTTCATATTGTGGTAATTGTAATTTCAGTTTTTTATTTAATTTTAGAGTTTGTATTGAATTAAATCAATTTATAAAAAGTCAATACCTTAAGTAATATTATTTTTTTCAAAACTTATGAATGAAAAAAGTCTACTACAATACAATTTCGGGTCCTTTATGTTTATTTAAATTCTTATTTGATCATTTGAGTTTTTTTTTATCAATCCAATCACCTATGTTTAATTGTTTTTTACAATATGATTTTCTTTTCATTGAATACCCTAACATCATCAACTTCTTTAACGGTAAATACATTTTTTATCAAGGGCACAAGGAGTACTCAAACTCATAACAATTAGATGTTTCTAATACATTCCAAAGGTTGAGTTGATCATTCAAATAAATAGTACATGAATTTTTTTTTTCTTAGCCCTAAATTAAGACCATGTGTGAAATTTGATTGGGTCTAGACTACAACCGATCTAATTAGCTTCCTTTCCAAAACACTTATCATTCCTTTCATTCCAATTACACTAACATGTTGTTAACCAAACAATATCTCAAACTTGTAATGCCTTCCTTCAGAGACATTGGATAAAATGTTGTAGGAAATGAAATTCAATCTTATTAGGTAAAGTAGTCTGCAACCCCCACTATCCATAATACATTACCCATACTTTGTAGGATATCTCACTCACTCTGATAACTAAATGCCTTAATGTTTCCTCCTTTCTTTGTTGACTCATCTTTTTAGTAAGTTGTCATTAGCTTGAATCATTTTTAGCAAAGTCTTTTAGCATTAAGTGATGACTTTTGTGGGAGCATATTTTGACCACAACTTAAATGAACATTCCTTTTTCCTTTGGTTTATGTCTTTGTGTGGATGATCTCGTATACTAACTTTACTGTGTATTGGCCTGTATTATGATGAACCCATATGTAAGAGTCACCGATTTCTTGTTTTAAAGTGATTGATTGTATATCTTACAAAAATTCAAGGAAAAAAAATAATTGTTGCTCCCAATTGAAAAGTGGTATTTACCAATTAAAATCTCATTTCCACGAATCATTATACATTTCCTAAACTAAGAATAGAACCTTTATTCAAATCAAAAATTTCATAAGGATTCCAATAACTTGTTTATAGAGATTTGTCTCTCAACCAATAGTTTCCCCAAAATTTAATTTTGCTCCTAAAGCTAACTCTTCATTTCACTCCTCGATTAAACCAACTTGTTGTTTTCCAATCCTTACTATTTTTTCCTAGATCCCTCCACTATGTTCATCCATTCATAAATACCTTTCCCTTATGTCCAAACCTTAACTCACTATATTTTGCCCTAACTACCCTACTAAAAAGAAAATTTTCTTTGTTTTAGGGGATGTTTGGTTTGCAGTTGGGGAAACGAAGTTGGAGAAATGGAAAAAATTTAAAGATTGATATCAATCCTTCACACCATTCAAGACAGTCAAAACTTCGTTTGACCGTAGGATGAAACTTTTGCTTCACTCCAACCTCCTTGAGTTAACTTAATTGTTGCACCAAACAGCCTCTTAGTAATTTCCAACGCCATTTCCTAGTAGAGCTGGATTAAAACTCTAAATATCTTTAACGCTCAGACTTCTATGTCTCTTGGTTTCGCATATTGTTTCTTACTTGACCCACACAATTTATGTTCACTCTCCCCCTGCCTTCCCCCTTCACCCTATAGAAAAGTCCCTTTAAATTTTTGTTATTTTATTTACTATAGTTTTAGGGGCAAGAAAAAAAAAGAAAAACAAGGGTAAAATGAAAGGATACAATTTACCAAGCACAAGCTTCCACCAAAAAAGACAACCTTTCTTTTCCACAGGGACAATATTTTCATCATTTTTTTGAATTACAAGTTCCCACACAAACATTTTTCTTATAATTGCACCCACCGGGATCCCAATATATGTAAAAGACAATTTAATGGTTTTACAATGCAAGTATAAAGCAAAACTTATCAGATTAGATACATTAATATTAAACATTTTGCCCTTATGAAAATTAATCCAAAGACTATACAAGCTCATAAGATCTAAGGATAACTTAGTAGCTCTCACATTTTCCCAATGTCTCACTAATTATCAAGGTGTCATCTACGAATTATGAATGAAAGATGCCTATCTTTCTAATTCAAAATCTGAAGGGACTTAAGAATCCTTTGCTTTCTCACTCTCTCAATAACCTTAGGGATGACAAAATAAATCAGTCTTACTTACCAATCCCATAAAAAAATTAGGGGTGGACAAAAAAGCTCAATCTATTATCCACTAGGGCCCGACCCCCTTGGCCCTGCCAGCCTAGCAAGCCAACACCTTGGCGAGGCGGGCTAGCCTAACAGGCCCCCGCTTAAGGATTAAAATAATATGAATATTGATAATAAAATAATTCATCCTTTATTTTACTTAAGTTTATACTTTCATTTTCTAAAACTATAAAAAAATTAATGATGCGTCTAGTTCATAAGTTTTCTTAGAAAAATAAAAAAATTATTCTTAGAAAAAATAAAAAAATAAAAAACTGTTTATCTACAAATTATTTAAAAAATTTTAATAGAAAAATAGAAAACTGATTTTCTATTTTTAAGAAAATCAGAAAACTCTTTTAATTTCTAAGAAAAGTAAAAAAAAATAGAAAAGACGGTAACTGAATTACAAGATAACGTAACTGAATTATAAAATAAAGACTGTTGTAACCAAATGAAAATATGAAACAAATTCCTACTAATTCAAAAAGTTCTACTTCTATAAGTTTTTGAAAATTAGAAACGTGACAACTTGCACTGTTCATTTAAATTAATTTTATCATCTCTAAATATTGAATTGACTTTCCTACAATCCTGCTTAGTAAAAAAATGATAAATGGTTGTAGAGAACTTAACTATATTATAAGTTAGTTATTAGTGGAAAGACCAACCCCGCCATATCTATCAATTTACATTTTTATTTTTTTGTTAAATTTAAAATTTTATATTTCGTATGATTTTTATGATGTATCATAATAATATTTTTATTATTCTTTGTAACTATTTTGAAATATATTTAAACACAAACCCATTTGATCTTATTTTAATATTACTTTAAATTTTTGTCACAATTTTTAGATGATGCATATACTATACAATGTTGTCATAAATAATATATATATATATATATATATATATAAAAGACATATCTCAATTAATTTGAATTAAAAAATATTTAAAAAAATTAAAAAATTTGAGTGTACTTGAACAACTTTTTTAGTTTTCTAGTTTTCCAAATTGAAAAACTGTCACATTATCTAAACAGATTTTCAAAATTTTTCTAGTTATTCTAGGAAATAAAAATTTTAGAAGACAAGTGGTAAGTCTCTCACTACTTGTACTCTTCTTTCAATAATACTTTCTTTGATTTATTTTTAAAAAATCATTTTTAGCTTTTTTATGATTTTTATATTAATTTGACATATACTTTTCTTAAAAGAAACTAACAGGCCGACGGGCCAACCTATTAACCTGTCATCTTTTTCTAAAAAATAGATTTTCTTACTTTGACGAGCTAACCCATGATTTTTAGGCCTTTTTTACTTGGTAGGACATGTAAGCCTATTTTACCATCCCTAAATAACCAACTTAGGGTTCGTTTGGTATGCAGGTGGGAAAATGGGGTTTAGAAAAGAGAGAAATCTAAAAGTTAATATTAATCATTCACACCGTTAGAGACAATCAAAACTCCGTTTGACCGTAGGATAAAATAATCACCTCTTGCAAACCTCCGTTTGCAAAAGAGGACATTTATCCAAACATTTATTTAGCCTTTCAGCCACTGTTAGAAAATGGAAAGGTGCCAATGAGTCAAATTTCCACTGACCCCCTAGACATGTTCAATTTTATGGTAAACTATCATTAACATCAAGGCAATCCTTAATCCATTGCTTCAATTTTTCACTTAATCTAGTCATTCACAACATCGTTAAGTTCTTCTTCTTCTTCCATTAGATATTCATTTTCGTTTATCGAGACATGAAACTCTACCGTGACCTTACCTCAGCCATTTCTATTTGTCAAGTTCACACATTGCAACTTTTCTCATCCCACTTGTACTTTAATCATTGTTGAAATCCATTTGGGTGTTTTATTCAGGATGTTAAGGCTTGAAAAACATCAAAACTTTCACCCTAGTTTAACAACAGAGATTGACAAAATGATGTTATATATTGTAAAAAGTTATAAAAGTAAAAGACAAAATTAACGAAAACAAAACTTAAAGAACCAAATTAAGAATTTAAGTAGACTTGTTTTTTTGTCAAAATAAGAAATAAAAACTCATTTAAAAAGTTAGTCTCACCTTCAATAGAAAAATTAAGAAACTAACACACACAAGTACAATAGAAATGTCTAGGATTTTCATCGCTGGGCACTTGCATCTTTAACTTATTTAATATCCCAATTTCATCCTCAACAAATAACAAAGTTGAATAATGTCCATGCCGACAATTTGTTGTTAAATCAATACCTGATTTGATACATATACTTGTTAATGCAATTCCAAGTGGAACAACACTATTAGAGTATGCTCATTTGTATATGTATTACTATCATGTGAACAAACAAACCAAAAAGTTTATGTATTGTTGTCTAATCATGAAATTACAAACTTTTATAATAACTATATCCAATAATATTTTTAATTTGATAATAATTTAAAATTTTACAAGAAATCTTATACCTCATAATCAACTACACATGCTTCCTAATCACCTAGAGCTAGCAACTAACAGTGGACAAAACAACTACCAATAACACACTCTTAATTTATATTGAACATACATTTAGAAAAGGTCATAGACACATCAACTTTATAAGAAAACACACATACACCAACACTATATTTAACTTTGTAGGAGAATTAGAACTAATTTATTTTTAATAATTCAAAATAAACTTTTTCATTTTTCATTTTGCTCTATATATCTTAATCTTTGCTAGTACCTAACAAAAAAAGTCAACTTTATATTTACAATATTAAGATTATTGTAAACATTTTTATTTCCAGTTTAAAAGAAAATCTATTTAATAAGAGAATTCATTATTAGTTTATCCTTAACTGTCAAGTCAAAAGGAAAATGGTATTCATTTCCCTCAAAAAAGTGAATTAGTTTAACAATTGAGATATTTTAACTAATACAAATTCAATTTTACGATATATATAAATTTTTAAATTATCATCAGATTAAAAATAACATTGGATATGACTTTTAAATAGTTATTATAAAAATTAATGATATTATAATAATCTATAACTAGATAATAATTTAGAAAAAGGTTTAGTTTACATGATAATAACATATATAAAAATGAGTATATTCTATTAGTGTGATTTCACCTGTAGCTACACTAATAAGTGTAGGTGACATTAGTCATTAATTTAACAAACAACAAATTGATAATACATGTGTAACTGACCAACATTCTAACCTGTAATTTATTGAAGATGAAATTAAGATATTAATTAAATTAGATATGTAAGTGTTAACGGTGAAAATCTTATGAACCTTCATGAAGTTTTACTCCCTCGTCTTGGTCCATAAAATATTACAAATGAATGTGAAAATTTTGAAAATAGAACTAACTTTTTAATATTTCCCCTCCTGCATACATGTAAATATTAAGTTTCAAAATGTTTTAAAATATAGTGCTGGTTTAATCTATCTTAAACTTTCCATAAAAAAAGAGACATCTATCCTAAACATATATTTTTTTTATCAAAATTGAACTGGTTCAGCCGGTCTGACTAGTTGAATCGTGAATTGGTTAGGTAACTGGTTTGTGGCAATTCATTAATACTATCAGTTTAATCATAAATAGACCAAGGTTTGATCACAATTTATTTGAACCAATATCTTCACCGGTTCAATAACCGGTCCAATTCTGAAAACATTAATATTTTCTATAATTAATTTTAAGATAATAATTTGTTAGCACGGATAAACCATGGGGCACGCATGCATAGCTGATCAAAAAACTTATTTTGAATGTTTTATTCATCTGAAAAGAATAACTTAATTTGAATATGAGTAAAAACGATAATATTTGTCATTATAAAAAATCAAAGATTCAAATGATATTATTTATGCAAGTTTCATTTTATATGATATTATTTATATAAAATTGCTATCAAAATTCAACATAATTAATAAATCAAAGATTCAAATATATCTTGAAGGGTTGAACTTTGATTTTTGACTTGAAAAAGCTTCTTGGGTTCATTAAGAAAAAATACATAACATAACACTATCATCAAATGTATACATTAGTTTCAAAAAATTGATGAAATAGTTGTATTAAAACAGTTTGACGTAACTATTATGGCACTATACTACTGAGATGTTTAGTTTCTAGTTGTGTTGGTCAAATCTTGGTTTATGATTTAAGGTTGGTTTGACCAACCCAAAAAACGATTTTACGGTTAAACGAAGTTTTGACTGTCTCTAACAATATGAATTATGAATATTAACCTTTAGATTTTTCTATTTTTACAACTATAAACCAAACCAACTTTATATCACATAACAAAACTTTACATGTTATTAGCAAAATTTGATGAAGTAAAGCAAAAATTCCCTGATAATTAATGTGAAGAGCATGAATTTCATAAACCCTTGCCGTGGTTTTGGAATTTAGAACGTTACAAACACACACAAGACACCCTTCCATAAGACCCCAAACATTTTTAAAACTTTGAAAAAGACATAGGAAAGAGACACAGAGGCAGATTAGTCATTTCTCAAAAAGAGCAGCAACCAAGCCAACAAATGCCACGATCCCTCTTTCTATTTCCAGCTGTGACCAAATCATCCTTGTCCCCACTTCATATATGTCTCTCACATGCTTCACTTAACCATGGTTAGGTTAACGTTTCCTTAACCATCATGTTTCTTTTTCCCCTGTTAAGTATACTCATCGGCTAATGCCATAACAACCTACGACATGCATTAAGATGAAAGATTTTTTAATTAAAAGTATTTGCATTAAGTTAACTTTCATAAATTTTATCTAAATACTGTTACTAATCAAAATTTTATCAATACTTACTTAAAAATGCACCTCGGTAGTTAAGATGTTTACAGGCTAAGAAATTACAAAACATGCCTATTATTATACAAGGACCCTGATTTGGAGAGTTTTTATATTTTGATTATATAACAAAGAAATGAATAAGGGAAAGTGATAAAAAAAAGTGGAAGATAGAAAATAGTATATGATAAAAAGTGTACACATTTGATTTAAGTTGTTTGATAGGTAAAAAACAGTGAAACTCGGAATACTTTTCTTTCGTAGGTTTGTCTGATTTATGGGAATATTTGTGATATTATAATATAGTCACTTAAAAAGTGTTAAGGTAAAAAATAATAATAATGTTAGGTTATCTTTGTTAAAACTTTTAAAACATCTTTATATAAGGGTATCTTATACCACCGTAATAAAATTGCTTTGAAGTTTTATTAAATTTTTTAACCCTGTTGATAAACTCACTTTATAAACTTCTCCTATCGAGTCTATTACACATCTAAAAATCTTCAATATCAAAATTTATATTATCAACACATCACTAAATTGCAACATGTGTATTATTCAGAATTGCACACCCTTAAACTTTAACGGAGAGTTTTTACTTCTTATTTTGTAATTTATAATTAAAAATTAAACAATATATGATTAACAACCCTAAATTTATTATGTAATAATTGAGTACATAGTCTTTTACTTTGTAATTTGTAATTAAAATTTTTAAATTTTTGCATTAAACCCTAAACTCTAATTTGAAATTCTAATTACTTATTTTGTAATTTATAATTATAAATCAATAAATTTAGGATAACAAAATTTAAATTATTTATATAATAATTAAGTATATATTTAATTTACAACTTTCTATTTTTTTTCATTTTGTAACTTATAATTAGTAATTTAATATTTTATGATTCCTAGTACTTTCTATTATACCTGATGTAATATACATAAACTTAAAGCATGTCATCTAGTGATGACAATAAGGTGGGTCGGAGTCGGTTTAAGTCTCCCCGACCCTAACCCCATGAAAGTCACAATGGGTCCGGGTTTAAAAGAAGTGAGTTTGAAATTATATGACTCCAACTCATCTTTGTTGGTCCTCGTATTTTTAAGAAAAATATATTAATTTATCATTATTATTAATTATTATTATAATTAAAATTAATTATTATTATTCCTAAACCCACCTCATCCTACCAAAATCAAGTTGGGGTAGGGTTTCCTTAAACTCGTTCAAAGTGGGTTTTACTCTTCAAAATCAAGATGGGTACGAGTAGATACTTACGAGTTTGGGCCCATTGTCATCCCTAATGTCATCTATTATAAGGTTTAAATGTCAATATTTTATAAAACATGATAAATCTAGGACTAATCTAAAGAATCTTAAAGTATAAAAGTAAAGGAACTGAGTATGTTACTAACTTTTGAATTTTTTTAAATTTCACTTCAATTAAAACATTCTTTTAATGTCACGAACACAAGACAGACGAGGAACAGAATGGATTTCTATACGCAAAGAACCACACAAAAGAATATTTAGGATCTTTAGAGGATTTAGGAGAAATTGCTGCATGCATAAAAGTTTAAAAATGACGTCCCCACCTAGACCAAGATTTTAAAATTCTAAACATCTACATGTATAAATGAGTAAATCGTACAATCATCCAAAAACGGTGTGAGACTAAGTTGCATGCCCCATTCAAATTTTAAATTGGTGCGAGAGGTCTATCATGCACACAAAACAAAATTTAGGTGTCTTTAATATCTTAATAACAATGTGGGACAAGTCACATACTATTAATATTAAGTCTCACATCCTATATCATGCTATAAAATTATTTTCTTATAGTGAATTAATAGTAAAAGAGAAAAGAGGGTAAGGGTGGGGGTGGAGTAGTAGTTTGAATCTCTACTATCAACACTCAATTCATATCAACAATTGTGTTGATTTTAGAAGACTACTTATTCATTCTAATTAGTGCATTTATTGTATACTTTAAAAATATATTTGATTAATTTTAATGTATCTTGTAATGTTTTTTAAATTTCAAATAATAAGAGAGAAAGATTGAGAATAAAAATAGGAATTATAATTAAAATAGAATGTGGCTTCTTTATTCTTATGAGAATCTCAATTTTCATCCTTACAGTTAAGAATAAAAGGTTAATGAAACATCTTATTATAATTTACCCATAAATAACATATATCAGAATAAAATTTGATAACCACATAACAAATATAAGTATAGAGATTTCCAATGTAACATTTTTAGAAAACAAACGCCTTGATAAGTTGAATTCCATAAATTTATTACAGTTATTACAGATCTCAATACTCAACAAAAACTTACAAAGATATTTATATATCACTCACTAAAAATACGTATCACTAACAATACCTATGAACCCATGTTAAAACCTTCACGAAGTGGATCAACTTTTTTTTTTTAGCTCAATTATTCCTTATTAAAAATAAACTTCAAATCCCAATTAACTCTTTTATGTGTTATCCATCTTATGGTTTACATTGCCTTATATTGGTTTATAAACACCCTAAGTTAAGTATATAATCTTTAACTACAGTCGTACCCTTAACCATGGTTAAGCGAACCTAACCCTTCTCCCTCTCCCATACTTTAACAACTTGTGCTCTCACTTCCACACTCACACTTCCTCTCTCTCCCAAAATGGCTCACCACAACCTCCTTCTCCTCCTCCTCATTTCCCTCGCCGCCGCCGTCTCCGCCCACAACATCACCGACATTCTGGCCGCCGACCCCAACTACAGTCAGTTCAACAACTACCTCTCGGAAACTAAACTCGCCGACGAGATCAACAGCCGCCAAACCATCACCGTCCTAGTCCTCAACAACGCCGCATTTTCCGCCGTCGCCGACCACCACCCCCTCTCGGTGGTGAAAAACCTCCTCAGCCTCCACGTGGTCCTCGACTACTTCGACAACAAGAAGCTCCACGACATCTCCAACGGCACCACACTCTCCACCACGCTCTATCAAACCACCGGCAACGCCCAAGGAAACGTCGGCTCCGTCAACATCACAGACCTCAAAGGCGGCAAAGTCGGCTTCGGCTCCGCGGCTCCCGGCTCCAAACTCGACTCCACCTACACCAAATCCGTCAAACAAATCCCTTACAACATCTCCGTCATCGAAATCAGCGCGCCCATCATCGCGCCGGGTCTCCTCACGGCTCCACCTCCGTCAGCCGACGTCAACATAACGGCGCTCCTCGAGAAAGCCGGTTGCAAAACGTTCGCTTCACTCGTCGCATCTAACGGTTTAATTAAAACGTTTCAGTCCACGTCTGATAAAGGTTTGACTATTTTCGCACCGAACGATGAGGCGTTCAAGGCACGTGGCGTTCCCGATTTGAGCAAGCTCAGCAACGCTGATGTGGTCTCGCTCTTACAGTATCACGCCTCTCCTAAGTACCTTCCTGTCGGATCTCTCAAGACTTCCAAGGATCCTATTTCTACTTTCGCCTCTAACGGCGCCGGAAAGTTCGATTTAACGGTTTCTGTTAACGGAGATTCTGTTACCTTGCATACCGGTGTTGATACCTCGAGGATCGCTGATACGGTGTTGGATTCAACTCCGCTCACGATTTACTCCGTTGATAGCGTGCTTCTTCCGAGCGAGCTGTTCGCTAAGTCGCCGTCACCTGCTCCGGCGCCGGAGCCTGTGAGAGCTCCTTCGCCATCTCCGGCGGATGCCCCGTCGCCGCTTTCTGAAGCGCCTTCTCCGTTTCCCGCCTCGCCGCCCGCTCCTGCTGGTGAGACTCCGGCGGGAGCTCCGGCGGATGCGCCGTCGGCCGCGGCGGAGAAGAGTAGTCCCGGGAAGAGTGCCGGTGGTCACGTGACAGGTTCTGCGGTTCTGACTGTTGCGGTGACTGCTTTTTCTGGTTTTGTTATTTCGGGTGTTTTCATGTCTTGATTTGTAATTTTGTTACGGTTTTATTTTAGGGTTCTTTTGGGGTTTTGGTTTGTAATTGTTTTGAGTCTTTGTAATTTTAATTTCCCATTGTGTGATTGGACTGGGGAATTTTTTAATTTATTTAATTTTGTTATAAATTAATTTAGGCATGTGTTGATGGTACATGAAGGTTGTTTTTTATCTGAATTTTGTATGGAGGTTACACTACTACTAGAAGATTCTGGTGTGGTGGATTTTATTATATTGTCTTGTGGTTTGTGAGATTGGTGGAGATGAAGGGGTGGGTCCTACACCATGGGAGATAGAACCCAGATCTAGTTCTGAGGACTGTGCGGCGAATAGTAATCCAATTTCCCACATTTTTTTAAATCCAAACTCCATTTACTCCATTTTTAATTCAATTCCTTGATTTTGTGGTGTTCAACTGGAATTTGTTTTATTTTTTTATCCCTCAAATAGATGTTTATACCACATACCTACCTATTATGTGAATTTCTAACCTCAGTTATGGAATTGGATAAGAGAACGTTTGGTACAACACCTTAAACGGAGGTTTGCCAACAAAACTCCGAGGGTGTTTGGTTCGGAGTTGGGGAAATAAAAAAATTTAAAGGTTGATATTGACTCTTCATATCGTTCACTAAAACACTGTTTGACCGTAGGATAAAATTTTTCCCTCAAGCCAACGGAGGGTGCTATACCAAACGTCCTCTCTGTTGGCTTGAGAAGAAATTTCATTCTACGGTCAAACGAAGTTTTGACTATCTTGAACGGTGTGAAGAGTCAATAAACCTCTTAGGATACAAACGTTTGCATGGGAAGAAAACAAGGAAGCCATCTAAGCATTTCAAAAAGCCGACAACAAGCAATGCCTAAGTCTGAAGCCTTCTAAAAGTCAAATAAGCCTTTTACAATATTCCATATTAGATGAAAGAGAAGAAAAAGGCACTTTCTCTCTACAACATTCAAGACACCCTATTTTCGTGCAATACTAGTCTATCCTGTAAACCAGACGTTGTCCTCTTCTTTCCTTTTGTGCTCTCGTGCTCAAACGGCCACTCTTCTCCAATGGAACAATAACGACTATATGGAGAAACCCTTTAAAAAAAGAGACCACAACCCATGTAAATAAATGAATAAAGAAACTAAAAAAATCAGAGACTTCATCTCAAATTTTATCAACTCTACTGCTTGCAGTCTTAGTCATCGTTTTTAGTTTAACTTAGTGTATACCTTTACTTCATTTTAAAATCTCTATACATTGTATGTAAGTTATCAAAAACATTTTCTTTTTTATCTTAGTTCAAGGTTGATTGTGTTCATCAATCCCAATGTCTTGTGGGAAATCGTTTTGGTCTGAAGAGACTTTTGAAATAATAATTTGGGTTTGAGCCAGAAGTGACTTTTGAAAGAGTATTTGGGATAAGATAGAAGTAGCTGAAGTTAAGAATACTTGTAGCACGGGTGTGTTGTTTATGTAAAAAAAAAATTATATAGTGAAAATTCTTCAGACTAAAAGGACTGAACGTAGCTTCATGTTTGGAAGTGAACTAGTTCGTTGTGTAATTTCTTCTTTCCCTTCTCTTGTCTAAAGTTTGAATCTGCGCCTCTGCTGCTACTTTTTTAAAATAAGTTTTTTTTAAAGAGTTTACAGACTTATTTAACATCTCCTTCCAAGTCTATCTCTAAACCTTCACCCTTTAACATAGATCAATGACAAGAATCTCAGACTTCAGGGAAGAAGATTCTAAGCTTCCACTGAACTCAAGTTTATATAATATGGGATCACATTGGACCGGTGTAACAGTGAGTGATTGAGATGAACCTACCCTGAACATTTATTCTGTAGTTCCACCCCCATACCGGATGGTTTAGATATATAGATATAGATAAATAAATATAAATATATAATTCATCCAATACTATTCTTACTTTTATGGATAAAATTTAAAATATTATTCTCACTTTGATAAAATTAAAATATTTATAACATTGTTAAATATTATTGACTAAATTATGTAAGAAAAAGCTATGGAATTATATGAAACTAAGATAGCCTTCTTCAAATGGTTTTTTTTGTTAGAAGACCCCAAAAATATTTTTAACGTTTGTAAAAGGTTCTTACTATTAAACACCTTAAGTTAAGTACTATGATGGCTAACATGAGTCATCTTAGCACTAACACCTATATTTATTGACTTTTTTAGATAAAAATTAAATGTCACTTAAGCCCTTCATTCTTTGTTCTCCCTCTAACTATCACTCATCTTCTTTTTTCCCTTGTCTCCCTTCTTCCCACTATTCTCCTCCTTTTTCTTTTTTTCTCCTCCCGCGTCCCTCCTCCCTTATGCCACTTATCGTCAGGCATGACAACAGTGCTTGAACTCATTAGGATGACCTGGCCCATTTTAAGTTTGGCAGGTAAAACCCATTTTGACCAAGGATAAACAAGAACTTGTCCCGACCCCGACCCAATTTTGATAAGGATGAGAACGAGTATGAGGAAACAACTACCCACCTAAACTCGCACTCAAACCAGCCCGTATATACAAATTCAATAATCTTATTTATAGTTATAGTTATAGTTAAATGATAACAATAAGTTTATATATTTCTCTTAAAATAATATATAATTACGGAGTTTATTATTTATAAAGAGTTTTAATGTTTATTTTATATATTATTTCAATTAAAATGTCTTAGATAATATATATATATAATTTATTTAAAATCATATATTGAAGTTATCAAAATGAAAGAAAAATATAGTATGGTAAGATCCTGACATGGAACCCATAGGGACTAAGATAAGTTCTAAAATTTCAAACTCGTCTTATTTTAACCTGACCCTGAAACCGCTATGACTTTTACGAGGACGAGGATATGGAGCGCATAACTTGCCTTTGATCTGCCCCGTTGCCATGCCTAATCATCATCATCATCCCCTTACCCCCTAAATCAACAATAATAAACCCACAAACCATTAAACTAAACCCACAAACCTTAAATCTCAAACCATCATCCTTTTCACCAAACCAAACCCCCATTGTCACCCTTCATCCTTTGATATTGCGGTCAAGCACGAGCCATGACCATTATAACCCTCTGATCTGGGTCGGTGTGGGCGATTATTATAATTACATTAGTAAGGTTTGATATGAGTGGTTTTGGTGTCATAGCTTCCTAATTCCAATGTGTTCTTACATGCATCCCTCAAAAACTTAAACAATTTCACACATAACCAGAAGTATCACTCTAACGTCGTTTAACTTTGCCACTTCTTCCTTCACTTCGATATTTCCACACACGCAACACAGTATCCATAACACCACCATTGTGTCCTCTGTCATCACCTTCAACTCCTTTGCCATTGCGAATGACAATTCTTTCGTTATTCACCATCCTCTCTATGCACATCGTCATCACCATAGACGTCCTCAAACACTTCACCGCCATGGCAACCAAAAATGAATTTGATTAGGTTGTTTTATGGTTGATGTGAGTTGGATGTGGTGGTCAATTTAGGGTTCGATTTGAGTGTCATTGTGGTGTTTGATCATGTGGATTTGGTTTGGAGGAAGTTTGTGGGTTTTGCTTGATACGAGTTGAATATGGTGGTTGTGGTGAGGTTTGATTATGACAGTTGGTTTGCTTGGTTGAGGTTTGGAGTTAAAGATGGTGGATGAATGGTGTGGTTAGAGGAAATTTTGGTGGTGTTGTGGTTTGTGATTAGAGGAGGTTTTATGGAGGTTATGGCTGTGTGGGCGGTTGTTTGGTTCGTTGATAAGTGGTGGTTGTCTTAGAGTTGGAGAGTGGGTCGAAAAATAGATGATTGTTGATATTGTGTTGTTTGATTATTTAAAACTAGTTTTATTTATTTATTAAAATATTAATATTTTGATTGTAAAGTTTATAAATGATTATTGGTATTAAATGTGTTACTGAATTTATAAAAATTTATTTGTACATCAATTTTATTGTATTAAGTATCGTGTGGCTTAGTTTTTAAAGTACTTAATTTATATTATACAAAAAATAAAATTAACAACAACAAAAACAGGTAGAGATTAAAACTAAAAAAATATATTTAAATCTAACATTTTAGCATATAGTTTTCTCATACAACCTATGAGAGCAGAAAGGTTACTCTACTCGTCGTCATCAGAGAGTTTCGGAATTTGACGAGGTGAGTTGGAGACTCTCGTCGTCTATGGCGGCCACTAATCTTGCTGCAACTCAGGATAAACGACACCGTTCCATCTTCGAACTTCCACCAACCTTCTTCCACTCTTGTCGCCTTCTCCCTTCTCCTCATTCACCCCTTTCCGCCCACCACATCGCAACGCACCACCAACAACCACCTTCAAACGACGCCGATACCCCTCAAAACGCAGTCGTTTCGGCTCCTAGGTTGACCTGCAATATCTGCAAGGCCCAATTCGATTCCCTTCAGGACCAGCGTTCCCATTTCAAATCCGACATCCATCGATTCAATGTAACATTTCAATCCCTTTTTATCTCTCCAAATTTACTCCCAATTTACCTTCTTTTCTGTGATTTTTTCTAAATTTTAAATTACCCATTTTACTTCAGAAAGAAAAATTCTAACTTTTTCTCTTTCGTTTGTGGAAACCCGTATCAATCCTCGACATTGTGTCTGTTTAGTTGGCAAATGAATAAAATAAAATAAAATAGAAAACTTCACTGACTCAACAGAAGTTTGTCGAACAATAATTCACGGCATTAATGTTAATCATTAAATATTTTTGTTTTTACAACTCTATTTTGAGAAGTGATTCCAAAACGAGCACATTGTATGTGTTAACATTTTAGTTTATCAGATTTTAAAATTCTAATTTAGTCTTTGATTTAAGAAAAAAATGAACCCTTTATTTTGGTCTTTTTTCAGTGTAAAACTAAAAGAATAAACCTAAGTTAGCATCGAGATTATATTGGCTGTCAATTTTAGTTAGATTTTAAAAATCTTAAATTCATCCTTAACCTTCCAGAAAGTCATTGTACCTTGTTCTTCTACTGTCCTTTTATATTAAATTAAACCCCTTTGTAAAGGCAAGACTAAATTGATATTTTTAAAATTTCATTCACTAAAGAGAATGATCCATACAACCCTGAGGATTACTCAAAACTAAAATGAGTGTTTATGTAAATTTGAGTGCTAAATTGAGGTTTTCTTAATATTACTGAATGTTTGGCTTACATCATTTTGTAGGTTTATGCGTTTCATTTTCTTCCTGTACTATCAATTGTGTTTCATCTTTTATTTTTTCAGAAAGAAAATTCCTGAGTAGTCCTCTGTTTAGTGAAACTATGTGGAATTTAGAATGCCCATTTTGCTCTAAAGAGCAAAAGCTCAAAACTTTTTATCTTACTTTTGAGTTTTGTAAGTTCAAAATGCTAAAGCAATAACATTGTCCTTTGTGGTATGTGGATGTGAAAATTGATGCTAGTGTTTTCCATTTAGTTTCTACAATGATGGGTTGTATTGATTAATGATAGGTGAAGCTGACAATTGCGGGAAAGAATACTGTGAAGGAAGAGGATTTTGAGGTGTTGACATCTGAATTTGTCAAAGATTATGATGTGTCAAGTATATCGGGATCAGAAAGTGATGATGATAGTGAAACCGAGTCTCAAAGTCAAATTGAAGTGCGTGACAAATCACTCGAATGTTTTAAACAAAAGCTATTTATTCGTGTTCAGACGGGGCAAAGAGTTTCTGTCTGGAAGTCCTTGATTATGGATGTGACTGAAAGTGTATTGTTTGAGAATGAAAATGCAGAGAACAAAGTGGTTGAGAGATTGAAGTCTCTGTCTACGGAACCGAGGGATAATACTCATTTGAGGATAGTTTTGCTTGTATCTGGTGGGCACTTTGCAGGTTGTGTCTTTGATGGTGAAGTGATTGTGGCTCACAAGACATTTCACAGGTTAGATTATGCTTTTTGCTATTGAACATTAAAAAGAAGTTATAGCTTTACTAAGGATTAGTCAACAAAAACTAAAAATGATCATAGTGTTGTCTTGGGTGGAGAATAGCAACATATGCACCAGGCATACATCATTCAACCATGCACAATGACTGAAATTAGCATATGTGTGTGACTGTGAAGCATGTATCTTTATCAATTATTCTGGTATTGGAGGCCTCGTACCTTGGAAATCTTTTGTCAGGGTCAATCTTGGCTGTTCAAACCTTATTGATTTTCTCTTACATGGGCGTGTCAAGCATGAGCAGTTACTACCAGAACTCAATCCTTATGCTCTGACATGTAATGTTGAAACTTGCAAGCTTATTTTGTAAAGCTTGTGTAGAGTCTGTAGAGTTGTGTGCATAGTTCTTATTTACAACTCTGGGGAGACTTGAAAGCTAAGCTACTAGTCTGTTATTATCAACTCACATGGTTTTCTGTGCTGTCTTGAGTCATTTCCCTCTATAGATTTATGCTGATGACTTTTTGGTTTGGTTTCAGAATTAGAATAATGCATTGCCCTCTATATCTTTCATTTGAATAATGTTGACTACATCTTTCATATGGGTATCCTCTTCTCCATTGAGACCTTAAATTTGATATAAATTTGAATCAATTTTATGGACTGTTATTCGCATTTTAGCCTTGCATTATGGGTAGATAAGCAAGTAATTAGGTCCACTAAGTTCTATCAGTGTGATTGCTGTATCATTTGTGATTGAGTTTTTGTTAGTAGTTGATTATCTTTTTCAGCTGCCTTTTTCTTTCCTTACCCCTTTTTATTTCCCAAGGAAGTAAGCCATATATTGTACTTCCCAATTATTCACCTAATACCTGTATAACCTTTTTATTTTTCATATTTATCATTACTAGTTCTATTTGGATATTTGCTGAATATCGTAAATGTAGTTTTAAAATTTGTTTGTATTCTTAAGCTCTTATCATTTTTATTCAGATATGTTGTAAGGGCCAAGGCAGGAAAAAAGCAGTCATCTAAAGATGCTTCTGGCAGGGCTGCACATTCTGCTGGGGCATCACTCCGTCGTTATAATGAACTCGCATTAAAGAAGGTGTTCAAATACTTTTCTTGCCAACTTCTTATATCATGTTAGTCAATTGTTGATTTACACCTTGGTGTTCTGAAATCAAGTAAATAGAGCAAGGCAATATATGGTGCATTTTGGAATTGGCGGTAGACGCTTGTTCTACAAAGGTTAATGAATGTGTAATGTAGAAAATGGTATTATTATGTCTTCTTATTTTAATTTGAGATGTGGAAAGTGGGAACTTGTGTGCTTGAAAGTTGAAACTGTAATTAGTTGAAAATAATCCAGTAAGGTGCTCGTGTATATTTTGTAAATTGATGTCTATTCTTTGTCAATTTATTTGGGAAAGGGCAATATAATTTGTTATTGTGCTATTTCTTGTATTGAAAAAGTTATATAATGTGTTTAACTTTAACTTTATATAAAATTTCCCCCATTAACTACAGATTGCCTTCTATCATTTATAATTAATAATTAAGAGAAACAACTATAAAGCTTGGGTTGTCAGAAATTAAGAAACTCTAATATTGTGTGTGATCAGTTAAGAAATAAAAGTAGAGCGCATTTTGTTTTGTAATTATTTGTGAGCTCAGGAAATAAAATTTCAAAACATTTTTGTTAAAATGTTGAGATAAGTCCCACATCGGCTAAGAATATGGCCAGTATCTAGTCTATTAGGCTTGAGGCAACCCTTAATTTTTGAGCTAGCTTTAGGGATGGGTTAGACCCATCGTTTTCTAATATGGTACCAGAGTTAGAACTTAACTTCTTTCCGGTTGTTATGGGGCCTTGAATGTTGGGCCATCCATAGATGTCCAGTCCTGTAAACTTCACGCACTAGATGTCCAGTCCTTGGCGTGAGGGGAATGTGTTAAGATGTTAAGATAAGTCTCATATCAGTTAGGCATATGGCCAGTATCCAGTTTATAAGGCTTGAGGTAACCTTTAACTCTTGAGCTAACTTTTGGGATTAGTTAGGCCCGCCATTTTCTAATAATTTTCTTAAATCAAACAAGCCGAACAAATTGTTATTACAAGCTAACAATATAAATGTGATAATTGGCCCTATTGATCTAGAACTTGAACAAGTTGACTGTTAGTATGATTCAGTTACCCTTTCTGAATCACACGTGGGATGCAGAAAATGCTTTTTAGTTATATTTCTTTGTTTGGGTGTGTGAGTGCACGTGCATTTGTGTGCAGCAATATTTGAATCTGGACTGATTATTGTTATACCAATATTTTAGGAAGTTCATGAACTGCTTACTGCTTGGAAACCTTATTTTGATGCTTCGAATTGCATTTTTGTACATGCACCTTCAAGTAGTCGTCAACTGCTCTATGATGGAGAAAGACCATATTTTACCAATAAGCAGTGCGCTATTAGAAATATTGCTTTGAGTGTTCGGAGGCCTACTCTTAGAGAAGCAAAGCGTGTCTATAGTCAGTTGACCCAAGTAACTTATGAAGCAGATGAAATATTACAGAGCAACCAAGAGGATTTGGTACCAGTCCAAATTGCTAAAAGAAATAGCAGTCCACCCTCCAGAAAAGGGGATGTGGGCATGGCCGAGTTGGATGACAAAGATGAAGCAGAAGCATCTTCAAGTAAACAAAATGATGAACTCCCCATCTCAAGTAATGGAGAAAGTGAGGGTGAGCTATTTGGTAAATCAACTCCTTTACATGAAGCAGCACAATCTAGTGACTCTCAAAAGGTTTTAGAACTCCTGGAACAGGGCTTGGATCCTTGCATCAAAGATGAAAGGGGGCGGACTCCATATATGTTGGCATATGACAAAGAAGTGAGGAATACTTTCAGAAGGTTTATGGCTTCAAATATTGACAAATGGGACTGGCACGCTGCCAAAGTGCCCAGTGCGTTGACCAAAGAAATGGAAGAATCACAAGCTGCCAAACAGGTGATTCTCTGCTTGTTAATAAATTTTGATTTCCGAATTAAAATGAAAAAGATTAAATTTTCTTATTATCCACATTCTTCTCTATACCTTTCATGATTTGCTGATAAATAACATTTGGTTATTGGTTTGTGGAAGAGGTACATTGTACAATGTAAATTATATGCTTCTTAATATGCAAGTGATTGTTAATGGATTGTTTGAAGATAAATTCTTAACGGCTTTTTTGGCACAAATAATGAGTAAATCTATCAACCATTTTTAACTATAGCCCATCCTTTCGCGACAGGTTTACACAGAAACTTAATTGAATTACACACAGAGTACACAAGCACACAAATCTGGTAGATAAATTTTCCTACCAGCCTTAGAGCCAAGGCTCTCCTCTGAGAAGACAATTCTCACTGTAACAAAACATAGAAACATATGAACATACGCAAACTGTCCACCCCTTCCCTATAACTACATCACAAACAATGAAGTGATTCTTATAGTTAAATAATTGCCCTAATACACAATCAAATAATTGCTACATAACTTCCTTATTACTAATTCTGGCCTGCTATACTCTTATTTTTCCTACAGTAAACAAGCCACATTCCATGCTTATTCTCTGCATGATCAAGAACTTGACTCATGTTGACTTTGGATTGTAACATTTTATTTAGTAGATAATGAATCTATTGAAATATTTTAGTTACAGAGTTGGTGTTTTTTCATTAATTGCATCTAATATCCCATGTTCTCTACTTTATGTTAAAGCGTTGACTTTTGTTGTTCAAATCTAAGAACTTCAGATTCAGAGTAATGATAGCCTCTCCTTATTCTTGTACAGGCAGAAAAAGATGCTAAGAGAAGAGCTAGAGCAAAAGAATTAAAGAAGTTACGCAAAGCAAAAGAGAAGAAGGCTCAGGTACATCTTAATTGGTTTCAGTATTATGTTAAATGATGACCTCACATTAGTTTTTTAGTACTTAATTCTGAAAGCATTTTACTTAGGTTTTTAAACTGGAATTCAGTTTATTGTTTCATATTTTTTTTCTTATACAGTCTTTAATTATAGTGACTTCAATTTATTAGGTTCACTTTAAAGATTTGAGAGATATCTAGGTAGTGTTGAAATGATTGACTACAGTTAACACAGTATCTGCTCATTCAATTAACATTCCTCCGTTTGTCTCTTATCCTTTGGCCACTAAACTAACCATTATGCAATTATCTGACAAGACTCCAAAACCTAAAATGACTGAAGTTTATGCATGGAAAAGGAGGAAGTGCAATGTACAGGATCAGATCCAGTCCAAGGAAGAGAATATGAAAGTGAGACAGACTCCACATGGTAACTAACTGCTAAGCCGTAATAAGGAGGAGTGGGGAATATGTGTGGATGCAAGGGGTATAAGCTTAGGAAGTGTGAATTGGGAAGGTTAGGCAGGAATTAATCTGGAAACGTGGGAGAGATTAGGGCATACTCATTCTCCTTATTGGGTCATTTCCTTTCTTTGTATTCCATTTTGCAGAACCCAGGATCTTATGTCACTTTGATGCAGGTCTGAAGTTCATTGTTAACTACAGTGATTATCTCATTTGTTTCATGCTATTTTCTGGTAACTATGACTAACTTGTTACTGAATCTAGGGCAAATACACATGAACAAATGAACTTGTAAATTATGACAATGAATTGTACTTCACTACTGATTTGTGAATTCTATTATTATTCTTTTTCCTGTTGTCTGTAGTTTCAGCTTGGCCAATTCCTCACTCAACTACACTGTTTGTGAAGAATCTTCATAGTGAAACTTTGATTTGCCACATTTTGCATTTCCAATCACGTGTCTTTTAACTGTTTTCTCATTATCTATCATTTTTTCAAAAAGATTATACTGATGAATCTTGAATGGTTTGTTCAGAGTGAAGCTGCTTTGCCCAAGAACGATTTCAAAACTGTAGAAAAGCAAGTGAGTGCTCCGGCATCTATCAAGGGACAATCTCAACCAAAAAGTGTGGTGAAGCTATCTAAAGAGGTTAGAGAATGATTTTTTCTTGGCTGAAAATCTAAAAAATGCCTTTGTTTTTCTGCAATCTTAAATTGTGTTGAAATCATGCTGCACATTTATGAGATTTCATATAACTCTTCCATCTGAGTATTTGCGCCAATAACTGTCAATTAGAAATGTAGTGTTTACTAATTTTTAAATTTTTTCAATCCTCTGTGTCTTAAACAGGAGGAAATTAGAAGAGCACAGGCAGAAGAAAGAGAGAAGAGAGCAGCTGCTGCAGAGAGAAGAATAGCTGCCCTCAAAATTCAAGCTAATAGTGCAACTACTGCACCAAACATTTCAGAACCAAACATTTCAGAACCTAAAAGTGGAGTAGCTGGTGACATTAACTGTTCCTGTTGTAATTCATCACTTGTTGGTAAAATTCCCTTCCACCGGTATAATTACAAATACTGCAGCACATCATGCATGTATGTTCACAAGGAAGCCCTAGAAGATGGATGATAATATGCTCTGAGTATCCATTGTTTTTTATTTGGTTGTAAAAGTATTCTAGGCTGAAAGAAGGGGGAGGGGTGTTTAGAGGAACAAAAAGATTATTTTCCTTGCAACATTGATGCAGGTAGAATCATATAAGAGTTATGTTAGAACATTCCTTCACTTTCTATTTGCCAAACATGAAGGAACACATACATTGATCATGGATCATTTTATATTATTTTTCCTTGTGTGTATATTTGTTGGAAGTCTAATATTTACTTCTATTCTCTCTGTTTCATATTATAAGTCCCTAAAACAAAAAAAAAGTGCTTCTTTTTTATGAAGTCTACTTTTTTGGTTCTACCATCAGCTGCCACATCGCGTTTTCCGTGGTGGTTTTGGCGGTGGTTGGTGTCGTGGGTTAGGGTTAGGGTACCTGTCCGTGTCAAGGAAGAAGAAAGAGAATGCACTAACCGGTGTCGTTTTAGGATTTCACTAAGGCTATTTAAGTAAATGACCATTCTTTATTTCTTAATTAAAATACTTATAAAATTTTAGAAAGAAACCTGATAAATTAAAACTTAAAACACAAAGGGTTCTCTGTTTCTATTTACTACTCATGGTAGTGCTCTGTTTCTCGACAAGTTATTTTCATGCAGCCACCATCGTCAAAGGTTTGTAAGCCTCTACACAAACTCTGATACATCTCTCGTCACCTTCGACTATCTGAGAGGAACCTCCTCTTCATTTTCTTCTTGCTTCAACTTACTTTATTTTGGACACTTAACATGTGTTACGATTGTTTTTAATTTGAATTTATGTAATTAGATGTGTTTATCTTTTTATTTTAATGTCTTTGTATTTTTTAAAAAATTCCCAACATATATACATGTCAAGATTATATATTTTTAATTTTATTTTCTATCCCATGATATGATAGAATCTCATATGCGATCATGATTTTTGTCGTGACGTGTCATAATTTATGGCTAACTATATTTAGGTCCTTAAAAAAAAAAGATAGAAGCATTTATTACATTTTCTCATATTTTACCCTTAAATATTTAATATTTTAAAATTTATATAATTGATATAAGATAATATATTACTTTAGATGTAATCTCCAACCAAACTATCATAATTACACTTGTGTCACTAACTCTTAACATTTTTATTAATTGGATGTTCTAGTCAGAGTTATTTTTATCACAGGAACTAGCATAAAGATGGAGGAAGTACCATTTTCAATAGGGATATTTTAGTTAAAGTCAATCATATAAGAAGTAACATTGATTTTCTGAAAATATAAGCATAATCTTATACGATATCTAATATGAAATGGATGGAGTGCTGTTTTTTTTTTACTCGTGTTTCTTTTTATAAGACCACTCTAACAATATTACATTAAGAAATATGATAAAACTAGTTAATGTATTGGTTTTTAACAAAATTATTATTAGCATTTTAAATTTAGGCTTTTCGGTCCTTTATGTTTGAGCTAAATTTCGTTTTGGCCGTGTATGTTCTTAAATATTCATTTTGGTCTTCTACGTTTAAAAAATGTTTTAGTCTATTTTGAATGTATTAATAATGTTAGGTTATTATCACGAGTACAATTTTATTAAAATATTTTAGGTTAACTTAATTATTTGGTCCATGTGATTAATTCTAATTTACAAATTAGTCTCTATGTTTAAAAAACCTTACATTTATTTTTATCCATGATCTGTCCTGGACCGGGGTCAATAGATCCGATCTCAAGCCAGTCACGAATAGTATGTCAATACCGTCTAGTAGACCGGATGTATGTGTATCCGATGTATGTATCCGTTGTCCTTGGGTGAAGAAAGCGGATTGGGCGTCCTGGAGATCCTTTACACCGACCTAACGCGTTGAAGTGGGCGAATGGTGGTGTCACCTGCAAAGATTCTCCGACGCTCAAGTCAGTGATTATATTCCAAGTAAGGAATGTATTCAGAGAGGAATCAGTCGTAAAAGAGCTGAAGAAGAACCCACCCCTCAACTTCAATCATGAAGTTAGTTCATATACCTGATTGGCTCGATTAACGAGGACTCGTTGGTGGGGAACCACCAACTCCCATTAGCATTATTATATTGCGCACTTACCTGCATGATTGGGTCAAGTGGCTATTTTATATTGAGCATAGAGAATGTAGGCTAGGATTAGGGAACAAGTTGACCATTCCCGTGAGCAGAATTTGGCTCGTAGTGCAGGGAATTATTGATCGATCCCTGTAGCAACAATCCTTGTCTTTTGCACAGTGACGTGTGTATTATCCGATGTCATGGTGTTATCCTGAACAACCGGTTTAGGGAGAACGCCTGATACGGAATTACAGTCCGGATGTAAACCGATGACACTGGTTACACGTAGATGTCTTATCAAAGACGTTGAAATATGTATAGCAGATCGGATACCGGTATTGAGACCGGATCAATCCATATACGTAACTAAATTTATGCATAAATCCTAGTAGATTATTTTTTTTATTAACATCATTAACATTATGGTGGTTTAAAACCACCAAAATATGGTTCGAATCGTCGGAAAAAAACATATGGTGTCAAAAGAAAATAAATTATGAGGACTGATTTGTTTATTTATTTATATACATGCATCAAAATGTAGGGTTTTGAGTCATGGATTAATTGGTAAATAAAGGTCAAGTATCGCAACTAAGTCATTAAATAAACCAATATTTTAAAATAACTAAAATGAAGTTTGATACATAAATATAACTTTATTAACTAAAGTTCAAAAGAGACTAAAATAATTTTTTAAAAAACCTATAAGATGAAAATATAATTTTCTAAAAATATAAAAGATGAAAACAAAACCTACCTCAAACACAAATGGTCAATTTAGCCTTCAATTTATCTCTACTTGAAAGTCAAATATAGGTGCTAAATTAATGGTGGAGAAGGTGAAAGTTAAATAATTTGAGAAAGATAACTATAGAAAAGTAGTCAGAAATGTTCTTAATATTTGATAATATAACTTTGTATGAAAGGAACATAAAAGAGAATTCAAAATGAAGTGTTATAAACATAGTTATAAATGTATTTTAAAAAACTTGTAAATAGGAATGATGGGACAAATATACACATGCACTTTGTTTAGATGATTAATGAAATAAAAAGAAAAGGAATTAGCATGAAAGAAATATGAAAGTTAAAAATATAATTGAAATAAAAAAAGAATGTATTATTTGGATGGATAAAAATATAAAAGATATTTTTTATCTACTTGTTTGGATCAATAAAATGGAAACAAATAAGTATATTGATAAAAAAACAGAGTCGTGATTAATTAAAAATGATCCGGTCTCAATATCGGTATCCGATCTGCTATACATATTTCAACGTCTTTGATAAGACATCTACGTGTAACCGGTGTCATCGGTATACATCCGAACTGTAATTCCGTATCAGGCGTTCTCCCTATACCGGTTGTTCAGGATAACACCATGACATCGGATAATACACACGTCACTGTGCAAAAGACAAGGATTGTTGCTACAGGGATCGATCAATAATTCCCTGCACTACGAGCCAAATTCTGCTCACGGGAATGGTCAACTTGTTCCCTAATCCTAGTCTACATTCTCTATGCTCAATATAAAATAGCCACTTGACCCAATCATGCAGGTAAGTGCGCAATATAATAATGCTAATGGGAGTTGGTGGTTCCCCACCAACGAGTCCTCGTTAATCGAGCCAATCAGGTATATGAACTAACTTCATGATTGAAGTTAGGGATCTTCTTCTTCAGCACTTTTACGACTGATTCCTCTCTGAATACATTCCTTACTTGGAATATAATCACTAACTTGAGCGTCGGAGAATCTTTGCAGGTGACACCACCATTCGCCCATTTCAACGCGTTAGGTCGGTGTGAAGGATCTCCAGAACGCCCAATCCGCTCTCCTCATTCATGGACAACGGATACCTACATCGGATACACATACATCCGGTCTACTAGACGGTATTGACATACTATTCGTGACTGGCTTGAGATCGGATCTCTTGACCCCGGTCCAGGACAGATCATTGGCACGCCCGGTGGGACACGATAAAGTTATTCCCATATCCTTTGACAGAGCAGGTAATCCACCATGGAAGGCGAAGCACAAGACTTCGTGGAGAATCAAGCTGAAGGCAGAACCAATCCTAACGCCTTCAGAAAACTCAACTTTGATTCTCATGGGGGCAGCTCAAAGAAGATAGTAACAGTGTCTGATCCTGATCCTCGTGATGAGTTGATCAAACAACTTCAGAGGGAACTCGCTGAATTGCGAAGAGAAAAAAGGCAAAGCGAGGATAAAGAGTCATCTCGCATGCGAAACACTCCCCACACAACTGATGGTGAAAAGTCCACCACTCTTCAGTACTCAAAGATCCCAACGTTTGAGGAGGGAGAACAAACTCGCGATTCTGAGGATGCAGCTTCCCGAAGGAAGAGAGATTCAACAACAGCACCCCCATTGTCTTACACTCTGAAGGTTCCTTTCTCAAGGAGACTTATGGGCATCAGCATCCCCAAGCACCTTCAAACCACTCAACCACTTTCCATCGGAAAGTATAATGGTGAAACTGATCCAACTAAGCACCTTGATGCTTATGTGTTTGAAGCCATGTACTTGGGGGCTGATGAAGACGTGATGTGCCGAATGTTCCCTCGAACATTGTCTGAGGAAGCCCTCGGGTGGTTTAAAGGCCTGCCTTCTGGATCCATAGATTCTTGGACGGAAATGGCAGCTGCCTTTGAAACCCACTTTGTCATCTCCAGAGACGTACCCAAGACGTCTCATACCTTGGCTCAGATTAAGCAAAGTGAAACTGAGGGCTTAAAAGATTTTTTGAAGAGGTTTTATAAGGAAGCAGCCCTGGTTCCTAACCTCACAGAATCTATCAAGCTGCATATCGTAATTGAGGCATTGCAGCCAGGATCAGCTTTCGCTTTTTCATTAGCAAAGAGCCCCCCAGCAACTTTTGAGAAGTTCAGGAAAAAAGCCTCAAAGTATGTGAGCATAGAGATGCACTTGGAGGCAATGGCTGCAAAGAAAAAGCCACCAACACCATCTCCCCAAACCCAGAAGGGTAAGGAAAAGACGAGGTCAGAACGCATGGAGAGGCCATTCACCAATCCTAAGGTGGATAACCACCCTCCTCGACCTCGAGAAAGGCATGTCAATTCCTTCAGCCATTATGCACAGTTATCTGCCAGACCATCTCAGATTTTGAGAGAGGTCGGATGGCCAGTTTTCAGCACATATGGCATCAGGAGACCAGCCCCTATGAAAAGACCAGGAAATTCACGAAAGTACTGTGATTTTCATGAACAAAATGGTCATTTCACTGATGAATGCCAAGCTCTAAAGAACGCGGTTGAGACGCTAATTAGAGAAGGCAAATTAAAACAATACCTGTTCAAAGAAAAATCCTTTGACAGGGCAGAACGGAATGAGAAAAGAGAAAGAGATCCCGACGATGGGGATGACAACAACCCCAGTCCGGTTCGAAAGTTCTCTGCTGCAGAGAAGCAAAAAGGTGTAATGACCGATAATGCAGCACAGAAAGACAGCATGCCCCAGCAACAACGTCAGGGCCGACGTGAAGTCATTGACATGATTGCTGGAGGGTTCGCTGGAGGAGGAGCTTCAATTACAGCCCGTAAGAATCATCACAGAATGATTCTATCTGTGCAAGGGAAAGTCAAAGACAATCGCCCTTACAGAGGAGGAATTGAGGCTCCCATAATCTCTTTCTCTGACGAGGATTTTGGCCCAACCGTTCCTGGTGGTGACGATGCTGTAGTCATCACTGCTGTGATCGCCAACAAGGACGTCCGAAGAATCCTTGTTGACCAGGGAAGTTCCTGCGATGTTATTTTCTATAATTGCTTTGAAAGAATGGGTTTTAAAGACTCAGATTTACAGCCTTACACGCAGGAACTAACAGCTTTTAATGGCGCAAAGCAACTAACTAAAGGGTATCTTGACACCCTTATCTCGTTTGAAGGCGAACCAGGAGCCAGGACGGTTAGGTCTTGGGTGCTAGTGATTGATGTCAAATCACCATTTAATGGCATCATAGGCCGTCCTACTCTGAATGCAATGGAGGCAGTTGTATCAACCCCACATCTCCTTATCAAGTTCATTGACAAGGATAATGCTGTGTCATCTATCCGTGGTGATCAAGAGATGGCTAGGTACTGCTACAACCTTAGTCTCAACATGACAAAGCTGGACGCCTCCAATAAAAAGAGGAAACTTAATGATGCTGGAACATCGGCTGAATCCGTAAGTCTTGTCGACCTGGACCCTAGAGCGGATTTGAACATTGATCCGTTCAACCCATCAAAGCCCACACCGGATGGAAATTCCAGGGACATTGTCTTGGGAGATTCTCCAGAAAAGATCACCCATATCAATGACAAGCTAGATACTGAAATAGAGCAGCGACTGCTGGCTCTCTTACAAGAGTTTAAAGACCTCTTTGCATGGACTGCAGCCGATATGCCAGGCATAGACCCTGAATTCTGCTGTCATAAACTTTCTGTCTATCCAGAGACGAAACCTGTGGCCCAAAAGAAAAGACGATTGGGCCCAGAGAAACAGAAAGCAGCTTGTCAGCAAACTGAGGAATTGCTGAAGGCCGGATTTATCAAGGAAATCCGATATTCCTCTTGGCTTTCGAATGTGGTGATGGTCCCTAAATCCAATGGTAAATGGAGAATGTGCATTGACTACGTGGACCTCAACCGCTGCTGTCCAAAAGATCCTTATCCTCTTCCTAATATAGATCGGATGGTAGATGATTCCTCTGGTTACCAATACCTGAGCTTCATGGACGCTTATTCTGGTTACAACCAAATTCCGATGTGCGAAGAGGATCAAGAGAAGACAGCTTTCATAAATGATCGTGGTGTCTTTTGCTATACAGTCATGCCCTTTGGCCTGAAAAACGCTGGGGCGACATATCAGCGCATGATCAACAAGGTTTTCGAAGGTATGCACACCAAACTTGTTGAAGTATACATTGACGACATAATAGCAAAGACACCGGTTGGTGGCGATCATATTGAAGACCTGCGCCAAGTATTCACCCGTTTGAGACAATTTAACATGAGGCTGAACCCAATGAAGTGCACATTTGCTGTCCCTGCTGGGAAATTTTTGGGTTTCATGTTAACTCAACGTGGTATAGAAGCCAATCCAGGGAAGTGCCAAACGATTCTAGACATGCAAAGTCCTAAGAATCTCAAAGAAGTCCAATCCCTGAATGGCAAGGTAGCAGCTTTGGCACGATTCATGCCGAAGATGGCTCACAGGTCGCTCCCCCTGTACAAAATACTGAAAAAGTCCAAGAAATTCGAGTGGGGACAGGAACAAGAAAAAGCTTTCCAAGAGCTTAAGGAGGTGTTGTCCAAACCTCCCATTCTCACAAAGCCTGACCCCGAAGACACACTCATTCTGTACTTGGCTATTTCAGATGAAGCTTTGGGCGTTGCCTTGATAAAAGAAACTCCTGATGGACAAAGACCGGTCTATTTCACTAGCAAGACCTTGCAAGGTGCTGAGATCCGGTATCAAAAAATTGAAAAGGCCGCCCTCGCTGTTGTTTGGGCCTCACGACGGTTGCGTCCGTACTTTCACGCCCATCCAATCATAGTGAGAACGGATTTGCCACTCCGTTCTGTCTTAATCAAGCCCGATCTTGCTGGGAGGATGATCAAATGGTCTATTGAACTCTCTGAGTTTGATATATCCTACGAACCCCGCAGCGCTATTAAAGCTCAAGTCCTGGCTGACTTTATTGTGGAAATGACAGGGACTGATCCGGATTACCCTCGAGTCCATTGGACCATTTACGTTGATGGTTCATCAAACCAAAGAGGCTCTGGAGCAGGTGTAGTTCTCGAAAGTGATGACGGAGTACACCTGGAGATCTCCCTTCGTTTCAATTTCAAAACATCCAACAACCAGGCTGAGTACGAAGCTTGCTTGGCCGGGCTAAGAGCTGCAATTGATATCGGAGCTTCTGAGGCGACACTCTGTAGCGATTCACAGCTGGTGATTTCGCAGATCTTAGGAGATTATCAAGCTCGCGAACCTCAACTCCAATTATACTTGAACTGTGTCAAGGAGTTGACTGAGAAATTCTCAAAGGTGGAGTTCAAGCATGTTCCACGTGAAGAGAATACGAGAGCGGATATACTCTCCAGGTTAGCAAGCACTAAACGACCGGGCAGCACCACTACTCTGGTTCAAAGCACGCTAACGTCGCCCAGCATCCCTCTTTTCCCTTCTCTAAACGCCATAATGACTGACTCCCTTTACGGAGATACATGGATGGCTCCTTACATCTGTTATTTGGCTGATGGACAGCTACCCACAGATGAGAAGGAAAAGACGAGGTTAAGGAGAGAATTACCGTATTTCACTATGATTGATGGTAATCTCTACAGAAGGGCACTCTCTGTGCCCTATTTAATTTGTCTCAAAGAGGATGAGGTGCAAGGTGTAATGGAGGAAGTGCATGGAGGACAAAGTGGACACCATGCCGGAGGAAGAAGCTTAATGCGAAAAATCCTCAGAGCTGGATACTGGTGGCCCACAATGAAGCAAGACTCCATTGACTTCGTCAAAAAATGCGACGCTTGCCAAAAATTCTCTAACCTACACCACACACCGGCAGAAGAACTCTTCACATCCGCTGTTCCATGGCCCTTCTATCAATGGGGATTGGATATTCTGGGCCCCTTTCCAACTGCTCCTGGGGGCATCAAATATCTCATTGTAGGGGTCGATTATTTCACTAAGTGGATAGAAGCAGAGCCGGTGGTGCATATTACTTCAGCCCGAACTCGCCGTTTCATATATGAAAACATCATAACACGGTTCGGGGTCCCAGCACGGATTGTCACAGACAATGGCACCCAGTTCACGGATAGAAAATTCACAGATTTGCTTGAAGGGTTAGGAATAACCCAAATATTCTCATCCGTCGAACATCCCCAAACTAATGGTCAAGCTGAAGTGGCCAACAGGGAGGTGCTTAAGGGACTAAAGAAGCGCCTTGGTGAAGCCAAGGGCGGATGGACAGACCAGCTGTGTCATGTCCTATGGGCATATCGGACAACGCCTCATTCATCCACCAATGAATCCCCATATCGCCTAACATACGGGGTCGAGGCAATGATACCTGTGGAACTGCAAATTGCTTCCACAAGAGTTAAGTACTTCTCTGAAGAAACCAACAATGCTAACTTGGCATCTGAAATGGATGTCATACAAGAACTCAGAGAAGACGCTTTCATCAGAGATCAAGCCATCAAAGCCAAAGTTGCTCTCCGGTACAACAAACGAGTCCAATCAAGGACTTTCAACGTTGGAGATTTGGTTTTGAGGAAAGCAAGTATAGGGAACAAATTCGCCCATCAAGGCAAATTAGCCCCAAACTGGGAAGGCCCATACAGGGTATCCGAGGTCACTGGCAAAGGCTCTTATCGCCTTGAAAACCTTGATGGCACTCCAATCCGAAACAAATGGAACACCCAAAACTTGCGCATCTACTATAGCTAGCTGTTTCTACACTCTCCTATCCTTATCTTGGATTGAATACTGGAGAATTTATTTTCACAGCTACGCTCTCCTTGTAATTCTTATTTTTGATTTAATAAGAATCTCTCATAACAATTTAACTCTTTCGAGTTTTTCTTATGCTGTGATTTTCAGTTTATCCGGTGTACAAAAGCATATTCAGGACGGATGATCTCAGCTAATTATTCTGTAGTTGACGATGTAACTCTTCGAATATGCGCAACGCACAAGAACATACTCAGGACGGATGATCTCAATTACCCATTCTGTAATTGACGATGTAACTCCTCGAGTGTGTAAATATTGAAGGCCCAGATTGTAGGATTAAACCGAACTCTGGGTACGGTTAGTAAGTTTGGCTGAACACCGGTGAAGGCTCAGATTGTAGGATTAAACCGAACTCTGAGTACGACTAGTAGGATAAACTGAACGTCGGTGAAGACCTGAGTTGTAGGATTAAACCGAACCTCAGAGCATGGGTTGTAGGGCTGGTCCTTCTTCAAGGCCACAAACCGAACCCCATTCGAAGACTACATGGGTTGTAGGGCTGGTCCTTATTCAAGGCCACAAACCGAACCCCATGCGAAGGCTTGGGCGCAGTAAGCTGGTTTTTCTTCAAGACCACGCTGAACCCCAAGTGACGGGCGCAGTAGGTTCAGGATTAGCCCTGATCTGAACCCCGTATCGAAGGCTCGGATTGTAGGATTAAACTGAACTCTGAGTACGACTAGTAGGACTAACCGAACGTCGGTGAAGAATCGTCATTGGGTAAAACCAAAGACCAATTGAAGAACGGCTAGTAGGATTCAACCGAACACCAAATATGACATGGACAGTAGGATCAAACCGAACTCCAAACACAACAAGTAAGTTATACTGAACTCCAAATTAATACTCTCGTGAAGTTCTTTGTTTGGGAGTTTTATAGCTTATAATTCTGAGTCATCAATTCTTCAATTGAGATCTGACTCATAAACTCCGACACAAACAATTCACTCGGGTACGCCACAATCTAAGGCATTTTCACCTGAAATTCCTCAGTCGGAAATATTTGAAGAGGAATTTCTATTTTAAAACCTCACTCTTAAAAGCTCTCACGAGAAAATCTCACTCAGAGTTTATTCAAAGTGATAATCACCCAATGATACTGGGGGACAACATAAACGGTTTAACGAATATCTTGAGGAATGAACTCTCGTCTAAACGATCTCACAATCATTCCCCTTAAACCGTTCTTGTAACAATGATGTGTTCCCTCATCAGCGGTGACCTTATTATGAAATTCATCTTGCATGTATAAGTCCGGTATGGAGATTTTGTTTTACAATCCGATCTTCATTACCTAAATCCGGAATGATACAATACACATGCAATCCCTCTATTAAAGTTGTTTTTCACTAAACAAGAATGGAGGTAAAAAACCCTTTTATTGATTAAATGAGAATTACAATTCGTATAATAATCCGGAGCTGATCCCGGAACACAGCGAATTTGAATCAATAAAATGAAAAAGGAAACAGGGAAGGGCGCTACTTTCTCTGGCTTGAATCTCCTTCTTTCCCTTTGCCTTTGCCTCCGGCCTTGCCTTCTTCAGTGCGAGAGCTCGTTCCTGTGCTTATGGGCTTCAGGAATGAAGGTCCCATCGATTGGCCTGCAGGTAAAGGAGCGAACTTATAAGGAGTGCTAGGCGGACTTTCATGACGCTTATCAACTATGGCCACCAGTTTCCCTTGATGAAACTCATAGAACGGGTCAATACCATTCAGATTAAGTTTCACCTTGGGATTCCGGTATTGAATTTGACGAACAGCCAACCCAAAGGATTCCTTGACTGCCTGATCACACATATCCACAGCCTCGTCAAATTCCGCTTTTGTGTCCGCCAACTTTGAAAGCAGCTCCTTCTCCTTACGCGACCAATCTTCGGTTCCTCGAGCATAAACAACTTTGACTTCCTTAAGCTCCTCTTCCAGCTTTGAAGAGCGTTCCTTCTCCGCACAAAAACCGGAGTGGAGGTCGGAATTGATTTTCTTTTGATCAGCTACTTGGGCCTCCAACTCCTTGGCAAGATGTTTTAGCCTGACAATTTCTTCATCCTTCTTATATCCTTCCTCTTTGGAAGCTTCTAATTTACTTTCTAAACGAAGGATGGTTGCCTTGTCCTTAGCAGCAGCAACGCTAAGGTCATTAACCTTGCCAACCAACGAGCTCAGCCTCTCATTCTCTTCTGGAAGCTTGCGAACCGATCTTAGGAGCCCGGATAATTCTGCCAGGTGCTTCTGTCCGGCATCGCAAGCTTTGACTACTTCATCGCTCATCAATGAGGGCTTCAGCTTGTACGGAGTCTCAGGAACGACCTCAGGAACAGAACCCTCGTATACCAGATATTGTGCAAGACCGGAGCTACTTTGAAGGGGGCGAGTAACTTTTGGTGCAAAGTAAGTCGTTATTGGCTTTGCACCATAGGTGATCCCGTCGCCAGGAGCATCCGGAGTGGACCCTGCATCCAGAGCGGATCTTTCCACTTTCTTTCCCTTTGAAGGCTCCAGATCAGCACTCTCACTTGAAATTTTTTGTTTTTTCGGAGAAGGTTGACGATCCAAGGTCCTTGAGGAACCGCGTTTTATAGTTTTCTTCTTTTCTCCGACCTTCTCAGCCGCAACCTTCTCAGATCCGCCCTCCAGTAAGGGAATATCGTCACCTGCAGATGAGGTTAAAATGATGGTCTCCGCTGTGGCTTTCTTCGAATTCCGTTTCGCCTGAATGTCATTTTCAGCTGCCACGGAATTCGCTCCAGCTTTGAGCCCCTTCAGTTTTTCCATCTCTGGAGACGCAGCTTCAATTTCAACTGCAAAACCAAGCAACACGATTAGAAATCAAATACTTCAAGGCATGATGCGATAAAATATGAATATTAGCAGGAAAATTACGCAGATATTCCTCGCGGGTAGACCACGATCCTAACAAACGCCTGCAAGAGAAAAATTGATGCGAGGCGGTGTAAGATTGAAGGGCGAAAAGAACGGAAACTGAAGACGGGCTTAGTTCATCCTCCTCAGTGTAGTACGCCTGGGAGGTCAGCAAAAAGTGTTCATGCGTCCAAGCCATTGGGAACTTCGGAAACCCATCTTCAGTTAACCAAAAAACTGACTCGTCAGGGTGAACGCTAATCTTCGTGAAATAGGACTTGAATGAATGTCCATCAACTTTGGCGGAGTCAGTGTACGCCTCAAAGTTGATAACCTTTGAAAGAGTCCTGAGGGATATCAAACTCACTCCCCCTTTCTCTTTATTTGCACGACGGACCACTTGGGCAAAATAAAAGAGCATGGCCACCGTCGGCTTGAAGTTGAAGTGCTCCCCAAGCACTTCAAGAGAGCGGACTAATCCCTATCCGTTGGGGTGAAGCTGTGAAGGAGCGCAGTCCAGGAATCTCAGAACCCCCATCTGAAACTTCGAAAGGGGAAACCGCACACCAAGGTTCAAAAATAAAAAGTCATACATATACAAGGACCTTTCGTCCGGGATATGACAAATTCGATCGGATGGCAACGGGGCTATCACCACGAAGCAATTCTTGTATTTGTCCTTCTTGAAGACCGTGAAACGCGTCTCCAGCTCCGCTCCTCCCTCTCGAGCATGAACTGATGCTATTTCATGAAACTTCTCAGCCACCCAGCTGAATGGGCGTTTCTGTTGGAATTTCACCCAGTCTATCCGGTGTGCAACCACATTGCATAGGCCGGATTGGGTCTTCAAGATATACTTCTCAGAAGGAGATTCCCCTTCAGACGATTTCCTCCCAGTAGCTTTCTTTGTCACCATTGTGAAAGCTTTGATGCTGCGATAAAATTTCACATCATCAGAGAGATACAAATCCCCACTCTCAACACTCTCACTGGAGGAGGAAGACTCTGAAGAGGGTATAATCACCCTTCGCCTCTGATATTGCGACTCCTCCCTCTCTGTGTATTGCGGCCTCGACTGGAAGATCACTGGGATCCTCCCACCACGAACACTAGGGTTTTGAGCCAAAGCCCTTCCTCCTCTTCCTCTAGGGCCAACGCCACTGAAGCTAACACCCTTCCTAGGCATTCTCAAATATTGAAAAGAGAAACTAAAGCGACAAGGAAAAGATAGTTACCTCAGATGACAGTGATGAATTTGAGGAACGAAGAAACCCTCGCAATGTAGGTGATAAACTTCCTTGCAAAATTTCTGCAGAGTTTCGTTGAGAAAGCAAAAGCAAGTGGAACCCAGAATCCACTAAGTATTCCTTTTATAGGAAACAAAGAGGACCGGTTACCTCCTCTTGAAGTTGTGTCGTTCTCGATAAAACGCACCTGTTCACAAGCGAAACGACACAACCGTTCCAAATTCTTGGGCGCCAAAACGATAGCAACTCAGCAAAGGGCTATCCACTGGGCCCAAAAGTTTTGAAAACTTCAGGCCCATTAAACCCAAAACGACGGTTAATGAGATTTTCATCTCAGACGCAATAATTGCCTGCCCACGTGATTAAAAGCATTAATGTCTAATCATGCAACGCAATTTACGCTTTACAGCCGTTACACGAACTTCAAGAGCTTTCAATTCCAATAAACTCTTGAAATTCTCACACAACGAATCTTTGTCTGAATCCGTTGTGACAGTACCGAAAGGTCTTTTCTATTAAATTCAGAGCGGTTCTTTACGAATGACAACAGATGCTAAGGAACTGCTACACACGTAAGCTTAACGATATTAAGACCTCTCGCAGGTTGAGTAGCTTATGTGAACAACTATTCAGTCCCTCACACAAGCTAGGGGACATATGATCCGGTCTCAATACCGGTATCCGATCTGCTATACATATTTCAACGTCTTTGATAAGACATCTACGTGTAACCGGTGTCATCGGTATACATCCGAACTGTAATTCCGTATCAGGCGTTCTCCCTATACCGGTTGTTCAGGATAACACCATGACATCGGATAATACACACGTCACTGTGCAAAAGACAAGGATTGTTGCTACAGGGATCGATCAATAATTCCCTGCACTACGAGCCAAATTCTGCTCACGGGAATGGTCAACTTGTTCCCTAATCCTAGTCTACATTCTCTATGCTCAATATAAAATAGCCACTTGACCCAATCATGCAGGTAAGTGCGCAATATAATAATGCTAATGGGAGTTGGTGGTTCCCCACCAACGAGTCCTCGTTAATCGAGCCAATCAGGTATATGAACTAACTTCATGATTGAAGTTAGGGATCTTCTTCTTCAGCACTTTTACGACTGATTCCTCTCTGAATACATTCCTTACTTGGAATATAATCACTGACTTGAGCGTCGGAGAATCTTTGCAGGTGACACCACCATTCGCCCATTTCAACGCGTTAGGTCGGTGTGAAGGATCTCCAGAACGCCCAATCCGCTCTCCTCATTCATGGACAACGGATACCTACATCGGATACACATACATCCGGTCTACTAGACGGTATTGACATACTATTCGTGACTGGCTTGAGATCGGATCTCTTGACCCCGGTCCAGGACAGATCAAAAAATATAATAAACTTTAGAAAATATGCTTTGTATTACCTATCTTTTATTAATATGAAAAGGTTTAAATATGTTTTAATCTTCTCAATATAGGCATTTTTTAATTTTAGTCCATTTTTTTTTCATATTCAATCTATATTAAATAGATTGTTTCCTTGTTGTGAACTTAAATTTTTAAGTGTTTACATGACAAAAGGAATTACTCATTAACTTATTTATATAATTATAATATGTCTAATTAACTATTAACACATAATTCATAATTCTGTCAGTTAAGATATAGTTTCTAGTAGTTTAAATTGTAAATATAGTTTAGATATAAAAAATTACAAGAATTAAAACTAAAAAGGCTCATATTTTATAAATAAAATAAAGCTTATTTTTGGGGATTTGTTTTTAGGGCCCAAACACAGAATTCAAGTTGAAGGCACGTGTAGTCTATCAAAATGAAAAATCGCCCACCGTGGGGCTCGAACCCACGACCACAAGGTTAAGAGCCTTGCGCTCTACCGACTGAGCTAGACGGGCTTGTTGTTTAAATTTTACATGTTACAAAATTTAAAATTCTCAACTGTGTAGTGATGTGCACCAAATATTATTCTGATATATTAAGTTTCATATGAGATTGCCCATGTAGCTGAAGAAAGATATTGCTTCATCTGTATATCATATCAAGCCTAAGATTGACACCACTTTGCACATAATCATATATTATCTTGATCTTAATCTTATCTTAATGATATTCATTTTGAGATTTTTTTTTCTCATGACACTTTTTCATGTACACCAATGACTAATTAACAAAAATTGTGAAAGTTAACAGATAGTTATGTCCTTAAATATGGTTACGGATTTGTAAAAATTAAGCAAAGAGGTAAAATACCACATCTTATCTTATATAAGAAAAAAAATAATTATTTACAAGGTAAAATCAAAAGAATAAAACCTAACTTATTATAATAATATTATTAAAAACAAATAAATTATGTGGGAATATGACCCCATAAACCATGGCATGCATCCATCTATACTTGAGTATATTATTAGAGTTTGAACCATATTGTATTTGTAGAAAAGCTTTATTGAGATAAATAACATCTACTTAAATGATTTTTACACAGTAAATGTCTCGTCTTTTATTTGATTGACGATTTAATGACACAACAGTTGTAGCTACTAAACTATAACAGACATCCATCTATACTTAAGTATATTGTTAGAGTTTGAATCATACTTTATGTGTAGAAAAACTTTATCAAGAGAAACAATATCTACTTAAATGATTTCTACATAACAAATGTCTTGGATTTTATTTTCAATAATGGGACACTCTTATTTGATGGACGATTTAATGACACAACGGTTGTAGCTAAATAAATTAACTGTAAATAACAATGATCTATTGTTGACGAGTTCTGAGATATCATTTAATTTATTATTATTAACTATGTATTAGTGTAAACATGTGGACAAATTCGTCCGTTTGGTTTCCAGTTGGGAAAACGGAGTTGGAAAAATGGAGAAATTTAAGGGTTGATATTGATCCTTCACGCCGTTCGAGACAGTCAAAACTTCGTTTGACCGTAGGATTTATTTTTGGGGTTGGTCAAACCTCGGTTTGACCAACCAAACTTCATAACCAAACAGGCTCTTAGCAGCCTGACACAATGACTCATCTACGTTCATATTCAAAAAAATATCCCAATAATAATAAAGTTTAAACTTTTGATGATTATTGATTTTTTTTTTTGGTAATGATGACTGAAATTTGATAAAAAAAAACTAGTTCGTTGACTTGTTGGGTTATATTATACGTATATTTATGTACGTATTTTAATGTGATTTTACACATATTAAATAATATGTTTTAAGATAACTAGAAATCCGAAAAATTGATATGTTTTGCCCGAATTATTGTCAACTTTGATTGTGTAATGATTCACAAGTAGTTCTCGCAAGGTGCATTTAGAGAGATAAGAAGTAGAAAAAAATGTAAGAAAGAAGAAAACAAATAATGTCAGCATGATATGATGGATACGTAGAAATATAGAGGTGTAAATTTAAAATTCCTACGAACTCAATGCATTATCTATCAAGTTGGTATTTAACTTATTAAAATAATTTCATAATATATTTCTTTATCAATTAAATTTTTCTATATGTCGTTTGACAATGCTAACTAAAGTGTATCAAATACCATGTAAGTTATTATATGATTATGTTTTACATTGACATAAATACTTTTAAACTTTTATTGATAAAATACATCAATGTAGTTCTTAATGTAATATTACATCAATTTTATCTTTAACGTATAAAATACTACATCAAATTGGTCAACACTTATAATAGTTATAGTCTTCAATTTTCCAGTTGCATTTCATGCTAGCCTCCTTGCATGTTTGGCTCCCATCTGATGTTAGAACAAAATTTGAAGTAGGTTAGGGCTCAATGGACAAAAACAATTCATGAAGGAAATAAGGAGGCAATTCTAGCCATAGTTTGTTTAATTTGAGTTGCAGAAACTCCTTTCTATATATATGCAATTTATCAATAGTTTGTTTGATTTTAAAGGCAACTCAAAATCTTGGAAATTGTTCTATTGGTGTTCAAGATCAAGAGGTTTGTATTTGAGAGAGATGTTTGTATTCACATTGATTTTTTCTTTTTATATTTGGATTGGGTTTTAGATTGTATACAATATATGTTGTTTATAAGAAATGATTTCATCATCATATTAATCCCATGTTAATTCATTTTACTAGATTAATCATATACTGTAAATTGCTAAGAAAATTTTCATTTCTACTATTGAGTTTTCCAATTTCATATTTTTCTTTCCAATTCAACCAATCATTCAAACCACCAACAATTGTTAACATGTCTGGAGTTCATGCATCATCTCCATTATTTGCAAGATCAAGATGACAAATCTAACCAGAGTACTCCCCCACTTCAAGTAAGGGTTGTGACTAAATCATGCATATAATATAAAGCAAAGTAACAATAAAGTCATCTATTTCTTTTTCTTTCTTTTTTGCTTTATATTATATGCATGATTTGGGAAACATATATATATATATATATATATATATATATATATATATATGTGGACAAGTTTTAACTTGTTATTTCATGTGCATTGGTGTATTATGAGGACAAAGTATGTTATGATTCTTTTTTGTTTAACACGTGTTGTTCGACTTTTAATTTGTTAGGCATTAATGAAATCTAGAGGAAGAAGAGGAGAAGCGTCAAGAGAAATGTAGCTGAATAACAAATTCATTCCTTCTGTTTCTTGGAGCATTAATTGGTCCTATTTATACACAACAGGAACTAACTAATATGTAATTAACAAAATGGAAAAGTCAAGGTCAACTAAACTTAACTAAATGCACTCTTACACTTTTAATATGCCCTCTTAAGTTGAATCTTGGTAAATATCTACCAAGTTCAGATTGTTACAGGATGATGAGAACAGGTTTGGAGGCAATGGCTTTGTAAACATATCAGCAAGTTGCTGATGAGTGTTGACTGGTAACAATTTCTGTGCTCCACTTGTGAGTTTTTCCCTAATGAAATGACAGTCTATCTCCAAGTGTTTAGTGTGAGAATGAAACACAGGATTTTGAGTTAAGTTTCTTGCTCCTTCATTATCACAAAAGAAAGCTGGAGTCTTGATGGATTGTGCCCCAATTTCTTTCAGTAGGTAAGTGATCCAAAGCAGCTCTGCAGTGGCTTCACCAAGGGCTCGATACTCTACTTCTGTGGAAGAACGAGCTACAGTTGATTGTTTCTTCGATTTCCAGCATATGAGTGAATCACCAATCTTGAAACAAAAACCAGAAACTGATTTTCTGGTAATGGGACAGCAAGCCCAATCAGAATCACTAAACCCCAGCAGCTGCAGGGAGGAGTTTTTGCTTAACAGAATACCTTTTCCTGGGAAACCTTTTAAGTATCTAAGGATACGTGTAGCAGCAATGAAATGGACCTTTGTAGGGAAATGTAGAAACTGGCTCAGTTGCTGTGTTGCATACATAATGTCAGGCCTAGTGTTGGTGAGGTATACCAATTTGCTAATGAGTCTTTGATAGGACAAGGGATCATCGTGTGGTTCAGATTTGGCATGAATAGAGGAAGTAGAAGTTGGTGAATGGTAGTCTATGGGCACCTGTACTGGTTTGCAACCAAGCAATCCAGAAGATTGAAGAAGGTCGAGGCAGTACTTTCTTTGAGTAAGGACAATGCCACAATCAGTGTGTGTTACCTCCAAGCCAAGGAAATATTTCAAGGTGCCAAGATCCTTGATGCCAAATGCTGTGTGAAGTTGGTGCTTAATGAAATTAAAACTGGACAGTGAATCACCAACTAGGATTATATCATCAACATAAACTAACAAAGCCAAAAAATAATCAGAGGTGCGTTTGAGGAAGAGGGAATGATCTGATTGTGCTTGAATATAAGAAAATCGGTCAACTTTTCATGCCAACTTCTACTAGCTTGCTTCAAGCCATAAAGAGACTTGAGTAACTTACATACATGGGTGGATCTTGCTGGATGATTCATGCCATCAGGGATAGTCATGTATACATCTTCCTTGAGGTCACCATGCAAAAAAGCGTTGTTGACATCAAGTTGGTGGACTGCCCAGTCATTGATGGAAGCCAAAGCAAGGAGAGTGTGAATAGTGGTCATCTTAACCACAGGAGAGAAGGTCTTCAAGAAATCTAATCCTTCAACTTGTGTGTAACCCTTAGCTACAAGGCAGGCTTTATACCTTTCAATGCTGCCATCAGCATGCCTCTTTATTTTATAAACCCATTTGCTACCTATGGGATAAACATGTGGTGGACAAGGGACAATCTCCCAAGTTTTGTTCTGATTTAGGGCCTGAAACTCCTTGTTCATAGCATCCTGCCATTCTGCGAGATGACATGCCTCTTGATATGAAGAAGGTTCAGAAAGACTATCAAGTGAAGTGGTGTAGGCTAAGTGATGAGATGAAAGATGACTGTAGTTGATATAACTGGTGATAAGGTACTGGTATATGGAGGAAGAAAGGCTGTTACAGTGATAATCAGCCAAGTATGATGATGGTCTTTTTTGGCGAGTAGGTCTGGTGGAAGGAAGGGTAGGTGAGTTGTGAATGGGTTCATGTGAGACTGGGGTAGGTGAGGGGGGAGAAGGTTCAGGTGTAGGAGGTTCAGGTGTTACAGGTTGAGGTACAGGGGAACACTCTGGGTCAATGTTAGAAAGAATTGGAGAATCTGATTTTGTAGATAATGTGGTCGAAGAAGTAGGAGCATATCTCCAAGATGAAAGTGGAAAAATATGTTTATATGGCAGGAATCTCTCATAAAATATCACATGTCTTGAAGTGTGAATGGCTTGAGTCCTCAGGTCCTGGGTTACAAATCCCTTTGTGCCAATTTTGTAGCCTAGAAAAACTGATGGAGCAGATTTGGCATCAAACTTGGTTCTGTTGCTTTCAAGAGTGGAGACATAGCACAAAGATCCAAAGACTTTGAGATCCCTCAAATCTGGTAAGGCACCAGTTAATAACTGAAATGGGCAGTTATTAAGAAGGATGGGTGAAGGGACTCTATTGATGAGGAAGACAGCATGTAGAATAGAATAGGACCAATACACTTTTGGTAATCCTGACTGTATCATCAATGCTCTTGCCACAGACAGAATATGCTGGTGTTTCCTCTCCACCCGAGCATTTTGTTGAGGAGTCTCTCTACAAGAAGTCTCATGGATCATACCATGCTCAGCATAAAAGTCTGACATATTAAACTCCAAACCATTGTCACTGCGAATCACTTTGACAACCTTGTTGAATTGAGTTTTTGTCATGTGCACAAAGTTTTGTATTTGTTTTCTTACTTCATGCTTTCCCTTCAGCAATACTACCCAAGTGAACCTTGAGTAATCATCCATAATAGTGAGGAAATACTTGTGGCCATGGACAGAATTTGTAGAATAAGGCCCCCAAATATCCATGTGAACAAGATTAAAAGGCTGTGCAGCCTTGGAATGGCTCAAGAAGAACCTTAACTTCTTTTGTTTTGCTAAATGACACACCTCACATAATTCACAAGCAGATTCAGAAATGAAATGAAATTGAGACTTTATTAGATTCAATCTGCTATTAGAGCAGTGTCCAAGTCTAAAGTGCCACAAACTAGAAATAGGAATGGAAGGCTGCAATGGTAAAGTATCTATGCTATTACATGAAGTAATGAAAGGGAAATCAGAGATCTTACTACCAGTAAAATGAAATAATCCCCTTTGCAACTTAGCCAAACCAAGGATCTTATTCTTCTTCTTCCCCTGTATGGTACACATGTCATGATCAAATATCAACTGGCAGTCAAGGCCTGAGCATAGTTTAGGCACTGAGATGAGATTCAATGCAAAAGATGGGAGATAAATGGTGTTGTGTAGTGTGATGTGAGGTGTTAGGTGTACAATGCCGTGATGTGTGTTGTGAGAGTGTTTCCATTAGGTAAGTGTACCACCATGGCATCAACTTTAGCATATAAAGTAAATTAACTCAAAGAATTACATATATGATCTGATGCACCGGAGTCTAAAATCCAATCAGAGGTAGATTTACAAACTGCTGCCACTGTTATGTGCCTTTCAGTATCAACTCGCTTCTTCATTACTGAAAGCTGATTTGACACATGATTCCCTCCAGCATGTGATTGTTTCAACAGATTCATAAGTCCCTTGTATTGTTCATCAGTGAGGATGTTAGCTCCTGCATCATAATTATTAGCTCCTGCAACAGAATCATCTGCAGTTTGTTTAAAACTTTCCTCATGATCTTCCTGAGTGTTTGCATAGTTAATTGAACTATTTCCTCTCCTCCTGATAGGTGCAGAACTGTTTGATTGAAATCCAGTAGAAATGCTTGATGGATAACCATGTTTTTTATAACATACATCAATGGTATGGCCTCGACGACCACAATAAGTGTAAATTTTCATTTTGTTTCTTCCTCTACCAACACCAAATTTCCTGGTTTCTGAGGAATTGACACTGAATTTAGCTTCATCACTAGATACAGAACCTAATCCATTCTGCCTCTCATATTGTAGGACCATCGAGAACACACAATTCAGAGGAGGTAAAGGCTCCATGATTAAAATATGAGACCTAACAGCTGTGTATTCATCATTCAAACCTGTGAGAAATTGTATGATCTTATCTTGTTCTTTATATAATCTGGCATTTCACACGGCAAGGCAAGAACAAGGCACAACACAAGTGCAATGACGAAGAGGTCTGTAATCTTCAAGTTCTTCCCATAGACGTTTCAGATCAGTAAAGAACTCAGTCACATTAGACGAACCTTGCCTCAAGCCATGAATTTCTTGATAAAGCTCAGAAACACGAATTAAATCTCCTTGAGAAAATCTCTCACGCAGTTCATTCCACACATCAGATGCAAGATCCACATATACCACGCTTTGAGCGATTGAGTCAGAAATCGAAGAATTATCCAAGAATGGACAAGATTGTTGCATCTCTCCCACAAATCAAACATAGGATCGAAACAATTTGGTACTCCAATTGATCCAGCGACAAATTTGAACTTGTTCTTAGAGATTAGAACTCTTCGCATGAGACAAGACCAGGAGTGGAAATTGTTACCTGTTAAAACAGGAGTGACGAGAGCCAGGGACGGATTCTCCCATGGATAAATATAGTACGGCGAAGTAGGGTTTTGAGAAGGATCCAGATTCAGTGGAGGAGCACCAGCACCATCAGCGGAAGACGAAGCTCTAACCATGGTTGCCAAGACTCTAGAACCCTAGGGCTTTGATACCATAATGAAGTCTAGAGGAAGAAAAGGAGAAGAAGCTTCAAGAGAAATATAGCTGAATAACAAATTCATTCCTGTTATAAAATATTGGGACAAAATAATAAAGAGGAATGAATTCTTAGAAGAAGAGGAGATGAAGTTAAGAGAGTAAGAGAAGTAAAGAGAGAGTAGTAAAATTGAAGAGAAGAAGTTGTATTGTATTAATGAGTGAAGGGGGTATTTATAGGAGGTGAGAGGGGGGCATTTATAAATATCAAAACTTTAGGGGGGACATCCATAATTATTCATAATACTCCCCCTTGGATGTCCATATTTAGAATGTGCCTCGTTAAAACCTTACTAGGAAAAACCCAGTGGGATAAAAACCTAGTGAAGGAAAAAGAGTACAACATTCTTTACAAAGTACATTCATGAAAAATAATTAAATTACAAGTATTTAATTCTCCCTCTCATCAGAACACTTATGTAAACGTCGAAGACCAATCTTCTGTACTAGTTGCTCGAAGACTTTGGTTGGTAATGATTTTGTAAAGATATATGCTAGATTCTCGCATGATCGGACTTGCTCGACATTTATTTCACCATTCTTTATAAGATCATGAGTAAAGAAAAATTTTGGTGACATATGTTTTGTCCTATCTCCTTTAATATAGCCCTCCTTTAACTGAGAAATACAAGCTGCATTATCTTCACATAAAATTGTTGGTGGTAGATTTCCAGCATGTAAGCCACAAGTTTCTTGAATATGTTGAATCATAAACCTCAACCAAACACATTCTCGACTTGCTTCTTGTAATGCTAAGATTTCAGCATGATTAGATGATGTTGCTGTGATTGTTTGTTTTATGGATCTCCATGAAATTGCTGTACCACCACATGTAAACAAATAACCTGTTTGTGATCGACCATTATGAGGATCAGACAAATACCCCGCATCTGCATAACCAATTAGGTTTTCCTTAGATACATATGGAAAAAATAAACCCATGTCCATTGTACCTCTAAGGTAGCGGAATATGTGTTTAATCCCATTCCAATGTCTTTTCGTGGGTAAAGAACTATGTCTTGCTAACAGATTAACAGCAAATGATATATCAGGTCTTGTATGACTAGCAAGATACATTAGTGCACCAATTGCACTAAGATATGGTACTTCAGGACCAAGTAGTTCTTCATTTTTGTCTTGAGGTCGAAAAGGATCTTTGCTTACTTCAAGTGACCTTACAACCATTGGACTGCTCAATGGGTGTGATTTGTCCATATAAAACCGCTTTAGCACCTTTTCTGTATAAGTCTTTTGGTGCATTAGAATTCCTTCCTTCAAATATTCTAATTGTAATCCAAGACAAAACTTTGTTTTTCCCAAGTCTTTCATCTCGAATTCTTTTTTTAAGCAATTTACAGCCTTTGAGAGCTCTTCAGGAGTCCCGATGATGTTTAAATCATCCACATAAATTGCAATTATAACAAACTCTTTTCCCAATCTTTTCGTAAAAACACATGGACAAATCAGGTCATTTTTATATCCTTCTTTCAACAGATATTCACTGAGGCAATTATACCACATACGTCCAGATTGTTTCAGTCCGTAAAGAGATTTATTCAATTTAATTGAATAATTTTCTCGAGGATTTGTCTTGTATGCTTCAGGCAAATTAAATCCTTCAGGGAGTTTCATATATATGTCATTTTCAAGTGAGCCATATAAATATGCTGCAACAACATCCATGAGGCGTAAATCAAGCTTTTCACGAATCGCCAAACTTATTAAGTATCGAAAAGTTGTTGCATCCATCACTGGTGAATATGTTTCTTCAAAATCAATACCAGGTCTTTGTGAGAATCCTTGTGCAACAAGTCTTGCTTTGTATCGTACAATTTCACCGTTTTCATTTCTTTTTCTCGTAAAGACCCATTTGTACCCAACTGGTTTTACACCTTTGGGTGTTTGGACTACAGGCCCAAAAACTTTACGTTTTGCAAGTGAGTTTAACTCTTCTTGCATTGCATCTTTCCACTTTGGCCAATCATTTCTCTGTGCACATTCTTTAACAGATTTTGGCTCATGATTTTTATCATCATTTATAATATCAAGAGCTACTTTGAATGCAAAAATTTCATCAACATCGACTTCAGGTCGATTCCATTGTATACCATCCATGACATAATTTATCGAGATCTCTTTGTTTGTATCAATTTCAGGTACCTTAGTTTCTTCTGGATTTGAAACTTTGATTATGTCAGGAGACTCTACTGGTGTCTTTATATCCTCAATTCGACCATCCTCTTTATTTACTTTTCTTTTTCGAGGATTTTTATCTTTAGAACCAACAGGTCTGCCACGTTTTATTTTAGCTTCAGACTCATTTGCAAATTTAGATTGTCCTTCAGGGATATCAATCTTTATTGGAGTATTAACAGCTGGTATGTATGACTTAGTCACTCTTTTTGGATCAGTAAATGCATTAGGTAATTGGTTTGCTAAATTTTGCAAACTAATTATTTTCTGAACTTCTAGTTCAGATTGCTTTGTTCGAGGATCAAGATGTGAGAGAGATATTTCATTCCAGCTAATCCTTTTATCCAACTGTTTATTTTCTCCCCCTAATGGTGGGAAAATAGATTCATCAAAATGACAATCAGCAAAACGAGCTGTAAATAAATCACCTGTTAAAGGTTCAAGATATTTTATTATGGATGGACTTTCATATCCAACATATATTCCCAACCTTCTTTGAGGTCCCATCTTAGTGCGTTGTGGAGGAGAGATAGGAACATATACCGCACTTCCAAAGATTCTTAAATGGGAAATATTTGGTTCTTTACCATGAACCAATTGTAAAGGGGAATATTCATGATTACTTGTAGGCCTGATGCGAATAAGTGCTGCCGCATGCAAGATTGCATGTCCCCAAGTTGAAATTGGAAGTTTTGATTTCATTAACAATGGTCTTGCTATCAATTTCAAACGTTTAATCAATGATTCAGCAAGTCCATTTTGTGTATGAACATGTGCTACAGGATGTTCAACATCAATTCCAATGGACATACAATAATCATTAAATGATTGAGATGTAAATTCACCAACGTTATCAAGGCGTATTTTCTTAATTGGATAATCAGGAAAATGAGCTCTTAAACGAATTAATTGAGCTAGTAATCTCGCAAACGCCTGGTTACGAGTTGATAATAAGCAAACATGTGACCATCTAGTTGATGCATCAATTAAAACCATAAAATATCTAAATGGTCCACATGAAGGGTGTATTGGTCCACAAATATCACCTTGTATACGCTCTAAAAATATAAGTGGTTCATTCCCAATTTTCATTGGTGATGGCCGAATGATTAATTTTCCTTGAGAACAAGCAGCACATGAGAAATTCTTAGTTTGCATAATTTGTCTGCTGGACAAATAATGACCATTTGAATTCTCAACTATTTTTCGCATCATAATTGATCCAGGATGGCCTAATCGTTCATGCCAGATAACAAAGTTATTCTTATTTGTAAACTTCTGGTTTACTATAGCATTTGTTTCAATTGTACTAATATATGTGTAGTACAAACCGGAGGAAAATGAAGGCAATTTTTCCAATATACATTTCTTACCAGAAATTAACTTTGTAATGTATAGATATTCATCATTTCCTTCATTTGTGGTCTCAATATGATATCCATTTCTGCGGATATCCTTAAAACTCAATAAATTTCTTTGAGACTTCTTAGAATATAATGCACTTTCAATGTGCAATTTTGTTCCTCCAGGTAACAAAATACTGGCTCTGCCGGAGCCTTCAATTATATTTATACTACCAGATATTGTATTAACATTGGCTTTTTGTTTTACTATTTGGTAAAAATATTTCTCATTTTTGAGAATGGTATGAGTTGTTGCACTGTCTGCGAGACATATATCTTCATCATTCACATGAGCATTCATTCTTCATTAAATAAATAAAAAAAAATCATGAGTAAAAATATAATTAACAATAATATTTAACAAAATTTTATTGATAAAGACAAAATTTACAACAAAACAAATTACATGAAACAAAAATAATTTATTTGGGGGCACTCCCTTCTCCAACCAAGTGGTCAATTTCTTCTTCAGGAAGAGTAAGAAAATCATCAACACTAAAGTCAGAGAAATCATCATCTATACCAGTAAAATTTGTCTCTATTATTTTCCCTTTATTTTTAAGGGATTTTTGGTATAGATCTACGAGATGCTTTGGTGTGCGACAAACTCGAGACCAGTGTCCCTTGCTGCCACAACGATAACAGATATTTTTAGTTTGTTCACTATTTTGAGCATCTGTCCCTTTTTTCATATGTTCTTTATTTTTCCATGTGAATGATGATCTCTTATCATTTCGACCATGACCTCGGCCATAACCATATCCACGACCAATACCATGTCCCCGAGCATTACCTCGTCCACGACCGCGGCTACGGCCACGACCACGACCATGAGTATTATGATCGTGTGTTGCTACATTCACTTCTGGGAATGGAGCAGTTTCAGTTGGACGAGATTCATAATTTTGCATAAGCAATTCATTATTTTGCTCAGCCACAAGGAGACAAGTAATTAATTCAGAATATTTTGTAAAGCCCTTTTGGCGATATTGCTGCTGCAGGAGCAAATTGGATGCATGAAAAGTATAGAATGTCTTTTCTAACATGTCACTTTCAGTGACTTGTTCTCCACATAATTTCAATCTCGAAGTAATTCTAAACATTGCAGAATTATACTCATTTACGGATTTAAAATCTTGAAATCGTAAATGCATCCATTCATAACGGGCTTTTGGAAGAATTATATCCTTTTGATGGTCGTATCTTTCTTTTAGATTATTCCATAAAACAAGAGGGTCTTTAACTGTTAAGTATTCATTTTTTAACCCTTCATGGATATGGTGGCGTAAAAATATCATGGCTTTAGCTTTATCTTGACTAGATGCCTGATTTCCATTTTTAATGGTGTCTCCGAGACCTTTTGCATCTAAATGGATTTCAGCATCCAATGTCCATGATAAATAGTTTTTTCCAGATATGTCAAGAGCCACGAACTCAAGGTTGGTAATATTTGACATAGTTATTTCTATATAAGAAGTTGAAACAATATATTAGATATATTTCAAATGAATAAATTTATTAATTATAAATATCTAATGATGGTAACAAGTCAATGATGAATTATTAATTTTATTTTATTATAAGAGTAAAAGAATGTAAATTAATTAAACAAGTTTTAAAAAAAAATTATTATTATGGTTATTAAAAAAATGTTGCTAGGTAACTAATTGTTATAACAATTTAGTTTGCATAAATGCATGAATTGTATCAAGTGTCCTAGTGGTAAGCTACCTTTCTTTCAAAGCCAAGGTTCATGGTTCGAATCTTGGCTACTCCTTGTTAAGGTTTCTTTTTTTTTTTAATTATTATAACAGCATTATTGGAGTAGGTATTTGCAAGAGTAAAACATGAATGTTCACAATAATGCAAGAGCAGGTAAGCAACGTGAATGTGCAGTACATAAAGGCACTATAATGGAATAAATAAATAAATAAAATTAAAGTAGATACAATAATTAAGTAAAGCTACAATAATTAAGTAAAGTAGATACAAAAGTAGAAGAAATGCCAAAAATAATTATATGAAACAAGAACATGAAACATAAATATTATAATAATTAATTAACATATTAAAATGTGATAAAATAACAAAATATTTGATTTCTAGTTCTTCAGGAACTATCAGTAAATATTTTCAAGAATTCTTCAGGAATTCTTTTAAATCCCATAGGGATGTTCAAGATATAAGTTCTTCAGGAACTTATTAATATTTTATACATCCTGCTGGGATGTGTGGAATTTAAGTTCTTCAGGAACTTATTATAATATATATATATATACATATAATATAAATTGAAATGAAATTATGAAAAGAAATTAAAATTCTATGTTACCTTAGATCTCAGTTGGTCAGAACCTCGTGCTGATAACGTGTTATAAAATATTGGGACAAAATAATAAAGAGGAATGAATTCTTAGAAGAAGAGGAGATGAAGTTAAGAGAGTAAGAGAAGTAAAGAGAGAGTAGTAAAATTGAAGAGAAGAAGTTGTATTGTATTAATGAGTGAAGGGGGTATTTATAGGAGGTGAGAGGGGGGCATTTATAAATATCAAAACTTTAGGGGGGACATCCATAATTATTCATAATATTTGTTTCTTGGAGCATTAATTGGTCCTATTTATACACAACAGGAACTAACTAATATGCAATTAACAAAATGGAAAAGTCAAGGTCAACTAAACTTAACTAAATGCACTCTTACACTTCTAATAGGTATGGATAAGGACTATATATCCTTAATACACACTTTTTTGTATCATTATGATGTATTACTTTAATACCATTCTATACCATATTAATTATGTTTAAATTTGCTCTACACCTATTTTATTGATCAACATTTTCTTTGTATTAAATTGATTTTAAAATAACATTATTATTCCTTCCATCAACACAAAGTAACTAATCCACACATAAACATCAAGGTCTAGTTTAATATATTTAAATTAACATATGGAATTGATATGGGGTACTTACTAGTATGAATTTCTTTAATACTTATTACAATTAATGTAATATTTTATAATTAAAAAGCATATTGATAGGGGCAGAGCCTTGGATACTCTACTGGTTTAAGGCATTGCCCTCTAATTTTTTTTGAAGAAAATATATATGCACACACTTAGATTTTATAGCTTTCTTTTGCTTAGTTTATATAACTCAAACTAAGCATAAGTATTCATGTAGAAGATGAATGTACTACACATATTGATAAATATGTAATAATACTGTAACAAAAAAAGTAATAACAATTAAAAGAAAAGGATACTTAATGCATTACATGTATATTTTTTTTCTGTCGTTCATACATACTTCTTACATATACAAGGGATATATTGAAAAATATATTGCTACACTTTCTTGAAATCAATTATTGAGACCTTTTCGGTTGATTAATTGTTGAAGAAGTTGAACCTGTAAAATGTCATCGAACACAATTGTAAATTTTCTTTCTTCCTTGTCACTATAACTTATATTTTAAATAAGTGTTTAATGATTTAATATGATTTTAATGTTAAGCTTAATATAACAATACTAAATATTATATCTTAACTTTACTTGGTACTCTTTAAGAAAAATGTATAGTATATTGATATATTGTTTATACAAAATGTACTCATGACATTTAACATATAATGTGACATTCTATCTATAATAACAAAATCTATTTTGATCAGTGGAGTTATACATTAGAATTTACAAAATCATTTTAATAAATTAAAGACTAACTTGAACGTACCTCAATAAATTTAGAGTTTTACTCGTATAAAAAGGGGATGATAAACTCAAATGCATGTATGAGAAAGTTAGGTGTTTATAAATGATACTCCTTTGATTTGATTGATAAGTTACTTTTCATAATTGTGTGCACTCAGTGTATTCGTGAGGAGAATATTGGGCTCGTTTGTTTAAACTTATTTAAAGAGATAAATATTTTTTAATTAAAAAAACACTTATTTTAAATTTAATGTGTTTGTTTAAAGTTTCAAAAATAAGTAGAAGCTGAAAATAACTTATTTTAAGAAGCAACTCTGATCTGCTTATTAAATAAGTAATTATAAAGAAAGTGCTTTTATAAAAAGCACTAAAAAATGTTGTACAAAATATAAGACTGAGGTGTGTGAGAAGCACACTGGGCTTAAGGGTTTGTTCGTGTATATTAATCATACTCATTAACCGGGTAATAAATGGCTTTCTCAAATAAGCATTTCAAATTTAAAATTTAAATTAAAGAAAAAGAATTTAAGTGATAAAAAGGAATGATAAAGAATTTAAGTGATAAAAAGGAATGATAAAGAATTTAAGTGATAAAAAGGAATGACGCATATCATCGTGCACACAAGGGGGGGGGGGGAATTATCAGATTTGCACACAAAACAAATATTTCAATTCAAACTAATGTGCACACAAGCCCACTTCCTTTCTCTCTTATTTACCACCATAAATTCTTTTTCTATATGTAAAGCCTTAAGAGAAATGTTGTCCAAGCAATGTGAGACTAGAAACTTTTGAAATAAGCAAATTTTCTAACAAAAAATAAGCTTAAACAAACGGACCCATTATCGACTAATAATGATTTTAGATTTAGTTTGAGTATGAGTGTGATTTAAAGTATTTGTCGTCAAATAACTTATTAAAGATATAACGTTGAGTCAAAGTTAGATTTGATGAACCAAATTATCCATGCATTATGCATGTACATGTACACAATCTGAATTTGTAGTTGAGGATTTTTGTGACCACTACCCTATAAATTGTTTCTTACAACAAACAAACAACAAATAAGGAACAGTGCAAAATTCACGTTCTAAAATCCCAAAAATAAAGATCACGATCCAAGTTGGATTCGAAGTGTCACTGCTTTGAAGATTTGTTGAAGAAAAATTTGGTCGCGAATCAAGTTCAAAAATTTACCATTTTAAAATTGTTGTTACCACCTTCCAGGATCTTCAAAATCGTTATTTTGTTTAATTAACTATGTCAACGCCAAAACTTTAGGTACAGATACGCGTTTAAATTTTGTTATATTAATTTGTTTCATTAGTTTTTCTACGATTTGATAGAGATTTCATATTAGTTATGATTATTATTTTGCATTCTAAGTTGAACGAATCTTAGAGTTACTGATGATAATAATAGGAAAAAATAAATCTTAAGAGTTTTGGTTTTGTTCGACTTTGAGTATTCTTTCAATATTAAAGTTGAATCTTCAGTATGCTATAGCTTCATACACCTAAAGATTTATATATTAAAATCAAGGCAATAATATTTATTTATATAGTATAGATGTGAAGTGCATAGGAGTTCAGTTTTTTTTCCAGCGACCTATATAAAAATAGTTACTAATATATCAAAAACTAAATCTAATTTATGGGAGGTGGTTGAATGAGATTGACTCATCCAATTAAATATTGATGTTTTGATTATCATCTTGGATATAAAGTAAATTTAAAATCTTGTCGTCAAAGGTTCCCTTATTAATTTGTAACCGAAAAAATCAAAGGTTCGTTATTTACATATTTATTTTTAAAAGTACTATGTTATGTTAGTTTTCTTACATAAATGAGATACTAAATGATTTTTGATTTGTCCAAAATTTTATAAATGTGACTTATCTGATATGGAATTTGACTTCAACAATGAGTTTCAGGAAAAAAAATCCAATAGAAAGTTATTTAATGGTATAATAATTTTTTAAAATTGTATGGTTTAATACTCCTTATAAGAGGATATAGTTTTAGAGGACTAGTTATTATTTTGATTTTATGAAAGAAAATCTTATCTTTTCAAATATATGCTCTTTTGAAAAGTCAAACTTCACTCTTTTATATTAAATACACAAATTTTGAGGGGTAAGATAGGGAAAAAGTTGTAATAGATGTTTTTATTTTTTTAATTGCTTATAAAAAGAAATATTTTTTTGGGTTAACAAAGGATGTAACTTTTTATTAGATTTTTTTTTTCAAAATCCACCATTAAATTTAAAGTTTGTATCATATATATTATATTTTAAAATTTTAAATCAATTTAAAATCATCTATATATATATAAAGAAAAATAAATTTATTAAAGAGGAAAATATAAATCAAAGAAAGACATAGTGAGATTGATTTACAAAGTGTTCGTGTGAGACTACTGGTTTCTTTTGTTTTGTAAAAATGTAATAAGAGATTTACTATGGTTCCGACATCATATTTAAATCAATTAGACTAATTGGTTTTGAAACAATATTTGTTTTCTTTTTTTTTATAAATAATAGCAAAAATGTATAAATATATATTATTTTTATTTGTATGATGAAAACAAAGTTATATATCCATTTTGTATATAAAATCGTAAAAGCATAAAATAATACGTGACATTTTCATCATTGTTGATATAAAGAAGACGAAGTAATTTCATTGTAAAAATAGAAATATATTTGTTTAAATAATTCTTAAAGATGCTATAATACACTACAAGAATCAGTACATGGGGAGTAAAAAAAACTCATGTTAATCCTCTTAGGTGTGAAGTATGTTCTCTCATGTTAATTCATCTTATACAAATTCATGTAAGATCTATATTCTCACACTCTTCTATTATGACACATAACTAAATATTTCACGTCATTACTCATAAGAGTGTAGACTTGTTTTATATTTTAAAAAATATTATTAATATATGTTCCACATGAAACCCCACCAATATTATTTTAAAATATAAAAAAAATAGGGCAACACACACTTTACCACAATGTACTAACCAGAAACACAGCAAAATATTTCCTCTCACAGACTATAGCCATAAGTATACTAAAATTTATCAAGTGAACCATCAAGAACAGCAAACATAAACGCAATCTCACATCAATAGCCACATTTATTTGTGAACCAGGCTTGTATACATGTGGACAGTATGCATAAAGAAGTTGCAAGAACGGTGTAATTACAGGGACTTAGGGAACACAAAGGAATTCAATAGAGTGTTTAGCAGTGAAATTATAGGAAAAAGAAAACATTTGCTGTTGTAATTCTTAACAATAGTTAATTAAGACAGAGTAATAAGAAACAAAACATTGAATCATTCTAGCCAATAATAATGGCCATTCCCATCTCTATTAGAGGATATGTGACTGGGACATCAACATGTTTTGCTATGGTAGCAATTGCACTAGCAGGTTATACATTGTTTCCATCCTCACCTTGTCATCAACATCTGACAAATTCCATACTAATGTTACTTCATAGCCCAAGTCAAGCTAAATACAAGCTACATGTTAACCCCCAATCTTTAAATCTATGCTAAGTAAAAATAAAAGTTAAATTATTAGTTTTTCTACTTGATACTTATAATGCAGAATTTATGATCCCGTTACATTAATTTAGAATTTCAACATGCAAGATGGGCCCAGACCAGACACACAAATTCTGCAGCTGAGCACCCCACCACCACTTATGGACAATCAATAATCTTCATATTGATTATGCAATATACATATTATAGGGTAAAATATACACATGGTCCCCCACGTTTGATAAAAGTCACAATATGGTCCTATAAGTTTATTTAGTAACAGTCTGGTCCCTAACGTTGTTAACTTGTGTCAACGTTTTCCTTTTCTGTAACGCCGTTAGTATGCAAGACAGAGCAGGCCTACATGTCACCAACGTGTTGCATACGTGTCATCAACGTGGAGAGACGGTGTAGGAAGAGGGGAAAGTAAGGAGACTGCTGGAATTCCCTCTCTCTCCAAAGGTGTTTCAAAACTTGTGGTCAAAGGAAGTTGTGGAGACCGGAGGAACGATTGTGGCTGTCGGAGGTATCAGAAGACATTACGTCATCGGCGATTAGCATTTCAAGTCGTGTGGACTGTCTCCATCACAAGAGAAGGTACGCGTCTAAACAAAAGTTCTTCGTTGGGTTTATATGCATGACTGGACTGTGTAGTGTGTACTGTGTAATGATAGGTTTAATAATTTGCCCATTGTAATTTGCATTTGTGTTTTTTGAACTAGGGCATGGATTTGTTTCAAGTAGAGTTTATTCATGGGGGTAACTTTGTTAGGCATGGTTTTAAGTGTAAATACGAGGGTGGGAAGAGTTCTATTTGGGACATTGATGCTGATAGGTGGAGCTATTTTGAAGCATTAGGACTCGTTAAGGAGATGGGGTATATTGATGTTAGTGGTTTGTGGTATAAAGCCCCTGCGGAAGGGTGTGAACATGGTTTAAAGGAACTGAAAGATGATTATGGGGCTATGGAGATATGTAAATTGTCAAAGCAAATGGGGATGGTAGAGATATACGTAGTGCATGCCATTTCAGAGGCAGTGGTTGTTGAGGGTATAGGTTATGAGGGTGCTAGTTATGATGAACAAGTGCAGGGTGGAAATCAAGTGCAGGATGATAATCATGTGCATGGTGATGATCTGGTTCAGGACATTGAGGATCAGGTCCAAGGGGGAGTTGAAGAGGGTGCTGGTGATAATGTGCAGGTACAGGAGGGAGTTGAGGAGGGTGCTGGGGATAATGTGCAGGAAGGAGTTGAGGAGGGTGCTGGGGATAATGTGCAGGAAGGAGTTGAGGAGGGTACTGGGGATAATCTGCAGGTGCAGGAAGGAGTTGTGGAGGGTGCCAGTGATGATATTCAAATGCAAGGGGGAATTGAAAGTGAGGATGACAGTGTGTTAGATATTACATTTGAGGATAGTGCTGAGGAAAGAGATGATGTTGATCTCTTTGGTAATGTGAATAAAGGTTTGGATAATGCTGATGATGGAAGGGGTAAGGCTAAAGGGAAAAGGAAAAGGGCTAATGTTAAAGGGAAAAAGAAGAGGAGAGCAAGGAAGTCGCAAGTGCATGGGCAGGTTGATAAAGCTCAATCAGATGGAATTGATAAAGAGAAGAGTTCTGCACCTAATGTAACTTCTATGCAGGGTGGGGGTGGCTTGTCTGATTCAGAGTATATATCAGAAGAGTTGCATAGCGGATGTGAAGGTGATGAGGGTGGTCAGTCATTCTGTTCAATGTTTCCCTCTTTTAAAATGCCTGCAAGTATGAATAACTACAAGTGGGAGGTAGGGTTGTTATTTTCAAATAAGGAAGAGTTTAAAAATGCCATTGTTACTTATTCTGTTCATGATGGCAGAGATTTGAAGTTTATTAAGAATGATAAGTTAAGAGTGAGGGTGCGATGCAAGAGTGAGTGTTGTTGGATGGCTTATGCTGCTAAACTACCTCATGAAGACACATGGCAATTGAGGAAGGTATTGGATGAACATTCATGTTGTAAGGAGTTTAGGGTGCAAATGTTGAGTACAAAGTGGTTGAGCCAGAATATAGAGAATTGTGTGAGAGAAAATCCAAATATTAAATTAGGTGACATTATGAATAGGGCTTGTAGAAAGTGGAATGCTGGTGTAAGCAAGCAGAAGGCTTCAAGAGCAAGAAAGGTGGCTAAAAATGTTGTTGAAGGTTCATTCAAGGAGCAATATAGGCGACTATATGACTGGTGCCACGAGGTGTTAAGGACAAACCCAGGTTCAACTGTTCAATTAAAAGTTGATGCATATCAAGGTCGAGTTGATGACATAGAGGTCTCAAATGCAGTAACCTTTCAGAGGTTATACATGTGCCTTAAGGCTTGTAAGGACTCATTCCAGTTGTGCAGGCCCATTCTTCATTTGGATGGTTGTTTCTTGAAGGGGACTTATGGGGGACAATTGTTGGCAGCAATAGGACGTGATCCCAATGATCAGATGCTTCCAGTAGCCATTGCAGTTGTTGAGAGTGAAAATAAAGAGTCCTGGACATGGTTTCTGGATCTCCTTATTGCTGACCTTGGTGGGCAAAGAGCATGTCAGTCTATCACATTTGTTTCAGACCAACAAAAGGTGCATATGACTGTAACATTTTTTACTTTTTGCATAACCTGTCCATTCAAACCTCCTTATTACTGACTTGCTAATTTTTGCAGGGATTGTTACCAGCAATTGAGGAGCTCATCCCAAGAGTAGATCATAGATTTTGTATGCGCCACCTGTATAGTAATTTTAGGAAGAAGTTCCCTGGCAAACAATTAAAGGAGATGATGTGGAGAGCTGCAACTGCAACACACAGTAACCAATGGGAGAGGCAGATGAGGGAGATTCGAGAAGTCAACGAGGAAGCATACAAACACTTAATGAAGCTACCTCCACGATTTTGGAGCCGTTCGAGATTTTCCTTCAATAGCAAGTGTGACACACTTACCAATAATATGTCTGAGACATTTAATGCAGCCATTGTTGCAACCAGAGAGAAACCCATCATCACTATGTTGAATGACATAAAGACATACTTCATGGAGAGATGGGCCAGTAACAGAACAAAAGTGTTGTCATGGGAGGGGGATATTCTGCCTAAAGTCATGAAAAGGTTACAAAAAGAGAAAACGTACACAAACAACTGGATGGCAAGGTTAGTACCATGTTTAGTAAGTCTCAATTAGGTCCCCTTTGTTTTCAATAAGTTTCTAAGTAGTCCCACATGTTCTTTAATCTGGTCCCTATGTGTTTTTTTTTTGTTTACAGGTGGTCAGGGGAGGATATTTATGAGGTTAGGCACACCAGCAGGGCAACTGAGCAGTTGGTTGTGAATCTCAGAACAAAGGAGTGCTCTTGCAGGAGGTGGCAACTGACTGGCATACCTTGTTGTCATGCCATTGCTGGAATGAATGTGGGCAATAACAGGCCTGAAACCTATATACCTCCATATTTCAGAAGAGATCTATATGCCCAGGTTTATACCTCAGTCATATACCCTTGCAATGGTCAAGACTTGTGGGAGAAGACCCCATATCCTGATGTCATCCCTCCATCAATCAGAACAATGCCAGGAAGGCCAAAGAAAGCAAGAAGAAAGGGTGCTGAGGAGATAATGAAGAATTCTTCCCAGTTGACAAAGAAGGGACTGGCTCAGAAATGTAGCAATTGTGGTCAGTTTGGCCACAACAAGAAGACATGCAAGTCTCCAAGGCCACCAACTGCTGCACCCCAGAATATACCTGAGTCCACAACTCCTGCAGGCCCAACCCAGTCTCAACCCACAACAGGCCCATCTCAATCTCAGACCACCACTCCTGCCCAGACTCAGAACAGCACCACGGGCCCATCCAATGGTCATAACCTAGCAAACCTCAAAAGGAATAGGATATTTCATGCACCTTTTAAACCACCAAGACAATGTGAGACTCAACAGTTAGCAGAGGCACCATTATCCAAAAGGGCCAAGATCACAACTGCATCGTGTACTGGTGGTGTCATTTCTGGACCAGGTCGTTTCACAAGGTCACAGGCCAGGAGCTCACGGGGAATTACAACCAGGTCGCAAGCAAGGGCTGTGACAGCACCACCCATCCAAGCTGCCATTAGACCGAAGCTTGTGGTCAGGAGAAAAAATTAGACAACAGAACTTGTATTTAGGAGGCTTTTGTTGGTTGTAATTGATGTTTTTATTTGGTTGTAATTCACAACGATGGATTACTTGACAATTGCTGTTTTTGGTTCTGATTTACATTTGTAATTGACAATGTTGGGTTGCTTGACAATGTTGGGATGCTTCACATTTGTTGTTTTTGGTTCTGATTTACATTTTTTGAACTTCATTTTGCTTCACAATGTTGGAACTGATTCACATTTGCATAGGTATCATATATTGACTTCTTATTTGCTATTTTTATTCATGCTAATTGTAATGAAAAGGTTTCCCTTTATTGGCATATTTGCACAACAAATACACCAGTAAAATCAAATTTGCACAATAAATAACCACCAAAGTTACTTTCATTAATTTAAGCAAAGGCAGATACATTTGTAGTACAACCTCAACCCCATCAACACACCAACTACTCAGTACAATTCTCTGTCCTTTTTACCCCCAACCATGAAAAAAACCATAAATACAAACCAACAATTCACAGCAAAGCTAACACCTAGGATCACAAGCAGTAATTTATTTATCTTATTTAGCTTCTTCAATGCTCCTTGCATGGACACTAGTTTCCTCCTCAATCTTAGTATCAACAACTCTTTGTCAACCATAGCCACATCTCCCAATTCTTTCCATTCAAAAAAACCGCAACCTTCACCATCCTGCAAATCAAATGTATAATTAACCAAAACCCTAAACCATAAAAAACAACCTCATTTTCTAACACTTTTTTTTGTTTATACCTTGTATTTTTTGCAGCCCCAAAAACGTCTACCAAAATTCTCACTTGTCTTTGCAGTGCATAACACAGCTTCCTCGAGACATCCACAAATTGGAACTTCAACCCCACTCACTGTCCTTCGATTGATCCAACTTGTCCCACTCCTCGAGAATGAACCTTGGGAATCCATACCAAAAGAGATGGACAAGCAAAAAAAATGCCACTTGCAGGTTCAGATGGAGGACGAAGATGCACAACGAAGCCTCAGAAGCAGATGGAGAAGATGATAATGAACCGCATGAAGAACATGATGGAGATACAAATGGAGAAGAAGATCAACTTTAATCCAAATGCCCTAGTTTCCTTTCTCTTAAAAAGAAACCCTCCAACGGATCTATTGCAAAAAAAAATGCCATGTCACCCTTCAACTCATGCCAGGTCAATGACTAACCACACGCATACTAACGGCGTTACAGAAAAGGAAAACGTTGACACAAGTTAACAACGTTAGGGACCAGACTGTTACTAAATAAACATATAGGACCATATTGTGACTTTTATCAAACGTGGGGGACCATGTGTATATTTTACCCCATATTATACTATCAAAATATTACAATCTCAGCACCTAACTAAGTGAAGACATAGAAAATAAACATGAACCCAAAACTATACCGTGAATTAAATATGCAGCTCACGATTTACTACAAAAGAAGCAATTATAAAATGTTCTAACTAAATGTCCCTTGCTACCACTCTGAATGATTTATTGAAAGTAACAAGTTTAATAAAACTGTTACAAGCTCAAAAAAGAGTAAATAAAACTGTCCATAGAGTTAGATTGCAAAGCAAATAAAATTTATCATTGTACGAAACTTCCAATTATGGAAAAGAAATAAGGAAGAAACAAAAATGAATGACGGGGAACAATTTTTTTAGTAAATTGTGTTAAAATGATGCATGATTATACTTTAATTTAGTTATGGGACATCACTTTCATGTCACGATCAATTTTAAAATTGATACGAGAATCATTACTTACACTAAAACTAAATATTACTCATCTTTTCAGTTTTTAAATTTGATGTGAAAATTGTTTCATATTAAAGTTATAATATCTCACTTCTTGAATGACACGGAATATCATTTCACGTTAAACCCTATATTAAATTTAAAAATTCTTAGTGATAATGTGTTATCTATATGTAGACACTTGGAATTTAATATATTGTGATTTGATTACCTAATATTCATATATTGATATCATGAATAAATTGCCTAGGATTCATATCATATAAACAAGTTAATTTTTATAGTGATATATTAAAAAATTCCCAACTCACTATTGAATCACAAACGACTTATAAATATAAACTAAAGAATGTCTACCTCCATACATACCTCCCTAACTTAGTGATATCCATCATATGATATATGGCAAGTCCTTTTGAAGCTACTTCTCAATGGCAAGCCACCTTCAATCTCCACCAACAAGCCTTTAACCTAATCACTCCTATCTCAATTGTATGCAACTTTGCTCATGATTCCTTCACTACACATCGTCACAAAATCTATGCATTTACACTTTCCACATTTCTAGGCTTTCTTCAAGTTCAAAGTGCTGGGAACTCAACTTCCACATTCCAACTTCACCCTTTGACCACAAGAGCTTTTGTGTTTGGCGTATTAGGCTACTACTTGGCTTTTAGGGCCTATCTTTGTTTCCCTTCATATGCTACACTCACTTAAGCATTGCCATGACAATTTTTGGTTCATTTTCCTTGGCTTCTTTGGTGTCATTGCTTCTTTCTGACTTGTTGTGGCAAATCAAGTATATATTTTATGCTTTACTTGCAGTGGTTGAGTTGCATCAAATGGTCACAATATTATATTACAAATGTGTTAAGATGGTAATGCCTTGAAGATTATGGCACAATAACTCAATAGTGCGGGTTTTGCCATTGACATACTTGGATTTGAGAGACAACAATATGTAAATCTTGATTATATATGGAAGAACCAACAAGTTAATCTCTGTTTTAACTCTGAGAATATATCTTTATTAAATCGAGTTAGGTACCGTTTGGTTCTTCGTTGAGGTTGGTCAAACCGATGTTTGACCAATCCAAAAAAAGATCTTAGGGTTAAACGGAATTTTAAAGGTTTCCAACAACGTGAAATATTAATATTAACATTTAGATTTTTATTTTATTTTTATAACTCTGTTTCCCCAATTGCATATACGCTTAGCTCCTTTGATAAATTAGTCTTTGTTTATTTATATTAATTTGTCTCACATGTAATTGCATGTTTTGTATATTTCCTCATGATAAGTCATCTTTTATATATAGTTTGAAATTATGACTTCATGCTGTAAAATTTTATTGATCACGTTGTCTCAAATAAAATCCACAATGAATAACTCAAATATGTAATAAGATTTTTTTCCCGGTGTTTAGTTACTTTAAGAGGCGTTTGGTTTATTCTTTTATAATTAATTAAAAATAGTATTCATGACCAAAGTGATTGGCCACTTCATTAGCCACTAACAAGGATGTTCAGTTTTAGGTTGGATTCTAAACTTTTTTATTTTATTTTAAAAAACCAGAGTCAATTTCAAACGTCAACCAATATTTTGATAAAATTATATATTTCTTAATTTAAACCTGACCTAATCATGGTTTAATAACTGACATGTCCGAACTAGATCAATTCGATATTTAGACACAACATATACATTTAAGTATTACGAATGGTTAAATCATAAATTTTAGGAACAAAATTCCCCTAGGATTTTCAACAATAGTTTTATTCCAATGATAGTTACTTGTTTACTTAATTTAGCATATTATTTGATTTTTGTATACTATATTTAAGTTGAGCAAAACTATTACAGACATAAATTTATCTATAGATTAAACTAGAATTACTCTAGCCAACTAATTTAACAATTTAGTAGTATTTCATATATACTTTGAACTGGTATGGGTCAGGGTGCGAGGGCCTACATTGGGACAGTCTTTAATAATATTTGTAAACTTAGATTTTACATCAGTCTAATGGGGATTTAGTATTATATCCTTTATTCCAATGAGGAATGAAGGTCTTGAAATGATTCATCGTACCAAACCACTAGCGTTACACATTGTAGGGTGAAAGTCAGTGACTATTCAAAGGGAATATCAGAGTTCATGCGTGAGTTATAGAGAGAATGTTCTACCTTTATTACGTTGATGTATGAGTATTTATACTTAGAGTTATCGGGAAGAGCCTTTTTGCTTACGAAGTTTCCTGTACACTATGTCAGTATTATTCTGATCCTTCATAAAAAGGGATGACACATGAAAAAGACGTTTTCAAACGACTCTACCTACCAATCAGTCACTTTACAGGTTACTTGTTTAACACGCTGATGCATAAATCAACTCTGACTTCCCAGTGTTGAGAGAATGACTGATATCGAAGTCAGTTCAGGAACCTTACACGTGATACTAGAATGTCAGTGTTGTGACACCAAGCTATATAAGATACCTTGAACGACAAATTATAATCAAATTATCATATTACCCATGAGCTGATATCAAGACCGGGTCATACTTATTAATTTGTTTGGTACCAAATAACATACTATTTTATTAACTATTTTGATTATACTTGCAATCAATGAGGTTCGATAAAATTACTCTAGTACGTACTTGAGGTTTAATCCTTTAGTCTTGTGAATACAAAAAATCTTATGATCAGTCTTTACTACTTAGTATACTAACCGCCGTGACAGGGGATTATGACTTCCTATTGTGAAGACACTCTTGGGAACCTCCCTTCCAAAAAAAGTATTTACCTTGTTTTTTTACTTATACAAACGTCTCCTAACTTATATAATTAATAACATGATCTGGTATCATTCTCATTTACATTGATTCCCCTTAATTTTGTAAGTGTTGTATGAGAGAAAAAAGTCAAAAGTAATGTAAAAAATGATTATTGAATACAATTTAATCAAAACTTAGAAATTGTGAGTGTAATTTTCCTAGAAGCATTGATCTACCAAAAAATTTAAGTTGTGGGGCAACATCTATCTACTTGTATGCCTCATTATTTTTTTCCAAAAAGTTTATTCATTAAAAATAATATTTTAGTAAAAAAACCTTCAATTAGTCCTTTTTATAAGACTTTATTTTAGAGTTTTTTAGTTTTTTATAAGATATTTTTAATTTATAATGTTTTTAAACAAAATATTAAGTATAGTTATAAAAGAAATATCTAATTTACCTTTGCAAAGGAAATATATTTAAAAATAATTTCAACCTTCTAAAAAGATATAGAAAAGGAGGGAGCACAACATATATCCTTGTTTTAATAGGGCCTTATAAAAAGGACATAAAGTAATTAATAACATAAAGATTAGAAAAATGATTTTATAATGAGGCGACAAACAAACTTCTAAACCATAGAAAAAGTCATTTACAAAAGATATTTGTTTTGTAGTTGATTTTCTTTTGAAATATTTTTCTACTATTAGAATAAAAAATCAACTATATTTAATTTATTATCATATGCTCACATAAATACCATAATTATTTAAAAATAAACATAAAATATTAGCACACTTATCTCTTTATACATGATTATTTTATCTAATTCATATATATTAAAAACATTTGTTAATTTAATTAAAGTTATGTTTGTAATTTGTGTTGATTTTTAAAATTATCCTCAAATTATTTGACTACTATATTTTGTTATCCAAATGAATAGAAATTATAAGAAGAAAACAAGATTAATAAAATAATAATTATTACTTCTAATAATGGGTCTATTCTTATAGAGCATTAAGATGTTTCTTGTCTTAAAAATGGAAGTCAACAAAAAGTTGAAAGCTATAGAAGGATAAATTGAATCCGGGTATTAAAAATACTAGTAAATTGGGGGTGAGGACATTTAGAAATTCACTGGGGCAAATTTACACTAATGTATATATAAAGTAACAAGTTAAAAAAAATCCAAGTAGGGTTATTTGCCTCCATGAGTGTGGTTGTGGATCTATCTTTGCTAAAAGACTAAATGAATAAATTATACCTATTTTTTTAAGTTTTGGAATCAAAATGTCGGGAGGAGAAAAATGTCTTAATTTATGGGATTATCTTTGTTGGATTAAATCGATTTAAATTGGAATGAGTCTCTTGGTAATAAGGTCGAGATCAACCTTAATATATGAATTTCTGAAGCTTGCCTGACAAATGTAAATTACAAGGCTTGAAGTTCAAACTAATTCTTATCAATTTTAAGGAGTTATTTGAGGACAAGGAAGATGTTGTTGTTTCTAGGACATTGATTGGAAGGATTAAGGCTTTGCTAGGACAATTTGATAAAATTAGATTTAAGAATGTATACAAGGAATCTAATAAGGTAGCATATTCAATGGCCAATTTAGTTTGTACAAAGGATCTTGATTTGATTTTCTTTAAACATCCTTACGGGGAAGTTAAGAAATTCTTGTATGATAATATTTTCGGACTTAACACTTTTAGACTTGTAATATCTTCATTTTTATTGATAAATAACTTAGATCTCATTCTTAAAAAAATACATTTTGAAAAGAAAAATAGAACAACTTTTTTTTTATTGTTACATTTTAAATCGTTTATTGAATTCACATTGCTAAACATAACTTTTTTTTTCATATTTCAGTTTTTTTAAAAACAAAAACATGGAAAATAAATAAGCCTTTAGTTTTTTAAAAAGTTAGAAGGTAAAGTTAAAATTTAATATAATTTTTTAATAAAAATTAAAGGGCCAATAAAAAAAGGTTAAACATAGAAAAGGTTTTTACCTAGAAAAAGGGTAAATAGAAGTTTGACAAGGCTTGCAAGAGAAGCTAATGCCTAGTTTAATTATTCTCAATTTCAATTTCATGTTTCCAATCCCAATAAAACAAATTCCGCACTTTAACACACTCACACTCACACCGTGTAGTGACCAGTGAGTGCACAAAATTGAGGTAATTAGGGTTTTGAAATTGCCACGAATGGCGATGGAAGAAGAGAAATTAGGAACCCCGAAACCAATTGGTGAGAATTCTCCGTTGAATTTGAGCCCTAGAGAACGCATTGTCTCTGTTGCCTCAAACATCGCTTCTCAGCCTCTTCACTATTCCGATCCTCACGTTTGGGGCGTCCTCACTGCCATCTCCAACAATGCCCGCAAAAGGCACCAGGTTCCCCCAACCTTGCATTCTTGTCTCCAATAATTTCAATTAACTATTTTGAGTTTGAGGCTTCAATTTCACATTCTTGTTTATGAGGGTTTCTGTATTTGTAAGAATTAGCGAGTAATGTTTTGTCACTAACTACGCCTGTAGAAATTAACCCCATTGTTTACTCATCCATTCCTATTAAACCGCCCACCGCGCAGAGTGAGAAAAATTACACAAATTGGAATTCAAATATTCTATCTAATTCACATAGCCAAATTCCTTGTCTACCATTCATTCATTAGAATGCATTATCTCTCTTTATTTAACATGGATAATTATTAGTGATTTGAAACTCTAATTGGAGTTAAATAAGAACAAAATTTTTCTTCTCTGTAGTTAACGGAGGGAGTATTATTTTTTGGGTAAATGTAATCTTCAGTGAGTTCTTTGGCTGTGTCAACCTCGCTGAAATCCATGTAAAGGGATGGAGTGAAAAAGATGAAGGGAAAATCTTGATAGTTCACTTAAACTAGGAGCTGTTTGATAGTTTTTGGATCTCATATTCATACATTTTTCCAATTTTGGTGGGAACTAGGTTGCTCTGTGTATGAGGGTGAGCCTGGGCAAACAATAAGATTGCTGCCTGATGACCTAAGTTATAGGTACAAATAAGGAAGCGAGATTCATGAGTATGATTGTCTACATTTTTCCTTCCCGCACTTTATTAGATGGGAGCCTTGTGCAATTGATTGCCTTCTGTTTTCGGTTGCTCTTGTATAATATTTAACTAGAAAATTACTACTGATTATCCAAATTCATGATGGGGAAATATTGATAAGCAGTATTCAATTAAATGTATGGTGTTTCACTTTCAGTAAATGGTCCACGGATGTCCAAGATTTTGAATTGAATTTATGAACTTCTAATCAAATTGTAGTGTGTTTGAGCTGTATACATTCATGATATTCTAGAAATGTAAGCTGTACTGTTCTCACTGTGACCAATGGTGTAGGCACTCTCTCTCACTCTCTCTGTTGAAGTTTTCATTGTTTTTCTGAATTTCATTTGATAAAATGATTTTAACCAGGGAATTAATATTTTATTGACTGCTGATGAGCACTGCATCGGGCGTCTGGTAAAGGATGTGCGTTTCCAGATTGATTCAAATTCTGTTAGTGCAAATCATTGCCGAATATACAGGATGAAGGTGACAAACGAAAATATGGAGGATACCACATCAATATTCTTGAAAGATACAAGGTTGTGGATTCTTTTTATAGCTTGGCTCCTCCAATTATTCCTCCTGCTTAAGAGGAAGTAAAGAATGCTTTTCCTTGTTTTTTTCCTTCAAACTCTCATTTTAGTAAAACTTTGTTCAGCACGAATGGAACATACCTTAACTGGGAGAAATTGAAAAAGAATGGTGTTGCTGTGAAAGTCTGCCATGGTGATATTATATCATTTGCTGCTCCTCCGCAGCATGGTAATATGAATTCCTTCCCATGGATCAAATTTTCAATTTCCCCTTTATTACTATTCCGTTTTTTCTTTCTGTAGTAGTATAGCGAGTGGATTCTTTTGGGTATTAACTGTGTTCTGTTTTTAATTTCCTTTAACTATGAAAGTGTACAAATATTAAAAACCATTAAGTAACTAATGTATGTTTTGGCACTCGTTTGTTAAAAATTGGTATTGGAAAATTTAGTATTATTATGTTTATTTATCCATCCTTTCTGTTTTACAATTTCATTGTTATTGTCCAATATAAAATGTTTTCTTTGACTTCTTTCATACTACAGCTTCTATTACATTTCCTTTTGCTTCTTGATCTTGTTTATTTTCTGAAGTTGGACCACTACTGTAATTTTTTCTTTGTATAAAATCATGGAATTTCTGCTTTTGAGTAATTTTGCCCTTCTGTGTGTATTATATTTGTATAAGTTTTTGCAGTATGGTTTTTTATTGTTTTCAAGTTATTATAATTTGGTGTTACCATGCAGAAGTTGCATTTACTTTTGTATATCGAGAGGTGCTTGTGTCCACCCCCACACCTGATAGTGCAGTTGCTAAAAGAAAAGCAGGTAGTGTCATGATCAGCAGTTATATTACTGTTTTTTCAGCATTCCTGCATTGTACTCTGATCTATGCTTTTAAAATTAAATGGGATTCAAGCTCCTAATTTATATAGATTTGAAGTTTCACGTGTGTTGAGTGTTAACATTCATAATTTCCTAGACATACACATATCATTGTGACATTTTGCAATTAACTTCGTATTCTGTTGATGTCTTGATGATTAAGATATATATAATATAATACATTGATATTGATACTGATGTTTTCTTGTTTCCTTTTCTAAAGTTTTTTCCTTTCTTTTTGTCTTTTGTTCTACTTTCTTAATGTGTAGAGGATGTTGTTTCTGAAAGCAAGAGATTGAAAGGTTTAGGAATTGGTGCTCCTGAGGGTCCCATATCTCTTGATGATTTTCGAAGTCTTCAGAGATCAAACATGGTGTGTTAATTAGAAGGATTGCAGTATTAATGATCACTGTAAGTTTTTTCCCTGTTTTTGATTGAATCCAATCTCTCTTTACAGGAATTGAGAAAGCAATTGGAGAACCAAATGGTTACAATAGATACATTGCGTAGTGACAACCGTGCTGCTGTTGAGCATCATGAAAGTGTATGTAATTTTTGGTGAATACCATTGTCGATACCTAGTGTTAGCTGAGGTTTCCTCAAAATGTTTTAAAGTTTATTTAAAGTATAATATAGTTTCTATTTTTATCAATCCTCTCCGCCCTTAAGATTTTCATGATACTTTACTTCTGCCACTGAATCTATGGCCCTGCCTTCTCTTGCAAAGAAATGCACATGTGATCTAAAACAACTATTTCTACATTCTATGGATTCTGAAGGAAATATTTAATCTTGATTTTATCTTAATTTATTCATATAATTTATAATTTACAATGTCTTACCCTTGTGATCCATTCTACAGGAATTGAAATCAGTCAAAGAGTCGGTTGCAAAATCTTACCTTGATCAATTAAAAGAATTACAGCAAATGGTGGATCAGAAACAGAAGGAATTAGGGGATCTCAACAGAGCATCTTCTGAACAAAAACATGCCCTAGAAGACCTTAATGAAAGGCTTAATGCTTCTACACAGTCATGTGCTGAAGCAAATGCTATAATAAGTAGGTATGGTATATCTAATTCTTATGGTTTGATTCTTCACTTTTTCAGTACTTGATATACTTTGTTTTGATTATTGGTGTAAGTATTGTAGAGTGTAGACTTAAGCAACTTATATTATCAATTTATCAGAGTTGAGAGAATCATAGAGAACAGAGAAAAGGAGATTTAAAAGAGAGAGAGATAACAGAGAATGAAGATTGCATTGATAAGATAGGTAACACAACTGCTTATATAATAGTAGGAAAACACTATAACAGCAGAAACTAACATTACTAACTATAACTAACATATGCAGTATATAACATATTTACTCATATACTCTATCATATATTAATATAGTTTCAGCTGTATCTTTGTTGATTGATTTTTATGTTGCCATGAAAATTGACAATATAGAGATGGTTTTCCTCAGTTATTATTGTCATTGTAGTCTGGGGTCTATCTTATTAAATAAAATTGCTGAACAGATCCATGTTTTTCCTTTGTGGTGTTAAAGATCCTGTGGATGCTAAAATCCCTTCTGTGTGTTCTAGTGGAACTTAGCCTGGCTTTACCCTTGATTTTATTTTATAGAAATCAAGAAACTGATAGGGAATATTCTGTAATGAAATTGCATCTGAATGAGCCTCAAACGGGTTCTGTTACATTTATAATTAGGTCTCAGTGTCTCACTTAGATTCCCAACTTAATTCTAATAATTTGAAGTATAACTACCTAACAAGTAGGCTGTATAACAGTATAACAGATACTTCACTTTGAGAAACTGATATTATGGCTCAGCAATTGCTGAATCTTAGATAATCAAGATTGAGATAAAACCTGCGAACTTTATGCTAAAGTAATGTACTGGTAACTGGTAGGAACAAAGTCCTCCATGGTATTTACATCCACAAAGTCCTTGGGTTTGACCTGCTATAACAATGTAGAGGAATGGCATTTACAGTGATCATCAAACTCAGTTGATTTGACTTTCTGTGACATTAATTAAGTATTAGAGATAATAATTGGAAGTTTGGTGAAGTTTTTTATTAATACTAAAAAACAAAACAGAAATTAGTACCCACTACCCATTGAACCCATGATTCAATCCATGTAAACAAAGTGGCATGTAAAACTTGGCAGTTCAGCATGAAGAAAGTTTGATGGTGAAACTTGAGATTGATTCTCTTGACAACTGTGGAGGTTGGATTCAAGAATTGTAGATTGCTTCAGTTTGCTGATTGACTAGTCTAGATTTAAATCTAATGAGCCTAAATCTAGCAACACCCAAGTATTGGTTCATTTTGGTAGCTTCATTTTATGCGTCATGCCTGCATATGTGTGTGCATACATGCCCACAAAGGTGCGGTGCATTTATCTTAGGCCTAATTGTCTGCATTAACTACTAGTGTCTAGTGTAGTGAGTAGTGACCTATGTGGTAACACTTTCTGACCTGTTGCAGTCAAAAGGTAAATATAGCTGAACTCAAAGAACAATTAGATGAGGAGCGGACTCAACGAAAAGAAGAACGGGAAAAGGCTGCAGCAGATCTAAAAGCTGCTGTTCATAGAGCCCAGTCTGAGGCTCAAGAGGAATTAGAGCGACACTCAGATGTTGCCTTAAGGAGAGAAAGAGAGCTGCAAGAAGCAATAAATAAACTACAGGTTTGAAAATTTTGATGCTATATTCATAAATAAAATAGCTCCCTTTCTTTTTCCACGATCTCACATGCTGTCTCATTATATGTTCTAGGAGTCAGATAGAGAAATGTGCTTGCTGGTTGAAACCTTGAGGTCAAAGCTGGTATGGTTCCTGTTTTGTTCTTGTTAGCCTAAGAGAGGCCAATATTATATACTTAGTAGTTAATATAGAGATTCTCTACTTTATTCCAATTCTTCTGTAGGAGGATACCAGGCAAAAATTGGTTGTGTCTGATAATAAAGTTCGCCAATTGGAAGCCCAACTACATGAAGAGAAGATGCTCACTGAAAATGGAATGAAGGTAACCCTATAATTCTGTGAGTATCATGTTGTTTTATCATATTTTTCCTGATGCCCAGCTGAATGTAAATGCTGATTCATGGAGCAGAAGGTAGAAGAGCTTGTGCAGGAAACAAGAAGATTAAAGAAAGAGCTCGAGAGTGAAAAGGTAGATTTATATAAGAGGTTCATGTCATTGATCACAAATGTTTTCATGCAAAGGTGTTTTTATGAGAATGATGTTTGCTCTGTGTCCAGGTATGTTGCCAATGTTCTTTAGATGAGACCGCAGAGTAAGTTATTGATATGACAAATGCCATGGTGTTTCACTCAGACCTTTTGGTCCAAAGAATGAAGAAAAACATAGTTTATATGCTACTTGGCTTTATGACTTGTTCTTTTTCCTTTTGTTATATATCCTATCCTCTTTTTGATTAAGTTACGTTATTTGGGGGGTGTAATTTCCGTATTTGATTCCGAGATATTTGTTGATGTTGTTAGCAGGCAGCTCGAGAAGAAGCTTGGGCTAAAGTTTCTGTTCTTGAGCTTGAGATAAATGCTGCAATGCGGGATCTCGATTTTGAGAGGCGGAGGTTAAAAGGTGCCAGGGAAAGACTTATGCTTCGGTGAGGTTTGATTTATTGTTGATTAAGATCATGAGATGTGTGCAATTTGATAAGTGTGTAGAATGAATCAACATGATCATTTTATTTTCCAACATAGGTTGCACAGACATGCTGCCATAGAATATCAGAGGACCCAGGGCAGCACTCAAGCTGCCTTACTTCCGATTACTTGTTTGGTGAATTCTTTGGATTTTTTTTGTTATGCTAATAATTCTTCATGTAGATTAAATTAGACAGGAATTCTAAGACTGATAAAAGTCTTCAACAGGAGCATGTATACAAGGGTTTTATAAAGTATAAACATTACTTTTATGGATCTTAACTAATTCTTAAACTGCTCTAAATATGAAATGAGATAAAAAGGATGCAGAAACTTGTTCAGCATAGTAGGATTATCCAAAGGTTTACGGAAGCATTGAACTTTATTTAGATGAGATCTTTAGAGTATTTTCTGCTTATAACCCCTTTTTCTTTTCCTACATCCTTACTCCTTTTGTAATAGATAGTGCTAGATCAAAGGTTGCCATCTCTGTAGTGCATGTCTCTACAAGCATGTTCATGACTAATTTGAGGGCTGTGATCATAACAAAAAAGAAATGGGTGCTGTGGTTAGTTGTGTTGTTTTGATTAGAATATACATTACTCAGCAATATTATTTCGGTTGAAATTGGGATCCTAATGTCATTCATTTTAATTTGATTCCAGCTGTGTGTTTACATGTCCCTGTTGGTTAGTGTCTTTCTGGACTCCTGTCTCATTCTTCACAATGATTGTAGATTTCTAGATTTGGCAGCTGAAGCTCTGTGATGCCATGCAGGGAAACACAGCTTCGAGCATTTTATTCCACTACTGAAGAGATACAAGGACTGTTTGCAAAGCAACAGGAACAGCTGAAGGCTATGCAGAAAACTCTAGAAGATGAAGAGAATTATGAGAATACTTCTGTAGAAATGGATGGAGTCATAGGTGGAACCTCAGGCAGAGAAAAAGAAACCGATGGATACCATAGCCAAAATGTTGCCAAGGTAGGGTCAACTACTTCTGCACAGAAGCTTAAAAGAGAGCATGTTGAGATATCCAGCGATGAAGCAAGTGTCACTGAGAAGCATGACTGTGATATAAGAAGTGAAGAATGCCAAAATACCCAAGAGGCAGAATTCACCAGTGCTGATCATGATAATGGTGTTAGAGGTGGCTTTGGTTCCGATATTGATGGTGTTGGTACAGCAGCTATAATGGAGGGAGATACTGCTGTAGGTACTGAACAAGTTCCTGAAACTGAAAGTCCTGCAAATTATGAACAGAATATTGATTTGAACAAGTGTGGAGACGGGGATACCATGCAGTTGGATGATGATGATAACAATATACAAGAAACAGGGGAACGCCAAATGTCTTTTCGCAAAGTGTTACATCACTCAGAGTCAAATAATCCTGTAGACACTCAAAAAACCATTGAGGATACAGAAGCTGGGGGCTTAATCAGAACAGCAGATCTTTTAGCTTCTGAAGTCGCAGGTAGCTGGGCTTGCAATACGGCCCCTTCTGTGCATGGAGAAAATGAATCTCCAAGCAGAGATAATAATGAAGCTTCTGGGGCATTGCATGATTCAAATACCCTAGTCGCTGAGAGTCAGAACACTCCTGATGTTGCCGTTGCCAGACAGAATGAACGACGAGCTCTAAGTGAGATGATTGGCATTGTTGCTCCTGATTTGAGGGAGCAATTCAGACGTTCTGCATATGATTGTGATCAAGAGAGAGAAGACCACAGTGGTTCATCTGACTCTGATACAAAGAGTTGTAGCAACACTAGCAATGATAACATAGCCAATGCAAAGGGTGGATCGATTTCCGATGAAGAAACTCAGGGTTGTGACAATGTCGAGGAGGACCAAAAGCAGGATGATGCCATGGATGAAGATGATGAAGACACTCAAGAAGATGAAGATTGATTTTCTTGGATAGTTGGAGAATGTACATAGTTATTCGGGTATGTAAGTTATAGTCACTGAAGGAATCCCCTGTATTTTAGTCAATTATTCTCTCACCTCCCTCACCCTGTAATTATGAGTCATTTTATTGTTCATATTGGTTTTCCTGGCATTTTACTTCACTGAATGCAAATAAATAATGTGACAGTAAGGTATAAACTTGCTAGTTGATTACGGGCTTACATCTTGGATAGCCAGCAAAAATATGCAAGTCCATCTAGCGAAGTACTACCCCTTTATGATTTTTCTATCTTCAACTTAAAGCACCAGTTTGTTGAATATGACTTTAAAGCTGTTTAGCCAAAAAGTTTCTGTCTTGAATGCTTGGAATCTGAATCTGAAGTTTGCCAAACATGACATGGTCACCGAATTCGCAAATATTGCACTTTGTCTATTGATTTTTTCAATTTAAGATATTCTTTTCATCTCTTTTTAAAAGATATTCTTTTCATCTCTTTTTAAAAGACATTCTTATCTAACTTAACATGAATTAAGAAATATAGTTAATTTAGTTGGTATTATTAAATTTTTAAAAAGTACTGAAGGGGGGATATTATTTTAATATGGTTGAAGTGAATAATAGCACGTGCCAGTAGGACATCAAACTTTTGCTTACTGTATGGTATTTAGGAGGGAAGCAGAAGTGCTAGGATGGAAATATTGTTCATAGTGATGTGATGCATGGTATATAAGAGGGGGAAATAATAGAAATTAGGGAAGTATTAAGTGGATGAAATAAATGGATGAAAAACCAAAATCCCCTTATATTTAGAATTTGTAATGCGCATTCTAGTTCTGAAATGCTCCACTTTATTCTTATTTGTATTTGGTATCTGGAAGAAAAGAAAAATGCAAGAATGGAAATCTTATTGAAGAATAGAAATTATTTAAGTGTTAGAAAGGAAAACAACTTACAAATCAATAGTTAATGTTTGATTTTGGTTATAGTTTGTAAAAGTCATAGTGTTAGAAAGGAAAACAACTTAGAAATTATTTAAGTCTCTTTATATTTTTTAAATTAAGCAAATTTGGTTTTACCATCATTTTTTTTATCATAGGTTCTACCATCAACTTTCTTCTACTTTAAACCCTTCGAACATTATTTTATATCAAAAGGGTTCAAGGATAAATTTGAGAAATTAGGACTAGAATGGAAATTTTGAGACTTTAACTTTTGTAAAATTAGATGTCTTTATACCGAAAATGAAAATTGAAAGGTATATATGCGAAAAAAATGGCAAAAAAAAATTGCTTAGTTTTAAAAGTAAAAATACTTAACTAAAAAAAATAGAGAACTAAAATTGTTTACGGTCTAAATGAAAATTATAATTGAAAAAAGAAAAAGAGAGAAAGATAGTTGAACCAAAAAGGTTATCACACTTGGCATTTATCATGAAGGATCATTTGAAAGCTTATGCCAAATAATAATTCAATTATCTAAATTATAAAATAGCTGTACAGTTAAAAATGTTTTGTCATTAGTAATATTTACCTCATAACTTAATGATCACACTCTTGCATTCATTTTTTTATTTATTAACTGCACGACATAAGTTATTTCTTTACTCTTAATTAAAATAAAAATTAAATACGCAGTTTAAGACAAATATCTGCAGCTATTTTTGAATTCCAGAATATCTATTTTTTTGTCATTGAATTCCAGAATATGTCAATCCGTTATCTGATGACACTTTGAAAAGTAACCCATGTTAATGTCAAATCAAAGGGCAATCTAGAATGGGCTTCATTGTTTGCTGTTTTTTTATATGTTAATTTATTAGGTTTTTGTTTTAAAATATCAATAAAATGTTTTTATTTGCACCTTAATATCTATACATCATCCTAGATTTTACTTTATTGAAATATATAAAGGGGTAAAAAATCTTAATTGTAATTAAATCTTAAAGAAGATTACTTTATACCAGTCCTTAAAAAAAATAAAGATAAAAAAATATGTACCAAAGTGTACTTTATGTTATTTTATAAACAAAAAACACAGCAAAATCTATGTTAACAAATGAGCAGCAAAACAAAACTTTAGTGTGAAGGTGAAGATATAACAAAGCTCAAACAACTGTATGCAGAAATGCTATATAATTATGTTAGATCTCTCAGTGGTTCAAAACCATAAGATATTATACTAATATAAATAATAATAGTAACAAGTACATCCAAAAGTAATACTGTGCAAACTTACATATTACACACAATTTAAGGAAGTAGAAGCATGAGAGGGAGAACTAATGATAGTTAAAATAGTCCAAATTTACCTAAAGAACAAAAAGGGAAATGAAAGGTGTATGAGAAATTCTCATTAATTGAACTTTTGTTCCAAGAATGTAATTGAGAGAAGTAGGAAATGAAAAGATTCTCTATAATAGATCCAAATTTGCAACGATATACATGGCATGATAAGTTCAGAGGAAATGCAAAAAAAACTATAATGCAACATGATGGCAGCTACTGTGGTGCATGAGAGATTCCAGGGTCTGTAACAATGTGGAGGGAAATTCATAGAGCTATAATTGTACATGTTTAAAAATGTCATGATGATGATGGTAATAGAAGACGAAGGTAGCTAAGTGATGATGATGATGATGAGGATGTGTACCAATTTTGAAGGCAATCAATGGCAGTGGATAATTGAGTGGCAGAGAGAGTAAGATCATAGATTTCTAATTTGAATAATGTAAGGGGAAAATGTGATGTTGAGGTGGACCACATTCTTGATGGTGAGAGGTGAATGAGCAAAACAGTCAATACATAAATATAGTGCATGTGAAACCTCCAACCCTCTTCTTATAATTATCCATATATCTATATTAATATTCTTTTTTGTACATTAAATTTCACCATGCAAAATGTAATTTCATAATATTATAGGTTTCTCTTCAACATGATCCATTTAAGATTCCTTTTGGTTAAAAGTTAAATTCCAATATCAAAATTTACAAATAACCATGACCATGATTGCAATTGAAATTTTACACACAGGTCCCCCAAATATGTAGGTCTTACTCTTAATATAGTGGACTCCATTTTTCATCTAATTGAAGTTACGTGAAGTTTAACTAATCATAAAAGATGTATACAAAATAATGTTATTCCCTTCCCAATCCTAATGGTACAACTTACAAGGATAACAAGATGATACAAACTTTAATAATAGTTTATATAAAATAAATTTTTACTTAAGAGATTATTAATTTTGTTGTTTTTTTATAAAAGACTTAAATAAAACTGATTTTACTTTTATTTCTGCATTTCTCATTATCTCTCATTTTACTCTCTTCATTTTTTTTTTCTATCTCTTTTTTCGATTTAATTTTATGGATGCTTTAAAATACTTTTTTATAGGTTAAATTATGTATGTGAGAACGAAATTACATCATAAGTAAGAGGACCTTACACCAATTGGAATCATAACGAATGATGAATATCGAAACTGAAAATCACAAATTCAACCCGAGAATAAATAGATATCATACTCTCACATTATGTAAACCAAATTAAACTCGATTTCCAGCGATAATATTTTAAAAAAATGATTTTTTTTTTCTCTTTGAATTTTCAAATAGGATTACAATATCACTATTCTTTTTAAGAGGGGGTCTATAGCAATATTGTTTAAGTAGAATTAGGGGGCAAGTGATTCAAGAGAATCCCTTTGTGCTCATTATCTGATTCAAACAAATAAAATCGTTTAATCATTTTAAATAACTAAAAATCAATCAAATTAAAAATTGACCAAACCAAAAGCAGCAAGAAAGTCGTATTATGAATGCGATTGAGATCGGTTTTGAATCTACCTTTGAAAACTGAACCAAACTTATCACAACCATAATCTTTAATATATTACTATAATATTTTATATTATCTTATTAAATTACATACATAACTTAAACTTAAAGTAAAACTTAAAATGTTCTAAGTAGTGATTTGTGATTTTTTGAATATGTTAAAAATAATTTTTGCATCCGTATTTTGTTTTTGAAGTAGTTATTTTTATTTTATTGGGCTAGAATCATATGTCTTATATTTAATTTTGTAAAAACTAATTAAAAATTGAAGAAATTGATATAATTCAAACCGTAATTAATCAGATTGGATTTGATTATATGTCATCGTACATTTCAACTAAACCGACTGAACAGTAACTTGATAATATGATTAAATTGGATGATATTTTATCCCAAAATCAAACCAACCTGGACTACAAACACTCCTCCTTTAAACTAAAATTTGCATGTAAGGGCATGTTTAGTTAAAATGTTAGGGAAACCCACTCACTTGATACCTATCATCCAATTAATTGTGTATATTTTGTGTGCACACCGTTCGAAAAAGGTAATTTTACGTTGAGACAAATATATTATGTGTTCGTTTGGTAGTTAGTCGTGGAAATAAAAAAAATAATAATTATTATTGATTTTACATATCATTCGATAAAGTCAAAATTCTGTTGAATTAACAGATTTTTTTCGTTGGCCTAACTTTAATTAATTGACGCAACGACCAACCAAACATACATTATGTGTCTCAATTCTATGAAGGTTGGACAATCCTCAACAACAAAATTCATAGATTCTAACTCTTACCGATAAAAAAGTTAATTTTAATGTGATATAGATGTTTTCAATTTAAATAAGATTAATTATATCAAAACAGATTAGTTAAACCAAGGAAAATGGAATCAATGAAATCAGGAAACTCCTTTAGTGAAAATGATACTAAAGATTTTTTTTAGTGAGGAAAAGTAAGCAGGTGGGGGAGTGCAATCAATTAATTAGGTAAGGTTGGTTCTTTTTCTTTCTTTCATTTTTTGTTGTTGGGGGGGTTCTATAATATTAGATGAACATAAGATATTGGTTTCCAAATAATTAGATGACAAGAAAAAAAACATTATGTATATATGACCAACTAATCTTAAATGCCACACATGTCACATGCACCCAAAATTAAGAATCTTGTCTAAAATTAGACAAAAGATTATTGATACGTTGCACTCCTATAAACTATTCACCAAAATGTAGACTATAATAAGATGATCTTGAAAATGGGGAGGGAATTTGATATCATAGTTGACTACCAACATCTTGCTACTCGTAGTGCAAGTATTTTTGGTGGTAGTAATACATGAAATGAGTGAAGGCCTTGTGGTCCTTGTCCCTTGTTCAAAAGGGTATGATGAGGGTCTCAAGAACAACCCACCTTTGGTAAATACCAAACATGTAAATTATTTACATCAAACTACACTAGCATCAAAAAAGATACAAATCACCATCAAAATATAAGAAACTCGTATATATGTAAACTACTTTTCTTCTCTCCCTTTGCCTTTTCCTTTCTATAGCTTAACTCTAATTCTCTTCTCTCCTTTAAGATCAAAATAACCCCACACGCTTTGCCCTAGTATGAAATTTCGCTTTCCTACCTACATCTATGTGTCTCTTATTGTTGCATTTCATCCTATATCTAGGTGGGGAATATTTCATAATGTATATAACAATCAATTCATTTTACCCTTTTGGGCTAATATTCACTACCATCATATGTGGTGTCACTACTACTTCCTTTAATTAATGTTAGAATTATAAGTAAAAATATAAAAAAAATAAGTGTCACAAATTTTCGATGAGTTACAATCAGTCGTATTAATTATAAGGAAATCAGACAAATTTAACACAAATAAAAAAATATAAATTAAAAGTTATTAAATATAGAATGTATTTATGTAAAGTGTGATTAATCTCATTAACCTGGATAAAAAAGAGTATATTATATAGCAAAGTAATTTTATTTTGGTGGCGTGAACATGTGAAATGGCTTAGCCGAAGTTGGACAAGGATACTAGGTTCCACTATATAGGATGATGATATATAAACAAAAATAATGGAATGGTGTGGTCATGATGAAAGGGAAGAAGATGAAGCCAAAATGGGGTTCATTTTCCAAATAAATGAGCATGGCTTTGGTACTCAATTACATGAAGAAAAGGGACAAAAGAAGGGACCTAACCACATTGACTACTTACCCCTCTTCCATTACCTTACCTATACACTGCCCATGTGACTCTCACGTGCTACTCCATGTGACTCTTCTTTTCAACTTGGACTTCTATTTATCTACCCATTACTTTTCATGAAAACACACTCCTAAAAATAGTGGTTCAAGAAGTTAAAATATTATTATTAAAATTTATCTGTTTTGATTTTTAAACAATTCTCACAACATTTTTGATTAAAAAAATTCTCATTTTACTATTTTTAAACAATGCTCATAGGACACTTTTTTTTAATTATATTATAATAATATATTTGATGTTCTGTAATGGACCTGTACATAATAATATTCTAATTGGTCTTTTGACTAGGGTTTCTAATGGCCGCGGTTTGTTTCTCCAAAACCAATTAAATTAATTAATTGTGATTACGTCTCTAGTGAGTTATCTAGAGGGGATTAAAATATGAGCTATGTAACCCAAAACAAAAAACAAATTGAGCTAGCCCAAACAGGTAAACCAAAACATCATCATCATAATAATAATAATAATAATAATAATAATAATAATAATAATAATAATAATAATAATAATAATAATATAACTATTATTATAAAACATTGTAGGGGGTTATGTGTTGAGAGAGAGAGAGAGAGAGTAAATGATTAAGCATTATGACAATGTTATATGCGTTTTTATTGTTTAATTAAAGTTAATAGAATCTTAACACGTAAAGACAAATTCATAATGTGAAAGAGAAAAAAGCCGATTAGAAAGGTTGGTTCTACTTTTGAATCAAATCCTTTTTTACGTACTTAATCAAGACCGGTCTTACCGATTATATGAAACAAATAATAACTTTTGACCATACATTGTTTATTTATACGTAGAATCTAGCTGTTCTAATTATTATTGTTATCAAAATCGAATCGGTCTGGTTAGTTTAAATGGTTGAATCATGAATCAGTTAAGTAATTAGTTCAAGTCAATTTTTTAATATTACTGGTTCAACAATTAGATACTGATTTGATCACAGTTTGCTTAAACCGGTGTCTTCACCGATTCAATGACCGATCCGGTTCTGAAAACATTACTAATTACTTATTCAATAATTAGAAAATCAAAAAGTATTTAATTGAAAAATATAATGTTTGTTATATATGTAGGATGAGAGGTTCACTCATAAAGATTTTACTAAATTTCTTACAATTAATTTTAAATATTTTATCTATTAAAATAATGTTAAAGAGAATGAAGAAAAAAGTGTAGAAATTTACGTTCAAATCTCATTCCTAACCCTTCATCCGTATTAAAGAGCAATTGTATTGATTTCACAAGACAACTATTTCACTTTAACGTAATATTATTTAATTTAGTGAAGAGAGAAAACACTCAAAATATTTAAGGTTGGCCTAGATAAAGAAAAAAAATAGTATTGTTGACAAATGAAAAAAAAATATATCAACTTTTAATTTAATGACAGTTTCATGTCAAATTGTGATAAATCTAAGATCTATTTTGATGAAAATCTTTGAGGAGGAAGAAATTATTTTTTAAAAGATGAGCATAAAAACAATGGAGACTCATTAGATATTTGATTTTACCAACTATATATAGACACCACTTAATTTTCTTGAAGTAAACTTCAACAATTTTTAATAGATATATTTATGTCCAAAATATAATCGAAATGGATATTTATTGCCCCTATTATTCTCATTAGTCCTGAATTAAACAGATGAAACTAGGAAGATTCTTTTTAAAAAAATACATTAATGTTTCTTTTTCTTTGCCACTTATTTGCATCAGTGGAATAGAGTTGACCTATACAACATTTCACTTCATAATGTAAACTGAAAATTGAAAAATAAATTATATATATATATATATATATATATATATATATATATATATATTATACAGTATCTCAGGATACATGATAAAATGAATTTTTTTTTTGTTTATCTACAAATTTCACCTTTAGCAAGCATAAATGTTATGATTCTGTTTTCTTTCTATGAAGAATTTTTCTTTCTTTTGGGTAATCGAAATTAGTAAAAAGAAATCAATCAATCAATCAAATCACACCATCTTATAAAAGACTTATTTTTTTTATTGAAGTTGTCAAAATTATTTGTACTAAAATATTAGCATCAGAATTTATGATGGCTATTGTTTTTTATTTTTATTGAATTGTTAATTTAAAATAAGTAAAAATTATTTTTTAATTAAGAGATATTATAAAATTATAATATATTTTAATTTTAAAATATATAGATATAATTATACAGTTACATCCATTATCACAAAAATTTGTAAACATCGAAGCCTAAACCAAAATATTAGCAATTGTTAAAAAATTCTTGTTGATACTATGCACTTAAAAATTTCTCTGACATTCGTTACATTTAACATTGTGAAGAGAATGCTAAGATGATTATGTGAGCATATTAAATAGATTTTATTGTTCATTTACTAAAGACAATGTATTATAAAGTTACTGATCATTTGTCTTAGGCTAGGCTACCCCCTTTTCATAGAAACTTTTGTATTAAGAGGTTTATGCTACTTATGAGCCTACTCATTACCTTCAAGCAGTTTAACTATCCTGAATATGGATTATTTATGGCTTATGGGATAGCTCATTAGACAATTCCATTTTTTTTAAGATCAATTAACATCATGTTTACTTAGGACACTAAATAGTTTTTTTTATATAAAGTGTAATTTTTTTAATCCAATTTCATAAATCCTGCTGATTCAACCAGTTATACACTTTTAATATGTCAACTAATTAGTTAGGAGTTAGTTACATAAAAAATGTCTGGGTTTTGGTGAAAGGACCACCTCGGACGATGGAAGAGTTCAGAAGCAAAGCGGCGAAGCATGTGGGAAGAAAAATGCACTTGGCAGCTGCCAAGCAAAGGAGCATGGAGATGGAGGTGAAGAGAGCGGATAAAAAAGAAAGTAGGATGAAAAAAGGGTGTTGGTAGGGATGCATTCCCAAGACCACGTGAAGGGAGAGGTGTGAATGTAGTGCAGTATACACCGTTGACCATTCGACCCAGCCAAATTTTACGAGAAGTCGGATGGAGAGGAATGACGGTGTACGGGGTGAGAAAACCTATTCCTATGAAGAGAGCTGGGAACCCCAATAAATATTATGAGTTTCACGAGCAAGTAGGGCACAATACTGATGAATGTTGTCAGCTGAAGGAAGCCATCGAGATGTTGATAAGAGAAGGGAAGTTAAAGCAGTACCTGTTCAAGCAGAGGGCAAATCCAGAGCCAGAGAGGGCAATACCCCGGAAGAAGGAGGCTGACCCAGTAGAGGAAGAAGCCCAGAGTTCGAAAAGGCCTGCGTTGGATAAAGGAAAGGTCGTAGTCGATAATATTGATGATGATAACGAGTCCTGGATGAAACCACCTGGTTTGGGTAGGAGAGATATTATAAACATGATTGCTGGAGGATTCGCTGAAGGGGGGTGTCGAACTTAGCAAGGAAGAACCATTTGAGGATGATAATATCAGTACAAGCAAAAACAGATAATAGGCCTTTCAGAGACGGTGTTAAAACTCCGGCCATTATTTTCACTGACGTGACTACGGCCCGACAGTGCCAGGAGGTGATGACGCGGTGGTAATAGAAGCCGTGGTGGCAAACAAAACGATAAGAAAGATGCTGGTAGATCAAGGAAGCTCATGTCATGTGGTTTTCTATGAATGCTTCAAGAAAATGGGCCTCTCAGATTCTGGTTTGCAACCATATACCCAGGAGCTGACTATATTCAATGGTGCCAAACAATCCATCAAAGGATATTTGGACACCAGACTAACCTTCGAAGGGGAGCCGGGGTCAAAAACCGTACGCACCAGAGTCCTGGTTATTGATGTCAAGTCTCCGTTCAATGGGATTATTGGACGCCCTTCTTTGAATGCTTTGGAGGTAGTTGTGTCCACCCCGCACTTGTTAATAAAGTTCATCGATAAGGACAATCAAGTATCCTCTGTTCGGGGTGATCAGCAAATGGCGAGGTATTGCTATAACCTCAGTGTGTTAATGACCAAGGCAGAAGAATCAGTGAAAAGGAAGAGATTGAATGACGGTGGGCCGGTTCCGGAGTCTGTGAATTTGATAAACCTGGACCCAAGAGAGGAGTTAAGGTTGGACCCAGAAAACCCTCTAAGACCAACACCGGAAATAGGGGTGAAGAAAGTAGTATTGGAGGATAATCCCGCCAGAGGGACGAAGATAAATGATTCTTTAGATATAGGAATGGAGGAACGATTGGTCAAGTTGTTAAGGGATTTCAAACACCTGTTTGCATGGACAGCAGTCGATATGCCATGGATCGACCCGAACTTCTGTTGTCATAAGTTGGCAGTTTATCCAGAGTCCAGAGCGGTGGCACAGAAGAAGAAAAGACTGGGTCTAGAGAAATAGCAGGCGGTGTGTGAGCAGACCAAAGAATTGTTGAAAGCCAAATTTATAAGGGAAGTGTAGTATTCCTCTTGGGTCTCAAATGTAGTGATGGTGAAGAAGGCTAATGGCAAATGGCGGATGTGCACGGATTTTACGAATCTCAACAAGTGTTGTCCTAAAGACCCATATCCCTTGCCAAGCATGGTTGATGATTTGTCGGGGTACCAATTCCTATCTTTTATGGATGCATACTCCGGCTATAATCAAATTCCGATGTGGAAGGAAGATGAAGACAAGACGACGTTCGTAAATGATAAAGGAGTTTTTTGCTACACCGTAATGCCATTTGGACTAAAGAACGCAAGGGCAACATACCAGAGAATGATGAACAAGGTGTTTGACGAAATGAGGTCGAAGACGGTTGAGGTGTATATGGATGATATAATTACCAAGACGCCGGTTAAAGGAGATCACGTCGAAGATTTGAGGAAGGTGTTCCAGAGACTACAGCTCTATGATATGAGGTTGAACCCCCTCAAGTGCACATTTGCAGTACCAGCTAGAAGATTTTTAGGATTCATGCTAACTCAGAGGGGCATAGAAGCTAATCCGGACAAATGCAAGGCAGTGAGAGAACTTCGGAGTCCAATCAATATGAGGGAGGTGCAATTGTTAAATGGAAAGGTGGCAGCTTTATCTCGGTTCATGCCAAAGATGGCACACCAGTCACTACCCCTCTACAAGGCATTGAAGAAGAGTAAAGATTTTTAGTGGGGAGAAGAGCAGGAAAGAGCGTTTCAAGAGCTGAAGGAGGTCCTGGCAAATCCACCGGTGTTGATGAGGCCTGACCCCGGAGAAAAACTGTTCATTTACCTGTCCATATCCGATGAAGCGATTGGAGCTGCTCTTGTGAAGGAAACCATTGAGGGTCAAAGACTAGTATATTTTATGGGCAAAGTGTTGCAAGGGGCAGAAGGCCGATATCAAAAGCTTGAAAAGGCAACCTTAGCTTTGGTTTGGACGTCCCGACGTCTAAGACAGTATTTCCATGCACACCCAGTAGTGGTTTGGACGGATCTTCCTTTGAGAGCGGTGTTTCATAAACCGGATTTAGCAGGAAGAATGACTAAGTGGGAGATAGAGCTATCAGAGTTTGATATCTCGTACGAACCATGGACAACCATAAAAGCCCAAGTCTTGGCAGATTTTGTGACGGAGTTAACCGGAGAGGCCCCAACACTACCATGGGAACATTGGAAGATTTTTGTCAATGGATTGTCGAATGGAAAAGGATGTGGGGCCGGAGTAGTTGTTGAAAGTGAGGACGGAGTGAGTGTGGAGATATCCCTTAGATTCGATTTCAAAACATCGAATAGTCAAGCTGAGTATAAGGCATGTTTGGCAGGACTCAAAGCAGCCTTGGATGTAGGGGCACGGACGGCGGTGCCTTACAACGATTTACAGTTAGTGACTTCACAAATTAATGGAAGTTATCAAGCCAAGGAACCGTTATTGCAGCAATATCTGATGAAGATAAAGGAGTTAGGGGGAAAATTCACAAATATAAAATTCAAACACGTCCCAAGGGAAGAGAACGTGAGAGCCGATGTCTTGTCTCGGCTGGCAAGCACGAAAAAGGCGGGGTGCACAACTATAATGATACTGAGCACGTTGGCCGCTCCAAGCATCTCGAATCCACTGAAGGTGTATGTCGTTCAATTCAGAGCGCATCCAGAAGACTCTTGGGTCATTCCGATTATTCGATTCATAGTAAGTGGATAACTTCCAGAGTGCCCAGTTAAGAGAAAGAAGCTGGAAAAAAAGTTGCCGAACTTCACGTTGGTAGATGAAGGTTTGTACAGAAAAGGATTGACAACGCCTTATCTAAGGTGCATAAACGAGGCCGAGGTTGATGAGGTGTTTTCCGAAGTACATGAGGGAACATGCGACAACCACTGCGGAGGCAGAAGTTTGGCTAGGAAGATGCTAAGGGTAGGATATTGGTGGCCCACCTTAGCCAAGGATGCAGTGGAATATGTTAAAAAATGTGATGCATGCCAAAAGAATAGCAATGAGCACCACGTCCCAGCAGAATAGCTATTTATATCCGTAGTCCCATGGCCTTTCTACCAATGGGGCATGGACATTCTGGGACCCTTCCCTAAAGCTCCAGGTGGAGTAAAATATCTAATTGTCGGAGTGGATTACCTTACGAAGTGGATTGAGGCGGAAGCAGTAGTACATATTATCGTAGCAAGGACTCGAAGATTCTTTTATGAAAATATCATTACGAGGTTGAGGATACTGGGAAGAATGATAACAGATAATGGGACGCAGTTCATAGACTCCAAGTTCAAAGGACTACTTGAAGGACTGTAGATTAAATAAGTGTTTTCATCAGTTGAACACCCTCAGACTAATGGGCAAGCCGAAGTTGCAAATAGAGAAATCTTAAAAGGGCTGAGGAAACGACTAGGGGAAGCAAAAGGAGAATGGGCCAACCAGCTGTGTCATATTCTTTGGGCACACCTGATGACCCCATATTCGTCTACTGGTGAAGCCTCATTCCGGTTGGTCTACAAAGTAGATATAGTAATTCCGATTGAAATAAGCTTAATCTCTCCAAGGGTTCAGCAATTTGACGAGGTAGATAATGACCAAAGATTAAAAATGAACTAGATTTGTTAACCGAGGTTAGAGAAGCCGTTTTTGTCCGATATCAAGCTGTTAAAGCCAAAGTCGTGTTTTGATACAATGTGAAAGTCTAACAAAGAAGATTTAATATGGGCGACCTCGTCCTAAGGAAAGCATCAGTTGGAAATCGATTTGCACACCAAGGAAAATTGGCACCTACATGGGAAGAGCCATACCGGGTGAACGAGGTCACACTAAGAGGAGCTTATTTGCTAGAAACATTAGAAGGCAAGGTGTTCAAGAAAAAATAGAATGTAAAGAATTTACGTGTATATTACATCTAACCAGCACCATAAGTCATGCACTCTTTTTCTCTACCCAAGGTTTTTCCCATAGGGTTTACTTGGGAGGTTTTTAATGAGGTATGTAGTTGGGTTCTATTTGTTTAATAAAGAGTATTGTTGTGTGGATAATATTGTTTCGACGAATTCCTTCAAGAGACTAAAACCCCGAAGTGGTCTAAGGACCCCAGAGTGGTTAAGTTATTAAAACCCCGGAGTGGTCTAAGGACCCCGGAGTGATCTAAGGACCCCAGAGTGGTTAAGTTATTAAATCCCCAGAGTGGTCTAAGGACCCTAGAGTAGTTAGGTTATTAAAACCCTAGAGTGGTCTAAGGACCCCAGAGTGGTTAAATTATTAAAACCCCGGAGTGGTCTAAGGACCCCAGAGTGGTTAGGTTATTAAAACCCCAGAGTGGTCTAAGGACCCTAGAGTGGTTAAGTTATTAAAACCCTGGAGTGGTCCAAGGACCCCAGAGCAGTAAAATTAATTAAAACCCATGGTCTGAGGACCCTAGAATGGTTGTTATTATTTCAAGTATGAAGTAAGAGGAAATTATGCAAAAAAGAGACAATATAGATAAAAGTACTATTGTCATTAACAAAAAGGCACTACGGCCAAGACTATCAAGATTCAAAAACGGCGGAGATCATCTCGCCTACAAAGCAAAATCTGATTACAAAAGAAATTGGACGGAGCTCATCCCGCCTGTAGAGCAAAAAGAAATCATAGGTTGACTGGATCCTCCCCTTCACCCTCGGACCCAGCACCGGCATCGTCCGCAGTAGAGTCAAGATCATCATCCTCCCCCGCAGCCAAGGGACGAAGCTTGAAGGGAACATCAGTGGGAGAGAAGGATTCACCACCCATCTCGGCTACCAATTCACCATTCCGGAATCGGTTGAAAAAACTAATCCCATTTAGGTTCAGAGGAGAATCCCAGTTCCGGTGGATGACCTGGTGGACCGCATGACTGAAGGAATCCATGGCGGCATGAGCAAATTGTAACATATCCTCTTGGTACTTATTCTACTCATTTGTGACCGCCGTGGACAATTTTTCATTCTTTTTATAAAGATCGGTCACTTGGCCCTCCAGGTCGGCCACCTTCTTCTGCAGCTCATCCTTCTCTTTCCTCCAACCTTTCTCGGACCGCTGATAAGCCTGGTTGGACTCATTGAGATACTTAATCCTCTGGTGAGCCTGGCTGCAGTCTTTGAAAAGTCAGGAGTTCTTGTCCTTCAGACGGTCCACTTCTAGCTTCGGACCATCGATTGCGGCGGAGTAGATGGTGGAGAGAGTCTTGATGTTGTACCACATCGTCGTCTCCAAGGCAAATAAGACATCATCCTTCTCCAACCCCGACTTGAGACGGTAGGGGAGCTCGAAGTCCGAGTTGGGGGGAAGGGTCCTTGTAAGAAGCTCCTCCAGAGATTCCATGTCGGAACGAGGAGGGGGGAGCGTCACCTTTAACCGAGGTCTTAGTGGCAACCCCTTTGCCTTTGTCCAGTGTGCAAGGGGCGGGGTTCACCTTTGCCTTTTTGGAGGCCGCAGCAAATTGCCCTTTCTCCTTCCGCTTGCCGGAGGCATCCTCTAAGTCAATTACCCCGCCAGGAGTAGGAAGCCCGGAAGATATCCGCATCTTCAGGGTGACATTATTTTCCGTAGTGGTGTCTACTGTGGATCCCTCCATCAACTTACGGAGGTTCTCCAGGGTGGCGGCACTCATGTTCCCTGAAAAATAAAAGCAACAGTTAAAACAACTGTAGTAAAAGTAACAAATAAATAAATAAATAATAGAGGAATGGGTATCTACCCAGGTGATTAAGGTAATCATCCTGTGTCTCAGCTGAGCCAAGAAGAGAACGACACTTAATGGGGGCACCCCAGGGGATGTTGTGAAGGGTGTCAACCACGACCTTCGTAGACTCCGAGAGGGAGGATTGTTCAACAGCATAGGCCGAACTCTCTAGCAGAAAATGCTTATGAGTCCAATCGGTGTAAATCCTGAATCGGCCTTCTTCATCCTTCCAGAACGGCTGCTCTGTACCTTTAACAAAGAGCTTAAGGTAGGAGTTCTTGAAGGAGCCTCCGGCGATCTTGCAGGATTCAGCGAAGGCTTCAAAGTTGACGATGTCACTTTGACACCGTAAATTAACGAATCCCATCCTGGTTCCACCTCGACGCATCACTCGGGTATATCGGAAGAAGATGGCAATGGTGGGGGTGAAGCCTAAGTGCTTACCCAAAACTTCCAGAGAGAGGATGATGGTCCAGCCGTTGGGGTGAAGCTGGTTGGGGGCGATGTCCAGAAACCACAGTACCCCTATTTCAAATTTATTCAAGGGAAACCAAACTCCCACTTTGTTGATAGTGTAATCATGGGAGTAGATAAAGCGGTCCCTTAGAATGTGATAGATCCGCTCTGTGATGGTAGGGGCAAAAAAGGTGAAAGAATTGGCGTACTTCTTGGCGTGCCAGTGATACTCCAGCTCTAGTTCCACTCCGTCCGTGGGTTGAGCAAGGCGGTTGTAAATTGGAAGAATCTCCTGGGAAACCAAGAAATAAGGGTCTTTGGCTTTCCGAGCCAGCCAATTTACTTTGTCTGCTATCATGAAGGTATCGTCGGGGTCATTTCGCAAGGTTGATGAGCCATAGGCATCCATCGTCACTACATGCGCTAAAAAAGGTACACGCGACTAAAAGTCAGTATCATCAACGTAGTAATGTACTACACTGGAATTCTCACTCCGGTCTAGAGACATAGGAGGAAAGGGTGAGTAAGGAATCTGAACCCTGGAAAAGGAAGACTCCGCCCGGGAAGTTGAACCCAAGTTAATTGGAGTCATCCATCTACGGATGTCCATTTGAGTGAGCCGAGGTCCATGACGAGGAACCTCAGGTGGCCAATAAATCAAAGGATTTGAAACAATTTCACATGAGGAATCTTGTTCCTAGCCATGGTTAGAAGAAATGGAAGACATGGTAAAAAAGAAGAAATTTGAAGGCTACCTGTGGGGATAATACGAGCGGTTCTTCTAGTGCGAGCCAGGACGAGGTGAGACCAAAAGCAGAGGGCGGTCAAATAGAGTTTCAGCAAAGAAAAAATGAAGCGAAGCAACAGGGACATTTGCCTTTTATAGGTAGAAAAAGAACGTGGGCCGAAGTTCAACCGTCGCGGCCTATGGACGAAGTGGAAGACGAAACGTCACGGCCCAAAAGGGGCGTGTCGTTTCGCTTAGGCTGATGACACTTCAAAGCGCGTGGAATGTACGACCAACCATGAGATGACACGTCAGTGATCCGCGTGGTGTGGCAGTTTTTATAGGTGAGATGCACTAAATGCTTCACCTAACCAGAAGTACATATGACATTGGTCATATTTGGCATACCGGTACTTGTACCCTGACAAAAATTTTCAGTTGTACTATGGATAGTTCATCTTTTGTAGCAACACTACAAAAATAAACTAAGGGGCAAATGATCTGGGGTAGTAACCAATGTTGGACGGGGTCTGGAGAATACCATGTCATGTCATTAAAGGCTGGCGGGTCATGAGAGGAGTCCGAGCCCATTGATTAACCACGAATCCATCCCTCAACCCTGGACAATTACTGACAATCTAACAGCCAGTCAGAAGAGGTATGGGCAACCTGATCCTGTAGACATTGTACCTACAGTAAGTTAGGAAGATAGTCAAATCACTTCCGAAACTAAGGTAAACCCTATAAATACAACTCATTTATTACTGAAAGGGGGCTGATCTAATTTCTCCATAAGTTACCTCTGTAATCCTTAAATTACTTTGGTTACCATACTGGCTTAAGCATCGAAGAATATTCTACAGGAACCCCTCTGGCGTGGTCCTGAAGCTCCAGTATGGATTGAGATATCAATTAACACCTTTACTTGAAGAGCCTTAGATTCCCACTAAACTGAGGTTTATAATACCGTACTCCACTGAGACGGTGTAAAATTAAGAGCACGTGAGGTAACCCCGGTTAGAAGACGGAACTAGGAGTCCGGTCCAAACAGTCAACCTTGACCCCGAATTTTAGGACAGATCAATATATAAATGGATATATACTGTTGGTTGTAGCCTGGGTAGCTAGTGATATAGATAATGAGATTAATGACTGAGTACAGGTGGTGCAATTGAAACATGAACTGCATAGGTATATCACAAGGCTAATGATAGGCCTTTTTCAATTTTGAGTTTCTATATTGATTAATATATTCAACACTTACCCTTTTTTGTTGTTGTTGTTTTCCTTTTAGTAACCAATGACTAGAATATCACAGATACCACAGAGGCGAACACCAGAGGAGTCGAGTTGCCAAGGAATAATGAAGGAAGTTGTGTTGTTGTACAAGTTTAAATCATGAGTATTTGTTCAAGTAATTGTATTATTTTATTTATGTGTATATGTGTTGCTTTGAATGACACGGAGCCATTACATTTTGATAGATTGTGTGATATATTAATAGGTGATTATAGTAGAGTAGTGTTCATGCATATGATTTGTTGATAGAAGGCACTAAGCCAATTAAATAATGTGGTGGAATTATATATATATATATATATATATATATATATATATATATGGTGGTATGATGTGATTGATGATGAATATATTGATTGATAACCAGGAACTGTCGGTGGCATTGAGTCATTTGATTGGTTATGTGAATGTAAGTATGTGATTGTGGTGGTATAGTATATGTGTGTTCATGTTGTGTAGAAATGGTATTGACCACTTATATGTGATTGTCTATGATGTGATTAGGAAAGTGAATGATAATGGATATGAGTATTAGTGTAGAATCAAGTGATGGTGTGCTTGTGTAAAGCTAAGGTAGTCTTGAATGGTAGAGATTTTGAGTAGCATGAGATGTATATGGTTAGTATTGCATTTGATGTTTAATGTGGGATAAGACCATAAGTAATTGTAGTTAGAGACTTTAATTAGGGAGAAATAGTTGAATTTAGCCAACTAGGAGAGTGAATTTGAGTTTTAACGGGATCCAGAATCCCTGAAAAGCATTAATAGGACCCTAGACATGAATAGTGTGTGTGAGCAAAGAGATTGCCAATTCATTTGCATTTGAGATGTTATAGGTGGGGAAGTTTCTAGAATAGAGTTAAATGTATTTTAATGCATATATCCACAATAAGAGTTTTTAAGTATGGACTACACTTGTAGGTCCAAAATGAGTAATAAGTAGTGCCTTCAAACGTCAAATGGGGAAGTTAGGGCCTGTGGAAGTTGTCCTGGAGGCTAAAATCTACATCGGTATTGATAGTAATTGATTACAGGGTCCTATAATCGATTACTCGTGAGCGAAAATGATTTATTGTATAAGTTGTTCTTTGGTAATCGATTACAAAATTCTGGTAATCGATTACCAGCTTGTTTTTGAAATTGTGACTGATCTAGGTCAAATTAGCTTTTTAATTCTTTATAAAAGTTGTAGATACTTGAGTTACAGACATTTTACCTTTTGGATCACCTCAATTAGAGCTTTGTAGCTCAAGTTATGCCTAAAATACTACAAGGTGCTTAAGCTAAAAATGTTATACATAATGGTTTTACATTTCTACGATTTGGGCGATATGGACAATGTCTTCCTCCATAGTGACTTAAAGAAATTGAAATTACTCGAGGGGGTGAAAGCCAACAAACCATCTCAAAGTCTACAAGTTGAAATCCATCTGTGGATTAAAGTAAGCAAGTCAAAGTTGGCATGACAAGTTAACATATTTTCTGATCCAACTTGGTTTTGTCCAAACCAGATTAGATCATTCTCTTTTCATCAAGAAGGGGACTAACTTCAGGCCCTACTTGTATATGTTGATGATTTTATTATTGTTGGTGATGACTTGATCGAGTTTGCTCTCATCAAAGGCAAGCTCCATTCAGTTTTTGGAATCAAAGATCTTTGCATCTTAAAGTTCTTTCTTGGCTTGAAAATCATAAATTCAGATAAGGGAATTAATCTAAATCAGAGAAAGTATTTTCTAGACTTGATCAAAGATGTTGGCCTCATTGTGTTCATGTTAGTGAAAACACCTGTAGAATACCACACTAAGCCTAAAGTTGGTTCCAAACTTGTTTGTATTGAGCCTTACCCTTGATCCTTTGACTATAGAAAGTTTGTTGGGAGACTTATATATCTCACTAATACAATCTAACATTATGTATGCAACCCAACAACTAAGTCAACATATGCATGCACCTAGCAAGGATTATTACATAGTTGCCATACGAGATCTTCGACATAAGAACTCCCATGGTCTAGGCACTCTTCTCCCTAGAAATTCCCCATTTAATTATCTAGTTTTAGTGATTCTGATTAGGCTTCTTGCTCCAGTAGTCGCAGGTCTATGTCTGGCTATTGCTTCCAGCTTGGTAAGTCTTTGATTTACTGGAAATCAAAGAAGCAATCCACAATCCTACACTTATCCACAGAGATCGAATACATAGCTTTAGGTGATGCCACATTTAAGCTATTGTGGCTCACTTAGTTACTTCAAGATCTTAATGTCAATTTTGATTGTTCTATTATCCTATTATGTGATAATCAAAGTGCGCATCATCGCGCTACAAACCTGATATTCCATGAGCGCATAAAACACTTGAAAATTGATTCTCATTATATGTGTAAAAAGTTCTTGAGTGGAGTGTGAAAATTGCTTCAGGTTTCCTCTAACAATCAATTAACTGACATTTGTACAAAGCCTTTGCCTCCCGGTGTTTTTACCTCTGCTCTATCCAAGCTAGGCATGGTGAATGCTTACCACCCTTCAACTTGTAGGAAGGTCATAGAGTCTGTTGACTCCCCTAGTTGCACACTTTCTATGTGTCAACTAATTAGTTAGGAGTTAGTTATATGAGAAATGTTAGGGTGTGTTGGTTATAAAGTAGATTAACCTACACTTACTCTTTCCTCTATAAATATCATATCATTTATCTTTATTCATTAAGTGAAATAAATCAAAATTTATTTTCTCCATTTAGTCCTCGTATAGCTATTAAATAAAATTATGCTATCTAATTATTCTTATATATTAAATTTTAAATATTTTAGACATGGTGGATATGGTTTCTAATAAGAATTTCATTTGAATATATTGTTCTACACTTTATGTATAAAGTTTTTTTTACGATAATTATATTTTAATCATGAATTATTATGCAAGCAAATTTATATACTAATTACATCAAATGCATGTCATGTCCATGATAATTTCTAATTCATCAATAGTGTAAAAATATTTACCCTAATAGTGCTTAATAACTAAACTCTTCTAATGATCAAACTTAACTAATGTTTAAATCACAAATTATCCATTAAAAATAAGTAATGCAATAAAGTATACATGAAACTTTGATTATTGCTCTAATTAATATACTCCATATGGAAATTTATAATTGAACGGTTAGATTGGTAAAATTTTCATTTGTTAGACGATGTACTTAAAAAGTATACAAGTTTAACCTCTAATATCAATACATCTTATACATTCTTTTACTGAACTCATATCACGATTCATTCGAATTTTCTTTGTTTTAGTTTTGTCAATCTATATATTCTTAATTAAAGCTATAATATGTAATATGTTCATGCATGAATCTAATTGATCACTCAATTGAAATAATAAAATTTGATAGATTGGATGAATTGAGTTAACGATTATTAGTACATTACTAGATGGTTATAAATCAATCAGCACAATTTTTTGAACAAATAAATTGGACAATATAAATAAGTTTTCTAGGTTCATACTCCCATTTTATGTTCAAAAATATCCACATATTATGCACCTAATAAACTTAGCAATTCTCAAAGGATAATATCTTTGGATATTATTCATCATCTACTACATCAAATCCACTTTTTTTTATCACTCAAACTCCCCAATTTGTAAACATATAGATTCTTCTCTCTAATACTAGTTTATATTCACCCTCAAATATTGGAGATTTATACATATTGAACCAACAAAATATTTATTGCCCTTGGTGGTTAAGTAGCTTTGTTTTTCTATGTGTGAGAATGTGGCAATGTGGTGTAGTACTAGGGACTACCTGAAGAAAGTGGGCAACCACAATAACTACATAAAAAAGAAACAACCATACATTGGCCCATTTTAAATGAACCTGGAGTAAATGCAGGTTGCCCAAAATTTGAATGTGATGTCACACTTATCTTCTATTCTACCATAATTAGTACAACTAATTTGATTACAACTCACATGACTTTTATGACCCTTTCTCTTTTTTCCTCTGCTTTGAAGATCCCATTGCAAGAAGGGCCATTAAAAAAGGGTCTTAGAAACTGAATGGGAAACTTCTAAAAGTGTACATAACTCAACTCAACTTGTAGAATTGGTACGGTACTTTTTTTTCTATGTGATCCCTTATTCATCTCAATATTACTCACCACCCCAAGTTAGACTCTGAATCAAAAGCAATAATCAAAAAAGGCCTTGGAATAAGAGAGCCATTTTTTTTCTTCATCCCCCCTTGTGCTTTCCCTCATCTATTGCTGCCCTTTGTAATCATGAGTCCTTGTGCCATCATTGCTATAAAACTCTCTCTTTCTCTCTCTCACACATACACAGATACAAACACAAAATCACAGCTATGTCACTTTTCTCTTCTTTCACCCCTAGTAGTTTCCTAGCAAGTTTCTTCTCACCTATATAAACCCCTTCAAGCTTAATTGTTACACCTCACTATCATCTCTCAAGTCCCCTTTTTTTGTGCTTATTTACTTGTTATAATTAGTATTGTCATTATTATTATTCAGTTTTGCAAGAGAACCATAGTTCTTCTTCTTTTTCTCTGGAGGGATTTTGTTTTTATAAGGGGAAAAAAGGAAAAGGTATGTGCTCTTTCTCTTCAAAACAGACCCTTTATAATCCTCTCTCTTTGGCCCTTCCTCGTTCATGTCCTTCAAAGAAACACCACAAGCACCTTCGGTTGAGCGTGCTCAACAGGTACTGTTCTATATAGTCTTACTTCCTTCGTTTTTTTATCTGTTTACTTTGGTGCTTATGTTCTCATGTTTCAATGAAGTAGAATATAATAGCATAATTGGAAAAGTATTAAATATTGCCTTGTATTTCTATCTGGATAGACATTTAGAAACAAATCAAAGATGTAAAATGAATCGGAAGGAGTAGTTATTTTCTACCATGTTTTTGTGTGTGCGCATGTGTTGTCTGTATTGTTACATGTTATGTGTATGTGTTATTAACATGGGCTTGTATCTGATGGTGGATACAGAAGGAGGGTACAGTTGAGAGAAGCAAGGCAAAGGAAAAAGATGGTTGTGGTGAAAGCAGAGATTCAGATGAAAAACTTGAAACTGTACATGGAGAACCAAACCATCATAGAGGAGAATGACAAGTTGAGGAAAAAAGCCATGCTTCTGCACAAAGAGAATCAGGCACTATTGTCTCAGCTCCAAAAGAAGCTTTCTGAAGAAAACAACAATACCAACAAAAATTAGCTACATGCTAATATAATATGTATACAGTTTATTTAGTGTGGCCAAGACAAGAGACAAGAGTAGGAAAAAAATTCAAGGGTCTGTGTCTATGATCTTTTTTCTGATATGTTAGCCCTGTATCTTGACTTTGCTTTTTTCTTTGTTTTTTTTCTTTGGGTGGATCTTAGTTGGAGGCTAAATTAATTGAATTTTCTAGCAATAAGTTTAGGGTGATGAAATAAAGATGGATAGGTAAGATGCCAATTGTAAGCATTACATGGAATATAGAATTGCGCAATGTTGTATTAGTTCAAATTTGTCACTTCTTGTTTGTTTTCCTGATGATATGTTTAGGGAACATGTGACTGAATAATTTAATTAAAGTGAAGGTTTTTTTTTCATCTTGAACTTATGTTATGAGCCTTATAATTCACATATCATATTCAATTAACTGAATTAGTCCGTGACAATTAAGGTGAAGTTGACAATTTCATTTATGATTATATCGTTCAATAATATAATCACAACCCTTTTAAATTTGAGTAAGCATTTTTTATATAGTTTATTTATAATATTTTTAAAAAAACGGGAAAGGGTTGGTTTGTCCACTGTCCTGTGTTGCATGGTTCGTGATTTTCACTTTAGTACGTTTTGGAACTTTCGGTTCAAATAACTATTAGCAGCATTGCAGTAATTCCATTTTCAATAGAGTTCATAGTATGAGCAATTCATACGACCTGTTCTCTATCAAAGGTTTCAAACAAGTACGGTATATCATTAAATAATTTCAAATAAGATTAGAATTTAAGGTGAACCATAAGATAAAATAAGTAAATAAGATTAGCCTTTTAGGCTATATTAGAAGCTACCAATCTAATGATATACGAATTTCAATTAAATAAAAAGGAATCAAACAAGTATATCCCCCAGAGTGCCGTACCCTTATTATGTACCAAATAGTACTGCAATCTATGCCACACTAGTTGTCCAATAACATTCAAATGGTTAGCTTAACATGCATGTATTTGTGAAGACATTGTTATACACGAGCAGGGTACAATTTTGGATTACTTGATTTGACGCAATTCACAGTGGCTGAATATCAAAAGATGTGTTGGTTGTTGAAAGCCAACACAAATAGCAGAGCCAAAAGAAACTCGAGACCAAGATATTGACATAACTAACCAAGATAACACTACTAATCTTCTTAAATATAAGTTCTTATAGAGCACATTCCCAGCTATTATAGCTAGTTAACGGTAGATTTGTTCCAGATAACAAAAAAGTTGCCCCATCCAATACCCAGAAATGTTCTCCACTACCTACTTTCCCAATTCCTTTCTGCCGCATATAAACAAGGAGATTGTTGAGAAAGTAAATATCTGTTTGGTGGCCTAATTATACAAATAGAATTCGGGCAACAACACAATCCGATAATCAATGCTAACTCTGCAAACTATACTGAGACACCTTCTAACTTCAAGATATCAAAACTTACTTATGGACAACCTCAGCTGGAAATTAAGCGAACAATGATGGTCACATCACACATCCCAAGAGTGCTCTCCTTATAAGGTAAAAGAATTTTTTTAAAAAAAATCATAAGTATTTTTGTATTATTCTCCCCTTAGAATTAAAGTTTTATTTCAATTTCGCACAGATGAAGCATGGAAGAAAATCAGGGATTTGTTCATTATAATGTCTCACTGCTTTGATGTCCACCCTCCACAATTTGATTAGGTTCGATTTCCATAATTACACAAGTAGGGGAAGGATGTCTGCCAAGATTTAAACAAGGTTGATACAATATGCAGTAGCACTTCAAATTCTGAACAAATTTGAACCAGTTTCAAACTACAAAGTAGCCATTCAAAAGAAACTAGAGATGATCATTATCCAGTTTACTTCAATTCACTACAACAGACTCATCTGGATTTTAAGTTTGGCAAATCCCTAGAAAAGATACAGTAAACCTACAAGGTAACTTAAATTAATAACGACTAACCAAGAAAAAGTCATCATCATCAAGAACCTCGACATCTTTATTCCCAACAAAATGCTCTCGACCAATTTCCTTCACCAAATTGGCAAAGTCTATCCTTTTTTCCACGGGAAGAGGTACAAAGGGTAGCCTAAAAACTGGCCTGACAACACCAAGTTGAGCAAGCGCAGTGTTCAAACCGATAGGGTTTGGCATGTGGAAAAGCCAGTCAATCAGAGGCAAGAGCTTAGAATTTAGTGTAGAGTTTTTGCCCCCATACATGAGTTCTCGCATTAAACCAGGAACCAGGTTGCTTGTGACGGATATTACTCCGGTAGCCCCATAACCCCATCTAGCATCATGGCATTGATCATCATTCCCACTCCACACAACAATTCCATTATCTGTATACAGTTTGATTCTGTCATTCCCCACACACTCCTTGACACCAGCCAAGTTAGCACTTTCAGCCAAGGTTTGAATTACATGCGGTGGAATGTCTTGACCAGTCCGTCCAGGCACATTATAGATGATTGTGGGCCCCATGCAAAGCACATTTTGAAAGTGAGCAAGCATACCATCCAGGGAGGTTTTGCCATAGTAAGGGTTTATATGGAGGGCAGCATGCATTCCTACAGCAAAACCCTGCTCGGTGGCATGAATTGCTTCCCTGGTTGAGTTGCTTCCAGTGTTTCCAATAACCTTAATTTTCCCACCAAAACAGTTGACTGTATGTGCAATAAGCATTATGTGCTCTTCCCAGCTCATCAATTGGCCTTCGCCAGTTGTCCCACCAACAATAACACCTTCGGCTCCTTGTTCAATCTGCACATTCAACAAGTCATCATATGCTTCTAGATCAAATCGACCATCAGGTAGGTATGGAGTCTTAATGGCAGTGATCAATCTCAGACTCTTTATGTCCTCAGAAGAAGTCCTGTAAATACAATACAAACAGCTTCATTTGCGCAGAACGTTGATTATTTTGATCCGGAATTGTAATGAAACCAGTATGAACATTTTTTAATACACTACTTAATAACCAGATTTGGATTATATAGTAGGAATAAAATACAATTAATATATTCATCTGTACATGATCCTGGACAGATAATGAATCTGGACAGAATAATAACCTGAGCAAAACCCTGGGCTAACAGTTTAAAGCTCCCATTCATTGCATCGCAAATCAGAACAGAAGATCATTATCTGTGCCTCATCTACAGATCCTACCCAGGGCATGCATCCTATAGTTCCTCCCACCCAATTTACACAACACGCACATAACTACATATGATATATAAAGCATAGTCTCAAAACAAAAGACAAAAACAAATGAAATAATGAACCATACAGATGAATGAATCTAAAACAGCACATTTCAAACCCACCTATTTTTCAACTCAAAACTGCGCATTGGGAGGTGGAAATTGGGTTTCACGGCTGCTTGTGGAGGCTTCCAGCATGAATTCCTGATTAATAAAGACAAAAGTTTAACATCAACCATACAGAAATCTGGCAAGATTGATATGTTTGTGCAGGGCAATCAACAGTAATCACAATTCACAAATGACACACTGACAAAACCATATTGCCACTAAAAAAACAAATATAAAAAGAATAAGGATTAGCCATAGAAAAAATGTACAGAACAATCACCCACAAACAATGAGGGAGAGACACAGAGTCCACCCACGGACAAATCACATGTTATTCACTCTAGTTGATCATTTCACTACCTTTCATTACGCCAAACCAAAAAAACATTCTTACCCAATGCCCACGAAGAGGAAACTAAGAGGCATAATCGTTTAGCCAAGCTTACAAGTAGTAGGGAACAACAAAACTTCTAACAAACGCATACAGTAAATAGGACTCCCAGTTCATTACCATTTCATGTCTCTAAATGCAAAAGCACATTTTGGTCCTCGTAATCAATTATTTGCATGCATGGGTAGATTAATCATTAAAACCGATGGTATGATTAGGGTATAATTACCTTAATGTAAAAAAAAAAGCACAATAATGATAACAATCCTCTAAGTGTAAACTATAGAGTGCAGAAGGTGGATCCACATCCACTGATTATTTTATAATTTATATTCACGAAACCTATAAATTCAGCGCCCAACAATGCATTAACGAAACATATTCGAGCATAATCCACATGCATAATGAAAATCAGCACTAAAATGTAGATTTTATTGTTTTCGAAAATTATAATGAGAGACATCATCAATAAATAACAGTAGAAGTTGGATTTCCGATTTACAAGTTCCAAAATTGAAAAAGGAAAAAGCGAAATAGAAGAAGGTGAGGAAATAGTAGAACCTGGTGTTGGTGGTGACATCGGAGGAGGGAAGCGGAAAAGAGGTAGTTCTGAAGGAGAGGGTCTTCAAAATGACCATTGCTGCACGGTGGAGAAGATCCGAATCGGTGAAGGAGGATTCGAACGGAAAACCCTAAAACGGTGTCGTTTGATGATGGTGACAGTAGAGGAAGTGAAATTGGCGGCGAAGAAGGACGCTGTTGAGTTAAGCTTTTCTGTGTGCTGTGTGCCAAACAAATGGAGACTTACTTATTCAACTAATAATCAAGCATTTAATAATTCTTAATTTTTATAATACTCATTTTGTGGGCTGGATCAAGCTCCTAATACCTATTTTAACAATTTTTGTTTTGTTTTGTTTTGTTTTCTAGATATTCTCATAGTAAATAACTATGAGATTAATCTCACGCTTTAATAGTAAGTCAGTGTACAAAGTGTATAATTTTTGTTTTGTTTTATAGAAAATGTAGTGAGTTGACCATAAGGCGTTTTCATTCATGAAAGTTGATGATTAAACTCTCAAACTACTTTATTAAAGGAAAAGATATTAAACCATTACATATATTAATGTTATTCTATTTTAATAACTCATAGACATACAACATCATTCCACAATTAATATAACATTATATATATACTACTATTTATTTATTTATTTAATGAATAATAACATTTATTTTATTTCATCATTTCACTGGTCTATTTAGAGTAATTGTGAGTTTTTGGTTTTTGTTTTAAAAAGTAAATTTAAAAATAAAATATGTTCGGTAAAAATAGTGCTATATTGAGTTTTAATTTATTTTCAAAACGACTTTTAGTCATATTTGAAAACAAAGAAAAATGGTTTCTTCATTTTTGTTTCAAGTTTTATAAAGCTCTGAACCTAAACCAAAACCTACCACCACTGCCTCCAATCACCATCACCATCACGAAACTACCATCATCGCACCACAGTTACCATGGTTGCCACCATCAGTGTAAACACCGCCATCACCACTACTAACTCATGATCATTACCACCATTATCAAAACCTCCACCTATGCAACCATTGTCATTGCCACTGTCGTCAACACCATAACCATTATCACCACCATAACCTCAAACCATCACTATCATTACCATCACCACTGTTGTCACCAATACTGCAACTGTAACACCCTCTGTTACACCTTAATAAATTCTAGAAAAACTCATAATTTTTTTTTTTACTAAAGATATGATTGTTAAAAAGAAACTATCGGAATAAATTATATACATTATTTCTGAAATACCTCACAAATATTATTAAAAACTTTATAAAGTATTTGTACATTCATCCGAAGAAAATAAACATTAAACATTATAAGAAAGAGAGGAAACTCCATGGCCCAGAAGCAGTTACTTATTAACATTATTTATTCATTGGACCACGGTATTCATACCGAGCTCCCTTTCTAGAACGTGCTATATTTACTGCTGAAATTCTTCGATCCTTCCCTCTGAATCATCAATTTAGAATATATGAAACAAAAACACGGAGAAAGGAGTGAGAAACAGAATATAATATTTCCGAATAAGACATAAGCAACAAAGGGTTTTCACAACCAATACATAATAATATCAATCACAATCACATACACAATCAATTATGAATGCATGAATGTTATGCAATATCTTCATCATAACTTATCTATATATGTGGGCCCTTAAATTTTAATTTGCACTGGGCCAACCAGGAGTTTACACTGTTCCATAAGTCCGGATAATAATAATATGAACAGCTCAACTGGCATGGAAACACTTAGAGACTAGTCAGATTGAGAAAGTTTTTATTGTGAAAGTACCCGACACTAGGGAGCTACCCCAGGTCCCCTGAAGCACCCTTTCACACTCTCTCATCCCAAGGCTCGTAAATAAGCCTCCTCTAATGTATCCTCGGTTTCTATAATCCGTCCCCAGACAATATTATTTCATTTCACTTTCATTATCCATGATGCATGAACTACTCGCGTATTGAGTTGGTTAAGGCTTTTAGAAACTCAATTATTAAATCCCTTAAAGGTTTACAATATCATTTCAATAAACTGTACATTTTCTCAGTTCTCTGAATTTCTATCCCACAGAAATAAATTTGGTACAGTTTTTGAATCTCACTGAAATTGAGTTTCTAAGCCTTAAATATCTAAAAACTTTATCATATAAAACTTTACATAATCTTTCTCAAATTAAATCTTAACAAAATCAAATTTAGGAATCTCAATTATTTCCAAATATATTTAGTTATTAAGTTGGAAAAAATAAAACAATTTTCTTTCAAAAAAAATTTTGTTTTATTAAAAGAGAATAATTATTAACCAAAAATACTTAAAATTATAAAATTTTTCTTTAACTCAAGATTTAATTAAATAAATTCTCATAAAATATTTTCTTTCTAAAATAAATACTAATTTTTATTTTTATTTTTCTAAATATTGAAAATAAAGTTAATAAAAATAATTTCTAAGAAGAAATAAAAGATAATAAAATTTAAAGAGTAAGGTAAGAAATTCTTACTGAATTTTAGCTTTCCGTCATGCTCGCTATATGCTCAAACTCCACATTACAATATCATCAATCAAAATCAAACAATATCAATCATAACTAAATATCATCAATCAATCAATCATAATCAAATCATAATCAAATCAATTAAATATCATTAATACATATCATAATACAAAATTTAATGATTATTAATATAGTCAATTTTAGTCCTTTTGGTCAATTCCTCGCATAGGTATATGTAAGTCCATATAATCCAGTCCTTGCATAGGTATAGTTCAGTCCATATGGGTCATAATGGTCCAAGTCCTTGCATAGGTATAGTCCAGTCCATATAGGTCATAATGGTCCAAGTCTTTGCATAGGTATGTTAGAGTTAGTTAACCGGATATTTAATTTAAAATTTATTAAAAATGTTAAGTTAAAAAGTTAATATTTTAAAATAATAATATTATTAAATTTAAAAGGAGTAGGGGACTCCTCCCATTATTCTTATGTCTTTTCATATTATAATTCTTATCTCACTCCCCCTTACCTTGAGTCGTTACCAAAAAGAGATTTGCTTTGCGCCTCCGATTTCTAGAAATATTAATATCAATCTTATTTTAGTATAAGCATAAGACGAAGATTAAGATTACTACTTAAAACAGAAATGGTAAATTCTGAATAGTGAATAGTGAATAGTGAATAGTGAATAGTAAATCGTGAATAGTAACAGTGAATAGTAAAACGTGAATAGTGACAGTAAATAGTAAAACGTGAATAGTAACGGTAAATAGTAAATCGTGAATAGTAACGGTAAATAGTAACAGTAAATAGTAATTTACTATTTGAATAGTAATTTACTATTAAAATAGTAATTTACTAGTGAAATAGTGTTTACTATACAGAATAGTAACTTAAAATAATATTATTTTCAGTATAATAACAGATTTCTAAAAACGATATAAAAATAATCTAAAAAAATATAAAAGAGAAGTATTCTTACCTTAGGATTTTGGCAGAACCTTCTCTCCAAAAACTTTTCTTCTCTCTCTCACTTCCACCACTATCTCACTAGCACTACTGTATTAAGAAAACTTAATCTGAAATTGTGAATTCTAAAGAAGAAATCCTTCGGTATTTATAGGAAAAAAATTTTACTATGCATTTCATTATTTTAATATAAAAGTACTATGCATTTTTGAATTTTTTATTCCAGGTTACTATGCATTCTTTGAAAATTTCGTACATGCACAGTGTTTTGTATAGTAACTGTCGGCAGAATTATTAAGCCAAATAGTAACCTTTCACTCGGTATATTTTAAATATTCAAAATGAGTCCTTTTTGAAATTTAGCGATATTATATCAGTCCTCACTAATTTTATACTGAGTAATATAAAGTTGAAATTTTAAAAATCTAAAATTTTCTGTTAATAAAAATTTATTGATACGTTTCTAATTTTTTAACGATTAGAAAAAATCAAGATTTTTCTCAAACCGATAATTTTTAGATAAGTCTACTTGAAATGGATTTTAGAAAATTTTCTTATAATTTCAATTCACTTTCTTGTAAATATTTTTAATTTAAGTCACTTATATGAATTTAAAATTATTTAAAAAAATATTATTTTTATTAAAAATTTCCAAAATTCCAAAAAATTCCAAAAAATCATAAATAATACGTAGATTAAAAAGTTCTAAAGAACCATAATTTAATTCCTTCAAAATTTTAATATAAAAATAAAAATAGGGGTGTTACAACTCTACTCCCCTTAGAAAATTTCGTCCTCGAAATTTACATAATCAGTAAAACAAATGAGGATGAGACTCTTTCATCTCAGTTTCTAGTTCCCATGTAGCATCTTCTCCTCTCGTTTCACTCCAAATAACCTTTACAAGCGGAATTGTCTTGTCTCTTAATTGTTTTATTCTTCTGTCACTTATTCTAACAGGTGGTGCATCATATGTAAGATTATCTTTAACTTGTATGACATCAGGTTCAATAACATGTGTAGGATCAGATATATACTTTCGCAAGTTTGACACATGAAAAACATTATGGATATTAGAAAGAAAAGGTGGTAATGCTATTTGGTAGGCAAGGGGACTAACTTTATGAATTATTTGGTATGGACCGATAAATCTAGGAGTTAGTTTTCGAGATTTCATTGCCCGACCGACCCCAGTCATAGGTGTGACTTTCAAGAATACATGATCGCCTTCTTGAAATTCGAGCGGCTTTCTTCTTTTGTCATAGTAACTTTTCTGCCTGCTCTGTGTTGCCTTCATCTTTTCCTGAACTATTTTGATTTTATCCGTGGTTTGTTGTACCAACTCTGGTCCTAGCATCAAGTTTTCACCAGTCTCAAACCAACATAGCGGGGTCCTACATTTTCTTCCATATAATGCTTCAAAAGGTGCCATGCCAATGCTAGCATGGAAACTGTTGTTGTAGGTAAACTCCACATATGGTAAGAATTGATTCCAACTTCCTTTATGCTCTAACACACAAGCTCGTAACAAGTCCTCTAGAGATTGGATTGTTCTTTCTGATTGTCCATCCGTCTGAGGATGATATGCTGAACTCAGACGCAGTCTTGTTCCCAAAGCCTTGTGCAAGCTCTTCCAGAATTGTGATGTAAAGCGAGGGTCCCGATCAGAAATGATACTTGAAGGAATTCCATGCAATCTCACAATCTCCTCGATGTATAATTTTGCCAGCTTCTCCATAGAGTAACGAATATTGATGGGAATAAAGTGGGCAGACTTTGTTAGTCTATCAACTATTACCCATATCGAATCATGTCCTAATGGAGTTTTGGGTAAAGAAGTCACAAAATCCATGGTAATGCTATCCCATTTCCATTCTGGTATTTCCATTGATTGTAGCATTCCAGGGGGTTTTTGATGTTCCACTTTAACCTTCTGGCAAATTAGACATGCAGCCACATACTCTGCCACCGCTTTCTTCATTCCAGGCCACCAAAATAACTTCTTCAAATCTTGATACATTTTAGTAGCTCCGGGATGAATGCTCATATAACTTTTATGGCCTTCTTCTAGAATTGCTTTCCTCAACTCCTCTTTGTCAGGGATACACACTCGATCCTTATATCTCAATAATTGGTCGTTTCCCACATTGAACTCGACTTCTTTTCCTTGTTTCAAGAGTTCTTTCTTCTCTTGCAGGAATTCATCCTCTCGTTGAGCCTCTAAAACTTGTCTCAGGAATTCACTTGTAACTTGCAACGCTCCCAATCTGTAGCTGTTAGCATTAACCTTTACTGCTAGGTTAAGATCTCTGAAGTTCTCTATTAATTCCAACTCTTTAATCATCATTGTGGATGCATGTAGAGACTTTCGACTTAAAGCATCAGCTACTACGTTCGCTTTTCCAGGATGGTATTGTAACTCAAAGTCGTAGTCCTTTAAGAACTCCATCCATCTCCGTTGCCTCATGTTTAACTCCTTTTGATCGAATAAATACTTGAGACTCTTATGATCGCTAAACACATCGAATGTTGCACCATATAGATAATGCCTCCAAATCTTTAAGGCAAAAACTACAGCGGCTAACTCTAAGTCATGGGTAGGGTAGTTAATCTCATGTTGCCTTAATTGACGTGACGCATAGGCTACAACCTTCTTGTCTTGCATGAGTACACTTCCTAGTCCTTGTTTAGACGCATCACAGTAAACTTCAAAACTTCGATGTGGATCAGGGAGTACTAACACTGGCGCAGAAGTAAGTCGATCTTTCAGCTCTTGGAAACTATTCTCGCATTGTGTCGTCCACACAAAAGGTTGTCCTTTCCGTGTTAGCTTGGTCAATGGGTATCCTAGCTTTGAAAATCCTTCAATGAATCTCCTATAGTATCCAGCCAAGCCCAAGAAACTTCTAATCTCAGTGATCGTGGTTGGTCTCTCCCATTTTAAAACCGCCTCCACCTTGGAAGGGTCTACAGCTATTCCTCCTTGACTAATTACATGTCCTAAAAAGTTCACTTCTTCCAACCAGAATTCACACTTCGACAGCTTTGCATATAGTTGTTTCTTTTTCAGGATTTCCAACACGACCTTCAAATGTTCAACATGTTCTTCTCTGCTTTTAGAGTACACTAATATATCATCAATGAACACCACTACAAATTTATCTAGATATGGATGAAAAATCCTATTCATGTAATCCATGAATACGGCTGGTGCATTAGTTACACCAAAAGGCATTACTAGATATTCGTAATGGCCATAGCGTGTTCTAAAAGCAGTTTTCGATACATCTTCTTTCTTCACCCTTATTTGATGGTACCCAGACCTCAAATCAATTTTGGAGAACACCGTGGCACCACGCAGCTGATCCATCAAGTCGTCAATCCTTGGTAGAGGATATCTGTTCTTGATTGTCACCTTGTTCAGTTGTCGATAATCTACACACAACCTCATGCTACCATCCTTCTTCTTAACCAACAACACTGGTGCACCCCAGGGGGATACACTGGGTCGTATAAACTGCTTCTCTATCATCTCTTCAAGTTGTTTTTTCAACTCTGTTAATTCTAGAGGTGACATTCGGTATGGTGCAATTGAAATGGGTCCAACTCCAGGTACTAGATCAATGGAAAATTCTACATCTCTTTCTGGGGGTAAACCAGGGATATCTTCAGGAAAAACGTCAGGAAATTCACACACAACCGGCAGATTTTTGATTTTTGATTCTTGCTCTCCTTTCGTTGAAAGCAATAGCATGAATCCTTGAGCCCCTCCTTTTAAAGAGGCACTCACTTGGTTGGCGGTTAGAAATCTCGAATCCTCAGGATTCAAATTCACTGGTTCTTTAAACATTATGGTTTTATTATGACAATCTATTAGAACATGATTGTCAGACAACCAATCTAGCCCAATAATAACTTCTAAGCCAGAAAGGGGTAAACAGAAAAGATTAGCCTTAAAGTCCCTACCATCTATGACAATAGGGCATTTCCAACAAGCTTTAGAAGTGACAATGGGATTGTTTCCAGGAGTATGTACAGATAAGTCAAATGGAAGTTCTATCACAGGTAATTTTAGTTTTTCTACACAGTCATTGGCAATAAAGGAATGTGATGCACCTGAGTCATACATAACAGTTAAAGAAATCTTATTAATGATACACTTACCTTCTACCATGGAATCAGCATGAGATGCTTCTTCTCCAGTGATTGCAAAAACCTTTCCTTTTGCTTTCGGCCTTCCGACTGCACTGTGCGCGCCTCCTTGAGTATTTATGCTTGTACTTGCACCTTCAGGGTTTTCTCTCTTCATCTCTGGGCAATCCTTGATGTGATGACCTGGTTTGTTACACTTAAAGCAAACATAAGTGTTTTTAGGACAATCCCTTTTCAAATGGGGTCCTCCACAGATAAAACATTTAAAATTTGGTGCAGATGTTGGATAATAGCTTCCAGTTGAAGCTTGGGGTCTGTTAGGAACAGATGCTGCTCCAAACCGGCGAAATGGTGCTTGGTAAGGCTTATTCCTTCTGAAATCTCTTCTTTGGTGATGGTGAGGTCCTCCACTTCTTATCTCTCCTGCCTTGTGAATGGGCTCACGACTTTTGGTCATTCTATCCTTATGGTCTTCTTCAAAGATCCTGCAGCGATTTACCAATACAGAAAATTCACGGATTTCCTGCATTCGTATAGCTTCCTTAATTTCTGGCCGCAGTCCATTTACAAACTTTGCACACCGATCTCTTTCATTAGTAGCATCATTATAATGAGAATGAAAACGAGATAGCTCTTCAAACCTGGATGCGTACTCTCCAACGGTCATATTTCCTTGGGTCAGCGACAGGAATTCGAATTGTCTTTTCTCTTTAACATCAGCTGGAAAGTATTTCTCTAGAAACATATCCTTGAAATAGTCCCAAGTGATCTCCACGTCGTTGACTTCGAATTGTTTACGCATGCTATCCCACCAATGTTCGGCATCCTCAGATAAGGCATAAGTAGCGAAGACTACCTTATCAGCTTCATCACATTGCAATGCTCGAAAGATCTTCTCTATCTCTCGAATCCAGATTTGTGCTCCATCGGGGTTATAATCAAGCATTTAATAATTCTTAATTTTTATAATACTCATTTTGTGGGCTGGATCAAGCTCCTAATACCTATTTTAACAATTTTTGTTTTGTTTTGTTTTGTTTTCTAGATATTCTCATAGTAAATAACTATGAGATTAATCTCACGCTTTAATAGTAAGTCAGTGTACAAAGTGTATAATTTTTGTTTTGTTTTATAGAAAATGTAGTGAGTTGACCATAAGGCGTTTTCATTCATGAAAGTTGATGATTAAACTCTCAAACTACTTTATTAAAGGAAAAGATATTAAACCATTACATATATTAATGTTATTCTATTTTAATAACTCATAGACATACAACATCATTCCACAATTAATATAACATTATATATATACTACTATTTATTTATTTATTTAATGAATAATAACATTTATTTTATTTCATCATTTCACTGGTCTATTTAGAGTAATTGTGAGTTTTTGGTTTTTGTTTTAAAAAGTAAATTTAAAAATAAAATATGTTCGGTAAAAATAGTGCTATATTGAGTTTTAATTTATTTTCAAAACGACTTTTAGTCATATTTGAAAACAAAGAAAAATGGTTTCTTCATTTTTGTTTCAAGTTTTATAAAGCTCTGAACCTAAACCAAAACCTACCACCACTGCCTCCAATCACCATCACCATCACGAAACTACCATCATCGCACCACAGTTACCATGGTTGCCACCATCAGTGTAAACACCGCCATCACCACTACTAACTCATGATCATTACCACCATTATCAAAACCTCCACCTATGCAACCATTGTCATTGCCACTGTCGTCAACACCATAACCATTATCACCACCATAACCTCAAACCATCACTATCATTACCATCACCACTGTTGTCACCAATACTGCAACTGTAACACCCTCTGTTACACCTTAATAAATTCTAGAAAAACTCATAATTTTTTTTTTTACTAAAGATATGATTGTTAAAAAGAAACTATCGGAATAAATTATATACATTATTTCTGAAATACCTCACAAATATTATTAAAAACTTTATAAAGTATTTGTACATTCATCCGAAGAAAATAAACATTAAACATTATAAGAAAGAGAGGAAACTCCATGGCCCAGAAGCAGTTACTTATTAACATTATTTATTCATTGGACCACGGTATTCATACCGAGCTCCCTTTCTAGAACGTGCTATATTTACTGCTGAAATTCTTCGATCCTTCCCTCTGAATCATCAATTTAGAATATATGAAACAAAAACACGGAGAAAGGAGTGAGAAACAGAATATAATATTTCCGAATAAGACATAAGCAACAAAGGGTTTTCACAACCAATACATAATAATATCAATCACAATCACATACACAATCAATTATGAATGCATGAATGTTATGCAATATCTTCATCATAACTTATCTATATATGTGGGCCCTTAAATTTTAATTTGCACTGGGCCAACCAGGAGTTTACACTGTTCCATAAGTCCGGATAATAATAATATGAACAGCTCAACTGGCATGGAAACACTTAGAGACTAGTCAGATTGAGAAAGTTTTTATTGTGAAAGTACCCGACACTAGGGAGCTACCCCAGGTCCCCTGAAGCACCCTTTCACACTCTCTCATCCCAAGGCTCGTAAATAAGCCTCCTCTAATGTATCCTCGGTTTCTATAATCCGTCCCCAGACAATATTATTTCATTTCACTTTCATTATCCATGATGCATGAACTACTCGCGTATTGAGTTGGTTAAGGCTTTTAGAAACTCAATTATTAAATCCCTTAAAGGTTTACAATATCATTTCAATAAACTGTACATTTTCTCAGTTCTCTGAATTTCTATCCCACAGAAATAAATTTGGTACAGTTTTTGAATCTCACTGAAATTGAGTTTCTAAGCCTTAAATATCTAAAAACTTTATCATATAAAACTTTACATAATCTTTCTCAAATTAAATCTTAACAAAATCAAATTTAGGAATCTCAATTATTTCCAAATATATTTAGTTATTAAGTTGGAAAAAATAAAACAATTTTCTTTCAAAAAAAATTTTGTTTTATTAAAAGAGAATAATTATTAACCAAAAATACTTAAAATTATAAAATTTTTCTTTAACTCAAGATTTAATTAAATAAATTCTCATAAAATATTTTCTTTCTAAAATAAATACTAATTTTTATTTTTATTTTTCTAAATATTGAAAATAAAGTTAATAAAAATAATTTCTAAGAAGAAATAAAAGATAATAAAATTTAAAGAGTAAGGTAAGAAATTCTTACTGAATTTTAGCTTTCCGTCATGCTCGCTATATGCTCAAACTCCACATTACAATATCATCAATCAAAATCAAACAATATCAATCATAACTAAATATCATCAATCAATCAATCATAATCAAATCATAATCAAATCAATTAAATATCATTAATACATATCATAATACAAAATTTAATGATTATTAATATAGTCAATTTTAGTCCTTTTGGTCAATTCCTCGCATAGGTATATGTAAGTCCATATAATCCAGTCCTTGCATAGGTATAGTTCAGTCCATATGGGTCATAATGGTCCAAGTCCTTGCATAGGTATAGTCCAGTCCATATAGGTCATAATGGTCCAAGTCTTTGCATAGGTATGTTAGAGTTAGTTAACCGGATATTTAATTTAAAATTTATTAAAAATGTTAAGTTAAAAAGTTAATATTTTAAAATAATAATATTATTAAATTTAAAAGGAGTAGGGGACTCCTCCCATTATTCTTATGTCTTTTCATATTATAATTCTTATCTCACTCCCCCTTACCTTGAGTCGTTACCAAAAAGAGATTTGCTTTGCGCCTCCGATTTCTAGAAATATTAATATCAATCTTATTTTAGTATAAGCATAAGACGAAGATTAAGATTACTACTTAAAACAGAAATGGTAAATTCTGAATAGTGAATAGTGAATAGTGAATAGTGAATAGTAAATCGTGAATAGTAACAGTGAATAGTAAAACGTGAATGGTAACAGTAAATAGTAAAACGTGAATAGTAATGATAAATAGTAAATCGTGAATAGTAACGGTAAATAGTAAATCGTGAATAGTAATTTACTATTTGAATAGTAATTTACTATTGAAATAGTAATTTACTAGTGAAATAGTGTTTACTATACAGAATAGTAACTTAAAATAATATTATTTTCTGTATAATAACAGATTTCTAAAAACGATATAAAAATAATCTAAAAAAATATAAAAGAGAAGTATTCTTACCTTAGGATTTTGGCAGAACCTTCTCTCCAAAAACTTTTCTTCTCTCTCTCACTTCCACCACTATCTCACTAGCACTACTGTATTAAGAAAACTTAATCTAAAATTGTGAATTCTAAAGAAGAAATCCTTCGGTATTTATAGGAAAAAAATTTTACTATGCATTTCATTATTTTAAAATAAAAGTACTATGCATTTTTGAATTTTTTTATTCCAGGTTACTATGCATTCTTTGAAAATTTCGTACATGCACAGTATTTTGCATAGTAACTGTCGGCAGAATTATTAAGCCAAATAGTAACCTTTCACTCGGTATATTTTAAATATTCAAAATGAGTCCTTTTTGAAATTTAGCGATATTATATCAGTCCTCACTAATTTTATACTGAGTAATATAAAGTTGAAATTTTAAAAATCTAAAATTTTCTGTTAATAAAAATTTATTGATACGTTTCTAATTTTTTAACGATTAGAAAAAATCAAGATTTTTCTCAAACCGATAATTTTTAGATAAGTCTACTTGAAATGGATTTTAGAAAATTTTCTTATAATTTCAATTCACTTTCTTGTAAATATTTTTAATTTAAGTCACTTATATGAATTTAAAATTATTTAAAAAAATATTATTTTTATTAAAAATTTCCAAAATTCCAAAAAATTCCAAAAAATCATAAATAATACGTAGATTAAAAAGTTCTAAAGAACCATAATTTAATTCCTTCAAAATTTTAATATAAAAATAAAAATAGGGGTGTTACAGCAACCATAACCACTGCCGCCATCACTACCACCTTGTCATTGTCATCACCACCACCATTACCACCATAGTAGTTGTCATGGTCACCATTATTGTCGCTACCATTACCACCACAACAGTCGTCATGCCCACCATCATTACCGCCACCACTATTATTGTTATTATCACCACCACCACAACAATCGTCGTGGCCACCATCATTACCGTCACCATTTCTACTACCGCCACTATTACATCATCACCACCATAACAGTTATCATGACCACCATCATCACCATCGCCATTACCCCCACCATCATCACCACCATAACCACCTCACCACTATCATTACCATCGTCGTTGTTGTCATCATCACCACCACCATCGCTACCAGCACTGTTATTCAAGTGGCCTCAATACTCAAGAGGGGGGGTGAATTGAGTTTTAAAACTTTTGATTGGAATACCTTTGAAATTGATTTCTATAACCAAGTTTATGAGAGTATGCAAGTAAAAAACAAGTTAAGGAAAATATGCAATGCACTACAAGGGTAAATATTGCTGAGGCGATTTAGCAAACACTTGGTGTGCAGTATTTGAAGTATAACAAATTAAGCAAGTTCAAGTATGATCTTCACAAACAATCAACACCAATCAATTAATATGCAGTATATGAAAGTAAAAGAGTAAGGAAGAGAAGCTTGCAAACCGATATAACGAGTTCCACCAAAACCAGTGTACGTCTCGCCTCTAAGCAACCCACTTAGAGGATTTCCACTATTGAAGTTTAGAGATACAAGCTATGAGCAATTGCAGCTTCCTAGTGTCCCACACTCAAGAACTCAATCCTCACTAGCACTAGGGCAACCCACCCAATCTCTCAAACTCTCAATACCCAAAGGTTGAACCCCAACCTTTGTGACCACTCAACCTAGAGTGAAAATCTTTGGTGTTTGTGAAGTGTTTACAAGTGAATGACTCTCTTAACAAAGTGAATAGACAATGATAGCTCACACACTTTCTAATCTCTCAAGATGAGAGGATATACAAATGAAATTTAAGATACAAGAAATAGGGCTTACAAAGCACAAAATAGAGCAAAGGATTTGTGGCTTCTTGGTGTGTCTTTGTGCTTGTGTTCCTCTTCAATTTATAGAACCATTTGAGGTGTTGAGGTGTGCCTTTCTTCTTCCTAGCCGTTGCACTTAGTGGGTTTTTGAAGAATAGTGGAGACATGAGCTGGTTTCCCACTTAAATGTGTTTTTCCACTACTGTAATCGATTACACCCTCGCGTTGTAATCGATTAGCTTCAAGTCAGAGGGTCCATAATCGATTATTTCATTTCCTGTAATCGATTAGAATCTGTACCTGATGCATTTAATCTGATTTCGCAGCTTCCTAATCGATTAGCATGTCTTGTAATCGATTACCTTAATTCCAGTGGCTTTCTAATCGATTGTATAGCTTCCTTAATCGATTAGACATCATACCTGATGCATTTAATCCCATTTTTGATAGTTGTAATCGATTAGTTCAAGTGCGTAGTCGATTATCTTAATTCCAGTGACTTCATAATCGATTAGCTTCATTTCTATAATCGATTAGCTCATTGCCTGAATCAATTTCTTCCAAAACAGAGTGTTCCTAATCGATTAGCATAAGTGACCTAATCGATTAGCTTCGCTGTTACTCAGCACCTGATTCCATATCTTTGATTTTGCACAGATTTCTTCAAGAGTGCTTGTCATTATCAAAATCTTTGAACATCCTTGAACCTGTATACATATTCAAACACATTCTCCCCCTTTTTGATGATGACAACTATGTTCATCTCTTGAGGGTTGTTAGTTAAGCAATTTAAACTTATCTCTAATTTTATCTCTTTGCAAAAACATCTCTGCTGCATTATCTCTTTGTAATCAGTTTCAAATAGCAGATTATTTATTTACCAAGTTCAAAAATCAGAATCATTATCTCTTAACTAAATCATTATCACATTCAGCAGCAAATAATTTCTTATCTCTTATCTCTTATCGCTTATCTCTTATCTCTTATCTCTTATCGCTTATCTCTTATCTCTTATCTCTTAATAAATCTCCCCCTATCAAAAGGAATTTATTAAACCTATCTTTTTCAGATTTTTAACAAGATGATAAGTTAAACAAGATATGAACAATTATTCTTCTCCCCCTTTGGAATCATCAAAAGTAATTCGTGCAATTAATGAGATATATGATGAACTGAAAATTTTATTGAATTTCAAAGCATAGTGGGGAATTACATGAAGCAAAACGTGCAGAATTGAAAAGGAACAAAACAAAACATAAGCACCCTAAAATAGAAATCATAACAAAGGATCTAATTATCCGGATTAAAAAAGCGAATTTCAGCGATTTGATGGACAACTCTTCATAGCGTTGTTGCATCATCTCGAAGTGTTGCTGCTCGGTCATTGAAAACTCTTGAAAGGAGTTTTCAAGGCGATCGAAGCGGCGGTCAAGATGGGCGTAGAGTGATGCAAAGGGGTCAGTAGGAGCAGATGAAGAGGCTTGAGGTGCAGCTTGTGGTTGAGGAGGAGGAGGAATGGGTTCTTCTTCAGCAGGAGCTTCGAAGGGAATGTTGGCATCAATGCCCTCCATTCGTGAGTACCATGCTCCATGCGTAAAAACAAGACCCATTTTGGTGAGGTGATGGGTGCCAATGCAAGCTCTTGGTGGCACTTTTTCTGATAATTCTCCAGCCAAGTCTACTCCACAATATTTGAAAATTTTAGTAAGGAGAATACCATAAGGGAGTTTTTGTTGGTCCTTGGCGTGGCGCATATAAAATTTGACCAACTGAACCCAGTTGATCTCCTTATGATTCAGCATTGCCCACATCAAGAGGACATCATCCTCTTCTACCAAAGCATAGTTCCCACCATGAGGAACAATCATCTTGACCAAGAAAAAGTGAAGTAAACGGTTATTCATGGTCAAGTGACCTACCAACTTATGGTTGCTCTGGGGGAGAGCAGCCTTCCATAATGAGCGGCGGGCGGTTAGAGCATTAAAGCCCCATTCGTCTTCTGGTTCTCCTCCATCAAAGTCAGCATTGTTGAGAGGCAGTTGGGAAATCTCTGCAAATTGAGCATTTGTGAGCTTGATGGTTGTGTTCTTCACTTTGGACTCAACCATGCCATTTACAAGCCGGAGGTTGCAGTAAAATACCCTTATTAGTTCAGGGTAGTACTCTTCTTCCTTGAGGGAGAGGAAAGGAAAGAGGTTGTAGTGGTGAAGGCTTTGAGTGAAGGTTAGGCTGGGGTTGTCGAAGGTGTCAGCAATGGTGTAGTGGGGGGTCATTATCTCCTTTTCAGAAAAGTTTTTCATGAAATTTTGGAGGTCTCTAGGAGAAGCAAAGAACCTTGAAAAATCAAGGGGGTTATGGGCTTGAGCTACGGAAGACCTTGCTCTCTTGACATTCCGAGATGAAGACATGGTAAAGAAGGCAAAGAAGAAGATGAAGAGAGAAGAATGCTTGAGAGTTTTGGAGAGGTTTGAGAGGAAGGAGGTAGTGTGAGATGAGAAGGTGAAGAGAGGGGTATATATAGGTGAGAATTAGGTTTAGGAATGAGGGAAGTAGGTTTAGAAAGGAGTGAAGTGAGTTAAGAGAGGGAGTGGTTCGAGTATGCCTTGGAAATTGCAATATTGACTCTTCAGAACCGAGGCTAATCGATTACGAGACAGTGCGTAATCGATTAGCTCACTGTTTCTGGGGAATTCCAAACGTTTCGTGCAGAGCGTAATCGATTAGAGCCTTTGACTAATCGATTAGTAAAGAAACAGAACCGTCCTAATCGATTGAAGCAAGATGGTAATCGATTATAGAGAAGTGGAAACGTTTTGTACCTGAAACAGAGGCTGTGTAATCGATTGTGGATCAAGGGCAATCGATTAGATTAGAAACAGAATCATTGTAATTGATTAGAGGCTTTGACTAGTCGATTATAAAGGAAACAGAAGCATAGTAATCGATTGTGAGGATGCATGTAATCGATTATTGATTCAAAAACTTCAGGTTTTTCATACAGCAAAGTTCCAAACACGACATGTAATATTAATGAGTCCTACCATTTTTCTAATCATGCCATACAACATATTTTTATCAAAATACTCCATCATTCAAACACAATTTGACATGTCAAGAATGCCTAATTCTCTTCTAATGTGAATGAATTGTTCTCTAGCCAAGGGTTTTGTGAAGATATCTGCTAGTTGCCTAGAAGTTTCAACATGCTCAAGTACACAATCCCCTTTTAACACATGATCTCTAATGAAATGATGCCTAATCTCAATATGCTTGGTTCTAGAGTGCATTACAGGATTCTTTGAGATATTAATGGAACTAGTATTATCACATTTGATGGGTACTTTGTTTAAAACAATGCCAAAATCAAGAAGTTGTTGTCTCATCCAAAGAATTTGAGCACAACAACTACCGACGGCTACATATTCTGCCTCAGTCGTAGATAATGCAACACTTGCTTGCTTCTTGCTATGCCAAGAAACAAGGGAGCTACCAAGTAAATGACATGTGCCACTAGTACTTTTTCTATCAAGTTTACAGCCCGCAAAGTCAGAGTCGGAATATCCTAAAAGATTACATTCAACGCCTTTGGGATACCACAAACCAACATTTTGAGTACCCACAAGATATTTCAAAATTCTTTTTACGGCAGTTAAGTGTGATTCTTTAGGACATGCTTGATATCTAGCACACATGCATACCGCAAACATAATATCGGGCCTACTAGCAGTTAAATAGAGTAAGGATCCAATCATACCTCGATATTTAGTGATTTCAATGTCCTTACCCTTTTCATCTTTGTCTAAATAGCAAGATATGCTCATGGGTGTAGCTATTTCGTTTGCCTTGTCCATTTCAAACCTTTTGAGTAGCTCTTTACAATACTTAGTTTGACTAATGAACGTTCCATCATTTGCTTGTTTTATTTGTAGTCCAAGGAAGAAGGTGAGTTCTCCCATCAAGGACATTTCAAACTCATTCTGCATAATCTTGGCAAACTCTTGACAAAGATTTTTATTAGTAGCACCAAATATTATGTCATCAACATAAATTTGTACCAAAAGAATGTCATTATTTTTATGTTTTATAAACAGTGTAGTATCAACCTTTCCTCTTTCAAAATTGTGTTCTAGAAGGAATTTACTTAGCCTTTCATACCAAGCTCTTGGAGCTTGTTTCAAACCATATAAAGCTTTTCTCAATTTAAAGACATGGTTTGGAAATTTATGATTTTTAAAGCCAGGAGGTTGATCTACATAAACTTCTTCTTGAATGAAGCCGTTTAAAAATGCACTTTTAACATCCATTTGATAAAGTTTAAAATCCATACAACATGCAAAAGCTAGCAATAGCCTAATGGCTTCTAACCTAGCTACGGGAGCATACGTTTCTTCATAATCTATTCCCTCTTCTTGATTGTATCCCTTTGCAACTAGTCTAGCTTTGTTTCTTGTTATTATACCATTTTCATCTAACTTATTTCTAAAAACCCATTTGGTGCCTATTATTAGATGGTCATTGGGCCTTGGCACAAGTTCCCAAACTTCATTTCTTTCAAATTGGTTTAATTCTTCTTGCATAGCCAACATCCAATGTTCATCAATAATGGCTTCATCAATATTTTTGGGTTCAATTTGGGATACAAAAGCTAAGTGATTGCATGCATTTCTAATGGCATTTCGAGTACTTACCCCTTTGGTTATTTCTCCAATGATTTTGTCCAAGGGATGATCCTTTAAGGTTACCCAATCTTGTTGCTTATCAATTTGTGTTGCTCCTCCATTATTGTTGACTTCTTCTTTGTCTTCCAAGTTCATTTCTTGGAAGGTACCAATATTTCCAATGCCTAGGATTCTTCCTTTAGTGTTGTCTCCGTAGGTGACACTTCCTTTTCTTTTGGGAGTAAATGATGTAAATTTGCTTATGTCTCCCGTCATATGCTTTGAACACCCACTATCCAAGTACCAATGGGTGTTGCTTGCCTTGAAGCATACCTACAAAACAAGATTAGTTTAGAGAACTAGGTACCCATTTTATGTTGGGTCCTTTAAGGTTAGCTTGTGGTAATGTCCCTTTGGGAACCTACACCTTTCTTATAACCTTTGGCCCTAATTTTCTAACATTGCAATTTGAAGAGTTATGACCTTTGAATCGACAATGATTGCATTTCATAAAGGGCGAAGATGATCTCATAGGAGGTACAAAGAAGTTTTTGTAATGCTTTTCCTTTTTAACAGAATTGTACCCTAAACCAGTTTTGTCAAACATGCATCTTTGATTTTCAAGTAGTACATTCAGATTATCTCTACCATTTGTAAACCTCTCTAAGGTTTTGTTTAGATCTAGGACTTTATTTTCTAGATCAACACATTTCTTAGCAAAATCACAAGGTTTACTTTTGGAGCATGTTTGAGCATTTTTCAATTCTTCTTTTAAGCATTCATTCTCTTTGTAAACCTCCATAAGGTGCATCTCTAGAGTGTCACTAGTTTTTCTAGACACCTTAAGTTTATTGGAGACTTTTGTAAATTTATCATACAATTCCTCTAGAGCATCAAGTAATTCATCCTTATCTAAGTCATCGAAGTTTACCTCATCATCTTCTTCTTGGTGGTTGGCCATGAGGCAAAGGTTTGCTTCTTCATTTTCTGAGTCATCCGAGCTGCTTATCTCGTTTTCATCCTATGCTATATATGCTCTCCTTCTTCCTCTTTTCTCTTTTCCCTTCTTCTTAAGATTTGGGCAATCCGCTTTGAAGTGCCCTTCCTTGCCACATTCAAAACAATTGGGTGAGGAAGAATTTTCTTTAGTGATAGGTTTCTTACTTGGGTTTTTGAAGCTTCTTTGGAAGCGTTTGCCCTTCATGAATTTCCCGAAGCGTTTCACAAATAGTCCAAACTCTTCTTCTTCATCAAGTTCACTTCCGGATTCTTCTTCATTTATGGGAGTGGCCTTGAGAGTGAGACCCTTTTTCTTGGAAGATTTTTCTTCCTCTTCTGCCATCTTTAATTCTTTCAGCTCTTGTTCCTGTTCCTGCAACTTACCAAATAGTGTGGCAAGAGACATTTCGTTTATGCTAGGAGATTGTTTGATGGCGGTAACTAGCGGTTGCCATTCTCTGTTAAGACTTTTCAACACTTTATGAATGAGCTCTTTGTTAGTGTAAGTCTTTCCAAGTGTAATGAGTTGATTAATGATGAGCGTGAATCTTTTTTGCATATCAACAATTGATTCATGAGAGTTTAATCTAAAGCACTCATATTGACTAGTTAGTGTACTAATCTTAGAGTCTTTAACATCATTTGTACCTTCATGGGTTACTTGAAGAGTATCCCACATTTCCTTGGCGGATTTACAAGTGATTACTCAGAAAAATTCATCTGGTCCTAGTGCAAGAGTAATTAGATTTTTAGCCTTGTAATTGTATTGTACTTTCTTCTCTTCTTCACTAGTCCAATTATCCATAGGTTTTTCAACATTTTTACTATCTATAGTATGCATTGGTATATAAGGACCATTTTCAATGGCATTCCAAATTCTCAAGTCAATTGATTGAATGAAGATTTTCATTCTTTCTTTCCAAAAAACATACCCTTCCCCATTGAAAGCGGGAGGTCTGTTTATCGCACCACCCTCGGGAAAAACATTATGAGAACTTGAGACCATCTAGTCTCTTGAAGCTGTTAAGCATGATCTACCAAGAGTCAAGCTCTGATACCACTTATTATTCAAGTGGCCTCAATACTCAAGAGGGGGGGTGAATTGAGTTTTAAAACTTTTGATTGGAATACCTTTGAAATTGATTTCTATAACCAAGTTTATGAGAGTATGCAAGTAAAAAACAAGTTAAGGAAAATATGCAATGCACTACAAGGGTAAATATTGCTGAGGCGATTTAGCAAACACTTGGTGTGTAGTATTTGAAGTATAACAAATTAAGCAAGTTCAAGTATGCTCTTCACAAACAATCAACACCAATCAATTAATATGCAGTATATGAAAGTAAAAGAGTAAGGAAGAGAAGCTTGCAAACCGATATAACGAGTTCCACCAAAACCGGTGTACGTCTCGCCTCTAAGCAACCCACTTAGAGGATTTCCACTATTGAAGTTTAGAGATACAAGCTATGAGCAATTGCAGCTTCCTAGTGTCCCACACTCAAGAACTCAATCCTCACTAGCACTAGGGCAACCCACCCAATCTCTCAAACTCTCAATACCCAAAGGTTGAACCCAAACCTTTGTGACCACTCAACCTAGAGTGAAAATCTTTGGTGTTTGTGAAGTGTTTACAAGTGAATGACTCTCTTAACAGAGTGAATAGACAATGATAGCTCACACACTTTCTAATCTCTCAAGATGAGAGGATATACAAATGAAATTTAAGATACAAGAAATAGGGCTTACAAAGCACAAAATAGAGCAAAGGATTTGTGGCTTCTTGGTGTGTCTTTGTGCTTGTGTTCCTCTTCAATTTATAGAACCATTTGAGGTGTTGAGGTGTGCCCTTCTTCTTCCTAGCCGTTGCACTTAGTGGGTTTTTGAAGAATAGTGGAGACATGAGCTGGTTTCCCACTTAAATGTGTTTTTCCACTACTGTAATCGATTACACCCTCGCGTTGTAATCGATTAGCTTCAAGTCAGAGGGTCCATAATCGATTATTTCATTTCCTGTAATCGATTAGAATCTGTACCTGATGCATTTAATCTGATTTCGCAGCTTCCTAATCGATTAGCATGTCTTGTAATCGATTACCTTAATTCCAGTGGCTTTCTAATCGATTGTATAGCTTCCTTAATCGATTAGACATCATACCTGATGCATTTAATCCCATTTTTGATAGTTGTAATCGATTAGTTCAAGTGCGTAGTCGATTATCTTAATTCCAGTGACTTCATAATCGATTAGCTTCATTTCCATAATCGATTAGCTCATTGCCTGAATCAATTTCTTCCAAAACAGAGTGTTCCTAATCGATTAGCATAAGTGACCTAATCGATTAGCTTCGCTGTTACTCAGCACCTGATTCCATATCTTTGTTTTTGCACAGATTTCTTCAAGAGTGCTTGTCATTATCAAAATCTTTGAACATCCTTGAACCTGTATACATATTCAAACACAAGCACCACCACTATAAGCACCACTACCACCATAACTCTAAACCCTAAACCAACATCATTGTCACAATCATTGTCACCATAATTGCAAACCTGAAAAATCACCATCATTATCATCATCGTAGTTGCAACCATTACCATTGTCATCATCACAACACCACTACATTCTCCATGGCCACCACCACCACCACTTTATCATCGTCATCACAATTGTCATTGCCACCATCACCACCACCACAATAGCCATCATTGCCATCATCATTGCCGTCGCCACTACCACCACTATCACCACCGCCATTGTCACCATCACCATTATTGTCACAACAGTCGTCATGGCCATCATCATTGTCGCCACCATTACCATCACTGTCATCATTACATTAGAGTTGGGTATATGGGCCAACCCGCCCCGCAACAGGCTGGCCCGCATGAGCCCGCCTCGTAATGGGCTGGCCCGCGGAACCCATTTTCTAAATGGGTCAATTTTTTTGGACCCGCAACAAGCCTGTGAACCCGCGGGCTAACCCGCCTATGTGATATATTTTTTTCTTCTCTTTTATTTGTTTGAATTTGTTGGGCCTAGTTTTTTTTATAAAACCAAAAACATATGTACTTCAACATATTTAATTATCCAAAATCTAAAAAATCTAATCATGATTCATGAAATAAGCTCATGAAATTTTAAATAATAATTTTTTATCCAAATATAAACATTAAACATGACAAATAGGTTTTAAATGCATGATAATAATTAATAACATCATCAATATCTTAAAAACTCCAAATACAATTACATAAGTTTAAGTTAAGGTTAGAGTTTTCAGGTCTTTTTTTATTTTTAATTTATTTTTAATATATATTTTATTTTTACCTGGGCCGCGGGTTGGCCCGTGTTTCAACCCGCGGGTTACGCGGTCCCAACCCGTGAGCTCGCTTTTTAAATGGTCTAATTTTTTCTGACCCGTATAAGCAGTGACTAAACAGGCCGGCTTGCGGGCCTGGACCCGTTTACCCAGCTCTAATTACCATGACCATCACCACTATCACCATAAGAATTGTTGTAACCATTATCGCTATCACCGCCACTGCCACCACCATAGCACCATTACCACTATAACTCTAAATCTTAAACCATCACATGTTATCACTACGGCCTTACCACCACTATCACCACCACCACCTCCTTTACCGTCATCGTCGTCGCCACCACCATAACCACCACCCACCCATCAACATAAACCCTTAATCACCACCACTACTATCGTCGCCATCATTGTCGCAGTACCACAACCACCATTGTTGTTGTTGTTATTTACGTGTAATATAGTTGAGAATAAATAAAAGTTTTGTAACAACTTTTTAAAACTTAAAACCATGAAAGTTAAAAATTGAAACAAAAATCTAAAAATAAGTTTTGATTTTTTAAAACTTCTAAACTACAAACTAAAGACCACCCTGAACAGGGTCTTAATTAAGATTCTTAATGGAGTTATTAATTTTTACTTATATTCATAACTAGAAAAGTATTTATTTAAACCTTAAAATTCAGCGGGCTTCCATGCGTGCGATCATCCAAATTTTAAACATTGTTATTTAGAGTTTGATATGGGGCTTAATGCAAAACCTTGTTTAACAGTAACTTATAAGGTTTGTTTATTTATTTATTTTGTGTATTTTGACATATTATTTTAAACCCACTTAGATATTTATTACTAAGTTGAATATTCCTTATGATGTTTAAAGATGGTTATCTTAAGTAGCCTAGGCGACAAGGAAGACACTTAAGACTGATGAATAAAATATCTAAGTGCATGAATACTAACTCTATAAGTCTTTTGGTGGCTTTAAATGATAAATACTTCTAAGGCAACTTAAGCCTTGAGATTAAAGGCGTCATGGTTATCATTAGATAAGGAATACATGTTAACAAAAGAATGTTTGAAATTACATATGTAAGAGATTAAGTTGTTCTACTATAAAACATTAAGAATGCGACAATATAAAGTTAACTTATGTGAAAACAACACCATTCTTGATTGCCATTGTCTGGATGTTCATCTTGCCTAATTTAGAATGGGAATGACCCTTTATTCAAAGGGACAAGATATTGAAAGCATTTTCCAACTAAAATACATTGAGTAAGAGATGTTTTGGCAAGCAATAGTCACACTTATAATGAGCAACTTGCTACCTACTTCTATCGCCTACAAAAGACCTTCATTTATGTTTCCCATACCACTACTTTAGACTTTATACTTGTTTGTAGTGCCTTTAAACTAAAAGTATGAGATACTAAATGTTAGTTTGTTTGTTTTAAAGTTTTTTTAATACTTTAAATAAATCTTCTATTTTATAGGAAGAATTAGTCTTTATTCAGTTGCAGTTTTTTCTCCTACATTGGTGCCATTTTCATTATATATTTGTAACTGCCATGCATTATGCAGCACTTCAGTTTTTGTGTAAAGGCTTATATAAGCCTCACATTTTCATTGAATAAAATACATTTGCTTAGAGCAAGTATTTATACGTACATACCTTGACCTCAACACTAAAGACATGATATAATTGAACAAACATAACAACGATAAGAACGAATAAAACAACATCAACAACAACAAGAAAATATGGTGGGAGTTCCTTTTATCTCAAATAATTCTTAAGCTTTTACTCTCTTTATCCCTCATGAGAATCATAATGACTAATTTGTTAATCATCAAGCCACCCGCTTTAAATACTCCATTCTTTCATTATCATAAGTTTCACAAGCTTATGGATTTATTAATCAATCATTCTAAATAGATCTATGATGCAAAAGAGAAAGATAATGGATATGTGGTGAGATGGAAAGCTTAATAGAAGTAAGAGCATTGTCTCAAGAGCAAGAAAAGAACGAGAGTTATGTTTATTGGATGAGGCGTCCAAACCTTAGTTATAAACTTAGACTAGACTTGGTTCTTGGGCCAATGTAGGATGACCATTAAATTAATGCGTTTTTCTATATGGAAGCCTTAGTCGGGGTTTAATTATTGGTGGATTTTAGACAGTCCAACTTAACCTAGCCACTTTCACCCCACTTAGAATCAATTTTTCATTTTTAAAAAGCTATTATTTCGAATAGGCTAAAACATATCAAACTTTTACTCATTAACACTATAGAAAATTGGACAAAATGAGTGACATGTGTCACAATCTGATAGGCCGAGTGGTTAACTTGAAAATTAAAAATATATTTGTCTTTATGGGATTTAAACCTAACACCTTTAAATGACAAGGAAAAGTGCTTCACCACTAGGCTAAAGTATACTATTGTAAAAAATGAAGATTATTTGTTTATAAAACATATAACCAACGTAATTATATTTTAAAAATGTGTTATTAAATATATTATTAATAATATACTTATGAAATTATAAAATTATAACTTAATTTAATTTAATTTTTATAATATGTTTTTAATAAATTATATTTAAAATATTTAATAATAATTGTTATTATTAATATATTAATGAATATATTTTTAAATAAATGGTATATTATTATTATTTATTACTAATAATATATATTATTGTCAATATAATTTTTAATGATCTAATATATTTAAATATTATAAAGTATTATGTTAATAGTAATATATTTAATAAATTTACTTATTATAACTAATAATATTATATATATAATTAAGTTGAGTGTATATTTCATAAACAAATAATCATCATTTTGTTATTATAAAGGTGCTATATACAAATCGCACAGAGACCAAAATATTTTTAATTTTTAAGTTAACCACTCGGCCTATACTAAACGTAAGAGACCAAGTACATATTTTAGCCTTTTAAATATAAACAAAATTTAGTAAAATTCGTTGGTCTTTTAATATAAGTGAAATTATACTTTTCTAATATCATTCAATGTTTATACAACAACTAATCCTTTGTGTAATAAATGATATTAAGAGTATTTAAAAAAACTAACTCAAATATTTAATATATTAATATAAATAACTGTTTTCAATTATTATTTTTAATATGTGTCAAATTAATTAGTTTTGTTTATATTTGAAACCGGAGGTAGTGACATGTTTCTACATTATTTTTAAAATTTTGACAATTTTGGACAGTTTAAATAGTACTACCTAACTTAATATAAAATTGTTTGTAAATGCTATACAAGAATTAAACCATCGTTTTCTCTAAGTTGAATAAAGCTAATAACCATGTCAAACCTACGACATTATTCTTGGTCCATCCCATAATCATTTATTGAGTGGTATTACAATTAAACAAATAGGAAAAATACAAGAAAATACAATTTATTTATTAAAAATGTATGTGGTGATCAATCCAAGCAGTAAACCATCATTCTCTTTGGATTTAAGAAAGGTAATAACCATGCCAAATGTGACATCCCGCCAAAATTTATAGAATTTACCCTAGGTTTAATAAAAATTAGAGAAATTTTTTTGCAATTAGAATTGTCCCTGGCGAATAAACCCTAAGAATTTAAGTAGTACGTAACTTAGAACAACTCAAAACCCCTATTTTTCACTCTAGTAATCGATTATAGAATCGATTACAGGTAGTTGATTACTGTAATCAATTACCCATGAGCAACCTGTGTAGGAGTTCACATTTTGCTCTCTGATAATCTATTACCTAATCGATTACCACCAGATAGACCTACAAAATTATACATAGAGATTTTGGCTCCAGACCAACTTCCGCAACCCCTAACATGTTTGTTTGATCTTCGAATGCTATGAAACTTTATAGGCACTATCTATAACTCACTTCAGATCTGCAGCCTCAGTCTGCGCTAAAAAATTCCTCTAGAACGCGGAGTTATGTAGAAAAATACATTTAAATCACTTTCTTTCAATTCCATCACTAAAGCTTTATCAAATCTCATCCAAATGGCAATCTTACTTCACACCCAAGTTACAAATATGTCTAGGGATCTATTGGTACCTTTTGGGGACTTCAAGTCCCACTAGAATTCAAAATCATCCCTCCAATTGACTTAATTAGTCATTTATCTTCTTAAAACGTAATTTATATATATATTCATTAATTTCTCTAATCACAATCATTCATCAATTAACATAGTAACAACATCACTATCAACCATATTAAACATATCTTACCCATAAAAATACAATTTCATCAATAGTTTGGCTAAATGTCATTCTACACTCTACATTCATAACACTTAGGCAACACTTATATATAATTCAACATCATCATCTAATTGGCTCAGTGCCATCTATCGATAAAACATACACACATATTATATCACCATAGTTATTCAACACAACTCATCGTGGCTTACTGCCATTTCTCATCTTACGCACACAGATAAAACAATACTTGTCTATATCAACTATCTTCTACTAATTACCATTACAAACATAATCAAATACCAAAACATAGATACCGATTAACATACTCATAATTTACATCATTATAAGCAATATAACTTCATCCATCATTTATTGGCATCCTTAACTCGTTTAGTGCTTGTCTCTGCAATGTTCATGATATTCCTATTATTGGTTACTAAAAAGAGAAACAACAACAGAAATAATAAGTGTCGAACATATTAATTAATATAGAAACTCAAAACTGAAAAAGGCATAACATTAGCCTTAATGCAACATACTCATATATATTCACCACATGATTGGTTAATCATCCTTAAGAATTTCATACCTTTATCACAACACCCATTTTTATTTATCATTCACATATGTTTACATTCTAAGCATTAAGAGCCACTCAGGCTACAATAGCAATGTTAGTTCTAAACATGCACACACACACATATCAATTTATCCTTATTCACTTTAAATATTCACAAACATTATATGCCACTCAGGCTGCATGTAGTAATACATACATCATGATTCATATTATCAAACATAAAATGCATCATTAACTCTCATTCAGGGTTTAATTAGACTCGGTAGTATTCAGAGACTAAAGATGGATCAACCTCCAGCTAAGAGTCCTACTTGATATCCCGTGAACCCTACTTGGTTCACCGAGCTTTGTTTGGCTTTACACCTCAACCGCTAGGTCCTTTTTGATTACTGGGTAGCTCAACGAGATCCTATTTGACCACTGGAGCCAAGATTGAAGTGTGAAATATACCGTTCAGCCATCCAAATCACACAAATCACATATATTCAATTTTAATCACCTTTACTTGGATTAATTAATTAATTCTTTTAATAATTCAGCACTAATGGCCATAAAACTCTCAAGTCATCATAGACATTCCATTTTCTCAATTTAGCCAATCAGGTATACAACATCAAATTAAATGGCGGCCACTCAACACACCACTTCTTAATTCTCTGTTTATCATCATTTGTTTTCACATCAACATATAGCCACTCAGGCATCATTAATATTCAATCTAGATCATAACAACCACTCAGATACAAGTCCACACATACAAGCATCAATGTAATTTCACCTTCAATATCTCATACAAGATTACTTTCATCATCAAACACTTCAAAAACTCATTCCGATACATACATATATCTATATATCAAATCTATATCACATCATTTTCTTCACTTTACATTTGGAAAGTCATTCCAATATATATATACTCATATACATACATTATCTACTTAATTTCAATAAACACTAATTATCAATATCATCATTTTACTGCTATATGTAATTATGCATAATAACTTCTAGTTTCTTATTCTCATCATTACTAAACTCATGTCTAGTCACGATTCATACTTAGAAAATTATATCAATCACACTACAATTAAACTAAGAATTTAATACTAATTATACCCCTTTTTGAATGCCAATCAACATCGAACAACATTTCTAATTAATTAATATTCTGAACACCCTATTACCTCGATTCCAAACTTCTGACACTTGCTCTTGATGTCAAGTATGTCCAATATCTAAAGTTTAAGGAATTTATAAAGTGAGTTAGCATTTCGGCATCCGAATTGAAAACCTACTTTACCGAAACAACTCCAAATACATTTTAAAGCTTTTGAAATTTACCTTGATTAATTATGTTTTTAGTTCCAAGTCCCTTTTAGGTTAATGCCTCACCGACGCTCGGTGTGCCACCTACAGACACCAAAACAAAAATCCATTAATGTTGTATCAACACTTATCATCCAAGGTTCCCGTTTATACACTTAAAATTGAAAAGTTAAAAAAAAACACGAAACCCTATCATTCATGCAAATTTGGGCTTGAAATAGAATGCCATGAACCTTGGAATTAAAGCTACCATATGACTCACCTCGTTCCTACAGTTCCAATTTTATGATCAATTTTAAGTTTCGACGAGAATTCGAGCTCCAACCAAGCTTATAAAACCCATGACCGTGGAGGAGAGAAAAGTTTTGTTTTTCACGCATGAAGATAATGAGGGAGAAAGGAAATGGAAATTTGTTTTAGCCATAAAGGCGTTTTAGTTATTTCACCATTTCTTATCTATTTTCTTTTATTTCCTTTATTAAAACTTACCTTTATCTCATGGTAAATTATATTTCACTATCACATATTAATTCAACTTTAATTTCTTCAAATTTATCACCAAAATTAATTACTTTAATTTTATTACTTTATTAACAACTCTTGATTAATTTATAATAATTTAGAAAAATTCCTAATTAATTTGAATAAATTCTTATGCGACAAAATAAATTAAATTTTAACATCAAGGGTGTTACATCAAACACATGCCGTTATTCTTGGTCCATTCCACATCCATTTCTCACATGGTGTTAAAATTAAACAAGTAGAGGAAATACAAGGAAATACAATTTCTTTTATTAAAGTGTCACAGTTTAATACTTAATTTGTATGGCTGAACAAGCATTTGGGTCTCCTAGCCAAACAACATCTTGTAATTATATCCCTTACTTAAATTAAATGACAAATACATTCAACACTCAAACGAACGTCGTTTACTTTAGTCTAAACCACTAACTCCACTAACACCATTAATAATTATCTGTGTCACGTTAAGTGACAGTGGGACACACACGTGGCATAAAACTTTTTGTAGTGTCTTTTAACAACCCTGGTAAAATATAATAACATCAGACCTTCACTCACACATTTCATCAAACACATTGTGGTGCTTCTCCACTCCCAACCCATACTTTACCTCTCATTTGACTTCTCTTTCAACTTTTACTTCCTTACCTTTTAAACATGTAACACTTCACCACTAAACCTTAACCTTTTCTTATTATCCCTAACCATCCATCTTTTATTTAATCCTAATTATAACCTCAAAATAGAACTATCACCCTTATTTATTATCAGTTAGAGACATTTGAGTATTCGTGAGAGAAATAGACAAAAAACTAAATAAAAGAAACAAAATAACATCAATTCATTGTTGGTTGAGGAAATAAACATGGTGAAAAAAATAACATAAGCTTCCAATACGAGACGAACCCTCTTTGAGACATAAATATTTTTGGTCTCACTCTGACAAACAACAAGAACATCCAAAGGCTTCCTTTTTGTGTTGACATTTTGTCTTTATCCATGAAGTCTCATACTGTTTCTGATTCATCGTCGACACCAATATTGTTTCTAATGTCGTGAGACTTATTCAATTATAAAAGAAGTAACTTAGAGAAATGTAGTTAAAAAAATCTAAAACTTAATAAAACTTGACCTCGATTACTTCATTTTCCCAATTAATGATTCAACAACAGGGTTCCTTACATTAGCAATCGGTTAAGGTGCTTCTTGAACTGCTACCACTTGTTCCCCTACGAGAGGTCCTTATTTCTTCATTTTGAACTATACCAATAACATTATCTAGAGAAGACTGAATTCTAACATCTTCGATATCCTTTATACGCATATTGGATACCAAATAACCATTGTACCTGAAGATCAATCTATATTTTCCTTTAAGCTGATAGAACCTAACAAACTCATTCAGACATTCACAAAGATAACCAATGTTCACATGTATCCTTATAGTCATAACATGAACATCCCTAACTTGGTTTATCACATTTACTTCTTTATCAATAATTAAGTGACTCCATTTTGACAAAAAATGATAGTTTAAAAGGAAATAATTCTACGTATTAAGGATTTAAAATTACCTTATAACATCACAACCTCAATTTGCCATTTCCCCCTCTTAACAAAAGCATGGACTCTTGTTTGCTGGAACAAAATGAATATAAAAATTAGTTCATTATCGAATTACCAGTATGGATAATTAACTGACTTCAAAAACCTAATTTAAACAACGAAAGTTTCGAGACCAAACTAAGAAACGAACACACATTTTCATTTAATAATATCATATCTCAACTTGTAAAAATTAATTATGAATAATAATTTTCCACATGTGAATCAAGAAATCAACAAACTTGTAACTAATCCTATCAAGCCTTAATTTAGAAAGTATTGCACATTTATGTGACATTTTTTAGAATAAACAAAAGAAATGAAAAGTGTTTTCTAATGAATAGAGAAAATGATTATACAAAAGAGATATTTGAAAATCACATATGAAATTTGATATTTGTAATCCATTTTCTAAACACAAATTATTTAACAACAAAAAATACTAAACATGGAACCATCATGGTTCCTTTCAACTTCCCAAATAAATAAATATTGAGGAAGTTTACTAAATGATACCCAATAATAAATTTTCTCATACAACTTAAAATTTTAAATTGACAATTTTAAAACAAAAAATAATGGAATCAAAGGAGGATAAAATTAGAGCATAGGTAACCAAAGAATATGAAAACCCATTGAGAATAATGAAATACCTAGCGGATAGGTTAATGGAAAGTTTTAATGCAATGGAAGGAAGGGACACTCTAATCTACAAAGCAAAAGTCATTAACAACTATTAACTAAAGAATGAATGTCGAAGGAGAAAATAGAGAGTGAAATAATATAATCTAATGGTCTATACACAAACCAAAAAGTGTTAAATGACAATTACCAAAGAATAAATATGGAAGAAAATGGGTTGAGTAATTGGGGAACCCGAAAAATATGATCTAACGATCTAAATGATTTCCCACTTAAACAATTCCTACTTTATATAATTACTTAAGTATGATTTTAGTCTTTGTAAATATAACTTCTTTTGATTTCAGCCTCTATATTTTTTGTTTTGCTCTTTTAGTCAAACTTTTATTCAATATAATGGAATACGTCCCTAGTAATATGTTTTTGGTTCCTAGTAATATGTTTTTAGTATGTGTGATTTTTTTCTCTTTCTCTTTTCTTTCATCCTTTTCTCTTTCCCTGTCAACCCTACCCCTTCTCATTGAACTACCACCATTTTATCTCATCCACCACCACTGAATCACTCTTTACACTAAATTAGTTCACATAGAGACCAATTGAATTCAATCACAAAGAGAGAACAAAATACATACATAGAAAATAGAAACAAAGCAAAAAAATAAAGGGGGAAGAGTCCCTCTCTCCCTATCCATCATCAATAAAACCATTTGACCCTCCCAACCAAGCCATCAAACTATTTTCAACAACCATTAACCACCCGTTACTACCATTCCCTTTCAACTTTCTTTCAAAATAGAGACTAAACCAAATCCCATTTTCTTAACCACTATTCCTAGACTTTGTCTTCTCTGAACCATAAACACAAAGCCAGTCTCATCCCAATAGCCATAAAGCCACCAATGTAGATCACTAACTACCCCAGGGTGTCATTCTAAACCCCTTTGTGTATAATAAAGCTCCTCCTCGCCTTTGTTGTGTCATTTTGTCTCCTGCCACCATGCTTTTCCCATCCTTACAATGTTGATTAGAAATCATTGCCATTTTTAAAGACATCCAAACCTTGCCTAAACCACCAAATTATGTCACCATGAACATCACTCTGTCATCATTAAGGTTCTGCCTTTGATCGTAGAATCGAACATATGTTATACTGCAACATCACCGCATTGCCACCTCATTTCTCCATCGAATCATTGATTTCATCCTTGGCCTTAACATTAACATTGTTTTGTAGTTATTGATCTTTTTCCTCCTTTTATTTTCTTTGCTCCTGAATCTTCTACGTTCCTTTCTTCCTTCCTTTATTTCATTGAAAAGCCTAATTTTCTTATCCTCAACGTCTCTATCCTTGATGTGGTCCCCCTCTTTACACTTATGAGAATCCAAAAAGTGCCATTATTCTACATAATTTTCCCTAGCCTTAGACTTGCCTTTGCTACCATGTTTTTCTTCTTTTGTAAGCCTTATCTTTGCTTCCTTCTTTGTTTTCTTCATTGTCCCTATCAATGTGGTTGTGCTTGTGGTTCCTCCCAGATAGTGGAGGGTTGGAGTGATGTGGTTTAATTGAGGAGGGTGACAATGTGGTGGTGGTTTAGATGAGATGGAAGAGAAGTGGTTCAATGGGAAAGGGTGAGGAAAAGAGGTAAGGTTGAGGGAGAAAGAAAAATAGATGAAAAAGAAAAAAAGTAAATAATAAATAAATTATAAAGGCTACAAACATATTACTAATGTCCTATTCCATAATATTGAATAGAGATTAGACTACAACAATTTTTTAATAAAGACTAAAATAAGAATATCATATTTAGATAAACTAAAAACATATTCAACCCTTACATAATATATAAGATTATAGCTTTAACTATTAAAAATTCAATTATACTAAATTATATTAAAATGTTTAGAATTTGATATGTAAATTTTGTATTGATGGGTGTAAACTGATTTAAATTGTATTATTTTAAATTTGGTTTATAGATTTATTTTATATTTCAGTATTTATCATGTTATTATATATTTAAATGTTTACTGTTTAAACTTCCATATAAACTGTAAAGGATGGATTTAGTTTGATTTTTAATATTTTATTACAACTTCAATCCGAATCATAAGCGTTTTGTGGTTCAACTTTTCTTTTTTTACAAAATCAAACTTAATAGTCCTATGAACACCGTTATTAAAAAGTAAAATACATGATTATGAAAATATGAAATTCTGGAAATTTTGATTTAGTAGTGGAACATATAAGAATAAAACCTACAATCCTAATAATTGAACAAACTATAACTAGTTAACTACATCTGAAGTTAAATAAACTAGGGACATTAAGTTAAGTCACAGACAATATTATCTTTATTTTTATAGAAAGATGCACGCGTAATAAAAAAAATTAAGTGAAATAATTACTTAGATTTTGATAAAAGTTTCATAGGATGATTCTAATTTGATAAATCATTTTACAAACTGTGGCCACTACTTGAGCTTTGATATGTTTTTTTCCTTCCATGTTACCTCTTGAATTTCCCATTCTTCAATAATAATAATCACTTTTGATTTAAATGGTACATGTTAAAATTTTAAGTAAATTATACATGTAGTTAAGAAAAAAAATCCATATAATATTTAAAATATTTTTTTAAAAGAATTTTATTGTTTTGGGAACTTGTGAATTTAAGAATGAGAATATCTTCTAGTTAAAACTTTGCTAGTATCTTTTAATAAAATATTTTCTATATATACATACATTTGAATAACACCATGTACCTTATAGAATTCAATTTTTCTTGATATAGAAAAAGGATTAAACTTTGTTGAAAATGATATTTAGAACGTTTTATATCAACCTCATTAATGAGGAGCACTCCTATTTTTATTTGACTTTCAAAAATTCAAAAGTAGCAATTTAGAAATTTTTTATTTTAGTTTTCTTTTTGGAAAACATGGTAGGTGGAAAAAAAAAAAACTCCTGGAACATGCATGACGGTTAAATTCGGACCTGTCTCATAAAAAAAATATCAAACTCATGTTTCAATATTGATTAACGTAAAATTGCAAATAAAACAATAATTAACTTCAAGATTACAATATACTAGATTCTATTCCAAAATAACTGATTCTAACCCTTACAAAAACTAGTTTATAACTTATAATTTATAATTTTTAAGTAGTTATAATATAATTTTTAAGTAGTTTATAACTTATATTTTTTAAGAAATTTATTAAAATAGAATTGTTTATTAATAATAATTTAAATAATTTTTAAATTAAAAATAATAACTAAATAATTAATGAAGAAACTTAAAACTTTTATAAAGTTATAAGCTTTTTTTAAGGAGTTTTTCAAAAACCGGGAACTCATAACTCATTTTTTGTGTTCATTAAATAACTCTAACTCTAATAACTTTTAAAAAAAATCAAAAGTTCCTAAAAAAACATACCTTCTTAATATTTTGAAACTCATTCATGAATGTAAATCTATTTTTCCAAAATCTAACTATTAAGAAATTAAAATGAAAGGTATTTATTGAAAGTTTAAAACTGGTTTAACATAATTCTCAATAACTTTTTTTATTTCTTAAAATGTGTCCTAAAGTAAAGGTTAAGAGATGTATTTTAAAAAAAACCCGGTAAACTAAAAGCGTACTAAATCAAACACATAGTTCATGAATTTAATTTTATCTCCAAATAAAAGAAATCTTCAGAATGAGAAAAAAGGTCAAAAATATCTAACAAAAATAATAAAATGTGCTCTTTAACATACTTTTATTCTCAACTTAAATTTTAAGTTAAAAATAGTCAATAATAACATACTCTTTACCCTATTAGAATCAACATAATGGTGAAGAATTTGAGAGGTTATGGGGTGATTTTCTTCCATGTTTGATGATAGGGTAGGTTTTTGAGTTTATTTTTAAAAAATAATTTTTTAATAAGTAGATTAAAGTTGTTTCTTAAAATAAACGGAAATAGCTTTTGTTTATTTTTAAGACTTTAAATAAATATATCAAAATTTAAAATAAGTATTTTTTAAATTAAAAAAACATTTGTCTCTTATGGCCTGCTTGTTTAAAAGAGAAAATAAATTTTACGGCCAAACGAAGTTTTGATTGTTTTGAACGATTTGAAAGATTTATATTAACCTTTAAATTTCTCATTTTTCTAAACTTTTACGTACCAAATAGACCCTTAAGATAAATTTAAAACAAACCCATAATTTTGAAGATGAAATGATGTGTACAACTGTGTTATCAAATTTTCGCAACTACTTACGTGGACGCCATGTTTTAATGACAAGGTTAACTTTAAGATTATTACTTCTTTTGTTTAGTATGTCTAGATTTGATATTTTAAACAAACATACTTAAGTTATACTATTTATATTAAAATACTGAAGTACATTGTGTATTGCTCTACTTACGAATTAGGATTATAATTCCATTCAAGGTAAATTTTCTTTGACTTTATTTCGGGCTAAGTAATCTTCATAAAAACGACCTCATTCATTGCTGCTATTTCACCAACAAGTGTGTTGGTTGCAGGGTTAAAACTTTAATCCATTTAAAATAATTAAAAACTAAACTGAAAATCGATTTAACTGAAAGCTGTATAAAAGTTATATTATGTGTTAGATTCAAATTGGGTTTTAGATGTATTTTTAAAAATTAAATTAACCTCAAGTCAACCACAATCTTTAATAGTATATTACTCATATATTTATATTACCTTATAAAATTACATACATGACTTATAATTAAAGTGTAAATTTAAAAATTCTAGGTAGTAATTTATGATTTTTTGATTATGTCAAATTTTTTTTACAACGGTAATTCTATTCTAAAAATGATTATTATTTGGTTTTATTGTGTTAAAATTCTATGTCTTATATTTAATTTTACAAAAAAAAATCAATATAAAACCAAATAAACTGATCTAATACGAACCACATTTTATTAGATTGGATTGGATAAGATAAGACACCGTCATATATTTTAACTGAACCAAACTGAATTGTAACTTAATAATATAAATAAATTATATGATATTTTATCAAAAAATCAAACCAATTCAAACTTAATAGTAGTTAATTACCCACAAGTTCAAATAAGATTCTTAAAAATTATTAAAAATTAAAAAAATCATGATTAAACTTTGTTAGACAAAAAAAATAAAATCTACACAACTTTATAATTTCCATAATTCTCAACCAACAAAAATAATAATTAAAAAATATATTGAAGAATGAAGAGTATTATTGTTGTCCTTGAATTAAGTTTTTTTTAGTCAAATGGATGAAGAAAACGAGTAGAGAAAAGGGAAAGAGAGGGACACACGATTGTCACGACACGATTCTCCCGCAGCACACCACGCCACAGTGACAGTCTCTCTATCAGTGGGTCCCACCCTGAATCACCTCTGGGCCCCACCCCACCACTTCAAACTCGTTCTCACATCGCTTCCACTTTCCGAAACCGCTCAATCCATGGCTTCTTCCAACCGAAATGGTGTACGAGCAAGCGCCAAGTTCGATCGCCCTCTCCGCCCTCGTCCCCGCCCCTCGTCCCCCGCGCCACCGGGATCCGCCATTCGCCGCCCCTCCCCCTCCGCCCGCAACTCCACCGCCGGTTAGTCCCTCTCCGACACCTTAACACATTCTCACACTAACTGTGTTGGTAGAGACGAGAAAATATAGTGTAGCTCTAGCTACAAATACGATTAGCACGCAATAATGAAGCTCGTTAACTATGCATATATGCATGTGTGTGGTTTCACTCTCGTTTTTTTCATGTGACCTAATTATGAGATTGTGAGATCGGTTGCTCGAGATAGGGTACATTTCGTGGTTCATTTATGTTTGTATGTGCGCGCCACCGATTTGTTGTTGCTGCGGTATTTATGTTGTGCTCTTCGACGTGGTTTTAAGTTTGAGGATTTGAACTGTCAGGTAGTTAGGTGAATTATAGAGAGCCAGCTTGTGATGTAGGACCAACGGTTTCTTGATTGCTCTGATGCATTGTTGTTCATTTAATGTGCTTCTCAACTGTATTCTAGATCTCAGAGTTCTGGATTTGTTGTGCCAGTGGAGTTTGTTGGGATTTGGATGAAGATGTGAGTGCTGGGTTGTGATGAGCTAGGATTTTTAGGAGGTTTTATGGGAAATGTTTAACTTTCACGTTTAAAGGACTAAAGGAGTAGTATGAATTATGAAATGTTTGAATTTTTTAGGTTTAAAGGACTAAAGGCATAGTACGAATTGTGAAATGTTTGAATTTTTTAGGTTTTTATTCTACAATCTGTTTGTTTGGTTCGGGTGCTTCTTCTTCCCGTTGCTTATCTTCTTCTGAAGTGGTGTCTTATGTTGTAGAAGATTCTGTTTTAGCAGAGTTCGTGCTCTGCTTATCAAGTTCTTTGGAAGTGATGCAAGTTTATTTTTCAGTTATTGTGGCTAGAAGTGGTTTAGGATGTCGGTAGCTGCAACCTTTGTATTAGAATTGAGAATGTGTGGGTCTGATTCAAGTTCAACCTCGAAAGGTTGTTTAATTTTAAAGGGGGTTGTCCAAGTCATTATAAGGAGTACTTTGGCCATATAGTAGTTGGGTCTTAGACAAAAGGAAAACATGGATTTACATGTTAAAATGGCAATGATTTTGGAAATCCTGATTCCTGATATCCGGATCCACATGATCTAGTCTCAGTTGCATATTTGATGCTGATTATACAATCAAAGGTGAATATCTACTCAATGTTGTGTTTATGCCCAGCTCAGCAGGAGCTTGCTGTTGTTGAGGACAACCTACTCCTAAAAGGCACATTGATATTAGGTGCAGCCTCCCTCCACTTTATAGGGTTTTCCTGTTTCATGTTTAGACTCTTAGATGATGTGAGACTGAAACTCCTGTGTTAATCTATGGGGAAAATAAGAACACTCCATTCACTCTTGGGAGTGGACCAACTGGGCTTTGGTATCACTTGATGTAGAAGAGAATTAGAGAAACCACTCTTAAATCTAGGCAAATAAGATAGTTCAGGGTATAGTCTTTATATAAAATTGGAGTTCTGTGTCTAACAGGTAACCTATTTAGGGCTTATGTCATGCATGCTCCTGTATCATTTGCTATCTATCAATCTATTGCAATTTGGCTGATGAATATTGGGTTTTGAGAAGGTTTTGGCATTAACAACAGTGAAAAGGCTACAGAAAAGCTTCATTGTGTGAGGGGGGTATAGGATTCAAGGGCCCCTTGGGCTTTGATAGCCACGGCCAATATTTCTAGAAATTTTAGATTCGGAATTTAGAAGTTTAGGTCTTGTTTGACTCTGTTTTTGTTTTCGGTTCTTTAAAACTATTCTGTAGAATGGTTTTCAAAACCTGGTTTTGGAAATGGTGAAAGAGAGTAAGACTGAGACAAGAAGATGAAATTGCACAAAATGATATTCCTCAGAAAATTGAAAGTAGAAAACCTAAACAGCCGTTTGGTTTTGAAAACAGAAATAGAGATATTGTTTTTGAAAATAGTGTTCAGAAACTACTTTTGGCAAACAGGTTTATGTTTTTGAGAACAGAAAACAGTTTTTAAAAATAGAATTTAAACCAGTCTTTAGTTTCTTTGCAGTTAGAATGCAAGCCAATACTTGATTGCTGTTAAATATTTCTCCTTGTTTGTTTTGCTTTCTGGTATAGTGGTATTGCTAATTACTACGCTCGTTATATTATCATTTTGTTGTGTACAGTGCCTGGAAGAGTTCGAGTGGCTGTAAGGTTGAGACCAAGAAATGCTGAAGAAATGATAGCGGATGCTGATTTTGCCGACTGTGTTGAATTACAACCAGAGGTGTATTCATTTTATTTAACTGACAAGCAGATGTGGATTTTATGTTTTGCCTATGCTTTGTAACTGTAGTTTGTAGATAAACATCTTGGATGGTTTTCTGCATAAACCTAGTCTAATGTTTCCCCTTTTGTGTTTTTACTATCTATCAGCTTAAAAGACTGAAACTTCGTAGAAACAATTGGGATTCAGACACTTATGAGTTTGATGAGGTGCTTACCGAATTTGCATCACAGAAACGTGTCTATGAAGTTGTGGCTAAGCCAGTTGTGGAGGTCTGTTATAATGGTGCATATCGTACTTATAAATGAGCATCCTTTACCGAGCTATCCCAATCTATCTCTGCTTGATATTAGTGTTGTTTATGATGTTATAAAATAGAATTCCCTGTTTTAATAGTTAATATAGCTTAATACATGTACGATGTCTGGTTTGTAGAGTGTGCTTGATGGTTATAATGGGACTGTGATGGCTTATGGTCAAACTGGAACTGGGAAAACTTTTACACTTGGACGACTGGGGGATGGAGACACCTCTGATCGTGGTATCATGGTTCGTTCCATGGAGGATATTTTTGCCGACTTATCTCCAGATACTGATTCTGTCACTGTCTCGTATCTGCAGGTTGTATACTTATATGTCCAATACCGCCTTTTACATCATATTCAATTATCCATTATTTTTTATAATCTGAAACTGTGAAACATATAAAAAGCAGTTAATCCTCTGCTATGGACAAAGCTATTGCCAAAATTGGCTAATACAATTGAGGGAATCCTATCTATTCTTAGCATAATATTGGGGAATCTCATTGCTGTTACCCAAACAAGCATGAAACATAAGATATGCTTGTTTTAGTTTATTTATCCATAGGTCAAATCAGATATCTAATTGTTAGAATAATTGTTGGAGACTCAAATGGTGGGATGCAAGCATCATAACTTATATGTTGTTCTATCTCTAGCAATGTGGGAAATTTAATTGCATTCTATTTAAGTTGTTGTGACCTTCTTTGTTCGATCATGAAAGTGTTCTTTGAATTTAACTTATGAAATCCTAACTGTTCCTAGATATTGGCAAATCTCATTGCTATTACCCAAACCAGCTTGAAGCATATGCTTGCTTATATGTCCCTAGGTCAAATCGGATATGTAATTGTTGGAGTGATTTTTTGAGATTCAAATGGTGGAGATGCAAGCATGATAACTTGTATATATTATTTTATACCTCCATGAATGTTGCAAGTAGCAACTTTACTGGCATTTCATTAAGGGTTTTCCCTATTTTGCTTTATTATGAAAGTGTTCTTTGTTTATATTAAAACTTTTTTCTTGGCTGTTTTACTCATATTTTGTCCACAAAAAATGTGTAGCTTTACATGGAGACTCTCCAGGACTTACTTAATCCAGCAAATGATAATATTCCTATATTAGATGATCCAAGAACTGGTGATGTATCTTTGCCTGGGGCAACTCTGGTAGAAATCAGGGACCAACAGAGTTTCTTGGAATTGTTAAGAGTCGGGGAAGCTAATCGAGTTGCTGCTAACACAAAATTGAATACTGAATCTTCTCGCAGTCACGCTATCCTGATGGTGAAAGAATAAATTTTGTTTTGTTTACATTTTGTTTTTTCTATAATCTTGTGTCATGAATCAAGAAACCCTAATTAGCCACTGTTTTTTGTTTCTTAATATTAATATCCAATCTTGATAAAGTTATCTTTTATCACACAGGTATATATTAAGAGGTCTGTCATGGAAAGTGAAGATATTGCATCTAGTCAAAATGGTGATGCCTCTCACTTGACTAAACCTTCAAAACCACTTGTCCGGAAGAGCAAGTTGGTTGTGGTAGACTTAGCAGGTTCAGAACGTGTCCATAAGTCAGGTGTGCTTATAACTTCTGTATGCCTGTAAGTTGTAGTTTGTAAATATGCACGCCATAAATCAATTATTTATGTCTGAGTGGCTTCTCTATGAATAGTTTTTTCTGTATGCATGCATTCAGTATGCTGGCATCTCATGATGTGTTGCAACCTTGCAGGAAAATGTGGATATATCTAGAGCTTTGCTTGCCATTTTTTATTCTCTTTCTTACATTTTAAAAGTAAACATCTTTAAAGAACTAAGGAAGTTGAGTTGATTTTGTATATGTAGTTAAGTGTTTGGTTTATGAACCTGATTTTGCTACTTGCACTTTTGTCAATGGTATCACTTTTCACTCGAGTGCAGAATTATTAATATGCTTGGTTCATTGAAGGTAATAATGGTGTCCTATATAGGGTGAACACGCAAAAGTATTTATTGTGCAATTTTCTTTTTCAAATTTTCTGGAGGTATACTCTGCAAGTGCTAAATGCTAATTGCCAAGATTCTGTTTTTTTTTATTCATCCGATTTGTTTTTATAGTTTTTGCATAATCTAACAATAACTTTACTGAAGAACCCTCGATATAGAATATAAATAACATGAATAATTTTTCTTCACAAATACCTGTAATTAAATACACATATAATGTAAATATTGCGTCCTGCATATCATAGGTATATAGAATCATTATCTAAAAATAAGAGTTTCGTGTGAATGGGTAGAGAAAATAGGATGAAAAAACTATGAAAATGAGCAGAAAAAACAGTGGGGAAAATCATTCAAATGAGCATGGTAAAAAACCATGCATATGGGTGGGGAAAATAGGACGTAAAAAGTAATCAAATCATAAAAAGAAAAAAAACCCTATGTGAATGAGTAGGAAAATAGGTAAAAAGAATGATGCAAATGAGTGCAAAAATGGGTGGAAAAAAATAATTCAAATTAGTGAAAAAAATGATGAAATAGGTAAAAAAATTTCATTCAAATAACTAGGGGGAAATTGGCATGACAAAATGATTCACATGAGCTGTAAGAATGAGTGAGAAAAAGGATTGTGTGATCAACCCTCAATTATAATATATCTAGACAAACTAACTTATATATTCAATTGAAAACAAACTAATTACTCTCTAAATTAAAAGCAAAAATTGAAAACAAACTGGTTACTCTATTTCTCTAAGTGCTGTTTTCTTTAAAAAACATTGTTCTGTTTTAATTTCTTTTTTACTTTTAATTACAAAAATGTCATGTTTTTATTTTTTATTTTCCATTTTCAAAGATAAGAAATAGGTGAAAACAACTTTGTATTTTTTTTTGCTGTTTTCTATACAAATTTTTGATCAACGGAAAAAAAGATCCATTGGCTTAACGAAAATTTAATTGTCTCGAAAGGTGTATAAGATCAATATTAATCATTAAAATTTTCCATCTTTATAACTCTATTCTACAATTGATTACAAAACAGACCTGAAGTAGAAAACATTTTCTCAATCCAAATGAACTCTAATATTTCCTGTTTCCGCTGGCCTTTGAAATTCATGTTTTCATTGTGTTAGTCCTTGTCTTTACTTAATGATTTGGTAGCTCCTGCTGTTAGTTGGTATTTACTGATACCTTTATATATATATGTATGTATGTATGTATATATGTATACAACCCACCAGGAAGTGAAGGACACATGCTAGAGGAAGCTAAATCCATCAATCTTTCACTGAGTTCACTGGGCAAATGTATTAATGCTCTAGCAGAGAACAATGCTCATGTTCCATTTCGGGATTCAAAGCTGACCCGGATGCTTCGAGATTCTTTTGGAGGTCCGATGCCTATCCATTTTTTAGATATTTTACTATTTTATATCATCTAGTTCTTGAATTTGATGTAATCAACTATTTGAGTGAGATGGCATTTATGGTTTGAGAAACTGATTTCTTAAATCCTTGACTGATACTTATATTATCTATGTTGGTCTTTGGATTAGATGCTAATATTATTTTAGGACATTATTCCTTTTTGTTTTCCAATCACTTGCAGGCACAGCCAGGACTTCCCTGATTGTGACTATTGGCCCATCTCCACGTCACCGAGGAGAGACTTCTAGTACCATATTGTTTGGCCAAAGGGTCAGGTTTCGTAGTTGAGATCTGTACTTACATATATGGTTTTTATTTACATACAATATATACACTAAATCTCATTATACGCATTATAATTCATTGTCCATTACTGCATTTTTTTTATGTTTAAACCTTAAAGTATATTAATGTTAGTGTTGAAAGGCATTTTGAAAAGGCATTGTTAAAGATCTATAGTTTCAGAAGTTATTGAATGCATAATTTTATACCCCTAAATTCTGCTCGTGTGTTTGTGCCATTCATTAATCAACCCTTTCTGTTATCTGAATTTGCTCATTTAGTCATGGTTAACTCTTTGTCAAAGAGATTTACTTGCTCACATTTATTATTATTATTGTTGTTGTTATTATTATTATTATTATTATTATTATTATTATTATTATTATTATTATTATTATAGGCAAAGAATTTGCTAAGAAAAAAGAAGATTCAAATACCAGAGGATAATATATCCTCATAAAATTAATCCAAGAATAAAAGACAAAATCAATAACATGCAACATTGCCTGCCAAAAAAGTCCTTAAGTGGTTAAGCATAATACCACAATGAAGCTGAGTGCACTAGTCTATTTAGAAAGATAAAATTCAAATATTTCTTTCATGTCACACACTAAACAAATGCAAATTGGGCACAATGCCAAAACTTTTTAGCATTTTTGTTGGTGCCAAAACCTCTGAAGATAACAAACAGGAACTTCTGGTGATCCTGGTGTCAAAGTGAATCTTCACCAACAGTACCAAACACATTATTCCAAAAAAGGAGTGCTGTTGAACAATCCAAAAGCAAATGTGAAGCATTTTCAGAACTCAATACACATTACATAATCAAGTGAAAAGAAGCGTGAGGTCTTCGATATGAAGTAAATCACTGTTTAATCTGGTTTAGAAGTTAGAACAACAGTACAACCACATGGAAGATTTAATGTATGTTTGTTTTACTGACTGGAGCCATCAAAACTCTGTTGGTACTTGGCACGGATCCCAATGTAAGTAGGGTGGACACAAATTTTTTCCTCCTAGGAAACAGAGTTACAACAAACAAGCTATTGAATATCAAACTTTGAGGGATTGATTGATTTCCATATGGCTTATCTAAGAGGAAGAAATCATTATTAAGAGATTACAAATGGGTTTGGGTCACATAGTGTTGGAAGTCCCACATCGTTTGCCTCATAATATTTTCGCATCGGTTAAATACCTGTTGGGTAACTCCAACCATTGGCAATTGGTTTTGGGATGGAACCTTTAACATGGTATCAGAGCTAGAGCATTCTTTTTAGTTCTTATGGGCCAAGAATTACCCTTTCGTTATGGGCCAAAAGTTACCCCTTGCCTAGTCCGGCATGCTTCGTTGGAGGGGGCGTGTTGGAAGTCCTACATGGCCTGCCTCATAATATTTCATATGGCTTAAATACCTGTTGCACCACTCCAACCATTGCCAATTGGTTTTCGGATGGGACCTTTAATATGGTACCAGAGCTAGAACATTCTTTCCAGTTCTTATGGGCCAATAGTTGCCCTTTCATTGTGGGTCAAAAGTTACCCTTTGCCTGGTCCGGCAGGCTTCGTTGGAGGGGACGTGTTAGAAGTCCCACATCACCTTCTTCATCATATTTCGCATGATTTAAATACCTGTTGCGCAACTCCAACCATTGCCAATTGGTTTTGAGATGGAACCTTTAACACATAGCTTAATTAAGCGCTCATGCAAAACATTTTACATGATGACTTATTGGATAAATTTGACCATGGAAGTTATTGGAATAAGCTAAAAGGAGCTTATTTTGATGATGTACATTAAAAAATTATTGAGATAAGCCAAAAGGAATTTATGAGAGTCAAGCTCTTCTAGGAAACTAAGTGAGCAACTAGAAGTGGGATTTACAGTAATAAAACACCTTAAGTGTAAGTGACTGAATCCTGCAGCCTAATTTTCAAGAGATATGGATGAATTCAACACGATTAACAGAGATTGTAATTCAAAGATTTCCCTATCATTAAAATGTCTGAATAACAGAAAATTACAAGAAAAAAAAATAGGAGACTTGTAAGAGGAATAAAACTGGATTATTTGAGCATTGTGCTAATTAATTGATGATACAGTCTGGCCAACAATCAGAAAGAGGAGCATTTCCCACCCAAGTGTCCTAATCCAAGGGCTAGCATGGGATGATTTTACCACTGAATTGGCTTCCCATGCATTATAATCCATTAATTCTTATAATTTCATTATAATTATTATTATTTTAAATGAAAGATTTGGGTGATGATTGATATTGTTGGCTGTTTTTGTGATAGATGGATTGATTTGTATGTTTTTTTAATCAGGCCATGAAAGTTGAGAATATGTTGAAGATAAAGGAGGAATTTGATTATAAAAGCTTGTCTCGAAAGCTTGAGGTGCAATTAGATAGGCTTATTGCAGAAAATGAAAGGCAGCAGAAAGCTTTCGAGGACGAAGTTGAAAAAGTAAATTTGGAGGCACAGTGTCGTATTGCTGAAGTTGAGAGGAATTTTTTAGATGCATTAGAGGTTTGTTGTATTAACTATGTGAAGATCTTCACAATTTTTATTTATTTATTTTCTCCTAAGCCAAAGTCCTATTGTTTTGAAATGTTTTAGGAATGTTATGCATAATTATGCATACTAATTTACTGTGGTTTAAATTACTGTTAAGGTATGTGATGCAGGATCATTATACTTGAACCCTTTCTAATTGATTTAGGGCATTGTTCCAGCCTCTCAGTGCTGTGAACAGAACCTAAAGACGGTAACAGTAATTTTGAAGTATGAGTTGGTCAAGTGAGATTTGTGTCTTACTGAGGAAGTATGGACTCTATCAAGCGTTAATTTCTTGAAAAATGTCCCAGCTTGTACATTTTGAGGGTTAAACTTAAAAGTGATCTATCTAAAATAAGAGGGTTTTTGTGTGGCTGGAATATTTTTATGAAGTTTTAGCCTGTTGGAAGTTTCATGTCGCCTGCGTCATATTATGTCGCATGGTTTAAATACCTGTTAGGCTACTCCTCCCATAGTCAATTGGTATTGGGATGAAACCTTAACATGGTATTAGAGTCAGAGCCTAACTTCTCTCCTTTTGTTATAGGCCAAAAGTTGCCTTTTTGTTATGGGTCAATAGTTATTACCCTTTGCCAGGTTAGATAGGCTTCGTTGGAGAGGGCATGTTGGAAGTCCCATATCGCCTGTCTCATATTATGTTTATGGTTTAAATATCTGTCAATTTACTCCTTCCATTGCCAATTGGTTTTGAGATGGAATCTTAATATAGCCTTTTAGGTATTTATATCTCACAGATTTCATTTTCTTGACTGAGTATTTTAGGATTTAATACTTGTCTTGTGCATTTTTTTTATATCACTTTTTGATGGTAGTGTAAACTGTAAAAGTATTGGACATACCCCCTTCCTGATCCAAGGGATGAGCTACACAATCTTTGTTTAATGTTCAACATTTTACAATCAAATTGCTTTCTATTTGTCTTGTTAGAGTGTCTTTAGTTCCTGACACTATTCTGAAACAGAGACTAGACATAGTGCAAACTCTTTTGTTTTTTTTCTTTCGAAACCCTGAAGTTGCTGAAGATGCCAGAGGCGGGTTAACACCTCTTATCTTTGCTCAATGTCTTACATGGATTTTTTTACTGTACCATGTAGAAAGAGAGACTGAAATGCCAGATGGAGTACATGGAATTGGTAAAGGAGCTGGAGCAGAAGTTGGTGTTGAATCAAGAAAGACATGAATGCAATAGTTCTGTGGCTGATAATGGAGAGGTATATTTCTTTATAAACAATATTACTTACTCTGAAAATCTTTTTGTGGATCCTTTATCCCGTTATTTGTTTTATATTATTTTATAAATAATGGTGAGGGTTTTGTTTCTTTCTTTTGTCATATCAACATGTGTTATCTTTTCCTTAGTTGGCATTTTTGGGGAACATTGGGCATGTATGACCATTTTTTTCTCTCATCATTTTTTCCTCACTTTTCTAGTTCACCAACCAGACCATTAGGTTTCCAAACCAATTTTTTTCGATTATTTTCTTCATAGTTTTGGTTGAAGTAATGAACGAATTGGTGATGTGCAATTTGTACTATTCTTTGGTGCATTTGGTTGGAATAAAACTCATGTATTTTCATGGAGTTTTCTCCAACGCTGCACATGATTTGGATAAGATTATGTTATGTGTTTTCAGTGTTTGGCATCTTTTTGGTGTGAACTGTGAAGCACATGAGCCTTTTCAACTGGGTTTCTCTATCAGATGTTTAGAGCTTAGGCAGCTTACTCCATTCTTTCTCACACCCTTTTGTAATTTGTTATGAAGGATTTCTTATCCATCCTTCTTTCTGCTCATCTTAATTCTTTTATTAAGAAAAAGATCTTGCTATTTTTGGATAATGCCTATATAGTGTACTATTACTTTACTGATATGTATTGCTTAGAAAATTAGGGAAATCTTTGGAAGATGATAATGAGATATGAATTGTTTCTCCTTTTTCCTTTGATAAAAAATTTGATCTGTTTTACGTGACTATATTTTAATATTGTTAGAGATGTAATATGAAAGCATTCACGTGTTCCCGCTTAACAACTTTAGTCTTTTGGGTTCATGGCATGGTATTAATTATTAAAGCTTCTACGTGGTCTAGAGTTCAATCCTTTCTGTTGCCATTTTTCTAATAAAGAAAGTGGAGTTTTCGCACAAGATAGGTGGGGTCAGGCATTGTTCATGCTTCAAGCCCAAAGCGCTCTCGTATGAGCAGTGTTGGAGATCTAATAGAAATCCATTCATGTGTATTCCCTTCAAAGTAAACTCATAAGTTATTCATCGAGATTGTTTTGGATCTTGCACTTTAGTCCTTGAAATTTTAAAAACCATAAATTAGTTACTGTCATTGCGAAAAGTCATTCATTTTAGTCCTGTTGTACATTATTTTCTTGTCATTTACATTAAAAGGACTAAATTGAAGGTCGTTTTGTAACGACAGGGACTAAATTGAGATTCTTAGAATCTTAGGGACTAATTTGAGGTTTACTCATTTACTTAACTTATGCAGCTATGCTTTTCGGACTGTTGGTTTGTGATAAATATTTATATCAGGCAATCTTCTATTTTAGGATTTTCTAAGTAGTCTTTACCTCCGGTAAATTCAGTATTATAGTTAACACTTCAATCTTCACCAACCCAATGTTAAAAAGTTTTAACTGTTGGTTGGTTGAATCGTATAGTCAGGGCTTAGTGGTATTCTTTTTACATATTTTCCTTTCATTTTTTTTGGGTGCTTATTCATTTGTTTATGCCTTTTTGGCACAGAGGCCTGCACCATCATCTTCTGCAGATGAAGTTGCGGAGGTCAAAATGCTGCTTGAAGCTGAAAGAAATCGGAGAAAGGCAGCTGAGGAGGAAGTAGAACATCTAAGAAGGCAGCTGGGGAAACATACGCAAGCCGAGGTCTCTTTCAGTTAAATGGCAAACTTGTGTTTCTTTATTTTCTGAGAATGAACATCTAAGAATGAATTTATTTTCTGTACTAGGCAGGAGACGTGGAGATTATAAAGCTTCGCAACATGTTAGAGGATGAGGCTAATCAGAGAAAAAGACTTGAAGAAGAAATAATAATATTAAGGAGTCAATTATTGCAATTGAATTTTGAAGCTGACCAGGTATTCGTTTTATGTTGACGGAGCAATCAGCTTATGCTTGAGTAATATATTATAGCTTGGATTCTAATGTTATGCATTGAATTAGTCAATTTGCACAATTTAATGATAAGTGGCCAAAAAATGCAAAATGCTCTTTGTTATCTCTGTGCTCATTTGTAGAAAATCCTTGTAACAAACGAGCACAGCACCAAATATAGGTCATAAACATAATCCTACTCTGAATAAATGTGATGGCAAAGCTACATGCATTAAATTATGAGTCATATTTCTTACTAAACACACAAAAGAACTGCATGATATTCCAGCTATTATTAGAATTTTGGACTTTTTGTGTGGATTTTAGCACTAATTGAACAGAAAATACAGCACGTAGTAGCTCCAGCGGGTAGTTTCTTACTGTATTTTGGTGCATATTTGCATTGTAAAGTTATTCATAAAGAAGTTCATTCAAACAAAAAAAGTTTGGCTAGCACATGTGGAAATCGGTAATAGTTGTTACGGTAATAGTTGTTATGGAATCAAGGTTCTTTGGGGTCTCTGTTACCTCTAGCTGCATGTTACATTATATTCCTTTTAGGATTATTTTGAATCTTTGATACAGTATGATTTAATGTTATGTCTATAGATGAGAAGATGTTTGGAAAATGGAAGCTCTGGGAGCACATTTTCTGCCATGGATTCCTCCACAACTCAAGTTAGGCATTCCCAATTCAAAGACAATGGGTATGGTCAGAAGTCATCTGTTGCTACACTGTTTGAGCAAGGTACTAGTCGTTTGAGTTATTCTTGAATGATTACATCGTCCATGTGTATAACTCACATTATTTTAACAGTTGGATTGCAAAAGATTTTGTCATTGCTGGAGTCAGATGATGCCAATGTGCGAATTCATGCCGTGAAAGTGGTGGCCAATCTAGCAGCTGAAGGTAGAAGCTCTTTGCTATTTAATCATCTATCTACCTTTTATTACCTGTTTCCTGATTTATCGTGGCTAACAAACATAAGATTGTGAAAACATCTCTGCTTCTTGTTGAGCCAAGAGCTTGTTTGGTATGAATTTTTTTCATCATCCATTTTCACTAATAATCACAAGATGAAAACCAAATACATTTTCATAACCCAAAAGGCCCTAAATGCTATTGTTTCTTGTTTTCTCAAGATTGTTGTGTATGTTGCTGCATATTATATCTACCTTTGTTGGTCCGTCCTTTAATATAAGATCCTTTTCAGAATATGTTTTGTTATTTTCGATAGGATCATCTTTCAAATTTCTTTGCTATTCATTATTTTTTGACTAAAATATCCTTATTAATGAATACTTTTTTTAGAATTAAAATAATAATAAATAAAATACATTGATTAGACCATTTATCTATCAAATGATAATTGGGTTATAGAAGGTTACCTTCATCTCTTACATGCATTTTCAAAGTGTCAAATGAAGTCATTAAACATAGTGGAGAGAGATTAGATTGAGAGAGAATAAGTGAAGAAAGTGGAATAATGAGTTTCATTAATCTTAAGAGTAATTTTGGAAAATTACTATAAATTTCATACAAATTTAATACTTTTAACTAAATTAGCCAACTTTTTTAATACCTATGAATTAAGTAAAAAAGTCTTGTATTAAAAGGTGGAGGTATTATTATTAAAATTACTATAAATTTCATACAAATTTAATAATTTTAACTAAATTAGCCAACTTTTTTAATACCTATAATTAAGTAAAAAAGTCTTGTATTAAAAGGTGGAGGTATTATTATTATTATTATTATTATTATTATTATTATTATTATTATTATATGTGTGTGTGCGTGTGTGTGTTGAAAAATCCAAAGGTGACTCATTCTCACATCGAGTAGATGTGAGTAAGGTGAGTGGTTTACAAGTGGAAGGGCCCATGCACCTATTGCCTTAAGGCTTTGAGTTGTAATGGGATGTCTAACACTTGTGAACTTGCTGTCCTCGGTGCCTTTCGTCATTATGAGCACCCCCTCATACACTTTCAATATGACATCATAATCCGACCAATCCAAATGTTGGGCCATCCGTAGTCTAATCCTGCAAACTTCACGCCCCAAATATCCAGTTTCTGGGTGAGAGGGGTGAGTTAAGATGTTGAAATAAGTTTTACATAGACTAGGAATATGACCAATATATATCTTATAAAGCTTGAGGTAACTTTTAACTTATGAGCTATCTTTTAGGATTGAGTTAGACCTAATATCCAAATTTAAGTGTGTGTGTGTGTATATATAAGTCTCCTGTGAAAAAGATTCTCTTATGGATGATTAGGATTAAAAAATATTTGATATCAGGTGACTATTTGAAAAAGTCACGACTTCAAAAAACTCAAATGACCAATGTGTTTTACTCTTGACCATTCATCATCAGATCTAAAAGTACATATTTAATCCTTTCACTCATAAAAAAAAAGGCTTTCATGAGAGTTTCCCTGTATATATAAAGAACCATGGTAGTAGATATTGACCTCTTGCCTTCCCTTTGATTTGATCTATCATTTGGATTGGATGTGAATTCATCAGAAAAATTCTATGTTTCTGAAAGATATTCCTATTACTGTGTTAATTTTCCACAAATGTTTGTATCTTATGAAGGAATGATGAAATGAACTTGTGCCTCTGAAGGTACCTGTGGTTAACACAAAAAAAAAAGAACTTGTGGTCTCTTGTTTTCACCTGATCCTAGTTTTCCAGACTATTTATTGCCTTATTTCCCCCCCCACATTCTTAGTGCATTCATACTGAAGCCTTATTCCCCCCCACCCCCCCCTAAATTATGACTGTAGTATTGTGTTGTATATGTTCATCTGTCTTCTGGCATTGTTTTTTAATTTGTCTCAATCTGATATACAGAGGCTAATCAAAAGAGAATTGTTGAAGCCGGTGGTCTTACATCCTTGCTGATGCTTCTTCGAAGATATGAGGATGAAACTGTCCGCCGAGTAGCTGCTGGAGCTATTGCGAATCTTGCTATGAATGGTGATGCTGATAATAGTTCTTTTATTTCTTCAATTAATTGTTTTAGACAACTGAATCTTGCGTTGCTACTAGCTCTGCTTATTTGTGGTAGTGAATTTATCATTTTATCTTATGTTATTGATAGTCTTGCTTTCTTTTGTGGCAAATCAGAAGCAAATCAAGAACTTATAATGGCCGAAGGAGGAATTACTCTATTATCCTTGACTGCATCTGATGCTGAAGATCCACAAACTCTTCGAATGGTGGCTGGGGCAATTGCTAACTTATGTGGAAATGGTATATTTTGTTGTTTCTAGCAAGACATTAATGTCAAAAAAAATGTCTGAAAATATATTTTATGGTATAAAATAGATGATACATTTGGGATAGTTACTTAAAAACATTGATTTGATCTTGCAACAAGCATTCTTCTTGAACTATAATTATTATTTTTGTTAAAGGTTTCATCCCAAAACCAATTGACAATGGTTGGAGTTGCCTAACAGGTATTTAAACCATGCGTAATATGATGAGGTAGGAGATGTGGGACTACCAACACGCCCCCTCCAACGAAGCCTACCGGACCAGACAAGGGGTAACTTTTGACCCACAACGAAAGGGCAACTTTTGGGTATTGAGCCTAACTCAATCCTAAAAGCTAGCTCATAGGATAAGGTTTACCCTCCACCTTATATACTTTTGATTGGCCATATTTCTAGTCAATGTGGGACTTTTAACACACCCCTTCACGCTAAGGAATGGAGCGTGGATGAATACGGGTGGCCCACGGGACTTGTTAACACACCCCTTTGCGCTCAGGAATGGAGTGTGGATGAATACGGGTGGCCCGTGGATCTTATAGAACAGCCCCACACTCAGGAATAGAGCGTGGACAACATGGGTGACCCAACAACGTATCTAGGATAGGCTCTGATACCATTTTAAATTTGGGTATTGAGCCTAACTCAATCCTAAAAGCTAGCTCATAGGATGAGGTTTACCCTCCACCTTATATACTTTTGATTGGCCATATCTCTAGTCAATGTGGGACTTTTAACAATTTTAAACCATTTTTCAGATAAAGATATCTAAACATAAATCATTTTAAACCACTTTTAACTGAAACCAATTTGTCAAGATCATGATTATTTTAAATGGAATATGCAAATGTTCATTAACACACTCACCAAGCCTGAATGACTTGCATTGTCCATGGTGATATTCCTACACTTCAACACTGGCAGAATCAATCTTATGCTTGTTAAAGATATATAGAGAGAAATAGAGAGAGAGAGAGAAAATCTGTAAACTGAATATTGCATATTATGAAAAGTTAGTTACAAAGGAGAGGCTCACTTTAGGTGGCTTGACAAACAAGCTATGCCTAAGGCTCTAATGTAGATGCACAGATAATACAGTTATAAAGCATAGAAAAATACTTCATACTAACACGGCTAACATCTTCCCCTTAAGCACAACTAGTAGAGGCACATGACAGCTTGTCTACAACTTGTAGTTTGTCCCTAAGGGCTGTAAATCTTGTAGAGGAAAGAGCCTCAGTCAGAATATCTGCTTGTTGATCAAGTGAGGGTACGTGATGGATAGTTAAGCTCTTGTCTCTGACCATGTCTCGAACAAAAAAGATATCAAGTTCCATATGCTTGGTCTTGTTATGTAGCACAGGGTTGTGACAAAGCATTACAGTTCTTAGATTATCACTATACACCTTTGGAGTGATGAAAGTTATTCCCAGTTCAGTGAGTAGGGACTCAATCCACAAAATCTCAGCTGTAGTGTTTTCTAGGCTTCTGTATTCAGCCTCTGTGCTGGATCTAGCAACTGTGTCTTGTTTCTTAGACCACCACGAAATCAGGTTGGGTCCTAAGTAAATGCATGACCCAGAGGTTGACCTCCTGTCATCAGCGTCTGCTGCCCAATCTGCATCACAATATGCAATAAGAGAAGCTGGTTTATTAAGATCAGTGGGATTTAGGACAAGTCTATCTATAGGTGATAGTTCTGGTTTATTGAGATCAGTGGGATTTAGGACAAGTCTATAGGTGATAGTTCCTTTAAGATATTGCAGAATCCTCTTCACAGCCTGCCAATGTTCTTCAAGAGGCTGAGACAGACTCTGACATACCTTATTTACAGAAAAGCTGATTTCTGGCCTGGTTATGGTGGGCATATTGTAGAGCTCCAACAATTGATCTATATTTAGAAGGATCAGACAAATAGTTGGTGCCTTCTTTGGTGAGTTTTACCCCACTGGTCATAGGAATAGAGATCCCTTTTGCAGCATTCATACCAGCCCTGATAAGAAAATCAGATGTTTTTTGACTGAGAAAGAAACAGTCCACCTGTGGAGAGCTTAGAAACTTGTATGCTTAGAAAATATTCCAAAGCGCCTAGTTGCTTGAGAGAAAACTGATTGTGCAGGTCAGAGATTAACTACTGAATAGAGGGTAAAGAATCTCCAGTAATAATAATGTCATCGACATATACCAAGAGGTAGATGCACATAGGTGCTACTTCATATAATCTGTCTGTCCAGAGGGTTTTAATTTGCATCAGTTTTTGAAATGTTATCTTGTAAAGCTGAAACTTTTATGTGACTAATGGGAGCATTGATTGTTTCTAATTTCTTTATGAAATGTGTTAGCTGACTTATATTTTATAAAATATTTGTCATAGCATCATTGAGTGTTCAGTTACATTAAACTGTATTTGAGTATGAGGCTCTTGTGGAATTCTCATTTGATATCACTGATATCTTTGTAATTCCATCACTATTTATCTTTCTGAAGATCATTCATGATTTTGCCTTCTTGTTCTTCAGATAAAATATTGATGACACTGAGATCACAGGGAGGTGTTAAAGCTTTACTGGGAATTGTAAGATGTGGACATCCCGATGTTCTTTCCCAAGTTGCGCGAGGAATTGCTAATTTTGCAAAATGCGAGTCTCGAGCTTCTAATCAAGGTCAAATTTCCTCCCTAGTATTTGATTCTTAACACTGAAAACATTAAAATGTTAAATTAGATAGAAAAGGACATCTGCATATTAAAGAAAAGATAGAAAAAGGACATTGTTACTTGGAAATGTCACCAAAAAGTTCTAGTCTGGTATTGATTAACTTAAAGGTGACTAGTGTGACTTTATGGTAATCTTCACTTCCCACAAAGCCACTGAAAATATTTGTAGCACCAAAGAGAAATTAACGAGAAAAATAGGTAGTTTGGAGCCCTTATAAGTGTGTTTTGCACTCTCAGGAATAAAAAGTGGCAGATCTTTTTTGATAGAAGATGGGGCACTTCCTTGGATAGTACAAAATGCTAATAATGAAGCTGCACCAATCAGGCGTCACATTGAGCTTGCACTCTGCCACTTGGCACAGCATGGTAATGAGACTTCTCATCATGTTCCAGTTTTTTTAAATACTTTATTCTAAACATGTATGTACATATATATTGCAGAAGTGAATGCGAAAGACATGATCAGTGGAGGTGCTCTTTGGGAGCTTGTCCGGATTTCTCGGGATTGTTCACGAGAGGATATCAGGAATCTTGCTCGCCGGACTCTCAGTTCTGTCCCAACGTTCAAATCTGAATTGCGGCGATTACGTGTTGATTATTGATTACAAATCTACTCGGGACTATGCGATTATTCTTCTTCCACAGCTTGTGAGACTGATCTACTGGTACTTGGAGAATCATTTCTAGTGGGGGTTTTGGGGTTAGTTGTTGTATTACCTTGCTAATTTTGTGTTAAGAGAAGCAGGGGTTTAACATGTACTTGTTATATCTAGTCTCTTAAGAGAATGTATGTATGATTGATAGAAGAAAATAGATGGAAGAAAAAGAGGCTTTTGGGCAGTGAGAGAGGCGAGAAGATGTTAAACACGGGTTAGTCAAATTTTGATTACCACAAATTACATGGAGCTGTCCAATATTGTATTTAATATTGATTATTGATATTATGTAAGTAATGAAAAATCAGCTTTTCATTTTTTGACAAAGAAAACGATGTTTCTGGGTTCGTGAAATTGATTTCTGAGCACTCTAGTTCTGTTTGTAAGTAATTGATTTCTCTTTCTCCATGAAAGCCAAACTTACTTTATAAGCATAATAAAAATGTTCATGAAAATTTGGATAGTGTGCCTCAGCTACATATGCATGTCTACAGAGAGAGAAGGGAGATTATACCAGCAAACAGAAAGTTATTACTATAAATGCAACAAGAAAGAAAATACTGAGTTGTGTAGTTGAGTAGGGTGAGCTATTGTAAAGCCTATGGTATTCTCTTTGATTCTCATGGTTCAAAAGAACAACAAATACAGTAGTAACTTATTTCTAGACCTACAATTGAAGAAACTAGAGAAAGAGAAGAGAATATTGAAATTGTAAAATTGTAGTTTTCATATTTTGTTATTTCATAATAAAATTTACAATAACCTATTGTAAAGGAAGATCGTAACAGAATTCTATTATGGGAGAATAGAAATGATCAGCTAAGTTGGTTACAGATTAACACAAACTAACTATTTAATTTTGCTAACTATCTTTAATATTCCACTGTACAATTTCAGAGCTTTGTTGAGAGAACGAAGTAATGTTTCTAAATCAGAAAGATACTAGTAGTTGTTGTTTGTAGACTTAGGATGAACAGTGAGGAGCTCTTTAAGTAGATGAAACCTTTGTTTTGACAAAGGTTTGGTCAACAACTAGTTGATCTTGCGAGGGGATATGAAGATTTGAAAGTGATTTGTTTAGAACTCTTTCTCTGACATGGAAAAGGTCTAATTCCATGTGCTTTGTTGTGGCATGAAGGATAGGATTGTGACTAATTGAAACTGTACTTTGATTGTCACAATAAATGGTTGGTGTTGAGCAGGGAATGTGAAACTCTTGAAGAAGGGATTGGATCCACAAAATCTCCTTGTAGTGAGAGCAAGACTTCTATATTTTGCTTCTGCATTGGACCTTGCAACAAGTTGCTGCTTCTTGGACCACTAAGAAACTGAATTTGGTCCTAAAAAGACTGTAGAGCCTGAAGTAGATCTCCTATCTTTTGTATTAGATACCCTATTAGCATCACAATAAGCTGTAATTGAGAGGGATAAGGGAGATGTAGAGGGCCTTAAGAGTAAGCTATGATGTTGAGTCCCTTTTAGATACCTAAGTATCCTTTTAACCGCTTGCCAGGGAGTAGAAAGAGGGTTGGTGAGAAACTAACACACTTTATTCACACTAAACCCCAGTTCAGGCCTAGTTATGGTAACATATTGTAAGGCCCTAACTATAGACTTGTATAGAGATGGATCAGTACATGACTCTCCTTCAGTCTTAGTTAATTTGAGGTTTGCATGAGAGTACTTATAGCCTTGGCATCAGCCATCTTGGCTCTTGAGAGTAGTTCTTTGATATATTTTGTTTAAGAAAGATGGATGGAACCATTGTTCAGTTTTGAAACTTCTATGCCTAGAAGTAAGAGAGTGGTCCTAGATCTTTTAAAGCAAAATTACAGTTTAGCTGTGTGATGAGAGAAGAAATAAGGGCATTTTAGGATCCTATGATGATAATATCATCAACATAGACAAGAACATAGAGGATACCTTTGCTGTTTTGTAGTACGAACAAAGATGGATCACACTTACTACTATGAAAGCCAAGAGAGATCAAAGAGGAACACACTCTGTCAAACCAGGCTTTAGGAGTCTGCTTAAGTCCATATAAAGCCTGGTGTAACGTACAAACAAGATTAGGGTCTTTAGTGAATCCTGGGGGCTACTGCATATAAACTTCTTCATTTAGTATGCCATTTTAAAAGGCATTGTTCACATCAATTTGATGAATGGGCCAAGAGTTGGTTAGAGAAACAGTAAGAATTACCGTTATGGTAACAGGTTCGACAACAGGAGAAGAGGTCTCAACATAGTCATATCCTTCTTATTGATGAAGTCCTTTGGCTATTAACCTAGCTTTATACTTTTGGATAAAGCCATCTAGGTTTTCTTTGACTTTAAAGACCCATTTGCAACCTATAGTTCTGTGAGAAGGAAGAGAGACAAGAGTCCAGGTTCGGTTAGCAAAAGAGCATTATACTTTCTCTTCATGGCTGCAGTCCATTTAGGAGACTTGAGAGCTTAAGAGGCTAAGGTTGGTAGAGGCAAAGATTCTACCATAGTATGGAGAAGAATAGGCCGAAGTCTGGGTTTTATGGTTCCAGATTTTGACCTAGTCTGCATAGGATGAGATGATTCTGATTGTGCAGGAACAGAAGGTGGGATAGAAGGTGTAGGAAGATCATGATTAGAAATAGATGATAAAGGTAGGGAATGAGAAAAATTGGGTTCTGCAGATGAATAGGCAGAACTAGAAGATGAAGAAAGTTCAGGCACAGGTGAAAGTGGGCTGGTATTGAGAGGTTTAGCAAGGTAGGTGGGAATAACTTCAAGAATAATAAATACTCTTAGAGGTTCCAGTTTCAGAGGTAGAAGTGGAAGAGTTAGAGGTTTGAAAGGGGAACCTATGTTCATTAAAGATTACATCCCTGTAAATGAGATCTTTCCATCAACCGAGAGACATTTGTATCCTCTATGGTGAGAAGAGTATCCCAAAAATGTGCACTCAGCTGACCTATAATTCAATTTGTGCTTTATATATGGTCGAAGAAAGGGAAAGCAAGCACACCTAAAAATTTTAAGGATAAAGTAGTCAGATACTGCTTTATACAATTAAGTATAGGGAATGAGATTGTCATGTGAGAGAGATGGTAACCTATTGATTAGAAATGTAGCAGTTTGGAATGCATGATCCCAAAACTTAATTGGAAGTGAGGCTTGAGAAAACAGAGTTAGGCCCATTTCTACAATATGTCTATGTTTCCTCTTAACTACACCATTTTTATGGTAAGTGTGAGGACAAGTGAGTCTATGTTGAATACCTAGTTAATTTAAAAATGCAGTTAAAGGTCTAAACTCTCCTCCCCCATTAGACTGCACACTTTTAATTTTCTTATTCAATTGAAGTACAATCATGGTCTTGAACTCTTTGAAAATAGACAAAGCTTTAGACTTCCTTCTTAGGAAGTATATCCAAGTAAATCGACTAAATGCATCTACAAACGAGTTATAATATGAGAAACCTACAATAGACTCAGTATGGGCAAATCCTTATATATCACAAAACATTAGCTCAAGAGGTTTACTGTACACAGTGGTTGAGGGAAAAAAAGGTAGCCTGTGTGCCTTGCCCAAACAACAAGATGAACGGAAGAAACCAATGTTTTTATTTAAAATAGAAATGTAACAAAGTTTACCAAGAGTATTCATAACAGCTGTGTGTGGGTAACCTAGTCTATTATGACACGGGGCATAGGATGTGGACATGTGTGACACATAAGGTGTAATAGTGAATGTGTGTGGCTGAGAGTGTGAACCTACTGAAGTGATTAAAGATGATGAGCCTGTGGTGTCTAAAGCTCTTGATAGATCTAGAACGGTATTGGCATTAACTGAATTCAAAACAGGGAACACATAAAGCCCTTCGGAAGTAACATGTCCTTTAAGCAAAACCTTGTGCGAAACCTGAGATTTGACAAAGCATTGATCAATACGAAATTCGAAATAAACTTTATTGTCCTTAGCAAACTTGCTTACACTAAGAAGATTCTTAGTGACAGAAGGAACTAAAAGCATATCATTTAGACTAAGCATGTGAGGTGTGTGAATTGAAGCAGGAAACTGAAAGGAACCAACAAAGGAGATTGGTAAACCTTGTCCATTGCCTAGAGTGACTTTGTCATAACCAATAACAGTAGATGAAAGGAACATGGTGTGTGGCTCCTGAATGAGCAACCCATTGATGAGAAGGAGTTGACTGAAGGGATGTATTCTGTGAGGGTTGTGATGGCAAACATAGAGTAGCTGTAAAATTCGCCAGAGTAGAGGAAATGATATTTGAAGGAGGATATGCAGGAAAATATTGAGTAACAAGGTTAAACTGAGGCTGGTTAGATGAATATGGAATAGTAAAGAGATGATGGTTGGCTCGGTTAGACCGAGGAACTTGAGGATTTATATAGGAGGGAGTTTGATGAAACTATGATGAATTAAGACTGAACTGAAAATTTATATTATGATGAACATTGCTAGAGTAAAACTGGGTGTCGAACCTTTGGTAGCAGACTGTGCATCATGACCATTCTTGAAATAGATCTGCCATTGAAGGTAACCACAGCTTCTTCCACCACATACTCTACCATATCGACAACCACCACGAGAACAAAAACCACAAAAACCATTGGAAGAAGCCATAGGGTTCAAATTAGGGACAAACTGGGATGGAGAGATTTTATGAATGAAGAGGAACTTGAGATTAAGGGAAAACTAGCATTTGGGTTCCAAATCCAGGGACGGAGGATTGCAAGGATTGAACTGTAATATTTGCTTGCGGAAGGTACTTTGCACAAACTCACTGGAGTCTTAAACAGAAGCAGAGGGTCCATGAGTGAGAATCTGGGACATCGAAGAAGGAAAATGCCAATTGCGATCTAAACGTGATTCATGAGCAAGAAGAAGCAATTCCACCTCAAAGAACTCAAAATGATCTGGTTTGCTGGTGAGAACGGCTACAATTGCATCATAATCTTCGGGAAGCCCATCCAAGACGATTCCAAGCTGTTCTTTCAAAGGGATAGGGTCACCAATGACAACCAACGTATGTGCAATGGTTTTCACTTGGAAAAGATAATCTAAAATTGATCTTGATTCTTTCTTGACATTTCTTAATTCTAATCGAAGTTGTTGTGACCTTGCTTGAGTTTGCCCATGAAAATAGGCATGAACTTTGTCCCAAAGTTCAAACACATGGGTGCACCCTATCACTCGTGTGAGAACAGAGGCTGAAATGGACATCTGAAGCCGTGAGAGCAGTAACTGGTCTTGCTGCTCCCAAAGATGAAAGGCTGGATTCACTCCATCGACAGCTCGATCATCATCATTAAGGAACAATAGGGAATTTTAGGATTGAGTCAGATGGTGAAGGGAATGACCCTTGAAAATAGGTTCAACTTGCTATTTCCAAAGAAGAAAATTCTTGTCATCTAATTTCCAGAGAAATCTTAGGGAAAAACTAATGAAGGAGACGCAAGGGGAGAAGGAAAGAAAGACGTGGGCATTATTGGACGGTTCAAGCTCTAGATACCAAGAAGAAACTCAAACTAGAGAAAGAGAAGAGAATATTGAAATTTTAAAATTGTAGTTTTCATATTTTGTTATTATATAACAAAATTTACAACAACCATTATAAAGGAAGACCATAACAAGATTCTGTTATGGGAGTACAGAAATGAACAGCTAATCTGGTCACAGGTTAAAACAAACAAACTATTTAATTTTGCTAACTATCTCTAATAACAATGAAGTTAAGATTTGGACCTAAAACCTCTAACTAGACAACTTTAACTTTTCTTCATTAGGTTGACTATAGTAGGTACAAAACAATAGCAACTTTAATTTTATTATAAAAACAAGATTAAATAGTCAAAATTGGTATTTCTTCCAATCTCCATTGTATATGGAGTTAACCGAATCACTAAGACTAATAAAAATAGTTAAGTGATAGTTAAATATGTTGGTTTTTTAAAAATTAATGTGGTATTAAAATTTTACTTTTATATACTTAATTAAATTTTCATTGGTAATTGAGAGTATATTTAATGTTTTGTAGAATACATTAATTAATCGATAAGGAAAGAATAGGGGAAAATTAACAAATGTTGTATGCAAAGTGTAACCCCACCTTATAGAATAATCATTTTGTTTTTCAAAACTGACTTATATTTGAGATCAGAGGAGTATTTATATTATATAGATTTATTTTTTAGATTACTTTTAATATAAATGGTTAAAATAATGCAATGTCATCAAGCAACCTTTAGACTTAACCACATTAAAATAGAAGTATCCAAGGAATTTGGTAATTAATACAACAAAAAACGTGTGGTTATATTAGTTTTGCTTATGTGTACCCTACGATGCTTGTTAAGAAATCTCAAAATGAATTTTTTATTGTAAATTATGTTTGATACGTGTTAAATGATGGGAAATGTAATATTGTTCGTTTTAAATATAACCATTTCATTTTTCGTCTTGAATATATTCCATTGATCACACGAGGTGTGTTTGGAAGAGTAACCTTATGAAAATAGCTTGTGACTCTCCTAAGTTACTTTTTAGCCTAAATATACCATTTTCATAAAAGTGTTAAGTGGGTCCCCTAAGGTTTTTTCACTTTGGTCCCCTATGTGGATTAAAATGTTCCACTTTACTCCTTTCGTCAAGTGGATGTAACGCTGTGTGCATTGTTGTCTGACATGTTATCAAATGAGGACATAATTATCCGCGTGTCAATGAGTGATTGACTATTGGATCAAACACTAAAACGATGCGGTTTTGGCAAATGAGAGATAGAAAACAACTAATGTTCATCTTTCTTCTTCATGTAACTCGAGTAAAGAACGTCACTTTGTGTCTAAGTAACTCACCGGAGAGAGGTGGAAGGTTTCAAAGGTGGTTGTTGCAATCGTAATGACAAGTGGAAATTTGAGGTATGTTTTTCGTTCATATAATGCTTTGTTTTGTTGTTGGGGTTGAGTTTGCTTGGAAAACACAGGTCACTTAATGTCTTAATGTATCTATGGTGTTGACATATATTTTCCAAGTGAAAGTTGGGATAATTTTGTTTGTTTAACTAAATTTATTGTTATATTTTAAGGTTTATTCTTGTGTTGTTGTTCACTAGTTAGGGCAGTTATGGATTGTCAATATAAGCTAGAGATTTTCCATGGGGGAAGCTTTGTGATTGAAAATGGGAATCCAGTGACATATAATGGAGAAGTATCTAAATGAGATATAGACAAGGATAAGTGGAGTTATTTTAATTTTAGTGGAATATTGAAGGAGTTGGGTTATGTAAATATCAAGGAGTTGTGGTACAAAATAGGGGGAAAAAAGTTGCATGTTGGATTAAAGTTGTTAGAAGATGATGAGGGTTATATGGAGATAGCTAGGGTAGCACATTCTCAAGGGAAAATACAGTTGTACATTGTACATCCTTTAGACGTTCCTGAAGTTGTTTTGAAGTTAACTGGCCCAGAATCATCAGTTTATGATCAGAGGGAGTCTGTTATGGGTGATGGAGTTCAGGGTGAAGATGCTGAAGGTGGTGATGTTCAAGTGGAAGATACTGAGGGTGATTTGGTTCAAGGTCAAGATGCTGAAGGTGATGGAGTTTAGGGTCAAGATGCTGAAGGTGATGGAGTTTAGGATCAAGATGCTGAAGGTGATAGTGTTCAGGATCAAGATAGTGAAGGTGATGGTGTTCAGGTGGAGGCTGTGCATGGTGTTAGGGTTCAGGTGAAGATTGTACGTAAGGAGGGTTATAGTGTTAATGGGCAAGATGTGAAAGGGAAGGCCAAGCAAGAGGAAGAACCATATAAAGGAGAAAATGAGGAAAATGCATTAGACATACAATTCAAGGATTCAGACAATGAGGGTGTTGATGAGGATGATGTATTTAAGGGTGATGTAGTTGACTCTATGGTTGAAGGTGATGTGGCTAAGTCTATAAAAGGTTGTGATAAGGATGAGGTAGTAAAGAAGGGTAAAAAGAGAAAGAAAATTCCAAGGACAGTGAATCCAAGGACATACAAAAAAGGAGAAGGATCTGAGAGTAGGAAAACCCAACCGAAGGTTAGAGTAAAGTCGAAAAGTGACTCAGATGAGTTATATAGTGGTGATAGTGGAAGTGATAGTGATAAGTACCCTTTATTTAAGATGCCTGAGACAATGAAGAATTATGAATGAGAAAAAGGGTACTTTTTTTGTAAGAAAAGAACAATTCAAGGAGGCTATGGTGGCTATTCATAATGGCAAAGATTTGTGGTTTGAAAAAAAATAATAAAAAGAGGGTGAAAGTTAGGTAAGTTGAGGGTTGTGTCTGGTATGCTTACTGTGGTAAGTTGCCATATAAGGAAACTTGGCAATTGAGGACAATTATTGATGAGCATAGTTGTGGTAGACAACATAGTATTTAAATGTTGAGTTCAAAATGGCTATCAAAGAAAATGTTCAGTGGTGTGAGAGAGAATTCCAAGATCAGGTTAAAAGATATTTGTGAGATGGCACAGGAGAATTGAAGTGCAAAAATATCCAGAACCAAGGCATACAGGACTAGGAAGGCAACAACTGAACTTGTCGATGGAGATTTTAATGACCAATATCAAAAGCTATGGGACTACACTCAAGCTCTATTGATTTCTAATCCAAGGTCTACTGCCAAGTTGGATGTGTAGTTACAGGGGGAAGATACTTCATTCCACAGGCTTTATTTTTTCCTGAATGCATGCAAACAAAACTTCAAACAATGCAGAACCATTATAGGTTTAGATGGTTGCTTCCTAAAAGGACCATTTGGAGGATAACTACTTTATGCAGTAGGGAGAGACCCAAATGATCAAATGCTTCTATAGCCATTGGTTTGATTGAATGTGAGAATATTGATACATGAAGATGGTTCCTAGACTTGCTAGTGGGGGATCTGGGTGGAACAGAGGTCTACAAGGAGTTTACCTTTATATCAGACTAGCAGAAGGTAATTCTATCAAATGTTTCAATATGGTCCCCTATATATAATTAGTTGTTTCATTTTGGTCCCCTATAAATGTTAAGTTGTTTCATTCAAGTCCCTTACATTTGTTTAGTTGTTTCAGTTTGGTCTGTGTGCCTGTGACTTGATTTCCTCTGTTTTACTTACAATGAGCAGGGTCTGCAACATGCATTGAAGGAAGTTATACTTGGTGTTGAACAAAGATTTTGTGTGAGACACCTATATAATAATTTCAGGAAAAGACACCCAGGCAAGCAACAGAAGGACCTGATGTGGAAGGCAGTCAAATATACATACACAAAATAGTGAAATTTCATTATTGAAACATAATATACACAAAATATATCCCATAACAATTCCCTTACTCAAGGATAATTGTTAACCATAACATAAAATAAACATTGGTCCCAACCATAAACTACAACACAAAAATAAACACTGGTCCTAACCCTAAACCCTTAACAAAACACATTAAGGGGCCGTTTGGTTCCCCAACTGGGTTGGTCAAAAATAAATCCTACAATCAAACGGAGTTTTAACTATCTCGAACGACGTGAAAGATCAATATCAACCCTTAAATTTTTTCATTTCCCTAACTTTGTTTCTCCAACTACAAACCAAACCCCTATAACAATCAATAAACCTAGGAGAGCATAAACAAAACCAAGCCACTTGAGTCATCTTCGTGACTTCTTCAATGCTTTTTGTAAAGCCATTATTCAACTCTTTTGCCTCATAAACAATATATCTTTCTCAGTTTCAACTTCATCAGACACCCAATGGAAGAAATTACAATTCCCATCATCCTTTCCACCCTACAAAATGAACCCAAGATTATAACAGCTAAAACATAACCAGACCTTTAATTAGATATGACTGTAAACAACCAATACTTACAGTATATTTCACACAGCCCTAGAATCTTCGTCCATAGTTTGTGAATGTCTTCGATGTTCGCATCACAACTTTGAATCTCCCAGGGTATTCACACAAAGGAGACTCAACTTCACGCACACTGTGTGATATCCCTCCTTAAATAATATTTATTTTTACCTAATTTATTGATTTTCACAATAATTTTTTTTTACGTTTCTAATAATTAAATACATCACAATAAAAATATATCTGATGAAATTTACACGAATTATAATTTAAATAAACAATTTATGGTCTTCAAAATCATTTAAGTTGAAGAAAACTCAAAACCTGAAACAGGGGTCTGACGCTATGCGCCAGCCCCACGCTAAGCGTGAGTGTGCATTTGTAGCCCTGGCGCTGAGTGCCAGACTGACGCTACACATGGGCTTATCAGTGACAGCACCTGATGCTGTCACATATTTTAGGCCTTTTGACCAATTACTAACTTATCCAATTAGCTCATTTTAGGTTCAATTGCCACGAAACTTCATGGTCCATATGTTTTCCCCATTCTGAAACTATTGGCGATGTTCGTTCGCCAAGATTCCAACATATGCTCAGGTTATGTGCGAAATACAACTTAACCACTTTATGTGCAACACTCTTGCACCAAACACCCTAAATGATTCTTAAATGATCCAAAGCCAATGTATACCACTTTTAAATATTCTTATGAACCTATTGATACCTTACAAAGGTATTGAAACTCACCCGAAACTCAAATTCACCTATCCAGTTTCTCAAAGTCATAGGGATGGCTACTAGTTCAAATCTCTAAATCTATTTGAGTCATCAATATAACATTCAATCATTTCAAGCAGCCATTTTAGCACACATACATCCATAAAACCTGCCTATAATGCATGATTTACTACAGTATGGCTCTGTGCCATAACTATAATCATCCAACAGTACCTGGTCATCACACATGCACAATATCTAATGGCTCAATGCCATTACATAATCACATCCCCCAGACCACAAATATATTATACTATGCATAAGTTCACACTCCCACAGATTTACACACACACACACACACATATATATATATATATATATATATATATATATATACACCAATGGCTCAGTGCCATTAGTCATCACAAGCAAATAACAACAACACATACTACTACAAGTCTACAAGACAACATATTCACATATGAATATATACAAAATATACATCCCAAACTCCTCTAGCATTACTCCTTGCTCACTTTGTACTGGTTTCCGTAGCATCCGCAACATCCTTGGGTTCATTCACTGTGAACATAAAGTAAGGGTGAGTATCTATCACAAAAATGATAAAACTACATAATCAGAGTTGATATCACCTGAAGAATCTCATTCTCCTGCCTGGGTTATTGATCCACTAAAGTTTCCTCATATGAACCAAACATATCATAATCCATCATAAATTCATTATGTTCACATCATAACAAATATCTCACAACGTCGAGATGAATTAATTATAATCATTCATGCTTAACCAAATCATTTTACAATTCATTGTTTTAATCATATCATTATCATGTCAATGCAATAACCTGCATATCAGTCAAGAAGTGTAAATCACAACTGACTCTCATATACATCAGACATCTAGTATCCGGATACTAACGAATCAGCCACCAGCTGGGAGTCCACCGACATCCCGTGAACATATCCTGGTTCACCGAGCCCGGTATCATAAACCGTCTCCCTACCTCAACCACTGGATCACTTCCTGGATCACTGGGTAGCTCAACTGGGCCTCTACATGGACCACGGGAGCCAAAAGCGAGGGGTAATCTATACCGAATGGCTGTCCACAACACATATCATGCATATACAGCATATAACAATATATCTCATCATATACACATTATTCATTTTAAATCATGAATATACATTATACAATCATTAAATGATTTTGGCATACAAGCCAACTCACAACATAAGAACCATATCTCGGCATAAAAGCCACATCTCTCGGCATAAAAGCCACATCTCTCGGCATAAAAGCCACAACCTTTAAATATCATAATCATACTTAACATTCATAATATTCACATAATCAAACATAACTTTATATCTTCTATATCACGATAATTCAATATTTCATCACTCTCCATTATACACATTCTAGGCATACTTTATACATTATTTCCCATCTTATTCACAATTCACATCTCATTTATTACCATTCTATTTTCCATAATTGTCAAATACAACATATGACCACATACCTAAGCTAGTCATATATTCTCCCATATACATATATATATATATATATCAATCTCATACTTTCACAGATTTATTTTTAAACATAATTATCACAAATCTGTAATCAAATATATACTATAATACTCCCCTTACCTCATTGTCGACGCTCTAAACTCAATCACCAAGATCAATGCGCCGCAACCACTAAAAGATAGAATTACAAAAAGGTTTAAGGTTTTAACCATTCAAACCTTAATCCAACTTAAGAATATACTCGGAAATTACTTTCTAAAGCTTTAGAAGCTTACCACAACTGAAACCACAAGTTCTTCGAGAAACCCCTTTTTTCGCTAATCTTTCAACGGCTCATTCGCAACCTATATAAAGCGGAATTCAAATTCGTCACTCAATCCTTCTTTTGAACACCATAAGGAAACTTTTAATCGGTTTAGAATCTTAAAATTCAAAGTTCCCTTGTTTTCCTCAAAAATGGATAAAGATAGAAAATCTTCATGGAATTCAAAATTGAAAGATCCCATGCGTTAATCTTAAGTTTCTTACCTCTAATCCGTAATTAATTTCAGATTCCAACCTTTTGTTGGCCTTTAATTGTCGCAGGGAAAAGAGAGAAGAAGAAGAACCCCAAAACTTATGTTTTTAACTTTTGCTCTATGGGCTGTCATCTTGGGTCTTTATTCTGCCCGCGACTCTGACACTACGCGTCCCCCTGACGCTACGCGTCAAGTCTAAATTTTTTTATTGACGCTACGCGTCCCACTGACGCTACACGTCCCACTGACGCTACATGTTAAGTTTTACCCTGACGCTACGCGTCCCACTGGCGCTACGCGTCAGGTCTTAAATCAAAAATTTCATTTTTATTTTAATTTTACATCTTATAATAAACTTACTTTATTAAATATCCAAACTTATGAATAGAAAACATAGGGATGTTACACTCTGGTTCCATAGCTGAAGGTTGATCCACATGAGTTTGCCATGCTGTAGGATTTGCTTGAGTTTGCACGAGAATTCTAGATTTCCTATAACATGAAAGAAGACATCGAAGAGGGAGACCATAAATCTTAAATTGAAGAAGATGATGGAAACAATGCACACAACGTTACATTTACTTGAGAAAGGACTAAAGTGAAATATTTTAATCCACATAGGGGACCAAAGTGAAAAAAAAAACTTAAGAGACCCACTTAACACTTTTATGAAACATAGAGGACAAGAGGGTATATTTACCCTATTTTTTACTTATTTAAATAAGTTTTTTTAACTTATCAAAATAAGTTATTTTTAATTGTCTTAAAAGATCAACACAATTAATGTTTAACATGAACATAAAATGTCAAGTTCAAAGTTTGAACTCTAGTCATGACACTCATTCTATTATTACAATAGATAAATAAAGTTAGTTTTAACATATTTTAATATAAAGAAATTTATAGTATAAATTTTCATGTATAAACAACTTATTAAATAAATTATTAATTAATATTAAAAAATCATCCTTATAAGAAAGATTAAAAATATGATGAATTTGTTTATTATAATTAGACTAGAGATAGTGATAAATAAGAAAATAAGTGCAGATAATTTGTTTTATGTTTATCAATTAATTTAACATTTGTAAGTCTATCTTTAAAATTATAATTACGTATATGTTCAAGGATTTTTTTATCAGCAAAAGTAACATAAAACTATAAAACAAATTAGGTAAATATTAGAAGATATTATATATCACAAAGCATGAAAATGGTTGTTTATAGCATTTATCAACCACGTACAACTATCCATTATTTTTTCAATTGTATTATTTTTTCCTAAAAAAGTTGGGGGCATCGCTTCCTTCATTGTTATTTTTTCTCATTGCACCCTGCGTCCATTTTTTTTATCACATAAAACAATGTAAATACCCTCGCAGTACAGATCTAGAAATTGTAATCCAATACTAAAAATTTAAAACTAAAATTGTAGACCGTGTATATTAGGATATTGCAATCCGTTAGCATAAATATAATACTAAAATATAACAAATGTGACACCTCCAATAACTTCCTTCATTAGTGATCACTAACTCTTAATCCTTGTCATTATTTGTTTGGCGCCATTGATTACATGAAAGCCATCATTAATCAAGGTTTGATTAAGTTTTTCTTGTTATTATTTTGATGTTTGTTTTAAACTATATAATGATTTCAAAAGTTTACAAACTTATGGAAAATTCCTATTTAGAAAACATAAGAACCGTCACGTTAGATTATTGTGAACACCTATTTTTGTCCGGTGATATATATTAAAAAAAAAAAGAAAAGAAGAAAAAAGAAGAAAAAAAAAGAGTTTTTTGTCCTAGAGTCCGGAGTCAATGTCGACTGCATTAACCGGGGTCCTAGCACGGTTTCATGACCGGTGTTACCTCATTAGTTCTAAGCTCGTACAGCCTCAGTGGAGTACGGTATTTTACACCTCAGTTCGAAGGGAATCCGAGGTTCTTCAAGGTTAAAACTGATGTGTTAATCCGTACTTGAACTTCAAGACACACCGGAGGTACACCTGATGTGTTAATCCGTACTTGAACTTCAAGACACACCGGAGGTACACCTGCAGGAGATTCCCCAATGCTTAATATTTAACCGAGGTGAAGAGAAATGTCTATAGTTGACCAATGATTTCAGACCCCGGTTATGACTTACCAGTTCTCGTTGGTGACGCGGTACAGTGCTTAGAACCCCGCCCAGTCCAGATTGCCACCCCGGATCATATTAAAAAAAAATAATATTAAAATTGCATAGTGACCGTTGGAATAGTAACCCTTCCCCATCTCTATAAATACCCAATCCCTCTTCATTTCCTATCACACCTCTCATTTCATCAATTCTCTTTATTTCTCTCAAGCAATGGCTGATAGATGCCGAAGCCAAGAGGAAAGAATAAGGGAGGGAAGACGATGTTTTGTGACTACCTTTTTACTCCTTATAGTGTGGGTAGTAATTTATATTTATTGGATATTTTATATATTTCCATATATGTAATAAATAATTTATGTTTCCATTTGTACCTTTAAATAAAAGGCAAAAAAAAATGGGCAAAAAAAAAAATCAAAAAATAAAAAAAAAATCAGAAAAAAAAATAAAAAAAAAACGAAAATAAAAAAAATAATAAAAAGGGCCAAAAAAAAAGAGAAAAAAAAGGCCTAAACAAAAAAAAAAAAACAAAATAAATAAAAAAAAAAAAGAAAAAAGCCCAAAAAAAAAAGAGAGATATGGGCCCAAAAAAAAAAAGGTCCAAAAAAAAAAAAGTTAAAAAAAAAATAAACAAAAAAAAAAAACGAAAATTAAAAAAAAAAAAGAAAAAAAAAAGAAAAAATCAGAAAAGAAGTGACGGTGGTTTTAGTGGTGGGCCCCGGTTTGGTTGGATAATTAGAGAAAATTAGGGAAATTGATATGGAATTTGGACAAATTGGAAAAGTAGGAAAGTGATGTCTTTTAGGAGGATCCAATGCCAATTTTCTTCTATAAATAGAAGGTGGTATTGAGGCATTTTGGAGGAAGAAGAGAAAAAAGAGGGGAAATAGTGTTAAATTTTTGTGAGAATTTTTAGAAGTTTGAGTTTTCAAAAATTACTTTGTGTAATCCTAGTTAGGAAAAAGAGTGCACAACTCTTGTTTGTCTTGGTATGTGAGTTTTTGTGAGCTAAAATACTGTCCAAGTGTTGTAACCGGTATCCAAATACCTTCAAATCAAGTCCAAACAAAGCCAAAAGCAAAGGAAATCTACACAAAATTGATTTCCCGACTTCCGTTCTAGTTTCTCTGTAATTGATCTTGTACCAAGGTATTTTTTATTAATACAAAGTTGTTTATTTATATTTATTTATTCGTCTTATATAATTGTTATTTATTTTTCTGCACTTTTATTTTTCTTTATTTATATTCAAGCACTTTATTTTCCTGTACTTTATTTTTCTGCAGTTATTTATCTGTTTATTTATTTTTATGCATCTCCATCTTTATTTATTTATTTGTACCTTTATTTTTCCTTATTTATTTATTTATTTATTTATTTTTACACTTTTATTCCTCTTTATTTACTTTTCTGCACTTTTATTATTGTTAATTTATTTTTCTGCACTTGATTTATCCGCACTTTATATTTCTGCAATTATTAGTTCATTTTTTTTATTTTTTACATTTTTATCTTTATTTATTTATTTTTATGCCCTTTTATTTTATTTATTTACTTTCCCGTCTCTTTATTTTTGTTATTTACTTTTCTGCCCATTTATTTTTATGTATTTACTTTTCTGCCCCTTTATTTTTGTTATTTATATTTCTGCCCCTTTATTTTTATATATTTACTTTTCTGCCCCTTTATTTTTGTTATTTACATTTCTGCCTATATATTTACTTTTTAGCCCTTTTATTTTGGTTATTTACATTTCTGCCCCTTTATTTTTGTTATTTACATTTCTGCCACTTTATTTTTGTTATTTACATTTCTGCCCCTTTATTTCCATGTATTTACTTTTTAGCCCCTTTATTTTGGTTATTTACATTTCTGCCCCTTTATTTTTGTTATTTACATTTCTGCCCCTTTATTTCCATGTATTTATTTTTTAGCTCCTTTATTTTGGTTATTTACATTTCTGCCTCTTTATTTTTGTTATTTACATCTCTGTCCCTTTATTTTCATGTATTTGCTTTCCTGTCCTTTTATTTTTGTTGCTTTATTTTTGTTATTTACTTTTCTGCTCCTTTATTTTTTTTATTATTTATTTTTCTGCCCCTTCATTTATGTATTTATTTTTTCTGCTCTTTTATTTTTATGTATTTATTGTTATGTCTATTTATTTTTATTTTTATTTTTTTTGAACTTTTTATTTATTTTTTTTTCTACCTTTATTTTTTTATTTTATTATTATTATTTATTCTCTATACTTTTTATTTTTAGTTATTTATCTTTTTGCTTTTATCTTTCTACACTTTCTATTTATTTATTTACGTTTGACCATTTTAATAGTTTATAAATATGTTATATATATACATAATTATCCATTTTTATTATGGTCATGATTTCCTATTATTTTCTCTTAGTAACCTTTTAATAATTAAGAAGAAATTATTTTCATAAAAAAATAAAAAAAAATCAAGACTAATAAATAGTGTGTTATTTATTCATTCATTTTTCTCTTAAATTTAAGATGAGTTTAATTTAGATGAGACATCTTATTAATCTTATTTTCTTAAAAGATAATTAAATAATATTCCGTGTCAATTTTAATTAATTAAGTGCATTATATTTCTTTATCTTCATGTTGATGTGTTTAATTTTATTTTATTTTTTCTCTTATCTTTATTTATTTATTTATTTATTTGTTTTGAACTTTATATTTCTCAATAAAAATCAATTTTTTTTACTAGAAAATAAGTAAGACAAGACGTCTTATTGTTTTTTTATCTTTTTATTTTTATGGTCTTTTAATCATTTGTTTATTTATTTTCTTAGAACTAAAAAACAACAAACTTAGGAGATGTATTTTTTTTTACTATCTTTGTTTTATTCATATTTATATTTTTTTTTATTGTGTATATTATTTATGATTGTTTTATGAAGGATGAAATATTTGATAATCATTTTTTTAAATTATGCATGATCAATTTGGGTAACCGTTTTTTACGGACAGTGTGGGGTGCTAATACCTTCCCCTCCTGTAATTCGACTCCCGGACTAAACAGAATCTCATTTTTTTTTTAAAAAAAAACCAGTGCTATTTAAAGGTTTTCCTAATATTTTCCTTAATAAATATTGGTGGCGACTCCTTGAACCCTTTATTTTTTAGGCTTCTCAAGAGCCTCACTTCAATGCCGTTTCAATTTTCTTTTATTTGTCTTTAACCAGTCCGCGTCGCGCGCCGGGACCCCGGTCGCGACAGATGGCGACTCCACTGGGGATATTTTGAGAGTCAAGCCCGTTAAATTGATCTTGTGTATTTTGTTGATTGTTAATTATTTCATCCTTTATATTTATTTGTTATGTTATTCTTGTTGTTTATCTAATCTTCCATTAATTTTAGATTTTATACTATTTTTTTTCCTTCTTTATTGCCTTAATTTAGAACCTTAAGGTAGAAGACATGTGATATTTATTTTGCTTTATGTTTGTTCATTGTGAAGAATGGGTAAAAATCCAGGTATGAATGCCCCACACACTTCACATTCACCATAATGCACACACTATTAGAAGGGACCCTATTCCCGGGCCCCGTAAAAGACATAGGCTAGGGGAGATTATTAGCGGTGTCATTTAGGACGAGACGTCCTACCATGATTCGCGTGAAAATCTCAGCCGGGGTGTTATCTTAGTTATGATGTCCGCACTAAGTAGGATTCCCTACTTTTTGCATAAGACTCATAGCTAAAGATCAGAGCTCCGGTGACCTTCTTAGAACCAATTAGAACAATTACCTTTTGAAGAAACACGATTAAATAGCCTTAGAGCCAATTAGGTGGTTACCTTGTCTAAGACACAATTGGGCAAACATTCCTTTTATCTTTTATTTATTTGCACAAAGTTTTTTTTTAAAAAAAAAAAATCAAAAATGTATATTTTCTATACTTTAGTCATGATAAGTATTATCACACTCTTATGTGAGGATATTTATCAAACTGTTTTCTTTGTTAATCTGATTCATTTATTTCTTTTGTTAAAGGTGAAATTTAAACATCGGTAAGTATCACTAAAAATGGAATTTAACATGAGATCAAGTGATCAAGAAGTGAAGGCAACTGGTTTAAAAAATTTGTTACACCTCAAAGTCATCAGATCAAATACTAGCAATCTGTTGTCCTTAAGCAAAAGGATGGATATTACCCAGAAAATGACCTTTACAAGGAAGTATGGAAAGATCTTAAAATTCTTAGAGGTCGTAGTGCAAGAAGGGGCCCTTACTGCTCTAGCTCAGTTTTATGATCCTCCTCTCCGCTGTTTTACATTCAAAGATTTCCAGTTAGCTCCTACTTTGGAGGAGTTTGAACAGATATTTGGCTTGCCATTAGAAGATTTGAAACCTTATCGTCGAACTGAACATCATGCTTCAATCTTCAGTGTAGCTCGCATTCTTAAGATGGATCCTGAAATGCTTAAGAAGGCTCAATTAAGCAGGAACCAAATTTCAGGATTCACACTAAGCTTCTTTGAGCAGCAACTCCTCAGTCAGGCAGGGAAAGGAGAATGGGACGTGTTTGTTGACATTTTGGCGTTGGCCATCTATGGTGTGATCCTCTTCCCAAGCCTTGATAATTATATTGATTTCAAGGCAATTGATGTTTTCCTAGCTAGAAAGCTTAGAGGTGAAAGTTCCATGACTGCTGTCTTAGCTGATATCTATTGTACAATGGATTCCTGTCATAACCGGAATGGGAAAAAGATTGTCTGTTGTCTACCCGCCTTGTATCTATGGCTTACTTCTCATGTCTTCAATCAAGTTGGCAAGGTTGAATGTCCTATCTCTGATTTGAAGCTCCTTAGGTTAACCAAGAAGACTAATAGGGAGTGGGCGGGACATCTGGCAGGATTATCTGCTAGCATGATTCGGTGGTACCCTCAGTGGATGAACGTGGATTCCATTATTTACTGCTGTGGAAAATTTCCGAATGTGCCTCTCATGGGAACTCAAGGATGCATCAATTACAATCCTAGCATTGCAAAAAGACAACTTGCTTATCCTATGATACAGCCTCCAGAAGAAGAAACAGTAACGCCTTTCCTTCATTATTATATTGAGGGAAATAGTGCTCCTGTTATTCAAACTGTCATTGATGCTTGGGGCAAGGTTCATAGTAAAGGAAAAGAATTGGGTGTCCGAAGTCATGCCGCAAAAGAAAGTTACCACCAGTGGATTTCAAATAGGGTAGCCATTGTTAAATTACCCTTTAAAGATCACGGTGCTCATGTGAGAAATCCAGTTCCCGATGAAAGCAAAGAGATTGAAAATTTGAGGAGTGAGTTGGCTAAAATGACAAAGAAAAATCAAGCTTTGGAGGATGATTTGATCAAAATTCAACAAGACAATGCTTCCCTTAAGAGAAAAAGGTGTGAATTAGAAAATGCCTTTGAAGACATGGGTAAGAAGCGACAAATTGAAAGAGAACATATGATGCAATTGGATCAATGCCTCCAAACAGCGAACAGCCAATTGAAGACCAAAGAGAAACAAAAGGATGATATATTGGCTGACAAAGGGCGGTTACGAGGAATTCTAGCCAAGACAAAAGAAGAAGCTCAAGTTGAAAAGAACCTTATGCAAGCGCGAATTGATGAACTAGAACGACAAGTCAGAGATGTCGTCAGTGCTTGCGAGCGTGAAATAAATGAAGAAAAATGGCAAGCCATGGAAGACAAGGATAGATATGAAGAGATTATACGTTTAATGACCCTAGAAAGGGTTGAGTTGGAAAGTCTTGTCTATTCTTGGAGAGACCGTTTTTCTAATCTAGCCGGTCTTGCTAATGGAACACTTGGAAATATTCCTCACCTGTTGAAGAAGGCTGAAGCGATGATGAATCCGCTTTCTACACCGGAGGAAATTACAACATTCATCCAATACTGCAAGGGGCGATTGGATGAAATGAAGGTCTGGATTGCTAAAGCAAGAGAGAATTGATTTTGAGTTGTTGTAACAAACAATGTATCAGAACTTGTTGATCAATGAATAAATCTCATGTTGAATTTGCATTTTTCTTCTAACTTAGTACTTTAGAAAAAGACATTCTAAAAGAAAGGTTTATCTTTGCTTACCGATATCTTAAATTCATCATGTATTTACTTTACATCTCTTTATGTCATTTAACAATACTTGTTCTTGTACCAAAGGGGGTTTCTTTGTATTTATTCACATCACGGGGAGAAGGGGCTCAAAGCATCCTTATCAAACCAGACTGCAAACAAGACTCATGGCAGAGCCGGAAAGCGCAGTTGAAGAATTGAGGAATGAAGTTGGCCAGATCAAGGAGCAGATGGCAGAAATACTTAAGCTCCTTGAAAGAAGAGGTACAGAAAGGGGATCTTCTGCAGGAAATGGGGAACAAACATCCACCCCTCAAGTTCAAGCTCAAGAGGGGAACCCTATACCTTTAAATGATCCTGCTCCAGTCACTGAAACTCCATTCATTTCACACCAACCTTATGGTATGCCATTGCCACCTTTTGTTTCCCAAGACGGGAATGTTCAGCAAGCATATGCTTGGCCTCCATACGGCTTACCTCAAGGGTATTACACCATGCACCCTAATCCTAATCAAGAAAATCCTCCTGCTGCTCAACAAATTCCCAATCCCCCGATATCTAACCCTCCAAATTTCAACCAATCAACAGCTGTCCCCCAAAACACTCAGGCTCCACCCAATGTCACTCCACCTAATACAATTCCACCACAAAATCACCAGACTCCAAATGATACCACACAACCAAACCCACAAGCAGTGCCATATTATTTCCCTTATGGTTGCCCAATACCACAGGCAGGTGCTTCCCAAAACCTGTCACACAAAGCTCAAGTCCCTCCACCAAATCCTGATCAGCCAGCAGCACCTTTGTCAAAAGGGCAAATGGAAATATTGGAAGAAAGGTTGCGTGCAGTAGAGGGAGGAAGTGGCTTAGGCGTAACAAATGTTTCTGAATTATGCCTAGTTCCAGATGTGGTAATTCCTCCCAAATTCAAATTGCCGGAATTTGATAAATACAAAGGAACAACTTGTCCTCGTAACCATTTGACCATGTACTGCCGAAAGATGGCTGGGTATGCTTATGATGAAAAGTTGCTGATCCATTTTTTTCAAGATAGCCTTGCTGGGGCAGCGTTGAGCTGGTACACTCACCTTGAACGAACTCGTATTCGTTGTTGGAAGGATCTAGCCGATGCCTTTCTGAAGCAATATAAATACAATATGGACATGGCACCAGACCGGCTACAACTTCAGAATATGACCAAAAGGAATACTGAGTCCTTCAAAGAATATGCTCAACGATGGAGGGAAATGGCTGCACAAGTTGAACCACCTCTGATAGAGAAAGAGATAGTGGCAATGTTCATTGACACTCTTCAGCCACCGTTCTATGAAAGGATGCTTGGGAGTGTATCATCAAGCTTTTCTGATATGGTGGTAATAGGGGAAAGAATTGAAAGCGGTTTGAGAACAGGAAAAGTTGTCTAAAGTTCCCCATCAATAGGAAGACCTATGACAGGGGCAGGAAGAAGAAAGGGTGAGGAAGCAAATGCTGTAATGGGAAATCAAGGTCAACATAATCAAAAAATGTTTCAACCTTCCCCTTTCCCTTTCCCACCTCATTATCCACCGTATGGACCTTACCCTTATGTAGCTGCTGCTTCTGGAAATTCATTTCCCCATCCTCAATCATATAGACCCCCACCCGAATACACCACCACCTCTTCCCCAACAATGGATGCAAAATCCCAACCCAAATCTTCCACAAAAAAAGCCAAACAATGACCGTCCTTCTGTCCAATTTGATCCAATTCCCATGACATATACTGAACTTTTGCCTCAACTTCTCAAAAGTTCTCTTGTTGTACGATGTCCTTTAAAACCCGTAGGGCCACCCTATCCTAAGGGGTATGATCCTAATGTGAAGTGTGATTATCATGCTGGGGCACCGGGGCATTCTACAGAAAATTGCATTGCCTTAAAGTTTAAGGTACGTGATTTGATAAATGCCAAGTGGTTGGATTTCGAAGAAGGCTCCCCAAATGTGATTAGAAATCCTTTGCCTAATCATGGAAATACTGGGGTAAATGCAATAACACATGACTTGGGAAGTGATCATTGTCTCCCTTGCAATGATGTCAACATGATCCATGGGCAGCATGGTACAGACTCAGTAAGCTCAGTCACCCCTGTTCCTTTGGTGGTCTATTACACCAAGAAACCTTTGACCAAACCAGTCATAAACCATCCATCCTTGACAATTAGGACCCCATCTCCATTTTCATACAAGGATACCCATGCAGTACCTTGGAAGTATGAAGTGGATGTAATCCCTCAACTCCTAAAGGGATCGTCATCCTCAGTAACCAATATTTCCGAGACAAGTGGAATGACTAGGAGTGGACGAGTTTATGCTCCTGAAAACTTGAGAAAGGAGGATGCACCTGTAAGTGAAAAAGAAAGTCGTGGTAAAGAACAAGATCCTCCCCAAGGAATAACAGAGGAAGATGCTTGTGAATTTTTGAAATTCATTAAGCAAAGCGAATACCAGGTCCTCGACCAGTTAAACCGCACTCCTGCAAAAATATCCTTGTTATCTCTCTTATTGGACTCAGAACCACATCGTGGAAAGTTATTGAAGGTCTTGAATAAAGCACATGTTGCGAAAGATATTTCGCCTGAAAAGTTTGAAGGGATAGTGGGGCATATTGCCTCAAATGACTACTTAACTTTCACCGACGAAGAGATACCTGCTGAAGGAAGAGGTCATAATAAGGCATTACACATCTCTGTCAAGTGTCGGGATCATATCGTAGCCAAGGTCCTAGTTGATAATGGCTCCTCTCTGAATATCATGCCAAAGTCCACTTTAAATCAACTACCTTTTGATGGGTCATATATGAAGCCAAGCTCAATGGTAGTAAGAGCTTTTGACGGTACTCGGAGAGAGGTCATTGGAGATATTGAGATCCCCATCCAAGTGGGCCCATGCACCTTCAATGTATTATTTCAAGTGATGGACATCAATCCTGCTTATAGCTGCCTATTGGGGAGGCCTTGGATACATTCTGCCGGTGTGGTTCTATCTACCCTTCATCAAAAGCTTAAATTTGTGGTAAACAACAAGCTAATCATTGTTTCTGGTGAGGGAGATTTCCTTATCAGTAAGCCCATGTCAACTCCATATATAGAAGCGGCTGAAGAAAGTCTTGAGACTTCCTTCCAATCATTGGAAATTGCTCACACCACCTATGTGAGCGAAGGGTTACAACTAGCTCATCCTTCCAAAGCTTCTATGATGGTAGCCAAAGTGATGATGAAATCTGGATTCCAGCCAGGGAAAGGGCTTGGGAAGATGCTTGATGGAGGAGTAGACCTATTATTGGTTAAGGAGAATAAGAACGGCTTTGGGTTGGGGTATCATCCATCTCCAATGGAAAGAGCGAAGTTTTTCGCAGATAAGAGAGAAAAGCGACTTGCACGGTTAGAAAACCGAGAACCCCTAACTGCGAAGATCCCTATCTGTGACCTTTACCGAAGCTTCAGGAGTGCAGGCTTGACATCTCCAGACTAAGTGGCAGTCATCGATGATGAGTCCAAGAGAGAAGAAGACTTGATTTACCCTTGTCCTTTAGATACTGAGTTGTGTAATTGGGAAGCCGTTGAGCTTCCAGAGATCATTTCAAAGTAATTATTCACTTTGTAGGTTTTGTTTAAATCCTTTGGCTATGCCTAAAGCCTTAGGATGAGTTTTAATAAGGGCAAAACATGTTTTCTTTATCATTTTCAATAAATAAAAGTTAAGTTCGATTATCATTTTCCTTATTTTACCTTTTTATATTAAATAAATTGCAGATCTGAAATTGAATTCCAAAATAATAAGATTGCTTTCTCCCATCATGATTTTAATCCAACAAGCGAAGAGGATGAAGAGTCTGATGAACCTTCCCCTGAATTACTAAGGCTGCTAGATCAGGAAGATAAAGAAATTTCTCCCTATCTAGAAATTGTTGAAGTCATAAATTTGGGGAGTGAAGAAAACAAACAAGAAGTCAAGATTGGCACCTCTTTGAGTAGAGAACATAAGAGGGAATTAATAGAATTGTTGGTCGAATTCAGTGATGTGTTTGCTTGGTCGTATCAGGATATGCCGGGATTGGATAACTGCATCGTTGAACACAAGTTGCCATTGAAACCTGGTTGCATCCCCATAAAGCAGAAGTTGAGAAGGATGAAGCCAGAAATGCTCTTAAAGATTAAAGAAGAGATAACCAAACAGTTGGATGCCGGGTTCTTGGCTGTCTCCAAATACCCTGAATGGGTGGCCAACATTGTTCCGGTCCCGAAAAAAGATGGGAAGGTGCGAATGTGTGTTGATTACCGGGATTTGAATAGAGCTAGCCCAAAAGATGACTTTCCATTGCCACATATTGATGTTCTTGTTGATAACACGGCCCAACATTCCATTTTTTCATTCATGGATGGATTTTCTGGGTACAACCAAATCAAGATGGCACCCGAAGACATGGAAAAAACCACTTTTATTACTTTGTGGGGAACCTTCTGCTACAAGGTGATGTCTTTTGGATTGAAAAATGCCGGTGCCACTTACCAAAGAGCAATGGTAACTCTATTTCATGACATGATGCATAAAGAGATAGAGGTTTATGTGGATGATATTATTGCCAAATCCAAATCTGTTGAAGGTCACTTGATTGACTTACGAAAGCTCTTTGAACGCCTGAGAAAATTCAAACTCAGATTAAATCCGGCTAAATGCACTTTTGGGGCTAGTTCTGGAAGGTTGCTTGGTTTCATTGTCAGTGAGAAAGGCATTGAAGTGGATCCTGATAAAGTAAAGGCAATCATGGAAATGCCTGCTCCTAGCACTGAAAAAGAAGTACGAGGATTCCTTGGAAGGTTGAATTACATAGCTCGTTTTATTTCTCAACTAACAGCTGTATGTAATCCAATCTTTAAGTTGCTTCGTAAAAATCAACCATCACAATGGAATGATGATTGTCAGGAGGCCTTTGACCAAATAAAGCGATACTTGCAATCCCCACCGATCTTGGTTCCCCCAACCCCAGGAAGACCACTCCTGTTGTATTTGACGGTGATAAATGAGTCTATGGGCTCTGTACTGGGGCAGCATGATGAGTCTGGGAGAAAAGAGCATGCTATTTACTATTTGAGCAAGAAGTTCACTGAGTGCGAAGCACGATATTCCACTGTAGAACGAACTTGTTGTGCATTAGCATGGGCTGCTCGTCGCCTAAGACAATACATGTTATCTTATACTACTTGGTTGATATCTAAGATGGACCCAATTAAGTACATCTTTGAAAAACCGGCTCTGACGGGAAGAATAGCTCGTTGGCAGGTTCTTTTGACTGAGTATGATATCATTCATGTCACCCAAAAAGCTGTAAGAGGGAGTGCTTTAGCTGATCACTTGGCCCACCATCCCCTAAAAGAGTACCAACCAATGTCATTCGAATTTCCTGATGAAAATATTATGATGTTGTCAGAAGAGAAAGATTGTCCTAATAGAACTTGGATTTTGATGTTCGATGGGGCGTCGAATACACTGGGGCATGGGATTGGGGCCATCCTAATCTCACCAGATAACAAGTTTTTCCCATTCACTGCTAGACTTTGTTTTGATTGTACCAATAATATTGCAGAATATGAAGCTTGTGTTTTGGGGATTCAGGCGGCACTTGAAGCAAAGGTGAAATCTCTACAAATATACGGAGATTCTGCCTTGGTGATTCATCAACTGAAAGAAGAATGGGATACTAGAGATGGAAAATTGATTCCTTATCAAGCTCACATCATGGAACTAATCAAAGGGTTCGATGAAGTCTCTTTCCATCATATTCCTCGGGATGATAACCAATTAGCCGATGCCTTGGCCACGTTGGCCTCCATGTTCAACGTAAGTAGGGATTGTGACATGCCCTTCATCGAGATTGAAAGGCGTCTCGAACCTGCATATTGTCATGAGATAGAAGAAGAGCCCGATGGGAAACCATGGTTTCATGACATCAAAAATTATATTCAAAATCAAGAATATCCTCCTGGTATCTCAGAAAATGATAAAAGAACCCTCAGGCGCCTAGCCATGAATTTGTTTATGACTGGGAATACACTCTATAAGAGAAATTATGATTCTGTTCTCCTTCGTTGCGTAGACGTGACAGAAGCTAACAAAATCATGAAGGATGTTCATGAAGGGCCTTTTGGAACACATGCAAATGGGCACTCGATGGCAAGAAAAATTCTCCGATCTGGATATTATTGGATGACAATGGAGAATGATTGTAATAACTATACCAAGAAATGTCACAAGTGTCAAACCTATGCAGACAACATTCATGCACCACCATCTTCTTTGCACGTTCTAACAACGCCTTGGCCTTTTGCTATGTGGGGCATAGATGTTATTGGTCCCATTGAACCAAAAGCATCGAATGGGCATCGCTTTATTTTGGTGGCCATTGATTACTTCACCAAGTGGGTTGAAGCAGCTTCCTACACCAACGTGACTAAAAATGTTGTGGTCAAATTCATCAAGAGAGAATTGATTTGTAGATATGGTTTACCAAATCAGATCATCACTGATAATGGTACAAACCTGAATAATAAAATGATGGATGAACTCTGCGAAGAATTCAAAATCAAACACCTCAATTCATCTCCATACAGACCTAAGATGAATGGAGCAGTGGAAGCTGCTAACAAAAATATAAAGAAAATCATACAAAAGATGGTTGAAACCTACAAAGACTGGAGTGAGTTGCTTCCTTTTGCTTTACATGGGTATCGTACCTATGTATGAACTTCGACAGGGGCAACACCTTTCTCATTGGTGTATGGTATGGAAGCTGTTTTACCAATAGAAGTGGAAATTCCGTCTTTAAAAGTAATCATGGATGCCAAATTAGAAGAAGCTGAATGGGTTCGGTCCCGGTATGATCAATTAAATTTAATTGATGGGAAAAGGTTAACCGCTCTCTGTCATGGGCAGCTATACCAAAAGCGTATGAAGAAGGCATACGAAAAAAAAGTGCGACCTCGTCAATTTCATGAAGGTGATTTGGTACTGAAGAAAATCTTGCCGAATCAAAATGATCACCGAGGCAAATGGAAGCCAAATTATGAAGGACCATTCGTCGTAAAGAGAGCCTTTTCTGGAGGAGCTTTGATTTTGACGAACATGGATGGTGAGGAGTTATCTTTCCCGGTCAATTCAGATGCAGTCAAGAAGTATTATGCTTGAGCATACTCTAAAGGGATAGGGTAGTCTTTATGTCCTCTAAACGTCTGGATTAAAAATTATGATGTAAACTTGTAATTTTCCCAAGTAAATATATGGAATTCTCAATTTCAGTTCCAATCCTTGTCTTGTCAGGTTTCATTTGCATGCATTTTATGGAAAATATTAAAAAAAATCATGAAAGGCATATTTTTAATCTCAAACAAGCTTGATACTTCCCAATTACACAGACCTTGGTAATCAGGATATTCCGCTCTGCCATGAGTAATAACAAGTCCCATGAGGATTGTGGTAGTCACCTGGAGGAAGCAAGATCTTTGACCTTTGGTTTTCCACTTGACTATTTCTTCCATGCAGGTTTGAGGGTACAACAAGGACAAACGCTCCCCATGAAGAGTCGAGATCAACAGTTTCAGCCTATCCCCTAACTCCAGTCGGGATGGTTTACTAAGATGTGAAAATGCAATCCTTGTATTCACTCAGAACCCACACTAAACTAGAAAAGTCAATCTCAGACACATTCTTCTTGATCATAAATCTCATAAGTCATTATGGTAGAGGTATCTCCCTTAAGTCTTACTTCATTTCCAAGCCTAAGGTATCCATTCCTAGGCTACTCAGATCAAATCAGGGGCATTTCCCCAGTCATTCAGTTTCATGTCAAAGCCTCAGGTATCCATCCCTAGGCTATCTCAACCAAAATCAAATCAGGGGCATCTTCCCCAATCATTTAGTTTCATGTCAAAGCCTCAGGTATCCATCCCTAGGCTATCTCAATCAAAATCAAATCAGGGGCATCCCCCCAGTCATTTAGTTTCATGTCAAAGCTTCAGGTATCCATCCCTAGGCTATCTCAATCAAAATCAAATCAGGGGCATCCCCCCAATCATTTAGTTTCATGTCAAAGCTTCAGGTATCCATCCCTAGGCTATCTCAATCAAAATCAAATCAGGGGCATCCCCCCAGTCATTTAGTTTCATGTCAAAGCCTCAGGTATCCATCCCTAGGCTATCTCAATCAAAATCAAATCAGGGGCATCCCCCCAGTCATTTAGTTTCATGTCAAAGCTTCAGGTATCCTTCCCTAGGCTATCTCAATCAAAATCAAATCAGGGGCATCTTCCCAGTCATTTAGTTTCATGTCAAAGCTTCAGGTATCCTTCCCTAGGCTATCTCAATCAAAATCATTCAGGGGCATCCCCCTGTCATCTATTTTGTGTCGAAGCCTCAAATACCCATTCTTAGGCTCCTCGAAATGTCAAGACAACTTCATATTTTTCCAAAGCTTCAGGTATTAACCCCTAGGTTATGCCATTTATCTTCCTGTCATGTTCCAAGTGCCTCTCCTTAAACTGTCTAGCATAGAGACAACACCATTCGGCTATTTACTTCTTGTCAAAAGTTGTCGAGTATTCTTAGTGGTGTTCACGTCTTTACTTTCTTTTCACATCAATAATATGAATATGTCTCATATTCTTTCATGAAAAGAAGTAAAGAGGGGCATCTGTGAACACCTATTTTTGTCCGGTGATATATATTAAAAAAAAAAGAAAAGAAGAAAAAAGAAGAAAAAAAAAGAGTTTTTTGTCCTAGAGTCCGGAGTCAATGTCGACTGCATTAACCGGGGTCCTAGCACGGTTTCATGACCGGTGTTACCTCATTAGTTCTAAGCTCGTACAGCCTCAGTGGAGTACGGTATTTTACACCTCAGTTCGAAGGGAATCCGAGGTTCTTCAAGGTTAAAACTGATGTGTTAATCCGTACTTGAACTTCAAGACACACCGGAGGTACACCTGATGTGTTAATCCGTACTTGAACTTCAAGACACACCGGAGGTACACCTGCAGGAGATTCCCCAATGCTTAATATTTAACCGAGGTGAAGAGAAATGTCTATAGTTGACCAATGATTTCAGACCCCGGTTATGACTTACCAGTTCTCGTTGGTGACGCGGTACAGTGCTTAGAACCCCGCCCAGTCCAGATTGCCACCCCGGATCATATTAAAAAAAAATAATATTAAAATTGCATAGTGACCGTTGGAATAGTAACCCTTCCCCATCTCTATAAATACCCAATCCCTCTTCATTTCCTATCACACCTCTCATTTCATCAATTCTCTTCATTTCTCTCAAGCAATGGCTGATAGATGCCGAAGCCAAGAGGAAAGAATAAGGGAGGGAAGACGATGTTTTGTGACTACCTTTTTACTCCTTATAGTGTGGGTAGTAATTTATATTTATTGGATATTTTATATATTTCCATATATGTAATAAATAATTTATGTTTCCATTTGTACCTTTAAATAAAAGGCAAAAAAAAATGGGCAAAAAAAAAAAAAAATCAAAAAAAAAAATCAGAAAAAAAAAATAAAATAAAAAAACGAAAATAAAAAAAATAATAAAAAGGGCCAAAAAAAAAAGAGAAAAAAAAGGCCCAAACAAAAAAAAAACAAAATAAATAAAAAAAAAGAAAAAAGCCCAAAAAAAAAAAAGAGAGATATGGGCCCAAAAAAAAAAGGTCCAAAAAAAAAAGTTAAAAAAAAAAATAAACAAAAAAAAAAAACGAAAATTAAAAAAAAAAAAAGAAAAAAAAAGAAAAAATCAGAAAAGAAGTGACGGTGGTTTTAGTGGTGGGCCCCGGTTTGGTTGGATAATTAGAGAAAATTGGGGAAATTGATATGGAATTTGGACAAATTGGAAAAGTAGGAAAGTGATGTCTTTTAGGAGGATCCAATGCCAATTTTCTTCTATAAATAGAAGGTGGTATTGAGGCATTTTGGAGGAAGAAGAGAAAAAAGAGGGGAAAGAGTGTTAAATTTTTGTGAGAATTTTTAGAAGTTTGAGTTTTCAAAAATTACTTTGTGTAATCCTAGTTAGGAAAAAGAGTGCACAACTCTTGTTTGTCTTGGTATGTGAGTTTTTGTGAGCTAAAATACTGTCCAAGTGTTGTAACCGGTATCCAAATACCTTCAAATCAAGTCCAAACAAAGCCAAAAGCAAAGGAAATCTACACAAAATTGATTTCCCGACTTCCGTTCTAGTTTCTCTGTAATTGATCTTGTACCAAGGTATTTTTTATTAATACAAAGTTGTTTATTTATATTTATTTATTCGTCTTATATAATTGTTATTTATTTTTCTGCACTTTTATTTTTCTTTATTTATATTCAAGCACTTTATTTTCCTGTACTTTATTTTTCTGCAGTTATTTATCTGTTTATTTATTTTTATGCATCTCCATCTTTATTTATTTATTTGTACCTTTATTTTTCCTTATTTATTTATTTATTTATTTTTTTTTACACTTTTATTCCTCTTTATTTACTTTTCTGCACTTTTATTATTGTTAATTTATTTTTCTGCACTTTATTTATCCGCACTTTATATTTCTGCAATTATTAGTTCATTTTTTTTATTTTTTACATTTTTATCTTTATTTATTTATTTTTATGCCCTTTTATTTTATTTATTTACTTTCCCGTCTCTTTATTTTTGTTATTTACTTTTCTGCCCATTTATTTTCATGTATTTACTTTTCTGCCCCTTTATTTTTGTTATTTACATTTCTGCCCCTTTATTTTTATATATTTACTTTTCTGCCCCTTTATTTTTGTTATTTACATTTCTGCCTATATATTTACTTTTTAGCCCTTTTATTTTGGTTATTTACATTTCTGCCCTTTTATTTTTGTTATTTACATTTCTGCCACTTTATTTTTGTTATTTACATTTCTGCCCCTTTATTTCCATGTATTTACTTTTTAGCCCCTTTATTTTGGTTATTTACATTTCTGCCCCTTTATTTTTGTTATTTATATTTCTGCCCCTTTATTTCCATGTATTTATTTTTTAGCTCCTTTATTTTGGTTATTTACATTTCTGCCTCTTTATTTTTGTTATTTACATCTCTGTCCCTTTATTTTCATGTATTTGCTTTCCTGTCCTTTTATTTTTGTTGCTTTATTTTTGTTATTTACTTTTCTGCTCCTTTATTTTTTTTATTATTTATTTTTCTGCCCCTTCATTTATGTATTTATTTTTTCTGCTCTTTTATTTTTATGTATTTATTGTTATGTCTATTTATTTTTATTTTTATTTTTTTTGAACTTTTTATTTATTTTTTTTTCTACCTTTATTTTTTTATTTTATTATTATTATTTATTCTCTATACTTTTTATTTTTAGTTATTTATCTTTTTGCTTTTATCTTTCTACACTTTCTATTTATTTATTTACGTTTGACCATTTTAATAGTTTATAAATATGTTATATATATACATAATTATCCATTTTTATTATGGTCATGATTTCCTATTATTTTCTCTTAGTAACCTTTTAATAATTAAGAAGAAATTATTTTCATAAAAAAATAAAAAAAAATCAAGACTAATAAATAGTGTGTTATTTATTCATTCATTTTTCTCTTAAATTTAAGATGAGTTTAATTTAGATGAGACATCTTATTAATCTTATTTTCTTAAAAGATAATTAAATAATATTCCGTGTCAATTTTAATTAATTAAGTGCATTATATTTCTTTATCTTCATGTTGATGTGTTTAATTTTATTTTATTTTTTCTCTTATCTTTATTTATTTATTTATTTATTTGTTTTGAACTTTATATTTCTCAATAAAAATCAATTTTTTTACTAGAAAATAAGTAAGACAAGACGTCTTATTGTTTTTTTATCTTTTTATTTTTATGGTCTTTTAATCATTTGTTTATTTATTTTCTTAGAACTAAAAAACAACAAACTTAGGAGATGTATTTTTTTTTACTATCTTTGTTTTATTCATATTTATATTTTTTTTTATTGTGTATATTATTTATGATTGTTTTATGAAGGATGAAATATTTGATAATCATTTTTTTAAATTATGCATGATCAATTTGGGTAACCGTTTTTTACGGACAGTGTGGGGTGCTAATACCTTCCCCTCCTGTAATTCGACTCCCGGACTAAACAGAATCTCATTTTTTTTTTAAAAAAAAACCAGTGCTATTTAAAGGTTTTCCTAATATTTTCCTTAATAAATATTGGTGGCGACTCCTTGAACCCTTTATTTTTTAGGCTTCTCAAGAGCCTCACTTCAATGCCGTTTCAATTTTCTTTTATTTGTCTTTAACCAGTCCGCGTCGCGCGCCGGGACCCCGGTCGCGACAATTATCAAATAAAATAGAGGGTTTTAGGAATACCTAGATCCATTGACGTTAACCAGAAATTACAACAAAATAGTCTTTTAAAATCACCAGATTCCTCAATAGGACTTTATCTTTCTCTTTGATTGGAAGAGAAAAGTAGTTTCTGATTTAACGTATTGGAGATCATGACCTTCTTTTTGATATTAAACCTGTTAGCATTTCTATTAACCCCCTAACAGGCCAAATCCTGGTTTCCACTCATTTAAGCCAAATATCACTTTTTTTATTATTGTTGGTAGTCTAAAACGCTAAACAATATTAGATCACTTTTATTGAGCCTAATTAAATATAAATAGCTAATATAAATTCTATAAATAATATATCAACCCATATTAATTATTAAAAATAAAATTTCTAACAATCTCCTACTTGGGCTTTATATTCATTTAAGTATTTATATTATAAAATTCTTTAAGTGTGGAATTGTATGCTATTTACTTTTACACTACCCTTAAATAATATTCTGGTGTATCTCATAAAGCAACAAGGAACTACTACAGATTTCATTGTAATCAAATTTGGCTAAACCACAATGATTACTACAATTGTATGTACTCAATGACATAGATCAAATTGGATATGTGGCATGGAAATTACATGCAATGTGATCTTAATCATGACCATTTCCAACTGGTTCAAACTTTATTCTTATAGAGATCAACTCAAAACGTAATATAAGTATTGCACAAAATAAGCTAGATCAAAATGAAAAATACCAACTAATTCTTTAAAAAAAATAAAGAGAAGAAAAAAACAGTTAGAACATGTAGTATAAATGAGACTCCCACTTAAACTAAGGTACTATCAGGAATTACACCCATATGAACAATGTGTTCATGAAAAATTCTAGCACTAAACCCTTAGTAAGTGGATCAGCTAGCATAAAGTCGGTTCCTATATGTTCTATGGAAATTTTCTTATACTGAACTCTTTCCTTAACAACCAAAAACTCGATATCAATGAATTTTGACTTGGTTATACTCCTGTTGTTATTGGAATAAAGAAATGTTAAGTTATTGTCACAATAGATCTTTAATGGCCTTTTAAATGCCACCGGCCACACGTAAATTAGTGACAAAATTTCATAGTCATATCCGATGGTTGGACGACTCAAAACAAGCAATAAACTCCACAACCATGATTTAAAAAGCCATAATAGTCTATTTAACAAACTTCCAAGAGATAGCTCCTACAACCAACATAAAGATGTATCCTGACATGGAGCGTTTGTTGTCTTGACATTTAGCAAAATCAGAGTCCGAGTACCGAATGATCTCCAAATTATCTGACTTCTGGAAAGTGAGCATACATTCTTTTGTTCTCTTTAAATAACGCATTACATGCTTTACTGCCTTCCAATGTTGCATCCCAAGATTACTTAAGTATCTGCCCAAAACTTCCACTACAAATGTAATGTCGGGACGGGTACAAACTTGAGCATAGATTAGACTTCCCATAGCTAAAGCATAGGGAATCTTTTGTATCTCATTCATTTCAAGATCATTATTAGGGAATTGTTTAAGACTAAATTTGTCTACCTTAGCTATCGTTCATGTCAAATCTATCCAAAACTTTATCGATATAGCTCTTTTGTGACAACCTTAAAATACCATGAGAATAATCTCTCGGTATTTTAATACCTAACACAAAAGAGGCTTCACTAAGATCTTTCATTTCAAAATTCTTTGTCAAAAATCTCTTGGTTTCTTGCAATAAGCCTATATCATTGCTAGCGAGCAATATATCAGCGACATATAACACCAAGAACATATATTTACTCCTATTGAATTTATGATTAACACAATCATCAACTATATTTGCCTCAAAATCATATGAGGTAATAACTTGATGAAACTTATGATACCATTGACGGGAAGCTTGTTTGAGACCATAGATGGATTTTTTTAGTTTTCATACCATGGATCAAGTCGTCGATCATAAAATTTTCTAGTTACATCATATAAATTGTTTTTTTAGTGTCACAATTTAGAAACGCGGTCTTATCATCCATCTGATAGAGCTCTAGGTCACAATGAGCTACAAGTACCATAATTGTCCTAAAAGAATCCTTCAAAGCTACTAGAGAGAAGATTTCTTTATAGGCAAGACCTTTCTTTTGAGTGAAGCCTTTAGCAACTAAGTAAGCCTTATATCTCTCAACATTACTTTTCAAATCCCGCTTGGTTTTAAATATCCATTTGCAATCGATGGGCTTCATACTTTTAGGTAATTCAATGAGATTCCAAACATTATTGCTTTGCATAGACTTCATTTCATCCTTCATAGCATCAATCCACTTTTGAGAGTTAATGTATTTATATGTTGATGTAGGTTTTGATAATGACACAACAAATGAAGAATCAAGATCAAACATAAACTATCATGGACAAATCAATTATGTTTGATGTTTAAATTTGATGAACAACCAAGGATTTAAGTCAAGGTATCTATGAAGGATCAAATCAAGAGAAAAATGTTCATCAAAATGACAAAGAAACAAACAAATGGAACCATGATTCATGAAGTGTCAAAAAGGGTGAAAGAAATCATTAGAATTCATGTACCAGGTACATGAATCGATTCATACAGCATCCAATAGCCATATGAATCGATTCATACGTTGACAGGGGCTGGAAATTGCAAATGAATTAGAGGAATCGATTCAAGGTACAAGAAAAGGCTTAAGGAATCGATTCATGGTGTAAAACCAACAAAGGAATTGATTCACTAAGTATAGGAATCGATTCATGCCTCTTGAACAACTTGGGGAATCGATTCATCAATCAAAGAATCGATTCATGACCTTTATAAACATGAAGGAATCGATTCACACCTTGCAGGAATCGATTCACACGCTGTATCAGGGACAAAATACACGCTGGGAATCCATTCATTCATCGATTCATTCAGTTAAAATGCGTTACAGTCTTGCATCGCATTAACACTCCACTAAGCAGGCACAATGCTCCATGCTCTACTACATCGAAGGGACTAATTAATTTGTCCAGCCTTGCCCCATTTGCAATGTCCAGACAATTTTAAAGTAGCAAGGCCATGCTCCTGGAGGCTATAAATAGGAAAGGAATTGAAGGCACAATTCGTACCAAGAAAACAGAAAGCATTCCTCTGTTCCTCTCTTCTTCCTCCTTCATTGCATTTCTCTCTTGATTTATAATTTTGCATATTTCTCTTTTAAGAATTGATTAAGAGTTAGAGAGAAAAATTATTTTTGAGTAAGCGAAAATTTGCATATCCTCTCTTTGAGAGTTATCATTTTGAGAAAACTTAAATTTGTATAACCACTCTATTGGAGAGTTACTCTTGTATTCCAAACACCAAAATTTCTAGAGTTGTGGGTTGGGTTTCAACCTTGTAAATTTGTGAGATTGAGAGATTGGGTGGGGTGCCCTTGTACTTGTGAGAATTGGGTTCTTGAGTGTGGGATACTAGGAAGCCGCGATTGCTCAAAGTTGTATCTCTAATCTCCAATAGTGGAAATCCTCTAAGTGGGTTGCTTAGAGGCGAGACGTACACCGGTGTGGTGGAACTCGTATATATCAGTTTGCAAATCTCTCTTCCCTAAACTCATTTAATTTGTGCACTTAACTTGCTTGCTTGATTTATTGTATTATTGCCAATTAATTTAGACTAAGTGCATGTTATATTAAGTTGTAAATTATTTTGATTAACATTGTTGAAATTAGCTTTAAGTAATATTCTTGAATTAATTTGAAATCTTTCTAAGTACCATAAATAGTGTTGTGATTAATTTGATTCCATTTCTTGAATATTACTTAGACCTTTTAAGTGCTTATTATTTTGTCTTGTGTATAAATTGTTACTATTTGCCATTAAGTTTATCATCTTCAATAAACATAGTAACTAAAGAATCAACTTCAAAAACATTCAAAGTAAAATTTTTTAATACTCAATTCACCCTCCCTCTTGAGTACTTGAGGTCACTTGGTTAACAGTTAAAACTTTGCATGGCTTGACAGAAATTAATTGGATCATTTTTCATTAAACCAATGTTATCCTCATGTTCTTAAAGAAACATAATATAATCATCTGGAATTGTACTCTTTTCTCTAGTGGATCTCCTCAATGACACTTCTTGAGGTTGTTGAGCTTGCTCTATAGGTACTTGAGGGAGAACCTCATTTTTATCTTGTGTTGGGACAACATCAGGAATAACTTCATCAGTGTCATCTATTACTAGAGTAGATACTGAAATAGTAATAGATATAAGGACTTCATCACTGTTAAAGATAGGTTCTTCCTCAAAGACAATATTCCTTATGTTCTTTTCTTCCCAAACTTAATATCCTCAAGGAATCTCATATTCCCCATCTTAAAGAATGATATAGTAGTAGGATTGTAAAATTTATAGCCCTGAAAGCGTTCAAAATAGCCAACAAAATACCAGTTAATAGTCCTTGATTCTAGCTTGCTTTCGTGCAGTCTATAAGGACGTACCTCAGCTGGAAAAACCTAAATGTGTAAATGCTTTAAGCTTTGCCTCTTACCATCCATATCTCATAGGGAGTTTTTTTTCTTTAATTGTTTTACCTGGCACCCTGTTCAAGATACAAATTGCAGTTTTAAGTGCTTCTCCCCACAATGACTCTAGCAAAGAAGAATGAATAATCATACTTCTTACCATATCCTTAAAAGTCCTATTTCTATGTTCTACAACATCGTTATGCTTGGTTTCCCAATAGTATACTGAGGAATGATGCCACATTCTTGTAGGAAAAATGCAAAAGGCCTTGGACACTGATCCATCATATCTATCGTAATATTCACCTCCACTATCAAATTTGACAACCTTAATTTTCTTTCCAAGTTGAAGCTCAACTTCAGCTTTAAAAGTTTTAAAGATGTATAGGGATTTGAGACTTCTTATGAATTAAAAGTAGGTAGTCATACCTCAAATAATCATCTATGAATGTAATGAATTGTTGTCCATTTCATGATGTCGTAGGGAATGGTCCATAGATATTCGTGTGAATTAGTTCCAAAACGTCCTTAACCCTTTTGACACCTAATTTTCTAGAGTTTGTTTGTTTGCCCATATTACATTCAACGCATACCTCAAATTCTGACAAGTTTAAGGGTCCAAGAATCTTATCCAAGACAAGCCTTTGAATTCTTTGTTTAGAGATATGGCCTATACGTTTGTGTCATAAGGTGGTTGAGTTCTTATTTAATTTACGCTTTGTACCTTATGAACTTATTTACAACATTTCATTACGGGAGCTAATAACATCAAACATGTATAGATTATCAATCAAACAACCAGAACCAACAATATTTGAATTTTGATAGAGATTAAATTTATTTTTTCTAAATAAACATGAAAAACCAAATTTTTCCAAATTAGAAATAGAAATTAAATTCTGCGTGAAAGACAGCATGACAAAAGTCTCAAATAAATCCAAATGAAATCCAGTTTTTAATTGTAATCTAAATGTTTCAATAGCCTCTACTATGACCTTATTGTTATTGCCCACATAGATATATCTTTCATTAGCACTTGGCGATCGACTCCAAAGGCAACCCTACATGGATGCATTAATGTGATAGTAGAACCAGAATCTAGCCACCAAGTATCATGTGGTACAAAAGCTAAATTAACTTCAGAATAAACAAAAGAGAGCATTTTACCTTTCTTTACACACTGGGAGTCGTACTTGGAACACTCTTTCTTCATGTATCCAGGCTTACAAAAGAAGCAGTTAGGTATTTTCTCATTCTTTTTGACTTTTTTTTTTGCTGAGAAATCTTTTCTACAACATCCTTATTATTCTTTTTCTTCCTATTGTGAGAGTTAGAGGGAAAATTAGCACTTTTTAGTTTTCTCTTATTGTTGCCTTTCTTCTTCTTACACATAATGAGAAATGAGCTCATTCAAGGTCCATTTATCTTTTTGAGTATTATAACTCACCTTGAATTGTCCAAAGTGTGTAGGAAGAGAAATCAAAACTAAGTGCACGAGCAAGTCATCAGACAACTCTAACTTTAGTGCTTTCAGTATTGATACAAGATTAGACATTTCCATAATGTACTCCCTTATGTTTCCTTTACCTTTGTATCTCATAGAAATTAGCTTTGCAAGCAAACTGCTTGCATTAGCCTTCTCATTACTGGTGAAATATTTTTCAGCAACTTCAAGGAAACCTTTAGGACTCTCGCTTTATGAAATAGAGCCTCAAAACTTTTAGAACAGATCGCTTTATGATCATCAAATAGTTAAAGCGTTCCCACTTTTCAACCTTATCCTCTTTCGGCTTTTCCAGATTTGGAGCGGGTTTATCAACCCAAAGTGTCAGATCAAGATCCATACAACCAAGAATTATCTTAACTGCTTCCTTCCACACCTTAAAGTTTGTCCTATAAAAATGTGGATACAATTAATTTGAGCAGACAAGTTAGCATCACTAGCAACAACAATTGGAAAAGCATATAGACACAATTAAAAATAAAAAAAATAAAAAAATAAAATATGTAAATAATTTTCATGATAGATCCATTACAAGATACCGAGCACAACATTAATTTTTAGTCTTTGGACATATAGATTAATTTGTAAGTGGTATCTTTAATGCAACGATCAAATTCTATCAAATAATAGTCTTTCTTTTGACTGATTGGTATTCACATGATTATAACTTTATAATTATCATATATTTATCATCACAGACATGTTATTATTTGGCCAGATTACATCTTTCTTTGGGATGAGTATAGAATGCATAAATAATCTCATGCAAACATCTACTGTAATTCTAATTAAATTAATTTCTACAACAAGGATTGTTTTGGCAATAAATATTACATGAATTAATCTAATTAAAAATTACTAGACAAATTAATCAATAAATAAGGTCTTTTATTTGTCAGAATTTACATTCAAATATGATTCTTCCTATTAATAATAACAAGATTATGCATGCTATAAAAACATTATAAAATATAGCAACCATATTTGAACGTGAAGGTACACTAATCAATAATATAATATATTATTTGATGCAATCATATTATTTAAACACTACATATAACGATTTGAATGTTACACATAACGTATGCCAATCAAGATACATGATATATAATGTCAATTAATAATTATTATTATTTTATTAATTTAATTTATTTTTAATTCTAAGTAGAAACAGAAACATAAGCTAAAGGAAAGAAGACGACGAATCAAATTCACGCAATTCATGCAACACTGATATATACCCATAACAAATACATATGATTCCAAAGAACGCCAAACATTATATATATATAGAGGAAAAAAGAAATCATGCATAACATGTTATCACATACATATAAATAACATAATTCCAAATTGATCTTAAAATCCAATAATCTAACAGTAACGAGGCTCTGATACCAATTGTTGAAAAACTCTTATTTAGACTTCATGGAATTCTAAAATGAAACATAAGAACCATCACGTTAGATTACCGAATAAAATAGAGGGTTTTAGAAATACCTGGATCCATTGACATTAACCAGAGGTTACAACAGAATAGCCTTTTTTGGTGCAATGATCTTTCTAAACCAAATCACCAGATTTCTCTATATGACTTCATCTTTCTCTTTGATGGGGAGAGAAAAGTAGTTTCTGATTTGACGTAATGAGGATCATGGCCTTTTTTCTGATTTTAAACCTGTTAGCATTCCCATCACCCCAAGCGGGTCAAATCCTGGTTTCCATTCATTTAAGCCCATATCACTTTTTTTTTATTGTTGTTGGTAGTCTAAAAGGTTCATCAATATTAATCAATTTTATTAAGCTCAATTAAATGTAAATAGCTAATATAAATTCTATAAATAATATATCAGTCCATATTAATTATGAAATAAAGTTTCTAACATTACTTTCTTAACTAGGAATAAACATCCTTCATGTTGTGTCTTATAAATTCTTCATATAATTCACCATTCAAGAAAGTAGTTTTCACATCCATTTGCTGGATATAAAGTTTGCTAATTGAAGATAATGCTATCAAAACTCGAATCAAAGATATCCTGGCTAGTGGAGCAAATGTATCAAAATAGTTTATATTTTGCTTTCGAGAAAATCCTTTTGCTACCAATCTAACTTTATATTTATCAATTGATCGACTAGAGGGATATTTTCTTTTGAAAATCCATTTGCAATCGATAGGTTTAACACCATAAGGTAAATTATGACACCCAAAATTCAAATTACAAATTCCAATTAATTAACCCAAATTTTTGTAATAAATTTTTCACATTTAAAGAATCATTTTGAAATTCGTAATTTAAATTCCGAGGTAATGTAAAAATTGATAAATACGGAATATTATCATGCATACTAGTCGTGAATGAATAAAACATAATATATTTATATAGAGGAAATGATAGATAAGATTGCAATACAAGGTACATAATAATATTATTACAACACATTAAAAGTCAAATAAGGTCAAAGTCCAAGAAATAAAACATAAAAACTTCATCAATTTCACCACTCGTCATTCTGTGAAGCATGCACTGTAAAAATAATGTATGAGTGAGATAGAATATAGAATAAATATAAAATAAGTAAAATTACACAAACACAATCAACAAACAATTATGATATGATGAATATGTCAAACAAGGTCATTTACATTTAATAATCTTTAATTTAGCCAAATGATGTCATGTTGGATCCATTTTGGTTTAGTGTAAATACTGCAGTAAAAAGTATCATAGAGATACAAGTAGAACTTAGCATAATGTCATCTCTACCCTTCGTAGGCTCAAGTACCAAAGTACATAAGTAGGACTTAGCATATGCCATAAATCACTACCTTTTATATGACGTTCAAGTACCGAAGTACACAAGTAGGACTTAGCATAAACCATGAATCCCTACCCTTCATGGCGCTCAATGAAAATAAGGCTTTAACTCATCATAGAGTAACCCCCACCAAGGCCGACAATCATGGAACCCTTAAATTTCACGGTGCGTCCAAATACTTATGATGCATGAATGCCTTTAATTCTCTTTATCAATTTAACATACCATGATATCAATACTTCCATAATCACTTGGAAAGCCACAAGTCCTCAAAGGACACATCACATATACCAATTCTCAAAATCATGGATTTATAGTTCAACAACATATCTCAATAAACCACAAGGCATTCATGTATACATTAATTTAGTCATTCATAATTATTCATCACTAAGATATACATACTGTATGACATTCATAGGACACTCAATAACATCCATAATAATCAATAATCCCTCAATAATTCATAAATAAATTATTACCCACATGGAAAATATCATTTTCATCCATAACAACCATCATAGGTAAATTTTAAAAATTTATAGCAGCAACATACATTAGAAAAAAGACCATAACATGAGCAAATCAAATCCTTTTTGAGTAATTCTACTTTCTGTAGTTCCATAAAAAAATTGTCTACAACACTCATGAAGACCAAAAATTCTAATTCCTTACAGAATTTGCTCCACGTTGCAAATAACACACTGACTTTTGCAAATTTTTACTACATGTACACAGTTTGGTAAAATAGGCATATCTCATTGTAAAAATTATTTTAAAATGAAACTTGTGCCACGTTTTCAGAAATAGAATTATCTATAACTTTTATGGAGACCATATGTCCTAATTCTACAAGTATAAAACGTAGTTTCAAAATTATTTTCTGACTTCAAAATAGTAATTTCAGTATTACAGATTCAGTTACAACTTTAATAATCTTTGGTAAAAATTGTATATCTCTTAATATAAAAATTATTTTTACATGGGACTAAATCCCACATGTTCATAACTCAAATATCTAAAACTTTTATGAAGTGTTCAAAAATTAATTCCTTATAAATTATTTTCAAACAGCTAGACAAACATTGACCCATACATAACTTCCAAAAACGTCATACTTTAATAAATAAATCAGAACTCAAGTTTTACTTATCCTTTTTGGAAGATTTTGGTCTCTAAATTTATAGGCCACAAAGATCTACAACTTTCATGAATATATCATTTTCAATTTCAAAATATATGAATTACCAAACTTTAATTAAAAACACTCATTTTTAGAAACAATTAAACAACATGAGCACATAATAGTAATTTAAGCATAAATTCCATATTACTTAGAATTTTGATATAAGACCAAATCTAACAGAATTATAACATTTATATCTACAACTTTTATGAAGATAAAGATGGCTAATCACACTCACAAAATTTACAATCTCAACATATATCCAGAACCAAGTCATGGAACATTCAAAAGAAACATACTTTAGTATTTTGACCATAACTCATGCTATACATATCCAAATTAGTTGGTTTAAGTCTCCAAATTCATATAACGAAAAGATCTACAACTTTGATGAAGAAGTAAAAGTCAAATTCACACATTTTCAGCTTCTAAATTAAGTAACAAGTTACAAAAATAAATCTGGAAATCCTAGAGCAGCATACAATTCTACTTATTCCATATTTATTCACAACCCTATCCCCTCTTACCTTAATGGAGGAGCCTAAAGTGGTTGAAAGTGTTCTCTTATTGTCCTAACTTCAGATCAAGAGTGACTTTGATGGAGAAAATGAAAGATATGTCTTCACTAACTTCAGCTTGTTATAAGATTTCAGACTTGGGAACAAGATGTAGTGTTGATTTAATCATGCAAATGATAAGTGGGGTATGTTTGAATATGTTAACAGGTCCAAAAGATGTGCAAGGATTTTGATAATGACAAGTACTCTTGAAGAAACCGATGCAAAAACAAAGACATGAAATCAGAATTGAAGTAACAGCGAAGCTAATCGATTAGGCCATAGATGCTAATCGATTAGGAGCCTTCTGTTTTGGAAGAAATTGCATCAGGTATGAAAGCTAACCGATTAGGGAGCTGAACAATCGATTAGGAAGCCACTGGAATTAAGGTAATCGATTATACACCAGAGACTAATCAATTACAACAATCAGAAATGGAACTAAGTGCATCAGGTACGATAGCTAATCGATTATGGAAGCTATACAATCGATTAGGAAGCCACTGGAATTTAAGGTAATCGATTGCAAGACATGCTAATCGATTAGGATGCTGCGAAAACAAATTAAATGCATCAGGTACAAGATTCTAATCGATTAGATGAAGTGAAATAATTGATTAGGAAGTCTCTGACTTGAAGCTAATCGATTACAACGCGAGGGTGTAATCGATTACGCTAGTGGAAAATCAGATTTAAGTGGGAAACCAGGTCATGTCTCCACCATTCTTCAAATTTCCACTAACTGCAACGGCTATGACGGACTAGGGCACTCCTCAACAGCTATCTTGACTCTATAAATTGAAGAGGAAGACAAGCACAAACACACAACCAAGAAGCAACAATTCATAGCTCTATTTTGTGTTTTGTAAGCCTTTTTCTTGCATATTGTACTTTCACTTGTATATCCTCTCATCTTGAGAGATTAGAATTTGGAGAGCTTTTCACTTGTATATCTGCTCTATTAAGAGAGTATATTGATTGTAAACACAAACTCCAAACACACAAGTTATTCACTCTAGGTTGAGTGGTTGTTCACTCTAGGTTGAGTGGTTACAAAGGTTGTGGACTCAACCTTTGGGATATTATGAGATTGAGAGATTGGGTGGGTTGCCCTTATACTTGTGAGGATTGGGTTCTTAAGTGTGGGACACTAGGAAGCCACAATTGCTCAAAGTTGTATCTCTAGTCTACAATAGTGGAAAATCCTCTAAGTGGGTTGCTTAGAGGCGAGACGTACACCGGATTGGGTGGAACTCGTTACATCGGTTTGCAAGCTTCTCTTCCTTACTCTTTTACTTCCATACATTGCATATTTGTTGATTGGTATTGTTTGGTGAGAAGATTATACTTGAACTTGCTTAATTTGCTATACCTTAGACATTGCACACCAAGTGCTTGCTAAATTGCCTCAGCAATACTTACCTCTTGTAGTGCATTGCATATCATTGTTACTTGCTTTCACTTGCATAATCTCATAAACTTGGTTATAAAAATCAATTTCAAAGGTATTCCAAGCAAAAGTTTTATAACTCAATTCACCCCCCCTCTTGAGTATTGAGGCCACTTGAACAACAAGTGGTATCAGAGCTTGACTCTTGGTAGATCAAGCTTAACAGCTTCAAGAGATTAAATGGCCTCAAGTTCTCAAAATTTTTTTCCCGAGGGTGGTGCGATAAATAGACCTCCCGCTTTCAATGGGGAAGGGTATGCGTTTTGGAAAGAAAGAATGAAAATCTTCATTCAATCAATTGACTTGAGAATATGGAATACCATTGAAAATGGTCCTTATATACCGATGCATACTATAGATAGCAAGAATGTTGAAAAACCTATAGATGAATGGACAAGCGAGGAAGAAAAGAAAGTCCAATATGGCTACAAGGCCAAAAATCTCATCACTATGTCTTTAGGACAAGATGAATTTTTCAGAATAATGACATGCCAAACTGCTAAAGAAATGTGGGATACTCTTCAAGTAACCCATGAAGGCACTAATGATGTAAAGGACTCAAAGATTAGTACTCTTACTAGTCAATATGAATGCTTTAGGATAAATTCAGGAGAATCTATTATAGATATGCAGAAAAGGTTTACACTTATTATTAACCATCTTATTACTCTTGGCAAAGTATATACTAACAAAGAGCTTGTGCACAAAATTTTGAAAAGTCTCAGCAGGGAATGGCAACCTCTTGTCACAGCAATAAAACAATCTCCTAGCATCAATGAAATGTCTCTTGCAACACTCTTTGGAAAATTGCAAGAACAAGAGCAAGAACTTAAAGCATTGAAGCTAGCCGAGGAAGAGGAGAAATCCACCAAGAAGAAAGGGCTAGCCCTCAAAGCCACCTCCATGCATGAGGAAGAATCATGCAGTGACTTAGATGAAGAAGAAGAGTTTGGGCTATTCGTAAAAAGATTTGGAAGATTCATGAAGAACAAAAAGTTCCAAAAGAACTTTAAGCCCCAAGGTAAGAAATCTACTTCTAATGAAACTTCCTCTTCACCAAGCTGTTTTGAATGTGGCAAGGAAGGGCACTTCAAAGCCGATTGTCCAAACCTCAAAAAGAAGGGCAAGGACAAACAAAGAAGAAGAAGAGCCTATATTGCTTGGGATGAGAACGATGTGAGCAGCTCCGACGACTCGGAAGATGAGCAAGCCAATCTTTGCTTAATGGCAAATCATCAAGAAGAAGATAATGAGGTAAATCTTCTTGACTTAGATAAAAATGAGCTGTTAGATGCATTTGAGGAATTATATGATAAATTTACAAAAATCTCTAGTAAACTCAAAGCATCTAGGAAAACTAGTGATACTCTTGAATTGCATCTCATGGAAGTATGTAAAGAAAATGAGAGCTTAAAAGAAGAACTAGAGAAAGTTCAAACATGCTCTAGGGATAAACCATGTGATTTTGCAAAGAAGTGCATTGCGTTAGAAACCAAAGTTGAAGACCTAAATAGGACACTAGAGAAGTTCACTAATGGAAGAGATAATTTGAATATCCTACTTGGGCAACAAAAATGCATGTTTAGTAAAACCGGTCTAGGATATGACCAAGAACATAGTAACCATAAAATGGAGAAACACTACAAAAACTTCTTTGCACCACCAAGCAAATACTCCTTACCTTTTATGAAATGCAATCATTGTGGTACCAAAGGACATAGTGCATATAAGTGTAGTGTTAGGAAACTAGGACCAAAGGTCTTAAGAAAGGTGTGGATTCCCAAAGGAACGTTCCCACAAGCTAACCTTAAAGGACCCAACATAAAATGGGTACCTAGTTCTCTAAAATGATTTTGTTTTGTAGGTATGCTTCAAGGCAAGCAACACCCATTGGTACTTGGATAGCGGGTGTTTGAAGCATATGACGGGAGACATAACTAAATTTACATCATTCACTCCCAAAAGGAAAGGAAGTGTCACCTACGGGGACAACACTAAAGGAAGAATCCTAGGCATTGGAAATATTGGTAAGAATTCTTCCACCTCCATAAGTGACGTATTGTATGTTGAAGGCCTCAAACATAATCTACTTAGCATTAGTCAATTATGTGACAAAGGATATAGAGTTTTATTTGAATCAAATTGTTGCATAATTGAGCATAAGACCAATAAGGAAATTAAGTTTGTAGGCCAAAGAATTGATAATATTTACATGATTGATATGGATAGTTTGTCTACAAATGATGAACAATGCTTCATTTCAAAAGAGGATGAAACATGGCTATGGCATAGAAGAATAGCTCATATACATGTAGACCACTTGAACAAACTTGTTTCTAAAGATTTAGTAATTGGTCTACCAAAGCTTAAATTTGAAAATAGATTTTGTGATGCATGTCAAAAGGGAAAACAAGTAAAGGCATCCTTTCAATCCAAAAACATTGTTTCTACTCAAAGGCCTTTACAACTTTTGCACATGGACTTATTTGGACCATCCAAAATCAAAAGCTTTGGAGGTAATTACTATGGTCTAGTTATAGTAGATGACTATTCAAGATATACATGGACATTGTTTCTTGCTCATAAAAATGAAGCATATCATGCATTCAAGAAACTTACAAAGATTATCCAAAATGAGCAAAACTCAAAATTGCATCCATTAGAACCGATCATGGGGGAGAATTTGAAAATCAATCTTTTGAAAAGTTTTGCGAAAAACATGGTATTAATCACAACTTTTCAGCTCCTAGAACTCCACAACAAAATGGAGTAGTTGAAAGAAAGAATAGATCTTTAGTGAAGCTTGCTAGAACCATGCTAAATGAAAACAATATTGCAAAACATTTTTGGGCCGATGCGGTAAACACCGCGTGTTATGTTATGAATAGATGTTTGATAAGGCCTATTTTAAAGAAAACCCCCTATGAGCTTTACAAGGGTAGAAAACCCAACATTGCATACTTTCATATTTTCGGATGTAAATGTTTTGTGCTCAACAATGGAAAGGATAATCTAGGAAAGTTTGATGCAAAATCTGATGAGGCAATATTCCTAGGATATTCTCAATCAAGTAAATCTTATAAAATCTTCAACAAACAAACAAATACTATTGAGGAATCTATTCATGTCAAATTTGACGAAAATAGCCATAACCCTCCGAGAAAGGAAGATGTTGATGATCTTGTAGGTACTTTCCAAGAAATGAACTTGCAAGACAAAGAAGGAGAAGTCAACAATGATGGAAGTACAACACAAATTGAGAGACAACAAGATTGGGTAACCTTGAAGGATCATCCCTTGGACAAAATCATTGGAGAAATAACCAAAGGGGTAAGTACTCAAAACGCCATTAGAAATGCATGCAATCACTTGGCTTTTGTATCCCAAATAGAACCCAAAAATATTGACGAAGCCATTATTGATGAACATTGGATGTTGGCCATGCAAGAAGAGTTAAACCAATTTGAAAGAAATGAAGTTTGGGAACTTGTGCCAAGACCCAATAATCATCTAATAATAGGCACCAAATGGGTTTTTAGAAATAAGCTAGATGAAAATGGTATAATAACTAGAAACAAAGCTAGACTAGTTGCAAAGGGATACAACCAAGAAGAAGGAATAGACTATGAAGAAACATATGCTCCCGTAGCTAGGTTAGAAGCCATTAGATTATTGCTAGCTTTTGCATGTTGTATGGATTTCAAATTGTATCAAATGGATGTCAAAAGTGCGTTCTTAAACGGCTACATTCAAGAAGAAGTTTATGTAGATCAACCTCCCGGTTTTGAAAGTCATAAATTTCCAAACCATGTCTTCAAATTGAGAAAAGCTTTATATGGTTTGAAGCAAGCTCCAAGAGCTTGGTATGAAAGATTAAGCAAATTCCTTTTAGAACAAAACTTTGAAAGAGGAAAGGTTGATACTACATTGTTTATAAAACGCAAACATAATGACATCCTCTTGGTACAGATTTATGTAGATGACATAATATTTGGTGCTACTAATGAAAATCTTTGTCAAGAATTTGCCAAGATTATGCAGAATGAGTTTGAAATGTCCTTGATGGGAGAACTCACCTTCTTCCTTGGACTACAAATAAAACAAGCCATTGATGGAACGTTCATTAGCCAAACCAAATACTGTAAGGAACTACTTAAAAGGTTTGGAATGGACAAGGCAAACGAGATAGCTACACCCATGAGCACATCCTGCTATCTAGACAAAGACGAAAGGGGTAAGGACATTGAAATCACCAAATATCGAGGTATGATTGGATCATTACTGTATTTGACTGCGAGTAGACCTGATATTATGTTTGCGGTGTGCATGTGTGCTAGATATCAAGCATGTCCTAAAGAATCACATTTGACTGCCGTAAAAAGAATTTTAAAATATCTTGTGGGTACTCAAAATGTTGGTTTATGGTATCCCAAAGGTGTTGAATGTAATCTTTTAGGATATTCTGATTCCGACTTTGCAGGGTGTAAGCTTGATAGAAAAAGTACTAGTGGTACATGCCATTTGCTTGGTAGTTCCCTTGTTTCTTGGCATAGCAAGAAACAAGCAAGTGTTGCATTGTCAACAGCTGAGGCAGAATATGTAGCAGCTGGTAGTTGTTGTGCTCAAATTCTTTGGATGAGACAACAACTTCTTGATTTTGGTATTACCTTGAATAAAGTCCCCATTAAATGTGATAATACAAGTGCCATTAACATCTCCAAGAATCCAGTAATGCACTCTAGAACCAAACACATTAAGATTAGGCATCACTTTATTAGAGATCATGTGTTAAAAGGGGATTGTGTACTTGAACATGTAGAAACCTCTAGGCAACTAGCGGATATTTTCACAAAACCCTTGGCTAGAGAGCAATTCATTCACATAAGAAGAGAGTTAGGCATACTTGACATGTCCAGTTGTGTTTGAATATTTTGATAAAAACATTGTTAAATGGCGTAATGCATGGTATATATCACATTTCATGTTTGGAACCTTGCTGTTTGATATGTTTGAAGTTTTTGACTTTATAATCGATTACATTGTTAATCCCAATCGATTACTAAGCTTCTGTTTCTTAGATAATCGATTAGACCTCACCCATAATCGATTACAATCATTCTGTTTCTAAGATAATCGATTAGCACCTACAAATAATCGATTACAACCATTCTGTTTCTAAGGCAATCGATTATCACTAATCCACAATCGATTACGAAGCTTCTGTTTCAAATTCAAAACGTTTCCTCTTCTTCATAATCGATTACCACCTTGCCCCAATCGATTAGGACGTTTCTGTTTCTAAACTAATCGATTACCCTAAGCCTATAATTGATTACCCTCTGTATGAAACGTTTGAAATTCCCCAGAAACAGTGATCTAATCGATTACCACCTGACTCGTAATCGATTAGTATGCGTTCTGATGAGTCAAAACTCCAATTTCCTAGGCTCACTCGAACAACTCCCTCTCTTAACTCACTTCACTCCTTTCTAAACTCTCTTTCCTCCTTCCTAAACCTAATTTTCAACTATAAATACCCTCTCATTCACCTTCTCATCTCACACTACCTCCTTTCTCCCAAACCTCTCTAAAACTCTCTAGCACTCATCTCTCTTCATCTCCTTCTTTTTGCATTTTCCACCATGTCTACCTCAAGGAATGTCAAGAGAGCTAGGTCCTCTACTGCTCAAGCCCATAACCCCCTTGATTTTTCAAGGTTCTTCTCCTCCCCTAGAGATCTTCAACACTTCATGAAGAACTTTTCTGAAAAGGAAATCATGACTCCTCACTACACCATTGCTGACACCTTTGACAACCCAAGCCTTACCTTCACCCAAAGCCTCAACCACTACAACCTCTTTCCCTTCTTATCCCTCAAAGAAGAAGAATACTATCCTGAGCTTATGAGAGTATTCTACTACAACCTCCGCCTTGTCAATGGGATGGTTGAATCCAAGGTGAAAAACACAACCATCAAACTCTCAAATGCCCAATTTGTGGAAATTTCTAAACTGACTCTCAACAACGCTGACTTTGATGGAGGCGAACCTGAGGATGAATGGGGCTTCAATGCTCTTACTGCTCGCCAATCTTTATGGAAAGTTGACCGCCCTAGGAGCAACCACAAACTAGTTGGCCACTTGACCATGAACAACCGCCTGCTCCACTTCTTCTTGGTCAAGATGATTGTTCCCCGTGGTGGGAACTATGCTCTAGTTGAAGAGGATGATGTCCTCTTAATGTGGGCCATGCTGAACCACAAAGAGATTAACTGGGTTCAGTTGATCAAATTCCACATGCGCCATGCCAAGGACCAGCAAAAGCTCCCTTATGGTATCCTCCTCACCAAAATTTTCAAATTCTGTGGAGTAGATTTAGCAGGGGAACTCTCTGAGAAAGTGCCCCCTAGAGCTTGCATTGGCACCCATCACCTCACCAAAATGGGTCTTGTTTTCTCAAATGGAGCATGGTACTCACGAATGGAGGGCGTTTATGCCAACATTCCCTTCCAAGCTCCTGCTGAAGAAGCACCTGCTCCTCCTCCTCCTCCACCTCAACCACAAGCTGCACCATCAGCCTCTTCATCTGCACCACAAGCTGACCCATTTGCATCTCTCTACGCCCATCTTGATCGCCGCTTCGATCGACTTGAAAACTCCCTTCAAGAGTTTTCAATGACCGAGCAGCAACATTTTGAGATGATGCAGCAGCGATATGAAGAGCTGGCTCACCAAATTGCAGAAATCCGCTTCTTCAACCCGGATAATTAGATTTTTAGTTATGTTCTGTTTAGCTGTTGGTTTCTTTTTTTGTTATTTTCTGTATTCTGAATAATTTTACCTCTTGTATTTCCCATTTTCTTTTCAATTCAATAAAAGTATCTTATTTCAGTTTATATTATTTCTCTTCACTGCTCTAATTAGTTTTGATGATTACAAAGGGGGAGAAGAATATATGTTCATATGTTGGATAATACTCTGATTTTTGAAAAATATGGATAATATTGATAGATGCTCTGACTACAATTTTGAATATGCTCTGTTATTAAGAATATGGATAATAGATGCTCTGTTAACAAAATTCGAAAAATCTTATCTGTTTGTTAAATTCTTTTTGATAGGGGGAGAATTATAGATAAGAGATAATAAAACAATAGATAAAATAAGATAAGACATTGGCTGCTGAATTGATTTTTGAAATTGGTCATCTGCTATTTGAAAAAGAGATAATGTAGCAGAGTTGTTTTTGCAAAAGATAAGTCTATATTATTTAAACTAACAACCCTCAAGAGATGAACATAGTTGTCATCATCAAAAAGGGGGAGAATGTGTTTGAATATGTTAACAGGTCCAAAAGATGTGCAAGGATTTTGATAATGACAAGTACTCTTGAAGAAACTGATGCAAAAACAAAGACATGAAATCAGAATTGAAGTAACAGCGAAGCTAATCGATTAGCATCTATGGCCTAATCGATTAGGAGCCTTCTGTTTTGGAAGAAATTGCATCAGGTATGAAAGCTAATCGATTAGGGAGCTGAACAATCGATTAGGAAGCCACTGGAATTAAGGTAATCGATTATACACCAGAGACTAATCGATTACAACAATCAGAAATGGAACTAAGTGCATCAGGTACGATAGCTAATCGATTATGGAAGCTATACAATCGATTAGGAAGCCACTGGAATTTAAGGTAATCGATTGCAAGACATGCTAATCGATTAGGATGCTGCGAAAACAAATTAAATGCATCAGGTACAAGATTCTAATCGATTATATGAAGTGAAATAATTGATTAGGAAGTCTCTGACTTGAAGCTAATCGATTACAACGCGAGGGTGTAATCGATTACGCTAGTGGAAAATCAGATTTAAGTGGGAAACCAGGTCATGTCTCCACCATTCTTCAAATTTCCACTAACTGCAACGGCTATGACGGACTAGGGCACTCCTCAACAGCTATCTTGACTCTATAAATTGAAGAGGAAGACAAGCACAAACACACAACCAAGAAGCAACAATTCATAGCTCTATTTTGTGTTTTGTAAGCCTTTTTCTTGCATATTGTACTTTCACTTGTATATCCTCTCATCTTGAGAGATTAGAATTTGGAGAGCTTTTCACTTGTATATCTGCTCTATTAAGAGAGTATATTGATTGTAAACACAAACTCCAAACACACAAGTTATTCACTCTAGGTTGAGTGGTTGTTCACTCTAGGTTGAGTGGTTACAAAGGTTGTGGACTCAACCTTTGGGATATTGTGAGATTGAGAGATTGGGTGGGTTGCCCTTATACTTGTGAGGATTGGGTTCTTAAGTGTGGGACACTAGGAAGCCACAATTGCTCAAAGTTGTATCTCTAGTCTACAATAGTGGAAAATCCTCTAAGTGGGTTGCTTAGAGGCGAGACGTACACCGGATTGGGTGGAACTCGTTACATCAGTTTGCAAGCTTCTCTTCCTTACTCTTTTACTTCCATACATTGCATATTTGTTGATTGGTATTGTTTGGTGAGAAGATTATACTTGAACTTGCGTAATTTGCTATACCTTAGACATTGCACACCAAGTGCTTGCTAAATTGCCTCAGCAATACTTACCTCTTGTAGTGCATTGCATATCATTGTTACTTGCTTTCACTTGCATAATCTCATAAACTTGGTTATAAAAATCAATTTCAAAGGTATTCCAAGCAAAAGTTTTATAACTCAATTCACCCCCCCTCTTGAGTATTGAGGCCACTTGAACAACATGGGGGACAAGCTTTTCATAATAGAATTGTAGTGGGATGTTAGGTGCATTATGTGTGGTGATAATGGAGGGTTTAGGTAGGAAAAGTAGGCTGTATTGTTGACCATTCCCACAGCCTAAATAATATAGCTTGTATGATTGAAGTAAATATCAATTCTTTGGGTATATCTCTCTCATATCTTAATGGATTTTAATGAATTTGGTCTTGTTGGAAAGATAAGACGAAGAGGAACAACTTTGTAGTTAACCATATTTTTAAATTTGAACTTTAACTAGGTATTAAAATGTATACAAGATGACGCATTTTGAGTGAAGTATGTGGTAATTTGATGGGAGTAAATGGAAAAGATAATGAAATTAATAACTAAGAAAATATGTAATAAGTTATTTGGTTAACTTTTACCTAAGGTATAAAGTTAAAATTATTTACAACAGTAAAAGGTTAAATTGAAGATGTTGTCCTAACCAAAATTTACGTAGAAAGTCGAGATAAAATGGATAATATCATTAATGGTCTTCATCGAAATAATTATACATGAGAATAAAATTTTTGGGATGTTACATAAATCACTTAAATCCAAGTGTTAAAACCAAGTCTGAATCAAGACTAAGAAGTCTGAACCCCTGAGATTCGTTAATAACACCCAGCAAGACTCTTAATTAAAAATGAAGTTTGTCTGTATGGTTTGTCTAACTCTTGGGTTAGTGTGATAGGAAAGACTGTAATGATTTAATCAAAAGAAACAAGGGGAGTCAGTAAACTCAAAATCACTCCTGAAGCAAAGAGTCTGTACTCTTTAGAGGCATCAATGAATTAAGCCTGATTGAAGCTACAGACCCTAGGATGATTACTCCTTTTCCTCCAAATGCGTCGAAAAAGAATCTTTCATTTCTAAATAAGGGACTAAAAGGATTTTCATATATCAACTCTGTGTCTTTCATCAAAAAGGCAATAACAAAAAAGTTGAAGGACTGTTCACATCAATCAAGGAAACTGCCTCACATATATCAAGATGTCAATAAAAGCTGAATCCGAGCAAATCAGAAAACCTAAAGGTCAATGACTATAGAGATGTGCCTGATTGCTTAAAATGGATAAGTAAAAAGACACCTTTGATAAAGACTATCGAGGCAAATCATTTTTGGTATATATCTTTGAAGCGTGACGGATTCAAGCTCTGCAAATGCATGCTTATCCTGTCCTTGACAAGATCAACGAATTCATTCCTATCAATGGCTGAATCAATGGTTATCTCAAGAGAGTCTATAAATACAAGAGGATTTCAAAACATAAAGGTTGATGCATTGAACACGGTCTGATCTCTTACAAGAACCAAAAAGTATGAAAGTCTTTCACTGTAAAAGTTCTTAAGTTTCTAAGTTTTTGTATCTTCTGCATAAGTCTTCTTTGTAGTTTTGCTTCTAGCAGACCTCGACTTATCGCAGTCTATAACTCAGTGTACCTCTCTTTATATTCTATATCTTCGTACGTCGAGTTATCTATTGTAACACGAAATTCTTTATCACTCATCTTTGTGTATTGTGTTTGGTGTTGTTCACCAGTTTGTATTATAAGTGAGAAACACTTTGTGGCCTGAAGAGGTTTTTGAAAGAATACTTAGATACCTGGGTTTAAACTAGAAGTGACTGAAGTCAAGAATACTTATAGCACTTTTGTTGTAAAAGATATTTTTGCGATAGTGAAAATCCTTCAAGCCTGAAGGTACTGGATGTAGCTTTTACTTTGGAAGTAAACAAGTATAAATCTGTTGTGTGGTTCTCTCTCAACTCTTAGGGTCTGTTTGAAAGTATTAACTGTTCAGAGTCCGTAAAAATAAGTAAACATGAGTTAAGACTTATTCAACCCTCCTTCTAAGTCTGATTTTGAAACATCACCAAGTTTTAGATTTTGAAATGGATATCAATTTCTATTTTAATAGTTTCTTTCCAAAATTCAGCAATAGGAGATGAAATTGCTTCAGCAAAGGTTAGATGATCAGTTCAAACAAGATAAGTATAAAAATTATTTTCAAATGATGTCTTTTTCCTTTATCTTTTACTTCTTATCAAATTCTCATACGAGTTTTCATCATTATTCAACAAGTGCATGACAAATAGATTCTAATTTTAAAGGAAACACATGTACAGTAGTCACATTTACCATACTTTTTGCCTCTTTAGCAGCTATATTATTTTTGTATCCAACGCATGAAAGTACTTCACTTTTTTTGGGTTTAAGTAAAAATTGAAAATATCTTGGGACTTCACAACAGACCACATACTTTCTATTCAATCAACTTTTTTTTTTTGCTAACTACTAAATTATTAACATTAAATTTGTCTATAATTTTGTTATACACCTAGAATTTCTTTAATATTAATTAGGAGAGAGTCATATTTCTTATATTATATGCTTGTATAATTTTAAAACATATATTAATTATTATTAATTTATATTTTCACCTCTCAAAACAACCGTCCATATCTAAAAAAGAGATTAACTTGGAAGAGAATCTAGTGTTGGGCAGTGGCCACTTATTAGGCTCATTTGTTTAAACTTATTTTAAGAGATAAGTGCTTTTTTAATTAAAAAAAACACTTATTTTAAATTTTAACGTGTTTGTTTAAAGTTTTAAAAATAAACAGAAACTGAAAATAAACTAATTTCAGCTTATTTTAAGAAGCAACTCTGATCTGCTTATTAAAAAAGTGATTATAAGAGAATCACTTTTCTATAATCACTTTTTTAATAAGCTTAAACAAACGGCCCATTATGTCCATACTTAGCTTATTGAAAAAGAATTTAGCCTGCTTGTGGAGAAACGTGAAGCAAGTCCTGAAAGGTTACGACATCATTCAATATGAAAGAAGATAGAAAAAGGTCACCGCAGCGATCTTTACGTTTCGATGAGAATACTACTAGTCTGATAGACTTTTGTCTGGTACATCTTTTAAATTCACCTTTATTAGTCTGAGAAGCTTAATGTGTTTGAAGACTCTAAACACATGCATATATGGTTGAGCAGCATGGGATTTTTTTATTCTTTATGCAACATCCTGAAATCTTGTTTATGGAACCACATAAACTGGAAGAAATGGACAAGTTTTAGAGTGACTCTTTGTAACCGAGTTTCATTAAGTTTTGTTTAGCGCATGGCTGAAAAGTCATAAAACTCATGCTAATTAAAATGCCGGTAGACGGCAGACAATTATTTTGTTCTTGCTCTTAGCCCCTCCCTTTCTAAGAAATTACATTTATTTTTTAGTAGCTAAACTTCAAAGTTAATCTTAATACATTTTTTTAAGAAATTACATTTGATTCCCTTAATTTAAACTCGTTATAGATACATCCCTTAATGTTAACGGTTATATATTTAATAGAAACATGTCAAACATGTGACTGTTACATTGATTTTTACTTGTTATTTGACATTAGGATTTCACATTTATCAAGTTTGGAAGTCCACACAACTGTGTTAAGCCTTCAAAAACACGATGAATATAAACTAATATCAAATAACACGTAAACTCTAAGCCAGGGAGTATAGAGTATGGCTATAGTATTGACATAAATGCATACAAAGTATAGCTTCTTTTATCAACGGGATCTCTCTCCCCAAACCAAGTGTATGATATATCTCTTATAATCTTTTGGATAACTCTAAATTCTCTAGAATTGAACTCGCGCCTTGCACCACAGCTCGAAAATTAATCATCATATAACGAGAACTATCAAACTTCTAAACTTTAAAGGATGGGATGCAAAACTAATTCTTTTCAAAAAAAAAATGAGGAAAAAAATTAAGCATACACGAGACAACATTAAACGTCCTGGTAATACAGATCAATTCTGATTGGTAATCCTAGGCTTCTAAAATAATGAACTGGGAAGAGGTATATCTAAACACAACAGCACTACCTGACTATTCAAACACCTATCCACCTATATTTCTATAAGTGAGGCAAAAGAGCGAAGGAAAATATGAACAAAAAGATTAAAACAGAAATATACTGAATCTCAAAATTCAGGGTCAATCTTACCCAAGTAATCAACATGACCGTAGCAGAAGAGGACCAACTGATAAACTAAGCATGTCACCGAGAGCTACCTGGACCTCAGCTGACCCATGTTCACAACTTATCAAGCTGGAGAGGAGAGGGAAAAAATGAGCCAATCTATTTTCAAAAGATACATCTCCCAAATTACAGATGGCCTGTATAGTAGTCACAACAAGTGGCGCACGTGCAGCCAATTCTCTTCGCTTCCCAGAGCCGAGAGGAATTAACCAATGTTGTTGTCTACCATGAGAAGATTCAGATTCTCTTCCAGAACCTGCAACTTCAACATAAAACTCCAAGACCTCATGACAGAGCCGAACAAGATGTGTCTCAACCTCACCCTCCTCATAACTAGGAGGTCTGTCCACAGTAAGGTTCTGCAAAAATGTGAGGCATATTTGGTATGACTCATTCTCAAGGCGTAACAGTGGAGGGTCTTGCATTTGGGTCATAGAACCAAACTCTAGCAACTTTGAACGTAAAATAAGGTTGCTGTTAATCTTGTGAGCATGTGATGCCACATCATGCAAAGCATCAAACAAGACTAGTATGGATTTTGCTGAAAGTTGAGAACGGTACATGTTATAGATCTCCATCACTGCCTGCCAATATCAATGACAGTTGATGTTACTTTTCAAATATTAGATACATTTGTATTTTTCATGGAAATGGGACCTCAAATTCGAAATGTATGTTTCCTCCCAGATAGAGCATATTCCAAATATTTAAAATTTTGGTAGTTCTAAAATAGTAAAACTATAATAGTATTATAGTAATATGAAAAAGAATATATGTTTTGATTGAATTTCCATGAACATAGCAAGAGAAGTGTCAAATATTAGATACCTCTGTATTTTTCATGGAAGTGAGGTATCAAATTCGAAATGTATGTTTCCTCCCATAAAGAGCATATTCCTAATATTATAACATTTTAGTAATTCTAAAATAGTAAAACTACAATAGTATTATAGTAATACAAAGACTATAGGATTGAGTTTCCATGAACATAGCAAGAAAAGTGTCCATAAGTGAAACATCAGTTATGTTTTCTTCCTTCATATTCTTTCTACAGGGCAATTTGTATTATTTCCTTCTAGGGCACATCTTATATTAGGCATCTTAACAATGTTTGGAGGAACAAAATAAAAATCTACCTGGATCAATAAAAGCTGAACAGCAGCTCGACATTTTGCATCAGATAAATATGCATAAAGATGACGAGTTCTCTGGCTTTCTAAATTATTAGGGGAGCCAGACTCCGCAGGATCCCTGACATCTTCATCTGTTGAAGCATGTTCTTCATTTCTAGTCACAGATTCCCCACTGTCAAGGAATGAAAAGTTAGGGAGTGTTGCATTTGCAGCTTCTTTTAGTGACAAAATCACTTCTAACCACTTCTCATCAGAAAACAACTCCCCGGCATTACTCATTAACCGAACAAATGCAGCTATACCAATACCAGCCAGGCTTTGATGAGGGCGCTTAATAAAGTTTATGAGGAGCATCAACACCTTTTTCAAAAGTGGGTTGACAGTGTTGTAAAAGTTGACGAAAAGATCTACCACCAACTGGAGGGCTAAAGTGCATGTCTCGTAAAGCCATGCATCCTGATCAAGAACACTATCAATCTCCAGTTCACTGACCTGTGAGCTACTCCCAGAAGGATCAATAGCATGACGAACATAATCAAATATTGGAAATAGGACTGATTCAAATACTCTTTCCCACAAAGGTAGTGAAAATAGGTGGCCATGGTTGCGTAAGGTTTCAAACAGGACTTTCAAGGCACTCTGCCTTATCTCAGACCTTGGGTCAAAGCTAAGCTCGGACAAACCTGCAGAAAATAGACAATGAAAAAGTATACATGTAACCAGCTCAGCTTCTTACAACTAAAAAAAGGTGGATAGCTGTAAGTACCAATCATTTGAGCTAGTAATGAAATATTAGCAATCTACTTTTGCTCTAATTCATGCCTACACATGCTTAATTAATATTACACTGTCCTTACCAGCCAGCAAAGGAAACCAGAAATAGAGATTATCATCCTTGTCGGTCACCTCTCCATTATCTTGTTTCCCCTCTTTTCCTGTTCGAGGTGAAAGGCTAGATATCTTTCCAGAAGTTTCCTTGTCCTTATTCCTTGACGAAGAGCCAAGGTCTCCTGTTGCTAGTTTTGTAGCACAGAATCGAAGAAAAGCGATAGCATTTAGGCTAATCTCTTTATTAAATCTACTATTGGTGAATGCAATTAGACAATTGACACAATCAGTAAAGGTGGTGGTTTCAGTCTCTGTGATGTATGGAAAGTAATCTCGAATAATCTTCTCCATGATTTCAAAAGCCAAGAGCACAATGTTTTTGTGTTCATCATATGCTGCTGTTGTGAATACCTGAAATCAAGTCCACAAGCAATGGGTGGAGTTCAAAAAATATATTTTTCAGCAGACCAAAGTTAAACAAAACAAAACATATTCAGTACACATGGAAGATCTTCTATAGAAAAACAGTAATCAAATAGCACTACCATGAACATGCTCTTCCATCCTGATTTTACATGGTTGACACGTGATAAAACCATTTGCGAGACACATCTGATGATAAGCTCTCTTATCTCAACAGCACGGCTCTTTCGCATAACAATGACGAAAGGCTTCATAAATTCATTCTGAAAATTATAATTAGCCAACTCTTCTCGCTCTAGAAATTTCATTGACAACTGACGCAAGGAATCCATTGCAAAAATTGCAATTGAAAGGTTTCCAGAACAGCCAATGGTTACAAAGAAATCCGAGAGAACATGCCAGATACTTGACCACACAAGCCTGATACGGTTCATATTATAGTGCCTGTTACAGAAACACCACCTCAGCCAAACAATATATTTAAGACAACAGTGAATAAGCATGAATTGATCATAAGCCCTCCCCAACCCCAAAACAAAATCAATTGCACTTCCCAACTTCATCTTTGGGGGCAATTGGAAGTTTCCCTCACCAATGAAGTTAAACACTTAGTCAATTGTTTCACCATCAAGCATTGGTCTCTTCATGTGAAACATTGGACCCTCTTTTATTTACAAGAATTTGACAGGAATGTACTTCAAAATTCAAATGACCAACTTCCCCAACCAATAGGATTTCGCATAAGATTAGGGGATTAGAAAGGGGCAATGTGTCAAATAAAAGAAAGCAACCTGGGTAACAAAGTACTTGTATAGATTACATGTTTATAACCAACAAAGGACATTGCAACGGCCAAGAAGATTAAGGTTTAAAACTGCAAAATTTTCTGTTATTTATAATAAACCGCAATATGTAAACACCTACAGCCCTGAGCTCATGTGGGAAAATAAAAGTTCGGAGGGAGAATATGGGGGTAGCATGCATTAGTAGGAAGACAATACATACGTAATCTCAACTATCTTTGTAAGGCTGAACACCCGTGGATCTGTTGGAGATCTCAGTTCCTCCATGGAGACCTTGCATAAAGCCTTAACAAAATCTATTATAGCTTCGCTGTTCAACTTCTGACTCCGAGTGAATATGCGATTCATTTCTGAGCTACCAACTTGTTCCAACAAGTTCAAATTTGAAACTAGATTGTTCACCAGTTCTGATGTGACAGCTCCAGAAGCATTACTGGTAATTCCAGTGCTATCATATGATCCCCGCATCACAGTGGAAGCTGCATACTGCATCCTCCCAGGTCCCTTCTTCTTCAAAACAGGGAGTATAGTTGATTTCGGTTGTTTTGAATTTTCAGAATCATTTTGAGGAAAAGCAAAGAACGTGGCATCTGGTGGGGCCCCCTCTCCAAGAAGATGTAGATGCTCAAATCGGGAAACACAGGTCAAGATATGCTCCCAAGCCTCTTGCAAGTAATTTCCATCCTCATCAGCAATAGTAACTATCACCTGTCAACAATTTATATTGAAAATCTAAAGGCAAATTGACAAGACAACATTTTAACACTGGCTTTCAGATATTGTTTAGTATATGCATCTTCAGATCTTGTTATTCCACTTCAATAAAGGCAAGGAAACTTCCAGAACATATTACATAAATTTGGTAATTAGTTGTAGCAGAAATTTAGTGATCTCACAAGTCACTAACAGAAACAGTATTTTTTTTAATTGATATGCATATACTGAACTTGCAGAAAATTAAGCTTTATATAGGTCTGCATCATCTAGCATAATCCATTTTGCAACTAAAACTTGTTCAAAGTTCAAACTATGTGAAAACAATGCAGAAAAACTTCCTGTTGAAAGCACTTTGTGTAAACTGTAAAGCAATGTGAAAATTAACAAGGTTCTCCAAAACAAGTTTTGCAACATTTTTTTTGGAGAGATTTAGAACATTCTTTAGCAGCATTAGAAAGTCAGACCAATATAAATGAATGTATATTAATCAAAGAAAATTATGAATAGTTTGCATTAAGTAAGTTATGCACAATGTGAAATGGAACCTTTAAAGCAATGCCACTCGAGTCTGATTGCAAGTTGCCTTCCTCATGTTCAGATTATTAAAGAGGGAAGAAAGGGAAGGTAATACAGGTTGTTAGAGTGAAATTTACATATATAACCCTTCTAAACTTTCACACGTAATCAGATTTCTAAGATAAAATAACTAATGACATATTTTAAGATTAAAGAAAAAAAATCCCTAATTACCCCTTAATTTGGAGCTATTAATAAGCCAGTTGAAAAATGGTAAAGGATTGTAAAAAGTTACTAACCTTGATTGCATCAACATTTTTCTGCTTAATATCAGCAGGGGAATGCAGTGAGGTAAACTTTGCTAATGAAGTCACAAAAGCATCCCTGTGAGTCTTCATGGACATTACAGAAGTAACATGAATCGCATAGCGAAATCCTTCAAGACACAAAGCTATTACAACTTCATCATCGCTTTGATCAAGAGGAACACTAAAGGCAGCTAACATTGGTGCCCAGCACACCTCAATCATGAATCTAAGTATTACAACATCAGTTGCAGCATAATAGACTGACCTACAAATTGCAAGCAAGTACATATCAATTCTACACACAGAACAATTTCCCCCAAAATATTAGAAGACAAATAGTAATAAAATAAATAAAATTGTATAAACAGAAGAAGAAATCAACTTCAAAATTCCAAAAATGATCTAATTGAAATAATAGGCCCAAAAAGAAAACAGCATAAAAGTACACTACTTTGAACATTCAGATTCATACATCACACTACAAATTGACATGGACCATGTAAAGCAACAGACATAGCGATAAGACTCATAAAAAGCCAACAGCCAACAGGTGAATGATTAGCAACTAAGGGGCCATTTGGTTTCAGAAAAACATTTTCTGATTTTATTTCCTATTTTTAACTTTAAATACAAAAATGCTACATTGTTTTCTGTTTTCCAAAATTCGTATAGGAAATAGTAAAAACAGAAAAATAAAAAAAGTTAATTTCAATGTTTTCTGTACGAACTTTTGGAAATAGAAAACAAGATATACGTTTGTAATTAAAACTGAAAAAAAGAAACATTTTCTAAAATCAAACGGCACCTAAGGTTCTACATGCCAAAAATCAAATGATGATAATTCATGGCCAGAGAGAAGAATTTGGAGAAAAGAGAATCTTTCGAGCATAGTGGGAAAATACTGGAGAACATACTCAGTTTTGCGAGCTTTTTCTTTAAATTGTTCTTGCATATGTCGGATAAGATCATCGCTGGTCTCCATATTGTCCTCACGCTTCCGGATCACAATATTTAATATACTATCCAACCCTAAAAGTCTGTTAGAATTTACAGCTTGTTTTTGTTGGGCTTCCAGATCAACATCTTTCATTTTGATCTCATTTCTGGATATTCTTTCATACAAAGACCTCAAGTATTCCTCTGGTAGATCTTTTCCATCATCTATACCACGGTTGTTTTTTATGAAATCATCGGCAGACATCTACATAACTCAACAAACAAAATTAAAATGACTCATCACTTCAATCATGTGTACATCACTACATCGATTATAAAACTAGCTAAGCACACCTTGTTTTTCACCATAGGATTGTGAGCGTCAGTATTCAGCAATATCACAGAATATGCAAGGACATATGCTGTATCAGCACTAGAAAAGACTTTTGGATTACATTTGCAATATCGTTCTGCAAACTTTTCCATGATTCGATCAATTTTCTGTGCCTCACCAGGCAGTCTAAAACCTTGAAGAAGGACCCGGATTGCCTCATCAAACTCCATCCCTTGAAAGTCAAAAGAATCCACATAGGAATGCATAACTTTCAAGGATAATTCTTCCCTTTCTCCCAGATAATCGCCAATCAAAGTCTTGTTCAACCCAGATGCATCTTTAAGAAAAGCAGCTATATCCTCCGGTGAATTACCCACTTTGTTGGCATTGATGAGGAATTCAATTCCTTTCTTTGGCTTCCTATTAAAGAGTGATATACCTTCCTGCCATAAACTTAGCATTAGCTTCATAGATGTAGAATAGTTGAAGAAATAATTGAGATCTGCTTGCTATTCCAAAACTTAGCTTTCTATTCCAGAACTTAAGCATCTGCTTACCTGAAGTTCCAGTTTATAAGCCCGGCGTTGCTCAATAGTTGAAACATCAGATGTCTCATTGGATATTTCAGAATGAGCATCTGATCCTTCAACTGGCTCATCTCCATTCCCATTTACCATGGGGATACCTCCAGCTTCATGGCCATTATCAACTGTTTCAACTTTCTTGCCTGAATGAGGATCTGGAATACGCAATTGTTTGTTCACCCAGTCTCGCATTGATTTTAAAACAGCAACCAAGCATTTCATGGCTTCAAGTTTTAGTGTTGCCTCTTGAGGTGGCAAAACTGTGGTCGTTACACCAGGAGGGACACCCTGGGCAGTTTTAAGAAGTCCATTCACCATCCTAGGAGTAATGTAATAACAATTAAATTTAAGTATATACAGAGTATACGAAGTGATGAGGAATAGAGTATGAAATTGAAATCATTCCAAGGATATGAAATGCTAATATATGGGAATCGATATATTAAATGCATAATTAAACAGAATATTCATAGAGTATATCAAATAATAAAGTAAAACATAGCACACCTCTCAAATATGTTTGGTGAATTGACATCACAGTCATAATTGATAAAAATGTCTACCAATATCTGTGAATCATCACAAAGCTTCTCTAGAAAACGAAGCACTATCATCTTTTGCTGAAAATTAGGTTGAGCAACATTTTCTAGAACCCTGAGAACAATCATGGGGAAGAATACTCCAATTTCTGCTTTCAATCCAGCTCTAAATCTTGATACCAGACTAATGAAGATGGAGCATGATAGCTGAAAAATGATCATGAGAGTTGAAGCACTGTTCTTCAACAATGATAAACATAAGTACTGCTTGATTGCATCCAAAAACCTGCCTCAACCACAGTCAATGCCATCATCAGTAGTGTTTTTTATCATCCATAAGCATTGCATGATAAAATACAAGAAAAAACGTGTCAAGTGTCCCTAAAAGACAGAAGATAATATTGCATTTCATTAATGAAAGCTGAAAAGAATTCAAACTAAAAACAGAATGACACAATAACAAAATTCAATAGAATAATAAAGGAATTAAAAATTAGAATGCAGTAATAGTCCATCGACCAAATTATGACATGAGGGTTTTAAAGTAGTATATGACAAAGCTAAAAAATAATTTGTACTAATAGAAAGTAATATTTGTTTCACCTTTGATGCATTCATTCCGACACTAATTCATCATGTTTTAGTTTTTAACTGATGGTAATAAGAAGGAAGACCTTGCTACCATATAAGACTAGTATAGAGAACAATCCTTAACAATTAATGTGCTTAAAAATAGGAATTTGGAAATCAAAACTTCGCAATGATCATTCTAGAAGGCGAAAGAACATAATACATCCACTACAAATGAAATTTCATACGAGTTTGGATAATTTGGTACATAAATCAAATACATATATATACTGTATAAGAGTTTTAATGCCATATTTGATAGTTATTGACAGTTACACATGAAAACAAGACCACAGTTCCATAGTCTGGGTCACATTGCACTTGTGAAAGCACAAACAAAAATATTCCTACATGGCAAGTAGTCTGCCTCTATTCTTCCACAATTGTTCTCCTGTGTTCTCTAAAGGTTTTCCATTCCTTTACAAGACAAACTTTGCCATGCATCTGTGGCAGATAACCTTCTTGACTGTGAAGGATTCTGTTTTTTCGTATAGACAGCAGCAGTCACATGCTATGTTAGTTTTAATTTTAAGGCATAAAACAAACAAATAAATCATAGTTACATCTTGCTTAATGTTACGATGTTTCCTCACTAACTTTGTAATTGTAATCTATAAAAAGATTGAGGATAATTATTGAATTAAGTATATGTTAAGCATGACCAAAGTTTTCACCAACCTAGTTGTTTCTTAATTAGTATTACAATCTTGAAAAATAATGTAAGCCAAACTTAATGTTGTCCCCTACAGGGAGGGCCCTTTCCAGTTTTCAATGACTGCCATGACTCGGCTACAGAGGTCCATATCAATCAACTTTAAAAGAAGTGGACTGCCTAGCAATATGAAAGTTTATTTTCTCTTAACTGCAATATTGTATTCTAGTAGAAAGCATAAAATATTCTGATTAAAAGAATTCTTGGGACCAAAGGGGATTCATAGTTCAGAATCTATTCAGAATGTGGGAAGCCTGATCCAGTAATATATCCATATGACATTTACATATTTCTCTCTAGATTACCTGTATCTTACAGCATAAAAACATAACTCAGCCAAAAAAATCGTCAACAATTTCATCTTCATGATAATTACCAAATGTATATCTAGTACACAGGTAAGTTGAATTTGTGTTATTGATTTCAACAGAATGTTGATAAAATGTGTTTATTTACCACCTCCCACTTCTGTCTCTAACAAGCATTATACCTCCTAGTTGTCTATCACCATGATTAAACCATGAAATGTGTTCACCATGACTAATATAAAAACCATGCTAGCATTTTGAAATTTTAACCAAATCTCAAAAACAGCACAGCAAACAAAATAAAATTAGCTCATTAACACACAAGGTAAATTTTACCTCTCACTAGTCCTGAAGACAGCTCCAGCATTCTCCAGCAAAATCTTCAACAACTCCAAAGCCACAATCTTCCCCTTCATCAAGTGGGTGTCTGCAGACGCCTCCTTGGGGGGCGTCTTCATGGACAACTTACAAAGTGCCCTGAACACCAAAAAAGCATCTCTCCTAAGCTTATTCCCAATCTGAATCTCCAAATCATCGTCCCTCTCCACAACCTCCCCATCCACCAACTCCCCTTTCCTCCCTTCCAACGCAGTCTTATACATACTGATCTCCCAATACTTAGCATCCAACATGTCCTTGTCACTTGAATCCAACAAATCTGCCGGATTCGCAGTCTCCACCGTGGAGGTGGTCTCAAATGCACCATCGTGCCCAGTTAATGCCGAAACCTTCCCTGGCGTCACCGGATTCAAAACACCATCAATGTCCTGCATAATCTTAGTGATAAAACCCTGCACAAACTGTGTCATCGAGTTATCTACATCAGATTTCTCCACGGGCTCCATCAATTCAGCCACAACAATCGGCTGAACCGGGACCGTGGACGAATCCGCCTCCATCCTCCTAAACACAATAACCAACATCTGAATCAAAGAAGCCTTCGCTGTCGTCTGATTCACCACATTCTTACTACCTAGATATATATCATAACAAGTCCTCACAATCAATAGCAAGCAATCACCGTGAATTCGCAGCGAAATCGAGGTCACCGCGGATAAGAGCGTCTTCAGCACGAGCAATTCGACGGCGTCGTCGCCTAGGTCGTGGCACTTGCACACCGATTCGATCAGGCTCGCGAGCAGCTTGGCCTCCGGTGAGCCTCCGACGGAGTCCGCCTCGCCGCGGAGGAAGCCGTGCGCGATGAGCTTCTGTATGGCGTCGACGGCGGGATCGGCGATCTTCACGACGCCAGAGGCGGCGGCAATGATGAGAGGATGGAGTATCGATTCAGACTCGGCGAGCGAGTACTCGACGGGGCCGCCGTCGTGGATCGGGCCGGGGACGGAGGTGTCCGGTTCGGCGGCGTCATCGGAAGTCGGCGAGGTGAGGGTTTCGATGACGGATTTGCACTCGTGAGAGAGCTTCGCGTGCTTCCGCCACGAAGCGTTCTTGATGATTTTCTCGAGCGCGGGAACGAGCGTTTGGCTCAGACGGGAATTGGCTTCCGAAGAAGCCATTCCCGAGTTAGGGACGAGTTACGACTCAGTGACGCGCCGGATTAACTTATGATCTCGCTCTAGGGAGCTTGTGGAACCGTTCGGTGGAGTTCGAAGGAGCTTCGACGATGGCAGCCAGTTGACTCAGTGAGTTGCGGGAAGTAAAGAGAACGAGTTATGATCTTTGGGATCTGAAGTGGAAAGTGGTTAATCGTAGTAGAAGTTCGTAAGAAAGAGACTGGAATGGGAATAAATTGACTTAATTACCCTTCATTACGTTCTGGAAGTGTAACGGAATATTAAATAATGTTCATGGTGGGGGTATTTATGTGAAGTGAAAAGCCACCGAGTTTTCAATTTGAAAGAGATAAAACCATGGTTAAATTAGCTGTAGTACTAGTAATACAGGTTTTTTAAAATTGCATGGTGTGTGACAAAACAGCAAAACGTGTCGTTTTTGTCCATCCTAGCTTGTTTTTTTAAGGCTAGGGTTAGACTAATGGAAAAAGAAGATTTATTGGTTTAATATTGATTGTTTTAAATAATATGTAGAATTAATATTAATTATTAATTTTTTCATTTTTAAAACTAGTTTTCAAACGGATAAAATCTATTTCTTCTCAGACGCGACATTATAACCTCTCTATGAATACTTAAATATATTTTCATTTTAAGTAAACCTATTTTAGTGTTCAAGATTATACGAGATTTTAAAAAATTTAAATTGGTACATGACATTATTGTAACATTTCTCTCTTATTTTATACTTTATTTTTATTTTCATTTTATATTAAAAGGATTAAATTAAAGAAAGTTTTGTAAAATGAGGGGTTAGTTTAAGGCTTTTTAAACTTCATAGATTAAATTATAATAATACTGATACAATTAGTATTTAAGATAGACATAAAATATTTACCACGTCATCAGAAGTACCAGGAGAACCTGGTACCTCAGTCATGGCCGAAGTCCAAAACTAACATGACTACAGACCTAAGGTCGAGACTCCAGTCTCACCCTGACAATCAGACAATGAGTCAGAATCGGTATGGGTAACATGTCCCTGCAAACACTGGAGCTACAGTAAGTTAGGAGAAGGATCAAATCACTTCTTCTACTTAGGTATTCACTATAAATACATCTCATTTATTACTATGAAGGTATCTGAGCTAATCCTGAGAGTTACCTCTGTAATATCCTTATTTCTTGTAATACCGTACTGACTTAAACATCGGAGAATCTTTTGCAGGTGTACTTTTGGTGTGTTCCTTTGATCTCGGTACGAACTTGAACACCAAATTCACCCTATACTTGAAGAACTTAGGATTCCCACTGAACCTAGGTCTAAAATACCGTACTCCACTAAGACGGCGTAAAACTGAGAGTAAGTAAGGTAACTCCGGAAACCGATCAAGACGGTCAACTTTTAACCCCGGTTCTTGGACAAAACAATTTCAATGGCTAATTTTAAACCTGATTTTCTCATGTTGTGACACTTTTACCCTTCTTTTTACCATTATTCCAAAAGATTAAAAATAATGCATTGTGCATATGATTTACTTTTTCTTTCCCTGTCGTTTTGGTAAGTCAATAATTGATCCAAATTGCCAAGCTCCAGCCTAAGATCATTATTAATTATAATAAGTACATAAAATTCAGATCGTGGTTTGTTGGGTTGATAGTTTTGCGAGTAAAATTTTTTTCACGTTTGGATTTTGATCTAGTCTGAACCGGGGTCTAGTATCCGGTGTGGGACCAGCCACAAGAGTTAAGGATTGAATGAGGTTGAAGACCGGTTTTGTGTGTAACCGGTATCGTAATCTGGCCTCTCAGTGGGAGAAACCGGTCTCGTTGTCCCGGAGATCCTTCACACCAGAGTTTCGCGTTAAAGTGGGCGAAAGGTGGTGTCACCTGCGAAGATTCTCCGACGCTCAAGTTAGAAGAGTGTATATGAACTCAGTTACTACTCAAGCAGTATAATAGTGAGAATAAGTGTAAGGACAACGTAACCTTGCATGTGTATTGGAATATGTTATTTATAGTTGAGCGTGAAAGATGAATCGTTGGGTGCAAGTGGGCCCATAGGTCCTGATGCCGTGTGTAAAGTGTCAATCAGAGTGGCTCAGTATTCAAAGTATGCCAGGGGGCAGGTCAATTATCTGCGTACGATTCTGACACAGGGATGGAGGACAGTCACCTTTTCCGTGAATTACGCCTATGATTGTACCTACTCCTTTCGGTGAATGAAAGGGACATATTCCACTGTGCAGAATATCTTTCTCGTTATGACACTGAGGCAATCGGATCAGGGGGTGACAGATGAATGAGAACGGATAAGTCACCCGGTTTCTCGGATGTTACTTCAGACGACCGGTGTAAGAGAGACTTGCATCGTGTGTTTACCAACCGGATCATTACCTTGTGATACCGGTTGACCTCTAGGACGACTAAGATGGCCTCATCCTTAGGTCGGGTATCCAGACCGGATAGTCTTGGGGCCGGTATCCAGACCGGATCATTTGTCCCCTAGCTTGTGTGAGGGACTGTAAGTTGCTCATATAAGCTATGCTGTTCACGAGAAGTCTGTATGCTGGTATAATGTTAGTCCTTAAATTTTCAATAAAAGCTTTAATAAAAATTTCATAAAAATTATAAAAATTAGTTTAATTTGTTAGAAAATTAGGATTTAAATTCAATAAATGGATGTTGTTGGAAATAATCTGCCCTTGATCAATTTTCTCTAAGTTTTGCAGTGAAAAAGTTAAGAAATCAAGAGAAAATTACACTGGAGGAGCTGACGCGTAGCCTCATCCCACGCGTAGCATCAACAGCTATTTTTGATGCTGACGCTACGCGTCACAGCCACGCGTAGCGTTAGTGCTGCGTGGTCTCCACCTCCACTTTGGCCAACCACTCCACTTGGACCCAATAATGGGCATTCCACTCAGCACCAATGGGCATCCCACTCAGCATGAAAGGCCAAAACTCGGTGGAAACATGTTCATGTGGCCAGGCATGATCAAATTAATAATTTGAAGCGTCACACCCCTGACTCAGCCCTATAAATAGGGCCATCCAACACCATTCTAAGCATCCCATCAGCATCCCATTCTCTTTTTTTCTCTCTTTGTGCTCGACTTTGAGTACTTCTTTTGTGAGTTGTAGTTCTAGAATAAGTTTCTAGATACTTGAGTGTGTTTTGGTGTATTGTGATCGTTGTATCGTGAAGTTCCCATCGTCTTCGTAATGTCAAACTCTGTAAGTGTTGTTTTTACTTTCACCATGTGTAACTAATTTGTTTATGTTGGAATTGGTGAACTAATCTATTGAGTATAATGTTGTGAATTCGACCTCTGTATGTTTATGATTCAAGTCCATGTTAGTATTTCAACCTTTTATTAATATGAACGTCAAATGGGAGAATGATTTTCATGTGTATTGAAACTTGTTTTATTAGTATGAATGTCAAACGGGAGAATGATTATTCATGCCGTATTGAAACTTGTTTTGACGAAAGTAAAAGTTGGAATACCCTTGGTATCTCAATTCTATAGGGGTTGTTAACCATTGTTGCCATAAGGCCAGTTTTTAATGCAAGTTTTTACTGAGAAAGCTCACGAGGGATCGGACTTTACGGTGAATTCTTAGAATTTATATCACAAGGGATCGGTTATAATGATTTTAAGCTGCAATGACATGAAACTTGATGATTAAATATGCATGTCTTGAGTTCCTCATTGTTATTCTAGATTAGGGATCCAATTTCCAACATAATTTGCTTATTAGTGTTTATCTCAAGTATCTTACCTATTCTAGATTGCAACTCAACTTTTTAGATAGATTTTATTTTCTTTTTATCTTATGAACCACTCAATCATGCTATCCTGTGAATATTGTATAAATTGTATATAAATCATTCTTTTGTCTATAACTTTCTTCATATTTACTATAGTAAATAGAAAATTACTGTTGATATTGGACTTTCAATCCCAGTGGAACGATATCTAAATTTTGAAAACTATAAACGATTGGTGCGCTTGCCAATTAACAACCCGGTGGTGGAAACGAACTGTTGAGACGCTATCGCCGGGTTAACACATAACCTGCAAGAATACATATTATGTTTCTACCTTCGTAATACTCTTTAACCGTTGAATACTGTCCCTGAGCGTTATTGAGTGATCGGTTCCGAGTGCGTGACTCTGAATTGGCAATCGACTCTGAATGAGCGACTCCGAGTGAGCTTGGTTCTGGTCGTGTCACCTGGGAAGTTCCATTACCTGTACCCTCCTCGTGCTGTTCGGTAAAAGTATGTGCCTGTGATCCGAGCCTTTTATTATTTTTTATGTCAAGGACTCGTGCTTTGTCTCAAAAAATTTCGAGTGATACTTCCAGGTGAAAGATTTTTGATTGATCCCTCGGGGGAAGATTTCCGAGTGATCATTCCGAGTGGAAGATTAATTCTCCCATAAGGATGATTAATTCTCCCATAACGTCCAGCCAAACCTACTAGTCGTACCCAGAGTTTGGTTCAATCATACAATTCAAGCCTTTGACGGAGTTCGGTTTGATCATATTAACCATACTCGGCGTTCGATTTAGTCCTACAATCCGAGTCTTCATTCGGGTTGGAAGTTTCTGAGTGCAACTTTCCCGAGTGGGGTATCTCTGAGTGTGACACCTCCACGTGGGATGGCACCGAGTGAGACATGTCCAAGTAGGATAGTACCGAGTGAAGCATTTCCGGGTGAAACACTCCTGGACAGAGAAAGACTTTGACTTCGAATGAGTACGTTTCGGGTAGAGACATTCCTGAGTGAATAATTCCTGACCATGACTTCAAAGTGAGACATTTCCGAGTGAAGAACTCTCGAGGAGAGTACTTTCGAGTGAATTCAGTAATGAAGATGACGATTGACTTCGAAATGAGATATTTCCGAGTGAAGACTCTCGGGGAAAGTACTTCCGAGCGAATTCATTGATGAGGATGACGATCGATTATTCCACAACGTTCGGCCAAACCAACTAACCATACTCGAAATTCGATTTAACCCTACAATCCGAGCCTTCGAATGGGGTTCGGTTTGATCCTACAACCCGTCTTCAATGGCGTTCGGTTTAATCCTACTAACCGTATCTTCAATGGCGTTCGGTTTAATCCTACTAACCGTTCTTCTTCAATCAGTGTTGGATTTTACCCATCCGTCGTTCTTCACAATCGGTGTTGGATTTTACCCATTCACCGTTCTTCTTCAATCGGTGTTGGATTTTACCCATTCACCGTTCTTCTTCAATCGGTGTTGGATTTTACCCATTCACCATTCTTCATAATCGGTGTTGGATTTTACTCATTCACCGTTCTTCATAATCGGTGTTGGATTTTACCCATTCACCGTACTCGGGGTTCAGCGTGCCCTGAAAAAGGAACCAGCTTACTGCGCCTAAGCCTTCACCGACGTTCGGCCAAACCTACTAGTCATACTCAGAGTTCGGTTTAATCCTACAATCTGAGCCTTCGAATGGGGTTCGGTACAATCCTACAACCCATTTCCTGAGGTTCGGTTTAATCCTACAACCCAGGTCTTCACCGATGTTCGGTTTAATCCTACTAACCATACTCAGAGTTCGGTTTAATCCTACAATCCGAGCCTTCGAAATATGGTTCACCCAGTTGTACCTTCGAAGAGGTTCATCACTAACGAAGGATACGTTGTTAGGATCATCCGTCCTGAAAGTATCTTGTCACAACAGTGTTGTGCATCGAATAAAATCATAAAGACAATGGGTGAATCATAAAGAATTTTTCATTAATTATGAATTACAATACAAAAGAGAGAAAGAGAGCCGAGTCGGGGTTATGCCTCGTTAAACCTTCTTGGTAAAACCCGATCGGAAAAACCCAAGTAAGGAAAAATAGTGCACACCGTCTTGCCGACTAGCTATATCAGCAGAAGGCGTTCTTAGCTTTGATGGCCTGATCCCTAATCAATGACCTCTCGACGGCCCTGATGTTGTTGTTGGGGCATAACATTTTACTGTGTAGACTCGCCAACCACAATTCCCTTTTGTTTTTCAGAAGTAGTGAATCTTCCGATCGGAGTGGAACTATCGTCATCGCCGTACTCGTGATACCTTCCTCTTTTCTCAATCCGGTCTGATTCATCAAAAGTTCCTTCATTGAAAAGGTACTGTTTGAGCTTACCCTCTAGGATCAGGGTCTCAATAGTATTTTTAGGGGCTGACATTCATCTGCCGAGTGGCCCTTTTGTTCATGGAATTCATAATATTTCCGAAGGTCACCATGTTTACGAAGCTGGGGCAGCTTCCTGACCCCGTATGTAGTAAGCGTTGGCCATCCGATCTCTCTCAAAATCTGTGACCGCTTAGAATTTAACGGAGCATAATTGCTAAACGCATTTACCCATTTTTCTTGGTACTGCGGAGCAGGGCTATCGAGGGTGTTGCCACCAAACGGTCTCTCCATGCGTTCCGATCTGGGCCAGTCCTTACCTCTCCGTGGTTGTTGATGTGGCGTTGGGGATTTCCCTTTCGCCGCTGTTGCTTCCAAGTGTATTTCTATGCCCACGTACTTCGAAGCTTTTCTTCGAAACTCCTCCAATGTCATCGGAGGACTCTTTGCCAAAGACAAAGCAAAGGCGGATCCAGGTTGTAAGGCTTCGACAATAATATGAAGCTGAATAGCCTTCGTGAGGTTAGGTACCAAAGCAGCCTCCTTGTAAAATCTCTTCAAAAACTCCTTAAGAGTTTCACTTTCTCCCTGCCTTATCTGAGCCAAGGTATGAGAAGTCCTTGGAACATCTCTAGAGATAATGAAATGGCTCTCAAATGAAGTAGTCATTTCTTCCCAAGAGTCTATTGATCCCGAGGGTAAACTTTTGAACCAACTAAGAGCCTCCTCCGTCAGGGTTCGTGGAAACATCCTGCACATCACATCTTTATCGGCTGCCAGGTACATGGCCTCATACGTGTAAGCATCGAGATGTTTAGTGGGATCAGTCTCCCCATTATACTTTCCGATTGAAAGTGGTTGGGTTGTTTGCAGGTGTTTGGGGATGAGTATACTCATGAGCCTCCTTGAGAAAGGGACATTGAGTCGGTATGCCCCAAAAGTCATCACTACCTGTTCCTTCCTCCTTGCACTGATTCTGTCCCCAGAATCTTGAGTTTGCTCCCTCTCCTCGTAAGTAGGGATCTTAGAATACTGGAGAGTTATGGACTTCTCTCTCGCAGATGCATTGCGAGCATCCTCCACCTCCTCGTAAGTAGGGATCTTAGAATACTGGAGAGTTGTGGACTTCTCTCTCGCAGATGCATTGCTTCCAAGTGCATTTCTATGCCTACGTACTTCGAAGCTTTTCTTTGAAACTCCTTCAATGTCGTCGGAGGACTCTTTGCCAAAGACAAAGCAAAGGCGGATCCAGGTTGTAAGGCTTCGACAATAATATGAAGCTGAATAGCCTCCGTGAGGTTAGGTACCAAAGCAGCCTCCTTGTAAAATCTCTTCAAAAACTCCTTAAGAGTTTCACTTTCTCCCTACCTTATCTGAGCCAAGGTATGAGAAGTCCTTGGAACATCTCTAGAGATAATGAAATGGCTCTCAAATGAAGTAGCCATTTCTTCCCAAGAGTCTATTGACCCCGAGGGTAAACTTTTGAACCAACTAAGAGCCTCCTCCGTCAGGGTTCGTGGAAACATCCTGCACATCACATCTTCATCGGCTGCCAGGTACATGGCCTCATACGTGTAAGCATCGAGATGTTTAGTGGGATCAGTCTCCCCATTATACTTTCCGATTGAAAGTGGTTGGGTTGTTTGCAGGTGTTTAGGGATGAGTATACTCATGAGCCTCCTTGAGAAAGGGACATTGAGTCGGTATGCCCTAAAAGTCATCACTACCTGCTCCTTCCTCCTTGCACTAATTCTGTCCCCAGAATCTTGAGTTTACTCCCTCTCCTCGTAAGTAGGGATCTTAGAATACTGGAGAGTTATGGACTTCTCTCTCGCAGATGCATTGCGAGCATCCTCCGCCTGAGACATCATTCTGTCCCCAATTCCTCCTTTCTCCCTTCGCAACTCCATCAACTCTTCCTTGAGCTGCCTTATAACTTCATCTCGAGGGTCAGGGGTTGCCACTGGTACCATTCTCCTTGAGTGGGTTACTGGTGAATCAGAAATGAGTCTCCTACCAGCTTGTTGATAGGTCATACCTTCCACATGACCATCCACAAAATCGCGTCCACTCCTTCCATGGTCGACTACTAACCTCTGCAGAAAGTAGGAATAACTCTACCAGGTCCTACTGGGTATGCCAATGATCTGGTCTGAACCGGGGTCTAGTATCCGGTGTGGGACCAGCCACAAGAGTTAAGGATTGAATGAGGTTGAAGACCGGTTCTGTGTGTAATCGATATCATAATCCGGTCTCTCAGTGGGAGAAACCAGTCTCATTTTCTCAGAGATCCTTCACACCAGAGTTTCACGTTGAAGTGGGCGAAAGGTGGTGCCACCTGTGAAGATTCTCCGACGCTTAAGTTAGAAGAGTGTATATGAACTCAGTTAATACTCAAGAAGTATAATAGTGAGAATGAGAGTAAGGACAACGTAACCTTGCATGTGTATTGGAACATGTTATTTATAGTTGAATGTGGAAGATGAACCATTGGATGCAAGTGGGCCCATAGGTCCTGATGCCGTGTGTAAAGTGTCAATCAGAGTGGCTCAGTATTCAAAGTATGCCAGGGGGCAGGTCAATTATCTGCGTACGATTCTGGTACAGGGATGGAGGACAGTCACCTTTTCTGTGAATTACGCCTACGACTGTACCTACTCCTTTCGGTGAATGAAAGGGACATATTCCGCTGTGCAGAATATCTTTCTCGTTATGAACTGAGGCAATCAGATCAGGGGGTGACGGATGAATGAGAACAGATAAGTCACCCGGTGTCTCGGATGTTACTTCGGACGACTGGTGTAAGAGAGACTTGCATCGTGTGTTTACCGACTGGATCATTACCTTGTGATACCGGTTGACCTCTAGGACGGCTAAGATGGTCTCATCCTTAGGTCGGGTATCCAGACCGGATAGTCTTGGGGCCGGTATCCAGACTGGATCAGATTTCATTTAATTGGTTTAAAAAGATTATATCTTAAACTTTCCCATTGGTTTTTATTATAACCTTTGTGGAGCATAACTCTCTAAATGCAACCAAGATATATTTCATTGTTAGTATTCCATATTTAAATGTGTAAGGTATATGACATAATTCATCCAGAAATGGGCAAAGGAAACCTTGGAAGAGGACCTGGGCATACAAATGCCCAGATATAGTGTTTAAATGCCCACACAGCATGGACTAGGATAAGCACAATTCAAGTTTACAAGTTGAGGCATGACTTGGGCTTATAGACACCCACAGGTGGTGTACATACACCCACCATCAGCTAAAAGGGGAAGAAGCTAACATGTGCACGCACATGAACCTAGGCATATATACCCCAGCATGCAGACACCATAGGGGATGTAGGGATGCAAAAGAAAGACACAATGGCACAAGCAAAGCCAGCATGCATACGCTACGCTGGACGTGCAAACGCACATATGGAATAAGGGAACAACAGAGAACTAAAGTTTATATGCTACCAGGGGTGTTCGCACACGCATGAGGATGCATCAGGTATGTTGATTTTGGGTGTGAGAGGGACCTTGCGTGGGCGTGGCTGTGCCTAAGATCAAGAGAGGCATAAAGAGACCAACCAATGGCCCAGCGTACAAACGCTGGGGTTGGCGTATGAACACCCGCTCAATATAACACCCACACGTAGGGAAATCAAGGAACCAGACCAAGCCAGTGTTGGAATACCCAGACCAGCATGGGAACGCCCACACTAGACCCCGTTTTCTAAATTTTTGTAAAATGGTCCCTGCACTAAAACGGCTAACTTCCAGAACCTTTAATTCATTTGTTTTAAGTTTATTTGGTCCCAAACTTCATATACACCATGTCCTCGATATTTTGGATCTATTGCCAAAGTCTGTTTGCCAAAATTCTACTGTATGACCAAGTTATGCGATGAAATGCGTTAGGGTCACTACATGCTCATCTCAAGGTACCAAATGGTTAAATGCAACATAAACTACTATTTAATTCTGAAACACACATTTAATATGAAAGTTCTCATATATATGTAGAGGCAGTTTGGGGAGTTTAATTCCTACAAATTCTTATTATGACGTATTAAGTTCCATCTAGGTACCATCTAGTCACACAATAACACACCACTTCTTCTAATGAAATATCAATTTGCCTTATCACAATCAAAATACAACAGACCTGCTCATAACATAAGAGTTGCAATAGAGTAAAATGGCTCAACGCCAACTCCAATCAAATCATCATTAATCAAAGTGCATAACATCACATTAAATCGGGTTTTTGGCCACTTTGGGACACCTTTTAAAAATAATTGTTAATTTAGGATTGTTTGTGTAACATCCTAGATTTTTTTAAAAAATAAATTTATTGGATGATGATAATTGATTGTTTATGGTCAAATAATTATGGGAGATGTTGTTAGACATTAGAGGTGAATTATCGGTAAATTAAGACTAACCGAAACCGAAGGAATTAACTGGTGATGTGGGACCTATGTGATTTAATTAGATGTTTGACGGGTCTAGAATATTCGAAAAATTATCGTGGTTAAGATGGTATATTTAAAATGATTTTTGGTGTCAAGGAAATAATTAATTGGACTCGATGTATGATAATAACCGGAGAAAATACGAACCAATTGGAATTAAAAGAAAACCAAAAAAAATCCCTTTTCTCCTCCCATTATCACCGTGGCCTCTTTCTCTTTATCACTTGGTTCTTTTACCCGTTGGATAATAGGGAATTATTACCCATTAGTAAAAGCAAAATGTGACATCCTTTTAACCATTGGACAATGTCTCTGGTCTAATTTTTCCCTTTCTCTTCCTCATTCTCGGTACACTTTTCTCCTCCACTCCATCTTTATCATTTTCTTCTTCTCCTCCATTCTTCTTTTGTACAAACCGTGACCAACCCTTTTCTATACCCATTTTCATTAAAACTAATACAAAAGCTTGGATTTGTGAGGCTTGAATGGCATCTATGGAGCTTGGGAGCTTGTGGGATCATCTCCTCCCTCTTCCTCACTTCATTTTTGTTTGGTGGAGCTTAAGCTTGAGGTAAAGATTTCTTAACTCTACCTTGTTTTATTTATGGTTTTGGGGTTGTTGAGTTGAAGATGGTGATGTTATAAACCTTGCATGTGGGTGGAAATGAAAACCCTAGGCTTGAATGTTTGGAAAGGAAACCCTAAGTATTAATAATTTAGGGATTTTGACCCACTTGATGATTTTGATGATTTTGGTACCTTGGAATGATGTTATACATAGAAATGAATATTTGAAGGATAGGAGTTGAATATTGATGTGATAAAATGGTGAACTAAGTCATGAGTTGCAAATGAAGATATATGCATGTATATAGGTATGTTGATTTGAGGGATTAATCTTAAGTGTTGATTTTGTTGGATTTGTTTAACCCTTAAGACTTGGAGAATCTTAGCTTTGGGGAAAGGAATTCTCGAAGCCTAACATGGGTATATGGAATTAGAGCTTAGACAAGTCTAGGACTTGATCATAAGTTAAGAAAAGTGATGTTTTGTGATGATTTATTGATTACATGTGTATGTGTAATTGTGGATAGGATTGTATTCCGGACGATAATGCATAATGATCAAAGCAATCGGAGCGTTGGAATTTTGATTTGTTCTCTCGAGGTAGGAGAGGAGTTTATATTTCAAATCGCATGAGTGAATTCATTGTTAATTATGTATATGTTGAACTTATGCAATGCCTTGCCATGAATGACTTATATGATTAATTTGATGAAGTGATGAATGGTGGCTTGGCTTATATCGATTGTATGAAAATATATATATATATATATATATATATATATATATAATATTGATGATAAGTGTTTGATGGTCCCTTGGTTGGACGTGAACTAATGATGGTGAAAATTTATGAATGAACGAGTTAAAATATAGAGGATTGTTTTGAGATGAGTGATTATAGTTGATGAATTGGAATTTAAAGGAGTAATTGATGAGTTGGAATGAGAATTCCTAAGTATGAATGGTCAGAGCGAGTTTTATATGCCTCATGTGATGAGTATGATGTATTAGTGGTGAATCAGTTGGCCTAGAGTGAGATTTCAGGTGTTAAGTTATAAGAATTGCTGATTCTGCTTATGCCCGAGTGGTCTCGCTCAAGCGAGATGGGATCTCACCCAAGAGAGAGTCCTTTGCTTCAGAGAATTAGCTTCTGGACTAATCTCGCCTAAGCGAGCTAGCCTTCCGCTTAAGCGAGACGAGTGAGTGGTGAATGGGTGAGGTACTGGACAAATTCTGTCCGAGCTGGAGTCTTAATAACTTCATGAGGTTGTGAATTTCTGAGTGAAATCCCGAGCGAGCTATGTCCGAGACGGGACCTCCAGAGTGGAATATTGTGTGAGCCGTTCCGAGTGAGGCTATAGCCATTGGGCCTTTTTCCGAGTGGTGAAGGCTTAAATGGAATCCGAGAGAAATGTGTTCTGAGAGAAATCCATTTTAATAAACCTATTCCAAGTGGGATCTTAGCGAGAGAATTCCCCGAGTAATGATAGGTCTAATTATTCCCGAGTGGAAAATCCCGAATGAACCTCTCCCGAGGGGAGAGTGATTGTGATGGTTCTTATTGAGGTATTCTAGGAGTCCTCTTCCGAGTGAATAAAGTTATACATTCCAAGTGGACAAGATTTAAATAGGTCCGAGTGAGATAGTTTAATGAATTCCTCCGAGTGATGAGAGGTCAGAGTAATTCTGAATGGAATTTGATGGTGGAGTCCAAGTGTGCAATTCCGAGTGGGATGGCACCTATGGGGGTATACGGTGAGTCTGTCCAGAAGTAATCTGGAATAACTCCGTTTGAGTGAAAAAGAAAGGAAGTCAGTTTTGGAATGTTTTATCGAGTGAAACCTCGGGTGAGTGAAGACTCGGATTTGGAATGAATTTACCGAGTGGAAGACTGAGTGAGTGAGGACTCGGTCTGGACTGATCTTGCTGAGTAGAGAACTGAGTGAGTGATGGGTCGGTCTGGATTATCTTGCTGAGTGGAAAACCTGAGTGCTTTGAGCCGATTTCAGGGAAATTCTGCCGAGTGGAAACCTGAATGTTGGGAGTCAGTTTTGATTGATTTTACCGAGTGGACAACCGAGTGAGATGAGTCAGTTTTGAATGAATTGCAGAGTGAAAACCGAGTGTTGGTAAGGACGACCCCTGGTCGGATTTCGCTTAAGCGAGTAGGTGCCTTGCTCAAGCGAGTAGGTGCCTCGCTCAAGCGAGTGTTAGAGGAATTGGTTACTGGATAGTTCTCGCTTGAGCGAGTGATCAAGTGTGATGGTGCTTCGCTCGAGCGAGTGAGCGTGAAAACGCTACTGGATGTTTTTCGCTTACGCGAAAGGGAGTCACCCAAGCGAACCTGGCCTGTCTCGCTCAAGCGGATGTGAATCTCTCTTGAGCGGGTTTTCTCCAGAATTGAATTATTTTGTTTTATTTATGGTGGCAGGCTTAGTTTAGACCCTCCTTCTTGGCATTATGAGGTAAATCTGAGACGAATATGGGGATGTATGAGAGATAACGTGATGAAGGTAAAACATGGTGGTGATTAAGGTTGATTAGTACATGGGAATTAATTAATTAGGTATTTACCACCTGAACTAAAATAATGAATTATGATGAATTTGCCACCTGAGATTGAATGATGAGAGGATGATAATGAGATTGTGATGGCAGGATTATGAGATATACCATCGAATGAATTTGAAATGTATGAAGGGATAAATAAATGACATAGTATGAAATATAAGTAGATAAATTAGAGAAAATGTAATATTAAATAATGTTAAATGATGAGGTTGAGCACTCTCTTGCACAAAGAGGTGCATATTGATAGTGATAAATTGTTGTGTGCCATTGTGTGTGATACAAGCATAGTCTTGTATGTGTGGTATGAATTACGAAATTGAAAATGTTGTGAATGCCACACAATTATATATACATATAAAGTATACTTGAGCAATGGTAATGAATAATGAGATGAAAACCCACTAAATGAAAGTGAGGTATTATTGATGAATATTATATAATATTGTAATGTCGTTATGGTTGATTGCAAGTGTTGACTTGCGTATATGATGTGGAATGTATGTGAAATATGTTGAGATGAAAATGCCACATTAAAACTTGAAAGCTATGACTAAGAAACAAACAATGATGAAATCCACTAGGGTGTATGGTGGTGTTGGTGATTATGATGATGATGTTTAATGAGTGGCATTTAGGATTCATAGAGTGAGAATGCATTTGGTTTACATTGCATTGCATCCATGGCATATCGATCGCTGTCTATGTGGAATATTAGGGGGTTCCACTAGGCGGGCCCAGTGGGAGGGCGGCTCAGTGCACGAGCGTATTGTTGTTTTCCCCTGTGACTCGGTGTGTGAGTCATGAAGCTGTCCATAGTTTGGTGACGAGGCACCCTATGTGGTGGGCCCAGTGGGCGGGCGGCTCTATGGTGAGCGAGTTACCTCGATGTCCGACGGGACACGGCTCTCTCGATGTGTGTTCGGGAGGGGCCTGTAGCACTTTTGGCAAGTGAAGCCATGTTGTTGATCCGCAAGTCATGGGGTGACTAGTGCTACAGATGGGCGATAGCGGTTTGGTACCAGTAAAAGATGTTGTTGAGATGCATGCATGCTTTGAGATATGTGTACATATTTTACTACTGCAGTAGGGGCATAGTAGCACACCTATGCTTGACCCACAACTTGGTGTTTATTCCCACAGTCGAATCCGTATTTGTTGTCTATTCCATTGTGCATATGCATTAGCCATAAGAGTATTTGCATATAGCATAGAGATATGCCAGAATATGATGATGATTAATGATGATTGAGATGATGGTACGGTGTTGATGAGATGAGAAATTAATATACCAAAAGACCATATAAAAGTAATAAATGATATGAATATACAAAATGATGTTAAATATGACGATATGTATGTTATGGCCCAATGTAATAAAGGGCGTATTTGTTTATGATTGATAATGATGATGTTAGCCCATGGTGGCTTTGATGAAAGACCAGAATGGTCTATATTGATGTGTTGGCCCATTGTGGCGATGTGATAGATATGTGTTGGCCCATTGTGGTAGTGTGACAAATGTGTATATGCTTGCTTTGCTATGATTTGATGAATAAGTATGAAATGAATATATTTTGTTGAATTAATAATCTATGATGATTGTTGATGTGTTTAGCAAAGTATACATGATATTGATACTCATATGTACATAATTTCAATTGTATTCATATCGTCATTTGAAATGTATAACTCACTCTCCCATGTGGTCTACTTTTTAGTATTGATGCAGGAATGCCATGGGAAGAGGACGTTTTTAAAGTAAAGCTTTTGGGAAGGTAAATAGTTGTAGAGGAATGCCTTGGCCGGCAGCATTGTAATTTAACGTGTTATGTATATGATGAATAGTATGATGTTGTAATTATTGATATTGATGGACGAATTATGAATATGTATACACTTGGAGGATATACTAATAGTGGAGACATATGAATTTAAAGTTGGGCTGGTTATGGTCTATTATAAATATGAATATTGGAGATGTATGACGCATGACCATATAGATAAGTATATACTTATATCTTAGGCATTGTATGCTTATGTGATTATGTAAAATGATAATGGTTGTATATTAGGCTTATGATATGCCATTGCATTCTTGTCGAGCCTTTTCTCATATCTTCATATATGGGACTAGGCGTGTGCCCGGTATACACATTCTTCTTCTGCTGTAAACTCTGTTATTTTTGTATACCGAATGGGCAAACTATTTATCGATCCAGTTATAGGTTACTTAATCTCACTCTTTGGTTTTCTGTGATTCGGGTCTTGATGTGATCATGGTGGAGTCTTGGAAATATTCTCAAACGCGAAAAATTTATTCGCATTTTTATTAATTATGACGATTACATCGGGATTCGAGTACAAAAAATCAGGGGTGTTATAATCTGGTATCAGAGCATATTTTGCTCTGAATTAGAGATCTTGGTTGTTGACAGTGCATGGTTGATTGGTATTAAAGTTGATGTTATGGATGGTTGGAGCACGATTGCTCAATATTGGAACACTTTGGTGATTATTGGAATATGGTTGTTTTGCATAGATTTAAGAATGATAATTATCTAGAGAATGAGGATATTATGTTTGATTGCCCTGCATGGACATATGAAGGACTAAGTATCTAAGAATTGGGAATTGATTATAAGGGCATTATTGTTTATTGAGGATTATTGTGAATCATTAAAGTTGAGTTGTGATTAATTCATATCGAGGATTCTTTGTGAATGATTGTCCATGTTATGATTAATGTTATGGGAGTATGCCTTTTCATTGAGGTCGTATGATGTACTTGTGGAGCATAGTTGCTCAATTGGAAAACTTGATGAATCATGAGATTGAATATATTTATGGATGAATCCCTCAATGTGATTGATATGGTTGTTTGTGTAAGTCCGGCCAAGTTCCTTACACTATTTCCTTCGAATGACGAATACATTGATATTATGCATTTGAATATTGGTACATTGAGTATGACTTTAGTTGATAATGAATTTATGCCATGTGTGATCATGGATATGATATATGGAATATGAATTGATTTGAGGATGGACCTATGCCGTGTGTTGATCTCGGATAGGGGATATTAAATGTGAATTGATATAGTAATAAAGTATGAGATGTTGAAACCTTGTTATGTATGTATATTGAAATTGATTTATTTGCGTGGGTCTCTTGTATGGATTATGAAGTGGCTCATAGCCATGGTATGCTTATGGAATATAAAATTTTATTGGCATATGATTGGGGGTGGACTCGGGTTCATGTTTATGAACCGGGTGGATGATTGATTTAGTTGTGACCCACTAAGTGTGGTAACCCCGAATGACTCAAAATGATCTTGAACGATCGAACCTTATTGAATTTGACCCTATGGTGGTCTAGGCTCTATGATGTTTCTATGAGCTATGTTAAATGAATTTATTTATGGTGGAAGTATTCCACAATGGGTACTCTGTGACCCTTGAATTTTTGAGCCTCATGAGAGATCGAATCTTATGAACGATTAGACCATAGTGAAATAAACTGTGGAATGAGTTGTTGAGGTTAGAGCTGATGTGTGATTGGATTTGAAAAGAAAACATAAACCCCTATGTACTTGGTGAATAATGATGATGAATTTGGGGTATAACTTAGCATTGGCTATGATAAATGAGGGAGACCCACCAGTGTGGGAGATTTTTATGTGAATTTGGTGATTTGTTTAGGCTTAAATCGAATTATAACCGACAATGTTTGGATTAGACAAATGAATTCTAAGTTATTTTACTATGACTTCGAGATGGGTGAAGTCCAATGGTGGGGTGATTACCCTATGATGATTAGAAATCTATGGTTGATGTATCCATATATGGTTATGATGGATGACAATTGGTGAATTGCATGGCATGATTTACACCGGATTATGGTTAAATGATAATATGATGCGAGTATATTACTCGTGGGCTTGTGTGACTTCTTAGGAAGTCTCGTGTGTGAAGGAATATTATTTGAATTGACATGAATAATATGAGCGACATGACGTGAAGGTACTTATCCTGATATGTCTCTACATGCCATAGGCATTGTGGCAACGTGTATTTCTGCACCGATCTCATGTGTTTGTGGTAACCACTACGGGATTAGGATACCTTCCTGTATGTCGGATGCAGTAACACATAGACCGGGCAAGTGTAGTGTTGTAACTACTTATGGTAAATGTATTGAGTCTATCTGGTGGTACTGGATATGAATATATGAGTTGGGTCGAACAAAACTTGAAAACCGATGAGTGGTGACTGGTTTTGGTATAAATAAAGTTTTATATTTGGATAAAGGAGTGATGATGATCATATCCTGTGGACTTTGGGAAGTCTAATATTATTTCTTGGTGTCATTAGACTCTACTGGTGTGGGGCCGAAGTGTGGCCTTATGATATATGCCGAGGTTAAACTTCGAGGACGAAGTTTCTTGTTGGTGGGGTGGATTGTAACATCCCGGATTTTTAAATAAAATAAATTTATTAGATGATGATAATTGATTGTTTATGGTCAAATAATTATGGGAGATGTTGTTAGACATTAGAGGTGAATTATCGGTAAATTAAGACTAACCGGAACTAGAGGAATTAACTGGTGATGTGGGACCCACATGATTTAATTAGATGTTTGACGGGTCTAGAATATTTGGAAAATTATCGTGGTTAAGATGGTATATTTAAAATGATTTTTGGTGTCAAGGAAATAATTAATTGGACTCGATGTATGATAATAACCGGGGAAAATACGAACCAATTGGAATTAAAAGAAAACCGAAAAAAATCCCTTTTCTCCTCCCATTATCACCGTGGCCTTTTTCTCTTTATCACTTGGTTCTTTTACCCGTTGGATAATGGGGAATTATTACCCATTGGTAAAAGTAAAATGTGACATCCTTTTAACCATTGGACAATGTCCAATTTTGGTCTAATTTTTCCCTTTCTCTTCCTTATTCTCGGTACACTTTTCTCCTCCACTCCATCTTTATCATTTTCTTCTTCTCCTCCATTCTTCTTTTGCACAAACCGTGACCAACCCTCTTCTATACCCATTTTCATCAAAACTAATACAAAAGCTTGGATTTGTGAGGCTTGAATGGCATCTATGGAGCTTGGGAGCTTGTGGGATCATCTCCTCCCTCTTCCTCACTTCATTTTCGTTTAGTGGATCTTAAGCTTGAGGTAAAGATTTCTTACCTCCACCTTGTTTTATTTATGGTTTTGGGGTTGTTGAGTTGAAGATGGTGATGTTAGAAACCTTGCATGTGGGTGGAAATGGAAATCCTAGGCTTGAATGTTTGGAAAAGGAACCCTAAGTATTAATAATTTGGGGATTTTGACCCACTTGATGATTTTGATGATTTTGGTACCTTGGAATGATGTTATACATAGAAATGAATATTTGAAGGATAGGAGTTGAATATTGATGTGATAAAATGGTGAACTAAGTCATGAGTTACAAATGAAGATATATGCATGTATATAGGTATGTTGATTTGAGGGATTAATCTTAAGTGTTGATTTTGTTGGATTTGTTTAACCCTTAAGACTTGGAGAATCTTAGCTTTGGGGAAAGTAATTCCCGAAGCCTAACATGGGTATATGGAATTGGAGCTTAGACAAGTCTAGGACTTGATCATAAGTTAAGAGAAGTGATGTTTTGTGATGATTTATTGATTACATGTGTATGTGTAATTGTGGATAGGATTGTATTCCGGACGATGATGCATAATGATCAAAGCAATCGGAGCGTTGGAATTTCGATTTCTTCTCTTGAGGTAGGAGAGGAGTTTACATTTCAAATCGCATGAGTGAGTTCATTGTTAATTATGTATATGTTGAACTCATACAATGCCTTGCCATGAATGACTTATATGATTAATTTGATGAAGTGATGAATGATGGCTTGACTTATATCGATTGTATAAAAATGTATATATATATATATATATATATATATATATGTATAATGTTGATGATAAGTGTTTGATGGTCCCTTGGTTGGACGTGAACTAATGATGGTGAAAATTTATGAATGAACGAGTTAAAATATAGAGGATTGTTTTGAGATGAGTGATTATAGTTGATGAATTGGAATTTAAAGGAGTAATTGATGAGTTGGAATGAGAATTCCTAAGTATGAATGGTCAGAGCGAGTTTTATATGCCTCATGTGATGAGTATGATGTATTAGTGGTGAATCAGTTGGCCTAGAGTGAGATTTCAGGTGTTAAGTTATAAGAATTGTTGATTCTGCTTATGCTCGAGTGGTCTCGCTCAAGCGAGATGGGATCTTGCCCAAGCGAGAGTCCCCTGCTTCAGAGAATTAGCTTCTGGACTAATCTCGCCCAAGCAAGCTAGCCTTCCGCTCAAGCGAGACGAGTAAGTGGTGAATGGGTGAGGTACTGGACGAATTCTGTTCGAGCTGGAGTCTTAATAACTTCATGAGGTGGTGAATTTCCGAGTGAAATCCCGAGCGAGCTATGTCCAAGACGGGACCTCCCGAGTGGAATATTGTGTGAGCCGTTCCGAGTGAGGCTATAGCCATTGGGCCTTTTTCTGAGTGGTGAAGGCTTAAATAGAATCCGAGAGAAATGTGTTCTGAGAGAAATCCATTTTAATAAACCTATTCTGAGTGGGATCTTAGCGAGAGAATTCCCCGAGTAATGATAGGTCTAATTATTCCTGAGTGGAAAATCCCGAATGAACCTCTCCCGAGCAGAGAGTGATTATGATGGTTCTGATTGAGGTATTCTAGGAGTCCTCTTCCGAGTGAATAAAGTTATACATTCTGAGTGGACAAGATTTAAATAGGTCCGAGTGAGACAGCTTAGTGAATTCCTCCGAGTGATGAGAGGTCAGAGTAATTCTGAATGGAATTTGATGGAGGAGTTGGAGTGTGCAATTCCTAGTGGGATGGCACCTATGGGGGTATATGGTGAGTCTGTCTAGAAGTACTCTGGAATAACTCCATTTGAGTGAAAAAGAAAGGAAGTCAGTTTTGGAATGTTTTACCGAGTGAAACCCTGGGTGAGTGAAGACTCAGATTTGGAATGAATTTACCGAGTGGAAGACTGAGTGAGTGAGGACTCGGTCTGGACTGATCTTGCTGAGTAGAGAACTGAGTGAGTGATGGGTCAGTCTGGATTATCTTGCTGAGTGGAAAACCTGAGTGCTTTGAGCCGGTTTCAGGGAAATTCTGCCGAGTGGAAACCTGAATGTTGGGAGTCGGTTTTGATTGATTTTACCGAGTGGACAACCGAGTGAGATGAGTTGGTTTTGAATGAATTGCAGAGTGAAAACCGAGTGTTGGTAAGGACGACCCCTGGTAGGATTTCGCTTAAGCGAGTAGGTGCCTCGCTCAAGCGAGTGTTAGAGGAATTGGTTACTGGATAATTCTCGCTTGAGCGAGTGACCGAGTGTGATGGTGCTTCGCTCGAGTGAGTGAGCGTGAAAACGTTGTGTTTGAATATGATTTCAGGATCAAGGATTTTGATAATGACAAAAGGACTCTTGAAGAAACTCTTGGAAAACAAAGAAACAACATCAGACTGCAAAAACCACGAAGCTAATCGATTACACAATGAAGTCTAATCGATTATGAAGCCTCTGTTTGTCAAGATAATCGATTATCCAACATATATAATCGATTAAGAAGCCTCTGTTTTACAAGCTAATCGATTATGCACCCAGGTCTAATCGATTAGATGGGCACTGTTTTGTTAACTAATCGATTGTAACATCAAGTAATCGATTACCAATTGTAAAATTGAATGAAGTGAATCGGGTGTTTTAAGCTAATCGATTATGGGACATGAAATAATCGATTACCAAGCCAGTGGAATGTTAATAATCGATTACAAGGAAGCAGTAATCGATTACACAGCTGCGTGACCAAATTAAATGCATCAGGTACCTTATACAATCGATTACCAGGAATGAAGTAATCGATTATCAAGCCACTGACTTGGTGATAATCGATTACCATGGATTGGCTAATCGATTACAGCACGATCTGGAATGAAAAATTTAAGTTGTAATTGATTACAGCTCGAGGCGTAATCGATTATGATAGTGGTAAAACACATATTAGTGGGAAATCAACACATGTCTTCACCATTCCTTCAGAACCCCACTATGTGCAACGGCTAGGAAGAAGAAAGGCACTCCTCAAGCTCTCAAATGGCTCTATAAATTCAAGAGGAACTCAAGCACAAAACACACAACTAGAAGCTATCATTCTTCACTTGTTCTTGTGCTTAGTAAGCCACCTTTCTTATATATTCTGAGTTTAAATTTGTACATCCTCTCATCTTGAGAGTTAAAGTTTGTGTGATCTTTCACTTGTACATCTACTCTATTAAGAGAGTCATTTCCTTGTAAACACTTCAACAAACACAAAGGTTTTTCACTCTAGGATTGAGTGGTCACAAAGGTTGGGGTTCAACCTTTGGGTATTGAGAGTTTGAGAGATTGGGTGGGTTACTTTGCTAGTGAGGATTGAGTTCTTGAGTGTGGGACACTAGGAAGCTGAAATTGCTCATAGCTTGTATCTCTAAACTTCAATAGTGGAAATCCTCTAAGTGGGTTGCTTAGAGGCGAGACGTACACCAGTGTTGGTGGAACTCGTTATATTGGTTTGCAAGCTCCTCTCCCTTACTCTTTTACTTTCATATACTGCAATTGGTTGAGTTGTGTTGATTGATTGTGAATTGCATACTTAAGCTTGTCTAATTTGATACATTTCAAATACTGCCCACCAAGTGTTTGTTAAATTGCTTCAGCTATATTTATCCTTGTGGTGCATCGCATACTATCTTTAACTTGATTTCACTTGCATATTCTTGTAAACTTGGATATAAAAATCAAGTTCAAAGGCATTCCAATCAAAGTTTTTAAAACTCAATTCACCCCCCCTCTTGAGTATTGAGGCCACTTGAACAACAAGTGGTATCGGAGCTTGACTCTTGGTAGATCAAGCTTAACGGCTTCAAGAGAACAAATGGCCTCAACCTCATATAACATGTTTCCCGAGGGTGGTGCTACAAATCGACCTCCCGCTTTCAATGGGGAAGGCTATGCGTTTTGGAAAGAAAGAATGAAAATCTTTATTCAATCTATTGATTTGAGAATTTGGAATGCCATTGAAAATGGTCCTTATATACCAATGCATACTATTGATAGTAAAAATGTTGAAAAACCTATGGATGAATGGACTAGTGATGAAGAAAAGAAAGTACAATATGGCTATAAGGCAAAGAATCTCATGACTATGGCATTAGGTCTAGATGAATTTTTTAGAATAATGACTTGTCAATCCGCTAAGGAAATATGGGATACTCTACAAGTAACTCACGAAGGAACTAGCGATGTGAAGGACTCCAAGATTAGTACCTTGACAAGTCAATATGAAAGTTTTAGAATAAACTCAGGGGAAACCATAGTAGAAATACAGAAGAGATTTACTCTTATTATTAACCATCTCATTACTCTTGGCAAAGTTTACACTAACAAAGAACTTGTGCATAAAGTTTTAAAAAGTCTTAGCAGGGAATGGCAACCACTTGTCACAGCCATAAAATAATCTCCAAGCATCAATGAGATGTCTCTTGCAACACTCTTTGGGAAATTACAAGAGCAAGAGCAAAAACTAAATGTCTTGAAGCTAGCGGAGGAAGAAGAAAAATCCTCCAAGAAGAAAGGCTTAGCTCTCAAAGCCACCTCTATACATGAAGAAGAATCATGCAGTGACTTTGATGAAGAAGAGGAATTTGGGCTGTTTGTAAAACGATTTGGAAAATTCATGAAGAATAAAAGATTCCAAAAGAACTTCAAGCCCCAAGGTAAAAAGCCAACTTCAAATGAAATTTCTTCTTCACCTAGTTGTTTCGAATGTGGCAAGGAAGGGCACTTCAAGGTGGATTGCCCAAATCTTAAAAAGAAGGGCAAGGATAAACAAGGAAGAAGAAGAGCTTACATCGCTTGGGATGAGAACGATGTAAGTAGTTCCGACGATTCAGACAATGAGGAAACAAATCTTTGCTTAATGGCCAATCACCAAGAAGAAGATAATGAGGTAAACCTTCTTGACTTAGATAAGAATGAACTACTAGATGCTTTTGAGGAGTTATATGATAAATTTATAAAAGTCTCTAATAGGCTTAAGTCATCTAGGAAAACTAGTAATACCCTTGAAATGCATCTTATGGAAGTATGCAAAGAAAATGAAAGCTTAAAAGAAGAATTAGAAAATGTTCAAGCATGTTCTAAGGATAAACCATGTGACTTTGCAAAAAGATGTGTTATGTTAGAAACCAAGGTTGTAGACCTAAATAGGACATTAGAAAAGTTTACCAATGGACGAGACAATTTGAATATTTTGCTTGGCCAACAAAGATGCATGTTTGATAAAACCGGGTTAGGTTATGATCAAGAACATAGCAATCACAAAAGGGAAAAACACTATAAAAATTTCTTTGTACCACCAAGCAAATCATCTTCACCTTTTATGAAATGTAATCATTGCGGTTTTAAAGGTCATAACTCTTCAAATTGCAACGTTAGAAAATTAGGGCCAAAGGTTATAAGAAAGGTGTGGGTCCGCAAAGGGACATTACCACAAGCTAACCTTAAAGGACCCAACATAAAATGGGTACCTAGTTCTCTAAACTGATTTTGTTTTGTAGGTATGCTTCAAAGCAAGCAACACCCATTGGTACTTGGATAGTGGGTGTTCAAAGCATATGGCGGGAGACATAAGCAAGTTTACATTATTCACTCCCAAAAGAAAAGGAAGTGTCACCTATGGAGACAACGCCAAAGGAAGGATTCTAGGCATTGGAAACATTGGTAAAAATTCTTCTACCTCTATTAGTGATGTGCTGTATGTTGAAGGACTCAAGCATAACTTGCTTAGCATAAGTCAATTATGTGACAAAGGATATAGAGTCTTATTTGAATCCAATTGTTGTATAATTGAGAATAAGCTAAATAAAGAGGTCAAATTTGTTGGAAAAAGGATTGATAACATTTACATGATTGATGTGGATAGTTTGTCTATAAATGATGAACAATGCTTCATTACAAAAGAGGATGAAACTTGGCTATGACATAGGAGAATAGCTCATATACATGTAGACCACTTAAACAAACTTGTTTCCAAAGAATTAGTAATTGGTTTACCAAAGCTTAAGTTTGAAAATAGATTTTGTGATGCATGTCAAAAGGGAAAACAAGTAAAGGCATCTTTTCAATCCAAAAATATTGTTTCCACACAAAGGCCTTTACAACTCTTGCACATGGACTTATTTGGACCATCCAAAATCAAAAGCTTTAGAGGTAATTACTATGGTCTAGTTATTGTAGATGACTATTCTAGATATACATGGACATTGTTTCTTGTTTATAAAAATGAAGCATATCATGCATTCAAGAAACTTGCTAAGGTTATCCAAAATGAGCAAAATTCTAAAATTATATCCATTAGAACCGATCATGGGGGAGAATTTGAAAATCAATCTTTTGAAAAGTTTTGCGAAAAACATGGTATTAATCACAATTTTTCAGCTCCTAGAACTCCACAACAAAATGGAGTAGTTGAAAGGAAAAATAGATCCTTGGTGGAGCTTGCAAGAACCATGTTAAATGAAAACCACATTGTAAAACATTTTTGGGCCGATGCGGTAAACACCGCTTGCTATGTTATGAATAGATGTTTAATAAGGCCTATTTTAAAGAAAACCCCCTATGAACTTTACAAGGGTAGAAAACCCAACATTTCACACTTTTATATTTTTGGATGTAAATGTTTTGTGCTCAATAATGGAAAGGATAATCTAGGGAATTTTGATGCTAAAGCTGATGAGGCAATCTTCCTAGGTTATTCACAATCTAGTAAATCTTATCGAATCTTCAACAAACAAACAAACACCATTGAAGAGTCCATTCATGTTAAATTTGATGAAAGTAGCCATAACCCTCCGAGAAAGGAAGATGTTGATGATCTTGTAGGTACTATTCAAGAATTGACCTTAGATGACAAGGAAGGAGAAATCAAAGATACAAATGCAGCCAAACATGAGGAACCACAACAATGGATCACTTTGAAGGATCATCCTCTAGACAAAGTCATAGGTGAAATGACAAAAGGTGTAAGTACTTGTAATGCAATTAGAAATACATGCAATCATTTAGCCTTTGTATTGTAAATAGAACCCAAATGCATTAATGAAGCTATTATTGATGAACATTGGATGTTGGCCATGCAAGAAGAGCTAAAAATCAATTTGAAAGGAATGAAGTTTGGGAGCTTGTGCCAAGACCCAATGATCACTAAATAATAGGAACCAAATGGGTATTTAGGAATAAAATGGATGAAAATGGTATTATTACTAGGAACAAAGCTAGGCTAGTAGCTAAAGGCTATAATCAAGAAGAAGGCATTGATTATGAAGAGACGTATGCACCCGTAGCTAGATTAGAAGCAATAAGACTACTATTAGCCTTCGCATGCTGTAGGGACTTCAAATTGTACCAAATGGATGTTAAAAGTGGTTTCTTGAATGGATACATTCAAGAGGAAGTATATGTTGATCAACCTCCAAGTTTTGAAAACCATCAATTTCCAAATCATGTTTTTAAATTAAAGAAAGCTTTGTATGGTTTGAAACAAGCTCCAAGAGCTTGGTATGAAAGGTTGAGCAAATTTTTTTTAGAAAATCATTTTGAAAGAGGAAAGGTTGATACAACTTTATTCATAAAGCACAAAAAGAATAATATACTATTGGTACAAGTTTATGTTGATGATATAATATTTGGTGCCACTAATGAGTCAATGTGCAAAGAGTTTGCTAAGTTAATGCAGGAAGAATTTGAAATGTCCATGATGGGGGAACTCACTTTCTTCCTTGGACTACAAATCAATCAAACCAATGAAGGCACATTCATTAATCAATCCAAGTACTGCAAAGAACTACTTAGAAAATTCAACATGGACAAAGCAAATGATATTGCCACACCCATGAGCACTTCATGCTATTTGGACAAGGATGAGAAAGGTAAGGATGTTAAACTCACAAAATATAGAGGTATGATAGGATCCTTATTTTACTTAACCGCTAGTAGACCGGATATCATGTTTGCTATGTGTATGTGTGCTAGATACCAGGCTTGTCCTAAAGAATCACATCTCACTGCAGTAAAAAGGATAATGAAATACTTAGTTGGGACTCAAAATGTTGGTTTATGGTACCCCAAAGGGGCTGAATGCACTCTAGTTGGTTACTCTAACTCAGATTTTGCAGGATGTAAACTTGACAGAAAAAGCACTAGCGGAACATGTCACTTGCTTGGTAGTTCTCTCATTTCTTGGCATAGCAAGAAACAAGTAAGTGTTGCGCTATCAACAGCTGAGGCAGAATATGTTGCAGCTGGTAGTTGTTATGCTTAAATCCTTTGGATGAGACAACAACTTCTAGACTTTGGAGTTGTATTGGACCATGTGCCTCTTAAATATGATAATACTAGTGCTATCAATATCTCAAAGAATCCTGTAATGCATTCTAGAACTAAACATATTGAGATTAGACATCATTTCATTAGAGACCATGTATTAAAGGGTGATTGTATACTTGAGCATGTTGAAACTTCTAGGCAACTAGCAGATATTTTCACCAAACCTTTAGCTAGGGAGCAATTCATTCATATTAGAAGAGAATTAGGAATCCTTGACATGAACAATTATGTTTGAATGATAAGTATTTTGATAAACTCTTATTTTATAGCATGTCTTGAATAAGTTTATGTTCAATTGTGATATGATCCATTAAAACTCCAACACTCTTGTGCAAAATCTGACAAAATTGGGCATTTTTACAGCATATAATCAATTACAAAGAGTATCATAATTGATTACTAAGCTCCTGTCTTAAAAGTAATCGATTACACAACATCACTTAATCGATTACTAAGCCTCTGGTTTATTTCTAATCGATTACTCATTGCTGAATAATCGATTACTTAGCCTCTGTCTAATGGACAATCGATTAGCAACCTTCCATAATCGATTATAATCGTTTCAACTTCTTCCTAATCGATTATAAACACATCCTAATCGATTGTAAAGATTCTGTTTTGAAACCTAATCGATTACCTGTTGACCGTAATCGATTACTCATGCACGAAACGTTCCAAATTCCTCAGAATCAATGAGCTAATCGATTACCTATGCCTCGTAATCGATTAGCATCGGTATTGAGCAGTCAGAATGCAGAGTTACGAGGCACAGCAGCGGCCCAATCTTTTTTTCCCTCATTAACTCTCTTCTCTTCACCCAACACTCACCTTTCCCTATAAATAAACCCCTCATTATCACTCTCACCTCACACCAGCTCCTCCTCTCCCTAAATCTCTCAAAGCTTCAAGAAGCTCCCTCTCCTTCTCATTCTCCTCTTTGCCTTTCAATCACCATGTCTTCCTCCTGCTTTGTCAAGAGGGCAAGGTCCTCCATACCCCAAGCCAACAACCCCCTAGACTTCTCTAGGTTTTACCTCACCAAGAGACCTCCAAAACTTCATAAAGAAGTTTTCAGAAAAAGACATCATCACCCCCCATTTTATTGATGCTTTAACCTTTGAGAACCCCTATTTTACCTTCACTCAACTCCTCCACTATTACAATCTTCTTCCATTCCTAACTCTCAAGGAAGAGTTTTATTACCCTGAACTCACGAGGGTATTTTTCTGCAACTGTGAAACTGGTTGATGGCACATTGGAAGCTAGAGTCAAGAATATGACTCTTAAAATCACCAACCAGCACCTCTCTGAAATCACACAAATTCCCCTCTCCACTGCTGAATTTGCCCGGGGTCATCTGGAAGATGAATGGGACTTCAATCCTATCCCTGCTCGTCAATCTCTTTGGAAGGCCAACCGTCCTCTCAGCAATCATAAATTGGTAGGCCACTTAACTCTTAATAACCGACTCCTCCGCTTCTTTATGGTCAAAATGCTTATTCCTCGAGGTGGAAATTATGCTTTGGTTGAGGAAGATGATGTTCTACTCATGTGGGCAACCATTAATCACCAAGACATCAACTGGATTCAACTCCTCAAGCTCCACATTCTGAAATCCAAGGAGCAACACAAACTGCCTTATGGCATCTTGCTCACAAAAATCTTTAAGGCTAATGGAGTAGACTTGGCTGGGGAACTTGCTGAAAAAGTGCCCTCTCAAGCTTGCATTAGCACTCACCATCTTAACAAAATGGGTATGGTCTGTGTAGCTGGAAGGTGGATCCTCAAGAGTGACAGAATTCATGGCAACAGCCCATTTGAGGAAGATCATCCCCCTGTTACTCCTACTCCTGCTCCTCAAGGCGAAGCATCCGCTCCACCTGATCCTTTCACTGCTTTGTATGCTCATCTCGATAACTGCTTTGATCGCATTGAACACTCCCTCCAACAATTCCAAATGACTGAGTAGCAACATTATGAACTCATGCAACAGCGCTATGAGGAGCTCTCTCACCAAATTTTTGAACTCCGTTTCTTTAATCCGGATAATTAGATCCATTTTCATGCTTTGGTTTCAGTTGTTCCATGTTCTTTTTTAATTATGCAAATTTCCCTTCATGTAATTTCCTGCTTTTTGCAATTAATCAAATTTTCATTCTGTGATATCTATCTCTTTACTTGTATTTATTATTTTTGATGATTCCAAAGGGGGAGAAAAGATAGAAAATGTTTATTTGTTCATCTGTATTTTCAAAAACTGGCTGATTAATAACAAGTGAATTAGTTATCTCTAAAGGCTAAGCATGAATTCTTTTTGATAGGGGGAGATTTGTTAATACTAAGAGATAAGAGATAATGATATTGTTAATAGATAAAAGATGCTGAATATTTGAAACTGTGATTAAGAGATAATGTAGCAGATATGTTTTTACAAGAGATAGAATTAGAGATAAGTCTTTTGTTTAAAATTAACAACCCTCAAGAGATGAACATGGTTGTCATCATTAAAAAGGGGGAGAATGTGTTTGAATATGATTTCAGGATCAAGGATTTTGATAATGACAAAAGGACTCTTGAAGAAACTCTTGGAAAACAAAGAAACAGCATCAAACTGCAAAAACCATGAAGCTAATCGATTACACAATGAAGTCTAATCGATTATGAAGCCTCTGTTTGTCAAGATAATCGATTATCCAACATATATAATCGATTAAGAAGCCTCTGTTTTACAAGCTAATCGATTATGCACCCAGGTCTAATCGATTAGATGGCCACTGTTTTGTTAACTAATCGATTGTAACATCAAGTAATCGATTACCAATTGTAAAATTGAATGAAGTGAATCAGGTGTTTTAAGCTAATCGATTATAGGACATGAAATAATCGATTACCAAGCCACTGGAATGTTAATAATCAATTACAAGGAAGCAGTAATCGATTACACAGCTGCGTGACCAAATTAAATGCATTAGGTACCTTATACAATCGATTACCAGGAATGAAGTAATCGATTATCAAGCCACTGACTTGGTGATAATCGATTACCATGGATTGGCTAATCGATTACAGCACGATCTAGAATGAAAAATTCAAGTTGTAATCGATTACAACTCGAGGCGTAATCGATTACGATAGTGGGAAAACACATATTAGTGGGAAACCAGCACATGTCTCCACCATTCCTTTAGAACCCCACTATATGCAACGGCTAGGAAGAAGAAAGCACTCCTCAAGCTCTCAAATGGCTCTATAAATTCAAGAGGAACTCAAGCACAAAACACACAACTAGAAGCTATCATTCTTCACTTGTTCTTGTGCTTAGTAAGCCACCTTTCTTATATATTCTGAGTTTAAATTTGTACATCCTCTCATCTTGAGAGTTAAAGTTTGTGTGATCTTTCACTTGTACATCTACTCTATTAAGAGAGTCATTTCCTTGTAAACACTTCAACAAACACAAAGGTTTTTCACTTAGGAATGAGTGGTCACAAAGGTTGGGGTTCAACCTTTGGGTATTGAGAGTTTGAGAGATTGGGTGGGTTACCCTTTGCTAGTGAGGATTGAGTTCTTGAGTGTGGGACACTAGGAAGCTGAAATTGCTCATAGCTTGTATCTCTAAACTTCAATAGTGGAAATCCTCCAAATGGGTTGCTGAGAGGCGAGACGTACACCGGTGTTGGTGGAACTCGTTATATTGGTTTGTAAGCTCCTCTCCCTTACTCTTTTACTTTCATATACTGCAATTGGTTGAGTTGTGTTGATTGATTGTGAATTGCATACTTAAGCTTGTCTAATTTGATACATTTCAAATACTGCCCACCAAGTGTTTGTTAAATTGCTTCAGCTATATTTATCCTTGTGGTGCATCGCATACTATCTTTAACTTGATTTCACTTGCATATTCCTGTAAACTTGGATATAAAAATCAAGTTCAAAGGCATTCTAATCAAAGTTTTTAAAACTCAATTCACCCCCCCTCTTGAGTATTGAGGCCACTTGAACAACAAACGCTACTGGATGTTTTTCGCTTACGCGAAAGGGAGTCGCCCAAGCGAACCTGGCCTGTCTCGCTCAAGTGGATGTGAATCTCGCTTGAGCGGGTTTTCCCCAGAATTGAATTGTTCTGTTTTATTTATGGTGGCAGGCTTAGTTTAGACCCTCCTTCTTGGCATTATGAGGTAAATCTGAGACGAATATGGGGATGTATGAGAGATAACGTGATGAAGGTAAAACATGGTGGTGATTAAGGTTGATTAGTACGTGGGAATTAATTAATTAGGTATTTACCACCTGAACTAAAATAATGAATTATGATGAATTTGCCACCTGAGATTGAATGATGAGAGGATGATAATGAGATTGTGATGGTAGGATTATGAGATATACCATCGAATGAATTTGAAATGTATGAAGGGATAAATAAATGACATAGTATGAATTATAAGTAGATAAATTAGAGAAAATGTAATATTAAATAATGTTAAATGATGAGGTTGAGCACTCTCTTGCACAAAGAGGTGCATATTGATAGTGATAAATTGTTGTGTGCCATTGTGTGTGATACAAGCATAGTCTTGTATGTGTGGTATGAATTACAAAATTAAAAATGTTGTGAATGCCACACAATTATATATACATATAAAGTATACTTGAGCAATGGTAATGAATAATGAGATGAAAACCCACTAAATGAAAGTGAGGTATTATTGATGAATATTATATAATATTGTAATGTCGTTATGGTTGATTGCAAGTGTTAACTTGCGTATATGATGTGGAATATATGTGAAATATGTTGAGATGAAAATGCCACATTAAAACTTGAAAGCTATGACTAAGAAACAAATAATGATGAAATCCACTAAGGTGTATGGTGGTGTTGGTGATTATGATGATGATGTTTGATGAGTGGCATTTAGGATTCACAGAGTAAGAATGCATTTGGTTTGCATTGCATTGCATCCATGGCATATCGATCGCTGTCTATGTGGAATATTAGGGGGTTCCACTAGGCGGGCCCAGTGGGAGGGCGGCTCAGTGCACGAGCGTATTGTTGTTTTCCCCTGTGACTCGGTGTGTGAGTCACGAAGCTGTCCATAGTTTGGTGACGAGGCACCCTATGTGGCGGGCCGAGTGGGCGGGCGGCTCTATGGTGAGCGAGTTACCTCGATGTCCGACGGGACACGACTCTCTCGATGTGTGTTCGGGAGGGGCCCGTAGCACTTTTGGCAAGTGAGGCCATGTTGTTGATTCACAAGTCACGGGGTGACTAGTGCTACAGATGGGCGATAGTGGTTTGGTACCAGTAAAAGATGTTGTTGAGATGCATGCATGCTTTGAGATATGTGTACATATTTTACTACTGCAGTAGGGGCATATTAGCACACCTATGCTTGACCCACAACTTGATGTTTATTCCCACAGTCGGATCCGCATTTGTTGTCTATTCCATTATGCATATGCATTAGCCATAAGAGCATTTGCATATAGCATGGAGATATGCCAGAATATGATGATGATTGATGATGATTGAGATGATGGTACGGTGTTGATGAGATGAGAAATTAATATACCAAAAGACCACATAAAAGTAATAAATGATATGAATATACAAAATGATGTTAAATATGACGATATGTATGTTATGGCCCAATGTAATGAAGGGCGTATTTGTTTATGATTGATAATGATGATGTTAGCCCATGGTGGCTTTGATGAAAGACCAGAATGGTCTATATTGATGTGTTGGCCCATTGTGGCGATGTGATAGATATGTGTTGGCCCATTGTGGCGGTGTGACAAATGTGTATATGCTTGCTTTGCTATGATTTGATGAATAAGTATGAAGTGAATATATTTTGTTGAATTAATAATCTATGATGATTGTTGATGTGTTTAGCAAAGCATACATGATGTTGATACGCATATGCACATAATTTCAATTGTATTCATATCGTCATTTAAAATGTATAACTCACTCTCCCATGTGGTCTACTTTTTAGTATTGATGCAGGAATGCCATGGGAAGAGGACATTTTTAAAGTAAAGCTTTTGGGAAGGTAAATAGTTGTAGAGGAATGCCTTGACCGGCAGCATTGTAATTTAACGTGTTATGTATATGATGAATAGTATGATGTTGTAATTATTGATATTGATGGACGAATTGTGAATATGTATACACTTAGAGGATATACTAATAGTGGAGACATATGAATTTAAAGTTGGGCTGGTTATGGTCTATTATAAATATAAATATTGGAGATGTATGACGCATGACCATATAGATAAGTATATACTTATATCTTAGGCATTGTATGCTTATGTGATTATGTAAAATGATGATGGTTGTATATTAGGCTTATGATATGCCATTGCATTCTTGCCGATCCTTTTCTCATATCTTCATATATGGGACTAGGCGTGTGTCCGGTATACACATTCTTCTTCCACTGTAAACTCTGTTATTTTTGTATACCGAATGGGCAAACTATTTATCGATCCAGTTATAGGTTACTTAATCTCACTCTTTGGTTTTCTGTGATTCGGGTCTTGATGTGATCATGGTGGAGTCTTGGAAATATTCTCAAACGCAAAAAATTTATTCACATTTTTATTAATTATGACGATTACATCGGGATTCAAGTACAGAAAATCAGGGGTGTTATAGTTTGAAAAATATTTCAATGTCTAAGGTATTTTATGTTAAATCAAATTTTGTATTATGTACTGTCATAATGCGTAATGTATGTTTCGTAGGTCCAATAACTGTAACATGTATTACGTATCTCCGTAAAACGTAATGGGAACTTTACGTAGGATGGGGCTACGTAATGACAAGGGTGTTTCGTAACACCGAAATGCGTAATGCTAGTGGCACAGAAGCCTTTATCTTGACTGATATTACATCCAATGGAGGTGTGAATCAGACTTAACACCATTTGAATCACTCACATACATGCAAAAATTAGTGGAAAAGTAGTGATGCAAAAAGGTCATTTGATGACAAGCTTAAGTTGCGTCATAAACTCCAAACAAATAAGTGTGATTTAGAGTTTTCATGAATTAAAATAAATGAAGATTGGGTATGCAAGTTAATTTTAATTTAAAGTGTGTTTAGTATAAAAAACTGATATTAATATTATTTTTAAAAATATTTTAAAATAACAATTAAAATCATTTTGAGAAGTATAACCAATACAGATGTGTATATTGTTCTAACAAATAATTTTTTTTCTCAAATCATCATCTTATTTGATTTCATATGTGATTCTTTCTATCAAAATAAACAATATGATTAATATAGTAATTCACTTTGATCTCTAACTCATATAAATGAAGTAAACAATTTGACCAATTTTGTATTATTTAATATGTTGACCGTTGGAATTATAAATTAGTTTTTTAAGTTCCCAAATGTTAAAAGAGAAAAAACCTTAAAAAAGTCTGAATAAATTATCAAGTTGTGTTATAAATTAATAAAATTATATTAGCGAGAAATCTTCATTAACGATTTTACTATCTATTGCCTTAATGATAACAACACTCCCAGATTTATTGAAAAATATGACCACAGAATGAGAATTATATATGCCATGATAATACTAATTTTTATAGATTTTTATGTACAAAATTTAATCCTAAACACTTATTTAAGAAAAACTAAATATATACTAATCGAATAAGTATCGTTATAGAAAGTTTTCTGGTAACTTTTTCTATTAAGCTTATAATATCAAACGATTACATATGTGACATTTAGATTTCATAAATAATTATTCAGCAAAATGTTAAGGGATACTAATGTGAATTATTATAAAATGAAAGGAAAAAAGAAATTATTGAAGTGGGAACCAAATAGTAGCATCAACAAATCCATTAGAATCACGTAAAAATAGGAAGAATGTTGCTTTGAAAGATGACAAAATATGGAATTGATGGTCACATGACCCATGCCTATTCTCAATTCCACAGGACATGCATGGTGTTAAGTCCCATTCGCACCTCCATTGGACGTAATATTAGTCAAGCCGAAGGCTTCTGCGCCACTGGCATTACGCATTTTGGTGTTACAAAACACCCCTATCATTAAGTAGCCCCACGCTACGTAAAGTTCCCATTACATTTTACGAAGATACGTAATACATGTTACGGTTATTGGACCTACGAAACATACATTACGCATTATGACAGTATGTAATACAAAATTTAATTTGACATAAAATACCCCAGAAAATGAAATATTTTTCAAACGATCCTAAATTAACAATTATTTTAAAAAAGTGTCCCAAAGTGGCCAAAAACCCAATTAAATCACCTATCTTAATTACCATCCATATGATTATAATCCAAGTACAACAATCTGCCTATGTAAATCAGATTTCCACAACATCTATACATGCATAATGCCCACAAAAAATATGATAAAACTAACCGATTGAATTTTTGTATGATTTTTACGGTCATGCTTAGAAAGACATTGTAAGGTTGTCTCATAAGTTTCATTAGTTTTCATTTAAGGAATGGGCAGATTTTTCTAAAACAAAGATATTAAGTGTAAAATCCCAGCAAATAGAAAATGATACCCGGAGCTCGAATTTTTGCATGCTTTTTTGCAACAATGCTTAGAAACACGTTATCTTCTTGTTCCCAAAGTTTCATAATTTTTCTCCAACGATGAATTTTTAGTCAATATACTAATGCCTACAAAAAATATGACAAAACCGAGCGGTTAAATTTTTGTATGATTTTTTGCATCCATGCTTAGAAAGACATTTTAAGGTTGTCCTCAAAGTTCCATTAGTTTTCTCCAAGGGAGGGTGTAGATTTTTCCAAAATAAAAATATTTAGTGTAAAATCTCAACAAATGAAAAATGGTAACCGGAGTTCAAATTTTTACATGGTTTTTTTACAATAATGCTTAGAAACACGCTATCTTCTTGTTCCCAAAGTTTCATAATCTTCTCCAACGGTGAAGTTTTAGTCAAATTTTGAAGCCCACGAAAAATATGACAAAATCAAGCGGTTGAATTTTTGAGAGATTTTTTACGGCTATGCTTAGAAAGGCATTGTAAGGTTGTCCCCAAAGTTTCATCAGCTTTCCCCAAGGGAAGTGGATGATTTTTCTAAAACAAAGGTGTTCAATTTAAAATCTCAGCAAATAGAAATGGTACCCGGAGCTTGAATTTTTGCATTTTTTTTACACCAATGCTTAGAAACACGATATCTTCTTGTTTTGAAAGTTTCATAATTTTTCTACAACGATGAATTTTTAGTTAATTTTGAAGGCTAATGCCCACAAAAGTATGTCAAAATTAAGTGATTGAATTTTTGCATACTTTTTGTGCCCGTACTTATAATGACATTGTAAAGTTGTCCCTAAAGTTTTATTATTTTTCTCCAATGGAAGGGACAAATTTTTCTAGAACAAAGATATTCAATATAAATTCCCAACAAATGGAAAATGGTACCCGGAGCTTGAATTTTGGGATGGTTTGTTTTGCCGAGATCCTTAAAAACACGTCATCTTTTTGCATGAGTTTTTGTTTTCATGCTTAGAAAGACACTGTAAGGTTGTCCCTAAAGTTTCATTAGCTTTCTCCAAAGGAAAGAGTAGATTTTTCTAAAACAATGATATTCAACGTAAAATCCCAGAAAATGGAAAGTGGTACCTGAAACTTAATGTTGCGTTTAGTTCATAAGTTTCTTAAAAAACTTATAAAAATAAAAAACTGTTTATTTACAAATTATTTAAATTTTTTATAGAAAAATAGAAAAGTGATATTCTATTTTTAAGAAAATCAGAAAACTCTTTTAAAAGGTTTTCTAAGAAAAGTAAAAAAAATAGAAAATACGGTAACTAAATTACAAGATAAAGACTACTGTAACCAAATGGAAATATTAAACAAGCTGCTACTAATTTGAAAAGTTCTACTGTTACTATTTTGAAATATATTTAAATACAAACTCATTTGCTCTCATTTTAATATTACTTTAAATTTTGTCACAATTTTTATATGATGCATATACTATATAATATTGTTATAAATATTATATATAAGGCATATTTCAATTAATTTAAATTAAAGAATGTTTGAAAAAAATTTAGAAAATTGAGTGCACTTACTTTTTTAGTTCTCTAGTTTTCCAAATTGAAAAACTGTTACATTATCTAAACGAGTTGTCAAAATTTTTCTAGCTATTTTAGGAAATAAAAATTTTGAAAAACAAGCGAAAAACTTTTCCCAGAAAACTAGAATAATTTTCTGTTACTAAACACAACCTAAATTTTTGTATGGATTTTTACAGTAATGCTTAGAAACACACCATTTTCTTGTTCCCAAAATATCATAACTTTTCATCAACGATGAATTTGTAGTTAAATTTGAAGGCTAATGTCCATGAAAAATATGAAAAAACCGAGAGGTTGAATTTTTGCATGATTTTTTACGGTCATGCTTCGAAAGGCAATGTAAGGTTATCTCCAAAGTTTCATTGGTTTTCTCCAAGGGAAGATGTAGATTTTTCAAAAACAAAGATATTTTATGTAAAATCCCAACACATGAAAAATGGTACACGCAATTTAAAATTTTGAATGGTTTTTTACAGCAATGCGTAGAAACACGCAATCTTCTTGTTCCCAAAGTTTCATAATTTCTTTACAAAGATGAGTTTTTATACAAAATTTAAGGCATTTGCCCATAAAAAATATAACAAAGCCGAGCGGTTGAACTTTTGCATATTTTTTGGAGCCATGCTTAGAAAGACAATGTAAGATTGTTCCTAAAGTTTCATTAGTTTTCCCCAAGGGAAGGGGTAAATTTTTCTAAAATAAAGTTATTCAGTGTAAAATCCCAACAAATGGAAAATAGTATCCTGAGCTCAAATGAAACACGCTATCTTCTTGTTCCTAAAGTTTCATAATTTTTCTCCAACGATAAAGTTTTAGTTAAATTCGAAGGCTAATACCCACGAAAAATATAACAAAACAGAGCGGTTGAATTTTTACATAATTTTTTACCCTCATGCTTAGAAAGACATTGTAAGATTATCAACAAAGTTTCATTAGTTTTCTCTAAGCGAAAGGGCAATTTTTTTCTAAAATAAAGATATTTAGTGTAAAATCCCAACAAATGGAAAATGGTACTCGAAACTCAAATTTTTGCTTGGTTTTTTGCAGCAATATTTAGAAACACGCTATCTTCTTGTTCTCAAAGTCTTATAATTTTTCTATAATGATAAATTTTTATACAAATTGAAGCCCATGAAAAATATGACAAAGTCGAGCGATTGAACTTTTGCATATTTTTTACGGACATGCTTAGAAAGGTATTGTAGGATTATTTCCAAGTTTCATTCACTTTCCCCAAGAGAAAGGGCAGATTTTTCTAAAACAAAGTTATTTAGTGTAAAATCCAAGCAAATAGAAAATGGTACCCAGAGCTTGAATTTTTGCATGGTTTTTTACAACAATGCTTAGAAACACGCCATCTTCTTGTTCCTAAAGTTTAATAATATTTCTCCAATGATAAATTTTTAGTCAAATTTGAAGGCAAATTGCCCACGAAAAATATAACAAAATGGAGAAGTTAAATTTTTACACAATTTTTTATGTTCGTGTTTAGAACAAAATTGTAAGGTTGTCCCTAAAGATTCATTAGTTTTCTCTAAGTGAAGGAGTAGATTTTTCTAAAACAAAGATATTCAGTGTAAAATCTCAAGAAATGGAAAATAGTGCCTGAAGCTCAAATTTTTGTATGGTTTTTTTGCAGCAATGCTTAGAAACACGTAATCTTCTTATTCTCAAAGTTTTATAATTTCTCTCCAATGATGAGTTTTTATACAAAAGTGAAGCCATATTCGTCTATGAAAAATATGAAAAAGCAGAGCGTTAAATTTTTACATGATTTTTTAGGGCCATGCTTAGAAAAGCAATATAAGATTGTTCCCAAAGTTTCATTAGCTATCCCTAAGGGAAGTGGTAGATTTTTCTAAAACAAAGATATTCAATATAAAATCCCAGCAAATGAAAAATGGTACCCAGAGCTCGAATGTTTACATGGTCTTTTACAGCAATGCTTAAAAACATGCTATCTTCTTGTTTCTAATGTTTTATAATTTTTCTCTAATGATGAATTTTTAGTTAAATTTGAAGGCTAATGCTCATGAAAAATATGACAAAACTGAGCGATTGAATTTTTGTATGATTTTTTACAATCATGCTTAAAAAGGCATTGTAAGATTGTTCCCAAAGTTTCATTCGCTTTCCCCAAATGAAAGGTTAGATTTTTTTAAAACAAAGATATTGAGCATAAAATCCCAGCAAATGAAAAATGGTACACAAAGCTTGAATTTTTGCATGGCTTTTTGCAACAATATTTAGAAACACGTTATCTTCTTGTTTCCAAAGTTTCATAACTTTTCTCCAATGATGAATTTTTAGTCAAATTTAAAGGTTAATGGCCACAAACAATATAACAAAATCGAGTCGTTGAATTTTTACATGATTTTTTACATTCATGCTTAGAAAGACACTGTAAGGTTATCCCCAAAGTTTCATTAGCTTTCTCCATGGGATGGGGAAAATTTTTCTAAAATAAAGATATTCAGTGTAAAATCTTAGAAAATGGAAAATGGTACCTGGAATTTAAATTTTTGTATGGATTTTTACGGCAATGCTTAGAAACACGTTATCTTCTTGTTCTGAAAGTTTCATAACTCTTCTCCAATGATGAACTTGTCGTCAAATTTGAAGGCAAATGCCAACGAAAAATATGACAAAATCAAGATGTTGAATATTTGCATGATTTTATACAGCCATGCTTCGAAAGGCAATGTAAGATTGTCCTCAAAGTTTCATTAGTTTTCTCCAAGGGAAGGGGTGAATTTTTTCAAAACAAAGATATTCAATGTAAAATCCCAATAAATGGAAAATGGTACCTGCAGTTCAAATTTTTACATGGTTTTTTACAACAATGCTTAGAAACACGTAATCTACTTGTTTCTAAAGTTTCATAATTTCTCTACAATGATGAATTTTTATATAAAATTGAAGGCATTCGCCCATGAAAATATAACAAAGTCGAGCAGTTGAACTTTTATATGATTTTTTGCGCTTATGCTTAGAAAGGCATTGTAAGGTTATTCCCAAAATTTCATTAGCTTTCTCCAAGGGAAAAGACAAATTTTCCAAAAGAAAAATATTCAGTATAAAATCCCAACAAATGGAAAATGATACCCGCAACTTGAATTTTTGTATGTTTTTTTTTGCAACAATGCTTAGAAACACGGAATCTTCTTATTCCCAAAGTTTTATAATTTCTCTCCAACGATGAATTTTTATACAAAATTGAAGGCTAATGCCTATGAAAAATATGACAAAACCAAGCGGTTGACCTTTTGCATGATTTTTTGGGGCCATGCCTAAAAACGCATTGTAAGGTTATCCCTGAAGTTTTATTAGCTTTCCCAAAGGCAAGGGGTAGATTTTTCTAAAACAAAGATATTCAATGTAAAATCCCAACAAATGGAAAATGATACATGGAGCTCGAATTTTTGCATGGTTTCTTGTAACAATGCTCAGAAACACACTATCTTTTTATTCCCAAAGTTTAATAATTTTTCTCCAACGATAATTTTTTTTGTTAAATTTGAAGGCAATACCCACAAAATATATGACAAAACTGAGCGGTTAAAAGTTTGCATGAATATTTTAGGTCATGCTTAGAAAAGCATTGCAAATTATTCTCAAAGTTTCATTCGTTTTCCCGAAGGGAAAGGGCACATTTCTCTAAACCAAATATGTTCACTATAAAATCCCAGCAAATGGAAAATGGAACCCGAAGCTTGAATTTTTGCATAGTTTTTTGCAAGAATGCTTAGAAACATGTTATCTTCTTATTCCCAATGTTTCATAATTTTTCTTTAACGATAAATTTTTAGTCAATTTGAAGGCTAATTCCCATGAAAGATATAAAAAAATTGAGCATTTGAATTTTTTTATGATTTTTTACGGTCATGTTTAGAAAGACATTGTAAGATTGTTCCCAAAGTTTCATTCACTTTCCCCAAGGGAAAATGTAGATTTTTCAAAAACAAAGGTATTTAGTGTAAAATCCTAGCAAATGGGAAATGGTACCCGGAGCTTAAATTTTTGCATGATTTTTTATAGCAATGATTAGAAACAGGCTATCTTTTTGTTCCCAAAGTTTCATAATTTTTCTCCAACAATGAATTTTTAGTCAAATTTTAAGGCTAATGCCCACGAAAAATATGACAAAACCGAGGTGTTTAATTTCTGCATGATTTTTTACGGCCATGCTTAGAAAGACACTGTAAGGTTGTCCCTAAAGTTTCATCAGCTTTCCGCAAAGGAAGGGGCAGATTTTTCTAAAACAAAGATATTCAATGTAAAATCCCTACAAATAAAAATAGTACTCGGAACTTGAATTTTTGTATGCTTTTTGCAGCAATTCTTAGAAACACGTTATCCTCTTGTTCCAAAGTTTTATAAATTTTCTACAACGATGAATTTTTAGTCAATTATGAAGGCTAATACCAATGAAAATTATGATAAAACCAAGTGGTTAAATTTTTACATATTTTTTTACGGCTATACTTAGAAACACTTTGGAAGATTATCCATAAAGTTTCATTTATTTTCCTCAAGAGAAGGGGTAGATTTTAATAAAACAAATATATTCAGTGTAAAATCCCAGCAAACGGGAAATAGTACCTGGAGCTCAAACTTGTGCATGGTTTTTTTGCAACAATGCTTAGAAACACATTATCTTCTAGTTTCCAAAGTTTCATAATTATTCTACAACAATGAATTTTTAGTCAAATTTAACGGTTAGTGCCCACGAAAACTATGAAAAAATAGACTGGTTCAAATGTTGCATGATTTTTTATGGTCATACTTAGAAAAGAAATGTAAGGAATATTAAGGTTGTTCCCAAAGTTTCATTCTCTTTCCTCAATAAACGGGGCAAATTTCTCGAAAACAAAGGTATTCAGCGTAAAATCCCAACATATTGAAAATGGTACCTGGAGCATGAATTTTTACATGGTTTTTTTACAACAATGGTTAGAAACATGCTATCTTTTTATTCCCAAAGTTTAATAACTTTTCTCCAACAATGAAATTTATGTCAAATTTAAAGGCTAATGCGTATGAAAAATATGACAAAACCGAGTTATTGAATTTTTGCATGATCTTTTACGCTCATGCTTAGAAAGACATTACAAAGTTGTCCCTAAAGTTTCATTAGCTTTCTCTAAGGGAAGGGAGAGATTTTTCTAAAATAAAGATATTCATTGTAAAATCGTAGCAAATGGAAAATGTTACCCAGAGCTCAAATTTTTGTATGGTTTTTTGCAGTAATGCTTAGAAACACGCTAACTTGTTATTTCCAAAGTTTCATAAATTTTCTGCAAAGATGAATTTTTAGTCAAATTTGAAGGCATTCCTACTAAAAATATGATAAAATCAACTGGTTAAATTTTTACATGATTTATTACGGCCACGCTTACAAAGGAAATGTAAGGTCCTCCCCAAACTTTCCTTAGTTTCTCCAAGGGAAGGGGCACATTTTTCTAAAACAAAGTTAATCAATGTAAAATTCTAGCAAATGGAAACTAGTACCTGCAGCTCAAATTTTTACATTTTTTTTTTGCAGCAATGCTTAAAAACACGCTAGGTTCTTGTATCTAAAGTTTCATAATTTTTCTCTTGTTAAGGAAATCAGCGTGTTGCGGAAGCATTGGATCAAATCAATTAGAGATAAAGAGAATTAAGTATAAGGGAAAGAAAATAAACACACAATATTTCCGTGGAAAACCTCTAAGACTGGAGAAAAAGAACACTGATGATCACGACAAAACAGTTCCATTATGTAAGAAGGAGAATACAAGAAGTTCTCAAAAAGAAAAGAGAACAAAGAGACAATAGCCCTATAAGTCACAGGGACAAAAATAAAATTATCTCTCAAATTTTTTGACTAGAGTACTCACTACAAGAATTTTGCTTTTTTGTGGCGTTGTTCTAAGGCGCTTCTGGCGGTTTTAACCGCCACAAAAACTACTTCCGGCGGTTGTTAAACCGCCGCTAAAACTGGCGACGGTAAATATTTAACGGCGGTTTTATGCAAATGCCGGAAACAGCGACGGTAACTAATGGCGGATTCTTAGCGTCGTTTTACAATTGTTCCAACCGCCTCTAAGATGTTTGCTCTTTAAAGTTTAAAAGTTAGAGGAACGTCGGATAAAGCGCCGTTAAAAATTTAATTGTTACTGGCGTTTCAAACCGCCATTAAGTTATGTTTTTAAAATATAAACCTTTTTACTGGCGGCTATAACCGCCACTAAAGTTATCAATATTAAAAAAAAATATTAAAAACCATAATTTAAGACACATTATTTATAGACATAGACAGTTGTAAAATAGTGTAGATTCACCTACTCAGGAAGTCTGGCATTTTCAACGAGTAGTCTTTTCTTTTTTTTTGTGATTATATAACTAACATAAAATAGTGTGATTATGTTATATCACATTTTTATTTTAAAAGATAACAGCCAAACAAATATAAATGAAGGTAAAAAGGCTAGTTTCTTGAAAGAGATTATGTGACAAGACATATTTAAATTCCACTAGGAAAATGACAAACCATTTTGGAAGAAAACACAAGAGGCTAGCTAACAGCATAAGAACTTTATTTGTTCACATCACACAAAGTAAATTAGCGAATGGTGACAAAATTACACAGTGCCCCTTCTTCTCCCTTGCATCTCTCTTATTGGGCAATTCTGGCCTCCAAAGAAAAATAAAATGGCCTTTATAACCTCCAAAGGTTTTCCACCGAATAAACAGATAAATTAGATATCATACTGTACACAATATATATCTCTAATTGGACCCTGTGGAATCTATATATGTCACTAAATCTTCATAAAAAGAATGTTATAACTAAAATTTAGATGAAGTCCCCATCTAAAGTGGAAAATCTAAAGATTCACTCATAAATAGAGACTAAAGCCTACAAATTATCATGTAATCCTGATGGTTCAAACCTGATCATAGAGCTTATATTAATGACCAATCTCTGTACAATGCCACTCTACTAATTTCCAATATATAATATTAATTAATCACTAAATGATTGTTGAATCAGTAAGATCACGCATATTTAATTAACAACTATATCATGACTTAAGTGTTCTACAACTATTAGTGGAACCATAAAGGTGTTCTCTTTTCAAAATTACTGAAACAAATGCAGGGGAGTTATTACCAGTGCTTATTAGTGCAGACTTGATCATAGCAGGAGACCAAATAATTAGACATATACTGCTGCTGCAGATGCATGAGGACAGGCCATTGAAGTTCCTGAAATGATTTGACATATATCAGGTGCTACTTCATTTAATAAAATCTAAAGAAATACAGGCAAGTCAGAGAAATAACAACACAGATACTGAATTTGCAACAGAAAAAGAAGTCAATGTAGCAGTTAAGAAAAAAAGTTGATGCATATCCTGAGTCAATGAAAAAATAAATTCACCAGTGCTAACAAACTTCCCTTACTTCTGGTATTTTTAAACACCAAGTTACCATCATTTACAAGAATGAAATTTCAAACACCAAACGTTCCATGTTTTACCTATATTCTCTGACAAACATTCTGTTCAGGCCATAACTCTAATTGCTCTTGAACTAGTAGAGGGAACATGTACCCTTCATAGAATGTATCATGAGTTTTGCTCTTAAAACTCCACTTATCCAATTTACCCTGCACCAATCAATTTAAGCATCAAGAATCATGTACACGTGATTTTCAAAGCAGTTAATTAACATTAAATTAAATATGTACTAAGAAATAATATAGTGGCCAATGGTTTTAATTATTATTATTTTATCAAGTGGCCTCACCCCAATAGTGCCTCGTACCCCTGCTTCCTTTATTGTTTCTCGCAAAGCTGCTTCCTTTTTAGACTTATCTAATTCCCACCCTCCCTGGTATTTTGTCAAACCCATGTAACACAAATGGGTGAAAAAAAATCAAAAGAAAATTTCATTTGGATTTTGAAGTATTGAATGTTATTAACTAATATTTTGGTGCAGACTTTACCTTAGGAAATAGCATCCCTTTGCCTTTTTGAGGAGTAATAACCAAAACTTCTAATTCTTCCTGTGCCTCCAAGAGCTGCAAAGTTATTTGAGAAGGGGAAGTTAAAGAAGAAATTTAAAATGTATGCACATATCAAATAAAATTATGTATATAAATAGCTATTTGGTATCAACTTATCTTTTTCATTCTGGAATATTGAAGCTTCTGACTATCAAAGCTTGGTGGTGTCCTCTTGAACTAGAAACAATGAGCATAGCAAGTACCAATATAAACAACACCAATAAGTTGCACAATAGGATTACATAATTCCATCTTACAAGGGATTGAATATATTATGTAAAATAACTTCTAAACTATGAAACACATTCAATTATGTCACTCAATATGGAGAATCCAAATTATATTAAGCACAAATGGTAAACAGCATAAAGGTTCCACTATAATTCCTAAAAAAACTATAAATTACGTTAAGGTCCAACATGATAATCCATGTTACATTTGGAACAAAAACTAATTCCTATAAAAATGCACTAAATGGTGACTTGTCTAGTTTGGGAGATGTGTGCAAGACTGAGATGTAGATGGTTGGTTTCCTGGAGATGGTTGGTTTCCTGGAGATGGTTCCACAGAATGCAAAATAATAAGAAACAAGTTAGTTATAAATAGTATATAAAATGCAATAAAGATAATAACTAACCAAATCATTGCTGTTATTAGCTACTTCTTCAGGCAAAGACATATTTGCATTCTTGTATAACTCGGCAATCAACATCTCCATCCTCTTTATCTTCTCACCCTTTGATTGTAACTTGAGTTCCAATGTTGCCACTTTTTGTTGCAATTCTATATTAGAAGCACTTGCACTTGTGGCAGAAGAAGTTGTATTGTACTGTTGGTAATTTGTGCCAAATGCTTGAGTGGGACAAATGCCTCCTCCTAAACCTCGAACTCGACCTGGATGCTCCTTCCCCATAACTTGGCCAAGCGAATCATTTGGTGAGATATCTGTAGAAACATTCCCCTGACTCTCAATCTCAATAATCTTTTCCTGCATCGCAATCAATTAAGACATGTAAATATTAGATAAAACACATGCATATATTAATACCTTAAATAATTGTAAAAGGTCTAATACTTACACAAATAATTTCAGCAGCCTCATTGACATATTTTCCATCTTTTTTCTTATGAGTTACAATGTATAATTTGCCCCGACTGACTTGCTGCCCTGTCTCAGCTGTCTATTGCATTTAACAAGTAGTTTTCTAGTTTTTATTCTTATAAAATATTGTTAAAAACATAAAATGTAAGTTAGAAGAAACTCACCTTTTTTTTCTTTGGGTGTAAAAGGCTTCTTTTTTCTTATGATTCCTATCAAAGAAACATAGTTAATAGAAGAACTAGTTCATTTTTCATTTTCTAATATTGGAGTAAAAGATTAATTATATGGATTAAGATTATAGGAAGAAATTTATATTCAATTTTTACTAAATAAAGTTTTCTGAGATAGATGAAAACCTTTAATTTAACTAAATTTCTGAACAATATCATCTCTAAAAAAGAATATAATGCAGCAGCAATAAAGCATAATATTTGAGTTGGCAGCATAACTCCTTACAAAGAACAACACCAAAAAATACCAAGTTTAGGAATTATTAAGTTGGCATTTTGAATTTGGCAAATTTATAATACCAAATAGTGGGAATCTTTTTTATTATTTTGAAAAGCCATTTTTATGAAATATTCTTATATACTGTCCAGACATATAATAGTTGCAGCTACCATGATAATAAACTATTAAGCACATTATTGTTTTATATGTTTTAAAAATTATATTAATTATAAAGCAAAAAACAAGAGTGTGTCAACAAGTGTTTAATTGTTGCTAAATTTTCCCTACACGCACACGCTATTAATTTATATATAAACCAAATTATAAAAGAAAAAGAGAGTGGTTGGAATAAAATATTATGTCAATCATATGTTGTTTGGGATGTGAGACACATGTTCAATGGCTAAATCATAAAAGAGAACAATTCAGTGGGTTATACATAGTGTAGTAATTGTTGAGAAAGTATATTGTGTTACAAGTTTAATTTTTAATGAAAGGAAAAAAGTGGCTAGTTACATGAAATGCTTTTTCACTATCCAGATTTTCAATGAAAGAAAAAAAAGTAGCTAGTTACATAAAATGCATCTCCTTAATTTCCCACTTCATTTTCTCTCACGGACTTAAAAATTCTCATGACTAAATAGTGAATAAAATACTATAAATTAAGAAGGTAATGATACGAAAAGGTTAGAGTAGTACTTGATATATGGCCTCCCCTAAATGGCAAAATCTAACACGATAGGATTAGTAGTGGATAGAGCTTGTTTGGTTGTTTTCTTCCCTGGTCAGCCCAATTCACCTGAATCCAATGGTTCCATATCAATTGCATAATGAAGGCCACAAAGAATGTATCAAACGTTAGTTATGATATAAACAATGTCAAATTACAATTATAAATTTAAAGTCAAGTTGATTATGATGAATCATGATTCTTTGCCCCTGCACCCAACCTTTGTCACAAGATGAGGTTACTAAAAAAAACTTACACACCAATAAATCATAAATGAGATGGTGTAAATTGTCACCCAATATAGCTACCCCATAGAATAATAATCAGCCACTCCTCTTACAAATTAAAATTTGCATTCCTCACTATACACATGATCCAATAGTACACTACCACTACTTCATTGGAAAACTTAATTCCACTTTAAAATTAAAATACATGCCACGGTAGAGAAAATATAAAAAAGTAACAATTGAAAAAAGGAAAAAAGAAAGTTAGATAGTGCTTGGGGAACCCAACTTTTGGTATTGCTGCTACTTGTAGCCAATCCACATTCTTCATGGATTGCAATGAGAGTTGTCCTTTTCACAAGATTATGGATTAGTTAATTAAATTAATTAATTTGAATTTTTTATGATTGGAGCGGTGGGCATTCTTTGATAGTGCCTTTAAAGCTTTCCTATGTATGACATAGGGATAGAAGTGGTCAAAGAAACCTATAATAATGTATCTTTTAACCCATTTCTTTTTCTATTGAGATTCTCATCGTTTTTGTCCCTTTCTTTGCAAATAAACAATACTTAATGAAAGAGAAAACTCCCATGATAACAATCAGCAAAGAAAAAGCCTGTTTCACCATTTTACGACAGACTCTCTCTGGATTTTTTTGTTTTCTATGTGCCCCAAAACCCATTACCAACAAATCACTTCCTTTCACTCCATGCCTTCAGAGTCAGAAAGAATTACAAAGTTGTTATCGACATGGGAAAGATAAATCCTAAACCAAATATGGGAATCAAATTACAATTAATCTAATCTTTCCAATTCAACAATAATATTTCCAATTCAACAATTAATCAAATTACAATTAACCTAATCTTTCTAATATAATGTACAATACAAATTTTCAAACAATGAAGAAATTAAACTGATCGTAACCATACTTATAATTCTTGGAATCTTAGAAACTTACTTATTAACAAAAAGTGGCTCTATGAGAGGAGATGATGAAGAGGGCGGCGCAACGACGAGGTGCAGTAATGCACCAGATGAAACAATTTGAGTTTGGTGCAGGGCGGAAGAATATGTGCAGCCAGAGACTCCTTGAGTTTGGTGCAGGGCGAAAAAATACCACACTATCTAAATAACAATTGCTAGATTTTTTCTATCCTTTAAAGAAAACAAAATTAGGGCTAAGTTTCACAATGCACGCAGAGAAGGAAATTAAAATCGATTGAAGAAGAATGTTACCTGTGTCACCACGCAGTCATAGAACCCACCATAGAACAAATCAGTTGGCACAATGTTTTTTTGAAGAAAGGGAGTAAGGGTTAAAACAAGGGAGAAGAACGGTTGAAGAAAGGGAAAAGTTCGCACAATCCTTTTTGAAATTAAAAATAGAAATTTAGTAAGTGGTAAAAAAAATAGGGGAATCGCACGTGGGAAAAAGAAACTGAAAGGCGCCAAAATAAAAAATAAAGGAATAAATTAACGGTGGTTTTCTAAAACGACGTCAAAATCCAAAATAAATAATTTTTCCGGCGGTTTCAACTAACCGCCACTAATGAACCGCCGGTAAAAAGCGTGTTTCTTGTAGTGACTCTTTCAGATAAAACTAAAATATATACTTGCTACTAAAAATTCTCTCAGGATTACACTAGGAGAGAACTTGACCATGATTGCAAATATGGTACCTTGAATCTTTTTATAGGCAATTTTAAGGAATATAATAATATTTCCTTAACCATGAAGACAAAACCAAATTGAATTAGTTTTGTGAAGAAGTAAAATTCAATTTGAATTTGTATTTAAAGAAGTAGAATTCAAATTGAATTTGTATTCTGAAGAAGTAGAATTCAAATTGAATTTGTATTTTGAAAAACTAGAATTCAATTTGAATTGTTATTCTAAAGAAGTAAAAACCAAATTGAATTGGTATTGTGAAGAAACAAAATTCAATTTGAATTGCTCATGGTAAATAAAGTACCACATTAACAAAATTTGAGACATGTATTTAACATCTCTAGCGATGAATTTTTAGTTAAATTTGAAGGCTATGCCCACAAAAAATATAACAAAATCGAGCAGTTGAATGTTTGCATGATTTTTTACGGCTATGCTTAGAAAGAGATTCTAAGATTGTTCCTAATGTTTCTTTCACTTTCCCCAAGGGATGGGGTAGATTTTTCTAAAACAAAGATATTCAGTGTAAAATCTTAGCCAATGGAAAATGGTACCTAGAGTTTGAATTTTTGCATTTTTTTTATAGCAACGCTTAGAGACACACTATCTTCTTATTCCCTAAGTTTCATAATTTTTCTCCAATGATGAATTTTAGTCAAATTTAAATGCTAATGCACACTAAAAATATAACAAACCGACCAGTTGAATTTTTGCATGATCTATTATAGCCACACTTACAAAGAAAATGTAAGGTTGTCCCCAAACTTTCATTAGTTTTTCCCAAGGGAAGGGGCAAATTTTTCTAAAACAAAGTTAATCAATGTAAAATCCTAACAAATGGAAACTGGTACCCGGAGCTTAAATTTTTTGCATGGTTTGCAGCAATGCTTAGAAACACGCTATGTTCTTATTCCCAAAGTTTTATAATTTTTCTCGAGCGATGAATTTTTAGTCAAATTTGAAGGCTAATGCCCATGAAAAATATGACAAAACTGCACGGTTGAATGTTTATGTGATTTTTTGTGACCAAGCTTAGAAAGGGATTGTAAGATTGTTTCTAATGTTTCTTTCACTTCCCCAAGAAATTGGGTAGATTTTTTTAAAACAAAGATATTCAGTGTAAAATCCTAGCAAATGAAAAATGGTACCCGAAGCTTAAATTTTTGCATGGTCTTTTACAACAATGCTTAGAGAGACGCTATCTTCTTGGTCCTCAAGTTTCATAATTTTTCTCCAACAATGAGTTTTTAGTCAAATTTAAATGTTAATGCCCATTAAAAATAAGACAAAACCGACCAGTTAAATTTTTACATTATTTTTTGCATTAATGCTTAAAAAGGCTGCAAAGTTATCCTCAAAGTTTCATTAGTTTTTTTCTAAGGGAAGGGGCAGATTTTCCTAAAACAAAGATATTCAGTGTAAAATACTAGCAAATGGAAAATGGTATTCGTAGCTCAAATTTTTATATGGTTTTTTGTAGCAATACTTAGAAACATGCTATCTTCTTGTTCCCAAAGTTTCATAACTTTTCTCCAACGATGAAAGTGTAGTTAAATTTGAAGGCTAATGCGTAGGAAAAATATGAGAAAACTGAAAGGTTGAATTTTTGCATTATTTTTTACGGTCATGCTAAGAAAGGCTTTGTAAGATTGTTTCCAAAGTTTCATTCAATTTCCACAAGGGAAGGGACAGATTTTTCCAAAATAAAGATATTTAGTGTAAAATCCCGACAAATGGAAAATGGTTCACACAACTCGAATTTTTACATGTTTTTTACAATAATACTTAGAAATACGCAATCTTCTTGTTCCCAAAGTTTCATAATATTTCTCCAACGGTGAATTCTTATACAAAATTGAAGGCTAATCCTACGAAAAATATGACAAAGCTGAGCGGTTATACTTTGGCATGATTTTTGAGGCCACGCTTAGAAAGACATTTTAAGGTTGTCCATAAAGTTTCATTAGTTTTATCTATAGAAAGGGGCAAATTTTTCTAAAACAAAGATATTTTGTATGAAATCCCAACAAATTTATAATGTTACTCGGAGCTCAAATTTTTGCATGGTTTTTTGCAGCAATTCTTTGAAACACGTTATCTTCTTGTTTCTAAAGTTTCATAATTTTTCTCCAACATTTAATTTGTAGTCAAATTTGAAAGCTAATGCCCATAAAAAATATGACAAAATTGAGTGGTTGAATTTTTGCATGATTTTTTACCCTTATGCTTAGAAAGTTATAGTAAGGTTGTCCCTAAAGTTTCATTAGTTTTCTCCAAGGGAAGGGGTAAATTTTTCTAAAACAAAGATATTTAGTGTAAAATCCAAACAAATAAAAATGGTACCCAGAGCTCAATATTTTACATGGTTATTATTCTATTCTGGAATGGGGTCCATAGGACCGGGTCAAGAGTAAGGGACCCAGACCGAGGTCCAGAATCTATAGTTATGGGTTGTTGGATTGGACGGTCTCTGGGCTGGACCGTAGTCATGGGACGATGCCTTGAGCTCTTCACACCGACCTAACATGTTGAGGAGCAAAAGGGAGTGGTAACTACAAAGACACTCCGACGCTCAAGTCAGTTCGGATTCTAACATCGGATCTATATCGGGTCTATAAGATAGGTACCAGAGAGCTTACCATTAATGAGGGTATTGGCTGTATTTATAGTGAGGGAGTGTCACTATAACGCCTCATTATGTGTGCTGAGTCAGGTCCTTACACATGGACTCTTTGTAGGTTATGACCGGTGTAGGCTGCTTGACCCTCTCATGACATCGGTCATTTGGCCACTGTCGCGATAGGGGTCTCGGCGAACGACGTGGACTGGTTAAAGACAATAAAATAAAATTGAAACTGCATTGAAATAAGGCCCTTGGGAGGTCTAAAGGAAATAAAGAGTTCAAGGAGTCGCCACTAATATTTTTTAAGGAAAATATTAGGAAAACCTTTAAACAACACTGGTTCTTTTTTAAAAAAAATGAGATTCTGTTTAGTCCGGGACTCGAATTACAGGAGGGGAAGGTATTAGCACCCCACACTATCCGTAAAAAAAATGGTTACCCAAATTGATCATGCATAATTTTTTCAAAAAAATATGATTATTAAATATTTCATCCTTCATAAAAAAAACTACAATGATAAATAATATACATAATAATAAAAAAATATATAAATAAGAATAAAGCAAAATTAATAATAAAACATATCTCCTAAATTTTCATTATTTTTTAGTTCTAAGAAAATAAGCAAACAAATGATTTAAAGACCATAAAATAAAAAAACAATAAGACGTCTTGTCTTAATTATTTTCTAGTAAAAAAAGTCCATTAATTTTATTGAGAAATATATAGTTCATAAAAAAACAAACAAATAAATAAATAAATAAGTAAAAAGACATAAACATAAGAAAGGGAAAAAAATAGAATTAAACACACCAACATAAAAATAAAGAAATATATGTACACTTAATTAATTAAAATTGACAAATGAACCTCATTTAATTATTTTTAAAAAAATAAAAAAATAAAATTAATAAGATGTCTCATCTAAATTAATCTCATTTTAAATTTAAGACAAAGATAGATGAATAAATAACATACTATTTATTAGTCTTGTTTTTTATTATTTTTTATGATAATGATTTTTCTTAATTATCAAAAGGTTATTAAGAGAAAATAATAGGAAATCATGACGATAATAAAATAAATAAATAAAAATAAATAGGTAAAAAATAAATACATAAAAATAAAAGGGCAGAAAAATAAATACATAAAAATAAAAGAGCAGAAAAATAAATACATAAAAATAAAGGGGCGGAAAAGTATATACATGAAAATAAAAGGGCAGAAAAATAAATACATAAAAATAAAGGGGTAAAAAAGTAAATACATAAAAATAAAGGGGTAGAAAAGTACATACATAAAAATAAAGAGGCAGAAAAATGAATACATACAAATAAAGGAGCAGAAAAATAAATACATAAAAATAAAGGGGTAGAAAAGTAAATACATAAAAATAAAGGGTGGAAAAAATAAATATATAAAAATAAAGGGGTAGAAAAATAAATAAATAAATAAAAATATAGAAAATAAATAAATAAACTAATAATTACAGAAATATAAAGTGCAGAAAAATAAATTAACAGAAATAAAAGTGCATAAAAGTAAATAATGAAAAATAAAAGTGTAGAAAAGTAAATAAATATGAATAAAAGTACAAATCAATAAATAAATAAAGACAAAAAAATGAAGAAAAATACATAAATAGATAAATAACTACAGAAAGATAAAGTGCAGGAAAATAAAGTGCAGGAATAGAAATAAAGAAAAATAAAAGTGTAGAAAAATAAATAACAATTAAATAAAGACAAATAAATAAAGATAAATAAATATTCTTGTATTAATAAAAAAATACCTTAGTACAAAGACAATTAAAGATAAACGAGAACGAAAGTTGGAAAATCAATTCTGTGTAGATTTCATTTGCTTTTGGCTTCGTTTGGATTCGATTCAAGGGTGTTTGGACACCGGTTACAACACTTGGACAGTATTTTGGCTCACCAAACTTACATACTAAGACATACTAGAATGATGCACTCATTTTCCTAACAATAATTACATAACATAATTTTAGGAAATAAAAACTTCTAAGAAATCTCTCAAAAATTTAGCACTCTTTCCCCTCTTTTTTCTTCTTCCTCTCTCAATACCTTAACATCACCTTCTATTTATAGAAGAAAATTGGCCTTGGATTCCCCATAAAATGACATCACTTTCCTACTTTTCCAATTTGTCTAAATTTGATGTTAATTTCCCTAATTTTCTCCAATTATCCAACCAAACTGGGTCCCACCTCAATTATCCACTGTAACCTACTTTCTTTTTATCTTTTTCTTTTTTTTAAAAAAATTTGATTTTTATTTTTTGGACCTCTTTTTTGGGCCCATTTTCTCTTTTTTTTAATAATTTTTTGCCCATTTTCTCTCTTTTTTTCAGGTTTTTTTTTGTTTTTTTCGGGCTCCCTTGTTTTCTTAAATTTTTTTTTAAAAAAATTCTGAATACAAATGAGTAATCACTTGCTCTTATGGAAACATAAATTATTTATTACACATGTGGTCATAAATAAAGTATCCAATAAAGAAAAATTATTACCCACACTATAAAGAGCAAGAAGGTAGTCACAAAACATTGTTTTCCCTCCCTTATTCTTTCTTCTTGGCTTTGGCATCCATCGGCCATTGCTTGAGAGAAATGAAGAAAGTTGATGAAATGAGAGGTGTGGTAGGAAATGAAGAGGGATCGAGTATTTATAGAAATGGAGAAGAGTTACTATTCTAACAATCACTATGCAATTTTTTATTATTAAAATAAAATGTGATCCGGCGTGGCAACCTAGAATAGACGAGGTTCTAAGCACTGCACCACGTCACCAATAAGAACTAGTAAATCATAACCGGGGTCTGAAATCATCGGTCAACTATAGAGATTTCTCTCCACCCTGGTTGATAATTAAGCATTGGAGAATCTTCTGTAGGTGCACCTCCGGTGTGTCTTGAAGTTCCAGTACCGATTAAGACATCAATTTTCACCTTAACTTGAGGGACCTCGGATTCCCACTGAACTGAGGTATAATATACCGTACTCCACTAAGGCGATGTAAAACTTAGAGTTAGTGAGGTAACACTGGTCAGGAGACCGTGCTAGGACCCCGGTTAATGTAGTCAACATTGACTCCGGATGCCAGGACAGATCAAAATGAAATACATATACCTTTTTTTCCTTTTTTTCTTTTTTGTCTTTCTTTTTCTTTTTTCTTTTAAATATATATTTAATATATATATTTTACCGGACAAAAATAGGTGTTCAAAGCTGCCCCTCTTTACTTCTTTTCATGAAAGAATATGAGATCTATTCATATTATTAATGTGAAAAGAAAGTAAAGACGTGAACACCACTAAGAATTTATGGAATATTTGACAACTGTTGACAAGAAGTAAACAGCCAAATGATGTTGTTCTAATATTTACCCTTGAAAATGAACAGTCTAAGGAAAAACATCTGAGGCTTGGAAGGAAAATAAACGTCATGGGGAGTTGCTCCCAACGTTTCGACTAGACGACATAACCTAGGAATTGGTACTTGAAGCTTTGAAAGAAAGTAAATGATATATGGGGTTTCCTTGACATTTTGAGTAGCCTAAGAATGGGTATCTGAGGCTTTGACACAAAATAAATGACCGGGGGATGCCCCTGACTGATTTTGATTGAAGTAGCCTAGGAAAGGATACCTGAGGCTTTGGCATGAAATAAATGACTGAGGGATGCCCCTAACTGATTTTGATCGAAATAGCCTAGGGAAGGATACCTCAAGCTTCGACATGAAATAAGTGACTGGGGGATGCCCCTGACTGATTTTGATTGAAATAGCCTAGGGAAGGATACCTGAGGCTTTGACATGAAATAAGTGACTAGGGGGATGCCCCTGACTAGTTTGACTGGACGACATAGCTTAGGAATGGGTACCTGAAGCTTTTGAAGAAAAATAAATGACTGGGGGGACGCCCCTGACATGGTTTGAGTAGCCTAGGGATGGATACCTGAGGCTTGGACATGAAATAAATGACTGAGGGGATGCCCTTGACTGGTTTGACTGGACGACATAGCTTAGGAATGGGTACCTGAAGCTTTTAAAGAAAAATAAATGACTGGGGGGAATGCCCCTGACTGATTTTGATTGAAATAGCCTAGGGAAGGATATCTGGGGCTTTGACATGAAGTAAGACTTAAAGGGAAATATCTCTGCCACTGTGACTTACAGTGGAGGATAAGATTTCTTGACATTTGCAAGAGGAAATTAAATTATATGAAACATGAGATTTATACTCAAGAAGAATCTGTTTGAGGTTGGGACTTTTGAAAGACTGAGATTTAAAAGAAACTGACTTTTTGCTCATATGACTTCACTGAAGTTTCTGAGTGAATACAAGGATTCCCTTTCATACCCTAGTAAATCACCTTTACTGGGGTTAGGTGATGGACTGAAACTGTTGATCTTAACTCTTCATGGGAATATTTGTCCTTGTTGTAACCTCAATCCTACATAGAAGAAATAGTCAAGTGGAAAACCAAAGATTAATGATCTCGTATCCCTGGGTGACATCTACGATCTCTATAGGAATCCATATGACTCATGGCAGAGTGAAATATCTTCAACTAGCAACCACTGTATACTTAAAGAGTATCAAATTTCCCAAGATCGAAGTCACTTTGATCCCTTATTATTATTTCAATTATCTAGTTTGAAAATGTTTCTCATCAATTAAATGATCTAGCAGAATGCCTATAAAGGAAGAAAATATTACGAGATTATGATAAAAACAAAAATGTATTTAATGGAATTCTATACACATTTCTTTTATAAGTTTCACATCATGATTCAAATTTACAAAGGACATCAGTATCTGCTTTGACATGTGTATTGCTCCTGAAATTTGGATTCCCTTTATCAGGTATAATACTTCTTAACAGCATCTAATTCACTAGGAAAGGTAAGTCATCACCATTCATATTGGTCAAAATCAGGGCTCCTCCTGAAAAGGCCTTCTTGACTATGAATGGTCCCTCGTAGTTAGGCCTCCATTTTCCCCGATTGTCAGCATGATTTGGCAAAATCTTCTTCAAGACTAGTTCTCCTTCTTGAAACTGACGAGGGCGTACTTTCTTCTCAAATGCTTCCTTCATATGTCTCTGCTATAATTGCCCATGACAAAGAACACTTAACCTTTTTCCTTCTATCAAGTTTAACTGGTCATACCGGGATTGTATCCACTCGTCCTCCTCCAACTTGGCATCCATGATCACTTTCAAGGATGAGATTTCCACTTTGATTGGAAGTACCGCCTCCATCCCATACACCAAAGAAAATGGTGTTGCCCCTGTCGAAGTTTGAACAGAAGTGCGGTATCCATGTAAAGCAAAAGGAAGTAATTCACTCCAGTCCTTGTAGGTTTCAACCATCTTCTGAATGATCTTCTTTATATTCTTGTTCGTAACTTCAACTGCTTCATTCATCTTTGGCTTGTATGAAGATGAATTAAGGTGCTTGATTTTGAAATCTTCATAGAGCTCCTTCACCATTTTATTATTTAAGTTTGTACCGTTATCAGTTATGATTTAACTTGGCAAACCATATCTACATATCAATTCTTTCTTGACAAACTTGACTACCATATTTTTGGTCACATTGGCATAAGAAGCTGCTTCCACCTACTTTGTGAAGTAGTCAATGGCGACCAAAATAAACCGATGCCCATTTAATGCTTTTGGTTCAATGGGACCAATAACATCGATGCCCCATATTACAAAGGGCCAGGGGGCTGCTAGGACATTGAGGGATGATGGGGGTGCATGGATATTATCTGCATATGTTTGACATTTATGGCATTTCCTGACATAGTTGGAACAGTCTGTTTCCATAGTCATCCAGTAATATCCAGCCCTTAATATTTTCCTTGCCATCAAGTGCCCGTTTGCATGAGTTCCAAAAGATCCTTCATGAACACTCCTTATAATTTCATTAGCTTCTGTGACATCAACACATCCGAGGAGGACTGAATCATGATTTCTTTTATACAATACATCCCCATTCAGAAAGAACCCCATAGTAAAACGTCTTAGAGTTCTCTTATCATTTTCAGAAGCATTTAAAGGATACTCTTGATTTTGAATGTATCTCTTGATATCATAAAACCAAGGCTTTCTATCTGGTTCATCTTCAACCACATGACAATAAGCAGGCATGGAACATCTTTCTACCTCAATAAGGGGTATATCACATTCTCTACTCACGTTGAACATGGAAGCCAACGTCGCCAAAGCATCAGCCAACTAGTTATCATCCCGAGGAATATGATAGAAAGAGACTTCATCAAACCCTTTGATTAGTTCCATGATGTGAGCTTGATAAGGAACCAATTTACTATCCCTAGTATCCCATTCTTCTTTTAACTGGTGAATCACTAAAGCAGAATCTCCATATACTTGTAGAGATTTCACCCTTGCTTCAAGTGCCGCCTGAATTCCCAAAACACAAACTTCATATTCTGCAATATTGTTGGTGCAATCAAAGTAGAGTCTAGCAGTGAATGGAAAATATTTATCATCTGGTGAGATTAGAATGGCTCCAATCCCGTGCCCAAGTGCATTCGACGCTCCATCGAACATTAGAATCCAAGTCTCCTTTGAAAACCTTTTCTCTTCTGACAACATCATGATGTCCTCATCAGGGAATTCAAATGACATAGGTTGATAATCATTCAAGGGATGGTATGGCAAATGATCAGCCAAAGCACTCCCTCTTTTAGCCTTCTGAGTGACATGAATTATATCATACTCAGTCAAAAGAACCTGCCAACGAGCTATTCTTCGTGTCAGAGCCGGTTTTTCAAAGATGTACTTAATTGGGTCCACCTTAGATATCAACCAATTAGTATATGATAACATGTATTGCCTTAGGCGACGAGCAGCCCATGCTAATGCACAACAAGTTCGTTCCACAGTGGAATATCGTGCTTCACACTCAGTGAACTTTTTGCTCAAATAGTAAATAGCATGCTCTTTTCTCCCAGACTCATCATGTTGCCCCAGTACATAACCCATAGATTCATTTATCACTATCAAATACAATAGGAATGGCATTCCCAGTGTTGGAGGAACCAATATCGATGGGGATTGCAAGTATTACTTTATTTTGTCAAAGGCCTCCTGGCAGTCATCATTCCATTGTGATGGTTGATTTTTACGAAGCAACTTAAAGATTGGATTACATACAACTGTTAGTTGAGAAATGAAACACGCTATGTAATTCAACCTTCCAAGGAATCCTCGTACTTCTTTTTCAGTGCTAGGAGCAGGCATTTCCATGATTGTCTTTACTTTATTAGGGTCTAATTCAATCCCTCTTTCATTGACTATGAACCTGAGTAACCTTCCAGATTTAGCACCAAAAGTGCATTTAGCCAGATTCAATCTGAGTTTAAACTTTCAAAGATGTTCAAAAAGCTTTCTCAAGTCATTGATGTGACCTTCCACTATTTTAGATTTAGCAATTATGTCATCCACATAAACCTCTATCTCTTTATGCATCATATCATGAAACAAGGTTACCATAGCTCTTTGATATGTTACCCCAGCATTCTTCAGACCAAAGGATATCACTTTATAATAAAAGGTTCCCTATAAAGTGATAAATATTGTTTTCTCTATGTCCTCGGGTGCCATCTTAATCTGATTATATCCAGAAAATCCATCCATGAATGAGAAGATAGAGTGCTGAGCGTGTTGTCAACCAAAATATCAATATGTGGTAGTGGGAAATCATCTTTGGGGCTAGCCCTATTCAGATCTTGATAGTCTACACACATTCATACTTTTCCATCTTTCTTAGCGACTAGGACAATATTGGCTATCCATTGAGGATATTTTGCAACAGCTAGGAAACCTGCATCAAACTGTTTTGTGACTTCTTTGATTTTTAAAAGCATCTCAGGTTTTATCCTTCTCAGTTCTATTTTATAAGAGGGCATTCTGGTTCTAATGGTAACTTATGCTCGACAATACTAGCATCCAATCCAGGCATGTCTTAGTATGACCAGGCAAACACATCATTAAACCTAATTAGCATCTCTATCAGAATCTTCTTTTGCTCGATGCTTAGAGAAGTACCGATCTTGAGTTCTCTTTTATTTTCTTCACTCCCCAAATTTATGACTTCAACAATTTCTAGATAGGGAGAAATTTCTTTATCTTCCTGATCTAGCAATCTTAATAATTCAGGTGATGGTTCATTATCTTCCTCATCCTCTCCATTTGAATATTCAAAATCATGATGTGAAAATGTAAGTTTTTCATTTGTTGGGGGGCCAGTTTCAGATCTGTAATTTATTTAATGTAAAAGGGAATAAGAAAATGGTTATTAGGTTATTTGCAAGAAAATATACAAGAATCCTTAGTGTGCATTTACTTGGATAATTATAATTGATAAAGAAACTTTTTATTGAAAAGAAATGCCATAAGGCTTCAAACATAGTTAAAGGATCAAAGATCACAGAGTAATAAATTACATGTAACTGATCTCGGGAAACTCAATGGCCTTCCAATTACACAGAATGGTGTCTGACGAACAAGGGTAAACATGACTTTCTTTTCCAAGAAAATCATTGCTGACTACTGCAACTTGATTATGAGATGTCAAGCCGGCGCTTTTGAAACTCTTGTAGAGGTCACAAATGGGGGATCCTGCAGTTCGGGGTTCCTGATTTTCCAAACGAGCCATCTGTTTTTCCTTCTTTTCTTCAGCAACCTTCCTTTTCTCTGATGGAGATGGGTAGTATCCTAACCCAAATCCATCTTTGTTTTCTTTAAGGTACACAGGCTCTATTATTCCACCCAAATTCCTTCCAAGTCCCTTTCCTGGCTCATACCCGACCTTCATCATCATTTTGACCATCATTAAGGATGCCTTAGGTAACTGAGCTGCTATCATCTTCTCACCTACATAGGTGGTATGGGTAATTTCTAAAGATTGGAAAGAGGTTTCCAAACTTTCTTCAGTAGCCTCTATATAGGGAGTGGACATGGGCTTACTGATTAGGAAATCCTCTTCACCAGATACTATAACCAACTTATTATTCGTAATGAATTTCAGCTCTTGGTGAAGAGTAGATGGAATAACCCCAGCAGTATGGATCCAAGGTCTACCCAATAGACAACTGTACGCAAGAATGATGTCCATTACTTGAAATAGGACATTAAACGTGCATGGCCCAACCTAAATGGGAATCTCGATGTCGCTTATGACCTCCCTTCTTGTACCATCAAAAGCCTTCACTACCATGGTACTAGGTTTCATATATGTTCCGTCAAAAGGAAGCTGTGTGAGAGTTGACTTGGGAATTATATTTAGGGAAAAGCCATTATCGATGAGCACTTTTACCAAGATGTAATCTCAGCATTTAATAGAGATGTACAGAGCATTATTGTGACCTCTTCTCTCATGGGGTATTTCTTCATCCGTGAAAGTTAAATAATCATTAGCTGCAATGTGATTGACTATTCCCCTAAATTTCTTGCGAGAAATATCTTGAGTCACATGAGCCTTGCTTAAGACAGGGACAGAAGAGATATCTTAGTAAGAGTACAATTTAGTTGGTCAACTATCTGGTAGTTGCTTTGCTTGATGAACTTTAAAAATTCATAAGCTTCTTCATCTGTTACCTATTGGGGAGGGTCTTGTTCTTTGTTCTTCCCTAGGTTATTCTTCCTTGTTATTAATTCAGGTTCTTTCCTTAATTCTTCTGAAGCAAAAATCCGACCGCTCCTAGTTATTCCACTTACCCCAGAAATATTCATAACTAAAGAAGATGGGTCACTAGTCGGGGGATGAGTGATCACCTCCGCTTTGTACTTCCACTGTACCACGTGAGTATCTTTAAAAGCAAAAGGAGCGGGTACCCGAACTGTCACTGACTGGTGATTTATGATTAGTTCGATCAGAGGTTTCTTGGTGTAATAGACCACCAAAGGAACGGGGGTGAGTGGGCTTACTGAACCTGTATCATGCTGTCCATGGATCATGTTAAAGATATCAGCTAATTCTCTTCTAATATGTATGAATTGTTCCTTTGCAAGTGGTTTGGTGAAGATATCAGCTAGTTGCTTAGAAGTTTCAACATGTTCAAGCATGCAATCACCCTTTAATACATGATCTCTAATAAAATGATGTCTTATCTCTATATGCTTGGTCCTTGAATGCATGACAGGATTCTTTGAAATATTAATGGCACTAGTATTGTCATATTTAAGAGGCACATGGTCTAATATAACACCAAAGTCAATAAGTTGTTGCCTCATCCAAAGGGTTTGAGCACAGCAACTTCCAGCTGCAACATATTCTGCCTCAGCTGTTGATAAAGCAACACTTACTTGTTTCTTGCTATGCCAGGAAACAAGAGAGCTACCAAGAAAATGACATATACCACTAGTGCTTTTCCTATCAAGTTTACATCCAACAAAATCAGCATCAGAATATCCTATAAGATTACATTCAACACCTTTAGGATACCAAAGACCTATATTTAGAGTTCCAACAAGATATTTCATTATTCGTTTTACAGCAGTGAGGTGTGATTCTTTTGGACATGCTTGATATCTAGCACACATGCAAACGGTAAACATTATATCCGGTCTACTTACAATAAGATAGAGTAAAGATCCAATCATACCTCAATATTTGGTAATTTCTACATCTTTACCTTTCTCATCTTTGTCCAAGTAGCAAGATGTGCTCATCGGAGTGGCAATTTTATTTGCCTTGTCCATATTGAATTCATAAGCAACTCCTTGCAGTATTTGGATTGACTAATAAAACTACCCTTTTTTGTTTGCTTAATTTGTAGCCCAAGGAAGAATGTAAGTTCTCCCATCATGGACATTTCAAATTCATCCTGCATTAACTTAGAAAACTCTTTGTAAAGTAGTTCATTAGTAGCACCAAAAATGATATCATCCACATATACTTGAACCAATAGTATGTCATTCTTTTTGTGCTTGATGAATAATGTTGTGTGATAAAACAATTTTAATACACTTCTTATAGTTTTACACTTGGGGTTTATTATATAATTACTATGTTTAATAATAGTATTTTAATTAAGTTTTATGTTGTTTAGTTAAATTGAAGTATTATGTATATATGTTTCAATTTTCATTTTTTGTATGTATCTTGAGTATCTTGCCTTATTTTGGTCATAACTTGGGTTTTTGTGATCCAAATAGGCTAATCTTGGAGCCCATGGAAAGCGAAGGCAGATGGCTATATCATGATGATCAGAATTGGTTATTTTGCATCTGAAACAAATAAAGAAATGGAGCTTGAATCAATCAGCCCTCATGTATCCCACCAGCATTGACATAGTTCACCAAAATACATATATCTGGAGCTGTAGATGTCCAAATGACCTCATTATTGCGCCATATTCTCAATAAGACAGAGATCTACAACTTTCATATTGAAGGTTTTGCAAACTTCGGCCATCTAAAAGGTCATATTTGACTTTCAAGGTGGAGAAGATAAAGAGGAGAATGAATTTCAACACCTACCATTATCTTCTTTTGAATTATTGTAATTTCAAGCCCACCAATGTTGAAAAAATGCATTAATAATCAGAAAATGAATGCATAGTATCATCATATCTTGCCTATAAATAGATGCTTGAAGTTGTAAGGAAGATACACAAGAGATACATAAGAAATACATGCTTTAGTTTTCATTACATTTCTATATCTTTGATTTAGTTTCTTAAGTTTTAGTTCTTTCTCTTGCTTTATTTCTTTGTTCTATATTCCATCCCTCAAGTTATGGTTTTCATTTCCCTTCCTCAATATCAAGTAAGTTAATTTTATTATTTGTTATTTACTTTTATAATCAAAGTTATAGTTAATTTAATATTAGTTTTCATTGTTAAAAATTATTATGGAAGCTTAATCTTTTAAAATCAACTCAAGGAATTTAATTTTTCTTTATGCTAACTTTGAGTTCTTTCTCTTAATATTTTGATTGAAGATAATTACTTTTCTTTGTTTCTCAAACACTTATGATGGTAGATTATTTAAGTGTATAACCGATTGGTATATAATTAAACAATCTATAATCTAAACTGATGTTGGTTGGTTAATCAATAATCAATTTGAGAACAAAGATTAAGTCACTAAATAAGAGATTCCTATTTAGTTTCTTAACTCAATCAAATTATGGTTTTAAAGTTATTTTAGTAATTAATAAGAATATATCGATTGATTATTCTTATTAGTTCATTAATTCAATTCTAGAAGATTTTCTAGAATATAATCATGTAGGGATTCCAAATAATTCAAGGTTGAGAAATTAATTATATTTAATCATATTTGTGATCAATGATTAGTTAACTAAAGATTTATTAATTCCTTGGGTTGGTTGTTTCTAAATTTGATTATTCTTACTCATAAATTTACTTTTTGCACTATTATATAATCACTTAATTTTCCTTTCAATCTTAACACAAACCCCCCCTTTGTTATAATTAAATTGAGTGTTACTAATTAAACTAAGGTCCTCGAGAGACGACTAAGGTTGTTCACCTTATACCATATTAATTTAACTTTTTATTTGACCCGACAACGACAGCGTGTCATTGTGTCAACCTTTCCTCTTTTAAAATTGTTTTCTAAAAAAAATTTGCTCAACCTTTCATACCAAGCTCTTGGAGCTTATTTTAAACCATATAAAGCATTTCTTAGTTTGAAAACATGGTTTGGAAATTGATAGTTTTCAAAACTAGGAGGTTGATCAACATATACTTCTTCTTGAATGTATCCATTCAAGAAAGCACTCTTGACATCCCATTTGGTAGAATTTGAAATCTCTATAACATGCAAAGGCTAACAATAGTCTAATAGCTTCTAACCTAGCTACAGGAGCATATGTTTCTTAATAATCTATACCCTCTTCTTCATTGTAACCTTTGGCCACTAATCTAGCTTTGTTTCTAGTGATTATTCCATTTTCATCTAGCTTGTTTCTAAATACCCATTTAGTACCTATTATTTGGTGATCATTAGGTCTTGGCATAAGTTCCCAAACTTCATATCTTTCAAATTGGTTTAATTCTTCTTGCATGGTCAACATCCAATGTTCATCAATAATAGCTTCATCAATATTTTTGGGTTCTATTTGTGATACAAAAGCTAAGTGATTGCATGCATTTCTAATAGCATTTTGAGTGCTTACACCTTTTGTTATATCACCTATGATATTGTCCAAGGGATGATTCTTCATGGTGATCCACTCCTTTTGTTAAGGTGTATCTCCTTCATTATGAGATGTATCTCATTCATTATTGTTTTCTTCTTCATCTTCCAAGTTCATTTCTTTAAAAGTACCTACAAGATCATCAATTTCCTTTCTCGGAGGATTTTGGTTAAGTTCATCAAATTTGACATGTATAGATTCTTCAATTGTACAAGTTCATTTGTTAAAGAGTCGATATGCTTTACCAGTGGATGAATAACCTAAGAATATTGCTTCATCAGATTTTGCATCGAATTTACCGAGATTTTCCTTTCTATTATTTAAAACAAAACATTTGCATCCAAATACATGAAAATAAGAAATATTTAGTTTTCTTTCTTTATAAAGCTCATAGGGGGGTTTTCTTTAAAATAGGCCTTATCAAACATCGGTTCATAACATGGCAAGCGGTATTAACCGTGTCGGCCCAAAAGTGTTTTGCAATATTACTTTCATTTAGCATAATTCTTACGAGTTCTGCTAAAGATCAATTTTTCCTTTCAACAACCCCATTTTGTTGTGGAGTTCTTGGAGCTGAAAAATTATGTTCAATGCCAATTTTTTCACAAAACTTTTCAAAAGATTGATTTTCAAATTCTCCCCCATGATCCATTTGAATGGATGCTATTTTCAAGTTTTGTTCATTTTGTATGACCTTGGCAAGTTTCTTAAATGCATGATATGCTTCATTTTTGTGAGTAAGAAACAATGTCCATGTATACCTAGAATAATCATCCATAATCACAAGACCATAATAGTTTCCACCAAAACTTTTGGTTTTTGAAGGTCCAAATAAATCCATGTGTAAGAGTTGTAAAGGTCTGGTTGAAACAATATTTTTGGCTTGAAAAGAGACCTTTACTTGTTTTCCCTTTTGGCAAGCATCACAAAATTTGTTTTTAAATTTCAGCTTTGGTAAACCAATTATTAAATCTTTTGAAACAAGTTTGTTTAACTGGTCTATATGAATGTGAGCAATTCTTCTATGTGTTGGTGTATGTACTACGAGTTATTAATGTATCAATTTTAACTTATCAATAAAATTAGTATTTTTAGTTTTAGACTAATGCTATTTATCCTGGAATAATAGGTCATATGAGAATTATTCCTAAAACGTCCCTAATCAAGTATTTACATGGGGACATGTAAATACATTAAGATTAATGTGTGAATGTACTGATGATTTGATCTCACAAATCATGGATATATGATATCAAGTCTTTACACAGGTACACATTAAGATTAATGTTGTACTGGACAGACCCACCATGAGAACGTTGCATGGATTGTTACATGAGTGTCATAAATGGTTCTCAATATAATAATGGTATATAGTCCTTCAACCTAAAGTTACTATGATTCCTACATAAGGAGTTTATTGTTTTAATACAATCAAACGTTATCTGTAATAAGATGACCATAAAGATTGTGATTAGGCAATAGATAAATTATACAGAGGGATGTGAGTGATGTAGATGGAATTTGTCTCTCCTATGTGACATGAGTGATATCTATAGGCTACTTGATGGAGTGAGACTAATGAAATGCATGGCCATGCTAGGACGAATAAATATTAGATATTTATTCTGTAAAGTCTACTCTGGTATCAAGTAAAATGAATTGGGCCATACAAGGATGACGACGACCATGCCTTGGGCCTAATTAGATATCGTGACAAAAGGAATAAATATATAAAATAATTATCACTTATAGGTCATGTCGATGATAAATAATATTCAGACATAATGATGTATTGCTAGATACTGTTCTTATTTTATATTAATAATAAAATAGTTTATTATTAATATAACCGAATATTTTACCTATAGGGTCACACACATAGAGTAAGCCCACCGGAGGATAGTTTTATTTTAGTTGGACTGAAAATAAAACTATTTGGGCCTAACTCATTTAGAATAAGTCAGGAGCCCAATGTTTAATGAAAGCTCAGGTCAAGACCTAAGCCTATATATAGAGCATGAGATGTTCATAGGCTGCTGCTCAGAAACTAGACCATAAACAAATTTCCGTACTAGCATTCGGAGCTGTGTTTTTCTGGTGGGAGTGCTCGTGTGGACTTCTAAGGACGAAGCTATAATTGCTTCGATCGAGGAACTCGTTCTGCGTCTACAAGAGGTAAACCCTAATTAAAAGTTTTAATTTAGCATAATGCCTTGAGACATTTGTGTTTGCAATTCTTTTGGGAATCCTTTGCGTTTCCGCTGCCTGACCCTAATGGGATTCCCTAACACTATGCCATAGCCATGATTCATCTTCTTTAGTTATAAAGCATTGCACATCACTTGAAGCAAGACAATCAAGATTAATCATATAAATATTATCAACTCTTTGACCAATGAACTTTACTTCCTTGTTTAACTTATTTTTAATTATGCAACAATTTGATTCAAAGACAATTTTATAGCCCTTATCACATAATTGACTAATGCTAAGCAAGTTATGCTTAAGCCCTTCAACATATAGCACATCATTTATAGAAATGGAAGAATTTTTACCAACGTTTTCGATTCCTAAAATTCTTCCCTTTGTGTTGTCTCCATATGTAACAAATCCTTTATTTCGTGGAGTGAATGATATGAACTTGCTTTTGTCTCCCGTCATGTGTTTTGAACACCCATTATCCAAATACCAATGGTGTTACTTGCTTTAAAGTATACCTACAAAACATGTTAAGTTAGAGAACTTGGTACCCATTTTATGTTGGGTCCTTTTTGGTTAGTTTGTGGTAGTGTCCCTTTGGGAACCCACACTTTTCTCACCATTTTTGGTCCAAGCTTTCTAATATGGAAATTTAAAGCATTATGTCCTTTAGCACCACAATGATTGCATTTAGTGAATGGTGATGAAGATTTTCTAGGTGGTACAAAGAAGTTTTTGTAATGCTTTTCCTTTTGGTAAAATTATATCCTAATCCCATTTTGTTAAACATGCATCTTTTATTTCCAAGTAATACATTCAAATTATCTCTACCATTAGTAAACTTCTCTAAGGTTTTATTTAAGTTTAAGACCTTGATTTCTAGGATGTCACATTTCTTTACAAAATTACAAGGATTATTCTTGGAGCATGCTTGAACATTTGTAACTTTCTTTTTCAAAAATTCATTTTCTTTATTAAGTTCTACTAGATGCATTTCAAGAGTACCAATAGTCTTTCTAGATAATTTATGTTTATTAGAAACCTTTATAAATTTATCATACAATTCTTCAAGAGCATCAAGTAGTTCTTCTTTATCTAAGTCATGAAAATTTACCTCATTGTCTTTATCTTGGTGATTGGCCATGAGGCAAAGGTTTACTTCTTCATTTTCTGACTCGTCCGAGCTACTTACTTCGTTGTCATCCCATGCAATATATGCTCTTCTCTTTCCCTTTCTATCTTTGTTTTTCTTCTTTAGGTTTGGATAATCTATCTTGAAGTGTCCTTCGTTTCCACATTCAAAACAGTTTGGTGAAGAAGAGTTTTCATTAGAGGTAGGTTTCTTACCTTGAGACTTGAAACCCTTTTGGAATCATTTATTCCTCATGAATTTCCCGAAACGTTTCATTAACAATCCAAATTCTTCTTCTTCATCAAGCTCACTACCGGATTCTTCTTCATTGATAGAAGTGGCCTTGAGAGCTAGACCTTTCTTCTTGGAAGATTTTTCTTCCTTAATTCTTTTAATTCTTGTTTTTGTTCTTGTAACTTACCGAATAGTGTAGCGAGAGACATTTCATTGATGCTAGGAGATTGTTTGATGGCGGTGACTGGAGGTTGCCATTCCCTGGTGAGACTTTTTAACACTTTATGAATAAGTTCTTTGTTAGTGTAAGTCTTCCCAAGAGTAATGAGATGATTTATAACAAGTGTGAACCTCTTTTGCATATCAACAATTGTTTCTCCAGAATTTAATCTAGAGCTTTCATATTGACTAGTTAAGGTACTAATCTTAGAGTCTTTGACATCACTTTTACCTTCATGGGTTATTTGTAAGGTATCCCACATATCCTTGGCGGATTTACATATTACTACTCTAAAGAATTCATCAGGGCCTAAAGCTAAAGTGATTAGATTTTTGGCTTTATAGTTATATTGGACTTTCTTTTATTCTTCGATAGTCCAATCATCCATCAACTTTTCTACTTGCTTACCATCTATAGTATGTATTGGTACAAAAGGACCATTTTCAATGGCATTCCAAACTTTCAAGTCTAGATTGCACAAAGATTTTCATTCTTTCTTTCCAAAAAGCGTAACCCTCACCATTGAAAATGGGAGGTCTATTTGTGGCACCACCCTCAGGAAAAAGATTTAGAGAATTTGAGGCTATTGTTCTCTTGAAGCTATTAAGCTTGATCTACCAAGAGTCAAGCTCTGATACCACTTGTTAATCAAGTGGCCTCAATACTCAAGAGGGGGGTTGAATTGAGTTTTAAAACTTTTCTTGGAATGCCTTTGAAATTTGTTCCTTTTTCACAAGTTAAATGTTGGTGCAAGAGATAGTGAGTATAATGCAAGAAATAGTGCTAGACAAAGGATAAATGTTATTAAGGCAATTTATCAAACACTTGGTATATAGTACTTCAAAACTAGTTATTCAAGCAAGTTTAAGAGTGAAAACACAATCAATATTAACAATCCAGCCAGATGCAATATGTAAATGCAAGAGGATAAGTGAGAAGAGCTTGCAAACCAATTTAACGAGTTCCACCAACCCGGTGTACATCTCGCCTTTAAGCAACCCACTTGAAGGATTCCACTATTGAAGATTTGAGATACAAGCTTTGAGCAATTGTCTCCTAGTGTCCCACACTCAAGAACTCAATTCTCACAAGCACAAGGGCAACCCGCCCAATCTCACAATCTCTCAATACCCAAAGGTTAAACCCCAACCTTTGTAACCACTCAACCTAGAGTGAAAACCTTAATGTTTTGGTGTTTGGTTTACAAGCAATATACCCTCTCAATAGAGTTGATGTACAATTGAAAGCTCTCTCAATTTCTAACTCTCACAAGATAAGATTTACAAATATAAGCTCTAAGTTTTAGAAAATAAAACTAAACAAAGAAATGGAACTCACAAGACTCAAGATTTGATTTCCCTTTGATGGATTGGATTGTTGCTTTGAGTAGCTTGAAGGAGTCTTGCATTTATAGGCCTTGGAGAGGAGCCCTAGAGTCTTCAGAGCCGTTGCACAGCATGGGTGCTTGAGTTGGAATGGAGAAATAAGCTAGTTTTCCACTTAAAACGTTTCCCCCCAATTTCTGGCACGATGGTAATCGATTACGCCTCGAGCTGTAATCGATTACACTTTAAAATCTCCAGTGTAATTCCGTTGGTAATCGATTGGACCTTATTGTGTAATCGATTAGGTTGGAAACAGAGACTTGCTAATCGATTATGTAGTGCCTTGTAATCGATTAGGAGTGGCACCTGATGCGTTTAATTGTGTATCGTTCGATTATGACTTCATACAATCGATTAGGGTGTAAATAGAACTTTCGTGATCGATTAGTCCTTGCTTGGTAATCGATTAGTGACTTTTATAGAACCTTGGTAATCAGTTGTGGAGACCTTGCAATCGATTAGGAGATGTACCTGATACTTTTAATTCAGTATTTCACTTGGTAATCGATTATGTCCATTGGTGCAATCGATTAACTTATAAACAGAACCTGTGTAATCAATTAGTCTTGATGTTGCAATCGATTAGGTCTTGGACAGAACACCTGTAATCGATTAGTTAGAGTCTTGTAATCGATTAGCTTGCGTGAATTTGGAAGTCTGATTCTGTTTTTCATTGTACTTTGAACCTTTTGCTTGATTCTTCAATATCTTTTGTCATTATCAAAATAATTTAACCTGAAATCATATTCAAACACATGGCGACCATAAGGGAAATAGTATGGGGTTGTTTGTGGGTTTGGTTGTGTGACATTACTTGGAATCTGATGGTTTTGTGGTGGAATTGTATTAGGTAGGGTGACATTGGGTGGAGCTTGAGTGTTTTGGGGAACAACTATTGATTAGGTGAAATTTGGAGGGTTAGATATCGGGGGATTGGGAATTTGTTGAGCAACAGAAGGATTTTCTTGATTAGGATTAGGATGCATGGTGTAATATCCTTGAGGTAGGTCATATGGAGGCCAAGCATATGCTTGCTGAACATTTTCGTCTTGGGAAACAAAAGGTGGCAATGGCATACCATAAGGTTGGTGTGAGATGAATGAAATTTCAGTGACTGGAGCAGGATCACTTAGGAGTACAGTCAAAGGTATTGGGCTTCCTTCTTGAGCTTGAGCCTGAGGACCGGATGTTTGATCCCCGTTCCTTATAGAGGACCCCCTTCTGAACCTCTTTTTTCAAGGAGCTTAAGTATCTTCGCCATCTGTTTCTTGATCTGGCCAAGTTCATTCCTAATCTCTTCAATTGAGCTTTCCTGCTCTACCATGAGTCTTGCTTGCAGTCGGGTTTGATAAGGATGCTTTGAGCCCTTTCTCTCCGTGATATGAGTAAGTACAAAGAAACCCCCTTTAGTACAAAAACAAATAATGTTAAGAGACGTAAAGTGTAACAGCCCAAAATTTTAATTAAATTTGAAGCGGTAATTAAACAGTGAAAAAAATTTAAAGTTTCTCAGAAAAATAAGAAATGAATCCTAGAAAATAGGAAATTTAATACAAGGATATTTTTAGTCTGACTTAAAACGGAATTAAACAAAAATGGAACGTAGAATAAAATAAAATAATAAAATAAAATAAAAATCTTCTATAGTAAAATGCTACAGTAAAATGCTATAGTAAAACGTCATATGAAAAATCTTGTAACTTCATGAGAGTTCTCCATTCTTCCCACCACCTCATTTCACTTTGATCTGTTACAGTGACTTGCTACAGTAATTTGCTACAGTCACCGCCATTGGAAGCCTATAAATAAGGCTCCAACCTTCCAAATTTCCTCAAACCAAAAACCTCACTAATCCTATAACCTTTCATCTTCCTCTTTAATTTTTCAAAACCTTCATTGTCATACTCAAGCTCTTTAATTTTGCATAAGAAGAAATTACGCAAACTTAAAGATTTGAGGAAATACAAGGGAGTTTAGCATAAAAAAAGCTTAAGGATCTTCAATTGAGGTAAGAAAGAGGGGATAGGATATTAAATACATAGAAATTAAGTTAGAATTGCTTGCTTAATTATTTAGAAACTCATATAGTTAGATTTTAATTTAATTTGAATTAAATTGTGAAATTGATGCCAAATGGTTTGAAATATGATATTAAACAATTACTATAACATGGAAAATGTGTTTCCATATTCTTTGAATTATTAAATGTTATGGAAAATATGTTTCCATATGTTTGAAATATGATATAAAAATTATGGAAAATGTGTTTTCATATGATTGAATTATGATATAAATAATATAGAAAATGTGTTTCCATATTCTTTGAATTACAAACAAAGTATGCTTAATTGATTGTTATAATAATTTTATTGTTATAATTAATTATAAAGGAATTTGATAATTTAATGCATTCATGCATCATATGCATTGGCCGTTCAAAGAATCCACAGAGGGGTTCATTGAGGGGGTTCCCGTGGAGGAACGCGCTCTGTTGAGCAATAGACCTCTGCGGTGGTTTTATACCACAGCCGTCTTAAGGACTAAGCAGTGTGTCCTTAAGGGGGGTCCGTAACACTTGTTATTGATATTATGATATTGTTATCAGAAGTGGTGTTGCATTATGGGACGCGGTATCGGTTGGATATCCGTAAAAATGTTATTGTTGGAAAATCACTACAGATGTTCCCACCAGAATGGATCCATCATGCATTTTCATTCATATAAAAGAACGGAATATAATAACATAAGTATAATACAAAATACTTGTTTGGCATCTGCATCGCATAGCATCCTACTTGTGATTGTGTATGTTCTAATTTGATTTCTATTTATTTAATATTTTATCTCACTCTTTCTGTTACTTGCGGTAACCCTTTAGTGGTTAACCAGGAAGATATGTGACAAAGTGGATGATGCTTGATGTGGATAAATTATGAAGGCTTTTGAGACTGATGCTTGCTTGCATGACTACTATAGTTGTATTATGTGTATGTTATATTTTGGTATTTTACATCTTTATATTTTATAAGATCTAGGTGCCTGTTGTAAAATATAATATGTATGGAACTCTGATGTTATGTATAATAATAAGAAGTTAATTATGTAAAAGTTGCATACTCTGATATTGTATCAGTAACCTCTGGAATCAGGTTGTGAATCACTTGATAATTACCAGGTGAAAAATAAATGTTATGTATAATAATAAGAAGTTAATTATGTAAAGGTTACGTACTCTGATTTTGTATTAGTAACCTCTGGAATCAGGTTGTGAATCACTTGATAATTACCAGGTGAAAAATAAGTTATCCATGAGATTTTATATGGTGAGGGTAATTATCTTGGGATTTGCAAGTTGGCTCCAGGGTGTTACAACTGAAGTGGTATCAGAGCAATGGTTTATAAAATATAAAGAAAACCTTAGGAAGTGACTAGAGATTAACATAAGATAGCTTAAAGTGTGTGAACCTTGATTTCTATTTGTTTGAAATTTGTGTGCTTGTGTGTTATGTGCTCTTTGTATGTTTCTGTTTAGTATAATTACTAGTTAGATAACATAAAAATTGTTAGAACTTTGAGTATATTAGATAATCAGTAACCGAATGCAGTGGTACTAGTACCTGTAGGATAAGAAATGGCTAGACGTCAGAACAATGATGCCATGGCTGCTGCATTCAATCGATTTATTGAGATCCTTGAAAGACAGGAACAACAAAGGTTAGATGAAGGAACCCATGGACTTGACCATTTCCTGAAAAGGAAACCTACCCAGTTTAAAGGATACTATAATCCAGTGGTGGTTTACCTGTGGATTAAAGAAATGGAACATATTTTTCGCTCCCTACCTTGCACTGAAGCCCAGAAGGTAGAATATGCTACCTATATGATGGTAAGGGAAGCAAAAAATTGGTAGATCTTCGCTCGTGATAGGTTACTGGAAGCCGGTAGGCTACTTAACTGGGAGAATTTTAAAGAAAGCTTTCTCGAGAAATATTTCCCTGCTAGTGTTAGAAGCAAAAATGAATTAGAATTTTTAGAATTAAAGCAAGGGAATATGTCTATCGGAGAATACACTACCAAATTTGAGGAATTATCATTGTTCTATCCTCCTTTCCAACAGCCAGGAACTGAGGCTTCTAAATGCGTCAAATTTGAAAATGGCTTAAGGCCAAAAATTAAAGAAGCCATAGGACATCAGGAGATTAGGAGTTTTCCTACTTTAATCAACAAATGCAGAATCTTTGAAGAGAACCATCGAGCTAGGATCGAGCAGGAGAAAAGTAGTAAACAATTGAGACCTTTACTAGTGAACTTTAAAAGGCAAGGAGCATTTAATCAGAATCGATTTTGAGGAGGATCAACTTCATCATCTGGAGGACGCGTGAACCAGCCAATCACATGGAACTGCTACAAGTGTGGAGGAAATCATAGAACCCATGATTGTACACAAATAGATGTTACCTGTTTCCAATGCAACCAGAAGGGACATATTCATCCTAACTACCCACAACTTTACCAAGGCACTAACACTGTGAATGTTAAAACTGAGAACAACAACAATGGAGCCAACAGAGGAGGAGCCAACATTCGAGATGGACGTAATACCAATGGTCGCGGAGGACTTAATGTCAAAGGCACAGCTGGTCGAGGACGAGAAAATGGACAGCTAGTGAATAATCAAAACAAATCACCTACAACTGGTAGAGTATTTGCAATTAGTGGATCAGAGGCATCACAGGCAGATGACTTAGTATAAAGTGAGTGCATTCTTAACAATACTACTTTATCAGTTTTATTTGATTCTGGTGTGATACATTCTTTCATTGCTGAAGAATGTGTTAGGCGTCTGAATTTACCTATGAAATTTATGCAATATGATTTGCTTATCTCTACTCCTACTAGTAACCATCTTAGGACAGCTAACGTGTATGAAGACTATTCTATACATATAGGAGGTAGAAATTTTAACGTGAACTTAGTATGTTTACCATTAAAGGACTTGGAAATTATCTTAAGGATGGATTGGTTATCTGCTAACCATGTCCTTGTGGATTGCCGTAATAAAACCATGATCTTTCCACCTGACAACATGGAGTGTCAGGAGTATGATGCCTCATAAAACCCTATAGGATATTCCTTAAACAATGAAGCCTAATTATTCATGGTATTTGGACTTACAGAAGGAAAAGTTATACCTGATGTAAGTAAGATACCAGTAGTCTGTGAATTCTCAAAAGTATTTCCTGAGGACATTCCAGGATTACCTCCTGAACGAGAGGTAGAATTCTCTATTGACCTAATTCCTGGAGCAGAACCCATTGCTAGAGCACCCTATAGAATGTCTCCAATGGAACTGACTGAATTAAAGAAGCAAGTGGATGAGTTATTAGAAAATCAATTCATAGGACCTAGCGTATCTCCTTGGGGAGCACCTATAATACTAGTCAAGAAGAAAGATGGTAGTATAAGACTTTGTGTCGATTATCGCCAACTGAACAAAGTGACGGTTAAGAATAAATACCCGTTACCAAGGATTGATGACCTTATTGATCAAATACGAGGAGCTACTGTGTTATCCAAGATAGACCTGAGATCAGGATACCATCAAATTCGCGTAAAGAAAGAAGATATTCCAAAGACAGCCTTTAGAACACGCTATGGCCATTATGAATATTTAGTTATGCCTTTTGGTGTAACTAATGCTCCAGCCGTGTTCATGGACTACATGAACCAGATATTCCATCCATACCTTGATCAATTTGTCATTGTCTTTATAGATGATATTCTCATCTATTCCAAAACCAAGGAGGAGCATGAGAAGCATTTGTACTTAGTGCTACAAATACTAAAGGAGAAGCAGCTATATGTCAAACTATCCAAATGTGAGTTTTTGCTTAATGAAGTAAAATTCTTAGGCCATGTGATATCTAAGAATGGAGTGTCAGTCGACCCTGCGAAGATTGAAGCTGTAATAGCTTGGGAAAGGCCGAAGACTGTCACAGAAATCAGGAGTTTCTTAGGACTTACGGGTTACTACCGAAGATTTATTGAAGGATTCTCTCGAATTGCCCTACCCATGACTCGATTAACCTATAAGAATAAACCTTTCATTTGGACCACTGAATGTGAAGTAAGTTTCCAAGAATTAAACAAAAGATTAACAACTGCACCAGTTCTAGCTTTACCAAACCCCCAAGAAAACTTTGAAGTTTATTGTGATGCTTCAAAGTTGGGACTTGGTTGTGTCCTAATGCAACAAAGAAAAGTAATTGCTTATGCTTCAAGGCAATTACGACCACACGAACTTAATTACCCTACTCATGACTTAGAATTAGCGGCCATTGTCTTTGCTTTAAAAATTTGGAGGCACTACTTATACGGTGCAAAGTTTGAAGTTTATAGTGATCATAAAAGTCTTAAATACCTATTTGATCAAAATGAATTAAATATGAGACAACGTCGATGGATGGATTTTCTCAAGGACTATGAGTTTGAGTTGAAGTATCACCCGGGGAAAGCCAACGTGGTTGCTGACGCTGTAACAGCCCAATTTTTAAGCGGTAATTAAACAGTGAAAAATTAAAGTTTCTCAGAAAATAGAAAATTTAATTATGAATACAAGGATATTTTTAGTCTGACTTAAAACGGAATCAAACGAGAATGGAACGTAGAGTAGAATAATAAAATAAAATACAAATCTTCTACAGTAAAATGTTACAGTAAAATGCTACAGTAAAACGTCACATGAAAAATCTTGTAAAATGTAGAGAATTCATGAGAGTTCTCCATTTTTCCCACCGCCTCATGTCATTTCGAGCTACTACAGTGATTTGCTACAGTAATTTGCTACAGTAACCACCATTGAAAGCCTATAAATAGGGCTCTAACCTTCCAAATTTCCTCAAACCAAAAACCTTACTAATCCTATAACCTTTCATCTCCCTCTTCAAGCTCTCAAAACCTTCATTGTCATACTTAAACTCTTTAATTTTCACATAAGAAGAAATTACGCAAACTTGAAGATTTGAAGAAATAGAAGGGAGTTTAGCATAAGGAAAGCTTAACGATCTTCACTTGAGGTAAGAAAGACAGGATAAGATATTAAATACATAGAAATTAAGTTAGAATTGCTTGCTTAATTGTTTAGAAACTCATATAGTTAGAATTTAATTTAATTTGAATTAAATTGTGAAATTAATGCCAAATGGTTTGGAATATGATATTAAACAATTACTATAACGTGGAAAATGTGTTTCCATATTCTTTGAATTATTAAATGTCATGGAAAATATGTTTCCATATGTTTGAAATATGATATAAAAATTATGGAAAATGTGTTTCCATATGATTGAATTATGATAAGGAAAATGTGTTTCCATATTCTTTGAATTACAAACAAAGTATGCTTAATTGATTGTTATAATAATTTTATTGTTACAATTACTTATAAAGGAATTTGATAATTTAATGCATTCATGCATCATATGCATTGGCCGTTCAAAGAATCTGCAGAGGGGTTCTTTGAGGGGGTTCCCGGTTGGGGAACACGCTCTGTTGAGCAACAGACCTCTGCGGTAGTTTTATACCACGGCCGTCTTAAGGGCTAAGCAGTGCGTTCTTAAGGGGGGTCCCGCAACACTTGTTATTGATATTATGATATTGTTATCCGATGTTGTTATTGCATTATGGGGCGCGGTATCAGTTGGATATCCGTAAAAATGTTATTGTTGAAAATCACTGCAGATGTTCCCACCAGAATGGATCCATCATGCATTTTCATTCATAAAAGAGAACATAATATAATAACATAGGTATAATACAAAATACTTGTTTGGCATATGTATCACATAGCATCCTACTTGTGGTTGTGTTTGTTCTAATTTAATTTCTATTTATTTGATATTTTATCTCACTCTTTCTATTACTTGTGGCAACCCTTTAGTGGTTAACCAGGAAGATATGTGACAAAGTGGATGATGCTTGATGTGGATAAATTATGAAGGCTCTTGAGGCTGATGCTTGCTTGCGTGACTACTATGGCTGTATTATGTGTATGCTATGTTTTGGTATTTTACATCTTTATATTTTATAAGATTTAGGTGCCTGTTGTAAAATATAATATGTATGGAACTCTGATGTTATGTATAAAAATAAGAAGTTAATTATGTAAAGGTTGCGTACTCTGATATTGTATCAGTAACCTCTAGAATCAGGTTGTGAATCTCTTGATAATTACCAGGCAAAAAATAAGTTATTTAAGAGATTTTATATGGTGAGGGTAATTATCTTGGGATTTGCAAGTTGGCTCCAGGGCGTTACAACTGAAGTGGTATCAGAGCAATGGTTATATAAAATAGAAAGAAAACCTTAGGAATTAACTAGAGATTAACATAAGATAGCTTGATGTGTATGAACCTTGATTGCTATTTGACTGAAATTTATATGCTTGTGTGTTATGTGTGCTCTTTGTATGTTAGTACAATAGTTAGTTATGTGACGACCCGTGTCAATTTAATCATTTTTCGCAATAGATTTTCACATTTAATAAAAATTAACTCGGTCTTAATATAAAATAATATTTATTTTTCTTAAATACATTCAAAATAATAAAAGCATACTCAAAATAATAACCGATCGAAAATAAATCCATTAATAAAATAAAGTTAATTAGAAACAGCGGAAGGAGAAAGACAAAGCCAGGAGTCATTTGCCTGAGCGAGACCCTGATACGCTTAGGAAAAAATCGAGAAGGTCGCTTAGGAGAGTTCCGACTCGCTTGGGCGAATGCTACACTCTAAACCTGAGCGAACAAGCCTTACAAGGAAAGCCAACAAGTCGGGTTTCACTCAGAAATAGGTCTACTCGGGAAACCCTTAACCTTCACTCAGGAAAGGTTTGCTCGGTCATGCATCATTCGGAAAATACCCTCACCTTACTTTACTCGGAAGAGGCTCTCGGGCATAATTAACTCGGAAACATTCTCACCTTTACTCGGAAGCACTCTGATCTTCACTCGGAAGCACTCTAATCTTCACTCGGAAGTACTCTAATCTTTCTTCACTTGAAAGTGAATCTCGGTTATTCTTCACTCGGAAAGGAACGAGGGATACTCGAGCGAAACAGACGTCAAATTAATCTGCCCTCACTTGGATAAGAATGAATCCACTCGGCGAGATTCGCCCGGTAATCGACTATGCTACAGCAATGCAAATTCACTCATAAAATAAACACCGATCATATAACATCAAGAATTTATACTCACGTCAATCAGTATACCAATTAAAATTTAATTCGACATATAGGCAATAGGTAGCATCACACACTCTAAAAACTCATTATATACATATATTACACAATTCTTTCAAAATCACTCGGTGCCTTGGCATCAATCCTCCGCTTGGCGCACCTCCAGAGCTCCGACCTCTTCCCTGTCACTGGTTACTAAATTGAAAACCACATCAAGGGTGAGTGTTTAGCATCATAATTAATCTAGAACGGAATTTAAATAACAGATTACGAGTATAAACTCCATCCGATTGCTTTATCCTCAAATTGCAAGTCACATTCGGCAATTAACTCACACTCGGCAATATATCCATTAGCGCTCGTCATTATAGTAATTCACACTCGGCAATATAACAATTCTCATCCGACAATTTTAGCAAATCACTCAGCAAGTAGCTCATTCGGCAAGTATAACAATTTACCACTCAGTAAATATAACAAATCACTCAGAAAATATATGAAATTACACTCGGCAAATACATCAAATCATACTCAGTAAATATATCAATTCTCATTCGGCAATTATAACAAACTGCACTCGGCAAATATAGTAAACTGCACTCGACAATTATAATTAATCACATACACATCACAACAATCCAATTATCATCACTGACTCTCAGACAAAATTGACGCCTAGTATCCGGATACTAAAGGATCGGCCTTCAGTTGGGAGTCCGACTTGACATCCCATGAACCCGACTTGGTTCACCGAGCCCGACTTGGCTCTCCACCTCGACCACTGGGTCCTGCTTGACCACTGGGTAGCTCAACTGGGCACAAAAGCCACGGGAGCCAAAAATGAGGGGCTATACATACCTTCGGCCGTCCCATACCACATAATCACATATATCATCTCATAATCATTACATATCATCAACAATCAACATATGCAACTACCAGAAACTGGCATGTGCTCACAATATAGGGCGACCGACTTGTCAAGCCCATCCATCACATTGTCACTGGGCGACCTGCTTGTCAAACCCGTCATCATATTGCCATCATACACCGATTATCATAGCATTAAATATTTCAAATTCAATCGGCTTAAGCCACACACACGATCCTAAACCAATCGGTGTCCATACACATACATGCATTCATACACATTCACATACAACTCATCCAACATCATCTCTATTATCACAACATCAAATATTTCTTACGTCATACACACACGATCCTCAACCGATCGGTGTCCACATACATACATGTATATACATTCACAACTTTCATCCAGCATTATTTATTACCATGTTTCACAATCAGTCCAATGACTCGGACTTGTCCTATTCTAATTAATTATAACCCAAACACCCCCTTACCTCGGTTCCAAGCTTCAACAATCGTTGGGTTCATAGTTCCACCTCCCGGTCCAGCACCAACTTCCTCAATTGTTCCACCAGTGTTCCTTCTACTACCTACGGGGTTTGGAACATGAAACACGTTAACGTCGCACCACCCACACAGTCAAAAGACCATTTTTAGGCTTACACCCAAGAGGAATGGAGATCGGAACAGTACCCCACCATTCATGACCATTCAGTCTAGAAAAGGAAATGAAAAAGATGAGGTAACAAATTTAAACGGTTCAATGGACTCACCTTGAAACCACTATCATAGAAATGTAATTATTTCAAGGTTTTGATGCAAAATGGACCTCCCTTCAGAGCTTACAGCTCGCAGCGATGGAGGAAGAAGAAGAAGAAAAGTAACAGATGAAGAAGAGGAAGATTCACGTGAAAGAGTGAATGATTGCGTAAATGATTGAGGAAAGAGAAAGAAACCTTTATTTAAAACTCATGGCAACCGGTTACCTCTCCAACTGGTCACTTCCAACCGGTTACTTCCTCAACCGGTCACTTCTCCATTTCCTTTACAATTTCATTAAAAGTTTTAATTAAACTTCTCTTCTTCTAATCACACCTTTTATAATTAACCAATAATTCATAAAAATATTAAATAAATCCTTAAAACAATTTTTAATATTTTCCACTACACAAAATTTTTCTATAAATATCTGGGATGTTACAAGTTAGATAGCGTAAAATTGTTAAAACTCTGAGTATATTAGATACTCAATAACTGAATGCAGTCGTACCTGTAGGATAAGATATGGCTAGACGTCAGAATGATGATGCTATGGCTGCTGCATTCAATCGCTTTGCTGAGATCCTTGAAAGACAGGAACAGCAAAGGTTAACTGAAGGAACCCATGGACTTGACCGTTTCCTGAAAAGGAAACCTACCCAATTCAAAGGAGACTATAATCCAGAGGTAGCTTACCTGTGGATTAAAGAAATGGAACGTATTTTTCGATCCTTACCTTGCACTGAAGCCCAGAAGGTAGAATATGCTACCTATATGATGGTAGGGGAAGCAGAAAATTGGTGGATCTTCACTCGCGATAGGTTACTGGAAGCCAGTAGGCTACTCAACTGGGAGAATTTTAAAGAAAGCTTTCTCGAGAAATATTTCCCTGCTAGTGTTAGAAGCAAAAAGGAATTAGAATTTTTAGAATTAAAGCAAGGGAATATGTCTATCAGAGAATACACTACCAAATTTGAGGAATTATCATTGTTCTATCCTCCTTTCCAACAGCCAGGAACTGAGGCTTCTAAATGCGTCAAATTTGAAAATGGCTTAAGGCCAGAAATTAAAGAAGCCATAGGACATCAGGAGATTAGGAGTTTTCCTACTTTAATCAACAAATGCAGAATCTTTGAAGAGAACCATCGGGCTAGGATCGAGCAGGAGAAAAACAGTAAACAATTGAGACCTCAACTAGTGAATTTTAAAAGGCGAGGAGCATTTAATCAGAATCGATTTCGAGGAGGATCAACTTCATCATCTGGAGGACGCGCGAACCAGCCAATCACATGGAACTGCTACAAGTGTGGAAGAAATCATAGAACCCGTGATTGTACACAGACAGATGTTACCTGTTTCCAATACAACCAGAAGGGACATATTCGTCTTAACTGCCCACAACTTTACCAAGGCACTAACACTATGAATGTTAAAACTGAGAACAACAACAATGAAGCCAACAGAGGAGGAGCCAACATTCGAGATGGATGTAATACCAATGGTCGCGGAGGACTTAATGTCAAAGGCACAGCTAGTCGAGGACGAGAAAATAGACAGCTAGTGAATAATCAAAACAAATCACCTGCAGCTGGCAGAATATTTGCAATTAATGGATCAGAGGCATCGCAGGCAGATGACTTAGTACAAAGTGAGTGTATTCTTAACAATACTACTTTATCGGTTTTATTTGATTTTGGTGTGACACATTCTTTCATTGCTGAAGAATGTGTTAGGCGTCTGAATTTACCTATGAAATCTATGCAATATGATTTGCTTGTTTCTACTCCTACTGGTAACCATCTTAGGACAGCTAACGTGTGTGAAGGTTGTTCTATACATATAGGGGGTAGAAATTTTAACGTGAACTTAGTATGTTTACCATTAAAGAACTTGGAAATTATCTTAGGGATGGATTGGTTATCTGCTAACCATGTCCTTGTGGATTGTCGTAATAAAACCGTGATCTTTCCACCTAACAACATGGAGTGTCAGGAGTATGATGCCTCACAAAACCCTATAGGATATTCCTTAAATAATGAAGCCCAATTAATCATGGTATTTGCACTTACAGAAGGAAAAGTTATTCCTGATGTAAGTAAGATACCAGTAGTCTGTGAATTCTCAGAAGTATTCCCTGAGGATGTTCCAGGATTACCTCTTGAATGAGAGATAGAATTCTCTATTGACCTAATTCCTGGAGCAGAACCCATTGCTAGAGCACCCTATAGAATGTCTCCAATAGAACTGACTAAACTAAAGAAGCAAGTGGATGAGTTATTAGAAAAACAATTCATACGACCTAGCGTATCTCCTTGGGGAGCACTTGTACTACTAATCAAGAAGAAGGACGGTAGTATGAGACTTTGTGTCGATTATCGCCAACTGAACAAAGTGACAGTTAAGAATAGATACCCCTTACCAAGGATTGATGACATTATTGATCAACTACGAGGAGCTACTGTAACACCCCCTTATATACACGAGATAAAAAAAACCTTTTAGAAAGATATACATATTTATCACTCTTTATCTCGTGTATACAAGGACGTATATACATCTGATTTCCTTTGAATATTGAAAGTAAAAAAAAAAATTGTCTTTCAATATTTGTCCATAATGACAAAATAATTTATAGAAATCATAAGTGATAAATCATTACAATATTATATCCGAATGAAAGAGTTTATCAAAGTTTAACCTTTACCTTGTTACAATTATCTACTTGATATTGTAATAAGGCAAAATAAAATTAAACTATACCTCTACTACAAATGTGAACAAACATTTCCTAGTCCTTGAACCATCGAGTTTTTGAATCCTACTCTTGTCATATCTCTTCATCTAATCGATTGAGGATGAGACCACTTTATCCTCTTGTAATTACATATCCTTCCATCTTGGACTGCTAGCTATATATCATATAACATATATTTTGGACACAAAAATTCAAACAAGAAGGAGTGAGAAACAAAATATAATATATTACAGATAAGACATAAGCATAAGGGTTTTCACAAACTAATATAGTAATATCAGTCATATTCTCATATACAATCAATTATGAATATAGGGTTTCCACATACATAACACTTATATTTTCCTTCATAACCATCCATATAGAATGTCACAATCACATGAATGTTATGTAATGCTTATGCTACTATCTCATTCAGTTTATGCATGTGGGCCCTTAAAGTTTTAGTTTGCACTGGGCCAACCAGGAGTTTATACTGTTTCATAAATTCTGGATAATAATAACATAAATGCCTTCATGGCATATGAACAGCTCAACTGGCGTGGAAACACTTAGAGACTAGTTAGACTGAGAAAGTTTTTATTGTGAAAGTACCCGACACCAGGGAGCGACCCCAGGTCACCTGAAGCACCCTTTCACACTCTCTCATCCCAAGGCTCGCAATTAAGCCTCCTCTAATGTATCCTCGGTTTCTATAATCCGTCCCCAGACAATATCACATCTCATTTCTCTTTAATGATTCATGATGCATGAACTACTCGTATATTTAGTTGGTTAAGGCTTTTAGAAACTCAATTATTAAATATCATAAAGGTTCACAAAATCATCACAATAAACTGTACATTTCCATAAGTTCTTCTTTGAACTTCTGTTATACTGAAATAATTTAGTACAGTCTTCAAATTCAGATCTTACCAAAATTGAGTTTCCAAGCCTTAAATATCTCAAAGCTTTCTCTTAAAAATCTTCATATATTTACATAATCTTTCTCAATTTGAATCCTAACTAGATTGAGTTTTTGAAATCTCCACAAAATATTCTTTAGTTATTTCGTTGGGGAAAACCAAAATAATTTACTTTAAACTTCTAATTTCTAAAGAAAATAATTTAAAATCATTAACTAAGAATACTTAAAACTATAAAAATTTTCTTTAATTCAAGAATTTATTATCTCAACCTCTGATTTTCATAAAATAGCTTCTTTCTAATACTAGATTTTATTATAGAGATTAAAAATAAAGTTAATAAAAATTATTTATAAGAAGAAATAAAAGACTAAAATAATTACAAAATACTTTCTCTTGGAATAAAAATTTAAAGAGTAAGGTAAGAAAATTCTTACTGGGTTTTAACTTTCCGTCATGCTTGCTATATGCTCAAACTTCATATCATAAGATCATCAATCATTCATCAACCACAATCAAGTATAGTAATCTCATCAATCACAATCAAATATCATCAATCATAATTGCATATTATTAATCACAGTCTAATATTATAAATCACAATATCATTAATCGAAATCAAATATAATTAATTATAATCAAGTCAAATCAACTAAATATCGCTTATAAATATAATTCAAATTTTTAATGGTTATTTAAATTAGTAGAATTGATTTTGAGTCCTTATAGTCCATTCCTCGCACAGGTCTATATAAGTCCATATATCCAGTCTTCGCATAGGTATAGTTCAGTCTAGACAGGTCATAATAGTCCAAGTCCTTGCATAGGTTTAGTTCGATCCATATAGGATATAAAAATCCAAGTCCTTGCATAGGTTTAGTTCAGTCCGTATAAGTTATAATAATTCAGATCTATGTATAGATATTTCAGAATAAGTTACACAATATATTAAATTTATTATAAATTTTAAGTTGAGAAGTTATTACTTTAAAATAATAATATTATTAAATTTAAAATGAGTAGGGGACTCCTCCCTTTATTCTTATGTCTTTCATATTATATTCTTATCTCACTCCCCCTTACCTCTTGTATACCGATTCGTTATTGAAAATCCATGCGCGCCTCGTCTCTGAGTTCTAAAACATACCAATTTTATTTTAATATAATTACAAGATGAAAATTAAGATTACAACTTAAAATAAAAAATGGTAAATTTTGAATAGTGAATAGTGAATAGTGAATAGTGAATAGTAAATCGTGAATAGTAACAGTAAATAGTAAAACGTGAATAGTAACAGTAAATAGTAAAACGTGAATAGTAACAGTAAATAGTAAAACGTGAATAGTAACAGTAAATAGTAAATCGTGAATAGTAATAGTAAATAGTAACAGTAAATAGTAATTTACTATTTGAATAGTAATTTACTATTGAAATAGTAATTTACTATTGAAATAGTATTTACTATGCAGAATAGTAACTTAAAATAATATTATTTCCAGTATAATAACAGATTTCTAAAAACGATATAAAAATAACCCAAAAAATATAAAAGAGAAGTATTCTTACCTTAGGATTTTGGCAGAACCTTCTCTCCAAAAACTTTTCTTCTCTCTCTCACTTCCACCATTATCTCACTAGCACTACTATATTAAGAAAACTTAATCTGAAATTGTGAATTCTAAAGAAGAAATCCTTCGGTATTTATAGGAAAAAATTTACTATGCATTCCATTATTTTAATATAAAAGTACTATGCATTTTTGAATTTTTTATTCCAGGTTACTGTGCATCTTTTGAAAATTTCATACATGCAAAGTGATTTGCATAGTAATTGTCGGCAAAATTATTAAGTCAAATAGTAACCCTTCACTCGGTATATTTTAAATATTCAAAATGAGTCCTTTTTGAAATTTAGCGATATTATATCAGTCCTCACTAATTTTATAATAAGTAATATAAAGCTGAAATTTTAAAAATCTAAAATTTTCTGTTAATAAAAATTTATTGATATGTTTCTAATTTTTTAACGATTAGAAAAAATCAAGATTTTTCTCAAACCGGTAATTTTTAGATAAGTCTACTTGAAATGGATTTTAGAAAATTTTCTTATAATTTAACTTTACATTCTTGTAAATATTTTTAATTTTAAGCAACTTTATATGAATTTAAAATTATTTAAAATATATTATTTTATTAAAATAATTCAAAAATTTCAAAAAATTCCAGAAAATCATAAATATTATGTAGATCAAAAAGTTCAAAAGAATCATAGTCTAATTCCTTCAAAATTTTATTTTAAAATTCTAATAAGAGTTAAATCTTAAATATGTAAAAAAAACAAAAATATAGCAACATAAAATAAAAATGGTGAATAATAAGGATATTAAAAATTCTTAATATAATTTTCTTAATTAGTGAATATTAATTAAGTCACTTTAAAATTCTCATTCAGAAATATTTTCATTTTTTTATTATTATTATTTTAAAAAAACAAATAATAAAAATATAAATACCAAAATTAAAAAAATAATAATAATAAACTAACTTATAGTAAGTATTTTTCAAGAAATATATATTAATATCTATTTCCTATTTGTGATGAAAATAGGATGTTACAACTCTACTCCCCTAAAAGAAATTTCGTCCTCGAAATTTAATATTGTTAATAAATCTTACCATAGATAAACTAACTGAACTGTTCTAAAATATATTTCTAGTTTCCTTGACAATTGTGTACATTTTCCTTAACATTGCCATTTATCTCTCTTCTTTTTTAATCTTATCAGTATTTTTTTTCCTTAACTCAAAAATATTACTCGTCTTAATTTTGTGAACCATGTTCATCATAAATTGATGGTTAACTCTAAACACTTCAATAATTATGTTTCTCAATCTATTAAAATCTTACTTAACATAATCCATAACATCTATTAATTAAAATTCCTACTCATAACATTGTAAAATGGACTGCTGAGAATTAATTACTGGACAACTAGCCGTTAGCAACTAGCCGTTGGACTAGCCGTTGGACTAGCCGTTTATGACCGTTGCAACTCTCCCTCCCTTGCTTGCTTATAAATTCTCATTCCATTCTCACTTCCTATCACAACTTCAAGATTTCTTAGTTTCTCTCTTCTATCTAATTTCTTCAATCTTTTTCTCAAGTACTATCATACTATTCGATGGCCAACCTTCCTAGAAGTAAGGAAGAACAAAGTCGGGATGGACTATAGGTTGTGGTAACAAGTGCCTCACTTCTTATAATCGTTATGATTATTTCTCTAGTTTGGATAATTTTTGTATTGCCAAGACTCTTAGACCTCTATCTATGATATACTAGATGTTCTATTTTATTTTCCTTAATGTAATCGTGTATAATAAATTATCCTAGTGAGAAAGGATAAATATGTCTTAGTCCATGTTGTACTTGTTTATCTAGTTAAATCCTTGTGGTCTTTGTTTCATGATAATCCAGGGTATGTAATCATTTCTTATTGTCTTCTATAATGAATTAAATATTCCTTAACTAAGTGATTGTACATTCCATTATAATTGGCTACAACCATTACATATAATTGATAAATTCTCCAATCTTAAATCACTACGTTGACTTAGAAATACTCACTTGAATTTTTTTTTATGGGTAACTAAGACTTATGTAATTCTCTTTATAGGAAAATCAATAAGTAAAGGTTCATATATACTTCCTCATGGTTTACTAACACATTTCTTTATTTTAAATCTACAATGGTCATTACATAACAATGATTTATATCAGGTATGTATATTCGTCGAACAAAATCGATGACTAAAAGAAAATAACTTGATAAACATGTATCATATTGTTAGGAATCACAAAAATATTTTATGTCACAATTTCTAAATATTAAACCAATATCAATGTCTTCCAAAGATCTATAATGCTTATTTTAGGTCATTCATTGATATATTTATCACAATAAATCAATTTAAAAAAATTCAAAAATATATGGTTAATTACATTCGATGTCACAATCATAAAAGTTTCATTAATTCATATATTTACACACATAACCATCATATATATTATTCAATCGTAGACATCATAAATGAAAACTTCATCAAATCAAACAATAATTAACATATTTTATATGTCATACAAAAGAAAAATCAATACAAATAGCCAGAGATACAATTCCTAATATGATTATTTGTTATATCAAACAAGTTATAAATTATCATATTTCTTTCATGAAGCATACATCCACACATTTTTCTTTTCAAAATATATCACCAAAGGACAAAACTATGATTCTATCTTAAACAATTTGTTATACTAGTTTGGGATTACAACAGTTATCTACCCATTGGAATTCTAATTCACACAAGTATCTCTTACAACTTCAAGGACATGGTAAGGAATATCCTAATAGAATTTATTGAGTTTATCTTCATTTCTCCATATACCACATTAACCCAAGGTTAAATTCGTTGATCTTAACATCCTTCTTTTGACATGTCTTTCACTACTTAGTGCAAATCATTCGGGGTGATCAGTCCCGATAGTTTATAACTAAGTAGTCAAAGTCACGACAGCTCCAGTCTAGAATTCATACCAAAATATTTCTAAGAATTTTCTATTGTCTTATCTCCCTTATTGTCTCATACCATATTATAAAACAGGAAAATGTTAGAATATTTCACTATCACATATTAATCAGAGAATCAAACACCATACAATACATTTGGAATAAAAGGAAATAACTGCATTAGTTAATTTACCTTATCATTCCACCATACATTAAGGCCCGTACTTAAACAATGTCAAGAAAGACTTCAGAATGGCCAGTTTCTGATAATCCCTGCAATAACATTTTTCAAGTAACAGGCTATAAAGTTCTAACTTATACTTCTTATGGACTTAAAATTAGTTCCTTCTTTCTATACTCCTAATTTTTCTTCACTTACTTCTTACCATTTACTCTAATAAAATTTCCTCTTTTCTCAACCATAAAATCTCTTGTCAAACTCAACCATCAGAGTACACTAACACGCTAGTAAGACCATACCACAAGCCGGTTTGGATTGAACTGCTCTGATACCACTTTGTAACACCCCCTTATATACATGAGATAAAAAAAACCTTTTAGAAAGATATACATATTTATCACTCTTTATCTCGTGTATACAAGGACGTATATACATCTGATTTCCTTTGAATATTGAAAGTAAAAAAAAAATTGTCTTTCAATATTTATCCATAATGACAAAATAATTTATAGAAATCATAAGTGATAAATCATTACAATATTATATCCGAATGAAAGAGTTTATCAAAGTTTAACCTTTACCTTGTTACAATTATCTACTTGATATTGTAATAAGGCAAAATAAAATTAAACTATACCTCTACTACAAATGTGAACAAACATTTCCTAGTCCTTGAACCATCGAGTTTTTGAATCCTACTTTTGTCATATCTCTTCATCTAATCGATTGAGGATGAGACCACTTTATCCTCTTGTAATTACATATCCTTCCATCTTGGACTGCTAGCTATATATCATATAACATATATTTTGGACACAAAAATTCAAACAAGAAGGAGTGAGAAACAAAATATAATATATTACAGATAAGACATAAGCATAAGGGTTTTCACAAACTAATATAGTAATATCAGTCATATTCTCATATACAATCAATTATGAATATAGGGTTTCCACATACATAACACTTATATTTTCCTTCATAACCATCCATATAGAATGTCACAATTACATGAATGTTATGTAATGCTTATGCTACTATCTCATTCAGTTTATGCATGTGGGCCCTTAAAGTTTTAGTTTGCACTGGGCCAACCAGGAGTTTACACTGTTTCATAAATTCTGGATAATAATAACATAAATGCCTTCATGGCATATGAACAGCTCAACTGGCGTGGAAACACTTAGAGACTAGTCAGACTGAGAAAGTTTTTATTGTGAAAGTACCCGACACCAGGGAGCGACCCCAGGTCACCTGAAGCACCCTTTCACACTCTCTCATCCCAAGGCTCGCAATTAAGCCTCCTCTAATGTATCCTCGGTTTCTATAATCCGTCCCCAGGCAATATCACATCTCATTTCTCTTTAATGATTCATGATGCATGAACTACTCGTATATTTAGTTGGTTAAGGCTTTTAGAAACTCAATTATTAAATACCATAAAGGTTCACAAAATCATCACAATAAACTGTACATTTCCATAAGTTCTTCTTTGAACTTCTGTTATACTGAAATAATTTAGTACAGTCTTCAAATTCAGATCTTACCAAAATTGAGTTTCCAAGCCTTAAATATCTCAAAGCTTTCTCTTAAAAATCTTCATATATTTACATAATCTTTCTCAATTTGAATCTTAACTAGATTGAGTTTTTGAAATCTCCACAAAATATTCTTTAGTTATTTCGTTGGGGAAAACCAAAATAATTTACTTTAAACTTCTAATTTCTAAAGAAAATAATTTAAAATCATTAACTAAGAATACTTAAAACTATAAAAATTTTCTTTAATTCAAGAATTTATTATCTCAACCTCTGATTTTCATAAAATAGCTTCTTTCTAATACTAGATTTTATTATAGAGATTAAAAATAAAGTTAATAAAAATTATTTATAAGAAGAAATAAAAGACTAAAATAATTACAAAATACTTTCTCTTGGAATAAAAATTTAAAGAGTAAGGTAAGAAAATTCTTACTGAGTTTTAACTTTCCGTCATGCTTGCTATATGCTCAAACTTCATATCACAAGATCATCAATCATTCATCAACCACAATCAAGTATAGTAATCTCATCAATCACAATCAAATATCATCAATCATAATTGCATATTATTAATCACAGTCTAATATTATAAATCATAATATCATTAATCGAAGTCAAATATAATTAATTATAATCAAGTCAAATCAACTAAATATCGCTTATAAATATAATTCAAATTTTTAATGGTTATTTAAATTAGTAGAATTGATTTTGAGTCCTTATAGTCCATTCCTCGCACAGGTCTATATAAGTCCATATATCCAGTCTTCGCATAGGTATAGTTCAGTCTAGACAGGTCATAATAGTCCAAGTCCTTGCATAGGTTTAGTTCGATCCATATAGGATATAAAAATCCAAGTCCTTGCATAGGTTTAGTTCAGTCCGTATAAGTTATAATAATTCAGATCTATGTATAGATATTTCAGAATAAGTTACACAATATATTAAATTTATTATAAATTTTAAGTTGAGAAGTTATTACTTTAAAATAATAATATTATTAAATTTAAAATGAGTAGGGGACTCCTCCCTTTATTCTTATGTCTTTCATATTATATTCTTATCTCACTCCCCCTTACCTCTTGTATACCGATTCGTTATTGAAAATCCATGCGCGCCTCGTCTCCGAGTTCTAAAACATACCAATTTCATTTTAATATAATTACAAGATAAAAATTAAGATTACAACTTAAAATAAAAAATGGTAAATTTTGAATAGTGAATAGTGAATAGTGAATAGTGAATAGTAAATCGTGAATAGTAACAGTAAATAGTAAAACGTGAATAGTAACAGTAAATAGTAAAACGTAAATAGTAACAGTAAATAGTAAAACGTGAATAGTAACAGTAAATAGTAAATCGTGAATAGTAATAGTAAATAGTAACAGTAAATAGTAATTTACTATTTGAATAGTAATTTACTATTGAAATAGTAATTTACTATTGAAATAGTATTTACTATGCAGAATAGTAACTTAAAATAATATTATTTCCAGTATAATAACAGATTTCTAAAAACGATATAAAAATAACCCAAAAAATATAAAAGAGAAGTATTCTTACCTTAGGATTTTGGCAGAACCTTCTCTCCAAAAACTTTTCTTCTCTCTCTCACTTCCACCATTATCTCACTAGCACTACTATATTAAGAAAACTTAATCTGAAATTGTGAATTCTAAAGAAGAAATCCTTCGGTATTTATAGGAAAAAAATTTACTATGCATTCCATTATTTTAATATAAAAGTACTATGCATTTTTGAATTTTTTATTCTAGGTTACTGTGCATCTTTTGAAAATTTCATACATGCACAGTGATTTGCATAGTAATTGTCGGCAAAATTATTAAGTCAAATAGTAACCCTTCACTCGGTATATTTTAAATATTCAAAATGAGTCCTTTTTGAAATTTAGCGATATTATATCAGTCCTCACTAATTTTATAATAAGTAATATAAAGCTGAAATTTTAAAAATCTAAAATTTTCTGTTAATAAAAATTTATTGATATGTTTCTAATTTTTTAACGATTAGAAAAAATCAAGATTTTTCTCAAACCGATAATTTTTAGATAAGTCTACTTGAAATGGATTTTAGAAAATTTTCTTATAATTTAACTTTACATTCTTGTAAATATTTTTAATTTTAAGCAACTTTATATGAATTTAAAATTATTTAAAATATATTATTTTATTAAAATAATTCAAAAATTTCAAAAAATTCCAGAAAATCATAAATATTATGTAGATCAAAAATTTCAAAAGAACCATAGTCTAATTCCTTCAAAATTTTATTTTAAAATTCTAATAAGAGTTAAATCTTAAATATGTAAAAAAAACAAAAATATAGCAACATAAAATAAAAATGGTGAATAATAAGGATATTAAAAATTCTTAATATAATTTTCTTAATTAGTGAATATTAATTAAGTCACTTTAAAATTCTCATTCAGAAATATTTTCATTTTTTTATTATTATTATTTTAAAAAAACAAATAATAAAAATATAAATACCAAAATTAAAAAAATAATAATAATAAACTAACTTATAGTAAGTATTTTTCAAGAAATATATATTAATATCTATTTCCTATTTGTGATAAAAATAGGATGTTACAGCCACTATGTTGTCCAAGATAGACCTGAGATCCGGATACCATCAAATTCGCGTAAAGAAAGAAGATATTCCAAAGACAGCCTTTAGAACATGCTATGGCCATTATGAATATTTAGTTATGCCTTTTGGTGTAACTAATGCTTCAGCCATGTTCATGGACTACATGAACCGGATATTCCATCCATACCTTGATCAATTTGTCATTGTCTTTATAGATGATATTCTCATCTATTCCAAAACTAAGGAGGAGCATAAGAAGCATTTGTACTTAGTGTTACAAATACTAAAGGAGAAACAGCTATATGCCAAACTATCCAAATGTGAGTTTTGGCTTAATGAAGTAAAATTCTTAGGCCATGTGATATCTAAGAATGGAGTGTCAGTCGACCCTGCGAAGATTGAAGCTGTAATAGCTTGGGAAAGGCCGAAGACTGTCACAGAAATCAGGAGTTTCTCAGGACTTGCGGGTTACTACCGAAGATTTATTGAAGGATTCTCTCGAATTGCTCTACCCATGACTCGATTAACCTGTAAGAATAAACCTTTCATTTGGACTACTGAATGCGAAGCAAGTTTCCAAGAATTAAAGAAAAGATTAACAACTGCACCAGTTCTAGCTTTACTAAACCCCCAAGAAAACTTTGAAGTTTATTGTGATGTAATGATGCATGATTTATCCTTAATTCCTTGCTTTAAATGTGTATAATTTGCCATTGCTAATTATGTAATTTTATGCATTTTAACACATTTTCATAATTCAAGCTTTATTTAATATTAAATGAATTAGGCGATAATCTTTAAATGGAAATAATAAATCTTACTTGATTTCCCTTATATTGTAGTGAATAATTGAGGTTGCAATTGGGAAATTATGAAATTGAGCATCAGGGCTGACGCGTAGCGCCAGTACCACGCGTAGCATAAGACCTTAAGAGCTGACGCGTAGCGTCAAGCCTACGCGTAGCGTCAACAGTGACGAGGATCCCATTAATAGGCTGTGTGCAACTTCAGAAGTGGGGGATTTATTTATATTAAACACATATTGGCCAATCCATTACAGACATACGACACTATCTCAGTGGGGAATATGCAGCACAAGTGTCTAAGCATTATTCAAGAATTATTGGAGAAAATAATGTATTCTGAGTCAGAAAACCTCACGCGTAGCCTCACAACTACGCGTAGCGTGGAAGAAAATTCGCAACCCTGACGCGTAGCTTCCTGCTTTGCTTTCACTATAAATAGGACCAATACCAAAGGCTTCAAACACACCATTCCTCCAGCATATTCATTCGGAGTAACAGAGGTACAAAGCCTCTAGGAGGAAATTCTTCTCTCCTATTCCGGGTTTGATCTTTCTTGTTTTTAGTTTGTTTTAGTTATGGAGGGCTAAAACCCTTAGATTGATTTTCTTGGAGTTTAATGTAATGTTATTTTTGAGGTTTTGATTTTTAATACATTTCCTTGTTATTAATCTCTTCATAATTCTAGCTCAATTATTTAATATTTATATTGTTTAATTAAGTTGTATGCTTAATCAATTTAATTATACAGTTAGAATTGAATAAGAATTATATTAAGATAGATTAAGAAATATACATGCTTAATGAATGTTTCAAAATCAATCTTGATAGTTATGGTTTGCTTAATTCCATAACATTGAAGTTAGATTATGTATGTAGGCGATGTTCTATATATGTTCAATAATTCCTAGAATTTAAAATCTTGACTCCTTTTGCTTAATTAGGATGCTTGATTAAAATCTTCATTTTTTTTATTCGAATAAAAGTAAAGGAATTATGAATTAAAAGACGCTTAGTTGATTAATTCAAATTGAACTAAGAGATCAATAATAAGGAAAATGTATAGAATTCTTTTCAAATCCAAGGATAAAATGAATTACAATACTCCAAGAAAATCAATCGTTTGTTAATTATTTATTTCATATTTATTCTATATTTTAGTATTCTATATTAAATTTTTTATGACAATCAATCAAACCCCCCATTGTATGTTTGTTGAACTATTGTTTGTAAGAATAAATTTTGTTTGTTAGATTTTAGTTTCTTAAAATTAGTTTAAGACTTGATTTTCCTAAATTTTTGTGTTGATCCTTCAGAGAACGACCTAGGTTGACACCCTAGTACTACATTAATAAATTTTAATGTACTAATTTGACGGAATCACGACTGTAAAAATATTCACGTCATGATGCTTCAAAGTTGGGACTTGGTTGTGTCCTAATGCAACAAAGAAAAGTAATTGCTTATGCTTCAAGGCAATTACGACCACACGAACTTAATTACCCTACTCATGACTTAGAATTAGTGGCCATTGTCTTTGCTTTAAAAATTTGGAGGCACTACTTATACGGTGCAAAGTTTGAAGTTTATAGTGATCATAAGAGTCTTAAATACCTATTTGATCAAAAAGAATTAAATATGAGACAACGTCGATGGATGGAATTTCTCAAGGACTATGACTTTGAGTTAAAGTATCACCCGGGGAAAGCCAACGTGGTTGCTGACGCACTTAGTAGAAAAGCTATTCATGTGGCAGCTTTAGTGATAAAAGAATTAGAAATGATTGAACAATTTAGAGACTTAAACATAACAATTGAGGAGAAATCTTCAGTAAATATGGTTGTCAGAGTTCTGAAAATCACTAATGATTTTCTAGAGATGGTGTGTGAAAAACAAAGATTAGATGTATGTCTCCAAGAAATGATCGAGACACAACATAATGGAAAAGATCTGGGATTACAAGAAGGTTCAGATAGAGTATGGAGGATGAAAGGAAGAATATGTGTCCCAGAGGATGCAAAACTAAAGAAGATGATTCTAGATGAAGCTCATAAAAGCATGCTTAGTATTCATCCTGGATCTACGAAGATGTATCAAGATTTAAGAAAGGATTTCTGGTGGAAGAGGATAAAAAAGGAGATAGCTGAGTATGTTTCATCTTGCTTAATATGTCAGAAAAGTAAAGTAGAACATCAAAAACCATCTGGTGGATTATAACCACTAGAAATACCAGTATGGAAATGGGATGACATTGCCATGGACTTTGTGTCAGGCTTACCTAAAACACAAAGAGGCAACGATGCTATCTGGGTGATAGTTGATAGATTAACAAAATCAGCCCATTTTCTTCCGATCAACATGAAGCATTCACTTAAGAAATTGGCTCAAGTGTACATAAAGGAGATAGTAAGATTACATGGAGTATCGTCAAGCATAGTATCTGATAGAGATCCTAGATTTACTTCTCGATTTTGGAGAAGTTTACATAAAGAGCTTGGTACCAGACTAAAGTGAAGCTCTGCCTATCATCCACAGACTGATGGACAGTCAGAAAGGACTATCCAAAGTCTGGAGGATTTACTGAGAGCATGTGTATTAGAACATGGTGGAAGCTGGGAACATTACTTTCCACTAATCGAATTCACATATAATACAAGTTATCACTCAAGTATTGGGATGGCACCATATGAAGCATTGTATGGTAGAAAGTGCAGGACACCAATCTGTTGGTTAGAGACAGGTGAGCACCTGACTCTTGGACCAGAAATTGTCCAGCAAACAACAGAGCAAATTCGGATGATTAGAGAAAGGATGAAAATTGTGCAGGATCGGCAGAAGTCATATTATGATCAAAGAAGGAAGCCATTAGAATTCCAAGTTGGAGACTATGTATTCTTAAAAGTATCACCCAACAAAGGAGTTGGAAGAGTGTTAAAAAGCAAGAAGCTTACTCCAAGGTATATAGGGCCATATGAGATCCTGAAAAGAATTGGTAAAGTGGCATATCAGATCGTATTGCCGCCTCACCTTTCCAATCTTCATAATGTGTTCCATGTCTCACAATTACGAAAGTATGTACCTGATCCAGACCATGTGATCGAGATTGATGATATAGAAGTTAAGGAAAACCTTACGATTCCAGTAACACCAATGAAGATAATGGAGAGAGACGTCAAGCGACTAAGAGGCAAGGAGATCTCATTGGTGAAAGTAGCTTGGCAACAAGGAGATGAAGTAAGCATGACTTGGGAACGAGAAGATAAGATGAGGAGTCAATATCCTGAATTATTTTAACAAGGTACGTTTAAATTTTGAGGACAAAATTTTTATAACGGGGGGAGAGTGTAACAACCCAATTTTTAAGCGGTAATTAAACAGTGAAAAATTAAAGTTTCTCAGAAAATAGAAAATTTAATTATGAATACAAGGATATTTTTAGTCTGACTTAAAACGGAATTAAACGAGAATGGAATGTAGAATAGAACAATAAAATAAAATAAAAATCTTCTACAGTAAAATGCTACAGTAAAACGTCACATGAAAAATCTTGTGAAATGTAGAGAATTCATGAGAGTTCTTCATTTTTCCTACCACCTCATGTCATTTCGAGCTGCTACAGTGATTTGCTACAGTAATTTGCTACAGTAACCGCCATTGAAAGCCTATAAATAGGGCTCCAACCTTCCAAATTTCCTCAAACTAAAAACCTCACTAATCCTATAACCTTTCATCTCCCTCTTCAAGCTCTCAAAACCTTCATTGTCATACTTAAACTCTTTAATTTTCGCATAAGAAGAAATTATGCAAACTTGAAGATTTGAAGAAATACAAGGGAGTTTAGCATAAGGAAAGCTTAACGATCTTCACTTGAGCTAAGAAAGAGGGGATAAGATATTAAATACATAGAAATTAAGTTAGAATTGCTTGCTTAATTGTTTAGAAACTCATATAGTTAGATTTTAATTTAATTTGAATTAAATTGTGAAATTGATGCCAAATGGTTTGGAATATGATATTAAACAATTACTATAACGTGGAAAATGTGTTTCCATATTCTTTGAATTATTAAATGTCATGGAAAATATGTTTCCATATGTTTGAAATATGATATAAAAATTATGGAAAATGTGTTTCCATATGATTGAATTATGATAAGGAAAATGTGTTTCCATATTCTTTGAATTACAAACAAAGTATGCTTAATTGATTGTTATAATAATTTTATTGTTACAATTAATTATAAAGGAATTTGATAATTGAACGCATTCATGCATCATATGCATTGGTCGTTCAAAGAATCCGCAGAGGGGTTCTTTGAGGGGGTTCCCGGTGGGGGAACGCGCTTTATTGAGCAACAGACCTCTGCGGTAGTTTTATACCATGACCTTCTTAAGGGCTAAGCAGTGTGTCCTTAAGGGGGGTCCCGCAACACTTGTTAACCAGGAAGATATGTGACAAAGTGGATGATGCTTGATGTGGATAAATTATGAAGGCTCTTGAGGATGATGCTTGCTTGCATGACTACTATGGCTGTATTATGTATATGATATGTTTTGGTATTTTACATCTTTATATTTTATAAGATCTAGGTGCCTGTTGTAAAATATAATATGTATGGAACTCTGATGTTATGTATAATAATAAGAAGTTAATTATGTAAAGGTTGCGTACTCTGATATTGTATCAGTAACCTCTAGAATCAGGTTGTGAATCTCTTGATAATTACCAGGCGAAAAATAAGTTATCTAAGAGATTTTATATGGTGAGGGTAATTATCTTGGGATTTGCAAGTTGGCTCTAGGGCGTTACAGACGCACTTTGTAGAAAAGCTATTCATGTGGCAGCTTTAATAATAAAAGAATTAGAAATGATTGAACAATTTAGAGACTTAAACATAGTAGTTAAGGATAAATCTTTAGTAAATATGATTGTCAGAGTTCTAAAAATCACTAATTATTTTCTGGAGATGGTGTGTGAAAAACAAAGATTAGATGTATGTCTCCAAGAAATGATCGAGACACAACATAATAGAAAAGATCTGGGATTACAAGAAGGTTCAGATGGAGTATAGAGGATGAAAGGAAGAATATGTGTCCCAGAGGATGCAGAACTAAAGAAGATGATTCTAGATGAAGCTCATAAAAGCATGCTTAGTATTCATCCTGGATCTACGAAGATGTATTGTGACATCCTGGCGCTGTTGAGGGCGGGGAGTGATCGCCGGTGCATGGGCACGGACAAGGAGCGGCTCCTGGCAGGCTTCCAGCGGGGAATGTGGCATCCCGGGCACTGTTGAGGGCGGGGAGTGATCGCCGGTGCATAGGCACGGACAATGAGCGACTCCTGGCAGGCTTCCAGTGGGAGGGACACATGAACGAACCGAATACATACCAGAACGAGAGGGATCCAAAGACTATATAGGTATGGGACTATACAGTCGAGGATAGCTTAAAGAAATGAATTCATACTACCTATACCAACAAATGCATTAGCCTTTTCGGTAGCCTATCACTTAAGAACTCCAAAGTTAAGCGTGCTTAACTTGGAGTAATTCTGGGATGGGTGACCTCCTGGGAAGTTCTCAGGAAATGTGTGAGTGAGGACAAAAGCACATTGGAAAGGTCTCGTGTTGGGCTGTGGGGCGAGTCGTTCATTCCTGAAAAGCGGCTGGGGTGTTACATGTATCAAGATTTAAGAAAGGATTTCTGGTGGAAGAGGATGGAAAAGGAGATAGCTGAGTATATCTTGCTTAATATGTCAGAAAAGTAAAGTAGAACATCAAAAACCATCTGGTGGATTACAACCACTAGAAATACCAGTATGGAAATGGGATGACATTGCCATGGACTTTGTGTCAGGCTTACCTAAAACACAAAGAGACAATGATGCTATCTGGGTGATAGTCGATAGATTAACAAAATCAGCCCATTTTCTTCCGATCAACATGAAGCATTCACTTGAGAAATTGGCTCAAGTGTACATAAAGGAGATAGTGAGATTACATGGAGTACCGTCAAGCATAGTGTCTGATAGAGATCCTAGATTTACTTCTTGATTCTAGGGAAGTTTACATAAAGAGCTTGGTACCAGATTGAAGTTAAGCTCTGCCTATCATCCACAGACTGATGGACAGTCAAAAAGGACTATCCAAAGTCTGGAGGATTTACTGAGAGCATGTGTATTAAAACATGGTGGAAGCTGGGAACATTACCTTCCACTAATCGAATTCACATATAATAACAGTTATCACTCAAGCATTGGGATGGCACCATATGAAGCATTGTATGGTAGAAAGTGCTGGACACCAATCTGTTGGTTAGAGACAGGTGAGCACCTGACTCTTGGACCAGAAATTATCCAACAGACAACAGAGCAAACTCGGATGATTAGAGAAAGGATGAAAATTACGCAGGATCGGCAGAAGTCATATTATGATCAAAGGAGGAAGCCATTAGAATTCCAAGTTGGAGATTATGTATTCTTAAAGATATCACCCAACAAAGGAGTTGGAAGAGTGTTAAAAAGTAAGAAGCTTACTCCAAGATATATATGACCATATGAGATTCTGAAAAGAATTTGTAAAGTGGCATATCAGATTGCATTGCCACCTCACCTTTCCAATCTTTATAATGTGTTCCATGTCTCACAATTACGGAAGTATGTACCTGTTCCAGACCATGTGATCGAGACTGATGATATAGAAGTTAAGGAAAACCTTACGATTCTAGTAACAGCAGTGAAGATAATGGAGAGAGACGTCAAGCGACTAAGAGGCAAGGAGATCTTATTGGTCAAAGTAGCTTGGCAACAAGGAGATGAAATAAGCATGACTTGGGAACGAGAAGATGAGATGAGAAGTCAGTACCATGAATTATTCTAACAAGGTACGTTTAAATTTTGAGGACGAAATTTTTATAACGTGGGGAGAGTGTAACAGCCCAAATTTTTAATTAAATTTGAAGCAGTAATTAAACAGTGAAAAAAAAATTAAAGTTTCTCAGAAAAATAAGAAATGAATCCTAGAAAATAGGAAATTTAATACAAGGATATTTTTAGTCTGACTTAAAATGGAATTAAACGAAAATGGAACGTAGAATAAAATAAAATAAAAATCTTCTACAGTAAAATGCTACAGTAAAATACTACAATAAAATGCTATAGTAAAATGCTACAGTAAAATACTACAGTAAAACGTCATATGAAAAATCTTGTAACTTCATGAGAGTTCTCCATTCTTCCCACTGCCGCATTTCACTTTGATTTGCTACAGTGATTTGCTATAGTGATTTGCTACAGTAATTCGCTACAGTAATTTGCTACAGTGATTTGCTACAGTTATAGAATTAAACACACCAACATGAAAATAAAGAAATATATGTACACTTAATTAATTAAAATTGACAAATGAACCTTATTTAATTACTTTTTTAAAAAAATAAAAAATAAAAAAAATAAGATTAATGAGATGTCTCATCTAAATTAATCTCATTTTAAATTTAAGAGAAAGATAGATGAATAAATAACACTATTTATTAGTCTTGTTTTTTATTATTTTTTATGATAATGATTTTTCTTAATTATCGAAAGGTTACTAAGAAAAATAATAGAAAATCATGACGATAATGAAATAAATAAATAAAAATAAAGAGGTAAAAAATAAATACATAAAAATAAAAGGATGGAAAAATAAATACATAAAAATAAAGGGGCGGAAAAATAAATATATAAAAATAAAGGAGCAGAAAAGTAAATACATGAAAATAAAGGGGTAGAAACATAAATACATAAAAATAAAGGGGCATAAAAGTAAATACATAAAAATAGAAGGGCAGAAAAGTAAATACATAAAAATAGAGGGGTAAAAAAATGAATACATAAAAATAGAGGGGCAGAAAAGTAAATACATAAAAATAAAGGGGCAGAAAAGTAAATACATAAAAATAAAAGGGTAGAAAAAATAAATACATAAAAATAAAGGGGTATAAAAGTAAATACATAAAAATAGAGGGGCAGAAAAGTAAATACATAAACATAAAGGGGTGAAAAAATGAATAGATAAAAATAGAGGGGCAGAAAAGTAAATACATAAAAATAAAGGGGCAGAAAAGTAAATACATAAAAGTAAAGGGGTAGAAAAAATAAATACATAAAATAAAGGGGCAAAAAAGTAAATAATAAAAAAGGGTAGAAAAAATAAATACATAAAAATAAAGGGGCAGAAAAATAAATAAATAAAAATAAAAATACAAAAAATAAATAAATAAACTAATAATTACAGAAATATAAAGTGCGGATAAATAAAGTGTAGAAAAATAAATTAACAGAAATAAAAGTGCATAAAAGTAAATAAAGAAAAATAAAAGTGTAGAAAAGTGAATAAATATGAATAAAAGTACAAATAAGTAAATAAATAAAGACAAAAAAATGCAGAAAAATAAATAAATAGATAAATAACTACAGAAAGATAAAGTACGGGAAAATAAAGTGCAGGAATATACATAAAGAAAAATAAAAGTGCAGAAAAATAAATAACAATTAAATAAAGATAAATAAATATTCTTGTATTAACAAAAAATACCTTAGTACAAAGACAATTAAGGATAAACTAGAACGGAAGTCAGGAAATCAATTCCGTGTAGATTTCCTTTACTTTTGGCTTCGTTTGGATTCGATTCAAGGGTGTTTGGACACCGATTATAACACTTGGACTGTATTTTAGCTCACTAAAACTCACATACTAAGAAATACTAGAATGATGCACTCATTTTCCTAACAATAATTATATAACATAACTTTAGGAAATAAAAACTTCTAAGAAATCTCTCAAAAATTTAACACTCTTTACCCTCTTTTTTCTTCTTCCTCTCTCAATACCTTAACATCACCTTCTATTTATAGAAGAAAATTGGCCTTGGATTCCCCATAAAATGACATCACTTTCCTATTTTTGCAATTTATCCAAATTTGATGTCAATTTCCCCAATTTTCTCCAATTATCCAACCAAACTAGGTCCTACCTCAATTATCCACCGTAACCTACTTTGTTTTTTTCTTTTTCTTTTTTTTAAAAAATCTGATTTTTGTTTTTTTACCTCTTTTTTTGGGCCTATTTTCTTTTTTTTAGATTTTTTTGCCCATTTTCTCTCTTTTTTTCAGGTTTTTTTTTTGCCCTCTTTTTTTCTTAATTTTTTTTTTAAAATTCTAAATACAAATGAGTAATCACTTGCTCTTATGGAAATATAAATTATTTATTACACATGTGGCCATAAATAAAGTATCCAATAAAGAAAAATTGCTACCCACGCTATAAGGAGCCAGAAGGTAATCACAAAACATCGTTTTCCCTCCTTTATTCTTTCCTCTTGGCTTCGGCATCCATCGGTCATTGCTTGAGAGACATGAAGAAAGTTGATGAAATGAGAGGTGTGGTAGGAAATGAAGAGGGATTGAGTATTTATAAAAATGGAGAAGAGTTACTATTCTAACGGTCACTATGCAATTTTTTATTATTAAAATAAAATGTGATCCGGCGTGGCAACCTGGAATGGACGAGGTTCTAAGCACCGCACCACGTCACCAATAAGAACTGGTAAATCATAACCGGGGTCTGAAATCGTCGGTCAACTATGGACATTTCTCTCCACCCCGGTCGATAATTAAGCATTGGAGAATCTTCTACAGGTGCATCTCCGGTGTGTCTTGAAGTTCCAGTATGAATTAAGACATCAATTTTCACCTTAACTTGAGGGACCTCAGATTCCCACTGAACTGAGGTATAATATACCGTACTCCACTAAGGCGGTGTAAAACTTAGAGTTTGTGAGGTAACACCGGCCAGGAGACTGTGCTAGGACCCCGGTTAACGCAGTCAACATTGACTCCGGATGCCAGGACAAATCAAAATGAAATAAATATACCTTTTTTTCCTTTTTTCCTTTTTTTCTTTCTTTTTCTTTTTTTCTTTTAAATATATATTTAATATATATATTTTGCCAGATAAAAATAGATGTTCACAGCCACTTAGAGGGGCTCTAAAACCAGTCAAGGTAGGCTGCAGCCTAGTCAGTGTTACTGAACCTAGCCGATGTAGTGTCCTTTGAGGCCCACATCGGTTGAGGTGGAGATAGGGGCTGGTCTCAATTCATGAGGCTAGGGGCTGGTATCCGGGCCAGATCAGTTATTTTACAACAATGTTTAGAAATAGGCTATCTTCTTGTTTCCAAAGTTTCATAATTTTTCTCAAAAGGTAGATTTTTAGTCAAATATAAATGCTGCCCATGAAAATATGACAAAACCAAGCGGTTATATTTTTACATGATTCTTTGCAGCCATGTTTACAAAGGCATTATAAGGTTGTCCTTCAAGTTTCATTAGTTTTCTCCAAGGGAAAGTGTAGATTTTTCTAAAACAAAGATATTCGATGTAATATCCTAGCAAATGAAAACTTGTACCTGAAGCTTAAATTTTTGCCTTATTTTTTGTAACAATGCTTAGAAACACGCTCTCTTCTTATTCCTAAAGTTTCAAAAAAATTTCTCCAATGATGAATTTTTACGTAAATTTGAAGGCTAATGCCTACGAAAAATATGAGAAAACTAAGCAGTTAAAGTTTTGCATGACTTTTTGCGACCATGCTTAGAAAGACTTTATAAGGTTGTCCCCGAAGTTTAATTAGCTAATTCAAAGGAAAATAACAGATTTTCCTAAAACAATGATATTAAGTGTAAAATCTCAACAAATTGAAAATGGTTCTCAGAACTCAAATTTTTACATGGTTTTTTTTACAGCAATGCTTAAAAATATGTTATCTTTTTCTTATAGTTTCATAATTTTTTCCTAACGATGAATTTTTAGTCAAATTTTAAGGCTAATGCCCACAAGAAATAGGGCAAAACCGAGCAGTTGAATTTTTACATGATTTTTTTACGGCCATCCTTAGAAAAGCATGTAAGTTTGTCTCTAAGGTTTTATTTGTTTTCCCTAAGGGAAGAGGTAGATTTTTCTAAAACAAAGACATATAATGTAAAATCATAGTAAATGTAATTTTTGCATGGTTTTTTTGCAATAATGCTTAAAAACATGCTATCTTATTGTTCCCAAAGTTTAACAATTTTTCTCCAACAATGAATTTTTAGCCCATCTTGAAGGCTAGTGCCCACAAAAATTCTCAAAAAATCAAGCGGTTGAATTTTTGTACGATTTTTTACGTCTTTTCTTAGAAAGGCCTTGTAAGGTTGTCCATAAAGTTTCATTAGTGTTCTAAAAGCGTAGGGGCATATTTTTTTAAAACAAAGATATTGAGTGTAAAATCCCAACAAATGGAAAATGGTACTCGGAGCTTAAATTTTTGTGTGGTTTTTTACCGCGATGCTTAGAAACACCCTATATTCTTGTTCCCAAAGTTACATAATTTTTCTTCAATGATGAATTTTTAATCAAATTTGAATGTATTACACGAAAAATATGACAAAACCGAGTGGTTGAATTTTTGCATGATTTTTTGCACCTATGGTTAGAAAGGCCTTGTAAAGTTATACCAGAAGTTTCATTCGTTTGTCCAAGGGAAGGTGCAAATTTTACTAAAACAAAGATATTTAGTGTAAAATCCCAACTAATGAAAAATGGTACCCAGAGCTTTAATTTTGCATAGTTTTTTGTAGTAATGCTTAGAAACACTTTATGTTTTTGTTCCTAAAGTTTCATAATTTTTCTTTAACGATGAATTTTTAGTAAATTTTGAAGGCTATAATACCTACAAAATATATGACAAAACTGAGCGTTTGAATTTTTATAGGATTTTTGGTGCTCATGCTTAGAAAGGTATTGCAAGGTTGTCCTTAAAGTTTCATTCATTTTCTCCAAGGGAAGAGGTAATTTTTTCTAAAACAATGATATTCAGTGTAAAATCCCAACAAATGGAAAATGGTATCTGAAGCTTGACTTTTTGCATGGTTTTTTGCACCAATGCTTAGAAACACACTATCTTCTTATTCCCAAAGATTCATAATTTTTCTCCCATGATGAATTTTTAGTCAAATTTGAAAGTTAATGCCCATGAAAAATATTACAAAACAGAGCGATTGAATTTTTGCATGAATTTTTATGCCGATGCTTAGAGAAGCATTGTAAGGTTATCCCCAAAGTTTCATTATCATTTTCCAAGGGAAGTGATAGATTTTTCTAAACCACAAATTTTCAGTGTAAAATCCCAACAAATGGAAAATGGTTCCAGAGCTTGAATTTTTACATGGTTTTTTACAGCAATATTTAGAAAGACACTATCTTCTTGTTCCCAAAGTTTCATAATTTTTTTCTAACGATGAATTTTTAGTCAAATTTGAAGGAAAATTTCCCACAAAAAATATTACAAAATTGAGCGATTGCATTTTTGCATGATCTTTTCTGCCAATACTTTGAAAGGCCTTGTACGGTTTTGTCCAAAGTTTCATTAGTTTTCTCCAAGGGAAGGGTCAAATTTTTCTAAAACACAAATATTCAGTGTAAAACCCAACAAATAGAAAATGGTACCCAGAGGTCAAATTTTTGCAGCAATGCATAGAAACACGCTATCTTATTTTTCTTAAAGTTTCATAATCTTTCTTCAACGATAAATTTTAAGTCAAATTTAAACCCCCATGAAAAATATGATAAAAATGAGTGGTTGAATTTTTGTGTCTATGCTTAGAAAGACATATTAAGGTTGTCCCCTAAGTTTCATTTGTTTTCTCCAAGGAAAAGGGCAGATTTTTCTAAAATAAAGATATTCAGTATAAAGTCTCAATAAATGAAAAATTATACCTAGAGCTCAAATTTTTTCTTAGGTTTTGGTAGGAATACTTAAAAACACACTATCTTCATGTTCCCAAAGTTTCATAATTATTCTCTAAGGATGAATTTTAAGTCAAATTTAAAGGAATGCCCACGAAAAATATGACAAAACTGAGCAGTTGAATTTTTGCAAGATTTTTAGCGCCCATGCTTAGAAAAGCATTGCAAGGTTGTCCCTAAAGTTTCTTTCGTTTTCTCCAATAGAAGGGGCAGAGTTTTCTAAAATAAAGATATTCTGTGTTAAATCTCAATAAATGGAAAATGGTACCCAAAACTCGAATTTTCATATGGTTTTTTGCAGCAATGCTTAGAAACAGCTATCTTTTTGTTCCTAAAGTTTCATAACTTTTCTACAACAATGAATTTTAGTCAAATTTGAAGCTGAAAAATGGGCCAATCCAACCAATCTTGCTTGTATAATGGAAAAAGCCACTGGTTTATCTCTTCGTTGAACCAAATTAGCTAAGGTTTGTGCGTTAATGATCCCACGCTAAAGTTTCAATCAATTCCTGCCATTATCCACCCAAGGAAATTAAGAACATAAATCCAACAACCCAAACAAGATGTCCAAGTAAGAACATCATCGCCCACACTAATACTCTATTCATACCAAAAGGGTTATATCCATTGATAGGTTGTGAAGAGTTTAACGATAGATAATCTCTTAACCAACCTATCAAATTAGTTAAAAATAAGTATGGATTAATAAAATAAACATATAGTTTTGTTTCAGCGAAAATACCAATGTAAATGAAAACCCACCCACGAAAAAGATAAGAAAATCGAGCAATTGAATTTTTGGATGATTTTTTGCGCCCAAGCTTAGAAAGGCATTGTAAGGGTTTCCCCGAAGTTTCATTAGTTTTCTCCAAGGGAAGAGACAGATTTTTTTAAAATAAAGATATTCAGTGTAAAATCCCAACAAATGAAAAATAGTACCCAAAGCTTGAATTTTTGTTTGGTTTTTTTACAGGAATGCTTAAAAACATGATATCTTTTTCTTCTTAAAGTTTCATAATTTTTCTCCAATAATGAATTTTTAGTCCAATTTAAAGGCTTATGCCCATAAAAAATATGACAAAATCGAGTAGTTGAATTTTTACATGATTTTTTTACATGATTTTTTGCACCCATTCTTAGAAAAGAATTGTAAGGTTGTCCCTAAAGTTTCATTAGCTTTCTCCAAGGGAAGGGGTAAAATTTTTTAAACTAAAAATTTTCAGTGTAAAATCCCAACAAATAGAAAATTGTACCTAGAACTTGAATTTTTGCATGGTTTTTTACAACAATGCTTAGAAACACGCCATCTTCTTGTTCCCAAAGTTTCATAATTTTTCTTGAACGATGAACTTTTAGTCAAATTTAGCCCACGAAAAATATGACAAACCCGAGCGGCTGAATTTTTTCATGATTTTTTACATCTATGCTCTGAAAGCCATTGTAAGGTTGTCCCCAAAGTTTTATTCGTTTTCTCCAAGGGAAGATGCATATTTTTCTAAAATAAAGATATTTAGTGTAAAATCTCAATAAATGAAAAATGGTACCCAAAACACTAATTTTTGCTAGTTTTTACGGTAATGCCTAGAAACACGCTATCTTCTTATTCCCAAAGTTTCATAATTTGTCTCCAATGATGAATTTGTAGTTAAATTTGAAGGCTAATGCCCATGAAAAATATATAAAAAAATCAAGCAGTTGCTTTTCGCATATTTTTTGCATCCACACTTAGAAAGGCATTGTTAGATTGTCCCCAAAGTTTATTAGTTTTCTTTATGTGAAGGGTGAGATTTTTCTAAAACAAAAATATTCAATATAAAATCCCAACAAATGGAAAATAGTACCTGGTGTTCTAATTTTTGCATGGTTTTTTATTGGGATTCTTAGGAACACACATAATTTTTCACATACGATGAATTTTTAGTCAAATTTGAAGGTATAACTCAAGAAAAAATGACATAACCGAACGGTTAAATTTTTGTATGATTTTTTACGCCTATTCTTAGAAAGGCATTGCAAGGTTGTCCCTAAAGTTTCATTCTATTTCTCCAAGGAAAGGGGCAAATTTTTCTAAAACAAAGATATTCAGTGTAAAATCCCAACAAATGGAAAATAGTACCTAGAGCTTAAATTTTTGTAGGAATGCTTAGAAACATGTTATCTTCTTATTCCTAAAGTTTCATAATTTCTCTCCGACGATGAATTTTTAGTCTAAGTTGAAGGCTAATGCCATAAAAAATATGACAAAATCGAGTGGTTAAAGTTTTGCGTTATTTTTGGCACCCACCCTTAGAAAGGCATTATAAGGTTATCCCCAAAGTTTCATTTGTTGGAAAATTCCCAATTTAATCTTTATGGAATTCCAAATAAAACTCAATAGTCATTACGTTAGATTATCGAATAAGAGGAGTATAATAGGATTACCTGGATCCATTGATCTTGACTGAAGGTCGCAGCGGAATGGTTTATTGGTGCTATGGTCTTCCTCAGCCAAATCACCTAATTCCTCAATAGGACTTGATATTTCTCTTCGATGGGGCAGAAAAAATTAGGTTTATGATTTGACGTATTGGGGACCATGACCACTAGTTGATTATATACCTGTTAGGGTTCCCATTAAACCCTAACGGGCCAAATCCTGGTTTCTACTCATATAAGCCCATATTATTATTATTGATAGTCTAATGAGCTTACCAATATCAGATCACCTTAATTGAGCTTAATTAAATAGTCAATATAAATTCTATAAACAATATATCAGCCCATATTAATTATTAGAAATTAAAATTTCTAACATCATTAGCTTTCTTTAATGGAAAGGGAAGATTTTTCTGAAACAAAGATATTCAGTGTAAAATCTCAAAAAATGGAAAATGATACTAGAGCACTAATTTTTACGTGAATTTTTGTAATAATGCTTATAAACACGCTATCTTCTTGTTTCTAAAGTTTCATCATTTTTCTCCAACGATAATATTTTAGTCAAATTTAAAAGCTAATGCACATGAAAGATATGAGTAAACCCAGCGGTTGAATTTTTGTATGATTTTTTAGGCTCATTCCTAGAAAGGTAAGGTTTTCCCTAAAGTTTAATTAGTTTTTTCCAAAGGAATGGGCAAATTTTTTTAAAGCAAAGATATTTAGTGTTAAATCCCAGTGAATGGAAAATGGTACCCGGATCTCAAATTTTTGCTTGGTTTTTTCGGAGGAATGCTTACAACATGCTATCTTCTTGTTCCTAAGTTTCATAATTTATCTTCAATGATGAATTTTTAGTCAAATTTAAAGGCTAATACCCACGAAAAATATGAAAAAACTGAGCGATTAAATTTTTGCATGATTTTTTACGTCTATGCTTAGAAAGCCATATTAAAAGTTGTCCCTAAAGTTTCATCAGCTTTTTCAAAGGGAATGGGCAGATTTTTCTAAACCAAAGATTTTCAATGTAAAATATTAGAAAATGGAAAAGAGTACCTAGGGCTGGAATTTTTGTATATTTTTTATAGCAATGTTTAAAAACACGCTATCTTCTTGTTCCCAAAGTTTCATAATTTTTCTCTAACGATGAGTTTTTAGTCAAATTTGAAGGCTAATAATGCCTACGAAAAAAATAACAAAATCGAGCGGTTGAATTTTTGTAGGATTTTTGGTGCCCATGCTTAAAAAGGAATTGTAAAGTTGTCCCCAAAATTTCATTCGTTTTCTCCAACGGAATAGGCAGATTTTTCTAAAACCGAGATATTTAATGTCAAATCCTAACAAATGAAAAATGGTACCCGAAGTTTGAATTTTTGTGTGATTTTTAATAGCAATGCTTAGAAACATATTATCTTCTTATGCCCAAAGTTTAATAATTTTTCTTCAATGATGAATTTGTAGTCAAATTTGAAGGTAATTAGCCCACAAAAAAAAATAAGAAAACCAAGTGATCTAATTTTTACATGATTTTTTCGCTAATGCTTAGAAAGACATTCTAAGGTTGTTCCCAAAGTTTAATTAGTTTTCTCCAAGGAAAAGGACAAATTTTTCTAAAACAAAGATATTCAGTATAAAATGGTAGTAAAAGGAATATGGTACCTAGAGCTTGAATTTTTTCTTGGTTTTTTACAAGTAGCTGGTAGCAGGTTGCAGGTAGCCTGTAGCAGGTAACAAGTAGTAGGTAACAAGTAGTAAGTAGTAGGTAGCAAGTTAATAAGTAGCAGGTATAAGATACAGGTTAACAGGTAATAGGTAACAAGTAGCAGGTGGCAGGTAACAAGTGGCAAGTGGCAGGTAGCAGGTAGCAGGTAACAAGTTACAGGTAGTCGGTAATAGGTAGCAGGTAAGGGGTAACAGGTTAACGTGTAGCAGGTTGCGTGTTGCACGTAACAGGTAACAGGTAGCGGGTAGTATGTAGCAGGTTACAGGTTACAGGTACAGGTTAGTAAGTAGTAGGTTGCAGGTAGGAATTAACAGGTAGTAAGTACCGGTAGTAGATAGAAGGTAGTAGGTAGCTGGTGGTAGGTAGCTGGTAGCAGGTAGCAAGTAGTAGGTAGTAAGTAGCAAGTGTTAATATGTAGCAGGTTGCAGGTTGTAGGTAGCAGGTAGCGGGTAGCATGTAGCAAGTAGCAGGTTAACAAGTAACAGGTAGCAGGTTGTAGGTAGCAAGTAGTGGGTAGCATGTAGCAAGTAGCAGGTTAACAAGTAACAGGTAGCAGGTAGCGGGTTACAGGTTACAGGCTACATGTAGCAAATTGCAGGTTGCAGGTTGTGGGTACCAGTTGGTACTTTGTAATTGGTAACAGGTAACTTGATAATAGATCAATTTTAAAGTCAAAGTAACTAGTACCCTAATCCCTTACCAAACCCCATTCAAACCTAGAACCCTAACCTTAAGCCCTAACCATCCTAGTCCCAAAACCCTAAACAAACCATATTCCCTAAAAAACCTTAAAACCTAAATCCTAAACCTTATCTGTAAATTTTTTGGAAAAAATGATTTTATTGAAAATTATTATTTTATTGTATTACTTTATTAACACTCTCAACCACTAAACCGCGAATCATTAATTTGACTAATTCAATCACTTGTTGAGTTTATGAAATATTGAGTAAAACTAAATATTGAAATTGTTTGTTATCACCATCTAAGTAAAAATCCTTTTGAGAGAACAAACAAAAGTAACTTACCTGTCACTATTAATTTCTTAATAAAAATATAACATAATATACTAGTGATCAAAGGAGTAAATTCATTAATAATAAACAAGAACTTTGTGTCATGGTTTGTAGTTAGAGAAACAAATGCAAGAAAGGTTTTTCCTATTTAACTTAACAACAACAATCAAACTAATAAATAAGAGATGTCAAAATATCTTTTGAGTTTAGTTTCAACTATTAAAATTTATAGAGCATTGACTTAGATGTCAAGCCTTCAAGTTATTTATAGCATCAAAAACCTAAGACATTCTAATAAAATTTACTTGAGATTATCAATTAATCACTTTAGAACAAAATACAAGTATATCCACACCAATTTAGCATATTAACTATAGATAAAGTCACAAGATGTCACAGGTTTAATATCATAATATACTTACTATAACAGTTTAATCATAAATAGTAGTTTAGGCTTAAGGGTTTGGAGTTTATGGTTTAGGGTTTAAGGTTTAAGGTTTAGAGTTTTAGATTTTAGGGTTAAGGGTTTAAGATTTGGGGTTTCAGGTTCTAAGTTTTAGGTTTTGGGTTTCATGTTTAGGGTTTAAGGTTTAAGATTTAATATTTAGAGTTTGGAGTTTTAGATTTGGGTGGGGGGCTTGGGGTTTCAAGTTTGGGGGTTAAAATCTAGGGCTGGGGTTAAAATTTTGAATGATTTTCTGTGCCCATAGTTAGAAAGACATTGCAAGGTTGTCCTTAAAGTTTTACCAATTTTCCATAAGGGAAGGGGCAAATTTTTCTAAAATAAAAATATTCAGTGTAAAATCCCAACAAATAGAAAATGATACCCGGAGCTCAAATTTTTACAGGAATGCTTAGAAACACGCTGTCTTCTTATTCCTAAAGTTTCATAGTTTTTCTCCAACGATGAATTTTTAGTCAAATTTAAAGGCTAATGCCCATGAAAAATATGACCAAACTGAGCTGTAGAATTTTTGCATGATTTTTTACGTTCATGCTTAGAAAGGATTTGTAAGGTTATCCCTAAAGTTCTATTCTATTTCTCCAAGGGAAAAGGAAGATTTCTCTAAAACAAATATATTTAGTGTAAAATCCCAGCAAATGAAAAATGGTACCTAGAGCTCTAATTTTTGTGTGATTTTTTACAGTAATGCTTAGAAACATGTTATCTTCTTGTTCCCCAACTTTAATAATTTTTTCTCCAATGATGATATTTTAGTCAAATTTAAAAGCATGGCCTATGAAAAATATGACAAAATTGAACAGTTGAATTTTTACATGAATTTTAGCGCCCGTGCTTAGAAAGGCATTACAAGGTTGTCCCAAAAGTTTCAATCGATTTCTCTAAGGGAAGGGGCGGATTTTTTTAAAATAAAGATATTTAGTGTAAAATCCCAACAAATGGAAAATAATTCTCAGAGCTCAAATTTTTGCAAGAATGCTTAGTAACACGCTGTCTTCTTCTTCCTAAAGTTTCATAGTTTTTCTCCAATGATGAATTTTTAGTCAAATTTGAAGGCTAATGCCCATGAAAAATATGACAAAACCGAGCGGGTGAATTTTTGCATGAGTTTTTACGCCCATGTTTAAAAAGGCATTGTAAGGTTGTCCTCAAATTTTCATTCATTTTCTCCAAGGGAAGAGGTAGATATAATATTTAGTGTAAAATCCAAGCAAATGGAAAATAGTACCGAAGATCTAATTTTTTAGGTTGTAGCAATGCTTAGAAACACATTATCATCTTATTCCTAAAGTTTAATACTTTTTCTCCCATGATGGATTTTTAGTCAAATTTAAAGGCTAAAGCCCAATAAAAAAATATAACAAACCTGAGCGATTGAACTTTTACATGATTTTTTATAGCCACACTTAGAAAGGCATCATAGGTTGTCCCCAAAGTTTATTAGTTTTCTCCAAGAGAAAGGGCAGATTTTTCTAAAACAAAGATATTCAGTGTGATCCCAGCATATGGAAAATGGTACCCGGAGCTTGAATTTTTACATGGTTTTCTGTAGCAATACTTAGAAAGAAATTATCTTCTTGTTCCCAAAGTTTCATAATTTTTCTCCAACGATGAATTTTTAGTCAAATTTAAAGCCCACAAAAAATATGATAAAACCGAGCAGTTGAATTGTTTCATGATTTTTTGGGCACATGCTTAGAAAGGCATTATAAGGTTATCCCTAAAGTTTAATTAGTTTTCTCAAAGGGAAGGGACAAATTTTTCTAAAAGAAATATATTCATTGTAAAGTTTCAGCGAATGGAAAATGGTACCCATAGCTATAGTTTTTACTTGTTTTTTTTTGTAGGAATGCTTAGAAATACACTATCTTCTTGTTCCCAAAGTTTCATAATTTTTAATCAACGATTAATTGTTAGTCAAATTTGAAGGCTAATACCCATGAAAAATATGATAAAATAGAGCAGTTGAATTTTTACATAACCTTTTACGCCGATGCTTAGAAAGGCCTTGTAAGATAGTGTATGTATCAAAGCCGATCATTGTATGCATCAAAGCCGTATTAAATCCTGGGCTGCTTAGTCCCGCCATACATGAAGGTCCTGAATACGTGGCGTAGGAACCTTTCAGATACATCCCACTAACGTCGCTCTAGAAATATAGCCATCTGAGTCTATTTTCGAGCAGTAAGAGAGGCAAGATCCTCCATCACCATCTCTGCAACATACATGTTGTTCAAGTGGCCTCAATACTCAAGAGGGGGGGTGAATTGAGTTATAAAACTTTTGCTTGGAATGCCTTTGAAATTGATTTCTATAACCAAGTTTATGAGATTGTGCAAGTGAAATCAAGTAACAATGATATGCAATGCACTACAAGAGGTAAGTATTGTTGAGGCAATTTAGCAAACACTTGGTGTGCAATATCTAAAGTATAGCAAATTAAGCAAGTTCAAGTATGTTCTTCTTAACCAAATAATACCAATCAGCAAATATGCAATATATGGAAGTAAAAGAGTAAGGAAGAGAAGCTTGCAAACCGATGTAACGAGTTCCACCCAATCCGGTGTACGTCTCGCCTCTAAGTAACCCACTTAGAGGATTTTCCACTATTATAGACTAGAGATACAACTTTGAGCAATTGCGGCTTCCTAGTGTCCCACACTCAAGAACCCAATCCTCACAAGTATAAGGGCAACCCACCCAATCTCTCAATCTCACAATATCCCAAAGGTTGAGTCCACAACCTTTGTACCCACTCAACCTAGAGTGAATAACCACTCAACCTAGAGTGAATAACTTGTGTGTTTGGTGTTTGTTTACAATCAATACACTCTCTCAATAGAGCAAATATACAAATGAAAAGCTCTCCCAAATTCTAACTCTCAAGATGAGAGGATATACAAGTGAAGTATGAGATGCAAGAAATAGGCTTACAAAGCACAAAAATAGAGCTAAGGATTTGTTGCTTCTTGGTTCTTGTTGGTTGCTTGTTGTGCTTGTGTTCTTCTTGCATTTATAGAGCCAAGATAGTTGTTGAGGAGTCCCTAGCCGTTGCAAGATGATGGCTCTGCGTATAGTGGGATTTGAGTGCTTGTTTTCCACTTAAGTTTGTCTATTTAGTGGTGTTTCCCACTTTGTGAATCGATTCGTAGATCCTTGAATCGATTCAGAGTGTTCTGTTTTATGCATTTTGGAGTACCAGAGTCGAATGAATCGATTCGAGCTTTGTTTGAATCGATTCAGAGCATTCTGTTTTGGGTTCTTGGTCTGTCAGCATCGTGTGAATCGATTCAGGGTCCTTGTGAATCGATTCAGGACATACTGTTTGCAGTCTTAGTGACTTCCAGGGCTGTGAATCGATTCAGGGTCATGGTGAATCGATTCAACCCATTTTGTTTCTCATTTTTATGACCTCCAGGGCTGTGAATCGATTCACTCGTGCTTGAATCGATTCAGGCTCTTCATTTTGACATTTTCTCATGCCTGTTGGTCATCCATTTGAATCTAATGATGCATGGTTGCTTTCCTTTTGTTTGATTCATTTGTTTCTTCATCTCTTGAACCTTTGTGAGATCATTTTCCTCTTTTATATGAAGTCTCTAATTGTTTTTGATTTGAAGACTTCCCATTGCTTGTTTCCATTGTCATTATCAAAACCTGTTATCACATGCAAATACATTCTCCCCCTTTTTGATGATGACAACCAATGGCCATCTCTTAGGGTGTTTATTAGCCAATAACAAGTCATGAAAACTAATGTCTCTGTTTGTTTTAAGCAATTATTTCTTTTAAGAAAGTAGGTCTCCCCCTTTGTTTTTCAATAAAACCATCAAATGATCTCAAGCGTTGAAATAATGTCACACCTGTATCACATTCATATATATGTATCATATTCGCATATATCGTAAATATATCATATCGCACATGTATCGCACGTGTAGCTCTCTATCTCTCCATCTCTCCCCCTTTGTCATTATCAAAAACAAAAGTTGGAGGTATGCAGTAAATCGAGTAGTAATCACAGGCAAATGCAATTGAGATAAACCAAAATAATTAACAAAACGAGATAATTGTTCAACCGACATAGCAAAGTAAGAAACTAAGACGAGATAGTTGTGTAAATAATTGACCAAAACAGAAACCAAAGTAAACAACCAAGTCTGAAAGAGAAAAATAAAAGGAATAAAGAAAAATAACGATCAGTCATGGGTGCGGGAAGTGAATGCTGGATATCTGGGTGGCAAGCTCCGTGTATCGCTCTTCCATGTTGGCTTCAATCCTGTCCAGTCGAGTGTGGATGTTTGCTTCCATGGAGTTGAGGCGCTGGTCCAGGTGAGCAGTGAGTCTTGTGAAAAGATCATCAGTAGCAGTGGGTGGAGGAGGAGGAGCGTCATCTTCAACTTCATGTCGGGGACGCCTAAGAAATTGCCACCTGCCTTGGTATTCCACAATATTCATCTTAGTGAGATGAGATTTGCCAATAGGTGCCTTGGGACCGACCACTTCCTTGATCTCATTTTTCAAGTCCACTTTAAAATGGTGGAGCAATTTGGTAATGAGTATGGTATATGGAAGATGGGCGAGGTTTTGGGCTTCAACCATGTGATGCCTAACCAAGTCAATCCAATTTATGTCTTTCTCATTGACAATTGCCCAGAGCAGCAAGATTTGGGCCTCATTTAGCCTTGCATAATTTCCACCGGAGGGGAGGAGAATTTTGACAAGGACAAAGTGCAAGAGGCGGTGATGGAGACTTAAGGTGCCAACCGTGCTCGAGGGACCTGCAAGATTAAAGAAAGCTCTTGCCTCCAATGGATTATAATTCCATGCAAGAGGAGGTTCTTTGCCATGGAAGGAAGCGTTGCTAAGAGGGAGTAAGCCAACTTGATTCATTACCTCATTATCAAGAATGATAGTCTTACCTTTCACTCGGGCAATATAGCGAGCATCTTGAAGGCGTAAAGTGGAGTAGAATACACGAATGAGTTCGGGGTAGATTGCTACTTCCTCAAGAGCCATGAAGCCAACTAGATCTTGTTGATGTAAAGTGGTGAGTAGAGGAAGTCTAGATGCTTCAAAGAATGGGAGATCAAGCCAATGGGGAGAAATGAGATGTTTCTCAGAGAATGAAGATTGGTACCTTTCAAGATCCTTTTGGGTAGTGAATAATCTAGATAAATCAGAGTGTTGAGGCATGGAGGCTGCAGCGGTGTTTGCACGTTGTTTCTTGCGAGGTTGAGAGGAGGAAGCCATGGAAGATGAAGGATTTGAGTGGAAGGTTTGGAGAAGAAGTTGAAGAGATTAGAAGTTGAGGATTTTGAGAGGAGAGAGTGGGAGATAGTGGAAGAGTTAAATGAGGGAGTGTGAGAATTTATCAGCGTGAATATGCAGTAACTGACGCGTGAATCGATTCGAGGAATGCTGTGAATCGCTTCGAACGTTACTGATTTGAGAGAAATGAAAGGATCAGATACGTGAATCGATTCGAGTATGCTGTGAATCGATTCGAACCTCTCTATTTGAGGGAATATGGACCATCAGGTGTTTGAATCGATTCAAGGGGAGTGTGAATCGATTCGAACGATACTGTTTTGAGGATTTTTGAACCAACAGGTCTGTGAATCGATTCGAGGGGGTGCTGAATCGATTCGAAGGGCTGTTTCACTCAAAATTCATTTCTTTCCATTCCAATATATTCAAGGCATGAGGAATTCCATATAGGATCATTAAATCTCCATTTCCATGGGGTTCTTTTGCATTAATCACTAGTAAAGGTGTCATGCAACCAATACACAAGATGAAGTGATCACTTAAACACAATTTGTCATATCAAGAATACCCAATTCTCTTCTAATGTAAATAAATTGCTCTCTAGCCAAGGGTTTTGTGAAAATATCTGCTAGTTGCCTAGAGGTTTCAACATGTTCAAGCACACAATCCCCTTTTAACACATGATCTCTAATAAAGTGATGCCTAATCTCAATGTGTTTGGTCCTAGAGTGCATTACTGGATTTTTCGAGATATTAATGGCACTAGTGTTATCACATTTAATGGGGACTTTGTTCAAGGAAATACCAAAATCAAGAAGTTGTTGTCTCATCCAAAGAATTTGAGCACAACAACTACCAGCTGCTACATATTCTGCCTCAGCTGTTGACAATGCAACACTTGCTTGTTTCTTGCTATGCCAAGAAACAAGGGAACTACCAAGCAAATGGCATGTACCACTAGTGCTTTTTCTATCAAGCTTACACCCCGCAAAGTCGGAATCAGAATATCCTAAAAGATTACATTCAACGCCTTTGGGATACCATAAACCAACATTTTGAGTACCCACAAGATATTTCAAAATTCTTTTTACGGCAGTCAAATGTGATTCTTTAGGACATGCTTGATATCTAGCACACATGCATACCGCAAACATAATATCAGGTCTACTCGTAGTTAAATACAGTAAGGATCCAATCATACCTCGATATTTGGTGATTTCAATGTCCTTACCCTTTTCATCTTTGTCTAGATAGCAGGATGTGCTCATAGGTGTAGCTATCTCGTTTGCCTTGTCCATTCCAAACCTTTTAAGTAGTTCCTTACAGTATTTGGTTTGGCTAATGAACGTTCCATCAATGGCTTGTTTTATTTGTAGTCCGAGGAAGAAGGTGAGTTCTCCCATCAAGGACATTTCAAACTCTTTCTGCATAATCTTGGCAAATTCTTGACAAAGATTTTCATTAGTAGCACCAAATATTATGTCATCTACATAAATTTGTACCAAGAGGATGTCATTGTGTTTGCGTTTTATAAACAATGTAGTATCAACCTTTCCTCTTTCAAAGTTGTGTTCTAAAAGGAATTTGCTTAATCTTTCATACCAAGCTCTTGGAGCTTGCTTCAAACCATATAAGGCTTTTCTCAATTTGAAGACATGATTTGGAAATATATGATTTTCAAAACCGAGAGGTTGATCTACATAGACTTCTTCTTGAATGTAGCCGTTTAAGAACGCACTTTTGACATCCATTTGATACAGTTTGAAATCCATACAACATGCAAAAGCTAGCAATAATCTAATGGCTTCTAACCTAGCTACGGGAGCATATGTTTCTTCATAGTCTATTCCTTCTTCTTGGTTGTATCCCTTTGCAACTAGTCTAGCTTTGTTCCTAGTTATTATACCGTTTTCATCTAACTTATTTCTAAAAACCCATTTGGTGCCTATTATTAGATGATCATTGGGTCTTGGCACAAGTTCCCAAACTTCATTTCTTTCAAATTGGTTTAACTCTTCTTGCATGGCCAACATCCAATGTTTATCAATAATGGCTTCATCAATATTTTTGGGTTCTATTTGGGATACAAAAGCCAAGTGATTGCATGCATTTCTAATGGCGTTTCGAGTACTTACCCCTTTGGTTATTTCTCCAATAATCTTGTCCAAGGGATGATCCTTCAATGTTACCCAATCTTGTTGTGTCTCTATTTGTGTTGCACCTCCATCATTGTTGACTTCTTCTTCTTTGTCTTGTAAGTTCATTTCTTGGAAGGTACCTACAAGATCATCAACTTCCTTTCTCGGAGGATTTTGGTTAAGTTCATCAAATTTAACATGTATGGACTCTTCAATTGTGTAAGTCCGTTTGTTAAAGAGTCTATATGCTTTACTAGTAGATGAATAACCTAGAAAAATTGCTTCATCAGATTTTGCATCAAATTTACCAAGATTTTCCTTTCCATTGTTCAAGACAAAGCATTTGCATCCAAAAATGTGAAAGTAGGAAATATTTGGTTTTCGTCCTTTGTAAAGTTCATAGGGGGTTTTCTTTAATATAGGCCTTATCAAACAACGATTCATAACATGACACGCGGTGTTCACGGCATCGGCCCAAAACTGTTTTGAAATATTTGCTTCATTCAACATAGTTCTCGCAAGCTCCGCTAAAGATCGATTTTTCCTTTCAACTACTCCATTTTGTTGTGGAGTTCTTGGAGCCGAAAAATTATGTTCAATGCCAAACTTTTCACAAAATTTTTCAAAAGATTGGTTTTCAAATTCTCCCCCATGATCCGTTCGTATGGATGCTATTTTTAAGTTTTGTTCATTTTGGATAACCTTGGCAAGTTTCTTAAATGCTTGATATGCTTCATGTTTATGAGTAAGAAACAATGTCCATGTATATCTAGAGTAATCATCCACAATTACTAGACCATAATAGTTTCCACCAAAACTTTTGATTTTCGAAGGTCCAAACAAATCCATATGTAAAAGCTGTAAAGGTCTTGTTGTTGAAACAATATTTTTTGCTTGAAAAGAAGCCTTTACTTGTTTTCCTTTTTGACAAGCGTCACAGAATTTATTTTCAAATTTCAGTTTTGGTAAACCAATGACTAAATCTTTTGAAACAAGTTTATTTAAATGGTCTACATGAATGTGAGCGATTCTTCTATGCCAAAGCCATGATTCATCCTCTTTAGTTATAAAGCATTGTACATCATTTGAAGCAAGACAATCTAGATTAATCATGTAAATGTTATCTACTCTTTGACCAACAAATTTTATCTCCTTGTTTAGTTTATTTTCAATTATGCAACCATTTGATTCAAAAACAATTTTATAGCCCTTGTCACATAATTGACTAATGCTAAGCAAGTTATGTTTTAGTCCTTCAACATATAAAACATCATTTATGGAGGTGGAAGAGTTTTTACCGACATTTCCGATTCCAAGTATTCTTCCCTTTGTGTTGTCTCCATAAGTGACAAATCCTTTGCTTCGTGGAGTAAGTGATATGAACTTATTTTTGTCTCCCGTCATATGTTTGGAACACCCACTATCCAAGTACCAATGGGTGTTGCTTGCCTTGAAGCATACCTACAAAACAAAATCATTTTAGAGAACTAGGTACCCATTTTATGTTGGGTCCTTTAAGGTTAGCTTGTGGAGATGTTCCTTTGGGAACCCACACCTTTCTTAAGACCTTTGGTCCTAGTTTCCTAACACTACACTTATAAGCACTATGTCCTTTGGTACCACAATGATTGCATTTCATAAAAGGTGAGGAGGATTTGCTTGGTGATGCAAAGAAGTTTTTATAGTGCTTCTCCATTTTATGATTACTATGTTCTTGATCATATCCTAAGCCGGTTTTACTAAACATGCATTTTTGTTGCCCAAGAAGGATATTCAAATTATCTCTTCCATTAGTGAATTTCTCTAAGGTTTTGTTTAGATCTAGGACTTTATTTTCTAGATCTACACATTTCTTAGCAAAATTACAAGGTCTACTAATGGAACATATTTGAGCATTTTTCAATTCTTCTTTTAAACATTCATTTTCTTTGCAAACTTCCATAAGGTGCATCTCTAGAGTGTCACTAGTTTTCCTAGATGCTTTGAGTTTACTAGAGATTTTTGTGAATTTATCATACAATTCTTCAAATGCTTCTAACAGCTCATTTTTATCTAAGTCAAGAAGATTTACCTCGTTATCTTCTTCTTGATGATTTGCCATTAAGCAAAGATTGGCTTGCTCATCTTCCGAGTCGTCGGAGCTGCTCACATCATTCTCATCCCAAGCAATATAGGCTCTTCTTCTTCTTTGTTTGTCCTTGCCCTTCTTTTTGAGGTTTGGACAATCGGCTTTGAAGTGCCCTTCCTTGCCACATTCAAAACAGTTGGGTGAGGAAGAGTTTTCTTTAGTGATAGGTTTCTTACCTGAGCTTTTGAAGCTTCTTTGGAAGCGTTTGCCTTTCATGAATTTCCCGAAGCGTTTCACAAATAGTCCAAATTCTTCTTCTTCATCAAGTTCACTTCCGGATTCTTCTTCTTCATTTGTGGAAGTAGCCTTGAGAGCAAGACCCTTTTTCTTGGAAGATTTTTCTTCCTCTTCCGCCATCTTTAATTCTTTCAACTCTTGTTCTTGTTCCTGCAACTTACCAAATAAAGTGGCGAGAGACATTTCGTTTATGCTAGGAGATTGTTTGATGGCGGTAACTAGTGGTTGCCATTCTCTGTTAAGACTTTTCAACACTTTATGAATGAGTTCTTTGTTAGTGTAATTCTTTCCAAGTGTAATGAGTTGATTAATGATGAGAGTAAATCTTTTTTGCATATCAACAATCGATTCATGAGAGTTTAATCTAAAGCATTCATATTGACTAGTAAGAGTACTAATCTTTGAGTCCTTTACATCATTAGTGCCTTCATGGGTTACTTGAAGAGTATCCTACATTTCCTTAGCAGTTTGGCATGTCATTATCCTAAAAAATTCATCTTGACCTAAAGACATAGTAATAAGATTTTTGGCCTTGTAGCCATATTGGACTTTCTTTTCTTCCTCGCTTGTCCATTCATCTATAGGTTTTTCAACATTCTTGCTATCTATAGTATGCATCGGTATATAGGGACCATTTTCAATGGTATTCCATATTCTCAAGTCAATTGATTGAATGAAGATTTTCATTCTTTCTTTCCAAAACGCATACCCTTCCCCATTGAAAGCGGGAGGTCTATTTATCGCACCACCCTCGGGAAAAACATTTTGAGAACTTGAGGCCATTTAATCTCTTGAAGCTGTTAAGCTTGATCTACCAAGAGTCAAGCTCTGATACCACTTGTTGTTCAAGTGGCCTCAATACTCAAGAGGGGGGGGTGAATTGAGTTATAAAACTTTTGCTTGGAATGCCTTTGAAATTGATTTCTATAACCAAGTTTATGAGATTGTGCAAGTGAAATCAAGTAACAATGATATGCAATGCACTACAAGAGGTAAGTATTGTTGAGGCAATTTAGCAAACACTTGGTGTGCAATATCTAAAGTATAGCAAATTAAGCAAGTTCAAGTATGTTCTTCTTAACCAAACAATACCAATCAGCAAATATGCAATATATGGAAGTAAAAGAGTAAGGAAGAGAAGCTTGCAAACCGATGTAACGAGTTCCACCCAATCCGGTGTACGTCTCGCCTCTAAGCAACCCACTTAGAGGATTTTCCACTATTGTAGACTAGAGATACAACTTTGAGCAATTGCGGCTTCCTAGTGTCCCACACTCAAGAACCCAATCCTCACAAGTATAAGGGCAACCCACCCAATCTCTCAATCTCACAATATCCCAAAGGTTGAGTCCACAACCTTTGTACCCACTCAACCTAGAGTGAACAACCACTCAACCTAGAGTGAATAACTTGTGTGTTTGGTGTTTGTTTACAATCAATACACTCTCTCAATAGAGCAAATATACAAATGAAAAGCTCTCCCAAATTCTAACTCTCAAGATGAGAGGATATACAAGTGAAGTATGAGATGCAAGAAATAGGCTTACAAAGCACAAAAATAGAGCTAAGGATTTGTTGCTTCTTGGTTCTTGTTGGTTGCTTGTTGTGCTTGTGTTCTTCTTGCATTTATAGAGCCAAGATAGTTGTTGAGGAGTCCCTAGCCGTTGCAAGATGATGGCTCTGCGTATAGTGGGATTTGAGTGCTTGTTTTCCACTTAAGTTTGTCTATTTAGTGGTGTTTCCCACTTTGTGAATCGATTCGTAGATCCTTGAATCGATTCAGAGTGTTCTGTTTTATGCATTTTGGAGTACCAGAGTCGAATGAATCGATTCGAGCTTTGTTTGAATCGATTCAGAGCATTCTGTTTTGGGTTCTTGGTCTGTCAGCATCGTGTGAATCGATTCAGGGTCCTTGTGAATCGATTCAGGACATACTGTTTGCAGTCTTAGTGACTTCCAGGGCTGTGAATCGATTCAGGGTCATGGTGAATCGATTCAACCCATTTTGTTTCTCATTTTTATGACCTCCAGGGCTGTGAATCGATTCACTCGTGCTTGAATCGATTCAGGCTCTTCATTTTGACATTTTCTCATGCCTGTTGGTCATCCATTTGAATCTAATGATGCATGGTTGCTTTCCTTTTGTTTGATTCATTTGTTTCTTCATCTCTTGAACCTTTGTGAGATCATTTTCCTCTTTTATATGAAGTCTCTAATTGTTTTTGATTTGAAGACTTCCTATTGCTTGTTTCTATTGTCATTATCAAAACCTGTTATCACATGCAAATACAATACACACTCACTAGCTCTGCTACCAATGCGTGAGCGGGGATGACGTTGTAATCATATGTAGGAATGCTGTCGAAGGTAGATGGATGGGTAGTGGGGGAAGGTCAGTTGGGTCAGACATCGCTATGTTCGTCGGAGCCTGTCCAAGATCCTTTGGGGAGCCATCCTCTAGGTCCTCATCATCATCACTATCCCCTCTAGGTGACAAGGGATATACTTAGGGGTCAGAGACCTCGGTGGGTGCTGAGGTGGCTCGGGCAAAGGATGAGGCTCTAAAGGGTCCTCGTCCATAGCTACCTGACGTCCAGCAAGCTCCTCTAACTCTGTAGTGCTCGGAGGGAAAGGCGGATCTCCATAACGTCTGACTGTGCTCTTTATCATCTCCACGTCCTTCTTACCCTCTAGCTCCTGAAATGGTGTTACCACTGGTGGCTGCTCCTCCAGGATGTCTTCTGGTACCTCCGGGATAACTGGTAGTCTACTGGGTCCAAAATTGCCCTCTGCAAGGATCCTCACCCAGTTGTGTCGGGTGTAGGAACGTAAACAGATAGGAGGTCTGAAATAGAATGTAAGGGTGAACTCTCTCTTTTAAAGAATTGGAGGTTTGTCATCTTTGACATCCTCCCACAACATCTAGATAATTACGCATATAGTTCCCTCTACTCTCGGGAACCTATTTCCTCTAAGTCATCTCACATCAATCAATCATACCTTATACTTCTCCCTCCCTGTCTCTCATTCCCTTTCTTAGCCTAGTACCTTTCAAGATAACCTACATAGTGAATATCAATCATAATCACAAGTTATCAATGTCATGTAATGCAATGCATGGGTTCCATTACTTTAATAAATCTTTTCGTTATTTATTATGAATGCATATGGGCTCATTTTCATCTTATTAGTCATACACATCATCACTACCCTCAAAATTCGTCCTGTTCAGGCTGTCCTTGAATACATCGTTTCTAGACTAGAGCGATCAGAGCCCACCAAGTCCTTCATATTACATTACTAGGTACCAAGGACTCACAGGTCCCACACAAGAATAAATCCATCTTATCTTATCAGTCACATCATAATAGGACTTGGCTCTACACAATCCCAGCTACACTTTGTCTTTAGTCGAAGTACATTAGGCTTATCATGGACCGTCCGACATTGGGCATGAATCCAAGCCATTAGATGTCTGACCCAATTGTACTTCCAAGATCCTACTTGGGGATCGAACACGAATGTTCTCCAGCGTACCCCGGTGTATGCTCTAGTTTTTCAAAAGAATCATCGTATGCAAATGATGCATGTTTCACGCATGTTTTCCCTTTCTTACTCGTACTCATTAACGGTAGAGTCCCTTCAATGGTCCATTTTCATTCTTAACACCTTCTATTCCATTCTATTTTATCTTTTGGTAAGAGAAGGTGATTTACTGGGTTGTTTGAGGCTTTAGTATTTATTATGGGTAAATTTTTTCAAGGGTTTAATGTTCAATTTATAGGGATATCTCGACTCATATTGTTTCATAATCATTCGGTAATTAAGAATGAAAATGGCCAAGTATTAATCATTCACTTTATTGGGTACGTTCCATCATTTCATCATACTATCATCTCCATCTACATCATATTGCTTCTCATTGCATAGGGACTCTCTACCATAACGGATACCTCTTTTATCAGTCCTTTATCTCTTTATGAATTGACAGTACATCAAATATGCATATTTTATCATACTTATTGTCTAACCAAACATGTACATCACAACCAGCAAATGACTCACACAAGTCAATCCAACATATTGACTACACACAAGCAATTCATTCATCAAGCACACACACAGAGAATGCTTTATTTAGTCAATTCCTCGCCATGCTCCGGTGGTATTTATTTAACTACTCCTAATCGCCTCTTACCTGTTCGTCTCCCTATTATGGTCCGGATCATAGTTTATTTTGAAAATACTAAACATAGGGCTTTTTGTTCTTTATAATTATAGTCTTCATACTTTAGAATATTATTATGAATTTACTTTAATGAATATATATATATATATATATATATATATATATATATATATATATATATATATAACAATGGCAAGAATCTAGACCTACTAATATAACCTTTGGTGTAATATTAATATAATCATAGGTCTAAGTTATACCTATTTCTAATCAATACCTTCAATTAATATACTAATCTTGTTATCATATACTAGTTCCTTTTTGGTACATCGTTATCACTTTTACTATCATATACTTGCCATTACTACTCTAGGTCTAACTAACCCATTTATCTAAGTACTTAATTATTATGTATATAAGCAGGTCATTCTTCCTATTTGATATGGCCTAGTTTTATTTGAGGCGGGTATGATTTCCAAGTTTTAATATATACTAGTATGTGATGCACCAAACTTTTTATCCCTAGTTACTCTTCGTTAATTTTATTCTTGATCTAAGTAGTTAACTTATTTTGAAAATTTAAGTTCAACCTTCTTTTTGTCTAGATATTACCCATTACTAAAATTATACCCCATATTTACTATTTTTACATTCATCCTTACTAGTTGTAATCCTTTTTGGAGTACATTCTTGTAATTAACTTCATATTATGACCCAAATTCTCCTTCTTTCTTTATATAGTCTATTTATTATTTTAAGAACCTAGTTACTATTCTAAATTTCTAAATCTTGAACTAAGTGTAAAGCCTAATCTTTATTATAGAAATTGTTACTCTTACTAACTACACTAGTTTCATTTGTTACTTATTTCAATTATAAATTCTAAAACCCCTTCTACTAACTCTTATTATGCTTGATTACTAGAAACAATTAAACTCTTGAAGTTCAGACCAGAGGAAATTCATTATGCCAAAACCCCTTTATTTTGATTTCCCTAAACATCAGTTTGATTCAGTATTAGTCCGTGTCGGTATGGAGGAAATTGTTAAAAAGGAAGTTTAGAAAGAGAATGACAGAAGGTTTAGGTGGGTTGAGATTGGCCCTAATAACACAGAAGATCAAGAACAGGTCATATCTAAACTTCCTTTTAAGATGGTCAATCGATGTAAAGCCTTGATGAAACAGATTATATGTTTTTCTACAGACAAGGGCAACGTATTTGATCTTTTGCGAGCATGGGTGAAGATAATGTGGCCTAGCAAAGCAGACTGGCTTTTAGTTCTGAAAGAGTTGAGAATAATGGGCCATCCTCTTTACCTCAAGGTATTTCATGTTTTGTTTCCTTGATACAATGGTGGCATTATGGTAATGAGATTTGAAACTATACACTTTATCTAAACCCCTCTTAGTGGAATTTGCTCAACATCTACTTCCTTTAGGAATTTGTAAATTTATGTGTCTCAAATGATGTATAGTAATGCTTTATTTACCTTATTGATTTTGTTAGTTTTAACTGTAAAGTCCTACATAATGATGCACAATTGAGGTTTATGTAATTTACCCAACATAGTGACCTTAATAAAAAAAAGTAAATGTACATGCATTTTGGAAATTACTATGTCCTTCATATCATGGCTATATGATTGTTATTTGGAAGCAGAATGTAATTTTTTCCCTTTAGTCATCCAAACATCCTGGTATATCTAGTTTAAGAAGCAAGGGAGTAATTGATTTTATCTTGAAAACAATAAAAGGGAAATTTAGCAACATAGTATATATTCAAATATTTTTCACAGGTGGGTGGTTATTTCTTACTTGAATCTATGCAACTTATTTTGTTTGCTTATGAGTGAAATATTTTATTTCTTTTATTCCTTGCAGTCTAAAATTAATATGTGGATTTATACACATTTGTAGGTGGCAGAATATGCTCTTCTAGAAGAACCCTTTGAAGCCAATGTTCGTGACTATACAAAGATAATCCATTATTATGGCAAGCACAATCTACTTGAAGATGCTGAAAATACTCTCGTAGTCATGAAGCAAAGGGGGGGCTACATCTGTGATCAAGTAGTTTTGACTACCATGGTTCACCTATACAGCAAGGCTGGCCATCTTGACTGGACCAAGGAGTATTTTGAAGAGATCAAATTTCTTGGTGAACATATGGATAAAAGATCATACGGCTCAATGATCATGGCCTACATTAGGGCTGGAATGCCTGAAGAAGGAGAGAATTTACATCAAGAAATGGATGCATAAGAAATATACGCAAACAGTGAGGTTTACAAGGCATTGCTTAGAGCATACTCTATGATTGGCAATGCTGAAGGTTCACAAAGGGTGTTTGATGCGATTCAGATGGCTGGGATATCCCCGGATGATAAGATGTGTAGTGTTCTTGTTATTGCTTATGTTATGGCTGGTCAAAGTAACAAGGTTCGTATTACATTTGAAAACATGAGAAGAGCAGGTATCAAACCTACTGATAAATGCATAGCTTCTTTACTGGTTGCTTATGAGAAGGAAAACATGCTAAGTACTGCTCTAGAATTTCTAATCGATTTGGAGAGAGATAAAATCATGGTTGGGAAAGAAGCTTCTGAAATACTGGCTAGGTGGTTTCGAAAACTAGGGGTGGTGGAAGAGGTGGCACTTGTTTTAAGAGACTTTGTCAGCAGTCACCAGATAAACTAATGTAGCAGTTACTGAATTATAATTTATTAAAGCTTTGATGTCCCTAAGGATTGTGGAAGTACTGTTGTTCTCCATGTATTATATATTGTAATTTTAATATGCTCTTCAATGAAAAATTTTGAATTGTTAAGAAAATTATTTGCCATGATTAAAGTTCAAACCATTGCATGGCTTTGATTTAGTAGCTTGGGAGAGAAACTACCTAATTCTAACTTCGAAGTTTGAAGCAACCAACCTAGTTTTCAAATTGAAGAGATAAAAAAAGAAGAGTTTGCTAAATTTTAGTATGAGAGAATGAAATTATTTGAACTTTGAGGAAGCAATGTTTTTTTTGTTGGTTTCTTTTAACTTATGTTATTAATTAAACTTTAGTTGTGCAAGGTTTTCAAAGTTCTTCTGTGACAGAACTGTAAATGCGAAATTGTCGTTAACAGTATTGGATCGGTATTGATGGACCTGTCCAATTCAACTAACTAGTTATGGATAGTTAGATAGAACGACAATTTCTATGGGCCAACTCTAGAGGCTATACTGTTAGCCTTATCAAACTAGGAGCGGGAAAAAAACCTACGCAAACTTAGGCTATTGACAAAAAAAAATGCACTATTGAATTTTCAAGTTAAAGAAAAATCTCTATACCACTAAAGAACAGTATATTTTTCTGGTTTGATAAAGGGCATTTGGTGCAAATACAATGCTCAGTGAAAAAAGAATTTTGATAAAGGTATTTTTAGATATTGCAAACATTATTTGGAGGAATGACCATGACCTCAAATGGAAGCAGGCATTTGAATATGAAAATGGGAACTAAAATGTTACTTTTACGTTCAGCTATCTATTGTGCATAACCGTCCATTGAACAAATGAAATAAATGATTAGTAATGTTAGTGCACATCATTCAATGCATGCTCAGTGGACCAGATGAAAATGTGGCTTCTAGCCAACTTTGTTGGCATGTTGAAAAAAATGTCTATTTTGTAACTAGTTGAGGAAAAGAAGTTGTGAAAATAAAAAAAATCTAATAATTAATATTAATCTTTAACGTTGTTTATAATATTTAAAACATAATAGGACCAAAGGATTTTTTTTCCTTTGGCAAACTTTCGTTTGGTAAAAACCAACCCCATGTCAAACGTGCTGAAATAGACACTAGATAGGTATAGAAACTTAAAGTGTGCTTGGAGATTTAGGTGAAAACATATGAACCCTGGTGTGTTTAACCTTTACCAATCATCTTTGAGAGCTTGTGGTTCTGTAAAACAAAGGAATTATGAGAAAAAGAATCATACAAGTCAGGATTTGTCAATAAAATACTAACAAAAAAGTTAACATTGTTATAAAATAACTAAAAATTTATAATGGCCTAGAGGAAAAATATAAAGAGAGGACACACAAAGAAGAAGAGTTTATCAATGCTTAGAACCAAATTTTCTCTATACAATTTATAAAGGGAATGAGTCCCTTTTATAGACCAAGGTGAGGTATAATGGACATCCACCATTATATAAAATATTCATAATACTTTCCCTTGGATGTCCATATTTTAGAATGTGCTCATTAAAACCTTACTATGAAAAACCCAGTGGGATAAAAACCTATTGAAGAAAAAAGAGTATAACATTCTTTACAAAGTAAATAAATAATTAAATGTACAAGTATTTAATTCTCCCTTTCATTAGAACATCCATATCTAAACCGCCGAAGACCAATCTTCTATATTATTTATCAATATTTCATCCTTCATAAAAAAAATAATGATAAATAATATACCTAATAATAATAAAAATACATAAATAGGCATAAAACAAAAAACAATAATAAAACATACCTCCTAAAGTTTCATTATTTTTTAGTTCTGAGAAAATAAACAAACAAATGATTAAAAGATCATAAAAAAACAATAAGACGTCTTGTCTTAATTATTTTCTAAAAAAGAGTCTATTAATTTTATTGAGAAATATATCGTTCATAAAAAACAAATAAATAAATGAAAAAAGTAAAAAAATAATCATAAGAAGGGAAAAAAATAAAATTAAATACATCAACATGAAAATAAAGAAATATATATATACTTAATTAATTAAAATTGACAAATGAACCTTATTTAATTTTTATTTAGAAAAAATAATAAGATTAATAAGATGTCTCATCTAAATTAATCTTATTTTAAATTTAAGAGAAAGGTAGATGAATAAGTAACACACTATTTATTAGTCTTGATTTTTGTCATTTTTTTATGATAATGATTTTTCCTAATTATCAAAAGGTTACTAAGAGAAAATAATAGGAAATCATGACAATAAAAATGGATAATTATGTGTATATATATATATATATAAACTATTTGAAAGTGGTCAAACATAAATAAATAAATAGAAAGTGTAGAAAAATAAATAAATAAAAATAAAAGTGTAGAAAGATAAATAACTAAAAATAAAAGGGCAAGAAACATAGATAATTAAAAATAAAGGTAAAAAAATAAATAAATAAAAATAAAAATGCAAGGAAAAAAATAAAAGGGTAAAAAAATAAATACATAAAAATAAAGGGGTAGAAAAATAAATACATAAAATAAAGGGGTAGAAAAGTAAATACATAAGAATAAAGGGGCAGAAAAATAAATACATAAAAAGTAAAGGGACAAAAAAGTAAATACATAAAAATAAAGGGGCAGAAAAATAAATACATAAAAATAAAGGGGCGGGAAAGAAAATACATAAAAATAAAGGGGCAGGAAAGTAAATACATAAAAATAAAGGGACAAGAAAGTAAATACATAAAAATAAAAGGGCAAAAAAATAAATACATAAAATAAAGGGGCAGGAAACTAAATACATAAAAATAAAGGGACAGAAAAGAAAATAAATAGAAATTAAAGGGCAAAAAAATAAATAAATAAAAATAAAAATGTAGAAAATCAATAAATAAACTAATAATTGCAGAAATATAAAGTGCGGATAAATAAAGTACGGAAAATAAATTAACAATAATAAAAATACAGAAAAGTAAATAAAGAAAAATAAAAGTGCAAAAAAGTAAGTAAAGAAAAATAAAGGTACAAATAAATAAATAAAGATGAAAATGCAGAAAAATAAATAAATAGATAAGTAACTACAGAAAAATAAAATGTAGGAAAATAAAGTGCTTAAATATAGATAAAGAAAAATAAAAGTGTAGAAAAATAAATAACAATTAAATAAATATGAATAAATAAATGTGAATAAACATTCTTGTATTAATAAAAAATACCTTGGTACAAGAACAATTAAAGAGGAACTAGAACGGAAGTCGGGAAATCAATTTTGTGTAGATTTCCTTTGCTTTTGGCTTCGTTTGGACTCGATTCAAGGGTGTTTGGACACCGGTTACAACACTTTGATAGTATTTTGACTCACAAAACTCACTTACTAAGACATACTAGAATGATGCACTCATTTTCCTAACTATGATTACACAACATAATTTTAAGAAACAAAAACTTCTAAAAAATCTCTCAAACTTTTAGCACTCTTTCACCTTTTTTTTCTTTTTCCTCCTTAAATACCTTAACATTACCTTCTATTTATAGAAGAAAATTGGCATTGAATCCTCCATAAATGACATCACTTTCCTATTTTTCTAATTTGTTCAAATTTGATATCAATTTCCCCAATTTTCTCCAATTATTCAACCAAACTGGGTCCCACCTCCATAATCCACCGATCTTTCTTTTTCTTTTTCTTATTTTTTATTTTGAATTTTTTTAGATCTTTTTTTTAAGCCCATTTTAGTTTTTTTTTACCTTTTTTTGGCCCATTTTCATTTTTTTTAGATTTTTTTTTGCCTTTTATTTTTTTATATAAGAAAATCTGATTTTCATTTTTTTACTTTTTTTTTGAATTTATTTTTTCCTCTTTTTTAAAAAATAATAAAAAATTAAATTTTTTTCTAATTTTTTTTTGAATTCTGATTTTTTTGTTTTCGTTTTTTTAAATTTTTTTGGCCCATTTTTCTGGATTTTTTTTGGGGCTCTTTTTTCGGACTTTTTTTTTTGTTTTTTTGGCCCAATTTTATTTATTTTTTCATTTTTTTGCCCTTTTTTGATTTTTTTTAAAATTTTTTTCTTTTTTTTTGAATTGAATGCAAATGAGTAATCACTTACTCTTATGGAAATATAAATTATTTATTACACATGTGGCAATAAATAAAGTATCCAATAAAGAAAAATTGTTACCCACGCTATAAGGAGCAAGAAGGTAGTCACAAAACATCGTTTTTCCTCCCTTATTCTTTCCTCTTGGCTTCGGCATCCATCGGTCATTGCTTGAGAGAAATGAAGAGAGTTGATGAAATGAGAGGTGTGGTAGGAAATGAAGAGGGGTTGAGTATTTATAGAAATGGAGAAGAGTTACTATTCCAACGGTCACTATGCAAATTTTTATTAATAAAATGTGATCCGGGGTGGCAACCTGGAATGGACGAGGTTCTAAGCACCGCACCACGTCACCAATAAGAACTGGTAAGTCATAACCGGGGTCTAAAATCATCAGTCAATTATGGACATTTCTCTCCACCCCGATCGATAATTAAGCATTGGAGAATCTTCTACAGGTTCACCTCTGGTGTGTCTTGAAGTTCGAGTACGGATTAAGACATCAGTTTTCACCTTAACTTGAAGAACCTCGGATTCCCACAGAACTGAGGTATAAAATACCGTACTCCACTGAGGCTGTGCAAACTTAGAGTTTTCACCTAAACCCTAAACCCTAAACACCGGTCAGGAAACCGTACTAGGACCTCGGTTAATGTAGTCAACATTGACTCTGGATGCCAGGACAGATCAAAATGAAATAAATATACCTTTTTTTTCCTTTCTTTCTTTTTTCCTTTCTTTTTCTTTTTTTCTTTTAAATATATATATATATTTAATATATATATTTTACCAGAAAAAAATAGGTGTTCACAGCTGCCCCTCTTTACTTCTTTTCATGAAAGAATATAAGATCTATTCATATTATTGATGTAAAAAGAAAGTAAAGACGTGAACACCACTAAGAATTTAAGGAATATTTGACAGCTTTTGACAAGAAGTAAACAACCAAATGATGTTGTTCTAATATTTACCCTCGAAAACGAACAGTCTAAGGAAAAGCATCTGAGGCTTGGAAGGAAAATAAACGTCATGGGGAGTTGCTCCCAACGTTTCGACTAGACGACATAACCTAGGAATTGGTACTTGAAGCTTTGAAAGAAAGTAAATGATATATGGGTTTCCTTGACATTTTGAGCAGCCTAAGAATGGGTATCTGAGACATTGACACAAAATAGATGACCGGGGGATGCCCCTGACTGATTTTGATTGAAGTAGCCTAGGGAAGGATACCTGAGGCTTTGGCATGAAATAAATGGTTGGGGGATGCCCCTGACTGATTTTGATCGAAGTAGCCTAGGGAAGGATACTTGAGGCTTCAACATGAAATAAGTGACTGGGGGATGCCTCTGACTGATTGAAATAGCCTAAGGAAGGATACCTGAGGTTTTGACATGAAATAAGTGACTAGGGGGATGCCCCTGACTGGTTTGACTAGATGACATAGCTTAGGAATGGGTACCTGAAGAAAAATAAATGATTGGGGGGACACCCCTGACATGGTTTGAGTAGCCTAGGGATGAATACCTGAGGCTTGGACATGAAATAAATGACTAAGGGGAAAATATCTCTGCCACCGTGACTTACAGTGGAGGATAAGATTTCTTGGCATTTGTAAGAGGAAATTAAATTATATAAAACATGAGATTTATACTCAAGAAGAACCTGTTTGAGGTTGGGACTTTTGAAAGACTGAGATTTAAAAGAAACTGACTTTTTGGTCATATGACTTTACTGAAGGTTCCGAGTGAATACAAGGATTCCTTTTCATACCCTAGTAAATCACCTTTACTGGGGTTAGGTGATGGACTGAAACTGTTAATCTTGACTCTTCATGGGAACATTTGTCCTTGTTGTAACCTCAATCCTACATAGAAGAAATAGTCAAGTGGAAAACCAAAGATTAATGATCTCGTATCCCTCGGTGACATCTGCGATCTCCATAGGAATCCATATGACTCATGGCAGAGCGAAATGTCTTCAACTAGCAACCATTATATACTTAAGGAGTATCAAATTTCCCAAGATCAAAGTCACTTTGATCCATTTATTATTATTTCATTTATTTTGTTTGAAAATATTTCCCATCAATTAAATGATCCAGCAAAATGCTCATAAAGGAAAAAAAATATTACGAGATTATGACAAAAACAATTGTTAACACAAAATGTTATTTGGTGGAATTCTATATACATTTTTACAAGTTTCACATCATGACTCAAATTTACAAAGGACATCAGTATCTGCTTTGACTTGTGTATTGCTCCTGCAATTTGGATTCCCTTTATCAGGTATAATACTTCTTAACAGCATCTGAATTCACTGGGAAAGGTAAGTCATCACCATCCATATTGGTCAAAATCAGAGCTCCTCCTGAAAAGGCTTTCTTGACTATGAATGGTCCCTTGTAGTCGGGCCTCCATTTTCCCCGATTGTCAGCCTGATTTGGTAAAATCTTCTTCAAGACTAGTTCTCCTTCTTGAAACTGACAAGGGTGTACTTTCTTCTCAAATGCTTTCTTCATACGTCTCAGATATAATTGCCCGTGACAAAGAGCACTTAACCTTTTTCCTTCTATCAAGTTTAACTGGTCATACCAGGATTGTACCCACTCGGCTTCCTTCAACTTGGCATCCATGATTACTTTCAAGGACAGGATTTCCACTTTGATTGGTAGTACCGCCTCCATCCCATAAACCAAAGAAAATGGTGTTGCCCCTATCAAAGTTCGAACAGAAGTGCGATGTAAAGCAAAAGGAAGTAATTCACTCCAGTCCTTGTAGGTTTCAACCATCTTTTGAATGATCTTCTTTATATTCTTGTTCGCAGCTTCAATTGCTCCGTTCATCTTTGGCCTGTATGGAGATGAATTAAGGTGCTTGATTTTGAAATCTTCACAGAGCTCTTTCACCATTTTATTGTTTAAGTTTGTACCATTATCAGTTATGATTTGACTTGGCAAACCATATCTACATATCAATTCTTTCTTGACAAACTTGACTACCACATCTTTGGTTACATTGGCATAAGAAGCTGCTTCCACCCACTTTGTGAAGTAGTCAATGGCGACCAAAATAAACCGATACCCATTTGATGCTTTTGGTTCAATGGGACCAATAACATCGATGCCCCACATTGCAAAGGGCCAGGGGGCTACTAGGACATTGAGGGATGATGGGGTGCATGGATATTATCTGCATATGTTTGAAATTTATGGCATTTCCTGACATAGTTGGAACAGTCTATTTCTATAGTCATCCAGTAATATCCAGCCCTCAGTATTTTCCTTGCCATTGAGTGGCTGTTTGCATGAGTTCCAAAAAATCCTTCATGAGCACTCCTTATAATATCATTAGCTTCTGTGGCATCAACACATCTGAGGAGGACTAAATCATGATTTCTTTTATACAGTACATCCCCATTTAGAAAGAACCCCATAGCCAAACGTCTTAGAGTTCTCATATCATTTTCAGAAGCATTTAAAGGATACTCTTGATTTTGAATGTATCTCTTCATATCATAAAACCAAGGCTTTCTATCTAGTTCATCTTCAACCACATAACAATAAGCCGGCCTGGAACGTCTTTCTACCTCAATAAGGGGCATATCATATTCTCTACTCACGTTGAACATGGAAGCCAACGTCGCCAAAGCATCAGTCAACTGGTTATCATCCCGAGGAATATGATGGAAAGAGACTTCATCAAACCCTTTGATTAGTTCCATGATGTAAGCTTGATAAGGAACCAATTTACTATCCCTAGTATCCTATTCTTCTTTCAACTGGTGAATCACTAAAGCAGAATCACCATATACTTGTAGAGATTTCACCCTTGCTTCAAGTGCCGCCTGAATTCCCAAAACATAAGCTTCATATTCTGCAATATTGTTGGTGCAATCAAAGTAGAGTCTAGCAGTGAATGGGAAATATTTATCATCTGGAGAGATTAGAATGGCTCCAATCCCATGCCCCAGTGCATTCGACGCTCCATCGAACAATAGAATCCAGGTCTCCTTTGAAAACCTTTTCTCTTCTGACAACATCATGATGTCCTCATCAGGGAATTCAAATGACATAGGTTGATAATCATTCAAGGGATGGTATGGCAAATGATCAGCCAAAGCACTCCCTCTTTTAGCCTTCTGAGTGACATGAATTATATCATACTCAGTCAAAAGAACTTGCCAACGAGCTATTCTTCCTGTCAGAGCTGGTTTTTCAAAGATGTACTTAATTGGGTCCACCTTAGATATCAACCAATTAGTATAAGATAACATGTATTGCCTTAGGCGACGAGCAGCCCATGCTAATGCACAACAAGTTCATTCCACAGTGGAATATCGTGCTTCATACTCAGTGAACTTTTTGCTCAAATAGTAAATAGCATGCTTTTTTCTCCCAGACTCATCATGTTGCCCCAGTACATAACCCATAGATTCATTTATCACTGTCAAATACAATAGGAGTGGCATTCCCGGTGTTGGAGGAACCAAGATCGATGGGGATTGCAAGTATTGCTTTATTTTGTCAAAGGCCTCCTGGCAGTCATCATTCCATTGTGATGGTTGATTTTTACGAAGCAACTTAAAGATTGGATTACATACAGCTGTTAGTTGAGAAATGAAACGCGCTATGTAATTCAACCTTCCAAGGAATCCTCGTACTTCTTTTTCAGTGCTAGGAGCAGGTATTTCCATGATTGTCTTTACTTTATTAGGGTCTACTTCAATCCCTCTTTCATTGACTATGAACCCGAGTAACCTTCCAGATTTAGCACCAAAAGTGCATTTAGCTAGATTCAATCTGAGTTTAAACTTTCAAAGATGTTCAAAAAGCTTTCTCAAGTCATTGATGTGACCTTCCACTATTTTAGATTTAGCAATTATGTCATCCACATAAACCTCTATCTCTTTATGCATCATATCATGAAACAAGGTTACCATAGCTCTTTGATATGTTGCCCCAGCATTCTTCAGACCAAAGGACATCACTTTATAACAAAAGGTTCCCTATAAAGTGATAAATATTGTTTTCTCCATGTCCTCGGGTGCCATCTTAATCTGATTATATCCAGAAAATCCATCCATGAATGAGAAGATAGAGTGCTGAGCTGTGTTGTCAACCAAAATATCAATATGTGGTAGTGGGAAATCATCTTTGGGGCTAGCCCTATTTAGATCTTGATAGTCTACACACATTCGTACTTTTCCATCTTTCTTAGGGACTAGGACAATGTTGGCTATCCATTGAGGATATTTTGCAACAGCTAGGAAACCTATATCAAACTGTTTTGTGACTTCTTTGATTTTTAAAAGCATCTCAGGTTTTATCCTTCTCAGTTCTATTTTACAGGAGGGCATTCTGGTTCTAATGGTAACTTATGCTCGACAATACTAGCATCCAATCCAGGCATGTCTTAGTATGACCAGGCAAACACATCATTAAACCCAATTAACATCTCTATCAGAATCTTCTTTTGCTCGATGCTTAGAGAAGTACCGATCTTGAGTTCTCTTTTATTTTCTTCACTCCCCAAATTTATGACTTCAACAATTTCTAGATAGGGAGAAATTTCTTTATCTTCCTGATCTAGCAATCTTAATAATTCAGGTGATGGTTCATTATCTTCCTCATCCTCTCCATTCAAAATCATGATGTGAAAATGTAATTTTTTCATTTGATAGGGGGTCAGTTTCAGATCTACAATTTATTTAATGTAAAAGGGAATAAGAAAATGGTTATTAGGTTATTTGCAAGAAAATAGACAAGAATCCTTAGTGTGCATTTACTTGGATCATTATAATTGATAAAGAAACTTATTATTGAAAAGAAATGCCATAAGGCTTCGAACATAGTTAAAGGATCAAAGATCACAGAGTAATAAATTACATGTAACTGATCTCAGGAAACTCAATGGCCTCCCAATTACAAAGAATGGTGTCTGACGAACAAGGGTAAACATGACTTTCTTTTCCAAGAAAATCATTGCTGACTACTGCAACTTGATTAGGAGATGTCAAGCCCGCGCTTTTGAAACTCTTGTAGAGGTCACAAATGAGGGATCCTGCAGTTCGGGGTTCTCAATTTTCCAAACGAGCCATCCGTTTTTCCTTCTTCTCTTCAGCGACCTTTCTTTTTTCTGCTGGAGATGGGTAGTATCCTAACCCAAATCCATCCTTGTTTTCTTTAAGGTACAAAGGCTCTATTCTTCCACCCAAATTCTTTCCAAGTCCCTTTCCTGGCTCATACCCGGCCTTCATCATCATTTTTGTAATCATTAAAGATGCCTTAGGTAACTAAGCTATTGTCATCTTCTCACCTACATAGGTGGTATGGGCAATTTCTAAAGATTGGAAAGAGGTTTCCAAACTTTCTTCAGCAGCCTCTATATAGGGAGTGGACATGGGCTTACTGATTAGGAAATCTTCTTCACCAGAGATTATAACTAGCTTGTTATTCGTAATGAATTTCAGTTTTTGGTGAAGAGTAGATGGAACAACCCCAGCAGTGTGGATCCAAGATCTACCCAATAGACAACTGTATACAGGAATGATGTCCATTACTTGAAATAGGACATTAAATGTGCATGGTCCAACCTAAATAGGAATCTTGATGTCGCCTATGACCTCCTTTCTTGTACCATCAAAAGCCCTTACTACCATGGTACTAGGTTTCATATGTGTTCTGTCAAAAGGAAGCTATGTAAGAGTTGACTTGGGCATTATGTTTAGGGAAGAGCCATTATCAATAAGCACTTTTGTCAAGATGTAATCTCGGTATTTAACAGAGATGTGCAGAGCTTTGTTGTGACCTCTTCCCTCAAGGGGTATTTCTTCATCCGTGAAAGTTAAATAATCATTAGCTGTAATGTGATTGACTATTCCCCCAAATTTCTCGGGAGAAATATCTTGAGTCACATGAGCCTTGCTTAAGACTTTCATTAATATTTCACGATGTAGCTCTGAATCAAGCAACATGGATAGAAAAGATATCTTAGCAGGAGTACGATTTAGTTGGACAACTATCTGGTAGTTTCTTTTCTTGATGAACTTCAAAAATTCATAAGCTTCTTCATCTGTTACCTCTTGGGAAGGGTCTTGTTCTTTGTTCTTCCCTAGGTTGTTCCTCCCTGATGTTAATTCAGGTTCTTTCCTTAATTCTTCTGGAGAAAAAATCTGACCGCTCCTAGTTATTCCACTTACCCCAAAAATATTTGTAACCGAAAAAGATGGGTCATTAGTCGGGGGATGAGTGATCACCTCCGCTTCATATTTCCAAGGTACCGCGTGAGTATCTTTGAAAGCAAAAGGAGCAGGTACCTGAACTGTCACTGACTGGTGATTTACGACTAGTTCGGACAGAGATTTCTTAGTGTAATAGACCACCAAAGGAACGGGGGTGATTGGGCTTACTAAACCTGTACCATGCTGTCCATGGATCATGTTGACATCATTGCAAGGGCGACGATTGTAATATCCCGAATTTTTAAAATAGAGAATTAATTACCGGAATAAATATTAGAAATTGGTATATGGAGTATTTTATGTCCCAAACTATTGAGAATAATTAAATCGATAATTTTGAGGACTGTTAGAAAACTATGGAGATCGATTAAACTGAAATTAAGCCCGGTTGAGATATGGGTGTCGGACCAAGTATCTCAAAATGAGATGATATTGGTCACGGCTATTGAAAATATTATCGGGAATCTGAATATGTATTCGGAATAATTTTCAGACGATGTATTGAGCCCGAACGATGAACCTATTGGTTATAAAATGATGAAGTTTTAATGAATTGGATTAAAAAAAAAATTGAAAATCCTATTTTTCCTTTTCTATTCACGTTGGCGTGCTGAAGGAGTTGAACATTTACACTTTCATTTCTCCTTCTCTTCATCATCTTCTCCATTCTCTCTATTCCTCCTTTCAAAAACCCTAGCAAATTGGTGTCATCTTCATCCTTCACCATTTTCGTTTGGAGGAGCTTGAAGGAAGCTTGGGGCTTTGATTTCCTCTCCTATTTTCTCCTTATTTTCGCAACTCTCTCTCTCTATCGGAACCCATTTTCATTTTTGGGTTTTGAGGTAAGTATACCCATTTTTGCTAAGGTTTTGGTTAAAAGTATGTGGTATTATTTGTTTTGAAACCATGCATGTGTATGGATGTTCTTGAGGAGAGTATTTAATGCAAGAGTTTAATGTGGGTTGGTATGAGAATGAGGTTTCTTTGAGAAGTAATGAAGTGGATACATTTATGGTTGGAAGGAGAAGAATATTTATAATGGTTGTTGGAATTTTATGAAACCCTAACTTCATGAATCTGGGGGAAATGTATAATGGAGGTTGATGAACATTTATTGTTGGTAATAAATGTGAGTTATGATGAATAAAGGTCATTGGTGAAGGTAATTTGTTGGTGGAAGTCATTAATGGTGAAACCCATAAAAGGGTTTGGTTCTAGGGTACATAATAATAGAGGGTAGTACCTAACCGATGGTGGTTAAGGTGGATAAACTGAAATAAAAGAGGTTTGAGAGTTAAAATAATATAAACATCAAGTTATTGATATATATATAAGTATTTGAGTTTTAATGGGTAAGTAGAAAAATTGATTGTATATGTATTGTGATGTAGGAAGTGACCCCATTGACGAGGCGGGACCATCAAACCGCGTTGATCACTACTTCACTTGAGGTAGGAGGGGGTAACTTTTCTAAATGCATGATTTCATCCATTGATGATGTGAAAATATGTATATGTGATCATTTTGATGATTGTTTGAATGGATGATGTGGTAATGTTATGATTTGAATGCATTTAGAATGATGATTGTGATGTGGCATTGTGTTTGGGATAATATTGTGATGTGGTGACGATATTATTTTGATAAAGTATGATGATGGTTTAAAACCATGTGTGAAATGGAATTATGATGTGAATATCCCAAAGATATGTGCATGATCTATTGAATGTGTATGCCACTAACTATTGATGTGAATGAGTGAAAAAGAGAATTGGGATTGGATGAGAATGATGAGAATATTGTAATCCACCAAGTGGTGGTGATGAATGATTAATTGTGGAGTGACATCTAGGATGCATAGTGTGAGGATGCACTTGATTTGCATTTGCATTGCATCCATGGCATATCATAGCTGTCTGTGTGGAATATTAGGGGGTTCCACTAGGCAGGCCCAGTGGGAGGGCGGCTCAGTGCATGAGTGTATTGTGATTTTCCCCTGTGACTCGGTGTATGAGTCACGAAGCTGTCCATAGTTTGGTGACGAGGCACCCTATGTGGTAGGCCTAGTGGGCGGGCGGCTCTATGGTGAGCGAGTTTACCTCGGTGTCCGATGGGGCACGACTCTCTCGATGTGTGTTCGGGAGGGGCCCGTAGCACTTGTGGTAGTTGAGGCCACGATGTTGATCCGCAAGTCACAGGGTGACTACTGCTACAGATGGGCGAGAGCGGTTTGGTACTAGTAAAATAATGATGATGTAAGCATGCTTAAAAATTGAAATATATGTGTACATAATTTTTTTTCTACTGCAGTAGGGGCATAGTAGCACACCTATGCTTGTCCCACAATTGATTTAATGATATATTTTTCCCACAGTCGGATCCGCATTGTTTGATAAGAAATTCTTGTGTATATGCATTAGCTTTAAGAGCATTTGCATATAGCTAGAGATATGCCTAGTTGAAAGCCCATGGTGGCAACAGATGATTGAAAATTGAAAAGGGAAAGAGTTGAATACTAACCCTACGTGTGATTGGCAATCCAAATGATTGATATTGTGAATGTATACTTGAAACTATAAAATGTATTGTGTATAATGTATGATGTGGTGTAATGATGGCTAATTGTGCAAGTATACATGTATTTCATCATAATGTATGACTTTAATTCTTTAGGATTATGTTACTCACCTCCCCGTTGCCATTTTTAAAGTTGATGTAGGTATGACTTAAATCCTACAGCTTTTGGAGGCCGAGTTTGGAAGGAGGTAAATATGGATAGGAATGTGTAAGCCTTGGCCGGCATAAATTCTGTTTTGTAGAGTATATGGTGTTTATATACTCGATTTTGTAATGGTTGATAATTTTGGAGGTCATGGGAGAAAATTGGACATGTGTGTGTAAGGCCAATTTTCATTCATGACCTAAATGATGTAAAGGACAAAGTCATGATGCTTGATGATGTTGAATTTGATGTATGGATGATGAAAATTTATGAGTTATAGCTCCTTTGTGATATATACTTTGAGAGGCCAATTTTTGGGTGGTGAACTCAATATTGGTTGATATTGATATGGATATGTTGATTCAGCTTACCATATTGAGGAATGAATATTAATTATGAAATTTCTTGGCCAATTGATGATAATAGTGTGCATGATGTTTGATTGATTGATTAATTTGCAGAGCTCTCATATGGAGTTCATTCATAATTGAGGAACCAATAGGGTCAAAATGAGTTTTATGAGTTTTGGATAGTGTGTGTTGGTTCCAATAGCTTAAATACATGAATTGTGACTTATAGAAACTGGAGCGGGTCAATTCCATTGAGAATAGACCCCTATGTTACTCAAAAAGGCTCAAGAATGGACAAAACGCATTTATTTGCATAATTTTCTCATTTTTGAGAATTTTTGGGTGAGGCTAGTGGCCACACATCATAATTGGTGTATTTTAGTTGGTGTCAAAATTTGGTAGCGTTTGGAGTTGATATGAAAAAGTTAGGGGGGTTAGAAGTCCAAAAATAAGGCTTTTTCTGCATAAAACAGCAACTGTGCTGTCTCGAATCGATTCGAGGATCTCTAAATCGATTCGAAGGCTGCTGTTTTCACTGTTTTTGGTTCCAGGAAGGCCGGAATCGATTCATATGATCTTGAATCGATTCCAGGACCTCTGTTTGTATAAATTTGAGTTCCAGAAGCGTCTGAATCGATTCATACGAGCTTGAATCGATTCAAGGGGTCCTGTTTTCACTATTTTGCACTCCAGAATCATTTGAATCGATTCATGGGGTGTTTGAATCGATTCATGGACCTGTTTTCACACCTCTTCCCCTGTTTTGGGGTATCATTGGTATTGTTTGACTATATTATGATTGTACAGTGACCTATACGCATAATTAATACATTCTATCAATTCAATGGACTGTCCTTCGACCTCCTACCACTCCCCTTCATTTTCTTAATGTAATTGCACACTTCCGCTACTTCTTGTTGATGATCATGAGATTGATCATCCAAGGTTCACTCTTTGACTTAATTGTTCACCTTCTCATATCTTTATATATGAGATAGGTTATTAAAATAGGTCCAGGGGTTTGGTGAAAAATACTTCACCACTTTAATTATTTGATTTATTAATATTTTCAAAGACGCAAAAAATTTTCCCCTATTTTAATTGGGGGTTCGGGGCGTCTCAACCTGGTATCAGAGCATTCATTGCTCTTGATACGATTATAAATGATGTTGTCCATGTGCTTATTGCTTGTGGCTGATTGATTTGTAAATTATGTGGGTGAATTATGATGGTTGTTATTGAAATGAGACTATTACATGATTGTTGTTAAGCCCGGCCAGGCAATTCCTTTCTCATATTTACCTTCTAATTATGAAGTGCATTATGATGATACTTGTGTTAAGGAAGTTAATGATGAAAGATATATGTATGCACACTGGGTGAAGAAACTTTAAGTTTCTAATTATGTTTATGTTGTTGTGTATAGATTAAGTAATGGCGTATAGGCGTAATGCTGATACAGCCACCATGGCTGAAGCCTTTAATCGCTTTGCCGACATACTTGAACGGCAACAACAACCTATTGGTCAGCCGAATCAAGGCCTTGACCAATTTCTTAAGCGGAAGCCTTCTGAATTTCATGGAGGCTATAAGCCAGAAGATGCTCATGTCTGGATCCGTGACTTGGAACCGATATTCGCTAGCATGGAATGTACTGAAACCCAGAAGGTGGAATATGCAGTGTTCATGGTTTGGAATGAGGCCGAATCTTGGTGGATCCTTACCCGGAGGCGTATGATTGCTGCCCACACTCCTCTAAATTGGGAGAATTTTAAGGTGGAGTTTCTTAAGAAATACTTTCCTGCGAGTTATAAGAACAAGAAAGAGCTTGAATTCATGGAACTCAAGCAAGGTGGTATGACAGTTGAGGAGTATGCTTTGAAATTTGAAGAGCTATGTGTGTTTTATCCTCCCTTTCAGCAAGAGGGCACTAAAGCTTCGAAATGTGTTAAGTTTGAAAATGGACTGCGCCAAGAGATTAAGAAGGCGATTTGTCACCAAGAGATTAGGAGTTTTCCTACTCTTGTGGATAAGTGTAGAATTTTTGAAGAGAATGATATTGCTCCAAGGAACTACTCGGGGCATGATTACAAGTTGAAGGGCCGATCTTCTAGCTTCAAGAAGAAAGGCAACTTTAAGAACAACAGATGATTTGTTCGTGGGTCCTCTTCTTTTAGAGGTGGACGAGGTGGTGGAAGACATGGTGCCGTAGGAGGCCGAGGTGATGGCCAAGGGCTTCGTTGTTTCAGATGTGGTGGAAATTATTTGGCTAGAGATTGCAATCAAGAAGAAACAGTGGTGTGCTATAGATGCAACCAACCGGGGCATATCCGCCCTGATTGTCCTTTGAATGCTACAGATGTTGTGCCACGTGATAATGCAAAACGTGGAGGCTACGGTGCTTTTAGAGGCCATGGTCGTGGAAACGGTAATGGTGGAAGAAATGGCAACCGTAATGGTGGAAATGGTCGTGGTAATGGAAACGGCCGAGGTAATGCTAATGGTGGTCGGAATGGCCCAAATCGTGGTGTTAATCAACAAATGGCTGGAAGAGTCTTTACCGTGACCGGTGAAGAAGCTGCACAAGCTGAAGATCTTGTCCAAAGTGAGTGCCAGATATATGGTAATGTTGTTAATGTGATATTTGATTCGGGTGCTACGCACTCTTTTATTTCTGAAGAATGTGTGAGGCGCCTGCGAGTGCCTGTGAGTATGATGAAAGGTTCAATATTGGTGACTACACCGACCGGTGCTTGCTTAAGATCGGTGACTCGATGTGAGAATGTCGAGATGGACTTGGAGGGTAGAAAATTTGTTGTATCCCTCGTGTGTTTACCTATGAAAGACCTGGATGTTATTCTAGGCATGGATTGGTTGTCCGCCAATAAGGTTTTGGTGGATTGTCATAGCAAGACGGTGATTTTCCTAACCTCTAATAATGAAGGCTTTGATATGCGAGGTATCTCTCAGCTTCTTATGATGTTCTGTTTGGTGGATGGGAATGGTGTTTCCCAATCTGGTGGAATTCCTATTATTTCAGAATTTCCCGATGTGTTTCCGAAAGAGATTCCCGGATTACCTCCTCCACGAGAAGTGGAATTTGCTATCGATCTTATTCCAGGTGCAGAACCTGTTTCCCGAGCTCCTTATAGGATGTCTCCTATGGAGTTAGCTGAGTTGAAAAAGCAAGTGGAAGAATTGCTTGAACGGGAGTTTATTCGCCCAAGTGTGTCTCCTTGGGGTGCTCCCGTATTGCTAGTGAAGAAGAAAGATGGGAGCATGAGATTGTGCGTTGATTATCGCCAACTCAACAAACTGACCATTAAGAATAAATACCCTCTTCTGCGTATTGACGATCTTTTGGATCAATTGAAGGGTGCTATTGTGTTTTTGAAGATTGATTTGCGTTCTGGATATCATCAAATTCGGGTGAAGGCCGAAGATAGAAGACTGCTTCTCGAACGCGATATGGACACTATGAGTACGTAGTGATGCCATTTGGTGTGACGAATGCCCCTGCGATTTTCATGAGCTACATGAATCGCATCTTCCATGAATATCTTGACCAATTCGTCGTAGTGTTTATCGATGATATTTTGGTGTATTCCAAGAGTCATGAAGAGCATGAAAGACATCTTCGTCTTGTGTTGACTATTCTATAAGAAAAGGAGTTGTATGAGAAGCTCTCTAAGTGTGAATTTTGGCTGTCTAAAGTCCAATTTCTTGGACATGTTATTTCAAATGATGGAGTCGCGGTGGATAGATCTAAAGTTGAAGCTGTGATGGCTTGGGAAAGACCAACGTCCGTGACGGAGATAAGGAGTGTTCTTGGTCTTGCCGGTTACTACCGGAGATTTATTGAGGGGTTTTCCTGTTTGGCGTTACCACTAACAAAGTTGACTCGGAAGAATCACTCTTTTGTGTGGACCCGTGAATGTGAAGAGAGTTTCCAAGAGTTGAAGTTAAGGCTTACTACCGCACCGGTGTTGGCATTGCCCGACTTAACAAATGAATTTGTGGTATATTGCGATGCATCTAAGCTTGGTCTTGGGTGTGTATTGATGCAAAAGGAGCGTGTGATAGCCTATGCGTCGAGGCAATTGCGACCGCATGAGGTTAACTACCCCACACATGATCTTGAACTGGCGGCGGTGGTGTTTGCACTGAAGTTGTGGCGACACTACTTGTATGGCTCCAAGTTTGTGGTCTTTAGTGATCATAAGAGCCTTAAGTACTTGTTTGACCAGAAGGAATTGAATATGCGCCAAAGACGGTGGATGCAGTTCCTAAAAGACTATGAATTTGAATTGAAGTATCACCCCGGTAAGGCGAATGTAGTTGCCGATGCTTTAAGCCGAAAATCATTGCATGTCTCTATGATGATGGCAAAAGAAATGGAGTTGATAGAACAATTTCGAAATTTGAATGTGGGCGTGGAGACTTACACTCCTAAGAAAATGGTGTTGGAAGTGTTGAAGGTTACTAATGAATTTCTTGAATATGTGAAGACGCAACAACCCAATGATGAGTATTTGATTGAGATGAAGAAAACCCAAGAGAAAGGGAAGAATTTGTTCTTAGTAGAAGGTCGTGATGGTGTTTGGCGTGTGAAGGGCTGAATTTATGTTCCCTCAAGTGGTGATGTGAGAAAACGTATACTTAAGGAAGCCCACAAAAGCATATTGAGTATTCATCCAGATTCCACTAAGATGTATCAAGACTTGAAGAAGAATTTCTGGTGGCCTGGTATGAAGTGTGATGTGGCGAATTTTGTAGCATCTTGCCTTGTTTGTCAAAAGGCGAAGGTCGAACATCAGAGACCATCTGGTTATTTGAGACCGTTGGAGATCCCTGTCTGGAAATGGGATAGTATAGCTATGGATTTTGTTTCTGGACTACCCAGAACTCGTGCTGGAAACGATGCTATATGGGTGATTGTTGATAGATTGACAAAATGTGCTCACTTCTTGCCCATTAATATGAAGAGTCCTTTGGAGAAATTGGCACAAATATACATCAAGGAGATTGTTAGACTGCATGGCGTTCCGTCCAGCATCATATCTGACCGTGATCCTTGTTTTACTTCTCGATTTTGGGGACGTTTGCATGATGAGTTGGGTTCTAAGTTGAAGCTTAGTTCCGCTTATCACCCTCAAACCGATGGACAATCGGAGAGGACTATACAAAGCTTGGAGGATTTGTTGAGAGCTTGTGTACTTGAGCACGGTGGTTGTTGGGAGAGATTCCTCCCATTGATCGAATTCACATACAATAACAGTTTCCATTCTAGTATTGGTATGGCACCTTATGGGGCGTTGTATGGAAGGAAGTGTAGAACTCCCTTGTGTTGGCTGGAAGTTGGTGAAAACTTGGCTTTAGGGCCAGAGATCATTCAGGAAACTACAGAGCAAATTAAGAAGATACAAGAGAATATGAAGATTGCTCAGGATAGACAGAAAAGTTATTATGATAAGAGACATAAACCCCTTGAGTTTCAAGTGGGTGACCATGTATTTTTGAAGGTCTCGCGTGACAAAAGCATTGGAAGGGCGTTAAAGAGGTGGAAATTGAGCCCTAGATTTATCGGACCTTACGAGGTGTTGGAGCGGATTGGTGAGGTTGCTTATAGGATAGCACTCCCTCCGCATCTTGCTAATCTACACAACGTGTTTCACATATCGCAGTTGAGAAGATATGTTTATGATCCACTACACGTGATCCCTATGGATGAGATTGAGGTGCGAGATGACCTATCTGTTTCTCCTGTTTCTATTCGCATTGTCGGACATTCCGTGAAGAAATTACGGAACAAGTTGGTACCTTTGGTGGAGGTCGCTTGGAAACATGGAAATACTGAAACGTTCACATGGGAACGTGAAGACGATATCAGAGAACGGTATCCTGACGCATTCGAATCCGGTATGTGAAATTTCGGGGACAAAATTTTCTTTTTGGTGGGGTGGATTGTAATATCCTGAATTTTTAAAATAGAGAATTAATTACCGGAATAAATATTAGAAATTGGTATATGGAGTATTTTATGTCCCAAACTATTGAGAATAATTAAATTGATAATTTTGAGGACTGTTAGAAAACTATGGAGACCGATTAAACTGAAATTAAGCCCGGTTGAGATATGGGTGTCGGACCAAGTATCTCAGAATGAGATGATATTGGTCAGGGCTATTGAAAATATTATCGGAAATCTGAATATGTATTCGGAATAATTTTCAGACGATGTATTGAGCCCGAACGATGAACCTGTTGGTTATAAAACGATGAAGTTTTAATGAATTGGATTAAAAGAAAAATTGAAAATCCTATTTTTCCTTTTCTATTAACGTTGGCGTGCTGAAGGAGTTGAACATTTACACTTTCATTTCTCCTTCTCTTCATCATCTTCTCCATTCTCTCCATTCCTCCTTTCAAAAACCCTAGCAAATTGGTGTCATCTTCATCCTTCACCATTTTCGTTTGGAGGAGCTTGAAGGAAGCTTGGGGCTTTGATTTCCTCTCCTATTTTCTCCTTATTTTCATAACTCTCTCTCTCTCTATCGGAACCCATTTTCGTTTTTGGGTTTTGAGGTAAGTATACCCATTTTTGCTAAGGTTTTGGTTAAAAGTATGTGGTATTATTTGTTTTGAAACCATGCATGTGTATGGATGTTCTTGAGGAGAGTATTTAATGCAAGAGTTTAATGTGGGTTGGTATGAGAATGAGGTTTCTTTGAGAAGTAATGAAGTGGATACATTTATGGTTGGAAGGAGAAGAATATTTATAATGGTTGTTGGAATTTTATGAAACCCTAACTTCATGAATTTGGGGGAAATGTATAATGGAGGTTGATGAACATTTATTGTTGGTAATAAATGTGAGTTATGATGAATAAAGGTCATTGGTGAAGGTAATTTGTTGGTGGAAGTCATTAATGGTGAAACCCATAAAAGGGTTTGGTTCTAGGGTACATAATAATAGAGGGTAGTACCTAACCCATGGTGGTTAAGGTGGATAAACTGAAATAAAAGAGGTTTGAGAGTTAAAATAATATAAACATCAAGTTATTGATATATATATAAGTATTTGAGTTTTAATGGGTAAGTAGAAAAATTGATTGTATATGTATTGTGATGTAGGAAGTGACCCCATTGACGAGGCGGGACCATCAAACCGCGTTGATCACTACTTCACTTGAGGTAGGAGGGGGTAACTTTTCTAAATGCATGATTTCATCCATTGATGATGTGAAAATATGTATATGTGATCATTTTGATGATTGTTTGAATGGATGATGCGGTAATGTTATGATTTGAATGCATTTAGAATGATGATTGTGATGTGGCATTGTGTTTGGGATAATATTGTGATGTGGTGACGATATTATTTTGATGAAGTATGATGATGGTTTAAAACCATGTGTGAAATGGAATTATGATGTGAATATCCCAAAGATATGTGCATGATCTATTGAATGTGTATGCCACTAACTATTGATGTGAATGAGTGAAAAAGAGAATTGGGATTGGATGAGAATGATGAGAATATTGTAATCCACCAAGTGGTGGTGATGAATGATTAATTGTGGAGTGACATCTAGGATGCATAGTGTGAGGATGCACTTGATTTGCATTTGCATTGCATCCATGGCATATCATAGCTGTCTGTGTGGAATATTATGGGGTTCCACTAGGTAGGCCCAGTGGGAGGGTGGCTCAGTGCACGAGCGTATTGTGATTTTCCCCTGTGACTCGGTGTATGAGTCACAAAGCTGTCCATAGTTTGGTGACGAGGCACCCTATGTGGCAGGCCCAGTGGGCGGGCGGCTCTATGGTGAGCGAGTTTACCTCGGTGTCCGACGGGGCACGGCTCTCTCGATGTGTGTTCGGGAGGGGCCCGTAGCACTTGTGGTAGTTGAGGCCACGATGTTGATCCGCAAGTCACAGGGTGACTAGTGCTACAGATGGGTGAGAGCGGTTTGGTACCAGTAAAATAATGATGATGTAAGCATGCTTAAAAATTGAAATATATGTGTACACAATTTTTTTCTACTGCAGTAGGGGCATAGTAGCACACCTATGCTTGTCCCACAATTGATTTAATGATATATTTTTCCCACAGTTGGATCTGCATTGTTTGATAAGAAATTCTTGTGCATATGCATTAGCTTTAAGAGCATTTGCATATAGCTGGAGATATGCCTAGTTGAAAGCCCATGGTGGCAACAGATGATTGAAAATTGAAAAGGGAAAGAGTTGAATACTAACCCTACGTGTGATTGGTAATCCAAATGATTGATATTGTGAATGTATACTTGAAACTATAAAATGTATTGTGTATAATGTATGATGTGGTGTAATGATGGCTAATTGTGCAAGTATACATGTATTTCATCATAATGTATGACTTTAATTCATTTGGATTATGTTACTCACCTCCCCGTTGCCATTTTTAAAGTTGATATAGGTATGACTTAAATCCTACAGCTTTTGGAGGCCGAGTTTGGAAGGAGGTAAATATGGATAGGAATGTGTAAGCCTTGGCCGGCATAAATTCTGTTTTGTAGAGTATATGGTGTTTATATACTCGATTTTGTAATGGTTGATAATTTTTGAGGTCATGGGAGAAAATTGGACATGTGTGTGTAAGGCCAATTTTCATTCATGACCTAAATGATGTAAAGGACAAAGTCATGATGCTTGATGATGTTGAATTTGATGTATGGATGATGAAAATTTATGAGTTATAGCTTCTTTGTGATATATGCTTTGAGAGGCCAATTTTTGGGTGGTGAACTCAATATTGGTTGATATTGATATGGATATGTTGACTCATCTTACCATATTGAGGAATGAATATTAATTATGAAATTTCTTGGCCAATTGATGACAATAGTATGCATGATGTTTGATTGATTGATTAATTTCTTGGCCAATTTCATGGCCCTGTTTTCACACCTCTTCCCCTGTTTTGGGGTATCATTGGTATTGTTTGACTATATTATGATTGTACAATGACCTACACGCATAATTAATACATTCTATCAATTCAATGGACCGTCCTTCGACCTCCTACCACTCCCCTTCATTTTCTTAATGTAATTGCACACTTCCGCTACTTCTTGTTGATGATCATGAGATTGATCATCCAAGGTTCACTCTTTGACTTAATTGTTCACCTTCTCATATCTTCATATATGAGATAGGTTATTAAAATAGGTCCAGGGGTTTGGTGAAAAATACTTCACCACTTTAATTATTTGATTTATTAATATTTTCAAAGAGGCGAAAAATTTTCCCCTATTTTAATTGGGGGTTCGGGGCGTCTCAACGATAAACTTATACCAAATGTGTGTCAAGTAATTTTTGAAGCACTTCAATAAACTTTGCATCAATAGGCATCTGATTATGAACGTCCTCATTAGAACTCTGAGTTTCAGATATTAATCCTTTCCTTAAGAGTTCCTTATAAATCCATGGGAGAGGAGTTTTGATATCTGAAACATTCCTAACACGATCACTCCCCAAATCATGTGTTATTGTATTTACCCCAGCATTTCCATGATTAGGCAAAGGGTTGCTAGTCACATTTGGGGAGCCTTCTTCAAAATCCAACCACTTGGCATTTATCAAATCACGTACCTTAATCTTTAAGGCCATGCAATTTTCTGTAGAATGCCCCAGTGCCCAGCATGATAATCACATTTCACATTGGGATTATACCCCTTAGGATATGGTGGCCCTACGGGTTTTAGGGGACATCGTACAACAAGAGAACTTTTGAGAAGTTGAGGCAAAAGTTTAGTATAGGTCATAGGAATTGGATCGAATTAGATAGAAGGACGGCCATTATTTGGCTTTTTTGGTGAAGGACTTGAGTTGGGATTTTACGTCCATTGTTGGGGAGGAGGTGGTGGTGTATTCCTGAAATTATGGACAGGTGGGGGTCTGTATGATTGAGGATGGGGAAATGAATTTCCAGAAGCAGCAGCTATAAAAGGGTAAGGTCCGCATGGTGGATAATGAGGCTGGAAAGGGTAAGGGGAAGGATGGAACATTTTTTGATTATGTTGACCTTGATTTCCCATTACAGCATTTGTTTCTTCACCCTTTCTTCTTCCTACCCCTGTCATAGGTCTTCCTATTGACGGTGAACTTTGGACAACTTTTCCTGTCCTTAGACCGCTTTCAATTCTTTCTCCTACTACCACCATATCAGAAAAGCTTGATGATACACTCCCAAGCATCCTTTCATAGAAAGGTGCTCTAAGAGTGTCAATGAACATTACCATTATCTCTTTCTTTATCAGGGGTGGTTCAACTTGTGCAGCCATTTCCCTCCATCATTGAGCATATTCTTTAAAGGACTCAGTATTCCTTTTGGTCATGTTCTGAAGTTATAGTCGGTCTGGTGCCATGTCCATGTTGTATTTCTACTACTTTAGAAAGGCATCGGCTAGATCCTTCCAACAACGAATACGAGTTCGTTCAAGATAAGTGTACCAGCTCAACGCTGCCCCAACAAGGCTATCTTGAAAGAAATGGATCAACAATTTTTCATCATAAGCATATGCAGCCATCTTTCGACAATACATGGTTAAATGGTTACGAGGACAAGTAGTTCCTTTGTATTTATCAAATTCTGGCAATTTGAATTTAGGAGGAATTACCACATCTGGGACTAGGCATAATTCAGAAAGATTTGTTATGCCTAAACCACTTCCTCCCGCTACTGCATGTAACCTTTCTTCCATTTGCCCTTTTGATAAAGGCACTGTTGGCTGATCAGGATTTGGTGGAGGGACATGAGCTTTGTGTGACAAGTTTTGTGAAACACCTGCCTGTGGTGTTGGGCGACCATAAGGGAAATAGTATGGGGTTGTTTGTGGGTTTGGTTGTGTGGCATCACTTGGAATTTGATGGTTTTGTAGTGGAATTGTATTAGGTGGGGTGACATTGGGTGGAGCTTAAGTGTTTTGGGGAACAACTGTTGATTAGGTGAAATTCGGAGGGTTAGATATCGAGGGATTGGGAATTTATTGAGCAGCAAAAGGATTTTCTTGATTAGGATTATGATGCATGGTGTAATATCCTTGAGGTAGGCTATATGGAAGCCAGGCATATACTTGCTGAACATTCCCGTCTTGGGAAACAAAAGGTGGCAATGGCATACCATAAGGTTGGTGTGAGATGAATGAAGTTTCAGTGACTGGAGCAGGATTACTTGGGAGTATAGTCAAAGGTATCGGGCTTCCTTCTTGAGCTTGAGCCTGAGGAGCGGATGTTTGATCCCCGTTTCTTGTAGAGGACCCCCCTTCTGTACCTCTTTTTTCAAGAAGCTTAAGTATTCCCGCCATCTGTTCCTTGATCTGGCCAAGTTCGTTCCTCATCTCTTCAACTGAGCTTTCCTGCTCTGCCATGAGTCTTGCTTGCAGTCGGGTTTGATAAGGATGCTTTGAGCCCTTTCTCCCCATGATGTGAGTAAGTACAAAGAAATCCCCTTGGTACAAAAACAAATAATGTTAAGAGACGTAAAGTAAATACGTGATGAATTTTAAACATTGGTAAGCAAAGATAAACCTTTCTTTTAGAATGTATTTTTCTAAAGTACTAAGTTAGGAAAAAAATGGAAATTCAACATGAGATTTATTCATTGATCAACTGGTTCTAATACATTATTTGTTACAATAAATCAAAATCAATTCTCTCTCGCTCTAGCAATCGAGATCTTTATTTCATCCAATCGCCCCTTACAATATTGGATGAATGTTGCAATTTCCTCCGGTGTAGAAAATGGATTCATCATTGCTTCGGCCTTTTTCAACAAGTAAGGAATATATCCAAGTGTTCTATTAGCAAGACCGACTAGATTAGAAAACGGTTTCTCCAAGAATAGACAAGACTTTCCAATTTAACCCTCTCTAGGGTCATTAAACGTATAATCTCTTCATATCTATCTTTATCTTCCATGGCTTGCCATTTTTCCTCATTTATTTCACACTCTCAAGCACTGACGATATCTCTGACTTGTCGTTCCAGTTCATCAATCCGTGCTTGCATAAGGTTCTTTTGAACTTGAGCTTATTCTTTTCTCTTGGCTAAAATTTCTCGTAACCGCCCTTCGTTAGCCAATATATCATCTTTTGTTTCTCTTTAGTCTTCAATTGGTTATTCGCTGTTTGGAGGCATTGATCCAATTACATCATATGTTCTCTTTCAATTCGCTGCTTCTTACTGACATCTTCAAAGGCATTTTCTAATTCATACCTTTTTCTCTTAAGGGAAGCATTGTCTTGTTGAATTTTGATTAAATCATCCTCCAAAGCTTGGTTTTTCTTCGTCATTTCAACTAGCTTACTTCTCAAGTTTTCAATCTCTTCGCTTTCATTGGGAACTGGATTTTTCACATGAGCACCGTGATCTTTGAAGGGTAATTTAACAATGGCTACCCTATTTGAAATCCACCGGTGGTAACTTTTATTTGCAGTATAACTTCGAACACCAAATTCTTTTCCTTTCCTATGGACCTCGCCCCAAGCATCAATGACAGTTCGAATAACAGGAGCATTATTTCCCTCAATATAATAATGAAGAAAAGACGTTATTGTTTTTTCTTCTAGAGGCTGTATCATAGGATAAGCAAGTTGTCTTTTCACAATGCCAGAATTGTAATTGATGCATCCTTGAGTTCCCATGAGAGGCACATTGGGAAATTTCCCACAGTAGTAAATAATGGAATCCACGTTCATCCACTGAGGGTACCACCGAATCATGCTAGCAGATAATCCTGCCAGATGTCCTGCCCACTCCCTATTAGTCTTCCGGGATAACCTAAAGAGCTTCAAATCAGAGATAGGACATTCAACCTTGCCAACTTGATTGAAGACATGAGAAGTAAGCCATAGGTACAAGGCAGGTAGACAACAGACGATCTTCTTTCCATTCCGGTTGTGACAGGAATCCATTGTACAATAGATATCAGCCAAGACAGCAGTCATGGAACTTTCACCTCTAAGCTTTCTAGCTAGGAAAACATCAATTTCCTTGAAATCAATATAGTTATTAAGGCTCGGGAAAAGGATCACACTATAGATGGCCAATGCCAAAATGTCAATAAACATGTCCCATTCTTCTTTCCCTGCTTGACTGAGGAGTTGCTGCACAAAGAAGCTTAGTGCGAATCCTGAAATCTGGTTCCTGTTTAATTGAGCCTTCTTAAGCATTTCAGGATCCATCTTGAGAATACGAGCTACACTAAAGATTGAAGCATGATATTCGGTTCGACGATAAGGTTTCAGATCTTCTAATGGCAAGCCAAATATTTGTTCAAACTCCTCCAAAGTAGGAGCTAACTGGAAGTCTTTGAATGTAAAACAGCGGAGAGGAGGATCATAAAACTGAGCTAGAGTAGTAAGGGCCCCTTCTTGCACTTCGACCTCTAAGAATTTTAGGATCTTTCCATACTTTCTTGTAAAGGTCATTTTCTGAGTAATATCCATCCTTTTGCTTAAGGATAACAGATTGCTAGTATTTGATTTGATGACTTTGAGGTGTAACAAATTTTTCAATCCAGTTGCCTACACTTCTTGATCACTTGATCTTATGTTAAATTCCATTTTTTGTGATAATTACCAATGTTTAAACTTCACCTTTAACAAAAGAAATAAATGAATTAGATTAACAAAGAAAACAGTTTGATAAATATCCTCACATAAGAGTGTGATAATATTTATCATGACTTAAGTATAGAAAATACACATTTTTGATATTTTTTTAAAAAAAAATAAAACTTTGTGTGAATAAATAGAAGATAAAAGGAATGTTTGCCCAATTGTGTCTTAGACAAAGTAACCACCTAATTGGCTCTAAGGCTCTTTAATCGTGTTTCCTCAAAAGGTGATTGTGCTAATTGGTTCTAAGAAGGTCACCGGAGCTCTGATCTTTAGCTATGAGTCTTATGCAAAAAGTAGGGAATCCTACTTAGTGTGGACATCATAACTAAGATAACACCCTGGCTGAGATTTTCACACGAATCATGGTAGGACGTATCGTCCTAAATGACACCGCTAATAATCTCCCCTAGCCTACGTCTTTTGCGGGGCCTGGGAATAAGGTCCCATCTAATATTGTGTGTATTATGGTGAATGTGAAGTGTGTGGGGCATTCATACCTGAATTTTAACCCATTCTACACAATGAACAAACATAAGACAAAATAAATACCACATGTCTTCTACCCTATGGTTCTAAATTAAAACAATAAAGAAGGAAAAAAATATAAAATCTAAAATAAATAGAAGATTAGATGAACAATAAGAATATGAAGGATGAAATAATTAACAATCAATAAAATACACAAGATCAATTTAACGGGCTTGACTCTCAAAATTTCCCCAGTGGAGTCGCCATCTGTCGCGACCGGGGTCCCGGCGCACGATGCGGACTGGTTAAAGACAATAAAAGAAAATTGACGCTGCATTGAAATGAGACCCTTGAGAGGCCTAAAGAAAATAAAGGGGTTCAAGGAGTCGCCACTAATATTTATTAAGGAAAATATTAGGAAAACCTTTAAACAGCACTGATTTTTAAAAAAAAATGAGATTCTATTTAGTCCGGGAGTCGAATTACAGGAGGGGAAGGTATTAGCACCCCGCACTGTCCGTAAAAAAAAATAGTTACCCAAATTGATCATGCATAATTTTTTCAAAAAAATGATTATTAAATATTTTATCCTTCATAAAAAAAAGAAATAATGATAAATAATATACGTAATAATAATAAAAATACATAAATAGGCATAAAACAAAAAACAATAATAAAACATACCTCCTAAAGTTTCATTATTTTTTAGTTATGAGAAAATAAACAAACAAATGATTAAAAGATCATACAAAAAATAATAAGACGTCTTGTCTTAATTATTTTCTTAAAAAAAGTCTATTAATTTTATTGAGAAATATATGGTTCATAAAATAAATAAATAAATAAATGAAAAAAAGTAAAAAATAAACATAAGAAGGGAAAAAAATAAAATTAAACACATCAACATCAAAATAAAGGAATATATATACTTAATTAATTAAAATTGACAAATGAACCTTATTTAATTTTTATTTAGAAAAAAAAATAAGATTAATAAGATGTCTCATCTAAATTAATCTTATTTTAAATTTAAGATAAATGTAGATGAATAAGTAACACATTATTTATTAGTCTTGATTTTTTTCATTTTTTTATGGTAATAATTTTTCCTAATTATCAAAAGGTTACTAAGAGAAAATAATAGGAAATTATGACAATAAAAATGGATAATTATGTATATATATAAACTATTTGAAAGTGCTCAAACATAAATAAATAAATAGAAAGTGTAGAAAATTAAATAAATAAAAATAAAAGTGTTGAAAGATAAATAACTAAAAATAAAAATGCAAGAAACATAGATAATTAAAAATAAAGGTACCAAAAAAAATACAAGGAAAAAATAAAATAAAATAAATGGGTAGAAAAATAAATACATAAAAAAGGGTAGAAAAATAAATACATAAAATAAAGGGGTGAAAAAGTAAATACATAAGAATAAAGGGACAGAAAAATAAATACATAAAAGTAAAGGGGTAGAAAAGTAAATAGATAAAAATAAAGGGGCAGAAAAATAAATACATAAAAATAAAGATGCAAGAAAGTAAATACATAAAAATAAAAAGGTAGAAAAGTAAATATATAAAAATAAAGGGGTAAAAAAATAAATACATAAAATAAAGGGGCAGGAAAGTAAATACATAAAAATAAAGGGGTAGAAAAGTAAATAAATAGAAATAAAAGGGTAGAAAAATAAATAAATAAAAATGTAGAAAATAAATAAATAAACTAATAATTACAGAAATATAAAGTGCGGATAAATAAAGTGCAAAAAATAAATTAACAATAATAAAAATACAGAAAAGTAAATAAAGAAAAATAAAAGTCCAGAAAAGTAAATAAAGAAAAATAAAGGTACAAATAAATAAAAAAAGATGAAAATGCAGAAAAATAAATAAACAGATAAATAACTACAGAAAAATAAAGTGCGGGAAAATAAAGTGCTTAAATATAGATAAAAAAAATAAGTGTAGAAAAATAAATAACAATTAAATAAAGATGAATAAATAAATGTGAATAAACATCCTTGTACTAATAAAAAATACCTTGGTACAAGAACAATTAAAGAGGAACTAGAACGGAATTTGGGAAATCAATTTCGTGTAGATTTCCTTTGCTTTTGGCTTCGTTTGGACTCGATTCAAGGGTGTTTGGACACTAGTTACAACACTTTGACAGTATTTTGACTCACAAAACTCACATACTAAGACATACTAGAATGATGCACTCGTTTTCCTAACTATGATTACACAACATAATTTTAAGAAACAAAAACTTCTAAAAAATCTCACAAAAGTTTAGCACTCTTTCACCTCTTTTTTCCTCTTCATCCTCAAATACCTTAACATCACCTTCGATTTATAGAAGAAAATTGGCATTAGATCCTCCATAAATGACATCACTTTCCTACTTTTCCAATTTGTCCAAATTTGATGTCAATTTCCCCAATTTTCTCCAATTATTTAACCAAACTGGGTCCCACCTCCATAATCCACCGATCTTTCATTTTCTTTTTCTTTTTTTTTATTCTGACTTCTTCTTTTCTGAATTTTTTGGGGCCCATTTTACTTTTTTTTGACCTTTTTTGGGACTTTTTTTTGCCCATTTTCATTTTTTTCAGTTTTTTTTGGCCTTTTATTTTTTTATATAAAAAAATCTGATTTTCATTTTTTTACTTTTTTAATTCATTTTTTTCCTCTTTTTTAAAAATAAAAAATTAAATTTTTTTCTGACTTTTTTTTTGAATTCTGATTTTTTTATTTTCATTCTTTTTTAAATTTTTTTGGCCCATTTTTTGGATTTTTTTGGACTCTTTTTTTGACTTTTTTTTGGACTTTTTTTTGTTTTTTGGCCCAATTTTATTTATTTTTTCTTTTTTTGCCTTTTTTAATTTTTTTTAAAAATTTTTTCTTTTTTTTAAATTGAATGCAAATGAGTAATCACTTACTCTTATGGAAATATAAATTATTTATTACACATGTGGCAATAAATAAAGTATCCAATAAAGAAAAATTGCTACCCACGCTATAAAGAGCAAGAAGGTAGTCACAAAACATCGTTTTCCCTCCCTTATTCTTTCCTCTTGGCTTCGGCATCCATCAGCCATTGCTTGAGAGAAATGAAGAAAGTTGATGAAATGAGAGGTATGGTAGGAAATGAAGAGGGATTGAGTATTTATAGAAATGGAGAAGAGTTACTATTCTAACGGTCACTATGCATTTTTTATTAATAAAATATGATCCGGGGTGGCAACCTGGAATGAACGAGGTTCTAAGCACCGCACCACGTCACCAATAAGAACTGGTAAGTCATAACCGGGGTCTGAAATCATCAGTCAACTATAGAGATTTCTCTCCACCCCGATCGATAATTAAGCATTGGAGAATCTTCTACAGGTTCACCTACGGTGTGTCTTGAAGTTCGAGTACGGATTAAGACATTAGTTTTCACCTTAACTTGAAGAACCTCGGATTCCCACAGAATTAAGATATAAAATATCGTACTCCACTGAGGCTGTGCAAACTTAGAATTTTCACCTAAACCCTAAACCCTAAACATCGGTCAGGAGACCGTGCTAGGACCCCGGTTAATGCAGTCAACATTGACTCCGGATGCCAAGACAGATCAAAATGAAATAAATATACCTTTTTTTTCTTTTCTTTTTCTTTTCTTTCTTTTTCTTTTTTCTTTTAAATATATATATATTTAATATATATATTTTGCCAAACAAAAATAGGTGTTCACAATTATGAGTAAAGAAAAATTTTAGTGAAATATGCTTTGTCCTATCTCCTTTGATATAACCCTCCTTTAACTGAGAAATACAAGTTGCATTATCTTCACATAAGATTGTTGGTGGTAATTTTCCAGTATGCAAGCCACAGATTTCTTGAATATGTTGAATCATAGATCTCAACCAAACATATTCCTGGCTTGCTTCATGTAATGCTAAAATTTCAGCATGATTAGATGATATTGTTGTGATCATTTGTTTTATGGATCTCCATGAAATTGTTGTACCACCACATGTAAACAAATATCCTGTTTGTGATCGACCATTATGAGGATCAGACAAATACCCCGCATCTGCATAACCAATTAGGTTTACCTTAGATATATATGGGAAAAATAAGCATGTGTCCGTTGTACCTCTAAGGTAGTGAAATATGTGCTTAATCTCATTCCAATGTCTTTTGTGGGTAAAGAACTATGTCTTGCTAACAAATTAATAACAAATAATATATCAGGTCGTGTATGACTAGCAAGATACATTAGTGCACCAATTGCACTGAGATATTGTATTTTAGGACCAAGTAGTTCTTTATTTTTCTCTTGAGGTCGAAAAGGATCTTTGCTCATTTCAAGTGACCTTACAACCATTGGACTGCTCAATGGGTGTGATTTATCCATATAGAACCGTTTTAGCACCTTTTCTGTGTAAGTCTTTTGGTGCATTAAAATTCCTTCCTTTAAATATTCTAATTGTAACCCGAAACAAAACTTTGTTTCCCCCAAGTCTTTCATCTCGAATTCCTTTTTCAAGCAGTTTACAGCCTTTGAGAGCTCTTCAGGAGTTACGATGATGTTTAAATCATCTACATAGATAGCAATTATAACGAACTCTTTCCCGAATCTTTTCATAAAAGCACATGAACAAATCGGGTCATTTTTATACCCTTCTTTCAATAAGTATTCACTGAGACAATTATATCACATACGTCCAGATTGCTTTAGTCCATAAAGGGATTTATTCAATTTAATTGAATAATTTTCTCGAGAATTTGTTTTGTATGCTTCAGGCAAATTAAATCATTCAGGGAGTTTCATATAGATGTTATTTTCAAGTGAGTCATAAATATACTGTAAAAACATCCATAAGGCGTAAATCAAGTTTTTCACAAATTGTCAAACTAATTAAGTATCAAAAAGTACTTATATCCATCACTGGTGAATATATTTCTTCAAAATCAATACCAGGTCTTTGTGAGAAACCTTGTGCAACAAGTCTTGCTTTATATCGCATAATTTCACCATTTTCATTTCTTTTTCTCGTAAAGACCCATTTGTATCCAACTGGTTTTACATCTTCAGGTGTTTGGACTACAGGTCCAAAAATTTTTCATTTTGGAAGTGAGTTTAATTCTTCTTATATTGCATATTTCCACTTTGGCCAACCATTTCTTTGTACACATTCCTTAACAGATTTTGGCTCTTGATTCGTATCATCATTTATAATATCAAGAGCTACTTGAATGTAAAAATTTTATCAACATTAACTTCATGTTGATTCCATTGTATTCCATCCATGACATAATTTATAGAGATCTCTTTATTATTATCAATTTCAGGTACCTCGGTTTCTTCTGGATTTAAAACCTTTATTATGTCAGGAGACTCTTCTGGAGTCTTTATATCCTCGATTCGACTATCCTCTTTATTTACTGAGGGTTTTTCTCTTTAAAACCATCAGGTTAACAGGGCCCGCAAGCGCACAGGTTATGTCGCGTAATATAAAAGATTATCGTTCTCCACAGGGACTATTTTCAAAGTACCAGCATATTGAAATTTACTTATCCACACAATTGATTTTTAATGTTTTTGTAAAATAAAACACAAATTAAAAATAAATTTAGAAACAAAATTTACTTGACACTTAAAAAATTAGAGTTGAGAGTATCTTGGGATTTCGGGGGATCAAGATTCTATTTTATGTTAATGAATTTTAACTTTTCATAAATAAGAATCAAATTAAGTTTTCCAAGGCGGATTTTCCTTAAGCTAATTAATATGTTCCTCTCGGAATCCTATTAATGTACCTAACCTATGGAAAGCGCTGCTTAATCCTTAGAAAAGGCCCATTATCGTTTTGTGAAAATCCCTTATTTATTCCCCAAAAGATTTTTATTACTTTCACGATTTTACCGAGGTCACAAAAAGTATTTCAAAACCTTAGGCTTAGTTCAAAAACTTTTCAGTAACAATAAATCTCTCGATTCTATTAATTACTTAAACTTACTAATATACCCGCAAGTATACAGTTTTATCACTTAGGTTCTTGTTAGGAATTACTAAGAGCATTGAGCATTTTTTGAACTAAATGGAAAACAGAAATTTATTTAATTTAAAGTCAAAATAACATTATCATAAAATATTATCACACCCCCTTCATCCCAAGATAATTAATTTAGTTACTCATGAAATAATTCAAATTCATATACATGATGGAAAAATAAAACATACAAGACATGGTAAAAATAAAGACTTATTGGTTTCTCCAAAAGCTCAAAATAATTTTACCACTGTATTTCCTTGTTGCAATATTCCTCCACCAATTACAAATTGGAACACTCAATTTCACAACCCTCACAACTCTTACAAAACAGAAAGAAAAAGAAAATAAAAAGAGAAAGAAACGGGACAGAGAAAGAAAGCGAAAGAGAAAGAAAAGAAAGGAACAAAGTGAATGAAGACTGGATATCAAAGGCGACGCTCTAATGGCTTCAGACCTCCCCCCTATTTATAGGAATCTGGACGTCAATAATCATGGGGAACGGCGGCTAGTGGGACTTCTCTTTTGTCTTCTCGTCAGCCGCCCCACAAGATCAATAAATCAACTTGGATGGTGCGTTGGTGTGTGATGGAGAAACAGCCTGGACCTCGATAACCATAGGGAACAACAGCTAGTGGGATTTTCTTATTATTTTCTCTTTTGTCTGGTTGTTAGCCGCCCCCTCATAATTCAAGGATCCACTTGGATAGTAGGAATTCAAGTTAGCATGGGCAATCGGTGGAAATATGGAACCGACGTTCTCCTTATGACTCGGGTTAGTGCCTCAGTCAGTATCCATCCTCAGTGGGAGTTAATCCGAGCAGAACAGGTGCTCTCAGTGGGAATTAATTCGAGCAGAACAGGTGCTCTCATATATAAAAGACCGAGTGAAAGCTTGAATTCATAGATTATTGACTCAGAAATTTCTTTTCGAGGAGCATTCATCAGGACCTCTGTTCATTCGGAATTGCTTCACTCGGTGTTGCTTTGTCTGGAAATGTCACTGCTTGAAGCATTCATTCGGAATTGCTTCAATCGGAGGTACTTTGCTCAGAACTTATTTCTGTTTGAAGCACTCGACCGGAATTGCTTCACTGATTGAAACATTCATTCGTAATTGTTTCAAAAGTGACTCACTCGGAGATCAAGAAGTCTTCATTTAAAATTGATTCAATCGGCACCTCCAAAATGTTTCACTCGGCTATGTCTCTGGCCGAAAAGCTCCTTCAAAGTCGGAACCATTTAAAATTCATTCGCTCGGGAATTCTTCACTTGAATGCCTCAGCCCGAGAGGTATTCCTTCAAAGTTCTTTTTCACCCGGAAGCACATCACTGGAATTGAACCACTCGGAGAAACCTTGCTCGGATATATTGCTTGGGAGTAATTCAGTCGAGAACGACCCTTTCTTCGCTCCTTGAAATGATCCACTCGGACACATTCATCTGAAGTCCGACTTGCTCTTCACTCAAAATGGCCTCTATCGTCAAGCAACCCATTCGGACGTATTCACTCGGGAGTCGGCCTTGCTTTTCACTCAGAAATTTTGAACTTGAGAGAATCTGGCCGATAGAAGCTCTTTCCAGGTCAGAGCTCTACTTTGCTCGGAATACATCTCTTGGCCCCAAACCACTCGGAAGTGCCTTCCTCAGAGACATCTCACTCGGGGTTAGTTTGAAACTTGAGAGTCTTCCCAAAAGAGATTCATTCCCGGTCGGACCTTTTCCTTGCTTGAAATGCCATCTTTTCCGAAACACACCACTCGGAAAGGCCTTGCCTGACAAGTGTTCTTCTGAAGTTCAAAGTTTTTTCATTCAGAATCAACTCACTCGGGAAACCTCCACTCGGAAATAATTTTGCCCAGAAAAAGCACTTGTCCCCAAATCAGACTCGCTTCAATCAGTAATCCTTCACTCGGACGTATATCTTTGGGCGGTATTTATACAAAGTCAGTCAGTTTTTCACTCAAAGTGGCTGCAGTCAGGAATCTTCCACTCAGATTTATCTCGAACCGGGAAGTATTCCTTCAAGGTCAGCCATTTTTCACTCGGAATGGCTTTGATCGGGAATCTTCCACTTGGATTTACCTCCAACTCGGAAATATTCACTCAAAGTCAGCCATTTTTCATTTGGAGGCATCTCCTTCGGGAATTTTCCACTTGGAAACACCCTACCCGGAGATAATCCACTCGGCAACGCTTCACTCGGAGACTACCTACTCGGAAATGATCATTCCGAGTCATCCTACTCGGAAATGATCATTTCGAGTCGGAATTCAGTCCTCTCAGAATTCTTTCCACTTGGGCCGTACTAATAGATAACGCACTAATAGCCCATTTTCATGCTTTTGTTGCCCATTTGATGGTCATTTTTCTCTTGTTATTGACCCTTGGATTATCTTTGTACTTGTTCCTTAATTATATTAATTTCTGTAAAATAAAATACCCAAGTAGAATATAGTGGAAAGAAAGCGAAAATCACAAAAATTAAGGAAATACAGTGCATAATGATTAAAATACTAAGCAAACTAAATCAATTTATTGTGTTATAAAACACTTATCACAGGTCTGCCACATTTTATTTTGGCTTCAGACTCATTTGCAATTTTAGATTGTCCTTCAGGGATATCAATCTTTATTGGGGTATTAACAACTGGTATATGTGACTTAGTCACTCTTTTTTTATTAGTAAATGCATTCGGTAACTGGTTTGCTAAATTTTACAAACTAATTATTTTCTGAACTTCTAGTTCAGATTGCTTTGTTAGAGGATCAAGATGTCATAGATATACCTCATTCCAACTGATCCTTTTATCCAATTATTTATTTTCTCCCCCTAATGGTGGGAAAATAGATTCATCAAAATAACAATCAACAAAATGAGTTGTAAATAAATCACCTGTTAAAGGTTTAAGATATTTTATTATGGATGGACTTTTATATCCAACATATATTCCTAACCTTCTTTGAGGTCTCATCTTAGTGCGTTGTGGAGTAGAAATAGGAACATATACCACACTTCCAAAGATTCTTAGATAAGAAATATTTGGTTCTTTACCATGAACCAATTGTAAAAGGGAATATCATGATAATTTGTAGGCCTGATGCGAATCGGTGCTGCTGCGTGTAAGATTACATGTCCCCAAGTTGAAATTGGGAGTTTTGATCTCATTAATAATGGTCTTGCAATCAATTTCAAATGTTTAATCAACGATTCAGCAAGTCCATTTTGTGTATGAACATGTGCTACATGATGTTCAACATAAATTTCGATGGACATACAATAATCACTAAAAGATTGAGATGTGAATTCACCAGTGTTATCAAGGCGTATTTTCTTGATTGGATAATCAAGAAAATGAGCTCTTAAACGAATTAATTGAGCTAGTAATCTCACAAATGCCCAGTTGTGAGTTAATAATAAGCAAACATGTGACCATCTAATTGATGCATCAATCAAAACCATAAAATATCTAAATGGTCCACAAATATCACCTTTTATACGCTTTAAAAATGTGAGTGTTTCACTTCCAATTTTCATAGGTGATGGCCGAGTAATTAATTTCCCTTGAGAACAAGTAGCACATGAGAAATTATTAGTTTTGAGAATTTGTTTGTTGGACAAGCAATGACCATTTGAATTCTTCACTATTTTTCACATCATTATTTTTCCAGGATGGCCTAACTGTTCATGCCAAATAACAAAGTTATTCTTATTTGTAAACTTCTGGTTTATAATAACATTTGTTTCAACTGTACTAATATATGTGTAGTATAAACCGGAGGAAAATGAAGGCAATTTTTTCAATATATATTTCTTATCGAAAATTAACTTTGTGATGTAAAGATATTTATCATTTCCTTCATTTATGGTCTCAATATGGTATCCATTTCTGCGAATATCCTTAAAACTCAACAAATTTCTTTGAGACTTCGTAGAATATAATGCACTTTTAATGTGTAATTTTGTTCCTTCAGGTAACAAAATACTGGCTCTACCAGAGCCCTCAATTATATTTATACTATCAAATATAGTATTAAGATTGACTTCTTGTTTTACTATATGGTAGAAATATTTCTTATTCTTGAGAATAGTATGAGTTGTACGAGACATATATCATTCACATGAGCATTCATTTTTTATTAAATAATAATAGATAAATCATGAGTGAAAATATAATTAACAAAAATAAATATTTAACATAAATTCATAACAAAAAAATTACATGAAACATAAAATAATTTATTTAGGGGCACTCCCCTCTCCAATCGAGTGGTCAATGTCTTCTTCAGGAAGAGTAAGAAAAATTATCAAAGTGAGTATAAACATCATCCATACTAGTAAAATTTGTTTCTATTGTTTTCCCTTTATTTTTAAGGGATTTTTTTTGTATAGATCAATCAGAAGTTCTGGTGTGCGACAAACTCGAGACTAGTGACCTTGGCTACCACAACGATATCAAATATTTTTAGTTTGTTTGCTACTTTGAACATCTTTTCCTTTTTCCATACGTTCTTTATTTTTCTATACAAATGATGATTTATTATCATTTCGACCACGACCATGACCATAAGTATAATGATCATGTGTTGCTACATTCACTTCTGGGAATGGAGCAGTTCCAGTTGGACGAGACTCATAATTTTATATAAATAATTCATTATTTTGTTTAGTAACAAGGAGACAAGTATAAAATTTCACATAGGTAACCCCGTAATAAAATTTAAAAGTTGTTATAAAATATCATTTTAGAAGTCTAGTAGTAGAATAATAACTTGCCACGTATAAACTTGAGTTCGATTCCTTTTATATAATTTAATATATTATATCAACTATAAATTCTAATATAATACCCTTTGAATTACATGGTAATGGAAAATGCTAATTTAATAATTACGTAAAGTTATAGCCTGTGAAGCTACAAGAGATATCAATATTTAATTTAATAGTATTCCTGTGAAGTTATCCTGAAGCTACAACTATCATTTAATTTAATAGCAATTGAGGTGATGAATGAAAACATGAAAACACAGTAGCTATATAAAATTCTAAAGCAAAAGCATGAAGTAGTTATTTAATAATATAATATCCAAATCAATGGAATGTAGCTAGCAATGGAAAACTTTAATAATGAGTAATCAAGCCACAGAAGGAATTAATAATGGAAGGAATTGCAGTAGGCACAATAGATAATAATAATGGAACACATATTGTAAATGATGGCAACATTATTATAAAAATATTATTGTAAAGGATGAAAATAATATTATTAAATAAAGATATGAATTTACTATTATGATTGACATAAAGTACAAATAAAATATAGTTTTAATAAAAAAAAATTATCCAATTATAAAGTAATTTGTTAATTTTCTATGTAAGCTTTGTAAGCAAGTAATATAAAAATGAATACAAATATAAGGTAATATATAAATAATAAAAATGGAACACACAATGGAACACGCATAAGTAATATTTAATAATATGTAGCAAAATGTTATAGTAAAATGCAACCCGTGAAGTTACAGAGGAAATGCAATATTTAATATAAAAGTCATCATAAAGCAATGGACTATAATATAAAATATGTTGCAAGGTATAAGCAATAAATAATAAAATAAGTTGCAATGGAACATGCACTAGGTGGAACGTAAAGTTATAGCATGCGAATCACTATATTAAGCAATATTATAAAATCAATATGTGAAGCAATCAGAAAATTGTAATTCGTGAAGTTTCCATGAAGTTACAGGGCAGCAAGGAAATTAAGGCGCATGAAGCATGAAATTGCAAAGTTAAAATGCATAAAGCATGATTAGGTACCAATAATTGCAAAGCAAAAACAAATCTCAAACTTTGTACGTGAAGCTACAATGGGTAAACATTATATATATATATATATATATATATAATCATAATATAAATATAGTTCTTCGGGAACTTTGTATCATAATTTTTTTTTTAGAATTCTTCCAGAATTCTTTTAAGTTCTTCTAGAACATTAATTTTATACATCCTGTAGGGATGTTTGAAATATAAGTTCTTCAGGAACCTTTTACATTATATATTATATATAATAGAAGATACATAAATTAAAATTATGAAAGAAAATTAAAATTATGTGTTACCTTTTGAAGGCTTGATTAAATGTCAGTTGGTCAGAACCTCGTGCTGATAACGTGTTATAAAATAACTGAAAATTTATAATGGCCTAGAGGAAGAATATAAAGAGAGGACACACAAAGAAGAAGAGTGTATCAATGCTTAGAACCAAATTTTCTCTATGCAATTTATGAAGAGAATGTCCCTTTTATAGACTAAGGTGAGGTATAATGGACATCCACCATTATATAAAATATTCATAATAAACATTAAATAATGGAATGTAAAGAGATATTTGTGGGACTTAAATACTGATTAAGGGCAATAGTGTCCATTGAATGAATAGGAAATTGGGATTTGTTAGGCAATGTGACAAAGGAATAAAAAAATAGGTTGATGATGAGTGAAATAAATAAATAAATCTAGAGAACGGGCTATGTGATATGTGATATATGGCATGTTGTCCTAGAATCAAGAATCCACTACTTAATTATATTCCTACCCATAGAGATGCATTAAATCCTTTGATAATGGGTTCAGATGTAAAATATACATTTTGTGTGTAAGAGAAAGAGTTTAGGGAAAGGGAGAAGGTTAAGCCTATTTATATAGAAGGGTTATTTATATACAAGCGTTTGAGTCACCTAAGTTCTTAATTGTCGCTTTATCCTTTACATCTCCCCTCAAACTAAATGTGATCTAACATTTAGTTTGGGTATTAAAGTAAGAAAATTGACACATGATAGAGTTTTTGTTAGAAGATGTGTAAGCTAAAATTGAAATAGAACATGTTTGACTATTATTTCTTCTTTGGAGGCCTTCTCGCATACAAACCACAGATCAGTTCAAAATGCTTAGATTTTGAATGTAGAACCAGGTTGGTAATGAGTAAGATAACTCCTAAGTTGTGACACCAAAGTAAAGGAGGTTTGGTTGACAAAATGTGAAGCTTCGTTACCCGTGATTTTAGCCACTGAATCTTAGCTAATAGGAATCCATACTCCTAAATTCCACTTGTGTACTTGATCTTGACATTACACGTTGATTCTTTGGTGCCCATGAGACAACATTGTCTCCTAAAAAGATAGAGAATCCTAATGTAAACTTCATATCAGAGACATCTAAGGCCTAATCCGAATCACAATAGCCTGTAATGTGAAGGTTATATGATAAATGAAACACCAAGTCCTGATCTATAGTACTACTCAAGTAATGTAAAACTTTTTAAACTATTTTCTAGTGATTTTCCAAGGGTTAATGCATGAACTGACAGATTTTGTTCACTGCGAAGGCTATATCGGATCTAGTGATGGTGACATATAGCAAAGCCCCAACCACTAACCTATATACAATTGGATCTATGAATTCCTTTATGTTATCCATATTAAGCTTCCTGCTTTGTGCTAAAGCAGTCTTGATAGGCTTAGCATTACTCATTTTAACCTTAGATTGAAGGTCATGAATATATTAAGACGGTGTCAGTATGACAATACCATTGGTTGCTATAGAGGCTTCTATGTTAAGAAAGGAATTTAGAGGGCCTAATTCTTTTAAGGGAAAGATGCTATTAAGTTTTTGAATGAGAGCTTGGATGAGAATAAAGGATCTTTTTGTTATCAATATGTCATCCACATATCCAATGATATATGTGATGGATTTAAGTGTAGTATGTATAAAGAGGGAATGATGAAAACCAAGGGATATTAAGGTTGAGGCTAGTCTAGCAAACCATGCTCGTGGTGCTTGTTTAAGCCCATAAAAGGACCTTTTTAATCTATAAACTAGAGTTGGATCTTTTGATACAAACCCCTCAAGTTGCTTCATGTACACCTCATTTTGAATGAAGCCATTCAAGAAAGCAACATCTATGTCCACCTGCCTGATGCATCATCTGTTGGAGATAGTAATATTGAGCACTGACTATATGGTTACTGCCATAATGATTGGACTGAAAACTTTATGATAGTCCAATCTTTCCTTTCGGTAGTATCCTTAGGCCACTATTCTAGCTTTATGCTTAGCTATAGACCCATTTGGATTATACTTGATCCTAAAGATCCACTTAAAGCCAATAGCTTTTTTGTAAGATGGTAAAGATATTAGATCCTAAGTATTATTCTTCACAAGATCCCTATATTCTTCTTTCATGGCTGATGGCCATTCTGGAATAAGGAGAGTATCCTTTACTGAAGTAGGAGTGGTTTCTTTTGTGAGGACCTTGGGCTTCAAAAAGTAAGATATACTCCTTGCTTGCGTCTATTTGTACAACTTTGATTTTTCTACCAAATTAAAGTTCTACCATAAACTAAAAGTTAAAGAAAGCAATAGAAACCTCAAACCTATTATGTAGAAAATACAACCAAGTAAATTTGGTAAAAATATCCAGAAAAATGACATAATCTCTATCATTGCCTTAAAGTAGTGGGGGAAGAACCCCATACATCTGAATATATCAATGCTAAGGGAGTTGTATACATATAATCAAAATTATTAACAACTTGTTGAATAAACATAATTTGCATTTATGTTTGAACAAGGAATGTTACATTGTCTTAGCACAAGTTGAACAATTTTTTATGAACAATGACCTAGTCTAGCATGCTAGACATCAATGTTCTTGGAAGATGATTTAGTTGAGTCACAAGTCAATTATACTTGGTTATAATTGAATTTGTTAGATGAGTTAGTTTGTTACTTAACTACTCCAGTCTCTATGCTTAACTGAAACACTTTCTTCCTCTCTCAATCTCTCATTTTCTCTCGTTCACTGGATAAGTAGGATACTTTAATGGTATCAGTGTCTGACCCGCCTAGAATATAGAGTCACCTGTAAATGTCCATTCCTACAAAATTCACGCGCCAAATATCCAAACTTGGGAGTGAGAGAGTGTGTTAAGATGTTGTATAAGTCTAACATTGAGTAGGAATAAATTTAATATCTAATTTATAAGGCTTGAAGCAACTCTAACACATAAGCTAACTTTTAGGTTGAGTTAGATACGTTATTTTCTAATAGTGAGGAACTGTGAATGATTCTATTATGCTTGGTGCATCTGGGCAAGAAAATTACCATCGAAGAGCTTACAGGAAATCGTGTTTGAGAAGGTTTATGGAACAAATATTTTTAACACAAAAGCCATTGATTAATCAATACAAGGTTAGACCATGATAAATTCTCTATTTATAGATGTTAAGCACTCTATTTCTTTATTTATTTTTGTGGCATCTTAAACAGTTTTTTCAAAGCATGTAAGAACTAGATTTTTAAGTTTTGGATTATAGAAAAAAGAACAAGTATTTTAGTGATAAAATGAAAAATTTACTTCCTCCAGTTGAATTTTTGTCATTTTAAGAATTTTATTTCATTTTAAAATAATTGTCACCTAATAATAAATTAAGCAATACTCTCCTTATCAATAATTCATTTAATTTAGTGAGAGAAAAGAAGAAAACATCTAAAAACTCATAAAATTTATCAATAACTATATTTTAGACAAATTCATAAAGTTATTTGGTTGGGGTAATTAGTAATTGATACACTTCATGATTTTCTTACTACATGCTCCTTAAAAAACATTATTTTAGTTATAACAATTTAGTCACCGGAACAAGGCCGTCACTAATAGGGACACAACATACTTAGCTACTACCAAAAACTGTCTACGAGAGTCATTTATGACATACATCAACAATGAAATGTGTTCCTAACACTACTATTTATTAGATTCTTGCTGTTGAAGACATTGCTAATGTGGTTTTTGGATTCTTTAAAGTATTTTTAATAATAGAGAAAGTATTAGCGATGGTCTACGCTTTCGTCACTACGTAATGTGACAAATCCGGTCACCGACGACGTAGCTAATTACTTCTTGCATTTCTTAAAGTTATTTTTTAGTAAAAGGAAAAAAATTAGTAACATCACACGTGTCGATTGCTGTATTTTTCATTTTTCAAAAATATTTTTCAATAAGAGAAAAACTAGTAGCAACAGTCTACCTTGTTTGTCGCTACCTGGTGTTGTAATGTCGTAGCTACAACCATTGCTAACGTGAGCGAGCTAGTGAAAAAAAAGAGAAATCAATAAATAAATGACAAATAATGTCAGACGTCGCTATGGTCTAGGCTTTTGAAAGGACGTCTATAACTACACTTGTCGCTAATTTAGGTAGGCTAGTGAAAAAAAGAAGGAAATTTATTAGGTCGCGATAAACATAGTGACACGTCGGTGGGGAATTTATCACTGCCAACATCATGTCTGTCACCAATAATTATTTATTGAAGTCGAAAAGGCACTGTGGCTAATGGCATCGCTACAATGCGAACATATAGTGACGGCCAACTACAAGGTTTCTATGAAAGGCACAAACTAGCAATTGAAGGAAGACTTTTATGGTGTGTTAACTGATATTATTGAAGTTAAATTTATCGGAGATGTCACTTCAAAACTTATTCTATTCAAGTGTGATTGGTTTGACAACACATTTGGTCAAGGAACAAAGGTTGACAACCAATACGGTTTAAGTTAAGCAATTTGGCCGATACAAAGTGTATGATCTTTTCATTTTTTTCCTAACAAGCAAAATGTGTGTACTACACAAAGTTACTTGAAGGCCACCGAGACTGATATGCAGTTATCAAAACCAAGACATGAAGTTAAACTATTGACAATATGACCAATGAAGTTGAGGGTGCTTATTAGCTTGCTTTGACTAAACTTGATGACTTCCATATTATGTTGCATATCAATCCAGTGAAATACAATGATACACTTGCACACAGTAGGGGTGCACAAATTAATAGAGTTTTCCTACCATGGTTAGGAGGCAGACCAGATAATGAAAACTAAACTAAAAATGAAATGGAGGGTAGGAGTGACAATAAGGCTGAGTTTTAAACTCAAACTAAGATAGAATATGCTTAAATTATTAAAAAATCATTATATATTGTTCTTTGTTTGTTAAATATTCATTATTTGTAATTTACTGTATCAATATGACTAGAAGTGGTACCAGATATGGTCGTGGTGGTTGTACTCGCGGCTGAGGTGATGATCGTAATGATGTGGTGCACATATTAGTGGTTTTTGCCTCCCAACGGACTCCCAAAACTATCGTTGTCGAGGATCGTTTAGCCACCGATGAGCCGTTCACAGAGCAACCTCTTGTTCAGGCAAAACAAGCTATGGCCACCCTGTAGACTCCCATATCTGCATCTGTCGTGCTTCTATTCATAACACTATTAAATAACATAAATGAGTAAATTTCAAACCACTATAAGTCTTATATCATCTCAACTTTACTTTTGTTACTTTGTTAATTAAATACAATTTGTTGTAACAGTTTTACTAATAGTGATGGCATTGTCTGTAACATCCTAAATTTTAAGTAAAAATAATTAATTAGAGCGGATAAATAGAAAAATTATAGAAAATAATTATTTGATGCCCTATACATGTAGAAAAATTAATTATGGACCCCTTGAGTTAATACGGCGATTACTGTCGTCGTTTAATTGACGAACAACGTACGAGCAGAATACAGAGACAGGCCCAACGGGTCAAGAAACATTAGATAAATATTAGGAATAAATATTTATGTCCCAAGGATGAGCTAAAATTAATTTGAGCGTTCCTGGAATTTATTGTAAATTATCCGAAATTTATCGACGTCGTTTAACGTCAGAAACGACCGATTTGGGCAATGGGCCCCATTGGGCCTAAAACATTCACTAACCCAAAAATAATTATTGAGTATTAGAAAACACTCAAATAAATATTTTCAACCCAAAAATAAACCTGGAAAAATTTATAGTTAATTAATTAGACGTACAGGGCCCGAGCGGCCAAAACGCTTCGTTTTCGAGCCAAACGCGATGAATCTCACCCAACCAAGTGGGCTGGCTGTGCACAACATTGTGGGCTGTTTCCATCAGCATTTCGGGCCCAAGAATGAAAGTTTGTCAAAAAATAGGCCTTGGAGCCAAAAAAAATTAAATGAAGGGCGTTGTAGTCAATGTACACTAAAAGCCAAAACTACTTTCTCTTCTTTCCCCCTCCCAAAATCATGTTCAGCCCTCTTTCTCCTTCATAAAAAATCTGAAAACTCTTCCTCTCCCTCTCCTCTTCAAAACATGAAAAGCTTGCTTCCATCCATGGTGTTCCTTGAAATTTCTTGAAGGAAAAAGCTAAGGTAAGTATAATAAACCTAGGCTTTATCTTCTTCATTCTCCCTTCTCCATTTCCATTCAACTTCTTCTTCCTATTCACCATGTCCCAAAACTGAAAATCCTCTTTGTACTTACCCATGAAAGTGACAAAATTTTAGGGTCCAAGGAGGCTTATTTTGCACTTTGGAGAAGCTTGTTCAAGCATTTGGTGTTTGGCTTCTTAATTTCCACTTCCATTACTTCTCTTGAATTTTGAGTTTAGGATTCCATTGGGGTAAGTAATGAACTCTTACTAAACTTTACATTAGTAGTCTAATATATTATAGATTAGGAGATTAGTGTGGGAAAAATGTAGAATTTGCATATGGAACCCAAAACCTAGGTTGGGAGACCATTAGGAATTTTGTGTGTTGTTAGAAACATCATTAGGCACTTGAATGAGACTCTAATTGGTTGTTGGAAATGAATTTGATGTATGGAATGTGATTAGTGGATGTTATGGTTAAGTTAGGTTCAAAAATATGAAATTGATGCTTACTTTAATTGGGTATAGAAATTGTATTTTTAACACCTAAATTATTTTGATGGTTCTATAATAATTGTGAGACCTAAACTAATGTATTGAAGTGAATTGGTGATGTTGGATTGAAGAATGAAAATTGGGTTAGTATAGAAGCCTTATAGGTGAATTAGGATTGGTAAAAGTGTTATGAGTGATTTTAGTTACCTTGGCTTTGTTGGTATGTTAATGGAACAATATGAAATGTGGTTTAGGAATTGGAATCAATGTTAGGAGATTTAAGTAGAAAAAGCATAGTGTTAAGGAGAAATTAAATTAGGAACTTGAACCAATAAAGTGAAATTGATGGATTGTTAGCTTAGGGAGCTTCATAGGAGTGCATTAGGCATAAATATATAAAAGGGAATGTTAATTGAAATTAAAGAGTATGAGTTTATGTGATTGACAATTTTGGCATAATGGTAAATTAAAAGAGTTTAGGTCTTAGTTAGGGTACAAAAATGATTATGGTCTTAGAAATATTAATTGTGACTAAAAATGAGTTAGTAGAGGTTTTGTGGTATTTATTAGTGGTTGGAAACAGCTAAGATGGGAAAAATGTGTAGTTGGTCTCTAATAGGTGATGGAAGCATGAAGTCAAAAATTATGGGCAATTGGGTCAAGTGTAGGAATTATGCTTGTAATGATACCACATTCATGAAATTTAATTAGTAGGCTAGTAAGGAAGAAGTAACTTGTTGGTGAGAAAAGAATTGACATCTAGGTGATAATAGGTAAGGTTATGTCTTAGGTAAATAATAGGTACTAAAAAAATTACTTAGGATGATTTGCCTTAGCATTGAAACCATTACCAAGATAATTAGGAAATTTAAGAAGTAAGGGAACCAATTAGCTAAATTGTTAGTAGATAAAGACTTGTCACTTTTTAGGGATATAAAACACTATAAATAATTATAATGGCTTAGAGAGTTACTTAGAAAACTTGTAAAGCTTAATAACTAATCCTTGGGCTTTTGGCTAATTCCAAACCATGGTCATAATTCTTTAAGATGTTGGAAAAGTGTATGAGTGATGACTTTAATTTCAAACTTCAAAGAGAAGAATGGTTTAAATCTAATGTGACCTTGTATATATATAAATATTAACTTATAAAAAAGAAATGATGATTAACATCAAAAGTGTAACGAGGTGTTTGATATAGCTTTATGCTTGTTAATGTAGGCTTTGACCGTTCCGGTGAAGTGAGACCATCCAACTCTTCCAACCCCATAGAATACTTCTCTTGAGGTAGGAGAAGAGTTTATTTTCTAAATGCATGGCCTTGATATTGATAGTGCATGTATGTGTGATGTATAATTGCATATTGGCCTGAGTTGCTTCTATTATGGTTATGTGTGATGAATGTGTAAAGTTGGACTCTTGAATGACATTGGTGGTAAATTAATGTTTGTGATGGTGATATACCTTGATGTGTCTTCTTGGTTTATAAGTGGGGTTATGTGAGAAATTGAGACCATTATGTGCACTTTTACATCTCATGACATGCATAACATATCTCATGGGTGATAAATAATGATCTTACGTTGATCTTGAGAATAACAGCCTTACGTTGGTTGATTTTATAAATGACTATGTGTGATCGTAGTGGATACCATGTGACATGTTTTATTGATCTTGTGTTGATCTTGAAAAAGAAATCTTGCGTTGGTTCTAAATACTAAACAACTATATGTGGTTGTAGTCACATGAGTGGAATATGCACATGATAAGAAAATGAAATTATACAAGTTGGTCTCATTGCATATGCATAAATTGTTGGCTAGCATATGTATTATTTGTGAGAACATGGCATTTGAATTTGAGTACCCAAAATGATTATGACTCATGAGTATCTTGAATTGAGAAATGTTGTTGGTGTTGTTGGCTAATATGAAAATGTAGTGATATCCATTGTTGGTGACATGAGAATGATACTTAAGGCTTTTTGGCATGAGTTGGCATTTATAGTACATGTTGTATGTATTGATTGTCAAAATATGGTCTCTATGTTGTATCGATGAGAATGGATATATTGAAGGAAAATATGTATGATTGCTCCACTATGCATGACTTATCATTATAATTTCTCATCATTGAGAAAATATATTCACTATCCATGTTGTCCATTTTAGCCTTGTGGTGTAGGTTGAGATGGTGGAGAGGTATACTTTTGTAGAGGCGGCTCGATGTGAAGAGGGAGTCTCATTTGCCTTGGCCGGCATACTTCTTTTTGAACATATTGATTTAAATTCTTTATAGAATTTGATGTGTATAGGCATTATTTTTTATAGCTTGACTATTGATGTATATGCCTAAGTTTTTAGAACTCTGAATGAGTTGTTAGATTAATTGTTGGTAAATTTGGATTTAGGGATTGAGCTATGAACTTGTTGGTATATTGGGGGTTGATGATCATGAATCTTTACGAATGAGGAATTATGCATGAGAGTTGATATCATGTCACAGAAATTGTGTATGTTGCATAGTAGTTATGGAGTGGATTTATGAAGCTTGGTTTATGTTAGTGTAAATGTTGAATTTTTATCATACAATTGGTGCAAGGTATGTAGGGTGAAATAATATGATGTATACCTCCTAGTTATGAGCATTAAGAGGCCTAGTTGATAAGAAGCAAAGATTGATGTTTATTTAGTATGTGTGTATGGTATTGTCATCTAATTAGGTACCTTGAATTTGAAGGATTAATGACCAATATAAGAATTTGAGGAATTGGTGCATGACAATCTCATATATATCTTGATGAAGTTAATTAGGCACTTTCTTAACTTTCGCCTTCTCATATCTTCATATATGGATTGGTTTCTAACTAGATCTAGGGTAGTTATTGTAAGTCTTAAATTGTGGTGTGTCTTAATTAAGTGATGAAATAAACGTGAAAAATTTCCCCTACTTTTTATTAATTAGAAGTAAATAACTACAATATCGAATAGTGGATTTAGGGCGCCACATTGTCAAAGTCATCACTAAGATCTTGAGGGGCCAGTGTGATGGTCTTTATATCTCATTCATAGATGCCCATCCCGACGTTTGAAATAGATGGTTTGAAACATTTTCGATTAGTTGAAAATTCTATTATTATTATTATACATTTAATTCTTTTAGTTATTTTAATTTAACTATTTACTTAATATTGTTTTATGTTACAGAAAAAATACTAGTAGGCATTGGACACGAATAATGAGGTGAAGAAGGTCTTTGTGACCAAAGCCTCCAAACTCATTAAAAGTATTGTGTACAAAAACCGTCAAGGGGTGACAAAACTAACTAAATTGATGACACACACTGGGAGAGAATGTGTAAAAAGTGGAATGATAACAAATTCAAGGAGGTGAGTAAAAGGAACAAGGTCAATCAAGCATTTGATGTTGGTGCCTTCATCGACTAGAGAGGTTCCATCTATATGGTTAAACATAGGAAGATTGGTAAGTATTATGTTAAATAATTAGTAATTACTTACTTCCATAAACTGTTAATTAGGAATGTCTTTTTTTTTTCAGGCTAATGAGTTACACTGCCCTCCAACGGCCTATGATTTGATGAAGATGGCAAAAAAGAATAAGGGTCGATGTCTGGGTGAATGATAAGGCATGAGATATTGTTGTAAGTTAATTGTTATAGTTTAACATTAAAAATAGTACTTAGGACTTTGGTTGGTAACTTAGGACAATTATTCTGAATATAAGTGCAATTATAAATTATATTTGAAACTTTTCTGATTATGTTATAGAGATTTTAAAAGTTTTGGTTTCTCATATTTATAGGGGAAATTCTATCGAAATTTATCTAAGTATATCGTAAAAGTTAAGGAACCTACACGGGAATAAAAAAATAATTGGTTCCCGAACTTAGAATATTTTGTTAATTCAAAATGAAATAAAAAAATTATGGGAAAATTAATTTAATTTTAACATAATCCTAAATATAAGTGTAACTATAAACTACATTGAGAACTTTTTTGGTTCTTTTGCAGGAGACCTATCTGGAAAAAAGGGTCGAGAAGGTGACAAAGCTTGTTGCACAAATAGAGAGCGAGATTAGATGGGAAGGCACTAACCTTTTTCTTCTGTTGATGACAATGCTCTTTACCTAGAAGTTGTAAGCAACAAGAACAAGAAAGGGCATGTGTACGACCTCGAAGAACTCGCAAAGGAGTTCACATTGCCTGTAAAAGCACCAGGCCTCATCAACTCCCTTATAAGACTATGTTCAGGTCATTGAGAACCTGAACAATGAGCTTGCAGAGAAGACTTCCTAAGTAACTACTCTCTAGGAGACACGGACTGGTATGAAGTAGAGGACATTGGAGGAGCAGCACTAGACCGAAGAGACTCTTTGACAACATAAAAAGATGTTTCAATAGATGATGGCACACTTTGGTTTCTCTACATCACAACAACCCCTTTCTTCTAACTGGTAACAACCACCTTCCTTTCCCCCTCCCACTTGACATTGTATTTCATTTTTACATACTTATTATTTATTTTAAAACATTGTGTATACATTGAGTATATACTTCTTGTAATATATAGTCTAATTTTTTAATTATTTTATCATAATTTCATGTTATATTTAATCAAGAATTTGTAATTAATTTAATTTGTAAACTACAATTTGGGTTAATGAGATAATCACTGGGCTTAGGCTTCTAATAGTAAGCCTAAACACAAAAAAAGAACTAGGCAAAAAAATGAAACTAAAACCATTAGCCACGGTTGTAGCGATGAGCTTAACAAAATCACCTCAGTGATGACATTATCCCGTTGTGAGAATTAATGTAGATTGAAGGGTTTGGCGATGAGTCACCTCCATCGTTAGTTTGGCGACGCTCCACATTCGTCGCTAAATACGATAACCTTAATGTCTTAAAAGCCTTAGTGACAGCGTGGATGCCATCGCTAGGGTTTACCATGTGAATCTGCACCAAGTTTTGTCACTGTGATAGCAACGGAACACACAGTAACAGTTAATGATTGCACGACACAAAGAAGCAGTTGTCGGCACTATTGATGTCAACTTTGTAAAAAATGATTTGTGGATGAAAGGACCAATGACGAATGGTGGTGGTGTTTGCTACATAGGTTTTTAGTGGCTACTAGCCATAAAATACATAATGACATTGCTAAATGAGTTAGTGACGCTAGTTCCAGCACAAGGTAGAAGACATCATCGAGTCCGTCACTAAACCCTAATAGTGACAAAATGTGAGTGTATAACAACGACATTTGTCCGTTGTTGACATGTATTTTGTTGTTGTTGTGAGGGTAGGTAAATTAAAATGGAGGACATATTTCAAAACAAATTTGAAATGGATGAAATATAATTTATTATTAAAAGTTATAACATACTATTTTTGAGTTAAATTTTATTTTCTTATTTTATTCCTAATAGTTGGTTAAATAAATATGAAGTTAGGTATTGTACAAATAACTTCATACACACTTTTCTTGTAATTTTTACATAAAAATATTTTAAATCATTTTTCATCTTACATATCTAAATACAAACTTGTCTTATACAATTAATCAATTAAATAATCTGTAACCATTTTACAATGATATATAATTAATTACTAAATTAGGTAAATCAATGGGTTTAGCTTGTTCGAAATTAAAGGGTTAAACATTGCATACAAAAGCATAAATCATAGCTATTTGTGGTGCATGGTATCATTATTATCAAAATTGGATCACAATCAATTTGATTGGTTGAATTATGAACTGGCTGTGACTGGTCTTAGTCATTTTTTATTACAACCGATTTAATCATAGTTAAATCTCTAATTTGATCATGGTTTACTTGAATTCGTATCTTCATTAGTTTAATGACCAATCTAAAATAATTCTTTATTAAATTCGTGATCCAAAATTAAGTATCAACTAAGTTTTATATTATCATCATCATCATCGGAGAATAGCAAGGCTATATGAGTCTAGGACATTTAGTTATTTTTAGCCAAGGTTTTGTACACCAACACTATGTTTTTTATACTATTTATAAATAGGATCCACAAGTTTGACATTCTCAAAATTTGTTTTAATTCACCAAAAAAAAATAAGCTAAGTATTTTTTTTAAAAAAAAGAAACTGATTCAGAAAGGACAACATCACAGTGTTTAGCTATCTCGAGTTTCAAACCATTTTTCATGAAGGCATGAACCACATATATCATATTTATATTAGTTACTAGAGTTGATAAAATAGGTCACACCAATTCACACATAGACGTTCAAACACAATGCAAGTTTAGTTCATATATAAAAACTGGATAATTTCTCCCTACACTACCACCATGTCCTAAGCGTTAACAATCCGATTATAAGGCTCATAAATATGGTGCATGAAGTAAAAATAAGGTGCAAGAAAAAAATTACCAAAAACTGAGTTTTCATGCTCATACATTTTTTTCCTTCGTATGTATTGTTGGAAAATTGCAAAACTAACTAACACAACTCCCTCACATTTATGATTGAATATGTATGAAGCTTACAAAACTGTACATTACTTACCCAATAATTAAGCTCTTATATCACACTCTTTTCGTTTATATATTTATAAGACAATTTAAATCAAAACACATGTTAATAAAAAGATGATTCACTAATTTTGTTATAAAGACAATGTAACTTTTTAATTTATCTTTATTTAAAATTAAATTCAACTTTAATAGTGAGATGTTTTTTAAACCATAGATAAACATGAAAAAAATATTAATACATCTAGATAGATAAATTTTATTTTGTAAATAAAATCATTAAAATATTTTTTATCTTATAAGTAAGAATAATGAGAATATTATAGAAAATAACTGTTCTAATTCAACTCAAATGTAAGCTCATAATTTAAGAGTTATTTCAAACTTTATAATAAATTTTTAGATCATATCTTAACATTAATCAAGATCATTATAATAACGATTTGCTATATTGAAATATATTTGAAAATTCAAGATCCCATGTATGCATGCTATGCTAGCTATAGTTTAATTTCCAAGACCAACAAAAAGAAAAAAAAATCATAATTAGTTGATATATTAAAGTCAAAAGATGTTTGATAACTTGATCATTTGGAGAGAGAAAGAGATGATGAGGCATTGGAGCATGGCGCAGGGGGAGTAGTAGGAGGAGACCCGTGTCTATGTGAAAGCTCACGTGCCACAGCATGAAGAAGACCAGCACTAGTACTACTACTAGTTGATAAGGCACCACCCAAGTATTGACGTGGGTCTATGACCCTCTGATGCATGGCCCATGAAGGTTGCCCTGTGGGTTCAAAAAGTGAAGATAAATCATAGGTGCCCGGTGTTGCTCTCGCCGCAGCGGCAACAGTAACAGTAGCGGTGGTGGTGGTAATAGTGGATGATAGGTCGGCAATTGAAAAAACCGAGGGTGTCATTGGTACTTGTGACGGTGGAGGGGGTGGTGGTGGTAACTCCAGTTGAGTAAGGTGGCTTTGTAAGTACGAGAGTTCTGCTTGTAAATGCACCACCTATGTAACGTAAAATATGAAGACAAAAAAAAAGCATTAGTACATATGTGATTAATAAGAGTGGTTTATAATTGAATGAAAGTATGACATAGTATGAAGACGTGGCTTTAAACAAACTTCTTATGGATATATACAACTTTTATGCATGAGTTTTGTGCAAACCAAGTCACTTCGGAAATTTTTTTAAAATTATACATAATTAATTAGGCTTGATTTGAAGGAAAGAAAACAATGCTTCTTTTTTTAAAAAAGATAATCGGCAATATATCCTCAGGTAATTCTAAGACTATATATATAATACATTTCTAACAGTGAATAATGCACATCAATTATTATAGTAAAATCACATATTAATTTGTTAATTTTTTTTAATAGGTTAAAGTTAACAATAAAATCATATATTTAATTTCTAACATAGATCACTCGGTCGTAGTGGAACTTATAATTTGTTCTATCTTTTATTTGCTTACAATAAAAACGGAAAAATCTTGAAGTTTATATACCAGACATTATAAGTTTAGAAGACTTTATAAATAATTTATGAAAATAAAATAGTCTATAATTCTCTTAAGTTGTTTTCGATTTATTTTAATAAATTTTTTTAAGTTGTTTATTAAAATATTTTTTTTATTTCAATTAATTTTAGGATAAACTTATAGTATAATATCTTATTAAAAAATAACTTATTACATAAATCTTTAATTAAGTTACATGTTTAAACACCCTTTCTCTAAATAGATTTGTTCAATCTTTTATTTAGTTATAATGAGAGCAGAAAAACTTGTTTAAATTAAACATAAGATCTGAAAGTAATAATGTTAAAACTTATTTTTCTATTACATTTCTACTTAAGTACAAGGTTAGATTAAAAAATTATGTATTCCAAAATTATTTAGTAATTTTTTAATATATTGTATGTATTTCCAAATTGCATTAGTTAAAACAAATTTTAAGTTAGTCAAATCCCAGAGAAAGTCAACACATATAATTTATTAGTTTATTTCCCTACACTGAGTTGCGGCGAAAGTGGGAAAAAAATTACACAATCCGATGCAAAAGGAAGAAACATTTTCTTCTACGAAACCATATTTTAATCTTAAATGAAGAGTTAATAGATTTAATTTTTTTTTGGTAAAGTGGATTTAATATGTGATTTCACAAGATAATATAAAAAATAAAGAATATATATATATATATATATATATATATATATATATATATGAAACTTTTAACATCTTGTTATACATATATATGTGGTGTGAATTTTCTTTAATTTCTCTCGCTAGTTAAACTATTTTTAATTATTCCCTAGCATTTACCATGAGCATAACCAATGCTTTAACTTGGTCGTCAAATTGATCAAGATCTCTGCAAATAATTAAGCAATGTACACAATCCATGCTATAAATTTCTTAGTTAATAATATATTCCGGAAAAAATACTTAAAAAATAGGAGAAAAACTCTACAAATGAATTAAAATAGATAGTTTAGAAGGATTTTTCTTGTGACACGTAGAGTAATTAAAAATGGTAAGAAATGTAAAAGAAAAGACCTTGTCATCAACTCATGAGTGATGAGTGTAAACCAAAACAACTCATGATGAAGTGGTAAACAGCATGGACAATGACGTAAGTTTCTACCAATTTTTTAATTTTTTTTATCAAGGTCATTTTAAAACAAGATAAAGAGAAATATATATATAGAGAGAGAGAGAGAGAGAGAAAGGGGTTAGTTTAAATTGTTCAAATTCGCATAGATAAAAGATTAAAATTAAAATTGTTATAATAAAATTTATATAAAGATTGTTTAAAAATTTATGTGAATGAGTATTAATGATATTTTTAAATAAAAAAATTTTATTTCTTGATTTCTTAATCAGGCTAAAGTTAAACTGGTTACATAAATATTATATATATATATATGAATTTTAAATTTTGCAATCAAAGTTGTGTGAATTGAAGTCCAAAACTAACCGACCATCTCCTAAAAACCAGCAAGAACCAAGGAACTAAAAGGGCCATACCTTAGACTAACAATTTTGTTAATAAATGTAAAGTTATGGATTTCATTAAAATGCTTAGAAACTGTCCCCCTAGTTCAATGGCTTGCAAGCCATACCCTGATTTTCCTCTTTCCCCAAACCTCACTTTTGTTCATCTTTCATAGGGCACAAATCACTATTAGTACAATGCAAGCAAAATCTTTGTTTACATCTTATCAGAAAAAATTTGCATATACATGGGTTCCATTTCCTTATAGCTAAATCAACTTCAATAATAACAATAGTGTAAGATTGATTTAGTAGTTAAAAAATATAATAAATAAATAAAATGAGGATGGAGAGGTTGTAGATTTAAATCTCTCACTAATTAATATTTCTAGCAAACCCTAACAAATTAATATTTTTCAGCATTTGTCTGATAAAAAAACTTTAATAATAATAAAAAAATACTTTTTTTTGCCTTTCTTCTACGTACGGTTGAAGAATGAATGAGTTTCAAAATTAACCATCCCAAAGCAAATGTGAACATGAGAAAATGGGGTTTACTCTCATATTTCACTTATTGGCTAAAAAACAACACGAAATAAATTGGGGCCGTTACGTGAATAACATACGAGGCTTTTCATCAGTTTCTGGTATAACTTCATTTAAATTCAATTAAATAGTCTTAGCTTAAATAAACAATTTTAAGAAAACGTTTATACATATCTGGCAATTTTCTTGTAGGAAGAAAATATATGGCCACTTTCTTAATTCCTAGTTAAGAACTTAAGATACTCATTTTGTGATCAAGAAAACCAATGTGGAGGGGGCAAATCAGGTTATCATTTTTATGATTCACATGACTAGTTTAGCGAGGGAGATTAAAACTGATAATTAAGATAGCTAAATTAAAAGGCAAACAATAGATCACAATAAATTATAGTAGAATGGAGATATGTCAATAATTAATACATCCTCAAATTAATGTTGTAATTAATTAACCTGACCATATGTTTAATCATAAAAACTCATAATCAAAATTAAGAATTAATCCACATAGTTTACCTGTTGCTGAAGGGCAAAGATATGAGCAACACATCCATAAACAGGATCTCTCAGCCGTGATTGAGCTTCAAAGCAAATGGTAATCACAGCATCAAGCCTCCTATGCACCGGAATGTTAAGGAGGAGTTTTGACACATTGCTGGCACCAAACACCTTGTGCACCGCCGCAAAATGAGTTGCACCTTGCTCTGAATCGAAGTATGGAGCAAAGATGCAACCTGGCACACATTTTCTCCTCAGGAATTTGCAAGCCCCACAAGGGCTACCACCATTGCTACCACCACTATTGCCACTGTTGTTGATTCCACCACTACCACTAGCATTACTAGAGTTTAAACTCATCCTATTAATGGAATAGAATTGTTGAAACTTTTGTTTTAATTAAAGATTATAAGGGTATGAAAATAAGATTAAAGGGGTAGGAGTTTTTTTGTGAGCATAGGGTTAGAAAGGAGAAGAGGGAGAGAATTGAAGAAATTAGGAAGAAGAGAGGTTTGGTGGGGGCAAGTGGTTTTAATAGGAAAGAAGAAGTCTTTAAAGGCACGCGAGGGAGCAAAGGCTTAACCTCTACATTTAGCTGTTTGCGTATATAAATGAAATATATATATATATATATATATATATATATATATATATATATATATATATATATATATATATTTATATTATATAAAATACATATTAATCCTCAAGAAAACTCATTCTATTTTCCTGTTTTGTCCTTCTTGTTCATTCCTCTCGTGAAATTATTCAACAAAACGCATGTTCTTCTCAAACACTGGCTATTGTTTCATGTGAGTGCAAGGTATGTATCAGAAGGAACCTTTGAATTTGGACCTAGAGATGATGTATATCTTAAAAGAGGTTTTTGTACCTGAGCCAAACTCAAGAAACATTATTAATTTTATGACGTCTTTATATATATATATATAGAGAGAGAGAGAGAGAGAGAGAGAGAGAGAGAACGTGTCGAATGGGTAGCTATATTTGCGAATTGCTTGTTTTAAGGTGCGTGGAGGGCAAAAGACGCCAAGATTCATTTTCTGAGATTAATTGAATCACACAACAACAATGTTGAAATTGACTCATATACATGTTTGTATAATAATTATATATATATATATAAAGTTTAATTATGATAATGGGAGAAAAATAAAACACTTAACAGCAATTGAGAACTGTGTTTGAGAGAGAGGGGGGATAACATAAAAGTTTGAATCATCTTATGATCAGATTAGTGATTATGTATTCAATATTTATACTAGAGATCACAAAAAAGGTTTAATTATGAAGGGTGAAAGAATGGATACAATTTTTACTAGAGATAACAAAGAGGAGGGTTGAGGTTTTTTCTTATTTTTATTTTTTATATAGTTTTAAGAATGTGTTTATTTAGTTAGCATCTTTTCCTTAAAAAAAAGAAAAATATTTAAGAATACACAAGAAAATAAAAAAAAATATGTTCATACATCTCATTTATTTTAAATTTTTTTGGAAAATAACCACTATTTAAAAAAGTATTCAAAATAGTTTTCCCAATTTCTCATTGTAAAATAGGGCGTGTATTCCAAATTTTTCGAATTGAAATTAATGAAAAATATGATATTTCAATTTTTTTAAAAATAAAAATAAAATGAAAATTGATTACATTTAAATATGTTTTTTTTCAGTTTTTCAAATTGAAAAATTGTTATAATATCTGAATATATTTTTTCAATTTTAGTATTTTTATAAAACATAAAAATTGTAAAAACTTCTTAAAAATTGGAAAATAAAAATTGAATAAATGATGTATCAGCTAAATACACAATTAAAATTTAGATAAGTTAAATCTTAAAAACACATCAAAGATTTAAACTCATAATTTATAATAATTTATAATAGATATAAATTTAATTATTATCCAATTAGACTAATTTTTGGGAGTTATGGAAGATAGTAAACTATTAATATTATTAACCTTCACTTACTATTCAATTTTATCTCTTTATATTACTCTTTTCTCAGTGTATCACATCATACGTACATATATTTATCTTTTTTTTCCTATTTTATAATCCGCTTAAGATTCAGACATATATATGGGTCATATTATCCTTTATCGATCTCTTTTATATTTCTGTCTTAAATTATATAATTATCACCAATCGTATATTCGTATTTATTATTTATTTTTCTGGATTTCATTTTTTCTTCAGAGTGTTCGCCAAGTTTTGTATCCTTAATTAATAAAACGAATTGACCTGAATTTATATAAATTCTGATAAGAGCAAGCAGTTATAGGAGGCAGTTATAGGCAGTTACACTCAGTTATTCTGTTAGTTTGTTAGCTTAGCTGTGCCTGTGTGTGTATGCATCTATATTAAGGAGCTTAGTCTCAGCTATCAAATGAATGAAGTTGCAATACATTTCTGCTGATCAATTACTTCCAGCTCTCTCTCTTTTTCTCTTCCGTTGCATCTCTGATACCTTTATGGTATCAGAGCTTGCTGATCCAGATGAATCCACAAACAGGCATGGCATTCCAAGTTGTAATTCAACCTCTTACAGTGCCAGTGTCAATCAAGCTGGATGATGAAAATTTCCTTACATGGAAACAGCAAGCTCTGGGCACGATTAAAGGCTACAAACTGTCCCAGTATATTTCTGAAGAAGATTCAGGTGGCATGCCAAGAAAATATCTCACAGAAGAAGATCAAATTCAAAGGAGAATAAATCCAGAATTCATTAACTGGGAACAACAAGATCAGCTTCTACTCACCTGGCTCCTAGCCTCAATGTCAACCAACATGCACACTAGAATGGTAGGTTGTGAACATTCTTTCCAGGTATGGAAGAATCTTGTTGCATATTTTGCAATGACTACTAATGCCAGAGTTAGTCAGCTAAGGGTCCAGTTAAAAGGCACCAAGAAAGGAGGAGCAAGCATGAACCAGTATATTCTTGGCATAAAGAAACTGGTAGATACTCTTGCAGCTATTGGTCATCCTATTAACACAAGTGAACATGTCCAGGGTCTGCTAGATGGCCTGCCAGAGGAATACGATCCTATTGTAACTTCTATAATATCAAGAACAGACCCATATACAGTGGCTGAAATTGAAACCTTGCTTATAACCATGGAAGAAAGAATAGAAAGACACAGAAAGATAGAGTCCCAGCCTATTCAAACCAATATGGTGAGTCACAATCCTAATCAGAACACTTACAGAACTGATAGGAACTTTTTCAGAGGTGGAAGAAGTAACTTTTACAGAAACAGAGGCAGATTCAATAATAGAGGAGGTAAGTTTCAAAGCAACAGACCTCAGTGTCAAGTGTGTGGAAAGATAGGACATACAGCATTGAATTGTTATCACAGGTTTGATCCTCAGTTCAAAGAAAACAATGAAACAAATACAAATGGGTCTGAAAACAAGGCTGCAACCTCTCTTGTACCTCCAACCAGTGTCAACTCATATACAGAAAGCTTTTGTGATCCTGCATGGTATCCAGACTCGGGTGCAACAGCACATGTGACCCCTGATGCAGGTAACTTGATACAACTCAGTGCATATTTTGGTGACAAGTGTGTAAGAATGGCTAATGGAAAACCTTCTCATATAAAACACATTGGCAGTTCTGCTATTATCTCTCCTTTTAGTCATAAGCCTCTTTATATCCAGAATCTCCTACATGTGCCTCAGATTAACAAGAATCTATTAAGTGTGTCAAAATTTGCTAGAGATAATAATGTCTATTTTGAGTTTCATGCTGATCAGTGTTTTGTCAAATGCCAGGAGTCTAACCAGATTGTTCTTCAAGGAAAATTTAGAGATGGTCTATATGCTTTTGATCCTGTAAATATGAGTCATTTTCCTTCTGATTGTAAAGCTAATAATTGCAATGTGCAATCTCTCCAATGTAATTCCATCCAGTCAAATAAAAATTCTAGTTCCCTGTATCTGTTGTGGCATAATAGACTTGGCCATGCTAATCCTCAAGTTGTAATGGAAGTACTTAAATCTTGTAATGTCATGAATGCAACACATGATTCTGACAGTATATGCAAATCCTGTGTCTTAGGCAAATCTCACAGTCTTCCTTTCTCTGACTCTGCCACTAAGTATAATAAACCCCTGCAACTAGTATTTAGTGATGTGTGGGGACCAGCTCCTGTAACCTCTAACAATGGAAGTAGATATTATGTTCATTTTACTGATGCCTACTCAAAATACTCCTGGTTCTACTTAATAGAAACAAAATCCCAAACTGCACAATGCTTTATGAACTTCAAGTCTCTTGCTGAAAATCAGTTTAATGAGAAAATTAAAATCTTACAAACTGATAATGGAAAAGAGTTCACAGTGTTATCCAAAGTTCTAGCAGAAAGTGGAATCCAACATAGAATGAGTTGTCCCTACACTCATGAACAAAATGGGCTTGCTGAGAGAAAACATAGACATATAACTGAAATGGGACTTGCTCTTCTGGCAAATGCTCAAATACCCTTAAAATTCTGGGGGGAAGCCTTCACCACTGCAGCCTATATAATAAACAGGCTACCTAGTCCCAACCTTGGTCACAAAAGTCCCTTAGAAATCCTGACAGGAAAGAAGCCCTCATACACAGATTTGAGAACCTTTGGATGTGCTTGCTACCCTTGTCTAAGACCTTACAACAAGCATAAACTTGACTTCAGATCTGAGCAGTGCACATTCATTGGATATAGTTCCAATCACAAAGGTTATCTCTGCCTGGCTCCAAGTGGTAAAGTTTATACATCAAGACATGTTAGATTTGATGAGAATCTCTTCCCTTTCCACTCAGGATCTTTTCTGAACAATGTTTCCAAATTATCCAGAGATAATACTCAAGTTGTTCCTTGTATTCCTGTGATCTCTACTACAAACAGGTTTGAACCTCTTGCAGATCAACCTGGTCATAACATGCCTGCTACCTCACCAACTTCCATTGAAAATCCAAGTGTTGAAGAAAACTGCCCAGCCAACAAAAGTCCTAATGATTCAGTTCCTGAACAGGCGTTTATATCAGACCAAAGCAATCCTGCACCAGTCAAGAATCTACATTCTATGAGGACAAGAAGTAAAAATGGCATCCACAAGCCAAAAATCCTGCTGTCTGAGCTCACCAGTCAGAGTAAAATTGAAGAAACAGAACCATCTACTGTAAAAGCAGCATTGCTCTCTTCAAATTGGAAGAATGCAATGGATCAAGAATACAAAGCCTTGCTCCACACAAATACCTGGTCTCTGGTTCCCAAACCAGAAAACACTAATCTGATTGGATGCAAATGGGTATTCAAGTTGAAGAGGAATTCTGATGGCAGCATTAACAAGTACAAAGCAAGACTGGTGGCCAAGGGATTCAATCAAAGAGAAGGATTTGATTACTCAGAGACATTTAGTCCTGTAGTCAAGCCTGCCACCATAAGAACTGTACTTACTCTTGCACTTCATCACAATTGGCATATTAGACAGGTTGATGTCAATAATGCTTTTCTAAATGGTGATTTAGAAGAAACTGTATATATGATGCAACCTCCAGGGTATGAAACAGGGGGACAGCACCTTGTTTGTAAGCTAAATAAAGCCCTGTATGGACTTAAACAAGCTCCAAGAGCTTGGTTTCAGAAGCTACATGGGTTTCTCACCAATCAAGGCTTCAGCTCTACAAGGAGTGATACCTCTTTGTTCATACAGTCCTCATCCAATGTTATAACTCTTGTCCTTGTCTATGTTGATGACATAATTCTTGCCAGCAATTGCCAAAATAGTTTAAATCAGTTCATCTGCAAGCTGAATCAAACTTTTCCTCTCAAAGACTTAGGAGATCTTAACTATTTTCTGGGCATTCAAGTAAGTCCTACTGCATCTGGTGGTTTGCATCTCTCACAAACCAAGTATATTTCAGATCTGTTAGATAAAGCTCACATGAGTTCAACAAAAGCCATGACAACTCCTATGGTTACAGGCCTACAACTCTCTAATCAAGATCCTGAAGTGTTTGATGATCCACAACTCTATAGATCCATTGTTGGTGCTCTCCAATATGTCACCATTACCAGACCTGAGATTGCCTACTCAGTCAACAAAGTGTGTCAGTTCATGCACTCTCCCAAGGCATCTCATTGGAAAGCTGTAAAAAGAATCCTTCGTTATCTCAAGGGAACTGTAGCTGATGGATTACTCCTTGCCAGATCTCCTGACTTGTCTCTTACTGCCTTCTGTGATGCAGATTGGGGCTCTGATCTTGATGACAGAAAATCCACAACTGGATTCTGTGTTTATCTTGGTTCCAATCTCATCTCGTGGTCCTCAAAGAAGCAAACAGTGGTGTCGAGGTCCAGTACAGAGGCTGAGTATAGGAGCTTAGCAGCTGTGACAATGGAAATTTCTTGGCTTCAGTCCTTACTCAGTGAACTCAAGGTCATCATTCCTTCAATCCCTACTGTGTACTGTGACAATCTCAGTACTGTACAACTATCCTCTAATCCTATTCTTCATTCCAAAACCAAGCATGTTGAATTGGATTTGTACTTTGTTAGGGACAAAGTTGCTGCCAAACAGCTCGTGGTTCAACACATCCCTTCCTCTAGTCAAACAGCAGATGTCCTCACTAAGCCTATCTCTCAGCAGTCTTTTCAATCTTGTAAATACAAACTTAGAGTCATGTCTTACATACCTCTCAGTTTGAGGGGGAATGATAAGAGCAAGCAGTTATAGGAGGCAGTTATAGGCAGTTACACTCAGTTATTCTGTTAGTTTGTTAGCTTAGCTGTGCCTGTGTGTGTATGCATCTATATTAAGGAGCTTAGTCTCAGCTATCAAATGAATGAAGTTGCAATACATTTCTGCTGATCAATTACTTCCAGCTCTCTCTCTTTTTCTCTTCCGTTGCATCTCTGATACCTTTAAATTCCATTAATGTCGTCCACATATATATGATTCGTATTTATAAATTTTTTGATATGCCTTTTAATATATAGAGAGAGACTTAAAATTAGAAACATTAATTCACAATGAAGCTGAATTTGTATGTTAAGATATTTTTTCATTCATAAAACTAAAAAATATGGTTAAAAGATTTTTCTAATCTTTGTAATTTTTGCACATCATAGGAAATTAATCAAAATTAAAATGAAAAAAATCAGTTAAAATGAATACTAAATGGTCTCTCATGATTTTGAAGACAAATCTAAGAAAATTATTTTAAAAAAATTATCTTATATTGGTTAATATTGTTGAACATATTAAAATAATTGTTATTTAAAAAAAATTAATCAAGAATCATCTGAACGAGTTCATTTTATAAAACATCCCATAATATTCCCAAATTGGCATGAAAATTGTCAATATATTCTTCCCCCCATATATATATATATATATATATATATATATAATAAAACGACAAACCACATGTAAGGAAGTTAATAAATGTGTTGATTTTCTAGTTTATATGGATCATTCAATGGTCATAGGAGATATAGTTGTGGATAATCTTCCTCGTTCATTAAAATCTCTAATGGTGGGGAATGTTAGAGGTGTAGTTTTACCTTGAGTGATTTTGTTGTAGTTTTTTTCTTTTAGGGACGGGGGCTGCTTTAATCCTCCTGTTATCAAAAAAAAAAATGAAATGCCCTATTTTTAAATATGATTTAACCCTCATGTTAGTTGTCAAGATTTGTATGAATGGTTCACTTTAATTTTATAGATTTTAAAATTTTTAATCTGGTCTATTTTTTTATATAAAAACGACTTTTGATTTAGTCATTTTTAATATAAAATGACAATAAGAAAACTAAAGTATAAATTAAAGCAGAAACACACACACACATCACTTTGTGCATACTCCCCACAAACCTCACATGTGGTTCCTACGATCTATTGTGGAGGCATCAACGCTCCATTATCCCTTATTCCTCTGGTTCCTAATAGCTTCCTTTGGGTTTTTGCACCTCTCCATCCTCATCAACTTCATCCACTCCATAACCACTGGAGCAAATGATGAATTTAACCTGACCAACTCTTAACCCTTTCCCATTATTAATATTCTTCTAAAGATTGAATCTATAAGACTTGGCTTCTTTTTTATTGAGTGGAGAATTTGTGCCTTTAACATCCACCCGAAAGTTAGCAAGTTTTTTCTATAATTGGAGATTCGTGCGGTTAACATCCGCCCATAGGTTGATCTTTAGTACTTGGCGAATTCTTTTGTTGATTGGAGAATTCATGTCGGTGATATCCATCGAGAGGTAGGATCTTTAGGACTTAGCCATCTTTTTTTATCACCTTTGTTGGTTTTTTGCTTTTAATTGAAGAAAAACAACACAAAGAAATTGATACGGCAGAGGAATTTGTTGCTAAGCTTACTTTTTATTGAATTCAACTTGCATTTAAATACAATTGAAAATAACAAAATCAAAGATCATGCTCCTTAATTTTAGGAACTGCTACTGACATTGAAACAATAAAATCAAAAACTAACTTATCCACTAACAACAAAATAACAGATTCTTATCTTAACTTATTCAAACTAAAAACTACTTTGGCAGCTTGCAAAGGCACTTTCTCAACACTCCTCCTTGCCTTGGAGGCTGCAAACTCCTAACTTCTTCCTTAGAAATTCAAACTTACTGAGTGGAAAAGACTTGGTGAACATATCAGCTGCTTGGTCTTTAGTTTTGTAATAAACCAGATTTACATCACCATTTTCTTGTACTTCTTTTAAGTAAAATAACTTGACATTAAAGTGCTTGGTCTTCCCATGAAACACAAGATTATACGACGTTGAAATAGTTGCTTGATTATCAACAAAAAATTTTGTGCTCTGATCTTGCTTCAAGCCCATATCTGCTAGAGTATTTTTTTAACCAGATAGCTTGTTTTACAGCTACTATTGCAGCTACAAACTCAGCTTCAGCTGTTAACTGAGCTACCACATCTTGCTTTTTTGAACACCAAGAGAAAACACCTGAACCATACTAAAACAGTATCCTGAAGTACTTTTCATATCATCCAAGCTACCTACCCAATCCTACCTACTCAATCTTGACAGCAAGCTAACTGGGAATAAGATGTCAAACCTTGTGGATGTAAGATATATTAGACACCCAATCAAACTTCTAAAATGAGCTTCATCAACTTTATCAGCTTCATCCTCTTTGATTAACTTCTCTTTTTGATTTATTGGAGTGTTTATTGTTTTGCATTCATCAAGATGAAATTTATTTAGGATCTCCTCTGCATATTTTTTTGACAAATAAAAATTTCATTCTTCTTTTGAGTGATCTACATGCCCAGAAAATAAGTCATAAGACCAAGATCAGTCATCTTAAAGGCCTTCTTCATTTCTTGCTTGAATTCTTCAATTAGTGCTAGGTTGCTTCCTGTCATCAAAAGATCATTGACATATAATGAAACAATTAAAGTATCAGCACCAACATGTTTGACATAAAGTGTAGCTTAAGAAATGCTCTTCTGAAAGCCCAAGTGTAGTAAATGATCATTAATTCTGTTATACCACACTCTTGGGCTTGCTTTAAGCCATTTAAAACCTTTTTAAGCAAGTAGACTTTATCTTCTTGGCCTTTGACCATAAAACCATCTGGTTGCTCAACATAAATCTCCTCCTGTAGAAAACCATTAAGAAAAGCTAACTTGACATCCATATGGAACACTTGCTGTTAGGGAATTTCGCAACATCACGCCTTGATTAGATTCGAGAACGAGCAAAAATGCTGAATAATAAGACACAAAATTTGATAACAGAGTTCGGCCAATTATGCCTACGTCTCCGGACTGCTGCAGATATTTTACTAATAGAAAGGGAAGATACACAAAGTGTTTACAAACACTCACAACCTCTCAAAACCCACAACCCAATTACACCCAAATTTTCACTCACTAAAAAACTTATCTCTCTAAGTTTTTCTCTCTTGAAAGCTTAGAACTTCTTAAGCTTGGAATGGATTTCCTCTTCCATGGATGTATCTATTTATAGCAAATTTTGGGCAATGTGAACACATTAAAATGGTTGGCCACCAACCAATTTTTAGTTGCCCATGTGTTCCATATTTGCATGGTTGTTGGCCTAACTTAATTGCCAATTTTGACTAATAATCTTCCACTTGAAGACTGATTTCAATCTGTCTTCACACCTTGATCGATGCAGCAGTCTTTCCTGGTCTTGTTATCCTAACAGGCTAACTGAAGTTGAGCACAACTTCAGTTTGTCAATAGTCACTACCTTTGTTAACATATATGTTGGGTTCATACTTCCTTGAATCTTTTTTAATGTTAACACCTCATCCTCAAGAAGAGATCTGATGAAATGGTAACGAAGACCGATATGTTTTGTTCTTGAATGAAATGTTGAGTTCTTCGCCAGATGTATAGCACTCTGACTATCACTATGCAAAACACTTTTCTCTTGGATGAATCCCAACTCTTTTAACAAACCTTGAAGACATATCAATTCTTTGCTGACTTCTGTAACTGCTACATACTCAGCCTCTGTAGTGGATAAAGCTACAATCTTTTGTATCTGCGACATCCAACTAACAGCTGTAGTTCCGATAGTGAATATGTAACCAGTGGTACTTCTTCGGTGATCAACTTCACCTGCAAAATCTGCATCTACATAGCCTTGTACTTTTAATTCACTTTTACCAAAGTATAAGCACTTCTTTGGCATACCTCGTAGATACCTTAGAATCCATTTGACAGCTTCCCAATGAGCTTTACCTGGATTTGACATAAACCTGCTAACAACTCCTACTGCATGGCCAATGTCTGGCCTCGTACAGACCATTGTGTACATCAGACTTCCAATGGCTAAAGCATATGGAACTTTAGCCATAAATTCTCTTTCTTCTTTTGCTTGAGGGGACTGATCTTTGGATAGATGAAAATGACTTGCCAAAGGTGTACTAACTGATTTGGCATCACTCATATTGAATCTTTGCAAAACACGATTGATGTACTCTTCCTGAGATAACCGCAAAACTTCTTTTTGCTTATCTCTTGTGATTTGCATTCCAAGGATCTTCTTTGCTGGGCCTAAGTCCTTCATGTCAAACTCTTTTGACAACCGCATCTTCAAACTTATAATCTCATTCATATCTGAACCTGCTACTAACATATCATCAACATAAAGTAGCAAAATGATATAATTTGACTTACTTCTCTTGAAAAAGCAACAGTGGTCAGCATTGCACTTCTGGAAACCTTCCTTGTGCATAAAGCTATCAAACTTCTTGTACCACTGTCTTGGAGCTTGTTTCAGGCCATACAAGCTTTTCTTCAATCTGCACACTAAATTCTCTTTTCCTTTCTCTAAGAATCCTTCAGGTTGGTGCATGTATATCTCCTCATCTAAGTCTCCATGGAGAAATGCAGTCTTTACATCTAACTACTCAAGATAGAGTTCTTCACTGGCAACAATACTTAACACTGACCTTATAGTATTGAGCTTCACAACTGGAGCAAAAATTTCAGTGTAGTCGACTCTTTCTTTTTGCTGGAATCCTTTGACAACTAATCGGGATTTGTACCTTTTTGAGCCATCATGCTCCTCCTTCAATCGATACACCCACTTGTTGTGAAGTGCCTTTTTCCCCACGGGTAACTTAGTCAGTTCCCATGTCTGATTTGAGATTAAAGACTTCAACTCTTCTTCCATGGCAAGCTCCCACTTGCTGCCATCCACGGTCTGACATGCTTCCTTAAAGTCTTCAGGCTCCCCTCCATCAGTCAGCAACATGTAGTCCATGTATCTCCTGTTAGGCACATGAGGCCGAGAAGACCTTCTTAATACAGGAGCTGGAGTAGGAGGCTCTAGTGTGTCAGATTGTTGGTCACTACTTTGCTCAGTTGATTCCTCTAGGTGAGGACTCTCAACTATAGGACTTTCTGGGACATCGTCCACCTCTGTATACACTGGTCTACTCTGTTCTGAGTTGTAGTTGTTTATGCTATGCTTGTCCTTGTACAACACTCTTTCATTGAAGATCACATCTCTGCTACGGATCATCTTCTTGTTTTTATCATCCTAGAGGCGGTAGCCAAACTCATTCTCACCATAGCCGATGAAAGTGCACTTATTTGATTTGGGATCAAGCTTATTCCTGCTATGATCACTAATATGCACATATGCTACACAACCAAAAACTTTAAGATATGAAAGTTTTACTTCTTTTCTACTCCATACCTCTTCTGGTATTTTATGCTCCAATGGTACTGATGGACCTCAATTGATTAAGTAAGCTGCTGTGTTGACTGCTTCTGCCCAAAACTGCTTCGGTAAACCTGATTACACACGCATGCTTCTGGCCCTTTCAGTCAATGTTCGATTCATATGCTCGGTTACACCATTGTGTTGAGGCGTGCCTGGCACTGTTCTCTCCATTTTGATCCCATGCTCGTAGCATAATTTCTTGAATCTGGTGTCTTCATACTCACCACCATTATCAGTTTTGAGCTTTTTGATCTTCAATCCTGTCTCATTTTCTACCATAGCTTTCCATACCTTGAAAGCCTCAAATACTTCAGACTTATGTTTAAGAAAGTATACCCATACCTTCCTAGAGTGATCATCAATAAAAGTCACGAAGTATTGTTTCCCACCAAGAGATGAGATAGCCGATGGACCCCAAACATCAGAATGAACAAGCTCGAGTCTCTCTTTCTTTGGGGTTCTTCCACTTGTTTGAAAGCTTACTCGTTTCTGCTTTCCAAGTATACAGTCTTCACACATGTCAATTTCTACAGACTGAAGACCTGGTAATTTTCCCTTTGAGTGCATGATCTTCATCCCTTTCTCACTCATATAGCCTAGTCTCTGGTGCCATAGGTTGGGATTTTCATTTGCTGTAACTGCAATCAAATTGCATGCTCCTGCTGTCTTGTAAAGAGTACCACTCTTTTTACCACGAGCAATCGTTATTGCACCCTTTGAAATCTTCCATTGATCTCCATGGAACACTGTTGTGTAGCCATTATTGGCCAACTGGCCTATTGAGATTAAGTTCTTTGTCAGGTCGGGAATATGTCTGACATTTTTTAATTCCCATACAGACCCGTTCAGCTTAATCTTCACTACACCTTTTCCAACAATCTCACAAGATTTCTCATTACCAAGGTAAACTTTACCAAGGTTTCCGGGGACATAATTCTAAAAGAATTTTTTCTGTGAAGTGGCATGAAAGGATGCTCCAGAATCTAGCACCCAAGACTCTTCCTTGTTCTCCAAAGAGCATATTAATGCATCATCCCCTCCTGAGGTGGAAGCAACATTTGCTTCCGTCTTCGCCTCCTGATTCTTTGGTGTACTCTTGCATTGATTTTTATAATGCACGTCTTTCCACAATTCCAACACTCGATAGTTTTCGAGTTGTGGGAATTACGATGATTTCTGGATTTAGACCGCCTGTCCTTCGATTTTCCATGAGCATTTCCTCTGGTTGAATTTCTCCCTCTTGACTCTGTATGCAATACTGAAAAGGTTGATGATTCACCCGACTCTCTTTGTTGAATCTCTTCACTGAGAACCAGATCGCAAACATCATTAAATTTCAACTTACTGCTTCCTGTTGAGCTACTCACAGCTGTGACAGTAGCATTCCAACTCTCTGGAAGAGAAGACAAAAGTATCAATGCTCGTACCTCATCGTCAAATTTGATTCCAACTGAACTTAATTGGGTTGTGACTGAGCTAAGTTCATTGAGATGTTGGGCTACAGATCCGCCTTCTGCCATCCGCAAGTTAAACAGCCTCCTCATCAAATGAACTTTGTTTGAAGCCGACGGCTTTTCATACATGCTGGAAAGAGCCGCCATAAGACCTGCCGTGGTTTTTTTTGTTGCAATGTTGAAAGCAACATTACGGGATAATGACAATCGGATAACCCCAAGGGCTTGTCTATCGAGAAGATTCCATTCATCATCCTTCATGCCATCTGGTTTCTTTTCTTGGAGAGGTTGGTACAACTTTTGATACAGATAATCTTCAATCTGTATTTTCCAAAAGCCAAAGTCTGCACCATCGAACTTTTCAATTTTCACCTTTCCTTCATCTGCTGCCATTACTCCCACTCAAATGTGACTTTCTCTAGATCGTTTCTGACAATTTCAGTGAACCATCGTGTATTAGAACACTGCTGTGGATGAATTTGGTATTACTGACCAAAATTCACTATTCACGAAATTTACTATTCACGAAATTACTATTCATATGAATAGTACCCATTGCGAAAATTTGACAGAAATAAGCACCTAAGCTCTGATACCAGTTGTTAGGGAATTTCGCAACATCATGCCTTGATTAGATTCGAGAACAAGCAAAAATGCTGAATAATAAGACACAAAATTTGATAACGGAGTTCGGCCCATTATGCCTACGTCTCCGGACTGCTGCAGATATTTTACTAATAGAAAAGGAAGATACACAAAGTGTTTACAAACACTCACAACCTCTCAAAACCCACAACCTAATTACACCCAAATTTTCACTCACTAAAAAACTTATCTCTCTAAGTTTTTCTCTCTTGAAAGCTTAGAACTTCTTAAGCTTGGAATGGATTTCCTCTTCCATGGATGTATCTATTTATAGCAAATTTTGGGCAATGTGAACACATTAAAATGGTTGGCCACCAACTAATTTTTCATTGCCCATGTGTTCCATATTTGCATGGTTGTTGGCCTAACTTAATTGCCAATTTTGACTAACACTTGCCACCCATTTTGTGCTATAATGGTAAGTAATAGCCTAATTGTGTCATGTCTTACTACTAGAGCAAAAGTATCTAAATAATTTATTCTAAATAATTGAGAATAACCTTTTACAACAAGCCTTGCTTTGTGCTTGTTTACAGATCAGGGTTGAATTTTGTTCTAAACACCTATTTCACCCTAATGACATTTTTGTCATAAGGTCTTGGAACTAGCTCTCAAGTTTAATTTCTCTCAATCATGGATAGCTTTACTAGCATTGCAGCTAACCACTTCTCCTCCATAGCAGCTTCTTCAAAATTGGCTAGTTCACAAATAGTTATATTGCACTATATTACATTGCTTTTTTGATAGATATCAAAAAGTAACTTTGTTCCCCGAACAGGTGAATCATTTATTGTATCTTCAAACTCCAATTCAGTATTTTGATTTTTATTTGAGTCACTACAGCGCCAATTTTTGTCTTCCATGAAGTGCACATCACTGCTTATAAGAAGTTTTCTAGTTTAAGGCTGAAAAATCCTATAAGCTTTAGAAATTGGGTTATAGCCAATAAATATTCCAGCTTTATCCTTTTTGTCAAGCTTATCACACTTAACCTGCAGTACATGTGAGTAGCACAAGCAACCAAATACAAAGGGTTTAAAACCAAACCAGACTTCAAAAGGAGTTTGATTTTGCAAGGCTCATGTAGGAAGCCTATTTTGTATGAAAACAACCGTGTTTGTAGCTTCAGCCCATAACTTCTTTGGTAATTTCTTTCGATGAAGGATACGCCTTGCCATCTCCATGATTGATCTATTTTTCCTTTCACTCTATTTTGTTGAGGAGTGTAAGGAGCTATTAGTTGATGTTTGATTCCTCTTTCGTCACAGAATTGTTGAAACCAATTAGCTACATATTCTTTCCTATTGTTTGACCTCACAGTCTGAATATGACAACTGCTTTGATTTTCAACATGAGCTTTGAATTTCCAGAACACAATAGCTACTTCTGATTTGTATCTAAGAAAATAAATCCAACACATTCTGGTTAAGTCATTAATAAAAATAATATAATAAAAACTTCCATTTGGTGATGGAGTTCTTTGTGGTCCAGCAAGATCAGTGTGGACAAGTTGGAGCTTTTGACTCGCCTTTCAGCTACTTTTAGGAAATGGCCTCCTTGTTTGCTTCCCAAGTTAACAAGCTTTACATTCATCTAGCTTTTCTACTAAGGTAGGAACGCCACAAACTAGTTGATTTTTCAGCATGTAGGATATTCTCGAATGATGGAAATGACCTAGCCTTTTGTGCCAAAGATCAGTTGGGCTTGCTGTAACTTGAAAAACGGCTTGCTCTTTTTTCATTAGATCAAACAAAAAATTTTTACTCTTCATTTTGACTTTAAACATTTCTTGGCCTGTTGGGTCCTTGATTATGTAGCTTTTATCTTCAAAAACAACTTTGAATCCTGATCCGGTCTAGATACCGGCCCCCATACTTGTGACGTCAGACTGATCTCATATAAGGAAAACCGGTGTCCAGGTTCAACGTTACCACACCGGATATCCGTTGTCTGGTCATCCGCCCTCACTCCATGACAGCATCATTCATTTTCGCTGTAACGGTTCTGTGTTCATCGATACAGGATATTTATATAATTGTTAGCTTTTCCCTCATAGCAAGAGAAGAGCCTTTTGATAACTTATCAACGAAGACACTGTTTGTAGCAAAATATGTCACATCAATGGCTTCAGAAAGTAAGTGGGCGTGTCAGCAGATTATGCGGAAAAGGTGATTATCCTCTCCTCTCTCTAGAGGATTGTACTCTGATAATTGACCTACCCTCCTGACACATTCTGAAAGTCGAGCCACTTTGATTGACACAATATACACGCAATCAGAGATAAGGGACCCACCTGCATCCAACGTCTCATTTTTTCTCTTACGTTCAACTATAAGAAGCCAGATGAACACACATGCATGGTATCGTTTTTCTATCTCACACTTTACTGTTACTACGCTTGAGTATTCATTCAGTTCATACACTCTTCTAACTTGAGCGTCGGAGAATCTTCGCAGGTGGCACCACCTTTCGCCCCCCTACAACGCGAATCGTTGGTGTAAAGGATCTCCAGGACAACAAGATCGGCCTCTCCCACTGAGAGACCGGATTAATACATCGGATATACACAGTTCCGGTGTGCAAACCCTAAAAACACCTGCATCCTTGTGGCTGGTCCCACACCGGATCCTAGACCCCGGTCCAGACCAGTTCAAATCCTTTCTTAAGTAATTGTCCAACACTAAGCAAGTTCTGATTAATTTCAGGTACATATAAAACATCACTAAGGATTTTCGTACCTTTGTAGCTTGTTATAGCTACTGCTCCCTTGCCTTTTACTGGAATATGTTCACTGTTTCCAATTTTGACCCATTTGACATCAGTGCCCTTCAAATGCTTGAATAGTTCTTTGTTGTAGGTCATATGATTAGTGCAACCACTATCAATTAGTTAAGATTCACATGAATTATTGCTAGAGAAACATGTTGTGACAAAAAGTTGGTCTTCCTCTTCGTGCTCTACATGTTTCGCCTCAACTACAACTTGTTCAATGTTAGCTTTGTAAATTACAGCTTCATGACCTATTTGATTGCACTTGCTGCATTATACATTTGGCCTTTTCCAACATATAAATGAAGGGTGACCCATTTTTCCATAATATTGACAAGGTGGGTTGTAACGCCCTTTGTTATATCTCAATAAATTCTAAAAAAAATCATAAATTTTTTTTGACTAAAAATATAATCGTTAAAAAGAAACTATCAGAATAAATTACATACAACATTTTTAAAATACCTCATAAATATCATTAAATTTTATAAAGTAATTTTACATTCTTCCAAAGAAAATAAATATTAAACATTATTAGAAAGAGAGGAAACTCCATGGCCTAAGAGCAGTTACTTAATGACATTATTTATTCATTGGACCACGTTATTCATACTGAGCTCCCTTTCTAGAACATGTTATAATTACTGTCTGAATTCTTCGATCCTTCCCAATTAAAACATATGAAACAAAAACACAGAGAAAGGAGTGAGAAACAGAATATAATATTCTCAAATGGGACATAAGCAATAAGGGGTTTTCTTAAATATAATACAATAATATCAATCATAATCACATACAAATCAATTATGAATGTATGAATATTATGCAATATCTTCATCTTACCTATATATGTGGGCCCTTAAAAAAATTTTATTTGTAATAGGCCAACTAGGAGTTTACACTATTTTATAATTTTGGATAATAATAACATGAACGGCTCAATTGGCATGGAAACACTTAGAGACTAGTCAGACTAAAAAGGTTTTTATTGTGAAAGTACCCGACACTAGAGAGCGACCCCAAGTCCCCTGAAGCACCCTTCCACACCCTCTCATCCAAAGGCTCGAAACTAAGCCTTCTCTAATATATCCTCGGTTTCTATAATCCGTCCCCAAACAATATAATTTTGTTTCTCTTTGATGATTCATGATGCATGAACTACTCGCTTATTTAGTTGGTTAAGGCTTTCAGAAACTCAATTATATTATCGAGGCCTATGAATCGCGACATAGCCACCCCAGTAAACTGTACTTTTTTAAATTCTCAAATAAGTTCTATCACACATATAAAATTTTAGTGCGGTTCCTTTTCAAATCACAAATTAAATCTCATCATAATTTGAGTTTCAAAGCCTTAAATATATCAAACCTTCCTTAGAAAATTTATAGATCAATTCAAGATTTATTTACTAAAAACTCAAATTATCAATCTTTGAAACCATAGTACATGAAAATTTTGTATAATATTTTTATACATAAAATTATAAATACATATATATATATATATATTAAGAGTTTAAAGTAAAATATTAGTGAAACATATTCTTTTCATTTAAGATTTAAATGTCTTTATATATGTATACATGTATAAAAAATTGTTTTTATAAAATAATTTCTTTTTCTTTTTTCTTTCTGATAAACTAACTAGAAAATCTTAATTTTAATAAATATTTATTTTTTAAAGATAAAAGAGATTTCTAAAATTTATGTAGTTTTATTGAAAATTATGAAATTTCTTAAAAGTAATATGAATAAATAATTAAATAAAAAAGTAAAAGATAAGTAAATTCTTACAGAGTTTTAGCTTTCCGTCACGCTTGCTACAAGTTCATTCTCCATAACAACACAGAATAATCATTCACAAATCAATCAAATAAAAATAACACAATCATTATATAAAATCAACACAATTTATTCAAAGTGTCTTAATTATTAAAGTTTATTTTAAGTCATATTAGTCCATTCATTATGTTAGTTGGTCCATCTCAAGTCCAAAATAGTCCAATAGTCATATGGGCCCATCATAGTCCAATCAGTACAAAGGTATAATTCAGTCCATATACGTCCATAATAGTCTATATAAATCCATGACAGTTCATAATAGTCTATAACAGTCCAAATCTCAATGATACAGTATTTTAGGTTAATAAATCATCCAATTATTTTAAACTTTTGAATAAAATTTATTTATTTATTTATTTACTTAAGATGATAATAAATATTACTTTAAAATATAATAATTATTTATAGTTAAAAGGAGTAGGGGACTCCTCTCATTATTGTTATGTTTTCCCATATTATATTCTTATCTCACTCTCTCTTACCTCTTGTATCTTAATTCGTTATGGAAAATTTGTGCGTGTCTCGTCTCCGAGTTCTAAAACATACCAATTTTATCTTAATGTAGTTATATGATAAAAATTTAGATTACTATTTGAAATAAAAAGGGTAAATAGTAATTATGTATAGAAACAGTAAATAATAAATTTTAAATAGTTACTATGAATAATAACAGTAAATAGTAAATTAAGAATAGTAACGGTAAATAGTAAATCATGAATAGTAATAGTAAATAGTAAAACGTAAATAGTAAAATATGAATAGTAACAGTAAATAGTAAAACATGAATAGTAAATATAAATAGTAATAGTAAATAGTAATTTACTATTTGTAATAGTAATTTACTGTTGATATAGTAATTTACTATTCAGAATAGTAACTTAAAATAATATTATATCCAGTATAATAATAGATTTTTAAGTGATATAAAAACAACCTTCGTAATCATAAAAGAATATAAAAGAAATTTATTATTACCTCGAAATTTTTACAGAACCTCTTTCCTTTGGAAAATATCTTCCTCTCTTCACTTAGTACTCTCCTCCCAATACTACTAAGTTTTCAAAATTCGATGCAATCCTTGATGCCTCGCCCCTCTATTTATAGCAAAAAAAATCTATTGTGCATTTGACTATTTTATTATAAAAGTACTATGGAAGAATTTAAAATTTCATTCAGATTATTGTGAAAAGTTTGAAAATTTCAAAATCACACAGTAACTTTTCAAGTGAAGGCTGCTGAGAATTATCAGGGGTGGTGTGAATAGTAATTTAGGGGGTACTAAAGAAATTTTTTGTTTTTTTATTATTAAAAAATTAATAAATTTTTTTTTATAAATTCAGAAATAATATACTGATCAAAAAATTCAAAAGGCCTATGGTCAAATTCCATCAAGATTTTTTTACATAAAATTTATGTAATCAATTAAAATAAAAATAGGGGTGTTACATGGGCAACTTTTGTTTTTACCATTTCCTTTGTGGTGATTATTTGCAATGTTGTTATCACTACTTCTAGGAATGTTCTTGAAGTTTTTCTTTTTGTTCCTTCCAACTTCTTGGCTCTTGGTTGGTAAAGCACCTTCGACCATGTGATCTTGCCTCATAAGCCTTTGTTGTTCTTGGGCCTGCAAGGCATGTATGACTTCTGCCAAGGTGATCTTACAAAGATCATTTGTGTTCTCCAAAGTGGTTATAGATGCCTCATATCTTTTAGGCACTGTTACAAGAATTTTTTCTACAATTCTTGAATAGGTAAACACGGTGCCCAGTAATCTTACCTTGTTGGAAATGTTAAGCAGTCTGTCTGAGTATTCTTTGATTGTCTCAGACTCTTTCATTCTTGTAGTTTAAATTCCCTCATCAAGTTTGTTGAAGAAAAGTCTGGTAAATGTCGAATAATTTTAACTAGAACTTCATGAGATTTGTTGATAATCAACATTGCGTATTCTAATTTGAATAGAGTCATATCATGTTATTATTTAATATGTAAGTTTAAGTGTTTCAGGAAAACATAAGGATTGTGTTACGAAAGATAGGGGGAGTACGTATGCCAAAAAAGTCTTTAAAAGTCTGGTCTCATCAATAACCCTCTTTGATCCAAAACAAGGAAAGTCTTAAAGTTTGGAAAATCGTTCTCAAAGAATAAGATTTTTGCATCTGAATACCTATCAGACTTAGCTCAGAACAGTTTATCTCATACTACAAAGTCTGAACATCAGATCTTGTCTTTCTCATAAAAAGCTTCCAGACTTATCAAAGGCGTCTGAATATCTTGTGAATCATTGGATCCAGAATTCACTTTAAAGGAAGTTCCTTTTCAAGTCTGGCTCAAGGATCTCAACGGTCAAGAAAACATTCTTGTAAGCACGCTTAAGCAAAGACCTACGAAAAGAAGAATGATAAAGTAAGGCAGTCTACGCTCTATCCAAAATAACGTCAAGTCTTTCACCTGTGTCTTATAGATTCAGAGATTCTTTGAATAAAAGCTTCCTCCTTAGTGAAACTTATGCTACCTCTACCCTGCCTATGATCGCACACATCTCAAAGCTTTTTATCCTACAATTACGTGCTCAGAACATCTCTCTGATAAAAAAAAGCCTTTTGTTCATTGTGCAATATCCTTCTCCTCAAGTATATCATCTCTCAATGGACTTACATCTGGTAACCTCCTTGGGCTCTTTAGAACAATCCTTTATATATTGAATCAATCTCTTCAGAAGAAGTATGCTGAAATAGATCGCAAGAGCAGACTCTAAACAAGAGCAAAAATTATAAAGAGGGCATGAAATCAAAAAGAAAGAGATCCTGTTGAAGAAAAAGAAGATAGGAAAGACACACTAAGGAAAGTGTGAGTAAGGAAGAAGAAATATGAACAAGCACCAGACGTTCATACACAACAGCACAGGAAGAAGAATAAGATGGTAGTCTGGTCATAGAACAAAAGATCAGATCCAGAAGAACTACCATGAAACTAAAGAAAGCTCGTTATATGCATTCCTTTTTTCTCCCAGAAGCCATAGCAACCAGAGATATGCCAGCAGCTCATATCTCTTTGCTCTTTTAAGAGCATATCATCTCTGGTCATGCTTTCAGACTCAGTACCTCCTGTACCTATCTCTCACACTACACGGTTACCGATTCTACTTAGTGAATAAGTCTTTCCTCATATAATTGATCACTTAGCTTTGTTAAGTTAGAAGGACTTATTCATTTGAAATAATTCTTCTAAACCTCTTGTAGTGCAGGTCTGGCATGTTGCCAGACTCTGTTAGTGTGGAAAATATTGTTGGCATGGAGAGGCTTTTGAAAGAATACTCTGGGTTTGAGCCAGAAGTGGCTCATGAAAGAATACTCGGGTCTACCCCAGGAGTGAGTGCTACAAAATAATACTCATAGGAATCAAAAGAGGTCTGGTGTGTTGAAGCACAGGCTGTGCCTAGGCCCAGAGTGGTCAGAGTCAAGAATACTCAGCATGAGTTGTGCTCAGGCTAGGAGTGGCCGGAGTCAAAAATACTTGGGTCTACCCCAGGAGTTGGTGCTTGCAAAAGAATACTTAGAAGCAAAGGGTATGCTTAAGCCAGGAGTAGCTGGATTCAAAAATACTCAGAAGCACTAGGTTGTGCTTAAGCCAGGAGTGGCTAGAGTCAATAATACTTATAAGCTCGGTCTGGGCTGTTTTATGTAAAAGTTTTTACATAGTGGAAATTCTTTAGATTTGAAGGTACTGGATGTAGTCTTCGAGTTAAAAGTGAACCAGTATAAATTGCTTGTGTATTATCTCTTTCTCTTTTACTCTTTACTATCAAAAATTTAGTGCATCATTATTGTTAAATTCGATAGTAAAAGTTTGGCAAAAATACGCTTGCTCAACCAAAGTATCATGCTCTCTGTCTCTCGAAAGTCTGGTCCGCTATGCGTAACACAATAACGCTTAAATATCACTTTTTGGTTTGAAAAAGTGAACAGACTTATTCAACCCCTCCCTTCTAAATTTGTTCTCTGAACCATCAACGTTTATCACTTGCATGCCTCGAATCCTTTCATCTCCTGCATATTCTTCCTTCAAGTAATTCAAAATTACTTTTGCTGTTTAGAGAGTCATGATCCTGGTGAAAATTGTTTTTGAAACACTAGCAAAGAAGCATGCCTTTGCCTTATTGGTTTTTTTCTCCTTGTGGTTTTTCAACTAGGCCATAGTGGGAATGTCAAGCAGGGAAGGAACATCATAATCCTTTTCCATAGCTTCTTAAAGATCCAAAGCCTCAAGGTAGTTCTCTATTCTCAAAGCCCAAAAGTCATAGCTCTCTCCATCAAATATGGGTGGAGCAACTTACAAAAAACTTGATTCAACATCCATTTCACAGGGCCCTTAAGAAAGGAGCTCTGATACAAATTGTTGGTTTTTTGCTTTTAATTGAAGAAAAAGAACATAAAGAAATTGATACGGTAAAGGAATTTGCTGTGAAGCTTACTTTTCATTGAATTCAACTTGTATTTGAATACAATTGAAAATAACAGAATTAAAGATCATGCTCCTTAATTTTAGCAACTGCTACTCACATTGAAACAATAAAATTAGAAACTAACTTATCCATTAACAACAAAATAACAGATTCTTATCTTGACTTGTTCAGACTAAAAACTACTTTGAAAGCTTGCAAAGGCACATTCTCAACATCCTTCCTGTGCTTTATCTATAAGAAATTATTGGCCAAATACTACATTCTCATTCAATTAAGTTCCTCTATATGTTTAATCAAGTAATTTATTTTTGCATCTGCTTGGCCGAATACCATTATCTCATTCCATAAATTGTGTCTTCGTATTTAATCAGGTAGTTTATATTCCTTTTGCTTCTTTCTTTAACCAATGTCAGTATTTTCTCAGTGCCTCCATGATCCTCACCAACAACCATATTTACTAACACACAATCCTCACCCATAATTTTCAACGATGTGTTATGGTGGCCTATGCTCCATAATCCATTTTCCCCTTGCGTCCTAATAGCTTCCTTCAGGTTTGTGCACCTTATCATCCTTGTCAACTTTATCCATTTCACAAATATAAATCTGTACAATAATTACAAAAAAATTATAACAATAATTTAAACATAAAATTCATATTTGATAGTAAATGTTATGTGAATATTATATTTAAGATTTTAAGATTTGATAGTTGTTAAAGAATTTATTGAAAGTATAAAACTTTTAGGTATTATTTAGTGTGTCGGTCTTAAGCAATAGTTTTAATTTCCTACTATTTCACCTGACTCTAGTTGAAATCTATATGAGTGTTTGATCCATCCATACTCTAATGAGTATGAACTTTTAATGAAGAAGCTCAAAGCATCAAAAAGGTAACTATGGTTCTACAACAACTATTGACAAAGTGATGTTAAGATATTTAATAGGAAATGACTGTATTACAAAAAAAATTAAACATAAAGGACTAGATTGAACAAAAAAATGTAAAAGATTAAAATCAAGAATTTAAATAAACATAAAGGATCAAAGCTTTCATTATTTTATTTACTTCATTGAAAGGCTAAACAATTATTATCTCTTTGATTTACTTGAAGTCGGTGTTTTGAAAAAAAAATTAAAAAAAAAATTGTTATCTTTTAAAAGTATTATACAAGTTTTTTCCGTTAAATTTCTTTTTGCATCATTCATATGAAGTTGATGTAGCTTCAAGGGTTATAGTTTGTATTTGTCATTTCACTTAAAGTGAGTTCAACTCATTAGCTTCTCCAACTTTCCCTCTCATCCTTTTTCCACCATCTTCCTACACTAACCACGCCTACGCCCACCATCTTCCCATTCCAAAACTTCATCTGAATGAAACATAATCACCATCATCAACTATATCTGTCATTCTCCTCTCAACAAAAAATAAACATCTTCAACCATCACAAAATGGAAAATTATTGTTGTAAAAAAAATAAACAAAACAAAAAATAGTAATCCATACAAACCCTTTTGCACCACCACCTGCACTTCCCACATTATGGCAATTTTTGTCGCTGGTGGCTCCATCACCTCACCCTCAATGAATGTGTCCTTTCCATATCCATCATCTGATCCTCTCCAACCTCGCATATGGTGTGGCTCGATTTGTTATGATGACTTGTTTGGTGAGTTTGCTTAATCAAATTTTACATTTTAAATTAATTTGAAAAGAAAAAAAAGGTTGGTGTTGTTCCTGTCATATCCTCTAGGCTTTAATTTTTCACATCGTTAGTGTTATGATATAGATGACATAACCTAAATTAGAATTCCCAAACCAATAACATAACTAGGGATGGAAAATGGGTCGCCCCGTCAGGCCCTGGCCCGCCCTACCAATGCCCGCCAAAAAATGGGTCGGGTTGGTCCGCGCCGCTAAAATAAACTGGCCAAAAGTTAGGGCCTACCAAAGTTAAAATTATATTTTTTTTAAAATGTGTTAAATTAAAATAAAAAATTTAAAAATAATATTTTTGAAAAAATTAAAGAAGATATTATTAAAATAAATATACAAGTAGTAAGAGATCTGAATTTTTTTTAATTTTAGAAAATGAAGGTACATATTTTAATAAAATAAAGTATAAATTATTTAATAGTAATATTTATAATTTTTTCTTTTGGCAGGTCCCATTGGGCCGTGCCGTGGCCGGAGGCGGGCTAAAAAATCTTGTCCGCCCTGCCAATTTTGACGGGCTTGATAGGTCAGCCCGCCGGGCCTAACCCGTTTTGTCTTCCCTAAACATAACACTATGGTGTAGCATAATAGCTATCGAGTATAGGTTCTTATTTCACCATGTTCTGTACAGCACATTTTCAAGCATAATTACATCTTTATGCTTTGGTTTTGGCTTTTTAAACTTGGTTAATTCATATCCCTTACTATATGTGGTGAGGCAAAGGATCAAAATGGCTCAGCTTGGAGGTTATTGGTTTGGATGTTGAGGGAGAATGATGCATATAATTGATGGTGGCTTTATTTAGTTGAGATACAGATAGTGGAATAGGGATGGGGAGATGGTAGGGTGGTTGGTGGATAAAATGATAGAAGATAGGGGAGGGAGAGTTGAATAAGAGACTTGTTTGATACACTTTTCAGACTTGTTTAATGAAAGAGACTTATTTCATACACTTTTGAGAGATAAGGGATCTATTTTGAACCAAAAAAATAAAGACTTACTTGAAACAAACCAATGAAATAAAAGACCTAAGTAATGATTTAACCTTATTTAAACATAGGAATATTAATTAAACATTAGCCATAGAAAGAGAAAAAAGGCATTAAATGCATTTCTTAATTTGTGAAAACACCTTAGTGGATAGATAAAAAAAGTGTGGTAATGAATAATAATTAATATTACCTTTATTCATTTATATAGATCATTTTACCTGATTTATGAGTACTAAGAAATTGGTTAATTTAGTTAAAGTCATTAAATGTGTTTAAGATTTGTGTTTTTTAAAATTACCCTTGAAATTATATAGACCATTATTTTTTGGTATTAAAAAAACATAGAAGTAGCATACGAAAGGTAGTCTTTGATGTTACCCAATTATTATATGAGAGATAAATAATCTATCCATTATTATACCTTATTTATTAATAATGGTAGTTTAGTTAAGAATAATATTAATAACATAAAAATTTATAAGAAAGTTTAATAAAAAGGGACAAACAGATTTTTTAAAATAGAACTATATTAAAGGCCGAAGTTTGTACATTAAAGTTAAACAGTTAAAACTAATATAATCTTCTTCTTTTAAGTTTTTCAATTAATGAAATTGTTATCACCTTCAAGCCAACTTAAACACCTTGACTAGGGATGCAAAATAAATCTACATCCATGGATACCTACTAGTCAAATTTGTTATGGATAAGATTCAGATTTTTAAATGGACATCCATGAATAGCATAAATGGATATTTTCTAAATCTAATAAGTAAATGGATAGAATATAGATATTGGGGTATCTATGTTCGTGGACATCGATTTGTTTAATTAATTTACTAAAATATCTCTATTATATATATATTGATATTTGAATTGTCCGATATAGGGGGACAGGTTCGTCCGATTGAGAACCGGTATTGAGTCTCTCTCTCTCTTTCTCTTTGTATTATACCGGTTTAGTGAGGATATTATATATCTCTGAGTTCAATGGGAACCCAAAGTCTTCGAGTCGCGCTCTGATATGGTCTCTAGTATCCGTGTTGATTGGTGAATTTAGGTGTTACACACTCTGAAGCTTAAGTCAGTAAATATTTTAATACTGTAGCATTATGAGCATTAAATGTGTTTCCTTTGTGTATTGAATGCAGGTATTTATAAATATTAGTTAGGGGTCAACTTTGATGTGAAGTTTTTCAACGTCTGTTTATTCAGTATGGAAAGTCAACGTCTTATATAACATTCCTACAGCTTAGGTCTGGTATGTCTCTAGCACTCCCGAGGTTCCTCTTTTTAGACACCGGTCATTAGTGACCTAAGTGTGGAGGATACGGGCTATTATGTTTTAGGGAAAACATATCGGTTTACCTTTTGTGTACAATATCGTGATGACTATTAAATAGTTATTCTTATGCCTTTGGAATGGGGACCAGTATGAGACCCGAATCAATATTTATGTTTTGTAAACAAAATCTCCTTCAAAAAAAATTAAGGGACATATTTCAAGAATTGAAGAATTTTTATAATACTAGCTTTATTTATTTTCATTTTTTAATTAAGTTTATTGTAATGTAATCAAACTTAAGTTTAATGTCTTTAGAAAACTTTGTTTGAAGTGATGAATTATTAGAAAATGCTTAATTTATTTATTTATTTATTTATTTATTTATTTTTATTTTTTTATTTAATGGATATAAGCTATTTTCCATGAATATCCAAAAGTCCAATCCATTTACATCCCTGAATCTTGACGATCATGTACAGGTAAGTCTTTAACAATTCATTTTTAAAATTATAAAAAAATGTTTTTTGTTTTCATTTCCTATTTTTTAATTTTAATTATAAAACTGTCATCATATTTCCTATTTTTAAAATTTTGTATAAAAAAACTGAAAATAACTTTTTTTCTGTTTCATGTTTTCACTTTTTTCAATTTAAAATTTTGAAAAGAGGACCTTACTTTTCAGTATACTCACATTTTCTTGACTTTAACTCATCTTACCTATGAGGCTAACAAACTGATCCATAAGCTTTGAGTCATATACCCACCCAGCTGTAACTAACTAGACAAACAAGAACCTCAAGGAAGTCATGGTGTTGGTAATAGTTGGCTAGTGACAAATGCTAATTAGTAATGACACCATTTTAGGGGCTACTTGGTTTTTTTTTTATTTCATGTTTTAATTACAAATTGTTAGCTTATTTTTTATTTTTAAAAATTTGTATATTTTTATTTTACTTTTACTTTTTTATATAAATTTTTAAAACGTGAAATAATATGATAATTTTGTAATTAAAATTGAAAACATGAAATAAAAATAGAAATTAAATGGCACTTTAGTTTTTTAGGGCGTAAGAACAAGTAAGAAAATAAATTTTGTTTTAAAAATTAAGTTGAAATTATTTTGTGACGGCAATAACCAAAGCCCAACGATCAATTGTATTTTAATACAACTTGTTTTGCTTAAAATTTACATTTGTTGAGACTAGGGAAGTCCAAAACTTCAAATTATTGATATATAATTTACCTCTACTCATTTACAACTTGCAAACCAAATTATATGAGTTACTAGTATTAATATAATTACTATAAAAGTCATTATCATGTAGGCTGTTCAAGCACCATTGTCCCCAAAGGATCCTATAGTTGAGTTCAGTATAAAAAGCTCTACATGCATTGCAGCACATGATACAAGATCCATAAATATCTATATTATATTGCTTTCAAACTTGTCTCCATAGGATCCTATAACTTCTTATTACAAAAATGTGCAGTACAAAAATGTGCAGTACAAAAATGTGCAGAACCAATAGGGTATTAATATTCAGAATAATTTAAGTAATTAGTTGTGAAAATAAAATTATAAAAATAAAATCATTGAATGGTTAATATTATTAATTTTATATAACATTTGAGATTGAATAAATTTTTGTTTGATCAATAAATTGAACAATTGTTTTTAACTAACCCTAATTAAAAAACTCTAACTAAAGATCAAACACTATTATTCTGTATTAAGGACCCCATTAGTTCCCCACTCGTGTGGTCAAAACCTTGGAGTGATAAAAAAACAATGCCATGGATCTAATTATATGATTACTTACCGGAATTTAAGTTTGAATAATTGTGTTTTGAACTACAGGATGTCACCTGAACATGCGGCAAATTAGCTGCTAATTAAAGTACAATTTTTAAAAGAAGATTATGTTTTATATATATATATATATATATTCCTTGTAAGAAGTGTGAGAGAAAGCTAAGACCACATCAATCATAACATCAAATTAAGAATTTGTTTCGATGCATGTTCTCATCAACTATTCATTACAGTCAAAGTGTTCAGAAATCTAACTGGTTCCCAGCCCATTTTGATCATATTTTTTTCCTGTTGTGTTCAGTAGATACATTGTTTTGGTGAACAAGCAATATATACATTTTCCGTATTGTTTTATATTTTTTTTATGGGTTCATTGTTTTTTAAATATTAAAGTATATGGAAAGAATCACTGAACATCGTAATAAATATTGTTGAGTTTAAAAAAAAATTAGTGGAGAGTCTTTAAAGTGGAGGACAAAATCTTTTGTTAGGAAGCGCCTTTATTAGAAAATGGAATAACCTTAAATGTTTAATTTTTTATGTGGTGATTTGATGAAACATTTTATCTATCACTTGTTTGTCAAAAGAAAATTTGATGAAAAATTATTTTTATCACGTATAATGATCTGCCTTCTCAACTTGAATTTGAATAAGACACTACATTTAAACTTGGATATACACACACAAAAATTAATCACTAAAAAAATTAACCTTCTTAACTAGGAAAAGGAGTCGGGTGACCTTGAAGCTTGAAGAAACCAGTCCATTTTCACTCTCAATTCAGTCCCACAAAGATCTTCAATAGGTAGGGAGGGGTTTATTCAATGTTCTTACACTTTGTAAAATTACTAGAGTGGTAATGGTTGCCCTAGAACCATCACCATACTAACTCATGAAACCATAATCTAGACATGAACCAACACTTTTTATGAATCGAATATCTTTATAAAAGTAATGGTTAGTGATTGTCAAGAAATGGTTCCAAAAGATGAACATGATGAACATGTTGATGAACTTGTTGATGAACATGATGCTATGTTGAAATTTTTGAGCTTTTGTTTGCATGATTTTGTATGTGATGTCATACGAATCTTTGCATGGATTTTGGATGTTATGATACTATATGTGGAGAAGGGAGGTAATACTAACTGCATGACAAACCTTTTTCACCTAATTAGGCCTTTTTTTAATCAATTTGTCCTTTAACTTAAAAAATGTAACCATGCAATGCATAATGGTAGTTAGAATTCCAAATTTTTTAATGTGAGTTCTAAATATTTCTCTATTTTTGTCAAATAAACTTCATTACAAAACCATTTGTATATTGTTATTAATTTGTAAGATTATAACATTTGTTTTTGGGCCCTTTTGTCGATGAATTTGATTTATAGAGAAAAAGAAGAATTCCAAACTCATCCTTCAACATGATCATATTCGAACTCCTACATTCCATGTTTTCTAAACCACCAAGTGCCCGTTTGGATATCAAATTGGGTTGGTCAAACCTCAGTCAAAAATAAATCCTACGGTCAAACAGAGTTTTAACTGTCTAAAACGGCGTAAAAGATCAATATCAACCCTTAAATTTTTCTATTTCTCCAACTCTGTTTTCCCAACTAAAAACCAAACGGACAACAAATTATGTTCTTAATGTCTTAATTTATTGGCCAAATGACAAATAATACCAAAACCGTTTCCAAATATAAAGGTAGTAATTTGTATCAATACTACCAAATATTTAATGTAATTTTTTAAAATATTGTTGAAAATCTCATATTATCTGCCTCATCATATTACGCATGATTTAAATACTTGTTGGACAACTCCAACTATTGCCAACTAGTTTTTGGATGAAATCTTTAACATGTTACCAAAGCCAGAACATTCTTTCTAGTTCTTATAGGTCAAGAGTTGTCGTTTCGTTGTAGGTCAAAAGTTACCCCTTGCGCATACTTTGTTGGAGGGAGCATGTTAGAAGTCTCACATTGTCTGTCTCATCATATTACACATGGTTTAAATACCTGTTGGGCAACTCCAACTATTACCAATTAGTTTTGAGATAAAACCTTTAACAAATATCCTTAATATTATGTTTACCTAAAACATATACAAAAATATAGTTAACATGCACAATAAAATTTTACTTATATTTTAAGATTAAAAAATTTCATTAAAATTTATATATATTTAGAAATGGCAGTAATAGTTAGACTCTTTCTTAGGTAACCATGTACCTCAACCCGAAAAGATTGGATCTATTTGCATTATCCTATCCTAGTATATAGTCATGGACAAAAATATATAAATTATTCTCGGACTTTGTCTATAAAATAAAAGCCACTACTCAAAACATTTCCTTGAGCAAAAATAAAATGAAGATTTTTCTTAACCTTATATATAACTAAGAATAACATCAACACTCTCTAAAGCCCGTTTCTGCTCGGGTAAAAGACCCGCTAGAACCATGTATGAAGAGATAGATCATTGAACCTCAACCTTCACGACAGACACAAATAAGTGTCACGATGGTACTTCTGATTGTTAACTTACCTACGAAGATAAATCGGGAAAAGGAAGACAAAGTCAGCACCCACGAAATACATAGGCCACTACAAAGGCTGGTTCCCTATTTAAATGTAGTCATCCCTATCAAACCAACAGTTTAAATTGTAATGGATATAAGCCTAAAACATATTTCACCATAAAACAAAACAACTTGAAATAATTTAACATAAACTGAAACGCTTGAGGACATTGAAAAGTATTTCTACACTAAACATGAAAGCCAACCCCACCATAACACACTTGAATAGTTTTGATACCATCTAAGATTAAAACATATTTAACACTATTTATTTATTTTTACAAGTATTTAAAAAATTGTTTCATTTAATAAACCTCACTAGACTAGCATTGTATATTGTCCTTTCCCCCTAAACCCTGTGTGCCAGATCCATATACTGTGACATCTATTTCTGCAACATCGTGGTATATCATTCAAGACAAGATCATATTGATCTACCTTCACGGCTTCACCCTTAACAGAATGCCACCATTTATATTTCACACACACAACAATCTCAATTGATGTACCACATTATGTTGAAAGGTCTGAGCCAATTTAAAATGTGAAAACTTACAAAAGATGAATGGAAGAAGGACCAGAGACAGCAGCAGCTCTCTGTGCCCGATGAGCTTCACATCTGTAAAGCCCTTTTATTTCCTTTTTAATGCGACGGGCCTCACGCCTTTCTTCCTTCACAGCAGCCTGCCAACAACCATACACATGGGCTTCATTCTCAAGGTAACAATAGCAGGTAAGTCTAGGAAAGAAGTTGATAATGACTGGATACATAAATGAAGCATCAGACTCAAGACACATAAGCAAAGCAAGCAATACAGATACCTTCCGTTCTTTCTTCTCCTCCTTAGACTCTAGGCCATGTTGTTTTCTCTTGTACTGTTCAGTTTTTGTAGTGTTTGGGCCTTTAACCTTTTCAGTGCCAGGTTTCCTACCGCCAGGCAAGAAATCTACAGGGAGTTTCTCTTTACCTCCAAGGGATATTATTTGAGAAGAGGAATTCGAGGCTACAGATACAGTTTCAGCTAATTTCTTTTTCCTACTTACTCCAGGTGCTTCAATCTTTCCAGGGTGGTTATCTAGATTAGAGTATGTTGAAACAATAGTCTCACAGTCCCAAACTTCTGATTCATCACTACTTTCTTGTAAAAGTACAACATCCTTGTCTACATCTTCAACTTCATACCCCTCGGCATATTCCTTGCACCTGCGAATAACATCAGAGGCACAGACCTCTTGCTCCTCATCTTGTGGGGCCTCTTTATTCTTCAACAAATCTGCAGGAACCTTGTACTTGTCATCATCAGGTTCAAGATCATCCATGGCATGGTTACTGAGAGAGATTTTGAGCTTCTCAGCAAGGGACTCATCTTCATCAGCTCGATAATTTTCATAGTAATCACCATCATCACCATCATCATAATCATCATCATCATCAGTTCCATATTCTTGGCATTCAAGCTACAACAGAAATATAGAGAAATTGTGAATCTAAAAGGTAAAAAAGCTCAGAAGCAGTCAACAAAAGCATTATACATGCAATAACAATAAAGGACAGAATTTGGCAAAGACATCCTCCTCAGATACAAGAAACAAGGAGGCCCAGCATACATTATCAAATAATATAATCTATAAAGAGAAACCATAAAAAAATTAAAATATAGAAAGTGAATAGAATAAAATATTATGAATAACCCAAACTCACCAAATCAAACTGTTCGTCCAACAAACGACGAGCTCTTGGCTTCTCGCCAACACAGTCCACTCCTGCTATGCCAACTGAAGGTACAGACTTATCTGTAACTTTGGAATGAGTAGAAACTTGTAGTACTTGTGAATTGCTTTTGTTTCCATTTATCACAGATTCCTGAGCATTGTTTACTCCATCTTCATCTCCAATGAGATTGGCCTGGACAACAAAATCTTCTTCTAAATCTTCAACATCAGAGCCCAACCGTGATACATCACTATCGTCAAGCAATGCAGCTACTTCAGGATCAACTGCTTTCTGAACCCTTACACTGGCGGTCTTGGATGCAACACTGTACATAATATCCCCTTCAGGATCTCCATCTGCCTTGGCAATTTGCAACTTTGAGGCATCATATGCCTAAACCCACCAACAAGAAATGCAACTAATCAGTTCCCATCATAACACACAACCACCAGGTCATTCATCATTCAACCATTTACTAAAAGAAAGAATCAAAATATTCCCTTAAATTAAAGCTCAATCTGGACCAAGAGAAAATTAATATAGAATTCAATAATTCATCATAACTCTTGCAATATCATTGACCTCACAATTCAAACACCGACTCAACATAGCGAAATCACTTAAGCTTTGTGTTTGGGTCTAGAAATCTCAAATGCATCCATAACTTTACGTGAACAAATAGAATCACCACTTCCTACTCTCATTTAATAGTCTCTTACAAAATCCTAGCAGACAAATAATTAACTTAATTAAATATGAGAAACAATTGGAATGGAAGAAAACCACAAAACTTCAGAATAAAAAACCAAAAAAGGAAAAGATGTCGTGGGGAGCACCTTAATGTCACGAGGAAGGTGTTGAAGCTTGAACTTAGGGTTATGAAAGAAAGCAGAACCAGCGCCAGTGTTTTTGATTTCCCTCAAGTGAGTCAAGTAGTTATAGCCATCATCAGGAAACCCTAGCTCAAGAATCTCCCTCCTCACATCCTCTGGCAAAGGACCACCATTAACACCGTCTTCATCATAGTCAAAAGCAGTGTCATCAACATTGGGGAATAAAAGGGGATTGTTGTCGACACGGACAAAGACGCGGTCGGAGAGGGAGAAGGAAGGGTCAGAAGAGTCACGAGCGATGAGTTGGAAGGTGGCTGAGTTCTTCTTGTCAATAAACTTCTTCTTCCCTCCCATTGTGTACGGCCTTTCAAGTGTTTGCGAAATGACACACTAAACTAAGAAACGGTTTCAATATAGTGAATCTCAATCACAAAATATTACACGGTTGAAAATTAAGATATCATCAAATAGCATGACTATCAAACACACTGTGAATCTGTCATGAGAAAATGTTGCCAAGAAAACATAGACAGGAATCACAAAATATAGCATAAACTTAACAGAACAGTGACACAATCTCAATCCTTTTTCAACGGTTACAAGGTATCACACAATCACAACTGAGATTAGCATGCGACAAGATATCAATATAGCATAAACTTGAGGTATCACACTATCATTTTCTAAAGATTCGTGATTACAGAACAGACTGAGAAAACATGAACATAGCATAAACTTAGGGAAAGTGCAAGTCAAGAATATGAAATGAGGCAAGACAGAACATAACAGAATTAGAATATGGCCGAAAAATTACCAGCAGTAGCTGTTACCAATCTGAAATATGCAGTTGTTTAGGTAGACGGTGACGAAGTTAAGCGAGGCAGAAGCCGCTACAGTGACAGAGCTCCACGGAGGAAGAATCAGCGACGGTGACGCGGCACTACACACTGCTTTAGGGTTTACGAGGAGAAAGGAAATATCTTGTTCGCAATTTGAAACTCAAGGGGTGAAAATTTAGAACGAAGTATCAAACTATTTTCAAGTAGAGATTAAAATATATTAATTATATAATTTTTTAAAGTTATATAATTTTTTAAGTTTTAAATGATTGAAATTTTAAAAAAAATTAATTATCATTATTTATATATTATTGTATAAATCAAATTTGTGTCTTTTATTCTCACTTAATATAAATTTTCTAATAAGATACATTCTATATATATATATAACCCTAAAAAAATATTTTTTTTGTGTTGAAATAACTTATAAGAGTTCATATGTACAATTACGTATTTACATATTTACCTTCCATAAAATTAGGTTTATTAACCTTTTAAGATAAATGTAATAATTACATTAAAATATTAAAGTGAAATAACTTAACTTACTAATGGCTTGAAACTAATCCTTAAGACAAAACCCATAAAATTATGTTAATTTCTTGGATCTAATTTAAAATTTTACAAACGTCACCTTTAAATTTTAGAATTAGGCTCTAATAACAAGAAATGATTATGCATTTCCAAGTAACTAAGTAAAGGTTTATTCTTAAAGAAGCTAAGGGAGAATAGGTTGGAGTTGGAGTACTAATTTACGCAAATGATGATTTAGTTTCATATCATGCAAATTATTCTTACTCTTTAATTTCGCCCTACTTTATGGATTATTCCTCACAAAGGTGAATTTATACCCTAAGTTGCGAAACAATAAAAACGAATTTAGGATTAATCCATCCCAGCGGCAAAGTTGAACAATATGAACACTATAACTAACTTGAGTGAATTCATGTTTACTCTCATGAATTGGATAATTTAGTAACATAACTTTTAAAAAGTTCAATTTAATCATTCACTTTACAAAAACCTTTAATTTAGTCTCTTTTCCCCCTAAAATATTAATAAACAAATAAAGTAGAAAGAACTAAATGAATTCATCCTATGAGGTAAATAATGTGTTTGACATGGATGTTTAATATTGAAAACAAGGTTTGAATCTTAGTTTTACATTTTTAAATTTCTATTCCTCTCCTTTTTATGGTTATTTTAAAAGATAAAAAAAATTGAATACTTTGATGGTTTAACCAATCAAAAAAATATCCTACAGTTAAAGTTTTAATTGTCTCGAACGACGTAAATGATCAATATTAATCATTAAATTTTTCCATTTTCATAACTCTATTTCCCAACTACATATCAAACAAACACCAAAAGCAAAATTGTGAACCGGAAACGAAGACTTTTTCAAGCAGAGATAAATTGATTCTTCTTCTGTTAAAATATATCTTTGTCTTTTATATTTATTTTTGTAGGTCTTAATTTAGTTATAAATTATTTTTTGTCTTAATTTATTCTTTTATATTTTTAAACATGTCTTTTATTTAAAAATTAATAAATTTTTATTAAATTGGTTATTATGATGGAACCGGTTTTAAATACAGTTTTTAAATTGATTTTTTTTGTTGAGAATTGATTTAAAATACATATTTTAATTAAATTTTTATACCAGTTAATAGTAAAATTAATTCAAAAAATATTAATTATAATAAAAACTGATTTAAAAAAATTTAAATCTATTTTTTAATAGCCCATTAAAAATATAAACTTCCCTTAAATAATTTAAAGGAAGTAACCATTTTTAAATTGTTTTAAAATATGAATTACTATAAGCACGGGTTTAAACTTTTTTTAACGTGCACAGTTTTTTTTATCCTTTAGAAGTTTTGAACCGAAGACTAGTAGTTAATTATTGTGAATGTAATAGTATAGTTGATTAGTTTTTTTTTTTGGAATCATAATTTGAATTGATATAATTTCAACAATATTAATAAAATTGGTCGGGTTTTTGGCCACTATAGGGTCCATTTTAAAAATAATTATAAATTTGGGAGTGTTTTGAAAGTGTTTAAATGTCTGAGGTTGTTTGTGTCAAATCATGATTTATATTACGTATTTCCATCAGGCGTATTGTGTATTTCGTATTTTCACTAAACGTAATACGTGCATGGCTGCCACATGACAACCATGCAGTATTACGTATTCCCGTGATGTGTAAAACCTCATATTTCACACCACAATGCTATGTAATGGCAGGGTTATTTCGTAGCATGAAGCTACGTAGTTAGAGGTTATTTGTGATTGTCACGGAGGGAGCAATGTTGACCACCATTACGTCTTGTGAAGGTGTGTAATGCATAGGGGGATGACACGTGTCCATATGAGCCCCTTTTTAACCGGATGTAGTCCTCCCAATTTTTCACATAACCATGTTTCACTCTTTCATTCTCCCTTTCTTGTGTTTTTGTATCAGTTTGAAGTTATTAGAAGGCTCTCTTTTACTCCTCCAAAGTAAACTCTTCACTTTCACTCTCAATTGTTCCTATGAAATCATGTGCATTGTTGGAGGTCCCCTCATTTTTGAAGGCTTAGTTAAAAGGTAAAAATGTTTTGAAACTTTATTTATTAAAAAGTTGTAGTATGAACATAATATAATGTTAAAATAGTTAATTGTTTTTTTATAATGTTAACAATTATTAAAAAAAGTTATAGTATGAACATAATATAATGTTAAAATAGTTAATTGTTTTTTTAAAAATAGTTAATTGTTTTTTTAATGTTAACAATTATTAAAATAGTAATATTAAATATTATTAAAATAGTTGCTGTTATTATTATAATAGTACAAGAGACTATTTTTATAATGTATATAAGACTTCTTTTGGTCGAATATTAAAAAAAATAAATTATTGTTTTTAATTGTTTTTATAATTTAAATGATATTATCTATAAATGAATTAAAGTGTATCATGTAATTATTGCGGTATATAAGGGCGTATATCATACAGTTAATTGGGGGTGTAATATTTCTAGATTATTCGAGCAGTCAGGTTTCGTTAAAATAGTTGCCCTTGGTGGAAGACTTAGATAGGTGTGGCCAATATTGTAACACCCCTAATTTCGTTATTTCTTATTTAAAATAAAATTTCAAAGGAATTTGATTATAGTTCTTTAGAACTTTTTGATTGTTATATAATTTATAATTTTTTAGAATTTTCTTATTTTTTTATTTTTTTATTATTTTTTTATTATTATTTATTTTTTTTGAGAATCACAAAAATACCCTTAACCTTTCATCTAATAACCAAAATGCCATTACTGACATCATCGCTTACATCATCATCACTTACATCATCGCTTACATCATGAATAGTAAAATAAATAATTAAATAATCTTAAATAGTAAAATTTTCTTCCTATAAATAGATGGCTCATTTACAACATTTCCACACCAAAAATTAGAGAGAGAATCTAGAGAGATAGTGCGTAAGAAATTAGTGGGGAGTAAATTCTTTTGGTAAAAAGAAGTTTTGCTGGAGGTGTAAGGTAATAACTTTCTTCTATATTCTTTTTATAATTTTAGTTTATTTTTTAGCACTCTTAAACCATTGATATACTAGTACTATTATGAATAAGTTACTATAGTAAAAATAATTTACCACTATGTTATTTTTACTATTTACCGTTACTATTTAAAATTTACTATTTACCGTTACTATTCAAAAATTACTATTTACCGTTATTGTTCATGATTTACCATTTACCACTACTATTCAAAAAGTTACTATTCACAATTTACTATTTACTATTACTATTCAAAAATTACTATTTATCGTTACTATTAATGATTTACCATTTACCGTTACTATTTATTATTACTATACATATTTACTATTTATCATTCTGATAGCAATCTTAATTTTCATCTTAAGCTTATACTGAAATAAGTTAGTACTACCTCCGGTTCCAAATATAAGCAAATATACCTAACTTCACACATATTAAGAATAGTAGTTGGAGGTAGTTATTTGCATTAATGTTACCACATATTTGATTTAATTTTTTAAAATGCCCTTAGTATCATTTATTACATAAAGAATTAGTGGTCTTGGAAATATATATGATGAGGACGTATTTGGTAAACAAGCATTTAATGACATTGGAAAAGTCTAATTTTGCTTATATTAAGGGACCAAAAAATTCCACTAAAATTTGCTTATATTTGGAACCGGAGGTAGTATTAATATTTTGTTAGAACTTGGAGGCGCAGAGCGAATTCACTTTTGGTAGCAAATCAAGGTAAGGGGGTGAGATTAAGGATATAATATGAAAATACATAAGAATATTGGGAGGAGTCCCCTACTCCTTTTAAACATAACAATATTATTATTTTAAAATAATAACTTTTAACTTAAAATTTATAATAATTGTTATTAATAAATTAAGCATCTTGTATAACTTAATATCTAAAATATTTAAGAACTTGAACTATTATGACCTATGCGGACTAGATTGAACCTATGCAAGAACTTGAACTATTATGAACTTGACTGAACCTATACAAGGATTTAGACTATTATGACATATATGGACTGAACTAGACCTATGCAAGGATTGGACAATTTTGGACTTGATAGACCTGTGCGAGGAATTGACCATAGAACTTAAAACAAACTTTATTAATTTAAATAACCATTGAATTTTAAAATTATCATATTTATAACTGATGCTTAATTATTTGATTTGATTATGATTGTTAATATTTATTTATGTTTTATGATGTTTGATTGTGATTGACAATGTTTGATTATGATTGATAATCTTGTACTGTGGAGTTTGAGCATATAGCAAGCATGACGGAAAGCTAAAATTCAGTAAGAATTTACTTATCTCCTACTTCTTTATTTACTTATTCATATTTATTCAAATTACTTTTAAGAAATTTCTTAGATTTCAATAAAACTACATAAGTTTTTAGAAATCTCTTTTATATTTTAATATATATGTATATATCTTTACTAAAATTTAGATTTTTTAGTTAGTTTATTAAAAAGAAAAAGAAAGAGAAATTATTTTAAAAATAAATTTTTTACTATATACATATATATATACATATTATTTAAATGTATAAAAATATTATACAAAATTTTCAAGTACTAAGGTTTTAAAGATTGATAATTCCAAATTCGAGTTTTTAGAAATTGATTTTGAATTGACCTATAAACTTTCTAAAGAAGGTTGTGAAATATATTTAAGGCTTTGAAACTCAAATTTATAAGGAGATTTGATTTGTGATTTGAAAAGGAACTGTACTAAAATTCTATGTGCGTATTTGAGAAGTTGAAAAAGTACAGTTTACTGGGGTGGCTATGTCGCGATTCGTAGGCTCTGATAATATATTGAGTTTCTAAAAGCCTTAACCAACTAAATACACGAGTAGTTCATGCATCATGAATCATTGAAGAGAAACAAAATGATATTGTCTGGGGACGGATTATAGAAACCGAGGATACATTAGAGGAGGCTTAATTGTGAGCCTTGGGATGAGAGGGTGTGAAAGGGTGCTTCAGGGGACCTGGGGTAGTTCCCTAGTGTCGGGTACTTTCACAATAAAAACCTTTTCAATCTGACTAGTCTCTAAGTGTTTCCATGCCAGTTGAGCTGTTCATGTTATTATTATCCGGAATTATGGAACAGTGTAAACTCCTGGTTGGCCCAGTGCAAATTAAAATTTAAGGGGCCCACATATATAGATAAGTTATGATGAAGATATGGCATATTATTCATACATTCATAAATTGATTGTGCTTGTGATTGTGATTGATATTATTATACTAGTTTGTGAAAACCCTTTATTGCTTATGTCCCATTTAGGAATATTATATTTTGTTTCTCACTCCTTTCTCTATGTTTTTGTTTCATATGTTTTAAATTAATGGTTCGTACAGAGGGAAGGATCGAAGAACATTGACAGTATATATAGCACGTTCTAGAAAGAGAGCTCGGTATGAATACCGTGGTCCAATGAATAAATAATGTCACTAGGCAACTGCTCTTGGGCCATGGAGTTTCCTCTCTTTCTTATAATGTTTAATGTTTATTTTCTTCGGATGAATGTACAAATACTTTATAAAGTTTTAATAATATTGAGGTATTTCAGAAATAATGTATATAATTTATTCCGATAGTTTCTTTTTAATAAACATATCTTTAGTAAAAAAAAATTATTACGAATTTTTCTAGAATTTATTAAGGTGTAACAGAGGGTGTTACAAAGTGGTATCAGAGCAGTTAATCCAATAGGCCTGGGGAAAAGGTCTATCTTGCTTTGTCTGTAAACTCTGTATAGGTGATAGAGAATAGAATATCCGGCTTGGTAGTAACTGTGATTGATGTGACAAATCTCAGTTACTATGAAATAGGAAACTAATGGCTGGAAACGATCTTGCTGGAGTTGTAGAACGCTTAATCAATGCAATGGGAGCACGTGAAGGTCAAGGTAACGATGCCTTGAGAAGACTGGACCTATTCGAAAAGCGCAATCCACCTCGTTTCAAGGGAGGATATAACCCTGATGGAGCACAAATCTGGATTCGAGAGATAGAGAAGATCTTTCGAGCATTGCAATGTAATGAAGCTAATAAGGTAGTCTTCGCTACTTATGCCTTATCTGAGGATGCCGAACATTGGTGGGATAGCACGCGTAGACAATTCGAAGTCAACGACGTGGAGATCACTTGGGATTATTTCAAGGATATGTTTTTGGAGAAATACTTTCCAGCTGATGTTAAAGAGAAAAGACAATTCGAATTCCTGTCGCTGACCCAAGGAAATATGACCGTTGGAGAGTACACATCCAGGTTTGAAGAGCTATCTCGTTTTCATTCTCATTATAATGATGCTACTAATGAAAGAAATCGATGTGCAAAGTTTGTAGATGGATTGCGGCCAGAAATTAAGGAAGCTATACGAATGCAGGAAATCCGTGAATTTTCTGTATTGGTAAATCGCTGTAGGATCTTTGAAGAAGATCATAAGGATAGAATGACCAAAAGTCGTGAGCCCATTCACAAGGCAGGAGAAATGATAAGTGGAGGACCTCACCATCACCAAAGAAGAGACTTCAGGAGAAATAAGCCTTACCAAGCGCCATTTCGCTGGTTTGGAGCAGCATCTGTTCCTAACAGACCCCAAGCTTCAACTGGAAGCTATTACCCAACATCTGCACCAAATTTTAAATGTTTTGTCTGTGGAGGACCCCATTTGAAAAAGGATTGTCCTAAAAACACTTATGTTTGCTTTAAGTGTAACAAACCAGGTCATCACATCAAGGATTGTCCGGAGATGAAGAGGGAAAACCCTGAAGGTGCAAGTACAAGCATAAATACTCAAGGAGGCATGCACAGTGCAGTCGGAAGGCCGAAGGCAAAAGGAAAGGTTTTTGCAATCACTGGAGAAGAAACATCTCATTCTGATTCCATGGTGGAAGATAAGTGTATCATTAATAAGATTCCTTTAACTGTTATGTATGACTCAGGTGCATCACATTCCTTTATTACCAATGACTGTGTAGAAAAACTAAAGTTACCTGTGATAGAACTGCCATTTGACTTATCTGTACATACTCCTGGAAACAATCCCATTGTCACTTCTAAAGCCTGTTGGAAATGCCCTATTGTCATAAATGGTAGGGACTTTAAGGCCAATCTTTTCTGTTTACCCCTTTCTGGCTTAGAAGTTATTATTGGGCTAGATTGGTTGTCTGACAATCATGTTCTAATAGATTGTCATAATAAAACCATAATGTTTAAAGAACCAATGAATTTGAATCCTGAGGATTCGAGATTTCTAACCGCCAACCAAGTGAGTGCCTCTTTAAAAGGAGGGGCTCAAGGATTCATGCTATTGCTTTCAACGAAAGGAGAGCAAGAATCAAAAATCAAAAATCTGCCGGTTGTGTGTGAATTTCCTGATGTTTTTCCTGAAGATATCCCTGGTTTACCCCCAGAAAGAGATGTGGAATTTGCCATTGATCTAGTACCTGAAGTTGGACCCATTTCAATTACACCATACCGAATGTCACCTCTAGAATTAGCAGAGTTAAAGAAACAACTTGAAGAGATGATAGAGAAGCAGTTTATACGACCCAGTGTATCCCCCTGGGGTGCACCAGTGTTGTTGGTTAAGAAAAAGGATGGTAGCATGAGGTTGTGTGTAGATTATCGGCAACTGAACAAGGTGACGATCAAGAACAAATATCCTCTGCCAAGAATTGATGACTTGATGGATCAGCTGTGTGGTGCCACGGTGTTCTCCAAAATTGATTTGAGGTCTGGATACCATCAGATAAGGGTGAAGAAAGAAGATGTACCAAAAACTGCTTTTAGAACACGCTATGGCCATTACGAATATCTAGTAATGCCTTTTGGTGTAACTAATGCACCAGCCGTATTCATGGATTACATGAATAGGATTTTTCATCCATATCTAGATAAATTTGTAGTGGTGTTCATTGATGATATATTAGTGTACTCTAAAAGCAAAGAAGAACATGTTGAACACTTGAAGGTTGTGTTGGAAATCCTGAAAAAGAAACAACTGTATGCAAAGCTGTCGAAGTGTGAATTCTGGTTGGAAGAAGTGAACTTTTTAGGACATGTAATTAGTCAAGGAGGAATAGCTGTAGACCCTTCCAAGGTGGAGGCAGTTTTAAAATGGGAGAGACCAACCACGATCACTGAGATTAGAAGTTTCTTGGGCTTGGCTGGATACTATAGGAGATTCATTGAAGGATTTTCAAAGCTAGGATACCCATTGACCAAGTTAACACGGAAAGGACAACCTTTTGTGTGGACGACACAATGCGAAAATAGTTTTCAAGAGCTGAAAGATCGACTTACTTCTGCGCCGGTGTTAGTACTCCCCGATCCACATCGAAGTTTTGAAGTTTACTGTGATGCGTCTAAACAAGGACTAGGAAGTGTACTCATGCAAGACAAGAAGGTTGTAGCCTATGCGTCGCGCCAATTAAGGCAACATGAGATTAACTACCCTACCCATGACTTAGAATTAGCCGCTGTAGTCTTTGCCTTAAAGATTTGGAGGCATTATCTATACGGTGCAACATTCGATGTGTTTAGCGATCATAAGAGTCTCAAGTATTTATTCGACCAAAAGGAGTTAAACATGAGGCAACGGAGATGGATGGAGTTCTTAAAGGATTACGACTTTGAGTTACAGTACCATCCTGGAAAAGCGAATGTAGTAGCTGATGCTTTAAGTCGAAAGTCTCTGCATGCGTCCACAATGATGATTAAAGAGCTGGAATTGATAGAAAACTTCAGAGATCTTAACCTAGTAGTAAAGGTTAATGCTAACAGCTACAAATTAGGAGCGTTGCAAGTGACAAGTGAATTCCTGAGGCAAGTTTTAGAGGCTCAAAGAGATTATGAATTCCTGCAAGAAAAGAAAGAACTCTTGAAACAAGGAAAAGAAGTCGAGTTCAATGTAAGAAGTAACCAATTGCTGAGGTATAAGGATCAAGTGTGTATCCCTAATCAAGAGGAGTTGAGGAAAGCAATTCTGGAAGATGGCCATAAAAGTTATATGAGCATTCATCCCGGAGCTACTAAAATGTATCAAGATTTGAAGAAGTTATTTTGGTGGCCTGGAATGAAGAAAGCAGTGGCAGAGTACGTAGCTACATGTCTAATTTACCAGAAGGTTAAAGTGGAACATCAAAAACCCCCTGGAATGCTACAATCAATAGAAATACCAGAATGGAAATGGGATAGCATTACCATAGATTTTGTGACTTCTCTACCTAAAACTCCATTAGGACATGATTCAATATGGGTAATAGTTGATAGACTAACAAAGTCTTCCCACTTTATTCCCATCAATATTCGTTACTCTATGGAGAAGCTGGCAAAATTATACATCGAGGAGATTGTGAGATTGCATGGAATTCCTTCAAGTATCATTTCTGATCGGGACCCTCGTTTTACATCACAATTCTGGAAGAGCTTGCACAAGGCTTTGGGAACAAGACTGCGTCTAAGTTCAGCATATCATCCTCAGACGGATGAACAATCAGAAAGAACAATCCAATCTCTAGAGGACTTGTTACGAGCTTGTGTGTTAGAGCATAAAGGAAGTTGGAATCAATTCTTACCATATGTGGAGTTTACTTACAACAACAGTTTCCATGCTAGCATTGGCATGACACCTTTTGAAGCATTATATGGAAGAAAATGTAGGACCCCGCTATGTTGGTTTGAGACTGGTGAAAACTTGATGCTAGGACCAGAGTTGGTACAACAAACCACGGATAAAATCAAAATAGTTCAGGAAAAGATGAAGGCAACACAGAGCAGGCAGAAAAGTTACTATGACAAAAGAAGAAAGCCGCTCGAATTTCAAGAAGGCGATCATGTATTCTTGAAAGTCACACCTATGACTGGGGTCGGTCGGGCAATGAAATCTCGAAAACTAACTCCTAGATTTATTGGTCCATATCAAATAATTCAGAAAGTTAGTCCTCTTGCCTACCAAATAGCATTACCACCTTTTCTTTCTAATATCCATAATGTTTTTCATGTGTCAAACTTACGAAAGTATATATTTGATCCTACATATGTTATTGAACCTGATGTCATACAAGTTAAAGATAATCTTACATATGATGCACCACCTATCAGAATAGCTGACAGAAGAATAAAGAAGCTAAGAGACAAGGAAATTCCACTCGTGAAGGTCATTTGGAGTGAAACGAGAGGGGAAGATGCTACATGGGAACTAGAAAATGAGATGAAAGAGTCTCATCCCCAATTGTTTTACTAAAAAAAGTGTAAATTTCGAGGACGAAATTTTTTTTAGGGGAGTAGAGTTGTAACACCCCTAATTTCGTTATTTCTTATTTAAAATAAAATTTTAAAGGAATTTGATTATAGTTCTTTAGAACTTTTTGATTGTTATATAATTTATAATTTTTTAGAATTTTCTTATTTTTTTATTTTTTTATTATTTTTTTTATTATTATTTATTTTTTTGAGAATGACAAAAATACCCTTAACCTTTCATCTAATAACCAAAATGCCATTACTGACATCATCGCTTACATCATCATCACTTACATCATCGCTTACATCATGAATAGTAAAATAAATAATTAAATAATCTTAAATAGTAAAATTTTCTTTCTATAAATAGATGGCTCATTTACAACATTTCCACACCAAAAATTAGAGAGAGAATCTAGAGAGATAGTGCGTAAGAAATTAGTGGGGAGTAAATTCTTTTGGTAAAAAGAAGTTCTACTAGAGGTGTAAGGTAATAACTTTCTTCTATATTCTTTTTATAATTTTAGTTTATTTTTTTAGCACTCTTAAACCATTGATATACTAGTACTATTATGAATAAGTTACTATAGTAAAAATAATTTACCACTGTGTTATTTTTACTATTTACCGTTACTATTCAAAATCTACTATTTACCATTACTATTCAAAAATTACTATTTACCGTTATTGTTCATGATTTACCATTTACCACTACTATTCAAAAAGTTACTATTCACAATTTACTATTTACTATTACTATTCAAAAATTACTATTTATCGTTACTATTAATGATTTACCATTTACCGTTACTATTTATTATTACTATACATATTTACTATTTATCATTCTGATAACAATCTTAATTTTCATCTTAAGCTTATACTGAAATAAGTTAGTATTAATATTTTGTTAGAACTTGGAGGCGCAGAGCGAATTCACTTTTGGTAGCAAATCAAGGTAAGGGGGGATGAGATTAAGGATATAATATGAAAATACATAAGAATATTGGGAGGAGTCCCCTACTCCTTTTAAACATAACAATATTATTATTTTAAAATAATAACTTTTAACTTAAAATTTATAATAATTGTTATTAATAAATTAAGCATCTTGTATAACTTAATATCTAAAATATTTAAGAACTTGAACTATTATGACCTATGCGGACTGGATTGAACCTATGCAAGAACTTGAACTATTATGAACTTGACTGAACCTATACAAGGATTTAGACTATTATGACATATATGGACTGAACTAGACCTATGCAAGGATTGGACAATCTTGGACTTACATAGACCTGTGCGAGGAATTGACCATAGAACTTAAAACAAACTTTATTAATTTAAATAACCATTGAATTTTAAAATTATCATATTTATAACTGATGCTTAATTATTTGATTTGATTATGATTGTTAATATTTATTTATGTTTTATGATGTTTGATTGTGATTGACAATGTTTGATTATGATTGATAATCTTGTACTGTGGAGTTTGAGCATATAGCAAGCATGACGGAAAGCTAAAATTCAGTAAGAATTTACTTATCTCCTACTTCTTTATTTACTTATTCATATTTTTTTAAATTACTTTTAAGAAATTTCTTAGATTTCAATAAAACTACATAAGTTTTTAGAAATCTCTTTTATATTTTAATATATATGTATATATCTTTACTAAAATTTAGATTTTTTAGTTAGTTTATTAAAAAGAAAAAGAAAGAGAAATTATTTTAAAAATAAATTTTTTACTATATACATATATATACATATTATTTAAATGTATAAAAATATTATACAAAATTTTCAAGTACTAAGGTTTTAAAGATTGATAATTCCAAATTCGAGTTTTTAGAAATTGATTTTGAATTGACCTATAAACTTTCTAAAGAAGGTTGTGAAATATATTTAAGGCTTTGAAACTCAAATTTATAAGGAGATTTGATTTGTGATTTGAAAAGGAACTGTACTAAAATTCTATGTGCGTATTTGAGAAGTTGAAAAAGTACAGTTTACTGGGGTGGCTATGTCGCGATTCGTAGGCCCTGATAATATATTGAGTTTCTAAAAGCCTTAACCAACTAAATACGCGAGTAGTTCATGCATCATGAATCATTGAAGAGAAACAAAATGATATTGTCTGGGGACGGATTATAGAAACCGAGGATACATTAGAGGAGGCTTAATTGTGAGCCTTGGGATGAGAGGGTGTGAAAGGGTGCTTCAGGGGACCTGGGGTAGCTCCCTAGTGTCGGGTACTTTCACAATAAAAACCTTTTCAATCTGACTAGTCTCTAAGTGTTTCCATGCCAGTTGAGCTGTTCATGTTATTATTATCCAGAATTATGGAACAGTGTAAACTCCTGGTTGGCCCAGTGCAAATTAAAATTTAAGGGGCCCACATATATAGATAAGTTATGATGAAGATATGGCATATTATTCATACATTCATAAATTGATTGTGCTTGTGATTGTGATTGATATTATTATACTAGTTTGTGAAAACCCTTTATTGCTTATGTCCCATTTGGGAATATTATATTCTGTTTCTCACTCCTTTCTCTATGTTTTTGTTTCATATGTTTTAAATTAATGGTTCGTACAGAGGGAAGGATCGAAGAACATTGACAGTATATATAGCACGTTCTAGAAAGGAAGCTCGGTATGAATACCGTGGTCCAATGAATAAATAATGTCACTAGGCAACTGCTCTTGGGCCATGGAGTTTCCTCTCTTTCTTATAATGTTTAATGTTTATTTTCTTCGGATGAATGTACAAATACTTTATAAAGTTTTAATAATATTGAGGTATTTCAGAAATAATGTATATAATTTATTCCGATAGTTTCTTTTTAATAAACATATCTTTAGTAAAAAAAATTATTACGAATTTTTCTAGAATTTATTAAGGTGTAACAGAGGGTGTTACAAATATAGCTAGGGATCTGTAGCCTTAAGCTATTTGTGTTGTGAGTTATGTTTGTCAACAAAGTATGAGTGTACATGTATTTGCAGGCTTCACCTATTACTACAAGTCTAGGCCTAGGATAGATTTCTAGCTATTGCTCCTAAACTCTCGCAACAGGCCAACCCTACAAGTACGCTGTATGCAGCAACGTATAGTGTAATTAATAGTTGTTTTTTATTTTCATGGAAATAATTTCTTTATGATAGGCAGTGTTTCACTTATTATAATGACTTCCATTGTAGGTGGTTGGGCAAGGAAACTTTCAAGGCGGTTAGGTAGGACATTGATTTTTACCGTCATGCCTTTGACCAAATGAAACGTGCTAATATAAGTTAGTGTAAGGTATTCTCCATTATGAAATTTTGTTAAAATTTTTGTTCTACTAACTTTGTTTGTTTTGTTGTGCAGATTGCATGGACCCCTTACACGAATGAGGTGATGTAATCATTGCCTGTAGTATATTTGTAAGGAGCAGAGGGTTGGAGAGGTGTTGTTCCACTATCGGGTGATGCACCAATTTGACATGCAACAACACATTCCCGCTCTTCCCCAGCAACCAGATCATCTACACGACATTACCCAGAAAGGGAAGCATGGGGGAAATTAGAACCAGGTTTATTTACCACTCATCAACATTGGGATAGTTGAATGAATTTTGTATATACAAACCCACCACAAGGGGGTTTATTGGTTGAAAACTCTGACTATATACAGTGGTATAATATGAACACTCGGAGGTGGATAACACGAAAACGCGTTATCTCCGAGCGCTCGGTATGGTTAAATTACACGGCTCCCATTCATTAAAATATATGACTTTGTTTTCCAAATCATAATCACTTATATCATATATTTGTTTTTCAGGTTGATGTAGTGGAAAACTTTGACTACATGGCATCCAAGGAATCAGGGTTGGCGGAGCAATCTTCTGAGTTGGTGTTTGACCAGATTCAGTAACAATCGCTCAATGTGATGCAGATGATGGGTTAGGAGTACAGGATCTTGGAAGTAAGACAGTTTGCACCTGCTCCACTTCAGGAGGCACCTACAGTCGACATTGACATTAACATGTCTGGGTCACGCAACAAATGTGAAGACATCACCAGGGGTCGTACATAGGAGGAAAAAGTTGCTTACAATCTCTTTGAGATGCCCCCTTGTCAGTATGGAACTTACTCTGTTCCATCACAGTCAGTGCCTAATGATCGATGGTCAATATATTAGTTTTCTTCTCAAATGGAGTATGGTGGGAATCAACAATTTTACTACACTCCTCAAACTGATCACTTTTTTGGAGGAGCAGGGGCAAAGTATAGGTGGTGAAGCCAGTGGATATGTTCCATTGCCGACATAATCACTAATTGCCTTTGTCCAAGACTTGTTGACGCCTAATACTCCACTTATGACGCATAGGGGAGAAGGATCCTCGCATAATGTGGCCAAGGGTTAGACCTTAATACAAACTTATTTGCTGAGGCTGATGATGTTAGCTTATCGGTAAATGAGGGTATACCAGATTTGCTACCGAGAAGGAATCCACATCGTGATGCTAGAGATTACGTAAGGACATGCATATTTTCCCCAAACCCACACCCCCTAGACCATGGTCGTAGGTAGTTGATTGTGTATTTTTTTTATTTCATGTGTTGGTTATTTATGTGTAAACCTTGTTTTATGTTTTCAATGTTATGCTCACAAATATTATATTATGCTCACAAAATAGAGGATTCTAATTTTATACATACTTAGTTTATAGTACAACGGTTATTATGTAGCCTGACTTTGTGAACTACGATCGCTGGTGTTTGTTGGACACCCACGTCGATTATGACCTTCCTTCCACATTGTTTGCACCTGATATGCCTTGACTGCGATTCGACCAAGTCCATTTCATTTCGTATACGTGATGATTTTGGACGACCTTTGGGGTGTAATCGTCCATAGTCGAGAGTAGGGGTCCATCTGTGATTGGGAACAAACATATCATCATCATTACCAAGAGGGTACCATCGTGGTGGATATGCATTTATAATATAATCAATGGTATATACGGGATTGATGAATTGAAAATAATTGACACTCATAACTTGGCACGCCACAATCACATGCAAGCACATATAATGATATGCTTGAAATCTGCCACAGTCACAACTCGAATTGTCAGACAATACCATTGTATATTTCCTTCCACCTCTCTGCTCCACAGGGTCAAACCCTTCTTCGACTTTAAATTGTGTACCATCAACATCAGATCGACACACTAAGTGAGTGCAAGCACTGGCCTGGTTTTTTGTTAGTGCTTCCATCAACCTCTTGGTATACCTCATGCCTTCCCTGAACTCTGCTCTGGCCCGAGCGTCCTGCTAAACAAAGTACTCAACCAACTGTGAATACATACATTTGACCAACGTTGTGATCAGTATATTTCGAGCCCCTCTAAAAATTTTGTTGACACATTCAGCCAAGTTGGTTGTCATATGCCCAAACCTACGCCCCTGTATCATACACATGCTCACTGCTCTTTGGGGATTTCGTCAATCCAAGCAACGATTTTTGGTGTGACTTCATGAAATTTTTGTAATTTTGTCAAGCACCACTTTGCATGGCGTGTATCCTACAATGCAAATTAGTTTACATGTTATAAAACTTGAATAATAAAAAAACAAACTAAACACTAACCCATCTTCAATAAGTATTGCTTAAGCGCAACGTTCTTAAACTTGTGATTGAAATTACTAGCAATGTGTTGAATGTAGAAAATATGGTGGGCGTTTGGTGGTTGCCATCATGTCTGGGGATTTACAACAGAAAACTTAATGCTTTGGTGGCGATTCGATACAAGACACAACCCTATATTTTATGTCACATGGCATCGAATTTGCACCAAAAACCAACTCTAAGCCTGCAAGGTCTCACCTTCAACTATATCAAACGCGACTGGAATAACTGAGTTATTTGTATCCTATGTTGTTACTATCAATAGAGTGTGTCAATACTTTCCATATAAAAATGTCCCATCAATCTGAAGCATGAGTTTACAAAAGGCAAATGCATCAACACATGGTTTAAATGTCCAAAACACCTGCTTAAATGTACAGAACCATGCATCGTCCTCAGTGCCAGCAAAAAATTAAATCATGACCATTTCATACGTAGAACCATGTACAACGTTGCATATATGCTTAAGCCAACATGACAATAAGTGATACGATTCATCCTAATCTCCGAACACCTTAACAATTGCCTTTTGTTTGGCCTTCCATGCCTAACTGTATGAGCATTTATAACCAACTTGGCTACTTATCCGTTCTTGAATCAACAAGATAGAGATGGACGGATCTTGGTTAACCATCCCTGCATAAAACATCACCAAACAGAATAATTATGTGAACGATAAAACCACTTAATATACCAACTAAGCATACCAACCTATAATGCATGAATAGATAAAATATGAGTCCAACATATGATATTAAGAAATTCTTACGTCGACACAAGTATGAGACCCTCCCCACTTACTAACCACCCACGAATTTTTCTTTTTGGACAACCTTGCCCTCATCTTTTATGGGCAACCATCGAAATGATTTGGACACCTTATAGTAAAATAAGTTGGCTTTGATTCAACCACTGTGTAGGTTTGATGGACCCTCATCGAGTACTGTTTCAATGTAATTTGTATGCATTTTTTGAGCTAAATTTTAACCTAACATACAGTTCATCCTCAACTCGCCATTCAGGATGGTCATCAAACCCTACCACATCATTGTCTGTATGTGGGTGATCCAAATTTACACTACTGTAAAATGGTGAAGAACTCCAAAATGTTGGACCGCTCAACCCTATAGTGCAAATAATCCGTTAAGGGTGTTAGGCGTATTTTTTAGTTTTCAACAAAACTTGTGAGTTATACATATATTAATAAACAGTTACAGATGGACCAACGCCACATGTATTTCCTAAACTTGTGATCTCTGGTATCGACTCAAAGTCACCTTCAACATTAATGTTCGCATCGTTGTCAATCAGAATGTTGCCTTCATCAGATTCTTCATCATTACTTTCAAACTCAAGTTCAACATTCAAATCCATGTTATCTTCATCAACTAAATCATTATTTCTTCCATCTACAGTTCAACAAAAATAACATATTATTTATTATATCTATTTAGAAACTAACAACAAATAAAAATCAAAACTAAACATATTTACTATCACCTTGTGTTAAACATTGTGAAGGGCCTCCTGCCTCATGCAACGAACACCTCCCAACATCAATAAAAACCTCTACCGTAGCTGTGTTAGATTGTTTTTCAAAAAGACATAACACCACCTCAAGCTCCTCATCACCAGTTATTAGAAAACCAGAATTTTTTTTTCTTACCAATAACTACCCTACTGGTTAACTGAGTAATTGTCATGTTACCTTCAAGTTTGAACTTAGTTGAAATCTTCTATTTTAACTCCTCAAAATTAATATCATGTCTAACATGAATGAACTTTGTGTCTCCTTCAAATGTATAACCTTCTGACCCTTTATATTTTCGCCAATTCGTGTAAAGAATCATTGTAACACCCCTATTTTTATTTTTATATTAAAATTTTAAAGGAATTAAATTATGGTTCTTTAGAACTTTTTAACCTACGTATTATTTATGATTTTTTTGGAATTTTTTGGAATTTTGGAATTTTTTTAATAAAATAATATTTTTTAAATAATTTTAAATTCATATAAGTGACTTAAATTAAAAATATTTATAAGAAAGTGAATTTAAATTATAAGAAAATTTTCTAAAATCTGTTTCAAGTAGACTTATCTAAAAATTATCGGTTTGAGAAAAATCTTGATTTTTTCCAATCGTTAAAAAATTGGAAACGTATCAATAAATTTTTATTAACAGAAAATTTTAGATTTTTAAAATTTCAGCTTTATATTACTTATTATAAAATTAGTGAGGACTGATATAATATCGCTAAATTTCAAAAAAGACTCATTTTGAATATTTAAAATATACCGAGTGAAGGGTTACTATTTGACTTAATAATTTTGCCGACAATTACTATGCAAATTACTGTGCATGTATGAAATTTTCAAAAGATGCACAATAACCTGGAATAAAAATTTCAAAAATGCATAGTACTTTTATATTAAAATAATGGAATGCATAGTAAATTTTTTTCCTATAAATACCGAAGGATTTCTTCTTTAGAATTCACAATTTCAGATTAAGTTTTCTTAATATAGTAGTGCTAGTGAGATAGTGGTGGAAGTGAGAGAGAGAAGAAAAGTTTTTGGAGAGAAGGTTCTGCCAAAATCCTAAGGTAAGAATACTTCTCTTTTATATTTTTTGGGTTATTTTTATATCGTTTTTAGAAATCTGTTATTATACTAAAAATAATATTATTTTAAGTTATTATTCTGCATAGTAAACACTATTTCAATAGTAAATTACTATTTCAATAGTAAATTACTATTCAAATAGTAAATTACTATTCAAATAGTAAATTACTATTTACTGTTACTATTTACCATTACTATTCACGATTTACTATTTACTGTTACTATTCACGTTTTACTATTTACTGTTACTATTCACATTTTACTATTTACTGTTACGATTCACGATTTACTATTTACTATTTACTATTCACTATTCACTATTCACTATTCACTATTCACTATTCAAAATTTATCATTTCTGTTTTAAGTAGTAATCTTAATCTTTGTCTTATGCTTATACTGAAATAAGATTGGTATTAATATTTCTAGAAATCGGAGGCGCAAAGCAAATCCATTTTGGGTAACGATTCAAGGTAAGGGGGAGTGAGATAAGAGTATAATATGAAAAGACATAAGAATAATGGGAGGAGTCCCCTACTCCTTTTAAATTTAATAATATTATTATTTTAAAATATTAACTTTTTAACTTAACAGTTTTAATAAATTTTAAATTAAATATCCGGTTTAACTAACTCTAACATACCTATGCAAGGACTTGGACCATTATGACCTATATGGACTGGACTATACCTATGCAAAGACTTGGACTATTATGACCTATATGGACTGAACTATACCTATGCAAGGACTGGATTATATGGACTTACATATACCTATGCGAGGAATTGACTAAAAAGACTCAAATTGACTATATTAATAATCATTAAATTTTGTATTATGATATGTATTAATGATATTTAATTGATTTGATTATGATTGATTGATTGATGATATTTAGTTATGATTGATATTGCTTGATTGTGATTGATGATATTGTAATGTGGAGTTTGAGCATATAGCGAGCATGACGGAAAGCTAAAATTCAGTAAGAATTTCTTACCTTACTCTTTAAATTTTATTATCTTTTATTCCTTCTTAGAAATTATTTTTATTAACTTTATTTTCAATATTTAGAATAAAAAATTAGTATTTATTTTAGAAAGAAAACATTTTATGAGAATTTATTTAATTAAATCTTGAGTTAAAGAAAAATTTTGTAATTTTAAGTATTTTTGGTTAATAATTATTCTCTTTTAATAAAACAAAATTTTCAAAAGAAAATTATTTTATTTTTCCAACTTAATAACTAAAGATATTTGGAAATAATTGAGATTCCTAAATTTGATTTTGTTAAGATTTAATTTGAGAAAGATTATATAAAGTTTTATACGAAAAAGTTTTTAGATATTTAAGGCTTAGAAACTCAATTTCAGTGAGATTTGAAAACTATACCAAATTTATTTCTGTGGGACAGAAATTCAGAGAATTGAGAAAATATACAGTTTATTGAAATGATATTGTAAACCTTTAAGGGATTTAATAATTGAGTTTCTAAAAGCATTAACCAACATAATACGCGAGTAGTTCATGCATCATGAATCATTAAAGTGAAATGAAATAATATTGTCTGGGGACGGATTATAGAAACCGAGGATACATTAGAGGAAGCTTAATTACGAGCCTTGGGATGAGAGGGTGTGAAAGGGTGCTTCAGGGGACCTGGGGTAGCTCCCTAGTGTCGGGTACTTTTACAATAAAAACTTTCTCAATCTGACTAGTCTCTAAGTGTTTCCATGCCAGTTGAGCTGTTCATATTATTATTATCCGGACTTATAGAACAGTATAAACTCCTGGTTGGCCCAGTGCAAATTAAAATTTAAGGGCCCACATATATAGGTAAGTTATGATGAAGATATTGCATAACATTCATGCATTCATAATTGATTGTGTATGTGATTGTGATTGATATTATTATGTATTAGTTTGTGAAAACTCTTTGTTGCTTATGTCTTAATCAAGAATATTATATTCTGTTTCTCACTCCTTTCTCCGTGTTTTTGTTTCACATGTTTTAAATTGATGGTTCAGAGGGAAGGATCGAAGAATCTCGACAGTAAATATAGCACGTTCTAGAAAGGGAGCTCGGTATGAATACCGTGGTCCAATGAATAAATAATGTTAATAAGTAACTGCTTCTGGGCCATGGAGTTTCCTCTCTTTCTTATAATGTTTAATATTTATTTTCTTCGGATGAATGTACAAATACTTTATAAAGTTTTAATAATACTTATGAGGTATTTCAGAAATGATGTATTTAATTTATTCCGATAGTTTCCCTTTAACAATCATATCTTTGGTTAAAAAAAAAAATTTCATAGAATTTATTAAGGTGTAATAGAGGGTGTTACAATCATCATGTTTTAGGATCCCATTTCTCATAAATATGTCTCCGAAAGCTAACTGCAGATTTTTTCAGAAGCTACTTCAGATTGCAATGGAATGAGTTATACTGGCTGGGCAAAGGGGCTATATATATAACATTGCGTAGTTTTATCTCACGAAATGCCACGTGGTAGGGTCCCATTGGCCACCATTACATTGGGTGGTAATATGTAATAGCATTACGTAACTTGATCATACATAATGCATTACGTCTTATGGTGTAGCCTAATGACGTGTGTTACGCCTCTCTAGCATGCGTAACACCTAACATTACATCTTCTCCACATGCGTAATACTACATGGCTTGACACGTGGCAGCCATACAACTATTACGTATTTCCAGGATACGAAATGTATTTTATGCCTTTCCAAGTTATGTAACACAAATATTGAAATGACAGAAAGTACCCCAGACAACAAAATATTAATTTTTAAAAATTTCACCCCACAATGGTCAAAAACCCAAAATTGGCTAGTTATTTTATACATGTCAACCTGTGGTAAAGCTTTTTTCTCCTTTTTGGAATATTTTTTTATTATTTTGAACATTTTTAATACACAATTATTCACTTTCCCCGTAATTTTATTCAAATTATGCTTGCCAAGATAGCATTGGTATGAAATTTTTACAATATTATACTGCTTGATAATAATCAATTTCTTAAGTGAGACCATCTCATAGTTATAGTCTACATGTGTTTATTGTTTTGTTTTAATAGTCAAACAAAATCTGTAGCCAATGACAACTAATATTTTATTCTAACCATCAAGTACACAATGATGATTTAACTTTGGGAAAATTTCATTATTCAAACCATTTATCCTTTATTAGATGTTAGGGTTCATGTTAATCTAATTATAAAATAAATATTGGTACGTATATGTACATGTCCCGAATACATAAATGTATTAAGATGCAACTCACCATGCTTCATAATAGTAAAGAAACTGATTTCTATTGGTTATGATTTTTGTTTAACCAATGATATTATTTAATTGTTAATATTAATCTTACATATTATTAGATATATCTTTTTGAATTATATTTGACCAACTAATCAAAAATTTGTTTTAAACTAACTTTAGTTTGACCTAATTAGGAACCAAACAATTGCACATGAACAAAGAAAGTATGATTTTTCTGTGATGATCTCCTATTCTTTTTTTTTGTATTTGGGGTCGCTTCTCATCTCTTATACTTCTTTTGGATCAACTGATGAGTAGGAGGGAAGAAATAGAGTAGGAAAAAAATGAACAAAATAAAATTAATTAGAAATTAAAAGATAATTATTTATGTTGGAATGAAAAGAGATTGAATAAAAAATAGTAAAACATAGTATTTTTCCTTCAGAAGGTTTGGAAAAGAGTAATCATTTTCTTCTCCTTTTGAATGATGAGTGAGAGAAAATCATTAATTCTCCTTATTTTCCAATTATTGGAAGATGAATGATTTGAAGAAAAATGAAGAAGAAGCTTCTTGATGCCACTATCACATAAACATCCTTACTACTTAATTGTGGGACTTGATGACATAAATTTCCTCCCTCCTAATTAATCCCTCATTATGGATAAGGAAATTTCCATTATTGGGTAAAACTAAGAATATTCTCTTCTCCATATGAAACTACTAAATAATTTTCAGCCAATTTTTTCAAAAAAGTCAATAAAAGGCCATTCATTTAAGACAAATGGTTGCCTCTCCTTAAAAAATTGAAGTAAATCATACTTTTATTACTCTTATTTTTTAAAGATATCAGTAAAATAAATAGAAAACAAAATCAAGATGTAAGTGTTTAAAAATTCTAATTTTATATAACCTTTTTTGGGAAAATAAATTTATATGATTATAATTGTAATTGGATAAAAAGGAATTACTATAATTGCAATATATTTTCCGATAGTATTACTTCCCATCCCACGGTTAAATCATTTCTTCAATTCAAAGACGCTAATAAAAACATTCAACCATGATTAATGAAAATAAATAAATAAATAAAACGTTTAAAAGTAAAATCCATAAGTTTTCATCTTTTGAAATTCAAATGAATCCACGTTATTATTATTGTTCACGGGTTAAAGTAACGGTCAACGGCCGGGTCATCAATTTTGATGACTCCTTGGTTACGTGTCACTATCTGGTTGGATACTAAAAAACGGTTCTACCGTTTCGTTTCCCTCCCAAAACGATTTCAATTCTCACTCTCATAAACCCTTCACACATCCCTTCTTCATTCTTCAATTCGCATTCCAATTACCAACCCTAAAAATTCAAAATCCCCAAATTTTCTTCTTCGTGTAAGGTCCGTTCTTTTTACCATTTTCTCCATTCATCTCTGTTTCTCAATTCATTCCGAGAAAAACGAGGTGAAGTGTTAAAAAAACAAACAAAGAAACACAATTTTGTTTGGAACAATAGGATTTAAGCATTTTCAAATTTAGAGAAAATTTTGAAAGATTTTGTATTTTTTTTATTATAAGATAAGAGGAATATCATCATAGGAGAAATAAGAAAAATAAGTTTTTTAGTAGCCAACGACTATTTATCACATAAGGGTACCATTGATTCATGGGCCATGCACACACACGCAAACAAGTTGGTTTCTATCTTATTTTGTTTTGTTTTTGGTGTTCCATTAAGGTTTGAAGCTTAGATTTAATAGGATTTTTGAGTGTTTGATTCATTCAAGTGGATATATATTTTTGCTTATAATAAAATCGATAAAATCTGATATTTGAAGGTGACTATCACTAGGACGACCTTAATGGGTATCCAAGTGGGTTTATGTTTTCACTTTTTCTTATTATCATGTTTTTGTTTTTTGGCAGCATACTTGTCTGTTTCCTATGTTGAGCAACCGTAGGAGTCAGTTTTTTAACCAAGAAACAACCTGTGAGTTGTTGCTCAATGAACTTCAGGTTGTGAAGATGTATCTGCGATTATGTTTTGATTCTCTTCCATAACAGTTTTCTACTTTACTTGTTCTTCTAGAGGACCTTATAAAAGGACTAACATTGTTTTATTTTCAATGTGCTTGGTCCTTATGTGTTTAATGTAAGATGATATGGGATGAACTTGGAGAATCTGATACTCAAAGGGATGCAATGTTGCTGGAAATAGAACAGAAGTGTCTAGAGTTGTATAGAAGCAAGGTAGATGAAGCAAAACAGTTAAGAGCACAACTTCAGCAACACATTGCTGATTATGAAGCAGAAATTGCTGGCATTTGTGCAGCGATGGGTGAACAACCATTACATGTAAATCTTGTAGGCACCCCAGAATGGAGTGTTCTATTATCCATTTTGATGATCACGGAGAAATTTTATAATTGAAATTTGATTTTGACAAGCTTTTGTTGGTGTTTCTTCAGTTTGAGCCAAAGTCTTGTGGAAGCTTGAAGCAAGGACGTGAAACAATTATTTCACAGTTTGAGAAGATGCTCAAGCTGAAAACTGAAAGGAAAAAACAGTTCTTAGAAGTCTTGTTTCAGTTGCAGAAGATTTCTAGTGAGCTCTATGGCTCCACGGAGTTTAATGCAAATTTGGATGAGAACAATTTGTCTTTGAAAAGACTAGGTGAATTACAGAAGGAATTACTTCAATTACAAAACGAAAAGGTGATTCCTAACTTAATTCATGGTGTGTTAAGAATAACTTTCATGTTAGTTTATCTGTGGTTTTTGTCTTAAATTTCTGCAGGCTAGTCGACTGAAGCATGTATCTCACCTATTGAGCAATCTTAATTCATTTTGTTCAGTCCTTGGTTTGGATGTCAAAGACAAACTTTGTGAGATTTGCCCCACTATGGCTAATTCCACTGTCACAGAAGACGTAAATGACAATACTATAAAGAATTTGACTTCTGAATTACAAAGTTTGAGAGAGGTTAAAATACAGAGAATACGGAAGGTCAGTAATCTTGCTCTTATCCTTCATCATGTAAAATACCAACTTCATTTCAAGTATCTTTTATCACTTTTGATGCTGTATCAGGTTCAAGGTCTTGCAGCTGAACTATTAGATATGTGGAATTTGATGGATACGCCACTTGAAGAACAGAAGAATTTTCACAACGTGACCAGTAAAATTGCTGCTTTGGAATCTGAATTTACAGAGTCTAACTTGCTCTCAATTGACTCTGTTATCTATGTGAGTTTTTTTGTCTTTGTTGCCTTGTTTCTGTACTTCCTTTTCAGTGACACTAGATTTGCTTCAATTGTATTGTAATTTGCACTATTTGTTTTATGGATCTTCTCCTTGCAGGTTGAGAGAGAGGTTAGAAGGCTTGAACAACTTAAATCAACCAAAATGAAAGAACTTTTACTGAAAAGGAAGTTGGAGTTGGAGGAAATATGCAGACAAACTCATCTGACTATACAAACTGTTTTTCCAAAGGAACATTCAATTGAGCTTATAGACTCTGGTGAGATTTTCCATTCAGTTTTTGAAGATTTCTGATAGCTATATCATTCTTAAGTTATTGCTTAATGATGCTTTAAAGCCTTTATGAATATATGTTAATCCTTAAGTAACCAAGGCATAAGCTAACCACACGATTGTCAAGTGATGAATAATCATAAGTAGAAGAGCAAAGATATATATGGCTATTAATTTAAATTTCTTCCCTTTTCTCATCTAATATTCATAAGATATCAAAATGTACCATCAATCTCATTACCTGTCCTCTAATCCAGTTTGGGAATCATATTCTTCAGATTCTGTAAATCCTGAAAACCTGCTACAACAAATTGAGCATCAAATTACTAAAACAAAAGAAGAAGCTCTAAGCAGGAAAGAAATCCTGGAAAAGGTTGAGAAGTGGTTGGCTGCAAGTAAAGAAGAGAGCTGGCTGGAGGAGTACAATAGGGTGAAGCAGTGTTGTTATTTAACAAAAATGGATATTTCCTTCTTTTATCTTTTGTCTTGCATAATCTTTTTAACTACTTTGATATCTTAGGATGATAATCGTTATAATGCTGGAAGAGGTGCACATCTTGCCTTAAAACGTGCTGAGAAGGCACGTGCTTTGTTAAGTAAAATTCCTGGTGAGTATCTCTTTGCACATCATAATTAGTTATTCAAATATGTTACTATCATTTTCCAGTGGTTTCTGTAATAGGTTCTAGTTTTATAAGATGCTTGATTTGAACAATCATTAGTGCATTGGCTGTGTCTTTGGTTCAAGTTATTTGGAAAAATAACTAATGACTTTCTTTTTTGACAACTTCCTAAGAGAACTAATATTTACCTTTTATTTCCCTGGAAAAAGGCATTTCCAAATATGTCATTTTGGCTCAAAACATGATAAAGTCAGCTTATTAACTATTTTTGGTATATTTTTAATGGCGTTATTCTGAGTATTGGTTTAGTGATTTCGCACAAGGGTTTGATGCATCAATAGGAATTTTATTTATATGAGTATCTGAATTGTGGCCTTTCTCCTCTTTTCCTTCTTTGTGCTAATTTGTATGTTATTGAAACAGGGATGGTAGAGGTGATAATTTTGAAAGTTGAAGCATGGGAGAAAGAAAGAGAAGTCGAGTTTTTCTATGAAGGAGTAAGTATTTTTAACAAAATCATGTATGCAACTTTATGAATTAGCCAGCTAAATTTTATGAAATTATCGAGTAATACTGTAACATATCAGTTCCTCAAATTATAATATATAAGCACCAGTCAAATTTAGTCTTCGAAATTATGAAAATGTAACTTTAGATCCTGAAATTACCAAGTAAATGAGTAAATGAAAAATAGTCCTTTAGTTCCTCGATGTAAAATAATGATTATTATATTACTCCCTAAAGTTTTAAGACTAAGTTGACAGACTCATAATTCAAAGACTAATGGAAAATAATCATCATTGGTGTATTACTCCCAAATTCTTGCATTTGGGCTTGTAACCTCAACATCTTTTATCAATAAAATTAAAACAACTAATGTTTGATAATTTCCAGGACTAAGTTGACAGACTCATAATTTCAAGGACTATTTTAGTGTCTACTCCCAAATTATAGCATTTGTGCGTGTGATTTAAACATCTTTTACCGGATGCATGCCTAATCTTGCAATTTGTTTTAATGGATGTGTGTTTAGAGCCGGTTACTCTCCATGCTTGAAGATTACAGCACCTTAAGGCAGGAGAAAGAGAATGAAAGGCAAAGGCAGAGGGTATGAACTATGATACGAAGTACATTATTGCAAATTTGCCATAAATTAAATACATAGACGGGTAGATTTTTTTTCCGGACATTTCAGTTGTTTCTACTCATCATGTACAATTCAATTGTTTTTGTTTCATAACAATTTTAGGATCAAAAGAGACTTCAAGGACAAATGATGGCAGAGCATGAAACAATTTTCGGCTCAAAAGCAAGCCCATCTAAAAGTGGGAAAAAGGCTCCTAGATGCTCAACAGGAATTCCAAGCATCAGAAAATTTTCCATTGGTGGAGCAATGCTTCAGGGTCCTAAACAAGCCACAACTCTTACTCAGCAATATAATAAAAGGGGTAGCATCCTCAGTCATAGAGGCTCCATCCTTAACAACAAGAATGCTTGCCTTTCAACTCAACCCTCAGGTATTCAACAATAAAGTTGTGCTATGTGCATTATCAAGTGTCTAATTTCTATCATATGATAATATTTTAGTGTCTAAATGCTAATAATGTTGTCATATGGAAACTTATGCAGCAAAGGACAACTCTAAAGATTTTGGTCAATCAATGAAAAAGACTACATGCAGTGCAGAAAAGGGGACTGAATTTCAGTCACAGTTGACAAGGAAGCCCCTATCTCCTGTTTCTCCTATAGTCTTATCAAAAGCCAACATATCAAACTTTCAAGAAGACCATAGAAAATTACAGAATGTAGGAACAAAAACAATACAACAAAAAAGTCAAATGATAACAGGAACTCCACCTTCCAGGTCATATGCAGCTGGAGATGAAGAAAACATGACACCAAAGAATGTGAGACTTCCAGTGCCCACAACTCCTTTAACCTCAGTCCCTATGTTGACTGCCACTACACCAGACAGTGTGTATTCTGGTTCTACTACCACTGCTTCAAAGATTGGTCAGTTGTTTGAGTATTCATTTGAGGAGCTGAGAGCTGGTTTTATCCTTCCTAAAACCTATGCTCAATGATTCACAATTTGAATATGTAGTTCAATCAACACATCATGATAATAACTTTCCAAATTGAAATAAGAATAGTTGTGAACTTCGGAATACTACTGATTTTGTTTATCGAAAATGTAGCGCCTGAATAGTGAATATATTGGTTAAGGAAATCGTTTGGCAATAAGTTAAAAATTAAAAAAATCTAATTCTGTACATAGTTTAATAAAGTTAAATTCTATTAAGATAACAAATCTTTTTTTTTTCTGTCTACTCAACTCTTATTCAATTAGCAACATAGTCAACTAAAAGGACACTTAGACTTATTATTAATACTTATCTATCATGATTTTTAAGTATGTTAAACTTAATTTTTAATAAAAAAAAAGCACTTTCTATTTCTGTAACAGTGGACTTCGGTTAACTAGACCCTTTTGCTATGATGGGTGTGGTCTATCAAATTAATACTTTGATTGATCTAAGAAATCATGAAAACTGTGATTTTATTTTGGGTTATGGTCAATGAGGCTTCTCTTTTCAGGTTACATGAATAGGTTTTTTTTAATGTGTGCCTGTATTTTATTGAAAGTTCAGTTTCACTTATATTGAATTCAATAGAAAGTTCAGTTTCACTTATATTGAATTCAATAAAAAATTATATCATATATAATTTCCAATAAGATTTTTTCATGTGTATTGTTTGAAAGGTGTCTTTGAATGTACATTAGAAAATGATAGATAAATAATGGGTTGAGTTAATTATTTATAATGGGTAGAGTAGTTCTTATATAATGTTTTTATTTGTTAACTCTGCTTAACCGAGTCATATATTTCTGCTACTAAGCTGTTGGTAGTTATATTTATATCCTTCAGTTTTTTGAACCAATTGGATTGGGACAGACAGATAGTGTTCAGTTTCAGACATATTCTAGTAATTACCACCTTTGACCAGCATCCATACACAGTAAGATCACATATTTTTTATATATAAAATATGTTATCAACTACTTTGGATATTGATTATGACTAAGGAAGTTGAAATGTAAAAATAAATTTATATTATTAAAACTCATTTATTCTTATTTGAAATCTACACATAACTTTTAATAAATTTATTATTTATTTTTTAAAATAACATCTTTACCATATTGACTAACAAAATTATATATATATATATATATATATATATATATATATATTTACACTTATAGTATTTTCTGCTGATTGTCAATTATATTGGTTATATCTTTCTTTTTAATATATATAGATAGATAAGAAAACCATCTATGATTTTAAAGTTGTTTTCCATATCTAAAGATATAAATTATAATCTCTAAGAGAATGGATTTATTCTGCATAATTACCTCGTAGATTACATATAGTAAAATACTTAGATGCGCTAAATCAAATAATTAAAATTAATTATTGCATTAGTCCTTAATTTACGGGTTCTGATTTGGTTGAATTAAATATATGAAATCAAATTACTTTTTTATGGTTTACTTTAGTTCAGTCTAGTTCTAATAGGTAATGTAAAATATAATTAAAGTTTTATTGATAGTGAAATAAGAAATTAGTATAACTTTTATTTCAAAAATAGTAATTTTGAATTTTGAAGTTCGTAGCAAATTTGGCTTAAAAACTATGTTTGCTAAATTTTGAATTTATCTAAAATTTGACATACATGATAATCATATTAATTTCATCTTATTGTCACCCAGATTTGCAAAGTTCATTAAATCATTTCCAGTTTTCTTAATATTCGCGCTTCTTAGATGGGTTATAGGTGTACGATTAATTTTTTACTTTTTTAAATCCAAGTAATTTTTCTGTGAAATTCGATAACTTTACTTTAAATTATTCATAATTCTTAAATGAGTGTTATAAGTAACATCAAACCAATTCTATATTATATTTTATTTTAATTTTTATATTTATTATGCAATTGAGAATAATTAAAATATAAATTTTTATGATCTATAAAAGTTAAAAATTAAACCTAAAAATATTTAAAATACATAATGTATATGATGATGTGGGTAAAAAGTCGGCCAAAAAAATTAATTTGATGAAGTTAAAAATGCAGGAAACAAAAGCCAAATGAAATTTTAAATAACGTGCGTAAAAGATTAGGATAAAAAACAATTAATTACTTTATGAATAAAAAGGAAAAAATCAACGAAAATTGGTTAAATTAAATAATATGATTAAAAAGAGAAAGTGCGTGTAAGAATGGTTCCCATTGCGAGAACAAGAACACATGAACGTTGCGCCTTAAGTTCCAATAATTTTGTGATTATTTATCATCACTGTTATTTGAAATTTCATCTGTTTAAAATAAAATTTAAATATATTATAGTTTCAAATCAATAATGTTTCTCATTTAAAAAAATGTAATCTTTATCTCATTCTCAAATTAATGAGGGATTGTTTTCTCTATTTGTTGATATGGTGATTTAAGACTAAAGGAAATATTGTTTTTCAATTAAGGGACAATATGAAATTGTAATATGTTTTAATTTCAATCTGAACGCACAATATCTCATAGATAGAAATGTTTTTAGTACATAAGTTGATTGTTCTCCATATATTTTTTAACATTATCTTTTATTTATATAAATATAGAATGTTTCATGATATTTTCTCTTTTTCTTTAATCACATTCTTTGTGTCTTCCAATATGGTTACAAATTTGTTGGACCATTTGTAACATCCCAATTTTGATAAATGGCTAATATTATGTTAATCATTAATTGAAAGGGATTGTTATAATTAATTAATCAGAAAATTTGAGTGAAGTTACTATTGTACCCTTAATGATATATGTCTAATTTCAATTCTTCTTCCAACTTCACTTGTTCCCTCTCGTGCATGCAAGAGTAGAAAACGGAGTTTCCATTTCTCTTCCTCCCTCTGCGTGCCTCACTTCCGTTTCCACCTTCCCTTGCTCAATCTCCATTAAATTAAAGCAATGTTCTACTCCATCTCCTTCTCCTTCACTCACGACAACCATTGCAAACCTTGCATTTCCTTCAATTTTTTCAATTTCCAAGGTGAGCTTCATAACCCTCACTTTTGGGTTTTGTTAGAATCCTGAACCCACTTCTCAATTTCTTTAATTTCATGAATTTAGGGTTCTTTGGAGCTATTCCTTGTGCGGACAGCGTTTGTGGCTTTGGGATTTTGATCTCCTTTTATTTCGGTAAGCTCTGAAGGCACCCATAACTTTTAACTCTCCAATTCTACGAATTTGGACTTGATAATGGTTATTTCCGTGAATTTTAGGTGGTCTCGAAGTAGTTTAGATTGTCGGGCAACGTTGGGGTTCTTTTAAAACCAAAGTTTCGATGATCGACGACGTTGTTCGGTAAGTTGGAATTTACCAAATATTATATAGATTGGTTGTTTTAACCTTTGAATACAATTATGATAGTATTTGGGTTATTAAAAATTAAATATTAATGGTTTTAAGAATCTTTGAGGTTACGAGTTAGTGATCGGAGGCGTGTGGAAAGCTTTCCGAGCTTCTGGAATCGTCAATTCCAGGTAGGGGGAGCATTTATATTTTAAATGTATGGATTATTGACGGACATGGGTATATTGTTTAGTTAAAATTGATTGATTATGTCATTTATGAGGAATTGTTGATATTTATGATGATGTGATTTGTGTAGGTAATATTTGATTGACATTATACCCTTTGTTGTGACATTATGTGATTTGATGAGTTTTTGATAAGTATGGTTCCGTTCATAATTGTTGTGGTATTAATAATAGCATGAGGTTGCTTGATAATCGTATTGCAATGATGATGAATAAGTTGAGAATATTAATTGAGCTTGAGGTAGCTTGGCAAATGATATAATTGATTATGAAATGATTAATTGTTGCATGCTCTGCGGTGTTGTGAAATGGAAATGAAAATCCCTTGGTGATGGTAACCAAGTGATGGCCCTTGGTGATGGTAATCAGGGTGGTATGAGGTTAATTGATGTTGTGTTGCATAGCATTGCATACTTCAGATGCTAATAGGACTATAGGGGGCCTGTGATGCTGACCCAGATGGGAGGACGACCTTTGGATAGGCACAGACCCTGTGTGGTTTCCTTCGGGATCCACAACTGCCTTAGATTGGGTTCAAGGCCGGCCTGTAACACTTTATTGAGTTACCGTTGTCATTGAGAGTGACGGTGTTACACTATGAGCAAGCGATTTGACACCAGTAAAACAAATTGATAATATATGTTGTGACAATTTATACACTACAATGTAATCCCATCATTAGAGTCGAATCTGCATACAAACACATTTGCATATTGTGTTTGAGTGGTTTGATGATTTGGATAGCTCATGAGATGTAATTGATATGTTGGTTATATTGTGGATTATGAATTATGTTAAGTGATAGTGAACTATATTAATGTGATGTGTAGAATTAGATAAGTTGAAATCTGTTTCAATAGCTATCATTTAATATATAATATGCTCACCCCTATATTGTGGTTATCTTTTTAGTGGATTTGGATCGAGATGATGATTAGTGAGGAGTCACCAAGCATGTGTAGGAGTTATTGTACATAGATGTATATACATGATGTATAGCTTTTGGTGGTATAGCCTTGACTGACTCATATTGTATATAGTTTTGTTTGATGATGATTCACCTATTGCATAGTTGATTTAGGTAGCTGATGACTTCACTGGAAGTCTAGTTTATGATTTGATGTCCAGGTATATGTATATGATGGTGACATGGATTTATTCTGAGGTTTTGATGTGGTTGACCATGGACGGTCCCATATGGATTATATTTATGCGTTATGTCCAAGAACTGCAAATTGGTATGGTTGATGCATTACATGATTGCTATGGGCAGGAAATGTACATGCATTACATTTGAATGGTATATACATTGGAATATAGTTTTGATCTTGGAAGATTGGAAATTTGATGGTTTTTAGTGGATTTCATGCATAAATGTGAACTGGATGGGTCATATTGCGTTCCATGAGGTTTGGATACCTTCAAATGGTTCCAATAGGTCATATTCATGATTTAGAACTTGTATGAATTGGAACAGACCAATTCCATTGAGAAATACGGTCTAGGTTGCATGTTATAGCTTTGAGATGGTCAAAACGTAATTTTGTACATATCTTCATCATATGTTGGAATTTCAGTGATTGGACTACTTCAACAGCTTCAAAATAGGGAAAACATAGTGCCCATGAAGTTTCATAGCAATCGGAGTTAAAACAAGCAAAATAGGTAGGTCAGAAGTTGGTTTTAAGGTTTAAGTGCTGATATTTTTGCTCAAGCGAGCCAATTCTCGCTTGAGCAAGCCTATGTATGATTTTGGGGGTGTTTTCTGTCGAATTCTCACTCAACCAAGGATAATCTCGCTCAAGCGAGTGTCAAATGGGTGATTTTGTAAAAAAAGTTTCAAGCGAAAGTATTTTTGCTTGAGCGAGCCTCATAGATGTTGTTTTTGTCAAATTCCCAATTAAGCGAGAGCTTGAGCGAAAATCTTACTTGAGTGAGCTAATTTTCACTCAAGTGAGACTAATTCAATTTTTGCTTCCTTCACAAAAGTTGTAAATAATTTTTTCATAGTTGTTTTGACGCTAAAATCATGTCAATTGGAGGTCTGTAGCCCAAACTATGCCCAAAATACTATAGGGTGTTTATGTTGAAAATTTCAGCTAGGATGGTTTTACAATTTCATGAATTAGGCAGTCTTAAGAGTATAATTGGCTCTCGACTTCTTCATAATATTTATAGGTATTTATGTTACGGAGGTGTACCTACTAGATTCATCTCAATTGGAGTTGGGTAGCTCTAATTTGACGTAAATTATTGAGCAGTGCGTAGGGAGTCAGCGTGCTGAAAATAATCTTATAGCAATTTTGGAGCTCCCAAGGGTAATAGGGACCCGTAGAGTCATGTGGGAACATCCTACGATGGATGTGAAAATTTTGAGAAAATTTTCCCTGTATTTTTATTAATTACTATAACACCATTAAAGTCTAATCTCAAATATATATAAATGCTCTTAGTAAATAAGTCGGTTCTTCTCCATGCATTTTTTTGTAACATTATCTTTTATTTATATAAACAAATGATGTTTCATGGTGTCACGTCCCAAATTACTAGTTAAAATTTTGGAAGATAAATTTTTCACGATCTATAAATACATCACTTCAACGTAACTCAACATGCCACATAGATAACAAACAGTAATGGATCATGAATAAAACAATTTTCTCATATATGACGATATGAGAAGGCACACATACACAATCATATATATATATATATATATATATATATATATATATATATTATCAGAGTTATACACAAAATCACAGTGGAAGGAAAATAGTTACATATGCACAGTGACATCAAAATCACTTATTTACAAAGTTACCAATCAAGGCATTCGTATCATCATTTTACCTTCGGCCATAGAAAGCGTCACTCTCAAAAGGAAGTCATTTACTTACCATGGGATGTGCATCACAAGTCTAAAATGGTTCACATGGGAAAATGAGTCACACATTCGAAATGATGGATACATTACAAGTGTGATAACATATACATATGTATATATACTTCATATACTGCCCAAAGGGAGTCAATTAGACAATTATAAGATACAACAACATATTTGTTATGTTACAAACACATGTATAGATATATAATCATGTTCATGACATTCTCACAAGCGTCAACTCAAAAACAGGTGAACATATATCAATTAATAATCATAGATGTTAGACTATTTCTCTCATCGGGGGTATGCTCACTTATCGAGCTGACCTACCACTGAGCCTCCTCATAGGATTCCCCTCCAATCATTATTGTGAGAAGCTTCGTGATTCAACCAAGGAAACACTAAGGTAAATAATAACAATGCTCATGAGATGGGTTATCCTCCTATTAGGCCTCTTCGTGAAACCCCTAACATTCCAAATCAAGAAGCAACTGTGATATGCCTTCCAACTTCAATATTTCAATAACTATTAACTCTCAGAGTCTTACTCACACTCAACACCACCAATCCATGATGGATTTCCAAATTCATACTTAGGGTTAGTGGCACACAATCATCAAGCAATTCATATTCATTATAAAATAATAATTAACAACGCATCATTATGCATATCAATACATTTCACAAGGTATGCATAGGGTTCAATACCTAACTCAAAATCAACATTATCACATATGTATTCATTAACACATATAGCACACCACACATGTTCTAAATGCAGTTAGTCACATATTTACCAGCACAGGCCAATCATCAGCAAACCCACATGTGCAATCAAGGAACATATTCCATTCAAGGCAAATATGGCATATATCTTCATATATATATATATATATATATATATATATATATTATCAAAAACTATGTATCATGCATGAAGTTTCATGTGCAAATATGCAAAGTAGTTTTGATGAATGACAAAGTATTCATGATGATAATGGAATGACAAAGATTCATAAACCAGAAGGTTCAAGCACAAAGACAATGGCTAAGAACAAAGAGATAAAGATGCTTCAAAAAGAAACAAGAAGCTAAAGAGATGGAAACATGAGCTATGGAAGACAAGGTGGATGTCATGAACTCAAATCATGAAGAACAAGCTTATAAGTTAAAGAAGAATCAAGGAAACAAAACATAAAGATCAAAGGAACAAGCCATGGGTCAATAACTATCAAAAACACATCAAAGACCTTGAAGAATTGTATCAGGTATATGTCCTAATCGATTACCACACTGGAATAATCGATTACCATGACTCTGTTTATGACACAATCGATTACAACAAGAAGGACAATCGATTACCTAGGTTCTGGAGTGAACATAATTGATTACAGATAAGAAAATAATCGATTACAAAGTTTCTGTTTGTCACCTAATCGATTACAGGAAAGGATACAATCGATTACAATACTATATAAATGGTATAATGCATCAGGTCCTTTGCACAATCGATTACAAGGGGTGAACAATCGATTACCAAGGTTTTGTCTCCAAGCTAATCGATTACATGGAAAACTGTAATCGATTACAAGGCCTGTTACACTGAAGAAAACGAAGAGTAATCGATTACAGCTCGAGGTCTAATCGATTACCATAGTGTCAGAACGTGGGAAAAGTGTTTTTAAGTGGAACTCCAGCTCATTTCTCCACTCCACTTTTATGCCCATACTTGAGGTATCCGTTGGGAACATTATGCAACGGCTAAGAGCTTCTAAATGGCTATAAATGGAGCATGAATTCAAGCAAGAGAAGAGGAAAGACCAAGGCACAACACAAGGCAATCAACATTCTTCTTCTAGAGGTCTTCTTATTAAATTTCTCTTGTATATTCTGTAACTCTGGTTTCCAAACTTGCATATTGCTTAAGAGTTGTTAGATTGTGAATTTTAATTTGCATATCCTTTCTTGCTGAGAGTTAGAATTGGTGAGAGCTTTCATTTGTGTATCTACTCTATTGAGAGAGTTAATTGCTTGTAAACCAAACACCAAAACACCAAGGTTTTCACTCTAGGTTGAGTGGTCACAAAGGTTGGGGTTCAATCTTTGGGTATTGAGAGATTGTGAGATTGGGTGGTTTGCCTTTTGCTTGTGAGGATTGAGTTCTTAAGTGTGGGACACTAGGAAGCTGCAATTACTCAAAGCTTGTATCTCAAATCCTCAATAGTGGAATCCTTCAAGTGGGTTACTTGAAGGCGAGATGTACACCGGGTTGGTGGAACTCGTTAAATTGGTTTGCATTTCTCTCTACCTTGAACTCTTTATACAACTATGCATATAAACTGTTTGTTGAAATGCATGAGCTGAATGTGTGAATCAAAGTTGTTGTTCAAGTAGAAACTTAACTCCCCATGCCAAGTGTTTGATAATTTGCTTGAATCAATATTTGGTGAAGTTCTTAAAAACTGGAATTTGCTATAACTTGTCAAGTATCTAGAACATAGTTTGCTATCAACTCTTGTGTGATACTTACTTGATTGCTATCACTTATCTTATGCACACAAGCTGTTTGATAAATTGAATGAGCTGAATCTTTATAGGAAACATCATATTATTGATGAAACAAATCTAAGCACACCAACTGTTTGCTGAATTGCCTAAACCAATAACTTGCCTTGTTTATCACACATAAGGCTGAATATTGTCACTACACATCAAGTATTTCATAGTGTGATATGTGCATAAAAGTTATTGTCTCTTCATCATTGCATCATTTGTATATTACTAACCATTTTCAAGGGGATTCCGCGTGAAAATTTGAAACACTCAATTCACCCCCTCTTGAGTGTTGAGGCCTTGGCTAACAATTCAATTAGAATATGGAACTTAACTCTCTATACCTTAAGAGAAGTAGTCTGGTAAGTCTGACGGTCCGGCTTCATCAATCAGACCAACCCTTACATTTAAAAAAATATAGAAATACCTTAATTAATCTAGTCAACCCAAAATTCTAAATAATAAAATTTATACTTGGCTTCTTAAAATTTTCTAATACTAGTTTGGGTTCATACTTTAGGTTTTGGAAATTCCTTTCCCTAAATCACCTATTTTCTAGTGTTTTAAAGTCAAAGCTCGGGCTTAGGGCTAGCCTGACAATTTGATAAATTTTATTTTAACCTTAAGGGGCTTCGTAATTTATTTTCTATATTTATTATATTTTAGTGGCTTCACCCATTCATTTCAGGAAATTCTAAATTTTAACTCAAGCCCACAGATTCATGTGTACTTTCATAGTTTTGGCTTAACTTAAGCTACGATTGTCGGATTTAGATGATTCCAGTTTTAAAATTTTCATAACACATTTCTCTATCATTTTTATGAAGACCTTAAAAATTAATTCCAAGTAGAAAAATCCCAGTTTAGTGTTTTAGCCATTGATTTACGCATATAGTGATAACTTTGCGTGTGCTTCACTATTTTTAACATAACTTAGGCTACTCGTGTCCGATTTAAACGATTTTATTCTTAAAATTCTCGTGATGAAATTCTATACAACTTTTACATAGATACTTCAAGCCAGTTTTGAGCCAATAATTACATAATTACAAAGAAATGTCTCTGTCCCATATTAAAATTCCAGAAAACATAGTTTTCGTACTTTGGTCATAACTTTTGCTCAAGATGTCGTATTTAGGTGTTCTTTAGCTCGACGAAAACAAGAAAGAAAGAGGAATACTTTTATGTTGATGATTTTCTCAAAAATTAGAAGGATCATTCTTATGCAAAGGGATCAAGATTCTAGTGAAATAAAAAATTCTAACATGCATAAATGGAAAAGAAAAGACCATGCATGTAAGGATCGGGGGTCATTTAGCTTACTGACACCATTTCACACCGACCGGCGGCCGAGATCCTTTATTTCAGCTTCGATCAAACCTTTTATCAAATGTTCGGTTAATGACAATGAAACCTTTAAGCTTTTCGATGATCACGACTACGCTCGTGGAAGGATCTAAGGAAGGAAAAGGAAAGAGGAAGGTGTTGTTTTATGGTTCATGGTGATGGAAAATAAAGAGAAAATGGTGAGATGCAATTAAAGAGCAGAGCCGAGAGTGTGAAGTGGTGGGATTGAAGTGGAACGATGGTTGTGGAAGCAAAAAGGTATGAGATTGAGAGATTCGACGATGATGATGGAGAATTGTAGTGAGCAAATTGGAATGGAATTCAGTGAAGATGATGAGCAAATTGAAGGGATTATTAGAATTAAAGTTGGCGTGAATGATGAGGAATTTGAATAAAAAGATGGAAATGGAATTGGAATAAAGTTACGGTGGTGATGGGATGATCAATTTGGAGAGTGAAGAATTAAAGTAAGCGAAATTAGATGCAGTGAAATTGAGATATAAAAGTGGCAATTGTTAAAACATATTGGTGTGAGGTGGCGTGATGGCATGATGGGATTGTGAAAATGGGACACGTTGCGCATGAAGAAGAAGGTAAGGTGGCAACATCATGGGGGCGAGGTGGCAAAGGCAAGAATGAGGTGGCAATGGTGGTGTTTGGCCGCGAGTGGTGGAGGAGGTTGGTTAGTGAAAATTGGAATTAAATGAAACTAGGGCACTAGGTTAAATTTACAAATAATACAACTAGTTATTTAGGGTACACATTGAATAAAATAGGGTACAAGATAATGGTTATAGGTCTTAGGAAAAATTGAAGAGTGACAGAACCAATTACAGGAATTATACAGACAATCAGGTTTTTGACGCTTTTTGATGATAAACATCAGAGTACAGAATTAGGCTCAAAAAATCTATTGATAAACAAATTTAATCAATATCGAGAGTGTTGGAAAAAATATGGAGATTCAGAATTGACTTAGGATCCAAAGTTTGGTTCTTAACTCAAAGCAGAAATTTATAACTTAAAATGATCATCCGTTGAATTCTGTATCTTTGTCAGAACTCTTCTGGTTAGTGGCAATTACGTAATTTCTACCCAAAATACTTCCTACAAGGCTGTCTTAATCCCAATGGGTCTCAACTAATCTCTGCCACACATACTGAATTAAAATACAGAACTCTGCCACACATAAAGTTCAAGATACAAGTCTGTATCTTCTACAGAACACACAACAGGACATATGAGTATAAAAAGGGTTGCCCAAAAATCAATGATATTACAAACTTATTGTATTCTCTAAAATGATTACAAACTTATTATACCATTAAAATCCAATTTTGTATGTATAAATGCTCTTAGTAAATAAGTTAATTGTTTACCATACAATTTTTTTGGTAGCATCATCTATTTTTTATATAAAATTAAATGTTATATAAAACTATAATTTTGAAGTGAATATTAGCATGTAATCATGATGTATTGTTATTTTTAAACAATTAACTAATCAAAAAATTTAAACTATTGACTAATCAAAATTATCATTTATATATAGTTATATATCAATGATATAATCAATATCATTATATATACAACATTTAGGAATATAAAAGTTTAATTTTCTAAAACTAAAATAAAATATTAAATTTAATTTAGGCAGTAAGCTTTTTAATTTATATATATATTTATATATATATATATATATATATATATATATCACTTGAGTCATGTTTTAAAAATAAAAATATTTCTTATTTTTATTTTTATCTCTCACTATATCCCGTATTCGATAATCATGAAATTAATTCTTCATTTTAACTGTCAACACATTAAACGGAAAGGGTATGACCAATGACCAAGGGTGTTTGGACCAAACCATCAACCTCTTACTTAAAATTGAGGTATTGAATCATCACATCCATCCAACCTAGTCATAGAAGATATTAAAGAAAAAAACTCAACAAAATTAATTTTATGTTGAACATTAATATAAAAAGACTTTTTTGACATCCTCTTGTAAGTCTCCAGAGTTTACCTCAAGGTTTTAACAAAAAGAGGAAAAAAATTTTGCGTTCAACATTCCCAAAGATAAACAATGGAAACCCAAGGGTGGTGCCAAAATACAACAACATAAAATATGCATAGAGGGCCCAAGAATATTGCATACATAATAAAATAGAAAGAAAAACCAAGTTTGGAGATCTCGCTCAAGTGACACCATCTCGCTTGAGCAGAAAAGCAACAGAAACTAGACATCGACTTGTCGCTCAGGCAAAACCACCATCACTTGAGTGAAAAGCAAACAGAAGCCAAGCATGATCTCTTGCTCAAGCGAGACCACACTCGCTCAAGCGAGAAACAAACAGAATCCAAACATGAATCTCTCACTCAAGCGAGAAAAAACCAAAAACCAGCCCCTGTATCTCGCTCAAGCAAAAATTAGGTAGTGACCAACCAAAACATACTTGCTCAAGCAAAACCATCCTCGTTTGGGTGAGAAACACCCAATAGCCAACCATTTCAGAATCGCTTAAGTGAGGCACTACTCGCTCAAGCGAGATTCACACAGAACCTACATCCAAGGCACATATAAGGCCCACTTAAGTAAGAATAATCTTGCTCAAACGAGATATGCAAAAATGGCAAAAAGATGAATCTCAAGGTCACACAACTTATTCACAACAACTCTAATTGCTATCAAATTTTAACACCCATATAATCTTACCATTTATGAACTGTATGAATTGCCTACACTCCAACTTCTTAAGAATAAACAAGATATACAAGATTATGCATAAAGGCCATTCCAAGCCAAAAACTTCATCAAAACCAACCTAATCCCATGCAATTAGGCACTTTAAATAGTATAAACTTATCACAACTCAATATTGCCATGAAAGTTCATCTTACTTCACATAAAACTAAATACTAGTGTCCACACGGAATCAAGGCATAGTGTCCCACCACGGTTTTTCAGACCCGAATCCCGATGTAATCAAGATAAATAATTAATAAAAATATGAGTAAATTTTTCATGTTTAAAAATATTTCAGAACTCCTCAACGATTACATCAACACCCGAACCATAGAAAATCGAAGAGTAAGATTTGATAATTTATAACTGGATCGTAAAATTAATTGCCTATAATTGTATACAAAAATAATAGAGTTTACAGCAGAAGAAGAATATGTATACAAGGCACACGCCTAGTCCTATATATGAAGATATGAGAAAAAGCTCGACAAAGCATGCAATTACATAACACCGGCCTATTAGGCCACGATTATTTTCACACATAAATCATAATCATGCATTGCCTAAAATATATATATATATATATATATATATATATATACATCTATATGGTCATGCAACATCCATCTCCAATATCCATATTCCATAATTGACCATATTCGATTCAACCTTAAAGTCGTATATCATTAACACCTATACATTCCCAAAATGGGCTACATGACCAACACATTTCATTCATCAAATGGGTATAAATTCCAATGCCCAAAATATCAATACATCATCCATTTATATTATCATTTACAATGCATCCACCAACATTAATGATTATTAACACTATCATGTACACTTTATTCATAATACAACAAATTACTATTGCTGCCGGCCAAGGTATTCCATTACCACTATTTACCTTCCCAAAAGCTCTACTTTAAAATATCCTCATTCCATGATATTCCTGTATCAATGCTTAAAATAGACAAAATGAGAGAGTGAGTTATACATTTCAAATAACGAATATGAATACAATTGAGATTATGTGCATATGCATATGAACATCATGTATGCTTTGCTAAAATCATCAATAAACAACATTGTTTAATTTATTTCTACAATATACATGTATCGTATTTATCCATCAATTCCTAGCAAAGCAATCACATATACACATCAGTTCTCAATGCCACAATGGGCCAACAATATTGTCATCAAACATAGACGAACAAGCCTTTCATTACATTAGGCCATTACATACGACATCATCGTATTCAATATCATTTGGTTGTATTCATATTTTACATGTTGTCTTTCAGGTATTTATTTACCCATCTCATCATCATCATATCTCAATCTCAATCCTCATCAATCACAATCAATCATTATCACCTTTTGGCATATTACCATGCTATATACAAATGCTCTTAAGCTAATGCATATTCACAATGAAATAACAACAACAAATATGTATCCGGCTATGGGAATAAATACCAAATGTGGGTCAAGCATAAGTGTGCTACTATGCCCCTACTGCAGTAGTATAATGTGTACACATATCTCATAATGCATGCATAATCACCAATTTTACTGGCACCAAACCGTATCGTCCATATGTAGCATTAGTTACCCCGTGACTTGCGGATCAACAACATGGCCTCACTTGCCAAAAATGCTACGGGCCCTTCCCGAACACACATCGAGAGAGCCATGCCCTGTCGGACACCAAGGTAACTTGCTCATCACAGAGTCGCCCAACCACTAGGCCTGCCACATAGGGTGCCTCGTCACCAAACTATGGACAGCTTCATGATTCCCAAAATCACTAGGGAACAACAACAATTCACCTATGCACTGGGTCGTCCTTCCACTAGGTTTGCCTATTGGAACCCCTAACATTCCACATAGACAGCGTATGACATGCCATGGATGCAAATGCCAATCAATGCATTCTCACACTATGCATCCTATCATGCCACTCATTATCGACATTATCTCTGATTCATCGATTTATAACAAACGCATTGCCATGTAACCATCCCCTCATTAGTTTCATCATGATACAAGGGTGTGTCTTACAACCACATCATTTAACTTTTCATTATCAAACATCATAACATATCATTAGTGATGTACATTTATGTTTTCATAACATATCATAGGTACATACATATTTTTCAATGTCTCAATCAAATATCAAACACCACCAAGACACACCATCATCATATATCCCTAATACAATCTCTTGTTTTTACATAAAAAGGGGTTTTGGGTAGTAATAAGTGATAAATGTTAATCAAGCAATATATTCTTATGATTTTTTGAAGCATCTTTACAAGAAAGTGAAGTAAATAGATGGAAAAACAAAGAATTTATCTTGAAAGATGAATATGAATAAATATTTTGAGAAATAAAGAAATTAGCTTAAATCCCATAAGAAATGCAGGAAAAGCCTTAAAGTCAAAGAAAGGTCAACAGAGCAACCACCAAAGACATCACACTTAAGCGTGTTTTGAGCTTGCTTGAGCGTGATCATGCTGAAGACAGACCCTGAAGACCCTTCACGCTTGAGCGCAAGGAAGAAAATCTGTGTGCATGGTACTCAAAAGAAGCTCACGCTTAAGCGTGAGAGAGAGCGCTTGAGCATGGATCTAATATACGCTTAAGCGAGGCTTAAGCGAAGATGAATCAGTATCAGGACCCTCCTCACACTTGAGCGAGAGAAGAAGACGCTCAAGTGTGAGCCCGAGCTAGCCTGAGCGTGGCTTGAGCGTGGAATGGACATGTTGAACTAAACGACACGCTCAACCGTGACAGAGTTTAGCTTAAGCGTGGAACCAACAGTGAACATCAGATTCCTCACCCTTGAGTGTGACCACCAAACTCAAGCGTGACTCATGCAGCATGGGATTTTTAATTTTATATTAACCAATGGTGTGTGATGCCAACTCACCCACCTTGGTGTGTTTCTGCATGTTTCTGAATGATTCTTCATGGGCTCTACGTAAGTGGGGAAAGAAAAGCTGAAACATAATCCTTATAAATCAAGTAGAGAAGAGGGATGAAATCATCTTCTGCTAGATCATCTCCTCCATAATCAAACACATTTTCTGCATCCTACCATTCATTCTGTATTCTTTTCAAATTTTCTGGAGTGAAATTGCAAGGCACGAGTAGCTAACTTTTCCCTTATTGGGATTGGTTGTAATCAATTCAGACCTGAAGTAATGCTACTATAAGTTTTTATGTATATTAATGAGATTTGATAGTTTCTGTATTTCATTCTGCCATTAATGCCTGAAAGTACTTGATCACTATTTTCTTGTTTCAAGTTTTCTTAAGTATACTAGGAAGTAACTTTTGAGAGCAGATATGAATGAAATACTCGTTGTGAGTAGCTGACCAGGGATGGCATCTAACGCAATGAACGTTGAAACAATCGATCGGTAATGCTGGAATGGTTTCAAAGTGACTGAGGGATCAGCGGTTTGAAATCATTCTTATGAATTTTGTAGTCGAGGGATCGATACAAATGACTTTGATTGTGACGTAGAAATTATTATTTCAATTTTCATACATGCAAATTTATGTAGCTTACGAAAGGTGAGATGCGATGAAACCAATCCCAGCTTTCCAAATCTAATTTTTACCCAAATACTTTACTGTCATTATTTTCATTCAACACTTGCTGTTTCTTTTGTATTCAATCTTTTGCACAATAAAATCAAAACAAATCTTTTGTCACATTCAATTCAAGAACTAAGATCTTCAAACCAACACCTCCTCAGTGGAACGACATCTATACTATACTACAATTACTGTGTTTAAACTTGGCACAAACATTCCATTGAGTTCATATTATACAAACTTGATTCTCTTATTTGAACACTTCACTTCCTTACATACCAAGCTTTGGCTTAAGTTTGTATGATACCATAAAAATACCTTAACAAGTTTTGGCGCCGCAGCCGGGGAGGTGATTCAAGTTTGAATAAATTAGCATTGAATTGACAAGACTCTGTAAATAAAATTCAGTTGTTTTCATTTTTTTATGTGTGGTAACTTTGCTATTTGGAGGACTTGATTTATGATCTTGATAGGAAAAGGAATAAAAGAACAGCTTGTATTCGATCAAGAGATAAATAAGCTCCTCAAGAACATCAAGAAAGCTAAGTAGAACTTCCACACAGGAGAAACTTCCTCTGATAGAATGATGGATGTCAATAGCAACAATCAAAATCCACCAAGGAGAACACTTGGAGATTACACTCTACAACAAGGGCCCAGACACTACTCAAGCATTGCTATACCAAATACAATAAGGGCTATAGAAATGAAACCTGCGTTCCTTAGTTTAATTAGTTCCCACCAATTCTATGGAATAACAAGTGAAGATCCATATACTCACTTGGCCATATTCTATGAATTAGTAGGAATGATGGGCTTTGAATAGGAAGTAATTGAAGCCGCATATCTAAGATTATTTCCTTTTTTTTAGCAGGTAAAGCAAAGGAGTGGTTCCAATCTTACCCAAATCAAAGCTTGAACAGTTGGGACATAGTGGAAGAAAAATTCCTACACAGATTCTTTCCACCATCGAGATTTATCAAAGCCAAATCAGACATCACAACATTCAAACAGGGCCAAGATGAACCCTTCTATGAAGCATGGGAACGTTTCAAATCTCTTTTAAGAAAGTGTCTAAATCATGGCTTGGAAGATATTGCCCAACTTAATATCTTCTACACTAGACTCAAAGCAGATACCAAAATGATACTGGATGCAGCAGCTGGAGGCACTATGATGACGGTGGATGCAGAACAAGCTACAAGAATCATTGAAGCATTATCATCCACGGATTACCAAGCCCAGCATGATAGAACACAAGTCCAGAAGAAGGGAATATTGGAACTAAATACAACAGATGCCATTTTAGCTCAAAACAAAATTTTAACCCAGCAAATTGAAGCTCTAACACAGCAAATGGCAAAACTCCCTCAGCAATTACATGCAGTACAAACCTCTGCAAACAATCAACAATCACAATTGAAATGTGACTTTTATGGAAGAGAACATCAGAATGGACACTGTCAAGGAGAGCAAGCTGACCAATCCATCCTCTATATGAATAATCAAGGTAAGCAGAGTAACTTCAATAACAATGCTTATTCTAACAATTTTTTGCAGGGATGGAGAAAAAATCAAAATGGTGGATGGAAGCAAGAGGCAAGCACTTCCAACAAACAACAACCTTATCAACAAGGTCCTTCTTTGATGGGAAGAACATCAAAACTAGATGACACTCTAGAAAAATTCATGCAAGTTTTAATCACCAATCAGAAAAACACTGATGCTTCAATAAGAAATCTGGAGACCCAAGTAGGGCAATTGGCTCGTCAAATTGCAGAACATCATAATTTGCAATTTGGAGCTAATACCCACCCAAATCCAAAGGAGCAATGTAAAGCAATCACCATAAGAAATGGAAAGGTCATTGGACAAGAAGAGGAAAAGGGTGAAAAGGTGGAAGAAAAGAATTATGAAAAAGAAGCAAGGGAGGAAGTTAGTGAAGAGAAAAATAAAAAGAATGATGATGTACATATGAAGGAGGATGAAGTTGAAAAAATTAAAAAGAAAGAAATAAAAAAGGAAAGAAAAAGGTAGATGACCCAGCACCATAGCTGAAAAGTTTGCCGTATCCAAAGAACCCTTCGAAGATAGACAAGGAAAGGCAATTTGCAAGGTTCATGGACATCTTCAAAAGGTTACAGATAAATATACCTTTTATGGAAGCCATGGAGTATAACATTCTTAATTTTTTAAAAATAATTTCCAATAAATCAAATAAATTTTTCTAAAATAATTCAATTTTTAAAAGAGAAGTCGGATTCACGTTAACAATTTTTCACAAACGGTTTAAAAATCAAAACAGAATTTGAATTAGATAATAATGTCATTAAATTTACATCAGCCGACCGGCTATTTAATGTACAAAGAAAAATGTTAAGTAGGGGGTGAGCATAAACATATCAAATAATAGTTATTGAATCGGATTAAAAGTCCAATCCATAACTATGCAAATAACACATACCGAGCCATATAACATATCATGAACAACATGTTATTCTCAATAATATATATATATATATATATATCAGTGCATACACATGCTCAATCAAATGGATCCATTATTAAGTCTTTTAATTTGTGTTGCAACACTGGCTCCCCGAGCCATAACTCAGCTCCCAGCTGATCCGGCCATTTTACAGGTACCAAACCATTTGCACCCTCATATGACACCATCACTCTCAGTGACAACGGTCAGTGCCACGGGCTAAAACCTCAAGCCCCGCTCAAGAGGTTGCCTTGAGTCCCACCCAAGGACTTTTGTCTTTTGCCTTGAGTCTCACCCAAGGTCTTTTGTGGAGACCACATCATATTTCATATTCAACCATCACACATGCATCTCATGCATATACATAAATATCATGAATCATCATCAATCTCATATCATTATCATATCAACATCAACAATATGAATGGAATATATATGAAAACATAAAGCGTCATATAAATTATGCACACAACATATATACAACATAATAATATCACCCCACATCAATTCATAAACTATCTATTTGAAATGTAACGCTCCCCCTACCTGGAAATAAAGAGTTCTTGCAGCTCTTAAAGTTATATCCAATTCACAGCTTGTAAATTCCGACTAGAATTTTAGTTTTGTACCAGTCCAGAGTTTTCTTTGTAAAGGGAAGAAATGAAGTTTGATTTATTCTTCGTTAATGGCTTTCAACAAGAGTTGGAAGAAAAAGATTGTAGATGATGTTTTCACTTTCCAAAAGTCTTTAATTAATCCAACAGTAGTTGATATTTATATTATTCATGCAAAAGAGACGTGAACAATAAAAAGATATCTGCTGTACGTTTCTTCAGATGATGAATAAGGAATAAGCATTTAATGAAAAGGGACAGCACATCAGAGAGGGTCCCATACTTAGAAAAATATCAGAAAAAGAATCAGCTAGAAGGTAGAAGAATAGAGTGACGTGTAAAGCTTTAATAATTAAAATAATTATTAATTCCGACTCGGTTTCGTCTTAGGCACATCTTTCCGAGAAAGCCTCTGTCCGCTCAGAATTCCTTCATTCAGAGGAAATTCATTCGGAAAGGTTCTATCCCCTGAAACACTCAGCTTTCTTTTCTCGGAAACGTCCCACACGGTAACATCTCATTCAAACATACTCAGATATATTTCTGTCTGAGTCAATTCTTTTACTTACGTTACTCGGAAGTCTTCCATCTAAAAATCACTTAGAGTTTGAAGACAATCCTCTCTCTCGGAAGTCTTTCCACTCGAAGGAATCACTCGGGGTCAAGGACAATCCCGAAAACAAACCCAAGCACAAGCTCTCGATAATTATTAAATATCGACCCGAGCATAAATTAAATTAAATGAATGGTCCACCACTCAGGAACAAACCACTCGGATGTTTTACTTTTCCCGAGAATTGTTCACTCAGAAAACATACTCAATCGGAGTTGAAGTCCTTTGTCCAGAAACACTTCCTGGAAAAGACTCACTCGATATATCCCCAATCGGTGCCACGTCATACGGTATTTAGAAATTTCTCACTTGACGCATTTCCATTTTGGAATCGTCTCACTCGGTACCATTCCACTCGGAAGTATCATACTCAGAGACATTTCACTCAGAAAATCACACAACTTAGAGATATTCCACTCGGTCATTTCTTAAAATATTCCACCCTGAGAAGTACTTATTCAATTTCAAGTTTTTCCCCACTCAGAAGTACTTCTCTCGGAAACGTTTCATTCGGAAACATCTCACTCGAAGCCGTTTCACTCGGATTTTCCTTACTCAGAAGTGTCTCATTCGGACACCGTTTTCTTGACTTAGAAATAATTCACTTAATGATGTTCCACTCGGAAACATCTTAACTCCATTTGGAAATAGCTTCCTCGGTCTTACTTTACTCGGTATCGCACCATTTTCACTCAGAATATCATATTTCAAATAGTATTCACTCAGAATTTCATTCAGAAATTCTTCATTAATCCTTAATGAATGAAATTTCTAAAAATTACAAATTTTAGGATGTTATAACATTCTTAATTTTTTAAAAATAATTTCCAATAAATCAAATAAATTTTTTTAAAATAATTCAATTTTTAAAAGAGAAGTCGGATTCATGTTAACAATTTTTCACAAACGATTTAAATACCAAAACAGAATTTGAATTAGATAATAATGTCATTAAATTTACATCAGCCGACCGGCCATTTAATGTACAAATAAAAATACAACACTCGGTATCCAAGGGAGCCGGCCAAGGCTTCTACCAAAATAACTATGTACACTATGTATTGTACATGCTAATACATAATGCTTCAGTCGGTTGAGTGACTTCAAATGCCATCACTGTATCCTCTATCCATTGTAAAAATGTTAACTAGGGGGTGAGCATAAACATATCAAATAATAGTTATTGAATCGGATTAAAAGTCCAATCCATAACTATGCAAATAACACATACCGAGCCATATAACATATCGTGAACAGCATGTTATTCTCAATAACATATATATATATATCAGTGCATACACATGCTCAATCAAATGGATCCATTATTAAGTCTTTTAATTTGTGTTGCAACACTGGCTCCCCGAGCCATAACTCAGCTCCCAGCTGATCCGACCATTTTACAGGTACCAAACCGTTTGCACCCTTATGTGACACCATCACTCTCAGTGACAACGGTCAGTGCCACGGGCTAAAACCTCGAGCCCCGCTCAAGAGGTTGCCTTGAGTTCCACCCAAGGACTTTTGTCTTTTGCCTTGAGTCTCACCCAAGGTCTTTTGTGGAAACCACATCATATTTCATATTCAACCATCACACATGTATCTCATGCATATACATAAATATCATGAATCATCATCAATCTCATATCATTATCATATCAACATCAACAATATGAATGGAATATATATGAAAACATAAAGCGTCATATAAATTATGCACACAACATATATACAACATAATAATATCACCCCATATCCATTCATAAACTATCTATTTGAAATGTAATACTCCCCCTACCTGGAAATAAAGAGTTCTTGCAGCTCTTAAAATTATAACCAATTCATAGCTTGTAAATTCTGACTGGAATTTTAGTTTTGTACCAGTCCAGAGTTTTCTTTGTAAAGGGAAGAAATGAAGTTTGATTTCTTCTTTGTTAATGGCTTTCAGCAAGAGTTGGAAGAAAAAGATTATAGATGATGTTTTTTACTTTCCAAAAGTCTTTAATTAATCCAACAGTAGTTGATATTTATATTGTTCATGCAAAAGAGACGTGAACAATAAAAAGATATATGTTGTACGTTTCTTCAGATGATGAATAAGGAATAAGCATTTAATGAAAAGGGACAGCACATCAGAAAGGGTCCCATACTTAGAAAAACATCAGAAAAAGAATCTGCTGGAAGGTAGAAGAACAGAGTGACGTGGAAAGCTTTAATAATTAAAATAATTATTAATTCTGACTCGGTTTCGTCTTGGGCACATCTTTCCAAGAAAGCCTCTGTCCGCTCAGAATTCCTTCATTCGGAGGAAATTCGAAAAGGTTTCATCCCCTGAAATACTCAGCTTTCTTTTCTCGGAAACATCCCACACGGTAACATCTCGTTCAAACATACTCAGATAGATTTCTATCTAAGTCAATTCTTTTACTTACGTTACTCGGAAGTCTTCCATCTAAAAATCACTCAGAGTTTGAAGACAGTCCTCTCTCTCGGAAGTCTTTCCACTCGAAGGAATCACTCGGGGTCAAGGACAATCCCGAAAACAAACCCGAGCACAAGCTCTCGATAATTATTAAATATCGACCTGAGCATAAATTAAATTAAATAAAGGGTCCACCACTCAGGAACAAACCACTCGGATATTTTACTTTTCCCGAGAATTGTTCACTCAGAAAACATACTCAATCGGAGTTGAAGTCCTTTGTCCAGAAACACTTCCTGGAAAAGACTCACTCGATATATCCCCAATCGGTGCCACGTCATACGGTATTTAGAAATTTCTCACTTGACGCATTTCCATTTTGGAATCGTCTCACTCGGTACCATTCCACTCGGAAGTATCATACTCAGAGACATTTCACTCAGAAAATCACACAACTTGGAGATATTCCACTCGGTCATTTCTTAAAATATTCCACCCTGAGAAGTACTTATTCAATTTCAAGTTTTTCCCCACTCAGAAGTACTTCTCTCGGAAACGTTTCATTCGGAAACATCTCACTCGAAGCCGTTTCACTCGGATTTTCCTTACTCAGAAGTGTCTCATTCGGACACCGTTTTCTTAACTTAGAAATAATTCACTTAATGATGTTCCACTCGGAAACATCTTAACTCCATTTGGAAATAGCTTCCTCGGTCTTACTTTACTCGGTATCGCACCATTTTCACTTGGAATATCATATTTCAAACAGTATTCACTCAGAATTTCATTCAGAAATTCTTCATTAATCCTTAATGAATGAAATTTCTAAAAATTACAAATTTTAGGATGTTATAACATTCTTAATTTTTTAAAAATAATTTCCAATAAATCAAATAAATTTTTCTAAAATAATTCAATTTTTAAAAGAGAAGTCGGATTCATGTTAACAATTTTTCGCAAACGGTTTAAATATCAAAACAGAATTTGAATTAGATAATAATGTCATTAAATTATATCAGCCGACCGGCCATTTAATGTACAAATAAAAATACAACACTCGGTATCCAAGGGAGCCGGCCAAGGCTTCTACCAAAATAACTATGTACACTATGTATTGTACATGCTAATACATAATGCTTCAGTCGGTTGAGTGACTTCAAATGCCATCACTGTGTCCTCTATCCACTGTAAAAATGTTAACTAGGGGGTGAGCATAAACATATCAAATAATAGTTATTGAATCGGATTAAAAGTCCAATCCATAACTATGCAAATAATACATACCGAGCCATATAACATATCGTGAACAGCATGTTATTCTCAATAACATATATATATATATCAGTGCATACACATGCTCAATCAAATGGATCCATTATTAAGTCTTTTAATTTGTGTTGCAACACTGGCTTCCCGAGCCATAACTCAGCTCCCAGCTGATCCGACCATTTTACAGGTATCAAACCGTTTGCACCCTCATATGACACCATCACTCTCAGTGACAACGGTCAGTGCCACGGGCTAAAACCTCGAGCCCCGCTCAAGAGGTTGCCTTGAGTCCCACCCAAGGACTTTTGTCTTTTGCCTTGAGTCTCACCCAAGGTCTTTTGTGGAGACCACATCATATTTCATATTCAACCATCACACATGCATCTCATGCATATACATAAATATCATGAATCATCATCAATCTCATATCATTATCATATCAACATCAACAATATGAATGGAATATATATGAAAACATAAAGCGTCATATAAATTATGCACACAACATATATACAACATAATAATATCACCCCACATCCATTCATAAACTATCTATTTGAAATGTAACGCTCCCCCTACCTGGAAATAAAGAGTTCTTGCAGCTCTTAAAATTATAACCAATTCACAGCTTGTAAATTCCGACTGGAATTTTAGTTTTGTACCAGTCCAGAGTTTTCTTTGTAAAGGGAAGAAATGAAGTTTGATGTCTTCTTTGTTAATGGCTTTCAGCAAGAGTTGGAAGAAAAAGATTATAGATGATGTTTTTCACTTTCCAAAAGTCTTTAATTAATCCAACAGTAGTTGATATTTATATTGTTCATGCAAAAGAGACGTGAACAATAAAAAGATATCCGCTGTACGTTTCTTCAGATGATGAATAAGGAATAAGCATTTAATGAAAAGAGACAGCACATCAGAGAGGGTCCCATACTTAGAAAAACATCAGAAAAAGAATCTGCTGGAAGGTAGAAGAACAGAGTGACGTGGAAAGCTTTAATAATTAAAATAATTATTAATTCTGAATCGGTTTCGTCTTGGGCACATCTTTCCGAGAAAGCCTCTGTCCGCTCAGAATTCCTTCATTCAGAGGAAATTCGGAAAGGTTTCATCCCCTGAAACACTCAGCTTTCTTTTCTCGGAAACGTCCCACACGGTAACATCTCGTTCAAACATACTCAGATATATTTCTGTCTAAGTCAATTCTTTTACTTACGTTACTCGGAAGTCTTCCATCTAAAAATCACTCGAAGTTTGAAGACAGTCCTCTCTCTCGGAAGTCTTTCCACTCGAAGGAATCACTCGGGGTCAAGGACAATCCCGAAAACAAACCTGAGCACAAGCTGTCGATAATTATTAAATATCAACCCGAGCATAAATTAAATTAAATGAAGGGTCCACCACTCAGGAACAAACCACTCGGATATTTTACTTTTCCCGAGAATTGTTCACTCGGAAAACATACTCAATCAGAGTTGAAGTCCTTTGTCCAGAAACACTTCCTGGAAAAGACTCACTCGATATATCCCCCATCGGTGCCACGTCATACGGTATTTAGAAATTTCTCATTTGACGCCTTTCCATTTTGGAATCGTCTCACTCGGTACTATTCCACTCGAAAGTATCGTACTCAGAGACATTTCACTCGAAAAATCACACAACTTGGAGATATTCCACTTGGTCATTTCTCAAAATATTCCACCCTGAGAAGTACTTATTCAATTTTAAGTTTTTCCCCACTCAGAAGTTCTTCTCTCGGAAATGTTTCATTCGGAAACATCTCACTCGAAGCCGTTTCACTCGGATTTTCCTTACTCAGAAGTGTCTCATTCGGACACCGTTTTCTTAACTTAGAAATAATTCACTTAATGATGTTCACTCGGAAACACCTTAAATCCATTTGGAAATAGCTTCTTCGGTCTTACTTTACTCGGTATCGCACCATTTTCACTCGGAATATCATATTTCAAACAGTATTCACTCAGAATTTCATTCGAAAATTCTTCATTAATCCTTAATGAATGAAATTTCTAAAAATTACAAATTTTAGGATGTTATAACATTCTTAATTTTTTAAAAATAATTTCCAATAAATCAAATAAATTTTTCTAAAATAATTCAATTTTTAAAAGAGAAGTCGGATTCATGTTAACAATTTATCGCAAACGGTTTAAATATCAAAATAGAATTTGAATTAGATAATAATGTCATTAAATTTACATCAGCCGACCGGCCATTTAATGTACAAATAAAAATACAACACTCGGTATCCAAGGGAGCCGGCCAAGGCTTCTACCAAAATAACTATGTACACTATGTATTGTACATGCTAATACATAATGCTTCAGTCGGTTGAGTGACTTCAAATGCCATCACTGTGTCCTCTATCCACTGTAAAAATGTTAACTAGGGGGTGAGCATAAACATATCAAATAATAGTTATTAAATCGGATTAAAAGTCCAATCCATAACTATGCAAATAACACATACCGAGCCATATAACATATCGTGAACAGCATGTTATTCTCAATAACATATATATATATATCAGTGCATACACATGCTCAATCAAATGGATCCATTATTAAGTCTTTTAATTTGTGTTGCAACACTGGCTCCCCGAGCCATAACTCAGCTCCCAACTGATCCGACCATTTTACAGGTACCAAACCGTTTGCACCCTTATGTGACACCATCACTCTCAGTGACAACGGTCAGTGCCACGGGCTAAAACCTCGAGCCCCGCTCAAGAGGTTGCCTTGAGTTCCACCCAAGGACTTTTGTCTTTTGCCCTGAGTCTCACCCAAGGTGTTTTGTGGAAACCACATCATATTTCATATTCAACCATCACACATGTATCTCATGTATATACATAAATATCATGAACCATCATCAATCTCATATCATTATCATATCAACATCAACAATATGAATGGAATATATATGAAAACATAAAGCGTCATATAAATTATGCACACAACATATATACAACATAATAATATCACCCCACATCCATTCATAAACTATCTATTTGAAATGTAACGCTCCCCCTACCTGGAAATAAAGAGTTCTTGCAGCTCTTAAAATTATAACCAATTCACAACTTATAAATTCCGACTGGAATTTTAGTTTTGTACCAGTCCAGAGTTTTCTTTGTAAAGGGAAGAAATGAAGTTTGATTTCTTCTTCGTTAATGGCTTTCAGCAAGAGTTGGAAGAAAAAGATTATAGATGATGTTTTTCACTTTCCAAAAGTCTTTAATTAATCCAACAGTAGTTGATATTTATATTGTTCATGCAAAAGAGACGTGAACAATAAAAAGATATATGTTGTACATTTCTTCAGATGATGAATAAGGAATAAGCATTTAATGAAAAGGGACAGCACATCAGAGAGGGTCCCATACTTAGAAAAACATCAGAAAAAGAATCTGCTGGAAGGTAGAAGAACAGAGTGACGTGGAAAGCTTTAATAATTAAAATAATTATTAATTCTGACTCGGTTTTGTCTTGGGCACATCTTTCCGAGAAAGCCTCTGTCCGCTCAGAATTCCTTCATTCGGAGGAAATTCGGAAAGGTTTCATCCCCTGAAATACTCAGCTTTCTTTTCTCAGAAACGTCCCACACGGTAACATCTCGTTTAAACATACTCAGATATATTTCTGTCTAAGTCAATTCTTTTACTTACGTTACTCGGAAGTCTTCCATCTAAAAATCACTCGGAGTTTGAAGACAGTCCTCTCTCTCGAAAGTCTTTCCACTCGAAGGAATCACTCGGGGTCAAGGACAATCCCGAAAACAAACCCGAGCACAAGCTCTTGATAATTATTAAATATCGACCCGAGCATAAATTAAATTAAATGAAGGGTCCACCACTCAGGAATAAACCACTCGAATATTTTACTTTTCCCGAGAATTGTTCACTCGGAAAACATACTCAATCAGAGTTGAAGTCCTTTGTCCAGAAACACTTCCTGGAAAAGGCTCACTCGATATATCCCCAATCGGTGCCACATCATACGATATTTAGAAATTTCTCACTTGACGCCTTTCCATTTTGGAATCGTCTCACTCGGTACCATTCCACTCGGAAGTATCGTACTCAGAGACATTTCACTCGGAAAATCACACAACTTGAAGATATTCCACTCGGTCATTTCTTAAAATATTCCACCCTGAGAAGTACTTATTCAATTTCAAGTTTTTCCCCACTCAGAAGTTTTTCTCTCGGAAACGTTTCATTCGGAAACATCTCACTCGGAACCGTTTCACTCGGATTTTCCTTACTCAGAAGTGTCTTATTCGGACACCGTTTTCTTAACTTAATGATGTTCCACTCGAAAACATCTTAACTCCATTTGGAAATAGCTTCCTCGGTCTTACTTTACTCGGTATCGCACCATTTTCACTCGGAATATCATATTTGAAACAGTATTCACTCGGAATTTCACTCGAAAATTCTTCATTAATCCTTAATGAATGAATTTTCTAAAAATTATAAATTTTAGGATGTTACATGGAGCAAATGCCAAAGGACACAAAGTTCATGAAGGAGCTGTTAACAAAGAAGAAAAGATTCTCTAAAGAAATAGTGGAACTCGCAGCAGGATGCAGTGCCATTATTCAAAAAGCACTACCTCAGAAAACAAAAAACCCAGGGAGTTTCACAATTCCAGAAACTATTGATACTTTACCAGTAGGAACAACACTCTTAGACTTGGGAGCTAGCATTAACCTAATGCCCGTCTCAATGGTAAAAAGAATCGGAGATCTTGAGGTGAAACCAACACGAATGACTCTCCAACTCGCTGATCGATCCATGAAGTTTCCATACGGCATAGCGGAGGATGTGCTGGTACGAGTTGACAAATTCGTGTTCCCTGTAGATTTTTTCATCATGGACATTGAAGAAGATACAGAGGTGCCTCTCATTTTGGGTAGGCACTTCATGAAAACTGCAAAGGTGGTTATTAATATGGACGATAGGAAGATAAAGGTAAGAGTGCAAGATGAGGAAGTAAATTTTAATGTGTTTGATGTAATGAAGTACCGAGCGGAGAAGCAACAGTGCTTCAAAATTGACATTGAAGAAATAGCCATCTGAGAACAATCCAATGAATTGATTAACAAAGATCCATTGGACGAGTTAATGACAAACACTGAACCAAGTGGAAAAATAATAGAGGAAGAAGATATGAAGAACTTGGAGGAGGACAAGCACAACATCCAAGAAACAATTCATTATGAGAAGCTGCCAGAAAAAGCAAAAGAAGTCGTAGCATCAAGAGTGGAGCTACAAGTTTTGCCTTCACATTTGAAATACGTTTTTCTTGACGAGGATAGTTAAAAACCTGTTATTATTAATAGGAAATTGTCAGAATCGGAAGAAAAACAATTGATTCAAGTATTGAAGGAGCACTCAATAGCAATTGGTTGGAAATTAGAAGACTTAAAAAGAATAAGTCCAGCATACTGTATGCACCGTATTTACATGGAACAAGAATTCAAACCAATTGCTCAGCCGTAGAGACATTTGAATCCAACCATGAAAGAAATAGTCAAAGGGGAGGTAATTAAGTTACTAGAAGCTAGTATAATTTATCCTATCTCTGATAGTTCTTGGGTGAGTCCTGTGCAGGTTGTTCCAAAGAAGGGAGGAGTAACTGTCATACAAAATGACAAGAATGAATTGATCCCCACAAGGATAGTCACTGGATGGAGAATGTGCATTGACTACAGGAAGTTAAGCACATCAACTAGGAAAGATCATTTTCCTCTACACTTCATGGACCAAATGCTGGAAAGGCTTGTAGGACAAGCATACTATTGCTTTCTAGATGGATACTCAGGTTATAACCAAATAGCTGTTGTACCAGAAGATCAAGAAAACAGCATCACATGTCCCTTTGGGGTGTTTGCATACAGAAAAATGTCTTTTGGGTTATTAATTCCCCTGCAATATTCCAAAGGTATATGTTAGCTATTTTCTCAGATTTGGTGGAAAAATGCATTGAAGTTTTCATGGATGACTTTTCTGTTTTTAGACCATCATTTAATCAATGCTTGGAAAACTTGAGTATAGTATTGAAAAGATGTGTGAAAACCAATTTAGTTTTAAATTGGGAAAAGTGCCACTTCATGGTTACTGAAGGAATTGTGCTGGGGCATCAAATTTCCAAAAGAGGCATTGAAGTGGACAAAGCCAAAGTGGAAGTAATTGAGAAACTGCCACCATCAGGGAATGTGAAAGGAGTTAGAAGCTTCTTTGACCACGCAGGATTCTATCGAAGATTCATTAAGGACTTCTCCAAAATTACAAAGCCTTTGAGTAATCTCTTGAACAAAGACACTCCCTTTATTTTTGATGATTCTTGTCTACATGCATTCAAAACTTTAAAACATAAATTAACTTGTGCACCTGTGATAGTTTCTCCTGATTGGGAGTTAGATTTTGAAATAATGTATGATGCTAGCGTTATGCCATTAGGGTTGTATTAGGACAGAGGAAGGCAAAATTTTTCCATGTTATACACTATGCTAGCAAAGTTTTGAACCCTGCCCAAACAAATTATGCAACAACAGAAAAAGAGCTGTTAGCAATAGTGTATGGCCTGGAAAAGTTTAGACCTTATCTAATTAGTTCCCAAGTCATTATTTTTACTGATCATGCTACTATTAAATATCTGCTGAATAAACCTGACTCTAAGCCCAGGCTAATTAGATGGATCTTGCTGATGCAAGAATTCAATCTAGTAATCAAACACAAGAAGGGCAGTGAAAATTTTATTGCAGATCATTTGTCTCGCCTTGTTAACAGAGAAGTCACACTAGTACAACCAGAAGTAAATGAAGAATTTCCTGATGAGAAGCTATTGATGATAAAAGAAAGGCCATGGTTTGCAGACATGGCCAACTTTAAGGCTGCTGGAGTGTTGCCTGATGATCTTTCATGGCAACAAAAGAAAAAGTTTCTGAAGGATGCAAAACAATTCATATGGGATGATCCATACCTGTTTAAACTCAGATCAGACCATATTTTAAGGAGATGTGTGTCTAAAGAAGAAGCTAACAACATCTTATGGCACTGTCACAGCTCACCATATGAAGGACACTTCAATGAGGAGAAGACAGCAACTAAAATCCTCTAATCAGGTTTTTATTGGCCTTCATTGTTTAAGGATGCTAATGTTTTTGTGCAGCATTGTGATGCATGTTAGAAGACAGGTAGCATATCAAAAAGAAACGAGATGCCATTAACCACAATTCTTGAAATAAAGGTCTTTGATTGCTGGGGTATAGACTTTGTTGGGCCTCTACCTACTTCATTTTCAAATAAGTACATTATTGTAGCAGTGGACTATGTATCAAAGTGGGTAGAAGCCATGGCTTGTCTTAAAGCTGATGCCAAGATCGTCATCAAATTTCTAAAGAGAAACATTTTCAGTAGGTTTGGCACTCCAAGAGTACTGATCAGTGACGGAGGTTCTCATTTCTGTAACGCTCAACTTCAAAGGTGCCTAGAATGTGACACCCAAAACCCAAATTAAAAATTCCAATTAATTAACCCAAATTTTTTAAATAAATTTTTCGTGTTTAAAGAATCATTTTGAAATTCGTAATTTAAATTCTGAGGTCACGTAAAAATTGATAAATGCGGAATATTATCATGCATACTAGTCGTGAACGAATAAAACATAATACATTTATATAGCAGAAACATTAGAGAAGATTACAGTATAAGGTACATAATAATATTATTACAACACATTAAAAGTCAAATAAAGTCAAAGTCCAAGCAATAAAACATAAAAACTTCATCAATTTCACCATTCGTCATTCTGTGAAGCATGCACTGTAAAAATAATGTAAGAGTGAGATAAAATATAGAATAAATATAAAATAAGTAAAATTGCACAAACACAATCAACAAATAATTATGATATGATGAATATGCCAAACAATGTCATTTACATTTAATAATCTTTAATTTAGCCAAATGATGTCATGCTGGATCCATTTTGATTTAGTGGAAATACTACAGTAAAAAGTCTCATAGAGACACAAGTAGGACTTAGCATAATGTCACGAATCCCTACCCTTCGTAGCGCTCAAGTACCAAAGTACACAAGTAGGACTTAGCATATACCATGAATCCCTACCCTTCATGGCGCTCAAATACCAAAGTACACAAGTAGGAATTAGCATAAACCATGAATCCCTACACTTCATGGCGCTCAACGAAAATAAGGCTTTAACTCATCATAGAGTAACCCCCCACCAGGGCCGGCAATCATGGAACCCTTAAATTCCATGGTGCGTCCAAATGCTTATGATGCATGAATGCCTTTAATTCTCTTTATCAATTTAACATACCATGATATCACTACTTCCATAATCACTTGGAAAGCCACAAGTCCTCAAAGGACATATCATATATATCAATTCTCAAAATCATGGATTTATAGTTCAACAACATATCTCAATAAACCACAAGGCATTTATGTATACATTAATTTACTCATTCATAATTATTCATCACAAAGATATACATACTGTATAACATTCATAGGACACTCAATAACATCCATAATAATCAATAATCACTCAATAATTCATAAATAAATCATTGCCCATATCAAAAATATCATTTTCATCCATAATAACCATCATAGGTAAATTTCAGAAATTTACAACAGCAACATACATTAGTAAAAAGGCCATAACGTGAGAAAATCAAATCCTTTTTCAGTAATTCCACTTTCTGTAATTCCATAACAAAATTATCTACAATATTCATGAAGACCATAATTTTAAATTCCAAACAGAAACATCACATAATCATGTAATAGTCAATAGGTTATCATTTTTCATTATCACCAATTCCTGGAAAATTTACTGGTTCGACAATCTTTAGTAAATTAGCTATAACTTATGGTATAAAAATAATTTTTGAATGAGGCCAAGTTCTGTGTTTCAATAATTCCATTATCTATAATTTTCATGAAGACCAAAAATTCCAAATTCAAACAGAAATATCACAAATTCATAGTATACTAAACTATCTTAAAGAAAGTAATAAAACGTACATATGTTGGTAAAATCAATGTTTCTGGAGCTACAAAAATAATTTTGGCATGATATCAGTTCTAAATTACTCATAACACAAATATCTAAAACTTTTATGAAGACACTAAACACTAATTCTCATCACAAAATTCCCATTTTAAAAAATACAAACAGTGATTCATGTCAATAGGTTTTCAGCATGAACATACTTCTGTATTTTAGGTATAACTAGAGTTACAAATATCTTTTTAACTTGAAACTACTTTCTATAGATCCATAACATAAATATGTACAACTTTTATGAAGACATCAAAGTCTAAATATGTATGTATAATTCCTAGAATATTAATATTTACACAAAATAGAAGGTACATATTCCAGAATAGACATACTGTAGTATTTTGACTATAACTCATGCTATACATATCCAAATTAGTTGGTTCAAGTCTCAAAATTCACATAACAAAAAGATATACAAATTTGATGAATAAGTCAAAGTCAAATTCATTCATTTTCAGCTTCTAAATTAAGTAACAAGTTACAAGAATAAATCTAGAAATCCTAGAACAGCATACAATTCTACATATTCCATATTTATTCACAACCCTATCCCCTCTTACCTTGATAGAGGATCCTAGAGTGGTTGAAAGTGTTCTCTTATTGTCCTAGCTTCAGATCAATAAGGACTTTGATGGAGAAAATGAAATAAAATAAGAGAGAGACTTCACTAACTTCAACTTGTTCTAAGAATTGAGACTTGGGAACAAGATGTAGTGTTAGTTTAATCATGCAAATGATAAGTGGGGGACAAGCTTTTCATAATGAGATTGTAGTGGGATGTTAGGTACATTAATTGTGGTGATAATAAAGATTTTAAGTGAGAAAAATGAGCTGGATTGTTGACCATTTCCGCAACCTACATAATGTAGCTTGTATGATTGAAGTAAATATCAATTCTGACACTATTTCAGTATTTTGGGCATATCTCTCTCATATCTTAATGGATTGTAACAAATTTGGTCTTGTTGGAAAGCTAAGACAACGAGGAACAACTTTGTAGTTTACCATGTTTTCAAATTTGGATTTAACTAGACATTAAAATATGTACAATATGATATGATTGAAGTAAAATATCAATTCTGACACTGTTTCGGTATTTTAGGAATATCTCTCTCATATCTTAATGGATGTTAACAAATTTAGTCTTGTTGGAAAGATAAGACAACAAGGAACAACTTTGTAGTTGACTATATTTCCAAATTCGGACTCTAACTAGCAATTAAAATGTGTACAAGATGACATATTTTGAGTGGAGTATGTGGTAATTTGATGAAGTAATTGGAAAGCCAAAGAAATTAATAACTAAGGAAATAAGTAATAAGTTATTTGATTAACTTTTACCTAAGGTATAAAGTTAAAATTATTTACCATGGTAAAAGATTAAATTGAAGATGTTGTCCTAACCAAAATTTATATAGAAAGTTAAGATAAAATGGATAATATCATTGATGGTCTAAATCAAAATGATTATACATGAGAATGAAATTTTTAGGATGTTACAATTCTCCCACCCTAATAAAAATTTCGTCCTCAAAATTTAACACAACGCATCCTTCAGTGGAACAATTCTGGGTATTGTGTCCTCATAGCATCTTCCCGCTCCCAAGTTAAAGTTACATCATTTCCTTGTTTCCATGCCACCTTCACAAATGGTACATCCTTGCTTCTTAGGCGTTTAATCGACCTTTCTATAGTCTGCGTAGGCTCTACAGGAATAGTCAAATTCTCTCTGACTTCGACATCATCAGTAGCAATCACATGAGCAGAATCCTGTACATACTTCCTCAATTGTGATACGTGGAACACATTGTGTAAATTTGAAGATGAGGAGGAAGTGTAATCTGATAGGCCACCGGGCCAATCCTCTTTAGAATTTCATATGGTCCAATGAACCTTGGGCTTAACTTTTTACTTTTCAGTGCTCGACCAATGCCCTTGTGAGGCGAAACCTTCAAAAACACATGATCACCAACTTGGAACTCAAGTGGTTTTCTCCTTTTATTATAATAGTGCTTTTGTCTATCTTGGGATACCTTCATCTTTTCTCTGATTATTTCTATTTGTTCAGTAGTCTGTTGCACAATTTTAGGCTCTAACGCCAAACTTTCACCAGTTTCTAACCAACAAAGGGGTGTTCGACACTTTCTGCCATATAATGCTTTGAATGGAGCCATACCAATACTGCTATGGTAGCTATTGTTATACGTGAATTCAATCAGTGGAAGAAACTGCTCCCAACTACCACTGTAACATCCTGGTTAAATTTAATTACCGATTAATGGTTGATTAGATTGATTGTTGATTGGAATAATAATAATAATAATAATAATAATAATAATAATAATAATAATGCTAGGTGGAAATTACACATGTGCCCTTGGTGGTGAAAAAGGAGTTTCGGTCCTCTCTCCCCCTCATTAATCACGCTGATGTGATTAGCATTGAATAAAGATGTGATGGTTAATTGAGATGAGGACTGATGCTGGGCAGAGCAATGATAATAGCTTTAGCTTCACGTTCTCACCCGCTCTCCTCATTTTCTCTTGGATATGTGCAGAGACTTTGAACCACCCTTGCATTCTCTCTAAAACTTCCTGAAGCTCCTTCATCTTCTCCTTCCACCCGAACACTGAGCAGAACCTCGAGTGGGAAGTGGGAACAGTGTGGTTGAGAGAGAGAACTGTATGGTGTTGTGTGTTTTGGAGGCTTGGAATCCTCCACTGGACCGAGTGAGGACAGCGTTATGACTTGGAGGCTTGGCATGGAGTGTCTTGGTGGTAGAGCTGCTCGAGGAGGAAACAACGTTTGGTTCCTCCAAAGCTGAGAGCAGAGTGCTATGGAGGATGACTGAAGCAGGTTGTTCTGTTGAGAACGAGTGACCGAAGGATGATCAGTCGGAACTAGAAGCTCGAGGAGCTACTGGAATCTTCATTCCAGGTAGGCGGCGCTTTACATCTCAAATGCATAGTTCATGGACGGATCCCGGGTAAAAGTACTGTCTTGTGTGTTTAAGTTAGTGAAAGTGATGCTTGTGTGAATTATTGATTGACAACTTTCGAATACTGGATGTGTGTTAGTTGAATCACGTAATGTCATATCTATTTCCATCCATGTGTGCATGGTGATATTTCTGAGAATTCCGAGTGAATGCATGTATATGTGAATGCCATTATGATTGCCGAATGCATGAGATGTGGGTTTGATATGCTGATTCCTATTTGGAATATTGTGTTGAATTGCATGTTGATTTCATTGAGAATGCCGAGTGCATGTACTGTGATATGGTTGTACCGATTCCTGTGTTATGATCTACTATGGTAAAATGCATGTGAGGCATGTGATGAAAATATGGATTTCCGAGTGAATCCAAATGCTATACTGGACCGGTCATGATTTTAATGGCTGCATGAAATGCACTTGATAAGCATAGATGTTTGTGGTGAATTGCATACAGTTGCATATGTATAGAAAAAGGGTGACCCGTGGAAGGTCAGGAACCCTATGAGATGATTTCCAGCTATAGATTCTTGGCTAGATCCTGTGAGAGCCCGTGATAGCCGATGGAGCTAAAGTTAAGTCTCGAGACGTCACTAGGTGATCGGTATCACGCGGGAAGGGCTAATGGATGAGAGGCTGGGAAGGAATCTACAACTGAAAATTATTATTAAGTCAGATCCGCATGCATATATGTAGGTGCATTGTTATTGAGAATGACATGATTAACATAGCCTTGAATGATTGAGTGAATTCCGACCGAATGAATGTGTGCTCACTGAAATTATTTCCGAGTGCAAGGTGTTCGTATGTTGTGTGTATATATATATTTGTGAGTAGCATGAGTAATATAGCCATGAATGAGTTGTATGAATTTTGACTGATTGATGCCGAGTGAGTGGCAATATTGAATGGTAGTGTATATTAATGTTAATTGTGAATTATACTGTATAGTTGAGCATGTAATGGCTAATCCGAGTCAATAACTGTCATTTAATATGTAAAAGCTCACCCCCTATTGTGGCTATATTTTTCAGTATATGCAGGTCGGACTGGGAATGATGAGATGGCCTCAAGTCCGAGTGGGGAGCACTTAGATTGTTGAGTGCATGCATAATACATATTGTGTATTCATATGTTAAGCCTTGGCCGGCTCTTTTGTAATCCGAACGGATTTAATTATATGGGTTGACTATCGGGTTTGTGAACAAGTATACATTGTATGTATATATATATTTTACATTGTTATGAAGTTACCCGAAATTGTTCATTATGTGGTGTCGAGAGAATAATGCTAAGTCAATGAATTCCGAGTGGAATATTGATGGGAGAGCCATTTCCGAGTGAAGCTTTTGTGTGTGGGCCTTCTCCGAGTGATAAAGGCATAATAGTTCCGAGTAAGTTGTACTCGAGCGGACTACTTTCGAGGGAAGGCTAGTCCATAGGTTACCGAGTGGAAATAGCTGAGGGAATACTCTCGAGTGAGAAATCCCGAATAAACCTATCCCGAGGGAAGAGTGATCGTGACGGTTCTGATTGAGGTGTATTCTAGGGGTCCTCTTCCGAGTGAACGAGGCTATATATTCCGAGTGAATGTTAGATATATTTCGAGTGGCTAAGTATTGAATAAGTCCGAGTGAGACTTAACTTGGTGAATTCCTCCGAGTGATGTGAGGACAGAGGAATCCTGAACGAAACTTAATTGTGGAGACTCCTTCTGAAGGAATGGAGGTTATGGTGATCTCCGAGTGAGGAAGATCAAAATATGCCAAGTGTAGAATGGATAATGAACTCCGAGTGAATTGAGGTTGAAATATACCGAGTGATACTGGACTGGGGAAACAATCCGAGTGAGGGAAAGCTTATGGACTCCGAGTGGAGTAACCGTGGGAATCATTTCATAAGTAGAGATTCAACTGAGTGAAATACGAATGTGATCTTCCAGAATTAGAACAAGTATCTGACTAAGTGTGAATGGACTGGGTGAAGTATAACCCGAGAGAGGACAGTTCCCGAGTGAATGTGGTCCCGAACCCGAGTGATGAAATTACCGAGTGAATGGGTCCGCTTCAGCGAATGAGGATTCGCTCTAGCGAGAAATGGGCTCGCTCAAGCGCTGTATTCCGCTGGGCTGTGTGACCGAAGCTGGGTCATGCCAGCGTGGCATCCTGACCCGGTCTTCTCTTTTTTGGTCGGTTTTCTACTTTCCCTTACCTTCATTCTGTTTTATTTACCCGACTCCTATTCTAAGCTGATTTTTGGACGCTTGGAACGTTCTAAATTTTGAAAAAAAAATTTCCCTAGTCTCGGTTTGGGTTTATTTAAGTCGGTTGTTTCAACCACCATGCTCAAGCATACAAGATCGCAGTAAGTCTTTCAAACTTTGTATGGTACGTTCTGACTGTCCATCTATTTGAGGATGATAAGCTGAACTTAATCGAAGTCTTGAACCCAACTCCTGATGCAAGCTTTCCCAGAATCGGGAAGTGAACCTCGGATCTCTATCTGACACAATACTGGATGGTACACCATGTAGTCTCACTATCTATTTCACATATAATTGTGCCAACTTTTATAGAGAATTCTTCATATTCATTAGGAGAAAGTGAGCAAACTTAGTTAATCTGTCTACAATAACCCAGATTGCATCATTTCCTGAACGTATTCTTGGAAATCCTGACACAAAGTCCATCATAATGTCATCCCATTTCCAGACAGGAATCTCCAATGGTTGCAGTTCACCAGATGGCTTCTGGTGTTCCACCTTGGCTTTTTGACATACCAGACATGAAGACACATATTCAGCTATTTCTTTCTTCATCCTTGGCCACCAAAAACTTTTTTTGAAGTCTTGATACATCTTGGCTGATCCAGGATGAATACTCAATATACTTTTATGTGTTTCTTCTAGGATTGTCCTTCTTAGATCAACATCATCTGGTACACAAATTCTGCTTTTAATCCTCTAAATTCCATCTGATCCTTCTTGTAAACCCACATCTTTTCCATTCTCCTGAGTCTCGCTCAATTCTTGTAATTGCAAGTCTTTTTTCTGCCTCTCACCTATCAGTTTCAAAAAATCATTGGTGATCTTCAAAGTTCCTAAGGTCATACTTCTTGAAGATTTCATCTCCACACCCAAGTTCATATCTCTAAACTGTTCTATCATTTCCATCTCTTTTATCATTAAAGATGCCAAATGAATGGATTTCCTACTAAGTGCATCTGCTACCACATTTGCTTTTCCTGGATGGTACTTCAAATCAAAATCATAATCTCTAAGAAATTCTATCTACCTTCGCTGCCTCATGTTCAATTCCTTCTGATCGAATAAATACTTTAAGCTCTTATGGTCACTGGACACCTCAAACTTGACTCCATACAAATGGTGTCTCCAAATTTTCAAAGCAAATACCACCGCTGCCAATTCTAGATCATGCGTTGGATAGTTCATTTCATGCGACCTCACTAGAAGCATAGGCAATCACCTTTTGTTGCTGCATCAAAACACAACCTAAACCCATCTTAGAAGCATCACAATAAATCATAAAGTTGTGGATAAGGTAAAGTTAAGACTGGAGCAGATGTAAGCTTCGATTTTAGTTCCTGGAAACTTTTCTCACATTCTGGCGTCCAAGCCAAAGGTTGATTCTTCCGGGTCAGACGAGTCATCGGTGAGGCAATTCGAGAAAACCCCTCAATAAATCTTCGGTAATAACCAGTTAATCCTAGGAAGCTTCGTTTCTCAGTAACTGAATTAGGTCTCTCCCAGTTTGTTACAGCTTCTATTTTAGAAGGATCCACAGACACTCCTTCGCTTGAGATTACATGGCCTAGGATTTTTAACTCTTTCAACCAGAAATCATATTTTGATAACTTAGCATACAACTGTTTCTCTTTCAAAATCTGCAATACCACTCGAAGATGTTTTTCATGCTCCTCCCAATTCTTAGAATAAATCAGAATGTCATCAATGAAGATAATAACAAACTGATCCAAGTATGGATGAAACACTCGATTCATGTAATGCATGAATACAGCTGGGGCATTGGTCACTCCTAAAGGAATCACAAGATACTCGTAATGACCATAACGTGTTGTAAAGGCTGTCTTTGGAATATCCTCAGACTTGACACGAATCTGATGATAACCCGATCGTAGGTCAATCTTGGAAAATATTGTAGAACCTCTTAATTGGTCTATTAGATCATCAATTCTGGGCAAAGAATATTTATTTTTCACTGTCAATTTATTTAACTGGCGATAATCTACACATAATCTCATGCTTCCATCTTTCTTCTTGACGAGCAATACCGGTGCTCCCCATGGCGACACACTGGGCCTGATGAAATGCTTCTCCAACAACTCTTCAATTTGCTTTTTTAGTTCTGCCAGTTCAATAGGTGACATACGATATGGAGCCTTAGACACTAGTTCTGCTCCTGGAATTAAGTCAATTAAGAATTCTATTTCACGTTCTGGAGGTAAACTTGAGACATTTTCTGGAAATACTTCAGGGAATTCAGAGATAATTGGCATCTCAATTGCTTCAGATTCAGCATCTCCTTTGGGAAGAGAAAACAAGGCAAACAATTGAATTTCTCCTTTTAAAGCAAAAATCTTGGGATTGTCAGAAATAGTGTTTCCTTTTGATAGAAATATCACGGTCTTGTTATGACAGTCCACCAAGACTCGATTTACCGATAACCAGTTCATCCCTAGAATTACTTCCAGATCCTTCAAATGTAAACAAACAAGATTGACAAGAAAGTTTCTACCTTCTACGAGCACAGAACAATCGTTATACACCTTAGTAGTCCTAAGTTGAGTATCGATGGGAGTGGAAACAATCAGGACATACATCATAGACTCTACAGGTAATTGAAGACGTCTAACACACTCCTCAGAAATAAAAGAATGTGTAGCACCAGAATCAAATAATATAGATAAAATGGACTATTGATCTCACACTTACTTTGCACAAGGTCATCTGCTTGGTCTACCTTTGAACCGCTGATGGCAAAGACTCTTCCTATTGCTGGTTGTAATCTCTTATCTGCTGACTCCCCATTCTATCTTAGAGGTTGAACAACATGCGTGTTTCCTCCATAGCCTCCCTGATAACTAGAACCTCTTCGATTATTCATGGTGTTATTGTTGTTGTTGATTTGACGGTTCTATGGACAATTTGGGTTGATGTGACCTTTCTGATTACATCGAAAGCAAGTGACATCTTCTAGGCGTCTGTTGCAGTCACGTATATGGTGATTACCTCCGCACTTATGACACTTTATATTCATATGATTGTTACGTCTCTCAGAAGATGATGATGATCCTCCCTTGAAACGATTTGGATAGAATGATCCTTTCCTTTTGAAGGTAACTGGTTGAGGTCTCAGTTGTTTATTGATCTTCTCTCGAGCCAATCTGGCTTGGTGGTTTTCTTCAAAAATTTAGCATTTATTGATCAGGATTGAGAAGCTTTGAATTTCTTGATAACAGATAGCCTCTTTGATTTCAAGATTCAAACCATTCTCGAACTTGACGCACTTTGAGGCTTCAGCACCTGCCTGTTGGAAAGGAGGGTAAAAGAGGGATAACTCTTCAAATTTAGCAGCATACTCACCAACAGACATTGAGCCTTGTTTCAGCTTCATGAATTCCAGCTCTTTTCGGCTCTTCACACTTGCTGGAAAATATTTCTCCAGAAAACAGTCTCTGAAGTTAGCCCAGTCCAATGGTCTGTCGGTCTCAGTCATATGAATCCTAGCATGGATCCACCAATTCTCTGCTTCCTCAATCATCATGTAGGTGGCATACTCCACCTTTTCAAATTCTGTGCAGGGTAAAGATCGGAAGATGCATTCTATTTCCTTAATCCATAGGTATGCTACCTCTGGACTATAGCCTCCTTTAAACTGTGATGGCTTCCTTTTCAAGAAGTGATCCAATCTGTGAAGTCCTCCAGTATTTCTTGGTTGATTTTGCCTCTCCAAAACCTCAGCCAAGCGGTTGAAAGCGGCTGTCATAGCATCGTTATTGTTTCTTGCCATCCTACATTCGTAGTTTGGTTTATACTAATTCTAAGGGAAAGTATACTATATACAATTACAAGATTATAACATAACTATAAGTATTTTACAATTTATTAGTTAGGCAACAAGTCATATAGTACATACTTCACATATTATCAAGCAAGTAACCAAACAATTCATGTAGTATATCAAAAAAATAATATATCAAAGAAATAATACATATCATAGCAATTGGCCTTGAATTTTTTTTTGAAAATGCTCTGATACCACCAATGTGACACCCAAAACCCAAATTACAAATTCTAATTAATTAACCCAAATTTTTGAAATAAATTTTCGCGTTTAAAGAATCATTTTGAAATCCGTAATTTAAATTCTGAGGTCACGTAAAAATTGATAAATGCGGAATATTATCATGCATACTAGTCGTGAACGAATAAAACATAATACATTTATATAGCGAAAACGATAGAGAAGATTACAGTATAAGATACTATTTCGGTATTTTGGGCATATCTCTCTCATATCTTAATGGAGTTTAACAAATTTGATCTTGTTGGAAAGCTAAGACAACGAGGAACAACTTTGTAGTTTACCATGTTTTCTAATTCAGACTCTAACTAGACATTAAAATATGTACAAGATGATATGATTGAAGTAAAATATCAATTCTGATACTGTTTTGGTATTTTAGGCATATCTCTCTCATATCTTAATGGATTTTAACAAATTTGGTCTTGTTGGAAAGCTAAGACAACGAGGAACAAATTTGTAGTTGACCATATTTCCAAATTCGGACTCCAACTAGCAATTAAAATATGTACAAGATGACACATTTTGAGTGGAGTATGTGGTAATTTGATGAGAGTAATTGGAAAGCCAAAGAAATTAATAACTAAGAAAATAGGTAATAAGTTATTTGAACTTTTACCTAAGGTATAAAGTTAAAATTATTTACCATGGTAAAAGATTAAATTGAAGATGTTATCCTAATCAAAATTTGTATAGAAAGTTGAGATAAAATGGATAATATCATTGATGGTCTAAATCAAAATGATTATACATGAGAATGAAATTTTTAGGATGTTACATAGAACACTATGGAGTAAAACACAAGGTAACCTCCCCATACCACCCTCAAGCCAATGGCCAAGTAGAAGTATCCAACAGAGAAATCAAGAGGATACTAGAAAAAACAATTGGCCAAAACAGAAAGGATTGGTCCTTAAAGCTGGATGATGCTTTATGGGCATATAGAACAGCCTACAAGGCACCAACTGGATTTTCACCTTACCAGTTGGTGTATGGAAAAAATTGCCATCTTCTAGTAGAGCTTAAACACAAGGCATTCTGGGCAATGAAAATTCTCAATTATGACCGAAAGGCATCAGCTCAATAAAGAAAAATTCAGATACACAAATTGGAAGAATGGAGGATGGATGCCTATGAATCATCAAGGATCTATAAGGAGAAAATGAAGGCTTACCATGACAGGCACATTATGAAAATGAGTTTTTACCCGGGACAATCTGTGCTCCTTTTTAATTCAAGGATAAAATTGTTCCCAGGAAAACTAAAATCCAAATGGTCAGGACCATTCATTGTGAAAGAAGCAAGGTCTTATGGGGCCATTGAATTACAAGACCCTAAATCTGAAAGAACCTGAGTTGTAAATGGTCAAAAACTCAAACCTTATTTGGGAGGAGAGGTGGAGAAGGTCACCACCATTATTCAACTGAAGGATCCATGATCAAACAAATCAGGCGTTGAGCTAATGACGATAAACAAGTGCTTTTGGGAGGCAACTCAATCTTTTGTGTTTTTAATTTTCATTCTACTTGTTTTAATTTTAAGAAAATATCATCTCATGAAATTTTATTTCAGGTATCCCACTTACTTATTAAATATGCAAAGAGAAAGGAAAGGTCAATGGGCAAGCTCAAGCGTGACTTGTACGCTCAAAGCTAGGAACATCATCTCGCTTAAGCGCGAGAAGGGAAAAATATGGCTCTGTCTTAAATTTGCTCAAGCGAACCTTGTTAAAAGCTCAATCAAGATAAAGAAAGCATCAGGGGGATCACCACGCTCAAGCGTGGATAATCTTGCTCAAGCGAGTCAAGGTAAGGCACTCATTGTCCATATTTCACGCGTAAGCGCAAGAATAACGCTTAAAGCGTGGCAACACTACCAGTGAAGTTTATCAAACTCTCAAACCTGATCACGCTTAAGCGTAGCATGTTGCACTTAAGTGAGAATGACCTTTTCTAAATTAACAAGTGCTACGCTTAAAGCGAATACACTTGCGCTCAAGCGAGAAAACAAAAACTACATCAGGGACCAATCTTCAAGCATCACGTTTAAATGTGAAATTTCTACGCTTAAGCGAACCATATTGAGCAACCGATCACGCTCAAGCGTAGTCAAATCTCGCTTAAGCGAGGAGACAATAACTTTCAGATGGTAGCCACGCTCAAGCGTGGAAACCGTGAGCTCAAGTGTGCCCAAATAACACAATCACGCTTAAGCGTGATGAGCTCGCTCAAGCGGGGCATTTTTAAAATTGCCACCTGACACCCGTTCAAAAAAATTTAAAAGAGCCATTATGTTAAAAATCTGTAACTGCTCTTCACGTTAATCCCCACACCCTATTTGCTTCTCCTGGTCAGTTTTCTTTGAGCAACCCTGTGACAAGTTCCACTTTGTACATTACTTATCTTTTTATTTGCCATTTCCATAAACATTTCATATTCTGTGCATCATCCATTTCTGCTGAAGCAAGGTAAATCTCAGCCCCTTTCTTTTCTTCTGATTGTCCTACAATGTTTTGATGTGATATAAAGTACAAAGCATGGTTCCATTGAAAATCAAGTTTGAAAATCAAGTTCCTTGTTTTACATGCTTGGTGATCGGATGATACATTTTATCTGGATGTGCTAATTCAACATTGGATTAACTAATTGATTGTGAAAGAGCATTGTGAAAACCTGTGTTGTTTTAATGACGCACGTCAACCATTTGATAAAAGTACAGAATGTGTCAGGCTAAAGGATTAAATTACTATGCTATGCTAATTAACAATCACTATTCTTTTGTTTAAGTCACTAATAGGTATGCTTGATTTAGAGATATTATGCATAATAAGTCTCTGGGCTCACTTGAAATGGTTATTAAAATAGTTAGAGATTCACCTTTTATCTTCCTAAATTTATATTTTGATTACTTGCAGATGGCAAGGGTTAAACAAACAGCCCCTCCTTCTCCACCAAAAACCACTGCAGGACCTTCAAGAAGAAATAAAGGGAAACGACCCCGCATTGAAGAGCCAACTTCTGGACAAAAATTCAGGGACAAAGAACAAAAAAAGAGATATGAAGACATTCAGAATTAGACATTTATTCCTGAGCGAAAAGTGGATTTAGCACTAGGGGAGTGTGATGCCTTTTTACAAGTCATCAGAAGAAGGAATTGGCTCAAAATCTGTTACCCAAGAGAAAGATATGACCCAGAAGTTGTGAGAGAGTTTTACACCAATGCATGGCCTAAGGGGGGCAGAAGATAGAAGGACATACGTGAGAGGCTCTCCTATAGCAGAGACGAAATCAACTCTTAACCGGGCAACCTCATGGAACTAGGAAAGGGGAGACCTGTGATTATGCAAGCATAAGACTACAGAATCAAGAGATCCCTGCCTAAGATATAGAGGCAGCCATATGTATTCCAGGTCGACACTTTTAGACTGGCCAAGGGGAACAGCCAATGCTTATCCTGAGAAAGGATATGACTACCCCTTCTCAAGTCTAGACCTCCTTCTTACTTGCTAATATGGCCCCAAATGCTCATGTGTCTGATTTGATTCATGCAAGATATTATTTGTTATACTATATTTTATAGGATAATATTACAATTGATTTGGCCAAGATCATCTCAGACAAAATTCATAAGTTTGCCACCACAGAACAAAAATACTCTCAGGCTGGGCAAAATGTTAAAGGGAGTTTAGGATTTCTTGCTTTTATTATTGACCTGTGTGCAGTTCATGGAATTCAAGTACAAAACTCAAAGCCTATCAGACCATCTATTGATAGGTGCTTCATAGAAAGATACTACACCAACAGGCCTGCCCAAGAACCCCAACAAGAGCCTCAGGGAGCACAACAGTAAGCACCACCACCAGCAGGATTAGAACTTACCTCTCCTCCTCTCAGCACAGAGTCATCAATAATTCTACAGACCATCCATCTTCTCAAGATCCAGAACAGCCACCTCTTGTTACAACAGAATGCTAATCATCGAGGTTTGATGCATATACATAATGGCTTATACCGTAGCATTCCTGCAGGACAACCCAATCCTTGGATGGATCCAGTCTGTAACACCCCCTTATATACACAATATATATATGTATTCTTCTTACTTTTAAAAAAAACTTTTAGAAAGATATACATATTTATCACTCTTTATCTCGTGTATACAAGGACGTATATACATCTGATTTCCTTTGAATATTGAAAGTAAAAAAAAAATTTATCTTTCAATATTTGTCCATAATGACAAAATAATTTATAGAAATCATAAGTGATAAATCATTACAATATTATATCCGAATGAAAGAGTTTATCAAAGTTTAACCTTTACCTTGTTACAATTATCTACTTGATATTGTAATAAGGCAAAATAAAACTAAACTATACATCTACTACAAATGTGAACAATCATTTCCTAGTCCTTGAACCATCGAGTTTTTGAATCCTACTCTTGTCATATCTCTTCATCTAATCGATTGAGGATGAGACCACTTTATCCTCTTGTAATTATATATCCTTCCATCTTGGACTGCTAGCTATATATCATATAACATATATTTTGGACACAAAAATTCAAACAAGAAGGAGTGAGAAACAAAATATAATATATTACAGATAAGACATAAGCATAAGGGTTTTCATAAACTAATATAGTAATATCAGTCATAATCTCATATACAATCAATTATGAATATAGGGTTTCCACATACATAACACTTATATTTTCATTCATAACCATCCATATAGAATGTCACAATCACATGAATGTTATGTAATGCTTATGCTACTATCTCATTCAGTTTATGCATGTGGACCCTTAAAGTTTTAGTTTGCACTGGGCCAACCAGGAGTTTACACTGTTTCATAAATTCTGGATAATAATAACATAAATGCCTTCATGGCATATGAACAGCTCAACTGGCGTGGAAACACTTAGAGACTAGTCAGATTGAGAAAGTTTTTTATTGTGAAAGTACCCGACACTAGGGAGCGACCCCAGGTCACCTGAAGCACCCTTTCACACTCTCTCATCCCAAGGCTCGCAATTAAGCCTCCTCTAATGTATCCTCAGTTTCTATAATCCGTCCCCAGGCAATATCACATCTCATTTCTCTTTAATGATTCATGATGCATGAACTACTCGCATATTTAGTTGGTTAAGGCTTTTAGAAACTCAATTATTAAATACCATAAAGGTTCACAAAATCATCACAATAAACTGTACATTTCCATAAGTTCTTCTTTGAACTTCTGTTATAGTGAAATAATTTAGTACAGTCTTCAAATTTAGATCTTACCAAAATTGAGTTTCCAAGCCTTAAATATCTCAAAGCTTTCTCTTAAAAATCTTTACATATTTACATAATCTTTCTTAATTTGAATCTTAACTAGATTGAGTTTTTAAAATCTCCACAAAATATTCTTTAGTTATTTCGTTGGGGAAAACCAAAATAATTTACTTTAAACTTCTAATTTCTAAAGAAAATAATTTAAAATCATTAACTAAGAATACTTAAAACTATAAAAATTTTCTTTAATTCAAGAATTAATTATCTCAACCTCTGATTTTCATAAAATAGCTTCTTTCTAATACTAGATTTTATTATAGAGATTAAAAATAAAGTTAATAAAAATTATTTCTAAGAAGAAATAAAAGACTAAAATAATTATAAAATACTTTCTCTTGGAATAAAAATTTAAAAAGTAAGGTAAGAAAATTCTTACTGAGTTTTAACTTCCGTCATGCTTGCTATATGCTCAAACTTCATATCACAAGGTCATCAATCATTCATCAACCACAATCAAGTATAGTAATCTCATCAATCACAATCAAATATCATCAATCATAATTGCATATTATTAATCATAGTCTAATATTATAAATCACAATATCATTAATCGAAATCAAATATAATTAATTATAATCAAGTCAAATCAACTAAATATCGCTTATAAATATAATTCAAATTTTTAATGGTTATTTAAATTAGTAGATTTGATTTTGAGTCCTTATAGTCCATTCCTCGCACAGGTCTATATAAGTCCATATATCCAGTCTTCGCATAGGTATAGTTCAGTCTAGACAGGTCATAATAATCCAAGTCCTTGCATAGGTTTAGTTCGATCCATATAGGATATAAAAATCCAAGTCCTTGCATAGGTTTAGTCCAGTCCGTATAAGTTATAATAATTCAGATCCATGTATAGATATTTCAGAATAAGTTACACAATATATTAAATTTATTATAAATTTTAAGTTGAGAAGTTATTACTTTAAAATAATAATATTATTAAATTTAAAAGGAGTAGGGGACTCCTCCCTTTATTCTTATGTCTTTCATATTATATTCTTATCTCACTCCCCCTTACCTCTTGTATACCAATTCGTTATTGAAAATCCATGCGCGCCTTGTCTCCGAGTTCTAAAACATACCAATTTCATTTTATTATAATTACAAGATGAAAATTAAGATTACAACTTAAAATAAAAAATGGTAAATTTTGAATAGTGAATAGTGAATAGTGAATAGTAACAGTAAATAGTAATAGTAAATAGTAAAATGTGAATAGTAACAGTAAATAGTAAATCGTAAATAGTAACGGTAAATAGTAAATCGTGAATAGTAACGGTAAATAGTAAAATATGAATAGTAAAGGTAAATAGTAACAGTAAAGGTAAATAGTAACAGTAAATAGTAATTCACTATTTGAATAGTAATTTACTATTGAAATAGTAATTTACTATTGAAATAGTGTTACTATGTAGAATAGTAACTTAAAATAATATTATTTCCAGTATAATAACAGATTTCTAAAAACGATATGAAAATAACCCAAAAAATATAAAAGTGAGGTATTCGTACCTTAGAATTTTAGCAGAACCTTCTTCCAAAAAAAATTATTTCTCTCTCTCTCGCTTCCACCACTATCTCACTAGCACTACTATATTAAGAAAACTTAATTTGAAATTATGAATTCTAAAGAAGAAATCCTTCGGTATTTATAGGAAAAAAATTTACTATGCATTCCATTATTTTAATATAAAAGTACTATGCATTTTTGAATTTTTTATTCCTGGTTACTGTGCATCTTTTGAAAATTTCATACATGCACAGTGTTTTGCATAGTAACTGTCGGCAAAATTATTAAGTCAAATAGTAACCCTTCACTCGGTATATTTTAAATATTCAAAATGAGTCTTTTTTGAAATTTAGCGATATTATATGAGTCCTTACTAATTTTATAATAAGTAATATAAAGCTGAAATTTTAAAAATCTAAAATTTTCTGTTAATATAAATTTATTGATACGTGATCCGGTCTCAATACCGGTATCCGATCCGCTATACATATTTCAACGTCTTTGATAAGACATCTACGTGTAACCGGTGTCATCGGTATACATCCGGACTGTAATTCCGTATCAGGCGTTCTCCCTATACCGGTTGTTCAGGATAACACCATGACATCGGATAATACACACGTCACTATGCAAAAGACAAGGATTGTTGCTACAGGGATCGATCAATAATTCCCTGCACTACGAGCCAAATTCTACTCACGGGAATGGTCAACTTGTTCCCTAATCCTAGTCTATATTCTCTATGCTCAATATAAAATAGCCACTTGACCCAATCATGCAGGTAAGTGCGCAATATAATAATGCTAATGGGAGTTGGTGGTTCCCCACCAACGAATCCTCGTTAATCGAGCCAATCAGGTATATGAACTCACTTCATGATTGAGGTGAAGGATCTTCAGCTCATTTTTTACGACTGATTACTCTCTGAATACATTCCTTACTTGGAATAATCACTGACTTGAGCGTCGGAGAATCTTTGCAGGTGATACCACCATTCGCCCACTTCAACGCGTTGGGTCGGTGTGAAGGATCTCCAGAACGCCCAATCCGCTCTCCTCACTCAAGGACAACGGATACCTACACCGGATACACATACATCCGGTCTTCTATATAGTATTTACATACTATTTGTGACTGGTCTGAGTCCGGATCTCTAGACCCCGGTTCAGGACAGATCATTGGCACGCCCGGTGGGACACGATAAAGTTATTCCCATATCCTTTGACAGAGCAGGTAATCCACAATGGAAGGCGAAGCGCAAGACTTCATGGAGAATCAAGCTGAAGGCAGAACCAATCCTAACGCCTTCAGAAAACTCAACTTTAATTCTCATGGGGGCAGCTCAAAGAAGATAGTAACAGTGTCTGATCCTGATCCTCGCGATGAGTTGATCAGACAACTTCAGAGAGAACTCGCTGAATTGCGAAGAGAAAAAAGGCAAAGCGAGGATAAAGAATCATCTCGCACGCGAAACACTCCCCACGCAACTGATGGTGAAAAGTCCACCACTCTTCAGTACTCAAATATCCCTACGTTTGAGGGGGGAGAACAGACTCGCGATTCTGAGGATGCAGCTTCCCGAAGGAAGAGAGATTCAACAACAGCACCCCCATTGTCTTACAATCTGAAGGTTCCTTTTTCAAGGAGACTTATGGGCATCAGCATCCCCAAGCACCTTCAAACTACTCAACCACTTTCCATCAGAAAGTATAATGGTGAAACTGATCCAACTAAGCACCTTGATGCTTATGTGTTTGAAGCCATGTACTTGGGGGCTGATGAAGACGTGATGTGTCGAATGTTCCCTCGAACATTGTCTGAGGAGGCCCTCGGGTGGTTTAAAGGCCTGCCTTCTGGATCCATAGATTCTTGGACGGAAATGGCAGCTGCCTTTTAAACCCACTTTGTCATCTCCAGAGACGTACCCAAGACGTCTCATACCTTGGCTCAGATTAAGCAAGGTGAAACAGAGGGCTTAAAAGATTTTTTGAAGAGGTTTTATAAGGAAGCAGCCCTGGTTCCTAACCTCACAGAATCTATCAAGCTGCATATCGTTATTGAGGCATTGCAGCCAGGATCAGCTTTCGCTCTTTCATTAGCAAAGACCCCTCCAGCAACTTTTGAGGAGTTCAGGAAAAAAGCCTCAAAGTACGTGAGCATAGAGATGCACTTGGAGGCAGTGGCTGCAAAGAAAAAGCCACCAACACCATCTCCCCAAACCCAGAAGGGTAAGGAGAAGACGAGGTCAGAACGCATGGAGAGGCCATTCACCAATCCTAAGGTTAATAACCACCCTCCTCGACCTCGAGAAAAGCATGTCAATTCCTTCAGCGATTATGCACAGTTATCTGCTAGACCATCTCAGATTTTGAGAGAGGTCGGATGGCCAGTTTTCAGCACATATGGCATCAGGAGACCAGCCCCTATGAAAAGACCAGGAAATTCCCGTAAGTACTGCGATTTTCATGAACAAAATGGTCATTCCACTGATGAATGCCAAGCTCTAAAGAACGCGGTTGAGACGCTAATTAGAGAAGGCAAATTGAAGCAGTACCTGTTCAAAGAAAAATCTCTTGACAGGGTAGAACGGAATGAGAAGAGAGAAAGAGATCCAGACGATGGGGATGACAACAACGGCAATCCAGTCCGAAAGTTCTCTGCTACAGAAAAGCAAAAAGGTGTGATGACTGATAATGCAGCGCAAAGAGACAGCCTGCCCCAGCAACAACGTCAGGGCCGACGTGAAGTTATTGACATGATTGCTGGAGGATTTGCTGGAGGAGGAGCTTCAATTACAGCTCGTAAGAATCATCACAGAATGATTCTATCTGTGCAAGGGAAAGTCAAAGACAATCGCCCTTACAGAGGAGGGATTGAGGCTCCCATAATCTCTTTCTCCGATGAGGATTTTGGCCCAACCATTCCTGGTGGTGACGATGCTGTGGTCATCACTGCAGTGATAGCCAACAAGGACGTCCGAAGAATCCTTGTTGACCAGGGAAGTTCCTGCGATGTTATTTTCTATAATTGCTTTGAAAGAATGGGTTTTAAAGACTCAGACTTACAGCCTTATACGCAGGAACTAACAGCTTTTAACGGTGCAAAGCAACCGACCAAAGGGTATCTTGACACCCTTATCTCGTTTAAAGGCGAGCCAGGGGCCAGAACGGCTAAATCCCGAGTACTGGTGATTGATGTCAAATCACCATTTAACGGCATCATAGGCCGCCCCACTCTAAATGCAATGGAGGCAGTTGTATCAACCCCACATCTCCTTATCAAGTTTATTGACAAGGATAATGCTGTTTCATCAATCCGGGGTGATCAAGAGATGGCTAGGTATTGTTACAACCTTAGCCTCAACATGACGAAGTTGGACGCCTCCAATAAAAAGAGGAAACTCAACGATGCTGGAGCAGCTGCTGGATCTGTAAGCCTTGTCGACCTGGACCCTAGGGCGGATTTGAACATTGATCCGCTCGACCCGTTAAAGCCCACACCGGATGGAAGTTCCAGGGACATCGTCTTGGGAGATTCTCCAGAAAAGATCACCCATATCAACGACAAGCTAGATACAGAAATGGAGCAACGACTACTGATGCTCCTGCAAGAGTTTAAAGATCTCTTCGCATGGACTGCAGCCGATATGCCAGGCATAGACCCTGAATTCTGCTGTCATAAATTATCCGTCTATCCAAAGACGAAACCGGTGGCCCAAAAGAAAAGACGATTGGGCCCAGAGAAACAAAAGGCAGCTTGCCAGCAAACTGAGGAGTTGCTGAAGGCCGGATTTATCAAGGAAATCTGGTATTCCTCTTGGCTTTCGAATGTGGTGATGGTCCATAAATCCAATGGTAAATGGAGAATGTGCGTTGACTACGTGGACCTCAATCGCTGCTGTCCAAAAGATCCTTATCCTCTTCCTAATATAGATTGGATGGTGGATGATTCCTCTGGTTATCAATACCTGAGCTTCATGGACGCTTATTTAGGTTACAACCAAATTACGCTTATTTCATAAATGATCGTGGTGTCTTTTGTTATAAAGTCATGCCCTTTGGCCTGAAAAACGCTGGGGCAACATATCAGCGCATGATCAACAAGGTTTTCAAAGGCATGCACACCAAACTTGTTGAAGTATACATTGACGATATAATAGCAAAGACACCGGTTGGTGGCGATCATGTTGAAGATTTACGCCAAGTGTTCACCCGTTTGAGAAAATTTAACATGAGGCTGAACCCAATGAAATGCACATTTGCTGTCCCTGCTGGGAAATTCTTGGGATTCACGTTAACTCAACAAGGTATCGAAGCCAATCCAGGGAAATGCCAAACGATTCTAGACATGCAGAGTCCAAAGAATCTCAGAGAAGTCCAATCCCTGAATGGCAAGGTAGCAGCTTTGGCATGATTCATGCCAAAGATGGCTCACGGGTCGCTCCCCCTGTATAGGATACTGAAAAAGTCCAAGAAATTTGAGTGGGGACAGGAACAAGAAAAAGCTTTCCAAGAGCTTAAGGAGGTGTTGTCCAAACCTCCCATTCTCACGAAGCCTGACCCCGAAGATACACTCATTCTATACTTGGCTATTTCAGATGAAGCTTTGGGCGTCGCCTTGATTAAAGAAACTCCTGATGGACAGAGACCGGTCTATTTCACTAGCAAAACCTTGCAAGGTGCTGAGATCCGGTATCAAAAAATCGAAAAGGCCGCCCTCGCTGTTGTTTGGGCCTCTCGACGGCTGCGTCCGTACTTTCACGCCCATCCAATTATAGTGAGAACGGACTTGCCACTCCGTTCTGTCTTAATCAAGCCCGATCTCGCTGGGAGGATGATCAAATGGTCTATTGAACTATCTGAGTTTGATATATCCTATGAACCTCGAAGTGCTATTAAAGCTCAAGTCTTGGCTGATTTTATTGTGGAAATGATAGGGACTGATCCAGATTCCCCTCGTGTCCATTGGACCATTTACGTTGATGGTTCATCGAACCAAAGAGGCTCTGGAGCGGGTGTAGTTCTAGAAAGTGACGACGGAGTACACCTGGAAATCTCCCTTCGTTTCAATTTCAAAACATCCAACAACCAAGCTGAGTACGAGGCTTGTTTGGCCGGACTGAGAGCTGCAATTGACATCGGAGCTTCTGAGGCGACGCTCTGCAGTGATTCACAGCTGGTGATTTCGCAAATCTTAGGAGATTATCAAGCTCGCGAACCTCAACTCCAATTATACTTGAACTGTGTCAAGGAGTTGGTAGAGAAATTCTCGAAGGTGGAATTCAAGCATGTTCCGCACGAAGAGAATACAAGAGCGGATATACTCTCCAGATTAGCAAGCACCAAACGACCAGGTAGCACTACTACGCTGGTCCAAAGCACACTGACGTCGCCCAGCATCCCTCTTTTTCCTTCTCTAAACGCCATAATGACTAACTCCCTTTACGGGGATACATGGATGGCTCCTTACATCCGTTATTTGGCTGATGGACAACTACCTACAGATAAGAAGGAAAAGACGAGGCTAAGGAGAGAATTACCATACTTCACTATGATTGATGGTAATCTTTACAGAAGGGCACTCTCTGTGCCCTATTTGATTTGTCTCAAAGAGGATGAGGTGCAAGATGTAATGGAGGAAGTGCATGGAGGACAATGTGGACACCACGCCGGAGGAAGAAGCTTAATGCGAAAAATCCTCAGAGATGGATACTGGTGGCCCACGATGAAGCAAGACTCCATTGACTTCGTCAAAAAATGCGACGCTTGCCAAAAATTCTCTAACCTTCACCACACACCGGCGGAAGAACTCTTCACATCCGCTGTTCCATGGCCCTTCTATCAATGGGGATTGGATATTCTGGGCCCCTTTCCAACTGCTCCTGGGGGCATCAAATATCTCATTGTAGGGGTCGATTATTTTACTAAGTGGATAGAAGCAGAGCCGGTGGTGCATATTACTTCAGCCCGAACTCGTCGTTTCATGTATGAAAACATCATAACACGGTTCGGGGTCCCAGCACGGATTGTCACAGATAATGGCACCCAGTTCACGGATAGAAAATTCACAGATTTGCTCGAGGGGTTAGGAATAACCCAGATATTCTCATCCGTTGAACACCCCCAAACTAACAGCCAAGCTGAAGTAGCCAACAGGGAGGTGCTAAAGGGACTCAAGAAATGCCTTGGTGAAGCCAAGGGCGGATGGACAGACCAGCTGTGCCACGTCCTGTGGGCATATCGGACAACGCCTCATTCATCTACCAACGAATCCCCATATCGTCTAACATACGGGGTAGAGGCAATGATACCTGTGGAACTGCAAATTGCTTCCACAAGGGTCAAGTACTTCTCTGAAGAAACGAATAACGCCAACTTGGCATCCGAAATGGATGTCATACAGGAACTCAGAGAAGATGCATTCATCAGAGATCAAGCTATCAAAGCCAAAGTTGCTCTCCGGTACAACAAACGAGTCCAATCAAGGACTTTCAACGTTGGAGATTTGGTTTTGAGGAAAGCAAGTATAGGGAACAAATTCGCTCATCAAGGCAAACTAGCCCCAAACTGGGAAGGCCCATACAGGGTATCCAAAGTTACTGGCAAAGGCTCTTACCGCCTTGAAAACCTTGATGGCACTCCAATCCGAAATAAATAGAACACCCAAAACTTGCGCATCTACTATAGCTAGCTGTTGGAACCATCTACACTCTCCTATCCTTATCTTGGATTGAATACTGGAGAATTTATTTTCACAGCTACGCTCTCATTGTAATTCTTATTTTTGATTTAATAAGAATCTCTCACAACAATTTAACTCTTTCGAGTTTTTCTTATGCTGTGATTTTCAGTTTATCCGGTGTACAGAAACATATTCAGGACAGATGATCTCAGCTACTTGTTCTGTAGTTGACGATGTAACTCCTCGAATATGTGCAACACACAAGAGCATACTCAGGACGGATGATCTCAATTACCCATTCTGTAATTAACGATGTAACTCCTCGAGTGTGTTTAATTGATTGAAGGCCCGGATTGTAGGATTAAACCGAACTCTGGGTACGGTTAGTAAGTTTGGCTGAACACCGGTGAAGGCTCAGATTGTAGGATTAAACCGAACTCTGAGTACGACTAGTAGGTTTGGCTGAACATCGGTGAAGACCTGAGTTGTAGGATTAAACTGAACCTCAGGACATGGGTTGTAGGGCTGGTCCTTTTTCAAGGCCACAAACCGAACCCCATTCGAAGATTACATGGGTTGTAGGGCTGGTCCTTTTTTTTCAAGGCCACAAACCGAACCCCATGCGAAGGCTTGGGCGCAGTAGGCTGGTTCTTCTTCAAGACCACGCTGAACCCCAAGTAACGGGCGCAGTAGGTTCAGGATTAGCCCTGATCTGAACCCCGTGTTGAAGGCTCAGATTGTAGGATTAAACCGAACTCTGAGTACGACTAGTAGGATTAACCGAACGTCGGTGAAGAATCGTCATTGGGTAAAACCAAAAGACTGATTGAAGAACAGTTAGTAGGATTAAACCGAACGCCAAATACGACATGGATTGTAGGATCAAACCGAACTCCAAACACAACAAGTAAGTTATACTGAACTCCAAATTAATACTTTCTGGTGAAGTTCTTTATTTGGAAGTTTTATAGCTTTGAATTCTGAATCATCAATTCCGACACAAGAATAATTCATTCGGGTATGCCACAATCTGAGGAATATTCACCCGAAACCTCTCAGTCGGAAATATTCGAAGAGGAATTTCTATTTTAAATCCTCATTCTCAAGAACTCTCACGTGAAAGTCTCACTTAGAGTTTGTTCAAAGTACTGATCACCCAATGATACTGGGGGACAACATCAACGGTTTAACGAATATCTTGAGGAATGAACTCTCGATAAAACGATCTCACAATCATTCCCCTTAAGTCGATCTCGTGATGATGATATGTTCCCTCACACGCGGTGATCTCATTATGAAATTCATCTCGCATGTATAAGACCGGTATGGAGATTGTGTTTTACAATCCGATCTTCATTACTTAAATCCGGAATGACACAATACACATGCAATCCCTATATTAGAGTTATTTTTCACTAAACAGGAATGGAGGTAAAAAACTCTTTTATTGATTTAATGAGAATTACAATTCGTGTAATAATCCGGAGCTGATCCCGGAACACAGCGAATTCGAATCAATAAAATGAAAAAGGAAACAGGGAAGACGCTACTTTCTCTGGCTTAAATCCCCTTCTTTCCCTTCGCCTTTGCCTCCGGCCTCGCCTTCTTCAGTGTGAGAGCTTGTTCCTGTACTTATGGGCTTCAGGAGTGAAGGTCCCATTGATTGGCCTTCAGGTAAAGGAGCAAACTTATAAGGAGTGTTAGGCGGACTCTCATGACGGTTATCAACGATGGCCACTAGTTTCCCTTGGTGAAACTCATAAAACGGATCAATACCGTCCAAATTAATTGACACCTTGGGATTCCGGTATAGCACTTGACGAACTGCCAACCCGAAAACCTCCTTGACTGCTTGATCACACATGTTTACAGCATCATCCAAGTCTGCTTTCAGGGTCTTGACTTCGTCAGTCGAATCCGCCAACTTTAAGAGCAGCTCCTTTTCCTTACGTGACCAATCATCCACTCCTTGAGAATGGACGACCTTAGCCTCCTTCAACCCCTCTTCTAGCTTCGAAGAGCGTTCCTTCTCCACACAAAGATTGGCATGGAGGTCAGCATTGATTTTCTTCTGATCAAGAACTTGACCCTCCAGCTCCTTGGCAAGGTTCTTCAGCTTGGCAATTTCTTCATCCTTCTTCTGTCCTTCTTCTCTAGAAGCTTCTAGTCTTCTTTCTAAATTGAGGATGTTTGCCTTATCTTTGCCAACCAATGAGCTGAGCCTCTCGTTCTCTTCTGTAAGCTCACGAACCGACTTGAGAAGCCCAGACAATTCAGCCAAGTGCTTCTGTCCGTCGTCGCAACCTTTGATCATTTCTTTACTCTTCAATGAGGGCTTCACCTTGTATGAAGGTTCAAGAACACCCTCAGGAACGGAGTCCTCATACACCGAATTATGAACAAGGCCGGAACTACCTTCAAGAGGACAAGGAGCTTTGGGTGTGAAATAAGTCGTTATTGGCTTCACCCCATAAGTGATTACACTGCCTGGGGCATCAGGAGTGGGCTCTTCCGCTCTCCTCTCCTTAGAGGGCTCTGGCTCAATAACCCCTCTTGAAGTCTTTGGTTTCTTGGGCGAAGGTTGACGATCTGAGATCTTGGAGGGGTCACGCTTTGTCCTCTTCTTTTTCTCGACGACCTCCTCAGATCTGCCCTCGAGTAAAGGAATATCGTCACCAGCAGACAGGGTTAATATTATTGTCTCAGCAGTAGCCTTCTTTGAATTCCGCTTTGCCTGAATGTCATTTTCAGCCGCAACGGAAGTCTCTCTGGCCTTGAGTCCTTTTAGCCTATTCATCTCTGGTGACTCACTCTGAATTTCACCTGCACAATCGAAAGACACAATCAGAGATCAAAAGTTTCAAGGCATGACATAATAACGCATGAAGAATGGCAGAAAAATTACGTAAATACTCCTCGTAAGTAGACTTTGGTCCTAACAAACGCCTGCAGGAGAAAAATTGGTGTGAGGCTGTGTAGGATTGCAGAGCCGAGAGAACAGAGATCGAGGATGGGCTCAGTTCGTCCTCCTCGGTGTAGTACGCTTGGGAGGTCAACAAAAAATGTTCGTGTGTCCAAGCCGCTGGGAATTTTGGAATCCCATCTTCAGTTAACCAAAAAATTGGTTCATTCGGATGGACGCTGATCTTCGTATAATAGGACTTGAAAGAACGGCCATCGACTTCGGCCGAATCAGTGTACGCCTCAAAATTGATTATTTTGGAGAGAGTCCGGAGAGATATCAAGCTCACTCCCCCCTTTTCCTTATTTGCACGACGGACTACTTGAGAAAAGTAGAAGAGCATAGCCACCGTCGGTTGAAAATTGAAGTGCTCCCCAAGCACTTCGAGAGAACGAATTAACCCCCATCCATTAGGGTGAAGTTGCGAGGGAGCGCAGTCCAGGAATCTCAGGACTCCCATCTGAAACTTCGTAAAAGGGAAACGCACGCCCAAGTTCAGAAATAAAAAATCATACATGTACAAGGACCTCTCGTCCGGTGTATGACATATCCGTTCTGATGGAAGGGGAGCGAACACCTTAAAACACCACTTGTATTTGTCCTTCTTCCAAACCGTAAACCGCGGCTCCAGCTCCGCTTCATCCTCCCGAGCATGGACGGACGGTGTTTCACGAAACTCCTCAGCCACCCAGCTGAATGGGCGTTTCTGTTGGAATTTCACCCAGTCTATCCGGTGTGCAACCACATTGCATAGGCCGGATTGGGTCTTCAAGATATATTTCTCAGAAGGAGATTCCCCTTCAGACGATTTCCTCCCAGTAACTTTCTTTGTCACCATTGTGAAAGCTTTGATGCTGCGATAAAATTTCACATCATCAGAGAGATACAAATCCCCACTCTCGACACTCTCACTGGAGGAGGAAGACTCTGAAGAAGGTATAATCACCCTTCGCCTTTGATATTGCGACTCCTCCCTCTCTGTATACTGTGGCCTCGACTGGAAGATCACTGGGATCCTCCCACCACGAACGCTAGGGTTTTGAGTCAAAGCCCTTCCTCCTCTTCCTCTAGGGCTAACGCCACTGAAGCTAACACCCTTCCTAGACATTCTCAAATATTAAAAAGAGATACAGAAAACGAAGGGAAAGTGGTTACCTAAGGATAGTGAATTGAAATTCACAGAGGCGGACACGAAGAACTTCTCGGAACTTTTGCAGAGGTTCGTCAAGGGAGCAACAAGAAATGGTAACTGAGACTGCCAGATATGCCTTTTCCAGGGCACGAGAATTTTTCAAATACCCACTAAACACAACCTGTCGTTTACCCCCAAACGACTCTCCGTTTAATGGACCAAATTTGTCGTTTAGCACCTCAAGGCGCGAAAATGCCATCGTTTTACCACAGAGCCTTCGAAATGGGCCTATTAAAACCAAATACTAGGCCCAACAAGACTATGCGTGACAGTTACTAAGGCATGCGCATTTAACGCAATAATGGCTCGCCCACGTGAATTAAGACATAAAATATCCAATCATTAGAAACGTGGCCACCATTACTCGAATACCAAGGGTTGCGAAATTCGATAAACTCCTGATATTCTCATTGCGAATCCGCCCTTAGGAGATTCATCACTACGGAACCTTGTTCCCAGAGCGGACATATACACTTCGATGTAGTCCCGAAATCCAGACGTACTACGATTAATATAGCTCATATGAGCAAGTCTACTCATTCCTCACATTAGCTAGGGGGCTAGTAGAGGTATTACTCGGATTTCGGATTCGAAAATTTATTCAATCCGTACTCCATGATTAAAAAACTTCACCAGGACGGATAATCTCAATCACTTATTCTGTGATTCGATGATATAACTCCTGGTATGAAGAATTCCAATAATCATTCCAGGACGGATGATCTCAATCACCTATTCTGTGATTTGATGATGTAACTCCTGGTGTGAATCATTCCAGGACGGATGATCTCAATCACCTATTCTGTGATTCGATGATGTAACTCCTGGTGTGAACAATTCTCATCATCATTTTTATGATGAAAGCTTCAACTGGGAATTATTCATTCAATCCGTACTCCTACGATTGAAAAACGTCTCCAGGACGGATTATCTAAATCACTTAATCTGTGATCTGACGATGTAACTCTTGGCAGTGTACTTTTCCAGAACGGATATCCTCAGTCACCCACTATGTGATCTGACGATGTAACTCCTGACGTTGTGTACTTGCCCAGGACGGATGATCTCAATCACCCATTCTGTGATCTGACGATGTAACTCCTGGCGCCATACACACCTCAAGGACGGATGATCTCAATCACCTACTATGTGACCTGACGATGTAATTCCTGGTGTCGTACACACCCCCAAGACGGATGATCTCAATCACCTATGAAGTGATTCGACGATAAAACTCCTGGTACGAACAATTCCCATAATCATTCATATGATGGAAATCTCTGAAAGTCAATCCGCACTTTCACTCTCAAGTGGTATTCTCCCAGGACGGATATTCTTTATCACCTATTCTGTGATACAATGACATAACTCCTGGCGTAGAAAAACTTCCATCATTGTCCTTATGGTGGAGGACTCAAAACACCACTTTCTTATACCTTTGCAGTTCCCCAAACTTGGAACAATATTCTTACAATAAATGACATAGTTTTCTCCAGTGAGAGTAACGTGAATAAAATACAGTCATCCGTCCTGTTACACTACTCTACTGAATAGCAGATCGACCCATCTTTCCCCAAAAGAATTAAGGATCGTGCCCCAAAGACAGGCACCTTCTTCTTAATACACACTTGGGGACATGAATATATTTATCCGTTCTAAATTTTATTTGTTGTTTAATCTTCCGAGGCTGTTGTTTCAATCCGACCTCAAGGTTAATCATACAAAACGGATTAGCTACGATTTATATATGCATGAAACGATGAAGACAAATGCCTCAAATGGAATTCATTCATTAAAAACAAGGCTGTACACAATAGTTCAAAATCCGGAGTTGATCCCGGTACACAACTATACATGTAAATGAAAAGAAAACTACGGAGGAGGAATCTGTTCTTCAGTTTTCTGTGCCTCCTCAACACCAGGCTCTTGTGCCCCTTCCTTGGGAACCTCTACAGGAATCTCCCCTCTAGGAGCTTCAGCCCTTTCTTCAGAAGAAGGAACCTCGGACACAGGAAATACGTAATCCGGTCCCATGGTTTGACCCTCAGGAAGAGGAGGCAAACCATACAGGGACATTGGGGGATCTTCGTGACGACCATCCACCACTGCGACTAACTTTCCCCCATGGAACTCATAGAACGGATCCATTCCATAAAGGTTAAGTTTCGCAGTGGGGTTGCGGTAGAAGACTTGGCGTATGGCTAGGCCGAAGGACTCTTCGACAGCCCGGGTGCATATGTCTATTGCTTCTTCTCTGTCAGCTTTCGCCGTGGTCAATTCTCCCCGCAACTTGGACAGCTCCTCACTAGATACTTCGGACTCCGCTTTCCTAGCCTTCAGTCCCTCTATCTCAAGAAGGAGCTTCTTCTCCCTTTGAGACCACTCCTCAGCAGCAGCTTTATTTTTATCCTGGCTGCTACGGAGTTCTTCTTCCTTCTCTGCCACTTTGCCTTCCAAGCCTTTGAGGTCGCCTTTAAGCTTGAGATTCTCTTTAGTCATCATATCTCCGAACTCCCTAGATTTGGTGAGACGATCTTCCATTAACTTTATGGAGGCTTTGTCTTTTTCCGAGGAAAGGTTGAGCTCTTCTAATTTGTCACTCAGCTCTTCAACCTTGTTGACGTTGTTAGCCAACTCGCTGACTGAAGAAAGCATTCCAGCAAGTTCGGCTAACTGCCACCTTCCGGCCTCACACGCTTCTTCAATTTCTTTAACGCTAAGCGTAGGCCGGAGTTTATACATCGGTGGTGGAAGAGTGGCTGGAGTAGAACCCTCATAGGAGAGGAAGGGGGTGAGAAACGAGGTAGTTGGGAAGGAGGTCAGATTTGACCCGGAAACCCCAGCAGCAGTTTCTTTATTAAGACTAGAGGAAGCACCAGCTGCTTCTGAGGTTTCAACAGCTCTATCCTCTGAAGTCCTATGCTTCTTGGACAGACGCCTTGCAGGGTCATTCTGAATCTTTCTTCTCCTCTCAGAAACTTGAGGATGACCCGTGGCTACATCGGCGGCAGAGGAACCGCCCTCAACCAACGGAACGTCCCCTTCAGCATCCGAGGTCAATATTATTAATTCAGGACGATCCTTAGTTGAGGGCCTGGGCTTAACCTCGTTCTCACGAGCAACGGACTTACCCGCCGCCTTGAATTTCTTTAACTTGTCCATCTCTGGAGTTTCTTGTTCTATTTCACCTACATGAACAAACACAAGGTGTTAGCAACTATAAATATTTTATATATATTTGGTAAAGGAGAAAAGGTGAAATAAAACGAGAAATACGCAAATATTCCTCCCGAACTTCGCTTGAGCTACTTAGCAAACGCCTACACGAAAAGACGTGACGACGTGTAGTGTGTGATTCAAGTGCGAACAACACTCTCAACGTATCACGAGACAGATCGGATTGATCAGTGTAGTATGCGTGGGAGCTCAAGAGAAAGTGTTTGTGTGTCCAACTCAAGGGAAATTTGTCGACGCCATCTTCATCCTTCCAAAATATTGGTTTGCCCTTCTTGATGGATATGCGAGTGAAATAAGTCTTGAAGGACTTCCCATCGACCTTGGCAGAATCCGTATAAGACTCAAAGTTCACAAAGGAACAGAGAGTCCGAAGAGTCACCAGACCAACTCCACCCTGCTTATTTGCCCTTCGAACTACTTAGGTGTAATAGAACAGCATCGCTACAGTTGGTGTGAAATTAAAATGTTCACCTAAGACCTCCAAAGCTCGGATGAGGCCCCAACCGTTGGGATGAAGTTGGGAGGGTGCACAGTTCAGAAACTTCAAGACGCCCATCTGGAGTTCGGTTAGAGGGAAACGAACTCCCAGATAATGAAAAATAAAGTCGTACATATATACTGAGCGGTTATTAGGGACGACATGGCATATCCGCTCTGTCGGAAGTGGTGCGTAAACCCTATACCACTTTTTCGTCTCTTCATCCGTACTCAGCGTGAACCTCGGTTGAATCCGGGATCCCTCCTCATCCGCATGACGAGAGGCCAAGTCCTTAAACTCGCTGGACACCCAACAGAAAGGCCATTTAGCCTGAACCTCCTCCCAATTCAGCCTCGAAGCAACAACGCTATAGAGACCTTCAGTTGTCCTCAAAATAGCACTATTTCCAGAGGTTCCCTCTCCAGTGGCCATTTGGATTTTCTAAATCGAACTCCTTAATCTACGATAAGAAATAAAATGTCGTCAGAAAGTTGTAATCATTACTCACTGTATTTTAAAAGCAACTACAATCAGAGGACGACTCTGAGAAGGGAAAGGTCACTTTCCACAGTGAGTAAGATCCCCTTTCTGAGCGACGCGATTCAGTCTTAGGAAGAATCACAAGGATTCTTCCCCATGACTTTTAGGGTTGCGGGAAACTGATTCCCCCCCTAGATGAAGCCTACTTTCTTTAACTAAGAAGTAGCAAAACAAAACAAGACCAGAACAACAAGGAAAAAATAGTTACCTCAGACGATAACGATGAATATGAAGAACGAAGAAACCCTCGTAATGTAGGCGGCAAACTTCCTTAAAAAATTTCTGCAGAATTTTGTTAAGGAAACAAAAGCGAGTGGAACCCAGAATCCACTAAGTATTCCTGTTATAGGAAACGAAGAGATTCGGTTACCCCCTCTTGAAGTTGTGTCGTTCTCGATAAAACGCATTCGTTCACAAGCGAAACGACACAACCGTTCCAAATTCTTGGGCGCCAAAACGATAGCGACTCAGCGAAGGGCTATCCACTAGGCCCAAAAGTTTCGAAAACTTCAGGCCCATTAAGCCCAAAACGACGGTTAATGAGATTTTCATCTCAGACGCAATAATTGCTTGCCCACGTGATTAAAAGCATTAATGTCCAATCATGTAACGCAATTCGCGCTTTACAGCCGTTACACGAACTTCAAGAGCTTTCAATTCCAATAAACTCTTGAAATTCTCGTACAACGAATCTTTGTCTGAATCCGTTGTGGCCGCATCGACAGGTCGGATCTATTAATTTTAGAACGGTTCTTTACGAATGACAACAGATGCTAAGGAGCTGTTACACACATAAGCTTACCGATATTAAGACCTCTCGCAGGTTGAGTAGCTTATGTGAACAACCATTCGGTCCCTCACACAAGCTAGGGGACATATGATCCGGTCTCAATACCGGTATCCGATCCGCTATACATATTTCAACGTCTTTGATAAGACATCTACGTGTAACCGGTGTCATCGGTATACATCCGGACTGTAATTCCGTATCAGGCGTTCTCCCTATACCGGTTGTTCAGGATAACACCATGACATCGGATAATGCACACGTCACTGTGCAAAAGACAAGGATTGTTGCTACAGGGATCGATCAATAATTCCCTGCACTACGAGCCAAATTCTGCTCACGGGAATGGTCAACTTGTTCCCTAATCCTAGTCTACATTCTCTATGCTCAATATAAAATAGCCACTTGACCCAATCATGCAGGTAAGTGCGTAATATAATAATGCTAATGGGAGTTGGTGGTTCCCCACCAACGAATCCTCGTTAATCGAGCCAATCAGGTATATGAACTCACTTCATGATTGAGGTGAAGGATCTTCAGCTCATTTTTTACGACTGATTACTCTTTGAATACATTCCTTACTTGGAATAATCACTGACTTGAGCGTCGGAGAATCTTTGCAGGTGATACCACCATTCGCCCACTTCAACGCGTTGGGTCGGTGTGAAGGATCTCCAGAACGCCCAATCCGCTCTCCTCACTCAAGGACAACGGATACCTACACCGGATACACATACATCCGGTCTTCTATACAGTATTTACATACTATTTGTGACTGGTCTGAGTCCGGATCTCTAGACCCCGGTTCAGGACAGATCAATACGTTTCTAATTTTTTTAACGATTAGAAAAAATCAAGATTTTTCTCAAACCGATAATTTTTAGATAAGTCTACTTGAAATAGATTTTAAAAAATTTTCTTATAATTTAACTTTACATTCTTGTAAATATTTTTAATTTTAAGCAACTTTATATGAATTTAAAATTATTTAAAATATATTATTTTATTAAAATAATTCAAAATTTTCAAAAAAATTCCAGAAAATTATAAATATTATGTAGATCAAAAAGTTCAAAAGAACCATAGTCTAATTCCTTTAAAATTTTATTTTAAAATTCTAATAAGAGTTAAATCTTAAATATGTAAAAAAACAAAAATATAACAACATAAAATAAAAATGGTGAATAATAAAGATATTAAAAATTCTTAATATAATTTTCTTAATTAGTGAATACTAATTAAGTCACTTTAAAATTCTCATTCAGAAATATTTTTATTTTTTTATTATTATTATTTTAAAAAACAAATAATAAAAATATAAATACCAAAATTTAAAAAAAATGATAATAATAAACTAACTTATAGTAAGTATTTTTCAAGAAATATATATTAATATCTATTTCCTATTTGTGATGAAAATAGGATGTTACAACTCTACTCCCCTAAAAGAAATTTCGTCCTCGAAATTTAATATTGTTAATAAATCTTACCATAGATAAACTAACTAAACTGTTCTAAAATATATTTCTAGTCTCCTTGACAATTGTGTACATTTTCCTAAACATTGCCATTTATCTCCTTTTTTTTATCTTATCAGTATTTTTTTTCCTTAACTCAAAAATATTACTCGTCTTAATTTTGTCAACCATGCTCATCATAAATTGATGGTTAACTCTAAACACTTCAATAATTACGTTTCTCAATCTATTAAAATCTTACTTAACATAATCCATAACATCTATTAATTAAAATTCCTACTCGTAACATAGTAAAATGGACTGCTAAGAATTAATTACTGGACAACTAGCCGTTAGCAAATAGCAGTTGGACTAGCCGTTGGACTAGCCGTTTATGACCGTTGCAACTCTCCCTCCCTTGCTTGCTTATAAATTCTCATTCCATTCTCACTTCCTATCACAACTTTAAGGTTTCTTACTTTCTCTCTTCTATCTAATTTCTTCAATCTTTTTCTCAAGTACTATTATAGTATTCGATGGCCAACCTTCCTAGAAGTAAGGAAGAACGAAGTCGGGATGGACTACAGATTGTGGTAACAAGTGCCTCACTCCTTATAATCGTTATGATTATTTCTCTAGTTTGGATAATTTTTGTATTGCCAAGACTCTTAGACCTCTATCTATGATATACTAGATGTTCTATTTTATTTTCCTTAATGTAATCGTGTATAATAAATTATCCTAGTGAGAAAGGATAAATATGTCTTAGTCCATGTTGTACTTGTTTATCTAGTTAAATCCTTGTGGTCTTTGCTTCATGATATTCCAGGGTATGTAATCATTTCTTATTGTCTTCTATAATAAATTAAATATTCCTTAACTAAGTGATTACACATTCCATTATAATTGACTACAACCATTACATATATTTGATAAATTCTCCAATCTTAAATGATCACAAATCACTACGTTGACTTAGAAATACTCACTTGAAATTTATTATTTTTTTATGGGTAACTAAGACTTATGTAATTCTCTTTATAGGAAAATCAATAAGTAAAGGTTCATATATACTTCCTCATGGTTTACTAACACATTTCTTTATTTTAAATCTACAATGGTCATTACATAACAATGATTTATATCAGGTATGTATATTCGTCGAACAAAATCGATGACTAAAAGAAAATAACTTGATAAACATGTATCATATTGTTAGGAATCACAAAAATATTTTATGTCACAATTTCTAAATATTAAACCAATATCGATGTCTTCCAAAGATCTATAATGTTTATTTTAGGTCATTCATTGATATATTTATCACAATAAATCAATTTAAAAAAAATTTAAAAATATATGGTTAATTACATTGGATGTCACAATCATAAAAGTTTCATTAATTCATATATTTATAACCATCATATATATTATTCAATTGTAGACATCATAAATGAAAACTTCATCAAATCAAATAATAATTAACATATTTTATATGTCATACAAAAGAAGAATCAATACAAATAGCGAGAGATACAATTCCTAATATGATTATTTGTTATATCAAACAAGTTATAAATTATCATATTTCTTTCATGAAGCATACATCCACACATTTTTCTTTTCAAAATATATCACTAAAGGACAAAACTATGATTCTATCTTCAATTTGTTATACTAGTTTGGGATTACAACAGTTATCTACCCATTGGAATTCTAATTCACACAAGTATCTCTACAACTTCAAGGACATGGTAAGGAATATCCTAATAGAATTTATTGAGTTTATCTTCATTTCTCCATATACCACATTAACCCAAGGTTAAATTCGTTGATCTTAACATCCTTCTTTTGACATGTCTTTCACTACTTAGTGCAAATCATTCGGGGTGATCAGTCCCGATAGTTTATAACTAAGTAGTCAAAGTCACGACAGCTCCAGTCTAGAATTCATACCAAAATATTTCTAAGAATTTTCTATTGTCTTATCTCCCTTGTTGTCTCATACCATATTGTAAAACAAGAAAATGTTAGAATATTTCACTATCACATATTAATCAGAGAATCAAACACCATACAATACATTTGGAATAAAAGGAAATAACTGCATTAGTTAATTTACCTTATCATTCCACCATAAATTAAGGCACGAACAATGTCAAGAAAGACTTCAGAATGGCCAGTTTCTGATAATCCCTGCAATAACATTTTTCAAGTAACAAGCTATAAAGTTCTAACTTATACTTCTTATGAACTTAAAATTAGTTCCTTCTTTCTATACTCCTAATTTTTCTTCACTTACTTCTTACCATTTACTCCAATAAAATTTCCTCTTTTCTCAACCATAAGATCTCTTGTCAAACTTAACCATCAGAGTACACTAACACGCTAGTAAGACCATACCACAAGCCGGGTTGGATTGAACTGCTCTGATACCACTTTGTAACACCCCCTTATATACACGAGATATATATGTATTCTTCTTACTTTTAAAAAAAACTTTTAGAAAGATATACATATATTTATCACTCTTTATCTCGTGTATACAAGGACGTATATACATCTGATTTCCTTTGAATATTGAAAGTAAAAAAAAAATTTATCTTTCAATATTTGTCCATAATGACAAAATAATTTATAGAAATCATAAGTGATAAATCATTACAATATTATATCTGAATGAAAGAGTTTATCAAAGTTTAACCTTTACCTTGTTACAATTATCTACTTGATATTGTAATAAGGCAAAATAAAACTAAACTATACCTCTACTACAAATGTGAACAATCATTTCCTAGTCCTTGAACCATCGAGTTTTTGAATCCTACTCTTGTCATATCTCTTCATCTAATCGATTGAGGATGAGACCACTTTATCCTCTTGTAATTATATATCCTTCCATCGTGGACTGCTAGCTATATATCATATAACATATATTTTGGACACAAAAATTCAAACAAGAAGGAGTGAGAAACAAAATATAATATATTACAGATAAGACATAAGCATAAGGGTTTTCACAAACTAATATAGTAATATCAGTCATAATCTCATATACAATCAATTATGAATATAGGGTTTCCACATACATAACACTTATATTTTCATTCATAACCATCCATATAGAATGTCACAATCACATGAATGTTATGTAATGCTTATGCTACTATCTCATTCAGTTTATGCATGTGGGCCCTTAAAGTTTTAGTTTGCACTGGGCCAACCAGGAGTTTACACTGTTTCATAAATTCTAGATAATAATAACATAAATGCCTTCATGGCATATGAACAGCTCAACTGGCGTGGAAACACTTAGAGACTAGTCAGATTGAGAAAGTTTTTATTGTGAAAGTACCCGACACTAGGGAGCGACCCCAGGTCACCTGAAGCACCCTTTCACACTCTCTCATCCCAAGGCTCGCAATTAAGCCTCCTCTAATGTATCCTCGGTTTCTATAATCCGTCCCCAGGCAATATCACATCTCATTTCTCTTTAATGATTCATGATGCATGAACTACTCGCATATTTAGTTGGTTAAGGCTTTTAGAAACTCAATTATTAAATACCATAAAGGTTCACAAAATCATCACAATAAACTGTACATTTCCATAAGTTCTTCTTTGAACTTCTGTTATACTGAAATAATTTAGTACAGTCTTCAAATTCAAATCTTACCAAAATTGAGTTTCCAAGCCTTAAATATCTCAAAGCTTTCTCTTAAAAATCTTCACATATTTACATAATCTTTCTTAATTTGACTCTTAACTAGATTGAGTTTTTGAAATCTCCACAAAATATTCTTTAGTTATTTCGTTGGGGAAAACCAAAATAATTTACTTTAAACTTCTAATTTCTAAAGAAAATAATTTAAAATTATTAACTAAGAATACTTAAAACTATAAAAATTTTCTTTAATTCAAGAATTAATTATCTCAACCTTTGATTTTCATAAAATAGCTTCTTTCTAATACTAGATTTTATTATAGAGATTAAAAATAAAGTTAATAAAAATTATTTCTAAGAAGAAATAAAAGACTAAAATAATTATAAAATACTTTCTCTTGGAATAAAAATTTAAAGAGTAAGGTAAGAAAATTCTTACTGAGTTTTAACTTCCGTCATGCTTGCTATATGCTCAAACTTCATATCACAAGGTCATCAATCATTCATCAACCACAATCAAGTATAGTAATCTCATCAATCACAATCAAATATCATCAATCATAATTGCATATTATTAATCACAGTCTAATATTATAAATCACAATATCATTAATCGAAATCAAATATAATTAATTATAATCAAGTCAAATCAACTAAATATCGCTTATAAATATAATTCAAATTTTTAATGGTTATTTAAATTAGTAGATTTGATTTTGAGTCCTTATAGTCCATTCCTCGCACAGGTCTATATAAGTCCATATATCCAGTCTTCGCATAGGTATAGTTCAGTCTAGACAGGTCATAATAATCCAAGTCCTTGCATAGGTTTAGTTCGATCCATATAGGATATAAAAATCCAAGTCCTTGCATAGGTTTAGTCCAGTCCGTATAAGTTATAATAATTCAGATCCATGTATAGATATTTCAGAATAAGTTACACAATATATTAAATTTATTATAAATTTTAAGTTGAGAAGTTATTACTTTAAAATAATAATATTATTAAATTTAAAAGGAGTAGGGGACTCCTCCCTTTATTCTTATGTCTTTCATATTATATTCTTATCTCACTCCCCCTTACCTCTTGTATACCAATTCGTTATTGAAAATCCATGCGCGCCTTGTCTCCGAGTTCTAAAACATACCAATTTCATTTTAATATAATTACAAGATGAAAATTAAGATTACAACTTAAAATAAAAAATGGTAAATTTTAAATAGTGAATAGTGAATAGTGAATAGTGAATAGTAACAGTAAATAGTAATAGTAAATAGTAAAATGTGAATAGTAACAGTAAATAGTAAATCGTAAATAGTAACGGTAAATAGTAAATCATGAATAGTAACGGTAAATAGTAAAATGTGAATAGTAAAGGTAAATAGTAACAGTAAAGGTAAATAGTAACAGTAAATAGTAATTCACTATTTGAATAGTAATTTACTATTGAAATAGTAATTTACTATTGAAATAGTGTTACTATGCAGAATAGTAACTTAAAATAATATTATTTCCAGTATAATAACAGATTTCTAAAAACGATATGAAAATAACCCAAAAAATATAAAAGTGAGGTATTCGTACCTTAGAATTTTAGCAGAACCTTCTTCCAAAAAAAATTATTTCTCTCTCTCGCTTCCACCACTATCTCACTAGCACTACTATATTAAGAAAACTTAATCTGAAATTGTGAATTCTAAAGAAGAAATCCTTCGGTATTTATAGGAAAAAAATTTACTATGCATTCCATTATTTTAATATAAAAGTACTATGCATTTTTGAATTTTTTATTCCTGGTTACTGTGCATCTTTTGAAAATTTCATACATGCACAGTGTTTTGCATAGTAACTGTCGGCAAAATTATTAAGTCAAATAGTAACCCTTCACTCGGTATATTTTAAATATTCAAAATGAGTCCTTTTTGAAATTTAGCGATATTATATGAGTCCTTACTAATTTTATAATAAGTAATATAAAGCTGAAATTTTAAAAATCTAAAATTTTCTGTTAATAAAAATTTATTAATACGTTTCTAATTTTTTTAACGATTAGAAAAAATCAAGATTTTTCTCAAACCGATAATTTTTAGATAAGTCTACTTGAAATAGATTTTAAAAAATTTTCTTATAATTTAACTTTACATTCTTGTAAATATTTTTAATTTTAAGCAACTTTATATGAATTTAAAATTATTTAAAATATATTATTTTATTAAAATAATTCAAAATTTTCAAAAAAATTCCAGAAAATCATAAATATTATGTAGATCAAAAAGTTCAAAAGAACCATAGTCTAATTCCTTCAAAATTTTATTTTAAAATTCTAATAAGAGTTAAATCTTAAATATGTAAAAAAACAAAAATATAACAACATAAAATAAAAATGGTGAATAATAAAGATATTAAAAATTCTTAATATAATTTCCTTAATTAGTGAATACTAATTAAGTCACTTTAAAATTCTCATTCAGAAATATTTTTATTTTTTTATTATTATTATTTTAAAAAAACAAATAATAAAAATATAAATACCAAAATTTAAAAAAAACTGATAATAATAAACTAACTTATAGTAAGTATTTCTCAAGAAATATATATTAATATCTATTTCCTATTTGTAATGAAAATAGGATGTTACACAGTCCAATTTGAAGCCCTCATTGCTTGGCCTGGGGACAGGCCTCCTTTTGTGGGAGGGGGTGAGACTTCACAAGCTAGGCCAGGACCTTCTTCACAGGACCCTCCAGAAAGGGAAGAGGAAACAGAGGATGACTCTTCTGAGGATGAGTGATGAGTTTACTGCTTTAGTCTTTGTTTGCTTCAGTTCTACTACTTGAATTTTTCTTTTTAATTTCTCTGATTAACATTTTATGGTTTTACTTTGAGTTTTTTTCTTAGTTTGATATTACTGCAGCATACTTTAAAAATTTGTAAATTTTTTTATGATTTTGTGTTATGATTGTTTGGATGCAAAGTTACATGCTTAAAACTGAAACAGTTTTGAAAAACCCAACCAAGATTTAAACTTTTTAAGCAAGAAAAGATTCTGAGTAGCAACTATTTTGAGGTAGTAACATTGATTTTCAGAAGGCAAAATAACTGATTTAAGAACCATGTAACTGAAGTAAATAAACTCTTGAAATTATTTACATACTCGAACCATTTTTCTGTTAGAATATGGAAGTATGCCTTATGACCCGGTGAGTAGTGGGAAATTTAAACACTGAGAGTCTCATTAGGATTTGTCAAGTTGGCATTGCCTAATTTTCTGATTAATATTTTTCATAAGAAATTAAGCGAGGAAATGATTAAGGCAATTTTGAAAATCAAATAGCCCAGAGCCAAAAAGCTACCCTCAAAAATATGCCCTATTCTTTGGCAACCCATTTTTGAGCCAAAAATTTTATTCTATAAAAACGCCCTAACCCAAGCATGAGAAATAAATTCCTACCTTATCAGCATGCTTATTCTTGAAAAGAGCATAAAATACTTTTCCAAAGGTGATGAAAGAAATGGAGGCTGAAAATGAGAATGATAAAAATAGTAAAGTCTACAAAAATTCAAACAGAAATGGAGAACTAAAAAAAGAGAAATAAAGAATTCTGTAGCTCAAAAAGGAAGAAGCCTCATAAACGTTGAAAGTTTCATAACTTATGCTCTTCTTTGTGCATGCATCTTGAACCCAAGAAAAACCAAGAATTCTTGTTTAGCCCAGCCTCATTACGACCCTTAAAAGACCTTTTGATCCTTACTGCTCTTATGATTTGATTTTGATTGGAAATGACTGACAATGTTAATTAGGCAGTTCTCATGATGAATGTGTGACACAGACACCTGGTGAGAAATAATGAGAGTTCCTTATTCTTACAGCAATTGGTTACCTGCCTTGTGAATAATTTAATGGTGCATTAAATTTCAAAGAATTGGTATTAAGGATGTTATTTGCCTTAAAAAGAAGTTAAACTGAGATTATTGTCTTTTAAATTTTGTCTGCAAATGAATCTAATCTTCTTGAATGCTTGATTTCCTTTACAACTCCTTTTACTTGAGGACAAGAAAAAATTTAGGTTGGGGAGAGTTTGATAAATGCTAATTAAGCAATATATTCTTGTGATTTTTTGAAGCATCTTTACAAGAAAATAAAGTAAATAGATGGAAAAACAAAGAATTTATCTTGAAAGATGACTATGAATAAATATCTTGAGAAATAAAGAAATTAGCTTAAATCCCTTAAGAAATGCAGGAAAAGCCTTAAAGTCAAAGAAAGGTCAACAGAGCAACCACCAAAGACATCACGCTTAAGCGTGTTTTGAGCTTGCTTGAGTGTGATCGTGCTAAAGACAGACCCTGAAGACCCTTCACGCTTGAGCGTAAGGAAGAAGATCTGAGCACATGGTACTCAAAAGAAGCTCACGCTTAAGCGTGAGAGAGAGCGCTTGAGCGTGGATCTAATATACGCTTAAGAGAGGCTTGAGCGAAGATGAATCAGTATCAGGACCCTCCTCACGCTTGAGCGAGAGAAGAAGACGCTCAAGCGTGAGCCCGAGCTCGCCTGAGCGTGGCTTGAGCGTGGAGTGGACATGTTGAACTAAACGGCACGCTCAAGCGTGACAGAGTTTAGCTTAAGCATGGAACCAATAGTGAACATCAGATTCCTCATGCTTGAGCGTGACCAACAAACTCAAGCGTGACTCATGCAACATGGGATTTTTAATTTTATATTAACCAATGGTGCGATGCAAACTCATCCACCTTAGTGTGTTTCTGCATGTTTCTGAATGATTCTTCATGGGCTCTACGCAAGTGGGGAAAGAAAAGCTGAAACATAATCCTTATAAATCAAGTAGAGAAGAGGGATGAAATCATCTTCTGTTGGATCATCTCCTCCATATCATCAAACATATTTCCTGCATCCTACCATTCATTCTGTATTCTTTTCAAATTTTATGGAGTGAAATTACAAGGCGTGAGTAGCTAACTTTTCCCTTATTGGGATTGGTTGTAATCAATTCAAACCTAAAGTAATGCTGCTATAAGTTTTTATGTATGTTAATGAGATTTGATAGTTTCTGTATTTCATTCTGCCATCAATGCCTGAAAGTACTTGATCACTATTTTCTTGTTTCAAGTTTTCTTAAGTGTACTGGGAAGTAACTTTTGAGAGCAGATCTGAATGAAATACTCGTTGTGAGTAGCTGACCAGGGATGGCATCTAACGCAATGAGCATCGAAACAATCGATCGGTAATGCTGGAATGGTTTCAAAGTGACTGAAGTATCAGCGGTTTGAAATCATTCTTATGAATTTTGTAGTCGAGGGATCGATACAAATGACTTTGATTGTGACGTAGAAATTATTATTTCAATTTTCATACATACAAATTTATGTAGCTTACGAAAGGTGAGATGCGATGAATCCAATCCCAGTTTTCCAAATCTGATTTTTACCCAAATACTTTACTGTCATTATTTTCATTCAACACTTGTTGTTTCTTTTGTATTCAATCTTTTGCACAACAAAATCAAAACAAATCTTTTGTCAAATTCAATTCAAGAACTAAGATCTTCAAACCAATACCTCCACAGTGGAACGACATCTATACTATACTACAATTACTGTGCTTAAACTTGGCACAAACATTTCATTGATTTCATATTATACAAACTTGATTCTCTTATTTGAACACTTCACTTCCTTACATACCAAGCTTTGGCTTAAGTTTGTATGATACCATAAAAATACCTTAACAATAAGCTCATGACAAATTTCAACATTAAGATATAGGAGGGAAGTTCCTTTTCAGTCTTAAAAATAGTGGGACATGTCACAAATATCACCTATTAGTCCCAATTTGATAACCATAAAAAGTTGGGTTCAAAACCCTCTTAAATTTAAATTTTACAATGCAGAAGGCCCGGTGTTTTACTCCTAGTGAGAGTTAGAAAACTCCAATTAAGGCAAGACTAATTTTCACACCTCCTTAATACAATTATCTACAATTTTCATACAGAAGTCGGAGGCCAAAAATGTCATTTAGAAACCCAAATGAGCCAAAAATAGCAAGGGAATTACAGTAGTTGGAAAAACAGCATAACAGTGGCCATAACAGAACCATGAATCGATTCAGCCTTGCATGAATCGATTCATGCATTCCAAAATCTCAAAATTTGACAAACAGAGGATGGTGAATCAATTCACACCATCGATTCACACCCTCTTGAATCGATTCATACGTGCCTAGGCCCAAAACAATGGAAACAGAGGGCCTTGAATCGATTCAAACTCCGTGTGAATCGATTCAAGCATTGTGAAATTGAGGAATAGTAAATCCAGAGAGTCTTGAATCGATTCAAGCCTTCGTATGAATTGATTCAATCCTTCGTATGAATCGATTCAAGCCCATCTAGGAGCTTCTGAATCGATTCAAACACTATTTTGAATTGATTCATGACAGCACAGACCCCTTATTATATAGAAAAAGCCATATTTTTGAACTTCTAATCCCCCTAACTTTTTCATACGAATTCCAATGTCCACCAAATTTTAACAACAACTTATATACATTATTTGTGACGTGTGGCCACCGGCCTCACTTAAGAATTCTAAAAAATGAGGGACTTATATGCATAAATACGTTTAGACCATTTCAAGGTATTTTTGTGCAACTCAAGGGTCTATTCTCAATGGAATTGGCCCATTCCAATTCCTACAAGTCATAAACTACATACATGGGCTATTGGAACTACTCCATGGCGTTCAATCCTACTAAAACTCAACATCGCCCTATTAGTTCCTCAATTATGCATGAGAATCATAAACACAAATTCATATTTTTGAGTAATTCATCCATTTATGGATTTCTATCAACAAATAAATCATGCCCATCTAAAGGGACCACCATACATTCATCATCATCATCTTATATATATGCAATTCCTAAACATTCAACAAATTGTTAAGCCTATCATCCATCACATTACCAATTATCTCAATATTCAAAATAATCATGGCAAGGCAAGCATGAGTACATTCATATACATTAACCATCAATTATTCACTCATGCAATTGAAATGTAAACTATTCTCCTACCTCGAGAGAAAACCGCAATGATCTGTGTAACGCCCTCTGTTACACCTTAATAAATTCTAGAAAAATTCGTAATAATTTTTTTTTTACTAAAGATATGTTTGTTAAAAAGAAACTATCGGAATAAATTATATACATTATTTCTGAAATACCTCAATATTATTAAAACTTTATAAAGTATTTGTACATTCATCCGAAGAAAATAAACATTAAACATTATAAGAAAGAGAGGAAACTCCATGGCCCAAGAGCAGTTGCCTAGTGACATTATTTATTCATTGGACCACGGTATTCATACCGAGCTCCCTTTCTAGAACGTGCTATATATACTGTCAATGTTCTTCGATCCTTCCCTCTGTACGAACCATTAATTTAAAACATATAAAACAAAAACATAGAGAAAGGAGTGAGAAACAGAATATAATATTCCCAAATGGGACATAAGCAATAAAGGGTTTTCACAAACTAGTATAATAATATCAATCACAATCACAAGCACAATCAATTTATGAATGTATGAATGATATGCCATATCTTCATCATAACTTATCTATATATGTGGGCCCTTTAAATTTTAATTTGCACTGGGCCAACCAGGAGTTTACACTGTTCCATAATTCCGGATAATAATAACATGAACAGCTCAACTGGCATGGAAACACTTAGAGACTAGTCAGATTGAAAAGGTTTTTATTGTGAAAGTACCCGACACTAGGGAGCTACCCCAGGTCCCCTGAAGCACCCTTTCACACCCTCTCATCCCAAGGCTCACAATTAAGCCTCCTCTAATGTATCCTCGGTTTCTATAATCCGTCCCCAGACAATATCATTTTGTTTCTCTTCGATGATTCATGATGCATGAACTACTCGCGTATTTAGTTGGTTAAGGCTTTTAGAAACTCAATTATATTATCAGGGCCTATGGATCACGACATAGCCACCCCAGTAAACTGTACTTTTTCAACTTCTCAAATACGCACATAAAATTTTAATACAGTTCCTTTTCAAATCACAAATCAAATCTCTTTATAAATTTGAGTTTCAAAGCCTTAAATATATTTCATAACCTGTCAATTCAAAATTAATTTCTAAAAACTTAAATTTGGAATTATCAATCTTTAAAACCTTAGTACTTGAAAATTTTGTATAATATTTTTATACATTTAAATAATACGTATATATATTAAAAAAAATTTATTTTTATAAAATAAATTCTCTTTCTTTTTCTTTCTGATAAACTAACTAAAAATCTAAATTTTAGTAAAGATATATACATATATATTAAAAGATAAAAAGAGATTTCTAAAAACTTATGTAGTTTTCTAAGAAATTTCTTAAAAGTAATTTGAATAAATATAAAAAAGTAAATAAAGAAGTAGGAGATAAGTAATTTCTTACTGAATTTTAGCTTTCCGTCATGCTTGCTATATGCTCAAACTCCACAATACAATATTATCAATCATAATCAAATCAAATAATTAAACATTAGTTACAAATATGATAATTTAAAATTCAATAATTATTTAAATTAATAAATTTTGTTTTAAGTTCTATGGTCAATTCCTCGCACAGGTCTATGTAAATCCAAGATAGTCCAGTCCTTGCATAGGTCTAGTTCAGTCCATATAGGTCATAAATAATCCAAGTCTTTGCATAGGTTCAGTCAAGTTCGTAATAGTTCAAGTCCTTGCATAGGTTCAATCCAGTCCGCATAGGTCATAATAGTTCAAGTTCTTAAATATTTTAGATATTAAGTTACACAAGATGCTTAATTTATTAATAACAATTATTATAAATTTTAAGTTAAAAGTTATTATTTTAAAATAATAATATTGTTATGTTTAAAAGGAGTAGGGGACTCCTCCCAATATTCTTATGTAATTTCATATTATATCCTTAATCTCACCCCCCTTACCTTGATTTGCTACCAAAAGTGAATTCGCTCTGCGCCTCCAAGTTCTAACAAAATATTAATACTAACTTATTTCAGTATAAGCTTAAGATGAAAATTAAGATTGCTATCAGAATGATAAATAGTAAATGTGTATAGTAATAATAAATAGTAACGGTAAATGGTAAGTCATTAATAGTAACGGTAAATAGTAATTTTTGAATAGTAATAGTAAATAGTAAATTGTGAATAGTAATTTTTTGAATAGTAGTGGTAAACAGTAAATCATGAACAATAACAGTGAATAGTAAATTTTGAATAGTAACAGTAAATAGTAAATTTTGAATAGTAACAGTAAATAGTAAATTGTGAATAGTAACTTTTTGAATAGTAGTGGTAAATGGTAAATCGTGAACAATAACAGTGAATAGTAAATTTTGAATAGTAACGGTAAATAGTAAATTTTGAATACTAATAGTAAATAGTAAAAATAACACAGTGATAATTTATTTTTACTATAGTAACTTATTCATAATAGTACTAGTATATCAATGGTTTAAGAGTGCTAAAAAAAATAAACTAAAATTATAAAAATAATATAGAAGAAAGTTATTACCTTACACCTCCGGTAGAATTTCTTTTTACCAAAAGAATTTACTCTCTACTAATTTCTTACACACTATCTCTCTAGATTCTCTCTCTAATTTTTATATGGAAATATTGTAAATGAGCCATCTATTTATAGAAAGAAAATTTCACTATTTAAGATTATTTAATTATTTATTTTACTATTCATGATGTAAGCGATGATGTAAGCGATGATGTCGGTAATGGCATTTTGGTTATTAGATGAAAGGTTATGGGTATTTTTGTCATTCTTAAAAAAAATAAATAATAATAAAAAATAATAAAAAAATAAGAAAATTCTAAAAAATTATAAATTATATAACAATAAAAAAATTCTAAAGAACTATAATCAAATTCCTTTGAAATTTTATTTTAAATAAGAAATAACGAAATTAGGGGTGTTACAATCTGTACGTTCCAAACGTAACGCCATATTGCCTGGGATACCATCTACACAACACATATACATATCCATACATACAATCATAAAGTCATCTCAAGGCATCATCACAACTCTAATAAATTGTTAACATCATATAGAGCTTGTATCAAGTCCTAGACTTATTCACATACTTATGTTAGGCTTCGAGAATTCATTTCCCAAAACAATTATTTTCTAAGTCTCAAAGGGACAATCACACCAAACATCAACAACATCTCTTTCATTCATAATGCATTCATCATTACTTAAACTATCCATTTGCCATTCAAATTCATCATGAGCCTCTTAGCTCCTTTCAATCCATTATCAACCAATAATTTCACATGTCATTTATCATGGCCCAATAACTCATCAAATCAAAACATCCATTTCATTAATCCATCACTCTTGGTCATCTACCATTATCATTATCATCATCATAAACAACAATACCCCAATTTAAACATCACATATTTATTCTTAACTCAACCCTTCTAACCACAACATATATAGTCCCAAATCTTAAGATTAGGATCCCATCAAAATCCAATAACTATTATTTTCTCATATACCTAATTCTAATCTCCCTTATGATAATACAATATTCCAACATCAATCAACAACCTCAATTACCAATATTTAAACATTATACCTCAAGTCATTAACAACAATAAGCAATGCCCATCATTCCAAACATTATTTCTACACACAAAAGTTATTCCTATGACAATAAATCATCAATTCCTTAATTTTTTTGCCAAAGCCCCAATTCCTAAAGTTAGGGTTTTCACCAAAAATTCACAATCATCAATTCCAACCATTTATATGCATTATTTCCAATATCCTTAGGCTAGCAACAATGTATCCCATTCATTATCAACAACAACAATGAATCCCCAAGGATTATCCAACCTAGGGTTTGGTTCTACATACCTCTATTCATCAAAACAACATCTAACCTCCTATTACCATACTTCAATAACTCAAAAACTATCAATAAAAGCCATGGGTGGTCAAAAATCATATCTCTCTTCCAAGCCCAAAGCTAAACTCAAAAATGAGGGGAAGGAAAGAAGAGGAGAGCCAAGCTTTGCTCCTACGTCCATTAATCCTCCATGAATCTTGGGTTAGAAGTTGATTTTTGCAAGAATGGTGGAGGAGAAGAGGTGGACGGTTTGCACATGAAGAGAGGAAGAAGAAGATGAAAGAAATGGAGAAGGGAGAGAGATGGGAAAGTAACGTGAAAATGAGAGGGAGGGGGAGAGAGTTTTTTGTTTTATTTTTAACCCTCATTAATAATTCCTCCATTTTATAATAAACAGGATCTCCATTCCGGCTTAATACTAAATCCAAAAATTATTCCAAAGACATATTCGGATTCCCAATAATATTCTTAACAGCCCTGACCAAGGGCATCTCAATCAAAAATACTTGGTCCGACACCCATATTTTAACCAGGTAAAATTTTAACTCTTAAAGCCCCAATAAATTATAAATAATCCTTATAAATCCTAATTTTATTATTCTAACATTTTTGGAATATTTATTAACCCATTTATAATTATTGAATATTTATCCCTCTCAATTAATTATTTTTATAAATTTTTCTGGATTTGGATAAGATGATCCAGTAGAGTAAGGTCAGTAGGAGGAACTACGGGGATAGGTGCTAAGGGTGGTGGTGTTGGCTGCTGAGGTGAGGATGGAGGTATATACATACACGTATATTTTTATAAATTCACACTAGCCATCCCAAGGCTTACAAAATATCATCATTATTAACAAAAGTATCAACCATATGATCATTCCTCGTGGCACTACATTACATTCCCATACTCTAGCATCACTAGGTGGCGTCCTCATCACCCTCCTAAAAATTCACTGAAACCATAAGTAGAGGGGTGAATACCACTTAAAACAGTAAATAGGAAACAATGCCAGGAATTTAAACTAATCATAGCACACCCATTAGTTATAAATACTGTGTCAAATCCCCAATCCATACATATATATCTTTGTATATTTACAACAAATAGAATCATACCAATTGCACGACACATATAAACCATCTCAATCAACCATCTTAAAAATCAATAAGCACCATGCTCCTAAAATCAAAATCATTCATCGCCAATCATACTTATTTCACCATAACTCCATCACTACATCATAACTCTAGAGTTTTAAATGATATCACAATATGCCATGGACTTTGAAAATATTTCTTTTTAATGTATAAAAACATGCTATGCGGATCCGTTTTTCCAATACAACAATAGTACCAAGGATAACCATTCAGTGAATCGTAGCACTATAATCGATGGACATTCGGGTCACCACACAGTGAATCGTAGCACTATAAATGGTGGCACCCTGAGCAACCACACAGTGAATCGTAACACTATAATTGGCGGTGCTCGAGGACTATAAGGTGAATCGAAGCACTATAAGCGGTAGCCTCATTGGTACTAGAGAACTGCTCAATGAATCATAGCACTACAAGCGGCAGCCTCATTGTCAAATCATAGTGCTAAGAGAATCGTAGCACTAAATGCATATGATGTCATGAAAATGCCTAATACAAATGATGCGAATCTTAGCGCATATAATCAAACTTAACTTGACATTATAGCCGACTCCTTCTAAACCATTTCACATCACTCACTTCACAATCATCATCCATCAATGAGATATAACTCAATCATTAATAATCCATAACTCACAATTCACAATATTAAAACCAAGTTTACTCATAGAAGACTTTGGAGAAACCTTAGATTTGTTGATAACTAACATTACGGATTTTAATTAATTCAAGTCATATTTTGGTAAGATTTGAAAGTTTGTCTAAGTGTTTCAGGAATTAAAAGTTTATGATAAAAGACTCATGGACATAAACAACAACAACAATGTAAAAACTTATGTATCTCTCAAGACAACATCTAAGGATTAAGGTCAATGTTCACTCCATGACAAGGCTCCTCAAAGCTAGCATCATAAGTAGCTGAGATATACCTTGGATTGTGAAGTCTTTGACATTCCACCTCGGAAAGATCACCCGTTTTTACTGACAATCAACCATCACTTTATTGGCTGATATCCAATTCATACCAAGAATAACCTCTAAGTCTCTCAGAGGTAAGCATACCAGGGTCATAAAGAACTGTCTCCCCTTAAGTAACATATCAACATCCATGCACTTAGTCACAGTGCACAAACATGATCCTTAGGCATATACATATGCAATTCACGCTTCAACATAACAATAGAGAGCTTCAAGCGCCTTACACACTCTTTAGAAATGAAAGAATGTGTGGCACCTAAATCAAAGATCACTGACGGTTCAGAACCATTCACAGTACACTTACTTTGTACTAGGTCACCTGCCTATACGACCTACTCAATCTTGATAGCAAATACCCAACCTGCAGCTTGTGGGTTAGCGTTCCCACCATGGTTGTCATTCCTTCCGATAATTAGATTACCACGGCCACCATTGTAACACCCCCTTATATACACGAGATATATATGTTCTTCTAACTTTTAAAATTTTTTAGAAAGATATACATATTTATCTCGCGTATACAAGGATGTATATACATCTGATTTTCTTTGAATTTTTAAAGTAAAAAGTTTCAAATTATTTAGAATGATAAAATGAACTTTCAGAAAATCATAAGTGATCAAAGATTACAGTATCATATCCAAAGAATAAGGTTTATTAAAGTTTAACCTTTACCTTGAATTACAATCATCCAACTTAATATTGTATTAAGGTAAACTAAAACTAAAGATTTAATACCTCTACTTCGACTGTAACCAATCATTTCTTTATCTTCAAACCATGTGATTTTGTAATCTTACTCTTGTCACATCTCTTCTCCTATCCGATTGAGGATGAGACCAATTTACCCTCTTGTAATTTCATCCTTTCATCTTGAACTGTTAGCTATATATCATATAACATATATTTTGGACACAAAATTCAAACAAGAAGGAGTGAGAAACATAATATAATACTTTATAGATAAGACATAAGTATAAGGGTTTTCACTAATAAAATAATATCATTCATAATCTCATACACAATTAATTATAATTGTAGGGTTTTTATACACATAACAATCATACTTTCATTCACAACCATTCACACAGAATATCACAATCACATGTATGACATGTAATGCTTTAATATTATCTCATTCAGTTTATGCATATGGGCCCTTAAAGTTTTAGTTTGCACTGGGCCAATCAGAAGTTTACACTGTTCTATAATTTCGGATAATAACATAAATGCCTTCATAGCATATGAACAGCTCAACTGGTGTGGAAACACTTAGAGACTAGTCAGACTGAGAAAGTTTTTATTGTGAAAGTACCCGACACTAGAGAGCGACCCCAGGTCACCTGAAGCACCCTTTCACACCCTCTCATCCCAAGGCTCACAATTAAGCCTCCTTTAATGTATCCTCAGTTTCTATAATCTGTCCCCAAGCAATATCACATCCTATTTCTCTTTAATGATTCATGATACATGAACTACTCGCATATTTAGTTGGTTAAGACTTTTAGAAACTCAATTATTAAATATCATAAAGGTTCACAAAATTATCTCAATAAACTGTACATTCCCATAAGTTATTCTTTGAACTTCTGTTATACAGAAATAAATTTAGTACAGTTTTCAAATTCAAATCTCACCAAAATTGAGTTTCCAAGCCTTAAATATCTCAAAACTTTCTCTTAAAAAACTTCACATATTTACATAATCTTTCTCAATTTGAATCTTAACTAGAATGAGTTTAGAAATCTCGACTATAACAAAATATCCTATAGTTATTTCATTGGGGAAAACCAATTTAAATTTCTAATTTCTAAAAGAAAATAATTTTAAAAATCATTAACTAAGAATACTTAAAACTATAAGAATTTTCTTTAATTCAAGTATTAATTATCTCAACTTCTGATTTTCATTAAATAGTTTCTTTCTAATACTAGATTTTATTCTAGAGATTAAAAATAAAGTTAATGAAAATTATTTCTAAGAAGAAATAAAAGACTAAAAAAATGATAAAATACTTTCTCTTAAAATAAAAATTTAAAGAGTAAGGTAAGAAAATTCTTACTGAGTTTTAACTTTCCGTCATGCTTGCTATATGCTCAAACTTCATATCACAAGGGCATCAATCATTCATCAATCACAATCAAGTATGGTAATGTCATCAATCACAAATATTATCAATCATAATTATATATCATCAATCACAGTTTAATATTATAAATCACAATATCATTAATCAAAATCAAATATAGTTAGTTATAATCAAATCAAATCAACTAAATATCATTCATAAATATAATTCGAATTTTAATGGTTATTTAAATTAGTAGAGTTGATTTTGAGTTCTTATAGTCCATGCCTCGCACAGGTCTATATAAGTTCATTTATATAATCCAGTCTTCGCATAGGTATAGTTCAGTCCATACAGGTCATAATAGTCCAAGTCCTTGCATAGGTTTAGTCCAGTTCGCATAGGTTATCCAGGTCTTTGCATAGGTATTTTAGATCAAGTTATACAAGATACACAATTTAAAATTTATATAAATTTTAAGTTAAATAGTTATTATTTTAAAATAATAATATTATTATTAAATTTAAAAGGAGTAGGGGACTCCTCCCATTATTCTTATGTCTTTTCATATTATATTCTTATCACACTCCCCCTTACCTTGAATTGCTACCAAAAGTAAGTTCGCTTTGCACCTCTTAGTTTTAGAAATATTAATACCAACTTATCTCAGTATAGGCATAAGATAAAAATAAAGATTACTACGTAAAACAGAAATAGTAAATTTTGAATAGTGAATAGTGAATAGTAAATCATGAATAGTAATAATAAATAGTAAAACGTGAATTATAATGGTAAATAGTAAATCGTAAATAGTAATGGTAAATGGTAAATCGTGAATAGTAATGGTAAATAGTAAAACATGAATAGTAAAGGTAAATAGTAACAGTAAATAGTAATTTACTATTTGAATAGTAATTTACTATTGAAATAGTAATTTACTATTGAAATAATATTTTACTATTCAGAATAGTAACTTAAAATAATATTATTTCTAGTATAATAATAGATTTCTAAAAATGATATAAAAATAACCCTAAAAAATATAAAAGAGAGGTATTCTTACCTTAGGATTTTAGCAAAACCTTCTTCCAAAAAAATTTATTTCTCTCTCTTACTTCCACCACTATCTCACTAGCACTACTATATTAAGAAAACTTAATCAGAAATTGAATTTCTTCATTACTCTTCCTCCGTATTTATAGCCAAAATAAATACTATGCATTTGAATATTTTAATATAAAAGTACTATGCAATAATTGAAAATTTCATTCCTAATTACTGTGCAACCTTTGAAATTTTCGTTCATGTACAGTGTTTTGCAAAGTAAATGTCGATTGAATTATTAAGCCAAATAGTAACCTTTCACTCGGTATATTTTAAATATTTAAAATTAGTCCTTTTTGAAATTTAGCGATATTATATCAGTCCTCACTAATTTTATAATAGGTAATATAAAGTTTAAATTTTAAAAATCTAAAATTTTCTGTTAATAAAAATTTGTTGATACGTTTCCAATTTTTTTATGATTGACAAAAATCAAGATTTTTCTCAAACCGATCATTTTTAGATAAGTCTACTTGAAATGGATTTTAGAAAATTTTCTTATAATTTAACTTCATTTTCTTATAAATATTTTTAATTTAAGTCACTTTATATGAATTTAAAATTATTTAAAAAATATTATTTAATTAAAATATTTCTAAAATTCCAAAAAATTCCAAAAAATCATAAATAATATGTAGATTAAAAAGTTCTAAAGAACTACAATCTAATTCCTTCAAAATTTTATTTTAAAATTTTAATAAGAGTTAAATCATAAATATGTAAAAACATAAATATAAAAACATAAAATAAAAGTTACGAATAATAATTATATTTAAAATTCTTAATATAATTTCATTAATCAATGAATACTAACTAAGTCATTTTAAAATTCTCATTCAAAATACATAAATATTATTTATTTTATTTTTAAAAAACAAGTAATTAAATATAAATAGCAAAATTTCATAAAAAATGATAATAATAAACTCACTAATAGTAAGTATTTCTCATTAAACATATATTAATATCTATTTTCTATTTGTGTTGAAAATGGGATGTTACAACCATTACTGCAGCCTCCATGGTTACCGTTTCCACGACCTCGACCTTTGAAGCCTTCACGGTTCACATTAGCATTTGCAGGTTGATGATTCAGGATAATTGGGGTGAATGTGCCCTTTCTTATTGCACAGGAAGCAAATAACCTCATTGTGGTTACAATCACGAGCAAAGTGGTCTCCACCACATTTAAAGCATTTTCCATTCTTAGGACGACCACCAGAACGTCCGCCACGACCACTACACTCTCTTGACTTAGAGGACGATCCACCTTTACCAGAATTACATTGCTTCTTGAAGCTAGGATGTTAAGGTTTCAAAAAAGTATTTATCTTGCTGTTTTGGCCCATGTGGGCCTTGTCATCTTCATCAAAGATCCTACACTTGTTCACCAACACCGGAAAGTTTTGAATCTCCTGGTGCTTGAAAGCCTTCTTGATCTCAGGCCTTAAACCACTCTTAAATTTTATACATTTGGAACCCTCAGTCCCAAGCTGTTGAAAAGGAAGATAAAACAAACAAAGTTTTTCAAATTTAGCTACATACTCTTCCATAGTCATAGAACCCTGTTTGAGTTCCATGAACTCCAACTTTTTTCTACTTCTCATGGTATTTGGACAATATTTCTCCAGAGAGCAAGCCCTGAAGTTTTCCTAGACTAACTAGGTACTAGCAACTATCATTCTCGCCTTCATGATTTTCCACTAATTTTTCGCCTCACCATGAAACATATATACAACATATTCCACCTTCTGTGCCTCAGTGCACTAAAGGCTATCAAACATGCTCTCCAAGTCCTGAATCCATGTATACACTGATTCAGGATTAAATCCACCATGAAATTCATTTGGCTTCCTCTTCGGGAAGCGATATAAGCCGTGGTGATCTTGGGCCTGAAGCCGAGCTTGCGTCTCTAATATATCAATAAAGAGTTGGAAAGTTGCCGCCATGGCTCCATGCCCTGGCGACCCGTCATGTCTTATCTTGAAATTAACACCAAACTTCAATACAATTTCAAGGATAAGAGTATGCGAATATTCATAGTTGATCACATCACTAATCCAACTCTTAATAGTCTATCGCTTAGCATTCCAACATTTACTAGTAGTTTACCACACAATATCACTCAATTTCTAGCATATAGTAAGTATTCCTTGGCCTTGGACTTTGAAAGTCTACTTTGATACATGTAAATGTAAGCACCTAATGTTCAGATAAATTAAAACCAGGGAAAACTTTCCAAAAATTCACATTCATCCTAGGACGTTCCCATATGACTCCACACATTTTCAAAGACATGGCCTAAGCTTAAGGATATTTGAATCCCACCATTACGTGGCTAAAATTATGAATTTAGGGTGTCCTAACAGGGTGATAATCGATTACACCATCAGTGTAATTGATTACCTGTGAAAGGTTATATAGGTTTTCAGAAGGCCCATCTAGTAATCGATTACCCGAAGGCTTCCTGCATAATCTTGCAATTCATGTGGCATTAGGCCAACTTCCAAACACCCTAACTTCCACAAACGATCTCCAATCATTATCAAACTTTGACACAACTTAAAAAAAAATCCATTTATGACCTGTGGCAACCTGCCACATGCCAAAATTCCTAAAAATGATAAAGTTATGTGCAAGAATGCGTTTTGGCCAACTTATGCCATTTCCAATGGACCAAACCACTTAATCCCTATCCAATTGAGTCTGAACCACTTCACTCACATTCCATATATTATGTATGCATTATGGACCTATCTAAAGGTTTCCGAAATCTCTCAAATCTCATTTTGACCCATTCAATTCCTATTTATACCAAAAATCCATCATGAAACAACATAACATCTCAACTATTCTCAATGACATGGTATATGCTTACTTCTTAAACACCATCACAACACTGTATTATTCATGCTACGCAACAACACCTGCCCATCATGCAGTCCATGTTATGCAACAATTCCTGGGCATAATTCAACATCATGGATCCATCCATGTCTCCAATCTAATATATATATATATATATATATATATATATATATAGGTCAGGATTATAAAGAGTCGGCCAAGGCTTACTATATCAAAAACTATACAACTATGCACAACATCTACACATATGCAACATTTTTGATTAATACTCCATCAAAGGCTTGGTGACTCCTCACCATTTCTCCCCTCGATCCAAATCCACTAAAAACAACCACAAACTTAAGGGTAAACATATATGTTAAATGATAGATGCTGAACTAGATTGAACCATAGTATATTCAACCAAACATCCAGTTCCACACATCAATCAAAAACCTCGTCATAATCATCATCACACATATTGCTATTTAACATAATTACATTACCTGAAATACATCCAAACACATCAATACACATCATAAGCTGTCTAATAGCCTTTTAAACCTCAACATCTATATACAAATGCATATGCATGTGGATCCGATTCTAATGATGGGAATTACACTGCAGTGTTTAAATTTTCACAATATATAATCAAATATTTTTACCGATACTCAACCGCTCATCCATAATGCAACATTGGTCACTCTCAGTGACAATGGTAGCTCAACTAGGTGTTGCGAGCTGGCCTTGAACCCAATCAAAGGCAGCTGTGGAATACCAAAGGAAACCACCACAGGGTCTGTGCCTATCCAAAGGTCGCCCTCCCATGGTATCACAGGCCCCTACAGTTCTGTGTGCGTCCTTTAACGTAATGTTATGTAACGCAATCATCACAATCATCATGAACCACCTGATTACCATCATCAGGGGCCACCACTTGGTTACCATCACCAAAGGTCCACATTTTGTCTCAGGCATAACATGCAATAGTCAATCTCAATCAATTCACAATTCTAATTCACATAGTCGTTCATTATCATATCATGTTCATCTAAGGCAACCTCATGCCATATCCATAATCACATTAATCATTACATACATTTTTGTAATCTCATGCTATTAACAATCATAATCATCACGAGCATATATGAACGCCACCAACATATTCACGAATCACCAATTGAATTAATACTAACAATCAAAGGGGTATATAGCCAAAGTCAACAAAAGACATCATCATCATCATCATGAAACTTATCAAACATCAATAAAGCATCAAAATACAAACATGTACATATATCTCTATCCGTTTATAATGTATACATTTAAAATATAATACTCTCCCTACTTGAAATCAAAGATCCTTGAAGCTCAACGCATTTTGGTCACTCTGATTCTACTCTCGATCACTAGTTCCCAAAATCAAAAATTCCTAAAATTAATGATAATCACTTTTTAATAGTCCGTAAGCTACCATTCATATGTTTCAGAGCTAAAGTCACCAATTCACATGGGTTTCGATAAGTCTCGACTTATCGAATAGTGCCAACGAACACCAATACATCGATTCTCAAAGTTTCAAAACTTCCATTCACCATCGATGATTATGAAACAAAACCCAAACCACGAAAATACAAGATTAAGCCTGGATTCTCAAAATGGAACCAAACTCGAAGACCCAAAATGCCATAGCTATTCACCTATAGAATTTGGTTCCAAACAACCCTAAAATCATAGAATTTGAAGAATCAAGAAGTGAGGTAGAAGAAGCAACCAAACCAAGAACGACCTTAGGATTCAAGGAAATTAGAGCTTCCTTAGCCTTGCCATGGCTACCCGAGGAGAAGAAGATGAGAGTGGGACCTCGAATTCATCTTATGTGGATGGAAATTGAAGAGAATGAAGGAAGAGATCCGTAGTGTGCCGTGCTGGAGGAGGAATGAAGAGGACAATGACTTCTCTTTGTTCCCTAATGCATGCACGCGCGAGATGAGAGAAAGAATTGCGAGGGAATTAGCCAATTGGCAACTAATGGAAATAAGGGTGAAAAGGTAACTTCTTACGTTTGGTTAATTTCTAAAACTAATCAGGTAACATTCGGTTACTCAAACCATCCCGAGATTCATTTCAAAAAATGAACATAACCACATCTTAATTTAACAAGCTCAATTTAATTATTTGGTCAACAACATTAACCAATAATTAAATCTATGATATTACAATTTTATTCTTGAATAAAATACTATCTATATAATACATCATATTATATTAATAAAATATTACACAATATCAACAACCCAAGTAGTTTTTAGCTGATGACATGAGACATGATTCAAACCTTATCCACCTCATTCCTATCTCTCCACTCACCATGAAAAAAATACGTTTTAAAATATAATCATATAATATTAGTATCAATTAAACTAATTAAAGGACTTGATATTCTGTAATATCTAAAATAATATTCAGTCAAAATGTAAACTTATAAAATATTTTCTTCTAGAAGATGTGATTTAATTTATCTGAAATAAAAGAATAAAAGTGTGATATGATAAAAAAAAATGAAATAATTGGATGGAAATAGATGATATAGTTTATTATTTTACAATAAGTAAACGAAAGGAAACATTAATAATTTGAGGAGATTGAGGGATATTTTTGAGTGGAAACTAATGGAATAAGGACAGGGAACACCCCTATTTGTTTGATTAGTCTATGTCTGAATTTGAAATAGTGTGGGTCCATTATAATCATGTTGGGTTTTGACGAAGCATAGCATGTGCACGACAACAACATGAGGGTTGGTCACCATTGACCAAGCACCTCCTGCCTCAATCAACTCCCTCTCATGGGTGTCCTACACGTGGCACAACCACAATGCTCTTCCCCTTTCCTTATTAGATATACATTATGCTTATCAAAATATAATTTTAATATTAATTATTAATTATATATGTCCTATCACAATGTAAAAATGTAAGATTAATGTTAATTTTTGGCTTAATCAAAAATTCCAATCGCACACAAACACACTTTGTTGAATTTCAAGTTCATCACGTATCTATTGTTGTATATACAAAAGCAAAAGGTTCAATTAAAGGAATATCTTACTTTAAATGATTATCTTTGAAATTGAAAAATTTCTATATATTATAATGCTTTGAAATTGAAATTTTTTGAAGCATAAAGATCCCACACTCGATTATAAAGATAAGATCATAAGAACATTGAGAAATTGTCACTCGATGCTTTCTAATTCTTGAACAAGCCTTTGAATGCTTTAAATCAAAAATAAAAAAATAATACCAACGATAGTGACACAGTGGTAGAGATAAAGACGCACCTAAGTATATCTAAAATGGAACTATCGCCTACCTCAATTTAAATTTATTTATTAACATCTACATATTTCACCGTGTTGAATAAAGGTACATTGGAGTTATAGTTGGTAAATTGAATATTTTAAGTTGTGTTTAGTTAGTAAGTTTTTTTAAGAAAAAAAAATTATTTTAAAAAAATTAAAAAAATAAAAAAGATGTTTGTTTACAAATTTAAAGAAAATTTATAGAAAATTAAAAATTAGGTTTTTTATTTTTTTAAAAATAGAAAAGTCTTTAAATAAGTTTTTAAAAAAAAAACTAAAAAGTGAAAAATTTTCCAAAAATTTTCTCCTTATTTTAAGAAATGAAAATTTTGAAAAACAAACAGAAAACTATTCTTAGAAAACTAAAATAATTTTCTGTAATTTAACGTATAAGTCAAGTTTTGATGGGACCAATCAAGTTTTGGTGAATTCTAGGTTTTTATAAATTAGGGAAAAAATATATTAATTTAAACTTTAATTTAAGATGTTTAAACTTATTTATTTTTATGAAAAATATATTATAGTTATAGTTGATAAAATAAGTGGGCGGTCTTAAATAGGTTAAATTTTTGTAGTTAGTAGGTTTTTATTGACCAAGTCAAAAATCTCATATTAATTTAAATTTTAATATAATATGTTTAAATCTGTCAATTTTTATACACAAGCTAATCATCCTATAAATTTAGATTTTTTTTGAAGAACTCTATTTTTTTCTCAATACCCTCAATTCATTATTTTCAGTTTCACCATCCAAGTTTTCATCATTTTTACATGTTACACGTCTTGATCCATTCATCTTTGAACCCATCAATATTTAATACCAACATTAAAACGAATTCCTTCCATTTTTTACAAAATGTAATTAAGATATTTTGCAGTTATATCCCCCTCACAAACAAGTCACAAAAGTTTTGCCTTCAAAATGGATTATGCAGGTATATTTGGTTTTCCTTTTATTCCATATTTTTATTTTTTTTATTTTTAATTATAAAACTATTATATTATTGTCTATTTTTAAATTGTTTACAAAATTAATAAAAATGAAACAAAAGTTATTTTCAGTGTACATTTTTAAAAACGAGATAATAATTTTATAATTAAAACTAAAAATAAAAAAAATGAAAACGATAACCAAATAACCCATAGTTAACCATATATTTTTCATGATATTTTAGACTGAATTTATTTATAAGTTTAAACAAATGCTATGAAACAACAATGGTATGGTATTAAATTTGTTGATAAAATAGAATGACTTTGTTTTTAGGGTATTTAGCAAATTAAAAACTATTAACCTTTAATCTCAATAATTAATATATTAAATAATAAATAATTTACTACATTCGTATAAATCAATAATAGTTTGTTTTATTCTTATATGCATGTGTTTGTTAATAATTAGAATTTACAAATGGAGGTTTGTAAATAGGAAGAAAATATCTTTCGATTAAACAAAATTTTAACTGTATCGAACGACATAAAGAATCAATATTAACTTTTATATTTTTTTTTTAAATTTTATTTTCTTAATTATATACCAAACGGACCCTAAATCAATGTAATCGAAAAGCACATGAAATGGAATGACTTTAGGGGCAAGGGAAGGTTTTTTGTTAATTTGTGTCTTTGTTAGTTTGACGGGTAAGGTAAGTATTTGCGAACCTGCTACGATGACAAATGTCCAGTGTCACATGGCAGTGTATCTACACAGATTTTAAGCAATAAAGATACCATCTTTCTCTGTTTCCTTTTCTTTATTAGATCATGCAGCTTTTCTTTAGATAATAAATAACCATTAATACCTAACCTCTCCAGCTGGTGATGCTATCAATTGGTTTCTATCAAAAATGAAGAAACAATTTTTCAAAACTACATGTAAGATATTTGGATATTCTGCAGAAATATATTTGAAAAAGTTTTTTTTCTCAGCTATCAAAATTTAAAATGACTTATATATATACACACACATTTGGATATCAAATTTGTATATTATTTGGAGAAAGTAAAAACTAGTTTGGAGTATAAATTTGACTAAACTCTGAATGTGCATTAAACAACAACAAAAATATATTACACCATTGCCAAATAAATAATTATTATAATTTTTGTAACAATTACTATAAAAATCATATTATGATAAATTTTGATTAATCCATAAATATATAATAATTAATTAAAATATTGTATTATATTTATGGATAAAAAATCACAAAAAGGGTTACATATTTACAAAATAGGTGGGAAATTGTTATGTTACTCATCGACAATAAAAAAAATTGTCATTAACTAACAATTAAATTTTGAAAGTTGTTAGAAAAGTTTTTTATTAATATAACTTTTAACTAAGAAAAAAAATAAAATAGTAGTATAAATCATTTGGATTTTTAATAACAATTTAATAAATTATATTAATAAATAATTTTGTTAGTATGTAATTAAAAATATTAATATTTCATCAAATGTAAGTGTAATATATTATATTATTAGTAAAAACTCAAAACACTATTGGTATAACATTTAACTAACAAAAAAAATAAAGTGTTATTATAGTCATTTGCATATGTAATGTTTTAAAGCTTTTGTTGTCTCCGTTAATTATAATATTTTCATAATTAAAAAATTCACCCAACCTTATTATTTTGTTATTCTTTCTCCATTTTTTTCATATATTCTCTTGTCACCACCACCAAGTACCAACTACCAATTGAATGGTAATCTCCTTCAAAAGCTATGTAGCTCTTCCCCCTCATGCTAAAGATAACTAAAAACCTAAAATGAAGCTATTTATAGGACTCCAAAAAAAGTATGAAAAATGGGCATCAGAGTCATTTCACTTAGGTAAGATTAGATTAGCTCAAGCAAAAACCCATTTTTTGGTTAGGGTTTGAATTCACCAAAATGAGATGAGATTCGTTTGAATGAAATTCTTCAGACTTAAGCTCTAGAAAATGTCATATTTGTCATATCCCTTAATTCACTTAAAAATCCAATACTTTGCACTTGCAACTTGCCTTTAAGTCATATTCAATAGCTCCTAAACGTATCAAAATACATCAACCATAGATTGTGAGTTGATAATTTTGACAAAGCTTCATCTATACAACATGAGGAGTGCTATTAGATGAAATGAGCACCAAGGCAAAGACGTGTTTCATAAAAGAAAATAACCTAAAATTTATACTTAACAATCTCGTAATGAGTCAACTTGTAGGAGTCCGCGTTCTAAATGGACATGTTTTTTGTGGCAATGCAGGTTGGGTTGTGGGCTAATTCATGAATCTTGGGCTTTTTTAAACTTTCTTATTGTTAAGTTATTAGACTTTGACCCTAGAACATATACAAAAATCATTGCAAAAAAAAAAATTTGAATTTATGTAGGAAAAAGTTTATATAATAATATTGTTTTATAATTTTATTATATAATTTAAAAAATTTAAAATTTATGTAGGTTCGTGAGCTGATCTACGTGGGTTAGGTTTGACTACTATAAACCGTAGATTAAATGGTTAAAAACATGAAGCTCACACTTTAAATGGACCCAACTTTTTATAGCCGTGGATGCATAAGAACAAATTTCACGAGTTGTATATAATTTATGATGTGTGTTACATAAATTTTATTAATACGTACACAATTTACGATGTACTTTGTTGTTACATGTATAATTTATGGTGTATGTGTTACATAAACTTTGGCGTTACATGTACAATTGATAGAGTTTGTTACATAAATTTTATCATAATGTTGGTCGACTTTTAAGTAAAAATCATATTATTTTATCATAAAATTACATTAGGATTTGGATTGAATTGTTTTGTTATTTTTATTTAATTAAAAATAATAAACAAATGTATTTTATTAATAGAATTTAGTTGTATACAAAATACAAAATTTAGAAAATAATGAGATATAGAATTAAATTTAATTGATTTAAAATTAACAAAATTATAAAACAAATACAGGAGATATAAAATAAAGTTTAAATTATTGTTAAAATTAACAAAACTTATAAATACATGAAAATATTATTAAAACATGTCTCATAAATAACAATAGTGAGATATAAATTTAAAATAAAATAAAAATAATGAAGTAATATAACTTTTAAATATGTAATTTATAAATATGAGCGATAAATATAATTTAATTTTAGATTGAAATGAATCGATTTTTAAATACAAATATAAAATTTTAAATTGTATTATTCAAGGATATAAATAAAAATCAAAAAAATATTTGAAAAATTAATACAAATATTTGACTTAATAAATATTTGGCTTAATAAAGTTATATTAATAGAAATTTTACTTAATCAAACTTTAAAACAATTACTAAAACAATTTTATTGCTTTTAAATAAATAAGAATGAGATAAATAATCAAGCAAACTAATTTAGTATTCAACTATCATCAAGTCTCAAACATCAATTTTTTACGAACATTATATTATATTTATGGTAAATAAAAAAAATTGTGCGATACTAATCCTACTATTATAACCTATAAATTTTATAGGTGTATTGAAATCTTTAATATTTAAAGTAATTTTTTACTAATTAATTATCAATCATTTTAATAACACTAAAAAATTACATAAGAATTATTTTATATATTTAAAGACATTAACAATCGAAATATATCTTTTAAATAAGATAAACTTAATAATGAAATATGAGGTATTAATATACAATTTTTTATTTTAAATTTAAAAGACACAAAAGAGGTGACCTGCACAGGAAGGTTGGCCATCCAACACTGACCTTGCAGTCTTGTATGGAAATTAAAATTAGTTTTTTAAAAAGAAAAAGGCAACAACACTTTTATTTTTATTTTTTCTATTAATATAGAATCCTTCTTTTCCTCTTTTTTAAACCAATTTACCATATTAGCCACTGATACAAAATAGATTTTTAATAGCCCCTCACGGACCTGAAATTGCTCTTAACTAAATTTTTATTTATGGGGTTTAGCAATTTATTCAAAATAAAGTTTTCAATATTTACCTACTTTATTACCCTTGTTTTGCCTTTGATTCCCCCCCTTAATTATTATTATTTGACTTGTGTCAAGAGTTAGTTAAGGAGTAATAAATAAAAATTAAATATTACATTAAATATTTTTTGATAAAATTTAAATATTATGATAAATATATTGAAATATTAAATAATTAAAATATATTACTACATTTTAACTAATTTTGTCATTTTAACCAATATAGTTATTCTCTTTAATATTATTATTACTATTATTATTATTATTTTGTTGTTGTTGCAGTATTTGTCTTGAGCTTTACCATTTTTTTCTCATTAAAAATTTTCAACTTTCAATTCAAGCAGCTTTGGAAAAACCAACCAGCCAACAGGTTTTTTTCAGCTCCTGAAATTTGTAAGTTGTTTCAAATTTGTGAAGCAAACAGTTTTTAACTTTTTCTGCTGTTTTATTTTTTTTCTTTTTTCGGTATTTTAATTAATTATTTTTTTTTGAAAATATTCACTTTCTGGGTTGAGTGAACTAGTTAAGTTCTGGAGGGAGAAGAAAACAAATCTTAAACAAGATTACAGCTTTAGAAGAGTCTTGTTGAAGTGTGTGGAATCTCTGTGACAGGTCACATGATCTTTGCATTTCGAAGAGTATATAGAGTTTGATGTTGGCATATTAAAAATAAGAGGAACCTTGTGTTTTTTAAATTTATTTTCTTTTTAAGTACTAAAATCTTCCTTGAGTTTCAGCTTTCTGCCTTTCAAAAGTTTAGGTAAATGCTGGGTTTGAAGCAGATTTATGCAAAAGGGTGTAGTTTTTTTTGTGTTTTTTTATTTTTCATTTTTCATTTTCTGTTTTAGAAAGTTTTCGGTATTTTTTGATGGCGTTTACTTTGTTTTGAGCTCAGGGGTGAGAAATATATGGAGTAAAATGAATGGTTTTTTAAACAATTTTTTTAGTTTAAATTTGTTATTTTCAAACATGTTTCCAAAATTTTCTCAGCCAAGTGTGCCTTGTAATATTGAAAAATATTTCACTAATTTTTATTTTTCATTTTTTTGATGGCTAAGATATATTTTTCATCCTTTTTTGTTAGGAGTCGAATTTTTGGTTTCACTACTTGAAAGTTGAAAACTTGAAAACCGAGGAAGTACCCATTTTTCAGAGATGGAAAAAGGAAAATGAAAGAAGGAAAAAACTTGTTTGAAAATAACTAGCCAACTGTATTTGTTTCTTGTGATTTTTCCACTATGACCCTAGAGTGTTGTGTTTTATGCAATTTAATGCATAATAAATGGATCTGCTAATTCAAGCTAAACAGCTTCTTGTGAATTCAAAGTGTCTGTCTTTGTTTACTTTTCTTCCTTATTTGTTGGAACCCTTCGATGGGTTTTCACTTTGGTTTCTTAACATGCTCAACAAGGTTCAAACTCTTGGTTTTGCTAAGATATACTCAAAATTTTGTAGTGGCGCATGCATTGATGATTAATGTAGCATGTTTTTTTCTAAGTACATTCTTTGTTGATTTGTGATTTGCAGATGTTGGTTTGATTGTGTAGACTTAGGAGGGTATAGTTTGATATATGCATGGAAGGAAGAGAGGGTATGAATTCTGGGGTTACAGTGATAGGGGCAGAAGCTCCATCAGCATATCATATGGCACCAAGGAGTGAAGCTCCAAGCCAGGGCCCTGTTCTTGAACCAACAGCCATTGGTGTTTCACCAGTGAGTGTAGGATTGGATGGAACATCAGTTAAGAAGAAAAGGGGTAGGCCAAGAAAATATGGCCCAGATGGGTCTGTTGCTAATGCTATGGCATTGTCACCTATGCCAATCTCATCTTCAGCTCCATTCTCTAATGACTTTTCATCCGGGAAGCGGGGGAAGCAGCGAGGGATGATGGATTACAAGGTGCCTAAAAAAGTTGGAGTGGATCATCTAGGTAATAGGGATTTGATGCTTTTAGTACTAATTATGTGTAACTAATGTCGTTTATCAAAATATTTCATTTTAGTAGTCCCACTCAGCTCGAGTTCAAATAGGGTACATCAAACCATAAAAAAAGTATTTCATTTTTGTTGTTAACCTTTGCAATATGGTGAATTCAGATGTATCTTTCTATTTCTGGTAGTGAAATTAGTTTTCTTAGTAGTATCTTTCTAAACTATTATCATTGAATGAATGATATAGCTCTCTTTTTTGGTTTGCAAATACTCAAAAGAGGCTCACCTTTTTGTTCTGTAGACTTTCTTGGACTGAGATGAAACAACTCAACTTTTAACTGATAATTTTTTCATGCATAGTAAATGTGATTTTTATCTTAGCAAGGGAGTGTTTAATTGTGGTCCATGACTACAATTGTGGCTGCAATATTAAGGTTTTGGAGGTCTTTGCCACTGCATCAGCTATATTTGCCTACAATTTTTCTTTTGGAATATTAAAGTTTTGGAAGTTTCTGCAACTGCTACCACAATTTAAAACCTTGAGTTTAACATTTATTCTCTAAACATATTATTTGTCTGCTAACTCTGTTCAACATAGGAAAATATCAGTACACTAATTGGTTTTTGTTTAAATTTGCTTAGACTACAGTAAGATAATTCACAATATATGTATCCTGAGACAAATATATGACTGTTTTTGTAGTAAATATTTATTCAAGTTTCATATGATTTTTTTTAAAAATCTTTTGCTGGCACTTTTGTAGGTGAATCCATTGGTACAAACTTCATGCCCCATATCATTACTGTTAATACTGGCGAGGTATGCTTCAGGGATATTAACTTCATTTGGTACAAGTGACTAATGAGTGTGCTTTATTACATTTTTCTCTCAAATATCTTGCATTATACCCTCAAGGGTCTGAAATAGACGGGTATATGAATTGTGATGTGCTGCATTGTGTATTGTGGTCTAAAAACATTTTTCTTTTGAAGGGCCACCTGTGTACTTTTGGATTTCTAGTTTCCTCCATGATTTGATTTGCCCCTTTTCGTTTGTCATGGCTGTTAACTTGTGTTTCATGTATTTGTGCTGACTCGTTGGTTCTATATCCAGAATGTAGTTTTATGAACAAACAATTATGTTTTTAGTTTCTACCAATATTAGAGTTTGATGTTGGAAATCACTGTAAATTTGGCTATAGTTATTATTCGAGTAAAAGAGAAAAAAAAAAACTCTTAAAAGTCGTGTGTGTTTTATTCTCCATTTGACAAGAAAAAGCCTTTATCAGTTTATCAGATATAAATGTGCTTTATAATTTGAGATGTTAATTCTTCTTGCAAAAGAGACAATTGAATAATGTTGTTTTTTGTTTTATGCTGTTGTTTCAGGACATTACAATGAAGGTGATATCTTTTTCCCAACAAGGACCTCGAGCTATATGCATCCTATCTGCTAATGGTGTAATTTCAAATGTTACACTTCGTCAACCTGATTCTTCTGGGGGAACTTTGACCTACGAGGTACTGCAGATAAATAACCACGTTATTACATGTGTTAATTTTATAATTTTCAAACTTGCCATCTTTATAATTGTTACTAGTTCAATTGTTTTGAAGTTTGTCATGCATAAATTAGTACTTCGTGCCATTTTATTTTGCCTCACAATCTAGGACTCTTTTTAAAATGAACATATATTAATGAAGTTTCACTCTTCATCAGCCCTGTTCCTGCTTCAATGTTTAATGTGTATTCCTCTTTCATGATGGACACATTATGTTATTTGATTTTCTGTGACATTGAAGATTGATTTCCTTGACCCTGATACTGACAAGTTTATGTTGCTTCTATTGCCTGCTTTTAAATGTGCTATTAATGTCAACAATGTTTGTTATAAATTAATTATTAATTATTTCCTTAAATTTTAGTAAGAATACAAGAGAGTGGTTTGAGAAAATGTTTTAATTTAATTATTAAACTACCACATTATTTTTTGTTCAAAAGTTTGTATAGGAAACAGGGAAAATAACTCTTTTTTGTTAATATTTTGTCACTCAATCACACTTGGAGATTGTAGTTATTCATTTGATTGTTGCTGGTATTAGGTTCAATATGGATGCTATAAAATCTTACGCGTGTTACTTTAATCTAGGGCCGTTTTGAGATACTTTCATTGTCTGGATCATTCATGCCTACTGACAACCAAGGAACAAGAAGCAGGTCTGGTGGGATGAGCGTTTCTTTGTCAAGCCCAGATGGTCGTGTTGTAGGTGGTGGAGTTGCCGGTCTTCTTGTAGCTGCCAGTCCTGTGCAGGTAAACATTTCATGATTGGTATTCTCAGTGTTGTTCATATGATCATGGGCACATAACTTGTTCTTTGGAGTTTCAGTGGGGGATATGGTTTGAGTGGTAATGACTGCACGTTGGATTTAAAATAGTCTTCAAAAAGGAGTTGTTGGTTTGGGAGAATATTTTCAATTTTCATTTCCTGATAATATTTTCAACAAATAGTTCATGCGTACATTGTTTTCTGTTTTCTAAAGCTTGTATTGTTCCCTGTACTAGCTTTTGAAAACAGAAAACAATATGAAAGTTTTGTAATTGAAACAGAAAATATAAATGAAAACAAAAAAATATCTTCTCAAACCAAATGGCCCCTAAAGGTTTGAGAAAGGAAAGAGGCTAGGATGCATGCTTACATAAAAGGCACAAAGGAATTGCAATAGTGTAACATCATCTTGTTCTGGTTACTTTAAAGAGTAAAGAGTCAATTTTGTCCTTTAAAGATAGAGTGACGACCAACTTAGACCTTCAAAAGATTGTGGCCACCAAATTGGTCTTTTAAGTGATCAATTTGACCACCATAATGGTTACTAGGCCTTTCTTAATAACCTTTTCTTAGCAGTTTTAACTGTTGTAACTGTTAAGAAAGATCTCTAGTCACCAATATGGTGGCCAAATTGATTAGTGAAGGACCAATTTGGTAGCCACAATGTTTGAGAACTAAATTGGTAGCTGCTTTTTTTTTGGAGGATCAATTTGACTCTTAACTCTTACTTTAAACAAAGTTGAGCAATTCTTCCTCAAATGAAGGATCACTTAAATGCCTTTATTTTCTCTGTTTATATCAGGTGGTGGTGGGAAGTTTCTTGCCAAGCAACCAGCAAGATCAGAAACCAAAGAAGCCAAAGTCTGATTATGCACCACCTATTGTTAACCCTGCCATTGCAGTATCTTCTGCACCACCACCTACTAATGGTGAGAAAGATGACGTTATGAGTGGACATCTAATGCAAAATCCAGGAGCCCTTAACTCAAACCTTACACCTCCTCCCTCGGCCTTCCGTAGAGAAAACTGGGTTAACATGCACTCAATGACAGACTCAATCAAGTCTGCTACCGATATTAACATATCCTTGCCTGATAGTTAAGTTGATGAACCAACATGCAATCAAAGTGTCTTCTAGTCTTGTTGACAACATTCATGACTGAGCTATTTATTTGATGTTTACCAGTGTTGTTCTTTATCATGTAGATTGTTTCAAACTTCAAAACTGTTGTCTATGACTATGAGCTTAGGATGATGAAGTAGTTGACTAAGTTAGATTTCTACAATTTTCTTTACCTACTAGAGAGCATATGATTTGTCGGCTGATTAGGTAGTGCTGCAATATGCAGTCGAACGAGCAGGCTCTGCTAATTCTGATGTAATGATTATTTGTTGGCCTATTTACAGCTGAATTCTTGTAGATTTTCTTGCTTAACCAAGTCATTTACTTCTGATGTTGTTTACACATTTTGTTTTTTTTATTGTCACGATATAGACCTGATATTTTCACCTGAATCTTAGTCTTGCTTTCATGAGTTCATTTGTTTGTTTGTTTTTTTAATTTAAAAATTCTGGATTTGCCATGTATAGGCAGTAAAAACCAAAGTTAGCCACTTAATTATTAAACTCGTAGTTGATACGACACAGTGTATTCTTTTAGTTTAACTCGTGGTTTTGAATGTGTTTGAGGAAATTTTATTGTTTATAGTTGAATATGATATATATAATAACTTTATTGTTTGGAGTAGCTGTACAATTGAGATTTTATTCACCAACTTAACTTTTGGTTTGTATTATTTTCGTCTTTCCAACTTGTCTTAATACTTTCATTCACTTGACTTTTGATTCTCGTTTTTATTACTCGTAAAATTTAGTTCTTTTAAATTTTATTTATAAAGATATTAGTCATTATTTTTTTTATAAATAATTGAAGTATATAATTTTTTTTATTAAGATATGCCTTATATACTAACTACCACATCAATACAAATAAAAAGGATTGATATTTATAAAGTAGGTTTTTTTTTGGTCAAATATATAAAAGTAGGGTGTTTTATAGCCATGTGCGAGTGAGTCATAGCCCCTTTGCGAGATTGGCCTGTCCAGCCCAATAGAATAGTGGTCCTCCATGGGCCTAGTCTTCATTGTGACAAAAAAGAGAAACATTTCTGAATAGCTTCTCATGTAAACCATGTTTTATTTCACTTTTTAAGTATACAAATTTCATAAAAAAAAATAACAAAATTTTCTAATATTACCCATGCCTCTTAATATAAAAACTTCTTCGAAATATTCTTTTGGTTCTTAATAACCTCATTAAAGAGTCAATAGTATTAATTAATTTTTCACAAAAGTAATCTTATTAGTCATTTAATAAAATAAATATTAATTAAGTAGAAAGAGAGAAACATTTACGAGTTTCAATAAAAATAAAAGGGTACTTTTGAAAAACTAGTACAATTTATAAATAAATTAAATCAATTTAACTACATGAACCAATTTCTTTTAAAACCTAGAATTAGTTAAGAGATTCTTATATTGAAGGACAAATGTAATATTATATAAGATATATGTTTATTATATATAAATGATTTGATTTGATTAAAAATATGATTATTATAAAAGGTTATACTATTCCAAGGTGAAAAGTTACAAAACCTAATTGCACTATCATTTTTTATTGTTTTAATTCTAATATTTAATACAATTTTCTCCCTAATATTTCCTAATTTATCTTTATCTCTCTTTTATGGTTGTAGTAATCAATTTCTTATAATGAAAACGTCCCAAAAAATGGCCACAAGAAAAGACCAACATTTCTAGGTTGTTTTTGTGGTCAAATATTGGTTGTTTAATGCTAGTCAAACATGGTCTAACAAGCTATAAATGGCTCTATTCACTCACCATGGCCTTGTTGTAACAACCATCATTTGAAATCCTTTTGTTTAGCTTTGCCTTAAATGAGCGAGTGGTGAGAAAGACAAAGACACTAATGTGAGACAGAAGTTAAAGGAAGAAGTAGCTTATAAAGAAAAAATAAGGAGGAAGAAAATGTAAGAGATAAAGAGGGTAACAAGAGAGAAGAATAGGAAGAAAGAGAGAGAGAGAGAAAAAAGAAAACATTTAATTACATATCATTTCTCTTTGAATAAATAAAAGTAAAATTTGAAAGAACATAAAGAGTTTAGGAGAGAGAAAAGCACCACTCTAGGTTTTTTCTTTCATGGACACCTAACCTTAGTTGTACACTTAAAGAAGTCATTTTTCATTTCCAAAACAAATTTTTATCCTTTTATATTTATTTAATAATAAAATACTATAATAACACCAACTTAAGTGATATAATAAAAAACAAAAATTAATATATTATAATTGAACTGGTCTAGGTTGAGGTATAAGGGCCAGCCTCACGATTGTCCTTAAAACTGTTAAAATGCTCAAGTTTTACACCGGTCTAGTAAGGATCTGATATTATATCTTCTATTTTAGTGGGAAATAAAGGTCTTGAAGTGATTCCCCGTACCAATAGCACCAACCTTACGCATTGTAGGGCGAAAGAGGGTGTCACCTGCAAGAACTCTCCGACGCTCAAGTCAGGGAATATTCAAGGGAGTATTAGAGCTTAAGCATAAGTTTGAGAGAGTATGTTCTACCTTTGTTACGTTGATACATGAGTATTTATACCTGGAGATAGTGAAAGAGTTTTCTTGCTTTCCAAGTTCTCCGTACACTATGTCAACACTTTTTTGATTCCTTGCACAAAGGTTGACACATGAAACAGATGTGTCTAAATGGCTCTACCTACCAATCAATCACTTTGCAGACTACTTATTCAGCACGCTGATACATAGGTCAACTCTGATCACCGTATATTAAGGGAATGACTCCTATCGGTGTCAATTATAGGACCTTTGATGCGATACCAGCATACCGGTGTTATTACACTAAACTATGTGGGATACTGGTCCTGAATGATGGATTTGTGATCCAATTACCGTATTGTCTATAGGCTGGTATTAAGATCGGATCAATAATTTATAAAAATGTGTAAATTAGAGGTTTGATGATTTAAATTTACTGTGTTTATTTAATATATTTTTTTGTGCCATTTTTTACATCGTACTTGTTTCTTGAAATTTTTTGGAGAATGATGTTTCCTGTTCTTGTTTCCGTATCTGTCCCTATATAACATAGTTTCCAATAATGAAATTCTATAAATATATAATAATTGTGATTCATAAGTTATCTAGTATATTTAAATTTTAAATACTTTTTATCTTAAAATTTTAAACTCCTTGGGAGTCTTCCTGAAAAGTTTGATGCCAAGTGCTGAGCCCTTGAAGAGGCTAAAGATCTCAACACCTTCAGCATTGATGAACTCCTTGGTGTGCTCAGAGTTCACAAAATAAAGTTAAAGCAGAAAAAGTTTACCAAGCCTACCACCTCCAAGAGCATTGCTTTGAAGTCAACAAACTTAAACAAGTCTAAAGCTCTCAAAGTTGTTGAGCCTCCAAGCTCAAATTCAGAGTCAGATGAGTGCAGTGAAGATACAAATGGAGAGCTAACTCTTATGACCAAGAGATTTCAATGGATGCTGAAGAAGAAGAAAGACAAACTTGAGAAATTTCAAAAGAAAGATCATAAAGGTAAATTTCAATCCAGACCTAAATTTGATAAATCCACTATAGAATGTTTTAATTGTAGGAAGCCAGGACACATGAAAGCAGATTGTCCTTTGTAATAACGTAATTTTTAAGCGGTAATTAAACAGTGAAAAATTAAAGTTTCTCAGAGAAATAAGAAATGAATCCTAAAAAATAGAAAATTTAATTATGAATACAAGGATATTTTTAGTCAGACTTAAAACGGAATTAAACGAGAATGGAACGTAGAATAGAATAATAAAATAAAATAAAAATCTTCTACAGTAAAATGCTACAGTAATCTTCTACAGTAAAATGCTACAGTAAAATACTACTGTAAAATGTCACATGAAAAATCTTGTGAAATGTAGAGAATTCATGAGAGTTCTCCATTTTTCCCACCGCCTCATGTCATTTTGAGCTGCTATAGTGATCTCCATTTTTCCCACCGCCTCATGTCATTTCGAGCTGCTACAGTGATTTGCTACAGTGATTTGCTACAGTAATTTGCTATAGTAATTTGCTACAGTAACCGCCATTGAAAGCCTATAAATAGGGCTCAAACCTTCCAAATTTCCTCAAACCAAAAACCTCACTAATCCTATAACCTTTCATCTCCCTCTTCAAGCTCTCAAAACCTTCATTGTCATACTTAAACTCTTTAATTTTTGCATAAGAAGAAATTACGCAAACTTGAAGATTTGAAGAAATACAAGGGAGTTTAGCATAAGGAAAGCTTAACGATCTTCACTTGAGGTAAGAAAGAGGGGATAGGATATTAAATACATAGAAATTAAGTTAGAATTGCTTGTTTAATTGTTTAGAAACTCATTAGTTAGATTTTAATTTAATTTGAATTAAATTGTGAAATTGATGCCAAATGGTTTGGAATATGATATTAAACAATTACTATAACATGGAAAATGTGTTTCCATATTCTTTGAATTATTAAATATTATGGAAAATATGTTTCTATATGTTTGAAATATGATATAAATATTATGGAAAATGTGTTTCCATATGATTGAATTATGATATAAATAATATGGAAAATGGGTTTCCATATTCTTTGAAATACAAACAAAGTATGCTTAATTGGTTGTTATAACAATTTTATTGTTACAATTAATTATAAAGGAATTTGATAATTTAATGCATTCATGCATCATATGCATTGGCCGCTCAAAAAATCCACAGAGGGGTTCTTTGAGGGGGTTCCCGGTGGGGGAACGCGCTCTGTTGAGCAACAGACCTCTGCGGTGGTTTTATACCACAACCGTCTTAAGGACTAAGCAGTGTGTCCTTAAGGGGGGTCCCGCAACACTTGTTATTGATATGATTGTATTGTTATCCGATGTTGGTGTTGCATTATGGGGTGCAGTATCGGTTGAATATCCGTAAAAATGTTATTGTTGGAAATCACTGCAGATGTTCCCACCAGAATGGATCCATCATGCATTTTCATTCATATAAAAGAACGGAATATAATAACATAAGTATAATACAAAATACTTGTTTGGCATCTGCATCGCATAGCATCCTACTTGTGATTGTGTATGTTCTAATTTGATTTCTATTTATTTGATATTTTATCTCACTCTTTCTGTTACTTGTGACAACCCTTTAGTGGTTAACCAGGAAGACATGTGACAAAGTGGATGTTGCTGAATATGGATGAATTATGAAGGCTTTTGATGATGATACTTGCTTGCGTGACTACTATTGCTGTATTATGTATATGCTATGTTTTGGTACTTTACATCTTTATATTTTATAAGATTTAAGTGCCTGTTGTAAAATATAATATGTATAAAACTCTGATGTTATGTATAATAATAAGAAGTCAATTATCACTTTGATATTGTATTAGTAACCTCTGGAATCAGGTTGTGAATCTCTTGATAATTACCAGGTGAAAAATAAGTTATCTATGAGATTTTATATGATGACGGTAATGATCTTGGGATTTGCAAGTTGACTCCAGGGCGTTACATCCTTTGCTTAACAAAGACAAGAAGGATAAAAGAGAGAAAAAAAAGTTCTTAAAGAGCAAAAAGGACTCATCACATGAGGTGATGAGAACTCATCCAGTTCAAATGAGTCTAAAGAGGAAACTGAGTCTGCTTAAATTTGCCTAATAGCTAATAAAGACTCAGATTCTAAAGCCAGCTTAAGTGACTTAGACTCAAAGGAAGTTTTCCTGAACTCAAAGAAAACTATGATATTTTGTTCAAAGATTTTTCAACACTTATGAAAAACTATAAGATTTTGAAAAAGAAACAAGTTGAAATGGTCACTGTTTATGAAAACAAAATTTTTAAATTAAAAGAAGGCAATCTTGATAAAAGCAATCAAGATGAGATGGAAGAAAAAGAGAGAACGCACCTTGAGGAACTATACAAACTCAAGAAAGAAAATGATTGCTTAAAAACTGAATTAAACAATTCTAAGGTCTATTGCAGCTCTCAAACTCAAGAGATCAACTCTCTTAGAAAACAAGTGAGCTCTCTCACTTCAAACCTAGCCAAGTTTATTAGTGGCACTTAAAATTTAAGCAAGCTTTTAGGGAAACCCACTAGTAGCCATGACAGACCTAGTTTGGGTTATGTTGAACCAGGTGATTTCAAGCAGTCTCCTTCACCTCCATTAGTCTCAAATAAACATAAGAATGCAAAATGTAATTACTATAAAAAGCATGGTCATGTAATCAAAGACTGTCTGAAAAGGAAGAAAAAAATTCAAAAAACACTAACCACATAGGACCCAAAAGAATCTGGGTACCAAAGATATTGATAATTCTTACTGCAAATATGCTTAAAGACAAGAGAAAAACATCATCATTGGTATCTGGACAATGGATGCTCACATCACATGATGGGAAAAAGGTCTATGTTCTTAGACTTGGAACGTTTTAAAGGAGGGACTGTCACCTTTAGAGGCAACTAGACCGAAAATATTGTTGGTACTGGTAAAGTTGGTAAAATCCTTTCTCCTATCATTAAAAATGTTTATCTTGTAGAAGGTCTAAGACACAACCTACTTAGCATAAGTCAATTTTGTGATAGTGGGTACAAAGTCTCATTTGATAAAGAGAAGTATACTATCATTAACCATGATGGAACCATACTCTTTTCTGCTAACAAACACAATAACTTGTACAAGGTTAATTTGAATGAACTAAACAATCAAAATGTAATATGTTGGTTTTTGAACTTTGAAGAGAGATGGATCATACATAGCTTGGGCGTGTAAGTCTAAAACATATTTCAAAACTTCATAAAAGGGCCTAGTTAAGGGACTGCCAAAAATCTCTTTTAATAGTTCCTTGCCTTGTGAAGCATGCCAAAAAGGGAAACAACATAAAACATCTTTTGAAAATAAAAATGTTGTTTCAACAACTAGACCCCTTGAACTGTTACATTTGGATTTGTTTGGTCCATCTTAAACTCAGAGTCTGGCAGGAAAGAAATATGGCTTTGTCATTGTTGATGATTACACAAGAATGACATAAGTATATTTCCTAGCCCACAAGGGTGAGTCTACTAAAGTATTTAAGATTTTCTCTAAGAAAATCTAAAATGAGAAAGTGATTGAGGTGAATCTAGTAGTTACATCTCTGTAGCTTAGATACCTACAACTTTGAAGAAGGGAGGAAAGGCTAGTTTGACACATATTATCCCCAACTATCAAAATACAAATCTTCCTTGATAAATTATCAATAATGGCAAAAAATACACGTTTTCTTTTAAAAGTTGAAGTTACTCGCATGCTTAAACTACCCAAAACTCACCTGAATGGGACCAAATTTTACCACAAGCTAGTATGTATTATTTCTAAACTGATAGTCTAAGTCTCATGCCAAAATTTTCTTCCAATTGGATTTCACGTATATCGAAAGATTTAGGCAAAAAATGATTATTTTACATGACATGTGATTCAATATGGGATAGTTTGGTACTAAACCACTTCCATAAACACATTTCTATGCCTACTTGGAACTTCTCTGCAATCTTATCCTATCCAATTATCCACATTCATCATACATTGCATAATGACCTAATTCAACACTAATTGCCATAGTTTTCCATTAACCATCATCACTATTAATTTCTCATCTATCAACCATCATGCATAACCATATAGAAAACATATTCTAAACCTCCAATGAGGTATCCAGTTACCTATTCCAATAGCAGTTAAATACATCATATATACAACTACAAAACAAGCCGACCAAGGCACACACACACACACACACACACACACACACATATATATATATATATATATATATATATATATATTATATCAAAAACTATACAAATATACATTTGCTATAATCCTTCCAAAGGACATTAAATAACAAATCTCCATTGGCACTTCACCAATCCTCTTCACATGCTAAATTCTTTGTCATATAAAAATAGTAAGAGGGTGGGCAATTATATGTTAAATGACAAATATTGACCGGATTATACTACTACCACACATCCTAGTCAATCAAAATACATACATCATATGCATCGTCATGGTCATAAGCATAACCATTCACACATTGCCATTTAACATCATTACAAAGTACAGTTGTTTACACAAATCAATCATCCTTAGCTGCATTACAACTCCCCTAACTCAAGGCTATAATGCATATGTATACGGATCCAAGTTTATTTAATGGGATTATACTACAGTATTTAAATTCTTAACATATATGTATTTAACATTTTTATCAGTACTGAACCACTTGCTAATTTACAGCACCTTCACTCTAAGTGACCGTGGAACCTCAACATAGGTGTTGCGGGCATCTCTAGAGCCCAATCTAGAGTTTCGGTGATTCCCATAGGAATCACTACAGGGTCTTTGCTTACCATCAGGCCGCCCTCCCATCTAGGCCCCTTATAGTTATGTGAGTAATTTTATGCAAATGCTATGTCAAACAACTATAATTATCAATAGACCTCTGATTATCATCACTAGGGGCTACCATTTAGTTACTATTACCAAGGCTTCCACAAAAAGTTGCATGAATGACATAGAATGCAATTACAATCAACCATAACAAACTAACTCTAGTTTGTCTAATATGATTACCATCATCATGCACCAACATTATCAATTCTCATTCATCATTGTTTATCATAATTTTACATCATCATAATCATTAATATATATCATCAAGAACATCATTTACATATCACAACATTCATTAAATTCCAATAATAATAAACAACAAAGATATCAATCAATTATCAATTCAATCATTGTCGTTGTTAACAACAATCATCATTATTCATCATTAACATCATTCACACAAAACATAATGGTATCCTTATTTGTTCATAATTCATACACTTAAAATATAATGCTCCCTACTTACTTACCCGAAATCGAAGATTCCATAAAATTTCACGCGTTTCAGCTTGACCCTCGAATCTGACCTATTACATAAATTACACCGACACTCTCTGATTAATTATTCATTTATCAATTCCATTCAAACTAACTAAATTCTAACTACTTGAGAATCCAAAACCTTACTAATTACTTCAATTCAATGAAATGAAAAGGATTTGGAAGCATCGACTAACCAAGCGCTCGCCGATAAGGGTTCCAGAAAGTAATTCGAGGTTCTAACAATACTTGTAGGTTCTGATATCACCTATGGTTATGAAGTTGAAAAGAATTAGGATTAGAACCAAGAATTGGGACCTTACACAAATATGGGTTTCCAAAAACCTTAGCTTTTGGTTATGGAAATATTGAAGGAGAAGCTGACAACCTTAGCCCTTGCACATGTGAAGGAGAATGAGGGAAGTGAAAGCTTCACCTTGTTTAACAATGGGGAAAAAGAAGAGAAGTTGAAAAAATAGATAATGGTGGGAGGTGGAAGATGCACGACCATAAGGGAGGAAAGGGGAGAAGTTTTTTTCTTTCTTTGTCTCTGTGAGGAAGAGAAGTGAATTAGTTTTAGGAATTACAGTTAGTTTGATAATTTCACTTGTTCGGTTACTTTCTGAACTAATCTGGTAACTTTAAGTTACCTTAAACTTAACCAGATTAATTTCATAATTAACTTACCCTGTTATAGTTTCCCTCAATAATTCTCGTTTATTATTTGGTTACTAACTATTTATCCTGTAATTTTAAATTAGGATGTTAAAGTATCTAAACAATAATATATTTAACAATATACTAAAATATTTTAAAATATATTGTTAAATATATTATTATGTAATATAATTAAAATAAATTATTCATCATATATAATAATACATTCAATAATTTATTTATTGTTAAACAATATATTTAATACTATTTATAATAGTTTAATATAATATTAAAATATAGTTTTTAAAATTATTAACAAAGGTTGATCTAGTTGGTTCTTAACTTGTGACCTCACAAGTTTAAATCTCACAAGTTTAAGGATTTTATTGGTGAGTGATCTATAAACGTTGTCTTGAGGCCTGACATGTTAACTCTAATGAGCGCCCGACACTCATGTGGTTTTGAATTTTTTTTTAATAATGATCATACATGTATAGTATGTATGGTTGTACGACGTAAATTTATCTCTCTCACTCTTACCTAAGACAATTTTTCTCATAAAATACATTATATATATATATATATTGTTTATGTTGAATGGTAATTTAGAGCATACCTGTGGGGAAAAAAAAACCATTATAGAACTCTCTCCCTGCCTACCCAATCAATTATGAACAAAATGCAAAAGGGACCAACCGTTACAGCATAACCACCCCTTTTTCAATAAAGTAAAAAAGAAAAAAGAAAGGAAAAAGGTTGAAAATTAATTTGGCGAAGAAAAACAGAGGGAAAGCGGAATGCAGCAGTGAGGGTTATGGCGGAAGTGTTGTATTGGATCTCAACCTTTCTTTTCATTTTGACCCTTCTTTGTATCCTCGGTTACCAGGTATATATAAATTCCTTTCAATTTTCAATGCCCCCTTTTTTCTTTTTCTTTTTCTTTTTTGTTGCATTCGTTCTTCATTTTTGTGAATCACCATGATTAACCTTTTAATTCTGCTGCAATCGGGGAATAAATTTTATATATATATATATATATATATATATATATATATAATTGCTTGGAAGCTTTCTTTTTTTCTCAATTAAATGCTTCCCATATGAAAAAAAAAAGTTTTTTTTTAATGGGTGGAATAATTTATTTTGAAGGTACGAGGCCATGAGATTATGTGACTTCTAGTTTGTTTTATGTTGCATTTGATGCTACATTTTTATTTTATTTCTCATGTATCTTGCTAATAAAAATTTGTATCCAGTGAAGAACTTTTCTGATTCTTGTGTTCAGTGATTACCTTTCCCTTGTGTATTGTTTTGGTGAAATCATTTATATGATTAAGGACCCTGAATCTCTACTTTTTGCTTCTTTGGCTTGTGGCATGCCTCTGAAAGAAAGTGATCATCATTGAAAGCTTCTTTTTATTTTTCTCTCATTAACAGATTAATGGCTTTGTTCTATTTACTTTGAGTACTATTATTTTGGCAATTCCAGTTGGATATGTGTGGCTCTGCAATCTCATCATCATTGTTAATTGTATTAGTTCCTGGTTCCTATGAAATCCCCCTCCCAAAATTTTCTTACTCACTGAAGGTAGTGAAGTGTACAATACAAGACTACAAGTAGTAAATATTTTAACCCTCAAAACTACCTCTAATTATATCAATGGGTTAAAATTAAGTTTTAAAAATATAAATATTAAACCAGCAGCTTTGAGATACGATGAGATATTGCTAGTTTTTTGTTTTTTATGATTAAATTGCTGTCTTTAAAGTTTGAAATCTTTGTTCGATTGTTGGCTACCATCCATAAGTGCAAGTGAGAAAAATTGCTGCTTAATATTTTATAGCAAAACATATTTGACATCCCCTGAAATTTCTTTTGCAGCTTATATTGTTGGTGGACCTGGAGTTTGATTATATCAACCCATATGATTCAACATCTAGGATAAACCAGGTTATCTTACCAGAGTTTGTCATCCAAGGAATCTTCTGCTTTACCAATCTTATAGCTGGATATTGGTTTATATTCTTGATATCTCTCCCTTGCCTGTATTACAATGTGAGATTGTAAGTTTTTTTTTTGGGCTTTCCTTCTTAAAAAGTTTGTGTTTTATTAATTCTGTGTTAAATTTAATGCTGGATTTTATTATATTTATACAAGGAAGGATCAAAGCAAAGGAGAAGATGATGTTGTTTCATATTTTCAGATGTTATAGACCATAAAGCTTTTTAAAAAGCTAAAGTAATTCTTCTTTAATTATTTCACATGAAACTTAAATTGAACCAGTGGAGAAACAAAGGCATACACCGGAAAGGCAACATTTAAATTGTAATTGAATTAATTCTATCCCAACAAGGGTTTCAAGTCCACGTACCATGACTTCATGCTCTTTAATATAATGCTGAAGTTGTTAATTTTAAATTATTGAATATGTGTCATTAGGATTCTCAATCTTCCTGATGGGATTTGCATTTGTGTTGATTTAGGAGTTGAAAAAGGTTGGTTTCTTGAAGCAAAACTCAATAAAGTGGAATGAATGTGTCAGATTTTGGGATGTGAAACTGATGGGGCTTGTGTCCATTTGTGTAGCAGATCAAGTATTGTACATGGGACCATATAAGTCAGCCTCATGGAAATTATATAATAGATGAAAGAGAGGTGATATACTGGAGAGTGCTTAAGGGTCGGGGTGTTGTACGTGAGAGAGAGACGATTGGTTATCAGGTGTATTGGTAGTCATGATGGGAGAATGGGAGTAGATCAGTGAATTGCATTAGCATTGGGGATCCACCATTTGCTTTGGATTTCCATTGAATAAAACAATTCAAGCCAGATTGTTTTCTGGTTTTCTATATCAAAAACATTGTCTGAAGGGTGATCTGATGCCTTACAATGACAAATGTTAGTGATTACATGGTTTGAATGTAATGGGTGCTGTCCGGACTTTTGGGCTGCCACTTGCTAAATGTAAGAAGAACAAACTTCGTGTGGCTGTTCAAACAGTTTCCAATGCTTTGTATTTGAGGGATAACCTTGAAACCCTTGAACAAACACTGTAGACTCTGATAATTATTTTTATGACAAAAATCCCCCCAAACAGTTGAGACATATTCTGCCATGCACATACACTAGGAAGAAACAAGACAGTCAACTCACAAGTTAAAAAACACGATTAGAAACTTGTTTAATCAAAGGCTAATAAAATTTGAGTTGCATAACTACAAAAGTTTTGTCCCAGTTGAAATTGAACTATAGTTTAGAATTTAGATTATGTTTTGATAGTAGTATGTAAGTAGCTTGCTCAGCAAGCCTTTCCTCTTGTATAAATAGATGAGCTTATGTACTCTTTCCATTATGAAATAACACTTTCAGATTCAGTTTCAATTCTATTTTCTATTTTCTACTTTCTCTCATATTTTCCATATTCTTATATGTTTGAGTCTGGAAACTTTGGAGATGAAAATTTAAGCCTTTCTGCTTTGACAATTTATTGTCCTATCTGTGTAAAACATAGGCTACATTGCCATCTCAAACAATATCTTAAGCATACAATATGTTCAAATGTATGGATAATTAGATAGCATTTTTGAACTCATAATTTCGAACATCTTGCCATTAAAACGGATGTTTGCAGAGTATAATGTAATCCTGTAGGAGATAATGAAAGGAATTCAGAAAGCATCTTCATTTGAATAACTCTAAAATGTGTACTGTTGTTACCTATTCACATTATTTCCAGCTTTTTGCTACACCTCATATGACATGGAAGCTAATATCAGGTATGTCAAAAGAGAGCACTTAACAGATGTTACTGAAATTTACAACAAGCTGAATTGGGAAAAAAGGAGGCGGCTGTTCAAAGTTGCATACCTTATTGCGGTATTTGTCATTTCTATAGTAAGGTATCATGATTAGAAATGCATTCTTGTTTGAACTCTGCTGTTCTAATTCAAAGGAAACGTTGTTAACCTTTCTCTCATCTGAATGCATTTTAGCCTGGTATGGACTCTTACTGAGGATGTGCATTAATTGGGGGCTTACCTTCCATGCCTTCTGTAAGTTTCCACTACCTTTTTGTTTGAGGGTTATGTTATTCTTTCTATAAATATATCAGCTAATTAAATTCTTGGATTAGGCTGATACATTCAATGCATTGTGGGCAAATCCATCTTGTGAGCTGAATTCCAAGAGCAAAGACCATGGTGAGAGCCATCTGTGATGAGCTGAGCTCCTTAGAGTGGACATGTGACAATCCATATTGGTGCTTAAAAAAGAAAGAGAGGAAACCCAGCTTGAGAAGGTGTGATTTTCTAAGTGAAATTTTAGATTTTTTTTTTGAGTTAAGAGTGCTTTAGGAATTAAAAAAGTTATTTTAGCTCATAGTGGTTTAGGTACAAACATAAACTTCTTTTGTGTACATTGTTTACTGTCTTTTCCTTTTTAGCTTCCTCAGCTCGCAATCCTAAGAGTAGCAGCAGCAAAACACCAGAGACTGACAATAACAACTTTTTTCTGTTTAGTTTAAACCTTATATATGAGAGATGTAATAGTATCTAATTATTTATCCAAGGTGTTGATATCTTCATAAGCTGTTAAACATTTATTGGTTACTATGATATGTCTATTTACAAGTTCAAAATAATGTTTCGGTCTTGTATCATCGATAGGGTTACCATATCTGAGGTATTATCCGCTTTGGTTATCGTAAGTCTTAAGGGTTTGTCCTTGTACAAGGCGTCTTAGTGGTTCAAGAGAAGGGAGTGTTTAAACTCCCCTTGGCCCCGAGTTCTATGTGATAGGACTTGTGGATGGAACAGAAGACCTACAATCGAGCTTATAAGAACTGTTGGTGTTACGTGTAGGCAAGGAATGTTACTTGTGAGCACCGGCCATTATTACCGTGTACACATTTCTCAATTTAACCTTTGTACTAATTATCAACTAATAACAAGGTTGCAATATTAAACATATATGAGATATAAGGTAAAATTGGATAGAGGATATAATAGATGTTTAAAATCAATTTCTATGACAACAAGAATGAGAATTGTATTTTTTAGGGTGAGTTTGGAAGAGTTTATAGATAATTTATGAAAATAGTTTATAATTCTTGACTTATTTTAATAAGTTATTTCATGTAGTTTATTAAATAAGTTATTTTTAATGTATTTCAATAAATTTTACAATCAAATTTATTATATAAGTTTTTATTTAAAAATAACTTTTTATATAAATACTTATCTAAGTTGCATATTCAAATACACCTTAAGCTATTCCTCTTTAATGATAAATAAATGAATGGCAAATAATCAATTACCTTATAGAACTCGGTGAAAAGTGTGGATGGTTTCCACATTAGTAAACAAAATACTTCATACAAGTATTGATTTTGGTTTCTAAGATCTTTTGTTTAATTAGTCTAATTGTTCGATTTTATAATCAATTTTTTTGTTAATTCTTTTTACCTTAAATCCATAAATTCCTTTTTAATTTAAATATTAGAGGCTTAAGACAGATTTGAAATGGAAAATGGTTTTAAAAATTAAAGAGCCGTTTGGATTGTGAAAACGATTTTTGTTCTGATTTTTGTTTTCAGTTTTAATTATAAAATTGTCATTATATTTTTTTACTTTCAAAAGTTTATACTAAAAAAAGTAAAAACAAGACATGAAATCAGGAAACAGAAAACAAGATACAACTTTATAATTAAAATGAAAACATGAAACTTTTTTCATAATTCAAATGATGAACTTTGAAAGATTTTTGTAAAATGTGAGGCTTAGATTCTCAAGTTGGCAAATTTATTTATTTTTTTAAAAAATTGGGATGAAATACGCATGATTGGTGAAATTGGAGTAGAATATTGTTTAAAATGATTTAATAGGTTCATTGTTTGGATATTATTATATGAAAAAAAAATTTAAAACATTTGAGGGTTCAAGAGTTGTGATTTCGGAGATAAATAATTTTTAAAAATTTTCTCATTATTCAAAGTTCAAAAACTTAAAAGTTATTTTATTTTTTATTTGTTTGCATTCGTATCTTATTTATTTATTTTTTTCTCATTTTCTCATTCATCCAAATAGTGTGTATGAGATAGGAGAACCAATTGTAAGACTCTATTGTAGTAATATAAATAAAACTAAAAAATACATAACACCGTATTATGATTGCAAGGTATGCATAAAAGTACATGATTGTAACAATGTGATAATTTTATCATTACTTGGCAGTTTATAAACAAATTGCATTGTTAGTACATTTCATTCATCAAATTCTTATAATAATTTAAAATTTATAGGAGTACATTTGAGTTAAAACGATTAAAAGCATAAAATTATATGTTGAGTATTGTTAAAGAATTAAGATCCTCTTATATTGATAAGTAACATATGTGACACTCATTTAAGAAAACAAGGGAATTTTTTTTTTCTGAAACTCCATTCAATCTAGGATAGCCTTTTGCCGGCATACGGGATACGACATGGAAACTGACCTTCAAATTATGTTATATATGCTGGTAGACGATGTTGGATCTTAGCCTTAAGCGAGATATCAGTACCACATGACGACTCAGAGTGTAACTACCCTCTTGTCCATATACTGCCGGATTATCACAACATGACAAGAACTGACACATGCATATACATACGTATTCATTCATGTATCTAACAATATCAACCTAATATTCGTCATCATGCAAGTGCATGCCGGTCAGAGTCATTATACATATATATATATATATATATATATATATATATATATATATATATATACCATATCTGCCAAAAGAGCTGGCTAAGGCTATGACATCAAAAGCTATATAATATCCTTATATGCACATTGGAATCCATCTTAGGATTCATACACCATGCGTCTCATATAACATCCTAAAATTTATAAAAATAATTAATTGAGAGGGATAAATGGTAAATAATTATATATGGGTTGATACATGTCCCAAAAATTTAAAAATAATTAAATTAGGATATATTATAGATATTTATAATTTATAGAGACTAAATGAGACGAAATTATACCCGATTAAAATATGAGTGTCAGACCAAGTATCTCCAATTGAGATGCCGTTGGTCAAAGTTGTTGAGAATATTATGGGGAATCCGAACATGTCTTCAGAATAATTTTTGGATAAAGTATTGAACCCGTAGTGATATCCTGTATGTTATAAAACGATAAAGTTTAATGAAAGGATTAAAATTTAAAGCAAAACCCCCATTTCTCTTCTCCTTTTCACGTTGGCCCTTTCTCCCTCTCCACTTCATTTTTCATTTCTTCTTCTCTTCCCCTCCTTCATGAGCAAACCGTCCACCTCTTCTCCTATACCATTTCTTGCAAAAATTAACTTCTAACCCAAGATTCATGAAGGATTAATGGACATAGGAGCAAGCTTGGCTCTCCTCTTTTTCCTTTTCCCTCATTTTTGAGTTTGGCTTTTTGGCTTGGAAGAGAGGTATGATTTTTGAATACCCATGGCTTTTGTTTATGGTTTTTGAGTTATTGAGGTATTGTAATGAGAGGTTAAATGTTGTTTTGATGAATGGAGATATGTAGAACCAAGCCCTAGGTTGGATAATCCTTGGGGATTCATTGTTGTTCTTAATAATGAATGTGATACATTATTGCTAGCCTAAGGATGTTTGAAATGAGGCATTGATGTAGTTAGAATTGATGATTGTGAGTTCTTGTGAAAACCCTAGAAATTAGGATTTTAGGGCTTTGGGAAAATTTTGAGAAAATTATGAGTAATTGACATTGGAGAGGTTTTATATAGGAGAATAGGTTTTTGAAGGAGTAATATTAAATTATTGATGTTGAGGGTAGATTAAAATGGTAGAGAACCATGGATGATGAAACCTATAAATGAGTATTGTCATAAGTGTGAAATAGTGAGTGTGAGCACTAAACCATAATGGTGGTGATGGATTAATGAAGTGAAATTTTTGATTGATGATGGCTTTGAAGAGGCCATGTTGGATCATGTTGAACCTTGAGTGGCAAAGATGACAATTGGATGGGTTATGTGATATTGGATGCCTTTTGATGAGGGATATGATATTGTTGATGATTGGGTGTGGCGTACCCTTAAGATTTAGAGAATCATGGTTTTGGAAAAGGAATTCTTGAAACCTAACACAATGATATGAATTGGTGTCTTAGCAAGTCTAGGATTTGATATTAAGCTTTTTGATGAGCTAGCAATTGTTTAGATTTATGATAGTGCCTTGTGATGGCTCATAAATTGAATACATGTATATTTATGTGTGTTGGTAGGAGATTATATTTTGGACAATGTGGCAGAACTTTCAGAGTGTTCAAATCATTGCGGTTCTTCTCTTGAGGTAAGAGAAGAGTTTACATTTCAATTGCATGAGTTGAATGGTTGATGGTTAATATATATGATTATACTCATGCTTGCCTTGCCATAATTATTTTGGAATTATGGGATGATTGACAATGTGATGAATGATGTGCTTGGCAATTTGTTGATTTTTGGGAGTTATATATATATATATATATGTATGAGATAATAATGAATGTGTAGTGGTCCCTTGATGGGAATTGATGCGTTTGTAATGAATGATCCATAATGAAATGAAGTATGAATGGTTTGGGTCATATTATAGCTCACAAAGTGCATTTTATGCATAATCAAGGAAGTGGGTAGGTGATATTCTTATTTAATAGGCTAAACTTCATGTAGCGGTCATCCAAATTCCATAATATATGTATGAAACTTGTGTGCATGGTTGGTTATGTCCAAATAAGCCTAGTTTACAATTTGACATGCTTGGTTTAGCTAAAAAGGGGCATGAATTGTCACTAGAGAATATCTTGATCTAGAAAATGAGTTATTGGATAAGAGTTGTTGGAGCAAGTCACATTTGTATATGTGAGTATAGGTCAATGGAGAGTTTGGACCAAAACTTAGCCAATTGTATTTTGGTATGTCATGTAAAATGCCCAAAATATGCATAAAACTATCCCATAGCTTAGATTTTGATTGAGATGGAATTTGAGCTTGAAACTTTTCCACATAATTGATATTAGGGTAGGTAAGTTATGTATAAAATTTCATACAAATTGGAGTTGAATAGCCTAGTGAAAAGGGGTCCCAAAGTTGGCAAAAACATAAGGGCCAAAAAGCTGCAGAATGGTGCCTACAGCAGAGCCAACCATGGCCAGTGGTTAGCACTGCCTCAAAACATGAAAAAAATGTCATTCTGGTGGTTTGGACAGTGCCAACCACGGCCAGTGGTTTGGCCACTGTCAAGATTTTTCTAACTGCTGCTTTTCCCTTGCTTTTTAGGCCCGTTTGGGTATCCTGATGACATTTTTGGCCTTCAATTTCCTCATGAAAGTTATAGATAATTATGTTACGGAGGTGTGAAAATTAGTCGTACCCTAATTGGAGTTGTTTAACTCTCATTAGGCATAAAATACCAGACCCACTGCACTATAAAACTCAAGTTTAAGAGGGTCTTGAGCCCAACTTTGTATGATTGTCAAATTGGGACTAACAGGTGATATTTGTGACATGTCCCAATATTTTTGAAACCAAAAATGAACTTCCCTTATATCCCTTGGTGTTAAAATTGAATTGAGTTTGTTATTATTTAAACTTTGTTTCATCATGCAATAACTCATGATTGCAAAGGGTATGTGATTGTGGTGTGTCTAGTGGTGTTTTGGAGGTTGTTTTATAAAATAGGTAAAATATGTATTTGTCTAAGATATGTCATGGGAGACATGAATATTCCACCACTAATGATATATTATGATGAATGATAATGGAAGATTAAATGAAATTGATGTATAACACACCCTTGTAGGATGATGAAACTAATAAGGGATGATTGCATGATAATGTATTTATTTTAAATCGATGAATTAGAGATGATATTGATAATGGATAATGATGGATGATATTGTTGATCTTTTCCTTGAATAAAAGGATGATTGTTATTATTGATGATTTGTTGAATGTCATTATGTTTGATACAAGTGTGATCTTGTATGTGTGGTTTGAATTGTATTGGTGAATTGTTGTGAATGCCACACTAATATATGAAATAATGGTAATGATCAAAGAGATGAAAAATCCACTAAGAAATTATGTGGTGATGTTAATGAAAGATTGATGAATGTTATTGATGTTTGTGATGCCATTGTGAATGTTGCAAGTATTGAATTGCAAGTATTGACTTGCATGTACGATATAAGTATGTTAAAATGGAACGCCACACATAAAACTTGAACACAATGGCTAAAACCAACAATGATAAAATCCACTAAGAATTGTATGGTGGTGCTGGTGATGACGATGATGATTGATGACTGGCATGGTAGGATGCATAGTGTGAGAATGCATTTGATTCGCATTGCATTACATCCATGGCATATCATACGTTGTCTATGTGGAATGGTAGGGGTTCCAATAGGCAAGCCCAGTGGGAGGGTGACCCAGTGCACAGGTAAATTGCTGTTGTTCCCTAGTGATTCTGGGAATCATGAAGCTGCCCTTAGATTGGTGGCGAGACACCCTATGTGGCAGGCCCTGTGGGCAAGCGACTCTATGATGAGCAAGTTACCTCGATGTCCAATGGGGCACGACTTTCTCAATGTGTGTTTGGGAGAGTCCTATAGCACTTATGGCAAGTGAGGCCATGTTATTGATCCGTAAGTCACGGGGTGACTAGTCCTACATATGGGCGATAAGGGTTTGGTACCAGTAAAATTGTTGAACATGCATGATTTGAGATATAAGTGTACACTTTTACTACTGTAGTAGGGGCCTAGTAGCACACCTATGCTTGACCCACATTTGGTGCTTATTCCCACAGTCGAATCCGTATTTGTTGTTGATAATTTTATTATGCATATGCATTAGCCTAAGAGCATTTGCATATAGCATAGAGATATGCCAAAAGGTGATGATGATTGATGATGATTGAGATTGAGATATGACGATGATGAGATGGGTAAATGAATACCTAAAAGACAATATGTAAAATATAAATACAACGAAAAGATATTAAATATAATGATGTTGTATGTGATGGCCCAATGTGATGAAGGGCTTGTTTGTCTATAGTTAATGACAATGATGTTGGCCCATTATGGCATTGAGAAATGATGTGTATGTGTGTTGCTTTTATATGAATTGATTGATGAATATGTTATATGTATATGTTGGTGAATGAGTTATTATGGTGAATATTGATGATTTTAGCAAAGCATACATGATGTTGATATGCATATGCACATAATCTCAATTGTATTCATATTCATCATTTGAAATGTATAACTCACTCTCCTATGTTGTCCATTTTTAGAATTAATGCAGGAATATCATGGGATGAGATGGTGATTTTAAAATAGAGCTTTTGGGAAGGTAAATAGTGGTAATGTAATGCCTTGGCCGACAACGATAGTAATTTATTGTATTGTGAATAAAGTGTGCATAATAATGTTAATAATCATTGATGTTGGTGGATGTATTGATATTTTGGGCATTGGAATTTATACCCATTTGATGAATGAAATGTGTTGGTCATGTAACCCATTTTGGGAATGTATAAGTGTTGATGATATATGACTTTGAGGTTGAATCGAATATGGTCAATTATGGAATATGGATATTGGAGATGTATGTTGTATGACCATATAGATGTACATATAAATATAATTTAGGCAATGCATGATTATGATTTATATGTGAAAATAATTATGGCCTAATAGGCTGGTGTTATGTAATTGCATGCTTTGTCGAACCTTTTCTCATATCTTCATATATGGGACTAGGCATGTGCCCTGTATACATATTCTTCTTCCGCTGTAAACTCTATTGTTTTTGTATACAATTATGGGCGATTTATCTTGTGATCCAGTTATAAATTATTAAATCTCACTTTTCGGTCTTCTGTGGTTTGAGTCTTGATGTAATCGTTGAGGCGTTTTGAAATTATTTTAAACGTAAAAAATTTACTCATATTTTTATTATTTAATTATCTTGATTACATCAGGATTTGGGTCCGAAAGACCGCGGTATGACATCTCACACTTTCACTAATCCTTTTCACTTTCTAAATTCACCACATTATAAAAATTGGCGCATGGGTGAACATATATATGTTAAATGACAAATACTAAATTGGATTTGCCATGACATACTAATATCTATCCAATTCAAATACAATTTAATCCATCATAATCATAATCATCACATTTAATATATTTATCAATTCATCAACTATTGTTCATTAATCCGACATAGCTCATTTCATCACCATCATTATCACTTAACATATAATCACATACATATACATCGTCTCATATGTACATCGCAAATGTCAACATGTATAGCTGCCTCGCAACATTCAAACATCCTCAATAGCTGTCTCACAGCTGCTCAATATCACAGTGGCTGCCCTAGCTTTCGATGCACATCAATAGGTGTCCCACAACTTATCAATGTCACCACGGCTGCCTCGTAGCTATAATGCATATGCATACAAATTTGACTCTAATGATGGGATTAATACTATAGTATTTAAATTTTCTCGACATATACCCATAGATCTTTTTACCGGTACCGAACCACTCACCCATAATGTAACACCAGTCACTCTTAGCGACAACAGCACCTTAACACAGTTGTTGCAGGCTGACCTTGAGTCCAACTCAAAGGCGGCTATGGAATCTGAAGAAACCACTACAGGATCTGTGCCAATCCAAAGGCCGTCTTTCCATTTGGGTCAGCACCACAAGCCCACTGCAGTCTTGTGTGCATCTGAATACAAATGTCATGCTAAACAATCATCCATCATCAATGAGTCACCTGATTACCATCATCAGGGGCCACCCACCAAGGGTCCATATCCAAATCAAAATCAACAATGGCATGTAACAAATCATTCACGTTCTCAATTCATATTATTTATTATCATCATCATACATCATATTCATTTATTGCAACCTTATGTAAATATCATCATAATCATCATCTTCAACAACAACATGCATGAACGGAAACCATCACATATCATTCATAGTCAACAATATCATATTTCTTAATCTTTGATCATATGGGGATAGCTACTCCACACCAGTACATACATATCAAACATATCAATCAATTTCAATTTATTCAAATATAAGTCTATCCCTATCCCTTCATAACTCATGCATTTAAAATATTATGTTCCCTTATTTGGAATCCGAGATTCCTAATCTCACACTTCTATTCTGGTCACGTTCCAACAACAATCCTATAATCAAAATATATCCCAAAAAAGACTAAATACCCCCATGCAAAGTGATTAAAACTCCAGCATGCATAAAAACAAAATCAGCAGCCATGCATGTAAGGATTGAGGATTGGTTAGCTTAACGATGATCGCGGCTATACTAGCGAGATAATTTGAGGGGAAAGTGAGAGCTTGTAAGAGAGAAATGAAGAAGTTCAATTCTTGCTTCGCGCAAGAAAAATTGAAGAAATGATAGAGGTGGTGAGGTGTGGTTTTGTGGGTTTGAAAGGAAGGAGAAGGAAAAGAAGCAAACTCTATTCCTTAGTCATATGCATGTGATAGGGGAAAGAAAATAGGGTAATTGAAGGCTTTTATAATTGAAGGGAAAAAATATCCTTTAATTAATTTGACATTCCCAATTAATAAAATCAAGATGTTACAATTTTTCCCTCTTACAAAAATTTCATCCTCAAAATTTAAAGTATTATTCATCTCAATGAAACAACCTCGAATACTGCTGTCTCATCGAGTTTTCACGCTCACAAGTCAATGTAATACAATTTCCCTGTCTCCAAGCTACCTTCACTGAGGGAATCTCTTTACTTATCAAGCGCTTAATCGAATACTCACCAATATAAGTAGGCTCAACCGATATAGTCAAATTCTCCTTAACTTCAACATCATCATTAGCCATTACATGAGTAGTATCTGACACATACTTCCTTAACTGGGATACATGAAACATATTATAAAGATTGGCCAATTAAAGAGAGAGTGCAATCTGGTAGGCCATAGAACCAATCTACTTCAAGATTTCATATGGTCCAATGTATCTCGGGCTCAGTTTCTTGCTTTTCAATACTCGACCAATACCCTTATGAGGTGATGAGGTAAAACCTTTAGGAACATGAAATCACCGACTTGGAACTCAAGCGGTTTCCTTCTACTATCATAGTAGCTTTTCTGTCTATCTAGGGATGCCTTTATTTTCTCATGAATCATTTTAATTTATTCTGTAGTTTACTGCACAATTTGAAGCACTAAAGTCAAACTTTCACCAGTCTTAAACATTCCCAATTGTCATGTTGAGACTACTAACGGGGTTGAACTAGATGTAGGAAAAATTTGGAGGTCTAGCAAGTATAAGGACCAGTTCACCCTAATTGCACCACTATACGATGACTGGGTCTGCCACGTGCCCCGAGAGCGGTTTTTCTTCATGTATAAAATTCATTTCACCAAAGTGGGACTATGGCTCCACTTTAATAAATTCTAGATTGGGGTGGTCAAGATTTTGGATATCAGCCCTAGTCAATTACACCCTAACGGATGAGGCTTGGTCCCATCCCTAGAGATCTTGGCCAAACACCTGGGATTTACTCTCACCGTTGCCATATTCTTTCATTGTGCTCATGTGCTAAACTGAGAAAATCCTGGTGGAGGACTGGGCTTTATAAATCTCTGATGTCAGAGTGAATCGTCAAATTTAAAGCCTATGTAGAATCGACCAAGACAGTCGGTGTTTTATTTAAACATTCATTCTTTAAGGGTTTTGCCAAAGACGATCATTCCCTTTTCTAGAAGGATGAAGAGGGGACATTCTTATTTCATATTGGCTAGAAACACTAATATTTTTTAATGGAGAGCTCAACATATATTGTTGAAGGGGGAAAATGTGCGAGGGATCCAGGGCAGTGGTGGATGCCCTTCACGAGATATCCTGGGAAGCTCCTCTAAAGTGCCGCTCATTACTTGGGACTAAGGTAACAAGGAAAGAATACCTCATGTAACACCCTCGGTTAGATAAGACAAATCCTTTTGTAGGTTCATCCTATTTAACTGAGAGTGTTAACAGTTTTCAGAAAAAGTGAATATTTTTTTTAAATAAATAAGTACGTGGCAGATCAGTGGAAGCAATATTGTATATATCACATAGTCAATCATAAACTGTAAGTAATTGTACTCTTAACAGAATAGGGCACGCAGGCACCCTTAAATATTATACAGTCATCCGGTGTCTGATTATCAATAACAAATATTCTATCCTTAATGATTGTTCTCAATGGGTTCAGCGTATTGCTGATCTTCACACTCGGGTTCTTGAGTTTCTAATTCCTCTGAAAAATGGTCAACAGTAAGGGTGAGTATAACCCAAGACCCTGATTGGTTAATCCGGTGCGGACATAATCTAGTTAACATACAATGTCACATAGATCATACATTTAGCATATTCACAGTTATAACAATCAAACATGTTGTCATCACATAATCGTATATTTTGCATATTCACAATTATAACATTCAAGTATATTGCCATGAAATAAATCGTACATATAACATATTCATAATTATAACAATCAAATATGCTGTAATGAAATGCATGAGTTTGGATTTATTATGATTTATCTTTGATTAAGTCTCATGATGCATGTGGGCCCAATAAATCGTTTCATCTTCTTCTCATTCTTTGGAATATCACCATTCCAATCATCTAGAGCGATCAGGGTCCGCCCAAGCTCTGGTACAAATGAACTCATTGGTTCTCATCATTGATTTTTATATATATATTTGAGACTTGGATCCCTACGATCATAGTTACACTCCGTCATTTAGTCAAAGTACACCAGAATTATTCGTCTCACCCGGCTATCAGGGCGCGACTCTGATGCCATTGGGTTTCCGTTCCAGTTGTACTCCCAAGATTCTTCATGGAGATCGAACGTGAGTGTCCTCCACTGTACCAAGTGTATGCTCTAGAGGTTTTTCTTCTTCAAAAATATTTTCATGATGCGAAATGCATTTATCTTATCAATTGATTCCTTGGGTATCTTATGTATTTCCAGTCTTATCATATCATTTCCAAGTTCTTTGGATTCTATCAATTATTTAAACATTGTAAGTATATCTATTATATGTAGTATTTTCCATAAGGAGTAAAATAATTTATTTATATAATTACGCATAATTAAAATGTTAACAAGGTTTATAACAATAAAACTACTACTAATAATAACAATATTGAGATTAATAATAATAATAGAATAAGGATAATAATAATAATTATAACTTCTCATTAATTTAAAAAGTATTAAAAAGTAGTTTCTAAATGAAAATCCAAGCGAAAACCATTAAAAATAGAGTTTTCCGAGTGAAACAGGGGCAAATCCGAGTGAAATATGTATGATTCCGAGTGGAATCATACTGAGAAGGGTTCTTCCAACGTTATGGTTAAAAATCCGAGTGAAATGATACTGGTAAGTTATTTTCCGACTGAAATAAGTTTAGGTCCGAGTGAAAATGAACTGGAATGCTGTTTTCCGACTGGAATAGCTTGAATCCGAGTGAAATAAAGCTGCGCAGAGTTTTCTTAAAGGAATTTAATATATATTCCGAGTGAAACAGAAACTAAAATGATTTTTCTTAATTAAATAACCTAAATTCTGAGTGAAATAAATTTCTGAGTGAAGTAATACAGGAATCCGTGTGAAGTCAGTAGGAAAATGGTTTCCTGAGTAGCATTGTTTGCAAATCCGAGTGAAAATCATTCTGATGACTAGAATACCTTCGAGTAAAGTAAATCCGAGTGAAATAATTCCTGATTCCGAGTGGAATCAGGTTGATACAAGTTTTCTGAGTGAAATTAACTACTTATTCTGAGTGAAATTAAATTAAAAGGAGTTCTCCGAGTGAAAATAACTGTTTGCTGAGTAAAATGAATTATTTTCCGAGTAAAATCACTGAACGAGTTTTCTGAGTGAGAATAAAATGATTTCTGAGTGAAATAAGATGTTTTCCGAGTGAAATCAACTGGAAAGATGCTGTCCGAGAGAAATAGAGTGTTTTCCGAGTTAAAATCACTGGAAAAAGTTTTCATGAGTGAAGCTACTTAAATTCTGAGTGAAAATGAGTTCCTGAGTGAAATCAAGTATAATTCAGAGTGGAATCAGTATGAAAAGAGTTCTGTCTGAATGCAATAAAACAAATCCGAGTAAAATAACTGCTTGCTGAGTAAAATAAAGTGTTTGCCGAGTGAAATAAGATTGGGAAGCTACTGTCCGAGAGCAATAAAGTATTTCCGAGTGAATTTACTGAAAAAGGGTTCTGAGTAAAAGATAAATGTATTTTCTGAGTGAAATTGAGACAAGTTCTGAGTGAAATAATTTAAGAAAGAGATTTCCGAGTAAAATAAGACTTGGGAGATGCTGTCCGAATGAAAATAAATTAGGAAATATTCTCTGAGTGAAATTAGGTTGTTTACCGAGTGAAAAATTGTTTTATCAGAATGAAATACATATCCGATTATATTCAAGCAAAACCGAGTTGATATAGGCATAAAACCGGTCGGATTAACATAAAACAGAACCTGTTATCATTAAATCCATCTTCTATTCATAATTTTCACTGGAAATCACACGTTACCCATGATTCTTAGTATTTTCAGTCCAATAAGTACATATCAATTCACAATTCATCACTGATTATATACACTCGGTAACAGATATATATATATATATATACATGCATATACAGATAACAATTTAAAGCATTTAATTCATACACACTGAATCTGTCCTTCACTCGGTTTTCCCACAAGGCACCCAAGAATATACCCCCTTACCTTAATGAAGTTCCTGGAGGAGAAGAAAGAGGTTCCCTTCACTGTCCTGCTTCAAATCTGAGTGAAACAGAAGGGAAAAGAGAGAAAGAAACTTGCTGGGAAGGAGAGTGATGAAGGGTGTTTGGGTTGTGTGTGTGGTGTGAGTCCTGAGAACCTTGAGCTGGTTTAAATAGGGAGGAAGTGAGTGGGAAAACAAGTGGGGGACAGCTTTTCTGAGTGGGCTGTTAGTGGAGTGCTAATGGAAGGGTCACTAGGGATTAAATAAAGATATATGCTGAGTCAGTGCCCATTTCTGGTCGTCCACTATCCATAATGCGCACGATTGAATTTAAATAATCATGAAAAGACAAAATTGAAGTCAATATGCACTTCTGTCAGTGAATATCGAGTGAAATTACACTCGGTTAACAACTATACCGACTGGAATTCCAACTTCCGAGTCAACAATTTCAAGGCTCGCTTGAGCGTGGCTTGCTCGCTTGAGCGAATCAGCCAATCCTCACTCGGCATTCCCATGAAACTGACTCATCCTTCCCATCATTCACTCGGTAATTCACCCCCACACCAACTCCTAATTTGCTTGGCCTTTCACTCGGTATTATATCCCAAATCCGGGTCATTTCTGATGGTTCTTACTCGGTTAAATCATTCCAAGCCTAGTCCTTTATCACTCGGTAATGTCTTTCAAAAACCGACTCCCTTACGTTCTTTTTCTATCTTTCTTCTATTCGAAATTTTTATTCCAAATCCGAATCTCTACATACACTGTTCCACTCGGTAAAACTCATCCACTTACTCAGAATACTACTTTCCATACCACTCGGTGTATCTAACTTCAACACAATCGGGAATGTACTTCACATTCATCACTCGGCATAGATTTACATTTCTCACTCGGAAGTGTTTCTTCTAGAACCCGACTCTCTCTCCTAATTAGTCAATCACTCGGAATTATTCAAACTCTAATCACTTAGAATATATTCCAATAACAATTCATATCTTAGAAAGGAATCAATCGGATTTACCACTCAGAAATACCCAAACTTTACTCACTCGGTTTACTCATATTTCTTTCTCAGTTTTAACCAAATTCTTCAACTACAATTCCAATCAGAACATATTAAGGCCCTCACTTCTCGGAAAAGACTTACACATACAAGTCTTACTCGGAATTGGTTCATCCTCTCTATATCTCTCTCGGAATGGCTCCTTCCACTTTTGCCACTCGGTTTACTAATCATACTCTTACGAAACCATTCAGAATCTTTCCTAAATACTTCCATAACACGTTCCAGTCGGTAAGAAGCATCAAATCAACATAAAACACTTACATGTATTCATTCACTCGGTTTATATATATATATATATATATATATATCATACACTTAAAATATCTTTCCAATCCAAACCATTATAACAACTCTTCCCTCAGAAGAGGTTCACTCGGATATTACCTTTCAGGAGCATTTAAGTCCTTCCCCATACATATTTCACTCGGATACTCATCTCTTAGGTATACATACACTATCCTTCCTTAAAATGTGTTTCGATCGAAATCCTTTAAGGTCTTTATCACTCGGAAAAAGAGTCATAAACATAGCCTCACTCAATAATGGCTTTAAACCTTATATATTCTACTCGGATTGGGCTCTCATTCCTATATTCCACTCGGAATTCCATATTTCAGAGAGGTTTTGCTCGGAAATGGAAGTACTCAGCAAGGTTCGATTCAAAAACAAAGAATCAAGGGTGTTTTGACTCGAAATTTTCACCTAGAAGTGGTTTTCTTGAACCCACTTCACTTCAGCTGTCTCTGTGATCAAGAATCCACTCGGTAGTAACCTTCTTGGTCATATATTACTCGGATAACATAACCTTACACTCGGAATTTCATCCTTCAGTCGGAATTGCTAATCCTTCACTCGGAATTTCACTCTGTCACTCGGATCAGAGCCTATTTCACTCGGAATTTGCATAATTTCACTAATGGTCCATATAAATTCCATTATTATGTACAAAAATGACATTTCTGAGATACCACGGACTATCAACGGGGTGTATATTCACTTATTACCACTTACAGACCTTCTAAACTTTAATTTTTACTAAATAAGACTGCTACTAAAAACAGGGATGTTACACCTCACCTTTTGGGTATATACACATAGGACATTTTAATCTATTTTTCTTTTATTCTGTTTATTCTTGTATTTGAATTAAGTTGATTTTCTCTTTGATACAGGGAGTATGGGAGACAACACTTTAGATCAACTCTGGGGTATCATGGGTGGTGTGGAGACCAACCTCGACAAAGAGAACCAGGTCACCCTTTTTCTTAGGAAGGAAAAATAAGTGTCTTTGTTGTAGGGAGATGTCCCCCCCAAAGAAATAGAGAAGTGAAAAAGGTCGTTATCAAGGGACAACGAAAGATATAAAAGGCAGCCGATGGGGTTGCTTGGGATTCCTCCAAGGGAAAGAGTCCTGCTAATCCGAAAGCCCCCATCCACTAGGAACCTCTCGTCATCCCTTCCGATATGGTTGGTGGGGAGGACTACTTGCATCTTTTGGAACGAGTTGGTCCTCCCGAGTCAGAGTTTATTCTCCTATTCCAGCTAGAAGGGATTAGACTCCCAAGAATTGGACTATGCCCTAAATGAGGGGGTATAGTCCACTCTAAAGGGTTTATCTATCCTTAGCTCCTTTGAGGTAGAGGGGCCCCTCGATAAGATTGAGTGCCTCTGAGATAAGAATGGTTGTTTGCTGGAAGACCAGGGCCGAGTTCACAATTGTATCAAAGATTTAAATGAGAGAAATTCAGTCCTTTAGAAATCTGAGGAGGCGTGCAAGAGTAAAAATGAGTGGCTACAAAACGAGCTTGAAGAGCTTAGGAAAGAAAATGTCATTCTACATCAAGAGAAGGAAAATCTTTCCACTAAAGTCCAAGACTAGAATGCCAAGTATCGGTTTGATATGAGGCTTTGGGGACAGGCTACGGTGGAAGCTTTCAGTGATGCGGTTTGGCAAGTGGTACACCAAAGCCGTGGTTACACTTTTAACCTTAACGAAATCAGTTTTTGCAACAAGTTCCGTCATGGTGATCTTGTGACTATGGTGGACAGTGAAGACTATGAGCCTTCTGATGTGTCATTCCAGTTCACTTCTCTACCTGACGATGAGGATGACAGGGTTCCCAATGAAAAGACCGGGGAGGGGGGACCAAAACCATCCGTGATCATTCTTATGCTCTGTAAACGGGATAACTTCGTTTATATTTTTTGCTAAGTATGTGTTGGCTATTGTGGCTAATGACTTTTTGTATTCCAGGAATTAGACCCTTTGTTTTTTTAATGCATAATCGATCTTTGCTATTGTTATTATTTTACTTAGCATTTCCCTAAATTTTATCGTTTATTCATTTTGACTTTTTTCTCTATATTTCGTTTGCCACGTAGTTTGTCTAACTTAACTGTAACATAAGCAAAGTGCCTCTCTAGGGTATAGTCATTATGTGACTATATCGCTCTAGGATTGTGTCGTAACCACTCCTCGGGTTTTATTTTTAATAATCGTACTACTCTTTGGGTTGAACATGTTGCCACTTCGGGGTTGTGGTTTTAATAACCTCAACCGCTTTGGGGCCAACTCATTACTACTCCAGAGCTTTAGTTTTAGTCACCTCTACCACTTTAAGGTTACCACTCTAGGGTTTTGGTGTTAACAACCTTAGTTGCTCTAGGGTTAGAGTTTTGAAATGAAAAGAAGTATATGAAACCGTATTTCATTAATAAAGTCATTGAGCTATTTTGGTTGCATGCCTCATTAAAATCTTCAAGGGAAAACCCTGTGGGAAAAAACCCATAGTAGGAAAACTAGTACATGGCTTGTGATACCGGTTAGCTATAATAAATACGTAAATTCATAATGTTCCACTTGCTCTTAAAAACTTCACATTGCAAGACAATTCAAATTTATTGAAAATTTTCATAAAAATTAATATCTGTATTTTGAATTGGTTGCGACATAAAAATCTAAATATTTATCTCTCTCTATATATAGCATGTGTCAAAATATTACTTAAATTTAAAATATTGTAAAATTTCATGTGACCTTTGCAGTATATGAACTAATGTCGATGTAATAAATATTCAATACGTATGCATCTGTTATGCCAATTAAATTTAAGGATTTGATTTTTATTGTATCATTCTTCTTAACTTTTCAAATTTTTGTTTCAATTTAATATCACTGTTATAGAAATGTATATGATTTTTTTTACTTTTACGTTTCTTTTATTCCGTGACTTATATATTGTTCCACCTAAAAAGTCTCACATTATACAGGAGTTTGGTTAATCTTTTTCTTTATTTAGGTTTGTAACTTTGATAAAAGTTTATAATGGTATTTACAAATCATTCATTTTATTAATCTTTATATAAAATATTCAATATTTAATCGGCTGAACCTTTCGTAACAACCTATCATAAGGGTACTGTTGAAGAAAAGTTTGGTCAATGACAAAACCTTTTTATATACCAGATCCCATGTGATTTGTTGATAACTAACATTATGTTTACTAACTTGAATAAAGTTACATGTTATTGTTTGATGTGGGTGTTCAAGTATTTCAGGAAACATAAGGCTGAAGCTACAAAAGAAAGGGGGAGCCCATACATCAAAAGTCTGAATGAAGTAGTTGCAACATGGATTCTACATTCTAAGACTAAAAGCCCAAACATCAAAAGTCTGAATGGAGTAGTTTCAACATGGATTCTACATTCTAAGACTAAAAGCATCTAAAAGTCTGATGATTCACCTCAAAAAGAAACTCTCTTGCATTAGAATAATTCACCAGACTCAGACTTAAAGATATCATTCGAGCTTTAGAACATATGAAAACATCAGACTCTGCTTCCTCACCTTGAATAATCTCAGAAATGGTCTGGTACATAAAGCATCATCAGTCACAAATTATCTCCATCAAAAAGCCAAATTTAAAAGATTTACGAAAAGGAAGATTAATTAAACAAGGTGGATTCCAGTTCAAAAGCATATAAAGTTCTATCCCTATCTCACGCATTCAGAGATTCTCTGAATCTAAAATTTCCTTCTTGGTGTAACTGGTGCTACATCTAGCCTACCTACGACTACACTCTTCTCAAAAACTCTCGTATTGAGATTGCGTGTTCAGAACGTCTCTCTCTAGCAATAAAAGTTTTTACCCGTTGTGCAACCTCTTCAAGAAAGGCTTTTGTCCTTCATACAACTACTCTCTCAATGACTATATAATTGACAAGCCTTTTCTTGAGATCAATAAGATGATCCTATATAAGAAAAATCAATCTCTTCATCAGTCGGAGCTCTCGATAAGAAAAAGAAGAAATATTAGAAGAGAGTAAAATAAATATGAAGAGTTGAAGTAGATCAAGGAACATATGAGAGTGTGAAGAATAGCTCACGTAAGGAAAATAGAGAAAAATACAAGACATAGTTATATGAGCTTGTATGCATAAATTATGAGCATTATATGACTCTAAAGAAAAAAAAGAAGAAAGAAGAGTCATATAAAAAGAGAAAAGAAAGAGAGAGAGTTTGTGAGTTAAATAAGCTTATCTCACACTCATAAGCTCCAGTCGTCGATAAGCCGTTAAAAGAGGAAGGCTTATCTTGTTTTAATTCTTTCTATCTTTTGTAAATATAGGTCTGGTAGACCTGTCGGGAAACACCTCGGCCTGGAGAGGCTTTTGAAAGAATACTCGGGGTTTGAGCCAGGAGTGGCTCATGAAAGAATACTTGGGTCTACCCCAAGAGTGGGTGCTTGCAAAAGAATACTCAAAAGCATGGGGTGTGCTTAGGCTAGGAGTGGCCGGACTCAAGAATACTCAGAGTCCAGGAGTAGCCTGACTCTAGAATACTCAGGGGCCAAGAGTGATCAGTGTCAAGAATACTTAAAGCACGGGTTGTGCTTAAGCCAGGAGTGGCTGGAGTCAATAATACTCATAGGCTCAGTCTGAGCTGTTTGTGTAAAATATTTTTACATAGTGGGAATCCTTCAGATTTAAAGGTACTGAATGTAGTCTCCGCGTTGGAGGTGAACCAATATAAATTACTTATGTAATGTCTCTTTCTTTCTTACTACTTACTATCAAAAGTCTGGTGCATAATGATTTTTAAACTCGATAGTAAAAGTCTGGTGAAATAAGCGCCCTCTCTTACTCTCTCAACCAAAGAATCACGCTCTCAGTTGCTTCATAAGTCTGATCTGCTACATAACGCTCTAAACGTTTAAACATCACTTTTTGGTTTGAAAAAGTAAACAAACTTATTCAACCCCCCTTCTAAGTCTGTTGTCCGAACCAACAGGTACAATATACCTTGAACATATGACATTATCCATGCATAATTTGTTGTATATGGCTATGTATATGTTATGCATTTTTAATTCTTTTTTATCTTAATTTTGTTTTATAAATTAATGACAAGACTCTTTCTTTAGCATGACAATTTGGTCCAGTGGATTGGGATTAAAATTGATTTGTCATTGCCATCAAGGGGGAATTATTTTGGCAATTACTTGTATACTTTATGGTGGAAGATTATTTGAACTATTGGATCCATAGGATGCTTTATGTGAAATGGGCATGTGAGAAAATTCACCAGGTTCATCATCAATACACAACACCATATGGATACTCAGTACCATCGTGATGACATAAAATCGATACACTTTTCCTCAAATGAATTTGGAACATTTTTTAATATTATCGTAAGCATAAAAAATCTTAAGAATTCTTTTTTGTTAAATCATTTTTTCAACAAAAAAGATAACAAAAACCTTTTGTCAAATGAATTCGAAAACATTTTTATATACCATCATGACATATAATCCACGGGTGTGATTAAATGGAAATGAATCATCATTCCTTAACCAAAGTTTGAGAGTGTGATTCTCGTTATGGAACAACTTTAGAACCCTTACTAGTTGACTAACCCATTAAGGTGTCTATTATAACACCCCTGATTTTCTGTACTCGAATCCCGATGTGATCAACATAATTAATAAAAATGCGAGTAAATTTTTCGCGTTAGAAAACATTTCCAAAACACCACCATGACCACATCAAGACTCAAATCACAGAAAACCAAAGAGCGAGATTTCAAAACTTATAACTGGATCGATAAATAGTTTGCCCATTCGGTATACAAAATAATAGAGTTTACAGCGGAAGAAAAATGTGTATACCGGGCACACGCCTAGTCCCATATATGAAGATATGAGAAAAGGCTCGACAACGCATGCAATGGCGTAACATAGGCCTAGTAGACAACCATCTTCATTTTACATGTTCACATGAGCATACTATGCCTAAGATATAGGTATATACTTATCTATGTGGTCATGCATCATACATCATCAAGGTCCATATCCATTTTGACCACAAGACATGTGTCATCAACACTTATACACTAATCAAGCGGGTATGAGTACATACACCCCCAAAGACCAATACAATAACCACTCAAGTTTTTATTCACAATACATTCAAGATTACTACTAAGATCAGTACTATTACATACATTCATTTACAACCCAATAGATTACAGTCGCTGTCGGCCAAGGCATCCCATTACAACTATTTACCTTCCCAAAAGCTTTACTTTTAAATCATCCTCTTCCCATGGTTTTCCTGCACCAATACTAAAAAGTAGACCACATGGGAGAGTGAGTTTACATTTCAAATGACGATATGAATACAATTGAAATTATGTGCATATGCATATCAACATCATGTATGCTTTGCTAAACACACCAACAATCATCATAAATTATTATTTCGACAATATATATTCATTTCATGCTTATTCATCAAATCATAGCAAAGCAAGCATATACACATCTATAACACCGCCACAATGGGCCAACACATATTTATCATATCGCCCCAATGGGCCAACTCATCAATATAGACCATCTTGGTCTTTCATCAAGCCACTATAAGCTAATATCATCATTTCCAATCATAATTAAATACGCCCTTCATTACATTGGGCCGTATCATACATATCGTCATATTCAACATCATTTCATATGTTCATATCATTTATTACTTTTATGTGGTCTTTCATCATATTAGCTTCGCATCTCATCGACACCAATATTAACATCTCAATCATCATCATATTCTGGCATATCTCCATGCTATATGCAAATGCTCTTATGGCTAATGCATATGCACAATGGAATAGACAACAAATGCGGATCCGACTGTGGGAATATAACATTAATTCAATTGTGGGACGAGCATAGGTGTGCTACTATGCCCCTACTGCAGTGGAAAAATTGTGTACACATATATCTCAATTCATGCATGCTTACATCATCATAATCTTTTACTGGTACCAAACCGCTATCGCCCATCTGTAGCACTAGTCACCCTGTGACTTGCGGATCAACATCGTGGCCTCAACTACCACAAGTGCTACGGGCCCCTCCCGAACACACATCGAGAGAGCCGTGTCCCGTCAGACACCGAGGTAAACTCGCTCACCATAGAGCCGCCCGCCCACTGGGCCCGCCACATAGGGTGCCTCGTCACCAAACTATGGACAGCTTCGTGACTCATACACCGAGTCACAGGGGAAAGTCACAATATGCTCGTGCACTGAGCCGCCCTCCCACTGGGCCCGCCTAGTGGAATCCCCTAATATTCCACATAGACAGCTATGATATGCCATTGATGCAATGCAATGCAAATCAAATGCATTCTCACTCTGTGCATCCTAAATGCCACTCATCAAACATCATCATCCTCATCACAATCACCAACACCACCATACACCTTAGTGGATTCAACATTGTTGGTTTCATCATTATTATTTTCAAGTCTTTTACGTGGCATTTCCATTTCAACATATTTTCACATATATTTCACATCACACACGCAAGTCAATAGTTGCAAACAGCCATTATGGCATTTCAACATCACATATTATTCATCAATATTATCACACTTCATTTAGTGGATTATCATCTCATTATTCATTACCGTTGCTCAACTATACTCATATATGTATATATAAACAAAATTGTGTGGCATTCGCAACATTATCAATTTCATATTTCATACCACATATACAAGACCATGTTTGTATCACACACAACGGTACACAGCAAGTCAACAATATAATTATACACCTCTTTCTATAAGAGAGAGTTCAACGTCATCATCTAATATTATTTAACATCATATTCCCTCTATTTCATCCATTTATATTTCATACAATGTCATTTATTCATTTACCCCTCGGTCTTATAATTATTCTGGAATATCTCTCATAACCCCACCATCATATCCTCATTATTATTCTTTGGCTACTCTATTTTGATGGCAATACATCACAAGCAATTGATCCCAAAGTGCCAATTAATCCCAATTACTTCCATGTTTTATCATCATTATATTGTCCTTAACACATCCCCTTAATCATCTCATCTTACAAAGAAAAGGAGTCCAACATAAGCCCAATACAAGGAAAATGGAATAAATTTCATTTCTAGGCAACTCGCTCAAGCGAGATTCACCACCGCTTGAGCGAGATCAACATCACTCGCTTGGGCGAGTCCTCTCGCGTGGGCGAAATACCTCCAGTAACGTTTTTCACACCCGATCGCTTGAGCGAGTCGCAACCTCGCCCGAGCGAGATTGAAGTGGGTCGCTTGAGCGCCCAAAAGTTCTCCTTGAGCGAAGACATCTGGGAGTATCAGGTCACCATCTCGCTTGAGCGAGTCACTCTCGCTCAAGCGGAATTCTTCCAGTATCCAATCTTGTACTCTCTCGCTTGAGCGAGACTCAGCATGCCACGCCTCTCGCCTAAGCGAGATTCCTCCAGTGCCATTTTTCCACTTCGCTCGCTCAAGCGTGGCTACTCTCGCTTGAGCGAGGTTCACCCAGTATGTTATTCTTCTCTGTTAAATACGTCTCGCCTAAGCGAGACCTCATCTCGCCTGAGCGAGATTGGACCCGAGACCAATCCTCTGGTACAGGGGACTCTCACTTGAGCGGGATCCCATCTCGCTTGAGCGAGATTACCAGTACACGCTCAGAAACTCAGTCTGTTACTCTTCTTCTCACATCAAAACCTTAATATATAAGTTTGACCTAGATTAATCTTCCTTACTCCTCCATTTATACACTTAGAACCTGGTTCAATAATTCTTACATCTCAATTCCAATTATCAATCCATTAACTATGAAAAAGAATTATATAAACACTCTTCATCATCATTTCACTTTATCACAGCACAACCTTCAACACTTTATTCAACTCATCTATTCATTGAATATCACCACACATTTGATTCATATCAATTAAAAGGAACATCAAGTATTTATCATCAACATCATATATTCATATAATTTTCACAACAATTCCATAAGCCAAGCCATCATTCACTATTTCAACAATTCAAACATACAATTAATTCTTGGCAAGGCAATGCATGAGTGCACACATAACATAATTATCAATAATCACTCATGCACTTGAAATGCAAACTCCTCTCCTACCTCAAGAGAAGATCCACAATTCCAATGCTCCAAATGCCTCGATCGCTCCGCATCATCGTCAAGGATACAATTCTATCACAACAAATATACATACAATTGCCATTATTATACTATCATAAAACATCATCTTAGACATCATCATCTAACCCATGATCAAGTCCTAGACTTGTCTAATACTCCAAATTCATATGCTTGTATTAGGCTTCGGGAATTCCTTTCCCCAAAGCGAAGATTTCTAGATTTCAAAGGGCTAAACAACCCAACATCAACAACACCATGGCCTATGACAAGACCTAAGGCTTCATCAATTTAAACATCCATTCTCTTAGTCTAATATTAATGGTTCGCAATCATTGTCAACATCATAAATATCAACACTTACTAATCCCTCAAATCAACATACCTATATACATGCATATATCATCATTTGTAACTCATGACTTAGCTCCCCATTCTATCAACATCAATATTCAATCCCAATACTTCTAAATGTTCATTTCTTCATATAAATCCACTCCCAAGGCATCAAAATCACTAAGGTTACCAATTTGGCAAAAATCCCCAATTTATCACACTTAGGGTTTCCATCTAAAACCATTTAACAATATTCTCAATCAATCTCTTAAAATCTTTATGGTCACTATAACTTTCCCTTCATCCCACAACATCAACCATGTTCAATTTCACACCTCCAATATTCATGCTTAAAGTTTCACTCTAGGTTAACCAACATAATCAACACCCATCCACATGCAAGGCTTCTAATATTATCATCTTCAACCCAATATCACAAAACCATAATAAAATGATGTGGAGGTAAGAAATCTTTACCTTAAGTCCAAACTCCACCAAAACGAAAATAAGGGTGAAGAAGAAGGGGAGAAGACCAATGCATGCTCCCATGCTCCATAGATGCCTCACATATCCAAGCTCAAGTTCATATTTTTGGCAAGAATAGGGGTAGAGAGAAGTGGGTTTCGGTTTGCCCATTATAGAGGGAGGAGGAGGTAGAAAAAATGAAGGAGAAGGTGAGAGGGAGAAGCTGCCGAAAATGAAAGGAAAAAGAGAGTGGAAAATGTGTTTTATTGGCTCATCAACCATTGGTTATTAAAATATACCTTATGATATTTCCCCTTTGGTCCATTGTGTAATAGAGTGTAAAGTGAGTGGGGAGAGAGAAAAAAAGAAGAAGTGGACGGTGGTAGAGAGGAAAAGAAAGGGAATTCTCATTTTCTTTTTAATCCAATTTGGTTCGTAATTTCCCATTTCATATCCTATGTCGAGTCCAATTAATTAGCTCCTTAGTACTAAAAATTATTCTAACTACACCATCTTAACCACAATAATATTCCAAACATTCTAGATCCATCAACCACTCAATTCAATTAAGTGGGTCCCACATCATCTGTTAATTCATCCGTTTCCGGTAAATCTTAATTTACCGATAATTCACATCTAGTGTCTAACAACATCTCCCATAATTATTTGACCATGAATAATTAATTATCATCATCCAATAAATTTATTTTCTCAAAAATCTGGGATGTTACATCTATAAGTAAGTGAAAATAACATAAATGTTTTCTTAGCTTGACACTCATTAATTAACATCTGAAGACTCCTATTTATTTTTAAAAAAACACCTGAAAACACTTTTAAGCGATGGGATATTAAAACATCCTAAATTCAAAACAAAGTCCAGAAACCCAAGAAAATTTTTTGTAAATTAATTGCAGATCGATCAACCGGGTTTCGAAAATCAAAGATTCCAATAACAATCATCTCCGATTCATCAATTTGTCACAAACACATTATCATTCAATTGGCCCCCCATAAATTTGAGTTTTTCAGTGTAGTGGGTCTGGTATTTTACGCCTAATGAGAGCTAGAAAACTTCATTTAAGATGAGGCCAATTTCTATAGCTCCTTAACACAATTATCTTCAATTTTCATGCAGAAGTCAAAGGCCGAAAACGTCATTAAGATACCCAAACAAGACAAAAATAGCGAGGGAATCAAGAAAAATGAAGATAATTCAAAAGCTATTAGCAGACCAGCTGGCGTGGGTACGCTTACTTCCAGCGTACTCATTGTGACGATCCGCGTCAATTTTCTATTTAATTACAACCGTTTAATCATTTTCAAAATAATTTTTCGCATTTAATAAATATTAACTCGGCCTTAATATAAAATAATATTTACTATTCTTAATTACCTTCAAAGTAATAAAAGCATATTCAAAATAATGACCGATCAGAAATATTTCAATAATAAAATAAGATTTAGTTAGAAATAGCGGAAGAAGGAAAACAGAGTCAGGGGTCATTCGCCTGAGCGGAACCCTGATTCACTTAGGCGAAAGCCGAGAAGGTCGTTTAGGCGAGATCCGACTCGCTTGGGTGAATGCTACGCTTTAAACCTGAGCGAACAAGACTTACAGGGAAAGTCAACAAGTCGGGTTTCACTTGGAAATAGGTCCACTCGAGAACACTGATCTTTCTTCACTCAGAAAAGCTTAACCTCACTTTACTCAGAAAAGGTTCACTCGGATATACCTCACTCGGAAACATTCTAATCTTCACTTGGAAATACTCCAATCTTTCTTCACTCGGAAGTGATTCTTTCAGCCATAGCTCACTCGGAGACACCCTAACCTTCCACTCGGAAGTGGATCTCTCGGTTATTCTTCACTCGGAAAGAGACAAGGGATACTCGAGTGAAACAGACACCAAATCAACCGGCCCTCGCTCAGACAAGAATGAATCCACTCGGCGAGATTCGCCCGGTAATCGACTATACTACAGCAATGCAAATTCACTCATAAAATAAACATCGATCACATAACATCAAGAATTTATACTCACGTCAATCAGCATACCGATTCAAATTTAATTTAACATACAGGAAACATGTTGTAGCATCACACACTTGGAAAACTCATTATATATATATATTACACACAATTCATTCAAAATCACTCGGTGCCTTGGCATCAATCCTCCGTTTGGCGTACCTCCATGGCTCTGACCTCTTCCCTGTCACTGGTTACTAAATTGAAAACCACAGCAAGGGTGAGTGTTTAGCATCATAATTAATCTAGAACGGAATTTAAATAACAAAATATGAGTATAAACTCCATCCGATTGCTTTATCCTCAAATTGCACATTACACTCGGCAATTAACTCACACTCGGCAAATAACTCACACTCGGCAAATAAGTCAAATCACATTCAGCAAATATAACAATTCTCATTCGGCAATTATAGCAATTCACACTCAGCAAAAATGGCCTTCACACTCGGCAATTATAACAGTTCACACTCGGCAAGTATAGCAATTCACACTTGGCAATTATAGCAATTCACACTCAGCAAACATAGCCATCACACTCGGCAAGTATAGTAAACTGCACTTGGAAAATATACACATCACAACTAATAATTCATCAATTGTCACAACTGACTCACATAAAATCGACGCCTAGTATCCGGATACTAAAGGATCGGCCTTCAGCTAGGGGTCCTACTTGACACCCCGTGAACCCTGCTTGGTTCACCGAGTCCTGCTTGACTCTCCACCTCGACCATTGGGTCCTGCTTGACCACTAGGTAGCTCAACTGGGCACAAAAGCCACGGGAGCCGGAAATGAGGGGCTATACATACCGTTGGCCGTCCCATACCACATAATCACATATATCATTACATATCATCAACAATCAACAGATGCAACTACCAGAAACTGGCATATGCTCACAATACAGGGAAACTGACTTGTCAAGCCCATCCATCACATTGCCACTGGGCGACCTTCTTGTAAAGCCCGACATCATATTGCCACTGTACACCAATTGTCGCAGCATCAAATATTTCAAACTCATAATCTTAAGTCACACACACGATCTTAAACCGATCGGTGTCCATATTCACACATGCATACACATACAACTCATCCACATACAACTTTCATCCAGCATCATTTCTTACCATGTTCACAATCAGTTCAACGACTCGGACCCAACATGTCCTATTCTAATTAATTATAACCCGAACACCCCCTTACCTCGGTTCCAAGCTTCGACAATCTACTCCTGATGCCGATTACATCCTCTAAGTGCTGGGTTCACTGTTTCTCCTCCGAATCCAGCACCAACTTCGTCAATCAGTCCTCCGGTGTTCATTCTGCTACCTACGGGTCTGAATGCAAAACCCGTTAACGTCGTACCACCCTCACAGTTAAAAGACCATTTTCAGGCTCACACACCCAAGAGGAGTGGAGATCAGAACCTTACCCCGTCATGCATGACCATTTGGTCCAAAGGAGGAAACGAAAGAGACGAGGTAACACAAATTTAAATGGTTCAATGGACTCACCTTGAAACCACGGTCATGAAAACGTAGTTATCTCAAGGTTTTGATGCAAAATGGACCTCCCCTCAGAGCATGCAGCTCGCAGCAATGGAGGAAGGAAAAGAAGAAAAGAAACAGATGAAGAAGAAGAAGGTTCACGTGAGAGAGTGAATGATTGAGTAAATGATTGAGGAAAGAGAAAGAAACCTTTATGTAAAACTCATGGCAACCAGTTACCTCCCCAACCGGTCACTTTTAATTAAACTTTTCTCTTCTTCCAATCACACCTTTTATAATTAACCAATCAATAAATATATTTACACTCATAATATTTAATTACTTATAATTACCCAATAATTCATAAAAATATCAAATAAATTCGTAAAACAATTTTTAATATTTTCCACTACACAAAATTTTTCTATAAATATCCGGGATGTTACATCCACCCCCCTAAACAGGGATTTCGTCCCCGAAATCAACGCACCTATTGAAAAAGATTGGGGTACACCCGTCTTATGTCCGATTCCAATTCCCAAGTGTAGGTTACCCATTCAAATTCTGCCACTTCACTTTTACCAATGGCACTTCCTTGTTCCTTAACCGTTTGGTCTGATATTCCTCAATACCGATCGATGTAACTTCCACCGTCAGGTCCTCCTACAATTCGATAGAATCACTCGGCACAATCATGGAGTCACACGGAATGTACGCTCGGAGTTGTGACACGTGAAACACATTGTGAATATTAGTTAACGACTGGGGAAGATCCAGTCGGTAAGCAACATCACCGATCCTCTCCAAAATTTGATACGGCCCAATGTATCTCGGATTAAGCTTTTGGCTCTTCAATATTCGACCTACACCTTTGGTCGGTGAAACCTTCAGAAATACCCAGTCACCTACCTGAAACTCAAGTAGCCTATGCCGATTGTCATAGTAACTTTTCTGTCAGTCTTGGGCAATCTTCATTTTCTCTCGAATTAGAGCAACCTGTTCACTCATTTCCTGGATTAACTCGGGCCCCAAATGAATGGCATCGCCATTTTTATTCCAACACAAAGGTGTACGACACCTCCGACCATATAGAGCTTCATACGGACCCATCCCAATGCTACTGTGGTAAGCTGTTGTTATACGCAAACTCCACCAAGGGTAAATATCTTTCCCATGAGCCACCCTGCTCTAATACATAAGCTCTCAGCATATCCTCTAAGGTCTGTATAGTCCGTTCCGACTGTCCATCGGTCTGCGGATGATAAGCTGAACTCAGTCTTAGTTTAGTACCCAATTGTTGCAGACTTCCCCAAAATCTAGAAGTGAATCGGGGATCCCGATCGGAAATAATACCCGAAGGTACGCCATGCAACCGTACAATCTCAGCAATGTACAACCTAGCGAGTCGGTCCAATGACCATTTCATGTTCATAGCCAAGAAGTGAGCACTCTTGGTCAGTCAGTTTATAATCACCCAGATTGCATTACACCCGGATGAATGCTTAAAGAACTCCTATGTGCTTCAGCTAGTACGGCTTGCCTGAAATCACCTTGTGTAGGCACCACCACTCGGTCTCGAAATCTCCAAATTCCATCATTACCTTCAGTTAATTCCATATCTTTACCTCTTGAGAATATCACTCGGAGTCGAAGACAATCTCGAAGACAAACTTGAGCACAAGCACTCGGCAATTTTTAAGACACCCGAGCACGAATTGAACGAAGGGATTCACCACTCAGATATTTACTTCCCCTGGAAACTATTCACTCGGAAACATACTCATTCGAAGTTCCTCTTTCTCTGTCCAGAAGTACTTTTCCTGGAAAAGGCTCACTCGGTATATCTTAATCGATGCCATCCCACTCAGAAGAGTCGCACTCAACTGAGATACCCCACTCGGGAATTCACTACTCAAAAATAACTTGGCCCGAGAAGTACTCATTCGAAATCAGCTTTTCTTCCTAAATCTGATCACCCAAGATTGGCTAAAACACATCTGTCTCCTCGACTTCACACGACCTCAACCACTAGTGCAACTACCTGAGGTGATCAGTCTCAGGAGTTCAACACTTCATAGTTAAGCCAAGTGAAAGTCGGGTATACAGTTCAACCATTCACGTCATTGATCGATATGCAAGCTGTTTACATCATAATTCATTCACCTATGCCTATTGGCAACTTCACATTGAATTAATGTTAAAAGGAACCCACAGTGGCCAGCCGCTATGATTCCCATGTAACACTAATATCCGTGCAAAGTCCAAACGACTAGGTAAAACTTCTCTTCATTCTTATTATCTGTCTGTTCAACTACTTTTTAATTACTTTGTCCCATGTCTTTCATTCACTACTTCTCCTTATCATGTACACAATAGTCCAATATATACTTCACTTGACCATCATTCACATAATACATTCTCTTAATTCTTCCCTGAGTGAATTCTCGTCTCATCAATTATCTCACTGAGAATTATTACTAACCACCCTTCGACTACTACCTTCAACTTATTTGGGCATTCTTACACCGTCCTCCATTACCTACTTATAATTTCTCCTAATGTCCGTTAATCAATCGTCTAACAATTTGGATATGACATACCGGTAACGTTTATTTAAACCACTTTATAGAATCACTACAGGAGGCTCACCCCTCCTAAAAGGTTAACCTTATTACAACGTTGCTAACTTACATCACCTATTATTCGTCCATTCCCTTTTCGATTTATTTTATAATCCTTTCCATTTACTTATACCATTAATGTTTCCACATCTTTGGTTGCTCGACGTTACTAGCATACCACCACTTTCTTACTAACCTTAAGCTCGATACAAGACAGTTTATTGCAACAGTTTATTCCTTTATTTTAAGAATTTTCATACTATCCATCAAGTACGTTCAACACCAGAATGAACAACTAATATCTATCGTCATTCTGACCAGGTAGAAATGTATAGGGGGTTCATCCTTCCTAAGAATAATCATATCAGAGCATTTGTCAACTTATTTCATTCTATGTAATATCAAACTCCATTATTCAAACAAACTTATGGCTACCAAGGCACTTACTATTCTCATTTCACCACAGGATTTAACCTTCTCTCAGAAAATTAGCACCCCGAATCCCAGAAGTGTTGGCTCGGTTGCTATGCCCACTCGGTTACTACCTCTGTGAGCAATCGGGCCTAAGGCGTCCCGGTTGTCCATATTAGAAACAATGATATGACCAGCTAGTGTTTCACAATATGGCTCTTCTGGCCACAATTATAGCACGCACGGCTACCCGACTGACTACCAGATCGGCCAGTAGAACTCCGACCAGAAGAGGAAGAAGACGTAACGGGAGACTTACCGCCACGAAAGAACTGACCCATTTTCTTGAAACTGGATCCTCTTGCCTTCAACGACCTCTTATCTTTCGGCTGAAATGTCCTCTGTAATTGCACTTCCTCGGTCAGCCTAGCCTTGTTCACCAGAGTCGGATAATCCCGAATCTCCATCGGCATAATAACACTGTAAAGTTCAATTCACAATCCAGCCTCATACTTGGCACACTTACTACCCTCGGTTCCTTCTAATGAGAAAGGGTGATAGAAGTCACACAGCTCATCAAACTTAGTAGTGTACTCGGCCACTGACATTAGGCCTTGTTCCAGCCTCAGAAACTCCATTTCCTTTCAGATTTTGTAATTATCCGGGAAGTACTTGACAAGAAACCTCATTTGGAAATTCACCCACACCAGCGGTTCACTCGCCGTATTCATCTGTACCTTGGTCCTAGACCACCATATCCTAGCCTCGTCCTTCAACCGATAAGTCACAAACTGTACTTTCTACTCCTCCGAGCACTCGAAATACTCAAATGTTTGTTTGATTTCCCTGATCCAAACATACGCCCCATCGTAATCATGCCCTCCTTTATAAACGGGGGATTCCTTTTCAGGAATTTATCAAGAGTGGGACCAGATTCGGTCCTACTCATCAATTGGGAAAACTTTGAGATGAAATCATCTCCTCCACCAGAATTAGTTTCCCGGTCATAAAGTAATTCTATAATGAATAAACACATCACCATTAATAACCAATGCTCTACCAGGGAGTCGGATATTTACCTCATACTCATGTAAAATATAACGTCGCTGGAGTGCCAAGGGAATGATGCCAAGCTGCACAAACAACCACAAGCACAATGCAATAGAATACAAAACAGCCTAGTATAGGACTCACACAAATTACTGGGTTGACCCATGCACCCGGCTCTAGAAAGAACCGCTCTGATACCAACTGTGATGACCCGTGTCAATTTTCCATTTAATTACAACCGTTTAATCATTTTCGAAATAATTTTTCACGTTTAATAAATATTAACTCGGTCTTAATATAAAATAATATTTACTATTCTTAATTACCTTCAAAACAATAAAAGCATATTCAAAATAATGACCGATCGGAAATATTTCAATAATAAAATAGGATTTAGTTAGAAACAGCGGAAGAAGGAAAATAGAGTCAGGGGTCATTTGCCTGAGCGGAACCCTGATTCACTTAGGCGAAAGCCGAGAAGGTCGCTTAGACGAGATCCGACTCGCTTGAGCGAATGCTATGCTTTAAACTTGAGTGAACAAGACTTACAAGGAAAGTCAACAAGTCGGGTTTCACTCGGAAATAGGTCCACTCGGGAACACTGATCTTTCTTCACTCAGAAAAGCTTAACCTCACTTTACTCAGAAAAGGTCCACTCAGATATACCTCACTCGGAAACATTCTAATCTTTACTCGAAAATACTCAAATCTTTCTTCACTCGGAAGTGATTCTCTCGGCCATAGCTCACTCGGAGACACCCTAACCTTCCACTCGGAAGTGGATCTCTCGGTTATTCTTCACTCGGAAAGGGACAAGGGATACTCGAGTGAAACAAACACCAAATCAACCGGCCCTCGCTCGGACAAGAATGAATCCACTCGGCAAGATTCGCCCGGTAATCGACTATGCTACAACAATGCAAATTCACTCATAAAATAAACACCGATCACATAACATCAAGAATTTATACTCACGTCAATCAGCATACCGATTCAAATTTAATTTAATATACAGGCAACATGTTGTAGCATCACACACTTGGAAAACTCATTATATATATATATATATATATATATATATATATATATATATATTACACACAATTCATTCAAAATCACTCGGTGCCTTGGCATCAATCCTCCGCTTGGCGCACCTCCATGGCTCCGACCTCTTCCCTGTCACTGGTTACTAACTTGAAAACCACAGCAAGGGTGAGTGTTTAGCATCATAATTAATCTAGAACGGAATTTAAATAACAAAATAAGAGTATAAACTCCGTCCGATTGCTTTATCCTCAAATTGCACATTACACTCGGCAATTAACTCACACTCGGTAAATAACTCACACTCGGCAACTAAGTCAAATCATACTCAGCAAATATAACAATTCTCATTCGGCAATTATAGCAATTCACACTCAGCAAAAATGGCCTTCACACTCGGCAATTATAACAGTTCACACTCGGCAAGTATAGCCATTCACACTTGGCAATTATAGCAATTCACACTCAGCAAAGATAGCCATCACACTCGACAAGTGTAGCAAACTGCACTCGGAAAATATACACATCACAACTAATAATTCATCAATTGTCACAACTGACTCACATAAAATCGACGCCTAGTATCCGGATACTAAAGGATCAACCTTCAGCTGGGGTCCTACTTGACACCCCGTGAACCCTGCTTGGTTCACCGAGTCCTGCTTGACTCTCCACCTCGACCACTGGGTCCTGCTTGACCACTGGGTAGCTCAACTGGGCACAAAAGCCACGGGAGCCGGAAATTAGGGGCTATACATACCGTCGGCCATCCCATACCACATAATCACATATATCATCTCATAATCATTACATATCATCAATAATCAATAGATGCAACTACCAGAAACTGGCATGTGCTCACAATACAGGGAGACCGACTTGTCAAGCCCATCCATCACATTGCCACTGGGCGACCTGCTTGTCAAGCCCGGCATCACATTGCCACTGTACACCAATTGTCACAACATCAAATATTTCAAACTTATAATCTTAAGTCACACACACACGATCTTAAATCGATTGGTGTCCATATTCACACATGCATACATATACAACTCATCCACATACAACTTTCATCCAACATCATTTCTTACCATGTTCACAATCAGTTCAACGACTCGGACCCAACATGTCCTATTCTAATTAATTATAACCCGAACACCCCCTTACCTCGGTTCCAAGCTTCGACAATCCACTCCTGATGCCGATTATGTCCTCTAAGCGCTGGGTTCACTGTTTCTCCTCCAAATCCAGCACCAGCTTCGTCAATCAGTCCTCCGGTGTTCGTCCTGCTACCTACGGGTCCGAATGCAAAACCTGTTAATGTCGTACCACCCTCACAGTCAAAAGACCATTTTCAGGCTCATACACCTAAGAGGAGTGGAGATCGAAACCTTACCCCGTCATGCATGACCATTCAGTCCAAAGGAGGAAACAAAAGAGACGAGGTAACACAAATTTAAACGGTTCAATGGACTCACCTTGAAACCACGGTCACGAAAACGTAGTTATCTCTTGGTTTTGATGCAAAATGGACCTCCCCTCAGAGCATGCAGCTCACAGCAATAGAGGAAGGAAAAGAAGAAAAGAAACATATGAAGAAGAAGAAGGTTCACGTGAGAGAGTGAATGATTGAGTAAATGATTGAAGAAAGAGAAAGAAACCTTTATTTAAAACTCATGGCAACCGGTTACCTCCCCAACCGGTCACTTTTAATTAAACTTTTCTCTTCTTCCAATCACACCTTTTATAATTAACCAATCAATAAATCTATTTACACTCATAATATTTAATTACTTATAATTACCCAATAATTCATAAAAATATCAAATAAATTCGTAAAACAATTTTTAATATTTTCCACTACACAAAATTTTTCTATAAATATCTGGGATGTTACACTCATGCCCAGCGACCCACCCAAAACCAGTACGCTGAGCCACCCAGTGTGCCTATGCCCAAAGCCAGCGTAGGTACGCGCGGTGGCTTGACAACATACCTGTTCTGCAGCTTTTTGCACCACTATTTTTAGTGACTTTGGGTTGTTATTTCACTAGGCTAATTACCTTCAAATTTTATGAAATTTTATACACAACACACCTACCCTATCATCTACAATGTGGCAAAGTTTCATACCTAAATTCTTTCCCCATCAAAAATTAAGCTATAGGATAGTTTATGCGTTTTCTACATGAAAAATACTCCATATTTTCAACTTCTAATCACCCTAACTTTTTCATGTGAAGTCCAATGACCACTAAATTTTAACATCAACTAAAATACACCATTTATGACTTGTAGCCATAAGCTGCACTCAAAAATTCCCAAAAACGAGAGACTTATACACATAATTGCGTTTAGCCAGGTATTTTTGTGCAACTCAAGGGTCAATTCTCAACAGATTTGACCCGTTCCAGTTTCTACAAGTCATAATTCACCCATAGATGCTAATGGAACTGTCGTATGTCATCCAAACCTTATAAATCTCTATTTGTCCATATTGGTTGCCTAATTATGCATAAAAAACTCATGCAAACATATAAAATCATCATTTTCTCATTCAACTTCATTCATTCAAAGTTCTAGTACATAACTCTTATCAGTCACCACACATTGACAAGTCTTAGACTTTTCATACACATGCAATGCACCAAGTGCATATTACAGTTCCTGGACATCATGCATTATATAAACATTTTCATAAGACAGGACCATCCATGGTCTCCACACTCAAAACATCATCGTCATCATATTCTCATCATTCATTATATCACGCATAAACTTAAAATGCACCTAGACTTCTAGTCGAAGCCATTAGATACTTTAATCCACTAAGCATCCATATACACATCACAATGGGCATACACTAGAGCTGGCCAAGGCTACTACCATAACTATATACATTATATACAAAACATATACAATGCTCCTTGCTCCATCGTGGTGATATCTCAGATCACCATCACGTCCTAATTCCACTAAAATATAGCCACAAAGTAGGGGTGAGCGAAATACATGTTAAATGATAGTTATTGAACTGGATCCACTTATCCAATTCTCTATCTTATAATATGATATCTCAATCAAATAACAACATACACTGCCATTCAACATAATTACTCACATAACATCATCTCATCACGAATTACATAACTCATTCAAGGCTATATCATTCATGTTATTCTTAATAACATACACATACATGGCCATACAAATCACATTGTTCTCAACAATGTTTACCAATGCACATACATATTCAATCAATTGGATCTAATTATTCATTATTAAGTTTTGTATTGTAACACTGGCTCTCAGCCATATATCCAGCTCTCAGCTGATTCGGCTATTTTACTGGTACTAAACTGTTTTCCCTCTCATGTAACACAATCACTCTCAGCGACAACGATAGTGGCAGCCCTGAGTCCCACTCAATAAGCTTGCCTTGAGTCCCACTCAAGGTCTTTCGTAGCATCTCATGCATATAATAATCACTAATTTAGTAATTCATTTCAATCAATAAGCGTCCCACGCTATATGCTCTCAGCATTTCTCAATTGTATCTCATACAATAATTCACACCATCAATCAAGTATCCTAATACATCTTATGTAAAGGAACTAACCACTTAAGCCAATTCATTTCATACATACATATATCATAATTATTTCAAATTAAATCTGCATCTCCTATATTCTAACATAATTTATATGGACTTCAAATAACATAATCATTGATCATTCTCAATTATCATTCTAATAAGGTATTTTATCAAGCTTGCCACAATTTAGAATCAATCATCATAATTTACAAAACACATTAATCATCATTCAATCTATCAATATACCCCAAACCCGTCTATAAATAGTACATTTAAAATGTAAAGCACCCTCTACCTAGAATACACGATTCTAGAAGCTCCTCGAGCTATCAAACGATAATCGCTCATAATTTTAATAATTAATCGACCTTCAATCACACTTTTCTCACGATCACACAACTCCCTAAAATTCATAATAATTATTTTAATACCACAATCGCTCCTAATTTTATAAAATAGGGCTAGAACCAACCATCGATAATTATTTAATTAATTAACGACTTACCGAACCAAGTCGTCAACCACCGAAACTCAATTTTGAGGAACCCCCAGGCTATCTGTCATTTTCGACAACTCCAAAATAGTTCTAAATTATTTTGACGGTCACCAAAACTATACTCTGAAAGATATCCAAGGTTGTCTGGGTTCCGAACACACTTTGAAACACTCTAAAACCACCTTATTCCATGGAAACAGCAATTATTAGGCTCCTTTCTCATCGAAATGGTAATCTAAAAGTTATGGGTTTCAATTCTAACTTACTTTAGCTTGGAGAAAGCAAAACTCCAATGACTCCCAAGCTGCCCACAACCACCAAAGCTTCACAAATGCTTCTAAATTTCAAGTAATGGAAGAATTAGAAGATGGGCTCCATGGATTTCCAAAAAACAAAAATGGGGTTCCATATTTACCTCCAATTTCAACAATTTAAAGCTTCTTCAAGGTCTTCCCTGGCTTCCACATGATGGAGAAGAGAGAAGAAGATGGAACCCAAGCTCTTAATTGAAGAAATTTGAGGAATGATGGATGAAGAATGGTGATGGGAGTCGCAGAAGAGAAAGGAGAAGAAAAGAAGCACTTCAATTTTTCCCTTGCATGCGTGAAATTGAGAACAAAATGAAGTGGGTTCTGTTGTTGTTTCCTTCCATGTGAAAGCACAAAGAATTAAAAGTGGATTTGAAACTTTGGAAATTTATGAAGTAAGGGTAAGTTGGTAACTTCACATACACCCCTTAATTAATTAATGCCATAAATCCTTAATCAGGGGTAGGATGTTACAGACATTATTTGGATCACAGATTCTAAGTAGAGGGAGTATTATATATCTTAAATATCTTGATCAGGAACAGATTAGAGGATAGTTTAATATTTAATTGAATTGATGTTATGATTGTGCTCATTTTTCTTATGTGTTGATTGCATAACTATCCTCTATTATGTTTGAATGAGTTTGTGATAATCAATAAGATAATGTAAATATATGATAATGGTTTGAATATGATTATTGCTCCTACGTGTTTGATAATATGATGTATTGATGATGATAAGTGTCTCAATATGATGCTTGATTGAATTGAGATAATATGGTATATTATGCCCTTGATGATGTTGACAAGCTAGAGCAATTAAATTGATAATGGAGATGAAATACGATTGATATCTGTGTATAGTATCTATATATGAGGGCTTATAGGACTGTAGGAGGCTTGTAATGTTAGCACAGATGGGAGGGTTACCTTTGGATAGGTACAAACTTTATAATGGTTTCCTTGGATTCCACATATGTATTTAACTGATATTTAAGGCTAGCCTGCAACACTACCATTGTCGTTAGGAGTGACTGTGTTGTATAAGTGAGCAAGCAGTTTGGTACCTATAAAAGAGCTGAATCAGCTGGGAGCTGAGACATATTGTTATATAATGATATCCCATCATTAGAGACAGATCTGTATGCATTATATTATAGCTACGAGACAGCCACTATGACGTTGATATGTTGTGGGATAGTCATTAATATGCATTGAAAGTTGTGGGGCAGTTATTATAATCATGAGAAGCTGTGAGATAACTATTGAGGATGATTGATATTATGTGATGATATTGTGATGGTATGAATATGTATGCATGTGTTGGATTAAATAACAATAATGGTGTGATGAACTAAAATGATTAAATGTAATATGAGATGTCAAATCCAGTTCTGTATTTTCCATTATATATATATATATGCTCGCCCCACTAATTTTTATCTTGTAGTGAACTTAGATTGCGGAGATGATTGGTGAAAGCTTAAGAAGCTAGCAGTGGATAAATCCTGATGTGGGTTCACTTGTATATATAATTTTGTGTAGCCTTTTGTTGTCACGACCTTGGTCAGCTCGTTTTGGACATTGTAAATATATATATACATAACTGACATAGGTAGCTAGTGACCTCACTGAAGGTCTAGAACTAATTTTGATATAATTTTGTAAGTAGTGATGCTATATTTATATATATGATGATGTGAATGAATTATGATGCTTATGCCCAGGAACTATGGATTGATTATGAAATGAAATGAGATTGCATATAGGCAGGGAGTTGTGCTTATTACATTGCATATGAGATCTTGAATTTGATATAAATATATGTTGGTACCATTATAGTTGATGAATATGTTGTTGTTTCATTATAAATTATGCATAATTAGGAACTGGGCAAATCGAAATGAGATCTGTGAGACTATGGAACCTACAAATAGGCTCAATAACTTATATTTGGTGTTTAAAGGTTGTGAGAATTGGAATTGACCAATTCCAATAAGATTTGATAGGTCATGTTATATGTTGAAGGCCTCAAACAGCCTAATTGTATTTTTGTGCATCACTTGTTCAATTTTGAGAATTTTGAAGTGTGGCTGGTTGGCACATGTCACAAATAATGAGTTTTAGGTTGTGTTAAAGTTTGGTAATGATTGGAGATTATTTATGGAAGTTAGGGTGTGTAGAAGTTGGCTTGGAGGCCAATTTGCTACATAATTCTGCATTTTATCATGTTAGTAATCGATTACAAGGCCGGTGTAATGGATTACAAGATTTCTAAATTGAAAAATTATGCAGGTAGCCCTTAGATAATCGATCATAATCGGTTAGTAGATGGGGTCTCTTGAAAACTTGCACAAGTTCTTATGGGTAATCGATTACATTGATTGTGTAATTGATTACAACCCTGTCAAGACACCCTAAATTTGTATTCTTAATCATGTAATGGTGGGATTCAGATATCCCTAAGTCTAGGCCATCTCCTTAGAGACTTGAGGAATCTTGTAGGGCCATCCTATGAAGGATGCGAAAGTTTAGAAAAAAATTCTTTGGATTTTGTTTTAACTAAACATTAAGTGCTCACTTTCTAATGGTATTAGAGTAGACTTTCAAAGTGCAAGGCCAAAATATGCTAAGCGGTTGTGGGATATTGTGTGACAAATTTCTAATAATATTGATATAAATCGTGAATAACCTAGTAGATGTTGAAATAAGGTGTGGTAAATTATTAAGTGTTGAATTAATATTATGATCAATATGAATGATTATATACTCTTATCCTTGAAAAATCATTGATGTTTAGTGTTTATTTCAAGATATGATATGGCGGGTCGCCAGGGCATGGATGCTATGGCGACAGCTTTCCAACGCTTCGTTGATATCCTTAAGAGACATGCTCAGCCTCAGGCCCAGGATTACCAAGGCTTATATCGCTTCCTGAAGAGGAAGCCAAATGAGCTTCACAGCGGTTTTAACCATGATCCAATGTATACATGGGTTCAGGATTTGGAAAGGATCTTTGGTAGCCTTCAGTGCACCGAGGAACATAAGGTGGAGGCACATAAGGTGGAGCATGTAGTCTATATGCTTTGTAGTGAGGTAGAAAACTGGCAAAAAATCATGAAGGTGAGAATGATAGATGCTAGTACCCAGTTAGTCTTGGAAAACTTCAAAGCATGCTTTCTAGAGAAATATTTTCCAGATACTGTGAGAAGTAGAAAGGAGTTGGAGTTCATGGAACTCAAATATGATTTTATGATTGTGGAGGAGTATTCAACAAAGTTTAACTAGCTATGTTTGTTTTATCCTTATTCTCAGCAACCTAAGACTGAGAGTTCCAACTGTATAAAATTTGAAAATGGATTATGGCCTGAGATCAAAAAGACGTTTAGGCACTAAGAGATCTGGAGCTTTCCAGTGTTTGTAAATAAATGTAGAATCTTTGAAGAGGATGGAAAGGCCCAATTGGTCTAAAGCAGCAAAGTAGATACTTCATTAAAGCCCTGGCATCCTAGCTTTAAAAAGCAAGGAAAATCTGGCAGAGGCAGATTGTCTTCTAAATCAAAAGGGCTTGGTGGTCGTGGTGGACATTCTGGTGGCTGTCCTAGGAACGAAAAATCTTCAAATGTGATGGTGACCATTTTTCCAGAGACTGTGACAAAAATGATGAGTATGTTTGTTACCAATGTAATGAGAAATGACATATTCACCCTAATTGTCCTAAAAACCAACCAATGGAGAATATCAATGTAAATCATGGAGGCTTCAAAGGTCGAGGTCATAGAAATGGTAACAGAGGAGGCCGCGGTGTTAGTGGTTATGGTAATCAAAATGTTGGAAGGAATATGAACTAAGGTGGGAATGTAAACCCACAAGCTACATGTAGTGTCTTTGCTATAAATGCTGAGCAAGCTGTATAGGCTGGTGATTTGGTATAGAGTAAGTGTACTGTGAATAGTTCTGAGCTTTGTGATATTTGATTCAGGTGTCACACACTCTTTTATCTCTGAAGAGTAGGCGCCTAAAACTACCTAATGCTATGTGAAGCATGAATTGCATGTCTATACGTCTACGGGCTCATGTTTGTGCACTGTGACTAAGTGCATGGATGTTGATATGTTACTCGAGGGGAGACAATTTTTTGTGACCCTTGTATGCTTACCTCTGAGAGACTTAGAGGTTATTCTTGGTATGGATTGGCTATCAGCCAATAAGATGATAGTTGACTGCCAAAATAAACGGGTGATCTTTCCAACGAGGAATGTTGAAGACTTCGCAGTCCAAGGTATATCTCAACAACTTATGTTATTTGCTTTGTGTGACGTGAAGAATAAATCCTAAGTGCATGAAATCCCTATTGTGTGTGACTTTCCTAAAGTGTTCCCGGATGATGTGCTTGGTGTTCCTCCTGTAAGGGATATTAAGTTTTTGATTGATCTTGTACCTAGCGTTAAACTAGTGTCTATGGCACCTTATAGAATGTCCCCTGTTGAGTTGGTAGAATTGAAAAAGCAGGTTGATAAGTTGTTAGATAAATAATTCATTCGACCCAATGTATCATTGTGGGTGCTCCAGGGTTACTGGTTAAAAAGAAAGATGGCATTATACGGTTAGGTGTTGATTACAGCCAGTTGAATAAGTTAATGATAAAGAATATACCATTACCATGGATTAATGATTTGATTGATCAGTTGAGGGGTGCTATAATCTTTTCTAAGATTGATTTGTGATCTGGATACCACTGAATCCAGGTCAAGGCTTCTGACATTCCTAAAATAGCGTTTAGGACCTGTTATAGCCACTTTGAATACGTGGTAATGCCATTTGGTGTGAGAAACGCTCTTGCGGTGTTCATGAACTATATGAACAACATTTTCCATCCATATCTGGACCGGTTCGTGGTGGTGTTTATTGAAGACATCTTGATCTATTCTAAATCTCATAAGGAGCATGAAGAATATCTTCGTTTGGTACTTCAGGTATTAAAGGAGAAGTAGTTGTTTGATAAGTTATCAAAATGTGATTCCTGGTTGAATAAAATCCAATTTCTGGGGCATCTTATCTCTAAGGATGGAGTTGTTATTGATCCATCCAAGGTGGAGGATGTTATGGCTTGGGAGAGGCCCAAAATTTTCACTAAGATTAGAAGTTTTATGGGTCTAGCTGGTCATTAAAAAAGATTTATTGAGGGATTCTCCAAGATTGTATTGCCAATGACAAAGTTGACCAGAAAAGGGTGTTCCTTTTGTGTGGACCCCTGAATGTAAGAGAAGTTTCTAAGAGTTGAAGGAGAAGTTGACTTCCACTACTGTGTTGGCATTGCCTAACTTACTGGGAAGCTTTGTGGTATATTGTGATGCATCCAGGCTGGGCCTTGGGTATGTGTTGATGCAGAATGGTAAAGTGATTGCTTATGCCTCGAGACAGCTACGACTTCACAAACAGAACTATCCCATACATGATTTGGAGCTAGCAGTTATGTTTTTTGCACTAAAAGTTTAGAGATATTATCTGTATAGATCCAAATTTGAGGTGTATAATGACCATAAAAGCTTGAAATATCTGTTTGATTAGAAGGAGTTGAATATGAGGTAAAGGAGATGGATAGAATTTCTAAAGGATTATGATTTTGATTTGAGATATCATCCGAGAAAAAGGAATGTTGTTATTGATGCCTTAAGCTAGAAATCCATTCATATTACTACTATGATGCTAAAAGAGATGAAATTGCTAGAGCACTTTAGAGATCTGAATCTGGCTGTGGATGTTTTCTCACCTAATAAGGTGATTGTTGGCACATTGAAGATAGAAAATAAGTTTTTGTAGCTAGTTTATGTACAACAGTGGTCTAATCCTTATCTTGCAAAGTTGAAAGAGAGTCAAGCCAGTGGATAGAACTTGTCATTGACTGAGGGTTCTGATGGTATCTAGAGGGATAGAGGGTGAATTTATGTGTTTGATTTTAGTGGTTTGAGGAAGATGGTGCATGATAAGGCTCATAGGAGCATGATGAGTATCTATTCAGATACTACAAAGATGTATCAGGATCTGAAATTAAGTTTTTGGTGGCCAATATTGAAGAAGAATGTGGTTGATTATATTATTTCTTGCGTTATCTATCAGAAGGCTAAGGTTGAACACCAGAAGCCATCTGGTAGCTTACAGCCTCTTGAGATTCTAGTGTGGAAATGAGATGTAATTGCTATGGATTTTTTGGTTGGTTTACCCAGGACCTGAGCTGGTCATGATGTGATCTGGGTCATTATTAATAGATTGATGAAGTCTGCACATTTCTTGCTATCAATAAAAGATATTCGTTGTAGAAATTAGCATACACACACACACACTCATATATATATATATATATCAATGAGATCGTTCGGCTACATGGTGTTCCATCTAGCATTATGTCGGATAAAGACCCAAGGTTCACTTCTCAATTTTGGGGAAGCTTGCACCAAGAGTTAGGCTCGAAGCTTCAGCTAAGTTCAGTCTATCATCCTCAGACAGATAAACAATTGGGACGTACTATTCAGAGTTTGGAGGACTTGTTGAGGTCCTATGTGCTAGAGCATGGTGGTTGTTCGGAGTGGTTTCTCCCTTTGATTAAATTTACATTTAATAACAGTTACCACAACAGCATTGGTATGACTCCATTTGAGGCTTTGTTTAGCAGGAAGTGTCAGACGTCTCTATGTTGGTTGGAGACCAGTAAGAGTTTAATGTTCAGGCCTGAAATTGTGTAATAAACCACATAATAGATTAAGATAATCTATGAAAAAAATGAAGGCATCCCAGAATCTTCAGAAAAGTTATTATGATAAAAGGCGGAAACCACTTGAGTTTTAGGTCGGTGACCGTTGTTACCTAAATGGTCTCTAAGAAACTCAAGAGGGGGTGAATTGAGTTGATAAAAGTTATTGCTTATGACTTTCTCTTCTAAAATCGTATTATGCAATGACAAGTAATTTAAACAATAGTACTTAAAATATAAAGATTTAAGGGATAGAGAAATGTAAACAGAGATTTTATACTGGTTCGGCCAACACCTGCCTATATCCAGTCCTCAAGATCCCCTTGAGATTTTCACTATAACTTGTCCAATTTACAACACAAAGCACTCCCACACCTTTAGGATACCTCACCCTTATGTGGAGCCTCCAACCTTGCAAGGGATGCCTCACCCTTGACTTAACCCTTGGGATACCTCACCTAAGATACAATCTTAATGTGGGATGCCTCACCCACAAGATAAACTCAATAACAAAAATATACAAATGTGATAATCTCTCTTTAGAGTGGATAATACAACTTGAAGTACACTGTGGTTTATACTCAAGTGATAGAATAGCCTTAGATCATGATAAAGTATTTTGGATTGTAAAGAATGTTAAAATGCTTATCAAAATCCATGAATAAAATGATTGATGTTTCCTCTATTTATAGTAAATGAAGAGATGCCTTTGACGGTGGAAAGATTCCTTTTCAAATGGATGCATTGATTCAGAAGTTTAGGTAAAGGATCATGGCTTTTCATGCAAGAAACCATTAAAAGTTGCATCTTTTCTTTCATTTTGATATTGTTATAATTGATTACACAAAAGTGGTAATCAATTACATGCTTTTAAATTTTAAATATTTGCAACGGTCAAGTGTGTAATTGATTACACAAAAGTGGTAATCAATTACATGCTTTTGAATTTTAAATATTTGCAATAGTCAAGTGTGTAATTGATTACACAAAAGTGGTAATCAATTACATGCTTTTGAATTTTAAATATTTGCAACGGTCAAGTGTGTAATTGATTACACAAAAGTGGTAATTGATTACACAAAAATGGTAATTGATTACATGTTGTTTAAACCCTTTTTAAAAAAAACATTTTAAAAGAGATTTAAGGCCATGCTTATAATTGAGTAAAACCTTACATAAATTCTAAGACCTTTGAGCTTTGGTGCTTCATTACTTGACTTGTAGGTCTTGCCTTTTAGTTGGTCCATTTTTCTTCCAATCTCTGACCTTCATAATTGATTCCTTTTAGAGTCAATTACCTTTTGTCATTATCAAAACTTTATATCTTCAACTGTGTGTTCCTAAGGTTTCTCCTTACAAAGGCATTGGCTGGGTATTGACAAGTAGAAATTGAGCCCGAGATATATGGGACTTTATGAAATCCTGAAAAAGATAGGTACAATGGCCCGCCAGATTGCACTTCCTCCTCATTTGGTGAATCTTCACAATGTGTTTCGTGTATCCTAGTTGAGGAAATATGTGTTAGATCCTGTACATAAGATTGCTGATGGTGATGTTGAGATCAAGAAAAACCTGATTATACTTGCTGAGCCTACATGTATTGTAGAGAGATTATTCAAACGCTTGAGAAGCAACGAGAGCCTACTGGTGAAAGTGACTTGGAAGATGTAGTAGTTTCTTTTGTCATTTTACTTTTAAATGTCTTATGATAATAAACATATAAACTAAACATAAGACCAGCGTTTTCTACTTTAAGAATAGTAAATACATATGCAAGGTACTTTTATTTTACTTTTTCTGGTTCTCTTCTTTCTATGTGATTGTTTGTTTAAATGTTCTGCTAATCAAACGTAGTTAATTAGCCCATAGGAATTTTGATGATTTATTGATTTAATTTAGTTTGTTTGTTCTCAAAAAGTGTTATATGTAATATCTTATATTGCATTGAAAATGATGTTTTCCAATAACTCCGTTTGAGCTTCCAAACAAGTGCTTGTTTGGTTGCTGATTGTAATGGAACTGACCAAACCAATCATAATTTGATTACATTAATTTGAAATATTAAAAGTTAAACGGATATATTAAGGGTCTGTCTGGTAAAACTTATAGATAAGTTAGTTGAAAATTGAAAAAACTTATAGAAAGTTAGTTGAAAAAACTTATAGAAAAGTTCGTTGATAAGTTAGCTTAAAACTTAAACTGGTAGCTGAAAATTAATAAGCTAGCTGATTAAATTAAAATATTTTATAAAACTAACTTTTAAGTGTAGAATGACATAAAAGATATATATTTTTTAAATGTAGATGAGTGGTTTTAAAAAAAAATATATCAAATTACTTCAAGTTGTTTTTTTAGAAGAGGCTATATCTACTAAAATAAGCTTTTTTACTTAATAGACTATTTTGTTTAACAAATTTTTAAGCTATTAAAATAAAGTTATAAGCTAATTTAAATCGTTACTCATGAATTTGCCAAACATGGCTTAAGTTGAAATAATTTCATGTTAGCTTATGTATATTTTCCTTAATAAAAAAGAAATTAAAAACTAATTCATAAGAACTTGTTAGTACAAAAATTTAATAGACTGTATCAATTAAGATGACATTAGCTATATAAAAGACTAAGAAAATTTAAAAAATATGGCTTTTGAAGTTAACTAAAATATTTTATTGAAATTATTTTAAAAATAAAATTTATTTTTCAAGCTTTAATTTTATTCAAAATTTATTTTTTGAGTTTTTTGAGATGTAAAATTATTTACTAATATGTCATAAATTATTTTTGTAACATCCTAATCTGGATTTTATGGATAATTTAGATTAATTAGTAAGTAAAAAAGGGGTTAGAATGGTTAGTTAACTAAAAATAATGTGAAGTTACTTATTTGCCCTTAATGAAGTATGATGTGCCAAACTTCACTTTTCCTCCTCAATTCACGTTCCCCTCTCTTGCATGTAAGGAACAACACATTGGCATCTCCTCTCTTTTCTCTTATGGCTTATCACTTCAATCCATCACCCCCTTCTTTAATTTCTACTAAACTAAGGCAAATTTCAAGTCTTTTTTCTTCTCCCATTTTTGTGGCAGCCATGGAAGCTATATGGGAGCACCATTTCCTTTGAATCCCAAGGTAAGAGCCATGCACCCACTTTCGATTTTGAATAATTCATGGACTCCACCTTCAATTTCTTACATCTACTTAAATTTAGAAGCATTTTGGAGCTCGGTTTGGGCGTGGTCAGCATTGTGTGCCTTGGGGTTTTGAGTTTCCTCTATTATTAGTGAGTTTAAAGGTCCCCATTGCTCGATATTGGCTCCATTTGCAAACTTGGTCTTAATTCCGTAATTTTTATGGCTAGGTATTGTTTAGAGACCATTTTGGAGCATCGTCGGTGTAACATCCCAAATTTTGGAGAAAATAAAATTATTGGATAATGATAATTAATTATTTATGGTCCAATACATATGGAGAAAATTAATTAGACACTAGAGGTGAATTATCGGTAAATTAAGATTTGTCGGAACCGGACGATTTAACGGATAGTGTGGGACCCACTTGGTCAAATTGGATGTTTGACGAGTTTAGAATAATGAGGGAATAAATATTAAATAATTACACATAGGTTAATAAATGTCCCGAAAATATTGAAATAATTAAATTGAGAATTTTTATGGTTATTCATAATTTATTGAGGCTTAATAAGCTGAAATTGTACCCGATTAAAATATGAGTGTCAGACCAGTTATCTCCGATTAAGATGCCATTGGTCAGGGCTATTAAGAATATTATTGGGAATCCGAATATAGCTTCATAATAATTTTTAGATGAAGTATTGAGTCCGAACAGAGATCCTGTTTGTTTTAAAATGGTAAAATTTTAATGAAGGGACTAAAATTAAAACCCAAACTCTCACTTTTCTCTTCTCCGTTCACATTGGCTTTTGCTTCTCCAAAGGCAAATACACTCTCTTTTCTTCCTAAGGCAAAACACTTCCTCTCCCTCTCATTCCCATTCTCTTCATCTTTTTTCTCTCCAAAACCCTAAAGGGGTGGTGTGCTCTTCTCCTCCATTTCGTTTTTCTCCATGGAGCTTGAAGAAGATGATATTGGTTAGAAGCTCTCCTTCTTCTCCTCTCATTTTCGTCACCCATTCTCCCTCACTGGGAAGCTCACTTATTTCTTGGCTTGAGGTTAGTTCCTTACCATTTTTTGTTGAGCTTATGCCATTGGTTATGGTTTTATTTGTTGGGAGAGTGTAAAATATGTATGGATTATGGATTAGAAACCATTTTCATACAAAACCCAAAGGTGGGGTCTGATAAATATGTGTTTTTGAGTGGATGTAAAAGGATACACAAAAATAACATTTAAGAAGGTGGAAAATGATGATTGTAAATGATGATTGTTGGATTTTAATGAAACCCTAACTTTGGGAGTTTAGGGAAAATATAAAATGTTAGTGGAATATGTATTTAATGATGTTAGGGAATGATATTGATAAGGAGAAATAACCATTAAAGATGGTTGATGGATATTAATAATGGTTGTTGGATTTTGATAAAACCCTAGCCCTAAGAATTTGGGGAAAACATGTAATACTAAATTGATAGTTGGTTTTAAGTAGAAGTATATGAGATTTGGAGTATGGGTATTGTTAATGATGTTGAAAGGATATTTGAATGATGAATGTGTGAGGAAATAGAAGAATGGATTTTGAGAATGAATATATATAATGTTTAAAGTTGGGTGTTGTTAGTTATGATGATAGAAGATGATGATAATGGTAGATGACCATTGGTGATGGAACCTATAAGGTTGTAATGGATATATTAAATGGACATTTTGAGTTGATGAGTTCATAGACCATAATAGGTACTATGTGGAATTTATTGATTAATGATGGTTTAAAAGAAGCTAAAGGGCTTATGATGAATTTGGATGATCCATGTGATGTTGGATGCAATTTTAAAGGATGGATATGATATTGTTCTTGTGGGTATCGTTAACGCTTTGAGATTTAGAAAATCCAGGTTTTAAGAAAGAAATTCCCGAAACCTAACACAAATTATGTAAATGGGTGTGTTGACAAGATTAGAACTTGTTACTAAGCCTTGAGATAAGTTTACAATTATTTTTAATTATGATGATGCCTTGAGATGGCTCATTAATTGAATGTATGTATGTATGTGTATTGTGTAGATTGTGTTCTGGATGATGAGGCAGAACGATTGGAGCATTCAAACCGTTATTCTTCTCTCGAGGTAGGAGAGGAGTTTACATTTCAATTGCATGAGTTGAATGATTTGTGATTAATGTATATGATCATACTCATGCTTGCCTTGCCATGATTGTATTGAAATGATGTGATGATTGATAATTTGATGAATGAAGTGCTTGGCAAATTATTGACTTGAGAACCATATATATATATATATATATATATATATATATATGAGATGGTAATAAGAGTATATTTTGTGGTGTGTCTTTTGATAATGATTTAGGATATTGGCAAAATATGTGTGTGCCTATGTCATGTTATGAGAACATGAAAGTTCACCACTAATAATATGATATGATGAATGATGATAAAGAGTAAATGATGTGATTGTATGACACACCTTAATTGATGATGAAACTAATGAAGGGATATTTGTATGACAATGTGTCTGTGGTAAATCGATGAATCAGAGATGATATCGATAATGAATAATGATAGATGATGTTGTTGATCATTTCCTTGAAGAAAGGATGATTGTTATTATTGATGATTGTTGAATTCCATTGTGATTGATACAAGTGTGATCTTGTATGTGTGATTTAAAATTATATTGATGAATTGTTGTGAATGCCACACTAATATATGAAACAATGGTAATGATCAATGAGATGGAAATCCACTAAGAAATTATGTGGTGATGTTGATGATAAATAATGATGAATAAGGATACTAAGCATACCTTCAATATGATGAAAGATTGGTGAATGTTGTTGATGTATGTGATGCCATTGTGATTATTGCAAGTAATGACTTACATGTAAGATATAAAGTATGTTGACATGAAATGCCACACTTAAAACTTGAAAACAAATGGCTATAACCAACAATGATAAAATCCACTAAAGATTATATGGTGGTGCTGGTGATGATGATGATGATTGATGAGTGGCATGATAGGATGCATAGTGTGAGAATGCATATGATTGGCATTTGCATTGCATCCATGGTATATCATACACTACCGGTAAGGAATATTAGGGGATTCCCCTGGTTGGCCCAGTAAAAGGCGGCTCTGTGCACGAGTATTCTTGTTGTTTCCCCTGTGACTCGGTGTGTAAGTCACGAAGCTGCCCATGCTGAGCTACGGGGAGCTGCATGTGGTTGACCTTGTAGAGGGTGGCTCTTGATGAGCAAGTGTCCTCGGTGGTCCTTGGGATCACAGCTGCCATGATATGAGTCATGATTGGTCCGCAACACCATATGTTGATTTTGTTGTTTACCGCGGTCATGGTGAAAATGACCGGTGTTGCAAAATAGGGGATGTGGTTTGGTACCAGTAAATTTGGTGAGTTGCATGAAAATTATGAGATATGTGTACATATTATACTACAGCAGTAGGGGCATGGTTATGTGATCATGGTTGATAGCCATAATTTGGTATTTATTCCCACAGTCGGATCCGTAATTGTTGTTAATTCCATTATGCATATGCATTAGCCTAAGTGCATTTGCATATAGCATGAAGATATGCCAAAGGTGGTAATATGATGATGATTGATGATGATATATGATGATGGTTGAGATTGAGATATGATGATGATGAGATGGGTAAATAAATACCTAAAAGACAACATAAAAATATAAATGATGTGAATACAAAGAAAAGACATTGTATATAATGATGTTGTGATGGCCCAATGTGATGAAGGGCATGTTTATGTGTGATTGATAATGATGGTGTTGGCCCATTGTGGCATTGAGAAAATATGTGTATATGTGCTTGCTTTGTTATGAATTGATAAATATGATATATGTGTATTGTTGGGATGAACAGATTATGATGATTTTAGCAAAGCATACATGATGTTGATATACATATGCACATAATCTCAATTGTATTCATATTTGTCATTTGGAATGTATAACACAATCTCCCATGTTGTCCATTTTTAGCATTGTGATGCAGGATTGTCATGGGATGAGAGGGTGATTTGAAATAAAGCTTTTGGGAAGGTAAATAGTTGTAATGGAATGCCTTGGACGGCAGTGATTATTAGACATGATGTAATGCATGAACTGTGTATAACGATGTTGATGAAAAATGATTTGTGAACATGTAATCAATGTTTTGTAATGTATATGGTGGATGTATGATTAGTATGTACATGAATATTTAGATGAATACTTGAGGATTTGATTTGGATAATGTATATTGATGATGGTGATATTTGAGATACATGTTAAGTACTTGTATGTAAATAAGATGTTGAAATACATGAATATTAAGAAAGTGAATAGGCTAAATTCTAATCCGGTGGTTAGGGCCTTATGTAGAGGCTACCTACATCTCATAATACATGTGTGAGACTTGTATGGATAGGTGATTGTTGTTAAATAGGCTTGAATTGCTATTTAGCATACTTGGTTTAGCCAAAATGGGCATGGATTGTTACTTGGACGTAACTTGGATTAGGAAAGGAGTTATTGGGCAAGACTTGTTTGTACAAGTCACATTTGTATGAGTGAATGTTGGTCCCTTGAGTGGTTAAGACAAAGCCTACCCAATTGCATTTTGGTATGTCATGTAAATTGCCCAAAATATGCATGAATCTACCCTATAACCTAGATTTTGATCAGAATAGAGTTTAGGCATAAAACTTTGCCATATGATTGATATTAGGGTAGGTGTGTTGTATATGAAATTTCGTGCGATTTGGTGTTGATTAGCCTAGTGAAATGTCGACCTAAAGTTGGCGAGTGTGTGTGTGCAAAAAGCTATAGAACAGGGTCTGCAAACCAGTGACTGGGCGTACCTACGTTGGTCTTGGGCATGGGCACGCTGGCTTGCTAGTGTGTGGCGCAGCGCCGGGTGTGGGCACGCCTGACCTGGGTGTGGGCACGCAGTGGTTCTGGAATTTTAGGTGAAAATTGGCAGTGGCTGGGCGTACTTACACTGGGATCTAGCATAAGCACACTGGTGGTCTGTGCGTTGGCAAGCTGGGGGTAAACGTTGGCACGCTAGCCTTCTGTTTTGGCTTGGTCGCTGGGTGTAGGTACGCTGGGTTTGGGCGTACCCACGTCGGCTGGTCTATTGACAGCTTTTTGTGAATTTTTTCGTTTTCTTGATTTCCTTCCTCGTTTTCAGGCTTTTTCTCATATCTTTATATATTAGACTAGGCGTATTTCCCTGCATACATATTCTTCCGTTGTAAACTCAATTATTTTTGTATGCACTTTGGGGCTTTGCTTAATCGATTCGGCTTTCATATTTTTAAAATCTCAGTCTTCGGTTTTCTATGATTCAGGTCTGGATGTAATGACAGATGTTGAACTCCCTTTTAAATGCAAAAAATTTACTCACACTTTTATTAATTAAGTTACATCAATTACATCGGATCCGGGTTCGAGAAATCAGGGCCTGACATTCGGAGCTTGGGTAGCTTAGGGTTCTCTCGGAGTCAAGTTTTGGGGTCGACGACTTAAGCCGGTATGTTGTTAATTGACAAAATAATTACGGATGGGCGGTATTAGCTTCGAAATATGAATTTAGTAGCAATTGTGGTATTAAAATACGTTTGGTAATTTTAGGAATAATCAAGGCTACGAGGTAGCAATCAGAGAGTGTCAGAGAGCTTTAAGAGCTTATAGAATCGTCAATTTTAGGTAGGGGCAGCTATATTTTAATTGTATGGATTATGGAAGGATAAAGGGTATATTTGCTTAGTTAAAATTGATTGATTATGATGTTTATGAGAAATTATTAATATTTATGATGATATGATTTGTGTAGCTAATATTTGATTGGTATTATACCCCTTGTTGTGATATTATATGATTTGATGAGTTTTTGATAAGTGTGGTTCCGTTCATAATTGTTGTGGTATCAATAATCGCATGAGGTTGCTCGATAATTATGTTGAAATAATGATGAATAAGTTGAGAATGCTAATTAAGCTTAAGGTAGCTTAGTAAGTGATATAATTGATTGTGAAATGATTAGTTGTTACATGCTATGTGATGTTGTGAAATGAAATGGAAAATCCCTTGGTGATGGTAACCAAGTAGGGGCCCCTGGTGATGCTAATCAGGTGGTCTGAGGATGATTTGATGTTGTGTGGCATAGCATTTGTATATTTGGACCCACACAGGACTACAAGGGGCATGTGATGTTGGCCCAGATGGGAGGGCGGCCTTTGGATAGGTACAAACCATGTGGTAGTTCCCTTCGGAATCCATAGTTGCCTTGGATTCAAGGCCAACCCGTAACACCTAGTTATGGTTGCTGTTGTTACTGAGAGTGACTGGTGTTACATAATGGGCGATTGGTTCGGTATCGGTAAAAATTATGTGATATATGTTGTTAAAATTTATATACTGCAGTGTAATCCCATCATTACAGTTAGATCCGCATGCATATGCATTTGCATATTATGTTTGAGTGGTTTAAAGCTTTGGATAGCTCATGAGATGTAATTGATAGGTTGGTTATATTATGGATTGTGAATTATGTTAAGTGATGTGGAACTATATTAATGTGATATGTGGAATTGGATAGATTGAAATCTGATTCAGTAGTTATCATTTAATATATAATATGCTCACCCTTCTATTGTGGTTATCTTTTTAGTGGATTTAGATCGAGATGGTGAATGGTAAGGAGTCACCATGATTGTGTGAGAGGCACTGTGTATATACATATATATACGTTGTATAGCTTTTTGGTAGTATAGCCTTGGTCGGCTCTTTGTATCTAGTTTTTTTGATGATGTATATATACCATGTAGTGGATTTAGGTAGCTGATGGCTTCATTAGAAGCCTAGATTATATTTTGTGAACTTATATGAGATGAGGATATTGATGATTATATAATATTTTATTATGGTGACCATGGATGGTCCCATTTTATTGCATGAGATGCATTATGGTGTTCAGGAATTGTATTTATGAGATTGATGCATTATATAAAATATGATGGGTAGGAATTGTTTCTTTGTTGAAATTGAGAAAAGCATAGATTATAGCTTGACTTGATGATGAATGTGTGAAAAGTGAGGTTTTCACATGAGTTTTATGCATAATTAAGGAAATGGTAAGGTCATATTGAGTTTTAGGAGGTTTAGATACCATGGGATGGTTCCAATAGGTTATATGCATGATTTAAAACTTATGGGATTTGGAATTGTCCAAATTTAATGAGAAATTGCCCTAGAGTTGCATACTTTTGTCTTAAAATGGGAAAACTACAATTTTGTGCATATCTTAGTCATATATTGGAATTTTGGTGAACGGATTGCACCAACAGCTCCAGAATGGTGAAAACATAATGCTCATGAAGTTTCATAGTAATTAGGGTTGAAACGGGTAAAATAGGTAGGTTGGAAGTTAATTTGTGGGTTAAGAGTTGTCAATTTCGCTCAAGCGAGATTTGGCTCGCTTGAGCGAGCCTTTACATGAGTTTGGGGGTGCATTTTGGATAAATTTTGCTCAAGCGACCATATTCTCGTTCAAGCAAGTGCTAAAGGAGTGGTTTCTGTTAAAATTTTGCTCAAGCAAAAGCATTTTCGCTCAAGCGAGAGCTTGAGAAAAAATCTCTCTTAAGTGAGTAACATTTTGCTCAAGCAAGCTGATTTAGCTTTTTCTCTCTTCATAAAAGTTGTAGAGAATTTCATCGCCATCGTTTTGATACCCAATTTGTGTCAATCGGAGGTTAGTAGCCCGAGTTATGCCTAAAATACTATAGGGTGTTCAGGATAAAAATTTTAGCACGGCTGGTTCTATAAATTTATGAATTAGGCAGTCTTCGGGCATAAATTTCCCTCGACTTCTTCATAAAAATTGTAGGCAATTGAGTCATAGATGTGTACAAACTAGATTCATCTCAATTAGAGTTGTGTAACTTCGATTTTACTCAATTTACTGAGCGGTGTGTAGGGAACTGGCACGCTGAAAAAATTTCTTTGAACGATCTTGGAACTCCCAAGCCTAGGATGAATGTGAATACTTAAAAAAATCGGTATTATTATTATTATTATATTAAGGTTAGAATGTTTTCATTTTATTTAATATTTTTCTTAATCGATAATAAAGCTAATTTATTTAATAAATGTTGGGACTTTCATGATCTTAAAACTTTATTAATTTTAGTTTTGAAAAACTTATTTCAGCTGAAATGATTGTGATTCGAAACATAAACATTCTATAAGTAATATATGCATTTGGAAAAGAATCAAATACATAATTTAAAATGTCAATTGGTGTATTATTTTTTACTTTATAATTTCTTTTAAGATTTCTATTTTGAAAATAAACTAATCCATCAATAGCAATATGTCAATTTATTAGTTTGTGAATTTGTGTAACACTAAATTAATAAAAATACAGGAGAAATTTTTTCAAAAATTTTCACATCCAACCTAGGATGTCCCCACATGACTCTACGCGTCCTTAATAACATATCCTAGGTTTGGGCGTTCCAAAATTGCTTAAATAAAATTTTTCAGCACGTCGGTTCTCTGCGCACTACTCAGTAATTTGGGTCAAATCGAAGTTACAAAGCTCCAATTGAGATAATCCTAGTTGGTATACCTCCACAACTCAAATGCCTATAATTGTAATAAAAAAATGGAGGGCTAATTATGCCCCAAAGGCTGTCTAATTCACAAATTTGTAGAATCAGCTCTGCTGAAATTTTTAGCCTAAACACCCTTTATTATGTTGGTCATAACTCAGGCTACCGACCTCCGATTGATGCAAATTTGGTGTCAAAACGACCATGACAAAATTCTCTACGACTTTTGTGAAAAGAGAAAAGATTAATTGATATCACCTGAGCAAAAATTAGCTCGGTTAAGTGAGATTTTTGCTTAGGCTCTCGCATGAGCGAGAATTCAACAGAACAACCACTGATTAGCTCACTCAAGCGATTACTCTCGCTTGAGTGAAAATTTGATAAAAACCACCCATTTGACACTCGCTTGAGCGAGAATATCCTTGCTTGAGCAAGATTTTGAGAGAATGCTCTCCAAACTCATACATATGCTTGTGCAAGCGAGAATTGGCTCGCTTAAGCAAAAATAACAACTCATAACCCATAAATCAACTTTCAATTGACCTATTTTGCCTGTTTCAACTCTGATTGCTATGAAACTTCATGAGCATTAAGTTTTCCCTATTCTGGAGCTGCTGGCATAGTTTGTTTGCCAAAATTCTAACATATGACTAAGATATGCATAAAATTGCATTTTGACCATTCCTAAGCTATAACATGCAATATAGGCTTCATTTCTCAATGGATTTGATATTGGAACCATCTAGAGGTATCCAAACCTCACAAAACACAATATAACCTGCCTAGTTCCCAATTATGCACAAAACTCACTTAAAACCATTAACTTTTAAACTCATATCATTAATCTACTTCCAAATACATGATCTCTTTAAATGCAATGCATGAACAATCTCTATCAATATTAGTCATGCAAATGCATCAAGGCTCCAAATCACATTTCCTGGACATAATGCATCAAATGTAACTATATGGGACTATCCATTGTCAACCATATCCAAGTATCAAAATAACACTATATAATCATCATATACATGAGATCCAAATATCCAAAATGCAATCTAGACTTCTAGTGAAGTCATCAGCTACCCAGATTCACTATATAGGGTATATACATCATCAAAATAGGCTATATTAAATGAGTCAGCTAAGGCTATACCACCAAAAGCTATACAATCTATATACAATATGTACAATAACTCTGCATAGCATGGTGACTCCTCACCAATCACCTCACGTTACAAATCCACTAAAAAGATAACCACAATATATGGGTAAGCATATTATATGTTAAATGACAGTTATTAAATTAGATTCAACCTAACCAATTCTATCTCATGTATCAATATATCACAATTCAACATATAAAAACAATACCATTCAATATATTCACATTTTATCAGATATTCTCAATATAAATCAAATTCATGGCTATCCCAAACTATATTATTCTCAATAACGCATGTCAATTCATATAGATTCACACGGATCCAAATATATATAACACATTATATTATTGCAACATGAAGGCTCTCAGCCATATTAATCATTCTCAGCTGTCAGCTGATCCAGTCATTTTACTGATACCAAAACGTTTACCCACACACGTAACACAATCACTCCCAGCAACAACGGCAGTGTTGCAGGCTAGCCTTGAGTCTCACTCAAAAGGCTTGCCTTGAGTCCTACCCAAGGTCTTTCATGGAATCCTTGAAGTCACTAACATAGAAATCTCATTCCATATGTTCACATCAACAATAAGCATCTCATGCTATAAAATAACATTAAATCAACCATTTACTCGCATCTCATGTAGTATCACAACACAGCAACCAATCATTGCATCTCATGCACTATAATCACATAGTAATGGACAGAAAATACCGTAATAATTGACATTTCTCAAATATCATACAAAGAGGGTGTATATCTCTAGCATCTCATAAATCAAGTAATTTCATCCATCACATTTCACAGCCATTCATCATATTTCACAAAATTTATAATTCATAATTCATAAACTTATATATATACCCCTAACCTGTCCATAAACCATGCATTTAAAATATAACTGCTCTCTCTACTGGAATAGATTATCCCAGATGCTCTCCAAGCTTTTCGATACATGTTTGATCACTACTTCATAAACTCGACAATTCCTAAAACCATTAACGTTCATTTTTAATGACCCAAATGTGTTTGAATATGATTTCAGGATCAAGGATTTTGATAATGACAAAGGAACTCTTGAAGAAACTCTTGGAAAACAAAGAAACAGCATCAGACTGCAAAAACCACGAAGCTAATCGATTACACAAGGAAGTCTAATCGATTATGAAGCCTCTATTTGTTAAGATAATCGATTACATAACACAGATAATCGATTACGAAGTCTCTGTTTTACAAGATAATCGATTATGAACCCAAGTCTATTCAATTAGACAACCATTGTTTTGTTAACTAATCGATTGTAACATCAAGTAATCGATTACCAATTGTAAAATTGAATGAAGAGAATCAGGTGTTCAAGCTAATCGATTATGGGACATGAAATAATCGATTATCAAGCCACTGGAATTTGGATAATCGATTACAATGAAGCTGTAATCGACTACACAGCTGCGTGACCAAATTAAATGCATCAGGTATCATCACTAATCAATTACAGGCCAAGAAATAATCGATTAGAATCCCTCTGACTTGAATCTAATCGATTACACATAAAGGACTAATCGATTACGTAGCTGCGAAGCAAATTAAAATGCATCAGGTATCATCACTAATCGATTATAGGAAAAATATAATCGATTAGTTTCACTCTGACTTGGTGATAATCGATTACCATGGAGTGGCTAATCGATTACTGCACGATCTGGAATGATAAATTCAAGTTGTAATCGATTACACCCAAAGGGATAATCGATTATCATAGTGGAAAAACATACATTAGTGGGAAACCAGTACATGTCTCCACCATTTTTCAGATCCCCACTATGTGCAACGGCTAGGAAGAAGAAAGGCATTCCTCAAGCTCTCAAATGGCTCTATAAATTCAAGAGGAACTCAAGCATAAAACACACTACAAGAAGCTACATTTCTCTACTTACTCTTGTGCTTTGTAAGCCCTCATTCTTGTATATTTTGAGATTTCATTTGCATATCCTCTCTTCTTGAGAGTTATAGATTTAAGAGAACCTTCACTTGTACATCTACTCTATTGAGAGAGTTACTTGCTTGTAAAACACCAAACACCAAAGTTCACTCTAGATTGAGTGGTTGTTCACTCTAGGTTGAGTGGTTACAAAGGTTGGGGTTCAACCTTTGGGATATTGTGAGATTGAGAGATTGGGTGGGGTGCCCTTATACTTGTGAGGATTGGGTTCTTGAGTGTGGGACACTAGGAAGCCGCAATTGCTCAAAGTTGTATCTCTAGTCTACAATAGTGGAAATCCTCTAAGTGGGTTGCTTAGAGGCGAGACGTACACCGGATTGGTGGAACTCGTTAAATCGGTTTGCAACCTTCTCTTCCCTACTCTTTTACTTTCATATACTGTGTTAAATTAGCTTGTGTTGATTGATTGTGGCTTGCACACTTAAACTTGTCTAATTTGATAAATCTTGAATACTGCACACCAAGTGTTTGTTAAATTGTCTCTACTATATTTACCTTTGTTTTGCCTTGCACATTTCATTAAACTTGATTTCACTTGCATAAACTTGTATACTTGAACATAAGAATCAAGTTCAAAGGCTTTCCAACAAAAAGTTTAAAAACTTAATTCACCCCCCTCTTGAGTATTGAGGCCACTTGAACAACAAGTGGTATCAGAGCTTGACTCTTGGTAAATTAAGCTTAACAGCTTCAAGAGACTAGATGGCCTCAAGTTCTCATAACCTTTTTCCCGAGGGTGGTGCTATAAACAGACCTCCCGCTTTCAATGGGGAAGGCTATGCGTTTTGGAAAGAAAGAATGAAAATCTTCATTCAATCTATTGATTTGAGAGTTTGGAATGCCATTGAAAATGGTCCTTATATACCAATGCATACCATTGATAGTAAAAATGTTGAAAAACCAATAGATGAATGGACTAGTGATGAAGAAAAGAAAGTGCAATATGGTTATAAGGCTAAAAATCTTATCACTATGGCATTAGGTCCAGATGAATTCTTTAGAATAATGACTTGCCAATCCGCTAAGGAAATATGGGATACTTTACAAGTTACTCACGAAGGTACTAATGATGTAAAGGATTCTAAAATTAGTACCTTGACAAGCCAATATGAATGTTTTAGAATAAACTCAGGGGAAACTATAGTAGAAATGCAAAAGAGGTTCACTCTTATTATAAATCATCTCATTACTCTTGGTAAAGTTTACACTAACAAAGAACTTGTGCATAAAGTCTTGAAAAGTCTTAGCAGGGAATGACAACCACTTGTCACAGCCATAAAACAATCTCCAAGCATCAATGAGATGTCTCTTGCAACACTCTTTGGGAAATTACAAGAGCAAGAGCAAGAACTAAAAGCCTTGAAGCTAGCGGAGGAAGAAGAAAAATCCTCCAAGAAGAAAGGCTTAGCTCTCAAAGCCACCTCTATACATGAAGAAGAATCATGCAGTGACATGGATGAAGAAGAGGAATTTGGGCTTTTTGTAAAACAATTTGGAAGATTCATGAAGAACAAAAGATTCCAAAAGAACTTCAAGCCCCAAGGTAAAAAGCCAACTTCAAATGAAATTTTTTCTTCACCTAGTTGTTTCGAATGTGGCAAGGAAGGGCACTTTAAGGCGGATTGCCCAAATCTTAAAAAGAAGGGCAAGGATAAACGAGGAAGAAGAAGAGCTTACATCGCTTGGGATGAGAACAATGTAAGTAGTTCCGACGATTTGGACAATGAGGAAGCAAATCTTTGCTTAATGGCCAATCACCAAGAAGAAGATAATGAGGTAAACCTTCTTGACTTAGATAAGAATGAACTACTAGATGTTTTTGAAGAGTTATATGATAAATTTATAAAAGTCTCTAATAGGCTTAAGTCATCTAAGAAAACTAATGATACCCTTGAAATGCATCTTATGGAAGTATGCAAAGAAAATAAAAGCTTAAAAGAAGAATTAGAAAATGTTCAAGCATGCTCTAAGGATAAACCATGTGACTTTGCAAAAAGATGCGTTATGTTAGAAACCAAGGTTGTAGACCTAAATAGGACATTAGAAAAGTTTACTAATGGAAGAGACAATTTGAATATTCTGCTTGGCCAACAAAGATGCATGTTTGATAAAACTGGGTTAGGATATGATCAAGAACATAGCAATCACAAAAGGGAAAAATACTATAAAAATTTCTTTGTACCACCAAGCAAATCATCTTCACCCTTTATGAAATGCAATCACTGTGGATTCAAAGGTCATAACTCTTCAAATTACAATGTTAGAAAACTAGGGCCAAAGGTCATAAGAAAGGTATGGGTTCCCAAAGGAACATTACCACAAGCTAACCTTAAAGGACCAAACATAAAATGGGTACCTAGTTCTCTAAACTGATTTTGTTTTGTAGGTATGCTTCAAGGCAAGCAACACCCATTGGTATTTGGATAGTGGGTGTTCAAAGCATATGACGGGAGACATAAGCAAATTTACATCATTTACTCCCAAAAGAAAAGGAAGTGTCACTTATGGAGACAACACCAAGGGTAAAATACTTGGTATCGGAAATATCGGTAAAAATTCCTCTACCTCCATTAGTGATGTGTTGTATGTTGAAGTACTCAAACATAACTTGCTTAGCATAAGTCAATTATGTGACAAAGGATATAGAGTTTTATTTGAATCCAATTGTTGTATAATTGAGGATAAGCTAAACAAAGAGGTCAAATTTGTTGGAAAAAGGATTGATAACATTTACATGATTGATGTGGATAGTTTGTCTACAAATGATGAACAATGCTTCATTACAAAAGAGGATGAAACTTGGCTATGGCATAGGAGAATAGCTCATATACATGTAGACCACTTAAACAAACTTGTTTCCAAAGAATTAGTAATTGGTTTACCAAAGCTTAAGTTTGAAAATAGATTCTGTGATGCATGTCAAAAGGGAAAACAAGTAAAGGAATCTTTTCAATCCAAAAATATTATTTCCACACAAAGGCCTTTACAACTTTTGCACATGGACTTATTTGGACCATCCAAAATCAAAAGCTTTGGAGGTAATTACTATGGTCTAGTTATTGTAGATGACTATTCTAGATATACATGGACATCGTTTCTTGCTCATAAAAATGAAGCATATCATGCATTCAAGAAACTTGCTAAGATTATCCAAGTTGAGCAAAATTCAAAATTGCATCCATTAGAACCGATCATGGGGGAGAGTTTGAAAGTCACTATTTTGAAAAATTCTGCGAAAAACATGGTATCAATCACAATTTTTCAGCTCCTAGAACTCCACAACAAAATGGAGTTGTTGAGAGGAAAAATAGATCCTTGGTAGAACTTGCTAGAACCATGTTAAGTGAAAATAATATTGCGAAACACTTTTGGGCCGATGCGGTTAACACCGCTTGCCATGTCATGAATAGATGTTTAATAAGGCCTATTCTAAAGAAAACCCCCTATGAACTCTATAAGGGAAGAAAACCCAACATTTCACATTTTCACATATTTGGATGTAAATGTTTTGTGCTCAATAATGAAAAAGATAATCTAGGGAAGTTTGATGCTAAAGCTGATGAGGCAATCTTCCTAGGATATTCACAATCTAGTAAATCTTATCGAATCTTTCAACAAATAAACAAACACCATTGAAGAGTCCATTCATGTAAAGTTTGATGAAAATAGCCATAACCCTCCGAGAAAGGAAGATGTTGATGATCTTGTAGGTACTCTTCAAGAATTGACCTTAGATGATAAGGAAGGAGAAATCAAAGAGACAAATGCAGCCAAACATGAGGAACCATAACAATGGATCACTTTGAAGGATCATCCTCTAGACAAAGTCATAGGTGAAATGACAAAAGGTGTAAGTACTCATAATGCAATTAGAAATACATGCAATCATTTAGCCTTTGTATCGCAAATAAAACCCAAATGCATTAATGAAGCTATTATTGATGAACATTGGATGTTGGCCATGCAAGAAGAGCTAAATCAATTTGAAAGAAATGAAGTTTGGGAGCTTGTGCCAAGACCCAATGATCACCAAATAATAGGAACCAAATGGGTATTTAGGAATAAACTGGATGAAAATGGTATTATTACTAGGAACAAAGCTAGGCTAGTAGCTAAAGGCTATAATCAAGAAGAAGGCATTGATTATGAAGAGACGTATGCACCCGTAGCTAGATTAGAAGCAATTAGACTACTATTAGCCTTCACATGCTGTAGGGACTTCAAATTGTACCAAATGGATGTTAAAAGTGCTTTCTTGAATGGATACATTCAAGAGGAAGTATATGTTGATCAACCTCTAGGTTTTGAAAACCATCAATTTCCAAATTATGTTTTCAAATTAAAGAAAGCTTTGTATGGTTTGAAACAAGCTCCAAGAGCTTGGTATGAAAGGTTAAGCAAATTTCTTCTAGAAAATCATTTTGAAAGAGGAAAGGTTGATACAACTCTATTCATAAAGCACAAAAAGAACAACATACTATTGGTACAAGTTTATGTTGATGATATAATATTTGGTGCCACTAATGAGTCAATGTGCAAAGAGTTTGCTAAGTTAATGTAGGAAGAATTTGAAATGTCCATGATGGGAGAACTCACTTTCTTCCTTGGACTTCAAATCAAGCAAACTAATGAAGGCACATTCATTAATCAATCCAAGTACTGTAAAGAACTACTTAGAAAATTCAACATGGACAAAGCAAATGATACTGCCACACCCATGGGCACTTCATGGTATTTGGACAAGGATGAGAAAGGTAAGGATGTTGAACTCACAAAATATAGAGGTATGATAGGATCCTTACTTTACTTAACCGCTAGTAGACCGGATATCATGTTTGCTGTGTGTATGTGTGCTAGATACCAGGCTTGTCCTAAAGAATCACATCTCACTGCAGTAAAAAGGATAATGAAATATTTAGTTGGGACTCAAAATGTTGGTTTATGGTACCCCAAAGGGGCTGAATGCACTTTAGTTGGTTACTCTGATTCAGACTTTGCAGGATGTAAACTTGACAGAAAAAGCACTAGCGGAACATGTCACTTAGTTCTCTTGTTTCTTGGCATAGCAAGAAACAAGTAAGTGTTGCGCTATCAACAGCTGAGGCAGAATATATTGCAGCTGGTAGTTGTTGTGCTCAAATCCTTTGGATGAGACAACAACTTTTAGACTTTGGAGTTGTATTGGAACATGTACCTCTTAAGTGTGATAATACTAGTGCTATCAATATCTCAAAGAATCCTGTAATGCATTCTAGAACCAAACATATTGAGATTAGACATCATTTCATTAGAGACCATGTATTAAAAGGTAATTGTATACTTGAGCATGTTGAAACCTCTAAGCAATTAGCAGATATCTTCACAAAACCCTTGGCTAGAGAACAATTCATTCACATTAGAAGAGAATTAGGAATCGTTGACATGAACAATTGTGTTTGAATGATTAGTATTTTGATAAACTCTTATTTTTAGCATGTCTTGAATGAGTTTATGTTCAATTGTGATATGATCCATTAAAACTCCAACACTCTTGGGAAAATCTGACAAAACTGGACATTCTTACAGCATATAATCGATTACACAGAATATCATAATCGATTGCTAAGCTCCTGTCTCGAAAGTAATCGATTACACAGCATCACTTAATCGATTACTTAGCTTCTGTCTAATGGACAATCGATTAGAAACCTTCCATAATTGATTATAATCGTTCCAACTTCTTTCTAATCGATTGCAAACACACCTAATCGATTATCATGATTCTGTTTTGAAACCTAATCGATTACCTGTTGACCGTAATCGATTACTCATGTGCGAAACATTCCAAATTCCTCAGAAATCAGTAAGCTAATCGATTACCTATGCCTCGTAATCGATTAGCCCCGGTATTGAGCAGTCAAATGTAGAGTTCTAAGGCACACCAGCGGCCCAATCTCCTTTTCCCCTCATTTACTCTTTTCTCTTCACCCAACACTCACCTTTTCCCTATAAATAAACCCCTCACTATCACTCTCACCTCACACCACCTCCTTCTCTTCCTAAATCTCTCAAAGCTTCAAGAAGCTCACTCTTCTTCTCATTCTCCTCTTTGCCTTTCCATCACCATGTCTTCCTCCTGCTCTATCAAGAGGGCAAGGTCCTCCATACCCTAAGCCAACAACCCCCTAGACTTCTCTAGGTTCTTCACCTCACCAAGAGACCTCCAAAACTTCATAAAGAAGTTTTCAGAAAAAGACATCATCACACCCCATTTTATTGATGCTCCAACCTTTGAGAACCCCTGTTTTTCCTTCACTCAACTCCTCCACCATTACAATCTTTTTCCATTCCTAACTCTCTAGGAAGAGTTTTATTACCCTGAACTCATGAGGGTATTTTTCTGCAATGTGAAACTGGTTGATGGCACATTGGAAGCTAGAGTAAAAAATGTGACTCTCAAAATCACCAACCAGCACCTCTCTGAAATCACACAAATTTCCCTCTCTATTGCTGAATTTGTTGGGGGTCATCCGGAAGATGAATGGGACTTTAATCCTATCCCTGCTCGTCAATCTCTTTGGAAGGCTAACCGTCCTCTCAGCAATCACAAATTGGTAGGCCACTTAACTCTTAACAACCGTCTCCTCCACTTCTTTATGGTCAAAATGCTTATTCCTCGAGGTGGAAATTATGCCTTGGTTGAGGAAGATGATGTTATACTCATGTGGGCAATCATCAATCACAAAGACATCAACTGGATTCAACTCCTCAAGCTCCACATTCTGAAATCCAAGGAGCAACACAAACTGCCTTATGGCATCTTGCTCACAAAAATCTTTAAGGCTAATAGAGTAGACTTGGCTGGGGAACTTGCTGAAAAACTCTCAAGCTTGCATCAGCACTCACCATCTCAACAAAATGGGTATGGTCTGTGTAGCTGGAAGGTGGATCCTCAAGAGTGACAGAATTCATGGCAACAGCCCATTTGAGGAAGATCATCCCCCTGTTACTCCTACTCCTGCACCTCAAGCCTCTTCATTTGGCCCTGTTGACCCATTTGCATCTCTCTATGCTCATCTTGACCGCCGCTTCGATCGCCTAGAAAACTCCCTTCAAGAGTTTTCAATGACCGAGCAACAACATTTTGAGATGATGCAACAACGCTATGAGGAGCTCTCTCACCAAATTTCTGAACTATGTTTCTTCAATCCAGATAATTAGATCCATTTTCATGCTTTGGTTTAAGTCGTTCCATGTTTTTTTTAATTATGCAAATTTCCCTTCATGTAATTTCCTACTTTTTGCAATTTAATAAAATTTTCATTCTGTGATATCTATCTCTTTACTTGCATTTATTATTTTTGATGATTCCAAAGGGGGAGAAAAAGGGAGAAAAGATAGAAAAATGTTCATCTGTTAAAAACTGGCTGATTAATAACAAATGGATTAGTTATCTCTAAAGGCTAAGCATGCATTCTTTTTGATAGGGGGAGATTTGTTAATGCTAAAAGATAAGAGATAATGATATTGTTAAGAGATAAAGATGCTGAATATTTGAAAATCTGGTTAAAGAAATTCTGCTATTTGAAACTGTGATTAAGAGATAATGCAGCAGATATGTTTTTGCAAGAGATAAAATTAGAAATAAGTCTTTTGTTTAAAACTAACAACCCTCAAGAGATGAACATGGTTGTTATCATCAAAAAGGGGGAGAATGTGTTTGAATATGATTTCAGGATCAAGGATTTTGATAATGACAAAGGAACTCTTGAAGAAACTCTTGGAAAACAAAGAAACAGCATCAGACTGCAAAAACCACGAAGCTAATCGATTACACAAGGAAGTCTAATCGATTATGAAGCCTCTGTTTGTTAAGATAATCGATTACACAACGCAGATAATCGATTACGAAGTCTCTGTTTTACAAGATAATCGATTATGAACCCAGGTCTAATCGATTAGACAGCCACTGTTTTGTTAACTAATCGATTGTAACATCAAGTAATCGATTACCAATTGTAAAATTGAATGAAGAGAATCAGGTGTTCAAGCTAATTGATTATGGGACATGAAATAATCGATTACCAAGCCACTGGAATTTGGATAATCGATTACAATGAAGCAGTAATCGACTACACAGCTGCGTGACCAAATTAAATGCATCAGGTATCATCCCTAATCGATTACAGGCCAAGAAATAATCGATTAGAATCCCTCTGACTTGAATCTAATCGATTACTCATAAAGGACTAATCGATTATGTAGCTGCAAAGCAAATTAAAATGCATCAGGTATCATCACTAATCGATTACAGAAAAAATATAATCGATTAGTTTCGCTCTGACTTGGTGATAATCGATTACCATGGAGAGGCTAATCGATTACCGCACGATCTGGAATGATAAATTCAAGTTGTAATCGATTATACCCAAAGGGATAATCGATTATCATAATGGAAAAACATACATTAGTGGGAAACCAGCACATGTCTCCACTATTTTTCAGATCCCCACTATGTGCAACGGCTAGGAAGAAGAAAGGCACTCCTCAAGCTCTCAAATGGCTCTATAAATTCAAGAGGAACTCAAGCACAAAACACACTACAAGAAGCTACATTTCTCTACTTACTCTTGTGCTTTGTAAGCCCTCATTCTTGTATATTTTGAGATTTCATTTGCATATCCTCTCTTCTTGAGAGTTATAGATTTAAGAGAACCTTCACTTGTACATCTACTCTATTGAGAGAGTTACTTGCTTGTAAAACACCAAACACCAAAGTTCACTCTAGGTTGAGTGGTTGTTCACTCTAGGTTGAGTGGTTACAAAGGTTGGGGTTCAACCTTTGGGATATTGTGAGATTGAGAGATTGGGTGGGGTGCCCTTATACTTGTGAGGATTGGGTTCTTGAGTGTGGGACACTAGGAAGCCGCAATTGCTCAAAGTTGTATCTCTAGTCTACAATAGTGGAAATCCTCTAAGTGGGTTGCTTAGAGGCGAGACGTACACCGGATTGGTGGAACTCGTTAAATCGGTTTGCAACCTTCTCTTCCCTACTCTTTTACTTTCATATACTGTGTTAAATTAGCTTGTGTTGATTGATTATGGCTTGCACATTTAAACTTGTCTAATTTGATAAACCTTGAATACTACACACCAAGTGTTTGTTAAATTGTCTCTACTATATTTACCTTTGTTTTGCCTTGCACATTTCATTAAACTTGATTTCACTTGCATAAACTTGTATACTTGAACATAAGAATCAAGTTCAAAGGCTTTCCAACAAAAAGTTTAAAAACTCAATTCACCCCCCCTCTTGAGTATTGAGGCCACTTGAACAACACCAAACACTATCACAATTGCATTCAAAGGCTAAAATCGCCAACATATAAGGTATTCGGTAAATTCTAACTTACTGATCGATGCCAACAACCACTAACCTTTGACTCCAACAACACCCAAGCTTTGAAATGGTTACAGAACGAAAGAAATTAAAGAACCTCGATGCACCAAAGCTGTCCAAGAATTTAAAACTACTTCAAGATCACTTAAAGCCATAGAAACCACATTTAAATGTCCGATTTCATGGAAATGGAAAGCTAGAAACGGTGGGTTCCTTCGAAAGTTACTGAAACGACAAATACCAAGAATCCCGCACAACCAAATGCTGCCCACAAGAGTCAACTCTGAACAACCTTAAAATGCACGAATTTATAGAAATTAAAGAGAGGGGTTCAAGGATTATTCAAGGACCAATGTGGGTTCAACACATACCTCTAGTAACCAAGAAATTAGAGCTCCACACCAAGAATCCATGACCACCACATGAAGAAGGGAAAAAAAAAACTTGAATCTTACTTTAATTTTGTGACTTAAGAAGAAAAAGATGAGGAAATAAAATGGTAAAGCCACGAGAATGAAGAAATGAAATGCCAAGCCCTTGTTGTTGCATGTACGTGAATGAAAGTGAAATGAGAGAAAGGAAGTTGAATTTTTTGACTTAAGTCATTAAGGGCATAAGGGTAATTTCACACCATTTTAATTAATTAACAATAACTTGTCTGTTTTTTAATTGCTAATTAACATGCAATTAACCCCTAAGGTTAGGATGTTACAATTTGAAAAAGATGTGCATTATACCAAGTCTCACTCTACTTTACTCACACCTAACAGGATTGTTTGACTTTAAAAATTACAAGATAGGATCGTTTAAGGTTACAACATGGATAGAAAATATAAAACTGATAATTGAGAATTGAGAACTTGAATAAAGTAGCAAAGAAAAAATATAAAAGGTTGTTTGAAATCTCACTATTTCAAGTAAACTAGAAAAAATAGATTTAGTGGGACAGAAAAGAATATTACAAATTATTTGATTACTGACCTCTTAAGTAAAAATAATAAATAAAGATAAAAAAAAAGTTAGTAAAAGATAAATAAAATGACATAAAATGGTATTAGCATCTTTAATTAAAAATAGAAAAATCTAACAAAAAAGTTATAATAAATTTAACTTATTTTTAGTTAATAATTTTAATAATAATTTATTTTTTAAAAATTTGGGACCTTTTTTTGGCCTTACTAACAAGTTCTTTTAATAATATTTGTATTTAGTAACAGAGTTGCGAAATGTTCATTTTGCACAAGTCTAGTTATTATTTAGAATCATAATTTTCATTTTTACAACTTTTTTTCTTGTATTGTAAATATTTGAATATCATTTCTATTTTTTTAATTTTTCTACAAATGTTAAGTTTAATTTAATATGTTAGGTTAGATTTAATACGTTCGGTTAGGTTTCAATTCTTAGATCTCATTTGCAGTTATAGAATAAATAAATGCATAGAGTTTTGGCGGGATTGAATTTCTACTCTTTTAGAAGGAAAAGAATTTTGTTATTTTTTTAAAGATTGCTTAGGTGAGATTTTGTTAACTTCAACTTTGAGCAGTATTAAATTAATTAAAAGTAATAACATTTTATTGATAAAGAATATATTTATTTTTTAAAATTCCCAATGTAGTCATTTTCTAATTAAAAATTACAATTTTTTATATTCTTATTAATATTATATGGGGAATGTAACTTTTTAATTCCCTTAACAGTCTCGTCGATTTTTAATTTCTAATTTTTAGAATAAAAAGATAATTTAAAAATTCAAAACTGATAATCAAAGATCAAATTTTATGATTTTGAAATCTAACTTTCAAACTATTTTAAAAACATATTGAACAAGTATAGAAACCATTTTATTTTAACAAGTTTTCTTTCGAACTAAAAACTTACAACTATTCCAATCATGACCTAAGAATTAGACATGAAAAATATCATTTAAAGTCATCATCAATATACTAACCTATCGAATTTTAGGACAGACTTCGTATATTTTTTTATATAAAAACTTACTTTTGATTCCTTAAACTTTAGTTAACAAGAATTAACTTAATTTGCTTAAACTTATTACATGTAAATGTTTATTTTAAAAATCCCCACAAAACCTAATACTACGTAGGTAGTTAAACACATTATTAAATATTTAAATTCACTATATATAAATAGACTTTACAGGGAGAGACCAAATCCACTTTCTGTAATTTATACGTCTTAAAGAGATTATTTTTTTTAAAGAGAGTTTCTTTAAAGATTTTTTAACCTCATATTAATCCTTGAGATGTTCTATAATCCCCAAAATCTTAAATTTTCAATTTACTCTATGACTTACAAACAACTTTTCAATTTAGTTTTTTTAAGTGTAAAATGACAATAGAAAATACAGTAAAAAATTAAAATAAAGAGTATTTTGTAATGTTTAAGACTAGTTTTAAAATTTGAAAATCTCAAGAACTAAAATATAACCCATATGTATTTTGTCATGACCCTTAACATGAAGGTTTACTCTTTTTCAATGAAGATATTAATGGCTCTTATTAAATTCATTTTGCCAAAAGTCACGCAACCACAGTTACCTGTTCACGCTAGCTTTGATTATTTCCCTTTTCTAGTTCATATACATTCTTTTATAAATAATGTAAAACTGTATGTCGTAATAGACGTTGGTTAGATCAATTGGCAGAGCACAAAGATCTTAACTTTTGCTCTTGGGTTTGAGCACCATCATAGGTGATTTTAATATTTTTTTTCTTGTAGCATGTCAGGGTTTTAACCCCATCATAGGTGATTTTAATATTTTTTTCTTGTAGCATGTCAGGTTTTTAACCCGATTTTTAAAAAATTAATTATACTAATAGATTAATATCCTAAATTCTATGTACATGATTCACAAATTTAACGATAAATTTAATTTTTTTTTACTTAATTCCTATTGCAACTTATCTCTGAAAATTTTATTGTAGATATTAATCATTTTCCAAGACATTCCCATAATAAGGCACAGTGCACGGGTATCAAATTTTTCCAAGGAAGTTAAAAATTTCAGCAACAAGATTATTAAGTTTACAGTGCTATAATCAATTTAACAAATTCCAAATTATGGTCACCTTAATCAAGAAAGTTCAGGAATGAATCTTTCGCATTAAAATATCAAATTTTAATAATTCATGAGGAACAACTACTTATTTTTCAAGATATGAATTCTTAAGTCTCCAAAATGGCCAAGCTGATTTTTTGAAGTCAGAACCTGGGTGTTCTAATGCCCATGTGTTACACGTATACTGTAACATCCTAAAAATAGGATTTATTTGATAAAGTAAGAATAGAAGGGGGAATTAAATGAAAATAAGTAATTAATTGAACAAATGTTAAAATGACAAACGCGTCCCTAAATCATTTAAGTTGATTTTTCTTATCTTTTTTCCTTATGTTTCTCGAAGGCATCAAAGAAAGGCAAATTCACTTCTTCTTTCTTCCTCTCGTCCAAAACCGTGACACCATTCTTCTTCTCCTCCAATCTCCTTTCAATTCTTCAAATTAAGAACAAAGATTCATCTCCTCCACTTCTCCTCTTTCACGTTGGTGGCTTGGATTGAAGAAGGGGAACTCCAAATTTCTCAAATTGAGGTAAGGTGATGAACTCTCATCTTGGGATTTGAATTAATCATGTCTTCACCCTTTAATTCTATCAATTTTATAAGTTTCAAAACAATTGGAATCTATGGGCATGAGTGGAGAGCTTACGTTTTCAAGAACCTTGAGCTTCCATGGAAAAAGTGTATAGAAATGATTCTTGATTGATAATTCTACAAAATTGAAGCTTGATAATTGTTGTTTCGATGAGTTAAGGTAGCTTCGGAAGGTTTCGGAGTGATTCAGAGCTCGGAGCTTGATTCGGAGGCGAGGTTCGAAGTTGGCGTCTTGGTTCGGTGAGTCATAACTTACCGAAATAACTATAATCTAATTATTTTTAACTTGGTAAGCGATATTGATATCGATTGTGGCGTTAAAATCAATTATTATGGATTTTAGGAAGTTGTTTGACTTTGAGCAATAGAGACTGGAACTTACGACTTGCCATTAGTAAGCGTTTGATAGCTCTTGGAGCTTCTGGGATTCTCTATTCGAGGTAGAAGGAGCTTTTACATATTGAATGCATAGTTATAGATTGATTCGAGGTATATTTATATATAGAATTATGAACGATGTGTTTTATGCACTATAATGAATATGATGTTTGCCATCTATGTGAATATGAATGATTGCATAAGATGTAAAACATGTTCCAAATTTCATTGAGTTATATGAAAGTATGAGATGTTTATGTTATGTGAAATATGAGTAATCTCATGGAATGGTATTGGTGCACAAGATGCTTGAATGAATATAATTATGTTTGAAATTTAGCATGCGATGCTTGAATTGTGAAGTAGATGGTTTGAATTGATGATGTGTATATTATATGAAAGCTTGTTGTGAGTATGGAAAGATTGCATGGGATGCATTTGAATGAAATGGTTTATGTCATCTATGTAGCATGAGATGCTTTGTATGATTGAATATCATGTGGTTTCGAGGATTCCATAAAGACCTTGGGTAGGACTCAAGGCAAACCTCTTGAGTAAGACTCGGGGTTAGCCCGTAACACTGTCATTGTCGCTAAGAGTGACTGTGTTACGTGAGAGGGCAAACAGTTTGTTACTAGTAAAACGGTCGGATCAGCTGAGAGCTGAGTATATGGCTGAGAGCCAGTGTTGAACATAAAGTTTAATGATGAATATTGGATCCAAATAAAGGAGAACGATATGTACACATATGTATGTTATTGAGAATAACTTGATGTTATAGCATGAAGATGTGATTAGTCAAATATTATTGCATGGTAGTTTGTGTTTGTAGATTGTTATACCTCATTGTATGATTGAGAATAGAATAATTGAATCAGTGCTATAGCTGTCATTTGTTATGTATAATGCTCACCCCTATTCTTGGTTATTTTTACAGTGGATTTAGGACACAACAGAGGTATATGAGAAGTCACTCAGTTTAAGCTAGAGCATTATGTATATATGCTTGTACATGATGCATATAGTAGCTTGTAGTAGCCTTGGCCGGCTCCTGTGTATACCTATTTTTTTAGGCGTATATGAGTATATATGGATGAATGTGTAATGGACTAGATAGTTGACAGCTTCAATTAGAAGCTTAGAACCTATTTTGAGTATATAGTTCGGTTTGGGATGAATATTAATGCTTACTTGATGTTATGGAAGAGTGGAGATCATGGATGGTCCCACCATTTGCATATGAGTTTGACAACTAGGAATTATGGATTTATATATTATGCTTTGTTGATACATGAATATCCAAGAACTACTCTTGAATGAAAAATTACAGTAGATATGTGATTGTTGATAGGGCCCGCAAGCGCACGGGTTATGTCGCGTAATATAAAAGATTATCGTTCTCCACAGGGACTGTGTTCAAAGTACCAGCATATTGAAATTTAATTATCCACACAATTGATTTTTAAGGTTTTTGTAAAATAAAACACAAAATTAAGTTGCACTGAATACAAAAATAAGATTTACTTGACACTTAAAAAATCAGAGTTGAGAGTATCTTGGGATTTCGGGGGATTAAGACTCTATTTTATGTTAATGAATTTTAACTTTTCATAAATAAGAATCAAATTAAGTTTTCCAAGGTGAATTTTCCAAAAGCTAATTAATATGTTCCTCTCGGAATCCTATTATTGTACCTAACCTATGGAAAGCGCTGCTTAATCCTCAGAAAGGCCCATTATCGTTTTATGAAAATCCCTTTTATTTTCTCAAAAGAATTTTGATTACTTTCACGGTTTTACCGAGGTCACAAAAAGCATTTCAAAAATCTTAGGTTTAGTTCAAAGCTTTCCGGTAAAAATAAATCTCTCGATTCTATTTATTACCTAAACTTACTAATATACCCATAAGTATACAGTTTTATCATTTAGGTTCTTGTTAGGAATTACTAAAAGCATTGAGCATAATTGAACTAAATGGAAAACAGAAATTTATTTAATTCCAAATCAAAATAACATTAAAATAAAATATTATCATACCCCCTTTATCCCAAGATAATTAATTTAGCTACTCATGAAATAATTTAAATTCATATAAATAATGGAAAAATAAAACATACAAGACATGGTAAAAATAAAGACTTACGGGTTTCTCCAAAAGCTCAGAATAATTTACCACTGTAATTCCTTGTTGCAATAATTTCTCCACCAATTACAAATTTAAATTCTCACTTTTACAGCCCTCACACTCTTACAGAATAAAAGAAAGAAAAGAAAATAAAAAGAAAGAGAAGAAAAACGAACAGAGAAAGAAAATAAGAGAAATAAAAAAAAGAAAAGAAAGAAAAGAGAAACGAAAAACGAAGAGAAAGAAAGGAGGAATTGGAACGAAGCTGATGGAATTGATGCGATGAGATGATTGATTGGTGCTCTCCCTTTTATAGGCAAATGGATGAATGAATCCAGCTAAGAAAACGCGTTAAAATTGTCTTCTTCTCAGCCGCCCCACCATCACAGCTTGGAGACAGCCTGGATGGTGTCAAGTGGGAGAAAACTTTCGGTGCATGTGAGTTCCAGCTGTGCCAATTTGCATTATTTTAATACTTCCAATAATTCGATGCTTGGATTTATTCAGCTGGGAAAATTCTGAGTGGAAAAGTGGGTCGGTTTTCATCTTTTCTGCAAAATCCGAGTGAAAAGGTGCCTTCTGTGCTCAAAACCGAGTAAAAAATGGTACTGTTCACACATAAAACTGAGTGAAATCTTCACTCGGTGTTGAGTTGAGGGGTCGGTATTTAAGAAAACCGGTCGGTTTCGCTTGAGCGAGAGTTTCTCGCTTAAGCGTTTGTTGAAGGAAACCATCTCGCTCAAGCGGATAAAGGTTCGCTCAAGCGAGAGGTTCTCTTTTTCACTGTTTCACTCGGAGAATCCTTGCTCGGATTTGCTTGTGTTGCTCGGAATTGACTGAAGAGGGACTCGGATCCGACTGAAACCATTCACTCGGCTTAGGTTCATGGAGTTCATTCGGAACTGATTGAAGACTCACTTGGTTCAGATTCAATCGGTTCCCAATCATTTTCACTCGGCTGTCTCTGAATTTGGACCACTCGGTTAAAGCTTTGCTTTGGAATTCACTCGGATTTGCTTTGAAATATTTCAGTCGGCCTTCATGCTTTTTACTCGGAATGGCCTTCAGTTGTCAATCAACTCACTCGGAATGGCCTTCACTTTTACTCAGGAACTTGCACTTGAAGGGTTGGAATTTGACTGATTGAATTTCTTCTTATGTTCGAGCCTTGCTTTGCTCGGAAATGCATCTTTCTGACCCAACTTACTCGGAATGGCCTTTCCTTGGAGACTTCTCACTCGGGCTCAGTGTGAAACTTAAGAGTCTGCCCGAGTGTGATTCATTTCTGGTCGGATTTTTCCTTGTCCGATTAAGACACCACTCGGAAATGCCTTGTTCTCCGAATGAAACTACTCGGATTCTCCTTAGTCAGCATTTATTCATTCAATGGCATTCCTTCTGCTCGGAATCAGCTTTTTGCACAGAAAAGCACTTGTTCTTTGGTCAGACCTGCTTCAGTCAGCATTCTTCACTCGGATTTACTTCAATCAGTAAATTCCCACTCGGATTCACTTCAATCAGCAATCCTTTCACTCGGAAAATACCTTTGGGTAGCATTTATTAAAGCTCAATTCCTTTTTTCACTCGGAATTATTGCATTCGGACAGCTTCCAATCGGATTTTCCTAAAACCTAGACTTATTCCTTTTTAGCATTGATCCTTCACTCGAGTCAGCCATTTATCATTCGGAATGGCTTTGACAGGGAACTTTCCACTCGGATTTGGCTCCAACAGTGAAGTATTCCACTCGGCAATGCTCCATTCTGAATCGTTCCACTCGGAAAGGCTCCATTCTGAGCCATTCCAATCGGATTTACCTTCAACAGTGTAGTATTCCACTCGGAATTGCTCCATTCTGAGTAATTCTACTCGGATTTGGTCCTTTCTCAGTCATCCCACTCGGATTTGGTCATTTTGAGTCAGAATTCAGCATTTCTGAGTCGGATTTTAACATTTTGAGTCGGATTTCAGCATTCTGAGTCGGAATTCAGCATAAAAAGAGAGTTCTTTCTACTTTGGGCTTGTTCTTCTTGTTTCTTTATCATTTTATGGTCGTTTTTCTCTTGTTTTTGACCCTTTATTACCTTAATTCCTGCAAAATAACATACCCAAGTAGACTAGAATGGAAAGAAAGCAAAAATCACAATAAATAAAGGAAATACAGTGGATAATGACTAAAATCTTAAGCAATTTAGACCTAATTTATTGTATTATAAAGCACTTATCAAAATACCCCAAACCAAAACATTGCTTGTCCTCAAGCAATCACCATATTCACAAGATAAAATACAGAAAACACTAAACTTAATAAACTAAGGAATCCAAAACAGAGAAACAGATTTATTTAAATGCCAATTTTATTTTTCTTATGTGAATCAATTTTCAATGTCAAGACTTGAGATACTCTTCTCACAATTTTCACTCAAGTGTTTCAAGGTTTGTGTATCTCTCAAATCATCATAGTCAAAAAATATTACCATAAGCTTGTTAATAAACCAGAAACTCCACAGTTTAGATAGAAAATATGTCAAAGTCTAAAGGTCTTTCAAAGGTTGTAACGTGGCCTTGGGTTGTAATGTTAAGGTAGGAATTTCAAGAAAAATGGAATACAAAAGGGCTTTAACAGTCATGAATGATCACCATTATAAATTTAACAGAGCAAATTTTTGAACTTTTATGGACTTTTTGGAATTCATTCAATATCATCCTTTTGATTTTCTTTTCTTTTTCTTGCGTTTCTTTGCATCCAATACCATATTTTTCTTAAGTCCTTTTTTTATTTCTTTGCTCCACTAAATTTCCAACTTTTTCACCATTAAGAGAATATCAGTCAATGAAAGGTTTCAAAGAAAAATTTTCGCTTTTAGGCTCAAAAGGGGCAACTAGGGGTCAAATTATACAAAATTCTGAGGCTTAAGAATAAGACCTAATTGTGCCTTTATCATCCTAAGACATATAATCAAAAACCATTTTGAATCGGTTGAAAAACAAGTTCTAGAATATTAATGACTATGAGATTCACTCAATCAAGAAAATATGGGTTTTGAAAATTTGTTTGATAAATAACCCATTTTGGCTCAAGTCTAATCATGGAAAGTCTTTTCAAAGAAAATTTTAATCACATAAGGTTCATTTAAGCATTTATTTGGCATTTAAACAATCAAATTTTGAAAATTTTACTCAAAATTTTGGGATAGTCAACTGTAAGGTTTTTATGCATAATTCATTAACTGAGATAGTCAACTTATGAATTAAGAGATGTGAATGATATAGAACAGTTTGAATAGCATCTAGGAATGATTTGTGACTTGTGAAAACTAGAATGGATCAATTTGATTGGAAATTGATCTTCCAGTTGCTCAAAATGTCTCAAAAATAGGCTATTTGCATTTTTACGCATAACTTTCTCGTTTTTGGGATTTTTTGAGTACGGGTAGCGGCTACACATAACAAATGATATATTATAGCTTGTGTTAAAATTTCATGATCATTGTATTTGAAATGAGGAAGATAGGGTATGTAGAAGTTGAGAAACTTGTATTTTTTTGCCTAATTCTGTCCAGGAACTGAGACTGCATAAACATGAATCGATTCCCTTACTGTAGGAATTGATTCACTGGGGAATTTTTAGAGCAAGAATCGATTCCCCACTATGGTGAATGGATTCCCAGCCCCTGTTGTAGCGTGTGAATCGATTCACAGGGGGAATGAATCGATTCATCCCTCTGTTGCATTCCTGGGTGTGCAATTTTTTTTACATGAATCGATTCAGGGTGATGTCTGAACCGATTCATGCTCTGTTTTCCCCAGTTTTATTACTTGTTTGATATATTTTGATATTGATGGGTTATGTAATGATTATATAATTACTTGTTAGAATAATTTACTTGATTTTATGAATTAAATAGGATGTTTTTGAACTCCTTTCCATAAAATTTCATAACCCTCAAAATAAGTTATATATTCCACTATTTTTATGGATTATTCTATGTTTAATTATTTAGAATTACCCTTGATGGAACTTAAACCATTTTTTATGTGTTTATATATATAATGGATTATTTTTTATTGTTCCCTGTTATTGATTAAAATTCATGTTGTAGTTCCTTTGTTCCTTAATTGTTTTAAGGAATCGCCAAAACTTTTCTTGTATTTTTGGGTTTAATATTATTAAGTTAGGATGTTTTATTTTGGTATCAGAGTATACTTTAAAAAGTCTAAGGCCAAGGTTAATCTACTAAGTGCTATGAATTGAGTGAAATCATATGCTAGTTGTTAAGTATTGAGTTAGTTGATCAGATCAACTATGAATAAATTGCATTCTTATCCATGAAAGGTACTAAAGTGTGGTGATTATTTCCAAGATAAGAAATGGCAAACCGTCAGGGTATGGATGCCATGGCTGCTGCATTTCAGCACTTTGCTGATATTCTGGAGAGGCAAAATCAGCCTCAACCAGCAGATAATCATAGTCTGGACTACTTCTTGAAGCGTAAACCTACTGAGTTTCATGGAGGTTTTCATCCTGATCAAGCATATGCATTGATTCAGAACTTAGAGAGGATCTTTGGTAGTGTGTTGTGCACTGAAGCACAAAAGGTGGAATATGCTGTGTTTATGCTTCGAGATGAAGCTCAGAACTGGTGGAAAATTGCTAAAGCCAGAATGATAGCCACTGGAACTCAATTAATCCGGGAGAAACTCAAGGCATATTTTCTTGAAAAATACTTCCCTGATACTGTGAGGAGCAGAAAGGAGCTGAAATTCATGGAACTCAGACAGAGTAATATGAGTGTTGAAGAGTATGCAGCTAAATTTGAAGAACTCTGTTTATTTTATCCTCTTTTTCAGCAGCCTGGTACTGAAGGCTCTAAATGCATTAAATTTGAAAGTGGTTTAAGACCTAAGATTAAGAAAGCATTCAGGCATCAAGAAATCAGGAGTTTCCCTATTCTTATAACTAAATGCAGGATTTATGAAGAAGATGATAAGGCTTCCACTGGATCAAGCAATAAATCTGATGTTTCTTCAAGGCCACAGTCTATTAATTTCAAAAGACAAAGAAAGTTTAACAGAGGAAGGTCATCTTCTAAATCAAGAGGCCGAGGTAATTCTGGTAATCGTTCTATTGGTTATCCAAGGGACGGTAAATGCTTCAGATGTGGTGGTGACTACTTTGCTAAAAATTATGACAAAGAAGAAGAAGAAGAAGAAGAAGAAGTTACTTGTTATCATTGCAATAAAAAAGGGGCACATCCACCCTAACTATCCTCTATTACAACAAATAGATTCTAATTCTAGTGGTAACCGTGGAGGCTTCCGAGGATAAGGTCGTGGAAATGGTAACCGAGGCATTCGAAGTAATGGTGGTCATGGTAATACCATGGTTTCCAGAAATGACCGTGGTGGAACTTCTAATCCACAAGCTGCAGGCAGAGTTTATGCCATTACTGCTGAAGAAGCTACTCAGGCTAATGATTTGGTTCAGAGTAAGTGTTTACTTGGTGACTCTATTCTTGATGTTGTATTTGATTCTGGAGCGACTCATTCCTTTATTGCTGAGGATTGTATGAGGCGTCTGAGACTGCCTGTTATTGATATGAATCGAACCTTGGATGTATCTAACCCAACTAGTATTAGACTATGAACTTCTATGATGTGTAAAGATGTATCCTTCACTTTGGGTGATAGGAGTTTTGTGACTGACTTGATATGTCTACCCTTGAGGGGTCTTGATATAGTACTCGGTATGGATTGACTATTGGCCAATAAAGTCCTAGTTGATTGTCAGAACCGGCGGGTGATCTTTCCAAATCAGAATGATGAAGATTACATAGTCCAAGGTATATCTCAGTTGCTTATGTTATTTTTTTTAACTGATGGAAAGAGTGGGTCTAGAGTGCATGATATCCTCGTTGTATGTGACTTTTCTGAGGTGTTTCCAGAGGATGTACCTGGTGTTCCTTCTGAAAGGGAGATTGAATTCTCTATTGATCTTGTTTATGGAGCTGAACCGATCTCTAGTGCTCCCTATAGGATGTCCTCTGTTGAGTTGGCAGAACTAAAGAAACAAGTTGATGAATTGCTTGAAAAACAGTTTATCCGATCTAGTGTATCACCGTGGGGTGCTCCGGTCTTATTAGTTAAGAAGAAAGATGGCAGTATGCGGTTATGTGTTGATTACCGCCAGTTGAATAAGCTTACAATAAAGAATAAGTATCCGTTGCCTAGAATTGATGACTTGATTGATCAGTTGTGAGGCGCTTCAGTGTTTTCAAAAATTAATTTGCGATCCGGATACCATCAGATCCGAGTTAAGGCTTCAGATATTCCTAAAACGGCGTTCAAGATTCGATATGGCTATTATGAATATGTGGTGATGTCGTTTGATGTGACTAATGCTCCTGCTGTGTTCATGAATTATATGAATAGCATATTTTATCCATACTTAGATCGTTTTGTGGTTGTTTTTATCGATGATGTCTTGATATATTCTAAGTCTTATGAGGAGCATGAAGAATATCTCCGTTTGGTACTCCAAGTGTTAAAAGAAAAGTAGTTGTTTGCTAAATTGTGCAAGTGTGACTTCTGGATGGAAAAAATACAATTTCTGGGTCATGTTATTTCTAATGAAGGTATTTCTATTGATCCTTCCAAAGTGGAAGTTGTTATGGCTTGGGAGAGACCTAAGTCAGTTACTGAGGTCAGAAGTTTCATGGGTTTAGCTGGTTATTATAGGAGATTCATTGAGGGATTTTCTAAAATTACGTTGCCAATGACTAAGCTAACCTGAAAGAATGTTCCTTTTGTGTGGTCTCCTAAGTGTGAAAAGAGTTTTTAGGAACTAAAAGCCAGATTGACTTCCACTCATGTGTTGGCATTGCCTAATTTACAGGAAAGTTTCATGGTGTATTGTGATGCATCCAGGCTAGGTCTTGGGTGTGTGTTGATGCAGAATGGAAAAGTAATTGCTTATGCTTCACGACAGTTGTGACCGCATGAACAAAACTATCCTACGCATGATCTAGAACTTACAGGTGTGGTTTTTGCACTGAAAATTTGGAGATATTATCTTTATGGTTCCAAATTTGAGGTGTATAATGATCATAAAAGTCTAAAGTATCTGTTTGATCAGAAGGAATTGAATATGAGGCAGAGAAGGTGGATTGAGTTTCTAAAAGATTATGATTTCGATTTAAGATATCATCTGGGAAAGGCGAATGTTGTAGTTGATGCCTTAAGCCGAAAATCCATTCATATGGAAGTTATGATGGTTAAGGAATGGAGTTACTTGAGCAATTCAGAGATATGAATTTGCATGTGGATGTTTCTTTGCCTGAAAAGGTGATTCTTGGTACTTTGAAGATAGCCAATGAGTTCTTGAAGCTTGTATATGTATAGTATATGTCTGATGCTTACCTAGCTGAAATGAGAGAGACTCGGGCTAGTGGTAAGGACTTGTTCTTAACGGAAGGTTCTGATGGCATTTGGAGAGTGAAAGGCCGAGTTTATGTGCCTGATTCTGGTGATTTGAGAAAGATAGTACTCGATAAAGCTCATAAAAGTATGTTGAGTATCCATCCAGGTACTACAAAGATGTACCAAGATCTGAAGTTGCATTTCTGGTGGCCTGGATTGAAAAGAGATATGGTTGATTATGTAGCTCATTGTATTATTTGTTAGAAAGCAAAAGTTGAACATCAGAAGCCATCTGGCAGCTTACAGCCTCTTGAGGTTCTTGTATGGAAATGGGATGCTATTGCCCTGGATTTTGTGATGGGATTACCCAGGACTCGCGGTGGTCATGATGCTATCTGGGTTATTGTGGATAGATTGATGAAGTCTGTACATTTCTTGCCTATTAATAGGAGATACCCCTTGCAGAGACTAGCACAATTGTATATCAGTGAGATTGTTCGACTGCATGGTGTTCTATCTTCTATTGTGTTGGATAGAGATCCGAGATTTACTTCCCGATTTTGGGGAAGTTTACATCAGGAGTTAGGTTCGAAGCTTCGATTGAGTTCGGCCTATCATCCTCAGACAGATGGGCAATTTGAGCGTACTATTTAGAGTCTAGAGGACTTGTTGAGGTCCTGTGTGCTAGAACATGGTGGTTGTTGGGAGCAGTACCTTCCATTGATTGAATTTACTTATAATAATAGCTATCATAGTAGTATTGGTATGGCTCCATATGAGGCTTTATATGGTAGGAAGTGTCGAACACCTCTTTGTTGGTTGGAGACCGATGAGAGTCTGATGTTAGGGCCTGAGATTGTGCAGTAAACTTCTAAGTAGATTCAGATGATCAGAGAAAAAATAAAAGAATCCCAAGATCGTCAGAAAAGTTATCATGATAAGCGGACGAAACCGCTTGAGTTTCAGGTTGGTGATAGAGTGTTCCTGAAAGTTTCTCCTAATAAGGGTATTGGAAGAGTATTGAAAAACCGAAAGTTGAGCCCAAAGTATATTGGACCCTATGAAGTGTTGAAGAGGGTTGGCCCTGTGGCCTATCAGATGGAATTGCCACCTCATTTGTCAAATCTATATAGCGTGTTTCATGTTTCTCAGTTGAGAAAGTACTTGCTAGATCCTACACATGAGATGCCAGATGATGTTGAGATCAGAGAGAACCTGACCACTATAGTTGAGTCCACTGGTATAGTGGATAGATCTGTGAAACGCTTAAGAAGCAAGAATGTTCAGTTGGTCAAGGTTGCATGACAACAGGATCAATGCATTATGTATACTTGGGAGCGTGAGGATGCTATGAGGCGGCAATATCCCGAGCTATTCCATTGAGGTATGCCTATATTTGAATTTCAGGGATGAAATTCTTTGATAGATGGGAGAATTGTAACATCTTAAAAATAAGATTTATTTGACAAAGTAAGAATAGAAGGGGGAATTAAATGAAAATAAATAATTAATTGAACAAATACCGTAATGACGAACGCATCCCTAAATCATTTAAATTGATTTTTATTCTCCTTTTTCCTTATGTTTCTTGAAGGCATCAGAGAAAGGCAAATTCACTTCTTTTTTCTTCCTCTCTTCCAAAACCGTGGCACCATTCTTCTTCTCCTCCAATCTCCTTTCAATTCTTCAAATTAAGAATAAAGATTCATCTCCTCCACTTCTCCTCTTTCACGTTGGTAGCTTAGATTGAAGAAGGGGAACTCCAAATTTCTCAAATTGAGGTAAGGTGATGAACTCTCATCTTGGGATTTGAATTAATCATGTCTTCACCCTTTAATTCTATCAATTTTATAAGTTTCAAAACAATTAGAATCTATGAGGCATGAGTGGAGAGCTTAGGTTTTCAAGAACCTTGAGCTTCTATGGAAAAGTGTATAGAAATGATTCTTGATTAATAATTCTACAAAATTGAAGCTTGATAATTGTTGTTTCGATGAGTTAAGGTAGCTTCGGAAGGTTTTGGAGTGATTCGGAGCTCAGAGCTTGATTCAGAGGCGAGGTTCGAAGTTGGCGTCTTGGTTCGGTGAGTCATAACTTACCGAAATAACTATAATCTAATTATTTTTAACTTGGTAAGCGATATTGATATCGATTGTGGCGTTAAAATCAATTATTATGGATTTTAGGAAGTTGTTTGACTTTGAGCAATAGAGACTAGAACTTACGACTTGCCATTAGTAAGCGTTTGATAGCTCTTGGAGCTTCTGGGATTCTCTATTCGAGGTAGAAGGAGCTTTTACATATTGAATGCATAGTTATAGATTGATTCGAGGTATATTTATATATAGAATTATGAACGATGTGTTTTATGCACTATAATGAATATGATGTTTGCCATCTATGTGAATATGAATGATTGCATAAGATGTAAAACATGTTCCAAATTTCATTGAGTTATATGAAAGTATGAGATGTTTATGTTATGTGAAATATGAGTAATCTCATGGAATGGTATTGGTGCACAAGATGCTTGAATGAATATAATTATGTTTGAAATTTAGCATGCGATGCTTGAATTGTGAAGTAGATGGTTTGAATTGATGAAGTGTATATTATATGAAAGCTTGTTGTGAGTATGGAAAGATTGCATGGGATACATTTGAATGAAATGATTTATGTCATCTATGTAGCATGAGATGCTTTGTATGATTGAATATCATGTGGTTTTGAGGATTCCACAAAGACCTTAGGTGGGACTCAAGGCAAACCTCTTGAGTGAGACTCAGGTTAGCCCGTAACACAATTGTTATCGCTGAGAGTGACTGTATTACGTAAGAGGGCAAACGGTTTAGTACTAGTAAAACGGCCGGATCAGCTGAGAGCCAATGTTGTAACATAATGTTTAATGATGAATATTGGATCCAAATGAATGAGAATGATATGTGCACATATGTATGTTATTGAGAATAACTTGATGTTATAGCATGAAGATGTGATTAGTCAATATTATTGTATGGTAGTTTATGTTTGTAGATTGTTATACCTCATTGTATGATAGAGAATAGAATAATTGAATCAGTGTTATAGCTGTCATTTGTTATGTATAATGCTCACTCCTATTCGTGGTTATTTTTACAATGGATTTAGGATGCAATAGAGGTATATGAGAAGTCACTCAATTTAAGCTGGAGCATGATATATATATATGCTTGTACATGATGCATATAGTAGCTTGTAGTAGACTTGGCCGGCTCCCGTGTATACCTATTTTGTTATGCGTATGTGAGTATATATGGATGAATGTGTAATGGACTAGATAGTTGACAGCTTCAATTAGAAGCTTAGAACCTATTTTGAGTATATAGTTTGGTTTGGGATGAATATTAATGCTTACTTGATGTTATGGAAGAGTGGAGACCATGGATGGCCCCACCATTTGCACATGAGTTTGACGACCAGGAATTGTGGGTTTATATATGATGCTTTGTTGATACATGAATATCCAGGAACTACTCTTGAATGAAAAATTACAGTGGATATGTGATTGTGCCATGGTTGCATGACAATTGTAAGGTTTTTATGCATAATTCATCAACTCATAGTCAAATTATGAATTAAGAGGTGTGAATGACATAGAACAGTTTGAATAGCATCTAGGTATGATTTGTGACTTGTGAAAACTGGAATGGATCAATTTGATTGGAAATTGATCTTCCAATTGTTCAAAATGTCTCAAAATAGGCTATTTACATTTTTGCGCATAACTTTCTCATTTTTGGGATTTTTTAAGTGCGGCTAGCAGCTACACGTCACAAATGATATATTATAGCTTGTTTTAAAATTTCATGATCATTGGATTTGAAATGAGGAAGATAGGGTATGTAGAAGTTGAGAAAATTGTATTTTTCTGTTAATTCTGTCCAGGAACTGATACTGCATAAACATGAATCGATTCCCCTGTTGTAGGAATCGATTCACTGGGGAATTTTTAGAGTAGGAATCGATTCCTCACTATGGTGAATGAATTCCCAGCCCCTCTGTTGCATTCCTGGGTGTGCAATTTTTTTACATGATTTGATTCAGGGTGATGTCTCAATTGATTCATGCTCTATTTTCCCCCACTTTTATTACTTGTTTGACATATTTTGATATTGATGGGTTATGTAATGATTAAATAATTACTTGTTTGAATAACTTACTTGATTTTGTGAATTAAATAGGATGTTTTTGAACTCATTTCCATAAAATTTCATAACCCTCAAAATAAGTTATATATTCAACTATTTTTGTGGATTATTCTATGTTTAATTGTTTAGAATTATCCTTGATGGAACTTAAACCAATTTTTATGTGTTTATATATATAAAATGGATTATTTTTTTATTGTTCCCTGTTATTGATTAAAATTCATGTTGTAGTTCCTTTGTTCCTTAATTGTTTTAAGGAATCGCCAAAAATTTTCTTGTATTTTTGGGTGTAATATTATTAAGTTAGGATGTTTTATATACGCCCGTGAGTTGGAGCAGGAAGGGACAATCACTTAGCAAGGCGTATGACAAATGGTTTAGGACGCTCGAGTCGACAGGTTGGTGAGGTAGAGTATGGGCGTGTAGACGCCTAAACTAACGTGTGGGCGCGCGACAGGCAGTGGTGAGCAGCAACTTGAAACAGGTGTGGCAAAATGCATAGGCGTGTGTACGCCCCATGCAGCGTGATAGCGCACGGCACGTGGAGTAAGGGGTTAAGGCATTGCATCACACATGTGAGGAGTTGGTCATGGCTAGCTGTTGGACGTTTGGCAAGTGCACCAATTTATCATTGTAGTTTTTAAATTTTATAGATATTATTTCCACAAGGATGGATGGTTTTCAGTAAAAGACAATAATATTTATTTACTGATGGTAAAAGTATCAATACTTATTAACAAAAGAATATTTCATATATAATTTTGTACACTATTCATAAATTCCTAGATTGATTTATACATTGATCAAAAGTAATGTAAAATTATAAAACTATCTAGAAAATAACTATAAAAATAACACTTCAACATAATAGTTCCAATACTTGAGATATAAAACAGGATAACAAACTATGTTGGAATTAGGATCCCCACACTATAAATATAACGAAGTAACTATAAATAAGCATATTTAGTCATCAAGTTTATGTCATTGCAACTTAAATCATTAAAATTGAACCATCGGTGAATAAATTCTAAATAATTACCGTAAAGTCTGATCCCTCAGATGTTTTCTTAGTAAAAACTTGCTTTAAGTCATGGCCTTAACATAACAATAATTACCAACTTTATCCCTAGTAATTGGTATATTAAGGGCATTTCAACTTTTACTTCTGTTAAAAGTAATTTTAACACGCATGAAAATCATTCTCCTGTTTGAACTTCATACTAATAAAAGATTGAAATACTAACATGAAACTTGAATCATAACATGCAATAAACATAATCACAACATCATACTCATAGATTGGTTCACCAATTCCAACATAAATAGTTAGTTACACATGGTGAAAGTAAAAAACAACACTTACAAGTGGAGACATGATGAACAATAACTTGAACTTGACAAAGGACTTCACAACACGAAAGGAAAATAGACTTAAAACACTAATCTCAAGTATATGGAAGCTGTTTTCACAACTCGGAGCTCAAGAGTGTGGAATGCTCTGAATTGGATGCTATGGGATGCTGAACCCTTGGCAAATGGCCCTATTTATAGTGGAAGAGTTTGGACCTAATGCTAAGCGTGGTTGTGGCACTGTGCATCAAGTCTCTGACTCAGACTCCATTAATCTTTCCTGATTTTCAGTTATGATCTTCTAGTATTGTTCCAATAATACGTAGAGAAATGTTAATCCTTATTCCCCACTATATTTATGTCATTGGTCTGTACTGGATTGGCCATTATATACAATTATTTGGCCATTTTTCTGAGTAAAATCCCACTTGTTAGTGGGGTACACGTAGCACTTGACGATATGTGTCAGGGTCAAAATCCTGATATTGAGCGTGAGGTTGATGCTACGTGTCAACCCTCTAACTTGCATAAATTTTCCACTTCCATCCTTCATTAATCACTGCAAAAATAAGGGAAATAGATCATGTCAAGTCATAATTTAATATCCTCCATCTATTTACAATCAAACTTAATTTTATTTCTATTTAAACTAATTTTTATTTTATTTTTCACACTTTTTATTATAAAAATAACTATAAATTAAGGACTAGCACCAGCTAGCATCCTAACGTCAAGCTGGCGTGATAATGCGCACGAGTGAATGAAAGTGGGGCGAGTCACACACACACGTAAGGCACAGACGTGGATTCAGTCGAGACATGCGAAGGGGTGAGCGTGAGTACGCTCCCCTAGCGCTAGTGCATTTGGATAGGGTCAAGGAGACACATAGCCTAGGCGTTTAGACACCCAGGCGGGCGTTAATACGCCTAGGTGAGCGTTAATACGCCCAAAGCAGAAGCCCATCATGATTCTGCAAAATAATTCATTGCACCATATAAATTAATAACTAAGGTACCTACTTTGCTTGTTTCTAATCCAAATTGCACCAAATTTGATATACCACATGATCTCAACATTTTGGACTTGTTGGAAAAGTTAGTTTGCCAAGATTTGACCATATGAGCATGCTTCGTAGTCAATGCTTTATATTTAATTTAGGCATAATTTATAATACCAAAACAAATTAACACGATTTATGTTCACAACTTTAAACTCGCACTCAACTTTACTATGCTTATTCTATTATGAAAATAAACTCTGAGATGTCCAATTCCTATGATTACCAAGTATGGCATATTGAGTTTCATAATAGCATCCTATGGTTGCATAATACATATATTCTTACTCTTTATCACTGCAAGTGTATCCATATGAAGGATACATACAAAAAGCTACTATATCCAAACACTTTAAATCACATCAATATGTATAAACATATGGGCTGATATTAGAACCACATTACGTCATAATTTAGTGGACACACACAATCAGTATAATCTAAACTCTTCTAACCATGACATAATCAATCCATCTTAAAGCTCTGAATTTTTAATGACCTGTCAATATTGTTTATATTAGGATTTCTCAATTGCTACAGTCCATAACAATACCTAAATATTTCCAAATGTTATAAATCCACCTGCTCATGTGTCTAAGTCTCATATGCATCAATATATATGTTATACTAACTTATAAGGCTCCATGCCTAAAATTCAGCCAATTTGCAATACATCAAGTACAATACACATCAATCTCGATCTATAAGATTCATTCATGACTATTGTTCTATACCAATCCTCAACCAGATACATGTTATATGTAAGTATTTGTCAGCTATGTCTCACTCAATGCAAACCAACGACCATAATGACATCTCAATCAACAATTTACATGGTTCAAGTCAAAAATTAAGATCATATGCTAGCATCTCATACTAACCACAACCATTAAAAAAATTTATATGATCATATCAAGGCCACCTAAAACAGCAAGACTAAGTTCTACACATCATATACACATATAAACAATTACAACTGCATCCACTATGGTTGAGCAATGCATTCCCGCCTCCAGATCAATGAGCAAACTCGTCACAATGTACATTCGCTAAAACATCCACAATTTAAAGGGGTGAGTACTAGTTATTTAATAACATTATTATCATTATTATTTTATCAATTATACATCAAGTCTCTTTATCATCATCAAATTAAGTTTCAAAGCTACATAACGCTTACTCGAGAACAAATAAATAAATCATCCTCAAATATTGTAGGCACTAAGGCTTCTAAGGATTAGATCATACATCTCTGTAATTCCATCCAAACATCCATCATTTATACCTAACTATCGATACTCATTAATACAATTCATGCATGTCATGGTTTTTGAAATCTTTTCTTTCTTTTGTGCACAAAAACAATGAAATGCGGATCCGTCTTAACAATACAGAGCAAGTGCCAAGATAACCCACTCAGTGAACCATAACACTATAATCGAGGGGAATCTGGGTAACCACTCAGTGAACCATAACACTATAAGAGGTGGTACCCGAGGGCTACCAGTGAACCATAACACTATAATCGATAGCCTCCAAAGCAACATGCTACAAACTGCACAGTGAACCAAAGCACTATAATCATGACAGCCTCTTCAGCAAACCATAGTGCTGGAAATGCATATGATGTCATGAAATGCAATCAATGCATGAGATGCAAATCATAACACGTAAACAATATAATACTGACATCATAGCCTACTTCTCTAGATTGTTCCACAATACCAATTCAGTAGCCATCGCTCGATATAATTTGCCAAAAGGCCTAGTAAGTATCACCTATGGCATAACACTACGATCATTATCATCAATTCATCACTTAGAGATTCCCTCAAAATAACATAAGGAGCTAGCAATGCAATTACATACATCATTGACATATTCAGCTTATTTTGCACATACTTTAATCAACTACAAATCAACTTCAAATGTGTGTAAACATTATCAATCATAAAGAAATTTTAAAGTCCAATTTAATCATAATTCAATTTCTGACTCAATTTGGCACTAAAACTATTTCATTCAGGAAACTATGATACATTCATTCAATACTAAACAAGAACCAGATTACAATCAACATACATAAGGAAATATATTTTGTCAAGCCTAAAACTCTTGGAATTAAACTCTTATTCATTACTCAACTAGTAATTCCCCTCATACGTTAAACGTACTTGAAACCGATTCGCTTCTTGGTTAAACTTCTGGTCAACTATCCGACAAATGAGAGAGTCCTAAAACCATTTAACTGACACTTTAAACGTATATCAAAACTTCCAATTGCTATCACCATAATTAAATAAATCTATGACATGGTTTTGAGTTACCGGAACTTACCGACATCAAATCACATAAAAATCCTTACGCCGAACAGCTTTTGGGTAGTGATACAATTGATTAAAATTCCCTATAATATCAATTAATAACCTTAGCTATTGATAAATTATACTTAGCTCGTTCCGAAGCCTAATTTAGCAATCCACCTTAGTTTCAAGGTAAAATAACTTACCAAAATGCGGTGTCCCTTGCTGACGACTCTCTAATATACTTTCGATGCTTCAAACGTTGATCGGGGGTCTTCGAATTAGCTCTGTATCTGTTGTCCTTCACCAAACGCTTAGAAAATCAGCCCTTAGCATGATGGGGAAGTGTCCAAGATGTGAAAAATTAAACGAAGAAGGAACCCTTTACCTTACGATCTTCGTAAACAATTCCGCGACTCAAGAACCTGACTGTTTACTTTGAAAATCAAATCATATATGCTGCCCAAAAGTAATCACAAATTGGGTCAAGGTTTAGAAGCAACAGGGTTCTAGAAATTTAAACCGAATGGAGCTTTGAAGGAAAAGAATTATTTTCTGCCTTACCATGATGCTCTAAACCGAAAATGACAATTTGCAAGCTCTGCTTCCAGAACCTCACATGGCTGCCACAGTTCAAGCTCAACATAGAGGGAAGGGATATCAAACTTAGTTGCATGCACAAGTAGAACCTGAGAGAGAAAAAAATGAGAGAGGTTCGAAATGGAAGCATACACTTACCTTTAAAACGAAATCAGAACTTGAGGTGTGGTTGAGGAATTGAAAGGCATGGTGGGAATGGTGATTTGAGGAAGAAGAGGAAAGAATGAGTTTCTGCCTAAAGAAAAACATAGGCACGAGAGAAAGGGGGAGAAAGAGGAAAAATGAAATATAGATCAATTAGAATAGTAATTTAGAAGTAAATATTAAAGTTAGACCTTAGGCATTTAATTATTTAGTTTAATAACCAAATTAAATTAAATTTGGAGTTTTAATTTAGTTTACACCCAAGTATTAGAAATCAGATTTTATCACCATTTTTAAAATTTAGGATGAGGATTTAACAATTAGTTAATTAGGAAATTGAAATTTAGAAGTTAATAAAAGTTATTATTTAAATTTGACTAGTTTAGTCATTTGATTTATGTTAACCGAACACATACTCGTTAATTTTACTGGTATAATCTAAAATATGATTTTTTTATAGTTTCTGTAATTTAATTTATTATTTTTATTATCAATTTCCCCTAATTAAAACTTGTTAGGATGTTAAGTAATTCAAATATTGTGGTACACGTGCATTCATGTATTTAAGTGTAAAAACTTCAAAATTTAAAAATTAATTTTTTTAAATAATTTATTATCATAAATACTGTTAAAAAATTAATATTTTTTATATTAATAAAATATAACATGAAACAAATGTTAAAAGCAACCTTTTTTATGCAATCTTATTTCCTTCATGTAACATCCTGATTATTGAATTAATGGGCAGATTAAGATTAATTGCTGATTGAGATTGAGTGCTGACTAAGTAAAAGAGGCATGGGATGACGCATGTACCCTCTTGGCAGTACAATAGCTTCAGTTTCACGTTTCTACCCACTCTCTGCTCATTTCTCTTTTCGTACATGCTGAACCACTTCTCCGTTCTCTGGAGACTCGAAGTCCTCCACTGTTAGCGAGGGGCGGACTATTCGAGAGTGTGGAACCAGCTTTTAGTTTCTCCAAGCTGGGTGCAGAGTTTGACTGGGTTCGAAGGTCGTTGAGCAAGGGAGAGTGATTGAAGGAACGATCGGAGCAACCGATCAACGTTGAAAGTCCGAGGAACGTCTTGTAGGTAGGGGGCTGATTTACATATCAAATGCATGGTTTATGGATGGGTTCCGAGTGAAATTGCTTTGCTGTGTTGTGTTATACCTGAAATGTGTTGATTGATGTGTTGTGGTTGAGTGATAGTTTATGAAACACCCGGATTTGTGATAGCTATGAGTTGTGTAATGTATGTTGATTTCCGTCCATGAGATTCATGTTGATAATCATGAGAATGCTGTGCGAATACCGATTGCATGTGCTGTGAAATAGTTGGGTTTGTTTTATACTAAAATGCATGTTGCTGCAATCGTGTATGCCGAGTGCTTATAGCGTGAAACGCCCACTATATGATTGTATATGGAATTGTATGTGAAGTATGTTGATTGAAATGAAAATGCCGAGTGCATACAGCATTGGACGTTGATGATTATAATCATATGCATGTGATTCACCATTGAAATGCCGAGTGCATACAGCATGGGACGCTTAATATAGAAATGGTAATCAAATGAATATGTATGAGATACAAAGAAAGACCTTGGGTTGGACTCAAGGCAATGCCGAGTGCATTCAGCGTTGGACGCTTGATGAACAAAATAAGACCATATGCAGCTGATTCGCCATTGAAAAATGCTGAGAGCATATAGCGTGGCACGCTTAATACAGAATCGGCAATCAGATGAATATGTGTGAAATACAATGAAAGACCTTGGGTTGGACTCAAGGCAAGCTTACCGAGTTGGACTCGAGGCCGCCCGTAACACTTCCGTTGTCGCTTGGAGTGACTGTGTTACATGAGAGAGCAAACGGTTTGGTACCAGTAAAACGGCCGGATCAGCTTAGAGCTGAATAAAAGGCTTGGAGCCTATGTTGCAACAATAAAATTAATAATGAATAATCGGATCCGACTGAATAAATGTGTGCACACTGAAACTGTTGCCGAGTGCAATGTGTCTTGTATGTTTATGTATATATGTTATTGAGAATAACATTAGTATAGCCCTAAATGATTTAAGTGAATTCCTACTGAATGAATTGAATAATCCCGAGTGGATGATGTTGTGTGAATATTCATATTGAATGGCAGTGTATGTTATTGTTGATTGAGATATGTAATTGCATAATTGAGAACTTGAGGATTAATCCGAGTTAATAACTGTCATTTAATATGTAAAATGCTCACCCCTACTTGTGGCTATATTTTCAGTGGATATAGGTCGGAATGGGGAATGACGAGTGACCCTTAAGCCGTGTGAGGGGTGATTGTGCAGTTGTAGTGTACTTGTTGTAAATAACCATGTTGTAGCCTTGGCCGGCTTTTAAGTACACTGTTTTATTTTGAATGTATATGAATATGAATTTCCTCGGATCTGAGAACTCATCCATATATATATAATGTGTTGTGTTGCTGGATTGCCCAGTGAGTGTTGTTGTAGGGGGAATACCCGAGGATACATCATTTCTGAGTGAGACATACTATATAGACTCCGAGTAGATGGGGTTATAAAATCTTTAATGAGACTTGACCTGGTAAAGTGTTCTCCGAGTGAGGAAGATTAAAATATTCCCGAGTGAAGAATGGGTAAAACGCTTCCGAGTGATGAAGGGACAAGGTAACTCCGGGTGAGGCAAATCCGAGTGAAACGTCTCCGGGTGGAACATTTCCGAGTGAAGTGTCTCAGAAGCGAAAAGCTTTAGTTTAGGACACATTTCGGCTGAGTAGTAAATACCCGAGTGGGAAATTCACAAGTGGGAAGGTACCGAGAGATGATACCGAGTTACGTGTGGTACGGTACCAACTGGAATATACCGAGTGACTATGTTCCAGAGGGAGTACATTTGGACTGAGAAAGACTCTAACCCCGAGTGAGTATGTTTCTGTTAATAGTTTCCGAGGAAAGGTTCATTGATTCCGAGTGGAGGTAGCCGAGCGAATCATTTCCGAGTGAAGCATGTTTGTGATGAGACCTTCCAGAATAAGGGTAAGGATCTGGCTAAGTAAGAATTTATCGAGTGATGTATGATCCGTGGGGACCGCTCCCGAGTGAGCGGAGGTCCCGATTCCGAGTGACGATATGAAAATACCGAGTGAGAGACCCGCTCTAGCGAGTAAGGACTCGCTTAAGCGCTTTACGCTGGTTTCGCTTAACCGACCGGGATCTCGTCAAGCGAGTGGTACCCTGATCCGGTTTTCTGCTTCTCTTGACTTCGGGTTTGTCTTATTTTATCCCGACTCCTATTCTGGACTGCTTTGTGAACGTTTGGAACGTTTGAGTTTTGGAAAAATTTTCCCCTGTCTCGGATTTACTTTTATTTAAGTTGGGTTGTTTCATTTTGGTATCAGAGCGGACTTAAAAGGGTCCAAGGCCAAGGAATACTACTAAATGCTATACGATTGTTTGATATTGTGATAAACTATAAGTGTGGAATTGTAATTCGATCGGATTGTAGATAGTTAAAGTATTCTTATCCTTGAAGTGATGTCGATTTCAGGATAAGATATAGCCAATCGTCACGGTATGGATGCTATGGCTGCGGCGTTTCAGCGCTTCGCTGATATACTGGAGAGGAAGAACCAACCTCAAGTTGATGACAATCAGGGCTTAGATCGCTTTCTGAAGAGAAAGGCGAGTGAATTCCAGGGGGGATTCAATCCTGAGCCAGCTTATACGTGGATTCAGGATCTGGAGAGGATCTTCAGCAGCCTTCGATGCACTGAGGCTCAGAAAGTTGAATATGCCGTGTACATGCTTCGTGCTGAAGCTGAGAATTGGTGGAAGATCACCAAGGCAAGAATGATAGCTGCTGGCACCCAGTTGATCTGGGAGAACTTTAAGGCATGTTTTCTGGAGAAATACTTTCCCAACACCGTGAGGAGTCGGAAAGAGTTGGAGTTCATGGAACTGAAGCAGGGTTCTATGACTGTGGAGGAATAGGCTGCTAAGTTCGAGGCACTATGTCTGTTCTATCCTCCGTTTCAGCAGCCCGGAACCGAGGGTTCCAAGTGCATAAAGTTTGAAAGTGGATTGAGGCCTGAGATTAAGAAAGCTTTCAGGCATCAGGAAATTCGAAGTTTCCCTGTGCTGGTAAACAAGTGTCGGATTTTTGAGGAGGATGATCAGACTCATCCAGGCCAGAGTAGCAAGACTGGAACTTCCTTGAAGCCACAACAGCCTAGCTTCAAGAAACCGGGCAATGCTGGTAGAGGCGGACCCCCCTCTAGATTCAGAGGTCGGGGAAATCATGGTTGTCGTTTTGGGGTCGTCCCAGGGACGGCAAATGCTTTAAATGTCGTGGTGACCACTTTGCTCGGGATTGTGATGTTGGAAATGATGTCGTGTGCTTTCATTGTAATGAGAAAGGGCATGTTCGCCCCGACTGCCCTCAGCTGCGACAAGCAAATGTTAATGCACACCGTGGAGGCTTCCGAGGAAGAGGTCGTGGAAACGGTGGCCGAGGCAATGGAGCTCGGGGTAACATGATGTTTGCTCCAAATAACCGTGGGAGGAATGCTGATCAACCGGCTATAGGAAGAGTATATGCGATCAATGCCGAGGATGTTGCACAAGCAAACTACTTGGTGCAAAGTAAGTGTTCACTCGGTAGACATACTCTTGACATTGTTTTTGATTCTGGAGCTACCCACTCCTTTATAGCTGATGATTGTGTGAGGCGGCTGAGATTCCCTGCTGTTGACATGGATCGGACTTTGGATGTATCCAGTCCGACCGGTATTAAATTATGGACATCGATGATGTGCAAGGATGTATCCTTTACGTTGGACGATCGGAATTTTACCGCCGACTTGATATGCCTACCCTTGAAGGGCATTGATGTTGTGCTTGGCATGGATTGGCTATCAGCCAACAAGGTGATGGTAGATTACCAAAACCGAAGGGTGATTTTTTCGAGGCAGACTACCAACGACTACACGGTCCAAGGTATATCCCAACTCCTTGTGATGCTCTGTTTGACTGATGGTGAGGGTAGTTCCCGAGTGCACGATATTTCGATTGTTCGTGATTTCCCTGAGGTGTTTCCAGAGGATGTGTCGGGTGTCCCTCCAAATAGAGAAATTGAATTCTCGATTGATCTAATTCCTGGAGCTGAGCTGGTCTGCAGTGCACCTTATAGGATGTCCCCGACTGAGTTAGCCGAGTTGAAGAAGCAAGTTGATGAGTTACTCGGCAAACAGTTTATCTGACCGAGTGTATCATCATGGGGTGCACCGGTGTTACTCGTTAAGAAGAAAGATGGGTGCATGCGGCTTTGTATCGATTACCGACAACTGAACAAGCTTAAAATAAAGAATCGGTATCCATTACCAAGAATTGATGATCTGATTGATCAATTGCGGGGTGCTTCAGCCTTTTTCGAAAATTGACTTGCAATCAGGATATCACCAGATCCGAGTGAAGGACTCGGATATTCCCAAGATGGCGTTTAGGACCCGGTATAGTCACTACGAGTATGTAGTCATGTCGTTCGGTGTAACCAATGCCCCTGCTGTATTCATGAATTACATGAATAGCATTTTCCATCCTTACTTAGACCGATTCGTGGTCGTCTTTATTGATGACATTTTAGTTTACTCCAAATCTCCCGAGGAGCATGAGGAACATCTCCGTACGGTGCTCCAAATATTGAGGGAGAAGCAACTGTTTGCCAAATTTTTGAAGTGTGATTTTTGGATGGATAGGATCCATTTCCTGGGGCATGTAATCTCCGAGGAAGGTGTCTCGGTCGATCCTACCAAAGTGGAAGCTGTCATGGCGTGGGAGAGACCTAAGTCGGTCTCAGAGATTAGGAGCTTTATGGGTTTGGCCGGTTATTATCGGCGATTTATTGAAGGGTTCTCTAAGCTTGCACTACCATTGACCAAGCTGACTCGGAAAAATGTTAACTTTGAGTGGAATTTCGAGTGTGAGAAGAGATTTTAAGAGTTGAAGATGAGGTTGACTACAGCACCTGTGCTGGCATTACCGAACCTGCAGGAGAGCTTTGTAGTTTATTGTGATGCCTCCGGACTCGGTCTCGGGTGTGCTGATGCAGAATGGCCGAGTGATAGCTTATGCCTCGCGTCAATTGAGACCACACGAACAACATTATCTGACTCATGACTTGGAGTTAGCATCTGTGGTCTTCGCATTGAAAATATGGAGACATTACCTGTATGGGTTGAAATTTGAAGTGTATAGCGATCACAAAAGCCTCAAATACTTGTTTGATCAGAAAGAGCTGAATATGAGGCAAAGGAGATGGACCGAGTTCTTAAAGGATTATGACTTTGAGTTGAAATATCACCCGGGCAAGGCGAATATTGTGGCTGATGCCTTGAGTCGGAAGTCCATTCATGTGGCAGTAATGATGGTGAAGGAAAGGGAACTACTTGAGCAATTCCGAGACATGAACTTGCATGTAGATGTCTCTTCACCTCGGAAAGTAACATCGGTATTTTGAAAATAGCCAATGAATTTCTAAAGCTAGTGTACGAGGAGCAGACGTCGGATTCCTATTTAGCCGAGATGAAGGAGACTCAGGCTAAGGGCAAAGACCTGTCCTTAACCGAGGGCTCGGATGGAATTTACCGAGTGAAGGGTAGAATTTATGTGCCGAGTGCTGGAGAATTGAGAAGGATGGTACTTGATGAAGCCCATAAAAGTCTGTTGAGCATCCACCCGGGCACTACGAAAATGTACCATGACTTGAGACTACACTTCTGGTGGCCCGGATTGAAGAGAGATGTGGTGGATTATATGGCTCAGTGTATTATTTGTCAGAAGTCAAAAATCGAGCACCAGAAGCCGTCTGGTGGGTTACAGCCTCTCGAAATTCCCGTGTGGAAATAGGATGCAATTGCGATGGATTTTGTGATGGGATTGCCTAGAACCCGAGCGGGTTATGATGCCATCTGGGTCATTATTGACCGATTGACGAAGTATGCACACTTCCTGCCCATGAATATGAGATATTCACCGCAGAAACTAGCCCAGATTTATATCCGAGAAATTGTCCGACTGCATGGTGTGCCATCTTCCATTGTGTCGGATAGAGATCGGAGATTCACTTCCCGATTTTAAGGAATCTTGCACTAGGAATTAGGCACAAAACTCTGATTGAGTTTAGCCTACCACCCCCAGTCGGATGGGCAGTCCAAACGGATAATACAGAGTTTGGAGGACCTGTTACGGTCCTGTGTGCTAGAGCACGGTGGTAGCTGGGAGCAGTATCTCCCTCTGATCGAATTTACATATAATAACAGCCACCATAACAGCATCGGTATGGCACCGTATGAGGCTTTATATGGCCGGAAATGCCGAACCCCACTCTGTTGGTTGGAAACCAGTGAAAGTTTAATGTTGGGACCAGAAATTGTGTAGCAAACTACCGAGCAGATCCAGATGATCAGGGAAAAGATGAATGTATCTCAAGACCGACAGAAGAGTTATCACGATAAGCGGACTAAACCGCTTGAATTTCAAGTTAGTAATAAGGTGTTTCTGAAGGTTTCACCGAATAAAGGGGTCGGACGAGCCTTGAAGAGTGGGAAGTTGAACCTCAGGTACATTGGACCCTATGAAGTACTGGAACGGGTTGGTCCTGTAGCATACCAAATGGCATTGCCGACTCATCTATCGAATTTGCATAATGTGTTTCACGTGTCTCAGTTGAGGAAGTATTCACCCGACTCCACTTATGAGATGTTGGACGATGAGGTTGAGATCAGAGAAAATCTGACCACAGTGGCTGTACCGACTGGAATTGTGGATCGGTCGGTGAAGCGCTTGAGAAGCAAGGATGTGCAATCGGTTAAGGTAGCATGGCAAAAAAACCGAATCACCTCTTACACCTGGGAGCGTGAAGATGTTATGAGGCAGCAGTATCCCGAGTTGTTTTATTGAGGTAAGCTTGTGTTTGAATTTTGAGGTCGAAATTCTTTGTTGGAGGGGAGAATTATAACATCCTGATTATTAAATTAATGGGCAGATTAAGATTAATTGCTGATTGAGATTGAGTGCTGACTAAGTAAAAGAGGCATGGGATGACGCATGTACCCTCTTAGCAGTACAATAGCTTCAGTTTCACGTTTCTACCCACTCTCTGCTCATTTCTCTTTCGTACATACTGAACCACTTCTCCGTTCTCTCTAGAATCCCCTCAAGCCTCTGCTTCTTCTTCTTCTTCTTCTTCTTCTTCTTCTTCTTCTTCTTCTTCTTCTTCTTCTTCTTCTTCTTCTTCTTCTTCTTCTTCTTCTTCTTCTTCTTCATCAGTGACGTTGTAGTGTCTTGGAGACTCGAAGTCCTCCACTGTTAGCGAGGGGTAGACTATTCGAGAGTGTGAAACCAGCTTTTAGTTTCTCCAAGCTGAGTGTAGAGTTTGACTGGGTTCGAAGGTCGTTGAGCAAGGGAGAGTGATTGAAAGAACGATCGGAGCAACCGATCAACGTTGAAAGTCCGAGGAACGTCTTGTAGGTAGGGGGCTGATTTACATCTCAAATGTATGGTTTATGGACGGGTTCCGGGTGAAATTGCTTTATTGTGTTGTGTTATACCTGAAATGTGTTGATTGATGTGTTGTGGTTGAGTGATTGTTTATGAAACACCCGGATTTGTGATAGCTATGAGTTATGTAGTGTATGTTGATTTCCGTCCATGAGATGCATGTTGATAATCATGAGAATGCTGTGCGAATACCGATTGCATGTGTTGTGAAATAGTTGGGTCTGTTTTATACTAAAATGCATGTTGCTGAAATTGTGTATGCCGAGTGCTTATAGCGTGAAACGCCCACTATATGTTGTATATGGAATTGTATGTGAAGTATGTTGATTGAAATGAAAATGCTGAGTGCATACAGCGTTGGACGCTGATGATTATAATCATATGCATGTGATTCACCATTGAAATGCCGAGTGCATATAGCGTGGGACGCTTAATATAGAAATGGTAATCAAATGAATATGTATGAGATACAAAGAAAGACCTTGGGTTGGACTCAAGGCAATGCCGAGTGCATTCAGCGTTGGACGCTTGATGAACGAAATAAGACCATATGCAGCTGATTCGCCATTGAAAAATACTAAGAGCATATAGCGTGGGACGCTTAATACAGAATCGGCAATCAGATGAATATGTGTGAAATACAATGAAAGACCTTAGGTTGGACTCAAGGCAAGCCTACCGAGTTGGACTCGGGGCCGCCCGTAACACTTTCATTGTCGCTTGGAGTGACTGTGTTACATGAGAGGGCAAACAGTTTGGTACCAGTAAAACGGCCGGATCAGCTTGGAGCTGAATAAAAGGCTTGGAGCCTATGTTGCAATAATAAAATTAATAATGAATAATCGGATCTGACTGAATAAATGTGTGCACACTGAAACTGTTGCCGAGTGGAATGTGTCTTGTATGTTTATGTGTATGTTATTGAGAATAACATGATTAGTATAGCCCTAACTGATTTAAGTGAATTCCGACTGAATGAATTGAATAATCCCGAGTGGATGATGTTGTGTGAATATTCATATTGAATGGCAGTGTATGTTATTGTTGATTGAGATATGTAATTGCATAATTGAGAACTTGAGGATTAATCCGAGTCAATAACTGTTATTTAATATGTAAAATGCTCACCCCTACTTGTGGCTATAATTTCAGTAGATATAGGTCGGAATGGGGAATGACGAGTGACCCTCAAGCCGTGTGAGGGGTGATTGTGCAGTTGTAGTGTACTTGTTGTAAATAACCATGTTGTAGCCTTGGCCGACATTTAAGTACACTGTTTTATTTTGAATGTATATGAATATGAATTTCCTCAGATCTGAGAACTCATCCATATATATATAATGTGTTGTGTTGCTGGATTGCCCAGTAAGTGTTGTTGTAGGGGGAATACCCGAGGATACATCATTTCCGAGTGAGACATACTATATAGACTCCGAGTAGATGGGGTTATAAAATCTTTAATGAGACTTGACTTGGGAAAGTGTTCTCCGAGTGAGGAAGATTAAAATATTCCCAAGTGAAGAATGGGTAAAACGCTTCCGAGTGATGAAGGGACAAGGTAACTCCGGGTGAGGCAAATCTGAGTGAAACGTCTCCGGGTGGAACGTTTCTGAGTGAAGTGTCTCAGAAGCGAAAAGCTTTAGTTTAGGACACATCTTGGCTGAGTAGTGAATACCCGAGTGGGAAGGTACCGAGAGATGATACTGAGTTACGTGTGGTACGGTACCGACTGGAATATACCGAGTGACTATGTTCCGGAGGGAATACATCTAGACTGAGAAAGACTCTAACCCCGAGTGAATATGTTTTTATGAATAGTTTCTGAGGAAAGGTTCATTGATTCTGAGTGGAGGTAGCCGAGAGAATCATTTCCGAGTGAAGCATATTTGTGATGAGACCTTCCAGAATAAGGATAAGGCTCTAGCTAAGTAAGAATTTACCGAGTGATGTATGATCCGTGGGGACCGCTCCCGAGTGAGCGGAGGTCCCGATTCCGAGTGACGATATGAAAATACCGAGTGAGAGACCCGCTCTAGCGAGTAAGGACTCGCTTAAGCGCTTTACGCTGGTTTCGCTTAACTGACTGGGATCTCGTCAAGCGAGTGGTACCCTGACCTAGTTTTCTACTTCTCTTGACTTTGGGTTTGTCTTATTTTATCCCGACTCCTATTCTGGACTGCTTTGTGAACGTTTGGAACGTTTGAGTTTTGGAAAAATTTTCCCCTGTCTCGGATTTACTTTTATTTAAGTTGGGTTGTTTCATTTTGGTATCAGAGCGGACTTAAAAGGGTCCTAGGCCAAGGAATACTACTAAATGCTATAAGATTGTTTGATATTGTGATAAACTGTAAGTGTGGAACTGTAATCCGATCGGATTGTAGATAGTTGAAGTATTCTTATCCTTGAAGTGATGTCAATTTCAGGATAAGATATGGCCAATCGTCATGGTATGGATGCTATGGCCGCGGCGTTTCAGCGCTTCGTTGATATACTGGAGAGGCAGAACCAGCCTCAAGTTGATGACAATCAGGGCTTAGATCGCTTTCTGAAGAGAAAGCCAAGTGAATTCCAGGGAGGATTCAATCCTAAGCCAGCTTATATGTGGATTCAGGATCTGGAGAGGATCTTCAGCAGCCTTCGATGCAGTGAGGCTCAGAAAGTTGAATATACCGTGTACATGCTTCGTGCTGCAGCTGAGAATTGGTGGAAGATCACCAAGGCAAGAATGATAGCTGCTGGCACCTAGTTGATCTGGGAGAACTTTAAGGCATGTTTTCTGGAGAAATACTTTCCCGATACCGTGAGGAGTCAGAAAGAGTTGGAGTTCATGGAACTAAAGTAGGGTTCTATGACTGTGGAGGAATACGCTGCTAAGTTCGAGGCACTATGTCTGTTCTATCCTCCGTTTCAGCAGCCCAGAACCGAGGGTTCCAAGTGCATAAAGTTTGAAAGCGGATTGAGGCCTGAGATTAAGAAAGCTTTCAGACATCAGGAAATTCAAAGTTTCCCTGTGCTGGTAAACAAGTGTCGAATTTTTGAGGAGGATGATCAGACTCATCCAGGCCAGAGTAGCAAGACTGGAACTTCCTTGAAGCCACAACAGCCTAGCTTCAAGAAACCGGGCAATACTGGTAGAGGCGGAGCCCCCTCTAGATTTAGAGGTTGGGGAAATCGTGGTGGTCGTTTTGGGGGTCGTCCCAGGGACGTCAATGCTTTAAATATGGTGGTGACCACTTTGCTCGGGATTGTGATGTTGGAAATGATGTCGTGTGCTTTCATTGTAATGAGAAAGGGCATGTTCGCCCCGACTGCCCTCAGCTGCGACAAGCAAATGTTAATGCACACCGTGGAGGCTTCCGAGGAAGAGGCCGTGGAAACGGTGGCCGAGGCAATGGAGCTCGGGGTAACATGATGTTTGCTCCAAATAACCGTGGGAAGAATGCTGATCAACCGGCTGTAGGCAGAGTATATGCGATCAATGCCGAGGATGCTGCACAAGCAAACGACTTGGTGCAAAGTAAGTGTTTACTCGGTAGACATACTCTTGACATTGTTTTTGATTCTGGAGCTATCCACTCCTTTATAGCTGATGATTGTGTGAGGCGGCTGAGATTGCCCGCTGTTGACATGGATCGGACTTTGGATGTATCCAGTCCGACCGGTATTAAATTATGGACATCGATGATGTGCAAGAATGTATCCTTTACGTTGGGCGATCGAAATTTTACCGCCTACTTGATATGCCTACCCTTGAAGGGCATTGACGTTGTGCTTGGCATGGATTGGCTATCAGCCAACAAGGTGATGGTAGATTGCCAAAACCGAAGGGTGATTTTTCCGAGGCAGACTACCAACAACTACACGGTCCAAGGTATATCCCAACTCCTTGTGATGCTCTGTTTGACTGATGGTGAGGGTAGTTCCCGAGTGCACGATATTCCGATTGTTCGTGATTTCCCTGAGGTGTTTCCGGAGGATGTGCCGGGTGTCCCTGAGGTGTTTCCGGAGGATGTACCGAGTGCACGCTTTATTTTGAATTTTTATACATTCCATTTATATAAAGTTATAATATTAAGTTTTAAGATTTTTTAATAAATTATGATTTATTTAACATTGAACAGAGGATTTTTTTAGTCATTCTTTATGGTTTTGATTTAGTTAATATTGAATGAGCCCTTTTGTTTAAGCTTATTTTTAAGTACTTTTTAAAAAAAAATGCTTTTTTATAAGTACTTTTTAATAAGCAGATCAGAGTTGCTTCTTACAATAAACAGAAATCAACTTATTTTCAGTTTTTGCTTATTATTAAAACTTTAAACAAACACATCACCATTTAAAATAAGTGTTTTTTTTAAATTAAAAAAATACTTATTTCTTAAAATAATAAGTTTAAACAAACGGACCCGATAAAGGATATGATAAAGTTTTTTTTTAAAACATCCTAATGTATAAATAATGAATGAAGAATAGACGAGATTTTTTTACACAAAATACGTCGCTTACAACGACCCCACACGTAAAATAACTCGGACAGTATGCATACCAGGCTCGGGATCCCATCCCAAGAGCAAACAAGCCATAAAAATTGACTTAGCATACGCTCGCTCAAGCGAAATTCAGTTCGCTTGGGTGAAGGGCCATTTTCGCTTGAGCGAGACCAACTCACTTAAGCGAAAATGAGGCAGTAGCCTTAGCAAGCCATTTCGCTCAAGCGGGCCACCCCACCTAAGCAAAATTCAACCAGTAACCGCCCAACACGCACACTCGCTCAAGCGAGCCCTTCTCGTCTGAGCGAAAATAGGACAGTGACCAACCCCATGGCCCTCGCCTGAACGGGACATCCCTCACTCGAGTAAAAAATGGACGGAACCCAGACTTACCACACTCGCTCAAGCGACGCCATCTCATTTGAGCAAAATTCACACAGAACCAAACTGCTCCTATCTCGCTCAAGTGAGAATTTGATGGAAACCACTCTAACCATATGGTGGGGATTCGCTTAAGCGAGACAAGTACTCGCTTGAGTGAAAATAATAGTAAATGGCCCAAAGCCAACTTTCGCATCCCAAATCTCATCCAAACGATGTCCAATCACTGTCAAACCTTGACACTACTTAAAACGCATTGTTTTTGACATTTAGTCATCGACCACATTCAAAAATACCCAAAGACGAAGGGGTTATGCATGAAAACACATTTTGTTCATTTTAATGCAAAAATGTGCAACTCAAGGACCATTTCCCCTTAGAATTATACCATTTCAATTGCTACAAGTACCAAATCACATATGTATGCCATTGGGACCATCCCATAGTCACCAAACACTTCAAAACACAATATAGCCTACCCGGTACCTTGTTTATGCATAAAAGTCATATGGAATCACCAAATTCCACTTGTTCATCATCAAACTAGATTTCAATACATGACCTATCACAATGCAATGCATGCACAAGTCCTGCCAATATCATTCATGCAACGAATCAAGGGTTCACAACCATTTCTCCTAGATATAATGCATCTTATGCATAATGTGGGACCATCCATGGCACCACGACAAAGTATCACATAATCATTTCATTGTCAATCTCATCATCTCACATATGTAATCAAAATACAATCTAGGCTTCCAGTGAAACCGTAAGCTACCTAGAATCCACTAAACAGGTATATACATAAAAAATAACTATACATAAGAGCTGGCCAAGGCTACATCACTAACATGAATTGACTAATGCCATTTCAATGTCCCTATTTAATGGATTTGACTTATGAATTGTTGATGTATTTTTAAAATGTATATTTACTTGTTTACACTTTAATTCTTTTTATAATTTTTTTATTATATATGTTTCTATTATTATATATTTTAGTCACTTTGCCTTTTATTTCAATATATATATATATATATATATATATATATATATATTTGTGTTGTATTTATCATCCTTCTTAAATATATCAGACGCAGGTCAATATGTTTATTGGCACATTATTTTATAAGATAAATTAACCGAACACATGTAATACCCCGTCTTTTTTTAAAAGTTTTGTTTTTTCATTTATTACTGTTATTTTATGAAATAAAGGTAGAATTATTTGATGTTTTATAATTTTACTCACAGTAACAAATGAATATTTAGTTAAAGAATGTGTTTAGCTCATCATGTTAATTTATTAAGCTTTTATGTTATTTCTTTTAATTTTATTTATAAGATAATTTAGGTTAAAATTCACATATTAAGAAAAATGTGAAGGTATTTCTTCTTCCGTTTTTTATATGTTTTTAAAATTTAAAGGCATAATTGAATACTCATTTACTAATTATACTTTTATTTTTTTAAAATCAAGAAGATATTAAAGTGATATTAAGTATGGAAAGAGAAAGGACACACATTAAAAAAATATGGAGGGAGTAATTTTTATAAAAATACATTATAACATTCCATATCTATCTCTATTTAATTCAAATTCTACTTTAATGTCAATAGTATTGTTTTTCAAAATAATGAAATATGAAAAAATATATTAAATGTTTTTAGATATGTGAGTTTTGTCTTATAAATAGAACTATTAAAATATTTGTTTATCTTATAAATAGGAAAAAAAGAAATATTAAATAAGGATATAATCCTGAATTGAGCAATGCATGTCCATAACATCAAGAATACTAATAATTTTTCTTAATTTTCCTGCAAATGCTAAAGTATTATTAAGAAAATAGAGTGAATAATGGATTTATACAAGCAAGTCCACTCCATCTACATTTAAATATAAACAACAAATAATTAATTGACACTAATTAAAAATATTAATTTATCTTATTTATTTTTCTTAAAAAATAACTATAATTCTTAAATTACCTATCATCACGGTTGACGGTGAATTACACCTATACCCGAGAAAAAACTATACTCATTCATTTCAAATTTATTAGGTAACATTTGCATCAACATTCAACCATTGGTCTAACATTTCATCTCTTTATTTTATCTATTTTATCAGAAAATGCTAAGGACAATGGTTAATAAATGAAAAATAAAAAAACCTTTTAAATAGTTCTAATAATTTCTTTATAAAATATATTTTAAATTTCTTAAAAAAGAAGGCACCCCCTTTCATTTAATAGTGGGTTATAAAGTTCTATATAATATTTATCTTCATTCTCCTCATTCACCCCATTTTGCTCTCTTTTCCCTGTTCTCACACAATGCTTCCCTACCACAGCCTTGAAGAAGCACAAGTTGCATTAGGGAGAGAGCTTACTTTTGCTGAGACCCTATGGTTCAATTACTCAGCCAAGAAACCTGATTTTCTCCTTCATTGCCACAACACTCTTTTCTTATGCTTGTTTTACTCTATAGCTCCTGTTCCATTGATGTTGATAGAGCTTGGTGGCTACAACATTTTTCTCAAACACAAGATTCAGCCTGCTGTCAGAAGAACATTCAAGGACATGCTCAAGTCCTACAAAAATGTCATGCTTGCCTTTGCCTTTGCTGTTGGCCCCTTACAATTCATTTCTTACCCCACCATTAAGGTATTATTTCTTTTCTTTTCTTTCATCCATAACTGTTAATTTATTAGTTTTTATTAGAAAGTTGTTAATATCAATCCGTGATCTATTACCGTCTCCTGATTACATCATCATTGGTGATTAAATATATTATTATATTTGCACATCATGAACTTTGATTTCTAATTAATTGATATCAAGATAATTTTATTATTGCTAGATTACTATGTAACTAAAATATGTTGATTTCCTAAAATAACTGTTTTAGAATACATTTTTAGAGTGATTTTTAATTAATTGATACTGCAACAATTTTGTTGTTGATAATGTATTTCAATTAACTAAAAACATAGATTAAAATGAATATGTAATATAAAAATATTGAAATAAAGTGTTGCAAGAAAAGTTGAGTGAAAGCAACTCAATCCCCATTTAACCATGCATAAATCTAATGCGAGAGTGAACTATCTCTATCCTTTCATTATCGCGGAAAACTTAGCGCATAGATTATTTGAAAAAGTTTTAATTCTTTTGAATTTGGGAAAAAAAAGTATTTTTTTTCAAAGATTTTATCCAATTTAAACTTAAGAGAAGTGTATAGAAAAGATAAAATAAAATTCATTCAATCACTGATAACTCGGTCACGGATTTTATTTTTTTTTTGTGAAGAATTAACGGTGAAATATCTAAGATATTATTTCTGATTTAGAAAATATTTAAAAACCGTTTTATAAAAAATAAAATAAAATAAAAGGCGGTTTTTTTTTCAAAAAAGGGAATTCAAATAAAATTACCTTTGTTAACTAAAAAACAATTATTTCTAAATTTGAAATATAACCATATTTTGCACATACCACTTTAAACCTGCATTGCAATTCTTGTTGATATATATAAAATAAAATGAAAATTAATTTTTTCCTTTTCTTGATGAATACTTTTATTTACCATAAAATTAATTTTGAATACTTTAGGAATAGTCTTCCTCCTACCATACCATGAGGATTTAATGGAATCCATTTCCGAACGTTATCTATTTATATATATATATATATATATATATATATATATATATATATATATATATATATATATATATATATATTTGAAACTTCTATATAACATAAATTACCTCATGAAGTGGGCCAAGTAAAATATAATGTGGTAGCTGGCATTCAGTAAAATGACAAATTAAACATAGCTGTTCATTAATTAGCATTTGAAAATAAATACATTTATTATACTGATATTTATATATTTTTCTTTTAATCAGCTACTTATTTTTTACTTTAAAATATATACTGCAAAAAAAATTTAGATGAAAAAATAGTTTCTATTTTCACTTTTAGTTATGAAGTTATTATTTTCTTTTATAATTTTAACAGTTTGTATAACAACTATTAAAAGTTATTTTTCAATGTCTATTTTTCTCAAAAAGTTAAACTAAAAATAATATAATAGTGCTGTAAATATAAAAAAAAAATAAAATATTATATAACCTGTGGTATTTTGTGTGGGGTCTAGGGAAGGGTAATCTCATGCTATTATGTGCGAGATTTAGGAAAAGTAGCGGGTTTGATGTTGATGGTCACACGTTATAAATGTTGATGATCCCACGTTCTACATGTCGATGGTCTCACGTTATATATGTCAAGGACCCCACGTTGAATATATCGATGGTTTCACGTTATATATGTTAACAATCTCACGTTATATATGTTGATGGTCTCACGTTGTATATGAGAGATTGATTCAACACTTCAAACACGTGATCTTCAATAGTTTCAAGGTAATCATTTCAACCGTTTCTTGTTCGTTTTATTTACTTATTAAATAAATGAATTAAAATTTTAAGTTTATTTAATGAAAAGAGAACTAATATGATTTTTAATTAAAAATTTTATATCCAATAGATTAATTTAAGATTTTGAATCTTAATCTTAAAGATTGAGTTTAAATCATTAATAATAATAAAATTTTATTGAATTATATGAAAAACACAATAAAGATATTTATTTTAAACAACAAATACACTTTTTTAATATGCTTGTATCTAAGTATAAAAAATCACACAGAATTAAATGAAACGACGGTTACACTATAAGATACAAATGACTCACAGCTAATAGGCTTGTATTTAAAGTATAGTTATGAATAAAAATATTGTATAATATATTATTTTATGTCTTATGTATTATAAAAGATATTAATGTTTAAATATTTTATGAGATTAACATTATAATAATTTTTATTTAATTAAAAAATATTTATGAATATTTTTTAATTTTTTAGTTTATACTTTTCAAGAAAATAAAAATTCAATAAATTTGAAATAAATAAAGTTTGTTAAGTTAAATAAATAGACATATAAAATAAATATTAATATTTAAATAGTTTTAAACATATATAATGTAAAAGGAAAGTCTGCCTCATATCAAATTTATTAAGGAAATCCGTTTTGACCGGGTTCAAGGAAAATTCAACCTCGAACTCAACTTTGACGGAAATAATAGATACTTGCACTCACCCCAACTTTAACCCAAAAAATCCGTTTTGGTTGGATTTACAAAAAATCAACTTAACCCGATAATTAAGAAAATGAACGATAGGCCTAAAAAATTCTCTGTTTTTTTAATATATATTATAGTTGTTAAGTTGTTTTCTTAAAAAAATTAAGATATTTTTAAATACTATTTGAAACATGATGTATTATATATATATACAACCATAAATAAAAAATAGTAAAATATAAACCTTATAAATTTTCCCGAATTAGACAGAAACAGATAAATTTGAATTACGTAATTTCAATTCTACCAACCCGAAGCTTTATAGAGTTGGACCGGGAAGGCCAAAGATTCCATTGCTTTCTATAAATTTTTAACATCATATTTAGCTAAGGACAATTCAAATTAATTGAAAATTTTCTTAAAAATTATTATACGTGTGCATCTGTTATGACAATTAAATTTTCTATTTCCTTTTTTAAATATAAGTAATTTTTAGAGAAAATTTTTAGTCTTTTGATATAATATAAGAAAAATTATACTTTCTTAATGTTATTAAATATTTGTTTATTAGATATACACTTCTTGTATATATTTTCTAGACTATTAATTTTTAAGTAGTAAATGATATTAAAGGTATTTTATGAAACAAAATCAAATATATAAAAACATTAATACATATAACTACCTTCAACTACTATTCTTAATATATATATACTTTTACTTTTGTTTACATTTATAAATATTACATTTATAGAAGTGTATATATGATTTTCCCCCTTTACTTTCACATTTCTTTTTTATTCCGTGATTTATGTATTATTCCACTTAAAAAGTCTCATATAAGAGTTTAGTGAATCTTTTTATTTTTATTATTAAGATTTATAACCTTGATAAAAATTTATAAAAATATTTATAAATCATTCATTTTATTAATCTTTACATTTAATATTTAATATTTAATATTTAATATTTAATGGACTGAACCTTCCGTAACAACCTACCATGAGGGTTTTGAAAGCCAAATGAATAATATACCTTGAACATATGACACTATCCATGTTATGTTATGAGATCAAAACATATGCATAATTTGTTGTATATGGCTATGTATATGTTATGCATTTTTAATTCTTTCTTATGTTTATTTTGTTTTATAAATTAGTGACAAGACTTTGTTTTTTGGCATGACAATTTGGTCCAGTGGATTGGGATCAGAACTGATTTGCAATTGCCATCAGGGTGGGAATTATTTTGGCAATTACTTGTATACTTTATAGTGGAAGATTATTTGAACTATTGGATCCATAGGATGCTCCATGTGAAATGGGCATATGAGAAAATTCACAAGGTTCATCATCAATACACAGCACCATATGGATACTCAGCACCTCATGCCCATTGGAGTGAGATTCTCATATTGGGCATTCCCTCATTTATAGGCCCAACACTGGTTCCAGGCCATGTAACAACCTTTTGGCTATGGTTCATTCTCAGACAGCTTGAAGCTATTGATACTCATAGCGGGTAAAATTAACTTTCATTTCTCATCTAATTCACATTATCTGCTTATCATTCATTCATTGAGTTTTACTTCTTTTTAGCCTATCATTAATTGATATTTACTTAATTATTCAAAAGTATCAAATTTCAATTATGTTAATACTACGTTTAAATGTTTTAGACTAGCTATTAAGGATAGAAATGAGTCACGCCGGACCAGACTTTAAAAGGCTTAAGTGCGACCTACTTCCAATTGTCAATGTCGCTTATTAGCCCATCATATACCTTTTTTAAGGTCCTACCTGGCCCGTTTAAAAGTTTATTTAAACGACCTGCTTACAATTAGACTTTCAAAAGACCAACAACCACCTAAAAAGTCTATCAAACTAAATAGGTTGACGGACATATCATTGTAAACAAGCTTATCATTATAAATGAGCTTATCAATATAAATGAACCAAATGTACTTGCTTTTAAATTCAGCTAGACAAATAATACTTCTTGTACAAAGCAAAGGTAATTAAATCTAAAATAATTATCACAATTAATCTAAACAATTATAAAATAAAATTTATATTATAAAAAATATTATAATTGTAACATAAATTTATATTATATAAATATGCAACATATATATTATTTTTATGTTATAAATATATATAAATAATTAGTAGTTAGACCAATTAGACAGGCCGATCTGTTAAGCTTCAAAGGCTTTTTGGAAAGCCTGCAACCTAATCTGTTTACTTTTTTTTAGTGAAACACTTGATCTGTTTACTTATAAAGACTTTTTTAAAAGCCTAGGCCTAGTCTTTTAGCCCACCAAGTATGACCTATATAGGCTTTAAATAGGTTAGGCCACGGGTCCCTGACAGACGGCTTGACTCATTTCCATCTCTACTAGCCATGAGTGATATTTCAACTCTTGACTATGTTTTGTTATTTAGAATAACGACAAAGAGAGAATGAAGAGGATAAACCCAGGTTTCAACGATTTAGGTAAATATCACATGCACCATTGTAATGACCTAAAATCCATACACTTTTGAAAAATGAATTTGGAACATTTTTTAATTCTATCATAAGCATCAAAAATCTTAAAGAATTCTTTTTTTTAAATCATTTTTTAACAAAAAAAGATCACAAGACCCTTTTGTGAAATGAATTTGAAAACATTTTTATATACCATCATGACATATAATCTACGGGTGTGATTAAATGGAAATGAATCATCATTCCTTAATCAAGTGTTGAGAGTATGATTCTCATTATAGAACAACTTTAAAACCCTTGCTAATTGTTTCACCCATTAAGATGTCTCCAAGTAAATAAAAATAACATAAATTTTTTCTTAGCTGAATACTCATTAATTAAAATATGAAGACTCCTATTTATTTAAAAAAAACACCTAAAAACACTTTTAAATTAACATCGCATATTTCCAAACATGCGTTTTTTTAAGAAGAAAAAAATCTTATCCATCTTGTTATGTGTTAAAGGTATGATTTTCCCTGGAATCCCACAAAATATATACCATTTTATGGAGGATCTGCATACCATGACTACCATCACTATGTTGGTTTAAGAAGTCAGAGCAACTTTGCCTCAATCTTTACCTATTGTGACTACATTTATGGGACCTATAAGGTAATAATTGAACTTCATCTTTTTAAATATTCATTTTTGGCTTATTGTTATTATGTTTTGAATAATAATAAAAAATAGTTCATATAGAAATTTTTTATCAATGTTAATTACAAGGCATCATTATCACGAGGTTACTTACCTTTGCAGGGGTACAAATACATTAAGCAGATGCGCAAGAAAGACTCTCCTTACTCCGCCATTGATGACAACGATTACAAGATGGAGTAGTTTTGTTTCTGTCATTTTACTTTTAAATGTCTTATGATAATAAACATATAAAATAAAACATAAGACCAGCATTTTCTACCTTGAGAATAGTAAATGCATATGCAAGGTACTTTATTTTACTTTTAATGGTTCTCTTCTTTTTATGTGATTGTTTGTTTAAATGTTCTGCTCTGCAAACTAAATTATTTAGCCCATAGGATTTTTGATAATTTATTGATTTAATTCAGTTTGCTTGTTCTCTAAAAGTGTTGTATGTAATATCTTCTATTGCATTGAAAATGATGTTTGTCAGTAACTCCGTTTGATTTGGGGTTCCAAATAAGTGTTTGTTTCTTTGCTGATCATTAGGATAATAATTTGGGTCTTACCCAAGAGCCAACTTATTCGACCCGTCAAAAATAGATGAGTTGGGCCAATAATTTGAGTCTGTTTTCTTAAATAAACCCAGCCTGTTTTAGCTCGTCAAAAAACAGGCCCTATGTGGGCCGGCGGCCCAGCCTGTCTGGCCAACATTAAAATATTAAAAAAATTAAATTTATATTAATATATAATTTATATATGTTAAAGAGACTATGTTTTTATTTCCTAAAGCATTTCCTTTCACTTACACTCTAAGCTTCTTACTTTCCTAATTTATATATGTTATTATAAATTTAATAATATAATATTATAAAATATAAATAATAAAATTTTGTTTCCATTTAATGCAAATATAATTTATTTAAACTTTTAATAAAATAAATTGGGTTAATTACAAAAAAACTAGTTTTAAAAAATGTAAAATCTAGTTTTTATATCTAAATCTAAAGTTTTTTTTAAAAGAATGCCTAAAAATAGTTTAAATTTAAAATAAAAAATAACATGTAAAATTTGGAAGAAAACGGGCCCGCCCAACCCGTTTGGCCCACGGACCACATAAAATACGGACTGGGCCAATTTTTTTTGCCTGTTTTCCTATTTTGCCTCGGCCCGACGCGTATTTTGACGGGCTTATGGGGCCTTGGCCCGGCCTGACCCTTTGGCCCATTTTGCCATCCCTACTGATTGTAATGGAACTGGCCAAACCAATCATAATTTAATTACATTAATTTTGAAATATTAAAAGTTAAGTGTATATATGAAGGGCCTGTTTGGTTGAATTTACTGGTAAACTAGTTAAAAATTGAAAAAATTAGCTTAAAGTTGATAAGTTAGTTTAAAGCTTAAAACTAGTAGCTGAAAGCTAACAAGATGACTGTTAAATTAAAATATGTTTTATAAAACTAGTTCATAAATGTAGAATGACATAAAAAATATTTTTTAGGTGTAGATGATTGATTTATATATATATATATATATATATATATATATATTAATAAGGATTAAGGTGTAAAAAATAAAATAAGTTCGGAACTTATAAGCTTAAAAGTTATTTCAAGTAATATTTTTACAATAGCTACCGCTACTAAAATAAGTTTTTCCACTTAAAAGACTACTTATAATTTTGTCAAATATAGCTTGGAATAATTTCATGTTAGCTTATGTATATTTTCGTTGATAAAAAGGAAATAAAAAACTAATTCATAACAACTTGCTGGTCTGAAGATTTAATACATCATATCAATTGGGATGACACTAGTTATATAAAAGACTAAGACAATTCAAAAATTAGGACCTTTTAAGTTAACTAAAATATTTAAAATTATTTTAAAAATAAAATGTATTTTTCAAGCTTTAATTTTATTTAAAGTTTTTTGAGTTTTTTGAGGTGTAAAATTATTTATTAATATATCATAAATGATTTTATTTAATATTTCTATCTCAATTGCTAATAAAGGTAATATATTTAATCTTTGTTGAGACTTTCGTGATCTTAAGTAAGAGTTTATTAATTTTAGTTTCGAAAAACTTATTTCAGCTGAAGCAATTGTGATTGGTGTAACATCCCTTTATTAATTTCACATGTTTATCCTTGGGTTTGATAAAATAAGAATAAATTTTCATGTTTAAAACATCTCTAGTAATAGACAATGGAAACACAAAGGTTACATTAAATAAAAACCATAAAACCCCTAAAATTGAGTATGGTAATCGATTACAGGATATCCTGTAATCCATTAAACAAACTCTGGTAATTGATTACAGGGACTCTAGTAATCGATTACACATACTTTGGTAGTTGATTACCTGTGAGCAATCTGTGTAGGAAATCAATTTTGCTCTTTTGTAATCAATTACCAGAGGGTTAGACCTATAGAAAATGCAAAATTTCTTTCTAGAATCAACTTCCAGACCCCTTAACTCATCCAATTCAACTCCAAATGATACCAAACTTTAAAACAAACATGTTTACACTATTTATGACCTACTAGGACTGACTACACCCAAAAATTCTTGAAAAACAAGGGAGATGCGGTAAAATGCAAATAAATCATTTCTAGATATTTTGGCACTGTAAGGCCAACCAAAACCCATTCAATGGAGACCAAGACACCACAATCACATTTCAAGTATGGAATATCAATCATACAACCTATCTAGAGGTCCTAAAACCTCACAAATTGAAATATCACCTATCTAGTTCCTTAATTTCCATATAACACTCACAAAATTTTATATCTTTCCAATCCCAAGTCAAATTCCAACATACAATTCCCATACCAAGAACCATCCTACTCTATTATCATTCAATAATAGTCTACCTATCATCATAAGGTACGATACGCAGTTCACCTGGATAATTACATATAACACCATATCATTATCTAACATGCTTAAGCCTTCACAGAGGTTATACACATAAGTCCACTAGCAATATATACACACACACACACACACATACACACACATATATCACAGTGATTACATATCAACATCAATATAGTAAGGCATTAAAAAGGCAAAGAGTCATATGTATATAATTACAATACTAGGCTATCATCAAATACTCCAAAATAACATCATCAACATTAAAGTGATAAAACACAAATTCTTTTCCTATGGCATTACAATAGCTCCACATTCTGGGCTCACCAAGCGGTATCATCATCCCACTAAAAGCTCACTAAATCTACAAGTAGAGGGGTGAGTACCACTCAAAGTAGTAGAAACACCACATGGGTTACAATCAGTCATCATTCAACCACATACATAAACATAAAAATAGTTAAGCATAACAACTTTCTAATCATAGTCCAATACATTCATTATATTCTAAATTCAAACATCTCCATAATACTCCCAACATTCCATTATCTAACACATATACTGATGCTCTCAATGCAATGTCTGGATGCCATGGACTTTAAAATATTATTCTTTTCAAATACTTAAAACATGCAATGTGGATCCGTCTTAACAACAAGCAAATTGTAGTGCCAAAGGATAATCCACACACCGAATCGTAGCACTATAAAATGATGGATATCTGGGTAACCATACAACAAATCATAGTGTTATAAATAGTGGAACATTGAGGACTGCACAGTAAATCGTAGTGCTATAATCGACAACCTCATGAGAACTGCACAACAAATTGTAGTGTTATAATTGGCAGTCTTAGACAGCAAAGCATAATGTTGAAGTGAATCCTAACGCTTATTTCAAATGCATATGATGTCATGGAAATACAATATGCATGGATGTGAATCACAACACACTGAATTCAATCCTGACATCATACCTAGCTCCACTAACTCTAATATCTTTCAAAATAACCAATCATCACTCATAACATCAATTCAGCTAAATGGAGCAATCAACCATAATTGAATATATTAATTACTAAAATGAACATGAACATCAAATAACTATCAATCATCGCCAATACTAGCATAATCCACTATTAATTGCCACTAGGGTCATTCAATAGATATAATTGTCAATAAGGACACATAACTTATAATCATCATCAACACTAGTCACATCTTTTATAATCATCATCAAGGTTACCATGGTTCAACATAAATAATACTTAAAAACCAAAACCACAACATCATTTTGCTATATAAAGTACTAACATTTTATCAATATCTAACATGAATCCAACCTGAAAATAAAATTCCCTATTTGTTACTCGAGTTGTAACCCCCTTATACGTATAGCGTACCTCTCGTTGATCTGGCTTTGTAAAACAAACTTCTGACCAACCGAATCCTTAATTAAAATTTCCTAGAATCATCAAAAACCTTTAGTTTAACCATAATCCAAACCATCAATTGCCGAAACAACAAATATTATTTTGTCATGATTTCGAATAGTTAAACCTTACCAGAACATACAAACAACGCCAAACCCCACTAAATCACTTCTGATCACAAATTTCATTAACTCGACAATTCCTAAAAATTAATAATAATTATTTTAATAACCCTAAGTTATTTAAATATGCATTTCAAAGCTAACAACACTAATTCGACATAGTCTTGGTAATTATCGACTTACCAAAATGCATTGCCACTTACCGACAACACTCTAAAATGCTTCTGGGACCTTGAAACTTCACCGATTTATTCTGAAATTAATTTTGAGATGCCGCCCAACACAAACCCATGCAAGATTTAACATTTAGCACAAGTGGGTCCATGTCCTTCCGTAGATGAATGGGAAAGGGAAGAGGGAATGGCTTTGGGCCTTACCTTACAAGCTTCAAAACGGGAAATAGTGGTGTTCGAACTTCACTTAGCAACCTCCCATGGCTACGATGACCATAGCTAAGAAAAGAAGAGAATGAATTCGAAATTAGAGACATGCCAAAAGAAAACCCGTGGAATAAAGAAAGAGAAAGTGGAAATCATTACCATCCATGCACTTACCCTTAAAGAATTAGGTGAAATTGATGAAGGATTGATGAAAAACAGTATGGTGACGATGATGAAGAGTTGCCAAGAGTGAGGGCTGTAGAGGGAAAGCAACACACGAGTGAGGGAGAGACATGCACAATGGGAAAGAAAAGTGAAGGAAGGAATTGGAAAAAGAATGAAAAGTGAGAAAAAAGGAATAAAATAATTAGAAAATTAATTAAAATAATTAAAATTAATTAATTAGATTCTAGTTTATTTAATTTTCATTTTCCTATTTTAAATTCTATTACTAAAAGCCCATTTAATTTAATCTATCACCCCGTAAACTTAATTTATCCCAGTATTTAAGATTTGGATGTTACAATTAGAATCATTAAAATTCTATAAGTAATGTATGCATTTGGAAAACAATCAATTTCTTTTATATAATTTAGAATGTCAATTGTTATATTACTTTATAATTTATTTTAAGATCTTTATTGTGAAAAAAAATTAATCCATCAATAGCAATATGTTAATTTATCAGTTTATGAATTTGGAAAAGACGTACATTATACCAAGTCTCACTCTACTTTACTCACACTTAACAGGATTGTTCGACTTTAAAAATCACGGGATAAGGATCATTTTAGTGTACAATATAGATAGAAAATATAAAACTAGTAATTGAGAATTGAGAGCTTAAATAAAGTAGCAAAAAAAATATGAAAGGTTATTTGAAATCTCATTGTTTCAAGTAAACTAGAAAAAATAGATTTAGTGGGGAAAAAGAATATTAAAGATTATTTGATTACTCATAAAAAATTATTAAAAGATAAATAAAATGGCACAAAATGGTACCAATAATTAAAAATAGAAAAATCTAACAAAAAATTATAATAAATTTTGTAACATCCTAAGAATTTTGAATTTGGGGAATTGATGATTAAAACTAACAAAGTAAATTACTAGGAAACAATATCTAGAATTATACTAGTTGGTTTAACAAGTATGTGTTTAATTAAGATAAATTAAATGATTACACTGATCTAATTGAATAATTAATTTTATTAACTTCTAACTCGTAAATTCCAAATTAACTAATTTCTAGTAATTGAGAGGAGATTAAATTTTTAGTATGTCACCCTAAGCTCTAAAATAGGAGATAAAAATCTTAATTCTATTAATTTGGTGTAAACTAATTTTTATAACTACAAATTTAATTTTTATTTGATTGTTAAAACCTAAAGTTACTTTCTCAGTGATTTTTTTTTCAAGTTGGACACGAATGTTGTTTAACACTAGTGGAAAAAGGACTTTTAAGCACGGTTCTGGTGACCTTTTAAGCACGGTCCGTGCTTGTTCCCAGCGTGCTAATAGATAAGGACTTTTAAGCACGGTTCCGAACCGTCTTCGTAGGGGGTTTTAAGCACGGTTATTCTAACCGTCTTCGTAGGCTAGTTTTAAGCACGGTTCATTTGAACCGTCTTCGTAGGGTTTTTTTTTTAAAAAAAAATTCTTTTATTTTTTTTAACAAAATTAGAAACTTAATCATCGGCTCAGGTTTAACAAAATTACAATTATTCATCAAATTATCTAAAACTAACATTACATTCTATTCTAATTAATAACTTACAAGAAACATTACATTACATTATCTTAAGCAACCTGTTCCTTCTCCTGGAGAAAGTTACTTGCCTACTCGTTTCATTTTCTATGCGCTTCATCTGAGTTTTCCCCTCACCATCCTTTCTCATCTGAAAATGATTGAGATCTAGTTAACCATACCAAACAAAATGAAGGATTCAGTGTTTCCATAAATATAAAGTGAATATTAAATGAAATTAATATTTAAATGAGAAGAATACGAACCAATGGAAGAAAATGAGTTGAAGAACACAAAGCAATGTAGTCGTGAGGGAGGAGAGAAGGGACAACTCTGTGAAGGGAAGATGGGTGAGGAGGGAGGAGGAAGACGAAGAAGGAGAATGGAAGGAGGGAATGTTTAGTTGAAAAGTGAAATGAAGGGAGAGAGGGAGGAGACATGTTCGAGAAAAGTGAAATGGAGGTAATGGAGGGAGGAGGAAGAAGAGGAGGGAAAACAATTTTCGAGAAAATGCACTTATAAGCACGGTTCTGAGGGGAACCGTGCTAGTAGCTCAATTTTTTATTACTTTTAAGGACGGTCCCCCTTCAACCGTCCTCGTAGCTCAATTTTTTATTACTTTTCAGAACGGTTCCCTTACAACCGTCCTTGTAGCCTCACCTTTAAGCACGGTTCAAAGCAACCGTGTTCGTAGCCTCACTTTTAAGCACGGTTGCCACTCAACCGTCCTCGTAGCCTCACCTTTTAAGGACGGTCCCCCTTCAACCGTCCTCGTAGCTCAATTTTTTATTACTTTTCAGAACGGTTCCCTTACAACCGTCCTTGTAGCTTCACCTTTAAGCACGGTTCAAAGCAACCGTGTTCGTAGCCTCACTTTTAAGCACGGTTGCCACTCAACCGTCCTCGTATGTGTTTTCAAAAATTTCAAAAATGCCACCGCCTCTTTTTTAGCACGTTTTTGACATAACCGTGCTCGTATCCTGTCCTCGTATCCATTTTCTGCACTAGTGTAAGAAAAATCAAACATGTATCACATGAGTCAATCTGCATTTGTCATATACACCTTTAACTAACTGTTGATGGAATAGATCAATATAAGTCAGTTTATAAACAAAATGAAGTTAAAGAGCTTTCTTTGAGGGGGCTAAATATAAAATTTAAAATGAAAATATATTATAAATATTGTTATATTATGCTTGACAATAGAAAAAATATTAAATTCTTAATATTTACATATATGTAAATCAAGACAAAAAAAACTTACAATTAATTATCATTTAATTAAAAAGATAAGTTTAATGATGTTTGCTAAAGTTGATAATATCTTTATTAATTAATAACGTACTAAAAAGAATAATAATATTTTATGGATGTATATCTAAAAAAGATAGAATGATCAATATACAAAAGAAGTATATAAAATTTAATTAAAATTTTATTATTGGAGAAAATTATGAAACTTTGAAACTAAGAAGATAGCGTGTTTCTAAGCATTGCTGTAAAAAATCATGTAAAAATTCAAGCTCCGGGTACCATTTTCCATTTGTTGGGATTTTACACTGAATATTGTTATTTAAAAAAATCTGCTCATTCCCTTAGAGAAGACTAATGAAACTTTGGGGACAACCTTACAGTGTCTTTCTAAGCATGACCAGAAAAATCGTGTAAAAATTCAACTGCTTGGTTTTTGTCATAGTTTTCATGGGCATTAGCCTTCAAATCAGATTAAAAATTCATCATTGGAGAAAAATTATGAAACTTTGGGATCAACAAATAATGTGTTTCTAAGCTTTGCTGTAAAAAACCATGTAAAAATTTGAGTTCTGAGTACCATTTTCCATTTGTTGGGATTTTACACTACATATTTTTGTTTTAAAAAATATGCCCCTACCCTTAGAGAAAACTAATGAAACTTTGAGGACAACCTTACAATGACTTTCTAAGCATGGCCGTAAAAAATCATACAAAAATTCCACCGTTCAGATTTGTCATAATTTACGTGTACATTAGCCATCAAAATTAACTAAAATTTCATTGGAGAAAAATTATGAAACTTTGGGAACAAGAAGATAGCGTGTTTCAAAGCATTGCTAAAAAAACATACAAAAATTCAAGCTCTGGGTACTATTTTCCATTTGCTGGGATTTTACACTGAATATTTTTATTTTAAAAAAATCTACCCTTTCCTTTAAAGAAGACTAATGAAATTTTGGGGACAACCTTACAGTGTCTTTCTAAGCATGACCACAAAAATCATGTAAAAATTCAACCGCTCAGGTTTGTCATATTTTTCGTAGGCATAGCCTTCAAATTTGACTAAAAATATATCATTGGAGAAAAATTATGAAACTTTGGGATCAACAAGATGGCGTGTTTCTAAGCTTTGCTGTAGAAAACCATGCAATAATTTGAGTTCCAGATACCATTTTCCATTTGCTGGGATTTTACACTAAATATTTTTGTTATAAAAAATCTGCCTTTACCCTTGGAGAAAATTAATGAACCTTTGAGGACAACCTTACAATGTCTTTTTAAGCCTAGCCACAAAAATATGCAAAAATTAAACCGCTTGGTTTTGTCATATTTTTCATGGGCATTAGCCTTTAAATTTGATAAAAAATTTATCGCTTAAGAAAATTATGGAACTTTAGGTACAACAAGAAAACGTGTTTCCGAGCATTGCTACAAAAAACCATGCAAAAATTCGAGCTCCGAGTACCATTTTTCATTTGCTAGGATTTTATACTGAATATTTTTATTTTAAAAGAATCTACCCCTTCATTGGAGAAAACTAATGAAACTTCGGGATAGCCTTACAATACCTCTCTAAGCATAGCCTAAAAAATGATGCAAATATTCGACCACTTGGTTTTGTCATATTTTTCGTGGGCATTATCCTTTAAATTTAACTAAAAATTTATTATGGGAGAAAAAAGTATAAAAATTTAAGCTCTGGGTACCATTTTCCATTTGTTGGGATTTTACACTAAATTGTTTTGTTTTAAAAACATCTGCTCATTCCCTTAGAGAAAACTAATGAAATTTTAAGGACAACCATACAATGTCTTTCTAAGCATGACTGCAAAAAATCATGTAAAAATTCAACCACTTAGATTTTTCATAATTTACGTGTATATTAGCCTTCAAATTTGAATAAAATTTCATTGTTGGAGAAAAATTATGAAACTTTGGGAACAAGATAGCGTGTTTCTAAGCATTTGTGTAAAAAACCATGCAAAAATTCAAGCTCTAGGTACCATTTGCCATTTGCTAGGATTTTACATTGAATCATTTTGTTTTAAAAAATCTGCCACTTCCTTTGGAGAAGACTAATGAAACTTTGGGACAAACTTATAGTGCCTTGGTAAGCATGACAACAAAAATCATGTAAAAATTCAACCGCTTAGTTTTGTCATATTTTCATGGACATTAGCCTTAAAATTTGGCTAAAAAATCATTGTTGAAGAAAATCTCGCCTTTCTCTTGGAGAAATCTGACCGAACTTTAGGAACAACCTTAAAATACCTTTCTATGCATGACGGTAAAAAATCATGCAAAAATTCAACTGCTCAGTTTTGTCATAATTTCGTGGGTGCCTTCAAATTTGACTAAAAATTCATCGTTGGAGAAAAATTTTACCATTTCCTTGGAGAAACCTGATGAAACTTTAGGAACAACCTTACAATTCCTTTCTACCATGGCTTCACAAAATCATGCAAAAATTCAACTACTCGATTTTGTCATATTTTCGTGGGCATTAGTTTTAAAATTTGGCTAAAAAATCATCGTTGGAGAAATCTGATGAAACCTCCAAAGCAACCTTACAATGCCTTTCTAAGCATGACTGCAAAAATTCAACTGCTTAATTTTGTCATTTTTGTGGGCATTAGCCTTAAAATATGGCTAAAAATTTATCGTCGGAGAAAATTTACCCCTTCCATTGAAGAAATTTTATGAAACTTCAGGGATAATCTTACAATGCCTATCTAAGCATGGCCATAAAACATCATTTAAAAATTCAACCACTCAATTTGTCATTTTTTGTGGGCTTCAAATTTCGCAATAAATTCAACGTTGGAGAAAATCTTCCCCTTCCCTTGGAAAAATCTGATGAAACTTCAGGGACAACCTTACAATGCCTTTCTAAGCATGGCCGTAAAAAATCATGTAAAAATTCAACAGCTCGATTTTGTCATATTTTCCTGGGCTTAATGCCTTCAAATTTGGCTAAAAATTTATCGTTAGAGAAAATATCTCCCTTCCTTTGGAGAAATCTGATGAAACGAATACCTTACAATTTCTTTCTAAGTATGGTCGTAAAAAATCATGCAAAAATTCAACCGCTCGGATTTGTCATATTTTTGTGGATAATTAGACTTCAAATTTGGTTAAAAATTAATCATTGGAGAAAATATGCTCATTCATTTGGAGAAATCTGATGAAACTTCAGGGAACACCTTTCAATGCCTTTCTAAGCATTCCAGCAAAAAACATGCAAAAATTTAATTGCTCGATTTTGTCATATTTTCATGGGCATCAGCCTTCAAATTTGGTTAAAAATTCATCGTTGAAGAAAATATATCCCTTCCATTGGAGAAATCTGATGACATTTTAGGGACAACCTTCCATTGCCTTTCGAAGCATGGCCGTAAGAAATCATGCAAAAATTCAACCGCTCTGTTTTGTCATATTTACGTGGGCATAAATTTAGCTCAAAATTCATCATTGGAGAAAATATGTCCTTTCCCTTTGAGAAATCTGATGAAACTTTAGGGACAACCTTACAATGTGTTTCTAAGCATGGCCAGATGCGTTTCTAAGCATGGCCGAAAAAGTTATACAAAAATTCAACCACTCAGTTTAGTCATATTTTCGTAGGTATTAACCTTAAAATTTAGCTCAAAAATCATTGTTGGAGAAATCTCCCCCTTCCGTTGGAGAAATCTGATGAAACTTCAGGAACAACCTTACAATTCCTTTTTAAGCATGGTCGCAAAATATCAAGCAAAAATTCAACTGTTCGGTTTTGTCGTATTTTCGTGGGAATTAGCCTTGAAATTTGGCTAAAAAGCCATGGTTGGAGAAAATTCGCCCCTTCCCTTGAAGAAATTGATGAAACTTCAGGGATAACTTCATAATTTCTTTCTAAGTATGGTCATAAGAAATCATTTAAAAATTCAATTGCTCGGTTTTGTCATATTTTCATGGGTTTCAAATTTGGCAAAAAATTTATCGTTGGAGAAAATCAACCCCTTCCCTTAGAGAAATATGATGAAACTTTAGAGACAACCTTAGAATGTCTTTCCAAGTGTGGCCGCAAAAGATCATGTAAAAAATCAACTGTTCAGTTTTGTTATATTTTCATGGGCAATGCCTTCAAATTTGGCTAAAAATTCATCGTTGAAAAAACTTTGTCCCTTCCTTTGGAGAAATTCGATGAAACTTCAGGGACCACCTTACAAAGCCTTTTTAAACATGGTTGAAAAAATAATGCAAAAATTTAACCGCTCGATTTTGTCATATTTTCGTGGGTAAATTTGGCTAAAAATTCATTGTTGGAGTAAATTGAAACCTGCCATTAGAGAAATCTGATGAAACTTCATTGACAGCCTTACAAGGCCTTTCTAAGCATGGCCATAAAAAATATGCAAAAATTCTACCGCTCGGTTTTGTCATATTTTTATAGACATTCTTTAAATTTGGCTAAAAATTCATCGTTGGATAAAATCTGTCCCTTCCATTAGAGAAATCTGATGAAACTTTAGGGAGAACCTTACAATGCTTTTCTAAGCATGGCCTCAAAAAATCATGCAGAAACTTAACTGCTTCATTTTGTGATATTTTCATTGGTTTAAGCCTTCGATTTTAGCTAAAAATTCATCGTTGAAGAAAATATGCTCATTCCCTTGCAAAAATCTGATGAAACTTTAGGGACAACCTTACAATCCCTTCCTAGGCATGGCCCCAAAAAATTATGTATAAGTTCAACCGCTCGATTTTGTCATATTTTCGTGGGAATTAACCTTTAAATTTGGCTAAAACATTGTTGAAGAAAATCTGCCCCTTCCCTTGGAGAAATCTGATGAAACTTTAGGGACAACCTTACAATGTCTTTCTTAGCATGGCCATAAAAAATCAAGCAAAAATTCAACCGCTCAGTTTTTTTGTGGGCTAATGCCTTCAATTTTGGCTAAAAATTCTTCGTTAGAGAAAATCTGCCCATTCCCTTAGAGAATCTGATGAAACTTTAGGGAAAACCTTACAATGCCTTTTTAGGCATGACCCTAAAAATCATGTAAAAATTTAACCGCTCGGTTTTGTCATATTTTCATGAGCATTGGCCTTTAAATTTGGCTAAAAATCATTGTTAGAGAAAATATGCCCTTCTAATGGAGAAATCTGATGAAACTTCCGGGACAACCTTACAATGTCTTTCTAAGCATGGCCGTAAATAATTATGCAAATTTCAACTACTCGATTTTGTCATATTTTTATGGGTATTAGCCTTTAATTTTGACTAAAATTTCATCATTAGAAAAAATCTGCCCCTCCCCATGAAAAATAAGAAAAAACCAAGCGGTTGAATTTTTGCATATTTTTTATGGCTACGCTTAGAAAGGTATTGTAAGGTTGCCTCCAAGGTTTTGTTAGTTTTCTCTAAGGAAGGGACAATTTTTTCTAAAACAAAGATATTTAGTGTAAAATCCCAGCCAATGGGAAATGGTATCGAAGCATGAATTTTTACAATGGAAAATGCTATCTTCATGTTCTCAAAGTTTCATAATTTTTCTCTGATGATAAATTTTTAGTCAAATTCAGTTTTAGCAAAGTCCAAAATTGAATTTCAACTTTAAATCATGTAAATGACACAACCAAAACACAATATACAAAGAAATGACAAGAAAACACTAGAAATGCAAGGTAACTGGAAGTAGAAGGCACCTAAGGTCAACAAGTTGACCTAAAATTTTTTTGCTCAATTTTTTACGAAACTTGGATGTTATGTCACGGATATGTGCAACAAGAACTTTTGTGAAGACACTTCTCAAAATTTCAAGCCAAAGTGTGTAGATCTAAAACTTCAAGTAAGCATAACTTTTGTAATTTTGGAGTTTTTTAGCATATGATATATGAAAATTCATGTAGAGACAATGAGGAATCCAAATCTAGAAATTAAATTTCAAAATTAAAACAACACAAAAACAGATCTAAGAAAATGAAAAGAAGAGGAGTTAGACCCTCGATACCAAATGTTGTAGGAATTTCTTTAATTCCTTAAGAAGGATGGATCTTCCTCTTCTCTATTCTTTAGATCCAAGGCAAGGAGACTTCAATTTGATGAACAAATTCTGAATTCATGTGGATATGGTGTAACATCCTGGAGCCAAATTGCAAATCCTAAGATAATTACCGTCACCATATAAAATCTCTTGGATAACTTATTTTTTGTCTGGTAATTATCAAGTGATTCACAACCTGATTCCAGAGGTTACTGATATAATATCAGAGTGTGAAAGTTTTTACATAACTAACTTTATTTTATTATACATAATATCAGAGTTTCATACATATTATATTTTACAACAGGCACCTAGATCTTATAAAATATAAAGATATAAAATACCAAAACATAGCATATGTATACATAATATAGTCATAGTAGTCACGCAAGCAAGCATCAACATCAAAAGCCTTCATAATTCATCCACATCAAGCATCATCCACTTTGTCACATGTCTTCTTGATTAACCACTAAAGGGTTACCATAAGAAACAGAAGAGTGAGATAAAATATTAAATAAATAGAAATTAAATTAGAACATACACAAACACAAGTAGGATGTTATGCGATGCAAATGCCAAACAAATGTTTTGTATTATACTTATGTTAATATATTCCATTCTTTATAAGAATGAAAATGCATGATGGATCCATTCTGGTGGGAACATAGACAGTGATTTCCAACAATATCATTTTACGGATATCCAACCGATTACCGCATCCCTTAATGCAACACCAACATTGGATAACAACATCATAATATCAATAACAAGTTTTACGGGACCCCCTTAAAGACACACTGCTCAGCCCTTAAGACGGCCGTCATATATAACCACCGCAGAGGTCTGATGCTCAACAGAGCGCGTTCCCCACCAGGAACCCCCTCAAAGAATCCCCCTGCGGATTCTTTGAAAGGCAAATGCATATGATGCATGAATGCATTAAATTATCAAATTCCTTTATATAATTAATTTTAACAATAAAATTATCATAACAATCAAATAAGCATACTTTATTTGTAATTCAAAGAATATGGAAACATATTTTCCATAATATTTATATCATAATTCAAAACATATGGAAACATATTTTCCATAATATTTAACAATTCAAAGAATACGAAAACACATTTTCCATGTTATTGTAATTATTTAATATCATATTCCAAAGAATATGGAAAACATATTTTCCATGATATAAAATTATACTACTAAAATAATTTAAAAGCAAGAGTTTTCTTCCTTTAAATATGTTCAAATAAAATTCTAAATTTAACTTAATTAATTATATTTATTTATTTCAATATAAAGTCTCTAGGATAATAAAAACTCAATAATAATAATAATTCTGATTTTTATAAAAAAATCATTATTTTAAGTTTTTAATCATATTTACAAAAATACCATTGGTCTTATTTATGAAAATGTCACCCTTCTAATTTATTTATAAAAATGCCATCATTCCGTTTTATTTACAAAAGTGCCACCATGTTTTTATTTACAAAAATACCACTGCTTCCAGTTTTTAACATCGCTTGAAAATGCCCACTGTTGTAGGGTCTGATTATGCAGAACGAAAACAGCACCTCTGTTTCTCTCTGTTTTGCTATTTATTTGATTTTAAATGCAAAAATAACATACCAATTGATTCCAATTTATCATACAACATTAAAAAATATCATATATCATATTCCAAACCAAATAACATTAATTTCATAACATAATTCCAATTAAATCAAAATTTAATTATATGAGTTTCTAAACAATTAACAATTAAACAAGCAATTCTAACTTAATTTCTAAGTATTTAATATCCTATCCCCTCTTTCTTACCTTAATTGAAGATCCCCAAACTTTCCTTGTGCTAAAATCCCTTGATTCTCCAAGTGGGTATGAATCTTAATGTGGGAAATTAGAAGAATTTAGAGTGAGAATAGAGGAAGGGAAAGCTTGATGAAGATGGCAATGGAGGAAGCAAAGGGGTAAGATGTAACACCCTTGGTTAGATAAGACAAATCCTTCTATAGGTTCATCCTATTTAACTGAGAGTGTTAACAGTTTTTAGAAATAGTGAATTTTTTTTTTAAATACGTGGCAGATCAGCGGAAGTAATATTGTATATATCACATAGTCATTCATAAACTGTAAATAATTGTACTCTTAACAGAATGGAGCACGCAGGCACCCTTAAATATTATACAGTCATCCGGTGTCTGATTATAAATATTCTATCCTTAATGATTGTTCTCAATGTGTTCAGCGTATTGCTGATCTTCACACTCGGGTTCCTGAGTTTCTAATTCCTCTGAAAAATGTTCAACAGTAAGGGTGAGTATAACCCAAGACCCTGATTGGTTCATCCGGTGCGGACATAATCCAGTTAACATACAATGTCACATAGATCATACATTTAGCATATTTATAACGATCAAGCATGTTGTCATCACATAATCGTATATTTAGCATATACACAATTATAACAATCAAGCATATTACTATGAAATAAATCATACATATAACATATTCACAATCATAACAATCAAATAGGATGTAATGAATGCATGAGTTCGGATTCATTATGATTTATCTTTGATTAAGTCTCGTGATGCATGTGGGCCCAAGAAATTATTTCTTCTTCTCTGGAATATCACCATTCCAATTCTCTAGAGCGATCAGGGTCCGCCCAAGCTCTGGTACAAATGAACTCATTGGTTCTCATCATTGATTTATATATATATTTGAGACTTGGATCCCTACGATCATGGTCACACTCCGTCATTTAGTCAAAGTACACCAGAATTGTTCGTCTCACCCAGCTATCAGGGCGCGACTCTGATGCCATTGGGTTGCCGTTCCAGTTGTACTCCCAAGATTCTTCTACTGAGATCGAACGTGAGTGTCCTTCACTGTACCAAGTGTATGCTCTAGAGCTTTTTCTTCTTCAAAAAATATTTTCATGATACGAAATGCATTTATCTTATCAATTGATCCCTTGGGTATCTTATGTATTTCCTGTCTCATCATATCATTTCCAAGTTCTTTGGATTCTATCAATTATTTAAACATTGTAAGTATATCTATTATATATAGTTTTTTCCATAAGGAGTAAAATAATTTATTCTTTATATAATTACGCATAATTAAAATGTTAACAAGATTTATAACAAGAAAACTACTAATAATAATATTAATATTAATAATAATTAGGATAATAATAGAATAATAATAATAATTATAACTTCTCATTAATTTAATAAGTACTAAGAAGTAGTTTCTAAATGAAAATCCAAGCGAAAACCATTAAAAATAGAGTTTTCCGAGTGAAACAGGGGCAAATCCGAGTGAAATATGTATGATTCCGAGTGGAATCATACTGAGAAGGGTTCTCCAAACGTTCTGGTTTAAAATCCGAGTGAAATTGTACTGGAAAGGCTGTTTTTCGACTGAAACAGATCTGATTCCGAGTGGAAATAATTCTTCCGATTAAAACAAGTTATATCCGAGTGAAAATGTTGATATCCAAGCTTTCTGAGTAAAATAGGTGTAATACCGAGTGAAATAATTAAGATTTTGAGTGTAATAAGTACGATTTCAAATAAAATCAAGCTGAAAGGGTCTCTTAAGTAAAACAATTCTAAATCCGAGTGAAGTCAATCTGAAAGAGTTTCCTTAGTGAAGTTAAAATGCCTTCCGAGTGAAACATAATGAAGAAACAGTTTTTCTGGGTGAAATTAATATAATTCTGAGTGAAATAAAATAGGATTCTGAGTGGAATTAGTCTGAAAGGAGTTTTCTGAGTAAAAATGTTTGTGAATCCGAGTGAAAATGTTCCTGAATAAAAATAAGATAAGTTTCCAAGTGAAACATGAGTTTACCGAGTGAAATTAATTAAAAAGGGTTCTGTCTGAATAAGATACATCTGAATAAAGAAAATCCGAGTAAGATAATCCTGATTCCGAGTAGAATCAGGTTGGGAAAGGTCTTCTGGTGAGTTGACTTTATATACCGAGTTACATCAAGTTGAAAGGAGTTCTTTTAGTGAAAATAACCATTTGATGAGTGAAATAAATTGTTTTGCCGAGTGAAATAAGGTTGGGAAGCTACTGTCCGAGTAAAATAGTGTGTTTCCGAGTGAATTTACTGAAAAGAGTTCTGAGTAAAAAGTAATTATATTTTCTGAGTGGAATTAAGTCAAGTTCCGAGTGAAATAATGTAAGAAAGAGATTTCCGAGTAAAATAAGACTTAGGAGATGCTGTCCGAGAGAAACAGAGTGTTTTCTGAGTGATATATGATGTTTTCCGAGTGAAATCAACTAGAAAGATACTATCCGAGTATAAATAAGCAAAACCGAGTAAAATAAGTGTAAAACCGGTCGGATTATCATAAAACATAACCTGTATCATATTTGTTTCACTGGAAATCACACGGTACCCATGATTCTTAATATTTTCAGTCCAATATTTCACAATTCATCAATAATTATATACACTCGGTAATAGATATATATACATACATGCATATACAGATACAATTTAAAGCATTTAATTCATACACACTGAATCTGTCCTCCACTCGGTTTTCCCACAAGGCACCCAAGAATATACCCCCTTACCTCAATGAAGTTCCTGGAGGAGAAGAAAGAGGCTCCCTTCACTGTCCTGCTTCAAATCCGAGTGAAACAGAGGGGATAGGAGTGGGAAAGAACTTGCTGGGAAAGAGAGTGATGAAGAGTGTTTGGGTTGTGTGTGTGGTGTGAGTTCTGAGGACCTTGAGTTTGTTTAAATAGGGAGGAAGTGAGTGGGAAGACAAGTGGGAGACAGCTTTTCTGAGTGGGCTGTGAGTGGATTGCTAATGGAAGGGTCACTAGGGATTAAACAAATATATATGCTGAGTCAGTGTCCATTTCTGGTCGTCCACCATCCATAATACGCACGATTGGATTTAAATATCATTAAAAGACAAAATTGAAGTCAAAACGCACTTCTGTCAGTGAATACCGAGTGAAATTACACTCGGTTAACACTTCTGTCAGTGAATTCCGACTGGAATTCCCACTTCCGAGTCAACAATGACAAGGCTCGCTTGAGCGTGGCTTACTCGCTTGAGCGAATCAGCCAATCCTCACTCGGCATTCCCATGAAACCGACTCATTTTTCCCATCATTCACTCGGTAATTCACCCCCCACACCGACTCCTAATTTGCTTGGCCTTTCACTCATAATTTTTAAAGTATCTAGTCGGATTTCTCCTCTCTAGGTCGGATTTCTTCTGGATTCAGTCGGATTCTCTTTACTCGGGATTTCTATTCGACAAATAACCTATTTTTATTTATTCACACTTTAACTAAATCATTCCTTAGCCAACTCAACATCAAATCACTTTCTACTCGGATTTCATAACACCTTAGGCTTACTCGGAAAAGGGTATCCATATTCATACAGTTTCCACTCAGAATTATAACATCCTTTATTCAGAAATCAACACTTTCTCCACTCGGTCCACTCATATTTCTCCCTCGGTTTGAACCAAACTCTTCAACTATAATTTCAATCGAAGCCTATTAAGGTCATTACCTCTCGGAAAAGACACACACGTATGAGCCTCACCTGGACTTGGTCCAGTAGAGTACTTCTCACTCGGAAGAGGAGTCATACTCATAGACTTACTCGGAAATGGCCCTACCTACTATAATTCACTCGGAATGGGTCCTCAAATACCATTTTCCACTCGGTATCTACTAAATTAGCATTATTCATTCATTACCACTCATATTCAAGCCAAGTAATGCTTTAACCATACAATATATATATATATAACCACTCGGAATCCTTAACAATCACTATTTCATCCAACAATTCTTCCCAAATAATTTTCAACAACACATTCCAGTCGGTATAAAATACTTACAGGTATTCATTCACTCGGAACTTCACATTATTTATTCGGGGTTCTCATTCAGACCTAATAAAGTCTTGCCTTTTTCACTCGGACTAGTTACTTCTTAATCAATCAGTATTTACTACTTAACAATTAAGTCCTTTACATTCAGGTTTACTCGGTTTTTCATCTCTTAACAACACAGAATTCTTCCTCACAATACATTTCATTCAGAATCCTTTCATATCTATTTTCACTCAGAAATTGAGCAACAGAATATAAGCCTCACTTGGAAATACCTTTGCCCTATATATTCCACTCAGAATGAGCTTCTATCACTCTATATTCCACTCGGAATTGCATATTTGGGGTCATGCTTCTTAGAACAGGTTATACTGGATTCAAATATGCCCTTACTCAGAACTCTACTACTCAAAACACCACACTCGAAGATCTTTCTACCCGGAATGCTATTCCCTTCTTCTCTAGGAAGATCTGAGTTGGACAACTCACTCGGATTGCACTTGATTATAACTATGACTGAGTCTATTCACTCGGTATACTGTAATCATAAGGATTGCCACTCGAAAAGAAGCAATTGGCAAGGTCTGACTCGGAAATGAGTCTCTCAAGGGTGTTTTCACTCGGAATATTCACCTGCAAGTGGTTCCCTTGAACCCACTTCACTCCAGCTGTCTCTGTGATCAAGAATCCACTCGGTAGTAACCTTTTTGGTCATATATTACTCGGATAACATAACCTTACACTCGGCATTTCATCCTTCACTCGAAATCTCTAATCCTTCACTCGGAATTTCATCCTTCACTCAGAATCTCTAATCCTTCACTCGGAATTTCACTCTGTCACTCGGATCAGAGCCTTTTTCACTCGGAATTTGCATAATTTTACTAATAGTCCATATAAATTCCATTATTATGTACAAAAATGACATTTCTGAACTATCAACGGGGTATATATTCACTTATTACCACTTACAGACCTTCTAAACTTTAATTTTTACTAAATAAGACTGCTACTAAAAACAGGGATGTTACATAAGAAGGGTAGTTGAATTTAATTTGAGAGGTTATGAAGTTATTTATAATTATTTATGGCGGTTGAGTGAAGGCGATGGAAGAAGAAAAGGAAGGAAGAAGAGTTTTCGGGAAAGCAAAGGAGTTTGTGTAACATCCCCATTTTAATTATAGGCAATGGAACTAAATAAAAAGTCAACAAGTCAACACCTCCCTTAATTTAATTAACTATGATGTAACAGGATAATTAACGTGAAAGCATGGTGGCATGGGCAGGATTATCGCGTTTCCCCATCCCACCATACTGCACTCCGCGCGAGTATATATATTCGGGTGATGGTCATGCTCTTCACGCAGAGAACCCAGCGAGCTTCCTTCTTCGTTCTTCTTTTCTCTTGTTTCCTCTCTTTCCTTCTCTGCCCTCCAGTCCATTCCTGCTTCGAAGAGTCGAGTGACGGTGCTACAGTGGAGTGGAACCCCCACACGAGAAGGGACGATCGTCAAGTGACGCAGCAGGGAGAAGAACCACCCCTCAAGCAGAAAAGTTCCTTGGAGTTTTGCGAGTGGTAGGGGGAGTATCTTCTATTTTAAGTGCATGGGTTATAAACAGGTTCCGAATGATAATGCTTGCTGTACCCGTGCTCTGATTATGTATTGTGTTGCATGTGAATGTGTACAATCCAGTTGCATGATGAGTGAAAGACGAGTGTTGCATGTTAGCACCTTTCTCACAGATGTATGTGTTGCAGGATCTCAGTTTGCATGTTGAGTTGTGTTGATATGAATGTCTGACTGAAGCTACCCAGGTTATAGAAATGCATATGTTGATATGACTGCTAATAAATTGTTTGCATGTAGGAAATGCCTTCCTTAAATGGATTTTGACACTGTCTTACATCGATTGCATGATAGGTTATGATAACTTGAAATGCCTGACTGAACTTATGATTTTTAGAATGATGCATGCGTTGAATGAAGCTGTAAACCGATTGCATGTCTTGATCGAACGAAATGTTGTGGATGTCTGAATATGGAATGATAACTGATTGCATGGAAGCTATATATTGAGTCCGGATAATGTGTACTACTGATTGCATGGTGTGTGTGTGTGTGCTTGAATGCGAGAATGCATGTGAGAAATAAATGTTGTACGTTGAATCCGCGTGTGGCGCATGGGATGCGTTGTGCTGGGAGCACGTAGTGTGAGAAACTACCTTCGGTCATCCAGCGTGGGACACTGTAAAATCCTTGAGTGGGACTCGGGGTAGCCCTTGAGTGGACTCGGGCTGTCTGTGAACACCGCCGTTGACGCTGAGAGCGTTGGTGTCACCTGTGGACAAACGGTTGGGTACCTGTAAAACGGCCAAGCAGCTGGGAGCTGATCTGATAGCTGAGAGCTATGTATAAAAGGCTGAGATGCCTACGTTGCAACGTCTGACCGATACACACGATGCGGAACCGAGTGAAACCTTCTGTGCTTATCATTGTTAATATTACTACTACTGTTAATGTTGTTGAAATTGATTTTTAATCGTGTTGTACGTATATGTATGGTTGTGTAATTGGCAGATAACCTGAGTCGGTATCTATCATTTAAAATTTAAGATGCTCACCCCTGCAGTGGCTATTTTTCAGTGAATGTCTCTCGAGATGAGGACCAGAAGTAGAGCTGGAACGATGAGCGAAGTGTTAATGCATCTGGAAAGCTTAATTGATGCGATGTTAGATTGAGCCTTGACTGGTTCATGTCGGATGTTAGTGTTTTGGGATGAATAGAACCTTATTGACAAGGGAAATCCGATTTTGTGTTTGTAAATATTGACATACGCTCTTATATGTATATGTATGGATGTATGGTTTCGTGTGTGACATGCTATGTGCTACCTTGTTTCATACTTGTGCTTTAATGGATACGCAGGGACAGCATGATTGAGCAGGCTGTAGCCAAGTCTGAGTGAATTGTGAATTGTCCTTAGGAAAACTTATGTCGGATACGTTTGGGCGGAGTCTTACCCCGCCCGAAGTATGGGAGCAATTCGCCCAAGCGTGAGGACTCGCGCTATAGCGATGTAGTTGTTAGAATGGGACACTGTTCAATTACCTTTCCTCTCCGTTGTGATGCTAATGCAATCCAGACACCGGTGTTGACCCCTGATTTGGGCGTTGTGGTTGAGTTCGCCCAGGCGTTGTCATAATTAGTTGAGTTGGGCGGAATAGGTTCAGACTCCTCTTTCCTCCATAACCTACTACCACATATATACATTGTAACTTCCCGTTTTCTGAGCGAAGTGCGAGCGTGAGGATTTATCGAGTGAACCCTTGTCCATATCCGATTGAGAAATTCCCTTGTGTTTGTGGGGCGTTGTGCTGACCTCGCTTAGGCGGTGTCATACCTCGCCCAAGTAACTAGGACGGTTCGCCCAAGTGCGTGGAACCATGCTGAAGCAAGCAGATATCAACATGAGACTCCGCCTATGTACCTTCCTCCTCCGTTGTCGCATTATTGTCTCGCAGGGCGGTGTTGGACATCGCCTGAGTAAGTGAATATTGTGATGTAGTCCGTCCAGGCGTTGTTGTGCCTTGCCAAACTGGACGGCGGTGTAATCACTTCCTCTTTTCTTCACAAACTACTCCTGCATATGTATATCTCTCTTCTTCTTCCCTTACCTGTCCTCTGAAGCTGAACGTCCAGCGTTCTCTGAGAAAGGGTCAGCCCGTAGGAACGAATAGACGCTAATGTAAGGTTTACTTGAAGAGTTTCAAGTCTGATGTTGCATTGCCACACGTCGTTTAGGCGGTGTGAGACAAAGGTTGAGCGGGTCACCTTCGCCATGAAGTCCGCCCAGGACACACATACCCCGCCTAGCCAAGTAGGATGATTCGAACTCCGCCCTTCTACCGAGTGCTACGCGTGTGAATGTATTAACATCTTTCCCTTATCTATTTCCTCCTATTGAGTGACCAGTGTTGCTCGAAAGAAAGTTGTCCTTGTGGAATTCCCTCTATCCGCTGCTGCATTACCTTACTCCGCCTAGACGGTGTCAGACCCCGTCTGAGCGAGCAAACGGTGTTGTGTAATCCGCCCATTGTTGGTGTGTTACGATAAACCCAATGAGCCGGTCCCAGTCTTAGCCTCTCCGTAGGTTGCTATATGCGTATGAATGCTCTTCATTCTTCCCTTGCCTGCTTCCTTCTATATCGAATAATACGTGCCTGTTTTTGTGAAAAATTTTCTTATATTTTTGGAATTATTAGTTGCAAGAAATAAGGTGTTACATTTTGGTATCAGAGCGGACCGAAAGGTCCAAGGCCAAGGTAAGCCTACCAAGTGTAAGTGGTTGTGTGTATGATCATGATTGTTGTGGTGTGAATTTAACTTGACTGGTACTCTGTTACTGACTCATGGGTGGGAGGAGTTGTTCCTCCTGACCCGACTAATTGTGTGACATACGAGAACACATAATGGGCTAAGTTACTAAATGTTAGACTAAATTCCGATTGGGATTAAGTAACTAGGAATACTTATCCTTGAATGTTGATTTCAGGATAAGGGATGGCACATCGCCAAAGCATGGAGACTATAGCTACGGCATTCCAACGCTTTGCAGACGTGTTTGAATGGCAGGGCCAGCCTCGAGCTAAGGAGGGCCAAGTAATGGACCGCTTCTTAAAAAGGAAGCCGAGTGAATTCTTTGGAGGACGGAACCCTGAGGCGGCGTTCAAGTGGACTCAGGAATTAGAGAGGATTTTTGGGGGTCTTCGCTGTACCGAGGCCCAGAAGGTAGAATGTGTAGTGTACATGCTGCGAGACGAAGCGGAGAACTGGTGGAAAATAGCCAGAAGCCGATTCCCCGAAGATGATAATCAACTGACGTGGAATGATTTCAAGGCCTGTTTCTTAGAGAAATACTTTCCCGACACAGTGAGGAGTCGGAAAGAGCTGGAGTTTATGGAGTTAAAACAGGGCTCCATGACTGTGGAAGAATACGCGGCCAGATTCGAGGAATTATGCCTAATCTATCCGCCCTTCCAGCAGCCTGGGACGGAGAACTCGAAGTGCCTTAAGTTTGAGAACGGATTGAGATCGGATATTAAGAGGGCCTGCAGATACCACGAGATACGGAGTTTCCCTGCACTAGTGAACAAATATAGAATATTTGAGGAGGATGACAAAGCTCATTCGAGCCAGAGCAGCAGAAACCACTATTCCCTGAGGCCCCAACGACCTCATTTCAAAAAGCCAAGCAATGCCAATAGGAACAAGCCTTTTTCCAGATATGGGGGTCGGAGTCAACCTGGAAGACGACCAGTGGTAGGAGACGGAAGGTGTTTCAAGTGTGGAGGAAATCACTTTGCCAGAGACTGCAAGGATGATGGTGATGTAGTGTGCTTTCACTACAACAAGAGGGGACACATCCGCCCCGACTGCCCCCAACTACACCAAGCAGACGTTAATGTGCGTCAAGGAAGATTTCAAGAAAGGAACCGAGTGAACGATGACCAACGTCCTGGTGGCAGAGGCAACGGAGCCAGAGGAGACGGGATGCGAGGGAGGAATACCGGCCCAACAGCGACAGGAAGGATCTACACCATCAACGCAAAGGATGTTGCACTAGCAAACGACCTAGTACAATGTAAGTGCTTACTTGGAATGAATACGCTTAATGTTGTTTTCGATTCGGGAGCCACCCATTCTTTTATAGCTGACGAGTGCGTGAAACGGTTGAAGTTACCGACTGTGTCTATGAATCGGACTTTGGAAGTGGCCAGCCCTACTGGCGCTAATGTGTTCACATCGTTAGTATGCAAAGATGTAGCATTTGAGTTGTATGATCGAAGTTTCACCTTCGATCTGATTTGCATGCCCTTAAAGGGTCTTGACATCGTGCTCGAAATAGATTGGCTTTCAGCCAATAAGGTGTTAGTAGATTGTAGAAGCAGAGAGATAGTTTTTCCGAAACAGCCCACTGAGAATGACACAGCACCAGATATAACCCAACTATTTATGATGCTTTGTCTAACCAAGAATGAGAGTGAGACCCAAGTGAACGAAATTCCGATTGTCTGTGAGTTCACAGAAGTGTTCCCTGAAGACGTTCCGAGTGTGCCTCCCAATAGAGAAGTTGAATTCTCTATAGACTTGATCCCTGGAGCTGAACCGGTCTCCAGCGCACCCTATAGAATGTCCTCAACTGAATTGGCTGAGTTGAAGAAACAAGTGGATGAGTTACTCGAAAAGCAGTTCATTAGACCGAGCGTGTCACCATGGGGCGTACCTGTGCTACTTGTTAAGAAGAAGGATGGCAGCATGAGGCTTTGTATAGACTACCGACAACTAAACAAACTCACAATCAAGAATCGGTACCCACTGCCTAGAATTGATGATTTAATTGACCAGCTGCGTGGAGCCTCAGTCTTCTCGAAAATTGATCTACGATCGGGGTATCACCAAATCCGAGTGAAGGACTCGGACATTCCTAAAACTGCTTTTAGGACTCGGTATGGTCACTACGAGTATGTAGTGATGCCGTTCGGTGTGACCAACGCCCCTGCTGTTTTCATGAATTACATGAATAGCATATTCCACTCCTTCTTGGATCGGTTTGTTATTGTTTTCATCGATGACATCCTAGTTTATTCTAAGACGTCTGAGGAGCATGAGGGACATCTCAGAACAGTACTCCAAGTGTTGAAGGAGAAACAATTGTTTGCAAAGCTTTTGAAGTGCGAATTCTGGATGGATGAGATCCACTTCCTCAGGCATGTGATCTCCGAGCGAGGCGTCTCGGTGGATCCTGCAAAGGTAGCTACTGTAATAGCATGGGAGAGGCCCAGATCGGTCTCGGAATAAGAAGTTTTATGGGCTTGGCAGGTTATTATAGGAGGTTCATCGAAGGTTTTTCTAAATTGGCATTACCCCTGACTAAATTGACTCGGAAAAACGTTCCTTTCGTGTGGAGTCCCGAGTGTGAGCACAGCTTCCAAGAGCTGAAGAATAAGTTGACGACTGCTCCGGTGTTGGCATTACCTGAGTTACGAGAAAGCTTCGTGGTCTATTGTGACGCGTCAGGACTCGGATTAGGGTGTGTACTCATGCAGAAAGACCGAGTGATAGCATATGCCTCTCGACAATTGAGACCTCACGAGCAGCATTACCCGACCCATGACTTGGAGCTGGCAGCAGTAGTTTTTGCATTGAAAATCTGGAGACATTACTTGTACGGGTCCAAATTTGAAGTGTACAGCAATCATAAGAGCCTCAAATACCTATTCGACCAAAAGGAGCTGAACATGAGGCAGAGAAGATGGATTGAGTTTTTAAAGGACTATGATTTCGAGTTAAAATACCACCCAGGTAAGGCAAACGTCGTGGGCGACGTATTGAGTCGGAAATCCCTCCATATGGCAGCCATGATGGCAAAAGAAGTAGAGTTGTTGGAGCGGTTCCGAGACATGAACTTACATGTTGACACCCCTTCCTCTCAGAAAATGACAATAGGTACGTTAAGGATTGCCAATGAATTCTTAAAATCCGTGTACGAACAGCAACAGGCGGACTCTTACCTAGCTGAAATGAAGGAAATTCAGGCCAAAGGAAAGGATTTATCCTTGGCCGAGGGGTCAGATGGGATCTTCCGGGTGAGAAACAGAATATACATACCGAGTGAAGGAAGATTGAGAAGAATGGTGCTTGACGAAGCCCACAAAAGCCTACTCAGCATTCACCCAGGAACCACGAAAATGTACCACGACTTGAGAAGACAGTTCTGGTGGCCCAGACTAAAGAAGGATGTGGCGGAGTACGTGGCCCGGTGTATCACTTGTCAGAAATCAAAAGTAGAGCACCAAAAACCGTATGGTGCAATGCAGCCTCTAGAGATCCCCGTGTGGAAATGGGACTCAATTGCGATGGATTTTATCATGGGATTACCCAAAAACCGAGCGGGCCATGATGCCATTTGGGTCATTGTTGACCGATTGACGAAGAGTGCACACTTCTTACCTGTAAATATGAAGTACCCATTGCATAAGTTGGCTCGGATTTACATTCAAGAAGTTATCTGACTGCATGGCATACCTACTTCCATCGTATCAGATAGGGACCCTAGGTTTACGTCCAGGTTTTGGACCAGCATGCATCAAGAATTGGGGACGAAGCTTTGGCTTAGTTCTGCCTACCACCCCCAATCGGATGGACAATCCGAGCGAACAATTCAGAGTCTAGAAGATTTATTGAGAGCGTGTGTGTTAGAGCACGGTGGGGACTGGGAGCAGTACCTTCCCTTGATCGAGTTTACATACAACAACAGCCATCATCACAGCATTGGCATGGCACCTTACGAGGCATTATATGGGCGCAGATGCCGAACCCCACTCTGCTGGTCAGAAGCAGGTGAAAGTCTACTATTGGGACCAGATATCGTGAAGCAAACCACAGAGCAGATCCGAGTGATACAGGAAAGGATGAAAGCATCACAAGACAGGTAAAAGAGCTACCATGACAAGCGCACCAAACCATTGGAATTTTCAGTCGGAGACCGAGTGTTTTTAAGAACTTCACCGAGTAAAGGAGTTGGACGAGCCTTAAAAAGTGGGAAGTTAAGCCCTCGATACATTGGACCTTATGAGGTGTTAGAACGAGTCGGCCCCGTGGCATACCGCATCGCATTACCAACCCACTTGTCCCGATTGCACGACGTATTTCATGTGTCCCAACTAAGAAAGTATTTACATGACCCCAGCCACACGATGCCTGACGATGAAGTAGAGATCAAAGAAGACCTGACCACTGTGACTACACCAATTGGAATCGTGGACCGATCGGTAAAACGCTTGAGAAACAGAAACGTGAGACTAGTTAAGGTGGAGTGGCAGCAAGGCAAAACCACCTCCTGCACGTGGGAACGCGAAGATGCCATAAGACAGCAGTACCCCGAGTTGTTCATTTAGGTGAGTCACCGACCGAATTTCGGGGACGAAATTCTTTTCAAGTGGGGGAGAACTGTAACATCCCCATTTTAATTATAGGCAATGGAACTAAATAAAAAGTCAATAAGTCAACACCTCCCTTAATTTAATTAACTATGATGTAACAGGATAATTAACGTGAAAGCATGGTGGCATGGGCAGGATTATCGCGTTTCCCTATCCCACCATACTGCACTCCGCGCGAGTATATATATTCGGGTGATGGTCATGCTCTTCACACAGAGAACCCAGCGAGCTTCCTTCTTCGTTCTTCTTTTCTCTTGTTTCTTCTCTTTCCTTCTCTGCCCTCCAGTCCATTCCTGCTTCGAAGAGTCGAGTGACGGTGCTACAGTGGAGTGGAACCCCCACACGAGAAGGGACGATCGTCAAGTGACGCAGCAGGGAGAAGAACCACCCCTCAAGCAGAAAAGTTCCTTGGAGTTTTGCGAGTGGTAGGGGGAGTATCTTCTATTTTAAGTGCATGGGTTATGAACAGGTTCCAAATGATAATGCTTGCTGTACCCGTGCTCTGATTGTGTATTGTGTTGCATGTGAATGTGTACAATCCAGTTGCATGATGAGTGAAAGACGAGTGTTGCATGTTAGCACCTTTCTCACAGATGTATATGTTGCAGGATCTCAGTTTGCATGTTGAGTTGTGTTGATATGAATGTCTGACTGAAGCTACCCAGGTTATAGAAATGCATATGTTGATATGACTGCCAATAAATTGTTTGCATGTAGGAAATGCCTTCCTTAAATGGATTTTGACACTGTCTTACATCGATTGCATGATAGGTTATGATAACTTGAAATGCCTGACTGAACTTGTGATTTTTAGAATGATGCATGTGTTGAATGAAGCTGTAAACCGATTGCATGTCTTGATCGAACGAAATGTTGTGGATGTCTGAATATGGAATGATAACTGATTGCATGGAAGCTATATATTGAGTCCGGATAATGTGTACTACTGATTGCATGGTGTGTGTGTGTGCTTGAATGCGAGAATGCATGCGAGAAATAAATGTTGTACGTTGAATCCGCGTGTGGCGCATGGGATGCGTTGTGCTGGGAGCACGTAGTGTGAGAAACTACCTTCGGTCATCCAGCGTGGGACGCTGTAAAATCCTTGAGTGGGACTCGGGGTAGCCCTTGAGTGGACTCGGGCTGTCTGTGAACACCGCCGTTGGCGCTGAGAGCGTTGGTGTCACCTGTGGACAAACGGTTGGGTACCTGTAAAACGGCCAAGCAGCTGGGAGCTGATCTGATAGCTGAGAGCTATGTATAAAAGGCTGAGATGCCTACGTTGCAACGTCTGACCGATACACACGATGCAGAACCGAGTGAAACCTTCTGTGCTTATCATTGTTAATATTACTACTACTGTTAATGTTGTTGAAATTGATTTTTAATCATGTTGTACGTATATGTATGGTTGTGTAATTGGCAGATAACCTGAGTCAGTATCTATCATTTAAAATTTAAGATGCTCACCCCTGCAGTGGCCATTTTTCAGTGAATGTCTCTCGAGATGAGGACCAGAAGTAGAGCTGGAACGATGAGCGAAGTGTTAATGCATCTGGAAGGCTTAATTGATGCGATGTTAGATTGAGCCTTGACTGGTTCATGTCGGATGTTAGTGTTTTGGGATGAATAGAACCTTATTGACAAGGGAAATCCGATTTTGTGTTTGTAAATATTGACATACGCTCTTATATGTATATGTATGGATGTATGGTTTCGTGTGTGACATGCTATGTGCTACCTTGTTTCATACTTGTGCTTTAATGGATACGCAGGGACAACATGATTGAGCAGGCTGTAGCCAAGTCTGAGTGAATTGTGAATTGTCCTTAGGAAAACTTATGTCGGATACGTTTGGGCGGAGTCTTACCCCGCCCGAAGTATGGGTGCAATTCGCCCAAGCGTGAGGACTCGCGCTATAGCGATGTAGTTGTTAGAATGGGACACCGTTCAATTACCTTTCCTCTCCGTTGTGATGCTAATGCAATCCAGACACCGGTGTTGACCCCTGATTTGGGCATTGTGGTTGAGTTCGCCCAGGCGTTGTCATAATTAGTTGAGTTGGGCGGAATAGGTTCAGACTCCTCTTTCCTCCACAACCTACTACCACATATGTACATTGTAACTTCCCGTTTTCTGAGCGAAGTGCAAGCGTGAGGATTTATCGAGTGAACCCTTATCCATATCCGATTGAGAAATTCCCTTGTGTTTGTGGGGCGTTGTGCTGACCTCGCTTAGGCGGTGTCATACCTCGCCCAAGTAACTAGGACGGTTCGCCCAAGTGCGTGGAACCATGCTGAAGCAAGCAGATATCAATGTGAGACTCCGCCTATGTACCTTCCTCCTCCGTTGTCGTATTATTGTCTCGCAGGGCGGTGTTGGACATCGCCTGAGTAAGTGAATGTTGTGATGTAGTCCATCCAGGTGTTGTTGTGCCTTGCCGAACTGGACGGCGGTGTAATCACTTCCTCTTTTCTTCACAAACTACTCCTGCATATGTATATCTCTCTTCTTCTTCCCTTACCTGTCCTCTGAAGCTGAACGTCCAGCGTTCTCTGAGAAAGGGTCAGCCCGTAGGAACGAATAGACGCTAATGTAAGGTTTACTTGAAGAGTTTCAAGTCTGATGTTGCATTGCCACACGTCGTTTAGGCGGTGTGAGACAAAGGTTGAGCGGGTCACCTTCGCCATGAAGTCTGCCCAGGACACACATACCCCACCTAGCCAAGTAGGATGATTCGAACTCCGCCCTTCTACCGAGTGCTACGCGTGTGAATGTATTAACATCTTTCTCTTATCTATTTCCTCCTATTGAGTGACCAGTGTTGCTCGAAGGAAAGTTGTCCTTGTGGAATTCCCTTTATCCGCTGCTGCATTACCTTACTCCGCCTAGACGGTGTCAGACCCCGTCTGAGCAAGCAAACGGTGTTGTGTAATCCGCCCATTGTTGGTGTGTTACGATAAACCCAATGAGCCGGTCCCAGTCTTAGCCTCTCTGTAGGTTGCTATATGCGTATGAATGCTCTTCATTCTTCCCTTGCCTGCTTCCTTCTATATCGAATAATACGTGCCTGTTTTTGTGAAAAATTTTCTTATATTTTTGGAATTATTAGTTGCAAGAAATAAGGTGTTACAGTTTGGAAGATTTTTTCATTTATTTATTTATTTATTCATTAATTGATTCTTTAATAATTCTATGTTTTATTGTCACATTTTATTTTCGTTTAGTCTTATTTTAAATCTGATTTATGAAATAAAAATATCCCTGTAACCAGAATAAAATTTCTTATTTTCTAAGATTTATCTCTTATTTTTCTAAGAAACTTTAATTTTTCAATGTTTAATTACCGATTCAAATTTAATTAAATATTGGGCTGTGACATATGGTGAAGGTCATGACATATATGGTGAAGTAATGGAGATTTTTGGTGAAGAAAAACCTAGATCTAAGGTAGGAATTGTAAGAGAAATGGAGGAGAATGGAAGACTAGTGTGGGAGAAGTGATTTCCACCACTCTCTAAGGTTAAAGAGATAAGGTACTAGAAGGTTGACCACCTTTGGGAGGAAGCCAAAGGATAAGAACTAAGAAAGGAGCTAAGGCTTCTACTTTCTAGAGAGAAGGAGTATCTCACTCTAAAACTCACTAAAACTTGAATTATGAATCATTACAAAGGAAATGAAGTATTTATATCTCCTAGGAAACTAATTTTCAGAATTGGCTTGGGTGGGCTTGAAAAAGCTTCACCCAAAGCCCAAAAACTAATAATACATGGCCCAAGAGGAGCGCAAAGTAAGCTAACATCTATACAAGGCCCAAAAGTAGCCCAAAATGGAAAATATGGCCATGCAAGTCCCAAAACTAAGTCTTAATTATAAATCGTAAATTATTCCTAAAACTATTAATATGAAAATACAGCCTTCAAATTTGAATAAAATTTCACTGTTGAAGAAAAATTATGAAACTTTAGGAACAAGAAAATAGCGTGTTTCTAAGTATTGGTGCAAAAAACCATGTAAAAATTCAAGCTCTGGGTACCATTTTTCATTTGCTAGGATTTTACACTGAATAATTTTGTTTTAAGAAAATCTGTCACTTCCTTTGGAGAAGACTAATGAAACTTTGGAGACAACCTTATAGTGCCTTGGTAAGCATGACAATAAAAATCATGCAAAAATTCAACCGCTTAGGCTGCATTTAGTTTATAAGTTTCCCTAGAAAAATAGAAAATTATTCTTAGAAAAATTAAAAAAATAGAAAAACTGTTTATTTACAAATTATTTAAATTTTTTTATAGAAAAATAAAAAATTGATTTTCTATTTTTTAAGAAAATTAGAAAACTCTTTTAAAAGGTTTTCTAAGAAAAGTAAAAAATAAAAAAGGCGGTAACTGAACTACAAGATAAAGTAATTAAATTACAAGATAAGGTAACTGAATTACAGGATAAAGACTGTTGTAACCAAATGAGAATATGAAACAAACTGCTACTAATTCGAAAAGTTCTACTGCTACTGTTTTGAAATATATTTAAACACAAAACTCATTTGCTCTTATTTTAATATTACTTTAAATTTTTGTCACAATTTTTATGTGATGCATATACTATACAATATTGTCATAAATAATATACATATAAAAGATATCTCAATTAATTTGAATTAAAGAATGTTTGAAAAAAATTTGGAAAACTGAGTGCACTTGAACAACTTTTTTAGTTTTTTAGTTTTCCAAATTGAAAAACTATCGCATTATCTAAACGAGTTTTCAAAATTTTTCTAGCTATTCTAGGAAATGAAAATTTTGAAAAACAAATGGAAAACTTTTTCCAAAAAACTAGAATAATTTTTTGTAACTAAACGCAGCCTTAGTTTTGTCATATTTTCATAGGCATTAGCCTTAAAATTTGGCTAAAAATTCATTGTTGGAGAAAATCTTGCCTTTCTCTTGGAGAAATCTAATCAAACTTTAGGAACAACCTTAAAATGTCTTTCTACGCATGACCGTAAGAAATCATGCAAAAATTCAACTGCTCAGTTTTGTCATAATTTTGTGGGCATTTGACTAAAAATTCATCGTTGGAGAAAACTTTGACCATTCCCTTGGAGAAACCTGATGAAACTTCAGGAACAACCTTACAATTCCTTTATACCATGGCTGTAAAAAATCATGCAAAAATTCATCCACTCAATTTTGTCATATTTTCGTGGGCATTAGTTTTAAAATTTGGCTAAAAAATCATCGTTGGAGAAAATCTGCCTCTTTCATTGGAGAAATCTGATGAAACCTCCAAAACAACCTTACAATACCTTTCTAAGCATGGCTGCAAAATTTCATGCAAAAATTCAACTGCTTAGTTTTGTCATATTTTTGTGGTTATTAGCCTTAAAATATGGCTAAAAATTTATCGTTGGAGAAAATCTGCCCCTTCCATTGAAGAAATTTCATGAAACTTCAGGGATAATCTTACAATGCCTATCTAAGCATTGCCGGAAAACATCATTTAAAAATTCAACCACTCAGTTTTGTCATATTTTTGTGGGCTTCAAATTTCGCTAAAAATTCAACGTTGGAGAAAATCTTCCCCTTCCCTTGGAAAAATCTGATGAAACTTTAGAGACAACCTTACAATGCCTTTCTAAGCATGGCCGTAAAAAATCATGTAAAAATTCAACTGCTCGATTTTATCATATGTTACTGGGCTTAATGCCTTCAAATTTGTCTAAAAATTTATCATTAGAGAAAATATGTCCCTTCCTTTGGAGAAATCTGATGAAACTTCGCGGAACACCTTACAATTTCTTTCTAAGCATGGCTGTAAAAAATCATGCAAAAATTCAACCGCTCAGTTTTGTCATATTTTCGTGGGTAATTAGGCTTCAAATTTGGTTAAAAATTAATCATTAGAGAAAATATGCCTATTCCTTTAGAGAAATATGATGAAACTTCAGGGATAACCTTTCAATGCCTTTCTAAGCATGCCAGCAAAAAACATGCAAAAATTCAATTGCTTGATTTTGTGGTATTTTCGCGGGCATTAGCCTTTAAATTTGGTTAAAAATTCATCGTTGAAGAAAATATATCCCTTCCATTGGAGAAATCTGATGACACTTTAGGGACAACCTTCCATTGCCTTTCGAAGCATGGCTATAAGAAATCATGCAAAAATTCAACCGCTCGATTTTGTCATATTTATGTGGGCATAAATTTGGCTAAAAATTCATCATTGGAGAAAAGCTGTCCTTTCCCTTTGAGAAATCTAATGAATCTTGAGGGACAACCTTACAATGCGTTTCTAAGCATGGCCAAAAAAGTTATGCAAAAATTCAACCACTCAGTTTAGTCATATTTTCGTAAGTATTAGCCTTAAAATTTAGCTAAAAAATCATTGTTGAAGAAAATCTCCCCCTTCTGTTGGAGAAATCTGATGAAACTTCGGGGACAACCTTACAATTCCTTTTTAAGCATGGTCGCAAAAAATATTAAGCAAAAATTCAACCGCTCGATTTTGTCGTATTTTTGTGGGAATTAGCCTTGAAATTTGGCTAAAAAGCCATGGTGGGAGAAAATTCTCCCCTTCCCTTGAAGAAATTTGATGAAACTTCAGGGATAACTTCACAATTTCTTTCTAAGTATGGTGGTAAGAAATCATTTAAAAATTCAACTGCTCGGTTTTGTCATATTTTTTTGGGTTTTAAATTTGGCTAAACATTTATCGTTGGAGAAAATCGACCCCTTCCCTTAGAGAAATATGATGAAACTTTAGAGACAACCTTACAATGTCTTTCCAAGTGTGGCCGTAAAAGATCATGTAAAAAATCAACCATTTGGTTTTGTCATATTTTCATGGGCAATGCCTTCAAATTTGGCTAAAAATTCATCGTTAGAAAAACTTTGTCCCTTCCTTTGGTGAAATCCGATGAAACTTCAGGGACCACCTTACAAAGCCTTTTTAAACATGGCTGAAAAATAATGCAAAAATTTAACCGCTCAATTTTGTCATATTTTCATGGGTAAATTTGGCTAAAAATTCATTGTTGAAGTAAATCAAAACCTGCCGTTAGAGGTATCTGATGAAACTTCATGGACAGCCTTACAAGGCCTTTCTAAGCATGGCCACAAAAAAACATGCAAAACTTCTGCCGCTCGGTTTTGTCATATTTTCATAGACATTTTTCAAATTTGGCTAAAAATTCATTGTTGGATAAAATCTGCCCCTTCCATTAGAGAAATCTAATGAAACTTCAAGAATAACCTTACAATGCCTTTCTAAGCATGACCCCCAAAAATATGCAAAAACTTAACCGCTTGATTTTATGATATTTTCATTGGCTTAAGCCTTTAATTTTGGCTAAAATCATCTTGAAGAAAATATACCCCTTCCCTTGGAGAAATCTGATGAAACTTCAGGGACAACCTTACAATGCCTTGCTAGGCATGGCCCCAAAAAATTATGTAAAAGTTCAACCACTCGATTTTATCATATTTTTATGGGAATTAACCTTTAAATTTGGCTAAAACATTGTTGGAGAAAATCTGTCCATTCCCTTAGAGAAATCTGATGAAACTTCAGGGACAACCTTACAATGCCTTTCTTAGCATGGCCGTAAAAAATCATGTAAAAATTCAACCGCTTAGTTTTTTCGTGGGCTAATGCCTTCAATTTTGCCTAAAAATTCATCGTTGGAGAAAATCTGCCCATTCCCTTAAAGAATCTGATGAAAGTTCAGGGAAAACCTTACAATGCCTTTTTAGGCATGACCCTAAAAATCATGTAAAAATTCAACCGCTCAGTTTTGTCATATTTTCATGAGTATTAGCCTTCAAATTTGGCTAAAAATCATTATTGGAGAAAATATGCCCTTCTAATGAAGAAATCTGATGAAACTTCCAGGACAACCTTACAATATCTTTCTAAACATGGCCGTAAATAATTATACAAATTTCAACTACTCGATTTTGTCATATTTTCGTAGGCATTAGCCTTTAATTTTGACTAAAATTTCATCATTAAAGAAAATCTGCCCCTCCCCATGAAAAATAAGAAAAAACCAAGCGGTTGAATTTTTGCATGGATTTTTAAGGCTACGCTTAGAAAGGTATTGTAAGATTGTCTCTAAGGTTTCATTAGTTTTCTCTAAGGAAGGGACAATTTTTTCTAAAACAAAGATATTTAGTGTAAAATCCCAACCAATGGAAAATGGTACTCGAAGCATGAATTTTTACAATGGAAAATGGTATCTTCATGTTCTCAAAGTTTCATAATTTTTCTCTGACGATAAATTTTTAGTCAAATTCGGTTTTAGCAAAGTCCAAAATTGAATTTCAACTTTAAATCATGTAAATGACATAACTAAAACACAATATACAAAGAAATGACAAGAAAACACTAGAAATGCAAGGTAACTTGAAGTAGAAGGCACCTAAGGTCAACAAGTTGACCTAAAATTTTTTTTCTCAATTTTTATGAAACTTGGAGGTTATGTCAAGGATATGTGCAACAAAAACTTTTATGAAGACACTTCTCAAAATTCCAAGCCAAAGTGTGTAGATCTAAAACTTCAAGTAAGCATAACTTTTGTAATTTTTGGAGTTTTTTAGCATATGATATATGAAAATTCATGTAGAGACAATGAGGAATCCAAATCTAGAACTTAAATTTCAAAATTAAAACAACACAAAAACAGATCTAAGAAAATGAAAAGAAGAGGAGTTAGACTCTCGATACCAAATGTTGTAGGAATTTCTTTAATTCCTTAAGAAAGATGGATCTTCCTCTTCTCTATTCTTTAGATCCAAGGCAAGGAGACTTCAATTTGATGAACAAATTCTGAATTCATGTGGATATGGTGTAACATCCTGGAGCCAAATTGTAAATCCCAAGATAATTACCGTCACCATATAAAATCTCTTGGATAACTTATTTTTCATCTGGTAATTATCAAGTGATTCACAACCTGATTCCAGAGGTTACTGATATAATATCAGAGTGTGAACGGCCAATGCAAATGATGTATGAATGCATTAAATTATCAAATTCCTTTATATAATTAATTTTAACAATAAAATTATCATAACAATCAAATAAGCATACTTTATTTATAATTCAAAGAATATGGAAACACATTTTCCATAATATTTATATCATAATTCAAAACATATGGAAACACATTTTCCATAATATTTAATAATTCAAAGAATACGAAAACACATTTTCCATGTTATAGTAATTATTTAATATCATATTCCAAAGAATATGGAAAACATATTTTCCATGATATAAAATTATACTACTAAAATAATTTAAAAACAAGAGTTTTCTTCCTTTAAATATGTTCAAATAAAATTCTAAATTTAACTTAATTAATTATATTTATTTATTTCAAGATCTCTAGGATAATAAAAACTCAATAATAATAATAATTCTGATTTTTATAAAAAAATTATTATTTTAAGTTTTTAATCATATTTACGAAAATATCATTGGTCTTATTTACAAAAATGTTACCGTTCTAATTTATTTACAAAAATGCCATTGTTCTTTTTTATTTACAAAAATGCCACTGCTTCCAGTTTTTAACACCACTTAAAAATGTTCGCTGTTGTAGGGTCTGATTATGCAGAACGAAAACAACACCTCGGTTTCTCTCTGTTTTGCTGTTTATTTGATTTTAAATATAAAAATAACATACCAATTGATTCCAATTCATCATACAGCATTAAAATCATATCATATATCATATTCCAAACCAAATAACATTAATTTCATAACATAATTCCAATTAAATCAAAATTTAATTATATGAGTTTCTAAACAATTAACAATTAAACAAGCAATTCTAACTTAATTTCTAAGTATTTAATATTCTATCCCCTTTTTCTTACCTTAATTGAAGATCCTTAAGCTTTCCTTGTGCTAAAATCTCTTGATTCTCCAAGTGGGTATGAATCTTAATGTGGGAAATTGGAAGAATTTAGAGTAAGAATGGAGGAAGGGAAAGCTTGATGAAGATTGCAATAGAGGAAGGAAAGGGGTAAGAAGGGTAGTTGAATTTAATTTGAGAGGTTATAAAGTTATTTATAATTGTTTATGGCGGTTGAGTGAAGGCGATGGAAGAAGAAAAGGAAGGAATAAGAGTTTTCAGGAAAGCAGAGGAGTTTGGAAGATTTTTTCATTATTTATTTATTTATTTATTCATTAACTGGTTCTTTAATAATTCTATATTTTATTGTCACATTTTATTTCCGTTTAGTCTTATTTTAAATCCGATTTATGAAATAAAAATATCCCTGTAACCGGAATAAAATTTCCTATTTTCTAAGATTTATTTCTTATTTTTCTAAGAAACTTTAATTTTTCACTATTTAATTACTGATTCAAATTTAATTAAAAATTGGGCGGTGACATATGGTGTAGGTCATGACATATATGGTGAAGTAATTAAGATTTTTGGTGAAGAAAAACCTAGATCTAAGGTAGGAATTGTAAGAGAAATGGAGGAGAATGGAAGACTAGTGTGGGAGAAGTGATTTCCACCACTCTCTAAGGTTTGAGAGATAAGGTACTAGAAGGTTGACCACCTTTGGGAGGAAGCCAAAGGATAAGAACTAAGAAAGGAGCGAAGGCTTCTACTTTCTAGAGAGAAGGAGGAGTATATCACTCTAAAACTCACTAAAACTTGAATTATGAATCGTTACAAAGGAAATGACGTATTTATATCTCCTAGGAAACTAATTTTCAGAATTGGCTTGGGTGGGCTTGAAAAGCTTCACCCAAAGCCCAAAAACTAATAATACATGGCCCAAGAGGAGCCCAAAGTAAGCTAATGTTAGGGAATCCCTAGTGTATGAGCAGCGAAAATACAAGGATTCCCATAGGATTTACAAAGCGCCGTGTTTCAAAGCATAAGACAAACACACAAAAATATTGGGTTTTAGGATTACCTCTTGAAGAATATCGAAGCAATCGTAGCTCGTCCTTTAGGAGTCCTCATGAGTACTCCCACCAGAAATGCTACACCTTCCAAATGCTAGTTTGACAGCGTGTAGCTTTTGCAACTTTTGCATATTTTGTGTCTCTTTTTGGGTAGCCACCTATGAGCATCTTATGCTCTATTTATAGGCTTAGGTTTTACCTAATTTGCTCTCTAAAAGTGGGCTCCTTACTCATTCTAAATGAGTTAGGCCCAATAGTTTTATTTTAGTTCAACTAAAATAAAAAGCTATTTTCTGATGGGCTTACTCTATGTGTGTGACCCTATAGGTAAAATACTCGGTTATATTAATAATAAACTATTTTATTATTAATATAAAATAAGAGCGGCATCTAGCAATGCATCATTATGTCCAAATATTATTTAATATCAACATAACCTATAAGTGATAATTATTTGATATGTTTGTTCCTTTTGTCACGATATCCTAATTGGGCCCAAGGCATGGTCGTGTCATCCTTGTACGACCCAATTTATTTTACTTGATACCAGAGTAGACTTTATTTGAATAAATATCCAATATTTATTCTTTCTAGCATTGTCATTATTTCCTTAGTCTCACTCCATCAAGTGGCCTATAGATATCACTCCTATCACATAGGAGAGACAAATCCCATCTACATAACTCACATCCCTCTGTATAATTTGTTTATTGCCTAATCACAACCTTTATAGTCATCTTGTTATAGAAGACGTTTGATTGTATTAAAATAACAAACTATTTATGTAGAAATCGTAGTGACTTCAGGTCGAAGGACTACATATACCATTATCACATTGAGAATCGTTTATGACATTCATGTAACGATCCATGCAACGTTCTCATGGTGGGTTTGTCTAGTACATCATTACTTTTAATGTGTACCTGTGTGAAGACTTGATATCATCTATATCTATGATCTGTGAGATCAAATCATCAGTACACTCATACACTAGCCTTAATGTATTTACATGTCCCCACATAAATACTTAACTAGAGACATTTTAGGAATAACTCATATGACCTATTACTCCAATGATAAATAAAGGCTATTAAATTATTTAATAAAAAATGCCTTATACAAAATGATGCATCCTATATAGGCTCTTAATGCATATTTCCAACAGCTAACACCTATACAAGGCCTAAAAGTAGACCAAAATGGAAAATATGGCCATGCAAGTCCCAAAACTAAGTCTTAATTATAAATCCTAAATTATTCTTAAAACTATTAATATAAAGAATATAATATGTGCAAAAAATAACCATACCCAAAATAGAGGCCCAAACAGTGAAAGGGGGCCCATTACCCTAAGATAGAGCAAGTGTAAAAGGTAAGGGTCCTCAAGAGCTCCTCCTTGGGCTTGGGCCCAATAGTGGAAGTCATGAAGGAAGTCAAAGTGAGTCTGGAGTGTCTCCCTAGCTTTCTTAGCCCTTGACCTAGTCAAAGGACCCCTAAATCTCTCCAAGGCAACCTCTAGGGTCCGTCAGGGATCTATGACTTTCTCCTGGGTGATGGCTATGTCAAATTTGTCGGCTAATGCCCATAAAAAATATGACAAAACTGAGCGGTTGAATTTTTGTATGATATTTTGCCCCCATGTCTAGAAAGACATTTTAAGGTTGTCCTTAAAAATTCAATAGTTTTCTACAAAGGAAGGGGTAAAAATTCAACTGTTTAAACCCTAAACCCTAAACCCTAAACCAAACCTCCAACCCCAAACCCCAAATCTTGAACCCTAAACACTAAACCCCAAACTATAAACCATAAACCCTAATGCTTAAACCCCAAACCCCAAACCCAAACCATAAACAAAAACCTAAAACCCCAAACCTTAACCTCAAACCTCAAACCCTAAACAAAACCTCAAACCTCAAACCCTAAACCCCAAATCCTAAACCCTAAACATCAAACCCCAAACCATATAGCCCCAACCCAAAACCATAAACCCTAAACCTTAAATCTTAAACCCTAAACCTTAAACCCTAAACCCTAAACCCCAAACCCCAAACCCTAAACTATAAATCCTAAACACCAAACCCTGACCCCAATGCTTAAATCACAAACCTTAACCTAAAACCCTGAACCTTAAACCCCAAACACAAACACTAAACCCTAAACCATAAACACCAAACTCCAAACCCTACCAATAAACCCCAAGCCTCAAACCCGGAACCCTAAACCCTAAACCTTAAACCCCAAACCCTAAACCTTAAGTGTTAAACCTCAAACGTCAAACCCTAAACATAAACCCTAAACCCTAATCCATAATCCCTTAACCCTAAACAAAAAACCCTAAATCTAATCCTCAAACCCCAAACCCTAAACATTAAACCCCAAACCCCAAACCCAAAAGTGTAAACCCAAACCCTAAACCTCAACCCCTAAAGCTTAAACCCCACACCCCACACCCTAAACCCTAATCCATAACCCATAAACCCTAAATCCTAAACCTTAAAACTTATACCCTAAATCTTAAACCCTACACTGTAAACGCTAAACCTTACACCTTGAACCCAAACCCCAAACCCTAAACCCTAAACCTTAAACTCTATACCCTAAACACTAAACCCCAAACCATAAACCCTGACCCACAAACCCCTAACCCCCAAACCCTAAACCCCAAATCCTAAACCAAACCCTCAAACTCCTGAACACCAAACTCATTGTAAGGTTGTTCCTAAAATTCCACCATATTTCTCCAAGGGAAGGGGTATATTTTATCCAATGATGAATTTTTAGTCAAATTGGAAGCCCATGAAAATATGACAAAATCGAGTGGTTGAATTTTTACATGATTTTTTTACGGCTATGCTTAGAAACACATTGTAATATTATGACGACAGTTTCATCAGATTTCTCTGAGGGAAGTGGCAAATTTTCTCTAATGATGAATTTTTAACCAAATTTGAAGAGCCCATAAAAATATGACAACTCAACAGTTAAATTTTTGCATGATTTTTTGCAGTCACCTTTAGAATGGCATTGTAAGGTTGTCCCTGAAGATTAATCAGATTTCTCCAAGGGATGTGGTAGATTTTCTCCAAGAATGAATTTTTATCCAAATTTAAAGGCTAATGCCCACGAAACCTCATACCCTAAACATGAAACCTGAAACCCGAAACCTTTAAACCTTTAAACCTGCAAAACTGAAACCTGAACCCAAAATCCAAAGCGCCTAATCTCAAACCCCATACCCTAGTCCTAAAACCTGAAACCCTTAACCCAAAATCCAAAACCTGAAACCTCAAAGTATAGCCACTGACCCACATCCTAAACCATAAACCTAAAACCATAAACCCCAAACCTAAAACCCTTAGCCTATCATCCAAACCCCAAACCCTAAACTCCAAATCTTAAATCCTAAACCTCAAACCCTAAACATGAAACCCAAAAACCTTAAACTTGAAACTTGAAACCCTAACCCCTAACCCAAAATCTAAAACCATAAACCTCAATCTATAAACTCCAAACCTTAAACCTTAAACCCTAAACTATTATTTATGATTAAACTATTAAAGTAAGTATATTATGATATTAAACCTGTGACATCTCTTGACTTTATCTGTATTTTGTTCTAAACTGATTGGTTGATAATCTTAACTAAATTTTATTAGAATGTCTTGGGTTTTTGATGCTATAAATAACTTGAAGGCTTGACATCTAAGTCAACGCTCTATAAATTTTAATAACTAAAACTAAACTTAAAAGACATTTTGACATCTCTTATTTAATGGTTTGATTTATTTGTTGTTGTTACGTTGAATAGGAAAAACCTTTCTTGCATTTGTTTTTCTAACTACAAACCATGACATAAAGTTCTTGTTTATTATTAATTTAGTTTACTCTTTTAATCATTAGTATATTCTAGGATATTTTTCTTAATAAATTAATAGTGAAAGTTGAGTTACTCGTGCTTGTTCCCTCAAAAGAATTTTTACTTGGATATTAATAACAAATCATTTCACTATTTAGTTTTACTCAATTTTTACAAACTTAACTAGTGATTGAAATGGTCATCATTGATTCGCAATTTAATGGTTGAGAGTGTTAATAATGTAATACAATAAAAAATAATTTTTAATAAAATCATATTTTTTTTAAAAATTTATAAATAAGGGTTAGGATTTAGGTTTTACGATTTTTTAGGGAATAAGGTTGTTTAGGGTTTTAGGACTAGAATGGTTAGGGCTTAAATTTGGGGTTCCGAGTTTGATTGAGGTTTGGTAAAGGATTAGGGTACCTGTTATCTTAATTTTGAAATTGATCTAGTATCTATTTATCTGTTACCAATTACAAGGTACTAACTATTACCTACAACCTACTACCTGCTACCTTGAACATGTAACCTGCAACTTGTTACCTGTTACCTGCTACCTATTACCTGCTACTTGCAACCTGCATTCGTGAACGTGTAACCTACAACCTGCTACCTGTTGTAACACCCTCGGTTAAATAAGATAGACCCTTCTATAGGATCATCCTATTTAACTAAGAGTGTTAACAGTTTTAAGAAAAAGTGAGTTTTTTTTTTAAATAAAATAATGGCAGATCAGTGGAAGCAAATAGTAGATAATTCACATAGTCATTCACAAACTATAAGTAATTGTACTCTTAACAGAATGGGGCACGCAGGCACCCTTAAATAATTATACAGTCATCCATGGTCTTATTATTCATTACTAAATATTCCACTACATATATCTTCATTTAATGAGGGCTCCCAGTTGGTTCAACGTATTGTTGTTCTTCGTATTTTGGTTCCTGGTTTCCTATCTCCTCTGTTATTAATCAACAGAAAGGGTGAGTATAACCCAAGACCCTGATGGTTATCCGGTGCGGACATATCCAGTCAACAGATAATATCATATAAATCATACAATTAATATATTATAACAATCAAGTATACTGTCATGGAATGCATGAGTTTGGTTCATTATGATTTATCTTTAGTTAAGTCTCATGATGCATGTGGGCCCAATAAATCAATCTACCATCACCATTTTCTCATTCTTTTGTAGTCATTCTGCTCAGTTTGCCTCTTGGGCACATCATTTCCATTCTAGAGCGATCGGAGCTCACCAAGTCCTCCATTCATTATCATAAGGTACGAATGAACTCACAGGTTCTCATCAATATATTATTTCATCTTGGGACTTGGCTCTACACGATCATAGATACATTCCGTCATTTAGTCAAAGTACACCAGAATTGCATCGTCTCACCCGGCTTCAGGCGCGACTCTGATGCCATTGGGTTTCCGTCCCGGTCGTACTCCCAAGATTCTCCTCAGAGATCGAACGTGAATGTCCTCCAGCGTACCAGGTGTATGCTCTACTTTTACTCCCTCAAAAATATTTTCATGATGCAAAATGCATTATTTTTATCATTTGATCCTTGGGTATCTTATGTGTTTCCAGTCTCATAAAATTTATTAACAAGTCCTTGGGTCCCATCGATTTTTCAGATGTTGTAAGTCATTTTTTATTATTATTCTAGAAAATATATCGGTTATATCTTGGCTAAAATAATGCTTCGTTTAAAGAGTAAGTAATATGATCCTTATTCCATTACTCATAATTAAAATAATAATCATATCAATAATAATAATAGTTAATAATAATAAGAAAAACAATAATAATGGTAATAATAATAGAAATAAGAATAATAATGATAATTGTAACATCCCAATTTTTATGATTTTTATAAAAATAATTTAAAAAGGATTAAAGAAGAATTTTTGAATGAAAATCCGAGTGAAAAATGTCGAAAACCAGATTTTCCGAGTAAAATGAGTTTGATTTCCGAGTGAAAATGTTGAAAACAAGATTTTCCGAGTAAAATGAGTTTGATTCCGAGTGAAAATGAGTTTCCGAGTGAAATAAATATGATTCCGAGTGAATCAAACTGAGAAGAGTTTTCTGAGTGAAATAACTATGATTCTGAGTGGAATCAAACTGAGAAGAGTTTTCTGAGTGAAATAACTATGATTTCGAGAAGAATAAATATCCGAGTAATCCTTTCAAGCGGAATGATCCGGTCGGTTTATGTAAAACATCTGAGTGAAATTATGTATTTGTATATTTTAGATGATCCGGTCGGTTTATGAAAAACCGAGCTTGTTATTATTGAATCCGACTTCTGTTTTATAATTCTTCACTGGAATTCACATAGACACCCATGGTTCTTAATATTTTCACAATTCAACACCAATCATATCATTTAATTATCAAGATTAATAATAATCAATACAGTCCATCGAACATATTCATAGCAATAAAGATATATAAGAACAAACATATAAAAATTAAGGCATATTAATATAACAGCAATTCCTGAACCTGTCCCGGAAAGGTGAGGACCAAAGGTACCTTAACCCTTTCCTAACACTCGGTTTTCCCCCAGAATACCCGAGAATGTACCCCCTAACCTTAATGGAAGTTCTTTGATTAGTAGATGATATCCTTGCTTCAGCTCATAGTGAGGAGAAAAGGAAAGTGAGAGAGAAAGAGGCTTGTACGTAGAGAAGAAATAAGAAAGAGAGAGTTTTTGCTAATTTCCGTTGGTTCTGAAAGTTTGGACTTGGAGATGTGTTGTGGTATTGGTTTAATAGTGCAAGAGACAAGTGGGGGACAAGCTTTTTAGTGATTGAAGGTTAGGTGCATTAATTATGGGAATAATGGAGACTTTTGGATAGAAAGTGAGCTGTATTTGACCATTTCTGCCACTTACGTACAAGAGTTAGTAAGATTGAAGGAAATATATATTAAAATATATAAAAGGTGCTTTGATTGAAGTGAAAAGGTGCAATCTGATAATGGAACGTGTGATAAGCTTTTGGATTATGTGAGCTAGTGGACCGGTTACTAGCAGGAGGGAGTCTGTCTCAGTTTAGCTTGTTTCAGTCGGTTTCCATAGAACAGTGAGGTGAACGCTGGTGAGTGCAAAACCGGTCGGCTAATTATTTTTGAGAGTTACTGAAAACAGACTCATTTGAATCACGCTTAAGCGTGGCCTCTCGCGCTTGAGCGTGAGTGTGCTATCACTCTTGGACACGCTGCCTTCACGCTTAAGCGTGAGAAAGAATCAGGCCCTCTCCACATGTCCACGCTTGAGTGTGCCACAAATATACATGAGTCATGCTTGAGCATGAGAAAGGAGGAAGAATCAAGACCTGAGCGCACTTGAGCGCAGAACGTTCGCTTGAGCGTCGTTCAGCATAGCTTCACTCGGAAGGGATTTTGCTCGGAAGTGTTTCTGCTTGAAACACTCGGTCAGTTTTTCCTTCCTTGGAGATGACTCAGTCGGAGATGCCTCACTCGGTCTCATCCATAATTACCTCACTCGGATATATATATATATATACGTCTGAAAATGTTCTCAGTCAGCCACGTCTCCTTTCCGAATGAATACACTTGAAATTATCCACTCGGAAGCTATCCAGTCAGATTTACTTCTGTCCGAAAGTACTTAAGAATCTTTCTTCACTCGAAATATTTCTCTCAGGAAATGCATAACTCGGAATGCATATGACTGAAGGTCATTCAGAAATTTTCACTCGGAAATGTGACAAATGAGGTCATTCGGAGTCAACCTTTATCTATTTTAGAGTCCCTCAACTGAAGTGACTCACCCGGTATATATTTTAGTCGGCGTCAGGTAAATTACACTCGACTCAGAGATAGCCCACTCGGATATCTATTACTCGAAAATGAGTTTTCCTTCAATTGGAAGTGCTTCTCTCAGAACGTTGCACTCAGAGAAGTTTCATTCAGAAAAGGAAGCACTTGACTCGGGAACGAGTCACTCGGAGGCGATTAACTCGGAAACGAGTCATTCGAGGGTGTTTGACTCGGAATTTTCACCCAGAAGTGGTTCTCTCGAACACACTTCACTCCAAATGTCTCCAAGGCCAGGACTCCACTCGGAAGTGGCTCTCTCGGTCATGTCTTACTCGGAAAACATGACCCTCACTCGGAATTCCAATCTTAAGTCGGAATTTTTAACTTTCACTCAGAATTTCTCTTGGTCACTCAGAATTTCATCATTCACTCGGAACAAATCCCTTTCTTCACTCGGATAGTCTCATCTAAGACATATTTCACTCAGAAAATGGGTAATATCATTAATGGTCTATATAAATTCCATGATTTTACACAAAAATGAAATTTTTGAGATATTACAGACCATCCACAGGGTATTTATTCACTTATTAACACTTTACAGACCTTCCATACTTCAAAATTACAAGATTAAAACTGTTACTAAAAACAGGGATGTTACACTCTCCTCCCCTTTTGGGAATTTCATCCCGAAATTCAAAGTTGAATAATTGAGGATACAATTCTCTAATCTTTTCCTCAATTTCCCAAGTAGCGTCCCCATCATCTGTCTGACTCCAAACTACTTTGACCAAAGAGATTTCCTTGCCTCTTAGCTATTTGAGACGTCGGTGAACAATCTTAACCGGTGATGCTTCAAAGGTAAGGTTTTCTTTCAGAACAAACTGATCAGGACTCAGAACATGATCAGGGCTTGGTACATATTTACGGAGTTGGGAGACATGAAATACATTATGAATGTTTGTTAGCTCAGGTGGCAGAGCAATACGGTACGCATTGGTTCCTATCTTTTGCAGAATCTGATAGGGTCCTACGTATGTGGGACTTAACTTTTTGGCCTTTAGAGCTCTTCCTACACCAGTGATAGGGGTAACTTTGAGAAATACATGGTTTCCCTCCTCAAATTCCAATGGTTTCCGATGTTTGTCATAGTAACTCTTTTGTCTATCTTGTGAAGCCTTCATTGCCATTTGGATATTTCGGACTTGTTTTGTAGTCTTCTGAACAATCTCTGGTCCAATTATCGTCTTTTCACCTGTCTCATACCAACACAAAGGTGTACGACATTTTCTTCCATATAGAGTTTATAACTCAATAATTTACAGACGCTGCCAGCCAAGGCATTCCATTACCACTATTTACTTTCCCAGAAACTTTACTTCATAAACATTCTCGCCCCATGGTTTTCCTACATCAATACTCAAAAGAAAAACTGCAATCCAAGTGCTCCGATTGCCTCGATCGTCCTGTATCATCGTCCGGAACACAATCTTATCACAAACATACATATACATGCTATTAATATACCATCATAAGGCATTATCCCCCAAAACTCATTATCAAGTCCTAGACTTGTCTAAATCCAATTTACATGCTCATGTTAGGCTTCGGAAATTCCTCTCTCAAGATCAAGATTCTTTAAATCTTAAAGGGCTGACCATATCTAACAACAACAATACTATGGTCCTCAGCCTTAAGACTTCCAAATCATCACATGAATCATTCAACCATCACCAAAATTTATTCAAACTCATTATAAGCCTGTTGGCTCCATCTAAGACCATCACCAATTCAACTATTTCAAAATGGCATACCCACTCATCAACCCAAGTATCTATTTCCTTAATCCACTATCAATGGCTTGCAACCATTTTTAACATCATCATAAACACCAACAATCTAAATTAATTCCTCCAACCACATACATACTCATATACACTCCTCTCCCAATCCTCAATAATCAACACCAATGCTTCAAACATTCATTTCCTCATATATAATCATTCTAGAGTATTCAAAGCCATCAAAATCATCAATTTACCCGAAATCCCCAAATCACTACACTTAGGGTTTTTCATCAAAGCTCAATAATCATTTCTAATAACCACCAATCTCCATCATTAATAACACCCACATACACATTATCATGGGTTTCCACTAAAAATCATCTTTCATGACATTATTATTCATTTCACCCAAATCCTAGAATTAGGGTTCTACTAAAATCAAACAATCACCATTAACAACCATCATCTTCCATCTCTAATCTTGAAATTTTCATATACCACTTCACACCCATCCAAAAATACACATAAAACACATCCCACCTTTGGGTTTTACATGAAAATGGTTCCTATTCCTAAACCCATTCATAAGGCACTCTCCTAACCACATAAAAACCAAAACTTAGGGCTAAAAACATCAAAAGAGTAAAGAAATTTACCTCAAGCTCCAAGCTATCCCAAACTCTAGCATGTACATGAAAATGAAGGGAGAGAAAGAGGAAAATAAGTTATATCTTGGTCCATTATTAAAATGTTTCTCGTTTTATAACAAACAGGATCTCCGTTCAGGTTCAATACTAAATCCAAAAAATATTCCGAATATAGATTCAGATTCCCAGTCATATTCTTAATAGTTCTGACCAATAGCATCTCAATCGGAGATACTTGGTCCGACACCCATATTATAACCGGGTATAAGTTTAACTTTTAAAGTCCCAATAATATTTGACGAATTTCCTGTCGTAGCCCTCCTTCAAATTTTATGCATCTCGACGCTTCTCCCATTTGGGTGTAGTAGGGACAACATTTGGCCAATTCATCAAACTTAGAAGCGTATTCCCAAACTGTCATATTACCTTGTTTCAGATTAAAGAATTCCTGTTCCTTCTTCCTTTTTGTGTCTTTAGGGAAGTATTTGGCAAGAAATTCTGCCTTGAATTGTCCCCAAGTGATGACGTGTCCATCAGTTGTTAATCTGATTCTAGCATGAGTCTACCAGTGCTCTGCTTCCTCAACCAGCATGAAGACGGCAAAGGTTATCCTGTCCTCGTCAGGGTATCGCATAGCAGCAAAAATCTTTTCGAGATGCTCAATCCATAATTGTGCTCCTTCTGGATTGAAGCCTCCCTTGAATTGTGTAGGATTGTTCCTCTGGAAGTCAGCTAGTCCTTGCCTCTGCATGGTAGAAGCATGAGGTAATTCTTGTTGTTCTATTACCTCCATGATTCGAGTAAGAAGTTCTTCCATGACATGATCATTGTTTCGGCGAGCCATTAGAAAATTGCTGAAAGAATATCAACAAAAGGATTCAGGGTATATGTTATGTGGAGAATTCCACATAAGAAACTTAGTCTTAGGTGTTTTATGGATTGTTCAATAATTCTATCAGAGTACGTGGAAACCTAATGGTCCACTTCCCAAGCTTAATGAATCGACTATGCTCTGATACCACCAATGTAACACCCTCGGTTAAATAAGATAGACCCTTCTATAGGGTTATCCTATTTAACTAAGAGTGTTAACAGTTTTCAAAAAAAGTGAGTTTTTTTTAAATAAAATAATGGCAGATCAGTAGAAGCAAATAGTAGATAATTCATATAGTCATTCACAAACTATAAGTAATTGTACTCTTAAAAGAATAGGGCACGCAGGTACCCTTAAATAATTATACAGTCATCCATGGTCTTATTATTCATTAATAAATATTCCACTACATATATCTTCATTTAATGAGGGCTCCCAGTTGGTTCAACGTATTGTTGTTCTTCGTATTTTGGTTCCTGGTTTCCTATCTCCTCTGTTATTAATCAACAGAAAGGGTGAGTATAACCCAAGACCCTGATGGTTATCCGGTGCGGACATATCCAGTCAACAGATAATATCATATAAATCATACAATTAATATATTATAACAATCAAGTATACTGTCATGGAATGCATGAGTTTGGTTCATTATGATTTATCTTTAGTTAAGTCTCATGATGCATGTGGGCCCAATAAATCAATCTACCATCACCATTTTCTCATTCTTTTGTAGTCATTCTGCTCAGTTTGCCTCTTGGGCACATCATTTCCATTCTAGAGCGATCGGAGCTCACCAAGTCCTCCATTCATTATCATAAGGTACGAATGAACTCACAGGTTCTCATCAATATATTATTTCATCTTGGGACTTGGCTCTACACGATCATAGATACATTCCGTCATTTAGTCAAAGTACACCAGAATTGCATCGTCTCACCCGGCTTCAGGCGCGACTCTGATGCCATTGGGTTTCCGTCCCGGTCGTACTCCCAAGATTCTCCTCAGAGATCGAACGTGAATGTCCTCCAGCGTACCAGGTGTATGCTCTACTTTTACTCCCTCAAAAATATTTTCATGATACAAAATGCATTATTTTTATCATTTGATCCTTGGGTATCTTATGTGTTTTCAGTCTCATAAAATTTATTAACAAGTCCTTGGGTCCCATCGATTTTTCAGATGTTGTAAGTTATTTTTTATTATTATTCTAGAAAATATATCGGTTATATCTTGGCTAAAATAATGCTTCGTTTAAAGAGTAAGTAATATGATCCTTATTCCATTACTCATAATTAAAATAATAATAATATCAATAATAATAATAGTTAATAATAAGAAGAATAACAATAATAATGGTAATAATAATAGAAATAAGAATAATAATGATAATTGTAACATCCCAATTTTTATGATTTTTATAAAAATAATTTAAAAAGGATTAAAGAAGAATTTTTGAATGAAAATCCAAGTGAAAAATGTCGAAAACCAGATTTTCCGAGTAAAATGAGTTTGATTTCCGAGTGAAAATGTTGAAAACCAGATTTTATGAGTAAAATGAGTTTGATTCCGAGTGAAAATGAGTTTCCGAGTGAAATAAATATGATTCCGAGTGAATCAAACTGAGAAGAGTTTTCTGAGTGAAATAACTATGATTCCGAGTGGAATCAAACTGAGAAGAGTTTTCTGAGTGAAATAACTATGATTCCGAGTGGAATCAATCTGAGAAGAGTTTTCTGAGTGAAATAACTATGATTCCGAGAAGAATAAATATCCGAGTAATCCTTTCAAGTGGAATGATCCGGTCGGTTTATGTAAAACATCTGAGTGAAATTATGTATTTGTATATTTTAGATGATCCGGTCGGTTTATGAAAAACCGAGCTTGTTATTATTGAATCCGACTTCTGTTTTATAATTCTTCACTGGAATTCACATAGACACCCATGGTTCTTAATATTTTCACAATTCAACACCAATCATATCATTTAATTATCAAGATTAATAATAATCAATACAGTCCATCAAACATATTCATAGCAATAAAGATATATAAGAACAAACATATAAAAATTAAGGCATATTAATATAACAGCAATTCCTGAACCTGTCCCGGAAAGGTGAGGACCAAAGGTACCTTAACCCTTTCCTAACACTCGGTTTTCCCCCAGAATACTCGAGAATGTACCCCCCTAACCTTAATGGAAGATCTTTGATTAGTAGATGATATCCTTGCTTCAGCTCATAGTGAGGAGAAAAGGAAAGTGAGAGAGAAAGAGGCTTGTACGTAGAGAAGAAATAAAAAAGAGAGGGTTTTTGCTAATTTCTGTTGGTTCTGAAAGTTTGGACTTGGAGATGTGTTGTGGTATTGGTTTAATAGTGCAAGAGACAAGTGGGGGACAAGCTTTTTAGTGATTAAAGGTTAGGTGCGTTAATTATGGGAATAATAGAGACTTTTGGATAGAAAGTGAGCTGTATTTGACCATTTCTGCCACTTACGTACAAGAGTTAGTAAGATTGAAGGAAATATATATTAAAATATATAAAAGGTGCTTTGATTGAAGTGAAAAGGTGCAATCTGATAATGGAACATGTGATAAACTTTTGGATTATGTGAGCTAGTGGACCGGTTACTAGCAGGAGGGAGTCTGTCTCAGTTTAGCTTGTTTCAGTCAGTTTCCATAGAACAGTGAGGTGAACGCTGGTGAGTGCAAAACCGGTCGGCTAATTATTTTTGAGAGTTACTGAAAACAGACTCATTTGAATCACGCTTAAGTGTGGCCTCTCGCGCTTGAGCGTGAGTGTGCTATCACTCTTGGACACGCTGCCTTCACGCTTGAGCATGAGAAAGAATCAGGCCCTCTCCACATGTCCACGCTTGAGCGTGCCACAAATATACATGAGTCATGCTTGAGCGTGAGAAAGGAGGAAGAATCAGGACCCGAGCGCGCTTGAGCGCAGAACGCTCGCTTGAGCGTCGTTCAGCATAGCTTCACTCGGAAGGGATTTTGCTCGGAAGTGTTTCTGCTTGAAACACTCGGTCGGTTTTTCCTTCCTTGGAGATGACTCAGTCGGAGATGCCTCACTCGGTCTCATCCATAATTACCTCACTCAGATATATATATATATATATATATATATATATACGTCTAAAAATGTTCTCAGTCAGCCACTTCTCCTTTCCGAATGAATACACTCGGAATTATCCACTCGGAAGCTATCCAGTCGGATTTACTTTTATCCGAAAGTACTTAAGAATCTTTCTTCACTCGAAATATTTCTCTCAGGAAATGCATAACTCGGAATGCATATGACCGAAGGTCATTCGGAAATTTTCACTCGGAAATGTGACAAATGAGGTCATTCGGAATCAACCTTTATCTGTTTCAGAGTCCCTCAACTGAAGTGACTCACCCGGTATATATTTTAGTTGGCGTCAGGTAAATTACACTCAACTCAGAGATAGCCCACTCGGATATCTATTACTCGAAAATGAGTTCTCCTTCAATTGGAAGTGCTTCTCTCGGAACGTTGCACTCAGAGAAGTTTCATTCAGAAAAGGAAGCACTTGACTCGGGAACGAGTCACTCGGAGGCGATTAACTTAGAAACAAGTCATTCGAGGGTGTTTGACTCAGAATTTTCACCCAGAAGTGGTTCTCTCGAACACACTTCACTCAAATGTCTCCAAGGCCAGGACTCCACTCGAAAGTGGCTCTCTCGGTCATGTCTTACTCGGAAAACATGACCCTCACTCGGAATTCTAATCTTAAGTCGGAATTTTTAACTTTCACTCAGAATTTCTCTTGGTCACTCAGAATTTCATCATTCACTCGGAACAAATCCCTTTCTTCACTCGGATAGTCTCATCTAAGACATATTTCACTCGGAAAATGGGTAATATCATTAATGGTCTATATAAATTCCATGATTTTACACAAAAATGAAATTTTTGAGATATTATAGACCATCCACAGGGTATTTATTCACTTATTAACACTTTACAGACCTTCCATACTTCAAAATTACAAGATTAAAACTGTTACTAAGAACATGGGTGTTACAAGATTAAAACTGTAACTTGCAAACTCTTACCTGCTACCTGTAACCTGCAACCTATAACCTGTAAGCATTGCTAAAAGAATCATATAAAAATTTGAGCTCGGGATGCCATTTTCCATCTATTGAGATTTTACATAAATATCTTTGTTTTAGAAAAATTGCCCCTTCCCTTGGAGAAAACTAATGAAACTTTACCTTACAATACCTTTCTAAGCATGGGTATAAAAACTCATGCAAAAATTCAACTGTTCGGTTTTATCATATTTTCAGAGGCATACATTTGTCTAAAAATTTATCGTTGGAGAAAAATTATGAAACTTATGATAAAACCGATCGATTAAATATTTGCCTGATTTTTTGCAGCCATGCTTATAAAGACTTTGTAAGGTTGTCCTTGAAGTTTCATCAGATTTATCGGGGTAGATTTTCTCCAAAGATGAAATTTTATCCAAATTTGAAAGCTAAATACCCATGAAAATATGACAAAACTGAGCGATTGAATTTTTGTATGATTTTTTACGACCATGCTTAGAAAGGCATTGTAAGGTTGTCCCTAAAGTTTCATCAGATTTTTTCAAGGGACGGGGTAAATTTTCTCTAACGATAAATTTCTAGCCAAATTTGAAGGTTACGAAAATATGACAAATCCGAGCGGTTGAATTTTTACATGATTTTTTACAGTCATTCTTAGAAAGACATTTTAATATTGTCCTTGAGGTTTCATCAGATGTCTCCAAGGGAAAGGACATATTTTCTCTACTAATGAATTTTTTACCGAATTTAAAGGTTAATGCCCATGAAAATATGACACAACAAAACAATTAAAATTTTGCATAATTTTTACGGCCATGCTTAGAATGACATTATAAGGTTATTCCTAAAGTTTCATCAGATTTCTCCAAGGGAAGGGGCAAATTTTCTCCAACTATGAATTTTTAGCCAAAATTGAAGGCCAATGCCCACGAAAACATGACCAAATCGAGTTGAATTTTTGCATGATTCTTTACAGTCATGCTTAGAAAGATAATGTAGGGTTGTCCCTAAATTTTCAAAAGATTTATGCAAGGGAAGAGGTAGATTTTCTCCAACGACAAATTTTTACCCAAATTTAAAGGCTGATACCCATGAAAATGTGACAAGACCGAGCAGTTGAATTTTTGCATAATTTTTTATGGCCAATGCTTAGAAAGGCATTGTAGGATTGTCCCTAAAGTTTCATAAGATTTCTCCAAAAGAAGGGGCAGACTTTCTTCAATGATGAATTGTTAACAAAATTTGAAGGCTAATATCCATGAAAATATAAAAAACCAAGTGGTTGAATTTTTGCTTGATATTTTTGACCATGCTTAGAAAGGCATTATAAGGTTGTCCCTAAAGTTTCATAAGAGTTTTACAATGGAAGGGGCTTATTTTTTCCAACGATGAATTTATAGGCAAATTTGAATGCTAATATGCATGAAAATATGACAAAACCGAGCGGTTAAATTTTTACATTACTTTTTACGGCCGTGCTTAGAAAGGCAGGTAAGGTTGTCCTTGAAGTTTCATCAGATATCTTTAAGGGAAGGGGCAGATTTTCCCAAATGAATAGTTTTTAGCCAAATTTGAAGGCTAATGCCCATGAAAATATAACAAAACTGAGCGGTTGAATTTTTGCATATTTTTTCGGTCATGCTTAGGCATTGTAAGGTGTTCCCTAAAGTGTCATCAGATTTCTCCAAGGGAAGGGGTGAATTCTCACCAAAAATAAAGTGTTAGCCAAATTTGAAGGTTATTGCCCATGAAAATATGACAAAATCGAGTGGTTGAATTTTTACCTTATTTTTTGCGGTGATGCTTAGAAAGGTATTGTAAAGTTGTCCTTGAGATTTCATCAGATTTTTCCAATGGAAAGAGCAGATTTTCTCCAATGATGAATTTTTAGCCAAATATAAGGGCTAATACCATGAAAATATGACAAAAATGAGCGATTGAATTTTTACCTGATTTTTTGTGCTCATTCTTAGAAAGGCTCTATAAGGTTGCCCCTAAAGTTTCATCAAATTTCTTCAAGAAAATGGATAGATTTTCTCCAACGATGGTTGAATTTTTGCCTGGTTTTTTACGGTCATGCTAAGGAATGCATTGTAACGTTATCCTTGAAGTTTTATCAGATTTCTCACTGGGAATGGGCAGATTTTCTCCAATGATGAGTTTTTAACCAAATTTCAAGACCCCATGAAAATATGACAAAACTGAACGATTGAATTTTTATGTATTTTTTGTGGCCATGCTTAGAATGACACTATAAGGTTTACCCTGAAGTTTCATTAGATTTCTCTAACAGAAGAGCTAGATTTTCTCCAACGATAAATTTTTAGAAAATTTTGAAGGCATACGCACAAAAATATGACAAAACCAGGCAGTTGAATTTTAGCATGATTTTCTATGACAATTCTTAGAAAGACATTGTATGGTTGTCCCTTAAGTTTCATCAGATTTCTCCAAGGAAATGAGTAGGTTTTCTCTAACGATGAATTTTTAACCAAATTTAAGCATTAATGCAAAGGATAATATGACAAATCTGAGCGGTTGAATTTTCCCATTATGTTTTCGGCCATGTTTAGAAAGGCTTTATAAGGTTATCCCTGAAGTTTCATAAGATTTCTCTAAGGGAAAGGACAGATTTTCTCCAACGATGAATTTTTATCCAAATTAGCCCACGAACGTATGACCAAACTGAGCGGTTAAATTTTTGCATGATTTTTGGTGGCCATCAGATTTCTCCAATTGAAGGGATAAATTTCTCCCTGAAGTTTTTGTAAGGATATCCCTGAAGTTTCATCAGATTTCTCCAATAGAAGGGATAAATTTCTCTAACGATGAATTGTTAGCCAACATTAAAGGTTAATGCCCATGAAAATACAAGAAAACAAAGCGGTTGAAATTTTTCATGCTTTTTTCTTACCGAGCTTAGAATGGCATTGTAAGGTTGTCCTTAAAGTTTCATTAAATTTCTCCACGGGAAAGGGGCAGATTTTCTTCAATGATTAATTTTTAATCAAATTTGAAGGCTAATGCCCATGAAAAAACGACAAAACTGAGTGGTCTAATTTTTGCATGATTTCTTACGATCATGCTTAGAAACACATCAGAGGGTTGTCTCTAAAAGTTCATCAGATTTCTCTAAGGGAAGGGGCAGGTTTTTTCCAATGATGAATTTTTTCAATGATGAATTTTTAGGCACATGTTAATGCTAATACGCACGATAATATGGAAAAACCAAGCGGTTAAATTGATGCGTGTTTTTTTACGGCTATGCTTAGAAAGGAATTATGGCATTCTCCCTGAAGTTTCATGAAATTTGTCCAAAGGAAGGGACAAATTTTTTCACATGATGTATTTTTATCCCAATTTGAAAGTTAATGCCCACGAAAAATATGGCAAAACCAAGCGGTTTAATTTTTGCATGTTTTTTACGGCAATGCTTAAAACGACATTGTAAGGTTGTCCTTGAAGTTTCATCAGATTTCTTCAAGGGAAAACACAGATTTTCTCAAACGATGAATTTTAAAACCAAAATTGAAGGCTAATGCTCATGAAAATACAAAAAAAAATCGAGTGGTTGAATTATTGCATTTTTTCCGGCCATGCTTAGAAAGACATTGTAAGGTTGTCCCTAAAGTTTCATCAAATTTCTCTCAAAGAAGTGGTAAATTTCCTCCAACGATGATTTTTTAGTAAAATTTGAAGGCTTAGCCCACTAAAATATCACAAAACCTAGCAGTTAAATTTTTGCATGATCTTTTACGGCCATGCTTAAAAAGGTATTGTAAGGTTGTCCTTGAAGCTTCATCAGATTTCTGCAAGGCAAGGGGCATATTTTCTCTAACGATGAATTTTTAGCCAAATTTGAACGCTAATACCCACAAAACATAACAAAACTAAGCGGTTGAATTTTTATATTTTTTTACGGCCATGCTTAGAAAGGCTTTTCAAGGTTGTCGATGAAGTTTCATCAGATTTCTCCAAAGGGTGGGTCACATTTTATCAACTTTTTGAATTTTTAGTCAAATTTCAAGGACCATGAAAATATGACAAAATCAAGCGATTAAATTTTAGAAGAATTTTTAGCGGCCATGCTTAGAAAGGTATTGTGAGGTTGTCCCTGAAGTTTCATCAGATTTTTCCAAGGGAATGTGCCAATTTTCTCCAATGATATTTTTTTTACAAAAATTGAAGGCTAATCCCTACGAAAATACAACAAAATCGAGCTTTCAAGTTTTTGCATAGTTCCTTGTGACCATGCTTAGAAAGGTATTGTAGGGTTGTCCTTGAACTTTCATCAGATTTTTCCCAAGGAAAAGGCAGCTTTTCTCCATTGATTTTTTTAGACACTTTTTGAAAACGGGCCCCGAAAATATGACAAAACCGAGCGGTTTGCATGATTTTTTGCGACCATGCTTCGAAAGGCATTGCAAGGTTGTGCCTGAACTTTCATCAGCTTTCTCCATGGGAATGGGCAGATGTTATACAATGATGAATTTCTACCCAAATTTTAAGGCATTAGCCCACGAAAATATGACAAAATCAAGCAATTGATTTTTGCATGACTTTTTATGGCAATTCTTAAAAAGGCATTGTAAGGTTGTCCTTGAAATTTCATCAGATTTCTCTAAGAAAAGTGACCAATTTTCTTCAGTGATAAAGTTTTAGCCAAATTTAAAGTCTAATGCCCAAGAAAATTTGGCAAAACCGAGCTGTTGAATTTTTACATATTTTTTGTGGCCATGCTTTAAAAGGCATTGTAAGGTTATCCCTAAAGTTTCATTAGATTTCTCTAAGGGAATAGACATATTTTCTCCAATGATGAATTTTTAACCAAAATTGAAGGCTAATAATGCTCACGAAAATATGACAAAATCGAGCAGTTGAAATTTTGCATGATTTTTTGCAGCCATGCTTAAAAAGGCATTGGAAGTTTGTCCCTAAAGTTTCATCAGATTTCTCCAGGGGAAGGGGCCGATTTTTTCAAACGGTGAATTTTTAACCAAAATTGAAGGTTAATGCCCACGAAAATATGACAAAACTGTGCGGTTGAAATTTTGCATGATTTTTTGTGGCCATGCTTAGAAAGACTTGTAAGGTTGTCCCTAAAGTTTCATCAGATTTCTCCTAAGGAAGGGGGCAGATTTTCTCCTATGATGAACTTTTAGCCAAATTTGAAGATAGCCTTAGAAATTATGACAAAATTGAGTGATTGAATTAATGCAAGATTTTTTGTGGCCATGCTTAGAAAGGCATTGAAAGGTTGTCATAGAAGTTGCATCAGATATCTCAAAAGGAAGTGGCAGGATTTCTCCAACGATGAATTTTTATCCAAAATTGAAGGCTAATGCCCATGAAAATACAACAAAACTAAGCGGTTGAATTTTTGCATGATTTTTTGCAGTCGTGCTTAGAAAGGCATTGAAAGGTTGTTCCTGAAGTTTCACCATATTTCTCGAATGGTAAGGGCGGGATTTCTCCAATAATGACTTTTAACCATAATTGAAGGCTAATAATGCCCACGAAAATATGACAAAATTGAGCGGGGTAAATTTTGTATGATTTTTTTATGGCCATACTTAGAAAGGCATTGAAAGGTTGTCCCTAAAGTTTCATCAGATTTCTCTAAGGGAAGGGGCAGATTTTCTCTAATGATGAATTTTTAACCAAATTTGAAGATTCCACAAAAATATGACAAAACTGAGCAATTAAATTTTTGCATGATTTTTTGCAGTCACCTTTAGAGTGGCATTGTAAGATTGTCCCTGAAGATTGATCAGATTTCTCCAAGGGATGGGGCAGATTTTCTCCATCGATGAATTTTTAGGCAAATTTGAAGGTTAATGCCCACGAAACCCTAATGCCCAAACCTCATATCCTAAACATGAAACCCGAAACCTTTAAGCCCGTAAAACTAAAACTCGAACCCTAAATCGAAAGCGCCTAACCTTGAACCCCATACCCTAATCCTAAAACCTGAAACCCTTAACCCAAAATCCAAAACCTGAAACCTCAAAGCAAAACCCCTGACCCAAAATCTGAAAATTGAAACCCCAAACCCTATACCTTAAACCCCCAACTTGAAACCCTAAGCCCTCCACCCAACCCCAAACCCTAAAATCTAAATATTAAATCCCAAATCCCAAACCCTAAACATGAAACCCAAACCTTAAACTTGAAACTTGAAACCCTAACCCCTAACCCAAAATCTAAAACCCTAAACTATTATTCATGATTAAACTATTAAAGCAAGTATATTATGATATTAAACCTGTGACATCTCTTGACTTTATCTGTATTTTGTTCTAAACTGATTGGTTGATAATCTTAAGTAAATTTTATTAGAATGTCTTAGGTTTCTTATGCTATAAATACCTTGAACGCTTGACATCTAAGTCAACGCTCTATAAACTTTAATAGCTGAAACTAAACTCAAAAGACATTTTGACATATCTTATTTAGTGGTTTGATTTATTTGTTGTTGTTAAGTTGAATACGAAAAACCTTTCTTGCATTTATTTTTCTAACTACAAACCATAACACAAAGTTCTTATTTATTATTAATTAATTTAGTCCTTTGATCCTTAGTATATTCTGTGATATTTTTCTTAAGAAATTAATAGTGGAAGTTAAGTTACTCATGCTTGTTCTCTCAAAAGAACTTTTACTTAGATGGTTGTTCTGTCCTAGAACCGGGGTCAAGAGTTGACTGTCTTGACCGGTGTCTGGAGTTACCTCACTTACTCTCAATCTTACACCGTCTCAGTAGAGTACGGTATTTTACACCTAGGTTCAGTGGGAATCCTAAGTTCTTCAAGTATAGGGTGAATCTGATGTTCGAATCCGTACCGAGGTCCAGGGAACGCACCGAAGATGCACCTGCAAAAGATTCTTTGATGCTTAAGTCCGTAATGGTATTACAAGAAATATGGGTATTATGGAGGTAACTTCCAGATTAATTCAGATGTTTTCTCAGTAATAAATGAGATGTATTTATAGTGAATACCTGAGTAGGAGAAGTGATTTGACCCTTCTTCTAACTTACTATAGCTCCAGTGTTTACAGGGACATGTTGCCCATACTAATTTTGACTTATTATCTAACTGTCAGGGTGGAACCGGAGTCTCATCCATAGGACTGTAGCAATATTAGCTTTAGACTCCGGATATGACAGTCCAACCAGGCTCTCCTGGTAATTCTAATGACGTGATATCGTACAATAGAACCCCATCCATGAATTATAGAGTCCAGTTAGCACCCCAGATCAATGGTAATAACAAATCATTTCACTATTTAGTTTTACTCAATATATTACAAACTCGACTAGTGATTGAATTGGTCAAGTCATTGATTCGTAGTTTAGTGGTTGAGAGTGTTAATAAAGTAATACAATAAAAAATAATTTTTAATAAAATCATATTTTCAAAAAATTTATAAATAAGGTTTAGGATTTAGGTTTTAAGGTTTTTAGGGAATATGGTTGTTTAGGGTTTTAGGAATATGATGGTTAGGGCTTAAAGTTGGGGTTCTGGGTTTGATTGAGGTTTGGTAAAGGATTAGGGTACCTATTACCTTGACTTTGAAATTGATATATTATCCACTTATCTGTTACCAATTACAAGGTACCAACAATTACCTACAACATGTTACCTGCTACCTAGAACATGTAACCTACAACTTCTTACCTGCTACCTGTTACCTGCTACATGTTACCTATTACCTGTTACCTGCTACCTGTTACCTGCTACCTGGTACCTGTTACTTGCTACCTGCTACCTGTTACTTGCTACCTGCTACTTGCTACCTGCTACCTGTTACCTGCTACCTGTTACCTGCTACCTGTTACCTGCTACCCGCTACCCGCTACCCACTACCTACTATCTGCTACCTGCTACCTGCTACCTGCTACCTGTTACCTGTTACCTGTTACTTGTTACCTGTTACCTATTACCTATTACCTGTTACCTATTACCTGCTACCTGTTACCTATTATCTGTTACCAGCTACCTATTACCTACTACCTGTTACCTTCTACGTGCTACCTTCTACCTGCTACCTGCTACTTGTACCTGTTACATGTTACCTGCTACCTGTTACCTATTATCTATTACCTGCAACCTACTACCTGTTAACCTGTAACCTGCTACCTGCTACTTATAACCTGCTACCTGATACCTGCTACTTACTACCTGACCTATTAACTCCTACCTGCTACCTGTAACCTGCAACTTGTAAGCATTGCTAAATAAAATCACGTAAACAATTAAGCTCAGGGTGTCATTTTTCTTTTATTGGGATTTTACACTAAATATCTTTTTATTTTAGAAATGTTTTCCCCTTCCATTGGAGAAAACTAGTGAAACCTTTTCTTATAATACCTTTCTAAGCATGGGCATAAAAACTCATGCAAAAATTTAACTGTTTGGTTTTGTCATATTTTACACAGGCATACCCTTTAAATTTGACTAAAAATTTATCGTTGGAGAAAAATTATGAAACTTATGACCAAACCGATCGATTGAATATTTGCATGTTTTTTTGCAGCCACGCTTATAAAGACTTTGTAAGGTTGTCCCTGAAGTTTCATTAGATTTCTCCTAGGGAAAGGGTAGATTTCTCCAAAGATGAATTTTTAACCAAATTTGAAAGCTCAATGTCCATGAAAATATGACAAAACCGAATGGTTAAATTTTTGCATGATTTTTTGCAGCCATGTTTAGAAAGGTATCATAAGGTTATCCTAGAATTTTCATCAGATTTCTCCAAAGGAAGGGGTAAATTTTCTCCAACGATAAATTTCTAGCCAAATTTGAAGGCTAATGCCCATGAAAATACGATAAAACTGAGCGGTTAAATTTTGCATGACTTCTTACGACCATGCTTAGAAAGGCATTAGAAGGTTGTCCCAAAAGTTTCATCAGATTTCTCTAAGGAAAGGGGTATATTTTCTCCAACGATGAATTTTAACCACAATTCAAGGCATAACCCACGAAAATACGACAAAATTGAGCGGTCAAAGTTTTGCATGATTTTTTGCAACCATGCTTAGAAACGCATTGTAAGGTTCTCCCTGAAGTTTCATGAAATTTGTCCAAAGAAAGGAGCGGAATTTCTCAAATGATGAATTTTTAGCCAAATTTAAAGGTAAATGCCCATGATGGCAATACCGAGCAGTTAAATTTATACATGTTTTTTACGGCCATGCTTAGAAAGGCATTGTAAGGTTGTCCCTGAAGTTTCATCAAATTTCTCCCAGGGAAGGGGCAGATTTTCTCCAACGATAAATTTTAAAACAAAATTGAAGGCTAATGCTTACGAAAATACAATAAAACTAAGCGGCTAAACTTTTGCATGTTTTTTCCGGCTATGCTTAAAAAAGCATTGTAAGGTTGTCCCTAAAGTTTCATCAGGTTTCTCGAAAAGAAGAGGTAGGTTTTCTCCAACGATGAATTTGTAACCAAAATTAAAGGCTAATGCCTACAAAAATACGACAAAATCGAGGGGTTGAAATTTTGCATGATATGTTTAGAAAGGCATTGTAAGGTTGTTCCTAAAGTTTCATGAGATTTCTCCAAGGGAAGGGGTTAATTTTTCCAACGATGAATCGTTAAATTTCAAGGCTAATGCCCACGATAATAGGACAAAGTCGAGCGGTTGAATTTTTGATAGATTTTTTATGACCATGCTTAGAAACGCATTAGAAGATTATCCCTGAAGTTTCATTAGATTTCTCCAACGAAAAGTCCAAATTTTTTTGAATGATGAATTTTTAGCTAAATTTTAAGGCATTGATAATATATGGAAAACTCAAGCGGTTGAATTTAGGCATGTTTTTATGCTGCCCTACTTAGAAAAACATTGTAACATTATCCCTAAAGTTTCATGAGATTTCCCCAAGGGAAGGGGCCTCGAATGATTAGCTTTTAGCAAAATTTGAAGACTAATGCCCATGAAAATATGACAAAACCGAGCGGTCAAAATTTTACATGTTTTCTGCGGCCATGCTTAGAAAAGCATTGTCAGGTTTTCCTTGAAGTTTCATCAAATTTCTCTAAGGGAAAGGGTAGATTTTCTCCAACGATGAATTTTTCTCAAATTTAAAGGCTAATGCCCACGAAAATACGAAAAAACAACGATTGAAATTTTTCATGCTTTTTTGTTGTCGAGCTTAGAATGGCATTGTAAGGTTGTTCCTAAAGTTTCATCAGATTTTTCCAAGGGAAGGGGCAGACTTTCTTCAATGATTAATTTTTAGTCAAATTTGAAGGCTAATGCCCATGAAAGTAGGACAAAACTGAGTTGTCAAATTTTTGCATGATTTCTTTAGACCATGCTTAGAAAGGCATTAGAGGGTTGTCCCTGAAGTTTCATTACATTTCTCCAAGGGAAATAACAGATTTTCTCCAACGATAAATTTTAACCAAAATTGAAGGCGAATGCCCACAAAAATACGATAAAACTGAACAGTCAAAATTTTGCATGATTTTTCACAAGCATGCTTAGAAAGGCATTGTAAGGTTATCGCTCAAGTTTCATCAGATTTCTTCAAGGGAAAGGACATATTTTTTCTAATGATGAATTTTTAGACATATTTTAAGGCTAATGCACATGATAATATGGCAAAACTGAGCGGTTAAATTCATGCATTTTTTTTATGGCCATGCTTAGAAAGGCATTGTAAGATCTTCCTGAAGTTTCATGAAAGTTGTCTAAGTGAAAGGACAAATTTTATACAATGATGAATTTTTAGCCAAATTTTAAGGCTAATCCTCACTAAAATATGGCCAAATCGAGCGGTTGAATTCTTACATGTGTTTTGCAACCATGCTTAGAAAGAAATTGTAAGGTTGTCTCTGAAATTTCATCAAATTGCTCCAAGAGAAGGGGCAGATTTTCTCTAACAATGAATTTTTAACCAAAATTGAAGGCTAATGCTCACGAAAATACAGCAAAACCGAACGGTCGAAATTTTGCATGATTTTTTACGGCCATGACAAGAAAGACATTGTAAGGTGTTCCTTGAAATTTCAAGAGATTTCTCCAAGGGAAATGGCAGATTTTCTCCAATGATGAATTTTTAGCCAAATTTACCCATGAAAATAGGACAAAATCAAGCGTTCGAATTTTTACATAATTTCTTGTGACCATGCTTAGAAAGGCATTAGATGGTTATCCTTGAAGTTTCATCAGATTTTTCTAGGGGAAAGGGCAAATTTTCTCCAATGATGAATTTTAACCAAAATTGAAGGTTAATGCCCCCAAAATACAAAAAAACCGAGCAGTCGAAATTTTGCATGATTTTTTGTAGGTATGCTTAGAAAGGCTTTGTAAGGTTGTCGCTCAAGTTTCATCAGATTTCTCCAAGGGAACGGACATATTTTTTCCAAAGATGAATTTTTAACCAAATTTTAAGGCTAATTGCCCACGATAATATGGAAAAACAGAGCGATTAAATTTATGCATTTTTTTTACAATCATGCTTAGAAAGGCATTGTAAGGTTGTCCCTAAAGTTTCATCAAATTTGTTTGAGGGAAGGGGCAGATTTTTTCGAATGATGAATTTTTAGCCAAATTTAAAGGCTAATGGCTACGGAAATATGGCAAAACTGAACGGTTGAATTTTTACATGTTTCTGGCGGCCATACTTAGAAAGGCATTGTACGGTTGTCCCTAGAGTTTCATCAAATTTCTCTAGGGGATGGGGCAGAGTTTCTCCAACGATGAGTTTTAAAACCAAAATATAAGGCTAATGCTTACAAAAATACAACAAAACCGAGCAGTTGAATTTTTGCATATTTTTTTGTGACCATGCTTAAAAATGCATTGTTAGGTTGTCCAATTTCATCAGATTTCTCGAAAGGAAGGGATAGGTTTTCTCCAAGGATGAATTTTCAACCAAAATTGAAGGTTTATGCCACTAAAATACGACAAAACCTAGCGGATGAGATTTTGCATGATTTTTACGGTAATGCTTATAATGACATTGTAAGGTTGTCGCTAAAGTTTCATCAGATTTCTCCAAGCGAAAGGACAGCTTTTTCCAACGATGAATTTTTAGCCAAATTCAAAGGCTAATGCTGACAATAATATGGCAAAACCGAGTGGTTGAATTTTTGCATGATTTTTACGGTCATGCTTAAAAAGGCATTGTAAGGTGTTCCCTGAAGTTTCATGAGATTTCTCCAAGGGATGTGGCAGATTTTCTCCAAAAATGAATTTTTAGCCAAATTTGAAAGCTAATGCACAGGAAAATATGACAAAATCGAGCGGTGGCGTAGAAAGGCATTGTAAGGTTATCCTTAAAGTTTCATAAGATTTTCCCAAGGGAATAAGCAAATTTTCTCCAACGATGAATTTTAAATTACAAATTAAAGGCTATTGCTCACAAAAATACAATAAAATCGAGCGGTTGAATTTTTGCATTTTTTTACGGCCATGCTTAAAAGGCATTGTAAGGTTATCTCTGAAGTTTCATTAGATTTCTCGAAAGGAAAAGCTAGGTTTTCTCCAACGATGAATTTTTAAACAAAATTAAAGGCTACTTCACACGAAAATATGACAAAAGTGAGCGGTTAAAATTTTACATGATTTTTTACGGTCATGCTTAGAAAGGAATTGTAAGGTTTTCCCTGAAGTTTCATCAGATTTCTTGAAAGGAAGAAGGGACTGATTTTCTCTAACGATAAATTTTTAGCCAAATTTGAAGGCCAATACGTCAAAATCGAGCGGTTGAATTTTTTACATGATTTTTTGCGACAGTGCTTAGAAAGGCATTAGAAGGTTGTCCTTGAAGTTTCAATAGATTTCTTTAAGGGAAGGGGAGGATTTTCTCCAACGATGAATTTTTAACTAAAATTGAAGGCTAATGCCCACAAGAATACGATAAAACTGATGGGTTGAAATTTTGCATAATTCTTTTACCATCATGCTTAGTAAGGTATTATAAGGTTGTCCCTAAAGTTTCATAAAATTTCTCCAAGGGAAGGGGCAGATTTTTCCTACGATGAATTTTAGACAAATTTCAAGGCTAATACCCACCAAAATACGACAAAACAGAGCGGTCAAATTTTTGATACATTTTTTGCGACCATGCTTAGAAAGGTATTAGAAGGTTTTCCGTGAAGTTTCATCAGATTTCTCTAAAGAAATGGGAAGATTTTATCAAACGATGAATTTTTAGCCAAATTTGAAAGGCCATGCCCACGAAAATACAACAAAATAGAGCGGTTAAAATTTTACATGATTTGTTGCAAAAATTCTTAAAAAGGCATTGTAAGGTTTTCGCTCAAGTTTCATCAGATTTCTCCAAGGAAAGGACAAATTTTATTCCAATGAGGAATTTTTAGCCAAATTTGAAGGTTAATGCCTACAATAATATCCCAAAACTAAACGGTTGAATTTATGTATGTTTTTTTGCTACCATGCTTAGAAAGGCATTGTAAGGTTGTCCCTAAAGTTCCATCAGATTTGTCTAAGGGAAGGGGCAATTTTCTCTAACGATGTATTTTAAAACCAAAATTGAAGGCTAATGCTCACGAAAATAGAACAAAACCGAGCTGTTGAATTCTTGCGCGTTTTTTGTGGCCATGCTTCAAAAGGCATTGTAAGGTTGTCCTAAAAGTTTTATCAGATTTCTTGAAAGGAATGGGTAGGTTTTCTCCAACGATTAATTTTTAACCAAAATTAAAGGTTAATGCCCCCGAAAATACAATAAAACCCAACGGTTGAGATTTTGCATGATTTTTTAGGCTATGCTTAGTATGGCATTTTATGGTTGTCGCTAAAGTTTCATCATATTTCTGCAAGTGAAAAGACAGCTTCTTCCAACAATGAATTTTTAACCAGATTTGAAGGCTAATGCCCACGATAATACGACAATACCGAGCGGTTGAATTTTTTCGTGATTTTTTATCATCATGCTTAGAAAGGAATTGTAAAATTGTCCCTGAAGTTTCATCAAATTTCTTGAAAGGAAGGGGTAGGTTTTCTCGAACGATAAATTTTTAACCAAAATTGAAAGCTAATGCCCACGAAAATACGACAAAACTAAGCGATTGAAAGATTGTCGCTCGAGTTTCATCAGATTTCTCCAAGTGAAAGGACAATTTTTTTCAAACGATGAATTTTTAGATAAATTTAAAAGTTAATGCCCACAATAATATGGCAAAAACGAGCGGTTGAAATTTTGTAAGGTGTTCCTTAAAGTTTCATGAGATTTCTCCAAGGGAAGTGGCAGATTTTCACCAATGATGAATTTTTAGCCAAATGTGAAGGCATTTCCAATGAAAATATGGCAGAATCGAGTGATTGAATTTTTACATTTTTTTTACAGCTATGCTTAGAAAGGTATTATAAGGTTGTCCTTGAAGTTTCCTCAAATTTCTCCATAGGAAGGGGTAAATTTTTTCTAACGATGAATTTTGAAATCAAAATGAAGGCTAATGCTCACGAAAATACAACAAAATCAAGCGGTTAAATTTTTGCATGTTTTTTTACAGCTATGCTTAGAAAGGCATTGTAAGGATGTCCAAAAAGTTTCATCAGATTTCTCGAAAGGAAGGGGTAGGTTTTCTCCAACGATGAATTTTTAAACAAAATTGAAGGCTATTGCCCACCAAAATACAACAAAACCGGCGGTTAAAATTTTGCATGATTTGTTGCGACCATGCTTAGAAAGGCATTAGAAGGTTGTCCTTGAAGTTTCAAAGGTAAGCGGTAGATTTTCTCTAATGATGATTTTTTAACTAAAATTGAAGGCTAATGCCCACGAAAATATGATAAAACCAAGGGGTTGAAATTTTGCATGATTTTTTTGCGGCCATACTTAGAAAGGCATTGTAAGCTTGTCCCTGTGTTTCATGAGATTAGTCCAAGGGAAGGGGTAGATTTTTCCAATGATAAACTTTTAGCCAAATTTTAAGGCATTAGCCCACGAAAATATGACAAAACTAACCGGTCGAATTTTTGATAGATTTTTTACGACCATGAAGGCCTTAGAAGGTAGTCCCTAAAGTTTCATCAAATTTCTCCAAGAAAAGGGGCAGATTTTCTCAAACGATGTATTTTTGGCCAAATTTAAAGGGTAATAATCCCACGAAAATACGAGATAACAGAGCGGTTCAAATTTTACTTGATTTGTTACGATCATGCTTAGAAAGACATTGTAAGGTTATCGCTCAAGTTTCATCAGATTTCTTTAAGGGAAAGGACAATTTTTTTCTAATGATGAATATTTAGCCAAATTTTAAGGCTAATGCCCACGATAATATGGAAAAACCGAGCGGTTTAATTTATGCATTTTTTTTGCTGCCATTCTTAGAAAGACATTGTAAAGTTGTTCCTGAAGTTTTATGAGAATTCACCTAGGGAAGGGGCAGATTTTCTCCACCTATGAAAATATGGCAAAACCAAGCGGCCAAAAATTTAAATCTCTTTTGCAGCCAGGCTTAGAATGACAATGTACGGTTGTCCCTAAAGTTTCTTCAGATTTCTCTAAGGGAAGGGGCAGATTTTCTATAGCGATGAATTTTTAGCCAAATTTGAAGGCTAATGTCTATAAAAATACGACAAAACCGAGCGGTTGAATTTTTACATGATTTTTTGTAACCATGCTTAGAAAGGCATTAGAAGGTTATGCTTGAAGTTTCATTAGATTTCTCAAAGGAATGGGTAGGTTTTCTCCAACGATGAATTTTTAACTAAAATTGAAGGCCAATACCCACGAAAATACGAAAATATGACAAAACCGATGAGTTAAAATTTTGCATGATTTTTTGTGGCCATACTTAGAATGGCAATGTAAGGTTGTCCCTAATGTTTCATCAGAGTTCTCCAAAGGAAGGGGCAGTTTTTCTCCAACGATAAATTTTTAGCCAAATTTGAAGACTAATGCCCACGAAAATACAACAAAGTTGATCGGTTGAATTTTTGCATAATTTTTTTAAGCATGCTTATAAAGGCATTAAAAGTTTGTCCTTGAAGTTTCATCATATTTTTCTAAGGGAAGGGTAGATTTTCTCCAATGATGAATTTTTAACAAAAATTGAAGGCTAATGCCCACAAAAGATGACAAAACCAAAAAGGGTTGTAATTTTGCATGATTTTTATGATCATGCTTAGAAAGGCATTGTAAGGTTGTCCTTGAAGTTTCCTGAGATATCTTCAAGGGAAGGGGTAGATTTTCTCCAATGATAAATTTTTAGTCAAATTTTTAAGGCTAATGCCCATAATATATTAGCAAAACCAATCTGTTAAATTTTTGCATGTTTTTTGTAGTCATGTTTAGAAAGACATTGTAAGGTTGTACTTGAAGTTACATTAGACTTTTCCAAGGTAAGGGGCAGATTTTCTTCAACGATGAATCTTTAGCCAAAATTTAAAGCTAATGCCCATGAAAATATGAAAAAACCGAAAGGTTAAATTTTTGCACTTTTTTACAGTCATGCTTAAAAAGGCAATGAAAGGTTATCCCTGAAGTTTCATCATATTTCTCATGGGGAATGGGCAAATTTTCTCCGATGAAGAATTTTTAGCCAACTTCAAAGGCCAATGCCCATGAAAATATAGCAAAATCGATCAGTTGAATTTTTGCATGTTTTTCCAGCCATGCTTAGAAAGGCCTTGTAAGGTTATTGTTGAAGTTTCATCAGATTTCTCCAAGGAAAACGATAGATTTTCTCCAATGATGAATTTTTAGCTAAATTTGAAGTCTAATACCCACAAAAATACAACAAAATCAACCAGCTGAAATTTCACATGATTTTTTAAGGCATGCTTAGAAAGGCATTGAAAGGTGTTCCCTAAAGTTTCATCAGATTTCTCTAAGAGAAGGGGCAGTTTTTCCCACACGATGAATTTTTAGCCAAATTCAAAGGCTAATTCCCATGAAATTATGACAAAACCGAGTGGTTGATTTTTTGAATTTTTTTTGCAGCAATGCATAGAAAGGCATTGAAGATTGTCCCTAAAGTTTCATCAAATTTTCCCCAACAATGACTTTTTAAGCATAATTGAAGGCTAATGCCCACGAAAATACAACAAAACCGAGCCGTTGAAATTTTATATGATTTTTTTCAGCTATGCTTTGAAAGGTGTTGTAAGCTTGTCCCTGAAGTTTCATCAGATTTCTCTAAGGGATGGGGTAGAGTTTCTCCAACGATGAGTTTTAAAACCAAAATATAAGGCTAATGCTCATAAAAATACAACAAAACCGAGTAGTTAAATTTTTGCATATTTTTTTGTGACCATGCTTAAAAAGGCATTGTAAGGTTGTCCCTGAAGTTTCATCAGATTTATCAAAAGGAAGGGGTAGGTTTTCTCCAACGATGAATTTTTAACCCAAATTAAAGGTTTATACCACTAAAATGCAACAAAACCTAGCGGATGAGATTTCGCATGATTTTTACGGCTATGCTTAGAATGACATTCTAAGATTGTTGCTAAAGTTTCATCAGATTTCTCCAAGCGAACGGATAGTTTTTTCGAATGATGATTTTTTAGCCAAATTCAAAGGCTAATGCAGATGATAATATGGAAAAACTGAGCGGTTGAATTTTTGTATGATTTTTACGGCCATACTTAAAAAGACATTTTAAGGTGTTCCCTAAAGTTTCATGAGATTTCTCCAAGGGAAGTGACAGATTTTCTCAAAAAATAAATTTTTAGCCAAATTTGAAGGCTAATGGACATGAAAATATGGCAAAATCGAACGGTAGAATTTTTGTATCTTTTTTGCAGCAATGCTTAGAGAGGCATTATAAGGCTATCATTGAAGTTTCATCATATTTCTCCAAGGGAAGAGGTAGATTTTCTCCAACTATGAATTTTAAATTAAAAATTAAAGGCTAATGCTCACAAAAATACAACAAAATCGAGCGGTTAAATTTTTGCATTTTTTTTACGGCCATGCTTAAAAGGCATTGTAAGGTTGTCTCTGAAGTTTCATCAGATTTCTAGAAAGGAACAGGTAGGTTGTCTCCAATGATGAATTTTCAACCAAAATTAAAGGCTACTTCACACAAAAATACGACAAAAATACAGCGGTTAAAATTTTACATGATTTTTTATGGCCATTCTTAGAAAGGCATTATAAGGTTTTCCCTAAAGTTTCATCAGATTTCTCGAAAGGAAGGGACAGATTTTCTCCAACGATAAATTTTTAGCCAAATTTGAAGGCTAATATGTCAAAATCGAGCGGTTGAATTTTGCGATATTTCTTAGAAAGACATTAGAAGGTTGTCCTTGAAGTTTCATTAGACTTCTCTAAGGGAACGGGAAAATTTTCTCCAACGATAAAAATTGAGGGGTTGAAACTGAGGGGTTGAAATTTTACATGATTTTTTACCATCATGCTTAGAAAGGCATTGTAAGGTTGTCCCTAAAGTTTCATGAGATTTCTCCAAGGGAAGGGGCAGATTTTCTACAATGATAAATTTTTAGTCAAATTGAAGCCCACGAAAATATGACAAAACCAAGCGGCCGAAATCATAAATGTTTTTTGCAGCCACGCTTAGAAAGGCAATGTAAGGTTGTCCTTGAAGTTTCTTCACATTTCTCCAAGGGAAAGGGTAGATTTTCTACAACGATGAATTTTTAGCCAAATTTGAAGGCTAATGCCCACGAAAATATGACAAAACCAAGCGGTTAAATTTTTATATGATTTTTTGTGACCATGCTTAGAAAGGCATTAGAAGGTTATGCTTGAAGTTTCATTAGATTTCTCAAAGGAATAAGCAAATTTTCTCCAACGATGAATTTTTAACTAAAATTGAAGGCCAATGCCCACGAAAATATGACAAAACCAAGCGGTTGAATTTTTGCAAGATTTTGTGTGATCATGCTTAAAGAGGTTTCATTAGATTTCTCCAAGGGAATGGGCAGATTCTTTCCAACGATGAATTTTTAGCCAAATTTGAAGGATAATGCCCATAAAAATGACAAAACTGAACGATTGAATTTTTGCATGTTTTTTTCTGGCCATGCTTAGAAAGCTATTGAAAGGTTGTCTCTAAAATTTTGTCAGATTTATTCAAGGGAAGGAGCGGATTTTCTCCAACGATGAATTTTTTACAAAATGTTGAAGGTTGATGCAGATGAAAATACGACAAAACCGATTGGATTAAAATTTTGCATGATTTTTTATGGCCATGCGTAGAAAGGAATTGTAAAGTTTTCCCTGAGGTTTCATCAGATTTCTCTAAGGAAAAGGGCAGATTTTCTCCAATAATGAATTTTTAGTAAATTGAAGACGAGCCCATGAAAATATGGCAAAACTAAGCGGTTAAATTTTTATATATTTTTTTGCAGCCATGATTAGAAAGGCAATGTAAGGTTATCTTTGAAGTCTCATTAGATTCTCTCTAAGGAAAACGACAGATGTTCTGCAACGAGTAATATTGAGCCAAATTTAAAGGCTAATTGCCCATGAAAATATGACAAAACCGAGCGGTTGACATTTTGCATGATTTTTTGCGCCAGGAGTAGAAAGGCTTTGTAAGGTTGTTCCTAAAATTTTATCAGATTTTTCTAAGGGAAGGGGCAGATTTTCTCCAACGATGAATTTTTAACCAAATTTAAAGGCTAATAATACCCACGAAAATACGTCAAAATCGAGTGGTTGAATTTTTGTATGATTCTTTACGGTCATGCTTTGAAAGACATTAAAAGGTTGTCCTTCAAGTTTCATTAGATTTTTTCATAGGAAGGGACAGATTTTCTCCAACGATGAATTTTTAACGAAAATTGAAGGCCAATTGCCCACCAAAATACGACAAAATCGAGCAGTTGAAATTTTACATGATTTTTTGTGGCCATGCTTAGAAAGACATTGTAAGGTTATCCTTGAAGTTTCATCAGATTTCTCCTGGGGAAGGGGCAGATTTTCACTGACGATGAATTTTTATCCAATTTTGAATACATCCCATGAAAATATAACAATACCGGGAGGAATTTTTGCATTATTATTTTGTGGGCATGCTTAGAAAAGAATTGTAAGGTTCTCCCTGAAGTTTCATCAGATTTCTCCAAGGGAATGGGCACATTTTCTCCAACGATGATTTTTTAGTCAAATTTTAAAACTAATGCCCACGAAAATATGACCAAACTGAGCGATTGAATTTTTACATGATTTTTTGTGACATTGCTTAGAGAGGCATTGTAAGGTTGTCTCTGAAGTTTCATCAGATTTCTTTAAGAGACGGGGTAGATTTTCTCTAATGATGAATTTTTAGCAAAATATGAAGGCTAAGGCTCACGAAAATATGGCAAAATCAAGTTGTTGAATTTTTGCATGTTTTTTTGTCGCTATTCTTAGAAAGGCATTGTAAGATTTTCCATGAAGTTTCATCGGATTTTTCCAAGGGAACGGGCACATTTTCTTTAACGATGAATTTTTAGCCAAATTTAAAGGCATTATCCACCAAAATATGACAAAACTGAGCTGTTTTATTTTTGCATAATTTTCTACAGCCATGCTTAGAAGGGTATTGTAAGGTTGTCCCTGAAGTTTCATCATATTTCTCCTAGGGAAGGGGCATATTTAGCCAACGATGAATTTTTACCCAAATTTGAAAGCATTAGCCCACGAAAATATGACAAAATTAAGTTGTTGAATTTTTGTATAAGTTTTTGCGGCCTCGCTTAAAAAGCCATTGTAAAGTTGTCCCTAAAGTTTCATTAGATTTCTCTAAAGGAAGCGGCAGTTTTTTTTTAACGATAAATTTTTAGCCAAATTTTAAGGCTTATGCCCACGAAAATATGACAAAACCGAGCGGTTGAATTTTCACATTTTTTTACGGCCATGCTTAGAAAGGCATTGAAAGGTTGCCCCTAATATTTCATCATATTTCTCTAAAGGAAGGGGCAGATTTTCTCCAACGATGAATTTTCAACAAAAATTGAAGGCTAATGCCCACGAAAATACAACAAAATTGAGTTATTGAGATTTTTCATGGTTTTTTGCGTCCAAGCTCAGAAAGGCAGTGTGGGGTTGTCCCTCAAATTTCATCAGATTTCTCCAAGACAAAGTACGGATTTCCTCCAACAATGAATTTTTAGCCAAATTTGAAGGACTAAGCCCACGAAAATATGACAAAATCAAGCGGTTGAATTTTGCAAGATTTTTTACGCCTATGCTTAAAAAGACTTTGTTAGGTTCTCCCTGAAGTTCCATTAGATTTCTCTAAGGGAAGAGGCAGATTTTCTCCAACGATGAATTTTTAGCCAAATCCATGAAAAAATGACAAAACCGAGCGGTTGAATTTTTCCATGTTTTTTTAGGCCATGCTTAGAAAGGAATTAAAAGGTTTTCTCTAAAATTTCATCAAATTTTTCTAAGGTAAGGGGTAGATTTTCTCCAACGATGAATCTTTTATAGAAGTTGAAGGCTAAGGCTGATAAAAATACGACAAAATCGAGCGGTAAAAATTTTGCATGATTTATTGCGGCCATATGTAGAAAGGCATTGTAAGGTTCTTCCTAAAGTTTCATCAAATTTCTCCACAAAAAGGGGCAGATTTTCTCCCATGATGAATTTTTAACCAAATTTAAAGGCTAATGCCCATGAAAATATGGTAAAACCTTGCAGTTGAATTTTTATATGTTTTCTTGCGACCGTGCTTAGAAAGGCATTGTAAGGTTGTCCTTGAAGTTTTATCAGATTTCTCCAGGGAAAACGGCAGCTGTTCTCCAACGAGTAATATTGAGCCAAATTTAAAGGCTAATTACCCACGAAAATATGACAAAATTGACAGGTTAAGATTTTACATGTTTTCTTGCAGCCATGCTTAAAAAGACATTGAAAGGTTGTTCCTTAAGTTTCATCAGATTTCTCCAACAATGAATTTTTTAACAAAATACGACAATTTTACATGATTTTTTACGGTCATGCTTAGAAATGCATTGTAAGGTTGTCCCTAAAATTTCATCAAATTTCTCCAAAGGAAGGGGTGGATTTTCTCCAACGATGAACTTTTAGCCAAATTTGAAGGCTAAAGCCCACGAAAATATGATAAAACTAAGTGGTTGAATTTCTGTATGATTCCTTGCGGCCATGCTTAGAAAGGCATTGAAAAGTTGTCCCTAAAGTTTCATCAGATTTTTCATAGGAAGGGGCAGATTTTCTCCAACGGTGAATTTTTGACCCAAATTAATGCTAATTATGACGTCCTTCGTCATTTGATATTTATTTTTATCTTTTTAATTGATTTGCACAATAAATTTTTCATGATTAAATAATTTAATTATCACTAATTTAAGAAAATGGCTATAATTTAATTAACACTAATTTAAGAAAATGGCTATTTTCATTTAAAATCACTAAAATATAAAATATATTTAATAATTAAAACCCTTAAACCATTTAAAAAGAAGAAACCAAAACCTGAAACAAGGGGCTTGACGCTAAACGCCAGCCCCACGTGTAGAGTCAGCCCAAACCTGCGCACCTCACGCTATGCGTCAGCCCCACGTGTAGCGTGAGCATGACAGTAGCAACAACTGCTGTTGTCATGGGTTTTAGGCCAATCGGCCAACTTCTAACCTACCCATTTGGCACGTTTTAGGTCCGATTGCCACGAAACTTCACAGGCCATTGGATCTCAAAATCGCCAATTCAGTTCCTTATATTCATAATTATACACTTACGCATAACTTCTAAAATCAATCAAATCATCAATCAATTGCACGATCACATCACCAATCAGTCATACACATGAACAATACCTGCCAATAACAATCATTCACGCAATGGCTCCGTGCCAACATATATTTGATTCACACATTAACCAAAAATAGCATTATCATATATCATCATCGCACATAACATATTCCAACTCCAAATTCATCATTATACAATTACTCATTATCATCAACCATCATCACACACCATCACACTAAATCAATCTAGCTATCTTACTAATCATAACATAGCTAATTCATCAACTATAACCTATAAATCACTGTATACATCCACAATTCAATGCGCAATCATACTCAACATATCATTTAAACACACAGATATTGTAGGACCTACCTATATCATGCAATCATGCAGTGGCTCTGTGCCACCTAACACACGACATAATAAAATGCTAAAATACTACATCAATACACATTCACGCCAATAAATTAACATAATTCAACATCTTTATAAATCAGCAACAATACACAATTATACATATATCTATCTGTTCTACTGGCTTCCAAGTCGCCCTGGTCTCATTTAGCTTTTGCCTCCGCAGTGTGCATCCGTACCTGCCAATAGTCACTGAACCACAATACAGGTGGTGAGTGACTAGAATTAAGAATTAATACAGAAATAAATATCAAAACTAGGAAAATTTATAACATAGCTACGCTCCTAGATATAATTATCCAATGTTAGCAATTACCTTTCACATCCTTTCATATTTTTCCATTCTCATTGATATACTTGCACAATTATGTTGGTTATCATAACCTAATACCATCTTCATCATATCATGATCCATTAAATCCATGTATACGTGCCTAGCCACTTATCCTCTAATTCATTATTCCATTTCTATCAATATTATATCAACTCAACAATATACATCACATACCATAAACATCATCAACAACATACACATCAGTCAACGAATGTAAAACACAACTGACTCTCATATATACATAGCAGACTCCTAGTATCTGGATACTAAAAGGATCTACCTTCAGCTGGGAGTCCGACTTGACACCCCGTGAACCCGACTTGGTTCACCGAGTTCTACTTGACTCCCCCTCAACCACTAGGTCCTACTTGACCACTGGTAGCTCAACTGGGCATAAAAACCACGGGAGCCAGAAACAAGGGTAACACATACCGTCGGTCATCCTCCACCATATAATCACATAATCATTATAAGCATGGTCATACAATCCCTCTACTGGAAGCCTGTCAGGAACCGCTCCTTGACCGTGCAACGCACCGACAATCACTCATCGCCCTCAATAGTATCCAGGGTATCTCATCCATAATATGTAACTTAATATAATTAAAACATCATCAATCGCATACACAAATGTCAAAAACTGACATGTGATCATCACTCGAGCGGCTTACTTGCCAAGCCCATCAACACAAGCCATGTTATACCTTTTCATAATCACCATTTCATTATTCTTATCAAGTTATGCATCACTAAAATAATACACACCATACTACATATCATTAATACTCATCATAATTCATAATCATAAATCATCTCATCACACATACACCTATCACATCTTCAATTTATTATATTAATGCAATCATCAATTCACCACAACTATCAACATCAATCGTATTGTTCATTACCATTACTATGTACACACTTCTAATCGCATCAGCTTATTTAATTTATATCCTTATATACAGTAAATTGAATCATTATGCTTATAGACTTTACACATACATATATATATACATATCATCGCATCTCAATTACTAAATTCTAAAAACAATTAGTATTATAAAACTACCTTTCAACCCCGTATCCTTTTATTCATGTTTTACCATCATTAATTCATTATAGTTTTATCCCTACTAATTGCTTATCGAGCCGTCCATTATAATTTATAACCTCACATCTCCTCACCTAGTCTTGTTATCATACTATTATCATTCCTGCACATATTGTCAATTACCAATTATCCTATTTTCCACTACCGGTTCCGCTTCTATCACTTAATATATACATGTGTTCATAGATACACCTAGGCCACCTAACTTGCCTTCTATTTCATAGCCTACCATATCCACATTTCACCCTATATCCTGATACATCACAAATGTTACTTAGTTCACTTAAGCTATCCTATACTTTTATGATTGTCACATGACCACATATTTGATTACCTGCTCATCTATTTTCTTATTTCTTATTCATCATTTCAAGGCTTATAATTTACCCTTACCTTATCATTTTCAAGTCTCTCATTGGCATAATACTAATATACCACTTAACCGTTTAACAATTCATCGGTTATCTTGCCTTGTTTACTTTAATGATTCCATTTACTTCCATTTCACATACTTGACAATTCATCAAAAATTATCTCAATTAATTTAAAGTGATTAAGAGCAGCTATAACATACTTTTTTCCGATACGCCGTTGGAGTCATACGTTTCTATATTAACCTTAACCCAGCACGATTCCGAGCTTTCCAGATCATCTAATCGATTTTTGGGTCCTTTTCGAAATCCTTAAAACTCAAATAAAATTTAACGAAGCTTCAATAAATATTATAACTACCAAAACCATAACCCATAATCTTTAAATAACTCTGAACCTCAATCTTAAGTTATCAAAACTCACCATTTCCATTTCCGACTCTCGTTTCCAAGCTCCATGATATCGAACAACCTTCCGATCATTACTTCAAAATCTACAATTGCCAAAACGTGAAACCCATTAGTTTTCCTGTGCACTTATCATCCTAGGAACCATACTAAAATTTCTCATGGCTCCAACTTAGAGTTAAGGTCCCCCATCAACATGCAAGATTCGATTTAGAAGAAGGGAAGGAAGAGAGAATAAAACTTGAAATCAAAGGTCCCTCATGGCTTACCTCAACTCCCAATGCCTAACATACCAAAAATCATAGCTTCCACCAAGTCCTGGGCCAGAACCGTAAGGGGGGAGAGAAAGAGAAAAGGAAAATGCTTACGGGTTCTATTTTTGCATGCCACTATAAAAGTTTATCGCGACGCTGAATCTACGTGTCAGCTCATTAATTTACACCTGATGTTACGCGTCAGAGTCCTGATTCCATTTTCTTTAAAATTTATTTTAAATCTTATTTTCCTTCCAAAATCCTTACTTCTTTTTTTTTAATTTAAGTTAATTAAATGCTAACTTTACTTTCCTTAATCTTATTTTTTACGGTCATGCTTAAAGAGGCATTTGTAAGATATTTCTTGAAGTTTCATTAGATTTCTCTAAGGGAATGGGTAGATTTTCTCAAACAATGAATTTTTAGCCAAATTTCAAAGTTAATGCCCACGAAATTATGAAAAAACTGAGCTGTTAAATTTTTGAATATTTTTTTATGGCCATTCTTATAAAGGCATGGAAAGGTTGTCTATGAAGTTTCATCAAATTTCTCGAAAGGAAGGGACAGGATTTCTCCAACAATGAATTTTTAGCCAAAATTGAAGGCTAATGCTCACGAAAATACGACAAAACTGACTGGTTTAATTTTTGCATGATTTTTTTCGATCGTGCTTAGAAAGGCCTTGTAAGGTTGTCCTTGAAGTTTCATCAGATTTCTCCAAGGGAAGGGGCTAATTTTTTCCAACGATGAATTTTTACCCAAATTTGAAGGCGCCCACAAAAACATGACAAAATCAAGCGAATGAATTTATGCATGATTTTTTACGGCCGCGCTTAGAAAGGCAATGTAAGGTTGTCCATGAAATTTCATCAGATTTCTCTCTCTCTGTTTTACACCTTCTTAGTGGAGTCCAGTATTATACACATAGGTGCAGTGGGAACTATGTATTCTTCACGTTAAGGTAAGGTTCTGAGTCAATTCCAACCGTGGTTGATAGGACACACTGGAGGTGTACCTGCTAAAGGGACTCCGATGCTTAAGTCAGTAGGGTTGTTACAGAAAATAAAGGGATTACGGAGGTTACTAAGTGTTGTAAGTATTGTGTTCATTAATTAATGAATGAGTGTATTTATAGAACTTCCCTGAACGCATAGGGTCATTTGACCCTCCTGCTAGTGAACAATAGTTATAGTTTTCACAGGGACAAGCTGCCTATACGCGTCTGACTCAGACTCAAATGTCAGCTTTCCTGACCGAAGTCATGTTCATAGATCTGTACTGAGACTCAATGATTACATCGGTTTTTGAACACCTCGTCTAGCGCTTAGGTTTGACTTGGCGTTGATTTCATGTTTCTGCATTGACTAATGTCACTTTGCCATTAGGGACCGGTATGCACACTGAGTCAATAATTAAATAGGAAAATCCACCGCTAAGATTTTAAATATAATTGCAAACTGAGTGATTATTAATTACACCTTGCAAATGAGGATAGTCTATAGTATATTTGTCATGGACAACATATTCTACTATATTCTCTAAGTGTAGTTAATTAATTATTTTATTCTATTAATACGGTATTAAATTTTGTGATAGTATTATTATTTTTACTTATATTTTTATTCTATTTTATCATTCTATTGTTACTTTTATTATTATTAAGTGTTACTATTATTCTATTATTGTCATTATTGTCATTCTTAATATTAATATAATTCAATAATATTACTAATATCATTACTATTAAATTTTAATGATGAGAAACCTAATTGTGTTTATCATATTATATTTTAGTCACTTATTTTGTTTTAAATTATGGACTTATTTGCATTTAGTTACTATTTAAATTTTTAATACTTGTTACCAGGGATATTAGTATCTTATAAAATTGAGAAAAAAATTATCCATATTTTATTTATTCCTGAAATAATTATTGGGAATTTAACTTATTTTTAATTAATAATTTTTACTTTTTAAAAATTTGGGGCCTTATTTTGTTTGGCCTTACTAACAAGTTTTTTAATAATATTTGTATTTAGTATCAGAGTTGCGAAATGTTCATTTTGCGAATTGTATTTGGCCTTACAATTTTGTTATATTCTTAATTCCCTGAATAAATTCTTGTTCGAGGTGATTTTTAATTTTTAATTTTAAAATAAAAATATTATTTAAAAATTCAAAACTGAAAATCAAATATTAAATTTTATGACTTTGAAATGTAACTTCCAAACTATTTTAAAAACATATTGAACAAGTGTAGATATTATTTTATTTTAACCATTTTAAAATCAAGAACTAAAAACTTCAACTTTTCCAAACGGAACCTAAGAATTATACATTAAAAAAATATCATTTAAAATCATCGTAAATATACTGAGTATCAAGACACTTTTGGTACATTTAGGGTTTTTTTTTGGATGTTAGGTTGGTTAAACCCTAAACCCTAAATCGAGGTTTGATCAACCCAAAAAAAAATTCTACGATCAAACGAAATTTTGACTGTCTTAAATGACGTGAAGGATCAATATTAACCTTTAGATTTTTCTATTTTCATAACTTTATTTCCCCAACTGCAAATCAAACGGACACTTATACGTCCTAGAGAAATTAGTTTTTCAAAAAAGTGTTTCTTTAATGATTTTCTAACCTTTATACAGTAAAACCTCATGTTGATCGTTGAGATGTTCTATAATCCCCAAAATTTTCAATTTTCAATTTACTAACTTTACAAACAGCGTTCAATTTAGTTTTTTAAAGTGTAAAATGATAATAAAAATAAAGTAAAAAATTAAAATGAATATTATTTTGTGATGTTTGGGAATAATATAACCCATATATATTTTTTCATGACCATTAACATGAAGGTTTAGTCTTTTTCAATGAAGATATTAATGGCTCTTATTAAACTCATTTTACTAAAAGTTACACAACCACAGTTACCTGTTCACGCTAGCGTTGATTATTTCCGTTTTGTTAGAAGTTTACACATAAATCTATGTCTAAATAAGAGAAAACTGTAGTTAATAACATGTGCCCGTCTAGCTCAGTCGGTAGAGCGCAAGGCTCTTAACCTTGTGGTCGTGGGTTCGAGCCCCACGGTGGGCGAATTAAAATTTTTACTTTGTCTTGGTAAAAGGCTTCCACTGTGTTTTGTAGCAATTCAAATATTGTTGGTATTTAAGTAAACCTTTAACATAATTTTTTTTTTGCATACGAAGGACATAAGAGAAAAAAAAAAAAAGCTTCGATTTTATTTTCTTTAAAGATTCAAAAATTAATTTTTTAATTATTTAAAAAATTAAAATTTTTATATTAATATCATGAAACAAACATTAAAAGCAACCTTTTTATGAAATTTTATTTCCTTCCTCTCCCCTGTCTATCTAAATAATACATCTTTATCGTTCTATTTTAATTTTATTCCTAGCCTTTTATTTCTTTAAAATTTCTTTTCTCTTATAATTTATCATTCATCCAAAATAGTAATTTTATGTTTCTCCCTCCATTTCTGATTATAACACTTAATTTTGAATTTTTTTTACGTTCCATTTATACATTAAACAGAGGATTTTTTTAGTCATTCTTTATTGTTCCGATTTAGTTAACATTGAATAAAGGATCCGATACGGTGCTTTTGATCCTTTATTGTTTCAATTTTGTTGAAACTGAACAGAGGATTCAATGCTGATTTTCATCTCTCATCAGAAAGATACTAAACCAATAGCTTTCTTATAGTTTCTGGTGAAGCTTGAGGTATGCAGTGAATGTCGAAGTTTTTATTAACCGAGACAATTCCTTAGAACAGTTGTCAGCAAAAAATTAATATAGTTGCCAGATTAGATCCTTTGAATATATTGTCGAAACTTTAAATCTCTCTCTCTCTCTCTCTCTCTATATATATATACATATACATATATATATATATATATATATATATAAACTTTATTAGTAGAGATAAAATTCATTTTGGTGATTCATATGATTTAAAAATATTAGTCTTCAACTTTCTCGACTGGTGGACACCCTTAAGTTCACCCCAAAAGAAAAGTATATGGAACTGTCAACCCAAGAAACTGCACTAATTTCCCAATTCAACCATTTCCTAGATTATAAAACTGAATGAATATTGCACTCACAATGATGCAGAAAATATGAAAAGTTTTCTTCTTTTTTTTCTTTTTAAATAACGTGAACTATAACAACCAGCAACATCTCCATTCTTACTAATACACTATTCTCGCATCACTTCATCATTCACTTGTATCGCTCATTATCACAACCAAAATCAACAACATTATCTATGTCTATACAAATTATTAGTCACAAAAATTCGGAAAGATCAAAGTCTAAGCAGCAACAAAAGGGACCTGTAACAATTTCAGCTCATCCTAGTTCCTCATTCAACTTTCTATCTATGATACCATGCACCTCTAATCAAGTTGTTTGTGAAGTGACCAAATCAGAAATTTTCTGAAGCATCTCACTCGAGCATAAATTAGTTGTCAGTTCATGAATAGGCATGGTAACGATGGCAAATGCTGCACTAGCATAGTAAGTTCAAGATGAAGGGAGTGAAGGAGATGCCCACAACTTCACTTTCTTGTCAGAACTGGCTGTGGCTAAAACCCAGACTTGTTCATTTCCTGCAAAAGGCACCACCATAACCACACTATTTAAGAAGACAAAAAAATGTGACATGTTGGTTTAGTACAAGATTTGTTCACATTCCTCGCATTTTGAGTCGAATTTATGATATAGTTAAATCAATAAAATTTTGCATCGTAACCAAAAAATTAATAAATTTTGCATTACTTTCTAACTAGTTAGCAAACAAACTACAGGAAACAGATTTTGAAGGAAACTTGTGTCAATAATGGAAAAATTGTTAATATATTATGTAAAGAAATACAAATAATAGAGTCAAATTAGCAGCTTTACCCATTGGAATAGTTTTAGGAGCCCAAGAAATGCATGTAATGTCAACTGCAAGGGAAGAAAATAAACAATGACTTCAAGATCACAGATAGCCAGATAGAAAATTACATAATTTTTTTTGTAAGTGAAGGAAACATCAACTTTGGAGCTTGGGCATACCATCATGGGTTTTCTCAGCTGTATCCAAAACCTTTCCAGTCTCAACACATAGCCACTGCAATGTGGAACCATGGGTTGCAGCCAAAATTTTTCCATCAGGGGAAATACTTAGGTGATCATAGTGCAATGCAGTACCGGTAGAGTCATGAAGCGGGATCGGAAACACCTTCAATGTCTTCGGGTCCTCATCAAGATGATAACGAACTTCAGAACAAAGGGAGATTAAAGGTGAGAAGAATAGAATTAATTAACAAACTAGTCTTTCAAACAGCACGACATTTTGATAAGAAACCCACTTGTCTAAACACCGTGGAGGAAAGGACACTTTCAATTGATTAAATAACAAGCATATTTATCTCTTAAAACAGCCGTGAAAAGTAAGTATGCCCATTTTCAGCCAAAGAATCTAATCTCATTAAAGTACTATTTTGGATTCTTCATCAATAACATCACTGCATATCCTTTATCTGGAACCCTTTAACTATTTGTAGCTGCACGTGGGCACAGGACCTTCCTAAAATATAAAATAAAAATAAAAATAAACATCTTTCAAGATTGGCTTACCATTGATATTCCATATTCTAATCGAACCATCCTTAGATGCGGTGATTATTTGCTCAGAGTTCGGGGTAAAGCATAACCAAGTCACTGCACTCTGTCACAAGTAATAAACATACAGATCATTGTCAAAATAGGATAGTGCTGAAAAAGACAGGTGGAAAGAAGGATGTTGGTAAACTTATTTAATTTCATTTTCAATTGCTTCCTAACAAGATTACACAATACTAAAAACAGATGCTATTTCATCATTTTTTGCCCAAATGAAAAACAACATTGTTGTACCCTTGAATAATCTCGAGTAACATAAGAAACTTAGAATATGGTAAAAGCAATTGAAAATTATGCATACAGCCTTCAAAGATTCATGCAAGAAAAACTAGAACAGATGCTAATATGTTTGGATGTGAAAACAGGAACATCATGTACATTCTTTTGTTTAAATTGTAAATATCGGATTAGGATCTGTGAACACAAGTGTAAATTGAATGGTGTTTCACAAAAATCCAACATTGGATTGATAAATTGATTCATGCACGTCATGCTCATGAAATTTCATTAATCCAAGATCTTCTAATAAATGACAATATAAGATTGAACTGCACCTAAATATATGAAACTAATGTACAATACTACAATACACCTCTCAGACAAATAATACAATGCATTTGAATGAAAATATAATCTAGAATTTTTTCACTTGAAAAATTGATATATGTGAAAATGAAGCCATAATTATATTTCAAATCCAAAAAGTAATAATACTAATATTAAACCTTATGCCCCTTAAGCTGCATAACTTTTGAAACTTCCTTGGCAGATCCATCCTTCGCATATACAATCTCCCAGACCTGCCAGACATTGTAATCACGCAGAAGTGGAGAAACATTAAGCATTCAAAATAACAGAAGCAGTAATATTCTGATAAAAGTTGTCACTGGGAAAACATAATTAAAGAATATGCATTACTTATACTGTAGATGTCTTAAGAAGCTCCCTTAGGTCAAACAAAGTATTAAACAAACCATATTAATCTCTACTCATATCAAAGATGAAATAAAAGTGGTAACAGTATTGACCTCAGTTTGATAAATCTTGCTATATTCACCCTCCATTAATTTCACTTACGAAAACCACAAATGACACAAAACTAAGCAATCAAAGAATGTTAGTTTAACTGATTTTGGCATTTGCAAGTTGTCCAGCGCAGTTTCAATTGACATCAATCATAGCACTTGCATCAATGTTCTTCCCGGTCTTCAGTCACTCCACAACAAACTCACTACATGTCGGTTAGCTATTCCCCCTTCTCCAGTGGTGGTTTTGAATTTAATGTTTGAAAGTGCCAAAATAAATTTTATTTATATATGATTTCATTTATTTATTTGTTTGATAATATTACATTCATAAGATGATATGCACAAAAAATGTTATAAAAAATTTGCTATTATAAGTATTTATTCTTATATAATTACCCATATGTTAAAAATATATATTATATACTAAATTGATTTATTTGATGAAATATCAAATAATTGCTAAATTTTATTTGACAGTGTGTACACACATAAACACTTATTTTAAATTGATTAAATCGTATTATTTCAATAGTTATGCACATCAATTTTTTTTTAAAAAAAAAAAGCAAACATTCATAGTCCTTAAGATGTATATGTCAACATGTTAGTTTCTAAGATTTTAAAAGTTTAGGTTACTCTCTAAGGGTATGTTCAAATATTAAATGACTTATAAAAAAATTATTGGAGTTGAAATTTTTATTCAATTTCAAGATTAATAAAATTTAATTATTGTTAATAAATTATTAAAGATAATAAACACATAAACATTTTAATTATTATTCTTATTCGGGCTCAAATCGGTAGGACTACTTTGGGTGGCAAGCTCTCCCAACCAAGATTTAACAATATTGGGTCCCATGGAACTCAAAACCACATGTTAAGTTAAAATAACCCGTGCTAGCTGATCATATGGCTTGGTGGTATTTTTTTAGTTTAACTAAAGGTATTCTCCACCAAAGGCAATCTTGTTTGATCTAGAACATTCACATCATGGTGGGACTTTGTGGTATTTTATCATTAAAAGGCATATATATATATTAACAGGGATTGCTTTTCTGTATTTTATCAAGAGTCACTCAGGTAGAATTTGAAATAGTGTTGCCATCTAACTGTTAGATTGAATACAGCTTACACTCATTTTAGTCAATTTTGTTCAATATATGCATGTATTCAAAGAATTGAGAAAACTTAAGGGATCCCTCTGGTCCCAACTACGGTCCGCCACTGCCCTTCTCACTCCTTTTTCCTTTCTGCAAACTACCCCTTATATTCCCAGCTTTTGCAATTGCTTTTCTACCTAAATAAACAAAAACAGATTGGTTGAGTTTCTAGACTCAAGTTTCCTCCTCTATCCATTTTTACTCATCAGAGGCCACGTTATTGAAAATCACTTGGGCCCAAAATTGCAGATTAACTATTGATAAAGTTAAATTAGTTGTGAATAATATGCATGGGCATACAGAGAGAATTAGATAGTTAGATGGAGCAGAGGGATTGAGCACAACAGTCAAGGAAGGTAGTTGGATATACAAAAGCAAGAAAATAATATGAAGCATGGCAAGTGGCTTTCAAGTTATAGTGCAAAGATATTGTATTGTTATTAAAAAAGTGCAGAGATATTTTACTGTGAGATTACCAACCTCACCGAGGAATATCTACGGCAACATTTTCAAACAAACATACAATAGAAATAAAAATAACCCTTTTGAGTCAGGTAACATATTTGCAGGTTGCTTATTCCCTTTTTCAATTGAATTGTATGAACTACAAGAAGACATTTTTCAAGATCAATGCCAAATGCATTAAATCAAACTGGGTGAAACATTGCCGCTAAGGTGATGATACAGTGATACAAACTAAATCTGGAATTCCAACCAAGCTAGTGCCCAGTAAGAAACAGGAGAGGAAGCTCAGTGGCTAGTGGCTATCTAATACTGCACAATACTAGCTCTGCAGGCATGTTATCATATATCCGTAAATCCTAATAAATTAAATAGATTTTCTCATTCGAGCTCACCTTCACATCTGCAGTAAATGCTGCAGCTGCAATAAAACGACCATTGGGTGATATAGCAGCCATGTTATTTTTCAATTGATTTGTATCCACATGCCCCACATTCTTCCCAGATTTTCCATGCCAAAGAATGATGTCAGTCCCTGATATGGAAATCAAATTTTAGGAGTTTGAAAACCAACATCAGCACAAGACAGTGACCAAAATTTCATTGGTAATTAGAGATGAACAATATAAAATATAGCATGTTTGATTTAGGAGCGGCAGAAATTTCATGCCAGATACAAATTTTAGGTAGCAATTTAATGTTTCCACTCAAAGGTACCTCATTAGGTGATGTAAGACAGTATTTCAGAGGCCAAATATTTAGATTTAGAGAAGCGAGGGTAAAAAAGCAGAAATGTATACTCTATTCAAATCACTTATCTTTACCCAAGGAGCACTTCATTTTACACAAGCTACTTCTAATTAAAATTGAAATTCCCTTCATAATTTTCATATATGGCTAGTTGAGAACCCCCGATCATATAAATTATGACAGAGCATTTTCTCTGTGGACTCCAAAGGGAAACAAAGTCATAAAGATACCTTCTGAACATGAGGCAATAATTGTACTTCCATCAGCACTGCCATAAGTTGCAGAGGCTCCAAACAGAGTCAATATTGCTCTTTTATCATGAACTTTGTGGTGTTCCCACTTAATTTCTGGGAGAGGAAGCTTGCTTTGTTTTTTATCTTCAGAAGTTTTAGGTTTCTCTTCTTTATACATGTATAATGAACTACCAGAAAGAGTATGAGTTGCCACAACAATGGATGATGCATCATCAGAAAATGCAACTGCTGTTGGATGACCACCAGCAGGTAAATTAATTCTTAGAAACCTGCAAAAGAATTCAGGGAAAAAAATTTATGGATATGGAATAGATTGACATCGAGTTGATATGTATATCCAGAGTGTCTTCAAATTCACATACTTGAAACTTTTACTTGAAGCATCATCCAGCTTAAAGACTCGCAAAACTCCATCAGCACAAGCTGTTTACACAGACAATGTATTGTAAGAGGGTAAGAAAAAAGTTTCATATAATGCTCATACAAGAGTGAAAAACAAAACAAAACCACTTAAACACCACATTGCCACCACTCATTTGAATAATGCACAGAGAAAAATAGAACAATAAAAGACAGATATCTGAACTCAGCATTGCCATGGAAATTGAAGGATGATTATGTTTTTTTAATTCTATGGAATAGCAATTAAGGGACGGAGGAATAAGTGTCAGGAAGCATGGGAACCAAGGTCAAAGCCAGGTACTGTATCCTTGCCGTCATGCACCAATTGTCTCACAGGACGAAGGATAGTCATGTTTAAAAGGCAGTAAACTAAGAATACAATTACATTACATATATTAAACGTGAACAAATAAGTGTGAATACCCGTTGCCAAATTTCGTGCATCAGGGGAGAAGCATATCCCTGTAACTGCATCACCATGGCCTTTCAAGGTATTCAAATCCAACGGATGATGCCGCTTGATTGGATCCTAAATGTTACAGGGAAAAAAACAGAAGGTTACGCCCAGCAAAATAAAATAAAACTAATCATACCAAATTTGCATGGGCAGCCCTCCGACTACCAAAAAAAAACCATGTGGTTCATTGGTAACGCTTCTCACAAACTCATTGAATTCAAATTTCTCAAAACAAACAAAACACCATTAGCATTACCAAGGCTCATTTTAACGACAAAAATGAGAATTCCCCATCTACTAATTCAGAAATTAACTTTAACTTTCCACAAAATCATACTCAATAACACTAGCAAAAGTACTGAATGACCAGTAAGCAAGCACCAATGAAATCCAAACCCCAGAAGAAAAAGCAAGCTTTTTTCCTTAAATACCAAAAACCCAGTATCAGAATCCAAAGCCCATCAATCGAACATGCAATGCGCGAAAAGGGTAGAAATGGAATTGGAAAAGGGGAGAAAGGAAAGACCTTGTCAGAGGAATGGGGTTTGGAGAGAGGCTTTTTGGGATGGGGTTTGGAAGAGATGGGATTTGGATTCGGATTCGGATTCGGATTTGCGATTGATCGGACTTCGGATTGGCGTTTGCTGAAGTAGGAGTTGAAGAAGAGGAAGGCGATGATGGCACCCAACACGAGCGATAATGCCACAACAGGTAACAGTGGATCCATTGTTAGTTACGAGAGTTGAGTTTGAGAAGACGAGGGTTTGATTTGGTTATTGTTACGGGTGGGAGAACAGAACAGAACCCTGTTGTTGCAGTTACCTAGAATCGGATTTGGTAGGATTCGGTTAATTTTGAATCAACTTGTTGTTATTCATAAAATATAAATATAAATAATAACTTATTTTTACTTAATAATACGGTTGGTTTGCTCGGATTCGGTTAATTGCGGTTCTCGGTTTTTTCGGTCGAGTTTTTTGGTTAAATTTCTTAGGAAAGTTTGATTTTTATTTTTTGTCAAACGTCTTTGCATATAAAAACATTTCAAAAATGAATATATCGCTGAAATATACATAAGCCCAAAATGAATATATCGCTAAAATATATATTCTAATTCCTTAAGTAATGTAATGTAATCCATTAACCAATAATAACAACCACCGCACCAAATCCCTAAGCAATTGGTCAGGTATGGGTATCACCGGGTTTAATTTTTTTAACGCGAACCCATCCGTTCTTAGTCAGAATAAATCATTTAAATGACCTATTTTTACCCACAACTCATTACAAATCGACCCGTTCCTATTTTCAAAATTGGGCATCTCAGGTTCACACGGATAACCTAGGTGGATTCTTAATTCATTATAACATTAACACATGTTCTTTAGTTTCTCATTTTGTTCACATTGTATTATTAGATCTTTTAAGCTTTTAAAATTACTCATTAACTCATTATTAGGTTTTCTAATCTTTAAAAATTAACTCATTAACCCATTAGGTATTTCAAACTTATATATTCTATGAAGATATTAGGTTCATAAACTTTAACTGTTACTGACATCAATTTTTACTTATGACATGTTTAATGACATGTGTCACACTATATAAATGTCAAGATGAACTTAAAAGGCACATGTTTCCATAGTTCACAATGTTAGAAATCTAATAACATGAATTTAAATATTTGATATACTAACTAATACATTTATCTTTCCCTATATACCACCCACCTTCCTTACTTAAGATCACAATCTTGAACCATCACCACCACTTTGACGCTACTCCTAATGATGAACTGTCGTCTATCCATCATTATTCTCTTAATCAACCAAACAAAAACACCTTGAAATCCTATCAATCCAAGTATCAACAAAAATTTCCTCAACAAAACATAATAAATTCAAAACAAATTGGAGCATAACCCTTTCCAAAATGGTAGCGCAACGGTGATGGTTGTCACCTCCTCCCGGAGTATCTAGATTAATCTCCGGAGATCACATTGCGGTGTCTCGTCTAAATTCTCAGAATTAACTTTCATGGTTTAATGAAATTAGAGAAATTTTTTTGCAAAGACTCACGAATAGACCGACCCTAACTATAGGTCCCTAACAGAGTATCTTTCATTTCCCATATATGACGATATGAGTAAGGACTCAAAAAATACCCATTTTAGGGCATTACTCACACAATATAACCATAATGTCAAAAACCAGAATCATTGAAGTTTAAACAGGTCCTAGACATAAAGAGAATTAATTTCTCAATATTATACCATGACAAGAATTAAACTAAACCTCCAGTGAGGTGTCACCTACCTATCCACTATCAGTCAGATAAAAAATCTTAGTGTTTGGTATCACATGAAACTGTTTGCCAAATTAAGTCACTCAAAGGGCTATGCATAAACTTTAAATATCCAAAAAACTATGGAAATTATATAATCATTTCAGCAACACCACAAGATAATTAATTTACAAATCCTTTCACTTTGGCATTGCATTCTTCCAGCTCTCAGCTCACTAAGCAGCATTGTCACCTTGAAAACTCACTAAAATGAAATTTGAGGGGTGAGTACCACTCTAAGCAGTAAATAGTAATCTTACACATAAATAAGATTTACCCATCGGGTTATATATTTCAAGACATCAAAATCATAGCACAATGACATAGAAATTATCAGAACCATAACTCAAATATCAATCCAATTCCATACAGTGTCAAATATATATTAATCGTCGATTCATCATTTCAATAGCAAACGTCACCATAATACCTCCAAACTTCCATCAACTAACTATACATCAATACTCTCATACTCTTAAATGCAGTATCTGAATGTCAGGACTTTGAAAGTCATATTCTTTTTAAATGCATAAAAGCATGTAATGCGAATTCGACTTCATAATAAGGCAAATCGTAATGCTAAAGGATAATCCACACAACAAATCATAGTGTTAGAAAGTGGTGGATATCCAGGTAACCACACAACAAATCGTACTGTTGTAATCGGTGGTACCTTGAGGACTGCACAACAAATCGTAGTGCTATAATCAACAGTCTCAAACAACAAATCGTAGTGCTGAGCAAATCGTAGTGTATCAATTATGCATATGATGTCATGATAATGCAAAATGCATGGATGTGAATCGTAACACATATATAATCCTTCAGCATCATATTCTAGCTCCACTAACCCCAATATAATTTCAAATCATCAATCATCACTTTATCATTTATCAACTCAATCAATTAGATCCATCAATACCACAACCAATATAATCAATCAATATATTCATAACATCATACAGGTCATTCTAGTAACACATCAGTCAGGCAGTTAATGGCAATCACACCATCAAGTATATATATATATATATATATATATATATATATATATATAAGTTTCAAGAATCGCCAATAAAAACATATATCAGCATATTAGTTTTCAGCAGACATATAGCGTCACCACAAGGCGTAACCAAAAACAATTCAATTACCATCATATCATCAATACTCTTTCCTTGTTATTGGGGAGGATGATGTAACGTCCTAGGTTATTTTTGCATTTAGTTTTATTCAAACGATTACATCTTACGATAAATTTTTCCTTTTCTTGAAAATTAATCGAGGTTTAGTGAAATAGCATTTATTTTTACTGACTTATTCAAGTGACAGCAGTCACAGTTAGATTAAATAAATGATTCCGTTAACCAAAGGGTTGTCATAGCTACCATGAGAGCATATGTAAATGTCAGTGATATATTTTAAAATATAGATTTGTATCCGGTCCGGTCTTGGTTAAACACAACTAATAATAATGCTCGGAAGTTCTTATACACACATATAACTCTATAGAGAGTCACTCAAAGTCACTCGGACCCTGGCACCGATCTCCCCCTTGGCGCGACTCCATGGCTCCTTCCCCCTCCCTATCACTGGTTACTAAAAAAAAAAGGGTAAGGGTGAGTGTTTGGCATTGTAATTAATATAGAATGGAACTTACAAATATACATACATAATTATATATATACATCAAGCATCATTCGAAAGTAAGCACAGTTTACACAACAAGTACGTCATTTGCAACCATCAAAGGGGTTAGCCCATATTTAACAAGATATCAATTTTTCACTCGGAAATCTATCAAATTACACATAGAAACACAGTGTATTACATAAGAAAACTATATTAACCCAACCAAGCAATTCCATCACATTCATCACAATCACCACTGACTCTCATACAATCTGACTCCTAGTATCCGGATACTAAAGGATTGGCCTTCAGCTGGGGGTCCTACTTGACACCCCGTGAACCCTGCTTGGTTCACCGAGTCCTGCTTGACTCTCCACCTCGACCACTGGGTCCTACTTGACCACTGGGTAGCTCAACTGGGCACGAAAACCACGGGAGCCGGAAATGAGGGGCTATCATATACCGTCGGCCATCCCACACCACATAGTCATTCAACAGTTTACCTTTCACATAATAATATCAATTCCTCATCACTCGGGTAGCCTGCTTGCTAACCCGACGTCACATAACACTGATCATTTCAACATTAGATATCACAAGATCATAACATGATAAACTCAACCACACCCGATCCTCCACTAATTAATGTACCCAGTCACACATGCACAAGCATAAACACACAACTACGTTTAGCAACATTTTCCTTAACCTGCTTACACTACCTCAATGACCTGAATAAGAAGCGAGTCCTATTCTAATTAATTATAACCCGAACACCCCCCTTACTTTGGTTCCACGCTTCGATAATCTGCTCTCTGTGTCGATTCCTTCCTCTGAGCACTGGTTTCGCAGTCTCAGCTCCGTCACTCAGTCTTCCGTTGCTTAACCTACTACCTACGGATCATAAAGTACAGCTCGTCACTTCAACGCCCCTTAGTTCATGGACTGCATTTGGGCTCACACTCACCAGAGGAGTGGAGAACAGCCTCGAATATAGCCATGCATGGCCCTTAACCGCCAAAGAATAAAAGGGATAAGGGAATCACAATTGGAACGGATCAGTAGACTCACCTTGAAGCCTCGATCACAGGAATGGGATTCAGTTGAAGTTCAGACACAAGTGGAGTCCCTCCCCAACGCATGCAACTCAACGTTAAGAGAGGAGAAAACAAAAGAGAAGGGACAGACCAGCAGCAGAGGTAACTCACAAATAATGAAGAGGGAAGGAAGAGAACCTTCTTATATATATATAAAGCTCATGGGCAAGATCGTCTTTTCCTTTATTTTATTTGTATTCTCACTAAATTTTAATCAATTTCACCATATTAAACTATTTCATAGTTATCAAATCAATTACACTTATTTATTCCCTCAACGTTTAATTATTCACAATTCTCTAATACTTCGCAAGAGTATAGGCCCAATGTGAATACCGGCCCCCCGGCGTCCTAGCTTAGTGTTCATACCTCGGAAATCCGAGCTACAACCTGAGAGGTCGGATATCTCATCCGTGCTCACCTCTTGGTTACCTACACCCGTTGTTTCAGTCATTATGAGGTTAATCCGGGCTATGACCCCGAGTGAGGCACTCTCCTCACATCGGTTTGGACCAAACCACCTGGCCCTGTCCGCTCTTCTCTTACACTCCCGATCTTCAACTCCGCCTGCCCGCTCTTTTGAGACCGATCTCGACACCGGCTTTCCCGTCTCTGGCTCAGACAGAACAAATATTAAATAAAACTTCTAAAACATTTACTAACATTTCCCATTTCTTATAATTCTCATTAAAACATCAGGGATGTTACATCCACCCCCCCTAAAAGGAGATTTCGTCCCCGAAATCAGTGTTCCGGTTGGAAAAGATGAGGGTACATTCGTCTCATATCGGATTCTAACTCCCAAGTGTAGTTCTTCCAATGTAAATTCTGCCACTTCACCTTCACCAGCGGTACCTCCTTGTTCCCTAACCGTTTGGTTTGATGCTCTTCAATGCTGATTGGTACCGCCTCCACCGTCAGGTTCTCCTTCACTTCAATGGAGTCACTCGGTACAATCATGGTATCACACGGAATGTAGGCTCGAAGTTGCGATACGTGGAACACGTTGTGAATGTTAGTCAACGATTGGGGAAAATCCAGTCGATAAGCGACTTCACCAATCCGTTCTAGTATTTGGTATGGTCCAATATACTTCGGATTAAGCTTTTGGCTCTTTAAAATTCGACTTACACCCTTAGTCGGTGAAATCCTTAGGAACACCCAATCACCCACTTGGAATTCAAGGGGTCTATGCCGATTATCATAATAGCTCTTTTGTCGGTCTTGAGCAATTTTTATCTTCTCTCGGATTAAAGCGATTTGCTCGTTCATCTCTTGAATCATCTCAGGCCCCAGATGAAAGGCATCGCCGTTCTCATTCCAACATAATAGAGTACGACATTTCCGACCATAAAGAGCTTCGTATGGAGCCATCCCAATGCTGCTATGGTAACTGTTATTATATGCAAACTCTACCAAGGGCAAGTATTTCTCCCATGATCCGCCCTGTTCCAGTACACATGCCCTTAACATATCTTTAAGAGTCTGTATAGTCCGTTCTGATTGGCCATCGGTCTGGGGATGGTAGGCTGAGCTCAGTTTGAGCTCAGTACCCAGTTGTTGTTGCAAACTCCCCCAAAACCTCGAAGTGAATCGGGGATCCCGATCGAAGATAATGCTTGAGGGCACACCATGCAGTCGTACAACTTCTGCAACGTACAACTTAGCTAATCGATCTAGCGACCACTTCATATTTATTGCCAGGAAATACGCACTTTTGGTTAGTCGATCAACAATCACCCAAATCGCGTTGTATTCGGTTCGAGTGCGAGGCAGTCCGGATACGAAGTCCATGGTGATACCTTCCCACTTCCAGATCGGAATTTCTGGAGGTCGAAGCAAACCTGGAGGTCGTTGGTGCTCAACTTTGCACTTCTGGCATATCACACAGGATTTCACATACTCGATTATTACCTTCTTCATGCTTGGCCACCAGAATTCTTTTTCTTCAAATCATGATACATTTTTTTTTGTAACACCAGGATGAATGCTAAAAGAACTTCTATGTGCTTCAGCTAACACGACTTGTCTGAAATCGCCTTTTGCAGGCACCACAACTCGGTTTCTGAACCGCCAAATTCCATCGTTGCCTCTGGTTAATTTCATATCCTTGCCTTTTGCTTGAGTGTCAAGCAATTCCAGCAACTCTTCATCGTCCTCTTGTGCTACAGCTAAACATTCCAAAGGCTCATTGGAGATCTTCAGCATTCCAACTATCATTTGATCTGGGGCATTTATAACAACCCCTAATATTCATATCACAAAATTTTCCCAATAATTCTTGTTCTTTACCCATCAAGAAGGCTGCATGTAATACATTTCTACTTAAGGCATCAGTCACAATATTTTCTTTCCCAAGATGGTACTTCAAATCAAAATCATACTCTTTCAGATATTCCACTCATCTCCTCTGTCTCATGTTTAATTCTTTCTGATCGAATAAGTATTTCAACTCTTAGGGTTACTAAATACCACAAAACAAGAACCCTGTAAATAATGACGCCAGATTTTTAATGTAAATACCACTGCTGCAAGCTCCAATTCATGAGTGGGGTGATTCTGTTCATGTGGTCTCAATTATCTTAAAGCATAGGCAATCTATCTGTCATCCAGCATCAGTACACATCCTAAACCAAACTTAGATGCTTCACACTATACTATAAACTCCTTCATCATATTAAGTAGTGTAAGCACTAGTGCAGAAGTCAAGCATTGCTTCACAGTTTGGAAACCTAATTCGCATTTTCTCGGCCACATGACCGGACTCTCCTTTGGTTTATCTTATTTCCTTAATTCCTATCGATACTTCATCAATTCCTCACTAAGTGTACCTTAGGAGGGACTCGAGCTATCCAATTTCCTTTCAAAGAAATCTAGCAATAATTCATAATAACTACCATGCCACAATATTTACTTGTCTATACTCATTATTCGTCAGTTACCAAACCTCATCTCTATTTATTCCTCATTTCTAATCATTTACCAATTTCAGAAATACGAACCATACATTTCTCTTTTCTAAATCTGATCACCCAAGATTGGTCACAATATGTCTATCTCCTTGACTCCACATGATCTCGACTACCAGTGCAACTACCTGAGGTGATCAGTCTCAGGAGTTCAACACTCTGTAGTTAAGTCATGTGAAAGTCGGGTATACAATCCAACTATTTATATCATCGATCGATATGCAAACTGTTTACACCACAATTCATTTCCCTATGTCTATTGGCAACTCTATATTGAATTAGTGTTAAAAGGAACCCACGGTGGCCAGTCGCTATGATTCCCATGTAACACTAATATCAATGCAAAGTCCAAACGACTAGGTAAAACTTCTCTTCGTTCTCATTATCTATCTATTCAATTACTTCTTAATCACTTCCTTTTAATGTCATCCATTCATTACTTCTCTTATCATGTACGTAGCGATCCAATGTACATATACTTCACTTGACCATCATTCATATGATACATCCTCCTAGTCCTTTCCTGAGTAAAATATCGCCTCGCCAATTATATCACTGAAAATTATTACTAGCTACTCTGCGTTTATTACCTTCAACTTGTACAGGTATTCTTACACCGTCATTCATCAATTACTCATAATTTCTCTTAATATCCATTAATCAATCGTCTAACAATAGGAATATGACATACCTATAGCACTTAATTAAATCTGCTTCATAAAAACAATATAGGAGGTTCACCCCCCCTAAAGTTAACCTTACGACAACGTTGTTAATTCACATTACATCATCATTCATCCATTCAATCCTCTATCCTCCAACTTCATAAAATCAACATTCTTTAATCACAAGTACCATTGCACCTAATCTCTTAAACTACGTCCAACCATCATCTCTTGATTTATTCATAAACCCCTTCTATTTACTCATACCACCAATGGTTCTTTAACTTTGAACTCAATACAAGACAGTTTATTACTACAATTCATTCCTTTATCCTGAGGGTTTTCGTATTGTCCATCAAGTAGATTCAACACCAAAAAAAATGAGCAACTAACATCTATCATCGTTCATACAAGGTAGAAGGATATAGGGAATTCACCCTTCCCAAGAATAATTATATTAGGGCATTCGTCAACTTATTTCATTCTATGCATTATCAAACTTCAGTATTCAAACAGACTTATAGTTACCAACACACTTACCATTCTCATTTCACTACAAGAGTTAACCTTTATGAGTTATACCTATTTGTAGATGTCCACTTCAACACGCACACACATATATATATATATGCTTACTTTAAATATCATTTCCAATTCAATTTGTCATTCGTGTGTTTCATCTCTGTCCTATCTCGCCTAATATTTGTAGGGTGGACTAGATTCAGTCCTATTCATCATTTACAAAAATTTCAAGGAGAGGTCATCTCCTCCCACCAAAACTAGTTTTTTCGGCCATTTAGTAATTCTACAATGAGCAAACACATCACCATTAATAACCAAGGTCAGCCAAGGAATCGGAAATTTACCTTATATACATAGAATACTACGCCAGTGGAGTGCCAAGGGAACGATGCCAGACCACACACACAATCATGGTACAACGAAATACAATCAACCTTCATAAGACTAACACAATCACTAGACCGACCCATACACCGGCTCTAGAAAGAACCGCTCTGATACCAAGTGTAACGTCCTAGGTTATTTTTGCATTTAGTTTTATTCAAACGATTACATCTTACGATAAATTTTTCCTTTTCTTGAAAATTAATCAAGGTTTAATGAAATAGTATTTATTTTTATTGACTTATTCAAGTGACAGCAGTCACAGTTAGATTAAATAAATGATTCCGTTAACCAAAGGGTTGTCATAGCTACCATGAGAGCATATGTAAATGTCAGTGATATATTTTAAAATATAGATTTGTATCCGGTCCGGTCTTGGTTAAACACAACTAATAATAATGCTCGGAAGTTCTTATACACACATATAACTCTATAGAGAGTCACTCAAAGTCACTCGGACCCTGGCACCGATCTCCCCCTTGGCGCGACTCCATGGCTCCTTCCCCCTCCCTATCACTGGTTACTAAAAAAAAAAGGGCAAGGGTGAGTGTTTGGCATTGTAATTAATATAGAATGGAACTTACAAATATACATACATAATTATATATATACATCAAGCATCATTCGAAAGTAAGCACAGTTTACACAACAAGTACGTCATTTGCAACCATCAAAGGGGTTAGCCCATATTTAACAAGATATCAATTTTTCACTCGGAAATCTATCAAATTACACATAGAAACACAGTGTATTACATACGAAAACTATATTAACCCAACCAAGCAATTCCATCACATTCATCACAATCACCACTGACTCTCATACAATCTGACTCCTAGTATCCGGATACTAAAGGATTGGCCTTCAGCTGGGGGTCCTACTTGACACCCCGTGAACCCTGCTTGGTTCACCGAGTCCTGCTTGACTCTCCACCTCGACCACTGGGTCCTACTTGACCACTGGGTAGCTCAACTGGGCACGAAAACCACGGGAGCCGGAAATGAGGGGCTATCATATACCATCGGCCATCCCACACCACATAGTCATTCAACAGTTTACCTTTCACATAATAATATCAATTCCTCATCACTCGGGTAGCCTGCTTGCTAACCCGACGTCACATAACACTGATCATTTCAATATTAGATATCACAAGATCATAACATGATAAACTCAACCACACCCGATCCTCCACTAATTAATGTACCCAGTCACACATGCACAAGCATAAACACACAACTACGTTTAGCAACATTTTCCTTAACCTGCTTACACTACCATCAATTACACTTATTTATTCCCTCAACGTTTAATTATTCACAATTCTCTAATACTTCGCAAGAGTATAGGCCCAATATGAATACCGGCCCCCCGGCGTCCTAGCTTAGTGTTCATACCTTGGAAATCCGAGCTACAACCTGAGAGGTCGGATATCTCATCCGTGCTCACCTATTGGTTACCTACACCCGTTGTTTCAGTCATTATGAGGTTAATCCGGGCTATGACCCCGAGTGAGGCACTCTCCTCATATCGGTTTGGACCAAACCACCTGGCTCTGTCCGCTCTTCTCTTACACTCCCGATCTTCAACTCCGCCTGCCCGCTCTTCTGAGACCGATCTCGACACCGGCTTTCCCGTCTCTGGCTCAGACAGAACAAATATTAAATAAAACTTCTAAAACATTTACTAACATTTCCCATTTCTTATAATTCTCATTAAAACATCAGGGATGTTACAGATGATCTCCAAAAGACTAGAATATGTATCCTAATGGCATGTGCAATTTCCCATAGAGAATGATAAGTTATTATTTATGGATTTCCATGGACATTGGTTGGTATTTATGTAAAATGTGTGGTGGAGTTGTTTCGATGGTTAAAGAACTTTCGAAGGAAGCCAACATGGGGTTGCACCATAAATTTTCAACAAGGTTTCGATGTGTTAGATGAAAAATTATTGGAATTGCCTTGTTCCAAGTAGTTATACTCTTTATGGTGAAGAATGTTTGTTCTTTTAAACAATGTTTGTTGGTAAAAACAATGATTATTGGTTTAGACAATGAAAGGAAAAGATAATCGATTAAGACAATGGAAATATTATTGTCGGTGTAGAGAATGAAAACAAGTATAATGGTGGACTTAGGTTAGGATTCTTGTATAGAGAACTTCCACTCAAGGGGGATATTAGGTCCAAGTTTATTTAAGGCAAACTTTTTGTTTTTTTAGTGAAAGTGATTTGCACTTGGGTGGCTATAAATAGAGGTAGCAAGAGCAGATGAAAGGCACTGAGGAATAAGGGAAGAAAAAATTAGAGTTATTAGAGTTCTTGTAGTGAGAGAAAATATAGTGTTAAGTAAATTCTGTGTGTGTTAGAAAAATACACCGAGTTTTGGTATTGTCGGAATAAAAGTGAGTTTTACTAGGAAACACCATATTTTGTATCTTTGGTATAAAAGAGTGTGGGGAGGATATAATAATTATCCTTATTATAGTGAAATCTTTTTTCTAAGCTTGTTACATTTGCGTATTGATGGCATATACTCGAAAGGACTTTAAGTTTTTCTCTATTGTTATACTTGTAACAGCCCAATTTTTAATTAAATTTGAAGCGGTAATTAAACAGTGAAAAAAATTAAAATTTCTCAAAAAAATAAGAAATGAATCCTAGAAAATAGGAAATTGAATTTTGAATATAAGGATATTTTTAGTCTGACTTAAAACGAAATTAAACAAAAATGGAACGTAGAATAAAATAAAATAATAAATAAAATAAAAATCTTCCACAGTAATCTGCTACAGTAATCTGCTACAGTACCTGCTACAGTAAATTGCTACAGTATCTGTCACATAAAAAAGAACTTGCATAGTAACTTCGCGAGAATTCTTCCTTCTTCGCACCGCCTCATGTCACTTCGATTTGCTACAGTGATTTGCTACAGTGATTTGCTATAGTAACCGCCATTGGAAGCCTATAAATAAGGCTCCAACCTTCTAAATTTCTTCAAAACCAAAAACATTACCAATTCCACAACCTTTCATCTCCCTCTTCAAGCTTTCAAAACCTTCATTTACCATACTCAAACTCTTTAATTTTGCATAAGAAGAAACTACACAAACTTGAAGATTTGAGGAAATACAAGGGAGTTTAGCATAAGGAAAGCTTAGGGATCTTCAATTGAGGTAAGAAAGAGGAGATAGGATATTAAATACATAGAAATTAAGTTAGAATTGCTTGCTTAATTGTTTGGAAACTCATTTAGCTAGATTTTAATTTAATTTGAATTAAATTATGAAATTGATGCCAAATAGTTTGGAATATGATATATGATATGTTTCTAATGTTGTATGATGATTTGGAACCAATTGGCATATTTAATTTGCAATTAAAATCATTAAAACAGCAAAAACAGAGGGAAACAGAGTGTTGTCTTCATATATGGATTATACTTGTAAATATGATAAATGTCGTATCTTCTTGAATTTTACCATAAATTCTTATTGTTAAATTATGAATAAATTTAATGATATAAATTTACTGCATTCATGCATCATATGCATTGGCCGTTCAAAGAATCCGCAGGGGGTTCTTTGAGGGGGTTCCCGGTGGGGGAACGCGCTCTGTTGAGCAACAGACCTCTGCGGTGGTTTTATACCACGGTCGTCTTAAGGGCTAAGGAGTGTGTCCTTAAGGGGGGTCCCGCAACACTTGTTTTTGATATGATTGTATTGTTATCCGATGTTGGTGTTGCATTATGGGGCGCGGTATCGGTTGGATATCCGTAAAAAATATTATTGCTGAAAAATCACTGCAGATGTTCCCACCAGAATGGATCCATCATGCATTTTCATTCATATAAAGAATGGAATATTAATATAAATATATTACAAAATACGTGTTTGGCATCCACATCGCATAGCATCATACTTGTGATTGTGTATGTTCTAATCTAATTTCTATTTATTTGATATTTTATCTGACTCTTTCTGTTACTTGTGGCAACCCTTTAGTGGTTAATCAGGAAGACATGTGACAAAGTGGATGTTGCTGAATATGGATGAATTATGAAGGCTTTTGATGATGATGCTTGCTTGCGTGACTATTATTGCTGTATTATGTATATGCTATATTTTGGTACTTTACATCTTTATATCTTATAAGATCTAGGTGTTTGTTGTAAAATATAATATGTATAAAACTCTAATGTTATGTATAATAATAAGAAGTTAATTATGAAAAGGTTGCACACTCTGATATTGTATTAGTAACCTCTGAAATCAGGTTGTGAATCTCTTGATAATTACCAGGTGAAAAATAAGTTATCCAAGAGATTTTATATGGTAACGGTAATTATCTTGGGATTTGCAAGTTGACTCCAGGGCGTTATAATACTCGTATTATAGAGTGTTATAAGATGTGAGTTTTAGAAAGTATATGTACCTGGGGTCATGGGGTGTGCTTTAGAGAGAGATTTTACGTGATGTAAACTTTTTCACATAATGTTATTATTTGGTTGTTGGTTTTGATAACGATCGTAGTTTTTCTCTAGTTTTGGAGTTTTTGATGTAAACATGTGTGGTGACTGTTCATTGCATATTTTATTTCTTCATGTTTTAAGGAAAATTCTATAAAGTAAATAGATCTAATTTCCTAACACGATTGTCATCCTTACTTTGGAGGACCAAATAGACTCTTTCTGTTTTTTTAATTCACACACACACCTTGTTTGTAACATCCTGCTTTTAATAATAGCTCTATTTTGTAATTTATAAAGCATGGAAGGTCTATATGTGTTAAACAATGAATAGAATACTTTATAAATGGTCTATTATACTTCAAAAAATTTTATTTTTTGGATGAAATTTAGAAATTTCATAGATTCTCATAGATAAGACTCAAATTCCGAGTCAAGTTCTTCAAAGGATTCACTCCAGAGTCAATTATTCCTAAGTGACTCGTTTCCGAGTCAAACATCCCAGGGAGACTCATTCCTGAGTCAAGCATATTCCAAAGACTCGTTTCTGAGTCAATTAGGATCAGAAGTTGCAATTCTGAACGAAGAAATTCCTATTGACAACATATATGTCTTGGGTCGGTTTAGAATCAATCTTAGCCGAGTGACAGAAACCGAGTGAGAAATCAAAGTACTTGAGTCGGTTTCAGAGGAATTTCGAGCGAGAACTGGTTGAGTCACTCAAGCAAGTGGGATTCCACTTGAGCGAGAAGGACCCTTGCTCGTTTGAGCAATCCGATGTCAGAAACCACCCGATGTCCTCTATCTCACATTGGAATGCTGATGAAAGAAAGAAAGGACCCAGTATGATGCAGACCGGATTGCGTCCGTCCAAGAAAAGAAGATAATAATGAGTGGAAAGGGTACGGCTTTCCTACAAAGCCAAGTGGAAAGCTTATTAATTGACCACAAGACTGAGTGACGTCTTGTTGGTTGCTGGACGGTGTAGTTTTCCAAACTGTTGGCTATTGGAAGTTGTTAGTTGCTTACTGAATAGTTGGATGGTAATTGAACTGTTCCTTATTGGCGGAGTAAAACTTAGGCGGAGTCACGTACCTTGGCGGAGTAAAACTTAGGCGGAGTCACGTACCTTGGCGGAGTAAAACTTAGGCGGAGTCACGTACCTTGGCGGAGTAAAACTTAGGCGGAGTCACGTACCTTGGCGGAGTAATGAGCTTAAACGGGGTCACACGTTTTAACAGAGTAATAAGCATAGGCGGAGTCTCATGCCTTGGCGGAGTAATAAGATTAGGCGGAGTCACACGTTTTGACGGAGTAATAAGCCTAGGCGGGGTCTCGTGCCTTGGCGGAGTAATAAGCATTGACGAGGTCAAATGCCTTGGCGGAGTAACGTGAACGTCTTTTAGGGCATGAATATTCCTTAAGAAACACTCAACACCGCCCTTCACTCTCAAGACCGCCCTCACACTCAATACCGCCCTCACACCCCACTCCGCCCTCACATGCAATACCAACCTCCTCAAATCCTCCAACATTGAACACCTTTTTAATTCCACTTCAACTAGTGATCAGCCCACTTAATCACATGAATCCAAAAATAAGTGGCACAACGAACCAATCACAGGGGAAAGTACATCCATTATAATACTTTTATATATTTTATCCCAATCAATGCAAAGCTGACTGTGAAAGGAATCAAAAGGCTCCATTATCCCACCTAATCCTCCAACCGATGTTCCCCACTCACTTTCTTATTATTAACCCAGTGATATGACTCTCAGAACACTCCTACATACGAACCACTTAGCAAATCACACACCCTTCTTCTTCTCATTTTATACGTTTAGAGGCTTTTCTTTCCATATTCATTTCTTCCACTGCGGACTGGAACGAGGAAACTACAAGACATATCTTGCTAAACAAAGGACTCCATTAAAGTAAGAGGGGACAGGGTTGTGAATATTTGTGAAATGGGTAGAGTTGTATGCTGTTCTAGAATTCCAGTTTTAATTTCGTATCTTGTTGCTAAATTTTGAAGCTTAAAACGTATGAATTTGACTCTGACTTCTTCATGAAAGTTGTAGATCTTTTTGTTATGTGAATTTTGATACCTGATTCAACTGATTTGGATATGTATAGCAAAAGTTATAGTCAAAATCCTACAGCATGACCGAGTGAAATGTTTAAGCTATGTTCTATGCATATTTTGATATTCTGGGAATTGTACATGCATAATCAGCCTTTGATGTCTCCACGAAAGTTGTAGATATACATGTTAGGGATTTATAGAAAGTGGTTTCAAGTTAAAAAGATGCTTGTAGCTCTAGTTATGCTTAAAATACAGAAGTGTGTTCATGATGCAAATCTGTTAACTATGAAATCCGAATCTTGTTTTCAATACTGGGAATTTTGTGGTATGAATTAGTTGTTGGTGTCTTCATGAAAGTTGTAGATAATTATGTTAATAGTATTTTAGAAGTGGTTTAATGTTAAAATCATTTGTGCAGCTCTAAAAACGTTGAAAATACTAATATATGTACGTTTTGAAAACTCACCTTGAGGCAGTGTGGTATTTCGTGGATAAATAATATTTCTGTTTGGAATTTGAAATTGTGTTCTTCATGAAAGTTGTAGACTATTATGTTATTGAACTATAGAAAGTGGAATCACCTAAAAAGGAGTTGATTTGCTCATAGTATGACTATTTTACTAATGCATGTCGCTGTTTGGAAATGCTGAAATTTACTTATGATGGTTATTATGGATAAGAATGATGTTTTCTCTATGAGTAATGATTTATTATTGAATTCTTGAGTGATTATGAATTATTATAAATGCTGTTGAGTATCACACAGTTAGTATATTATGATGGTGAATAATTATGAATGACATAATTAATATATATGTACATGAATGCCTTGTGGTTATTGACATGTGTGGTTGAAACAGTAAATCCATGATTTTATGAATTATTATATGTATTGTGTCCCTTGAGGACTTGTATTATCCAAGAGGTTTTGGAAATGTGGATATCATGGTATGTTAAATGATAAAGAGAATTAAAGGCATTCATGCATCATAAGCATTGGACGCATCATGGAATTTAGGGGTTCCGTGATTGCCTACCTTGGTGGGGGGTTACTCTATGATGAGTTAAGCCCTATTTTGTTGTGTGCCATGGAGTGTAGGGATTCATGGTCTATGTAAAGCCCTACTTATGATAATTGTGTACTTCGGTACTTAAGCGCCATGAAGTATAGGGATTCATGGTATATGCTAAAGCCCTAATTGTTTAAGCGCCATGAAGTATAGGGATTCATGGTATATGCTAAAGCCCTAATTGTTTAAGCGCCATGGAGTATAGGGATTCATGGTATATGTTAAAGCCCTAATTGTGTAAGCGTCATGGAGTATAGGGATTCATGGTATATGCTAAAGCCCTAATTGTGTAAGCGCCATGAAGTATAGGGATTCATGGTATATGCTAAAGCCCTATTGTGTAAGCGCCATGAAGTATAGAGATTTATGGTATATGCTAAAGCCCTAATTGTGTCTCTATGAGACTTTTACTGCAGTATTCCCACCAAACCAAATGGATCCAGCATGACATCATTTAACTAATTGAAGAATTATTAAATGGACTTGTTTGGCATATTCATCATATCATTATGAATTGTTGATTGTGTTTGTGCAATTATATCTATTTTATATTTATTCTATATTCTGTCTCACTCTTACATTAATTTTTACAGCAAATGACACGCAGAATGCAGAGTGATGCCATGATGAATGTCTATTTGAATTATTATCTGAATTTTGATTTTATGGGTTGTAATAAGTATAACATGTCATGTACCATTACTTTCTAAATCGTTTCCGCTACTTAAGTATTTTCTTGAATTTAATTATTCACGTCTAGCATGTATGATAATTTTTCCGCTGTTATCAACTGTTACATAAACTCTGAAATAAATTGATGAATTTTAAAATGATCTTTCAAAAAAGCGAAAAATTTATTCAAAAATTTTAATCAACGTTTCGGGGCGTTACAATGTTGGTATCAGAGCATTTTCAAAAATTCAGGACCAATTACTATGATATGTATTGATTCTTGATATACTATGTGAATTGTTTGATTAATTGTTTGAGAATATGTCTTATATGTGCTATATGACTTGTGCCTGACTGATAAACTGCAAAGTGATTTGTTTGATTACTAGCTTGATGATATGATAAATGTGCGTTATATGACTTATTGCTTATCTGATAAATTGTAGTTACGTTATAATATTATATATATATATATATACATACGATATATTTTCCCATAGGATTAGTATAAATCAAACCATGAATATAGGATGACAAGGAACGAGAATGACGCTATGGCAGCTGCTATCAACCATTTGGCTGAAGCTATAGAAAGGCAGAATCAACTAAGAATTTTCGAAGAAAATCACCAAGACAGATTGGCACGAGAAGAGATTAATAGACAACTGAAACCTCAGTCAACTACCTTCAAAAGGAGAGGATCATTTTATCTAAATTGTTTCAAGGGAGGATCATCATCTTCTTCTGAAAAACGTAACAATCATGTGAATATAAAGTGTCATAAGTACAAAGGTAATCACCATGTACGTGATTGCAATAGACGCTTAGAAAAATATCACTTGCTATCAATGCAATCAGAAGGGGCACATCAGCCCAAATTGTCCGCTGAAACAGCAAATCAACAACACTATGAATAAACAAAGAGATTCGGGTTATCAAGAAGTCTGTAGAGGAAACACTCGCACTGTTCAACCTATAAGACAGTATAGGGAGTCAACAGACGAAAGATCACATACAGGAAGAGTCTTTGACATTAGCAGCTCAGAGGCAGACCAAGCAGGCGACCTCATGCAAAGTAAGTGTGAGATCAATGATACCATTTTATCTGTGTTGTCTGATTCGGGTGCTACACAGAAGTAAGTTAGACATTTTCAATTACCCGTAAAGCCTATAATATATGACTTGATTATTTCCATTCCCAACGGTACATGACTTAGGATTACTAAGATGTGTAACGATTATTCTGAACTCACAGAAGGTAGGAACTTTCTTGTCAATCCTGTTTATCTTTAAAGAATATGGAAGTAATTCTAGGAATGAATTGGTTATCAGTGAATCAAGTTTTAATAGACTGTCATAACGAGACCAAGATAGTCCAAATGTTGGAAACTCCTTATTCTCTCTTCATTTTCTTAGACATACTAAGGCTAGAGATAGCTTGGAGCTTAAGGTGAAATTCTTATACTCTTTTGTTGTTTTTGGTTTTAGGTTTTGGTTTCTATAGTGATAGAAGAATACTTTATGAATGAGTTTAAGAATAGAAATCATTTTTCATGTGAAACCCAAAGGAAGAATATGTCTTAAGTATCTTTGGATAAGTGTGAAATGGTATACGAAGATTTTAAGATTTGAGATGGAAGATAATGGCTGTTAAGGGTGACTGTTTAATTTTAGTGAAACCCTAACTCTAGGATTTAGGAAAAATGAATGATAATGTTATGAAGAGTGATTTTGTGGAAGCCCATGATAATGTGTGTGTAGGTGTTATTAATAATGGAGATTAGTAGTTATTAGAAATGATTATTAAGTTTTGATGAAGAGTATAATAAGTTGAGGATTTTGGTTAAGTTAATGATTCTGATGACTTTTAATACTCTAGGATGATGATATATATGAGGAATCGAATTATTAAAACATTGGTATTGATTATTGGGGATTAGGAGAAGAGTGTATATGAGTATGTGAGTGATTAGAGGACTTAAATTTAGATTGTTGATGTTTATGATGATGTTAATAATGGTTGCAAGCAATTGATAGTGAATTAAGGTAATAAATACTAGAGTCACTTTGAAGTAGTTGAAATAGTAATAGTTGAATGATTCATGTGATGATCTTAAAAACTAAGGACCATAGTATTATTATTGACGGGTGTGATTAGCTCTTGTAAGATTTAAGGAATCTTGGACTTGGGAAGGGAATTCCCGAAGCCTAACACGAGCATGTAAATTGAAGTTAGACGAGCTAGGATTTGATAAAGAGTATTGGAGGAGGATATTTACGATGGTATATTAATGGCATAAATATGTATATTGTAATAGGATTGTATTCCGAATGATGATATGGAAAGATTTCAGCTTTGAAATTTCGAGGACGAAATTTTTATTAGGGTGGGAGAATTGTAACATCCTGCTTTTAATAATAGCTCTATTTTGTAATTTATAAAGCATGGAAGGTCTATATGTGTTAAACAATGAATAGAACGCTTTATAAATGGTCTATTATACTTCAAAAAATTTTATTTTTTGGATGAAATTTAGAAATTTCATAGATTCTCATAGATAAGACTCAAATTCCAAGTCAAGTTCTTCAAAGGATTCACTCCAGAGTCAATTATTCCTAAGTGACTCGTTTCCGAGTCAAACATCCCAGGGAGACTCATTCCTGAGTCAAGCATATTCCAAAGACTCGTTTCCGAGTCAATTAGGATCAGAAGTTGCAATCCTGAACGAACAAATTCCTATTGACAACATATATGTCTTGGGTCGGTTTAGAATCAATCTTAGCCGAGTGACAGAAACCGAGTGAGAAATCAAAGTACTTGAGTCGGTTTCAGAGGAATTTCGAGCGAGAACTGGTTGAGTCACTCAAGCAAGTGGGATTCCACTTGAGCGAGAAGGACCCTTGCTCGTTTGAGCAATCCGATGTCAGAAACCACCCGATGTCCTCTATCTCACATTGGAATGCTGATGAAAGAAAGAAAGGACCCAGTATGATGCAGACCGGATTGCGTCCGTCCAAGAAAAGAAGATAATAATGAGTGGAAAGGGTACGGCTTTCCTACAAAGCCAAGTGGAAAGCTTATTAATTGACCACAAGACTGAGTGACGTCTTGTTGGTTGCTGGACGGTGTAGTTTTCCAAACTGTTGGCTATTGGAAGTTGTTAGTTGCTTACTGAATAGTTGGATGGTAATTGAACTGTTCCTTATTGGCGGAGTAAAACTTAGGCGGAGTCACGTACCTTGGCGGAGTAAAACTTAGGCGGAGTCACGTACCTTGGCGGAGTAAAACTTAGGCGGAGTCACGTACCTTGGCGGAGTAAAACTTAGGCGGAGTCACGTACCTTGGCGGAGTAAAACTTAGGCGGAGTCACGTACCTTGGCGGAGTAATGAGCTTAAACGGGGTCACACGTTTTAACAGAGTAATAAGCATAGGCGGAGTCTCATGCCTTGGCGGAGTAATAAGATTAGGCGGAGTCACACGTTTTGACGGAGTAATAAGCCTAGGCGGGGTCTCGTGCCTTGGCGGAGTAATAAGCATTGACGAGGTCAAATGCCTTGGCGGAGTAACGTGAACGTCTTTTAGGGCATGAATATTCCTTAAGAAACACTCAACACCGCCCTTCACTCTCAAGACCGCCCTCACACTCAATACCGCCCTCACACCCCACTCCGCCCTCACATGCAATACCAACCTCCTCAAATCCTCCAACATTGAACACCTTTTTAATTCCACTTCAACTAGTGATCAGCCCACTTAATCACATGAATCCAAAAATAAGTGGCACAACAAACCAATCACAGGGGAAAGTACATCCATTATAATACTTTTATATATTTTATCCCAATCAATGCAAAGCTGACTGTGAAAGGAATCAAAAGGCTCCATTATCCCACCTAATCCTCCAACCGATGTTCCCCACTCACTTTCTTATTATTAACCCAGTGATATGACTCTCAGAACACTCCTACATACGAACCACTTAGCAAATCACACACCCTTCTTCTTCTCATTTTATACGTTTAGAGGCTTTTCTTTCCATATTCATTTCTTCCACTGCGGACTGGAACGAGGAAACTACAAGACATATCTTGCTAAACAAAGGACTCCATTAAAGTAAGAGGGGACAGGGTTGTGAATATTTGTGAAATGGGTAGAGTTGTATGCTGTTCTAGAATTCCAGTTTTAATTTCGTATCTTGTTGCTAAATTTTGAAGCTTAAAACGTATGAATTTGACTCTGACTTCTTCATGAAAGTTGTATATCTTTTTGTTATGTGAATTTTGATACCTGATTCAACTGATTTGGATATGTATAGCAAAAGTTATAGTCAAAATACTACAGCATGACCGAGTGAAATGTTTAAGCTATGTTCTATGCATATTTTGATATTCTGGGAATTGTACATGCATAATCAGCCTTTGATGTCTCCACGAAAGTTGTAGATATACATGTTAGGGATTTATAGAAAGTGGTTTCAAGTTAAAAAGATGCTTGTAGCTCTAGTTATGCTTAAAATACAGAAGTGTGTTCATGATGCAAATCTGTTAACTATGAAATTCGAATCTTGTTTTCAATACTGGGAATTTTGTGGTATGAATTAGTTGTTGGTGTCTTCATGAAAGTTGTAGATAATTATGTTAATAGTATTTTAGAAGTGGTTTAATGTTAAAATCATTTGTGCAGCTCTAAAAACGTTGAAAATACTAATATATGTACGTTTTGAAAACTCACCTTGAGGCAGTGTGGTATTTCATGGATAAATAATATTTCTGTTCGGAATTTGAAATTGTGTTCTTCATGAAAGTTGTAGACTATTATGTTATTGAACTATAGAAAGTGGAATCACCTAAAAAGGAGTTGATTTGCTCATAGTATGACTGTTTTACTAATGCATGTCGCTGTTTGGAAATGCTGAAATTTACTTATGATGGTTATTATGGATAAGAATGATGTTTTCTCTATGAGTAATGATTTATTATTGAATTCTTGAGTGATTATGAATTATTATAAATGCTGTTGAGTATCACACAGTTAGTATATTATGATGGTGAATAATTATGAATGACATAATTAATATATATGTACATGAATGCCTTGTGGTTATTGACATGTGCGGTTGAAACAGTAAATCCATGATTTTATGAATTATTATGTGTATTGTGTCCCTTGAGGACTTGTATTATCCAAGAGGTTTTGGAAATGTGGATATCATGGTATGTTAAATGATAAAGAGAATTAAAGGCATTCATGCATCATAAGCATTGGACGCATCATGGAATTTAGGGGTTCCGTGATTGCCTACCCTGGTGGGGGGTTACTCTATGATGAGTTAAGCCCTATTTTGTTGTGTGCCATGGAGTGTAGGGATTCATGGTCTATGCAAAGCCCTACTTATGATAATTGTGTACTTCGGTACTTAAGCGCCATGAAGTATAGGGATTCATGGTATATGCTAAAGCCCTAATTGTTTAAGCGCCATGAAGTATAGGGATTCATGGTATATGCTAAAGCCCTAATTGTTTAAGCGCCATGGAGTATAGGGATTCATGGTATATGCTAAAGCCCTAATTGTGTAAGCGCCATGGAGTATAGGGATTCATGGTATATGCTAAAGCCCTAATTGTGTAAGCGCCATGAAGTATAGGGATTCATGGTATATGCTAAAGCCCTATTGTGTAAGCGCCATGAAGTATAGAGATTCATGGTATATGCTAAAGCCCTAATTGTGTCTCTATGAGACTTTTACTGCAGTATTCCCACCAAACCAAATGGATCCAGCATGACATCATTTAACTAATTGAAGAATTATTAAATGGACTTGTTTGGCATATTCATCATATCATTATGAATTATTGATTGTGTTTGTGCAATTATATCTATTTTATATTTATTCTATATTTTGTCTCACTCTTACATTAATTTTTACAGCAAATGACACGCAGAATGCAGAGTGATGCCATGATGATTGTCTATTTGAATTATTATCTGAATTTTGATTTTATGGGTTGTAATAAGTATAACATGTCATGTACCATTACTTTCTAAATCGTTTCTGCTACTTAAGTATTTTCTTGAATTTAATTATTCACGTCTAGCATGTATGATAATTTTTCCGCTGTTATCAACTGTTACATAAACTCTGAAATAAATTGATGAATTTTAAAATGATCTTTCGAAAAAGCGAAAAATTTATTCGAAAATTTTAATCAACGTTTCGGGGCGTTACATTGTTCATGACAGAAAACACGATTATGTTAAGACTCAAATGAGGTTTTTGTTCCTGTAAATATGACCTCTTTTAATTTTAGTCCTAACAATCTTTTTTTTGCTATTTTAGTCTAACTTTTATTAAATATTATGGAATATGTCCTTGTACATATGTTTTTAGTATTTGTAAATTTCTTTTGTTGTACATTTGATCCTAAGTTCCTTTCCCTTCTTTTTTTATCTTGCTCATTTGTCTTCCTTACCCACATTCTTTGTTGCCTTTTTATGTTTATCAGTTGTCACCCTTAACCATCACAACCTTTATCTTTCTCTCACCCACACATACCCAAGAAACCCTCACAAATATCCTTGACCACTTTCTTTTATCTCCTTCATCTTTCTCTCCCCCTCACTGACCTCAAACTCCTCACCCTTATCTTATAATACGTTAACAACATCACCATGGATAACCTTAACGTTGATCTCTCCGCACTACTGGGGTCATTGCTAGCGATCATTAAACTCTCCTTATCGTTCAAGTGGTTGTCAAAGTGTGTCGAAGCGTACTTCATGAAGGAACTGAACCACCTCAGTTTTCTATGAAATTTATGTGTGCCATCTTCCAAGTTTCTGCCTTGATTCTACATCAAACTCTGAATCTCATCATTGTGTAATTTATGTAGGTTTAATTTGTTATGTTTGGAGGGGGTTTGGAAAATCCCTTATTGTATTGGTGTTTAGAATATGCTTGATTTGGAATTGTTGCAATAGTTATGATGAATTTTGGGAATCATTTGAAAATCCCCTTTAGAAAAATTGACTTTGGAATTATTTGAGTATTGATTTTTGGGTTAGGGGTTCTTTAATGAGGGTGAATTGGGGTTAGGGGTAGGCAATGTGTTATGGGTCATAGGTGAAAGTGAGTGTCGATCTAAGGTTGGGGAAAGGGCGAGGCTTGGGCTAGTAGTGGCTTGAGGTTGAAGTGGAATGATGGATGGATGGGTTACGAGTGACGTGGTGAACTGTAAAGGGTTGGGTTATGTTGGAGTAGGTTGTGGTAAAGAGTGGGTGACGGTTATGGTGGTGGACAATAATGGTTTAATGAGAAGGTAAGGTTAAGGGAGAAAGAAAGAGAAAAAAGGGAGAAAATGAGGGAAAAATTACAAGATTAAAAACATATGTACAATGAAGTATTCCATAATATTTAATAAAAACTGGACTAAAAAGAATAATTTTTTTTGTAGGAGGGAAATAAAAAAGTCATATTTACATATTTAAGCACTCGATGTTAATTTGAAAATCAAGTTGAATATATATGTGTTTTTTAGATAGTCATCTAAAAATTGAAAGTTTAAACTATAGCTAAGTAAGCATAGACATATATAATACCATGTCACAGTCTTAACCACCTACTTACCGGAGCATATCAGTGTTTATTTATGAAAATTATTGATGGCGGGTGAGTGATTTTAAAATGTTTTTCGTGTATATAACAATGATCGTAAAAAAAAGATTGAAAACCAATATCACAGATATAAACGAAATTTGAAAATTGACCAAAAAATAATGATAAAAATTTTATTAATTTATTTTGTATTTTTTATTATGATATATATAGAGAGACACACACAGGTACGAGTGTTCATGATCCGGATCAGTTTGGTTTTGAGATAAAATATCATCCGATCTGATCACTTTATTAAGTTACGGTTTAGTTTGGTTCGGTTGAAATAAATGATACAATCCAATCCGATCAAATGCGATTCGAATTAGATCGGTTTATTCAGATTTTTTCAATTTATATTTTTTGAAAAATCAAATGAAAACTATAATTATAGCAATTCAAAAAAAGTAGGTTTTCAAGAATGATAGAATCATTAATAAGTAAAACACCTCAAGTTTTCAACAATTTAAACTCAAACATAAAATAAATAAAGTACTACTTAAATAAGATTCAATGTAAAATACAATATAAATATTAAAAACTAAATGTTGCCACAAATATTCTATTCTTCTAGTTCTTCCTCTAACCTGAACAAATTTTAAAAAAATAAGTGTTATTATATAGTTTGGACAAAATTACAAAATAGTACGAAGAACATGTAAAAGGTGTAGTTTTGTTCGGTTCGATTTCCACAATTAGAACCGAAAACCGAACCGAACCAATCATGAAAAAAGAGTTTTTCATTATTTCAGTTTTTTCAATTTTTGATTTGATCAGTTTCGATTATTTTCAGATCAGTTGAGTGGTTTTTAGCGGTCCAAGTCGGTTGATGAACACCCCTACACACAGGTTCCTTATTCAAATTTAAAATAATACTATACAAGTATTCTAAACCATAAGTTATCAAATTTTAACACAATTCTATTTTTGGTTTTATTATGAATGGAACATGTGTCACACACTTTACTTAACCAACTAAACTGATTTAGCCAACGTTAGGCGGCATGTTCATATAGCTATACAGATACCAAAAATATTCTAAACCATAAGTTATCAAATTTTAACACAATTCTATTTTTGGTTTTATTATGAATGGAACATGTGTCACATACTTTACTTAACCAACTAAACTGATTTAGCCAACGTTAGGCGGCATGTTCAGTTAGCTATACATATACAAAAAACATAACCGACATATGTCGTCGACAGATCATGTAAGAATCTAATCAAATTTTAAAATTAATCATAATAATCAGTTAATGTCTTAAATTCCATATACCTGATTTATAAATTTTTAAGGATAATTTTTTTCTATTTTTATTTTCATTATTATTATTATTATTATTATTATTATTATTATTATTATTATTATTATTATTTTCTTTTTAAATTTCTGAATCTATTAAAATAATTAAACAACATCATAATTGCAACATATATATTATACCCATGTCTATGAGACTTTGATCCCCATTTTAATAAACTATGTTTATATTTATATCAAGTAATGTTGCCTAATGTTATAAGGCGTACGCGCGACATGAAGGTGCCCAATGGATGTAGTTTCATGAGGAAAAAAAGGGGGGATCAACGTGGCACACGCCCATGGGCGTTCTGATGCGCACATGCGTATGGGGCCATTGTGTGAACTTTGTGAACAATGCAATGCATGAGGGCGTCAGTGTGTGAATCAGCAGGTGCCGTGATTGAGAGAGGGGACCCGCGCATCAACCAATAGGCTGTGTGCTTTGTGAACCAGTGGGCGTGGGAGACCATTACAGCGTGTTCACGCGCAGCTACTACCCAGGGAATGGAAGACCAGCTTTATAATGCTATACGGGTGTACCAATGCTGAGATCAATACCCAAACACAACACAGACTTAGAAATAACCAGATCAGATACCCAAAAATACGAGCTTAGAAATAACTACTCAAATTTAGCAATAACTTTTAAAGGTCATCCTATTACCATAACAAAGACTAAATTCATACAAGTATTCCACCAACCCATCTTAGGATAGTTCAGACTTCAGTCCAAGAACAAATAAAGCTTGCATACTAAATAAAGACATTAATATTGTTCAGTCAACAAGGAACCAAAGAATTGCACATGGATTTTAAAAAAAATTATGATAGAACTGAACATAATCAAGGAGTAAATATAATGCACTGTTGCCTAGATAACATTACTTAATCTACAATGTACATTAAGACAATGTAAACTAGGATGCAGAGAACTACAAAGTCCAATAATGTCAAAGCACCATCCAAAGTATTTGTTTGTTGTTCTTCACTTAAAATTGAGATTAATGATAGACTTACACCAGGTACCACAAACACAAGTTGCATAGCAAAGAGGACGTCAAAAATTCTGGTTTTCCCGCTTTATTTAAAAACTTAACTTTATTGATCAAGGACACAAGAATAAATTCCCACTAAAACTTCTGAGCAAATGCCATTGTACATTCTTCTAAATAGTGCAATATGAGATATATCCTGAAAACTAAATTAAGCTGTCAATATATAATTTCTGCCTATAACTTAAAAGACTTAATAGAATGCTCAATATGAATTTAGTGTTAGAATACATTAATTCATCCGTTATAATTACACAATGTAGAAATCATCATACTGTGTATTAATATTATCATGATCAATTCTAGCACTTATCATAAGATCTGTTCACAAGATCCACAACAGGTTCACTACAAAGTGCCAAAAGCTGTCCAGAAATTTATGTTTTACAGTATTCAATTACTTGACTCACTGCCTCACTACATCACATAACGCAAATATATATATACACACACACATGGTTTCATACCAAAAGTCAGCCAATTTAATAAAATTCATTCAACCTATAGAAAGCAAATTAATATGTCCATCCCCTCCAATATAAGTCACAAATGCATATGTAAATATAATGCAGAACGTCATGCACCATATAACCTTGCCAAAAGAAACATCCAATCTAAGGGCTATTTCCCCCATCAAACTGTATCATTGCATAATTCATAATGCTAAGGGACATACCATTCACCAAAATGTTGTCCACACATCATAAGCCATTCTTTACATATCTACCAAAATGTATTCACACTTATTTATAAGCAAAAAGGTGTATCTACTATGATTGCAATGCATTATCCACAACCAAGTCAGCGAGCGTGTTCGTCATCCCACGCATTTATTGAAAGACCACAAGTGAGAAGGGTGTGTACCATTCGAATAACAAATAGGAATATGATTTAACAGTTCACACACATATATTATAAATGCCAGAGACAAACACACCTCCACTTAAATATTAGAGAACTATACGAGTTTCTTTCAATTTATTTATTAACCACACACGCATTCATAAATGCAGTAATGGTATGCCATGACATGCAAATCTTTCTTTAATTTATGCACAAAAACCATGAAATGCGAATCCAACTTGTTAATATAGAGCAAGTGCCAAGATGACCTCTTCAGTGAACCATAGCACTATAATTAAGGGGCATCTGGGTAACCATACACTGAACCAAAACACTATAAATGGTGGTACCTGAGTGTCGGTGTATGCACTAAGAGCTATTAATGTATCAATTTTAACTTATCGATAAAATTAGTATTTTCAGTTTTTAGACTAATTTTAACGTTATTTATCCTGGAATAATAGGTCATATGAAAATTATTCCTAAAACATCCCTAATCAAGTATTTACATGGGGACATGTAAATACATTAAAATTAGTGTGTGAATGTACTGATGATTTGATCTCACAAATCATGGATATATGATATCAAGTCTTTACATGGGTACACATTAAGAGTAATGTTGTACTGGACAGACCCACCATGAGAACGTTGCATGGATCGTTACATGAGTGTCATAAACGGTTCTCAATGTGATAATGGTATATAGTCCTTTGACCTGAAGTCACTACGATTCCTACATAAGGAGTTTATTGTTTTAATACAATCAAACGTTATCTGTAATAAGATGACCATAAAGATTGTGATTAGGCAATAAACAAATTATACAGAGGGATATGAGTGATGTAGATGAAATTTGTCTCTCCTATGTGATAGGAGTGATATCTATGGACCAGTTGATGGAGTGAGACTAACGAAATGCATGACCATGCTAGGACGAATAAATATTAGATATTCATTCTGTAAAGTCTACTCTGGTATCAAGTAAAATGAATTGGGCCATACAAGGATAACGACAACCATGCCTTGGGTCCAATTAGATATCGTGACAAAAGGAATAAATATAAAAAATAATTATCACTTATAGGTCATGTCGATGATAAATAATATTCGGACATAATGATGTATTGCTAGATACCGCTCTTATTTTATATTAATAATAAAATAATTTATTATTAATATAACGAATATTTTACCTATAGGATCACACACATAGAGTAATCCCACCAGAGGATAGTTTTATTTTAATTGGACTGAAAATAAAACTATTTGGGCCTAACTCATTTAGAATGAGTCAGGAGCCCGATGTTTAATGAGAGCTCAAGTCAAGACCTAAGCCTATATATAGAGCATGAGATGCTCATAGGCTGCTGCTCAGAAATTAGACTATAATCAAATTTTCATACTAGCATTTGGAAACTTGTTTTTCTGGTGGGAGTGCTCGTGTGGACTCCTAAGGACGAAGCTACAATTGCTTCGATCGAGGAACTCGTTTTGCGTCTACAAGAGGTAAACCCTAATAAAAATTTTAATTTTGCATAATGCCTTAAGAAATTTGTGTTTGTAATTCTTTTTGAGAATCATTTGTGTTTCCGCTGCTGACCCTGATGGGATTCCCTTACATTGAGGCTACCAGTGAACCATAGCACTATAATCAGTAACCTCCAATAGCAACATGCCACAGATTGCATAGTGAACCATAGCACTATAATGTGACAGTCTCATCAGCAAACCAAAGTCTTGAAAATGTATATGATGTTATGAAATGAAGCCTATGCCGGGAAATGTGAACCATAACGTATAAATTATAATTTCGACATAATTTAAAACCATAAATATCACTATAAATAGTCCAGCCATAGGATCTACATTCAATTATCAACAACATCATATATGCCTGCTCGTAATACAAGAGCAATTAGTTCAGCATAATTTTCAAGGTTAATTAACAAAGGACAAATAAAAATGTATACACATATATAAGCTTAATTTAACATAATAGTTCACTCACATAAATATATTTCTCCTCCTACAACGGAATCCAAAATCCTAAGACATATACTACAAATCCGAATTCCATCTATTAAGCGAACGATAAACCCCCCGTATGTGTAAAACGTACCTGAAAGCGATTTGTTACTCCTATTAGCTCTTGATCAATTTTTTCGGTAGCCGTGAGACTCCTAAAATTATATAGCTAACGCTTAAGTACCTTCCGAAATTTCCAATTACCAATATTATACTTAATAAAATTAGCAATGTGGTTCTTTATGTTACCAAAATCAACGAACACACGAACCCTCACTTCGATCAAGCTCCGGGCAGCAATATAGTGTAGATAAAATTCCTAAAAATACAATTTAATCATTCTTAGTGGCCAATGTACCATGTTTCAAAGTTTAATTAAGGATCTAAAATGTTTTTCGAAAGGCAACAACTTACCGAATGGCTTTGCCACTCAAAGTCCACTTCAATATTCTTTAAAACTGCACCATACAGTTGCGTGACATCAATTAATTTAGAACCCAGCCATTGTACACGATGGGTGTGACATCCTACGTCATTTTACATTTAATTATATCCGTTTAATTATTTTTCACAATAAATTTTTTACGTTTAATGATAATTAATTAGGTAAAATAACATTTATTTTCTTAAGCATACTCAAAATAATAAACAATAGTAAATAAATCAAATAATAAAATGGAATTAATTAAAGTAAGTGAAAGAAGAAAATGAGGTCAGGAGTCACTTGCTCGGGCGAGACCCTGATTCGCTTAAGCGAAACCAGCGAAGGTCGCTTGGGCGAGTTCCTACTCGCTTGAGCGAGTTCTACATTTTAAACCTGAGCGAGTTACGAGATTTGCAAAGAAAACCCACTAACAATTCAGTCTTTTACAAAGAAAAACAAGCAATATCCCAAAGATGTTTCTTCATTCGAAGCATGAACCTTCCTTTACTAGGAAATGATCCTCTCGGTCATGCCTCACTCAGAAACATCCTAACCTTTCTTCACTCGAAAGGGGTTCTCTCGGTCATGCCTCACTCAGAAACATCTTAACCTTCCTTCACTCAGAAGTGGTTCTCTCGGTCATGCCTCACTCAGAAACATCTTAACCTTCCTTTACTCGGAAGGGTTTCACTCGGTCATGCCTCACTCAGAAACATCTTAACCTTCTTTCACTCGGAAGGGTTTCTCTCGGTCATGCCTCACTCAGAAACATTCTAACCTTCCTTCACTCGGAACGGGTTCTCTCGGTCATGCCTCACTCGGAAACATTCTAACCTTCTTTCACTCGGAAGGGGGCGAGGGATATTCGCTTGAGCGAAATAGGCACAGAATCAATTCCCCCTGCCCTCGCTCGGGCGAGACTGAACCTGTTTGGACGAGATTCGTCCAGTAATCACCTATACTACTACAGACATAATTCATCCCTTTTACATCATTCATGACCCACAATTATTTACAAAACCTGCCCATAGCAATTTATCATTTACTTCTACTATTGGCTCTGTGCCAATATATATATATATATATCAAACTCATGAAAATCGACACTGATCACATTAGCATCACCACCATACTGTGTTTGAATATGTATACAGGTTCAAGGATGTTCAAAGATTTTGATAATGACAAGCACTCTTGAAGAAATCTGTGCAAAAACAAAGATATGGAATCAGGGTCCAAGTAAAAGCAAAGCTAATCGATTAGAGCACTTATGCTAATCGATTAGGAGCTTTCTGTTTTGGAAGAAACTGCATCAGGATTGAAGCTAATCGATTATGGGAATGAAGATAATCGATTATGAAGTCACTGGAATTAAGATAATCGATTATGTACTTGAAGCTAATCGATTACAACCATCAAAAATGGAATTAAATGTATCAGGTATAATGTCTAATCGATTAAGGAAGCCATTCAATCGATTAGGAAGCTACTGGAATTAAGGTAATCGATTACAAGACATACTAATCGATTAGGAAGATACGAAATCAAATTAAATGCATCAGGAACAGATGCTAATCGATTACAGGAATTGATATAATCGATTAGTGACTCTCTGACTTGAAGCTAATCGATTACAACACGAGGGTGTAATCGATTACGCTAGTGGAAAAACACTTTTAAGTGGGAAACCAGCTCATGTCTCCACCATACTTCAAATTTCCACTGAGTACAACGGCTATGAAGAACGAAGGGCACACCTCAACAGCTATTTTGGCTCTATAAATTGAAGAGGAACACAAGCACAAAGACACACCAAGAAGCTACAAATCCTTTACTCTATTTTGTGCCTTGTAAGCCCTATTTCTTGTATCTTGAAATACATTTGTATATCCTCTCATCTTGAGAGTTAGAATTGGTTAGAGCTTTCATTTGTGTATCTACTCTATTAAGAGAGTGTATTGATTGTAAACACAACACCAAACATAAGGGATTCACTCTAGGTTGAGTGGTTGTTCACTCTAGGTTGAGTGGTCACAAAGGTTGGGGTTCAACCTTTGGGTATTGAGAGATTGTGAGATTGGGTGGGTTGCCCTCTGCTTGTGAGAATTGAGTTCTTGAGTGTGGGACACTAGGAAGCTGCAATTGCTCAAAGCTTGTATCTCAAATCTTCAATAGTGAAATCCTCTAAGTGGGTTGCTTAGAGGCGAGACGTACACCGGATTGGGTGGAACTCGTTATATCGGTTTGCAAGCTTCTCTTCCTTACTCTTTTACTTTCATATACTCCATATTAATTGATTGGTGTTGATTGATTGAGAAGAGCACACTTAAACTTGCTTAATTTGTTATACTTCAAATACTGCACACCAAGTGTTTGCTATATTGCCCCAGCAATATTTTCTTTTGTAGTGCATTGCATATCATCCTTTACTTGCTTTCACTTGCATACTCTCATAAACTTGGTTATAGAAATCATTTTTAAAGGTATTCCAAGCAAAAGTTTTATAACTCAATTCACCCCCCCCTCTTGAGTATTGAGGCCACTTGAACAACAAGTGGTATCAGAGCTTGACTCTTGGTAGATCAAGCTTAACAGCTTCAAGAGACTAGATGGCCTCAAGTTCTCAAAATATTTTTCTGAGGGTGGCGCGATAAACAGACCTCCCGCTTTCAATGGGGAAGGGTATGCGTTTTGGAAAGAAAGAATGAAAATCTTCATTCAATCAATTGACTTGAGAATATGGAATGCCATTGAAAATGGTCCTTATACACCGATGCATACTATAGATAGTAAAAATGTCGAAAAACCTATAGATGAATGGACAAGCGAGGAAGAAAAGAAAGTTCAGTATGGTTACAAGGCCAAAAATCTTATTACTATGGCTTTAGGTCAAGATGAATTTTTTAGAATAATGACCTACCAAACAGCTAAAGAAATGTGGGATACTCTACGAGTAACTCACGAAGGTACCAACGATGTAAAGGACTCTAAGATTAGTACACTAACTAGTCAATATGAGTGCTTTAGATTAAACTCTCATGAATCAATTGTTGATATGCAAAAAAGATTCACTCTCATCATTAATCAACTCATTACACTTGGAAAGACTTACACTAACAAAGAGCTCATTCATAAAGTGTTGAAAAGTCTTAACAGAGAATGGCAACCGCTAGTTACCGCCATCAAACAATCTCCTAGCATAAACGAAATGTCTCTTGCCACACTATTTGGTAAGTTGCAGGAACAGGAACAAGAGCTGAAAGAATTAAAGATGGCGGAAGAGGAAGAAAAATCTTCCAAGAAAAAGGGTCTCGCTCTCAAGGCTACTTCCACAAATGAAGAAGAAGAATCCGGAAGTGAACTTGATGAAGAAGAAGAATTTGGACTATTTGTGAAACGCTTCGGGAAATTTATGAAAGGCAAACGCCTTCAAAGAAGCTTCAAAAACCCAAGTAAGAAACCTATCACTAAAGAAAATTCTTCCTCACCCAATTATTTTGAATGTGGCAAGGAAGGGCACTTCAAAGCGGATTGCCCAAATCTTAAGAAGAAGGGAAAAGAGAAAAGAGGAAGAAGGAGAGCATATATAGCATGGGATGAAAATAAGGTAAGCAGCTCAGATGACTCAGAAAATGAAGAAGCAAACCTTTGCCTCATGGCCAATCACCAAGAAGAAGATGATGAGGTAAACCTCCATGACTTAGATAAGGATGAATTACTTGATGCTCTAGAGGAACTGTATGATAAATTTACAAAAGTCTCCAATAGACTTAAGGTATCTAGAAAAACTAGTGACACTCTAGAGATGCACCTTATGGAGATTTGCAAAGAGAATGATTGCTTAAAAGAAGAATTGAAAAACGCTCAAACATGTTCCAAAAGTAAACCATGTGATTTTGCAAAGAGGTGCATTATGTTAGAAACCAAGGTTGAAGACCTAAATAGGACACTAGAGAAGTTTACTAATGGAAGAGATAATTTGAATATCCTACTTGGGCAACAAAAATGCATGTTTAGTAAAACCAGTTTAGGATATGACCAAGAACATAGTAATCATAAAAGGGAGAAACACTATAAAAATTTCTTTGCACCACCAAGCAAATCCTCCTCACCTTTTATGAAATGTAATCATTGTGGTTCCAAAGGACATAGTGCTTATAAGTGTAGTGTTAGGAAACTAGGACCAAAGGTCTTAAGAAAGATGTGGGTTCCCAAAGGAACATCCCCACAAGCTAACGTAAAAGGACCCAACATAAAATGGGTACCTAGTTCTCTAAACTGATTTTGTCTTGTAGGTATGCTTCAAGGCAAGCAACACCCATTGGTACTTGGATAGCGGGTGTTCAAAGCATATGACGGGAGACATAAGTAAATTTACATCATTCACTCCCAAACGAAAAGGAAGTGTCACCTATGGAGACAACACTAAAGGAAGAATCCTAGGCATTGGAAATATTGGTAAGAATTCTTCCACATCCATAAATGACGTATTGTATGTTGAAGGCCTCAAGCATAATCTACTTAGCATAAGTCAATTATGTGACAAAGGATATAGAGTCTTATTTGAATCCAATTGTTGCATAATTGAGAATAAGCTAAATAAAGAGGTCAAATTTGTTGGAAAAAGAATTGATAACATTTACATGATAGATGTGGATAGTTTGTCTACAAATGATGAACAATGCTTTATTTCAAAAGAGGATGAAACTTGGCTATGGCATAGAAGAATAGCTCATATACATGTAGACCACTTGAACAAACTTGTTTCTAAAGATTTAGTAATTGGTTTACCAAAGCTTAAGTTTGAAAATAGATTTTGTGATGCATGTCAAAAGGGAAAACAAGTAAAGGCATCTTTTCAATCCAAAAACATTGTTTCCACTCAAAGGCCTTTACAACTTTTGCACATGGATTTATTTGGACCATCCAAAATCAAAAGCTTTGGAGGAAATTACTATGGTCTAGTTATAGTAGATGACTATTCAAGATATACATGAACATTGTTTCTTGCTCATAAAAATGAAGCATATCATGCATTCAAGAAACTTGCAAAGATTATCCAAAATGAGCAAAACTCAAAAATTGCATCCATTAGAACCGATCATGGGGGAGAGTTTGAAAATCAATCTTTCGAAAAGTTTTGTGAAAAACATGGTATAAATCACAATTTTTCAGCTCCTAGAACTCCACAACAAAATGGAGTGGTTGAAAGGAAAAATAGATCTTTAGTGGAGCTTGCTAGAACCATGCTAAATGAAAACAATATTGCAAAACATTTTTGGGCCGATGCGGTAAACATCGCATGTTAGGTTATGAATAGATGTTTGATAAGGCCTATTCTAAAGAAAACCCCCTATGAGCTTTACAAGGGTAGAAAACCCAACATTGCATACTTTCATATTTTTGGATGTAAGTGTTTTGTGCTCAACAATGGAAAGGATAATCTAGAAAAGTTTGATGCAAAATCTGATGAGGCAATATTCCTAGGATATTCACAATCAAGTAAATCTTATAGAATTTTCAACAAACAAACAAATACTATTGAAGAATCTATTCATGTTAAGTTTGATGAAAATAGCCATAACCCTCCGAGAAAGGAAGATGTTGATGATCTTGTAGGTACTTTCCAAGAAATGAACTTGGAGGACACAGAAGAAGTCAAAAATGATGGAGGTGCAACACAAATTGAGAGACAACAAGATTGCGTAACCTTGAAGGATCATCCCTTGGACAAAATCATTGGAGAAATAACCAAAGGGGTAAGTACTCGAAACGCCATTAGAAATGCATGCAATCACTTGGATTTTGTATCCCAAATTGAACCCAAAAATATTGATGAAGCCATTATTGATGAGCATTGGATGTTGGCCATGCAAGAAGAGTTAAACCAATTTGAAAGAAACGAAGTTTGGGAACTTGTGCCAAGACCCAATGACCATCTAATAATAGGCACCAAATGGGTTTTTAGAAATAAGTTAGATGAAAATGGCATAATAACAAGAAACAAAGCTAGACTAGTTGCAAAGGGATACAATCAAGAAGAGGGAATAGATTATGAAGAAACGTATGCTCCAGTAGCTAGGTTAGAAGCCATTAGGTTATTGCTAGCTTTTGCATGTTGTATGGATTTCAAACTTTATCAAATGGATGTCAAAAGTGCGTTTTTAAACGGCTTCATTCAAGAAGAAGTTTATGTAGATCAACCTCCCGGTTTTGAAAATCATAAATTTCCAAACCATGTCCTTAAATTGAGAAAAGCTTTATATGGTTTGAAACAAGCCCCAAGAGCTTGGTATGAAAGACTAAGCAAATTCCTTTTAGAACACAACTTTGAAAGAGGAAAGGTTGATACTACACTGTTTATAAAATGCAAAAATAATGACATTCTTTTGGTACAAATTTATGTGGATGACATAATATTTGGTGCTACTAATGAAAATCTTTGTCAAGAGTTTGCCAAGATTATGCAGAATGAGTTTGAAATGTCCTTGATGGGAGAACTCACCTTCTTCCTTGGACTACAAATAAAACAAGCCAATGATGGAACATTCATTAGCCAAACCAAGTATTGTAAAGAACTACTAAAAAGGTTTGAAATGGACAAGGCAAACGAAATAGCTACACCCATGAGCACATCTTGCTATTTAGACAAAGATGAGAAGGGTAAGGACATTGAAATCACCAAATATCAAGGTATGATTGGATCCTTACTATATTTGACTGCTAGTAGGCCCGATATTATGTTTGCGGTATGCATGTGTGCTAGATATCAAGCATGTCCTAAAGAATCACATTTAACTTTCGTAAAAAGAATTTTGAAATATCTTGTGGGTACTCAAAAAGTTGGTTTGTGGTATCCCAAAGGTGTTGAATGTAATCTTTTAGGATATTCCGACTCTGACTTTGCTGGCTGCAAACTTGATAGAAAAAGTACTAGTGGCACATGTCATTTACTTGGTAGCTCCCTTGTTTCTTGGCATAGCAAGAAGCAAGCAAGTGTTGCATTATCGACGGCTGAGGCAGAATATGTAGCCGCCGGTAGTTGTTGTGCTCAAATTCTTTGGATGAGACAACAACTTCTTGATTTTGGCATTGTTTTAAACAAAGTACCCATCAAATGTGATAATACTAGTGCCATTAACATCTCAAAGAATCCAGTTATGCACTCTAGAACCAAGCACATTAAGATTAGGCATCATTTTATTAGAGATCATGTGTTAAAAGGGGATTGTGTACTTGAACATGTTGAAACTTCTAGGCAACTAGCAGATATTTTCACAAAACCCTTGGCTAGAGAACAATTCATTCACATTAGGAGAGAATTAGGCATTCTTGATATGTCAAATTGTGTTTGAATGATGAAATATTTTGATAAGAACTATGTTGTATGGCATGATGAATGGTATATGTTACATTTCATGTTTGGAACTTTGCTGTATGAAAAACTTAAAGTTTTTGAATCAATAATCGATTACATTCCTCCTCACAATCGATTACTATGCTTCTGTTTCCTTCATAATCGATTAGTCCCATCCCCTAATCGATTACAATGATTTTGTTTCTAAGATAATCGATTACCATTGATCCACAATCGATTACAAAGCTTCTGTTTCAGGTTCAAAACGCTTCCTCTTCTCCATAATCAATTACCACCTTGCTCCAATCGATTAGGACGGTTCTGTTTCTTAAATAATCGATTAGTCAAAGGCCCTAATCGATTATGCTCTGCACAAAACGTTTGGAATTCCCCAGAAACAGTGAGCTAATCGATTACCACCTGCCTAGTAATCGATTAGCCTCGGTTCTGAAGAGTCAAAATTGCAGTTTCCAAGGCATACTCGAACCACTCCCTCTCTTAACTCACTTCACTCCTTTCTAAACCCACTTTCCTCCTCCCTAAACCTAACTCTCACCTATAAATACCCCTTCCTTCACCTTCTCATCTCACAATACCTCCTTCCTCTCAAACCTCTCCAAAACTCTCAAGCACTCTTCTCTCTTCATCATCCTCTTTGTCTTCTCCACCATGTCTACATCTAGAAATGTCAAGAGAGCAAGGTCCTCTGTAGCTCAAGCCCACAACCCCTTGATTTTTCAAGGTTCTTTTCTTCTCCTAGAGATCTCCAAAATTTCATGAAAAATTTTTCTAAAAAGGAGATAATGACTCCTCACTTCACAATTGCCGACACCTTCAATAACCCCAGCCTAACCTTCACCCAAAGCCTTCACCACTACAACCTCTTTCCATTCCTCTCCCTTAAAGAAGAAGAGTACTATCCTGAACTCATGAGGGTATTCTACTGCAACCTCCGACTTGTCAATGGGATGGTTGAATCCAAAGTGAAGAACGCAACCATCAAACTCACCAATGCTCAATTTGCGGAAATCTCCCAGCTACCTCTCAACAATGCTGATTTTGATGGAGGAGAACCGAAAGACGAATGGGGCTTCAATGCTCTAACTGCTCGTCAATCCTTGTGGAAAGCTGACCGCCCTAGGAGCAACCACAAACTTGTAGGACATTTGACCATGAACAACCGTCTGCTTCACTTCTTCTTGGTCAAAATGATAGTTCCTCGCGGTGAGAATTATGCTTTGGTTGAAGAGAATGATGTCCTCTTGATGTGGGCCATGCTGAACTCTAAGGAGATCAACTGGGTTCAGTTGGTCAAATTCCATATGCGCCATGCAAAGGACCAGCAAAAACTCCCCTATGGCATCCTCCTCACTAAAATTTTTAAATATTGTAGAGTTGATTTGGCCGGAGAACTCTCTGAAAAAGTGCCTCCTAGAGCTTGCATTGGCACCCATCACCTCACCAAAATGGGTCTCGTTTTCATGAATGGAGCATGGTACTCACGAATGGAGGGCATTGATGCCAATATTCCCTTCAAAGCTCCTGCCGAAGAAGCACCCGCTCCTCCTCCTCCTCAACCACAAGCTGCACCATCAGCCTCTTCATCTGCACCCCAAGCTGACCCATTTGCATCTCTTTATGCCCATCTTGACCGCCGCTTCGATCGCCTTGAAAACTCCCTTCAAGAGTTTTCAATGACCGAGCAGCAACACTTTGAGATGATGCAACAGCGCTATGAAGAGCTGTCTCACCAAATTGCTGAAATTCGCTTTTTCAATCCGGATAATTAGATCCTTAGTCATGCTTTTGTTTAGGGTGCTTATGTTATCGTTTCTATTTAATTCTGAATATTATCTTTTGGTTTGCTTCCTGTAATTCCCATCCATTTTACAATTCAATAAAATTATTTCGTTTCAGTTCATATTATATCTCTTTCATTGCATGAATTATTTTTGATGATTACAAAGGGGGAGAAGAATATCTGTTCATATCTTGTTTAATTCTTGTTTAAAATATGGAGAAGAATATCTGTTCATCTTGTTTAAAATCTGAAAAAGATAGGATTAATAAATTCCTTTTGATAGGGGGAGATTTAGAAAGAGATAACAGATAAGAGATAAAAAGAGATAAGATATTTGCTGCTGAATGTGATAATGATTCTGACTTTTTGAACTTGGTAAATAGATAATATATTTTGAAAAACTGATAATGCAGTAGAGATGTTTTTGCAAAGAGATAAAATAAGAGATAAGTTTAAATTGTTCAAACTAACAACCCTCAAGAGATGAACATAGTTGTCATCATCAAAAAGGGGGAGAATGTGTTTGAATATGTATACAGGTTCAAGGATGTTCAAAGATTTTGATAATGACAAGCACTCTTGAAGAAATCTGTGCAAAAACAAAGATATGGAATCAGGGTCCAAGTAAAAGCGAAGCTAATCGATTAGAGCACTTATGCTAATCGATTAGGAGCTTTTTGTTTTGGAAGAAACTGCATCAGGATTGAAGCTAATCGATTATGGGAATGAAGATAATCGATTATGAAGTCATTGGAATTAAGATAATCGATTATGTACTTGAAGCTAATCGATTACAACCATCAAAAATGGAATTAAATGTATCAGGTATAATGTCTAATCGATTAAGGAAGCCATTCAATCGATTAGGAAGCTACTGGAATTAAGGTAATCGATTACAAGACATACTAATCGATTAGGAAGATACGAAATCAAATTAAATGCATCAGGAACAGATGCTAATCGATTACAGGAATTGATATAATCGATTAGTGACTCTCTGACTTGAAGCTAATCGATTACAATACGAGGGTGTAATCGATTACGCTAGTGGAAAAACACTTTTAAGTGGGAAACCAGCTCATGTCTCCACCATACTTCAAATTTCCACTGAGTACAACGGCTATGAAGAACGAAGGGCACACCTCAACAGCTATTTTGGCTCTATAAATTGAAGAGGAACACAAGCACAAAGACACACCAAGAAGCTACAAATCCTTTACTCTATTTTGTGCCTTGTAAGCCCTATTTCTTGTATCTTGAAATACATTTGTATATCCTCTCATCTTGAGAGTTAGAATTAGTTAGAGCTTTCATTTGTGTATCTACTCTATTAAGAGAGTGTATTGATTGTAAACACAACACCAAACATAAGGGATTCACTCTAGGTTGAGTGGTTGTTCACTCTAGGTTGAGTGGTCACAAAGGTTGGGGTTCAACCTTTGGGTATTGAGAGATTATGAGATTGGGTGGGTTGCCCTCTGCTTGTGAGAATTGAGTTCTTGAGTGTGGGACACTAGGAAGCTGCAATTGCTCAAAGCTTGTATCTCAAATCTTCAATAGTGAAATCCTCTAAGTGGGTTGCTTAGAGGCGAGACGTACACCCGATTGGGTGGAACTCGTTATATCGGTTTGCAAGCTTCTCTTCCTTACTCTTTTACTTTCATATACTGCATATTAATTGATTGGTGTTGATTGATTGAGAAGAGCACACTTAAACTTGCTTAATTTGTTATACTTCAAATACTGCACACCAAGTGTTTGCTATATTGCCCCAGCAATATTTTCTTTTGTAGTGCATTGCATATCATCCTTTACTTGCTTTCACTTGCATACTCTCATAAACTTGGTTATAGAAATCATTTTTAAAGGTATTCCAAGCAAAAGTTTTATAACTCAATTCACCCCCCCCTCTTGAGTATTGAGGCCACTTGAACAACACATACCACTTCATTCATATGAACTCATATTTTCATCATGCAGCATGTCAATTCTAGTTCACTACTCATCACAATCATTCATAATTATTCGACCCAAACTATACTTATTTCATCACACATAAGAAACATGTAATCATGACATACATAAAACATATTACACATTGCACACAACATTATTTTCATAGTTCATTTCACTTCTTGGCATCAATTCTCCGCTTGGCGCACCTCCGGAGCTTCAACTTCCTCCCTGTCACTGGTTACTAAATTAAAAGAAAACCACAGCAAATGTGAGTGTTTGGCATCGTAATTAATCTAGAACGGAAATTAAATAACAAAATGCATGTGTACAAACTCCACTTTATACAAGCAGTCTCACCCATTCATCATCAACATATACTTACCAATCATAAACTCCATCCGACTTCTTTATCCTCAAATTGCAATCACAATCAGCAAATACAATTAAGTACATACACACCATCACACAATGCTAATAATTTCATCAATTATCACAACTGACTCTCACACAAAATCGACGCCTAGTATCCGGATGCTAAAGGATCGGCCTTCGGCTAGGGGTCCTACTTGAAACCCCGTGAACCCTGCTTGGTCCACCGAGTCCTACTTGACTCTCCACCTCAACCATTGGGTCCTACTTGACCACTAGGTAGCTTAACTGGGCACAAAAACCACGGGAGCCGGGAACAAGGGGCTATACATACCGTCGGCCGTCCCACACCACATAATCATACATGTATAACTCACATTCATCATATCATATAACAAGTGGCCATTAACAACAGCTCATGCTCATCAAATAGGCGACCTACTTGTCAAACCTGTCATCACAATGCCACTATACACATCGATTTATCACAATGTAAAACACTTTATTCTCATAATCATCATAAACCATACACCATTCACATTCATACATACATATACATATAATTATCATTTAGTAATCTTTCTTACCATTTTAATATTTCATTCGACGACCCGAACCCAAAATACACACCTATTCTAATTACTTACAACCCGAACACCCCCTTACCTCGATTCCAAGCTTCGACGATTTGTTCTTGATGCCGGTTGCGTCCTCTAAGTGCTTGGTTCAAGGTCCTACTTCCGAATCCAACACCCGCTTCACCGCTCGGTCCTCCGACGTCCGTTCCGTTACCTACGGAGGTTGAAACGCAAAAACTCATCAACATTATACCACCCTCAATGCTTCAAAGACCATTTTCAAACTCCCATACACTAGAGGAGTAGGAAACAGAAGCTTATCCCCCCATGCAAAGCCATTGTCTAGAGAGAGAAAGTGAAGAGGGAGAAGATAACTCGATTTAAAGGGTCCATTGTACTCACCTCGAAGCCACGATCTCAAAAACGTAGTTATTTTGGAGTTTCGACGTGAAATGGTCCTCCCCTTGAGGCATGCAAGTCCACGGCAATGGTGAGGAAGAGGAAGAAGAAGTCGCGCGTGTACACTGAGGAAGAGGAAGGAAACTTTGTTATCTTAAGACCAAGGGTAAAATGGTCGTTTCCCCATTTCTTTTATAATTTCTTTGAAAGTTTTAATTAAACTTTTACCTTTTACCTCCCATCGGTAACTTCTAAATTTACCTCCTCCTAATTTTACCTCATTTAACCTTTTATAATTAATCAACCAAATAAATTTACTTATTCCCACCATATTTAATTATCTATAATTGCATTTATATTAATAATAATTCCCAAAATCTTAAAAAATCCAGTTGGGAAATTATTAATATTTTTCCGCCAATTAAAATTTTGCTAAAATCTTAAGGATGTTACATCCACCCCCCTAAAAAAATAGGGATTTCGTCCTCGAAATCAACGTACCTTATTGGAAAAGATCGGGGTACAACTGTCTCATGTCTGATTCCAACTCCTATGTATAGGTTATTCCATTTAGATTTTGCCACTTCACTTTTACCAATGGTACTTCCTTGTTTCTTAATCGTTTAGTCTGGTACTCTTCAATGCAGATAGGTGCTACCTCCACCGTCAAGTCTTCTTTTAGTTCAATAGAATCTGCCGATACAATCATGGAGTTACAAGGAATGTACGCTCGAAGTTATGACACATGAAATACATTGTGGATATTAGTTAAAGATTGGGGAAGATCCAATCGGTAAGCAACATCACCAATCCTCTCTAAAATCTGATATGGCCTAATGTATCTCGGGTTAAGCTTATGACTCTTCAGTATCCGACCTACACCTTTGATAGGTGAAACCTTCAGAAATACCCAATCTCCCACCTGAAACTCAAGTGGTCTATGTCGATTATCATAGTAACTCTTCTGTCGATCCTGGGCAATCTTCATTTTTTCTCGAATCAAAGCAACTTGTTCATTTATTTCCTGAATTAATTTGGGACCCAAATGGATAGCATCACCGTTTTCATTCCAACACAAAGGTGTACGACACCTTCTACCATACAAAGCTTCATAAGGAGCCATACCAATACTACTATGATAGCTGTTGTTATAAGCAAATTCCACCAATGGTAAGTATCTTTCCCATGAGCCACCTTGCTCCAATACACAGGCTCTAAGCATATCCTCTAAAGTCTGAATTGTACGCTCAGATTGGCCATCGGTCTGAGGATGATAAGCTGAACTCAGTCTCAGCTCAGTACCCAATTCCTGCTGTAAACTTCCCCAGAATTTGGAAGTAAATTGGGGATCATAGTCTGAAATAATACTTGAAGGCACGCCATGCAATCGTACAATTTCAATAATGTACAATCTAGCCAATCGGTCCAATGGCCATTTCATGTTCATAGCCAGAAAGTGAGCATTCTTGGTCAATCTGTCTACAATTACCCAGATTGCATTGCATCCAGAACGGGTCTGAGGTAACCCAGATATAAAATCCATCGTAATACTCTCCCACTTCCAAATTAGAATCTTAGGTGGTTGGAGTAGTCCAGGAGGTCTCTGGTGTTCAACCTTACACTTCTGACATACTACACAAGATCTCACATATTCAATTATTGTTTTCTTCATTCCCGGCCACCAGAATTCTTTCTTCAAATCATGATACATTTTTGTAACACTAAGATGAATGCTTAAAGAACTTTTATGTGCCTCTGATAACATAGCTTGCCTAAAATTACTTTTTGCAGGCACCACAACTCGGTTTCTGAACCGCCAAATTCCATCGTTGCCTCTGGTTAATTCCATATTTTTACCTCTTTCTTGAGTGTCAAGCAATTCCAGCAACTCTTCATCATCCTCTTGTGCCACAGCTAAAAATTCCAAAAATTCATTGGAAATCTTCAGCATCCCAACTATCATTTGATTTGGGGCGTTCATAACAACCCCAATATTCATATCACAGAAGTTTTCCAACAATTCTTGTTCTTTGCTCATCAAGAAGGCTGCATGTAATACTTTTCTACATAAGGCATCAACCACAACATTTGCTTTTCTAGGATGGTACCTCAAATCAAAATCATAATCCTTTAGATATTCCACCCATCTCCTTTGTCTCATGTTTAATTCTTTCTGATCAAATAAGTATTTCAAGCTCTTGTGGTCACTAAATACCACAAAACGAGAACCATATAAATAATGGCGCCAGATCTTTAATGCAAATACCACCGCTGTAAGTTCCAAATTGTGGGTAAGGTAATTCTGCTCATGCGGTCTCAGTTGCCTTGAAGCATAGGCAATCGCCCTGTCATCCTGCATCAATACACATCCTAAGCCAAACTTGGATGCATCACAGTACACTACAAATTCTTTCGTCACATCTGGTAGTGCAAGCACAGGTGTATTAGTCAAACACCGCTTCAGAGTTTGAAAACTCAATTCACACTTGTCTGACCATACAAATGAATTCTCCTTTCTCGTCAATCGAGTCAAAGGAAGCGCAATGTGAGAAAATCCTACAATAAAACGGCGATAATAACCAACCAATCCAAGGAAACTCCTAATCTCAGCCACTGATTTAGGCCTCTCCCAAGCCACAACTGCTTCAATCTTGGATGGATCAACAGATACTCCATCCCGGGAAATCACATGTCCCAAGAATTATACACTTTCTTCCCAGAAATCGCATTTAGATAACTTAGCATACAACCTTTCCTCCCGTAATATCTGTAAAATAATTTGAAGATGTTGTGCATGCTCCTCAATAGACTTCGAATACACCAATATATCATCGATGAACACTACTACAAATTGATCCAAGTATGGTTGAAAGATCTGGTTCATGTAATCCATAAAGATAGCAGGAGAATTTGTCACTCCAAAGGGCATCACAACATACTCAAAGTGTCCATATCGAGTCCAGAATGCCGTCTTTGGAATATCTTCCGGCTTCACTCTTATTTGATGATATCCAGACCTCAAGTCAATCTTGGAAAATACCACAACGCCTCTTAACTAATCTAACAAATCATCAATTTATGGCAAAGGATATTTATTCTTAATCGTCAACTTATTTAATTGCCGATAATCAATACACATCCTCATACTGCCATCTTTCTTTTTCACCAATAATACCGGAGCGCCCCAAGGTGAAGCACTCGGTCGGATAAATCCCTTCTCTAACATCTTATTCACTTGCTTTTTCACTTCAGTCAATTCCATAGAAGACATTCTATAAGGTGCACGGGACACAGGTTCGGCCCCGGGAATCAAGTCAATGGCAAAATCAATCTCCCGATTGGGAGGCAATTCTGGGATTTCTTCCGGAAATACATCAGAAAAATCGCACACCACCGGAATATCACTAGGCGTAAGATTATACCATCCTTCTGAAGTAAATAGAATAACATAAGTTGCGGAGACATCACTTACCACATTCTTAGTGTCCAATTCCTGAGAGAAGACGATGGTCTTGCGATAACAATCCACCATAACATGGTTAGCAGACAACCATTCAAGACCCAGGATAACATCTAAGGTCATCAACGGCATACATATTAAATTCACCAAAAAGGAACGGTCTTCAATTTGCATTGGCAACTCTCCATACATGGTGGTTGCACGGAATGTAGAACCAGTAGGGGTGGAGACACTAAGAGCATTCTCCATTAACACCACTGGTAAGCCAAACCGTCTAACACAACTTTCAGAAATAAAAGAATGCGTTGCACCAGAATCATAAATAACATTTACCATGTAGCCATGAATAAGGCACTTACCCTGCACCAAGTTATCAGTTCTTGTAACCTCAGAAGCATCAAAGGCAAATACTCACTCAATCATAACATTTTGAGTACCACTAGATTGAGCATCAGACCTCCTTGAGTGTTGGTCTCCACGACCACCGCCGTTTCTACCTCCCCTCAGAAAATTAGCACCATGAGTCACAGAAGTATTGGCTCGATTACCATGTCCACCCTGTTGCTGCCTCTGTGGGAAATCTGGCCTAAGGTGTCCTGGTTGTCCACATTGGAAGCAAACAATTTGACTAGCCGGATAATGCTTCGCAATATGGCCCTCCTGACCATAATTATAACATGCACGACTACCAGAATGACCACTGGAACGGCCTGTAGAACCACGACCAGAAGAGGAAGAAGACGTAGCGGAGGACTTACCCCCACGGAAGAACTGGCCCATCTTCTTAAAACTGAATCCTCTTGCCTTCAACGGTTTCCTATCCTTTGGTTAAAATGTTCTCTGCAATTGTACTTCCTCAGTTAGCCTAGCCTTATTCATCAAAGTAGGATAATCTCAAATTTCCATAGGCACAATCACACTGCGAAGTTTAATTCGTAATCCAGCTTCATATTTAGCATATTTACTGCCTTCAGTTCCTTCCAAAGAGAAAGGATGATAGAAGTCACACAATTCATCAAATTTGGCAGTATACTCAGCCACTGACATTCTGCCTTGTTCTAATCTCAGAAACTCCATCTCTTTACGGATTTTGTAATTGTCGGGAAAATATTTAACGAGAAACCTTCTTCAAAAATTTGCCCACACCAACGGTTCACTTGTTACATTCATTTGCACCTTGGTTCTAGACCACCATACCCTAGCCTCATCTTTCAGCTGATAAGTTACAAATTGCACTTTCTGTTCCTCCGAACAGTCAAAATACTCAAAAGCTTGCTCAATTTCCCGTATCCAAACATGCGCTCCATCATAGTCATGCCCTCCTTTATAAGCAGGTGGATTCCTTTTTAGGAATTTGTCAAGAGTGGGACCAGATTCAGTCCTACTCATCAGTTGAGAAAATTTCAAGAAGAAGTCATCTCCTCCACCAGAACGAGCTTCTTCAACCATAAAGTGTTTCTACAATAACCAAACACATCACTATTAATAACCAATAATCTACCAGGGAATAGGATATTTACCTCATACACATATAAAACATAACGCCACCGAAGTGCCAAGGGAATGATGCCAAGCTACCCTGCTAATAACATAAATAACCGCAACAAATACAATAAAAATACATAATAGCCCCGTACAGGACTCACATAATTTGTTACATATATCCACCTATTGCAATCCTGGAAAGAACTGCTCTAATACCACCTGTGACGTCCTACGTCATTTTACATTTAATTATATCCGTTTAATTATTTTTCACAATAAATTTTTCACGTTTAATGATAATTAATTAGGTAAAATAACATTTATTTTCTTAAGCATACTCAAAATAATAAACAATAGTAAATAAATCAAATAATAAAATGGAATTAATTAAAATAAGTGAAAGAAGAAAATGAGGTCAGGGGTCACTCGCTCGGGCGAGACCCTAATTCGCTTAAGCGAAACCAGCAAAGGTCGCTTGGGCGAGTTCCTACTCGCTTGAGCGAGTTCTACATTTTAAACCTGAGCGAGTTACGAGACTTGCAAAGAAAATTCACTAACAATTCAGTCTTTTACAAAGAAAAAAAGCAATATCCCTAAGATGTTTCTTCATTCGAAGCCAGAACCTTCCTTTACTCGGAAATGATCCTCTCGGTCATGCCTCACTCGGAAACATCCTAACCTTCCTTCACTCGGAAGGGGTTCTCTCGGTCATGCCTCACTTAGAAACATCTTAACCTTCCTTCACTCGGAAGTGGTTCTCTCGGTCATGCCTCACTCAGAAACATCCTAACCTTCCTTTACTCAGAAGGGTTTCTCTCGGTCATGCCTCACTCAGAAACATCTTAACCTTCTTTCACTCGGAAGGGTTTCTCTCGGTCATGCCTCACTCGGAAACATTCTAACCTTCCTTCACTCAGAAGGGGTTCTCTCGGTCATGCCTCACTCAGAAATATTATAACCTTTCTTCACTCGGAAGGGGGCGAGGGATATTCGCTTGAGTGAAATAGGCACAGAATCAATTCCCCTGGCCCTCGCTCGGGCGAGACTGAACCCGTTTGGGCGAGATTCGTCCAATAATCACCTATACTACTGCAGACACAATTGATCCTTTTTACATCATTCATGACCCACAATTATTTACAAAACCTGCCCATAGCAATTTATTATTTACTTCTACTATTGGCTCCGTGCCAATATATATATATATATATATATATCAAACTCATGAAAATCGACACTGATCACATTAGCATCACCATCATACCACTTTATTCATATGAACTCATATTTTCATCACGCAGCATGTCAATTCTAGTTCACTACTCATCACAATCATTCATAATTATTCGACCCAAACTATACTTATTTCATCACACATAAGACACATGTAATCATGACATACATAAAACACATTACACATTGCACCCAGCATTATTTTCATAGTTCATTTCAATTCTCGGCATCAATTCTCCGCTTGGCGCACCTCCGGAGCTTCAACTTCCTCCCTGTCACTGGTTACTAAATTAAAAGAAAACCACAGCAAATGTGAGTGTTTGGCATCGTAATTAATCTAGAACGGAAATTAAATAACAAAATGCATGTGTACAAACTCCACTTTATACAAGCAGTCTCACCCATTCATCATCAACATATACTTACCAATCATAAACTCCATCCGACTTCTTTATCCTCAAATTGCAATCACAATCAGCAAATACAATTAAGTACATACACACCATCACACAATGCTAATAATTTCATCAATTATCACCACTGACTCTCACACAAAATCGACGCCTAGTATCCGGATACTAAAGGATCGGCCTTCAGCTGAGGGTCCTACTTGACACCCCGTGAACCCTGCTTGGTCCACCGAGTCCTACTTGACTCTCCACCTCAACCACTGGGTCCTACTTGACCACTAGGTAGCTTAACTGGGCATAAAAACCACGGGAGCCGGGAACAAGGGGCTATATATACGGTCGGCCGTCCCACACCACATAATCATACATGTATAACTCACATTCATCATATCATATAACAAGTGGCCATCAACAACAGCTCATGCTCATCAAATGGGCGACCTACTTGTCAAACCCGTCATCACAATGCCACTATACACATCGATTTATCACAATGTAAAACACTTTATTCTCATAATCATCATAAACCATACACCATTCACATTTATACATACATATACACACAATTATCATTTAGTAATCTTTCTTACCGTTTTAATATTTCATTCGACGACCCGAACCCAAAATACACACCTATTCTAATTACTTACAACCCGAACACCCCCTTACCTCGATTCCAAGCTTCGACGATTTGTTCTTGATGCCGGTTGCATCCTCTAAGTGCTTGGTTCAAGGTCCTACTTCCGAATCCAACACCCGCTTCACCGCTCGGTCCTCCGACGTCTGTTCCGTTACCTACGGAGGTCGAAACGCAAAAACTCATCAACGTTATACCACCCTCAATGGTTCAAAGACCATTTTCAAACTCCCATACACTAGAGGAGTAGGAAACAGAAGTTTATCCCCTCATGCAAAGCCATCGTCTAGAGAGAGAAAGTGAAGAAGGAGAAGATAACTCGATTTAAAGGGTCCATTGTACTCACCTCGAAGCCACAATCTCAAAAACGTAGTTATTTCGGAGTTTCGACGCGAAATGGTCCTCCCCTTGAGGCATGCAAGTCCACGGCAATGGTGAGGAAGAGGAAGAAGAAGAAGTCGCACTTGTACAATGAGGAAGAGGAAGGAAACTTTGTTATCTTAAGACCAAGGGCAAAATGGTCATTTCCCCATTTCTTTTATAATTTCTTTGAAAGTTTTAATTAAACTTTTACCTTTTACCTCCCATCGGTAACTTCTAAATTTACCTCCTCTTAATTTTACCTCATTTAACCTTTTATAATTAATCAACCAAATAAATTTACTTATTTCCACCATATTTAATTATCTATAATTGCATTTATATTAATAATAATTCCCAAAATCTCAATAAATCCAGTTGGGAAATTATTAATATTTTTCCGCCAATTAAAATTTTGCTAAAATCTTAAGGATGTTACAATGGGGAACAATTAAAATGTCAAAGATTTGAAAGAATTGACACATCCATACCTTAAAATCCCTAAACTAAAAATCAAAGCTCCAAGAGTTTGCAACAATGGCTACTCCGTTCACAATCCTAGCAGGGGAAAGAGAAGGGGAATGAGTTTCAGATTTAGTACCCATACTCACATGAATCCATGAGGAAGAGAAGAATGAGTAGAGAGTTCAATTGCAGCATGCTCTTACCTTCACATGAAATCCAAACTTGAGACTAGTGGGTGAGAAGATGGATAGCACGGAAGAGGTAATGGATTGAGGAAGGAGGGGAAGGATGACACATGCAAGAAATTTGGAAGAGGAGCTCACGGTGGAGAGGAAGACTCAAGAAAGAAGAATAAAGTTTCTGCCCATGGGGTATGCGTGCTCGTGAAAATGAAATGAGGGACAACCTTTGCAAAAGGGAAATAATTGATCAAAATCAATTTAGAAGATTATAAATTTTAGTATAGAATTAATTTAGCTTAAGTAATAAATTTCTCATTGAACCAATTGTCTATTTTTAATTTAATTGTAAGAGATCTTTATATTGTTTACAATATTTACACTCAATTTTAATTTATCATCCCCATTGATTAATTCCTCTAAATTTAGAATTCAAGGATGTTACAAGATCACAAGTAACCGATACGTGTGTGTGACATACCCTAATGTCACAAGAGACAATTCAAAACGTTCCAAAAGCTTTTGCCACATCATAAAGAAGATTCTGTAAATTTAAAAGACTGTACAGACAATTATTACATTTGTAAAATTACATTTACTACAAATATTAGATCATAAATAGACAAAATATCTTTTCTCCTTTATACTAGACCGACTTAAACATCTTAAAAACTTTAAATCTCAAACCTCCATTCAATTCTTTATAACTCTTGTGTAGAATAAAAGGAAAAGTACACATCATCTATTGCATGCCAATCAATCATTGACACACACATAAGAGAAGGGTTGTATTTTCTTAATTCAAAGTTAAGACTGATTTATTATATCCCTATCACAAGTAAGTGTTTAATATAAATAAACTTCATGCATATATATGCATGTCTCACGAAACATATATGTTATCTGCTACTATCATCAATATAATCTTATTGTAGATAACCCTTTTCTTTGCAGCATTGAACTGCATCCTCAAACATGTCCTCAAGGCTATACTTGAACTCGAATCCAGCATCCATAATTTTCTTCGAGGTCAAATGTGGAAGCTTGGGACCATTAATGTTTTTCACCTCCCTAGAAGAAGAAAATTAAACAAGTTATATATTAGTTACAATAAATAAAAAATCACATAAATTAGTTCATAAAGATTTTCATGGAGACTATAGAACTCACTCTAGTGATGGTATTTGAAATTCTGGGTATTTGGCTGAAAGGAGTTCAGCAATCTCTTCAACATTTACAATGAATGGTGAGCAATTATATCTCCCTTTTGGATTAGGGTGCTCAAGCAAGAATATGTGTGCTCTAGCCACATCATCAACATGCACCATATGGATACGAGTGGCACTAAATGGATTTTTCTCTCCTACACCATCCATTGGCATTAAAGGAAAAGAAAAACTGAGAATGAATTAAGTCAAACACGCCTTTGATTATGCTAGGTTGAATGTTCAAAATGGATCCACCAATTACAGCAATTGGATTATGAAAATTCGTGTAAGTGGATGCATATTTAACCATCCATTTAAATTGTTGGAGTAATGTTATCCCATGCATGTTTTTTTTTTTCTATTTTTAATACTCCCCCCTCCTTATTTAACTATATAATTAGAGAAAAATTACATTCTCTAAGAAATATATAATTACATACTTTTTCTCTCTTAAAAATATTATTAGGAAAAAATTATTATTAATGTCTTGAAATTTTAAATAAATAATTAACTAAGAATAAATTTTTTCTTCTCTCTTGATAATTAAATAGGAATGGAGGAAATACTCCATCTTCGGTTCTTATATAATTGTCTAAGGAATAAAAAAAATTACTTCTATTTACATAGAGTTTTAAAATATTAATAATTACTATTTTTATAATATTTAAATAAGAGAGAAAATATGTTAAATAAAGAGATATAATATAATTTAATAAATAAAAGATAGATGAAAATTTTTAATAAAGACGAATGACAGAAAAGTATAAAATATCAGTATTGTCGGAAACTACCGTGTGGTTGAAATAATTTATCTCACTTGGTATACGTATGCTACATGTAGAATTGTAGATGTGCATGTGTGAGCTAGGTTTCATAATATAATATTATAAGAGACAAAAGTTTGAATAGTTTTATTTTAATATATAAGAGACATTAATTATTTTACGTTGTATCAATTGAATAATTTTTTATTATAAATTAAAATTTATAAGATAAATATTTATTTCTATAAATTATTTAAAATTATTTAATATTATGAGTATATTTTTAAAAAATAAATTAATAATATGTCAATCGAAATAGATACTTCCAATTGTATCTTGTATTATAAAAAGATATTGTGTAATAAGATATTAAAAATTTAAAACAGAAAATAACAGCCGAGAATGATCCACATATAAATGACTAATCAACAAAGAATGGTCAGAAACGCGAGTACTAGAAATTAAGACTTAAGTGATTGGTTCATACAAACGTTATCGTGTTTGAAATCTATCTTTTGTGTTAGTTTAGAAGTTTTTTAAGAAAAATAGAAAAGGTGTTTATTTATAAAATATTTAAAGAAAATTTACAGAAAACTAAAAATTGAGTTTTCTATTTTAAAAAATAAAGAAGTTTTTAAAGAAGTTTTATAAAAAAACTAAAAAAGTAAAAAAGTTTTTTAAAAAATTTTCTATCTATTTCAGAAAATAAAAATTTTAGAAAACAAGTAGAAAATTTTTCTTAGAAAACTAAAATAATTTTCTGTAACTAAAACGTAAATTATTTTTAAAAAAATGTTAAAAAGTAATTTCACCAATTAGGAGGGTTTGGTAGAACATGTAAAGTTAGTCTCAATAGACATGACAGAGGAGAGAAAGATAACTAATCAAGCTAACTAAGGGTCATTTGGCTGGCTTAACAAAATTGAGATGTGAAAAAAAATTTATTGATTTAATGGAGTATTGATTGTCTCAAACATTATGAATAATTAATATTAATTATTAAATTTTTTTATTTTTATAATTTTGTTTTTTAATCAGATACCAAACAGGCTTTAATTAAGCTAGTAAGGTAATGTTAACCAATAAAGTTTCATGATTTGATAGATAAAGACCATTTTTAATATTTTAAAAAGTTAAAGACCATTTTTTTAAAAAAAAAGACATAAGTAATCTTAAAATAGACATCTATAAGATGGATGATTAAATTAAGATAAAAAATCAATATTAATTAGTCCAAATAGTCTCAACTAAGATTTTAAGTTTAAAAATCAACTAATTTAATGCAATGTTAATTCTCGATTCTAGATTAATTAGTCTGAAAAAACTAAATGAGGAGAGAATAAACTCAAAAATTAAGACTAGAAAAAAAAAAGTTGGAGCATTTACCAAATAGAAAAGCCAGTGAGGAATAAACTGAGCCGGGAAGCTTAGGACAAATGAAGGGTCCAAGAACAAAAGTAGGTATCAAAGTGACAACTTGCAAGCCATGTTGTTCTCCAAATTCAAGCAGTGCCTTTTCAGCCAATGTCTTGGAAACAGAGTATGACCAACCAAATGGCTTCAAAGTCTTGAGAATGTTCACATCACTCCAATAACTCTCATCCATTGTTTCCTCTTCTTTGCTCTGCCAGAAAACAGCAGAGGCACTGGAAGTGTACACAACCCTCTTCACACTCTTTGAATTCATGCATGCTTTCAATATTCCTAGTGCCCCATCAATGGTCCTTTTGGTCACTACTTCCTCTGCCTCGTTTTCCTGTAAATCAATTGGTGTAGCAGTGTGGAGCACCCCTGTGCACCCTTCAATTGCTGCACTGAAACTCTCTGGCTTGCTTAGATCAGCATTGAAAATTTTTAACCTCTTGGATGCACCTGGAAGATTTGTTAGGAAGCTAACATCTTTCTTGCCCTCTGCTTATTCAACACATAAAAAAAATATTAATTGCATTTTTTTTTGGAAAAACAAGAAATAAGTTGGGTATTTTATAATTAAAATTGAAGATATTTTTTGTTCTCTATTTTGTTTTGTCTCTTAATTACAAAGTAATTACCCTATTTTATGTTTTAATAAATTTGTAAAGAAAACACTAAAAATACCATTTCTTTATGTTCATTAATTCTTTGACAAACATTTGAAAACAAAAATAAATGTCATTTTTATAATTAAAAATTAAGAAAATTCCGAAACCAAATGACCCCCTAACAAAACTAATTGGCAAATGTTCTATTTAGAACAGGTGATAAAAAAAAATTCTGAAAGCAAATGACCCCTAACAAAACTAATTGGTGAATCATTTGTATTTGGTTATTATCAATGATATTAAATTCTTGCTTACGAGGAATTGGAGAATACACATTAACCATGTCTTTAGGGAAGACAATAAATGTGTAAATTTTCTTATTAATTTAGGAGTTGATTTAATATATAGAATCACGATCTCAATAGATTGTCCTAATACTTTAAATAATATTTTGTTTGATATTCCTTTATCTTAGAGTTTAGTTTGTTTCTTCTTTGTCTTTTATTTTCATTTCATTGCAAAAAAACTAATTGACAAAGAAAAAAAGTGTATGATTATTTAAAACTATCAAATTTAGTTGATTTTTTGCACTCGTTTTATGAATATGTTTATATGAAGCTGTATATTCAGAAAATGAAATATTGAGAGGAAGCATTTTAATATACATAACGATTCTATCAAGTTCTAGGTAGAATATGATATATTAAATTAAACAATTGTGATTCAGTTGATAACACTGACTGAAATTATAAGAAGAGTCAACATACTTATTGAAAGAGATAGAAGAGTATGAAAACTTTATTTATGATTAAACTCTGGACAGTAATATTTCTAAAAGAATATATGTGTAGTGAATAATATTAAAAAAAAGGATTTTATACCTGGATCAAGTCGAACAGTGGTATTAACAGTGTAACCATCCTCAAGGAGTCTCTTAATGATCCATGAACCAATAAACCCTGTGCCACCAGTAACACACACCCTTCCTTTCCCTTCTTCCATTGGACACTCTTTTATTTTCCACTTCTATTACTTGTCATTATGTTTCAATCCTGATCAACATATTTATACACGTACAAAACCAATCTATTATGTGTATGGTTGTTAGTTGTAACTTTACTGTGGGCTTACTCTTTCAAACAATAAATGGCTCTTTGACTAAAGTCATAATTGAGAACAGTGGATCAAAAAAGACCATAACTTCTAGAGGTTAAGTTATGTTTATGTTGCTAATTTGCTATTATATGTAATTACCTAGATATAGATCGGTTGAACTGGTAAAGTTTTTGGATGGGAGTGGTTGACATGTCTTTGCTATGTAGCTATATATTTTTATTTCAATATATATATATATATATATATATATATATATTGTTTTATTATAATGTATCCCCTCATTTTTCCAAATATGTAATTGTATTCTGGAAAATTTCGCTTTCTTTTGGGTACTTCCTCTAATAATCATGTATTCCTCTAAAAGAATGTAAAACTAATAAGTAGGTAAAAAAAGGAAAACAAATCAAATCGAGGGTGAAGATCTTATTGGGGATAATTTGTTCATATATTTTTAATTGACGTTTGTTGAATTAAGGTATGCTATGATTTAAGATTTTTTTCTTTTTGAAATATCTAATTTTTTAGACACCGAAAAAAGAATTAGATTTTAAGATGATAAATTAATCAAATGAGAAAATCATAATATTTAAAGGATAAAAATTATATTAAGAATGAAAGAATTCTTAAGTTGACTTTAATTAAGGGGTTTGCTTGAATGAAGGTGAAGTGTTGAAATTTTGATTATCATATTGAATATAAAACAATTTAAAAATCATAAATCAACTATTTCATTTATCAATGTGATTAAAAGTTAACAAAAATATTAGATATTATAAATTTGTAATGGACAATAAATATCCTAAATTACATTTATATATATAAAAAAATGGTGAACTTTTCCTTTCCATTAATAAAATCTGATTTTTAAAGGCTTGATTTCAATCAACCAGGTTTAGATTTGATAAAAATACTTGTATCTTAGATACTCGTGCGCTTATACATGTAACAAGCAGTCACACATTTACTAAATAAGTGAGACTACTCACACATTTACTAAATGAATAGATACGAGTATTATATTACCTACTTCATAGGTTACATATCTATAAATATTTATTTTTTATTAAATATACTTAAATATTAAAATTTTTATTATTTTATAATAAGATAAAAGTTATTTAATATAATTAAATTATCTTTATATTATATAATAGTAATTTATATTATTTTATACTAAAATAATATTATATTTATGACCGTTTACGTCTCTAAATCACCATCAAGTTTGTTTACGTCTCTAATCTCCACCTCAATTATACGAATAGGTTTACTTTTTTATTTATTGAAATTATCGTTATGCATGGCGCTAAAGGCGAAGGCAGTGAGATCATAATTTCTATTTTGTTTTCAACATTTTTTTCCTTGTCAAATATCAATTATAATTACACTTACTTTACATGACATGCAAATGAATGATCTAAATCACCATCAAGTTTAACTACATATATATATATATATATATATATATATATATATATATATATATATATATATATATATCTTATATCTTGTGTGTGGAACAATCATGCTTGAAATTTAGAGGTATAATTTGCAACCTTTTCAAAATATAAAAACTTATTTTAAATTTTTTAAATAGCTATTAACTATTTTGAAAAAAATTAAATAAACATTATTTAGGAACTTGTACACGATAATTTATATAACCTAATGTTTATGCACTTATTTTATGTGTGTATATATATACACATATGATGTATTTTATAAAAAACGTTTTCTTATGAAAATAACAAATTTGAACCAATAGATCTTATTATAAATAGTTGAGATTATAATATATCAGTAGTTGCGTGACTTTTTAAGTGATCATATAATTAAAAAAACTTTCAATCATGATCACATATAGTTGTACGTTAAAAGCTTTTTTTCATAAGATACATATTATATATATATATATATATATATATATATATATATATATATATAATTGTAAAAAACTATCACCATGAAAATGGTAAGCAACTGTTTGCAGGGAGAGTTAATTGGTTTGGAATGTTCATCAGTTTTATACTTTTCGTGTCATCTTGCATCTTGGCTTACAAACTAACAACAAAAGCGAATGGGGAGGGAAAGTCAGAATGAATAATTAATACCTTAATGTGAGAATTATAGTTCGAATGATGCATACTCCCGGTGCTGACTTTAATTTAAAGGGTGGTTTATTGGATAGTTTAAAAAGTAATTAAAATAGCAGTAATCGAACCTATTTCAAGAAACTTTCAATAAAATAAAATACATGTATAGTATCTCTTTCTATATATATTATCAGTTATATATTTAATATATTATAACTGGTTAGTAATATAAAAATTAATTGTAATATTAACTATGTATCAAAATTAAATTCTTTATTAACTACAGGTCTTTTTCTTTCTCTTAATAAACTTTCAACGATTATACATTTTGTTTTACTACTGGCGCAATTTTCTTCTGGAAGGAATTTTTTTTCTTTTGACTGCAGCAATTAGAAAAGTCGACTACTCTGACTTGACTTATTCTTTTCCGGTTTTGGTGTGACTTTGACTGAATGCAAATTCATAAATTGAAGGTTTGTTTGGTTTAAAGTTAGTGTAAAGTTTATAAAATGGAGTTTAGAAAATTGAGATTTTAAAAATGTGGTTGAGAAAATAGAGGTTTTGAAAATAATGATTTGTGTTTAGATATTTTATTATAAAAGTCAGTTGAAAAATAATAATTGTGTTTGGTTGGAAAATGTTTTGATAAATTTGGTTTAGGAAAATGGAATTTGGGTAGAAAATGACCAAAAAAGTATTAGTTAAAAGAAGTAATAAACTAGTGTATTTGTTGTAAATAATATTTAAATTACATATTAAAATATTCCAACAAAAATTATATGAATAAAATATATATTAATAATAATTATTAATGAAGATATATTAAAATCTTGTATTAAAAATATTATGAAAAAAGTTAAATTACTATTTTATAATGTTATAATAAGTATATTACTAATAATATATATTTTTAAATATATTATTATAATTATATATATAATGTTTAATCTTAGTAAATAATTTTGTAACTATAATCATTATTTTTTATATATGGCATCTGCGAATAATCATAAACACCCATTATTTTTATATATATATTTAGCATTTAAACTAACGTGACGTATTCTTAACAATGTGCCACTAAAAATTAAAAATGTTATTCCACGCCTTAATCAATCAATTGAAATCATAAACCCTAATTGAATTTGATCTATCGTTGTTTTCGATTAAAATTACAACATATAAACTGAAACATCCTTCCTTAGAAAACAAGGTCCGAAAACCCGAGGAAATTTTTCGCGAATTAATTTCAATTCCAAAACAGGGTTTTGGGACCGTACCACAACACTATTGTCATTTCATCAACCTTTAAATGCATAATTCATCCCACTAAACATATATATACACATCAAGATGAGCACATGCTAGCCAAGGCGATACTACACCAACAACTATATAAATATACACATATGTATATTGGTCTCCAAGACCACGATGACTCCTACCGAGCAATCACCAAGTATCGCCTCGGTCCACATCCACTGAAAAATTAACCACATATAGGGGTGAACATATATATATATATATATATATATATATTAAATGACAAATACGAAATCGAATTTGATATTCATCGCATTACGTTGCCATTTAATTTAATATCATAGACACATTCATACTATCTAATCATCTCACATAATCACGAATATTTTCAATAGATGTCTCACAGCGTCGAATGATTCTAATGGCTGCCTCGCAATGCATGCGGATCCATTCTAATGATAGGATATTAATCACAATAATATATCTCAGCTCCCAGCTGATTCGGCCATTTTACAAGTACCAAACCGCTTGCCCACTCATGCAACACAGTCACTCCCAGCGACAGCGGTAGTGTTGCGGGCTAGCCTTGAGTCTCACTCTAAGGCCTGCCTTGAGTCCCACTCAAGGACTTCTGTGGAGTCCGAAGAAACCACCACAGGGTCTAAGCCCTCCCATCTGGGCCAGCATTATAGGCCCCTGCAGTCCTGTAAGCTTTATTATGCAAATGCTATGCACAAACATCAACGATATCTCATTCTCATCATCAATTAAGCTACTCTAGCTTGTCAACTATATTATTACATAACTCATCATATTATCTCAAATTCAATTAGAGCATAGCAATTATATCATCATCAATACCTCATACTTATTGACTACACATAGAAACAGGAATCACAATCAACTCATCATCATATAGCAGTATCATATCACTAAGCATCTCATGCTAATTACATACAACAGGGATAGTTATATAATCATCACATATCAAGAGCAAACATAATCATATCTTCAATTTTAATAAAATATCTAACTATCCCCTAATCCATTCCTAACTCATGCATTTAAAATATATAATGCTCCCCCTACCTGGAATCCTCGATTCCTGAAGCTCGAGCGCTCCCCGAACGATCCGAGTCAATCACCAATTTTTGGTTTTCAAAGCCAGAAATTTCTAAATTAACAATAATTATTTTAATAATTTAAACGCTACTTAAAATCACACTTTTGGCGTTTAAGTAACTAATATATATAGGTGACGATAATTTTGATAAATTCTAAAATATAATAATAATAATAATAATAATAATTTTTAACATTCTTGACTATTAATCGTCGAACCCGTAATTAAATATTATTTTATACTTAAAAAATTTTATATCTTATAATGACATTCTTATGTAACAAGTATAATTCATGTGTTACTAAAATCATGTCAAGATACAAAGTTTTCTAAAAATACTTTTTGTCTACTTACTGTATAATATATTTATAACTAGAAATTCATTTAAATATCATATAATAATTTAATTACTAAATTATACCCTTTGTCTTAATTTCTAAAGTTAACACTTCCTTTATTTTCAAAGGTCACCAAAGTGATCACTAAAGTAGTTGCTAAAATTGGTTATTAATATTTTCTTCTTTTACTCTTAGTATCTATTATGCTAAAATTCACTTATTTTCATTTCCTCCAAAAATCTCATTTGGGCTTAAGTTGTGGGAATCTTGAATAAAATTTTCAATTTGTTTAGCAATATCATTACGCCCATTTTTATTTTTATTTATTGAAATCCAATAGTTTAAATATAAAAGTACATTTATTTGCTTAATTTGAGAAATCATCGTTTAGAAAGACAAGAGTAAAACTTTTCACCATTAATTCTCTTAAAACTTTAAATCCCATTATTATCCATTCTTAAATCATATTATTCTAAGAATTATTCAAAAAGAAGTCTAATTCCTTAATCACTTTTTCAAGTAATTTAAAAATTTAGGATTACCCGATCAAAAATTCTTTTCCCGAACGCGGTATTTCTTAAAATAATTTGATACCGATTAACGAACGATTAACTACCTAATAGCGGGGCTTACCGGAGAATATGTTACGAATTACATAATGATTCCTGAATTAAAATTTTAAATTAATACAATCATATCGAAAGTAACCGAGCCCGCCTAAAACGCTAATCGTCATTAATTCCTCTTCGAGTATCCGTTCTCAATAAAATTGCTCCACGTACACGAACGTTGTATCACGCCGAATAAATTTTCAGGATATCGATTAGTTCAAAAACGTGACTTTTAGCGTCGGTTACGAAAAATTCTACGATTTAAGATCCGACCGTTGGATCACGACGAAATTCGAAATGCAAGCTCCTAAATACACAAGCGTCATCATAACACACCCAGAATTGAAATCAAATGAGGTGGAGACCTCCTTTACCTCACTTTATAGCTGCTGCCTGGAAGGAGAAGTTGGAGATTTCGCCGATGGTTCCCGAATCTTTGGAAAAATAGACATGCATGGTTAAGACAGGAGAAAACAGCCATGATTGGTTCCAAGCATCATGTGGATTATTAATAAACTTCAACATGCAAGGCTGAAATTTAAGATGAAGGAACAAGGACACCAACCAAAAGAAGAAAATTGCAACATTCTTACCCTTGTAGCTTAGATGGATTCACGGTTTTTGGAGCTCCACAATGGAGGGTGGAAGTCACGGTTTTTTGGCTTCAAAAAGGCAAGAGTTCCAGTATTTCAAATTCCTAAAACAAGGACAACATTGATCATAAGAATCTAGGAGCAATGATCAAGAAGAAAAATAACAAACTTACCCAAGGTAGCTCTAAGAGTGGTCACGGTTTTGAAGCTCCAAGAAGGGATGATGGAGGTTCCTCCAAGTCCTTTGCATGCATGCAAAAATGAGGTTGACTGGTGGGTTTTAAGGTGGCTGAAATCAAGAGATTTGCTTGCTGTTTTGTGGCTGAATGAAGAAAAGGAAGAAGGAATAATTGACAATGGATGGTATGGCATGATATGGCTAGCATGACATGGTGTATGGTGGCATGTGATGGCATGATAACATCATGGTATTGATCATAATTGAGGAAGAGATGCTGGTGGTTCAGGTCTTGGCCGTGAGCTAGCAAAGAAAAAGAGAGGAAGATGCAAAGTTATTAAAACAAGGTAACATCATGAGATGGAAAATGGTTGGCACCTCTTTTAGAAATTGATGTAGCTGCAATTGGGATTGGAATATGGAATAAGAGGACCTTGGTCTGCTCTCCCTGACGTGAATGCAGTGGAAGGTGTGGAGGAATGCACACTGCACTAGTAGGCATGCCAACAATAAACAAAGAGTCATGGGTGAGTGGAATGATGGGCAGCTAGCTTGCATGTGAGCTGATTGGCCAAGGGTAAGAGTTATGGGCTGAGTGGTAGGGAAAAATAGAGGGAAGACACCTGGGAAGAGAGAGGGACGTTCAAGGGTGGCTGGTGGTTCTAAAATTAGTGCCTAGAAGGTTACTTATTAGGTGAGAAGTCAAGGTGTGCAGGATTTTCATGAATTGGAAAATAATTGCGTTAAAAACAATTCTGTGATAATTCGTGGAATGCGAATCAGAGGAAACTTCCAAAACCAAAGTTGTAGGTATACGTTTTTTCTTTAAATCGATATATCATTTGTGGCAATCCGATACCTGTAACTCGAGATATGGTCAAAATATGACAGGATGCTCTAATTGCCTTCGAATCCGGTGGAGCTGTAGAAATAAATTTGTAATTAATTCTCCTTTGGGAATTGGCCTTTGTGACCTTCATTAGAATTGTAGATATTTTTGATACGGATCTATACCAAAAAGAACAAAACGATTTGAGTCCCAGGAGAGGATGATATAGCAATCTTTCTAGGACCTGTCAGCATAGTAATGTGAAACTCATAGACTGGCAAAGATTCTAAAAACTGTACCAATTTGTTAGGATTTAGCTTTTGAAGTCTTCATGACAAATGTATATAATTTTGTTACGGTAATTTTGACACTAAGTTTGCAAGAAATGGAGGTCATATGAGAGAGTTATGAATTTTAGAATGAACCATGTGCAGAGTAAAAAGTGAATAATCATGGTTCTAGGATGGATTTACTTAATCCTTGAATTTGAGCATGATAGAGTGAGAATTTGAAATCGAGACTAGAAATAGAGATTTAAGATATCTTTGAAACGACCTAAACGAGACTGGAATCATTCCAATCAAGCATCGTTTGGGACAATTGGGTCTGAAATACCAACGATGCGCAGGAGAAGAACAAATTACCGAGCCTAATAAATTATTTTCTAAAATTTTCGAACTTAGGATAAATAATTCTCATACTAATTTCCAACTTCATATGCAAAAATACAACAAAAAATACCACAACATGATAAAAAAAATAAACCCTTAAAATTGTTACATTATTTTATTTAAATACAATCAAATTTAACATGCTTCACACCCATGCACCATCATCCAAACCAATCATCCACCATAAATTCCCATCAATATCATACACCACACACCTTAATCCACACTCATGCTCCACCATCCAAACCAATCATCCACCATCAATTCACTCAGATTTTACCATACATCGCAAGGCCTGATCCACACCCATGCTCCACCATGCCCAACATCACCATCCACACCTACGGCCTCCCATGGAATGGAACCACCTCCCACGACCTACATGATCTACCATCCAACCATCTCCCTACGGCCACCATTACCCTCCACTTATGATCCACCAAACCTACCACCTCCCCACCATCCATCATGTACCCACCACCCACGGCTACCACAAACCCTCCCCTAAAACCACCACCTACCACCACCCAATCCCCTTAGCACCCAAACCCTTCCACCAACAACCTTTTAGCCACCACCCTCCACAGCCTACCACCACCAAAACAAGATAACAACCTAGAAAAGAAAAAAATTGAGAGAGAAAGAGTCCCTATATATGGTGAAGTTGCACATGACACAACAACAATGACACCACCAAGATCAGAACGAAATAGAGACAGGGGTAGAAGGGTCCCTTCTACTAACTTTTAAAAGCAAAAAAGAGGGCAAAATGGTCACACACAAACCGTGACTTGGGACAACAAAATAGAGGTGAGTTGAAAGGAGCTATAGGGGAGCCACTCTCAAACGCCGTTGAGAGCCCACGAACGGAGATGGAAGAACGCCATCGGAGAACACGAGAACCAGCCAAACGACGTTCACACGTAAAGGGTTTTCTAAACCTTGCTTTTACAGATGGAACGGAGAAGCAATGAGGATCCAAACAGGCACTTAGAATACAGGTCCTTCCATTAGAATGATATAATGTTTAATTAAAAAAATTTAAAAACCATATTTAATACAAATTCTTAAATATATATTATTAAAAATATTTATTAAATAATTTAATAAATATATATTTATATACATTTTAAATAAATTATTATTGAATTATATTTTGATTATATTACTTTTTATATATAATAATATATATTTTAAATATATTTTTAGTAATGTAAATATTAGAGAATATATGTTAAGAATATATTTTTAATCATTATTACTATTATTTTTAAATAAATTTAACGTATATTATTAAATCACTTAAAATATTATAAGAAATACATAATAATATATCATTTAACAATACAAAATATTATTGAATATATATTGTTAGATATATAACATAATATAATTAAAATATAATAATGATAATATATTCAAAAATAATTTATTTAACAATATATGATAATATATATTAAAATAGATATTTAACAATATTTATTGTTATTATATATATTTAATATTTGTTTAATAATATACAATATTTAATATATTATTAAATGTATTTATAAGAAATGTATTTTTAAAATTAGTATAATTTTATCTTTATAGTTCAATGTTGTAATATATATATATATATATATATATATATATATATGATGTATCATAAGAGAAATATTCTCTTATGTGCGAGTGAGAGCAGTCTGGGTCGTAGAATCATACAACGGATGATTAAGATTATTCATGTGTTTTTTAAAAAGTCATGTGACCTTTTAAGTGATTATATGACTTTAAAAAACTTTTAATCTCAACTATCCATTGTATGATTATACAGCCTAAAAAAACTTTTTTTATAAAATACATCCTCTCTCTCTCTCTCTCTATATATATATATATATATGTGTGTGTGTGTGTGTGTGTGTGTTTACATTACCATATATACTAAATGTAAACCATGGTTTAGTAGTAAAGCACGTGGTTCTTAGGTGAAAGGTTATGGGTTCAAATTTAGTATAAGAATACACCAATTGAAACATTTTAAAAAGCTATATTATTAGAAGACTAACTTAAACCTTCAAATAAAGTTAGAGAATCAAATATATATTTTATTAAATAAATAATAGGGATGTAAAACTTAAAATTTATTTTTACTATTTAAATCTTTATCAAATATCAATTATACTGCTCAAACATAATATTCTACTATGTATATTTACCACGGGTATCATTAATACTAACTTTAATAGGAAAAATATTTATTTATAATCAGTTTTATAATTAAATAATCATTTTAATACTTATTTATGTTTTCAGTTAGTTTTTTTTGTAACCCTCGAAAAACAAAAGAAAATTAAGACACAGATTTTTGACATAACATAGGAATGATGAAATTAGGAAGAGTTCTCCAAAGACTTAAAACATTCCCATTAACCAGAGCTCTCATTACCAAACTATCTACACCTTTATTAAGATCATGCCTAATATGGTAAATGTGAACACACCAATCATGATTGACCACCTCTCAGCCATGCATGATAAGGTCTCTCAACCAATGAGTTTGAAGATCCATATTTATTGTAAGCAATTGAACCAAATCCATACAAGCTATCTCACACCTCACTTCCTTATACCCTTTATCCCAAATCAACTTAAGGCCTGTAATAATGCTAGTAACTTAGCCTTCAATGGATCTCCTCTAACTTTACTCCATATGAACCCAAGAACCCAAGATCCCGTGCATCCATAACATAACCTTCATTACCCATTCTTTCCAAGTTAGTGAGGGATTAGTTAGTTTGTTATTTTTGTGTTGGCTTGTTCCTATATATAGTTTCCCTTGTTCTCTTTTCTTAGCAGTGAATAAAAAGATCTTTTCTGTAAATTTTTGTTCTCTTAACTCTCAATTTTTCTGTGATTTTCATTTACTCATTCCTTTCTCCTGCCATGTCATTTGACACGGTATCATGACCCCTTTCTTAGGGGGGCTTTATTATGAACTAGTGTCGTTCTTTATGCATTATTTTTCTTCTTCGTTCATTTCTTGATTCCTTTTGATTCTTGATCAAATGGTTGCTCCGATTCTTGATTTAGGGAATCCATATTATCTACATCCAAACAAAAATCCATGAATTTTGGTAGTTCCAGTTACTTTGAATGGTACAATTATCATCCTTGGTCTTGTGCCATGACTATGGCATTGAAATCGAAGAATAAACTCCAATTCATGAATTAATGGAGATTTTTTTAAATCAGAAAATGATAATGTGATGTTTTGGTAGGGATAGATGCAACATTATGGACCATGGTTCTATCATGGATTACATATTCTTTGGAACCTTCAATTACTCTAAGTGTATTGTGGATGGAAGTTGCTTCAGAGGTGTTAAATAATCTTAAAGAGAGGTATTATAAGGGAATATCTTCAAAATCGTAAAGCCCCTAAGAAGGAATTTACTCAATGACAAGGAATTCCTCAATTACAAGTTATTTTACTCCATTGAAAAGTCTATGGTAGGAATTAGAAAAACTTTCGACCCTTACCTAAGTGCAGGTGTGAAGTTTAATGCTCTTGTAGTTTGATAGCAACGATCAAAGGATATCATTAAGGTGATTATATGATTAGGTTTGTGAAAGGCTTAATGATTAGTATCAATTAGTTAGGTATTAAGTGATACTCCTTTACCTAGTATTAATTATGTTTTTCTTTGCCTGCACAAGAGGGAATTTGGAGTGGTGGTGGAAAAACAACAATGGAGGTCGAGTGGAAGAGGATTAGGAGATCAAATGAATAACGTTGTTGTTGGTGATAAAGGAAGAGGCTTCAAATAATGTTCTTACTGTGGAAGAACATGTCATGCAATTAATACATATGTTTAAGAAACATGGTTATCCCCTTCACATGATGAAAGATCTTACTGTGGATAGTTCTGTAGGTGAACTTGTAGATGAAAATGATGATAATAGGAGTGTTATCTTCCCAAAGGAATTCGTTGAAGGATCCAATTTGTTTTTTACTTCGTAACATCATCTTGCTCTACTCCCTAGCCCGTTCGTTCGCATTAAGAAGCTCACTCCTTGGGCTGGGCTTGTTTCAACTTTGCTGCACCGTCGGTTGGCTTTGTTTCAATAATCAAGTGCAAATAGCAACCAAGGACTGAATGAATTAACCAACATGTCTAAGACCAACAAATCAGTAAGTACAATCTATCAACTATCCTTCAGAAAGGTTCTTGGGTCATAGACTTAAAAGTCGCAGACCATGTTTGTAATATCTTAGAATTACTTCACTCTTATAGGAAAATCCAACCTATCACTAGTGCAAAAATTGGATATAACAATGGGATATATTCACGGGTTGAAGTGGATCAGTGATAAAAACATGCGCGGTGACATTTTTGAAATTATCAGGTGAACGATATAAACAGAGAAAACTATATATCCACGGTTAACATTATAACCGTGATCGTACCCTCAATATATATTCACGGTTGAGGAGTCAACCGTGGATATATAGTACCTGAAATATATATCCACGGTTGTGTGCACAACCGTGACTATATATTCATGGGTATGATCAGGGTTATGATGTTAACCGTGGATATATATTGATGTCTATAATCACAGTTGTATTTCCAACCGTGGATATATAGTTCAGGTTTTAGGGTTTAATCACTGGGTATTGTATGTCCACGGTTGTTTCTATAACTGTGATTATAGATTTAATATTTATCCACAGTTGGGGTCGTAACCATGGTGATATAGTTAACATTTATCCACAGGTTTTTGTTGAACCGTGAATATATGTGTAATATATTCACGGTTTCAATGGTAACCGTGAATATATATATTTTTAGAAACTTCAAAAGTCGCGCCTGATAGCTTTTTGCTTCTTCTCCTTCTTTCACGCTAGTCTTTCTTTGTTTTCTCTACCTTTCTTTGCCCTGTTGCTCTCGTATTTGCGCAAGTTCTCTGCCTTGTTTTGTCTTCTTCTTTCATCGTCCTTGTCAGGTAAGTCTTCCCTATTTTTTGCTTTTTCATTTTCTCATTCTTTGTTCTAGCTGTTTCTCATCTGCTCCATTTATCCCAGTGTGTTCGTTGCTATTGTCACCTTTTTCTTGCTCGTTGCTTATCCCATTGTGCTCGTTGCTCGTTGCATTATCCTGTAAGTCATCCCTGTTTTACTGTCTCTGTTTTGCTGGATTGTTATGTATCTTGTGTATATGTATCTTCTGCATTGTTATATATCTTGTGGATTGTTATGTCTCTGTTTTGCTGGATTGTTATGTATCTTGTGGATTGTTATGTATCTTGTGTATATGTATCTTCTGCATTGTTCCTTTGTCATGACTTTCTGTGGTTCTGTTTAGCTGTGGTTGTTGGAGTCTGACAAATGTAAAAGAAAAATTACAGAAAGAATGGTTCTTAAAGGTGTATTATAGAAGTAAGGGTACAAATATGAGTTAAATCTAGTATTGTTAGGTTGGTTAGGATTCTGTTACAAGTCTGTTAGGTTGATTAGAATTCTGTTTTGTTATTTTGTTAGGTTGGGCTTATGCATTCACTATTTCACTTCATGGTTGATGTATGCTTTTTGTTCCCATTTCTGATTTGTATAAAGGCATGACAGCTTGGCTGCATTCTGCCCTTTTTATTAAGTTCCTTGTGGTATTTAGTTTGAAACATTTACAGATGCATCTTATCCTCCTGAAGTCATGCTTTCTTTTTGGCCAATATAAACATAAATTCTTTAAGAATAAAACACACCAACATCCTAGAGGAATACAGCAACTTCACAAATAGAAAACCAAACAATTCAAATATGGAGTCTCTTAAGTTTGGAACGTGAGCCTAACTCAATCCTAAAAATTAGATCATAAGATGAAGATTGCTCTCACCTTATATATTATTAATTGGTCATATATATGCTATTTCACAAACAACATTGCTCCCTCTTTAATCATAAATCAGGCTAAAGCCTTACATAAGGATAGAAAAAGAAAACTGCAGAACTACCTAAGCGCATATGACGCACTACTTCCTAATAATATGATGGAATTTAAATGATATAACTATTCTTAAAAATATGGAATCATATCACCTACTAACAAATCCCCCCTTAAACTGAATGTTATATCAGTTTATATCAGATTCTGCACATACTCCTAGTGACCTGCGTAACTTTAAGAAGGTATCCAACTTGAGCAGTTTTGTCATAATACCAGCCACTTGTTCTTGTGTCCCACAATGCATCATCTTGGTCGTTCCAGTATTTGTAAGATTTTGAAGGAAGTGAAATTGGACATCAATATGTTTACAACGACCATGCATTACTGGATTCTTCGAAAGCTTAATAGCAGAACTTTTATCACAAAGAATTACAGTAGCAACCTGGGTTTGCATTCTACACAATTTTCCCAACACCCTTTTTAGCCATATGGCTTGACATGCACATGATGCTGCACCTATAAAGTCTACCTCTGTAGTTGATAAAGTCACATGCTGTACCCTTTTTTTTACTACTTATATTCACGGTTATTCTAAACAACCGTGAATATAGATGTTCTTTATCCATGGTTTCTACTATAACCGTGAATATACATAGTCTGTAAGTGATTTTTTTTTACTACTTATATTCACGGTTATGCTAAACAACCGTGAATATAAATGTTCTTTATCTACGGTTTCTACTATAATCATGAATATACATTGTCTGTTATATTCATGGTTATGCTCGACAACCGTGGTTAGATGTGATTTATTACCACGGTTGTTAACCGTGGTTAAAGGCCCTTATCTACTACCACGGCTGCAACAACCACGGTTCTTTAACCGTGATTAAAGGCCATTTTTAACCGTGATTATATCCATTTTTTCCACTAGTGTATTTTGATTAACTTGCCAAATGAAAATCATGTCTAAATAGAAATTAGTGGTACTATGTTTTCCCCTAACAATTTTTACCTGGCAGATGTTTTACTCATCCTAAGTTTCCCTTTGAATCTTATCTCAATCTTGAAGTTAACTATATCTTTATCTTGTAAGCTCATTTTTTTTATTCTGATTGTCAAATTCAGGACTACAACTCCTTAAGGATGCTTGGTGGAACTGAACTAAGACCAGACTTGTTTGTAATGAGAATCAATCAATTGCTTAGCTTTCAATTACATCTTATAAATAGTTATTATTCTTATAGAAATAATCTTTGGCATCTCATATTAAGATACCTTTCTTATGATATAGAATGCTTGTAATGCAAAAAATGTCTCCCTATATTATATGTAATAAAACTAATAATCCTTGTGAGGTTTGCCACATGTCTAAACAAAAGAAATTGCCATGTCCTAATAGCAACACTCTTTATACTGATTTGAATTAATTCATCTTGGTATTTGCAGTCTAATTTCCATTCCCTTTTTACATGGACATATATACTTTTTAACCATAAAACGTAAGGCCATATTCACTTGGATATTCCTAATAAAACTAAAATAAAAAACATGAGAACTTGTAGCATTTTTTTCATATTTAATTAATAATCAATTCAATACAAAGATTAGAGTAATAAAAAATAGACAATGGAGTTGAATTCAAACTAAAAAATCTGCTTGCCTCCAAAAGGGATTATGCATAATTTTATGTAGACACCTAAACAGAATAGGCTAGTTAAAATGGTTGTTACTAGATCAATCTCATTTCAATAAGGATTGCCAAACCAATTATGGAATTATGCATCTAATCATTTTGTTCATTTAATAAATAAGATTTCATCTAATCTTTATGTGAAATCTTACACTCACAAACACTGGACATCTCACAACCCAAGGTTTTGGTTGGTTATGCTTTGCCATAATTCTAACTGCAAATAGGAATAAACAAGATAGCGAGTTCATAAAATGCATTTTTGTGGGATATAAAACTAGAGTCAAGTGCATTCTCTATGATTTAAAATCTCATGAAATGTTTGTGTCCATAAATTAATGTTTTGTTCTATAAGAACTCTTTTTCCACGTCTTTAAATCAGTACTCAATCCATTCATACTCTAGTTTCTTGTCAAACTAGTGAGGTTTATGATGACATCTTTCTCATTTCTTCATCCCATAATGAGAACTCTGACAATACATAAACCCTCTAACATAATACTGACTCATCCAGCATAAGAGATACCTACGTAGAGGGATCCAATGATTCCACAATAAAAGTAGACCTCTAAACTACTTTAGAGATTATCATTGCATATTGGCCACTGCATCCACATCATCCTCGTATCAAACTATCGGGCATCCTATCTATAATCATCTTTCACATAACTTCTTATCTTCTCCTTACATGCATTGTTCACTACCTGTATCTACTATTGATGAACCAAAAACCTATAAGGATGTTATTCTTCATCATTGTTGGAGGAATGTCATTAAGGTTGAATGACAGGAATTGGATAAAAACAAGACTTGGGTTATAACTTCCAGTTTTTAAATATTTGAGTTTATTTGTGTATTTGTCCCGGTTGCAGACAAATTAACAATATTATTTATTTTCTCAGTTTATTTCAAAAGTTATATGAAAATATAGAGTTAGAAATTTTGATTACAATGATATATTCAATTATTTCTTTTGATCATTTTGAAAATCCAACTATATTCTAGAGATACCGGATAATTGTATAACTTAGTGCCTATTCTTATTTTATTAATTCTTTTTTCTGTCTCACTTTGTCTTTTCCTTCTAATAATTTCACTCTCTCGACAATGTCTACCTATTAGAGCTGGTAAAATGGCGGGCTAGCCCGAACCTGTCCAAAAAAATATAGTGCGTGGATCTAAAAATAAAATTTAAAATTAATAAGTAGAAAAAACAAGCACGGCCCCAAAAAAAGTTTGAAAAAATGGGCCGAGTGTGGGCCGGCCCGTGCGGGTTGCGGGCGAACCAAGTATTTTCAAAAAAATAAAAATTATTGGGAGTTTCTATTTTAATTAGAGTTTTTCTTCCTTTCTTCTACTTTCTCTCTCACCATATGCGTGGAATATGAACTTTTGTAGACTTTTGTTATGGACTTTAATGATAAATATTTATGAAACGTTTTAAAAAAATATTACAAATGTTACATAGTTATTCTAAAAAACATGTTACGTGGTTTTAATTTTTTTAATAGGTTTTAATTTTTTATAAATTTATTTTTTAACTTTTTTAAAGTGGGCTACCCAAAGTGGCCTGCAGCCCATTGAGGGCTGGGATAGGGCCTCTAATTACAAGACCTGAATTTTTGCGGGCTTTTTTGGCCCGACCCTAAGTGGCCCACAATCCATTAAAGCTCTTCCCCTTTAGGGTCGCCCACATGAATTGCCAGCTATACTACCTATGTTTCTACTCATCCAGTTCATCATTCATTCTCTTTTATTTTATTTTCTTTTAATCATTACTCCACTTATTTGCCATTATTCAAGCCCGCTTCCTCGATAATATTTCCTACTCTAATTTGACATTTCAATTTATCACCAAACCTCATCATTTCCTTAATTATATATCCAATGCTTCATTGCCTTTACATGACAAAATGCATTCTTCTTCCATTTCAATTTTATCAGAAGTTCTTTTGCTGCCAGGTTAAGCTAAGTAAAGGTTATCTCTTTCATTCCTCTTAATTATTCATTAAAGCCACTTCTTGAGCTGAAGCTAGGACACTAAGGGGAACCTCCCAATCACTCTAGGATACTTCATTAAGGTTAGAAGGGTTGATGTTGTAAATAAGTATGAAATGAATAGGATTGCATGCTTAACTTAGGAATCTCAGATTTTTATCTCGTACTTGTTATGTAAATACGTGATTATTGAAGTGCACATTTGATTTTTATGTTTTCATAAAAGTTGTAGATATTTGTGTTATATGAACATATAAATTTTATTCACATAAATATGACGTCTGTAGCTAAAGTTAAAGCCAAAATACTAAAGTATGTTTTTGTTTGAGATTCTACTCTATATTATTGAAAAGAAAGTAAAACTAGGAATTCACTATGCATATTTGGCCTTTTATGTCCTTATAAGAGTTGTAGATAATTGTGTTGTGAATTTATACAAATTGGTTTCATATTAAAATAATATTTGTAGCTCTAGATATAACCTAATTACTGAAGTGTGTTCATGCTAGAAACTGTTGACGTGAGTCTGTGTATTGTTCTTAAAACTAGGATTTATGTGTAGAGAATTAATGCTTTGTATTCTCATAAAAGTTTTAGAAAATTATGTTATGAGTATTTTAGAATTGTTCTCATATAAAAATTAATTTGTAGCTCAAGATATGTTTAATTTACTAAAGTATGTTTTTATTGGAAAATATTCTGAAAGTTATAGGTCTTATTTTCAAAACTAGGAATTATTTATAAAGAAACAATATTTCCTTCATGAAACTTTTAGATATTTGTGTTATGAAAATATGGGATTTGGTTTCATATAAAAATAATTTTTGTAGCAAAAGATATTCTGAAAATACTAAGGTATGTACATGCTGGAAAATGTTTCTATGGAACCTGGAAAATATTTTTGTGAGTTAGTTCATTATTTTTAAAACTGGTATTTATACATATTAAATTAATAATTATTGTCTCCATAAAAGTTATAGATATTTGAGTTACTAAAATTTAGAAACCGGTTTCATGTCAAAATGATTTTCGTAGTTCAAGTTATTCCCAAAATACTAAAGTATGTTCATGGTGGAAAAATTTTGTAAATCAGCTTATAATTTTAAAAGCAGAGAGTTTTATATATATATATATATATATATATATATAATTCGTGATTATTATCTATATCAAAGTTGTAGATATTTGAGTTAATAAAATTTAGAAACTAGTTTCATATCAAAATGATTTCTGTAGCTCAAGATATGCTCAAAACACTAACGTATGTGCAAGCTGGAAAATTTCCTGCGAGCCAACTTGTTGTTTTCCAAACTAGGGCTTACTTATATGAAATCAGTGTTTCTTGTCTGTATGAAATATTTAGATAATTTGATTGTTGAAATTTAAGAATTGAATTCACCTAAAAATAATACTTGTAGCTCAAGCTATGGTTAAATTACTAATACATGTTACTACTAGAAAATTTCAGGTTGTAAACTTGGTGAATTTTGGTGAATTAAATGATATTGATTGTGTGGTTAAAGATTGGTACTTGATTTCTTTGGATATGAGACTGAATTCTTTAATGATATGAATTTCGGTTGTGTTGAAGATAGTTATTGTGAATTGTATGAATATGTGAATGAATGCCTTGTTCATGAATTGAGATATGATTTATGAGAATATACCCATAATGAATGGAATTGATGATTTTGTATATCCTTTGAGGATGGTGGCTGTCCATATGGTTATGAAATTAATATTGAAATATGGTTTAATTAATATCAAAGAGAATCAAGGCATTCATGCATCAGAGCATTGAAGACGCATCTTGGGATGTAGGGGTTCCTTGATTGTCGGCCCGGTGGGGGACTGCTCTGTAATGAGCTCAGACCTTACTTGATTGTGCGTATCTTGGAATATAGGAGTTCCTTGATTGCCGACCAGATGTTGCTGCTCTGTTATGAGCAATGACCTTACTATTTTGAGATTTGTTGTACTGCAGTATATTCCCGCCAATTAGAATAGATCCATCATGACATCATTGACTAATTGAAAGATTGATAAACAAATATTGTTTGACATTGCATCGCATCATAATTCTCTGATGATTGTGTCTGAGTAATTCTGTTTATTTTATGCTTCATCTTACTCTTACAATATTTTTACAACGTATGACCCTCAGTATGACGAATAATACAGTACTAGAGATTCAATTTCTAATTGTTTAAGCGCAAAGTTATATTTATAATGAATTTTGATGTACTAGAATTTGTGTGTTGTATCTTTATGACAATTTCTATGATAAATGTAATATGTTATTTATTTAATTTTGTGTTATTGCATAAAATAGTATTTCACAATGAAAATTTATAAATTTCGTAATTATTCCACAATCTATCATTATACATAACCTCAGAATTTGAATTATGAATTTTTAGATGATTATCTGATCGTAAAAAATTTATTATGAAATTCTGGGTAATTATCTACAGATTTATAATCTGGGTTTTTTATGTAATATGGGTTCTCACAACATTACTAATGGGAACAAAAAATCATATACAAGTGGATTTTTAAGGTAAAACACAAGGCAGATGGGACAATAGAGAGGCATAAAGCCATATTAGTAGCTAAGGGCTACACATAGACAACATATTCAACCTTGTTGTGGAGGTGTCTACCATAAAAGCTTCTTCTATCTTTGGCCTCTGCTCAGAATTGGTTCTTACACCAACATGGTGTTAATATTACCTTCCTACATGGTGTCTTAGCTAAGGAGGTACACATGCAGCCACCTAAAAGGCTCTCCTTCTCCAATCCAAGCCTAGTTTTCAAGTTGACCAATTCCCTATACGATTTTATAACAAGTAAGCCGCTATTGGAACCTACAATTGACAAAAACCTTTCTCGAGTCAGAATTCACCCCATCCAAATCGAACTAGTATTTATTCACTAAGAAGATAAGTTAGGGATTCACATCAATTCTGACTGATGTGGATGATATTGTTCTTGTAAGGAATGATATTATGACCATCAAGTCCTTATTTAATGAAAGATTTCGTATCCAACACCTAGGGAACCTTGTAACATCCTGATTTTTAATTAATTACCGAGTATGGTAAATTTCAGGATTAAGGTTATGGATTGATTAAGTTAATGGTTGATTAAGATTAATTGCCAATTAGGCAAATTGTTGAATAATAATATTTGGCCAGGAAATGACCTTGATGCCCTTGGTGGCTTTAGAGAGCTTCGGCTCTCTCTCTTTGGCACGCTGATGGAAGTGCCTTAATGGTGATGTGATGGCTGATGGGAATTGCATTGAATGTGAATGGAACGTTGATTAAGAGGGAGAGTGTGACGCTGAGCAGAGCCATAATGAAGGGCTTCAGCTCCACGTTTTACACTTATTCCTTGCTCATTTTCTTTTGAGTTCAAGGAGAGATACTCCTCTCTTTTCTCTCTCGAGTTCTTGTGGCCTCTTCATCTCCTTCGCTGTTCATCTTCTCCTTCATCTTCTTCTTCCACTCAATGCTGTGTAGAACCCGAGTAGAAGTGGGAACGCGAAGAGGAACAACATGGTTGAGAGATCAGCGTGGTGGTTGAGAATAAGAACAACATGGTGCTGTGTGTTTGAAGGCAGAGATCCTCCCTTGTTTTGCCTAACAGCGTTGATGGGTGTTTGGAAGCTTGGAGTCCTTCACTGTTGGTGAGGACTGGGCTGTTTGTGAGTGGGAACAGCCGTGGAAATCCTTCACTGGACTGTACGTGAGGATTGTGTTGTGCGTTGGAGGTATGGGACTCTCTACTATTTTGTAAGGAGAACCTGGAGTGGCAGGGAGGAGAGCTGTTCGTGTGGCCGAGTGGCTCGGTGTTCCTCCAAAACTGGGTGCTGCAAGCTCTGGGAGCTTCTGGATCTTCATTCCAGGTAAGGGGGCTAATTTACATCTCAAATGTATGGTTTATGGACGGGTTCCGGGTGAAACTATTACACTGTGATGTGTTGTGTTTGCTGTGTGTTGCATGTTGTTGAATGGAAGCCCAAATGTGTGATAATTATTATTGTGTGGTGTATGTTAAACTCCGTCCATGAGATGTATGCTGGCAAGTATGAAGATGCCGAGTGCATCATACTGAAGGACAGATTGGAATATCTATTGATTGTATATTAGTAATGCTGAGTGTATGCATGGTAATGTGGCTTTTAATGAGATGCCGAGTGAATGCATGTGCTATGTGTAACATCCTGATTTTTACTGATTGAGATTAAGCCATTAATTAAGGGTTAATTGTAGAATTGAGATTAATGATTAATTAGACTAATTGTTGATTGGTTAGAAATGATTGAATAAATAATGATAATAATAATAATGCCAGGCGAAAGGACGCATGTACCCCTGATGGTGTAAAATAACTTCAGCTCTCTCTCTTTCCCTCATTTTATTCACGCTGGACATCTTTCTTTGTGCATGCATCTGGTCCCTTCTTTGCTACTGTTTCTCTTCTTCTTCACCCTCATTCGCGTCGTCCGCTTGGAAAGAACAGAGAGAGAGTTGAGGGCTTTTTGGGAGGAACAGAGACGCGGTTCTGTTTTCACTCCCTGTCCTCTTCTTCCCCTTCGTCACCTTCTTTCCTCTTCTTCTTCTTCTACTTGGAGCTGTTAGTGTCCCAGTTGGAAAGCTGTGCTGGGAAGTGCCTTGGAGCTGTGGGGGAGACGAATCCGTTGGAGGAAGGAGCAACTCTGGCCCAGAATCAACGCTAAGTTCGAGGGCTATTGGAGGAGGAGTAACAGAAGGGACGATCGATCAACATTGTAACTCGAAGAGTCTCTGAACCCCGACAGCAGGTAGGGGGCGCTTTGCATGCCAAATGCATGGTTTATGGACGGGTTCCGAGTGTTTTGCTTTAATGTGATGTGTTATGTGTGAAATGTGTAAATCGATGTGTTGTGATCGAGTAATTGTGCATGCAACTCCCGGATTTGTGATATCTGTGAACTATTTTGTGTTGTGTGATTCCGTCCATGAGTGCATGTTAATGTTTCTAAGAATGTTGACTGAATGCATGTAAATATGAGTGTTACCATAATTTCTGAATACATGAGATGTGAGTTGATATGTTGATTTCCATTTGGAATGTTGTGTTGAGATGCATGCTGATTTCATTAAAAATGTCAAGTGGATGTACTGTAGTGTTGTTACCCCGATTTGCTTGTGGTGAGTTACTATGACAAACGCATGTGACGCTGTGATGAAACTATGAAATTCTGAGTGAATCTATATGCTGTGTCAAATCGGTTGTGATCTATTAATGGCTGCATGAGACGCACCTGGTAAGCTTAGATGCTTGTTGTGAAATTGCATGAGATTGCATACATGAGAAAAAGGTGACCCGTGGAAGGTCAGGGACCCTATGAGATGACTTCTAGATTCCTGGCTAGATCCATGAGGACCCGTGGTAGCCGACGGAGCTAGAGCTGAGTCTCGAGACGTCACGAGGTGACCGGTACCACACGGGAAGGGCTAGTGGACGAGGGGCCGGGAAGGAATCTGGAGCCATATGAGATGATTTTCAGTCACAGATTCCTGGCTAGATCCATGAGGACCCGTGGTAGCCAACGGAGCTAGAGCTAAGTCTCAAGACGTCACGAGGTGATCGGTACCACACGGGAAGGGCTAGTGGACGAGGGGCCGGGAAGGAATCTGCAACTGAAATCACTGTTTAAGTCAGATCCGCATGCATGTGTGTAAGAGCATTGTTATTGAGACTAACATGATTCGCATGGATTTGAATGGCTTGAGTAAATTCCGACTAGATGATGTCGTATGAGTGAATTCCGACTGAATGAATATGTATGTATTGATGCTGTTGCCGAGTGCAATGTGATGTTATGATTGAGAATGTATGTTATTGTGCAACTTCCGATTGGATGATGTTGTGTGACTGTTATATTAATTGGTAGTGTATATATATTATTATGGATTGAGCCATGTAAATTGTATAATTGAGGATTGAGGTATAATCTGAGTCAATAACTGTCATTTTATATGTAAAAGCTCACCCCTACACCATTTTCAATATGTGCAGGTCGGACTCGGAAGTGATGATAAGGCCTCAAGTCCGAGTGAAGTGCACTCCGACTGTTGAGTGTTTATATTGTATTTATTATGTTTAGTCAGTGTAGCCTTGGCCGGCTCTCATGTAATAGGATAATTAACATATTGTTTATGAACAATGCCTATCAGAATTGTAGACAAGTACACGTATACATATATATAAATGTTTTACATGGGTATGGTGCTAATTACATTGAATAATAAGTGTTGGTGAATGAATGATGCTAGGATAATAAGTATCCGAGTGTATGTCCGCATATATATACATGTGTGGTTATATTAGTAACATACACTGTATTGGTTGTGAAGTGTTGTTGAATTATTGAGAAGTGTTGATGGATGAAATAGTGTTAAGTTGATGATTCCGAGTGAGACGATAGTGTTTGGGCTTCTTTTTCGAGTGGAGAATACTTAAAAGGATTCTGAGAGAAACCCCTTTGATGAACCTATACTGTGTGGGATTTAATGGGGGAATCTCCCGAGTAATGTTAGGAATGATTGTTACCGAGTGAAAAATATAAGTAAACCCGAGTGGGGAAGAGTTTGGGTGTTCCCGAGTGGAAATCCGAGTGATCCTCTTCCGAGGAAGGAGTTGTTGTAATGGTTGAGATTGGAATATATTCTAAGTATGTGATATAAGTATAATCCGAGTGAATGAGGTTCCATATCCCGAGTGGGTGAGTCTTAGAGCAAGCCCGAGTAGGACTTAACTTAATGGTTTCCCCGAGTGAATAAGATAGGATACACTGAGTAGATCGGGCTGGAATATTCCGAGTGGCGAATGTGAATTACATTCCGATTATACTGAGGTTGAGATATACCGAGTGGTGTTCAATGGATTATTTCCGAGTGAGGTAGGTTTATGGATACCGTGTGGGATAATCCTTATTTACTGAGTGGAGTGTACATGTGACCCTTGAGGATAGAATATAAGTGACTAAGTATGATATGATGGGTCAATCTCGAGTGAATGGAACTCTGGATTCCGAGTGATGGGAATTACTGAGTGTATCACTCGCCTTAGCGAACAAGGTATTTGCTCCAGCAAGTGTGTGTGCTTTGGAAGGCTTTTGGGTTGGTTCGCTTAAGCGTGGTGTGCTTCGCCTGAGCGAGTTGGGCTCTCTTGTCCAAGCGTGCTGGATCTCGCTTGAGCGAGTGGACGCTATTTTGTGGGCTTCGCTTGAGCGCTGTTGCTCTTCCGCTAGGCTGTTTCTGATCGGTTTTTCTTTCTCCTGCCTTCCATTCCCTTATTCTTTTGTGCCCGGTTCTGCTGAGTTTATTTTTGGGAAAAATTTTCCCTGTTTTGGGTTTCATTTTATTTATTAAATTAGGGTGTTACACTATGAACCAGTATGAATATTAAACACATGTGGTGTGTGAATGTTGTGCTGGTTCTGGTTATGATTTTATGTAAATATATGATATGTTGTGGCTGTGATGCCGAGTGGGTTTTATATGAAAAGCATGTGGTGCTTGTTGTAAATGATAATTCTGAGTGGATGGCATTGTGATTGCCGAGTGCATGATATGTGGGTCGGTCATGTTAATTCCCGTTTGGGACTTTATATTGAAAAGCGTGTGATTTACTGAGTGCATGTATTGTGTTATTGCTATGCCGACCCCTGTTTGTGAATAATTATGATAAACTGCATTGGATGCATGTTATTGATATTTGAATGCTGAGTGGATATGTGTGGAAAATATAATGAAAGACCCTGAGTTGGACTCAGGGCAATGTCGAGGGCATTGGCGTTGGACGCCTGTTGAATAAGACCATATTCATCCGATTCGCCACTGAAATGCTGGGAGCATATAGCGTTGGACGCTTAATACCGATCGGCAATCAGATGAATATGTGTTGGAAGTCCTTGGGTTGGACTCAAGGCAGTTCCAAGTGCACTATAAAAAGACCCTGGGTTGGACTTGGGGCAGTGACGAGTGCACTAAGCGTTGAACGCTTAAAGACCTTGGGTTAGACTCAAGGGAAGCCTATCGGGTTGGACTCGGGGCTGCCCGTAACACTTCCATTGTCGCTTGGAGTGACTGTGTTACATGTGAGGGCAAACGGTTTGGTACCTGTAAAACGGCCGAATCAGCTTGGAGCTGAGAAAAGGCTTGGAGCCTATGTTGCAACAATAAAAATTGGTAACCGGATCCGGGTGAATTGATGTGTGCACACTTATGATTGTTAATGAGCTCAATGTGAATTGTTGAATATGTGAATATAAAATGATTGGGGTGAATCCGATTGGATCAATGCATGTATATGGATGTATTTACCGAGTGCAATATGCTGATATGGTTGTGATACATGCTGTGATAAATATGAATTATATGGCCATGTGGGAACTGAATATTACCGATCGGATGATTGTATATATGTGTAAATGCTGGGTGAATAGCATGATTAATATAGCCATGAATAATTGGCGTGAATTCCGACTGGGTGAATATATGTGAATGGGCACTGTTGCCGAGTTTAAGATGATTATGAAAGATATAAATTATTCAGTCTTGTTTGAATTGCATGAATCCCGAGTGGATGATGTGGTAGGGTTCACATTGAATGGCAGTGCATTATTGCTGATTGATATATATTATGGTATGGTTGAGGATTCTGAGATTAATCCGAGTCAATAACTGTCATTTAATATGTAAAAGCTCACCCCTACAATATTTTTCAGTGTATGCAGGTCGGACTGGTATTGAGGAGATGGCCTCAAGTCCGAGTGGTGGGCACTCAGATTGTTGTAGTGCATATGTATATATATATATATTATAAACAGACATGTAAAGCCTTGGCCGGCTCCCTTGTAATCCGAACGGATTTAATTATATGGGTTGATTATCGAGTTTGTGGATAAATATACACTGTATATATATATATATATATATATATATATAAATTCACATGGTTATGATGTTACCCGAATTGTTCATTATGTGGTGTTGGGAGAATAATGTTAAGTTAATGAATTCCGAGTAGAATATTGATGGGAGAGCCATTGCCGAGTGAGGCTATTGCCTGTGTGGCCTTTTCTGAGTGAAAAGGGTTTGGATATTTCCGAGTGGAAATCCCAAGTGAGTCTCTTCCGATGGAAGAGTAATTGTGACGGTTTGATTGAGGTGTATTCTAGGAGTCCTCTTCCGAGTGAACGAGGTTATATAAATCCCGAGTGATGATATATATATATATATATATATATATATATATATTCCGAGTGGCTAGGTATTGAATAAGTCCGAGTATGACTTAACTTGGTGAATTCCTCCTAGTGGGAATGGGTTAATGTATTACCCGAGTGATGAATGGCTAAGATGTGACCGAGTGATTATAGCCGAGAGGTTATGTGATCTCCGAGTAGGGAAGATCAAATTATGCCGAGTGCAGAATGGGTAATGTATTCCGAGTGAATTATGGTTGAATTATACCGAGTGGTATTGGACTGGGGAAATATCCGTGTGAGGGAAGCCTGTGGACTCCGAGTGGAGTATCCGAGGGAATCATTTCCCGAGTGAAATACGCCCGTGTGTTTTATAATTGTAAATTTGGTTAAGTATGAATTTACCGGGTGAATGATGTATGTGGGGACAGTTCTCGAGTGGACGAGGTTCCGATTCCGAGTGATGGAATACCGAGTGGAGTTATTCGCTTCAGCGAATAAAGGTTCGCTCCAGCGAGTGTGAATGGAAGGAAGGTCTTTTGTTGGTTTCGCTTTGGTCTCGCTTAAGCTTGTTCTTCCGCTGTCGGTTTTTGTTTCCCTTGCCTACATTGATTTATTTACCTCGACTGCTTGGTGTGATTTTGGGAAAAATTTCCCTTTTCTCTCGGTTTGGGTTTATTAAGTTGGGTTGTTTCATTTTAGTATCAAAGCATTCTTAAAAGAATTAAGGATGTTTCATTTTGGTATCAGAGCAGACCAAAAGGTCCATGGCCAAGGTATGCCCGGCGGTTGTGTGCATTTTGACCGGTTGTCATAATTGCTTATGATATCCTGTCGGATTTTATACATGTTTAATCATGACTTGTGTGATGATATATGCTTATGTGTTTGTTGGGCATAGTAGTGAGTGGTACTACTGTTGATATGATAATTGGGGGTAGAGAGTTGTTACTGCCCTGGTTTGGTTATTCATTGGATAAGAGATATTTCTAAGCCTGGGTCGGCTGTGAGGGAATAGACCGATAGTTGTTGGAATTGTATTGGATGGTTTGGACTCTTGTGTATGCCATGCTAATGGATCATGGCTGAGTCATGCTTGTTGAATTGATTAGAACTCATATGTTTGAGTTGATTAAGTGAACGATAATGAAGGAATTCCCTAATGTGGTGTTTCCTACTTAACTGATCAGTTGTACCCTTTGTAAAGGATGAATTTTATATCCTTTGGCACGGGAACCCCATATGGTATATGATATACGTGATTTATGATGTGAGTGATGTGTTGCAGTTTCCTAGGTTGGAAATCTGGTTATGTAATAGGTGATTAAATGTAAAATCTGATGCATGTTTGATTGGGGTTGTGTCTCGGTTCCTGGTGTATGAAAACTGAGTGAATGATTGGTTGATGTTTGACCACTAGGTGTGGTGACCCAGTTGATTGGGCATGATCATATATGATTGTACGCTGGGGAAATTTGGTGTAATTGGATACCTGAGGATTTGAGTTGGACTCGGTCTTGTGGTTAAAAACCGAGTGAATAATAATTGATTTAGCGGTGACCCATAAGGTATGGAAATCCCGATCGAATTTATTATAATTGTATGCTATCAGGTTTTGTGGAGCTGGACCCGATGGTGGTTGCAACTCGGTGATAATTGGAGGTTGTGGGAGTGTCCCACGGTGGGTACAAGGTGACCCCTATAAATTCTGAGTCGGATAATCTGATTGACCTTAAGGATTGTTGAGCCGAGTAAGTAATGGTATAATAAATTCTTGAGGCTTGAATTGTCTTAAGGTGAAATGCAAGTGATGATTGTGATACCTGATTGATAGTGACTGGTAAGATTGAAATCCGAGTACGCTTGGGTATTAATTATGGTGGTATTAGAAATCATACTATAATGATAATTGCATGACCGATTGGTGGATTGTGTTTATGCTCGGTGAAACATCTAGGCTTTAATTGATTAATGGCCTGTGAAGAGTGATGAAATGAGGGATTATAAGGTTGTTGAGCCATGGTTTGTGATGAATAAGATTTAAAGAGGTATTATTCGGTATGGCTGGAAGCCGATTGTTGATATGTCGAGTGAGTATAGGTGAATATAGTGTTGAATCCGTGTGATTCTTGTGGGGTCGAAAACCTATTGCCATTATACTGTTTTACAGTAATGGTGAATGATATTTCATGGTTGTTATTGCGTGATGTGCCCTGGGTGGTGCATAATGATAAAGTTAATGTGTGTTTATATATATATATATATGTATGAATTATCATTAATTTTCATGTAGGCAGTCTTAATTGAGTGTGTGCAGTCGGTGTGAGGTATGTCGTTCCGGTACGACTCTTCATACCATAGGTATTGTGGTAGCGTACACTTTTGCAGTGACTCTATGTAATTGTTGTAACCCTATAGGAATGAGACATCATCCTATAAGTTGGATGCAGCAGTTCATAAGTCAGGCAGGTGAGGTTGTAGCTGCTTATGGAGATGGTGAGTCTATCAGACTGTTCCGAGTGAGAGGAAGTAGAGATAATTCCGAGTGAAATCTTTCTGGGAGAAAGAACTACTAAGTGAAGTTATGATGTTCCGAGTGAAACATCGTTTTGTGGGAGTCATTACTAAGTAAAGGTGCTGTGTCCGAATGACACTTTGTAACGGACGAAATCCGAGTGAAATATCTGAGTCGTGTGACTCCGGGTGAAGTGTCTCTGGTTGTGACCCTTCTGCGTGGAATGGTACTGTGTGGGACTTGGAATAGGTAAATTTCTGGGTGAATGGCTCCCGAGGGGAATAGATACCCGAGAGGAAAATTTATTCATAATTGTGTTCAGGTTAATGTTTAGAGCTGTTAAGTTTGAACTCAGATTTGTATTTGATGTAGGCTTGAATGCCGAGTGAAAATTTTGTAAGTGGAAAGTTTTTCGGGTGAGAATTGCCCTTAAACCCCAAATAATATTATTGATTGAGAGGTCCGAGTGACACTCTCAGGGGTGTAGGCATGGAATTAGCCGAAGGAATGGTTAGAAATCTAAGGTTTTAGAGCCGAGTGTGGTGTCTGTAAAGGATGAGTCCAGGCAAACTGTGCTAATTGGAGCATATGGGAGCTCTTTTGATTGTTTGGCTCGGTATTGTCAAGGTATATCACGGTTTAAAGAGAGATTTTAGTGGTCGGATGTTGAATATCCGAGGATTTAATCCGAGATAAATCGGACAATGGTGAATATTGGTGGGAATCGGTAATGTTGTTTACCGACTAGATTCTTCCCAGCTGGTTAAATAGCATCCATAATGTGTCTTATGTGACATAATTTTAAGCTTATACTCGGTATGGGTACATGATTGTGCCGAGTGACTTCTATGAATTGGAGGAAATAATGATGGATGTACACCGATTGGCGATGAGAGTGCAGGGCCAAGTGGCCAAAGAACTAAAAATGCCCTTGGTTATAGTGAATTGATAGAGTTAAATGGGGTAACTTAAACGTTTTAAAAATTGAGCCCCCGAATATATTGAATTCTATGAAGAGGTTGTAAGCAGGTAGGACCTGATTTTGGTGTTTTTGTCGACTGGAATGGTAGAGCGGTCGGTAAACCACTTGAGAGGTGAAGCTATACCGAGTTGAATTGTAAACCGGTCGGTGAATGCTTGAGAAGTAGAGACATGTAATTACTTGAGGTAACAATATTCTGAGCTGTTTATTGAGATGAGTTCATATTGGAATTTTGAGGACGAAATTCTTTGAAGTGTGGGAGAAATGTAACATCCTGATTTTTAATTAATTACCGAGTGTGGTAAATTTCAGGATTAAGGTTATGGATTGATTAAGTTAATGGTTGATTAAGATTAATTGCCAATTAGGCAAATTGTTGAATAATAATATTTGGCCAGGAAATGACCTTGATGCCCTTGGTGGCTTTAGAGAGCTTCGGCTCTCTCTCTTTGGCACGCTGATGGAAGTGCCTTAATGGTGATGTGATAGCTGATGGGAATTGCATTGAATGTGAATGGAACGTTGATTAAGAGGGAGAGTGTGACGCTGAGCAGAGCCATGATGAAGGGCTTCAGCTCCACGTTTTACACTTATTCCTTCCTCATTTTCTTTTGAGTTCAAGGAGAGACACTCCTCTCTTTTCTCTCTCAAGTTCTTATGGCCTCTTCATCTCCTTCGCTGTTCATTTTCTTCTTCATCTTCTTCTTCCACTCAACGCTGTGTAGAACCTGAGTGGAAGTGGGAACGCGAAGAGGAACAGCGTGGTTGAGAGATCAGCGTGGTGGTTGAGAATGAGAACAACATGGTGCTGTGTGTTTGAAGGCAGAGATCCTCCCCTGTTTTGCCTAACAGCGTTGATGGGTGTTTGGAAGCTTGGAGTCCTTCACTGTTGGTGAGGACTGGGCTATTTGTGAGTGGGAACAGCCATGGAAATCCTTCACTGGACTGTGCGTGAGGATTGTGTTGTGCCTTGGAGGCATGGGACTCTCCACTATTTTGTAAGGAGAACTTGGAGTGGCAGGGAGGAGAGTTGTTCGTGTGGCCGAGTGGCTCGGTGTTCCTCCAAAACTGGGTGCTGCAAGCTCTGGGAGCTTCTGGATCTTCATTCCAGGTAGGGGGGCTAATTTACATCTCAAATGTATGGTTTATGGACGGGTTCCGGGTGAAACTATTACACTGTGATATGTTGTGTTTGCTGTGTGTTGCATGTTATTGAATGGAAGCCCGGATGTGTGATAATTATTATTGTGTGGTGTATGTTAAAATCCATCCATGAGATGTATGCTAGCAAGTATGAAGATGCCGAGTGCATCATACTGAAGGACAGATTGGAATATCTGTTGATTGTTATGTTAGTAATGCTGAGTGTATGCATGGTAATGTGGCTTTTAATAAGATGACGAGTGAATGCATGTGCTATGAACCAGTATGAATATTAAACGCATGTGGTGTGTAAATGTTGTGCTGGTTTTGGTTATGATTTTATGTAAATATATGATATGTTGTGGCTGTTGATGCCGAGTGGGTTTTATATGAAAAGCATGTGGTGCTTGTTGTAAATGATAATTTCGAGTGGATGGCATTGTGATTGCCGAGTGCATGATATGTGGGTCGGTCATGTTAATTCCCGTTTGGGACTTTATATTGAAAAGCATGTGATTTGCCGAGTGCATGTATTGTGTTATTGCTATGCCGACCCCTATTTGTGAATAATTATGATAAACTACATTGGATGCATGTTATTGATATTTGAATGTCGAGTGCATGTGTGTGGAAAATATAATGAAAGACCCTGAGTTGGACTCAAGGCAATGCCGAGGGCATTGGCGTTGGACGCCTATTGAATAAGACCATATTCATCCGATTCGCCACTGAAATGCTGGGAGCATATAGCGTTGGACGCTTAATACCGATCAGCAATCAGATGAATATGTGTTGGAAGTCCTTGGGTTGGACTCGAGGCAGTGCCGAGTGCACTATAAAAAGACCCTGGGTTGGACTTGGGGCAGTGCTGAGTGCACTAAGCGTTGAACGCTTAAAGACCTTGGGTTGGACTCAAGGGAAGCCTACCGGGTTGGACTCGGGGCTGCCCATAACACTTCCGTTGTCGCTTGGAGTGACTGTGTTACATGTGAGGGCAAACAGTTTGGTACCTGTAAAACGGCCGAATCATCTTGGAGCTGAGAAAAGGCTTGGAGCCTATGTTGCAACAATAAAAATTGGTAACCGGATCCGGGTGAATTGATGTGTGCACACTTATGATTGTTAATGAGCTCAATGTGAATTGTTGAATATGTGAATATGAAATGATTGGGGTGAATCTGATTGGATTAATGCATGTATATGGATGTATTTGCCGAGTGCAATATGCTGATATGGTTGTGATACATGCTGTGATGAATATGAATTATATGGCCATGTGGGAACTGAATATTACCGATCGGATGATTGTATATATGTGTAAATGCTGGGTGAATAGCATGATTAATATAGCCATGAATAATTGGCGTGAATTCTGACTGGGTGAATATATGTGAATGGGCACTGTTGCCGAGTTCAAGGTGATTATGAAAGATATGAATTATTCAGTCTTGTTTGAATTGCATGAATTGCATGAATCCCGAGTGGATGATGTGGTAGGGTTCACATTGAATGGCAGTGCATTATTGCTAATTGATATATATTATGGTATGGTTGAGGATTCTGAGATTAATCTGAGTCAATAACTGTCATTTAATATGTAAAAGTTCACCCCTACAATATTTTTCAGTGTATGCAGGTCGGACTGGTATTGAGGAGATGGCCTCAAGTCCTAGTGGTGGGCACTCAGATTGTTGTAGTGCATATGTATATATATATATATATTGTAAACAGACATGTAAAGCCTTGGCCGGCTCTCTTGTAATCCGAACGGATTTAATTATATGGGTTGATTATCGGGTTTGTGGATAAATATACATTGTATATATATATTCACATGGTTATGATGTTACCCGAATTGTTCATTATGTGGTGTTGGGAGAATAATGTTAAGTTAATGAATTCTGAGTGGAATATTGATTGGAGAGCCATTGCCGAGTGAGGCTATTGCCTGTGTGGCCTTTTCTGAGTGAAAAGGGTTTGGATATTTCCGAGTGGAAATCTCGAGTGAGTCTCTTCCGAGGGAAAAGTAATTGTGACGGTTTGATTGAGGTGTATTCTAGGAGTCCTCTTCCGAGTGAACGAGGTAATATAAATCTTGAGTGAATTATATATATATATATATATATATATATATATATATATATATATATTCCGAGTGGCTAGGTATTGAATAAGTCCGAGTGTGACTTAACTTGGTGAATTCCTCCTAGTGGGAATGGGTTAATGTATTACCTGAGTGATGAATGGCTAAGATGTGACCGAGTGATTATAGACGAGAGGTTATGTGATCTTCGAGTAGGGAAGATCAAATTATGCCGAGTGCAGAATGGGTAATGTATTCCGAGTGAATTATGGTTAAATTATACCGAGTGGTATTGGACTGGGGAAATATCCGTGTGAGGGAAGCTTGTGGACTCCGAGTGGAGTATCCGATGGAATCATTTCCCGAGTGAAATACGCCCGTGTGTTTTATAATTGTAAATTTGGTTAAGTATGAATTTACCGGGTGAATGATGTATGTGGGGACAGTTCCCGAGTGGACGAGGTTCCGATTCCGAGTGATGGAATACCGAGTGGAGTTATTTGCTTCAGCGAATAAAGGTTCGCTCCAGCGAGTGTGAATGGATGGAAGGTCTTTTGTTGGTTTCGCTTAAGCGAGTGGTGTTTCGCCCGAGCGAATGGGCTGTCTTGCCCAAGCGGATTTGGATCTCGCTTGAGCGAGTGAACGCTGTTTGGTCTCGCTTAAGCTTGTTCTTCCGCTGTCAGTTTTTGTTTCCCTTGCCTACGTTGATTTATTTACCCCGACTGCTTGGTGTGATTTTGGGAAAAATTTCCCTGGTCTCTCGGTTTGGGTTTATTAAGTTGGGTTGTTTCATTTTAGTATCAAAGCATTCTTAAAAGAATTAAGGATGTTTCAAACCTCAACTTCTTTTTAGGTCTTTAAATATTCAAATTTGCTAAAGGAATATTCTTATGCCAAATAAAGTATGCTCTTGACCTTTTACAGGACACATAACTCTTAACATCCAAACCTTGCTCCACTCTTATGGGTCACACCTTTAAAATTCAAAATTCTACATACCAAGACATCATAAGTTACCGTAGGTTGATGGGAAGGCTGATCTATTTGATAAACACTAGGTCTGATGCCAGTTTTGCCGTTAGAAAACTTAGTTGGTACGTGGTCTTTTTTTCAACCATAGACGACCAGACTATGTTGAGAATTCTAAAGTACATTAAAACCAATCCAGCCAAAATGGTACTATTTATCCCCACTAAATCATTTTTCACCTCAACTTGCTTCACAAATCTTGACTAGGGAGTATGCTTAGGCACAGGGAGATCAGTGTCAGGATTGTTAACCAAGTGACCTCAATAACTCAAGAGGGGGGTAAATTAAGTCTTAAAAATTAATTACCTTTTAGAATTTTATCTTAAATTAACTTTGTTTTACTTAAAGAAATAAAGAAATTAGTAACTCAATAAATAAGTAATAACAATTGAAGCAAGAAAGTAAAGCAAATAAATAACTTGAAACTAAATAGAGTAAGGGAAGAGAGATAATGACACACTCAAATTTTTATCCTGGTTCGAAATCCCCTACGTCTAGGTCCTAAGTAAACTTACTTGAGATTTTCCACTAATAAGAATTTGAGATTTACAAGATAAGCCAATACAAGTCTCTTGATTTCCCTATCAAGAACTTTATCCCTCACTCTTTTATCCTTCTCACAATTCTTACTCAACCAACCCCAAAGGCTACAACCTTGCCTTTGTTATAATGTTCCAACCCAATTTGTGTATGAGTAAAAAAAGACCTTTCAACTCTCCTTACAATGATAAACAAAGCAAGAAAAGAAGTTGTGTGATTACAATCACAAGATGTAGCTCTCTTTATAGAGTAAAATTTGTAAGGATAAAGCACATTAAGAAAACTCTCTTGATAGAGTAGAATAGAAATTTAAACTTTTAAACAATTTGATCAACTCAAGAAATGAAGAATTAATTTCACAAGTTATAAGCGTAGAAGAAGTTGATCAAATAGAAATGTAACTCTCTTTATAGATAGAGTGAAATTTAAAAATAAGACACAAATATAATATGATCAACTCAAAGAATGTAGTTCTCTTTTGATAGAGCAGTTTTAGAAAATTTAAGCGTATAAAAGTTGATCAAAATATGTAGCTATTTAGATAAAGCAAATTCCAAAATTAAAGCACAAAAGAGATTAACTTACTCATAAGAATGTAGCTCTTCTAGAGCAAAATAAGAAAGTTAAAAGCGCAGAAAAATTTATCAAACTTTTGCCTCTTGAAAACGTGTGAGAAAGAATAAGAAAGTTTAATGCATATGAGTGATTTCCAATGAAGCCTTAGGCCTCTATTTATAGAGTTCCAATCTGGGAAACTAGCCGTTATGATCTGAAAATCGAATTTAATTCTATAGCAAAATATCCCTTAATTTTAGCAAAGCTGAGAATTGGTCAAACAACACAGAGTAATCAACTAGCTTAATTTTAGCAATGTTCTGACTTAATTTTAAAAGTTCCAGATTCGTCTTAATCGATTAGCAAGGTTTTGTTTTAATTAAAACACATTCAGAATTGCCTTAGTCGATTACCTTATTCGATTAGCAAGGTTCTGTTTTAATTAAAACAGATTTAGGTTTGCTTTAATCGATTACCTTATTCGATTAGCTCTGTTTCAAATAATTTCAAAAATTTTTTTGTGAGACTTAATCAAATACCTTAATTGATTACCTTGTATCTAATCGATTATCTTATTTGATTACTGGAGCGCTGATTTGAGATTCTCATTGCTTTAATATTTTTGAAACACATTTTTGGAATCATCAAAACTCGGATAATGAAAATTCTTTTTATTAAATCTCCCCATGTTTGATATATTATTATGAATAATTACAAGAATTGTGTTTCTTCTTTAGCTCCTTATTAATATCATGGAGATGCAAGAAGCAATCTAAAATTTTCCATGCCATATTCTGAAGCATTACATCTCAAAAAGTTTTAAAAAGTAAGTTTTAAATAAATTTTAATAAAATATTTTAATTAATTCAAAAACTTCACTTAAAGAATTGTTTTAGGTCTACATTTAGCTCGAGCCACGTTTGTTAATCACTCTTTCTTTGAAGGTATAGAATAGTGAATTGAAAGGCATTTCTAAAACCATGCAATTATGTCAGATCCATTCAATAAATTCACCTCATCTTCCTTATGTTTCTTTGAGTATGCATGATTAGGCATGTAAAAGGAAGTTGAACCATCTATACCGACTTGTTAATTCGGCCAAAAAGTGTAGGGTTGGTTAGAGGTGTTAGGCTTCTCCTACCACAAAACTTGTCTTGTTTAACTTGTTAATTCGTTAAGTTTTGAGGGGGACGGGTCAACTCGCAGATTAGCAAATTCTTATTTTATTTTTAAAAAATTGTTTTAGGGTATATTTGGTTCCCAGTTTGATTAACCAAAACAAAAAAATCTTATAGTCAAATTAAGTTTTAACTGTCTCAAATGATATGAAGGATCAATATTAATTTTTATTTTTTTTGTTTTCATAATTTCGTTTCTCTAACTGCAAACTAAACGAATACTTAGCTAATAACTCAATTCCAATCTTTTTTTCTCTTTTGCTTTTATAAAAATTAAGTTAGTTAACTCCTATTTATTAATATTATGTGTAGCATAATAGAATTTAGGAACTTGTAATCAAACTTCTGAAGCATAATAGATTTTAGGAACCTTAGCTAGCCAATGGTTTGATTGCTAAGTGTACTTTTAGCAGAGTGATTGCTTAGTTGATTTGATTTTATCTCATTAAATTGTTTCTAACATTCTATCTCATTGTCATTTTGTTTCTAACCTTATTGATTCATTATGACACAAACCCAACTCTAACATCTTAATCAACTAATTAAATTTAAATATTCTGCACCTATTTTAATTTTGCCAGATCCTGCCAAGCCATATGAAGTGTACTGTGATGCGTCAAAACAAGGACTAGGATGTGTCCTAATGCAAGAAAGAAAAGTTGTTGCTTATGCTTCAAGACAGCTAAGAACGCATGAAGTTAATTATCCCACACATGACTTGGAATTAGCTGCTGTTGTGTTTGCCTTGAAAATCTGGAGACACTACTTGTATGGTACATACTTCAAAGTCTTCAGTGATCACAAAAGCTTGAAGTATCTATTCGACCAGAAGGAGTTGAATATGTGACAACGTAGGTGGATGGAATTTATCAAAGATTATGATTTTGAACTCCGATATCATCCTGGAAAAGCTAATGTTGTGGCTGATGCACTCAGTTGAAAGGCTTTACGTCTATCATATATGATGACAAAGGAGTTAGAACTGATTGAACAGTTTCGCGATTTGAACCTAGCAGTAACACCAAAAAGGGGAAGCCTTATGGTTGGAATGCTAAGGATTTCCAATGATTTCTTGGAACAAATCAAAGAAGCTCAAGCCAATGATCAAGAATTACAAGATCTAGCAGAAAAGACAAAACAAGGAGTCTCAGAGTTTAGCAAAGATGAACATGGAGTGATCAAGTATCAACAGAGGCTCTGTATTCCAGTCAACGCAGATCTTAAGAGATCTATCCTGGATGAAGCACACAAAAGTAAGTACAGTATCCACCCAGGATCAACCAAGATATACCAGGACTTGAAGAAATTATTCTGGTGGCAAGGAATGAAAAGGGATATTGCTGAGTACGTAACAGCTTGCCTAATGTGTCAGAAAGTAAAGGCGGAACAACAACGTCCAAGTGGGACCCTTCGTCCTTTGGATATTCCAGAATGGAAATGGGATGAGATTGCTATGGACTTCGTGAGTGGATTTCCCAGAATATCAGCTGGATGTGATGCTATTTGGGTAATCGTGGATTGATTAACAAAGACCGCTCACTTCATTCCTGTCAATATGAAGTATTCTCTAGAAAAACTCACCCAAATCTATATCAAGGAAATCGTACGGTTACATGGAACTCCCACTGTAATTGTATCCGATCGAGATCCTCGTTTCACATCACAGTTTTGGAAGAGTCTGCAACAAGCTCTAGGAACTCGTCTGAAGTTAAGTTCCACATATCATCCATAGACAGACGGACAATCAGAAAGAACGATCAAGACTCTTGAAGATCTGTTACGTCTTTGTGTCCTAGAACATGGTGGAAAGTGGCAAGAATATCTTCCACTTATTGAGTTCACTTACAACAACAGCTATCATGCAAGCATCGGAATGGCTCCTTATAAAGCTTTGTATGGAAGAAAATGCCGTACACCTTTATGTTGGTACGAGACTGGTGAAAAGACAATAATTGGACCAGAGATTGTTCAGAAGACAACAGAACAAGTTCAGAGGATTCAAATGGCAATGAAGGCTTTGCAAGATAGACAAAAGAGTTACTATGACAAGCGACGGAAGCCATTAGAATTTGAAGAAGGTGACCATGTATTTCTCAAAGTTACCCCTACCACTGGAGTAGGAAGAGCTTTGAAGGCCAAGAAGTTAAGCCCCAGATACGTAGGACCCTATCAAATTTTGCAAAAGATAGGAACTCATGCGTATCGCATTGCTCTGCCACCCGAGCTGACAAACCTTCACAATGTATTTCATGTCTCTCAACTCCGCAAATATGTACCAAGCCCTGATCATGTTCTAAGTCCCGATCAATTTGCTCTGAAAGAAAACCTTACCTTTGAAGCATCGCCAGTTAAGATTGCTGACCAACGTCTCAAACAGCTAAGAGGCAAAGAAATCCCTTTGGTCAAGGTAGTTTAGAGTCAGACAGATGATGGGGATGCTACTTGGGAAATTGAGGAGAAAATGATAGAATTGTACCCTCAATTATTTTAACTTTAAATTTCGGGACGAAATTTCTAAAAGGAGGGGAGAATGTAACATCCCTGTTTTTAGAAACAATTTTATCCTTGTAAATTTTAATTATGGAGGGTTTGTAAGCAAGAATAAGTCAATATATACCTTGTTGATAGTCTGTAGTACCTCAAAAATGTCATTTTTGCACGTAATAATAGAGTTTATATGGAATATTAGTGAAATTATGCAAAAACATAGTGAAAAAGGCTCTGTTCCGAGTGACAAAGAAGAATTCCGAGTGAAGGACTAGAAATTCCGAGTGAAAGAGAGAATTCTGAGTCAGTATCATGTTTTCCGAGTAAAACATGACTGAGAAGGCTACCACCGAGTGGAGTCCTGACCTAAGAAGCAATTCTGAGTGAATAGTGATCAAAAGAATCACTTCTGAGTGAAAATCCGAGTGAAAACACCCTAGAAAGGCTCAGTTCCGAGTTGAATGTTTCCTTTCTGAAGGAAATTACTATGGTTGGAGCATTCCGAGTGAAAGAATGCATAAATGCTTCTATTTATGTTGATTTGATGCTTCCTACCAATTGAAGTGCGTTGTGGAATCAATTGGGAAGGATTCCGAACGGTTTCCTATGAATTTACTTAGGAAACCGAGTGGAAATGGTGGAGGGAGCCAATTCTGAGTGAGATATACTCCACTGGACCAAAACCGAGTGAGAGAAGTATGTGTGAGTCTTGGTCCGAGAGATAATGGCCTAAACCGAGTGAATTGAGTGAAGGAAGACTCGGATTTCCGAGTGAAGATTCTGAGAACGAGAGGACTCGGTCTGAAGAGGTATTACCGAGTGAGAAACCGAGTGCCTGAGTCGGTTTCGAAGAAATTCTGAGTGAAGAATTGCAATTGTGACTCGGAAGTGGGAATTCCAGTCGGAATTCACTGACAGAAGTGTTAACCGAGTGTAATTTCACTCGGTATTCATTGACAGAAGTGTGTTTTGACTTCAATTTTGTCTTTTAATGATATTTAAATTCAATCGTGCGCATTATGGACAGTGGACGACCGGAAATGGGCACTGACTCAGCATATATCTTTGTTTAATCATTAGTGACCCTTCCATTAGCGATCCACTAACAGCCCACTCAGAAAAGCTGTCTCCCACTTGTCTTCCCACTCACTTCCTCCCTATTTAAACGAGCTCAAGGTCCTCAGAACTCACACCACACACACGACCCAAACACTCTTCATCACTCTCTTTCCCAGCAAGTTCTTTTCCACTCCTATCCCCTCTGTTTCACTCGGATTCGAAGCAGGACAGTGAAGGGAGCCTCTTTCTTCTCCTCCAGGAACTTCATAGAGGTAAGGGGGTATATTCTTGGGTGCCTTGTGGGAAAACCGAGTGGAGGACAGATTCAGTGTGTATGAATTAAATGCTTTAAATTGTATCTGTATATGCATGTATGTATATATATCTGTTACCGAGTGTATATAATCATTGATGAATTGTGAAATATTGGACTGAAAATATTAAGAATCATGGGTACCGTGTGATTTCCAGTGAAACAAATATGATAACAGGTTATGTTTTATGATAATCCGACCGGTTTTACACTTATTTTACTCGGTTTTGCTTATTTATACTCGGATAGTATCTTTCTAGTTGATTTCACTCGGAAAACATAGTAATTCACTCGGAAAACACTCTATTTCTCTCGGACAGCATCTCCCAAGTCTTATTTTACTCGAAAATCTCTTTCTTATATTATTTCACTCGGAACTTGACTTAATTTCACTCAGAAAATATAATTACTTTTTACTCAGAACTCTTTTTCAGTAAATTCACTCGGAAACACACTATTTTACTCGGACAGTAGCTTCCCAGTCTTATTGCACTCGGAAAACATCATATTTTACTCGGACAGTAGCTTCCCAACCTTATTTCACTCGGCAAAACAATTTATTTCACTCAGCAAATAGTTATTTTCACTAAAAGAACTCCTTTCAACTTGATGTAACTCGGTATATAAAGTCAACTCACCAGAAGACCTTTCCCAACCTGATTCCACTCGGAATCAGGATTATCTTACTCGGATTTTCTTCATTCACATGTGTCTTATTCAGACAGAACCCTTTTTAATTAATTTCACTTGGAAAATATCTTATTTTTACTCAGGAAACTCTTTTCCTACTGATTCCACTCGGAATCATACTTAATTTCATTCAGGAACTCATTTTCACTCAGAATTTAAGTAGCTTCACTCATGAAAACCTTTTTCCAGTGATTTTAACTCGGTAAACACCTTCATTTCACTCAGAAAACTCTTTTTTGACTGAATACCACTCGGAGATATACTTTATTTCACTTAGAGACTCATTCTCTCTTGGATTTACAAACAATGCTACTCAGGAAACCATTTTCCCTACTGACCTTACACAGATTTATATTTTAATTCACTCAGAAATTTGTTTCACTCAGAATTCAAGATATTTAGTTAAGAAAATTATTTTTCAGCTTCTGTTTCACTCGGATTACTTATTGATTTCAGTTAGAAAATTCTGCTCAGTTTATTTCACTCGGATTCATAGCTATCTCATGCGGAAAACTTATTTTTCACTCGGATTCAAGCTGTTCCAGTCGAAAAACAGCATTCCACTTCATTTCACTCGGATCCAAACTTATTTCAGTCGGAAAACAGCTTTTTCAGTGTCATTTCACTCGGATTTTTAGCCAGATCACTTGGAGAACCCTTCTCTGTATGATTCCACTCAGAATCATACTCATTTCACTCGGATTTACCTCTGTTCCACTCGGAAAACTCTATTTTTAGTGTTTTTCACTTGAATTTTTAATTGGAAACTAATCTTTACTACTTTTTAAGTTATTAGTAAGTTATAATTATCATTCTTATTCTATTTATTGTCAAAATTAGTATTGTTATCATTATTATTAGTTTATTTATTATTATACATTGTTAACATATAAATTATGCGTAAATACATAAAGGATATATATATTATTTTACTCTTTATGAAAGAATATATATATATATATGATAGATATATTTCTAAAAGAATTAATAAACGAATATCTTACAAGGATTAAATGATATGATGAGACTGGAAACACATAAGATACCCAGGGATCTAATGATAAGAATAATGTATTTCGCATCATGAAAATGTGTTTTGAAGAAGAAAAACTAGAGCATACACCTGGTACGCTGGAGGACATTCACGTTCGATCTCAGTAGAAGAATCTTGGGAGTACAACTGGAACGGCAACCCAATGGCATCAGAGTCGCGCCTGATAGCCGGGTGAGACGATGCAATTCTAGTGTACTTCGACTAAATGACGGGATGTATCTATGATCGTGAAGAGCCAAGTCCCAAGATGAAATGATATATATAATAATGAGAACCTGTGAGTTCATTCGTACCATATGATAAAAGAAAGAGGACTTGGTGAGCTCCGATCGCTCTAGAATGGAAACGTTGTGCCCAAGAAATAACTTGAGCAGGATGGAATCCAAAGTATGAAAGGATGATGATGGATTGATTTATTGGGCCCACATGCATCATGATACCTAACCAAAGATAAATCGCAATAAAATCCGAACTCATGCATTTCATCACATCATATTTGAATGTTATAATTGTGAATATGTACGATTTATTTCATGGTAATATGCTTGATTGTTATAATTGTGAACATGCTAAATATACGATTATATGATGACAACATGCTTGATGGTTATAAATATGCTAAATGTATGATCTATGTGACATTGTATTTTAACTGGATTATGTCCGCACCGGATGAACCAATCAGGGTCTTGGGTTATACTCACCCTTACTGTTGAACATTTTTCAGAGGAATTAGAAACTCAAGAACCCGAGTGTGAAGATCAGCAATACGCTGAACCCATTGAGAATAATCATTAAGGATAGAATATTTATAATCAGACACCGGATGACTGTATAATATTTAAGGGTGCCTGCGTGCCCCATTCTGTTAAGAGTACAATTATTTACAGTTTGTGAATGACTATGTGATATATACAATATTACTTCCACTGATCTGCCATGTATTTATTTTTAAAAAAAAATATTCACTTTTTCTAAAAACTGTTAACACTCTCAGTTAAATGGGATGAACCTACAGAAGGATTTGTCTTATCTAACCGAGGGTGTTACAAGCATCATGGATTAACACTCAGTGTCTTGAATTGACATCATAAATCTACACTTAGCTTCTTGGATTGACATTCCAGATCTACATTTAGCATCTCATATTTATCCTGGATCATAACTTCATCTTCATCATTGTCATCAAAGAGCAACATTTTGCATCACATCAGATCAACACCTATTCTCCAAAATCATTATTAAGGAGCACTATAATATCCTAGATCATAACTTAGTCTCCCAAATTGTCATCAAGGAGAAACATTTAACATCCTAAATTGGCACCTAAGATCAACACTTAATCTCCAATATTGTCATAAAAAAGCATCATTTAGCATCCCAGATTGGCACCTCAGATTATAATTTAGTCTCCAGAATTGTGATCAAAGAGCTATTAGGGAATCTCATAGGGTTTGACAATAGAAACACATAGGATTCCCATTAAAATTACAAATCAGAACATTTCAAAGCATTACACATAACAAGAAATATTGTGTTTTAGAATTACCTCTTGTAGACGTGAGATAAGTTATTTTATCGAAGCAATTTTAGCTTCATCCTTAGGAGTCCACGCGAGCACTCCCACCAGATATTGAAACTCTAAATTCTAGTGAAAAGTCTTTAGCCTTCACCACAAACACAAGAATGTGAGTGATCTTTTATTTGAGTAGCTGTCTATGAGCATCTCATGTTCTATATGTAGGCTTAGGTCTAACCTGATGATCTCTCCATAAAGATTAAGCTCCTAACTCAATCCAAATGAGTTAAGGTCAATAGCTCTATTTTAGTCTAACTAAAATAAAACCATCATCTGGTAGGCTTACTCTATGTGTGTAACCCTATAGGTAAAATACCTAGTCATATTAATAATAAACTATTTTATTATTATAAGAGCGACATCTAGCAATGCATAATTATGCCTGATTATATTTATCATCCACATAACCTATAAGTGATATATATTTTATACATTCATTCCTTTTGTCATGATATCCGATTAGGCCCGAGGCATAGTCGTCATCATCCTTGTATGACTCAATTCATTTTAATTGATACCAAAGTAGACTTTACTGAATAAATCTCTAATATCGATTCTTCCTAGCATGGCTATGTATTTTTTTAGTCTCACTCCATCAAGCGGTCCATAGATATTACTCCTATCACATAAGAGAGACAAATCTCATCTACATCACTTACATCCCTCTACATAATTTGTTCATTGCCTAACCATAACCTTTATGGCCATCTTATTACAGATGACGTTTAATTGTATTAAAATAACAAACTCCTCATGTAGGAATCATAGTGACTTTAGGTCGAAGGACTATATATACCATTATCATATTGAGAACCGTTTATGACACTTATGTAACGATTCATGCAGCGTTCACATGGTGAGTTTGTCCAATACAACATTACTTTTAATGTGCACCTGTATGGAGACTTGATATTCTATATCCATGATCTGTAAGATCATATCATCAATATATTCATACACTAGTCTTAATATATTTACATGTCCCCATGTAAATACTTTACTAGGGACATTTTAGGAATAATTTTTATATGACCTACTATTCCAAGGAAAAACAAATTTAAAACAATTTTAAAACTGAAAAAACTAATTTTATTGATAAGTTCAAAATGATTAATAGCTCGTAGTGCATACACCAACAAGATCATCATTTAGTATCTCGTATTGGCACCCCAAATCATAACTTGGTCTCCAACATTGTCAGAGCAAGAAGCAACATTTAGCATTTTGGATTGGCATCCTAGATCAACACTTAGTCTTCAAAAGTACCATCGAAGAGCACCATTTAGCATTTCAAATCATAACTTGATCTCTACAATAGTCATCAAGAAGCAACATTTAGCATCTCGGATTAGCTCACCGATCAATACCTAGTCTCCCAAATCATCATCAACGAGAATCATTTTGCATCTCAGAGTGGCACCCTAGATCATAACTTAGTCTCTAAAATTGTCATGAATGAGCAACATTCAGTCTCCTAGATTGACACCTGAGATCAACACTTAGTCTCTAGAATTCTAATCAAGGAACATCATTTGGCATTCCGAATTAGCATCCTAGATTATAACATAGTCTCCAAAATTATCATCATAAACAAGTTTAACATTTTGTATTGGCACCCCAGATTAATACTTAGTCTCTAAAATTATCATCAAGGAACATCATTTAGCTTCCCAGACCGACACCTCATATCAACAGTTAGCACCTTGAATTGACATTCATAATGAAAATTAAGCATGCTAGATTGGCCCCTAAGATCAACATTAAGCATTCGGATTGGCATCCAAGACCAATCCTTGAGTATTACCAAAATGCCATATTAGTTATAATAAGGCTCATGTGCTTTATCTGAGATTTCATTATTGAGTTTGGCTCAAAATGAACAGTAATTAATCAAGATACAACTCTGAGTTGAATCGACATCCAGAATTTATATGAGATTTCATTGTTAAGTTTGGCTCAAAATGAGCAACAACTAATTGAGATATAACTCTATGATGAACTGATATTCAGAAGACATATGACGTCTCATTGTTAAGTTTGACTCAGAATAAATAGAAATTAATAAAGGTTGAGTTTGCCTCAAAATGAGCAACAACTAATTGAGATACAAATCTAAGATAAATTGATATCTAGAAAACATCTAGCATTTCATTGTTGAGTTTGACTCAAAAAAAGTAGCAATTAACAAAGGTTAAAGTTTAGATCAAAATAAGCATCAATTAATCAGGATATAAATATGAGATGGCTTATATCTAAAATATATCTAGCATATTATTTTTAAGTTGGTCTCAAAATGAGCAACAACTAACTAAGATATGAATCTGAGATGAACCAATGTCCATATTTATCTAACATCTCATTGTTAAGTTTGGCTCAAAATGAGAATCGATTAACAAAGTTTAAGTTTGATTCAAAAGAACACATAACTGATATCCAAATTCAACCTAAATTTTTTAAACTTAAAGTAAAACAGCCTATTAAATCATAATCCAGTCACTTCAACAGGCTAGTGATCATATGCTCTGGACTAGATACTGATATATTGAATCACTTAACGAGTCATATATTCAAAAAGCCTATCAAACAAGTATATCGTATCATATATTAGGAAAGTCTATCAAACAAGTATACCATATTAAGTCATATATTGGGAAAGTCTATACTGACAGGAGAGGAAGAAAACAAGGTGTGTTAAGGGATAGGAAGGATAACAAATCACCCAAAATATATAAATACCAGATTGACCCTTAAAACCAACAATACTATAACAATTCAATAATCCAAACAAATCACTCGTAATAAGAAGTTTTTATTTAGTAAAAATATTTAATTTATTACATTGATTAATTAATAACTTCAACAAAAGTTTATTTTCAAATTATTTTATTAAAATGGTTTAGTATAAAAGGGAATCTTCTATTACTTCTTATTTGAATAGTAAATAACATAGTAAACTAGCATACGTCCCCAATCCAGATAAAACTTTGCACTTTAATCCCCAAATGCAAAAAATTGCAATAATGTCCTCAACCTCAAAAAAACGTCTTTCAATTAGGTCTCATCTGTTAACTCTTTCTCTAACGAAGTTATCTTTTGATTACATGTCATGTTAAGTGACATAAGGACACACATGTGGTAAAGATGATGTCATTTGAGGGATTTTAACAGGGAGTTATTAACCCTTACTAAAATAATTACCTATGATTGAGATTTTAGTACTAACATCAGTATCCCCTCACTCCTCTTTCAAGAGTCACTTCATTTGTGCTCATTGGAACAACATTTTTAAATTACATAGAATAATGATGATAATAATGATAATCATCCCATCGTAATCTCTTTGATGTTTCTTTCCTTTTCAATTGAAAACAAAAAAGGAGAACCCATAGATGTCCCATGTGATGATTTCATAGTCTTGAGAAAGAGCTATGCTACTATAGTTAATAATTTATTGTAGTATATTACAACACATATTGGTTAGCCAAAATTTCCTAAATTTAGTTGTGAATGTTGCATCTTGGCATCCTATGAATGACTTAAGAGCATGCTCAATATTTCCCATGGTTATGGTATGTGTATCTGCTAGATGCCAATGTTATTTGATTTTTCGTGTAAGTATTTGCCTCTAAATTGGTCTTTAGTATCTCTTTTAATTAATAAAACTATCCTTTTTGTGTTTAATTTAATAGTTGTCACAATTTTGAGTTTACAAATTGCTTTTGATGTGTTTTCATAGGTTTTAGATACATTTTAAGAGAAAAGAAGAAATAAAGTTTAAGCGTTGAATTTTGATGAACTCCAATCTTGATATACAAATCTATATTTGTAATTGCTACTTTGTTTAGTGTTAGATCAAACTCAAATTTTGATATCATCTTTCCAATATCTAAAATTTCATTCTAAACTGCCAATCTTGATTTAGAGTTTTCTACCAAGAGAAATGCTCGTAGGAGATAGTATTCCTCGCACCCACGAGCAAGCAAAAGTTTGTTCTCTCGCAAGTATGAGCTAATCACAACAACACTTCTCTAAAGGCCTATAAAAGGGTTTAGGTCAAATTTTTGGGTATCTTTGGAGCAAGGGAGACTAGGAACACTATATGAAGGCTCTCCAATACTGTGGGGAAGCTTGAAGATGAGAGATCTCTTCCTGTTTCCTTTCCTTTTCTCTTAATCTCCATGATCTTTTGTATTTTCCTTTGATTTTGGGGTATCCAATGAAAATATGAGGTTAAACCCTTTTTTGTTGGGTTTGAGTGTAACTCATTCTCTCTCTAGCTATATATTAAACACTTTACATAATTTATGTTTTTAATCAATATTAGTATTTTGCTTATTAATTCGTAATGCATGTTTGAAACAAGAGAACATTTATGTGTGTGTTTGGGTTTCCTAACGTATTTTATGAATGAAATACCCATTAATTTCTTCTTCTAGAGATAAAGTTGAATTTAATAGTTGCTAAGGCCAATTCCTAATGCAAATAATGTTGTTAAATATTTAAGGAATCAATATTTGATAATATTGTTTAGAATATATTCATCGAGGGATCGGGTTAGTGAGATTTATTGTAGGATAACATATGTGAGAGAGGGAGGATGGTGAAACCTAATCCCAATGCTTTTGTTTATACTACCTCCGTCCTAAAGTATAAGACTATTTTACATAATTCACGCGTATTAAGAAAGTTGGTTAGTTTAGTTAAAATCATTAAATTTTTCTAAAATTATGGGTAAAATTACCCTTAAGATAATTGATAATATCATTTTTTTCTTCTCACTCATTCTCTCTCCATCATAGTTAATAATTTGTATTTCATATGAAAAGATAAGGTCAATAAGAATGGAAATTAATCTCCACTAGTGGAGAAAAGTGTTTTAAGCACGGTTCTGTTGGACCTTTAAGCACGGTTCCAGAACCGTGCTTGTTCCCACCGTGCTTGTAGATGGGGACTTTTAAGGACGGTTTTGAACCGTCTTCGTAGCTTACTTTTAAGCACAGTTCCTTTGAACCGTGCTCGTATCTACCCTTTTTTTTATTTGAATATGCAACAAAGTGGCACTATTTGCTGGGTTCAGATCCAACGTTTTTAGATCCAACGTTTTCAAATTCAGAGTCAAGTGTTCTGGAATGTTCTTTGGAGGCGGTTGAGAAGCTGGCGGAGACGTCGTCAGTGAAGAAGGATTCAGAGATCTGGAAGGTGGCATCTAAGAAAGCAACGTTGATGGTTTTGAAAGTGGTGTCGTTGTTGTTGGTTCTAAAAGAGAGGGTTCTTGGTTGGTGACAAGAAAGCCAAGGCCAAGAGGAAGAGGAAGAGGAAGAAGGTTTGTTGAGGAGAGAAGAGAGCTTCATTTTCTTGGCCATGAGAAATAAAATGCAGATTCAAAAAACACTAAGCTTGGTACCTTTGAGGGGGAAGGATGAAGGATGAAGGAGGAAAGATGAAGCTTGGTACCTTGGTAGCTTTGAGGGGGAACGACGAAGGATGAAGAAGGAAGACAATGCTCCAATAGAGGAAAACGAAGGATGAAGGAGGGGGAAATGTAAAGAAATAAAAAGAAAGATGAAGGAGGCCTCGTGAAACGAAATAAAAAGAGGGAGGGAAACACGAAACTGCAGAGAGAGGGAAGAAGAACGGACCTCGAAAAGAGAAAAAGGGGAACCTATAAGCACGGTTATGGGAAACCGTCTTTGTAGGTGGGCCTATCAGCACGGTTATGGGGGAACCGTCTTTGTAAGTGGGCCTATAAGCACGGTTTAGAGGGAACCGTCTTCGTATGTGCCAATAAAAATTTTTAAAAATTAATTTGAAACACTTTTAAGCACGGTTGACGACCAACCGTGTTCGTATACAAGGCCTATAAGCACGGTTATAGTCTAACCGTGCTCGTATGTAACACGAAAAATTTTTAAAAAATAAATTTAATTGGCATATTAGCACGGTTTCAAGTAACCGTGTTGGTATCTTGCCTACGAACACGGTTACTATACAACCGTGTTAAAAAGCTTCGTTAAAATCACAAAAATGCCACCGCTTGTGTTTTAACCACGTTTCCCCTAAGACCGTCCTTAAATCCTGTCCTCGTATGTATATTTTGCACTAGTGCTCTGTGTCAGCTAGTTATAACAAGATAGATAAATATTTTAAGTAATGTAATTTATTTATTGTCTTCTTAAACTCCAATAAGAGTTACTTATTTAATAGTGATATTTTAGTCTAAAAGTAATTAATAACATAGAAATTTTAAAAAAGATATTTTATCACCATAGCAACATCCTCACCAACAAGAAACACTTGTGTATATTTATGAATAATTTATATATAGTTTCATAGTGATTCTACAATTATAGATTGTTATTTTACCGAGGACATTGATACACTTGCTAAAGTCTTATCAACTCCACCATGGAAAGGGAAGAAGAATAAAATCCTTAATATACCTTAGGTTTTTGGATACACTCAAATCTATAGAAAATATAAGCTACATCCCTAAATCTTCAATTACTTTGGGTTACAAAAAGAAAAAACAATTTAAGTCGATGATAAAAACTTGAAAATCATATATATGAATTAAAAAGAAAAACACATTTGTTACTATAAATTTGAAAGCATCAAAGAAAGATGAGAGAATAAGATCTAAAGTAGAAAGGAGACGACAAAATGCACACCACCATTATAACCATGGCACAAGGAGAAAAGAGGAGTAGCGGACATGAGAACAGAGTGCCTATAACACAAGCGATTTTAGGGTTTGAGAGAGCAAAATAGGATTTGTGATTTCAGATCTTGGGATTTGAGAAGATATAATCCCAGCCGCCCTAAAACTTTGTTGAGTTCCTTATCACTTGATGTGATACGTATGTAAATATTAACTTCGTCATGAAAGGAGCTAACAATTTAAACCTAACTGAAAGACGTTTTTTAGGATAAGAGATGTAACTGCATGTTTTTTAATGTTTAGGAATTAAAGTGTAAAGTCATATATGGGTCGGGGAAGCAAATGTCAGTTTACTCGTAAATAGCAAGTGTGTTCAAGCTTTAATATAAAACAAAAATAAATAAAATTTATTTGTATAAAATAAATAAATCTATATACCTAAAATTTTATGCACATGGAATGGAGTAGTATAAAATAAAAACTTCCATTAAAATGTAATAGTCAAACAAGTTAATTTGTTTGTACTGTTATTTCAAATTTTATATACACAGTCGATTTATTTATTTTTAACATATTAATGTATTGTAATTTTCAGAATAAAAAAATAGGACTAAATGTTTTTAGTTATAGCTTCCGTAAATTAGTGATTTTAGATTTTATCCTCACATATTTTTATTGTTTTAGTCTCTCATCAATATAAAATGTCAAGAAAGTAGCCTCTCATTATTTCCCCCCTATTTTAGTTCCTCATTTTTTTTTCTGATTTATTCAAGATATTTTCATGTCAATATTTGGTATGTTATATCTAATTATTCTAAGTGTCATTCAATTTAAAAGTTATTAATAAAAATATAAAAAAATATGGTAATATATATTTGAAACGTATTGTTTATCTTCAACTAATTTTTTAACTTTTTTGTGAATCATTTGTTAATTTTGCCGAACAAATGGTTTAGTATTCAGAAAAATGAGAGAGATTATTTCCTTAGTTGATTTATTACAAATACTTAACTTCATACATCAGATGGTGTACATGTCATGAAGCATCATTGCCAGCTATATGAAATGGTTCAAACTAATTAATCTTCCAGGGCAATTTATTGTTTTGTGAACTTCATGACTAAAATGGATTAAAGATAACCATTTTCCTTGCAGCATTCGATTGCATCTTGAAATATATCCTCTAGGCTATACTTGAACTCGAAACCAGCATCCACAAGTTTCTTGGAGGTTAAATGTGGTAACTTAACACCTTTAATTTCCTTCAGCTCTCTATATATAGGATGATTAAAGCATGGATAGAGAGAAATTAGTGTGGTTGATAAATTTTCAAGCAGGAATAATTTTGGAAAGTAAACATTTTTTTGCTGAATTTAAAATTAATAACTAATTTTAGCTAACTTTCTTAACTAATACAAATTAGATAAAAATGACTTATAAATAGATGGAGGAAAGAAGCATTTTGCTGGAAGAAGGAGAATTTAACTCACTGTACTGTTGGTATTTGATATTCTGGATATTTGGCTGAAAGGAGTTCAGAAATCTCTTCAATACTTGTGATGAATGATGAGCAATTATATCTCCCTTTTGGATTAGGGTGCTCAAGCAGAAATATATGTGCTCTAGCCACATCATCCACATGTACTATATGGTAACGAATGACACCAATTTCTTCCTTTTTTCCTGCAGCAGCAATTTCTTTTCACTAAGAACTTACAAGGATCTTAAAATGTTGACAGAGAATTTGGCATTTGATCCACAAAATGAATACAAGATAAATGAATTGTGTTATTTTCTCTAATGAAGCTGAATTTTTAGTGTAAATTGCTACAATCATGGTTTCAGTGATGAGTAGTCCTTTGTGTAATATAACCAAATAATGGTGTAAGGTTATACCAAACTAATATCATTTAGGTGTTTGTGACAACCAAATTGAAGTTCATCAATGAAGAATAAAAAGTTTGTTGACGAAATAAAAATTTAATTTTGTTAAAATGATTATAGAATCAACATTAACTATTATTTTATTATTATTATTTTTACAACTCTATTTCTATAAAGAGACACTGTCTATTGTGTAAAGACTTTGATATACAGAATTTCTGCAAAAGAAACATAGTAGAAAAGATGCTGAGAATTAATACCTAATAGCAAAACCAGTGCTCTTCCAATTGAGTCTGGAAGTTTGGGACAAATGAAACGTCCAACAACAAAGGGAGGAATGAGAGAGACAACATCCAAGCCATGTTGTTCCCCAAACTCAAGCACTGCCTTCTCTGCCATTACCTTGGAAACTGCATATGACCACCCAAATGGCTTCACACTCCTAAGCAAATCAACATCACTCCAAACACTCTCATCCACCACATCTTTTGCATCTGCACCACTGAAGGAAACAGCAGAGGCACTAGAAGTGTAAACAACTCTCTTCACAGTCTTTGATTTCAGACAAGCCTTTAATATGCCTAGTGCCCCATCAATGCTTCTTTTGGTCACCACTTCCTCAGGTTCATTCAATGCAAAATCAATTGGTGAAGCTGTGTGGAATATCCCAACACACCCTTCAACTGCTCCTTCAAAACTCTCTGGATTGCTCAGATCAGCATTGAAGAATTTTAGCTTCTCAGATGCTCCTGGTAGACTTGTTAGGAAGCTAACATCTCTCTTGCGGTCTGCTTTTGTCAAAAAAGAGCACAAATTTAACTTTTCTTAACATTAAATAAAATATTTTGATCAAAAGTTTCTTACAATTTTGCCATGAGATTAGACATAAATATTTATTTAAAATTCTGTAACACATTTACTGAAAATAATTTGTTACAATCTTGTTTTCTTTTCACAAGCTACAATATTTTGTTTTAATCACATAGGAGCAATTCTACTCAAACTGAAACATTGTTATAGTGAAACCAATTTTTTTAGTAAAGATTTCTCTCATCCATAAAGTTTGAACATTAAACCTAATTTAAAGGAAATCAATCTACATTCTATTACTCATGCTACAATATTAACATTCAAATTTCATATTCACTATACAAATAAGACTTGTTAACAATTCAATTTGAATTTGGATAGATTTATAGAATAATAATTGAAATAACAAGTCTCATTATGCGAACAAAAAATTATTTCACTTTTTTTTATTTCTTTCTTTTTCTTTTTCTTTTCCTTCTATTACACCTTCACTTTCCTCTCTTGTTTATTCCTTTCTCTAGTGTGATTTTGTTTCCCTATTTATTAGTAGGAAAAACATACAGGGTCATTACTGAAATAAATGGCCTTATAGTAAAGATATAAGGAATTTAATGTAGCTGCAGTAACTTTGGTTGGTACAGTTATAAAGATACAAATTTTTGCATAATAATAACTATAATAACCTGGATGGGATCTAATAGTGGTGTTAACAGCATATCCATCTTCAAGGAGTCTTTTGATGATCCATGAAGCAAGAAACCCTGTACCTCCAGTGACACAAACTCTACCTTTTCCTTCAGCCATTTGATCACTCTTACAGAGACTCTTAACTTTTCTTTGTGTAATCCTCAACTTCTACAATACGTTTGTTCTGCTTGTTGTTTATGTATATATACAAATAATATTGGTTGGTAGCTTTTGCTATCTCATGAGGTCACATTTTAGTGATGCCATTGGACGCTTCTTTCAGTCAAACATCGGTGTTGAATAACAAATACAGCATATTTGTATCTACTTTCATTACATGGTAAAAAATTATGAGATAATCAAAAGTGATTTGATCCAAAAAAAAAAATTATGCATGGATGAATAGTTAAGTCTGGTATGCACACAGGGTAAGATGGGTGTTGTGTTACCTGGTATAAGGGAGAGCCAAAAAAAAATACTTGTAAAAATATAAAAAGGGACAAACTGTGAGTGTGTCTCGTAAAACATATTCGGAATTGATGTCATTAAATATCAAATAAAAATGTTGGTATTATAATATAAAGTAATACATATGAGATTGTCGGTAAGGTAATACTCTGGTATATATAAGAATTTGGCTTAGATAAACAAGTAGATATATTATCTAATTTTTAATATTTCTCTAGATGGATGGGTAGAATGTTTGACAAGTATATCCCTATCAACTATGTTAAATGTGGTTTAAGTTTCATCAATTTTTTCTTGTTTTTACAGCAATTATAATAAAGAAAATTTACAATTTGGTAACTGTGTAACTCAAAAACAGTTTTATAAAGAACATAGATATCATTTTTTTTACGAAATTCACTTTTTTTCATATATCTATTATTCAAATAAAAGTCATGTTACTTTAAAATGAATTTTATACAAAATCAATTCTAGAAAATGACGCAAATCTAAAATAGTTAACAACGCTCATGATATGACTGTAGAGGCATATGATGAGAATTATTTGAAGTTTCACTATGATTGCAGTGCCAGAACGCAGTGGGCGTTATTTCATTGAAAATTTGCAAGTCCATTTTGTACAACTCCTATGTGAATTTTCAAACTAGCTTGCGCACTGTATTTGATATTTTGAAGACAAATGTCACATATATGTTGAATTGAAAACCTATAACAATTTTTATTCTTTGTCAAGGATGGAATATGTTTTTGTCCCGTAAAAATATTTCTATCTTTTCATTAGTTTTTGAGATTTGGTTTCATGGGGCGATTGGATTTCTTTACTGGGAATATTTGTTAAAAAAAAATTACTCATGTGTATATTTAGGGTGTAGTGTAGTCAGGGCTGCCCTAGCTATATGTTTATATTTTATTTAAGGTGTACTCATGTTTATTTAAGGCAATTCAAAAAAATAGGACTTTTAAGTTAAGAAAACTATTTTATTTAAAATTTATTTGTTAAGTACTTTTAAACTTTTTGAGATCTAAAATTATTTATTAATGTATTATAACTAATTTCATTTAACATATAATATTTCTTTCTCAAATGATAATTATTCACTCTGAGCATCTAAAAGCTAAACCTTAGACAATTACTCTCAGAGAATTAGGATTTATTATTCAAAAATGTCACTTGAAACTACAAGAAGACTCAAAGGCATATAGTAAGAAAGGGCCTTGATTTCAGTCCACTAATTATCAGCTAAAATCATCCCCTAAAATTATGAAAGAATAGAAATATTATGGATATTTTCCTAAAATAAAGGGGTGCTTGAGGGACCTCCCCTGACTTGGGGGAACAAGAGCCCCCTTTGTCACAAGCTATCGGCCAAAGGGTGAGCTGAGTGACTATAAGTGATTGTAGTGATATGTCGAGTGACTTGGTGCCGAGTGGTGATGTTCCGAGTGACTTGATATTGAGGTTGAGAGAGAGATTATCTCCGCTTGTTTGCCTGCGTTGATGGGAATTCATAGCTTTTTCTGAGGGAGGTTTAAAAGGGATACATGTTTGATAGTGGATAGCTGTCACTTCATTTCTCAAGGTGGTGTCTAAATGAAGTCGTTTTTGCAATGATAGGGTGTGACGTCCTACGTCTTTTTTACCTTTATTTATATCCATTTAATTATTTTTCACAATAAATTTTTCACGTTTAATGGTAATTAATTATGTCTAAACCAAATAATAAAATAGAATTGATTAAAATAAGCGGAAGAAGAAAATGGAGTCAGGGGTTACTCGCTTGAGCGAGACCCTGACTCGCTTAAGCGAAACCAGTAAAGGTCGCTTAGGCGAGTTCCGACTCACTTGAGCGGGATCTATATTTTAAACCTGAGCGAACTACGGGACAAGCAAGGAAATTCAGTCTTTCACTCGGAAATGTTCCTCTCGGTCATATCTCACCCGGGAACATCTTAACCTTCCTTCACTCGGAAGGGGGTTCTCTCGGTCATACTTCACTCAGAATCATTCTAACCTCTCTTCACTCGGAAAGGGTTCTCTCGGTCATGCCTCTCGGGAACATTCTAACCTTCACTCAGAAAGAGTTCTCTCGGGCATACCTCACTCGGAAACATCCTAACCTTCCTTCACTCGGAAGAGGTTCTCTCGGCCATACCTCACTCGGAAACGTCCTAACCTTCACTCGGAAGGGAGTGAGGGATACTCGCTTGAGCGAAATAGGCACATAATCAATTCCCCCGACCCTCGCTTGGACAAGACTGAATCCGCTCGGGCGAGATTCGTCCGGTAATCAACTATACTACAGCAGACACAATTTATCCCGTTTTCATCATTCATGACCCACACTTATTCACAAAACCTACCCATAGCAATTTATCATATACACCTACTATTGGCTCCGTGACAATATATATATATCTACTCATAAAAATCAACACTGACCACATTAACATCAATACCATACTACTTCAACAACATGAATTCATATCCGATTAATCAACATACCAATTCTAAATTAGTTCAACACACAAGTAACATAATATGTCATCACATACACGAAAAACTCATTATGCATTACACATAATTCATTTCATAATCACCCGGTTCCTTGGCATCAATCCTCTGCACCTCCAGGGCTCCGACCTCTTCCCTGTCACTAGTTACTAAATTGAAAGAAAACCACAGCAGGGGTGAGTGTTTGGCATCATAATTAATCTAGAACGGAAATTAAATAACAAAATACGTGTATATAAACTCCGTCCGACTACTTTATCCACAAATTGCAAATCACACTCGGCAATATAGCAAATCACACTTGGCAAATATAGTAAACCACACTCGGCAAATATAGTAAACCACACTCGGTAAATATAATCAAGTACATACACATCATCATACAATGCTAATAGTTTCATCAATCATCACCACTGACTCTCACATAAAATCGACGCCTAGTATCCAGATACTAAAGGATCGGCCTTCAGCTGGGGGTCCTACTTGACACCCCGTGAACCCTGCTTGGTTCACTGAGTCCTGCTTGACTCTCCACCTCAACCACTGGGTCCTACTTGACCACTGGGTAGCTCAACTGGGCACAAAAACCACGGGAGCCGGAAACGAGGGGCTATACATACCGTCGGTCGTCCCACACCACGTAATCATACATATATCATTCACATTCATCATATTATATAACAAGTGGCCATCAACAACAGCACATACTCATCAAATGGGCGACCTACTTGTCAAGCCCGCCATCACATTGCCACTGGGTGACCTACTTGTCAAGTCCGTCATCACAACGCCACTATACACATCGAATCATCACCATGGAAAACACTTTAATCTCACACTCATCATAAACCATACACAATTCACATGCAATTATTATCCATAATCTTTCTTACCGTTTTAATACTTAGTTCGGCGACCCGAACCCAAAATACGCACCTATTCTAATTAATTACAACCCAAACACCCCCTTACCTCGATTCCAAGCTTCGACGATCTATTCTTGATGCCGATTGCGTCCTCTAAGCGCTGGGCTCAAGGTTCCACCTCTGAATTCAACACCCGCTTCGTCACTCGGTCCTCCGACGTTCGTTTTGCTACCTACAGAGGTCGAACGCAAAACCCATTAACATTATACTACTCTAATTATTCTAAATACCATTTTCAAGCTCCCATGCATTGGAGGAGTGAAAAACAAAAGCTTCTCCCACCATGCGTGTCCATCGACTAGAGAGAGAAAGTGAAGAGGGAAGACATAACTCAACTCTAATGGGTCCATTGTACTCACCTCGAAGTCACGATCTCGGAAATGAGGTTATTTCGAAGTTTTGACGCGAACAGTGTCTTCCCTTGGAGCATGCAACTCTCAGCAGTGAGGGAGGAGAAGAGGAAGAGAAGGAGAAGAAGAAGAAGGCTCGCGTGGATAATGAGGAAGAAGAAAGGAAATCTTTATTATTTAAGACTCAGGGGCAAAACTGTCTTTTCCCTATTTATTTTATATTTTCTTTGAAAGTTTTAATTAAACCTTTACCTCCTTCTAATTACACCTCATTTAACCCTTTTTGTAATTAATCAACCAAATAAATTTATTTATTTCCTCACTAGTTAATTATTTATAATTGCCTAATAATTCATAAAAATATCAAATAAATCCCTAAAATAATTATTAATATTTTACGCTACTCATAATTTTAATAAAATATTAGGGATGTTACATAGGGCGTTTTGTATCCCAGTGTCTTTGAATGCATCTCTTGGGTTTGTGTGTGTCGCTTTAATTGTAGGTGAGCTTTTTGCCACATGTCAAGGGCAGTTGCTTTTTGAGAGGTCATCATGGTATCATGGTCGTGGAATAAGTGGTGTCATTCCCAATCGTTGGATTTCCTGCTTAGGGCTTACTTCTCCCTATGTGTATTTATAGCGAAAGTCTCCTTTATTTTTTACCTTTTCTTTTACGAACCCCTTCTAAACTCCTCTGTTTCTTAGCTTTCAACTTCTTTCTTCAGGCTTCTGCTTCTGCTTGGATTTTAGTCTCCTTTTTTCTTCATCTTTTAATTGTCTCTGGGTAGTGTTCTTCCTAAGCATAGGTTCTTATTCTTATTTTATGTTTGTTGGGATGTGGTCTTTGTGTGTTGAAAAAAATGGCTTCTTCTTTGAATGTATTTTCTTGGGTTAGGGAAGAGGTTTTGTCGTTCCCATCTTCCATTCGGGATGAGGACTTTATTGCCAGGATATGGTAGGAAAGGTTTTCAATGGGTCAGTGTTAGCTTCATACGTAGAGGTTTAGGTGGTTCAGCGGATGAAGGAGTTTGTCACGCCAGGACGTGTAACACCCCTTTATATACACGAGATATATATTCTTATTGCTTTTAAAACTTTAGAAATATATATATATATATATATATATATATCATTTCTTATCTCATGTATACAAAGACGTATATACATCTGATTTTCTTTGAAATTTTGAAAGTAAAAAAAAATATTGTCTTTCAATATTTGTCCATAATGACAAAATAAATTTATAGAAATCATAAGTAATAAAAGATTATAGTATCAAAGTTTAACATTCACCTTGTTACAATTATCCAACTTGATATTATAATAAAGTGAACTAAAATTAAATTATACCTCTACTACGACTGTGATCAACCATTTCTTAGCCCTCGAACCATAGGTTTTTGAAATCCTATTCTTGCCATATCTCTTCACCCATCCGATTAAGGATAAGACCACTTTACCCTCTTGTAATTACATCCTTTCATCTTGCACTGCTAGCTATATATCACATAGCATTTATTTTGGACACAGAAATTCAAACAAGAAGGAGTGAGAAACAAAATATAATATCTTACAGATAAGACATAAGCATAAGGGTTTTCACAAACTAATATAATAATATCAGTCATAATCTCATACATAATCAATTATGAATATAGGGTTTCCACATACATAACAATTATATTTTCATTCACAACCACCCACATAGAATGTCACAATCACACAAATGTTATGTAATGTTGTTAATGTTACTATCTCATTCAGTTTATGCATGTGGGCCCTTAAAGTTTTAATTTGTACTGGGCCAACCAGGAGTTTACACTGTTCCATAATTCCGGATAATAATAACATAAATGTCTTCATGGCATATGAACACCTCAATTGGCATGGAAACACTTAGAGACTAGTCAGATTGAGAATGTTTTTATTGTGAAAGTACACGACACTAGAGAGAAACCCCGAGTCACCTGAAGCACCCTTTCACACCTTCTCATCCCAATGTTCGCATTTGAACCTCCTCTAATGTATCATCGGTTTCTATAATCCGTCCCCAGGCAACATCACATCTCATTTCTTTTTAATGATTCATGATGCATGAACTACTCGCATATTTAGTTGGTTAAGACTTTTAGAAACTCAATTATTAAATACCATAAAGGTTCACAAATTATCTCAATAAACTATACATTCCCATAAGTTCTTCTTTGAACTTCTGTTATACAGAAATAAATTTAGTACAGTCTTCGAATTCAGATCTCACCAAAATTGAGTTTCCAAGCCTTAAATATCTCAAAAGTTTCTCATAGAAAACTTCATATATTTACATAATCTTTCTCAAATTAAATCTTAACTAGATTGAGTTTAGAAACGTCGACTATAACAAAATATCCTTTAGTTACTATGTTGGGGAAAACTAAAATAATTTACTTTAAACTTCTAATTACTAAAAGAAAATAATTCTTAAAATCATTAACCAAGAATACTTAAAATTATAAAAATTTTCTTTAATTCAAGAATTAATTATCTCAACCTTTTTATAAATTAATTATTATAAAGTAGCTTCTTTCTATAATAAATACTAGATTTTATTCTAAAGATTAAAAGTAAAGTTAATAAAAATAATTTCTAAGAAAAAATAAAAGACTAAAATAATTATAAAATATTTTTTCTTAGAATAAAAATTTAAAGAATAAGGTAAGAACATTCTTATTGAGTTCTAACTTTCCGTCATGCTTGCTATATGCTCAAACTCCATATCACAAGGTCATCAATCACAACCAAATATTGTCAATCACACTTAAATACCATCACTCACAATCAAATATTGTTAATCACAATTAATTTATCAATCATAATCAAATCAAATAAATTAATTATCATTCATAAATATCATAATTCAAAGTTTAATGGTTATTTAAGTTAATAAACTTAATTCTAAGTCCTTATAGTCCATTCCTCGCATAGGTCTATGTAAGTCCATATAATTCAATCCTTGCATAGGTTTAGTCCAGTCCATATAGGTCATAATAGTCCAAGTCCTTGCATAGGTTTAGTCCAGTTCATATAGGTTATAAAAGTCCAGGTCCTTGCATAGGTATTTCAAAGTAAGTTACACAAGATACTTAATTTAAAATTTATTATTATAAAATAATAATATTATTAAATTTAAAAGGAGTAGGGGACTCCTCCCATTATTCTTATGTCTTTTCATATTATATTCTTATCTCACTTCCCTTTACCTAGAATTGCTACCAAAAATGAATTCGCTCTGTGACTCAGAGTTTTAAAAAAATATTAATACTAATTTATTTCAGTATAGACATACGATGAAAATTAAGATTACTCAGAAATGATAAATAGTAATTATATATAGTAACAGTAAATAGTAAATCATCAATAGTAACAGTAAATAGTAATTTTTTAATAGTCATGGTAAATAGTAAATCGTGAATAGTAACGGTAAATATTAAATTTTGAATAGTGATGGTAAATAGTAAATTTTGAATAGTAACAGTAAATAGTAATTTTTAAATAGTAACAGTAACTAATAAATTTTAAATAATAATAGTAAATAATAAATTCTAAATATTAACAATAAATGGTAAATTATAAATAGTAATAGTAAATAGTGAATAGTAATAGTAAATAGTGAATAGTAACAGTAAATAGTAAATATAATGCATAATGGTAATTTATTTTTACTATAGTAACTTATTAATAATAGTAATAGTATATTAATAGTTTAAGAGTGCTAAAAAGAATAAACTAAATAATCATAAAAAGAATATAGAAGAAAAATATTATTACCGTACCTTCGGCAGAATCTCTTTTTACCAAAAGAATTTACTTCTCACTAATTTCTTAAGCACTATCTCTCTAGATTCTCTCTCTAATTTTAGTATGTAAATGTTATAAATGAACCATCTATTTATAAGAAGAGAATTTTACTATTCACGATGTAAGTATTTACCTAACCGATGACTATTCATGATGTAAGTATTTACCTAACCGATGACTATTCATGATATAAACAATTACCTAACTGATGATGTAAGCAATAGGTAAGCGATGATGTCGGATATGGCATTTTGGTTATTAGATAAAAGGTTAAGGGTATTTTGGTCATTTTCTTAAATATTTATTAAAAAATTCAAAAAATTTCAGAAAATCATAAATAATGCATAAATCAAAAAGTTCTAAAGAACCATATTCTAATTCCTTCAAATTTTTATTTTAAAATTCTAATAAGAGTTAAATCTTAAATATGTAAAAACATAAATATAAGAACATAAAATAAAAATTGTGAATAATAAAGATATTAAAAATTCTTAATATAAATTTCTTAATTAGTAAATACTAATTAAGTCATTTTAAAATCTTCATTCAATATATATATTTTTATTTTATTATTATTTTATTAATTTTTTAAAAATAATTAAATACAAGTACCAATATTTTATAAAAATATTAATTAGTTAAAAATCAACTAACTAATAGTAAGTGTTTTCTCATTAAAGTGATATTAATATCTTTTTTCTATTTGAGTAAAAAATAGGATGTTACAAGGGAGTTGGATTATACCTATGTGTATGAGACCTTCTTTTCCCGCCTCCATCTATTTGTTTCTTTTTCAAATTTTGAACAGGAAATCTTGAATGCTCTAAATGTTGCCCTGACTCAGCTCCAACGAATAGGTGGGCCTTTTATGAAGGCCTTTGAGGTCCTCTGTGATTATTTTAGGCGTTATTCTTTGGTTCTAGTTTTCATTTACTTTTTTCAAGCTAAAATTTGTTACCAAGTGGCCTCGGTACTTAAAAGGGGGTGAATCGAGTGTTCAAAAAACCGTTTGAAATTCCTTTGAAATAATTCTTATGTACGTAAAACACATAATACAAATTAATAATTAAAACAGAATTTAATACTCAGCTAGAATAATTCAAATAATACAACTAATTCAACTTAAACAATAGCAGTAATTGTAAGAAGTTAAGGTAGAAGAGCTTGTAAACCAATATACTAGTTCCATCACTTCCACTTGTGGTGTACATCTAGTCCCCAAGCAAAACCATGCACTAGTGGAAAAAATGGATATAATCACGGTTAAAAAAGGCCTTTATTCACGGTTAAAGAACCGTGGTTGTTGCATCCGTGGTAGTAGATGATGGTCTTTAACCACGGTTAACAACCGTGGTAATAAATCACATCTAACCACGGTTAAGAACAACTGTGAATATAACTTACTATTTATATTCACGGTTATCGAGCACAACCGTGAATATAAGAACTGAAAGGTGTCAGTTACATCCACTTATATTCACGGTTATGATGGACAACCATGGATATAGATATATTTTATCCACGGTTGTCCATCATAACCGTGAATATAAGTAGTTTGTAACTGAAACCTTTTAATACTTATATTCACGGTTATGATGGACAACCGTGGATAAAATATATCTATATCCACGGTTATGGTAGTAACCGTGGATAAATATAGTCTATATTCACGTTTGTTGCCATAACCGTGAATAAATACTGAGGTTTTTTTTTTAAAATGGATTCTGTTTTATCGTTTCCCAACCCTGCATTCAGACAACCAGTACAGTATACAGTATGCCACAGCAACACTATATCAAAAGAATGGTATGTATATATATAACAATTTATTTTCTATATCAATTCATAACAACCTAAAAAATGAAAGTATATACAATTAAGTTGAATGTAATCTAATAAAAGTAAACCCTAAATCCTACTAGATACATATATAAAAGAATAAAGATCCTATATCTAGCTTTGCCTAACTTCAATGAAGTGTGAGGCCCATTGCCTTCTAACATCATCTACAAGTTCCTTTGGGAAAAATGACCGGTCATTAAAGTACTGCAAACAATGCACAAAACAATTAGAACAAAAGCTTTATTTATTACATGAAATTGATGAAATTGGTAGAAAAGTAGTCCAAATAATGAGACTTACCTCTGTCCATCCATCTACTAAATGATGTTGGACAATGGTCAGCATAGTGTGCATGACGAAATAGCCACACTCGTAGGTACCCTTCTGCCTGTAAGACTACAATGGACATATAGTATAGAATAAGTGAATTCGCAACTTAAAAAATATGTACTGAAGATTTGAATGAATACGATTGACTTACTTTTGGGTACACCCATACAACTGTTTTTCCTTTGGGCTTGTTTCCAATCAGTAGATTGTATCCAACCACCGCCCTATGTCAAACAAAACACAAGATAAGTTAGAATTGTATAGTTCTAAAAATGATGTAATCGAATTTGTGGTTATTTTTTAGGGATGAACTTACTGGTCTACTATATCTTTCAGGTCTTGTGGAGTTGTCCAATGCAAACTATCAAAGTACAGAGCAAGATAGTCCTTCGGACAGATCACCAGAAGCGTCCAGTGAGCCCTGCAGTTACCAGTGATAAGTGAGACTTCAAAATGCAAAAATTCATGACAATAATTATGGAATAGAATATTACCCTTTATGATAGGGGCCCATGTATATAGGCTTCCCAGACTCAAACATCCAATTCTGGATGTATGTCTGGGTGTTCTGCGAGGTGTTTCCTTACCTCTGTATGAGAGAGGGCTCTAAGAAACTGTAAGTTCCTTGGAAACCCAAGTCCACACAGAGTTTTGCCAGAAACCTAAACAAGTTAAGACATGGTTAGCGACAAATAACTTGTATAATGAAAAAATTGGACAAAACAAGGATATACTTACAGCTCCCACAACTGAAAGATGGAGCCGTTCAGCATCGACGTCCCCGAAATAATGTCACAAATGTCAGAATTTGTAACGTAAACTGGAAAATCACTGGGACGGCCGAACACTAGTGGCTGCCATGGGACCTGAACAGTGTCGTCTGCTTGCTCATACCCGATGCGCCATAGCATCCGGATGGGATCCTTGGTCGGGTCTGGCTTCTTCAATGTCTGTTCCTATTGAACAATTGACAACCATCACATTTTGTACCATAATTGACAAGGAAATAAAGCTAGTTAGTGTTTAGGGTTTTTACCTGTCCAGGGGCAATCACCAGAAGTCTGTTGGGCCACATTAGAAAGTGGCCCACCGCCTGACCGACGGTCTTCACCTCCTGAGTTGCCACTGGCATAGCAGCATCCTCCTCGAGGACGAGCACAACCGAGACCCTGGACATACCATCAGGTAATGTCTGATGGTGAACCACAGGGCCTAAGTTGTACACCATACCAGTGGCAACTGGCTCCTCCGACCCGTCAATGAACAGGTCACATTGACGGGTGTCTGGTGGCTCGACCCCGTCATCGTCAGGGTCAGCCGCAGCGCACGACCCCTTAGTGCTAACCTTCCGTACCTACATATTTACACATCAAGCAAAAGTTATTCAACAATGAAATAAAGTGATTACAAACAATAAAATTGAGGAAATTAAATAAAGAATCTAACCTGTGGGTCGCTGGCTGGTGCAGTAGTCTCCTGGTGGTGGCTGAGTGAGGCCTTCATCTCCTCCCTGAATCAGGCCATCTCCTGGTGAAGCCTAGATATCTCCTCCTGGTACTCAGCTTTCACAACAGCCACCTTTTGCTCCACCATTTACTCAAGGGATGGGGCAGGGTCGGGAGCACCGTAATAGGCGCGGAGACCTGTGAAATGTGAATGATTAGCCCATAATTGTTTAATAGATAACAAAATGAAGGCATAGAGTTAGTTAGCACTTACCTACACCTCGACCAATAGCACGTACTCTTCCTGGGTGCTCTGGCCTGCCGATGGCGGTAGTCAAAATATCCTCCCGTCCATGGGCTACGAAAGACCCTTGGGTTGATTGCTCAACCAAGGAATCCTGAAACCAAACAAGTTAGTATTCACTTCCTTCACGTAAACTGAAAAACAGACACTAATATAAAGGGGAATACTTACTATCCGTGAGGCAACCTCCTGAGCCTGTGAGGAAGTGTATTCCCCACTCTTCTTGATCCTAGCCCGCTTCCATTTGTCATGGCGTGCAGGTGGGGAAGGGGGATCCACAATACTAGTGTCAGTCTGACACTGACTCAGCCTCTCCTGTGCCAGCCGCTCCTCCAACCTATGGTAACCCCCACGTGATAGTGTGTGTGGGCAGTCATTTAGCTTCCTAGTCTCCTTGGCTTTCTTTCTGGTCTCCTACAATAAGAAAAAAAATATTCACAGTTAGTCGTATAAATTATACATAATTTAATCATCTAAAAACCAATGTACCTGAAACTCGGTAGAATGTCTAGATGCAACAAAAGCATCCCAGGTCTCCTGATCGATGAATGGATATTTCTCTCCAGGGAACTTTCCTTGGTCGTCCCCGAATACATACCTACAATGAAAGGTACATTAAAACTAAGGATTGGTACAATTTGGTGAAGCGTTGATTAAGAATTTAAAGTTCAATATACCTCGTGGTGAGTATGGATTTGAACGACCTCCATCGCTCAGCCATGATACCGAGGACCTTCCTCCTCGCTATGTCGGAAGATGGTATGTCAAAAGAATCCTACATGAAAGGAGTTAGTCCATAAAGGAGTCCTTATTAAGAGTTACATGAAATAATACACTAAAATAAAACTTAAATAATATCTAAGTTACCAGAACATCACTCCATAGCTGGTTCTTCACCACCTCCTCGACACTATCCCAGTCGGGGATAATGATGGACACCTTCGACCGTACCACAACCCCCAGATAACTGCTAAACTTCGTGGCATGCGGTCCACTGAATCTACCGGTGTTGACATTCATCTCAACAACTAGCCTCTCTCCCCGGTGACGCCTACGTGCGACGTCTGGCATCCGGGTAACACCTCTACTCTTCCGAGCAGAGGAACCACTGGCCTGTGAGTCGGACCTGGATCGTCCATCATGGTCAGCCATGAGTATCTGTCCAAACAAGGAAAAAACTGTCAAATATTTAATATAACATTTAAAACAATGAATAACTAATATAACATGTAATTCAATGTCTCACCAACAAGATTAATACCCTATTAAGATGAAATATTTTCCCACAAGCCCTCATGGTGGTCATGACGACTGGCAACTACATCATCTATATCATGTTCCATGATAGATGTTGGAATACGTGTTGTAGTTGATGGAATGTCCACAATATCAACATTGGGGTCTCCAATGTGTCTACCTTGGATAACAATTGACCATCGTTTGTCAGCTGGGTTAGCCACATAAAAAACTTGCTTCACCTGCGTTGCCATTATGAATGGTTCATCCTTATGCCCTATCTTGTTGAGGTCCACCAACGTAACTCCTAAATCATCAGTTGTGACACCATTCTTATTGTCAACCCATTTGCATTTAAACACAGGAACGGTGAAGGGACCGTAATCAACTTCCCATATATCTTCAATCACACCAAAGTAGCATGACTCGGCCATCACAGGGTTGTTGTCCTTTGCAGTTAAGAAATACATTGACTGAGCCACAACCATCACTCCACTGTTTTGATTTGTACTCTTTTCATCCTGTGTCCTTGTATAAAACGAATAGTTGTTTATGTCATACCCACAAAAGGTGAGGACATCAAAGTTAGGGCCCTGTGCTAGTCGATGTAATATCGAGGATGCAGATGCATCTTTCAGGACGGTCTTTTGGAACCACTGCATGAAACTCTTGTTGTGTTCATTTAATAACCACTTTTCAGTCATTTTAGGGTTGGTTTTCTTGACTAGCTCCTTGTGTATGGCTAGATACGGTTGCACGTCGTCCGTGTTGTTTAAAATATACAAGTGTGCCTGAAGGACATCAGCATGTGGCATGCTCTTCACTTTTTTTCCAATCGTTCCTTTCCCATCCAATCTCCCTTCATGACGAGTCGTTGGAATACCAATGCTTGCAGCATGTGACATGTATTCAGTGCAAAACTCAATTGCTTCCTCTGCAATATATCTTTCCACAATTGAAGCTTCGGGACGACGTTGGTTCTTCATATACCCTTTCAATATCTTCATATATCGCTCAACGGGATACATCCACCGTAAGAACACTGGACCACACCAACGGACCTCTCTCACCAAATGGATGATTAAGTGGACCATTATGTCAAAAAAGAGGGCGGGAAATACATTTCAAGCTGACATAATATAAGTGATGCTTCCTGTTCCAACACATCCAATTCGCCGGGCATGATTACCTTGCAACATATGGAATTGAAAAACATACACAACCTTGTTATGACATTTCTCACATTTTTAGGAAGAATGTCATGAATGGCGATAGGCAGAAACTGCTGCATCAACATGTGACAATCGTGAGACTTCAACCCAACTAACTTCAAATCTTTCATGGAAACACAAGACTTGATGTTGGAGCCATAATCAGACGGAACTTTCATACTTCATAACGATTCACACAGACTTTGCTTTTCTTTTCTGGATAACGTATGACATGCTGGAGGCAAATATGTTCTTTTGCCCTTTGATTGTGGATGCAAATCCTGACGTATACCTATCAACTCTAAGTCCATACGCGAGTTTAGGCCATCCTTAGTCTTCCCGGGTATGTTTAAGAGTGTACCAACTAAACTGTCGCACACATTCTTCTCCAAATGCATTACATCAATGCAGTGTCTTACATCAAGCTCCCTCCAATATGGCAGGTCAAAAAACACTGACCTTTTCTTCCAGTTATTTTGTGTCGGGTGCTGTTTTTCACACTTACCAAATTGCACGTTGACGTCCTTCACCTTTTCATATGCCTGGCGACCAGATAGTGGTGGAGGAGCCATTTCAAAATCTTGGGCACCGTTAAACGACTTCTTCAACCTTCGAAACGGATGATTCGCTTTAAGAAACCTTCAATGTCGAAGATAAACATTTTTCCTGCCATGATGCAACCGCACAGAACTAGTCCCCTCCTCACACACTGGACAAGCTTTATGACCCTTCACACTGTACCCAGATAAGTTACCATACGCTAGAAAGTCATTGATTGTGCAAAATAGCATGGCACGCAATTTGAATGATCGCCCGGTAAACCCATCAAACACTTCAACCCCGTCTTCCCACAACCTTTTGAGGTCTTCAACCAATGGAGTTAAATATACATCAATGTCATTCCCCGGTTGTCGTGGACCAGAAATCATCATTGATAACATCATATATTTTCGCTTCATGCACAACCATGGCGGCAAGTTGTAAACAAACAACAAAACAGGCCACGAACTATGGTTTGTGCTCAGGTTCCCAAACGGGTTCATGCCGTCTGTGGCTAGTGCAAGCCTAACATTTCTTGGTTCATTGGCAAATTCTGGAAAAATCCTATCCATTTTCTTCCATTGCGACCCATCGGCCGGATGCCTAAGTAGTCCATTAACAACCCTCTCATCAGCATGCCATCTCATAAGTTTTGCATCATCTGCATTGGCAAACAGACGCTTTAGTCTTGGAACTATAGGTAGATACCACAACACCTTTGCAGGAGACCCTTTAGTGCATACCTCATCAGAATCCGCCTCTTTCTTCTTATATCGTGACACCCCACATCTAGGACATCGATGCAGCATTTCTAACTCACCCCGGAATAATACACAATCATTTGGGCATGCATGTATTTTCTCATACTCCAAACCTATAGGACACAACACCTTTTTGGCCTCATAGTTACGATTCGGCAAGGTGTTTCTAGCTGGGAGCATTTCTTTCAACAACTTTAATAAGTCAGTGAAACTTTTATCCGTCCACCCGTTTATGGCCTTCAAATTAAACAATCATAAAACTGCTGATAACCTCGTGAAATTGAGGCAGTTTGGATACAACGGCTGCTCAGAGTCCTCACACGGAGTTGTATATACATGAGCTTTCTTAAAACCTTCTACCCCTACATCACAGATCATATCCTCGAGTCGGTCATCCATGTCGACATCGTTGTCATGCATCGAGCTTCGATTTTTAGTCTGAGAGCTGTTACTTGGCACCACCACATCTTCACCATGCCATATCCAACGCGTATAACTACGTAGAAAACTGTCACACAATAGATGTTCTCGCACCTCTTCCAAGTCTACCCGACGCAGGTTGAAGCATTTAACACAAGGGCAAAAATACTTTCCATTCACCCCCACTGCATTCCTCGCTACAAATTCTATAAATGATTCAACTCCCCCCTCGTACTCCAGACTTAGGTGTGATGCAGTTATCCAACTCCGATCCATACCAACTGTTTACAAGGTGCTATGATCAACCTCACTTTTTATACAAAGGTGGTGGTCCTATACCTATTCAGCATGACAATTGTTTTTATACGTCATTCATATATACAGGTTAGGACTTATTTTAAAATTTGATAAAATTTCGGCAGCATTTCGCATTGGTCTCTAAGTACACAAAATGAGAGTGGTCAAATCAAATTCAACCACAACCAAATATGCACCCAGAGAACAACACAAAATGCAAGTTACCGAAATTTTATCAAATTTTAAAATAACTCCTAACTTGTACATACTAACAATGACGTATAAAAAATAATTGTTCATCCCAAACTGTCCAAACGGACAATTCAAGATTCAACACAAACGATGACATTAATTGATTTAATGACCATTTGTGTCGAATCTCAAACGGGGAACTACGGTTCACTCATATGCACAACAACTTTCATACTAGTTAACAACCACACACATACAACAGCAATAAACATAACATATAAGAGCAACCAACAATAACAGAAATAAAATGGATAATAATTTAGTTAACTTTTTTCCTAAATTAGTATTGATCCGGTCTAGATACCGGCCCCCATTCTTGTGACGTCAGACTGACCTCATATAAGGAAAACCGGTGTCCTGGTTCAATGTTACCACACCGGATATCCGTTGTCTGGCCGTCCGTCCTCACTCCACGATAGCATCATTCATTTTCTCCATAACGGTTCTATGTTCATTTTTACAGGACATTTATATAACTGTTGGCTTTTCAGTCACAGCAAGAGAAGAATCCATGATAACTTATCAACGAAGACACTGTTTGTAGCAAAATACGTCACATCAATGGCTTCAGAAAGTAAGTGGGCGTGTCAGCAGATTATGCGGAAAAGGTGATTATCCTCACCTCTCTCTAGAGGATCGTACTCTGATAATTGACCTACCCTCCTGACACATTCTGAAAGTCGAGCCACTTTGATTGACACAATATACACGCAATCAGAGCTAAGGGACCCACCTGTATCCAACGACTCATTCTTTGACGTGCAACTATAAGTAGTATATTTCAATACACATGCATGGTATCGTGGTTCTATCTCACTCTTTACTGTTATTTCGCTTAAGCATTCATTAAGTTCTTACACTCTTCTAACTTGAGCGTCGGAGAATCTTCGCAGGTGGCACCACCTTTCGCCCCCCTACAACGTGAAACGTTGGTGTGAAGGATCTCCAGGACAACAAGACCGGCCTCTCCCACTGAGAGACCGGATTAATACATCGGATATACACTGTTCCGGTGAGCAAACCCTAAAAACACCTGCATTCTTATGGCTGGTCCCACACCGGATCCTAGACCCCGGTTCAGACCAGTTCATTGGCACGCCCAGTGGGACTCGATAGAGTTATTCCCATTTTCGCAGAAGTTAGGTTGTCACAATGGAAGGTGATGGGAGAGATTTCGTGGAAGGTCACGTGGAGGATGTGACCCATCAACAGGCTGTGAGGAGACTCGTCTTCGAATCCCCTGTAACTCAAACCTGGAGGATGGTGCAAGTGCAGACACCTGACCCTCGCGATGAGGTTATCAGGCAACTCAGGGAGGAGCTGATGGAGTTGAGGCGGGAGAGAGGAGGAGCTGGGGACAGAGTAGTGTCTCATGCAGAGGATGCTCACCATGCATCAGTGAGGGACAGATCTACAACCCTCCAGTATTCGAAGATCCCCATATATGAAGAGAGGGAGCAGACGCAGGACTCTGGTGATAGAGTCAGCACCAGGAGAAGGGAGCAGGCGGTGGTAACTTCAGGGACATACAAGCTCAGTGTCCCTTTCTCAAGAAGGCTGATGAGTATTGTCATCCCAAAACACTTGTAAACAACTCAGCCATTGTCGATCGGGAAGTATAATGGAGAGACCGACCCCACTAAGCATTTGGATGCTTATGTTTATGAAGCTATGTATCTAGGAGCAGACGAAGATGTCATGTGCAGAATGTTCCCAAGGACATTGATGGAGGAAGCTCTCAGCTGGTTTAAAAGTTTTCCCTCAGGATCTATAGACTCTTGGGAGGAAATGGCTGCTGCATTCGAAAGCCATTTCGTCATCTCTAGGGATATCCCAAGAACTTCTCACACCCTGGCCCAGATAAGGCAGGAAGAAACTGAAACTCTTAAAGAGTTCCTGAAAAGGTTTTACAAGGAGGCTGCTTTGGTCCCTAACCTCACGGAGGCCATACAACTCTATATTGTAGTGGAAGCTCTTCAGCCTGGTTCAGCCTTTTCCCTATCTTTGGCAAAGAGCCCACCTACAACCTTCGAGGAGTTTCGAAGGAAAGCTTCCAAATATGTGGGCATAGAGATGCATCTAGAGGCAACTGCAACAAGAGTAAAGCCTTCTGCACCCGCTCAGCAGCCACGGAGAGAAAAGGAGAGAGTGAGGCCTGAGAAGCGTGCCTTTAGAGAAGACTTTGTGAACGCTCGTCAGCATCCACGAGATAGGCGTGTATCATCGTTCGACCACTATGCTCCGTTGAACACCAGGCACTCACAAATCATGAGGGAGGTTGGTTGGCCAACTCTGAACGTCTTTGGTATAAGGAAGCCAGCCCCAGCCAAGAGGGGTGGTAACCCACGTAAATACTGCACTTTCCATGAGCAGACAGGGCACAACACTGATGAGTGCAAGGCGTTAAAGAATACGGTGGAAACTCTCATTCGGGAAGGAAAGCTGAAGCAGTATTTGTTTAAGGAGAAATCTATGGATGAGCCTCACAGGATGGAGAAAAGGAATAGAGATCCTGATGATGAAGATGATAATACACGCAACCCAGCAAGGAAGTTCACTGCGGCTGAGAAGCAGAAGGGGGTAGTGATTGCTGAAGGTGCCCAACAAAGTAACATGCCCCAGCAGCAGAGGCAGGGCAGACGAGAAGTGATTGAGATGATCGCTGGAGGATTTGCGGGAGGAGGAACATCAATCACAGCACGAAAGAATCACCATAGGATGATTCTGTCAGTCCAGGGTAAACCGAGGGATAACCGCCCTTTCAGGGACGGTATGACAGCCCTGACGGTGTCATTTACTGATGATGACTTTGGCCCAACAATTCCAGGAGGTGACGATGCAGTAGTGATTGTGGCCGTCATAGCCAATAAGGATGTCAAGAGGATCCTCGTCGATCAGGGAAGTTCTTGTGATGTTATCTTTTATAATTGTTTCAAACGAATGGGTTTCAGTGATGCAGATTTACAACCCTACACACAAGAACTCACAGCGTTTAACGGAGCCAAGCAATCCACCAAGGGATACCTTGACACTTTGATTTCTTTTGAAGGGGAGCCCGGTGCAAGAACGGTCAAGTCAAGAATTCTGGTGATTGATGTGGAATCCCCGTACAATGGTATCATAGGCCGTCCAACACTGAACGCTATGGAAGCAATTGTATCCACTCCTCACCTCTTGATCAAGTTCATTGACAAGGACAACGGTGTATCCTCTCTCCGCGGAGATCAGGAGATGGCTCGATATTGTTATAACCTGAGTCTCAACATGGTTAAATTGGAGGCATTCAACAAGAAGAGGAAGTTGAATGACGGAGGAACAGCGGCAGGGTCTGTCAGTCTTATTGACCTAGACCCCAGAGCGAAATTGAAGATTGATCCACTCAATCCATCTAAGCCCACACCAGATGGTGGTTCCAGGGATGTCGTATTGGGAGATTCCCCTGAGAAGGTCACGCACATCAACGATAAGCTGGAGTTTGCTATGGAGCAACGCTTATTAACCCTTTTGCAGGAGTTCAAAGACCTTTTTGCATGGACAGCAGCGGACATGCCTGGGATGGATCCTGATTTCTGTTGCCACAAGCTTGTAGTGTATCTTGAAACAAGACCGGTGGCCCAGAAGAAAAGGAGATTGGGACCGGAGAAGCAGAGGGCAGCCTGCGAGTAGACAGAGGAGTTATTGAAAGCAGGTTTTATAAGGGAGATACGCTATTCATCTTGGCTTTCTAATGTGGTCATGGTGCAGAAGGCTAACGGCAAATGGAGAATGTGTACAGATTATGTGGATCTTAACCGTTGCTGCCCTAAAGATCCATATCCCCTGCCCAACATCGATCGCATGGTGGATGATTCATCTGGTTACCAATACCTCAGTTTCATGGATGCCTATTCGGGGTACAACCAGATTCCGATGTGGGAGGGAGACCAGGAGAAAACTGCCTTTATCAATGACCGCGGTGTTTTCTGCTACACCGTCATGCCTTTTGGATTGAAGAACGCTGGCGCTACCTATCAGCGCATGATTAACAAAGTCTTTGAAGGGATGCATACAAGGCTGGTCGAAGTCTATATTGATGATATCATAGCCAAAACGCCCGCTGGAGGAGACCACATTGAAGATCTACGCCAAGTCTTCACTAGGCTTCGGCAGTACAACATGAGGTTAAATCCTTTAAAGTGCACCTTCGCCGTTCCAGCAGGAAAATTCTTGGGATTCATGTTGACCCAACGAGGCATTGAGGCTAACCCCGGGAAATGTCAAGCAATCCTGGACATGCAGAGTCCTAAATGTTTGAAGGAGGTCCAATCATTAAATGGGAAAGTGGCCGCTTTAGCTCGTTTCATGCCTAAGATAGCGCACAGGTCCCTCCCCTTGTATAAGGCGTTGAAGAAACACAAGAGTTTTGAATGGGGAGAGGAACAAGAGCAAGCCTTCCAGCAGCTCAAGGCCGTTCTCTCGAGTCCACCAATTCTGGTTAAGCCTGACCCTGACGAAACGTTAATCTTATACTTAGCAGTCTCTGATGAAGCTCTAGGTGTGGCCTTGGTGAAAGAAACCCCTGAAGGACAGAGACCGGTGTACTTTACTAGTAAAACGTTTCAGGGGGTGGAAGGAAGGTATCAGAAGATTGAGAAAGCTGCCCTGGCAGTTGTGTGGGCGTCACGACGGCTGAGGCCTTATTTCCATGCGCACCCAGTGTTGGTGAGAACGGATCTGCCACTCCGTTCAGTGCTCAGCAAACCAGACCTCGCCAGAAGGATGATAAAGTGGTCTATCGAGCTGTCTGAATTTGAAATTTTATATGAGCCTCGAGGAGCCATCAAAGCGCAAGTGTTGGCCGATTTTGTAGTGGAAATGACTGGGGCGGACCCGGCCACCCCTCGAGCGCATTGGACCATCTACGTTGATGGCTCGTCGAACAGCAAAGGTTGTGGAGCAGGTGTGGTGGTAGAAAGTGATGACGGCGTGTACCTAGAAATTTCCCTCCGATTCAATTTCAAAACCTCCAACAATCAAGCTGAATACGAAGCATGCTTGGCCGGTCTCCGTGCGGCGATTGACATCGGAGCATCAGCAGTTACACTCTGCAGTGACTCCCAGCTGGTAATTTCGCAAATCTAGGGGGAGTACCAGGCGAAGGAACCACAACTTCAATTGTACTTGAATTGTGTCAATGAGTTGAAGGGAAGATTTGAAGTTTTAGAGTTCAAGCATGTGCCCAGGGAAGAAAACACCAGAGCGGATATCTTGTCAAGATTGGCAAGTACAAAGCAGCCTGGCAGCACAACAACGGTGGTTCAAAGCACTCTGACATCGCCCAGTATACCTCTGTATCCTTCTCTGAATGTTGTCATGGTGAGCTATCCATATGAGGATTCTTGGGTCATTCCCTATATTCGCTATCTGGCTGATGGTCAACTTCCCACTGACGAGAAGGAAAGGAGACGAGTGAAGAGGGAGCTGCCATATTTTACTATGGTCGATGGTATTCTCTACAGAAGGGGATTCTCTGTCCCATATCTTTCATGTTTAAGAGAAGACGAAGTTCAAGCGATCTTGACTGAGGTGCACGAGGGGCAATGTGGGCACCACACTGGAGGCCGAAGCCTAATGAGAAAAGTCCTCAGGGCTGGATACTGGTGGCCCACTGTGAAGCAGGATTCCGCAAATTTCGTGAGGAAGTGCGACGCTTGCCAAAAATTCTCCAATCTCCACCATACACCGGCCCAAGAGTTATCTTCATCTGCCGCGCCTTGGCCGTTCTACCAATGGGGCCTTGATATTTTGGGTCTGTTTCCCACTGCGCCAGGAGGTATTAAATACTTGATCGTGGGGGTAGACTATTTCACTAAATGGATCGAGGCAGAACCTGTAGTGCATATCACTTCTGCACGTACAAGACGTTTCATGTACGAGAATATCATAGCCCGGTTCGGGGTGCCAGGGCGGATTGTGACTGACAACGGCACCCAGTTTACAGACAGAAAGTTCACAGATTTGCTTGAAGGACTGGGGATAATCCAGATATTTTCATCTGTTGAACATCCCCAAACCAATGGATAAGCAGAGGTAGCTAACCGAGAAGTGCTAAAGGGGTTGAAGAAGCGTCTGGGAGAAGCGAAGGGAGGATGGACTGACCAGCTATGTCATGTTTTATGGGCATACCGCACTACACCTCATTCTTCAACTAACGAATCCCCATACCGGCTGATGTATGGGGTTGAGGCGATGATCCCAGTGGAGTTACAAACAAGATCAGCTCGTGTGGAGTATTTTTCAGCTGAAGATAACAACGCCAACTTAGCATCAGAACTGGACGTCCTCCAAGAGCTAAGGGAAAAGGCTTTCGTCAGAGATCAGGCAATAAAAGCAAAGGCTGCACTCCGGTATAATAAACGTGTCCAGTACAGAGCTTTTAACACCGGAGACCTCGTTCTGAGAAAGGCCAGTGTGGGGAATAAGTTCGCCCACCAAGGAAAGCTAGCACCGACGTGGGAAGGTCCTTATAGAGTTTCTGAGGTGACTGGAAGAGGGTCATACCGGTTGGAGGAGCTTGATGGAACTCCAATCCGTAACAAATGGAACACTCAGAACTTACGAGTTTATTACAGCTAGTTGGTAAGACGGCGTGTACTCTTTTTCCTTACTTGAGTTTTTTCCCATTGGGTTTTCTCAAGAAGGTTTTAACGAGGCATGGCCCTAACTACGCTCTTTGTGTAATGTACTTTCAATTTTAATGAGAATACATCTTAACCGCCCTATCGTTCTCACTTCTCTTATGTGTTGTGATTTATAGCCGTAGCTTAATACGCATACACCTCGAGACGGATGAACGCAACTACCCATTTTGTAGTTGATGAAATAACGGATGAAGACCCCTCGGGACGGATGATCTCAATCACACATCGTGTGTTTTGACGATGTAACTTCTTGAGGTGGAATGGGTGTTAGGAAATCCCTAAGCATGAGCAGCGGAAAAATTAAAGGGATTCCATAGGATTTGCAAGGTTCCGTGTTTCAAAGCAAAAAAAAACAAATTTCGAAATTATTCAGGTTACCTCTTGAAGAACTCCGAAGCAGTCGTAGCCTCGTCCTTTAGGAGTCCACACGAGCACTCCCACCAGAATCGCAACACTTGCCAACTGCTAGGTTGACGGCGTGTAGCTCTTGCAACTTTTTGCGAATTTTGTGTCTCACTTGAGTGAACCGCCTATGAGCATCTTATGCTCTATTTATAGGCTTAGGTTTGACCTAATTTGTTCTCTCTAAAAGTGGGCTCCTTACTCATTCCAAATGAGTTAGGCCCAATAGCTTTATTTTAGTCCAACTAAAATAAGACAACATTTTCTGATGGGCTTACTCTATGTGTGTGACCCTATAGGTAAAATACCCGGTCATATTAATAATAAACTATTTTATTATTAATATAAAATAAGAGCGGCATCTAGCAATGCATCATTATGTCCGAATATTATTAACATAACCTATAAGTGATAATTATTTAATACGTTTATTCCTTTTGTCACGATATCCTAATTGGGCCCAAGGCATGGTCGCGTCATCCTTGTACGGCCCAATTTATTTTACTTGATACCGGAGTAGACTGGATCCGAATAAATATCTAATATTTATTCTTTCTAGCATGGCCATGCGTTTTCTTAGTCTTACTCCATCAAGTGGCCTATGGATATCACTCCTGTCACATAGGAGAGACAAATCCCATCTACATCACTCACATCCCTCTGCATAATTTGTTCATTGCCTAATCACAACCTTTATAGTCCTCTTGTTACAGAAGACGTTTAATTGTATTAAAACAATAAACTCCTCATGTAGGAATCGTAGTGACTTCAGGTCGAAGGACTACATATACCATTATCACATTGAGAATCGTTTATGACAATCATGTAACGATCCATGCAACGTTCTCATGGTGGGTCTGTCCAGTACATCATTACTCTTAATGTGTACCCGTGTGAAGACTCGATATCATCTATATCTATGATCTGTGAGATCAGGTCATCAGTACACTCACACACTAGTCTCAGTGTATTTACATGTCCCCATGTAAATACTTAACTAGGGACATTTTAGGAATAATTTTTATATGACCTATTACTCCAAGGATAAATATGTTTAAAACAACTTTAAACTGAAATATTTATTCAATTGATAAGTAGAAAAATGATACAAATAAAAAAGCATAAAGTCTCATAGTGCATACACCAACAATCTCCCACTTGCACTAGAGCCAATCAGACATTTGCCTAATGCCTAATGATCTAGTGTGCCCCTCATGTTTTTGTTGTGTAAGAGGTTTTGTGAGTGGGTCAGCAATATTCTCATCAGTATGCACCTTACATATCTTTACATCTCCTCGGTCAAGGATCTCTCGAATGAGATGAAATCGCCTAAGTATATGCTTGGATCGTTGATGTGATCTAGGTTCCTTAGCTTGTGCGATTGCTCCACTATTATCACAGTAGAGACTTATAGGGTCCACAATGCTAGGAACAATCCCAAGTTCTGTTATGAACTTCTTGATCCATACTGCCTCTTTTGCAGCATTTGAGGCAGCAATATACTCAGACTCTGTAGTAGAATCAGCAACTGTCTCTTGCTTTGAACTCTTCCAGCTTACAGCGCCACCATTTAGACAAAACACGTACCCAGATTGCGATCTTGAGTCATCCTTATCAGTTTGGAAGCTAGCATCAGTGTAACCTTTTACAATGAGCTCTTCTTCCCCTCCATATATCAAGAATGCATCCTTAGTTTTTCTTAAGTACTTCAGGATATTCTTGACAGCAGTCCAGTGACTTTCACCGGGATCAGACTGGTATCTGCTCGTCATGCTTAAAGCGTACGAGACATCTGGTCGGGTACATATCATGGCATACATGATTGATCCAATAGCAGATGCATATGGAATCTTATTCATCCGTTCTCTTTCTTCTTTAGTGGAAGGAGATTGAGCTTTTGATAAGCTTATGCCATGAGCCATAGGCAAAGTTCCTTTCTTGGAATCTTGCATGTTAAACCTTTTTAACACTTTGTCTATGTATGTATTCTGACTTAGGCCAAGAAGTTTTCTTGATCTATCTCTATAGATCTTAATTCCCAACACGTAGGTTGCTTCACCTAAGTCTTTCATAGAAAAACAGCTTCCCAACCAACTCTTCACAGATTGAAGAGTAGGAACGTCATTTCCAATAAGTAGTATGTCATCAACATACAGGACCAGAAAAACAATTGTGCAGTCACTAACCTTCTTGTAGACACAAGGTTCATCCTCATTTTTAGTAAAGCCAAATTGTTTAACAGCTTCATCAAAATGAAGATTCCAGCTTCTGGAAGCTTGCTTAAGTCCATATATAGAACGTTGTAGCTTGCACACCTTCCTGGATGCTTCAGGCTTAACAAAGCCTTCAGGTTGTGTCATGTACACTTCCTCAAGAAGATTTCCATTAAGGAAAGCAGTCTTGACATCCATTTGCCATATCTCATAATCATGGTATGCAGCAATAGCAAGCAGAATCCGAACAGACTTTAGCATAGCAACTGGGGAAAAAGTTTCATCATAGTCTATACCATGTATTTGCTTGAAACCTTTAGCCACCAACCTTGCTTTAAAGGTACTTATATTACCATCCATGTCAGTTTTCTTTTTGAAAACCCACTTGCATCCTATAGGTTTTACCCCTTCAGGTGCATCAACCAAGTTCCAAACTTGATTAGTGTACATGGAGTCCATTTCAGATTCCATGGCTTCTAGCCATTTCTCAGATTCTGAACTTGCAATGGCCTCTTCATAAGATGTTGGCTCATTTTGATCCATTAGGAATACATCTCCTTCCTGAGTTACAAGAAATCCATATCTTTCAGGTTGTTGACGTATTCTACCTGATCTACGCAAGTCTTGTGCTACTGGAGCTGGTGTTATCACAACATTTTGTGGGTCCTGCTCCACTTCCACCATTGGCTCTTCAATGCCTTGTGAGTCTTGAATTTCTTCAAGTTCTACTTTCCTCCCACTGATTCTTGTAGAGATGAATTCTCTTTCTAAGAATACAGCATTCCGAGCAACAAACACTTTGCCCTCAGTAGGATTGTAAAAATAATAACCCTTAGTTTCTTTTGGGTATCCCACAAAAAGACATTTATCTGACTTGGGCCCAAGTTTATCAGAACTTTGGCGTTTAACATAAGCTTCACAGCCCCAAATCTTAAGAAAAGACATACTAGGTCGTTTCCCAGTCCATATCTCATATGGTGTCTTTATGACAGCCTTTGATGGAACACGGTTAAGTGTGAAAGTTGCTGTCAACAAAGCATGTCCCCAGAATGAGTTAGGGAGGTCAGTTTGACTCATCATTGATCGAACCATGTCCAACAAGGTTCTATTTCTCCGCTCAGAAACCCCATTCCATTCTGGTGTTCCAGGGGGAGTAAGTTGAGATATAATCCCACACTCTTTAAGATATTCATCAAACTCTAGGCTCAAATATTCACCACCTCGATCAGATCGAAGTGCTTTAATTGTCTTGCCAAGTTGGTTCTCTACTTCATGTTTAAACTCCTTGAACTTTTCAAAGGATTCTGATTTATGTTTCATGAGAAACACAAATCCATATCTACTGAAATCATCAGTAAAAGTGATGAAGTAACTAAAACCTCCCCTAGCCATTGTCCCTATGGGCCCACATACATCACTATGTATCAAGCCAAGAAGATCACTCGCCCTTTCACCTTTTCCGGTAAAAGGGGTCTTGGTCATCTTCCCTAATAAACAAGATTCACATGTATCTATTGATTCAAAATCAAAAGATTCTAAATATCCATTTTGATGGAGTTTAGAAATGCGTTTCTCATTTATATGTCCTAGGCGACAATGCCAAAGATAAGTTGGGTTTAAATCATTTGTTTTAACCCTTTTAGTATTAATGTTATAGATAGGGGTTTCGAGATCTAGAACATAAAGTCCATTACTCAAATTTGCACAACAATAAAACATGTCTTTTAAATAAACCGAACAACTATTGTTCTTTATTGTAAAGGAAAATCCTTTCTTATCAAGACAAGAAACAGAAATAATGTTTCTCCTTATTGCCGGAACAAAATAACAATTGTCCAATTCAAGGACTAACCCTGAGGGCAAGGATAAAAAATAAGTCCCTACAGCTAATGCAGCAACTCTTGCTCCATTTCCAACGCGTAGGTCTACCTCGCCCTTCATCAACTGCCTACTCCTTCTTAGATCCTGCACATTAAGACAAATGTGAGATCCACATCCAGTATCTAATACCCATGATGTTGAAGTTGACATGTTAATTTCTATAACAAAAATACCTGAAGTGGAAGTCTCACTTCCCTTCTTCTTAAGCTCTTCTAGGTACTTTGGACAGTTTCTCTTCCAGTGTCCCTTTTGTCCACAATGGTGACATTTACCTTCCTTAGCCACCCCGCCCACAGGTTTTAAGGCTGATGTACTTGGCTTATCCTTGCCTTTCCAAATCTTCTTGCCATTTCCTACAATACCCTTTCCTTTGCCTTTATACATGCCCTTTCCTTTACCTTTGCCAGAATTGACCATCATTATGGCCTTGCCCTTTCCTTTAGAAATATTGGGCTCAGCAGTCCTCAACATATTGAGTAGCTCTGGCAATGTTTTGTCCAATGCATTCATGTTGTAATTCATGATGACTGGCTTAAAACTGTCAGGTAATGATTTCAAAATGAGATCGGTAGCCAACTTCTGAGGGAAGGGGAATCCTAGCCTAGCTAGATTCTCCAAGTACCCAATCATTTTGAGCACATGAGGTCCTACAGAACCTCCCTCTTCAAGTCTGCAGCTAAATAGGGCTGAAGAAACTTCATATCTTTCTTGGTCAGCTTGACCTTGATATAGTTTCCTTAGGTTTTCGATCATATCGAAAGCCTCCATATGCTCATGTTGCTTCTGAAGCTCAGGAGACATAGTTGCCAGCATAAGGCATTGGACATCTAAAGCGTCATCCTGATGCTTCTTGTAAGCATCCTTGTCAGCTTTAGAGGCATTGTTCGCGGGTGGTTCCGGAATCGGACCTTCCAGGACATACTGCTTTTTCTCTTGTTTGAGGACAATCCTCAAATTTCTATACCAGTCAAGGAAGTTAGAACCAGACAATTTTTCTTTGTCTAGGATTGATCGCAACGAAAGGTTTGAAGGTGTGTTTGACGTCATGGTTATCTAAAACAGAAAATATGTAGTAAGTATCATTTTCAAAACATATTTAAATTATGGTCATTTAAATTAAATATGTCTCCCACTATTTTGATTCAAAACAAAAATACCCTCCACGAATCAGAAAATCCCGTTGGAAGATTTTCTAGTGGGCTAAGATCCATATTTTGCCAAGCGTTAAGTCAGCTTTGGCTGATCACCTAATACTTGGTTATTTAGGTAGGAAACTTTTTTCCAATTGTATCTTTATACAACTCTTAGTCATTGGGTTAAGTAACCATTACTTATTATTCATCTTATGAATATTTAGCCCAATGTTTACGCCTCTAAGTTATATTCAATCCAATTGAAAACTTAGTTAAGTTAAAGCCCAATAAAACAGTTTGGATACTACCATTATCCCATCGCGTCTTACTAATATAAATAATAGTGCCCTGCTTTGGCAGACCCACTATTTATTGACATTAGTGTTGACGAGTGTACTTATTGGAAGGCGTTTATAACTTAATATTATTTTGAGGGATTTTAATTTATTTTAAAATTACCGTCTTTGTTAAACGCTTTAACGTAATAAAATTATCCCCAAAACATGCAAACGAAATTGTGAGATGGTTATGGTCTTCCTAGAAGAAAAAAAAATAAAAAAAATGAATAAACCTAGAGGAACTATATAGCCAAGGCTTCATGAAGTCCTACTTCTTGAACCCACCATCCTCTTGGAGTCACCACTCCTTGGTTCCTTTCAAAGACAAAAGTGCTTAGAGTCACCACTCTAGTTTTCTTCTAGATCTCTACTTTGTTGCCTCGATCAAGATTACAAGATTTTTAAAGAAACTCGCTTTACATACGAGTGAAGGGTTGAGAAAAGAAATACAACAGAATGAAGAGAGGCACAGCACGCAGGCTGTATTTAAATAAAATAACTAAGACCATAACCATTCACCATGCAACGTGTTAATTAATTAATTATAACCCATTTGAAATAATTTTAAAAAAAAAAATAAATTTTAAACGGGCCATTAAACACGTGGGTCGGTAATAAGGCGCTACGCAGAGAATGTACGGGGGTCCCGCTACCCAAAATTTTAGTACTGTAGTCAGGTTGGTTCCCAGGAAAGAGAGGTGGGTCCGGTGTGACCGCTTAAGTACCAAATCTTTCCTAGCCAGAACGTCCCACTGACCATTAACAGCTCTAAAATTTCGGCTAGGGTTTCAACCACTTTGAAACCCTAATTCCTTATTGCGAACACTTCACAACGCAGCCGTCAAGGCACATGGAGGCAGCGCCGTCTAGGGTTTCAAAACCTAGAATTCAATTTGCGCTAATGCCAACATGCAATGCCTTTCCATGACGGCCGTCTAGGTTTCAACTCTTGAACCCTAGATTAAGGAACGGCCATGGTTTAACACTTAAACCTTATCACTTAACGCCCCATAACATGAACCATTCATGTTCAAAGATCAACTCAATTGATTCAAAGTTTGTACGATGACAATCATATGAGTAAAACACATATCAAAATTGCATAAACTCATACATCATACAAATTTAAACGGCAACAACATACATACTAAAATTAAGAAACTTTATAACATGCATCATATACAATTTATAAAGAATAACTCAAAATTATATGTATCATGCCAAAACAGAGGTCATACCATATACATGATTAATCATTGTAATAATATGCATCATATGCGATAACTCAAAATAGCAACATAATCATGCATGTTTATTTTCGAATCCTAGTTTCACAAAACATTTTCGCAAAACAAAATTGCAAAGCTTTAAACAACGAAACGATTTCGCAAATCATATTTTCCAAAAGCTCTTGCAAACGAAAACATATCATCATAAAATATAAACAAATGCCCAAAACACGGTTTTGCAACCTAGGCTCTGATACCACTGTTAGGAAATCCCTAAGCATGAGCAGCGGAAAAATTAAAGGGATTCCATAGGATTTGCAAGGTTCCGTGTTTCAAAGCAAAAAAAACAAATTTCGAAATTATTCAGGTTACCTCTTGAAGAACTCCGAAGCAGTCGTAGCCTCGTCCTTTAGGAGTCCACACGAGCACTCCCACCAGAATCGCAACACTTGCCAACTGCTAGGTTGACGGCGTGTAGCTCTTGCAACTTTTTGCGAATTTTGTGTCTCACTTGAGTGAACCGCCTATGAGCATCTTATGCTCTATTTATAGGCTTAGGTTTGACCTAATTTGTTCTCTCTAAAAGTGGGCTCCTTACTCATTCCAAATGAGTTAGGCCCAATAGCTTTATTTTAGTCCAACTAAAATAAGACAACATTTTCTGATGGGCTTACTCTATGTGTGTGACCCTATAGGTAAAATACCCGGTCATATTAATAATAAACTATTTTATTATTAATATAAAATAAGAGCGGCATCTAGCAATGCATCATTATGTCCGAATATTATTAACATAACCTATAAGTGATAATTATTTAATACGTTTATTCCTTTTGTCACGATATCCTAATTGGGCCCAAGGCATGGTCGCGTCATCCTTGTACGGCCCAATTTATTTTACTTGATACCGGAGTAGACTGGATCCGAATAAATATCTAATATTTATTCTTTCTAGCATGGCCATGCGTTTTCTTAGTCTTACTCCATCAAGTGGCCTATGGATATCACTCCTGTCACATAGGAGAGACAAATCCCATCTACATCACTCACATCCCTCTGCATAATTTGTTCATTGCCTAATCACAACCTTTATAGTCCTCTTGTTACAGAAGACGTTTAATTGTATTAAAACAATAAACTCCTCATGTAGGAATCGTAGTGACTTCAGGTCGAAGGACTACATATACCATTATCACATTGAGAATCGTTTATGACAATCATGTAACGATCCATGCAACGTTCTCATGGTGGGTCTGTCCAGTACATCATTACTCTTAATGTGTACCCGTGTGAAGACTCGATATCATCTATATCTATGATCTGTGAGATCAGGTCATCAGTACACTCACACACTAGTCTCAGTGTATTTACATGTCCCCATGTAAATACTTAACTAGGGACATTTTAGGAATAATTTTTATATGACCTATTACTCCAAGGATAAATATGTTTAAAACAACTTTAAACTGAAATATTTATTCAATTGATAAGTAGAAAAATGATACAAATGAAAAAGCATAAAGTCTCATAGTGCATACACCAACAATGGGTTGTAGGGCTGGTCCTTTTTCAAGGCCACAAACCGAACCCCATTCGAAGACAACATGGGTTGTAGGGCTGGTCCTTTTTCAAGGCCACAAACCGAACCCCATTCGAAGATAACATGGGTTGTAGGGCTGGTCCTTTTTCAAGGCCACAAACCGAACCCCATTCGAAGACAACATGGGTTGTAGGGCTGGTCCTTTTTCAAGGCCACAAACCGAACCCCATTCGAAGACAACATGGGTTGTAGGGCTGGTCCTTTTTCAAGGCCACAAACCGAACCCCATTCGAAGACAACATGGGTTGTAGGGCTGGTCCTTTTTCAAGGTCACAAACCGAACCCCATTCGAAGACTACATGGGTTGTAGGGCTGGTCCTTTTTCAAGGCCACAAACCGAACCCCATGCGAAGGCTTGGGCGCAGTAGGCCGGTTCATACTGAAAACCGCGCTGAACCCCGAGTAACGGGCGCAGTAGGTTCAGGATTAGCCCTGATCCGAACCCCGTGTTGAAGGCTTGGATTGTAGGATTGCACCGAACTCCAAGTACGGTTAGTAGGATCGAACCGAACACCGTGTGAAGACTTGAGGAGTAAAACCAAACCGAACCTCAAGAGAAAGGCGCAAAAGCTTACCCTTGTCAAAGCTATACTAAAATTCAATGGCAATGTCCGTCCTCAGTTGTGGAACATCCACCCCGGCGCGGTTGAACGCTAACGTACCCGCTCTACATCTTCGAGGACAGATAAGCATTTCTATCTTTTTAAGAAGTTAAAAAGTAATCCTTGAGATAAACTTTCCCTTCCCAATGTACTTACACTTGGGGACAGGGCATGCTTTCAATTAATTGTCAAATATTCGTTATAATTTGTTATTTTAATCCGGTGTGATAAGTACGCTCTTAACAGCTAGGTAACCACGCAGAACGGATTCGCAAAGTATTGAAAACAATAAAATGTTTTGTATAACGCAAAGTTATTCGACAATCACACATTCGACGCAAGCAGTAGAAGAAAAGCAATAGTGAATTTTATTGACAATAAGAAAATGTAAAGGTTACAAAGTGTTTTAAAACTGGAGCCGATCCCAGAACACGGCTATGTATGAAAGCATTAAATTAAGAGGCTGGCGCTTGCTCCTCTGCTGTGGGCACTCTTGCCTCCTCCGTTGTGTCCTTCACTCCAGCTTGGGCACCTTCTTGTGCTTCGGCTCCAGAGGCAGCGGTGGACGCTGTGGGTTCCATACTCTGACCTTCTGGAAGGGGAGGCAATTCATATAGAGATGCATGGGGTTCATGGTGTGATCCGTCCTTATGAACTTTGACAAGTCTTCCCCCATGGAACTCGAAGAACGGATCTAATCCGTACAAATTCAGCTTCACTCCAGGGTTACGATAGTAGACTTGACGAAGGGCCAGGCCGAAAGATTCATACGCCACATTTTTGCATATCTCCAAGGCTTTGGCAGCCTTGGCCTTTGCAGCAGCTAGTCTTCTTTGAACCTTGGCATAATCCTCTTCTGAAGGCCCAGCACTCGCACTACCCTTTTTGAGTTCATCAATTTGGGCTTGCATCTCCTTCCGAATGGACTCCCACTCCCCAAGGTCCTTGTTGCGACCGTCCTGCATAACTTTGAGATCGTCAGCAAGCTTAGCCGATCTCTTCTTCTCCAGTTGTAATTCTTCTTCAAGGAGGGGTATGGATTTGTTCTTATTCTGGAGGTCGGCAACTTCCCGCTCTAGGGCCTTGTTTGCAAAATGAACTTGGCTTGCCTCTTCAGTTTTCCTCTGGAGCGTTTCTTTAGTTTTCTTTAATTCTGATTCCACCCTCCTGTGAACTTCAGCTTGCTTGGCCGACCATTTCTCCTTCACCGCGAGTTCGGTCTCAAGTTTTTCAACTTGATCTATATAGTCAGCTTTCTCGCTCAGGGACTGAAGTAGGCCGGACAGCTCATCAAGCTGCCAACGCCCAGCCTTGCAAGCACCTCGGACCCCAGCAGCGTCGAGGGAGGGGCGGAGGCAATACCGTGCCTTTGGAAGAGTAGGAGGCATGGACCCCTGAAACCACAAGTAGGGGGAGAGGAAGGAGTCACGCAGAGGCTCAAACGCGGGAGGGGGACCAGTCCCAGAGTCCGGTTCTGAAGCGTTCTGTGAAGAAGGGACAGAGGACTCAGGAACGGGTTTCTTTCCCTTGTCCTTTTTCAATTCAGCTTCTTCGGCCGTCCTCTGACGCTTCTTCACATGGTCATCAGAGGAAGGCTTCTCTTGATCTGCCTTCTTTACTAGATGCCTCTTCTTTCTCTTCTTCTCTGGGACAGCTTCCTCATCACCCGCTCCAGTGGCCTCAGCCGCCTCTTCGGTTTCTTCCTCGTCGAAGAGAGGAACCTCATCTCCTACTGCAGAAGTTAGAGGAATGAGGGGAGTTTTGGTGGTGTTCCTCTTCGCCTGGATTTCATTTTCTTCAGAAGAGGAGTCATCGTCAGCCATCATGGTCCTTAACGACAACATCTCTAGGCAGGCTTTCTCAATTTGTTCTGCGAAACAAGAAAAGTTGAATAAGCATACAAGAAGGAAAAAATAACCAGAGCGGAATAACCATACAACACAAAGAGAATAAGAGCGGATGTTACGGAGGTAGGTGTTTTTGATGCCATCCTCGGCCAAGAGAAGACGGCTGGAAAACCTTTTGAGGGTCTTTGAGGCCGTCTGCATGGCGCTTAAGACCTCAACAGAATGAGGGGAAAGTTCGCTCTCATCTGTATAATAAGCACGGCTCATAAGGAGAAAATGCTCATGCGTCCAGCTAAGGGGAAACTTGGTAAACCCCTCTTTATTCCGCCAGAAGACCGGCTTATTTGGTTGAATCCAGACCCGCGTGTAGTAGCGTTTGAAGGAGCGCCCATCCACCTTTGCAGATTCCGTATAAGACTTGAAATTTACCACCCTTGAGTCACTACGGAGAGTAATGAACCCAAGACCGCCCTTCTTATTAGCTCGGCGGACCACTTGGCAATAGTAAAATAACTTAGCCACAGTGGCGGAGAAGTTGAAGTGCTCCCCCAGAACTTCCAGAGCCCGGACAAGACCCCAACCATTGGGATGCAGTTGTGAGGGGGCGTAGTCTAGGAAACGCAGGACGGCCATCTGGAACTCCGTCATGGGGAAGCGTACTCCCAATTTCAAGAAGACGAAGTCGTACATGTAGACCGACCTCACATCAGGGACGCTGTGGCATATTCTTTCAGAGGGATGTGGTGCCATCACAGCGTATCGCGCTTTGTACTTCTTATCCGAATATATCTTGTAGCGGAAAGAAACCGTGCACTCCTCCTCACTTGCATGGTGCGAAGGGATCTCTAGGAATTCCTCTTCCACCCAGCAATAAGGTTTTTCCCTGTTGAGTTTCTCCCAGTCAAGCCGATGTGCCACAACATTGACACACCCTTCAGCAGAGCGGAGAAACGGTGTTTTTCCACGTCCTGGAAGATCCATGGTTGTACAGGCGCGATGGAACGCGTAGGTGCTGTGATAAAAAGCAACATCGTCAGAGAGATAACCTTCAGCACTTGACCCCTCATCAGAGCGGCTGGTAGCCCTCGAACCAAGGGGAACCTCAAAGCGACGAGGGGAAGAAGACGCTCGTGAGGAAGAAGCTTCGGCTCTCTCTGAGCGATGGCGCCCAGCCACAGGAGGATTCGCTGGAATCCTCCCACCACGGTGGCTAAGGGGGGCACGAGAGCCAAACCTCCCCCTGTTTGAATGACCAGCGTGGCCTGCTCTAGGGCGCATGATGGAAATAGAATTACTAAAATTGCAAGGAGTTAAAGGAAAGGGAGGTTACCTAAAGGAAGAGGATCTTTGAGAAGTTGGAGATGACAGAGAAATTTGAGCAGAGTTTCACTAAGCTTGAGAACAAGGATGGATTCCAAAATCTGCTAAGAGTTCCTTTTATAGGTAACGAAGAAACATAGTGTTTCATCGAAGGTCACAAGGCTTGCGTCAAAACGCAACCTTTTCAAATTGAAACGACTCCGTCGTTTCATCACGTACGGGCGCGAAAACAGTAACGTTTCAGCAAACATTTTGACAAAATGGGCCCCCATTCATTTTGAATCCAGGCCCAATAGCCCAATCGACGGTTACACTCTTGGGTAATGATGGCTCTTGCGTAAAAATACATTTACTGTCCAATCATGCTGTGCGCATTTAATGCTTCCCAACCACTTTTCGAATACCAAGGGTCTCGATTTTCAAAGACTCTTGGGATTTCCATTACTCATTTTATGCTGTCTAAATCCGTTGTACACAACGCAAGAAGAGCGGTCACCCGTTTATTAGAGCGGACGCCACAGAGCTCCCATTTGAAGACTCAATCCGTACTTTTACGATTGAGATAAACTTCCCCAATCCGACCTCAATATTGATCACGCCGAATGGGTTATTAAATGCCTTCCTGCATTCAATCTTCACTCTAACTTTGAATTGATTATCCATGGCAGAACTTATTCCCATGCAGATAAGACAACGGCTCCAAAGTTGAAGCACAGATGCATGACTCTTTATTCCATAAAGATTAACCAACATGCAACAACGCTTCGCAAACGGAGTCAATAAAAACTCCTTGGGGGGAAAGGATTGGCGTCTCAGCGATATGCTGCACCATACCGACCTTAAGGTCCAGAAAACTCCTTCAAAGGAAAGGATTGGTGTCTCAGCTATATGCTGCACCATACCGCCTCAAAGGAACAATAGGTGTCACAAGCTATATGCTGCACCATAGCCATCATGGATTCAACAGTTCTCATTCGATCAGGAGTTACACTCCAGTCCAAGTTCAAAAGGATGAACACTCCATCCAAAGCTTGACTCCGCCTAACTACCAATGTTTTACGGAGTACATGAGCAACAAACTCAAGCACTCCCAACGAGTTCAAGTAAGTTCAACACTTGTAAAATTGTGCTTCCTTGGACATTCCTAAGAGGCTACTCCGCCCTCTTACGGAATCCAAATCCTTGGAAATTCCTAAGAGGCTACTCCGCCCTCTTACGGAATCCAAATCCTTGGAAATTCCTAAGAGGCTACTCCGCCTTCTTACGGAATTCAACTCCTTGGAAATTCCTAAGAGGCTACTCCGCCTTCTTACGGAATTCAACTCCTTGGAAATTCCTAAGAGGCTACTCCGCCCTCTTACGGAATCCAACTCCTTGGAAATTCCTAAGAGGCTACTCCGCCCTCTTACGGAATTCAACTCCTTGGAAATTCCTAAGAGGCTACTCCGCCCTCTTACGGAATCCAAATCCTTGGACATTCCTAAGAGGCTACTCCGCCTTCTTACGGAATTCAACTCCTTGGAAATTCCTAAGAGGCTACTCCGCCCTTTTACAGAATTCAACTCCTTGGAAATTCCTAAGAGGCTACTCCGCCCTCTTACGGAATCCAAATCCTTGGAAATTCCTAAGAGGCTACTCCGCCCTCTTACGGAATCCAAATCCTTGGAAATTCCTAAGAGGCTACTCCGCCTTCTTACGGAATTCAACTCCTTGGAAATTCCTAAGAGGCTACTCCGCCTTCTTACGGAATTCAACTCCTTGGAAATTCCTAAAAGGCTACTCCGCCCTCTTACGGAATTCAACTCCTTGGAAATTCCTAAGAGGCTACTCCGCCCTCTTACGGAATCCAAATCCTTGGACATTCCTAAGAGGCTACTCCGCCTTCTTACGGAATTCAACTCCTTGGAAATTCCTAAGAGGCTACTCCGCCCTCTTACGGAATTCAACTCCTTGGAAATTCCTAAGAGGCTACTCCGCCCTCTTACGGAATCCAAATCCTTGGAAATTCCTAAGAGGCTACTCCGCCCTCTTACGGAATCCAAATCCTTGGAAATTCCTAAGAGGCTACTCCACCTTCTTACGGAATTCAACTCCTTGGAAATTCCTAAGAGGCTACTCCGCCCTCTTACGGAATCCAAATCCTTGGACATTCCTAAGAGGCTACTCCGCCTTCTTACGAAATTCAACTCCTTGGAAATTCCTAAGAGGCTACTCCGCCCTCTTACGAAATTCAACTCCTTGGAAATTCCTAAGAGGCTACTCCGCCCTCTTACGGAATCCAAATCCTTGGAAATTCCTAAGAGGCTACTCCGCCCTCTTACGGAATCCAAATCCTTGGAAATTCCTAAGAGGCTACTCCGCCTTCTTACGGAATTCAACTCCTTGGAAATTCCTAAGAGGCTACTCCGCCCTCTTACGGAATCCAACTCCTTGGAAATTCCTAAGAGGCTACTCCACCTTCTTACGGAATTCAACTCCTTGGAAATTCCTAAGAGGCTACTCCGCCCTCTTACGGAATCCAAATCCTTGGAAATTCCTAAGAGGCTACTCCGCCTTCTTACAGAATTCAACTCCTTGGAAATTCCTAAGAGGCTACTCCGCCCTCTTACGGAATCCAAATCCGTGGAAATTCCTAAGAGGCTGCTCCGCCTTCTTACGGAATCGAACTCATAGAAAACACTGAGGCTATTCCGCCTTAAAAGCACGAAAACACTTGTCCAAAAAGCTAAACCTGAGTGTTGTAGCTTATTAAAGTGACTCCGCCAGTCACTATAACAAGCTATGTCACCAGAATGTACTACCGGCATCCAGACTTCTCTAAAGAGTTGTGTAGCTCATATGAGCAACTTAACAGTCCCTCATACAAGCTAGGGGACAAATGATCCGGTCTAGATATCGGCCCCCATTCTTGTGACGTCAGACTGACCTCATATAAGGAAAACCGGTGTCCTGGTTCAATGTTACCACACCGGATATCCGTTGTCTGACCGTCCGTCCTCACTCCACGACAGCATCATTCATTTTCTCCATAACGGTTCTATGTTCATTTTTACAGGACATTTATATAACTGTTGGCTTTTCAGTCACAGCAAGAGAAGAATCCCTGATAACTTATCAACGAAGACACTGTTTGTAGCAAAATACGTCACATCAATGGCTTCAGAAAGTAAGTGGGCGTGTCAGCAGATTATGCGGAAAAGGTGATTATCCTCACCTCTCCCTAGAGGATCGTACTCTGATAATTGACCTACCCTCCTGACACATTCTGAAAGTCGAGCCACTTTGATTGACACAATATACACGCAATCAGAGCTAAGGGACCCACCTGTATCCAACGACTCATTCTTTGACGTGCAACTATAAGTAGTATATTTCAATACACATGCATGGTATCGTGGTTCTATCTCACTCTTTACTGTTATTTCGCTTAAGCATTCATTGAGTTCTTACACTCTTCTAACTTGAGCGTCGGAGAATCTTCGCAGGTGGCACCACCTTTCGCCCCCCTACAACGTGAAACGTTGGTGTGAAGGATCTCCAGGACAACAAGACCGGCCTCTCCCACTGAGAGACCGGATTAATACATCGGATATACACTGTTCCGGTGAGCAAACCCTAAAAACACCTGCATTTTTGTGGCTGGTCCCACACCGGATCCTAGACCCCGGTCCAGACCAGTTCAAGTATGATGTTTTTAATTTGTGTTATTTTGAAGTAGAAGTATGGTGTTGGAGTATGGATTATGGATTATGGATTATGATGTTGGTTTATAATGCAGGTTCAAACTTTAGACTTTTATTTAGTAATTAATATGATATTTTTAAATTCTATTATTTTCAAGTAGAACTATGGTGTTAGATGATGGATTATGGATTATGAGAATTGAGATTTGTACTTTTATTTTATGGATTACGGCTTATGGACATGGTGTTGAATTTGGTTAAATTCTACTTAAGAAGAACAATATAAGTTCTAGGAGAACAGTAATCTCAACCATTTAGAACTTTTCAATTTAGTGAGTACATTTTAACCAAAAGAGGTATCTTATAATATTTCTAAAGTTCATACACCCAATTTAAACTTACAACTACAAATCAATAGGTTGGTTCATCCAAAGATTGTTAATGTATAGGTGATAAATTTTCACTATTGCAAAATCGATTATCTGTGATATATAAACAGAGTTTAAACCTGGTAATTTTCTCTATAACTTAAGCTTTTGAACCAATAACTATCGTGTCACAGGAAACAAGGAATCAAATTATTATGTACCAACAGAGAAAGAATCAATAATTGAACAATGAAATTATTATGTACTTACGACCTAACAAAACAGGACCATTCATAAACAACACAAAATAACAAACAGAGGAAGAAGAAGTGTTCGTCGCTGCTCCTACGTCGGGTGACCTCCGTGCAGGCCATCCAACAAATATAGATACAGAGGTAACATTAACAATGATAAGACACACACAGAGGCAACATTGGTTCAGCTTCTACTACATACGCATTTTAATGGGGGGTTCAGGGAACAGAGGGTTCTCAGCAGCAAGTGACCGAATGACAAACACGCATGACAATGGGGGTTCAGGGAACCTACCTGAATGAAGAAAGGAAGAAGATGCTGAACAGAGAGAAGGGCACGAAGCTCAGGGCATGAAGCTCAGAGAGAATGGAGAAGACGACAACCAACGCGCAGAAGAAGAGAAAGTGAAAAAAGAGTGAAAGGCGCGGCTTTTGAAGTTTCAGAAAGGATGTATATTCACGGTTCCCCTTGAAACCGTGAATATATTACACATATATTCACGGTTTAACAAACAACCGTGGATAAATGTTAACTATATATCCACGGTTATGATCCCAACTGTAGATATATATTGAAATCTATAATCACAGTTATAGAAACAACCGTGGACATACAGTACCCAGTGATTAAACCCTAAAACCTGAACTATATATCCACGGTTGGAAATACAACCGTGATTATAGATTTTAATATATATCCACGGTTCACATCATAACCATGATCGTACCCATGAATATATATTCACGGTTGTGAATACAACCGTCGATATATATTTCAGGTACTATATATCCACGGTTGACTCCTCAACCGTGAATATATATTGATGGGTACGTTCACGGTTATGATGTTAACCGTGGATATATAGTTTTCTCTTATTAAAACGTTCACCTTATAATTTCAAAAATGCCACCGCGCATGTTTTTATCACTGATTCTCTTCTACCCGTAAATATATCCCCGTTGTTATATCTAATTTTTGCACTAGTCCATTTGGAGAATTTTCACTATTGAAGATTTGAGATACAATTTTTGGAGTAATTATTGGAGAGACTATTTCTTAATTTTATGCTGAAGCAATTTATAAAGCACAGGATGAAATAGGTGAAATCAAAGGGCATTACTTCGATGCTATTGCAGGTACATGTGAAGAAAAAATAAAAAAAGCTGTATGTGCTAGAGAATTAGGGGCTCTTATCATAATGCATGATTACAGTCTCTTAATGTCCCACACTAAGAACTTAATTCTCATAAAATTTGGGCACCCCACCAATGGCACAATCTCTCAATATCACACTTAAGGTCAAAACCCAACCTTTGAGAACTACTCACAATCATATTATGGTGTACAACAATCATATTTGTTGATAAATAACATTAGGAATTCTAACTTAAATGAAGATGTTTGGTATCACTTGATGTGGGTGTTTTATGTGTTTTAGAAAAAAACCTAAGCTACAAAAGAAGGGGGAGCCTATACTTAGAAAGCTCACACATCAAAAGTCTGGAAGACTTAATCAAAAAACATGAAAGCATCAGACTGTGTCATCTCCCTTCAAACCTTTAGAAGTGGTCTGATACATGAAGCATCTATGGTCACAAGTCATCTCCATCAAAAGCTTATTGAAAAGATTCACAAAAAGGAAGATTGACTAAACAAGGTGGATTTTAATTTAGTCTAAAAAGCAACTATATTTCACCTCTATTCAAAGATTCTCTAAATCAAAGTTTCCCTTCTTGGTGAAACTAGTGCTACATCTACTCCACCTATGACTGTACAAATCCTGAAAACTCCTACATCTACGTTACTTGTGCAAAACGTCCATCTCTCTCTCTAACAACAATAGTTCTTAACCTTTGTGTAACTCCATCAAGAAAAACTTTTGTCTCTTATACAACAACTCTCTTAATGGCTATCTGATTAACAAGCCTCTTCCTGAACTCAACAAATTGATTCTATATAAACAGAATCAATCTCCTCTTCAGAAGTCAAGTCTCTTGAAAAATATAGAAGAAAAATATGAGGAGAGAAAAATCAATTATCGAGAATTGAGGATGACAAGAAATACTAAAGAGAAAAATGAAAAAGAGAGAGAGCTTATAAAAAAAGATGAACTAGAATACACCATAAAAGTGTAATGAAAGAAGAAGAAAAATCATGAACGACCATCAAACGTTCATGCACTCAAGCTCATATGAAATGAAGAAATGGCAATTTACACCCTACCTGGAAAATCTGCCATGAAGACAAAGAAGCTCGCTATGTGCACTTACCTTTCTACTTAGATGCTATAGTAACTTAGGATATACCTTTGTGCACTTAAATGCACATTATCCCAAGTCATGCTTTCTAGCTCAGTATATTTTCCAATCATCTTTCACTTTTTGAATGTATTGAGCCCGATGGGAAAATTAAGCTCTCTCCTTCTTTACAAATTCATTTTCATGGTTTATCACTTAGCGTTGCTAAGTCAAGGGGCTTATTTTATTAGAGAAAATTCTTCCAATCCTCTGGTAGTACAGGTCTGGTGTGTTGCCAGACTCTGTTAGTGTGAGAAACATCTTGGCCTGGAGAGGCTTTTGAAAGAATGCTCGGGGTTTGAGCCAGGAGTGGCTTGTGAAAGAATATTTGGGTTTGCCCCAGGAGTGGGTGCGTGCAAAAGAATACTCATAGGAACCTAGAGGGGTCTGGTGTGTTGAAGCACAGGGTGTGCTTAGGTCAAGAGTGGCTGGACTCAAGAATACTCAAGGGCCAGGAGTGGCCAGATTCAAGAATACTCGTAGGCTCGGTCTGGGTTGTTTATGTAAAAGTTTTTACATAGTGAAAATACTTTAAATTTGAAGGTACTGGATGTAGTCTCCCCGTTGGAGGTGAACCAGTATAAATTGCTTGTGTAATGTCTCTCTCTCTCTTACTCTTTACTATCAAACGTCTGGTGCACAATGATTGTTAAACTCGATAGTAAAAGTCTGGTAAAATAAGTGCTCTCTCTTACTCTCTCAATCAAAGAATCACGCTCCCAGTCACTTCATAAGTCTGATCCGCTGTATAACGCTTTAAACGTTTAAATATCAATTTTTGGTTTGAAAAAGTGAACAGACTTATTCAACCTCTCTTTTAAACCTATTCTTCGAACCAACAGAGTGAATGGAAAAAATTGAAGCTTATAGAAAAGCAACTCACAAGAAAATAGAAAGCTAGAGCCTAGAATTGCTAAAACTCAAGAATATGCAAAATACTAATTACTCTTGTGTCTTATGTATTGCCTCCTTACGATTTGAACCCTATTTGTAGAGCCTTGGAGTTGGGTTTGTCATTTGGAGAAGATTAGGAATTGGGCTCTATTTTGGGAATAAATTATCTGTATTGTTTTTAAGCTAATATCTATCATTTTTACACTCTCTATAAATTGATTAGGCTAACATGCTAATTGATTATTCCTGAACTAATCGATTAAGATTTTTTTACTAATTGATTAGGCTATTGAGACTTTCATGTTTTTTAATCTTTTCATGTTCTAATCTATTAGGCATTCTTCTTTAATCAATTAGGTCGTTGAGTCTTTCCTATTTTTCAATCTTTTCATTATCTAATCAATTAGAGCTCATACAACCATGATTTTTAGTACTTTTACATGATATAAATCTTTTTACATTGTTATTCCTTTGGCTCATTAATCCTATACATGTATTAAGAAAGTATAAGTGTGTAAATTTTAAGAATATATTTGTTTGATCTTTAACTTCATTTCTTTTAATCTTGAACTTGATTCTTTTGCACTTGGAGGAATTCTTTGTCATTGCCAAAACCTGTTACATCATGCAAACATATTCTCCTCCTTTTTGATGATGACAATTATTATGTTCATCTCATAGAGGTGTTAGTTTTGACAATGATATTAAGTTCAAGTCAAATGATATTAAGTTTAAGTCATTAATTAATTTCCTTTAGATGACTCCCCCTTAATAAAGTAGTATAAGCACATTCTCAAAACATATCTCATATCAAAAATTATTCTCAAGTCTCATATTTTAAGTCTCATATCTTTCCCCCTTTGCAATGATCAAAAATATCATAATAAACCATGCAATTAGGAACATAAAAACATCAATAAAGTCATTCAACCCAGATATGTGCCAAAAAGATAAACCATAAATGTTCATCCTCTATGCAGCGTCAATGGGACGCTATCTGGATAAGTATATTACCACATAGGATAAGGTTGTGGCTTAGCTACATAAGGAGAAGGATGCTTCAGAGAGTAATCTTCGGGATTTGTTAGAAACTAAGCTACAGGAACATTTTAAGGTGACGAAGGTGGCGCTAGGAAATGTTGAGGCGATGTTGAAGGATACTAGGGCGACACTAGAAAGTTTCTAGGCGGCTCGGAGGGAGATTTCCATGAAGGTTGTAGAAGCTTATGCATCTCTGAAGAAAACACAAGATGCTCTAAAGTCGACAAGGTAGGGTACCCTGGAGGCCGAGTCCAGGGCTCAAGGCGTTAAGGCTCGGGCTGGTCAGAAGCGCTTAGAGTAAGAGAAACAGGTGGAAGTTTTAAGGGGGAAGTAGCAAAAAAGTTCGTTTTGGGGTTTGATCTCTGTCGTGCATAGGTTTTGACTCTAAAGCCTCTTCTTTCCATTTCCTGGGAGGGTGTGGATCCCTTCAAGGTGATGGTAGATGAAAAGGTCATGGATCCTTTAGATTCTGAGGGAGAGGATGTTGCTACCAATCCTTTTGTTCCCTCTCCTTAGGTTGAGGCTAGAGTTCCTCTTCCTCACCTATCTAAGATGACAATTTACTGCCTCCTCCTAGCTAATTTGTTTGTTCTTTTGATTTATATCTCCTTCTGTTTATTTACTTTGCTCTTTTACTTAATGAAATACAAATTTTACCCATGTTTGTACCTTTGTATGTTTTTTTATGGATGACTTATATTTTTTTGACTTTTCCACTCAGGGTGTGTAGTATCTCTAAGAATTTATGTTTGAATGTTATGACCCTTGGTCGAGACTTAACATAAGAAATTTTGCTGTTACTTCCTCGCTTGGGATTTTAGGACATAACGTACCTAAACCATTTGAATGTTGTGACCCTTGGTCGGGACTTAACGTAAGAAATTTTGTCATTACCCCCTCGCTCGGGATTGTAGGACTTAAACGTAAGAAATTTACCGTTACTCCCTCGCTCGAGATTTTAGGACTTAACGTAACAAATTTTCCTTTACTCCCTTGCTCGTTATTCCCTCACTCAGGATTTTAGGACTTAATGTAAGAAATTTTTCCTTTACTCTCTCGCTCATTACTCCCTTACTTAGGATTTTAGGACTTAACGTAAGAAATTTACCTTTACTCCCTCACCTGATACTCCCTCACTCGGGATTTTAGGACTTAACGTAAGAAATTTTGTCATTACTCCCTCACTCGTAATTTTAGGACTTAATGTAAGAAATTTTGTCGTTACTTCTTCACTTGAGATTTTAGGACTTAACGTAAGAAATTTTATTGTTACTCCTTCACTCGGGATTTTAGGACTTAACATAATAAATTTTGTCATTACTTCCTCACTCGGGATTTTAGGATTTAACATAAGAAATTTTTGATGAACTGAATCGTACTTGTATTATTGATATTTTGATAGGCCTCATTAAAATCTCTCAGGAGAAAAACCCAGTGGAAAAAAACTCCTCGAGTAGGAAAAGAAATGCCCTTGTTACATTCAACTATAATACATCTGTAAGTGTGTAGCGTTCCATGTTTATGGGATGCTTTTTTCTTCTAACTATTCAAGTCAGTATGCTACTTTACCTATGACTTCTTTTACCCGATATGGGCCTTCCTAGTTAGTTGTTAGCTTCTTATCTTCTCTGATTCTTTTATTGTTATCAGCTACTTTTAGAACTAGATCTCATATTCAGAAGGGTCGTGGCTTAAGCAGAGTGTTCCACTTTTTAGCAGATTTTTTTAGAGGCTTGTATCTTGATATAGGTTGTCTCGTTCCTCTAGACTAAGGTTTAGGTCTTCTTATCTCCTTGAATTATTCTTTTCTTTGTTGGAAGTTCTTTTGAAGGAACGTTCCCTTAGTTCCACCAAGATATTACGTCTACTTTGTATGTGAGGTAGAATGGTGTCTCGTGGGTCACTGAGTATGGGGTTGTGTGGTAAGCCCATAGGGCTCCGAGTTGTTCTTTTTCTCATCTTCCTTTTGCTTGTCTTAGTCTTTGCCTTAACTACTACAAGATAACTTTGTTGGCAACTTCAACTTGTCAATGCTCCACTGATGAAACGTTGTGTTTTATGCCCACGTTCTTGCAGAACTCGGTGAAGTGTTTGTCTGTGAACTGTCGTTTGTTATCTAAAATGATAATATAGGGAAGCTTGTGTTTGTAGATAATGCTCCTCTAGGTGAAATTTTATACCTTGGATGCAGACATGATGGTAAAAGGCTTGACTTCTATCCACTTTATGAAAGGATCTATAGCTACCAGTAGGTATGTTACTTGTCCTTTTCCTGTGGGAAATGGTCCCAAAATACCCATTCCCCATTATTGAAGGGCCAGGGAAAAAATATTCCATATAGTGGCTCAGGGTGGTTATGTATTTTGTTGGCATTTCTTTGGCAGGACTCAAATTTATGGTGTCTGCGGATTCATGAATGGAGTTCTTATATTACACACTCTGCTTGTTCTTTGTTGAGGCATTTGAGGAGTATTAATGTGAATCCCCTCTTATAAAGTTGTCCTTCTGTTAATGTGTAATTGGTCAAGTGCGCCTATACTTTCTTGGCTTCAAAGATATCTGTGGGTAAAGTCCCTTTGGTTAAAAAATCCACTATTAAAGTCATCTATGTTTTCCCCCGGGGGTGATGGTTATCTCGTTCACTTGTTCTTCACTCTTGACAGTGGGGTCATCGAGAGTTACTTGTAGGAGTGTCTTTAGGTTTCCCACTTTCTTGGTGCTAGCGAGTTTGGATAACAAATCTACCCTTTCATTTTTTTCTTAGGGGACATGTATTATTTTGAATAACTTGAATTCTGTTGCCAATATCTTGACTTGGGAAAGGTATTTGGCAAGGATAAAGTCTTTCACTTAGTAGGCCCCTTACACTTGTCGTGTGACTAGCTGTGAGTCAGTTTTCACCTATAAGCATCGGGACCCCAGGTCCAGGACCATTCGTAATCCGGCGATAAGTGCCTTGTAATTTGTCTAATTGTTGCTTGCTATGAACAAGAATCTTAACGACTCTTCTATGGCCATTCCAGTTGGTGACTCGAGTATTACCCCTGCTCCGTTTCCCTTCCCATTTGAAGACTCGTCAACTAAAAGGGTCCATAGGGCGTGTTCTACGTCATGTTGTTTCTTATCATCCCCTAATTCTGCCACAAAGTCTACTAAAAATTATGTTTTGATGTCTCCTTTTGGTTCATACCGGAGTCCATATTCGAAGAGTTCTATGGCCCATGTGACCATTCTTCCCACTAGTTCAGGTTTCTGTAGAATTTTGCTCATGGGTTAATTGGTCCTGACAATGATTTGTTGGTTGTGAAAGTAGGGTCTTAACTTTTGAGCGGCAACCACAAGGTTGTATGCAAACTTTTCGACTATTTGATATCTTATTTCAGCACCCTGTAAAGTTTTGTTAGTGAAGTACACTGGTCGCTGGATTGTCCCTTGTTCTTCTAAAGTCTAAAGTCCTTAAAGTCCAGATACAAAGACTAAGAAAAAGTACTTAAGAATAAAGTTCCCAAAATGCAAGGAAAAACAAAATACAAAAGACACAAACGTAACTACAAGCTATTACAAAAATATGCTCTCCAAGTACAAAGTCTTCAAAGTTCCACCAAGTCCAAGGTAAGTCACCAAGCTACAAGGAAACAACTTTGAAACTCAAAGCAAAGGTTAGCACAAAAATATAGTTAACAAAAGAAAAGAAAAAGAAAAGGTGTTTACACTCCAATCTCACAATGTGTTTGCACTCTAACAAAACTCTCTATACTTAAAGATGCTTAGATCAACCCTCAAGTCAAATCTCAATCATTTAAATATACTACCTCAAAAGTGACATCTCACTTGAACTAATCTCAAAAGAAGCCAATAAAGTGAAATACTCTAATGACAAAACCAAGAGATCAAAAAGACAAGCAAGAAAAACACAATTAGAAAGCTAAACCAAATAGATTAAGAAGTGACAAACAAGAATATGATAAGCCAGAAAAGGTATAAAGAAGGAAGGCATGACAAGAATGAGATAAAAATGTGACAAACTAATAGTCAAGAAAACAAACAAAAAATAAAGAAAACACTCAAAATTTGCAAACTAGAAGCTCTCGAATGCCAACAAGTCCACTATCTTTTAATATACTTTTCACAATACTTTTTTCTTCAACAAATGTGCACTAAATCACACAAGTCAAACACTATAGGTACTGCATAAAATTTATTCAAAGTGTTGTATTTTTTTTATTTGCTAAGGGTTACACACTTATTTTTATCACTTTTGTCAAGAAAGGGCTCAAACTACTTGACAAATGAAGGGACCTTTCAAGCATTTTTCTTTTATACAATTTTTTTTAATGATATTTCCTCTATTTTTTTAGTACTTTTCTACACTACAAACATCCCCAAAGAATTGAATTAAATTGTATAAAAATGACAACAAAAGGAGGCAATAAAGTGGCATTTATGCTAGCATCTTCTTCCAACAATTAAATGCAATGGAAAGCAAGGTAAAATGACATGAAACACATTTAAATGAACCAATTTTCTGCATATGAAATATTGACACAAAGTGCTAAAAAAATTGAAAAGAAACTAGATACATACCCTAGGAACAAACTAACAACCTACAACATGTAATGAGCTACAATTTCCACCTTAGAATGAGCTGGACAAGACAATTATAAGGAGCTTGTTAGGCACTTTAACAAATGAGATTAAAATGCCTAGAATTCCAGCAACTCAAATATAAGGCAAATGCAAAAAAAAACGTCTTAGAAAACATAAGTAAACAAGCTCCAAAACTGAAAACAACAAGGGAAGCTAAGAACACAAACATTTTCACAAACACATGGAAGGCACTAGTATATGCACACGGTTTTAGATGAATTCAGAACTGAAAATTCACATTAAAATATGAAAATGACAAAATGCAATCACAAAATGCAAAGAAAAGGTATTAGAAAGGCAAGAATACAAGGTAACTTCCACAACAAGGCAACTAGTGGTCAACAACTTTGCTAAATTTTTTTCTCCAATTTGAATGAGATTTTGAGGTTATGTCATGGATTAGTGCAGCAACAAATGTTGTGAAGGAAGTTTTCCAAATTCCAAAAGAAAATAAGTAGATTTAAAATCTTAGATTTCATAATTTTTTGAATTTTCCATGGATTTTAGCATATATGTCAAATTGAAGCTATGGAAGAAGAGCTTAATAATACGGAACTAAAACTTCAGAATAAGAACTCAAAAGAAATATATTTAAGAAAAAGAAATCAAGAGGTTAGAGACTCTAAATACCAAATGATGTAAGAACTTCTTCAAATTCCTAAGAGAAAGGCGGATCTTCCTCTTGCATGTCCTTAGATCTACATTTTAGGACTCCAAATCTTAAACAACAAATGTTGTAAATAGGTGGTGAAGGTAGAGGCTGTGAGGTATTAGGTGAGGAAATAGAGGTTTATACTTTAGGAAATCCTAGATCTAGGCTTAAGAGTAAGGATAAATAGAAGGAAATGGAGAGGCAAGGGGGGAGCTATGGTGTCGCCACTCTCAAAGCTTGAGAGATAAGGTCAATATGGTTCACCATTAGGAATCCCTCTTGGATAGGCAGCAAAAAAACAAGGATTTCCATTGGACTTGCAAAACTTCGTGTTTCAAAACATAAGACAAACATTAAATATTATGGGTTTAGGATTACCTCTTATAGAAAACAAATCAAAGTTGTCCTAGTCTCGTCCTTTAGGAGTCTACACTAGCACTTCCACCAAAAATACTACATCTTCCAAATGCTAGTTTGACAGCGTGTAGCTCTTATAACTTTTACGTATTTTGTGTCTCTTTTTGGTGAGCCGCCTATGAGCATCTTATGTTCTATTTATAGGCTTAGGTTTGACCTAATTTGCTCTCTAAAGAGTGGGCTCCTTACTCATTCTAAATGAGTTAGACCCAGTATCTTTATTTTAGTCCAACTATAATACAAGTTATTTTCTGATAGGCTTACTCTATGTGTGTGACCGTATAGGTAAAATACTCGGTCACATTAATAATAAACTATTTTATTAGTAATATAAAATAAGAGCAACATCTAGCAATGCATCATTATGTTCGAATATTATTTATTATCAACATAACCTGTAAGTGATAATTATTTTATATGTTTGTTCCTTTTGTCACGATATCCTAATTGGGCCCAAGACATGGTTGCGTCATCCTTGTACGACTCAATTTATTTTACTTGATCCCGGAGTAGACTTTATCCGAATAAATAACCAATATCTATTCTTTCTAGCATGGCCATGCATTTTCTTAGTCTCACTCCATCAAGTGGCCTACAGATATCACTCATGTCACATAGGAGAGACAAATCTCATCTACATCACTTACATCCCTTTACACAATTTGTTCATTGCCTAATCATAACCTTTATAGTCCTCTTATTGCGGAAGATGTTTGATTGTATTAAAACAAGAAACTCCTCATGTAGGAATCTTAGTGACTTCAAGTCGAAGGGCTACATATACCATTATCACATTGAGAATCATTTATGATATTCATGTAATGATCCATGCAACGTTCTCATAGTGGGTCTGTCCAGTAAATCATTACTCTTAATGTGTACCATATGAAGACTTGATATCATCTATATCCATGATCTGTGAGATCAGATCATCAATACACTCACACACTAGTCTTAATGTATTTACATGTCCTCACGTAAATACTTGACTAGGGAAATTTTAGGAATAACTTTCATATGACCTATTACTCCAATGATAAATATATTTTAAAACAATTTTAAACTGAAATACTTATTTAATTGATAAGTAGAAAAATGATACAAATGGAAAAAGCATAAAAGCTCATAGTTCATACACCAATACACCAGCTTAAGAGGAATCTCAAAGGATAAGAGCATGAAAGAGAGATCTAAGCTTAACTCTCTAAAGAAGTCACACTCTATCTCACTAAAACTTTCTTAAAATTCAACTTATGTTGAAGTACAAAGGAAATGAGGTATATATACCTCTTAGCCAGGGAAAATTCAAAAATGGCCCGGGGTGGCTTGGAAAAGCTTCACCCAAGGCCTAAAATCTAAAAATACATGGCCTAAAGCAAGTAATACCTATACAAGGCCCAAAATGAAAATTATGACCATGCAAGGTCCAAACTAAGAAATATTTTCTAAACCTAAATAATTTCTAAAATAATATTCCTAATAAAAATATTTACAAAGTAATGGTAAAACCTAAAGATGATCTAAAGGAGGCCCAATGAGCTAGGTCCTTATCAATACATCATACTCTATTAATGTTCTTAGAATGGATTAATGTGTTGTGATTAATTTAACATGTTTGATTGGACTGCTTGATGTGAGATATGTTTGGATGAGAATGTGTTATGATTGGTTAGACATGTTTGATATAAATGCTTGTTGTGTGACACATTTGGATGAGGACCGTGTAACCCTAGTGTTATGTAGTTTCCATTTGGTTGAGGTGATAAACTTACCCTATACGTTTTTCCTGTCTATGTATGTGTTCTCTATATGGGACGTTGGAATAGCACGACTGAAGCGTGACTGACCTTCATTTCTAAAGGAACATCATAATTCAAGGGTGATGCAAGAACGGTAAGAATGGATAATAAGGGTGAAGATGTACGAGGTCTGCAACGTCGATGTATGTGCCACAAGAGTTTATTGACTATAGCGAAGTAGAAGGTGGTGCCCTTTTACCATTTTAAGCATTGGTTATGTAATTGTAAAGGACTACGTAAGTTCCCCATGGAACACCGAACATTGAACTATATTACCTTCGCCCCTTAATATAAAAAATCTCAATTAATTCTAACTTTTGAGAAAATTTGGTTAATATGGTTAAAGTCATTCAATTTGTCTATAAATTATACTAGTTTTCTAAAAGTACACTCTTACATTTATTGAGACAAACAAATCTTACTCTCTTGCTACTTAATTAATGTTTATTTCATTGATGACTAGTAAGAGTATTTTGGTAAAAAAAATTAATTAATGTTGTTGATTTTTTTATGAGGTTCTTATATTAAGTATCAAATAAATCTCTCAAGGGGCCCTTTATTTTAATTGGCGGAGTTAGTATATGTAATGCAAATTTGCTTCAAGTCTTGAACTTAGATTAATTTATTTATAACTACTCCATTTTTGCTTTCATAATTTTTTAATAGAAGTTTTGCACTTGTGCATCCTTTTTATATGAGATAGGACTATGGAAGTCATCTTTTAAAAAAATCACCAATTTCAAATGTCCACAATTGAAGGTGGCACACTGTCAAGGTATTGTGGCTAAAAAAATAGCCAATGTGATTGTAAAAATTTTAATTCTAAGTTGAACATTGACTTATGATTGAAATAATTGGTGATAATGAGTTATACACATATGTATTTTGTGTAGAATAAATTAAAGAAGCATACGATGGAAGCTGAAACTTCCAATAATACATATTAGAAAAATGAAATATTTACTCAAAAGTGAAAAAGTCTAACAACTGAGGATGTTTACAATATTTTGGCAAACGTCCATATCAAACAAGTTCAAATTCTACATAGTTTCTTAGCATTCATTTTTTATCTTTTATATTTTAGCTAGCTACACAACTTTTAGCTAGCTTATTTGTTAATTTCACTAAACATTCAAATATTCTATTTGATTTTGAGTTAAAATGAAGGAACCAAAAGCAAAATTGAAATTATTACAAAAAATAAAATGATTCAAACCCCGTTTGTTCTTTAAAGTAATAGCCTTTTATATTTAGATAACAAAATAGGTTGGCCCGTTGAGTCAAATTGTTTAAGAGGCAAAAATCAAATATCTAACTTCATGTTGGAAATATATTCTCAAAATCTAGTGAATTATGTATTAAATCTTTTCATACACATACTTAGATATTGTAAGAAACCAACTAATGTAGCAACACACCAACTTGTTATGCTAAAATATGGACTAAGGAATAAGTTTTTATTTAATTATTAACATATGATTACTTATCAATGGGTTAGCCTAAGTGGTAAGCGGCTTGGTGTTGTTTTATATTAGACTCGAGACTTTATGTATGTCAAAAATCTGGGAGCCTCACCTGCTATATGGCGACATGGACAAGATTGTTCATTTTTCTTGAAGAGAGATACATATGGGAAACAAAACAATGATTAATTATATATAATTTTATTTATTTAAATTAGAGTTCTTTCATTCTATTTTAATTTTAAACAATTTAATTTATTATTTTTTTAGATTCTACATGGTTTTCATTATTTTATTAGAATTTTAAGGATGAGTCAACTTAGACAATTTTCTTTTTGTTTTTTCAATGTTTGACGAGCCAATCAGCGGATCCAACTATTAGTTCATCCTAATTTTTTAGACTGGGATGGGTTACCTGTTTAGCTCCCTACTTTTATTTTAATGATGCATACTTATAAGAATTATAATATATATATATATATGGGATGTATCTTATGAGAAATGTTTTCTTAGGTGATAGTGAGAGGAACGATTTTGGGTCGTATAACCATACAATGGATGGTTGAGATTAAAATTTTTCAAAGTAACCTGATCACTTAACAGGTCATATGACTTTTTAAAAAACGCACACGATTAATCTCAACTATCTATTGTATGATTGTATATTTCAGATTCGCTTATGTCACCCTCACATAAGAAAGTCCTTCTTATATGATACATCTTCTCTATATATACAAACGATGTATCATTAAAAAATCTTTCTTATGTGAGACTGAGAGGAATGAATATGAGTCGTTAAATCTTATCATAGATGATCAAGATTAAAATATATTGATAATGTGACTTTAAAAACTTTTAATCATGAATGGTTGAATGACTTATATTTTTCCCTCTCACTCTCGCCTAAAAGAAAAATTTTCTCATAAGATATATCTCATATATATATATATATATATATATATATATATAGAAAAATGCAGTAAAATATTTATGTGGTTAATTATTATGAATCAACACTTTATTAAAAATAATTAACTTATAACATAGTGTTTACATTAAAAGTTTCATTTTAATATATTTTTATTAGTTGATAACATCCTTATTTTATACTAAAAACATATCAAAATTAAACGCTGAGTTACCTAATAAATCAATTTGAAGTTTTGGAGACAATCTGCCTCTCTCCAAAAACTTATCCTTAAAAAGAATTTAATTTTTGTACGAGCCAAGTAGCCCACGGCAAAAAAAAATTAAAAAAAAAAAAACAGATTTCTACTTTTTTAGCAGATTTCTTAATTTGCATCACTTTGCCTGAAATAGGATAACTGAACCATGAAAATCCAAGAAGGGTAGGAAAACCGCTTTATGATATGAATCTCAAATGCTTGGAGTCTTGGACCCCTCTTGATTTGCAAACTCAGAATCTACACATCATAGATTATGTTAAGTTTAAAATTCTATATTCTTTCAAATTAATAAAAAAATTAAATCTAAAATTTTACTATTTTATGTTCCACATTCCTACCACTAAGATTATTTTCTCAATCTCCAAACTAACAAGGATTGATTCAAGACTTCAAGGGATATTTGATTTCTTTGGGTTCAAAACATTATGAATACATATAATTTCATTGAGAGAGTTAATATATCCTTATATAAATGTGTATAGCTTGAAAAATTACCTCAAATAAGAAATACACACAATTAAACTAAATTTTTTTCTCAATCCCCAATAAACACACCATTTTAACTGTAATAACTAAATTGCAAGTAACATTACTTTCAGTTCTAGAAAGTATCCCTGCCGTTGATATTTTAAAGAAACTACCAAATCAACAATCGTAGGGCTGGGAGCTCGCATATAGTTTGGTACACACATAGAAAGCACGTAGACGATCGGCAAGTGCGGCCAAACTAACTTCCACAGTCGGCGGTTGATAAATAACATTATTGTTATTAATATTATTATTATTTCAAATATTAAAAATTTTCATTGGAGTGCAATAGGACCAATACAATTACGAATACATAAAAAAGTTATACTAAAAATTAAAAATTAAAAAAAAAGAAAAGAAAGAGAAGTAGAGTGTGTGAGAGAAGAAGAAGAGAAGAGAAGAGAGATATATTTACAGAGAGAGAAAAGGAAGAGGAAAAAAGAGAAAAGATGAAGAGCGGTGGAGCGGGTGTTATGGGCGCGGTTCCTTCGTACGGCGTTCCGGCGAAACGACGGTGGAGAGGCTTCGTGATTGCGGTGCTCGGTCTCGTCATTCTCTCCATGCTCGTTCCTCTCGTCTTCTTGCTCGGTCTCCACAACGGTTTCCACTCTTCCGGTAACTCCGAGATCCGTCGCTTCCTTATTCCTCTTATTATTCCAACATTGCTCCTTCTGTTTCTCCGCATTTTCCAGATCCACCTCAATTGCATCGCTCTCTCTTCTCTCATTCGCCCAATTGCAACTCTTAGATCTAACTTGTTCTCACGCTGGACGCGAATTTGCGTCGCCGAATCTTCGTTTGTTTTGAAACGAGTTCAAGCTCGGAATGCTTTTGCTGTCTCTGAAGGATCTGCGTGTTGTGGTTTTGTTTTTGTTTCGATAGAGGAAAGAGAGATAATGATAATGATATTAGCGTGAGTTTAGATGTTGATGAGAGGAAAGTTAAAATGTGCGTATAATTGGAATGGAGAAACTTCGTAGGATGTATATGTTGGATTCAATGGTTAGATTTATTTTAATTTGTTTTAGAATTGTCGGTGAACGTATGGATAAAGTGATTTCATCCAATTTTGACTAATTTGAAGAATCTGCGTTCTATTTTTTTATTCATTGTGTGTAATAATTTTTAAAAAAGAAAACCAGTACAATGGACGGGTTAATAACTAGTTATATGTATCTGTAGTGTAGTGGAATTCTAAACTTTTTGTTGCGCTTTGGATGTTTGTTATGTATTCATCATTAATGTGTATTTATCAGTAGTAATCACAATGGGACATTTTTTAGTTGAATTAGTTATGCTCACGGAAGATCGGGTGCGGCTTGCCTTGATTGCTTTTGTTTCTTTCTAACTCTTCTGTTTCCTTGCAGGATATATATATGAACAGACAAATTCTCCTCCGGTGAGCATTTCAATTCAAATGTGTCATGATCCTGTTACAGTTTTATCCAGTTCAATGTGTTATTATTATTGTTAATATTGTTGTTGTTGTTTTTATTATTACGCTGATGTGGTCCTTTGCTTGTTTTTTTTCAAATCAGAATGAGAAAAGTCTTGAAAGTTATGATAGGCATGATGTTGGCAATGATGTCAATCAATCTGAGGTATGGGGGTTACCCCCTCCCCAAGCTATTTTAAGTTGTCTATTTCTTCAGTGGAATGTTGTTGGTCATAGTAAATTAGTAAACCTCACTGCTTTATCTGGGGTCACTTTTTTGCAACTGTCCCCATTTGAAGAAAAAAAGTTAAGTCCTTGTGTAGTTTGTCATCTTCTGAATAGTTAAATGGGTAAACATTATTCATATTATCAATTAGAATGCACAAGGACTGATTGGATGTTCTCAAAGCAAAGAAAATTGGGCAACTAGGGATTAATCCAGTTATTAACATATTGGGAATAAAGTCTGAAAGGAATGTATAGTGTGCATGAACCTGATAGAACTTTTAAAATAGACATCCACAAACTTAAAGGTTATCGAAAAAATGAAAAAAGCCCTGAATTATATGTTGCCTTTCTTGTAATTTTTCTCAGGTAGAACAATCAAGTCATGTGCAGGATTTGATCACAAAGTTTCGACCAACTCTTCCAAAGGTTCTCTGCATGATACTCTGGTGGTTAATTTTTGTACTTGTTTGATAAAATCTTTTGTCTATAAATTACTGATTGTCTCATCTTTTAATTGAAGGAATGAAAATGTATTTGTTTATCTTTCCTACTGTAATTGAAAAGTAAACTTAATATAGTGTTTTGGTTGAAGGGGAATGGATGTGAAGCCAGGGTAACGATTTTTCTTGTTTTGTTCTGAAATTTGGAGGGGACTGGAAATAAGACGGCCAGAATCCCTCCCTTCTGACGCTTTCTGGATTTGGAGAGGAGGGAAAATGATTTAAATCTGTGAATTGTGCTGACTAAATTATCCTTAGTTTGATTACTTGAACTCAGCAGTTTTATTTGTCTGCTCTAGGGGTAGAATAGTAAATTAGGCTTCCCCTCTGATAAAATCTCTCTTGTCCCATTCATTGAACCAAATAGACTTGGAGGAGTAAATAATGTTTCTGTAACTTAAATCATTATAAGGTTTTTGGTTCCATATCAAATTATCAATCTTAATATTTCATCCATTTAAAAAGTTGACGATTTTAGTTATTATTACAGTAAAATAAACTTATTAGAAAGAAAAATAGGAAAAAGTACAAGGGAAGGGAGGATAAGAAATCTCAAAAATAGAAAAGGAAAAATACATAAGAGAATATACATAGCAATGCATCAAAACCTGTCCAATCTCTAGATATGTTTGAATTTTGAAGTAACAGCTTAGAAGACTACTGTGTCAACAATAGTATTATCCCATACTTAAGAGATATAGATATAGATAATCCTATCCTAACTAACAGCAAGCAGTAAAGGACTACATAAACTTCTTTTTGCTTCAAAATGTATGGCTCTTCTATTTTGCTGATGACTCTATACCTAACCATTAGAGATTGTTCTAAAGTAGGATGAAACACCTAATGCCAACCAAAAATCCAAAATCCCTGAATAGATGTTCCATTTAAAAGTGGCCATTGAACAATGCAAGAACTGATAACCAAAAGTAAAGGTATAATGCATCATGATTTTAGTTTAAACAGGCCATACAAGTACAACAGTTAAGTTGTACTGATTTTCCACATTTACTGCTTGTTTGATTTCTGTTCTTGAAAACTGTTTTCTGTTTAAGAAACAAAAAAGAAAATATAAAAACTTGTTTGATAAGAGTAAGTTTTAGAAACTATTAAAAAAATATCTCTTTTTCAAAAAAATAAAAAATCAAAACATTTAGAAGCCTGTTAAGTGTTTTCTGTTATCATGCTCTCTCTTGTGCAATATCATTTTTCAATTTTACTCTCCTCCGCCACTTCTAAAAATAGTTTTTAGAAATTAATCTATAGAACAGTCTTCAATTTTATTTCGTGTCTTTATTGTCTAGCTAAGGATTTAGAGTTTGATTTCCCGTTCTGAAGTCTACTCAATGCACCCAATGAAGTGTTGCAGTTTTGGAGAATAGGATTAGAGGATTAATTATTTAATCTAGTGATATTAATTCCTTCTTTCATCAAGTCTCCTTCAATATTCTGAACTCTTTGTTCCACACTAACATGAATTACTAGGTTATAAATTTACTGATTTGTCTAAAATTACAAGAAAGATTAAAGAGGATAAGAATCCAACTTACATGTGGAACTTAAGGGGCTGGGGGGAAACTGCATCATATACATCTAGAATTTATGGCAATATCGTTATTTATCAATAACAATTTCATCTCAGGAGGTTATCAAGGATCATGCTCAAGGAGGTAAGAATGACACCATCAATATGGGTGCCAATAATGCTGATAAACAAAGAGGTGATTCTACCGACACCAACAATATGGGTGCCAATGATGATAAACAAAGAGGTGGTTCTACTGACACCATCACTAGAGCTGCCAATGGTGATAAACAAGAAGGTGGTCTACTCACTCATATTATGTGCTCACATCACATCCTTCTTGTATCTCATTCCCTTAATTTTCCTGTTTCTTATGTTAATTAATTATCAGGTTCTAAGGCACCACCTAATGATGTCCTGCGATCACCTCCAACTTCAAATGTACGCATATATTACTTTAATTTGTTGAAACTATTATTGAGCACAGTGATTAAATAATTGCTCTGAATTGTTTGATTCTTAATGTTGACTCACCCAATTCATAGTAATAATCTAAATAAGTACAAATCTAGTATCTGGTTTAACTAGTAGAATCAATCCGATAACATTCACAAATCAAAAACAAAACACTTACAGCCTAACAGTATTATCAAACTTTATAACTTAGCACAGTATTTCCCTCCAGCAAATATGTTGACATTGATGTATCTACTTGAATTGATTAAATTCTGCAGCAGAATCCTAGAGGTGGTGAACAAGTCACCAACCTGAAAACAAACTCCGCTGATGAAGGTGGAAAGTCTTGCGAGCTCAAATTTGGTAGTTATTGCTTATGGCAACAAGAACATAGAGAAGAAATGAAAGATGGTTTGGTTAAGAGATTGAAAGACCAATTATTTGTGGCTAGAGCTTATTATCCTAGCATTGCAAAACTCCCAGCACAAGATAAAATGTCTCGCCAATTGAAACAGAATATACAAGAGATGGAGCACATGCTTAGTGAGTCTACAACAGATGCTGATCTTCCACCACAGTAAGCTTGAATTTTCACATTACCTTTCCTTTTTTCCCCTGGTTTTATATTGTTTGAGTTGCATTCAGCTTTTGTTGTTATTGGATAGTTGCAATTGGACATAATCTCACCGTCAATCAAGTTGTCTTATAAAAAAAGTATTGATTTTTTGTTTTTATATCCGCTCTCACATATCAGGTGTATGGTATTTTTCTTGAATCCTACTGATTTTCACGTTTTCAGACAGTCCTTGTACCTCAATTGTCTACAACTTCTGTTCTGCTTGAATACTCAATTTTAGCCCCATTTATGATTCCACAGAGCCTAGACACAACCGTCAGACTATTATGTTATTCTTGAAAGCATTGCCTTATCTTTTTTATTGTCTTGAGTTTTGACTTTGGTTCTATCTTTGGGTCTAATATGGACTTTCTTTTGTTTTCCCTCAAACCCAAAGCTATAGTTGCGATCCTTGCCTTTTAGGATTGTCGTGAAGTCATGAACCAACTCTCTCTAAAGCTTAAGCTTTTGGGTGTAAGCACTTGAATGGTTTATTATCTATTAACACACCCCTCACACCAAAGCCAGGCTTGAAGCATGAATGATGCACTCACTCATTATGACCATGTATCAAAGTTCAACTAATTAGACGAATTGGGGGTGTCAAAAAGGATCAAACTTGGTCTAGGAGGTTCAAATATTATTTGATGAACCAACTTCTTCAAAAGCATAAGCTTGTATGTGCAAGTACATGAATGGCTTTTTTACTTCTCTTAACAAGGATTAATCACACCTGTGTTTTCTTTTCTGTTTTTTCCCTACTTTGAAATGCATACTATTTTACAAGAAATTGTACATGGTAACCAACATTATTTTACAGGGCTCAGAATTATTCGAAGAAGATGGATAACACGATAGCCAGAGTAAAATCAGTGCCTGTGGAGTGCAGCAATGTTGACAAGAAATTGAGACAAATATTTGATTTGACTGAGGATGAAGCCAACTTTCACATGAAACAGAGTGCATTCTTGTATAAACTTAATGTTCAGACAATGCCAAAAAGTCATCACTGCCTGTCTCTGAAACTAACTGTAGAATATTTCAAATCTTCACGTCATGAAGAAAATGCTGATGCAGAAAAGTTTATTGATTCATCATTACACCATTATGTTATTTTCTCTAATAATGTGCTAGCAGCTTCAGTAGTTATCAACTCCACTATATTTCATGCAAAAGTATGTCATGTCTCTAGTCATGTACCAGTGAATTTATAGAGGTTGAGTTTTAGAATCTATAATAATAAATTGCTGCTGCCCGATATTTCAGGAAAGTTCGAATCAGGTTTTTCATGTGTTGACTGATGGACAAAATTATTATGCAATGAAGCTCTGGTTCTTGAGGAACCATTATAAGGAAGCTGCTGTTCAAGTGTTGAATGTTGAGAATCTTGAGCTGAACAACCAAATGGAAAATCCATTGCATTTGTCCTTGCCTGAGGAGTTCCGTATTTCATTTCGCAGTTATGATAATCCATCCACAAATCAGATTAGAACAGAATACCTTTCAATTTTTTCTGATTCGCACTATTTACTTCCTGATATATTCAGCAATTTGAAGAAGGTTGTGGTTCTTGATGATGATGTTGTTATTCAACAAGATTTGTCTTCCCTGTGGAACATGGACATGGGAGATAAAGTTAACGGTGCAGTGCAATTCTGCTCTGTAAAGCTGGGTCAGCTGAAAAGTTATCTGGGTGAGAAAAGTTTCGATCACAATTCCTGTGCTTGGATGTCAGGGTTGAACATAATTGACCTGGTGAGGTGGAGAGAGCTTGGCATTACTCAAACTTACAAAAACTTGATAAAAGAGGTAAATGACTAAATTCACTAGTATTGCTTTATAATATTTTTTGGAATTACTATTGCTGGAAATAACAGTATTGAAACAGTCTTTATAGAATATAGCAGTAGTAATAAGGGGTATCATATTGAACCGAGCTCTATGGACTGACCCAGATATTTGAGCTAACCAAATTGACATATAAATTGATTTTGGCTCAACCTAATGCATGCTGACCCATTTTGGCCTGCCCAACATGCCCTGCCCCTCAAAACTAATGAAATGTCACTTTAAAACAAATGTTTATCCATTTTATGTAACAATTAATTTGAAATCTTTTAATACAAGTTAATCAAATAAGTAATTTGAAAATTGACATTTTGAACTATAATAAAAAGTATAAAAAGAAGGAGATGCTAGCTGGGAGGTGGCCTGGATATCATGCAATCTAATTTATCATCTGAACTTTTGGCGCAAATGGGTTGGGTTAGCCCCTTGACTTGATACTAGTTGTAAATCATAGTATCAGAAATAGTTCAATTTGTGGATAGGAATTGTTAGTCACTTGTTCTTGTATACATCATGGCTATAATTACACTTCTACAGAGTAGTATCCAACTCCAAATTTGTTAATCACTTTCTGTAGTTTTCTTGCTATACTCTTTAGTACTATTAGTTAGACTTGGATTTATTATTTGTATGCTCAGTGTGGTTTTTCTTCTTTTGTTTCTCATTGTTGGGAGTTTTGTTTGTAGAAGCAGAAAAGCCCTTTACATTTTGATGGGTCATATTAGCTTGGTCTGTACAACAAATATAAAATTACCTAAAGGATTCTGTTAATTTGTATGCTGTGATTTTTAATTTTTGTAGCAATTGATGTAGGTTGTATATTCTGGTCCATTTCTATAATTCTATTTTCTGATTTTGTTTATTCCCTTGTGTAGTTGAGCATGCAAGAAGGATCTATTAATGATGGTGTTGCATGGCGCGCAAGCTTGCTGGCCTTTGAGAATAAAATATATCCACTCGAAGAGTCTTGGGTTGTGTCTGGATTGGGTCATGATTATGCAGTTAATACTCAACCCATTAAGACAACCCCGGTGCTACACTATAATGGGAAAATGAAACCTTGGCTTGATCTGGGAATTCCAAAATATAAAAGCTATTGGAAGAAGTTTCTGAACAAAGAAGATCAGCTCTTAAGTGAATGCAATGTAAACTCATAATAGGTTATGGTTCCTGTGTAAGCTTGCATGTTTTGGAAATTGTAGGAGTGAGCTCTTAAGAAACAAGAGGATGCCTATGCCTCGGGTGCTCAATTTTTCGATCTAGTTTTCGAAGGGGTTTTGTGGAGGAAGCGATAGTGGTGAAGAGCTCAACACACCAGTTATAAAATTAATCTGTCAATAAGTAGTAGCCTGGAAACTTCCCTGCATTTCTGGTGAAAGGATCAAGAAGTCTGGCTACCCTCACAGTTTCCAAGATAGCTAATTGGTGTTGAGGTTTTTCCCACTGTACTGGTGGGCACTACGAAGGATTTATACATGAGCAAGGCAGTGGTCCATGAAAAATAACTCAAATATAAAGACAGTGCAATTGTTTGTTTGAAGCTTTTATTATCCTACATGATGTAAATTATTCTTAGCTGAGAAACAGGTAGAGGCTATTCCTTTAGTTTTTTGGTTCATGATTTGCTCAAAGTTTGTTCTTATTTGATGACAAGAATGTTGTCCAACGGCTCTATAAAAGAAAAAGTAACAATTTTGTCCTCTAGTTAAACAGTAACTATTCTTTGCAATTCATTGTTTTTTACTGTTATCAGTGAAACATGCTTTTCATGGGGAGTGGGAGCCAAGTTCGGAATGTGGTATTTTGTTCTCTGGAAGTATGCTGAGATTGGAATTGTCTACAGATTATTGTAAAAAAAAAACTGTAGACAATTTCCGTAAAATACGCTTGGTTATTTAGCCAAAAAATTATTGAGTGTAATCTAATATAAAAAATTGGAACGTATGATTGAGAAGTGCAACTTTTTTTTTTTTTGGTGAAAATTGAGAAGTGCAACTTGAGCAGTTCATCTTGAACTGTAGCAGATCACGATGATAGGCCTTTTAGTAGAGCAGAGTCTGTGTCCCTGTAGCTAAAAAGTTGAATCATTGGGAGAACACAAGGCACGTTTGACGTGTCATACCGAGTATTTGTAAGTCTGTTTAATAGGGTAAGCAAATGTTCGAAAGACAATGGAGGAAGAATTCTGTGATGGCTGGCAGATTGTTGTTAAAACCGTATTAGATTGGTTGGTTAAATCGTAAATTTGTTAAATACTTTATCCGAATTAATTTTTTTAATATAATTAATTTAGTTCCAATTTAATTTTTCGCTATATTATGATTTGTTAATTTTTTAAAATAATTAATTTAGTTACAATTTAAGTTTTGGTTATATTATGATTTGTTTTTAAGTTGATATCTTTATTAGTTTAATTACACCGACTTGAATTTATAAACATTTGATCGAAGCTAAGGAATAAGGTTTGACATGCATTTCGGTGTTAGTGCATGCCCAGTGAATTATTACACAATTATATAACTTTTTAACTAGTTTCTTGAAAGAAAAAAAAGTGATTATTACAAAAGAGAAAGTTGACCTCGAAACGTTTTGTTCAATAGCTTAGGAAGCACTAATTAATATATAAATTCGAGTATCTTAAGCAAAATTAGAAATTAAAAAAAATTAGAAATTAATATTAATACAATATCATATGATTTCTAATGCAAATATAATATAATTTTTTAAAATAAATTTTTTCAAATAAAAAATTACACAAGTTTAAAAAATCAATATAATACTTACCCGGCGCAAGCTTCAACACTAATTGAGATTTTGTCTTTACCTTGGCTTTTTCTCTCATTTTTTTACTGCTCACAACAAGACTTTTCGTAATTTAAGGAAAAAACTCTATTTGATATTTCAAAAGAAATAATCATACATGGAACCACAATTTGCAGTTTATTCAATTAGTCGTAGTTTAATTCATCTTAAAAGAAATATAAATTCAAGTTTCGAAATAAAAAACTTATATTGTTATTTAATTAAATTTATCTAAGAAATATCAATGTGAGTTCATCCACGTGGTAGATAATTTAATTTTGCTTAAATAAAATTTTGAGTTTGAAATCTTGTATAAATAAAATATCTCGTTGAAAAGGGAAAGTTACAAAAAAAGATAAACCCAAGAAAAATTTATCTAAGAAATTACAAGAAACTACGTTATAAATGTTAATTTTAAATAATTTGTAGTACTATGGAGAGTTACACCCTAATTTTAAAATCATTGCAACGGTTCCCAAGGGAACCAAAGTTCAATGCTGTTTGACTTCAGATTATAGTATACTAGTAGTAAATTTTATTAGTGATACTTTCTGGATTGGAATGCTTTCCAGAGAAATGGAAGTCTATCATTTTACTTTAGAATATGCGACATTTGCTTTTTCTTTTTCTTCACAAACAAAGCAAGATTGCGTTGTAATAAATAACAAAGAAAAAACATATAGTGCTTACCGAAAAGGCCAGTGAATCCCAACACAAAAGTAATGAATGCAGATTCCTCTACGGTGAATTTTTCTTGTCTTTTATTAAGATTTCCCCTAGCAGGACCTATTGAGGAAAGTTAAATGAAGGTATCCATATTTAGAATACACTTTCCCTAGTGTTCAATAACCAAACTTAGCAACCAACAATAATGGTCAATTATAGGCAACAAATATTACAATAATTAAACAACTAACCATAAAGGGTTTAACCATAAAAAATAAGAATATAATAACAGTAACATCCTTAATTACGAGTTCTCTTAATAAAATACTATTGAAAAAAAAAAAACCCTCAATAGTGCTCCCCGAGCAAGAGAACTTTCTTGCTTTGTGTCATTGGTGTGTACCCCTTCAACTATTTGCTCATCATTGTTTTTTCTATTTTACGTATACATAATACATAATGTTGTCTTTCTTCTTTTAATGCTAGTGTTGCCTAATTAAAGTGGTACACATGAAGCAAGAAAAAATCACATGCTTTGGAAACACCTTCAAAATAAGTAAAAGATCATCATGGATACTACAAAGGATTAGAAAGGGTTGCTATTGCTAGCTTGTTTTAGTTGTGATGATGATGATGGGTAACGGCATTGGTACTATGGAATGGTGGTCTCCAAGCTGAAGCAGTGAGCAAGCAAAGGTCCTTCCACCCAAGTTTAAGGATACCATTGTCCTCTACCAAGGTATACCCTTCTGAAGGGAACATACCAAGAAGTAGACTTGCTTGAGTAGCAGCATTACCAGCTAGAGAAATGCCCCTAAACCCACATTGTTGAAGCTTTTCCCTCCAATTGTGAAACTTTGGCTCTCCAGTCCTTGATGGACCACCAACAGCTAGCACATTGCGAATCTCTCTAGACAATAGTTGCTGTTCCACCACATGCCTCTCTTCACTCTCCTCTCCATAGCTTGATCCAAGTGAATCAAACAATGCTGAGTAGTAGTGTATGGCTTCCACAAACCTCCCCAGGAATGAACCTGTGTTGCTAAGGTCCTGCTCAACCACAGTCACCACTTTTGGTGCCAGCCTGCAACAACACAAGTATCCATGCAATTTTTATTTGTTTATTCTTAGTGCCAATTTTGGTAAAATAAATCTTGCATGATACTTTGTCACCATATATCTTTGAAAACTTACTATATGCATTCTATACTTCTATATTTGTTTATGTTCATTTATATATGAATTTGAATTCAGTGCATTCAACAAATACATTTATACTTATTAGATCATTTGTTTTCAATAATTGATATAAAAAATATTAAAAAAATATTTTTAAATACACTATATCTATTTGTATGGATATTTATATGCATTTTAAATGTTAACTTCAGATTGAAGTACTAAGATTCAAAGTGGTAATTTTTTTTTAAAGAGTTTACATGATTAAATTCATCCCAATAAAAAATTTTCCATATAAATTGCTTAATCTCATTCCATAGAGTTAGGTTGAGGTTAAAAAATTCAATCCTATTTATATATATGCGAAGAGTAACCGAAAACAAGACATAATCATTGTTACAATTTTCCTTTGAAAAGGAAAAAGGCAGACATAAAGTGAGTACTAGAACCTATAAAGGTGAAAAAAGGTTTATGGGGAATTCTTTCATGGAAAAGTACCACAACTATTTCCATAAGTACTAACCCCCACTCAGCTCATAAGATCATGCAAAATTATATATAGATACAAGACATGATAACATAAACCCATGCAAAATGTATGCAATTCAAGCAAAATAAATTGAACCTAATCCTTTATACCAATGCATCTAAATACACACACATAACCCTTTCAAAACAACCTACCTCTGCAAGAGCCACAAAGTGTTGGTGTCTGAGCCAGTGACATCATAGAGTGAATGCTGCAACCAATGAACAGCAACAGCTTCAGTTTTGCTAACATTAAGCCTCTCAGGGTCAAGGTTCCCAACTTTCTCAGCCACAGGGAAGAACTCAAAGGGTAGACCAAGTTTATTAGCAAAATCAGACAAACGTTTCCCTGTGGCTTCAAGTGCCTCCATTGAGGTACCAAGCCCAGTGAGCCTCACGTAAGGGGGCCCACCAGGCCTTGAAGCCAGAATGTGAAACAAACCAGGCCACTGCAAACCCTGCATAATGTCAAGATCTATTATGTGCACCCTCTCCTCCCTCTCAAACGCCTCTTGAATGGCTTGGTTTGCAGTGAAATGTGAGAACTTCACAAAGGGGCTAATCCCATTGAAGACCTGGAAAGCTGATGCAACCTTTTGTGTCTGATGAGTGTGTGGCAAAGCTGCATATATCCCTAAACACGAACTCACAAGCCTTGCTGATATGGCTTCTGAGAAATATGCTGCTACACGCTGTGCTGATGTGCCAAAGGGTGTTGACAGCTGAGAAATCTCCAGCAGCATCTTGTTGGCATCTTCTAGATTCTCTGCTGAAACTGCTTCTGCACACTGGAGTAGCAGAGTTAGGAGATGCAAACCCTCCTCATCTTTCTTCTTCTGCTCCTCTTTCTTCTTTCTTGTCAGTGCCACCTCAGCACTATTGCTTGTTGCCCCCGGATCTTCCTCTTGCTGCTGCTGCTGCTGCTGCTGCTGCTTCTGATCCTGTGGTGGTGTAAAATGGGGTGTTTGTGATGGCGGTGATGGTAAAGAAGGTAAAGAAACTGAAGGGTTATTCATGTTGGTGTTGGTGTTGTTGTTGTTGGTGGTGGTGGTGTTATTGTTGGCATCATGGTGGTGAGTGATGATTTGAGGGACACCCCAATTGGACAACAAGTGTTGATTCAGAACAAGAGAAGCAGAAGAAGAATCTGGGAAGTGCAAATTAGGAGCAATGTTGTTATCCACGCGCTTCACAGGAGGAGGAAGAGTAACACCTTCATTGTTTCTTTTGTTCTGTGTTGTTGTGATAGAAGAAGATTCAGTGAGAAGAAGGCGCAACCTGTATTCAAGAACCATTGCAAGATTTGGGTTGCAAGGGTAAATAATCTCCCTGACGTTGCTGATAAGTTGAGGAATTGAAACAGTGTTTGAACTGTGAATAAGATCCTTCAAAATACCATCGATCCAATTACTTGCTGAAGTAGTATCCTCCATGGAAGGAGAAGAAGAGGAAGAAGAAGCAACCATGTCAACAATATTACCACTGGTTCTCATGTTGGTGGTGTTGTTTCTTTGTGTTTGAGATGGAAAAAGTGGCAAACCTGAGAATCCACACACTGCAGGTAAAGGGTTGTTGTTGTTGTTGTTCTGTTCTTGGATTTGAGTCTCAACAAGTCCTTGGAAATGATGAGTGTAGTTTGGAGCAGAGGAAGAAGGTAGCAACATAGTGGAGTAGTTGGTGGTGACGGTCACAGTGGGGTAATTTGGAACAATACCAACGTTATCTCTTGATGAAATAATATTACTATTAATATTATAATGATAGTTATTATTACTATTAATATTATTAGTAATAGTATTAGTAGGAATGGTACTATTGTTGTTACATGTACCTGCGGCTAAAGTTGTTGTTGTGCTTGTGGTTGAGGTTGTGGTGGTGGCCCCTTTTACTAACATGTTGGTGGTGGTTCTACGAGGAAACCTAGGAGTGGTGGAGGGAGGGTTTGGAGGAGTGGTAGTGGCATGAAGTTCCATCTCAGAAGCCATTCTTTTTCTGACCATTTTTCTTTCACAAGAATGATGAGAATGTTGAAGGTGGTTGTTGTTGTGGTGGTGTTCTTCGTTGCTTGTGGAGTTAGAGGCACTTGTCAAAGGACTAGTAGAAGCACTTCCTCCACCGTTGTTGTTGTTGTTGTTGACATTGCTATCTTCAGTTAAGTTGCTGAACAAAGCACAAGTTGCCATTTTGAAAGAAAGAAAATCGGGGGGTTGGTTGGTTAATTGGTTGGGTTCATAAGAAGGGTGAAAAGAAGGAAACTTTTGAGGAGGGGGTGTGAAGTGAATAGTTAAGAGAAGAGGGGGGCATGGTTTAAAACAAAACCAATATAACCATGTGTGGTTGTTTTTTTGAAATTGTGGGAAGACCAAGGTTACAAGGAGATAACGTTGTGAAGATTTGGACAGTGATTATAGGATTCCCAAAACCAAGCGAAAAAAAATATGTAACACGGTTTTCTATGCCTTTAGGCATTTGGATGGTTGTGATCTATGTTGTAGGCACGGCGGTTTGCGGTTCGTCTTTGTGCAATTTGATTTTATTTATATGTTGCTAAGTATGTTAGTTTTATTTGATGGGGAATGAATGAATTGTGGGTAGGTAGCGTTTTGCAGTTGTGGTCGGATATTTTTATCTACGGAGATGAAGGTAATAAAGTGGATAAATGAAATGATGAATATTTTATGAAAAGAAGGAAATGATAATTATTAATAGTAGTAAGAAGGATGAAGAGAAGGAGCTGTCAAACCTCAGCTCCCAAAAATCTGAATCGTAGCGTTTGACATTTTGCTTTCAAGTGAGGCATCACAAACACCAACCAGCTTTTTCCTCTTGACTTCATCTCATTTCTCGTTTGTCAAACCAAACCACTGCAAAAAGCTGGCACCAAAATCAATAACCTCAGATCACAACACCCCCTACTTTTCTTCTTTTCACAGTTTTACACTTCTTTTTTATATCAACTTATAAAAATATCATCATTTCATAATAATTATATCATACCGATTATTACAAATCAAACAACACTCAATTCTTGTTTTAAACCTTCACCCATGACCAAATTAAGGTATTCATACAACACAAAAGTAATGCCATTTGCCACATGACAAGTAGTCTCAAGATAATTTTACACTTAAACTTTTTATAATAAAATATTTTTCAAAAGATAAATAAACTTTATTGTTATATTTTTCCTGCGATGTTGTTTTGGTACATATATTCAAATGCATTATTTGGTTTAAAAAAGAGAAGAATGAAATTTTATGAGAAAGGAAAAAGAAAGAAGGAAAAGGTATTCAGGTCAAGGGAGGGAAAATTATTTTTTGGTTAAAATAAGGAATAAAGAAGTTTATTGACTGTGGACAAAACCCTAAACATGCTAACCAATCAAGGAGTCCAGTTAGTCTACATGGTTGCCTGTTGTGATGTGTTCCCGCAATTCTTTTATTACATTTTTGTTTACCGATTATATAATAATTGGTATAAAAATATTTTTAATTCAAATAAAAAATAACTATTGTGAAAATATTTTTTAAATCAGTTAAAAATAACTAGTGTAATTAGATTTTATTTAATCTATATATTTTTAATCGGTTATTTTTATGACTAGTATAAAAATATCTTTTTACGTGAATTATAAAAAAATTCGATCTTAAAAAGCCTATAAATTGAATCTGCAAGCTAAACTCCAAATCAAGCATGTATGAAATTTTCTTCAATGATCCCACAAACTTTTGTTCCATTGATGATGTTGCTAGTTAGAAATATTGATTTTTCGTATTTTAAAAAACCAATGGTTAAGATTGATTATCTATAACTTACATAGGTTAGACCAGGTCAGACTTTATAAGGCTTGAGCCTAACCTGGTTCATAATTGTATGGCCTGAGTCTGTCTTGTTACCGGACATGGGCCAAAATTATAGGTCTGGCCTGAACTGTTTAAAATGCTACATAGGCTTAATAGCTTATGTAAAGGTCTGATTTTATAAAGGTTAATAAATAGGCTGACAAGCTTGACTGAAATAGGCCAATATAGACTTATCCTTACAAACTTCTTTTAAATATATGTTGTAAATAGGCCAATAGGCCCTCTTTTACTATTATAATAATTTTAAATTAATAAAATAAGATATTAAAATTATAAAATATAAATATATTTTAATTTATTACATATTGTATTTTAATATAATATAATTTATAAGTCTGATTTTATTTTATAAAACTAATATATATATATATATATTAAGTATATAAATTTTATATGGGAATGTATAAATAGGCAAGTCTGGAAGACCTCAAAGGCATATCTAAAAGCTCAAGTCTGACCTTTTAAATTAAAAAGACTTTTTAAAAAGTTTAAACTTAACTTTTTTATTAAATAGACCAGGTCAGGCCATAGGCCCCTATTAGTCGGTCCGACCTATTCTCATCCTTATATGTAGTAGACATCCACTAGTAATATTCTCTCTCCAAAATTATCATAGTTCATCGAAATGCCTTATTTACCACTCCTTTATTCTCACCTCACTTATAATTTAATAAAACCACCAAAATCAAACCATAATTAAAAAAATCAATAAAAATAGCTTTGATATCTTGGTGATGAAGAGGAAGATGGAAATGCATTTTCCATTATTCTTTTAATTTTCTTCTTGTTCAACAATCTACCATCCAAGTGATGAACTACTCCCTAACTAACAAGAACTTCCTTAACAATGCCTCGCAAGCCTCCTTGAACCTCTCTAATGCATGATTCTTCGTGCCCATCAAATTTCCTTTGACGTAGGCATTAAGATCTCCACTAATGTTTTTAAAAAATAAATAAACTAGTCATTGACCCAATCAAGTTGCTAGTTCACGATTCAATGGTTGAATTGTGGTTGAACAATAGTCCAACCACTATTAATAGGTTAGAATTGGTGAGCAAGTTTTGAATTGCTTTAATGTAGTGTAATGGAACCTCTTCGAGGAAAGGGAGGAATGAAACAATAATCACTATTGTAAATGTAACATTCCATTTTCTACTCAAATAGAAAATAGATATTAATATATCTATAATGAAAAATACTTACTATTAGTTAGTTTATTATTATTATTTTTTATGAATTTTTGGTATTTATATTTAATTATTTGTTTTTTAAAATAAAATAAAATAATAATAATAAAATAAAAATATTTATGTATTTTTGAATGAGAATTTTAAAATGACTTACTTAGTATTCATTGATTAATGAAATTATATTAAGAATTTTAAATATATTTATTATTCACAACTTTTATTTTATATTTTTATATTTATGTTTTTACATATTTATGATTTAACTCTTATTAGAATTTTAAAATAAAATTTTGAAGAAATTAGACTATGGTTCTTTAGAACTTTTTGATCTACATATTATTTATGATTTTATAGGATTTTTTGGAATTTTGGAAATATTTTAATAAAATAATATATTTTAAATAATTTTAAATTCATATCAAGTGACTTAAAATTAAAAATATTTACAAGAAAGTGAATTTAAATTATAAGAAAATTTTCTAAAATCCATTTCAAGTAGACTTATCTAAAAATTATCGGTTTGAATAAAATCTTGATTTTTACCAATCGTAAAAAAATCGAAAGCGTATCAATAATTTTTATTAACAGAAAATTTTAGATTTTTAAAATTTAAAATTTATATTACTTATCATAAAATTAGTGAAAACTGATATAATATTGCTAAATTTCAAAAAGGACTAATTTTGAATATTTAAAATATACCGAGTGAAAGGTTACTATTTGGCTTAATAATTCAGCCGATATTTACTATGCAAAACACTATGCATATATGAAATTTTCAAAAGGTGTAGAGTAACCAGGATTGAATTTTCAAAAAATACACAGTACTTTTATATTAAAATAATGGAATGCATAGTAATTTTTCTTCCTATAAATACCAAAAGTTTTCTTAATATAGTAGTGCTATTGAGATAATGGTGGAAGTAAGAGAGAGAAATAATTTTTTTTGGAAGAAGGTTCTGCTAAAATCCTAAGGTAAGAATATCTCTCTTTTATATTTTTTAGGGTTATTTTCATATCGTTTTTAGAAATCTATTATTATACTGGAAATAATATTATTTTAAGTTACTATTCTGAACAGTAAAATACTATTTCAATAGTACATTACTATTTTAATAGTAAATTAGTATTCAAATAGTAATTTACTATTTACTGTTACTATTTATCTTTACTATTCATGATTTACTTTTTACCGTCACTATTCACGTTTTACTATTTATTATTACTATTCATATTTACTATTTACTGTTACTATTCACGATTTACTATTCACTATTTACTATTTACTATTCAAAATTTACCATTTTTACTTTAAGTAGTAATCTCAATTTTCATCTTGTAAATATATTAAAATGAAATTGGTATGTTTTAGAACTCGCAGACGAGGCGCGCACGGACATATTCACCCGCTTCAAGAAAAAGAGATACAATAATTTTGATAGCGATTAGGCTCTGATACCACTGCTGGCCAAGAGCCTCCTTAACATAAATGTAAATGCCAAAATTGGTGACCATGATTGCAAGAGTAGGCTTGAGGTTGCCGAAAATGCATTGTCTGTATGTTTTGGTGTTTATATTTATGTTAAGGAGGCTCTCGGCCAACAGTGGTATCAGAGCCTAATCGCTATCAAAATTATTGTATCTCTTTTTCTTGAAGCGGGTGAATATGGTATAATATTATTAGCTGAGAGTGAGTAAGAAGATCTCTTAAAACATAAGTGAAAACCCTCATCCCAGCGCTGTAAGTCTCTCTTCAAAAATTTCCCTTTCTGTTCTTGAATCCTGTAAAAAGACCCTTTCAAACAAACTCGAAAACCTTATTGAGTATACCTTTGTCCCGGTGGATGCTCAAATAGAAAGTGTTGTACCCCCTCTTCTGAATCCTTACAATATTTTCAGAAGACATAAATCCAACTTTACCTGGTCCGTAAAAAAGCTTATTTCTACCCCTAGACCTGGAGTAAAAGAAGTCATCCAGACTTCGAAGCTTGATTCTTGTCCTCTTCATGCTACTTCTGCAGAGCAATATGTAGACCTGGAAATAAATCCAGATCTAATCAAATTATGGCAGAAAGAAGGTTATGTTGCACTACATCTAGGTGCAGTTCGGTTAATCCTAACCCTCCATGGAAGAAAAGGCATGCCTGTTATAGCCAGAGTCTCTCTTATAGACTCTACCTTCCATCACTATGAAGATGCAGTGATTGGCACAGTTCTCACGACACTTAATGCAGGAAGTGTGGTTTTAACCATATTTCCAAATTTTAATGTCCATCTAAAAGATTCGACTATTCCACATCGGTTCTAAGTTCAAGTTCAACTTATTAGAGCCCTTCAAGACTCGGATGCATTCAAAGCTACTCTGAATCATCAGATCATATTCAGAGTGCAAGATCATTTCTTTGATCTTCCAGTAGATTCTAAAATCTCATAAAATGCTTTGATGGTGATAGCAAATTCTGAGGAGAAAACTCCATCAATCATCCAGGTTCCTAGGCAAATCCCTAGAAAAGAGTTACTAAAACTCATTCCTATGGAATAGATTAGTGACTATAAGGCACAGAAAAAACAATCAAAACCCTTAGTGTCCACTGAGTCATCATTTAAGAGACTCACTGATGGTAGAGTAAAGACTATCTTCAAGTCTGAAGGAGAATCTTCTTCCTCTTCAACCAATCCAGTCTTCTCAACCATGATGATCACCCTAGGAGAACAGGAAAAGAAAATTCCTGTTTATTCATTTAAAGCTGATGGAACACCCATTTATAGTGACAAGATAAATGGTCACTTTATATGGGGTGTGGCACCTGAGATGTGTGATCCAGACTGTGATTGTTACATGGACTATGATAGCAGCGACGATAATAGCAGTGACGATGATGAACCCAAAAGGAGAAAAAAGAAGTCTCCTTGTAAATCTTCTAAGAAGCCAGAAAGAAGATTTGATCCTGATAATGGACCCTGGGTTGGAATCAAAAAGAAGTACGAGCCTCTTCCCTTCTATGAAGAAGCTCTGAAGATCCTCATAAAACATAAATACCCTTCACCGCCAAATGACCCGTCCTTAGTCACATGGCCTCCACCAACTAAACCATCTCCAAAACTTTTACCTGTACAAAAGTGTAAACCCGTTGAACCACTTCCCAAATAGACAACCATACCACAAGCATGTATGATGTTCTCGTCCACTTCAGCCTCTTATAGTGCAAACTTTCCTTCCTTGGAAAGAAAGGTTGATCCTGTGAAAAAGATACAGACTAGACCCTTTGTGGTTCCTTCTGAAGTAAACACTGATGGATCAACAAGGGCAATTACTCAAGCAGAAGAAGTAATGAATTGGCAAACTGAAAATGTTGTGGCTCAAAATGAATTCTTGCAGAACATGGACAAGAAAATTGACAAGATTGCTGACTCCTTAGATAAGGAGATTAAAAATATGTCCCAAAGGCTGCAAGATCATTATTTCGAAATAAAGCAAAAAATGGCACAGCTTGAGGCAGAAGTATAAAAATTAAAGGGAGAAAGGATCAGTTCCACTTTTGTTGAAAAATAAAGAGAACTAAGAAAGGTCAAAGCTCAGTATGAAGAATTAAGAGGATATGTTTCCTCTAAGAGTCAAAAACCTTCTCTTAAAGAAAGTTCTTTTGAACCAGATCCCTATTTCATACCTCCTTCAAAAATCTTTGCATCATATACTCCACAAGCCATACAAAATCCTAGCCCGTTTATTCCTCCAAACCTTACCTCGAGAAAGTTTGATCCTATTGGGAAAAGAAAGGAACAATTTGTTCCTCCTCCCACAAAAAATGATGAAGAAGATTCTGTGTCAGAAGAATCTCCTATACAAACTCCTAAGCTTTCTTTAATGGTTTCACATAAACCATTATCTTATGTAATGCCATTGATGTATTCCCAAAACAAAGAAGAAGAGTTTGAATCCACTGAAGGAGAAACCTTCTCTGAAGGAGATTGACAAAATACTGAACTAAATTCCACTGAAGTAGAAACAGTGTATGATGAATATGCTGATATCTCAAGAATCCTAATGGTGAGACTAGATGAAACATCTACTCCGCCTAGATTAGATCCCAGAGAAATAAACACCCCTGTTTATACTGGATCTTTATTTTTCTCCATAGATGGAATTCCTCCTTCCCAATGGAATAAAAAATTCCTTGAGTTCAAAGCCTGGATGGATGCAAAAATCGTCCAACATGAAGAATCGTATAAGGTGGTTGAAGACTTTTGTGCTAGAATGACCGGAGTTCTCAAAGAATGGTATCATTCCATTGGTCCGGTAAATCAAGAACAACTCCATAGCCAACCTATTTTAGATGTAATTCATTTTCTCCAATTTCACTTCCTGGGCGACATTTTTATGATTGAGAAAGAAGCCAGAAAAGAGTATTTTGAGATGAAATATTGTTCATTAAAAAAGGCAGATCTCGAAAGACATTATCAGAGAATGTCTCAGAGATTTTATCAGTTAAATGGATTTAATGATCCAAGTCTCAAAAATACTTATATAAGTTCTCTTCCAGAAGAACTTTAAGAAGAAATGTGGAGAATTTTGCAAGCAGCCAACAAAAATGTTATAGAAATGACACTTGGAGAAATTCACCAAGTTGGAATGGTTGCTTTGGACAAGATCTGTAGCCAACAGAGCTTGATAGACAAGATGCTGAACAACCGGAAAAAGTACAAGGGAATTTGTAAGAAGAAGTATCTGAAGATAAAGTGTGACAAAGAAAACTGTATATGCAAAAATTCAAAGCTTCACTCTTCAAAGAAAGAAAAGAAAAATAAGTCCTCATACAAAAGAAAAAAGAAATTCCGATTCTTCAAGAAGAAACCTTTCAGAGGAAAAAGCAAGGGCCAGAGGTGCTTCATCCATAAAAAGAAAGGATACTTCTCTAAAGAATGTCCACAAAACAAAGAGAAAGCAGTAAAACTATTGCACATATTAGCAATAGAAGAGGATGATGATGTTGAATCCCTCTTCGAAGAACAAAGTTCTCCAAACAACAAAACTGCTTTTGCCCTTGAAGAATCTGAAGAAGAAACATCAAGTTCAGCAGACTCTGAAAGTTCAGCCAAGCCTGAACATTTCCCAGTTCTAAGGATCCAAGAAATTCAAAAAGATCCAACAATAGCTTCAGCTGAACTCCCTCCTTTACCAAATCTTGAGGTATACATCCTCCCATCAAAATATGATGTTCCTATAAAGGTGATCGTCTTTATTTACACAGGAGCTCAAAGAACATTCATGAATCCAGCTATTTTACCTTCTCATGCCTGGAAGAGTCACAAACAAAGTTTCAAAGCTGCCAATGGAGAATCATTTGAAACCAATCTGATAACCAAGTCCAAAATTGGAATCAAGATATTTCCAGACTGCACAATTTGGATAAAAATTATTAGGTCAGATTTGCCAAAAAAGACATACTGATCGGAAGAGATATCCTGATTAAAAATCAAAAACTGCAGATTCTAGCAAATGGAGTAAAGCACAAAAGGAATTTCAAGCCTTTTTGTCAAATTCCAAGACTTTCTCTTTGGTAGAAGTTCTTCCTGAATTTACAGAGATCCGAGATCAGTTGATAAAGTTATGTGCTGAAGGCCATGATCTTTTCCAACATCCTAAACCATTGTGGAAAAGAGAAGAGTTCTATGTGAATTTACCTTTCAATATGAATGAAGACGTTAATCCTACCAAAGCTACACACCCGGGAATGTCTCCCTCAGAACTCAAAATGGCACAAGCAGAATGCCAAGAACTAATGAGGCAAGGATTAATTGAACCCATAAAATCTGAGTGGGCTTGCACGGCCTTCTATGTCAACAAGAGATCAGAACAAGTCAGAGGAAAGAAAAGACTTGTTATTGACTACAGGCCATTAAACCTTTTTCTCAAAGATGATAAGTTCCCCATACCAAAGATCAGTTCATTGTACACCTACATCAAAAATGCCTTTATCTTCTCAAAATTCAATTTAAAATCGGGTTTTTGGCAATTAGGCTTAAATCTAAAAGATCACCCAAAAATAGCATTTTGTATCCCAAATGGACACTATCAATGGACTGTCTTGCCTTTTGGGCTTAAAGTTGCCCCATCACTATTTCAAAAGGCCATGGTTTGAGTATTTGAACCCATTCTGCACAGTGCTCTCGTCTACATTGATGACATCCTACTCTTCTCTCCTGATGAAGCTAGCTATAACCAGCTTCTTCAACAATTCCATTCTATCTGTAATAGGAGTTATGGAGTCATGCTCTCTACAAGAAAATATGAGATTGGAACAAAAAAGGTTGACTTTCTGGGAATGCGATTTGCCTAAGGAAAATATCATCCTCAGCCTCATCTTGCAGAAGATCTTCCAAACTTCCCTGATGAAAATATGTCTACCAAACAAATTCAACAATTCTTAGGAATTCTGAATTATGTTAGGGACTTCATCCCTCATATTTCTCATCATACTTCAAAACTTTCTAAGATGCTTAGAAAGAACGCACCACCATAGGGAAAGGAGCAAACTGAGGCTGTTAGATTTCTGAAAGAAGCAACTAAGAATCCTCCGCCATTGAAAATTCCTGGAGAAGGAAAAAGGATATTACAGACAGATGCAAGTGATCATCACTGAGGAGCAGTTCTGATAGAAGAAATTGGAGGACAAAAAATCTATTGTGGACATGCCAGTGGGCAGTTCACCAATGGTGAACTTCATTATCATACCACCTACAAAGAAACTAGTGCTGTTAAATTTGGAATCAAAAAGTTTGACTTCTATCTTCGAGGTTACCAATTTGAGGTACAACTTGATAACTCTTCATTTCCAAAAATGTTAGAGTTCAAAAACAAAACTCCACCAAATCCTCAAATCCTCAGGCTAAAAGAATGGTTTTCAAGATATGATTTTACTATGAAACACATCCAAGGAAAAAAAATCTGATCCCAGATTATTGATCCAGAAAACAATCTTTTAAAAAACCAATCCCAATAATTTCATCCTCTCATTCTTATCCTCTTATCATGATGAACACTGAAATACCATCTTCATCATCATCTTCTCCATCCAAATTTCCCCAATTTCCTCCTGAGTTCAAATATATGAAAAGAGTAAGACCTACAGAGATAAAACTCTTTGCCAGAACTTATATTTTTCATTATTTGGTAATTTCCCTCCAAAAACACAGAATCCTTCCGAAAACAACTTGGTTTAATCCTGATAAACATTTCCTGAATATCTTTGGACTATTTCTTGGAAAACTCTTTCAAGAAGAAGATATGTGGTATCTGTGGTGTGCGACAGTAATGTATAATTATCCCATCATATTTCCTACATGGATTATGATGAATACCCTGGAAACAACTAAAGATCCTGATTACATTTCTTCTCTCATCAAGACTTTTATGAGCTGGTATCAACCTCTGGAAAATGGATAAAAGATTTAAAAAGAGAGATTGCTTTTATGAAAAATAAGATGGATCAATTAAGTTACAGTTTCTACACAGTAGCTTTGCTTCACCGGCCTTATTTTCAAAATCCCCAAACCAAGATGTTATACACTCATAATCAAGTGAAAATTTAGAGGACTTATTCCAAAATTGAAGAGTTCATGAATGATTATAAAGCACCAGATCTTCCATAAGAAGAATTAATGATTTATCTGCACGAAGTTAACATGGCAAATTCAAGTCTCAATGAGATAAATTCAATATGTGCAATTTTAAGTCATGTAGATGTCATATGCCCTCCTGAAAGTGATTGGATAAAGTTGTATGATCGACCCGAAGCAATTCCAGAAGAAGAAATCAAGAAAGTCCCAAAGGTTCCTAGACTATATAAAGCTTACCAGATAATAATGGCTAAAGATGAACAATCCTATGATGATAGGGTTTTTCATTACAAGGAACCAGAAGAAGACTCAAGTGATGAAGATCCGATCGAAAACTATGGGCCCAGTCATGAATGTATCTACAAGGAATAAAGAGACACGTGCCTGAAAAGAATCCAAATCTTATCTCATAGTCAAGATCAAGATTGAAGACTGTAACATCCCAACAATTTCAATCCCATAGATAATCATCTTTAATCTAGATCATTAATGATAAGTTTAGAATGAAAGTTTATAAGTATGACTGTTTGAACAAGTTTTATATGCTCCACATATTGTATATGAGGTGTTGGAAGTGAGGGAATTGGCTTTGAATGCAAATTTCATGGGCTGAGTTGTTAGAATTTTCGTTTTTGTTTGGGTGCTGATACTCTCACTCATGCGAGAAGGGATCTCGCTCAGGCGAGGATCCCCTGTATTGGTATAATGGTCTCTGGACCAATTTTGTCCAGGCGAATGAGATTTCCGCTCGAGTGAGATTTATGTTAAGCAATCTGGGGAGTTACTGGACGAATCTCGCTCAAGCGGGTGTGGCCGCGCTTGAGCGAGCTAGAGAGGAAATTGACACTGGACACTTTTCGCTCAAGCGTGGGTGAGTCGCTTGAGCGAGAGTGTGAAGTCTGATGATTGGTCAGTACTCACTCAAGCGAGTGACAGGTATTGTTTTGCCTCGACCGAGCGTGACGAGTAAATGGGAGCAAGTAAGATTCTGGACCAAATTTCACTCGAGTGGGAACCTTAGAAAATAATTTCATGATGTGGTGAATTTTCGAGTGAAATTCCGAGTGAAACAGGTCAGAAGTAAGACTTTCTGAGTGAATAAAAGATTTGTTTCCTAGTGAAGGTTATGACCGAGAAACATTCCGAGTGAAGGTTGAGAATTCCGAGTGAAGGTTGAAATTCTGAGTGAAGGTTATGTCTTCCGAGCAAGCTACATCCAAGATAGGATCTTCCGAGTGAGGATGTGGATATGATTCTGAATGAAAGGTCTCTGAGTGTGATGTTTCGGGCAGTGGAGTTCCGAGTGGGAATTTCTGAGTTGACTGTAACTCGTTCCGAGTGGAGTGTCTCTCTGTGTGTGTAGTTCCGAGTGATATGGCACTGAGTGGGGATATACGGTGTGAGTTTGTCCAGAAGTACTCTGGCATAACTCCACTCGTGTGAAAAAGAAGAGTAGTCGGTTTTGAAATAATTGCCAAGTGAAGAACCGATCAGAAGAATAGTCGGTTTTGAAGTAATTGCCGAGTGAAGGACTGATTAGGTGGTGAGCCAGTTTTGTAGTAATCTGCAGAGTGACAGACCGAGTGAGTGTGGAGTCGGTCTGGAATGATTTAGCCGAGTGATAGACAGAATGTGAAGGGAATCGGCTCTGGAATAAGTTCGCCGAGTGAAAGACTGAGTGCTAGGAAGCCTCGTTCGAGTGAAATAGAAAGGAGTCGATTTTGGAGTAAATTACCGACTAAAACACCAAACGAGAGATGGTCGGCTTTGGAATTATATAACCAAACGAAAGACCAAATGAGAGAGCAATCGGTTCTGAATGATCCGGGTGAGACATCTCCGACTGAGCCATCTCCAAGGAATGAAAAGCCGACCAAGTGTTTCAAGCATAAACACTTCCGAGTGGATCCCCTTCCGAGTGAAGCAGTTTTGAAAGAGGAGACTGATGAGTTCTCCTCAGACAGACTCGGTAGTGGTCCAATCGGACTCGGTAGTGTCCAGTCGGCATATATCCCCAGAATACCGAACCAGTGGCAGAATTTATCTTTTACACCAATCTTGTCATTTTATACATATTTAATATATTTTTCTTCAATCATACAAGGCTCTAGTAGGTAGACGGTGGTAAAAATCAAAATACAACTTATTCCTTATCTAAAATCTCTATTATTTCCATAATTGATGCACCTAACCTCCAGTCACGAGAAAGCTTGTCCCCCCACTTGTCTTGTGCATTATTAAATCAATACCACACCTTTTCCAAGTCTGAATTCGGAGAACAACAAAAATTAGTAAAAGTCTCTCTTTCTCATTTCCTCCTCTACGTACAAGTCACTCTGATTCGAAGCTAAGACAGTAAGAAGAAAACGTTTTTCAACCAATCTAAGACTCTTCATCAAGGTAAGAGGGGATAGGGTTGTGAATAAATATGGAAGGGCTAGAATTGTATGCTGTTCTAGGATTTTCCAGAATTATTTTCGTAACTTGTTGCTCAATTTTGAAGCTTAAAACGTGTGAATTTGATTCTGACTTCTTCATCAAAGTTGTAGATCTTTTTGTTATGTGAATTTTGAGACCTTAACCAACTAATTTGGATATGTATAGCATGAGTTATAGGCAAAATACTATAGCATGTACGTTTTGGAATATGTATCTTCTATTTTATGTATATATTGATATTTTGAGAATTATACATACGTTGTTAGACTTTGATGTCTTCATAAAAGTTGTAGATATTTATGTTATGGATCTATAGAAAGTGGTTTCAAGTTAAAATGATATTTGTAGCTCTAGTTATGATTAAAATACAGAAGTATGTTCATGCTAAAAATCTGTTGATATGAATTACGAATTGTATTTTTAAAACTGGGAATTTTGTGATGAGAATTAGTGTTCAGTGTCTTCATAAAAGTTTTAGATATTTGTGTTATGAGTAATTTAAAACTGGTCCCATGCCAAAATTATTTTTGTAGCTCCAGAAACGTTGAAAATACCAACATATGTACGTTTTGCTACTTTCTCTGAGATGGTTTAGTATACTGTGAATATGTGATGTTTCTGCTTAGAATTTGAAATTATGGTCTTCATAAAAGTTGTAGATAATTTTGTTATGGAGCTACAGAAAGTGGAATTACGTAAAAAGGATTTTATTTGCTCATGTTATGGTTATGTTTCTAACGTATGTTGCTGTTGTAAAATGCTGAAACTTACCTATAATGGTTATTATGGATGAAAATGATATTTTTTATACGAGTAATGATCTATTATTGAATTATTGAAAGATTATGGATTATTATGGATGTTATTGAGTGTCCTATACATGACATACAGTATGTATATTGTGAACACCTCTTTTGGTCCGGCCCAAATTGTTATGACACCGGACTCATCCTCGAAATTGGGAACACCGGACAAGGCCTAAGTTAACACCGCACCTCAACTCCGTCCATGAGTCCTCATCTTAACACTCCGCCCATGAGTCCTCAATACTCCGCCCATGAGTCCTCAACACTCCGCCCATGAGTCCTCAACACTTCGCCAACCGCCCTCATTTGCACTCCGCCCCCATGAACGGTGTGGAACTCCGCCTCTTCACACACCGTCCCATAAACGGTGTGGCACTCCGCCCTCTTCACACAACGTTCCACAGGGTGTTAGCCAACATCAACTCCGCCCAAACGTTCGTCCTCACCTCAGGAGTACCTTAAAGGCCGATGTCGCGGATCTGACAACAAAAGACGAGGCGAGTCCGGCCTAAGTAAGACGATCTCATGGTTTGACCGAAGTCAAAATGGGCACACCGGCTGGTAGTAGATCCGGACCAGGAAGGAGAACATCGGCCCCTGTGATTACATTGAAAGATTCAGCCGGTGTGAAGACACATGCAATGGTTCTTAAGGCCCCACATCGGATCAGTGGAAACTCCGTCCAACCAATGGCTTTGCTAACCGGTGTCACAAATTTGACAACGGAGGGGTGAGGTCGGAAGATTGTGCGCGATGACCTGGAATCGCACTCCCTGGAAAATGGCAGACAGGGAGGCGAAAGTGGGCAATTAAAAAAAATCCCACTGAAAACCCTGCTCCCCACCAATGGTAATGGCCAGAGCAGCACACCACTACACAGATGGGCGAGTGGGATTTCTGGTTGTCCCAAAACCCTCAGCCCATGACTCAAAGGCCCTATAAATGCCCCAACCAAGGAAGCTCAAGGGGTTGGCCTTCAGATTCTCCCTCTACGCGAGAAAACTCTTCTGAAACTCTCTCTGATTCTTCAAGATCCTTAACTGACCTCCCTACCTGAAACCAGTGACTTGCCCTAGTCATCACAAAAGGACTCCTTAGTTCGAAAAAGGGTTTGAAGTTTTCTTTTCTCACTAACACAAAGTCACTGCTCTCACACCGTCCGTATCCCGAACGTACCTCGTCACCACAGAGCTGATTCCACTCCAACTCCCATACGTTGTCAATCCTTGTCACTGCACAACAGCGTTCACTCCGGATCAACCTCCCACAACACCGGTCGCGACCTTCAGATCTCCAGTTCGGGTCCAACTCCGGTTCATTGTCCCTGCCAGCGTACGGGTTCGAAATCAGTCCGACACCGTCACTGTGCTCAACCTCTCACGTCGGTTCATAGCTCGTCACACCGGTTCCACTCCATTCCTTAGTTCTTTTGTTGTTAGTTCCCTTTTTTTTGTTTTACTTTCCTGTGAGTTTACTGCTTGTTGATTGTAGTTGTCTGCGTACCTTTTAGTTTACGCTATTAATATTTTTTACCCTTTTCCATAATAAGTTGACATAATAAAAAACAATTTTGTAAAAAAACAGTGTCGTACGGGAGCACTCCTGTCTACACAACCCTCTTAGGATTCGTGCACGTGCGAAGAATTTCGCTTTGTATGAATTCCCCTCTTTAATGATATCCATCAACATCTTTCAAATCCCTCTCTAAAATAGCAATATTCAGAACTACGTAACCCTGATTTCTTGATAACTCAAGAATACGTAGGAGCGGGACTTTAACTCCTGTCGGGCCCATCTTTTCTTATTTCCTTTTTTTCCTCTCTGTTGTTGATTTACTGCTTTACTTTTTATATTTCCTTCATAAACTTCCCTTTTTTAGTCACTTCCGTGGAAATCAATTTAGACGTGACGTCTTGTTGGTTTCCCCATAGTTTTGTGCCCAAGCCTCGCCATAATTTCATAGGGAAGGGGTACTTAGGACAAGACGTCCCGCTTATCCCTTTCCTATCCCTATCCTTTTATTCTAGGATGTCCAATTTAGACGCGACGTCTTGATGGCATCCTCTCACCCCTCTGTCTCATATCGAAGTCGAGCTTAATTCGGACAAGAACGTCCCATTAACCTCGCTTTGGCCTTCTATGTCTGTACAGTCCTTTCCTCCATTCTACCATTTTTTCAAAATAAAAGGGAAGAAACCATGTTTTATTTAAGGCTATTTATGTCGTGCTTTCAGTTTTGGTACTGTCTTTGACAGGCGATGTAGGGTGCTAATACCTTCCCTACTCGTAACCGACTCCCGAACTTGAATCTCATTTTTTAACCAGTGCCCTCCTTGAATTTAGTTTTTTTTCCAATGTTTTTCCCTATAAAAAAAAAAAACGTTGGTGGCGACTCCCTGTCTCATTTTTTCTCTCTCTCGTTCGCCGCGCCGTCGCGATCCAGGTTGCGACAGATGGCGACTCCACTGGGGAGTTACTTAAGAGAGTCAGGCCAGTTTGATTGAAAGCGCAGGTTCTTTTTATATAGCCTTTGTTATCTCGGATTTCTTCCCATTGTCTTATTTTCTATTGACTGACGTGAATGTTTGTTTTTTTAATCGTCTTGTTATTTGTTTCGGTGTCTATGTTTTGCATGTTTATTGAACCCTAGGGTAGGAGACCATGTTACTTTTCCGCAAACATTGAACCCTAGGGTAGACGACTTTGTATATTTGTTCTGTGTTTGTTCTTTGTGCAGAATGGGTAAGGTATAAGGTATGGACTGCCCTTCCACACACTACACTCACAATTATTCGCACACACTTATGAGTGGCGCCCTATACCCGGGCCCCAAATGAAGCTTAAGTTAGGAGGGGTTGGTAACGGAATCGTATGGGATGTACTTCCTATCCGGTATTCGTGAGAACCTCAACCAGAGTTCGACCTCTTATGATATACGCACTTAGTGAATTCCTCACTGTTTGCGTCCCTGTCATGATTAGGATCTTGGCTCTGGTGACCTTCTAGATGTCTAGCGGAAGCCACCCCAATGTGAGAAATCCACTGTTAGATAAGCTATAGGTCCCAGAAAAGACTTTCAGAGAAAACCCTGACTTAAGGCACAAAAGGGCAGACTTTACCTTGTCTCATTCTCACTTTCCCTTTAAATCCAAATTGATGAATTGCTTACGTGTTCAGAGGGTTACTTTATTCCAAACAAAGGGTGAATCATTTTCCTTTTTCAAAAAAATAGTAATCCTTTAACAAATAAGCAATTCCCTCACTTTTTGTGTACTTATGAGTCCTGGGTTATAGACCTTCCCAATCGTCAAAATGAAAACAAAATTCTATTCAAGCAGATGTGGATGAAGTTGGGAAGATCCATAACCCGTGCGACTTTAGTTTCACATGAGTTTTGCCGACCGCTACTTCTCAAACTAAAAATGTTTTCCAATAAATTGATGAAGAAGTAGTGGTTCACAAAACATGGCAGTAACTGATTTCTTTCTCCCTCTCATTGCTCTTGCAGGAAGCTGTTTGGAATTTAGCGGGTACCTTTGAGCAATATGGAAATTAACATGAGATCTGATAGTTGTGACACAAATGTGACCGAATTAAGGAAAGTATTGCACCTTAAGGCCAAGAAGATTGACATGGGTAGTCTGCAAACAATGGGGAGAAAATTAAGCCTGACACAGAAAATGGCTTTTACAAGAAAGTATGGAAAGATTCTGAAGTTGTTAGAAGTGGAAGTGCAAACTGAGGCGATCACTGCCTTAGCACAGTTCTATGACCCACCTCTCAGATGTTTCACGTTTAGAGACTTTCAGTTGGCCCCATCTATTGAAGAATTTGGACAAATCTTGGGGATGCCTTTGGAAGGACAGATACCTTATCGTCATCTTGACCATCATGCGACTATCGCTTCCATCGCCCGTGTTCTGAAGACCCGTCCTGACACCTTAAGGGATGCACAACTAAATAGAAATCAGATCCCCGGATTCACTCGGGAATTTCTCGAGAAACATATGCAGGTCCTGGCAGAAAAGGAAGATTGGGAAGCCTTTATGGATGCTCTAGCCATTACCATCTATGGTGTTGTGTTGTTCCCCAACATTGATAATTATGTGGATTATGATGCTATCGCCGTATTCCTAGCTCGCAAGCACAGGCTTGAGAATCCTGTCACGGCTGTGTTGGCAAATGTGTACTGCACCATGGATTTCTGTCACACACAAGGTGGAAAAAGGGTTGTTTGTTGTCTACCTGTTTTGTATGTATGGCTCACATCACACATTTTCCACCAAGTTTGTAGGGCCGAATGTCCGGTTTCTGATCTGAAGCTATGTCAGTTGACAGTGAAAAGTGGGCGCGAGTGGGCCAATCACCTCATAGGGCTCACAGCTGAGAAAGTTAGGTGGTATCCCCAATGGTTGGAAGTTGAATCAATTGTTCATCACTGTGGAAATTACCCAAATGTTCCCCTTATTGGTACGCAAGGATGTATCAACTATAATCCCATCATAGCCAAGCGTCAGCTAGCTTATCCTTTGCTTGGACCACCTGATGAAGAGTCTCTCATTCCTTTCGTCTCATATTACTCGAAAGGAAGCTGTGTCCTTGTTATTCGGGATATAGCGAATGCATGGAAGAAAGTCCACCGAAAGGGAAGAGAGCTGGGGGCCCGAAGCCATGATGTCAGAGGAGAATATTATGAGTGGATCTTGAATAGGGTCTCTATTGTTAAATTACCCTTCAGGAGTCCCCCTCGTCTCCAGGAAAATCCTCCTGCTCCTTCACCTGTTGCGGAGGATGAAGCAACCAAGGCGCTGAAGACCAAAATAGAAGAGTTAGCTGCCAGGAACAAGAAGCTAGAGGAAGACTTATTGAGATGTCAGCAAGAATACACCCTCCAGAAAAGGGAGAACCTGGAGAACAAGCAAGCTGTTGAAGAGATCAGGAAGAAACGAAAGATTGATGAGAGCTACATGATAAAACAAGACCAATGTCTTCAAGCGGCCAATTCTCAACTAAAAATGAAGAACAAGCAAAGTGATACCATCCTGGCTGAGAAACGTCTTCTGAAAGATATGCTGGCACAATCAAAAGAAAATGAGCAGAATATCATGGTACAAAAAGAGCTCCTACAGACACAAGTCCACAAATTGGAACAACAGCTCAATGAAATGAAAAAGGCTTGCGAACAAGAGATAAGTGGGGAACGACAACGCACCGTAAACATTGAGCAAGATTGTCAAGAGACCATACGCCTCTTAGAAGCTGAACAAAACGAAACCATTCACTTATGGATGGATCGTTTTGCTAAGTTGGCGTACCTGGCCAACGGGGCTCTAGAAGATCTCCCATTTTTGCTCAAACAAGCGGAAGGAATTGCTAACCCGGTCAACACTCCTAGGGAAATTGCCACGTTCTTAGACTACTGCAGAGGACGAATTTGTAAAATGAGGGAAATGATTGCCCGAGCTAGGGATGGCTGATTTATTTTCCGCTTTGTAACTTGGCACTTTATGGCAATAATGTACTCTTTTCGAAATAATGGATTCCTTTGTCTTCACAACTATCTCATGATAATTTCCATTCAATGCTTTACTTAGTACTTTTGAACGTGACGTTCTGAGGAACAGTCGAAGGATCCGTCAAGTTCCAACATCGCTTCCCGCGTAACCTCGTTCCACTTAATTTTTTTTTTTTTTTCTCTAATTTGCTTATCTTTTCTAAATTTTCTTTTGTGTTTCTTTCTAAAGACATTACGGGTAAACATTCTTACGGGACCAGGCTCAGGAAGAAACTCATGGCTGACATAGAACAAGAAAATGAGAATTTGAAGGCTGAGCTCGCCCAGGTCAAGGAACAGATGGCCGAGATGGCCAAGCTCCTGGAAAGGAGAGTCACAGAAGGGGGATCTTCTGCAGGGGTTGAAGACGCCCGGCAACAACCACCCACCTCCCATCACGGTCAAGGTCCGGCTACAGGATCTGACCCCAGGACCACCGCACCTCCTCTCGTTGTTCGCATAAGAAGGCCAAATCCTGCAAACACCCAACAACACACCTTTGTGGATGAGGAAGGAAATGTTATTCCCTTTCCTCTGTATGGTTTGCCACACGGATATTTTCCACCACTCCAGGAAGAACCTTGCCACCAAGACCCAGTTCCCATCACTGCCCAGCCTAACACTAATCAATCAAACAACCCACTTGCCCAAGCACAAGCCACCCTGGTGCCACCTACTCATACACAAGCCGCCCAAGCACAGCCTGCTCATACCATTCATATACCCCAAACCACTGCCAAACCAGATACCTTCATACCAAACCCTGACATGTTTCATTCCTACCAGCAACACGGGAAGGTTAGTCAACATACTGCTGCCAGTCCAAATGCTGTGGCTACTACCCAAGAAGAGAGGTTGGAATTCTTGGAAAGGCGTTTAAGGGAGATGGAAGGAACAAGTAGATTTGGGACAGGCACTGCTGCTGAACTTTGTCTAATCCCTGATGTCGTCATACCTCCTAAATTCAAGACGCCTGATTTTGACAAATACAGAGGGTTGACATGCCCGAAGAATCATCTAACCATGTACTGCCGTAAGATGGCTTCGCATGCGTCAAATGACCCTCTGCTGATTCATTGTTTTCAGGACAGCCTGGTTGGGGCTCCCCTGACATGGTACAATCATCTAGAGCGCTCTCGTATACGCTGCTGGAAAGACCTAGCAGACTCGTTCATGCAACAATACAAATATAACCTGGACATGGCCCCGGATAGGGGACAATTGCAGAACATGACTAAGAAAGATAACGAGACGTTCAAGGAATACGCCCAAAGGTGGCGCGAAGTAGCGGCACAGGTTGACCCACCTCTATCTGAAAAGGAGGTGATCACTATGTTCATAGATACACTTCAAACTCCTTTCTATGAGAAGATGATTGGAAGTGTCTCGTCCCATTTCTCTGATATTGTCACTATTGGAGAAAGGATAGAAAATGGACTAAGGACCGGCAGGATAGTCCGAAGTCCATCTGGGATGGGAGCTGCAAGGAGACCTACACTCGGCGAAAACAGGAGAAGAGAAGGGGAGACCAACTTTGTCTCTCACAACCAGAGAAGGAACCTGGCAGGGCCACCTACCCCAGTTAGCCTTTCACCAGTATATCCCGGCGTGTCGCACCCGTATGTGGCAGCTATTCCAAACCATAATCCACCACAATTCAGACCAACCGTTGTACGGCCACCTGCGCCACCACAGATACCACACCAAGCACCACAAGCCAACCCACCGCCAAATATCCAAAGAAGGAACAATGACCGTGCTCCACCCCAATTCGATCCCATCCCAATATCCTATACCGAACTCTTGCCTCACCTCATTGAAAAAACTCTAGTAGTACCCTGTCCCTTGAGGCCATTACAGCCACCTTATCCTAGGGGGTATGACCCTAATGCCCGGTGCGATTATCATGCGGGTGCACCAGGCCATTCTACTGAAAATTGTCTGGCTTTGAAATATAAAGTAAGGGACCTGATTCAGGCAGATTGGATAAGCTTCCGAGAAGGAAGTCCAAATGTGACAACAAACCCTCTGCCTAATCATGAAGGACCCGGGGTCAACGCTATCGGGGAAGATGTGGAGTATACGTCCAATGTTGAGGACATTCAGATGCCTCTAAAAGGAATTCACTCCCTTATGTTTGAGGTAGGGTTAGTGAAGGACAAATGGGACGAAGACTTTGATGATGCCCAATCGACAAAGCAGCAAGAGTTTCGAAAAACTCTCCAAAGGTTTATGGACAGTCACACTATACGAGTCTGCAAGCGCCATGGCGATGAGGTAAATATGATACAGGGACAAACTGGACCTCGGGCCCCAAAACCCCTGGTCATATTTTATAGTAAAAACGCGTCGCTAACACAGACCCCTGCCAGAACTACTATTACGGCACGGCCACCTGCTCCATTCCCGTATGACAACTCCCACGCCGTGCCTTGGAAGTATAACACGGACATAGTTGTTTCCAACCCCGTAATAGTTGATCCGGCGCCTGCTTTGTTGGTTACCAACATCGCCGGTGTAGGCGGAATGACCCGAAGTGGGAGAGTGTATGCGCCTTCGGAGCCAAAGCAAGACAAGACGGCCGTAGAAGGCAAAACCGGGAAGGTTGGGATCGCTGGCGAAGCAAAGAAGGTTGTGCCAGAAGAAGAGACTGGGGAGTTCTTAAAATTTATCCGCCACAGTGATTACCAGGTATTGGATCAGTTGAACTACACCCCCGCCAAGATCTCCTTATTATCTCTGCTGACAAGTTCTGAATCACATCGGAACGCGCTGATGAAGGTGCTAAGTGAGGCGCACGTGAAACATGACTTGCCTGTTGATAAGTTCCAAGGTATCGTTGGGCATATAGTGGCCAGTAACTATCTGACTTTCACGGATGACGAGGTGCCGGTGGAAGGGAAAAGACACAACAAAGCGCTCCACATCTCTGTGAAGTGTCAAGACCATATTATGGCAAAAGTGCTCGTCGATAATGGATCATCCTTGAATGTGATGCCCAAGTCTACATTAGCTAAACTACCCGTAGATGGGGCATGCATGAGACCGAGCTCCATGATAGTAAGAGCTTTTGATGGGACCCGACGGGAAGTCATAGGCGAAATTGAGCTACCCATACAAGTTGGACCCCATATCTTTCAAGTTCTCTTCCAAGTAATGGATATCATGCCCGCCTATAGTTGCTTGTTAGGGAGGCCATGGATCCATTCAGCGGGGGTAGTTCCTTCCACTTTACACCAGAAACTAAAGTTCATCGTTGATAACAGACTGGTAATCGTTTCTGGAGAGGAGGATCTTCTGGTCAGTAAGCCAGTTACTACCCCCTATGTAGAGGCAGCCGAGGAAGCCCTCGAGACATCTTTCCAGGCTTTGGAGATAGCCAACGCCACAAGTATGCCTTTCCCAAAGGTACCGCTAGCAGTAGTGAAGACCATGCTACGAGGAGGATATAAGCCGGGAAAAGGACTCGGAAGAGAACTGGAAGGAAGAATTCAACCTGTCTGTCTCCCTGAGAACAAAAATAGGTACGGCCTGGGATACCAACCTACCACTGAAGACCAAAAAGGGGAAGAAAAAGAGAGGAGAGGGAAGAGGATTACTCGTCATATCGGGCATGCACTCAACACTGCGAAAATCCCCATCTGTGACCTCTACCAGAGCTTCAAGAGCGCCGGAGTAATGTTTCCAGATCAAGTGGCCGTGATCCAGAGTAATCTTGATGAAGGCCCCGGATTTGTGTATGCTGGCTCACCTGGTCAGGAACTGAACAACTGGGAGGTCATAGAATTCCCCACGATTTGTACCATTTCATCAAAGTAATCATGTTTTCTGTTCGATCCTGTAGCTATGCTTCGGGATCTCCTTTTGTAACAATAAAAACTTGTTCGTTTGTTTAATAATAAATGCCGTCAGTTTCCAAATAGCTTGATCTGTTTAGTAACCTATTATTTAAACCTTTTTCTTGCTTGTTTTCCTTTTCATTTGCTATGATACACTGAAAATGCAGATCCGAAAGCGATTCATCTGAGAATATTGAGGATTCGGTCTTATTTCACGATTTTGACTGTCTAACTGATTGCGCCAATGAGGAATATGATGAAGACTACGATCCCTCGCCTGAGTTAACCCGGTTATTGGAACAAGAGGATAAGGAAATTCTGCCCTACTTAGAGATAGCCGAGGTTATCGATTTGGGAATTGGAGGAGTTAAAAAGGAAGTCAAAATTGGTACCTCGTTAAGTAAAGAACAGAGGCAGGAACTGATTGGGTTGTTGAGAGAGTTCAGCGATGTTTTCGCCTGGTCTTACCAAGATATGCCAGGACTGGACAATAGCATTGTCGAACATAGGCTACCATTAAAACCCGAATGTCCGCCAGTAAAGCAGAAGCTGCGACGTATGAAACCTGAGATGCTTTTGAAAATCAAGGAAGAAGTCAAGAAGCAATTTGATGCCGGGTTCTTAGCCGTGGCAAAATACCCACAGTGGGTAGCAAATATCGTCCCGGTCCCGAAAAAGGATGGCAAAGTACGAATGTGTGTGGACTATCGCGATTTGAACAGGGCTAGCCCCAAGGATGATTTTCCCCTGCCTCAGATTGATGTTCTGGTCGACAATACCGCACAACATACGATCTTTTCATTCATGGACGGTTTCTCCGGATACAATCAAATTAAGATGGCGCCCGAGGATATGGAAAAAACCACATTTGTCACCTTGTGGGGAACTTTCTGTTATAAGGTGATGTCTTTTGGTCTAAAGAATGCCGGAGCAACTTACCAAAGGGCCATGGTAACCCTTTTCCATGACATGATGCACAAGGAGGTGGAGGTTTACGTCGATGATATTATTGCCAAGTCTAAAACAGATGAAGGGCATATGGAAGACCTAAGAAAACTCTTCGAAAGGCTGAGGAAATTCAAGCTTAGGTTGAACCCAGCCAAGTGCACCTTCGGCGCAAGATCCGGGAAATTACTGGGATTCATAGTAAGCAAGAGGGGCATAGAGGTTGACCCTGACAAAGTTAAAGCCATTCTTGACATGCCTCCTCCCCATACAGAAAAGGAAGTTAGAGGTTTCCTAGGGAGATTAAATTACATCGCTCGCTTCATCTCACAGTTGACGGCAACATGCGAACCAATTTTCAAGCTGCTCCGTAAGAACCAACCAGTTCAATGGAACGAGGATTGTCAAAAGGCTTTTGAAAAGATAAAGCAGTACTTACAGAACCCGCCAGTTTTGATCCCACCTATCCCGGGAAGACCACTCATTTTATACCTTACAGTGTTAGATGAATCCATGGGTTGTGTGTTGGGGCAACATGATGAGACTGGGAAGAAAGAGCATTCCATTTATTATCTAAGCAAGAAGTTCACTGACTGCGAGATGAGGTATTCTGCTCTGGAAAGGACCTGTTGTGCGTTAGCATGGGCAGCCCAACGTTTGAGACAATACATGATAAACCACACTACTTGGCTAGTTTCCAAAATGGACCCTGTCAAATATATCTTTGAAAAACCTGCCTTAACCGGGAGGATTGCTCGATGGCAGGTCCTGCTAACTGAGTATGATATAGTCTATGTCACTCAAAAGGCTATAAAAGGAAGTGTTCTGGCTGATTACCTAGCTCATCAACCCATAAGAGATTATCAGCCCATGCAGTTTGACTTCCCGGACGAGGATATCATGGCCCTGATTAATGAAGAAGGAGCCCAAAAAGATAAATGGACCCTAAGGTTTGATGGTGCTTCTAACGCATTAGGACATGGAATCGGAGCAATCCTCATTTCACCTGACAGAGAACTTATCCCCGTTTGTGCTCGATTATGTTTTGATTGTACCAATAACATCGCTGAGTACGAAGCGTGTTCTCTGGGAATCCAAGCAGCATTGGATGCCAAAGTGAAGAAATTAGAAGTATACGGGGATTCTGCCTTGGTCATTCACCAACTAAAAGGAGAATGGGAGACTAGAGACAGCAAATTAATTCCCTATCAAACTCGCATTAAGGAGTTGATTAAGGAATTTGATGATGTCTCTTTTCACCATGTTCCCCGAGAGGACAACCAAATGGCTGATGCTTTGGCTACCCTAGCATCTATGTTCAAGGTGAGCAATGATTACGACATGCCTCTCATTGAAATAGCGCGGTACCACGAACCCGCATATTGTCAAATGATTGAAAAGGAGTCAGATGGGAAGCCTTGGTACCACGATATCAAGAGATATATCCGAAATCAAGAATATCCTGAAGGTGCTACAGAGAATGATAAGAGAACCCTGCGACGGCTCGCCATGGGTTTCTTCTTAAACGGTGATGTACTTTATAAGAGAAACTACGACTCTGTCCTTCTTCGTTGCATCGACACTGACGAGGCAAATAAAATCATGAGGGATGTCCACGAGGGATGTTTTGGAACTCACACCAACGGGCACGCCATGTCAAGAAAGATTTTGAGGGCTGGTTACTACTGGATGACCATGGAGTCAGACTGTTTTGCCTATGTTCGTAAGTGTCACAAATGTCAGATATACGCGGACCATATTCACGCTTCACCGTCTTCCCTAAATGTCTTGTCAGCTCCCTGGCCCTTTTCAATGTGGGGTATGGACGTCATTGGACCCATCGAGCCAAAAGCCTCTAACGGTCATCGTTTCGTTTTAGTCGCTATCGACTATTTCACGAAATGGGTAGAAGCTGCTTCGTACGCCAATGTGACAAGGAGTGTTGTGGTTAAATTTGTCAAGCGTGAACTGATATGCCGGTACGGTCTGCCGAGTCAGATCATCACTGATAATGGCATGAATTTGAATAACAAAATGATGAAGGAACTTTGTGAAGACTTCAAAATCCACCATCATAATTCCTCCCCATATCGCCCTAAAATGAATGGGGCAGTCGAGGCAGCCAATAAAAACATCAAGAAGATTGTACAGAAAATGGTTGTGACCTACAGAGATTGGAGCGAAATGCTCCCCTTTGCTTTACATGGGTATCGTACCTCGGTCCGAACTTCAACTGGGGCAACTCCATTCTCCCTAGTTTATGGTATGGAAGCGGTCCTGCCTTTCGAAGTAGAGATCCCTTCTCTTCGAGTAATAATGGAGGCGGAATTAAAGGAAGCTGAATGGACCCAGGCTCGGCATGACCAGTTAAATCTGATTGATGAGAAGAGATTGGCGGCCCTTTGTCATGGACAGCTGTATCAAAAGCGTATGAAACGAGCGTTTGAAAAGAAGGTACGACCTCGACAATTCCGAGAAGGAGACCTAGTCCTCAAGAAAATCTTACCAATCCAAAAGGACATCCGAGGGAAATGGACACCTAATTACGAAGGACCATACGTCGTGAAGAAGGCTTTCTCTGGAGGAGCTCTAATCCTTACCAACATGGATGGAGAGGATCTACCAATGCCTGTGAACGCCGACGCGGTGAAGAAATATTTTGCCTAAAAAAAAAAAAAAAAAAAAAAAAAAAAAGAGGGGTGCTCACTGGGCTGAAAACCCATGGGGCAGCCTAGGCAAAAATTAGAGCTGCTTAATGAGTCGAAAACCCGGAAGGGCGACTCAGGTAGAATAAAAAGCTACAAGTTCAGGCATAAGGACGAGAACTCTTCAGAGAAGGAAAACTGGTCAGGCAGGCGTATCTTTGTCAAAAGTCATTTCCCAGAAGTAAAATCAGAGGACAGTCTCGAAGTCATGAGGAAAGATCCAGATTCTTATCACTCACGGGGAGTCGCTGGAGGGTTCAAAAGGCCTTCTTTCCCTCCCACCTTTATACATATGTTTTTGTTACCTTTACCTTCGTTACCAGTGTACATACTTATATTCAATAATAAAATGAGCTTTCCCTTTCCTTCCCCTGAGTCAACGGCTGAATCTTATAAACGAACAAGTTTTTCTTAAGAGGAAATTTTTGAAATGAAAAGTGATGAAATGAAAAGTCGTGGTGAAGCAAAATGTATCCTGGCGTCAGACCTGGCCCGTGAGAAAGCATAACCAATTCTGTTAATTATGTTCCTGGAAGATAGAAATTGTCTCTATCTCATCCATGAGTTATCCTGAAAGCCTATCTTTCGAGAGAGGTCGCTCGAAATGTCGATTCTTTTGATTACTCTTGCTTCTAACCATCTGTTTTGAAGGGTGATGGAACTACGTCACACAGAAATGAAGAACCTGACGCCAAGGATCCGGACCAGAAGTTTTCCCTAAGAGAAATTAGTAGATTGGCATCCCCAGTGAAATCACAATCGCCAAAGCTAGCACTTCCCAAGTTCTCACTCCCCAGCAGAACCATAATCATCAAAAAACTACACTCCCCAAATCCTTCCCCAGTGGGACTACACTTCCCGGTCAACCCAAACTGGGGCATCTCCCTGAGTTCGTTCTTTCATTCAAAGGGACAGTTCCCCAAGATTTCATCCAATCATGTCAAACTGGAGCATTTTCCCAGGTTTATTTTTCATTCAAGGGGTAGTCCCCTGACAACCTTCAGTCATATCAAACTGGGGGATCTCCCCAGATTCCCTTTCAAAGGTTGATTCCCTAACAGCATGCAGTCATACCAAACTGGGGGCATCTCCCCAGATCTCATTCTCTTTCCTTAGAAGGACAGTTCCCCGATAACCCCCAGGTTACTCTATCCCAACTCACCTAATACTTTCCCAGTGGTACCTTGAAGGTCACTAAGAAGAGTTATCCTTCCCCAGTGGAACTGTACTTCCTAAACAATTCCAACAGGAACATCCCCCAGGCAGCTTCCCAAAACTCGCAGTCAAGAAACCGGAGTACCCCCATCTCAAACTCCGTCAATGGAAAACGGACGCCGATCTTGGAGAAGACCATCTCATACATAAAGAGGTTCCTTGACCCCGGTTGATGGCAGATCCTGTCCGAGGTTAGGGGGCAGAATACAGTAAAGTCGTTTTCATGCTCCACATCGGCATGGACAACGACGTCTTCGATGGTGACATCGGCAGCATCTTCAGCATACCGAGAGGCAATTGTCTTTGGGTCTTCATGAACCCAGAAGTAGGGATCCCTGGCCTTCTCAGCTAGCCAGTTGATCCGGTGTGCCAGAACATTGGTCTCGATAGGGTCAGTCATCACAGCAACACCGGTGGAGGAATTTTCAGAAGCCATTCGGACGGTATGGCGAAGAAAGGGAATACAACTGTAAAAGGCCACATCGTCAGTAAGATATAAATCGGCACTGCTTCCCCCTTCACTAGCAGCGCCAAAGTTAAATGAGGAGCCTGACGATGTGTCAAACCCCTCTGTTTCCCACAAAGGCAATTCAGAGAAACGATGCCCTGATGAGACGAACCGATGTGAAGCTCCCGAAGTTGCCCCACTTTGGTGACTCGGACCTCGGCTCGAAACTCCACCCGGCTGACGCCGGGATGTAATTGAAGGAGGACCGGACAGGACCTCAATAGAGTCATTACTCGAACCGGTGTCCCCCATGACCTATCTACGAAATTAAAGTGAAGTTTGGGATGGCTACCTGCTGAGGCGATGCGTGCAGTTCTTTTAGTGCGAGCCAGGTCGTACACCGGAGGAAAAGCTTTAACGTCGGAGGAGAACTTTGAACACCGGAGAGGATGAACGTCGGAGAGACAGCACTTCAATATCAAGAAAGGAGTGAAAATGATGGATCCCCGAAGTTGCTTTTATAGAGGGAGGAGCGGAGATCCAGAACCTTCCGCATTCCGGCCCATGGCCCATTAAAAAGGGCCGACTTTTGGCATTCCGGCCCAATGGCGCGAATTTTAAATTTTGAAAGAGCCAGTTAGCTGATGACACGTGGGATGCTCAGTCACCCAGTGACGTGGACCACATTTGAGACACGTCGGCTGTTTTAAATGCCACATCATTAAGCCCCACACCGGATTTTGGTCTTGCTTAACCCCTACATCGGTGTTCATATCTTTACTCCCCTTTCACCTCGGAAATTTACATTTCTCTTGTGAAAGAGAGTAAAGAGGGGCATCTGTGAACACCTCTTTTGGTCCGGCCCAAATTGTTATGACACCGGACTCATCCTCGAAATTGGGAACACCGGACAAGGCCTAAGTTAACACCGCACCTCAACTCCGTCCATGAGTCCTCATCTTAACACTCCGCCCATGAGTCCTCAATACTCCGCCCATGAGTCCTCAACACTCCGCCCATGAGTCCTCAACACTTCGCCAACCGCCCTCATTTGCACTCCGCCCCCATGAACGGTGTGGAACTCCGCCTCTTCACACACCGTCCCATAAACGGTGTGGCACTCAGCCCTCTTCACACAACGTTCCACAGGGTGTTAGCCAACATCAACTCCGCCTAAACGTTCGTCCTCACCTCAGGAGTACCTTAAAGGCCGATGTCGCGGATCTGACAACAAAAGACGAGGCGAGTCCGGCCTAAGTAAGACGATCTCATGGTTTGACCGAAGTCAAAATGGGCACACCGGCTGGTAGTAGATCCGGACCAGGAAGGAGAACATCGGCCCCTGTGATTACATTGAAAGATTCAGCCGGTGTGAAGACACATGCAATGGTTCTTAAGGCCCCACATCGGATCAGTGGAAACTCCGTCCAACCAATGGCTTTGCTAACCGGTGTCACAAATTTGACAACGGAGGGGTGAGGTCGGAAGATTGTGCGCGATGACCTGGAATCGCACTCCCTGGAAAATGGCAGACAAGGAGGCGAAAGTGGGCAATTAAAAAAAATCCCACTGAAAACCCTGCTCCCCACCAATGGTAATGGCCAGAGCAGCACACCACTACACAGATGGGCGAGTGGGATTTCTGGTTGTCCCAAAACCCTCAGCCCATGACTCAAAGGCCCTATAAATGCCCCAACCAAGGAAGCTCAAGGGGTTGGCCTTCAGATTCTCCCTCTACGCGAGAAAACTCTTCTGAAACTCTCTCTGATTCTTCAAGATCCTTAACTGACCTCCCTACCTGAAACCAGTGACTTGCCCTAGTCATCACAAAAGGACTCCTTAGTTCGAAAAAGGGTTTGAAGTTTTCTTTTCTCACTAACACAAAGTCACTGCTCTCACACCGTCCGTATCCCGAACGTACCTCGTCACCACAGAGCTGATTCCACTCCAACTCCCATACGTTGTCAATCCTTGTCACTGCACAACAGCGTTCACTCCGGATCAACCTCCCACAACACCGGTCGCGACCTTCAGATCTCCAGTTCGGGTCCAACTCCGGTTCATTGTCCCTGCCAGCGTACGGGTTCGAAATCAGTCCGACACCGTCACTGTGCTCAACCTCTCACGTCGGTTCATAGCTCGTCACACCGGTTCCACTCCATTCCTTAGTTCTTTTGTTGTTAGTTCCCTTTTTTTTGTTTTACTTTCCTGTGAGTTTACTGCTTGTTGATTGTAGTTGTCTGCGTACCTTTTAGTTTACGCTATTAATATTTTTTACCCTTTTCCATAATAAGTTGACATAATAAAAAACAATTTTGTAAAAAAACAGTGTCGTACGGGAGCACTCCTGTCTACACAACCCTCTTAGGATTCGTGCACGTGCGAAGAATTTCGCTTTGTATGAATTCCCCTCTTTAATGATATCCATCAACATCTTTCAAATCCCTCTCTAAAATAGCAATATTCAGAACTACGTAACCCTGATTTCTTGATAACTCAAGAATACGTAGGAGCGGGACTTTAACTCCTGTCGGGCCCATCTTTTCTTATTTCCTTTTTTTCCTCTCTGTTGTTGATTTACTGCTTTACGTTTTATATTTCCTTCATAAACTTCCCTTTTTTAGTCACTTCCGTGGAAATCAATTTAGACGTGACGTCTTGTTGGTTTCCCCATAGTTTTGTGCCCAAGCCTCGCCATAATTTCATAGGGAAGGGGTACTTAGGACAAGACGTCCCGCTTATCCCTTTCCTATCCCTATCCTTTTATTCTAGGATGTCCAATTTAGACGCGACGTCTTGATGGCATCCTCTCACCCCTCTGTCTCATATCGAAGTCGAGCTTAATTCGGACAAGAACGTCCCATTAACCTCGCTTTGGCCTTCTATGTCTGTACAGTCCTTTCCTCCATTCTACCATTTTTTCAAAATAAAAGGGAAGAAACCATGTTTTATTTAAGGCTATTTATGTCGTGCTTTCAGTTTTGGTACTGTCTTTGACAGGCGATGTAGGGTGCTAATACCTTCCCTACTCGTAACCGACTCCCGAACTTGAATCTCATTTTTTAACCAGTGCCCTCCTTGAATTTAGTTTTTTTTCCAATGTTTTTCCCTATAAAAAAAAACGTTGGTGGCGACTCCCTGTCTCATTTTTTCTCTCTCTCGTTCGCCGCGCCGTCGCGATCCAGGTTGCGACATATATCTTTGTCATGAATAATTATAAATGACTAAATTATTGTATACATGAATGCCTTATGGTTTATTGAGACATGTTGTTGAAACAGTAAATCCATGATTCTAAAAATTTTCATATGTGATGTGTCCTTTGAGGACTTGTGGTTTATCAAGTGGTTTTGGAAATATTGATATCATGGTATGTTAAATCGATAAAGGGAATTAAAGGTATTCATGCATCATAAGCATTTGGACGCACCATGGAATTTAGGGGTTCCATGATTGCCTACCCTGGTGGGGGGTTACTCTATGATGAGTTAAGCCCTATTTTCGCTATGAGCCATGGAGTGTAGGGATTCATGGTTATGTTAAGTCCTACTTGTGTACTTCGGTACTTGAGGGCCATAAAGGTGTAGGGATTCATGGTTATACTAATTCCTACTTGTGTACTTATTTTTGCAAGGGCCATGAAGGTGTAGGGATTCATGGTTATGCTAATTCCTACTTGTGTCTCTATGAGACTTTTTACTGCAGTATTCCCACCAAACCAAAATGGATCCAGCATGACATCATTTGACTAAGTTAAAGATTTATTAAATATAAATGAACTTGTTTGGCATATTCATCATATCATTATGGTTTGTTAATTGTGTTTGTGCAATTTTACTTATTTTATATTTATTCTATAATCTGTCTCACTCTTACATTAATTTTTACAGTGCATGCTACACAGAATGACGATTGATGCTATTAATGGAGCTTTTATAATTTATTGCTTGGACTTTGGCTTCATTAAAATATTAATGGATTGTAATAATATTATGTACCATGTACTGTAATCTTCTCTATCGTTTCCGCTATATAAATGTTTTATGTTTTAATTGTTCACGACTAGTATGCATGATAATATTCCGCATTTATCAATTTTTACGTGACCTCAGAATTTAAATTACGAGTTTCAAAATGATTATTTAAAAACATGAAAAAAATTTGTTCCAAAATTTTGGGGCGTCACAAAGACCTTATCTCTTTGTCGGCCACCTTATCTTATCTTATATTATTTTCCACGTGTCATTGTAATATACTGTGTAATCTATGTAACCTTATCACCTTATCTTAAATAGTTTCTAAATCCCTGCCTATAAAAGGGATTCTCTTGTAAGATAGAAAGCAGGAGTTCGAGAGAACAAAAGCCTTTCATGAATAAACTTCGTGTGCTTTCTAAAATATGAGTTTCTAATTTCTCTCCTTTCTTCTGAAAACTCAAAGCGGTAGTATTATGCTGTAGATATTGTTCCGATCAAGATATACAATAATCATAGACATAAAGTATGCTCTACACTTGCCTTGTATAAGGATCCTGTGTATCAGAAATATGTCAGAAAAGGTCCATGCTACGATCCTTCTTAGCATAAATGTAAATGCCAAAATTGGTGACCATGATTGCAATAGAAGGCTTGAGGTTGCCGAAAATGCATTGTCTGTATGTTTTGGTGTTTATATTTATGTTAAGGAGGCTCTCGCCTAGCAGTGGTATCAAAGCCTAATCGGTATCAAAATTATTGTATCTCTTTTTCTTGAAGCGGATGAATATGGTATAATATTATTAGCTGAGAGTGAGTAAGAAGATCTCTTAAAACATGTGTGAAAACCCTCGTCCCAGCGCTGTAAGTCTCTCTTCAAAAATTTCCCTTTCTGTTCCTGAATCCTGTAATATGAAAAGATATAAGAATAATGGGAGGAGTCTCCTACTCCTTTAAAATTTAATAATATTATTATTTTAAATAATAACTGTTTAACTTAAAAATTTATAATAAATTTTAAATTAAGTATCTTGTGTAACTTGATCTGAATACTTATGCAAATACCTGGATAACCTATGCGAACTCGACTGAACTTATGTAAGGACTTGGAATATTATGACCCGTATGGACTGAACTATATACCTATGCGAGAATTGGACTATATGGACCTACATAGACCTATGCGAGGAATGAACTATAAAGACTTAAAATTAATCTTATTAATTTAAATAACCATTAAAATTTGAATTATATTTAATTGATTTGATTATAATTATTAGTATTTGATTATTATTGATGATATTTAATTTTGATCGATATTATTTGATTATGATTGACATTTTTTTATTGTGATTGAGGATATTGTGATTGATAATACATGATTATGATTGATGATCTTGTGATATGAGTTTGAGCATATAGCAAGCATGACGGAAAATTAAAACTCAGTAAGAATTTTCTTACCTTACTCTTTAAATTTTTATTCTAAGAGAAAGTATTTTATCATTATTTTAGTCTTTTATTTCTTATTAGAAATAATTTTCATTAACTTTATTTTTAATCTCTAGAATAAAATCTAGTATTAGAAAAAAGCTATTTTATGAAAATCAGAGGTTGAGATAATTAATTCTTGAATTAAAGAAAATTTTTATAGTTTTAAGTATTCTTAGTTAATGATTTTAAAATATATATATATATATATATTCTTTTAGAAATTTAAATTGGTTTTCCCTAATGAAATAACTAAAGGATATTTTGTTATAGTCGAGATTTCTACTCAATCTAGTTAAGATTCAAATTGGGAAAGATTATGTAAATATGTGAAGTTTTTAAGAGAAAGTTTTGAGATATTTAGGGTACTTCAGGTGACCTAGGGTTGCTCCCTAGTGTCGGGTACTTTCACAATAAAAATTTTCTCAGTCTGACTAGTCTCTAAGTGTTTCCACGCTAGTTGAGTTGTTCATATGCCATGAAGGCATTTATGTTATTATTATTCGGAATTATGGAACAATGTAAACTCTTGGTTGACCCAATGCAAACTAAAACTTTAAGGGCCCATATGCATCAACTGAATGAGATAGTATTAAAAGCATTACATGTCATACATGTAATTGTGATATTCTGTGTGAATGGTTGTGAATGAAAGTATGATTGTTATGCGTATAAAAACCCTACAATTATAATTAATTGTGTATGAGATTATGAATGATATTATTTTATTAGATTGTGAAAACCCTTATGCTTATGTCTTATCTGTAAAGTATTATATTCTGTTTCTCACTCCTTCTTGTTTGAATTTTATGTCCAAAATATATGTTATATGATATATAGCTAGCAGTTTAAGATGAAATGATGAAATTACAAGAGGGTAAATTGGTCTCATCCTCAATCGGATAGGAGAAGAGATGTGACAAGAGTAGGATTCAAAATCACATGGTTTAAAGATAAGGAAATGATTGGTTACAGTCGAAGTAGAGGTATTAAATCTTTAGTTTTAGTTTACTTTAATACAATATTAAGTTGGATAATTGTAATTCAAGGTAAAGGTTAAACTTTAATAAACCTTACTCTTTGGATATGATACTGTAATTTTTGGTCACTTATAATTTTCTGAAAGTTCATTTTATCATTCTGAATAATTTGAAAATTTTTACTTTCAAAATTCAAAGAAAATCATATGTATATACGTCCTTGTATACGCGAGATAGGAAGTGATAAATATATGTGTATATATATATATTTAAAAATTTTAAAAGCAAGAAGAATAAATATATCTCGTGTATATAAAGGGGTGTTACAGTAAGCATCAACGTGCTAAAGCAAAAAGCTAAGAATGAGAAAGACAAAGGCGTCAATATACACGTCCTTTATTCATTGTTGGTAAGTGATAAAGAAACTAGGTTATGTCAAAATATTTTAGAATGGAAAGTGGTTGAAGAATGACGTTGCGACTTCTGCAAAGAAGGTGAAAATTTTAAAAATTAATAAAAGAATATTTGTAATGTCCTCTTATCAATTCCTAGAGTCTATCTCAGTGTGTGGTTAAAATCAGAGAAAAATTTCACGTTGGAAACCTCCCCGACCATAAACGATAAGAACCTAAGGGCTACGTTACTCAAAGCCACCTTAAACCCTCTTAGAAATCCTTAAGTTTTATGCATGCCTTCCTTGTATCACGCTTGAGCGAGAAACCCCTTGCTTAAGCGAGCTAGCAGTCTCGCTTGAGTAAGCTACTTCTCACTCGAGCAAGAATTAACCAAAAACTTCCCATAGAATCTCGCTCAAGCGAGCTTGCTTGAGCGAGATTCTCCCAATGGTCACTTTCATTTTCTTAAAGACTCGCTCAAGTGAGCCCCATCTCGCTTGAGCAAAATCTACAGTGACTTAGCTTCCATGCCAACTTCCTTACACCCTATCTTGTCTAATTAAACTCTGATTTCTATGAAACTTTGTGGGCACCATCTAGAATTCATTCTGAATCTGCAGACGTAGTCCATACTCAAAATTTTATCCAAATCGCAAAGATATATGTAGAAACTCATTTAACACAACATCTAACTATTTCACTACTTAAAAAGTCATTCAATTGCAATACAATTATGAATCTCTTTGCACACACATTTCAATTATACCTAGGATCCCATTAGTACCCTCCAAGGATTCTGGATCCTACCGGAACTCCATTTCACCCTCTCAAGTGGTTGAAGATCACCTATTTCTCACTATAATTTACTTATTATTTCATTCAATCATCATCTATACATGCATTTACATCATAAATCATACACACAATCATAATAACTTGCCCATGATCATGTATTATCACACAAAATGGCTTAGTGCCATATCACAATTTCAGGATATCAATCAACATAGACATCATCATTCACAACACACCACATCATATACTCATCACACACACACACACACATACACACACACACACACACACACACACACATATATATATATATATATATATATATATCCATATGGCCACCAACTCGGCCTTCAATGCCAAAAGCATCTCATCAATATATTCATACTCATAATCTCATCAACTACGGTGCATCATGCATCATTAAGTATCAACTATACATCTACCCACACAGACTATCATTAGAGCTACTAAGTACTCAAACCATAACTCATACTTACATACATATATATATATATATATATATATATATATACACACACATTTACATATTTACATCATAAATCAAACTCCTGGCATTGCTTTAGCTCACCGGGCATTGGTCTTTGCAGCGTCGACAATGTTCCTATCTTTAGTCACTAGAAACCAAAGTAAGCGTGAGTAACTGCCCATATAAATCAATGCCAAATAATTAAAATTCTATAAATGGGAAAAACATAGGACGGCTAGCAACTAACTCAATAACATCATCAATCAATTGTAATATAAGTCTGCATCATCCATTCATCATTTTCATAATTCAAGTTAAGTTCTCAATACTTCATGCACATCATCAATATCATCATATTATGTCATTCACATAAATTCACAACTGAACCTGAGTCAAAATAGTATATATATGACTCTCTAGTATCCAAATACTAACTGGATCGACCGTCAGCTGGGAGTCCTACCTGACTACCTGTGAACCCTGCTTAGTCCACTGAGCCCTACCTGGCTCCCCACCTCACCACTAGGTCATACCTGATGACCACTGGGTAGCTTAACTAGGTCACGCTCGAGCACATAAGCCAAAACGAGAGGTACCTATATTGATCGGCCATCCACACCACACAAAAATCATATATATCAACTTTATCATATATCATCTCAAATAAATTCTCAATTATCTCATCCCGGCACAATGACCATCAAAATAGGATCACAATTGACCACTTAGGCCCATCAATCTCACAACATTTCTCAACTCTTTAATTAATCAAAATTCATCATTTAATTCATTATTTTATATCCACATCATCATCATACAATACATATGTATCAATAACCCTCACACAATTTAACTCTTAATATCATCGTGCATTAGGATTTTACACCATCGCTAATATTATTCCAACTCAATATATCATCATATCAATCACCATCACATCATCCACTAATTCTATAATCATAGCTATCAATTCATCAACCACAATGATCATTTATTCACGTATACATTTATATATACATACATATGTGTATATATATATATATATCTACCTACGCATTTATATGAAATTAAACATCCTTAGCTTAGCCAACCCTTTTCCCAATGGCCAAAATTGGCTTTCATAATTATTTTCATTAACCTATACATTGAGTACACCCTCTTACCTAGATTCCCCATTCTCAAGCTTTCAATTCAATCGTCGAAATTACCAAAACTCACCGATTACCTAAATTCAAGAAATTCACAAGGCAATTAACATTTTCGACCTCCAAAATTAAAACTCGTCACCCCTAAAGAGGTCCAAACACACCATTATAATTTTCGAAGCTTACCTTCATTAGTTTTGACTTCTGCTTTGAGACCCACGTCGCTTAGTAGCTTTCTGTCACTCGGTTCACCATCTACGACACAAAAACAAGACCTCACTCATCATTCTTCAACACCTACTTCCCTTAGAACCATTTTTAAGCTCCAAAATATCATGCGAATGAAAAATCAAAACCTCTCATACAATCCCCATTTCAGCCTTAGAGAGAGAAATGAGGAAATCATGAAATTGAACCCGCCTGTAGACTCACCTCATTCCCCCGATCGCAATGACGTCCTTAATTTCAAGTTTCGACAACAAATCGGTCTTCAATATGGCTCTACATCAAACGACCATGAAAGGGAAAGAGAAGAGGAGAAGCACCCGTGAAATGGTGAGGGAGAAAGGATTGAGAAATTAGTTTCTATGCACAAAGGCAAAACCGTCATTTCACCTATTTTCATTTTCTTTTTCTTTTATTTTTTAAATTCATTTCTCTTTTCTTTTATTCCTTATAAATAATTATATTTTACTTTTACCTCATGTTGATTAATAATTCACCACCATAATTTAATTTAAAACTAATTTTTAAATTAATCCCCCTTAATCAATTTATTTAATTCTCTAAAATGTAATCAATTTAATTCATTTAGGATGTTACAATATTTATCTAAGAAACCTCTTTTAACAAGTGAAAAAGTTGAGATCATCCATGATTCAAAAGTTACAATGCCCATTGAGAATGCACTCAAATGGATGCATACTAAAAAAACAAGTTCAATTAATTTTTTTCCCTGTGAAAAATTTACAAAAAGGATTTAGTCTCCAACAAAAAAATAGTAACTAGTCTTCAATAAAAGGAAATATTAGGTTTTAGTCATTATAGTCCGTCCACTTTTGTTAAATAACGTCATGACTAACGACAGACCTTATTAACGATGTCATGTGAATTAGCGACGGGGGCTAAAAACTATAAGCTTTCCGTTAGAAACTATTTACTAACACATTTTTTTGTAGATACTAAATCCAAAATGTGAAACTTTTATATCTATGAAAAACTAAATTAAGTCATTTTTAATTAATTAATTCATCTTTTTTCTACTTTGATGTATGCTTCTTCATATAAGGTAAAGGTGGTAGCAACATTTCCATCATCAAGGGAGAAAGAGGCAATGAAGGCCCTGTCCAATCCATCATCATTTGTTTATCTCTATAACAATAACCAATAATCACAATCATCATGCTGTCGTACCTCATAAACCCAACCATCAAATTTTCTTCACTAACACAACATCATCACCACACTAAGCCTCATTGTGAACCACCCCTTCTTAGGTTACCTTAAAAAACTAAATCATAAAGCTTCACCCATTCTCATCATCACTAACTATTCACTTAGCCTTCACCTCAAAAACAAAACCTCCCTAAATCCTCTCTATCTTTCATCAACCTTTTTTATAACAATGTCCAAACAACCAACCTCAATCATCCACTAAGACCTGTATTACTAGAAGCCACCATTACCACCTGTCATCATTTATCTTTGTATCCTCCAAGATTAACCAAAGAATCCAACCCTTATATCTCAACCTATAGAACTCCATTATAATCGCTCCTTCATCACCGCCAAACCAATATTTTAGTTTCATTAACCACATCAACCTTAATACCTCATATGAAGGTAAAACTTCACCAAACACTCACTTATTCAAACATAAGTATAAGCGCAATTACCTCCACCATCTTCTTCCCAACCAATGAAAGCAAGATCATCCTTACATGTCCCTTCTCCGAAGAAGCTTACATCAAAGTAAGAGGAACAAAGAATAAATGATTAAGTAAACCTACCAATTCATCCTTATGATCATGGACCTTGTCCCTCAAGATTTCTAAATGAGCCTATTAGTCATAAAACTAACTTCTTTACCCATAAAGCAGTTAGATCTCCAATGTAGTTAACTATTAAAATTTTGTTACTTGTTGGTGAAACTTTAACAGACACATGGTAAAATTTTGTTACTTGTTGGTGAAACTTTAACGGACACATGGCATGCCATATATGTCAAGAAACATCATTTTATAATGCATTAAAACGTTGAATGTTTTAAATAAAATAAAGATTATTAAAATGGCTTATATATTTCCCTTCCAGGCCTATAATGATATTCTTCTCCATCTTCACTTCACTCCTTCATATACCTAATGTTTATCTTGGTGATCCACACTTATCATATGGGTTTCGAGCACTAACCAAATCCCTTGGGGAAGGAGGGATTTTTGACATGCCTGAACTATAAGGTATGATTGTCATGTTTACTTCATTTCTCAAACCTTAACTTTACTTTTTACCCACCTTCTAAAATTTAATGTTGTAGTAAACATGTGATGGTCTCTTTGCTTGGCTTCAAGATGGCAATTTGGTTGATAATGATGAAGAATGAAAGGTCACAATCATGAACAAGCTTGGAGAAACTGAAGAGAGGGTGATGTTCAGGGATGTGTTTGAAAATGAAATGAAGCATGTTGTTGGTGTGTTTGAAATTAAGTTAGGAAAATGCAACAAAGGTAATGCACATCGAGCTGAAGGAGGTTAACATGGAGGCTCAATCAGAGGTTCACAACCTGAAAATGGTTATATATATATATATATATATATATATATATATATATATATATATATATATATATATTAAGTTTTCATGATTATTGTTAGAGTTTTCAAAACAAGTCACGCCCATCAGGTTGGCAAAATGGGTGAGCTTGAGCATTAAAAAAAGCCTAAAATAAAGTCGTGTCTTTTTAAGTCTGATCCGTATGTAGCCCGCAACATGTTTTTTGACTAACATGAAAAAACTACTCTCTATATTTTTTTTACTTGAATTGGATGTTGTAGCTGATTTATGCAAAACTTTTAGTATATTTTTAGTGGTTGTATTTTTTGTAATTTTTTACAAACAAAAGAAATAATGTAGCCTATCAAAAGGATGTAGAAGTCCTCCCAAACGAGTATTTCGTCAGGTTAAACCCTAAAATTGAAATCTAAATTCAAAGCAAACCTTTTCGGTCTAGCCTCAAAAAACCCAAACTCGCCATGGATTGGATTGGGTAGCCTATTTTGACAACTCTAATTGTTGTTATCATTATGATATGGTTGATGTGTGTGAAAATGCAAGAGGTGTTTGGTAGTGTTAGGTGCTGTTGATTCATTTTTGCACATCATTGGCACTATTTAGTATGGGAAATGAGCCATGTATTTTGTCATGTACACTATATTTTGTATGTTAGAAATGACTTAATTAAGTTTGTAGGCCTTATAAAAGTTTTACAATTTAAATATGGTTCCTAAAAAAATGGTCAATAATTAGACCCCAACAACAAAAAGATATTAGATTTTACTTATGATCTTTAATCCACATACCTGACATTGTTGACATGGATTGTCACTAATTAGTCCATTAGTATATAATAAAAGTGGGTTGAAGATAGGGAATAAAATCTAACATTTTTTATTTGTAATTAATTACTACGTTTTTTTTAAGAACTAAATACAAATTGTGAAATTTTTATGGAGACAAAAAAATTAGTTAAACCAAAAATAATAATAATTCAAAGGCTGGTGTTATCATTTTAAAAAAACAAGTTAAGATTATTTCTTTAGAACAAACTCTAACTAACATGTACTTAACACTCAAACTTAGTTTAGTAAATGGTTGGCTTTTTATTTTAATATGAAATTGGAGTTAACGTGACAAAAGAAATACAGAGTCATTTTTTAAATGGTATATGATTCCTGTCCTAACGAAAACAAACAGGAATTAAGTTGTACTGAGGAATTAAAAAAACAGTGCACATGAGTTGTTATACAAAACATTCTGGACTATCAAATCAAAGATTTCGATGCCATGTCAATTACATATTTATTTAACTCCTCACCTTTCCCTTTCTTTCCTTTTCGTCTGTGACTCCATCCAAACACATTAAACAATTATAACATTGCTTGCTTCTATGGAAAGGTGCACCCATCCATGTTTCCTATGCAACACAACATTATAATATGTCCTATAGTTAGGATATATAATTCTAATTTATCTAAACTGTAATTAATCTTACTTATGATAAAAAAATTCTAAAAAATAAATTATTGAAAAGTGTATTGATCTTGTAAAAAATAATTTTATATTATATTTTAAATTCTTATCAATATGTAAGCTTGCATAAACTAGATAACTGTATATAATTATAATAACTTATCTCTGATATAATGACTTAAATAGCGTCTCTTTTAGAAATTATTATAAACGATCCTTTATTTTATAATTTTGACATTGTATGTATATACATATACATATATTACTTTAAAGTGATTCACGTTCACATCACAATGAGTTCGTTTGTTTAAACTTATTTTAAGAAATATATGTTTTTTAATTAAAAAATATTTATTTTAAATTTTGATATGTTTGTTTAAAGTTTTTAAAATAAGCAGAAGCTGAAAATAAGTTGATTTTTGTTTATTTTAAAAGTAACTATGATATGTTTATTAAAAAAGTGCTTGTAAAAAATACTTTTTAAAAAAAATGCTTAAAAATAAGCTTAAACAAACGAACTAATATATATTTATATAATCACTTATGTCCAACTTGAATTTTTTAACAATTGAAAATGAAATTCCCATATTAGAGTTTGGGGGATTAAAAGCATACTATGGTATAAGTGGAAACTAATTAAAAATACAATTGAGTTTTGGAATATTCTTTGATGTATAATCAACTTATACCTTAAAACTGTCATAATTTTCATTGTAATCAACAATCCAAATTTCTAAGAATAGTTTTCTTTTTAAAAGTGCGTGGTTCTTTGAACCAATATTGTAATATGATACCAATTGAAAAAGGCATGATTGTATTTAACTATTAGTTGACCATAATTAAAATTTGATTTTGAATATAATTCAAGACAGAACTCAATCTTATTTTAATTGGAATTGTTAAGTACACACATAATTAGGCTTAAGATCAATTTGTTTGGACCAATTTCGACCTAATTTACACATTTTTTTCATGCAAAAATTCACGTTAAGACTTGAGTGTTTCACAACATGAGAAAAGCTAAAGTAACCAGCGATAGCGCATGCATAAAGCAAAGTACAAAAGACGATGACAACAAATTTATCTACTATAGTTAGATGAATAGCATAGGAATTAAAATAAAACTCCCTTAACACATATATTGTAAAAAGTTCATTTAAGAAACTTTTATCAATTGAAGAAAAAGTTTATTTATAAATATCATTTATATATGACTTGCGATTTTTCACTTAATTAACACGAATTTCAAACATGTGAATAGAAAAGTAATAGTTAATTGGTTATATATACTAGGCTTTTTACTCCCACACATTTTACAGATTTAAAAGAATAAGTAATAGTTTATTTTATTATATTTAGGAGCGGTGCTAGATAGTTTATTTTGAGGAGCCCAATATAAAAATTTGTTAAAAATATTTTTAGTATTAATTACATACTATATTAAGATTGATATTAAAAATATATATAATTGTCAATAATCACAAAAAATATAAACAACAAAAACTAAAAGGAAGAAAGAAAATTGACCATCATTATTTTACAATATATATACAAAGGAATTTTGAAATTTGGGAAGACCCTGCATCCCTATATTATTTATATTTATGTTATTGGAAAGTTTTTTAAAATTTATCTTAAATATATATTTTAATAAGTAAAATTCATTGGCTTGTTTAAAACAATTATATTTGAAGTGATTATTCGATATCAATATGATTATTTAAAAATTATGATTTTAAATAAATTTAACATACTTTATTAAAATCATTATTTATTTTAAAGAAAATAAAAGATAATAATAATAATTTTGTTAAGTTATGAATCATAATAAGGATTTCTTTTATATCATTCATTATTTCAAAAATTTAATATCCTAAAAATTTATTAAATTAATACTCCATCTATTTTATAATATAAGGCATAAAATTTTGAATCTTTTATTTTTCAAATTATAATTCTGGTGTATTAAATGAACAATTATATTAAAACCCTAATTTATTATATATCTAAATTTACAAGATAAATATTTACTTTTATAAGTTACTATTTTAATCATTTTCTTTACTAAACAAATACAAGACACTAATCAAAATTAATTACAATCAAGAGAAAGGGAAAGCCAAGAAAACTCAGAGGACTACTAAACATAACCTCATCATGTATTTGAAGACTTAGTTGACTTCTTGATTTGCATGCACCCGGACAACACAATCAAACGATGCCACACGCTCGAAGATTTGATTAACCAAATAAAAAACAAAAAAAGGATAGGTCACAAGGTGCCCTTTATGCAGATACACACTCATTGCTAAAGAGTCCAACTCAATAACAAATAGATTGATGATATATCACCCAAAATAAATACTTCTCTTTAATCTTAATGATTTGGTCAAATTGTACCTTATTAAATGGATTCAGTTTTAAGTGAGTTTTGAAAGATTAAGATATTAACACTTAATTTATATATACATTTATAGTTTCCTAAACAAATTAATTTATAATATATGTTTTAAGTTTAAATTGACATTAAGAAAATATAAAATCCATCAAACTCTTAATATTTTCAATTTCATATAAATAAAATCAAAATAAATTTAAATAGAAATGGTGATCGGAGAAGGAAGGGGCAAGTAGTGTCTCCCCTACTCCAAACTCCATAAAATTAAGGGGATATTTGGTTTGTAGTTGGGGAAACAGAGTTAGGGAAATGGAAAAATCTAAAAGTTGATATTAATCCTTTACGTCGTTCAAAACAGTCAAAACTTCATTTAACCGTAGGATATATTTTCTCCTTCCCACCAAACGTCCTATAAACCTATCATGACCTCAAACCAAGTTGGGGTCAGCAAAAACACTACAACCTTGTCCTTATTAGATTTTGGGAAATTCATCTTGCAATGCTCACACTTAAATAGTAGGGGAGCTCATTTGATTCCATGTCTCCTTCCACACACACACACACACACACACACACACATATATATATATATATATAATAAGAGAAAGACTTTCTTAAGTTAGATTGAGAGGATTAAATATGAACGGTTAGATATTATCATGGTCGAGATTAAAATATATTTATTATGTGATTTTTTTAAAAAAAATCATATAACTTTTTAAAAGATACTGTGATTTTAAAAACATTTCAATCATGATTATCCATATATGGTTATATGACACAAATTTACTGCTTTCACTCTTACCTAAGAATATTTCTCATAAGATACCATGTGTGTACACACACCCTATCTTTACCCTAATCCTTACCTTACAAAATTTTATTTTTTTAATTCATTGTTTGTATTTTAGGAAAAACTTAAAATTATAAATAAAGTTTTCTTAAAATAAACATCAAAGTATGCAATTTGATACGACATATAAAAAACAATATAAATGCATCAATAAAGTCAAATATCAGATAAAGGACTTCTATATCAAATAAAATACAACAAAAAAACAACATAAAACTAAGCAAATATAAGTAGCCCCACAACGAAATCAGCATAAAACTAAGCAGATCCAAATAGCAACGTAATTTGCAAAATCAACGTAAAACTAAATTGAATAAAGGATTATTTATGGAAAAAATATTACATAGTACAAGATTGTCATGTCATTTATGATCATATCTAATGGATATTTGATCAACATAAGAATTAATAAAGATTCAAAGAGATAAAAGACAATATCATATTTATTAATATCACTTTATAATTAATTGAAATCAATAATTTAGACTATGTAATAACTAGCCAGAAGCATATGGATTATAAAAACCCAACAACTACAAGTTTATAGAATGAGGGTTCTTCAAACACATTTCCACATTCCATTTCACCACATTCAACATCCCATTTATGAGTGGCATTGTTAAATATTAAAACGAAATTATTAAAATAATAGTTCATTATTTATTTTTAAAATTTGAATAAAATTACCTTCACCATCCAATTGTATAACATTCTAATTTAAAAATTATTATTTTTATAAACAAAAGATAATATTAAAAGAGGTACAAGAGGTATCTTAACTCATATACAAAATCAAATAATTACAACCATGTATGACATAATACAGGTTCCCTATACCATTTCATAGATCCTCTAGAAAAACCTTTCATTCGAGACTTAAGCCAAATTAAATTGTATCAGCTCAAACATTTTTGAAATACAAACACCCTCAGTCCTAAAAATGACATTATTACGACATTCCTAAATCGTCCAAACAGTAGCAAACCAAATTGCCCATGTTTCATTCTAGAATCAACACCGAGACCCAAAAAGCCTTCAAAATTTGCTTCACACTCACCAGGCAACACTAGATAAAAACCCAACTAGTCCTATCAAATTTGCCATAAAAGGTAGGAGATCTTACAAGAGAACATTAAGTGAAAAGTAGACTCAACACACTCACTACATAAAACACATAGCAAAGAGGAAGTGTCCATAGTAATCCTACGAGCAACTAAATTTAACATGGATTGTATTTTGTCGAACAAAAGTCTCCAACTAAAACCCACCACCTTAAGAGGAACTGTATTAATCCAAAACAATCCAACAAAAGAAGGTCCCTACACATCTAGATTATGACGGATGATGTCGTAAGCTGAGTGAACAGAATAACAACCAGAAGGATCTCCCGGCCATGATCAAGTATCTTTAGATGTAAGACGAACACCATCAAACTCATTTAACATCTTATGTAGATTTGATAACATTTCGCTCCCAAACAAATAACTCTCTTCGCCATCTTAAATCCTAAACCCATTTATCTCTTCGACCCATCTCAGCCAAAGACGCTTCCCTGTTGAGAAGAGACTAAAAATAACCTTGGGAAATAAGACTTTAGATTTCTATCCCCCACCCAACAATCCAAACCAAAACTGAATAAGTAAACCGTCCCCTACAATCCTTCTGATATTATCTCTAAACCACTCCCCCACATTAGATTGTTTTAAGGCACTCCCTAAATCCCTCCACTATCTAGATCCTTTTTTTAAACACCTCCGAATGTCCCTCTCCCCCACTCGCGTGCTTGCTCCCTCTCTATAGCCCTCACTCTCGGCAACCCTCCACCACCACATCCATGCCATTCTCCATCAAACTCTCCACCCATTTCACCTAATTCTTCAATGGTAAGTTCATGGCTTTTAATAATTTCCACTTTATCATCCTTCATCCCACGGGTTTTCTTTTGGCATGCACTAAATTTGAATTCCCTCTCTTCTCTTTCTCTCTAGGGTATGGTAGCATGGGAATTGCTAGGTGAAGCTTGAAAACCAACATTTCACGTTTTGGAGCTTCAAGGTAAGGCATAAACCCATATCCAGGTTTAGTTATAATTGATGTTGTGAGGTGATGTGAAATCATGTTTGATGCCTAGGTTTTGCTTAGAAACTTATATGTGTGTGATGGTCAGGTATTGTGAATGACAATGGGCCTAAAATAGTGTTATTAATGAGCATTTGGTGGTAAATGTACCCTAGTGTTGATGTTGAATGATTTAGGATGTTGAGTTCATAAGAAATCATATTAACAAGTGAAAATAAGGAATTGAATAAGTGATCTTTGGATTTGTGAGGTTTTAAAGTCTCCAAATAGGTTGTATAACTTATATTCCATGTTTGAAATGTGGTTGTGATACCTTGGTCCTAATTGAAAAGGATTAGGATGGTTTAGAGTGGTCATATAGCGTATAAATGACCAAATTGTATTTTACTACATAACTCCCTTATTTTGAGAATTTTTGGGTGTGGTTAGTTCCAACAGGTCATAAATGATGTGAGTTAAAATTTGGTGTCATTTGGAGTTAAAATGAATAAGTTAAGGGGTCTGGAAGTGAGTTCCGGTTTAAAATTTTATATATTTTGCCAAATCTGATGATACACGTTTTAAGTGAGGATTTTATATGGTATTTAAGTGATGTATCCCTTGTATTTCAATTGTTTATTGCTGAAGAAGTTTCAAACGTAAAAAAAATTACCCTGATTTTATCAAATATTAAAATAAACTTTAAAAATTAATAAATAGATGAAATTATATCTCTGTAACTAGTAAACTATAGACCTCAATTGAATTAGCATTAGCATTTGAATCATCATCTCCTATGGAAAGAGACATAATTTATATGAAATTTAAGAAAGAAATTAAATTTATTGTATCGTGACCAACCTTTAGTCTACTGCAATGAAGACTAAGGATGTCACCCAACAATAAAAAATGCATATTTAGAAGCAATAGTGGAAATTGGATTAGATATGTGTAGTTAATAGGATAACCTCATCCACCGAATAATAATCAAGCTGCGTTTTCACGTATGGAATTCTTAATCCTATCAAATTTGTTAGATTATTATCATTTTGATTAAACTCATTGTCATACGTTAAAAAATTAGTGATTAGAAGTTGTAGAATATAAAAAATGTAAAGAAAAGAAAAAGAAAGCAAAGATTTTGTTTTGTCCTTGTATGGATTATGGAGCCAAACAGTAAACTATGTATGGGACTGCTAAGAGAGAGCCAAAAGGCAAACGTCTTCGTTATACGAATAAAAATAAAAGGCAAATGCCTTTTGAGTTGAATAGTACATCGCCCCCACCATTTATTTCCCTTCTGCCAATTCTCGTTTCGCGTGCGCCCTCCACATAATTCCCATATTTATCCTACACTAAATTATTCAGTTTAAAAAATAAAAATTGTTTAATGTAGGTCCTGTCCAAATTAGAGTTGTTTAATGTAAGTCTTAGATGCTGATAATCTAGTGTGATCCTAATCCTTAACTGGAATCTTTAAAAATCAAAACTAAAGAGAGTTTGGTCTATCTATAAAGAGTGTCATGAATGTTTATAACTGTGACAATTTTATTTATTTTTTATGAATTTCGTATTGATATACTCATGCTGAACAACTTCAACACCCCATATAAGCTCACCAACCCTTACTAAAATACGTTCACCAACCCTTACTTAAATTTCAATCTAAAATTGATTTAAGTGTGAAAGTGTTAGAAGTAACATTTTATAGTGACTCAGTTTAAACAAATGTGTAATTTTCCATTTAACCGGTTTAATCCAGCTGTTAAAGCCTATTTTTATAATCCTACTTGAAATTATATAAACGAAGATTTTATATCCACTTTTTCACCCCACCTTTATCCGTACTTGGCTAGGTAATCCTCAATGTAATTATTCTCTCGAAAAGAATTAATGTACATAGTAATGTATTAAAGATTTGAAGATATGGTTAAGGATTCATTTAGTTTCCAGTTTAATTAACCTAAAAAGATTTTAATTAAATAAAATTTTAATTATCTTAGATAATATAAAAGATGAATATTAATTTTTAAATTTTTTTATTTAATAACTTTATTTCTTAAACTATATAAAGCAAATAAAGTGAGGCTATGTGTAGAATAATGTGTCTGTGCAGTGTCAGTGAGAGTAAGGGAAAGTTAGGCAGCACGTGAGAGTTGAGAGACAGACACTCGAAAAAGGCCAGATTTTGCTCAGAGTAATATCACCATTCAATCAACGACAACACTATTATTATCCTACATAAATTTATATCCATCAATTTTTTCACCTCTATCCCCTCCATATATAATATTTAGGGACCACGCAAAATAAAATGAATCCAAAAATATTAAGTTTAAATTAAAGAAAAATTATATGTTTTTGGATGAATTGAACTATAACAGGAAGAAAAAAAAGTGATTGCATTTTTTTAGTTAAATAAAAAATAATTTTAAAAAGAAAAAAATATACTTATTTAATCAATAAAATCATTATATTGAGAGGTAATTGTATCCGAAAAAAGAAAAAAATAATAACAAAAATCCACCTAATGAACAAATTCTTAGGTGTAAATTTTATTTTGGGGCCCACTATGTTTTAATATCTTTTTTCATTATATTCCATCCAAATTAATCAAATTTTAAAAATTCTACCGACTCTTTTAATGTAAAATTTTTCCCTTAATACTTCATCCAAACAATATCTAATTATATTATTTAAAGAAGTAAAAGTATACTTTTAAAAAAAATTATGTATGGATCGTTTGTAAATCAATGGATTAATTTTAATAATATTTTAAAATAAAAAAGTTTTACTTTACTTCCTTAACCAATATCTCTCGTTAACATTTTCCTAATATTTAATTCAAAGCTGAAATAAACTGGAGTAGGGTTGAATTTTGTATTGTTTTAGTTAAATAGTAAGAAGTTAATAAAAATGTTTTTTAAATATTAAATTTTATACTTTTATTTAATCATAAATTTTGTATAAATGTATTTAATTAAATGTTGAATAATTACTATAAATTTATTTCTAATTAAAATCAAACAGTAATCTATGTGTTCCTATTTAATCCAAGAATTTAATTTTGATACACGATTATTGTAATTTTAAAAGAAATTTATAGTTGTATAACTTATGAAACAATATTCATTTTAGTTTTTTTATTATGTTTGTAACTTTTGATTGCAGTTTTACAAATATTAGGAAATAAGAAGAGTTTCTTAAATTTCATACTAATTGTTAAACACATACAATTTGAATTTCTTCTGTTCCGAGATTTTTTACTAATTCCTTAAAACAAATATTCCAGTTCATATGAAAACAGGAAGTAAAATTTGTATATGTATGTGATCCAAATATCAAATATATAATTAGTGGTGTAGTTGAGTGGATGGGTCATCATGCTTTAATTAAGTATCAAGAATTCTACAAATATAAGATGACTTTAAAATTCTAAATAAGTTATATGTTCTAAGAGAAAATCTAACATAAATGTGATATTTTTATTAAAGATTAGCATATGCAAATGTATTCTATATATTAACATGGTTGTAGTTGTAGCCTGTGATGATAACTAGGTGAATCAGTGTTAAATTTAGGTTTCTATGACTTCAACCTCATGAAAATTGGGACGAGTTTAAGTGTGGGTTTAAAAAAGACGACTTTAAAATTACGCAACCTAAGTTCATCTGTGCAAGTCCACGTCAAGTGTGGGAAACTCACAAATTTCACATATTCTAAAAAAGACGACTTTAAAATTACGCAACCTAAGTTTACTATTTTTATTAATTTTAATAACATAGATATATATATTTTAATAAAAATGATATATATCTAATACTTTCTAATCAAAGTAATATTTAAAAATAGTCCTAAAAATAAAATAGTAATACTAAACCTGACCCGGTGTGAATACCGTCCAGTAAACTAGCTATACCGAATATTATTAAAATACCAAAAGTACTTGTAAAAACATGGGCAGAACCGGACTGACCTTCAAGAATGCCAGTATTGAGATCTTTCAGTACAGAATACATGACAAAGACCCTCGTCAAAAGTGACAAGTGGGCAACTTGTGTCTGCCAAAAGTTGCAGACCTTGCCCCCTAACACAATTCAAATCACCACTTGCAATTAAGGAGAAAGACTATATAAAGAGTTCATTCATTAAGCCATAAACACACTGAGTAAATTATTGAACTACTCTGTAATACAATTTTTCTCCGTTATAACCGTATTGACTTTTTTGCAGGTACACCTCTGGTGTGGTCACGTAGACAACGACGGGAATTAACCCATTACTTCCTTAAAACACAAAGAGCTTGGTGTTCCTACTGAACCCAAGTTTACAATACCCTACTCCCACTGAGACGGTGTAAAATAGAGAGAGAGTGAGACTTTCAATACCGGTTCGAAAGTTAATAGTTTTGACCCCGTACACTGGTCAGATCAAAACCTAAAAGTTATTTTAAAAAAATATATTAGTTTATAATTATTATTAACTATTATTATAATTAAAATTGATTAATTTTTTTAATGGGACGAGTTCAGAACGGTATTTATTTTCTTAAACAAATCTCATCCTCACCAAAATCAAATCAAAATCAGATATTAAACCTAATAAAAATAGATTTTTTAATCAAAATCAAAACAAGTGTTAGTTGATATCCATAGTTTGGAACCCTACCATTACCATTGCTACTTTAGCTAGAAAAAAGTTCATTCCTAAATTGTTAAATTGCTATTGAAGTTGTTTCTTCAGGTTCACATGCTAAGCCACCAGACCGGAAGTCGTCATTGCTGACCTTGCCATATTTGCTCATAATTAACCCATTATTGACTTTGATATATCATACATCAACAATTATATGATTGGGATTTTGTCCTCTCATTTCACTTCATAAAAGTTACTTTAATAATATGTGCGTGCTTTTTTTCTCTCTCTCACTATTATGGGAAGATTAATGGTTAAATTAAAAGTTATTTTTAATTATGTAACTTTGTACTTATTCTTTATTTTGGATTGGAAGTTGATTTAAATCTAAGTTAAATTACTTCTCCCATTGTCAATTGATTTTAAGATCGAACTTTAACATTTTACATACGTGTAAAGGCAGGGTTCATGTAAGAATGTGGTAGCTTTGGCTACCCTATTTTTTAAAAAATCCTTTCATATATATATATATATAACTATTTTTAAACAAATAATATTTTTATCAAACCGATGATAGATTCATGTTTAATTTCCTTATGTAAGGTCTCATTTTGTGGATAAAAAAAACTGTTCTGAGATAATCAATCTATCATGATGTGAATGTTTCAGACTCAAACAAGGTTACGCCTAAAGAATAATCCATATGATTAAGAAAATAACTAGTGAATTTTTAATAAATATAAAGGACAAATTTATATATATTTAGACTCAATTTAGTTTTTTGAGTTTTTTTTTTCATTTCATTTCATGTTTCTTTAACTTTTTTTTTCAATTTAATTATTCATTTAGTCAATTCATTCTTTTTTATTATCTTCAATTTTAAATATACGTTAAAAATTTAAAATATTACCGTATATAAAAAATATAGTTTAATGAATTTATAACTTTTTATCAATAAGTTTCACCCTTAAATACAATTGGATAGATCCTCCCATGCTTACATGATTTGATCCATGATGATTTTCTGTCCCTCATACCCAAAAAGTGTGTGGCATATGTTATGACAATGGGAAAACTCCAAACCATTTCGATTATCGGTTTAACAAACTTTGAAAACTGTTTTCAAGAAACTAATTTGATAAAATACTTGTTAATCACCAATTCTTAATTAAATTTAATTGATAAATGCACCAATAGTGCAAAAGTTTTTAACACCGTTATCCAATTACGAACTTTTGTGTTAATGAAAATGACTTTTATAATAATTATTTTAAGAATAAATTGGAATATATTACTAATATAATTATAATTATTTTTTTAAATTATCATTATAAGGATTATCATGCATAGACAAAAATGGTTAATTTATGCAAAACGTACATTAAAAATTATATTTTAAGTAATTTTTAATTGGACAAAAATATGAAAACCTTTACAATGAATATGTATTAAAATTATATTAAATTATCTAAGCACATAAATCAACTGATAAAATAATACAACAACTATATTAAAATTCAGTCAAGAGATAATGTAATTCAACTGGAAAACAAAATGTGTTAAAAAATATTAAAATATATGTTTGATTTCTTACGTTTATTTTAAATAGTGATTTGGTACTGAATATTTCTTCCTCCAATTTAATACTTTATGTTATAAAATGGTTTCAAGATGACTTTATATTTTGATTTCTTTTGATTTTAGGAAACAATATTTATCTTTTAATAATTAGGCCTATGTCAAGACTCCATTTTTACTCATCGTATAAATAAGACCCTGAAACCTTGTTATAATTTAAGTGACATTTTTTAAATAATAAAACCTTAATTATCGTAGAATAGTTTTCTAGAGTTTAATCTTTACACACTTAAAAGTAAACATAACTAATTTTAAATGGATTTTTTACAGGGTTAATAATAAAACTGAAGAACGGGCGGGGAGACAGTGGTTGCATGTTTCCCTTTCTTTCTCGCCTCCTCTGCCTCTAGGCATTGTCTAGTACAAAATAAGAGATAAAGTTGTCCATCGACAGATTGATGAGATACATGTTTTGTCTTTGCTTTTAAAGCTAACTTGCTTGCACCATGTTTTTGGCCTTTGCTAAGACCCATTTTCACCTTTCCTACTTGCTCTTTCGTCTTTTTCCTATCAATTGCAAATAATTCCTTATCACCTCTTTCATCATTTTTGCCCCCTCTTCACGTGCCTTGTTCTTTTAAGATCAAAATCAATCATTAATACCCTAGCATTAATATTTGAAACCACTTTTAAAGAACAAAACTGGGCAATTTATCCATCATACATGAGATATATCTTATAAGAAAAATTTATTACTCTTATTCTCACCTAAAAAAATTTATATTTAGCGGAAGTCTAACTTGTGATTTGACATATGATAGATGACTAGACTACTATTTAGTCAACTTGCATCCTATATTCAGAGGGTGTGACTCTCTAGCAGGCTTTAAACAGTATCCATCAGTAGACATATCGGTCATACTGTTTTCCGAATCATGTCATCTTACTAGATGAGCGCCTTTTACCTTCAATGTGTCATCCCTTGGTTCAGGGATCGGTATGGACACCAGGTCATTATTATTTTAAAAAATATAAATATTTGTAAATACTCATAGCCACTTGTGAGTAACCATTAACTATCTCATAACTGCGAGTACATGTGGCGGTAACATACTACCCACACCTATATACCCTGTTGCCATCTTATATGTAACTCACAATAATTATTTTATTTTAAAATATTTAATAGATAAAAATAGACATTTATATTAACAAAAATAGACTTTTTCTTACAAAAGTTTAGACGAGTTCAACCCTAATAGTTCACTAGGGTTAGAGCAAGTCTTAAGGCTTGATGAACACTTAGAATGATACTTATATATTAACCACCAATAAAGTACTCTCATAAGTAAGATTTGAATCTATAACCTCATTACCACAAGTTAAATTCTTAATTAACCAAAATAACTATATGAAGCACTAAAAATGTAAAAATAGAATAGAAAATTATGTGAATTCACGGATCAATTACTAGTTAATAATGAAAATGACCATTTTTAATTTATGTACAAATTTGTTTCTTTGAAATTTACTTAAATTTGTCTAATTGATGACATATTTTTCCCAAGTTTTTTTACTAAACCAAGCAACTTGAGTAAAAACAATTACACTTCTTTCTTGTGAAATTACGCTAAACCAATTATAAAAAAAGGCAATGATATTTCAATTCAATTGATTTTGTAAACACCCAATTTTATTCAAGTTATGATTTGTGACCTAAGTAAAACAGTATTTGAATTCTATACCTTAGGATGATAAAGGTAAATTTAGGCATTCTTAAAGCCCCTATTTTTGAAAATATTATTATCTATTAGTTGCCCTATTTGAGCCTAAAATTTTTATTACTTTCCTCGAAACCTTTTTCTTTAAAAAGCATTTTGAGGTCAAGTACGTTAATAAGGATCTAGGATGGTAACAAATGTTAAAATTAGAAATAGGGGATCTTTCAAATAAAAGAAAAATATGGGAATAACAAAAGGAAAAAAAAGAAAAAGAGAAAAAGGAAAAAGAAAAGAAAATATTTACAATGGTTCTTTTCATCCAAAAACTCAATGACTTCTATTTGTGTGCTCATGCTGGGATGATTGGAACAACTGAAAAAAGGTTGAAAAGAAAAGAAATTAAAAGATCCCTAAAAATAGTATTAGAGCTTGGAATTCTATTCTTCCTAGTTACTATAAGAAAATTTGAATGACCTCTTTGATTTTATTGATGAGCCATTTGATTTATCCTTTCCTTGATTTCTATACCATAAATATTATTCCTTGGCCCCATTACAACCTTTAAAAACACCGACTTAGGTAAGTTTTCTTAGTACTGTGGAGTTAGGGTCACTTGTCAAGCCTATGGTAATACTTTTATTGATTTTACTTGAGTGACACTATATATTACCTATAGACACTTGAGAGGATTGGTGAGATAGTGAGCTATTTGGGTTATTTGGAACTTAGTTAAAAAGAAAACATGTATTGTTTGACATTTATACTTCATCCCTCCTCATTTAATTTTGAGATCATGATTCTGTTTGGGTTCCTTAGTATGTTAGTTCATTGCTTATTATTCTTTAACTTGATGAATATAGTGATTACTTGAGGACAAGCAATATTTTAGTTTGGGGTTTTGATGTGTATCTAAAACACATCATTTTAGGTTGCATTTTATAGGCATTTTCAGGATAAAATGTATAAAATCCCTCTAAATCCCTATCATATTTGCTTCTTTCTCGTTTTTGCTACTTGGTTTGCTAGTTTTATAGAAATTATAGGTTTGAAGACCATTTTTAGACTGAATATGGATAGCAATGCATAACAAAGCAACTGCATGCCAAAATAATTGAAAAATAAAGAAAAACAAGGCCCCGAACAGTGCACTCCACAGCCAGGCCTAGGCGGGAACCATGGCCATGGAGCAATTGGGCCAAAAATTAAGTTAGGAGGGTCCTGAGTGAACCACGGTCGTGGTGTGTGTGTCTAGCCCATTAATTATGCGTTTTTACTTCTATTTAAGGGGAATAAGGGTTCTGTTTTATGGGACTCACTCTTTAAAGTTAGAGTGATGGTATAGAGTTAGAATTAGAATGAGGGTTGAATAAGTCTTAGACTTTTTTTTAAAATATTTCACGAACAGAACGCTCAAGATAAAAACCAATTTTACAGACCAGAGACAAGGAAAGGGAGAAATGCACAACAGAAATTTATCTTGGTTCACTTCCAACATAGAAGCTAGTCCAGTGCCTTCAGCCCGAAAGATTTTCACTATTGTAAAACACCTTTAAAATCTACACCAACACAGTGCACCAAGTATTCTTGACTCCAGCCACTTCTGGCTTATTCCCAAGTATTCTTGACACTAGCCACTCCTGGCTAAAAACCCAAGTATTCTTTCAAAAGTCTCTTCAGGCCACACGTGTTTCCCAACACTTAACAAATTCTGGCAACACATCAGAACACAGAGTGAAGGTAGTAAAGAGTTTTAAGTTATAAGCAAATAACTCAGCATACAAATATATAAAATGAGTACTGGCACACTGAGCTATGAACTACTATAAGTCATGGTCTGTACAAGATAGAACGACAAAGAGGACTTATATAGTGAATACAAGAACTTAGAAACCTTTCAAGAAAAGTCTTTACAGACTTAGGTTTCTAGATAGAAAAGAAGAGAGATTTTAAGAAAAGAGTGAACAACATTGCCCTCTTGGATTCAAATTCTTCTTGTATTTATAGTCCTTCTGAAAAAATCCGTTGGTTTATCTTGAAGGACGTTAAGAGCAGAGAAACCTTCTGGGACATTTTTTCTTGTAGAGATATGCTTGAGCATCCCCCTTGTAATTCTTCTTGAAGAGCGAGCGGGATCAGCTGATTAAGAAAGGGAAGGCTTAACAATGGATGGTTTGCTGATCTTCAAAGAAGATTCAGATTTTCTTGAAGGGCCAACACTTATCATTCTGGGAGATATACCAACAAAATTTTTGAGTTTCTTGATAGGGGGTTCAGACTCTGGTCAATCTGAATCTGATGAGGAGTTATCTTCAGAAGATGTTCTATCAACCTTTAGGGGCAATTCTTGTTCAGCTTGCTGAAAGTCTTTAGAAGAAGTAAGAATTGCAAAAAATGTTGGAGCTCTAGTAGCAAGGCTGCCACACATTTTTAGGTCTCATAATCTTTGGATGTCAATACCATGTCGTTCAAAGATTCTGCTAAAAAATTCCTGGAAAAGGGATTTTCTTCTGTTTTCTAATAATGGTGGTGATCATATAGCACATAATTACACTGGGTAGACTGGCAGGGGTCTTCATCATCATAAGGATCATGGAGAACTTATCCAGTTTCGTTACCATATCTCTTGCACTCTGTCTTGGAGAAAATATTTATCTCATCAGTGCATACAGGAATTTGGGCTTAGGTAACAAGTCTTTTACCAGAAGAGTTAGGGGAGCTTCCATACCATAAAGACTGATATTTTCTTCCGCTTCTGAAATTGTGCTTCCAATATAGTCATCAAAAAAGCAAGTCTATTATTTAGACAACCACAGGCATGTGCAATGCCATCAAGAGTGATTTCAATTCTTCTGTTGTGAAGATACCCAGAGATAGTTGAGTTTTCCTTGTTGATCGAGACTAAAGGCTAGAACTCCAAAATCAGAGAAGGAGAATAGGCATAAATGGTTAAACAGAAGGGAAGCCAATCGACGCTCTCTAGTCCCGCCACAACGTCTCTACCTTTATTCTTATATTGAATGGTAGAAAAGTAGACGGATTCAACAATGTGGTTTTCATTGAAGTTGATTCCTTCCATTGATGGAAATGAGTTTTTAAATATAGAGTATTTTTTAAAAATAGGTTTAGGGCAAGAACGAAGAGAGGGTTTCAAAAGAGAGAGAGGGTTTCAAAAGAGAGAGAGGTTTTGTAGAGAGACGGAAGTTAGAGAGATTTTTAAAAAAGTGAAAAGACAAGTAAGTGCAAAACACGTTTATAGGCAACATGGCATAATGGAGGGTAAAACAGTTTTTACAAATGGTTGCGCTTCGAGCAATAAAAACTTGCCATGTGTTTTTAAAGATTTTAAAAGAGTATTTAAAAGGGTGAAGACCGCGTCTCTCAGATTTTTATAGAATTTGGAGAAAATAATTCCAAGTTATAGAGCATGCAGACAACAATGGTACATACATCTTAATTGTTCAACGTTGTGCATGTTCAGACTGTATTTGATAAATGCAAACCTTGCTTCGGCTAGGGGCTTTGTGAGAATATCTTCCTAGCGATGGTCTACATCTATGTATTGTAGATCCAGAATGCCTTTATGAATGTAGTCCCTTATGAAGTGATATTTCAATTCAATATGCTTTGCCTTTGAGTGCTGGATTGGATTCTTTGACAGATTGATTGCACTTGTGTTATCACAGAACACTAGAATTTCTTCTTCCTTGATTGAGTAGTCCTCTAACTGGTATTTCATTCATAGAAGTTGAGAGCAACAGCCAACTGCAGATAGATATTCTGCTTCAGCAGTTGAAAGGGCTATGGAGTATTGTTTCTTGCTACTCTAGGAAATTAAGCTTAATCCCAGAAAGTGACATCCACCACTGATGCTTTTTCTATCTGTTTTATCACCTGTAAAATCTACATCATAGAAACCACAAAGAGAAAAAGAGTCTGTTCTCTTATAGAACAGCCCACGGTTAATGGTACCTACAAGATACCTTAGAATCCTCTTCATTGCAAACAAGTATAAATCCTTGGGGTCTGTTTAGTATCTTGCACATACACATAGACAAAACATTATATCTAGTATGCTGGATGTTAAATACAACAGTGAGCCAATCATTCCTCTGTGAAGAGTCTAATCAACTAATGTACCAGACTCATCTTTATTTATAGCACAATTTGGATACATTAGAATACTCATTGGTTTAGCATCAGCCACTTTGAATTTTAAAAGTAATTCTTTGGTGTACTTTTGTTGATGAATAAAGATTCCATCAGCAGTTTGTTTGATTTGTAGACCAAGAAAGAATTTGAGTTCACCCATCATGCTCATCTTAAATTCAGCCAGCATAGTTTTTGTAAAATCTTTACATAGACTTTCTTTTGTAGCACCAAAGACAATGTCATCAACATAAGTTTATACTATAATAAAATGTTTATCTGAGCCTTTTATGAATAGAGTTGTATCGACCTTTCCTCTAGTAAAATCTTTTGATTTTAGAAAAGAATTGAGTCAATCATACCAAGCTCTTGGTGCTTGTTTTAGACCATACAGCGCTTTACTTAGTTTAAAAACACGACTTTCTTGAGATTTGTCTTCAAACCCAGGGGGATGTTTTATGAAAACTTCTTCTTCAATAAAACCATTTAGAAAAGTACTTTTAACATCCATCTGATATAATTTAATTCCTTTAAAAGCAGCAAAGCCAAGTAAAATTCTTATAGCTTCAAGTCAAGCTACAGGAGCAAAAGTTTTAGTAAAGTCTATACCTTCCTGTTGGTTGTAACCTTATGCTATGAGCCTTGCCTTGTTCCTTATAACTTTTCCATCTTCATCCAATTTGTTTCTGAACACCCATCTAGTTCCAATGATGCTCTTGTTCTTTGGTCTTGGAACTAGGGTTCAGACTTTATTTCTCTCAAATTGGTTCAAGTCTTCTTGCATGGCAATGATCCAGTCTAGATCTTCCAAGGCTTCGTCAATGGTTTTAGGTTCAAAATCTAAGACCAATGCCATTGATGATTGATTCTGAGTCTTTGATCTGGTTCACAGTCCTTCGGTTTGATCTCTAATGATGAGGTCTAAAAGATGATATGCTTTGAATTTCTAATCTCTTGGTTTCTCTAGTTTAGGTGCCATTTGTTGTTCTGATTCTGGTGGTTGAGGTGCAGTAGAGTCTAAAGGCTCAGGTTATTCTTTAGTTTGCATGATACTTGCATCATCACCATCTAGATCTGCCAATTTCTTGTCAGTCTTTGTCAAATCATCAAATCTCAGATGCATTGATTCCTCAATGGTTTGAGTCCTTGTATTGAAGACTCTGTAAGATTTTAATGTATTTGAATAACCCATGAAAATACCTTTGTCACACTTAGAATCAAATTTTCCAAGTTGGTCTTGTGTTTTTAGGATATAGCATATGCATTCAAATGGATGAAAATAAGAAATGTTGGGTTTTCTTCCTTTCTATAATTCATAAGGGGTCTGATTCAGTATTGGTCTGATAAGGACTCTGTTTTGAATATAACAAGAAGTGCTTACAGCTTCAACCCAAAAGCATTTTGGCAAATCATTTTCACAAAGCATGGTTCTAGCCATTTTCAATAGACTTCTGTTTTTCCTTTCCACAACACCATTCTGTTGAGGTGTTCTTGGAGAAGAAAACGTGTAGGAGATACCAGTTTTGTTACAAAATTTTTTGAAAAATTCATTTTCAAATTCTCTTCCATGATCACTTCTTATTGTAGAGATTCCTTTTTCAAACTGAATTTTCTTACAGAAAATTTTGAACACTTGTGTAGACTCATTGTTAGTCCTCAAAATTACAATAAAACTTTTAATAAAAATTTCACAAAAAATATAAAAATTAGTTTAATTTGTTAGGAAATTAGGATTTAAATTCAATAAATGGATGTTGTTGGAAATAATCTGCCCTTGATCAATTTTCTCTAGTTTTGCAGTGAAAAAGTTAAGAAATCAAGAGAAAAATACACTGGAGGATCTGACGCGTAGCCTCACCCCACGCGTAGCATCAACAGCTATTTTTGATGCTGACGCTACGCGTCCTAGCCACGCGTAGCGTCACTGCTGCGTAGGCTCCACTTCCAACTTGGTCAAGCACTCAGCTTTGGCCCAATAATGGCCACCCCACTCAGCACCAAGGGCCACCCCACTCAGCACAAATGGCCAAAACACAGTGGAGACACGTCCAAGTGGCCAAGCATGATCAATTTTTATAATTTGTAGTGGCCATCATCAGTTGTTTAATGGAAGCTGAGTCATGGGCCTGACGCGTAGCGTCAGCACCCTTGCTTAGCCCTATAAATAGGGCCTTCCAACACCATTCATCCCATCCCATTCCATAGCATTTCTTTTCTCTCTTGTGCTCGACTTTGAGTACTTCTTTTATGAGTTGTAGTTCTAGAATAGTTTTCTAGATACTTGAGTGTGTTTCGGTGTATTGTGATCATTGTATCGTGAAGTTCCCATCATCTTCGTAATGTCAAAATCTGTAAGTGTTGTTTCTACTTTCACCATGTGTAACTAATTTGTTTATGTTGTAATTGGTAAACTAATCTATTGAGTATAATGTTGTGAATTCGACCTCTGCATGTTTATGATTCAAGTCCATGTTAGTATTTTAACCTTTTATTAATATGAACGTCAAATGGGAGAATGATTTTCATGTGTATTAAAACTTGTTTTATTAGTATGAATGTCAAACGGGAGAATGATTGTTCATGCCGTATTGAAACTTGTTTTGACGAAAGTAAAAAGTTGGAATACCCTTGGTATCTCAATTCTATAGGGGTTGTTAACCATTGTTGCCATAAGGCCAGGTCTTAATACAAGTTTTTACTGAGAAAGCTCACGAGGGATCGGACTTTACGGTGAATTCTTAGAATTTATATCACGAGGGATCGGTTATAATGATTTTAAGCTGCAATGACATGAAACTTGATGATTAAATATGCATGTCTTGAGTTCCTCATTGTTATTCTAGATTAGGGATCCAATTTCTAACATAATTTGTTTATCTGTGTTTATCTCAAGTATCTTACCTATTCTAGATTGCAACTCATCTTTTTAGATAGATTTTAATTTTCTTATCTTATGAATCACTCAATCATGCTATCCTGTGAATACTGTATAAAGTGTATATAAATTATTCTTTTGTTTATAACTTCCTTCACATTTACCATAGTAAATAGAAAATTACTGTTATTATTGGACTTTCAATCCCAGTGGAACGATATCTAAATTTTGAAAACTACAAACGATTGGTGCGCTTGCCAATTAACAAACCCGGTGGTGGAAACGAACTGTTGAGACGCTATTGCCGGGTTAACAAGTTTTCTGGCGCTGTTGCCGGGGATTGAATTGTTTCAGTAAAACAGTAAAATTTTAATTACTGTGGTAAATTTTTTTTTACCTTAGTTAAATTTTTTTTTATTATTTATTTCTTATCATTATTACACTAACTTTCTTTGTCTAGTTTGTGTATGCAAACTCAATCTACCGCAGGTAAAATTTATTTTGATCCTGAGATAGAAAAGTTTGTAAAGAAAATCAAGTCTTTGAAATCTAAAACACAAACTAATTCTTCTTCTACTTCGAAAATTTTTGAAAATTCAAATATGGCTGCTGAAAGGAGAACATTGAGACAGTTTGCTGTTATTAATGGTCCACCCCGAGTTTCGGGAATGTTTCAAGGACCAGTTTTACCAGTGGAAATTAAACCTGCCACTTTAAACATTATTCAAAACAACCAATTTGCTGGTTTAAATCATGAATAACCATATGAACATTTAACTGTTTTTTATGAGTTATGCAGCACAATTGGTTTTAAACCCAATCAAGAAGAGTCTGTTTACATGAGACTTTTTCCTTTTTCATTGATTGGTAAAGCAAAAGAATGGTTTAAATCTTGTCCACCGGGTAGTTTTGCAAACTGGTCTGATGTTGAAAGAAAATTTTTGGAAAGATTTTATTCTCCTTCAAAATATTTTGAAGCAATGACAGCCATACATTCTTTTTCTCAAAATAATGATGAATCACTAGGAGAGACATGGGAACGATTCAAGGCACTTTTGAGAAAGTGTCCAAACCACAACCTGAATGATGCCGAAAAGGTAAGAATCGTTTACCATGGTCTATTGCCTCAGTTTAAGATGATGTTAGATGCTTGTGCAGGTGGTTCTTTAATGAACAAGACTGTGGAGGAAGCCATAGAAATATTGGAATCAATGGCTATCAGTGACCGCCAAGCAAAGCATGAAAGAGGTAATATACAAAGGAAGCTAGGAATGCTCGAATTGGGAGTAAATGATGCAGTGTTGGCTCAGCAAAAATTACTAACCCAACAAATTGAAGTTATGAGCAAGCAATTGGAAAAACTTCAAATTGCTCAAGTAGCATCACCACCCCCTGCTCAACTTAAAACATGTATACACTGCATGGGAGAACAACCATGTGGTTACTGTGGAAATGAGCAAGAGCAAGCCAATTTCATGAACCATCAAAGAGCACCCTTAGGTAATTTTCCTTTTAATCATGGAAATTCTTTTCCTAACAATTACCTGCAGGGTTGGCAAAATCAGAATATTGGCTGGAGACAAGACACTGGACCTTCCAACAGACCTCCTAACAATCAATTCAAGCAACAACAAACTGATAATGCAAGATTGACAAGAATAGAGGAATCTATTCAACAGTTATTGCAGTTTGTGGAGACAAATGAAGCTGCCCGAAAAGCATCAGACATACAAATGGGTCAGCTTGCAAAAGAGATAGCCGAATTAAAGAGTTTTGGGTTTTCTGCAAACACTCAAAACCCAAGGGAACAATGTAATGTTGTTTCTTTTGATGTTGTAAAAATTGATTGTAAAGAAAAGAGTGAGAAAAAGAAAGAAGAAGAAGAGAAAGAAAGTGAAAAGATAGAAAAAAATGAAAAAAAATGAAAAAGAAAAAAATGTGCAAATAGATACAAAGCAAGAAACAAACTGTATAACCCCGAAAAAATGTAAAGATCCGGGGAGTTTCACCATTCCTGTGACAATCAGAAATATCAACATCAGGAATGCGTTATTAGATTTAGGGGCTAACATTAACTTGATGCCCTTAGATTTAATAAAACGCATTGGTGAATATAAGCTAAAAGAAGCAAAGACAGAATTACAGTTTGCAGATCGCTCTGTCAAAAAACCTTTTGGGATTGTGGAAGATATATTGATAAAGGTTGACAAGTACCACTTCAAGGTTGACTTTGTGGTGCTGGATATGAAGGAGGATACTGAGATCCCCCTGATCCTAGGAAGACCTTTTATGAAGACTGCAAGGATCAGAGTAGATGTTGATCTAAGTACGGTTGCAGTCAAAGTTTATGAAGAAGAGGTAAGCTTCAGTGCTCATGAACACCTCAGGATAAGTAAGGAGGAAAAAGTTTACCCTTCAACCGAACCAGGTATATCTCTTCCCAATCAATTAAATTGTTTTAAATTAACCGATGCTTTGAAAGATGAAAAACAGGTAATTAAGCATCGGAAAAGAAGAAAAAGGAAGAAGAAGACAGGTGATTCCTCAATGAATATTGGGAGACCACCTGATTAAATCAACGGTAATGTCTGGCTGGAGACATTAAACCTAGCGCTCAATGGGAGGCAACCCATTCCTTTTTTGTTATTTTCAAATATTTAAAAAAAATAAATAATTTTTAGATAGAAAATTTATTTTGAAAAGAAAAGGGGTTTAAAACTGAAAAGAAAAGGTTTTTGAAAATCAAAAACAGAAGCCCACGCGTAGCGTCACTGTGACGCGTAGCGTGGACTCTGAATTTTGGGTCTGACGCGTAGCGTCCCATCCACGCGTAGCGTCAGAACCCACGTTCAGTTTTTAAAACTGAACCAGAGAGGCCCATCTTAGGTTTTAAAACCTAAAATCTCCTTTCTGCCTCACTTAGTTTTCAGAAACCAAACTTTAGAAACCTCCTTTTCTCTTTTCCAAACCTTCTCAATCCTATTGCTCAAGGAACCACAAGTAAGTATTCTAATCCTTTCTCTTTAGTTTTGTTTTTAAATTTTCGATTTTTAGAAATAAATGTGGTTAGGATTAGGATTAGAAGACCATTGGAATTGATTGCTGTTAGGAATTAGGAATTGAATGGATATAATGTGGTTTGGAAAGGGGTTGCTGCTGCGCAACCCCTGTTTTTCTTTTTGTTCTGCGCAGATCACGCGTAGCGTCCCACTGACGCGTAGCATGAGGATGAACTGTGAACCCACGCGTAGCGTCCCACAGACGCGTAGCGTGGGCAGAACAGGCTGACGCGTAGCGTTACACCACGCGTAGCGTCAGCCTCTGTTTTTAATTTTTGTTATGTGTTTGTTTGTTGTTTTCTTTTAAATTAATAAATTTTCTTATTTAATATATTTGCTATACTTTCTTGCATAAAAATAAGTTTGTATAAATTTTTAATAAATTATATTTTGTTTTGAAAATTTGAAAATTTGAAAATATGTGTGTTACTTTCTTTATAAATCATAAAAATACAAAAATATGTTGTTGTGAATTGTGTGAATTACAAGTGTAAATTTTTATCCTTAGAAAAACTAAAAATATTTGTGTGTAAATATTTGGGTGATTGTATATAAGTGTGTGCTTAATTTTAAAACTTTTTATTTTTTGCAGATGGCACCAAGGAAATTCATTCCCACTGCTGGTCCTTCTAAAAGACAGAGGAAGGCCACGGCCACTGACACCGATACTACTTCTGAAGATCCTGATCTTCAAGGGCAGGAGGTGTTAGGACCAAGGGACTCTACTAGATTTCGCACTGACGCGAAATGGGCCCGCTTTCATAAGATAAAAGGGCATAGACTCATCTGGGAGAGGGTCCTTGATCTGAGTGCAGGAGATTACCCTGAGCTTCAGGATAGAATTCAGCAGAGGAGATGGGGACCCCTGTTTTCTCTACCTACTGAGGGGGACCTCATCTTAGTGATGGAGTTTTATGCAAATGCTTTCAGGACTCGCCAAGACGCACCGAACATAGGGCAGCAGCGGACGAGTTGGTGAGGGGCCGACATATCTCATATGACCGGGACGCCATCAGTACCCTATTGGGTAACCCTTGGGAGCCTACTCCCGAGGATGACACTTGTTTCTGGAAAGAAAACAGAAACAAGATTGCTGCTGAGGGAGAGTTAGGATACTCCCTCGAGGAGGTTGTTCATTTTTTGAGCAAGGATGGAATCTTTTTCAACCTAAGTAGGGTTGGAAGGAGTCCATCTAACCTCCTAAAGACCCAGCTGACCCCCATAGCCCAGGCATGGTCCCACCTCATGCTTCATAATATCACTCCTGTCACCCACCTTTCATCTCTTCCAGTTGATCGTTGTTGCCTTCTCTATTCTATCCTCCAGGGCCATACCATTGATATTGCTAAGCTTATATCTGAGCAGATTCACTTTTATGCCCTTGGGTATAAAGTGAATCGCCCCATTCCCTTTCCTCTCATCATATCTGCCTTACTGAGGAGGCAGGGAGTCATTGTACCTTCACCCGAGTTCACTAGTTCTTCAGGGAGAGTCCCTAAAGTTCTAGTGAACAAAGATTATTTTGTGCAGCAGTGCGAGCTTCCACCACTAGAGCAGGAGGCTCAGCCCCGACCTAGGAGGAGGAGACCACCAGTGCAGCCTCCATCTACTGATGCTGTCACACAGGGCTTTGCCCGGATATCACTTGAGCATCAGCATATGATGCAGATGATGGCTGCCACTCATAGAGCTTATATTCATCTTCACGATGAATTTTATCAGTACAGGTTACAGGGAGAGGGAGCACCTTATGTTACCCCGGCCGAGTTTGCAGCACATGTAGCTTGGCCCGGAGATTTGCCTACCTACCCTGAGACAGGTGGATCTTCTGGCGCACAGGTTGACTCTGATGGCGATGGTGATGATGATGAGGAGGAGGATGATGATCAGATGGAGGATTGATGATGCCATCTTCTTATTTCTTGCATTTACTTTTAGTACAGTTGCTTTTAGTTTATATTTACATTTACATTTACATTTTATTATGGTATTTTATTATTGTGTGGTGTGTTTTTACGTAATTATTTGTTTTTGCATATTTTATTCGAAAAATAATTCAAATTTTCTTTTAATAAATCAATCAAATTTTTGTTAGTAAGTTAATTTATACACTTAGAGTTTTTACACAATGAAACTTAAATTTGTAAAATCAATTATTGATTCTTTATAACTTAGGAATTTTGATAAATTTAATTACAATAAGTTTATTAACCATCAAGCAAATTTCAATAACCCGGTGAGCAGAGAAATATATTTTTAAACACTTGAGGGTTTAATTGACATATTTTCAATTCGAATTGATTTTGCTTTAATCTCTAATTTGTGTTGTTATACAGAGAATTCAGGAAAATGATCAAGGCACATTTATTGGTGAAACGAAACCTTGGGCCAAACAGCTTACCTTGGTAAAAATTATTTTATCCTTTGCAAGCCAATTTGAGCCAAAAATAAAATTCCTTGGTACCCTTAGAACTAAATCTGTTTTTACCATTCCCTATACTTGATTGATTAAAAGAGCAGTTGAAATAAATGAAAAATATTTAAATGTTCTTACAGAAATGGGGAGTGAAAATAAGCAACTTGATTCTTTTAAAAAAAAATAAAATATGGAAAAGAAAAGTCAAAAATAGTGAAAAGAATCAAGTTGGGGGTATTTATTTTTCATCAACAAAAAGAAATGAGAAGTTTGGGTCAAGAAGAAAAGCCTAAAAATTATGAAAATGCTCTTTTAATGATTTCAGGTCTTTGAATTCCAAGAAAAACCATTGATTCTTGTAAGCCAAGCCTCATTACAACCCGTGAAAAGACCTTGTGATTTCTGAACTAAATTCTGTAAAAATAACCATTGATTAGATGACAAACAAAGTTAAAGTTGTTTGATCTTATGATTGATTGAGTGAAACAGGTTACCTATTATATAGAGATAAACACCAGTAAGGTAAGCCTGAAATTCTGCTTGATTGTTAATAGAATATTGTAAATAATTTTATCATTAAACCTTTGTTATATTTGATATCAATTTTTGATTATTACAAATTAGTTAAATTGTGAAATTATTTTTTGTGTTGTAAATTCTCGGACTAACTCAAAAATTTGATTCCAAATTTTTATTTTATTTTTCTCTCTTGCTCGAGGATGAGCAATGTCTCAAGTTGGGGGTATTTGTTAGTCCTCAAAATTACAATAAAACTTTTAATAAAAATTTCATAAAAAATATAAAAATTAGTTTAATTTGTTAGGAAATTAGGATTTAAATTCAATAAATGGATGTTGTTGGAAATAATCTGCCCTTGATCAATTTTCTCTAGTTTTGCAGTGAAAAAGTTAAGAAATCAAGAGAAAAATACACTGGAGGATCTGACGCGTAGCCTCACCCCACGCGTAGCATCAACAGCTATTTTTGATGCTGACGCTACGCGTCCTAGCCACGCGTAGCGTCACTGCTGCGTAGGCTCCACTTCCAACTTGGTCAAGCACTCAGCTTTGGCCCAATAATGGCCACCCCACTCAGCACCAAGGGCCACCCCACTCAGCACAAATGGCCAAAACACAGTGGAGACACGTCCAAGTGGCCAAGCATGATCAATTTTTATAATTTGTAGTGGCCATTATCAGTTGTTTAATGGAAGCTGAGTCATGGGCCTGACGCGTAGCGTCAGCACCCTTGCTTAGCCCTATAAATAGGGCCTTCCAACACCATTCATCCCATCCCATTCCATAGCATTTCTTTTCTCTCTTGTGCTCGACTTTGAGTACTTCTTTTGTGAGTTGTAGTTCTAGAATAGTTTTCTAGATACTTGAGTGTGTTTCGGTGTATTGTGATCATTGTATCGTGAAGTTCCCATCGTCTTCGTAATGTCAAAATCTGTAAGTGTTGTTTCTACTTTCACCATGTGTAACTAATTTGTTTATGTTGGAATTGGTGAACTAATCTATTGAGTATAATGTTGTGAATTCGACCTCTGCATGTTTATGATTCAAGTCCATGTTAGTATTTTAACCTTTTATTAATATGAACGTCAAATGGGAGAATGATTTTCATGTGTATTAAAACTTGTTTTATTAGTATGAATGTCAAACGGGAGAATGATTGTTCATGCCGTATTGAAACTTGTTTTGACGAAAGTAAAAAGTTGGAATACCCTTGGTATCTCAATTCTATAGGGGTTGTTAACCATTGTTGCCATAAGGCCAGGTCTTAATGCAAGTTTTTACTGAGAAAGCTCACGAGGGATCGGACTTTACGGTGAATTCTTAGAATTTATATCACGAGGGATCGGTTATAATGATTTTAAGCTGCAATGACATGAAACTTGATGATTAAATATGCATGTCTTGAGTTTCTCATTGTTATTCTAGATTAGGGATCCAATTTCCAACATAATTTGTTTATCTGTGTTTATCTCAAGTATCTTACCTATTCTAGATTGCAACTCATCTTTTTAGATAGATTTTAATTTTCTTATCTTATGAATCACTCAATCATGCTATCCTGTGAATACTGTATAAAGTGTATATAAATTATTCTTTTGTTTATAACTTCCTTCACATTTACCATAGTAAATAGAAAATTACTGTTATTATTGGACTTTCAATCCCAGTGGAACGATATCTAAATTTTGAAAACTACAAACGATTGGTGCGCTTGCCAATTAACAAACCCGATGGTGGAAACGAACTGTTGAGACGCTATCGCCGGGTTAACACTCATCTTTGTGGGTTGGGAAATAAACCCATATTATTCTAGTGAAATCATCAACAATGACAAAAGCATACCTTTTACCAGTAAGACTGTGAATTTGAGATGGTCCGAATAAGTCTAAATGTAACTGTCATAGCCCAAATTTTTCTAACTAAATTTGTATCGGTAGTTACATTAAAAATTGAAGTTACTCAGAAAAATAAGAACTAAATTTTAGAAAATAGAAAATTTTATTCTAGTTACAAGGATATTTTTATTTCGTAAATCAGATTTAAAATGAGACTAAACAGAAATAAAGTGCGACAATAAAACGTAGAATTATTAAGGAACCCGATATTAAAAAAGAAGAAGAAAAATCTTCGTGAGATTTTTCTCATGAAGCTTCCTGCTCCCTCTTTCACCACCTTTGTTCACTGCCATTTGAAGCCTATAAATAAGGCTTCAACCCTCCAAATTTCTTCAAACCAAAATACCTCATAAATCCTATAACCCTTCATCATCTTCTTCAAGCTTCTAAATATCCATTTCTATATCTTAAGGCCCTTTAATTTTGCATAATAAGGAATTACTCAACTTGAAGAATTAAGGAGATACAAGGGAGTTTAGCACAAGGAAAGCTTAGGGATCTTCAGTTGAGGTAAGAAAAAGGAGATATGATATTAAATACATAGAAATTAAGTTAGAATTGCTTATTTGATTGTTAATTGTTTAGAAACTTATATAGTTATATTTTAATTTAATTTTAATTAAGTTGTGAAATTGATGCTAATTGGTTTGGAATATGATATATGATTTGTTTCTAATGTTATATGGTGATTTGGAATCAATTGACATGTTTAATTTACAATTTAAAGCATTTAAAATAGCAAAACAGAGAGAAACAGAGGTGCTGTTTTTGTTTCTGCAGAATCAGACCTTTTAACAGCGGATATTTTCAACCGGTGTTAAAAACTGGAAACGGTGACATTTTCATAAATAAAAACGAGCAGTGGCATTTTTATAAATAAATCAGAACAGTGATATTTTTGTAAATAAATTAGAACAGTGACGTTTTCGTAAATAAGACCAGTGACATTTTCATAAATATGATTAAAAACTTAAAGGAATCATTTTTATATAAAAATCAAAATTATTATTATTATTGGATTTTTATTATCCTAAAGTCTTTATCTTGAAATAAATAAATATAATTAATTAAATTAAATTTAGAAGTTTATTTAAACATATTTAAATGAAGAAAACACTCTTGTTTTTAAATTATTTTAGTATTATAATTTTATATTATGGAAAATGTGTTTTCCATATTCTTTGGAGTATGATATTAAATAAATACTATAATATGGAAAATGTGTTTCCATATTCTTTGGATTATGATATAAATATTATGGAAAATGTGTTTCCATATTCTTTGAATTATATATAAAGTATGCTTATTTGATTGTTATGATAATTTTATTGTTAAGATTAATTATATAAAGGAATTTAATAATTTAATTTAGATCTATTGCATTCATGCATCATATGCATTGGCCGTTCAAAGAATCCGCAGGGGTTTTTTTTGAGGGGGTTCATGGTGGGGGAACGCGCTCTATTGAGCAACAGACCTCTACGGTTATTTTATAGCACGGTCGTCGTAAGGACTGAGTAGTGTGTCCTTAAGGGGGGTCCTGCAACACCTGTTATTGATATTATTATGTGGTTATCCGATGTTGGTGTTGCATTATAAGGCGCGGTAATTGGTTGGATATCCGTAAAAATGTTATTGTTGGAAATAACTGCCTATGTTTCCACCAAAATGGATCCATCATGAATTTTCAATCATATAAGAGAACGGAATATAATAACATAAGTATAATACAAAATACTTGTTTGGCATCTGCATCGCATAGCATCCTACTTGTGTTTGTGTATGTTCTAATTTAATTTCTATTTATTTGATATTTTATCTCACTCTTTCTATTACTTGTAGCAACCTTTTAGTGGTTAATCATGAAGATATATGACAAAGTGAATGATGCTTGATATGGATGAACTATAAAGACTTTCGATGTTGATACTTGCTTGCATAGCTACTTTGGCTGTATTATGTGTGTGTATGTTATGTTTCAGTATTTATGTCTTTATATTTTATAAGATCTAAGTACCTGTTGTAAAATATAATATGTATGGAACTCTGATGTTAAGTATAATAATAATAAGTTAATTATGTAAAATGTTACGTACTCTAATATTTTATTAGTAACCTCTGGAATCAGGTTGTGAATCACTTGATAATTACTAGGTGAAAAATAAGAAATTTTATATGGTGATGGTAATTATCTTGGGATTTGCAAGTTGGCTCCAGGGTGTTACAGTAACAGCTCAAGTGGTCTGGACGTAGAAACAACATCTTTTTTTTAAAAGAATTTTTGTGTTATTTCCTTTTTTGACATGCTTCACAGGGTTGGGTTCCATTGAATGAAATTCTAGGAAGTCCCTTAACTAACCCTTTTGTATTGATTTTTGAAATATGTTTCATGCTAACATGTCCAAGTTTCTTGTGCCAGATCCACTTTTCTTTAGATGAAGAGAAGAGACATGTTACATTTTGACTATCCAGTTCTCCCAAATCAACCTTGTACAGGTTGTTGTGTCTGTTGGTTGAGAAAAGAGTGGTTCTATCAGCATTGATGATTATACATTTTTCTTTATCAAAAGAAACCTTATAACCACTATCGCAAAATTTACTTATGCTCAGTAGGTTATGTTTCAGACCTTCAACAAAGTAAACATTCTTAATTACAGGGGAAGGAATTTTACCAACTTTACCAATCCTAGTGTTTCGTCTGTACTGATTTCCTTCAAAGGTGACTTTTCCTTCTTCAAGCTGTTCCAAGTTTAGGAACATAGACCTTTTTCCCGTCATGTGATGTGACGACCCACTGTCCAGATATCAGAAGTGTTGTTTTTCTTTTTCCCTTAAGCATATCTGAAATAGGAATAATCATTGCCTTTGGTACCCAAAACTTATTGGGTCCTATAAAGTTAGTTGAATCAACATTTTTTTCTTTTTCTCTTAGGACAGTCTTGGATCACATGACCATGTCTTTTGCAGTAGTTGCATTTAGCATGTTTATGTTTAGACACAAAATGTGATTTTAAGCAGTCTTTAGTAACATGACCATGCTTCTTGCAACACTTGCATTTGCCATGCTTATGTTTGGAATTAGAGGATGAAGAAGAAGTTTTCTTCATTCTTGAATCAGTTTCTTCAACAAATCCCAGACCAGCCTTTTTGGAATTTCCTTTTGATTTTCCCATAAGTTTGTACAGATTTTCAGTTCCATTAACAAATTTTGTTAGGTCTGCAGTAAGTGAACTTACTTCCTGTTGAAGAGACTTGATTTCTTTTCCTTGTGAGATACAACAAGAGTCTGAACTGTTGAGTTCAGTCTTTAGAAAATCATTTTCTTTCTTAAGTTTGTGTTTCTCCTCAAGATTTATCCTTTCCTTCTCATTAAGTTCCTTGAGAGATTTTTGGTCTAAATCCTTTTTCTTCAAATCAGATATTTTATCTTCATATGAAGAAATAGTTTCAGACTGTTTCTTTTTCAGTAATTTATAGTTTTTCAAGAGAATTGAAAAGTCATTGAAAAGAGCTTCATAATTTTATTAAAGTTCAGACTGAATTACCTCCTTTGTTTCAGAGTCATCTGAACATGATTCAAATTCTGAATTAGTGTCAGCCATAAGACACAACTGAGCAGTCTCAGTCTCTTCTTTAGACTCATTGGATCCAGTTGAATCTTCATCATCCCATGCGATGAGTCTTTTTTGTTTCTTAAAGAACTTCTTCTCTTTTCTATCTTTCTTTTCCTTGTTCAACAGAGGACAATCAGCTTTCGTATGTCCTGGTTTCCTGCAGTTAAAACATTCTATGACAGATTTATCAGTTTTAAACTTAAAGGAACTTTTACCTTTAGGTTCTTTTTTATTGAACCTTCCTCCTCCACTTTTCTTCTTTAGGAGTCTATGAAATCTCCTAGTCATAAGAGCTAGTTCATCATCAATGTCCTCCTCTTCTTCGTCAGTTGCAAGTTTTGAGCTGGTTGATTCTTCAACTTTTGGCTCCTTACTTCTCCTGGTAGTCTCTTCAGACCTCAGAGCAATATTCTTAGATGATGCGGGCTTAGACACTTCCTTCTGACTTAGCTTCAGCTCATGAACTCTTAGTACACCAAGAAGCTCATCAAGAGTGAGAATGCTGAAATCTTTGGCTTCTTCCAAAGCGGCACACTTTGCGTCAAACTTTTCAGGTAAACAACCCATAAATTTCACATTGATATCTTTAGTAGAGGGCGTGGATCTAAGGGCTTTAAGCTCGTTGAAGAGAGTCTGGAACCTTCCAAACATCTGGTCTACAGACTCATGATCTTCCATCATGAAGCTGTCGTACTTCTTAGTCACAAGAATCTTCTTAGATTTCTTAACATTCAAAGTACCTTCATAGTTATGCTGCAGAGAATCCTAGATTTCTTTTGCTATTTTGTAGCTATAAACTTTGTTATATTCTAATTTTCTTAGAGTATAGATCAAGAGAAATCTCACTTTAGCATTTGATTCTATCTTTTAGTGTCAGCAAGATCCTATTTATCTTCATGGATAAGCTTTCCTTCATCATCCATAGGAGCTGGTTCATCATCTCTGGTGATTATTCCCACAAGTAATATTAAGTATACTTGATGAACATTTTCATCCTGTCTTTCTAGTAAGGGTAATCCTTACCACAGAAGGCAGGTGGTCTATTTAATGATGCTCCTTCAGGAATAAGTTGGTCTTGAGAAGATGAGGCCATGGATCTGGTACCTTTTTACTCGTGAGAGTAATCAACCCGAAAGGACAAGCTCTGATACCAATTGATAGTACAAAGTTAGACTTAAAAGGAGGGGTTGAATAAGTCTTAAACTCTTTTTCAAAATATTTCATGAACAGACTGCTCAATATAAAAACTAATTTTATGGACCAGAGACAAGGAAAGGGAGAAATGCACAACGGAAATTTATCCTGGTTCACTTCCAACATAGAAGCTAGTCCAGTCCCTTCAACCCAAAGAATTTTCACTATTGTAAAACACCTTTACAATCTGCACCAACATAGTGCACCAAGTATTCTTAACTCCTACTACTTCTGGCTTATTCCCAAGTATTCTTGACACTAGCTACTCCTGGCTAAAAAACCAAGTATTCTTTCAAAAGCTTCTTCAGGCCACACGTGTTTCCCAACACTTAACAAATTCTGGCAACACACCAGAACACATAGTGAAGGTAGTAAAGAGTTTTAAGTTACAAGCAAATAACTCAGTATACAAATATATGAAATAAGTACAGGCACACTGAGCTATGAACTACTAGAAGTCACAGTCTACAAAAGATAGAACGAAAAAGAGGACATGTAGTGAATATAAGAACTTAGAAACTTTTCAAGAAAAGTTTTCACAAATTTAGGTTTCTAGATAGAAAACAAGAAAGAGTTCAAGAAAAGAGTGAACAACATTTCCCTCTTGGCTTCAAATGCTTCTTGTATTTACAGTCCTTCTGAAAAGATCCATTGGTTCATCTTGAAGGACGTTGATCTCTTCGAGTGTTGTGCCATCACTGATTACAAAGACATGCTTATGAGGAGTTTCCTAAATTGGACAACTTTGAAAGTCTTTCAACAAAAGATCCATTTTGCTTATCTACTTTGAGGAAGCACGTACATATCATAACAATTGACCTTAGGCTTTTTGTACTAATCCGATTTAGCTTTCTGACATCTTGAGATGTGTAAGGCAGATTTCTTGAGGCATGCGAGAAAGCTTTTCAATTTTTTTATTAATTTCCTTTTTAGTGCAAACTTCAAAGATGACAGGAGAAAGTTCATGCAGCTTTATTTCTAGAAATGAGAGATCCTTTTCCCGAGCACTCCGAAGAGTAAAGTTGCATCATGGTCTGTAGGTTCACTTGACTTGATTCAGGAATTTTTTGAGTAAGTACAAACTTTTTCATATTTGAAACGTATTGAGTTTCACGGTCTCCCCCTATCATTTGCAAAAGGAGCTTTACGAATTCTTGGCACACTTGAACAGAATTGTTAGACATCAAAATAGTACATATTTTATTTTAACTGGGAGTCTTGATGTGTATTGTTAACAAGTCACTTGGGGTTCACATTTCTCAATCATGAGTTCATACTTTACTCTAACAAGAGACATTTTGTATGGGCATAAATGGTGACCCGAGAGGACTCTTTTCAAGGATTCTCAAGGAGGAGAACGCAAAGGGAATGAAGAATTGAAGACTCTGCATATCTTGTGGTTTGTTTCAGATTCTTGGTCTACCTTTTCTTTGAATCTTTGTAATCCTTGTTTTATGAGTTTTATGGATTCAATGAACCCTTGTGATTCTTTGGTTACCATGAATGACTAGAGTCCTTGTTCTTGAGATCTAAGGGGTGATTTATGATGTAATTGTAATCTTTATTTCCTTATCCATCAAATCTATATTTACCTTTAATTCTTGATTGCCTTATTTGTTCATTGATCTAGACATAGGCATGAGTAATCTTTATTTAATTCTAGGGATAGACTTAAAAGGTGAACCTTGTTAGTCAAATTCAAGAATTGAACCTAAGATTGAATACTAGGATGACCTAAAAAGGGAACTTTATTTAAATCTTTTAAGGATCAGAGTTTTCATAATAATTAAATTAAGGGATAGACTCAAAAGGTGAACCTTTTTTATTATTTTATGAATTCAAGACTTCGATTATTCTTTATAACTTGGTTTCTGAATAAAATGACAATATGATGTCTGAGTTTTCAACTTAGTTTCAAATGAGGTGACAGTATGTTTGATTTCTGAGTTATTAACTTGGTTTGGAATTAAACGACAGTTTGTTTGATGTCTGAGTCATCTAACAAAACTCTGAAAAGGGAAAGTTAGAACTTTAGAAAGTTGGTCCTAGTTAACTTGAGAGTAAAAGATAAGGTAAAATCTTTAAACACCATTACAAAGAAATTCCTAATCCAAAAATCCCAAGATACGTTTTAATTATTGACATTCCTGGAGAACTTCTGATTTGCACTTTTTAATTACTTTGTTTTTGATTTCTTTGCATAAAATCTCTATTCTTGCCTATTTAGATAGATAAGATCATTGTTCTGAGTACTTGAGAACACGGTCCTTATGAAGACGATATTTTTATATTACGCGACAAACGCGTATGTTTGCGAGGTGTCAAGTTTTTGGCGCTGTTGCCGAGGACTGTGTTTTCCTTAATATTCGGCGATTCTAATCCCGTTTAGACTAAACATTTTTTATTTTCTTTTCTTGATTTTTGTTTATTCTTGCTGATTTTTTCTTTATCTTTTTAGTTGGTTATCTTTATCTTATCTTTTGAAATCTTATCCTATCTTATTTGCTTGATTTTTGCCTTATCTCTACGATTTTATCTTCATTTTTACCTTTTCTTTGAATTATCTTTTTATCTTTATCTCTATCTTTATTTTTTTAGTTTTTTCTTTATCTTTATCTTTATTTCTATATTTATCCTTATCTTTGTTTTGGATTTTATTTTATCTTAATTTGCTTGTTTGAATTTTTATATTTATTTTTATTTAAAATTTTAAAAAGAAAAATATTACGCTTGATCTGTTTTTGTTTTTATTCTTACAGGTGCTTTTATGTGAAGAACCAGGAGCGCTGATCCTGAATTTAAATTTGATCCAGAGATTGAGTGCACCCTCTTAACTAGAAGGAGACTTCAGAGGCAATTATTTGTTGAAGAAGAATCTGAAAACATGAGTGAAGGCAACCGAGCGCTTTAAGATTTTGGTGCTCCTAATGCTATGGGAAGAGGGCCAAGTATCACAAGGTCTATCATTTAGGACAATAATTTCAAATTGTTGCCTTCCCTCCTATCCATGGTGTAGTAGAATCAGTTTGGGAGACTATCTTCTAAAAACCCAAACCTGCGCTTACAAGAGTTTTTGGAGTATTGTGACATGCTTAAGGTGAACAGAGAGGAAGCAATGCAATCAGACTTAGACTTTTCCCATTCTCTTTGAGGGATAAAGCATGTGCTTGGCTTTATTCCTTACCTGAAGGGTCCATCTCCACCTGGACTGAACTTTCCACTACTTTCCTTAACAAGTACTACAAAAGAAGCAAAACAGACTAGTTGAGGAAGCAAATCATCTTTTCCATACAAAAAGATGATGAAACTTTATATGATGCCTGTGAGTGCTATAAGGAATAGAGATGTAAAAAAATCCCTGAAATGAAGTTGCTTCCCAAGAAGTGACATCCACCGCTAGTACTTTTCTTATCAACTCTATCTCCTGCAAAGTTTGGATCATAAAATCTAGAAAGAGAGAAAGAGTTTGTTCGTTTGTAGAATAGCCCAAGGTTAGTGGTTCCAAGAAGATATCTCAAAATCCTCTTCACTACAGACAAGTATGATTCCTTAGGATCTGATTGATATCTCGCACACATCTATACACTAAACATTATGTCAGGTCTGCTGGATGTAAGATACAAGAGTGAACCAATCATTCCTCTATATAAGGTCTGGTCTACTGATGTACCAGACTCATCTTTATTTATGGTACAGTTAGGATGCATAAGAGTACTCACAGTCTTAGCATCAGCCATTTTAAACTTTTTGAGTAGTTCCTTTGTGTACTTTTGTTGATGAATAAAAATTCCACCACTAGTCTGTTGAATTTGCAAGCCTAGGAAGAATTTAAGTTCCCCATCATACTCATTTTAAATTCTGCTTGCATCATTTTCAAAAAATCTTTACACAGACTATCATCAGTAGCACCAAAAATAATATCATCCACATAAATTTATACAATAATAAAATGTTTCTTAGAGATTTTTCTGAAGAGGGTTTTGTCAATTTGGCCTCTTGTAAAGCCTTTTGAAATAAGAAATGAACTGAGTCTGTCATATCAGGCTCTGGAAGTTTATTTCAGACCATACAATGCTTTACTTAATTTAAAAACATGATTGGGAAAAGACACATCTTCAAAACCAGGAGGCTATTTTACGTAAACTTATTCTTTAATAAAACCATTCAAAAAAGCACTCTTTACATCCATCTGATATAATGTAATACCTTTAAAGGCTATAAATGTAAGAAGTATCCTAATACCTCAAGTCTGGCTACAGGAGCAAAAGTATCAGTAAAATCTATACCTTCTTGTTGATTATAGCCTTGAGCTACTAATCTGGCTTTGTTTCAAATTACTTTTCCATCTTTGTCTAACTTGTTTTGAAATACCCACTTAGTACCAATTATACTTTTATCTTTGGGTTTAGGAACAAGTGTCCATACTTCACTTCTTTCAAACTAGTTTAGTTTTTCTTGCATAGCAAGAGTCCAATCTGCATCCTTTAGAGCTTCCAGAACATTTTTCGATTCTATTTCTGAAATAGGAGCAATTGTGAACTGATTGTGAAGGCTAGATCTAGTCCTAACTCTAGCATCTTGATCTCTGATGATAAGGTCTAAAGGATGATGGACCTTGAATTTCTAATCTTTTGGCTTTTCAGGTTCAAAAAGTTAATCTTATTCAAATTTTTTAGGATTTGTTGATTGTGATTGATCATTTTCAGGTTATTGTTCTATTGATTGCTCTTATTCTTGTTGAATCCCTACATCATCAGAGTCTAGATCTGCCAATCTCCAGTCAGTCTTATAAATGTCATCAAATCTTACATGCATAGATTCTTCTATAGTTTGCGTTCGAGTATTAAATACTCTGTAGGATTTTGATGTGGTAGAATATCCCATGAATATACCTTTGTCACATTTTGAATCAAATTTTCTAAGATAGTCTTTAGTATTCAAAATATAATAGGCGCACCCAAAAGGATGAAAGTGAGATGTTGGGTTTTCTACCTTTCCACAATTCATAAGGAGTCTTATTCAGTATTGGTCTAATAAAAACTCTGCTTTGAATATAATAAGAAGTACTCATAGCTTCTGCCCAGAGTATTTTAGAAGATTATTTTCACAAAGCATGGTTCTGGCTATTTCCTGCAAAGATCTGTTTTTCCTTTCCACAACTCCATTTTGTTGTAGAGTTCTTGGTGAGGAAAAATTGTGAGTTATTCCAGACTCATTGCAAAAATTTTCAAAGATTTTATTTTCAAATTATCTACCATGATCACTTATTATTGTACTAATACAATATCCTTTCTCATTCTGAATTTTCTTGAAGAAGATTTTAAATACTTTTATAGACTCATCCTTATGGCTAGAAAATATACCCATGTTAATCTGGTGTAATCATCAATAATGACAAATCCATATTTCTTTCCTGCCAGACTTTGTACTTGAGAGGGACCAAATAGATCTAAATGTAATAATTCTAAAGGTGTGGATGTGGAAACAACATCTTTGTTTTTAAAAGAGGTTTTGTGTTGTTTTCCACTTTTGCATGCTTCACATGGTAGGGAACTGTTAAAGGAAATTTTTGATAATCCTTTTTGTGAAGTTTTGAAATAAGTTTGAGACTTACGTGTCCAAGCTTTTTATGCCAAAACCATCTCTCTTCAGAATTTGAAAATACACATTTTACATTTTGATCATTTAGTTCGTTCAAGTCTACCTTATAGAGGTTATTGTGTCTGTTTGCATTAAAGAGTATGGTTCCATCATGATTGATGATCGTACACTTATTATTGTCAAACGAAACTTGGTACCCACTGTCACAAAGTTGACTGATGCTCAATAGGTTATATTTCAGACCTTCAACAAGAAATACATTTTCAATGACAGGTGAGGGAAATTTACCCATTTTACCAGACCCAATGATTCTTCCAGTCCGGTTCCCTTCAAAAATGATAGATCCTCCTTTAAATTTCTCCAGGTCTAGGAACATAGACCTTTTTCCTGTCATGTGATGTGAGCATCAACTATCCAAATACCATTATAGAGTTATTGTTCTTGATTTCAAACATATCTGCAAAAGGAATGATTAATGATTTTGGTACCCATATTCTTTTGGGTCCTAGATTGTTAGTGAATTTTTCATTCCTTTATTTTCTTTTCTTGCATTCATTTATAGAATGACCATTATTTTTGCAATAATTGCATTTCATAATTCTTTATCTTTCTGGAACAAATGTAAGAGCTGGAGGATACGTAGAAGTTTTTGATTTTGAAACATTTTTCTTCTTCACATATCCTAGACCAAGACCTTTTTGATTTCCTTTGGATGTTCCTAATAAAGCATTCAAGTTTTTAGTGCTAGTAACAAATTTGCCTAGATCTGAGGTAAGAGAGTTGACAAGATTTTTTAATCTAATAATTTCTTTATCCTGAGAGTTGCAGTAACTCTTAGATTTTTCAAAATCTATTTTCAAAGAGATGTTTCTTTTCTTAACTCTTCAAGATTCATTTCCTTTTCTTTTAAAGTATTTGTACTATGCTTTTCTTCTTCTAGCAAAGAAATTTGATTTTCAAAATCAGTGATCATATCAACATGCTTCAGTTTCAGTTTCTTGAAACTTTTTAATAGTTTAGAAAAATCATTAAATAACAAGTCATAATTTTGTTTAAGTTCTGAGTAACTTACGTCTTCAGAGTCTGAGTCATTGAGGTTGATATCTGAGTCTATTTCCTTACTTGCCATGAGACAGATTTAGGCTAACTCACTTTCTTCATTAGACTTTTCTAAGCTAGATGATCCTTCATCATCCCAAGTGATCAGACCTTTTTGTTTCTTCGAAAACTTCCTTCTCTCCCTTTTGTCCTTTTTATCTTTGTTTAGAAGATGACACTCTGCTTTTATGTGTCTTGTATTTTTGCAATTAAAACATTCTAAAATAGATTTTGTCAGTTTTAAACTTAAGTTGACTTTTACCTTTGTAGTCTGTCTTTTGGAATATTTTTGGTTTGAACTTCTTCTTTCTTAGTAACTTGTGAAATCTTTTAGTTACAAGAGTCAATTCTTCATCAGTGTCATCATCTGATTCATCAGAGTCTGGTTTAGAATTAGATGATTCTTCCACTTTCAAACCCTTGCCTTTTCTTATTTCATCAGACTTTAAGGCAATGCTCTTGGTGGGAGCAAATTTGTTGGTTTCTTTCTGCTTCAGCTTTAGCTCATGAACCCTAAGAACTCCAAGCAACTCATCTGGAGAGAAAGTACTCAAATCCTTAGCTTCTTCCAGAGCGGAGCATTTTGCATCAAATCTTTCAAGCAAACATCCGAGAAGCTTGACGTTTATTGTAACATCCTAAAAATTTCATTCTCATGTAGAATTATTTTGTTTAAGACCATTAATGATATTATCCATTTTATCTTGACTTTCTACATAAATTTTGGTTGGGACAACATCTTCAATTTAACATTTTACCATTGTAAATAATTTTAACTTTATACCTTAGGTAAAAGTTAACCAAATAACTTATTACCTATTTCCTTAGTTATTAATTTCTTTGCCTTTTCCATTTACTCCCATCAAATTACCATATACTTTGCTCAAAATACGTCATCTTGTACACATTTTAATTCCTAGTTAGAGTCCAAATTTAAAAATGTGGTAAACTAATAAGTTGTTCCTATTCTTCTTAGCTTCCCAACAAGACCAAATTCATTAAAAACCATTATGATTTGAGAGAGATATGCCCAAAATACTAAAACTATTTCAGAATTGATATTTTACTTCCATCATATCATTTTGTACATATTTTAATGCCTAGTTAGAGTCCGAATTTGAAAAAGTCGTCAACTACAAAGTTATTACTCTTTGTCGTACCTTTCCAACAAGACTAAATTCATTAAAATCCATTAAGATATGAGAGAGATATGACCAAATTACCAAAACTGTGTCAGAATTGATATTTACTTCAATCATACAAGCTACATTATGTCGGCTGCGGGAATGGTCAATAATGCAGCCTATTTTTCCTACCTAAAACCTCCATTATCACCACACATAATGCACCTAACATCCCACTACAATTACATTATGAAAAGCTTGTCCCCTACTTGTCATTTGCATGATTAAATCAACACTACATCTTGTTCCCAAGTCTGAAATCTTATAAAAGGCTGAAGTTAGTGAAGACATATCTCTCATTTTCTTTCATTTTCTCTATCAAAGTTACTCTTGATCTGAAGCTAGGACAATAAGAGAATAATTCAACCACTCTAGGATCCTCTATTAAGGTAAGAGGGGATAGGGTTATGAATAAATATGGAATGGGTAGAATTGTATGCTGTTCTAGGAATTTTAGATTTATTTTTGTAACTTGTTACTTAATTTTGAAGCTAACAATATGTGAATTTGACTTTAACTTCTTCATAAAAGTTGTAGATCTTTTTGTTATGTGAGAATGGAGACTTGAACCAACTGATTTGGATATGTATATCATGAGTTATGGTCAAATGAATGAAGTATATTTCTTTTGAATGTTTCATGACTTGGTTCTGGATATATGTTGAGATTGTAAATTTTGTGAGTATGATTAGCCATCTTTATCTTCATAAAAGTTGTAGATATAGATGTTATGATTCTGTTAGATTTAGTCTCATATCAAAATTCTAAGTAATATGGAATTTATGCTTAAATTACTCTCATGTTCTCATGTTGTTTAATTGTTTCTTAAAGTTTGGTAATTCATATATTTCGAAATTGAAAATGATATATTGATGAAAGTTGTAGATCTTTGTGTCCTATAAATTTAGAGACCAAAATCTTCCAAAAAGGATAAGTAAAACTTGAGTTATGATTTATTTATTAAAGTATGACGTTTCTGGAAGCTATGTATGGGTCAGTGCTTGTGTAGCTGTTTGAGAATAATTTATAAGGAATTAATTTTTGAACCTTTCATAAAAGTTTTAGATATTTGAGTTATGAACATGTGAGATTTAGTCCCATGTAAAAATAATTTTCTATTAAGAGATATACAATTTTTACCAAAGGTTGTCAAATTTGTTACTGAATCTATAATACTGAAATTACTGTTTTGAAGTCAGAAAGTAATTTTGAAACTGCATTTTATACTTATAGAATTGGGACATATGATCTTCATAAAAGTTATAGATAATTCAGTTTTTGAAAATTTGGCATAAGTTTCATGTAACACCCAAAAATTAGGGGTAAATTTTTCATGATTTAAAATAATTATAAGTAGAGGAAATTCAATATATATAAAATACCAAGTAATTACCCCGGATCATTTAATAACCTACCTCATATATGAATATATGAGAAGGTATCAGAGTGCTCCTTGGAGGATCAGACTCGAGACCGTCATAAGGGAAAGGCGGAAGATTGGACAAAATTTAAGAGTTAATGAAATATGCACAAAAAGATGATGAAAGATGCCTCCTCAATTTATAAACATTAGAAATATAAAATAATAATAATAATATCATTTTCATGATCAAAGGATTCCAAAACAAGCAAGAGAATGGAACAAAGAAGCCAAAAAATGAGAAAACTGGGATCAGGGGAACTCGCTTGAGCGAGATCCACAGGGGTTGCTTGGGTGAGGCAAGCGAGCGTGAGCAAAAATGCTCCAGAATCGAAATCACGCTCACTCGCTTGAGCGAGGCAAGCTCGCTTAAGCGAAAAAGAGACAGAACCTCACTGCCCTCATTTTGCTCGAGCGAGGCCAGGCCCGCCTGAGCGAAATTCATCGAGTAGCTCCTATCTGATACATAATCAATCTCGCTTGGGCGAGATACCAGTCCGTCTGAGCGAATCCCATCCAGAAACAACTCCACACAACACTCGCTTGAGCGAAGGTGAGCCCACTCGAGTGAGAAACGTCCAATATGCACACATCAGATGCAGGGTCGTCTCGCCTGAGTGAGGACCACTCTCACTTGAGCGAGAATAGGCCAGAGGCTATATAATTGATGCAGGGGATTCTCGCTTGAGGGAGAATCCATCTCGCTTGAGCGAGATTATCAGGTCTTATGTAGAAAACGTAAATCCTCACAACCCAACATACAAAATCTCATTTCAAGCCAATTTGATCAAATCCAACACATCATATACATCATATTAGGCATATAAAACTCACTCCAAACAATCATACTCATAAATTCTCGTTCCAACTCATGAATCACATTCTAATTAAGCTTATTACTATATATGCTCTATAGAATGCAATTTTTCATATAAAGCTTCCTTCATTCATCAAATTTAGCTGGAATTCACATCATATTTATCATTCATACATTGTCAAGGTCATTGGTGAAAATTAGCCATACAAGTAAAGGTCTAATTTTCCTACATGACCTCCAAAATCAACAATCATCAAAGTAGTTACAAAATAAGCATATACACACTATATGCTATACAAAATGAATATATATATGCTGGCCAAGGCTCACCCACATTCCTTCCACATTTACCTTCATCAAGCCTCGACCTCCAAAAGAGTAGAATTTTACATCATATACCTACATCAAACTTAAAAATAGCAACTAGAAGGTGAGTAACATAATCTAAATGTATCAAAGTCATACATTATGATGATACCCATACATACTCACATATGATACATTTCATAAGAAACATCATAGTTTCATTCACATATTCTCTTATTTCATGGAAACATGCTACATACTCAAGAAAATACATTACAACACATATATCCAAATCATTGGCATTCTCAAATAACATAATCACACACATAAGGTTAGTACCATAATTCTTTCCTCTTTATATCTCAATCATCCATCACCATCACAGGCTTTCAACTAGGTATATCTCCGGTTATATGTAAATGCTCTTATAGCTAATGCATATGCACAAAGGAATTATTATCAAATACGGATCCGACTATGGGAAACAACAACATACTAAATGTGGGACGAGCATAGGTGTGCTACTATGCCCCTACTGCAGTAGAAAAATTGTGTACACATATACCTCAATTCATGCATGCTCAACATCATACTTTTACTTATACCAAACCGTTCTCGCCCATCTGTAGCATCAGTCACCCCATGACTTACGGATCTATAATCGTGGCCTTACTTGCCACGAGTGCTACGGGCCCCTCCCGAACACACATCGAGAGAGCCTTGTCCCGTCGGACACCAAGGTAGCTTGCTCATCACAGAGTCGCCCGCCCACTGGGCCCGCCACATAGGGTGCCTCGTCACTAAACTATGCATAGCTTTGTGATTCCCAGAATCACTAGGAAAAATATAATAATATACCCATGCACAGGGTCGCCCTCCTACTGGGCCCGCCTAGTGGAACCCCTAACATTCCACATAGACAACGTATGATATGCCATGGATACAATGCAATGCAAATCAAGTGCTTTCTCACACTATGCATCCTAATGCCACTCCACAATCAACCATTCACCACTACCACTTAGTGGATTTTAATATTCTCAATATCCTCAATCTTTACCAACCCTCGTTGGACTTATACATAATAGTTAGTGACAATCACATTTATCAATTCATATATACATATTGGGATATTTCACATCATTGATTTCAATTCAAAACATGGTCTTAAACTATCATGACATATTTCATCAACATGTTTAACATAATATCATATTCATCATCCCAAACACATGCCACATAACATCAATCATTCTAAATGTACTCAAATCATGAGATTATCACATCATCCACCCAAGAAATCATCAAACACAATCATAAATACATATTTTCACATCATCAATGGATGAAATCATGCATTTAGAATAATTACCCCCTCCTACCTCAAGAGAAGTAGTAATCAACGCGGTCTGATGGTCCCGCCGCGTCAATAGGATTGTTTCCTACATTATACAATATACCACACAATTATTTTCTATTCAACCACCAAGACTTAATGTTCATATTCATTTACTTGGTGTTTATATCACTTTAAATTCTCAAACTTCATTTATTTCATTAATTCCACCACAATTACCATGGGTTATGTGTCCAAATTATTATTATTATAAATTCAAAGCTAAACCCATTCATGGGTCCCCACATTAATGGTTCCCAATAACCATTATCAACTATTAAGCTTTATTAATGGCCATTCACCATTAATAACATCATTTCACCTCACCAATAACAATTATCTGACACAATAAATGTTTCTCCACTCTTATTTTCTATTTCCCCCAAGTCCTAGGGTTAGGGTTTTCATTAAAACCCAGCAACACTCATTAATACCCATTTATTCTTCATCACCTTCCAACCATACATTCATCTTTCTCATTTATTTCCACTAAGGCTTGCATTTTTGACAACCCACCTTAGGTTTCACATCATCAATGGCTTCTCCTAACATAACCCAGATGCATTCAACTCTCCCAACAACCAATACCCAAAATCTAGGGCATAAAGCTCAAGAAAATAAAGAGAAATCCTTACCTCAAGCCAAAAGAAGTGAGCTTCTAGATTGGGTGAGGAAGAATACGAAAATGGAGAGAGGCAGAGTGAGAGAGAGCCTCCAAGTTCCAAGCTCCAACGAAAATGAAAGAGAAAAGATGGCACACCACTTTGCTTAGGGTTTTAGGGGAGAATAAGAAGAAGGAATGAAGGAGAAGAATAGAAAAGGAGAAGGAGAAGGAGTAAAGTGTTTGCTCAATTGAGACCAAGGAGCCCACGAGAATGAGAGGAGAGAAATAAGCTTTTTGGTTTTATTTTTAATCTCCTCGTTAAAGATTCATCATTTTATGACAAACAGGATCTTCGTTCGGGCTCAATACTTTATCTAAAAATTATTCCGAATACATATTCGGATTCTCAATAATATTCTTAACAACCCTGACCAATATCACCCCAATCAGAGATACTTGGTCTGACACCTATATTTTAATCGGGCATAAATTCAGCCTGTTCGGCTCCAATAAATTATGAGTAGTCCCCAAAAATCTTAATTTAATTATTTCTAATATTTTGGAACATTAAATAACTCAAATATAATTATTTAATATTTATCTTCTTAATTAATCTTTTATTTTAAAATTTAGGGTGTTACATTTCATCTTAAAATAATTTTTTTTACAATGAGATATGCCTATTTTACCAAACTGTGTAAATGCAGTGAAAATTTACAAAAGTCAGTGTGTTGTTTATAACATAGAGCAAATTCTGTAAGGAATTAGAATTTTTGGTCTTTATGAATGTTGTAGATAATTTTGTTATGGAACTACAGGAAGTGGAATTACTTAACAAGGATTTGATTTGCTCACATTATGGCCTTTTTACTAATGTATGTTACTGTTGTAAATTTCTGAAATTTACCTATTATGGATAAAAAGATATTTTCCATGTGGGTTATGATTTATTTATGAATTATTGAGAGATTATTGATAAGTATGGATGTTATTGAGTATCCTATTAATGTCATACAGTATGTATATCTTTGTGATGAATAATTATGAATGACTAAATTAATGTATACATATGCCTTGTGGTTTATTGAGATATGTTATTGAACTGTAAATCCATGATTTTGAGAATTGATATATGTGATGTGTCCTTTGAGGACTTGTGACTTTCAAGTGATTATGGAAGTATTGATATCATGGTATGTTAAATTTATAAAGAGAATTAAAGGCATTCATGCATCATAAGCATTTGGAAGCACCATGGAATTTAAGGGTTCCATGATTGCCAGCCCTGGTGGGAGGTTACTCTATGATGAGTTAAAGCCTTATTTTCGTTGAGCGCCATGAAGGGTAGGGATTCATGGTTTATGCTAAGTCCTACTTGTGTACTTCGGTACTTGAACGCCATGAAGGGTAGGGATTCATGGTATATGCTAAGTCCTACTTGTGTCTCTATGAGACTTTTTACTGTAGTATTCCCACTAAATCAAATTGGATCCAACATGACATCATTTGGCTAAATTAAAGATTATTAAATGTAAATGACCTTGTTTTGCATATTCATCATACCATAATTGTTTATTAATTGTGTTTGTGCAATTTTACTTATTTTATATTTATTCTATATTCTATCTCACTCTTACATTATTTTTACAGTGCATGCTTTACAGAATGACGAGTGGTGAAATTGATGAAGCTTTTATGTTTTATTGCTTGGACTTTGACTTTATTTGACTTTTAATGTTTTGTAATAAAATTATTATGTACCTCGTAGTGCAATCTTATCTATCGTTTTCGCTATATAAATGTATTATGTTTTATTCATTCACGACTAGTATGCATGATAATATTCTACATTTATCAATTTTTATGTGACCTTATAATTTAAATTACAAATTTCAAAATGATTCTTTAAACACGAAAAATTTATTACAAAAATTTGGGATAATTAATTGGAATTAATTTGGGTTTCGGGTGTCACATTTATGTCTTCTATAGAGGGAGTAGTTCTAAGATTTTTTAAGCCATTCAGTAGGGTTTAGAATCTTCTAAACATTTGATCTACTGACTCATTTTCCTCCATTTTGAAGTTGTCATATTGTTTAGTTAATAATATCTTCTTGGATCTCTTAACATTTAATGTTCCTTGTAGTTGCGTTGAAGAGCATCCCAGACTTCTTTAGTTGTTTTATAGCTGAATACCTTGTTTTATTTAGACTTACTAAGAGTGCATGTGAGAAGAAATCTGGCTTTGGCATTGATCTCTATCTTTTTGATTTCATCAAAACTCCATTCGCTTTCTACTTTAGGTTGTCCTTCACCATTTACAGGGGAGCCATAATCAACATTAATGATGATTGCCCAAAGACTGTATTGAGTGGATTTTATAAACATTTTCATCTTGTCCTTCCAGTATGGATAGTTTTTCCCAAAGAAAGCTGGGGGTCTGTTGATGGAGGATCCTTCTATGATCATTTAATTACTTTGAGAAGCTGCCATTGTAACATCCTGGATGTTTGATAAATTGGAAGTAAGATAAAATATGTTTTGGGGTGTAAAATAATAATAAATAAAGGAAGGAAGGGAAAATAGAATTTCAAGGAAAATAGAATCAGGGACTCTGACGCGTAGCGTGGCTGTGGCGCGTAGCGTCAGGTGCGAATTAGTGAGCTGATGCGTAGCATCAGTGGGACGCGTAGCGTGACGCTCCAAAATTTTGGAACAAATTTTTTGCGTTTAAAGAGTCATTTTGAAATTTGTGATTTAAATTTTGAGGTCACGTAAAAGTTGATAAATGCAGAATATTATCATGTATACTAGTCGTGACCAATTAAAACATGAAACACTTATATAGCGAAAACGATAGAAAAGATTACAGTACATAGTACATAATATTATTACAACCCATTAAATTTTAAATGAAACCAAAGTCCAAGCAATAATTCATAAAAGCTTCATTCATGGCATCACTCGTCATTCTGTGTAGCATGCACTGTAAAAATTAATGTAAGAGTGAGACAGAATATAGAATAAATATAAAATAAGTAAAATTGCACAAACACATTCAACAACCATAATGATATGATGAATATGCCAACAAGTTCATTTATATATAATAAATCTTGAACTTAGTCAAATGATGTCATGATGGATCCATTTTGGTTTGGTGGGAATACTACAGTAAAAAGTCTCATAGAGACACAAGTAGGACTTAGCATATACCATGAATCCCTACACTCCATGGCGCTCAAGAACCGAAGTACACAAGTAGGACTTAGCATAAACCATGAATCCCTACACTCTATGGCGCTCAAGTACCGAAGTACACAAGTAGGACTTAGCATAACCATGAATCCCTACACTCCATGGCTCATAGCGAAAATAGGGCTTAACTCATCATAGAGTAACCCCCACCAGGGTAGGCAATCATGGAACCCCTAAATTCCATGGTGCGTCCAAATGCTTATGATGCATGAATGCCTTTAATTCCCTTTATCGATTTAACATACCATGATATCAATATTTCCAAAACCACTTGGAAAACCACAAGTCCTCAAAGGACATATCACATATAAAAATTTTCAGAATCATGGATTTACTGTTTCAACAACATGTCTCAATAAACCATAAGGCATTCATGTATACAATAATTTAGTCATTCATAATTATTCATGACAAGGATATACATACTGTATGTCATGTATAGGACACTCAATAACATCTATAATAATCCATAATCTCTCAATAATTCAATAATAGATCATTACTCATATAAAAATATCATTTTCATCCATAATAACAATTATAGGTAAGTTTCAGCATTTTACAACAACAACATACGTTAGACAAACACCCATAATGTGAGCAAATCAAATCCTTTTTAAGTAATTCCACTTTCTGTAGCTCTATAACAAAATTATCTACAACTTTCATGAAGACCATAATTTCAAATTCCAAACAGAAACATCGCATAATCACAGTATACTAAACTATCTCAAAGAAAGTAACAAAACGTACATATGTTGGTATTTTCAACGTTTCTAGAGCTACAAAAATAGTTTTGGCATAGAGCAGTTCTAAATTACTCATAAAACAAATATCTAAAACTTTTATGAAGACACTGAATACTAATTCTCATCACAAAATTCCTAGTTTTAAAAATAAAATTCGTAATTCATGTCAGCAGATTTTCAGCATGAACATACTTTTGTATTTTAGGCATAACTAGAGCTACAAATATCCTTTTAACTTGAAACCACTTTCTATAGATACATAACATAAATATCGACTACTTTTGTGAAGACATCAAAGTCTAAAAACGTATGTATAATTCCCAGAATATCAATATATACACAAAATAGAATATACATATTCCAGAACATACATGCTGTAGTATTTTGGCTATAACTCATGATATACATATCCAAATTAGTCGGTTCAGGTCTCAAAACTCACATAACAAAAAGATCTACAACTTTGATGAAGAAGTCAGAATCAAATTCACACGTTTTCAGCTTCAAAATTGAGCAACAATATACGAAAATAATTCTAGAAAATCCTAGGACAGCATACAATTCTACCCATTCCATAATTATTCACAACCCTATCCCCTCTTACCTTGATGAAGGGTCTTAGATTGGTTGAGAAACGTTTCCTTCTTACTATCCTAGCTTCCAACCAAGAGTGGCTTGTACGTAGAGAAGGAAATGAGAAAGAGAGACTTTTACAAATTTTTGTTGTTCTGAGAATTCAGACTTGGAAAAGGTGTGGTATTGATTTAATAATGCACAAAACAAGTGAGGGGACAAGCTTTCTCGTGACTGGAGGTTAGGTGCATCAATTATGGAAATAATAGAGATTTTAGATAAAGAATGAGCTGTATTGTTGACTTTTACCACCGTCTACCTACTGAAGCCTTGTATGATTGAAGAAAATATATTAAAATATGTATAAAATGACAAGATTGGTGTAAAAGATTTAATTCTGCACTGGTTCGGTATTCTGGGGGTATATACCAACTGGAACTCTACCCGGTCAGCATATATGCTGACTGGACACTACCGAGTCAATATATTAGCCGACTGGACCACTACCGAGTCAGTCTGAGGAGAATTCATCCATCTCCTCTTTTAGAACTGCTTCACTCGGAAGGGAATTCACTCGGAAGTGTTTCCACTTGAAACACTCGGTCGGTCTTTCGTTCCTCGGAATGACTTACTCAGAAATGTCTGACCCGACTTAGCCAGAACCGATTCCTCTTACATTCTGTCTTTCACTCGGCTAAGTCATCCCAGACCGACTCCACTTTCGCTCGGTCTGTCACTCGGCTAAATGTTTCTAAAACTGACTCATCTTGCTCGGTTTCCACTTTGCAGAATCAATCCAAACCTGACTCCTCTCGCTCGATTTTCCACTCGGCGACATCAATACAAAGCCGACTCATCTCTCTCAGTTTTCCACTCGGTAACATTATTACAAATCCGACTCATCTTTCGCCCGAAAGTACTTAGAGATCTTTCTTCACTCGAAAATACTTCTCTCAGGAAGTGCATAACTTGGAATTCATATGGCTGAAAGGATCATTCGGAATTTGTCACTCGGAAATGTTATAACTGAGGTCATTCAAAGTCAATCTTTCTCTGTTCCAGAAGTACCTCACCTAATAACTCACTCGGTATATATTTCAGTCGGCGTCAGGAAAGTTAAATTCAACTCTGAGCTAACCCACTTGGAATTTCACTACTCAGACATGAGTTTTCCTTCGGTTGGACGTACGTCTCTCGAAAACGTTGTACTCGAAGAAGTTTCATTCGGAAATGAGACACTTGACGATGTTTGACTCGGAAACGAGTCATTTGAAGACGTTTGACTCAGAAACGATTCATTCGTAGGCGATTCACTCGGAACTTTCCCAGAAGTGGTTCTCTTGAACACACTTCACTCCAAATGTCTCCGAGGCCAGGAATCCACTCGGTAGTGGCTCCCTCGGTCATGTCTTACTCGGACAACATAGCCTTCACTCGGAATTCCAACCTTCACTCGGAAACAGATCTTTTATTCACTCGGAAAGTCTTATTTCTGACCTGTTTCACTCGGAATTCCACTTGAAAATTCACCACATCATGAAATTATTTTTCTAATGGTCCCACTCGAGTGAAATTTCATCCAGAATCTTACTTGCTCCCATTCACTCGTCACGCTCGGTCGAGGCACAACAATACCTGTCACTCGCTTGAGTGAGTACTGACCAATCATCAGACTTCATATTCTCGCTCAAGCGACTCACCCACGCTTGAGCGAAAAGTGTCCAGTGTCAATTTCCTCTCTAGCTCGCTCAAGCGCGGCCACACCCGCTTGAGCGAGATTCGTCCAGTAACTCCCCAGATTGCTTAACATGAATCTCGCTCGAGCGGAAATCTCATTCGCCTGGACGAAATTGGTCCAGAGACCATTATACCAATACAGGGGATCCTCGCCTGGGTGAGATCCTTTCTCGCATGAGCGAGAGTATCAGCACCCAAACAAAAATGAAAATTCTAACAACTCAGCCCATGAAATTTGCATTCAAAGCCAATTCCCTCACTTGCAACACCTCATATACAATATGTGAGGCATATAAAACTTGTTCAAACAGCCATACTTATAAACTTTCATTCTAAACTTATCATTAATGATCTAGAAAAAAATGATTATCCATGAGATTGAAATTTTTGGGATGTTACACGTAGAGTCAGCGTCGCGATCAGCTTTTATAATTGGGCATGCAAAATAGAATCAGAAAACACCATTTTTCCTTCTCCCCTCTTCTCCTACGCGATTTTACCCAAGACATGGTGGGAGCTTGTGAATCCTTGGGTTTGGACCTTTAAAGGCTAAGGTAAGCACTTGGGAACCGCTAATTTTATGGTTTCTTTCTCCTCACCTTTGCTTTCTCTCTCTACCCGAACATAGCATGCATAATTGGGAGTTTGATTCTTGAGTTAAGGGGTAGTTGGAACTTGTATAAGGGCCTTGGAGCATTGGGTATAGCAAGAAGTTAATGGATTTCATGTTCCTGTGCTTGTAGGTTCAAATTTAAGGATCGATGCCCGTCCGATGTTATGGGTCTTGGAAACAGGGATCGGAAGTAGAAATGGTGAGTTTCGACAACTTAAGATCGAGGTTCAGAGTTATTTAAGGATTATGGGTTATGGTTTTGGTAGTTATAATATTTATTGAAGCTTCGTTAAATTTTATTTTAGAGTTTTAAGGATTTCGGAGGAACCCGGCAGTCGATTGGAAGCTGTGTAAAGCTTGGAATCGAGGTAAGAGGGGTGTGTTGGGTTAAGGTTAATGTAGAAATTTATTTACGCTTCTAGCGTATAGGAAAAGGGTATGTTATAGCCACTATGGGTGAATTAATATGTTTTAATGATTATGCAATAAATGATGAAAATTTAAGATGGAAAAGAATTTACGAGTTGAGAATTTGTACAACGAAAGTAACTAAAAGAAAGAAAGAAGACGATATGGGAAAGAGGAATGAATTAATAAGGGTAAGGAAATATTATTCATGTCGACGACTATGAAATGGAGGAATCATATTATAAACTATATGAATTAGATTAGAAATAATTTATCCACAAATGATGTGTATTGTGCATTTTGCATGTGGTTGAAAGATATCTCTAGGTAATAAGTGATGAGAAACTGATAATCAAAAAAGGGAAGAATCATAATTGATGATACATAGCAATATTGACGAATTAGTAAAACTATATGAGTAGGTAGGAAGTCATACGTTTAATGATTGGTATGTGTGGTGAGACAATTTATAGTTATGAATTATGATGAACTATGGAAGCATAACTTGTGAGAGATGAGTTATGTGGCTTGCGAGGTATGTATATACCAGCTCCTGATATTTATACATGAGATTGATGAGATTTAGTTGTGTTAATAAAAGTTATGACAGTATGTTGATGGGTTAGCAAGTCGGTTATCCTGTGTGGTAAACACATGTCAGCTTCTGACATTTGTGTGTTTGACTAATAATGCTTTAATTATATTAAGTTGTATATTATGGATGAGATACCCTGTATACTGTTGAGGGTGGAGAGTGATCGCCGGTGCGTTGCACGGTCAAGGAGCGGCTCCTGGCAGGCTTCCAGTAAAGGAATTGTATGCTTATGCTATATGATTGTTTATGTGTGATGGCATTATATTGATGTGCTTGACAAGTCGGTCGCCTTATGTTGTGAGCACATGTCAGTTTCTGACAGTTGCATATGATGATTATAATGATATACCATGATATAGGATATATGATATATGATTATGTAGTGAAGGACGACCGATGGTATATGTTACCCTTGTTTTTGGCTTCCATGGTCAAGTCGGACCCAGTTGAGCTACCCAGAGGTCTATGACCTAGTGGTTGAGGGGGGCCAAGTCGGGCTCGGTGAACCAAGTCGAGTTCACGAGGTGTCAAGTCAGACCCCCAGCTAAAGGTCAATCCTTTTAGTATCTGGATACTAAGAGTCTATTATATATGAGAGTCAGTTGTGTTTTACACTCATTGATTGATATGTATGCTGTTGATGATACTTATGATATGTAATCCATATTGATGAATTGAAATGATAGTGATATAAATGGAATCAATTGATCATGATGTGATAAGGATGGTATTGGTTTAGTCTAATCAACTTGATTATATAGTATACCATTAGAAACAGTAAGATAAGAGAGGATGTAGAAAGTAATTACTAATATTGGCGGATTGCACCTAGAAGCGCAGCTATGTCATACTTTTCCTAGCTTTGATATTAACTTCTGTATTAATTCTTAATTCCAATCACTCACCCCCCTATATTATGGTTTTAGTGATTGATGCATGTATGGATGCACACCACGGAGGAAAAAGCTAGATGAGGCCAGGGGCAATATGGAAAATAGAAGAAGAAATACTTAATTTTGTATTGGTTGTTGATTTGCAAAGTGTTGATTTGTGTTGTTATGTGAGTATAAATGCATATTGATGTAGTATTATAGCATTTTCTTATGTTGTGTGTTATGTGGCATAGAGTCACTGAATGAGTGCATGATATGGGCAAGTCTCGTTATATATGCGTGCGTGAATGATATACGAAGTGTGAGTGTATATTGAATTATTGATGGTGATGATTGTTCTGTTTGTGTGTTTTGATGGATAGAGGCACGGAGCCAACGATGCGTGATTGTGGAATGCTATTGGCAGGTTCTGTTATGATGCATGAATGTTGTGTGTGAAATGGATAATGAGATAATGATAGATTATGAATTGATTGATGATTTGATTGAATTAGGAAGTTATGCATTTAGTGAATAATTGTGGACTTAAGGAATCGAATATGTGATTTTGAGACCAGGTGGGTTTCGGGACCCTCAAAGGGTGTCAATAGGTTCTTTAAGGTAATTAGAGTTTGTGTGCGTTGGCCTTAGGCCATTTGGAACCCATTTAGGGTGTTTGGTGCAAGGGTTTTGCACCAAGATGGGTTAAACTGCATTTTACGCATATCTTGCACATACATTGGATTTTTGGCAAATGGCCGGTGCCAGTAGTTCTGGAATAGGGAAAACATGTGTCCTGTGAAGTTTCGTGGCTATCGGATCTAAAACGGGCCATTTGGGTAGGTTAGAAGTTGGCCGGTTGGCCTAAATTATGTAACAACATCAGGTGTTGTTACTGTCATGCCCACGCTACGCGTGAGGTGCACAGCAGAGGGCTGACGCTACGCGTGGGGCTGGCACGCAGCGTCAGGCCTTCGTCTCTGGTTTTTGTTTTCTTTTGATTCAAATGGTTTTGAAGACTTATAAATAGATTACTTAAATGAATTCTTGGTACTTTTTATTAAAAATATGTATCTTATAACTAGCGAGTAATTTAATTATTTAAACGTGAAAAATTTATTATGAAAATGATTAAAAGTAATAAAAATAAATTTAAATTGATGCAGGTCGTCACAGGTGGTATCAGAGCGGTTCTTTTCAGAACAGGTAAATAGGTAGATGTAGTAGATTGTGTGAGTCCTATAACGGACTGTTTTGCATCTCATGACACTTATGAGTGACTATTTGCATGTTGTGTTAAGCTAGTATGAATTGTATGGTGCACTAATTAATTGCTTGGATGGTATATACCCAGTACAAATAGGCGAGCGAGGTTGTAGTTATGATGTGAGTGAAATGTTTTTATTGTGGTGGTGTAATAAATTATGTTGAAGGGTTGATTGAAATAAATTAATGAATCAAGTTGAGGACTATAGTATACATATGAAAGTGTGAATGCAAATAATTTGCAATGTATGATAAGTTGACGGGTGATTGAAAGTGAGGTTGATTGAGCCCTTTTTGCTAGTCTTATGTGTTGATTAATCAATGTGATACAGGAGTAGTGTTTACTATAAAATGACAGGTAGATATTACATCGGTATATATGCACATTATTGAGCAAGTTGATCACTATGCCAATGGGTAGTACCAGTTTGTTTAGTTGGTAGTAGTTGCTAAGATGTTAAGATAATTGAGACCTAGTGGTGGTGAATAGTCCACGCCATAAATATGAAATAATGTAAGAATATATATATATATATATATATATATGAATAACGAATTGTAATATAAATGGTATTAAAAGTGATTGGATATATGTATATGAACAGGTCTGAACTGGGGTCTAGGATCCGGTGTGGGACCAGCCACAAAAGTATAGGTGTTTTAGGGTTTATACACCGGTACAGTGGGTATCCGGTATTGTAATCCAGCCTCTCAGTGGGAGAAACCGGTCTTGTTGTCCTGGAGATCCTTCACACCGGCGTTTCGCATTGAAGGGGGGCGAAAGGTGGTGCCACCTGCGAAGATTCTCTGACGCTCAAGTTAGAAGAGTATAGGAAACTCAATGAATACTCAAGCAATACAATAGTAAAGGTGTGAGATAGAACAACGTCACCTTGCATGTGTATTGGAACATGCTATTTATAGTCAAACGTAGGAGATGAATCGTTGGATGTAAGTGGGCCCCTTGGTTCTGATAGCGTGTAGAGTGCGTCAATCAATATGACTCAGTACTCAGAGTGTGTCAGGGGGTTAGGTTAATTATCAGAGTACGATCCTGTGATAGGGATGGAGGATAATCACATTTCCGTATATTCCGCTGACAATTGTACTTACTTTCTACGATAATTGACATAGACACATTCTGCTATGCAGGGTATCTTCACTGATAAGTTATAAGGAACTCTTATCTCATAATGGTCCGAGGCAAACGGTTATTCATATCGTGGAAATGAGAACGGATGAGGCATCCGTCGTGTCGAGGACGGATGAAGCATTCGATGGAGTGAGAACGGATAAAGTGACAATGGATACTGTCTTCCTGTTACATCGGATCCTCCTTTAAGAGGTCACTCTGACGTCATACTTTAGGTACCGGTATCCAGACCGGATCATGTCCCCTAGCTTATGCGAGGGACTGTTAAGTTGCTCATATGAGCTATACAGTCTTCGAGAAGTCTGGATGCCAGTCATTCACTCCAGAAGTTCTTTCTAAGAACTCTTTGCCAAATGCGCATTTGGTTTCTTGCCAACGCGTCCGCTCTGTAGATCAAGTAACCGTTCTTTTGATGCCTTCACAACGGATTCAGACAAGGATTCGCAGCGAGGGAAATCGCAAGAGTTTTTGGGAAGTCGAGACTCTTGGTATTCGAATAATTGTTGGGGTACATTAAATGCGTCTGAAATGATTGGACATTGAATGCCCTTTTTAACACATGAATCATCATTACCCAAAAGTGTAACCGTCGATTGGGCTTATTGGGCCTGAATTTTAACTTCCACAAGCCCGTTACGTTCAAAACTTTTCCTGAAGCGTTACTATTTTCACGCTTTAAGTTATAAAACGACGGAGTCGTTTGAATCCGAAAGGTTACATTTTGAAATAAACGTCGTGACTCTTGGTTGAACACAGTGCTTCTTCGTTACCTATAAAAGGGTCACTTAACAAATTTTGGAATTCACTTCTGCCATCAAGTTTAGTGAACCTCTGCTCAAATTTCTGAAGATTCCATTGCTGCCCTCTCTCTTCACAAAGCTCTTCCTTCTTTAGGTAACCTTCCTATCCCTTACCTCTATATCATTTTTAGCTATTTCACTTCAACCATGCGCCCTAGGAAAAGCAGCGCTGGTACCTCAAACAGGGGGAGTCTGAGCTCTCGTGCCCCCTCTAGCCACCATGGTGGAAGGATTCCAGTGAATCTTCCTGTGGCTGGGCCTCGTTGCTCAGAGAGGGTTGAAACTTCCTCCTCACGAGCGCCAGTTGTTCGGCGCCGCCCTGAGGATCCCCTTGACTCAAGTGCTACCAGCTGCTCTGACGATGAGTTAAGCGATGAGGGTTACCTCTTTGACGATGTTGCCTTCTACCATAGTATGCAGGCATTCCATCGCACGTCGGGTATCATGGAAATTCTTGGTTCTAGGAAAAATCTGATTCTTCGAACTGCTAAAGGATGTGTCAATGTCGTAGCATACCGGCTGAACTGGGAAAAGATAAATAGAGAAAAACCGTACTGCTGGGTCGAGGAGGAATTCTTGAACATCCCCTCGCATCACGTAAATGAAGAGGGTAACCCAGTTACACTTCGCTGCAAAATCTACTCCGACAAGAAGTATAAGGGACGCTTTCTTATCCTTGCCCCCCGCCCAATGGAGAGGGTCTGTCACCGCGTCCTAGACGAGAGGTCGGTCTATATGTACGACTTCGTCTTTCAAAACTTGGGAGTCCGTTTCCCCATGACGGAGTTTCAAATGGTCGTCCTCCGCTTCCTTGACTGCGCCCCCACACAGCTGCATCCTAATGGCTGGGGCTTAGTGCGTGCTCTCGAAATTCTAGGAGAGCATTTCAACTTCACCGCCACTGTGGCCAAGCTGTTCTACTACTGCCAAGTGGTCTGCCGTGCCAACAAGAAGGGCGGCCTTGGGTTCATAACGCTCCGTTGTGACTCAAGGATAGTGAATTTTAATTCCTACACTGAATCTGCTAAGGTGGATGGACGTTCTTTCAAACATTACTACATGCGGGTTCGAGTTCAACCAAATAAGCCGGTCTTCTGGCTCAATAAGGAGGGGTTCACAAAATTCCCTACCAGTTGGTCGCACGAGCACTTCCTGCTGCTGAGCCGTGCTGACTACACAGAGGAGAGCGAACTTTCCTCTCACTCTGTAGAGGTGTTGAGTGCCATGCAATCGGCCTCAAAAGCCCTCAAGGGATTCTCCTGCAGGCTTCTCTTGGGAAGTGCCGATGTCTGGGACACTTACCTCCGTAATAGCCGTTCTTAAACTATGTTATGTTGCATATTCATTCTGTTCTTGTTGTCTTTCCTTCAAAATACTAACTTCATTTTCCTTATTTTGCAGAGCAAATCGAGAAAGTTTCTCCCGACATGCTGTCACTAAAATCCATGCTGGCGGATGGTGATTCCTCTTCCGAGGAGAACGAAATCCAAGCCAAAAGGAACTCCTTCAAGGTGGCGGCTCCCATAATCCCCCTCACATCCACTGTGGGAGATGATGTTCCCCTCCTCGATGAGAAAGAGCCTGAGGGACAAGCTAAGGCCGCAGGGGAAGGTCCGGAAGGAGCTGCACCAGAGAAGAAAAAGAAGAAGAGACACCTGGTCAAAGCAACGGATACGGAAAAGCCTTCCACTGGTGACCCTGCAAGGAAACGCCAGAAGACCCTCGAGGAGTCCGGACTGAAAAAAGATAAGGGGAAGAAGCCCATTCTCGCTTCCTCTGCCCCTCCTTCACACATCGGCTCCGAACCGGAATCTGAGAGCGGACCTCCTCCAGTAATTGATCCCCTCAGTGAATCTTTTCTCTCTCCTTACCTCTGGTTCCAGGGGTCCATGCCCCCCACTCTTCCGAAGGCAAGGTACTGTCTCCGCCCCTCTCTCGATGCTACCGAAGTTTGAGGAGCATGCAAGGTTGGTCGCTGGCAGCTGGATGAACTCTCCAGCCTTCTGGACTCCTTAAGCGACAAGGCAGACTACTTGGAACAAGTTGAAAAACTTGAAGCGGACATCGCTATAAAGGAGGCCTGGGCGGCCAAGTAAGCGGAGACTCACAAAGGGGTGGAATCGGAACTGATTAAGGCCAAAGAGACGCTGCAGAAGAAAACTGAAGAAATAAGCCAACTCTATTTCACCAGCAAATCCTTGGAGTGGCAGGTTACTGAACTTCAGCAGCAGAATAAGTCCATTCCGCTCCTTGAAGAAGAGCTCCAATTGGAGAAGAAGAAATCCGCCAAGCTGGCTGATGATCTGGCAGTAAAGGAGGCCGGCCATAATAAAAACTTAGGAGAGTGGGAGGTCCTTCAGAAAGAGATACAGACTCAGATTGAAGAGCTGAAGAAGGGGAGTATGAACACTGGGCCGTCGAAGGAGGATTTTACCAAGCTTCAAAAGAAATTGGTTGCTTCTAAGGCCAAAGCTGTCAAGGCCTTGGAGATATGCAAGAAGGTAGCTTTTGAATCCTTCAGCCTGGCCCTTCGTCAAGTCTTCTATCGCAACCTCGATGTGAAGCTCGATTTGTATGGACTGGATCCATTCTATGAGTTCCACGGAGGGAAGCTTGTTGAAGTGAAGAGTGACGGCTCGCACCAGGATCCTCCTAATACTCTTTATGAACTGCCTCCACTTCCGGAGGGTCAAATCATGGAACCTCCAATGGTTACTCCTGGCTCCGAAAATGTTATTCCAGAGAACGTCCAGACTGGCCAAGAGACCGGAGCTGAAGGAACCAAGGAGGGAGAAACGGATGTGCCCACAGCGGAGGATCAAACACCTGCTCCTTAGTTTTTGCATCTTTGTTTCATAGCTGTGTACTGGGATCAGCTCCAGTTTTTATGAACCATACTTATAAAACTTTTCTTCTCATCAATAAAATTCACCTTTATTTCTCTTCTATCATTTGTGACAAGTGTATGATTGCCAAATAACGTAGACATATACGCTATACTTTTACTTTTTCATTCGTTGTAAATCTGCTTTGTTTAACTATATTGTCGTTTAAAGCGTAGTTTTCACCCCGGAGGAAGATAACAGAAATCGTAATAGATACACGATACTTACGTTAAAGTATGCCCTGTCCCCAAGTATGAGTATTTTGGGAAGGAAATATCTGTTGTGAAGTGTTACCTTTAACTTCTCGGAGATTGAAAAGGTTTATTCGATCTCACAGATGTGGAATGGCAATATTCGCATTCAACCGCCCTGTGATAATTATTTCAGAGATGAGGACGGCAATTGTACTTGGAGTTCGGTTCAATCCTACAATCCAAGTCTTCATGTGAGATTCGGTACAACCTTGAAAAAGGTTATGTCTTACGCCCGTCTTTTGAGGTTCGGTTTAATCCTACAACTGTTTACCGACTGAATCATTATCCTGGGATACCGGTTAACTTCTAGGAAAACTGAGTCGGCATTTTGTCCTTAGAACCAGTATCCAGACTGGATCATATGTCCCCTAGCTTATATGAGGGACTTATGAAGTTGCTCATATGAGCTATACAACCTGTGAGAGGTCTGGATTCTGGTGTAACCTGCAAAAATACACGTTATGTTTTTACCTTAGTAATACTCATTAATTATCAAACATTGGCACCAAGCGTTATGAATTAAACGGCTCTGAGTGAGCAATTCCGAGTGGAGGTTTGACGTTGAATGAACAACTCCGAGTGAACATTTGATTCTGAGCGACCGATTCAGAGTGAGCATTTGACTCTGAGTGATCGAATCCGAGTGAAATTAGTTCTGGCCGTGTTACCTGGGAAGTTCCGAGTGAAACTTCCGAGTGGAAGCTCTCAGATTGATCCTTCCATGAGGAAGATTTCCGAGTGACCGTTCCCGTGTGAAGATTTCCGACTGGTGCTTCAACGGCGCTCGGTTTAATTGTTCGAACCATACTCGGAGTTCGGTTTAGTCCTACAATCCGAGTCTTCATTCGGGTTGGAGATTTCCGAGTGCAGCTCTCCTGATAAGGTGTCCCCGAGTGTGACATTTCTTAGCGGGATAAATACCGAGTGAGATATCTCTGATTCCCGGGTAGTATGGCACCGAGTGGAGCATTTCGAAACAAGATAACTCCGAGTGGAATATTTCTGAGCAGGATAATACCAAGCGAAACATTTCTGACCTCTACGTAATACGGCACCGAGTGAAGGATTTCCGACCTCCACATGATATGGTACCAAGTGACGCATTTTCCGAGTGAAACACTTAGGGACAGAGAAAGGCTTCGACTTCGGATGAGTGCATTTTGGGTAGAGACTTTCCCGAGGAAACAATTCCTGATTGAAACTTCAAAGTGAGATTTTCTCAGCTTACAGAATTCATGAGTCGGACTTCAATGAGATATTGCTGACTAAAGAATTTAAGAGTCACATCGAATTTGAAGTATTTTCGAGTAAGGAATCCCAAGGGAGAATATTTCCGAGTGAGGAATTCCCAGGAATACTTCTGAGTGAATTGGATAACGATTGATTCTTCAATAGTAACCAGCCAAGTCTAGAAGTTGTACTCGGAGTTCGGTTTAATCCTACAATCCGAGCCTTCAATCGGTGTTGGATTTTACCTATTCACCATTTTTTCTTCAAATGGTGTTCAGCCAAACTTACTGACCGTACCCAGAGTTTAGTTTAATCCTACAATCTGGGCCTTCAAATGGGGTTCGGTTCGATCCTACTAACCATACTTGGAGTTTGGTTTATTCCTACAATCCAAGCCTTCAAACGGTGTTCAGCCAAACTTACTAACTGTACCCAGAGTTCGGTTTAATCCTACAATCTGGGTCTTCAAATGGGGTTCGGTTTAATCCTACAACCCATTTCACCCCTCGAGGAGTTACATCATCAATACATAGAATGGGTGATTGAGATCATCCGTCCTGAGGGTCTTTATACATGACAGCTTATAACTATAAATCACAACATACAAATGAAAGGCTGAGAGCGAGAGAGTCATGAATTGCATTCTCATTAAACTGAATGTATATTACAAAGGAAGCGTAGTTGGGGTCATGCCTCGTTAAAACCTTCTTGAGAAAACCTAATGGGAAAAAACTCAAGTAAGGAAAAAGAGTACATGCCGTCTTACCAACTAGCTATATTAAATACGTAAGTTCTGGGTGTTCCACTTGTTGCGAATTGGGGTTCCATCGAGCTCCTCCAGCCGATATGATCCACTTCCAGTCACCTCAGAAACTCTGTAAGGGCCTTCCCATGTCGGCGCCAACTCCCCTTGATAAGCGAATTTATTCCCCACACTCGCCTTCCTCAGAACAAGATCTCCAGTGTTAAACGCTCTGTATTGGACACGCTTGTTGTATCGGAGAGCTGCCTTCGCCTTTATTTCCTGGTCTCTAATAAAAGCTTCTTCCCTCAGCTCATGGAGAACGTCCAGCTCTGATGCCAGATTGGCGTTATTGTCTTCAGCTGAAAAATATTCCACTCGAGCCAATATGGTCTGAAGCTCTACTGGGATCATCGCCTCGACCCCATAAGTCAGCCGATATGGGGATTCATTAGTGGAAGAGTATGGTGTAGTACGATATGCCCACGGGATATGGCATAATTGATCGGTCCAACCTCCATTTGCTTCTCCGAGGCACTTCTTCAACCCTTTTAGCACCTCCCGATTAGCTACCTCCGCTTGGCCGTTTGTTTGGGGGTGCTCAACAGACGAAAACATTTGGACTATCCCCAGTCCTTCGAGCAAGTCTGTGAACTTCTTATCTGTGAACTGAGTACCATTATCAGTCACAATCCACCCTGGGACCCCGAATTGGGCTATGATGTTTTCATATACAAAACGCCTTGTTCGCGCAGAGGTAATATGTACTACTGGCTCAGCCTCGATCCAATTGGTGAAGTAATCAACCCCCACGATCAAGTATTTAATTCCCCTTGGAGGGGTAGGGAACAGACCCAGGATATCAAGGCCCCACTGGTAGAACGGCCATGGCACAGCGGACGAAGAGAGTTCTTGGGCCGGTGTGTGATGGAGATTAGAAAATCTCTGGCAAGCATCACATTTCTTCACAAAATCAGCTGAGTCTTGCTTCACCGTGGGCCACCAATATCCAGCCCTGAGGACTTTTCTCATTAAGCTCCTGCCCCCAGCATGGTGCCCACACTACCCCTCATGTACTTCCTCCAATACACCTTGTACTTCATCTTCTTTCAAACAAAGGAGATATGGGACTGAGAATCCTCTTTTGTATAGAACACCATCGACCATGGTGAAATATGGTAGTTCCCTCTTTACTCGTCTTCTTTCTTTCTCATTAGTGGGAAGTTGTCCATCCACCAGATAACGGATGTAGGGGATGACCCAAGAATTCTCATAGGGGTAATTGACCATTATAGCATTTAGAGATGGGAACAGAGGGATACTAGGTGATGTCAACGGGCTCTGAACCACCGTCGTCGTGCTACCAGGCTGTTTTGTACTTGTAAGCCTCGATAAGATGTCCGCTCTGGTATTCTCCTCTCTTGGCACATGCTTAAATTCTAGCACGTCGAATCTCCCCTTCAATTCATTCACACAATTCAAGTACAGTTGAAGTTGTGGCTCACGGACCTGATATTCCCCCTGGATTTGTGAAATCACCAACTGTGAATCGCTACACAATGTAACTTCTGACGCTCCAATGTCGATCGCCGCTCGGAGGCCGGCCAAGCATGCCTCATACTCAGCTTGATTATTGGAGGTTTTAAAATTGAATCGAAGGGAAATCTCCAAGTGCACGCCGTCATCGCTTTCCACTACAACGCCAGCTCCAGAACCTTTACTGTTTGATGACCCATCAACATAAACGGTCCAATGTGCTCGAGGTGTGGCTGGATCCGACCTAGTCATGTCCACAACGAAATCTGCCAAAACTTGGGCTTTAATAGCTCCTCGAGGCTCATAGGAAATTTCAAACTCAGAAAGCTCGATGGACCACTTAATCATCCTTCCAGCGAGGTCTGGTTTACTAAGCACTGAACGGAGGGGTAGATCCGTTCTCACCAGTACTGGATGCACGTGAAAATACGGCCTCAACCGTCGTGAAGCCCATACGACTGCTAGAGCGGCCTTCTCTATCTTTTGATATCTGCCCTCAGCCCCTTGGAATGTCTTGCTGGTGAAGTACACTGGCCTCTGTCCTTCTGAAGTTTCTTTGACCAAAGCTACGCCTAAGGCTTCGTCAGAAATTGCCAAATACAGAATAAGAGTCTCACCAGGGTCAGGTTTTACTAATATTGGTGGACTTGAAAGCACGGCCTTAAGCTGCTGGAAAGCTTGCTCTTTCTCTCCTCCCCATTCGAAGTTCTTGTGCTTCTTCAACGCCTTGTACAAAGGAAGGGATCTATGTGCCATTTTAGGCATGAATCGGGCCAGAGCGGCCACCTTCCCATTCAACGATTGTACCTCCCTTAGGCTCTTGGGACTTTGCATATCCAGTATTGCCTGACATTTACCAGGGTTGGCCCCGATGCCCCGCTAGGTCAACATGAAACCCAAGAACTTCCCTGCTGGAACGGCAAAGGTGCATTTTAATGGGTTCAACCTCATGTTGTACTGTCGCAGCCGAGTAAACACTTGGCGCAAATCTTCAATGTGGTCTCCTCCAGCGGGGGTCTTTGCAATGATATCATCGATATACACTTCTACCAGCTTGGTGTGTATGCCTTCGAATACTTTATTGATCATGCGCTGGTAAGTGGCACCGGCGTTCTTCAATCCAAACGGCATGACGGTGTAGCAAAAGACACCATGGTCATTGACGAAGGCCGTCTTTTCTTGATCTTCTTCCCACATCGGAATCTAATTGTACCCTGAATAAGCATCCATAAAGCTGAGGTACTAATAACCGGATGAGTCGTCAACCATACGATCAATGTTTGGGAGAGGATACGGATCTTTGGGGCAACATCAGTTAAGATCTACGTAATCCGTACACATCCTCCACTTGCCATTGGCTTTCTGCACCATCACTACGTTGGAAAGCCAAGATGAATAGCGAATCTCCTTTATAAAACCAGCCTTCAACAATTCCTCTGTTTGCTCACACGTTGCCTTCTGCTTCTCCGGTCCCAACCTCCTCTTCTTCTGGGCCACCGGTCTCATTTTTGGGTAAACAGCGAGTTTGTGGCAATAGAAATCAGGGTCCATCCCAGGCATGTCCGCTGCAGTCCATGCAAAAAGGTCTTTAAACTCCTGCAAGAGAGCCAACAAGCGCTGCTCCATGCCTGACTCCAGATTATCATTAATGTGCGTGACCTTCTCTGGGGAATCCCCTAAGATGACATCCCTGGAACCACCATCCGGTGTAGGCTTTGAGGGATTAAGAGGGTCGATCTTCAATTCACCCTGGGGTCCAAGTCAATCAGACTGACAGACCCAACCGCTGTTCTTCCGTCATTCAGCTTCCTCTTCTTATTAAACGTTTCCAACTTAACCATATTGAGGCTCAGATTATAACAGTATCGAGCCATCTCTTGATCTCCGCGGAGGGAGGACACGCCGTTGTCCTTGTCAATGAACTTGATAAGGAGATGTGGGGTTGACACGATCGCTTCCATCGCGTTCAGGGTAGGGCGGCCTATAATCCCGTTGTAAGGGGACTCCACATCGATCACTAGAATTCTCAATTTCACCGTTCTCGTGCCAGGTTCACCTTCAAAAGAAATAAGGGTATCAAGATAGCCTTTGGTAGGTTGCTTCGCCCCATTAAACGTTGTGAGTTCTTGCGTGTACGGCTGCAGATCTGCATCATTAAAACCCATTCTTTTGAAACAATTATAAAAAATTACATCGCAAGAACTTCCCTGATCGACGAGGATCCTCTTCACATCTTTGTTAGCTATAACAGTGATGATCACCACTGCGTCGTCTCCTCCTGGAATCGTTGGGCCAAAGTCATCATCAGTAAATGACACCGTCGGTGCTGCCACACCATCTCTGAAAGGGCGGTTATCTCTAGGTTTGCCCTGTACAGACAGGATCATCCGGTGGTGATTTTTCCTGGCTGTGATCGATGCTCCTCCTCCTGCAAATCCTCCAGCAATCATCTCAATCACTTCGTGCCTGCCTTGCCTCTGCTACTGAGGCATGTTGTCTTGCGGGTCTCCTCCAGCGATCACCACTCCTTTTTGTTTTTCAGCGGCAGTAAACCTTCTGACTGGGTTACGACTATTGTCACCCTCATCATCTGGATCTCTCCCCCTCTTGTCAGTCCTGTCAGGCTCGTCTAGGTATTTTTCTCTGAACAAATACTGCTTTAGCTTTCCTTCTCTAATAAGGGTCTCCACAGTATTCTTCAACGCTTTGCACTCGTCTGTGTGGTGACCCGCCTGTTCATGAAAGGCACAATATTTACGTGGATTCCCAGGTCTTTTCACTGGGGGTGGCTTCCTTATACCAAAGACACTGAGCGTTGGCCAACCAACTTCCCTCAAAATCTGGGAATGCCTGGCGTTCAAAGGAGCATAGTTGCTGAAAGATGAGACGCGCCTGTCTCGTTGATGGGGTCGAGTGCTTGCAAAGTCTTCCCTGAAGGTATGCTTTTCTGGTCTTACCCTCTCCTTATCTCTCCGTGGCTGTTGAGGAGGGGCTGGTGGCTTCATTCTAGCTGCTGTAGCCTCCAAGTGCATTTCTATACCAACGTATTTGGAAGCTTTCCTTTGAAACTCCTTGAAGGTTGTTGGGGGGCTCTTTGCCAAAGATAGGGCAAAAGCGGAACTAGGTTGCAAATCTTCGACCACGATATGGAGCTGTATGGCCTCCGTGAGGTTAGGGACCAATGCAGCCTCCTTGTAGAATCTCTTCAGAAACTCCTTGCCTTATTTGAGCCAAGGTGTGAGAAGTCCTTGGGATGTCCCTGGAAATGACAAAGTGACTTTCGAACGCAGCTGCCATCTCCTCCCAGGAATCTATGGATGAGGCATCTGTCGTGTCGAGGATGGATGAAGCATTCGATGGAGTGAGAACGGATAAAGTGACAACAGATACTGTCTTCCTGTAACATTGGATCCTCCTTTAAGAGGTCACTCTGACGTCATACTTTAGGTACCGGTATCCAGACCGGATCAGTATAGGTATGAGTAGACATCAAAATAAGGGTGTAACTCACGAAGGTTAGACCCTGTAGTGAAATGAGAATAATGATCGTTTGGTAGCTATTGGTATTTGTTTGAATAATAGAGTTTGATTTTATATTGAATGAAATGGCAGGACAGTGATGATGTATATTGAAATTGTTAGATAAAAGAGATTTGTGAATCAATCGGGGAAAGGACAACCAAACTAAATTACAAGAGTTACGAAATGTTAGGGATTTTCTGGTATATGGTGATATTTGTACTCAACAATATTGGGACATTAATGATTGAATGAGAAAATGTTGAATAAAATAAGTCGATAAATGCTCTGATACGATTATTCTTAGGAAGAGTGAATTCCCTATATCCTTCAACCTTGTCTAAACAGCGATAGATATTTGTTGTTCATTTTTGGTGTTGAATATATTTGATGGACAATACGAAAACTCTCAGGATAAAGGAATGAGTTGTAGTAATAAACTGCCTTGTATTGAGTTTAAAGTTAGAGGACAATTGGTGGTATGTTAGTAGCGTTGAGTAAAGCAACCAAAGACATGAATGCATTGGTGGTATAAGTAAATAGAAGGGGTTTATGAGTAAATCGAGAAAAGATGGTTGGACGTAATTTAAGAGATCGTTAGAACGTTAAGAAAATTTCATGTGCAGTGGTACTTGTGATCGAATGATGTTGATTTTATAAAGCTGGAGGATAGAGGATTGAATGAATGAATGATATGTAATGTGAATTAGCAACGTTGTGGTAAGGTTAACCTTTTAGGAGGGGTGAGCCTCTTGTATTGCTTCTAAGAAACTGATTTAATTAAGCACTATCAGTGTGTCATATTTAAACTGTTAAGTATGTTTATGTGTAAACTCATGCAATGTCTCACCATGAATATACTAAATATTTGAATTGATGGTGTGATGAATGATGGCTTGGCCCTTGTTGAATGATATGGACATATATATGTATGTATATGTGTGTATTGATGATGAATGATTAGTTATCTTTTTGAACATGAGTAAATTGATGATATAGACCCATAGATGGGTGAGCTACCTAAAATGTGAGAATATTGTTATATTGGTTATGCAGAAAAATAGGTGAGGTAGTAATGAAGAGTGTTATAGATCCCCCATAGGTAATTGATGAATTAAACCTAAATTGAGAAGTATAACTTGTTGGACTAGGCCTAAGAGTATGAATTCTCCATGTATGATGATTGGATTAGGTAAATTCTGCATGGTGAGGATATTGGCATGTGTGAGGAGTGAAAAGTAGTACTGGATGAGTCTCACTTAAACGAGTGATGATGTGTGTGGAATCTCGCTCAAGAAAACGAGTTAAAGAATTGGTTCTGGATAAATTTTGCCCGAGCGAGTAGCTAGCCTTGGGAAGCCTCGCTCGAGCGAGCAAGCGTAGGAATGACACTAGAGGATTCTCGCTCAAGCGAGAATCAGGCCTGATGCTTAAAGTTTTCTCGCTCAGGAGATTGGGGGCTCGCTCAAGCGCCCCATGCTGATGTCGCTCAAGCGAGTAACCTGTTGAGTGAGGTCTCGCTCAAGCGAGCGAGCGTGGAAACGCCACTGGGAAGCTTTCGCTCACGCGAGAAGGCTCGCCCAAGCGAGCTTGGCTGATCTCGCTCAAGCGAAGGTGAATCTCGCTTGAGCGAGTTTTCCCCAGAATTGGCTTTATTCCGTTTTCTTCATCGTGAGCTTATGTTGGCCCTTTCCCTTGTATTGTGAGATGATTGAGGGAATGTATGAGGGCAGTATAATGATGTTATGACAAGGTGGTGATTGGGATTGATTGGTACAATTGGGATAATTTGTTATGATATATTTACCACCTAAAATTGAGTGATGAAAGGATGATGATGAGAATATGATGATGGGGCTATCATAGCATTGTATTGCATTGCATTGGCATATCATAGCCATCGATGTTGGAACGTTAGGGGAGTTCCCTCGGCCAACCCAGTGGGAGGGTAGCTCAGTGCACGTGCAATTTGTTGTTTCCCCTATGAGTCGGTGTGTAAGTCATGAAGCCGCCCATGGATTGCTACAGGGAGCTACATGTGGCCGACCTTTGTGGGGGTGGCTCTTGATGAGCAGGTGACCCCGGTGGTCCGTTGGATCACAGCCGCCATGATATGAGTTATGGCTGGCCCGCAACACCATATATTGAATATGTGTTACCGCGGTCATGGTAAAAATGACCAGGTGTTGCATGATGGGCGATGCGGTTTGGTACCAATAAAAATATGGTGATTATGCATGCATTATGATATATGTGTACACATTTTACTATTGTAGTAGGGGCATGGTATGTGATCATGCTTGACCCATAATTTGGTGTTTATTCCCACAGTCGGATTCACATTTGTTGTCTATTCCATTGTGCATATGTATTAGCCATAAGAGCATTTTCATATAGCATGGAGATATGTCAAATGATGATGATGATTGATGATGATTGAGTTTGTGGTGTGGTGTTAGTGAGATGGGTAATTGAATACCTAAAAGACCACATAAAACTTTATAAATGATATGAGCATAATAAAAAGATATCGAATATGACGATATGTGTGTCATGGCCCATTGTAATGTAGGGCATGATTAATTATAAATGATGATAATGATGATAGCCCATGGTGGCTTAGAGAAAAAACCTGAATAGTCAGTGTTGACGATGTTGGCCCATTGCGGCTTTGTGATAGATGTGTATATGCTTGCTTTGCTATGACTTGGTTAATGAATATGAAATATGTATGTGTAGTTGAATTAACAATTTATGATGATTATTGATGTGTTAGCAAAGCATACATGATGTTGATATGCATTTACACATAATTTCAATTGTATTCATATCGTCATTTGAAATGTATAACTCACTCTCCCATGTGGTCTACTTTTTAGTATTAATGCGGGGATGTCATGGGAAGAGAACATTTTTAAAGTAAAGCTTTTGTGAAGGTAAAATAATGTTAATGGAATGCCTTGGCCGGCAGCATTTGTGAATTATTTCATTATGAATAAATGTATATAAGGTTGTTGATATCTATTGATATTGGTGGACATATTGTGAACAATGATGTAAATGAATGATTTATTGATATTGGAGTATTTGACTCATTACCCATTTGATGAATAATAAGATGTTGGCTAAGAGATTTGTTTAGACATGAATACGTATTAATGATATCTGACTTAAAGATTGAATTAAATATGGTCAATTATGGATTATGGGTATTGGAGATGTATGATGCATGATTATATAGATATGTATATACGTATATCTTAGGCATTGCATATTCATGAAATTATGTGAAAAGATGATGGTTGTATATTAGGCTTATGATATGCCTTTGCATGCTTGCCGAGCCTTTTTCCATATCTTTATATATGGGATTAGGCGTGTGCCTGGTATACACATTTTTCTTTCGCTATAAACTCCGTTATTTTGTATACCGTTGTGGGCAAACTATTTAACGATCCAGTTATAGATTATAGAATCTGACACTTTGTTTTTCTGTGGTTTGAGTTTTGATGTAGTCGTGGCGGTGTTTTGAAATTATTTTGAACGCGAAAAATTTATTTGTATTTTTATTGTTTAATTATTTAGATTACATCGGGATTTAAGTCTAGAAAATCAGGGTGTTACATACGGGACCCACCCCTTTTCGATCCCTTGGGATCTTATGTAGTACCCGACTTATAGACCTTAGACCTTAAACACCAAATCATCGATAGAAAGACGTAGGCATGAATGGCCCCAATTTTTAAAAATTAAATAGCATAAAAAAGTAAAAAAAAAAAAAGACCATAAATAATGGATGATTGGGTTGATTTTAATTTTTATCAAAATCAAAGTAAAAGAAATTAGCCAACAAAAATTAAAAATTGATCGACAAGTGACCAATTAATATAAGGATCTTAATGGTGACAGATTTGTAAGTAGTTAAAAGTTTAAATAAATCACATCTTAACTGTGACGAGTATTAAAGAATAAAAAAATTTAAAATTTTTAAAGATATCCGTGTCTGCCCTAACAGGTTTTGGCTTTCCCCCTTCTTTTCTAACAAATTCTCTCTCACACACACACACGGGGAGAAGAAGAGAGTGCGAGGAGATTCCTTTTGGGGGCCCCATTCATTCCTCACCCACACTTATCCAGAAACAACCACTACCACACTCACTATTGATTCTCATTTGAACCACACACCCTAACCTCTTAGCAGATGATGTTAATTCCCTCTCAACCACCGTAACTTGTGTGCTCCATTCTCTGCAGAGTTTCTCACTGCAAAAGGTATTTTCTAATTTCATTTCCCATTATTAATATTAATTATTATATTAATTCATTTACACATTTGTTTTTCACAACTTCCTAAACCACTGCTCCAATTGGGTACCTCCGAGCTGTCCATGAGATCACAAGCACCGCCATTCATCCTTTCCATTCAAAATCTAGACGGTACTGTTGTATTCTTTAAATAGATAATTATATTATTATTTTGATTAATTAATTATTTAGGATATATAATAATTATTATTCTTATATATATATGATTAATTTAATTCAATAATAGATGATTAATTAAATTAGCCTTTATATTATTCAATTAATGCACTATTATAAGTTGTCATATAACCTATTCTTATTTCTTGATTGGCGTTCAAATTCTTCCTGTCCTTCTATCTCGAGTATAATATATATATATATTATATACACTATTAGATTGATAAAATTAAACAGTAAAATTGATTGATTGTTTTTATACCAATTTATTACTGTGGTTATTTTTATAATTGATTTTTTACCAACTATTAAAATAACTGATCTAAAATTAATATAAAAATTTTTATACTAATTAGAAAAAAATATGTTGAAGAGGCAGGAGGGATAGGAAGCATACTAGTGTATTCAAGCATGTATTAAATATAAAGCTTACGAGTTTAAAACAAAATATAATGTGAAAGCTGAAGATAAGAGCTATTAATCATAAATTATACTTGTATAATGTATTTAAAATTTTTATTTATTATAATTCAGAAGTGAGAAAATTATTTTTGTAAAAAAAATCATTTAATTCTCTTACAACATAGTAAATTGTGTATATTAAATGATTGCATATTGTTTTCTTTGGGTATTCCAACCTCTTTGAAATTATAAAATTATGCAATAGTACAAGTCATGTCATAATTAGGTATTAAATGCTATGATTATATGACCTCATAGTGAAGTTTGAATGTCTTCTTGGGTATTGCCTCTGACAATACTTCTTCTTCCATAATTTTTTATATATAAGAAGTAAGAAAAGTATTTTTTTTATTTTCTCTCTTAATTATATTTAATTGTTCAAAAGTAGAAGTATTTTTTTATTTTATTATTATTTCTCTTATTTATTGTTCTTAAAATTCTCTTCATTTTAAAATACATAAAGATATTATTAAAAGAACAATCACTAATACTTTTTTAAAATTCTAAATAAATAATCAATACTTTTTTAAAATTCTATGTGGACAGTTAAATAGTATAAACAAAATTTTTATCTTTAAGTGAATAATTAAATAGAAATAGGTGAGTATAAAGAAAAATAGATAACTTTTCAAATACATTAATTGCTAAATTTCTTTTATATCTTTCATTACTGTGAAATTTATGTTAACGATTCATTTTATATATTTACTTGTCGCCCTGTTCCTATTTAACTATACAAAGAGAGAAAGTTTACACAAATCAAGAAATATAATTATATTGTCTTAATTACATATTAAAAATTTTCCTTGTTGTTACCCTCATCCATTCCTATTTAAGATTGTACTCTTTCTTCCGAGAAAAACATAATTATTAATGTCTTGAAAGTTTAAGTAGAGAGATACATAAGAACAAACTTTATCTTCTCTAAATAGTTAAATAAGAACAGGTGGAATATTAAGTTATTTAATGTCAATATTATTGATGATTTTGACCATATGTTTCTCATATAAAAATGGAAGAAATATTACATAAATCTTTTAGTATAATTGAGAGAAAATTAAAAATAATATATGTGTCTAATAATTGATATTTTATCTAAATAAATTATATATTTTTTTAATAATTGAATACCGTAATTAACATTATACTATATATAATAATATAATTACATATTTAATTTTGTGGATTGACGTTAATAAATTTGTTAAGATAAGTAATCGTTGTTATTAATTATTATTACTATCATTTAGTTTAATTCTTAATCATTGATCTGAAAAATAAACTTGGGTAACCAAGCTTGGACTTGTTGTTCGGTCAGACATCTCAATCTTCTCTTATCTGTTCTAATCACAAACCTGTGACCAAGCAAATAATGTCTAAATTTTGCCACTGTTTGGTTACATCATAAAATTCCGGAGAGTAAGTAGATTGATTTTGCAATACGAGCGAATAGTGAGAAATCCTCTCAACTGTTTTAAATTCCCATGAACAAGCCAATCTAAGATTTCTTGTACCTTATTGTCATCTATAGCTACCCCTTGTCCCGAAACCTTATGGCCCAAGTAATCTACTTGTTGAAGGCCAAATTTGCAATGGTTGTGGGACCACCTAGAGATTATGCAAATAAGCATTCCAACGACTATAAACAAGTATGTCATTGGAGAATACAAACACAAATTTTCTCAATAAGCCACTAAAAACCTCACTCATTAGACTTTAAAAAGTGACTTGGGCATTGGTAAGCTCAAATGCCATCACTAGCTATTCATAATATCTTTTATGATTTCTAAAAGCTTTTATTTCTATCTTTCGAATTCATGAGAATTCAATAATAACCAAGTTAGAAGTCTAATTTAAAGAAATATTGAGCTCTAAATAATTCATTTGCTATCGGAAGAGGAAAACTATCTTTAATAGTAATAGTATTTGGGCCTTGTAATTTGTATAAAACCTCTACAGACCATCCTTTTTTTACTATAATGATAGGTAAAGAAAACGGGTTGGTACCAGGCACCATAATACCTTCATTCTATATGTCATGCACTATATTTTCAATTTGTTGTTTCTGACTTTGAGGGTACTTATAGAGTCTTACTTTGACAATACTAGTACCATGCATTAGGGGAATTGAATGGTTCTATGACCTATCTGATGGCAATTCAATTAGGACAACAAAAACATCCCTATATGTATGCAACAACACTATCATTTGGCTCCATGTCAACTGATAGATCTAACCAGTGGTCTTGTGGGCAATCTAATTCCTGCAATTGAAGAGCAAAGAATTCTGGGATTGAATGAGCATTTTGCGTTCTTTGAAGATAATTATTTATGCAAGACTAGGTAACTATGGCTTTTGACCGTGCAAAGTAATAAACTTATCTGCCAAATAAATTTCCAATGTCAGATTACTATAATCTGATACATGAGGACTTAATGTTGCCAACCAAGATGTTTCTTGAACTATCCAGTACGAGGATAACACTTCCAGTGTAAACACCGGTACCAACTCTCTCCAATATGTTACATTGGTCTAGTGAGGACTCGGTATTATGTTTCCTGATCCAGTGTGGATTCAGAAATCTTATCGCGTCTAAGGATGAAAGATAGTGCCACCTACAAGGATACTCTAACACTCAAGTTAATCCAGATACTTATATCGTAGCTCAGGCATAAATCACACCAATAACATACCTTCATGAGTCATAAATGATGGGGTATTATAGAGGTGTGTGACAATTGTGACATCCCAGCGTTGTTAAGGGCGGGGAGTGGTCGTCAGTGCATGGGCACGAACAAGGAGTGTAACACCCTAAAAATAGGGGTCAATTTTTCGCAAAAACATACCCGGATCTATCAAAATCCACTCTCATATATGAAGATATGAGAGCTGGTCCCATGGCCAAGGAGAAAAGGAAAGGAAAACAAATGCAAATGAAATCTCTTACAGCGGAAAGTAACAACGCCTGAGCGATCCCATAAACAGCGTGCATTCGCTCAAGCGAGATCCAAATCCGCTTGAGCGAGACAGCACAATTCGCTCGGGCGAATTCCCCTTCGCTTGAGCGAAACCAATATCAAAAACCTTCCCAAACAACATACTTGCTGGAGCGAGGAATCACTCGCTGAAGCGAGAAGCCACTCGGCATTCAATCACTCGGGAAACCGAGACATTCACTCACTCGGTAAACGATCAGGTCTAGTCGGAATTCATGCCTAAGTCCTCTCGGAATTTAATATCTTAGTCCACTCAGCATAATGGGGTTCCGTCACTTGGAAAACAACCTCAACACTCATACACTCCATAACTTAATCGTTAAATTTTATACACCAAGGCACACACACAATCCACCCAGTAACTGAGGGTTATCCCACTCGGATTCCTTAAACCCTCACTCGGAATATCTCCAATCAAATGCCACTCGGTATAATTCGACCTTGAGTCACTCGGTAAACATCAACCATTTAGCACTCGGTATATTGAACTCCATCACTCAGGGAATACATAGGCTTCCTCTCGGCCATAAATTACTCAGTTTAAGCATTCTTAACCAACTCATCATCAGAGTGGTATCCACTCGGTAACTAATATCATTGCCGACCAATACTCATTCGGCCACATACTCGGCATTCATGCCTATTCTTACTCGGATAATACCTTAACCATTCATTTCTCAAAAATAGTCTACACAATCAATTCTACTCGGAATGATCCAAACTCCTCAACACTCAGAGGAATTTCCCCAAGTATTTCACTCGGACATATGAGATACTTAACCACTCAGGGAAACCAATAAGTCAAGTCCCACTCGGACTCATCCCATACTTAAACACTCGGAATACACATTACCCTATTCACTCGGAATGGGTCCCCTTATTCACTCGGGATACATTCATAATTCGTATATTTAGAATATTTCAAGCTAAACCATTACAACCACACTTCCCTCGGTAGAGGATCACTCGGAATTCCACTCGAAATACAACCATTCCCCACTCGGGGTTTACCCATGTTTTCCTCTCAGGACAGGGCCACATATATAGCCTTGCTCGGAAAGAAATCAAGCCCACACATCCAGGATTTTATATACTTAAGCCTCAGTATTCAGACCAACTCTTACAATAATATTTCACTCGGAATTTATTAACTTAGCATCTTTCATACTATATCATTCCCTAGTCAGTGAGAGGCATCAATTCAACATAAATACTTATATACATATCTATCCATTTATTCACTCGGAAAAACACCAAACCTCTGATATTTCACTCCTTAAACACCATTATATTTCAGTCGGTAAGAAGCATCAAATCAACATAAACCTCATACATAAATGTACTCTCTGCTTTTCAAAGCCGACTACCCACTCAGCAATACTCAACACTAATACATATTCGTGTTATCCTTAAAACATATACCTACATACAAACACTCGGACTATCCATCATCTTAACATGATTTATCATTGTTAATCCTAAACCAACTCCAATACATAATGCCCACATAAAACGTATATACATACCAATAGGAGTTTACACTCGGATAATGTTAACTTAACTTTATTCATTCACTAACATCCATTATCCAGTACATTTACATGATTTCAATATAAATCTTGTATATACACACTCGGATCCAATACATATATTTGTATTTCATTGTACAACAGGTTATATTAGCCAACCAAGGCTTTAATACAATAATTGCACTCGGTACATTACATTACTCATACAGCCTCATCATAAATACCCATCACTCGGGTTTAAGGCCATCATAACATTCCAAACCGACCTGCAAACACTGAAAAATGGTGTAGGGGTGAGCATTACATATTAAATGACAGATATTGGCTCGGATTAATCACAGAATCCACAACATGCCATTACACACAACATTAATCAGCATATGAATACTGCCATTCAACATGAACAGTCACAAGCATCTTCCGATCGGGATTTCACCCATTTCACTCGGCTCTAAAGCTCAATTTACTCAGTACAAGTATACTGACTCACTCGGATTTCACTCAACCCCGAGACTATATCAACATTATTCATACTCCGAGCAATGCTCAAGGAGTCTGCCCGAGCCCAGCTCCAGCACTTAGCCATATTCACCATATGTGGTCATCTGATTGCCGATCGGTATAGGAGTCCAACGCATTCCAGTGGCGAATCGGATGCATACGATTTCATTCACTCGGCGTTCCACGCCAATGCACTCGGCATTTCATCAAGCGTCTCATTTCACGCTTAGTGCCCCAGGCACTGCCCGAGTCCAACCCGGGTCTTTCATCATATTCAACATTAGGACTTCGTCCTCTTCACTCGGGATTACACCCTTGTGGCACCCTGCAAGGTGTTCATATTCAATAACCCAATAACACGTATGCATATAAATTCAACTCATATTCATTCGATTGCCCACTCAGAAATATGCGTTCAACATCATGTGCACTCGGCAATTCAACAACAATCAAGTGACTCGGCTTATACCACATCCACTCGGCAATCCTATGCCATCCACTCGGCAATCACTATGTCGTTCACTCGGCAATCACTATGCCATTCACTCGGCAATCACTATGCCATTCACTCGGATTATCATCGATTCACTCGGATTTACCCTTTACAGTAAGCATTTCATGCTTTCCTCCATAAAGTCCACTCGACATTCATCATAACAGTCCCCATATATGCATTTATCACAAGTATATGCATGAACAAGCATCATACGCCTTTAATCATACCATCACAAATATAGGGACCAATAACCGTCACACAATGCACTCAGCATCAACGTAACATGCATCTCAAACATCACAACATAATCATCATACATCATATGAACAAATAATCATGCACCATGCAGCAACAAATAATCATACAACCGGGTTCAACTCAACAACAGCACACAATACACATCAAACACAACACAATACAATTATGTCACCCGGAAATCCGTCCATAAGCCATGCATTTGAGATGCAAAGCTCCCCGTACCTGGATGAAGCTTCCAGGAGTCACAGGACCACCTGGTCTAGCCACAGCAGCACCCTGCTTGGCTTTCAACACTGGAAAGAGTCATCAAGACTCAACTCAGTCTTTACCCAGCTCAGTGAAGAACTCCAACGTTGTATCCATCACAAGAACAGCATCAAGAGTCAGTCCTCACCAACAGTGGAGGACCACCATGCCTTCATGCATCATGCATGTCTTCATCCTCACAAGAGTAGCTCAACCTCGTCATCTGTGAACCATCATGCATCCACAAACTGAGGCATACACACACACCCAGCTGCTGCAGGCTCTCCGAACTAAGCCTCATACAACCCATCATATGGAGGAACGAAAAGAGGAAGAAGAAGCACCAAAACAGCAAGGTGCAACCCAGCTTACACACACAGCCACAAGCTGTTTCACCATCACCATGCAGCTCCACTCGAACTCAACACAGCGTTGAGTGGAGGAAGATGAAGATAAGGAGGAGGCAAGAAGATGAAGTAGAAGCTCCATCAAGTTCTAGAGAGAAGGAGGAGCACTTCTCTCATCAGAACATGCACTCCCAAGGAATAGGGAGAGAGTGAGAAGAAAAACATGCAACCAAGGCCTTATCATCTCAGCCTCATCAGTATCCCACTCATCACAACATCCCATCCTCATTTAATACAAGTCCATCAACATTTAATGCCAATTCTCTCAACAATGATTACACAAACACCACGTGGACAAGGAAGGAGAGAAAACCGGACCCATTTGACCATCAAGGCACATGAGTCATCATTATAGGGACCACATAGAAAAAGAAAAGAGAAAAGGGAAACCGGGCCCTACGATGATCCAAGAGCACCAGTGGTCCCTCATTAATCAATTGCCTCTCCTGAGCGAATGCTACCCTTAACATCCTTCGCTCGGGCGGATTCCATCCAGCAACTGATTCCCTTCGCCCTCGCTCGAGCGTTCCAAGCTCGCTTGAGCGACCAACATTCAGAATTCAATTCTTCTCTCGCTCGCTCACACTGATCCCTCATTCGCCTGGGTGAGATCGGGCCAGAGCCCTTGTAATCAACTCAAAGGAATTCTCGCTTGAACGAGAATCCCTCTCGCTTGGGCGAGAAGCATCAGGACCTGGGCAGAAACGTGAGCTCTCAATATCACACATAACAAAATCCATTCAAAGCCAATTTAACTCAATTCCATCTTTCATATACGTTACAATAATCATTTAAAACTTGTCTCCAGTGTTCGTGCACAACAATTTCCATTCAACTCATATTCAACTGTTTGCCATTCTCATCAATTACTCATTTTACAAAATTCGGGGTGTTACAATTCTCCCCACCTTCAAAGAATTTCGTCCTCGAAATTCAAGTATGAACCTACCTCAATAAACAACTTGGCATTCATTATATACCAAACAAATCATTTACATACCAATACTTTCCAAGTATTTACCGACTACCAAATCCAGTCAGCACAGATTCACTTCTCAAGTAGTTACTAACCACACAACATGAAATTCCAAGACACCATACTCTTAACATCTTCCACTCGGAAGTGTCACCAATTGGCTCGGAAATCACCCACTCGGTTATCCACAATTCCACATCACTCAACAACTCTTTCACTTGCCCATTATTTTAATACTTAACCACATACTCATCTATTCAGATTCAAATCCTCACCTTGCTCGGAGCAATCCAATAGACTCAAGCCATTCCCATAAGCAGCTACAGTCTCATTTGCTGACCTATGAACTGTTGCATCCAACTTATAGGATGACGTCTCATTCCTATAGGGTTACAACAATTGCATAGAGTCAATGCAAAATGCAGCCTGCCACAATACCTATGGCATGCAGAGTCATATCGAAACAGCATCCTTACAATTATTTCACCCATACCGACCAAATTTACTTGATTAACACCAATTTTCATGAATATCAATGGCAGTTCTTACAATTTTATAAACAATACATCCGAATCAACATCATTCTTAGGCACCAACAGTGATGCATCTCATGCCAACAGTCAGCAAACATTAATCATTCTCACAATAAAATACATATCACCAATGGATTTCCGACTCATTCAAGGCATATTTACAGTCCCTATACTTATTCTAGTGCAATCCTCATTATAATAATCATCAAATACCAACCACACTTACCATAAAATGGCACAATGGCAATCAGTTTCCAGTACAAACTGAGTAAATACCTCTTATTTAATCTTAATTATCATAAAATCATAGTCAATCAGCCAACCAATCCCTCAATTCATCATTCATCACTAGCCATCAATTAATTTAAGCCTAGAAATTTATTAAATTCTCTTAGATATACCACTCGGTTTTCAATATGATTCTCAATCATAACAATAGGTTTCTATATTGGCAACTTTCTTCACTGAGTGTAAACACATTCCACTAGTCGGATATATAATCACCATAATATCATTTTCATTATCCCTATATCCAGTACCAAGGTGTACTCGGATTTCGACCTTAAGACACTTCAAATCTCAACAATCCACATGATCATCAGATTCTCTGACTCGGAATTCCAAGGGTTACTAAATACCCCCACAACATCCAATTATCACCGAGTCAAAATCAACACAGAGTCTAGTTTCACAAGGTCTAACAGTATAAAATCACACCGAATCTAATCGGATTACTACACCTTATGAATCATAATTCAACCAACCACTCACTCGGTTTTTCAATCACAAAACCGAGACAGTACCCAAACTAACAGGTACATCACTATATCAATCCTCATAACATCCAACCACACATAATTATGCTCAACCAATTGGGTTACCACACTTTGTGGCCCAGTACTTAATCTAATCATCTACTCTGTTTTCACACTTCAAACCAAGATATAATTCTAACCAAGCAGGCATCAGGTTTTACATTCAATCACCTATCCCATATTAAAATCCTCACATCATGAGATTTCCCAACATTACTCACCCAGCCAACTTAGCAGGTAAATTTGAATCCATTCACAATCATGACTCTGCCATGAATCATTAGCATGGCATACACCAGAATTTAAATCAACTAACACAGTTTTAATACTTATGAGAGCTTCACTATCATTAATTAATCCACCACTCGGTTTTAGCACATTAGAACCGAGACACAAATCCAACATAACCTATACCTGATTTCACATTTATACATTCATGATCGTATTCAAATTCTTGAATTAGGAATCTACCATAAATCATCTTAATCATATATATATATATTAATCAAGCAGAGTTCTCATGCCGAGGGTATAAATCATCATTTAAGAAATAGCACAGTCAAACATTCATAATCCAAATTCAACACACTGGGGAATTCCTTCATTAACATTTTCACATATTTCATTATTAAGGTATCACAATGGCATAACAGCCTCACGAATCGCAATTCATATCATAAATAAGCACAACATATACATAATCACTAACACTGTCACTTTGCCACTTATCCACAAGAGCACTCATAATTATTATCATCATTAATTCACTAAGGTCTCACTCAATACCTCCTCGCAAGGGGTTTCTCAACACTCGTGGTCATCTCATCTCAAATGCCATGGTCTTTAAACAAATGCATATGTCAACTGTGTAATGCATATGTAACGGATCCGATTTCATATCACGGGTGATCGCAACCACCATAATCAATCAATCATAATCATGGGTCCCACCTCGCAAGGGGTACTCCCTCTGGCAACCTCGCAAGGTGCTTCTCGTGATCGTAACCACGTTTCAATAATTCACATAGGTTTCCCACCTCGCAAGGGGTACTCCCGCCTCATGATCGCAACCATGGGCATCATAGGTGCTCGCAAGCCCTTTATCATATCAAATACCAAGTGATCGCAACCACTGGCTCATCATCATACAATGGTCCCCGCAGGGCCTTTCACATTCTGTAATCAGGTGATCGCAACCACCATTACCATATCATATCATCATCACATTGGTTTCCCGTCTCGCAAGAGGTACTCCCTTCATAGAATCCCGCAGGATCTTTCATCATTGTGATCGCAACCACATAATATCAATGCTATGCCATGCCATGAATGCAATGCAATAATGCATATGCTCAACAACGACCTCGCAAGGATATCTCACCCTCTCAATCAGGGGTATATTATATATTTTAGTTTATCATCAATGGCGTATAAATATTCACACAAGGCCCCTCAAGGCACATCATTCAAATAGTTGGCATTCAATGGCCACAAACACCACTCATAATAATCCACACATGGATATCATAGGCATAGCAAACATAATAATATCAATCCACATATAAATTCATTCGAGGCATATTCACCATTCACATATTTGACAATCATCATTGCCTTACACACATACAAGTCAACTACTTGTATCCACCGCTAGAATGTCATAATATTTCTTTTTATCTATCAATATCCTTATATATTTTCATTGGGGATTTCCAACCCAACACAAGAGTATCATAATAATTATCTATCAATCCATATATATAAATCCTAGTCAATTAATCCAACTCCCACAAATATAAAGACACAACATTATGTCACTTTATTTCTCAAATCAACCTTCACAACAGTAGTATCTTTCACTACTGTCCCAGCAAAGCACATAGGCATACAGCCATGCAAACTATGCATAAGCATGCATCAAACCAATAAAATACCACCAGGAGTAATGACAACTGGTCATCATACATTCAACCGCTTACACTCGGTAAGCATCTCTTGGCCATGAACCTCTCAGTCTGCTCTGATACCACCTTTTGTAACACCCTAAAAATAGGGGTCAATTTTTCGCAAAAACATACCCGGATCTATCAAAATCCACTCTCATATATGAAGATATGAGAGCTGGTCCCATGGCCAAGGAGAAAAGGAAAGGAAAACAAATGCAAATGAAATCTCTTACAGCGGAAAGTAACAACGCCTGAGCGATCCCATAAACAGCGTGCATTCGCTCAAGCGAGATCCAAATCCGCTTGAGTGAGACAGCACAATTCGCTCGGGCGAATTCCCCTTCGCTTGAGCGAAACCAATATCAAAAACCTTCCCAAACAACATACTTGCTGGAGCGAGGAATCACTCGCTGAAGCGAGAAGCCACTCGGCATTCAATCACTCGGGAAACCGAGACATTCACTCACTCGGTAAACGATCAGGTCTAGTCGGAATTCATGCCTAAGTCCTCTCGGAATTTAATATCTTAGTCCACTCAGCATAATGGGGTTCCGTCACTTGGAAAACAACCTCAACACTCATACACTCCATAACTTAATCGTTAAATTTTATACACCAAGGCACACACACAATCCACCCAGTAACTGAGGGTTATCCCACTCGGATTCCTTAAACCCTCACTCGGAATATCTCCAATCAAATGCCACTCGGTATAATTCGACCTCGAGTCACTCGGTAAACATCAACCATTTAGCACTCGGTATATTGAACTCCATCACTCAGGGAATACATAGGCTTCCTCTCGGCCATAAATTACTCAGTTTAAGCATTCTTAACCAACTCATCATCAGAGTGGTATTCCACTCGGTAACTAATATCATTGCCGACCAATACTCATTCGGCCACACACTCGGCATTCATGCCTATTCTTACTCGGATAATACCTTAACCATTCATTTCTCAAAAATAGTCTACACAATCAATTCTACTCGGAATGATCCAAACTCCTCAACACTCAGAGGAATTTCCCCAAGTATTTCACTCGGACATATGAGATACTTAACCACTCAGGGAAACCAATAAGTCAAGTCCCACTCGGACTCATCCCATACTTAAACACTCGGAATACACATTACCCTATTCACTCGGAATGGGTCCCCTTATTCACTCGGGATACATTCATAATTCGTATATTTAGAATATTTCAAGCTAAACCATTACAACCACACTTCCCTCGGTAGAGGATCACTCGGAATTCCACTCGAAATACAACCATTCCCCACTCGGGGTTTACCCATGATTTCCTCTCAGGACAGGGCCACATACATAGCCTTGCTCGGAAAGAAATCAAGCCCACACATCCAGGATTTTATATACTTAAGCCTCAGTATTCAGACCAACTCTTACAATAATATTTCACTCGGAATTTATTAACTTAGCATCTTTCATACTATATCATTCCCTAGTCAGTGAGAGGCATCAATTCAACATAAATACTTATATACATATCTATCCATTTATTCACTCGGAAAAACACCAAACCTCTGATATTTCACTCCTTAAACACCATTATATTTCAGTCGGTAAGAAGCATCAAATCAACATAAACCTCATACATAAATGTACTCTCTGCTTTTCAAAGCCGACTACCCACTCAGCAATACTCAACACTACTACATATTCGTGTTATCCTTAAAACATATACCTACATACAAACACTCGGATTATCCATCATCTTAACATGATTTATCATTGTTAATCCTAAACCAACTCCAATACATAATGCCCACATAAAACGTATATACATACCAATAGGAGTTTACACTCGGATAATGTTAACTTAACTTTATTCATTCACTAACATCCATTATCCAGTACATTTACATGATTTCAATATAAATCTTGTATATACACACTCGGATCCAATACATATATTTGTATTTCATTGTACAACAGGTTATATTAGCCAACCAAGGCTTTAATACAATAATTGCACTCGGTACATTACATTACTCATACAGCCTCATCATAAATACCCATCACTCGGGTTTAAGGCCATCATAACATTCCAAACCGACCTGCAAACACTGAAAAATGGTGTAGGGGTGAGCATTACATATTAAATGACAGATATTGGCTCGGATTAATCACAGAATCCACAACATGCCATTACACACAACATTAATCAGCATATGAATACTGCCATTCAACATGAACAGTCACAAGCATCTTCCGATCGGGATTTCACCCATTTCACTCGGCTCTAAAGCTCAATTTACTCAGTACAAGTATACTGACTCACTCGGATTTCACTCAACCCCGAGACTATATCAACATTATTCATACTCCGAGCAATGCTCAAGGAGTCTGCCCGAGCCCAGCTCCAGCACTTAGCCATATTCACCATATGTGGTCATCTGATTGCCGATCGGTATAGGAGTCCAACGCATTCCAGTGGCGAATCGGATGCATACGATTTCATTCACTCGGCGTTCCACGCCAATGCACTCGGCATTTCATCAAGCGTCTCATTTCACGCTTAGTGCCCCAGGCACTGCCCGAGTCCAACCCGGGTCTTTCATCATATTCAACATTAGGACTTCGTCCTCTTCACTCGGGATTACACCCTTGTGGCACCCTGCAAGGTGTTCATATTCAATAACCCAATAACACGTATGCATATAAATTCAACTCATATTCATTCGATTGCCCACTCAGAAATATGCGTTCAACATCATGTGCACTCGGCAATTCAACAACAATCAAGTGACTCGGCTTATACCACATCCACTCGGCAATCCTATGCCATCCACTCGGCAATCACTATGTCGTTCACTCGGCAATCACTATGCCATTCACTCGGCAATCACTATGCCATTCACTCGGATTATCATCGATTCACTCGGATTTACCCTTTACAGTAAGCATTTCATGCTTTCCTCCATAAAGTCCACTCGACATTCATCATAACAGTCCCCATATATGCATTTATCACAAGTATATGCATGAACAAGCATCATACGCCTTTAATCATACCATCACAAATATAGGGACCAATAACCGTCACACAATGCACTCAGCATCAACGTAACATGCATCTCAAACATCACAACATAATCATCATACATCATATGAACAAATAATCATGCACCATGCAGCAACAAATAATCATACAACCGGGTTCAACTCAACAACAGCACACAATACACATCAAACACAACACAATACAATTATGTCACCCGGAAATCCGTCCATAAGCCATGCATTTGAGATGCAAAGCTCCCCGTACCTGGATGAAGCTTCCAGGAGTCACAGGACCACCCGGTCTAGCCACAGCAGTACCCTGCTTGGCTTTCAACACTGGAAAGAGTCATCAAGACTCAACTCAGTCTTCACCCAGCTCAGTGAAGAACTCCAACGCTGTATCCATCATAAGAACAGCATCAAGAGTCAGTCCTCACCAACAGTGGAGGACCACCATGCCTTCATGCATCATGCATGTCTTCATCCTCACAAGAGTAGCTCAACCTCGTCATCTGTGAACCATCATGCATCCACAAACCGAGGCATACACACACACCCAGCTGCTGCAAGCTCTCCGAACTAAGCCTCATACAACCCATCATATGGAGGAACGAAAAGAGGAAGAAGAAGCACCAAAACAGCAAGGTGCTACCCAGCTTACACACACAGCCACAAGCTGTTTCACCATCACCATACAGCTCCACTCGAACTCAACACAGCGTTGAGTGGAGGAAGATGAAGATAAGGAGGAGGCAAGAAGATGAAGCAGAAGCTCCATCAAGTTCTAGAGAGAAGGAGGAGCACTTCTCTCATCAGAACATGCACTCCCAAGGAATAGGGAGAGAGTGAGAAGAAAAACATGCAACCAAGGCCTTATCATCTCAGCCTCATCAGCATCCCACTCATCACAACATCCCATCCTCATTTAATGCAAGTCCATCAACATTTAATGTCAATTCTCTCAACAATGATTACACAAACACCACATGGACAAGGAAGGAGAGAAAACCGGACCCATTTGACCATCAAGGCACATGAGTCATCACTATGGGGACCACACAGAAAAAGAAAAGAGAAAAGGGAAACCGGGCCCTACGATGATCCAAGAGCACCAGTGGTCCCTCATTAATCAATTGCCTCGCCTGAGCGAATGCTACCCTTAAGATCCTTCGCTCGGGCGGATTGCATCCAGCAACTGATTCCCTTCGCCCTCGCTCGAGCGTTCCAAGCTCGCTTGAGCGACCAACATTCAGAATTCAATTCTTCTCTCGCTCGCTCACGCTGATCCCTCATTCGCCTGGGCGAGATCGGGCCAGAGCCCTTGTAATCAACTCAAAGGAATTCTCGCTTGAACGAGAATCCCTCTTGCTTGGGCGAGAAGCATCAGGACCTGGGCAGAAACGTGAGCTCTCAATATCACACATAACAAAATCCATTCAAAGCCAATTTAAATCAATTCCATCTTTCATATACCTTATAATAATCATTTAAAACTTGTCTCCAGTGTTCGTGCACAACAATTTCCATTCAACTCATATTCAACCGTTTGCCATTCTCATCAATTACTCATTTTACAAAATTCGGGGTGTTACAAGGAGCGGCTCCTGGCAGGCTTCCAGTGGGGAATGAGATATCCTGGGCACTGTTGAGTGCGGGGAGTGATCGTCAGTGTATAGGCACGGACAAGGAGCGGCTCCTGGCAGGCTTCTAGTGGGAGGGACACATGAATGAACTCAATACATACCAGAATGAGAAGGATCTAAAGACTGTATAGGTATAAGACTATACCGTTGAGGATAGCTTAAAGGAATGAATTCGTACTACCTATAACAACAAATGCATTAGCCTTTTCGGTGGCCCATCACTTAAGGACTCCAAGATTAAACGTGCTTAACTTGGAGAAATTATTGGATGGGTGACCTCCTGAGAAGTTCTCGGTAAGTGTGTAAGTGAAGACAAAGCACACTGGAAAGGTCTCGTGTTGGTTTGTAGGGAGAGTCGTTCATTCCTGAAAAGCGGTCAGGGCGTTACAACAATTGCGTTCAATATGGTATTGTTGTTAATACGGATCTATAAATCACAAGAAAAGTTGGCATCTCTACAAACATTCCTGATATTTTTGTAGGTTAATTATCGGTATGCCCCCCCACAGATTCGCCAAGCTCTCCATGACACCGATGTATGCAACATCAGATACTTCTTGTTGGGGGAATCTGTGGGTGGGAGAGAATTTTTCATCACATGTAAAACATAACCTTTTTTCTATTCTTAATTGCATTTTAGCTAGAGATATCATTTTGACATTATTAGGTTAAGAAGAAGTGATCAATAGCATGTGTTTGGGGGTGGGTAAAAGAGATGGAGAGCTGGGGGGTTTAAGGGTTTGGATTACGAGTAGGCTAGTGTTTGTGGCTTATGTTTTGGCAAATTGGTGGGGGCTGGTATGGTTTGTGTTTAGGTAGGTATTTATCCTCATAGAGCTTAGCTAAGGATACATATATGATCAAATATGGTATGGCTTGGGAAATGATATGTCTTCGAATATCAGGCTTGAGGCCACTTATAAAACAATCTAAAAAAGCATAAGTTGTGATACCATATGCACATTTGGCCAATATTGTGAATTAGACATAATAGTCATGTGCTAATCCTATTTGTGACAGTTTAAGTAACTGTTACCTGAGATATTCATATGGAGAAGGACCAAATTGACTTTCCAAAGCCCAAGTAAAAGGAATCCAAGATGTAAAAGGATTTGTACAAGTCGTCATTTGATACCAAGGTACCACTTCCTTATCAAGATGAATGGTAACTATAGTAAGGCGTTGAAGATCTACTGTTTAATAATAGTTGAAAATTTGATTTGCCTTGAAGATCTATTAGAGCACATCAGTTTTGTCAAAACACAAGTAATCAACTTAACATTTCATACCTAGAGTGGTTGAGACGAAGAACCTAAGTTCAATTCTACTACCGAACGTTGCATCGAAAACTCACAAATAGCTAGTTCCATAGTCTCAAACCTCATTGCATTTTCATTATCTCGAGTCTCCATCATCTGCCGAATGCATTGAACGTCAGACAAAAGTTGCTTAATCTCAGAAGTGAGGTCTTTCAAGGGAGTATTTTACACCATGACAATGAAAACACCAATTAGAATGTGTAAACTCAAAGAAACAATAAATCATTATAAGAGGACAAGAAGTATCTGTGTAAATATTGTTCTTGTGATAGGTTTCTTACTAAGTAAGTATGACTACTATAAAAAAAAATAGTTGTTAATTAGGAAAACAAAGGAAGAAGATAACAAGTCTAGAGAAGAGAAAAAACAAAATCAATTCCTTCCATGCCTCTCTCATTCTAACTACCTAGTATATACTATCATTTTTTTTTTGGTAAAAGTATATACTATCATTAGCCTCAGACAAAAATCCTTTAAACAAGGCTTCGCTATTTTAATTCTTGCACTCTTATGTGCACCCTGATCTTTAGGATTAATTGACACGTGGTGGGTAGCTATTGCCCAGCTTCTTTCTCCATGTCTAATGTCTCATTTGCCCTCATTACATATATCCATCACTTATTGTATTAATATTTGTTTTAAAAAAGATTTATTTGTGAGTGTTAAGAGCTATCTTTAACAAGCCAAATGATTGAAATAAAATTGGGTCAAAGTTTTGGTTTCGAAAAGGGGTCACTGTGAATGTTGTTTTTTAATTGACACCAAGTGAAATCACAAGTTTTTAGAACTTCGATATTCAATAAGAAAAACTATGGATATATTTGTTACCGGGACAGAAGAAAAGCCATGACAAAATTGTTAATAAGAACTTCATGAATCAATTTCGTGAAAATCAACTGAACTCTTTGGATTAATAATCAATATTGCAAAATATCTATTTTCATCATGCTGTTTTATAAATAACATGCATTACATTACAACATCTAATATCCTTTAGGCATATCATCACATTGTTTCCTTAAGTTAAAAAAAAAATGAGAATATAAAAATTTCCAATTGTGAGCATCTCATACATCTTGTCCATGCATCATATTTTTTTTTTGCATTTTTGTAAACAAAAGATAATTTATTTATTTGTTTACAAAAAAGTATTACCTATACATGCATTACCCACATGAAATCACGATGTGTCATTGCATTAAAAAAATAAACAATTACCATGCATTTAAGCATAATAAATTGCACCAATCAACAAATTTTGATCTGAGTACAAAATGCATCAATTATATTTGTAAAGTAATAAAAAATGTACCCATCGTCCCGTTATTCAATTGTTTGTATTACACTAGGGTTAGTGCAGGGGTGACTGAGATAATAAAACAAGACTTATTTACTTTTTCTCCATTTGATTATCGGAAAAAAGTATGAAAAAAAAATACCAGGAAAGCAAAGTATGAAAAATATGAGAAATTAAATATTGTTTGGTTGATTAGAAAATAATAAAAATTGAGTGAAAATATTCTTTTTAATGTTTGGTTTATGATAAACGTATGAAAAGTGTGTGAAAAATTATTAAATTACTTAATGCCCTTAAATATTTTTTCCATGGTCGGAGAAACAAGACCAACTATACAATAGTTATTGGTATTTAAAGGTAAAATGCTGGAATTTTGTATAAGATAAAATTTTTTAAACCATGAGAAAACGTTCACGTGCCCATTTTTGTCAATAAGTTTTCTTTCTCATGCTCCTTGAACAATCAAACATAGGCTTACCACATATGGTTGAGATTAATTAATTTTTTTTATCTGTAGGAACTGAAGACAGTGTCAGAAGATTTACCATAACTTAATACATCATGTTGAAACAATTAAATTAGATTATTGAATAATTGATTTTATTTACAATTATTTTGCAAATTAAAATTAACCATGCAATTATTAAGGGAATGCCGAAGATTAACTTGTCTCCATTGCCTAGGCTCAAACAAAAGGGAACCGAGGCTGGAATGTATTCTTGAGCAGTGTTCATATTGCGTTTACTTGGCCCAAAGAAAAAGGCTAAATCTTTCAAGCAAAAAATATCTATTCCAAAAAAAAAGCATTTAACCAAAAAAAAAAAGAAAAAAATATTGAAGAGTGTTACTAGTGTATTTTTATCGTAATTTTTAATTAAATTTATTATAGATTTTTTTGACCGATGCTGTCCATTTTCCATTGGGTCATTTTGGTACCATGTTATATATTTAATATATTTTTTTAGTTGGAAAAAGAAAAAAGAAACTTCTATGTATAAAAATTATCATTTTGGCTATTGAAAAACAATTGGAAATAAAATAATCTTGAAAAAAAAACAGAGAAACACCACTTTAGGTTCTTACTATTATTTTTCAGATGAGATCAGCACAGTTGTTTTGTAGTATCAACATTGAGTATTGAGATTTGATTTCAAACCTTAGTTCTCATGTCCTTTATGGTTATTTTGAAGGATTAATGAAAACTTTCTTACTATTATTTAAAGGAAAAACATTAAACAAGGGTTCTTAAAAATGGGCCGACAGGTTCTCTACAACGTTGTTGTTGGGTTGACGAAAAAAGAAAAACCATGCATTGGGCCCAATTATCACGGAATCATGGAATCCTACAATTACAAATGGAGCATCTTGTTGACCAAAAAAAAAAATTGGTGCATCTTTAACCAAAAAAAAAATGGAGCATCTTCAATCAAATTAAATAAAATGGAGCACCTTGAGGCGAATATTTTGCTTCGGCAATTGCCATTTGCAAACAATTTCAATTTGTGATGCTACGAATGAAGGAGAAGAAACTGTGAGAGAGAGAGGGAGGGAAAGAGAGAGAGAGAGAGAGGGAAAATGGGAGGTAACGGGGCGGTCACGGAGGAGAAGCCTGGGACAGTTAGGTGGGTGTTGACGTGCATGGTTGGAGGGGTGATGGTTGGTGTGTCACTCCTAGGTGCATATTCTGGAATCTTCTGGAAGAGAAGAAGACGAAACAAGAAAACAATTCGTGTCTACATGGATGGTTGCTTTGACATGATGCATTATGGCCATTGCAATGCCCTTCGTCAGGCTCGTGCCCTTGGTGATGAGTTAATTGTTGGCGTTGTTAGTGATGCTGAGATCACTGTCAATAAGGGCCCCCCTGTTACCCCTCTTCATGAAAGGTTTCAGCTTTATTCATTCTCTTCTTAAATTTACCTTTTTGGTATTCGTTCTTTTTCTGGGTTGATCTTCCCTTGCATTGGCCCTTTATGTTTGATGTGGTTTCGGCGTTTTCAAAGTTTGGTTCTTTTGGTTTTTGTGATCTTTAATTCTGATTTTTTATCTGGTCGGCTGGTTGCTGGGGAGGGATTTTTTTTTTGTTTGTTGGTTTGGTTTTTGGGATGATGATGAATGATGATGTGTGTTAGGATGATTATGGTGAATGCTGTAAAGTGGGTTGATGAGGTTATTCCTGAAGCTCCCTATGCCATAACTGAGGAATTCATGAAGAAGCTTTTTGATGAGTACAAGATAGATTTCATTATTCATGGGGATGATCCTTGTGTACTTCCTGATGGAACTGATGCTTATGCTCATGCTAAAAAGGCTGGCCGATATAAACAGATAAAGCGCACTGAAGGAGTTTCAAGCACTGATATTGTTGGTTAGTTTTATATTGCTTTTTGTTTTTGATCCAGAAGAATAGTTGTAAACGGGAGGAGGAAATAAGTGTTGAGACCGGGATTAGAATCCTGCCTCCAACACTTTATGCTTATGCCAAACACTAATTGTGCTGGCCTTTCGGAACTGGTTATATTTTTATGTTGCCTTGCTTCTTTTGTGTGACAGAATATTTGTTTGTTTGGATATGCTGCAAGTGGGCTTGTTTGTTGACTTTGTTGATTTTGAGTTTGGTAAATTATTTATTATTGGATAGAAAAGTACTTTTGGAATGCTCTCATTGCCTGTTTAAATGATTTTTTCATGTCATTTTAGATGTACATAGAGGCTGTACAGCAGTCCTATATATTTTCTTTTTATGTTCTATATGCTATATCTTGTCCTCCCTTGTGTAGCTGTACTTTCCTTCACTTCTCTCCAATACAATTTCTCATTCTATATAATGATATTAAATCGATATTAATTTAATTTGTGTTACTTACTTCCATTTGGATTTATTTCATCCTGGATATTATTATTAATTCTACTTCTTGAGCATTTCAGCACTTGAGGTTGTTTTCGAGGGGGTGCTTGATTTGGAAGTTTGGTGAATGGGTGATCTTTGTGTTTTTGGATTGCTAATCTTTTGGTTATGCTACAAATTTCCAACCCATCAATTGACTTAATCTTCAAAGACATTTAAGGTCTCACCTTTTCTTTAGAATTTTTTTGACAATCTCTCTACACATTATTCTTTGGACAGTGATTTTGTCCATTCAATCTTGATGATGAGAACTCTGGGCCTTTCTCACTCAACTAGCAGCAGTTTTTGATTGTTCCATTGTAGATGGTTCTGTGTGTGGTTTGGTTTGACATTTACTTCATGCAATTCCAAGCCTACATTTGGATTTTATCTTGTGTTTTCATTTACTGAGGTTGTATTTGTGTTTGATATGGCTGCCTCATGATACTGTAAAATGTGTAATTAATGTTGTTCAATAATTTCATGCTCAGGTCGAATGCTTCTTTGTGTAAGAGAAAGGTCTATTTCTGAGAATCCCAATCATTCTTCTTTACAAAGACAATTCAGCAATGGCCATAGTCCTAAGTTCGAAGCTGGTGTACCTGCAAGTGGAACTCGTGTATCTCATTTTTTGCCTACATCTCGTAGAATTGTTCAGTTCTCAAATGGGAGGGTATGTTTTTGTAAAATCTTGATTCAGATCTCTGAATGCTTACAAGTTTGTTACTGACTTCCTTACCTTCCTCTATTCTATCCTCACATCCTTTTTAGTCGCTGATGTTTGGAACATATATGTCCAACATTGTGATACAGACAAATGTGTTATTGTTTGCTTATTTCTTCTATAACTGGATCACTTTTTAGGATTTAATTTGGCTGGTATTATCAGACTTATATACCTGGGTAGGTCTTGAAGAGCATGTGTCATTTTTACAAGCATGTTAGTAAATCTGGCAGTTGGGAATTAGGTTGGTAGCAAATTTCAAATGATAATAGATTTAAATTGGCTTTTGTTAATGGGTAGTAGTGAAAGGAAAGATTCTAGGTTTTTCTAAGTTATACTGTGCTGGGGAGTTTGCTGTAAAAAAGCGACCGAAAAGGGTCAACCATGGGGGCCAACTCTATATCCAATAACATTGCTTTGGCATTTTTCTTTCTTCATTTATTATACTGTATTATTAAAGTTAAATTTTGGAAACATCAAAATGGGTGGAATCAATGACAAAACTAATGGCCATTGCAACATACTCAAGCCTCTTAGAAATTCATTTATGACTTGTAGGCAATGGCTCCCAACCTCCCGTATCCTATTTTGGAATGTAATTTTTGTTTTTAGCACTTTGGAGTGATGGAAAGGGATTGAATGTATTGGAAATGATACTAGGTTCCATTTTTTGGATTGTTTAAAATAGATGGAATGAAATGGAACCTAATGGACTATAGACATGGCCAAAATAGAGCTTACTATGGCTTGGTGAAACCTTACCTCATATGAGTTAGCCTTTTGACTTGAGTTAGGTCCAACCCAGGTTTAAGATGGTGTCATGGCCTATCATAGATTTGATATGGGGTTGGGTTATCCTCATTTTCCCCCAAAATGCACCTAGCCCCGTGGCATTCCCAATGCTATAGAATAAAAGAAATAATGACACAACTCCATGCTCCAAATGTCCATTTCTGGTGTAGTGGTGCGTTGAGATTCTATATTGACCACAAAAATGGTCAAAAGTAGAGCTTATTATACTTGGGGGAATCATCATTTCATGAGCTAGCTTTTGGAGTTGAGTTATACCCAACCCAAATTTAAGGTATGACTATGACATATCCTTTAGTATAAGTTGTTGATTTTGTCTCCTCAATATTGTTATGATCTCATCTGGTTGAATCTTTATTGTTGATTTATTTCTCATTCTAACCATTCTTTTTTGAATATATTGGTTATTTCTTGTTGCTTAGAAATGCTGTAAAAATTTCCACCATGTAATTTTAAGTAGAACTATGCTTTGTGTAATCCCTATATCAGGAATTTATTCATGTCACTCGATAATTTACTCATTTGCTGTTCCAGGGTCCAGGACCTGATGCCCGCGTTGTATATATAGATGGCGCTTTTGATCTCTTTCATGCTGGTCATGTAGAGGTATGGTTTACATACTTTATCCTAATTGTTGGTTTTGCTTGATCATTACCTAAAACAGCTCTTTATCTAAAGATCTTTCTCCTCAGTAACATCTTGATTATAAGCTGTTTTGGACGCTAAGCTAATCCAAACTAGTACCTGGCCTGTTAATGCTGTCTCAGTCTCTCAACATTGAGTGGAGGGTAGTGAGAGAAATGTAAAAGTAACCGATCTCTCAGTTTTTTTGGTGGTGGTTTTTTTCAATAATCTATTGTCAATTATTAAGCTGTTATCTATGGCAATAGAAAATTAAGGTTTCTACTATGTTGCATGTTCTAGTTATGAAAGTTGCTTCACTTACTGGGTAAGAATGTGTGAATCTTATGCATTGTTGGGTGCTACAATCATTGGGACGTCCTTTATGAACACTTAGTTGTTGATGCAGATGGTGTGAGAAAGAAAATGATAGGAAAGAAAACTATGAGAAAGAAAATAGTGAAAAGAGAGTAAGATTTAAGTTGTTTGGTTTATGAGAAAAGTATAAAAAATAAATTTCTTTTTTTTTGTTGGTTGTTTGATTCATATGAAATAGGTAAGAAAATTTTATCACAGTCAATTTAAAAGATAATATTACCCCTACTTTTTCTAAAATTTTAAATATGTATAAACTAAAAGTACTTTATGTTTGACAGATAAATTTTTAAAAATTATTTTAATTTTAAAATCAGTTAGTTATTTTAAATAATAATTTTATTTTAATGCAAAAAATTATTTTGAATAACTCAATGTATAGTGGTTGTTCATTAGTAAGCCAATTCATGTTTCCCATGAAAATGTGTGAAAATTAGTATCAAATAAACTATTTTTTCAATATTTCCCAATAGAATAATGACAAACAAAACCAACATGAGAAACTATGAGAAAGTCTACTTTTTTCCCCCTCATTCTTTCTTCTCATGTTTTTACACAACCCAAACAGTGTAAATGTGGTTATTGACTGCATCATAAAGGTTGCTTAATCAACTTAGGAAGTTTTAATCAATCTGATCTTTGAAATGGTGATTGATTCTTAATGCGGGGAGGGAAGGAATCATGCCATGGTAGAAAATAGGAAAATGAAGTCTGTTTTTGACACTGGTCTGATGACCTCTCTAGTCTCAATGCTTAAGGTGTACCATTCTTGAATATGTGTTTGACGCTAGTCCAATGACCTTTCTGTTGTATCCTTGCTTCCTTGACCATATACATCTGGAGCTTTACCTACACCACCAACCACAACAACCAAGCCTGAACCACTAAGCTCGATCAGCTACCTGGATCTATTGATGCTTTTAATAGATGTAAAACATTTCTTTCATCATTAGATAATTTGGTTTGATTAATTATCCCAATTCCCTCCATCCTGTATTTATTCTGTACAGTTTATCAAATAATATACTGTTTTTATGCAGTTTCCCTTCATTTATCTTAGTTATCTGTTTAACATGGTATCTGAGCCATTGCTCGTTTAATTTATAGTGGGTTCTATGAAGAATCAAATTAGTCTTTCAAGGATTTTCTTCTCTTGTAGTAGAGTCCTATTTGTACATCACTAGTGTTTTCATGGTCTCCTTCTTGATGCATGTTAGAGAGTAATATCTTGCCAGTGTGCATTATGTACAATGGTGAAGGTTGGTATCTGTGATGTACTACACTCATACCACACCTATTTACTGGTATGAAATCACATATATCTGGCTTTGGCTAGATATTTTTATTTCATTTTTTGCCCTTTCTCTAAATTTTCCTTTTTGCTTTGCTTGAGTAACTGGTGCTTTTGTAATAGTTGTACTTTTCACTCCAGCATCTTCTTCATTTATCTCATTCCTGGTACTCCTGCCTGCAATCTGAGTCTGATATTCCTAAATGTGTAAATTTTTGAACTTGACATGCAGCCTTTGTTTCTTCTGTGCCTTTTAGCCAATGTTTTCCTTACTATACTATACTGCTGCTATAATTTTTGCCTCTACGCTGCTAACCATTAAATTGTTTAAACAGATGTGTGGCGGGATATTGTACCTATTATTGACTGACCTTTATGTTATATAGATCTTGAGGGTTGCTAGGGATCTGGGAGATTTTCTTCTTGTTGGATTACACACTGATCAGACTGTCAGGTTGTCAATCTTTATATCTCTGCCTTTTATTTATTTATTTATTTATTATTTATTAAAATGTGTTTTTGTACTTCTGATGAATATTATTGTTGGTGAAGCAAGCCAAAAATCCACCTTGGAATTAAGCAGGTGGGCAGCACTGTGACAAATGTTAGATGCATGCTGGCCGCGTTAAAAGATTATAAAATATGCCTCAAGTATTATAATTTTGTAAAATAACATGATTAAGAAAAACTGACATGAAAGAAAGTTTCAAAATAGACAGCAAGCGTCTACTGAAGCATATGCTTCCGAGTCAATAGACAGAAAAGCTTCTGTTGCTGTGATGGGAATTGACAATAATTGTCATGAACGAAAATGCATTCTTAGATATAATTGTGATAATAACTGTCCTGTTAAAAGTCATTGGTAGAAGTTAAGAACATTAATGTATTACCAGAAGAGTTTAATTAATATACATTGTCAGTGTAAAAAGTTTTCTGTCAACCAAATAGAATTCATTCTAGATATGACTTCTAAAGCAATCATTATAAAAATTAATGATGGTTGCTTACTTGACAGTCCATGCTTGAATGTCAGTGTATTTAAATTAAATTCTTATTAGAATGTGATAAAAATAACTTAATCAAAATTAGTTATTGTATATTAGTTCTGCATTAGAATTAGAAACTGCTAGATGGCAGTTATTGGTAGAAAACAAATGACAGAAGTTCTGTATTATATGTATATTTGATAGTAGGATGTGTAATTAGGAAAATGCTTTGTCGTTTGGAGTTTCTGGGCAGAGAATACTTTATGGGAGACTTGTGTGCCTGGGATAGCAAGTATATTGCTGTATTATGTGAGATTTCCTTGTTTAGTAATATATTTAATTAGTTATCAATTATGTTCTATCATGCTGCTTCATGGCATTTAGTTCAGTGCCTTATACAGAACTATAGAATCACTGCATTACAACATCAATCAGGTTTGTGCTAGTGGGTGGTTTCTGGGTTACACAAATTTAATGTCATTGTTCTGTTTGGTGATAAAAAACAGAGAGCATTGATTCTGCTACGGGGCCATGATTTGCAGAGAGGGAAAATAGTGGTTCAGTGTTGCAAATAAAAGAAAAAACAAAGAAAAATGAATCTTTATCTGGCCTTACTGATTACATGAAAAAACAGAGGTGGATGCTATAGACTCATTGGAGATGGAGGGGACAATTGAGAGGGTGCATTGCATACAGATGGAAAGGAAGGACCAAAGAGGGATGCATTGTTGCTAAATCTCACTTTTACCCTAGGAAGAGTAATACGAAATACCAATAAGCTAAGATATAAGGGAAGATGAAAGATTTCTCTCATTTTACTCATTTGTGCTACCATCCCACTGTGGTGCCATCAGTTTGGCAGGTGCTATGGGGCCACCATTGCAAAGCCACATCACCATGAGGTGTTGGTTTTTGTCAAATCTGCCAGATCATCGTCTGCCATCAAGTCCCCATGGTTTCTCTTCAATTACACTGCTTTTGCTTTTGTATGGGAAATATAAGAGGGCGTGGGGGAGGTTACATCTGGGCTTGTTCTTTGAAGTTGCTTGCACCATTTTGTGGCAACTTTTAGTGTATCTAATGTACCCCACAGGAAGTCTCAAGTAAAAGTAAAAGTAATGATAGCTTTTGTCACCTTAGTGTAGATGATCTTGTTTTTGCTTATTTTCAAGCTTGTTCATAATTCAAGTGTGGTATAAATTTCTAAATACAAAGTTATGTTCTTGGCTTCTATTGGACTGTTTGAGCTAATGATTTTCTCTAAGTGTTGTCTCTCTACTTCCTGTTAACAACCTTTTATCCAAATAAGAGAAAATTATATATATATATATATATATATATATATATATATATGTATGTATATGTGAATGATGAAATAATTTATTGTAAAAGTAACTATACCATTTTGTAGAATGCCTTCATATAAATTCATAGAATGGAAGCTCAATGCATATGTTCTTATCTTAGAAGTATTAACCATTTTAAGATTTGTTGTGTAATTTAATGTAACGTCGTATCAAAGATTAATCTATATTTTCTATTTACTTGTTGCATTTATGGTCTTTGGGTGAGGCTCCATATTTATTGGGCTCGCATCATTCCCAAAATGCTTTTCAGTAGTAGCAACTCTTTTGCCTTCCATTGTAAGTTATAAATTTGAACTAATATAATTTGAGTGTCTATTATTGTTTATTTTATGTTTATATTACATACAAGGTGATAGTGTTTGAAACAATTTGCATTCTATTTTCTTTCCTTGTAGTGAAAATAGAGGATCACATCGTCCTATCATGAATCTTCACGAAAGAAGTCTAAGTGTGTTAGCATGTCGCTATGTTGACGAGGTTATAATTGGTGCACCGTGGAAGGTGTCCAAGGATATGGTTAGTCTCATTTAAGTTTCTTTAATATTTCTTTATTAATTTTTTACAGAGTGAGTCTTTCTTTTCTGTTACTGTAAACATTCTTGAGCCATTTTATTAATTATTATTAGGGAAAAGTGTATGCAAGTAACTGCACTATGATGTAACCCTTTTAAATGTGTGCATGTAAATATACTGACTAATTTGAATTAGTTCATCCCATTCACAAATCTCTCGTTCCCCAATCCCTTCTAACACTATCTTTTTCCTTAACAATTTTGTTTGTTTTCATCTAAAAGAACTTTTTAGTTATAACTGCAGCGGCACATCCAATCCCACTCAGTGGGACAAGGTTCGGTTGTTGCTGTTAGGAAAGCAGAATAAAATTAGTGACATTTTCTTGGTTTGGCTCAGCTGGAACATGTCCCACTCTAATTTTTGCTATTAAGTAATCTCTCAGTCTTGGATTGTTGTGACACTTGGTTTAAATTCATTTGAATGTAGATCACAACATTTGACATTTCATTAGTTGTTCATGGAACCATTGCAGAGAATCATGATTTTCTGAAGGTAAATTGTGTACTTTTCTGCTACTGTGCTGCATTCACATTTATTTCTTTTTTTCATGTGGTGCTAAATTTTCTGCATGTACATGCCTTATCAGTTGTTCTTGACATTGGTTTTCATATAGGAAGAAGAAAGCAATCCATATGCTGTTCCTATTAGCTTGGGCATCTTCCAAGTTTTAGAAAGTCCTTTAGATATAACAACTACTACCATAATTCGAAGGATTGTAGCGAATCATGAGGCATACCAGGTATGTTCCGACCTTTGTCATTTTTGTTTTATTTTGTTAATTGTAATTGTTGGATTCTTTGGCTAATCATTTTTCAATTTTATAGCACTTGTTACTGCTAGAATGTTCACGCATTTGACATGTCTATTATGATAGTCTGTGAATTTGCTTATTTATAAATATAAATACAATATTAATCTTAGTGTGTGCTTAGCCAATACAAGTTTTCACCATAGCCTCTCTCCTCTCATGGCATGTATCTTGTTCTGTGGTTGATGAGTTTGCTTCTTTTGTTGAATTATTTTATTAAGTATAAGTACATGGTATGAGACTTGTTATCAAAATATGTCACAATCATACTTTGCAAGTTGCCAAGGACCTGTCTTGTTCATTATTAACTAGTAAAGGGAGAATTATTGAAACGACACAGGGTGGTGGTAATTTAAGAAAACAATCTAGTCTCTTTTCATGGTGATTGGTGGTGTGTCCTTTTCATAAAGCTCATTTCTCCTTTCGGTTAATCCTCTTGTTTTGATGTTGGTTGCTTAGAAATATTAAATTTATGATATATTTTCGTCTCTTACATGATATGTTACCCATATTGGCTGTTGTGACCTGTTTGGTAATTTGGTTTAGTAGTTTAGAAATGTTTTACTATTTAAACACAGGACATGGGGATACCGCGCACATAGACACAATTCTTTGTTATGAAGACACGTTTTTAATATTCTATATTATATCCCGGGTTCAACTTTTTATAAAGATAAAAAATAAATATATTTGTAGCAGTATGAATGTGTGTTCATTTATTTAGAATTGTCAATTAAGTGCCTAATTTATATAAAGGTATCAGACTATCACTTAGGTGTTAAACTGATGACAAATAATTGAGAATGTATGCTACATATCGAATAAATGTCGGTGTCAGAAATGTATTCGGCGTTGAACATGTCAAAGGAGAGAGGTGTCCATGCCTCATATCATTGTTCTCGTGTCCCATTTTTTCTCATTATTCCTTTTGCATGCAGAAACGTAATGAGAAGAAGGGAGAGAGTGAGAAAAGATACTACGAGAGTAAGTCTCACGTTTCTGGAGACTAATTCATGTTTATATCATTTGAGACAAAAACATGGTTTGTCACAAAGGTTTTGCACTTGGCAAAAGTGTTGGATTTTTGTTCGACTGGGTGCACAAAGTTGAGCATTGTGTTCACGTGTCTACAAGTGATCATTTACCAAACTGGTTTAACCAATGATTTACCAACAGTTGATGATCATTAGTATGCAAATAAGTTCGTGATTAGTTAACTAAATTGTTTGTTAAATTAGTTAGAACAACGCTAACAGATTGTTCGACTTAGGCTCCAAGCTGAACAATGCTCATTTTTTCATTATTTTTTTATTTCTTTTGAATAACCTAATATTGTATTATTTTGCCTGGGAAGTTGGTGGTGAGTATATTGTCTGATCGAGTATTATTTTTGTTAGATAAATTAGTGAATATATATTTGTTAAATGACATCATTGAAATAGTTTTCTCAACTTTATTTCGGTTATTCACTTGCTATAAAATTGTGCAATTTATAATTAGTTTATATCTTATGAATAGTCTATGGTTCTGAATTACCTTTGTTTCTTTTTATTTGTCTTTTAATGTTAAATTACCCAGATTAAGTATAATGTTTTTATATTACAATATTTTTACATTTACTTTCCCATTTTATTCTCATACTAAATTAAATTTTTATTAATGTTATTAGTATTTGGTCATTCCCTAAATGAGGGTATAACAGGAAAAAAATAATAAATAAGTTCTTAAAACTATAAAGAGACAGATAAAAAGCAACAAATTTTTTTTAGAATAAAGACAGATAAAAAGGAATGGAGAGTGTACATTTGAAGATAAATTTGACTTATAATAACACCAGTAAAGTTCTATCTCGATCAATGAGGCCGGTTATGGACCTATAATAAATGAAATTAAATATTGATATGGATCTATTTTTTATTTTTTTAAAGTTTAGATTCAGTTTATGATTATTTTAAGTAAAAGTCATCCCGGTTATAAGTAGAAGGATGGCAATGTTTAGTTCAAAGAAAAGGAAGAGAGAAATTTTACTGAAGACTCTTTCAATTCAAAAACTTGGCCTTTTAACAATCAGACTCTTCAGTTCAATCGAAAAAAAATATGAATTCGTTATTAATTTGATTCATTAAAATCACAAATGACAATGATTGAACTAGTTTCAAATCAGTAAAAAAACCAATCAAACAAGTAATGTTTTCCCTCTCTTTCAATTCAAAAAACTTGGCCTTTTAACAATCAGACTCTTCAGTTCAATCAAAAAAAAATATGAATCCGTTATTAATTTGATTCATTAAAATCACAAATGACAATAATTGAACTAGTTTCAAATCAGTAAAAAAAAAACCAATCAAACAAGTAAAAAGTGGTGGTTCATCTTTTGAGCAGATTAATTATTAAACAAAATGATAATATTTTATAATTTTGTTTTAATTTTTAGTGTTTTTTTAGTTGACTAATTTATAGTGTTTTGAAACTATGATATTATTTTTCTTATAATAATATTTCATTTATGATGTAATTATTATAAAATAATATCAACAATATTCCTTTGAATGATTGTCTTTTTAATTGTGATGAGATTCTTTTCGAACATGTTATTAAAAAAGAATATTTATTAATATTGATTCAATCAATAATTTATGTAGTAATTTGATTGGTTTAGTGACTTAGCTGGTTTTTAAAATGTGTTTGTGTTAACCCAAAAAAAAAAGTGTTTTAGTGTGGTTTTCATTTTTTTTCTGAAAATCAATGATAATTTCAAATTTTAAAACTAAAAGTTAAATATCAATTTTTATGATTTTGAAATGTAATTTATAAATTTTATGAATGGATCAAATAATTAAAACTATTCAAATAAATCTCTTAATATAACATCCATTTACCTTCTCTTTCATCATTAAAATTTGAACCAAGTAAAACCCTTCTCTTCTCCCCTTCCATTCATTACTTTTAAATCAAACACTTAATCTCATTAATATCTTTCCCTTAATCAAGCAATATGTTAAAAAGTTAAGTAGTTTACTTGGATGAATTAGTTTACTTAAAAAAACATGTTAATGTCAATATCATGTTTTTATGACTAATAAGTAATAACCAGATGTCAAATCAATTATCATTTTCAAAAATTAGTAAACAATAACTACAGAAAATAACTCCTACTTCTTACAGGCGGTCTTTAGAAGCTTGTTCATTTTCCTTTATTGTAATACACATGCTATTAAATACCAAAACTGAATATCTTACTAAGACTTCGAACTAGGGAAAGCTACAAAAACTTTGAAAAGCTTGAAAATGACCCTTCATCTTTAGTTTCTCAAAATACCAATAAGTCGCTTTATAGAGGCAGGGGAATCCAGACAATTTAACCGCACATGACATAAACACTAAAATAAGTTACCTAAAACTTGTACTGCTGATGTTGCGAGGAACCAGTTATATTAGTACTGATGCCACGATGATTGCAAGTACACAGATTTGCACACAATAATTCTCATCGAGATGAACAGAAGGCCAAACTTGATACAAAAATTGTCCACCAGGGCTTCTTGTCACCATAATATCATGTACAAAGCAACAAATACAAGGAAGCACCCACATTTTAACAACAAATACTATTTTTCTTGAGATTAAGTGCAGATTCAAGAAGCACACCAGAAAGGGGTTCATGGCATGAGAGTATCATCTGACCCGCAACGCTGCAGGGGCACCTGGTGAGCAATTTGGGTTTGGAGACCGACAAGTAGCACCTGGACCAACATTGTTTGGAAACTTGTGCCGCATCCGGTAGTCAGAGATTTTGCTCATAGCAAATGGTCCAGCGTTCGCACTATTTGATCCAGATAAGGAGACCTCACCTGCACCGACATTTGAACTTTGCAAAGGTTCCAATGTCTCAACTACATCACTCATTAGTGGCCTCGCTTTGGGATTCTGACTCAAACAGTAATAAGCCAAGCTACATGCTTTTGTTGCTGCTCTCACTGAGTATTGATTCTCCAATCTAGGATCAATGATTTGTAGGAGCTTTCTCTTGTCATTGAGCTTTGGCCTTGCCCAATCTACCAAATTCTGCTCCTTTGCAGGTCTGGTTTTGTCAACGGATTTCCTTCCTGTCAAAAGCTCCAGAAGAACAACACCAAAGCTATAGACATCACTCCTAGCTGTTAGGTGGCCTGACCATTCACACATGCCAAGTGTCAGTGCATGCTCAAACAAGTGGAAGTACGCACAAGAGAGCTTGTGTAATGAAGGCCATAAGTATATTACACAACAACCTAAATGTGTACATGCAAGAAAAAATAACCAGTTTGAATTAAGTATGCAACAGTATGATACAAACCCTTGTCCATTTCAAAAGATACAGAAAAAAGGACATAGATAACAGGAAAAATTAACTGAAAATTATGTTCAAGAGGAAAGCATAGATTGTTTTAAGAAATTCTTAGCCATGTTTTTGTTAACAATAAAAATGGCAACATTGAAGGATATTGACCAAGAATGAGAAGAAAATTCCTTACATCAGAAAAGAAATCATTCGTATTATTTTTATTATTATTACTTCTTTGTTTGTAATGTTACATAATATTGGAATTAACAGATTATCATTGAGATAGATTTTCACTGTAATTCAATAATAATCTGAGACCCAACCTTCTTCTGTGGTCTTTTCAACTAAAAAATTATGAGACAGTGCCCGACATATCTTCCTCTTGGCAAATCCAAGAAAGGCATGCTGAGTTGTAGATTAACTTTCTGTATAGTGTACAACATAATAACAAGTACGACAACATTGTATAGTGAAGTTATGTCATGTTCAGAAAAGGGAGACAAACCATTAGATTGTGTCTGTACTCCATCACCCCACCCTTAATACAGATCATCCTAGCTAACTCTCACATTGCAAAACATAAAGAGCAAGATCAAATGGAAGTTCAAGCTTTCAAGGAAATTGTAATTTTGACTTTTTTAAGAATCAAACATTTTTGAAAACAGAGAACATACCAGTCATTACATATTCAGGGGCAGCATAACCATATGTACCCATGACTCGGGTGGATACATGGGTTTCATCTCCTTGTGGTCCTGCTTTAGCTAGCCCGAAATCTGAAAGCTTTGCAGTATAGTCCTATATAGTCATTGGTTGCATAATGAGAAAGAAAAAGTAACTCCTTTATCACACGGTCATAAAATACAGCACAAACACAGATTAACCTTAAAATACCAGAAACTTACGGAGTCTAATAATATATTAGACGTTTTGAAGTCACGATAGATTACCGGCCTTTCAGCATTATGGAGAAAGGCGAGTCCTTTGGCAGCTCCAAGAGCAATCATCATTCTTGTAGCCCATGATAAAGGGACAGTTGCCTCTGGAACCCTCAGGAAAGGTCATATCAACGAGTTGAAAAAACACTCCAAGAAAAAAATCTTAGCTTCATAACTGTCAGTATTAGCAATTACTTACTCATAACTATTAATGAAAACAAATCAGAAAAATTTATTGTTCAAGATTATTGCTGTCGTGAAGTGAATCTAAAGTTTTTAAACAAAAAATCTGACTAAATTGGAAGAGATACCATTGTGATTGTGTGAAAATGTTTAACCACAGGTTGAAAATATAAAATATTATAAAATATAGGAGGATACAACAATCAAATTCCTCAAATTGTTTGTACAACTTCTATGCTGTCTCAAAAGCCCTAGACAACATCTAAAATGACATCCCAAACTGCTAATGAACTTTATCTTGCAAATATTGAATGGTTTCACAAGGGAAATGAATCACTTACAAATACAAGGAAGCAATACTAAATCAACACTGATTGAAAAATGTGCATGCGTCCATAATTAGAAGTAACACTATTATCTTAAACTCAGGAAACAACAGTAATCATCCCTGGAATATATAGAATTTAGGCAACTTTTAATAGATATATTTTAAACTTTAGATGAATTGTCAATTTGCCATGCATAAACAATATATAGCTTGTTTTTTGGAATAGGCAAATCTAAATGGTTAGTTTGTTAATTTTTATCCGCGGGGAAGTCAAACCCACAACTTCTCTCTCCTTTCCATCTCCCATCACCACTAGATCAACCTTATATTTTCACAATGTAAAGCATGTTTGACCCACCCAGAACAATTGTAGCCAAACCAAACTTTCACTGTCTTGGGAGAAACTCTCATGCATTACTCTCGTAATGCATTCAATAGCTTACATTTTCTTCCGAAGCACTAGAAAACCTATCTGACACCACAAGGACTCAACTCGTCTAAAGTACTACGCCATTGATTTTCCAATCCATCATGGTGACAATAACTCCCTCACCAAATCCAAATCCGCAGCACACATCCAATCCAATGCTGCATGTCACATTTCAATTAGATTACTCATTCATTAATGGTTTACCCTCAGAAATCAAAACACCTACAAATTTCTCCTCATTCCTCAACCAGATCCGAATCCACTCTGAACTTATGAAAAAAAAAATTGAAGCAACCAAAAAATTCAGAAAAATAAAAACTGGACATAACATACATACTTCGGAATAGGTGATTTTCTAAACTTCCTCGAAACATGAACTCATAGACAAGCAGCCTATGATCATCCTCGCAGCAATACCCGATCAACTTAACCAGATTCGGATGCCTAAGCTGCCCAAGAAAATTCACCTCCGTCTGCATCATCCAATTCAAAATTCCCAAAATCAATAACAAAAATTAATCAATTAAAAAAAATGGAAACTGCGAGAACGCACAAGCCACTCGCGATGTCCTTGCAACCCTTCCTTGTTCAAGACCTTAACCGCAACAGGGAGCGATTTAAGCCCAACCCTAACATTCTCATCAATGTAGCCTTTGTAAACGGTGCCGAAGCCTCCTTCGCCGAGGATATAGTCAGCACGGAAGCTTTTTGTGATGGTTTCGAGCTCGTAAAGCGTGAAGGCAATGACGTGAGTGTAGAGGAGTGTGTTGTTGCTGTTGTTAGCGCGCGGTGTGGAACAGGACTCGCTCAGATCGGAAGCGCACTCGCTGAGATTGTGCCGGTGACCGTGCTTGCTGTGGCTGCGAGCGCTCCCGGCGAACGACGTCGCATGGTGGAGAACTGCGAAAGAGAAGAGGAGAATGTGAGGTGAGGGGAGAAGAGAGAGAGAGAGAGAGCGTTAGATCTGGAAACCTTGAGCGTTGGAGACTACGGCGGATTCCTCTCTCGTACCACAGTTGCCCATTCATTCGTTCACAGTGAAGCGGGGAAACGACGTCGTTGTGGAGCAGCTGCACGTGGTTGTGGTTGTGGTTGTGGTGGTGGTGTTCTCTTCTCCAAGGACCAGATTTTCATTCTTCGCCTTCTACCTTTTCCTTCCCTTGCTTCAGCAGTAATTCTTTGGAGTTAGTGTAGTAGTAGTGTAGTCCCCTATTAATATCACATTAAAAGAAATAAGAAAAAGAAATATTCATATGGGTTGAATGACACTCCTTCGGACTTTTTAAAACTCCGTGCCATTATATATAGTTACAAATCACCACCAACACGATTTTGAATTCATAACTTTAATTTTTTTCAGTTGGATCAACCTTTCTCAATCATTTCTTTATCCCTCTCTAGCAAATTTTTCTTTTCTAAAAGTATTTTTTTATCAATTTCTTTTTTTATTTTATTGAGTGTTTTTATTTTCAATTAAACTCATTTATATAATTAACCTTTTCATCGTCTTTTCTTCTTCTTTTTTATGTCATGATTGTCGATTTCCAATTCCTTCTTCTTCTCCTGTTTTTTCTCATTACCACTACCTTTTATGAGTCCGTTTAGTATGTAGTTAGGAAAATGAGGTTTAGAAAATGGAGCAATCTAAAAATTGATATTAATCCTTTATACCGTTTGAGACAATCAAAACTCTATTCGAGCGTAGATTAAAATGAATCTCATTTACAAACCTCCATTTGTAAAATAAAATATTTTAACAAACGGGCTGATAATCTAATAAAGATAGAAACAATCATCTTCTTTAGATGATATTTGAAATGTTGATAGTTATGGATATTGGATCGATAGTTGATGTGAATGATGATTGAGTAATTAAGAAAAATATTGACAAAAATTAATGATGTTAATAGCATCCACGGAGAAGGAAAATGTTGTAAATGATTTAAAACATAAAAGAAATTTTTTTAAAATTTTCAAACGTTCAAAATTGTATTTTATTTGTAATGGTCAAACATTCATAGTGAGTTGGACATATCAAAACCAGAAGAATAAATTAATATGTAATTTAATTAATTACACAATTAAAGAATTAAATTCATTATGAAAATTAAAAAAAAATATTAAATATAGGTTGGATATAAAAGAAAAGAAATAATCTATTATAAAAGCCAAATAACTTTTATTTTATAGGAAAAACATATTTAAACATTTTATTTGTATACATATAATGAAATACATACAAATGGATATTTGCTTTAACTGTTAAATAAGGTATGGAGTTTGAGTATGTAAATGGAGAAAAAAATCTTATTAAAAAACTTAATCTCATCATAATATAAATATTTTTTGCTGAAATATAAATATATCTTGATATATATATTTGAAACTAGAAATAAATAAGGGGAGAGAGTTACTTGTTTATTTTCTACTGGGTAGCAGGTTAAACTGGGGTGGGTGTTAATTCATGTGGGTGGTATTCATTTTCCTATGACTATTTGAGGGTGGTATTTATTTATTTCGCATCTCTCACTTCTCCCACTTCAATTTTATTCATTTCCAATAAGCATGTACACGTCCATTGGAATGAAAATAGGATCAAACTAATTCATCTAACTATTTAAAATATAAATTGGTTAGAGGAAAAGCTTAAATTAATTATTTATAATTATCAGTTTAATTAAAATATAATTTTTGATTTAATCACAATTTATTTAAACTAATATCTTTATAGGTTCAAGACTAATCCAATTTTAAAAAACATCGGATATGATTAAAATATTTTATGAGAATGTGATTTTATTTTTGATTTGGCATGGTGGGATTTGGCATTGATGTTCGTTCACCAAAAAAAGTAAAAATGGCATTGATGTTCCCTTCTTCATCTTATTGAACTTTCATGTGAGCATTATATATTGAACATTCGTGGACGAAGGATCCTACATTTTCAATGCACATAAATTATTTATTGTATGAAAGCATCAAGAGGAATTATTTCCATTTTTTAAAATTTAGAATTTTAAAAACATGTTTGTTTTAACTTTTTTTCTATTTTCAGAAAATGAAATCTTGAAAATATTTTTTTTTATTTTGATAAAAATTAAACACATGTCATATGAGGTTTACAACAACTAATGCATTATAATTAATCTAGCTATGGACCCTCTTGGTATGCTGAAAATATGTTTAATTTGACTATTTTTAATTGAGATTTTTTTTTCAAGAACATATATTGATATGTAAATATTAAAAAAACTTTCAAAAAATGTAAAATAGATAAAATATGTTTGATTTATGTATTTTTATTTATAAAAATCATATCTTCACAAGCAAACTATCATTTAGTTCATTTATAAAGATTTATACGAATTCTGATAAATTATTTATAAATAGAAAAATGTTATATGTGTACATTGTCATAATTTGTCGGTCATGGAATCTCAATTAAATACTATTGTTAAGAATGATGAAAATATACTTATTCCATATTCTCATAATATATACCATAAATATAATTAACTTTTACTATCTCTTAAGTTTAATAAAACAATAACATAAGGATATACAATAACTTTTTGAATTAACATTGACATTTCACTTTCAAGTCTTAGTAGGGATAAGAATATGTCAGACTGTTTAATCGAAGGTATGTGATCTGCCTATTCTAATTTGGTCCAACCTTTTTAATATAAATATCAGATCTGAAAAAACATTTCTAACTTGTTGAACTAATCTTTTTAAGCTATTGTATATAATTTTATAAAGAAATATGATGTGTAATATATTATAATTTATGTATGCATGTGATATTTTCTATGAATCATAGTTTATACAACTAAATTTCAGTAAAATCACTTTGATATGAAAGTTGATAATTAAATGTCTATTGTACTTAAATTGTTAGGCTTTTAGAGACAAAATAATTTGTTTAAGATAAATTTACTGATCTATTTAATATATATTTGTTTCATTTTTATTAACATAAACTTAAATTGAGCTTTTATATAAGTTATCAGACTAATAAATAAGTTAGATCACATCTAAAAATATGACTTATGTTAGACTAGAAGTCAAACTCATACCTTAAACTTAAATAATAAGTCTTGTAAAGTCTAGTTTAACTCAACCTATTTTCATCCTTAAGCCTTTCTCATCCATAATCATGACTTTTTTCACACATTGGTCAAAGAGTTTATTTGTACTATATTACATTCATATAAAATTATGTATAATGCAACAAACAATCAATCTTTGTCTTTAAATGAATTAACTTGCCAATAATTTAAAAATTAGAAATATTACTTTCAATATTCAAAAACACATGTCAATAACTTTCTTTAATGAAAAGTGTCTATAAATGAACAATTCTTATTTTCCTCATGAACATTCTCCATCTTCCTCAAAGTGATGCAAATCATACTTGTTAGAATGAATTTGTTGAATTAATAAGTTGATAATATATACTTAATCTGATGACTTATTAGTTTTAAGTGTCATGAAGTTTGACATTATGCTTTTTTAAGGGTTAAATATATTTTTGTATTCCCGTTAAAATTAGTAAATTTTATGTTGGTTCGGAGAACAAACTTAGAAGGAGGGTTGAATAAATCTGTTCACTTTTTCAAACCAAAAAGTGATATTTAAACTTTTAGAGTGTTATATAGTGGACCAGACTTTTGAGGAGACGGAGAGCGTGTTACTTTGATTGAGTGAATGTATTTTAGCCAAACTTTTACTATCGATTTTAACAATCATAATGCACCAGACTTTTGATAGTAAATAGTAAGAGAGAAAAAGACAATAGACAAAAGATTTATACTGGTTCACCTCCAACTCGGAGACTACATCCAGTACCTTCAAATCTGAAGAATTTCCACTATGTAAAAATATTTTACATGAACAGCTTAGGCCGAGCCTATGAGTATTATTGATTCCAGCCACTCCTGGCTTAAGCACAACCCGTGCTTCAAGAATTTTTGACATCGGCCACTCTTGGCCCCTGAGTATTCTTAAGTTCGGCCACTTCAGGCTTTTGAGTATTCTTGAGTTCAGCCACTCCTAGCCTAAGCACACCCTGTGCTTCCGAGTATTCTTGACACCGACCACTCTTGGCCATGAGTATTCTTGACTCCGGCCATTCCTGGTCCAAGCACAACACGTGCTTTGACACATCAAACCCCTCTGGATTCCTATGAGTATTATTTTGCATGCACACACTCCAGGGGCAGACTCAACTATTCTTTCACAAGCCACTCCTGGCTCAAACCCCGAGTATTCTTTCAGAAACCTCTCCAGGCCAAGGTGTTTCCTACAATAACAGAGTCTGGCAACTTACCAAACCTATATTACCAATGGATTGGAAGAATTAGCTCAAATAAAATAAGTCCCTTGACTTAGCAATGCTAAGTGAAAAACCACAAAAATGGGTTTGTAAAGAAGGAGATGGCTTAATTTTCCCATAGGGCTTAGTACATTCAAAAAGTGAAAGATGATTGGAAAATATATTGAGCCAGAAAGCAAGACTTGGGATAATGTGCATTTACATGCACGAAGGCATATCCTAAGTTACTATGGCATCTAAGAAGAAAGGTAAGTGCAGATAGCAAGTTTTCTTTGTCTTCATGGCAGATCTTCCAGGTAGGGTTACTCGTTGTTAAGTAAACTGTCATTTCTTCATTTCATATGAGCTTGAGTGCACACTTTTATGGTGAATTCTAGCTCATCTTTTTCTTTTTACAAGCTCTCTCTCTTTTTCATTTTTCTCTTTAGTATTTCTTTTCACCCTTAATTCTCGATAAATGATTTTTCTCTCCTCATATTTTTCTCCTATATTTTTCAAAAGGCTTACTTTTTGAAGAGGAGATCGATTCTGTTTATATAGAACCAGTCTATGGAGTTCAGGAAGATGCTTGTTAATTATATAGTCGTCGAGAGAGTTGTTGTATAAGAGACAAAAGTCTTTCTTGATGGAGTTACACAAAGGGTAAGAACTTTTGCTGTCAGAGAGAGAGACGTTCTGCACAAGTAATGTAGATGTAGGAGCTTTCAGGATTTATGCAGTCATAGGTGGAGTAAATGTAGCATTAGTTTCACCAAGAAGGAAAGCTTTGATTCAGAGAATCTCTGAATGCGTGAGATAGAGGTGAAACATAGTTGCTTTTCAAACTAAATTAAAATCCACCTTGTTTAGTCAATCTTCCTTTTTGCAAATCTTTTCAATACCTTTTGATGGAGATGACTTGTGACCGTTGATGCTTTATGTATCATACCACTTCTAAAGGTTTGAAGGGAGATGATAGAGTCTGATGCTTTTGTGTTTTCTGAAGCTTGAAGTGATACTGTTTGAGTTTGGGTCTGGTAAGTTATTCTGATACAAGAGAGTTTCTTTTGAAGCGAGTTACCAGACTTTTGACTCTTCCTTTTGTCTTGGATAGAGAGGTTTATGTTATGATCAAGTCTTTTAGACTTTTGATGCGTGAGCTTTCTATGCATAGGCTCCCCATTTCTTTTATAGCTTAGGCCTTTTCCTGAAACACATAAAACACCCACATCAACTGATACCAAACATCTTCATTCAAGTTAGAATTCTTAATGTTAGTTATCAATAAATCTCGTGTTTCCATACTTTTCTTCAATATTTTAGTTTTTTATCCTTATAAAATTTTTCTTACATTTTTCATCTATATTAAATTATTTCCATCAGTCTCAAATATAAGAGGAGTAAACCAAATCATCAAGACCAATAAAAATAGTTAAATGGTAGTTAAGTATATTGAAGGAAAATGTAACTTCATTTTATATATGTGATCGAAGGAAGTATGGAATTTCAAAAAATAGTCTCTATCATTAGAGAGTCACTATCAATAACTGATTTATTTGACAGAACTTCTTATAATCTACATGTCTTCTAATTATTTTAAGAATGAATATACTAATAATAAGTTTTTAAGAAGAAAACATTCAACTTCTCATGGTATTTTTGATTAGGTAATTGAAACATTTAAGTTATTTATTATCATTTTTTCACATTTTATTAATAACCCCTAAATTGAATGATACAAAGATTTATTATACAACAAATTGGATGATAGCATACAAATCTATTGGGAAAATTAGAATTAACAAGAAAAACAAGGGACAAAAATAAAATAATTAAATTAATAAGAGACTAATTCTAAATATTTTATATTAACGAGGGATACTATAACGTCCCAAACTTTTAAAATTAAATTTTTAAAATCCAAATAAATTTTTTGCAAATAATTTAAACGTTAGAAACAAGATTTGGATTAACATAATATTATTGTCAATATTATATCAACCGGCTCATTTATTTATACATATACATAATAAAATCCAGTATACACAGGAGCCGGCCAAGGCTACTACAAAATAACTATGTACATTATGTACTATACATATAAATACATAATGCTCCGAGTAGGCTAAGTGACCTCATACATCATCGCTGCGTCCTACATCCACTGTAAAAATAACAATAGGGGGTGAGCATAAACATATCAAATGATAGTTATTGAATTGGATTAAATGTCCAATCCATAACCACATATAAATCAAATTCATATCACATAATTTCATCATATAACATCATGTTATTCTCAATAACATATATCATTGTATTCATATGCTCAATCAAATGGATCCATTATTAAGTCTTTTAATTTGTGTTGCAACATTGGCTCCCAGCCATAACTCAGCTCTCAGCTGATCCGGCCGTTTTACTGGTACCAAACCATTTGCCCTCTCACGTGACACAATCACTCCCAGCGACAACGGTAGTGTCACGGGCTAAACCCCGAGCCCCGCTCAAGAGGTTTTGCCTTGAGTCCCACCCAAGGTCTTTTATGGAATCCTCGAAACCACGATTATATTTCAAATTTATTCATCAATTTAAGCATCCCATGCTATATCAATTTGCATCTCATGCATATACTCATATTATCATCACATATCCTACTACGTATCATGCATAGGAATCATAACAATTTCACAAATACAACATATATATCTCATGCCAAATTCAATATCAATAATATATGAACGGAAAATATCATAACACAATTATGTCACACATTATATATTCAGGATTTCTCACTAATAATAATAATAATATCTCGAACTCGTTCATAAACTATGTATTTAAAATATAAACGCTCCCCCTACCTGGAATCCTTGATTTTAAAACTCGAACGCTCCCCAAACGATCCAAGTCAATTGTTGATTTAAATTCGTGCTACTGTTCGAGCACAATATCTCCAAGTCTAAACCTCTAAACCACGATCCCAACGGTCAGTACCTAGATTCATATTTCGGAAACGTCATACCAAAATTTCATCCCGATCCAACGGTTAAAAAATCCGAAATATCCGTTTTCCTGAAGCTGGTCAGAATTCCTATAAACTAGAATAGGGTCTCGGTTTGAACATGATTTCTCCACCTACAGATGTCAAACTGAAAATCTGAACGGTGAGAACATAGAGGAGGATGTTAAGAATACACTCTCCAAATTTTAGGCCGAGCCAACGGTGGAATTAACAGAGATCATTAATGGAAGTACGTATGAATAAAGAAGGAATTAGAGGACATAGAGCAAATAATAATAATAATAAAAAACAACCTGATGGTGGTAAGAGGAAAAAGGGCACGCAGAAGTAGTGTGATGGGAGAAGAGGTGATAGTTATTATATGAAAATAAAAGAAAAAGAGTAGGACAAAAGGGAGTCTACTAGAGTTTAGAAGAAGAGAAGTAAAGTGACGTGTGGGTTGATGAGTGAGAGGAAGAGTGACACATGAAGTAAATTGAATGCAAAGAGTTAAATAAAAAATGAGGAAGTGTCATGCTGTAGAGAGAAAGATGGGCCACATAGAGAAAGAAGGGAAAAGAATCAATAATAAAAAAATATAAAAAAAATGATTGGAACAACTTGCAATGTAATAGAGTGATTTAGAAATAATTGCAAAAATATCTCCTTTGCCTAATACTACCAAAAGGCGTGAAAGAGAAAGAATTGAGAATAAATAATAAATAAATAAATAAATAGAGACAAAAGAGGTCTGATGCATGATTGAAAACGTAAGATAGAGAATGAAATAATAAAGGTAATTAATGAATTAGAATAATAAAAACTTAAAATAAAGGTTAAGAAGGAAAATTAAGTAATTAAACTTAGGAACGTTAAAATTAAATATGTGATAATTCATATAATCAGAATCCGGAAAAATGTTCAACATGAAACTTGTAGATCTCTGTTTTTTAAATTGATATATTATTTGCAATGATCCGATATCGGTAGCCCGAGTTATGATCGAAATACGACAGGATGCTCTAATCGTCTTTGAATCAGATAGGTGCTCAGAAATAAATTCACCAAAAATTCTCCTTTGAGAATTGGGTTTCGTGCCCTTCATAACAATTGTATATATTTTTGATACGGATCTATATAAAAAAGAACGAAGTGATTTGAATAACGGACAAGGGAGATTTTTCCATTTTTCTAAGACCTATCACCATAGTGACATGATAAATATGGTTCCTCAAAGATCTCCAAAACTGTACCGATATGGGAAGATATAGTTCTTGATATGTTCACAAAAAATGTAGATAATTGTGTTACGGTGATTTTGACACTAAGTTTGCAAGAAACGGAGATCATATGAGAAAGTTATGAATTTCTAAACGAACCATGTGCAGGATAAAAATGTGAATAATCATGATTCTAATATGGATTTACTTAATCCTTGAGTTTGAGCATGACAGAGTGAGAATTTGGGATAAAGCCCAGAAATAGAGATTGAAGATCTCTTCGAAACAAAGTGAACGAGACTGGAATCATTTCAATCAAGCATCATTTGAGAAAATTATACCCAAAATGCTAAAGACGCGAAAGAAAATAATAAACCACCGAGCCTTAATGAATTATTTTCTAAAATTTTCAAATTTTGGATGTTACAGATACAAATGTAACAAAACAATTAATAAGGGATGAACAAGATAATACTTTTTTCATGGGGACAAAAACTAAAATTTAATAATTTCAAAAAAAACATATTTAATTATTTTAAAAATATTTTCTATACAACATAAATTTAATTTAAAAATATTATTAATACCGATATAACCATGATTTAACTATAAACTAAAATAAGTTGATTAGTGATCTGGTCTCGATACCGATATCCGATCTACAAGGCATATTTCAACGTCTTTGACAGCTGACCAACGTGCAACCGGTGTCATCGGTATACATCCGGACTCTAATTCCGTATCAGGCGCTCTCCCTATACCGGTTATCCAGGATAACACCATGACACCGGATAACATACACGTCACTATACAGAAGATAAAGGGCATTGCTACAGGGGCAAGGATAAAGATTCCATTCCTTACACTACGAGCCAAAATCTGCTCACGGGAATGATCAACTTGTCCCCTAATTCCAGCCTACACTCCATACGCTCAATATAAAATAGCCACTTGACCCAATCATACAGGAAAGTGCGCAATAAAATAACAATTTATAATATTATTGGAGGTTAGTGGTTCCCCACTAACGAATCCTCGAATATCGAGCCAATCAGGTATATGAACTCTCTTCATCAAAGAGGGGAGGGATCTTCGACTATTTTTCAATTGACAATTACTCTCTGAAATACATTCCTCACTTGGAATATTATCACTGACTTGAGCGTCGGAGAATCTTCGCAGGTGACACCACCTTTCGCCCACATCAACGCGTGAGGACGGTGTGAAGGACCTCCAGAATGCCCAATCCGCTCTCATCATACAGAGACATCGGATATGTAAACCGGATACTCACATAACCGGTCTTCAGAGACGTAATCATTTCACTATTTGTGACTGACCCGACACTGAATCTCTTGACCCCGGTTCAGGACAGATCATTGGCACGCCCGGTGGGACACGATAAAGTTATTCCCACCTCTCGTTTACAAAGTCTGATTTTGCATCATGGAAGGCAATGGAAGAAACATATCTGATGGGCACGTAGAAGATGTTACGGCCTAAGAACAACCAGCGAACAAACGCTTGGTTTTTGAGTCACCTGTTGGGAGTTCAAGGAGAATGGTGCAAGTATCTGCGCCTGATCCAAGAGATGAGATGATACGAAAACTGATGGAGGAGTTAGTGGAATTAAAACGTGAAAGACAGAGCATGGGAGAGAAATCAACATCCCAAACTGATGGGACACACCATACAACCGATAGAGAAAAACCCACAACTCTCCAATACTCAAACATCCCCATGTTTGAGGGGAGAGAACAGACCCATGATTCTGATGATGGAGCTGCTCGAGGGAAGAGGGAGCTAATTACAGCACCCCCGGTAACTTATAAACTCAAAGTTCCCTTTTCAAGGAGGCTTATGAGTATCCACATCCTCAAACATCTTCAAACCACTCAGCCACTCTCCATTGGAAAGTATAATGGCGAAACCGATCCTACTAAGCATCTTGATGCTTACGTATTTAAAGCCATGTACTTAGGAGCTGATGAAGATGTGATGTGTCAGATGTTCCCACGAACATTATCAAAAGAGGCCCTCGGCTGGTTCAAAGGTTTACCTTCAGGGTCCATAGATTCCTGGGCTGAAATGGTAGCTGTTTTTGAAACTCATTTCGTCATCTCTAGAGATGTTCCCAGGACATCTCATACTTTAGCCCAAATCAAGTAGGACGAAAACGAAACCTTAAAGGATTTCCTGAAGAGGTTTTACAAGGAAGCATCCCTGGTTCCTAACCTCACAGAATCCATTAAGCTGCATATCATTATTGAGGCATTGCAGCCAGGATCAGCCTTCGCTCTCTCACTAGCAAAAAGCCCGCCAACAACATTTGAGGAGTTCAGGAAGAAAGCCTTGAAGTATGTGGGTATAGAGATGCACCTAGAGGCTATGGCTGTGAAGAAAAAGCCACCAACACCACCTTCACAACCGCAGAGGGATAAGGAGAAGATGACGTCAGAACGCATGGAGAGGCTATTCAACAATCCCAAAGTTAACAACTCCTCTCCTCGACGTCGAGAGAGACGTGTTAATTCCTTTAGCCATTATGCACCTCTGACAGCCAGGCCATCTCAGATTTTGAGAGAAGTAGGATGGCCAGCTTTCAGCATCTATGGCATTAGGAGGCCAGCCCCTGTGAAAAGACCAGGGAATCCCCGTAAGTACTGTGATTTTCATGAACAGACAGGTCATTCCACTGATGAATGCCAAGCTCTAAAAAACGCAGTCGAAACATTAATTAGAGAAGGCAAACTAAAGCAATACCTGTTCAAAGAAAAATCCTTTGACAGGGTAGATCGGAATGAGAAAAGGGAAAGAGATCCAGACGATGGGGGTGACAATAGTCGTAATCCGGTTAGAAAGTTCTCTGCTGCGGAGAAACAGAAAGCTGCAATGACTGATGATATAACACACAGAGATGACATGCCTCAGCAACAGCGTCAAGGCCGGCGTGAAGTAATTGATATGATCGCTGAAGGGTTCGCTGGGGGAGGAGCTTCAATTACAGCCCGTAAGAATCATCATAGAATAATTCTGTCTGTATAAGGAAAAGTTAAAGACAATCGTCCTTACAGAGGAGGGGTTAAAGCTCCAATAATTTCATTCTCTGATGAGGATTTTGGTCCTACCATTCCTGGTGGAGACGATGCTGTAGTCATCATTGCAGTGATAGCCAACAAGGACGTCCGAAGAATCCTTGTTGACCAGGGAAGTTCCTGTGATGTTATTTTTTATAGTTGCTTTAAAAGAATGAGTTTTAATGACTCAGACTTACAGCCTTACACACAGGAACTAACAGCTTTTAATGGTGCAAAGCAACCAACAAAGGGGTATCTTGACACCCTCATCTCTTTTGAAGGTGAGCCAGGGGCCAGAACGGTTAAATCCAGAGTGTTGGTGATTGATGTTGAGTCACCATTTAACGGCATCATAGGCCGCCCCACCCTGAATGCTATGGAGGCAGTCGTGTCAACTCCACACCTCCTTATCAAGTTTATCGATAAGGACAATGATGTTTCATCCATCCGAGGTGACCAAGAGATAGCCAGGTATTGCTACAACCTGAGCCTGAATATGACAAAGTTGGAGGCATCCAACAAAAAGAGGAAGCTCAATGACTGTGGAGCAGCTGCTGGTTCTGTAAGCTTTGTCGATCTAGACCCTAGGGCGGAGTTGAACATTGATCCGTCCAATCCATCAAAGCCCACACCGGATGGAAGTTCCAAGGACATCGTATTGGGAGATTCTCCAGAAAAAGTCACCCATATTAATGACAAGCTAGATACAGAAATGAAGCAGCGACTGTTGATGCTCCTACAGGAGTTCAAAGACCTCTTTGCATGGACTGCAGTCGATATGCCTGGCATAGATCCTGCTTTCTGCTGTCACAAATTGTCCGTCTACCTAGAGACGAGACCGGTTGTCTAAAAGAAGAGAAGATTAGGACCAGAGAAATAGAAAGCAGCTTGCCAGCAAACTGAGGAATTACTGAAGGCCAGATTTATCAAGAAAATCCGTTATTCCTCTTGGCTCTCAAATGTAGTAATGGTCCGGAAAGCCAATGGCAAATGGAGAATGTGCATTGATTATGTGGACCTCAACCGTTGCTGTCCAAAGGATCCTTATCCTCTTCCTAACATAGATCGGATGATGGATGATTCCTCCGGTTATCAGTACCTGAGCTTCATGGATGCGTACTCAGGTTACAACCAAATTCCGATATGCGAGGAGGATCAGGAGAAGACAGCTTTCATCAATGATCGTGGTGTCTTTTGCTACACCGTTATGCCCTTCGGCCTGAAGAATGCTGGGGCCACATACCAGCGCATGATCAATAAGGTGTTTAAGGGCATGTACACCAAACTTGTTGAGGTGTACATCGACGACATCATAGCCAAGACACCGGTTGGAGGTGATCATATTGAAGACTTATGCCAAGTATTTATCCGCTTGAGAGAATTTAACATGAGGCTAAACCCATTGAAATGCACTTTCGCTGTCCCAGCTGGGAAGTTTTTGGGTTTCATGTTAACTCAACGTGGTATCAAAGCCAATCCAGGGAAGTCCCAAACAATTCTCAACATGCAGAGTCCAAAAAATCTGAGAGAAGTCCAATCCCTGAATGGCAAAGTAGCAGCCTTGGCTCGGTTCATGCCGAAGATGGCTCACAGGTCACTTCCTCTGTATAAAGTGCTGAAGAAGTCCAAGAAGTTTGAGTGGGGACAGGAACAAGAACAAGCATTTCAAGAGCTTAAAGAGGTGTTGTCCAAACCTCTTATTCTAATGAAGCCTGACCCTGAGGACACGCTCATCCTATACTTGGCTATTTCAGATGAAGCTTTAGGCGTTGCCTTAGTAAAAGAAACTCCTGATGGACAGAGGCCGGTCTACTTCACCAGTAAAACGTTACAAGGTGCTGAGATCTGGTATCAGAAGATTGAAAAGGCCGTCCTCGCTGTTGTTTGGGCCTCTCGACGGTTACATCCATATTTCCATGCCCATCTAATCATGGTAAAGACGGACCTACCACTCCGCTCTGTGTTAATCAAGCCTGACCTCGCTGGTAGGATGATCAAGTGGTCCATTGAACTCTCAGAGTTTGATATATCCTATGAACCTCGAGGTGCTATTAAAGCTCAGGTCCTGGCCGATTTTATTGTGGAAATGACAGGGATAGATCTAGATACACCTCGTGTCCATTGGACTATCTATGTCGATGGTTCATCGAATCAAAAGGGCTCTGGAGCAGGTGTAGTTCTTGAAAGTGATGACGGAGTACACTTGGAAATTTCCCTTCGTTTTAATTTCAAAACTTCCAACAACCAAGCTGAATACGAAGCTTGTTTGGCCGGGCTACGAGCTACGATTGACATCGGAGCCTCTAAGGCGACGCTCTGCAATGATTCACAACTCGTGATTTCACAGATCTTGGGAGATTATCAAGCTTGTGAACCTCAACTCCAATTGTACTTAAACTGTGTCAAGGAGTTAAGAGAGAAATTCTCAAGAATGGAATTTAAACATGTTCCACGCGAGGAGAATACCAGAGCGGATATACTTTCCAGATTGGCAAGCACCAAAAGGCCAGGCAGCACCACAACGTTGGTCCAGAGCACACTGACGTCGCCCAGCATTCCTCTTTTCCCTTCTCTAAATGCCATAATGACCAATTCCCTTTACGGTGACACATGGATGGCCCCCTACATCTGTTATTTGGCCGATGGGCAGTTGCCTACTGATGAGAAGGAAAAGAAAAGAATAAGGAGGGAATTACCATACTTTACTATGATAGATGGTAACCTCTACAGAAGGGCACTCTCAGTACCTTACTTAATCTGTCTGAGAGAGAATGAGGTACATGGCGTAATGGAGGAAGTGCATGAAGGACAATATGGACACCACACCGGAGGAAGAAGTCTGATGAGAAAAATCCTCAGAGTGGGATATTGGTGGCCCACAATGAAGCAGGACTCCATTGACTTTGTCAAGAAATGCGATGCCTGCCAAAAATTTTCTAATCTTCACCACACACTGGCAGAAGAACTCTTCACATCTGCTATTCCATGGCCGTTCTACCAATGGGGATTGGATATTTTGGGCCCTTTCCCAACTACTCCTGGGGGCATCAAATATCTCATTGTAGGGGTCGATTATTTCACTAAGTGGATTGAAGCAGAGCCAGTGGTGCATATTACTTCAGCCCGAACTCATCGTTTTATGTATGAAAATGTTATAACACAATTCGGAGTCCCACCATGGGTTGTCACAGACAATGGCACCCAATTCACAGACAGGAAATTTACAGATTTACTCGAAGGGTTAGGAATAACCCAGATATTTTCCTCCGTCGAACATCCCCAAACTAACGGCCAAGCTGAAGTGGCCAACAGGGAGGTGCTGAAAGGACTGAAGAAACATCTTGGTAAGGCCAAAGGTGAATGGACAGACCAGTTATGCCACATCCTTTGGGAATATCGGACAACACCTCATTCTTCCACCAATGAATCCCCATATCACCTGACCTATGGGGTGGAGGCAATGATACCTGTGGAACTGCAAATTGCTTCTACTAGGGTCAAGTACTTCTCTGAAGAAAGCAATAACGTTAACTAGGCATCAGAAATGGATGTCATACAAGAACTCAGAGAAGACACATTCATTAGAGATCAGGCCATCAAAGCCAAAGTCGCCCTTCGATACAACAAACGAGTCCAATCAAGGACTTTCAACGTCGGAGATTTGGTTTTGAGGAAAGCAAGTGTGGGAAACAAATTCGCTCATCAAGGCAAACTAGCCCCAAACTGGGAAGGCCCATACAGGGTATCCGAGATTGCTGGCAAAGGCTCTTACCGCCTTGAAAACCTTGATGACACTCCAATCCGAAACAAGTGGAATACCCAGAACTTGCACATTTATTACAGCTAGCTGCTGGAACAATACAAACTCTTCTTTCCTCACTTGAGATTGTTCAAAGGAGAAATCTTTATATCATGATCCCAGCTACGCTTTTATTGTAATTCTTATTTTTGTTCAATAAGAATCTCATACACAACTTAACTCTTTCGAGTTTTTCTTATGCTGTGATTTTCAGTCTATCCGGTGTGTACAAACATATTCAAGACGGATGATCTCAACTACCCATTCTGTAGTTGACAATGTAACTCATCGAATATGTGTGAATAATTGAAGACCTGGGCACAGTAGGATTGGTCCTCTTGCAAAAACCATACCGAATCCCAGGAAAAGGGCGCAGTAGGATCAGACCTTTTCATAAGGCTGTACCGAACCCCATTCGAAGGCCCAGATTGTAGGATTAAACCAAACTCTAGGTACGGTTAGTAAGTTTGGCTGAACACCGTTGAAGGCTTGGATTGTAGGATTAAACTGAACTCCAAGTACGATTAGTAGGTATGAGCGAACACCGGAGAAGGCTTGGGTGCAATAAGCTGGTTCTACTTCAAGACCACGCTGAACCCCGAGTAACGGGCGTAGTAGGTTCAGGATTAGCCCTGATCTGAACCCCGTGTCGAAGACTCGGATTGTAGGATTGAACCGAACTCCGAGTACGACTAGTAGGTTTGGCCGAACGTCGGTGAAGAACGGTGAATGGATAAAACCTAACACCGACTGAAGAATGGTTAGTAGGATTAAACCGAATGCCAAGAAAGACATGGGTTGTAGGATCAAAACTGAACCCCAATGAAAGGCTTAGACTGTAGGATCGAACCGAACTCCAAATACAACAAGTAAGTTACACCGAACTCTAAATTTCCCAGAAGCACTTCTCCTGGAAATTCTTCAATCGGTAATACTTTCTCTTGAAATTCCTTATTTGGAAATATTTTAACTTCAAAGTGCGGGTTATATTTTATCGAAGCCCGACTCATGATTTCCGACTCAGGAATAATTCACTCGGGTATGTCTCTATCTGAGGCGTATTCACCCGAAGCATTTCATTCGGAAATTCTCCATTCGGTACCGCGCCATGCAGGAGTCGGAGATATTTCACTCGGTGATATCCTATTCACTCGGGGTTTTTCCTATTCAGAAATTCTCCACTCAGTACCATGCCACGCGGGAATCAGAGATATTTCGCTCGGTCATATCCCGCTCAGAAATGCTTCACTCAGTGAAATCCCATGCTGAAGGGTCACACTCAGAGATTATTCAAAATCGTTGAGAAGTATTTTCCCTTGGAATTACTTACTCGGAAACACATCAAGTTCGAAGCTAGACTCTTAAATTTCTTCAGTCGGCAATATTTCATTGAAATTTGACTCGTGAAGAATCAATCATCATTCTCATTGACTTTGCTCGAAAATACTTTTCCTTAGAATTCCTTACTCGGAAACACTTCAAATTTAGTGTCTGACTCGTGAATTCTTTAAGTCGAAAATATTTCACTTCGAAGTTCCAATCAGCAATTATTTACTCGGGTTCAACCCGAAACGTATTCATTCAAAGTCAGAACCTTCTTCTGACCAAGAATACTTCCCCTGAAGCAGTCCACTCGCAAATACTCCACTCAGGAAAATTTACACTCAGAAAATTTGAGCCTGAATGAAAACTCGGATTGTAAGACTAAACTGAACTCCGAGTGTAGTGAGTACAATCAAACCGAGTGCGGCTGAAGGACCACTCGGAACCTTCCACCCAAGAAGGTTCAATCAGAACTCTTTACTCAGAAAGAATTAATTTGAGAGCTTCCATTCAGAGCTCTCAATCAAAAGAACTCCCACTCGGAGTTCTCAATCTGAGAGCTTCCATTCGGAGCTCTCAATCAGAAGAACTCCCACTCGGAGTTCTCAATCATAAGAACTCCGACTTGGAGTTCTCAATCAGAAGAACTCCCACTCGGAGTTTTCAATCATAACTCCTACTCAGAGTTCTCACTCATAAGAACTCCCACTCGGAGTTCTCACTCAGAATAACTTCCAATCGGAAGTATCACTCGGAATTTGTTCAAGACAAAGTACCCGTCCTTGACATAGAATAAGACTCAGATAAAACGTACTTGCGTTTACTGAGCAACACGAGGGGTAATGGAATTTCCCAAGTGACATGGCCAGAACCAGACTCACTCGAAGTCACTCACTCAAAGTCGAACATTTACTCGGAATCATTCATTCAGAGTCAAATGTTCACTCGAAATTGATCACCCAATAATACTTTGGGACAGTATCAAATGACTAACGAGTATTTCGAGGGATGAACACTTAGTAAAACGTCCTCACGATTACTTCCCCTCAAGATTAACACTTCAAGCCGTTCTCGTGTGATTAAAATAAACGACTTCATCACACTACAATATTGATACAACAAAAGATATTATATCTTTTCTATCAGACCAAGCCTTTAGTCATTTAAGTGCCCATACATGGGGACAAAACTTATTTAATGTTTACGCATCTAAATCCGGATTGGATCATTACACATACAACGGTTCTATCGAAGTTATTTTCAACAAATAGACTTACAAAAGAAGTTGTTATTTTATTGATTAAATCCTGAATTACATAAACGAATTGATTCAATAATCCGGAGCTGATCCCGGAACACAGCGGATTTAATTCAATAAAAGCTATAAGACAAGGAAGGCACTATCTCTGTTGGCTTGTCTCTCCGCCCTTTCCTTTGCCTTTACCTCCAGCCTCGCTCCCCCCATGACCAGGAGTGGTTCCTTCGTTATTGGTTCGCTTGGGGATAGGAGCCAGGAGAGAAGGCTCCATTGACTGGCCTTCGGGAAGAGGAGCCAGCTGGTACTTAGTATTTGGCGGTTCCTCCTGATGGTCGTCAACAACAGCTACGAGTTTCCCTCCATGAAACTCATAGAACGGATCAATACCGTTCAGATTAAGTTCCACTTTGGGATTCCGGTATTGAATCTGACGTACAGCCAACCCGAAAGATTCCTCGACCGCTTGGACACAAATATCCACAGCCTCTTTCGTTCGGGCATTGGCAGCAGTCAAATCCGCTTTCAGAGCGGTAACGACGTTATTCGAACTTGCCAGCTTTAAGTTCTCAATTTCCAGAAGCAGCTCCTTTTCCCTACGAGCCCAGTCTTCAGCTCCTTGGGAGTAGACGACCTTGTTTGCCTTCAATTCCTCTCCCAACTTGGTTGAATGCTCCTTCTCCGTACAGAGGCTGGCATGGAGGTCGGAATTGATTTTCTTCTGATCAAGTGCTTGGGCCTCCAGCTCGTTGACAAGATATTTTAGCCTGGAGATTTCTTCATTTTTCTGGTCCCCTTCTTCCTTGGAAGCCTTCAATCGAATTTCCAAGCGAAGAATGTTCGCTCTGTCCTTTGCCAAGGCAACGGTAAGGTCGTTAACCTTGCCCGACAATTTGCCAAGTCTTTCGTTATCTTCTGACAGCCTGCGAACCGACCTCAGAAGATCGGACAGTTCCGCCAATTGCCACTGTCTGGCATCACAAGCTTGAGTTATTTCTCCAGGCTCTAACAAAGTCTTCATCTTGTACGGAGAATCGGGGATACATTCAGGAACTGGACCCTCATACACTAAGTATGGGGCAAGATTGGAGTTGGCTGGAGGTGGGCAGGAGACCTTGGGCGCATAATAATTAGTTATTTGATTGGCGCCAGAGGCAACAGCAGTACTTGGGACATCCGATGTGGTCCCTTCTACATTCTTTCCCTTTGAAGCCCTAAAATCGGCTGCTCTTTCGGAAGTTTTTAGTTTTTTGGGGAGAGGTTGAGGCCTCGTTTGCTCGGCGGAGTCATGTTTTACTTTCTTCCTTTTCTCCCCGGCCTTCTTGCCTTTAACACTGGAGGTCGGTTTTCCAGATCTGCCCTCCAGTAAAGGAATATCGTCACCAGCAGACGAAGTAAGTATTATGGTCTCAGAGGTAGCCTTCTTGGAATTCCGTTTTGCCTGAATATTGTTCTCAGCCGCAACGGATTTCCCTCCAGCTTTAAGCCCTTTCAACTTCTCTATCTCTGACGACTCAGCCTCGATTTCAACTGCATAATCAGATAAGAAGACCATCAGTAACAGAAGATATCAAGACATAAAAAGAAAGAAAGCAAAAAATGATAGAAAATTACGCAAATATTCCTCGCGGGTAGTTTTCGACACTAGCAAATGCCTGCAGGAGAAAAATTTGTGCGAGGCGGTGTATGATTGAAGAGAAAAAAGAACAGAGACCGAAGTTGGGGTTAATTCATCTTCATCGGTATAATAGGCCTAGGAGGTTAATAAAAAATGCTCATGTGTCTAGGCCACGGGAAATTCTTGAATCCCATCTTTATTCAGCCAAAAAATTGGATCGTCGGGCTTTACACGAATCCTAGTGAAATAAGATTTGAAGGAACGCCAATCAACTTTGGCGGAGTCGGTGTAGGACTCGAAGTTGACAACCTTGGAGTGAGTCTGGAGAGTTATCAAACTTACTCCTCCCTTCTCTTTATCCGCACGACGGACCACTTGCGTAAAATAAAAAAGCATGGCCACCGTCGGCGTGAAATTGAAGTGTTCCCCAAGCACTTCAAGAGAACAGATCAACCCCCATCCATTGGGGTGAAGCTGAGAGGGGGCGCAATCCAAAAACCTCAAGACCCCCATCTGAAATTTTGTCAAAGGAAGGCGTACACCTAAGTTTAAAAATAAGAAGTCATACATGAATATTGACCTATCATCCGGTGTATGACAAATCCGTTCTGAGGGAAGAGGAGCCAACACCATAAAACGCTCCTTGAATTTTTCCTTTTTGAAGACTGTGAAGCGAGGCTCCAACCTTGCTCTGTCCTCCCGAGCGTGGATAGACGGTGTTGAGAGAAATTCACCCGCAACCCAGCAATAAGGATGCTTCTCTTGGAGCTTAACCCAATCAATCCGATGTGCAACTACATTACACAGTCCAGAAGCTGTCTTCAAGATATATTGCTGAGATGGTGCTCCGCTGCCAAAGGTGCTTTCTCCAGTCATCTTCTTTACAGCTAATTTAAACACCTTCACGCTGCGGTAAAAACTCACATAATCAGAGAGGTATAAATTAGCGCTCTCCTCACTCTCACTAGAAGAGGATTCTGAAGAGGGTATTATCACCCTTCGCCTTGAGTAGGGCGACGCCTCCCTCTCTGAGTGAAGTGGCTTTGAGTGGAAGATCACAGGGATCCTCCCACCACAACTTGAGGAAGTTCGAGACAAGGCTCTTCCTCCTCTTCCCCAAGGGCCAACGTGGCTCGAACCAGCAAAACCTCTCCCAGACATTTAGAAAAACTAGATGAAAATACGAGAAGACAAAGGAAAGGTTACCTAAGAATAAAGAAAAATGGTGAATCAAATTTCACACAAGCAAACAGGAATGTCTTCTCAAAATTTTTATAGAGTTTCGTCAGGGATGCAACACTGAGTGATTTCTGAATTCACTAAGTATTCCTTTTATAAGGGAGCAATAAATTCAATTACTGGGTCAATGGTTATGTCGTTTACCACCAAACGACACCTTTTTAGTAAACACAAGGTTGTCGTTTCAAATCCTAAGGCGCGAAATCAGCGTCGATTTGTCAAAAGGCCTCTCAAATGGGCCTTAGAATTTAAATTTCAGGCCCATGAAGCTCCCCAGTGACGGTTATAAAGACGTGCGTATTTAAGGCAATAATGGTTCTCCCACGTGATTAAAGGCATTAAATGTCTAATCATGAGAAACGTTGCAACTGTTACTCGAATACCAAGGGTTGTAAGTTTCAATAACTTCTGGGATTCCCACACAAAAAACTTTTTATACAGATCCGTCCTAAGGAGCGCTACGACAACGGAACCTTCGTTCCAAGAATGGATATTTACGTGACAACGTAATGCCTTTTATAAACGACGTATATCATCCGGCATCCAGACTTATTACATACGATGTAGCTTATATGAGCCACTTTACTAGTCCCTCACACAAGCTAGGGGATAAGTAGAGTGATGATCCTGTCTCGATACCGGATTTGATAACGAAATTGAAGACTCAATCCATACTCTTACGATTGAGATCTATTTTCCCCAGGACGGATAATCTCAATCACCTAATCTGTGATTTGACGATGTAACTCCTGGCGTGGTGCATTTCCCCAGGGTGGATGATCTCAATCACCTATTCTGTGATTTGATGATGTAACTCCTGGCGTGGACAATTCCCATCATCATCCTTATGATGGAAGACCCAACCATCATCTTTATGTATCTTCGTAGTTCCCCAAGCACGGAACAATACTCTCACATTGGACGACGTTTTTATCTCCAGAGAGAATAATATGAATTAATACTAGTCATCCGTCCTGTGACACCGCTTTTGTGAACAACGGATCGACTCCTTTTCTCCCCAAAAGTATTAAAGTTAATGCCCTATGACAGGCACCTATTCCTTAACATACTTGTACTTGGGGACAATATTCATATATATATATATATATATATATATATCTCCATTCCAAATTTATCTACCTTAAATGATCTAATTTTCTGAGGCGATTATTTTAATCCGACCTCAATGTTAGTCATACAGAACGGAATATCAATGACTGAAACGATATATACATCTAAGTTATACATGAAGTATTGAAGACAAATTGCTGAAGGGAATTTTATTCATTCATGAAAACCAAGATTACGTGTAATACCGGAGTTGATCCCGGAACACAACTTTACATATAAAAAATAACAGGACTACGGAGGGGGAACTTGCTCTTCAGTCTCTTTCTGTCCTTCCCCTTCTCCAAGTTCTTGTGTCCCTTCCTTTGGGATTTCCTTTGGAGTCTTTTCTTCTGGAGCCTTCGCACCTCCTATAGATGAGGCGACCTTAGGCATAGGAATAACGGAATCCGGGCCCATACTTTGACCCTCAGGATGAGGGGGCAAACCGTACAAGGACTCCGTAGGATCTTCATGTCGACCATCTACCATTGTGACTAACCTCCCTCCATGGAATTCATAGAATGGATCCATACCATAGAGGTTAAGCGACACAGTAGGATTACAGTGGAAAACTTGGCGTATATCTAGGCCGAAGGATTCTTTAACTGCTTGGGTGCATATATCAATAGCTTCCTTCACCTCAGCTTTAGCCACAGCCAATTCTTCCCGTAACCTCAGAAGTTCTCCACCCGATCCCTGAGATTCCGTACTCCCAGCCTTTAGTCCCTCAATCTCAAGGAGGAACTTCTTCTCCTTTTAGGACCATTCCTCTGCTTGTTTAAAATAATCCTCCGCAGCAGCTTTACTTTTATCTTCAAGTTCAGCTTGTTTAGGCTGGCTGCTACGGAGTTCTTTCTTTGACTTATCAAGCATCTCCTCCCTCTCTGCCAGTTTGCCCTCCAAGTCTTTGAGTATGGTTTTAAGTTTGAGATTCTCCTTGTTCATAAGATCTCCGAACTCCTTAGACTTGGTTAGGCGATCTTCAGCTAGTTTCAAGGTAGCTTTATCTTTCTCCGCTGAAAGGTTGAGCTGCTCTACCTTATCACTCAGCTTATCAACCTTATCAGCATCATCAACTAACAGGCTGAGCGAATTAAGCATTCCTGTGAGTTCTGCCAACTGCCATTTTCCGGCCTCACACGCCTCTTTGATTTTTTTAGGTTCAAGTGTGGGCCGGAGTTCATATAGAGGCTGAGGGAGGATCGCTGGAGTTGGCCCCAGTATGAGAGGAAAGGAGTGAGGAACGAAGAAGTTGGATATGAGGTCGAACCTGATCCAAAAACCCCGGAAAGAATACCCTTATGGAGTCTGGATGAAACTCTAGCTATATCCGATGTTTCTACAACTTTACCTTTAGAGGCCCTTGCTCTTTCCGGACTCGTTGAAGGTTTATGTTTTTTCACCTTTGAAGGGTCATTCTTTATCTTCTTCCTCTTCTCTGTTACTCTAGGATGACCCGTATTTGCACCAACTGAATCTTCCTCTACCAATGGGATCTCCCCTTCTGCATCCGAGGTCAGAATGATCAACTCAGGCCAATCTTTCTTAGAATTCTCCTTTGGTAGGATTTCATTCTCACCAGCCAAGGATTTCTCTCCTGCCTTCAAGATTTTCAACATTTTCATCTCTGGAGATTTTTGTTCTATTTCACCTGCATGCATAAATAAAACGTATTAGCAATAAAGAAATGCTCAATACAATCAACAAAGGAGGAAAAAAGGAATAAAATAGGAATTACATAGATATTCATCCCGGACTTTACTCGAACTACTTAAAAGACGTCTACACAAAAATGCTTTAAAGCGTGTAGAATATGGTTCAAGGGCGAATAACACCGTCGTCGTTTTAGTAGACAGCTCGGACTGATGAGTGTAGTATGCTGAAGAGTTCAGAAGAAAGTGCTCATGAGTCCAGCACAGAGGAAATTTATTAAGACCCTCTTCATCTTCCAGAAGACGGGCTTGTTCTTTTTAATTGAAATTCGGGTGAAGAAAGACTTGAAAGACTTCCCGTCAACCAACACCGCCTTGCTTGTTAGCCCTCCGAACTACCTGAGTGTAATAGAATAGCATCGCCACGGTGGGTGTAAAGTTGAAATAGTCACCCAATACTTCTAAAGCACGGATGAGTTCCCAACCATTGGGATGAAGCTGAGAGGGTGCGCAATTTAAGAACCTTAATACACTCATCTGAAACTCGGATAAGGGGAAACAGACTCCGAGATAATGAAATACAAAGTTGTGCATGTACACAGAACGTTCATCCGGGACGACGTGACAAATCCGTTCTGAAGGTAGCGGTGCAAACACCCTGAACCATTTTTTTATTTTCTCCTCTGCGTGAACTGTGAATCTTGGCTGAATCTGAGATCCATCCTCGTTCGCGTGATGAGAAGCCAAATTTCTAAACTCATCAGCTACCCAGCTGAAGGGCCATTTGGCCTGAAGTTCTTCCCAGTTTAGCCGAGAGGCAACAACGCTGTATAAGCCTTCTGCTGTTTTTGAAACAGTTTGATCTCCAGTGCTCCCTTCTCCAGTCATCGTTTGAGTCGTATGGACAAAAATCTTTGCTCTATGATAAAAAGTCACATCGTCAGAAGGGTAACAATCATTACTCGTCTTACTTTTCAAAGAGCGACTACAATCAGAGGACGACTCTGAGAAGGGAAAGGCCACTCTCCGCCGTGAGTAAGATCCCCTTTCTGAGCGACATAACTCAGCCCTCGGAAGAATCACAGGGATTCTCCCCCATGATAGTTAGGGTTGCGAGAAGCTAATCTCCCCCTCTTAACGTACATTCTTTTCAAGCAAAAAGAAAATAGAAAAAGGAAGACGAAAATAGCAGAGGGAAGGAAGTGGTTACCTCAGATGATAAGGAAAGTGAAGGCAGAAAAAAGCTTCACAAAACGAGCAGCAAACGATCGTCTGAAATTTTTGCAGAGTTTGGCTAAGGAATCAGAAACAAGTGGTTCCCAGAATTCACTAAGTGTTTCTTTTATAAGAAACGAAAGGGTTCGGTTACCAGCTCTAGAGGTTGTGTCGTTCACGACTAAACGCGTCGATTTACAAGTCAAACGACATAGTCATTTTAAATTCATAGGCGCCAAAACAATGTCAATTTGCTAAAGGGCCTCACCATTGGGCCTAGAAATTTTAAAAAGTTATAAGCCCATTAAGGCCTAAGCGACGGTTACTGAGATATACGCCTCAGACGCAATAATTGCTCGTACACGTGACTGAAGGCATTTAATGCCTAATCATGCGACGCAATTTATGCCTTACAACCGTTACTCAAATTTCAAGAGTCTTCAGTTTCAAAAAACTTTTGAAATTCTCATGCAGCGAATCTTTGTCTGAATCCGTTGTAATAACGTCATGACATTGGAACATTCATTTAAAGAATAGTTCTTTATATTGTGAAGAAAACATTTCCCGCATAAGCATACCGGCATCTAGACCCCTCGCAGGTCGAATAGCTTATGTGAACAACTACACAGTCCCTCACACAAGCTAGGGGACATATGATCCGGTCTCGATACCAGTATCCGATCTACAAGGCATATTTCAACGTCTTTGACAGCTGGCCAACGTGTAACCGGTGTCATCGGTATACATCCAGAATCTAATTCCGTATCAGGCGCTCTCCCTATACCGGTTGTCCAGGATAACACCATGACACCGGATAACATACACGTCACTATACAGAAGATAAAGGGCATTGCTACAGGGGCAAGGATAAAGATTCCATTCCTTACACTACGAGCTAAAATCTGCTCACGAGAATGATCAACTTGTCCCCTAATTCCAGCCCACACTCCCTACGCTCAATATAAAATAGCCACTTGACCCAATCATACAGGCAAGTACGTAATAAAATAACAATTTATAATATTATTGGAGGTTAGTGGTTCCCCACTAACGAATCCTCGAATATCGAGCCAATCAGGTATATGAACTCTCTTCATCAAAGAGGGGAGGGATCTTCGACTATTTTTTAACTGACAATTACTCTCTGAAATACATTCCTCACTTGGGATATTATCACTGACTTGAGCGTCGGAGAATCTTCGCAGGTGACACCACCTTTCGCCCACATCAACGCGTGAGGACGGTGTGAAGGACCTCCAGAACGCCCAATCTGCTCTCATCATATAGAGACATCGGATACGTAAACCGGATACTCACATAACCGGTCTTCAGAGACGTAATCATTTCACTATTTGTGTCTGACCCGACACCGGATCTCTTGACCCCGGTTTAGGACAGATCAATTGGTTTAATCCTTAGTCTATTTTTTAAAACATTTTAACCATCAGTTGGAGAAAAAAATGAAATGCAACCACCATATTTTTCAATTTGATTTTCTTTTTAATGAAGTCAAAAAAGCCTATATTGTTTTTGGTAAACAGACTTATCATTTAAAGAAATAAGGGAAAAGCCTACAACTTCTGGACAAAAGGCCCAAGCCCAAAAACTAATTAAGGTGGATGGAAAACTCTTCAACACATTCATTTATCACCAAAAAAAACATACTCATTTCTTCATTCACTCGTTCCACTCACCATATCCACCTAGCCTTCTCACTTTACAACCGCATCCTCACCCACAATATTCTCCAACTTTCTCCCTCTTCAAGGCTTGTTCCTCTCATCCATGGCTCCATCATGGTCTTCCCCTCCATGCCCGTGTTCTCAAATTCCTCCACCCCCATGATCACTTTCTCTATTCCTTGCTCAATTTCTATGCTAAATGTGGGAAGCTGCCTATTTCTAGATATTTGTTCAATCAAATTAGTGAACTTGATTTAGCCACATGGAATACCATGTTGGGTGCCCATGTGAAAAGTTTAAGTTTTGAAGATTATGACATGTCCTTAGAGGCATTGTGTTTGTTCAGAGACATGCAATTGTCTCAGATAAAGCCTAATGAAGTTACATTACACCTGTAGCAGTGATTAGTGCTTGTTCTAATTTAGGTGCCCTTAGTCAGGGTGTTTAGGCACATGGTTATGTGTTAAGGAAGAATCTTAAGTTTAATCATTTTGTGGGAACTACATTGGTTGATATGTATTCAAAATATGGTTGTCTTAATTTAGCGTATCAAGTGTTTGATCAATTGTCTAAGAGGGACAAGTTTTGCTATAATGCCATGATCGGTGGCTTTGCAGCACACGGTCATGGGAATCAAGCACTTGAATTGTATAGAAAGATAGAATTTAAGGTCCTGGTTCTGGATGGTGCAACTATGGTGGTTACTATGTTTGCCTGCTCTCATGGTGGATTGCTGGAGGATGGTGTGGAAATTTTTGAGTCCATGAAGGAGTTTCTTGGCATAGAGCCAAAACTTGAGCATTATGGATGCCAAATTGATCTTTTGGGTCGAGCGGGAGATTGAAGGAGGCAAAGGAGAGGTTACAAGATATGTCGATAAGACTGAATGTGATTTTGTGGGGGTCTTTCCTAGGAGTAGCAAGACTTTATTGCAATATAAAGATGGGGGAAGTTGCACTCAAACGCTTTTAACAAGTAAGAACTATGTGCTTCTGTCTAATATGTATGCTAGCATTGCCAAGTGGAATGATGTGGAGTGAGTGAGGATGCTGATGAAATATCATGGTTAAATAAGTTGCTCGAAGTTAGCTTAATGGAGATTAATGGTGCAATGCATGAGTTTCTTATAGGGGACAAAACTTATCCATTTTCGAGAGAAATATATTTGAAGATTATAGAGATAAATAGAAGACTACATGAATATGGTCACAAGCCAAGAACTTTAGAACTTTTATTTGATATAGAGGAAGAAGAAAAGGAAGATGCCCTCTCTTACCATAGTGAAAGGTTGGCTATAGCTTTTGCTCTTATGACATCTCCTTCAAGTTTGCCTATAAGAATTATAAAAAAAAACCTTAAGAGTTTGTGGGGATTGCCATGTTATTACTAAACTAATATCAGGGGCATAACAGCGAGATATTATAATCAAAGATCGAAATCGGTTTCACCATTTTTAGGATGGGAATTGTTCTTGTCTGGATTATGGTGATACCTTGTTCACTTTTCAACAAAATTAATACCCGAAAGAAAAGTACAGTTAACTGCACTACTTCATTGACCGGCTTATTATGTCAATTAGTGATGTGAAATTTTCAAAAGGATCTTATTTCATTTTGAAATTTCAAAAATAAAAGTAGCAGATGAAAACAATAAAGAATTCAAAGATATACTACATTCATCTCTAAATATAAGACTCTTTTAAATTTTTGTTGTCCCTTAATATTAGATTTCCTTTTAAATTTCTATGTCATTAATTATTTTTAGACTAAAATACCTTTATTAAATGAATAACTCTTATTGAAGTTTAAAAAGACAATAAGTGAATTACATTGTTTAAAACATTTTTCTCTTCTAGTATTGTTGACTGACACAAAGATTGATTTATTTCCTTATTAAGTTTGCATTTTCATGTAGAATACAAGTCATTAACTATGATGGAGAAAGCATTAGTGGAGAGAGAACGAGCGGAAAAGAAAAATTGTATTCCCAGTAATCTTGATGAGGTGTTTGGTATGTAGATCTTTTTTTGATTCCTAGGAATTGTAATTCGGGGATTTTCTATTTCTACATTTGATATAACCATTTTAAAAATGTTCTCAGGAAATTAGGATTCTTGAGAATTTATTTTTGTTGATAATTCCCACAAAACTTTCCCATCAAAGGGGGTAGGAATCCTAATTTCCCCTAGTTCGGAAGTGTTTTTACAATTAAAAATGCAATTATGTATTATATATAAATTTATTTAAACTTCTTCTCTATTGAATTCTCATCCAAAATTATTAAAAATTTGATAATGGTCAAAATTCAAAAGATCCGTGTAATTTTCTTATGGACATTTTAATCATACTAAACATATTTATAACATTCATGGGAAATATAATTCTTAAATAATATAATTCCTGAGAAACAATTCCTAGGATTTAAAAAAATACCCTTGTACTAAACACCCTTAAGGGTAATTTTGAAAAACTACCACTAATTTTAGACAAAGTTAATAATTTAACTAAACTAACTAACTTTTCAATACCCATGAATTAGGTGAAAGGGGGATGAAGGTAGTATTTCCTTACAAAATGTTACATGTTTTAACCATGAAATACAAAGCTCCATTAATCCGTTGTGTGGGAATTTGGAAAAATAGATCACTACCATGATTTGGAATACCTTAAACTTTGTTATACTCTTCATCCTTATAACCTTTTTTCAACTTGAGAACTATAAAATCACAAGATCCTCATCTCATTGCCCAATTTGCCCCTCAAATTACACAACCAACTCCACTTTCAAATTCAACCTCACCACCCTTCTCTCCACCCTCTCTTCTAATGCCATCACCAACCCATTCTACAATGCCACAATCTCCAACACCGTCTACGGTCTATTCATATGCAGAGGTGACTTACCCTTTTCCCTTTTCCAACAATGCGTCCAAAACGCCACAACCAAACTCGATTACCTTCTCCATAGAGGCCATAATCTGGTACGACCAATGCATGCTTTGTTAGATTTTCTAATTAATATATTGTTATATTAATTTTATGATTAACATTACTAAATTATTATTTCTATATTATGTTATTAATTATAATAAATAAATATTTATAGATATATTTTGTATTGAAATAGATTTAGCTATTAGACTCTTTGATTGGATGGAACTAATCTAGCATTCATAACAGCCCCCTTCAAGCTAATAATTGGTATTAACTTGAAACACCAAATTGTAAATGATTTTGATTACATGAATACACTGAGGAGATTTTATAAATTCTTTGATTTCTTTGCCAATCTCAGGGTTACCATCTACACCAAGACCTCGTGTAAGCTCTGGACGGATTTACAAGTAGTTATTAAGAAAAATAGGGGACATCCTTATGGCCTGAACATCAATATTCACAATCCAAAACTCCACACCATTTATCAAACTCTAAATATTGCACCATACTACTGCACCTTCTTTTCTTTGTTTAGGAATTTTGGAATCTTACTTGAAACAATAGTGTGAAATTGTTTTATATTGTGTGTGGCTAATCTCATGTATCACATAACTTTTCATCAATTCAGTCTGGTAGGCAGAGTAGCAAACTCCTCTCAATCACAATGTCATGCGCAACAGACAAGGCACGATTCATCCAAAATTTGTAGTCCATTAGCAACCCTAGCAATAGTTTCCTCTGAGATCTCCAAATCAGGAAGAGGTCTATTGAGAAGATTAACAGCTTTGGCCCAAAAGAGGAGAATGATGACGAGAAGCAAAACCACATTGGCAACGAAGGATAAGAAATTGTAATAAAAAATGTACCACAACGAGGTGGTGAAAAATAGCAGCGCAATTGCTCCACGCTAGTTCTTCTAAAGCAACACATCGGCAACTAAACCAACCCCAAGAGCGCGACGAATGAAAATTCAATTATATTCTTCCATGGTGATTTACGGGTTATTCTTGATATGAGAAATAATTTGTTGTCTCTATTTTTGCAATCTCTCACGAGCCAGGAGCTTGTTCTTGGTGAGAAGCGACTTCAATTTCAACATTACATCCTTCACTAACTGAGGCTTGAGAGAGAAAATGGTGGCATTGCTTTTTCAAATGATGTTTTCATTCGAGGAGAGGACAGTGATGCCGAGGAACTCGAAGGCAGATCGATGAGTAGGGTTGAGGTAGTCGACACCACTGCGTGAGTTGGCGGTGAATCCGTTGTCGGAGAAGAATAAGGGTTTCGCAACATGAGGCTGGGAATTGGAGTCAAAAGGGGCAAGGCTGTTCTCTGATGGTTGAGGTGGATGCCGTTGGCGTTTGCAGAGGGTTAGAATCGAGGGCTTCTATGGATTGCACTTTCAGAACCTAAATGCTGAAATCGCTGTCGGGTGAGACATTGCTTGCTCCTTCCATCATTGTTGAATCCATAATCTCCTTCAACTCTTCTTCCATATCACCAACAACGGAATCATCATTGTCTTTGAATTTTGGATCGTCGTTCCCCTCAAAGGAGAGTTCTGATCCATCTTAGGAAACTTGAGGCTTTTGGGGAATTTCCCCACCTGTCATAGGACTCCCAAATTATGAGAGAAACACAAGAGTAATTACTCATTGTATTCGAATGTTAAAAGATGGATTACAAGTGTGAGGTACAAGGTATTTGTAGGAAAAGAAACTAACAAGATAATAACCAATTAACAAACACCAACTAACAAGATAACAAACATCTACCTAACTAATCTAACATTCCTAACAACCCCCCTCAAGCTATTGAAACACCAAATTACAAATGATTTTGGTCAAAAGAATACAAAATGAATACATTTATGCCCCCAAGAGAGGTCTATATACAAGAAAGCATATGCTTTCCCACCATGTTATGAAAGACATAAGCATAAGGGTTTTCATAAACATAACAATTATACTTTCATTCACAACCACCCACATAGAATGTCACAATCACATGAATGTCATGCAATATTTTTAATACTACCATCTCATTCATTCTATGCATGTGGGCCCTTGAAGTTTTAGTTTGTATTGGGCCAATTAGGAGTTTACACTGTTCTATAATTCTGGATAATAACATAAATGCCTTCATGGCATATGAACAGCTCAACTGGCATGGAAACACTTAGAGACTAGTCAGATTGAGAAGGTTTTTATTGTAAAAGTACCCGACACTAGGGAGCGACCCCAGGTCCCCTGAAGCACCCTTCCACACCCTATCATCCCAAGGTTCGCATTTGAATCTCCTCTAATGTATCCTCGATTTCTATAATCCATCCCCAGGCAACATCACATCTCATTTCTCTTTAATGATTCATGATGCATGAACTACTCGTATATTTAGTAGGTTAAGACTTTTAAAAACTCAATTATTAAATACCATAAAGGTTCACAAATCATCTCAATAAACTGTACATTCCCATAAGTCCTTCTTTGAACTTCTGTTATACAGAAATAAATTTAGTACAGTCTCTGAATTCAGATCTCACCAAAATTGAGTTTCCAAGCCTTAAATATCTCAAAACTTTCTTTTAAAAAACTTTATATATTTACATAATCTTTCTCAATTCGAATCTTAACTAGATTGAGTTTAGAAATCTCAACTATAACAAAATATCCTTTAGTTATTTCATTGGGGAAAACTAAAATAATTTACTTTAAACTTCTGATTATTAAAAGAAAATAATTTTTAAAATCATTAACTAAGAATACTTAAAACTATAAAAAATTTCTTTAATTCAAAAATTAATTATCTCAACCTTTAATTTTCATAAAATAGTTTCTTTCTAATACTAGATTTTATTCTAGAGATTAAAAATAAAATTAATGAAAATAATTTCTAAGAAGAAATAAAAGACTAAAATAATTATAAAATACTTTCTCAAAATAAAAGACTAAAATAATTATAAAATACTTTCTCTTAGAATAAAACTTTAAAGAGTAAGGTAAGAAAATTCTTACTGAGTTTTAACTTTCCGTCATGCTTGCTATATGCTCAAACTCCATATCACAAGGTCATCAATCATTCATAAATCACAACCAAATATTGTCAATCACAATTAAATATCATCACTCACAATCAAATATTGTCAATCACAATCAATTTATCAATCATAATCAAATCAAATAAATTATTTATCATTCATAAATATCATAATTTAAAGTTTAATGGTTATTTAAGTTAATAAACTTAATTTTAAGTCTTTATAATCCATTCTTCGCACATGTCTATATAAGTCCAAATAGGTCATAATAATCCAAGTCCTTGTATAGGTTTAGTTCGATCCATATAAGATATAAAAGTCCAAGTCCTTGCATAAGTTTAGTTCGATTCATATAGGATATAAAAGTCCAAGTCCTTACATAAGTTTAGTCCAGTGCGTATAAGTTATAATAATCCAGATCCATGCATAGGTCTTTCAGAATAAGTTACACAAAATACTAAATTTATTATGAATTTTAAGTTGAGAAGTTATCATTTTAAAATAATAATATTATTAAATTTAAAAGGAGTAGGGGACTCCTCCCATTATTCTTATGTCTTTCATATTATATTCCTATCTCACTCCCCCTTACCTTGAATTGCTACCAAAAGTGAGTTCACTTTGTATCTTCGAGTTCTAGAAATATTAATACCAACTTATCTCAGTATAGGCATAAGATAAAAATAAAGATTACTATGTAAAACAGAAATGGTAAATCTTGAATAGTGAATAGTAAAATGTGAATAGTGACAATAAATAGTAAAAACATGAATAGTAACAGTAAAAGTAAATCGTGAATACTATGGTAAATAGTAAATGTTAATAGTAACAGTAAATAGTAAAACGTAAATAGTAAATGTAAATAGTAACAGTAAATAGTGATTTACTATTTGAATAGTATTTGTAATAGTGATTTATTATTGATATAGTAATTTACTATTTAGAATAGTAACTTAAAATAATATTATATCCAGTATAATAATAGATTTCTAAAACGATATAAAAATAAACCTAAAAACTATAAAAGAGAGTTATTCTTACCTTATGAATTTGGCAGAACCTCCTTCCATAAAAATTATTTCTCTCTCTTACTCCCACCACTATCTCTCTAGCACTACTATATTAAGAAAATTTAATCTGAAATTATGAATTTTCCTTCAGAAATCCTTTGGTATTTATAGCAGAAAAATTTACTATGTAATTTTGAAAATTTCGTTCCTGGTTACTATGCAACATTTGAAATTTTCATTCATGCACAGTGTTTTGCATAGTAAATGTCGGCTGAATTATTAAGCCAAATGGTAACCATTCACTCGGTATATTTTAAATATTCAAAATCAGTCCTTTTCAAAATTTAGCGATATTATATCAGTCCTTATTAATTTTATAATAAGTAATATAAAGTTTAAATTTTAAAAATCTAAAATTTTCTGTTAATAAAAATTTATTGGTACGTTTCTAATTTTTTTACGATTGGTAAAAATCAAGATTTTTTTCAAACTGATCATTTTTAGATAAGTCTACTTAAAATGGATTTTAAAAAAATTTCTTATAATTTAACTTCACTTTCTTGTAGATATTTTTAATTTTAAGTAACTTTATATAAATTTAAAATTATTTAAAATATATTATTTTATTAAAATATTTCAAAAATTTCAAAAAATTCCAAAAAATCATAAGTATTATGTAGATCAAAAAGTTCTAAAGAACCATAGTCTAATTCCTTCAAAATGTTATTTTAAAATTCTAATAAGATTTAAATCATAAATATATAAAAACATAAATATAAAAACATAAATATAAAAACATAAAATAAAAGTTGTGAATAATAAAGATATTCAAAATTCTTAATATAATTTCATTAATCAATGACTACTAATTAGGTCATTTTAAAATTCTCATTCAAAAGACCTATATATTATTATTTTATTTTATTTTATTTTTTAAAACAAAATAATTAAATATAAATACCAAAATTTCATAAAAAAATAATAATAAACTAACCAATAGTAAGTATTTCTCATTAAAGATATATTAATATCTATTTTCTATTTGAGTAGAAAATGGGATGGTACAGCGAGGTTGTTCTCCGATGGTCGAGGTGGATGTCGTTGGCGTTTGTAGAGGGTTAGAATCGAGGGCTTCTATGGGTTGCACTTTTAGAACCTGAGGAGACATTGCTTGCTCCTTCCATCATTGTTAAATCCACAATCTCCTTCAACTTTTCTTCCATATCACCAGCAGTGAAATCATCATTGTTTTTGAATTTTGGATCGTCCTTCTGCTCAAAGGAGAGTTCTGATCCATCTTAGGAAACTTGAGGCTTTTGGGGAATTTCACCCACTTGTCATAGGACTCCCAAAATGTGAGAGAAACACAAGAGTAATTACTTATTGTATTAGAATATTAAAAGATGGATTACAAGTGTGAGGTACAAGATATTTATAGGAAAAGAAACTAACAAGATAATAACCAATTAACAAACACCAACTAACAAGATAACAAACATCTACCTAACTAATCTAACATTCCTAACAACACCCCTCAAGCTATTGAAACACCAAATTACAAATGATTTTGGTCAAAAGAATACAAAATGAATACACTTATGCCCCCAAGAGAGGTCTATATACAAGAAAGCATATGCTTTTCCACCATGTTATGAATGAAGTTAGGGTGGACCTTTCCCTTGGGGCATTGGCTAACGTGGATGGATCAATGAGACAAAAGGGTTTTAGTTTGGCATGTGGGGGTATGTTTAGAGATGCCTTGAGTACTTTAAGATGAGGATTTGTAAGGAATCTAGGAAGAGGATCAGTTCTCCTTGCGGAACTTTGGGCTATTGTTTTGGCCTATAAAGTTAGCATTGGAGATTGATTCAAAGGTGGTTGTGTCCTTGGTGAATGATGGGAATCAAAATACCATCATCCTCTCAAAAATCTTGTTAGATATATTAGGAGACTAATGCAACAAGGTTGATAGATTTGAATTTCTCACACTCTTTGGGAAGCAAATTCTGTTGCGAATTGATTTGCAAATTATGTGCATTTTTTTTCCTTTAGGTTGTCTTGTTATTGATCACCCCTGCAAGGTAGTCTACCACATTTGTGGCACTTAGATCTATGTTAATTTAGTTTCTGACCTTTAAACCTCTTATTTACCCAAAAAGAAACATGTGATATGAGGATTAAAGTTTCACAAAGTTTAAAAAATTAGATGATATTTCATCTTATTTTTGACGTGTGTTATTTTCAATAAAAAAATCACTACTCTTTAGTTATATATATAATAACATATCATATAATTCCACAACTAAAATATTTTACAGTAGCAATGGTTTAAATATTAATTATACTTTTTTTATTTATAAAAATGATCACCTAAATGTGAATTGTTTGTCAATTAATTAACAAATTATTGATTTAATTAATATATGCTTAATTCTATTAAGGCAATGTCTTGGATTTGAATCTTGTAAATGAAAAAAATTTTACTAAAAAAATTAGGCTCATCATAATATGAATATTTTTGACTAAAATAAGACTGTATCCAATAAATTAATTAAAAAAAGTAGCACCCGAGTTTAATTCCTATTTAAATATGAAATATCTGTAACAATTCCATTCCATGTGTGAATGCACGGATTTGAATTTTTATGCTAAACTTATTTTTTGACTTCAAGAAAGAGAAAAAACAAAGGGAACGAAGAAAACTATCATGATCTTTGCGATTGTATATTCAAACGATTTATTTAATTTTTTTTATGAAACACCAAACGAACTTTTCACGAATTGAAAGTTTACATGAAAAGGGTCCATCAATTTGATGAATGATGCAAAGAATGAATTATAAAAAATGAAAGTATAGAACTGAGACGCATATCACCATTTCATTGGCATAAAAGATTTTTTTTGGTTAATGCACAAAAGAAATTATTTGATAATAAAAACAAGTAAGATATACTAAGATGTGTAATTCCGTCCGTCAATTTTTATTTTATATCCAAAATAATATTTTTCTTATAATTTCAATCAATCCAAACACATAAAATTTCTCTCTAATTTCAACTCAATATATTTTTATTAATTATTTTTACTCAATTTATTTCCTCCTAATTCCCCATTTTATCCAAACAAAACATGAGTGAACAAAAAATTCTCCAAATTTGTACTTCTAACTAATTAAAAAACGAGCCAATCAGATGGGATGTGTTTAACAATATGTTCAAAAGAATATATTGCCACAATTTTTCATATTTAAGTTCAAAGTTAAGCCTAAATGATTAGGTTAAAGAGCTAGAAACTTTTATACAATTCAACCCATTTTTATTTTTGAATACAATATTTAATTTTTTTTTCTTAAAAGTATGATTAATATCTACAATCCTCTTACATATATATTTATAAGTTTTGGTATTATAGACTTATTCAAACTCAAATAAATATAGTAATAAATGATAAAAATTGTACCACAAAATAATTAAAATGAGCATGAGCGTGTATCCCAGCGTCACCTTTTCAAATAAAGTTGTTTTTGAGAAAGAGGAGAGGCGTGGAGAATGATGCTGTTTGGCTCCCGCACACGCCACCACAGCATCAAATAGTTGTGGAAACAAACGACTTCTTTTGTTCACTCTCACACATTATAACGAATATTCCAACCTTAGTAACAAATATTCGCCAATCCCAATACAATACAGTTTTTAAGCTCACATTAAATATTAAAATATAAATTAAAACTTGAAAATATATGCATCTATATAAAATTAAAAGTTAACTTAAAAAATATAACTGAAAGTTATGGTTCAGTCAAAAAAATATGGAGGAATGTTATAAAAAGAGTTTCAGATTTGATAAAAACATATTTTTCAAGGGAGACAATAAAATTTAACTATGGTTAAACCATCCAAAATATAATTTTTTTAAAGAAAAATATACCTGTGATTAATACTTATAAACATAAAATAGAATTAAAGAAGTTAAAACAATTTATACATTATTAATAAAAAAATTGGAAATATCTATTTTTCTCTCTTATTTAAGGAAATTTTATTTAAAATATTAATTAATAATTTAATAACTAAAGAATGTCAAAATTACCTATAGATGATTGGTTCAATTTATACATGTTTGATTTCTTCTCGTCTTATATTCAAGTCATATAGATGGAAAAAAATCATGTAAAAAGAATTAACTCTAATGTGAATATTCTCTATTCCGACATAATTATCTCTTGTTAAAAAATAAGAGAAAATTACTAAATAAGAGCGGCAATTTTTTTTTGAGGTAAGACTAACAAGCATTTTGAAATGTCAATAAACACACATACTTAATTTTGAACTCATATGAGTTCATGTTTTTTCCCAAGTCGAAGGGTTTCATGAGATGGTTCTTCTATCCTCTTTTTTAAGATGTGTATTTATAGTATTCCGATTCTTTATGATTGTAGATGATTATTGTTAATTAATAATTGGACAAAAGTCAAGGTCTCTTTTTCTTATATAAATGAGATAACTCTATTTGTATTTTAAGTGACATTATTAAATAATAAACTATAATTTTTGTAGAATAATTTTTTTGAAGTTTTAGCCTTATATTCAGAGTTAACACCGTTAAATATTTAACTCCATCCTAATATATAATTTAAAACCTTAATTATGTAATTTTACTTTGTACCATATATATATATATATATAATAAATTCAGATTGTATAATATATATAATTTTTCTTTTCGTGGATACTCATAACCTCTCATATAATTTTTTTTTATTTCCTATTTCTTCTACTCTTTTCGTGGCTGCTCGTGAACATCTCCCGGGATTCACGTGGGGACCTCTATCTTTCTATGTTTTTTTTTTAAATAACAACGCTACTAGACTGCCAGCATGCAGGACAATAAAATTGTATTTATTATTTATTTAAAATGAGTTTTTTACCCAAAAAAGTTAAAATGAGTTTGATTTCAATGTATTATTAGTATAAAATTATTAGTTATTAATTAATTAACTTTTGAAATATAATTTTTAACGTAACTATTTAATTATTATACATCCAAATAAATTTTTATTTACACGGTAACGGATGATTTGATAAATTTTTTTATTCATACTATTTTATGATCTTGTAAGCCACTTTTTTCATAGAAATTTTGTTAACCCCTTAAAATGATAATCATTTTAATGATGAATACCATTATGAAAAAAAATACAGAGTGTAATACTTAATACTTTTTTTAATATGATGTTACTTTAAGTAGTTTAAATCTAGTCTTTAAAATTGAAGTTAACAAAATTATTATTATTATTATTTATTTTAGGGTAATCATAAAACTAATTTCATCTGTTTTTTATTAGACAACAAAGTGCATCCTATCTGTATGAGCTAATTAAATCTTTATTTTGATATTATTTCATTATAACCAAATTTAAGTGCAATTTATTAAACTCAATCTTTAAAATAAAGAGTAAACAGTGAAATCTTTAAACTCGGATGAGTTTAATTCTTGAGATTTTTAAAATCTCACGTTAGTATGTGTTATTACAAAATGTCATCCATATTTGCATTCCACAATATATTTTTTTTCATTTTATAATGACAATGAGTTTGATTTCATGAAAGTTAGATACTAAATCGTAAAGTGTATAACCTAAGTTGTCAACGAAAGTTAATTAAAAGATTGAATTTGTGTTTGGAGGATTATGGGTTTGAATCCATTAATGCAGAACTTATTAGTGAGAGTAATTTGTTAATAAACATTTATCGGCGTTAAGTGTTGAGAGATATTCTCATTTTTGTGAGTACCCTGAAAATGTTAAGGAATAAGTTAAGGGTTTAAAAATCAATTAATTTTAATCATATATTAATCCGTAATTAATGTTATAGGCATGAAGAAGTATTTTTCTAAAAATACACTTACATTATTATTTTTTTAATCAGCTGAGCACAGCTAAATCCTTTGATTATATATATATATACACAAACTGCACAACCCAGACTAGGCACAAGGTTTGGTCTTGTTAGGTTACGCTGGTGACATTTGTGTTGTTGGTTGCGCCTCACAAGCACACAGAAACAGAAAGAGAGAGACAAAGGTAGGTGGTACCATGAATTGTATCAACGGTCAAAAACTATATGCTGTTACCATATTTGATCATGTTCACATCACAGTATAAATAAATATTAGTCATTTGAATCTTCAATATTTGGTTTTGTTATTGACTCTGAATCTGATAACAAAACCGCAGATGGGTAGCTCAGGTTTCTCATGGAAATTGGCGGATCATCCAAAGCTTCCAAAGGGGAAACAAATTGCTGTGGTGGTTTTGGATGGTTGGGGAGAGGCTAACCCTAATGAGTATAACTGCATCCACATCGCTGAGACACCCTGTATGGATTCCCTCAAAAAGGTTCCATCTTTGCACCTTTTTTTCTTTTAGATCTGTTGCTGTTTTGGGTTTTTATGCAATTTGAAATGAATATGGATTCGTGTATCTTCTTGTGTTTTTGTTATAGGGTGCCCCTGAACGGTGGAGATTGGTTAAGGCTCATGGTACTGCTGTGGGCCTTCCATCAGATGATGACATGGGGAATAGTGAAGTTGGTCATAATGCACTTGGGGCTGGTCGCATATTTGCTCAGGGGTAAACCCAAACTACCCTCTCATTTTCCTTATTTGGTCATTTGTATGTGTTATTGCCACTTCTGGTTAGTAGTTGTGGTGATCGTATATGTTGAGATCTGGAAAAGAAATCAGATGATCTTTCTTTAGATTGGTTTTTTCCATTAGTGTTTTGGTCTTCTATGTTCTATGTGATTGGCGTTTTACTGTTCTTGTTACTAGGATAAATTTGTGTTTGATGTGTTGGTTATTGTTTTATCTCACAGATTGAGATATGAGGTTGCCTGTTCTGCATTTTTTGTTGAGGTGTGTAGCTGTGATTGATGAGTATTAGGTACTCTTGTGCTCCATTCTCTCGCCTAGTTTAGTTTTAGGATGCAGCACAATCATAATAAAACACCTTTGTGGATTTTTCTTGTTGTATATTGCTTTTCCTGGGGAACTTGTGTTCTTGTGTTTGGGTGGGCAATGTTTTGTATAATAATAAAAATTTCAGTGAATTTCTTTGGTGGAATTAGAGTTTACTTTTGGAACTTATCATTGTCTTCTCTATCAACTATTTAGTCATTTTCTTTTCTTGTTTTATAAGTATTCTTACAATATGTGACAATTGCAGTATCATGGTTTGTGACTTTGTGATTGTTCATTGTAGTGCTAAGCTTGTTGACCTTGCTCTAGCCTCCGGAAAAATTTTTGAAGGAGAAGGTTTCAAGTACATCAAGGAAAGTTTTGAACATGGCACATTGCATCTCATTGGGTTACTGAGTGATGGTGGGGTTCACTCCAGACTTGATCAGTTGCAGGTGATTGTTTGTGGTTGGAACGTTTTTTCCTTCATGTCTAGGAATCTACTCTTACTAACTGACTATTTTTGTACAGTTGTTGCTCAAAGGAGTAAGTGAGCGAGGGGTTAAAAGAGTGCGTGTCCATATTCTTACAGATGGCCGTGATGTTTTGGATGGCTCAAGTGTAGGATTTGTGGAAATCCTTGAAAATGATCTTGTAAAGTTGCGTGAGAAAGGTATTGATGCCAGGATTGCATCAGGTGGAGGTCGCATGTATTGTACTATGGATCGTTATGAGGTATAGTATCCTGGAAAGGACCTTCAATTTGCATATTTCAGGCATCTTTCATTACTGTACTCCTATCCAGATTTTAGTTGTAATGTTGATAATGTAGGCTCTATGCTCTGATAAAGCCTTCCCCCACCTTTAAAAATGTTCAAACGTATTCTATATTTTGTTGTCACACTCTTTGTCTCTCTGTTTATCTGTATACAAGCCAATTTTAATTTAGTATAAAAATGAACATGGTGATTATCTGCATATATAATATTGATAAACTTAAAGATAGTTCACTTTATGGTGCCTGATTACATTTTTTAGTTGTGTATTGTGTTCTGCATCAAAATTCTAACATGTTTTGGTGAATGATAATCATTACATATGACTTGGGGACCATTCCATTGTGTCACTTTTTGTATTGTATCATCTTATGCTTGTACATAACCTGCATCTTAAATTTTAAATGATCCCTGTTACTGATTATTGTGAAGCTATGAGTCTATTGTACACCAACCGATTTCATTCCTCTCTCTATTGAGATTATTGTTGTAATGCCATATTATATTACCTATGATGTTTGTTTGACAAAGAAATACAATTACAAAATAAACTGTTGTTGAATCTTTTATTTATTTATTTTAGGGGTCAAATTGTATTAGTTGTAAAACTGCCTTTTTATAGTTAACTTCTTATTCAAATTCATATTGTTATTTAGAGAAAATAAATATGTTTCCTAATGGACTGCAGAATGACTGGGATGTTGTGAAACGAGGGTGGGATGCTCAAGTTCTTGGCGAAGCCCCTCATAAATTTACTAATGCTCTTGAAGCTATTAAGAAGCTGAGGGCTGAACCAAAAGCCAATGACCAGTATCTGCCTCCTTTTGTTATTGTTGATGAGAGTGGGAAAGCTGTTGGTCCAATAGTCGATGGGGATGCTGTTGTTACATTCAACTTCCGGGCTGATCGTATGGTTATGATTGCAAAGGCTCTTGAATATGAAAATTTTGACAAATTTGATAGAGTTCGCTTCCCGAAAATCCGCTATGCTGGAATGCTTGAATATGATGGTGAATTGAAGTTACCAAGTCATTACCTTGTTGAACCACCGGAGATTGAAAGGACTTCGGGTGAATATTTAGTGCACAATGGTATTCGGACTTTTGCTTGCAGGTGAATTGTCCATGTCTTCATCTTTGGTAGGATTTTCATGATTTTGTAATTTATGCAAATGGTATATGTTTAGAACTGCATAATATATGAGAAGTCACTATGTTGTTGGCTCAATCTGATGGACAATTGTGTCTTATTCAAGTCCTTCCAACTTGGGTTATCAATTAATATGATAACTTTGGGTAGGGAGAAATAGGGGGTAGAAATTCATATTTCCTTTATGAAACTACCTTTGTGACTTATTGTTTTACCCTAGGTGCTCTTTGTGATCTAGCACTTGTGCTGTTACCTGATAGCATTCATACTCACTTGTATTAATTTCTCTGTCAACAGTGAGACTGTTAAATTTGGTCACGTCACATTCTTCTGGAACGGAAACCGCTCTGGGTATTTTAATCAAGAATTGGAAGAATATGTGCAAATTCCTAGTGACTCTGGGATTACGTTCAATGTACAACCAAAAATGAAAGCATTGGAGATTGCTGAAAAGGCTAGGGATGCTATTCTTAGCCGGAAATTTGATCAGGTAATTAAATGGTTTTATTAGGTGATTTAAGGAATTGTGGTCTAATTATACTTTTATTTACTTTCTCAATTTGTGTATTGTATAGGTACGTGTCAACCTTCCAAATGGTGACATGGTGGGGCACACAGGTGATGTTGAAGCAACAATTGTGGCTTGCAAGGCAGCTGATGAAGCTGTGAAGGTATGAACCTTAATTTCTAAAATTGTTTAGCATTCCTGTAAATAAAACATTGTTATATTCTTTTTAAACCCAAGCTGAATTTTGAGAAGTCTATAGATAACCTTGTAGATTTTTATTTCACAAGTAAATGCAGTACACAGGTGATTAATCAGTGTTAAAAATAAAAAGTTTGAAAACATTCAACTGTTATGCGTGTTTGTAGGGGGGTGATTCTAGTGAGGAAGCTAATCTTACATGAGATGAGATGAGATGCTAAAGGAGTGAATCTTTTTGTTTGATTTGTATTAACATTTAAGCTCAACACACTTTATATTATTTGTTATTGCCAGTTAAGCAATTCCTGTAACAAAAAAGGTTCTACGCTACAATAGTTATTCCTTTTATTGATTGATGTATATTTACATGTGTAATTGCAGATGATTCTTGATGCAATAGAGCAAGTAGGTGGAATTTATGTTGTCACAGCTGATCATGGAAATGCAGAGGATATGGTCAAGAGGGATAAATCTGGAAAACCACTTCTAGACAAGGCGGGGAAAGTCCAGATTCTTACTTCCCATACTCTCCAGCCTGTAAGTTTTCCAAATCATAGTCAATCATTGATGGAAACTTGACATAAATTACGATTTTCTGTTAATATGGATACATGTCTTGGCATCTATTTCCAAAGACTAGTTAAAATGGACCTTATGAAATCCTTTCATATGAAGAAGCATTAAGATGTGGCATCTCTCTCACCATATACCTGCATTATTGTCAACAACCTTAAATGTTACTTCTGATCATTTATACTCTTTTCGTTGTTGGTTTAGGTGCCAATTGCCATTGGAGGTCCTGGATTGCCCTCAGGTGTAAGGTTCCGTAATGATCTTCCCACCGGCGGGTTGGCCAACGTTGCCGCAACCGTCATGAATCTTCATGGATTTGAGGCTCCCAGTGACTATGAACCAACTCTCATAGAAGTAGCTGACAAGTGAGGAACCAGTAGATTAATTATTATTATAATTTGCAAACATAGCATTGAAATAATTAGAAGTTTTCATCCCTCCACATGTGTGGTGGGTTTTGCTTATATTTTGATTCCCAATTTCAGTCTGCACCTGGCAGAACAGTGTGGGCCATTTTGAGTGCAGTTTTTTCGTTTTCTCTTAATTTTGATTGTGCTGAATAATAGTTGAATCAGGTCTTGTCATTGGTTTTATCAACTTTCAAGGCCTCTGAAACATGCTTGTAAAATGTAATGCAACGATGGAATGTTTTACCATAGAAATGATGGGTACCGTCATAAATTAATTGGACTTAAATGCATTTTTCTTAGATGAATTTTACGTGCAAGTCAATTTGTAACAAATTTACAATCTAATGTTTTTCTGGAATGTACATTCTACCCTGAATTTCATATCAAGTCGTGTTGGAATTAGATTGCTTTTTTCTAGAAAAAGGGTTCTGCTTTTTCAAAATGTTCAACATCGAATCTTTGACAGTTGACTGAAAATTTTACGTAGAAATTGAGAGTCAAAAGACTTAAAACGTGACACGTGAATTATTTTATTCTTACATCTATTTTTTCAGTGGACAATATATATATATATATATATATATATATATATATATATATATATGATCTCTGCATGATATTTTGCTGTTGGGAAAAATGTTTGCATGTCATTTAATAATTATTATACAATTTTAAAAGAAGGATTAAACTAATCAGTTTTGTCCTTTTTGGAATAATTGGATTTAAATAACCGAAGTCTACGTCAGACGCAGTGATTGCAAAAAAGAACTTGTATTCGTGAATAATTGTATAAGCATTTTTCATAAACATGACTAATCAACTAAGATTCTCCTTGGAGTAGAAACTCCATTACAATCATGAGCTTGCAGCCTAGAAACTTCATAGGGAGCATTACTGAACGATTGATTTATGAAAACCAGCTCCAATTTTCTTAATGGTGCGACAACCTTTTTTGGTTGGGATTGAAATTAATTGCATTCAATTGAAAAATATTTTTTTATCTCAATCTTAAATTAACGAACTATTATATTAGATATCTATTATTCATTAATTTTATAATGGATATGGTTCTATATTATCTGCATCTATTCCGTCCCATGACATCTCTTATCACACCACTATCACTTTGTAGAACATTCAAGAGTTTTTTCCGTCACAAAAGTTACAGTGTAGAAGTAAGGATTATATGAGAAAATTTGTTGGAGAAGGAATAAGTCTACGTCATTACATCTTATTATAGATGATCGAGATTAAAATATATTGACCATGTGAGTTTTAAAAACTTTTAATTACCTAAGAGTAGAACTATTAAAACGGGTTGGGCTTACTGGGCCGTCTGAATTTAGCCATAAAATGAGCGGGTCTAGTCATTGAAATAAAAGCCCAAAAAGAAATATGGCCTATTTAACCCGACTTGATAAAACTCAACCTCAGACATAAAAAGCCTGATTGGGTTCGGGTAACCATTAAACTAATTTTATATATATACTATTAATTTTACCTTGATTGGAAATAAAAATTTTATAAATTATGAATGTTATAAAATAATATTAGATAGTTCGTGAAATCCGAGGCCTAAAACAAGTCGGGTTTGAGCAACAATATTAAAGTCTGAATTTTTTCGGACCTTTTTAATCTAGCCCGTCAAAGTCTGCATCCAAACCGGGCTATGCCGAGTAACCCGTATTGATAGCTCTACCTAATAAAACATTTCTCTTAAGATATATTCCCTATATATATATATATTAATAGATTATAAAAATCTACGCTTTGACAAATTTGTTCAGCTAGCATCAATTAAATGGAAAAAGAGCTATATTCGATTATGGATTGGGAATTTAAAAATTGGTCGTTCTACCTTTCCCTTTCCTTTCTTTAGGTCCAAAACCATTTTAATTTTCAACATCATCAAATGATAATATATACAAGAATATACATAGTTGTGTCAAGGGTTGAACCTGGTAGGATATGCATCCCAACCAACTCTATACACTTCAGATTGGACTATACATATCTTATCGGTCTTGACTCTGGATATGTACTTCAATCAAGTCTGTACACCTCGGATTGACCATGCACCCCAACCAACTTAGTGCATATTAAACTGGACTTTACACCTCGACCCACTCGTTGCACCTCAAAATGTATCATGCACCTCAGATTGGTCTTGACCCTGGATATGCACCCTGACCAACTCAATACATCTTGCATTGGCCATGCACCCCAATCAACTTAGTGTACCTCAGACTGGACTATACACCCCAACCAACTCAGTGCACTTTGAATTGACCTTAGCCTTAGATATGCACCCTGCCCAACTCAATACACCTTGGAATGAACCATACACCTTGGCCAACTCATTGCATCTTTGATTGGACAATGCATCTTGACCAACTTAGTGCACCTCAGATTAGGCCATGCACCTCAACCAACTCAGTGCACCTTATATCACTTTACGAGTCACTTAAAAAACCACTAAACACCTCTGAAAAATACCACCCTATGAATACATTGCTTAGAAGTGTTAAAGGTACAATTTTTAGATCTTTTCTCTATCCTGTTTTGTTGCTCTAACAAGGATCAACTCATTTTCACACTCTTGTAGGTACATCACTCAGAGCCAACCTCAATCATTCAAAGTAGTCAAGTCCTATATACTTGTCTAACCAGATTCACCCTAGATATTTGATTCTCAAACTCAGACGGATTAAAACCATTCATTATAGAATGTATATTAGTTTGTCACTACTATTTTTTTGATACCACGATATATTATAATATAAATAAATTATAAAGGATAATACAAATTTAAAAAATAATACAAATTTATAAGCATAATTTTGGAAATGGAATTTAGATTTAGTTTATCACAAGATTAAAAAAAAACTAAAATCTACGGCCGGTAAAATGAGTATGTGGATGGGTAGAGGGGTGACTCGTTATGGTAGAGAATTCCTAAGCTTTGGGCTTTTAATTTCATTCTCAATAATGGAAAACACTTGGGGTGTTAGTCTAATATACTGAATCATAAAACACATTTTCAATGAGAAACAACAATGGATATATCTACGGTCTTGTATGTAGTTCAACGTTTTTTTTGTCCCCAAGCCAATTGATCTTTTTTTAAAAGAAAAAAAAATCAAGAAAATAAGGGTCACTTCATATATATGATCAAGTTAGAGTTTTCAATTTGAAAGTCTAAAATAACACAAGTTTCTTAACCCAACCCAATATAGTATGTTATACCTCACAACTAGACTGTCGGAATTGACAATTCTAAAAACTTGTCAATCAAATGGAATAGCTAAGATGGTTGGATTTGTATAATCGGAACCTTTGACTGCACTAAAAAACCCTACTATTACACCTTTTTTACTTCTTTGAGACAACCATTAAGAACAAGAATCTAATTGTGACAATCATTTTGACATACACCTCATGGTGGTGGTGAAAGGAATATAAGAGCATTAGTAATCGTCCAACCAGTGTAACAACGCTAATAGTTGGATAATACCCTCAAAATTATGCTCTTTAATATTCATAAGGATTGTTAAGTGCCTCAAATATTCTTATCATATGTTATAAAAAAAAATTCTTATCATATATACTCAGCTTAGCATGGAATAAACTCCAGCTATTTTCAGTATGATATAGAGTAGAGTATTCATTCGGCAGTTTCAATTAAAATTTCCATTAAAATGTTATTTCTTTATTCACTCTTATCAACTAACAAATAGTCAAATTAGATTTAAAACGTTACACTTATTTACTTCATTACCGTTCACAGAAAAATTATAACTTGAATCAAATCTATATTTTTAAAAATTATAACATGATTCAATTTACCATATCAAACTCACTTGCATAACAACACATTTTTTTTATTTATTTTTTACACGACATCTTACCTAAGGTATAAGACTCTATTTGTTTATACTTTATCAAATGCTTATACTTTATCTTAGGTGTATAACAAACACCTAGACAAAATAAAAAATATCCTATCATGTTCTTCCCAAATCCTATTTGCTTATTTATCTTGTTTACCAAACAGACGCTGTTTTCATATCTTATCCTATTTGATTATCCTATGATATCTTGTCTAAACATACCCTAAAAAATAGTGTGCTCTTAGAAACAGTTAGCAGCATAACAATGAACAGGACAATACACAAGATCATTACTAGAATTCATAGAGCCAATGGCGGAGGTTCTTGGTTGTAGGAAGATGCCTTGGCCATCCCAATTTTTTTATATATAATAATTGATAATTTTTCATAAGTAAATATAATTTTTTATGAGATAAACATGTCCTTTCTGTAATTCTAAATTTTGGATATACTTAATTATTTTGACCTCTAAATCTCTGATGAAAGCATGAAGCTCCACCACTGCACAGAGCTCATGGTTTTACTCATTCTTCAAAAAAGAATAAACCAAACTGGATAGCAGATTTATAGAGAGATTAACACAAATGATACAGATGAGGTATAAAATCCCATACATGGGCCCTTTTTGCCTCCATCTCATGGTCTTCTATGAATTCCAAGAAAAACTAATAATACAATATATATCATCTGCTTCATAATCCTCATTAGTAATTACACTATACAAAATCTAAAAAGGCCAAACCTCTAAGAAGACCTAGAACTCAAACTCAAGGAACGGCATGCACGCATACATATAAAATTTTCTTGAACTCCTAGTTAATTCACTCTTCAACTGGCTATCTCTGCATAAACTATGAAAGACAACTCCAGAGGGCTAGATAACAGTTTCACACGAACAAATGTTACAATGGTGAGGCAGTTTAGATTTTTGACACATCCAATGCAGAAATAATCACATCAGCAAAAGCGCAAAGCCAAACATGGCCTTCCTTGACCAGCGAAGCAAAAAGATATATGAAAGTCTTGTTATTAGTTAGACCATACATGAAGAAGACCATGTCTGTTACCAGTATATATCTCATTCCTATCCTCATCATAAAAGAGGGCAGTTATATCCTCCAAAGCCTCTGTAACTGAACTCCTTATTTGGGATGAATGATTTTGCTTGCAGCTGCAAGCACTACTGCTGCACTCGCCTACCTTTGTGCCGCTGTTTGTCGCATTAATTTTAGCCACACATTTCCCAGTCAAGATATTGCTGACATTAATGGAGCCAGCTGTGTCAAGAAGCAAATTGAAATGATATAAGAATCACTTTGGAAAATTAAGAGCAATTTATGATTATTACATTCAGAAACCTATGAACTATTTACTTACCACTTCCTTCCATCCATTGATCATCAGTATCAGCCTTGCAGTAAGAAATGATGAGGTCCTGATCGCTTGTGATGTATATGTTATTTGTATTGCAGTCTGGATGCCATAACTGGTGATCCTCAAAAGAAGTAACAAGCTCCCCACGGAAGTTCCAAACAGAAACCGTTCGATTTCGGAAAGTAAGGAACAACTGATTCTCGTACAGAAAGATAAATGCCGATGGAGTCATGAACTCGGTTCTACTTACCTCCATCATCTCTGCATTTCGGACCTATGAACAAGAAGAGTTGCACAAACAATCATTAAAATAATTTTAAAAGAAAAACTTGAAAATAATGCAAACATATATATAAAAGAAATGGCAAATTAAGCTTACATCAAGAATCTGAAGGTTCTCATTTTCTTGCTTGACTAGAAGCTTTTCATTAAATTGCTCAATGAAGTCCACCTTCTTGTTCCGATGTAGCAGATGATTGAATGCTTTGAGAACTGTACCATCTTCAATGGATAAAATCTTAAGGGGAATATGACCACTGGTTCTGTTGAAAATTAATAACATGATGCCAGGACTGTACCAAGATATCAAAACACATAATAAGTATATAGGAAGATATGAAGTGACAGAAGAGGAAATTCAGTAAAACAAAGATTAGGAAAAGAAAAGATCCAACTCCTTAAAGAATAAGGTAAAATAACCAAGAGAATAGCAACAATCTTTAAAATGACCATGTGCATTATTACACCATGTAGATCTACTTAAAGATGAGGGAATTACATTCTAACCAAATGCACCAATGTCAATGTCAAGCATATATAATGTATTGCCACACAAATGGGCTTCTCTACTTCCACCAAAACAAGTATGGATAAATGGAAAACTGGTTCAGGGACCTAGGGCATACCCAACATTCTCCAAAAATGTCAAACAAAGAATTCGATGAAGAAATAGCTAAAACACTTCTTACCCAGCACCAAGTATAACAAATATTAGGAGAAATAGCCTTGTGTGACCCACAAACCCGTAGCATATCATTGGTATTAAGGGAGAGAACAAGAGACATTTAGAGTCCGAATACATAGCAGAGCATATTATATACATGAGATTGAGAGCTATTGATGCAACTTTAATATAATGATTTTCAGTTACCCTAAATTATTCTAATTACATAACTATCTCCTACTTGAGTATTACCCTATTTACAATCTTACATCACTTCCAATGATAAGAATTAACTTTGGAAGGAAGTGCTTTAGACTAACAAACAATCGAGATGATACCACATTCAACAAGTTTGGAATTGCAAAAATAAAAGATTTGCACAAAAGAGCCAAAAGATCAACAAACCAAATCCTTTTGCAGAGACTATACAACAAGAGAACAAAGTCAAGGAGATCCAAGATTGTCTCAAGCATAGAACAAAAAAGGAAATACCTTAAAAGAGTGCAGTCTTGAACAATAAAATTTGTGGATAGGAGAATTCAGTGGAAGAAAAAGTTTGAAACCTACATGAATACATACAAGCCAAACCACTTTCGAACTTGTTTTCTAATAAATAATAACAACCCAAAAGAAAGCTAAAACTCTGAGAGAAAGCATCATGAAACTATCCACATCAATTTGGTATCATTAGAAAACAGCCAATGAGAGTCTATCACCCCTACTAAGCTCACCGAGGCATTTTAATGGAGCTACTCACAATTGCTCTAACAATAAGAGCAGAGTACAGCCGCCACCAAATTGTGCATAGGAGGTGACAAAGTATCTCCTTGCCTTACACCCCTCCGATTGTAGAGCAGAGCTTTTGTTTCTCTGTTAACAATTACAAAAAATGCACTAGATGAGAGGCAGTCAGAAATCCAACTTATCCATCAGATGGAAAATCCTTTTTCTCTAAAGCCTTATCCATAACACTGGAGTTGACCCAACCAAACGGTTTCTCTGAGTCCAATTAAAGTACAAGACTTGTTTTAACCTTTCGTCACATCATCAGACACTTCATTAAAGCCAAAAGCAGCATATAGATCAGTCAAGCTGCTACAAAGGACTCTGATTCGCAGAAATAGCATCCTCAAAGTCAAACACCTCATTCACATTGATATGGATAGTCAGTAAAATGGATATTTACAATGTTTTATGTAAACAGGAGAAAAGACCGATGGTAATGTAATCTTCAATTCTAAAACATAATATATTTTATAGGGACCAAAGAAATACAAGTGGATATCAATCCCAGCTTTTCCATTGATATGTAATTCAGCAAATATTCTTAAAAGATGACCTTTGGTATATCGCAAACCATGAAAAAATAAACAACAGTACAACACTAGGTCCCAGAGCCTTATCTTACTCATACTCCAAACAACCCCCGCTATTTCCTCTTCTTCAGAGGATCCAGGAAAGGAAGAAGCTGTTTCCTGAGAGATACCACACCAATCCAAACCCTCAAAGAAAGATATACACAAATTATCCACACCATACAAATTCTTAGAAAACAGAGTTATTTCCTTGGCAAAAGCTCCACTCTCTCAAATAAGCTCCCAATTGTGATTCTTAACCATATTTTTCCTCTTCATTTCCATCATGCATACCATTCACCTTAGTCTTTTGTCTCCAACTCATTTTCCGTTTCAACAAAACCTCCTCAAAATCATTGAAGAAAGAAACCTCTGTCAAATTCACTAGTGAGAAATCCATCCACATCCAACTTATGCAGCAAGTCAATTTCTATAAGGATTTCATATTTCATGTAATAAATATGTATGTGAGAGGTGTGATGCAAAATATATCTAACGATAGAGCTTAATGATGAAGACCAAAAACCAAAATGACCCAAGCATTTTAACTGGGGAAGTGAATCCATAAATCTTATGGCTAAATTATGACCACCTCAACTATCAGTCAGAAATAAGGACGCAAATAATTTTGACAAGTGAACGACACAACAGTAACTATGTAGCGAAAAGTAAAAACAAACAAAGTTCAAAGTACACACAAGATGATCATGCTCATGATTTGACTTGACCTGACGATTTTATTTTAGTAAATGGGGTTTTTGCTGACCTGTAACTATGAAGTAGAAACTGAACTTGAGAAAAGAGAAAGTACCTGATCTTGATTTCTTGAACATTCCTATCTGAAATTGAGTATAGCATGGTGTAGTTTTTAAGATCAAAGACCTTGTAAATGCTGACACCATTGGATGAAAATGTATGAGAGTGAATAATCAACGGAAAGTGTATACAGTTAACTTGGATGACAGTAGAAGTGGAACAGAAAGATAAGAGAATGAAGAATGTACCTATCTTGTGCGGAGTAAGTTAGGACCTTTGCATTGACATCGTCAAACTCAACAAATCCAGGCCATTTCAAAGACTCGGACTGGAAAAGTGGAAACCCAGCATCTGGCTTGCCCCTCCGTATGTATCTAGAAACATAAATGAAGGATCTTGTAAGCAAAATAAGTTGTAAGCATCAAAGGATATAATTTGAATGCAAATCACGAATAGCACACACTCAATTTTTGTGGATCTGCATTTCAATGAGCAGAAGTTCTCAGAAGCATAAACGGATACGGTAATAAGCGAGTCATTGTTCTTATTGTAGAAGAGGCTGCGGATGACTTCATCAGGGCAGACATTCAAAAAGCAAATCCTCTCATTGGTTTCTGCAAGAAATTCACACAAAAGTTCAATCTCATAGACTTCCTGTAAAGATACGACAATGACTAACTAATGCGCAGTGGTAACAGTTATTCGCACCAAAAAAAAAACAAATTTCATAGTTATACAAAATTACAAATACGACAAGAACTAATAACTGGGCAACGACAAAACATCATTATCAATAGGAGGTTGCAGAAAATAAAGGAATGTCAAAAGATCTACCACGTGAAATATCATACATTGCCAGCAAACAACAAAAGTCATGCAACAGTCAAAATAAACTTGTTGTACATACATATACAGAGGAAAGCATTACATGAACGAAGGGTGATGAAAAACAGTTATGTGCAGTTGCCGATCATGAATGTTCAATTTTATTCTTAAGAAAATAACCCTAAAACCATTCAGTCATTCATGATGCTCGCAACATCTACGATGCAATGCAAGCAGCCAACATTGTGTGTGATCTGTTTAGAAAAATTGCAGATTCTTCCAAACCCACAATCCTTTAGTACTATAGCACCACTACTTAACAACACTAGGACAAAGGCAATTCACACAGCATAAACAAAACAAAAGCCATGGTTTTTATACAAATATGACAAGGATTAACATATGAGTAATGGACACTGGCAATTCACACCCAAAAAAATAACAATAATAATAACAAACAAAAGTTACAATTTTTACACAAATATGACAATCTCAATATTCGGGTAATAGGCACAGGCAATTCAAGCATACATAATTTATTTTTATTAAAAAGAATAGTTACAATTTTTACAATGATTAAAAAAAGGGTAATGGGTAATGGGCAATGGCAATTCATACATAAAGGAATGAAAAGATACGATTTTTACACAAACCCCAGAACGATTGATGAAAGGGTAAGACGGGTCAATGGCAATTCACACTTTAAAATACAAAAAAAAAAGGGAAGGAGAAAGATGGAATGAAAGGGTTTACCTCTACTAAAAGCAGCACACAAACCAGAATGGTAGAGAGCAAATAAGAGGTTTTTGGCAGCGACGATTTCAACAACTTTAGTTCTTCTCATCAAGAAGGGCAAAAGGGAAGAGCGAGACTTGGAATCATGAGTCTCGAATTGATGAGTCAAGCGCATGGTGCGGAATCTGTGAGGGGCAGTGGCGGAAACGAAAGAACGATGGGGTTTGGAACAAATCTCGCGGCTCTGAAGCTTCTTGATGACACTGTCGTTGTTGATGTTAAGGTTGTTGATGTTCATATCATCGTTGCTGTTGTTGTTGTTACCATTCCCATTACCACTTCCTCTCTTGCTTGCCACTATGCGTCGACCACACCAACCTCCATGCCTCATTCCTTCCATTCTCAACACTTCACCAAAATCTTCTTCGCTCCTTCAGCATATATCGTTCTTACACAACATAACATAATAATAATATTAGTTTTTTTTTTAATAAGTGCAGCCTTTAACGATAAATCAAAAAAAAAAGATTTTATAAAAGGTTTATCTGACTTTTAAAATATTAGGCCGTGTTTGGATTTGGACTTTTGAAAATATTTTTATTTTTATTTTTTAATTTTAATACAGAACTGTATCCTGTTTTGTATTTTCATTTTCTGTTTTTTACTATTTTCAATATAAATTTTTGAAAACAGAAAATATAATGACAATTTTGTAATTAAAACTAAAAAAAAAACATTTTCACAATCCAAATGAGACTTTAATCTGTAACTGTAAAAAAGAAAATATTAATTTTGTATGAGAGACAAGAAATTAAAGGTGTATAAAGTTTTTATTATAAATTGTATTTATTTTTTTTTTAAATCACATAGTGTAACACTGAATTCTTGTTATATGAAAATTTTGTTATTGTTTGTAAATTGTTATGATTAATGGAATGTTTTGTTTGCTTTCTGACTGTATGATAATTCTAAAAATTTTGAATGATTCGTTCATACCTTCGAAAACTTGTAAGGCACCGTTTGGTTATTAAGTTGGGTTGGTCAAATAAATCCTACGATCAAACGGAGTTTTGACTGTCTCAAATGGCGTGAATGATCAATATCAACCCTTAAATTTCTCTATTTCCCCAACTTCGTTTCCCCAACTGGAAACCAAACAGACCCTAAAATGGTCCCTAGGTCTAATTCTTAAAAAATTACAACTTAGTTTGGACTAAAATACAATAAACTCTCTAAATTCTAAATGGACCATTTTACACTTAATAAATCATATTAGATCCTAAGATAAAGGTTCAACTCATTCTAAGACAAAATTACACTTAATTTCACACCATTAAGGGTATGTTTGGTTTGCAGTTGGGGAAACGAAGTTGGGGAAATGAAAAAATTTAAGGATTGATATTGACCATTCACGCTGTTCGAAACCGTCAAAACTCTATTTGACCATAGGATCTATTTTTAGGGTTGGTCAAACGGGCTCTAAAACTCCTAAAACCTTCACTAAACATTTGTATTTGCATGTGATAACAGGTTTTGATAATGACAATGGAAACAAGCAATGGGAAGTCTTCAAATCAAAAACAATTAGAGATTTCATATAAAAGAGGAAAATGATCTCACAAAGGTTCAAGAGATGAAGAAACAAATGAATCAAACAAAAGGAAAGCAACCATGCATCATTAGATTCAAATGGATGACCAACAGGCATGAGAAAATGTCAAAATGAAGAGCCTGAATCGATTCAAGCACGAGTGAATCGATTCACAGCCCTGGAGGTCATAAAAATGAGAAACAGAATGGGTTGAATCGATTCACCATGACCCTGAATCGATTCACAGCCCTGGAAGTCACTAAGACTGCAAACAGTATGTCCTGAATCGATTCACAAGGACCCTGAATCGATTCACACGATGCTGACAGACCAAGAACCCAAAACAGAATGCTCTGAATCGATTCAAACAAAGCTCGAATCGATTCATTCGACTCTGGTACTCCAAAATGCATAAAACAGAACACTCTGAATCGATTCAAGGATCTACGAATCGATTCACAAAGTGGGAAACACCACTAAATAGACAAACTTAAGTGGAAAACAAGCACTCAAATCCCACTATACGCAGAGCCATCATCTTGCAACGGCTAGGGACTCCTCAACAACTATCTTGGCTCTATAAATGCAAGAAGAACACAAGCACAACAAGCAACCAACAAGAACCAAGAAGCAACAAATCCTTAGCTCTATTTTTGTGCTTTGTAAGCCTATTTCTTGCATCTCATACTTCACTTGTATATCCTCTCATCTTGAGAGTTAGAACTTGGGAGAGCTTTTCATTTGTATATTTGCTCTATTGAGAGAGTGTATTGATTGTAAACAAACACCAAACACACAAGTTATTCACTCTAGGTTGAGTGGTTGTTCACTCTAGGTTGAGTGGGTACAAAGGTTGTGGACTCAACCTTTGGGATATTGTGAGATTGAGAGATTGGGTGGGTTGCCCTTATACTTGTGAGGATTGGGTTCTTGAGTGTGGGACACTAGGAAGCCGCAATTGCTCAAAGTTGTATCTCTAGTCTACAATAGTGGAAAATCCTCTAAGTGGGTTGCTTAGAGGCGAGACGTACACCGGATTGGGTGGAACTCGTTACATCGGTTTGCAAGCTTCTCTTCCTTACTCTTTTACTTCCATATATTGCATATTTGCTGATTGGTATTGTTTGGTTAAGAAGAACACACTTGAACTTGCTTAATTTGCTTTACTTTAGATATTGCACACCAAGTGTTTGCTAAATTGCCTCAACAATACTTACCTCTTGTAGTGCATTGCATATCATTGTTACTTGCTTTCACTTGCACAATCTCATAAACTTGGTTATAGAAATCAATTTCAAAGGCATTCCAAGCAAAAGTTTTATAACTCAATTCACCCCCCCTCTTGAGTATTGAGGCCACTTGAACAACAAGTGGTATCAGAGCTTGACTCTTGATAGATCAAGCTTAACAGCTTCAAGAGATTAAATGGCCTCAAGTTCTCAAAATGTTTTTCCCGAGGGTGGTGCGATAAATAGACCTCCCGCTTTCAATGGGGAAGGGTATGCGTTTTGGAAAGAAAGAATGAAAATCTTCATTCAATCAATTGACTTGAGAATATGGAATACCATTGAAAATGGTCCCTATATACCGATGCATACTATAGATAGCAAGAATGTTGAAAAACCTATAGATGAATGGACAAGCGAGGAAGAAAAGAAAGTCCAATATGGCTACAAGGCCAAAAATCTTATTACTATGTCTTTAGGTCAAGATGAATTTTTTAGGATAATGACATGCCAAACTGCTAAGGAAATGTGGGATACTCTTCAAGTAACCCATGAAGGCACTAATGATGTAAAGGACTCAAAGATTAGTACTCTTACTAGTCAATATGAATGCTTTAGATTAAACTCTCATGAATCGATTGTTGATATGCAAAAAAGATTTACTCTCATCATTAATCAACTCATTACACTTGGAAAGACTTACACTAACAAAGAACTCATTCATAAAGTGTTAAAAAGTCTTAACAGAGAATGGCAACCGCTAGTTACCGCCATCAAACAATCTCCTAGCATAAACGAAATGTCTCTCGCCACTTTATTTGGTAAGTTGCAGGAACAAGAACAAGAGCTGAAAGAATTAAAGATGGCGGAAGAGGAAGAAAAATCTTCCAAGAAAAAGGGTCTTGCTCTCAAGGCTACTTCCACAAATGAAGAAGAAGAATCCGGAAGTGAACTTGATGAAGAAGAAGAATTTGGACTATTTGTGAAACGCTTCGGGAAATTCATGAAAGGCAAACGCTTCCAAAGAAGCTTCAAAAGCTCAGGTAAGAAACCTATCACTAAAGAAAACTCTTCCTCACCCAACTGTTTTGAATGTGGCAAGGAAGGGCACTTCAAAGCCGATTGTCCAAACCTCAAAAAGAAGGGCAAGGACAAACAAAGAAGAAGAAGAGCCTATATTGCTTGGGATGAGAATGATGTGAGCAGCTCCGACGACTCGGAAGATGAGCAAGCCAATCTTTGCTTAATGGCAAATCATCAAGAAGAAGATAACGAGGTAAATCTTCTTGACTTAGATAAAAATGAGCTGTTAGAAGCATTTGAAGAATTGTATGATAAATTCACAAAAATCTCTAGTAAACTCAAAGCATCTAGGAAAACTAGTGACACTCTAGAGATGCACCTTATGGAAGTTTGCAAAGAGAATGAATGTTTAAAAGAAGAATTGAAAAATGCTCAAATATGTTCCATTAGTAGACCTTGTAATTTTGCTAAGAAATGTGTAGATCTAGAAAATAAAGTCCTAGATCTAAACAAAACCTTAGAGAAATTCACTAATGGAAGAGATAATTTGAATATCCTTCTTGGGCAACAAAAATGCATGTTTAGTAAAACCGGCTTAGGATATGATCAAGAACATAGTAATCATAAAATGGAGAAGCACTATAAAAACTTCTTTGCATCACCAAGCAAATCCTCCTCACCTTTTATGAAATGCAATCATTGTGGTACCAAAGGACATAGTGCTTATAAGTGTAGTGTTAGGAAACTAGGACCAAAGGTCTTAAGAAAGGTGTGGGTTCCCAAAGGAACATCTCCACAAGCTAACCTTAAAGGACCCAACATAAAATGGGTACCTAGTTCTCTAAAATGATTTTGTTTTGTAGGTATGCTTCAAGGCAAGCAACACCCATTGGTACTTGGATAGTGGGTGTTCCAAACATATGACGGGAGACAAAAATAAGTTCATATCACTTACTCCACGAAGCAAAGGATTTGTCACTTATGGAGACAACACAAAGGGAAGAATACTTGGAATCGGAAATGTCGGTAAGAACTCTTCCACCTCCATAAATGATGTTTTATATGTTGAAGGACTAAAACATAACTTGCTTAGCATTAGTCAATTATGTGACAAGGGCTATAAAATTGTTTTTGAATCAAATGGTTGCATAATTGAAAATAAACTAAACAAGGAGATAAAATTTGTTGGTCAAAGAGTAGATAACATTTACATGATTAATCTAGATTGTCTTGCTTCAAATGATGTACAATGCTTTATAACTAAAGAGGATGAATCATGGCTTTGGCATAGAAGAATCGCTCACATTCATGTAGACCATTTAAATAAACTTGTTTCAAAAGATTTAGTCATTGGTTTACCAAAACTGAAATTTGAAAATAAATTCTGTGACGCTTGTCAAAAAGGAAAACAAGTAAAGGCTTCTTTTCAAGCAAAAAATATTGTTTCAACAACAAGACCTTTACAGCTTTTACATATGGATTTGTTTGGACCTTCGAAAATCAAAAGTTTTGGTGGAAACTATTATGGTCTAGTAATTGTGGATGATTACTCTAGATATACATGGACATTGTTTCTTACTCATAAACATGAAGCATATCAAGCATTTAAGAAACTTGCCAAGGTTATCCAAAATGAACAAAACTTAAAAATAGCATCCATACGAATGGATCATGGGGGAGAATTTGAAAACCAATCTTTTGAAAAATTTTGTGAAAAGTTTGGCATTGAACATAATTTTTCGGCTCCAAGAACTCCACAACAAAATGGAGTAGTTGAAAGGAAAAATCGATCTTTAGCGGAGCTTGCAAGAACTATGTTGAATGAAGCAAATATTTCAAAACAGTTTTGGGCCGATGCCGTGAACACCGCGTGTCATGTTATGAATCGTTGTTTGATAAGGCCTATATTAAAGAAAACCCCCTATGAACTTTACAAAGGACGAAAACCAAATATTTCCTACTTTCACATTTTTGGATGCAAATGCTTTGTCTTGAACAATGGAAAGGAAAATCTTGGTAAATTTGATGCAAAATCTGATGAAGCAATTTTTCTAGGTTATTCATCTACTAGTAAAGCATATAGACTCTTTAACAAACGGACTTACACAATTGAAGAGTCCATACATGTTAAATTTGATGAACTTAACCAAAATCCTCCGAGAAAGGAAGTTGATGATCTTGTAGGTACCTTCCAAGAAATGAACTTACAAGACAAAGAAGAAGAAGTCAACAATGATGGAGGTGCAACACAAATAGAGACACAACAAGATTGGGTAACATTGAAGGATCATCCCTTGGACAAGATTATTGAAGAAATAACCAAAGGGGTAAGTACTCGAAACGCCATTAGAAATGCATGCAATCACTTGGCTTTTGTATCCCAAATAGAACCCAAAAATATTGATGAAGCCATTATTGATGAACATTGGATGTTGGCCATGCAAGAAGAGTTAAACCAATTTGAAAGAAATGAAGTTTGGGAACTTGTGCCAAGACCCAATGATCATCTAATAATAGGCACCAAATGGGTTTTTAGAAATAAGTTAGATGAAAACGGTATAATAACTAGGAACAAAGCTAGACTAGTTGCAAAGGGATACAACCAAGAAGAAGGAATAGACTATGAAGAAACATATGCTCCCGTAGCTAGGTTAGAAGCCATTAGATTATTGCTAGCTTTTGCATGTTGTATGGATTTCAAACTGTATCAAATGGATGTCAAAAGTGCGTTCTTAAACGGCTACATTCAAGAAGAAGTCTATGTAGATCAACCTCCCGGTTTTGAAAATCATATATTTCCAAATCATGTCTTCAAATTGAGAAAAGCCTTATATGGTTTGAAGCAAGCTCCAAGAGCTTGGTATGAAAGATTAAGCAAATTCCTTTTAGAACACAACTTTGAAAGAGGAAAGGTTGATACTACATTGTTTATAAAACGCAAACACAATGACATCCTCTTGGTACAAATTTATGTAGATGACATAATATTTGGTGCTACTAATGAAAATCTTTGTCAAGAATTTGCCAAGATTATGCAGAAAGAGTTTGAAATGTCCTTGATGGGAGAACTCACCTTCTTTCTCGGACTACAAATAAAACAAGCCATTGATGGAACGTTCATTAGCCAAACCAAATACTGTAAGGAACTACTTAAAAGGTTTGGAATGGACAAGGCAAACGAGATAGCTACACCTATGAGCACATCCTGCTATCTAGACAAAGATGAAAAGGGTAAGGACATTGAAATCACCAAATATCGAGGTATGATTGGATCCTTACTGTATTTAACTGCGAGTAGACCTGATATTATGTTTGCGGTATGCATGTGTGCTAGATATCAAGCATGTCCTAAAGAATCACATTTGACTGCCGTAAAAAGAATTTTGAAATATCTTGTGGGTACTCAAAATGTTGGTTTATGGTATCCCAAAGGCGTTGAATGTAATCTTTTAGGATATTCTGATTCCGACTTTGCGGGGTGTAAGCTTGATAGAAAAAGCACTAGTGGTACATGCCATTTGCTTGGTAGTTCCCTTGTTTCTTGGCATAGCAAGAAACAAGCAAGTGTTGCATTGTCAACAGCTGAGGCAGAATATGTAGCAGCTGGTAGTTGTTGTGCTCAAATTCTTTGGATGAGACAACAACTTCTTGATTTTGGTATTTCCTTGAACAAAGTCCCCATTAAATGTGATAACACTAGTGCCATTAATATCTCGAAAAATCCAGTAATGCACTCTAGGACCAAACACATTGAGATTAGGCATCACTTTATTAGAGATCATGTGTTAAAAGGGGATTGTGTGCTTGAACATGTTGAAACCTCTAGGCAACTAGCAGATATTTTCACAAAACCCTTGGCTAGAGAGCAATTTATTTACATTAGAAGAGAATTGGGTATTCTTGATATGACAAATTGTGTTTAAGTGATCACTTCATCTTGTGTATTGGTTGCATGACACCTTTACTAGTGATTAATGCAAAAGAACCTCATGGAAATGGAGATTTAATGATCCTATATGGAATTCCTCATGCCTTGAATATATTGGAATGGAAAGAAATAAATTTTGAGTGAAACAGCCCTTCGAATCGATTCAGCACCCCCTCGAATCGATTCACAGACCTGTTGGTTCAAAAATCCTCAAAACAGTATCGTTCGAATCGATTCACACTCCCCTTGAATCGATTCAAACACCTGATGGTCCATATTCCCTCAAACAGAGAGGTTCGAATCGATTCACAGCATACTCGAATCGATTCACGTGTCTGACCCTTTCATTTCTCTCAAATCAGTAACGTTCGAATCGATTCACAGCATTCCTCGAATCGATTCACGCGTCAGTTACTGCATATTCACGCTGATAAATTCACACACTCCCTCATTTAACTCTTCCACTATCTCCCACTCTCTCTTCTCAAACTTCTCAACTTCTAATCTCTTCAACTTCTTCTCCAAACCTTCCACTCAAATCCTTCATCTTCCATGGCTTCCTCCTCTCAACCTCGCAAGAAACAACGTGCAAACACCGCTGCAGCCTCCATGCCTCAACACTCTGATTTATCTAGATTATTCACTACCCAAAAGGATCTTGAAAGGTACCAATCTTCATTCTCTGAGAAACATCTCATTTCTGCCCATTGGCTTGATCTCCCATTCTTTGAAGCATCTGGACTTCCTCTACTCACCACCTTACATCAACAAGAGCTAGTTGGCCTCATGGCTCTTGAGGAAGTAGCAATCTACCCCGAACTCATTCGTGTATTCTACTCCACTTTACGCCTTCAAGATGCTCGCTATATTGCCCGAGTGAAAGGTAAGACTATCATTCTTGATAATGAGGTAATGAATCAAGTTGGCTTACTCCCTCTTAGCAACGCTTCCTTCCATGGCAAAGAACCTCCTCTTGCATGGAATTATAATCCATTGGAGGCAAGAGCTTTCTTTAATCTTGCAGGTCCCTCGAGCACGGTTGGCACCTTAAGTCTCCATCACCGCCTCTTGCACTTTGTCCTTGTCAAAATTCTCCTCCCCTCCGGTGGAAATTATGCAAGGCTAAATGAGGCCCAAATCTTGCTGCTCTGGGCAATTGTCAATGAGAAAGACATAAATTGGATTGACTTGGTTAGGCATCACATGGTTGAAGCCCAAAACCTCGCTCATCTTCCATATGCCATACTCATTACCAAATTGCTCCACCATTTTAAAATGGACTTGAAAAATGAGATCAAGGAAGTGGTCGGTCCCAAAGCACCTATTGGCAAATCTCATCTCACTAAGATGAATATTGTGGAATACCAAGGCAGGTGGCAATTTCTTAGGCGTCCTCGACATGAAGTTGAAGATGACGCTCCTCCTCCTCCTCCTCCACCCGCTGCTACTGATGATCTTTTCACAAGACTCACTGCTCACCTGGACCAGCGCCTTAACTCCATGGAAGCAAACATCCACACTCGACTGGACAGGATTGAAGCAAACATGGAAGAGCGATACACGGAGCTTGCCACCCAGATATCCAGCATTCACTTCCTGCATCCATGACTGATCGTTACTTTTCTTTATTCCTTTTATTTTTCTCTTTCAGACTTGGTTGTTTACTTTGGTTTCTGTTTTGGTCAATTATTTGCACAACTATCTCGTCTTAGTTTCTTACTTTGCTATGTCGGTTGAACAATTATCTCGTTTTGTTAATTATTTTGGTTTATCTCAATTGCATTTGCCTGTGATTACTACTCGATTTACTGCGTACCTCCAACTTTTGTTTTTGATAATGACAAAGGGGGAGAGATGGAGAGATAGAGAGATAGAGAGCTACACGTGCGATACATGTGCGATATGATATATTTACGATATATGCGAATATGATACATATATATGAATGTGATACAGGTGTGACATTATTTCAACGCTTGAGATCATTTGATGGTTTTATTGAAAAACAAAGGGGGAGACCTACTTTCTTAAAAGAAATAATTGCTTAAAACAAACAGAGACATTAGTTTTCATGACTTGTTATTGGCTAATAAACACCCCAAGAGATGGCCATTGGTTGTCATCATCAAAAAGGGGGAGAATGTATTTGCATGTGATAACAGGTTTTGATAATGACAATGGAAACAAGCAATGGGAAGTCTTCAAATCAAAAACAATTAGAGATTTCATATAAAAGAGGAAAATGATCTCACAAAGGTTCAAGAGATGAAGAAACAAATGAATCAAACAAAAGGAAAGCAACCATGCATCATTAGATTCAAATGGATGACCAACAGGCATGAGAAAATGTCAAAATGAAGAGCCTGAATCGATTCAAGCACGAGTGAATCGATTCACAGCCCTGGAGGTCATAAAAATGAGAAACAGAATGGGTTGAATCGATTCACCATGACCCTGAATCGATTCACAGCCCTGGAAGTCACTAAGACTGCAAACAGTATGTCCTGAATCGATTCACAAGGACCCTGAATCGATTCACACGATGCTGACAGACCAAGAACCCAAAACAGAATGCTCTGAATCGATTCAAACAAAGCTCGAATCGATTCATTCGACTCTGGTACTCCAAAATGCATAAAACAGAACACTCTGAATCGATTCAAGGATCTACGAATCGATTCACAAAGTGGGAAACACCACTAAATAGACAAACTTAAGTGGAAAACAAGCACTCAAATCCCATTATACGCAGAGCCATCATCTTGCAACGGCTAGGGACTCCTCAACAACTATCTTGGCTCTATAAATGCAAGAAGAACACAAGCACAACAAGCAACCAACAAGAACCAAGAAGCAACAAATCCTTAGCTCTATTTTTGTGCTTTGTAAGCCTATTTCTTGCATCTCATACTTCACTTGTATATCCTCTCATCTTGAGAGTTAGAACTTGGGAGAGCTTTTCATTTGTATATTTGCTCTATTGAGAGAGTGTATTGATTGTAAACAAACACCAAACACACAAGTTATTCACTCTAGGTTGAGTGGTTGTTCACTCTAGGTTGAGTGGGTACAAAGGTTGTGGACTCAACCTTTGGGATATTGTGAGATTGAGAGATTGGGTGGGTTGCCCTTATACTTGTGAGGATTGGGTTCTTGAGTGTGGGACACTAGGAAGCCGCAATTGCTCAAAGTTGTATCTCTAGTCTACAATAGTGGAAAATCCTCTAAGTGGGTTGCTTAGAGGCGAGACGTACACCGGATTGGGTGGAACTCGTTACATCGGTTTGCAAGCTTCTCTTCCTTACTCTTTTACTTCCATATATTGCATATTTGCTGATTGGTATTGTTTGGTTAAGAAGAACACACTTGAACTTGCTTAATTTGCTTTACTTTAGATATTGCACACCAAGTGTTTGCTAAATTGCCTCAACAATACTTACCTCTTGTAGTGCATTGCATATCATTGTTACTTGCTTTCACTTGCACAATCTCATAAACTTGGTTATAGAAATCAATTTCAAAGGCATTCCAAGCAAAAGTTTTATAACTCAATTCACCCCCCCTCTTGAGTATTGAGGCCACTTGAACAACAACATTAATGGACCAATCACATTCCAAGTTTCTTCACTAAACCACTGATGAACCTGACAAATAGTACTCTCTCCCTCTCTTTTACACCTTACTCTCTCCACCAACATCATATTTCTAACACAAACTACTATTCATGCATCATGCAAAACACTATTCAATATCTTACAAAACCTAAACCACCACACATGGTGACTCTCTTGGAAAACTTTGACCAAGACCACCCTTGACTCTTCCTTACTCTCATAGTCGCACCATCACTAAAAGCCCATGGTTTTACGAAATTCCATTTCATAATTTTCTCATTAAAGCCATGTAGGAAAATAGTCATTGTAGTTGGTGTGGGAGGTGGTCTCTTATTTCCCTCACTCACCATGAACCTCTTCTCTTATAAATAGAGCCATACTCCACACATTTCAGCCATGTTGCATTCATTCCCTCTTCCTCTCCCAAAGTCTCTACTTTTCTCTTCTTAAAAAGTAAGACATTCTAACTTTTGTTGATGGAAGTAGCCTTTCTTCTTGGAGCAAGAAGAAGGAGTTCTTATAGCCTTGGAGCTTGAAGAATCAGCCTTCTTCCACTATCCATTTAGTCTCCATGAAAATCTTCAAAATATAGGAGAAGTTTATTTATTTTCTTATACTGTGAAATCATTAGGGTGGTGATGATTGCCTCACCATACTAGCTCATGAAACCATGGTTATGGACATGAACCAAACTTTTTATAAACTTAATATCTTTATGGAAATGATGGTTGGCGATTTCCAAGAAATGGTTTCAAAATGGTGTTGTATGATCAATGTATGCCTTATTAATGAACATGTTGGATCAAAATTAAATTTTATATGATTTTCACAAGAAACACTACCCAAAATGGAATAATATAATGTTCCAAGGTAATAAATGTTACCTATGACTATATTTTGAGGATATAAAAATATGTAATGTGTTCTAGACATCACAAAGTTTTCAACCATATCTTTCATGACCTTTTAAACGTTATATATTTTGATTTAAAAAGTTTTAAGAAACCTTAAAGTTAATGTTGCTGACAAAGCTGCATATTGGAACTATTCAAATAAAATACATTTTAATAAGACATATAACTCCCCCCTAAATTCAAACATGACAATAACGTTTAAAATATCAGCTTTCTTTGGGCATAAGTTTTATAAATTTTGAAGAAATTAATTTTCTATGATTTTTACAAAAAATAATATGCATGGTGTACCTACTCCCTGGGAGTTCTTGAGAAAACAAATTTTTATACCCTTTTTTATTTTTTATAAAATTTTATAAAAATATTATTTAAATTTTAAACATCATGAGTTACTCTATGTAAAAGTGTTTTCAATTTAAAAATGGTTCACTATTTTTCATGGAATTTATAAATCAGCCAAATTTTAAGATTATGTTGTTTGAGAAAAGTAAATTATATCTGATAGTTCAGAGTCAGACTTAGAAGGGGGTTGAATAAGTCTTAGTCTCTTTTGTAGAATAATGAACCTTTAACAACACAGGTAATCAGACTTATGATAACAGATGAATTAGAGCAAGGAAAAAGAGAACACCACGAATTTATACTGGTTCACTTCTAACACGGAAGCTACGTCCAATCCCTTCTAACTTGAAGGAATTTCTCTATTGTAAAATCTCGTCAATACCAACACCAGACTAGTGCCATAAGTATTATTGACTCCTACCACTTCTGACTTTAATCCAAGTATTCTTTCCACAAGCTACTCCTGACTTAAACCCAAATGTTATTTCAAAAGCCTCTTTAGGCCAAACTATTTCTCACTGAAACTAAAGCTGGTAACTTACCAGACCTCTCACACTAACTGATTTGAAAGTGTAAAGTATAGGAGTATCTATCAGAACTTAGTGTATCAAAAGATTACACAAATGTGAACAAATACACTAAGGCAAAGAAAGACAAAAGAGCCAAGATTTGCTTGGAGCAGAATAACGAAGAAGATCTTTATCTTTAAAAAGTAAGAAGAGATTAAAAGGATTTTTGTCACAGAGAATAAGAATTCTTGATAGGCTTCTCCTTGAAAAGTGGATCTCTTTAATCTTATATAGGTCACTTTGAGATAACCGTTGCTATTCTTGAAAAAAGATATGGACGTTGAAAATCCTCTGAAGGAGTTTGCTTTGAGGACATGTACTAAACCTTTGATATTCTGAAAGAATGGGCACGAGTTTGGTAACTTAGGAACTTCAATTTTTGCATGAAAGAGGCGCTCCTTGGTATCTTCATGAAATAAATATAATTGAGGGCTTTATTTCTTGTAGAAGTCACGCAAAGATCAATGCTGAAATCCTTTTGATTGTAGCGCCACATATTCTGGCTTGGTTCATCTTTTTTGACTTCAGCAGAGTTGTTACGTTGATTTCTTTGAAAAAATGTATTGGATGCTTTACTTGTTTGTCTCTTATCCTCTTTAATGATAAGCATATTTTCCTTGATAAGAGCTTGACTTCCAATGCATCATCAAATTAGATTTCAGAATGTTGTGATTTGTACTTTTGCAATAACGTTCTTTTTGTTAATTCATGATCTCCAAAAGTCTAAGATCTGATTTAGCTGAATCATAAGGCTGAGCGAGCTTGAATCAGACTTTTTAGTTAAAGTCGAAGTATTGACTTTTGATGGATCAAACTTTTGATCATATGGACTCCCCCTTTGATTTGTAACCTATGCACTTTATGTAGTTCGTGAAACACTTAATTAGACAGGTTAGATTATACAAAGGTAGACTTCATTAAAAACATTGATGGGTGTTATTAACAAATCCTGAGGTTTAGTGGTAATGATGTAACTTGAGGTCTGGTCCAAGTGTTAGTAACTTTTTCTTTTTAACCAGACATGTCCTCAACAATATCTTTACTATAAAAACTAGTTACTCATTGGATTTAAATTAAGAATACAAGAGTTTTGAATTATGTGCCTTTATATACATGTAATTCTATCTTTTCAAATGTTCATTTATCTTATTAACAACTATCTTAATAAACAAATCTTTAGCTTGCTCTAACTTAAAGAGTATAATAGTTTTGAAATTCCATGCTTATATATGATTTTACCTATATTATACATGTTTATATATTTACACTCATATAAGTATTTTCATTATTTAAAATCTAGTACTTACCTTATTTTGGGTCTTCAAAAGAATTAAAAGCTTTAGACTTTCAACCTTACCTATTCTATTTGAAATTGCTCCACCTTGGTTTCAAAATATAAAAGAGTGAACATTTTATATATACTTATATGTTTTTCTATCTTGTAACACCCCTCATTTTTTTGTGATTAGTCTATGGACTATGTGATAGATTTTTCTGTAACACCCCTCATTTTTTCTATCTATATTTTTTCACCATTTGCATTGCTATGTTCTATGTGCTAGATTTATTTGTGAATTAAATCAAGATTTCATAAAATAGAGTAATTATCTAAAAATAGAGATAAATAAATAAATTTTAGTAACAAGGCGGGAAATTTCTCAGTGTGGCAAACATGATACTCGATTTGGGTGTTGCTATGGTCTAGGCCTAAAGGACGACACCAAACCCTTGATATTTCTCGGAGAATGGTGGATGGTGGGGACTGGGCCAATTAATTGAGACTTGTGTCTATTCAATAAATTGAGAAAAACTCAAGTTCTGTCTCGTAGTCTATTGTGCATACTTCATCATTTTTTTGTGAATTTATGCTACAAGTGTCCGATTTGAGCGATTCTTATCTCAAAATCTCCGCAACGGAATTTCCTACGATTCTTATGAAGACCTCAAATGTAACACCTCTATTTTTACTTTTTATATTAAACTTTTGAAGGAATTAAATTATGGTTCTTTAGAACTTTTTAATCTACGTATTATTTATGATTTTTTGGATTTTTTTGGAATTTTTGAATTATTTTAATAAAATAATATATTTTAAATAATTTTAAATTCATATAAAGTGACTTAAAATTAAAAATATTTTAAAGAAAGTGAATTTAAATTATAAGAAAATTTCTAAAATCCATTTCAAGTAGACTTATCTAAAAATTATCGGTTTGAGAAAAATCTTGATTTTTTCCAATCGTTAAAAAATTAGGAACGTATCAATAAATTTTTATTAACAGAAAATTTTAGATTTTTAAAATTTAAACTTTATATTACTTATTATAAAATTAGTGAGGACTAATATAATATCGCTAAATTTCAAAAAGGACTCATTTTGAATATTTAAAATATACCGAGTGAAAGGTTACTATTTGGCTTAATAATTCAGCCGATATTTACTATGCAAAACACTGTGCATGTACGAAATTTTCAAAAGATGTACAGTAACAGGATTTAAATTTCAGAAAATGCACAATACTTTTATATTAAAATAATGAAATGCATAGTAATCTTCCTTCTTATAAATACCGAAGGAATTCTTCTTTAGAATTCACAATTTCAGATTAAGTTTTCTTAATATAGTAGTGTTAGTGATATAGTGGTGGAAGTAAGAGAGAGAAATAAATTTTTTGGAAGGAGGTTCTGCTAAAATTCTAAGGTAAGAATACGTGTCTCTTATATTTTTTAGAGTTATTTTCATATCGTTTTTAGAAATCTATTATTATACTGAAAATAATATTATTTTAAGTTACTATTCTGAATAGTAAAATACTATTTCAATAGTAAATTACTATTCAAATAGTAAATTACTATTTACTGTTACTATTTACATTTACTATTCACATTTTACTATTTACCATTACTTTTCACGATTCACTATTTACTGTTACTATTTATGATTTACTATTTACCGTTACTATTCACAATTTACTATTTACCGTTACTATTCATGATTTACTATTTACCGTTACTATTCATTATTCAAAATTTACTATTTTTGCTTTAAGTAGTAATCTTAATTTTCATCTTATGCCTATACTGAAATAAGATTGGTATTAATATTTCTAGAAATCGGAGGCGCAAAGCAAACTCTCTTTTAGTAACAATTCAAGGTAAGGGAGGGTGAGATAAGAATATAATATGAAAAGACATAAGAATAATGGGAGGAGTCCCCTACTCCTTTTAAATTTAATAATATTATTATTTTAAAATATTAACTCTTTAACTTAAAATTTATAATAAATTTTAAATTAAATATCTGATGTAACTAACTCTAACATACCTATGCAAGGACCTATACTTTTATAACCTATATGAATTGAACTATACCTATGCAAGGACTTGGACTACTATGACCCATATGGACTGAACTATACCTATGCAAGGACTGGATTATATGGACTTACATAGACCTATGCGAGGAATTGACTAAAAGGACTCAAATTGACTATATTAATAACCATTAGACTTTGAATTATAATATTTATAAATGATACTTTATTGACTTGATTAATTATTTTTATAATTGTTAATTATTTATGATTGTTAATTATTTATGATTGTTAATTGTGACGGATTAGAGAAATCGAGGATACATTAGAGGAGGCTTAATTTCGAGCCTTGGGATGAGAAGGTGTGAAAGAGTGCTTTAGGGGACCTGGGGTAGCTCCCTAGTGTCGGGTACTTTCACAATAAAAACTTTCTCAATCTGACTAGTCTCTAAGTGTTTCCATGCCAGTTGAGTTGTTCATATTATTATTATCCGGACTTATGGAACAGTGTAAACTTCTGGTTGGCCCAGTACAAATTAAAATTTAAGGGCCCACATATATAGGTAAGTTATGATGAAGATATTGCATAACATTCATGCATTCATAATTGATTGTGTATGTGATTGTGATTGTGATTGATATTATTATATATTAGTTTGTGAAAACCCTTTGTTGCTTATGTCTTATTCGAGAATATTATATTCTGTTTCTTACTCCTTTCTCTGTGTTTTTGTTTCATATATTTTGAATTGATGGTTCAGAGGGAAGGATTGAAGAATCTCAGCAATAAATATAGCACGTTTTAGAAAGGGAGCTCGGTATGAATATCGTGGTCCATTGAATAAATAATGTTAATAAGTAACTGCTTCTGGGCCATGGAGTTTCCCCTCTTTCTTATAATGTTTAATGTTTATTTTCTTCGGAAGAATGTACAATTACTTTATAAAGTTTTAATAATATTTATGAGGTATTTCAGAAATAATGTATGTAATTTATTCCGATAGTTTCTTTTTAACAATCATATTTTGAAAAAAAAAGTTTACAAATTTTCTATAATTTATTAAGGTGTAACAGAGGGTGTTACAAAGTGGTACCAGAGCAGTTAATCCAATAGGCCTGGGGAAAAGGTCTATCTTGCTTTATCTGTAAACTCTGTGTAGGTAATAGAAAATAGAATATCTGACTTAGTAGTAACTATGATTGATGTGACAAATCTCTGTTACTGTGAGACAGGAAACTAATGACCGGAAACGATCCTGCTAGAGTTGTAGAATGCTTAATCAATGCAATAGGAGCACATGAAGGTCAAGGTAATGATACTTTGAGAAGGTTAGACCTTTTTGAAAAGCGCAATCCACCTCGTTTCAAGGGAGGATATAACCCTGATGGAGCACAAACCTGGATTCAAGAGATAGAGAAGATCTTTCAAGCATTGCAATGTAATGAAGCTGATAAGGTAGTCTTTGCTACTTATGCCTTATCTGAGGATGCCGAACATTGGTGGGATAGCATGCGTAGACAATTCAAAGTCAACGACATGGAGATCACTTAGGATTATTTCAAGGATATGTTTCTGGAGAAATACTTTCCAGCTGATGTTAAAGAGAAAAGACAATTCGAATTCCTGTCGCTGACCTAAGGAAATATGACTGTTGGAGAGTACGCATCCAGGTTTGAAGAGCTATCTCGTTTTCATTCTCACTATAATTATGCTACTAACGAAGGTGATCGATGTGCAAAGTTTGTAAATGGATTGCGGCCAGAAATTAAGGAAGCTATACGAATGCTGGAAATCCGTAAATTTTTTGTATTAGTAAATCACTGCAGGATCTTTGAAGAGGATCATAAGGATAGAATGATCAAAAGTCGTGAACCCATTCATAAGACGGGAGAAATGAAAAGTGGAGGACCTCACCATCACCAAAGAAGAGACTTCAGGAGAAATAAGCCTTACCAAGCGTCATTTCACCGGTTTGGAGCAGCATCTATTCCTAACAGACACCAAGCTTCAACTAGAAGCTATTACCCGACATCTGCACCAAATTTTAAATGTTTTATCTGTGGAGGACCCCATTTGAAAAGGGATTGTCCTAAAAACACTTATGTTTGTTTTAAGTGTAACAAACCAGGTCATCTTATCAAGGATTACCCAGAGATAAAGAGAGAAAACCCTGAGGTGCGAGTACAAACATAAATACTCAAGGAGGCGTGCACAGTGCAGTCGGAAGGCCGAAGGCAAAAGGAAAGGTTTTTGCAATCACTGGAGAAGAAGCATCTCATTCTGATTCCATGGTGGAAGGTAAGTGTATCATTAATAAGATTCCTTTAACTATTATGTATGACTCAAGTGCATCACATTTCTTTATTGCCAATGACTATGTAGAAAAACTAAAATTACCTGTGATAGAACTGTGATTTGACTTATCTATACATACTCCTGGAAACAATCCCATTGTCACTTCTAAAGCCTGTTGGAAATGCCCTATTGTCATAGATGGTAGGGACTTTAAGGCTAATCTTTTCTGTTTACCGTTTTCTGGCTTAGAAGTTATTATTGGGCTAGATTGGTTGTCTGACAATCATGTTCTAATAGATTTTCATAATAAAACCATAATGTTTAAAGAACCAGTGAATTTGAATCCTGAGGATTCGAGATTTCTAACCGCCAACCAAGTGAGTGCCTCTTTAAAAGGAAGGGCTCAAGGATTCATGCTATTGCTTTCAACGAAAGGAGAGCAAGAATCAAAAATAAAAAATCTGCCGGTTGTGTGTGAATTTCCTGATGTTTTTCCTAAAGATATCCCTGGTTTACCCCCAGAAAGAGATGTGGAATTCGTCATTGATCTAGTACCTGGAGTTGGACCCATTTCAATTGCACCATACTAAATGTCACCTCTAGAATTAGTAGAGTTGAAGAAACAACTTGAAGAGATGATAGAGAAGCAGTTTATACGACCCAGTGTATCCCCCTGGGGTGCACCAGTATTGTTGGTTAAGAAAAAGAATGGTAGCATGAGGTTGTGTGTAGATTATCAGCAACTGAACAAGGTGACGATCAAGAACATATATCTTTTTCCAAGGATTGACGACTTGATGGATCAGCTGCGTGGTGCCACGATGTTCTCCAAAATTGATTTGAGGTTTGGATACCATCAAATAAGGGTGAAGAAAGAAGATGTACCAAAAACTGCTTTTAGAACACGCTATGACCATTACGAATATCTAGTAATGCTTTTTGGTGTAACTAATGCACCAGCCGTATTCATGGATTACATAAATAGGATTTTTCATCCATATCTAGATAAATTTGTAGTGGTGTTCATTGATGATATATTAGTGTACTCTAAAAGTAGAGAAGAACATGTTGAACACTTGAAGATTGTGTTAGAAATCTTGAAAAAAAAACAATTGTATGCAAAGCTGTCAAAGTGTGAATTCTGGTTGGAAGAAGTGAACTTTTTAGGACATGTAATTAGTAAAGGAGGAATAGCTGTAGACCCTTCCAAGGTGGAGGCAGTTTTAAAATGGGAGAGACCAACCATGATCACTGAGATTAGAAGTTTCTTGGGCTTGGCTGGATACTATAGGAGATTCATTGAAGGATTTTCAAAGCTAGGATACCCACTGATCAAGTTAACACGGAAAGAACAACCTTTTATGTGGAAGACACAATGCGAGAATAGTTTCCAAGAGCTGAAAGATCGACTTACTTCTGCGCCGGTGTTAGTACTCCCCGATCCACATCTAAGTTTTGAAGTTTACTGTGATGCGTCTAAATAAGGACTAGGAAGTGTACTCATGCAAGACAAGAAGGTTGTAGCCTATGCGTCGTGCTAATTAAGGCAACATGAGATTAACTACCCTACCCATGACTTAGAGTTAGCCGCTGTAGTTTTTGCCTTAAAGATTTGGAGGCATTATCTATACGGTGCAATATTCGATGTGTTTAGCGATTATAAGAGTCTCAAGTATTTATTCAACCAAAAGGAGTTAAACATGAGGCAACGGAGATGGATGGAATTCTTAAATGACTATGACTTTGAGTTATAATACCATCCTGGAAAAGTGAACGTAGTAGCTGATGCTTTAAGTCGAAAGTCTCTATATGCGTCCACAATGATGATTAAAGAGTTGGAATTGATAGAGAACTTCAGAGATCTTAACCTAGCAGTAAAGGTTAATGCTAACAGCTACAGATTAGGACCGTTGCAAGTGACAAGTGAATTTCTGATGCAAATTTTAGAGGCTCAACGAGAGGATGAATTCCTGCGAGAGAAGAAAGAACTCTTGAAACAAGGAAAAGAAGTCGAGTTCAATGTGGGAAACGACCAATTGTTGAAGTATAAGGATCGAGTGTGTATCCCTAATCAAGAGAAGTTGAGGAAAGCAATTCTGGAAGAAGGCCACAAAAGTTATATGAGCATTCATCCCGGAGCTACTAAAATGTATCAAGATTTGAAGAAGTTATTTTGGTGGCCTGGAATGAAGAAAGCGGTGGCAGAGTACGTGGCTGCATGTCTAATTTGCTAGAAGGTTAAAGTAGAACACCAAAAACCCCCTGGAATGCTACAATCAATGGAAATACCAGAATGAAAATGGGATAGCATTACCATGGATTTTGTGACTTCTCTACCTAAAACTCCATTAGGACATGATTCAATATGGGTAATAGTTGATAGATTAACCAAATCTGCCCACTTTATTCCTATCAATATTCATTACTCTATGGAGAAGCTGGCAAAATTATATGTCGAGGAGATTGTGAGATTGCATGGAATTCCTTCAAGTATCATTTCTGATCGGGACCCTTGTTTTACATCACAATTCTGGAAGAGTTTGCACAAGGCTTTGGGAACAAGACTGCGTCTAAGTTCAACATATCATCCTCAGACGGATGGACAATCAGAAAGAACAATCCAATCTCTAGAGGACTTGTTACGAGCTTGTGTGTTGGAGCATAAAGGAAGTTGGAATCAATTCTTACCATATGTGGAGTTTACCTACAACAAAGGTTTTCATGCTAGCGTTGGCATGGCACCTTTTGAAGCATTATATGGAAAAAAATGTAGGACCCCGCTATGTTGGTTTGAGACTGGTGAAAACTTGATGCTAGGACCAGAGTTGGTACAACAAACCACAGATAAAATCAAAATAGTTCAGGAAACGATGAAGGCAACACAGAGCAGGCAGAAAAGTTACTATGACAAAAGAAGAAAGCCGCTCGAATTTCAAGAAGGCGATCATGTATTCTTGAAAGTCACACCTACGACTGGGGTCGGTCGGGCAATGAAATCTTGAAAACTAACTCCTAGATTTATTGGTCCATATCAAATAATTCATAAAGTTAGTCTTCTTGCCTACCAAATAGCATTACCACCTTTTCTTTCTAATATCCATAACATTTTTCATGTGTCAAACTTACGAAAGTATATATCTAATCCTACACATGTTATTCAACCTGATGTCATACAAGTTAAAGATAATCTTACATATATGCACCACTAGTCAAAATAGGTGACAGAAGAATAAAAAAGTTAAGAGACAAGATAATTCCTCTTGTAAAGGTCATTTGGAATGAAATGAGAGGAGAAGATGCTACATGGGAACTAGAAACTGAGATGAAAGAGTCTCATCCTCATTTGTTTTAGTGAATAATGTCAATTTCGAGGACGAAATTTTCTAAGGGGAGTAGAGTTGTAACACCCTTATTTTTATTTTTATATTAAAATTTTGAAGGAATTAAATTATAGTTCTTTAGAACTTTTTAATCTACGTATTATTTATATTTTTTGGAATTTTTTTTGGAATTTTTGAATTATTTTAATAAAATAATATATTTTAAATAATTTTAAATTCATATAAAGTGACTTAAAATTAAAAATATTTATAAGAAAGTGAATTTAAATTATAAGAAAATTTTCTAAAATCCATTTCAAGTAGACTTATCTAAAAATTATCTGTTTGAGAAAAATCTTGATTTTTTCCTAATCGTTAAAAAATTAGGAATGTATCAATAAATTTTTATTAACAAAAAATTTTAGATTTTTAAAATTTAAATTTAAACTTTATATTACTTATTATAAAATTAGTGAGGACTAATATAATATCGCTAAATTTCAAAAAGGACTTATTTTGAATATTTAAAATATACCGAGTGAAAGGTTACTATTTGGCTTAATAATTCAGCCGACATTTACTATGCAAAACACTGTGTATATACGAAATTTTTAAAAGATGCACAGTAACCAGGATTTAAATTTCAGAAAATGTACAGTACTTTTGTATTAAAATAATAAAATGCATAGTAATTTTCCTTCCTATAAATACCAAAGGAATTCTTCTTTAGAATTCACAATTTCAGATTAAGTTTTCTTAATATAGTAGTGCTAGTGAGATAGTGGTGGAAGTAAGATAGAGAAATAATTTTTTTGGAAGAAAGTTCTGCTAAAATTCTAAGGTAAGAATACGTCTCTCTTATATTTTTTAGAGTTATTTTCATATCGTTTTTAGAAATCTATTATTATACTGAAAATAATATTATTTTAAGTTACTATTCTAAATAGTAAAATACTATTTCAATAGTAAATTACTATTTAAATAGTAAATTACTATTTACTGTTACTATTTACCTTTACTATTCATGTTTTACTATTTACCGTTACTTTTCACGATTTACTATTTACCGTTACTATTCATGATTTACTATTTATCGTTACTATTCACGATTTACTATTTACTGTTACTATTCACATTTTACTATTTACTGTTTCTATTTACTATTTAAAATTTACCATTTTTGCTTTAAGTAGTAATCTTAATTTTCATCTTATGCCTATACTGAAATAAGATTGGTATTAATATTTCTAGAAATCGGAGGCGCAAAGCAAACTCTCTTTTAGTAACAATTCAAGGTAAGGAAGGGTGAGATAAGAATATAATATGAAAAGATATAAGAATAATGGGAGGAGTCCCCTACTCCTTTTAAATTTAATAATATTATTATTTTAAAATATTAACTCTTTAACTTAAAATTTATAATAAATTTTAAATTAAATATCTTATGTAACTAACTCTAACATACCTATGCAAGGACCTGTACTTTTATAACCTATATGAACTGAACTATACCTATGCAAGGACTTGGACTACTATGACCCATATGGACTGAACTATACCTATGCAAGGACTGGATTATAAGGACTTACATAGACCTATACGAGGAATTGACCAAAAGGACTCAAATTGACTATATTAATAACCATTAGACTTTGAATTATAATATTTATAAATGATGCTTTATTGACTTGATTGATTATTTTTATAATTGTTAATTATTTATGATTGTTAATTGTGATCGATGATCTTATGATGTGGAGTTTAAGCATATAGCAAGCATGACGGAAAGCTAAAACTCAGTAAGAATTTTCTTACCTTACTCCTTAAATTCTAAGAAAAAGTATTATTTTATTTTTTAGTCTTTTATTTCTTCTTTGAAATTATTTTCATTGATTTTACTTTTAATCTTTAAAAATCTAGTATTTATTTCAAAAGAAGTCATTTTATGAAAATTAATTAATTCTTGAATTAAAGAAAAATTTTATAATTTTAAGTATTTGTTTTAATTTAAGAATTATTATCTTTAAGTAAAATAAAGTTTTTAAAAGGAAATTATTTTGTTTCAACCTAATAACTAAAGATATTTGGAAATAATTGAGATTTCTAAATTCGATATTGTTAAGATTCAATTTTTTTTAAAAAAAATATATGTAAATTTTTCTATGATAAGTATTGAGAAACTCAATTTTGGTGAGAATTAAAAACTGTACCAAATTTATTTCTGTGGGACAGAAATTCAGAGAATTGAGAAAATGTACAGTTTATTGAAATGATGTTGTAAACCTTTAAGGTATTTAATAATTGAGTTTCTAAAAGCCTTAACCAGCTAAATACACGAGTAGTTCATGCATCATGAATCATTAAAGTGAAATTAAATGATATTGTCTGGGACGGATTATAGAAACTGAGGATATATTAGAGGAGGCTTAATTTCGAGCCTTGGGATGAGAGGGTGTGAAAGGGTGCTTCAGGGGACCTGGGGTAGCTCTCTAGTGTCGGGTACTTTCACAATAAAAACTTTCTCAATCTGACTAGTCTCTAAGTGTTTCCATGCCAGTTGAGCTGTTCATATTATTATTATCTGGACTTATGGAACAGTGTAAACTCCTGGTTGGCCCAGTACAAATTAAAATTTAAGGGCCCACATATATAGGTAAGTTATGATGAAGATATTGCATAACATTCATGCATTCATAATTGATTGTGTATATGATTGTGATTGTGATTGATATTATTATATATTAGTTTGTGAAAACCCTTTGTTGCTTATGTCTTATTCGAGAATATTATATTCTGTTTCTCACTCCTTTCTCTGTGTTTTTGTTTCATATATTCTAAATTGATGGTTCAGAGGGAAGGATCGAAGAATCTCGGCAGTAAATATAGCACGTTCTAGAAAGGGAGCTCGGTATGAATACTGTGGTCCAATGAATAAATAATGTTAATAAGTAACTGCTTCTGGGCCATGGAGTTTCCTCTCTTTCTTATAATGTTTAATGTTTATTTTCTTCGGAAGAATGTACAATTACTTTATAAAGTTTTAATAATATTTATGAGGTATTTCAGAAATAATGTATGTAATTTATTCCGATAGTTTCTTTTTAACGATCATATCTTGAAAACAAAATTTACGAATTTTCTATAATTTATTAAGGTATAACAGAGGGTGTTACATCAAAGCCCAATTCCAATCACACAATTCCCAGTTTTTATTTCAAGAATTAAATCCAAAAATTCACCTAACAAGTGTACACCCTTCAGTATTTTACATGTAACTTTCTCTATAGTTATCAAAATCGAGTGATTCTTATCCTAAAATTATCATATTAAAATTCTCTACAATTATTATGCAGACACCAAAATCTAATTCCACACCCAGAAATCCCAGTTTTTATTTTAGTTTATTGACCTGTTAGTACGTGTCTCGTCTGGATAATCTTTAGTAAATCAAGCATAACTTTCGCCCTAGTTATTGGAATTTAATGTTCTTTAACTCGTTGGAAAAAGGTCAAAAAGATGTATAACTTTTATGTTTATCATTTTCCCAAATTCTCAACAGAACAATTTAGAAAATCTTGGACAAGTGACAGCTTCTCATTGTTAGACCTTATGATTCCACTACCACTTATTTTATTACTTAATTTCCACCCACCAGCCACTTAAGCCAGCTCCTATTGTCTAGATTTTCTACTCATCTTGCCTATATAAGAACAAGCCGTGCAAAAATCTAGAAAAACTTTATTCTCTCATTTGTTTCCTTGGCCAAGCTTCATAAGCTCTATTTTCTCTTATTTTCTCTCATTTTTCTCTTCATACTTCACCACCTATTCTATTCTTCCACTGTCCAGCAACCACCACCACCACATCAGGCCTTCTTTGGAGAGTTCAAGAGTAAGGAAAAGGCAAGCTTGGAAGCCACCCTTTCTTCGCCATAGCCAAGAGCACCATTTGAGGTAATGGAGAGTTTCTCTTACTTTTACTCTTAATTTTCTTGCATGCATAGGTGAGTAAGGGTCTCCCTAGGATCCTTACTCTAGTTATGGTTGAAAATATGGTTTTTCTCCTTGTTACCAAGGCTGGACAATCAAGCTTTCATGTTAGAAAAATGAGTTTTAATGGAGGAAAAACCTTTTTTTGGAATCATAACTTGGAATGGCTTTTTGGTGCAGAAAAATTCTTATTATAAACATACAATTCATAACACAATTATATCACACATCATGACAATAAAGTTTGATTGAAGGCATACCTAAAGACAAGCGATCCATGAATCCCAATAGTGAACGTGTACTACTTTCAATCTGAGTGCCTTATATTCAGTGTGTTACTGGCTTTGTGTGATAATCACCTAATGGGATAGTGATTATATAGGCAACCACAGATGAGAGCAGGAACCTCTCATTGGGCACATAAGATGGGCTAACCCATCACGGTCTATCCAAACAAAAAGCCCAATAGCTAAATCTGCTTATATACATAATATTTATATATTATATAATTAATCAATATAATATAGATATAATAATTTAACGATCCGGTCTGGATACCGGTCCCCAATGTTATGACGTCAGAATGACCTCTAAGGAGGGAAACCGGTGTCACAGTTCAGACGATGCCACACCGGATATCCATTGTACTTTCATCCGTTCTCATTCCATCAGACGTTCTATTCGTCCTCGCTACAACGAATGCTTCTTTCGTTCTTATTTCACGTCGATAACTGTTTGCTTCAGGGTCACTGTGAGATAGGAGTTCCTTATAGCTTATCAGCGAAGATACCCTGTATAGCGGAATGTGTCAATGTCAATTACCTCAGAGAGTAAGTACATGTGTCAGCGAAATATGCGGAAAAGTGATTGTCCTCCATCCTTATCACAGGATCGTACTCTGATAATTGACCTACCCCCCTGACACACTTTGAGTACTGAGCCACTTTGATTGACACACTTCACACGCTATCAGAGCCAATAGGCCTACTTGCATCCAACGATTCATTTCCTACGTTCAACTATAAATAGTATGATCAAAAACACATGCAAGGTTACGTTGTCCTAACTCACTTTTTTACTATTGCATTGCTTGAGTGTTCACTGAGTTCATACACTCTTCTAACTTGAGCGTCGGAGAATCTTCGTAGGTGGCACCACCTTTCGCCCCCTCTCAACGCGAAACGTCAGTGTGAAGGATCTCCAGGACAACAAGACCAGTTTCTCCCACTGAGAGATCGGATTATAACACCGGATACCCACTGTACCAGTGTGTAAACCCTAAAACACCTAAACTCTTGTGGCTGGTCCCACACCGGATCCTAGACCCCGGTTCAGACCAGTTCATTGGTACGCCCGGTGGGACACGTTAGAGTTATTCCCACTTTTCATAGAAGTTTGGTTGTCAAAATGGAAGGTGATGGACGTGATTTTGTTGATGGTCATGTGGAGGACATGACCCACCAACAGACTGGGAGGGGACTCGTCTTTGAATCTCCTGTTACCAACACTCGAAGGATGGTGCAAGTGCCAACCCCTGATCCTCGTGATGAGGTTATTAGGCAGCTCAGGGAGGAGTTGATGGAGTTGAAGCGGGAGAAGAGAGGAACTGGGGACAGGGTAACGTCCCACGCAGAAGAGGCTTGTAACACACCTATTTTTATTTTTATATTGAAATTTTGAAAGAATTAAATTATGGTTCTTTAGAACTTTTTAATCTACGTATTATTTATGATTTTTTGGAATTTTAGAATTTTTTTAATAAAATAATATTTTTTAAAATAATTTTAAATTCATATAAGTGACTTAAATTAAAAATATTTATAAGAAACTGAATTTAAATTATAAGAAAATTTTCTAAAATCCGTTTCAAGTAGACTTATCTAAAAATTATCGGTTTGAGAAAAATCTCTATTTTTTCCAATCGTTAAAAATTGGGAACGTATCAATAAATTTTTATGAACAGAAAATTTTAGATTTTTAAAATTTTAGCTTTATATTACTTATTATAAAATTAGTGAGGACTGATATAATATCGCTAAATTTCAAAAAGGACTCATTTTGAATATTTAAAATATACCGAGTGAAAGGTTACTATTTGGCTTAATAATTTTGCCTACAGTTACTATGCAAAATACTGTGCATGTATGAAATTTTCAAAAGATGCACAGTAACTAGGAATAAAAAATTCAAAAATACACAGTACTTTTATATTAAAATAATGGAATGCATAGTAAATTTTTTTCTATAAATACCAAAGGATTTCTTCTTTAGAATTCACAATTTCAGATTAAGTTTTCTTAATATAGTAGTGCTAGTGAGATAGTGGTGGAAGTGAGAGAGAGAAGTAAAATTTTTTGGGAGAAGGTTCTGCTAGAATCCTAAGGTAAGAATACTTCTCTTTTATATTTTTTTGGGTTATTTTCATATCGTTTTTAGAAATCTGTTATTATACTAGAAATAATATTATTTTAAGTTACTATTCTGCATAGTAAAATACTGTTTCAATAGTAAATTACTATTCAAATAGTAAATTACTATTTACTATTACTATTTACCTTTACTATTTATGTTTTTACTATTTACCGTTACTATTCACGATTTACTATTTATCATTACTATTCATGATTTACTATTTACTGTTACTATTCATGTTTTACTATTCACTATTCACTATTCACTATTCACTATTCAAAATTTACCATTTCTGTTTTAAGTAGTAATAATCTTCATCTTATGCCTGTACTGAAATAAGATTGGTATTAATATTTCTAGAAATCGGAGGCGCAAAGCAAATCTCTTTTGGGTAACAATTCAAGGTAAGGGGGAGTGAGATAAGAGTATAATATGAAAAGACATAAGAATAATGGGAGGAGTCCCCTACTCCTTTTAAATTTGATAATATTATTATTTTAAAATATTAACTTTTTAACTTAAAATTTTTAATAAATTTTAAATTAAATATCTGATCTAACTAACTCTAACCTACCTATGCAAGGACTTGGACTTTTATAACCTATATAAACTGGACTATACCTATGCAAGGACTTGGATTACTATGACCCATATGGACTGAACTATACCTATGCAAGGACTGGATTATATGAACTTACATATACCTATACGAGGAATTGACCAAAAGGACTCAAATTGACTATATTAATAATCATTAAATTTTGCATTATGATATGTATTAATGATATTTAATTGATTTGATTATGATTGATTGATTGATGATATTTAGTTATAATTGATAATGCTTGATTTTGATTGATGATTTTGTAATGTGGAGTTTGAGCATATAGCGAGCATGACGGAAAGCTAAAATTCAGTAAGAATTTCTTACCTTACTCTTTAAATTTTTATTATCTTTTATTTCTTCTTAGAAATTATTTTTATATTTAGAATAAAAAAATTAATATTTATTTTAGAAAGTAGATATTTTATGAAAATTAATTGAGATAATTAAATTTTGAATTAAAGAAAAAATTTTATAACTTCAAGTATTTACGGTTAATGATTTAAAGATTATTCTCTTTTAATAAAATAAAATTTTTAAAAAGAAAATTATTTTATTCCAACTTAATAACTAAAGATATTTGAAAATAATTGAGATTTCTAAATTTGATTTTGTTAAGATTTAATTTGAGAAAGATTATGTAAAGTTTTATATGAGAAAGTTTTTAGATATTTAAGGCTTAGAAACTCAAATTTCAGTGAGATTCAAAAACTGTACCAAATTTATTTCTATGGGACAGAAATTCAGAGAATTGAGAAAATGTACAGTTTATTGAAATGATATTGTAAACCTTTAAGGGATTTAATAATTGAGTTTCTAAAAGCCTTAACCAACTCAATACGCGAGTAATTCATGCATCATGAATCATTAAAGTGAAATAAAATGATATTGTCTGGGGACGGATTATAGAAACCGAGGATACATTAGAGGAGGCTTAATTACGAGCCTTGGGATGAGAGGGTGTGAAAGGGTGCTTCAGGGGACTTGGGGTAGCTCCCTAGTGTCGGGTACTTTCACAATAAAAACTTTCTCAATCTGACTAGTCTCTAAGTGTTTCCATGCCAGTTGAGCTGTTCATATTATTATTATCCGGACTTATGGAACAGTGTAAACTCTTGGTTGGCCCAGTGTAAATTAAAATTTAAGGGTCCACATATATAGGTAAGTTATGATGAAGATATTGCATAACATTCATGCATTCATAATTGATTGTGTATGTGATTGTGATTGATATTATTATGTATTGGTTTGTGAAAACCCTTTGTTGCTTATGTCTTAATCGAGAATATTATATTCTGTTTCTCACCCCTTTCTCCGTGTTTTTGTTTCACATGTTTTAAATTGATGGTTCAGAGGGAAGGATCGAAGAATATCGGCAGTAAATATAGCATGTTCTAGAAAGGGAGCTCGGTATGAATACCGTGGTCCAATGAATAAATAATGTTAATAAGTAACTGCTTCTGGGCCATGGAGTTTCCTCTCTTTCTTATAATGTTTAATGTTTATTTTCTTCGGATGAATGTACAAATACTTTATAAAATTTTAATAATATTGAGGTATTTCAGAAATAATGTATATAATTTATTCCGATAGTTTTTTTTTAACAATCATATCTTTAGTAAAAAAAAATTATGAATTTTTATATATTTTATTAAGGTGTAACAGAGGGTGTTATAAAGTGGTATCAGAGCAGTTATTCCAATAGGCCTGGGGAAAAGGTCTATCTTGCTTTGTCTGTAAACTCTGTATAGGTGATAGAGAATAGAATATCTGACTTGGTAGTAACTGTGATTGGTGTGACAAATCCCAGTTATTGTGAAACAGGAAACTAATGGCTGGAAACGATCTTGCTGGAGTTGTAGAACGCTTAATCAATGCAATGGGAGCACGTGAAGGTCAAGGTAACGATGCCTTGAGAAGGCTGGACCTATTCGAAAAGCGCAATCCACCTCGTTTCAAGGGAGGATATAACCCTGATAGAGCACAAATCTGGATTCGAGAGATAGAGAAGATCTTTCGAGCATTGCAATTTAATGAAGCTGATAAGGTAGTCTTCGCTACTTATGCCTTATCTGAGGATACCGAACATTGGTGGGATAGCATAGGTAGACAATTCGAAGTCAACGATGTGGAGATCACTTGGGATTATTTCAAGGATATGTTTCTGGAGAAATACTTTCCAGCTGATGTTAAAGAGAAAAGACAATTCGAATTCCTGTCGCTGACCCAAGGAAATATGACCGTTGGAGAGTACGCATCCAGGTTTGAAGAGCTATCTCGTTTTCATTCTCATTATAATGATGCTACTAATGAAAGATTCGGTGTGTAATATTTATAGACTCAGTGTTCCTTTCTCGAGGAGGCTGATGAATGTTATCATCCCTAAGCACTTGCAAACGACTCAGCCACTGTCAATCGGCAAGTACAATGGAGAAACTGATCCCACTAAGCACCTGGATGCTTATGTGTATGAAGCTATGTATCTGGGAGCTGATAAAGACGTCATGTGTAGGATGTTCCTAAGAACACTGACGGAAGAGGCTCTCAGCTGGTTCAAGAGCCTGCCCTCAGGATCCATAGATTCTTGGGAGGAAATGGCAGCTGCGTTTGAAAGCCATTTCGTCATCTCCAGGGACATCCCAAGAACTTCTCACACCTTGTCCCAGATAAGGAAAGGAGAGACCAAAACTCTTAAGGAGTTTTTGAAGAGGTTCTACAAGGAGGCTGCTTTGGTCCCCAACCTCACGGAGGCCATACAGCTCCACATTGTAGTGGAAGCTTTGCAACCTGGATCCGCTTTTGCCCTATCTTTGGCAAAGAGCCCCCCAACAACCTTCGAGGAGTTTCGAAGGAAAGCTTCCAAGTACGTGGGTATAGAAATGCATCTGGAGGCTACAGCAGCTAGAATGAAGCCTCCAGTACCCTCTCAACAGCCACGGAGGGAGAAGGAGAGGATAAGACCAGAGAAGCATACCTTCCGAGAGGACTTTGCAAGCATTCGACCTCATCAACGAGACAGGCGCGTCTCGTCTTTCAGTAACTATGCTCCTCTGAACGCCAAGCATTCCCAAATCATGAGGGAGGTTGGTTGGCCAACGCTCGGTGTTTTTGGTATAAGGAAGCCACCCCCAGTCAAAAGAATTGGTAACCCACGGAAATATTGTGCCTTTCATGAACAAACTGGTCATCACACAGACGAGTGCAAAGCGTTGAAGAATACGGTAGAGACCCTCATTAGGAAAGGAAAATTGAAGCAATATTTGTTCAGAGAAAGATCCTCTGACGAGCCTGATAAGATGGACAAAAGGGGGAGAGATCCAGACGATGAAGATGACAATAGTCGTAACCCAGTCAGGAAGTTTACTGCTGCCAAAAAATAGAAAGGAATGGTAATCGCTGAAGGAGCCCAGCAGAACAGCATGCCTCAGCAACAGAGGCAGGGCAGGCGTGAAGTGATTGAGATGATTGCTGGAGGATTTGCTAGAGGAGGAGCATTAATCACAGTCTGGAAAAATCACCACCGGATGATTTTGTCTGTCCAGGGCAAACCCAGAGATAACCGCCCTTTCAGGGGCCGTGTGGCAGCCCCGATGGTGTCATTTACCGATGATGACTTTGGCCCAACGATCCCAGGAGGAGACGACGCAGTGGTGATCATCGCTGTCATTGCTAACAAGGATGTGAAGAGGATCCTCGTTGACCAGGGAAGTTCTTGTGATGTGATTTTTTATAACTGTTTCAAAAGAATGGGTTTTAATGATGCAGATCTACAGCTGTACACATAAGAGCTCACAGCGTTTAATGGGGCGAAGTAACCTACTAAAGGGTATCTTGATACCCTCATTTCTTTTGAGGGAGAGCCTGGTGCGAGAACGGTAAAATCGAGAATTCTGGTGATCGATGTGGAATCCCCCTACAACGGGATTATAGGCCGTCCTACCCTGAATGCAATGGAAGAAATTGTGTCCACTCCTTACCTCTTGATCAAATTCATTGACAAGGACAACGGTGTGTCCTCTCTCCGAGGAGATCAAGAGATGGTTCGATACTGTTATAACCTGAGCCTCAACATGGTTAAGTTGGAAGCGTTTAATAAGAAGAGGAAGCTGAACGACAGAGGAACAACGGCTGGGTCTGTCAGTCTAATTGACTTGGACCCCAGGGCGGAATTGAAGATCGGCCCTCTTAACCCCTTAAAGCCCACACCGGATGGTGGTTCCAGGGACGTCGTCTTAGGAGATTCCCCAGAGAAGGTCACGCACATTAATGATAACCTGGAGGCAGGCATGGAGCAGCGTTTGTTAGCTCGCTTACAGGAGTTTAAGGACCTTTTTGTATGGACTGCAGCAGACATGCCTGAGATGGACCCTAATTTCTGTTGCCACAAACTTGCTGTTTACCCAGAAACGAGACCGGTGACCCAGAAGAAGAGGAGGTTAGGACCGGAGAAGCAGAAGGCAGCGTGTGAGCAAACAGAGGAACTGTTGAAGGCTGGTTTTATAAGGGAGATTCGTTATTCATCCTGACTTTCCAATGTAGTGATGGTGCAGAAAGCTAATGGCAAGTGGAGGATGTGCACGGATTATGTGGACCTTAACCGGTGTTGCCCCAAGGATCCATATCCTCTCCCAAATATTGATCGAATGGTAGATGACTCATCTGGTTATCAGTACCTCAGTTTCATGGATGCTTATTCTGGGTACAATCAGATTCCGATATGGGAAGGAGATCAAGAGAAAATGGTCTTTGTCAATGACCGGGGTGTTTTCTGTTACACCGTCATGCCATTTGGATTGAAGAACGCTGGTGCTACTTATCAGCGCATGATCAATCAAGTATTTGAAGGAATGCACACTAAACTGGTGGAAGTATATATCGATGATATCATTGCAAAGACTCCTGTTGGAGGAGATTACATTGAAGATCTACGCCAAGTGTTCACTAGGCTGCGACAGTATAACATGAGGCTAAATCCACTAAAATACACCTTTGCAGTTCCAGCGGGGAAGTTTCTAGGCTTCATGTTGACCCAGCGGGGTATTGAGGCCAATCCTGGAAAATGTCAAGCCATACTGGATATGCAAAGCCTTAAGAATCTGAGGGAGGTGCAATCATTGAATGGGAAGGTAGCCGCTCTAGCTCGGTTCATGCCCAAGATGGGGCATAGATCTCTTCCTCTATATAAGGCTTTGAAGAAACACAAGAGTTTTGAATGGGGAGAGGAGCAGGAACAAGCTTTCCAGCAGCTTAAGGCCGTGCTTTTAAGTCCACCAATTTTGGTAAAGCCTGACCCTGGTGAGACTCTGATTTTATATTTGATAATTTCTGATGAAGCCCTAGGCGTGGCTCTGGTTAAAGAAACTCTGGAGGGGCAGAGGTCGGTGTACTTTACCAGCAAGACATTCCAAGGGGCAGAAGGAAGATATCAAAAGATTGAGAAGGCTGCTCTAGCAGTCGTGTGGGCTTCACGACGGTTGGGGCCATATTTTCATACGCACCCAGTTCTTGTGAAAACGAATTTACCCCTCCGCTCAGTACTTAGCAAGCCAGATCTGGCTGGAAGGATGATTAAGTGGTCTGTCAAGCTTTCTGAGTTCGAAATTTCTTATGAACCTTGAGGCGCTATTAAAGCTCAAGTACTGGAAGATTTCGTGGTGGAAATGACAGGGTCGGATCCAACCACACCTCGAGCGCATTGGACCATTTACGTTGATGGGTCATCAAACAGTAAGGGTTGTGGAGCCGGTGTTGTAGTGGAGAGTGATGATGGTGTGTATTTGGAAATTTCCCTTCAGTTCAATTTTAAAACCTCCAATAATCAAGCTGAGTATGAGGCATGCCTGGCCGGACTCTGAGCGGCGATTGACATCGGGGCATCAGCAGTCACATTGTGTAGCGATTCACAGCTGGTGATTTCACAAATCCAGGGGGAATATCAGGTCAGAGAGCCACAACTTCAACTATACTTGAACTGTGTGAATGAGTTGAAGGGGAGATTCGATGTTCTAGAATTCAAGCATGTGCCAAGAGAGGAGAGCACCAGAGCGGATATCTTATCAAGGCTTGCAAGCACAAAACAGCCTGGCAGTACAACGACGGTGGTTCAGAGCACATTGACAACACCAAGCATTCCTCTGTTTCCCTTTTTGAATGCCATAATGGTCAATTATCTTTATGAGAATTCTTGGGTCATCCCTTACATCCGCTATCTGGCAGATGGACAGCTCCCTACTGATGAGAAGGAGAGGAGACGAGTGAAAAGAGAACTACCGTACTTCACTATGGTTGATGGTGTTCTTTACAAAAGGGGATTCTCTGTCCCGTACCTCCTTTGTTTGAGAGAAGACGAGGTACAAGCAGTGTTGGAGGAAGTACACGAGGGGCAGGTGGGCACCATGCTGGAGGTCGGAGCTTAATGAGAAAAATCCTCAGGGCTGGTTATTGGTGGCCCACGGTGAAGCAGGATTCAGCAGATTTTGTGAAAAAGTGTGATGCTTGCCAAAGATTTTCCAATCTTCATCACACACCGGCCCAAGAATTCTCTTCATCCGTTGTGCCCTGGCCGTTCTACCAATGGGGCCTTGATATCTTGGGTCCGTTCCCCACCGCTCCAGGAGGTATCAAATATTTGATTGTGGGGGTAGACTACTTCACCAAATGGATCGAGGCTGAGCCAGTAGTGCATATCACATCTGCGCGGACAAGGCGCTTTGTGTATGAAAATATCATAGCTCGATTTGGTGTTCCAGGACGGATCGTGACTGACAACGGCACCCAATTCACAGACAAAAAGTTTACTGACTTGCTCGAAGGACTGGGGATAGTCCAAATATTTTCATCTGTGGAGCACCCCCAGACGAACGGCCAGGCTGAGGTAGCTAATCGAGAGGTGCTGAAGGGGTTGAAGAAGCGTCTTGGAGAAGTGAAGGGGGGTTGGACTGATTAGTTATGCCATGTTTTGTGGGCATACCGTACTACACCATATTCCTCCACTAATGAATCCCCATATCGGCTTACTTACGGGGTCGAGGCGATGATAGTAGAGTTACAAACCAGATCGGCCCAGGTGGAATATTTTTTCAGCAGAAGATAATGATGCCAATCTGGCATCAGAATTGGACGTTCTTCATGAGTTAAGAGAGGGAGCATTTGTCAAAGACCAAGTGATAAAGGCTAAGGCAGCTCTCCGGTACAACAAGCGTGTCCAATACAGAGCATTCAACACCGGAGACCTTGTTTTGAGGAAGGCAAGTGTGGGCAATAAATTTGATTATCAAGGGAAACTAGCACCAATATGGGAAGGCCCTTACAGAGTTACTGAGGTAACAGGAAAGGGATCATACCGACTCGAGGAGCTCGATGGAATCCCAATTCGCAATAAGTGGAACACTCAGAACTTACGTATTTATTACAGTTAGTTGGTAAGACAACATGTACTCTTTTTCCTTACTTGAGTTTTTTCCCATTGGGTTTTCTCAAGAAGGTTTTAACGAGGCATGACCCCAGCTACGCTCCTTTTGTAATATCTATTCAACTTAATAAAAGTGCAATTTACGACTCTATCAATCTCACTCTCTCATTTGTATGATGTGATTTATAGCTATAAGCCGTTCTTAATTGAAGACCCTCAGGACGGATGATCTCAACTACTCAGTCTGTAGTTGACGATGTAACTCCTCGAGGGACGTTTGAAGACCCTCAGGACGGATGATCTCAACTACTCAGTCTGTAGTTGACGATGTAACTCCTCGAGGGACGATTGAAGACCCTCAGGACGGATGATCTCAATCACCTATTCTGTGTATTGATGATGTAACTCCTCGAGGGGGAAATGGGTTGTAGGATTGAACCGAACCCCATCTGAAGGCCCGGATTGTAGGATTGCACCGAACTCTGGGTACGGTTAGTAGGATCGAACTGAACACCGTCTGAAGGCTTGGATTGTAGGATTGCACCGAACTCCAAGTATGGTTAGTAGGATCGAACCAAACACCATTTGAAGGCTTGGGTGTAGTAAGCTGGTTCATCTTTGAAACCACGCTGAACCCCGAGTAACGGGCGCAGTAGGTTCAGGATTAGCCCTGATCCGAACCCCGTGTTGAAGGCCCGGATTGTAGGAATTAAACCGAACTCTGGGTACGGTTAGTAGGATCAAACCGAACACCGTCTAAAGGCTTGGATTGTAGGATTGCACCAAACTCCAAGTATGGCTAGTATGATCGAACCAAACACCATTGAAGACTTGAGTTGTAGGACAAGACCGAACCTCAAGAGAAAGGTGTAGTTCACTAACCTTTTACAAAGTCATACCGAAACCTACATGAAGGCTTGGAGGAAAGGGTTGTACCGAACTCCAAATATAATTTCCGTCCTCATTTCCGAAGCATTCAGAATGGGGCGGTTGAACGCGAATATGGCCATTCTATACCTCTGAGATCGGATGAACCTTTCTAATTTCCAGAAAGTTAAAGGTAACGTTTTGCAACAAACTTTCTTTTCCTAAAATACTTATACTTGGGGACAGGGCATACTTTAACTTATTTGTTGCTTCTTTGATTACCATTTTTGTTATCTTACTTCGAGTTGATAAACACGCTTTAAACAACAATATAGCTAAGCAGAGCGGATTTGTAAGGTATTGAAAAGGTAAAGTATTGTGTATACGACTAAGTTATCCAGCAACTGTATATTTGACACAAATGATTAAAGAGAAGCAAAAACAAATCTTAATTTTATGAAGAAAAATTTTATGTGTCTCAAAGTGTTAAAACTGGAGCTGATCCCAGTACACAGCTATAAATGAATGCATAAAATCAAGGAGCAGGTGGTTGATTCTCCGAGGTGGGCACTTCCGCTCTCTCCTCTTCAGCTCCCTCAGTTTGAGCCTTATCCGCTCTGGTCTCTGGGCTAGTTTGAGCACCTTCTTGTGTTTCACCTTCGGGGCCAGGATTGGACAGTGCAGGTTCCATGCTTTGACCCTCTGGAAGTGGAGGCAGTTCATAAAGAGCTTCGTGAGGATCCTGGTGCGAGCCGTCCTTCTTCACTTCGACAAGTTTCCCTCCGTGGAACTCATAGAATGGATCCAATTTGTACAGATTAAGCTTCACGTCAGGGTTGCAGTAAAATACTTGACGAAGTACCAGGCCGAAGGATTCGTAAGCCACCTTCTTGCATATTTCCAAGGCTTTGGCAGCCTTGGCCTTAGCAGTAGATAATTTCTTCAGAAGCTTGGCAAAATCCTCCTCCGATGGACCAGTGCTCGTACTCCCCTTCTTCAGCTCTTCGATCTGGGCCTGTATTTCCTTCCGAAGGATCTCCCACTCCCTAGGCTTTTATTGTGACCGGCCTCCATTATTTTGAGATCGTCAGCAAGCATGGCCGATCTCTTTTTCTCTAATTGTAGCTCTTCTTCAAGGAGTGGGATGGACTTATTTTGCTGTTGAAGCTCAGTGACCTGCCGCTCTAAAGCCTTGTTGGCAAAGTGAAGCTGACTTGTTTCTTCTGTCTTTTTCTGAAGTGTTTCTATAACATTCTATTTTTAATAATAGTCCTATTTTGTAAATTATGAAGTATGGAAGGTCTGTAAGTGATAATCAGTGAATAAATACCCTGTGGATGGTCTGTAATATCCCAAAAATTCCATTTTTGTGTATAATCATTGATTTTATATGGACCATTAGTGATATTGTCCATTTTCCGAGCGAAATATGCCTTAGATGAGACAATCCGAGTGAAGAAAGGGATCTGTTCCGAGTGAATGATGAAATTTCGAGTGACCAAGAGAAATTCCGATTGAAGGTTGGAATTCCGAGTGAGTGTCATGTTTTTTGAGTAAAACATGACCGAGAGGGACACTACCGAGTGGAGTCATGGCCTTGGAGTGAAGTGTGTTCGAGAGAACCATTTCTGGGTGAAAATTCTGAGACAAACACCCTAGAATGACTCGATTTCGAGTCAAACGCCTCAAAGTGACTCGTTTCCGAGTCAAACCTTGTGAAGTGCTTCCTTTTCCGAATGAAACTTCTCCGATTGCAGCATTCCGAGTGAAGTACGTCCAATTGAAGGAAAAACTCATTTCTGAGTAATAAATATCCATCTCCGAGTTGAACTTCCCTGACGCCGACTGAAGTATATACCGAGTGAGTCACTTCAGGTGAGTGACTCTAGAACAGAGAAAGGTTAACTCCGAATGACCTCTCAATTGTAATATAACCGAGTGGAAAAATTCTGAGTGGATCCATTCGGAAAGGAGAAGTGGCCGATTGAGAACGTTTTCAGTCGGATATATATATCCGAGTGAGGTACTTTCTGAGTGAAAACTGACTAAGAGGAGTCGGTTTGGGGAACGACTACCTCTGGTCGGACTTCGCTTAAGCAAATGAGTTCCTCACTTAAGCGAGTGAGAGTGGAGTAAGTGAGCCTTGTGTGTCTCGCTGAAGCGAGTCGGTATTCGCTTGAGCAAAACTCACACTCGCTCAAGCGAGTCAGTTTTCGCTTGGGCGAAACTCCCCTGACAGTGCAGCGTATGACACTCGAGTCGGTATTCGCTTGAGCGAGAGGGACTCGGATTCCCTTTTTCTTCACACGAATGGCAATATCCAGTCGGTTTTGATGCTGACCGAGAGGCATTTCAGTCGGCATACGTGACAGAATTAACGTTTTGACTTCAATTTTGTCCCTTTATGCATATTTTTAATATATCTGATCCAATTACTCACCCTAGTGGGTGGACGGCCAGAAGTGGAAGACATATAACTTACTTTCTTATCTAGATCTCCATTATCAACCCACTAACAGCCCACTAGAAACCCACTCATAAAAAGTTGTTCCCCACTTGCCTTTGCATTATTAACACTGCCTTTGTTAAGACCAGAACTCCTTAGATCAATTAAGTCAGTCAATTATCTTCCTTTTATTCCTCTTCTCCATCAAGGAACCTTCAATCTGAAGCTAAGACAGTGAGGAGAACATTTTCAGTCGGCCAGAATCTTCAATCCCAGTAAGAGGGGACAGGGTTGTGAATGATTATGAAATGGGTAGAATTGTATGCTGTTCTAGGATTCCAGCTTTAATTTCGTATATTGTTGCTCAGTTTTGAAATTGAAAACGTGTGAATTTGATTCTGACTTCTTCATGAAAGTTGTATATCTTTTTATTATCTGAATTTTGAGACCTGAATCAATTAATTTGAATATGTATAGCGAAAGTTATAGCCAAAATACTACAGTATGTCCGAGTGGAATATTTGTTCTATGTTCTGTGTATATATTAATATTCTGGGAATTTTACAAGCATAATCAGCCTTTGATGTCTTCATGAAAGTTGTAGATATTTGTATTATGGATCTGTAGAAAGTGGTTTCAAGTCAAAATGATTTTTGTAGCTCGAGTTATACCTAAAATACTGAAGTATGTTCAAGCTGTAAATCTGTTAACTTGAGATATGAATCTTATTTTTAAAACTGGGAATTTTATGGTGAGAATTAGTGATCAGTGTCTTCATCAAAGTTGTAGATCTTCTTGTTATGTGAATTTTGAGACCTGAAACGACTGAATTGGATATGTATAGCATGAGTTATGATCAAAATATTACAACATGTCCGATTGAAATACTTATCTAGTGTTTTGTGCATATATGAATATTCTGGGAATTATACATACATTTTTAGACTTTGATGTCTGCATGAAAGTAGTAGATATTTATGTTACGGATCTATAGAAAGTGGTTTCAAGTCAAAAGGATTTTTTTAGCTCGAGTTATGCCTAAAATACTGAAGTATGTACAAGCTGTAATTCTGTTAATCTGAAATCCGAATCTTATTTTTAAAACTGGGAATTTTGTGGTGAGAATTAGTGGTTGGTGCCTTCATGAAAGTTGTAGATATTTGTGTTAAGAATAATTTAGAACTGGTTTCATGCCAAAATCATATTTGTAGCTCCAGAAACGTTCAAATTACTAATATATGTATGTTTTGAAAACTCACCTTGAGGCAGTGTGGTATTTAGTGAATAAGTGGCATTTCTGTTTGGAATTTGAAATTGTGTTCTTCATGAAAGTTGTAGATAATTGTATTATTGAACTACAGCAAGTGGAATCACCTAAAAAGGATTTGATTTGTTCAAGTTATGGCTGATGTACTAGAATATGTTGCTGTTGGAAATGCCGAAACTTAATTATAATGGTTATTATGAATGAAAATGATATTTTCTCTATGAGTAACAAATTATTATTAAACTCTTGAGTGATTATGATTTATTATTGATGTTGTTGCATGTTTAATGAGTATCATACGATTGTATATTTTGGTGGTGAATAATTATGAATGACATAATTAATATATATGTACATGAATGCCTTGTGGTTATTGTTACATGTGGTTGAAACAATAAATCCATGATTCTGAAAACTATTATATGTGATGTGTCCTTTGAGGACTTGTGGTTTTCCAAGTAATTTTGGAAATATTAACATCATGGTATGTTAAATGATAAAGAGAATTAAAGGCATTCATGCATCATAAGCATTTGGACGCACCATGGAATTTTAGGGGTTCCATGATTGCCTACCCTGGTGGGGGGTTACTCTATGATGAGTTAAAACCCTATTTTTGTTATGAGGGTCATGGGGCTGTAGGGATCCATGACTGTATAAATTCCTACTGATGTTTGGGTCATAGGGCTGTAGGGATCCATGACTGTATAAATTCCTACTGATGTTTGGGTCATGGGGTTGTAGGGATCCATGACTGTATAAATTCCTACCGAGGTCTCTATGAGATTTTTACTGCAGTATTCCCACCAAACCAAATGGATCCAGCATGACATCATTTGACTAATTAAAGACTTATTAAATGAACTTGTTTGGCATATTCATCATATCATTATGTATTATTAATTGTGTTTGTGAAATTCTATATATTTTGTATTTATTCTATATTCTGTCTCACTCTTACATTAATTTTTACAGTGAATGCCACCCAGAATGAAGAGTGATGTTATGGTTGATGCCTATGTGAATTATTGCTGGATTTCAAATTTATTCTAATTTTATGATTTGTAATAAATACAACGTGTTATGTACTGTTATTTTTAAAAATCGTTTCCGCTACGTAATTATTCCTTGAATTTTATTATTCACGACTAGTATGCATGATAATATTCCGCTATTATCGACTTTCATGTGAACTCTGATTTCAATTCATGAATTTTAAAATGATCTTTTAAAAACGCGAAAAATTTATTCAGAAAATTATACGGGACGTCATAGTTTCCTTGGCTTTCTCCAGCTCAGCCTCCACACCCCTGCGAATCTCAGCTTGCCTGGCTGCCCAGTTTTCCTTCTTGGCAATGTCGGCTTCAAGTTTTTCAACTTGCTCCATATAGTCCACCTTTTCGCTCAAGGAGTCTAAGAGGCCGATAGCTCATCTAGCTGCCAGCAGCCGGCCTTGCAAGCACCTCGAACTTCAGCAGCATCGAGGGAAGGGCGGAGACAATACCTTGCCTTTGGAAGAGTGGGGGGCGCAGACCCCTGGAACCAAAGATAGGGTGAGAGAAAGGATTCACCTGGAGGATCAAAAACTGGGGAAGGACCACTCCCAGAGTCCGGCCCAGACGTGGTCTGTGAGGGAGGGGAAGTTGAGTCAGAGACGGGCTTCTTCCCTTTTTTCTTTTTTAACCCAGATTCCTCAAGGGTTTTTTGACACTTCTTTGCGGGGTCACCAGAGGGAAGCTTCTCCATGCCCGACGTCTTGACCAGACGCCTCTTTTTCTTCTTTTTCTCTGGGACGTCCTCTTCATTACTCTGCTCCGTAGCCTCTGTTTGTTTTTCAGGCTCCTCCTCATCAAGGAGAGGGACCTCGTCTCCCATTGCGAAGGTCAGAGGAATGGTTGGAGCCTTGGTGGAATTCCGCTTGGCTTGAATTTCATTCTCTTTGGAGGAAGAATCGTCATCAGCCAGCATAGTCCTCAGGGACAACATTTCGGGACAGGCTTTTTCAATTTGTTCTACAAAACAAGGAGAATTGAGTTAGCACTTGGGAAGAAAAACAATTAGAGCGGAATAAATGCATAACGTAACCACAGTTAAGAACGGATATTACGGAGATAGGTGGTTCGGACATCGTCACCCCCCAGGAGGAGCCTGCAGTAAAACCCCTTGAGGGTCTTTGAGGCCGTCTGCATGGCACTTAGTACCTCGACGGAGTGAGAGGAAAGCTCACTCTCTTCAGTATAGTAAGCACGGCTCAGCAGCAGAAAATGCTTGTACGACAAACTGAGAGGGAATTTAGTGAATCCTTCCTTGTTGAGCTAGAAGACCAGCTTGTTGGGTTGAATTCGGATCCGCGTGTAGTAGTGTTTGAAAGAACGTCCGTCCACCTTCGCGGATTCGGTGTAGGACTTAAAGTTCACCATCCTCGAGTCACAACGGAGTGTTATAAACCCAAGGCTGCCCTTCTTGTTGACACGGTGGACCACTTGGCAGTAATAAAATAGCTTGGCCACAGTGGCAGTGAAGTTGAAATGCTCTCCTAAAACTTCGAGAGCCCGTACCAGACCCCAGCCGTTGGGATGCAGTTGAGTAGGAGCGCAGTCAAGGAAGCGCAGAACGGCCATTTGAAACTCCGTCAGGGGGAAGCGAACTCCTAAGTTTTGGAAGACGAAGTCGTACATGTAGACCGACCTCTCGTCAGGAACACGGTGGCAGACCCTCTCAGTTGGAAGGGGGCAAGGACGAGAAAGCGTCCCTTGTACTTCTTCTCAGAGTAGATTTTGCAGTGGAGAGTAACCTAGCCGCCCTCTTCATTTGCGTGATGAGAAGGGATTTCTAGGAATTCATCTTCGACCCAGCAGTACGGCCTTTCCCTGTTCAGCTTTTCCCAATTCAGCCGGTGTGCCACGACGTTGACACACCCTTCAGTAGTCCGCAGAATCAACGTCTTGCTAGACCCCGGAATCTCCATGGTACCTGATGCATGATGGAACGTGTATGTGCTGTGATAGAAGGCAACATCGTTAGAGAGATAGCCTTCGTTACTTGACCCATCCTCAGAGCTGCTGGTGGCCCTCGAGTCAAGGGGATCCTCAGAGCGGCGCCGATCAACTGGCGCTCGCGAGGATGAAGTCTCAGCTCTCTTTGAGCGACGAGGCCCAGCCGCAGGAAGATTCACTGGAATCCTTCTTCCACGGCGACTAGAGGGGGCACGAGAGCTCAGATTCCCCCTGTTTGAGGTACCAGCGCTGCTTGTTCTAGGGCACATGATTGAAGCAAATGACTAAAGAAAATACGGAGGTAAAGGTTAGGGAGGTTACCTAAAAGAAGGAAGAACTTTGTGAGGATGAAAGGCAGCAAGGGAATCTTCAGGAATTTCAGCAGAGGTTCACTAAGCTTGATGGCAGAAATAGATTCCGAAATTCGTTAAGTACCCCTTTTATAGGTAACGAAGAAACACAGTGAACAGCCAAGAGTCGCAATGTTTGTTTCAAAACGCAACCTTTAAGATTCAAATGACTTCATCGTTTCGTAACATTAAAGCGTGAAAATGGTAACGTTTCAGTAAATGTTTTTACGAAGTGGGCTCGCATAAGTTGAAATCCAGGCCCAATAAGCCCAATCGACGGTTACACTCTTGGGTAATGATGGTTCACGTGTTAAAAAGGGACATTTAATGTCCAATCATTTCAGACGCATTTAATGCATCCCAACCACTCCTCGAATACCAAGAGTTTTGATTTTCAAAAAACTCTTGGGATTTCCCTCAATATGAATTTTTGTCCGAATCCGTTATGGATAACATAAGAAGAGCGGTCACATAGTTAGTAGAGCGGATGTTGAGGAGTTTTCAGAAGGAATTTCTAGAACGTTCCACCGGCATCCAGACTTCTCAAAGGCTGTATAGCTCATGTAAGCAACCTAACAGTCCCTCACATAAGCTAGGGGACAAATGATCTGGTCTGGATACCAGTCCCCAATGTTATGACGTCAGAATGACCTCTAAGAAGGGAAACCGGTGTCACAGTTCAGACGATGCCACACCGGATATCCGTTGTACTTTCATCCATTCTTATTCCATCAGACGTTCTATTCGTCCTCGCTACAACGGATGCTTCTTTCGTTCTCATTTCACGTCGATAACCGTTTGCTTCAGGGTCACTGTGAGATAAGAGTTCCTTATAGCTTATTAGCGAAGATACCCTGCATAGCAGAATGTGTCAATGTCAATTACCTCAGAGAGTAAGTACATGTGTCAGCGAAATATGTGGAAAGGTGATTGTCCTCCATCCTTATCACAGGATCGTACTCTGATAATTGACCTATCCCCCTGACACACTCTGAGTACTGAGCCACTTTGATTGACACACTTCACACGCTATCAGAGCCAATGGGCCCACTTACATCCAACGATTCATTTCCTACGTTCAACTATAAATAGCATGATCAAAAACACATGCAAGGTTACGTTGTCCTAACTCACTTTTTTACTATTGCATTGCTTGAGTGTTCACTGAGTTCATACACTCTTCTAACTTGATCGTCGGAGAATCTTCGCAGGTGGTACCACCTTTTGCCCCCTCTCAACGTGAAACGTCGGTGTGAAGGATCTCCAGGACAACAAGACCGGTTTCTCACACTGAGAGATCGGATTATAACACTGGATACCCACTGTACCGGTGTGTAAACCCTAAAACACCTAAACTCTTGTGGCTGGTCCCACATCGGATCCTAGACCCCGGTTCAGACCAGTTCATTTAATAATGCTAATCCATCAAATTAATATAATAATATATTGATAAGAAAAATCTAACATTTCTCCTACTTGGATAACATTATTAAATTATTAAGTACAAAATCTATATTATTATAACAAGTTATTAATTATCACCAAGAAATATAATAATTTCACAATAGCATACAATCATATCCGATAGGGATATACATTATACACCACAATAGTTTATATTTTAGTCACGGTATAGATAAGGAAATATGAATTTCATTTCCACATGTTTCAAGCATCCAAAATGCAACAAAAGATATGTCAATAAAATGATGTCGACAATAACATATCCAAAATTTGACAACTAGTCCAAAAACAGATTACAATATAAAACTCCCACTAATCCAAAACATCAAAAGACTTGACTAAACTCATATGGGTTACATGATTATGAAAAACTCCAACAGTCAAGCCTTTGGTCAATGGATCTGCCAATATGCTTTGAGTAGCAATGTGCTCAATTCGACTCTGAAACTCAAGTACTTTCTCTCTAATAAACAAGTACTTTACATCGAAGTGCTTCGAACGAGTAGAGCTCTTATTATTTTGAGAGATAAGTACGGCAACCGTATTATCGCAATAAATTACATGTGGCCTAGAAATACTTTCAACAATGCGGAAGCCAGAAATCAAATTCTTTAGCCACATAGCTTGGCGGGTAGCCTCATAACAAGCAACATACTCTGCCTCTATAGTAGAAGTAGCTGTGATTTTCTATTTGACACTCTTCCAGGATACAACTCCTCCTGCCATCATAAAAATGAAGCCTGAAGTAGACTTAGGTCATCAAGGTAACCTGCAAAATCAGAATCTGAATAACCTATGACTTCAAGTTGATCAGACTTTGCATAGGTCAATATATAATCCTTGGTTCCCTGCAAATATCTCAAGACCTTCTTCACGGCTTTCCAATGACCCAAACCTGGGTTGCTCAAGTACCTGCCCAAAGCATTAACAGCGAAAGCAATATCGGGACGAGTGCAGACTTGAGCATACATCAAGCTCCCAACCACGGAAGCGTATGGAACTTTCTCCATTTCAAACAACTCTTTGTCGTTCTGAGGACACTGAGAATTATAGAGTTTCTCACCCCTTTGAACTAGTGCGACACATGGGGAGCAAGAGTACATATTAAACCTTTTGAGGATTCTATCAATGTACCCTTTCTGAGATAATCCAAGAGTACCACGAGACCTATCACGACATATCTGAATGCCCAAGACAATAGAAACATCACTAAGGTCTTTCATATCAAAATGGCTACTCAACATTTTATCTGTCTCATTCAAAACATCAATGCAGCTGCTAGCAAGAAGAATATCATTAACATATAGAACAAGGATGATAAAATTGCTCCCGCTCATCTTCAGGTAAATACATTGATCTGAGGCATTTTCCTTGAAGCCAAAAGAAGTGACCACTTGGTCAAACTTCAAGTACCATTGCCTAGAAGCCTGTTTCAAACCATAAAGGATTTCTTCAACCTGTAAATTAAATGTTCATTACCCTTTTGCCACCAATCTAGCTTTGTATCTTTCAACTTCACTAGATGGTTTACGCTTAGTTTTGAAAACCCATTTGCAGCCAACTGGTTTACAACCAGGCGGCAAAGAAACAAGCTCCCAAACATTATTGTGAGTCATAGAAGCTAACTCATCATGCATGGAATTCACCCATTCAGAAGCATGGGAGCTAGAGATAGCTTGCTCAAAACTAATAGGGTCATCATCGCCATAGACATCAAACTCATGTTCCTAAAGATACACAATATAATCATCTAGTATGGACGACTTACGTGTTCTTTGATATCTTCTCACCACAGCCTCAACAGTAATAGGTGCACGCACAATTTCATCATTTAAAGAGGTATGGTTAATAGCAACATCAGGATCTTGATAAGTTGCCATCGGTGTTGCCACAGTCTCATCAATGATAGGAACATGTTCATTATTAAGTACGAAAAAAGTTGGATCAATTTCTAAAACAGGAAATTATGGTGCAGGGACTTCAACTCTATCTTTTTCAAAGACAACTGGTCGTGAGGCAATGCTCCCACTACCCAAATCATCCTTAAAGAATACTGCACAATCAGACTCTATTACTCATGTAGAGTGAGAAGGACAATAGAATCTGCTACCTCTTGAACCCACACAATAACCAATGAAGAAGCCGCTAATAGTCTTCAGATCAAGCTTCTTCATTACAGGGTTATAGGTCTTACTTCTACCTTATATCCCCAAACACACAAGTGTTTCAAACTTGGTTTCTTTCCAGTCATCAATTCATAAGGAGTTTTTGGTACAGACTTGCTAGGCACTTGATTAAGAATCTACACAACGGTTCTCAAGGCATCTCCCCAAAGAAAATTGGGTAAGGAAGATGGACCCATTATAGATCTCACCATCTCTATAAGTGTGCGATTTCTCCTTTCTGCCACTCCATTTTGTTCAGGTGTACCTGGCATCGTGTATTGAGCTTCGATGCCGCATTGGAGGTATCTAGCAAAAGGTCCTGGATTCCTTCTGATTTCATCATATCTGTCATAATATTCTCCTCCTTTATCAGACCGCACATACTTTATCTTCTTGCCAGTTTTCAATTCAGCAGCAGGCTTGAACGATTTAAAAGTATCCAAGGAACACGATTTCTCTTGAAGAAGATCTATCCAGTCAAAACAAGAGTAATCGTCTATGAATGTAATGAAATACCTATATCCACCCATAGCAGTGGGTGTAATAGGCCCACACATGTCAGTGTGAAGCAATTCTAACACAGTATCATGACGACTCCCAGACTTGTTCCTGGGTTTAGCAGTAAGCTTACCTCTAATACAAGCCACACAAGCATCAAAATTAGAGAAATCCAAATCGGGCAAAATCTCATGCTTAATCAGTTTCTCAATACGAGGCCTTGAAGTATACCCCAAATGTCTATGCCATAACATGGAAGAGTTCTCATCGACCCTGCCACACTTATGCCCAACAACAAAATTAACGCTCATATCGAAAAAAGTCAACATATAAAGATTATCACAAAGAACCCCATGACCAACAACACAAGATGCAAAAAAATGTCTAATTTTCCATTGCCAAACATAAAAGAATAACCACGCTTGTCTAAAGTAGAAACAGAAATCAGGTTTCTATGAATAGAAGGAATATAAACAGCGTCTTTCAGAAGCAAAACATGATCAGAGGGAAACTCAAAGAAACAACCCCTATATCTTCAATAGGAACTTTAGCTCTATCTCTTACTACGATCTTTGATTCAGAATCACTTGGTTTCCTCAGGCTTGTGAACCCCTGCAAAGAATTCACCACATGAATGGTTGCGCCTGAATCAAACCACCAAGTATTAGGAGGAACATCAACAACATTGGATTCAAAACAAGCTAGAGCAAGAGGTGTACCTTCCCTCTGATTCTTCTTCTTTAGGATATAGCAATCCTTCAATATATGTTCAAACTTCTTGCAATACTTGCATTCTCCTTTGAAATTTTTTTTGTTAGGACCGAGGTTAGAAACCATCTTCTTCATTTTCTTGTCATTGTGATTTTTGTGAATAGATTTGGACCTTGAAGTGGAATCAACAAACTTATTCTTGTGAGGTTTGTCAATAAACTGAACAACTCTAGACTTTCCCTTTTTCATAGCTACATCCTCCTGAGTGACAATGACAATAGTCTGATCAACAGTCCACTCATGGTTTTGAGTATTATAAGAAGTCCTCAAAACATCAAACTGGGAAGAGAGTGATTCTAGAATTTTCCAAATCAAGTAACTATCGTCAATCTCAAGCTTCATACCCCTTAGTTTGTTACGATAGTGTACCATTTTCAGCATGTGCTCACGAACTCTACTAACATCATCATACCTAGCTCTATCAAAGAGTGAGGAATAGTGACTCTTCTTAGCTTTGTCAAAGGTCTTAAATTTATCTCCAATGGATTTCAGAAAGGTTGCAACATTGTCATTTTCAACAATGCTTTGTCTGATTGACTTCTCTATTGTGAACTTTATCACCATCAAACACACTCGGTTCGAGTGATCCCATTTTACACGATAATCCTTTTGATCATTAGTTGACTCAGCAATAAGAGCATTGGCTCTTCTTCCCATAAAGCTAAATCAATATTGGCCATAGCCAAATACAAATCCAAAGACTCCTTCCAATCCTCATAATTTGTCCCGTTCAACATTTTAATTGAAGTGGGCATTGATACTGATATACAAGAAATTAATCAATATGCATAATTAAATCATGTAAAAAAAAGTATGCCCATCACAAAATTTCTTATTAATTATAATCCCGCCTAAAGGTCCTAGATTATAATAAATAAAAATATTCACAAAGAATACAATGCATAAAAAATTTAAGTCACCAAATCCTAACACCGATAGGGTATCAGTACAAAATTGACATTAAGAAAAAAAATGGCTCAGTATTCAACAAATCATATTAACAATAACACATCGATAGAATATAACTATTATTAATATAATGTAATATTTAGATATATATTTATTTTATTTTATTTTCCCAAGTCCTGTATAAATGTTCTCACGATAGGTGGGATAACATTTGTATAAAATAATTAAAAATTTTGTATATAATATTACTAATTTTATGTTTTATAGTTATTATATACATAACAAGTATAATCTTTTGCCACATAGAAATAATATCATACACTTTAAAATTGTATACTGCCACATGAAATTAATATTATATATATATAATATTAATACATATTAACAGCACGTGAGCATATAATATTAATACATATTAACATTCACTAAATTGGTCACTAAATAGCAATTTTCTTGTAGTTAATGGCACGTAAAATGATAATGCATATATAATGACACATGGACATATACTAGCACGCAAGACCAAGTGGCATATATATATATATATATATATATAATTTTAATCACACCAAAATTTTAAAAAAATATGTGCAACAAAATCACAAGGATATATTTATATATTAACGGAGATAATGGCACACAGATTATATATTAAACATTAAACAATGCAATTTATATATGTATATATAATGTGAACGGATTAACATTTTTAAATATATATATTAAACAGATAACACTTTAAAGAATTTAAAATTTAAACAATGGTTATTAATGTGCGCTAACAACTTTCTAAGGGGGATAAAGAACATGGAAGTTATTAACATATTAAGCGGAGAAAAAAAATACCTACGCCGCTGATTCAGAGTACGAACTTAAATTCTCTATTGAGCGAAAAAACATAACACCATTGTAGAAACTGCAATGCAGTGGGGAAAAATTATGCAAAACTAAATTCTACAATTAATATTTTAGCAGTCATGATATGTTTTAACTTGGCTCTGATACCATGTGTAGAAAAATTCTTATTATAAACATCCAATTCATAACACAATTATAACACACATCATGACAACAAAGTTTGATTGAAGGCGTACCTGAAGACAAGCGATCCATGAATCCTAATAGTGAGCGTGTACTACTCTCAATCTGAGTACCTTATATTCAGTGTGTTACTGGCTTTGTGTAATAATCACCTAATGGGATAGTGATTATATAGGCAACCACAGATGAGAGCAGGCTGGGCACATAGGATGCCACGGTCCATCCAAACAAAGAGCCCAATAGCTAAATCTACTTATATACATAATATTTACATATTATATAATTAATCAACATAGTATAGATATAATAATTTAATAATACTAATCCATCAAATTAATATAATAATATATTGATAAGAAAAATCTAACATTTGGCTCATGCATGACCCTAATCCAACGTGTTGTTTATGCCTTAAAAATGTGTTTTAAACCTTGCAAATGCTAGATTTAGGTGTTGGTTGTAATGATAATAAATGGATGGTCTTACATGCCTAAAATAGTTTGTAAAAATGGTGTCTTTGCCCTGGCATGTTGTGACTGTGGTGCCTTTGGTTGTGATCTTCTTTTGCTTGTGTTAAATTCTAAATTTTGTGTGTATTACGTGCTTGAAACCGTGGCTGTGTGGTGATGTTCTCATGGAGTCCCTAAAAATTTTTAAGTTTCATGTGATGATGCTTGAAAATTTTTGTTACGGTACATGTTATTTCTTGATATTTTGGCGCATGTTTGAATTGATTTTTGTGCTTGATAAAATGGTATATTGTTGCTGTTTTGATGAACTAAATATGGTGGAAAATGTGAGCCTAAGATGCTATTTGGAAAAAGACACAAAAAGTCTCAACTGTCAGTGCGAATTTGTACCCAAAAATGCGTGAAAAACGTGTATGTATAGAAGGTATAAGGGTGGATGGACAAGATGCCTTTATTTTGTAATTTTTTATTGCAAAATATGTATATTATGGTGAGGTGAGAGGTACTTTCCACACGTGAGAAAAAGATAGTGGAGGCGTTAAGCAGTAACTTGTCCTTAATCGTGATCGACAGTGTTTTAACAGGAAAATAATGTTTTTAGCAAAAGTAAAAGTTTTAAGTAAAATTAATATTCTAGAAAAAATTTAGCATTTAATTTATGTTATAAATATATTATTTTAAAAATTAATCATATTAGGCTTTGGAATCACGCAAATCAAAGTTTCTAGTGAAAATACGTTAAAAATGAAGTTTTCAACAAAACCAAAAATAACTTACGTGTATTTTAAGTGATTTTGGGCTGAAATGCTATCACATAATTTGGTAAGTGCTTTTATAAAATAGCTTAACTAAAATAAACTCAAAAAGGTTTTAGCCTTGAGGTCGAAAGGACAAGGCTCCGTGGCAAATAAATGCAACGGGACGACATTCCACTAGATCGGTCAAATAATCATAGTAATAGTATTTTGTATACCAATTTATCACTGACTTTATAAGCTATATATGAACTTAATATTATATCTCTACATAAATTCAAATAGAATTTTCAGTTATAAGACAAAAGAACAAAGCTTTGTGGCCAATAAATGTGACAGCTCGACGTTCATTAAATCTGTCCAAGAAACTATAACATGTAGTCTTGAGTTTTATCTAAGTTGTCTATCAGTAAGGAAATTCAAAGTTTTAACTAAGTTACTTGAATAATGCTAAGTTTCAATACTGAGGGAAACATAGCTTGGAGTCTAAAGTACGACGAAGCGACATTTCTGCTAAATCTATGAAATAACCAACTTCTATCAATTTTGCGATGCCTAGTGAGTCTAGTTAGACTTGAATTCAGTAACTAAATAAATTACTAGAATGGTCAATAAATTTTTTAAATCACTCAGGAATTTAAATTTCCATCTAGGCCCTAGTCTTAGTACTCCTAAAAGACATTTAGCAAGTAACCAAGACTTAGGCACAAGGATTTAAGATCCCACAACTCTTTCATTCGAATTTATGTTATGTATTAGCGAGGCTTACCTGACGTATTAAGGACAAGGGCATCAGGGCGTAAGGATTCCGCCTGAAACTTGCTTAATCAGGGATAAGAAATAAAGTAAAGTAAATACATGCATTATTTACATTGGGAAATTATGATTTAGGACTCAATACTAAAGCATATAGTGGGGGTACGCTGGAGGGCATGATCGTTCCAATCTGTATAATGGATCTTAGGAGTATAACTGGGTCGGACACCCAATGGCTTGGAGTTGTGTCCGGAGCCGGGCCGTCCGTAGGCCAACTAGGTATAGTTTGACTAGAACAAGTGTCACTATGACCATGGAGAACCAAGTTCCCGTGCTCTTCGGACTGTGATCATAATTATGGATTTTTGGACTTGTGTGTCCCTTACCCTATATGTGTGTGTGTGTGTGTGTGTATATATATATATATAGTGAGCTCTGGTCGCTCTAGTACAAAAGCGTTGTGCTTAGTGTTATACTGTGACAGGACGACTCTGATGAGTAAGATGTTGTAAGGGCCCTCATTTACATTCATGAAACACTTAATTATAAGATAATCATAATACACCTAACTCATGCATAACATCTTGAATAACTGATTTCACTATGGATATGGTTATGAACTGTGTGAGACTGAGAATGTTTGTGTTTGAATTATGTGATAGCATAACGTGTTACTGTTGTGATGATTGACTATTGTGCTATGGTGACAATAACTGAACTCTGTCTGATAAACTATGGCCGATATAGAATAGGTTAAATGTTAGCCTAATTGATTAGAGAACCTTAGAAAACCTGATGCTGAGTGTATGCTGGTTCATTTGGGAGATAATAGGGTTATGTATCATAATGAGTGGTAGTTAATTGTTTTTGTATGCCCTGTATTGAGTATGAGTGAATATTAAGGGTCTGGATGATAGGTAAATCATCATTATAGAATTATAGCTAGATGACAAAATAAATATTAAAAAGGATAGGATTGACTACTAAACATAATTGTATACTAGTTCAATTAGAAACAGATTAGGTTATTGTTGTGAGATCATAATTCATTCATAGAATATATATCGAGGACACTCAAAGTAAGAGAATGGTGTAAATTTATGGTAGGTAAGACTCGCCTAATGATTTTGTTTGTGTGCGTGAAATCCGTCAGGCATGACAATGCACTTTTTCATGTTTTTCCAACAAAGCTGGAGTGAGATAAACTCACCCCTCTTGTGTTTTATGGTTTGTATCGTGTATATTTATATATGCACCCTAGGCTTGCAAAGGACGAGCTCGAAGAGGAAGGGAGATCTTGTAAGAGTTACACAGTAAAAGCGGTTGGCTCTCCAGTTCTACAAAGTAGTAATTACGTTGATTAATGTTTGTAAGTTATGGGAACCTGCGTGCCTTATTACTCAGAGTATGTAAGTTTATGTCGAGACCATGTGATGAGTAAAATGTTTTTTAAGTTCTTGATCCACCATTGTTTTTCTATATAAAAAATTAGCTCTTAATTTTATAAAAAATTAAGTAACACCTTAGTTAATTGGGATATTCCAATAGAGGACCTCGTCCTAGTTAACCAAGGTCGTTACGTATCCTACTTTACTTAATGTTTAATTTGACTTGACTTTCAAATACAAGAATTTTTAGGTTTCATACATAATTATACATATACATTACATTCTCATATTTTATTTATACTTGTACTTTCAAATGTCATGACCCCTTTTAAATAATACATATTCTTTAACCCCAAACCATATCTCCATAAGATACTTAGTAAATATAGGAGCCTAAAATACCATCTCATAAGACTCTAAAATATCCTTTCATAAGATTATATTCACAAGAGAAAAGATAGCCTAAGACAAGATGGCTATGAGCCATGAATGAAAGTGGAGTTATGAAGTGTGCCAATGATGTCTACGATGATAGTAATATGAGGTTAGTCTTAATAGAGAATCTGTACCCATAAATGAAAAACCAGTAAAAGAATTATAGGTATTACTATTGCATTGCATGCACCATAAGTATGGTTGTGACGGGGGCCACTGTGTAGACATGCACGAACCACTGCGTTCGGTCTCTAAGGAAGGCCTTGGGAATACATTGGGATTGGGTAAAGGCTCAATGGCTCGGATTGTTTTCATGACGTCCGGTCTCCGTTATACCCTGATATATTTCAAATTAGATGAAGTTTACCATAATCATGGATAGACACCATCTCAAACAAGGAAATGATATTCGTTTAATGAGATGATATGGCTAGTGAGCCTAAGGTTTTCCCCCTAAGTAAGGATGAGATTCGTCATCAATAACTCCCAGTCATTGAAAAAGTTACAAGGTCCCTCGTGAATAAGTTGTCTAGAGATAATATAGCGTAGTATAACATAACATATTGATTGATGTATAAGCCTGTAAAACCCTTGTGATGTGAGCCAAGTCGCTATAGATCTTGAATATAGATTCACTTCCTTTTATTTCTCTTTCTCTGTGTATTTATCCTTAAAACTTAGACGTCAAGCCCGATGAGAACGACTACCTCACCGCCTGAAAGTTATAATAGAGATGGTGTAGGAGTGTCCACCGTTAATGCACACTCTATCCTGACTTCCCATATCAACTCTGATAGTATCATACCCTCACCTTTACACATAACCCTAAGAGTGACGATGACAATGAAGAGAACTCTGAGATAAGAGGTATGCCTATTGGCCTAACGATACAATAAACATAGAAGCTCCAAGAGAAGGACCAAAACATTAACAATAATCCCTTGTTCCAGAAAACCCACCAATAAGGCCATTGACAATGGCACCGATGTTGCCCCGTCTTGAAGAGAAAGGATTATATGATAGGCCCCATAAAGGTCTTACTTTCATGCCTTTAGAGACTCTTTTATTCCTCACGACTTGTATGAGTTCTATGTTCTCTATTAGGCAGAGCTCTTCAAGCGACACACTAATATGACCCATAGTTGGTGTAGGATCATGGAGGAGAGCTACATAGTTACATAGTGGTTCCACTCTGTCCCTCAGCATGGATGGTCTGATCTCGACGACAACGATAACTAGGATTCCTAAAGTAAGAATGACAAAGATGTGCGAAGGGATACCCGCCAAGTATCAATAGTGAGTTGAGATGTATCTTTACCAACTTTTGTTATTTTTTTACCTTTCTCTGTATTTGAGGCATAAGGGATTTAGGTAGGTAAACTTCTCTATGTCTAGTTTCATTTTGATGTATGCTCTCTATGGACAAAATGATAGTTTCTACCCCTGTGTCATGTATTGTTATTAATGAATGAAATATTTTCTGGATGTGTGTAGCAAAGGTCGAAGTGTGACACATTTGCTTTTAACGAAACGTATTACAAAAATAAAAGAATTTTTCAACACAAATTTTTGAAAGGTTTTACTATAAATGACATATTAGCCTAGACATATAAAGAGATGAATTTTTCATTAAGCTTTACAAAAACCTTTGTGTCTAAGTTAGGGCATTACACATGGGACTATATTTATGCACTAGGACAGGATATGAGCACAGTCCTGGGAAAACCATGTTTGAGAGCTTTCTCCCCTCATTTTCCATCCGACTCTTTGTTAAGAATACTGGTTTTTAAGAATAAGTGATTACCCTTCTCTGACCCTTACTGTCCAACCTGAAAGCGGATAGCTAATGTGTTCCACTTTTTGAACAGGGTTCTATGGTCGATCCATGACCCCTGGATGCCGAAGGCGTCCTTGGGGTGATCTCATAGTTCCTACGGGGTGAAGACGATGGGGTCGGTCTATGGAGTCTTTTTCCTTTTTCTGTATTTCACTCAAAGGGTTGAAGAGAGATAGTGTATCAAGCTGTTCATAAGGGCCAGCTTGATCATCTTCCCCAAGATACCAAATGAGGAAACCCTAAGAGAGCCACCGACTCTAACTATCATCCATGTACGATCAACACGGTGGTATTTTTATAATTATAAGGAAGTTTTTTGAATACGGTTCCCACGTAAACTGTGTTCATAGGCACCATATGTTTATATTTTATTTTTTAAAATTTTTAAAATACATCTACAAACACGAGTTTTTAGGGACCGTGTTTATAACTTCCTATAAACACAGACATTTAGGGAACCGTGCTTAAATGTCTTACCTATTAACACGGGTGAGTTATAACCATGCTTACAGGTCTCATGCGCACACATTCTGAAGCATACACACACACTTAAAATTAGTTTTGAGAGGATTCTATACTTTTACGCTTCGTCTTCTTCCTCTTGCACTTTCACACTTCACGAATCCCTCCCTCCACTTTCATGCAAACACACTTCTTCCTCTTCCCTTCACTGCGCACGTTTACCATTGCACCCACGAACGTCTTCTTCTTGTTGTTGTTCTCTTATACCACACGCAACCAAGTTCTTCCTAAAACCCATTTTCTCTTATGGTTATGCAATGTTGGTTAGAAGTTTGTTTGGTTGATGCAATGTTAGGCTTAGGTAGTATTAGAAAAATAAGAATGCTATTAGTTATAGATTAGGAAAATCTGATTAGGAAAATTAGAATGTTGTTAGCTATAGACTAGGAATGCTTAGGTATTTATTGTTGAAATTATTTTGTATTCTCTATTTATTAATTTGGGCAATTTAAATTGATATTAAAGTAAAAAATTGATATTTTCAACTAAATAAATACGTAAACATTAGTATTATTCCTTGCATTAGTAAAAAAATTAAATACATAAAAATTGATATTTTCAACTAAATAAAAAGTTGCTCGTATAAAGTAAAATAATACATTGTATTAAACATGAACATTGTTACAAAATTACACAAGCCCAACAAAGGATGATTAAAATTATAAATTAGGGGTAGATATGTGTATAAATTGTTGATTAGGCAATTTAAAATTTTAATTACATAATGAATTAACCCCATAATTATTTTAGTTCTATAATTTTAAATAAGTTTATTATAACAATAATAACTAGTTTTGTTTATTGTACAACACCCAAAACACCATATGTTAAATCTAAATACTACGCGACTAAATAAAAAATTACTAATAGAAAACTAATAAAATCCACTATTTATTGTCTTTAATTTGAATTTTAATTTGATGTTGCTATTTGTTTAGGTTATTTTTTATTTGTTATATTTTTAGTTCCTGAAAAGTTTTTTCAGTCCTTTTTAAATGACTATGATTTTTTAAATTGTGTGAGTGAACCATAGTTTCCCATTTGAGATTTGACACAAACGGTAACTAAATTAATTGATTTCATCGTTTGTGTTGAATCTTGAATTGTCTGTCTGGACATTTTGGGATGAACAATTTTTTTATGCATCATTGCTATGTACAAGTTAGGGCTTATTTTAAAATTTGATTATGTTTTGGTTAGTTAAATTTTGCATTGTCCTCTGGGTGTATATTTGATTGTGGCTGAATTTGATGTCACCACTTTCATTTCGTGTACTTAGAGGCCAATGCGAAATATCAAATTTTAAAATAACTCCTAACTTTTACGTAGTTATGAAGTATAAAAAAATGTTCATCCTGAATGGGTAGGACCACCACCTTTGTAGATAAAGTGAGATTCATAGCACTATTAAATTTGCGTGTATTGTAAACAGTGAATATGGATCGAAGTTGGATAACTATATCATGTATAAGTCCATAGTATGAGTGTGGAGTTGAAACATTCATAGAATTCGTGATACGAAATGCTGAGGAGGTGAATGAAAAGTATTTTTCCCCTTGTATTAAATGCTTGAACATGTGTCGACTAGAATTGGATGAGGTGTGAGAACATCTGTTGTGTGATGGTTTTCTTCAGACTTATACGCGTTGTATATGGCACAGTGAACATGTTGAGGTGCCAAGTACTAGTTTTTTTAAAAAAAATGAAGCTTTGGGCATGAAGTTGATGACGACATGGATGACCGACTTGAGGATATGATCTGTGATGTGGGGTAGAAAGTTTTAAGAGAGCTCACGTATATGTGACTATGTGGAAAGATTCTAAGAAGTCGTTGTATTCGAATTGCACTAATTTCATGAGGTTGTTAGCAGTTTTATAATTATTTAATTTGAAAGCGATAAATGGGTTGACTTGCTTAAGTTGTTGAAAGAAATGCTCCCAGCTAGTAACACCTTGTCAAATTGTAACTATGAGGCTAAAAAGGTGTTGTGTCCTATGGGTTTGGAGTATACGGAGATACATGCATGCCCAAATGATTGTGTATTATATCATGGTGAGTATGAAATGTTGCATCGATGTCCTAGGTGTGGGGTGTCATGATATAAAAAGAAAGAGATTGATTCTGATGAAGTCTACACTAAAGGGTTATCTACCCATAGTTTCAAGACTAAAGCGTTTGTTTGCCAATACAGATGATGCAAAGGTTATGAGATGGCATGCTGATGAAAGGGTTGTTAACGGACTACTTAGGCATCCAATAAATGGATTGTAGTGTAAGAAATGGATACGATGTTTTCGGATTTTGCCCATGACCCTAGAAATGTTAGGTTAACACTAGCTATAGACGGCATGAACTCATATAGATACCTAAGCACAAACCATAATTCGTGGTCTATTTTGTTGTTTGTTTATAACTTGTTTACGTAATGTGTTTATTAACTGAACTTGTATTTATTAACTGAACTTGTTTGTGTAATGTGTTTATTATAGTTACTAATGTGTTTATTTTCGCTTGTTTGAACAGATACTTATGGCTGACCAGGGTCCACTCGTGAGATCCGACTCCCAGGATACAGATTCCTCTGCTAGAAGGAGTCGAGGTGTTACCTAGATGATTAGTGTTGCACTTAGGCATCATCAGGGATAGAGGAGCCATGTTGACATTGATGTCAACACCTAGATAACTTTGGGACCTCACGCCGCCAAGTTTTAGAGTTACTTGGGTGTCCTGGGACGGTCGAAGGTGTCCATCATTGTCCCTAATTGGGATAGTGTTGAGGGGGTCGTGAAGAACGAAATTTTGGGCTGATGTTCTTGTAAAAAAACACTAATTGCATATTTGTTTTTGAAGTGTATTGTGATTTGTTCTACATAATAAACTCAACCATGTTAATTTTCCAATTATAGGATGTTTGGGATATTCCTACAGTCAACACATTGCGCAGGAAGATCATGAATGAGATCGTTGATTGGTGGAGGGCATTCAAGGGTAAACTGACTTCCACGTATGCATGCATGTTAAAAATTAAGTGTTTTAAATTGTACTGTCTTATGCTATTAATTTCTTACTTCAAGTATTCTGAATTGTAAGTGTGTCTTCAAGAAGAAGCAGGGTAAGTTTCACGGAGACACATACATATTTATAGATCAACAGACTTGGGATACGTTTGTTGCACATGAATGACTTTATGGTACGTACCTTTTACTTTTGATTTTTTATAGTTGATGATGAATGTTTTTATACGACATATATATAACACATAAGTGTATTTGAATTGTTTTTGTTGTAGGCCGGACGCATGAAAGCATAGGAAATTCGTGCGAAAAATGACTGCCAATAGCATTTTTTGTCATTTATGGTTAGTGTGTAGGGTGTATACCTATTAGTGTAGCTTTAGGATTATCATTTTGTACATTTTATGTGTCATATTTGTCGTTTATATGGTTTTATTGAAATTTATACATTTTCAACTTTTTCGTTAATTGAGTTGTATATATCTTTTTGTATGCATAAATTGGGCTGTCTGGTTATAAACTCTTTGCTTGCAGGTTTGTGGAATGAATAAAAATAGAACTTGCATTAAAAAAACTCACTTTTAAGCACGATTATGACCATAACCGTGTTTAAAAATTTGAACTTCTAAACACGGTATTAGTAATCGTGGTTAAAAATGTGAGCCTTTAACCATAATTACTAACAACCGTGCTTAAAAGAGGTTTATAACCATGGTTCAAAACCGTGGTAAAAAACTCTTATCTATAAGTACGATGAGAACAAGCACAGTTGTAGAACCGTGCTTAAAGGCCATTTTTAACCATGCTTAAAACCCCATTATGCACTAGTGATGTTAAATTTAAAAAGAAGGTTTTTAGTTTCTTATCCTATAAAAAGTTTTCATAAATTTAATGAAGCTTTTATAAAAAAATGTATTTTCTTATATCATAAATTACAAAAACATAAATTTCTTTTCCTTATCTTGTTCAAGGTAGGTTAGAAAAATCACACGGGTAGTTTTAGAGATGGCAACCAAACCTAAACTTATGGATACCAATCCGTCTTTGTCTCAATTTTGATGGGGAAACCCATTTTGATTGGGTTTTACGAAACCCACCCATATCTATCTCAACTTTGGTGGAGATGAATGCGGGTTTAGGAATACTAGTACCTATTTGAATCCGCTCTAATATAAAAATTAAGTTATTTTAACCATATTAAATAATAATGATAAATTAATATTTTTCTTTAAAATATCATGTAGTTATTAAGTTTATTACATTTTAAGATTTTTAATGCATATTTTAAATATAATTTTTATTAGAATATAATATATATTATTCGTATTAAAATATACAAATATTTGTGTTATTATTTTTTTGAAAATTATATATTTGTGGTATTAAACCTAAGAAAAATGAGAAAATATAATCCTACGGGTCTCTTTAAACATGACGAATACCTATTGAGATGAGTTGAGTTTCATTATTTTGAACCCGCCTGTTTCCAACTTGCACTTGATCTCACCTTAACTTTTTTTTGTGATTGAGCTTAGGGAAATCTAAACTCATTCCCAACCCATTTCGTTGTCATCCCTAATTTAACTCGTCTTAGAAATTATGTAATACAATTTTTTATCCTCATCTTACTATACTTGATAAGTTTTAAAAAATAAAGTACATAGATACTCATATAGATCTTACATTACAAAAAAAAGTGTGTATATACTTCCTCCGTCTCAATGTGTATTTATTTAAGTAAATATATACTAAAATATCTTTATTTAATTCTACTATTTTATTAATAATAAATAATATTTTAATTTTTTAAGTCTTATATACTTATCAAAATGAGATGTGATAAAAGAGAGATATTCATTATAGAAAGATACAATTGAAAAAACAGAATACTCAGATAACTTTTAAAATGACAATAATTTTTAAAAAATAAAACTGAAAAGTAATTGTCTGATTAAAAATTAATAGCTAATTGATAGTTAATATTGTAATAACTCTAGAAACATTGTTAATTATTTTCTATATTATTATAATTTCAACTATTAAATTTTTAATAAATAATTATTATGGTATTTTATCCTCTAATCTAAAATGTACCATTGATATTTTGGACTTTCGAGTTTTAAAATTGTATATTATTACTATTAGTATGTTAATAATTAGGCCTATGCCCGACCCTAGAAGTAAAGTTCATAATACTACATCCTTAAGTCGTTAAAAATTATGAGTTACCTTTTTTGTTTTTATCTGTTGTAATTTTTAAAATGGTCTTTTTTATTTGTAATTTTAAGAGTTTAAGAAAATATTTAATATTGATCTTTGTGTTATTTTCTTACTCTTTAAATAAATAACTAAAAGAAGATGTGAAATAAATTGAGAAAGAGAAAACAATAAAATTAAATTAAAAAATTAGATGATAAAATTATATATTTCAAAATTATTTAATAATTTTTTAATGTGTTTTTAAAATTGCCTTCAAAGAATAAAGGGAGTAGTATTTTATGCATAATATTTTAAGGATTTTTAGTTTTTGTAACTTTTCCCATTTATTTTTAAATTTCAGAGTTTCGAGATTTTGAAATCCGAAGTGAAAATGTGTTCGAATTTCGAAATTGGAAACATGATCAGGTATTTTAAGAAAACGCGGGTTAATAGTGCTATTAAAATCCGAAACAATCAAAATGAATGATTTTTCATAAAGTTAAGATTAAATTGAGGTTTTGAAATTTTAAAAGTTAAAATGTGTGATTCGTACAATTTTGGTGACAAACTTAAAAGTTAACGACGGTGATGATAATAATAATAAATTCATAACAATTTCTTATTTTTAGTTTTTCCTGTGACTATGATGAGCATTTAAATATAATAATAATAATAATAATAATAATAATAATAATAATAATAATAATAATAAGAAGAAGAATCTATTACATTATTTAACATTGTTTTAAATATATCAATCTATTAAATTTAATATATTTTTTAAACGGCATAAAACATGACCTATTTAACTAAATATACTTTTAAAAAACCTAAGTTTGATCCATTTGAGAAATTGGTGTGGGATGACCTAAGGCTAATATAAGATAAGATAAACTAAGCTTCAGTCTAGTAGTCTCACTTATTGTTCTATGGGTATTTAATATACGTTGTCTTTTTACATTTTTAAATAAGTAACATTCTCATAAATGAAAATATATAAGGTTTTCGGACAAGTTTTAAAAGTATGTTTGGTTAAACAATAAATTTTTATTTCCATCAAATTTTATTCTCATATTTAGTTTAAATAAAAAATTTTCCAAGCCTATGAAGTAGATTTTCAAAACTACCATTACTTCAAATATAAAATCATAGTTGCAACCTAATATATCTTTTACAAATTTTCTAAACTCGAAACTCAAATTAAATTACCCTATTACTTTTCCTATATTGCACAAAACTCTTCTAAACTCAAAACTCCGATTTTACTATTCACAATTTTTTTTTTCAATAAACGGAGTCATCCTTACCACCATTCTCATGCATAAAGTACTTTCATATTTTATTAAAATTAGTCAATGCTACACATCAAAGCCACCATCAAAGCCACCATCCTTACCACCTATTGAAGTAAAACCTAAACTCCAATTAAGGAATAACTCCAAAAGCATTCGGTGCAGTGCAACAAACTTTCCCTTTTAATTGATACATGAATTGAAGAAACACTTAACTAATATCTAAATATATCAGATGTGAACTGAAATTTAAAATTTTCATCCGCAATAATTTTCTTCTGAAAAGAAATCAGAGCCTAGGGTTAATGCTGCAGCATATTACGATTTCGACTCTTCCACTCTATAACCCACGAGATGACTTGCTAATTTATCTGAAGCAATTTTGACTTTATATTAATATATATAAATAATCTTCATACAGTTAGTTTATGAGCACATCATGGCACGTTCAGACACAATCGCGTTGACTAGTTCAGCAAGAGCTCCCATAGCTGCCGTCCCCCCTCGTTGTAGAAGAGAAAGTGCCAGTTCATGTTCATTCCATCTGCTTAAACCACGAGCCAATTTCCTCATAGTGTCCACCTTCACCTCTTGAATCCATGCTGGCACAAGACTAACCATCAATCCCACTAAACAACAGACATAAGTTTTCCATGTAATAGGATTGCAACTGAGTGAAATTTTCTTCTCCATGATTTCTGCCAAGAAATCCAAATGGACCTCAATGGTACGACTCCTTCTACTGAATGCTCCTGCTGGTAGCTTGGTCCCGACACCCCATATAATTGACCCAGATAATATCAACAGATATGCCATAGCATAACCTTCAAGTATATACGACACAACACTATCATTGTTTTGCCTCACATCCCTTGATGACAACAGCCACGTAGGAATAGTCTCTTTGTACAATTCTTGGACAAGAAGTATACCACCTGCTGCACATAAAAGACTTGCACCTAGTGTTGCCACCTCTTTCGCACTTTGAGCGGCTAGGGATAACGATGCTTCATTGGATTTTAAGTGGTGGGAGCCAGAACCAGTTCTCCTTCCAGCTAATTCATTGGAGTACTCTGTCACAAGACCCACGATTAGATCATTTACATACTGCACATTCTGTATATTTCGACACGATCTAAGAAAAAGGAATCCTGGGGCTACGTAGGGATAGGGACCAGGGGCAGTGATGGTGCTACCCAACAGCCCATTCACACTAGACTCAGCAGTCAGCTTTGAGGTTGAAACACACAATGCTCTAAGGAATGAGTTAAAGCAACTTCTCAACAACTGAGCAACAGATTCATTATTATGTCTAAACACAGAACGGGAACATGATACAACAATGAAGTTGTGCCAGCGACGGACTTTTTGGGCCCACAGAGAGCCAATTATAGGCATGCTAGGCCAAGGGCTACCTGATGCACAATTTTCCAAAGCTGCTCCAGTAATAGCATGCATGTACTCCAGGCTCTTGTCAAGTTTAAAAGTAATGGATAAACTGACAAGAGCTGCCATTGGAAGAGGAAGCATTACTGGTGAACCACCTACCGTAAAACAAAGATGTAACTTGTGTAAGTAATACAAATGCAATAACTATCCTTGGATTATTTCATCTTAAGTATCCCTATTAACTATAGAAAAGATTTTAAAACCAATTATGCCTGCAAACTTATTCGGTCTTTTTTTTAACAACACAGATTTATTTCAGTGATGATAGTGATAAATTCATCTACACAAATAAATGGACCAAATGTGTGTATTGCACCATGTTGTCCCCTCCCCCTTTCCTATTTTAACATTTTTAGTTATGCAGTTACAAACACAAATAGATTAATTACATTGACAATAAATGACAAATTTCAGCATTGATGTCAACGTTCAAACATAATATAAGTTTAAATAAGATAGACATAATATAATTTTAAATAAGATAGACTTGTAAACTGACATCTATACTCTATACTGGGTGGAATATGAACTTACAGAAACAGAAACACAAAGGTGTAGCTGGTATACAATAGAAGAAAGGGGAGAGTAGGAAAGCAATTTGCAAGATATTATAGTTTTATTACGGAACAGGAGAGGTGCTGCCAATTCAGGAATTAGTATCACAGTGCAGGGAGAGAAATACAAGTTCAAGGAGACAAAAGATGAACAAGGCAAGGGAAGGTAATAAGATAGTGAGAGGGGTAAGCCATGGTGACAGTTTTTGCCCTCTTCCTACCAGTTTTTCATTGCATTTCAAGAATTTGAGAATCTCATTCGCTGTAAAGAGTTGAGCTCACAGTTATTGATATATATTTGAAGGCATTTGCGGCAGTTTATAGAAAGCTGTGAAAATAGTTTATGACTTTTATAAGCTCTTTTCAACTTATTTTAACAAGTTTCTAAGATAGCTTATTAAAAAGCTTATGATAAAAATAAAGTGTATGGCATTGAGACCAAGGGAAGAAGTATGTTGGCTATTTTAAAAAAATGCAAGTTATACTAAAAAGACAAGCAGAATATTTTCAAAAACAAAAACTTACATCAAGAGAAACATTTTTTCGACCAAATATAATTCAACAAAAGTATCACAAACTTGAATATAAATGCATTACATTGTGTTTGGAAGTAAAATTTTAAAATTCCAAAGAGTTTTGAAATTTACAATGTTTGAATGACAATAAAGAGTTTTTAAAATCTATGAAGTTCTAATTTGATAATTTTCATACAAATAAGATGAACTTCAAATGACAGATTAAAAGAGAATTTCAAAATTCCTGTGTTTATTTTTTGTTCAACTCATCTTAGATTATCATTTCAATTACTTCCATAATCCACTTCACTCTTTTTATAATCATCACTCATTATTAGTCTAACAATCTCTAGAATTTAAAATACTCCATCCAAATTCAACCTTACAGAAGATTAAACACGGTCACAAAGAAAGAGCAGAGCACAAACATTAACTAAAAGGTACTAAATTCCTTAACCTAATTTGAAGGAGAAAAATAAAAATTCAGTGCATGAAAAGAAAAGAGGAAAAACAAAAACTGGTAACAATGTAGGGCTTGTTTGAAATGATTGGGTTTCTACTTTCTAAAATTTTGTTTTCCGTAATGTTTCTGAACATGTTTCTGACAAGTTTCTAAAAACAATGGAAAAGAGACTTGTCTGAGGGGATTCTCCATTTATGACAGTCTAGGAGATGATGAGTATGATCAATGTCCCACTTTACTAAAATTGATGAAACATCAAATTGTAATTTTAAATCAAATCAGATACGTTAAAAAGGGAAAGGAACCAGACCAAAATTTTCTGGCCGAACCACTTTTGGCTAGATATAAACTGTCTATTCAATGAATCTTCCTATCCCTGCATAACTTCCATGATCTATCTGTAACGCATGTATCATATGCTATGCTTTTTAGGACTCAACGGAAATCAAATAAGTATATTAGACTAAAGCTAATTACCAGAAGAACAACTTGGAACCTCGACACCAACATGAGTTAATATGGCTTTTATTTCCGATTCAATTGATTGAAGAACTGCTGCTGGACTAGGCCAGTCTGTTCCATTCATTGGAACTAGTTTCCATACACCACGTGTAACTTCTGAAGAAAAGTAATCAATAATGGTGGCAAGCGATGCTGGGAGAAAATCAACAAGGTCTCTCAGACCTGCAAGTTAAATGGCACATAAGAATTTAGAGTGATACAATGAAGGTAGCACCAGAAACACGTGCCTTCTGTCCAATAACCCGTATCTGAGACTCCAACAACCAACTCTTTTATTTATTAGTTCTATTAATAATTCATTAAGAAAAGTATCAGTGCCTCCCAATTACCCTAATTTGATGCAACCTTTTTATTTATACATTACAATATTAATGAAAATATCCAATAATGAAAATGATGACTAAAAATAGGATTTAGTACACTGGTTTATACAAATCAAGCAAAATTTAAAACATGTCTGCAGAATTTAAAAGGGCAACTGGTGCTACAAGAGCTCCCGCTATGTGCGGGGTCCAGGGAAGGGTTGGATCCACCAAGTGGGTCTAATGTAGACAGCCTTGCATTGCATTTGCAAAAGGCTGATTCCACGGCTCAAACCTGTGACCTTTAAGTCACATGACCTCTAAACATATCTAGAGAATTATGTTGACAAAAAAGAATTGGAATCAGTGAGATCATTTTATTTTTATGATTTAATTATCATCTATTATGAAGGCACAAGAACGATGGGACTAAATTTATGGATACAAAGAACTATATTGATAGATTAGTAAGATAGCATCTAGCCAACCTGTTGTCAAATCTCGTGATGAAAGCCTCCCATGAACACAAGCAGTTAGAATTGATTCAAGGACAAAAGGAAGAGCTTCCAGTACTTCCCATGCAGGAAGCATAGGTCTTTGAAAAGCATCTTCACCAGAATTTATGAGGGAGCTACATGTATTATTGCTGGTTGGCGATGAAGAATTACTTGATGAAATCCCACCTTTGGTCATCTTCTGGTAAATCATGCTTAGGATTATATTAGCAGTTTGATGAATGGAATTTCCGGTAGAAAGGCCAGAGAGGGCAGAGGCAACACAAGATTTGTATTGACAGTACAAAGCACGTAATTTTGGAAATGAATCAATATATACAGGTTGAACAGATGCAGACTCAATGAGACTAGGATTGCTTTTCAGCTTATCTTGGGAAAACATGACACGATTATTGTGCAAGGACAAAATATATTCCAAACCTCCAACTGCAACTCCAAATTCAGTGATGCACTGGTCAATAGGGGGTCTACAGAATTTCCATAAACGAATAAGGAAAAGAAATGCTAAAGAAAAGGTCATGTATGTTGACGTTGATGACTCGTTGCTAGTGCCATTTGAAGTCGGTTTCATTGAGCCAAACACCTCGCAAAGTGGCAACAAAGAAGCAGCAACAGTGGGGACCTACACAAAGAGTTTCTAGTAAAAATATTTGAAATTAAAATGTGATTGGAAAAGAAATTAAATGAAGTTTGTGCACTATTAGAATACATGAACTGTAGACAGGATATTTTAACTTGCTTATCCTAGTGTATCCACAAAAGGATAAAAAATGGACTTCTACAAACTTTGCTGCTACTGTTAAGAAGTATTTAGGAAAGTACTGACAAATTCAAGTAAATGATTAAGTGATTAACTATGTTCAAAGTCGAGGCTGATGACTGATTAATTTCCACATTATGCTTGAAATATTCCGACCACATGTTCACATGACATCCTCAATTGAGGTACAGGCAGGGAGAATGCACACAGGTTTCATCCCACAGCCTTTCAATTTTGTCACTACAAAAGCTCCCGCTATACGTGGGGTCCAGGGAATGGCTGAACCCACCAAGTAGGCAGATGTAGGCAGCCTTTCAATTTTGTCCATGTCTCTATAATTCTCTTTTCTGCCTTTTTTTCCCTATCTACACAAGAATTCTCTTCAAGCTTTGTTTAGAAAACAAATTTGAAATCCAGAATCATGATTCCAATTGTTGGAAGAATTTAAAAGTAATGTTTGGAAATTTGGATTATATCAAAGAATTTAGAAGTCCATGTCTGCCGGGAATTGCATTTTTCCAGCACCTATGTAAATAGTTAGAAGGGCTTTATATTTATATTAAATTGTTTTCCAACCTTGAAATTTTTACAAAGAGTTGAATACCCCCATTCTAAATGGCATATCAAGGATTCAAGCATGAAATTTAGAATTTAACAGACCAATTCTGATTCTAAGTTTGAATTGGACCCCAATTCCAAGCACTAATAGAAGCGATTCACTTACTACACCATGTAAAGAAAGTATATGAACAGTATCAACAGCGGAAGTTCCATGGAGGACAGCACTTAGCATGGGCATATTATCAACCAAATGGCTCCAAGATCCGGAATGACTATGAGGTATAGGAGAAGCAAGAAGCTTGACCACATAGTGGACTACATGTTCCTGCCAAGGAGACAGCTCAACATCAGAAACAATACATAATGAGGGATACAACATTCAAGAATGCAATACCATGAACTGAGCATTCACACATTAATCCATAAGCCAGTACAACCAAAGGACAGAACAATTATCTTTAGGGGGTAGAGTTAAAGCACGTTTGGTCATCACTGCAAAGAACAAAAGCATGACAAGTTTTTCCAGTTTAGAGAAGAGAAGAAACAGAAGTTGGTTCAACCTCAGTGAATCTCACAATTTAGGTCCACACTTTCTTAGGTTTTGTTTGGGAGTTGAGTTTTGGAGGGTAGGGAGATAAAAATTTTAAATCTCAACTCATTAATGGGCCAAACTACTCAATGTCTGTCTTGGGTACCCAGTTCTTCAATAATATTATTTGGGCATTGCGAAGCCAACAATAAGATACATGATGTTCACTAATTCAAAATGTATTTGGACACCAATGGACTGCATAATAATTACATTCCAATAAAAAAAATGATTGCCTCAATTTCATGACCATAGATCCTGCAGATTCCAAACCAGTCCATTATTCTTGTATGCATAAAAGCTCCTTACTTAAGATCTCACATTGGCCGATTATATAGCTAAAATTTATAATTACTTGGATACTCCTTCCTTGAGCTAGTCTTAAGGGTTTATGCCTAGTCCATTTTCCATTCTAATAATTACTATATTATAACAAATCTGCCAACCTAAGTTTCTAATTTTACCATAGTAGTCAATCCCAAATCGCGGCGCGACGCGGCCGACCCAAAAAACGGGATTGCGTGTCGCGGCGCAAATCGCGGACGCAATTTAATACTATCGCGGGATAAAACAGTCTAACATATAAGTATTAAGTATGCACAATAACACTTAAAAAAACCCAAGATATATAACTAAAAACACACTCCAAATTCATAAGTGATAATTAAAAACCAATATCATCCAAATGAAACATAGTAAGATGGTCTAAAACATTAAAAAACAATGGTTCAAGTATTCCAAGACACTAAGGCAACATTAAATTTAAAACCAAATACATAACAAATAAGAAACATAAGCTATGAAATGAACTAGGAAACTATAAATCATATTCATCTTCTTCATCATCATCATCTCCTAGTTCCAACCCTTCTTCCCCACCACTTGAGCTCTCATGATCACTTCTATATATTTCTTCCTCCTCGGAAGTCTCTTCATTACAAAGGTCTTCTTCCTCTTCTTCCTCACGCATAACATATTTCCCTTTCCCCTTTTTCCTTTGGCTTGAGGAAGGCCCGGATGCATCACTTTCCTTATTCTTCCTCCTTGTGTAATGCAATGGCTGTCCAGCACCGGTAGTATGTGCCACTTGCCCCCATGTCAATCCATCACCCTCATCAAACACAAATTCTTGCTCACCCCCATCTTCATCACCACCTAATTCTCCTAACAACCACTCATTAGTGGCCGTATCATCAACTTCCTTTAGGATAATCGGATCAATGATGTTCATAGCCTCAAACCTCTCTTTTAATGTTTGGTTGTACTTGATGAAAACCAAGTCACACAACCTTTGATGCTCAAGACGGCTTCTCTTCTTAGAATCAGTGTTATCAATGGCGGATGGCGGTTCATGGCGGTGAGCCAAAAAAATGCCATAAAGGTTATGGCGGATGCCATGGCGGGTTATGGCGGATGCCATGGCGGTCATGATAAAAACTCTATAATATGCAGAAATATCATTCAAAAACACTGCAGAATGAAAAACTAAGCAAGAATAACATAATAACTCAACTAAAATTATACCATAACAATGTAAAACATCACATAACTAATTAACAAAAGGTTCAAAACAATAATCATCAACAACTACAACTAAAATGTTTAAAACAAACACGGTATAGACTATAAATAGAAACTAATCTTCCTCCCCAACCCCAACATAGTCATTGTCTTCATTCCCATTGTCATCTTCTAAGAGAAATCCCTCATCATCCTCATCTTCGGAATCCTCCAAATTCAACCCAGTTTCATTTTCCTCTTCACTCTCACTATCTTCCTCAAATTCAGGTTCTTCTTCAATTAATATCTCTTTTCCCTTAGATGATGAAGCCACCTTCTTCTTCTTGTTAGACCTGATAGCAATAACAGCACTTGAAGGTTCCGTTCTCTTCTTAGTTTTCTGCCTGGTATATACCCTAGGCTCTCCAACTCCTGAAGCTACATAAACAGTTCCCCAATCCAATGTATTGTCATCCTCAAAGACCAAATCAGCTGCACCATCATTGTTGTCATCATCCATTTCCCCAACAAGCCATTCATTACACTCATCTATGTCATTGAGTGAGATTGGATCAATTTCATCTCTAATGTTGTATCTCTTTGCAAGAGTTTGGTTGTATTTGACATAAACCAAGTCATGCAACTTCTTGTGATCCAACCTGTTTCTTTTCTTTGAATGGATCTACATATAATCAAAATTATTATAATTAGTAAACTTCTAAAGTTTAAAGATAGATGAGATAAGAGTTGAGTCAATTACTTGCTCAAACACACTCCAATTGCGCTCACACCCAGATGCGCTGCATGTCAAACTAAGTATCTTGATGGCAAGTTGTTGCAAGTTTGGTGCTGTATGTCCATACATCCGCCACCATTGAGCTACAAAAACAGTATTTGGGAAGAGATTTAGAAGTGAAAATTTAAATATAATTTACTAAAAAGTAAATTAGTAATTAGATTCTCACCAGGAGCAATGGTTTTCCTTTGTTTCCGTGCAAACTCGCATCCAAACAAACCACTACCGTCCTTATAGATTGGAAGCTCAGTGAGGATCTTTTGCTGCACATCTTGACTTGGCACCAACCTCTTGATGCAATCATACAACCCGGTTGTAACCTCTAAATCATATTCAATTCTTGGGTTGGAATAATAAAACTCCGGATTTAGATAATGACCAGCTGCATGCAATGGTTGGTGAAGTTGGCAACTCCATCTACGATCAATAATTTCAAACACATCCTTGTATTTGTTTTCATCTTTGTTAAAGGCTTTCATGATGGCCTCCTTTGCCTTATCCATTGCCTCATAGATGTATCCCATGGCTGGTTTCCTTTCCCCATCCACAAGTCGAAGTACTCGAACAAGAGGTGCCATAACTTTAAGGGTAAAGACCACATTCTTCCAAAAATTAGGCATTAGAACAACCTGTGTTGCTTGCTTCCCCTTGGCTTCCTTACTTAACTTGTTTGTCATCCATTCATCAGAGGTAAACATCTTCCTCAAGTTCCCTTTTTGTTGATGAAGCCTTTCTAATGAAAGAAAGGAGGTGGCAAATCTAGTGACTGCATGTCTCACTAACTCCTTCCCGTCAGTGAAACGCCTCAATAAACTAAGGGTACTAGAATGGGCATAGATAAAACCAACAACAGCTATCCCCCTCTGAATTGTCTTCTTGACCAATGGAAGCTTTCCAATATCTTCAAGCATCAAATCTATACAGTGTGCAGCGCAAGGGGTCCAATAAAGGTGTGGCCTCTTCTCTTGTAACTTCTTCCCGGCTGAAACATAGTTTGAACCATTATCTGTGATTATTTGCACAACCTTGTTCTCTCCAATCTCCTCCACTATAGAGTCAAGCAACTCAAACAGTTTGTCACCGGTCTTCACAAACGGTGATCCATCAACAGACTTCATAAACATAGTCCCTGCAGGTGAATTAACCAAAAAATTAATCAAACACCGCTGCTTCCTATCAGTCCATGCATCGGACATTATAGAACAACCGTGCTTTGCCCATTGCTCCTTGTGATCTTTTAAAAGATTATTGGTGTGCTCCAACTCTTTGTTTAACAATTTAACTCGCATGTCATGGTAACTAGGAGCTTTTAAATTTTTTCCATACGCACCAACGGCATCAAGCATGTCTTGGAAGGCTGAAGATTTGATTAGGTTGAATGACAACCCGGATGTGTACCAAAATCGGGCTATCATTTGGTGAACCCTTTCCTTTGCCTCCTTGTCACAATGATCTCGGATGCTAGCTTGCCTTAACCTCTCCTTCTTTCTTCTATCAATGGCAAGTTCAGGTTTCCTACAAAACAAGTCCATAGGCCCCTTCTTAGGATTCTTCTTTGAAGCACTAGAAGTGCCTGAAGAAGGGAGCAAATCTTCATTTTCTCCTTCATCCTCCTCACTTTCAGCATATCCCGTGTTTTCAAGATCTAGATCTCTCACGTTGAAACTTTCAGTAGTTTCACCCCTAGCTTTCTCTTCTGCGTATTTAAGAAGTTCCTCTTTCACTTCCGGTGGACATTTTGTACAAGCCTTAACATTTCCCTTTTTTCCGGTTAGATGTTGCTTGGCTCGGGTAATCCCTCCTTTCATAATCTTCCCACAAAAATTACAAAGAGTGGTGTTGGTGTCCGTTTCCGTAAGGGTACGGACATATTTCCAACCGGGATCGCTTCTGTTTTTTGAGGATTGTGTTGAAGCAGATTCAGTGGCCATCTGGACTGATTAGCTACTGCAAGGATTTAATTGTTTCACTAAAATGATAATCAAAAAACCAAAAAGTGAAACTCAATTGAAATAAAAAATTGTCAAGAACTGAAAAAATTTATAATGTAGTATTAAACTTAAAACTGAAACTTTGAAAGAACAAAAATATGATACAGTTATGCTACAAATTCTGCTGTTCACAAAAAAAAAAAAAGACTATGCTGTAATGCTAGAAATGAATGCTCTGCTGTTCTAAAAAAAAATTACAGCAATGTTAAAATTAATAAACTCAAATAATGAAACTAAGAAAATATTATTTTATGCTGTGTAATGCTGTTCACAAAAAAAATATAAAATAGTGAAACTAGAAATGCTGTTCACAGAGAGAAGAGAGAAGCAAATAAAAAAATAATGGACCACGGACAGAGAGAAGCAACAGAGAAGAGAAAAGAGACAGAGAAGAGAGAAGAAACAGAGAATGAAACTAAAAAGAAGAAACAGAGAAGAGATGGCATGGCAGAAACAACGAAGAAACAGAGGAGAGGTAGCATGGCAGCAGAACAAAGAAGAAACAGAGCAGAACAAGGAAAAAAAAACGAACCTACAAACAGAGAAGAACAGAGGAGAAAAGGGGACGTCGGAGAAGACGACCAGTACGCCGGAGAAGACAAACCAGTACGCCGGAGATGAACCAGCACGCCGGAGAAGGAGACCCGAGCGCCGGAGAGGGTGGAATCGCGCTGGAGAAGAAGAGTCGAGCGCCGGAGAGGGTGGAATCGCGCTGGAGAAGAAGAGTCGAGCGCCGGAGAGGGGGAAATCTCGTCGGAGAAGAAGACCCGATTGCCGGAGGGTGCTAAAACGCCTTGGAAACCGCCGGGAACGAATCGGAAATGGAGGGAGAACTGGGAAACGGAAGTGGCTGCTCTGTTTTAGGGCTTTCTTCTTCATTTTCTTCGAAACCCGAAAGGTTTGGGCTTCCGGGTCGGAAACCGGGTCGACGGCCCAAAACCTTTTTTTTTTTTTCCTTTTCTCTCCCATTTCCGCCATGGCCCGCCAGCGACCGATATGGCGCCTTGCCCATGGCGGCGCCATGAAAATCCGCCATGCCATGACCCTTTCATATCGGGCAGCTCAATTTCCGCCACGCCATAGCGCCATGGCGGCGCCATGGCCGATTTTTGACAACACTGCTTAGAATGTATCTGTTTCATTTTAAAAAAATGTTAGCCTGCTGCCACCTAACAAAACTAATAATCTAAAGAAGCTATTAAAAGCTTACATGCTCAAAAGTGCTCCAGTTCCGTTCACACCCAGAAGAGCTACAAGTTAAAGATAAAACTCTAACAGCAATCCTCATCAACTCAGGAGTAAATGTCCCATAATGGTTCCACCATTCAGCTGCAATGTAATTAATTACATCAATTGTCATTGTTATCAAATCAAATTTAAAACAGATGACAATTAAATGAATGAAGATAGAAACTCTTACCAGGGGCTAAAGTGCTCCTTTGTCTTATGGCCCCACTTCCACTAAACAATCCTTGAGAATATTTGTAAGCGACCAATTGTTCACAAGCCTTATCTTCATCAAGAGAGCTGAGGGAGAGCCTCTCAATGGTCTTGAAGAGGCCAGCTTTCACCTCTTTATCATTGGATGGTGCATCTGACAATCCCACCGTTTATCAATGATGGCAAATATGTCTCTATATTTGTTTTCATCTCCTTTGAAAGCAACTTGGATGTTTTCCTTAGCCCTTTCCATAGCCTCATATATGTAACCCATTGCGGGTTTTTTCTCATTATCTACTAATCTCAAAACTTGGACAATAGGTGCCATAGCCTTAAGGCTAAAAACCACATCTGCCCAAAATGAAGCCATTAGAACAGTTTCCATGGCTCTCTTCCCCTTGGCATCTTTTGCTCCCTTGCTTTTCGTCCATTCATCCGATATAAACAACTTTCGAAGGTTGGTTTTTTGGTTATGCAACCTTTGCAGGGTCAAAAAGGTTGTAGCAAACCTTGTTACTCCATGTCTAACCAACTCAGCTCCACCAGTGAACTTTCTCAACAAATTCAAAGCGAAAGAATGGTTGTAGATGTAACCAACCAGCTTTATTCCCCTTAAACATGCCCTTTTAATCTTTGGAAGTTTTCCAATGTCTTCCAACATTAAATCCAAACAGTGAGCAGCACATGGCGTCCAAAAGAGATGCTTCCTCTTCTCCATCAACTTCTTACCTAAATTATCAATGTCATTTAATTAAAATTAAATTAAATCTTAAGTAATCAACCATAATAAGTAGCATTTAAAATAAATATGAATGATTACCAGCTGCAACATAATTGCTTCCATCGTCCGTTATCACTTGGACAACTTTGGACTCTCCAATCTCCTCCATAAAGTGGTCCAACAACTCAAAGACTTTATCCCCCGTCTTCATGTAGGAAGAAGCATCAAGGCTTTTGATGAACATGGATCCAGTAGGAGTATTGACTAAAAAATTGATGAGTGTCCTCCCCTTTCTATCAGTCCAACCATCTGAAATGATAGAACAGCCTGTGTTTTCCCTCCAAACCTCATGATCCTGCATGAGTCCCTTGGTGTACTCTAACTCCTTCTTCAAAAGAGGAACCCTACACTCATGATAACTTGGAGGCTTTAGATTAGAACCATATTCTCCAACAGCTGCCAACATGTCCTTAAAGCTCTTGGTACGCACAACATTAAAAGCAATTCCATTTCTAATTAGAAATCGCTCTATGTATTGAATTACTCTTGCTCTTGCCTCCTTGGTACAATGGTCCTTTATGTTTGTTTCATATTTTTCCCCATTTTTCTAGCTATCTCTGGATCTCTCATCATCCACAAATCGATTGGCCCTTTTGTATTCTTTGATTTCTTCAACAGCGTTGTTGAAGCATGACTTGAAGAGGATGGAATCCGTTTTCCTTGTTTCAAAGGTCGGATCTCTTGAATCTCTTCCTCCTCCTCCTCTTCATCTATCTCTTCATTCAAGAATGTCATCTTATCCGCAGCCTTCTTGGCTGCAAGTTCCAGCAGCTTCTCTCTCACACTTTCAGGGGTCTTCAAACATCTACCAACATTCCCCTTTGCACCCATTTGGTGCTCCTTGGCTCTAGTAATACCACCTTTAGTGGTCTTCCCACAAAAATTACATGTCACCATCTTCTTGTTGTTAGGGTCTTTCAATGAGTTCCATTCCCAACCCGGATCAAGGTTGTTTCCGGTGCATTTGAAGAGTTGAACACATGATTCAGGGGTTGGGGTATCGCCTGAATCTCCACCTACAGTTGCCATTAATGGAGTGGGGAGGTGCTGTTGGAGCTTGCAGGTGCTGTTGGAGCTTGCAGGTGGCTGTTGGAGCTTGCTGCAGGTGGCTGTTGGAGGTGGCAGGTGGCTGTTGGAGCTTGCAGGTGGCTGTTGGAGGTGGCAGGTGGCTGTTGGAGGTGGTCGGACCTTTTCAGAGGCCAACAGCAGCTGTTGGAGACTGCAGCTGTTGGAAATGAAAGATGAGGTTGCTCACCGGAGACAGAAATGGGGGTGGGTTGTTTGCTGGAGAGAGGAAAAGAAAGGGGGAGCTCGCCGGAAAAGGAAATGGGGGCAGAGAGCTCGCCGGAGACAGAACACCAGTTCTGTGGTGCTCCCCGAAGACGAAAAACAGTGGCGGGAAGCTTGCCGGAGACGGAGGGGTGATCGCCGGTGGTCTTTAGTGAAAGATGAAGAAGAATAGCAGAAGAAGAAGAAGAAGAATAGAAGAAAAATAGAAGAAGAAGAAGAAGACTCGAAGAAGACGAAGAAGGGTGATCGAAAACCCTAAAAAAAAAAGAGGGAAAAGCAAACTTACCAGTTTACCCTTAATGAAGCCCAAAACGACGCAGTTTCGAGCCACTCTCCAATCGCGCCGCGTTTTCCCGCGATTTTGCCGCGACACGCGACGCCGAGATCGCGCTGCGTCAGCCGCGATTCTTCACGTCCCGCGACAGGCCGCGCGACAAGGGTGAAGCGGCGAGGGCCCGCGACGCGACGACGCGCCACGATCGCGATACCGCGATTTGACTACTATGAATTTTACCATATTCTAATAAGTAATAACAAGATTTAAGAAATATACATCTAAGGAAATTCCTTCAGTACATGTAAAACTGTATTGTCAGATGACTTGCAATCTGTCCAATATCTTTAGTAGGAGTAGGATTTGTCACCTGAATATACCATCCCTGGCTGAGGGATGCACCACATAGAATCTTTGCAGCAGCTGGCCTTTCCAAATCTGATCCATTTAATGCAATATAGTATAACTTCTCTATCTCCACCAGGCTAGGAAAGAAGAAAAATTATGAAGACCAATCATCAGCAGTTTAGGCAACACCAAAATTGAATCAAATTTGACACAAAAGTAAACCTTGAGGCAGGGGTCACTGTAAGACAATTTATAAGGGAATTGTTTAATGGTGTTCCTTCCATAAATATTAACCATGGAGATTTTTCTAGAGGTGGTGAATCAGACAAAGACATAACAGATGTAGACACGTAACCCGGCCAGAAGTACACTGATGTATCCATTAAATTCCTAGCTATGCAAGCTTCCACTATGAGATGCCTCAAGTTCCCGCCTGAAAGATAACAATTAATTCAGAAGTATCATTGAGATTTGCAGACAAAATAACCATGAAGTAAGTTGTATGCATATGTTTATAATCCTTATTCATGGAACTGAAACAAATTTTATGTTCCCAAAATTCAACCTGCTTTCATATTGGTATTAGCATGAATGCCAGCACCACCAGATTCACCCTTTTCATTCATAGAATTACAAATGAAGTTAGCTGCTTTTTTAGCTGCCTGATTGGCTGCATCAACAACTAATGCAGGAGGGCACAGAAGGCTAGAAAATTGCCCAAGGACTTGAACAGATGAAAGCAGGCCAAGTTTCCTTGAACCATCACTTTTCATGTCATGTCTGTGTTTTGATTCCATGGTCGCTTGAACAGAAGATGGATTATGTTCAGAGTCACCCTTTAGAACATTTGCTATTGCCAAGGGGACAATAGATAAAAGTACACATAGTCGGGCCTCAAGATGGGGAATAGGACCCTCAGGAGGATCACGTTCCTGCAATAAACCATGAGAGGGGAGAAATTAATTATTTGGTTAATACTTCGATGAAAAACAGAAGATTATTATGGATCAATCTCAACTCGCTGCACAAGCCGAAGGGCTGAAAGCCAAAGTGCAAGAAAAGTTTCTTGCCAGCTAGCCTGGTTTAATATTTGAAGCGACTTGATTCCTTCTGCAAATAGTTCATGGACATTAGAAAAAAACAGAATCTCACACTTTCTGAAAATAAAATGTTTATAACTATTAAATAACCGCAGTAAGCAAAAATAAATCCCATTGTTATCAAAACCGAACCGGTTCGGCCGGTCTGACCGGTTGAACCGTGAACCGCTTAGGTGACCGGTCTGGGTCAATTCTTTAATACTACCGGTTCAACCACGGTTGAACCCCGGTTTTAGCACGGTTTTTATGAACCGGTGCCTTCACCGGTTCAATGACCGGTCCGGTTCTGAAAACATTGATAAATCCATTGAAAACTCTCTCAAAAGATTTACCTGTAAGCACATCAACAGCTGATTTGGTAGGAATTTGTCTAGAATCCATAGCATTCTCCATGTAAATATCAAAAGAAACCCAACAAGGAGCCTCACATGATCTATAGTTGCATCTCAACGACGTCTTACATGATCCAGCATCAACAAGCATCCCAGCCAGCTGTTGCTTACTTAGGCAGTAATCAAAATGAGAAACTCCACGGATGTTTGCAGACACTTTAGTTAAGACCTGGTTCACTAATTTTAATTCTGATGAGGCCAATTCAAGGGAATCAAGAAATTGGAGCCTCTGCTGGAGGCAATTGAATTTTTCAGGCCTATTACATGCGATGAAACACAAAATGAGGAAAACATATAATTAACTTATTAGCACAAATCTTAGAGAGCAAGTAAGTATATGTGTACAATGAAATCATACAAATGTTGTGCAAAGAAAACTAACTTGTATACTTTAGGAACTATAATTGGTCATCTTCACATGTTATGAGACATCAATAACCAAGGTTTCTAGGAATCATGGCATATGCATAGGCATTAGGCACTGATGAATAAAATGAAATTTCCCAAACAATTTGATAATTGAATCAATGTATGACAACATAGCCTATTCTGCATTTGTAAGTAACTACACAAACAAACTACCAATCAGATGCAGGACAAAAGTGGGAAAGGGATATGGGAGTGGGCATTGTTCTAGAAAATGTCCTAGAAATCACTAGATTCTGACCTTAACTTGAAAACAAGGAAAGCAGGCCCTTTTAAAGGTATATCACAACTTGAATGGAGAGTATACAATCTTCCATGATTTTACTTGATTAATCAATTGATGAATCCAAAAATAATTTCTGGTTGAACAATTCAAGAAGTAGCACACCAAGAATGGGGGAGAACTCAAATTAATAACAGTTTCCTAACCCTAGACTAACCTAAAATGCCTACTAGAATGCTGTTGCAATCTTGACTCTCCATAGAAGCAGAAGGCTCCCATGTGATGCTGTCACTTTGAAGCTTGAATGTACGTGGGAAACTTTCAGGCACACACCAACTCTTCCAATTTTGCTCTATCCTGTCATGGCCAACTGGATTGCATTTGGCGCTAATACCAATTGGTGCAAGACAGAAGTCCGAAATGAAAGAAGAAACATGGAAAGTTTTTTCTATCTGGCACAATTTATCACATAAGCCGGTGGCTTTTCCTTATCTTTTCTTAGACAGGGATTTAGCACTCATATGGGTTATAATTAACATTCACAACTCACAAGACCAGGAAATTGCTTCTATAGATGCTTTCTCTCACACACCATTGCATGTTCAATACAAATATCATTTCATTGGAGCATATTTAGAGGGCCAACATTCTTTTTCAAACTACAACAGAGAGGATGTTGTACTAAATAGAGTAACTAGAGATATCTTACAGAGTTATAGTAGCAAAACGCAGTACAGAATGTAAAATTCAGTGAATTGTTGTTACTGCATTGATCTATCACCAAACAACGGCGGAATGGAACTCTACGTTATTAAATTTTCAGAGCTCAACGAATTCAGCTAATAGATTATTTGTTTCACCATGCAGATTGATTGGATAGCTAAAGTATTATAAATAAATCATGGCACTAACAGATTGAAAGACAATTAATCATAAAACATTGAACTAACTTTCAAGACAATATAACATTAAGACCAAAACATATATATATATATATATATATATATATATGTCCAAAAAAAAGTGTGAGGCAATACATGTTCAAGAGAACAGACTGCAGAAGAAGAGTTGCTTTTCTGCTTTCAGTTAGTCTTTCCAATACCTCTAAGGCGGTGAACGGATTCCTCTTCCTTATCCGTTCATGACATTCACTTTTCGCAAAACTCTGCGTCACGTCACGATCAATTTCCATATCATCATCGCCACCGGAAGAAGAAGAAACCAAACACGATTTTTCACTAAACGTCACTCGAAATTCCCAATCACTCAACACGGTATCAATCAGCGCAACGATAACGTTATAGAAGAACAACACAAACACGTGTCCTAATTCCAGATCGCGTATCTCATAAGCTTCGGAAAACCGAAGAACCGAATCAATCGAACTCACTATCCTGCAAAAACCGAGAATCTGTTTTCAATTTTCAGAATTAATCAAGAGAGAGAGAGAGAGGTTAGGGTTTACTTGAGGTTAGAAGGAAGTGAAGTGGTAGGGTGAAAGGAGAAAGCGTGTTGAGCAAGGAGGGGAAGGAAGAGAGCGAAAGCGTGAGGGTGAGAATGGCGGTGAGGAATGACTTTAATAGAGAGGAGAGAGAGGAATTGGAGAGGGAAAACGAGACGAGAAGAGAGAGCGTGGTGAATGAACTTCCACATGGAAGGGTGGTTGTCTTCGAAGCACATTTGGGACACTAATAGTTCCCCTAATTCAGGGCTTGGTAACTCGACACCGTGCGTGTTCAAGTATTGTACTAGTTCCGTGACCCATTCTGCTGGTGGTTTGTTGCCTTGTTGCCACCATTTTAGCCTCTTTACAACCCCCTCCTTCACTTTCTCATCCCACTCCAAACACTGCTCCATTTCCCCTTTTAGTTACTTGTTTTCGTTGTCTCGTTTTGGTAGGAAAAATAATAGAATGAAATCAAAGAATAAAATCGCATTGGACCGTGTTGTCAATGCTGCTGCAGCAACAGAACAAAAATGTTTGGCTGGGAAATGGCTGGCTTTAAATTGACGGTGGTAGGTTTGTCACTCGCGGTCACGCACATCTTCGCGCTACTCACAAGGTCACAGCTTCTTATTTCCCCAACTTTATTTTGGAGAAAATTTAGATGAAAAAAACATGGGCTAATTAATTATGTTCCTCTATGCTTGAGTTATCTTGAATAGATATTTCTTTAAAAACAGTTTTTATAATATGTGCAGTTTTATAACTTAGAAAAAATTGTTACTACAAATCATGTTTTCATATATATAAAAAATTATGTTACTCTTGAAAGGAAAATCATAAAGATAATCTTGTCTCCCATTTTAAATATAAATAAAAGTAATTAATTTTACATATATTAAAAATAAAAATTAGAAGTAATTATTTATATTAATATTATCAAATATTTAATATAATATTTTAAAATATCTTTAATATCATTTATCATACAAAATATAGTTGTTGAAAATACATTTAAAGAAGATATAATTGATAGATAAATATTTAATATTATTGCAAAAGTATAATTTTCCTTATATTCCAAGACTAAAAAATTTTATTAAAATTTTATGGTAAATTTTTATGACATGTCTTCCTTTCTTTTAAAACAAAAAATAATACAATGTTACGCACGATAAAAAAAAACTACTTTGAAAATTACATGTGATATTGTGTGTGACTTTACTGTTTGCATGGGGTAAGAAATAAAAAGTAGAAACTTTGTGTATATATGTGCACGTGCGAGGGCATAGGATAAGAATAAAAAGTAGTATAAAGTTTTTATTTAAAATTAACATGAACGAATTTTCTTGTGATTTGTAATGTGAGTTTAATATAATTTCTAATATATTTTTTATTTTTTGATTTTTTATCTTAAGAAAAAGTATAATAGCTAAAAAAATATAATAGGTCGGTTTGTTTAAATTTTAAATTAAGTAATTTTTTAAAAAATATTTATTTATCAATGATCTTCATAAAAGATGATTATTAAAATAAGTTAGCTTATCTAGTTACAACTATAAAAAAAATTAAAATAAATTGGCCTATTATTTCAGCTTTTTCAATGATTTATTTGGAGAAGTTATTTAAAATAACTCATTCAAATAAGTTATTTTTAACTTTTTTTTTCAACTACTATTTTTTAAATATTAAACAAACATCTAAAAAATTAGATTGAGTGAATTTTTAGTTCTAAAACACTTTTTCTTCCAATAACTTCAAAGAAACTCACCCAATACTGTGTGAGTGTATTAATATGCAGTATCAAATTAGAAAAATAACCGGGGTAATTATTAAAATATGAAAATTTCCTTGCATTTAATTTTTATCAAATCTCGTAAGTTAGTACTATTAATATTAGTATTATTATCGGATGAGAAATTATACGTAGACACATGTAGTTTATATTACCTAGAAGGGATACCTAAAAAACTTGACCAACAAGATACTTCTTCCTTTAAGCATGCTGTTTCTAAATAATTAAAGTAACATTAAATTGGTCCTTTATGCGAGTTATGGTACAAGATCAAAGATCAAAAGCATATTTTCTGTATTTTTAACCTAACTTATTTATTCTAAACTTTTCTTTTCCCCCTAAGAAGTTAGGCCAAACCAATATTTTAAAATTTATTTATTATAAAATATTTTTCATGAATTTTTTTAAAAATAATAAGTCTTTGATTTAAAGTTATTCAAATTAGTTTCTAACTTATAATTTCTTATTTTTTTAAAAAAATTTCGACACCTATTTTTTTTACTTTTCTCATATCCTTTATTTTCTTAAAAAAATTTTATCATTGAAATATTATTTTTTACATCGTCTCTCTTAAACTTCTCAAATAACCTTGTGTTAAAATAGTATGGAAAGTGTGGAGAATGCAAGGCAACCTTTGCAAAGGGGAATTTAAGTGAGACACCACCTAAACTACTTAATCTCGAGGGTGGGGAGGAAGGTCTGAAAGGGAAAAATATGAGTTTCAAAGAGAAAGTGATGGGGCCCGTGATGAAGGACAAATGCAACCATAAAATCTTTTAATCCAAGGGGTTACATGTGACACCCTAATTAATAAAAGTATGGGAAATTTTTTTCGATTTTTAACGCATCTATTTGATTGTTTGAAAATCTCAAACATATATATATATATATATATATATATATATATATATACACAAACACACAGTATGTATCAAAAGACTATTCTTTATACATTGGGAGCCGACCAAGGCGATACTATACTAACGACTATACAAATATACACATATTTATATAGGTCTCCAAGACCATGATAACTCCAACCGAGCAATCACCAAGCGTCGCCTCGGTCCACATCCACTGAAAAATTAACCACAACTAAGGGGTGAGCATATATATGTTAAGTGACAGGTATTGAATTGAACTTAACCATAGTAATATCAATTACCTATCCAGTTCTACCACAATTCATTCACGAATATAAACATCATCATTTACTGTCATTTAATAAAGTTTGTAATACCTCAATTGTAGACAACACAATAATACATATCATGAGCTATCTAATAGCTTTTTACCTCAATAATTATATACGAATGCATATGCATGTGGATCCGACTCTAGCGATGGGAATTACATAATATAATAATATATCTCAGCTCAGTTGATTCGGCCGTTTTACAGGTACCAAACCGCTCGCCTATAATGTAACACCAGTCACTCTCAGTGACAACGGCAATTCAACTTGGTGTTACGGGCCGACCTTGAGTCTAACTCGAAGGCGGCTGTGGAATCTGAAGAAACCACCACAGGGTCTGTGCCTTACCATCAGATCGCCCTCCCATCTGGGCCGGCATCACAGGCCCCCTGCAATCATGTGTACGTCTGGATGTAAATGTTATGTCAAATAATTATTAATCATTAATAAACCACCTGATTACCATCATCAAGGGGCTACCACTTGGTTACCATCACCAAGGGTTTCATCTCAACATAGTAACAAGCATAACAATTAATTATCCACCCAACATACTTATAAATTATTAATCAAAGCAACAATAACAATTACGGGGTATATTGTCAGCAACCACAAATAACATCATCATGAAATTCATCAATTGACATAAACAAACATATATAGCCTCATCCATTCATAATCTATGCATTTAAAATATAATGCTCCCCCTACCTGGAATCCTCAATTCCTAAAGCTCGAAACGCTCCTCGATCGCTTTGAGTTAATCACCGATTTCTGGTTTCCAAAGCTAGAAATTCATAAATTAATAACAATTATTTTTAATAATCTACACGCTATTTTAAAATTATATTTCAGCGCTTAAATAACGTTTAGTTTGAAGAGTAATTAAGGCAGCAGAGCCAATCATTGTAATATAGATTGTGACATCCCTCGTCGATTTTCTCATTTTCCAAAATAATTTTTTGCATTTTAATATAAAAATCCACTCGGTCTTAATATAAGAATATTTACTTCTATTAAAAATATTCAAAGTAGTAAAATCACACTTAAATTAGCAAATCCCGACTGAAACGGATCCGAAATACATCCATTAATAAATTAGTTATTTAGAAACAACGAAAGAAGGGAAACAGAGTCAGGGGGTCAATCGCCTGAGCGAGCCCCTGATTCGCTAAAGCGAGTGCCGACTCGCTTGAGCAAGTGCTGCTCTTGAACTTGAGCGAACAACAACCTACAAGAAGAGCCGACTAATCAGGTTTCACTCGAAATTAGGTGCACTCGGGTATCTCTTACTCAGACATGGCTTAACCTTCACTCAACAAGGATTCCCTCGATCTGACATCACTCGGAAATCACCCAATCCTTACTTTACTCGGAAAAGTCTCTCTCGGCATAACTCCCTCAGAAACCTTCTCACCTTCACTCGGAGTTACTCTAGTCTTCACTCAGAAGTACTCTTATCTCTCTTTGCTCGAAGTCTTAGCCATTGCTCACTCGGAGACACCCTAATCTTCCACTCGGAAATGGGTCTCGGTTATTCTTCTCTCGGAAAGGATGAAAGATACCCAAATGGGCATCAATTTAATAGGCCCTCGCTCGGATAAAGAATCCACTCGGCTAGATTCACCAGGAGATCAACTCTGCTACAACAATACGAATTCATTCATAAAATAAACACCGATCTCATAACATCAAAAATTCATATCCTCGTTAATCAATATAACACCCCTGATTTTTTGTACTTGAATCCCGATGTAATCGTCATAATTAATAAAAATATGAATAAATTTTTCACGTTTGAAAATATTTCCAAGACACCGTCATGATCACATCAAGACCCGAATCACAAAAAACCAAAGAGTGAGATTTAGAAACCTATAACTGGATCGAGAAATAGTTTACCCATTCGGTAGACAAAAATAACAGAGTTTACAGTGGAAGAAGAATGTGTATATCGGGCACACGCCTAGTCCCACATATGAAGATATGAGACAAGGCTCGGCAAGAATGCAATGGCATATCATAAGCCTAATATACAACCATCATCATTTTACATAATCACATAAGCATGTGATGCCTATGATATAAGTATATACTCATCTATATGGTCATGCGTCATACATCATCGATGTTCATATTCATAATAGACCATAACCAGTTCAACCTCAATTCATATATCTCCACTATTAGTACATCATCCAAATGTATATTTATATCCACAGTTCGTCCATCAACAACACTAATTAACAATATCATAATATTCAATTTGTACATAACACGTTAAAATACAATGCTGCCGGCCAAGGCATTCCTCTACAACTATTTACCTTCCCAAAAGTAGACCACATGGGAGAGTGAGTTATACATTTCAAATGACGATATGAATACAATTGAAATTATGTGCATATGCATATCAACATCATGTATGCTTTGCTAAACCCATCAACAATCATCATAGATTATTAATTCAACAATATATATTCATTTCATGCTTATTCATCAAATCATAGCAAAACAAGCATATACACATTTATAACACCGCCACAATGGGCCAACACGTATCTATCACATCGCCGCAATGGGCCAACATCATCAACATAGATCATTCTGGTCTTTCATCAAGCCACCATGGGCTAACATCATCATTTCCAATCATAAACAAATATGCCCTTCATTACATTGGGCCATATCATACATATCGTCATATTCAACATCATTTCATATATTCACATCATTTATTACTTTTATGTGGTCTTTCATTATATTAACTTATCATCTCATCAACACCAATACCATTATCTCAATCATCATCAATCATCATCATATTCTGGCATATCTCCATGCTATATGCGAATACTCTTATGGCTAATGCATATGCACAATGGAATAATCAACAACAAATGCGGATCCGACTGTGGGAAATAACACCAATTGTGGGTTCAAGCATGATCACATACCATGCCCCTACTGCAGTAGTAAAATGTGTACACATATATCATAATGCATGCATATTCACCATATTTTTACTGGTACCAAACCGCATCGCCCATCATGCAACACCTGGTCATTTTCACCATGACCGCGGTATACGACATATTCAACATATGGTGTTGCGGGCCGGCCAGATATCAAATCATGGCGGCTGTGATCCCAAGGACCACCGGGGTCACCTGCTCATCAAGAGCCACCCTCCACAAGGGTCAGCCACATGTAGCTCCCCGTAGCAATACATGGGCGGCTTCGTGACTTACACATCGAGTCACAGGGGATACAACAAATTGCTCGTGCACTGAGCCACCCTCCCACTGGGTCGGCCGAGGGAACTCCCCTAATGTTCCAACATCGGTGGCTATGATATGCCATGGATGCAATGCAATGCAAATCAAATGCATTCTCATTCTGTGCATCCTAAATGCCACTCATCAAACATCATCATCATGATCACCAACACCACCATACACCTTAGTGGATTTCATCATTGTTTGTTTCTTAGTCATAGCTTTCAAGATTTAATATGGCATTTTCATCTCAACATAGTTCACATACATTCCACATCATATACGCAAGTCAACACTTGCAATCAACCATAACGACATTACAATATTATATAATATTCATCAATAATACCTCACTTTCATTTAGTGGGTTTTCATCACATCATTCATTACCATTGCTCAAGTATACTTTATATGTGAACTGGTCTGGACCGGGGTCTAGGATCCGGTGTGGGACCAGCCACAAGAATGCAGGTGTTTTTAGGGTTTGCACACCGGAACTGTGTATATCCGATGTATTAATCCGGTCTCTCAGTGGGAGAGGCCGGTCTTGTTGTCCTGGAGATCATTTACACCAACGATTCGCGTTGTAAGGGGGGCGAAAGGTGGTGCCACCTGCAAAGATTCTCCGACGCTCAAGTCAGAAGAGTGTTTGAACTCAATGAATACTCAAGCGTAGTAACAGAAAGTATGAGTTAGAACAACGATACCATGCATGTGTGTTTATATGGCCTCTTATAATTGAACGTAAGAGAAAAATGAGACGTTAGATGCAGGTGGGTCCCTTATCTCTGATTGCGTGTATATTATGTCAATAAAGTGGCTCGACTTTCAGAATATGTCTGGAGGGTAGGTCAATTATCAGAGTAAAATACTCTAGAAAGAGGAGAGGATAATCACCTTTTCCGCATAATCTGCTGACATGCCCACTTACTTTCTGAAGCCATTGATATGACGTATTTTGCTACAAACAGTGTCTTCGTTGATAAGTTATCAAAAAGGCTCTTCTCTTGCTATGAAGGAAAAGCTAACAATTATATAAATATCCTGTATCAATGAACACAAAATCGTTACAGCGAAAATGAATGATGCTGTCGTGGAGTGAGGGCGGATGATCAGACAACGGATATCCGGTGTGGTAATGTCGAACCTGGACACCGGTTTTCCTTATATGAGATCAGTCTGACGTCACAAGTATGGGGGCCGGTATCTAGACCGGATCATCTGTCCCCTAGCTTGTATGAGGGACTGTTAAGTTGCTCATATGAGCTACACAACTCTTGAGAGAAGTCTAGATGCCGGTAATGCATTCTTGTAAGTCTCTGGAAACTCAGTGGCATCCGCTCTAATAAACGAGTGACCGCCCTTTTCGTGTTGCGCACAACGGATTCAGACAGCATAAACTAAATAATGGAAATCCCAAGAGTCTTTGAGAATCGAAACCCTTGATATTCGAAAAGTGGTTGGGAGGCATTAAATGTGCGCAGCATGATTAGACAATAAATGCGTTTTTTATGCGAGAGTCATCATTGCCCAAGAACGTAACCGTCTATTGGGCTTATTGGGCCTAGATTCAAACTGTGTGGGGGCCCATTAAGCGAAAATGTTTGCTGAAACGTTACTGTTTTCGCGCCCGTTTGTAATGAAACGACGGAGTCGTTTCAATTTGAAAGGATTGCGTTTTGAGGCGAGCCTTGTGACCTTCGGTGTAACATTGTGTTTCTTCGTTACCTATAAAAGGAACTCTTAGCAAATTCGGAAATCCATCCTTGCTCTCAAACTTAGTGAAACTCTGCTCGAATTTCCTTGGAATTTCCTTGTCGTCTTCAACCTCTCAAAGATCCTCTTCCTTTAGGTAACCTTCCTTCCCTTCAACTCCTTGCAATTTTAATCATTCTATTTCCATCATGCGATCTAGAGCTGGACGCGCTGATCCTTCAAATAGAGGGAGGTTTGGCTCTCGTGCCCCCCTTAGCCACCGTGGTGGGAGGATTCCAGGGGATCCTCCCGTGGCTGGGCGCCGTCGCTCAGAGAGAGCCGAAGCTTCTTCCTCACGAGCGTCCCCTTCCTCTCGTCGCTCTGAGGTTCCCCTTAGTTCGAGGGCTTCCAGCCGCTCTGATGAGGGGTCAAGTGCTGAGGGTTATCTCTCTGACGATGTTGCTTTTTATCACAGCACCTACGCATTCCACCGCGCCTGCACAACCATGGATCTTCCAGGACGTGGGAAAACGCCGTTTATCCGCTCTGCTGAAGGGTGTGTCAATGTAGTGGCACACCGGCTTGACTGGGAGAAACTTAACAGGGAGAAACCTTATTGCTGGGTGGAAGAGGAGTTCTTAGAGATCCCTTCGGCTCATGCAAGTGAGGAGGAGCGCACAGTTTCTTTCCGCTGTAAGGTATACTCGGACAAGAAGTACAAAGCACGATATGCTGTGATGGCTCCGCATCCTTCTGAAAGAATATGCCACAACGTCCCTGACGCGAGGTCGGTCTATATGTACGACTTCATTTTCTTAAAGCTGGGGGTGCGCTTTCCACTGACGGATTTCCAGATGGCCGTCCTGCGTTTCTTGGACTGTGCCCCCTCACAATTACATCCCAACGGTTGGAGTCTTGTCCGGGCTCTGGAAGTCTTGGGGGAGCATTTTGGCTTCACCGCCACTGTGGCCAAGCTGTTTTACTATTGCCAAGTGGTCCGCCGAGCTAATAAGAAGGGCGGCCTTGGGTTCATTACACTCCGTAGTGACTCAAGGGTTGTAAATTTCAAGTGCTTTACGGAATCCGCAAAGATAGATGGACGCTCCTTCAAGCACTACTACACGCGAGTCCGGATTCAACCAAATAAGCCGGTCTTCTGGCGGAATAAAGAGGGGTTCAACAAATTTCCCCTTAGCTGGACGCACGAGCATTTTCTCCTAATGAGCCGTGCCTATTATACAGATGAGAGTGAACTTTCCCCTCATTCTGTTGAAGTCTTGAGCGCCCTGCAGACGGCCTCAAAGACCCTCAAAGGGTTTTCTAGCCGTCTTCTCCTGGCCGAGGAAGACATCAAAAACACCTACCTCCGTAATATTTGCTCTTATTCTCCTTGTATTGTATGGTTATACCGTTCTAGTTATTTTCCTTCATGTATGCTTATTCAACTCTTTTTGTTTTGCAGAACAAATTGAAAAGGCCTGCCCCGAGATGTTGTCACTAAGGTCCATGTTGGCTGATGATGACTCTTCTTCTGAAGAAAATAACATCCAGGCGAAGAGGAACGCCACCAAAACTCCCCTCATTCCTTTAACTTCTGCCGTAGGAGATGAGGTTCCTCTCTTCGATGAGGAAGAAGCCGAAGAAGCAAATGAGGCCGCTGGGGCGGGTGGCGAGGAGGCCGTCCCAGAGAAAAAGAAAAAGAAGAGGCATCTTGTGAAGAAGGCTGATCAAGAAAAGCCCTCCTCTGATGACCCTGTGAAAAAGCGTCAGAGGACGGCCGAAGAAGCCGAATTAAAGAAGAACAAGGGAAAGGAACCCGCTCCTGAGTTCTCTGCACCTTCTTCTCAAAATGCTTCAGAGCCGGATTCTGGGAACGGTCCTCCTCCGGCGTTCGATCCTCCGCGTGACTCCTTCCTTTCTCCTTATCTGTGGTTTCAAGGATCTATGCCTCCTACTCTCCCCAAAGCACGGTATTGCCTCCGCCCTTCCCTCGACGCTGCTGGAGTCCGAGGTGCTTGTAAGGCTGGCCGTTGGCAACTTGATGAACTATCCGGCCTGCTTGAGTCCCTGAGCGAGAAAGCTGACTATATGGATCAGGTTGAAAAACTTGAGACCGAACTCGCGGTGAAGGAGAAATTTGCGGCCAAGCAAGCTGAAGTTCACAGGGGGGTGGAGTCAGAATTGAAGAAAACTAAAGAAACGCTCCAGAGGAAGACTGAAGAGGCAAGCCGAGTTCATTTGGCGAACAAGGCCCTAGAGCGGGACGTTGCCGACCTCCAAAATAAGAACAAATCCATACCCCTCCTTGAGGAAGAATTACAACTGGAGAAGAAGAGATCGGCCAAGCTTGCTGACGATCTCAAAGCTATGGAGGAGGGTCGCAACAAGGACCTCGGGGAGTGGGAGTCTATTCAGAAAGAGATGCAAGCCCAAATTGATGAACTCAAAAAGGGTGGTGCGAGTGCTGGGCCTTCAGAAGAGGATTACGCCAAGGTTCAAAGAAGGCTGGCTGCTGCAAAGGCCAAGGCTGCCAAAGCCTTGGATATATGCAAGAATGTGGCGTATGAATCTTTCGGCCTGGCCCTTCGTCAAGTCTACTATCGTAACCCTGGAATAAAGCTGAATTTGTACGGATTAGATCCGTTCTTTGAGTTCCATGGGGGAAGACTTGTCGAAGTTCACAAGGACGGATCGCACCACGAGCCCCCTGCATCTCTGTACGAATTGCCTCCTCTCCCTGAAGGCCAAAGTATGGAGCCTACCACGCCTACTGCTGCCTCTGGAGCTGAAGCACAAGAAGGTGCCCCCCCTGGAATGGAGGACAGAGCGGAGAAGGAAAGAGTGCCCACCTCGGAGGATCAAGCACCGGCCCCTTAACTTTGTTTATTTATAGCTGTGTACTGGGATCAGCTCCAGTTTTACTACCTTGTAACCTGAACAATTTCTTTATTCTTGGAAATAAAATTCACTGTTGCTTTTCTTATGATTGTTGGATAACTTAGTGCTGTACCAAACACTTTATTGTTTTTAATGCTTTACGAATCCGTTCTGTGTGGTTACCTAGCTGCTTAACGCGTACTTATCACACCGGATTAAGACAACAAATAGTATCGAATAAGTGACAATTAAGTGAAAACATGCCCTGTCCCCAAGTGTAAGTACATTGGGAAGGGGAATTTTACCTCAAGGATTACCTTTTAAATTCTCAAAAGATAGAGATGCTTAACTGTCCTCGATGACGTAGAGCGGGTACATTTGTGTTCAACCGCTCCGGGATGGACATTTCACAATTGAGGACGGATATTACCTTTGAATTTTGTATAGCTTTGGCAAGGGTAAGCTTCATGCCTTTCTCTTGAGGTTCGGTTTGGCCCTACACCTCAAGTCTTCACACGGTGTTCGGTTCGATCCTACTAACCGTACTTGGAGTTCGGTGCAATCCTACAATCCAAGCCTTCAACACGGGGTTCGGATCAGGGCTAATCCTGAACCTACTGCGCCCGTTACTCGGGGTTCAGCGCGGTCTTCTGTGTGAACCGGCCTACTGCGCCCAAGCCTTCGCATGGGGTTCGGTTTGTGGCCTTGAAAAAGGACCAGCCCTACAACCCATGTAGTCTTCGAATGGGGTTCGGTTTGTGGCCTTGAGAAAGGACCAGCCCTACAACCCATGTAGTCTTCGAATGGGGTTCGGTTTGTGGCCTTGAGAAAGGACCAGCCCTACAACCCATGTAGTCTTCGAATGGGGTTCGGTTTGTGGCCTTGAGAAAGGACCAGCCCTACAACCCATGTAGTCTTCGAATGGGGTTCGGTTTGTGGCCTTGAGAAAGGACCAGCCCTACAACCCATGTAGTCTTCGAATGGGGTTCGGTTTGTGGCCTTGAGAAAGGACCAGCCCTACAACCCATGTAGTCTTCGAATGGGGTTCGGTTTGTGGCCTTGAGAAAGGACCAGCCCTACAACCCATGTAGTCTTCGAATGGGGTTCGGTTTGTGGCCTTGAGAAAGGACCAGCCCTACAACCCATGTAGTCTTCGAATGGGGTTCGGTTTGTGGCCTTGAGAAAGGACCAGCCCTACAACCCATGTAGTCTTCGAATGGGGTTCGGTTTGTGGCCTTGAGAAAGGACCAGCCCTACAACCCATGTAGTCTTCGAATGGGGTTCGGTTTGTGGCCTTGAGAAAGGACCAGCCCTACAACCCATTCCACCTCAAGGAATTACATCGTCTGACTTGGGGGGTCTTCCTCCGTTCTTCGAAGAATTACCTCATCAACTACAAAATAGGTAGTTGCGTTCATCCGTCCTAAGGTGTATGCGTATTAAACCACGGCTTTAAATCATAGAACACAAGAAAAGTGAGAATGATAGGGCGGTGAAAGTGTATTCTTATTTAAGATTGAATATAGATTACACAAAGAGCATCGTTGGGGCCATGCCTCGTTAAAACCTTCTTGAGAAAACCCAGTGGGAAAAAACTCAAGTAAGGAAAAAGAGTACACGCCGTCTTACCAACTAGCTGTAATACACTCGTAAATTCTGAGTGTTCCATTTGTTGCGGATTGGGGTTCCATCGAGTTCTTCTAACCGGTATGATCCCTTTCCAGTCACCTCCGAAACTCTATAAGGTCCTTCCCACGTTGGTGCTAGCTTTCCTTGGTGAGCGAATTTATTCCCCACACTGGCCTTTCTCAGAACAAGGTCTCCGGTGTTAAAAGCTCTGTACTGGACTCGTTTATTGTACCGGAGTGCAGCCTTTGCTTTTATTGCCTGATCTCTGACGAAAGCCTTTTCCCTCAATTCTTGGAGGACGTCCAGCTCTGATGCTAAGTTGGCGTTATTATCTTCTGCTGAAAAATACTCAACACGAGCCGATCTTGTTTGTAACTCAACTGGGATCATCGCCTCAACCCCGTACACCAACCGGTATGGGGATTCGTTAGTTGAAGAATGAGGCGTAGTGCGGTATGCCCATAGAACATGACATAACTGGTCAGTCCATCCTCCCTTCGCTTCTCCCAGACGCTTCTTTAACCCCTTTAGCACCTCTCGGTTAGCTACCTCTGCTTGCCCATTTGTTTGGGGATGTTCAACAGATGAAAATATTTGGATTATCCCCAGTCCTTCAAGTAAATCTGTGAACTTCTTGTCTGTAAACTGTGTGCCGTTGTCAGTCACAATCCGCCCTGGCACCCCGAACCGAGCAATGATATTTTCGTACATGAAACGTCTTGTACGTGCAGAAGTGATATGCACTACGGGTTCTGCCTCGATCCATTTGGTGAAATAGTCTACTCCCACGATCAAGTATTTGATTCCTCCTGGCGCAGTGGGAAACGGACCCAAAATATCAAGGCCCCATTGGTAGAACGGCCAGGGCACGGCAGATGAAGATAACTCTTGGGCCGGTGTATGGTGGAGATTGGAGAATTTTTGGCAAGCGTTGCACTTCCTTACGAAATCTGCTGAATCCTGCTTCACAGTGGGCCACCAGTATCCAGCCCTGAGGACTTTTCTCATTAGGCTTCGGCCTCCAGCGTGGTGCCCACATTGCCCCTCATGTACCTCAGTCAAAACCGCTTGAACTTCATCTTCTCTTAAACATGAAAGATATGGGACAGAGAATCCCCTTCTGTAGAGAACACCATCAACCATAGTAAAATATGGCAGCTCCCTCTTTACTCGTCTCCTTTCCTTCTCGTCAGTGGGAAGTTGACCATCAGCCAGATAACGAATATAGGGGATGACCCAAGAATCCTCATATGGATAGCTCACCATGACAGCGTTCAGAGAAGGATATAGAGGTATACTGGGTGATGTCAGAGTGCTTTGAACCACCGTTGTTGTGCTTCCAGGCTGCTTTGTACTTGCCAATCTTGACAAGATGTCCGCTCTGGTATTTTCTTCCCTGGGCACATGCTTGAACTCTAAAACTTCAAATCTTTCCTTCAGTTCATTAACACAATTCAAGTACAATTGAAGTTGTGGCTCCTTCGCCTGGTACTCCCCCTGGATTTGCGAAATCACCAGCTGGGAATCACTGCAGAGTGTAACTGCTGATGCTCCGATGTCAATCGCCGCACGGAGGCCGGCCAAGCATGCTTCGTATTCGGCTTGATTGTTGGAGGTCTTGAAATTGAATCTGAGGGAAATTTCTAAGTGCACGCCGTCATCACTTTCTACCACCACCCCTGCTCCACAACCTTTGCTGTTTGACGAACCATCGACGTAAATGGTCCAATGCGCTCGAGGGGTGGCCGGGTCTGCCCCAGACATTTCCACTACAAAATCGGCCAATACTTGTGCCTTGATGGCTCCTCGAGGCTCATATGAAATCTCAAATTCAGATAGCTCAATAGACCATTTTATCATCCTTCCAGCGAGGTCTGGTTTGCTGAGTACTGAACGGAGTGGTAAATCCGTTCTCACCAATACTGGGTGCGCATGGAAATAAGGCCTCAACCGTCGTGATGACCAAACAACTGCCAAGGCGGCTTTTTCAATCTTCTGATACCTTCCTTCTGCCCCCTGAAGCGTTTTACTAGTAAAGTACACCGGTCTCTGCCCTTCAGGAGTTTCTTTCACCAAGGCTACACCTAGAGCTTCATCGGATATTGCCAAGTATAAAATTAACGTTTCACCTGGATCAGGTTTAACAAGAATTGGTGGACTCGAGAGAACGGCCTTGAGCTGCTGGAATGCTTGCTCTTGTTCTTCTCCCCATTCAAAACTCTTATGTTTCTTCAACGCCTTATACAAGGGGAGGGACCTGTGCGCCATCTTGGGCATGAAACGAGCTAAAGCGGCCACTTTTCCATTCAATGACTGGACCTCCCTTAAACATTTAGGACTCTGCATGTCCAGGATTGCTTGACATTTCCCGGGGTTAGCTTCAATGCCTCGTTGAGTCAACATGAATCCCAAGAATTTTCCTGCTGGAACGGCGAAGGTGCACTTTAAAGGATTTAACCTCATGTTGTATTGCCGAAGCCTAGTGAAAACTTGGCGTAGATCTTCAATGTGGTCTCCTCCAGTGGGTGTTTTGGCTATAATATCATCAATATAAACTTCGACCAGCCTTGTATGCATCCCTTCAAAGACTTTGTTAATCATGCGCTGATAGGTAGCGCCGGCGTTCTTCAGTCCGAAAGGCATGACGGTGTAGCAGAAAACACCACGGTCATTGATAAATGCAGTCTTTTCCTGGTCTCCCTCCCACATCGGAATCTGGTTGTACCCCGAATAAGCATCCATGAAACTGAGGTATTGGTAACCAGATGAATCATCCACCATGCGATCAATGTTGGGCAGGGGATATGGATCTTTAGGGCAGCAACGGTTAAGATCCACATAATCAGTACACATCCTCCATTTGCCGTTAGCCTTCTGCACCATAACCACATTAGAAAGCCAAGATGAATAGCGTATTTCCCTTATAAAACCTGCTTTCAACAACTCCTCTGTTTGCTCACAAGCCGCTTTCTGCTTCTCCGGTCCCAACCTCCTCTTCTTCTGGGCCACCGGTCTGGTTTCAGGATACACTGCAAGTTTGTGACAACAGAACTCAGGATCCATCCCTGGCATATCTGCTGCTGTCCATGCGAAAAGGTCTTTGAATTCCTGCAAAAGTGCTAATAAGCGTTGCTCCATAGCCGACTCCAGCTTATCGTTAATGTGCGTGATCTTCTCTGGGGAATCTCCCAATACGACATCCCTGGAACCACCATCTGGTGTGGGCTTAGATGGATTGAGTGGATCAATCTTCAATTCCGCTCTGGGGTCTAGGTCAATAAGACTAACAGACCCTGCTGCTGTTCCTCCGTCGTTCAACTTCCTCTTCTTGTTGAATGCATCCAACTTAACCATGTTGAGGCTCAGATTATAACAATATCGAGCCATCTCCTGATCTCCGCGGAGTGAGGACACACCATTGTCCTTGTCGATAAATTTGATCAGGAGATGAGGGGTGGATACAATTGCTTCCATAGCGTTCAATGTTGGACGGCCTATGATACCGTTGTACGGGGATTCCACATCAATCACCAGAATTCTTGACTTGACCGTTCTTGCACCGGGCTCTCCTTCAAAAGAAATCAAGGTGTCGAGGTATCCCTTAGTGGGTTGCTTGGCTCCGTTAAATGCTGTGAGTTCTTGCGTGTATGGTTGTAGATCTGCATCACTGAAACCCATTCGTTTGAAACAATTATAAAAGATAACATCACAAGAACTTCCCTGATCGACGAGGATCCTCTTGACGTCTTTATTGGCTATGACGGCCACGATCACTACTGCATCATCACCTCCTGGAATTGTTGGGCCGAAGTCATCATCTGTAAACGACACCGTCGGGGCTGTCACTCCGTCCCTGAAAGGGCGGTTATACCTTGGTTTACCCTGGACTGACAGAATCATCCTATGATGGTTCTTTCGTGCTGTGATTGATGTTCCTCCTCCCGCAAATCCTCCAGCTATCATCTCAATCACTTCTCGTCTGCCCTGTTTCTGCTGCTGGGGCATACTATTTTGTTGGGCACCTTCAGCAATCACTACCCCTTTCTGCTTCTCAACCGCAGTGAACTTCCTTGCTGGGTTGCGTGTATTATCGTCTTCATCATCAGGATCTCTATTCCTTTTCTCCATCCTGTGAGATTCATCCATAGATTTCTCCTTAAACAAATACTGCTTCAGCTTTCCCTCCCGAATGAGAGTCTCCACCGTATTCTTTAACGCCTTACACTCATCAGTGTTGTGCCCTGTCTGCTCATGGAAAGTGCAGTATTTACGCGGGTTACCACCCCTCTTGGCTGGGGCTGGCTTCCTTATACCAAAGACGTTCAGAGTTGGCCAACCAACCTCCCTCATGATTTGTGAGTGCCTGGTGTTCAATGGAGCATAGTGATTGAACGATGATACGCGCCTATCTCGTGAATGCTGACGAGCACTCACGAAATCCTCTCTAAAGGCATGCTTCTCGGGCCTCGCTCTCTCCTTTTCTCTCCGTGGCTGCTGAGCGGGTGCAGAAGGCTTTACTCTTGCTGCAGTTGCCTCTAGATGCATCTCTATGCCCACATATTTGGAAGCTTTCCTTCGAAACTCCTCGAAGGTTGTAGGTGGGCTCTTTGCCAAAGATAAGGCAAAGGCTGAACCCGGCTGAAGGGCTTCCACTACAATATGGAGTTGTATGGCCTCCGTGAGGTTAGGGACCAACGCAGCCTCCTTGTAAAACCTTTTGAGGAACTCCTTAAGAGTCTCAGTTTCTCCTTGTCTTATCTGGGCCAGAGTGTGAGAAGTTCTTGGGATATCCCTGGAGATAACGAAATGGCTTTCGAATGCAGCAGCCATTTCCTCCCAAGAGTCTATAGATCCTGAAGGCAAACTTTTAAACCAGCTGAGAGCTTCCTCTGTCAACGTCCTTGGGAACATTCTGCACATGACATCTTCGTCTGCTCCCAGATACATAGCTTCATAAACATAAGCATCCAAATGCTTAGTGGGGTCGGACTCTCCATTATACTTCCCAATCGACAACGGCTGAGTTGTTTGCAAATGTTTTGGAATGACAACATTCATCAACCTCCTTGAGAAAGGGACATTGAGCTTGTATGTCCCTGAAGTTACCACCGCCTGCTCCCTTCTCCTAGTACTGACTCTATCACCAGAGTCCTGTGTTTGCTCCCTCTCTTCATATGTAGGGATCTTCGAATACTGGAGGGTGGTAGATCTATCCCTCGCTGATGCATGGTGGACATCCTCTGCATGAGACACTACTCTGTCCCCAGCTCCTTTTCTCTCTCGCCTCAACTCCATCAGCTCCTCCTTTAGTTGCCTAATAACCTCATCGCGAGGGTCAGGCGTCTGCACTTGCACCATCCTCCGGGTTTGAGTTACAGGGGAGTCGAAGATGAGTCTCCTCCCAGCCTGTTGATGGGTCACGTCCTCCACGTGACCTTCCACGAAGTCTCTCCCATCACCTTCCATTGTGACAACCTTACTTCTGCGAAAATGGGAATAACTCTATCGAGTCCCACTGGGCGTGCCAATGAACTGGTCTGGACCGGGGTCTAGGATCCGGTGTGGGACCAGCCACAAGAATGCAGGTGTTTTTAGGGTTTGCACACCGGAACTGTGTATATCCGATGTATTAATCCGGTCTCTCAGTGGGAGAGGCCGGTCTTGTTGTCCTGGAGATCATTTACACCAACGATTCGCGTTGTAAGGGGGGCGAAAGGTGGTGCCACCTGCAAAGATTCTCCGACGCTCAAGTCAGAAGAGTGTTTGAACTCAATGAATACTCAAGCGTAGTAACAGAAAGTATGAGTTAGAACAACGATACCATGCATGTGTGTTTATATGGCCTCTTATAATTGAACGTAAGAGAAAAATGAGACGTTAGATGCAGGTGGGTCCCTTATCTCTGATTGCGTGTATATTATGTCAATAAAGTGGCTCGACTTTCAGAATATGTCTGGAGGGTAGGTCAATTATCAGAGTAAAATACTCTAGAAAGAGGAGAGGATAATCACCTTTTCCGCATAATCTGCTGACATGCCCACTTACTTTCTGAAGTCATTGATATGACGTATTTTGCTACAAACAGTGTCTTCGTTGATAAGTTATCAAAAAGGCTCTTCTCTTGCTATGAAGGAAAAGCTAACAATTATATAAATATCCTGTATCAATGAACACAAAATCGTTACAGCGAAAATGAATGATGCTGTCGTGGAGTGAGGGCGGATGATCAGACAACGGATATCCGGTGTGGTAATGTCGAACCTGGACACCGGTTTTCCTTATATGAGATCAGTCTGACGTCACAAGTATGGGGGCCGGTATCTAGACCGGATCAATATGTATATATAATTGTGTGGCATTCACAACATTTTCAATTTCGTAATTCTTACCACACATACAAGACTATGCTTGTATCACACACAATGGCACACAACGATTTATCAATATCAATATGCACCTCTTTGTGCAAGAGAGCGCTCACCCCATCATCTAACATTATTTAATATCACATATTCTCTAATTCATCTACTTATAATTCATACTATGTCATTTATTTATCCCTTCATACATTTCAAATTCGTTCTAGGGTATTTCTCATACCCTGCCATCACAATCTCATTATCATCCTCTCATCATTCTATTTCAGGTGGCAAATACATCATAATTCATTATTTTAATTCAGGTGGTAAATACATAATTAATTAATTCCCATGTACCAATCAACCTTAATCACCACCATGTTTTATCATCATCACGTTATTTCTCATACATCCCCATATTCGTCTCAGGTTTACCTCATAATGCCAAGAAGGAGGGTCAAACATAAGCCTGCCATCATTAATATTGAGTAAAATCCATTCTGGTGGAAACTCGCTCAAGCGAGATTCATCTCCGCTTGAGCGAGTTAGGCCAGACCTGCCAGGGCAACAACAGCATGGAGTGCTGGAGCGAGCCCACAAATTCCTTAAGCGAGACAACATTAAGCATCAGACCCGATTCTCGCTTAAGCGGACCACACTCTCGCTCGAGCGAGAATTGTCCAGTAACAAATCCACTAGCATTCGCTTGAGCGAGACACCTACTCGCTTAGGCGAAATCCGACCAAAGGTCGTCCCTCGATTCTGCACTCACCCACTCGGCAAGACTTTCCAGCACTCGGGTTTTCACTCGGTGAAATCAATCCAAACCGACTTCTTTCGCTCGGTTTTCCACTCGGCAAAATCATTCAAAACCAACTAGTCTCTCACTCGGCCTTTCACTCGGCATTTATTCTAAATCTGAGTCATCTCTCAATCAGTCTTTCACTCGGCAATTTCATTCCAAAACCGAGTCATCTCAATCAGTCTTCCACTCGGTAAACTTATTACAAAGCCGACCCATCTTTCGCCTAGCTTTCACTCTGTGAAATTATCTCTAAAACAACTTCTTTTTCTTCCTCTCGGGCTAGGTTTCCTAGCACTAAGCCTTTCACTCGGGCAGAGCTATTCTAGAATACATCTGGACAGACTCACAGTATGTCCCCATCGGTGCCAATCCCTACTCAGAATTACACACCTGGAGTATCACACTCGGACCCACCATCAAGTTCCATTCAGAATTACTCTGACCTCCCATCACTCGGAGGAATTCACCAAGCTGTCTCACTCGGACCTATTTAAATCTTGTCCACTCGGAATATATAACTTCATTCTCTCGGAAGAGGACTCCTATAATACCTCAATCAGAACCATCACAATCACACCCCCCCTCGGGAGAGGTTCATTCGGGATTTCCACTCGGAAATAATTAGACCTATCATTACTCGGGGAATTCTCTCGCTAAGATCCCACTCGGAATAGGTTTATTAAAATGGATTTCTCTCAGAATATATTTCTCTCGGATTCCTTTTAAGCCTTCACCACTCGGAAACAGGCCCAATGGCTATAGCCTCACTCGGAACGGCTCACACAATATTCCACTCGGGAGGTCCCGTCTCGGACATCGCTCGCTCGGGATCTCACTTGGAAATTCACCACCTAATGAAGTTATTAAGACTCCAACTCAGACAGAATTCGTCCAACACCTCACCCATTCACCACTCACTCGTCCCGCTTGAGTGGAAAGCTCACTCGCCTAGGCGAGATTGGTCCAGAAGTGAATTCATTGAAGCAGGGGACTCTCGCTTGGGCGGAATCCCATCTCGCTTGAGCGAGATTACCAGGACATATGAAGTAATGAAGATTCTTATAATCTAACACTCAGAATCTCATTCTAAGCCAACTGAATCACCTCCAACACATCATACACATCACATGAGGCATATATAACTCTCTCTACCCATTCATACTCGGAAAATCCCCATTTCCACTCATCAATCACTCTTTTAAATTCTGATTTATCAACTATAAAATGAAGGTTTTAAGACACCTCTCGTTACCACATTACTCATCTTAAAGCAGTCCTCTACACTTTATTTAACTCATTCATTCATAAATTTTTACCATCATTTAGTTCATGTCCAACCAAGGGACCATCAAACACTTATCATCAACATCATATATATATACATACATTGTCATAACACTCAATATAGCCAAGCCATCATTTATCACTTCATCAAATCAATCATATAAGGCATTTATGGCAAGGCATTGCATGAGTTCACACATTTACATAATTTTCAATTAATCACTCATGTAATTTAAAATGCAAACTCCTCTCCTACCTCGAGAGAAGAACCGCCACGCGATTACATCGATCTTTCCGCATCACCGTCCAGAATACAATCCTATCCACAATTACACATACACATGTAATCAATAAATCATCACAAGACATCACATCTCTTAACTTATGATCAAGTCCTAGACTTGTCTATACCCCAAATTCATATGCCTATGTTAGGCTTCGGGAATTCCTTTCCCCAAAGCAAAGATCTTCTAAGTCTCAAAGGTTAACTATACCCAACAACATCAACACTTTAAGATTAATCCCTCAAATCAACATACCTATATACATGCATACATCTTTATTTGCAACTCATGACTTAGTTCACCATTTTATCAACATCAATATTTAACTCCTATCCTTCAAATATTCATTCCTATGTATAACATCATCCCAAGGTACCAAAATTATCAAGATCATCAAGTGGGTCAAAATCCCCAAATTATTAATACTTAGGGTTTCCATTTCCACCCACATGCAAGGGTTCAACATCACCATCTTCAACCCAACAACCCCAAAACCATAAATAAAGCAAGGTGGAGGTAAGAAATCTTTACCTCAAGCTTAAGCTCCACCAAAACGAAAATGAAGTGAGGAAGAGGGAGGAGATGATCCCACAAGCTCCCAAGCTCCATAGATGCCATTCAAGCCTCACAAATCCAAGCTTTTGTATTAGTTTCGATGAAAATGGGTATAGAAGAGGGTTGGTCACGGTTTGTGCAAAAGAAGAATGGAGGAGAAGAAGAAAATGATAAAGATGGAGTGAAGGAGAAAAGTGTACCGAGAATGAGGAAGAGAAGGGAAAAATTAGACCAAAATTGGACATTGTCCAATGGTTAAAAGGATGTCACATTTTGCTTTTACCAATGGGTAATAATTCCCCATTATCCAACGGGTAAAAGAACCAAGTGATAAAGAGAAAGAGGCCATGGTGATAATGGGAGGAGAAAAGGGATTTTTGGTTTTCTTTTAATTCCAATTGGTTCGTATTTTCCCCGATTATTATCATACATCGAGTCCAATTAATTATTTCCTTGACACCAAAAATCATTTTAAATATACCATCTTAACCATGATAATTTTCTGAATATTCTAGACCCGTCGAACATCTAATTAAATCATGTGGGTCCCACATCACCAGTTAATTCCTCCAGTTCTGGTTAGTCTTAATTTACCGATAATTCACTTCTAATGTCTAACAACATCTCCCATAATTGTTTAATCGTAAACAATTAATTATCATCATTCAATAAATTTATTTTATTTAAAAATCTGGGATGTTACAATCAACATACCGATTCAAATTTTAACACACTCGTGTAGCATCACACAAAAAACTCAAAATATATATATTACACTTGGAATTCACTTCAAAGCACTCGATTCCTTGGCATCAATCCTCCACTTGGCGCACCTCCATGGCTCCGACCTCTTCCCTGTCACTGGTTACTAAAATTGAAACAACAGCAAGGGTGAGTGTTTAGCATCATAATTAATCTAGAACGGAATTCAAATAAAACACGAGTAGAAACTCCGTCCGATTGCTTATTTCTCAAACTGCACATTTCACTCAGCAAGCAACTCACTCGGCAATATACTCTCTCGGCAAATTGTCTATTAACACTCGGTATTATAGTAATTCACTCTCAGTAATATAACAGTCCTCATTCTACAATTTTAACAACATTCAGCAAATAGCTTCCACTCGGAAAACATAATAATCACCTGGTAATATCGTAAGTTGCACTCAGCAATACATCAAATCATTCTCAGCAAACATATCAAAATCTCATTCGGCAATTATAACAAGTTAACACTCGGTAATCATAACAATTCATGCTCAGCAATTATAATACTTCATACTCGGCAATTATATTCAACCTCATTCAGCAAACATAACAATTTCACTCGTCAAATACAACAGATTGGCCCTCGACAGATGCAACATCATACTCATCAATTTTCACTCGGATAATATGACATCCTACTCAGCAAGTACAATAATTCATACTCATCAAATACATCAAATTCTCATTTGGCAAAATCATCAATTGTCACAACTGACTCATATAAAATCGACGCCTAGTATCCGGATACTAAAGGATTGGCCTTCAGCTGGGAGTCCGACTTGACATCCCGTGAACCCGACTTGGTTCACCGAGCCCGACTTGGCTCCCCCTCAACCACTGGGTCATAGACCTCTGGGTAGCTCAACTGGGTCCGACTTGACCACTGAAGCCAAAAACGAGGGTAACATATACCGTCGGCCATCCCATACCACATAATCATATTTCAATCATTTCATATCATCATCAATCAACAAATGCAACTACCAGAAACTGGCATGTGCTCTCATCACAGGGTGACCGACTTGTCAAGCCCATCCATCAGATTATCACTCGGGCGACCTGCTTGTCAAACCCTACTCATTAACAACATCACTCGGGTGACCTGCTTGTCAAACCCGACTTCACATTGCCACAAAACACCAATTGCCACAACATTAAATATTTTTAATTTCAATCGGCTCAAGCCACACACACATGATCGAAAACTGATCGGTGTCCATATACATACATACATATACAATAACTTTCACCCAGCGTCATCTCCTCACAACATCAAATAATTCACTTTCAATCGGAATATACCACACACACAATCAGAAACCGATCGGTGTCCATACATATACATGTATTCTTTCACATTCATATACAATTCATTCGGCATCATCACAATTATCACAACATCAAATACTCCTCTAGTCACATACACATGATCAGAAACTGATCGGTGCTCACACACATGCATACTCATACACTCTCAAATTTCATTCAGCAAAGTCACACACACACACACGATCGTAAACCGATCGGTGTGTACATTCATACGTACATTCATATACATATTCACACAATTTTACTCAGCATCATCTCTTACCCGGTTTAGTCTTTCCAACAACTCGGACAGTGTCCAATTCTAATTAATTATAACCCGAACACCCCCTTACCTGGGATAAAGCTTCCAGAAGATCCTCGAGCTCTCCACTCCGATCGGTTGCTCTCCGATCGCTTCTTCTCAATTAAGTGACTCTGCTTCCAGTCGTCCAATACAACACTCTGCTTTGGAGGAACTTCGAGCCATTCACCCTCTCGAATAGCTCTATCCCCATGACACTCCACGCTCTACATGCAAGACAGCGGAGGATTCCAAGCCTCCAAGACACAACGCTGTTCTCTCCCTTGAGCAGCTCCACCTCACCATCAGTGGAGGACTTCAAGCCTTCAAGACACCACAACCGTGGCTGATGAAGAGAAGAAGACTGGTTGCATGCACGGAGGGAAGAAATGCTCAATTCCCCCTTACCTCTGTTCCACGCCTCAACAGTTCCTAGGTTCACCGTTCCACCACTGTTCCAGCAGCAACCTTCTTACGCGTTTCACTAGTGTTCGTTCCACCACCTTGAAACCACAACCATAACTACGTAATTATCTCAAGGTTTGATGCAAAAAGGAACCTCCCTTCAAAGCCTTCAGCTCTCAACAATGGAGGAAGGGGAAGAAAAAAAGAAACAGACGAAGGAGAAGAAGATTCTCGTGAGAAGATGAATAATTGAAGAAAGAGAAAGAAATCTTTCTTTAATACCCATGGCAACCGTTCACCTGCACAACCGGTCATTTCTCCATTTCATTATAATACCATTAATGATTTTAATTAAACCTCTCTTCTCCTAATCACCCTTTCATAATAAACCAATAATTCTTAAAAATATCCAATAAATTCCTAAAAACAATTTTTAATATTTTCCACTTCACAAAAATTTTCTATAAATATCCGGGATGTTACATAGATAGACAGAAATGAAATAGAAGGAAAATTTATGGATAATAAGGCGGCAAAATTGACAATTATATTTAGTAGTATAAATAGCATATATTAAATAAGGAAACGCTAAGAATAAGGCTGCAAAACCAACCATTATATTCATTAATATAAATAACAAAAGTTAACTAAAAGAAAATATTAAGAGCGACAACAGAACCGACTATTATTGTAACATCCTAAGTTTAATTAAAAATAAATCCCAAAACAGGGAAAATTTTTTCCAAAAATAAACCACAAGGAATCGGGTAAGAGAAAAGAAGGGAAAGGAAGGCAAGGGAAAAGGAAAACCATTCACAAAAAGCCCAGCGGAAGAACAAATTGCCTAAGCGAACTTAACAGTACAGTGTCCACTTGCTCAAGCGAGATCCGACACGCTTGAGCGAGACAGCCGAACTCGCTCGGGCGAAATACCCATTCGCTTAAGCAAACCAACCCCAAGAGCCTTCCATCAAAACCACACTCGCTGGAGCGAATCCCACATTCGCTGAAACGAGAAGCCACACTCGGCATTCGATCACTCGGTATCAAGGGATTCCAATCACTCGGGATTGACCCAGCATATTATACTTAGTCATTTATTTTTACCCACAAGGGTCACATACACAATCCACTCGGTAACTGAGGGTTTTCCCACTCGGTACCCATAAACCTTCCACACTCGGATTATGTCCCAATCAAACACCACTCGGTGTATCTCAACCTCTATACAATCGGGATTACCTTACACATTCATCACTCGGTATATTTACCCTTCTCACATTCGGAGAATGCCTAGACTCTCCTTCACTCGGAAGGGGTCTCTATAGTCATCCATTACCCGGAACATTTCCGCCAGAGTCACTCGGCATATGCCCACTTATTCACTCGGGAAAATCATCAAGTTAAGTCCCACTCAGCCTTATTCTAATCTTCACCACTCGGGATATACATATATATATATATATATATATATTATACTTAGAGTACATCCCAAATCTTGAGCCATTGCAACAACTCTTCCTTCGGAAGGGTTCACTCGGATTTCCACTCGGGCATATTCAAACCCTTCCACGCATGAGGTTTACACATATTTTTCACTTCAGAAAAAGAACAGGGATTTCCCACCGATATAAAACGAATATCAACCAACTGGCCCTTGCTCGGATAGGAATAAATCCTCTCGGGCAGATTCGCCCTGCAATCGGCTGTGCTGCACAACACATGAAAATTTATACCAATCTTCTAACAACATAAATTCATATTTATTCAATTAACACATCAACTTCTATACAGCTCCACACTCAGAAATCTCGTTCTAGATATATATATATATATATATATGCGTTACACAATTTATTCAAACCACTCGGCCTTGGCATCAATCTCCCACTTGGCGCGACTCCAGGGCTCCGACCTCCTTCCTGTCACTGGTTACTAAATTGAAAACAACAGTAAGGGTGAGTGTTTAGCATCATAATTAATCTAGAACGGAAATGAATAATTCACAGGATACAATTTCCATTCGGTCACTTCATTGTCAAAGTGCAGGTCTCACTCGGTAAATGACTCACACTCGGTAATTATAATAATTCCCTCGGTAAGTATAACAAATAGTCCTCGGTAATTTATCAAGTCAAACTCATCAAGTATATCGACTTTTACTCAGCAATATATATCAATCACTGGACAAACATTTCAACTCATAATCATCAAATATACCAACTTGAACCCGAAAAACTTTGTATTACTCACTCAGCAGTATATATCATTCAATCAGCTACTGTATCGACATTCACTCGGCAACATGTCCATAAACACTCGACAACATATCAAATCGTTCGGTAATGATTTAAATTTTCATTCAGCAATCATAACCAATTTACCACTTGGTGAATATAACATCTCTCAGTAATTATTTCAATTTATATTTGACAATTAAAATCAATTGCACTTACCAATACATGAAATCATTCTCAGCGAATATATCAAAATTTCATTCGGCAAAATCAACAATTGTCACAACTGACTCACATATAATCGACTCCTAGTATCCGGATACTAAAGGATCGGCCTTCAGCTGGGGGTCCTACTTGACACCCCGTGAACCCTGCTTAGTTCACCGAGTCCTGCTTGACTCTCCACCTCGACCACTGGGTCCTACTTGACCACTGGGTAGCTCTACTGGGCACAAAAACCATGGGAGCCAGAAATGAGGGGCTATCATATACCGTCGGCTGTCCTACACCACATAATCACACATTCACATTTCACATTTTCATCAAGTAACCATTAACAAAGTCACTCGGGTGACCTGCTTGTCAATCCCGACTCACTAACATCCCTCGGGTGACCTACTTGTCAAACTCGAATCCACATTGCCACAACATCATTTTATCACATCATATAATTCAATTTCACTCGGATTATGCCACACATAATTAGAAACCGATCTGTGTCTACACATACACATGCATTCATCCGCATGCATATATAATTCATTCGGCATTAGCATAATTATCACAACAGTTACTTCTCAATTCACATACACCCGATCAGGGACTGATCGGTACTCATACACATGCATACTCATACTTCTCAAATTCCATTCAGCAACATCCATACACACATTCATACAGGAATACGCATAATTTTCATTCAGCATTAACCCTCACTCAGTTCAGCCATTACAATGACCTGGACAGTATGTACTATTCCAATTAATCATAACCCGAACACCCCCTTACCTGGGATAAAGCTTCCAGAAGCTTCCCGAGTCTGCAGCTCCGATCGGCCATTCTCCTATCGATCAGCCAGTCACCTTCCTTCACCGAACGACCCTGTCGTTGCATTCTGCACAGCTTGAAAGAATCGGGAGTTAACTCACACTCTCGAGCGGCTCAGCTTCCAAGGCACCCAGGCTTCCAAGCATCCAACTGCGTAGGGAAGAACAATGGAGGTTCCTAAACCTCTGAAGTACTCAGCGCCCTGCTCACTTCTTGAGCAGCCTCGTCCCACTATCGATAAAACGTTTCAACAATTCTGGGCACCCAACGCTTCTCTCCTCCACTTGAGATCCCATTAGCTTTCGAGTGGAAGAAGACACAGGTGAAGAAGAGGAAGACAGCAGAAAGGAGGCGGCCAGATGCATGCACGAAGAGAGAGACGTCCAGCTTTCAAGTCTTTCTTCAACAGCGTGAATCCTGCTGTCGGGGTTCAGAGACTCCTCGAGTTACCATGCTGACCAGTCGTCCTTCGACCGCTCCCTCCAACCCACACAACTACTGGGCTCAGATGCTGGGCTCAACACTCCGCATGGAGAACTCAAAGTTGTTTCCTCATCCACGAACAATCTGATCTTGCCAGCAATAGAGGGTTCCTGTCTCAGGGCATCACGACGTCACTGAGTTGGGTGAAGGAGAAGACGACGCGGAAGGGGGTGAAGGAACAGTAGGGAAGGAGATAGGTTGCATGTAGAGGGGAAATGCACACTCACACCCTCTCTGACTCGACGAGAAGGAAGGAGGACTCCGATCCTCAGCCACCTCTGCCGCGAGCTCATGGGAACAGAGAATAGAGGAGAAAAGAAGAAGAGCAAAGAAGAAGAAGAGAAACGGTAGAAAAGAGATGTCCAGTGTGAATCCTCAGGGAGAGAGGGAACCGAAACCCTTTAATACTACCAGGAGGGCACATGCGTCCTTTCACCTAGCATTACTATTATTATCATTCAGCTACCTTTAACCAACCAGAAATCAATCTAAATCAACCATTAGCCTTAATCCTGTAATTAACCCTTAATCGATAATTAAATTTAAACCAGGATGTTACAATTATGCTCAATAATATAAGTAGCAAAAATTAAATAAAAGAAAAATACTAAGAGCAGTGGCATTTTTATTTAATAAATCTTTCTCAATATATTATATATAACATATTTATAATGTAAAATTTTATTTAAATAATTTAAACATTGTAGTTTAATTCCTTAAATGAAATATATTGTAAAGTTTTACTACTTTCAATTAAATCATACTTTTTAAAGAAAATCACCATTTGCTCATAAAATATTATTTTTGCTTAATAATAAAATCCCTAAAATTTATAATTATTTTAATAATTATCAACTACCTAACGAAACATTTGGAAATATAATTTTAATATATTGTGATAATTGTTGACTTACCAAAATTCACCGGCGATATCTCAACACCTTCGATGCTAATTCTGCTTAATTAAAAATTCAACACCCGAACTGCCCATGCAACAAAGTTACCCAAAAAGACCCTTAACAATCCATGAAATTGAAGCTCCCTTTGTATTCTTATGGCTGCCGAGAGAGGGAAGAAGGAATAGAGCACAATACTTGCTTGATTTGAAAAGGAATTAAAGGGGGAGAGAGGGTGAAACTGCGAGCAAGAAGAAGAGTAATGACACATAAATTTTCTTTTTCCTTTATTACTTGTAGGCGTAGAATGCTAAGAAAGAAAGAGGGGAAAGGTGATGTTCCTTTTTTTTCTTTAGTGCATGCACACAGGGAGTAAGAAAATTAAGAATTTAAAATTGGCCTTTTCCCTTTTTGGCATGACATGCACAAAGGGAGGGGTAGTACGGGAGAAGAATTGAGAAATGGGTTAGAGAATTAAGAGATAGATAGAGTGAGTAAGAAGAGTAACTGAGGAATTGAATTTTTTTAAAAAAGAAAGAAAGAAGGGAACAACTTGCAATTAAGAGAGAAAGAAGGTATATGTAGGATCAGGAGAGAGAAACATATGAGGTGGTAGCATGGGAATAGAGAAACGCATGGGCAGAGGAAAAGAAAGGAAAAGCCATGTATTGTGCAATGAAATTAGAGAGAATAACAACTATACTAATAATAAAATTAAAAACATACCTGATGCATAAAGAAAGAAAAGAAAGTAATAATAGATGTGAGAAAAGAAAGTTAACGTGCAGAGGAAATAAAAGAAATAATAATAAAATAATATATACATATATATAAAATAATAAACGGATGTTACATTATGAAGATGAATTTAATAGGGGAAAAGGTTATTTCCCAAGTTTACTATTGATAACGATGAACTTGAGAGGCTTTATCAACCATGGAAGGTTTATTTGGTGGTCAAGTTACCAGGGAAACCATTAGCTTCTCGATGTTAAGAGAAAAGTTTAAGTTTATTTGGATGACAACCGAGGAGGGAGGAATTGAGGTCATGGATGTTAGGCATGGCTTCTTTTTGGTGAAGTTTGATCTAATGAAGGATAGGGAAAAGATGATGATGGGTGCACTATAGTTTATTCTTTTTATCATTATTTGATTGTTAGCCACAAATCCCCAAATTTGTAGGGATGTATTTTCAAATTAATACGATTATGGTCTAGATTAGAATTACTGGCCCTGGGATGCAATTTTGTGATGAAAGTATATTGTTGATGCTAACTACGATAGTAAGATGACAATTTAGGTACATATATGCATACTTTAAATATGCATAAAATAAGGTTTACTTGGATGTGTATGGAGATGGACTTAGACAAATAGATTGTAGGGGAACTTCTTTTGTAGGACATATGGTACAACATTGAATATAAGGATCTCCACTTGTCACGTGCCTTTTATTGGTGTTATGACTATGCGACAATAGTTTGTTACAACAAAAGTCTATCCATGGAAAATAAAGCTAACGTGCAATAGGAGATAGGGTAAAGAGGGACAATGAGGCCAAGGAATCCTTATTTGCATGAAGAAACCCTAGAAGAACACAATGATCTTGCTTCATTCGAGGCTTTGTATGGCAGGAAGTGTTGAATGTCTCTGTGTTGGTTGGAGACCGTTAAGAGTTTGACTATGGGGCCTGAAATTATGTAGCAAACGACTGAACAAGTTGAATTGATTCATGAGAAGATGAAAGCATCCAGGAATAGACAGAAAAGTTATTAAGATCAAAGGAGGAAACCACTTTAGTTTCAAGTTAATGATCTTATATTCCTGAAGGTTTCACTTCATAAGAGCATTGGTCGAGTGTTGAAGAGTAAGAAACTGAGCTCGAGATATATTAGACTATACAAAATCCTAAAAAGGATTGGTTCGGTGGCCTACCAAATTGCACTTTCTCCTCATTTGGTGAATCTTCATAATTTATTTCATGTATCCCAATTGAGGATATGTGCCAGATCCTACAAATGTGGTAACTTGTAATGATGTTGAGATCAGAGAAAATTTGATTGTACTTGCCAAGCCTATATATATTGTTGAGTATTCGATTAAACGCTTGAGAAACAAAGAGATTCCATTGGTGAAAGTGGTTTGGAAGCAGAGAAACTGTTACATTAACTTAGGAGCGTGAGGACTCGATGAGACAATAATATCCCCTGAGTTATTTCCTTAAGGTATGTGACATGGTAAATTCCGAAGACAAAATTTTTATAGGTAGGGAGAATTGTAACATCTCAGTTTTAATTATTGATTAATTTTTATTAATCAAATAATTAATTGATAATGTTAAATTAATTATAAAGGGGTAGGTTAATTTTTTGAATTAATTTGGTTAATTTTTGGGTAACTTAAACCTACCAGATTGGTTTTAGAAATTAACTGAATAGGCAAAAGACCATTTTGTCCTTAAATGCCATGAACTAATTACCAAAATCTTTCCCTTCATTTTACTTTTTCTCTCGTGCATGCTAAGAAAGGAAAAGAAACAAAGCACTTCTTCTCCGTCATCTCTTCACCACCCACGACACCACCCTTTCCATTCTCATCAATTTCCTTTAAATTTCCATCGAGGTAAAGTTAGATTCCAAGCTCCATTTCTTTTCCTCTCCCTACGAGCAGCCATAGAAGGTCAATGGAGTCTTTTATTTCTTTAATTGCTAAGGTAAGGTTCTATGAGCATGTTTTTGGTTTTGGGTTGCTTCTTGAATCCCACCCTCTAAGTTCTTTAATTTTATGTTCTTAGTGAGCTTCAGAACCATTATCAAGTTATGAACAACTTTATGGACCTTGGGTTTCATTAATTCATCCATTAGAAAGGTGAATTCAAGGACTCGTGGTTCAATTTGGTCCCATTTCACGAATTTAAGCTTTAATCCTTTCATTTTCATGATTAGAGATCATTTCGGGAGCCATCCTTGAGAATAAGCAGTATTAGAACTTCGTAACCTAGCTTTTAGAAACTTTTTAGTGATCGTTCGGTAAGTGGGAATTTCGAACTTGGATCATTTTGCCTAATTAGTTGTTAGTATATGATTTCGAGTTTCCAAATAGTTAAGAAATGATTAAGGTTTTTGAGTTTGATGAGAGGTTAATTAACTGGAAAATTATCAGTTATGTGTAATGTAGGTTTTTTTATTTTGGAACGTGACCAGAAGGATGGATTGACATTTAGGATCTCAAATTCCAGGTAGGGGGAGCATTATATTTTAAATGCATGAGTTATGAATGGACAAAAGATATGTTTATACTTGTTTATAATGATTTGGTTGATATATGTGATGAAATGATAATTATATGCTGGTGTTAACAAACCATCCCCTGTTGTTGATTATTGTATAAAATAATGTGTGTGATGAATATGAAATGGTTGATGATCTTAGAAATCATGATATTCCATTCATATGGTAGATATTGATGAATATTGCATGAGGTTGGAATAGATGAATATGTGTGATATTTAATAAATGATTGATGAATTAACATTGGATTGTTTCCTTATGCTTAATTGATGTTTATGATGTTATTGAATTAGATTGCAACTATTTAAGAATAGGTTGATTGATGATTATGTTGGAATAATGTATAGGATTGCATTAAGTAAGCTCGGGATAACTTGAATAATGTTGTGAATTGATTATGATGGATGGTTGTGCATAGCATTTGCATAAGGACACACACAAGACTGCAGGGGGCCTATGATGTTGGCTCAAATGGGAGGGCGGTCTTTGGATAGGCACATACCCTATGATGGTTTCTTCAGATTCCACGGACGCCTTTGAGTGGGACTCAAGGTTGGCCCGCAACATCGTTGTTGATTTACCGCTGTCACTGAGAGTGATTAGTGTTGCATTATGGGTGAGCGGCTAGGCACTTGTAAAACGATCGAATAAGCTAAGGAATTTTTTATATACTGTAGTATTAATTCCATCATTATAGTTGGATCTGCATGCATTTGCATTAGTGCTGCGAGGCAGTCATTGTGATATTAAGAAGCTGTGGGATAACTATTAATGATGATTAAAATTATGCTGATAATATTTGAGATGATATGATTATGTATATCTTAGTTGTGTTAAATGACAAAAGATGATTTGATGATGGATATGTTGAATAATGAATTATATGGTATAATGTACTAGAACTAGATTGATATTGTAGATTGTGGTAAATTCAATTCTGTATTTTTTATTTATATATACTCACCCTGCAACAATTTTTATTTTAGTGAACTTGGATCAAGGAGAAGAATAATGAATGGCCATTAGGAATGTCATGATAATCCTTGAGAAAGATTGGTGTATATATGTATACATTTGTATAGTTTTGATGTTATATGTCTTGGTCGTCTCTTTTGAATTATGTATATATTTGTATAGTGAATTAGATATTTGATAACCTCACTTGAGGTTTAGTATATGTTTTGATACCTAATTGTAGAGGTTAATAATGATATAGTGATTATATGCATAATGTTGATGAATTAATGCTTGATATGCCAATGAATTGACGATATGACAATGATAGTGTTGAACACATGTTATGGGTAGGTGTGTATATGTTAAGTTGTATATAAGAATGAATGAATAATGTAAGATTGTTGTGTAGTATTGAATTTGATTAAAAGGCATGCTAAAGTATTAAGAGTTATGCATAATTAAGGAATTGGATAAACTAGATTTTAATTTGTGAGGTTTTGGAACCTTCAGATGGGCTGGATAGCTTATATATAGCAATTGAAATGTGTGAGAATTGGAATGATCCAATTTGGATGAGAATTGAGTGATCAGGTTGCTAGAAATGGCCTAAATACAATTTTGTATATATCTATTTCATTTTTGAGAATTTTGAGGTGTGGTTAATGACCATAGGTCATAATTGATGTAAACTAGCTTATGTTAAAGTTTGGTAGCATTCAGAGGTCAAATGTGCAAGATATGGTGCACAGAAGTTATCCCGTAGGCTAAAATTCTATATAATTCTACAGTCTGGGTGTCTGGTAATTGATTACTAGAGAGTAAAAAACTTGAAAACTTGCACAGGTTGCTCAATGTATTGATTACGGTAATCGATTATTGATTACCAATAATTGATTATACAAATCATGTAATCGATCACACAATTGCCAATAACTAAGAATTGCCTAATCTAAGTGTGTAATTGCATGTTTAACTGTCCTTAAGCATAAATCAACCTATAAGGGGCCCAATAGTTCCCTGTAGCTCTATTTCCTTAAGTCTCTGGTAGATTTATACGTCTGTTTCTGCTATAAGAATTTTACTCTATTTCCGCTTAACATTTTTAGGTTAATTTAATCGGTATTTTGGATTCACAAAATCAAAAAAAAAAAAAAATTCCCCATATTTTATTAAATAAGTGTTACAAAATATGATTTGGTGTGTGAAGTAGAGGCACAAGGCCATAATGATAGTATTTTTGTCCTTGTTTCTCAAGGGAAGAATTTCAATATTTGACCTTTGACATTCATTCATAAATAATTAATGTTATAATGTTGTTATCACAAGTGGAAAAAGAAAGTGGTTTTGCTTTTCTATTTACGCAAGCCCTAATCCTTAAGGGTGTGAACCTCTATGGAAGCATTTTTTTTCCGCTTCATTGCGCTATCATTGATCCATGGATGGCTGTTGGAGACTTTAATGAAGTTTGTTTTCCTTTAAAGGTGGCAAGAAGATAATACTATCATGTTGGAGTGGAAAATATGTTGAAGATGGTGGGGGATTATAATTTTGTGGATTTCAAAGCTATAGAATTATCTTTCACATGGGTGAGAAGAAAGATTGGTAGCTGATCTTTAGCAAAAATGTTAAGACAGAACTCTTGGTAGTCATGTAAATTGGAGGATGGCTTCCTTAGAGGTCTATGTGGGTTTCATCATGCACCTTTATTGGTTCAGTTAAAACCTTACATTTTGATCGAGCCACCCCTTTAATATTTTAATAGTACTAAATAGTTTTTCTTTTTTAAAAAAAATTTCTCATTTTTAACTTCAATATAAAAGTAACTTTTAAATTAATTAAGTTCCGTCAAATAAAACGTTCACCGTTTGTCCTTTTTATTAAAAGTTAAAGTTGCTTTACTCTTTTATATTCACATTTAAATATCCCATACTATTTGTAAGAGTGACAAACTTTTACAAAAATAAAAAATTTATTTAAATTTTGAAAAGGCGATAATTTTGTTTTTCTTTGATGTTTACGGTAGATATTGTTTTATGCTAGAGGCCTCAATGATGATTTATATACAAAGATCGATGCTCTCTTTTTGTGTCAATATACAAGATGCTCTAATAATTTGCATAGTTTAAAAGCCTCCAAAGGAGTCAGATGAATGGATTGAATTATATATATATATATATATATATATATATATATATATATATATATATATATATATATAGTTTATAAAAACTTCTTAAAAACTAGGAAAGCCTTTTGATAAACCTAAAGTAAGAGGAAACCAAAGTTTTGAAAATCTAGTGAGGTAGTTTATGATTTTTTAAAAGTTATAAACTCTTTTATTAATTATATAGTTATTATTTTTATTTATTTATTTTTAAAGAAATAACTTTTACTTCTTGTATGATTATAATATTATTATTATATGTTATTTGAAGTCATTTAATATAATTTAAATTAGCTTTAATAAACAAATCTATTTTTACAAACTGTATAAAAAGTTATAAGTTACGTTAAGAAAGTTTACTTTTTTTAAAAGAAAAGTAGTTAATTTTATTAATTTAATTTCATTGATTTTATGTAATGATCTTTCTTGAAATACGTTAAAGAGGTTATATTTATCCATTAAAAAATAAAATGTATATTAAATAAGAATATTTTAGGAATGCTTTTACATTTAATGAACAAAATCAGTTAGATTTACTTATATTTTAAGACAAAAAATATTTTTATTCTTACTTATATTTAAAGACAAATATAATATAAGCTATCTAAAAAATTATAATTTATAATTCATAAACCATATATAAGTTATAAATTATAAACATTAAGCCAAACTTTTTGGTTTATATATTGGATTTTGTTGAACTTTATTTTTAGTTGGCATTCCCTGGGGGTTGGTGTAGTCCTGCAAAGTACAAACATAGCATTCATGCTAGTTAGGGGTGTGCAAAATTTGGATTAACTCAAATCCAATCCAAATTTATCTAAAAACCATTTATAAAGATTTGGATTAAATCCAATTTTAATAAACTGGATTTGAACTAAATCTAGTTTTTAAAAAATGGATTTGAACTAAATCCAATTTTTAAAAAATGGATTTTATCCAAATCCATTTTTAAAAAAATTGGATTTGACAAATCCAGTTTATTAAAAATGGATTCAATCCAAATCCAGTTTTAATCTAATTTTTTTAAGTCAAATATAATTTTTTAAAGCTAAATATATTTTTTAATTTAAGTATAGTTATTACTACATCAAAGATAAAGTAAGTAAGTTAAAGAATTAAATTATATCATTTAAAGAATTAGATTTTAAAATCAATCCATTTTTATTATGTTAAACTGGATGAGTCCAAATCTAATTTTTAAAAAATGGATTTATCCAAATCCAATTTTTAAAATCTGGATTTAATCAAATCTAGTTTTTTTAATTTGGATTTTATCCAAATCTAAATATAAAGTATGTCTTGATATCCAAATTCATGAAATCCAGTTTTTTCTTATTTGGATTAGGCTTAAATGGAATTTGGATTTAAAAACTAGATTTTTTGCACACCCCTGCGTACAGGTTCTTCGTTAATAGAAAACCTATACAAGACTTTCCAACTCAAATGCTCTCTTTCTTTTGAGACCGCGAAAAACAAACATGGTATTTATTTGCTTGGGTGAAACATATTTTTAAATCATAAAAATACATGATTAATTTTAAGTTTCTAATTTTCTTTTTTTGTGATTTTAATATTTCTAAATTTTAGAAATAGTCTTTAATATCCTTTGATAGTGACATGTCATAGTTTTCAAAACATGACACATCACAAGTTGGCTAATAATAATTACTTATTAACATAGATGGATGCATGTTATCATTAGGTAATAAAAAGGACCAGATTTTTGTCAAAAATAAAAGGACCAGTTTAATTTTTTTAAAAAAATTGGTGAGGATTAAAATCATTCATTTTCTTTAAGACTAAAACTAAAATTACTTGTTAACATAGACTAAAAAAAAAGTTAAGCTAATTTGTTATTATTACTAATAACTTACTAGCCAATAATAGCTTTATTGAAGCACAAACCGAACTTCTTCTGAAGGCGTGTTAAGGTTGTCAAAATTTGTCACACAACGTTTCAATTCCTGTAGGATTGCTTTTTGAGGTATTTCAACAATTCTGAGAGGGCCTCATCCAATATTCAGATTTCAATTGATAGGTACTTGCATATTTTTTACTTATTATTATTATTAACTTCTTCTCGTTCGATAATTGTTGCAATGGCAAACCGTTTTCGTCTTTCTTGGGTTTGGATTTTGTATTTTTTTCATGAATGTCATTCGCTTAAGCAAGCTAAAATATATTGATTTCAATGCATGCAATCATTTTCAGAATGGACATTAAGAATTCGTATCTCTACACGTATAACGTTTTCACCAATCCTGCATGCATGTATAGGGTAAGATAAATTGCACAAAGATTTGATGGGAGATGCACCGTGAATTGTGGTCACGAAAAGAAATTTTCAGAGGCAAGAAAAAGAATAGAAAACATAACGTGTTGGAGGCTATAAGATCATAATCATGTTATCACCTGTTTCACATGTATTTCAATCAATGTGGGGACTAGCCCCAGATAATATTGTATTTATTCATGTAACATTGTAATTATAACATCATTTTCAGTTGCATAGTCATGGTTGATTAACAGGAAGTGGTAGGTATATTTCCTCTTTAGAAAACTTAGACAAATTCAAAACCTTTGTTACTATTGGTTGGTGTTAATCATAATATCTTTAAACCTTAAAGTAGTTCCTTTTGTTTTTATAGACCTAGAATTCAGCAATCTAACAAGCATTGTTTCTCTCTGGCCAAAATAAATTTGGATTTCACATCTTTTCTGCTTTGACTTAGATCTGGTTTCTTTCTTTGAATATAAATGATTCAATATATAAAAACTCAAGGTAGATTAAAATACTGTTTTGGTTTCTTTGTTTGAAAACGAAGTTTCATTTTGATTCTACATGTTTAAAATTTTTTACTTTTATTTTATATTTTTTACAAATTTTCATTCTAGTTTTGTATATTTGAAAAAAACAAAATCGTTGTACTAATTTAATGTTTGATCCAACATAGCAAATTTCATTTCAGTAAATTTTAAATGATTTTAAATAAAGTTGTCCCTATTACATTGACTTTACTACTCAGAGTTCAAAAAAGGATTAAAATTTAACTATTTTGAAATATTCAAGAAAAAAATGAAAATTTTAATGCATACAAGATTAAACTGTACGAAATTTAATATATAAAAATTATAGTTATACCTAAAATCATACTGTATTGTTTGCAAATACAGTTGGATGAGGAGGGAAGTTGTCAAGAGAAGGAGCTTTTGATAACTAAATTTCCTCACGGAACACTTCCTATCCAGGTAAGACAGATACTTAACAAAACAAAAACTCTTGTATTTTTGGTGAATTATTGCTCTGTATCAATTACAATGACCCTGTATTACCTATATCTGTTTTTTTGGTATATCTGGTTGTAAAATATCATCATAATTACTATGACTTGTACCTTTTATATTTTCTTTAAGAAGATTATAAATTAGCATTTTAATTTTTGTAATTGCAGTTTGATAGATATAGCACGATTCACATTATGTTTTACTTTAATTGAAACTTCATAGACAAGGGAAATAGAGCAAGAACTGAGAGTAAAAAAATGTCTTAAACCAAGAAAACAAGCAAAATGACAAAAAAAGTTTGGACAAAAATAAAAATGGCGAGTCTATGAAGATATAAAATATATCTTAGATCCCTTGTCCATCGGATCACAATAGGAATACATAATGAAACCTTATACATTGTTATGTATAAAGATACATGTATCTCTTAGGATAATAAATGGAAATGAGACTACATTTTAAATACATGTATCTTTTGGATAATTATTTATTGTTTATATTTTGGGATGAAAGTAGTTTATTAGTAGAGGAAGTCAAACTCATGACTTTAATTTTTATTTTCGTTTCCTTTATCACTAGATTACTTTATTATTCCCACACAAAGAGAAATTAGCAACAAGGATGTTTTAATGAGTTGGAACAAATTTTCTTAGTTTTACCAATTAGTTGTAGTTTAATTTACAATGTATGTTGAGATTGTGGAAAAAGTCTAAGGTTCGATATCCACTAAACACACTTATTAGGAATGATATAATCTTATAGATTTGAAATGTTTAGTATAACTCCATGACTAATAATTTATTAATAATTGAATATATGGTTCACATCAAGATGGACTCAAAATAAAAAATAAAAAAAATGTAAAATGAAGTTGTATTTTTAGCAATAGCAATGATAGTGGAAGGGTGAGGTGACAAGAGTTCTTGCATGGGCTAGCAGAAGTGGTTGGTTGGCACAAAAGAGGTCAGCAACGGAAGGGTTATCGACAACTCCCATGAGAAAGAGGATGAAGATACAAGACGTGAGAGAAAAGGATATGTGAGACATAAGAGAAGAGAGATAGATCTAGGCCTATTAACAAAAGAAAACAAAGTATTCCATTTTTCACAGATCAATTTTGGAATACTTGGTAATGTACATATAATAGAAAAATTTGGAATGCTACTTAGGATAGTTTTCTAAATAATAAATGTTTTTTTGAAAAAATCGTAATACTGCATTTTTTATTTTTAAGTATTTGCTTTGAAAAATTAGATATATGAACAAATTTTTTATTTTTGCATGTATCTTTAGAATATTTTTTATTTTTCTTGAAAAAACATTTCAACTAAACCTACGCTTATCTTTTTAAAGAAACTAAACAAATGTAACAAGAATATGAAAAACCTATGAATGTATAAATCAAATTTTTGGTGAACAAGAACATAATGATTATTTCATATATTTCAATTTATTAGTCATTTAAGTTGTTTTTAATAACTTCAAAATAATATCTATGACTCTAGAATCTTTAAATAAATGTGCAACAAGAGAAAATTGATATACCATATGCATGATGATGTAGATCCAAGGGAAAAGGGGGGAAAAGGCAAAATGAAAGAAGGATCTGGAGGAAGAGGGTGGAAAATATGCCTAGTGGTGACATTTGGTTTAGTGATTGCAATTGTGTTGGTGGCAGTGATCTTAGCAATGACAGTATACAAACCAAAGCCTCCTATCATCCATGTGGATTCCATAGGGCTAAAGAACGTGGAAATGGGTGTGAACGTGTTTTCATTAACTATGGTTGTGAATGTGACATTGGAACTGGATGTGTCAGTGCAGAACCCAAACAAGTTTGGATTCAGGTACTATGGTGGGTCTGCTACACTCAACTATAGAGGGCAATTAATCGGTGATGCCACTATCCCCGATGGAGAGTGTCCAGCAGAGGAGACTAAGGGAATAAACGTGACACTAACCATTATGGCTGATCGTTTTGTTTCTACTCCTGAAGTTCTTAAGGACATTGCATCAGGTATTTTGCCCCTTAACACCGTAATGAATGTCTCTGGTAAAGTTATCATCTTAGGCTTTATCAAATTCCGTGTGGAATCCTCCTCATCATGTGATTTTACAGTTAATCTTTCCATGAAAAAAGTTGTGGACAAAAAATGCCAATCTAAGACAGCGTTTTGATGTGTGTTGAAATGTAAACTTGGAGAAGGGTGAAGACAAAAAGAAAACCAATTGTATAGCATTTCAAAATCATTTTTATTCTGTTTCTTAATCTGAAAGGTTTTTAAGGTCCAAAGAAGAAAATTTTGTGATTAACATCTCATGTAAATCATCTTCCATTTATATATATTGCTCTTCCCCAACTTCCAAACATGTGCTTCAAAGTGGATTTAAACTTTACTAGTTTAGTTGGTGTGATTATTCAAATCATATTCACCTTGATTTGCTTGTAGTTGTAATATGGAATATGTGATCTTTTCTCCACGGAACGCCTCATAACAGTGAGTTACTGTTCTCTTACTAATTTTTTTTAATGAAAAAAAGAGAATAAAATAGAACGTTATATTTTCTCCTATCATAGCATCAATCCTTGAGAAACCAAGAAAGATAAAGTGAAGAAAATAGAGGAAGAAAGTAATTTATATAAGGCTAAATCAATCATTGGTTTACTAGCAACTGAACCATTTACATTTTTCTTAGTATTAGTTTAAATGTAATATGAATGAGGTGAATGGGTATAATAAAATATAAATTTATATTATTTTATTAATTTATATGACTTAACATATCATATTGTGTATTTTAAATATGAAATATATTACTATTTAATAAACATATTATTATTGAAATATATATTTAATAAAAATGTATATTATTATTAAAAAAATTATTATTTGATATATTTTAATATTATTAAAAATATATTTTAAAAATACACAATATGATGTGTTAGTCATATGAATTAATGACATAATATTAGTGTATATTTTATCATATATACTTACATCATCCATGTTATATTTAAAATAACTTTAAGAATATAAACCATCATTCTCTTTCTATATATAAAATAGTCGCAACACAGATTTAAAAGTAGTTGTGATTTAAGACTATGTAGGAAGTGATGAGTTCAATTCAATGTATTTTTTAATTTTTAACTGTAACTAAATATCAATCAGTAAACATTTAATACGTGGAATTGATCTTTGTGTCAACGTATACCATATGGCTAATTTGAAACAATTATGGAAGATAGAAACTTGAAATAAAGATTGAGCATTTATTTAAATTTAAATAAAGGTTAACATAATGTATTTAAACTCTAATATTAATTGACAAAAAACTCTAATTTTCACAATTAATTGACGATATTATTTGTTGAAACTAATTAAATCTCATGTAATAAGTATTTGATATCATTAATGTCATGGGTATGTCAAATATTTTAACATCCAACTAAAATATGACCACGTACAAGGCTATTATAATAGATAGAGAAATAAAAATATGTATTAAAATAAAAGATCAAAATAAAACTTTAAAAAATTAAAAATTAAAAAATTAATTTAAATTATTTCTTTCACAATTAATTTAAATTTTAATACTAATCTAAAAAGGTTAACTAATTTAAATTGATAATTGACCTATAACCTATTTAAGGGAGGCTATTTTATTTAACTATGTTTATCCTTATTCGGAGTCATTTTTATTTTATTTTATTTTATTGTAATAACTCAATGTACATGAAATTGAATTTATCTATCTTCATAGATGAATCGATCATAATTAGATGCTTTTAGTTTACCAATGTTCAACAAAAATACCATATTTAATAGAACATATCATAATTTCAATTTCATTTAGAAGAATGTTAATTAAGCAAAATATTATCAATAAATTTTACTTTGTTCATTGATAACTATGAATAATTATTTTTTTAAAATAAAAGTACCTAACAATATTTTTATATAATGAAACTATACAAATATATAATGTGTAGAATGATGTCACATAATTAAATTTAATATTATATATATATAACATTTAAAAATAATGGATATAGTTCATTAGACTCATGTGCATATATAAAAGGATTATCATAATAACTATTAATAATATTTTTAAAATTGAGTATTTTTTTATCTCCAAGTGAAATAAATATAGTGTTAATTTATGATTCAATTAACTTATTTTTATTTTTAAAAAAGGTTAAAATATATTTTCAACCTTCTTAAGGTTTAGGGTTTAGAAAAAAACCATTTAAAAATAACTATTTTTAGCTCTTAGGATTGACTAAAAATGAGATTCTGCTAAAACATTTTGTTAATTCTTAAGGTGGCTAATGCTTGTGCCACCTCAACAGAGCCGCGTAGTTGACATGTGGAAACTTTGGATAATATTATTTGCAGTTTAAAATTGTAACCGCTATCAGTAACCTTGAACCCTAAACCGACCCAAAATTAAACCTAGTATGCGACTGTCTCCCTTCTATTCCCTCCCCTACACTTTTTCTCTTCTCTTCCCTAACCCTAGTCCCTAGCCACCTCCGCTCTTCATTGCTCTTTCTCTTTATCTTAGTGTGCCCTTCACTATGTTGTTTACTCTTTTCACTATGTTGTTTCTCTCTCTTCAACTATGTGCGCCCTTCACTATTTCTAAAAATGTTTTCTTAAGATTGAAGCAACAAACAATAATGCATTCTATTTAATACAATGGATATTAGATTTATCCTGGCTAGCAAATTAACACTGCCTCACTAAGCACCATATATCTACTACAAAAAAAAGAGATACTCCAGTGATGGAAAAGTGATGATAAAATGACAAGAAGCATATTATGGATTTAATTACTTGTTAGGGAAAACCTCAAAATAAAATATTAATAGATAGGATTCTTCAATGCTACACAAAAAAGAAAGGCACAATATGTATAAAATTACTATTAGTTTATCAAATACATACCAAAAAGAAAATATAGGTTTTACAGTTTATGAGCCAAGAGAGAAACTATTGTGTCTATGGATAAAGTAATTACGAATTCTAGGAATTCTGAAAATTCAATTTTGATCATCATTAAAAAAATTTTTGGATACTGTAATTAAATTACTTTTAATCTTAAAGTTAGTTGTTTGAATAAGATAGTTACATTCTCTTCGTTCCATTTCATTAAACAGAAAATACTAATTAATACATCTTTGTAACCAAAAAATATGATATTAAAAAACTCAAAAGCTTCAATCTTCACTACTCACTAAAAATGAGACAAATTGAAGGGGGCATCAAATTGAAAGGGAAAAGACGTACCTATGTAGGGGAGAAGACGAAGTGCGTCGTCAGCGTAGGGGAAGAAAGGGTCGTTCAACTCTATGATGGTGGTGGTGTAGAAGGCCAACGACGACGTGGAGGGAGGGAGAGGTGCATTTGCAGCTCTGCGTAGTGGAGAAGAGCAAAAGTTTTTGGGTCGTGGGATTACCTATGCAGTATCGGTGAAAGACGTACCTAGTTGAAGAGAGAGAAGCAACATAATGAAGAGGGTGAACAACATAGTGAAGGGTATATAAAGATAAAGAGAAAGAGCAACGAAGAGCGGAGATGGCTAGGGACTAGGGTTAGGGAAGAGAAGAGAAAAGGGTGTAAGGGGAGGGAAGAGAAAGGAGGGAGTCATATATCAGGTTTAATTTTGGGCCGGGTCATGGGTTTAGGGTTATTGTTAGCGATTAAAATTTTAAACCACAAACAATATTATTCAAAGTTGCCACATATCAACTATGTGACACTATTGAGGTGGCACAAGCGCTAGCCACCTCAGCAATTGACAAAAAATTTTAACAGAATTTTAAGTCAACCCTAAATTTTGTAAGAGTTAAAAGTGGTCATTTTTAAAGGTGTTTAAACCCTAAATTTTAAGAGGGTTGAAAATATATTTTAACCTAAAAAATTATGCTAATAATTATTTTTAAACCATTTTGGTTAGAAAAATTTGAATATAATAGTGGCAACAACAGTAGTGGCGACAACAACTATGATGGTAGTAGTGTTGATGACAACTATATAAATAATGGTAGTAGAGATGTTAAAAGTAATTACTATTTAAATGAGAAAAAATAGAGAAACTAGAAGCTTTCTTTTTTGAAAAAATTGTTTGACTTAACTTCTCCCTAAAAGAAATAAGAGAAACTCAAAATAAATTAGGTCAGAGATATAGTTTAACAAAATTCTAATACTGAGATATAGACAAATTGATCTTTCATTGTAAATATGATAGTATAAATAAATTTTAAATATACTATTTATAAAACTTAAAAAATTAAATTAAATAATACTCAAATTTTTTTTTTCAAACTTGCAAGAGTTTGGACTTACTTTTTTGCTAATATGAATATTACATGCTTCTTTTCCTTTTCTTTAAAAAATTGTATATATAATAAAATAAGTGTTTTTTGTTAGATTAAAAATTATGATATTTCTTATTAAATTTTTTTAAAATATAAATTAATTAATTAATAACATATACAAACTAAAAAATCAAGAATTAGACGATAATAAATATAGGCAACACTACAATAGAAATTGCAAAAGGACGCAGTATAATTTGTCTACGGTTGGGCGAAACCATAGGCATTGATGCAAAAAAGCACTAATGTCTACGGTTATTAAAGGAAACGTTGACAATAGTTTTTCTCTGCGGTTCATAGTATAAACCAATGACATTAGTCATGCGGTGATAGCTTTTCTCTGTGCTTCATAGTAGAAACCGCTGACATTAGTCTTTCAAACTAATTAAATGTGACGCGGAACAGCCCCCCGGTGCGTTTGTGATGTTTTAATTTCAAAAGTCCCTTTTTTGTTTCCCTCTCTCTATTTTCAGCTGTTCCTTGTTTCCCTCTCTTTATCTTCAACTGCTCCCTATTTCCCTATTTTTATTTTCAGCTGCTCCCTTCCCTGTTCGTGCATTCTAGTGTGCTGTTTGTGGTCCATAGCAAGCTTCATTTTGGCATGTAGTGATTGTGGTCCATCTATATTTCCCTTTCTTTTCTTCAAGGTGAGTTCTTTATATAATTATGTGATAAATCAAAATTTTTTAAATAGCTACAGTGTTTTTGAGATACCCTTGTTTATGAAGCATGTAGAGTTCAAACAAAAAATGCTCATTATGCCAAAAATCATGTTCATTGGTCAATTTTTCTGCACTGATTTACAATATTTATATATGCTGAAATTTCCATTGTAATAAGCAAGTAGCATCCAGAAGCAAAACAATAGTCACATTTAAAAATGCCCAATATTTAAAAAATAGTCTTTAGAATAAAAATGTCATGATAGCAAGTAACATTAGTCATGTTTCTTGGCCTTCATCATTGTAATAAATTCTATATTATAACATTTAGTATGAATTATTGTAGTATGTAATATAGGTACATGAAACTAAACCCATTTTAAAAAATTTGTTAGTTGGTGTTTTAATTTTTTTAGGTAATGATATTGTTATATCTATAGCTCTGAAACTATTAGTGTAAAAATTAGTTTATTATAATATATAATACATGTTTAGTAAATTAAAAAAACTAAAATTTTAAAAAATCAAATATTTTCTGTGGTTATAGACTATTATCTACGATTCCTTACCATAATCACAGACATTGTTTGACTATTATTTGCGGTTCCACACTACAACCGTAGACATTGTGTGACTGTTATCTGCGGTTCCGCACCACAACCGTTGACAATACATAGCCAATGTCAGCGGTTTGAGCGCTGACGTTGTTTTTATTGTTATTGCCAGCGTCATTATTTTCTGCGCTTGTACCGCTGACAATAGCCATAACAGAACCGCTGACAAAGGCCTTTTTTGTACTAGTGCAATAAATTAAACATAGGTTTGGAACATAAAAGGTCATGAATCATATGAAGTAAGAGAAAAATACCATGGATAGTAAATTTAGGCAATAAATTGAAAATTAAATATTAATAAAAAATAGCAGAAATGTCATGTGTAAGGTTTATCAATGCTAAAGTGTGAGAAAATTGTTTATTACTATTATAAATTATGAATAAATTAATGACTACTGTTTAATTATAATGAGATTTTAAAATGGTTAATTGTTACCATAACATGAGAGTATATATATTTTAAAATTTATTAAAATGAAGAAAAAAGAAAAAATAGAAAAAAATGTGATGGTTCATAGTTAGACTTAAAAGGGGGTTGAATAAGTCTCAGACTCTTTTTACAAAACTTAAAAACTTGACAAGTGCAAGCAATCAGACTTTTGTACTAGACTATTATGAGCAAGGAAAGATAGAATGAACACAGAAAATTTATTCTGGTTCGCTTCCAACTTAGAAGCTATGTCCAGTCCCTTCTAACTTGAAGGATTTCCACTATTGTAAAAACACATTTTACAATCTCAACACTAGACCGTGCCATAAGTATTTTTTACTCCAATCATTCTTGGCTTAAACCCAAATATTGTTTTAACAAGCCACTCCTGGCTCAATCCTAAGTATTCTTTCAAAAGTCTCTTCAGGTCACAGACTGTTTCCCAACAGAAACTAAAGGCTAGTGACACACTAAAGTTTTACATAAATACAGGCTTGAATGATAGTTTGTATTTGGTGTTTGAGAACTTAATGTATGAAAAGATAAAGGTATGAATAGATACACTATGTAAGAAAGACAAAGGCCAAGGTCTGCCAGAGGCAAAACAACAAAGAATGTCTTTGCTTTAGAGACTAAAATTAAGAAAGAAGAATGCTTTGTGAACAGATTTCAAGTGAATGCTTCAAAGGTCTCTGTTATTCTTCTTTATGTCTTTGAATCTCTTCATATTTATAGTTTACATAAAGTGACCATTTGGTAATCTGATGAAGAGACATAGCCGTTGTGAATCTGTTGAAAGGGTTTTAGCTGTTGAAAGCATTAGACCTTGAAGAGTGAAGAAAGGACAAGAGGCACTAGTGCATTTTGGGCCTATAAGCACAGTTATTTTAGACTTTTAAGCACGGTTTCAGAACCGTGCTTGTTCCCAGCGTGATGGTAAGTTAGGACCTTTTAGCACTTTTTTAACCGTGCTGGAAAGTCACCTTTAAGCACGGATATTTGAACCGTGCTTAAAAGTCACACTTTTTTTTTTGCCGACAAGCTTCAACTTTAGTGGCTTCACTTTCTTTCATGTAGCATTCCAGACCAAGTCTTTCTTTATGAATGAATTTGGAATTGAGAAGTAAGCATGAACAAATATAACAGGTACACCAATGGAAATCCATGCATTCTCCATTTATTCTTCAAAAGTTAGCGTATATTCAATGTAGTACCATTTTGCTTCAATGAAATATGCTTTGCATAAATCTGCCCACTTAAATATTAAACACAAAAATATTAGTCATATATATAAACTCATTTAAAAGGGACTTAATAAACCGCATACAACTTAAAAATATAACAAATACAAATTACCTTAAACAAAATTAACGGAGAAGACGTTCGTGGTGGAGAAACGGAGAAGATGTTCGTAGTGGAGAGAAGAAGAAGTGTGGTAGATAGAGGGAAAACACATTTGTCGTAGAGAGAAGAAGAACCATCGTTTTCACAATAGAGGGAAGAAGTGTGGATGATGAAGCAATAGAGGGAAGATGAAGCAATGAACTTTCGTGAGGGAGGTAAGTTTTCACAAAAGAGAAAGAAAGAGAAAACGAAAGGGAGGGAAAGATGAAAATGAGGGGGGAAGATGAAAATGAGCTACAGAGGAAGACTAAGCGTAAAGTGAACTAGAATTTAATTCAAAATTCTACCTATAAGCACGGTTCCCGCCTAACCGTGCTTATATCATACCTATAAGCACGGTTACAATTCCAACCGTGTTCGTATATCATTTTAAAAATTTTAAAAACTAAAATGTAAAATCCACCTATAAGCACGGTTCCTCTCTAACCGTGCTTATAACATACCTATAAGCACGGTTATAATTCCAACCGTGTTCGTAGCTTGACTTTTAAGCACGGTTCCCCGTAACCGTGTTCGAAGGCTTTTTTTTTAAAAAAATTCACAACCTTTAAGCACGGTTAACAACAACCGTCTTTGTAAGTCTTTCAGAAAAAATATTTTAAAAAATTTTACCAGTCTTTAAGCACGGTCCACTAGTAACCGTGTTCATAGATGACTTTTTAGGATGGTTGCCAGTCAACCGTCCTCGTATGTGACTTCAAAAATTACAAAAATGCCATTGCCTTTTTTTTAAACACGGTTTTGACATAACCGTGCTCGTATCCTGTCCTCGTAGCCATTTTCTGCACTAGTGAGGTTTAATATGGAGGAACAATTGAAATTGCACTGAAATGGTGTTCTTGATGTTCTTGAGAGTTTCAGAGCATAACTCCTTCTGTAGGATTTCTTCTTTTAACTTAAAATATGTAGATCATAGGGGTTGACCTTCTAAATTACTTTTCTGACACGCATACTAAATTTCATCAGTAAATCTGAAGTGCACAGAACAACTTCATTGGTATTTCCCATAAGAACTTTGGCTTTTGCACTATTTTGTCTCCTTTCTTTGTTTGATGATAAGTTCAGTTTTCTCTTGATACACACATACTTCAGAGTATCATTAAAATACACTTTGATCTTTGTTGGCTGTATGCTTTATTTCTTGAACCCATGCTTGTCTTCTTATCTATTTTGATGATAGGAGCAGTCTTCACAGAAAAGGATCAGTTCTGGTACTAGAACCGCTTTGTTCTTTTTACTATGGATCCGTATTAAAGAAACCTACAAGTTTTATGAAGGGAATAAAGACCAATTCACAAAGGAAAAATAACCATGAATTTATTTCTATAGCCTTAATTGATTTGAGAGCGTTGGGAGCACCCTGTCTTATTTTAGGCATATCTCAGGCTACCAATCTTGGATTGTCACAAATAATATATCAAATTGAAGGGAAAAAGAATATCTATAAGTTTCATGTTAGCCATTTTTCAAGATTCCTATCCCATGAATTAATCTATAATTGTTTGTCAACATCTTTAATTTTCGGTTCCTAAAAATCCTGTACACCTTAATTTCTTGTGTAACAAGTTAATTTTCCAGCCATCGGTTTCTAACCAAACCACCACCTTACGCCACCTCCCTGGGCAGGTGTCAATCTCAGGCTCACTCAGCCTACTTACTCTTTCACCCCCTCTAATAGCTGCCACCAACAACCTCTATTTAATGCCCATCCTTTCAATATTATAACATACCACTTAATCAAAAAAATTCCAATCACTCCATTTCTCTCTATCTCTATTGGCCTGAACACAAAAGCCATTCCCTCTCCCTCTATTTTTTTTATTTCTAGCCACTATTCCCTTCTCTCTCAACCATCACACGCCGCCTAAACAGCCACCACAAACCACCCACTTTCACGACCATACCACCATCAACCACCAAAAATCCTTCTTCCCCTTTTTCCTTCTTCCAACCCGCAGCCTCTCCCTCACCTAACAACCATCTCCCTTTAATTTTCAATAAGCTTTAGACCCTCAACATTCAGCTCCATCCCCTTGCCTAGAAGCCTCCAAAATCGTTAGCTCTCTAAGCTATCTCAAGGTAAGATTTTTGCATTTTTTTCTCTTGGTCTTGTTTTTAGTGTTCTTAGACCAAAGTCCAGCTTTCAATCTTTGAAAAATGTGGTCTTTTTCCTTTGTTTTGAAAGCCCAAAATCGTGCCCCCTTACTCACTTTATTGTGCATGTGTGTTCCTTAGGTACGGGAACCATCAGCATCAATCGGCGAACGATCGAGGACGTTTAGCAGATTTTTGGTGAACCCTCCCTTTTTCCTTCTCTAAACCAAGACTTCCCCATTAGTTAAGGGGAGCCTCTTTTCATTTGGTTACATTTTAAAGTGCCTCATAATATTGCTTTAGCATCCGAGAGTATCCGTTTTAAGTATCATTGCGATCCAACAGCCAGATTTTAAACTGCGTAAATTTTAGTAACCGATGGCAATTTTGCTATATTCTAAATTAATAAGTGTTTTATATAAATCTCGTAAGATGTGCCTTGATATTCGTGTGACCAGAAGAAATTTAACCACAATCGGAGCCGAGATGGAGAAGTTACGAATTTTAGAGTTAGGCGGGCTCGGTCATAATTCGATTTAGTTGTAATATTAAATTTTAATTTTCATATATCATTATGTAATGTGTAGTAAATTTCCCGGTAAGCCTCATAAATAGGAGTTAATTTCATCACAAAGCACCTCAGAGCCGTTTCAAGAAAAGTACGATTTTCAATAAATTTTACTGGTCAAAAAGATCATGATGCTCTATTTTATTTTACCAGGTTTTAGAAAACATTCTTTTTAATTATAATATATCATGATTTAACAAAGTTTGAGGATTTAATTAAGGTATAACCTTAAATAGAACAATACATAGTAGTTAAAGAAAATAAGGTTAAGAAAATATTAAGGGACTAAGTGTTTAGTAACTATTTATAACAAAAGTCACAAAGAGAATCTTAGACTTCAGATATAAAACAAGTGACTCAAAGAAAGTAGTGTGATATATAAGTTAGGAGATTTTATGTCTTTTAACTAAGTTCAAAATTTTGGGGTTTAGATTAAAAGATGGATCCTTAAGACAATAATAAGGTAGATAAGGAAAAAGGTAGAGCTTGAATTATAGTAAGAATAAAATGAGTTTATCTAAAAGGAAATAATTAGTAAGGAAATAAGAAATAAATAAAAGGAAGTAAAATGCACCTTTAATAATAGGCGGTTAATTAGATAAAAGAAAGTTAGGCTTAAAATAAGTTAGCTACCTAGGATGGTAACAGACTTAGAGAAGGACAAATAGGAATAAAGGCTGGTAATATGAGTCATAGTATGCTAAAAGAAAAATAAATTAGGGAACCGTATTAGCTTAAAATAAAACTCAACTAAATTGAGGACCAGAACGAATAAATTACTTGTACGATAACTAGGTATTTAGACAAATGGGATAATTAGACTAGACTAGTAATAATAAGCATATGATAACAAGAAAATGTTAGTATACCTGATAGGGGTGCTAGGGTTTTGGCTACCACTACTACTACACTAAGAAGATAATAAAATCAGAAAAAAAATATCACTTCATTCCTCGAGAAGGATTACAAAACTATTTAAGTACCATGAAATTTAAGAAAATAAAATGGCCAACAACAGGGCCTACAAGGACAAATAACCCAAAAGCAATTAAATAAAATCTTTTATCCAAAAAGGGATTTGTTTGTTTCTTCTGGGCCTCCCTGTAATTTAGGCCGCATCATTGTTGGCGGGCTGGGAAAGAACCTTGTCCACAAGGTTTATGACAGCAACTGGGTTAACGTGGCGCTGTTCCATTAGGCGAGGCTCCATTGCACGGATTGTGCTATTTGGGAACGGTTGGGATACAAGCTTAGGAGCATGATGGGAATCTGACGGTGTAGCATGTGGGATGGAAAAAGCATCAATATGTGATATACTTCCATCAGGTTCAAGAAACACGGAAGAGGGGCCATGTGACGACATAGAACATGAGGCAACATTGGGGAGTGGAACCCGCGTGAATGGCTTGGGCAGTGGAAAAGCATATTTTGGAATTAAAGAATTTAGGCGTGTATTTTGAATGAACGGAGCAGATAAAGAGACTTTTGTCCGTTTTAGATCTGGTGGTGAAGTTTTGTCCACGTGGGAGGGAAGTGTTGAAGTGAAATTTGCATCTAATGATGGAACATGGGCCATATGGGATAAGGATAAATCAGACGACTCAGAATGAGTTTTCTGATCAGGAAAGAGTGTACGATCAGTGAGAGATAATTTAGGTACTTTGTTCACTGGCTCCTCATTTGCGTGTGATACTAGTTGGGTGGTGGGTACAGGGCTCAAAATCTCTCTCTCTCTCTTGAGGAACAGAGTTTAGGAAGTCACTTAAGGGATTGGGGTTAGAAGGAAACACCGGTAAGGGAATGAAATGAGTGTCTGGTGTGTCACCATGGTAATGATGAAGCAGAGAAACATGAAAAACAAGATGTATTCTTGTAGATGAGGGGAGATCCAATTCGTAAGCAACCATCCCGATCCGTTGGAGGACCTTGAATGGGCCATAAAAATGTTTGGACAGTTTGAGATATACGTCGAGAAGCTGTAACTTGTCGATATGGCTGCAAGCGGAGGAGGACCCAGTCACCCACCTAATGTCCTGTCGATGTTGGTTTGCCTGAGTGAGCATGCGTTGTCTTGTGCATTGGAGGTTATCTTTTAATGTAACTAATAACATTTTCCTTTGTTGCAGGGAGATGTCTAAAAGAGGAATAGTTGTGAACTTGGGAATGTAGTCAAGCACCGAAGGAGGACGACGGCCGTATAACGCCTGGAAAGCGGTCATGCCGATCGCAGAATGAAAGGAGGTGTTGAACCAGTACTCAACAAGGTGAAGAAACTTATACCACTGCTAGGATGATCACTAGTGAAGCAACGGAGGTATACCTCAAGGCAACTGTTGGTGACTTCAGATTGGTCGTCGGTCTCAGGATGGTAAGAAGAGCTGTACTTCAACGTGGTGCCCTGTAATCGAAATAGCTCCTTCTAAAAGGCACTCAAGAACAAGGGATCTCAGTCTGAGACAATAGACTTGGGAACTCCATGCAGTTTGTAGATTTCAGAGAGAAATCGGGAAGCTAGAATAGGGGTAGTGAACTTAGAAGGCAGAGGTAGCAAATGCACATACTTGGTAAGTCTATCACAAATTACCCAAATAACTGTATGTCCAAAAGAAGTAGGGAGATGAGTAATAAAATCCATAGTGAGGTCCTCCCAAACTTGTTTAGGGGTGGGTAATGGTTGTAATAAACCTTATTTTTTTGTCAGTAGATATTTATTCATTTGGCAGGAAAAACAATGACGAACAAACTGCTTGACAACTTTGTAGAGGCCTGGCCAGTAGAACGTAGCCGCTAAACGAGCAACGGTGGGCTTACAACCTGAGTGACCAGCAGAGGGGGTAGCATGAAACTCCTTGATCAGATTCTAGCGTAAGAAGGGTAAATATGGAACAAAAATTCTGTTTGAAATAAACAATGTCATGAGAATAAAAGAAGGTCCTTTGTATATTAGAATCAGACTAGAGCTTTCAGAGAAAAGTTTGGCAATTTGGATTACTTCTAAAATAAGCCTTGAGTTCATCCAAAAGTGCTGGAACAGGTGATGATAAGGCCAGAAACAGAGGAGGATCTTCTGAGGACCTGTGAGATAAGGCATCTGCGGCCCCATTGGAACGACCAGGTCGGTAGAAAATTTCAAAACTATAGCCCTGTAATTTAACTGCCCATTTAAGTTGTTCTAGTCTGAAATAACTGTGTAACAAGGTGTTTGAGGCTCTTCTGATCTGTATAAATATGAAAATGTCTTCTGATGAGATACTGACACCATTTCTTTATTGCTTCAGTGATTGCATACATTTCTCTAACATAAACGGAGGAAGCCTGCATACGGGGGCACATGCGCTTGCTGAAGAAGGCAATGTGGTATTGGTCTTGAGAAAAAACGGCACCAATAACAACACTAAAAGCATCTGTCTCAACCACAAAGAGTTTGTCAAAATTAGGCAAGGATAGAATAGACATTTTTGTCATGATTTATTTCAATTTTGTAAAAGCCTGAGCGGCTCCTATATGCCAAGAAAATGTAGTGGAATGTAATAAATCAGTGAGGGGAGCGGCGAGTGAGGCGTAAGCTCGAACAAACTTTCTGTAAAACTTGTGAGGCCTAAAAATCCATGGAGGGTCATGAGTGAACGTGGTTCTGGCCAATCTAGAATGGCTTAAACTTTTTCTGGATCAGGGGTAACACCCTTGCTTGATATCTGATGGCCTAAATAGCTAACAATAGGGACACCAAAGATGCATTTAGAAAGGTTAGCACAAAATTTGTTAGAAAAGAGTAACTCTAAAACCATGCATAAGTAAATCATATGATCAGAAAAAGTGGAACTGTAAATAAGTATGTCATCAAAGAAAACTAAAACAAATTGTCTAAGGTAGAGGCGGGGGAGGTCATTCATCACTGATTGAAATATGGAAGGTGGGTTAGTTAGGCCGAACGACATAACTAGGAACTCATAGTGACCATCAAAAGTGCGAAAAGCTATTTTATGTGTGTCTGAAGGGGTGATTCTAATTTGGTGGTATCCTGATTTTAAGTCTATCTTAGAAAAAATAGTAGCTGAGCCCAACTCATCTAGCAACTCATCAATAGTGGGGATAGGAAATCTATCAGGAATGGTGACTGCATTAAGGGCTCTGTAGTCCACACAAAAATGCCAAGTCCCATATTTTTTTCGAACTAATAGGACCAGGGAAGAAAAGGGGCTAGTACTAGGAACAATAATTCCCTGTTGGAGCATTTGATTTATGATCTGGGTCATGGCCTATTTTTGGGAATGTGGGTATTGGTAAGGTTTGACAGTGATAGGGGGAGTGTTAGGAAGGATAGGAATATGGTGGTCATTGGGTCTGTGAGGGGGAAGGCCGTAGGGTTCTTGAAAAACCTGCTGATAGGTCTTAAGGAGGTGTCTAAGGTCAGTAGGTAGAGTGTCTAGGGAATGTGTAGGGGTTGTGTTGGCAGAGGGTTTAATGGGTTATAAAGATAACAAGTGAAAGGAGGCATGGAGTTAGTGTGTATAAGGTGAGATAATTGATGATAGGTGGTGGGTGAGGGAGTAGTGTCAATGTCTCCTGTTAGTGTAATGGGTTGGGGAGGTGGGGAAGCTGGGGTTCTACAAAAAGAGGAAGCAGTAGGAGATTGGGAATTATCTTGGGCAGTACCCGAGGGGAGGTTAGAGGGACCTCTGGTTGGAAAGAATGTGTACCTGCAGTCTGTCCCAAAAGTGCTGCTAGAGCTTTAATGTGACGGTCTAGCATTTGCTCCAGGTTGTTGTGGCGTAAGGCATAGACCTGCTGCTGGTTATGTAGTTGGGTTTCCAGAATTGATAATTTTTCAGTGAGTTGGGAGTCCAACTGAGATTGCAAGGACCCCATACGATCAGTGAGAGCCTGAAGAGCTTCCTCCACATGCTTAGAGGATAGGGGTTTGGGAGGCATGGAGAAGGGAAATGAAAGCACCAATGATAGGGGTGCTAGGGTTTTGGCTACCACTACTACTACACTAAGAAGACAATAAAATCAGAAAAAAATACTACTTTATTCCTCGAGAAGGATTACAAAACTATTTAAGTACCATGAAATTTAAGAAAATAAAATGACCAACAACAGGGCCTGCAAGGACAAATAACCCAAAAGCAATTAAATAAAATCTTTCATCCAAAAAGGGATTTGTTTGTTTCTTTTGGGCCTCCCCGTAATTTGGGCCGCATCAATACCCCAACTGGAGGTTAGTATATAATAACAGGACTAATAGAATAATTAGGACTACTAATTAAACACGTTACCTAAACATTTATAACTATAAACAAATATGTTAAACCAAGAAGACAACTTCAAATAATGCTAGTAAGTTAAAAAAGGTTACTACATAACAATGAAACCATCATATTGATTAAACATGATAAGTAAACATAACTTACGCTCATAATCCTATTCTCATCACTCTAATAGTTATGAGTACGTCTAGATTTTTACAATGATTATAGGTATACATACCCACTAAAGTAAACTTATAATAAATATCCAAAAAGGTAAGGAAGGCTATAAATAATTGACCCTAAGAACTATATCTTGAATTATAAAGAGTTAACTGGATGAAGGATAAGCGACAGTAGCAGTTAGACAAAGCAAATGTGTTCTGAACGAATGAACTGCTTGAATGTTTTTAAGCTATTTAATTGCTTTACATGAATGAATTATTAATAGTGATATATCCATCTGGCTGGACTATAAGTATGAATGGTATTCGTATGATGCACTGCTAATTCATGAAAAGCCAAAGAATGATACAAGAGGTATTTGTCACGATAGAGAGTCTTGATACAATGAGAAGCGAGATATCGTGAATGAAAATGATAGTATGATGAGATGATAGAATGTACCCAGTGGAATGAAAGACTAACACTTGGCCATTTTCATTCTTAGTCACCGAATGACTATGAAGTGATATAACTTGAGAAACTCCTGTGAACCAATTACTTAAACCCTCAAAAGAATTTATCCATCATAAACACTAAATACCCCAAGTGACCAGTAAAACTTACCTCCCTTGACCATAGGCAAAAGAGAATGAGATAGAAGGTATTAAGAATGAAAATGGACCATTGACGGGACTCTACTAGTGACAAAAGTAATAGGCAAGAATAAAAGAAATGTGTGAAACATGCATCATTGCATAGAATGATTATGGTTGAGAAACTAGAGCACATACTCGGGTACACTGGAGAACATTCGCGTTTAATCCCCAAGCAGGATCTTGGGAGTACAATTGGGGCTGACATCTAATGGCTTGAAGTCGCGCCCAATGCCGGACGGTTTGAGGTAAGCCTAATGTACTTCGACTAAAGATGGAGTGTAACTATAATCATGTAGAGCCAAGTCTATTATGATTGATATGATAGGATGAATCCAATCTTATGAAGGACCTGTAAGTCCTTAGTACCCAATGATGTGATGTGAAGGACTTGTTAAGCTCTGATCACTCTAGTCCAGAAACGTTATGTACAAGGATAGCCTGTGCAGGATGGGTTTTGAGGATGATGATGATGAATATGATTAATGAGATGGAAATAGGCCCACATGCATTCATACTGGACGATGGGAAATATTTATATATATTGAGAAAAAAAACCCATGCATTGCATTACTTGACATTGATACACTGTGTTTGTGATTGATAATTATTGTGTAGACTGCCTTGAAGGTACTAGGCTAAGAAAGAGGACAAGAGACATAGGACGGGTACACTAGGTAGGACTAAGGGATGTGAGACAACTTAGAGGAACTAGGTTCCTTGTGAGAAGAAGGGACTGTATATGTGATTGACTAAGTGTTATGGGATGACATCAGAGATGATAACCCCCTGTTTGTTTGGAAGAGAGAGCTCACCCTTACATTTTGTTGCAAACCTCGGATTCATCTCTATTCCCATACTAGACATGACCGAGCGAGGATTTTAGCCGAGGGCGGCTTAGGACCCAGTAGATTTCCAGTCATCCACGAAGTCCAAGAGGATATTCTTAAGGATTAGCCACCAGTGGAGGCTCCACCCTAGGAGCCAAAGTGTCCTTTTGAGAAGAACGTGGAGATTCTTGAGAGCACCGTCAGGTGATATAGGGATCCGTCTTTTCCTCCCAGTGCTGTCGATTTAAAGGGGATTACGGGACACCAGGTAGCCCTGGATGAGTGGACTCTGGCATCTCATCCTTTACCTGAGCTACTCTAGCACCCGCCCAGGTCCCCGACTCTGAAGTTCATTCTCTTGTCACCTAGGGGTAGTAGCAACGATGACAAAGACCCAGAGAAGGATCCTCAGGAGGATCCTGCCCAGGCACCGATAGGTGTGGTGATGACTGACCCGACGGATCTTCCACCATTGCTAGTTTAGCTGCCTCTGTCAGAGTTTCTTGATTTGGTTGAGGCATCAACTCCTTCTCCTGTTCTAGCCGCGGAGCCTGTGAGTGTCTATGTACCAGAGATAATGGTGGAGGACCTCACTCCTCCTATAGCTCCTAGATGGACTCATATGGATATCGTTTTAGAGCGAGGTCAGTGGGATATGTCTTGGAGGTTCCTTCGCCATATCTTCAGGACCTATATGTATGGTGGTACAGAGTAGCTTAAGAAGATGTCACCCGTAGCTCGGGACTTGATGAGAGAGGCCTTTGATGCGTATAATCGTTATGAACAGATCTCTTCTCCTAACCTATGTCAGCCCTCTATCAGTTCAGCTCCGCTACATGTTTCTTATCCTTTCTCACGATCGCGGCCTACCTTTGGAGCAGAGCAACCTGATTCACCCTTGAGTGATAAGGATTAGGAGCTTCTTATTTCTTGTTTGTTTATTTTAGATGTATATATTAATGGGAGTCTACGTGCCCCTTTAGTTCTAGCAGTATGGATTGATGAGACTATGTACTGTACTTGACTGGGGTATATTGTGTATATTCATGTTTCGTTTCCACCACGAGCATGCTTTGTTATTGTTAAATTTTTTTTACTTCCATATTTTCTTGAAAATTCATAACCTCTCAGTTAAGTAGGACGATCTAGTGGAAGAGATTGTCCTAGTTAACCAAGGGTGTTACATTTATGGGCTATTTAGAAAAAAACCTTCAGATGCATTTATTTGGGCTTTTATCATTAAGACACAAGACTGTTTGAAGCAATGATACAAGTTTAAGTTGAATGATGGAGCAAGTAGTTTATGGTTTTCAAATTAGGTTGGGAAAGGCCTGCTGGCTGGGCATGTCAGCTATATTCATATTGTAGACTCACAATTGCAAATATAAGATATTTGGATTAACAGGGATTAAAATTTCAAGGGGCTTTACATGAAACTTCCATCATATGTGGTCCATCCAGTGCGTCAACTATTGGTGTATACACTATGAGATTATGTTTCTATTGGATTATTTTATGCTTATCAATAACAAGGTAACCATAAAGGTTGTGATTAGATACTAAATAAATCATGACGGATGTGAGTGATGTAGATGATATTTGTCTCTCCTATGTGATGAGAGTGATATTTATAAGTCACTTAATGAAATGATACTAAAGAAATACATGACCATGCTAGGGAGAATAAATATTAGATATTTATTTGAGTAAAATCTACTATGGTATCAAGTAAAATGAATTGGATCATACAAAGATGACAATGACTATGTCTTAGGCCCAATTGGATATTGTGATAAAAGGAACAAATGTATGAAATAATTATGACATATAGGTTATGTTGGGGATAAATAGTATTCATACACAATGTTGTATTGCTAGATGCCGCTCTTATTTAAATATTAATAATAAAATAGTTTATTATTAATATGACTGAATCTTTTTCCTATAAGTCACATGCATAAGGTAAGCCCACCATAGAATAGTTTTGTTTTAGTTAAACTAAAATAAAACTATTGGCCTAGCTCATTTAGAATGAACTAGGAGCCCTATCATACTTAAGAGCTTATCAAGTCAGACCTAAGACTATAAATAGGGCATGGGATGTTCATAGGTGGCTGCTTAATAGACATACACAATCTCGTAATAGTTGCAAGGGTTATGCACTGTCGAACTAGCATTCAAAGTTACAACTTCTTATGGGAGTGCTCATATTGACTCTTAAGGGTGAAGCTAAGATTGCTTTGATAGACCAGCTTGCTTTGCGTCTATAAAATACTTGATTTTATTTTAAAACATAATTTTGTTTGAGTATGTTTTGAAACATTTAAATTTGCAAATTCTTTATGGGAATCCTTTGTGTTTCCACTACCTGACCCTGTGAGATTTCCTAACATCAACTTCCAGGACCAACAAACATGCTTCTATGTGATGTTTGGTAATGAGGTGAAGACTTATTTACAAGGTATAGTACAAAATAAGGTTACATATAGTTTCTTAATGATATGTGTAATATTGATTCACAAATTGATATTGGTTAGATTTGGAAACTACCCTCTCTAAAAGAAATGAAATTATTTATTTAGTTCATTTTCCATGGCGTTTTGCCCACTAATGCCCTTCATTTTCAATGTCATATCTCTTCATCTAGTTCTTTTCTAAGATGTTCTTGTCTTATGGAGGACATTAATCATTGTTTGAAAGGTTGTCCTTTCTCCAAAGAGGTGTAACTCAAGTTAGGGATCCCTTCTTCCTTATGCAATTTTCTTTATTCATCAACTATTTGAATTTTTAAATTATACGTAGTAGGGATGAGATTAGATTATTGTCAATTATGTGGTGGCTATGGAGGTGGAGAAATGAGTTTGTCTAGGGTGATAAAAAATGGGATGTGGTTATTTAAATGAATAATTCTACTGCTTTTGAGGTCTTTTTGTTGCTTACTAATAAAATTAGTAGAAGATTTAATTCCTTTCGAGAACAAAAATGAAAGCCTACTGTTTTGGGTTCTTATAAGATTAATGTCGATGAGAGTTTTTCGCATGTATAGCAAAGGGAAGGGTTATGAACATATTGGTCATTGGGTATGACTAGTTTCCAAGCAATTAGGGAAGAAGGCTATGCTTTGGTGGCTGAATTATTGGCTATTAAAGAGGGTCTTAAATTAGCATGTCTTGAAGGGAAGGAAGTTTTAGTTATGGAATCAGATTGTTGTGAGGCAATTTCAATGGTACTAGATGGTACTTCTTGGGAGGGTTTGATTAGGGAGATTTTAGACACTACCCGTCTCTTGCTTTGTGGCTTTCAAAGTGTCAAATTCTATCATGTCTACAGGGAACTCAACAAGGTTACATATTGTGTCAAGAAGTTTTGGTTTTACATTTTCCTCCTCTTGTTATGGAGAGTTTATTTGCTTTAGATGCTTGTAGTTAGCTTATCTTTCATTTTTTGCTTACCATAAAAACAAACTTGTTTAAAAATGGGAGGCAAAGTTTTCTTTTATTATCTCAAAATGATCTATGAAAAATAAGGTGGAACATTATTTTCCAATTAAACGAGAGAAATGTTATTTGCATGTGAAAATAATTATATCATGTTCAAACCTTATTTGTTTGAGAAATAAACATGAAACAAAATATGTATTGTCATGTTTATCTAAAAAGAATAAAATAAAATTGATTTTAGAAAACTAAAACATGTATAAAATATTTATTTTTTACAATAAATGTAACAATACTCTCAATTTTCTATTCAGTGTCTGTTTAATTAGTAAAACGTTCTAACTAATTGAAAACTGAACTCAATAGCTAAAATGTCACTTTAAGTGAATTAAAGGTAGTTAGACAGATAGTTAAAATGTCACTTTTGAGCTAATTGATAATGTTTTTCAATTTCAACGCTACTTACTACAACCTTTTTTTACTTTATTATCCCTACATGTTCTTAATGATTCCTAATACTACCTTTTATTTTATTTTTTAAATTAAACATTTATTTTATTTTTAAAAACATAAACCCTAAACCTCACACCTTTCTCTCCTATTTTCACATGTCCTCCCTACTCTTCTTTCTTTCTTTAAGGGGAGGGGGAAGGAGAAAGGGGAGGGATGTAACATCCTAGGTTAATTTACCTTTTTATTTACACACGGCAAATTAATTCCACAATAAATTTTTCACGTTAAATAAAAATTTGGATCTTAATATGAAATAATATTTACTTCCCTTAATAAATAATCCACTCGACCTTGATGTAAAATAATATTTACCTCTTTTAGTTACATTCTAAATAATAAAATCATACTCAGTATAAAAAAAAACCGATCAAAAATAAATCCTTTAATAAAGGTGTGTTAAAAATAATAACCGATCGGAAATGGTTCCACTCAGTCTTGATATAAAATAGTATTCACTTAAATATAATCAAAATAATAATAAGAGTGTACGTAAAATAATATCCAATCGGAACACATCTTTTGATAAAGTAGAGTTGAAAACAGCGGAAGAAGAAGAAGAAGAAGACAGGGGTCATTCGCCTGAGCGAGACCCCAAGGTATCTAGGCGAAATCCGAGAGTCGCTTAAGCGAGTGCCGACTCGCTTGAGCGAATGCCACACATTAAGCCTGAACGAACAAGACGTACACGGGAACTCACATCGGGGTTTCACTCGGTAAAAAGGTTTACTTAGCAAAGGGTTTCACTCGGAAAACACTCAACTTCCATTCACCTGGGCATACCACACTTGACTCATTACTACCCTTCACTCAGAAAGATTCGCTCGGTCACAACTCCCTCGGGGATAATCTAACCTCCTACACTCGGTAAGAGTTCCTCCGGATATCCTCACTCGGAAAATACCCTAACCTTACTTCTCTCGGAAGAAGCTCTCTCGGCCACATTTTACTCAGAAGCACTCTCACCTTCCCTCGGAAGCACCCTAATTTTCACTCGGAAACATTATACTTTTCTTCACTCGGAATCTTGATACACCTTCTTCACTCGGAATCATTATACACTTTATTCACTCGGAATCACCATACTCTTTCTTCACTCGGAACATTCTCCCAGCCAATCTCACCCGGGACCTTTTAACCTTCCACCCAGAAGGGGATCTCTCGTTATTCTTCACTCGAAAAAGGGGCGGGATTTCATATAGTGGTGAAACAGGCACCAAACCGACTGGCCCTCGCTCAAACAGGAATGAATCCACTTGGGCAAGACTCGCTCGGTAATAGACTGTTACAGCAAACACGTGAAAATAAATACCAAGCATAATATAATATAAATTCACATCCGACTCAATTTAGGTCAGCACACAGATAATATCACACACTCAGAAAAACCCCTTATACACATATATATTACACAATCACTCAAAATCACTCGGGCCTTGGTATCGATCTCCCCCTTGGCGTGACTCCATGGCTCCGGCCTCCTCCCTGTCACTAGTTACTAAATTGAAAATAACAACAAGGGTGAGTGTTTGGCATCATAATTAATCTAGAACGAAAATTAATAATTCACATGTATACAAACTCCGTTCGGTTACTTCATTGTCAAATTGAAGGTCTCACTCGGCAAATGACTCACTTGGTAATTATAATAATTCCTTCAGTAAATATAACAAATAGCACTCAGCAATTTATCAAGTCATACTCATCAAATATATCAACTTTTACTCGGCAAATATATCAACTCACTTAGAAAATACATCAACTTTCACTCAGCAATATATATCATTCACTCATCAACTGTATCAACATTCACTCGGTAAATATATATCGACTTACTCATCAAATATACCAACTTTTACTCGGCAATATATATATATATATATAATATATATATATATCACTCACTTAGCAAATATATCAACATTCACTCGGAAAATATATCAACTTATAATCATCAAATATATCAACTTTCACTCGGCAATATATATATCACTTGCTCAGCAAATATATCAACATTCACTCGGTAAATATATCAACTTATAATCATCAAATATAGCAACTTTTGTAACATCCTGGTTTAGGATTAATTACCAATTAAGGCTAATTATATAATTAAAATTTTTGATTGAATAATATTAATAATAATGCAAAGAATTGACCCATGTGCCCTTGGTGTGATGGAGAGCTTCGATTTTCTCTCTCCCTCTCTCCTTCGTGATTCCCACACTGATGGGATGGGAGCTGATGGGATGTGATGGCTGATGGGAGGGCTGTCACGGCAGGGAAGAGATAAGGGCTTGGCTTCTCATTTTCCAACCACTCTTTGCTCATTCTCTCTTGGGTATATGGAGAACTATTCCCCATTCTCTCTAAAGCTTTCTGAAGCTCTGCTTCTTCCTTGCTTGCTGTTCTTGTCTCTTTCATCTTCTTCTTCCACTCAACACTGAGTAAAATCGAGTGGAATGCGAAGTGGAACAGCGTGGTTGAAAGAGAGAGAGATTTGTGTGGTGGTTGAGATAACAACATGGTGCTGTGTGTTTGGGGGCAGAGATCCTCCTTTGTTCTGCCTGAGCAACGATGGTGCTTGGAAGCATGTGGTCCTCCATTGTTGGTGAGGACTGGGCTGTTCGAGTATGGAACAGCGTTTGGAGTCCTCTACTGGCGGTGATGCTTGGTTGAGGACGGTGTTTTGCCTTGGGAGGTTTCTCCACTGACTTGGCGATAGAGCTGCTTCAGAGGAAGCTGTGTTTGGCTCTTCCCAGGGTTGAAAGCCAAGCAGAGTGCTGCTGAAGGCTGGGGCCGAGTCGTTCTGTAAGAACGAGTGGCCATGGAGCTGCTGGAATCTTCATTCCAGGTAAGGGGGCTATTGCATCTCAAATGTATGGTTTATGGACGGGTTTTCGGGTGAAACTAATACACTGTGATGTGTTGTGTTTGTTTTGTGATTGTATGTTGTTTGAGTTGAGCCCGGATGTGTGATGGTTATTATCATGTGGTGTATGCTTTCCGTCCATATGATGTATGATGCATGTTGTGGTTATGTTAAATGTATGAGATGCATATTATGAATGCCGAGTGCATTTGTGTGGTCTTTCATTGGTCCCCGTGTGTGATGGTGTGTTTAAATGCATGTGATGCCTAACATTGAATATGTGAATGCTGAGTGCATAGGATGGGGACTACTATGTTAATGTCGAGTGGAATTTTATATGAAATAGCATGAGATGCTTACTAGCATTGATTTTCGAGTGGAATGTTATATGAGAAAGCATGAGATGCTTGTTGTAAGGATAATCCGAGTGGATGGCATTGTGATTGCTGAGTGCATGAGATGTGGATCATCTGATTCACCATTGGAAGTGCTGAGTGCATATAGCGTGGGACGCTTGATACTGAGTCGGTAATCAGATGAATACGTGTCAAATATAATGAAAGACCTCAGGTTGGACTCGAGGCAGTGCCGAGTGCACTACGCGTTGGACGCTTAAAGACCTTGAGTTGGACTTAAGGCAATGCCGAGGGTATTGGCATTGGACGCCTGATGAATGAGACCGTATGCATCCGATTCGCCATTGGAAATGCTTGGAGCATGAAGCGTTGGAGGCTTATTGTTGAATCGGCAATCAGATGAAAATGTGTGAGGATATGATTAAGACCTTTGAGCGGGGCTTAGGCACTCTCCTTGAGCGAAGCTCAGAGTTTAAACATTACTGATATTGATTGGAATAGATTTGAGGTGGAATCCGATTGGATGATACATTGTTATCGAGGATGTTGTGAATTATAGCCGAGTGAAATAAGTAAAATCCCGATCAGAAGATGTTATGTGAATGTCCATGTTAAATGGCAGTGTGTATGTTTGATTGATGATATATGTTATTGCATGGTTAAGGATTCGAAGATTAATCCGAGTCAATAACTGTCATTTAATATGTAAAAGCTCACCCCTACAATATTTTTCAGTGTACGCAGGTTGGAATGGGAATGATGTGAAGGCCTTAACCTGAGTGCAGGGTATCTGTGCCGTTGTAGTGTACAAGTATATTGTACCGATTGTATATAGTCATATTAAAGCCTTGGCCGGCTCTTAAGAATGTTGTATAATGAATACAAATTTATATGTATAAGAAATCTGAGTTATCAGTATTCCGAGTGTATGTTTATATATATATATATATATACATTTTATATTGCTATGGTGTTACTTGAGTCGGCTAGGAAGTGATGATGAAAGAATAATGCTAAGTTAATAAATTCCGAGTGGAATATTGATGGGAGAGCCATGTCCGAGTGAGGCTATTGCCTGTGTGGCCTTTTTCCAAGCGACGAAGGTTTAAAATGGTTCCGGGTAAGATGTACCCGAGTGGGCTACTTCCGAGGGAAGACTAGTCCATGAGTTGCCGAGTGAAAAGCATGAGTAAAACCCCAAGTGGGAAAGGTTTGATTATTCACGAGTGGGAAATCTCGAGTGAATCTTTTCCGAGGGAAGAGTGATTGTGATGGATCTGATTGTGTACTCTAGGGTCCTCTTCTGAGTGAACGAGGATATATAGATATTCTGAGTGGATAAGTATTAAATAAGTCCGAGTGACTTAACTTGGTGAATCCCTCCGAGTGATGGGAATAGAGGTTATGGAGATCTCCGAGTGAGGTAGATCAAGTTATGCCGAGTGCAAAATGGATAATGTATTCCGAGTGAATCGTGGTTGTGTTACACCGAGTGGTGAATGTGTAATACATTCCAATTGTGTTGAGGTTGAAATATACCGAGTGGGATTTAATTGGGAAATAATCCGAGTGAGGGAAGTTTATGGATTCCGAGTGAATGGAACCCCTGATTCCGAGTGAAGGAATACCGAGTGGAGTTACTCGCCTCAGCGAATAAGGGTTCGCTCCAGCGAGTGTGAATGGAAGGAAGGTTTCTGGTTGGTTTCGCTTAAGCGAATGGGTGCTTCTCCCAAGCGAGATGGGCTGTCTCGTTCAAGCGGAACTGTGTCTCGCTTGAGCAAGTGAACACTGTTGGGCTCGCTTAAGCTTTGTTCTTCCGCTGTCGGTTTTGCTTCCCTTGCCTTATGTTTGGTTTATTTTTACCCGGCTGCATGGTGAATTTTGGAAAAATTTTCCCTGGTCTTAGTTTTGGGTTTATCAAATCGGGTTGTTTCATTTTGGTATCAAAGCATTCTTAAAAGAATTAAGGATGTTTCAACTTTCACTCGGCAAAATATATATATCACTTACTCAGCAAATATATCAACATTCACTCGGCAAATATATCAACTTATAATCATCAAATATAGCAACTTTCACTCGGCAATATATATCACTCAGCAAATATAACAATTTTTCCACTCGGATAATATATCAATCACTCGGCAAAGATATGAAATTACACTCAGCAATATATCAAATCACTCAACAATGATTTAAACTTTCATTCAACAATTATAACCATTTTACCACTCGGTGAATATAACATCACTCAACAATTATTTCAATTTTCATTTGGTAATTATAACCAATTACACTCATCAATACAGCAATTCATTCTCCGCAAATATATCGAAATCTCAATCGGCAATTATAACAAATTAACACTCGATAATCATAACAATTCATGCTCAGCAATTATAATACTTCATACTCGACAATTATATTCAACCTCATCCAGCAAATATAACAATTTACACTCGTCAAATACAACAGAGTGGCCCTCGGCAAATACAACATCATACTCATTAATTTTCACTCGGATAATATGACATCTTACTCAGCAAGTACAATAATTCATGCTCAACAAATATAATACTTCACACTCGGCATTTATGTCCAATCTCATTCAGCAATATAGCAAACTGCACTCGGCAAATATACATCATAACTAATAATTCATCAAATTATAAGTCACAACTGACTCTCACATAAAATCGACTCCTAGTATCCGGATACTAAAGGATCGGCCTTCAGCTGGGGGTCCTACTTGACACCCCGTGAACCCTGCTTGGTTCACCGAGTCCTGCTTGACTCTCCACCTCGACCACTGGGTCCTACTTGACCACTGGGTAGCTCAACTGGGCACAAAAACCACGGGAGCCGGAAATGAGGGGCTATATATATACCGTCGGCCGTCCCACACCACATAACATAATCATACAATCCGTTTACTGGAAGCCTGTCAGGAGCCGCTCCTTGCTCGTGCAACGCACCGGCGACCACTCCCCGCCCTCAACAGTATACGGAGTATCTCATACACAATATGTAACTCAATATAACAACATTACCGATCTCATGCCACACATAGTAATTACTTATCATAAATATATAATTCACATTTCTCATTATATCATATTATCAACAATTAACAAATGCAACTACCAGAAACTAGCATGTGCTCACAACACAGGGTGACCGACTTGTCAAACCCATTCATCACATTACCACTGTACATCGATTGTCTCAGCATCAAATATTTCAATTTGTAATCGGATTATAACACACACACACTATCAGAAGCCAACCAGTGTCCACATACATGTATATACACTCATATACATATTCATATACACTCATTTGACATCATCTCAATTATCACAACATCAAATATTTCCCAAGTCACCTACACACGATCAGAAACTGATTGGTGTTCACCTACATACATGCATACTCATACATCCACAGTTTTCATTCAGCAACAACATCAAATATTTCTTCACTCACATGCACACACACACACATGATCCTAAACCGATCGGTGTGCACATCCATACATACATTCATACACATTCACATACTTTTCCTCCAGCATTAATTCTTACCCGGTTTACAAATATCTCAACGACTTGGACAGTATGTCCTATTCTAATTAATTATAACCTGAACACCCCTTACCTCGGTTCCAAGCTTCTATAATCTGCTCCTGGTGTCAGTTACGCCCTCTTAGCACAGGGTTCACAGTTTCTCCTCCGAATGCAGCACCAGCACCTTCACTGCTACCTATGGGTCGGAATACAAACCCGTTAGCTTCACACTCTCAGCTCTAAGAGCCTCCATCGATCTCACACTCCCCAGAGGAGTGGAGAACAGGTCCACACACAGCCATGCATGGCCACCCGATTACCCAAGAAACGAAAGGGTAAGAAAATACAAATGCAAACGGATTAGTGGACTCACCTTGAGACCACAGTCACAGAAATGGGTTTATCACTCGGTTGTGATGCAATCAGGGTCTCCCTTCAGAACATGCAATTCGCAGCGTGAGGAAGGAGGAGAGGAAGAAGACGAAGGAGGAAGAAGAGGGAATCAGATGAAGGAGAAGAGAGAGAGAGAGAGAGACAGTGGCCCACGTGAATGCTGAATAAAAGAGAAAAGTGAATAGAAACTTTTTATTTAAAGCCAGGGGCAACCGGTAACCTCCCCAGCCGGTTACCTCCCCATTTCTAATTACTGTTTCACTTAAACGCTTAAGCCAACTCTTCTCCCCTTCAAATCACGTTCCATTTACTCCTTTTTATAATTAATCCACCAATTAGATTTTTATTTACTTTCACAGCCTTTAATTATTTATAATTCTCCAATAATTCCTAAAATTGTTTAATAAATTCCTAAAACAATTTTAATATTTTTCCACTACACAGAATTTCACTAAATTGTCCGGAATGTTACAAGGAAGATGAAGTAATTTCCTTCTGATTTTAACTTTTATGAAGAATATTTATATGAATTATTATATTTAAACTGTGTTTTTTTATTTGTATATTTCAAGATTTTTTGTTATAAAAATCCTTAAATACTATTTTATTAAATTTGATATTAATTAAAATATCTAATAAAACGTTACAACTTGTGTATATATCAAAAATTATAAGTTTTCCCTAACTAATTAACCATGTTCTTTTATATAATTTTACACTTCCCAATTACTCTAACAATTAATTTTATCAAACATTTTCAATAAAATCTACAAACTTATATCAACCGTCAATTAATTTTTCAACTTTTTATAATTCTTTTGTTTGAATTATAGTTTGTTATGTCAATTTTGTGATCTTAACGTAGAACATCTGCCTATGAGGGTTGACCGTGTCCATTCCAAGGGTTAAAAGAACAAATTGGACACCACAAAAAGTTGAATAAAAAAGTAAACAAAAATGTTTCATTTAAATAAAAGTAAAAAAATATAAATTTGAGTCCTACAATTATATATAAATATAGTTATGATTAAAAAATTTTCAAAGTCATATATTTAATATATTTAATTGTTACCAATCATAATAAGATCTAACAATTTAGATTTATTTATCTTATTCTCGCTTAAAAAATCTTTATTATATATATATATATATATATATATATATATTACTTATATATTACTAAACTTGCCCATATCCTTTTAACGTGGGATTTCTTTCACAAGTGAGGCTCAAGCATGCAAAATGTCATTTGCAAAATCCTGTTATGTTCGACTTCGCTTCAACAATAATGGTAGGTCTTTTTGACATTAATTTATAATATGTATTTACTGTTTTTCTAATTTATATTTTTATTAATTACATTTTTTCTCTTAATAGTAATAAAATTTGTAAATTTTCTCTCTCCTAGTTAACTTAAAAAATACATTTAAAAGTTTAACTAGAATCATTATTAAATTTAGACTAACTAAATTTTTAAATTTGTCATTTAATACGTGTGAAATGACATAATTTTCTATCTTTAGCTGTCTTTTTTTCCTTTATCATCACACCATTTTTTTCTCTCTCTTCCTTTTTTTTTCCGACCTCAGTGCTCAAGTACAAATCAACTAACGTATTCTTTTGAATTTATGAGAAATACAGTACATGGATGGATACATAGAAGAAGTGCTCAGGGACAGTTGGGACATGGAAGTTATTGGCTAGCCGTCCATTAACTCGGGTCTGAAAATGCTAATACCAATACCAATCTTATACATTAAAAACGATTGGACCCCACAACAACCAACTACCTACGGATATATTGCATTATTATTATGGTTGGCCCCTCTATATAACTATCGAATCTCATTTCTAGATCTAATCTTCATACTTGCTTTGTGTTTTGCTAGTTCTATTGGGCCAACATTAATGTCTGAATCAGAACCAAAGCAAGAGATCATGACAGAACCGCAAAACAAGCAGGACCATGAGCAAGTTGTGGTGATTTCACAGAAAAAACTTAAGAAAAGAAGAGTGTGTCTAATTACCACAGGGGTACTTTTACTCCTTGTGCTGATAATCATAGTGATAATCATCCTGGCCCTTACCTTGTTTAAGCCCAAAGAGCCAAAAACACAACTTGTCTCTGCAACTCTGGAGGGTATAGCACCTCAAATCACATTGCCTGCTATTAACATACAAATCAATATCACCCTTGACCTCAAGATTCTGGTCCAGAACCGAAACGCTGCTAGCTTCAAGCATGAAGAGGGAAAGAGTCAGTTGCTATATAAAGGAAAAGAGGTTGGAGAGACAGTCATATACCCTGGTTTGATCCCTTCAAAGGGCTCTGTAACACTTCCTTGCAGACTCACTCTTGAGGCAGAGAAATTTGCGTCCAATCTCAGCGCTCTTGTTGGAGACTTATTGGGAGGCCAACTCTCTATGGAAACAGTTAGTAGAATTCCTGGGAAAGTTACCTTCCTTGGATTCATCAAAAAACATGTTATTGCGAAGTCCAATTGCCAATTCACCATTAGTATTCCTGACTTGAAGATCAATAGCCAAGTCTGCAAGAGTAAGGCCAAGTTATGAATCTTAAAGGTAGCAGATTTGTAGGTAATATATGGTTTCTGGTTATTGGTTGAGAGTTTTTTAGTCATAAATATTAGTGTTACATAAGTACATGTATATGATAATTTCTTTTTCATTATTAGATTACTTGTATGCTTGTGTTGGTGCCAGTTTTGAAAATTTTGGGAATACATTTCAGGGGATATACTATTTATATATTGCACCAACTTAGACAGGTTTTGTCCTTCGAAACATGTGATGTGGTTCCATGCAAAAAGCGGAAGATCCTCTTCACTTGAAGAGGACCATGAATCTTCACTCTGCATGCGATTCAATATTATAAATTTTGGGTTTAGTATAACCGATGTTTTTAGTTTAGTATAACCAAATTTTCTTCACTTCGCTCAACCGCGACCCTCCCTCGATCTCCTACCGTTGCTGTTTTTTTTTCCTTGCGATGTTTTTTATAGCATTGCTTTTTGTTTTTCTTATGGTTTGCTGTTCTTTTCTTCGCGGTTGAAGAAGTGGAAGAAGATGAAGTAGAAAAGGACATTGCAATATTGGATTTCTTTGGGAGCAGATGCAAGAAAAGGAAAAGAAGAGTTATCATATTTTACTAAATTAAAAAAAACATGAAGGGTAATTTTATCCATCAACAATTAACAAATCACTACAATTTTTCTTTTTTCTTTCCTTTTCAATTTGTTCAAACACATCTAACTCCTATAATTTCAATAGAATATCTTTCTATTAATTTTATTACCCAAAATTTCCCCTCTGATTCCTGCTTCTATCCAAACTAAGCATAAAAGGTAAATCATAATTGTCGAATAAGAATGAATTAGGGATCCACGAACATCAACGTCCTTACGTATCTGTAACAATGTATATTACCAACAAATACAATGTTACGTGCTGTACCAAATGAAAAAAGATATGCCCGCCACGTCTCATTTGTTAACAAAATAAAAATAATTTTTTTAAAAATTATATAGTAATTACTTAAAAAGATTTTAATTATGTTTTTAAATAAAAAAATTCACTTTCATTTTTTAAACATATGTTAATATTTTCCAAAGAAAAACAATTACTAATATCATATTTATTATCGGATAGATAAATTCGTAGTGTGTTATTCTAATTTAACTAATGATTTAATGTTTGAATCTTTTATAATGGAGCTATATTAAAATCCAGTAATAAGTAAATTTTGTTGTCAGTAAGTAAGTTGGTGTTTGACAGTAAATATTTTCTTTTTATGAAAATAAAAGTTAAAATAATATTAATAAGTTACCTATTTTAGTAAAAGTTATAAAAAGTATTTATAGATAATTTTAATAACTAAAAATCTTAAAATATAAAAGAGTTGTATTTAATTTCCAATTTATACCCTTCTAAATGGGCGAGAAAATAAATTCTATTAATGAGAAAATAAAGTTTACCGAAAATTATAAAATCTGGTACAAAATTACTTTTGGTATATATCAAAATTTATAAAATTATCAGGTAAGTTTACTTTATATCAAATATAAAAATAAAAAATATAAATTATTTTAAAAAATAGCTTATAAACTAACCTATGAATTAATTTACTCAATATTTATTAGAAAAGATATTACTAAAAAATAGTTACAAATCGTAACTTTTATCTAGTAATAGGACAGAGCAAGGAAAAGACAACACCATCCATGGTTTTTGGGCCAACAACAAAAACATGTTACTAGCATCATCTTTGAGTGATTATATTAACACTACACTTTTGGTTTCTTACCACTAAATAAAAACTTTAGAAAACAAAATGTATAATTTTTTGTTGCAAATTAATTTTTTAATTAATATCTAGGTTTTCCTTTTAATTCTTATTATTCACTAGAATTATTTTTTATCCAAAAATAATTTTTTTTTCATAATTAGATAAAACCTAACAACATGCTTTTGAGTAAAGATTGTTGATTGAATCATATATTTTATATTCAACTTGTTATTCATTGATTTTTTAGTGTTTCATTTTTGTTCGCTTATTGGTATATATTTTATATTCATTGAATATTAGGAAAATTAAAATTAGTATGTGGAAAAAGAAAATGGTGTTAAAATGTTAGGTTTTATTGGGAGCTTTGATTTCTGAGAGAGAGAATTATGAAGGTGTGTTTCTGACAGGATTTAAGCACATTAAGAGAATCCAACCTAAGAGATTAGTCTATTAGGTGGGGGAAGGAGGCCTTGTGACTTAAATACCACATTCAACTTCCTTAATTACTTAATGTGAGATTCCTATTAGTTTTGTAGATTTAAGGGGCGGTCAAGTAAGAGAGGGGTGAGATAATGGAGGAAGATGATCATCTAAAGGATGCACCCGATCGTATAAGTTAGTGGAGTGTATCGGTAGGTTGTTCCTAAATTTCTTATTTTTTTTATTGTTCCTGATTTGGTGGCGTAGTTGGTTAGAATGCAAATTTGTGTGAAGTTGCATTTCTTGTGCATGGAAATCCATTGCATATTTCATCATTTGTTAGTGTTCGTGTTAGTTCATGGACGGTCCTAACTTTTTTGAGGCTCAACATTTAACGAGTATAAATGGCCCTTATAAAATAAATAAATATTTTTTATTATAAAAAAAAGCTTTATAATTTAAAATGTTATTTTTATATTATTTAAAATCTAAAATATTTAAAATAGATAAGTACTTTTTATGGAAAAAAGTTCCATAATTTAACCATAATAACAACATACCATTAAAACCACTAGAAGACTACAATGACATAGGCATAGCAAGAAACAACAACAATAACATTCTTTACAAAATTGGATTTCTATTTTCCGAGTGCAATGTCATCATACAAAATCATTACTAATATTATGAACATAAATATTTTCCAACATATCTTTCTCAATGCATAAGATGACCAATCCATTTAATATTCTTATGACATTGATGATCTCAAATATTCATTAATGTCAACTTTGAAAAACTTATTTTAGCTGATGCTATGGTGATAGACATAGTTAATAAGATTCGATAAGCAATGTTAACATTTGAATAACAATGAGAAAATTTAACAAACTCAAGAACCTCAAGTATTGACAATGTCACTTGTGGCAATGTCATTTACAACATGTTCAACTAAAAAAAACATCTAAATCAACATCTCGTACATTATTATAAGAAAAAGAAGTTGTAAATTTAATGCAACATTCTTTTAATTCAGAATCATCCAATGCTTCAACTTTTTTGAATCAAATAAAAATGCAAAAATGCTTTCAAATATCTTTAGTTGCTCAAACCTACTCTCCAATTGAGCAATTGTCATATCCAAAATCATAAGAAGTAATCAATTCTAAAAGACTCCTCACCAGATCGAGTTTCCTCTTGATCATTTTCATCAAATTATTATTTTTTCTCTATAAATATGACGTTTGGTAGGAAATGTAGACTTTGCACGCTTGCATGCAGGACTTTTGGCAACATTAAATACTAGAGACAAATCATTCATTTCTATATATTTTTGAAAAAACTCTCTTACCTCTTTAACTTGCTTCAAACTAGCATCAATACATATATTTTTCGATTTTAACTTTTGACTCACCATATTAATAGTAAATAAAACATCATACCAAATAATCATTCCAAGCAAAATAAAACTCAAAACTCTAAATTACGTTAACCAAACTTTTTGTTTTACTCTTTGTCTTTGCATCGTTACAAGATTTAGATAATTCCCTTAAAGTTGTTCTTATTTCATCATGTTAAAATCTAATAGTTTTAACACTCTTTACTTGGCTCTCCCAGCGAGTATTACATAATGATTCCACTTTAACATTATCGAGCAAAACTTTCCATCTTATAGTAGAACTAAAAAATAATGTATATATGCATTGTACAACTCCAAAGAAAGAAACAACTTTAACATAAGAATGTGCCATATCATTAAAAGCGAGATTAAGACTATGGCAAAAACATGACATGTATAATGATCTCGATTTTAATTCAAGCAATCATTTTTGAATACCTTAGTGTTTTCCCTTCATATTAAAGCCATTATCATAACCTTTGACCCTCGCATAATTAATATTAAGACCATGAGATTTATATGCATCAAGTAATTTAGTGAGAAGTCCCAATCTAGATGTATCATCCACCTCTAAAAACTCTATAAAAAACTTCCCAATTTTTATTTTGTTACTTGACATATTTACACATTGTAATACAAAAATAATTTGTTCTTGATGGCTTATATCCAGGGCACAATCAAGGATTATAAAAAAATACCTAACTTATTTAATGATTCTTATGATAGAACTCTTAACATCATTAGCCAAAGAGAAATCAACTCATTTTGAATTTTATGACAAGAAAATGATGAAGAATTTCATGATTTTGAATGTGTCTAATGTAACATCCCTGATGTTTTAATATTAGAAAATAAATTGGAAGTGAATAAAGTATCATTTGGTTTAAAATAATGATGAGATATGAAATGTTAAATGGAAAATAGAGTTTTAAAAGAATTTTTAAAGAAAATAGCATCAAGACCCTGACGCGTAGCGTGGATGGGGCGCGTAACATCAGGTGTGAATTAATGACCTGACGCATAACGTCAGTGGGATGCGTAGCGTCAATGCCGCGACCTGTGTTATAATAGGGACATGCAGAACAAAACCCGCGAGCTTCTTCTTCCATTTTCTCTTTTTTCTGACGCGATTTGGCTAGGGTTTTGAGGGAGCTTGGGGATTCTTGTATTCTTGGACCTTTGGAGGTGAGGTAAGCACTTAGAGACCTTCAATTGCATGATTCCTTTCTTCCCCTCTTTTCTATTCTCCTTGACCATGAGTACATGTTGGTAGGAGATGATGATTCCACGTTTTATGGCCTTGGGGAAACTTGAATATGGTTCTAGGATGGCAAGTACAAAGGAGAAACTAGTGGGTATTTAAAGGATATTGTTAAAGCAAGGATCGGAGTCCGTTCAAGGTTACGGAACTCAGAAACGGAGACTGAAAACGGAAATAGTAAGCTTTGATAACTTAAGATTGAGGTTCGGAGTTATTTGAAGGCTACGAATTATAGTATTAGTAATTAAAATATTTATTAAAGCTTGGTTTGAATTCATTTTGAGTTTCAAGGATTTCAAAGGGGACCCGACAAGTGATATGAAGCCTTGGAAAGCTCAAAATCGAGATAAGGGGGTGCTGAGTTAAGGTTAATTTAGAAATTTGTCTGCGCCATTAGCGACTAGAAAAAGGGTATATTATAGCTATTGTAAATGCGTTAATTGAGTTTAGAAGTTACCTATATGAAACGTTAGAGAACGAGAAGGTAAAGATGCATATTATAATCCTTGTAAGTGAAGAATAAGTGAATAAGTGAACATATAAAGTGAATATGTTGATACGTAATTATTAAAGGAGTTTTAGAATATAATAGCTTATATGGAGTAAGAAAGTGAATGAAATGAAATAATATGATATAAAATAGCTATACGGTAAATTATGAAATAAAGTGAACCTAAGTGGGTGATATAAGATGTATGTATATGTGAGGTAAGTATGTGAGGACCAAATAATGTAAAATATGACAAATGGGGAATTAAGAATGTATGAAAGATACTAATGAGCTTATAAGACTATGTGAGTGGGTGAGAGATTTCAAATTATAATAATAATTGTATCATAAATGGTATAAAGATGACGACAATAACTAAGAGAATTGATGTTGAGAGCTATGATAGGATTGATGATTAAATAAAAGAAATTGGTAATGGTGATAAACAGTAGGATTGTATAGATATAATATGCTGAATGAAATTGAATTCTATGATGCCTGTGAGTTAAGATGTCTGTTGTGAGTAGTATAACATTGATGTTGATTGTATCATTGTTATATTTACTGATTGAGAAGTATGACTATTTTATGATGAATTATAGATAAGGTGAGTATAGAGGTATTAAACGTGACTAAGGAAGGTTGGATTGTGTGACCGCCCCGCGAGGTGAGTATATATCAACTTTTGATATTATAGCTCAGATTGAAGATGTTTAACTGTATTGAGATAAGTTGTGATAGTATGTTGATCATGTGATATGTGTTGTATGATGTGATATATTCAGTAATTGAGATAATGGGATATTGCACTATATGTGTGATGAGATGATTTATAGGTATGAATTATGATAAGTATTTGCTATGTGTAACATGGCTTGTGTTGATGGGCTTGGCAAGTAGGCCGCCCGAGTAGTGATCACATGTCAGTTTCTAACATTTGTGTATGTGACTGATGTGGTTTTGTTTATATTGAGTTATATATTATGGATGAAATACCCTAGATACTATTGAGGGCGGGGAGTGATCTCCGGTGCGTTGCATGGTCAAGGAGCGGCTCCTGACATGCTTCCAGTAAAAGGGATTGTCTGACTATGTTTTTAATGATTATGTGGTGGAGGACGACCGACGGTATATGTTACCCCCGTTTTCGGTTCCCATGATTTTTGTGCCCAGTTGAGCTACCCAGTGGTTGAGGGGGGGTCAAGTAGGACTCGGTGAACCAAGCAGGGTTCACGGGGTGTCAAATAGGACCCCCAGTTGAAGGTCAATCCTTTTAGTATCTGGATACTAGGCATCATGTTATCTATGTGAGAGTCAGTTGTGTTTTACACTCCTTGGCTTATTTATATGTTATGATGATGGTATATGATGTGATGACTTGAGTTATTGAATGTATGTAATACTTGATGTTGAATTATCCAATGATAATGAATATAAGGGACGGGGTTAAGTAATATATGAACCCGTGTATGGTAGAATTGGATAATGACCTATAGGATGAATGGCTAGGTGTGTATGCTAGAGTGGAATTGATTGAAATGAGTTAACACTGGCATTGATCTTGGTAACTAATAAGATCATGGAGGTATAATGATTTAAGTGATAAGTAAAGAGATGTCATGAAGGGCGAATAATTATGATTGGTAATTGTAATTAGGAAGATAGCTAAGTTATGCTTTTTTGAGTCATATTGTTATTTCTATATTAATTCTTAATTCCAGTCACTCACCCCCTGTATTGTGGTTTTAGTGACTGATGCAGGTATGTATGCACACCGTGGAGGCAAAAGCTAAATAAGGCCAGGGCGATATGGAAATAAGAAGAAAATGTATTTATATCTTGTATTGTTGATTTCTAGAGGTGTTGATTTATGTTAATTTTTGTTGGTTGTGTATTGATGTGGTGTTACAACATTTTATTATGTTGAGTGTTATGTGGCACGGAGCCACCTCATGCTTTCATAATATGGGCTGGTCTTGCTATATATATATATATATATATATATATATATATATATATATATGTCTATACATGCTTGAATGATATGTGAAATGTGAATGTATATAGAATTGTCGATGATGATGTCTGAGTTATGATGATGAGTTATATATGTGTGCATTATTATGAATTGGGGCACGGAGCCAATATTGTGTGAATGATGAATGCTATTGGCAGGATCTATTATAATGTATGAATGTTGTATATGATGTGATTGTGAATTGATTGGTGTTTTGGTTTATTTAAAAAGTTATGCCCATAGTGAATAGTTATGGATTTAAGGAACCGATTAGGTGAATTTGAGATCTAGCAGTTTTCAGGACCCTCGGAAGGTACTAATAGGTCCTCTGAGACATTTTGGATCTGTGTGTATTGGCCTTGGGCCAATTAGAACCCATTTAGGGTCTTTGGTGCAAGGGTTTTGCATAAAAGGGGTTTACATTGTGTTTTACGCATAACTTATGCATGTGCTGGAATTTTGGCAAATAGGCAGCGTCAACAGTTCCAGAATGGGGAAACATGTGGCCTACGAAGTTTCATGGCAATCGGACCTAAAATGGGCCAATTAGGTAGGTTAGAAGTTAGTCGATTGGCCTAAAAAGTGTATCAGCATCAAGTGCTGCTACTGTCATGCCTACGCTACGTGTGAGGCTGATGCGTAGCGTGAGGTGCGTAGGGCAGGGCTGATGCTACACGTGGGGCTGGCGCGCAGCTCAGGCCCCTATTTCAGGTTTTGTGTTTCCTTCAACTTAAATGATTTTGAAACTTATAAATAGGTTATTTAATTCATATTTTGGCACTGCAAATAAAATACATATTTTCTAATCGTTGTGCAATTTAATTATTTAAGAGTCAAAAAAATTTATTGTGAAAATTAATTAATCAGGTAAAAATAAATGTAATATGACGTAGGGCATAACATCTAATATGATCTTGCATTACCACATCAAATCCTGCAATCAGCTTAATTAATCCTCAAAAATTACCATTACTATTTTGATAAAGTTTTTCATTTGATCTACGAAAAGTCAAGTCATTTTTAGAAAAACACTTTATAATGGAGACAATTCTAGTTAAAATTTGGTGTCAACGTTCTTTCTCTTTTATGATTTCTGTTGCAAGTCTTTATCAATTATTAGATTCTTACTCAATCTTACTCTTAGCTCACTCCAAGTTTTCATGTTAGTCATGTGTTCAATACTATTCTCATGTGCTTTGAGCCTTTCACTGATATGCTTCAAATCTCTATATCCATCATTTGCTAATGCACCTCTATTGCTACAGGTTTGAACAATTTACAACAAAAATAATATACTTTATCCTCATATTTAGAGTAAACCAACTACTTCCTATCACTAGCCTCTCCATTACTCAAATTCTAGAATAGTGAGAAATTAAAAAATGCCTAGAAAATTTGTCCAAAGAAAACACACAATTCAAATTCCTTTGAAGAGCCCCCTTCTCAACTAGTATGTCTCTTGACTTATTGTCAAGATTATTCCAAATTCTTGGATCATAAATATCCACTAAATGGACTCGTTCTTTATTAACATTTAAGTATTCCACATTGAAAATGATCTGACCGATGTATGGGGTCAAAGTAGTTGACTCGTACCAGTGTCGAGCTTCTCACTCTCTATATCTCTCCTTTTACACCGTCTCAGTGGGAATACAATATTGTAAACTTAGGTCCAATGGGAACTTTAAGCTCTTCACGTTTTGATAACAACTCCACCGTTGTCTTCAAGACTACACTAGAGGTGTACCTACAAAATGGGCTCCGATGCTTAAGTCAATACAGTTGTAACGGGAAAAATTTATATTACAGAGCTACAATAAGGGAGTAAGTGTGTTCAAAGATTTGCTTAAAAAATTGTTTATGTATTAATGAATGAGCTATTTATACATGGTTCCCTTAAAGCATAAGTGGGTGATTTGACTTGTGTTAGGATCAGAGCCTGTAGCTTTTGCAGGTGCAAGTTGCCCACTTACCTATTTTGGCTAGGGTCAAAATCACATATTTCGTACTGTAGGGCCCTTTAGTTCTGGTGTGCCTGAGAGGCAGTCCGGTTTGATTGACACCTTTTACAAGTAAATTGTATATTTGTATTATCCAGGGTAGCTAGTTTAAGGGACCGGTATCCACACCGGATCATTTTCCCCTTAGCTTATTGTTGTAACTTGGTTGCGATAATGAGCTAACATCGAATCTTTCGATATCATAGACTTCGAAATGATTTTGACCTTTCCAAGGTGGCATGCTTACCTGTCATTGCCCTAACCACCACATTTGTGGCATTTATTAATTTGAAAAAATGACACATCACACAGATTGCTGACATGGCAAGAAACACGCCTTCGTGTCAGAACGGTCGCGTCAATCAGAACCCAAGCGTCACAGTCTCTCTGGGCTGCGACGTTTCGTATTCCATTTTGTCCATGGGCCTGTGACGTTTCAACTTCGGCCCATATCGCTTCATCGCCTATAAAAGCTGGCGAGTTTCAGCTGCTTCGCCAAAACTCCACTTCGTCCTGGTCGTACTCGAAGAACTGCTCGCATCATTCCCATAGGTAGGCTCTAAAGAACCTTTCTTTTTACCATGTCTTCTTTCTCATCTAACCATAGCCAAGAATAAGACGTCTCTTGTGAAATCATTTAAAACCCTTCCGTGTCTTGGCCACCCGGGGTTCCTCGTCAAGGACCTCAGCTCACTCAAACGGATATCCGCAGGTGGATGACTCCGGTCGACTTGGGTAATACCTCCTAAATGGAGTCTTCTACTTCCTGAGTTTGAAATCCTCATTCTCCTCTTCCTCTCGTGTCTCCAGACCGGGGTGAGGATTCCAGCGTAGTGTATTACTATACTGACGAACTGACTTTTACTTAGTTATCCTTTTTTAGCGCACGTTGTAACTATGGACACCTTCATGATCGCTGACAAGGTGAATTGGCTAGCTCGGAAAGCTGAGGATCTGTATTTCTAGGTTTCTCAAAACGTGGCCTCCATTTACAGCCGCCTTACCAAACCTTCGAACGGGGTGGAACTTGAAATTGAGTATCACTGGCACGTAAAGAAGTACGCCAATTCATTTGTCCTCTTTGCCCCCATACTCACAGAGTGGATCTACCACATTCTGAGGGACCGCTTTATTTATTTTCATGATTATACAATAACCAAGGTGGGAGTCCGGTTCCCCTTGAATAAATTTGAGATGGGGGTGTTGGGTTTTTTTAGACATCACCCCCAGCCAGCTCTATCCCAATGGCTGGGCCTTGGTCCTATCTCTTGAAGTCTTGGGCAAACACCTAGGCTTCACCCCCACCATCACTATCTTCTACCGGTTTGCCCATGTGATGCACCAAGATGGCACTGGAATGAGGTTTGTCAATCTTCAGTGTCATAGTGACATCATCAACTTCGAGGCCTTCGTAGATTCCTTCAAGATTGTCGGAGGCTCCTTTAAGAACTCCTTCCTGAAGCTCTATGTTAAAGGGACAGAGCCTTCTTTCTGGAAGGATAAGGAAGGCCGGTTCAGGATCCACACCGGCTGGACTCAAGCATTTCTTGCTGGAGAGTGTGACTTATGCTGTTGATGAGTCCTCTCTTTCTGAGTCCGCCAAGATGGTGATTAACACCCTCCACAATATCCCCCGCGGTGCCTCCATCAAATGCCACTCTTTTCTTGGCACCGCGGAGACACGGAATGAGTACCTCGCTCATTTGGGTATCCACCCATCTCTATCCTTATTTTCATAATTTTATGTACCACAGTTTACTAATCGACCTTCATTCTTTTCAGGGAACATGTGCTGCCACTCTGGAAAACCTTCGTAAGTTGATGGAGGGGTCAGTGGCTGACACTTCCGCTAAAAACAACGTCGCACCAAAGATGAGAAAGTCCTCCGGACTCCACATCCCTGGCGGGGTGATTAATGTCGAAGACGCCCTCGACAAGTGAAAGGACAAGGGGCAAGCTGGTGGAGTGTCTAAAAGAAAGAAGGTGAACCCCACACCTCGAGCAGTAGAGACCCCTATGGACGGCGACACTCCTCCTCCTCATTCTGACATGGAGGCTCTGGAGAATCTGATAATCAGGACCCTTCCCCTTAACATTGACTTTGAACTCCCCTTCCGCCTCAAACCAGGGTTAGAGAAGGACAATGTCACATTCGCCTTAGAGACGACGATATGGTATAACAGCAAAACTCTCTCTGCCATCTATTCCGCTACTACTGATGGTCCAAAGCTGGAGTTAGACCATTTGAAAGATAAAAAATCTCGCCTCTCCGAGGACTGCGGTCGAGCTCACCAGAGGATTAAATCCCTCAATGAGGCTAATCAAGCTCTTCAGTAATCCGAGGAGAGCTGGAAGAAGGAGAAGGACGGACTTCTTGACTGGGTGGCGGAACTGGAGGGCGTTGTGACTGATCTTCAGAAGAAAAATAAGAAGCTGTCCATGGCGGTTCAGAATGAGAAGAACAAATATCAAGAAAACATGTTACAATTTGCTCACGCCGCCATAGACTTCTTTAGTCATGCTGTCCGCTAGGTAATCCACTGGAATCAGGATACCCATCTCAACCTGAACGGGATTAGTTTTTTCAATCGATTTCGGAATGGTGAGCTGGTGACTGAGATGGGAGGCCAGTCCTTTTCTCCTTCTGACGAGCCCTTCAAGCTTGCACCCTTAGCAGCAGGAGAAGATGACGGCCTAGGGGATCCAAATGCTGAAGAAGCCGATGCCAGTTCTGAGGGGGAGGAAGAAGAAGTCCCCCTCCTAATCCTTAGTTTTATTTCTTTTACTCTGTAAGCGGGATGAGCTCCGCCTCTTTTTTGAATATTCCAAACTTTGTTCAAGCCGATGTGCCTTATTTTTTGTAATGAAACATTTACATATATATTTGAATCTCTTTGTTTACATCGTCTCTTCTTTCACACACACACACACGCATATATATATATATATATATATATATATATATATATATTTACGTTAAAATTTTTACCACATCGGTGCATTTGATATTAAGATAACCGTTCTGGGTTTTTGGACCACTTCAAGATTTAATAATCAAAACTTAACCATTCTGTTGTCTTTAGACCACTCCGGGGTTTAATAATTGAAACAATAACTCTTGGGTCCTTGGACCACTCCGGGTTTAATAATTAAAACAACCACTCTGGGGTCCTTGGACCACTCTGGGGTTTAATAATTGAAATAACCACTCTGGGGTCATTGGACCACTTCGGGGTTTAATAATTGAAACAACCACTCTGTGGTCCTTGGACCACTTCTGGGTTTAATAATTGAAACAACCACTATGCGGTCCTTGGACCACTCCGGGGTTTAATAATTGAAACAACCACTCTGGGGTCCTTGGACCACTCCAGGGTTTAGTAATTGAATCTTAGCCAACATTGAACCAGAAAGTTTTAAATGTTTCAATAGAAATTTTATTAATGAAACAGTACCCCGGCTGCATGCCTCGTTAAAAACCTCCCAAGTAAACCCTGTGGGAAAAACCCTAGGTAGGAAAAAAGATTACATGACTTGTGATGCCGGTTAGCTGAAATACATACGGAGATTCTTCACATTCCACTTATTTTTGAAGACTTCACGTCCCAAAGTTTCCAGTAGGTAAGCTCCTCCCGTAGTTACTTCATGCACCTGATATGGGCCTTCCTATGTCGGTGTAAGCTTTCCTTGATGGGAGAACCTGTTTCCAACTGAGGCTCTTCTTAATACCAGATCTCCAACATTAAATCTTGTCTATTGAACCTTTTTGTTATACCAAAGTGTGACTTTGACTTTGATGGCTTGATCCCAGATGAAAGCAGCCTCTTGTTCTTCGTATAAGGATTCAAGTTCGTCTTTCAACCGTTGTTCGTTCTCCTCTTCATTGAATTGTTGTACTCTTGGGGAGATACAATTTATCTCAATAGGGATTACTGCGTTGACTCCGTACACTAGTCGAAATAAGGTTTCCCCTGTCGAGGAATGCGACATGGTCCTATATGCCCACAGGACGTGGCACAGCTGGTTGGCCTATTCTCCCTTCGCATCGCCTAGCCATTTCTTCAATCCTTTAAGTATTTTCCTGTTAGCCACCTATGCCTGGCCGCTTGTTTGGGGATGTTCTACTGACGAGAAAACTTGCTGGATTTGGAGTCCCTCTAACAAACTCATAAACTTCGAATGTGTAAACTGCGTTCTGTTATCCATAATGACTCTTCTTGGGATACCGAACCTAGTGATTATCTTTTCATACAAAAACCTTCGAGTTCGTGCAGCTGTGATGTGCACTACGACTTTAGCCTCTATCTATTTAGTGAAGTAGTCAACTCCAACAATTAGGTATTTAACTCCACCTGGCGCCTTTGGGAATGGTCCTAAGATATCCATGCCCCACTGGTGGAATGGCCATCGGATTGCTGAGGTAAGTAACTCCTTAACGGGAACGTGATGCTCATTACTGTTCTTCTAACAAGAGTCACACTTCTGAACGTACTCCATTGCGTCCTTTGTCATTGTGGGCCACCAATAACCAGCCCTGGCTATATTCCTGGCCAAACTTTTGCCACCGCAATGGTGACTATACGTACCTTTGTGTACCTCGGTCATTACTTCCCCTATCTCTGCCTCGTTTAAACATTTTAAGTATGGGACCGATATCCCTCTCCTGAACAAATTTCTATCAACGAGAACGTAGTTCGATAACTCCTTTTTAAGTTTTTTTTTCTCCAAAGGATCTGTTGGAAGCTGTCCATTTACCAGATATCTGATGATGGGGACCACCCATGAGTCATCTAAGAACGCTTTTGAACGGATAACGCACACCTTTACATGTGCCGTTATGTTGGGCTCTCCCAAGGTACTCTGAACAACTGTGGTTATTGATCCACCTTTTTTGTACTTGCTAAACGAGATAGAACATCGACTCTAACGTTATCCTCCCTTGGTACATGTTTGTATTCAATCTGCATGAATTTTTCTTCCAACTCCTTCACTTTTGCTAAGTATTACTGTAAGAGCGGCTCTTTTTCCTTGTAGCTCACATTAATCTGTGAAATTACCAGTTGGGAGTCACTGCAAAGTATGGCGCTTTTGGCTCTGACATCCAATGTAGCTCGGAGTCCGACAAGGCAAGCTTCATACTCCGCTTCGTTGTTTGATGTCTTGAAATCAAACCTCAGGGAAATTTCTATGCTAACCCTATCGTCACTTTTTATAACTACACCGGTTCCATAACCTTTTGAATTTGAGGATCCATCCATAAAGATGGTCCAGTGCTCCCGCACTTGCTACGGGGGTTCGTTTGTTAATTCAGTTATAAATTCTGCCAAGACTTGGGCTTTTATAGTCGTTCTTGGTTCAAAGGAGATATCGAATTCTGAAAGTTCTATGGCCTACTTCGTCATTCTTCCTGCTAAATTTGGCTTATGCAGGATGGCTTGTAGTGGCAGGTCAGTTTGTACTACAATGGGATGGGCGTGAAAATATTGCCTCAATCGTCTGGATGTCTAAACTAGTGCCAGGACGGCCTTTTCAAGTTTTTGATACCGTCCTTTAGATCCTTGCAATACTTTCCCAACAAAATAAACCGGCCTTTGTCCTTCTACCGTTTCTTTTACCAGAACGGCTCCCTATGCTTTATCAGATACGGCTAAGTACACAAATAACTGCTCACCTGGGTCAGGCTTTGTTAGCACTGACGGATTTGCCAACACCTCCTTGAGACTTCTGAAGGCTTCTTCCTGCTCTTCTCCCCATTCAAACTTCTTGTTTTTCTTCAGGATTTTGTGCAGTGGCAGTGCCCAGTGTGCCATCTTTGGTATGAACTGGGACAGGGCGACCACTTCCTATTTAATGACTGTACTTCTCTGACATTGGTTAGACTCCGGAGTTCTTTTATCACCTTGTACTTATCTGGATTGGCTTCTATTCCTCTCTACGTAAGCATAAAACCTAGGAATCGCGCTGCTAGAACTACAAAGGTGCACTTCAGAGGATTTAAATGCATGTTGTACATCCACATCATTTGAAAAATCATCCTTAGATCTTCCACATGGTCACCTCCTGCCAGTGTCTTAGCTATGATGTCGTCCACGTAAACTTCGACCATCTTGGACCTCATTCCATTAAAGACTTTATTCATCATCCTCTGGTATGTTGCACCTGTGTTCTTGAGTCTGAACGACATTACTGTATAACAGAAAATGCCTTTGTCATTCATGGATGTGGTTTTTTCCTCATCATCTTTCCGCATCAGAATTCGATTATAACCAGAGTAAGCATCCATGAATGAGAGAAATTGGTACCCTGAGGAACCGTCCACCATTTGATCAATGCTTGGGAGTGGATAAGGGTCCTTTGGACAACACTTATACAGATTTGTGAAATTAGTGCACATCCGCCATTTTCTATTTACCTTTTTTACCATTACCACATTGGACACCCAGGTTGAATACTGAACTTCTCTGATAAACCCCGCCTTCAATAACTCCCTCGTCTGTTCACAAGCAGCTTGTTGTTTTTCTGGACCAAGCCTTCTTTTCTTTTGCGCTACCGCCCTTGACTCCGGATAGACTGCTAACTTGTGGTAGAAAAAATTTGGATTTTACCCTGGCAAGTCCGTCGTTGTCCATGCGAAGAGATGTTTGAATTCTCTCAAGAGTTTAACTAACCGTACTTCCACATCACTTTCTAAACAATCATTCACCCTGGTTGTCTTGCTGGGGTCCTCATCTAACATCACGCTCTTGACACCGCCTTCTGAAGTAGGCCTCTGGGGATTTAGAGGATCTGTTATCATCTCTTCTCTTGGATCTAAGTCTATCAAATTTACTAACCCAGGTACTAAACCGCCATCATTCAATCGTTTCCTCTTGACCACCTCTTCTGTTTTAGTCATCAAGACACTCAGGTTGTAACAGTACCTTGCCATCTATTGATCCCCCTTTACTACAGATACTTAGTTATCTTTATCAATAAATTTAATCAACAAATGTGGTGTTGAAACCACTACTTCCAAAGCGTTCAAGGATGGCCTGTCCAGGATTCCATTAAATGGGGATTTCACATTTATTACCAATACTCGAGTTTGGACAGTTTTTGACCCCGACTCTTCTTCAAATATCAATCTCATGTCTATGTAGCCCTTGGTAGGCTTCTTTGCTCCATTAAAGGCTGTTAGATCCTGAGTGCAGGGTTGCTCCACCAAGATTCTTCTAATTGTTTTATTGGCTATAACGACCTCAATAACCACCGCGTCATCCCCTCTAGGTACGGTAGGTCCATAATCTTCATCTGAGAATATGATCATCGAGATCTGCACACCACCCCGGTATGGCTTATTATCTATCTTCCATTGAATATACATGATCATCCTTAAGTGGTTCTTTCAAGCCGAATTGGACACTCCCCTTCCTGCGAGTCCTCCTACAATCCTATCGATCACGTCCTTTCTTCCTGAACTAGGAGGTTTCATGCATGACTCATCCTCTTCTTCAATGTTATCTATAACGACTTTTCCTTTGTCCAGGGCTTGCTTTTTTGATTTCCTGTTCTCCTCTTTAGCCGGTCCGGTGTCCTTCCTTCTGGGGGACTCCTTCACTTGCTCTTTGTACACCCCTTGTCTGAATAGATACTGTTTCAACTTTCCTTCTTTGATCAAAGTTTCAATAGCTTCCTTTAACTGTCTGCACTGGTCAGTGTTATGACCTGTCTGTTCATGAAATTCATAGTACTTGCTCGTGTTACCTGGTCTTTTCATAGGCATAGGTTTTCTAATTTCACTTACCATGAAACTTCTCATCCCAACCTCTCTCAGAATTTGGATGGGCCGTACTGCCAGGGATGTGAACTGGGTTACATTGATACTCCACCGTTCCTTCCGCCTTAGAGGGGGGTCTCGCTCTCTACCCCCTTCCATCTTTGGTCCTCTTCGCTCATAGAGTTGTGGTCGGTCTTCTGTGGCCAGAGTCTTCTTCTTTGCTGTTGCCAAATGCATTTCTCTCCTTACATGCTTCGCAGTCATTCTTTGAAATTCCTCAAATGTCTATGGTGCCCCTTTCGCCAAAGACAAGGCAAAAGGCAACTGCAGTTGTAAAGCCTTAACCGCTATGTGCAGTTGAATCTGCTCAGTCAACCCTGGTACTAACGCTGCCTCCTTGTAAAACCTTTTCAAAAAAATCCCTAAGGCTTTCATCCGAACCTTGCTTGATTTTGGCCAACGTATGGGACGTTCTGGGTACATCTCTTAAGACAACGAAGTGTTGTGGGAAGGCATGGGCTAAGTTGTAACACCCTCTGTTACACCTTAATAATACAAGAAAAAATTCATATATTTTTTTTTACTAAAGAAATGATTGTTAAAAGGAAACTATCGGAATAAATTAAATACATCATTTCTGAAATACCTCATAAATATTATTAAAACTTTATAAAGTAATTTTACATTCATCCGAAGAAAATAAATATTAAACTTTATAAGAAAGAGAGGAAACTCCATGGCCCAGAAGTAGTTACTTAATAACTTTATTTATTCATTGGACCACGGTATTTATACCGAGCTCCCTTTCTAGAACGTGATATATTCACTGTCGAGATTCTTCGATCCTTCCCTCTGAACCATCAATTTAAAATATATGAAACAAAAACACAGAGAAAGGAATGAGAAACAAAATATAATATTCTCGAATAAGACATAAGCAACAAAGGGTTTTCACAAACTAATATATAATAATATCAATCACAATCACAATCACATACTCAATTATGAATGCATGAATGCTATGCAATATCTTTATCATAACTTTCCTATATATGTGGGCCCTTAAATTTTAATTTGCACTGGGCCAACCAGGAGTTTACACTGTTCCATAAGTCCAGATAATAATAATATGAACAGCTCAACTGACATGGAAACACTTAGAGACTAGTCAGATTGAGAAAGTTTTTATTGTGAAAGTACCCGACACTAGGGAGCTACCCTAGGTCCCCTGAAGCACCCTTTCACACCCTTTCACACCCTCTCATCCCAAGGCTCGTAATTAAGCCTCCTTTAATGTATCCTCGGTTTCTATAATTCGTCCCCAGACAATATCATTTAATTTCACTTTAATGATTCATGATACATGAACTACTCGCGTATTTAGTTGGTTAAGGCTTTTAGAAACTCAATTATTAAATACCTTAAAGGTTTACAACATCATTTCAATAAACTATACATTTTCTCAATTCTCTAAATTTCTGTCCCACAGAAATAAATTTGGTACAGTTTTCGAATCTCACTGAAATTGAGTTTCTAAGCCTTAAATATCTCAAAACTTTTTCATATAAAACTTTTACATAATCTTTCTCAAACTGAATCTTAACAAGATCAAATTCTCAATTATTTCTAAATATCTTTAGTTATTAAGTTGGAAAAATAAAATAATTTTCTTTTGAAAATTTTATTTTATTAAAAGAGAATAATCTTTAAATCATTAACCAAAAATACTTAAAATTACAAAATTTTTCTTTAATTCAAGATTTAATTATCTCAATTTATTATAAATTAATTTTTATAAAATGTCTTCTTTCTAAAATAAATACTAATTTTTTTATTCTAAATATTGAAAATAAAGTTAATAAAAATAATTTCTAAGAAGAGAAGATTTAAAGTAATAAAAATTTAAAGAGTACGGTAAGAAATTTCTTACTGAGTTTTAGCTTTCCGTCATGCTTATTATATGCTTAAAATCCACATCAAAAAATCATCAATCAAAATCAAGCATTATCAATTATAACTAAATATCATCAATCACATCAAATATTATTAATTACAATTAAATATCAATCAAAATTAAATATTATCAATTATAAAAAATTCAAATAAATTAAATATCACTCATAATGTAATTCAAATCTTAATGGTTATTAAAATTAATAAGATTGATTTTGAGTCTTTATAGTCCATCCTTGCATGGGTCTATGTAAGTCCATATATTCCAATCCTCGTATAGGTATAATTCAGTCCATAAGTCCATACAGGTCATAATAATCCAAGTCCTTGCATAGGTTCAGTCCAGTCCGCATAGGTTATCCAGGTATTTGCATAGGTATTTTAGAGTTAGTTACATCAGATATTTAATTTAAATTTTATTATAAATTTTAAGTTAAAAGTTAATATTTTAAAATAATAATATTATTTAATTTAAAAGGAGTAGGGGACTCCTCCCATTATTCTTATGTCTTTTCATATTATATTCTTATTTCACTCCCCCTTACCTCTTGTATACTGGTGTGTTATTATAAATCCGTACACGTCTCGTCTCTGAGTTCTAAAACATACCAATTTCATTTTAATATAGTTACAAGATGAAAATTAAGATTACTACTTAAAACAGAAATGTAAATTTTGAATAGTGAATAGTGAATAGTGAATAGTAAATCATGAATAGGAATAGTAAATAGTAAAACGTGAATAGTAAAAGTAAATAGTAAATCATGAATAGTAACGGTAAATAGTAAATCATGAATAGTAACGATAAATAGTAAAACGTGAATAGTAAAGGTAAATAGTAACAGTAAATAGTAATTTACTATTTGAATAGTAATTTACTATTGAAATAGTATTTTACTATTTAGAATAGTAACTTAAAATAATATTATTTCCAGTATAATAATAGATTTCTAAAAACGATATAAAAATAACTCTAAAAAATATAAAAGAGAGGTATTCGTACCTTAGAATTTTAGCAGAACCTTCTTCCAAAGAATTATATTTCTCTCTCACTTCCACTACCATCTCACTAGCACTACTATATTAAGAAAACTTAATCTGAAATTGTGAATTCTAAAGAAGAATTCCTTCGGTATTTATAGGAAAAAATTACTATGCATTCCATTATTTTAATATAAAAGTACTGTACATTTTTTGAAATTTCAAACCTGGTTATTGTGCATTTTTTGAAAATTTTGTACATGCACAGTGTTTTGCATAGTAACTGTCGACAGAATTATTAAGCCAAATAGTAACCTTTCACTCGGTATATTTTAAATATTCAAAATCAATCCTTTTTGAAATTTAGCGATATTATATCAGTCCTCACTAATTTTATAATAAGTAATATAAAGTTTAAATTTTAAAAATCTAAAATTTTCTGTTAATAAAATTTATTGATACGTTCCTAATTTTTTTAACGATTGGAAAAAAATCAAGATTTTTCTCAAACCGATAATTTTTAGATAAGTCTACTTGAAATGGATTTTAGAAAATTTTCTTATAATTTAAATTCACTTTCTTATAAATATTTTTAATTTTAAGTCTCTTTATATGAATTTAAAATTATTTAAAATATATTATTTTATTAAAATAATTAAAAAATTCCAAAAAATTCCAAAAAATCATAAATAATACGTAGATTAAAAGGTTCTAAAGAATCATAATTTAATTCCTTAAAAATTTTAATATAAAAATAAAAATAGGGGTGTTACATAAGTCATCCTAATAATCTATCGATCCTGGTGGCAAACTTTTAAACCACCCTAGAGCTTTAGTGGTTAGGGCCCTGGGGAACATTCTACACATGATGTCCTCTTCTGCCCCTAGGAAAAGTGACTCATTCGCATAAGCATCAAGATGTCGTCCTGGGTCAGTCTCTCCATTATACTTACCTATGGACAGCGGCTGGGGGGTTTGCAGATGCCTTGGGATAGGTACACACATTAATCTCCTAATGAATGGTACACTGAACCGGTATTCTCCACCTCTTCCCTACAACGGACCCTTCCATTGATTATTCATATCCGCAGTTCGATACGTCGATTCTTGCTCATCAAGTGTCTACGCTTGAAATTATTCGTGGGTATGAGAAGGCTCTTGCTGCCTCCGCTCTGCTGTTGTATTATTTCACTGTTCCTTATTTTGCTTTAGCTATTGTATTTCTATCCTTAGTTGCCTAATAAGTTCATCCCGCGGGTCTGGTTGCTGGACAACCTGCATCCTTCCCTGGGGTTGGTCTGTGCCAGGGGTCTCCATGATCCCCCCCCCCCCCCCCGAATTCTAAGATCCGGGGTTCAACCCTTTGGACGACATTCTCGACATGTCCTTCGAGGGCACCGCTTCGCCTGTTGGCTTCCATAACTTTAACTTCGATGATGTGGGACTTAGTTTACAGGTCCCACCGGGTGTGCCGATGATCTGACCGGTGTACGAGGTCAAAGTAGTTGACTCGTACCGGTGTCAAGCTTCTCACTCTCTCTATCTCTACTTTTACACCGTCTTAGTAGGAGTACGGTATTGTAAACTTAGGTCTAGTGGGAACTCTAAGCTCTATTTTGGCCGGAGTCATAGTCACATATTCCGTACTATGGAGCCCTTTAACTCCGGTGTGCCTGAGAGGTAGTCCAGTTCGATTGGCACCTTTTACAAATAAATTGTATATTTGTATTATTCAGGGTAGCTAGTTAAAGGGACCGGTATCCATTCCGGATCAGAAAACATTTGAATTATTTTCTTGCTCACTAAAATTAGTAGTTTCATCATGAAATGAAATTTTATCAACTAATTCATGAGGTTGTTCAAGATCGTCTTAAAACACATTTATCTGAAGCCCCTTGTTATGATTTTATCAATTCTTATGTTTGTTTTCTTTGTTTTCTTTCTTTCTTATTTCATTTCTAGTCATGCAACATGATAAAACAATTAACCATCTAAAACATAAAGGAAGAAGAGATAATAAATAACAAAAACACCTCCGAAACGAAGAAGATAGTGTGACTATTTGCTTATCCTTGCAATCAGTGAATGCTTTAGTGAGATTAACTCCAATTACAACACACTCTAACTCTTTTAATAACTACATTTCAATCAAAGGCAAATCAATTTATCAGAATAACTAGAATAAATAATATTTTTTAATATATGGGCATATATTAAATAATATATACTTTTAAAAGGGGAAGTATAATTAAAAAATTATCAATTTATTCCAAAAAATTAAATGACAAGTAAATATATTTTGAAATTTCTAGGAAATTTTATTCCTAATTATCTTATTCTCGAAAAAATATAACACCATAACAAACTTTTTTTTGTCATTTTTAATATAGTAATATAAAATAGTAAAACTCAAAACAATTTAAGCAAAAAAACAAACAAGTAACCATGACATCACCACTTCAGACATGATACTGACATTCTAATAAATAAGTATTATAACCAATTAACCATTATATATTTTACTAACTAAATAGCTAACAAAATAATAGAAAATGAAGATGGGGTTGCTAGATTGAAACCTTTGTGACTATAGTTACCCGCGGATTTGTGCTTCAAAATTAGAATTGCCAAATTGTGTTTCAATTGGACAATTCAAGTCATGTCATGAGAGAATGTGCTTGTGTTTTAGTGCTTGAAAGTTGAAATTGGAAATTCAAAATTTCCAAATTAGAATTACAGCCAGCAATTACAAATTGCAATGCTCGTCATGTCACCTCATGTTGTCGTGCATCAGTGGTATTTGTGTATTGCGTACGTATAGCGTGTAGTGAGTGAATTGTAAAAGCAAAGCAGATGTGTTATGTGGATATTACCTCACTTCCTAATTTTCATGACCTAGCTTAGGTTATCATTACTCATATGCATCTTCCTGTGCATATTACAAAATTGAGTGGTCAAATTTGCTAGATCCATGATGATGAAATAAAGGTTATAGTGGATGGCAAATCATTTGTAGCTTACAATGAATGTTTAAAAATCATATAATGTTTTCAAATTTGTTGGCATACGCGATTCTTTAGTCCAAATGTTGGAAAAAAGATAGGATTTTATGCACCACTGTTCAACTTTCAAGGTGAGCAAATAATAAGTTCTCCTATTCATAATGAATTCTCCTGTTCTTAATAATTTCGTGATTAAGTTTAATGTGTGAGCATCTTCTTTATGAACAGATTATCTGAAATTGTGTTTCCTTTATCATCTTTTTGGGTTTGTGTTTTAGTAGGATTTCATTTTCTCTAGTCTCTATACACGATCCTTTTATCATAATGATTTTTTTCTTTCATGATAAAAGGAAAAGACAATAACTTGAATATTATCTTAGTTCTTCAATTATTGAAATTATATTATAAAAGTTAATTAAATAGTAGGATACATTACAGTTCACATGAAACCACATATTTTTATAAGCTAAAGGGTGGTGGTTTATTTGTTCCAATTCTTGCTGAAGGTTTATTGGCTCCTATTCTGTAATTATTTATATTTTTTCTTGTGTCTAAGTGCGATTTATAGGTTGATTACTTTCCTTTAAGATATGATATTGTTAGTTATGCAAAAGCGGTTTCCTATGCCCCTATAAGTCTTATGTTGATAGATGTGCCCAAATGGGTCACATTTTAAAAAAAAATTCTATAAGTTATTGTTGGTCGTTTTTAAATTTTTGCCTTTGAACACTCTGCTTTTAACTTATGGTTTGTTAAATTTGCAGCAGCCCGATTTTAAGCAATTGATTATATGTGTGGTGTATGAAAAATAATTTGTTTGAATGTTTCGAAATAACTTGGGAAAAAGTTCTTTGATGGGGTGGGTGAGAGTAACTTTTTTGGGTTTCTAATTGAGGGTAAAATGACTGATGACAGTGATGAGTTTTGCGAAAATGATTATGACAAAGATGAGCAATATTGGGTTGATGGTATGACAAAGATTAGTCGAGTTGATTTTGCCAAGTTAACTGTTGATGAACTATTGAAATTTAGTTTATGAGATGTTGAGGTTGCATACAAGTTTCATAATATGTATGGAAGGGTGTGACTTGAGTGAATTCTGTGGTAGACTTGTTTCTTTTGGATGTATTGCATTGTATCCCATTTAATAATAACCATTGGATAATTATTAACGGTCATGATTCAAGACTAACAACCAATAGAACCGGTAACATCTTCCTCTACATCAAACCACTTCTTCTTTGTTATTTCCCTTTATATAAGTTTCACCGCTTCCACTTTTGATATGATACCACCACCCCCCGTCACCAAAATCCAACAATACGAAGCACCACCACGAATAGCACCCAACACCACAACCCTTTCCTTCATATCACCTAAACCCTATAACGAAATCCAAAAACATAATGTTAAAGAAAAAGGAACATCAAACCCCACAACAACGACTGGTGTTACCGCAGAAGTGAAAATCAGATTTTGTGTTCATCCAATAAAAATTGTAATCAAATGTGTGAAATCCTTACATGCATGTTCCTCAATCATTGGTCCATCCATTGCTTCGTACATGCAGAATAAAAGCATCTTCATGCTGTTGAACCTGTGTGAGATTGACAGCGCAAAGAGACATGGGCATCGCTAGCAAATCCAGGAGGAGCCTTTCACACCACCTCTGTTCTGACCACACGCCACCGTCACCCTCTTTGACTCAAACCGACACCGGTAGCCATAAACTAAAGGGATTTGGGCTTTCATCCATGTAATCGATTATGGTGTGTGTTGTGTTGTATGGTAAGAAAGATGGGAAGGAAATGAGAGGGGTTTGCTGGATCAATCCATAGTTGCCACTGTGACAGAAGATGAGCGGTAAGAGAGGAGATGAGACAAGGCTGAGATGGGAGAAGGAGAGAAGAGATGAAGTTTCGAAGGGGGAAAGAGGAAGGGGAAGGGGATGATGATATAGGGAAAGGGAAAGGCTACCTATTATAAAAGGTAAAATATATGAGTGTATGGTACACAAAAAAGAGTCTCCACAGCCTCTACCAGGGACTTGGAACAAGGAAAAGTAAATAGTTGAAAAACAAAAATGGAGAGCTGGTGTAGAAAAAATTTGTATGTCATAGAGCAGGATTTCATTAGGAAACATATTAATGCATGATTGGTCGATAAAAGATTCAACCTTGGAAACTAGGTGTTGGTGTGAGGCCTAACTTCATGTCCATATGTATGGTGAACAAAGAAGGTGGCATGTGGTTTACTTTTGTGATAGTCATACACATTAATTGTTGGGTAACTTGCATGCAACAATGTTGAGGATTAAAAAAAGATGAATGAATCAAACATAGTGCAAATGAATAACTTTAAGAAAGGCCGATAGAAGAAAAACTTTAATTTATGAATCCAATGTGATATGTATAATGAGATTGAGAGATAATGACGTTTAGATAATGGTGATGTCAGTACTGCATTGTCATATTTAGCTGAGTTACAAAGAAGTGACTAAGGTATGTATTGGAGTTACATTACTAATGATGGAAGGAGGTTGGAGAACTTGTCCTGGTTAGATGATGTTGGTGAAAGTGATTATGGTATATTTAGTGATGTTTTGGCCTTTGATGCAACCTCCAAATAGAACAAATACATGCCTCTACTTATTATATGCAGAGCATTGTGTTTGGAAGCACACTAATAGAAAATGAAGAAGAAAAAGAAGCATTTGTTTGGTTACTTAAATAGTTTGTTGTGGCAATAAAAGGCAAGTGACTGATGTCTGTCATTACAGATGGTGATCGTGCTATGAAGAATGCCACTAGAGGATGTTTCCTAGTAGTTACCACAGACTATGCTATTGGCATATGCTAAAGAATGCAACTTATAGGTTTGGTAATACTCGTTATTTTTATTTGCTTTCTCTTCTTTAATTTAGTCAAATAAATAGTTGTTTAAAGTTATACTACTTCCGGTTCTAAATATAAGCAAAAATACCTAATTTCACACATATTAAGAATAATAGTTGGAGATAGTTATTTGCATTAATGTTACCACTTATTTGATTTAATTTTCTAAAATACCCTTAGTATCATTTATTACATGAAGAATCAGTGGCCTTGGAAATATATGTAATGAGGACATATTTGGTAAACAAGCATTTAATGATATTGGGAAAGTCTAATTTTGCTTATATTAAGGGACCAAAAAATTCTATTAAAATTTGCTTATATTTGGAACCAGAGGTAGTATTGCTTAGGGATATGGAGACAATGGTTAAATCATTTTATCCGACCACCTATGTTGTTGAGCATGTAAATTATGGGTATTGTTATTGCTTTATTTGTATGGCTATAAAGCCAACATATTGCTTTGAATTCTTCAACATATCAATTTTAGTATAGTACTTTCTACGTTCAATAATTGGTATTAGAGCTTTTTCATAAAGGATTGATTATGAATTTGATTGAGTGTGAGAAAAATAGTTGAGTGTATGGAAAGAAACCTTAGATTTCTTTCAAATTTTAGGTGAGAAAGAATGGCAGAAAGTAGTAATAGCAACTATGTGTAACTTGCCATCCCCAAATTTGATGCCCACTATGACCATTGGGTATTGGAATCTTGTAGAGAATGAGATCTCAAAAGTAGTAGATGGAGCAGTATCTACAAAGGCATAACTTAAACGGATGGAGAAGTACCTACAGGAGAAAGTTTCTAAGGTTGCTGCAAGCTAAGATCATAAACTAAGAAATTATGAATTTTTACCATACTCGAGGGTTATAGAACTTAATACATTTCTCTCACAAACTTCACTTGTTGTTCCATGAATGAAAGCCCCCTACTTTAACTTTTTTTCTTGTTTTATATGAAAGATGATTTGAGAAGAGGGTGAAACACACACAAAGAGAAAATAGAGTTTTGAAGAGAAAAACACAAAAAAAATAATTTATAGATCATGGGAGCATCTGATGCCTTACTCTGCAGGATGTTCCCTATAAACCAAACCAAACCTACCCTTTGTTGGTTCTCACACATTCCTCCAAGGAGTGTATCATATTTCACAGAACTAATGGAAAAATTCCTAACCCAATTCACCTTGAGCCAATCAATGCAACAGACCTTACACAGCTTCTTCAATTTGAATCAGGGTAGAGAGGAGACACTTAAACAATTTATGGCTTGCTTTAATGAACTGGCCATCCAGATTCGAGACCTCAGCTCAGAAGTAGCCCTTTATGCCATCTAAACAGGGTTACGTCCAGGTAAATTCTCTGATTCTTTAGCTAAGAAACCCCTTATGAATATGGATGACTTCAAGCAATGAGCGGCTCAGTACATCAACATGGAGGAACGTCATGCTGATCAAGTAGGAAATACTGAGCACAACGCTTTTAGGGAGAAATCGTGAAAGAGGAGTCCCAGGCCGAGTAAAGAATAGAAGAACACAACCTATCCTAACCCTATGTACAACACATTCATCCCCCTGAACAATAGGAGAGACAGAATCATACATGAAGTCTACAGCACCCGGGCTGCTCTAGCTCCCCAGTTAGAGAATAGCCGAAAGGCTTAGACAAGACCAAATTCTACGAGTTCCTCTGAACATTTGGCCGTGACACAGAGGACTGTTGGTCAATCAAAAACCAAATTAAGCACCTGATACGTCAAGGGTATTTAGAGAAGTTTATTGATAAAAGAGGATAAGCGCCGTAAGAATCTGGGTAAAAGAGAGAACAAGAATCCCCTAGATAGATGGAACTGCAACCGCATGACCGTTCCTGATAGAAGCGTGAGCGTTACCGATCCTGCAGACCAGAGGACATGAGGGACGATGGGAAGAGAATCATTCACACTATTTCTGGAGGCCTTATTGGAAACAAAATTGATATCTTGCACAGGGCGGGGTAGGTTAATTTTGTATGCTGCCTCCCGAGTGCTGAAGCCATAACTTTTGACAACTCATACCTTCCTAGAGTCCCCAACAAGGACGAACCAATGGTAGTCTTAATGGAGATTACAGAGTGTATCGTGGGAAGAGTGTTGGTGGACCAAGGGAGTTCCACAGATATGCTCTATCGGAAGGCTTACAAGTGGTTCCAATTACCTCCCAAATGGCTCAAAAGATATGATGGAACACTGCTTAGTTTAACAAGAGACTCAATTCAGGTAATAGGCTATGTGGAGTTGGAAATGATCTTTGGATCGGGAGAAGATAGCAAGGAAGTCATGGTTAAGTACCTAGTTTTGGACATTCCCAACTTTTACAATGTCATTATGGGACGTCCAATGCTTTATGTACTCGGAGTAATTTTTTCAACCCTCAATCTCACCATGAAATTCTCGCTCAAAGATGGACATATTGGAGTTGCTTACTCTGACCTAGAGATCGCTCGGGAATGTAACCACAAAAGTCTTTAATCGAAGGAAACTTTCATTGTGGAAGAAGACATTAAAATGGGGTTCGATCCTAGAGACGAAAGAGAGCATGAATGTCTCCAACTCATGGAATCCCTAAAATTAGTACAAGTGGGGTCTAAGCCGAGTCAGTGTACCCGTATTAATGCAATGTTGGATTAAGACTTGGAGGAGTCGTTGGTCAAGATCCTAAAACTAAATGCAAACCTTTTCGCATGGAGCCCCTCGGACATGCCAGGCATTGATTTGAGTATCATATGCCATTCATTGAACATAGACCCGGAAGCTAGACTGATAACACAAAAGCAATGAAAGTTGGGGGTTGACAGAAGAACAACAGTGAAGGAAGAAATAGATAAACTATTGACAACCAACTTCATATAAGATGTTAAGTACCCAGCTTGGTTCTCCAACGTGGTTATGGTCAAAAAGGTTAGCGACAAATGGAGGATGTGTGTAGATTTCACCAATATTAATAAGATATATCTTAAAGATCCTTATCCTTTGCTTAACATTGACTATTTGGTAGATGGTACATTAGAGTATCGGGTGTTGAGTTTCAAGGACGGATACTCGAAATATAACCAAATACGGAAGAAAAAACCGCTTTCATTACTTAATCGAGGGTTGAAGAATGTTGGCGCTACCTACCAGCGACTAGCAGAGAAGATCTTTTCCAAGAAGATAGGCAGCAACATAGAAGTATATGTGGATGATATGGTCTTTAAGACCAAAGAAGCAAGAAATCACACCAAGGACCTAGAGGAGATATTCGCTGAGCTAAGGAAGCACAACATGCGCCTCAACCCCTACAAGTGCTCTTATTCAGGGTCAAAGGTGGAAAGTTCCTGGGGTATATGCTGACTCACAGAGGCATAAAGGCTAACCCCAACCAATACCAAGCCATCTTGGAGATGTGGAGCCCTCAAAACATCAAAGAAGTATAGCGCCTTACCGGGAGGATTGCAGCCCTTTCCCGCTTCCTTGCTAAGTTTGCAAAAATAGCTATCTCCTTTTACCGGGTCCTAAAGAAAATAGATACCCTCTAGTGGACCCAAGAATGTGAATGAGCTCTCGAGGAGCTAAAAGTCTACCTGGCTTCACCCCCCATATTGACTAAACCGACCCTTGGAGTAGAACTCATCGTTTACCTGTCAACCAGGGAAAATTTCATTGGCGCAATCTTAGTACAAGAGGAGGGACCTATTCAACGACCAGTGTATTTCACGAGTAAAACTCTTCAAGGAGAAGAGCCACCAAATCATCGTTAGGACGGACCAACCTATTAGAAAAATCCTTCAAAAGCTAGAACTTGTAGGGAGAATGGTTGTATGGGCTATAGAACTCTCTGAATATGGAATCAGGTATAAACCGAGGGGAGCCATTAAAGCACAGTTTTTGGCAGACTTTGTCATAGAGCTGAGGGATGATAATATAGACCCTGTCAAATGAGAAGGGGAGTGAAGCGAGAGTTATACTTGAGTCACGAGAATAGCCATAGAGGAGTCATTGATATTCTTGTTCAAAGCCAGTAACACCTAAGCAGAGTATGAAGCACTCAGAGCAGGACAACGAATAATGCTTGACTTGGGATCCCAATACATACAGGTGAAAACCGACTCATAGTTGGTAACACAGTAGGTGGAAGGGATATACCAAGCCAAGGACTCGAACCTTGCAAAATACCTTTCTCGGGTCAAGGAATTAAGAGTAGAGTTTAAATTGTTTAAGATAGTACATGTCCCCAGAATGGAAAATGAAAGAGCAGACATGCTCTCCAAATTGGCGAGCACCAAGAAGGTAGGAAACTTAAAGACTCTTATCCAAGTCACTTTGGAGGAACCCACCATTAAAAACACAGAGTGAATGAATGAAGTCGCCATCCCACCCAGACGAAGAGAAAGAAACGTCTATGTATTATTTTTATTTAGTTATTTAGTTAAACCAATGATTCGTTATTGGAGTAGATAACAACAACCATCTTATCCAAGAAAAGCCATTCTTTTCTCAACAATGTCTTTGTTATTTGATCCAATAACGTTCCATTACATAGGAACAAATTTGATAAATATTGATAACTCTTAAATAGAGTTTTAGAATGGAAAAATCCATTGAATAATGAACTATTGGTTCTAAGCAATCTCTGGCAATGAATCAACAATTCGAAATGCTTTTCTTTCATATTCTCGATAAACCAACATTTACATTCTTTTCTATCAAATATATGATAGAAATATTAATAGTAGATATATTCCTAATTGGTTTTTTTCTAAGCAGAGCCTGGGTCCTTCATTTTTTAATCCAACCAAGTTAACTATAAATTCTTATAAATTTAAAATAGTAATCCTAATACCCTTCCCCCAAAACCAAAAATTAATTTAATTGGACTTTGTTATACTTTACACTCTAAAATTTTATGATTCAATGATTTTTTTAGGGTGAAAAAAAGATATCCCTATCGAGGAAGAAAATAGGGAAATCCCATATGACTGAATATATCTGATAAGTCACACTATATATCAACCTAAGATGCATCTTCTTCCCCAGGAATTTAAAAGGGTACTTTTGGAACATCGATGGGCATAAAATAAAGAGAAAAAAGAAAATTATATATCTCACTTTAGTGTAGAAACATAAGAATGGGTTTATTTGTTACTTGTTACTGGATAACTAACCCATTCCATTCTAAAAAAGGAAAACAAAGAAAAAGAAAGGGTTCGAACAATTCATCATATTCATATTTTAATTGTTTTTAGTCTAAAACTAAAAACGTGGAGAACCCTTATTAAAATTGGATATTATTAGTATAATACTATCCAATTATTTTATACTCTTAAACTTTTAGAAATTTTCTATTTTATTAAGTACATAAAGACAACTAATAAAGAAAGAACTTATCTAGTACTAGATTTCACCATTGATTGTGAAATTTCATTCCTATGTTAGAAGAAGGATAACTATACTGATTTGGTATATTCAAAAGATACCTTTGGTACAAAATGGATGATCTAACAAGAATAAAATTTCAATAAATTTTTACTTACTAATTTCATCTTTTATGGAATTGATCCCCCTTTTGATTGTACAAAGAATATGTGGAGTTTGACATGTCTGGAAGCATATAAGGATTTTTTTTGCTGATTTTATTACAATATTCGATACTGGATTATTCATATAGCATTTCTATACCCTCCCTATTCGTTGCAGGTTGGTTATTTGTCAGTACAGGTTTAGCTTACAATGTATTTGGAAGTCCCTAACCCAACGAGTATTCTACAGAGAGCCGACAAGGAATTCCATTAATAAATGGCCTTTTTGATCCTTTGGAACAACTCAATGAATTTGGTAAATCTTTTTAGGAGGCTCCAATGACCATAGATAGGACTTATACAATTTTTATAGTACGATGGTTGGCTGTTCACGGACTAGCGATACTTACTGTTTTCTTTTTGGGATCAATATCAGCAATGCAGTTCATCCAACGATAAATCTAATACAAATTATAGAGCTATGACATAATCAAATCCAAATGAACAAAATGTTGAATTGAATTGTACCAGTCTCTACTAAAGATTATCACTTATTTTTGTACTTATTTCATTTTCAAATTATTTCTTCAATTAATAGAATTATAGAAGAAAAGGGAATAGTAAATAATATATATATAGATTTGTAATTCTCTTAATCCATTCAGAAGGATATCGTTTCATAATTATCTATGACTATTTATGTCTCTAGCATGATTGACTACTTGATCAAATGTGGAGGAAAATGGGATAAATGGCCTATACTACTGGAAGGATTCCTCTTTGGATAATAGGTATTGTAACTGGTCTTCTCGTGATCAGTTTAATTGGTATTTTCTTTTATGGTTCATATTCTAGATTGGGCTTATCCTTATGGTAATTAAATTATATTAATTGAGTTTTTAAAATAAAAACATAAGAAATCAAGGGGACCCCTTTGAATTTGTCAAAGAAAGAGTGGATCCCCGTTGAGTTCTTAATAGTCATTATTTTTTTATTCATATAAACGACTCAATAGATAACTTTTTCTAGGGGGAAAACATGTGGATGACTCTAATAGTGGACTTACTAACTAGGGGAAACCTACCATCTGATTCCTTAAGCCAAGAAAGTATAAAAGCACTCAATCAACTATACCCTCATTGAAGGTCACCTCTACAAGAGGGGATTCACCCTACCTTTCCTTAAGTGCCTCAACAAAGAACAAGCAGAGTATGTGATGCAGGAGCTCCACTCAGGAATCTATGGACACCACGGGGGAGTACGACCATTGGCAGCTAGAGTCCTTTAGGTAGGATACTTCTGGCCCACACTAAGATCAATTTGTTTAGACTTTGTCTGGAAATATGAATCCTGCCAAAAGAATTCCAACCGAATACACAACCATCCTGAATCGCTACACGGAATCCTCTTTCCTTGGCCTTTCAATACATGAGGTATAGACATCCTTGAGCCATTCCCCCAAGGGAAGGGAAGGTGAAGTACCTTTTGATGGTAATAGATCTTTTTACAAAGTGGATAGAGGTCGAGCCCCTCGCTACCATCTCAGAAGCTAAGGTACAAAACTTTATATGGAGAAACTTCATATATAGACACATACCATTATTTCAAACAACAGGCGGAAATTCACAGACAAGCACTTCATCAAGTTTTATAGAAACCTGGGCATAAAACCAAAATTTTCACACTCTCAAACGAATGGGCAGGATAAAGCTACAAACAAGATAATTCTACAAGAGCTAACAAGCAGACTACGACAAGCAAAGGGAAGATGGAAAGAAGAACTGCCTGGGGCCTTATGGGCTTACCACACAACTCCCCTCTCGATAACATAGGAGACCCTATTCTGACTCACATACAGAGCAGATGCCATGATCCTTATAGAGCTTGGAAAACCCTCACTTTAAAGGCTTTCATAGACGAGAACGATGAAAAATGATGAGAAGACTTTGATCTCTCAACCCGGGAAAATGAGATATAATTTACATAAAGATACAGGCCTCTAAATAAAAATCATCCTAGAAGTGGAATACCATGCTCAAGCCATGACCCTTTCAAAAGGGGGACTTAGTTTTATAAATAGTAGACAACAGTATGAGAGCAAGAGAAGATGGAAAATTTGCAGCTAGTATCAGGTAAAAGAGGTAATAGACAAGGGAGCATACCGACTCAAAGAATTGGAAGGCAAGAGTATTCCTCAAACATGGAACACCACATACTTAAAGATGTATTACAGTTAATGTAGCATAGGTACTCTTTTTCTTACCCGAGAGGTTTTTCCCATTGGGTTTTTCTCTCGGGAATTTTTAATGAGGCTTACACAAAAATCAATGATACAAGAACCATTAAGCTCAACAATTTTTCTTCAAGATAGGATCACGCTAAGTCTTAAAACTCAGAGTAGAGTCTCGCTCACTCAAAGGTAACAAAAAGTTCTTTTACGATTGCGCTAAGTCCTAAAACTCTTAGTAGAGTCTGGCTTGCTTGGAGGTAACGACTAAGTTCTTTTACGATTATGTTAAGTCCTAAAACTTTGAGTAGAGTCTCGCACACTTGGAGGTAACGATACTTTCTTGTATGATTACATTAAGTCCTAAAATTCTGAGTAGAGTCTTACTCGCTCGGAGGTAACGATAAGTTCCTGTACGATTTTGTTAAGTCTTAAAACTCCAAGTAGAGTCTCACTCACTTGGAGGTAACAACAAATTCTTGTATGATTACATTAAGTCCTAAAACTCTGAGTAGAGTCTTGCTCACTCAGAGGTAATGACAAGTTCTTGTATGATTACGTTAAGTCCTAAAACTTTAAGTTGAGTCTCACTCGCTCAGAGGTAACAACAAGTTCTGTTACAATTACGTTAAGTCCTAAAATTTTGAGTAAAGTCTTTCTCGCTTAGAGGTAACGATAATTTCTTATACGATCATGTTAAGTCCTAAAACTCGGAGTAGATCTCACTTGCTCAGAGGTAATGGCAAGTTCTTTTACGATTACGCTAAGTCCTAAAACTCTAAGTAGAGTCTTGCTCGCTTGGAGGTAATGTCAAGTTCTTTAACGATTACAGAAAGTGCTAAAACTCTGAGTAGAGTCTTACTCACTCAGAAGTAACAACAACTCCTATATTTATGATTAAGTCCTAAACATCGAATGAAGCCCCAGAGCTAGCAACAACTCATCATCACGACTCTCAAACCCCGACCAGGTATCTAAAGAATGACTCAATTCCGTGTTAAAGTCCAAAGCAAGGAAATGTTATTAATCAAAGAAGATATACAACCCATGATAATACAATGAAAAAAAGCACAAGTTTTTCATTATAAGAATTACATTGATGAAGAAAGAAAAAATAAAAGACAACACAGATAAAAGCTAGATGGCGGGAGTTTCAGCCTCGTTGCTAGGAGGGGGAGTTGGGGGGTTAGCCGCAGTATCTTCCTCATTTGACTCGAGAGGATCTAACCTTCTCATCCACCACCACTTTGAAGAGGTTCGTTCCCTCCCAAGAGATGGCCAGAGAAGGGTTCAAGGCTGATACCTATGCATAACAGATCTCAGACCCAAACACAAACTTCTCTGCAACTTCCCTACTCAGCACTTTGATTTTCTCCTCTAATTCCGAGCACTCCTAACAGTTCTTCGATTTAGCCTCCTAAAAGTTTTGCCACTCGAAATCCAATATCTGCTACACCTCTTTTAGAGATGCATCAACCTCTATATTTTTCATAACTAAATACCGGTGGGCCTCTTCTGAGCTTTCCGGTTTGTTCTTAGAATTGGCTAATAGCTCCTTAGAATGAGCCAGTTCCACCTCAGCATCCTTCAATGACGCCCCAACCTTTTCCAAAGCGGCATCCCGAGCCCTTAACCGCTCCTCTAACTCGACCATTTTATTCACAGCCTCTCAGTCTCCTTATGTTTAGCAATAAAAGCATTTTTTTCATTGGTCAGAGTGACCAAAGCCTGATCTTGGGTAGCGATGTACCCATCTTTATAAAGGTTGTTCAGAGAAAGAATATTTCCATGGCCCGACAGACGGCCACGGGGTTAGACTCCATGTATCTTATTTTATCCTCATCGAACATTAGGGCTTGATCGATAAACTTAGGCATGGGAAATCGAGCATCCCACATAGAACAAGTAGGGTTCGTGTTGGTGACGAGGCTTTGGTTCATAAATCATTTCCACTGCTTGGAAACGCTATCGTAGTCGGCGCGGAGAGAAGCTTTCACACGCTCGGCAGAAATTCGATCCCGAGGAACTAAGGGAACTTTAGGAGATCCAAAACACTTCGTTACTTGGATGATGGGGGTGTCTGGTTGTGCCCCTTTCTGTTGGGAAGACCCCACACCACTTGGGAAGGGCTTCTGCTGCAGGCGCTGCCTCTTTACGGCCTGAGCAAGAGTCTCAAAATCTGTAGTTACAGAGGGATGAGGAAGAGTAGTCATAGGCATATAGGCGATGGGATTAGTAGTTGGTGTCAGGGTAGGAGTCATGGAAGCTCCCCCTTGGTTGGCCCACCCTTTTGGTAGGGTCTTTTTTATGTCCTTAAGGGACATCTTGCGGAGAGCCATGTCACCTGAAAAAGAAACAATAAGGATTAGTATGACAAACTGGGCGGGTAAGGTAAAACCCATAAAAAATTATACTTACACATTTAAGAGTCTAGAGCGTTTGGGTCGGTAGATAGTGAGATCAACACCTTGTAGCTAAAATAGTGACCTACGTCTTTGGCAAAAGATTTCACCTCATCATGCTCAGAACGGGGCACATTCCCCTAGTTTATCCGGTATTGAACTGGTGCTCGGGTCCAATACAACGGAAAAATGGGGCGACCATTCGGGTGATGAAGAAAATCTTCCCCGGGCACATCTAGACTCATTCGAATTTTGAAAAATAAACCTTTAGAATTTTTATACACCTAATGAAACACCTCTATTAGATGCTGACTAGCAACTCTGCTTAGGGAACCCACCCCTCCAAAACCCTAGTTTTAGAAGTTTTTGCTTGGAAGAAATAGAAAAAGATGAGAACCATGAAAGTCCGTGCGAAGTAATTACATAGAATTTCAATGGCTGTCACGAAAACCTATCTGTTTGGGTGAAGTTGGGTCGGGGTGACATTTAGAATATTAAGAATGCCCTCTTCAAAATCAGTGAAAGGAAATGATAAATGGAGGCAGGAGAAGAGGTTTTCATACACATAAGTGTTATCCAACTCTCTAAGGTTTAACCGGGCATGGCAAACCCTTTCCTTTGAGGAGCAACATAGGCATTTTACACTGAGGGCCAGTGAGGAGCCATTAAAGACCCCCTCTTGCCATAGACGGGCAATGGCATCCTCACTATGAAGGGAGGAGGGAAACATTAAAACCTCCTCCTTAACCCATGAATAAATGCTTGTACAAGAAGAGGCCATTTCAAGTAAAAAAGACAATAGAGGAAAGGAAGATGAAGGAGGACCTAAGAAAGTCATAATTGTAACAAGGAGAAAAAGGGGACCACTAACCTCTAGAAAAATAAAGAACCCAAAGACGTAGTAAGCAGTAGACAAAAAGAGAGCTAGAGCAGAAGGGTAGGGGAGAACTGAAACAGACAGTAACATATAGGTAAAAAATGAAGGAGGTTGGGGCTATATATAAGGGGTAAAAACAACTCCCAAATGGTAGATCTAAGGGCTAGGAGCAATCTCACCACCTATACGGCCACGATGCCACAATGACGCTTCGAAGGTAAATTACCGTCAATAGGTGGTAGAGAAAGCTCCCACTTTTGAAATGACGCGCCTGAACCTAAATGACGCATTTATGGGCCCAAGGATATAAAACGCCTGATCATTACAAAAACAGCTAGACCCAGACATCGCGTGGGGAAATAAAATGATGACTATTCATCATTCGATACGCGTTCCCTCTAAAATCCCCTTAATGAACACTCAGAACATCACCTTACTCAGGACATCACCTTACTCAGGACATCACCTCACTCAAAACATCACTTCACTCGAAACACCACTACACTCAACAATGACCAGGTTAGGGACACTTTAACCTGACACCTAGTCACTCGGCTCGGTTCTTCACCTAGAACTCATGACTAGGGGACTCTTATTCCCCCGGATCTAGAGGGGGCCCCATAGGACCTACTTCTACCTTTATTCTTAGAGAGCATAATAGAGATTCGAATTCCCTATAATCTCAATAGGGCATAGTCATCTCCTCACTAATTGGATCTGGATCAAAGTCCCCCTTTTATTTTACCGTTGTATAAATGTAAGTGAAGGAATTCTCTATAATTCAAGTGATATTTTTTTAGTATTAATCCTAATTCTCCTAGAATAATTCTCTAAGGTTTTGTATTTTATGTACTCAAAGGATTAATTGTTAAAGCCATGATCTTTTTACCTCACCATATCTATAAAGGATTAAAAAATGAGTATTTAACATTTAAAGATCCTCTTGTTATTTGGAAGAACTTAAAAGATAGATATGATCATTAGAAATATATAATTCTTCTAAAAGCTCATTATGAATGGATGTATTTGAGCTTTCAAGATTTCAAAATTGTAAATTACATGTTAGAAAAGACATTCTCCACTTTTTATGCATCCAATATACTCCTACAACAACAATATCATGAAAAAGGTTACATAAAATATTGAGTTGATTACTTGTCTCCTTGTGGCTGAACAAAATAACGAGCTTCTCATGCAAAATCACGAGTCTTGTCCGACCAGAATTGCTCTATTCCTGGAAGTGCAACACATGATTACTAGATTTGTAATCATGGTCGCGGTCGTAGTCGTGGTTGTGGCCGTGCTCGTGGTAATGGTCGTGGACATGGTATTGGTTGTTGTCATGGATATGAGCATGGTCGTGGTCATGTTTAAAGTTGCATATTAGTGTATCATATTCTATTAAGTCTCAAAGAAATTTATTGAATTTTAAGGATATTCATAAATTGGATATCATATTGAGACCATAAATGATGGAAGTATTGAATATCTTCACATCACAAAATTAATTTCTGATAAGAAATATATATTGGAAAAATTGCCTTCACTTTCCTCCAATTTGTACTACACTTATATTAGTACAATCGAAACAAATGTTATAGTAAACTAGAAGTTTACAAATAAAAATAACTTTGTTATTTAACATGAACGATTAGGTCATCTTGATTAATTATGATGTAAAAAATAATTAAAAATTCAAATGGTCATTATTTGAATAGCAGACAAATTCTCTAATCTAATAATTTCTCATGTATTGCCTATTCTCAATATAAATTAAATATTCGACCATCACCAATCAAAATTAGGAGAGAATCTCATATTTTTAGAACATATACATGGTGATATTTATGGACCAATACACCCTTCATGTGGACCATTTAGATACTTTATGGTTTTAATTGATGCATCAATTAGATGGTCACATGTTTACTTATTGTCAACTCACAACCAGGTGTTTACAAGATTACTAGCTCAATTAATTCGTTTAAGGGCTTATTTTCCTGATTATCTAATTAAGAAAATACACGTTGATAATGTTAGTGAATTTACATCTCAATCTTTTAATGATTATTGTATGTCCATTAGAATTGATGTTGAATATCCTGCAGCACATGTTCATACATAAAATGGACTTGTTGAATCAGTAATTAAACGTTTGAATTAATTGCAAGACCTTACTAATGAGATCAAAAACTTCCAATTTCAATTTGGGGACATGCAATCTTGCATGTCACAACACTTATTTGTATCAGGCCTACAAGTTATCATAAGTATCCCCTTTTACAAATGGTTTTTCATAAAGAACCAAATATTTCCCATCTAAGAATCTTTAGAAGTGCGGTATATATTCCTATCTCTCCACCAAAATGCACTAAGATGAGGGCTTAAAAGAGGTTAGGAAAATATGTTGGATATGAAACTTCATCCATAATGAAATATCTTAAACCCTTAACGGGAGATTTGTTTAATATTGTTTCACTGATTGTCATTTTGATGAATCTGTTATTCCAACATTAAGGGAAGAAAATAAATAATTAGATAGAAGGATTAGTTGAAATGAGATATCTTTATCTCATCTTGATCCTCAAATAAAGCAATGTAAACTAGAAGTTCAGAAAATAATTAGTTTGTAAAATTTAGCAAACCAATTGCCAAATGTATTTACTAATCCAAAAAGAGTGACTAAGTCACACATACCGACTATTAATACTCCAATAAAGATTGATGTCCCTGTAGAATAATATAGAACTGTTGCAAATGAGTCTGGCGCTAAAATAAAACATGGCAGACCCATTGGTTCTAAAGATAAAAATCCTTAAAAAAGAAAAATAACTAACGAAGTTGGTCGAATTGAGGATATAAAGACTCCAAAAGAGTTTCCAAATATAATCAAATTTTCAAATCCAGAAGAAACTAAGGTACATGAATTGACAAAAATAAAGAGATCTCAATAAATTATGCCATGGATAGAATACAACGGAATCGTCATGAAGTTGATGTTGATGAAATTTTTTCATTCAAAGTATCTCTTTATATTATAAATGATAATAAAGATCATGAGCCAAAATCGGTTAAGGAATGTGCATAAAGAAATGATTGGTTTAAGTGGAAAGATGCTATGAAGGAAGAGTTAAATTCATTTACAAAATGTAAAGTTTTTGGGCCTATAGTCCAAACACCTGAAGGTGTAAAACTAATTGGATATAGAGCAAGACTTGTTGCACAAGGTTTCTCATAGAGACTTGGCATTGATTTCAAAGAAACATATTCACCTGTGATGGATGCAAGTACTTTTCGACAGTTAATTAGTTTGGCAATCCGTGAAAAGCTTAATCTACATCGGATGGATGTTGTTGCAACATATTTATATGGCTTACTTGAAAAGGATATCTACATGGAACTTCCCGAAGGATTCAATTTTCTTGAAGGTATAAGACAAATCCTCGAGAAAATTATTCAATTAAATTGAATAAATCCCTTTACGGGCTAAAGAAATCTGGATGTATGTGGTACAATTGCCTCAATGAATATTTGTTAAAAGAAGGGTATAAAATGACCCGAGTTATCCATATATTTTAATGAAAAGATTTTGAAAAGAGTTTGTTATCATTGTTATTTATGTAGATGTTTTAAACATTATCAGAACCTCTGAAGAGCTTTCAAAGGATGTAAAATTGCTTGGAAAAAGAATTTGAGATGAAAGACTTAGGAAAAACAAAGTTTTGTCTTGGATTACAACTAGAGTCTTTAAAGGAAGTAATTTTAATGCACCAAAATGCTTATATAGAAAAGGTGCTAAAGCGGTTTTATATGGATAAATCACACCTATTGAGCAGTCCAATGTTTGTAAGGTTACTTAAATTAAGCAAAGATCCTTTTTGACCTCAAGATAAAAATGAAGAACTATTTGGCTCTGAAGTACCATATCTTAGTACAATTAATGCACTAATGTATCTTGCTAGTCATACACGACTTGATATATCATCTGTTGTTAATTTGTTAGTAAGACATAGTTTTTTACACACAAGAAGACATTGGAATGAGATTAAGCACATACTTCACTACCTTAAAGGTACAATGGACATGAGTTTATTTCTACCATACATATTTAAGGCAAACCTAATTGGTTATGTACATACAGGGTATTTGTTTGATCCTCGAAATGGTCGATCACAAACAGGATATTTGTTCGCATGTGGTGGTACAACAATTATGGAGATCCATAAAACAAACAATCACAACAACATAATTTAATCATTGTTGAAATTCTAGCATTACATTAAGTGAGTCGAGAATGTGTACGGTTGAGGTCTATGATTCAATATATTCAATAAACTTATGGCTTGCATGCTGGAAAATTACCATCAATGATCTTATGTGAGAATAATGCAACTTGTATTACATAGTTAAATGAGGGTTATATTAATGGAGATAGAACAAACATATTCCACCAATTTTTTTTACTCATGATCTTATAGAGAATGGTAAAATAAATGTCTAGCAAATCCGATTGTGTGAGAATTTAACAGATATTTTTACAAAATCATTACCCACCAAAGTCTTCGAGGAGCTAGTACGGAAGATCGGTCTTCGACATTTTAGACGTAAATGTTCTAATAAGGGGAAGAATTAAATACTTGTACATTTAAATTGTTTATTTTATCTATGAATTTACTTTGTAAAGAATGTTGTACTTTTTTCTTTCACTAAGGTTTTATTCCACTGGATTTTTCCTAGTAAGGTTTTAACGAGACACATTTTAAAAGTTCTATAAATAGAACTTATAACATTCCTTAATGCACATCTCTTATCTCTAAATCACTCTGTCTTGCAAACTCTCTTCCTTTCCCTCTAATTTTTCTCTTCAATTTATTTCCTTTCTCATTTTTATTTCTAATCATCAATATTTTGTAACATTTCTTGGTGAGGCCCAACAATTTTAAAAATAGGGGCAACATCACTAGTACTGTATGATATTTTTGTTATAATAATTTTATACGAAATAGATTAGTTTTTTAAATTAAAAACGAGCGAAGATTTGCGATCTTGGTGATCATGACAAAAGAGTTAAGTACAATTTAGGTCTTCTCAATCCTAACCTCTTAATTAAGATTTGAGTGCGTGTTTAAGAGAGGTGAGTTTGAAATTATGTAATCTAAGCTTATCCCCGCATATCTCTATCGGGTTTAGAAATATTATAAGTTTCACACATTTCTATATTTTTAATATTTATTAATTTTAATATAATGGATATATATTTAAATAAAATAATATATCTAACAATTCTAATCAAAATAATATTTAAAAATAATCTTAAAAAATAAAATAATAATAATAAACTTAACAGTCATGTCATATTCATATTATAAGAAAATATATTAATTTATTACTATTATTAAATATTGTTATAAAATTAATTAATTTTTATAAGGAAACAAATTTAGTATGGATATTTACATTATCAAAATTTTTACATTTGAATCGAATTTCAAAATCAGAATAAATGATATTATCTGAAATTCAAATAGGTTCAGCATCAACGTGAGAAGCTCGATGGACGACTTGAATAAGTCCCTACCGTATCGTAAGTCAATGCCTTTATTCATGAAGATAACTCCAGCCTCTCTTTATTTTTCTTCCTTTTGGGGTCAATTTTGCTCTTCCTTTCATCTAGAGAAAGAATCCATAGTGGCCTATCAAAGTCGACGTCAACGATGATCAATTAGAGCCATAATTGTAAACCATTTTTAATACAATTTTTCTAACGTATACTGCCTTACATAACCTATGATAAGAAAATAATATTTAAAATTAAAATACATACAGTTCTTTGTAACTTTTATGATAAGTTTAAGGTGATTTTTAATATTTTTTGTTTTTAGTTTCTTATCCTATACAAGGATTTACAAGTTAGAAAAAATCAATGAAAAATTAGGTCTTTTCCTTTTCTCTGTTTTACTTGCTTAGTTCTCTTTTTAGATAAGCTAGTTGAAAGATAATAAATTAATTGATTAGATTAAAATATATTTAGTAAATCCAATTGTTTAAAATATATATTTTTTATAGAGGAATATTTTTAAAATAAAATAAACTAGGAGTTTATAACACGCTATTTCAAGTAGTCTTTTCAAAAGCAATAAACTTATTTATCAAACATAACTATTTGGTCCACTCAACTCATTCTACTTCTTGTTGTATGCATAACCACATATTTAATAAATAAATTTTTATTTTTTTAATTAGTATTTACCCCGTTCCTTTTATCTTTTTATTTGATGTAATTTTTTTTAAAAAATGTTACTTTTTATCTGTCATTTTAACAAAATATTTATTATTTTTTAATCACATCTTTATTGTTTAAATAAATGACTATGATTAAAATATATAATAAATAAGGAGATAAATGTATAAAGATTAACTAAAAACTGGATGATTAAATTATATATTCCAACGTGTGATTTGATAGTAACCATTTATTTTTCAAAATTACCATAAATAAAAATGAATGAAGGGATTAACATTTGTCGATTATAACTAATACTAATCTATATTATATATTAAAACAAGTCAGTTGCTATAACGATTTTACACCAGTAGTATTCCACCATGAGGCGTATATAAGATTTTTTAAATTTTGAATCGGGCATTTTACAATGAACACTAAGGTGATCGAATTATGGTTTTATATTAGATATAGCTAATTAATATTAAAAAAAATATAATTCGGGACAAAAAATCTAGCAATAATAAAAGTGCATTTGGAAGCTAACATGCATGTACTTAATCCAAGTGGTGAATCCGTGATTCGTTTTGCGAGGACATCACATCACGTATAAAAAATGTTAGTAAAGAATAAGTAAAAATTAATCACTATTATTATGTGTAAGATTCATGTGTTTTGAAAATGGACTAGAGGTATAAGGAATAGAGAAACGGTCGTTCAGAAACGTAAAGCAAGGATGAAGAGTCCCCTTTGGCGGGCCACCGAACACGCAGTGTCCCATATAATATAGAAGACAGAGAAAAATTAAGAACCATTGGGATCACATATTATTAATCCAAACCCTGATTAATTCTCACGTTTCCACCCATGATAATGGGACAACCTATTATTTCCGCCACGCCGTCACGGTCGTTTCGTCTCCGATGCTCCAGCCTCAACTCCCTCCGTCTACGACGCATCTTCGACATGTTTGACAAAAACGGCGATTGCATGATAACCGTAACGGAGATCAGCCAGGCCCTGAGCCTCTTGGGCCTCGACGCTGACGTGGAGGAGCTCGAGGCCATGACCCGTTCCTACATAAAGCCCGGCAACGAGGGTCTCACGTTCGAGGATTTCGGGGCGCTTCATGAGTCCCTCGGAGACGCCTACTTCGGAATCCTCGAGGACGAGGAAGATGCTCAAAACGAATCGGATCTCTGGGAGGCGTTCAAGGTCTTCGACGAAAATGGCGACGGTTACATTTCGGCTAGGGAATTGCAGGTGGTGTTGGGGAAGCTTGAACTCGTTGAAGGGAATTTGATTGACAATGTTGACAAGATGATTGGCTCTGTTGACATTAACCATGATGGTCGAGTCGATTTTTATGAATTTAAGGAGATGATGAAAAACACTATTCTTCCCAGTTCTTGATCATTAACCTTAACTTTATCTATGTTGGAGGCTTTTATAATGGTGTTTTTGGAAATGTTGTAATGTAGTCATCATATATACTTGCTTGTTTCTTAGCTTTTTGTTTTTGATTAGTGTACTTTGTTTCCGATATGAATGCTGGATCGCTGCTGTTCAATCCTTGTTCTTATTTTGCAGCAGAGTCACAGCAGAATCAACAAGGCTTCAATTGATTACTTTTTAACACCAAAATCTTCATACATCAATTTTAATTTTACTTCATTTGACATAATTTTTTTTATCTCTCTTATTTCCACTAATAGTAATAATTTTTCCCCTTATTCAATTTCCGAACCATGCGCTATTTGTGTGATTCCACTCCCACATGTTGCTGAAAGTTGAATTAGGTCCACATGAATCCATCTCTTGTTGAGCAGTGTCTATGTGGTGCATGTGTCATGATATGTCTCTTTTCTCATATACTAAAAAATATTATTAAAGGATGTCTATTTATACTAATAGGTGGCTTGTCCATATTTGATTCTTCATAAAAAAAGTCTCAGAAAAAATCCCGTGAGCATCACCCAGAATAATAGAACCTAAACACTGAGGACACTCATAATATATTAATCACGCCCTCAAATGAAGTATCATGATACAAACTAGCTACGTGGTCATCACATTTATTCCCTACCTCTAAACATGTGAGAGGATTTAAAACCAGTCCATATCCAGTAACCTTAGAACCTCCCTTATGAGAGCTAAAACATGAGAAAATTAACATTCTTTTGAATCAAAGAAACCACAGACTTTGAGTCTGATTCCACAAGTAGCTGACAAATTCCTAAATCATGAGCCACTTATAACCCCCTTAATCAGACTCCACAGTTTGGCCTTCGCAACAGCAGCCCAAGATTAGAAGCAAAACACCTCACATGCTTTCTATTGTAACATCTTGAATTATTCCTCCACAAGTCTCTTTCAATGAACCTGTTTTGTCAAACACATTCATAGAGGGATTCTTCCAATGAACATTAATCACACCCTTTGAACGCAAACCATGAGTCACCCAAAACCACCAAGAGCTTATTGGACATCACACAAATGTCTCCACCTACCTTTATGAGTTTCTTTTTATGTCATTACAATATTATGTTTTTACAATAACATTTAAGATAATTTATGTTATAAATTTAATCTACTCATTTCATATTATTTACAATATTGTTCATTAATAACAGCAAACTGTGTATCTATAAGAAAAACTTTGTAAAGCCCTGAAAAATTGATGATTAAAAATGTTTCCGCAGCCAGGATTTGAACACGGAATTCATCATCAGAATTTACCTACTGTGCTACTGCAAACATTTGGAAATGGATTGCTGGTTAAATTTAATATATAACCTACAACACTGATGCCGTCCTTTGCTACTTGCTACTTTTTGATTTCTCTTATCGGTTTTAAGTTACAGATCTACTAGTTTAAAAAAATTTCACCATAAACCTTTATTTTTAATTTACATGAAATTTCTTCTACATATTTATAAGACAATACTAGTTACTTTTGTGTGACCTTATTTTTCATCCTATTTTCTTCCTTCGTATCATTTTCGTTCTCTTATGAAAACAAAAAGACCATTAATGGTAGGAAGCAAAACACACCCTCCTTTAATGCTATTTATGTTTTGATAGGAAAAGAAACTTGAAAACCATGTAGGAAGAAAAGAGAATGAAAGAAATGGCTAATAAGAAAGTTTTTACCTCTAGTACCTTCATAAAAATGAACAAAGAAAACCCATTAACCATGAAAATAAAAATTTCAAATGTAGAAGACGAAGAAAGTTATGTTTTTTAAAAAAATCTCAATGCAACTGAAAATAAGATAAGAAATAAATTACGTGTTCACAAACTAAATCGCATACCATTATCCCCCTTCAATTTTCAATACTTCTGACTCAATAAAACGAAACAACCCAAAAAGGAAATTTAGAGTGGAAAATTACCTTTGATTTAAAAGAATGTATAAAAATAAGGGAAAGCTGAAAAGAAGAAATTGATGACCAAATAAAGGAGTATTAGGAAACTAATCACCATAATGAAATGAAAATAGAGAGAAAGTGATTTATTAGGGAATACTACACAAAACGGCCTGAAACATAAAAATTAGGACAGTAAAACAATGATAATGCAAATAAAGTTTGTCAAATCTCCTCAAAATATTATAATATTTATAACCAAATCATTCACATAAAATTAATTTACTTAGAATTTTTCACTAGTTCTTTGTCTAAGATCCTATTTTACTAATTTTACAACATGGTTGACTTGTGCTATGCATATCTTTTGTGTTTTTATCTTTATTTTTAAATGATTTGGGTACCGCTTTTAATTGTTAGTAATGTGTGTGGTCCAGAAGTCATACGACACCAAAATCAAACAACCCCATGCATCGCAATAGTTTCGACTCCAAATGCGCTAATAGTTTACAAAAATACATTATTATAAAATAGGTCACTTGCTACCGTAACACCTAACATATCGGTGGTGGCAGGCGAGAGTGTAACCGAGAAAAGGTCAAATGATTTTTATTACATCATTAAGTTACTTGACTTTCAAGACTTGTACTATATTTCTTATTCTCGTGCCTATAATGGTTGTTGTTCTAATAGAGACGCTTGCTATTAATTTTTATGATACTTTTGGGCAATCTCTTACTTGTGTCCCTCCAACTAATTAGATCATTAACTAAACATCTTGGGACTTTGTCTTGCTTGTCATACAAAGTTGTGCTTGACTTTACTAATCGGGTAGTCATTACTTTAAAACTATGAAATTATTAAGAGTTGAACGACCAAATGTGAACATATTAACTAGCTTAGGGATTAAGATTTTACAATTAAAATTTGGAGGAACAAAATCAAAGAATATGCAAAATTAAGGGACAAAAAGTGTTATTAAGCCAAAAAAGTATTTTCAAAATAATCTATTTTTATTAAAATGCTCTTGATATATAGTAAAAATAAAAAATACATTTGAATTTATTGCAATAACATAGTTTTAAAGACATGATAGTAAAAAACTAAATAGTTTTCATCTAAACTTAAGACTCTAACACAATATTTTTATAATTTTCAAAGTAAGTTAAATACACATTTGAAAAAAAATTAATTTGTTATATTTTCGTAATCTCAACGCCTTTTTAAACTTTCTAAGCATATATTTAATAGTTTGTTGACCCTTGATGCTAGTCCCATGAGCTAACTCATCTAAACTTTTCCTTTTCAACAAAAAGTAATGTATACATCCAATCTAGAAACCCCTTTTATCCGAAAAGATATAATTAGTAACCCCTCTTTTTAAATCTTATCTTATACCTTTATGATTTTCTTTTTATGTCATTACAATATTATGCTTTTACAATACCATTTAAGATAATTTATGTTATGATTTAATCCATTCATTTCATATCATTTACAATATTGTTCATTATTTTTGTAATCTTTTGTTTGCCAATTTAATATAGTCAATTTCTATTTTTTAATGTTGATGAACTTTTTAAAAAGCATCATTTCAATGTTATTATCAATTTCATAACATGGCAATGTCAGTGGTTTATATTATTCTATTATATATTTATTTTAGTTTAACAATGTCTTGTTTGTTCTTCACCATCTTTAAATATTTTTTATATAATATCATTATAATTAATAATCTTTCAAAACATATTGTTATACCATATAAAGATTCAATAGAATCATATAAATATTTGAAAGTTGTATGCTAGTTTTTGTTATTCTTGATCAAAATTAATGTCATATTAATTTATTATTGAAATGTTATTTGATTAATGTTACTCTTATCCTTGCTTCAAAAAGCGTATCCAATAAAGTTTAACAAATTCTTATCAAGATGGTGGAGGCGATTTGTTGCCAAAAATATTTTTACTATGTATAACTGCAAACTGTGGATCTATAAAAAAAATCTTCGTAAAGCCCTGTAAAATTGATGATAAAAAGTGTTTTCGCAGCCAGGATTCGAACCCGAAATTCATCATGAAAATTTACCTGGTGTGTTACTGCGGACATTTGGAAATGGATTACTGGATAAATGTTATATATAAACGATAATTCTCATCCTGTCCTTTGCTACTTTCTGATTTCTCTTATTGGCTTTACGTTACATATCTACTAGTTTAATAAAATTTCACCATAAACCCTTATTTTTTATTTACATGAAATTTCTTCTACATATTTGTATGTATAAGACAATACTAGTTACCTTTGTCTGACCTTACTTTCCATCCTCTTTTTTTCCTTTGTATTATTTTCATTTTCTTTCTTATGAAAACGAAAAGACAATTAATGGTAGAAAGCAAAACACACCCTCCTTTGATAGGAAAAGAAAATTGAAAACCATGTAGGAAGAAAAAAAGGATGAAAAAAATGGCTAATAAGAAAGTTTTTAACTCTAATGCTTCCATAAAAATGAACGAAGAAAACCCAATAAAAATAAAAATTTCAAATGTTGAAGACGAAGAAAGTGATGTTTTAAAAAAACAAAAGATCTCAATGCAACTGAAAATAAGATAAGAAATAAATTACATATTCACAAACTAAATCACATACCATTATCCCCCTTCAATTTCTAATACTTCTGACTCATGAAATGGAAACAACTGAAAAAAGAAACTTAGAGTGGAAAAATTGCGTTTGATTTAAAAGAATGTATAAAAATAGGGGGAAGATGAAAAGAAGAAACTGATGACCAAATAAAAGAGTATTATGAAACTAATCACCATAAAGAAATGAAAAGAGAGAGAAAGTGATGGTCTGAATCATAAGAATTAGGACAGTAAAACATTGATAATGTAAATAAAGTTTGTCAAGTCTCCTCAAAATATTATAAATTTTCATAACCAATAATATTTATTGTAACACCCTCAATTAACTAGGACAATCCCTTCCATTAGATTATCCTAGTCAACTGAAAGGTTATGAATTTTAGAAAAATGTGGAAGTTTTTTTTTATACAAGGAAACTTGGTGGAACAGATATACCTCATATATGACATAATTATATATAATACATGGTTGTAACAGTAACTGTACATACTGAAAGTAAAGGGGCATGTAGGCTCCCAAAAAAGAAAATAATCTATCCTTTTTGTCCTTGGTCCAAGAAGTCTGGCTGATCCTCGATATGAAGCTTGCACTAATCTCTACAATGTAGGGTCCAACCAGAGATCTGAAAAATACCGTAAGGGTAAGTCTTTATTTCCACAACAATCAGAGAGTCATCATTACTGACGTCCCTCTCACACAATCCAATTGGTTTCATACAATAATACCCTCTCCTCGGGAGTTTTATTGTCTGTTCTAATTTAGTCTCATCAAAATCGCCCCTGAAGTCATTCTTTTCTGCTCTCCCCCTTACCACTAATTACTTATACACAGGTATGAATTCAATCACAATCAAACACAAATTCATACAGATAAGATACTGTAATGTATGAGTTCCATTTCATTTATTTTAATCTCTTCTTTTAGCCATCATGATGCATGTGGACCTAATTCTCGTCCTCATATCATATTAGAATCTGTCCTGCCCAGGCTGCCCATAGACACAACGTTTCTGCACTAGAGCGAGCGGAGTACACCAAGTCCCCATATCACAACACAGGGTATACATGGACTCACAGTCCCAATATCATGGATCCAATACATATCGTCATATCATAATAGGTCTTGGCTCTCCACAGTCTTAGTGATACTGGTCTGGGTCGAAGTGCACCAGGATTGTATAGTTTTTCCTAGCATCGGGGCGCTACCACTGGGCCATTGGGGTCCCCTCCTGTTGCACTCCTAAGATCCAACCTCAGGGATCGAACCCTCATATCCTTTAGCGTACCCATCACTGCTGGCTCTAGTCCACATCAAGTCATATGCACATGATGCATGTCACCCATATATTTTATTTTATTAGTTCATTAGTCATTGGTAGGTCCTTTCAAAGACTTCATTTCATTCCTAACATTAGGTTCATTTCATAAAATCCTTGATTTAACATTTTTCTTTAGTCACTATTCCTTCATATTTACTCAGTTCATAACACAGCTCACAATAATTAGGAATGAAATGAGTTCTGATTATCCACAAAACCTCAGGGTAATGTTGGCACTGCAGCGCCCATCATTACATCGGAACCGATCTCAATTTCATCATATTATTTTTCATAAATGAATCACCTCAGGATCCCTACCGAGATACATTCTCTTTTATTCTTATCTTATCCCTCTCGACATACTCATTCAATGCATCATGCAAGTTCTACAACTAAAAAAATAACTGTTAGCGATGAACAAAATTGGTCGCTAATCCATACCAAGGCCGTCGCTAATAACCCTAGCGACAGTATTTCAGACGGCCAAATAGCCGTCGCTAAGACCTTCGTCGAAGATAGATCAGCGACCACATAAACACCATCGCTAAAATGCCGATGGGATAATGCCGTCACTAACATGGTCTCTGCTTCACTGACTTCAACCGTCGCTAACTGACCATGTTCAACGACCACCATAACCCATCGCTATACAGCGACCTCACAACTCCGTCGCTATTGACAGCCACAGTGTGACCACTCATGGCCGTCGCTATTAACAGCCACCCTGTGACCACTTATAGCCGTCGCTATGGGTGGCCACACAGCGACCCCACAGTTCTGTCGCTATAGGTAGTCATACAACGACCACTGTCCTCTGTCGCTACTAGTAGTCATATAGTGACCACGGTCCTCCGTCGCTGTTTGTGGCCAAACAGCGACCACTTCCATCCGTCGCTAATGGTAGTCATACAGCGACCACGGTCCTCCGTCGCTAATGGGAATTTTTAATTTTTTTAAATTGGTTAAATATTTATAGGTTATGTTAATTTAACTTTAAAAATGTTGATTAATATTTTGTATTGGGTGATAAAATTTTGTAATTAAATTTGAATAATTTTTTTAAATATTAAATTTTTATTAAAAACAAAATAATGGATTAAATTTATTTATCAAATAGGTTGAATTATTAATGATAATCACAATAAGGCATTTTTCTTTGAATTTAATTACCAATAAATATTGACATAATAAATGAAGAATGACAAAATAAATACTGAATGGAATATAATATAAAAACTGTAAATGAAATATACAATGTGTATACATAATAAAAATACAATCATGGTGGTGGGGGATCCTGTGGTGGTGGTGGGGGCGCCTGGGAAGTGGGGGGAGGTAGCCTCGCCATCAACTGCATCAGTAGCTCCTGCTGCTGAGCAAGTTACCGACAAGTCTTGACGTGCTGCTCCTCGGCCCACTATCGGTCCGCCTCGGCCCGCTCCTCCAAAAGCTGCCTCTGACGTCGCTCCTCCTGTAGCTCATCGTTCAGGTTTTGAATTACCTGAACAACTTCAGTCGGAAGACCAGACGAAGAGGAAGAGGAAAGAGTCTTCCCCTTTTTCGCCAGCTACGTGCCGACGCCACCCAATCCAAAAACCCTCCCTTTCTTGTTCACACCGCCAACAGCCTCCATATAGATGGCGTTGTCGTCGGAACAAGACAGGGTGGGAGGAACCTCCCCTTCAGGAGTCGAAGCCACCAGGTCCGCCTCCTTCTCGGCCCTCCTGGCCTGATATGCCTCCTGTTAATTCAAAAACACAGATAGGATTAGTAAGTTGATTTGTAAATTATAAGCATGTGTAAGTTAAAAGTAAATACCGCTAGATTTATAGTATTCTGGTTTACCCATGCACCGGCTTTGTTCTTCTTGGTCATTTGCATGACCTCAAACAAAGAAGGCTCCCGGTGCTCCCTCAGCTCCTGTGGTGGACAAAAAAAATTGACATTATTATTTGTAAACATGTCAGACGAATCATAATAGAAATGTTTAACATAAATATACTTACAAATCTTTTTTTGTGCTCGAGGGTTGAAATGCTACCCCCAGTGTAAACTGAGGCTGCAGCATCGGCGGCTCTGTTTACCCTGTTCTGAGCACTCGCCTGCTGGAACGGGACACCACCCCACTTCTAGACCATCCCGTCCCAATGGTTCTCCGGGATCCAACGAGGGCGCTCACCCTTGTCCCTCACCTTCCAAAGGGTACTCTTGATGATTTTGGAGGTCTTTATGGCAAAGACCTTCCTAATCTCATCAATCATACCCTCTGCCCACTGATAATCACGTTGTAAAATGAAATGAGAATTCAAAATTAATAAGAGGTCTATTTTATAAATCAAATCACAAAAAATTGATGTGGTAACTTACCGAGAAGGTGTCAAACCACCTATCTTGGACAACCTTCCCAGCATCTGTCCAAGATATATATGGACCATCCCACCGGGCCTTCAAAACCTTAGTAATCGCTTTGGTAGTGCGACTATTATCAACAAAGCTGTAATGACAACAATTATATCAGGAGTATAACCATATACAATCTAAGGAGACTCCCAAAATTCCGACAGAGTCTCCCCTGTAAATGTAACATTTCCAAGTTTAAATAGTTACCCTGTTACAAATAGAAGAGTTCCTAGTACAATTCAATCTATACAAGTACTAATTAAAGTAACATACAATAAACCAACAAGTCTTTCCACTAAAGTTTAAAATAAAGTACCATACAAATAACATAAAAGTATTTGAGTTTTAGTGACTTACTCGTCTCTGGCCGGCACGGGTACTAACATGGGTAGAGGGGATACCGGAGGTGGGGTGGCCTGATGGCCAGGGTCCTCCAAGCCACCAACTCCAGGAGTCTGCTCTGGGGTGGTCAGTTGTGGTGGTGATGGGGTGGTCAGCTATGGTGGTGATGGAGTGGTCCGCTGTGGTGGTGATGGAGTTGTCTGCAATGGTGATGGAGTGGTTCCCTGCTCTGGGGTGGGAGTCCCCAGACGGGATGCCGGGGTCCTGGACCCACCACCCCTACTGAAGGGCAGTCGACGTCCCGTCATCTGTGGATAAAATCATGAAAAGAAAGGTTAGTCTCAGGATGTATATAAACCTATGTATATATGTTTAACAACTATATACTCTGTGTCTGTTTCAGTTCCAAATTCCCCATCAGTTTCAGTGTCACTGTGGTTATCAGCCGTAGACCGTTTTGATCGAGAGACAAGGTCTTTGTCAATGTGTTCACCCCCCGTAGTGGCGAGTGTCTTATCCATTATGACTGGATCAATGTTGAACAAAAAATTACCATCATTGAGCTCGTGTGGTGTAAGCTGATAAGCGTCATCGACCTCCTCGGAGACATTGTCAGTGATCTGACTTCGGGCCTTGGCCTTGATTACTACATACCAGTCCTGATATCCTCTCGGGAAGTCGGTGTAATAAACCTGCTCGACTTGTTGGGCAAAAATAAAGGGATCAAACCCTTTATATCTACCATTTTTCTTGACCTCAACTAAGCTGTAATTGTTGTCAACCTTTGTTCCAACGCCGATTGTGTTGTCGAACCAATCACATTTGAATAGAACAGTATCTTTTCTTAGTCATCCAGAGAACGAAGCTTCAACAATCTCTGTCAGCACTCCATAAAAATCTTCTTCTAATTGTCCGACTGTGCCTCTAACACAAACCCCGTAGTTATGGGTACGCATCCCTTCACTCCATTGAAAAATATTAAACTTGTAGCCATTTACGTAGTAAATTGGCCATTTTTTAACAGTTTTCACCGGCCCCCAAGAAAGGGCTTGGAGTAAAGAATCTTCAATATGGTTGTTAGGGTCTTGTATCTATGTACAACATTACAAATAGGTCATCATTAGATACTAGGAGTTAGAAGCGCAGATAAAAAACACTCGGTATACGGGTCTTACATGTTGTGCGAACCAACCAACGAACTTGGATGACACCTCACTATGAATTTGGTCATCAGTTAAATCATTTTGCTCAAGTTTTAGCATATCTGTATATAAGCTATTTAAAGGAAACAAATTTAGATACTATAAAAGCTAGGTTTAGAATGTAACATATAACTTTTATGACTTACTCAGGAAACGGTTCCACTTCTGGGCAATTTAGAAGAATGTACAAGTGAGCCGCCTTTCGATCTTTCTCATCAATGTAACATTTTGTGAGCTTGCCCCCCGGATGACCAGGATAGTTAAAAATTGATATTTGTTCATCAAACCCTGTACAGGTGGCTACCCAAGATTACGGGGAATTCTACTCATTCTAGTTTCTATCTCCGTCGGAAAATAGAAAGAAGCAAAAGTTGTCATTTCTTCGACTAAGTATGCCTCACAAATTGATGCTTCAACGCAGGCTTTGTTTGACACTTTGTCTTTTAAAGAGCGTAATAATCTTCAACATCATAAACAAATGTTAAGTTAGAAAATACTATTATAAGAAGTGTTTGCAAGGAAATTAAAGAGTTCTAGCGTTCACCTTTCAAATGGATACATCCAACGATACTGCACCGGGCCACCAACCAAGGCCTCGTACGGTAGATGGATAGGCAAATGTTCCATCGAGTCAAAATAACTTGGTGGGAAAATCTGCTCCAACTTACAAATCAATACCGGGATAGTTTATTCCATCTTCACAAGTTTCTCCACAGTCAACGAAGTTGCCGTCAACTCCTTAAAGAAGTGACTCAACTCCACCAATGGTTTCAAATAGGCTTCGGTAAGGCATGAAACATGTACGAGAGTAGTTGTTGCATAAAGACATGGCAATCATGACTTTTCATGCCAAACACCCTCCCCTCCTTCACGTCGACACATCTACTCAAGTTAGAAGCGAATCCGTCAGGCAAGGTCACCCATTCATCCAAATACACACAATAATCTGTTGTAGTCTAGTTAAAACATATTTTGCATGGGGTTTAAACATTCTTCCACGTCCCGCATCCCTCAATTCTAACTCCTTCCTAGAACACCAAATCGGAAGGTCTAGACGACTCTTCTCATTGTCCTTTGTTCTCCCTTTGATGTCCATAACAGTGTCAAAAATATTCATGAAAACATTACGTTCAGTGTGCATGACATCAATGTTGTGTCTTAACAAGTCTTTCCAATATGGCAAATCCCGCAAGATGCTCTGCTTCACCCAGTGGTGTTCCTTACCATAACCCACAAACTCCTTAACACTCTTGTCCCAGATGCAGGGATACTCTTTGACCCTTTGCCAAACCCGTGCACTAGATAACCTACGGGGTGGAGGTTCATTAACAACCTTGTTCTTCTTAAAAGCGGTTTTGTTTCTTCTAAACGGGTGATCCAACGGTAGAAACTTTCTATGACAGTCAAAGAAACTTGTGTTGCCACTAATAGGGAGTGATTCCCCCCGGTATGTTCCATGCATACAGGGCAAGCAAGCTTCCCAGACGTTGACCATCCAGAAAGCATACCATAGGCCGGGAAATCGTTAATAGTCCACATCAAAACAACACGCATCATAAAATTGTTCTTCAAAGACGCATCGTATGTCATTACCCCGACATCCCATAATTGTGATAACTCTTTAACCAACGATTGCAAACACACATTTATGTTCGCCTTTGGATTTTTAGGTCCTGGAACCAGTATAGATAGAAACATGACCTCCCTCTTCATACACATATCAGGAGGCAGATTGTATGGGGTCAGTATGACTGGCCAACAAGAGTAAGCTCTTCCGTATTGACTGAACGGGTTAAACCCATCAGTACATAAGCCAAGTCTTACATTGCACGGCTCGCCAGAAAAGTCCGGATATAGCTCATCCAAACACTTCCATACTTTCCCATCGGAATGATGGCAAAGAAACCTCTCTTGTGTTCGGTTCAGAGCATGCCAACGCATGTGTTTTGCCGTGGATAATGAGGCATATAGTTGAAGACGCGGTGTTATAGGGAAGTACCATATTTTCTTCCTGGTCGTCCGGGTTACCTTCCCTCTCCTTTTAACAGTTTTGTAGCGTTCCTCATTACAATGTAGACATTTTGTGACACTCTTATCTGCAAACTCATTTCTGAATAGTATACATCCGCCAACACAACACTCTATTTTCACACAACGCAACCCTAAGTTTGCCACTTGTTTCTGAGCATGGTACAGGTTTGTTGGCATTCGATGATTATTAGGCATGGTGGAACCCATCAGATTGACCATCCTATTAAAACAACCTCTAGAAAGATTATAATCTGCCTTTAGGCTCAAAGCAGCTAGGGAGGCGGATAACTCAGTGTGACTCTTACACCCGTCCCACAATTGAGTCTGAGCCGCCGCTAACAAATCATAAAATCTCTTCACCTCCGGATTAGGATCCTCCTCTATATTGTCATCCTTATTCCCTGCTTGGTCATCATGTTCTAGTGTACGCCCTGTGGAGGGTCCAACATGATCCATCACCATTTGTTCTATGTTGTTGTACGTATCCCTGTTTCCTTCAATCTTGTAGTAAGACTGTTGCACGGTTACGCCTGATGGTCTAGGTGGTAACTGCTCACCATGGTTGTACCAGCAATGGTATGTTTCCATGAACCCTTTCTCAGTTAGGTGGCTCATGACATCATCCGCATATTCAAAACTCATGCATTTGCACCTTGAGCACGGACAATAAATCTTCTGAGTCGCTTCAAATCCAGGCGTGTTTGCCATAGCGAACGGAATAAACTCTAATAGCCCCATCATAAACTCCTCAGTCACTCGCCGATTGCGATCTAGTCGGTTGTACATCCATCTTCGATTTGCCGGTACCTTCATTTACAATATCTAACAAGCACGATTTCTGTTACTTTAAATTATTGTAATTTTATTTGTCTATCGGTTATGAATCACTCTCTATCTCTTTGATGTTGCAAATTGGTAGGGCCCTATCCCATTCGGGATGAATATGTAACCATTCGTAACCCATCGATGTTGTATGTGGTCTATCTTGTGTTGTTGATGTTCATTTGAAATTTCGGCAGCATTTCGCATTGGTCCCCGAGTACATAGAGATACGTACGGTATGAAACACCGAACGCAGACATGCACCCTGGGGACAATACGAAACACCATAACCGAAATTTCAAATGAACATTCAACGTCTCAAGATAGACCACATACAACATTGATGGGTTACGCCCTACTGGTTACAAATTCATACCAAACTGTCCAACCGGGACAATTCAAGATCCAACACAACATGGTACATCAGCCAGTAGTTTTGAAACTTGAACGGGAATCTAATGGGTACACACACGACTAAACCCTATATTATTAAAGTTCAGTTTCATTTTTTAAGCTCCCTAAGAAAGGGAGCCTCCCAAAATTTTGGCAGAGTCTCCCCTGTAAACTAGACATTTCCCAAATTTAGAAACGCCCTGTTACATACAAAAAACTTCCCAGTATAGATAAATATATATGCTATGCATTGTATATGATATTGAGAGGTATTAAGTCCCAACTCATGTTATCAACACACAAAACCAATGCCTAATGAGCTTTGCTCTCCACTAACAACATTACACATGCATAAAAAAATCATGTTATCAGCACATAAAACCAATTCCTAATGAGCTCTGCTCTCCACTAACAAACAACATTACACATGCATAAAAAATCATGTTATCAGCACACAAAACCAATGCCTAATGAGCTCTGCTCTCTACTAGTAAACAACATTATACATGCATAAAACACATTATAAACACATCAAAACCAATTCCTAATGAGCTCTGCTCTCTACTAACAAACAATAATTGACATGCATACACATAATGAGAAAGTCAGTGTTAGGGGATTACCTGGGGAAAAAATTCAGGGATTATTATGAAGCTGTCGACAGACGATCAGAGACCACGCGTAACGTGTGCTAGTCTGCATGACAAACCAATAAGTGGTTGGACAGTTACAAGTAGCAAGGAAGCTAAACAAAGAGAGACACGTAAAGCAAATTATAGATTAAGTTCTTTATCAATGAAGATTGATTTAATTGATTAAGTGTTTGTTTGTTATTAGTTTAAGTTATTTAAATGTAATTGATTAGAAATAAATTTTTTATTTTATGGTGAATCGAAATTTGATGGTATCTTTTTATGACATGTGAAATCTATATTAACTATTAAATAATTAAAAAAAATTCTATTTCACATCCTCAATGACTAAAGAAGCATTAAAAAATGAACGGTATCCTAGAGGGGATTTGAGCATACATCAATTAGAGAAGACCAAACCAATAAACCAGTTTCATGCAGTGACTTTGATTGAATCAGGGTGACCTGTGAAGAAGCGGAAAGTAATATCCTTGAAAATGATTATTTTCTTAGTTCCATACAATTAAGTTCCAAAAGAGTGGGTTTTACAAACAAATTTAGCTAACTTGTCAGAATAGACTCATTGTACTTGTTTTACTTAATGACGTTAAATCATCCAATTTTTCTTAACTTGTCTTTTTCATACCTTTAATTTATTGTAAGAATAGAATTACGACACAGTCATCTCTTTCTGTAAGCCAACATTTTAATCATTAAACATTGAATCATTTAGAGTATTTTTAGTTAATTAAACATTGACATCACCAGTCATGTTCTAACAATGTAACTACAATGCATCAGGTGATCCGAAACAATTATGATAACCAGAAACCAGTACTTCAATCAAATCAAAACAGTTACAGCACTATAGAAAGAATAAAAACAGTTAAAGCACTATAGAAAGAAGCTCAAAAATAAACTAAAATTAAAATCTCACGAGACACTGTATATCCAGAAAATAGAGCTTAAAAATAAACTAAATCAATTTAATCATAATTCTCAGTTTTTGAAATACAGGGTTACCACAGTTAAATTTTTATTGCAACTGTTATAAAAAATCAAGATTTAATTTTTGAAAAAGACAAGTGAATTTACTTATCCTTCAAGTGATTACAAAAATGGTTTTTCTAAACTATGGACTGAACTAGATAAAAAATTAAAATAGAGAAAGTTATCATAATAAATCATGCAGATATTAGTCAAATGACCATCCATGGCAGTACTGAGACCCAATATATTACTAACATGCTAATCTTATTTTCCATTTCAATTATGCTTCTACAAGTTGTTGCTATAAGATAGCCACTAAGGTAAGCAATTTGTCTCCAAGGTTCTTATTTATGACAAACACCTTACATTTGTTAAGTTAATTTGCTACTGTAACCATGGAGATAAGAGGCTTTAATGATAGAGATATCAAGTGTAAATGATTTATAAATTATGAGTTTTATTGTTGATATATGAAATAAAATAAAATCAGTTTAATGATGAGGGGTTGTGTTTTTTTTACTTCAATAGAACCTCTATCTTGGTTACATTTATGTTCTCATCTGTTAAGTTTGGAGTTAATGAGGTGTATTATTTGGCACTTGTTTTCAACGACTAATTTACTAAACTACATGTTCTCAACCAGGATAACAATTCAATAGAAACTATAGTATATTAAGTAGAAGGTACCACACCATGGCAAACTAATGTAACTTGTAAAATATTAATTAAAAAAAGGATGAGGATCATCTTTTCCTACTTCGACTCCTTGACATGGGATCTCTCAACCCACCAACAATCTAAAGTTCTTTTTACAAGTTACATTAGTTTACGAAGGAAGAAGGTTCAACTCTAATACTAGCTTCCAGTGAACAAATTGAGAGCCTTCAATGTCATTTGGCATCCCTACAGAATGAGAAACATTAACTAGAATAGGAGTGTGAAAAGCTAAACTTGGAGGTGGATTCCATACACAACCGGAAGAGTGAAGTTGAAGATCAAATGAGACCTAAAGACCATGATAACTCTGAGCTGAGAGAGGAAAATTTAGCATTGAATGGAATAATTACTGTACTGGAGAAAATGTTGGCTGAGAAAGAGGAAGGGTTGTCTGCTACAAGAAAAGCTTCACGAAAAAGAAGATGAGGCTTCAGGGAAAATAATTACCTTCACATCCTAACTTGACAATCTGTGAAAAGATTCCCTAAACCCTTATAGAAATCAAAAGAAGAATTGGAGCTCTATTGTGAAATAGTTAGAGAAGAACATGCAGAAAGCCTTGTAGTGGTGGAGAATGAAAAGAATGACATAGCAAGTAAAACTACTGATCTGCAAAGAACTCTGGAAGAACGAGAAGGAGCATATTAGAAGTTGAATAGAGAATATAAACTAATTGAAAATTTATTTAAGGAATGCAAGGTCAAATTCAAAGTAGCAGAGAAGAAGATTGAAGACATGGCAGGAGAGTTTCATCAAGGCATTGAGTCCAAAGGTCAAAACTCTTCCCACCTGATTCAACTTGAACTCATTCCCTCTTCCCCTAACACTCTTATCTTAACTTTATTAATAGGACTTAATTAACTCACTAGAACTCACTAATTGATAATTTGGTTACTATTCCACCATGATCAGTTTCCTACCTCACGAACAACACAGACAAGATGAAGTTAAGAAAGTGTTTGCTCAAGCTGCTACATTAAGCCAGCCGAATCATCACCCAAACATGTGCATCCAAAGTTACCTGATCATGATAATTTAGCAGCTAGGCCTCAAGAGGAAGATAAAGATATAAGTATACTTAAATAATTTCTCCTTTATCAACATGATTGCTGCACTCATTATGATCATCGTGGTTTAGTGTCTCGTGACTCCTATTTTGTTTAGTACATGGAATTGTTAAAGATTGCATGCTGGTGCTTTTATTGCAAAATATTGACTATTTGGGAGCTATACAAAATCATCATAGATGGTATAATTCTGGTGAATGACAAAGTAAAGGAAATGGATGAGAAGTTTCAGGTTTCTAAGAAGACAAAATCAGCAATGTCAGCAGCTGAGAGGTCAGTGCCTAGTGCTAGATCTGCCATAATGAGGAACTATTATGTGTTTACTAGGGCCGCATGGGTCACTGGTGCTTACAATAGGGTTGCTAAAAAAGCTGAGCAAGTTGGACAGAAAACTAAGGAGAAGGTTCTGGCAGAGGATGATAATAATCAAGGAAAGGATAAAGGTAATGTCCACACCATCAAACCTGAACCAACCAAACCTGAATCTCAACCCCCTAATCCTCCCTCACCTAAAGGTTTGATCCTTTGATTTGCAAACTGGATATATTCTATATGTTCATCTCCTCCGTTCCACTTCACCATTTCAATGTGTTAGACTATTTTTTTACTTCTTATGTATTTGTTTAAGTTTCCTTAATAAATGGTATTTTACAGGATGACCCACAATGAAGGGGTATTTTTTTAGGTGAAGAAAGTGTATGTGTGAATAAACAAACATAAATTTAACTTTAAAGGGTACAAAAGGCATTCACCCATCAAAGTTACAATTTTATAATACACTATATATTATATCATATAATAGTTAAACTTAAGACACTAGTGCAAAAATTGGATATAACAACGGGATATATTCACGGGTTGTAGTGGATCAGTGATAAAAACATGCGCAGTGGCATTTTTGAAATTATAAGGTGAACGTTATAATCAGAGAAAACTATATATCCACGGTTAACATCATAACCGTCATCGTACACGTCAATATATATTCACGGTTGAGAAGTCAACCGTGGATATATAGTATCTGAAATATATATTCACCGTTGACTTCTCAACCATGAATATATATTGATGTGTACGATGACGGTTATGATGTTAACCGTGGATATATATTGATGTCTATAATGACGGTTGTATTTCCAACCGTGGATATATAGTTCAGGTCTTAGGTTTAATCTCTGGGTACTGTATGTCCACGGTTGTTTCTACAACTGTGATTATAGATTTAATATTTATCCACGGTTGTGGTCGTAATCATGGATAAATAGTTAACATTTATCCACAGTTTTTTGTTTAACCGTGAATATATGTGTAATATATTCACGGTTTCAAGGGGACAGTGAATATACATCCTTTCTAAAACTTCAAAAGCCGCGCCTCTTAGACTTTTTTCACTTTCTCCTTACTTTTGCGCTGGTTATCGTCGTCTTCCTCGTCCTCCTCTTTGCTGGTCGAAGGCTTCTGGGTTCCCTTCCTTCTTCTTTTCGCGTGCCCTTCTTCTTCTTCGTTCACCATTGTCAGGTAAGTGCTTCGTTGCCCTTCTTCTTTCGTTCACAGAGAAAGCTTCGTTGTCTGAGAGTTTATGTTTTTATATTCGACATGAACTCTGTCTCTGGTATTTTGACATTTCCTGTGACACTGTGTATGTAACAATGTTGTATGCCTGTGACATTTTGACATTGCCTGTGACACTGTGTTTGTAACAATGTTGTATGCCTGTGACATTGTCTCTGTTAAAGCTTGTATCTGTGTCTCTGTTCCTTTTACACTTGCTGGTAATATTTCTGGGTGACTTTTATTTTTGTGTAATGAAGGTTGGATTAAAGATTGGTGTTAGTTGCTGAGGTAGACATTCAATTTTTATTAGACATTCAATTTTTTATTGGTGTTAGGGACTTGCTGAAAAAGTTGAGGTGTATAAGTTAATTTTGTGTCAGTTTCATAATCAGTTGGGGAAACATGGTTGTGAAAATGGAGATTGCAGATGTAGTTGATATATTTTGATGGGATGTTGGCTGTATAGGCAGATTTATAGGGACTATATTGGTCTGGTTCTATGTTGGTTACTGATATTCTAAGAGCTGTGATGCATGAGATAAATTAAAATATGAATAGAGATGGGATGCTAAATTACTAATGGATATAGTTGTTGAAATTTGGTGAACTATGAAGCATGAGGTGAATCATAATATTAATAGAGAATAAATGCTAAATTTTTAATAGATTATGGATGAGTTAGGGGTTGAGTCGGACATATATAATTAAACCAAATTCCTAAACAACGGTTGTTTCGCCCAGGAACACAACTGACTGAAAAATCACAGAAACAACCAATTGAATACAGAATTCTAATACGTCATGCATGCACCCTGCTTAACCCGATTTCTTTATTAGAGTTTAGCAACAACATCAAGCTCAACCTTGTGTGCAAGCTCATTTTGTGTACTTAGAGACCAATGCGAAATGCTGCCGAAATTTCATCAAATTTTAGAATAACTCATAACTTGTATATATGAATGACGTATAAAAACAATTGTCATCCTGAATGGGTATAGGACCACCACCTTTGAAGAAAAAGTGAGGTTGATCATAGCACCTTGTAAACAGTTGGCATGGATCAGAGTTGGATAACTGCATCACGCTTAAGTTTAGAGTATGAGGGGGGAGTTGAATCATTTCTAGAATTCGTAGCGAGGAATGCAGTGGAGGTGAACGGAAAGTATTTTTGCCCTTGTGTGAGATGCTTGAACCTGCGTCGGGTAGACTTGGAAGAGGTGCGAGAGCATCTACTGTGTGACAGTTTTCTGCGTAGTTATACGCGTTGGATATGGCATGGTGAAGATGTGGTGGTGCCAAGTAACAGCTCTCAAATTGAAAATCGAAGCTCGATGCATGACACCGATGTCGACATCGATGACCGACTCGAGGATATGATCCGTGATGTGGGGGTAGAAGGTTTTAAGAAAGCTCATGTATATACGACTCTGTGTGAGGACTCTGAGTAGTCGTTGTATCCAAACTGCGTCAATTTCATGAGTTTATCAGCAGTTTTGCGATTGTTTAATTTGAAGGCCATAAACGGGTGGACGGATAAAAGTTTCACTGACTTACTGAAGTTGTTGAAAGAAATGCTTCCAGCTGGAAATAGCTTGCCGAATCGTAACTATGAGGCCAAAAAGGTGTTGTGTCCTATGGGTTTAGAGTATGAGAAAATACATGCATGCCCAAACGATTGTGTATTATTCCGGGGTGAGTTAGAAATGCTGCATCGATGTCCTAGGTGTGGGGTGTCACGGTATAAGAAGAAAGAGGCGGATTCTGATGAGGTATGCACTAAAGGGTCTCCTGCAAAGGTGTTGTGGTATCTACCTATAGTTCCAAGACTAAAGCGTCTGTTTGCTAATGCAGATGATGCAAAACTTATGAGATGGCATTCTGATGAGAGGGTTGTTGATGGACTACTTAGGCATCCGGCCGATGGATCGCAATGGAAGAAAATGGATATGATTTTTCTGGAATTTGCCCATGAACCAAGAAATGTTAGGCTTGCACTAGCCACAGACGGAATGAACCCGTTTGGGAACCTGAGCACAAACCATAGTTCGTGGCCTGTTTTGTTGTTTATTTACAAGTTGCCGCCATGGTTGTGCATGAAGTGAAAATATGTGATGTTATCAATGATGATTTCTGGTCCACGACAACCGGGGAACGACATTGATGTATATTTAACTCCATTAGTTGAAGACCTCAAAAGGTTGTGGGAAGACGGGGTTGAAGTGTTTGATGGGTTTACCGGGCAATCATTCAAATTGCGTGCCATGCTATTTTGCATGATCAATGACTTTCCAGCGTATGGTAACTTATCCGGGTACAGCGTGAAGGGTCATAAAGCTTGTCCAGTATGTGAGGAGGGGACTAGTTCTGTGCGGTTGCATCATGGTAGGAAAAATGTTTATCTTCGACATCGAAGGTTTCTTAAAGCGAATCATCCGTTTCGGAGGTTGAAGAAGTCGTTTAACGGTGCCCAAGACTTTGAAATGGCTCCTCCACCACTATCTGGTCGCCAGACATATGAAAAGGTGAAAGACGTCAACGTGCAGTTTGGTAAGTGTGAAAAACAGCACCCGACACAAAACAATTGGAAGAAAAAGTCAGTGTTTTTTGACCTGCCATATTGGAGGGAGCTTGATGTAAGACACTGCATTGATGTAATGCATGTGGAGAAGAATGTGTGCGACAGTTTAGTTGGTACACTCTTAAACATACCCGGGAAGACTAAGGATGGCCTAAACTCGCGTATGGACTTAGAGTTGATGGGTATACGCCAGGATTTGCATCCACAATCAAAGGGAAAAAGAACATATTTGCCTCCAGCATGTCATACGTTATCCAGAAAAGAAAAGCAAAGTCTGTGTGAATCGTTACGAAGTGTGAAAGTTCCGTCTGGTTATGGCTCCAACATCAACTCTTGTGTTTCCATGAAAGATTTGAAGTTAGTTGGGTTGAAGTCTCACGATTCTCACATGTTGATGCAGCAGTTTCTGCCTATCGCCATTCGTGACATTCTTCCTAAAAATGTGAGAAATGTCATAACAAGGTTGTGTATGTTTTTCAATGCCATATGTTGCAAGGTAATCGTGCCCGGCAAATTGGATGTGTTGGAACAGGAAACATCACTTATATTATGTCAGCTTGAAATGTATTTCCCACCCTCTTTTTTTGACATAATGGTCCACTTAATCATCTATTTGGTGAGAGAGGTCCGTTGGTGTGGTCCAGTGTTCTTACGATGGATGTATCCCGTTGAGTGATATATGAAGATATTGAAAGGGTATATGAAGAACCAACGTCGTCCCGAAGCTTCAATCGTGGAAAGATATATTGCAGAGGAAGCAATTGAGTTTTGCACTGAATACATGTCACATGCTGCAAGCATTGGTATTCCAACGACTCGTCATGAAGGGAGATTGGATGGGAAAGGAACGATTGGAAAAAAAATGAAGAGCATGCCACATGCTGATGTCCTTCAGGCACACTTGTATATTTTAAACAACACGGATGACGTGCAACCGTATCTAGCCACACACAAGGATCTAGTCAAGAAAACCAACCCTAAAATGACTGAAAAGTGGTTGTTGAATGAACACAACAAGAGTTTCATGCAGTGGTTCCAAAAGACCGTCCTGAAAGATGCATCTGCATCCTCGACATTACATCAACTAGCACAGGGCCTGAACTTTGATGTCCTCACCTTTTGTGGGTATGACATAAACAACTATTCGTTTTATACAAGGACACAGGATGAAAAGAGTACAAATCAAAATAGTGGAGTGATGGTTGTGGCTCAGTCATTGCATTTCTCAACTTCAAAGGACAACAACCTTGTGATGGCCGAGTCGTGCTACTTTGGTGTGATTGAAGAATATATGGGAAGTTGATTACGGTCCCTTCACCGTTCCTGTGTTTAAATGCAAATGGGTTGACAATAACAACGGTGTCAAAACTGATGATTTAGGAGTTACGTTGGTGGACCTCAACAAGATAGGGCATAAGGACGAACCATTCATAATGGCAACGTAGGTGAAGCAAGTTTTTTATGTTGCTGACCCAGCTGACAAACTGTGGTCAATTGTTATCCAAGGTAGACACATTGGAGACCCCAATCTTGATATTGTAGAAATTCTATCAACTACAACACGTATTCCAACATCTATCATGGAACATGACATAGATGATGTAGTTGCCAGTCGTCATGACCACCATGAAGGCTTGTGGGAAAATATTTCATCTTAATAGGGTATTAATCTTGTTAGTGATTCATTGAATTACATGTTATATTAGTTATTCGTTGTTTTAAATGTTATATTAAATATTTGACAGTTTTGTTTCCTTGTTTGGACAGATACTCATGGCTGACCAGGATGGACGATCCAGGTCTAACTCATAGGCCAGTGGTTCCTCTGCTCGGAAGAGCAGAGGTGTTACCCAGATACCAGACATTGCACTTAGGCGTCACCGGGGAGAGAGGCTACTTGTTGACATGGATGTCAACACCGGTAGATTTAGTGGACCGAATGCCATAAAGTTTAGCAGTTATTTGGGGGTTGTGGCTCGGTCGAAGATGTCCATCATTATCCCCGACTGGGATAGTGTCGAGGAGGTGGTGAAGAACTTGCTATGGAGTGATGTTCTGGTAACTTAGATATTATTTAAGTTTTATTTTAGTGTATTATTTCATGTAACTCTTAATAAGGACTCCTTTATGGACTAACTCCTTTCATGTAGGATTCTTTTGACATACCATCTTCTGATATAGCGAGGAGGAAGGTACTCGGTATTATGGCTGAGCGATGGAGGTTGTTCAAATCCATACTCACCATGAGGTATATTGAACTTTAAATTCTTAATTAACGCTTCACCAAATTGTACCAATCCTTAGTTTAAATGTACCTGAATTATAGGTATGTATTCGGGGACGACCAAGGAAAGTTCCCTGGAGAGAAATATCCCTTTATCGATCAAGAGACCTGGGATGCTTTTGTTGCATCTAGACATTCTGCCGAGTTTCAGGTACATTGGTTTTTAGATGATTAAATTATGTATAATTTAAACGGCTAACTCTGAATATTTTTTAAAAAGCATCATTTCAATGTTATTATCAATTTCATAACATGGCAATGTCAGTGGTTTATATTATTCTATTATATATTTATTTTAGTTTAACAATGTCTTGTTTGTTCTTCACCATCTTTAAATATTTTTTATATAATATCATTATAATTAATAATCTTTCAAAACATATTGTTATACCATATAAAGATTCAATAGAATCATATAAATATTTGAAAGTTGTATGCTAGTTTTTGTTATTCTTGATCAAAATTAATGTCATATTAATTTATTATTGAAATGTTATTTGATTAATGTTACTCTTATCCTTGCTTCAAAAAGCGTATCCAATAAAGTTTAACAAATTCTTATCAAGATGGTGGAGGCGATTTGTTGCCAAAAATATTTTTACTATGTATAACTGCAAACTGTGGATCTATAAAAAAAATCTTCGTAAAGCCCTGTAAAATTGATGATAAAAAGTGTTTTCGCAGCCAGGATTCGAACCCGAAATTCATCATGAAAATTTACCTGGTGTGTTACTGCGGACATTTGGAAATGGATTACTGGATAAATGTTATATATAAACGATAATTCTCATCCTGTCCTTTGCTACTTTCTGATTTCTCTTATTGGCTTTACGTTACATATCTACTAGTTTAATAAAATTTCACCATAAACCCTTATTTTTTATTTACATGAAATTTCTTCTACATATTTGTATGTATAAGACAATACTAGTTACCTTTGTCTGACCTTACTTTCCATCCTCTTTTTTTCCTTTGTATTATTTTCATTTTCTTTCTTATGAAAACGAAAAGACAATTAATGGTAGAAAGCAAAACACACCCTCCTTTGATAGGAAAAGAAAATTGAAAACCATGTAGGAAGAAAAAAAGGATGAAAAAAATGGCTAATAAGAAAGTTTTTAACTCTAATGCTTCCATAAAAATGAACGAAGAAAACCCAATAAAAATAAAAATTTCAAATGTTGAAGACGAAGAAAGTGATGTTTTAAAAAAACAAAAGATCTCAATGCAACTGAAAATAAGATAAGAAATAAATTACATATTCACAAACTAAATCACATACCATTATCCCCCTTCAATTTCTAATACTTCTGACTCATGAAATGGAAACAACTGAAAAAAGAAACTTAGAGTGGAAAAATTGCGTTTGATTTAAAAGAATGTATAAAAATAGGGGGAAGATGAAAAGAAGAAACTGATGACCAAATAAAAGAGTATTATGAAACTAATCACCATAAAGAAATGAAAAGAGAGAGAAAGTGATGGTCTGAATCATAAGAATTAGGACAGTAAAACATTGATAATGTAAATAAAGTTTGTCAAGTCTCCTCAAAATATTATAAATTTTCATAACCAATAATATTTATTGTAACACCCTCAATTAACTAGGACAATCCCTTCCATTAGATTATCCTAGTCAACTGAAAGGTTATGAATTTTAGAAAAATGTGGAAGTTTTTTTTTATACAAGGAAACTTGGTGGAACAGATATACCTCATATATGACATAATTATATATAATACATGGTTGTAACAGTAACTGTACATACTGAAAGTAAAGGGGCATGTAGGCTCCCAAAAAAGAAAATAATCTATCCTTTTTGTCCTTGGTCCAAGAAGTCTGGCTGATCCTCGATATGAAGCTTGCACTAATCTCTACAATGTAGGGTCCAACCAGAGATCTGAAAAATACCGTAAGGGTAAGTCTTTATTTCCACAACAATCAGAGAGTCATCATTACTGACGTCCCTCTCACACAATCCAATTGGTTTCATACAATAATACCCTCTCCTCGGGAGTTTTATTGTCTGTTCTAATTTAGTCTCATCAAAATCGCCCCTGAAGTCATTCTTTTCTGCTCTCCCCCTTACCACTAATTACTTATACACAGGTATGAATTCAATCACAATCAAACACAAATTCATACAGATAAGATACTGTAATGTATGAGTTCCATTTCATTTATTTTAATCTCTTCTTTTAGCCATCATGATGCATGTGGACCTAATTCTCGTCCTCATATCATATTAGAATCTGTCCTGCCCAGGCTGCCCATAGACACAACGTTTCTGCACTAGAGCGAGCGGAGTACACCAAGTCCCCATATCACAACACAGGGTATACATGGACTCACAGTCCCAATATCATGGATCCAATACATATCGTCATATCATAATAGGTCTTGGCTCTCCACAGTCTTAGTGATACTGGTCTGGGTCGAAGTGCACCAGGATTGTATAGTTTTTCCTAGCATCGGGGCGCTACCACTGGGCCATTGGGGTCCCCTCCTGTTGCACTCCTAAGATCCAACCTCAGGGATCGAACCCTCATATCCTTTAGCGTACCCATCACTGCTGGCTCTAGTCCACATCAAGTCATATGCACATGATGTATGTCACCCATATATTTTATTTTATTAGTTCATTAGTCATTGGTAGGTCCTTTCAAAGACTTCATTTCATTCCTAACATTAGGTTCATTTCATAAAATCCTTGATTTAACATTTTTCTTTAGTCACTATTCCTTCATATTTACTCAGTTCATAACACAGCTCACAATAATTAGGAATGAAATGAGTTCTGATTATCCACAAAACCTCAGGGTAATGTTGGCACTGCAGCGCCCATCATTACATCGGAACCGATCTCAATTTCATCATATTATTTTTCATAAATGAATCACCTCAGGATCCCTACCGAGATACATTCTCTTTTATTCTTATCTTATCCCTCTCGACATACTCATTCAATGCATCATGCAAGTTCTACAACTAAAAAAATAACTGTTAGCGATGAACAAAATTGGTCGCTAATCCATACCAAGGCCGTCGCTAATAACCCTAGCGACAGTATTTCAGACGGCCAAATAGCCGTCGCTAAGACCTTCGTCGAAGATAGATCAGCGACCACATAAACACCATCGCTAAAATGCCGACGGGATAATGCCGTCACTAACATGGTCTCTGCTTCACTGACTTCAACCGTCGCTAACTGACCATGTTCAACGACCACCATAACCCATCGCTATACAGCGACCTCACAACTCCGTCGCTATTGACAGCCACAGTGTGACCACTCATGGCCGTCGCTATTAACAGCCACCCTGTGACCACTTATAGCCGTCGCTATGGGTGGCCACACAGCGACCCCACAGTTCTGTCGCTATAGGTAGTCATACAACGACCACTGTCCTCTGTCGCTACTAGTAGTCATATAGTGACCACGGTCCTCCGTCGCTGTTTGTGGCCAAACAGCGACCACTTCCATCCGTCGCTAATGGTAGTCATACAGCGACCACGGTCCTCCGTCGCTAATGGGAATTTTTAATTTTTTTAAATTGGTTAAATATTTATAGGTTATGTTAATTTAACTTTAAAAATGTTGATTAATATTTTGTATTGGGTGATAAAATTTTGTAATTAAATTTGAATAATTTTTTTAAATATTAAATTTTTATTAAAAACAAAATAATGGATTAAATTTATTTATCAAATAGGTTGAATTATTAATGATAATCACAATAAGGCATTTTTCTTTGAATTTAATTACCAATAAATATTGACATAATAAATGAAGAATGACAAAATAAATACTGAATGGAATATAATATAAAAACTGTAAATGAAATATACAATGTGTATACATAATAAAAATACAATCATGGTGGTGGGGGATCCTGTGGTGGTGGTGGGGGCGCCTGGGAAGTGGGGGGAGGTAGCCTCGCCATCAACTGCATCAGTAGCTCCTGCTGCTGAGCAAGTTACCGACAAGTCTTGACGTGCTGCTCCTCGGCCCACTATCGGTCCGCCTCGGCCCGCTCCTCCAAAAGCTGCCTCTGACGTCGCTCCTCCTGTAGCTCATCGTTCAGGTTTTGAATTACCTGAACAACTTCAGTCGGAAGACCAGACGAAGAGGAAGAGGAAAGAGTCTTCCCCTTTTTCGCCAGCTACGTGCCGACGCCACCCAATCCAAAAACCCTCCCTTTCTTGTTCACACCGCCAACAGCCTCCATATAGATGGCGTTGTCGTCGGAACAAGACAGGGTGGGAGGAACCTCCCCTTCAGGAGTCGAAGCCACCAGGTCCGCCTCCTTCTCGGCCCTCCTGGCCTGATATGCCTCCTGTTAATTCAAAAACACAGATAGGATTAGTAAGTTGATTTGTAAATTATAAGCATGTGTAAGTTAAAAGTAAATACCGCTAGATTTATAGTATTCTGGTTTACCCATGCACCGGCTTTGTTCTTCTTGGTCATTTGCATGACCTCAAACAAAGAAGGCTCCCGGTGCTCCCTCAGCTCCTGTGGTGGACAAAAAAAATTGACATTATTATTTGTAAACATGTCAGACGAATCATAATAGAAATGTTTAACATAAATATACTTACAAATCTTTTTTTGTGCTCGAGGGTTGAAATGCTACCCCCAGTGTAAACTGAGGCTGCAGCATCGGCGGCTCTGTTTACCCTGTTCTGAGCACTCGCCTGCTGGAACGGGACACCACCCCACTTCTAGACCATCCCGTCCCAATGGTTCTCCGGGATCCAACGAGGGCGCTCACCCTTGTCCCTCACCTTCCAAAGGGTACTCTTGATGATTTTGGAGGTCTTTATGGCAAAGACCTTCCTAATCTCATCAATCATACCCTCTGCCCACTGATAATCACGTTGTAAAATGAAATGAGAATTCAAAATTAATAAGAGGTCTATTTTATAAATCAAATCACAAAAAATTGATGTGGTAACTTACCGAGAAGGTGTCAAACCACCTATCTTGGACAACCTTCCCAGCATCTGTCCAAGATATATATGGACCATCCCACCGGGCCTTCAAAACCTTAGTAATCGCTTTGGTAGTGCGACTATTATCAACAAAGCTGTAATGACAACAATTATATCAGGAGTATAACCATATACAATCTAAGGAGACTCCCAAAATTCCGACAGAGTCTCCCCTGTAAATGTAACATTTCCAAGTTTAAATAGTTACCCTGTTACAAATAGAAGAGTTCCTAGTACAATTCAATCTATACAAGTACTAATTAAAGTAACATACAATAAACCAACAAGTCTTTCCACTAAAGTTTAAAATAAAGTACCATACAAATAACATAAAAGTATTTGAGTTTTAGTGACTTACTCGTCTCTGGCCGGCACGGGTACTAACATGGGTAGAGGGGATACCGGAGGTGGGGTGGCCTGATGGCCAGGGTCCTCCAAGCCACCAACTCCAGGAGTCTGCTCTGGGGTGGTCAGTTGTGGTGGTGATGGGGTGGTCAGCTATGGTGGTGATGGAGTGGTCCGCTGTGGTGGTGATGGAGTTGTCTGCAATGGTGATGGAGTGGTTCCCTGCTCTGGGGTGGGAGTCCCCAGACGGGATGCCGGGGTCCTGGACCCACCACCCCTACTGAAGGGCAGTCGACGTCCCGTCATCTGTGGATAAAATCATGAAAAGAAAGGTTAGTCTCAGGATGTATATAAACCTATGTATATATGTTTAACAACTATATACTCTGTGTCTGTTTCAGTTCCAAATTCCCCATCAGTTTCAGTGTCACTGTGGTTATCAGCCGTAGACTGTTTTGATCGAGAGACAAGGTCTTTGTCAATGTGTTCACCCCCCGTAGTGGCGAGTGTCTTATCCATTATGACTGGATCAATGTTGAACAAAAAATTACCATCATTGAGCTCGTGTGGTGTAAGCTGATAAGCGTCATCGACCTCCTCGGAGACATTGTCAGTGATCTGACTTCGGGCCTTGGCCTTGATTACTACATACCAGTCCTGATATCCTCTCGGGAAGTCGGTGTAATAAACCTGCTCGACTTGTTGGGCAAAAATAAAGGGATCAAACCCTTTATATCTACCATTTTTCTTGACCTCAACTAAGCTGTAATTGTTGTCAACCTTTGTTCCAACGCCGATTGTGTTGTCGAACCAATCACATTTGAATAGAACAGTATCTTTTCTTAGTCATCCAGAGAACGAAGCTTCAACAATCTCTGTCAGCACTCCATAAAAATCTTCTTCTAATTGTCCGACTGTGCCTCTAACACAAACCCCGTAGTTATGGGTACGCATCCCTTCACTCCATTGAAAAATATTAAACTTGTAGCCATTTACGTAGTAAATTGGCCATTTTTTAACAGTTTTCACCGGCCCCCAAGAAAGGGCTTGGAGTAAAGAATCTTCAATATGGTTGTTAGGGTCTTGTATCTATGTACAACATTACAAATAGGTCATCATTAGATACTAGGAGTTAGAAGCGCAGATAAAAAACACTCGGTATACGGGTCTTACATGTTGTGCGAACCAACCAACGAACTTGGATGACACCTCACTATGAATTTGGTCATCAGTTAAATCATTTTGCTCAAGTTTTAGCATATCTGTATATAAGCTATTTAAAGGAAACAAATTTAGATACTATAAAAGCTAGGTTTAGAATGTAACATATAACTTTTATGACTTACTCAGGAAACGGTTCCACTTCTGGGCAATTTAGAAGAATGTACAAGTGAGCCGCCTTTCGATCTTTCTCATCAATGTAACATTTTGTGAGCTTGCCCCCCGGATGACCAGGATAGTTAAAAATTGATATTTGTTCATCAAACCCTGTACAGGTGGCTACCCAAGATTACGGGGAATTCTACTCATTCTAGTTTCTATCTCCGTCGGAAAATAGAAAGAAGCAAAAGTTGTCATTTCTTCGACTAAGTATGCCTCACAAATTGATGCTTCAACGCAGGCTTTGTTTGACACTTTGTCTTTTAAAGAGCGTAATAATCTTCAACATCATAAACAAATGTTAAGTTAGAAAATACTATTATAAGAAGTGTTTGCAAGGAAATTAAAGAGTTCTAGCGTTCACCTTTCAAATGGATACATCCAACGATACTGCACCGGGCCACCAACCAAGGCCTCGTACGGTAGATGGATAGGCAAATGTTCCATCGAGTCAAAATAACTTGGTGGGAAAATCTGCTCCAACTTACAAATCAATACCGGGATAGTTTATTCCATCTTCACAAGTTTCTCCACAGTCAACGAAGTTGCCGTCAACTCCTTAAAGAAGTGACTCAACTCCACCAATGGTTTCCAAATAGGCTTCGGTAAGGCATGAAACATGTACGAGAGTAGTTGTTGCATAAAGACATGGCAATCATGACTTTTCATGCCAAACACCCTCCCCTCCTTCACGTCGACACATCTACTCAAGTTAGAAGCGAATCCGTCAGGCAAGGTCACCCATTCATCCAAATACACACAATAATCTGTTGTAGTCTAGTTAAAACATATTTTGCATGGGGTTTAAACATTCTTCCACGTCCCGCATCCCTCAATTCTAACTCCTTCCTAGAACACCAAATCGGAAGGTCTAGACGACTCTTCTCATTGTCCTTTGTTCTCCCTTTGATGTCCATAACAGTGTCAAAAATATTCATGAAAACATTACGTTCAGTGTGCATGACATCAATGTTGTGTCTTAACAAGTCTTTCCAATATGGCAAATCCCGCAAGATGCTCTGCTTCACCCAGTGGTGTTCCTTACCATAACCCACAAACTCCTTAACACTCTTGTCCCAGATGCAGGGATACTCTTTGACCCTTTGCCAAACCCGTGCACTAGATAACCTACGGGGTGGAGGTTCATTAACAACCTTGTTCTTCTTAAAAGCGGTTTTGTTTCTTCTAAACGGGTGATCCAACGGTAGAAACTTTCTATGACAGTCAAAGAAACTTGTGTTGCCACTAATAGGGAGTGATTCCCCCCGGTATGTTCCATGCATACAGGGCAAGCAAGCTTCCCAGACGTTGACCATCCAGAAAGCATACCATAGGCCGGGAAATCGTTAATAGTCCACATCAAAACAACACGCATCATAAAATTGTTCTTCAAAGACGCATCGTATGTCATTACCCCGACATCCCATAATTGTGATAACTCTTTAACCAACGATTGCAAACACACATTTATGTTCGCCTTTGGATTTTTAGGTCCTGGAACCAGTATAGATAGAAACATGACCTCCCTCTTCATACACATATCAGGAGGCAGATTGTATGGGGTCAGTATGACTGGCCAACAAGAGTAAGCTCTTCCGTATTGACTGAACGGGTTAAACCCATCAGTACATAAGCCAAGTCTTACATTGCACGGCTCGCCAGAAAAGTCCGGATATAGCTCATCCAAACACTTCCATACTTTCCCATCGGAATGATGGCAAAGAAACCTCTCTTGTGTTCGGTTCAGAGCATGCCAACGCATGTGTTTTGCCGTGGATAATGAGGCATATAGTTGAAGACGCGGTGTTATAGGGAAGTACCATATTTTCTTCCTGGTCGTCCGGGTTACCTTCCCTCTCCTTTTAACAGTTTTGTAGCGTTCCTCATTACAATGTAGACATTTTGTGACACTCTTATCTGCAAACTCATTTCTGAATAGTATACATCCGCCAACACAACACTCTATTTTCACACAACGCAACCCTAAGTTTGCCACTTGTTTCTGAGCATGGTACAGGTTTGTTGGCATTCGATGATTATTAGGCATGGTGGAACCCATCAGATTGACCATCCTATTAAAACAACCTCTAGAAAGATTATAATCTGCCTTTAGGCTCAAAGCAGCTAGGGAGGCGGATAACTCAGTGTGACTCTTACACCCGTCCCACAATTGAGTCTGAGCCGCCGCTAACAAATCATAAAATCTCTTCACCTCCGGATTAGGATCCTCCTCTACATTGTCATCCTTATTCCCTGCTTGGTCATCATGTTCTAGTGTACGCCCTGTGGAGGGTCCAACATGATCCATCACCATTTGTTCTATGTTGTTGTACGTATCCCTGTTTCCTTCAATCTTGTAGTAAGACTGTTGCACGGTTACGCCTGATGGTCTAGGTGGTAACTGCTCACCATGGTTGTACCAGCAATGGTATGTTTCCATGAACCCTTTCTCAGTTAGGTGGCTCATGACATCATCCGCATATTCAAAACTCATGCATTTGCACCTTGAGCACGGACAATAAATCTTCTGAGTCGCTTCAAATCCAGGCGTGTTTGCCATAGCGAACGGAATAAACTCTAATAGCCCCATCATAAACTCCTCAGTCACTCGCCGATTGCGATCTAGTCGGTTGTACATCCATCTTCGATTTGCCGGTACCTTCATTTACAATATCTAACAAGCACGATTTCTGTTACTTTAAATTATTGTAATTTTATTTGTCTATCGGTTATGAATCACTCTCTATCTCTTTGATGTTGCAAATTGGTAGGGCCCTATCCCATTCGGGATGAATATGTAACCATTCGTAACCCATCGATGTTGTATGTGGTCTATCTTGTGTTGTTGATGTTCATTTGAAATTTCGGCAGCATTTCGCATTGGTCCCCGAGTACATAGAGATACGTACGGTATGAAACACCGAACGCAGACATGCACCCTGGGGACAATACGAAACACCATAACCGAAATTTCAAATGAACATTCAACGTCTCAAGATAGACCACATACAACATTGATGGGTTACGCCCTACTGGTTACAAATTCATACCAAACTGTCCAACCGGGACAATTCAAGATCCAACACAACATGGTACATCAGCCAGTAGTTTTGAAACTTGAACGGGAATCTAATGGGTACACACACGACTAAACCCTATATTATTAAAGTTCAGTTTCATTTTTTAAGCTCCCTAAGAAAGGGAGCCTCCCAAAATTTTGGCAGAGTCTCCCCTGTAAACTAGACATTTCCCAAATTTAGAAACGCCCTGTTACATACAAAAAACTTCCCAGTATAGATAAATATATATGCTATGCATTGTATATGATATTGAGAGGTATTAAGTCCCAACTCATGTTATCAACACACAAAACCAATGCCTAATGAGCTTTGCTCTCCACTAACAACATTACACATGCATAAAAAAATCATGTTATCAGCACATAAAACCAATTCCTAATGAGCTCTGCTCTCCACTAACAAACAACATTACACATGCATAAAAAATCATGTTATCAGCACACAAAACCAATGCCTAATGAGCTCTGCTCTCTACTAGTAAACAACATTATACATGCATAAAACACATTATAAACACATCAAAACCAATTCCTAATGAGCTCTGCTCTCTACTAACAAACAATAATTGACATGCATACACATAATGAGAAAGTCAGTGTTAGGGGATTACCTGGGGAAAAAATTCAGGGATTATTATGAAGCTGTCGACAGACGATCAGAGACCACGCGTAACGTGTGCTAGTCTGCATGACAAACCAATAAGTGGTTGGACAGTTACAAGTAGCAAGGAAGCTAAACAAAGAGAGACACGTAAAGCAAATTATAGATTAAGTTCTTTATCAATGAAGATTGATTTAATTGATTAAGTGTTTGTTTGTTATTAGTTTAAGTTATTTAAATGTAATTGATTAGAAATAAATTTTTTATTTTATGGTGAATCGAAATTTGATGGTATCTTTTTATGACATGTGAAATCTATATTAACTATTAAATAATTAAAAAAAATTCTATTTCACATCCTCAATGACTAAAGAAGCATTAAAAAATGAACGGTATCCTAGAGGGGATTTGAGCATACATCAATTAGAGAAGACCAAACCAATAAACCAGTTTCATGCAGTGACTTTGATTGAATCAGGGTGACCTGTGAAGAAGCGGAAAGTAATATCCTTGAAAATGATTATTTTCTTAGTTCCATACAATTAAGTTCCAAAAGAGTGGGTTTTACAAACAAATTTAGCTAACTTGTCAGAATAGACTCATTGTACTTGTTTTACTTAATGACGTTAAATCATCCAATTTTTCTTAACTTGTCTTTTTCATACCTTTAATTTATTGTAAGAATAGAATTACGACACAGTCATCTCTTTCTGTAAGCCAACATTTTAATCATTAAACATTGAATCATTTAGAGTATTTTTAGTTAATTAAACATTGACATCACCAGTCATGTTCTAACAATGTAACTACAATGCATCAGGTGATCCGAAACAATTATGATAACCAGAAACCAGTACTTCAATCAAATCAAAACAGTTACAGCACTATAGAAAGAATAAAAACAGTTAAAGCACTATAGAAAGAAGCTCAAAAATAAACTAAAATTAAAATCTCACGAGACACTGTATATCCAGAAAATAGAGCTTAAAAATAAACTAAATCAATTTAATCATAATTCTCAGTTTTTGAAATACAGGGTTACCACAGTTAAATTTTTATTGCAACTGTTATAAAAAATCAAGATTTAATTTTTGAAAAAGACAAGTGAATTTACTTATCCTTCAAGTGATTACAAAAATGGTTTTTCTAAACTATGGACTGAACTAGATAAAAAATTAAAATAGAGAAAGTTATCATAATAAATCATGCAGATATTAGTCAAATGACCATCCATGGCAGTACTGAGACCCAATATATTACTAACATGCTAATCTTATTTTCCATTTCAATTATGCTTCTACAAGTTGTTGCTATAAGATAGCCACTAAGGTAAGCAATTTGTCTCCAAGGTTCTTATTTATGACAAACACCTTACATTTGTTAAGTTAATTTGCTACTGTAACCATGGAGATAAGAGGCTTTAATGATAGAGATATCAAGTGTAAATGATTTATAAATTATGAGTTTTATTGTTGATATATGAAATAAAATAAAATCAGTTTAATGATGAGGGGTTGTGTTTTTTTTACTTCAATAGAACCTCTATCTTGGTTACATTTATGTTCTCATCTGTTAAGTTTGGAGTTAATGAGGTGTATTATTTGGCACTTGTTTTCAACGACTAATTTACTAAACTACATGTTCTCAACCAGGATAACAATTCAATAGAAACTATAGTATATTAAGTAGAAGGTACCACACCATGGCAAACTAATGTAACTTGTAAAATATTAATTAAAAAAAGGATGAGGATCATCTTTTCCTACTTCGACTCCTTGACATGGGATCTCTCAACCCACCAACAATCTAAAGTTCTTTTTACAAGTTACATTAGTTTACGAAGGAAGAAGGTTCAACTCTAATACTAGCTTCCAGTGAACAAATTGAGAGCCTTCAATGTCATTTGGCATCCCTACAGAATGAGAAACATTAACTAGAATAGGAGTGTGAAAAGCTAAACTTGGAGGTGGATTCCATACACAACCGGAAGAGTGAAGTTGAAGATCAAATGAGACCTAAAGACCATGATAACTCTGAGCTGAGAGAGGAAAATTTAGCATTGAATGGAATAATTACTGTACTGGAGAAAATGTTGGCTGAGAAAGAGGAAGGGTTGTCTGCTACAAGAAAAGCTTCACGAAAAAGAAGATGAGGCTTCAGGGAAAATAATTACCTTCACATCCTAACTTGACAATCTGTGAAAAGATTCCCTAAACCCTTATAGAAATCAAAAGAAGAATTGGAGCTCTATTGTGAAATAGTTAGAGAAGAACATGCAGAAAGCCTTGTAGTGGTGGAGAATGAAAAGAATGACATAGCAAGTAAAACTACTGATCTGCAAAGAACTCTGGAAGAACGAGAAGGAGCATATTAGAAGTTGAATAGAGAATATAAACTAATTGAAAATTTATTTAAGGAATGCAAGGTCAAATTCAAAGTAGCAGAGAAGAAGATTGAAGACATGGCAGGAGAGTTTCATCAAGGCATTGAGTCCAAAGGTCAAAACTCTTCCCACCTGATTCAACTTGAACTCATTCCCTCTTCCCCTAACACTCTTATCTTAACTTTATTAATAGGACTTAATTAACTCACTAGAACTCACTAATTGATAATTTGGTTACTATTCCACCATGATCAGTTTCCTACCTCACGAACAACACAGACAAGATGAAGTTAAGAAAGTGTTTGCTCAAGCTGCTACATTAAGCCAGCCGAATCATCACCCAAACATGTGCATCCAAAGTTACCTGATCATGATAATTTAGCAGCTAGGCCTCAAGAGGAAGATAAAGATATAAGTATACTTAAATAATTTCTCCTTTATCAACATGATTGCTGCACTCATTATGATCATCGTGGTTTAGTGTCTCGTGACTCCTATTTTGTTTAGTACATGGAATTGTTGAAGATTGCATGCTGGTGCTTTTATTGCAAAATATTGACTATTTGGGAGCTATACAAAATCATCATAGATGGTATAATTCTGGTGAATGACAAAGTAAAGGAAATGGATGAGAAGTTTCAGGTTTCTAAGAAGACAAAATCAGCAATGTCAGCAGCTGAGAGGTCAGTGCCTAGTGCTAGATCTGCCATAATGAGGAACTATTATGTGTTTACTAGGGCCGCATGGGTCACTGGTGCTTACAATAGGGTTGCTAAAAAAGCTGAGCAAGTTGGACAGAAAACTAAGGAGAAGGTTCTGGCAGAGGATGATAATAATCAAGGAAAGGATAAAGGTAATGTCCACACCATCAAACCTGAACCAACCAAACCTGAATCTCAACCCCCTAATCCTCCCTCACCTAAAGGTTTGATCCTTTGATTTGCAAACTGGATATATTCTATATGTTCATCTCCTCCGTTCCACTTCACCATTTCAATGTGTTAGACTATTTTTTTACTTCTTATGTATTTGTTTAAGTTTCCTTAATAAATGGTATTTTACAGGATGACCCACAATGAAGGGGTATTTTTTTAGGTGAAGAAAGTGTATGTGTGAATAAACAAACATAAATTTAACTTTAAAGGGTACAAAAGGCATTCACCCATCAAAGTTACAATTTTATAATACACTATATATTATATCATATAATAGTTAAACTTAAGACACTAGTGCAAAAATTGGATATAACAACGGGATATATTCACGGGTTGTAGTGGATCAGTGATAAAAACATGCGCAGTGGCATTTTTGAAATTATAAGGTGAACGTTATAATCAGAGAAAACTATATATCCACGGTTAACATCATAACCGTCATCGTACACGTCAATATATATTCACGGTTGAGAAGTCAACCGTGGATATATAGTATCTGAAATATATATTCACCGTTGACTTCTCAACCATGAATATATATTGATGTGTACGATGACGGTTATGATGTTAACCGTGGATATATATTGATGTCTATAATGACGGTTGTATTTCCAACCGTGGATATATAGTTCAGGTCTTAGGTTTAATCTCTGGGTACTGTATGTCCACGGTTGTTTCTACAACTGTGATTATAGATTTAATATTTATCCACGGTTGTGGTCGTAATCATGGATAAATAGTTAACATTTATCCACAGTTTTTTGTTTAACCGTGAATATATGTGTAATATATTCACGGTTTCAAGGGGACAGTGAATATACATCCTTTCTAAAACTTCAAAAGCCGCGCCTCTTAGACTTTTTTCACTTTCTCCTTACTTTTGCGCTGGTTATCGTCGTCTTCCTCGTCCTCCTCTTTGCTGGTCGAAGGCTTCTGGGTTCCCTTCCTTCTTCTTTTCGCGTGCCCTTCTTCTTCTTCGTTCACCATTGTCAGGTAAGTGCTTCGTTGCCCTTCTTCTTTCGTTCACAGAGAAAGCTTCGTTGTCTGAGAGTTTATGTTTTTATATTCGACATGAACTCTGTCTCTGGTATTTTGACATTTCCTGTGACACTGTGTATGTAACAATGTTGTATGCCTGTGACATTTTGACATTGCCTGTGACACTGTGTTTGTAACAATGTTGTATGCCTGTGACATTGTCTCTGTTAAAGCTTGTATCTGTGTCTCTGTTCCTTTTACACTTGCTGGTAATATTTCTGGGTGACTTTTATTTTTGTGTAATGAAGGTTGGATTAAAGATTGGTGTTAGTTGCTGAGGTAGACATTCAATTTTTATTAGACATTCAATTTTTTATTGGTGTTAGGGACTTGCTGAAAAAGTTGAGGTGTATAAGTTAATTTTGTGTCAGTTTCATAATCAGTTGGGGAAACATGGTTGTGAAAATGGAGATTGCAGATGTAGTTGATATATTTTGATGGGATGTTGGCTGTATAGGCAGATTTATAGGGACTATATTGGTCTGGTTCTATGTTGGTTACTGATATTCTAAGAGCTGTGATGCATGAGATAAATTAAAATATGAATAGAGATGGGATGCTAAATTACTAATGGATATAGTTGTTGAAATTTGGTGAACTATGAAGCATGAGGTGAATCATAATATTAATAGAGAATAAATGCTAAATTTTTAATAGATTATGGATGAGTTAGGGGTTGAGTCGGACATATATAATTAAACCAAATTCCTAAACAACGGTTGTTTCGCCCAGGAACACAACTGACTGAAAAATCACAGAAACAACCAATTGAATACAGAATTCTAATACGTCATGCATGCACCCTGCTTAACCCGATTTCTTTATTAGAGTTTAGCAACAACATCAAGCTCAACCTTGTGTGCAAGCTCATTTTGTGTACTTAGAGACCAATGCGAAATGCTGCCGAAATTTCATCAAATTTTAGAATAACTCATAACTTGTATATATGAATGACGTATAAAAACAATTGTCATCCTGAATGGGTATAGGACCACCACCTTTGAAGAAAAAGTGAGGTTGATCATAGCACCTTGTAAACAGTTGGCATGGATCAGAGTTGGATAACTGCATCACGCTTAAGTTTAGAGTATGAGGGGGGAGTTGAATCATTTCTAGAATTCGTAGCGAGGAATGCAGTGGAGGTGAACGGAAAGTATTTTTGCCCTTGTGTGAGATGCTTGAACCTGCGTCGGGTAGACTTGGAAGAGGTGCGAGAGCATCTACTGTGTGACAGTTTTCTGCGTAGTTATACGCGTTGGATATGGCATGGTGAAGATGTGGTGGTGCCAAGTAACAGCTCTCAAATTGAAAATCGAAGCTCGATGCATGACACCGATGTCGACATCGATGACCGACTCGAGGATATGATCCGTGATGTGGGGGTAGAAGGTTTTAAGAAAGCTCATGTATATACGACTCTGTGTGAGGACTCTGAGTAGTCGTTGTATCCAAACTGCGTCAATTTCATGAGTTTATCAGCAGTTTTGCGATTGTTTAATTTGAAGGCCATAAACGGGTGGACGGATAAAAGTTTCACTGACTTACTGAAGTTGTTGAAAGAAATGCTTCCAGCTGGAAATAGCTTGCCGAATCGTAACTATGAGGCCAAAAAGGTGTTGTGTCCTATGGGTTTAGAGTATGAGAAAATACATGCATGCCCAAACGATTGTGTATTATTCCGGGGTGAGTTAGAAATGCTGCATCGATGTCCTAGGTGTGGGGTGTCACGGTATAAGAAGAAAGAGGCGGATTCTGATGAGGTATGCACTAAAGGGTCTCCTGCAAAGGTGTTGTGGTATCTACCTATAGTTCCAAGACTAAAGCGTCTGTTTGCTAATGCAGATGATGCAAAACTTATGAGATGGCATTCTGATGAGAGGGTTGTTGATGGACTACTTAGGCATCCGGCCGATGGATCGCAATGGAAGAAAATGGATATGATTTTTCTGGAATTTGCCCATGAACCAAGAAATGTTAGGCTTGCACTAGCCACAGACGGAATGAACCCGTTTGGGAACCTGAGCACAAACCATAGTTCGTGGCCTGTTTTGTTGTTTATTTACAAGTTGCCGCCATGGTTGTGCATGAAGTGAAAATATGTGATGTTATCAATGATGATTTCTGGTCCACGACAACCGGGGAACGACATTGATGTATATTTAACTCCATTAGTTGAAGACCTCAAAAGGTTGTGGGAAGACGGGGTTGAAGTGTTTGATGGGTTTACCGGGCAATCATTCAAATTGCGTGCCATGCTATTTTGCATGATCAATGACTTTCCAGCGTATGGTAACTTATCCGGGTACAGCGTGAAGGGTCATAAAGCTTGTCCAGTATGTGAGGAGGGGACTAGTTCTGTGCGGTTGCATCATGGTAGGAAAAATGTTTATCTTCGACATCGAAGGTTTCTTAAAGCGAATCATCCGTTTCGGAGGTTGAAGAAGTCGTTTAACGGTGCCCAAGACTTTGAAATGGCTCCTCCACCACTATCTGGTCGCCAGACATATGAAAAGGTGAAAGACGTCAACGTGCAGTTTGGTAAGTGTGAAAAACAGCACCCGACACAAAACAATTGGAAGAAAAAGTCAGTGTTTTTTGACCTGCCATATTGGAGGGAGCTTGATGTAAGACACTGCATTGATGTAATGCATGTGGAGAAGAATGTGTGCGACAGTTTAGTTGGTACACTCTTAAACATACCCGGGAAGACTAAGGATGGCCTAAACTCGCGTATGGACTTAGAGTTGATGGGTATACGCCAGGATTTGCATCCACAATCAAAGGGAAAAAGAACATATTTGCCTCCAGCATGTCATACGTTATCCAGAAAAGAAAAGCAAAGTCTGTGTGAATCGTTACGAAGTGTGAAAGTTCCGTCTGGTTATGGCTCCAACATCAACTCTTGTGTTTCCATGAAAGATTTGAAGTTAGTTGGGTTGAAGTCTCACGATTCTCACATGTTGATGCAGCAGTTTCTGCCTATCTCCATTCGTGACATTCTTCCTAAAAATGTGAGAAATGTCATAACAAGGTTGTGTATGTTTTTCAATGCCATATGTTGCAAGGTAATCGTGCCCGGCAAATTGGATGTGTTGGAACAGGAAACATCACTTATATTATGTCAGCTTGAAATGTATTTCCCACCCTCTTTTTTTGACATAATGGTCCACTTAATCATCTATTTGGTGAGAGAGGTCCGTTGGTGTGGTCCAGTGTTCTTACGATGGATGTATCCCGTTGAGTGATATATGAAGATATTGAAAGGGTATATGAAGAACCAACGTCGTCCCGAAGCTTCAATCGTGGAAAGATATATTGCAGAGGAAGCAATTGAGTTTTGCACTGAATACATGTCACATGCTGCAAGCATTGGTATTCCAACGACTCGTCATGAAGGGAGATTGGATGGGAAAGGAACGATTGGAAAAAAAATGAAGAGCATGCCACATGCTGATGTCCTTCAGGCACACTTGTATATTTTAAACAACACGGATGACGTGCAACCGTATCTAGCCACACACAAGGATCTAGTCAAGAAAACCAACCCTAAAATGACTGAAAAGTGGTTGTTGAATGAACACAACAAGAGTTTCATGCAGTGGTTCCAAAAGACCGTCCTGAAAGATGCATCTGCATCCTCGACATTACATCAACTAGCACAGGGCCTGAACTTTGATGTCCTCACCTTTTGTGGGTATGACATAAACAACTATTCGTTTTATACAAGGACACAGGATGAAAAGAGTACAAATCAAAATAGTGGAGTGATGGTTGTGGCTCAGTCATTGCATTTCTCAACTTCAAAGGACAACAACCTTGTGATGGCCGAGTCGTGCTACTTTGGTGTGATTGAAGAATATATGGGAAGTTGATTACGGTCCCTTCACCGTTCCTGTGTTTAAATGCAAATGGGTTGACAATAACAACGGTGTCAAAACTGATGATTTAGGAGTTACGTTGGTGGACCTCAACAAGATAGGGCATAAGGACGAACCATTCATAATGGCAACGTAGGTGAAGCAAGTTTTTTATGTTGCTGACCCAGCTGACAAACTGTGGTCAATTGTTATCCAAGGTAGACACATTGGAGACCCCAATCTTGATATTGTAGAAATTCTATCAACTACAACACGTATTCCAACATCTATCATGGAACATGACATAGATGATGTAGTTGCCAGTCGTCATGACCACCATGAAGGCTTGTGGGAAAATATTTCATCTTAATAGGGTATTAATCTTGTTAGTGATTCATTGAATTACATGTTATATTAGTTATTCGTTGTTTTAAATGTTATATTAAATATTTGACAGTTTTGTTTCCTTGTTTGGACAGATACTCATGGCTGACCAGGATGGACGATCCAGGTCTAACTCATAGGCCAGTGGTTCCTCTGCTCGGAAGAGCAGAGGTGTTACCCAGATACCAGACATTGCACTTAGGCGTCACCGGGGAGAGAGGCTACTTGTTGACATGGATGTCAACACCGGTAGATTTAGTGGACCGAATGCCATAAAGTTTAGCAGTTATTTGGGGGTTGTGGCTCGGTCGAAGATGTCCATCATTATCCCCGACTGGGATAGTGTCGAGGAGGTGGTGAAGAACTTGCTATGGAGTGATGTTCTGGTAACTTAGATATTATTTAAGTTTTATTTTAGTGTATTATTTCATGTAACTCTTAATAAGGACTCCTTTATGGACTAACTCCTTTCATGTAGGATTCTTTTGACATACCATCTTCTGATATAGCGAGGAGGAAGGTACTCGGTATTATGGCTGAGCGATGGAGGTTGTTCAAATCCATACTCACCATGAGGTATATTGAACTTTAAATTCTTAATTAACGCTTCACCAAATTGTACCAATCCTTAGTTTAAATGTACCTGAATTATAGGTATGTATTCGGGGACGACCAAGGAAAGTTCCCTGGAGAGAAATATCCCTTTATCGATCAAGAGACCTGGGATGCTTTTGTTGCATCTAGACATTCTGCCGAGTTTCAGGTACATTGGTTTTTAGATGATTAAATTATGTATAATTTAAACGGCTAACTCTGAATATTTTTTTTTCTTGTTGTAGGAGACCAGAAAGAAAGCCCGGGAGACTAGGAAGCTAAATGACTGCCCATACACACTGTCACGTGGGGGTTACCGTAGATTGGAAGAGCGGCTGGCACAGGAGAGGCTGAGTCAGTGTTAGACTGACACTGGTATTGTGGATCCCCCTTCCCTACCTACACGCCACGACAAATGGAAGCGGGCTAGGATCAAGAAGAGTGGGGAATACACTTTCACACAAGCTCAGGAGGTTGCCTCACGAATAGTAAGTATTCCCTTTTGTATCAGTGTCTATTTTTTGGTTTACGTGAACGAAGTGAATACTAACTTGTTTGGTTTCAGGATTCCTTGGTTGAGCAATCAACCCAAGGGTCTTTCGTAGCCCATGGACGGGAGGATATTTTGACTACCGCCATCGGCAGGCCAGAGCACCCAGGAAGAGTGCGTTCTGTTGGTCGAGGTGTAGGTAAGTGGTAAATAACTCTATGCTTTCATTTTGTTATCTGTTAAACAATTATGGGCTAATCATTCACATTTTACAGGCGTCCGCTCCTATTATGGTGCTCCCGACCCTGCCCCCTCCCTTGAGAAAATGGTAGAGCAAAAGGTGGCTGTTGTGAAGGCCGAGTACCAGGAGGAGATATCCAGGCTCCACTAGGAGATGGCCCGATTCAGGGAGGAGATGAAGGCCTCACTCTGCCACCACCAGGAGACTACTACACCAGCTAGCGACCCACAGGTTAGATTCTTTATTTAATTTCCTCGGTTTTATTGTTTGTAATCACTTTATTTCATTGTTGAATAACTTCTGCTTGATGTGTAAATATGTAGATACGGAAGGTTAGCACTAAGGGGTCGTGCTCTACGGCTGACCCTGACGATGATGGGGTCGAGCCACCAGACACTCGTCAATGTGACCTGTTCATTGACGGGTCGGAGGAGCCAGTTGCCACTGGTATGGTGTACAACTTAGGCCCTGTGGTTCAGCATCAGACATTACCTGATGGTATGTCAAGGGTCTTTATTATGCTCGTCCTCGAGGAGGATGCTGCTGTGCCAGTGGCAACTCCGGAGGTGAAGACCGTCGGTCAGGCGGTGGGCCATTTTCTGATGTGGCCCAACAGACTTCTAGTGATTGCCCCTGGACAGGTAAAAACCCTAAACACTAACTAATTTGGTTATATTGTCAATTATGGTACAAAATGTGATGGTTGTCAATTGTTCAACAGGAACAGACATTGAAGAAGCCAGACCCGGCGAAGGATCCTATCCGGATGCTATGGCGCATCGGGTATGAGCAAGGAGAGGACACTATTCAGATCCCATGGTAGCCACTAGTTACTAGTGCAAAAATTGGATATAACAACGGGATATTATTCATGGGTAGAAGAGGATCAGTGATAAAAACATGCGCGGTGGCATTTTTGAAATTATAAGGTAAATGTTTTAATCAGAGAAAACTATATATCCACGGTTAACATCATAACCGTGAACGTACCCATCAATATATATTCACGGTTGAGGAGTCAACCGTGGATATATAGTACCTGAAATATATATCGACGGTTGTGTTCACAACCGTGAATATATATTGATGGGTACGTTCACGGTTATGATGTTAACCGTGGATATATAGTGATGTCAATATTCACGGTTGTATTTCCAACCGTGGATATATACTTCAGGTTTTAGGGTTTAATCACTGGGTACTGTATGTCCACGGTTGTTTCTATAACTGTGAATATAGATTTAATATTTATCCACGGTTGGTATCGTAACCGTGGATATATAGTTAACATTTATCCACGGTTGTTTGTTAAACCGTGAATATATGTTTAATATATTCACGGTTTCAAGGGGAACCGTGAATATATATCCTTTCTGAAACTTCAAAAGCCGCGCCTTTCACTCTTTTTTCACTTTCTCCTTACTTTTGCGCTGGTTATCATCTTCTTCCTCGTCCTCCTCTTTGTTGGTCGTAGGCTTCTGGGTTCACTTCCTTCTTCTTTCGCGTGCCCTTCTTCTTCTTCGTTCACCATTGTCAGGTAAGTGCTTCGTTGCCCTTCTTCTTTCGTTCACTTTTTAACCTCTGCTTCGTTGTTATGCTTTATAATCGTAATGGGTTTGCTTCGTTGTCTCTAAGTTTGTGTGTTTATTGTTGAAGCTAAACTCTGTCTCTGCTATTTTGTTATTGCCTGTGACATTACCTCTATTTTCATGTGTTTTCATTGTTGTGGAGACCTGCATTAGTAAATGTCAATAAAAGTAGTTATATTATCAAAATTATTGAGATAAAGTGTCTCTATCTTTGTTTATTTTAGCTCTAGTTAAAGCTTGTATCTGTGTCTCTGTTCCTTTTACTTTGCTAGAAATATTGTGGATCCTTCTCTGTGTGTGTAATAATATGTATGCTTTACTATAGGATTTCACTTGTTTGGATTTAATGCTTGTCTGGTACCTGTTGTTAGCACACAAAAATCGCTTTTGAAATATTCCCCTTCAAATGAAAATGGAGCTAAGTTTATAAGCTTGAGCTCTACAACTGATTAGCAGAAAAATAGGCAGCTACCCCCACACTAACAACAAACTCTTAAACATGGGTAACAGAAAAACAATAACATAAACAAACTCTAAATCTTTTATTCTAAAATAACTGACTCGGTTGACACTCCCTCCCTTAAACTTTATGCTCACTGCAACAGTTTACGTTAGGTTCTTCAAGCATGCCCAAAGTTCACAGATGCTGGAAACTTTTAACTTTAAATGGGTTTGTCATTATGTCTGCCAATTGCTCTTCCGTGTTACAATAATTTACCTCAATAACACCATCGTTGCATAAATCCCACAAAAAATAAAATCTTACATGAATGTGTTTACTCCTTCCATGTAGAACTAGATTTTTAGACAATGTAATGGTAGAAGCATTATCACAAAATATAATAGTTACTCCTTCCTGGAAGTAGTTTAGATGCTCTAAAATTCTTCTTAACTAAAAGTGACCCAAAAAAAAGTGACCCAAAAATAAAATGAATCAATATGGATTTTTGACCAACCCAACCCGGGCCACCATGTTTAAAAAATAAAAATCTAATACCAAACAAAACTTGAAAAATGTCATAATCCAACACCATATCCATAATTCATAAAATAAAAGTTCAACCCTCATGTCTCAAATTCCATAATCCATCATCTAACACCGTAGTTCTACTTGAAAATACCACAATTATATAATGTTATTTCTGTTGCTATTTTTTCTCTCCTATAATGTTATTTGTTTATGTTTGCATGTATATGGTTGTCAATGTTGCAAACTCATAGGCTCATACTAGCTAACTGGTATGAGGATGTGCATGAGTGAACCGTAGTTCCCCGTTTGAGATTCGACACAAATGGTCATTAAATTAATTAATGTCATCGTTTGTGTTGAATCTTGAATTGTCCGTTTGGACAGTTTGGGATGAACAATTATTTTTTATACGCCACTGTTAGTATGTACAAGTTAGGAGTTATTTTAAAATTTGATAAACTTTCGGTAACTTGTATTTTATGTTGTTCTCTGGGTGCATATTTGGTTGTGGTTGAATTTGATTTGACCACTCTCATTTTATGTACTTAGAGACCAATGCGAAATGCTGCCGAAATTTCATCAAATTTTAAAATAAGTCCTAACCTGTATATATGAATGACGTATAAAAACAATTGTCATGCTGAATGGGTATAAGACCACCACCTTTGTATAAAAAGTGAGGTTGATCATATCACCTTGTAAACAGTTGGTATGGATCGGAGTTGGATAACTGCATCACGCCTAAGTCTGGACTACGAGGGGGGAGTTGAATCATTTATAGAATTTGTTGTTTTAAATGTTATATTAAATATTTGACAGTTTTTTTCCTTGTTTGGACAGATACTCATGGCTGACTAGGATGGACGATCCAGGTCCGACTCATAGGCCAGTGGTTCCTCTGCTCGGAAGAGTAGAGGTGTTACCCAGATGCCAGACGTCGCACTTAGGCATCACCGGGGAGAGAGGCTAGTTGTTGAGATGGATGTCAACACCGGTAGATTCAGTGGACCGCATGCCATGAAGTTTAGCAGTTATCTGGGGGTTGTGGTACGGTCGAAGGTGTCCATCATTATCCCCGACTGGGATAATGTCGAGAAGGTGGTGAAGAACCAGCTATGGAGTGATGTTCTGGTAACTTAGATATTATTTAAGTTTTATTTTAGTGTATTATTTCATGTAACTCTTAATAAGGACTCCTTTATGGACTAACTCCTTTCATGTAGGATTCTTTTGACATACCATCTTCCGACATAGCGAGGAGGAAGGTCCTCGGTATTATGGCTGAGCGATGGAGGTCGTTCAAATCCATACTCACCACGAGGTATATTGAACTTTAAATTCTTAATCAACGCTTCACCAAATTGTACCAATCCTTAGTTTAAATGTACCTTTCATTGTAGGTATGTATTCGGGGACGACCAAGGAAAGTTCCCTGGAGAGAAATATCCATTCATCGATCAGGAGACCTGGGATGCTTTTGTTGCATCTAGACATTCTGCCGAGTTTCAGGTACATTGGTTTTTAGATGATTAAATTATGTATAATTTATACGGCTAACTGTGAATATTTTTTTTCTTGTTGTAGGAGACCAGAAAGAAAGCCAAGGAGACTAGGAAGCTAAATGACTGCCCACACACACTGTCATGTGGGGGTTACCGTAGGTTGGAGGAGCGGCTGGCACAGGAGAGGCTGAGTCAGTGTCAGACTGACACTGGTATTGTGGATCCCCCTTCCCCACCTTCACGCCACGACAAATGGAAGCGGGCTAGGATCAAGAAGACTAGGGAATACACTTCCTCACAGGCTCAGGAGGTTGCCTCACGGATAGTAAGTATTCCCCTTTATATCAGGGTCTGTTTTTCAGTTTACATGAAGGAAGTGAATACTAACTTGTTTGGTTTCAGGATTCCTTGGTTGAGCAATCAACCCAAGGGTCTTTCGTATCCCATGGACGGGAGGATATTTTGACTACCACCATCGGCAGGCCAGAGCACCCAGGAAGAGTGCATGCTATTGGTCGAGGTGTAGGTAAGTGCTAAATAACTCTATGCTTTCATTTTGTTATCTGTTAAACAATCATGGGCTAATCATTCACATTTCACAGGCCTCTGCGCCTATTACGGTGCTCCCGACCCTGCCCCATCCCTTGAGCAAATGGTGGAGCAGAAGGTGGCTGTTGTGAAGGCTGAGTACCAGGAGGAGATATCTAGGATCCACCAGGAGATGGCCCGATTCAGGGAGGAGATGAAGGCCTCACTCAGCCACCACCAGGAGACTACTGCACCAGCTAGCAACCCACAGGTTAGATTCTTTATTTAATTTCCTCAGTTTTATTGTTTGTAATCACTTTATTTCATTGCTGAATAACTTCTGCTTAATGTGTAAATATGTAGGTACGGAAGGTTAGCACTAAGGGGTCGTGCGCTGCGGCTGACCCTGACGATGAGGGGGTCGAGCCACCAGATACCCGTCAATGTGACTTGTTCATTGACGGGTCGGAGAAGCCAGTTGCCACTGGTATGGTGTACAACTTAGGTCCTGTGGTTCACCATCAGACATTACCTGATGGTATGTCCAGGGTCTCGGTTGTGCTCGTCTTCGAGGAGGATGTTGCTGTGCCAGTGGCAACTCAGGAGGTGAAGACCGTCGGTCAGGCGGTGGGCCACTTTCTGATATGGCCCAACAGACTTCTGGTGATTGCCCCTGGACAGGTAAAAACCCTAAACACTAACTAACTTTATTTCCTTGTCAATTATGGTACAAAATGTGATGGTTGTAAATTGTTCAATAGGAACAGACATTGAAGAAGCCAGACCCGGCCAAGGATCCCATCCGGATGCTATGGCGCATCGGGTATGAGCAAGGAGACGACACTGTTCAGGTCCCATGGCAGCCACTAGTGTTCGGCCGTCCTAGTGATTTTCCAGTTTACGTTACACATTCTGATATGTGTGACATTATTTCGGGGACGTCGATGCTAAACGGCTCTATCTTTCAGTTGTGGGAGCTGTAAGTATATCCTTGTTTTGTCCAATTTTTTCATTATACAAGTTATTTGTCGCTAACCATGTCTTAACTTGTTTAGGTTTCTGGCAAAACTCTGTGTGGACTTGGGTTTCCAAGGAACTTACGATTTCTTAGAGCCCTCTCTCATACAGAGGCAAGGAAACACCTCACAGAACACCCAGACATACATCCAGAATTGGATGTTTGAGTCTAGGAAGCCTATATACATGGGCCCCTATCATAAAGGGTAATATTCTATTCCATAATTATTGTCATGAATTTTTGCATTTTGAAGTCTCACTTATCACTGGTAACTGCAGGGCTCACTGGACGCTTCTGGTGATCTGTCCGAAAGACTATCTTGCTCTGTACTTTGATAGTTTGCATCGTACAGCTCCACAAGACCTGAAAGATATAGTAGACTGGTAAGTTCATCCCTAAAAAATAACCACAAATTCGATTACATCATTTTTAGAACTATACAATTCTAACTTATCTTGTGTTTTGTTTGACGTAGGGCGGTGGTTGGATACAATCTACTGATTGGAAACAAGCCCAAAGGAAAAATAGTTCTATGGGTGTACCCAAAAGTAAGTCAATCGTATTCATTCAAATCTTCAGTACATATTTTTTAATTTGTGAATTCACTTATTCTATACTATATGTCCATTGTAGTCTTACAGGCAGAAGGGTACCTACGAGTGTGGCTATTTCGTCATGCACACTATGCTGACCATTGTCCAACATCATTTAGTAGATGGATAGACAGATGTAAGTCTCATCATTTGGACTACTTTTCTACCAATTTCATCAATTTCATGTAATAAATAAAGCTTTTGTTCTAATTGTTTTGTGCATTGTTTGCAGTACTTTAATGACCGGTCATTTTTCCCAAAGGAACTTATAGATGATGTTAGAAGGCAATGGGCCTCACACTTCATTGAAGTTAGGCAAAGCTAGATATAGGATCTTTATTCTTTTATATATGTATCTAGTAGGATTTAGGGTTTACTTTTATTAGATTACATTCAACTTAATTGTATATACTTTCATTTTTTAGGTTGTTATGAATTGATATAGAAAATAAATTGTTATATATATACATACCATTCTTTTGATATAGTGTTATTGTGGCATACTGTATACTGTACTGGTTGTCTGAATGCAGGGTTGGGAAACGATAAAACAGAATCCATATTAAAAAAAAACCTCAGTATTTATTCACGGTTATGGCAACAACCGTGAATATAGACTATATTTATCCACGGTTACTACCATAACCGTGGATATAGATATATTTTATCCACGGTTGTCCATCATAACCATGAATATAAGTATTAAAAGGTTTCAGTTACAAACTACTTATATTCACGGTTATGATGGACAACCGTGGATATAGATGCATTTTATCCACGGTTGTTCATAATAACCGTGAATATAAGTAGTTTATAACTGAAACCTTTTAATACTTATATTCACGATTGTGATGGACAACCGTGGATAAAATGTATCTATATCCACGGTTGTCCATCATAACCGTGAATATAAGTGGATGTAACTGAGACCTTTCAGTTCTTATATTCACGGTTATGCTCGATAACCGTGAATATAAATAGTAAGTTATATTCACAGTTGTTCTTAACCGTGGTTAGATGTGATTTATTACCACGGTTGTTAACCGTGGTTAAAGACCATCATCTACTACCACGGGTGCAACAACCACGGTTCTTTAACTGTGAATAAAGGCCTTTTTTAACCGTGATTATATCCATTTTTTCCACTAGTGAGTGTTCGGCCGTCCCAGTGATTTTCCAGTTTACGTTACATATTCTGACATGTGTGATATTATTTCGGGGACGTCGATGCTGAACGGCTCCATCTTTCAGTTGTGGGAGCTGTAAGTATATCCTTGTTTTGTCCAATTTTTTCATTATACAAGTTATTTGTCGCTAACCATGTCTTAACTTGTTTAGGTTTCTGGCAAAACTCTGTGTGGACTTGGGTTTCCAAGGAACTTATGGTTTCTTAGAGCCCTCGCTCATACAGAAGCAAGGAAACACCCCGCAAGGCACCCAGGCATACATCCAGAATTGGATGTTTGAGTCTGGGAAGCATGTATACATGGGCCCCTATCATAAAGGGTAATATTCTATTCCATAATTATTGTCATGAATTTTTGCATTTTGAAGTCTCACTTATCACTGGAAACTGCAGGGCTCACTGGACGCTTGTGGTGATCTGTCTGAAGGACTATCTTGCTCTGCATTTTGATACTTTACATCAGACAGTTCCACAAGACCTGAAAGATATAGTAGACCGGTAAGTTAATCCCTAAAAAATAAGTACAAATTCGATTACATTATTTTTAGAACTATACGATTCTAACTTATCTTGTGTTTTGTTTGACGTAGGGCGGTGGTTGGATACAATCTACTGATTGGAAACAAGTCCAACGGAAGAAAAGTTGCATGGGTGCACCCAAAAGTAAGTCAATCGTATTCATTCAAATCTTCAATACATATTTTTTAAGTTGCGAATTCACTTATTCTATACTATATGTCCATTGTAGTCTTACAGGCAGCAGGGTACCTACGAGTGTGGCTATTTCGTCATGCACACTATGCTGACCATTGTCCAACAACATTTAGTAGATGGATGGACAGATGTAAGTCTCATCATTTGGACTACTTTTCTACCAATTTCATCAATTTCATGTAATAAATAAAGCTTTTGTTCTAATTGTTTTGTGCATTGTTTGCAGTACTTTAAGGACCGGTCATATTTCCCAAAGGCACTTGTAGATGATGTTAGAAAGCAATGGGCCTTACACTTCATTGAAGTTAGGCGAAGCTAGATATAGGATCTTTATTCTTTTATGTATCTAGTAGGATTTAGGGTTTACTTTTATTAGATTACATTCAACTTAATTGTATATACTTTCATTTTTTAGGTTGTTATGAATTGATATAGAAAATAAATTGTTATATGCATACCATTCTTTTGATATAGTGTTGTTGTGGCATACTGTATACTGTACTGGTTGTCTGAATGCAGGTTTGGGAAATGATAAAACATAAACCATATTAAAAAAAAAACCTCAGTCTTTATTCACGGTTATGGCAACAACCGTGAATATAGACTATATTTATCCACGGTTACTACCATAACCGTGAATATAGATTTTATTTATCCACGGTTGTCCATCATAACCGTGAATATAAGTACTAAAAGGTTTCAGTTACAAACTACTTATATTCACGGTTATGATGGAAAACCGTGGATATAGATACATTTTATCCACGGTTAGTAGCATAACCGTGAATATAAGTAGTTTGTAACTGAAACCTTTTAGTACTTATATTCATGGTTATTCTCGATAACCGTGAAGATAAATAGTAAGTTATATTCACGGTTGTTCTTAACCGTGGTCAGATGTGATTTATTACCACGGTTGTTAACCGTGGTTAAAGGCCATCATCTACTACCACGGCTGCAACAATCACGGTTCTTTAACCGTGAATAAAGGCCTTTTTTAACCCTGATTATATCTATTTTTTCCACTAGTGAGAATAAAGACTTTCAATCCAACCCTAAACAATAGATTATTATATCATATTTTCTCCATCACAATGGGAATGAAAGCCAAAAACCATACAAATATCACATGCTCAGCCAAACAAAAACTATCATTAAAGTTTTGTTGTTCACCAAAACTACCAAGCTAGTTAATACTACTTACCACCCAACCCTTATTAACCACAAATTTAATTGATCAGTGTTTCATTGTAGAAGAACAAAAAGTCAAAACACACATTTTTCATTGCAAAATATTGTTAATACAAGGTTCAGTGAGTATTGCACAACATAAAACTATGAGGGGTAACTATTTGTTTACAACAAATTTTTTGAATCAATAACAGAATTATTTCATTAGTCATCGCTTGAGCTTATTAGAAATTTTAGATAAACTTGTATTCGGGCTTCTAAAACAATTTGACACTGAAAATTTGTTGGTTCTCAAAATTATCATAAGTTTTCCTTCCGCCCAGACAACAATTCAAGTTTTATTGTTCACCAAAAACTACCCAGCTAATTAATACTATTTGCCATCCAACCCCTATTAACCACAAATTTAATTAACCAGTGTTTCACCACAAAAGAACAAAAAGTCAAAACAGAGATTAACCAACCAATGTTTTTAATTCATAATATTGTTAATACTAGGTTCAGTGAAGACGGAAATTGACCAGCCAGGGTTAACTATAATTGTTAACCACACAAACAATGAAGACACAGTTTTACCAGCCAAAAGAGAGCAGAGATCAGAAAATTTTTTTAGCACAACAGACAAAAGAGAAGAGAACTTAACTTACCTAAGAGAGTAAGAGCCGACTGAGGGAGTGAGAGAAGAGGGGCACCGCCGCACCGGTTAGGAACACCATCAAGAGCTGTGATACACCCACGAGCTGACCAGGGAGGGAAATGTAATCACTGATGGGGATGGTTTGGACTAGAAAAATGAAACCAATTAGAGGGGTTCGGTCAGAGTCGAAGAGGCGAAGGGGTTTGGAGGTTCAGAGTTGGAGAGGAGGGGAAAAGGGACCTTGGTGTCAGGGGTTAGGGCTCGAAAAAATGATTGAGGGGAAAGGTTGAGGTGGGTTTACTTATAACTTTTAGCGACAGATAGACATCGTCACTAAAACGGTGGGTATTTTTAGAAAAGTGAAAGATACAACGACGACTATTGACGATCGTTGCTACGATACTAACACTAGCGACGACAACTTCCGTCACTCCATTTAGTGACGGTCACGTGTCGGTCACTAACTAAGGGCAGCTATCAGTTGTTTTTCTAGTAGTGACGAAACTCCCGCCGTCGCTATACTTTGCCTTACAATTAGGGGCGGTATAAGACCGTCGCTAAAATTAAACACTTGGAGGGAAAACATAAAAGGGAGGGAATGAAATCTAGCGACCGTAGTAGTAACGGGGTCACTATTAGCGACAACACATGTACCGTCGCAATGACTTGGCGCCAAAAAGAGGGAAACAAAAAATAGAGGGAACGAAATCTAGCGACCGCACTAGCGACGACGTGTCATTAGTGACGACACTAGCGACGGTGTTAGTCATACTTTTTAGCGATGGGTATATTTGGTCGCTAAATTAGTGACAAAGATATTTTCCCAGTCCCTATTTCCTAGTCGGTCGCAAATTTGGTCGCTACTTAGCGATGACATTGTGGTCGCTATTTTGAGGTGGCTAATTGGGGTTTTTTTAGTAGTGTTCCATTTATTCAACATACGGTTCATTATACCACACTCATCATGTATTTCATCACAAATGTCCATCACATAAGTAACACACTTACATCCACGTACACAATCACATAGAAATCATCACACGTAACAGCTATTGTATAGGCATCATAGTCGCCACACACAATATTCATCATATAACAGTCATCATTTATTTCACCAAACTCATATCATTTGTTTTACCAACAAGAACACGTAATCTACATAATCATTCATGTTAATCGATCAAGCATATATCACTCATTTAATGAACATATTTATCAAACATACATCTCATCGTGCTTATTCAACTCATCATATTTTATATAGACATTCATACCATAACCAACAAGTAATTCCTATGAGTTAACCAAACATACTAAAGTAAATCAAGTAACTCATCCATCGAACAGACACAAATTACTTTATTTAATCAATTCTATATTTTGATTTATTCTCTTAAGACTAATCAGAAGATATTATTGTTTTCCCATAATTATCATATCCACACTAAAGAATATTCTTGTGGATTCATTCTAATTGAGGTATATAACGGTCATGAGTACCTACACATCTAAGCGTAGTATAAGTACATTTATAAGTTATAGGTGTGAGTGTACTCACTAATTATTTATATCTAATTTTAATTAAGTTATTATTTCTGTCAACTAGATAATTTCTCTCGTTTAAATAAACTAATTATATTTAAACTTTATTAATACATCTTATAAATTATTACTAGTCTAAGCTTGTCTAGTCCAACCTTCTTACTTATTTAGTACCTAGTTATCAGTCATATGTATATAGGCTATCTTCTTACTTCCTAACTTGATCTAATCTAATTTTAAAGGACTAAGTTGTACACTTAACTTTAAATACACTAGACCCTTATTTCTTCAAGCCTGTTCATTCCTTAGTTAAATTTATTATTATTCTTAAATGGTTAATTATCCATAATCTAAGTCTAATTTCCTTTTTACTTATCCAGTATGTAGTTACTATATATATATATATATATATATATATATCTCTAATTGCCACTTTTAAACTATATTCTTAGTTATTAACTAATTATCTTAGCTATTCTTAAACCCTTTTGGTGTATCTATTTAACTAATTTTATGTTACTTAATTATGATGCAAATTTTTCTTCTTTCTTTATTATAGTATAGTTGTTAGCTAAGAACATAGTTATTGTCTTAAACAACTAAATCTTGAACTTGGCTTAAAACAAACTCTAAGTCTCATTATTGAAACTTTTATTAAGCCTATCATTTATCTATTAGTTCCTTTTAGCCTTGTATATTAAGTTTTGCTTCCAGGATCTACTTAGTAGTTTATTATTATTGTTATTCATTGCAATATACTAAATCCTCAAAATTCTTAATCCTTATCTTTGTATTTTTATTACCATTCTCGTGACCTCTAAGTATCTATGTATTTCCTTTATCTCAATTATTTATTCTTGAGTTGTTAGGTCCTATTTATTTTTTAGACATTGAGGGTTATTTTTATATTTATTTAGGAAATGTAACAGCTATATTTCGGCTTAATTAACGTTTATCTTGGAAAGTAAATCAGACATTTAATTTTATTACTGCTAACTAAAATAATAAAAATATTAAATGGTGTCGCTTTAATTTAAGGAACTCGTTTATTACTTACAATAATACTAATAATGAAACTAGGAACAAGAGTGGTAGTTTTAATAATAATAATAATAATAATAATAATAATAATAATAATTATTATTATTATAAGGCGACAGGGCCGACCATTATATTTGATAATATAATTGGCAGAATTAAATAAGGAAAATGCTAAGAGTGGCGGCAAAGCCAACCATTATTCTCATTAATATAGTAAAAAATATTTAAGAGTGGCGGAAGAGCCGGCCATTATGCTAATTAGTTATAATAATAAAACTAGTAATAATAATAACAACAACAACAACAACAACGACAATAATAATAATAATAATAATAATAATAATAACAAGAGCGATAATATTGATAATAACAATAATGGTAATCATAAGGCGGCATAGCCGACCATTAAGCTTAATAAAATAACAGGAATTAAATAAAAAAATATTAAGGATTAAGGCGGCAATGCCGACCATTATATTCATTAATTAACAAAAATTTTAAGTAAAGGCAGAAAGTCATAATTTATAATGATAACAAAGAATTACGTAATTTTAGATCTAATTGTCGGATCCTAAAACGAACATTATGGTAGAATTTATGAGAGGTAACGAAATGAGACCCCCTTACCCCATGGTGGGACTCGGTTTGGAGAAAAAAGAGCGATTTGCTGAAATTTCATTAAACACCTCCGATCGTCCACCGATCGTCGTCGATAATTCTCGATCCTAGAAAATGAAACATGCATGGTAAAAAGAGAAAAGAGGTCACGGTTTTGGTTCCAAGGCAGCAAGAAAAAAAACCATCAATTTTTTTTAAAAATAAAAACAGAATTTGTACCTCAAGAATTTAAGGATGATGATCAAGAGAAAATTTACAAAACTTGCCTAGAATAGGCCTAAGAGGCTCACGGTTTTTAGAGGCCCTTCAAGCAAGGAAATGAGGTCTAACTTCAAGAGCCATGCATGCAAATATTTTGAAGAGAGGTGGCTGGATGATGAGGATTTGGTTACAGTTTGGAACAAAAGAAAGAAGAGAAGTAGAAAATGTGGAAGAGTGGAGATGGATGGTGATTATTTTTGTGATGCCGAGACAGAGGGGAAGAGTTTCATTTAATGAAGAATAATTAGGTAAGGAAAATCAAAATTTTGTTTGAAATTGAAAAGAGAATCAACGTGCCAAATTTAATGAATTAGGAATTGTGAATTTTTGTTTGATTTTGAAGGGAAGAAAGAGCATGAGAATTCAATAGAAATTTGGCACATCTGATGAGAAAGTAGCATTAATATGATTTAACCATGGATGTATGCCATGATATAATACCATGTCATGGTTTCTCCTTGTGGGATAAGAAAATCAAGCGGTGGTGTGCAACAAGGAGTGTGGATGTGTAACTCAAGTGGAGGGGCAGGTGTGCTGTGGTGGTGACACCTCACCTCTGAGGTGTCAGATGGTGGTGGCGTTGCCAGAAATTGGTGGCTGAAAAATTAAATTGTTACCCAATGATTTTAGGTGTGCAGAATTTTTAGTAACCAAAAAAGAAAGATGTTAAAAGTAAATCTAGAATAATTTGTGAGGGCCGAATCTCGAAAAGTGCCTGACACAAAACTTTTAGATCTTCTTTTTCCCTTTAAAACGAGATAAAATACACAAAAATCCAATATCGGACGAGGGAGATATGTCCAAAATACGAAACCTGCTCTAGGCTGTGATGGAAATAAAATTGTGAACAAAATAAATTTTTTGGCAAGAATGTGTAATGAATTAGCTTTTAAGTCCTTCATGAAGTTTGTATATATTCCTTTTATCTTTAATTTGATATGTCATTTGCAATAATACAATATCGGTAGCCCGTGATATGGCCAAAATACAACAGGATGCTCTAATCATCTCTAAATCAGGTAAGGCTGCAGAAATAAATTCCTAATTAATTCTCCTTTAAGATTTGACCTTCGTGCCCTATATAAAACTTGTATCTTACTTCGATACGGATCCATAATAAAAAGAACAAAGCAATTCTCATTCCAGAAGAGGGTGATATGCCTATTTTTCTGAAAATAGCCAGCGTGGTGACGTGATGAACAAGGGTCCTCAAAGATATTCAAAACTGTACCGATCTGGGAAGAATTAGGTCTCAATGTCTTTATGAAAAATGTAGATAAGTTTAATATGGAGATTTTGACACTAATTTTGTACAAATCAAAGGTCGTACTAGGAAGTTATGAATTTTTTTGTGAAGCATGTGCAGAGTAAAAACGTGAATGACATGTTTTTAAAATGAATTTACTTAATCCTTGAATTTGGGCATGACGGATAAAGAATTTGGGGTCGAGACCAGAAATAGTAATTGAAGATCTCGTCAAAACAAAGTGAAGAAGACTAGAATTATTCCAATTAAGCATCATGTGAGAAAGTTAGGTTCGAATTGCCAAAGATGTGTAGGTTGAATTTATGAAGAAATGAGGTAGTATCGAAATAAGGTTAATAGAGTCCGAATCAAGTCTTGGACTCTTCAGGAAACAATTCTAAAATGTCAAAATGAGTCACCAGAGACTAACCGTGCCACCGTCGAATACTCTGACATATATGCACGATCAAATGTAGACGATATCGAAGGTTCTGATTGTTCCAGTAAGACCTAATCAATTATTCCCGATCCGCTTCAAGGAAACTCTTCTATGAATAACTTCCATTACAGAGTTATTAGTCTCAGATCAAGTTACTAGAAAAGTTCAACAACAGGGCCCTACAGTATAATACCAGGAAAATCTTTACTATTTTATTATTAAAATATTATTTTACATTATAATTTAATTAAAAACTTAAAAAATATTTTAATATTATATATACATATTTATATATATTTTTGAATAATTATTAATTATTATTATAATTATATATTTTAATTATATCTTTGCTAATTACTCCTAATTAACAAATTAATCTACATACAGTTTACTTAAAATAATAATTTGAATAACAAATCAAGATAAATTGAATTATAAACAATCAATTATCAACACCTACAATATTTTACTAACACTCACATTCACTCATTTCATACTTTACTCTTTTTTTGGTACTCTTTACCTTTCTCAGAAGTCTTCATCATCCTACTACTCCTTCTGTTCTACTCAAACTTAATCATTTGCTCTTACCTCGAACTCTCTTTTTCTCAACATTTCTAATTTCTTATAGTCATTCGGGATCAGGCCGAAGCCTCAATTTCCTCTATAAGACTTATTAGAATACTCTTAGAGATCTTGAGAGTCTAGGCCCTTATTCTAAAAACCAGGGCTATTACATTTATAACCAAATCATTCACATAAAATTAATTTACTTAGAATTCTTCACTAGTTCTTTGTGTAAGATCCCATTTTACTAATTTTACGACATGGTTAACTTGTGCTATACATATATTTTGTGTTTTTATCTTTATTTTTTAAATGATTTAGGCTCTGCTTTTAAATGTTAGTAATGTGTGTGGTCCAGAAGTCATATGTCACCAAAATCAAACAACCCCAAGCATCTCAATAGTTTCAAAATGACTCCAAATGCGCTAATAGTTTAGAAAAATACATTATTATAAAATGGGCCACTTGCTACTGTAACACCCAACATATCGATGGTGGCGGGCGAGAGTGTAACCGAGAAAAGGACAAATGATTAAACAAATAAAAGATAACAATAATACATCATGAGCCATTTTATTATATCATTAAGTTACCTGGTTTTCAAGAACTGTACTGTATTTCTTATTCTTGTGCCTATAATTGTTGTTGTTCTAATAGAGATGCTTGCTGTTAATTTTTATGATGGGCAATCTCTTACTTGTGTCACTCTAACTAATTAGATCATTAACTAAACATCTTGGGGCTTTGTCTTGCTTATCATACAAAGTTGTGCTTAACTCTACTAATCAGGTAGCTATTACTTCAAAACTATGAAATTATTAAGAGTTGAATGGCCAAATGTGAACATATTAACTAGTTTAGGGATTAAGATTTTACAATTAAAATTTGGAGGAACAAAATCAAAGAATATGCAAAATTAAGGGACAAAAAGTGTAATTAAGCAAAAAAAGTATTTTCAAAATAATCTATTTTTATTAAATGCTCTTGATATATAGTAAAAAAATACATTTGAATTTATTGCAATAACATAGTTTTAAAGACATGATAGTAAAAAACTAAATAGTTTTCATCTAAACTTAAGACTCTAACACAATATTTTTATAATTCTCAAAGTAAGTCAAACACACATTTGAAAAAAATTAATTTATTATATTTTCGTAACCTCAGTGCCTCTTTAAACTTTCTAAGTATATATTTAATCATTTCTTGACCCTTGATGCTAGTCCCATGAGTTAACTCATCTAAACTTTTCCTTTTCAACAAAAAGTAATGTATACATCCAATCTAGAAACCCCTTACATCCAAAAAGATATAATTAGTAAACCCCCTCTTTTTAAATCTTATCTTATACCTTTATGAGTTTCTTTTTATGTCATTACAATATTATGCTTTTACAATAACATTTAAGATAATTTATGTTATAATTTAATCCACTCATTTCATATCATTTACAATATTGTTCATTATTTTTGTAATCTTTTGTTTGCCAATTTAATATAGTCAATTTCTATTTTTTAATGTTGATGAACTTTTTAAAAAGCATCATTTCAATGTTATTATCAATTTCATAATATGGCAATGTCAGTGGTTTATATTATTCTATTATATATTTATTTTAGTTTAACAATGTCTTGTTTGTTCTTCATCATCTTTAAATATTTTTTATATAATATCATTATAATTAATAATCTTTGAAAACATATTATTATACCATATAAAAATAAAATAGAATCATATAAATATTTGAAAGTTGTATGCTAGTTTTTGTTATTCTTGATCAAAATTAATGTCATATTCATTTATTATTGAAATGTTATTTGATTAATGTTACTCTTATCAAGATGGTGGAGGCGATTTGTTACCAAAAATATTTTTACTATGTATAGCAGCAAATTGTGTATGTATAATAGAAAAACTTCGTAAACCCTATAAAATTGATGATAAAAAATGTTTCCACAGCCGAGATTCAAACCTGGAATTCATCATCAGAATTTACCTGGTGTGCTACTGTAGACATTTGGAAATGGATTGCCAGATAAATGTTATATATAAAGGACAACTTTGATCCCGTCCTTTGCTACTTTATCATTTTTGTTATCAACTTTAGGTTACATATCTACTAGTTTAGTAAAATTTCACTATAAACCATTATTTTTTATTTACATGAAATTTCTTCTACATATTTGTATATATAAGACAATACTAGTTACCTTTGTCTAACCTTACTTTCTATCCTATTTTTTTGCTTCGTATCATTTTCATTCTCTTTCTTATGAAAACAAAAAGACAATTAATGGTAGGAAGCAAAACACACCCCCTTTGATAGGAAAAGAAACTTGAAAACCATGTAGGAAGAAAAGAGAATGAAAAAATGGCTAATAAGAAAATTTTTAGCTCTAGTGCTTGCATAAAAATGAAAGAAGAAAACCCAATGAAAATAAAAATGTCAAATGTAGAAGACGAAGAAAGTTATGTGTTCACACATAGAAAGTAGGCACAAAACCCTAGAGAATTCCCCTAGGGATCAGGTTGATTATCTCTTTATAATGTATCACTTAGGTTACAATGTGAGCCTAAAGGCCGTATTTATACACTTAGCAAAGTAAAGGAAAAAGAGGGAAACCAAGCCCAAGTCCAGAAATAAATATAACTGCTTCTGATAGGATAATGGAGAATCATTATCTGCTGAATAAATGGAACGAGGGGGTACCGTGGGGCCGCCTCTAACCTAGGGGGAACAGGAGCCCCCTAGTTACGAGCTACAGGCGTAGAGCCGAGCGAAGTGGCTAAGTTCCATGTGAAGATATCTTCATGCTGGGTGTAAAATGAAGGCTTCGCCCGAGTATGTATGAATCGAGTGATCAAATCCGAGTGAATCAAGTAATTAGATCTAAGTGTGTGTATATCAGACGATTTCTGGTCTTGAACTTTTGTTGTTTCTCTGTGAGATGAGCTGAGCCGTACTTATCTCATTTGTTATAGTGGTGGGCCTAGTAAAAAACCTCTCGGGGAAAAACCCAGTAGGAAAAACCTCTCGAGGAGGAAAAAGAGTGTCTCTGTTACCTTCAACGCTAATATATTCTACTATTTCGACAGGCCTCATTAAAACCTCTTGGGGGAAAACCCTGTAACACCCTCTGTTACACCTTAATAAATATTAGAAAAATTCATAATTTTTTTTACTAAAGAAATGATCGTTAAAAGAAAACTATCGGAATAAATTACATACATCATTTCTGAAATACCTCATAAATATTATTAAAACTTTATAAAGTAATTTTACATTCATTGGAAGAAAATAAATATTAAACAATATAAGAAAGAGAGGAAACTCCATGGCCCAGAAGCAGTTACTTAATAACTTTATTTATTCATTGGACCACGATATTCATACCGAGCTCCCTCTCTAGAACGTACTATATTTACTGCCAAGATTCTTCGATCCTTCCCTCTGAACCATCAATTTAAAACATATGAAACAAAAACACGGAGAAAGGAGTGAGAAACAGAATATAATATTCTTGAATAAGACATAAGCAACAAAGCGTTTCCATAAACCAATACATAATAATATCAGTCACAATCACATACATAATCAATTATGAATGCATGAATATTATGCGATATCTTTATCATATCTTACCTATATATTTGGGTCCTTAAATTTTAATTTGCACTGGGCCAACCAGGAGTTTACACTGTTCCATAAGTCCGGATAATAATAATATGAACAGCTCAACTGGTATGGAAACACTTAGAGACTAGTCAGATTGAGAAAGTTTTTATTGTGAAAGTACCCGACACTAGGGAGCTACCCCAGGTCCCCTGAAGCACCCTTTCACACCCTCTCATCCCAAGGCTCGTAATTAAGCCTCCTCTAATGTATCCTCGGTTTCTATAATCCGTCCCCAGACAATATCATTTTGTTTCACTTTAATGGTTTATGATACATGAACTACTTGCGTATTTAATTGGTTAAGGCTTTTAGAAACTCAATTATTAAATACCTTAAAGGTTTACAACATCATTTCAATAAACTGTACATTTTCTCAATTCTCTGAATTTCTGTCCCACAGAAATAAATTTGGTACAGTTTTCAAATCTCATTGAAATTGAGTTTCTAAGCCTTAAATATCTCAAAACTTTCTTATATAAAACTTTACATAATCTTTCTCAAATTGAATCTTAACAAGATCAAATTCTCAATTATTTCCAAATATCTTTGGTTATTAAGTTGGAAAAATAAAATAATCTTCTTTTGAAAATTTTATTTTATTAAAAGAGAATAATCTTTAAATCATTAACGAAAAATACTTAAAATTATAAAATTTTTCTTTAATTCAAGATTTAATTATCTCAATTTGTTATAAATTAATTTTCATAAAATGTCTTCTTTCTAAAATAAATACTAATTTTTTTATTTTAAATATTGAAAGTAAAATTAATAAAAATAATTTCTAAGAAGAAAAGATTTAAAGTAATAAAAATTTAAAGAGTAAGGTAAGAAAATTCTTACTGAGTTTTAGCTTTCCGTCATGCTCGCTATATGCTCAAACTCCACATCACAAAATCATCAATCAAAATCAAGCATTATCAATCATAACTAAATATCATCAATCACATCAAATATTATTAATCACAATTAAATATCAATCAAAATCAAATATTATCAATTATAAACAATTCAAATAAATTAAATATCACTCATAAATGTAATTCAATTCTTAATGGTTATTTAGATTAATAAGATTGATTTTGAGTCTTTATAGTCAATTCCTCGCATGGGTCTATGTAGGTCCACATAGTCCAATCCTCGCATAGGTATAGTTCAGTCCATATAGGTCATAATAATTCAAGTCCTTGCATAAGTTCAGTCCAGTTCGCATAGGTTATCCAAGTATTTGTATAGGTATTTTAGAGTTAGTTACATCAGATATTTAATATAAATTTTATTATAAATTTTAAGTTAAAAAGTTAATATTTTAAAATAATAATATTATTAAATTTAAAAGGAGTAGGGGACTCCTCCCATTATTCTTATGTCTTTTCATATTATATTCTTATCTCACTTCCCCTTACCTCTTGTATACTAATTCGTTATTGAAAATCCGTACGCACCTCGTCTCTGAGTTCTAAAACATATCAATTTCATTTTAATATAGTTACAAGATGAAAATTAAGATTACTACTTAAAGCAGAAATGGTAAATTTTAAATAATAAATAGTGATTAGTGATTAGTGATTAGTAAATCATGAATAGTAATAGTAAATAGTAAAACGTGAATAGTAACAATAAATAGTAAATTGTGTATAGTAACGGTAAATAGTAAATCGTGAATAGTAATAGTAAATAGTAAAACGTGAATAGTAAAAGTAAATAGTAACAGTAAATAGTAATTTACTATTTGAATAATAACTTTCTATTGAAATAGTAATTTACTATTAAAATAGTATTTTACTATTTAAAATAGTAACTTAAAATAATATTATTTTTAGTATAATAATATATTTTTAAAAACGATATGAAAATAACCTTAAAAAATATAAAAAATTTTAGCAGAACCTTCTTCCAAAAAAAATTATTTCTCTGTCTTACTTCCACCACTATCTCACTAGCACTATTATATTGAGAAAAGTTAATCTGAAATTGTGAATTCTAAAGAAGAATTCCTTCGGTATTTATAGGAAGGAAAATTACTATGTATTTCATTATTTTAATATAAAAGTACTGTGTATTTTTTGAAAATTCAATCCTAGTTACTGTGCACCTTTTGAAAATTTCGTACATGCACAGTGTTTTACATAATAAATGTCAGCTGAATTATTAAGCCAAGTAGTAACCTTTCACTCGGTATATTTTAAATATTCAAAATCAGTCCTTTTTGAAATTTAGCGATATTATATCAGTCCCCACTAATTTTATATTAAGTAATATAAAGTTTAAATTTTAAAAATCCAGAATTTTCTATTAAAAAAATTTATTGAAACGTTCCTGATTTTTTTACGATTGGTAAAAATCAAGATTTTTCTCAAACCGATCATTTTTAGATAAGTCTACTTGAAATAGATTTTAGAAAATTTTTTTATAATTTAAATTCTCTTTCTTATAAATATTTTTAATTTTACGTCACTTTATATAAATTTAAAATTATTTAAAAATATTATTTTATTAAATTAATTCAAAAATTCCAAAAAAATTCCAAAAAATCATAAATAATACGTAGAGTAAAAAGTTCTAAAGAACTATAATTTAATTCCTTCAAAATTTTAATATAAAAATAAAAATATGGGTGTTACAACTCTACTCCCCTTAGAAAAATTTCGTCCTCGAAATTTACATTATTCAGTAAAACAAATAGGGATGAGACTCTTTCATCTCAGTTTCTAGTTCCCATGTAGCATCTTCCCCTCTTGTTTCACTCCAAATGACCTTTACAAGTAGAATTGTCTTGTCCGTTAGCTGTTTTATTCTTCTGTCAGCTATTCTGACAGGTGGTGCATCATATATAAGATTATCTTTAACTATTTGGTAGGCAAGAGAACTAACTTTATAAATTATTTGATATGGACCAATAAATCTAGGAGTTAGTTTTCAAGATTTCATTGCCCGACTGACCCCAGTAGTAGGTGTGACTTTCAAGAATACATGATCACCTTCTTGAAATTCGAGCGGCTTCCTTCTTTTGTTATAGTAACTTTTTTACCTGCTCTGTGTTGCCTTCATCTTTTCTTGAACTATTTTGATTTTATTCATGGTTTGTTGTACCAACTCTGGTCATAGCATCAAGTTTTCACCAGTCTCAAACCAACATAGCGGGGTCCTATATTTTCTTCCATATAATGCTTCAAAAGGTGCCATGCCAATGCTAGCATGAAAACTGTTGTTGTAGGTGAACTCCACATATGGTAAGAATTGATTCCAACTTCCTTTATGCTCTAACACATAAGCTCGTAACAAGTCTTATAGAGATTGGATTGTTCTTTCTAATTGTCCATCTGTTTGAGGATGATATGCTGAACTTAGACGTAGTCTTGTTCCCAAAGCCTTGTGTAAGCTCTTCCAGAATTGTGATGTAAAACGAGGGTCTCGATCAGAAATGATACTTGATAGAATTCCATGCAATCTCACAATCTCCTCGATGTATAACTTCGCCAGCTTCTCCATAGAGTAACAAATATTAATGGGAATAAAGTGGGCAGATTTGGTTAATCTATCAACTATTACCCATATTGAATCGTGTCCTAATGGTGTTTTGGGTAAAGAAGTCATAAGATCCATGGTAATGCTATCCCATTTCCATTCTGGTATTTCCATTGATTGTAGCATTCCAGGGGGTTTTGATGTTCCACTTTAACCTTCTGAAAAATTAGACATGCAGCCACGTACTCTGCCACCGCTTTCTTCATTCCAGGCCACCAAAATAACCTCTTCAAATCTTGATACATTTTAGTAGCTCCGGGATGAATGCTCATATAACTTTTGTGGCCTTCTTCTAGAATTACGTTCCTCAACTCCTCTTGATCAGGGATACACACTCGATCTTTATACCTCAGCAATTGGTCATTTCTTACATTGAATTCGACTTCTTTTCCTTATTTCAAGAGTTCTTTCTTCTCTTGCAGGAATTCATCCTCTCGTTGAGTCTCTAAAACTTGTCCCAGGAATTCACTTGTCACTTGCAACGCTCCTAATCTGTAGCTGTTAGCATTAACCTTTACTGCTAGATTCAGATCTCTGAAGTTCTCTATCAATTCCAGCTCTTTAATCATCATTGTGGATGCATATAGAGACTTTCGACTCAAAGCATCAACTACTATGTTCGCTTTCCCAGGATGGTATTGCAATTCAAAGTCGTAATCCTTTAAGAACTCCATCCATCTCCGTTGCCTCATGTTTAACTCCTTTTGGTCGAATAAATACTTGAGACTCTTATGATTACTAAACACATCGAATGTTGCACCGTATAGATAATGCCTCCAAATCTTTAAGGCAAAAACTACAGCGGCTAACTCTAAGTCATGGGTAGGGTAGTTAATCTCATGTTGCCTTAATTGGCGCGACGCATAGGCTACAACCTTCATGTCTTGCATGAGTACACTTCCTAGTCCTTGCTTAGATGCATCACAGTAAACTTCAAAACTTCGACGTGGATTAGGGAGTACTAACACCAGCGTAGAATTAAGTCGATCTTTCAGCTCTTGAAAACTATTCTCGCATTGTGTCGTCCACATAAAAGGTTGTCCTTTCCGTGTTAGCTTGGTCAGTGGGTATCCTAACTTTGAAAATCCTTCAATGAATCTCCTATAGTATCCAGCTAAGCCCAAGAAACTTCTAATCTCAGTGATCGTGGTTGGTCTCTCCTATTTTAAAACTGCCTCCACCTTGGAAGGGTCTATAGCTATTCCTCCTTAACTAATTACGTCCTAAAAAGTTCACTTTTTCCAACCAGAATTCACACTTCGACAGCTTTGCATACAGTTGTTTCTTTTTCAGGATTTCCAACACAATCTTCAAGTGTCAACATGTTCTTCTCTGCTTTTAGAGTACACTAATATATCATCAATGAACACTACTACAAATTTATCTAGATATGGATGAAAAATCCTATTCATGTAATCCATGAATACGGCTGGTGCATTAGTTACACCAAAAGGCATTACTAGATATTCGTAATGGCCATAGTGTGTTCTAAAAGCAGTTTTCAGTACATCTTCTTTTTTCACCCTTATTTGATGGTATCCATACCTCAAATCAATTTTGAAGAACACCGTGGCACCACGCTGTTGATCCATTAAGTCGTCAATCCTTGGAAGAGGATATCTGTTCTTGATTGTCACCTTGTTCAGTTGCCGATAATCTACACACAACCTCATGCTGCCATCCTTTTTCTTAACCAATAACACCGGTGCACCCCAGGGGGATACACTGGGTCGTATAAACTGCTTCTCTATCATTTCTTTAAGTTGTTTCTTTAACTCTGCTAATTCTAAAGGTGACATTCGGTATGGTGCAATTGAAATGGGTCCAACTCCAGGTACTAGATCAATGGAGAATTCCACATCTCTTTCTGGGGGTAAACTAGGGATATCTTCAGGAAAAACATCAGGAAATTCACACATAACCGGTAGATTTTTGATTTTTGATTCTTGCTCTCCTTTCGTTGAAAGCAATAGCATGAATCCTTGAGCCCTTCCTTCTAAAGAGGCACTCACTTGGTTGGCGGTTAGAAATCTCAAATCCTCAAGATTCAAATTCACTGGTTCTTTAAACGTTATAGTTTTATTATGACAATCTATTAGAACATGATTGTCAGACAACCAATCTAGCCCAATAATAACTTCTAAGCCAGAAAGGGGTAAACAGAAAAGATTAGCCTTAAAGTCCCTACCATCTATGACAATAGGGCATTTCCAACAGGCTTTAGAAGTGACAATGGGATTGTTTGCAGGAGTATGTACAGATAAGTCAAATGGCAGTTCTATCATAGGTAATTTTAGTTTTTCTACACAGTCATTGGCAATAAAGGAATGTGATGCACCTGAGTCATACATAATAGTTAAAGGAATCTTATTAATGATACACTTACCTTCCACCATGGAATCAGAATGAGATGTTTCTTCTCTGGTGATTGCAAAAACCTTTCCTTTCGCCTTTGGCCTTCCCACTACATTGTGTGCGCCTCCTTGAGTATTTATGCTTGTACTCACACCTTCAGGGTTTTCCCTCTTCATCTTTGGACAATCCTTGATGTGATGACCTGGTTTGTTACACTTAAAGCAAACATAAGTGTTTTTAGGATAATCCTTTTTCAAATGGGGTCCTCCATAGATAAAACATTTAAAATTTAGTGCAGATGTCGGGTAATAGCTTCCAGTTGAAGCTTAGGGTCTGTTAGGAACAGATGCTGCTCCAAACCGACGAAATGGCGCTTGGTAAGGCTTATTTCTCTTGAAGTCTCTTCTTTGGTGATGGTGAGGTCCTCCACTTCTCATTTCTCCCACCTTGTGAATGGGCTCATGACTTCTGGTCTTTCTATCCTTATGATCCCCTTCAAAGATCCTGCAGCGATTTACCAATGTAGAAAATTCACGGATTTCCAGCATTCGTATAGCTTCTTTAATTTCTGGCCGCAATCCATTTACAAACTTTACGTACTGATCACCTTCGTTAGTAGCATCATTATAATGAGAATGAAAATGAGACAGCTCTTCAAACCTGGATGCGTACTCTCCAACGGTCATATTTCCTTGGGCCAGTGACAGAAATTCGAATTGTCTTTTCTCTTTAACATCAGCTGGAAAGTATTTCTCTAGAAACATATCCTTGAAATGATCCCGAGTGATCTCCATGTCGTTGACTTCAAATTGTCTACGCATGTTACCCCACCAATGTTCGGCATCCTCAGATAAGGCATAAGTAGCGAAGACTACCTTATCAGCTTTATTACATTGCAATGCTCGAAAGATCTTCTCTATCTCTTGAATCCAGGTTTGTGCTCCATCAGGGTTATATCCTCCCTTAAAACGAGGTGGATTGTGCTTTTCGAATAAGTCCAGCCTTCTCAAGGCATCGTTACCTTGACCTTCACGTGCTTCCATTGCATTGATTAAGCGTTCTACAACTCCAACAAGATCGTTTCCGCCCATTAGTTTCCTGTTTCACAGTAACTGAGATTTGTCACGTCCATCACAGTTACTACTAAGTCAGATATTCTATTTTCTATTACCTACATAGAGTTTACAGATAAAGGAAGATAGACTTTTTCCCTAGGCCTATTGGATTAACTGCTCTGATACCACTTTGTAACACCCTCTGTTACACCTTAATAAATATTAGAAAAATTCGTAATTTTTTTTTACTAAAGAAATGATCGTTAAAAGAAAACTATCGGAATAAATTACATACATCATTTCTGAAATACCTCATAAATATTATTAAAACTTCATAAAGTAATTTTACATTCATCTGAAGAAAATAAATGTTAAACATTATAAGAAAGAGAGGAAACTCCATGGCCCAGAAGCAGTTACTTAATAACTTTATTTATTCATTGGACCACGGTATTCATACTGAACTTCCTTTCTAGAACGTACTATATTTACTGACGAGATTCTTCGATCCTTCCCTCTGAACCATCAATTTAAAACATATGAAACAAAAACACGGAGAAAGGAGTGAGAAATAAAATATAATATTCTTGAATAAAACATAAGCAACAAAGAATTTTCATAAACCAATACATAATAATATTAGTCACAATCACATACACAATCAATTATGAATGTATAAATGTTATGTGATATCTTCATCATATCTTACCTATATATGTGGGCCCTTAAATTTTAATTTGCACTGGGCCAACCAGGAGTTTACATTGTTCCATAAGTCCAGATAATAATAATATGAACAGCTCAACTGGTATGGAAACACTTAGAGACTAATCAGATTGAGAAAGTTTTTATTGTGAAAGTACATGACACTAGGGAGCTACCCCAGGTCCCTTGAAGCACCCTTTCACACCCTCTCATCCTAAGACTCGTAATTAAGCCTCCTCTAATGTATCATCGGTTTCTATAATTCGTCCCTAGACAATATCATTTTGTTTTACTTTAATGATTTATGATGCATGAACTACTCGCGTATTTAATTGGTTAAGGTTTTTAGAAATTCAATTATTAAATACCTTAAAGGTTTACAACATCTTTTCAATAAACTGTAGATTTTCTCAATTCTCTGAATTTCTGTCCCACAGAAATAAATTTGGTACAATTTTCGAATCTCATTGAAATTGAGTTTCTAAGCCTTAAATATCTCAAAATTTTCTCATATAAAACTTTACATAATCTTTCTCAAATTGAATCTTAACAAGATCAAATTCTCAATTATTTCCAAATATCTTTACTTATTAAGTTGGAAAAATAAAATAATTTTCTTTTGAAAATTTTATTTTATTAAAAAAGAATAATCTTTAAATCATTAACCAAAAATACTTAAAATTATAAAATTTTTCTTTAATTCAAGATTTAATTATCTCAATTTGTTATAAATTAATTTTCATAAAATGTCTTCTTTCTAAAATAAATACTAATTTTTTTTATTCTAAATATTGAAAGTAAAGTTAATAAAAATAATTTCTAAGAAGAAAAGATTTAAAGTAATAAAAATTTAAAGAGTAAGTTAAGAAAATTCTTACTGTAGTTTTAGCTTTCCGTCATGCTCGCTATATGCTTAAACTCCACATCACAAAATCATCAATCAAAATCAAGCATTATCAATCATAACTAAATATCATCAATCACATCAAATATTATTAATCACAATTAAATATCAATCAAAATCAAATATTATCAATTATAAACAATTCAAATAAATTAAATATCACTCATAAATGTAATTCAATTCTTAATGGTTATTTAGATTAATAAGATTGATTTTGAGTCTTTATAGTCCATTCCTCACATGGGTCCATGTAGGTCCATATAGTCCAATCCTCGCATAGGTATAGTTCAGTCCATATAGGTCATAATAATCCAAGTCTATGCATAGGTTTAGTCCAGTTCGCATAGGTTATCCAGGTATTTGCATAGGTATTTTAGAGTTAGTTACATCAGATATTTAATTTAAATTTTATTATAAATTTTAAGTTAAAAAGTTAATATTTTAAAATAATAATATTAAATTTAAAAGGAGTAGGGGACTCCTCCCATTATTCTTATGTCTTTTCATACTATATTCTTATCTCACTCCCCCTTACCTCTTGTATACGGATTCGTTATTGAAAATCTGTGCGCGCCTCATCTCCAAGTTCTAAAACATACCAATTTCATTTTAATATAGTTACAAGATGAAAATTAAGATTACTACTTAAAGCAGAAATGGTAAATTTTGAATAGTAAATAGTGAATAGTAAGTAGTAAATCGTGAATAGTAACAATAAATAGTAAAACATAAATAATAACGGTAAATAGTAAATCATGAATCGTAACAGTAAATAGTAAATCATGAATAGTAATTATAAATAGTAAAATGTAAATAGTAAAGGTAAATAGTAATAGTAAATTAATAGTAAATAGTAATTTACTATTTGAATAATAATTTACTATTGAAATAGTAATTTACTATTAAAATAGTATTTTACTATTCAAAATAGTAACTTAAAATAATATTATTTTTAGTATAATAATAGATTTCTAAAAATGATATAAAAATAACCTTAAAAAATATAAAAGAGAGGTATCCTTACCTTAAGATTTTAGCAGAACCTTCTTTCAAAAAAATTGATTTCTCTCTCTTACTTCCACCACTATCTCACTAGCACTACTATATTGAGAAAACTTAATCTGAAATTGTGAATTCTAAAGAAGAATTCCTTCGGTATATAGGAAGGAAAATTACTATGCATTCCGTTATTTTAATATAAAAGTACTGTACATTTTTTAAAAATTTAATCCTAGTTACTGTGCACCTTTTGAAAATTTTGTACATGCACAGTATGTTACATAGTAAATGTCGGCTGAATTATTAAGCCAAATAGTAACCTTTCACTCGGTATAATTTAAATATTTAAAATCAATCCTTTTTAAAATTTAGCGATATTATATCAGTCCTCACTAATTTTATAATAAGTAATATAAAGTTTAAATTTTAAAATTTTGAAATTTTCTGTTAAAAAATTTATTGGAATGTTCCTGATTTTTTTACGATTGGTAAAATCAAGATTTTTCTCAAACTGATCATTTTTAGATAAGTCTACTTGAAATAGATTTTAAAAAATTTTCTTATAATTTAACTTCACTTTCTTATAAATATTTTTAATTTTAAGTCACTTTATATGAATTTAAAATTATTGAAAAATATTATTTTATTAAAATAATTCAAAAATTCCAAAAAATCATAAATAATACGTAGATTAAAAAGTTCTAAAAAACCATAATTTAATTCCTTTAAAATTTTAATATAAAAATAAAAATAGGGGTGTTACAAACCCAGTGGGAAAAAACCCCTCGAGTAGGAAAAATAGTGCCTTCATTAAATTTGTCTATAATATAAAAAATGATATGCTTTCAAATCAGACGTTTCTCACTCGGTATGGTTCCTCCTATTTGTCTGGTGGAGATTTATAACTTGATGTAGACTATGCCTCGCTTCTCTATGTCAATGTTTAAGTTTTCTTGGTTCTTCATCGTACGATGTTTTTCTAAGGAAGGGTCTCCTGGTTTTGTCACGAGAATTTGCAGTTGGAGCGACTTGGTAATTGCGTACTTTAACATATTTTTAAGTTTTGAGAATCGCTTCCCAGGCAAGCATGAACTGGAACCAGCCCCTCGAACGAGGTTTCCCTGGTGTCGACTGGTGGATTATCACTGATTCCGAATGAGCGCTTCCGAGTGAGTGACTCCAAATGAGTGGTTCCGAGTGAGTGACTCCGAATGAGTGGTTCGAAGTGAGTGACTCCGAATAAGTGGTTGCGAGTGAGTGACTCTGAATGAGTGGTTGCGAGTGAGTGACTCCGAATAAGTGGCTGGGAGTGAGTGACTCCGAATGAGTGGTTCGAAGTGAGTGACTTCGAATAAGCGATTCCGAGTGTGGTAGGGCTTAGCCTTGTCAAGTGGGGAGTTCTGTTACTTGGAACCCCCTCGTGCTATTTGGTAAAAGTGTGTGCGTGTTACTCGAGTATTCCGTTTCTTCAACGTATGAAAGTCGTTCACTGAGTAAGTGTATGTTACTCAGGTCTTAGCGTATTAGGCTTAACGTTACCTTCTGTAATGTAGGTTTTTGAAATGGCCGAGAGCTCGTACTCGGGCTTGCCTTCGAGATTACCGAGAGCTCGTGCTCGGGTTTGTCTTCAAGACTACTGAGAGCTCGTGCTCGGGTTTGTCTTCAGGATTGTCGAGGGCTCGTGCTCGGGCTTAAGTACATCGTATTTGTTGAGGGATCGACTCCGCGCTCGGGCTTTTATTCAAAATTGGGGAGAGCTAGTGCTCCGGCTTGCCATTAAGATTGCTGAGAGCTCGGTGTTCGAGCTTATCTTCAAGATTACCGAGAGCTCGTGTTCAGGCTTATCTTCCAAATTGCCGAGAGCTCGTGCTCGGGTTTGTCTTCAAGATTGCCGAGAGTTTGACTCCGTACACGGATTTTAGCACTTAACCACTTTTCAGGTTTCACAACATATGTACCAAGGGATTCAAGCCTTTAAAACTGTACCGAGGGATTGGATCCGCGCTCGGGCTTTACTTGAACGGATTCACGCCTTCAAAACTATGCCGAGGGATTAAATCTGCGCTCGTGCTTTACTTGAACGGATTCAAGCCTTCAAAACATGTATCGAGGGATTAAATCCGCGCTTAGGCTATACTTGAACGGATTTAAGCCTTCAAATTATGCCGAGGGATTGGATCCGCTCTTGGACTTTACTTGAACGGATTCAAGTCTTTAGAACGTGTGCCGAGGGATTAAATCCGCGCTCGGGCTTTACTTGAACGGATATAAGCCTTCAAAACTTTCCCGAGGGATTGGATCCGCGCTCGGGATTTACTTGAACGGATTCAACCCTTCAAAACTGCGCCGAGGGATTGGATCCGCGCTCAGGCTTTACTTGAACGGATTCAAGCCTTCAAAACTGCGCCGAGGGATTGTATCCGCACTCGGGATTTACTTGAACGAATTCAAGCCTTCAAAACATGTGCCGAGGGATTGGATCCGCGCTTGGGCTTTACTTGAACGGATTCAAGCCTTGAAAATGTGTTCCAAGGGATTAAATCCGCGCTCGGGCTTTACTTGAATGGATTCAAGCCTTCAAAACATGTGCCGAGGGATTAAATCCGCGCTTCGGCTTTACTTGAACGTATTCAAGCCTTCAAAACTATGTCGAGGGATTAAATCCGCGCTCGGGCTTTTAAGTGCATATTGCCAAGGGGGTCGATTCTCATGTCTCGGACTTTAAGTGTATATTGCCGAGGGGATTGATTCTCACACCTCGGTCTTTAAGTGCACTATGTTTTTTGACTGAATAATGTTTTCCGCGCAATCTTGGAAGTTCGGAGCATATGTCTTAGGTGAAAACAGTGTATCTATGAAGTAGTTTGGAGCTCTGTCCCGATTCATATTAAGGAATTTGTTACACTAGGCAAGGATCTCAACCCTGATTCTTGATGACAACTTTTTAATCTTGACAGAGGTTGATGATGGAGTAAAGGGGTTGGTAGAAGAGAAATGTGGTGAGGTTCAGATGAATTAATGAACGGGTCAAATGAAGGTAACAGATTCATTGATGCTCACTGTAGAACACATCCTTTAGATGGTTTCTTCACAGAAGGTCCGACTTAAGCAAGGGATGTAATACATATTTTGTGGTAATTCCATGATCTTTAATGAAGAGATTACAGAGCATAGCTTATATAGTTCCCAATGTTAAGAGCGCATTGGAGGGCCTGGTTCTGGAAAGAGTATGGTTATTGGTGATGTTTGCTGATTTTCAACCCGAGTCTGAGAATTTTGTAGGCTCTGAACAGTCTGGTACTAGTCTGGTACTACATTTACAAACGAGAATTTAAGGGTTTCATGTTGGAAGCAGACGGTGATATCGTGTGGTTCAACTGTTGGCTTTCATGCTAATCCAGCCGTTATATACTTCACTGTTACTATAATTTCCTCTAGTTCAAGTTCCAAGCCAATAAATAGTATGGACGTGGGAACACCAGGAAGGTGTTGAGGTTGAGGCAAACACCAGGAAGAAGAGGAGGAGTGAGGGAACCGAGCGAGTAACATGCTTCGGGTGAAGATGATGATCGAGAATACGGGTACCACACGGTGAGGAGGGGGGAACCGGGATTCCACACACTTCCTTCGGAAAAAGAGAGAGAGAGGGTTTGTTAACGTAAAAAGAAAAAAACCACAAGAAGTAATTGAGGTTTACCGGCAGTGCTTGAGATAACTAATATTTATAAATAGTCAAGTTTAAGGAACAAATGTAATTTAAACTTATCTGGTAAATAAGCCTGGGCCGAAGACAATTTTTGAAGAGATGGATGAAAAGTGTCTTTTCTGCCAGCCACTGTTTGGAGGAAGAAGTGCTTGAAGAGTGCGTGGTTTTGCTCTGTCCAAGTAGGTGTAGACGCGGTAACCGCCAAGGAAGTTGGTGAAAGGTATGAAGGTGTCGTCAAGAACGTTGAGTTTTCGACCTTGTCGTTGAAGAAGGACCGAGAAGGAGACGGTGCCCAACAAGGTAATGACGCGTGGGTCGGAGGAGATAAGTGGGTCCGGGGGCATGTTGGTTAATCTCGGAAAGCCATGTCGTGCCCTCTTTATCTTTATCCATTCGGTTTTAATTAGCTATGCCTCAATCAGGTATGGTTTTGGCTCCTCTTGGATACACTACTATTGCGCCCCAAGGTAGTCCAGTTTCAACGAGATGAGAAAAGCCTAGAAACTCATGGTCACCACCACTCCTTTATAACCGCACATGAATTAGGAGGCATAATTAAGGAGATGTGAGAAAAGGAATGATTTGTATGGTTGCGCATGGACTAGCCTCGAAAATGGTATTATCCAATTTGATATGTATTGAAATCCAACGAATAAAATCCGTGAGTAAAATCCGGGCAAATGTACTAAAAATAGGAACCGAAATTCGTATACCATGTTAGCATTCATGTGTGAACGAAATCTGATCAGTATATTAGCATTTATCTACAACAATAAATTAGAAGATAATTGACGCAAATAATTAACGCAAATATAATTCACGTGCCTCAGATTTGCAAGAAATTAATTTACATAATTAACCGTTGGAGGAAGTCAATTTTCGAAATTAACAATCAACTTTCAAGTTAGAAGAAATCAATTTAAGGCCGAATGTAAATCAAATTTAATACGTACAGGGAATTGAAATCTGAATGACCACAATTTGTAAATTTAGCGCATAACAGCAATTGTGAAACTTGAGACTGGATGAAATAAAAATTGAATGACCGAAGAGTTCTCATTTTGAAATGCTAATTGACATTGCATTTGCTATAAGACAAAATTGACCAAGGAAATTTCAGTATCGTGATTTTGAATTGTTAACAGGAATTTGCAATTGAAAAAGACAAATTGGTGCAATTGACGAGTTAAAAGAAGTTTTCAAAGAAGAATCAGATTGAGCACATACAATAATGGCATAAATAAGTTGCGGTGGAGGGGGTAAGTGACCATAATCGTCGATTATCAATTTAACTCTCTCTGAACTTTGCATTTTTTATATTGGCATTTGCGAAATATAAATCGGTATTTGGAGTCATATATCATTTGAATATTATCGCATACATTTAATTAATTGTGGAAAGGTGAGAATTAAGTTTAGTGAAAATTGAGAGCACAAAGGTACTTATCTAAAAAGAGTGTAGATTACAGAGTCCCGAGTCGTGATTCTTCAAATGTTTGAAATGTTGATTCAACCGCTTAATTCTAACGATGAAGTCGAGACATAGGAGGTGGTGAAGATGAGGGGGATGATGTGGGTGGAGATCCCCTTACCTTCTCGGAAGAGATTGACTCTTTTTTGTTTTGGGGATTGTGAGTAGGAACTGTTTTACAGGGCCCCACGGTGGGTGTTAACATGTTCACACATAGAAAGTAGGCACAAAATTCTAGAGAATTCCCCTAGGGATCAGGTTTATTATCTCTCTATAATGTCTCACTTAGGTTACAATGTGAGCCTATAAGGCGTGTAACATCCCAAAAATTTCAATCTCATGTATAATCATCTTAAATCTAGATCATTAATGATATTACCCAGTTATATTAACTTTCTACATAAGTTTAGCTGCGAATTGAAGCTTCTTTTGATTCGTTCAAGTAGTTTTCTATAGTATTAACCTCTGGTAGCACTCTGATTGGAACATTACCGAGTAAAATGTTAGTGAGCAAGAAATTCCGAGTGAAACAGGTCAGAAATAAGACTTTCCGAGTGAATAAAAGATCTGTTTCCGAGTAAAGGTTGAAAATTCCGAGTAAAGATTGAGAATTCTGAGTGAAGGTTGAAATTCCAAGTGAAGGCTATGTTGTCCGAGTAAGACATGACCGAAGGAGCCACTACCGAGTGGAGTCCTGGCCTCGGAGACATTTGGAGTGAAGTGTGTTCGAGAGAACCACTTCTGGGAAAGTTCCGAGTGAATTGCCTTCGAATAACTCGTTTCCGAGTCAAACGTCTTCAAATGACTCGTTTCCGAGTCAAACATCGTCAAGTGTCTCATTTCCGAATGAAACTTCTCCGAGTACAATGTTTCCGAGAGAAGTACATCCAACCGAAGGAAAACTCATGTCCGAGTAGTGAAATTCTGAGTGGGTTAGCTCAGAGTTGAATGTAACTTTCCTGACGCCGACTGAAATATATACCGAGTGAGTCATTAGGTGAAATACTTCTGGAACAGAGAAAGGTTGACTCCGAATGACCTCAGTTATAACATTTTCGAGTGACAAATTTTGAATGATCCTTTCAGTCATATGAATTCCGAGTTATGCACTTCTCGAGAAAAGTATTTTCGAGTGAAGAAAGATCTCTAAGTACTTTCGGGCGAAAGATGAGTCGGATTTGTAATAATGTTACCGAGTGGAAAACTGAGAGAGATGAGTCGGCTTTGTATTGATGTCGCCGAGTGGAAAACCGAGCGAGAGGAGTCAGGTTTGGATTGATTCTACAGAGTGGAAACCGAGCAAGATGAGTCAGTTTTAGAAACATTTAGCCGACTATAGACCGAGCGCATGTGGAGTCGGTCTGGGATGACCTAGCCGAGTGAAAGACAGAATGTGAGAGGAATCGGTACTAGAACAGGTTCACCGAGTAAAAATTGAGTGTTGGGGAAAGACAACCTCTGGTCAGATTTCGCTTAAGCGAATGGATCCCTCGCTTAAGCGAGTGAGTGTGTGTGGAATTCCTTACTGGACAATTCTCGCCCGAGCGAGTGGCTAGTTGAAGGGGGCGTCGCTCGAGCGAATGTATTTGGAAATGCTTATTGGAACAATGTCGCCCGAGCGAGCTGAGGCGCCCAAGCGAGATGGGCTGTCTCGCTCAAGCGTTTCAAGCAGAAAACACTTCCGGGTGAAATATTTTCCGAGTGAAGCAGTTTCGAACTGAAACTCTGATGAATTCTTCTCAGACTGGCCCGGTAGTGGTCCAGTCGGCAAATAAACTGACCGGTAGAGTTCCAGTCGGCAAATATACCGACCGGTAGAATTCCAGTCGGTATATATCCCCAGAATACCGAACCAGTGTCAAAATTTAATCTTTTACACCAATCTTGTCATTTTGTATATATTTTAATATATTTTTCATCAATCATACAAGGCTCTAGTAGGTAGGCGACGGTAATGGTCAAAATACAGCTCACTTATCTAAAATCTCTATTATTTCCATAATTGATGGACCTAACCTCCAGTCACGAGAAAGCTTGTCCCCCACTTGTCTTGTACATTATTAAATCAATACCACACCTTTTCCAAGTCTGAATTCTCAGAACAAACCAAAAATTAGTAAAGTCTGTCTTTCTCATTTCCTTCTCTACGTACAAGCCACTCTTGGTTGGAAGCTAGAATAGTAAGAAGCAAACGTTTTTCAACCAATCTAAGACCCTTCATCAAGGTAAGAGGGGATAGGGTTGTGAATTGTAACAACCCAATTTTTAATTAAATTTGAATCAGTAGTTAAACAGTAAAAAATTAAAGTTTCTTAGAAAAATAAGAAATAAATCTTAGAAAATAGGAAATTTTATTCTGGTTACAGGGATATTTTTATTTCAAAAATCGGATTTAAAATGAGACTAAACAGAAATAAAACACGACAATAAAATGTAGAAATTATTAAAGAACCCGTTATAATAATAAAATAAAAAAAGAGAAGAAATATCTTCTCTGTCTCCTAACTCTCGAAGTCTCTCTTTCCTTCGCGTTTCTTCCTTCCACCGCCATTTCTCACCGCCATTGAAGCCTATAAATAAGGTTTCCATTTCCAAATATCATCACCTGACAAAACCTATATCCCTCCATCACTTTCTTCAAGCTTTTAAATATTCATTTCCATATCTTAAAGCCTTTAATTTTGCATAAGAAGAAATTACCCAAACTTGAAGAATTAAGGAGATACAAAGGAGTTAAGCTCAAGAAAAGCTTAGGGATCTTCAATTGAGGTAAGAAAGAGGGGATAGGATATTAAATACTTAGAAATTAAGTTAGAATTGCTTGTTTAATTATTAATTGTTTAGAAACTCATATAGTTAGATTTTAATTTGATTTGATTTAAATTGTGAAATTGATGCTAATTGGTTTAGAATTTGATATATGATATGTTTCTGATGTTGTATGATGATTTGGAATCAATTGGTATGTTTAATTTTGTAATTAAAAGTGAAAATACAGCAAAAACAGCAAGAACAGAGCTGTTGTTTTCGTTCTGCATAACAGACCCCTTTAACAGCGGACATTTTCAGGCGGTGTTAAAAACTGAAAGCGGTGGCATTTTCGCAAATAAAAAGTGCGGTGGCATTTTTGTGAATATATCAGAAGCGGTGACATTTTTGTAAATAAATTAGAACGATGACATTTTCGTAAATAAGACCAATGGTATTTTCGTAAATATGATTAAAAACTTAAAATAATGATTTTTTTATAAAAATCAAAATTTTTTTTATTATTGGATTTTTATTATTCTAAAGACTTTATTTTGAAAGAAAATAAATATAATTAATTAAATAAAATTTAGAAGTTAAAGGGAGAAAACTCTTGTTTTTAAAATTATTTTAGAAGTATAATTTTATATCATGGAAAATATATTTTCTATATTCTTTGGAATATGATATTAAATAATTACTATAACATGGAAAATGTGTTCTTTGAATTATTAAATATTATAGAAAATATGTTTTCATATGTTTGAATTATGGTATAAATATTATGGAAAATGTGTTTCCATATGATTGAATTATGATATAAATATTATGAAAAATGTGTTTCCATATTCTTTGAATTACAAATAAAGTATGCTTATTTGAGTATTATAATAATTTTATTGTTTTTGATAATTTAATGCATCATGCATCATATGCATTGGCCGTTCAATGAATCCGCAGGGGGGTTATCTCACTCTTTCTGTTACTTGTGTATGTTCTAATTTAATTTCTATTTATTTGATATTTTATCTCACTCTTTCTATTACTTGTGGCAACCCTTTATTGGTTAATCAGGAAGACATGTGACAAAGTGGATGATGCTTGATGTGGATGAATTATGAAGGCTTTTGATGATGATGCTTGCTTGCGTGACTACTATGGCTGTATTATGTGTATGCTATATTTTGGTACATTACCTTTTTATATTTTATAAGATCTAGGTGCCTGTTGTAAAATATAATATGTATTAGACTCTGATATTATGTATAATAAAATAAAGTTAGTTATGTAAAAAGTTTCGCACTCTGATATTATATCAGTAACCTCTAGAATCAAGTTGTGAATCACTTGATAATTACCAGGCGAAAAATAAGTTATCCAAGAAATTTTATATGTTGACGGTAATTATCTTGGGATTTGCAAGTTGGCCCCAGGGTGTTACAACTGAAGTGGTATCAGAGCAATGGTTTATAAAATATAAAGAAAACCTTAGGAAGTAACCAGAAATTAAAGAAAGATACTTGAAGTGTGTGAACCTTGATTGTTGTTTGTTTGAAATTTATGTGCTTGTGTGTTATGTGTGCTCTTTGTATGTTTCTGTTTAGTTAGATAACATAAAATTGTTAGAACTCTAAGTATATTAGATACTCAATAACTGAATGCAGTGGTACCTGTAGGATAAGATATGGCTAGACGTCAGAACGATGATGCCATGGCTGTTGCATTCAATCGCTTTGCTGAGATCCTTGAAAGACAGGAACAACAAAGGTTAGCTGAAGGAACCCATGGACTTGACCGTTTCCTGAAAAGGAAACCTACCCAATTCAAAGGAGACTATAATCCAGAAGTGGCTTAATTGTGGATTAAAGAAATGGAGCGTATCTTCCGATCCTTACCTTGCACTGAAGCCCAGAAGGTAGAATATGCTACCTATATGATGGTAGGGGAAGCATAAAATTGGTGGATTTTCGCTCGGGATAGGTTACTGGAAGCCGGTAGGCTACTCAACTGGGAAAATTTTAAAGAAAATTTTCTCGAAAAATATTTCCCTGCTAATATCAGAAGCAAAAAGGAATTAGAATTTTTAGAATTAAAACAAGGGAATATGTCTGTTGGAGAATACACTACCAAATTTGAGGAACTATCAGTGTTCTATCCTCCTTTCCAACAGCCAGGAACCGAGGCTTCTAAATGTGTCAAATTTGAAAATGGCTTAAGGCCAGAAATTAAAGAAGGTGTTGCTACCCAATTTTGTCCGGGTCCATTTAAAATTTCCAAAAAAATAAAAAAAGTAAAAAATAAAAAAATAATTTATTTTTTTAAGAAAAAAGTGAACCTGTGGGCTTGTTTGAATTTCAAATTATTGATCCAGGCTTTGATTTTTGAAATTTTTAAATTCTTATCAAAACCATAAAATTTGAATTTTGAATTTCTAATCTTAGAGAAATTTTAAAAGGGAAGTTTAAAGTTTGAATTTTATAAAGGATCAGATCTTTAAGAGATTAGAGAAAAATGATAGAGGATTTGTTAAAAATAATGAGATAGAGTTTTTGAATAAGAAGAGATAAAGCTTTTAAATAAATATATTATAAAAATGAGATAAAGCTTTTGAAATTAGTTTTTGGATTCTTAAAAAGGGATAAAGTTTTAAAGATATATACATATCAAAATCAACTTATCAAATTATATAATTATATATACATATAATAACAAAATCTCATGTACTATAATACAAATGAAAAAAACTGTCACGCATAGATATATAAAAAGGGATGACGCGGATAGCTTTTTTTTATTATTCTTTTAAGCATATGCATTGAGAGATATACAGATACATTAAAAAAAAGGAAACAAAAGGAGTTTTGATAACAGTAACGCTGAAGAGATAAGAGGAGAGCCAAAGGAATCAGATTTTTTTATCTATTCACATTAAATGCTAAAAGATAAAGAAAAAATTATAAAATATATAAAAGATAGAAACGTGAATCAGGGGGGGCAGAGGCAGTTCACGTGAAAAAGGGAGTGTGGATCAGGTTTTATATTATATATATATATATATATAAGCTAATAGAATGGAGGGGACACCAGGGAAGAAAAGAAGAGAGAGCAGGGCCAAATAGTTCACGTCATTAAAAAATAGAGAGAGGGCTGAAAATATACACATTATATAGAGAGAACTCACGTAGAGAGAGGAATGGAATCAAAGGAAAGGGGTTGTTATCTTAACACCACAGGCACACCAAGAAAGCAAAAGGAGTAACAAAGGGTCGCGGTATAAAAGAAAAAAACAAAATAGCACGAGGAAGGGAAAAAGCAATTCACAAAGTTATATAGCATTCACGCGGAGAATAAAATAACGAGAGGAAATTCACGCAAGCTATCAGGAGAGATTTTGGAGACAGTGGAAACTCATTATATTATCCACGTGAGGCAACAGAGAAATTCAATTGGCAAACATAGCCAATTCACGTGCAGCTGCGTGAAAGAGGAAGTACATTCACGATTGAAAGAGAATTCACCGATCTAAAGGAAGGTTTCACACAGGAAAAAAAAGAAGAAGAGCACTCACGTCATTAAAGCAAATAAGGAAGAAAACGGTTGAAGCTTTGACATAAAATTCACTACAAAGGAAAAAGAAGTAAGGTACATTTCCTTTTCAATTTGTTTGTTGTGATTATATGTAATCCTAGCCTCTTAGAGAATTAAATTATAAAATCCTTTCCCCTTTAGAAATATTCAAATAATTAGTATGATATAGTACCTGTTAATGTTTGTTACTTACCAAGTTTAGAGTATTTCATTTATAAAATAGAGAAATAAATTAATATTGGTACGTGCCTAAAATTAAAATCTTTATGCTAAGATTGGTCTAGACAAGACGTCCCTTTAACCTATACTTAATTACTAGAGTATAAATTATTGTTAGTAATACCAATAGGTAACAAAAATTAATATATTCACGTTAGGGATCAATTTGGATGAGACGCCCTGTTGGCCTAAGTTTTCAAATAAAATAAGTCTTTAATTGTCTCAGAATTAATTTCAGACCATAAGAAATATTTTTTAACAAATCAAATATCTTTATAGATTCTTTGGACGAGACGTCCTATTAATCTAGGTCCCTAGCCAAGCTTTTTATTCTTAAAATAATTTTAAGGTTCTTTCTAAAAATATAATCAATAAAACCTAAGGTTTTTTTTTTCTAAAAAATAATACACCACTTGAAATCAATTTGGACGAGATGTCCTATTGATTAATATTTTTTAAATCTCGATGTTTTTCAATCTACTTCGAATTTTCTAAAATAACACAAAGAACTACGTAACCCTGATTTCCCCTAACACTTAGGGAATACGTAGGAGCGAGAACAATTATTCCTGTCGGGCCCAAATTTTAATAAATATATATCTCTTTTACTAGTAAAAATAAAATCATCACGCTTTTAATGATAACTGGACTAATTTGGACGAGACCCTGTTAATCGTAAAGTTTATAATTTTAAAAATCATTAAATCAATAACATATCCATAAGGCATCTCTAAGAGGTTTAAATTATAAAGTAGTAGGATTGTTCAAACTTAAACAATTTAGGGTAACCGTTTAAAATGGACAGTGTGGGGTGCTAATACCTTCCCCACCTGTAATTAGACTCCCGAACTTAAAATCTTAATTTAGGACTAGTACCTTCACGTTAGGTTTTTTCTGATGTTTTACCTTAAAAACATTAGTGGCGACTCCACGGTTTCCAGAGGAAACTCGGGAAACTTAATTTTCTTTTTACGGTCGGCCACCCGCCGCGATCCAGGTCGCGACAGAAGCCATAGGACATCAGGAGATTAGGAGTTTTCCTACTTTAATCAACAAATGCAGAATCTTTGAAGAAAACCATCTGGCTAGGATCGAGCAAGAGAAAAGCAGTAAGCAATTGAGACCTCAATTAGTGAACTTTAAAAGGTGAGGAGCATTTAATCAGAATCGATTTTGAGGAGGATCATCTTCATCATCTGGAGGACGCGTGAACCCACCAATCACATGGAACTGTTACAAATGCGGAGGAAATCATAGAACCCGTGATTGTACACAGACAACTATTACCTGTTTCCAATGCAACCAGAAGGGACATATTCGTCCCAACTGCCCACAACTTCGCCAAGGCACTAACACTGTGAATGTTAAAACTGAGAACAATAACAATGGAGCTAACAGAGGAGGAGCCAACATTCAAGATGGACGTAATACAAATGGTCACGGAGGATATAATGTCAGAGGCACATCTGGTCGAGGATGAGAAAATGGTCAACTAGTAAAGAATCAAGACAAATCACCCGCAGCTGGTAGAGTATTTGCAATCAGTGGATCAGAGGCATCACAGGCAGACGACTTAGTACAAAGTAAGTACATTCTTAACGACACTACCTTATCTGTCTTATTTGATTCTGGTGCGACACATTCTTTTATAGCTGAAGAATATGTTAGGCGTCTGAATTTACCTATGAAATCTATGCAATATGATTTGCTTGTCTCTACTCCTACTGGTAACCATCTTAGGACAACTAATGTGTGTGAAGGCTGTTCTATACATATAGGAGGTAGAAATTTTAACGTGAACTTAGTATGTTTACCATTAAAGGACTTGGAAATCATTTTGGGGATGGATTGGCTATCTGCTAACAATGTCCTTGTGGATTGCCGTAATAAAACCGTGATCTTTCCACCTGACAACATGGAGTGTCAGGAGTATGATGCCTCACAAAACCCTAAAGGATATTCCTTAAACAATGAAGCCCAATTATTCATGGTATTTGCACTTACAGAAGGAAAAGTTATTCCTGATGTAAGTAAGATACCAGTAGTCTGTGAATTCTCAGAAGTATTCCCTGAGGATGTTCCAGGATTACCTCCTGAACGAGAGATAGAATTCTCTATTAACCTAATTCCTGAAGCAGAACCCACTGCTAGAGCACCCTATAGAATGTCTCCAGTAGAACTAATTGAACTAAAGAAGCAAGTTAAGGAGTTATTAGAAAAGCAATTTATACGACCTAGCGTATCTCTTTGGGGAGCACCTGTACTACTAGTCAAGAAAAAGGATGGTAGTGTGAGACTTTGTGTCGATTATCGCCAACTGAACAAAGTCACGGTTAAGAATAAATATCCGTTATCGAGGATCGATGACCTTATTGATCAACTATAAGGAGCTACTGTGTTCTCCAAGATAGACCTGAGATCGGGTTATCATCAAATTCGCGTAAAGAAAGAAGATATTCCAAAGACAGCCTTTAGAACACGCTATGGCCATTATGAATATTTAGTTATGCCTTTTGGTGTAACTAATGCTCCACCCGTGTTCATGGACTACATGAACCGGATATTCCATCCATACCTTGATCATTTTGTCATTGTCTTTATAGATGATATTCTTATCTATTCCAAAACCAAGGAGGAGCATGAGGAGCATCTGTACTTAGTGCTACAAATACTAAAGGAGAAACAACTATATGCCAAACTATCCAAATGTGAGTTTTGGCTTAATGAAGTAAAATTCTTAGGCCATCTGATATCTAAGAATGGAGTGTCAGTCGACCCTTCAAAGATTGAAGCTGTAATAGCTTGGGAAAGGCCGAAGACTGTCACAGAAATTAGGAGTTTCTTATGACTCGCTGGCTACTACCGAAGATTTATTGAAGGATTCTCCCGAATTGCCCTACCAATGATCCGATTAACCTGTAAGAATAAACCTTTCGTTTGGACTCCTGAATGTGAAGCAAGTTTCCAAGAATTAAAGAAAAGATTAACAACTGCACCAGTTCTAGCTTTACCAAAACCCCAAGAAAACTTTAAAGTTTATTGTGATGCTTCAAATTTGGGACTTGGTTGTGTCCTAATGCAACAAAGAAAAGTAATTGCTTATGCTTCAAGGCAATTACGACCACACGAACTTAATTACCCTACTCATGACTTAGAATTAGCGGCCATTGTTTTTGCTTTAAAAATTTGGAGGTACTATTTATACGGTGCAAAGTTTGAAGTTTATAGTGATCATAAGAGCCTTAAATACCTATTTGATAAAAAAGAATTAAATATGAGACAACGTCGATGGATGGAATTTCTCAAGGACTATGACTTTGAGTTGAAGTACCATCCGGGGAAAGCCAATGTGGTGGCTGACGCACTTAGTAGAAAAGCTATTCATGTGGCAGCTTTAATGATAAAAGAATTAGAAATGATTGAACAATTTAGAGATTTAAACATAGCAGTTGAGGAGAAATCTTCAGTAAATATGGTTGTTGGAGTTCTGAAAATCACTAATAATTTTCTGAAGATGGTGTGTGAAAAACAAAGGTTAGATGTATGTCTCCAAGAAATGATCGAGACACAACATAATAGAAAAGAACTGGGATTACAAGAAGGTTCAGATGGAGTATGGAGGATGAAAGGAAGAATATGTGTCCCAGAGGATGCAGAACTAAAAAAGATGATTCTAGATGAAGCACACAAAAGCATACTTAATATTCATCCTGGATCTACGAAGATGTATCAAGATTTAAGAAAGGATTTCTGGTGGAAGAAGATGAAAAAAGAGATAGCTGAGTATGTTTCATCTTGCTTAATATGTCAGAAAAGTAAAGTAGAACATCAAAAACCATCTGGTGGATTACAACCACTAGAAATACCTGTATGGAAAAGGGATGACATTGCCATGGACTTTGTGTCAGGCTTGCCTAGAACACAAAGAGGCAATGATGCTATCTGGGTGATAGTTGATAGATTAACAAAGTCAGCCCATTTTCTTCCAATCAACATGAAGTATTCACTTGAGAAATTGGCTCAAGTGTATATAAAGAAGATAATGAGATTACATGGAGTACCATCAAGTATAGTGTCTGATAGAGATCCTAGATTTACTTCTCGATTCTGGGGAAGTTTGCATAAAGAGCTTGGTACTAGACTGAAGTTAAGCTCTGCCTATCATCCACAGACTGATGGACAGTCAGAGAGAACTATCCAGAATCTGGAGGATTTACTGAGAGCGTGCGTGTTAGAACATGGTGGAAGCTGGGAACATTACCTTCCACTAATCGAATTCACATATAATAACAGTTATCACTCAAGCATTGGGATGGCACCATATGAAGCATTGTATGGTAGAAAGTGCAGGACACCAATCTGCTGGTTAGAGACAGGTGAGCACCTGACTCTTGGACCAGAAATTGTCCAGCAAATGACAGAGCAGATTCAGATGATTAGAGAAAGGATGAAAGTTGCGCGGGATCGGCAGAAGTCATATTATGATCAAAGAAGGAGGCCATTAGAATTCCAAGTTGGAGACTATGTATTCTTAAAAGTATCACCCAACAAAGGAGTCGGAAGAGTGTTAAAAAGCAAGAAGCTTACTCCAAGGTATATAGGACCATATGACATCCTGAAAAGAATTGGTAAAGTGGCATATGAGATCGCATTGCCGCCTCACCTTTCCAATCTTCATAATGTGTTCCATGTCTCACAATTACAAAAGTATGTACCTGATCCAGACCATGTGATCGAGACTGATGATATAGAAGTTAAGGAAAACCTTACGATTCTAGTAACACCAGTGAAGATAATGGACAGAGACGTCAAGCGACTAAGAGGCAAGGAGATCTCATTGGTGAAAGTAGCTTGACAACAAGGAGATGAAATAAGCATGACTTGGGAACGAGAAGATAAAATGAGGAGTCAATATCCTGAGGTACGTTTAAATTTCAAGGACGAAATTTTTATAACGGGGGGAGAGTGTAACAGCCCAATTTTTAATTAAATTTGAATCGGTAATTAAACAGTAAAAAACTAAAGTTTCTTAGAAAAATAAGAAATAAATCTTAGAAAATAGGAAATTTTATTCTGGTTACAGGGATATTTTTATTTCAAAAATCGGATTTAAAATGAGACTAAACAGAAATAAAACACGACAATAAAACGTAGAAATTATTAAAGAACTCATTATAATAATAAAATAAAAAAAAGAGAAGAAATATCTTCTCTGTCTCCTAACTCTCGAAGTCTCTCTTTCTTTCGCGTTTCTTCCTTCCACCGCCATTTCTCACCGCCATTGATGCCTATAAATAAGGTTTCCATTTCCAAATTTCACCACCTCACAAAACCTATATCCCTCCATTACTTTCTTCAAGCTTTTAAATATCCATTTCCATATCTTAAAGCCTTTAATTTTGCATAAGAAGAAATTACCCAAACTTGAAGAATTGAGGAGATACAAAGGAGTTAAGCTCAAGAAAAGCTTAGGGATTTTCAATTGAGGTAAGAAAGAGGGGATAGGATATTAAATACTTAGAAATTAAGTTAGAATTGCTTATTTAATTGTTAATTATTTAGAAACTCATATAGTTAGATTTTAATTTGATTTGATTTAAATTGTGAAATTGATGCTAATTGGTTTAGAATTTGATATATGATATGTTTCTGATGTTGTATGATGATTTGGAATCAATTGGTATGTTTAATTTTGTAATTAAAAGTGAAAATACAGCAAAAACAGCAAGAACAGAGCTGCTATTTTCGTTCTGCATAACAGACCCCTTTAACAGCGGACGTTTTCAGGCGGTGTTAAAAACTGAAAGCGGTGGCATTTTCGTAAATAAAAACATGCGGTGGCATTTTTGTAAATATATCAGAAGCAGTGGCATTTTTGTAAATAAATTAGAACGATGGTATTTTCGTAAATAAGACCAATGGCATTTTCGTAAATATGATTAAAAACTTAAAATAATGATTTTTTTTATAAAAATCAGAATTGTTTTTATTATTGGATTTTTATTACTCTAAAGACTTTATTTTGAAAGAAAATAAATATAATTAATTAAATAAAATTTAGAAGTTAAAGGGAGAAAACTCTTATTTTTAAAATTATTTTAGAAGTATAATTTTATATCATGGAAAATATATTTTCTATATTCTTTGGAATATGATATTAAATAATTACTATAACATGGAAAATGTGTTTCCATATGATTGAATTATGATATAAATATTATGAAAAATGTGTTTTCATATTCTTTGATTTACAAATAAAGTATGCTTATTTGAGTATTATAATAATTTTATTGTTTTTGATAATTTATTGCATCATGCATCATATGCATTGGCCATTCAAAGAATCCGTAAGGGGGTTCTTTGAAGGGGTTCCCGGTGGGGGAACGCGCTCTGTTGAGCTACAGACCTCTGTGGTGGTTTTATACCACGACTGTCTTAAGGGCTAAGCAGTGTGTCCTTAAGGGGGGTCCTGCAACACTTGTTATTGATATTATGATGTTGTTATCTGATGTTGGTGTTGCCTTATGGGGCGCGGTATCGGTTGGATATCCGTAAAAATGTTATTGTTAGAAATCACTGCAGATGTTCCCACCAGAATGGATCCATCATGCATTTTCATTCATATAAAGAATGAAATTATTAATATAAATATAATATAAAATACTTGTTTGGCATCTGCGTCGCATAGCATCCTACTTGTGATTGTGTATGTTCTAATTTAATTTCTATTTATTTGATATTTTATCTCACTCTTTCTGTTACTTGTGGCAACCCTTTATTGGTTAATCAGGAAGACATGTGACAAAGTGGATGATGCTTGATGTGGATGAATTATGAAGGCTTTTGATGATGATGCTTGCTTGCGTGACTACTATGGCTGTATTATGTGTATGCTATATTTTGGTACATTACCTCTTTATATTTTATAAGATCTAGGTACCTGTTGTAAAATATAATATGTATTAGACTCTGATATTATGTATAATAAAATAAAGTTAGTTATGTAAAAAGTTTCGCACTCTGATATTGTATCAGTAACCGCTGGAATCAAGTTGTGAATCACTTGATAATTACCAGGCGAAAAATAAGTTATCCAAGAAATTTTATATGGTGACGGTAATTATCTTGGGATTTGCAAGTTGGCTCCAGGGTGTTACATGAATAATTATGGAATGGGTAGAATTGTATGCTATTCTAGGATTTTCCAGAATTATTTTCGTATCTTGTTGCTCAATTTTGAAGCTGAAAACATGTGAATTTGTTTCTGACTTCTGCATAAAAGTTGTAGATCTTTTTGTTATGTGAATTTTGAGACCTGAACCGACTAATTTGGATATGTATAGCATGAGTTATAGCCAAAATACTACAGCATGTACGTTCTGGAATATGTATCTTCTATTTTGTGTATATATTGATATTTTGGGAATTATACATATGTTTTTAGACTTTGATGTCTTCACAAAAGTTGTAGATATTTATGTTATGGATCTATAGAAAGTGGTTTCAAGTTAAAAGAATATTTGTAGCTCTAGTTATACCTAAAATACAGAAGTATGTTCATGCTAAAAATCTGTAGATATGAATTATGAATTGTATCTTTAAAACTGGGAATTTTGTGATGTGAATTAGTGTTTAGTGTCTTCATAAAAGTTTTATATATTTGTGTTATGAGTAATTTAGAACTGGTCCCATGCCAAAATTATTTTTGTAGCTCCAGAAACGTTGAAAATACCAACATATGTAGGTTTTGTTACTTTCTTTGAGATTGTTTAGTATACTGTGGTTATGTGATGTTTCTGTTTGGAATTTGAAATTATGGTCTTCATGAAAGTTATAGATAATTTTGTTATAGAGCTACAAAAAATAGAATTACTTAAAAAGGATTTGATTTGCTCACGTTATGGTTGTTTTTCAAACGTATGTTACTGTTGTAAAATGCCGAAACTTACCTATAATGGTTATTATGGATGAAAATGATATTTTTTATGTGAGTAATGATCTATTATTGAATTATTGAGAGATTATGGATTATAATGGATGTTATTGAGTGTCCTATACATGACATACAGTATGTATATCTTTGTCATGAATAATTATGAATGACTAAATTATTGTATATATGAATGCCTTGTGGTTTATTGAGACATGTTATGGAAACAGTAAATCCATGATTATGAAAATTTTTATATGTGATGTGTCCTTTGAGGACTTATGGTTTTCCAAGTGGTTTTGGGAATATTGATATCATGGTATGTTAAATCGATAAAGGGAATTAAAGGCATTCATGCATCATAAGCATTTGGACGCACCATGGAATTTAGGGGTTCCATGATTGCCTACCCTGGTGGGGGGTTACTCTATGATGAGTTAAGCCCTATTTTTGCTATGAGCCATGGAGTGTAGGGATTCATGGTTATGCTAAGTCCTACTTGTGTACTTCGGTACTTGAGCGCCATAGAGTGTAGGGATTCATGGTTTATGCTAAGTCCTACTTGTGTACTTCTGTTCTTGAGCGCCATGGAGTGTAGGGATTCATGGTATATGCTAAGTCCTACTTGTGTCTCTATGAGACTTTTTACTGCAGTATTCCCACCAAACCAAAATGGATCCATCATGACATCATTTGACTAAGTTCAAGATTTATTATATATAAATGAACTTGTTGGCATATTTATCATATCATTATGGTTATTGATTGTGTTTGTGTAATTTTACTTATTTTATATTTATTCTATATTCTGTCTCACTCTTACATTAAATTTTTACAGTGCATGCTACACAAAATGACAAGTGATGCCATGAATGAAGCTTTTGTGAATTATTGCTTGGACTTTAGTTTCATTTGAATTTTAAATGGGTTGTAATGATATTATGTACTGTAATTTTATCTATCGTTTTCGCTATATAAACGTATCATATTTTATTTGTTCACGACTAGTATGCATCATAATATTCCGCATTTATCAATTTTTACGTGACCTCAGGATTTAGATTACGAATTTCAAAATGATTCTTTAAACGCGAAAAATTTATTCGGGAAAAATTACTTGGGCGTCACAGGGTGTATTTATACACTAAGCAAAGCAAAGGAAAAAGAGGGAAACCAGGCCCAAGTCTAGAAAAAATATAATTACTTTTGATGGGATAAAGGAGAATGACTATCTACTGAATAAATAGAACGAGGGTGTACCGTGGGCCCTCCTCTAACCCTGTAACATCCCAATTCTTAATTTAATTACCGATTGAGATTAAGCTATTAATTAAGGGTTAATTACAGAATTAGGATTAATGGTTAATTAGAGTAATTGCTGATTGGTTAGAAATAATTGAATAAATAATGTTAATGCCAGGTGAAAGGACGCATGCACCCCTGGAGGTATAAAAGAACTTCAACTCTCTTTTTCCCTTATTAGTCACGCTGGACAGCTCTCCTTCATGCGAACATCTGGTCTCTTCCTTTTACTATTTCTCTTATTCTTCACCCTCATTCGCATCACCCGCGTGGAAAGAACAGGGAGAGAGTTGAAGAGCTTTTTTGGGTGGAACAGCGACGTGACCCTGTTTCCATTCCCTGTTCTCTTCATCCCCTCTGTCTTCTTCTTCTTCTTCTTCTTCTTCTTCTTCTTCTTCTTCTCCTTCCGCTTGAAGCTGTTAGTGTCCCAGTTGGAAGCTATGCTGGGAAGTGCCTTGGAGCCGTGGGGAAGATGAACCCGTTGGAAGAAAGAGCAACTCTGGCCCAAGATCAACGCTGAGCTCGAAGGCTGTTGGAGGAGGTGTAACAGAAGGGCGATCAGTCAGTATTGCAACTCGAGGAGTCCCTGAACCCCGACAGCAGGTAGGGGGCGCTTTGCATGTTAAGTGTACGGTTTATGGACGAATTTCAGGTGCTTGCTTTAATGTGATGTGTTATGTGTGAGATGTGTAGTTCGATGTGTTGTGATTGAGTAATTGTGCATGCAACTCCCGGGTTGGTGATGTTGTGAACTGCTTTGTGGTGTGATTCCATCTATTAGTGCATGTTAATGTTTCTAAGCATGTTGACCGAATGCATGTAACTATGAGTTAAAAAGGGTGGTGATTTGTTGGGTTCTGTATGCAGTTATGTTGAATGTATTTGAATGAGAACGCCATAATGATTTCTGAATGCTCGAGATGTGAGTTGATGCTTGATTCCATTTAGAATACTGTGTGGTATTGCATGAGGTTGCACATACGAGGTGCCTTCCAGTCCTGGCTAGTTCCATGAGGGCCCGTGGTAGCCGTAGGAGCTAGAGAGGAGTCTCAAGATGCCAATGGGAGGCCGGTACCACGCGGGAAGGGCTAATGGACGAGGGGCCAGGAAGGAATCTGTAACTAAAATCATGCTTTAAGCCAGATCTGTATGCATGTGTGTATGAGCATGGTTATCGAGACCAACATGATTGGCATGGATTGATTGATTTGAATGAATGCCGACTAGATGATGTCATATGAGTGAATTTCAACTGAATGAATATGTATGTATTGATGCTGTTACCAAGTGCCATGTGATGTGTGATTGAGAAGGTATGTTATTGTGTGATTTTCGATTGGATGATGTTGTGTGACTTTTATATTAATTGGCAGTAGATATATATATATATATTTGTGGATTGAGCCATGTAAATTATATAATTGAGGTTTGAGGTAAAATCCGAGTCAATAACTATTGCTTCATATGTAAAGGCTCACCCCTACACCATTTTTCAATGTATGCAGGTCGGACTCGGAATGGTGTGAAGACCTCAAGTCCGAGTGACATGCACTCTGACTGTTGAGTGCTTGTATCGCATTTATTACGTTTAAGTCAGATATAGCCTTGGCCGGCTCATAATAACAGTGTTGTATAATGAATATAAATATATATATATAAGTAATCTGAACTATTATGACCCGAGTGCATGTTTATATACGTATATGGTTTATGTTGATAACCTGTGCTTACATCGGATACCAGGTGCTGACGAATGAATGATGGAAGGTAATGAGTACTTCGAGTGCATGATCATGTAGGTACATATATGTTGTATACTGGTGACTTGGGTTTGAGTAGACGGAGAGAGAATGGTGGATAGAATATCGCTAAGTTAATGATTCTCCTAGTAAACTTAGTTGTGAGAGCCATCTCCGAGTGAGACTATAAATAGCTAGGCCTTCCTTTCCGAGCGGTGATGCTTAATTAGATTCTGAGTAAGATACCTTAGATGAACTTATATTGTGTAAAAGCTGATGGGCGAATCTCCCGAGTAATATTAAGAATGATAGTTGCCGAGTGAAATTATAAGGAAACCCCGAGTGGGGAATTATTTTGTATAGGCCCGAGTGGAATCCGAGTGAACTTCTCCGAGGGGAGAGTTATTACGATGGATTAGATTGGACATATTTTAAGTGTTTTATATATAATCCGAGTGAAGTTATATATGTATTCCGAGTGGAAGACCAAATAAGTGTTGGTCGGTCTTGGAGTTAGTTTACTAAGTGATAGGTGTGTGGCACATTCTGATTGAATGTGGTTGGAATACACCGAGCGGTGTTTGGTTGGGTGGTAAGCCGCGTGAGGGAAATTATTAGACTCCGAGTGGAGTAACTTCATAGATTCCGAGTTGAATTATTAATATTTTCCGAGTGGGCCATTGCGTGGCCTCTGTGGATAAGATTGAGAGACTAAGTTACGAACTTCCGAGGGAAGGCTTTGGGTCGGCTTGGTGGGGAAGTAATCTCCCGAGTGGTTTATACTTGTAACCTATATGAATGAAATGAGGAGCTGTGTAGATTCCCGAGTGAGGTTCGAGCGTGATGATTTACTGGGGGAAACTATGTCCCAAATCCGAGTGAAAGATTACCTTGTACCTGTGTCCATCCCAGCGAATGAGACATTCGCTCCATCGAGCGTGAGCGCATGGGAAGGTTGTTGGTTGATTTCGCTTAAGCGATGGGGTGTACGCCTGAGCGAGTTAGGCTGCTCGCTCAAGCGTGCTGTGGGGTCTCTCTCAGGCGCTGTTTTATTCTTCCACTGTGAATGTTTTTCCTTGTTCTAATCGATTTTCCGAGCTTCTGGTCAGCTCTTTGCCTTCCTTTATTATTGTCTAATTCTACCCAGTTGCTGGGTTGGCTTTTTGGGAAAACTTTTCCCTGTTCTGGATCTCATTTAATTATTAAAATAAGGGTGTTACAAATTCGGGGGAAGATTATGTTTTAAAGAAAACAAAAGATCTCAATGCAACTGAAAATAAGATGAGAAATAAATTACATATTCACAAACTAAATCGCATACCATTATCCCCATCCAATTTCCAATACTTCTGACTCAAGAAATGGAAACAACTGAAAAAGGAAACTTAGAGTGGAAAAATTGAGTTTGATATAAAAGAATGTATAAAAAAATAAGGGGAATATGAAAAGAAGAAACTGATGACCAAATAAAAAAGTATTAGGAAACTAATCACTATAATGGTTGTTGTTCTAATAGAGAAGCTTGCTGATAATTTTTATGATACTTTTGGGGAATCTTTTACTGGTGTCCCTCCAACTAATTAGATCATTAACTAAACATATTGGGGCCTTGTCTTGCTTGTCATACAAAGTTGTGCTTGACTCTACTAATCAGGCAGTCATTACTTCAAAACTATGAAATTATTAAGAATTGACTAACCAAATGTTAATAGATTCACTATTTTAGGGAATAAGATTTCATAATTAAAATTTGGAGGAACAAAATCAAAGAATTGGGAAATTTGAGGGGCAAAAAGTGTAATTAAGCCAAAAAAGTGTTTTCAAAATAATCTATTTTTATTAAAATGCTCTTGATATATGGTAAAAATCAAAACAACATTTGAATTTATTACAATAACATAGTTTTAAAGACGTGATAGTAAAAAAGTAAACAGTTTTCATCTAAACTTAAGACTATAACATAATATTTTTATTATTTTCAAAGTAAGTCAAACACAAATTTGAAAAAAAATTAATTTATTAACCTTAGTGTCTCTTTAAACTTTGTAACTATATCTTTAATAGTTTGTTGACCCCTGATGCTAGTCCCATGAGCTAACTCATCTAAACTTTTCCTTTTCAACAAAAAGTAATGTATACATCCAATCTAGTAACCCCTTCCATCCGAAAATATATTTATATAATTAACAAACCCTTCTTTTTAAATCTTATTTTATACCTTTATGAGTTTCTTTTTATGTCATTACAATATTATGCTTTTACAATAACATTTAAGATGATTTATGCTATAATTTAATCCACTCATTTCATATAATTTACAATATTGTTCATTACTTTTGTAATCTTTTGTTTGCTAATCTAATATAATCAATTCTATTTTTTTATTGTTGATGAACTTTTTAAAAAGCATTGTTTCAATGTTATTATCAATTTCATAACATGGCAATCTCAGTGGTTTATATCATTCTATTATATATTTATTTTAGTTTAATAATGTCTTGTTTGTTCTTCATCATCTTTAAATATCATTATAATTAATAATCCTTCAAAACATATTGTTATACCATATAAAGATACAATAGAATCATATAAATCTTTGAAAGTTGTATACTAGTTTTTGTTATTCTTGATCAAAATTAATGTCATATTTATTTATTATTGAAATGTTAGTTGATTAATGTTACTCTTGTCCTTGCTTCATAAAGATTATCCAATTAAGTTTAACAAATTCTTATTAAGATGGTGGAGTTGATTTGTTGCCGAAAATATTTTTACTATGTATAGCAACAAACTGTGTATCTATTAAAAAAAAACTTCGTAGAGCCCTATAAATTTGATGATAAAAATGTTTCCACAGCCGGGATTCAAACCCGAAATTCATCATCAGAATTTACCTGGTGTGCTACTGCAGACATTTGGATATGGATTACTGGATAAATGTTATATATAAATGACATCTCTGATCCCGTCCTTTGCTACTTTCTGATTTCTCTTATCGGTTTTACGTTACATATCTACTAGTTTAACAAAATGTCACCATAAACCATTATTTTTTATTTACATGAAATTTCTTTTACATATTTGTATATGTAAGACACTTGTTGCCTTTGTCTGACCTTATTTTCCATCCTATTTTTTCACTTCGTATCATTTTCGTTTTCCTTTCTAATGAAAATAAAAAGACAATTAATGGTAGGAAGCAAAACACACCCTCATCTGATAGGAAAAGAAACTTGAAAACCATGTAGGAAGAAAAGAGGATAAAAAAATAGCTAATAAGAAAGTTTTTAACTCTAGTGCTTCCATAAAAATGAACGAAGAAAACCCAATGAAAAGAAAAATTTCAAATGTAGAAGACGAAGAAAGTTATGTTTTAAAAAAACAAAAAATCTCAATGCAACTGAAAAGAAGATAAAAAATAAATTACGTGTTCACAAACTAAATCATATACCATTATCCCCCTTCACTTTCCAATACTTCTGACTCAATAAAAGCAAAAAACTGAAAAAGGAAACTTAGAGTGGAAAAATTACATTTGATTTAAAAGAATGTATAAAAAAAATGGGAAGCTGAAAAGAAGAAACTGATGACCAAATAAGAGTATTAGGAAACTAATCACCATAATGAAATGAAAAGAGAAAGTGATTTATTAGGGAATACTACACAGAAAATGGTCTGAATAATTAGAATTAGGACAGTAAAACAATGATAATGTAAATAAAGTTTGTCAAGTCTCCTCAAAATATGATAAATTTTCATAACCAATAATATTTATAACCAAATCATTCACATAAAATTAATTTACATAGAATTTTCCCCTAGTTCTTTGTGTAAGATCCTATTTTACTAAATTTACAACATGGTTGACTTGTGCTATGCATATCTTTTGTGTTTTTATCTTTATTTTTTAAATGATTTGGGCACCGGTTTTAACTATTAGTAATGTGTGTGGTCCATAAGTCATAGGACACCGAAATCAAACAACCCCAAGCATCTCAATAGTTTCAAAACGACTCCAAATACGTTAATAGTTTATAAAACTACATTATTATAAAATGGGCCACTTGCTACCGTAACACTTAATATATCAGTGGTGCTGGGAAAGAGTGTAACCGAGAAAAGGGCAAATGATTAAACAAATAAAAGATAACAATATTGCATTATGAGCCAATTTATTATATCATTAAGTTACATAGTTTTCAAGAACTGTACTATATTTCTTATTCTCGTGCCTATAATGATTGTTGTTCTAATAGAGAAGCTTGTTGTTAATTTTTATGATACTTTTAGGTAATCTCTTACTTATGTCCCTTCAACTAATTAGATCATTAACTAAACATCTTGGGGCCTTGTCTTGCTTGTCATACGAAGTTGTGCTTGACTGTACTAATAAGGCTGTCATTACTTCAAAACTATGAAACAACTAAGAGTTGAACTACCAAATGTTAATATATTCACTATTTTAGGGAATAAGATTTCACAATTAAAATTTGGAGAAACAAAATCAAAGAATTGGCAAATTTAAGGGGCAAAAAGTGTAATTAAGCCAAAAAAGTGTTTTCAAAATAATCTATTTTTATTAAAAAGCTCTTAATATATAGTAAAAATCAAAACAACATTTGAATTTATTGCAATAACATAGTTTTAAAAACATGATAGTAAAAAAGTAAATAGTTTTCATCTAAACTTAAGACTATAACATAATATTTTTATTATTTTCAAAGTAAGTCAAACACAAATTTGAAAAAAAATTAATTTATTATATTTTCATGACCTGAGTGCCTCTTTAAACTATGTAACTATATCTTTAATCGTTTGTTGACCCTTGATGTTAGTCCCATAAGCTAACTCATCTAAACTTTTCCTTTTCAACAAAAAGTAATGTATACATCCAATCTAGTAACCCCTTCCATCCGAAAAGATATTTATATAATTAATAAACCCCTCTTTTTAAATCTTATCTTATACCTTTATGAGTTTCTTTTTATGTCATTACAATATTATGCTTTTACAATAACATTTAAGATAATTTATGCTATAACTTAATCCACTCATTTCATATGATTTACAATATTGTTCATTATTTTTGTAATCTTTTGTTTGCCAATGTAATATAATCAATTTCTATTTTTTTTATTGTTGATGAACTTTTTAAAAAGCATCGTTTTAATGTTATTATTAATTTCATAATATGGCAATCTCAGTGGTTTATATTATTCTATTATATATTTATTTTAGTTTAACAATGTCTTGTTTGTTCTTCATTATCTTTAAATATCATTATAATTAATAATCCTTCAAAACATATTGTTATACCATATAAAGATGCAATAGAATCATTAAATATTTGAAAGTTGTATACTAGTTTTTGTTATTCTTAATCAAAATTAATGTCATATTTATTTATTATTGAAATGTTAGTTGATTAATGTTACTCTTATCCTTGCTTCATAAAGACTATCCATTTAAGTTTAATAATCTTATCAAGATAGTGGAGTTGATTTGTTGCCGAAAATATTTTTACTATGTAAAGCAGCAAACTGTGTATCTATTAAAAAAAACTTCGTAGATCCCTGTAAATTTGATGTTAAGAAATATTTCCGCAACCGGGATTCGAACCCGAAATTCATCATTAGAATTTACCTGGTGTGCTACTGTGGACATTTGGATATGGATTGCTGGATAAATGTTATATATAAACGACATCTCTGATCCCGTCCTTTGCTACTTTCTGATTTCTCTTATCGGCTTTACGTTACTCATCTACTAGTTTATTAAAATGTCACCACAAACCATTATTTTTTATTTACATGAAATTTCTTCTACATATTTGTATATATAAGACTATACTAGTTGCCTTTGTCTGACCTAACTTTCCATCCTATATTTTTACTTTGTATCATTTTCGTTTTCCTTTCTAATGAAAACAAAAAGACAATTAATGGTAGGAAGCAAAACACACCATCATTTGATAGGAAAAGAAACTTGAAAACCATGTAGGAAGAAAAGAGGATGAAAAAAATGGCTAATAAGAAAGTTTTTAACTCTAGTGATTCCTTAAAAGAATGAAGAAAACCCAATGAAAATAAAAATTTCAAATGTAGAAGACAAAGAAAGTTATGTTTTAAAAAAAATAAAAAATCTCAATGCAACTGAAAAGAAGATAAGAAATAAATTACGTGTTCACAAACTAAATTGCATACCATTATCCCCCTTCAATTTCCAATACTTCTGACTCAATAAAAGGAAACAACCAAAAAAGGAAACTTAGAGTGGAAAAAATTTGTTTGATTTAAAAGAATGTATAAAAATAAGGGGAAGCTGAAAAGAAGAAATTGATGACCAAATAAAAGAGTATTAGGAATCTAATCACCATAAAGAAATGAGAAGTGATTTATTAGGGAATACGTCATAGAAAATAGTCTGAAACATTAGAATTAGGACAGCAAAATAATGATAATGTAAATAAAGTTTGTCAAGTCTCCTTAAAATATGATAAATTTTCATAACCAATAATATTTATAAGCAAATCATTCATGTAAAATTAATTTACTTAGAACTTTTCACTAGTTCTTTGTGTAAGATCCTATTTTACTAATTTTACGACATGGTTGACTTGTGCTATGCATATCTTTATGTTTTTATCTTTATTTTTTAAATGATTTGGGCACCGCTTTTAACTGTTAGTAATTGTACGGTCCAGAAGTCATATGACACCAAAAGAAAACAACCCTAAGCATCTCAATAGTTTCAAAATGACTCCAAATACGCTAATAGTTTACAAAATTACATTATTATAAAATAGGCGACTTGCTACCGTAACACTTAATATGTCAGTGGTGCCGGGCGAGAGTGTAACCGAGAAACCAGAAAATAATTAAACAAATAAAAGATAACAATATTACATCATGAGCCAATTTATTATATCATTACGTTATATGGTTTTCATGAACTGTACTATACTTCTTATTCTCGTGCCTATAATGGTAGTTGTTCTAATAGAGAAGCATGCTGTTAATTTTTATGATACTTTTGGGTAATCTCTTACTTGTGTCCCTCCAACTAATTAGATCATTAACTAAACATATTGGTGCCTTGTCTTACTTGTCATACAAAGTTGTGCTTGACTCTACTAATCAGGTAGTCATCACTTCAAAACTATGAAATTATTAAGAGTTGACTAACCAAATGTTAACAGATTCACTATTTTAGGGAATAAGATTTCATAATTAAAATTTGGAGGAACAAAATCAAAGAATTGGGAAATTTGAGGGACAAAAAGTGTAATTAAGCCAAAAAAGTGTTTTCAAAATAATCTATTTTTATTAAAATGCTCTTAATATATGGTAAAAATCAAAACAACATTTGAGTTTATTGTAATAACATAGTTTTAAAGACATGATAGTAAAAAAGTAAACAGTTTTCATCTAAACTTAAGACTATAAAATAATATTTTTATTATTTTCAAAGTAAGTCAAACACAAATTTGAAAAACAAAATTAATTTATTATATTTTTGTAACCTCAGTGCCTCTTTAAACCTTGTAACTATATCTTTAATCGTTTGTTGACCCTTGATGCTAGTCGCATGAGCTAACTCATCTAAACTTTTCCTTTTAAACAAAAAGTAATGTATACATCCAATCCAGTAACCTCTTCCATCCGAAAAGATATTTATATAATTAATAAACCCCTCTTTTTAAATATTATCTTATACCTTTATGAGTTTCTTTTTATGTTATAATTTAATCCACTCATGTCATATGATTTACAATATTGTTCATTATTTTTGTAATCTTTTGTTTGCCAATCTAATATAATCAATTTCTATTTTTTTTATTGTTGATGAACTTTTTAAAAAGCATCGTTTCAATGTTATTATCAATTTCATAACATGGCAATCTCAGTGGTTTATATTATTCTATTATATATTTAATTTAGTTTAACAATGTCTTGTTTGTTCTTCATCATCTTTAAATATTTTTTATATAATATCATTATAATTAATAATCTTTCAAAACATATTATTATACCATATAAAGATACAATAGAATCATATAAATATTTGAAAGTTGTAGCTAGTTTTTCTTATTCTTGATCAAAATTAATGTAATATTTTTTTATTATTGAAATGTTATTTGATTACTCTTGATCCGGTCTCGATACCGGTATCCGTTCTACAAGATATATTTCAACGTCTTTGACAGTCTGCCAACGTGAAACTGGTGTCATAGGTACACATCCAGACTCTAATTCATATCAGGCGTTCTCCCTATACCGGTTAGTCCGGATAACACCATGCACATCGGATAATATACACGTCACCATACAGAAGACAAAGGGCATTGCTACAGGGACAAGGATAAAGATTCTATTCCTCACACTACGAGCCAAAATCTGCTCATGGGAATGATCAACTTGTCCCCTAAATCTAGCCCATACTCACTACACTCAATATAAAATAGCCACTTGACTCAATCATACTAGCAAGTGCATAATAAAATAATAATTTATACTATTATTAAAGGTTAGTGGTTCCCCACTAACGAGTCCTCGTATATCAAGCCAATCAGGTATAAAAACTCTCTTCATCAATGGAGAGAGGGATCTTCGACTTCTTTAACTCATAATTACTCTCTGAAAACATTCCTCACTTGGAATACGATTACTAACTTGAGCGTCGGAGAATCTTCGTAGGTGACACCACCTTTCGCCCACATCAACGCGTGAGGACGGTGTGAAGGACCTCCAGGACGCCTAGACTGCTCTCTTCCTATAGAGATATCAGATACATAGACTGGATACTTATATAACCGGTCTTCAGAGATGTAATCTTCTCACTATTTATGACTGGCCCAACACTGGATCTCTTGACCCCAGTTCAGGACAGATCATTGGCACGCCCGGTGGGACATGATAAAGTTATTTCCACCTCTCGTTTACAAAGTCTGATCTTGCATCATGGAAGGTAATGGAAGAAACATATCAGATGGGCACGTAGAAGATATTATGGCCCAAGAACAACCAGTGAACAGACGCTTGGTTTTTGAGTCACCTGTTGGGAGTTCAAGGAGAATGGTGCAAGTATCTGCACCCGATCCAAGGGATGAGATGATACGAAAACTGATGGAGGAGTTAGTGGAGTTGAAACGTGAAAGAAAGAGCATGGAAGAGAAAGCAATATCCTGAAAGTCTGCTAGTATCCAGTATTCGCAGATCCCCACTTATGAGGAGAAGGAGCAAACACATGAATCTGATGAGAAGGCTAGTGGCAGAAAACACGAGCCAACGATAACCCATGGGACTTACAGACTCAACGTTCCTTTCTCTCAGAGGCTGATGAGTGTAACCATCCCAAAGCATTTACAGAATACCCAACCACTTTCCATTGGAAAGTATGGTGGGGAAACGGATCCCACTAAACACATGGATGCATATGTGTACGAAACCATGTACTTGGGAGCAGATGAGGATGTCATGTACAGAATGTTCCCTTGTACCCTTGTCGATGATGCCTTCGTTTGGTTCAAAGGGTTGCCATCAGGATCCGTCGATTCATGGGAAGAACTGGCAACAGCATTTGTGGATCATTTTGTTATTTCTAAAGATGTCCCTAAGACATCTCATACCTTGGCCCAGATTAGGCAAGGCGAACATGAGTCTCTCAACTATTTCTTAAAGAGATTTTACAAAGAAGCAGCTGTTGTTCCAAACTTAGCAGAGGCACTATAGCTGCATATTGTGATTGAAGCCTTACTACCAAACTCCGCCTTTGCCCTGTCTTTGGCGAAGAGTCCTCCTACGAGTTTTGAGGAGTTCAGAAAGAAAGCATCCAAGTACGTAGGCATTGAGATGCACTTGGAAGCAACAGCTGTGAAGGGAAGGTCTCCAATGCCACAGCAACAGCCACAGAGAGATAAGGATAGGCTAAGGTCAGAACGCATGGAGAGACCTTTCCATGGCAACGTCTTTAATGGTCCTGCACCTCGACGTCAAGAAAAATAGGTAAATACGTTCAGCCATTATGCTCTATTAAATATCCGACATTCACAGATTCTGAGGGAGGTCAGATGGCCAACGCTTAAGGTCTATGGGGTCAAAAAGCCACCCCAGGTCCGTAGACACGGAGACCCTCAGAATTGCGAATTCCATGAGCAAAAGGGTCATTCAACAGATGAATGCCAAGCCTTGAAAAACACTGTTGAGACTCTGATCTGAGAGGGCAAGCTCAAGCAGTACCTTTTCAAAGAAAAATCATTTGATGATCCAGATCAGACACAGAAGCGGGAAATAGATCGTGAGGATGGTGACGATGAAGGCCCCACGCTGGCTAGAAGATTTACCGCCGCTGAGAAATAAAAAGGAATTATGGTTGGTGAACCCACGCAAAAAATGTCATGCCCCAGCAGCAACGTCAGGGTTGTCGAGAGGTCATTGATATGATATCTGGTGGTTTTGCTGGAGAAGGAGCTTCCATCACTGCTAGGAAGAATCATCATTGTATGATCCTTTCATTACAAGGTAGACCCAGAGACAACCGTCCTTTCAGAGACGGGGTTGCTGCTCCGATAATCTCTTTCTCTGATGATGATTTTGGTCCAATTATCCCTGGAGGAGATGATGCAGTGGTAATTGTGGCAGTTATCGCCAACAAAGATGTGAAAAGGATACTTGTTGATCAGGGAAGCTCTTGTGATGTCATCTTCTATAGCTGCTTTAAACGTATGGGCTTTAATGATTCCGACCAGCAACCTTACATGCAGGATCTGACAGCTTTCAATGGGGCTAAGCAACCAACCAAGGGGTACTTAGATACCCTGATATCTTTCAAAGGGAAGCCAGGGGCTAGAACGGTGAAGTCCAGGATTTTAGTGATTGATGTAGAGTCACCTTACAATGGAATCATAGGCCGCCCCACACTAAACGCGATAGAGGCCATTATCTCAACTCCTTATTTGCTCATTAAATTCATTGACAAAGATAATAATGTGTCTTCTGTCAGAGGGGACCAAGAGATGGCAAGGTATTTTTACAACTTAAGCCTTAATATGGTGAAGCTCCAAACCTTCAATAAGAAAAGAAAATTAAATGATGGAGGAACGACGGCGGGGTCTGTGAGTCTAATTGACTTGGACCCTAGGGCGGAGTTGAACATTGATCCGTCCAAACCATCAAAGGCCATGTCGAATGGAAGTTCCAGGGACATCGTATTGGGGATTCACCAGAAAAGGTCACCCATATTAATGATAAGCTAGAAACAGAAATGGAGCAGCGACTGTTAATGCTTTTGCAGGAGTTTAAAGACCTTTTCGCGTGGATAGCAGCAGATATGTGATAAATCAATTTTAATACACTTTTTATAGTTTTACACTTGGGGTTTATTATATAATTAATATGTTTAATAATTGTATTTTAATTAAGTTTTATGTTGTTTAGTTAAATTGAAGTATTATGTATATATGTTTCAATTTTCATTTTTTGTATGTATCTTGAGTATCTTGCCTTATTTTGGCCATAACTTGGGCTTTTGTGATCCAAATGGGCTAATCTTGGAGCCCATGGAAAGCTAAGACAGAGGGCTACATCATGATGATCAAATTTGGTTATTTTGCATTTGGAAAAAATAAAGAAATGGAGCTTGAATCAATCAGCCCTCATATGTCCCACCAGTATTGACATAGTTCACCAAAATACACATATCTGGAGCTCTACACTAGTGGAAAAAGGACTTTTAAGCACGGTTCTGGTGACCTTTTAAGCACGGTTCCAGAACCGTGCTTGTTCCCAGCGTGCTAATAGATAAGGACTTTTAAGCACGGTTCCGAACCGTCTTCGTAGGGGGTTTTAAGCACGGTTATTCTAACCGTCTTCGTAGGCTAGTTTTAAGCACGGTTCATTTGAACCGTCTTCGTAGGGTTTTTTTTTTTTTTAAAAAAATCTTTTATTTTTTTAACAAAATTAGAAACTTAATCATCGGCTCAGGTTTAACAAAATTACAATTATTCATCAAATTATCTAAAACTAACATTACATTCTATTCTAATTAATAACTTACAAGAAACATTACATTACATTATCTTAAGCAACCTGTTCCTTCTCCTGGAGAAAGTTACTTGCCTACTCGTTTCATTTTCTATGCGCTTCATCTGAGTTTTCCCCTCACCATCCTTTCTCATCTGAACTTAGAACTGAAAATGATTGAGATCTAGTTAACCATACCAAACAAAATGAAGGATTCAGTGTTTCCATAAATATAAAGTGAATATTAAATGAAATTAATATTTAAATGAGAAGAATACGAACCAATGGAAGAAAATGAGTTGAAGAACACAAAGCAATGTAGTCGTGAGGGAGGAGAGAAGGGACAACTCTGTGAAGGGAAGATGGGTGAGGAGGGAGGAGGAAGACGAAGAAGGAGAATGGAAGGAGGGAATGTTTAGTTGAAAAGTGAAATGGAGGGAGAGAGGGAGGAGACGTGTTTGAGAAAATTGAAATGGAGGTAATGGAGGGAGGAGGAAGAAGAGGAGGGAAAACAATTTTCGAGAAAATGCACTTATAAGCACGGTTCTGAGGGGAACCGTGCTAGTAGCTCAATTTTTTATTACTTTTAAGGACGGTCCCCCTTCAACCGTCCTCGTAGCTCAATTTTTTATTACTTTTCAGAACGGTTCCCTTACAACCGTCCTTGTAGCCTCACCTTTAAGCACGGTTCAAAGCAACCGTGTTCGTAGCCTCACTTTTAAGCACGGTTGCCACTCAACCGTCCTCGTAGCCTCACCTTTTAAGGACGGTCCCCCTTCAACCGTCCTCGTAGCTCAATTTTTTATTACTTTTCAGAACGGTTCCCTTACAACCGTCCTTGTAGCTTCACCTTTAAGCACGGTTCAAAGCAACCGTGTTCGTAGCCTCACTTTTAAACACGGTTGCCACTCAACCGTCCTCGTATGTGTTTTCAAAAATTTCAAAAATGCCACCGCCTCTTTTTTAGCACGTTTTTGACATAACCGTGCTCGTATCCTGTCATCGTATCCATTTTCTGCACTAGTGCTAGATGTCCAAATGACCTTAATCTTGCACCAAATTCTCAATAAAACATAGATCTACAACTTTCATGTTGAAGGTTTTTCAAAATTCGGCCATTTAGAAGGTAATATTAGACTCGCAAGGTGGAGAAGATAAAGAGAAGAATGAATTTCAACACCTACCATTATCTTCTTTTGAATTTATTGTAATTTCAAGCCCACCAATGTTGAAAAAATGCATTAATAATCAGAAAATGAATGTATAGTATCATCATATCTTGCATATAAATAGATGCTTGAAGTTATAAGGAAGATACACAAGAAATACATAAGAAATACATGCTTTAGTTTTCATTACAATTCTATATCTTTACTTTAGCTTCTTAAGTTTTAGTTCTTTCTCTTGCTTTATCTCCTTGTTCTATATTCACTACTACAAAAAAGGCTATTGTCAGCGGTTCCGTTACTGCTATTGTCAGCGGAAGAAGCGCTAACAATAAGGGCGCTGATAATAGCACTAAAAACAACGTTAGCGTTTAAACCGCTAACATTATTTATGTATTGTCAGCGGTTATAGTGCGGAACCGCTGACTATAGTCAAGCAATGTCAGCGGTTATACTTCAGAACCGCTGACAATAGTCAAACAATGTCAGCGGTTGTACTTCAGAACCGCTGACAATAGTCAAACAATGTCAGCGGTTGTAGTGCGGAACCGCTGACAATAGTTTGGTTTTTTTTTAAAAAAATTTAGTTTGTTTAGTTTACTAACCCCTACCCCTGTATTAAATATTTTAATAAATAGATTCAGAACTATTGATATAGCAATATGAATACCTAAAGAAAAGTAAAACACCAACTAACAATTTTTTAAATTGGTTTAGTTTTATATACCTATATTACACACTACAATACTAATTCATATTAATTCCTGCATATAATAATTACCAATGAACATTATAGCACTAAGTGATACCAAAAACATAATTCATGAACTAATGGTTACAGTATCATATACCTATATTAAAGACAAAAATATACTAATTTCCATAATTATTTTCCAAAAATGAAATATAACAATATTATCAGCGCAACATGAATACATCCACTAATAAATTTGATCAAGCCAAAGTATACATATATGTCATTATAGTATATTCTAGTCTAAATAATTTTAATTCTTGCACATGATAATTAATCAATGAACATTATTTTAGTAAGACATACATTGTATCGTAATGAATTTTCAACCATCATTAATTAACAATACTAATGAGTAACGCATAGAGTTAGCATTATACTACACCAAAATATAGCACTTTAAGTATGAGTTCTATATATCTACTGCTGGCATGATTCATGTGACATGTGCTATACAAAAAATAAGTGAGTAATGTCAATTGTTTGCATGATTCATATAATATATGCAGTCTGAAAAATATATAAGTACTATTTAGTTCTGACAAGATTGATATAACATGTGCAGCCCAAAAAACATGGTGGTACTATCTACTGCTGGCATTGTTCATGTAGAGACTTTGACTGCAAAGGATGAGTTACTTGGTTTCCTATTTAACAAAAACATAAGTAAATGAATACATATATGGTAAAAGTAGGAAATATGAACAAAGGAACTAAGAAATTATTAAATTTAAAAGTTGACCTAATTCAAAAATATGTTGAAAACATATGAAGACCAATCATCCTTTACTTCATCCAACTGTTTAGTGTTATAGGTGGTAACACTGATACTCATCAAAATACTACAAGTGTAAACATTTAAAAAATTATGGAGATTAACATACACATACACATTAAGAAAATGAAATTATAATGAGTGTATAATACTAGGCAAGGTTAGAGGCATACTGTCCTTGGAATCTTCATTTGTCTCATTTGCATAATCTCTTTCATGAACCTCATTACATAATATCCACAGTCTATATTATTCTTTTGACGAGGGCACTACACATAGAAAATGTAATTAAATATTAAAAGCACTTCTTGGATTGATAAATCATAAAAGGTAAAAGATGAAAATATATACCTCTACCTTGCACCATTTCATTTGGGTCTTGAATTTGGGTATCTTGATTTCTCGAAAAGCACGATAAATACATATACCTCTAACAAAATTTATTGAAACAAGAAACATATGTTAATAAATTCTATTATTGGATACACTCAGGAAAATTTTTACTAGATAAATAATATACTCACATATTAAACAAGTCTCTCATTTCTGGGTAGTCATTGAAATGAGAACAAAGACTATCCAAATAATACACAATTTCATCCAACACGTTAATGGCAATCAATACCCAATTACCCTTACATCTCAATGCCCATAAAGATTCAAATTTTATTATTTACATTTAACCTTTAATTCTATATTTTCCATTTGCCACTAGCATATTTCCCTAACAGTGTCCAACATATATGTAAATTTTTAATTCAAAGTATAACACATTCACTCATCAATGTCTTACAAATTAGCATATTAATATATTCTATGCCAAATAACACATATGAAAAATGTTACTTTGATGAAAAATGTTATTTGTAAATTAGCATATTAATATATTTTATTTGCATAGCTGTCAATTTCTTGCAAATTAGTTAATATATTTCATGCCAAATAACATATATGAAAAACATGTTTTATTTTAGTTTTAATGCTCAAAATAATGTTACTTGTTATTACTTATTAATATAATACAAAAAAACTACTTGTTATTACAATGGGAATTTCTTATTCATAAAATTCTAAATTAGTGTAGAAATCACAGACCAATAAACATGATTTTGTACATAATGAGCATTTTTTGGGTATCTCACAAACACTTTAGCTATTAAAAAAAATTCAGATCTAACACATTATAATATAAACAACTTACCTTGAAGAAAAGAGAGGAAGATGTAGATGCATTACCAGCCAAAATAAAGCCTGCTATAGACCTCAAATAGCACACTTGACATTGAGTAAAACGCACAAAGGGGAATGGAAGCTGCTGCAAACAGAGAGGAAAAAAAGCCTGCTATGGACCACTAACAACACACTTGGAAACTATTGAAAACAAAGAACAAAACACACCAAGGAGAATGGAAACTATTGAAAACAGAGGGAAAAAACAACACCTTTTGTCTTCTGCTGGAAAATGAAATGTTAGAAAGCAATAACAAAAGAGAAAGCTAAAAAATATTAAAACATCAAGACATAAAATATATTAATATTTTATCATCACCTTTAGTGTATACCATCTGCGTGCATCACATGAAATAATATAATATTTCATTAATCAAACAAAAAGCTGACGCACCAGGGAGGGAGGGCTGTACGCGTGGAATTTTTTTAATATTAACATAGACTATTGTCAGCGGTTGATACCTTGAACCGCTGATAATACTATTGTCAGCGTTTCCTTTAAGAACCGCTCACTTTAGTGTGTTTTTTCCAACAATGTCAGCGGTTCCGCCCAACCGCTGACAATAGTACCGCTTCCTTTTGTGATTTCTGTTGTAGTGATTCCATCCTTCAAGTTATAGTTTTCATTTCCCTTCCTCAATATCAAGTAAGTAAATTTTATTATTTGTTATTTACTTTTATAATCAAAGTTATAGTAAATTTAATATTAGCTTTCATTGTTAAAAATTATCATGGAAGCTTAATCTTTTAAAATCAACTCAAGGAATTTAATTTTTCTTTATGTTAACTTTGAGTTCTTGCTCTTAATATTTTGATTGAAGATAATTACTTTTCTTTGTTTCTCAAACACTTATGATGGTAGATTATTTAAGTGTATAACCGATTGGTATATAATTAAACAATCTATAATCTAAACTGATGTTGGTTGGTTAATCAATAATCAAGTTGAGAACAAAGATTAAGTTACTAAATAAGAGATTTCTATTTAGTTTCTTAACTCAATCATCAAATTATGGTTTTAAAGTTATTTTAGTAATTAATAAGAATATATCAATTGATTATTCTTATTAGTTCATTAATTCAATTCGAGAAGATTTTCTAGAATATAATCATTTAGGGATTCCAAATGATTCAAGATTGAGAAATTAATTATATTTAATCATATTTATGATCAATAATTAGTTAACTAAAGATTTATTAATTCCTTAGGTTGGTTGTTTCTAAATTTGATTATTCTTACTCATAAATTTACTTTTTGCACTATCATATAATCACTTAATTTTTCTTTCAAGCTCAACATAAACCCCCCTTTATTATAACTAAATTGAGTGTAACTAATTGAACTAAGGTCCTCAAGAGACGACTAAGGTTGTTCACGTTATACTATATTAATTTAACTTTTTATTTGACCCGACAACGACAGCGTGTCAAATTTGGCGCCGTTGCCGGGGACCTTTGGTCCTAATTATTTACATTCAATTATCTAATATATTTTACATTCTTTTGTAGGTGTGTTGAAGATATTCAGGTTTGGTTGAATGTGAGCATATAAAAAATAAAAAAAAATCCACTTTATTATATTCTTATTCATTTTCTAGTAATCTCATTTTCAACCATTGAAAAAAAAATATAAATATAAAAAATCTTTAAATTTTTAAATATATGTTCTAAGCATTTCATAATTAAAATGATAACTTTTTCCTTTTATTACATAGTTGTAGTATTTTGTTACAATATATGTAAATGTATTGTGCATAACTAGATCTAATCCCAAACCACTATATTCTTTTGATCCTGAAATAGATAGAACATTTCATCAATTAGTTTGATCATCTAAGAAACTATTAGACAATAATAATAATAATAATAATAATAATAATAATAATAATAATAATAATAATAATAATAATAATAATAATAATAATAATATTCTAGCTAATAGCATAAATAGTGAAACTAAACCTTCAACTTCTGAGTATTTGCATAACATGGCTGAAAAGACATTAAAAGAACTAGCTACACCAGATGTCACTAATCAAACATCATGCATCTTATATCCTGAGGAAGATGTTCCTTTTGTGCTTAAAACTGGTTTAGTTTATTTGTTACCAAAGTTTCATGGTCGTGTAGGTGAAGATCCTCATAAACACTTAAAAGCATTTCATATCCTTTGCTCTACCATGAAACCTGAAGGGGTTTCAGAAGAACATGTAAAACTTAAAGCTTTTCCTTTCTCCCTAGCAGATATCGCTGAGGATTGGTTATTTTACCTTCCTCCTGGCTTTATTATAAGTTGGGATGACCTAAAGAAAATGTTTCTTGAAAAAATTTTCCCCGCTTCAAGAACTTCCTCAATTAGAAAAGAAATATGTGGCATCCGGTAACATGACCGGGAAAATCTTTATGAATACTGGGAAAGATTTAAAAGATTGTGTGCTAGTTGTCCCCATCACCAAATTACGGACCAACTTCTCATACAATATTTCTATGAAGGTCTTAATCCAATGGATAGAACTTTGGTTGATGCAGCTAGTGGTGGTGCTTTGCAAAATAAAACTACAAATGCAGCAAAAACTTTAATTGAGAACATGGATGCTAATGCTCAACAACATGCCACTAGAAATGATTCGGTAGTAATTAGAGGAGTCCATGAAATTGAAACTACTAATAATGAAGATAAAAAATGGGAAAGTAAATTTACTGAACTAGCAACACTTATGAAAAATATTATTGTGTCTCAAAAACAACAACCTGTAACCCCTGCTAAGGTATGTTCTATCTGTACTTCATCAGATCATTATACCGATTATTGTCCTTCACTGCAGGAAGCTAAAATTCTCGATGAAAATCCTCAAGTATGTGCTGCCAACTTATACAATAACAGACTGCCACAACAACAACATAATAATTATGATCTTTCTTCTAACAGATATAATCCTGGTTGGAGGAATCACCCTAATTTAAGATGGGGTAATTCTTCACAACAACCTCATACACCTTTTCAGGCAAATACTGGACCAAGCAGACCTTATCAACCTCCTCATGTACAACAACAAGCTACACAAATAGCTGCACCTTCCACTGAGAAATTAAATTTAGAGGAATTGATGAAGCAAATGTCAGTAGATAATCTGAACTTTCAAAAAAGAACTGAGGCTACAATTCAGACTCTTGAAAATCAGATTGGTCAATTGGCTACATCTTTAAACCATTTGCAGTCTCAAGGTTCAGATAAGTTGCCCGCTCAGACAATTGTCAATCCTAAAAATGTAAGTGCAATTACTTTAAGATCTGGTAAAGCTATCCATGGACCAGAAAAACAACAACAAACTGAAAATACTATTGTCACAGAAAAAATGCAGAAGAAGTTTTAGATAGTTCAAGTAATAATAGTAATGATATATCTCTTACAAATCCTCCTTCTGCAGCTGGTCCTGATAAGCAACATATCCCTCTTCCATTTCCACAAAGATAAAAATCTATACAAAATAAGAAAATAGATGAGGAGATCTTGGAAACATTTAGAAAAGTAGAGGTAAATATACCTTTATTAGAAGCCATCAAGCAAATCCCAAGATATGCCAAATTCCTTAAAGAACTAGGCACTAATAAAAGAAGACTAAAAGGAAATGAAAGGATTAATATAAGTAGAAATGTGTCTGCATTAATTGAAAAACCTTTGTCACATATACCAAAAAAATGTAAAGACCCTGGGACGTTTACCATTCCATGCATAATAGGCAATAACAAATTTGAAAATGCCATGCTAGACTTAGGTGTATCTATTAATGTTATGCCTATGACTGTATTTACTTCACTTTCCCTTGGACCTTTGTAAACTACAGGTGTGGTTATACAATTAGCAAATCGAAGCTCTACACATCCTGCAGGAATTATTGAAGATGTCCTTGTTAAAGTTAATGATTTAATTTTTCTTGCAGATTTTTATGTTCTAGATATGGAAAGTGAGAATTCCACCAATAAAGCTCCAATAATTTTAGGTATACCATTCTTAAAAACAGCTAGAACAAAGATAGATGTGCATGCAGGAACACTTTCTATGGAATTTGGAGATAGTGTGGTTAGATTCAACATTTTAGATGCTATGAAGCATCCTACTGAGGATCATTCTATTTTTCAAATTGACTTAATAACTGATTTAGTTAAGGATAATATTATTAAGTTGTCTGATGATGTTGATTTTCCTGTATTGTCTGATTTTTATGATTCATTTGTTTGTGATTCATGCATGGATTCTCATAAATGCAATATGTGTGCTGAAATTGAGAAATATTTGCTTAATGATAATAATGATCAAAACTCCCTTAAAATAGAAAATATAGTTCTAGATGTTGTTTCAAAAGAATCAAAGTGTGATAATTTGATTAAAGTAGTTACAAATACATCTGATTATGTTGAAGTACAAGTTGTTGAGACAAATTCAACCAAATTGATTCCTTCAACAATGCAACCTCCTATGTTAGAGTTAAAACCTCTTTCTGAACATTTAAAGTATGCATATTTAGAGGAAGATAAGAATCTTCCAGTGATTATTTCTAACAAATTAAATGTTGATCAAGAAACAAGGTTGTTGCAGATTATTAAGAAGCATAAGAAAGCAATTGGTTGGACTTTGGCAGATATCCCAGGTATTAGCCCTTCCATGTGTATGCATAGAATTCTATTAGAGGAAGAAGTTAAACCAGTAAGGCAACCACAAAGAAGACTTAATCCTCAAATCCTTGATGTAGTTAAAAAAGAGGTAACAAAATTATTACAAGCTGGCATTATTTACCCTATATCAGATAGTACTTGGGTCAGCCCTGTACAAGTGGTTCCCAAAAAGTCTGGAATTACAGTGGTTAAAAATGAAAATGATGAATTAATTCCTACCAGAATCCAAAATAGTTGGCGAGTATGCATTGATTACAGGAAACTTAACAAAGCAACCCGAAAGGATCACTTTCCTTTACCTTTCATTGATCAAATGTTGGAACGACTGGCAGGTAAGTCACATTATTGCTTTTTAGATGGATTTTCAGGTTACTTCCAAATTTATATTGCACCAGAAGATCAAGAAAAAACAACATTTACATGTCCTTTTGGCACTTTTACTTATAGGAGGATGCCTTTTGGCTTATGCAATGCCCCTGGTACCTTTCAACGATGCATGATTAGTATCTTTGTTGATTTTCTTGAAAATTGCATGGAAGTATTTATGGATGATTTCACAGTATATGGTTCATCATTTGATGCTTGCTTAAATAGTCTAGATAAAGTATTACATAGATACATTGAAACTAACCTTGTTCTTAATTATGAGAAATGCCACTTCATGGTAGAAGAAGGTATAGTTTTAGGCCATGTAATATCTAAAAAAGGCATAGAAGTAGATCCTACAAAAATTGATGTAATTTCTCAATTACCTTATCCTTTTTGTGTGTGAGATATTCGTTCTTTTCTTGGTCATGCAGGTTTTTATAGAAGGTTTATAAAAAACTTTAGTAAGATAGCCCTTCCGTTGTCTAACTTACTACAAAAAAATATAACATTTGACTTTAATGACAAATGTAAAGAGGCTTTTGATTGCTTAAGAAAGCTTTAACTACCACTCCTATCATCCAGGCACCAGATTGGTCACTTCCATTTGAACTTATGTGCGATGCATCAAATTATGCATTAGGAGCTGTTCTTGCTCAAAGAGTAGGTAAAGTACAACATGTTATTTACTATGCCTCACGAACTTTGGATACTGCACAAATAAACTATACTACCACAGAAAAAGAACTACTTGCTATTGTGTTTGCACTTGATAAATTTAGATCTTATTTGCTCGGTTCAAAAGTAGTTGTATTTTTAGATCATGCAGCATTAAAGTTCCTTTTAAAGAAACCAGATGCAAAACCAAGATTGATCAGGTGGATGTTGCTGCTCCAAGAATTTGACATTGAAATTAGGGATAAAATTGGAGCAGAAAATTTGGTGGCTGATCACTTAAGCAGAATTGAAAAAGAACTTGACCCAATTTCCATTAGAGATGATTTCCCTGATGAACAACTTATGAGAATACATGATTCCACTCCATGGTTTGCTGATTTGGTAAACTACTTAGTTGCTTCTGTTACTCCCATACATACATCTAAACAACAAATAATAAAACTAAAAAGTGATTCTAAATACTATGTTTGGGATGATCCTTACTTATGGAAACTTTGTAGTGATCAAGTCATTAGAAGGTGTGTACCTAAAAATGAATTTCATTCCATTCTTACATTTTGTCATACATATGCATGTGGCGGACATTTTTGACCTCAACGTACAACAAGGAAAGTATTAGAATCTGGTTTATATTGGCCAACAATTTTTAATGATGCATATACATTTTGTAAATCTTGCGAACGATGTCAAAGAATGGGAAACATATCTCATAGAAATGAGATGCCTCAACAACCCATGTTATTTTGTGAAATTTTTGATGTTTGGGGCATAGATTTCATGGGACCTTTTCCTGTATCTTTTGGTTTTGTTTATATACTACTTGCGGTCGATTATGTGTCTAAATGGGTTGAAGCTAAAGCTACTCGAACTGATGATTCTAAAGTTGTTGCAGATTTTGTTAAATCACACATATTTTGCAGGTTTGGTGTTCCTAAATCCATCATTAGTGATCAAGGATCACATTTTTGCAACCATAAAATAGAGTCCTTTCTAAAAAATATGGAGTTATGCATAAGGTTTCAACACCTTATCATCCCCAAATAAATGGGCAGGCTGAAGTGTCTAATCGGGAATTAAAAATGATCCTTCAAAAAACAGTACAACCAAATAGGAAAGATTGGAGCAAAAGGTTAGAAGATGCTCTTTGGGCTTATAGAACAGCTTATAAAGCACCTATTGGAATGTCACCCTATAGGATTGTTTATGGAAAATCATGCCACTTACCGGTAGAAATTGAGCACAAAGCTTATTAGGCAGTAAAACAATGTAACTTGGACTTAAATGAAGCCAGTAAAGAAAGGAAACTCCAACTACAGGAACTGAAAGAAATTCGTTTGGAAGCTTATGAAAGTTCTAAAACCTATAAAGAAAAAGCCAAATCCTTTCATGACAAACAGATCTTGAGAAAAAACTTTTTCATTGGACAAAAAGTTTTATTGTACAACTCACATCTAAAGCTCATATCTGGTAAGCTTCGCTCTAAATGGGCAGGCCCATTTGAAATAACTAATATCTTTCCTTATGGTGTGATTGAAATTTCAGATAAAGTGACAAACAAGGTTTTCAAGGTAAATGGGCACCGACTTAAACCTTTCTTTCAAGGGTTCCAAGAGCACATAGATACGGAGGTGTATTTGTGTGATGCCAAATATTTTGACTAATTTTTCCTAATAACAATATTTATAAAAAATAAAAAAATAATAAAAAATAAAAAATAAAAAAATAGATTTCAGTTAATTACATCATCATTCTTTTCAGTGCTAACACTTATCTTAATCATTATTACTATTATTGTTTTGACATTATTATCATTTTCTTGCAGTAGTTAAAAGGTCATCGTCAGGCTCGTGACGTTAAACAAGCGCTTGATAGAAGGCAACCTATCGCCTTTTCACCTTCTTCATCTCTACTATTCTCTATAACCTCGTTTTCTATTCTCTCTTTTCTAAACAGCCACAACTTCAAAGTAATCTGACAATGGAACAAACCCTTGCAAAACTTAAGGAAAGATTCCCTACACTTCCACGCAATGTAATTGTAAAAATTTACAAAGCTCGAGTTCAAAGGTTAAAACTACTCATATATTTTGGCATTCCAGAGGATGTTCGTTGGCTTATTGAAGCAAAGGTATGTCTCTCTGGTGAATTACATAAGTCCTATATAAAACATTTGCCAGGTATGGGACGTAGTTCTTATTCTAAAAAATGAAGAGCTAAAAGGATGGGAGTTTGCCATAAGTGTGCAAGATGGAATTGTGATACATATTGTAGGAACCCTGGAATGGTATCTATAAATCGGGAGGACAAAATTAAATTTATAAAGGATGGACTGAGTAAAGAGAACTTGGATAACTTAATCTAAACTCTTGAGACGCATCCATGTGGAACAGTTCAAGGAGTCCTTCTGAAATTATATGATCTATTCATTCAACAAAAATAAAACTATAGCCTTGGGAATCTGGCGTTAAACCACCCTGTTTGCCAGTTTATAAGAAAACTGGATGGGTAGCAAAAACCTCGACTCATAGAAGGCGTTTAAGCCGTTACTGGACGTAAAACCGGAGGAAGATGTGAGCCATAATCACAACTACTGTACATATTTACTGTTGTTTTCAATGTTTTACTTTTCTAAATTCACTTTGACTTTTAAAATTACCTATTTTTATTTTCTTCAATCATGTCTTTTCAAATTTCTTCATTACTGTCATTTATTTTTATATAATAATAATTATGTAAACTTTTTATCTTTCATCAATTATTTCATCTCAGTTTTTATCTATATAATGGCGCATAACTCTATATGGAAAACATAAAAAAAAAGATGAAAAAAATCAAATCCATTTGTGTGTTTGGTGGATCCAACAATGGTAATTGTAAGGAGTACCTAATAGCAGCTACTAAGTTGGGAAAACTATTGGCTGCGAAAGAAATAAAGGTCTTGTATAGAGGAGGAGTACAGGGTTTGAAAGGCTCCATGGCACTATCTGCACTAGTTGAAGGAAGCAACGTCTCTAGTATCATCCTACATCATGTTGGTATTACACCAGCTATTGCTGTAGGAACAGAGGTAAAAGTTACAAGCCTCTATCAACGAATGGCTCGTATGGTTATAGGTGCTGAAGCCTTTATCGCACTTCCTGGAGGTTTTGGTACTTTTGAGGAAATATTTTGCATTTTATCATGGTGTAGCATGAACCTTCATAAAAAGCCATTAGGATTATTAAATATTAATGGTTTTTATGACAGTTTGTTAATGTTTTTAGATAAAGCTGTGGAACAGGGCCTTATAACTCAAGATGATCGATCATTCATTCATGCTTCATCAGATGCAGATGAATTGATTGATATTTTGTAGAGCTTTTTACCCCAACCTCAACCCCTCTTGAAGCAAGATAAGGATCACACACACAAGTGAAAGAATCCAGAACCAGACACCACCCTTCGGTTATAACTTCTTTCTCACCTTTATCTATATTTTTAAAAAAATCATCAAAAAAAAGAAAAAGAAAAAAAATAGACTGTGGAAATCATATAAGACACTAAGGACAATGTCTTGAATAAGTGTGGGGGGGTCTGAGTTACATATATATATATTTATTATTTATTATTTTTTTTTGTTGTGTGAGGGATAGTCAGAGTAATGATTAATTTGGGAAAGTTGTATCTAAAGTCATAAAGATGCATCTTTGAGAACCAAAGTCTTGAGACGTATCCTTCACTATATAGTGTCAGTATCACTTTTGTTTAATTTTTTAAAAAATAAAAAAAATAATTTATTTTTTTTCTTTTCTTTCATGAGTACTTTTGTTGGGATGAGCTGAGTAAAAAGTCCAAACTCTTGAGACGCATCCTCATAACAAATCTTACTCAGATAACCACAATCGTTTCACCTTCCTTATCAAAACCATTTTTCATAAAAAATAAAAAAATAAAAATAAAAAAATAAAATAAAAACACACACACACACATAGCCACTATATTTGCTTTAGTGCCGTGCCTTTGTCTTTACCTTCACCCGAATCATTTTTATTCGACATCAACCATTTTGCAACCATAAACATCATCTTCATCATTCTCCAGCCGCCACACTTTGCCTTCATCCTTTTCTTTTAGATCGGAGCCACACCTCACCACTAGTCAATCATCAGGTTCTTTATTTTCTCTTATGGATGATATAGCAGAGTCTTTCTATAGGCATACGAATGAATTAAGATGTATGTTATTGCTCTTGATGCTACTCATGGTTGTGTTGATGATATTTTTCTTATGGGTTCTAACACAAGGCCTATAAAATTGGGTTGTATGACACAATCAAATTGTTTAGTTATACTAATCATTTCACATGCAATTGAACTGACTAATTTGTTGTAGGTATCTTCGTTACTAAGCGCCCTTAAAAAAAAGTACAGAGCAAGAAGCATAAGGAACCGGATCTTGACACCAATATTTAGTTATGATTTATTTTTCCTTTTTTGTTTCTTGTTCATAAAAAAATCATCATTTCTAGTTTTTTATTTTAAATTCTACATGCTTTTCACTAAATTTATTTTTTTTAAATTTGTCTAAGTAATGAGTAATTGCATCACCCTTGTCCAATATTTCATGACATGTTGTGAGTAATTTCCTTGCATATTAATTTAATAAGTTGTTTGTGAAGATCAAATTGTATATGAATTGTGATAGATTGACCACCCTCGGTGAGATTTTGAGCTTAATTGGATGGATCATATTATGCCATCTTTCCTTTTTCTTAATTAACCCTTATTTATTAGTACTCTAGAACTTGACTTGTTTCTTTTTAATGTATTATGTTCCATGTGCATGCTTTGATATGATTAAGGCCATTTTTGTTTTAACTAGCCACTAGCCATATTCCTTACCTTACATACTTTCCATTGTTACCCACGTTGAGCCTATATCCATTTCTTGATTCAGCCACATAATTAGTCAATAGCCCAAAAAAAAACACGATCACCTTTGCTTAGGAATTGATTAGGAGTTTTGAAATTACTATGAATAAAGATTCTTGATGATTGTGGAAATGTACCCAAGATATATATGTTGTTGTTTCATTGTTCAAAAAGAAAGTAAAAAAATAATAAAAAAAAAGAGAAAGAAAAAGAAGAAGTGGTGAATATATGTATGAAAATAATCAGGAGGATTTATTCTCATGTTTTATCCTCCATCATGTTTCATTTTGCTAAGTATTGAGTTTCAAAATGTACTTCCACAGTCACTGAATCACTTACTCCATTCCTCTTTTTCAACCCTAAGTTTAGTCATACTATTTCATTTTATCCACCCTATATCACCTTGTCCCCATTACAACCTTAATAAAGTCCTTTTGATCTCTGCATGCATATGTGTTCAAATATGGAAATTAGAAATTTGTCAAGCCTATGGTAGTGCTAATTTATTTGGTGATTTTTGAGAGTATACACAAACCCAAACAATTGAGATATAGAGAGCATGAAGAGAACATCTATCACATTTTCATCCACTCTTTGATTTGATCACTCAATTTATGAAACTAGTATGTAATGCTTCTTATTCACACTTATCATGACCTCTTGATATAAGGGATGATGTGTATTACTTATTATTTTAGACTTAAAAAAAATAAAAAAAATCAATTTGAAAAAAAAACCTTTTTCTGTTATTTTTCATTTTAGTTTTTGGTTTGGTTTTGCCCTAGAGTGCAAAAGCTTAACTGTGGGGGAATTTGATAAATCAATTTTAATACACTTTTTATAGTTTTACACTTGGGGTTTATTATATAATTACTATGTTTAATAATAGTATTTTAATTAAGTTTTATGTTGTTTAGTTAAATTGAAGTATTTTGTATATATGTTTCAATTTTTGTTTTTTGTATGCATCTTGAGTATCTTGCCTTATTTTGGCCATAACTTGGGCTTTTGTGATCCAAATGGGCTAATCTTGGAGCCCATGGAAATCTAAGATAGAGGGTTACATCATGATGATCAAATTTGGTTATTTTGCATCTGGAAAAAATAAAGAAATGGAGCTTGAATCAATCAGCCCTCATGTGTCCCACCAGCATTGACATAGTTCACCAAAATACACATATCTGGAGCTTTAGATGTCCAAATGACCTCATTCTTGCACCAAATTCTCAATAAAACAGAGATCTACAACTTTCAAGTTGAAGTTTTTCAAAATTTGGCCATCTAGAAGGTCATATTGGACTCGCAAGGTGGAGAAGATAAAGAGGAGAATGAATTTCAACACCTACCATTATCTTCTTTTGAATTTATTGTAATTTCAAGCCCACCTGTAACATCCCAGTTTTGAAATTAAATGCCGAATGAAGAATAAACCATTAAGACTTGATTTCAACTAGAAAATAACTGTTAATTACATTTAACTAAGTAGATTTAAGCCATTAAAATATGAAAATGGTGGTGGTCAGGGGATGGGGTGGAGTGCACGTGGCTGCTGGGCACACACTCTCCCATCCCACTCTTCTCTTACTGTGCACATGTACATATATATAAAACGTGAACCTTTGGTGAGGAACACACTTACTATTTCTTCAGACTCCCTCCTCCATCACTTCATCCTCTACTTTCCTCTCTTCGTCTCCATCTTTCTTCTCTTCTCTCACTCTTCGCTCCTGGAGACCTTGGTTGCAGTACTGAAGAACGGACTACACTCCATCCCAGAATCAGGCGCAGGATACGACAAAGCCAAGGAGGACCGAACGAACTAGGAGAAAGACATCGGACCCAACGACAAGAACGGAAAGGTTTCTGAGGTTCTTCTAAGGTAGGGGGCGCTTGCATGTCGAATGCATGGTCTAAGAACGGTACCGGATGAGCATACTGCTGAGTGTGGGTGTGTGTGTGTGTGCATGTATTCATAATTATTAAAACTGATGCATGATTTAAGATTCTGATAGTGATCTTCGTGGCGATGGTGTAGCCTGTTAGTGGATGATAATGATGGATGATATGCATGGATCTATTTTCTTGTCACTATGAAAAATATGTATGTGCATGCTCTTAATTGGATGGCTCAATGTTGTTAGTCTGATGACCGATTGTAACATGCGCTGGTGTGATTGACTGAATGATTACGAGTAGTGTGGGAAATCCGTTCTTGCTTAATAACTACGGCGAAGGTGTTCGTTGCATGAGTGAGAGTGGGGTGACCCATAGAAGGTCAAGAACCCCAAGGGAAACGACTTCCAGTTACCAACCCTGGCTAGATCCCAATAGTGCTCGTGGTAGCCGTTGGAGCTAGAGAAGAGAGTCTCGAGACGCCGTGGGGAGGCCGGTGCCACCTGGTAAGAGCTGAGGGACGAGGGGCCAGAAGAAAAGGGGACCGTAACTGAGAGTCTTTACCCGAGTCAGATCCGCAGGCATGCATATAGAAATAAGGCCGATTGTGGTGGTGTATAAATTTATGTATGTATATGTGTATGATTTTGAATGCATGAATATATATATGGATGTGGAATAAACTCTGTGTATTATGTGTGTCATGAATGTTGTTTGAACTGTAAGAACTTGGTTACTTGAGAAAGGTTGAATGATAGCAGGAGCGTGTACTGACGCTGATACCGAGTCTGTGAGTATCATTTTACATGTAAAAGCTCACCCCTGCAGTGGTCATTTTCAGTGAATGTCTCTCGAGAGGAGGATCAGAAGCAGAGCTGGAATGCTGGGCGGAGTGCTGATGCATTTGGAAGGCTTAATTAAGGCGTTGTTAGATTAAGCCCTGACTGGTTCATACCGGATGTTAATGTTTTGGGATGAATAGAACTTTATGGACAAGGAGAAATCCGATTTTGTGTTGTAAATATTGACATACACTCTTATGCATATATAGATGTATGGTTTTGTGTGTGTGTTGCTATGTGCTGCCTTGTTTCATAATTGTGCTTTAATGGATACGCAGGGACAGTATGATTGAGCAGGCTATAGCCAAGTCAGAGTGAATTGAGAATTGCCTTAGGAAAACTTATGTCGGATACGTTGGGCGGAGTCGTACCCCGCCCGAAGTATGGGGACATTTCGCCCAAGCGAGAGGACTCGCGCTGGAGCGATGTAGTTGTTAGAATGGGACACCGTTCAATTATCCTTCTTATCCGTTGTGATGCTAACGCAATCCAGACCCCCGGTGTTGACCCCTGTTTTGGGCGTTGTGGTTGAGTCCGCCCAGGCGTTGTCATAATTAGTTGAGTTGGGCGGAATAGGTTCAGACCCCTCCTTCCTCCACAATCTACTACCGCATATGTACCCTGTAACTTCCCGTTTTTCCTGAGTGAAGTGTGAGTGTGAGGATTTACCTACTGAACCCTTGTCCATATCCGATTGAGGAATTACCTTGTGTTTGTGTTGAAGAGGCGTTGTGCTGACCTCGTTTAGGCGGTGTCATACCTCGCCCAAGTAACTAGGACAGTTCGCCCAAACGCGTAGAACCATGCTGAAGCAAGCAGATATCAACGTGAGACTCCGCCTATGTACTTCCCTCCTTCGTTGTCGTATTATTCTGCCTCGTAGGGCGGTGTTGGACATCGTCTGAGTAAGTGAATGTTGTGATGTAGTCCATCCAGGTGTTGTTGTGCCTTGCCGAACTGGACGGCGGTGTAATCACTTCCTTTTTTCTTCACAAATTACTCCTGCATATGTATATCTCCCTTTTTCTTCCCTCACCTGTCCTCTGAAGCTGAACGTCCAGCGTTCTCTGAGAAAGGATCCGCCCGTAGGAACGAATAGACGCTAATGTAAGGTTTACTTGAAGAGTTTCACGTCTGATGTTGCATTGTCATACATCGTTTAGGCGGTGTGAGACAGCGGTTGAGCGGGTCACCTTCGCTCTGGAGTCCGCCCAGGACAAACATACCCCGCCTAGTCAGGTAGGATGATTCAAACTCTGCCCTTCCACCAAGTGCTACGCGTGTGAATGTATTAACATCTTTCCCTTAGCTATTTCCTCCTATTGAGTGACCAGTGTTACTCGAAGGAAAGCTTCCTTGTGAAATCCCCTCTATCTGCTGTTGCATTACCATACTCCGCCTGGACGGTGTCAGACCCCGTCTGAGCGAGCAAACGGTGTTGTGTAATCCGCCCAGGTGTTGGTGTGTTACGATAAACCTAATGAGCCGGTCCCAGTTTTAGCTTCTCTGTAGGTTGCTAAATGCGTGTGAATGCTCTTCATTCTTCCCTTGCCTGCTTCCTTCTATATCGAATAATACGTGACTATTTTTGTGAAAAATTTTCTCACATTTTTGGAATTATTAAGTTGCAAGTAATAAGGTGTTACATTTTGGTATCAGAGCGGACCAAAAGGTCCAAGGCCAAAGTATGCTTACCGAGTGTAAGCGGTGGTGTGTGTGTCTTTTGATTGAATGGTTGAAAATTGTTCTGATGCTAGTTGAACTTGATTGATGTTGACTTGAGGACAAGAGGTTGTTTTCCCCTGGTCCGATTGTGTATAACTTAGACGAATGACATAATGTGCTAAGCTATTAATTATTAGACTAATAACCAGATCGGTAGTAAGTGGCTCCGTATACTTATCCTTAAATGTCAATTTCAGGATAAGGAATGGCGCATCGTCAAAGTATGGAGGCTATAGCTACGGCATTCCAACGCTTTGCAGACGTGTTTGAAAGGCAGGGCCAGCCTCGAGCTGAGGAGGGCCAAGTAATGGACCGCTTCTTAAAAAGGAAGCCGAGTGAGTTCTTAGGAGGACGGAACCCTGAGGCGGCGTTTAAGTGGACTCAGGAATTAGAAAGGATTTTTAGGGGTCTTCGCTGTACCAAAGCCCAGAAGGTGGAATGTGCAGTGTACATGCTGCGAGACGAAGCGGAGAACTGGTGGAAAATAGCCAGAAGCCGATTCCTCGAAGATGATAATCAACTGACGTGGAACGATTTCAAGGCCTGCTTCTTAGAGAAGTACTTTCCCGACACAGTGAGGAGTCGGAAAGAGCTGGAGTTTATGGAGTTAAAACAGGGCTCCATGACTGTGGAAGAATACGCGACCAGATTTGAGGAATTGTGCCTATTCTATCCGCCCTTCCAGCAGCCAGGAACGGAGAACTCCAAGTGTCTTAAGTTTGAGAACGGATTGAGATCGGATATCAAGAGGGCTTGCAGATACCATGAAATCCGGAGTTTCCCTGCATTAGTGAACAAATGTAGAATATTTGAAGAGGATGACAGGGCCCATTCGGGCCAGTGCAGCAAAGCTAACCAGCACCTGAGGCCTCAGCAGTCACGTTTCAAGAGGCCAGGGAACGTGGGAAGAAATGAACCCTTCACTAGATATCAGGGTCGTGGTGACCGAGGGAGACAGATGAGTGGACGACCAAGACATGGCGGATGCTTTAGATGCGGCGGCGACCACTTTGCTAAGGATTGCAATGGCGCAAATGTTAAATGTTATCACTGCGGAGAGAAGGGGCACGTTCGTCCTGACTGCCCCCAACTCCGCCAAACAAACGCCAATGTGCGTCAAGGAGGATTTCAAGATAGAACCCGAGTGAATGATAACCAACGACCTGGTGGCAGAGGCAACGGAACCAGAGGAAATATGATGCGTGCTCTGAACAGCCGAGAGAGGAATACCGGTCCGCCAGCAGCAGGAAGAATCTACACCATCAATGCAGAAGATGTTGCACCAGCAAACGACCTAGTACAATGTAAGTGCTCACTTGGAATGAATACGCTTAATGTTGTTTTCGATTCGGGAGCTACCCATTCTTTTATAGCTGATGAGTGCGTAGAACGGTTGAAGTTACCAACTGTGTCTATGGATCGGACTTTGGAAGTGGCCAGCCCCACTGGCGCTAATGTGTTCACATCGTCAATATGCAAAAATGTAGCATTTGAGTTGTATGATCGGAGTTTCACCTTCGATCTGATTTGCATGCCCTTAAAGGGTCTTGACATCGTACTCGGAATAGATTGGCTTTCAGCCAATAAGGTATTAGTAGATTGTAGAAACCGAGAGATAGTTTTTCCAAAACAGCCCACTGAGAATGACACGGCACCTGGTATAACCCAACTATTTATGATGCTTTGTCTAACCAAGGACGAGAGTGAGACCCGAGTGAACGAAATTCCAATTGTCTGTGAATTCCCAGAAGTGTTCCCTGAAGACGTTTCGAGTGTGCCTCCCGATAGAGAAGTCGAATTCTCTATAGACTTGATCCCTGGAGCCGAACCGGTCTCCAGCGCACCCTATAGAATGTCCTCAACTGAATTGGCAGAGTTGAAGAAACAAGTGGATGAGTTACTTGAGAAGCAGTTCATTAGACCAAGCGTGTCACCATGGGGCGCACCTGTGCTACTTGTTAAGAAGAAGGATGGCAGCATGAGACTTTGTATAGATTATCGACAGCTTAACAAGCTCACAATCAAGAATCGATACCCACTGCCTAGAATTGATGATTTAATTGACCAGCTGCGTGGAGCCTCAGTCTTCTCGAAAATCGACTTACGATCGGGATATCACCAAATCTGAGTGAAGGACTCGGACATTCCTAAAACTGCCTTTAGGACTCGGTATGGTCACTACGAGTATGTAGTGATGCCGTTCGGTGTGACAAACGCCCCTGCTGTTTTCATGAATTACATGAACAGCATATTCCACTCCTTCTTAGATCGGTTTGTTGTTGTCTTCATCGATGATATTCTAGTTTATTCTAAGACATCTGAGGAGCATGAAGGACATCTCAGAACGGTACTCCAAGTGTTGAAGGAGAAACAATTGTTTGCAAAGCTCTCGAAGTGCGAATTCTGGATGGATGAGATCCACTTCCTCGGGCATGTGATCTCCGAGCGAGGCGTCTCGGTGGATCCTGCGAAGGTAGCTGCTGTAATAGCATGGGAGAGGCCCAGATCGGTCTCGGAAATAAGAAGTTTTATGGGCTTGGCAGGTTATTATAGGAGGTTCATCGAAGGTTTTTCTAAATTGGCATTACCCCTGACTAAATTGACTCGGAAAAATGCTCCCTTCGTGTGGAGTCCGGAGTGTGAGAACAGCTTCCAAGAGCTGAAGAATAAGTTGACGACTGCTCCGGTGTTGGCATTACCTGAGTTACGAGAAAGCTTCGTGGTCTATTGTGACGCGTCCGGACTCGGATTAGGGTGTGTACTCATGCAGAAAGATCGAGTGATAGCATATGCCTCTCGACAATTGAGACCCCACGAGCAGCATTATCCGACCCATGACTTGGAGCTGGCAGCAGTAGTTTTTGCATTGAAAATCTAGAGGCATTACTTGTACGGGTCCAAATTTGAAGTGTACAGCGATCATAAGAGCCTCAAATACCTATTCGACCAAAAGGAGCTGAACATGAGGCAGAGGAGATGGATTGAGTTTTTAAAGGACTACGATTTCGAGTTAAAATACCACCCAGGTAAGGCAAACGTCGTGGCCGACGCATTGAGTCGGAAATCCCTCCACATAGCAGCCATGATGGCAAAAGAAGTTGAGTTATTGGAGCGGTTCCGAGACATGAACTTGCATGTTGACACCCCTTCCTCTCAGAAGATGACAATCGGTACGTTGAGGATTGTCAATGAATTCTTAAAATCCGTGTACGAACAGCAACAGGCAGACTCTTATCTAGCTGAAATGAAGGAAATTCAAGCCAAAGGAAAGGATTTATCCTTGGCAGAGGGGCCAGATGGGATCTTCCGGGTGAGAGACAGAATATACATACCGAGTGAAGGAAGATTGAGAAGAATGGTGCTTGATGAAGCCCACAAAAGCCTACTCAGTGTTATTCTAGTGGCCTCCTATAACTCGAGAGGGGGGGTGAATTGAGTTATGATAATTTTAAAATTTCTAAACGCACTTTTCTTAATTCTTAATTATGTTGTAATTAAGTGTAAAAGAGTATGACAGTGCACAACAGATTATCTGAAATAAAAGACAGAGTGTAGGGTTGAGAAATTTGCAAACAGTATTTATACTGGTTCGGCCAACCACTGCCTACGTCCAGTCTTCTTAAGTCACCCTTGAGGATTCCACTATTGTCAAAAATAGTACACTAGTACTTCCACACTTTGGCACAACCTTGCCCTTGTGTGAAGTATCACCAAGAGTCTCACTACTCTTGTATACAATACTTTGGGACACCTTCCCAAGCAACCAAGATTCTCACACTTTCAGTAAAGTGAACAAAGAAATACTCTCTTATTTAGAGCATATGGACAAATTGAAGAGCAATAATAAGTAGAAACTCTACTTAGAAGAATATGGCCTTTAATGGTCTTAAGAGAGAATTGGAAGAATTGGTGTGTTTTTGCAAATGAAGAGCATCCCTATTTATAGTGTTAGAGAGGCCTTCAAGAGGTGTGAATTTAATGAATAAAATAATCAAAAAGGTACCTCTTGAATAAAATAATAATTTATGAAAAGATATAAGGTTTCATCAATGTGTTTCTTGAATAGATGTAATGTTTCAGCCTTTCTGAACTGGTGGTAATCGATTACCATAAGTATGTAATCGATTACGTGAATTTAAAACCTCATCTTAACATGACCGTTAGTATGTAATCGATTACAATAACCAAGTAATCGATTACTTGGTCAGTTTTTTAAACGTTTGCTGAAACATTGACTTTTAAATCATTTCAAAACATGGTAATCGATTACTATTTTTAGGTAATCAATTACGTTGAATCAGTTCTTAAAAAAACAAGCTTTAAATCTTTTTTTAAGACATGGTAATCGATTACTGTTTTAACGTAATCGATTACTTGAATCAGTTTTTGAAGTTAATACGTTGAAATCTCTTTATTTTGTATTTCAAAATGTCTTTAGACCTGGTAATTGATTACTTAACTGAGATAATCAATTACGATTATTAAAATTCAGACTTTGGTAAAATCTTAAGTCATTGATTATTATTATTATTTTTAATGGCCATATTTTTCTTTAATAGAGTCTTACTATGATTCTGCCTTGGTGTTGAATCTTCATGCTTGATCTTTGGCATTTAGTCTTTGTCATTATCAAAATCCTTTATGGTCTTCACTCAGCATTCACCCAGGAACCACGAAAATGTACCACGACTTGAGGAGACAGTTCTGGTGGCCCAGACTAAAGAGGGATGTGGCGGAGTACGTGGCCCGGTGTATCACTTGTCAGAAATCGAAGGTAGAGCACCAAAAACCGTACGGTGCAATGCAGCCTCTAGAGATCCCCGTGTGGAAATGGGACTCAATTGCGATGGATTTTATCATGGGATTACCCAAAAACCGAGCGGGCCATGATGCAATTTGGGTCATTGTTGACCGATTGACGAAGAGTGCACACTTCTTACCTGTAAATATGAGGTACCCATTGCATAAGTTGGCTCGGATCTACATTCAAGAAGTTATCCGACTGCATGGCATACCTACTTCCATCGTATCGGATAGGGACCCTAGGTTTACGTCCAGATTTTGGACCAGCATGCATCAAGAATTGGGGACGAAGCTTTGGCTTAGTTCTGCCTACCACCCCCAATCGGATGGACAATCCGAGCGAACAATTCAGAGTCTAGAAGACTTATTGAGAGCGTGTGTGTTGGAGTACGGTGGGGACTGGGAGCAGTACCTTCCCTTGATCGAGTTTACGTACAACAACAGCCATCATCACAGCATTGGCATGGCACCTTACGAGGCATTATATGGGCATAGATGCCGAACCCCACTCTGCTGGTCGGAAGCGGGTGAAAGTCTACTATTGGGACCAGACATCGTGAAGCAAACCACAGAACAGATCCGAGTGATAAGGGAGAAGATGAAAGCATCACAAGACAGGCAGAAGAGCTACCATGACAAGCGCATCAAGCCATTGGAATTTTCAGTCGGAGATCGAGTGTTTCTGAGAACCTCTCCGAGTAAAGGAGTTAGACGAGCCTTAAAAAGTGGGAAGTTAAGCCCTCGATACATTGGACCTTACGAGGTGTTAGAACGGATCGGCCCCGTAGCATACCGCCTCGCATTACCAACTCACTTGTCCCGATTGCACAACGTATTTCACGTGTCTCAACTAAGGAAGTATTTGTATGACCCCAGCCACACGATGCCTGACGACGAGGTAGAGATCAAGGAAGACCTAACCACTGTGACTACACCGATTGGAATCGTGGACCGATCGGTAAAACGCTTAAGAAACAAGAACGTAAGGCTGGTTAAGGTGGAGTGGCAGCAAGGTAAGACCACCTCCTGCACGTGGGAACGCGAAGACACCATGCGACAACAGTACCCCGAGTTGTTTACCTAGGTAAGTACCGACTGAATTTCGGGGACGAAATTCTTTTTCAGTGGGGGAGAACTGTAACATCCCAGTTTTGAAATTAAATGCCGAATGAAGAATAAACCATTAAGACTTGATTTCAACTAGAAAATAACTGTTAATTACATTTAACTAAGTAGATTTAAGCCATTAAAATATGAAAATGGTGGTGGTCAGGGGATGGGGTGGAGTGCACGTGGCTGCTGGGCACACACTCTCCCATCCCACTCTTCTCTTACTGTGCGCATGTACATATATATAAAACGTGAACCTTTGGTGAGGAACACACTTACTATTTCTTCAGACTCCCTCCTCCGTCACTTCATCCTCTACTTTCCTCTCTTCGTCTCCATCTTTCTTCTCTTCTCTCACTCTTCGCTCCTGGAGACCTTGGTTGCAGTACTGAAGAACGGACTACACTCCATCCCAGAATCAGGCGCAGGATACGACAAAGCCAAGGAGGACCGAACGAACCAGGAGAAAGACATCGGACCCAACGACAAGAACGGAAAGGTTTCTGAGGTTCTTCTAAGGTAGGGGGCGCTTGCATGTCGAATGCATGGTCTAAGAACGGTACCGGATGAGCATACTGCTGAGTGTGTGTGTGTGTGTGTGTGCATGTATTCATAATTATTAAAACTGATGCATGATTTAAGATTCTGATAGTGATCTTCGTGGCGATGGTGTAGCCTGTTAGTGGATGATAATGATGGATGATATGCATGGATCTATTTTCTTGTCACTATGAAAAATATGTATGTACATGCTCTTAATTGGATGGCTCAATGTTGTTAGTCTGATGACCGATTGTAACATGCGCTGGTGTGATTGACTGAATGATTACGAGTAGTGTGGGAAATCCGTTCTTGCTTAATAACTACGGCGAAGGTGTTCGTTGCATGAGTGAGAGTGGGGTGACCCATAGAAGGTCAAGAACCCCAAGGGAAACGACTTCCAGTTACCAACCCTGGCTAGATCCCAATAGTGCTCGTGGTAGCCGTTGGAGCTAGAGAAGAGAGTCTCGAGACGCCGTGGGGAGGCCGGTGCCACCTGGTAAGAGCTGAGGGACGAGGGGCCAGAAGAAAAGGGGACCGTAACTGAGAGTCTTTACCCGAGTCGGATCCGCAGGCATGCATATAGAAATAAGGCCGATTGTGGTGGTGTATAAATTTATGTATGTATATGTGTATGATTTTGAATGCATGAATATATATATGGATGTGGAATAAACTCTGTGTATTATGTGTGTCATGAATGTTGTTTGAACTGTAAGAACTTGGTTACTTGAGAAAGGTTGAATGATAGCAGGAGCGTGTACTGACGCTGATACCGAGTCTGTGAGTATCATTTTACATGTAAAAGCTCACCCCTGCAGTGGTCATTTTCAGTGAATGTCTCTCGAGAGGAGGATCAGAAGCAGAGCTGGAATGCTGGGCGGAGTGCTGATGCATTTGGAAGGCTTAATTAAGGCGTTGTTAGATTAAGCCCTGACTGGTTCATACCGGATGTTAATGTTTTGGGATGAATAGAACTTTATGGACAAGGAGAAATCCGATTTTGTGTTGTAAATATTGACATACACTCTTATGCATATATAGATGTATGGTTTTGTGTGTGTGTTGCTATGTGCTGCCTTGTTTCATAATTGTGCTTTAATGGATACGCAGGGACAGTATGATTGAGCAGGCTATAGCCAAGTCAGAGTGAATTGAGAATTGCCTTAGGAAAACTTATGTCGGATACGTTGGGCGGAGTCGTACCCCGCCCGAAGTATGGGGACATTTCGCCCAAGCGAGAGGACTCGCGCTGGAGCGATGTAGTTGTTAGAATGGGACACCGTTCAATTATCCTTCTTATCCGTTGTGATGCTAACGCAATCCAGACCCCCGGTGTTGACCCCTGTTTTGGGCGTTGTGGTTGAGTCCGCCCAGGCGTTGTCATAATTAGTTGAGTTGGGCGGAATAGGTTCAGACCCCTCCTTCCTCCACAATCTACTACCGCATATGTACCCTGTAACTTCCCGTTTTTCCTGAGTGAAGTGTGAGTGTGAGGATTTACCTACTGAACCCTTGTCCATATCCGATTGAGGAATTACCTTGTGTTTGTGTTGAAGAGGCGTTGTACTGACCTCGTTTAGGCGGTGTCATACCTCGCCCAAGTAACTAGGACAGTTCGCCCAAACGCGTAGAACCATGCTGAAGCAAGCAGATATCAACGTGAGACTCCGCCTATGTACTTCCCTCCTTCGTTGTCGTATTATTCTGCCTCGCAGGGCGGTGTTGGACATCGTCTGAGTAAGTGAATGTTGTGATGTAGTCCGTCCAGGTGTTGTTGTGCCTTGCCGAACTGGACGGCGGTGTAATCACTTCCTTTTTTCTTCACAAATTACTCCTGCATATGTATATCTCCCTTTTTCTTCCCTCACCTGTCCTCTGAAGCTGAACGTCCAGCGTTCTCTGAGAAAGGATCCGCCCGTAGGAACGAATAGACGTTAATGTAAGGTTTACTTGAAGAGTTTCACGTCTGATGTTGCATTGTCATACATCGTTTAGGCGGTGTGAGACAGCGGTTGAGCGGGTCACCTTCGCTCTGGAGTCCGCCCAGGACAAACATACCCCGCCTAGTCAGGTAGGATGATTCAAACTCTGCCCTTCCACCAAGTGCTACGCGTGTGAATGTATTAACATCTTTCCCTTAGCTATTTCCTCCTATTGAGTGACCAGTGTTACTCGAAGGAAAGCTTCCTTGTGAAATCCCCTCTATCTGCTGTTGCATTACCATACTCCGCCTGGACGGTGTCAGACCCCGTCTGAGCGAGCAAACGGTGTTGTGTAATCCGCCCAGGTGTTGGTGTGTTACGATAAACCTAATGAGCTGGTCCCAGTTTTAGCTTCTCTGTAGGTTGCTAAATGCGTGTGAATGCTCTTCATTCTTCCCTTGCCTGCTTCCTTTTATATCGAATAATACGTGACTATTTTTGTGAAAAATTTTCTCACATTTTTGGAATTATTAAGTTGCAAGTAATAAGGTGTTACATTTTGGTATCAGAGCGGACCAAAAGGTCCAAGGCCAAAGTATGCTTACCGAGTGTAAGCGGTGGTGTGTGTGTCTTTTGATTGAATGGTTGAAAATTGTTCTGATGCTAGTTGAACTTGATTGATGTTGACTTGAGGACAAGAGGTTGTTTTCCCCTGGTCCGATTGTGTATAACTTAGACGAATGACATAATGTGCTAAGCTATTAATTATTAGACTAATAACCAGATCGGTAGTAAGTGGCTCCGTATACTTATCCTTAAATGTCAATTTCAGGATAAGGAATGGCGCATCGTCAAAGTATGGAGGCTATAGCTACGGCATTCCAACGCTTTGCAGACGTGTTTGAAAGGCAGGGCCAGCCTCGAGCTGAGGAGGGCCAAGTAATGGACCGCTTCTTAAAAAGGAAGCCGAGTGAGTTCTTAGGAGGACGGAACCCTGAGGCGGCGTTTAAGTGGACTCAGGAATTAGAAAGGATTTTTAGGGGTCTTCGCTGTACCAAAGCCCAGAAGGTGGAATGTGCAGTGTACATGCTGCGAGACGAAGCGGAGAACTGGTGGAAAATAGCCAGAAGCCGATTCCCCGAAGATGATAATCAACTGACGTGGAACGATTTCAAGGCCTGCTTCTTAGAGAAGTACTTTCCCGACACAGTGAGGAGTCGGAAAGAGCTGGAGTTTATGGAGTTAAAACAGGGCTCCATGACTGTGGAAGAATACGCGACCAGATTTGAGGAATTGTGCCTATTCTATCCGCCCTTCCAGCAGCCAGGAACGGAGAACTCCAAGTGTCTTAAGTTTGAGAACGGATTGAGATCGGATATCAAGAGGGCTTGCAGATACCATGAAATCTGGAGTTTCCCTGCATTAGTGAACAAATGTAGAATATTTGAAGAGGATGACAGGACCCATTCGGGCCAGTGCAGCAAAGCTAACCAGCACCTGAGGCCTCAACAGTCACGTTTCAAGAGGCCAGGGAACGTGGGAAGAAATGAACCCTTCACTAGATATCAGGGTCGTGGTGACCGAGGGAGACAGATGAGTGGACGACCAAGACATGGCGGATGCTTTAGATGCGGCGGCGACCACTTTGCTAAGGATTGCAATGGCGCAAATGTTAAATGTTATCACTGCGGAGAGAAGGGGCACGTTCGTCCTGACTGCCCCCAACTCCGCCAAACAAACGCCAATGTGCGTCAAGGAGGATTTCAAGATAGAACCCGAGTGAATGATAACCAACGACCTGGTGGCAGAGGCAACGGAACCAGAGGAAATATGATGCGTGCTCTGAACAGCCGAGAGAGGAATACCGGTCCGCCAGCAGCAGGAAGAATCTACACCATCAATGCAGAAGATGTTGCACCAGCAAACGACCTAGTACAATGTAAGTGCTCACTTGGAATGAATACGCTTAATGTTGTTTTCGATTCGGGAGCTACCCATTCTTTTATAGCTGATGAGTGCGTAGAACGGTTGAAGTTACCAACTGTGTCTATGGATCGGACTTTGGAAGTGGCCAGCCCCACTGGCGCTAATGTGTTCACATCGTCAATATGCAAAAATGTAGCATTTGAGTTGTATGATCGGAGTTTCACCTTCGATCTGATTTGCATGCCCTTAAAGGGTCTTGACATCGTACTCGGAATAGATTGGCTTTCAGCCAATAAGGTATTAGTAGATTGTAGAAACCGAGAGATAGTTTTTCCAAAACAGCCCACTGAGAATGACACGGCACCTGGTATAACCCAACTATTTATGATGCTTTGTCTAACCAAGGACGAGAGTGAGACCCGAGTGAACGAAATTCCAATTGTCTGTGAATTCCCAGAAGTGTTCCCTGAAGACGTTTCGAGTGTGCCTCCCGATAGAGAAGTCGAATTCTCTATAGACTTGATCCCTGGAGCCGAACCGGTCTCCAGCGCACCCTATAGAATGTCCTCAACTGAATTGGCAGAGTTGAAGAAATAAGTGGATGAGTTACTTGAGAAGCAGTTCATTAGACCAAGCGTGTCACCATGGGGCGCACCTGTGCTACTTGTTAAGAAGAAGGATGGCAGCATGAGACTTTGTATAGATTATCGACAGCTTAACAAGCTCACAATCAAGAATCGATACCCACTGCCTAGAATTGATGATTTAATTGACCAGCTGCGTGGAGCCTCAGTCTTCTCGAAAATCGACTTACGATCGGGATATCACCAAATCTGAGTGAAGGACTCGGACATTCCTAAAACTGCCTTTAGGACTCGGTATGGTCACTACGAGTATGTAGTGATGCCGTTCGGTGTGACAAACGCCCCTGCTGTTTTCATGAATTACATGAACAGCATATTCCACTCCTTCTTAGATCGGTTTGTTGTTGTCTTCATCGATGATATTCTAGTTTATTCTAAGACATCTGAGGAGCATGAAGGACATCTCAGAACGGTACTCCAAGTGTTGAAGGAGAAACAATTGTTTGCAAAGCTCTCGAAGTGCGAATTCTGGATGGATGAGATCCACTTCCTCGGGCATGTGATCTCCGAGCGAGGCGTCTCGGTGGATCCTGCGAAGGTAGCTGCTGTAATAGCATGGGAGAGGCCCAGATCGGTCTCGGAAATAAGAAGTTTTATGGGCTTGGCAGGTTATTATAGGAGGTTCATCGAAGGTTTTTCTAAATTGGCATTACCCCTGACTAAATTGACTCGGAAAAATGCTCCCTTCGTGTGGAGTCCGGAGTGTGAGAACAGCTTCCAAGAGCTGAAGAATAAGTTGACGACTGCTCCGGTGTTGGCATTACCTGAGTTACGAGAAAGCTTCGTGGTCTATTGTGACGCGTCCGGACTCGGATTAGGGTGTGTACTCATGCAGAAAGATCGAGTGATAGCATATGCCTCTCGACAATTGAGACCCCACGAGCAGCATTATCCGACCCATGACTTGGAGCTGGCAGCAGTAGTTTTTGCATTGAAAATCTAGAGGCATTACTTGTACGGGTCCAAATTTGAAGTGTACAGCGATCATAAGAGCCTCAAATACCTATTCGACCAAAAGGAGCTGAACATGAGGCAGAGGAGATGGATTGAGTTTTTAAAGGACTACGATTTCGAGTTAAAATACCACCCAGGTAAGGCAAACGTCGTGGCCGATGCATTGAGTCGGAAATCCCTCCACATAGCAGCCATGATGGCAAAAGAAGTTGAGTTATTGGAGCGGTTCCGAGACATGAACTTGCATGTTGACACCCCTTCCTCTCAGAAGATAACAATCGGTACGTTGAGGATTGTCAATGAATTCTTAAAATTCGTGTACGAACAGCAACAGGCGGACTCTTATCTAGCTGAAATAAAGGAAATTCAAGCCAAAGGAAAGGATTTATCCTTGGCAGAGGGGCCAGATGGGATCTTCCGGGTGAGAGACAGAATATACATACCGAGTGAAGGAAGATTGAGAAGAATGGTGCTTGATGAAGCCCACAAAAGCCTACTCAGTGTTATTCTAGTGGCCTCCTATAACTCGAGAGGGGGGGTGAATTGAGTTATGATAATTTTAAAATTTCTAAACGCACTTTTCTTAATTCTTAATTATGTTGTAATTAAGTGTAAAAGAGTATGACAGTGCATAACAGATTATCTGAAATAAAAGATAGAGTGTAGGGTTGAGAAATTTGCAAACAGTATTTATACTGGTTCGGCCAACCACTGCCTACGTCCAGTCTTCTTAAGTCACCCTTGAGGATTCCACTATTGTCAAAAATAGTACACTAGTACTTCCACACTTTGGCACAACCTTGCCCTTGTGTGAAGTATCACCAAGAGTCTCACTACTCTTGTATACAATACTTTGGGACACCTTCCCAAGCAACCAAGATTCTCACACTTTCAGTAAAGTGAACAAAGAAATACTCTCTTATTTAGAGCATATGGACAAATTGAAGAGCAATAATAAGTAGAAACTCTACTTAGAAGAATATGGCCTTTAATGGTCTTAAGAGAGAATTGGAAGAATTGGTGTGTTTTTGCAAATGAAGAGCATCCCTATTTATAGTGTTAGAGAGGCCTTCAAGAGGTGTGAATTTAATGAATAAAATAATCAAAAAGGTACCTCTTGAATAAAATAATAATTTATGAAAAGATATAAGGTTTCATCAATGTGTTTCTTGAATAGATGTAATGTTTCAGCCTTTCTGAACTGGTGGTAATCGATTACCATAAGTATGTAATCAATTACGTGAATTTAAAACCTCATCTTAACATGACCGTTAGTATGTAATCGATTACAATAACCAAGTAATCGATTACTTGGTCAGTTTTTTAAACGTTTGCTGAAACATTGACTTTTAAATCATTTCAAAACATGGTAATCGATTACTATTTTTAGGTAATCAATTACGTTGAATCAGTTCTTAAAAAAACAAGCTTTAAATCTTTTTTTAAGACATGGTAATCGATTACTGTTTTAACGTAATCGATTACTTGAATCAGTTTTTGAAGTTAATACGTTGAAATCTCTTTATTTTGTATTTCAAAATGTCTTTAGACCTGGTAATTGATTACTTAACTGAGATAATCAATTACGATTATTAAAATTCAGACTTTGGTAAAATCTTAAGTCATTGATTATTATTATTATTTTTAATGGCCATATTTTTCTTTAATAGAGTCTTACTATGATTCTGCCTTGGTGTTGAATCTTCATGCTTGATCTTTGGCATTTAGTCTTTGTCATTATCAAAATCCTTTATGGTCTTCACTCAGCATTCACCCAGGAACCACAAAAATGTACCACGACTTGAGGAGACAGTTCTGGTGGCCCGGACTAAAGAGGGATGTGGCGGAGTACGTGGCCCGGTGTATCACTTGTCAGAAATCGAAGGTAGAGCACCAAAAACCGTACGGTGCAATGCAGCCTCTAGAGATCCCCGTGTGGAAATGGGACTCAATTGCGATGGATTTTATCATGGGATTACCCAAAAACCGAGCGGGCCATGATGCAATTTGGGTCATTGTTGACCGATTGACGAAGAGTGCACACTTCTTACCTGTAAATATGAGGTACCCATTGCATAAGTTGGCTCGGATCTACATTCAAGAAGTTATCCGACTGCATGGCATACCTACTTCCATCGTATCGGATAGGGACCCTAGGTTTACGTCCAGATTTTGGACCAGCATGCATCAAGAATTGGGGACGAAGCTTTGGCTTAGTTCTGCCTACCACCCCCAATCGGATGGACAATCCGAGCGAACAATTCAGAGTCTAGAAGACTTATTGAGAGCGTGTGTGTTGGAGTACGGTGGGGACTGGGAGCAGTACCTTCCCTTGATCGAGTTTACGTACAACAACAGCCATCATCACAGCATTGGCATGGCACCTTACGAGGCATTATATGGGCATAGATGCCGAACCCCACTCTGCTGGTCGGAAGCGGGTGAAAGTCTACTATTGGGACCAGACATCGTGAAGCAAACCACAGAACAGATCCGAGTGATAAGGGAGAAGATGAAAGCATCACAAGACAGGCAGAAGAGCTACCATGACAAGCGCATCAAGCCATTGGAATTTTCAGTCGGAGATCGAGTGTTTCTGAGAACCTCTCCGAGTAAAGGAGTTGGACGAGCCTTAAAAAGTGGGAAGTTAAGCCCTCGATACATTGGACCTTACGAGGTGTTAGAACGGATCGGCCCCGTAGCATACCGCCTCGCATTACCAACTCACTTGTCCCGATTGCACAACGTATTTCACGTGTCTCAACTAAGGAAGTATTTGCATGACCCCAGCCACACGATGCCTGACGACGAGGTAGAGATCAAGGAAGACCTAACCACTGTGACTACACCGATTGGAATCGTGGACCGATCGGTAAAACGCTTAAGAAACAAGAACGTAAGGCTGGTTAAGGTGGAGTGGCAGCAAGGTAAGACCACCTCCTGCACGTGGGAACGCGAAGACACCATGCGACAACAGTACCCCGAGTTGTTTACCTAGGTAAGTACCGACTGAATTTCGGGGACGAAATTCTTTTTCAGTGGGGGAGAACTGTAACATCCCAGTTTTGAAATTAAATGCCGAATGAAGAATAAACCATTAAGACTTGATTTCAACTAGAAAATAACTGTTAATTACATTTAACTAAGTAGATTTAAGCCATTAAAATATGAAAATGGTGGTGGTCAGGGGATGGGGTGGAGTGCACGTGGCTGCTGGGCACACACTCTCCCATCCCACTCTTCTCTTACTGTGCGCATGTACATATATATAAAACGTGAACCTTTGGTGAGGAACACACTTACTATTTCTTCAGACTCCCTCCTCCGTCACTTCATCCTCTACTTTCCTCTCTTCGTCTCCATCTTTCTTCTCTTCTCTCACTCTTCACTCCTGGAGACCTTGGTTGCAGTACTGAAGAACGGACTACACTCCATCCCAGAATCAGGCACAGGATACGACAAAGCCAAGGAGGACCGAACGAACCAGGAGAAAGACATCGGACCCAACGACAAGAACGGAAAGGTTTCTGAGGTTCTTCTAAGGTAGGGGGCGCTTGCATGTCGAATGCATGGTCTAAGAACGGTACCGGATGAGCATACTGCTGAGTGTGGGTGTGTATGTGTGTGCATGTATTCATAATTATTAAAACTGATGCATGATTTAAGATTCTGATAGTGATCTTCGTGGCGATGGTGTAGCCTGTTAGTGGATGATAATGATGGATGATATGCATGGATCTATTTTCTTGTCACTATGAAAAATATGTATGTGCATGCTCTTAATTGGATGGCTCAATGTTGTTAGTCTGATGACCGATTGTAACATGCGCTGGTGTGATTGACTGAATGATTACGAGTAGTGTGGGAAATCCGTTCTTGCTTAATAACTACGGCGAAGGTGTTCGTGGCGCGATGATGTGTAATAATGAATGTGTTAGTTGCATGAGTGAGAGTGGGGTGACCCATAGAAGGTCAAGAACCCCAAGGGAAATGACTTCCAGTTACCAACCCTGGCTAGATCCCAATAGTGCTCGTGGTAGCCGTTGGAGCTAGAGAAGAGAGTCTCGAGACGCCGTGGGGAGGCTGGTGCCACCTGGTAAGAGCTGAGGGACGAGGGGCCAGAAGAAAAGGGGACCGTAACTGAGAGTCTTTACCCGAGTCAGATCCGCAGGCATGCATATAGAAATAAGGCCGATTGTGGTGGTGTATAAATTTATGTATGTATATGTGTATATGATTTTGAATGCATGAATATATATATGGATGTGGAATAAACTCTGTGTATTATGTGTGTCATGAATGTTGTTTGAACTGTAAGAACTTGGTTACTTGAGAAAGGTTGAATGATAGCAGGAGCGTGTACTGACACTGATACCGAGTCTGTGAGTATCATTTTACATGTAAAAGCTCATCCCTGCAGTGGTCATTTTCAGTGAATGTCTCTCGAGAGGAGGATCAGAAGCAGAGCTGGAATGCTGGGCGGAGTGCTGATGCATTTGGAAGGCTTAATTAAGGCGTTGTTAGATTAAGCCCTGACTGGTTCATACCGGATGTTAATGTTTTGGGATGAATAGAACTTTATGGACAAGGAGAAATCCGATTTTGTGTTGTAAATATTGACATACACTCTTATGCATATATGGATGTATGGTTTTGTGTGTGTGTTGCTATGTGCTACCTTGTTTCATAATTGTGCTTTAATGGATACGCAGGGACAGTATGATTGAGCAGGCTATAGCCAAGTCAGAGTGAATTGAGAATTGCCTTAGGAAAACTTATGTCGGATACGTTGGGCGGAGTCGTACCCCGCCCGAAGTATGGGGACATTTCGCCCAAGCGAGAGGACTCGCGCTGGAGTGATGTAGTTGTTAGAATGGGACACCGTTCAATTATCCTTCTTATCCGTTGTGATGCTAACGCAATCCAGACCCCCGGTGTTGACCCCTGTTTTGGGCGTTGTGGTTGAGTCCGCCCAGGCGTTGTCATAATTAGTTGAGTTGGGCGGAATAGGTTCAGACCCCTCCTTCCTCCACAATCTACTACCGCATATGTACCCTGTAACTTCCCGTTTTTCCTGAGTGAAGTGCGAGTGTGAGGATTTACCTACTGAACCCTTGTCTATATCCGATTGAGGAATTACCTTGTGTTTGTGTTGAAGAGGCGTTGTGCTGACCTCGTTTAGGCGGTGTCATACCTCGCCCAAGTAACTAGGACAGTTCGCCCAAACGCGTAGAACCATGCTGAAGCAAGCAGATATCAACGTGAGACTCCGCCTATGTACTTCCCTCCTTCGTTGTCGTATTATTCTGCCTCGCAGGGCGGTGTTGGACATCGTCTGAGTAAGTGAATGTTGTGATGTAGTCCGTCCAGGTGTTGTTGTGCCTTGCCGAACTGGACGGCGGTGTAATCACTTCCTCTTTTCTTCACAAATTACTCCTGCATATGTATATCTCCCTTTTTCTTCCCTCACCTGTCCTCTAAAGCTGAACGTCCAGCGTTCTCTGAGAAAGGATCCGCCCGTAGGAACGAATAGACGCTAATGTAAGGTTTACTTGAAGAGTTTCACGTCTGATGTTGCATTGTCATACATCGTTTAGGCGGTGTGAGACAGCGGTTGAGCGGGTCACCTTCGCTCTGGAGTCCGCCCAAGACAAACATACCCCGCCTAGTCAGGTAGGATGATTCAAACTCCGCCCTTCCACCAAGTGCTACGCGTGTGAATGTATTAACATCTTTCCCTTAGCTATTTCCTCCTATTGAGTGACCAGTGTTACTCGAAGGAAAGCTTCCTTGTGAAATCCCCTCTATCCGCTGTTGCATTACCATACTCCGCCTGGACGGTGTCAGACCCCGTCTGAGCGAGCAAACGGTGTTGTGTAATCCGCCCAGGTGTTGGTGTGTTACGATAAACCCAATGAGCCGGTCCCAGTTTTAGCTTCTCTGTAGGTTGCTAAATGCGTGTGAATGCTCTTCATTCTTCCCTTGCCTGCTTCCTTCTACATCGAATAATACGTGACTGTTTTTGTGAAAAATTTTCTCACATTTTTGGAATTATTAAGTTGCAAGTAATAAGGTGTTACACCACCAATGTTGAAAAAATGCATTAATAATCAGAAAATGAATGTATAGTATCATCATATCTTACCTATAAATAGATGCTTGAAGTTGTAAGGAAGATACACAAGAAATACATAAGAAATACATGCTTTAGTTTTCATTACAATTCTATATCTTTGCTTTAGCTTCTTAAGTTTTAGTTCTTTCTCTTGCTTTATCTCCTTGTTCTATATTCCATCCTTCAAGTTATGGTTTTCATTTCCCTTCCTCAATATCAAGTAAGTTAATTTTATTATTTGTTATTTACTTTTATAATCAAAGTTATAGTAAATTTAATATTAGCTTTCATTGTTAAAAATTATCACGGAAGCTTAATCTTTTAAAATCAACTCAAGGAATTTAATTTTTCTTTATGTTAACTTTGAGTTCTTGCTCTTAATATTTTGATTGAAGATAATTACTTTTCTTTGTTTCTCAAACACTTATGATGGTAGATTATTTAAGTGTATAACCGATTGGTATATAATTAAACAATCTATAATCTAAACTGATGTTGGTTGGTTAATCAATAATCAAGTTGAGAACAAAGATTAAGTTACTAAATAAGAGATTTCTATTTAGTTTCTTAACTCAATCAAATTATGGTTTTAAAGTTATTTTAGTAATTAATAAAAATATATCGATTGATTATTCTTATTAGTTCATTAATTCAATTCTAGAAGATTTTCTAGAATATAATCATTTAGGGATTCCAAATGATTCAAGATTGAGAAATTAATTATATTTAATCATATTTGTGATTAATGATTAGTTAACTAAAGATTTATTAATTCCTTGGGTTGGTTGTTTCTAAATTTGATTATTCTTACTCATAAATTTACTTTTTGCACTATCATATAATCACTTAATTTTCCTTTCAAGCTCAACACAAACCCCCCCTTTATTATAACTAAATTGAGTGTAACTAATTGAACTAAGGTCCTCGAGAGACGACTAAGGTTGTTCACCTTATACTATATTAATTTAACTTTTTATTTGACCCGACAACGACAGCGTATCAATATGCCTGGTATGGATCCGGACTTCTGTTGTCATAAGCTAGCTGTTTATCCGGAGACGAGGCCGGTAGCCCAGAAAAAACGAAGACTGGGCCCAGAAAAACAAAAAGCTGCTTGTGAACAGACAGAAGAATTACTGAAGGCCGGATGTATTAAAGAAGTCCGCTACTCCTCGTGGTTTTCCAACGTCGTCATGGTTCAGAAATCCAATGGAAAATGGAGAATGTGCACTGATTACGTGGATCTCAACCGTTGTTGTCCCAAAGACCCGTATCCTCTCCCTAATGTAGATCGGATGGTGGATGATTCATCTGGTTACCAGTATTTGAGTTTCATGGATGCGTACTCAGGGTATAACTAGATTCTGATGTGGGAGGAGGATCAGGAGAAAACAGCTTTCATCAATGATCGTGGTGTCTTTTGCTACACCGTCATGCCCTTCGGCTTGAAGAATGCTGGGGCCACATACCTACGTATGATCAACAAGGTATTCGAAGGCTTACACACCCAGATAGTCGAGGTGTACATTGATGACATTATCGCCAAGACCTCTGCAGGAGGTGACCACATAGAGGACCTGCGCCAAGTGTTCTTACGTCTGAGGCACTACAACATAAGGTTAAACCCCTTGAAATGAACTTTTGCAGTCCCAGCTGGGAAATTCTTGGGTTTCATGTTGACGCAGCGCAGGATTGAGGCTAATCCAGGAAAATGCCAAGCCATCATTAACATGTAGAGTCCAAAAAATGTAAGGGAAGTGCAATCCCTAAATGGCAAAGTAGCAACCTTGGCACGATTCATGCCCAAGATGGCCCACAGATCACTTCCTCTATATGGGGTCTTGAGGAAAAATAAGAAGTTCAAGTGGGGACAGGAGCAGGAACAAGCTTTTCAGGAGCTTAAGGAGGTGCTGTCGAAGCCTCCCATATTGGTCAAGCCTGACCCCGGAGAAACACTTATCATGTACTTATCTGTTTTTGATGAAGCATTAGGGGTCGCTCTAGTGAAGAAAACCCCAGATGGTCAAAGGCCGATATATTTCACGAGTAAATCGTTGTAAGGTGCTGAGAATAGGTACCAGAAGATTGAAAAGGCCGCTCTTGCTGTCGTCTTTGCTTCACGACGCTTGTATCCGTATTTTCATGCCCATCCCATTGTTGTAAGAACGGATTTACCACTCCGATCTGTGTTGAGCAAGCCAGACCTCGCTGGAAGAATGATCAAATGGTCTATCAAACTCTCAGAATTTGATATATCTTATGAACCTCGAGGTGCTATCAAGGCTCAGGTCCTGGCTGATTTCATCATGGAAATGACAGGGATAGATCCAGCTACACCTTGTGTTCATTGGACCATCCATGTGGATGGTTCATCAAATCGAAGGGGCTCTAGAGCAGGTGTAGTCCTTGAAAGCGATGACGGAGTGCTTCTGGAAATCTCCCTTCGTTTTAATTTCAAAACTTCAAACAACCAAGCAGAATACGAAGCTTGTTTAGCTGGGCTTCGAGCTACGATTGACATTGGAGCATCTGAAGCAACATTATGCAGTGATTCATAACTTATGATATCATAGATCTTGGGAGATTATCAAGCTCATGAACCTCAACTCCAATTATACTTAAACCGTGTCAAGGAGTTGAAAGAAAATTTCTTAAAGATGGAATTTAAACATGTTCCGCGAGAAGAAAATACTAGAGCGGATGTACTTTCCAGATTGGCAAGCACTAAACGGCCAGGTAGCACCACAACGTTGGTCCAAAGTACGTTGACATCGTCCAGCATTCCTCTATACCCTTCTCTAAATGCTATCACCATCGATTACAGAGACACATGGATGGCCCCTTACATCCGTTATTTGGCCGACGGGCAGTTGCCTACAGATAAGAATGAAAAGAGAAGGATAAGAAGGGAATTGCCATACTTCACTATGATTGATGGTAACCTTTACAGAAGGGCACTCTCCATACCTTACTTAATTTGTCTGAGAGAAAATGGGGTACATGGAGTAATGGAGGAAGTGCATGAAGGACAATGTGGGCACCACACCGGAGGAAGAAGTTTGATGAGAAAAATTCTCAGGGCGGGGTATTGGTGGCCCACGATGAAGCAGGATTCCATCGACTTTGTCAAGAAACGTGACGCCTGCCAAAAGTTCTCTAATCTTCACCACACACTGGCGGAAGAGCTCTTCACATCTGCCGTTCCATGGCCGTTCTACCAATGGGGATTGGATATTTTGGGCCCTTTCCCAACTACACCTGGGGGCATCAAATATCTCATTGTAGGGGTTGATTATTTCACCAAATGGATTGAAGCAGAGCCGGTAGTGTATATTACTTCAGCCCGAACTCGTCGTTTTATGTATGAAAAAATTATAACACGATTCAGAGTTCCAGCGCGGGTCATCACAGACAATGGTACCCAATTCACGGACAGGAAGTTTACAGATTTACTCGAGGTGTTAGGAATAACCCAGATATTTTCCTCCGTCGAACATCCTCAAACCAACGGCCAAGCTGAAGTGGCCAATAGAGAGGTGCTGAAGGGACTGAAGAAACGTCTTGGAGAAGCCAAGGGCGGATGGACAGACCAGTTGTGTCACATCCTTTGGGCATACCGAACAACGCCTCATTCATCAACCAACGAATCTCCGTATCGCTTGACCTATGGGGTGGAAGCAATGATACTAGTGGAATTGTAAATTGCTTCTACGAGGGTCAAGTACTTCTCTGAAGAAAGTAATGATGTTAACTTGGCATCGGAAATGGATGTCGTATAAGAGCCCAGAGAAGAAGCTTTTGTTAGGGATCAAGCCATTAAAGCCAAGGCCGCCCTTCGATACAACAAACGAGTCCAATATAGGACCTTCAACGTTGGGGATTTGGTTTTGAGGAAAGCAAGCGTGGGGAACAAATTTGCATACCAGGGCAAGTTCGCTCCGATATGGGAAGGTCCCTACAGAATATCATATGTTTATGGAAAAGGCTCTTATCGCCTGGAGAACCTCGATGGTACCCCAATCCGCAACAAGTGGAATATTCAGAATTTGCTCGTTTATTATAGTTAGTTGGTACCCCGACTCGGCTCTCTTTCTCTCCTTTATGTTGTAATTCATAATCAAATGAAAAAGTTTCTTTATGATTCACCCATTGTCTTTATGATTTTATTTCGTTGCACAACACTGTTGTGACAAGTTACTTTCAGGACGGATGATCCTAACAACGTATCCGTCGTTAGTGATGAACCTCTTCGAAGGTACAACTGGGTGAACTATATTTCGAAGTCCCAGATTCTGTCTTATCCAACACCTATTGAAGAAGAATGGTGAATGGGTAAAATCCAACACCGATTGAGAAGGCCGGTGAATGGGTAAACTCCAACACCGAGTATGAAGATCGGTGAATGGGTAAAATCCAACACCGATTGAGAAAGCTGGTGAATGGGTAAACTCCAACATCGAGTATGAAGATCGGTGAATAGGTAAAATCCAACACCGATTGAGAAGGCCGGTGAATGGGTAAGATCCAACACCGGGTATGAAGAATGGTGAATGGGTAAAATCCAACACCGATTGAAGAAGAACAATGAATGGGTTGTTAGCCAAGGCCTCAACGCTCAAGAGGGGGGGTGAATTGAGTGTTGCAAATTTTTGTGCGGAATCCCCTTGGAAATGGTTAGTAATATACAAATGATGCAATAATGAAGATACAATAACTTTTATGCACATATCACACTATAAGACACTTGATGTGTAATAGTAATATAAAGCTTAGAGTGTGATAAACAAGCAAGTTATTGGCTAGAGCGATTTATCAAACAGTTGGAGTGCACAGATTTATTTGTCAATAATGTGATGTTTCCTATAAAGATTCAGCTCATTCAATTTATCAAACACCTTGTGTGCATGTGAAAAGTAATAGCAATCAAGTAAGTATCACACAAGAGTTGATAGGAAACAATGTTCTAGATACTTGGCAAGTTATAGCAAATTCCAATTTTTAAGAACTTCACCAAATATTGATTCAAGCACATTATCAAACACTTGGCATGCAGAGTTAGTTTTCTACTTGAACAACAACTTTGATTCACACATTCAGCTCAAGCATTTCAACAAACAGTTTATATGCACAGTTGTATAAAGAGTTCAAGGTAGAGAGAAATGCAAACCAAATTTAACGAGTTCCACCAACCCGGTGTACGTCTCGCCTTCAAGCAACCCACTTGAAGGATTCCACTATTGAAGATTTGAGATACAAGCTTTGAGCAATTGCAGCTTCCTAGTGTCCCACACTCAAGAACTCAATTCTCACAAGCAAAGGGCAACCCACCCAATCTCACAATCTCTCAATACCCAAAGGTTGAACCCCAACCTTTGTGACCACTCAACCTAGAGTGAAAAACCTTGGTGTTTTGGTGTTTGGTTTACAAGCAATTAACTCTCTCAATAGAGTAGATACACAAATAAAAGCTCTCACAAATTCTAACTCTCAACAAGAGAGGATATGCAAATTGAAACTCACAATCTAACAACTCTTAAGCAATATGCAAGTTTAGAAACAAGAGTTGCAGAATATACAAGAGAAATCTAGTAAGAAGACCTCTAGAAGAAGAATATTGATTGCCTTGTGTTGTGCCTTGGTCTCTCCCTTGGTGTGTGTCTCTCTTGCTTGAATCCATACTTTATTTATAGTCATTTTCAGGGTTTCCAGCCATTGCACATTGTCTCCAACGGATACCTTAGCATGGGCATAAAGTGGGAGTGAAGAAATGAGCTGAAGTTCCACTTAAAAGCATTTTCCCACGTTCTGACACTATGGTAATCGATTAGCCTTCGAGCTGTAATCGATTAGCTTTTGAAATCTTCAGTATTATACAACAGGTAATCGATTAGCATTTCTACTGTAATCGATTAGCTATGAAACAGAACCATTCTAATCGATTATTCCTTGCCTTGTAATTGATTATGATTGATACATGATGCTCTTAATTTGTGTCTCGCAGCATGGTAATCGATTAGGACTTCATGTAATCGATTAGGGACAAAATAGAACTTACGTAATCGATTATGCTTGACTTGGTAATCGATTACGGTGAATACCTGATGCTCAGTCTTCAAACTTTCAGCTGGTAATCGATTAGCCTTTTATCTGTAATCGATTATGTTCATTCCAGAACCTATGTAATCAATTGTCCTTCTTATTGTAATCGATTGTACCATAAACAGAGTTATGGTAATCGATTATTCCATTGTGGTAATCGATTAGTACATGTACCTGATACAATTCTTCAAGGTTTTTGATATGTTCTTGATATGTATTGACCCATGGCTTATGCCTTTGATCCTCATGCTTGTTTCCTTGATTCTTCTTCAACTTATGAGCTTGTTCTTCATGATTTAGTTCATGTCATCAACCTTGTCTTCCATAGCTCATGTTTCTTTAACTCTTTGTGAGGCATCTTCATCTCTTTATTCTTGGCCATTGTCTTTGTGCTTGAACCTTCTTGTTTCTGAACCTTTGCCATTCCATCATCATCATGAATACTTTGTCATTCATCAAAACTACTTTGCATACTTACATATGCAACTTCATTCTCCCCCTTTTTAATGATGGCAATTGATGTTACATGTTGCTTGTATTCATGTGTTGCAAATTCATCATATTGGCTTCATGGTAATATCTTTTCTTCCTTTAGGAGTCTTTGCCTTAGTCTTCATGTTTGTCATTATCAAAACCTGTTTCAACATTTAAACACATTCTCCCCCTTTTTGATGATGACAACCAATGTTCATCTCGTGGGGTGTTAGTTTCACAGAATAATGACAATCAATGGTTATGTTTATTCTCCCCCTATATGATGTAATGAATGCTAGTTAAGTTCATTGTTTAAGTGTTATTCTCCCTCTTAATCTTATAACTTATGCCAACTATTTTAAACGTATCAAATGATGGAAACATGATATCTCTCTCTCCCCTTTTTAGCATAAATGGCATCCTATTCTTTTTACTGATCCTTCCACTAATCTCTCCCCCTTTGGCATCATCAAAAAGATTATCACCTTAATATATTCTATGCCATCAACATATAAACTCATGTATTTGAATAAGAGAGATTAAGCATTTCATAACAGAGATTTCAAATCAAATCTCATAACATGATCAAAGATAAATACCATTTTAGTGCATCTAGAGTCAATAAGCAATCACATAATTTATTCATCAAGTAAGCATATGATTGATTGCTAACTTATTCTAATCATGTAGTGAGTATCATTTTCAAAAACGTCACATGATTCTTTCACATATCATTTCAAGTAAGCATATAGTTTTCTCCTATTTTGGCATCATCAAATGCACAAGAATAATTTTCCAAGTAAGCATATAGTTGAGTAAGAGCATGAGTGCCATAAACATAATCATAGAGAAGTGAAATCAAGGATAATCATTCATGTGTATACTCCCCCTTACTACTGTAATTGATACCACTTGTAAACAATATACCACTTATTAACATGTGAAATCGATTATACCAATTTGATCAAGTTTGATATCACTTGTAGGTCAATTCAATCAAGTCTGATACCATTTGTTTACTTTTTAAAGCATATGATCTCCTCTTGTTAATAGATACCACTATTGAAAAAATAGATACTATAATATGAATAAATACCACTCAAAGGTTAGATACCATTGCACATAACAATCCACTTGTTAATCATTTTATTAATTTTGCTTGATGCATTTCTAGGTATCAGAGTAGTAATATAGAAGGATTTTCAACAATGTATGCTTATATCTAGGTATCAGAGCAGTGATGAAGTGATATATTCAGCTCGTGAGATTTGTTATTCATACCATTTGTTAATATGATTTGTATAATTCACAAAGCATAATGGTAGAGTAACAATTCGATCATACCTTGGTATTTTGCAAGTTTTATGCCCCTTTTCACATCCTTGTATGGCATTTTGCTTCATCCATGTTGCATTCCTTGATCAATTCTTTGTTCGCCCAGTTTAGTAGTTTGATTTGCCATTTTGAGTCATCCTACATAACCTTAACAAACTCTTTGCAAAGCATTTTGTTAGTAGCATTGAGTCCACAAGAGTTTGTACCAATTTTGGGTCTTTGATGCAGTATTGTTTTAGAAAGAGAGTTTTCTAAAAAAGATTTGCTCAATTTTTCATACCACTTGATAAAGAGATAACATATCATCAATAGATATCACTTGTTAAAAAGAAATGTTATAAAATTCCCCCTTAATCATGTAATTTAACAAGGATAAATATAGATGTTGATACCACTTTATTAATGCAATTTCACTTATGTCTAGGTATCAAAGCAAAGATGGAGTGATTAAAACAATTTTGTTGTACTACTCATGCATTTGTGCTAGAACATGTGCCAAATATTCACTATTTTCCATATGACTTTTGTATCTCAAATAATCTCTTCTTATCTTATGCCTATGATGTTACATATAGGTCTAGTCAAGCATTCACATATGGCATTTATCAAATATGTACAAGACAACATTTTGCATAGATAAATAGCAACAACTTTTGGTAAAATAGAGACAAGTCACAAAAACATTTCATGATCATAATGTGGTTGCAAGTCATATATTCATTGCCATGTATGTCATACCACTTATTAATATAATCCATACAAAGCACAATGGTAAAATAGACACTAATTTCAACATGGGTAATGGTAAGATAATCTTTCTTTATCTATGAATACCACCTGTTTCTATTTTTATTGTCTATACCACTTGTTATTAGAATCTAGGCATGATATCATTTGATGGATTTGCCAATTTAAGCTCTTGATATCAATTAATAACATTTAAGCATTCAACACAAGATTTTTAGCATTCAAGTATTCATCATTGTTCATAATGTTGTTCAAAAATTCTTTTTAATCTCAATGATGCATATTTTCAAACTTCTTTTCACAGTCAAGATCATGCATCATCCAACATACGACATAGATAAGAATTATAGAGTCAATCAAGATAGATACCACTTGCACATACATGGTGTTTGATCATGGCATGCATTATCACTTATCATATCATGCATTGTTTCTTAACATATTCTCATGATCATACATTTTCACTTAATATATTCTCATGTTCATGCCTATGATGTTACAATCATGAAGTTAAAATCTAGGCAATCATATACATGCTTTATCTCTAGGAACATAATTACATAGATTTTCAAAGCATAGACACCACTTGTACATGCAATATATATATTTATTATCAAGGCATAGTGATAAGCACATAATCAAGATTATGTCCTCATGATCTCTTCCTCTTACTAATTCAATTCATACCATTGTTAAAGGAAGATGTTTGTTATTTAGATACCACTAGTTAAACAACATATCTCTTGTTCAATACATCATTAAGAATTCATATTCAATCAAAAATTCATGCATCATTAAGAATCAATACAATAACCAAGAATTCATGATATATCATCAAGAGTTCATGTATCATCAAGGGTTTAAACATTATCAAATATTCATACGTGTTTATGCACAATCATCTTAAATCTCAAGATTTTCATGTACCATGTTATTCAAACAATCATTCATCAAACTCATCATCAATCATTACTAATCATTAATTACTATACACATATACATCATTGATTTTAAGGATTTCATGAGTTTAAGGGGTTCTAATATTATTTGTTCATCCATCTCAAGATTTCATATTATTCGTGCTCAATCATATATCAAATCAAAGTTAGATTTTCACACATCAAGATTCATCAAGAATGAGTGTTAACATTGATTATATGATAATTGCTTGCACCTTTTGTTGTACCACCTTTAGTGTTGTCCATTGGATTTTGTCGGTGCAATCCATCTTGTGTGAGTCACATTGAAGCTTCTTGTCCATTTCCTTGTTTTGAATGGTACCTTTTAGATGTATGATGAGTCATCATAATCTTGGCTTGCTTTAATCTTCTCCTTTGTCTTTTGGAATGGATTTTGAGATCCTTGATATCTCCTTAGGCCATGAGTTTTGGTCAAACATCAATGAGAAGTTGTTGCTTTGAAGTTTGCCTACAAGATTTCAAAGATTTAAGGTACCCTTTGAGAGTTAGGTCCTTCCTTGTTAGTTTGGGATTTCAAGATTGTTTTGGAATCCATACCTTTCTTGTATGTTTTTGACGAGATTTCTTTATAAAACAACTAGAAGATATATGACCATACATTCCACAATAAAAACATGTTGTATCCAAAGAATAAGTCATAGTAGAATTGTAATGGTTCCTATTATGTTCTTTCCTTTTAAAACAATTTGACATAGAGTCCTCTTTTCTTTCATGGTTTGTGCATCTTAGAGAGGATTTGGATTTTTCTTTGTATGATGTACAATGGTTCTTGTAATGACCTATTTTTCTTCTATCAAGTGTATGCCTGTGATTTTCAATAGGTGCACTTAGAAGTGTTTGACTATGTGTGAGCTTACTAAGTGCTTCTTTTAGTTATTTATTCTCATTTTCAAGAAGTATACATTTATCAATAAGCATACAATCTTCATTATTATCATTACAAGTCCTAGGAGATACATTTGAAGCTATTAACTCATCATTTTGAACTCTAAGATATTCTTTTTCTATGTGAACATCATGCAATTCTTTTTCAAGAGTCAAAATGGTTTGTTTAGAGCATGCATATTTCTTTGATAACAAGACAAATGTTTCATGCAATTCTTCAAAAGCTTCTAGCAATTCATCTTTATCAAATTCACTATCATCATCACTAGATTCGTTTAGAGAACTTACCTCATCATCTTCGGAGTGCTTTGTTATAAGGCAAAGGTTGGTAAATTCCACTTTCGATTCCATGGTCTCTTCTTCCGAATCTATTTTGAATTCTTCATGTTTGCTAGAAAGAGTACTAATTCTTGCATCTTGATCATCATTAGTATTTCCATATATTGTTTCAAGAGTTTCCCATATTTCTTTAGCATTGTTACAAGCAATAACTCTAGAAACATCATTAGGTTCTAATGCTAATGTGATAAGGATTCTTGCTTTAAGATTGAATTGTACCTTTCTTTCCTCTTCACTAGTCCATGAGTTCATGGGCTTCATGCACTCTATATTATTAACAATATACTTAGGAATGAAAGGACCAAATTGAATAGCATTCCATACCTTGAGATCATAGGCTTGGATAAAGATTTTCATCCTTTCTTTCCAAATAGCATAGTCTTTGCCATTGAAGATTAGAGGTCTATTTAGTGTGCCATTTTCCGAGAATGCATCATATGAAGTGGAGGCCATCTTGATCTCCTGCAGCTGTTAAGCCTTGTGGCAAGTGTCAAGCTCTGATACCACTTGTTAGCCAAGGCCTCAACGCTCAAGAGGGGGGGTGAATTGAGTGTTGCAAATTTTTGCGCGGAATCCCCTTGGAAATGGTTAGTAATATACAAATGATGCAATAATGAAGATACAATAACTTTTATGCACATATCACACTATAAGACACTTGATGTGTAATAATAATATAAAACTTAGAGTGTGATAAACAAGCAAGTTATTGGCTAGAGCGATTTATCAAACAGTTGGAGTGCACAGATTTATTTGTCAATAATATGATGTTTCCTATAAAGATTCAGCTCATTCAATTTATCAAACACCTTGTATGCATGTGAAAAGTAATAGCAATCAAGTAAGTATCATACAAGAGTTGATAGGAAACAATGTTCTAGATACTTGGCAAGTTATAGCAAATTCCAATTTTTAAGAACTTCACCAAATATTGATTCAAGCACATTATCAAACACTTGGCATGCAGAGTTAGTTTTCTACTTGAACAACAACTTTGATTCATACATTCAGCTCAAGCATTTCAACAAACAGTTTATATGCACAGTTGTATAAAGAGTTCAAGGTAGAGAGAAATGCAAACCAAATTTAACGAGTTCCACCAACCCGGTGTACGTCTCGCCTTCAAGCAACCTACTTGAAGGATTCCACTATTGAAGATTTGAGATACAAGCTTTGAGCAATTGCAGCTTCCTAGTGTCCCACACTCAAGAACTCAATTCTCACAAGCAAAGGGCAACCCACCCAATCTCACAATCTCTCAATACACAAAGGTTGAACCCCAACCTTTGTGACCACTCAACCTAGAGTGAAAAACCTTGGTGTTTTGGTGTTTGGTTTACAAGCAATTAACTCTCTCAATAGAGTAGATACACAAATAAAAGCTCTAACAAATTCTAACTCTCAACAAGAGAGGATATGCAAATTAAAACTCACAATCTAACAATTCTTAAGCAATATGCAAGTTTAGAAACAAGAGTTGCAGAATATACAAGAGAAATCTAGTAAGAAGACCTCTAGAAGAAGAATATTGATTGCCTTGTGTTGTGCCTTGGTCTCTCCCTTGGTGTGTGTCTCTCTTGCTTGAATCCATACTTCATTTATAGTCCTTTTTAGGGTTTCCAGCCGTTGCACATTGTCTCCAACGGATACCTTAGCATGGGCATAAAGTGGGAGTGAAGAAATGAGCTGGAGTTCCACTTAAAAGCATTTTCCCACGTTCTGACACTATGGTAATCGATTAGCCTTCGAGCTGTAATCGATTAGCTTTTGAAATCTTTAGTATTATACAACAGGTAATCGATTAGCATTTCTACTGTAATCGATTAGCTATGAAACAGAACCATTCTAATCGATTATTCCTTGCCTTGTAATCGATTATGATTGATACCTGATGCTCTTAATTTGTGTCTCGCAGCATGGTAATCGATTAGGACTTCATGTAATCGATTAGGGACAAAACAGAACTTACGTAATCGATTATGCTTGACTTGGTAATCGATTATGGTGAATACCTGATGCTCAGTCTTCAAACTTTCAGCTGGTAATCAATTATCCTTTTATCTGTAATCGATTATGTTCATTCCAGAACCTATGTAATCGATTGTCCTTCTTATTGTAATCGATTTTACCATAAACAGAGTTATGGTAATCGATTATTCCATTGTGGTAATCGATTAGTACATGTACCTGATACAATTCTTCAAGGTTTTTGATATGTTCTTGATATGTATTGACCCATGGCTTATGCCTTTGATCCTCATGCTTGTTTCCTTGATTCTTCTTCAACTTATGAGCTTGTTCTTCATGATTTAGTTCATGTCATCAACCTTGTCTTCCATAGCTCATGTTTCTTTAACTCTTTGTGAGGCATCTTCATCTCTTTATTCTTGGCCATTGTCTTTGTGCTTGAACCTTCTTGTTTCTGAACCTTTGCCATTCCATCATCATCATGAATACTTTGTCATTCATCAAAACTACTTTGCATAATTACATATGCAACTTCATGGGTAAAATCCAACACCGAGTGAAGGCTTGGGCGCAGTAAGCTGATTCTTCTTCAAGACCACGCTGAACCCTGAGTAGATTGACAAGTACGGTGAATGGGTAAAATCCAACACCGATTGAAGCATGCTAGTAGGATTAAACCGAACACCGTTAAAGACATGGGTTGTAGGATCAAACCGAACCCCAATCGAAGGTTTGGATTGTAGGGTTGAACCGAACTCCAAAATATGACAAGTAAGTTATGCCGAACTCCAAATCTCCCAAAAGTACTTCCCCTGGGAATTCTTCACTCGGTAATGCTTTTTCTTAAAATTTCTTATCTGGAAACACCTTAACTTCAAAGTCATATCCATAAATTATCTAGTCGGCAATGTCTTACTAAAATCCGACTCATGAATTCTTTAATTGGAAATTATCACTTTGAAGTTGCAATTAGAAATAATTCACTCGGGTATGTCTTTATCTGAGACGTATTCATCTGAAGTTTTTCATTCAGAAATTCTCCATTCAATACCGCGCCATGCAGGAGTCGGAGATATTTCACTCGATGATATCCTATTCGGAAATTCTCCACTCAGTGCCACGCCACACGGGAATCAGAGATATTTCAATCGGTGATATCCTATTCGGAAATGTTTCATTTGGTATAATCCTATTCAAAAATGTTTCACTCAGTACAATCCTACGTGGAAGTGTCATACTCATAGACACACCCACTCGGGAAGGTTGCACTCAGAAATTCCCAACCCGAATGAAGATTCAGATTAAAAGACTAAACCAAACTTGAGTGTGGTTGTTCAGTTAAACCGAGCACCGTTGAAGGATCACTCGGAATCTTCCACCCAGGAACGATCACTCGGATCTTTCCACCCAGGAACAATCTAAGCTTCCACTTGGAGTCATTGCTTGAGAGAGTTTCCGCACGAAGTTACTGCTCGGAAAAGCTCCCACTCGGAAGTATCACTCGAAATTTGTTCAAAATAAAGTACCCATCCTTGACATAAAAGTAAGACTCGGATAAGATGTACACGCTTTTACCAAGCAACACGAGGAGGTTACAGGTAATGGAACGTCCCAGGTGACACGGTCAGAACCAACCTCACTCAGAGTCACTCACTCAGAGTCGAATATTTGCTCAGAATCACTCATTTAGAGTCAAATGTTCACTTGGAACTGATCATTCAATAATGCTAGGGGACAATATCCAACGGCTAACGAGTATTTCGAGGGATGAACACTTAGTAAACGTCGTTTTCATGATGACAATGTGTTTCCCCAAGTGGACAACTCCCATTATGATACTTATAATCGAAAGCCTAATCATCAAAGATTAAGGTATTCTTCTTACTAAGCTTATAAATGCCAAATGTTATGATTTAAATAAACGACTTCATCACACTACAACTTTGATACAATATAAGATAGATAAATTCTATCTTTTCTATCAAACCAAGCTTTTGATTACTCAAGTATCCATACATGGGGACAGTACTTGTATGTTACTATCCGATTTAGTTTTTATGCATCTAAACCCGGATTGATTCATTACATATACAACGATTCTATCAAAATTGTTTTCAACAAACAGATGTATAAAGGAACTTGTCATTTCATTGATAAAATCCTGAAATACATAAGTGAGTGACCAACATCCGGAGCTGATCCTGGAACACAGCGGAATTAATTCAATAAAAGCAATAAGGAAGCCACTATTTCTTTTGGCTTGTCTCTCCACTCTCTCCTTTGCCTTTACCTCTGACCTTACCCTCCCCATCACCAGCAACATTATCTGCTCCTTCATTTTTAGGCCGCTTGGAGATAGGGACCAGGAGAGAAGGCTTCATCGACTGGCCTTCGGGAAGAGGAGCCAGCTTGTACTTGGTGTTTGGCAGATCCTCCTGACGATTATCAATAACAGCTACGAGTTTCCCTTCATGAAACTCATAGAACGGATCAATACCATTCAAATTAAGTTCCACTTGGGGATTCCAGTAGAGAATCTGACGTACAGCCAACCCGAAAGATTCCTCGACTGCTTGGACACAAATATCCACAGCCTCTTTCGCTCAGGCGTTGGCAGCAGTCAAATCCGCTTTTAGAACGATAACGTCGTCATTCGAACTCGCCAACTTTAAGTTTTTAATCTCCAAGAGCAACTCCTTTTCCCTACGAGCCCAGTCTTCAGCTCCTTGGGAGTAGATGAACTTGTTCGCCTTCAACTCCTCTCCCAGCTTGGTAGAATGCTCTTTCTCTGTACAGAGGCTGGCATGGAGGTCGGAATTGGCCTTTTTCTGATCAAGCAATTGGGCCTCCAGCTCTTTAATCAAAAATCTTTGCCTGGAGATCTCTTCATCCTTTTGATCCCCTTCCTTCTTGGAAGCCTTCAACCAACTTTCCAAGCGGAGAATGTTCGCTCTGTCCTTGGCCGACGCAACGGTAAGGTCATTAACCTTGCCTGTCAATTTGCCTAGTTCTGTGTTGCTTTCTGCCAGCCTGCGAACTGATTTCAAGAGACCATACAGTTCTGCCAATTGCCATTGTCCGGCGTCACAAGCTTGTGTTATTTCTTTAGTCTCCAACGAAGTTTTCAGCTTGTAGGGAGAATCGGGGATACACTCAGGCACTGGACCCTCATACACTAGGTATGGGGCAAGATTGGAGTTGCCTGGAGGGGGGCAAGCGACCCTGGGCGCAAAGTAAGTAGTTATTGGTTTGGTCCTTCCATCAGAAGTTTTAGCCTTTCACTAGTGCAAAAATTGGATATAACAACGGGATATTATTCACGGGTAGAAGAGGATCAGTGATAAAAACATGCGTGGTGGCATTTTTGAAATTATAAGGTGAACGTTTTAATCAGAGAAAACTATATATCCACGGTTAACATCATAACCGTGAACGTACCCATCAATATATATTCACGGTTGAGGAGTCAACCGTGGATATATAGTACCTGAAATATATATCGAAGTTATGTTCACAACCGTGAATATATATTGATGGGTACGTTCACGGTTATGATGTTAACCATGGATATATAGTGATGTCAATATTCACGGTTGTATTTCCAACCGTGGATATATACTTCAGGTTTTAGGGTTTAATCACTGGGTACTGTATGTCCACGGTTGTTTCTATAACTGTGAATATAGATTTAATATTTATCCACGGTTGGTATCGTAACCGTGGATATATAGTTAACATTTATCCACGGTTGTTTGTTAAACCGTGAATATATGTTTAATATATTCATGGTTTCAAGGGGAACCGTGAATATATATCCTTTCTGAAACTTCAAAAGCCGCGCCTTTCACTCTTTTTTCACTTTCTCCTTACTTTCGCGCTGGTTATCGTCTTCTTCCTCGTCCTCCTCTTTGTTGGTCGTAGGCTTCTGGGTTCACTTCCTTCTTCTTTCGCGTGCCCTTCTTCTTCTTCGTTCACCATTGTCAGGTAAGTGCTTCGTTGCTCTTCTTCTTTCGTTCACTTTTTAACCTCTGCTTCGTTGTTATGCTTTATAATCGTAATGGGTTTGCTTCGTTGTCTCTAAGTTTGTGTGTTTATTGTTGAAGCTGAACTCTGTCTCTGCTATTTTGACATTGCCTGTGACATTGCCTCTATTTTCATGTGTTTTCATTGTTGTGGAGACCTGCATTAGTAAATGTCAATAAAAGTAGTTATATTATCAAAATTATTGAGATAAAGTGTCTCTATCTTTGTTTATTTTAGCTCTAGTTAAAGCTTGTATCTGTGTCTCTGTTCCTTTTACTTTGCTAGAAATTTTGTGGATCCTTCTCTGTGTGTGTAACAATGTGTATGCTTTACTATAGGATTTCACTTGTTTGGATTTAATGCTTGTCTGGTACCTGTTGTTAGCACACAAAAATCGCTTTTGAAATATTCCCCTTCAAATGAAAATGGAGCTAAGTTTATAGGCTTGAGCTCTACAACTGATTAGCAGAAAAATAGGCAGCTACCCCCACACTAACAATAAACTCTTAAACATGGGTAACAGAAAAACAATAACATAAACAAACTCTAAATCTTTTATTCTAAAATAACTGACTCGGTTGACACAACCGTGGATATAGATGCATTTTATCTACGGTTGTTCATAATAACCGTGAATATAAGTAGTTTGTAACTGAAACCTTTTAATACTTATATTCACGGTTGTGATGGACAACCGTGGATAAAATGTATCTATATCCACGGTTGTCCATCATAACCGTGAATATAAGTGGATGTAACTGACACCTTTCAGTTCTTATATTCACGGTTATGCTCGATAACCGTGAATATAAATAGTAAGTTATATTCACAGTTGTTCTTAACCGTGGTTAGATGTGATTTATTACCACGGTTGTTAACCGTGGTTAAAGACCATCATCTACTACCACGGGTGCAACAACCACGGTTCTTTAACCGTGAATAAAGGCCCTTTTTAACCGTGATTATATCCATTTTTTCCACTAGTGTTTTTGCTAGGAGCGGGCTGTGACTCCATCTACTAGGAGATATCGTGCTTTATCTTCTTTTTCCTTTCTCCGGTCTTCTTCTTTTTAACTCTGGAGGTAGGATTCTCAGGTTCACCCTCTATCAGGGGGATATCATTGCCAGCAGAGGAAGTCAGGATGATGGTTTCATTGGTGGCCTTCTTGGAATTCCGCTTCAGCTAGATGATATTTTCTACAGCCACAGACTGTCCTCCAGCCTTTAGCGATTTCAATTTATTCATCTCCTCGGATTCTGTCTCGATCTCAACTGCATAATCAAAACAGGAAAATAATTAATAATAAAAGATTTCAAGATATATGAAAAATGACAACAACAGGAAATGATAGGAAATTACGCAAATATTCCTCGCGAGTAGTTTTTGACCATAACAAACACCGGCAGGAGAAGGATTTATGCACGGCGGTGTAGGCTTTCAAAGCAAATAGGATGGATATCGAAGTTGGTGATAATTCGTCCTCCTCAGTATAATAGGCCTGGGAGGTCAATAAAAAATGCTCATGGGTCCAGGCCACAGGAAATTCATTTATTTCTTCTTTGTTTAACCAAAAAATTGGATCCTCAAGTTTAATATGGATCCTGGTGAAATAGGATTTGAAAGAACGCCCATCAACTTTAGCGGAGTCGGTGTAGGACTCGAAGTTGACAATCTTGGAATGAGTTCGGAGGGTTACCAAGCTCACTCCTCCTTTCTCCTTATTTGCACGACGGACCACTCGTGTGAAATAAAAGAGCATAGCGACTGTCGGCGTGAAGTTAAAGTGCTCCCCAAGCACTTCTAAAGAACGGATCAACCCCTATCCGTTGGGGTGAAGCTGAGAGGGGGCGCAGTCCAAAAACCTCAAGACCCCCATCTGAAATTTTGTCAGAGGAAAGCGTACACCTAAATTCAAAAAGAGGAAGTCATACATATATATTGACCTTTCATCCGGTGTATGACATATCCGTTCTGAGGGAAGGGGAGCCAACACTATAAAACGCTCCTTGTATTTTTCCTTTTTGAAGACTATGAAGCGAGGCTCCAACCTTGCTCTGTCCTTCCAAGCATAGATGGACGGTGTGGCGTGAAATTTATCTGCCACCCAACTATATGGACGCATCTGCTGGAATTTTACCCAGTCAATCTAGTGTGCAACTACATTACACAGTCCAGAGGCTGTCTTCAAGATATACTGTTGAGATGGTGCTCTGCTACTAGAGGTGCTTTCTCCATTCATCTTCTTTAAAGCTAATTTAAAAGCCTTCACGCTGTGATAAAAACTCACATTATCAGAGAGGTATAAATCAGCGCTCTCCTCACTCTCACTAGAAGAGGATTCTGAAGAGGGTATTATCACCCTTCGCCTTGAGTAGGGCGACGCCTCCCTCTCTGAATGAAGTAGCTTTGAGTAGAAGATCACAAGGATCCTCCCACCACGACTTGAGGAAGTTCGAGACAAGGCTCTTCCTCCTCTTCCCCTAGGGCCAACATGGCTTGAGCCAGTAAAACCTCTCCCAGACATTTAGAAAACTTAAGGAAAATATGAGGAGACGAAGGAGAAGGTTACCTAAGAGAGAAGAAGATGGTGAATCAAATTTCATAGAGGCAAACAGAAATATCTTCTCGAAATTTTTGCAGAGTTTTGTCAGGGAAACAAGATTGAGTGATTTATGAATTAACTAAATACTCCTTTTATAGGGGACGAAGAGTCTCAATTATCGACTCAAAGGATATGTCGTTTACTATCAAATGACACCCCTTTTTGTGAATTCAGAGTTGTCGTTTCAAATCCCAAGGCATGAAAATGCCATCGATTCATCGCAAGGCCTTCTAAATGGGCCTTAAAATTCCAATTTTAGGCCCACAAAGTTCCTGAATAACGGTTATAAAGACATGCACATTTAAGGCAATAATGGCTCACCCACGTGATTAAAGGCATTAAATGTCCAATTGTGAGAAACGTTGCAACTGTTACTCGAATACCAAGGGTTGCAAGTTTCAATAACTTTTGGGATTCTCGCGTAAGGTTTGTCCAGATCCGTCCTAAGGAGTGCCATGACAACGAAGCCTTCGTTCCAAGAACGGATATTTACGTGACAACATAATGTCGAAATCTACCACGTGTTAAATAAATACTCTTCCAACATATGTGAACCGGTATCCAGACCTATTACAAATGACGTAGCTTATATGAGCAACTTTATTAGTCCCTCACACAAGTTAGGGGACAAGCAGAGTGATGATCTTGTTTCGATACCGGATTTGTGAATAAAATTGAAGACTCAATCCGTACTTTTACGATTGAGATGTGTTTCCCCAGGACGGATGATCTCAATCACTTATTCTGTGATTCGATGATGTAACTCCTGGCGCGGACAATTCCTATCATTATCCTTATGATGGAAGTCTTTGAAGACTCAATCCATACTCTTATGATTGAGATGTGTTTCCCCAGGACGGATGATCTCAATCACCTATTCCGTGATTCAATGATGTAACTCCTGGTGCGGATAATTCCCATCATCATCCTTATGATGGAAGACCCAACCAACATCTTTATGTATTTTTACAGTTCCCTAAGCTCGAAACAATACCCTCACAATGGATGACATTTTTCTCTCCAAGAATAATACGAATTAATACTAGTCATCCGTCCTGTGACATCACTTTTGTGAACAATGGATTGATTCCTCCCCAAAAGAATTAAAGGTAGTGCCCTATGACAGGTACCTATGACTTAATATACTTATACTTGGGGGCAGTATTCATGTATATATCTATCCGTTCTAAATTTATCTATTTTAAATGATCTAATTTTCTGAGGCAATTATTTCAATCCGACCTCAAGATTAGTCATACAGAACGGATTATTGATTACTGAAACGATATATACATCTAAGTTATATTATTCTTTATGAAGTATTGAAGACAAATGCCTGAATGGAATTTTATTACATATAATTAATCAAAACCAGAGTTGATCCCGGAACACAGCTCTATATATGCTAAACAAGACTATGAAAGAGGAATCTACCCTTGAGACCCTCTGTCTCCCTTTCCTTCTCCAAAGTCTTGTACCCCTTCTTTAGGAGTTTCTTCCGAAGCTTTCTCTTCAGGTGCCTTTGCACCTCCTTCAGATGAGACGCCCTCCGGCATAGGAACAGCAGAATCCGATCCCATACTTTGACCCTCGGGAAGAGGGGGCAAGCCATATAAAGACTCCGGGGGATCTTCATGACGATCTTCAACCACTATGACTAGCTTCCCTCCATGAAATTCATAAAATGGATTCATACCATAAAGGTTTAGCTTCGCAGTGGGGTTGCGGTAGAAAATTTGGCATATAGCCAGGCCGAAGGATTCTTCAGCAACTTTGCTGCATATATCAATGGCTTTCTTCGCCTCAGCTCTTGCTACAGCTAATTCTTCCCGCAACCTCAGAAGTTCTCCATCCGATCCTTGAGATTCCTTGCTCCTAGCCTTCAGTCCCTCAATCTCAAGAAGGAATTTCTTCTCCTTTTGGGACCACTCCTCTGCTTGTTTAAAATAATCTTCCGCAGCAGCTTTGCTTTTATCTTCAAGCTCGGCTTGTTTAGCCTGACTGTTACGAAGTTCTTCTTTTGACTTATCAAGCATCTCCTCCCTCTCTGCCAATTTAACCTCCAAGTCTTTAAGTTTGGGTTTAAGTTTCAGATTCTCCTTGTTCATGAGATCTCTGAACTCCTTAGACTTAGTTAGGTGATCCTCAGCTAATTTCAGGGCAGCTTTATCTTTCTCCGCTGAGAGGTTGAGCTGTTCTACTTTATCACTCAGCTTATCAACCTTAGCAGCGTCATCAGCTAATAGGCTGAGCGAATTAAGCATCCCTGTGAGTTCTTCTAACTGCCATTTTCCGGCCTCACACGTCTCTTTGATTTCTTTAGGTTCAAGTGTGGGCCGGAGTTCGTATAGCGGTTGAGGGAGGATCGCTGGAGTTGACCCCCGGTATGAGAGGAAGGGAGTAAGGAATGAAGCGGTTGGGGAAGAGATCGGACTTGATCCGAAGACCCCGGAAAGAATACCCTTGTGGAGTCCGGAGGAAACTTTAGCTGTATCCGAGGTCTCTACAGCTTTACCTTTAGAGGCCCTTGTTCTTTCCGGACTCATTGAAGGTTTGTCTTTCTTCGGTGGAGGAGGAGATCTTCCAGAAGGGTCATTCTTTATCTTCTTCTTCTTCTCTGTTATTTTGGGTTGACTCACATTTGCACCAGCACCAGCTGAGTCTCCCTCCACCAACGGAATCTCCCCTTCTGCATCCGAGGTTAGAATGATTAACTCAGAATGATCCTTCATAGAATTCTTTTTAGGTTGAATTTTATTCTCACCAGCTATGGATTTCTCTCCTGCTTTCAAGAATTTCAGCCTTTTCATATCTGGAGATTTTTGTTCTATTTCACCTACACACATAAATAAAACACATTAGCAACAAAGAAATGCTCAATACAATTAAACAAAGGAGGAAAAGGGAAATAAAATGAGAATTACGTAGATATTCATCTTGGACTTCGTTCGAACTACTTAAAAGACGCCTACACAAAAATGCTTTGAAGCGTGTAGTGTAAGCTTCAAGGGCAAACAACATCGTCGCTGTTTCAGTAGATAGATCGGATCGGTGAGTGTAGTATGCTTGGGAAGTCAGGAGAAAGTGCTCATGAGTCCAGCTCAGAGGAAATTTATTAAGACCCTCTTCATTCTCCCAGAAGACGGGCTTATTCTTTTTAATTGATATTCAGGTGAAGAAAGACTTGAAGGATTTCCCATCAACTTTAGCCGAATCGGTGTAAGATTCAAAGTTCACGAAGGAACACAGAGTTCGGAGCGTGATTAAACTTACACCACCTCTTTTGTTAGCCCTCCGAACTACCTGTGTATAATAGAATAACATCGCCACGGTAGGAGTGAAGTTGAAATAGTCACCCAATACTTCTAGAGCACGGATGAGTCCCCAACCATTGGGGTGAAGTTGAGAGGGTGCGCAATTTAAGAACCTTAATACACTTATCTAAAATTCAGTTAAGGGGAAACGGACTCTAAGGTATACAGAACATTCATCTGGGACGACATGGAAAATCTGTTCTGTAAGCAGCGGGGCAAACACCCTAAACCATTTCTTCATCTCCTTCTCTGTATGAACTGTGAACCTCGGTTGAATTTGAGATCCTCCCTCATTCGCATGATGAGAAATTAAGTTTTTAAGCTCATCAGCTACCCAACACAAGGGCCACTTGGCCTGAAGTTCTTCCTAGTTTAGCCGATGGGCAACAACGTTGCATAAGCCTTCTGCTATTTTCAGAATAGTTTGATCTCCAGAAGTTCCTTCTCCAGCCATCGTCTGAATCGCGTGGACAAAAATCTTTGCTCTACGATAAAAAGTCACATCGTCAGAAGGGTAACAGTCATTACTCACCTCACTGTCTGAAGAGTGACTATAATCAGAGGACGACTCTGAGGAGGGAAAAGTCATTCTCTGCCGTGAGTAAGATCCTCTTTCTGAGCGATATGACTCAGCCCTTGGAAGAATCACATGGATTCTTCCCCCATGGTGGTTAGGGTTGCGAGAAGCTAATCTTCCCCTCCTAGGGTACATTCTTTTTAAGAAAAAACAGAAAAAAGAAGATGAAAATAGCAGAGGGAAGGAGGTGGTTACCTAAGATGATAAGGAAGATAAAGGCAGAAAAAGCTTCGCGAAACAAGCAACAAGCGTCCGTATGAAATTTTCGTAGAGTCTTGCTAAGGAATGAGAGATAAGTGGTTCCCAAAATTCATTAAGTGTTTCTTTTATAAGAAACGAAGAGTTCGGTTACCAACTCTTGGGTTGTGTCGTTCATGAGTAAACGCGTCAATTCACAACTCAAACAACACAGTCGTTTCAAATTCATGGGCGCCAAAACAACACCGATTCACCAAAGGGCCTCTTTATTGGGCCTAGAAGTTTTAAAAATTGGAAGCCCATTAAGCCCTAGGCGACGGTTACTGAGATACACGCCTCAGATGTAATAATTGCTCGCGCACGTGTTTAAAGGCATTTAATGCCTAATCATGCGACGCAATTTATTCCTTACAGCCGTTACTCGAATTTCAAGAGTCTTAAGTTTCAAAAACTTTTGGGATTCTCATACAGCGAATCTTTGTCTGGATCCGTTGTATCGACATTATAACAAAGGAGTACTCATCTGAAGAACGGTTCCTCATGATATAACAATACTGAATAATGCACGTGTAAGAAAACATTTCCTACATAAGTATACCAACATCTAAACCTCTCGCAGGTTGAATAGCTTATGTGAACAACTACACAGTCCCTCACACAAGCTAGGGGACATATGATCCGGTCTCGATACCGGTATCCGTTCTATAAGATATATTTCAACGTCTTTGATAGTCTGCCAACGTGAAACCGATGTCATAGATACACATCCGGACTCTAATTCCGTATCAGGCGTTCTCCCTATACCGGTTAGTCTGGATAACACCATGCACATCGGATAACATACACGTCACCATACAGAAGACAAAGGGCATTGCTACAGGGACAAGGATAAAGATTCCATTTCTCTCACTACGAGCCAAAATCTGCTCACGGGAATGATCAACTTGTCCCCTAAATCTAGCCCATACTCCCTACGCTCAATATAAAATAGCCATTTGACTCAATCATACTGGCAAGTGCATAATAAAATAATAATTTATAATATTATTGGAGGTTAGTGGTTCCCCACTAACGAGTCCTCATATATCAAGCCAATCAGGTATAAAAACTCTCTTCATCAATGGAGAGAGGGATCTTCGACTTCTTCAACTCATAATTACTCTCTGAAAACATTCCTCACTTGGAATACGATTACTAACTTTAGCGTCGGAGAATCTTCACATGTGACACCACCTTTCGCCCATATCAACGCGTGAGGACGGTGTGAAGGACCTCCAGGACGCCTAGACTGCTCTCTTTCTACAGAGACATTAGATACATAGACCGGATACTTATATAACCGGTCTTCAGAGACGTAATCTTCTTACTATTTGTGACTGGCCCGGCACCGGATCTCTTGACCCCGGTTTAGGACAGATCAACTCTTATCCTTGCTTCATAAAGATTATCCAATTAAGTTTAACAAATTCTTATTAAGATGGTGGAGTTAATTTGTTGCTGAAAATATTTTTACTATGTACAGCAGCAAACTGTGTATATATTAAAAACAAACTTCGTAGAGGCCTGTAAATTTGATGATAAAAAATGTTTCCACAGCCGGGATTTGAACCCGAAATTCATCATTAGAAATTACCTGGTGTGTTACTGCGGACATTTGGATATGGATTGTTGGATAAATGTTATATATAAACGACATCTCTGATCCCGTCCTTTGCTACTTTCTGATTTCTCTTATCGGCTTTACGTTACATATCTACTAGTTTAACAAAATGTCACCATAAACCATTATTTTTTATTTACATGAAATTTCTCCTACATACTTGTATATATAAGGCAATACTAGTTGCCTTTGTCTGACTTTACTTTCCATCCTTTTTTTTTACTTCGTATCGTTTTTGTTTTCCTTTCTAATGAAAAAAAAGGCAATTAATGGTAGGAAGAAAAATACACCCTCATTTGATAGGAAAATAAACTTGAAAACCATGTAGAAAGAAAAGAGGATTAAAAAAATGGCTAATAAGAAAGTTTTTATCTCTATTGCTTCCATAAAAATGAACGAAGAAAACCCAATGAAAATAAAAATTTCAAATGTAGAAGACGAAGAAAGTTATGTTTTAAAAAAAATAAAAAATCTCAATGCAACTGAAAAGAAGATAAGAAATAAATTACGTGTTCACAAACTAAATCGTATACCATTATCCCCCTTCAATTTCCAATACTTCTGACTCAATAAAAGGAAACAACCGAAAAAGGAAACTTAGAATGGAAAAATTGCGTTTGATTTAAAAGAATGTATAAAAATAAGGGGAAGCTGAAAAGAAGAAACTGATGACCAAATAAAAGAGTATTAGGAAACTAATAACCATAATGAAATTAAAAGAGAAAGTGATTTATTAGAGAATACTACACAAAAAAGGGTCTGAAACATTAGAAGTAGGACAGTAAAACAATGATAATGTAAATAAAGTTTGTCAAGTCTCCTCAAAATATGATAAATTATCATAATGAATAATATTTATAACCAAACCATTCACATAAAACTAATTTACTTAGAATTTTTCACTAGTTCTTTGTGTAAGATCCTATTTTACTAATTTTACGAATGGTTGACTTGTGCTATGCATATCTTTTGTGTTTTTATCTTTATTTTTTAAATGATTTGGGCACCACTTTTAACTACTAGTAATGTATATGGTCCAGCAGTCATATGACACCGAAATCAAACAACCCCAAGCATCTCAATAGTTTCAAAACGACTCCAAATACGCTAATAGTTTACAAAATGACATTATTATAAAATGGGCCACTTGCTACCATAACACTTAACATATCGGTGGTGCCAGCGAGAGTGTAACCGAGAAAAAGGTAAATGGTTAAACAAAAATAGATAATAATATTACATTATGAGCCAATTTATTATATCATTAAGTTACCTGGTTTTCAAGAATTGTACTGTATTTCCTATTCTTGTGCCTATAATTGTTGTTGTTCTAATAGAGACGCTTGCTGTTAACTTTTATGATACTTTTAGGAAATCTCTTACTTGTGTCACTCCAACTAATTAGATCATTAACTAAACATCTTGGGGCTTTGTCTTGCTTGTCATACAAAGTTGTGCTTGACTCTACTAATCAGGTAGCCATTACTTCAAAACTATGAAATTATTAAGAGTTGAACGACCAAATATGAACATATTAACTAGTTTAGGGATTAAGATTTTACAGTTAAAATCTGGAGGAACAAAATCAAATAATATGCAAAATTGAGGGACAAAAAGTGTAATTAAGCCAAAAAAGTATTTTCAAAATAATCTATTTTTATTAAATGCTCTTGATATATAGTAAAAAAATACATTTGAATTTATTACAATAACATAGTTTTAAAGACATGATAGTAAAAAAAGTAAACAGTTTTCATGTAAACTTAAGACTATAACATAATATTTTTATTATTTTCAAAGTAAGTCAAACACAAATTTAAAAAAATTAATTTATTATATTTTCGTAACCTCAGTGCCTCTTTAAACTTTATAACTATATCTTTAATCGTTTATGGACCCTTGATGCTAGTCCCATGAGCTAACTCATCTAAACTTTTGCTTTTCAACAAAAAGTAATGTATACATCTAATCTAGTAACCCCTTCCATCCGAAAAAATATTTATATAATTAGTAAACCCCTCTTTTTAAATCTTATCTTATACTTTTATGAGTTTCTTTTGATGTCATTACAATATTATGCTTTTACAATAACATTTACGATAGTTTATGTTATAATTTAATCCACTCATTTCATATGATTTACAATCTTGTTCATTATTTTTGTAATCTTTTGTTTTCTAATCTAATATAATCAATTTCTATTTTTTTATTGTTGATGAACTTTTTAAAAAGCATCGTTTCAATGTTATTATCAATTTCATAACATGGCAATCTCAGTGGTTTATATTATTCTATTATATATTTATTTTAGTTTAACAATGTCTTTTTTGTTCTTCATCATCTTTAAATATTTTTTATATAATATCATTATAATTAATAATCTTTCAAAATATATTGTTATACCATATAAAGGTACAATAGAATCATATAAATATTTGAAAGTTGTATGCTAGTTTTTGTTATTCTTGATCAAAATTAATGTCATATTTATTTATTATTGAAATGTTATTTGATTAATGTTACTCTTATCCTTACTTCATAAAGACAATCCATTTAAGTTTAAAAAATTCTTATCAAGATGGTGGAGTTGATTTGTTGCTAAAAATACTTTTACTATGTATAGCAGCAAACTGTGTATCTATTAAAAAAAACTTTGTAGATCCCTGTAAATTTGATGATAAAAAATGTTTCCACAGCCAAGATTCGAACCTGGAATTCATCATCAGAATTTACCTGGTGTGCTACTACGGACATTTGGATATGGATTGGTGGATAATTGTTATATATAAATGACATCTCTGATTCCGTCCTTTGCTACTTTTTGATTTCTCCTATCGGCTTTACGTTACATATCTACTATTATTAAAATGTCACCATAAGCCATTATTTTTTATTTATATGAAATTTTTTCTACATATTTGTATATATAAGACAATACTAGTTGACTTTGTCTGACCTTACTTTTCATCCTATTTTTTTACTTCATATCATTTTCGTTTTCCTTTCTAATGAAAACAAAAAGACAAGGTAGGAAGCAAAACACACCCTCATTTGATAGGAAAAGAAACTTAAAAACCCTGTAGGAAGAAAAGAAGATGAAAAAATGGCTAATAAGAAAGTTTTTAACTCTAGTGATTCCTTAAAAGAACGAAGAAAACCCAATGAAAAGAAAAAATTCAAATGTAGAAGACGAAGAAAGTTATATTTTAAAAAAAATAAAAAAGCTCAAAGCAACTGAAAAGAAGATAAGAAATAAATTACGTGTTCACAAACTAAATCGCATACCATTATCCCTCTTCAACTACCAATACTTCTGACTCAATAAAAGGAAACAACCGAAAAAGGAAACTTAGAGTGGAAAAATTTTGTTTGATTTAAAAGAATGTATAAAAATAAGGGGAAGCTGAAAAGAAGAAACTAATGACTAAATAAAAGAGTATTAGGAATCGAATCACCTTAATGAAATGAAAAGAGAAGTGATTTATTAGGGAATACTTCATAGAAAACGGTCTGAAACATTAGAATTAGGACAGTAAAATAATGATAATGTAAATAAAGTTTTTCAAGTCTCCTTAAAATATGATAAATTTTCATAACCAATAATATTTATAACAAATCATTCATATAAAATTAATTTACTTAGAATTTTTAACTAGTTCTTTGTGTAAGATCCTATTTTACTAATTTTACGACATGGTTGACTTGTGCTATGCATATCTTTTGTGTTTTTATCTTTATTTTTTAAACGATTTGGGCCGCTTTTAACTATTAGTAATGTGTGTGGTCCAGAAGTTATATGACACCGAAATCAAACAACCCCAAGCATCTCAATAGTTTCAAAGCGACTCCAAATACGCTAAATGTTTTCAAAATTACATTATTATAAAATGGGCCACTTGCTACCGTAACACTTAACATGTCGGTGGTGCCAGGCGAGAGTGTAACCGAGAAATGGGAAAATGATTAAACAAATAAAAGATAATGATATCATATCATGAGCCAATTTATTATATCACTACGTTATATGGTTTTTATGAACTGTACTATATTTCTTATTCTCATGCCTGTAATGGTAGTTGTTCCAATAGAGAAACATGCTGTTAATGTTTATGATACTTTTGGGCAATCTCTTACTTGTGTCCTGTCGCAACCTAAATCGCGACGGCGCGGCGAGAAAGAGAGAAATGGTGTGGAATGAAACAGGGAGTCGCCACCAACGTTTTTATCCATAGGAAAAACATTGGAAAAAACTAGGTTCAGTAAAGCACTGGTTAAAAATTGAGATTCAAGTTCGGGAGTCGGTTACGAGTAGGGAAGGTATTAGCACCCTACATCGCCTGTCAAAAACAGTACCAAGATTGAAAATGCGCAACATAAATAGCCTTACAAAAGATGGTTTATTTCTTCCCTTTCATTGTTGTCTTTTTTATTTAAAGACGACAAAATGGAGTGAGAGAACTGTACAACCATAGAATGTCGAAGCGAGGTCAATGGGGCACTTCATCCAGATTAAACTCGACTTCGATATGAGACAGAGAGGGGAAGAGAATGCTAATAAGGCGTCACGCCTAAATTATACATCCTTGAATAAAAAGGACAGGGATAGGAAAAAGATAAACGGGACGTCTTGTCCTAAGTATCTCTTCCCTATGAATCGTGGCGAGGTTTGAACAAAAACTAGGGGGAAACCAACAAGACGTCACGTCTAAATTGATTTTCACGGAAGTAACAAAAAAAAAACCATTTATGAAAGAAACATGAAAGTAAGGAAATAAATCAGCAAAAAGGAATAAGAGAGATGGGCCCGACAGGAATTGAGATCCTGCTCCTACGTATTCTTGAATTATCAAGAAATCAGGGTTACGTAGTTCTAAATGTTTTTCTTTTAGGAAAAGACTTGGGAGATGATGATGGATGTCACTGAAGTGGGGAACTCATACAAGGCGAAGTTCTTCGCACGTGTATGAATCCTAAAGAGGTTGTGTAGACGAGAGTACTCCCGTACGACACTGTTTAAAAAATGATTTGTTTTTTTTTTTGGATTTTTATTTAGATTTGAAAGAAAACATAGGAAGCATTTATTTCCTTTTATTATATTTTACTATGAAACGAAAGGAGAAAGGTAGCAGAAGCTACAAAAGAGAAAGGGAAACAATAAATTCTGAAAACAGAGGGAAAAATGAGTGAAAACCGAGTGGGAGAAGAGAAAACCGAGTGTGAAAGAAGGAAAACCCGAGTGAAAATGGCAAAAACCGAGTGGAAATGGAAGAAACCGAGCAAAAAATGAAATACCAAGTGAGAAAAGCAAAAAACCGAGTGAGATTGAGGAAAACCGAGTAAAAATGGTAAAAACCGAGTGAGAGCAGTAACTTACCGTGTGAGAAGTGAGATACCGAGTGAGACAGTGAGTACCGAGTGAGACAGTGAGAAGAGGGACGGTGTTGGAGTTGAGTGGAAGGGACGGAGTGGGCTGATGGAGAGGAATATTGGGGGATGCTGGTTAGAAGGGAGAGTACGGAGTTGGCTGATGGAGAGAGGAAGGAGGAGAAAGGAATGGTAAGGGCGTTGGATAGAGGAAGGAGGAGAAGGGAATGGTGAGGGTCTGCGCAGTGTATATGGTGTGTGTGTGTATCTGTAAGCGCTGAAAGCTTCAGCCCCTTGCCTATTTATAGGCTGGTTTGAGTGGAAGGCCAGCTCAGGCTTCCACTTCCGAGTGGAATGCCAGCTCAAGCCTCCACTCAGAGTGAAGTGGGGGACAACGGCTGGGTGGGAATTTTTAATTCCCCCCACTTCCAACCCTGTTTGCCACTTGTCTGCCACCCCCAGGATTCCTGGATCCACTTGGGTGGTGGAATCCAAGTCAGCACGGGCTAACAGGGGGACCTGGTGGGAATCCGAGTGAGAATGTTGAATTCCGAGTGAGAATGTTGGAAACCTGAGTGAGAATGTTGAATTCTGAGTGGGAATGTTGGAAATCCGAGTGTAAATGACTCGGATCACCCTCTCAGTCAACATTCATCCACATTGCCACCTAAATCCGAGTGTAAAAGGGGTCGGTCTTCACTTTACCACCTAAATCCGAGTGGAAAAGGCCCCTTTTATGCTAAAAACCGAATGAAGTCATGTTGGTGTTATGCAATTGGATTGAGTGGGCAATTATAGAAATTGAGTCAGAACCGAGTGAAAACTGACTCGGATTCCATCTCCTCTCCACAATCCGAGTGACCAATGACTCGGAACCGACTGAAATAGGTGAAGTGTGACTCGGAGATGAGAGAAAGATGACTCGGGAACGGGTAAAAAGTGGCTCGGTGAAGGTTTGAAGTATGGTGGAAATGGGGGCTCGGAATTGATTGGCCAAAAGGACTTCGGGAAAGGTGGCTGACTGACTGAAGTGTCACTCGGAAACCGATTGGAAATTGGCTCAGGAGTGGGCGAGAAAAGAATGAAACGGAACCGACTGAAAATGGGTCAGAAATCGAGTGAAATGACTCATTCGGTGCTGACTGGAAATGCTTTACTCGGTTCTGACTAAGAAGCAGCTCTCGGTTCTGATTGAAGGGGCAACACTCGGAATTCTTTTCAGCTCGGATGTATTTCTGATTGAAGCATCCACTCGGATTTTCTTCAAAAGTGATATAGAACTTCACTGCTTGAAGGATCAACTCGGAACCGACCTTGTGAGCTCTTAATCCGAATGGAATTTGGGCATTTTCACTCGGATTTTGCCTATCTTCTACTCAGAAATTGGAAGTTTGGCTATTTTAATTCGGATCTCCTTCCAACCGAGTGATACTCACTCGGACATGCCCAAATCTGAGTAGTTTCACTCGGATTTTCTCCATTCTGAGTAATTTCACTCGGATTTAGCTCATTCTGAGTGATTTCACTCGGATTTGATCCAACAGGATCATATTCCACTCGGATTTGACTCATTCTGAGTGATGCCACTCGGATTTCATCGTTTTTGAGTCATTCCACTCGGACTTCTCTTGAAAATGGGCATAATCCACTCGGACTGGCTTGGCAGGGAAGCTATCCACTCGGATTCAACTTCAACAGGGGAGCATTTCACTCGGAAATGAGTCATTCTGAGTGATTCCCCTCGGATTTCATCATTTTTGAGTCATTCCACTTGGAAATGCTTCATTTTGACTCGGATTTGACCATTTTTTGAATTTTTTCACTCGGATTTATCTCCTCCAGGACTGTATTTCACTCGGAAATGCTTTAACCTGAGTCATCCTATTCAGATGTGATCATTTTTGTGTCATTCCAATCGGATTTGCCTCTAACAGGGCTGTATTTCACTTGGAAAAGCTTCATTTTGAGTTATTTTGCTCGGTTCTGATTATTTTAGAGCCATTCTTTTCGAATTTGACCATTCTGAATTAGAATTCAGTATAAAAAGATTCACTCCACTTGGACCGGACCAAAAGAGGTGTTCACAGATGCCCCTCTTTACTTCTTTTTCACAAAAGAAACACGAAGCTTCTGTGTTTTTGAAGTGAAAAGGAAGTAAAGATATGAACACCGATGTAGGGGGCCAAGTGGGACCTCTTGATCGGTATAGCGACTAATGGTGTGGGCAATCACGAGTCAGTGTGACCTCTTTTTCTTAAAACGAGCATTCTCTACTTCTGTTTCTCTTCTTCTCTTCATTTTTTTTTTTTGAATGGACAAGGAAAAATTGTCTTTTAGTTAACGGGAGGTAATGAGGTCAGGATTGACCCCAGTAGACTGGAAAGTAAAGGTTGCCCTCGTGGGCGATTGAAAAGTAAAGGGTACCTCGATAGGTGGCTGGAAAATAAAGGATGCCTCGGTAGGCGGCTGGAAGATAAAGGATGCCTTGATAGGCGACTGGAAGATAAAGGATGCCTTGATAGGCGACTGGAAGATAAAGGATGCCTTGATAGGTGAACGGGTAGGAAAGGATGCCTGAATAGGTGAACGGGTAGGAAAGGATGCCTGGATAGGCGAACGGAAGATGAAGGATGCCTTGATAGGCGGCTGGAAAATAAAGAATGCCTTGATAAGCGACTGGAAGATAAAGGATGCCTTGATAGGCGACTGGAAGATAAAGGATGCCTTGATAGGCGGCTAGAAAATAAAGGATGCCTTGATAGGCGGCTGGAAAATAAAGGATACCTTGATAGGCGGCTGGAAAATAAAGGATGCCTTGATAGGCGACTGGAAGATAAAGGATGCCTTGATAGGCGGCTGGAAAATAAAGGACGCCTTGATAGGCGACTGAAAGATAAAGGATGCCTTGATAGGCGGCTGGAAAATAAAGAATGCCTTGATAAGCGACTGGAAGATAAAGGATGCCTTGATAGGCGGCTGGAAAATAAAGAATGCCTTGATAAGCGACTGGAAGATAAAGGATGCCTTGATAGGCGGCTGGAAAATAAAGGATGCCTTGATAAGCGACTGGAAGATAAAGGATGCCTTGATAGGCGACTGGAAGATAAAGGATGCCTTGATAGGCGACTGGAAAATAAAGGATGCCTTGATAGGCGGCTGGAAAATAAAGGATGCCTTGATAGGTGACTGGAAGATAAAGGATGCCTTGATAGGCGACTGGAAGATAAAGGATGCCTTGATAGGCGGCTGGAAAATAAAGGATGTCTTGATAGGCGACTGGAAGATAAAGGATGCCTTGATAGGCGGCCTGAAAATAAAGGATGCCTTGATAGGCGGCTGGAAAATAAAGGATGCCTTGATAGGCGACTGGAAAGGTAAAGGATGCCTTGATAGACGGCTGGAAAATAAAGGATGCCTTGATAGGCGACTGGAAAATAAAGGATGCCTTGATAGGCGACTGGAAGATAAAGGATGCCTTGATAGGCGGCTGGAAAATAAAGGATGCCTTGATAGGCGACTGAAAGATAAAGGATGCCTTGATAGGCGGCTGGAAAGATAAAGGATGCCTTGATAGGCGGCTGGAAAATAAAGGATGCCTTGATAGGCGACTGGAAGATAAAGGATGCCTTGATAGGCGGCTGGAAAGTAAAAGGATGGGGGGAGCTAACAGTACGTCTCGTCCGAATTAACTCACTGTTGGCATGAAATGTAAAGGTTGGGGAAGCTAACAGGACGTCTCGTCCAAATTAACTCACTGCTGGCAGGAAGTGCAAAGGTTGGGGGAGCTAACAGGACGTCTCGTCCAAATTAACTCACTGCTGGCAGGAAATGCAAAGGTTGGGGGAGCTAACAGGACGTCTCGTCCAACCTTAACTTACTGGACTTCAAGGTTCATGGCGATGCCCCGGTTTGACATAATTGAAGGTTCTTGGGGAATTGCCCCTTGACTGGAACAGAAGAAACCTGGGGAGATGCCCCCCAGTTTGAGATGGTTTGAAGGAATCTTGGGGAAAGGCCAGAATAAAAGAAATCTGGGGAGATGCCCCAGTTTGAAGGTTCTTGAAAGAATCTCGGGGAATCATCCCCTGTGACTGTAGGAGGAGAGACATAGGGAATCGCCCCCTTGATTGTGAATGGAGAAACATGGGGTGATGCCCCGGTTTGACATGATTTTAGAGAATCTTAGGGAATCGTCCCCTTGACGGTAAGAGGAGGAACATGGGGAATCGTCCCCTCGATTGAGAAAGGAGAAACATAGGGTGATGCCCCAGTTTGACATGATTGGAGGGATTCTTGGAAATTGGCTAGAACAAAAGAAATCTGGGGAGATGCCCTAGTTTGGAGGTGATTTGAAGGTTGTTGGGGAACTACCCCTTGAATGAACAAAAGAAATCTGGGGAGATGCCCCAGTTTAAGTTGTTTAGGAAATGTATTTCTACTAGAGGAGGATTGATGGTTCGGGGTACTGCCTCTTTAGGCGAAAGAGAATGAACCTGGGGTGATGCCCCAATTTGAACTATTTGCTTTGAAACCTCAGGGAGCTGCCCCTTGAGCGAGAAGGAAATGATTCTGGGGTGATGCCCCAGTTCGATTTGTCTGGGAAGTGTAATTCCACTGGAGAAGGATTGATGGCTCGAACATCACTCCTAGATTGAGAAGGTAAAATCTGGGGTCCGCCTAGTATGTGTAGATTTACCGAGAAAAACGTGCTGGGGCTCTTTGGGGAGAATTCTTCTTGCTTGACTGCTGGAGTGTATCAAGTAGATTCCCCGGAAGGGAGTTTGAAAAGTGTCAGCTTTGGCAGTTGAGGAGAAGACTTCAAGAAGTGCCAACTTTGGTGATTTGGGGAAAGGCTTTGAGGAGTGCCAACTTTGGCGATTAAGGAGGAGACTTTAATGATCCTAGTTTTGGCAGCTGCGGTTTCATTAAGGAAAAGGTCTTGATTGAGGCGTCAGAGCTTGACATGACTGTCCGTTATAATAACCTGTAGAAAAAAGGTAAGTAGTGCAAAGATACATTCAAAAAAAACTGGGTAGGTCCTGTGAAACCGCGGCCCTTAGGATAACTCATGGGCAGAGGAGATTCAAAGGGGCGATCATAGCTTCAAAGCGCATGCCTGGCTGAATCCTTGTGATGATTGTCTAAGGCGAGGTCAAGTAGTGGGAGTGTCTTGTCCCTTACGACTTTAAATGTTCACCATTCTTTCATTTATTTTTATAAAAAAACACAATGTTTTATCAGATCAATGCAATTCATAACACGTATCGAAAAAAGGATAAATTTTATTCATGCAGGTCAAACAGAATACAGAGAATGGACAACAGGGAAAATACAGGGGATGAAGTAAAGCCTCGTAGGACAGGTCAAGGCCAAGGGAAATAGGAAAGGTTCAAAGATCCTCCAGTGAATTCCTGAGACTAGCGAGAATCTTAATCCCACGTCAAAACCTCAAGTACCTCGCTCAATTCTGCCTTTGAGAGGGTAGTTTGACCATGTTCCTGATGCCTCAGTTTGCATGTTTTGTATTGGGAGCTTTAGCTATTCTGCCAAAATCTTGACCCTAATTTTACCTGAGCCGCCTTTTCAGGTTTTCGACTCACCAGGTTGCTCTAACTTTTGCCTAGGCCGCCTTTTCAGGTTTTCAGCCAGCGAGCTTTTCATTCTCTTTATAATGTGTTCTTGTTTTTTTTTTGGCTGCATCCTTCACAATAAAAAGTTGAAACTGATCACACTCCAGTTGAGTCTGCTTAACCTTTTCCGAGTTTTAGTTTGATCCTTTGAGGAGCTGATGTTACCTCAAATAAGAGAGTCTTCTCCTATGCTATGTATCCAAGGAAACATTGGTGAGTCTTTTGGCATCGATGAGAGGGGGTTAATTCAAGTCATCATTTTGGCCTTTATATTTTTTTTCATTCATTTTTTTTATTTTTATTTATTTATTTTTATATATATTTTTTTTAACCCCCTTAATGACGCAATGACTCAATCTGACAGACTATTTCCTTGGCTACATAGGCATGAGGAATGGCGTACTCTTTGAGATGTTGATGATGACAAGAATGCGAGTTCTTGGCCTGACGACATTTGTTCCCTTTATACAGAAAATGACAGCTTGCTCAAGGATCTGGACGCAACCGGCTGTCCCCGCTTGGTATGTGCATCGGACTTCAAGCTTGGCTCTATTTTTCATTTTTCATCTCTTTTTTATTTTTATTTTATTTTTTTTTGTTTTTTTGTTTTTTTTTTTAGCTAAGTCTCCCTTGACTGTATCTGCATTTAAGGCATTAGCAATTTCCCCCTATTTATGCTGGTAACTGTTGTGGTTTTCTTAGTTGACTGGCCTACCACTTGTCCGATTCGGGACTTGGCAATGTTATCATTCACATAGATTATTTCCACGTCCTAAAACAATATTACTAATGTCTTCTGATATATTGCCCCATGATTCCTTCAGTCATTCTTGGCCCAGGGGTATTCCTTAACCTCTTATTCTAACAATCTGGTTAACTTGTGTGGTGACTCACAAGCTTTCCTACCTTCTTCGTCAGCACAATCGACCGGGTAGTTGAGGTCGTAAAATGGGATTGTGATTTCATTAGTCTCAAGAGGATCATTTTTGGATCTGCAATTTTAGCGCTTTATGGCAAGAGATAAAAATGGAGAGAAAAAAGAGAAACAAACAAATAAAGACAGTGGATGAAAGAAAGGATAAAGGAATGAGAAAAATCTTTTTAGAATTTCGATACACATTTATTGATTGACTGGTAAAACAAGTTTTTTCGCCTCTATTACATGGAAAGTCCCAAAGCCTTAGGCATAGCAGAGGGATAAACAAGACTTTTAAGGCAGTGACAGATTACTTTGGTGAATCATTTAAAATCGTAGGGAGTTCGACAGCTTCCCAGTTACTGAGCTCTCGTCCCGGCGGGCAAGCGGCCACCCAAATCAGCATTATCATCAAAAACCATTTCCAACATCTGTTACCACGGCATTAACTCCTGAACCTTCGTGATTAGGCAGGGGATTTACGGTCACATTAGGGCTTCCTTCTTGAAAACTAATCCACTCGGCTTTGATCAAATCTCTCACTTTATATTTCAAAGCCATGCAATTTTCTGTGGAGTGCCCTGGTGCTCCTGCATGGTAATCACAATGAGCGTTCGGGTCATAGCCCCTCGGGTAAGGAGGTTGCAACGGCCTCATGGGGCATGGAGCTATCATTCCCCTCTCAACGAGGACTGGAAGAAGTTCAGCATATGTTATGCGAATTGGATCGAACTGCACAGGGGTGTGCTCGTTGTTGGGATTCCTTGGGTTCTGATTATGATTGGGTGGTCGAGCCACTTGCTGCGGGTGATGATATGGCATGGGTTGCGGCATTGGCGCTCTTACCATGGGCGGGCGGAAGTAAGGAGTATGAGCTGTTGGGCCACCAGTGGCTGCGGCCACATAAGGATTGGGAGCTTGAATCATGGTAGGGGTGAATGGTCTCGGCGGAGTCGTCTTTTGATTAGAAGAGACGAAATTAGTTTCTCCATCCCTTCTCCCAGGTGTCGGCTTTCTTGTCATGTTCGCCCCAGACGAGCCCTGAGTGAGCTTACCCGTTCGTATTCCACTCTCCACTCTTTCCCCAATAGTCACGATGTCGGAGAATTTGGCTGAAACACTACTAATCATCTTGCCGTAGAAAGGTGATGGGAGCGTGTCGATAAACATCTCGACTATTTCTTTTTCCGACAATGGGGGATCCACTTGCGCCGCTGTCTCTCTCCATCGTTGAGCATACTCCTTGAACACTTCACTGTCCTTCTTCACCATATTTTGTAAATGAACCCTGTTGGGTGCCATATCCATGTTATACTTATATTGTCTAAGGAAGGCATCTGCCAGGTCCTTCCAACAACGGATATGGTTCCGATCAAGGTGAGCATACCATGTAAGAGCAGCTCCTGCTAGACTATCTTGGAAGCAGTGGATCAATAGTTGGTCATTAGAAGAGTAAGATGCCATCTTTCGACAGTACATCGTGAGATGATTCTTAGGACAAGTCATTCCCCGATACTTGTCAAAGTCTGGCATCTTGAATTTGGGTGGGAGAACAACATCTGTGACTAAACATAGCTCCGAAGCATCTATTAGTCCAAAATCTCCTGCGCCTTCCATCATTCTTAAACGCTCTTCTAAGATCTCTATCCTTTCCCTTCGAGGAGCCGCGACCGCGCGGGTTGTATCTTGGAGGTTGGTCCCATAGGGGGTTCCGTATCCATACGGATAGCCGAATGACTGGTTGTACGGAGGCAACACATGGGACTGGTTTACTAGGCCTGTATTTGGTGAGGGACCTTAAGGATAGGCCACAGCATAAGTCGGCTGGGTTATCTGGGCTTGTGTATTTTGGGCTTGGGCGTTGTAGGTTGGCTGGGCCATCGGGGCTTGTGTGTTTTGGGTTTGGTCATGGGCTTGCGTGTTTTGGGTTTGGTAGAGTGGTGGCATATTTGGTTGTGTGGGGTATGAAGCATGAGGATTTACCGCTTGCTGGTGTTGGGCGTCTTGTTGGTTGGCGAGTGGGGGATAGTACCCCGGGGGTAGGCCATAAAGTGGAAAGGGTACTGGGTTGCCGTCTAGACCGACAAATGTATGCTGTGCATAAGACTGGCCGTAAGGTGGCTGGGTCTCAATGGCAGGGTTAGGTCTCCCGACATGAATGGTGAGAGGGGGTGTCATTGTGTTAGGGGGTTGGGTTCTTGCTGGGTCAGAACCAAGGGGAGGTGGCGCGGTGGCAGGCTGCTATTGGGCATCCTCAACACCTGCAGAGGAGCCTCCTTCGGTGAGTTTCTTTTCTAAGAGTTTAGTTAACTCCGCGACTCGCTCTTTCAGCTGATCGAACTTGGTTCTAAAGTTTCCTTCAACAGCTTCTGCCTCAGCCATGAGTTTCTTTTGGAGCCGGGTCTGGTAAGGATGCCTACCCGTGACGTTGGTGTATTTTTTTTCGTTTTTTAAAAAAGAAAGAAGAAGAAAAAAAATGTTAGGTGGAAATAGAAAGAAGGAAAATGTTGTGGGAAACCATCACAGACTTTGGCGAGTATCCTTTGACCATTCCTTAGAACTTATCATTCAAAAGTACTAGGTATGGTAATCATAGAAATTAATATGGGATAATTGTGAAGACAGAAGAAATCTTTCATCCTGAGGCGGGAGCCTCTAGCTCAGACATCTTCTTCGGGCAATTACAGCCCTTATTTCTTAAGTTTAATCCCATGTCAATTTCCATAGATACTCAAAGGGTACACGACCAAAAGAGGATTATCTATTCACCCGAAGAATACTGCGTGTTTCAAAACGAGTCATTATTTCAATAACTCAGTAAATCTGCGGGTGGTAGATAATTCATTTTCTTGGATAAAAGGGGAAAGCAAAAATGACGCAAGGTAAAGTAAAGTTTGCCCTTTTGTGGCCTAGGTCAGGTTTTGTTGAAAGTTTTCTCTAGGCCCTATGGTTTGTCTAAAAGTGGCTCTTCACACCAGGTGGCTTATTCTAGACTTCTAGAAGGTCACCAGAGCCAAGATCCTACCCATGACAGGGACGCAACAGTGGGGAACCACTAGGTGCGTATATCATGAGAGGTCGAACTCTGGTTGAGGTTCTCACGAACACCGGATAGCAAGTACATCCCATACGATTCTGTTACCAACCTCTCCTAACTTAAGCTTCATTTGGGGCCCGGGTATAGGGCGCCACTCATAGGTGTGTGCAAGTAATTGTAAGTGTAGTGTGTGGAAGGGCAGTCCATACCTTTTACCTTACCCCATTCTGCACAAAGAACAAACACAGAACAAATATACAAAGTCGTCTACCCTAGCGTTCAATAATTACAGGAAAGTAACATGGTCCTCTACCCTAGGGTTCAACAAGCATGCAAACATAGATAATGAAACAAATAACAAGATACAATTAAAACAAGAACAAACTTCCACAACAATTAACAGAAAATAAAACAAGGGGGAAGAAATGCAAGCTAACAAAGGCTATATAAAAAGAACATGCGCTTTCAATCAAACTGGCCTGACTCTCTTAAGTGTCCCCAGCGGAGTCGCCATCTGTCGCAACCTAAATCGCGATGGCGCGGCGAGAAAGAGAGAAATGGTGTGGAATGAAACAGGGAGTCGCCACCAACGTTTTTATCCATAGGAAAAACATTGGAAAAAACTAGGTTCAGTAAAGCACTAGTTAAAAATTGAGATTCAAGTTCGGGAGTCGGTTACGAGTAGGGAAGGTATTAGCACCCTACATCGCCTGTCAAAAACAGTACCAAGATTGAAAATACGCAACATAAATAGCCTTACAAAAGATGGTTTATTTCTTCCCTTTCATTTTTGTATTTTTTATTTAAAGACAACAAAATGGAGTGAGAGAACTGTACAACCATAGAATGTCAAAGCGAGGTCAATGGGGCACTTCATCCGGATTAAACTCGACTTCGATATGAGACAGAGAGGGGAAGAGAATGCTAATAAGGCGTCACGCCTAAATTATACATCCTTGAATAAAAAGGACAGGGATAGGAAAAAGATAAACGGGACGTCTTGTCCTAAGTATCCCTTCCCTATGAATCGTGGCGAGGTTTGAACAAAAACTAGGGGGAAACCAACAAGACGTCACGTCTAAATTGATTTTCACTGAAGTAACCAAAAAAAACCATTTATGAAAGAAACATGAAAGTAAGGAAATAAATCAGCAAAAAGGAATAAGAGAGATGGGCCCGACAGGAATTGAGATCCTGCTCCTACGTATTCTTGAATTATCAAGAAATCAGGGTTACGTAGTTCTGAATGTTTTTCTTTTAGGAAAAGACTTGGGAGATGATGATGGATGTCACTGAGGTGGGGAACTCGTACAAGGCGAAGTTCTTCGCACGTGTACGAATCCTAAAGAGGTTGTGTAGACGGGAGTACTCCCGTACGACACTGTTTAAAAAATGATTTGTTTCTTTTTTTGGATTTTATTTAGATTTGAAAGAAAATATAGGAAGCATTTATTTCCTTTTATTATATTTTACTATGAAACAAAAGGAGAAAGGTAGCAGAAGCTACAAAAGAGAAAGGGAAACAATAAATTCTGAAAACAGAGGGAAAAATGAGTGAAAACCGAGTGGGAGAAGAGAAAACCGAGTGTGAAAGAAGGAAAAACCGAGTGAAAATGGCAAAAACCGAGTGGAAATGGAAGAAACCGAGCAAAAAATGAAATACCAAGTGAGAAAAGCAGAAAACAGAGTGAGATTGAGGAAAACCGAGTAAAAATGGTAAAAACCGAGTGAGAGCAGTAACTTACCGTGTGAGAAGTGAGATACCGAGTGAGACAGTGAGTACCGAGTGAGACAGTGAGAAGAGGGACGGTGTTGGAGTTGAGTGGAAGGGACGGAGTGGGCTGATGGAGAGGAATATTGGGCGATGCTGGTTAGAAGGGAGAGTACGGAGTTGGCTGATGGAGAGAGGAAGGAGAAGAAAGGAATGGTAAGGGCGCTGGATAGAGGAAGGAGGAGAAGGGAATGGTGAGGGTCTGCGCAGTGTATATGGTGTGTGTGTGTATCTGTAAGCGCTGAAAGCTTCAGCCCCTTGCCTATTTATAGGCTGGTTTGAGTGGAAGTCCAGCTCAGGCTTCCACTTCCGAGTGGAATGCCAGCTCAGGCCTCCACTCAGAGTGAAGTGGGGGACAACGGCTGGGTGGGAATTTTTAATTCCCCCCACTTCCAACCCTGTTTGCCACTTGTCTGCCACCCCCAGGATTCCTGGATCCACTTGGGTGGTGGAATCCAAGTCAGCACGGGCTAACAGGGGGACCTGGTGGGAATCCGAGTGAGAATGTTGAATTCCGAGTGAGAATGTTGGAAACCCGAGTGAGAATGTTGAATTCCGAGTGGGAATGTTGGAAATCCGAGTGTAAATGACTCGGATCACCCTCTCAGTCAACATTCATCCACATTGCCACCTAAATCCGAGTGTAAAAGGGGTCGGTCTTCACTTTACCACCTAAATCCGAGTGGAAAAGGCCCCTTTTATGCTAAAAAACGAATGAAGTCATGTTGGTGTTGTGCAATTGGATTGAGTGGGCAATTATAGAAATTGAGTCAGAACCGAGTGAAAACTAACTCGGATTCCATCTCCTCTCCACAATCCGAGTGACCAATGACTCGGAACCGACTGAAATAGGTGAAGTGTGACTCAGAGATGAGAGAAAGATGACTCAGGAACGGGTAAAAAGTGGCTCGGTGAAGGTTTGAAGTATGGTGGAAATGGGGGCTCAGAATTGATTGGCCAAAAGGACTTCGGGAAAGGTGGCTGACTGACTGAAGTGTCACTCGGAAACCGATTGGAAATTGGCTCAGGAGTGGGCGAGAAAAGAATGAAACGGAACCGACTAAAAATGGGTCGGAAATCGAGTGAAATGACTCATTCGGTGCTGACTGGAAATGCTTCACTCGGTTCTGACTAAGAAGCATCTCTCGGTTCTGATTGAAGGGGCAACACTCGGAATTCTTTTCAGCTCGGATGTATTTTTGATTGAAGCATCCACTCGGATTTTCTTCAAAAGTGATATAGGACTTCACTGCTTGAAGGATCAACTCGGAACCGACCTTGTGAGCTCTTAATCCGAATGGAATTTGGGCATTTTCACTCAGATTTTGCCTATCTTCTACTCAGAAATTGGAAGTTTGGCTATTTTAATTCGGATCTCCTTCCAACCGAGTGATACTCACTCGGACATGCCCAAATCTGAGTAGTTCCACTCGGATTTTCTCCATTCTGAGTAATTTCACTCGGATTTAGCTCATTCTGAGTGATTTCACTCGGATTTGATCCAACAGGATCATATTCCACTCGGATTTGACTCATTCTGAGTGATGCCACTCGGATTTCATCGTTTTTGAGTCATTCCACTCGGACTTCTCTTGAAAATGGGCATAATCCACTCGGACTGGCTTGGCAGGGAAGCTATCCACTCGGATTCAACTTCAACAGGGGAGCATTTCACTCGGAAATGAGTCATTCTGAGTGATTCCACTCGGATTTCATCATTTTTGAGTCATTCCACTCGGAAATGCTTCATTTTGACTCGGATTTGACCATTTTTTGAATTTTTTCACTCGGATTTATCTCCACCAGGACTGTATTTCACTCGGAAATGCTTTAACCTAAGTCATCCTGTTCAGATATGATCATTTTTGTGTCATTCCAATCGGATTTGCCTCCAACAGGGCTGTATTTCACTTGGAAAAGCTTCATTCTGAGTTATTTTGCTCGGTTCTAATTATTTTGGAGCCATTCTTTTCGAATTTGACCATTCTGAATTAGAATTCAGTATAAAAAGATTCACTCCACTTGGACCGGACCAAAAGAGGTGTTCACAGATGCCCCTCTTTACTTCTTTTTCACAAAAGAAACACGAAGCATCTGTGTTTTTGAAGTGAAAAGGAAGTAAAGATATGAACACCGATGTAGGGGGCCAAGTGGGACCTCTTGATCGGTATAGCGACTAATGGTGTGGGCAACCACGAGTCAGTGTGACCTCTTTTTCTTAAAACGAGCATTCTCCACTTCTGTTTCTCTTCTTCTCTTCATCTTTTTTTTTTTGAATGGACAGGGAAAAATTGTCTTTTAGTTAACGGGAGGTAATGAGGTCAGGATTGACCCCAGTAGACTGGAAAGTAAAGGTTGCCCTCGTGGGCGATTGAAAAGTAAAGGGTACCTCGATAGGTGGCTGGAAAATAAAGGATGCCTCGGTAGGCGGCTGGAAGATAAAGGATGCCTTGATAGGCGACTGGAAGATAAAGGATGCCTTGATAGGCGACTGGAAGATAAAGGATGCCTTGATAGGTGAACGGGTAGGAAAGGATGCCTGGATAGGTGAACGGGTAGGAAAGGATGCCTGGATAGGCGAACGGAAGATGAAGGATGCGTTGATAGGCGGCTGGAAAATAAAGAATGCCTTGATAAGCGACTGGAAGATAAAGGATGCCTTGATAGGCGACTGGAAGATAAAGGATGCCTTGATAGGCGGCTAGAAAATAAAGGATGCCTTGATAGGCGGCTGGAAAATAAAGGATGCCTTGATAGGCGGCTGGAAAATAAAGGATGCCTTGATAGGCGACTGGAAGATAAAGGATGCCTTGATAGGCGGCTGGAAAATAAAGGACGCCTTGATAGGCGACTGGAAGATAAAGTGTAACATCCCTGTTTTTAGAAACAATTTTATCCTTGTAAATTTTTGATTATGGAGGGTTTGTAAGCAAGAATAAGTCAATATATACCTTGTTGATGGTCTATGGTACCTCAAAAATATCATTCTTACACTTAATAATGGAATTTATATGGAATATTAGTAAAAAGATGCAAAAACCGAGTGAAAAGGGTTCTGTTCCGAGTGACAGAGAAGAATTCCGAGTGAAGGATCAGGAATTCTTAGTGAAGGATGGAATTCCGAGCCAGAGTCATGTTTTCCGAGTAAAACATGACTGAAGGGACTACCACCGAGTGGAATCCTGACCTGAGATGCAATTCTGAGTGAAAACACCCCGGAATGACTCATTTCCGAGTCAAGCCTTGCCAAGTACTTCTTTTCCGAAGGAAATTGCTCTGATTGAAGTATTCCGAGTGTAAGAAAGCTTTTGTTTATGTTGATTTGATGCTTCTTAACGAGTGGGACGTGTTATGGAAGTATTCTGAATGGTTTCTTATGTAATTACTTAGAGAACCGAGTGGAAATGGAAGAAGGAACCATTCCGAGAGAAATATAGAGAGGCTGAACCATTACCGAGTGAGAAAGCAAGTGTTGAGTCAGTTTTGGAAGAATTCCGAGCCATGAAGGGCGGATTCGTTCAAGCGAATCGGATTTCGCTCAAAAGATCCGATGTCATTAACCATCCGATGTCTTCTATGTCACATCGGATGGCTGAAGTAAGAAAAGATTTGCTTACTTACACCACACCGAATGAGCATAGATCCGTCCTTACATTAGGAGTTCACACCGGCTAGAGGAAGTTGTTCTTGAACCGATGTGCACACCAAACAATTCTGAGACGGCATTCACCAAAACCGATCTCTTTGTAGCCTCACAACACCGCCCTTTCCACAGACGGAGTTCTTAACTCCTTCACACATACCGTCCTCTATTTCTTACTTCACACTCAACACCGCCTTCTTGCATGGACGTTGTCCCTCAAATCACTACACTCCGCCTCACATTACACTCCACCCTAACATTTCACTCCGCCCTCATGCTGCACTCTGCCCTCATAATTTAATACCGCCTTAACACTCTATACCGCCTCACATTCCACACCGCCTTAACACTCTATACTTCCTCATATTCCACACCGCATTAACACTCTATACCGTCTCACAACTTCACTCCGCCCTCACTTCACTCTGCCTTCACATTCAACACCGTCTTCTTCACTCCATGCCGCCCTCATAATTCAATACCGCCCTCACATGTGATACCGGCCTCTTTGCCAACACTGAATTCCACTTTAGATAGTGGTCAACCCACTTAACCATATAACGCCAAGAATGATTGGCACAACAAACCAATCAGAGGAGAAAGTTGCCTCCATTATGATAACTTTATATATTTTATCCCAATCTAATGCAAAGCTGACTGTAAAAGGAGTCAAAAGGCTCCATTATCCCACCTAATTCTCCAATCGATGTCTTCCACTTGTCTCCCCACTCATTTCCTCTCTATTTAAACGAGCTGAAGGTCCTCAGACCACACACCACACACACGAACCAAACACTTCATCACTCTTCTTTCCAGCAAGCTCTTTTCCTCTCTTTTCCCCTCTGTTTCACTCAGATTCCAGGCAGGACAGTGAAGGGGAAACCTCTTTCCTTCCATTCAAGAACTTCATTGAGGTAAGGGGGTATATTCTTGGGTGCCTTGTGGGAAAACCGAGTGAGGATAGGTCCAGTATGTATGAAATGCTTGAAATTATTGTATGTATATGCATGTATATATATATATATATATATATGTTGCCGAGTGAATTATGATATGACATGTATTGATTGTACTGAAATTACTAAGAAAGCATGGGTACCGTGTGGATTCCAGTGAAATAAATATGATAACATGTTATTCTACTCGGTTTTTATGATAATCCGACTGGTTTGCTTATTTATACTCGGATTTGCATATATATATATATATACTCGGATTTGCTTACTTATACTCAGATATTAGCCTTTCATTTGATTTCACCCGGACAACATAGTATTTCACTCGGTAAACACTATATTTCTCTCGGACAGCAACTTCCAAGTTATATCTCACTCGGATTTTGACTTAATACCACTCAGAAAATATATTTACTTTACTCAGAAACCCTTATTAGTAAATGCACTCAAAAACATCATTATTTAACTCGGACAGTAGCTTTCTATTCATTTCACTCGGCCAAAACAATTATTTCACTCAGCAAATTGTTATTTTTCACTAAAGATAGTCCTTTCACTTGATGCAACTCGGTTTATAAAGACAACTCACTAGAAGACCCTTCCAAAACCTGATTTCACTCGGAATCAGGATTATCTTACTCGGTTTTCACTTTATCCGCATGATTCTTATTCAGACAGAGCCCTCTTAATTCATATAACTCGGTAAACTCATAATTCCACTCGGAAAATACCTTATTTCACTCAGAAATCATTTTATTCTCACTCAGGGGAACCCATTCAGTGATTTTACTTGGTTAATGATTCATTTCACTCAGCAAAGATGTTATTTTACTCGGAGAATTCATTTTAATTCAATTTCACTCGGCATTCAACTCATTCCACTCGGAAAACTCAATTTTTCACTCAATATTAAACCTTTCTTTTGGAAATCAATATCTCTACTCAGATTTAACTCATTCCACTCGGATCCAAACCTGTTCCAGTCGGAAAACAGTTTTTCCAGTGTCATTTCACTCGGATTTTGAACCAGATCGCTTGAAGAACCCCTCTCTGTATGATTCCACTCGGAATCATACATATTTCACTCGGATTTACCTATGTTTCACTCGGAAAACTCTATTTTAGTGTTTTTCACTTGAAATCTCAATTGGAAACCTATTTTTAATATTTATTTAAGTTATTGGTAAGCTATAAATGATATTCTTATTCCTTTATTATCATTATTTCTTGTCAAACTTAATATTGTTATCCTTATTATTATTTTTATCATCATTATACTTTGTTAAACATCTAAATTATGTATAAATACATAAAGTATACATTATGTTACTCTTTATGAAAGAATATGTATATAATAGATATATTTCTAAAATAATAAACGAATATCTTACGAGGTTTAAAAAGAGTGAGGAAATTCAAAGAACTTGAGAATATTATGATGAAACTGGAAACACATAAGATACCCAGTAATCAATTGATAAGACAAATGCATTCCGCATCATGAAAATATTTTTGAAGAAGAAAAACCTCTAGAGCATACACTTGGTACAGTGGAGGACACTCACGTTCGATCTCCATGAAGAATCTTGGGAGTACAACTGGAACGGCAACCCAATGGCATCAGAGTCGCGCCTGATAGCCGGGTGAGACGATGCAATTCTAGTGTACTTTGACTAAATGACGGAGTGTAACTATGATCGTAGGGATCCAAGTTCCAAAAATATTTAAATTTATGATGAGAACCAATGAGTTCATTTTGTACCACATGGAACTTGGGCGGACCCTGATCGCTCTAGATGATTGGAATGGTGATATTCCAAAGAATGAGAAGAAGATGAAACGATTTATCGGGCCCACATGCATCATGAGACTTAATCAAAGATAATTCATAATAAATCCGCACTCATGCATTCATTTGTTATAATTATGAATATATTATATGTATGATTTATTTCATGATTGTTATAATTGTGAACATGACGAATATGTGAAGATAACATGCTTGATTGATACAAACATGCTAAATGTATGATATATGTGACATTGTATGTTAACTGGATTACGTTCGCACTGGAGGAACCAATCAAGGTCTTGGGTTATACTCACCCTTACTGTTGAACATTTTTTCAGAGGAATTAGAAACTCAAGAACCCGAGTGTGAAGATCAGCAGTACGCTGAACCCAGTGAGAATAATCACTAGGAATAGAACGTTTATAATCAGACACCGGATGACTGTATAATATTTAAGGGTGCCTGCGTGCCCCATTCTGTTAAGAGTACATTTATTTACAGTTTGTGAATGACTATGTGATTTATACAATGTTACTTCCGCTGATTTGCCACGTATTTATAAAAAAAAATATATTCACTTTTTCTAAAAACTGTTAGCACTCTCAGTTAAATGGGATGAACCTACAGAAGGATTTGTCTTATCTAACCAAGGGTGTTACAAAGGTGGTATCCGAGCATAGTCGATTCATTAAGCTTGTGGAGTGGACCATTAGGTTTCCACGTACTCTGATAGAAATATTGAACAGTCCATAACACTCCTAAGACTAAATATCCTATGTGGAATACTCCACATAACGCATACCCTGAATCTATTTGTTGATATTCTTTCAGCAAATTCCCAATGGCACGCCAAAACAACAATCACGTGATGGAGAATCTTCTCACCAGAATCGTGGAGGTAATAGAGAGACAAGAGTTACCTCATGCTTCTGCCAGGCAAGGATTAGCTGATTTTCAAAGGAACAATCCTACGCAGTTCAAAGGAGGCTTCAATCCAGAAGGAGCACAGCTATGGATTGAACATCTTGAAAAGATTTTTGTCGCTATGCGATGTTCCGATGAGGATTGTGTAACCTTTGCGGTCTTCATGCTGGTTGGAGAAGCAGAACATTGGTGGACTCATGCTAGAGTCAGACTAGCTACTGATGGGCATATCATTACTTGGGGACGATTTAAGACGGAGTTCCTCGCTAAATATTTTCCTGAAGATATAAGGAGGCAAAAAGAGCAAGAATTCTTCAATCTGAAACAAGGCAATATGACTGTTGGGGAGTACGCTGCTAAGTTTGATGAACTGGCAAAATGTTGTCCTTACTACACTCACATGGGAGAAGCATCAAGATGTGCAAAGTTCGAGGCAGGACTACGACATGAGATTCGTCAAGTCATATGTTGTCAACAAATTACACAATTCACCACTTTGGTTGACAGATGCCGTATATTTGAGAACACCTCTAATCTTCGACGACCTGGAGCGTCTAATCATGGGCCAGAGCGACGTATGCCAGATCGACACCAAAGAAGGGATTTTCAAGGAGATCAACCATATTTTTGATCTTTCAACTCAGTCAACCGAATTCCTCCTAAAGGTCAGGAGAACCAAAAAAGTAAAAACTGCACAATTTGTGGACGGATCGGACATTGTGATATTAACTGTTGGTACAATAATAAAAATAACCAACAACAAGTACCCCAAAGACAGGAAGTACGACCAACAGGTCAAGGAAGTGGAGGATCTACTGCAAATGTCTCTACCAACAATGCCCCGAGAATGCAAAATGTTTCCCGCAACAACAACTTCAGACAGAACAATAATTCTGGAAGGCCTGGAAACAACTCAACCGGAAGGCCAGGGGGAAATGCCAGAGTTTTTACCATGAATGGTGCAGAAGTATCACAAGAGAACGATCTTGTGCAAGGTACATGCTTTATAGGAAGTACTCTATTAAATGTATTATATGATTCTGGAGCCACTCATTCTTTCATATCTGAGAATTGTGTAAAACATTTAAAGCTTCCTACAACCTCTCTGCCCTATCAAATGATTGTCACAACTGCCGCCAATAAGCCCATTTGCTCTACTCGCATATGTCTAGAATGTCCTCTTAACATCGAAGGGAAATCTTATCAAGTAGATCTGATATGTTTACCTTTGATTGATCTAGACATTGTTCTAGGGATGAATTGGCTTGCTGCCAATCATATTCTGATTGACTGTCATAATAGATCCATCTCTCATGGGTCTACTACCTCTGAATGTGATCAAGTCACAGATTCTTGCCTTGTTAACTCAGAAAAGGTAAGTTCAAAAGAAATCCAACTGTACATGATCCTTACTGAAACTGAAAGTAAGGCCACTCCTCAACTTGGACAGATTCCTGTTGTTCAAGAATTTCCAGAAGTATTCCCTGAGGATATAAGCGAGTTACCTCCAGAGCGAGAAGTCGAATTCAGTATTGATATTATACCGGGCGTGGGACCAATTTCTATTGCTCCTTACCGGATGTCACCCAAGGAACTCAGCGAACTTAAAGAGCAATTAGAAGAACTTCTGGAGAAAGGTATGATTAGACCCAGTGTCTCACCTTGGGGAGCACCAGTTCTTCTAGTCAAAAAGAAGGATGGCAGTATGCGATTATGTGTTGACTATCGTCAGTTAAATAAAGCTACGATCAAGAATCGATACCCTCTCCCAAGAATTGATGATTTGATGGACCAACTACGAGGAGCCACTATCTTCTCGAAGATTGATCTACGATCAGGCTATCATCAAATCAGGGTAAAGAAAGACGATGTACCCAAAACGACATTCAGAACACGATATGGGCACTATGAGTACCTTGTTATGCCCTTTGGAGTTACAAACGCACCTGCAGTTTTTATGGGATACATGAATCGAATCTTCCGTGAGTACTTGGACAAATTCGTGGTTGTATTCATTGACGACATTGTCGTCTACTCCAAGAGCCATGCAGAACACGAGGAGCATCTTCGAATTGTTCTGAACACTTTGCGTGCAAGGCAATTGTACGCCAAGTTTTCAAAATGTGAATTTTGGTTGACAGAAGTGAAATTCTTAGGACATGTCATTTCTAAGGAAGGAATTGCTGTGGACCCTACAAAGGTAGAAGCTGTACTAAGTTGGGAACGACCTAAGAATGTGACGGAAATCCGCAGTTTCCTTGGACTGGCGGGATATTATCGTCGATTCATCGAGAATTTCTCTCAAATTGCAGCACCTTTAACTAAGCTGACTCGTAAAGATCAACCATTCGAATGGACTGATAAGTGTGAAAGCAGTTTTACGGAGTTACGCCAACGACTCACTAGCGCACCTGTATTGATTTTGCCAGATCCTGCCAAGCCATATGAAGTGTACTGTGATGCGTCAAAACAAGGACTAGGATGTGTCCTAATACAAGAAAGGAAAGTTGTTGCTTATGCTTCAAGACAGCTAAGAACCCATGAAGTTAATTATCCCACACATGATTTGGAATTAGCTGCTGTTGTGTTTGCCTTGAAAATCTAGAGACACTACCTGTATGGTACATACTTCGAAGTCTTCAGTGATCACAAGAGCTTGAAGTATCTATTTGATCAGAAGGAGTTGAATATACGACAACGTAGGTGGATGGAGTTTATCAAGGATTATGATTTTGAACTCCGATATCATCCTGGGAAAGCTAATGTTGTGGCTGATGCACTCAGTAGAAAGGCCTTACGTCTATCATATATGATGACAAAGGAGTTAGAACTGATTGAACAGTTTCGCGATTTGAACCTAGCAGTAACACCAAAAAAGGGAAGCCTTATGGTTGGAATGCTAAGGATTTCCAATGATTTCTTGGAACAAATCAAAGAAGCTCAAGCCAATGACCAGGAATTACAAGATCTAGCAGAAAAGACAAAAGAAGGAGTCTCAGAGTTTAGCAAAGATGAACATGGAGTGATCAAGTATCAACAGAGGCTCTGTATTCCAGTCAACACAGATCTTAAGAGGTCTATCCTGGATGAAGCACACAAGAGTAAGTACAGCATCCACCCAGGATCAACCAAGATGTACCAAGACTTGAAGAAATTATTCTGCTGGCAAGGAATGAAAAGGGATATCGCTAAGTACGTAACAGCTTGCCTGATGTGTCAGAAGGTAAAGGCGGAACAACAACGACCAAGTGGGACCCTTCGTCCTCTGGATATTCCAGAATGGAAATGGGATGAGATTGCTATGGACTTCGTGAGTGGATTTCCCAGAACATCAGCTGGATGTGATGCTATTTGGGTAATCGTGGATCGATTAACAAAGACCGCTCACTTCATTCCTGTCAATATGAAGTATTCCCTAGAAAAACTCACCTAGATCTATATCAAGGAGATTGTACGATTACATGGAACTCCCACTGCAATTGTATCCGATCGAGATCCTCGTTTCACATCGTAGTTTTGGAAGAGCCTGCAACAAGATCTAGGAACTCGTCTGAAGTTAAGTTCCGCATACCACCCACAGACAGACGGACAATCAGAAAGAACGATCAAGACTCTTGAAGATTTGTTACGTCTTTGTGTATTGGAACATGGTGGAAGTTGGCAAGAGTATCTCCCACTTATTGAATTCACTTACAACAACAGTTATCATGCCAGCATCAGAATGGCTCCATATGAAGCTTTGTATGGAAGAAAGTTCCGTACACCTTTATATTGGTATGAAACTGGTGAGAAAATAATAATTGGACCAGAGATCGTTCAGAAAACAACAGAACAAGTTCAGAGGATTCAAATGGCAATGAAGGCTTCGCAAGATAGACAAAAGAGTTACTATGACAAGCGACGGAAGCCATTAGAATTTGAAGAAGGTGACCATGTATTTCTCAAAGTTACCCCTACCACTGGAGTAGGAAGAGCTTTGAAGGCCAAGAAGTTAAGCCCCAGATACGTAGGACCCTATCAGATTTTGCAAAAGATAGGAACTCATGCGTACCGCATTGCTCTGCCACCCGAGCTGACAAACCTTCACAATGTATTTCATGTCTCTCAACTCCGCAAATATGTACCAAGCCCTGATCATGTTCTAAGCCCTGATCAATTTGTTCTAAAGGAAAATCTTACCTTTGAAACATCGCCAGTTAAGATTGCTGACCGACGCCTCAAACAACTAAGAGGCAAAGAAATCTCTTTGGTCAAGGTAGTTTGGAGTCAGACAGATGATGGGGATGCTACTTGGGAAATTGAGGAGAAAATGAGAGAATTGTACCCTCAATTGTTTTAGCTTTAAATTTCGGGACGAAATTTCTAAAAGGAGGGGAGAATGTAACATCCCTATTTTTAGAAACAATTTTATCCTTGTAAATTTTTGATTATGGAGGGTTTGTAAGCAAGAATAAGTCAATATATACCTTGTTGATGGTCTATGGTACCTCAAAAATATCATTCTTGCACTTAATAATGGAATTTATATGGAATATTAGTAAAAAGATGCAAAAACCGAGTGAAAAGGGTTCTGTTCTGAGTGACAGAGAAGAATTCCGAGTGAAGGATCAGGAATTCTTAGTGAAGGATGGAATTCTGAGCCAGAGTCATGTTTTCCGAGTAAAACATGACTGAAGGGACTACCACCGAGTGGAATCCTGACCTGAGATGCAATTCTGAGTGAAAACACCCCGGAATGACTCATTTCCGAGTCAAGCCTTGCCAAGTACTTCTTTTCCGAAGGAAATTGCTCTGATTGAAGTATTCCGAGTATAAGAAAGCTTTTGTTTATGTTGATTTGATGCTTCTTAACGAGTGGGACGTGTTATAGAAGTATTCCGAACGATTTCTTATGTAATTACTTAGAGAACCGAGTGGAAATGGAAGAAGGAACCATTCCGAGAGAAATATAGAGAGGCTGAACCATTACCGAGTGAGAAAGCAAGTGTTGAGTCAGTTTTGGAAGAATTCCGAGCCATGAAGGGCGGATTCGTTCAAGCAAATCGGATTTCGCTCAAAAGATCCGATGTCATTAACCATCCGATGTCTTCTATGTCACATCGGATGGCTGAAGTAAGAAAAGATTTGCTTACTTACACCACACCGAATGAGCATAGATCCGTCCTTACATTAGGAGTTCACACCGGCTAGAGGAAGTTGTTCTTGAACCGATGTGCACACCAAACAATTCTGAGACGGCATTCACCAAAACCGATCTCTTTGTAGCCTCACAACACCGCCCTTTCCACAGACGGAGTTCTTAACTCCTTCACACATACCGTCCTCTATTTCTTACTTCACACTCAACACCGTCTTCTTGCATGGACGTTGTCCCTCAAATCACTACACTCCGCCTCACATTGCACTCCGCCCTAACATTTCACTCCGCCCTCATGCTGCACTCCGCCCTCATAATTTAATACCGCCTTAACACTCTATACCGCCTCACATTCCACACCGCCTTAACACTCTATACTGCCTCACATTCCACACCGCATTAACACTCTATACCGCCTCACAACTTCACTCCGCCCTCACTTCACTCCGCCTTCACATTCAACACCGTCTTCTTCACTCCATGCCGCCCTCATAATTCAATACCGCCCTCACATGTGATACCGGCCTCTTTGCCAACACTGAATTCCACTTTATATAGTGGTCAACCCACTTAACCATATAACGCCAAGAATGATTGGCACAACAAACCAATCAGAGGAGAAAGTTGCCTCCATTATGATAACTTTATATATTTTATCCCAATCTAATGCAAAGCTGACTGTAAAAGGAGTCAAAAGGCTCCATTATCCCACCTAATTCTCCAATCGATGTCTTCCACTTGTCTCCCCACTCATTTCCTCTCTATTTAAACGAGCTGAAGGTCCTCAGACCACACACCACACACACGAACCAAACACTTCATCACTCTTCTTTCCAGCAAGCTCTTTTCCTCTCTTTTCCCCTCTGTTTCACTCGGATTCCAGGCAGGACAGTGAAGGGGAAACCTCTTTCCTTCCATTCAAGAACTTCATTGAGGTAAGGGGGTATATTCTTGGGTGCCTTGTGGGAAAACCGAGTGAGGATAGGTCCAGTATGTATGAAATGCTTGAAATTATTGTATGTATATGCATGTATATATATATATATATATCTGTTGCCGAGTGAATTGTGATATGACATGTATTGATTGTACTGAAATTACTAAGAAAGCATGGGTACCGTGTGGATTCCAGTGAAATAAATATGATAACATGTTATTCTACTCGGTTTTTATGATAATCCGACTGGTTTGCTTATTTATACTCGGATTTGCATATATATATATATATACTCGGATTTGCTTACTTATACTCAGATATTAGCCTTTCATTTGATTTCACCCGGACAACATAGTATTTCACTCGGTAAACACTATATTTCTCTCGGACAGCAACTTCCAAGTTATATCTCACTCGGATTTTGACTTAATACCACTCAGAAAATATATTTACTTTACTCAGAAACCCTTATTAGTAAATGCACTCAGAAACATCATTATTTAACTCGGACAGTAGCTTTCTATTCATTTCACTCGGCCAAAATAATTATTTCACTCAGCAAATTGTTATTTTTCACTAAAGATAGTCCTTTCACTTGATGCAACTCGGTTTATAAAGACAACTCACCAGAAGACCCTTCCAAAACCTGATTTCACTCGGAATCAGGATTATCTTACTCGGTTTTCACTTTATCCGCATGATTCTTATTCAGACAGAGCCCTCTTAATTAATATAACTCGGTAAACTCATAATTCCACTCGGAAAATACCTTATTTCACTCAGAAATCATTTTATTCTCACTCAGGGGAACCCATTCAGTGATTTTACTTGGTTAATGATTCATTTCACTCAGCAAAGATGTTATTTTACTCGGAGAATTCATTTTAATTCAATTTCACTCGGCATTCAACTCATTCCACTCGGAAAACTCAATTTTTCACTCAATATTAAACCTTTCTTTTGGAAATCAATATCTCTACTCAGATTTAACTCATTCCACTCGGATCCAAACCTGTTCCAGTCGGAAAATAGTTTTTCCAGTGTCATTTCACTCGGATTTTGAACCAGATCGCTTGAAGAACCCCTCTCTGTATGATTCCACTCGGAATCATACATATTTCACTCGGATTTACCTATGTTTCACTCGGAAAACTCTATTTTAGTGTTTTTCACTTGAAATCTCAATTGGAAACCTATTTTTAATATTTATTTAAGTTATTGGTAAGCTATAAATGATATTCTTATTCCTTTATTATCATTATTTCTTGTCAAACTTAATATTGTTATCCTTATTATTATTTTTATCATCATTATACTTTGTTAAACATCTAAATTATGTATAAATACATAAAGTATACATTATGTTACTCTTTATGAAAGAATATGTATATAATAGATATATTTCTAAAATAATAAACGAATATCTTACGAGGTTTAAAAAGAGTGAGGAAATTCAAAGAACTTGAGAATATTATGATGAAACTGGAAACACATAAGATACCCAGTAATCAATTGATAAGACAAATGCATTCCGCATCATGAAAATATTTTTGAAGAAGAAAAACCTCTAGAGCATACACTTGGTACAGTGGAGGACACTCACGTTCGATCTCCATGAAGAATCTTGGGAGTACAACTGGAACGGCAACCCAATGGCATCAGAGTCACGCCTGATAGCCGGGTGAGACGATGCAATTCTAGTGTACTTTGACTAAATGACGGAGTGTAACTATGATCGTAGGGATCCAAGTTCCAAAAATATTTAAATTTATGATGAGAACCAATGAGTTCATTTTGTACCACATGGAACTTGGGCGGACCCTGATCGCTCTAGATGATTGGAATGGTGATATTCCAAAGAATGAGAAGAAGATGAAACGATTTATCGGGCCCACATGCATCATGAGACTTAATCAAAGATAATTCATAATAAATCCGCACTCATGCATTCATTTGTTATAATTATGAATATATTATATGTATGATTTATTTCATGATTGTTATAATTGTGAACATGACGAATATGTGAAGATAACATGCTTGATTGATACAAACATGCTAAATGTATGATATATGTGACATTGTATGTTAACTGGATTACGTTCGCACCGGAGGAACCAATCAAGGTCTTGGGTTATACTCACCCTTACTGTTGAACATTTTTTCAGAGGAATTAGAAACTCAAGAACCCGAGTGTGAAGATCAGCAGTACGCTGAACCCAGTGAGAATAATCACTAGGAATAGAACGTTTATAATCAGACACCGGATGACTGTATAATATTTAAGGGTGCCTGCGTGCCCCATTCTGTTAAGAGTACATTTATTTACAGTTTGTGAATGACTATGTGATTTATACAATGTTACTTCCGCTGATTTGCCACGTATTTATAAAAAAAAAATATATTCACTTTTTCTAAAAACTGTTAGCACTCTCAGTTAAATGGGATGAACCTACAGAAGGATTTGTCTTATCTAACCAAGGGTGTTACAAAGGTGGTATCCGAGCATAGTCGATTCATTAAGCTTGTGGAGTGGACCATTAGGTTTCCACGTACTCTGATAGAAATATTGAACAGTCCATAACACTCCTAAGACTAAATATCCTATGTGGAATACTCCACATAACGCATACCCTGAATCTATTTGTTGATATTCTTTCAGCAAATTCCCAATGGCACGCCAAAACAACAATCACGTGATGGAGAATCTTCTCACCAGAATCGTGGAGGTAATAGAGAGACAAGAGTTACCTCATGCTTCTGCCAGGCAAGGATTAGCTGATTTTCAAAGGAACAATCCTACGCAGTTCAAAGGAGGCTTCAATCCAGAAGGAGCACAGCTATGGATTGAACATCTTGAAAAGATTTTTGTCGCTATGCGATGTTCCGATGAGGATTGTGTAACCTTTGCGGTCTTCATGCTGGTTGGAGAAGCAGAACATTGGTGGACTCATGCTAGAGTCAGACTAGCTACTGATGGGTATATCATTACTTGGGGACGATTTAAGACGGAGTTCCTCGCTAAATATTTTCCTGAAGATATAAGGAGGCAAAAAGAGCAAGAATTCTTCAATCTGAAACAAGGCAATATGACTGTTGGGGAGTACGCTGCTAAGTTTGATGAACTGGCAAAATGTTGTCCTTACTACACTCACATGGGAGAAGCATCAAGATGTGCAAAGTTCGAGGCAGGACTACGACATGAGATTCGTCAAGTCATATGTTGTCAACAAATTACACAATTCACCACTTTGGTTGACAGATGCCGTATATTTGAGAACACCTCTAATCTTCGACGACCTGGAGCGTCTAATCATGGGCCAGAGCGACGTATGCCAGATCGACACCAAAGAAGGGATTTTCGAGGAGATCAACCATATTTTCGATCTTTCAACTCAGTCAACCGAATTCCTCCTAAAGGTCAGGAGAACCAAAAAAGTAAAAACTGCACAATTTGTGGACGGATCGGACATCGTGATGTTAACTGTTGGTACAATAATAAAAATAACCAACAACAAGTACCCCAAAGACAGGCAGTACGACCAACAGGTCAAGGAAGTGGAGGATCTACTGCAAATGTCTCTACCAACAATGCCCCGAGAATGCAAAATGTTTCCCGCAACAACAACTTCAGACAGAACAATAATTCTGGAAGGCCCGGAAACAACTCAACCGGAAGGCCAGGGGGAAATGCCAGAGTTTTTACCATGAATGGTGCAGAAGTATCACAAGAGAACGATCTTGTGCAAGGTACATGCTTTATAGGAAGTACTCTATTAAATGTATTATATGATTCTGGAGCCACTCATTCTTTCATATCTGAGAATTGTGTAAAACATTTAAAGCTTCCTACAACCTCTTTGCCCTATCAAATGATTGTCACAACTGCCGCCAATAAGCCCATTTGCTCTACTCACATATGTCTAGAATGTCCTCTTAACATCGAAGGGAAATCTTATCAAGTAGATCTGATATGTTTACCTTTGATTGATCTAGACATTGTTCTAGGGATGAATTGGCTTGCTGCCAATCATATTCTGATTGACTGTCATAATAGATCCATCTCTCATGGGTCTACTACCTCTGAATGTGATCAAGTCACAGATTCTTGCCTTGTTAACTCAGAAAAGGTAAGTTCAAAAGAAATCCAACTGTACATGATCCTTACTGAAACTGAAAGTAAGGCCACTCCTCAACTTGGACAGATTCCTGTTGTTCAAGAATTTCCAAAAGTATTCCCTGAGGATATAAGCGAGTTACCTCCAGAGTGAGAAGTCGAATTCAGTATTGATATTATACCGGGCGTGGGACCAATTTCTATTGCTCCTTACCGGATGTCACCCAAGGAACTCAGCGAACTTAAAGAGCAATTAGAAGAACTTCTGGAGAAAGGTATGATTAGACCCAGTGTCTCACCTTGGGGAGCACCAGTTCTTCTAGTCAAAAAGAAGGATGGCAGTATGCGATTATGTGTTGACTATCGTCAGTTAAATAAAGCTACGATCAAGAATCGATACCCTCTCCCAAGAATTGATGATTTGATGGACCAACTACGAGGAGCCACTATCTTCTCGAAGATTGATCTGCGATCAGGCTATCATCAAATAAGGGTAAAGAAAGACGATGTACCCAAAACGGCATTCAGAACACGATATGGGCACTATGAGTACCTTGTTATGCCCTTTGGAGTTACAAACGCACCTGCAGTTTTTATGGGATACATGAATCGAATCTTCCGTGAGTACTTGGACAAATTCGTGGTTGTATTCATTGACGACATTGTCGTCTACTCCAAGAGCCATGAAGAACACGAGGAGCATCTTCGAATTGTTCTGAACACTTTGCGTGCAAGGCAATTGTACGCCAAGTTTTCAAAATATGAATTCTGGTTGACAGAAGTGAAATTCTTAGGACATGTCATTTCTAAGGAAGGAATTGCTATGGACCCTACAAAGGTAGAAGCTGTACTAAGTTGGGAACGACCTAAGAATGTGACGGAAATCCGCAGTTTCTTTGGACTGGCGGGATATTATCGTCGATTCATCGAGAATTTCTCTCAAATTGCAGCACCTTTAACTAAGCTGACTCGTAAAGATCAACCATTCGAATGGACTGATAAGTGTGAAAGCAGTTTTACGGAGTTACGCCAACGGCTCACTAGCGCACCTGTATTGATTTTGCCAGATCCTGCCAAGCCATATGAAGTGTACTGTGATGCGTCAAAACAAGGACTAGGATGTGTCCTAATGCAAGAAAGGAAAGTTGTTGCTTATGCTTCAAGACAGCTAAGAACCCATGAAGTTAATTATCCCACACATGATTTGGAATTAGCTGCTGTTGTGTTTGCCTTGAAAATCTAGAGACACTACCTGTATGGTATATACTTCGAAGTCTTCAGTGATCACAAGAGCTTGAAGTATCTATTTGATCAGAAGGAGTTGAATATACGACAACATAGGTGGATGGAGTTTATCAAGGATTATGATTTTGAACTCCGATATCATCCTGGGAAAGCTAATGTTGTGGCTGATGCACTCAGTAGAAAGGCCTTACGTCTATCATATATGATGACAAAGGAGTTAGAACTGATTGAACAGTTTCGCGATTTGAACCTAGCAGTAACACCAAAAAAGGGAAGCCTTATGGTTGGAATGCTAAGGATTTCCAATGATTTCTTGGAACAAATCAAAGAAGCTCAAGCCAATGACCAGGAATTACAAGATCTAGCAGAAAAGACAAAAGAAGGAGTCTCAGAGTTTAGCAAAGATGAACATGGAGTGATCAAGTATCAACAGAGGCTCTGTATTCCAGTCAACGCAGATCTTAAGAGGTCTATCCTGGATGAAGCACACAAGAGTAAGTACAGCATCCACCCAGGATCAACCAAGATGTACCAAGACTTGAAGAAATTATTCTGCTGGCAAGGAATGAAAAGGGATATCGCTAAGTACGTAACAGCTTGCCTGATGTGTCAGAAGGTAAAGGCGGAACAACAACGACCAAGTGGGACCCTTCGTCCTCTGGATATTCCAGAATGGAAATGGGATGAGATTGCTATGGACTTCGTGAGTGGATTTCCCAGAACATCAGCTGGATGTGATGCTATTTGGGTAATCGTGGATCGATTAACAAAGACCGCTCACTTCATTCCTGTCAATATGAAGTATTCCCTAGAAAAACTCACCCAGATCTATATCAAGGAGATTGTACGATTACATGGAACTCCCACTGCAATTGTATCCGATCGAGATCCTCGTTTCACATCGTAGTTTTGGAAGAGCCTGCAACAAGATCTAGGAACTCGTCTGAAGTTAAGTTCCGCATACCACCAACAGACAGACGGACAATCAGAAAGAACGATCAAGACTCTTGAAGATTTGTTACGTCTTTGTGTATTGGAACATGGTGGAAGTTGGCAAGAGTATCTCTCACTTATTGAATTCACTTACAACAACAGTTATCATGCCAGCATCGGAATGGCTCCATATGAAGCTTTGTATGGAAGAAAGTCCCGTACACCTTTATGTTGGTATGAAACTGGTGAGAAAACAATAATTGGACCAGAGATCGTTCAGAAAACAACAGAACAAGTTCAGAGGATTCAAATGGCAATGAAGGCTTCGCAAGATAGACAAAAGAGTTACTATGACAAGCGACGGAAGCCATTAGAATTTGAAGAAGGTGACCATGTATTTCTCAAAGTTACCCCTACCACTGGAGTAGGAAGAGCTTTGAAGGCCAAGAAGTTAAGCCCCAGATACGTAGGACCCTATCAGATTTTGCAAAAGATAGGAACTCATGCGTACCGCATTGCTCTGCCACCCGAGCTGACAAACCTTCACAATGTATTTCATGTCTCTCAACTCCGCAAATATGTACCAAGCCCTGATCATGTTCTAAGCCCTGATCAATTTGTTCTGAAGGAAAATCTTACCTTTGAAACATCGCCAGTTAAGATTGCTGACCGACGCCTCAAACAACTAAGAGGCAAAGAAATCTCTTTGGTCAAGGTAGTTTGGAGTCAGACAGATGATGGGGATGCTACTTGGGAAATTGAGGAGAAAATGAGAGAATTGTACCCTCAATTGTTTTAGCTTTAAATTTCGGGACGAAATTTCTAAAAGGAGGGGAGAATGTAACATCCCTGTTTTTAGAAACAATTTTATCCTTGTAAATTTTTGATTATGGAGGGTTTGTAAGCAAGAATAAGTCAATATATACCTTGTTGATGGTCTATGGTACCTCAAAAATATCATTCTTGCACTTAATAATGGAATTTATATGGAATATTAGTAAAAAGATGCAAAAACCGAGTGAAAAGGGTTCTGTTCTGAGTGACAGAGAAGAATTCCGAGTGAAGGATCAGGAATTCTTAGTGAAGGATGGAATTCCGAGCCAGAGTCATGTTTTCCGAGTAAAACATGACTGAAGGGACTACCACCGAGTGGAATCCTGACCTGAGATGCAATTCTGAGTGAAAACACCCCGGAATGACTCATTTCCGAGTCAAGCCTTGCCAAGTACTTCTTTTCCGAAGGAAATTGCTCTGATTGAAGTATTCCGAGTGTAAGAAAGCTTTTGTTTATGTTGATTTGATGCTTCTTAACGAGTGGGACGTGTTATGGAAGTATTCCGAATGATTTCTTATGTAATTACTTAGAGAACCGAGTGGAAATGGAAGAAGGAACCATTCCGAGAGAAATATAGAGAGGCTGAACCATTACCGAGTGAGAAAGCAAGTGTTGAGTCAGTTTTGGAAGAATTCCGAGCCATGAAGGGCGGATTCGTTCAAGCGAATCGGATTTCGCTCAAAAGATCCGATGTCATTAACCATCCGATGTCTTCTATGTCACATCGGATGGCTGAAGTAAGAAAAGATTTGCTTACTTACACCACACCGAATGAGCATAGATCCGTCCTTACATTAGGAGTTCACACCGGCTAGAGGAAGTTGTTCTTGAACCGATGTGCACACCAAACAATTCTGAGACGGCATTCACCAAAACCGATCTCTTTGTAGCCTCACAACACCGCCCTTTCCACAGACGGAGTTCTTAACTCCTTCACACATACCGTCCTCTATTTCTTACTTCACACTCAACACCGTCTTCTTGCATGGACGTTGTCCCTCAAATCACTACACTCCGCCTCACATTGCACTCCGCCCTAACATTTCACTCCGCCCTCATGCTGCACTCCGCCCTCATAATTTAATACCGCCTTAACACTCTATACCGCCTCACATTCCACACCGCCTTAACACTCTATACTGCCTCATATTCCATACCGCATTAACACTCTATACCGCCTCACAACTTCACTCCGCCCTCACTTCACTCCGCCTTCACATTCAACACCGTCTTCTTCACTCCATGCCGCCCTCATAATTCAATACCGCCCTCACATGTGATACCGGCCTCTTTGCCAACACTGAATTCCACTTTAGATAGTGGTCAACCCACTTAACAATATAACGCCAAGAATGATTGGCACAACAAACCAATCAGAGGAGAAAGTTGCCTCCATTATGATAACTTTATATATTTTATCCCAATCTAATGCAAAGCTGACTGTAAAAGGAGTCAAAAGGCTCCATTATCCCACCTAATTCTCCAATCGATGTCTTCCACTTGTCTCCCCACTCATTTCCTCTCTATTTAAACGAGCTGAAGGTCCTCAGACCACACACCACACACACGAACCAAACACTTCATCACTCTTCTTTCCAGCAAGCTCTTTTCCTCTCTTTTCCCCTCTGTTTCACTCGGATTCCAGGCAGGACAGTGAAGGGGAAACCTCTTTCCTTCCATTCAAGAACTTCATTGAGGTAAGGGGGTATATTCTTGGGTGCCTTGTGGGAAAACCGAGTGAGGATAGGTCCAGTATGTATGAAATGCTTGAAATTATTGTATGTATATGAATGTATATATATATATATATATCTGTTGCCGAGTGAATTGTGATATGACATGTATTGATTGTACTGAAATTACTAAGAAAGCATGGGTACCGTGTGGATTCCAGTGAAATAAATATGATAACATGTTATTCTACTCGGTTTTTATGATAATTCGACTGGTTTGCTTATTTATACTCGGATTTGCATATATATATATACTCGGATTTGCTTACTTATACTCAGATATTAGCCTTTCATTTGATTTCACCCGGACAACATAGTATTTCACTCGGTAAACACTATATTTCTCTCGGACAGCAACTTCCAAGTTATATCTCACTCGGATTTTGACTTAATACCACTCAGAAAATATATTTACTTTACTCAGAAACCCTTATTAGTAAATGCACTCAGAAACATCATTATTTAACTCGGACAGTAGCTTTCTATTCATTTCACTCGGCCAAAACAATTATTTCACTCAGCAAATTGTTATTTTTCACTAAAGATAGTCCTTTCACTTGATGCAACTCGGTTTATAAAGACAACTCACCAGAAGACCCTTCCAAAACCTGATTTCACTCGGAATCAGGATTATCTTACTCGGTTTTCACTTTATCCGCATGATTCTTATTCAGACAGAGCCCTCTTAATTAATATAACTCGGTAAACTCATAATTCCACTCGGAAAATACCTTATTTCACTCAGAAATCATTTTATTCTCACTCAGGGGAACCCATTCAGTGATTTTACTTGGTTAATGATTCATTTCACTTAGCAAAGATGTTATTTTACTCGGAGAATTCATATTAATTCAATTTCACTCGGCATTCAACTCATTCCACTCGGAAAACTCAATTTTTCACTCAATATTAAACCTTTCTTTTGGAAATCAATATCTCTACTCGGATTTAACTCATTCCACTCGGATCCAAACCTGTTCCAGTCGGAAAACAGTTTTTCCAGTGTCATTTCACTCGGATTTTGAACCAGATCGCTTGAAGAACCCCTCTCTGTATGATTCCACTCGGAATCATACATATTTCACTCGGATTTACCTATGTTTCACTCGGAAAACTCTATTTTAGTGTTTTTCACTTGAAATCTCAATTGGAAACCTATTTTTAATATTTATTTAAGTTATTGGTAAGCTATAAATGATATTCTTATTCCTTTATTATCATTATTTCTTGTCAAACTTAATATTGTTATCCTTATTATTATTTTTATCATCATTATACTTTGTTAAACATCTAAAGTATGTATAAATACATAAAGTATACATTATGTTACTCTTTATGAAAGAATATGTATATAATAGATATATTTCTAAAATAATAAACGAATATCTTACGAGGTTTAAAAAGATTGAGGAAATTCAAAGAACTTGAGAATATTATGATGAAACTGGAAACACATAAGATACCCAGTAATCAATTGATAAGACAAATGCATTCCGCATCATGAAAATATTTTTGAAGAAGAAAAACCTCTAGAGCATACACTTGGTACAGTGGAGGACACTCACGTTCGATCTCCATGAAGAATCTTGGGAGTACAACTAGAACGGCAACCCAATGGCATCAGAGTCGCGCCTGATAGCCGGGTGAGACGATGCAATTCTAGTGTACTTTGACTAAATGACGGAGTGTAACTATGATCGTAGGGATCCAAGTTCCAAAAATATTTAAATTTATGATGAGAACCAATGAGTTCATTTTGTACCACATGGAACTTGGGCGGACCCTGATCGCTCTAGATGATTGGAATGGTGATATTCCAAAGAATGAGAAGAAGATGAAACGATTTATCGGGCCCACATGCATCATGAGACTTAATCAAAGATAATTCATAATAAATCCACACTCATGCATTCATTTGTTATAATTATGAATATATTATATGTATGATTTATTTCATGATTGTTATAATTGTGAACATGACGAATATGTGAAGATAACATGCTTGATTGATACAAACATGCTAAATGTATGATATATGTGACATTGTATGTTAACTGGATTACGTTCGCACCGGAGGAACCAATCAAGGTCTTGGGTTATACTCACCCTTACTGTTGAACATTTTTTCAGAGGAATTAGAAACTCAAGAACCCGAGTGTGAAGATCAGCAGTACGCTGAACCCAGTGAGAATAATCACTAGGAATAGAACGTTTATAATCAGACACTGGATGACTGTGTAATATTTAAGGGTGCCTGCGTGCCCCATTCTGTTAAGAGTACATTTATTTACAGTTTGTGAATGACTATATGATTTATACAATGTTACTTCCGCTGATTTGCCACGTATTTATAAAAAAAAAAATATATTCACTTTTTCTGAAAACTGTTAGCACTCTCAGTTAAATGGGAAGAACCTACAGAAGGATTTGTCTTATCTAACCAAGGGTGTTACATAAAGGATGCCTTGATAGGCGGCTGGAAAATAAAGAATGCCTTGATAAGCGACTGGAAGATAAAGGATGCCTTGATAGGCGGCTGGAAAATAAAGAATGCCTTGATAAGCGACTGGAAGATAAAGGATGCCTTGATAGGCGGCTGGAAAATAAAGGATGCCTTGATAAGCGACTGGAAGATAAAGGATGCCTTGATAGGCGACTGGAAGATAAAGGATGCCTTGATAGGCGACTGGAAAATAAAGGATGCCTTGATAGGCGGCTGGAAAATAAAGGATGCCTTGATAGGCGACTGAAAGATAAAGGATGCCTTGATAGGCGACTGGAAGATAAAGGATGCCTTGATAGGCGGCTGGAAAATAAAGGATGTCTTGATAGGCGACTGGAAAATAAAGGATGCCTTGATAGGCGGCCTGAAAATAAAGGATGCCTTGATAGACGGCTGGAAAATAAAGGATGCCTTGATAGGCGACTGGAAAGGTAAAGGATGCCTTGATAGACGGCTGGAAAATAAAGGATGCCTTGATAGGCGACTGGAAAATAAAGGATGCCTTGATAGGCGACTGGAAGATAAAGGATGCCTTGATAGGCGGCTGGAAAATAAAGGATGCCTTGATAGGCGACTGGAAGATAAAGGATGCCTTGATAGGCGGCTGGAAAGATAAAGGATGCCTTGATAGGCGGCTGGAAAATAAAGGATGCCTTGATAGGCGACTGGAAGATAAAGGATGCCTTGATAGGCGGCTGGAAAGTAAAAGGATGGGGGGAGCTAACAGTACGTCTCGTCCGAATTAACTCACTGTTGGCATGAAATGTAAAGGTTGGGGAAGCTAACAGGACGTCTCGTCTAAATTAACTCACTGCTGGCAGGAAGTGCAAAGGTTGGGGGAGCTAACAGGACGTCTCGTCCAAATTAACTCACTGCTGGCAGGAAATGCAAAGGTTGGGGGAGCTAACAGGACGTCTCGTCCAACCTTAACTTACTGGACTTCAAGGTTCATGGCGATGCCCCGGTTTGACATAATTGAAGGTTCTTGGGGAATTGCCCCTTGACTGGAACAGAAGAAACCTGGGGAGATACCCCCCAGTTTGAGATGGTTTGAAGGAATCTTGGGGAAAGGCCAGAATAAAAGAAATCTGGGGAGATGCCCTAGTTTGAAGGTTCTTGAAAGAATCTCGGGGAATCATCCCCTGTGACTGTAGGAGGAGAGACATGGGGAATCGCCCCCTTGATTGCGAACGGAGAAACATGGGGTGATGCCCCGGTTTGACATGATTTTAGAGAATCTTGGGGAATCGTCCCCTTGACGGTAAGAGGAGGAACATGGGGAATCGTCCCCTCGATTGAGAAAGGAGAAACATAGGGTGATGCCCCAGTTTGACATGATTGGAGGGATTCTTGGAAATTGGCTAGAACAAAAGAAATCTGGGGAGATGCCCTAGTTTGGAGGTGATTTGAAGGTTGTTGGGGAACTACCCCTTGAATGAACAAAAGAAATCTGGGAAGATGCCCCAGTTTAAGTTGTTTAGGAAATGTATTTCTACTAGAGGAGGATTGATGGTTTGGGGTACTGCCTCTTTAGGCGAAAGAGAATGAACCTGGGGTGATGCCCCAATTTGAACTATTTGCTTTGAAACCTCAGGAGCTGCCCCTTGAGCGAGAAGGAAATGATTCTGGGGTAATGCCCCAGTTCGATTTGTCTGGGAAGTGTAATTCCACTGGAGAAGGATTGATGGCTCGAACATCACTCCTAGATTGAGAAGGTAAAATCTAGGGTCCGCCTAGTATATGTAGATTTACCGAGAAAAACGTGCTGGGGCTCTTTGGGGAGAATTCTTCTTGCTTGACTGCTGGAGTGTATGAAGTAGATTCCCCAGAAGGGAGTTTGAAAAGTGTCAGCTTTGGCAGTTGAGGAGAAGACTTCAAGAAGTGCCAACTTTGGTGATTTGGGGAAAGGCTTTGAGGAGTGCCAACTTTGGCGATTAAGGAGGAGACTTTAATGATCCTAGTTTTGGCAGCTGCGGTTCCATTAAGGAAAAGGTCTTGATTGAGGCGTCAGAGCTTGACATGACTGTCCGTTATAATAACCTGCAGAAAAAAGGTAAGTAGTGCAAAGATACATTCAAAAAAAACTGGGTAGGTCCTGTGAAACCGCGGCCCTTAGGATAACTCATGGGCAGAGGAGATTCAAAGGGGCGATCATAGCTTCGAAGCGCATGCCTGGCTGAATCCTTGTGATGATTTTCTAAGGCGAGGTCAAGTAGTGGGAGTGTCTTGTCCCTTACGACTTTAAATGTTCACCATTCTTTCATTTATTTTTATAAAAAAACACAATGTTTTATCAGATCAAATGCAATTCATAACACGTATCGAAAAAAGGATAAATTTTATTCATGCAGGTCAAACAGAATACAGAGAATGGACAACAGGGAAAATACAGGGGATGAAGTGAAGCCTCGTAGGACAGATCAAGGCCAAGGGAAATAGGAAAGGTTCAAAGATCCTCCAGTGAATTCCTGAGACTAGCGAGAATCTTAATCCCACGTCAAAACCTCAAGTACATCGCTCAATTCTGCCTTTGAGAGGGTAGTTTGACCATGTTCCTGATGCCTCAGTTTGCATGTTTTGTATTGGGAGCTTTAGCTATTCTGCCAAAATCTTGACCCTAATTTTACCTGAGCCGCCTTTTCAGGTTTTCGACTCACCAGGTTGCTCTAACTTTTGCCTAGGCCGCCTTTTCAGGTTTTCAGCCAGCGAGCTTTTCATTCTCTTTATAATGTGTTTTTGTTTTTTTTTGGCTGCATCCTTCACAATAAAAAGTTGAAACTGATCACACTCCAGTTGAGTCTGCTTAACCTTTTCCGAGTTTTAGTTTGATCCTTTGAGGAGCTGATGTTACCTCAAATAAGAGAGTCTTCTCCTATGCTATGTATCCAAGGAAACATTGGTGAGTCTTTTGGCATCGATGAGAGGGGGTTAATTCGAGTCATCATTTTGGCCTTTATATTTTTTTTCATTCATTTTTTATTTTTATTTATTTATTTATATATATATTTTTTTTAACCCCCTTAATGACGCAATGACTCAATCTGACAGACTATTTCCTTGGCTACATAGGCATGAGGAATGGCGTACTCTTTGAGATGTTGATGATGACAAGAATGCGAGTTCTTGGCCTGACGACATTTGTTCCCTTTATACAGAAAATGACAGCTTGCTCAAGGATCTGGACGCAACCGGCTGTCCCCGCTTGGTATGTGCATCGGACTTCAAGCTTGGCTCTATTTTTCATTTTTTATCTCTTTTTTATTTTTATTTTATTTTATTTTTGTTTATTTTTTTTTTTTTAGCCAAGTCTCCCTTGACTGTATCTGCATTTAAGGCATTAGCAATTTCCCCCTATTTATGCTGGTAACTGTTGTGGTTTTCTTAGTTGACTAGCCTACCACTTGTCCGATTCGGGACTTGGCAATGTTATCATTCACATAGATTATTTCCACGTCCTGAAACAATATTACTAATGTCTTCTGATATATTGCCCCGTGATTCCTTCAGTCATTCTTGGCCCAGGGGTATTCCTTAACCTCTTGTTCTAACAATCTGGTTAACTTGTGTGGTGACTCACAAGCTTTCCTACCTTCTTCGTCAGCACAATCGACCGGGTAGTTAAGGTCGTAAAATGGGATTGTGATTTCATTAGTCTCAAGAGGATCATTTTTGGATCTGCAATTTTAGCGCTTTATGGCAAGAGATAAAAATGGAGAGAAAAAAGAGAAACAAACAAATAAAGACAATGGATGAAAGAAAGGATAAAGGAATGAGAAAAAACTTTTTAGAATTTCGATACACATTTATTGATTGACTGGTAAAACAAGTTTTTTCGCCTTTATTACATGGAAAGTCCCAAAGCCTTAGGCATAGCAGAGGGATAAACAAGACTTTTAAGGCAGTGACAGATTACTTTGGTGAATCATTTAAAATCGTAGGGAGTTCGACAGCTTCCCAGTTACTGAGCTCTCGTCCCGGCGGGCAAGCGGCCACCCAAATCAGCATTATCATCAAAAACCATTTCCAACATCTGTCACCACGACATTAACTCCTGAACCTTCGTGATTAGGCAGGGGATTTACGGTCACATTAGGGCTTCCTTCTTGAAAACTAATCCACTCGGCTTTGATCAAATCTCTCACTTTATATTTCAAAGCCATGCAATTTTCTGTGGAGTGCCCTGGTGCTCCTGCATGGTAATCACAATGAGCGTTTGGGTCATACCCCCTCGGGTAAGGAGGTTGCAACGGCCTCATGGGGCATGGAGCTATCATTCCCCTCTCAACGAGGACTGGAAGAAGTTCAGCATATGTTATGCGAATTGGATCGAACTGCACAGGGGTGTGCTCGTTGTTGGGATTCCTTGGGTTCTGATTATGATTAGGTGGTCGAGCCACTTGCTGCGGGTGATGATATGGCATGGGTTGCGGCATTGGCGCTCTTACCATGGGCGGGCAGAAGTAAGGAGTATGAGCTGTTGGGCCACCAGTGGCTGCGGCCACATAAGGATTGGGAGCTTGAATCATGGTAGGGGTGAATGGTCTCGGCGGAGTCGTCTTTTGATTAGAAGAGATGAAATTAGTTTCTCCATCCCTTCTCCCAGGTGCCGGCTTTCTTGTCATGTTCACCCCAGACGAGCCCTGAGTGAGCTTACCCGTTCGTATTCCACTCTCCACTCTTTCCCCAATAGTCACGATGTCGGAGAATTTGGCTGAAACACTACCAATCATCTTGCCGTAGAAAGGTGATGGGAGCGTGTCGATAAACATCTCAACTATTTCTTTTTCCGACAATGGGGGATCCACTTGCGCCGCTGTCTCTCTCCATCGTTGAGCATACTCCTTGAACATTTCACTGTCCTTCTTCACCATATTTTGTAAATGAACCCTGTTGGGTGCCATATCCATGTTATACTTGTATTGTCTAAGGAAGGCATCTGCCAGGTCCTTCCAACAACGGATATGGTTCCGATCAAGGTGAGCATACCATGTAAGAGTAGCTCCTGCTAGACTATCTTGGAAGCAGTGGATCAATAGTTGGTCATTAGAAGAGTAAGATGCCATCTTTCGACAGTACATCGTGAGATGATTCTTAGGACAAGTCATTCCCCGATACTTGTCAAAGTCTAGCATCTTGAATTTGGGTGGGAGAACAACATCTGTGACTAAACATAGCTCCGAAGCATCTATTAGTCCAAAATCTCCTGCGCCTTCCATCATTCTTAAACGCTCTTCTAAGATCTCTATCCTTTCCCTTCGAGGAGCCGCGACCGCGCGGGTTGTATCTTGGAGGTTGGTCCCATAGGGGGTTCCGTATCCATACGGATAGCCGAATGACTGGTTGTACGGAGGCAACACATGGGACTGGTTTACTAGGCCTGTATTTGGTGAGGGACCTTAAGGATAGGCCACAGCATAAGTCGGCTGGGTTATCTGGGCTTGTGTATTTTGGGCTTGGGCGTTGTAGGTTGGCTGGGCCATCGGGGCTTGTGTGTTTTGGGTTTGGTCATGGGCTTGCGTGTTTTGGGTTTGGTGGAGTGGTGGCATATTTGGTTGTGTGGGGTATGAAGCATGAGGATTTACCGCTTGCTGGTTGTGGGCGTCTTGTTGGTTGGCGAGTGGGGGATAGTACCCCGGGGGTAGGCCATAAAGTGGAAAGGGTACTGGGTTGCCGTCTAGACCGACAAATGTATGCTGTGCATAAGACTGGCCGTAAGGTGGCTGGGTCTCAATGGCAGGGTTAGGTCTCCCGACATGAATGGTGAGAGGGGGTGTCGTTGTGTTAGGGGGTTGGGTTCTTGCTGGGTCAGAACCAAGGGGAGGTGGCGCGGTGGCAGGCTGCTGTTGGGCATCCTCAACACCTGCAGAGGAGCCTCCTTCGGTGAGTTTCTTTTCTAAGAGTTTAGTTAACTCCGCGACTCGCTCTTTCAGCTGATCGAACTTGGTTCTAAAGTTTCCTTCAACAGCTTCTGCCTCAGCCATGAGTTTCTTTTGGAGCCGGGTCTGGTAAGGATGCCTACCCGTGACGTTGGTGTATTTTTTTTCATTTTTTAAAAAAGAAAGAAGAAGAAAAAAAATGTTAGGTGGAAATAGAAAGAAGGAAAATGTTGTGGGAAACCATCACAGACTTTGGTGCGAGTATCCTTTGACCATTCCTTAGAACTTATCATTCAAAAGTACTAGGTATGGTAATCATAGAAATTAATATGGGATAATTGTGAAGACAGAAGAAATCTTTCATCCTGAGGCGGGAGCCTCTAGCTCAGACATCTTCTTCGGGCAATTACAGCCCTTATTTCTTAAGTTTAATCCCATGTCAATTTCCATAGATACTCAAAGGGTACACGACCAAAAGAGGATTATCTATTCACCCGAAGAATACTGCGTGTTTCAAAACGAGTCATTATTTCAATAACTCAGTAAATCTGCGGGTGGTAGATAATTCATTTTCTTGGATAAAAGGGGAAAGCAAAAATGACGCAAGGTAAAGTAAAGTTTTCCCTTTTGTGGCCTAGGTCAGGTTTTGTTGAAAGTTTTCTCTAGGCCCTATGGTTTGTCTAAAAGTGGCTCTTCACACCAGGTGGCTTATTCTAGACTTCTAGAAGGTCACCAGAGCCAAGATCCTACCCATGACAGGGACGCAACAGTGGGGAACCACTAGGTGCGTATATCATGAGAGGTCGAACTCTGGTTGAGGTTCTCACGAACACCGGATAGGAAGTACATCCCATACGATTCCGTTACCAACCTCTCCTAACTTAAGCTTCATTTGGGGCCCGGGTATAGGGCGCCACTCATAGGTGTGTGCAAGTAATTGTAAGTGTAGTGTGTGGAAGGGCAGTCCATACCTTTTACCTTACCCCATTCTGCACAAAGAACAAACACAGAACAAATATACAAAGTCGTCTACCCTAGCGTTCAATAATTACAGGAAAGTAACATGGTCCTCTACCCTAGGGTTCAACAAGCATGCAAACATAGATAATGAAACAAATAACAAGACACAATTAAAACAAGAACAAACTTCCACAACAATTAACAGAAAATAAAACAAGGGGGAAGAAATGCAAGCTAACAAAGGCTATATAAAAAGAACATGCGCTTTCAATCAAACTGGCCTGACTCTCTTAAGTGTCCCCAGCGGAGTCGCCATCTGTCGCAACCTAAATCGCGACGGCGCGGCGAGAAAGAGAGAAATAGTGTGGAATGAAACAGGGAGTCGCCACCAACGTTTTTATCCATAGGAAAAACATTGGAAAAAACTAGGTTCAGTAAAGCACTGGTTAAAAATTGAGATTCAAGTTCGGGAGTCGGTTACGAGTAGGGAAGGTATTAGCACCCTACATCGCCTGTCAAAAACAGTACCAAGATTGAAAATGCGCAACATAAATAGCCTTACAAAAGATGGTTTATTTCTTCCCTTTCATTGTTGTATTTTTTATTTAAAGACGACAAAATGGAGTGAGAGAACTGTACAACCATAGAATGTCGAAGCGAGGTCAATGGGGTACTTCATCCAGATTAAACTCGACTTCGATATGAGACAGAGAGGGGAAGAGAATGCTAATAAGGCGTCACGCCTAAATTATACATCCTTGAATAAAAAGGACAGGGATAGGAAAAAGATAAACGGGACGTCTTGTCCTAAGTATCCCTTCCCTATGAATCGTGGTGAGGTTTGAACAAAAACTAGGGGGAAACCAACAAGACGTCACGTCTAAATTGATTTTCACGGAAGTAACCAAAAAAAAAACCATTTATGAAAGAAACATGAAAGTAAGGAAATAAATCAGCAAAAAGGAATAAGAGAGATGGGCCCGACAGGAATTGAGATCCTGCTCCTACGTATTCTTGAATTATCAAGAAATTAGGGTTACGTAGTTCTGAATGTTTTTCTTTTAGGAAAAGACTTGGGAGATGATGATGGATGTCACTGAGGTGGGGAACTCGTACAAGGCGAAGTTCTTCGCACGTGTACGAATCCTAAAGAGGTTGTGTAGACGGGAGTACTCCCGTACGACACTGTTTAAAAAATGATTTGTTTCTTTTTTTGGATTTTTATTTAGATTTGAAAGAAAACATAGGAAGCATTTATTTCCTTTTATTATATTTTACTATGAAACGAAAGGAGAAAGGTAGCAGAAGCTACAAAAGAGAAAGGGAAACAATAAATTCTGAAAACAGAGGGAAAAATGAGTGAAAACCGAGTGGGAGAAGAGAAAACCGAGTGTGAAAGAAGGAAAAACCGAGTGAAAATGGCAAAAACCGAGTGGAAATGGAAGAAACTAAGCAAAAAATGAAATACCGAGTGAGAAAAGCAGAAAACCGAGTGAGATTGAGGAAAACCGAGTAAAAATGGTAAAAATCGAGTGGGAGCAGTAACTTACCGTGTGAGAAGTGAGATACCGAGTGAGACAGTGAGTACCGAGTGAGACAGTGAGAAGAGGGACGGTGTTGGAGTTGAGTGGAAGGGACGGAGTGGGCTGATGGAGAGGAATATTGGGTGATGCTGGTTAGAAGGGAGAGTACAGAGTTGGCTGATGGAGAGAGGAAGGAGGAGAAAGGAATGGTAAGGGTGCTGGATAGAGGAAGGAGGAGAAGGGAATGGTGAGGGTCTGCGCAGTGTATATGGTGTGTGTGTGTATCTGTAAGCGCTGAAAGCTTCAGCCCCTTGCCTATTTATAGGTTGGTTTGAGTGGAAGGCCAGCTCAGGCTTCCACTTCCGAGTGGAATGCCAGCTCAGGCCTCCACTCAGAGTGAAGTGGGGGACAACGGCTGGGTGGGAATTTTTAATTCCCCCCACTTCCAACCCTGTTTGCCACTTGTCTGCCACCCTCAGGATTCCTGGATCCACTTGGGTGGTGGAATCCAAGTCAGCACGGGCTAACAGGGGGACCTGGTGGGAATCCGAGTGAGAATGTTGAATTCCGAGTGAGAATGTTGGAAACCCGAGTGAGAATGTTGAATTCCGAGTGGGAATGTTGGAAATCCGAGTGTAAATGACTCGGATCACCCTCTCAGTCAACATTCATCCACATTGCCACCTAAATCCGAGTGTAAAAGGGGTCGGTCTTCACTTTACCACCTAAATCCGAGTGGAAAAGGCCCCTTTTATGCTAAAAACCGAATGAAGTCATGTTGGTGTTGTGCAATTGGATTGAGTCGGAAATTATAGAAATTGAGTCAGAACCGAGTGAAAACTGACTCGGATTCCATCTCCTCTCCACAATCCGAGTGACCAATGACTCGGAACCGACTGAAATAGGTGAAGTGTGACTCGGAGATGAGAGAAAGATGACTCGGGAACGGGTAAAAAGTGGCTCGGTGAAGGTTTGAAGTATGGTGGAAATGGGGGCTCGGAATTGATTGGCCAAAAGGACTTCGGGAAAGGTGGCTGACTGACTGAAGTGTCACTCGGAAACCGATTGGAATTGGCTCAGGAGTGGGCGAGAAAAGAATGAAACGGAACCGACTGAAAATGGGTCAGAAATCGAGTGAAATGACTCATTCGGTGCTGACTGGAAATGCTTCACTCGGTTTTGACTAAGAAGCAGCTCTCGGTTCTGATTGAAGGGGCAACACTCGGAATTCTGTTCAGCTCGGATGTATTTCTGATTGAAGCATCCACTCGGATTTTCTTCAAAAGTGATATAGAACTTCACTGCTTGAAGGATCAACTCGGAACCGACCTTGTGAGCTCTTAATCCGAATGGAATTTGGGCATTTTCACTCGGATTTTGCCTATCTTCTACTCAGAAATTGGAAGTTTGGCTATTTTAATTCGGATCTCCTTCCAACCGAGTGATACTCACTCGGACATGCCCAAATCTGAGTAGTTTCACTCGGATTTTCTCCATTCTGAGTAATTTCACTCGGATTTAGCTCATTCTGAGTGATTTCACTCGGATTTGATCCAACAGGATCATATTCCACTCGGATTTGACTCATTCTGAGTGATGCCTCTCGGATTTCATCGTTTTTGAGTCATTCCACTCGGACTTCTCTTGAAAATGGGCATAATCCACTCGGACTGGCTTGGCAGGGAAGCTATCCACTCGGATTCAACTTCAACAGGGGAGCATTTCACTCAGAAATGAGTCATTCTGAGTGATTCCACTCGGATTTCATCATTTTTAAGTCATTCCACTCGGAAATGCTTCATTTTGACTCAGATTTGACCATTTTTTGAATTTTTTCACTCGGATTTATCTCCACCAAGACTGTATTTCACTTGGAAATGCTTTAACCTGAGTCATCCTGTTCAGATGTGATCATTTTTGTGTCATTCCAATCGGATTTGCCTCCAACAGGGCTGTATTTCACTTGGAAAAGCTTCATTCTGAGTTATTTTGCTCGGTTCTGATTATTTTGGAGCCATTTTTTTCGAATTTGACCATTCTGAATTAGAATTCAGTATAAAAAGATTCACTCCACTTGGACCGGACCAAAAGAGGTGTTCACATGTCCCTCCAACTAATTAGATCATTAACTAAACATATTGGGGCCTTGTCTTGCTTGTCATACAAAGTTGTGCTTGACTCTACTAATCAGGTAGTCATTACTTCAAAACTATGAAATTATTAAGAGTTGACCAACCAAATATTAACAGATTCACTATTTTAGAGAATAAGATTTCACAATTAAAATTTGGAGGAACAAAATCAAACAATTGGGAAATTTGAGGGACAAAAAGTGTAATTAAGATAAAAAAGTGTTTTCAATATAATCTATTGTTATTAAAATGCTCTTGATATATGGTAAAAATCAATACAACATTTGAGGTTATTGCAATAACATAGTTTTAAAGACATGATAGTAAAAAAGTAAACAAATTTCATCTAAACTTAAGACTATAACATAATATTTTTATTATTTTTAAAGTAAGTCAAACACAAATTTGAAAAAAAATTAATTTATTATATTTTCGTAACCTCAGTGCCTCTTTAAACTTTGTAACTATATCTTTAATCGTTTGTTGACCCTTGATGCTAGTCCCATGAGCTAACTCATCTAAACTTTTCCTTTTCAACAAAAAGTAATGTATGCATCCAATCCAGTAACCCCTTCCATCCGAAAAGATATTTATATAATTAATAACCTCTCTTTTTAAATCTTATCTTATACCTTTATGAGTGTCTTTTTATGTCATTACAATATTATGCTTTTATAATAACATTTAAGATAATTTATGTTATAATCTAATCCACTCATTTCATATGATTTATAATATTGTTCATTATTTTTGTAAACTCTTGTTTGCCAATCTAATATAATCAATTTCTATTTTTTTATTGTTAATGAACTTTTTAAAAAGCATCGTTTCAATGTTATTATCAATTTCATAACATGGCAATCTCAGTGGTTTATATTATTCTATTATATATTTAATTCAGTTTAACAATGTCTTGTTTGTTCTTCATCATATTTAAATATTTTTTTATATATATCATTATAATTAATAATCTTTCAAAACATATTATTATACCATATAAAGACACAATAGAATGTTATATTTATTTATTATTGAAATGTTATTTGATTAATGTTACTCTTATCCTTGCTTCATAAAGATTATCCAATTAAGTTTAACAAATTCTTATGGTGGAGTTGATTTGTTGTTGAAAATATGTTTACTATGTATAGCAGCAAACTGTGTATCTATTTAAAAAAAAAACTTCGTAGAGCCCTGTAAATTTGATCAAAAAAAATGTTTCCACAGCCGGGATTTGAACCAGAAATTCATCATCAGAATTTACCTGGTGTGCTACTGCGGACATTTGGATATGGATTGTTGGATAAATGTTATATATAAACGACATCTCTGATCCTGTCCTTTGCTACTTTCTGATTTCTCTTATCAGCTTTACGTTACATATCTACTAGTTTAACAAAATGTCACCATAAAACATTATTTTTTATTTACATGAAATTTCTTCTACATATTTGTATATATAAGACAATACTAGTTACCTTTGTCTGACCTTACTTTCCATCCTATTTTTGTACTTCGTATCGTTTTTGTTTTCCTTTCTAATGAAAAAAATACAATTAATGGTAGGAAGCAAAATACACCCTCATTTGATAGGAAAAGAAACTTGAAAACCATGTAGAAAGAAAAGAGGATGAAAAAAATGGCTAATAAGAAAGTTTTTATCTCTATTGCTTCCATAAAAATGAACTAAGAAAACCCAATGAAAATAAAAATTTCAAATGTAGAAGACGAAGAAAGTTATGTTTTAAAAAAAATAAAAAATCTCAATGGAACTGAAAAGAAGATAAGAAATAAATTACGTGTTCACAAACTAAATCGTATACCATTATCCCCCTTCAATTTCCAATACTTGTGACTCAATAAAAGGAAACAACCAGAAAAGGAAACTTAGAGTGGAAAAATTGCGTTTGATTTAAAAGAATGTATAAAAATAAGGGGAAGCTGAAAAGAAGAAACAGATGACCAAATAAAAGAGTATTAGGAAACTAATCACCATAATAAAATGAAAAGAAAAAGTGATTTATTAGGGAATACTGCATAAAAAGTAGTCTGAAACATTAGAAATAGGACAGTAAAACAATAATAACGTAAATAAACTTTGTCAAGTCTCCTTAAAGTATGATAAATTTTCATAACCAATAATATTTATAACCAAATCATTCACATAAAATTAATTTACTTAGAATGTTTCACTAGTTCTTTGTGTAAGATCCTAATTTACTAATTTTACAAGTGGTTGACTTGTGATATGCATATCTTTTGTGTTTTTATCTTTATTTTTTAAATGATTTGGGCACCGCTTTTAACTGCTAGTAATGTGTGTGGTCCAGAAGTCATATGACACCGAAATCAAACAACCCCAAGCCTCTCAATAGTTTCAAAACGACTCTAAATACGCTAATAGTTTAAAAAACTACAGTATTATAAAATGGGCCACTTGCTACCGTAACACGTAACATATCAGTGGTGCCGGGCGAGAGTGTAACCGAGAAAAGGGAAAATGATTAAACAAATAAAAGATAACAATATTACATTATGAGCCAATTTATTATATCATTAAGTTACATGGTTTTCAAGAACTGTACTGTATTTCTTATTCTTGTGCTGATTATTGTTGTTGTTCTAATAGAGACGCTTGCTGTTAATTTTTATGATACCTTTGGGCAACCTCTTACTTGTGTCACTCCAACTAATTAGATCATTAACTAAATATCTTAGGGCTTTGTCTTGCTTATCATACAAAGTTGTGCTTGAATCTACTAATCAGGTGGCCATTACTTTAAAACGATGAAATTATTAAGAGTTGAATGGCCAAATGTGAACATATTGACGAGTTTAGGGATTAAGATTTTACAATTAAAATTTAGAGGAACAAAATCAAAGAATATGCAAAATTGAGGGACAAAAAGTGTAATTAAGCCAAAAAAGTATTTTCAAAATAATCTATTTTTATTAAATGCTCTTGATATATAGTAAAAATACATTTGAGTTTATTGCAATAACATAGTTTTAAAGACATGATAGTAAAAAAGTAAACAGTTTTCATCTAAACTTAAGACTATAACATAATATTTTTATTATTTTCAAAGTAAGTCAAACACAAATTTGAAAAAAAAAGTTAATTTATTATACTTTCGTAACCTTAGTGCCTCTTTAAACTTTGTAACTATATCTTTAATCGTTTGTTGACCCTTGATGCTAGTCGCATGAGCTAACTCATCTAAACTTTTGCTTTTCAACAAAAAGTAATGTATACATCCAATCTAGTAACCCCTTCCATCCGAAAAGATATTTATATAATTAATAAACCCCTCTTTTTAAATCTTATCTTATTCCTTTATGAGTTTCTTTTTATGTCATTACAATATTATGATTTTACAATAACATTTAAGATAATTTATGCTATAATTTAATCCACTCATTTCATATAACTTACAATATTGTTCATTATTTTTGTAATCCTTTGTTTGCCAATCTAATATAATCAATTTCTATTTTTTTTATTATTGATGAACTTTTTAAAAAGTATCGTTTCAATGTTATTATTAATTTCATAACATGGCAATCTCAGTGGTTTATATTATTCTATTATATATTTATTTTAGTTTAACAATGTCTTGTTTGTTCTTCTTCATCTTTAAATATCATTATAATTAATAATCCTTCAAAACATATTGTTATACCATATAAAGATACAATAGAATCATATAAATATTTGAAAGTTGTATGCTAGTTTTTGTTATTCTTGCTCAAAATTAATAGCATTTATTTATTATTGAAATGTTATTTGATTAATGTTGTGACACCCCGAGATTCGAAAAACAGGTGTCAATTTTTCGAGACTTTAAAATAATTAAAAGTAGAAGAAATTCTATATATATATATATAATGCCGAGTGATTACCCCGGATCATTAATATCCGATCTTATATATGAAGATATGAGAAAGGTATCCGAGTGCACCTCGGACGACCAGACTTGAGGCCGTCACGAGGGAAAAGCGAAAGATGAAATTAAATTCAAGAGTGATTAAAATATCTACCAAAAAGGGGATGAGAGATGCCTCATCGATATGTTGAGCAAATGGAAATATAATTTCATAATAAAAATATCATACATACATCATGAAGGTCATTAATGAAAATTAGCCATACACATCCGGTCTAATTTTCCTACATGACCTCCAAAATCAACCGTTATCAAGTTAATTTCAAAATAAGCATATACACACCATATGCTATACAAAATGAAGATATACGCCGGCCAAGGGTCACCCACATTCCTTTCATATTTTCCTTCTCCAATACTCGACCTCCGAAAAGAGTAGGGTTTTACTTCATACCTACATCAAGCTTTAAAAAAATGGCAACAAGGAGGTGAGTAACATAATCCAAATGTATCAAAGTCATGCATTATAATGATATTTATACATGTGTGCATTACATTTATTTTTCAAGAAAACATCACAAGTTTCACACATCATACATCATTCCATCTCAGCACATTACATATCCAAATAAGTGTGTTCACAAGGCAATATCATATATATAATGTATCCTTAACATTCTCAATAATCATCACACTTTTAATGTTAGTACCTCGACTTACTTTCTCTCTATTTAAAAATCATCTATCGCCATCTCGGGCTATCAACTAGGCATATCTCCGGCTATATGCAAATGCTCTTAAAGCTAATGCATATGCACAACGGAATTATTTTCAAGTGCGGATCTGACTGTGCGACACAACAACATATCAAATGTGGGACAAGCATATGTGTGCTACTATGCCCCTACTGCAGTAGTAAAATGTCTACACTTATATCCAATTTCATGCATGCTCAACAATATATTTTACTGGTACCAAACCGCCCTCGCCCATCTGTAGCACTAGTCACCATGTGACTACGGATCATCATTATGGCCGTACTTGCCAAAATGCTACGGGCCTCCCCTGAACACACATCAAGGGAGCCGTGCCCCGTCAGACACCGAGGTCAACTGCTCATCACAGAGCCGTCCTCCCACAAGGCCTGCCATATAGGGTGCCTCGTCACCAGACTAAGGGCAGCTTCGTGATTCCCTGAATCATTAGGGAACAATAACTGTATACCCGTGCACTGGGCCGCCCTCCCACTGGGCCTGCCTATTGGAACCCCTAATATTACATATAAGCAGCGAATGATATGCCATGGATGCAAATGTCAATCAATGCATTCTCACACTGTCCATCCTAAATATCACTCAATCAATCATCCATTTATAACCACCACTTAGTGGATTTTAGTATTCTCAATCTTTACCAATTCTTGTTGGACTCACACACATCAGCAGTTAGTGACAATCACATTCATCAATTCACATATACACATTTGGGATATTTCAAATCACTGATTTCAATTCAAAACTTGGTCTCAAACCATCATTACATATTTCATCAACATATTCAACATAATAACGGATCCGGTTTCAATACCGGTACCAAAGTACGGATATCCTTATATTCGTTCTGTATGCAATACAGACAGCAGGTAAAACTTTGGACATCAAGATCGGTCTCCTCTCATTAGTATACTGGATAATCATGTCGGATATATACAGCACCGGTAGAAAACCTCAGCCATCTACTGGCTCTCGAGGCTGGTCCACACCGGATCATTGACTCCAGTTCAGACCAGTTCAATATCACATTCATCATCCCAATCACATGCCATATAACATCAATCATTCTAAATGCACTCAAATCATGAAATCAATACATCGTCCACACAAGCAATCATTAAGCACAAACACAAACATATATTTTCACATCATCAATGGATGAAATTATGCATTTAGAATAGTTACCCCCTCCTACCTTAAGAGAAGTAGTAATCACCGAGGTCAGATGGTTCTGTCTCGTAAATGGGGTTGTTTCCTACATCATAATATATCACACAATTATTTTCTACTCAACCACCTCGGTTTAATGTTCATATTCGTTTACTTGATGTCTTCCAACATCTTGACTCTTAAGCCCTATTTATTTCACTCATTCCACCACAACCACCACGGTTTAGGTGTCTGCATTTATTATTACGCACATTTAATGCTGAACCCATTATCGGGTTCCCACATTAATGGTTCCTAACAACCATTAAGCTTCATTAATGGCTATTCACCATTATTAACATCATTTCACCTCACCAATAACAATTATTTAACAAAATAAATACTTCTCCACTCATATTTTTTATTTCCCCCAAATCATAGGTTAGGGTTTCTCTAATAACCCAACAACACTCATTAAATCACATTCTCAACATCAAAACCCAAAAACCCATAGTTCATACTCTTGAGAAATAACAAGATCTTACCTCAAGAGAAGGAATGAGAGAGTTCTCCAAAAAAGGGAAAACCACATAAAAATAAGGAGAAGGAGGGTAAGACTCCAAGCTCCAAGCTCTTCCAAGCTCCAAACAAAAATGGAAGAGGAAAAATGGCAAACTACTTAGCTTAAGGTCTTAAGAGAGAAGAAGAAGAAATGAAGGAGAAGAGTAGAGAAGAAGAAGAAGTGAAGTGTGTTATTCAAGTGGCCTCAATACTCAAGAGGGGGGTGAATTGAGTTTTTAAAACTTTACTTGGAATGCCTTTGAAATTAGTTCTTTTATCACAAGTTTAGAAATAATGCAAGTGACGTCAAGTATAATGCAAAAGACAATGCAAAACAAGAGATAAATATGGTTGAGACAATTTATCAAACACTTGGTATGCAATGTTTAAAGTTAACTAATTCAAGCAAGCTTAAGTATCCAAACCACAATCAAACAACACAAATCAATTAAGTGCAGTATATAAATGTAAAAGATTAAGGGAGAAGAGCTTGCAAACCAATTTAACGAGTTCCACCAACCCCGCTGTAGGTCTCGCCTTCAAGCAACCCACTTGAAGGATTTCCACTATTAAAGTTTAGAGATACAAGCTATGAGCAATTGCAGCTTCCTAGTGTCCCACACTCAAGAACTCAATCCTCACTAGCACAAGGGTAACCCACCCAATCTCTCAAACTCTCAATACCCAAAGGTTGATCCCCAACCTTTGTGACCACTCAACCTAGAGTGAAAACCTTTATGTTTGGTGTAGTGTTTACAAGCAAATAACTCTCTTAATAGAGTAGATGTACAAGTGAAAGCTCACACAAATTCTAACTCTCAAGATGAGAGGATATACAAGTTCTAGGCTTAAAATTTCAGAGTATACACAAGAATAAACTCACTAAGCATAAATGAAGGTAAGGAATGATTGCTTCTTGTTGTGTGTCTTGTGCTTGTGTTTTCCTTGCATTTATAGAGCCATGGATGAGCTGCAGAACTTCCTAGCCGTTGCATGTAGTGGGCATCTGAGAAATAGTGAAGAAATGAGCTGTCTTCCCACTAAAATGTGTTTTCCCACTATCGTAATCGATTGCGCATTGAGCCGTAATCGATTACACTTCGAATTTTTCATTCCAGTTCGTGCTGTAATCGATTAGCCCTTTATATGTAATCGATTAGTTTCAAGACAGAATGATCGTAATCGATTAGATCTTGGCCTGTAATCGATTAGCTATAACCCCTGATGCATTTAATTTAGTTCTTGATCTTGGTAATCGATTAGCACACATGTGTAATTGATTATGGTCGTTCCAATAGCTTGGTAATCGATTGGCTGAAGTCCTGTAATCGATTATCATATGTACCTGATGCATTTAATTCAATTTTTGATGTTGGTAATCGATTATGTCATTTGGGTAATCGATTAGTGTCATTCTAGTAGCTTGGTAATCGATTAGCATACTCCATCTAATCGATTAGCTTATGTTCCTGATGCTCTTAATTCGAAACAGAAGCTGCCTAATCGATTAGCTTGTACTCCCTAATCGATTAGCTGCGTAGTTTTTCTGGGTCTGATTCTGAGTCTTTGTTTTTGCAAGAATTTCTTCAAGAGTCCTTTGTCATTATCAAAATCCTTGAACCTGTAGTCATATTCAAACACATTCTCCCCCTTTTTGATGATGACAACCATGTTCATCTCTTGAGGGTTGTTAGTTTAAACAACAAGATTATCTCTAATTTTATCTCTGCAAAAACATTTGAATTCTGCATGATTTCTTATCTCTTAGATAGATTTTCAGAATGTGCATGTTATCTCTAAAATGTTATCAAATTTTGCATTTAAACATTATCTCTTTTATCTCTTAATCAAATAAATCTCCCCCTATTTTTAGGAACCTATTAACCACTTTAAAAAAATTTAACCGCTTAGAGATAATTAATCATTTAGCATAACAGATGAACAAGTATTTCTTCTCCCCCTTTGAAATCATCAAAAATAATAAAGTAAATAAGGCATATAATGAAAGACAAACTTTTTATTCAATTCAAACTTAAGGGAAGTACATCAAAGGAAATATTAAAACTTATGCAGAATTAAAGAAAAGCAGAAAGCACATTTAATCAAAACAAGAAAAAAGGATCTAGTTATCCGGATTGAAAAATCTAAGCTCGAAAATTTGGTGAGACAAATCATCACAGCGCTGTTGCATCATCTCCTAATGCTGCTGCTCAGTCATGGAAAACTCTTGAAGAGAGTTTTCAATGCGGTCGAAGCGGCGGTCAAGGTGAGCGTAGAGAGATGCAAATGGATCAGTGGGAGCTTCCGGTGCAGCTTGTGGTTCAGGAGGAGGAGGGAATGGCTTATCAGCAGCAGGAGCTTCAAAGGGAATGTTGGCATGATAGCCTTCCATCCTTGAATACCATGCTCCGCGTAGAAAAATGATGCCCATTTTGGTGAGGTGATGAGTGCCAATGCAGGCCTTGGGAGGCACTTTTTCAGATAACTCACCAGCTAAATCAACTCCTACATCTTTAAAAAGTTTGGTAAGCAAGATGGCATAGGGGAGCTTTTGTTGGTTTTTGGCTTGGCGCATGTGAAGCTTGAGCATTTAAACCTAGTTAATCTCCTTGTGGTTGTGCATTGCCCACATGAGAAGAACATCATCTTCTTCTACCAACGTATAATTCCCACCGCGAGGAAACAAAATTTTCACTAGGAAAAAGTGAAGAAGACGGTTGTTCATGGTAAGGTGACCTACCAATTTATGGTTGCTCCTTTGGTGGTTAGCTTTCCATAGCGATTGACGTACAACAATGGGATTGAATGCCCATTCATCCTCGGGTTCTTCTCCAGCAAACTCAGCAACATTTAGTGGAAGAAGGGAAATATGTGCTAGTTGAGCATCTGTGAGTTTTATGGTCACATTCTTGACCTTGGACTCAAGCAACCCATTAACCAATCTTAGGTTGCAATAGAAAACTCGAACAAGCTCAGGATAGTACAATTCATCCTTGAGGGTGAGAAAAGGCAAAAGCTCATAGTGGTGGAGGAGTTGGGTGAAGGTGAAGCTTGGGTGGTTGAAGATTTCCTCATTGATGAAGTGGGGAGAGATTATGGCCTTCTCAGAAAAATTTTTCACAAAATTTTGGAGGTCTCTAGGAGAAGAGAAGAACCTAGAGAAGTCTAGGGGGTTGTTAGCTTGGGCCATGGAAGACCTTGCTCTTTTGACGGTGCGAGAGGAAGACATGGTAAAGGAGAGAGGAGAGGCAAAGAAGATGAGAGGAGAATGAGAGAGTTCTTGAGAACTTTTGAGAGAGTTGAAGAAGAAGAAGGTAGTGTGAGATGAGAAGGTGAGTAGGTGGGTTTATATAGGAGAAAAGTAGGTTTAGAAGGGAGTGAAGTGAGTTTAATGAGGGAGGAAGTCGAGCAGACCTCGGGAACCCGCGTTTAACTGTTGCAGAACCTATGCTAATCGATTACGAGGCATAGGTAATCGATTAGCTCACTGTTTCTGGGGAATTTGAATCGTTTTGTACAGTGGGTAATCGATTAGGGAAGTTGCATAATCGATTAGTGAAGAAACAGAATCGTCCTAATCGATTAAGAGAGGCTTATAATCGATTAGTGGAAAGATGAAACATTTTGGGTCTGAAACAGAGGCTTTGTAATCGATTACGGGCCAAGAGGTAATCGATTATGCGTACAACAGAAGCTTGCTAATCGATTAGATGTCAAACGGTAATTGATTAGTTGGCTTAAAAGTGCTCAAATTTTACAGCTTTTGTTTCAGAGGGCTGGAAATCTGATGAGTTTTTCCTTAGAATATTACTAACTTAATAAAACATAATCAGAATCAAGAAATTTATCAAAATCATTCATCATTCAAACACAATTGGTTATATCAAGAATTCCTAACTCTCTTCTAATGTGGATGAATTGGTCTTTAGCCAAGGGTTTGGTGAATATATCTGCTAATTGCTTAGAGGTTTCAACATGTTCAAGCACATAATCACCCTTTAATACATGATCCCTAATGAAATGATACCGAATCTCAATATGTTTAGTTCTTGAATACATTACAGGATTCTTTGAAATATTGATAGCACTAGTATTATCGCATTTAAGAGGCACATGATCTAACATAACTCCAAAGTCTAGAAGTTGTTGTCTCATCCAAAGGATTTGAGCACAACAACTACCAGTTACAACATATTCTGCCTCAGCTGTTGATAATGCAACACTCACTTGTTTCTTGCTATGCCAAGATACAAGAGAACTACTAAGCAAGTGACATGTTCCACTAGTGCTCTTTCTATCAAGCTTGCATCCTGTAAAATCAGAGTCATAGTATCCTACTAAAGTGCATTCAACCCCTTTTGGGTACCATAGACCAACATTTTGAGTTCCAACAAGATATTTCATTATTCTTTTTACTGCAGTTAGGTGTGATTCCTTTGGGCATGCTTGATATCTTGCACACATACAAATAACAAACATGACATTCGGTCTACTAGCGGTTAAGTAAAGTAAGGATCCAATCATACCTCTAAATTTTGTGAGTTCAATGTCCTTACCCTTCTCATCCTTGTCCAAATAACATGAAGTGCCCATAGGTGTGGCAATGTCATTTGCCTTGTCCATGTTGAATTTCTTAAGCAATTCCCTACAGTACTTTGATTGACTAATGAATGTGCCTTCATTAGTTTACTTGATTTGTAGTCCAAGGAAGAAAGTAAGTTCTCCCATCATGGACATCTCAAATTCTTCCTGCATCAACTTAGCAAACTCCTTGCACATTGACTCATTAGTGGCACCAAAAATTATATCATCAACATATACTTGCACCAATAGTATGTCATTCTTTTTGTGCTTTATGAATAATGTTGTGTCAACCTTGCCTCTTTCAAAATTATTTTCTAAAAGGAATTTGCTCAATCTTTCATACCAAGCTCTTGGAGCTTGTTTTAAACCATATAAGGCTTTCTTTAGTTTGAAAACATGATTTGGAAATTGATAGTTTTCAAAACCTCGAGGTTGATCAACATACACTTCCTCTTGAATATATCCATTCAAGAAAGCACTCTTGACATCCATTTGGTACAGTTTAAGTCCCTACAATATGCAAAGGCTAATAGTAGTCTAATGGCTTCTAGCCTAGCTACGGGTGCATATGTTTCTTCATAATCAATTCCTTCTTCTTGATTATAACCTTTAGCTACTAGCCTAGCTTTATTCCTAGTAATTATTCCATTCTCATCTAGTTTATTCCTAAACACCCATTTTGTTCTATTATTTGGTGATCATTGGGTCTTGGCACTAATTCCCAAACTTTATTTCTTTCAAATTGATTCAATTCTTCTTGTATGACCAACATCCAATGTTCATCAATAATAGCTTCATCTATGCATTTGGGTTCTATTTGTGATACAAAGGCTAAATGATTACATGCATTTCTAATAGCGTTTTTGAGTATTTACACCTTTTGTTATTTTACCTATGATATTGTCCAAGGGGTGATTCTTTAAGGTGATCCATTCTATTTATTGAGGCTCTTCATTTTGTGTTGTATCTCCTTTATTTTTATTTCCTTCTTCATCTTCCAAGTTCATTTCTTGGAAGGTACCTACAAGATCATCAATTTCCTTTCTCGGAGGATTTTGGTTAAGTTCATTAAATTTGACATGTATAGACTCTTCAATTGTACATGTTCGTTTGTTAAAGAGTCGATATGTCTTACTAGTAGATGAATAACCTAAGAAAATTGCTTCATCAGCTTTTGCATCAAATTTGCCGAGATTATCCTTTCCATTGTTTAACACAAAACATTTGCATCCAAATATGTGAAAATAAGAAATATTTGGTTTTCTTCCTTTATAAAGTTCATAGGGGGTTTTCTTTAATATAGGCCTTATCAAACATCGATTCATAACATGGCAAGCGATATTTACCGCATCGGCCCAAAAATGTTTTGAAATGTTACTTTCACTTATCATAGTTCTTACGAGCTCCACTAAAGATCGATTTTTCCTTTCAACTACTCCATTTTGTTGTGGAGTTCTTGGAGCCAAAAAATTATGATCAATGCCAAATTTTTCACAAAACTTTTCAAAATATTGGTTTTCAAATTCTCCCCCATGATCAGTTCGAATGGATGCTATTTTCAAATTTTGTTCGTTTTGGATGATCTTGGCAAGTTTCTTAAATACATGATATGCTTCATGTTTATGAGTAAGAAACAGAGTCCATGTATATCTAGAATAATCATCCACAATCACAAGACCATAATAATTTCCACCAAAACTTTTAATTTTTGAAGGTCCAAATAAATCCATGTGTAAAAGCTGTAAAGGTTTATTTGTTGAAACAACATTTTTCGCTTGAAAAGAGACCTTTACTTGTTTTCCCTTTTGACATGCGTCACAGAATTTATTTTCAAACTTCAGTTTTGGTAAACCAATTACTAAATCTTTTGAAACGAGTTTATTCAAATGGTCTATATGAATATGAGCAATTCTTCTATGCCATAGCCATGATTCATCTTCTTTAGTTTTAAAGCATTGTACATCATTTGAAGCAAGGCAATCAAGATTAATCATATAAATATTATCAACTCTTTGACCAACGAATTTTATTTCCTTGTTTAGCTTATTTTTAATTTTGCAATCATTTGATTCAAAAACAATTTTATAGCCTTTGTCACATAATTGACTAATACTAAGCAAGTTATGTTTAAGTCCTTCAACATATAATACATCGTTTATAGAAGTGGAAGAGTTTTTACTGATATTTCCGATTCCTAGTATTCTTCCCTTCGTGTTATCTCCATAAGTAACGAATCCCTTATTTCGTGGAGTAAATGATATGAACTTGCTTTTGTCTCCCATCATGTGTTTTGAACACCCACTATCCAAATACCAATGGGTGTTGCTTGCCTTGAAGCATACCTACAAAACAAGATTAATTTAGAGAACTAGGTAACCATTGTATGTTGGGTCCTTTAATGTTAGCTTGTGGTAATGTTCCTTTAGGAACCCATACTTTTCTCACAACCTTTGGTCCTAGCTTTCTAACATTACAATTAGATGCATTATGTCCTTTGAAGCCACAATAGTTACATTTCATGAAAGGTGTAGATGATTTACTAGGTGGTACAAAGAAACTTTTGTAATGTTTTTCTTTCTTGCTAGCATGTGATCCTTGATTATATCCTAATCCGGTTTTATTGAACATGCAGCGTTGTTTTCCAAGAAGTGCATCTAAATTATCCCTACCGTTAGTGAATCTCTTTGAGGTCTTGTTTAAGTCTAGGACCTTCTCTTCTAGATCGATGCATTTCTTAGCAAATTCACAAGGTTTACTCTTAGAGCATGCTTGGACATTTTCTAACTCTTCTTTTAAACATTCATTTTCTTTGTAAACTTCCATAAGATGCATTTCTAGAGTATCGCTTGTTTTTTAGACAATTTAAGCCTATTAGAGACTTTTGTAAATTTATCATACAATTCATTAAAAGCATCAAGCAATTCTTCTTTATCTAGGTCATGGAGACTTACCTTATTTTCCTCTTCAGAGTGTTTGGCCATTAGACAAAGATTTGCTTCTTCATTGTCTGAATCATCGAAGCTACTTACATCATTTTCATCCCATGCGATGTAAGCTCTTCTTCTTCCTCTTTTCTCCTTGCCTTTCTTCTTGAGATTTGGGCAATCTGCCTTGAAGTGCCCTTCCTTGCCACATTCAAAACAATTAGGTGAAGAAGATGATTCATTTGGAATAGGTCTCTTACCTTGAGGTTTGAAATTCTTTTGGAATCGTTTGTTCTTCATGAACTTTCCGAATCTCTTTACAAACAATCCAAATTCCTCCTCATCATCAAGGTCGCTACAAGATTCTTCTTCGTGTGTGGAGGTGGCCTTGAGAGCTAGGCCTTTCTTCTTAGAGAGTTTTTCTTCTTCCTCCGCTTGTTTCAAGTCTTTCAATTCCTGTTCTTGTTCTTGGAGTTTACCAAACAAAGTGGCAAGAGACATATCATTTATGTTGGGAGATTGCTTAATGGCCGTAACAAGAGGTTGCCATTCCCTAGTAAGAATTTTTAGAACTTCATGGATAAGTTCCTTATTAGTATAAGATTTACTAAGTGTAATAAGATGATTAATAATCAAGGTGAATCTCTTTTGAAGTTCTAACATAGTTTCACTGGAATTCATTCTAAAGCTTTCATATTGACTGGTTAAAGTACTAATCTTAGAGTCCTTAACATCGCTAGTTCCTTCATGAGTTACTCGAAGGGTATCCCACATTTCCTTAGCAGAATTATAAGTCATTATTCTGAAAAATTCATCAGGACCTAATGCCATAGTGATGAGATTTTTAGCTTTATAGCCGTATTGTACTTTCTTCTCCTCATCACTAGTCCATTCATCCATAGATTTTTCAACATTTTTATTATCAACAGTATGCATTGGCGTGTAAGGACCATTTTCAATTGCATTCCAAATTCTTAATTCAATAGATTGAATGAAGATTTTCATTCTTTCCTTCCAAAAAGCATAGCCTTCCCCATTGAAAGCGGGAGGTCTATTTATGGGGCCACCCTCGGGAAAAAGGTTTAGAGAACTTGAGGCCATCTTTATCTCTTGAAGCTGTTAAGCTTGAATTACCAAGAGTCAAGCTCTGATACCACTTGTTATTCAAGTGGCCTCAATACTCAAGAAGGGGGGTGAATTGAGTTTTTAAAACTTTACTTGGAATGCCTTTGAAATTAGTTCTTTTATCACAAGTTTAGAAATAATGCAAGTGACGTCAAGTATAATGCAAAAGACAATGCAAAACAAGAGATAAATATGGCTGAGACAATTTATCAAACACTTGGTATGCAATGTTCAAAGTTAACTAATTCAAGCAAGCTTAAGTATCCAAACCACAATCAAACAACACAAATCAATTAAGTGTAGTATATGAATGTAAAAGAGTAAGGGAGAAGAGCTTGCAAACCAATTTAACGAGTTCCACCAACCCCGGTGTAGGTCTCGCCTTCAAGTAACCCACTTGAAGGATTTCCACTATTGAAGTTTAGAGATACAAGCTATGAGCAATTGCAGCTTCCTAGTGTCCCACACTCAAGAACTCAATCCTCACTAGCACAAGGGTAACCCACCCAATCTCTCAAACTCTCAATACCCAAAGGTTGATCCCCAACCTTTGTGACCACTCAACCTAGAGTGAAAACCTTTGTGTTTGGTGTAGTGTTTACAAGCAAATAACTCTCTTAATAGAGTAGATGTACAAGTGAAAGCTCACACAAATTCTAACTCTCAAGATGAGAGGATATACAAGTTCTAGGCTTGAAATTTCAGAGTATACACAAGAATAAACTCACTAAGCATAAATAAAGGTAAGGAATGATTGCTTCTTGTTGTGTGTCTTGTGCTTGTGTTTTCCTTGCATTTATAGAGCCATGGATGAGCTGCAGAAGTTCCTAGCCGTTGCATGTAGTGGGCATCTGAGAAATAGTGAAGAAATGAGTTGTCTTCCCACTAAAATGTGTTTTCCCACTATCGTAATTGATTGTGCATTGAGCCGTAATCGATTACACTTCGAATTTTTCATTCCAGTTCGTGCTGTAATCGATTAGCCCTTTATATGTAATCGATTAGTTTCAAGACAGAATGATCGTAATCGATTAGATCTTGGCCTGTAATCGATTAGCTATAACCCCTGATGCATTTAATTTAGTTCTTGATCTTGGTAATCGATTAGCACACATGTGTAATCGATTATGGTCGTTCCAGTAGCTTGGTAATCAATTGGCTGAAGTCCTGTAATCGATTATCATATGTACCTGATGCATTTAATTCAATTTTTGATGTTGGTAATCGATTATGTCATTTGGGTAATCGATTAGTGTCATTCCAGTAGCTTGGTAATCGATTAGCATACTCCATCTAATCGATTAGCTTATGTTCCTGATGCTCTTAATTCAAAACAGAAGTTGCCTAATCGATTAGCTTGTACTCCCAAATCGATTAGCTGCGCAGTTTTTCTGGGTTTGATTCTGAGTCTTTGTTTTTACAAGAATTTCTTCAAGAGTCCTTTGTCATTATCAAAATCCTTGAACCTGTAGTCATATTCAAACACAAAGTGTTTGCCAAAATGAGACCAAGGAGCCCACGGAAATAAGAAGGGGAAATGGGTCATTTGGCTTTATTTTTGATCCCTCATTAAAGATTCATCATTTTAAGACAAACAGGATCATTGCTTGGGCTCAATACCTTATCCAAAAATTATTTCGAACACATATTCGGATTTCTAATAATATTCACATCAGCCCTGACCAATATCATCCCAATCGGAGATACTTGGTCTGACACCCATATTTCAACCGGGCTCATTTTCAGCTTATCCGGTTCCAATAAATTATAAACAATTCCCAAAAATCTTAATTTATTTATTCTCAATATTTTGAAACATTAAATAACTCAAATATAATTATTTGATATTTACCTCCTTAATAAATCTTTTATTTTAAAATTTATGGTGTTTCAAATGTTACTCTTATCCTTGCTTCATAAAGATTATCCAATTAAGTTTAACAAATTCTTATCAAGATGGTGGATTTGTTGCCGAAAATATTTTTACTATATATAGCAGCAAACTGTGTATCTATTAAAAAAAACTTTTGTAGAGCCCTGTAAATTTGATGAAAAAAATGTTTTTGCTGCTGGGATTCGAACCAAAAATTCATCATCAGAATTTACCTGGTGTGCTACTGCGGACATTTGGATATGGATTGCTGGATAAATGTTATATATAAACGACATCTCTGATCCTGTCCTTTGCTACTTTCTAATTTCTCTTATCGGCTTTACGTTACATATCTACAAGTTTAATAAAATGTCACTATAAACCATTATTTTTTATTTACATGAAATTTCTTCTACATATTTGTATATATAAGACAATACTAGTTTCCTTTGTCTGACCTTACTTTCCATCCTATTTTTTTACTTCATATCATTTTCATTTTCCTTTCTAATGAAAACAAAAAGACAATGAATGGTAAGAAGTGTGACACCCCAGATTCAAAAACTAGGGGTAAATTTTTCACGATTTTTAAAAAGGATTATAAGTAGAAGAAATTATATATATATGTAATGCCAAGTAATTTCCCCGAATCATTAATAACCGATCTCATATATGAAGATATGAGAAAGGTATCAGAGTGCACCTCGGACGACCGGACTTGAGGCCGTCACAAGGGAAAAACGGAAGATAGAATTAAATTCAAGAGTGATTAAAATATATATACTCAAAGAAGATAAAAGATGCCTCATCTATTTGTTAAAATAGAAATATAATTTCATAATAAAAATATCATTCATACATCATCAAGGTCATAATGAAAATTTACCATACACATCCGGTCTAATTTTCCTACATGACCTCTAAAATCAACCGTTATCAAGTTAATTTCAAAATACGCATATACACACCATATGCTATACAAAATGAAGATATACGCCGGCCAAGGCTCACCCACATTCCCTTCATATTTACCTTCTCCAATACCCGACCTCCAAAAACAGTAGGGTTTTACATCATACCTATATCAAACTTAAAAATGGCAACAGGGAGGTGAGTAACATAATCCAAATGTACCAAAGTCATACATTATGATGATATTTATACATGTGTGCATTACATTCATTTTTCAAGAAGACATCACAAGTTTCACACACATGATACAACATTCTATCTCAGCATATTACATGTCCAAATAAGTACATTCACAAGGCAATATCATATATAATATATCATTAATCCTCAATAATCATCACACTTTGAATGTTAGTACCTCGGTTTACATCCGCTCTATCTAACAATCATCCATCGCCACCACGGGTTATCAACTAGGCATATCTCCGGCTATATGCAAATGCTCTTAAAGCTAATGCATATGCACAATAGAATTATTTTAAGTGCGGATCCGACTGTCAGAAAACAACAACATATTAAATGTGGGACAAGCATAGGTGTGCTACTATGCCCCTACTGTAGTAGTAAAATGTGTACACTTATATCCAATTTCATGCATGCTTAACATCATATTTTACTGGTACCAAACCTCTCTTGCCCATCTGTAGCACTAGTCACCCCGTGATTGTGGATCAACATTATGGCCGTACTTGCTAAAGTGCTACGGGCCTCCCCTGAACACACATCAAGGGAGCCATGCCACGTCGGACACCGAGGTCAACTGCTCATCACAGAGCCGCCCTCCCACAGGGCCTGCCACGTAGGGTGCCTCATCACCAAACTAAGGACAGCTTTGTGATTCCCCGAATCACTAGGGAACAATAACTGTATACCCGTGCACTGGGCCGCCCTCCCACTGGGCCTGCCTATTGGAACCCCTAACATTCCATATAAGCAATGAATGATATGCCATGGATGCAAATGCCAATCAATGCATTCTCACACTGTGCATCCTAAATGCCACTCAATCAATCGTCTATTTATAACTACCACTTAGTGGATTTCAGTACCTTCAATCTTTACCAATTCTCGTTGGACTCACACACATCGACAGTTAGTGGCAATCACATTTACCAATTCACATATACATAATTGGGATAATTCAAATCATTGATTTCAATTCAAAACATGGTCTCAAACCATCATAACATATTTCTTCCATATATTCAACACAATATCTAATCTGGTCTCAATATTGGTACCAAAGTACGGATATCACTACATCCGTTCTGTATGCAATATAGACTCAGCAGGTAAAACATTTGGACATCAAGATCGGTCTCCTCTCATTAGGATACCGAATAATCATATCAGATACATACATCATCGGTCTAAAACCTGAGTCATTTATTGACTCTCGTGGCTGGTCCTACACCGTATCGTTGACTCTGGCTTAGACCAGTTTAATATTATATTCATCATCCCAAACACATGCCATATAACATTAATCATTCTAAATGCATTCAAATCATGAAATCATGACATTGTCCACACAAGCAATCAACAAGCACAATCATATACACATATTTTCACATCATCAATGGATGAAATCATACATTTAGAATAGTTACCCCCTCCTACCTCAGGAGAAGTAGTAATCACCGCGGTCAGATGGTTTCACCTCGTCGATGGGGTTATTTCCTACATCACAAAGTATCATATCATTATTTTCTATTCAACCACCTGGTTTAACGTTCATATTCATTTACTCGATGTCTTCCGACATCTTAACTCTCAAGTCCCATTTATTTCACTCATTCTACTATAACCACCAGGGTTTTTGCGTCTACATTTTATTATTATGCATATTTAATGCCAAACCCATTAATGGATTCTCATATTGATGGTTCTCAATAACCATTAAGCTTCATTAATGGCCATTCACCATTAATAACATCATTTCACCTCACCAATAACAATCATTTAACACAATAAATGCTTCTCCACTCATATTTTGCATTTCCCCCAAATTATAGGGTTAGGGTTTCACTAATAACCCAACAACACTCATTAAATCACATTCCCAACATCAATATCCAAAAATCCATAGTTCATACTCTTGAGAAAGAGCAACAGCTTACCTCAAGAGAAGGAATGTGAGAGTTTTCCAAGAGAGGGAAAACCACACGAGAATGAGGAGAAAGGAGGGAGAGACTCCAAGCTCCAAGCTCTTTCAAGCTCCAAACAAAAATGGAAGAGGAAAAATGGCACACCACTTTGCTTAGGGTTTTAGGAGAGAAGAAGAAGAGGAAGTGAAGGAGAAGAGTAGAGAAGAAGTAGAAGCAAAGTACATGTTATGGGAAATCCAAGAAACTGACGAAAACATGAAGGGAAAAATGGGCCATTTGGCTTTATTTTTAATCATTCATTAAATATTTATCATTTCCTGATAAACAGGATCTCTGTTTAGGCTCAATACCTTATCCAAAAATTATTCTGAACACATATTCAGATTCCTAATAACATACTCAACAGCTCTGACCAACATCATCCTAATCGGAGATACTTGGTCCGACACCCATATTTCAACCAGGCTCATTTTCAGCTTATCCGGTTCCAATAAATTATAAACAGTTCCCAAAAATCTTAATTTATTTTTTCAATTATTTTAGGACATTAAATAACCCAACTATAATCATCTAACATTTATCTTAATTAATCTTTTATTTTAAAATTTAGGGTGTTACAGGAAGCAAAACACACCCTCATTTGATAGGAAGAGAAAATTGAAAGCCATGTAGAAAAGAGGATGAAAAAATGGCTAATAAGAAATTTTTTAACTTTAGTGCTTCCATAAAAATGAACGAAGAAAACCCAATGAAAATAAAAATTTCAAATGTAGAAGACGAAGAGAGTTATAAATAAAAAATCTCAATACAACTGAAAAGAAGATAAGAAATAAATTACGTGTTCATAAACTAAATCGCATACTATTATCCCCCTTCAATTTCCAATACTTCTGACTCAATAAAAGGAAACAACTAAGAAAGGAAACTTATAGTGGAAAAATTGCATTTGATTTAAAAGAATGTATAAAAATAAGGGGAAGCTGAAAAGAAGAAACTCATGATCAAATAAAAGAGTATTAGGAAACTAATCACCATAATGAAATGAAAGGAGGAAGTGATTTATTAGGGAATACTACACAAAAAACGGTCTAAAACATTAGAATTAGCATAGAAAAACAATGATAATGTAAATAAAGTTTGTCAAGTCTCCTCAATATATGATAAATTTTCATAACAAATAACATTTATAACCAAATCATTCACATAAAATTAATTTACTTAGAATTTTTCGCTAGTTCTTTGTGTAAGATCCTATTTTACTAATTTTACGACATGAATGACTTGTGCTATACATATCTTTTGTGATTTTATCTTTATTTTTAAATGGTTTAGGCACCGCTTTTAACTGTTAGTAATGTGTGTGGTCCAGAAGTCATATGACACCGAAATCAAACAACCCCAAGGATCTCAATAGTTTCAAAATGACTCCAAATATGCTAATAGCTTACAAAACTACATTATTATAAAATGGGCCACTTGCTACCATAACACTTAACATATCGGTGGTGTCGGGCGAGAGTGTAACCGAGAAAAGGGCAAATGATAAAACAAATAAAAGACAACAATATTACATCATGAGCCAATTTATTATATCATTAAGTTACATTGTTTTCAAGAACTGTCCTATATTTCTTAATCTCGTGCCTATAATGGTTTTTGTTCTAATAGAGAAGCTTGCTGTTAATTTTTATGATACTTTTGGCCAATCTCTTACTTGTGTCCCTCCAACTAATTAGATCATTAACTAAACATATTGGGGCCTTGTCTTGCTTGTCATACAATGTTGTGCTTGACTCTACTAATCAGGCAGTCATTACTTCAAAACTATGAAATTATTAAGAGTTGAACTATCAAATGTTAACAGATTCATTATTTTAGGGAATAAGATTTCACAATTAAAATTTGGAGGAACAAAATCAACGAATTGACAAATTTGAGGGACAAAAAGTCTAATTAAGCCAAAAAAGTGTTTTCAAAATAATCGATTTTTATTAAAATGCTCTTGATTTGAATATATTGCAATAACATAGTTTTAAAGACATGATAGTAAAAAACTAAATAGTTTTCGTATAAACTTAAGACTATAACATAATATTTTTATTATTTTTAAAGTAAGTCAACCACAAATTTGAAAAAAAATAATTTTTTATATTTTTATAACCTTAGTGCCTCTTTAAACTTTGTAGCTATGTCTTTAATCGTTTGTGGACCCTTGATGCTAGTCCCATGAGCTAACTCATCTAAACTTTTCCATTTCAACAAAAAGTAATGTATACATCGAATCTAGTAACCCCTCTTTTTAAATCTTATCTTATAGCTTTATGAGTTTTTTTTTATGTCATTACAATATAATGCTTTTACAATAACATTTATGATAGTTTATGTTATAATTTAATTCACTCATTTCATATGATTTACAATATTGTTCGTTATTTTTTTAATCTTTTGTTTGCCAATCTAATATAATCAATTTCTATTTTTTTATTGTTGATGAACTTTTTAAAAAGCATCGTTTCAATGTTATTATCAATTTCATAACATGGCAATATGAGTGGTTTATATTATTCTATTATATATTTATTTTAGTTTAACAATGTCTTGTTTGTTCTTCATCATCTTTAAATATTTTTTATATAATATCAGTATCACTAATAATCTTTCAAAACATATTGTTATACCATATAAAGATACAATAGAATCATATAAATATTTGAAAGTTGTATGCTAGTTTTTGTTATTCTCGATCAAAATTATTGTCATATTTATTTATTATTGAAATGTTATTTGATTAATGTTATTCTTATCCTTGCTTCATAAAGATTATCCTTTTAAGTTTAAAAAATTCTTATCAAGATGGTGGAGTTGATTTGTTGCCAAAAATATTTTTACTATGTATAGCAGCAAACTGTGTATCTATTAAAAAAACTTCATAGAGCCGTGTAAATCTGATGATAAAAAAGGTTTCCGCAGCCGGGATTCAAACCCGGAATTCATCATCAGAATTTACCTGGTGTGCTACTGCAGAAATTTGGAAATGGATTGCTGGATAACTGTTATATATAAACGATATCTCTGATCCCGTCCTTTGCTACTTTCTGATTTCTCTTATTGGCTTTACGTTACATATCTACTAGTTTAATAAAATGTCACCATAAACCATTATTTTTTATTTACATGAAATTTCTTCTACATATTTGTATATATAAGACATTACTAGTTGCCTTTCCATCCTATTTTTTTACTTCGTATTATTTTCGTTTTCCTTGCTAATGAAAACAAAAAAAACAATAAATCATTTGATAGGAAAAGAAACTTGAAAACCATATAGGAAGAAAAGAGGATGAAAAAAATGGCTAATAAGAAAGTTTTTAACTCTAGTGCTTGGATAAAAATGAACGTAGAAAACCCCATGAAAATAAAAATTTCAAATGTAGAAGACGAAGAAAGTTGTGTTTTAAAAAAATAAATAATCTCAATGCAACTGAAAAGAAGATAAGAAATAAATTACGTGTTCACAAACTAAATCGCATACCAATATCCCCCTTCAATTTCCAATACTTCTGACTCAATAAAAGCAAACAACAGAAAAAGGAAACTTAGAATGGAAAAATTGCGTTTGATTTAAAAGAATATATAAAAATAAGGGGAAGTTGAAAAGAAGAAGCTGATAACCAAATAAAAGAGTATTAGGAAACTAATCACCGTAAAGAAATGAAAAGAGGAAGTGATTTATTAGGGAATACTACACAGAAAATGGTCTAAAACATTGGAATAAGGACATTAAAACAATGATAATGTAAATAAAGTTTGTCAAGTCTCCTCAAAATTTGATAAATTTTCATAACAAATAATATTTATAACCAAATCATTCACATAAAATTAATTTACTTAGAATTTTTCACTAGTTCTTTGTGTAAGATCCTATTTTACTAATTTTATGACATGGTTGACTGTTGCTGTGTATATCTTTTGTGTTTTTAACTTTATTTTTTAAATGATTTAGGCACTGCTTTTAACTGTTAGTAATATGTGTGGTCCAAAAGTCATATGACACTGAAATCAAACAACCACAAGCATCTCAATAGTTTCAAAACGACTCCAAATACGCTAATAGCTTACAAAACTACATTATTATAAAATGGGCCACTTGCTACCGTAACACTTAACATATCGATGGTGTTAGGCGAGAGTGTAACTGAGAAAAGGGCAAAGGATTAAACAAATTAAAGATAAACAATATTACATCATGAGCCAATTTATTATATCATTAAGCTACATGGTTTTCAAGAACTGTACTATATTTCTAATTCTCGTGCCTATAATGGTTGTTGCTCTAATAGAGAAGCTTGCTGTTAATTTTTATGATACTTTTGGGCAATCTCTTACTTGTGTCCATCCAACTAATTAGATCATTCACTAAACATATTGGGGCCTTGTCTTGCTTGTCATACAAAGTTATGGTTGACTCTACTAATCGGTAGTCATTACTTCAAAACTATGAAATTATTAAGAGTTGAACTACCAAATGTTAACAGATTCACTATTTTAGGGAATAAGATTTCACAATTAAAATTTGGAGGAACAAATTCAAAGAATTGGCAAATTTGAGGGACAAAAAGTCTAATTAAGCTAAAAAAAGTGTTTTCAAAATAATCTATTTTTATTAAAATGCTCTTGATATATAGTAAAAATCAAAACAACATTTGAATTTATTGCAACAACATAGTTTTAAAGACATGATAGTAAAAAAGTAAACAGTTTTCATATAAACTTGAGACTATAACATAATATTTTTATTATTTTCAAAGTAAGTGAACCACAAATTTGAAAAAAAAAGTTTATTATATTTTCATAACCTCAGTGCCTCTTTAAACTTTGTAACTATGTCTTTAATCGTTTGTGGACCCTTGATGCTAGTCCCATGAGCTAACTCATCTAAACTTTTCCATTTCAATAGAATCATATAAATATTTGAAAGTTGTATGCTAGTTGTAACATCCCGAATTTTAAAATAGAGGATTAGTTAAGGAAAATAAATATTGACAAGATGAATATGAATTGTTTAATGTCCCAATAAATTGAAATTAACTAAATTAAGATTTTTGGGGGCTATGGGTAATTTTTGGAGACCGGTTAAGCCGAAAATAAGCCCGGTTAAAATATAGGTGTCAGACCAAGTATCTCAGAATGAGATGATATTGGTCAAGGCTGTAGAGAATAATATTGGGGATCCGAATATACATTCGGGATAATTTTTGGATGAAGTATTGAGCCCAAATGAAGAGCGTGTTAGTAACAAAAATGATGAATTTTAATAAATGAAACTAAAAATAAAGCAAAAGCCCAAATTCCTTTCTTTCTCCACGCTAGCTTCTTCCATTACCGTGGAAACATTCCTCTTCATCTTACTCTCCATTTCTTCCTCCATTCTTCTTCTCTTCTTTTTCCAAAAAACTCCAGCCAAGGTGGTGACTCTCTTCTCCATTTTCATAGAGGAAGTTTGAAAGCTTGGAGTTCCTCATTTCTTCTTCTTATCATTTTCGTGTTATCTCTCTTCCTCTTTTGAACCCATTTCATTTTGGGTGTGAGGTAAGTCTTTTCACCATTTTTGGAATGGATTGATGATGATATTATGGGGTACTATGATTTGGAGAGGAGATGCATGTGCATGGGTATTTATTAGAGCATTTCATGCTCATGCCCTAGAATGGGTCATCATAAATGTATGTATTTATGAAGAGATAATGGTAGTTGGTGCATTAATGATGGTAGAGAATGAGGATTCATGATGTATTAATGATTGTGGATGGGTTTTGGAGGAAACCCTAACCTTGAAGTTGGGGAAAATATCTAATGTTAGTTTAAGAATGTGTTTTATGGAGAAATATATGACATTAAAAGATATAAATGTTGGTGGAAGGAGTTTTATGAAGATTGGGGATAGGGTTGTCTTGTAACCCTTGGATTTAATGATGGTGGCTTAATGGGAAGGAATTCCCGAAGCCTAATAAAGAATAAAAATGATATCTACAACATGTTTAACACATGTTGTAAAATTATAAATAAGAATATGACTAAATGGAGTTGAATTGATAATTTGAGTAGTTGTTTGATTAAGGTTTTACATGAATGTGAATGTAGGACCGATTCCGAACGATGAGGCGGGAGCGTCTTATCAATCGGAGTTCTTCTCTTGAGGTAGGAGAGGAGTCTAAGTTCTAAATGCATGAATTTGAATGTTATTTGATTGTGGTATGTAGTGTTATGCATATTAGCCTTGCTTGAATGTTGTGAGAAATGATGATATATGTTGTGATATAGACAATGTGTTTGGCAACATGCTTTTGTGCATTTAGAATATTCATGGTATGTTATGTGAAGTTGTTTAGTGAACAGTGATATGATGATAAGCTGTATTTACCATGATTATGATATGAATGTTGATGTTGTTTGTTGAGATTGAGAATAAGGAGAATGCCACCCAAAGAATTATTATGAATAATTAATGTTAATGAAAGCCTTGTGGTGATGTTGATAATGGTGTTGATGACGTTGGAAGATGAGTGGCATGTATAGGATGCATAAAGTGAGGAATGCATATGACTGCATTTGCATCCATGGCATACTGCATAGCTGTCGGTGTTGGAATTTTAGGGGATTCCCCCGGTTGGCCCAGTGGGAGGGCGGCTCGGTGCACGAGCATGATATATTTCCCCTGTGACTTGGTGTATAAGTCACAAAGCTGCCCATGTTGTGCTTCTGGGAGCCACATGTGGTTGACCCTTGTGGGGGGTGGCTCTTGAGGAGCAGGTGCCCCCGATGGTCCTTGAGATCACAGCTTCCATGATATAATTCATGGTTGGCCCGCAACACCATATGTTGAATATGTTGTATACCGCGGTCATGGTGAAAATGACCAGGTGTTGCAGGATGGGCGATGTGGTTTGGTACCAGTAAAACTATTGGTGAATGCATGCAATTTAAAGAATAAGTGTAAACATTTTACTACTGCAGTAGGGGTGTGGTTAAAGGACCATACTTGAATCCCACAGTTAGTGTTGAATTTCCCACAGTAAGATCTGCAATTGTTGAAATATTCCTTGTGCATATGCATTTGTTCAGAGCATTTGCATATAGAAGGAAGTATGCCAAGGTGGTGAGATGTGATGATGATTGTGTGAGGTGGTAAAAATATATTTGAGACAACATAAAAGATATGAATACTAGTTAAAAGTTGTGTGACAATTCAATGGGTGAATAATATGATTATGTATATGCGTGTGTGCTTTGTATGAAATTGTGTTGGTATATGGTATGGTGATTATTTTTGATGTGCAAAGTGTATATGTGTGGATGCCTATATGCATAATCACTTGGTATTCATATTCATACCTTTGGAATGTGGACTCACTCTCTCATGTTGTCAAATTTAGACTTGTGATGCAGGGCATTCATGGGAAGAGTAAGCATTTTGAAGTATACTTATGGCTGTGGAGGTAATTAGTGTATAGGGAGCGCCTTGACCGGCGATATATGTAAAAATATCTATTTTATGTAGCAGGAGATGTAATGAATGATTGTTTTGGAAGTTTTCATGATAGATGATTTGGAGGGTCATGGAGGAAAATGAGAAATTGTATGTGTATCTTATTTTCATTTGTGACCCTAAGTATGTATGAAGGATTCATTTATATTGGAATGTTCCTATATGCTGATGAATGAATGAAGAATTGTATTTGAATGTCGATTTTATTAAGTTAAGGAGATGGAGAATTGATTTTCATATGTTTGATAAGTTGAATGGAAAATTGATGAGTAAGATGATGTAGAACAAGTTTTAAATGACTCATAGGATGTTTGAGATGTAGTGAATCCTGGTAAAATAGATGGAATTCAATTTTAGTAGGTTGTGTTGTGCAAGTTTCGAGTTCTGCATGATGTCTGATGATTTCGCTCAGGCGAGGTGGATTCTCGCCCGAGCGAGAGCCCCACCTGTTTGGAAATTGGCTTCTGGGCAATTCTCGCTTAGGCGAGGGGAAATCTCGTTCAAGCGAGATTGTCCCAGTATCAGTTTTTAGATACTGGAGGAAATTCGCCCAGGCGAATGGGGCCTCGCCCGAGCGAGGGCGAAGGGAATTAGCTACTGGACGAAATCCGCCCGAGTGAAGGATCTTGGGGGATGGTATTCGCCCAGGCGAGATGATTGAATGGTGAATGGGTGAGCTCCTGATCAAATTCTGTCTGAATAGGAGTTTTTTAAAACAATTTAAGTTGTGGGGAATTTCCGAGTGAAATTTCGAGTGACCTATGTCCGAGTCATGACCTTCCGAGTGATAAAGTGGATTTAATCCGAGTAAGAAGGCTCTTGAGTGTGATGATCTGGGTAGTGAAGTCTTGAGTGGGAATTTCCGAGTCCAGTACAATCTGTTCCGAGTGGTGAGCCTTCGAATGTGCAACTCCGAGTGGGAGGACACCGAGTGGAGGTACTCGGTGCGAGTTTGTCCAAAAGTGCACTAGAATAACTCCGTGTGGGTGACAAAGAAAGGAGGTCAGTATTGGGAATGAGATGCCGAGTGAGTGACCAATTAGGTGGTGAGTCGGTCTTTGGAATGTTTTACCGACTGGAACCCCGTGTGAGCGAAGACTCGGATTCGGAATGAATTTACCGAGTGAAAGTCTGAGTGAGAGAGGACTCGGTCTGGACTGATCTTACCGAGTGGAGGCCTGAGTGAATGGTGGGTCGATCAGGATTATCTTGTCGAGTGGAAAATCTGAGTGCTAGGAGTCAGTTTCGAATGGACTCTATCGAGTGAAAACCCGAGTGTTGGGAGTCAGTTTCAGAGAGGTTTTACTGAGTGAAAACCCAAGTGTTGGGGAGCCTTATTGAACGAGTGGGTAGTATTGTTACCGGTCGCGTTTCGCTTAAGCGAATGGCTTCGGTGGAAGTGCTTGCTCAAGCGAGTCGGTATTGCATTTGATTCTGGACAAATTTCGCCCCTGTTCGCTGGCTTCGCCCAAGCGAGGCTTGTGTCTCGCTCAAACGAGTCGGACTTCACTCGAACGAGATGACCCCCTGTAACTCCATTTCTCTTTTCGCTCTGCCACTCCTGTAACGCCCAAAAATGCATTATCCAAATTGATTTCTCTTCTTTTTACACTGAAACATGAACCCACATTATTTTATGGGTACCTTAAGTGCAAAATTGGGTCTATTAATTCCCCAGTGGTCGGTTTCTTAAAATATAATCACATTTCATTCATGTACTCAATTTTCCTTCCGCTGATTTAATTGAGCAACTTTTCTTAAAGTTAATTCTCTTAACTTACCTTCTCATATCTTCATATATGAAATAGGTCTCTGATAGGTTCAGGGAATTGAATAAATAGCTGCACCACTTGTAACTATCATGAATTGATTACATTAAAATCGTGAAAACATTTACCTAGATTTTTGGGGTGTCTCACTAGTTTCTCTTATTCATGATCAAAATTATTGTCATATTTATTTATTATTGAAATGTTATTTGATTAATGTTATTCTTATCCTTGCTTCATAAAGATTATCCTTTTAAGTTTAGCAAATTCTTATCAAGATTGTGGAGTTGATTTGTTGCCAAAAATATTTTTACTATGTATAGCAGCAAACTGTGTATCTATTAAAAAAAAACTTCGTAGAGCCATGTAAATTTGATGATAAAAAAGGTTTCCGCAGCCGGGATTCGAACCCAGAATTCATCATCAGAATTTACCTGGTGTGCTACTGCAGAAATTTGGAAATGGATTGCTGGATAACTGTTATATATAAACGACATCTCTGATCCCGTCCTTTGCTACTTTCTGATTTCTCTTATCGGCTTTACGTTACATATCTACTAGTTTAATAAAATGTCACCATAAACCATTATTTTTTATTTACATGAAATTTCTTCTACTTATTTGTATATATAAGACAATACTAGTTGCCTTTCCATCCTATTTTTTTATTTCGTATTATTTTCGTTTTCCTTTCTAATGAAAACAAAAAAACAATTAATCATTTGATAGGAAAAGAAACTTGAAAACCATGTAGGAAGAAAAGAGGATGAAAAAAATGGCTAATAAGAAAGTTTTTAACTCTAGTGCTTGGACAAAAATGAACGTAGAAAACCCCATGAAAATAAAAATTTCAAATGTAGAAGACGAAGAAAGTTATGTTTTAAAAAAAATAAAAAATCTCAATGCAACTGAAAAGAAGATAAGAAATAAATTACGTGTTCATAAACTAAATCGCATACCATTATCCCCCTTCAATTTCTAATACTTCTGACTCAATAAAAGCAAACAATAGAAAAAGGAAACTTAGAATGGAAAAATTGTGTTTGATTTAAAAGAATGTATAAAAATAAGGGGAAGTTGAAAAGAAGAAGTTGATAACCAAATAAAAGAGTATTAGGAAACTAATCACCGTAAAGAAATGAAAAGAGGAAGTGATTTATTAGGGAATACTGCACAGAAAACGGTCTAAAACATTAGAATAAGGACATTAAAACAAAGATAATGTAAATAAAGTTTGTCAAGTCTCCTCAAAATTTGATAAATTTTCATAACAAATAATATTTATAACCAAATCATTCACATAAAATTAATTTACTTAGAATTTTTCACTAGTTCTTTGTGTAAGATCCTATTTTACTAATTTTATGACATGGTTGACTGTTGCTGTGCATATCTTTTGTGTTTTTAACTTTATTTTTTAAATGATTTAGGCACTGCTTTTAATTGTTAGTAATATGTGTGGTCCAAAAGTCATATGACACTAGTACAAAAAGTAGCTATCAGGACGGGGATACGAGCACGGTTGAATAAAATCCGTCTTTGAAACCAGGCGGTGGCAATTTTGTAAATATGAGGAAGTTCAAAAAATTTATAAAACACATGTATAAGCACGGTTAGAGAGCAACCGTGTTTATAAGGGCTCTATTAACACGGTTATTTCATGTCCGTGCTTAAATCATTTTATTTTTTTAAAATTTTTTTTATTAAATGGGCTCTATTAACACGGTTACAGAGGTCCGTGTTTAAATTATTTTATATTTTTAAAAAAAAAATTTAAAACGGAGATACAAAGACGGTTAGTGTGGAACCGTCTTTATATGGGCTCTATAAACACGGCTTTCCCATATCCGTGGTTAAATCCTTTTATAATTTTTTTTAAAAAAAATTAAAACGTAGATACAAAGACGGTTACGCAAAAAACCGTGCTTAAAGAGCAGATACGAGCACAGTCAAAATGGAACCGTGCTCATAGGTTCCTTCATTAGCCCAAGCGCCTCTTTATTTTCATCATTCCCTCTGTTTCTCTTTTCAGCTCTCTCCAACTCCATATTTTCATCAATCCATTTTTCCCATCCACAACCCACTCCCTCCCTGACAACATTGCCCATATCCACTCCCTCTCCCCCTCCACCCTCCTCGCCACCCTTCGTTGCCCCGTGTCCCCCAACCGCGCCCACACGTTAGCAACCTCCACCGTCTCCTCCTCCACCGTCGATGGAATCTCTGTTCGACACGATTAACGTCCGAGATCTCCTCTGGGCGCTAGATCTCTCGGACCCGAACTCCTCTCTTTTCGCACCCGATCTCCGTCTCCTGATCCAGCGCCTCGAGTCTCACTCCCTCCAGATCCGCTCGCAGGTCCAGTCCTACCTCGTCTCGCACTGCGACGACTTCGCCAACCTCTTCTCCATTTCCCAGACTCGCCACATCTCTGACGACATCTCCGCGATCCTCTGTCTCCTCTCCGACCGCCCGATCCCAGAATATGATGTAGTAACATGCAACCTGCTGGAAGATGTAAACGGTAATTTAAAGTTCCAGCATTAATACTTTGTTTCCCTTTTTCCTATTTTCTTTTGTCTCTCTGTTTATTATTTGACTGAGACCAAGAAACTTGTATTTCTTCCAGGTGCACTAATGCTGGACCATGAGAATAAGAAATCATTGTTTGAATCAGCCAGAAGTTTTAATTTAAAGTTTGTTTCTATTGTTTTTGAAAAGGTTGACCAGAATGCAAGTTCAACATCTCAGAAAAGGATTTTACTTCGCTGTAAGGTGTTGGTTCAGTGCTGAGGAAGGATAGTGTTTTTCAGTATGAGTTGTATATTTGATTTGTGTTGTAATCTTTTCTTGAATTAATGTTTTGATTCTGAGGAGTTGTTCAATGTTGAGTACTGTGGCTTTTATCTCAATATAGAATTAATTTTGTAGATTTGTGTTAAATAAATTTTACTGGGCAGCAACACATTTTACTGGGCAGCAAGATGAAGGCTCTTATTAAATGGCTAAAGCTTTAAGCTTAAGTCTGAGATTATGCTTATGAAGTCTGTTAAGTTGAGAGGGGTGCCTATTTTGCAGCAATTGCATTTTTAGCACGGTTCTAAATAACCGTGCTTAAAGGTGATGTACGACCACAGTTAAAAACCGTGCTAAAAGACCCTTACCTACTAACACGCTGGGAACAAGCACGGTTCCAGAACCGTGCTTAAAGGTCAAAAATAGCCGTGCTTAAAACCCCAAAATGCACTAGTGTGACAATGAAATCAAACAACCCCAAGCATCTCAATAGTTTCAAAACGACTCCAAATACGCTAATAGCTTACAAAACTACATTATTATAAAATGGGCCACTTGCTACCGTAACACTTAACATATCGATGGTGTCAGGCGAGAGTGTAACTGAGAAAAGGGCAAATGATTAAACAAATTAAAGATAAACAATATTACATCATGAGCCAATTTATTATATCATTAAGCTACATGGTTTTCAAGAACTGTACTATATTTCTAATTCTCGTGCCTATAATGGTTGTTGTTCTAATAGAGAAGCTTGCTGTTAATTTTTATGATACTTTTGGGCAATCTCTTACTTGTGTCCCTCCAACTAATTAGATCATTAACTAAACATAATGGGGCCTTGTCTTGCTTGTCATACAAAGTTGTGGTTGACTCTGCTAATCAGGTAGTCATTACTTCAAAACTATGAAATTATTAAGAGTTGAACTACCAAATGTTAACAGATTCACTATTTTAGGGAATAAGATTTCACAATTAAAATTTGGAGGAACAAATTCAAAGAATTGGCAAATTTGAGGGACAAAAAGTCTAATTAAGCCAAAAAAGTGTTTTCAAAATAATCTATTTTTATTAAAATGCTCTTGATGTATAGTAAAAATCAAAACAACATTTGAATTTATTACAATAACATAGTTTTAAAGACAGGATAGTAAAAAAGTAAACAGTTTTCATATAAACTTAAGACTATAACATAATATTTTTATTATTTTCAAAGTAAGTCAACCACAAATTTGGAAAAAAAAGTTTATTATATTTTCATAACCTCAGTGCCTCTTTAAACTTTGTAACTACGTCTTTAATCGTTTGTGGACCCTTGATGCTAGTCCCATGAGCTAACTCATCTAAACTTTTCCATTTCAACAAAAAGTAATGTATGCATCCAATCTAGTAACCCCTTCCATCCAAAAAGATATTTATATAATTAGTAAACTCCTCTTTTTAAGTCTTATCTTATACCTTTATGAGTTTCTTTTTATGTCATTACAATATTATGCTTTTACAGTAACATTTAAGATAGTTTATGTTATAATTTAATACACTCATTTCATATGATTTACAATATTGTTCATTATTTTTGTAATCTTTTGTTTGCCAATCTAATATAAATAATTTCTATTTTTTTATTATTGATGAACTTTTTAAAAAGCATCATTTCAATGTTATTATCAATTTTATAACATGGCAATCTCAGTGGTTTATATTATTCTATTATATATTTATTTTAGTTTAACAATGTCTTGTTTTTTCTTCACCATCTTTAAATATTTTTTATATAATATCATTATAATTAATAATCTTTCAAAACATATTGTTATACCATATAAAGATACAATAGAATCATATAAATATTTGAAAGTTCTATGCTAGTTTTGGTTATTCTTGATCAAAATTAATGTCATATTTATTAATTATTGAAATGTTATTTGATTAATGTTACTCTTATCCTTGCTTCATAAAGATTATTCAATTAAGTTTAACAAATTCTTATCAAGATGGTGGAGTTGATTTGTTGCCGAAAATATTTTTACTATGTATAGCAGCAAACTGTGTATCTATTAAAAAACACTTCGTAGAGCCTTGTAAATGTGATGATAAAAAAGGTTTCCGCAGCCGGAATTCGAACCCGAAATTCATCATCAAAATTTACCTGGTGTGCTACTGCGGACATTTGGATATAGATTGCTGGATAAATGTTATATATAAACGACGTCTCTTATCCCGTCCTTTGCTACTTTCTGATCTCTCTTATCAGCTTTACGTTACATATCTACTAGTTTAATAAAATGTCACCATAAACCATTATTTTTTATTTACATGAAATTTCTTCTACATATTTGTATATATAAGACAATACTAGTTGCCTTTGTCTGACCTTACTTTCTATCTATTTTTTTACTTTGTATCATTTTCGTTTTCCTTTCTAATGAAGACAAAAAGACAACTGATGGTAGGAAGCAAAACACACCCTTATTTGAAAGGAAAAGAAACTTGAAAACCATGTAGGAAGAAAAGAGGATGAAAAAATGGCTAATAAGAAAATTTTTAACTCTAGTGCTTCTATAAAAATGAACGAAGAAAACCCAATGAAAATAAAAATTTCAAATGTAGAAGATGAAAAAAGTTATGTTTTAAAAAAAATAAAAACTCTCAATGCAACTGAAAAGAAGATGAGAAATAAATTACGTGTTCACAAACTAAATCGCATACCATTATCCCCCTTCAATTTCCAATACTTCTGACTCAATAAAAGTAAACAACCGAAAAAGGAAACTTAGAGTGGAAAAATTATGTTTGATTTAAAAGAAGGGGAAGCTAAAAGGAAGAAAGTGATGACCTAACGAAAGAGTATTAGGAAACTAATCACTATAATGAAATGAAAAGAGAAAGTGATTTATTAGGGAATACAACACAAAGAAGGTCTAAAACATTTAGGACAGTAAAACAATGATAATGAAAATAAAGTTTGTCAAGTCTCTTCAAAATATGATAAATTTTCATAACCAATAATATTTATAACCAAATTATTCACATAAAATTAATTTACTTAGAATTTTTCACTAGTTCTTTGTGTAAGATCCTATTTTACTAATTTTACGTCATGGTTGACTTGTGCTATGCATATCTTTTGTGTTTTTATCTTCTTTAAATGATTTTGGTACAGGTTTTAACTGTTAGTCATGTGTGTGGTCCAGAAGTCATATGACACCGAAATCAAACAACCCCAAGCATCTCAATAGTTTCAAAAGGACTCAAAATACGCTAATAGCTTACAAAACTACATTATTATAAAATGGGCCACCTGCTACCGTAACACTTAACATATCGATGGTGTCAAGCGAGAGTGTAACTGAGAAAAGGGCAAATGATTCAACAAATAAAAGATAATAATATTACATCATGAGCCAATTTATTATATCATTAAGCTACGTGGTTTTCAAGAACTGTACTATATTTCTTATTCTCATGCCTATAATGGTTGTTGTTCTAATAGAGAAGCTTGCTGTTAATTTTTATGATACTTTTGGGCAATCTCTTACTTGTGTCCCTCTAACTAATTAGATGATTAACTAAACATATTGGGGCCTTGTCTTACTTGTCATACAATGTTGTGCTTGACTCTACTAATCAGGAAGTCATTACTTCAAAACTATGAAATTATTAAGAGTTGAACTACCAAATGTTAACAGATTCACTATTTTAGGGAATAAGATTTCGCAATTAAAATTTGGAGGAACAAAATCGAAGAATTGGCAAATTTAAGGGACAAAAAGTCTAATTAAGCCAAAAAAGTGTTTTCAAAATAATCTATTTTTATTAAAATTCTCTTGATATATAGTAAGAATCAAAACAACATTTGAATTTATTGCAATAACATAGTTTTAAAGACATGATAGTAAGAAAGTAAACAGTTTTCATATAAACTTAAGACTATAACATAATATTTTTATTATTTTCAAAGTAAGTCAACCACCAATTTGAAAAAAAAATAATTTATTATATTTTCATAACCTCAGTGCCTCTTTAAACTTTGTAACTACGTCTTTAATCGTTTGTGGACCCTTGACGCTAGTCCCATGAGCTAACTCATCTAAACTTTTCCATTTCAACAAAAAGTAATGTATACATCCAATCTAGTAACCCCTTCCATCCGAAAAGATATTTATATAATCAGTAAACCCCCCTTTTTAAATCTTATCTTATACCTTTATGCGTTTCTTTTTATGTCATTACAATATTATGCTTTTACAGTAACATTTAAGATAGTTTATGTTATAATTTGATCCACTCATTTCATATGATTTACAATATTGTTCATTATTCTTGTAATCTTTTGTTTGCCAATCTAATATAATCAATTTCTATTTTTTCATTGTTAATGAACTTTTTGAAAAGCATTGTTTCAATGTTATTATCAATTTCATAACATGGCAATCTCAGTGGTTTATATTATTCTATTATATATTTATTTTAGTTTAACAATGTCTTGTTTGTTCTTCATCATCTTTGAATATTTTTTATATAATATCATTATAATTAATAATCTTTCAAAACATATTGTTATACCATATAAAGATACAATAGAATCATATAAATATTTAAAAGTTCTATGCTAGTTTTTGTTATTCTTGATCAAAATTAATGTCCTGTTTATTTATTATTGAAATGTTATTTGATTAATGTTACTCTTATCCTTGCTTCATAAAGATTATCGAATTATGTTTAACAAATTCTTATCAAGATGGTGGAGTTGATTTGTTGCCGAAAATATTTGTACTATGTATGGCAGCAAACTGTGTATCTATTAAAAAAAACTTCGTAGAGCCTTGTAAATTTGATGATAAAAAAGGTTTCCGCAGCCGGGATTCGAACCTGAAATTCATCATCAGAATTTACTTGGTGTGCTACTGCGAACATTTGGATATAGATTGCTGGATAAATGTTATATATAAACGACATCTCTGATCGCGTCCTTTGCTACTTTCTGATCTCTCTTATCAGCTTTACGTTACATATTTGTTAGTTTAATAAAATGTCACCATAAACCATTATTTTTTATTTTCATGAAATTTATTCTACATATTTGTATATATAAGACAATACTAGTTGCCTTTGTCTGACCTTACTTTCCATCCTATTTTTTTACTTTGTATCATTTTCGTTTTCCTTCCTAATGAAGACAAAAAGACAACTAATGGTAGGAAGCAAAACACACCCTCATTTGACAGAAAAGAAACTTGAAAACCATGTAGGAAGAAAAGAGGATGAAAAAATGGCTAATAAGAAAGTTTTTAACTCTAGTGCTTCCATAAAAATGAATGAAGAAAACCCAATAAAAATAAAAATTTCAAATGTAGAAGACGAAGAAAGTTATGTTTTAAAAAAAAACAAAAAATCTCAATGCAACTGAAAAGAAGATAAGAAATAAATTACGTGTTCATAAACTAAATCGTATACCATTATCCCCCTTCAATTTCCAATACTTCTGACTCAATAAAAGGAAACAACCGAAAAAGGAAACTTAGAGTGGAAAAATTGTGTTTGATTTAAAAGAATGTATAAAAATAAGGGGAAGCTAAAAGGAAGAAACTGATGACCTAATAAAAGAGTATTAGGAAACTAATCACCATAATAAAATGAAAAGAGAAAGTGATTTATTAGGGAACACTTAACAGAAAACGGTCTAAAACATTAGAATTAGGACAGTAAAACAATGATAATGAAAATAAAGTTTGTCAAGTCTCTTCAAAATATGATAAATTTTCATAACCAATAATATTTATAACCAAATTATTCACATAAAATTAATTTACTTAGAATTTTTCACTAGTTCTTTGTGTAAGATCCTATTTTACTAATTTTATGACATGGTTGACTTGCGCTATGCATATCTTTTGTGTTTTTATCTTCTTTAAATGATTTTGGCACAGCTTTTAACTGTTAGTCATGTGTGTGGACCAGAAGTCATATGACACCGAAATCAAACAACCCCAAGCATCTCAATAGCTTCAAAATGACTCCAAATACGCTAATAGCTTACAAAACTACATTATTATAAAATGGGCCACTTGCTACCGTAACACTTAATATATCGGTGGTGACGAGCGAGAGTGTAACCGAGAAAAGGGAAAATGATTAAACAAATAAAGGATAACAATTAATATTACATCATGAGCCAATTTATTATATCATTAAGTTACATTATTTTCAAGATATGTACTATATTTCTTATTCTCGTGCCTATAATGGTTTTTGTTCTAATAGAGAAGCTTGCTATTAATTTTTATGATACTTTTGGGCAATCTCTTACTTGTGTCCCTCCAACTAATTAGATCATTAACTAAACATATTGGGGCCTTGTCTTGCTTGTCATACAATGTTATGCTTGACTCTACTAATCAGGAAGTCATTACTTCAAAACTATGAAATTATTAAGAGTTGAACTACCAAATGTTAACAGATTCACTATTTTAGAGAATAAGATTTCACAATTAAAATTTGGAGGAACAAAATCGAACAATTGGCAAATTTAAGGGACAAAAAGTCTAATTAAGCCAAAAAAGTGTTTTCAAAATAATCTATTTTTATTAAAATGCTCTTGATTTGAATTTATTGCAATAACATAGTTTTAAAGACATGATAGTAAAAAAGTAAATAGTTTTCATACAAACTTAAGACTATAACATAATATTTTTATTATTTTCAAAGTAAGTCAACCACGAATTTGAAAAAAAATAATTTTTTATATTTTTATAACCTTAGTGCCTCTTTAAACTTTGTAGCTATGTCTTTAATCGTTTGTGGACCCTTGATGCTAGTCCCATGAGCTAACTCATCTAAACTTTTCCATTTCAACAAAAAGTAATGTATACATCGAATCTTGTAACCCCTCTTTTTAAATCTTATCTTATACCTTTATGAGTTTCTTTTTATGTCATTACAATATAATGCTTTTACAATAACATTTATGATAGTTTATGTTATAATTTAATTCACTCATTTCATATGATTTACAATATTGTTCATTATTTTTTTCATCTTTTGTTTGCCAATCTAATATAATCAATTTCTATTTTTTTTATTGTTGATGAACTTTTTAAAAAGCATCGTTTCAATGTTATTATCAATTTCATAACATGGCAATATGAGTGGTTTATATTATTCTATTATATATTTATTTTAGTTTAACAATGTCTTGTTTGTTCTTCATCATCTTTAAATATTTTTTATATAATATCAGTATAACTATTAATCTTTCAAAACATATTGTTATACCATATAAAGATACAATATAATCATATAAATATTTAAAAGTTGTATGCTAGTTTCTATTATTCTTGATCAAAATTATTGTCATATTTATTTATTATTGAAATGTTATTTGATTAATGTTATTCTTATCCTTGCTTCATAAAGATTATCCTTTTAAGTTTAACAAATTCTTATCAAGATGGTAGAGTTGATTTGTTGCTGAAAATATTTTTACTATGTATAGCAGCAAACTGTGTATCTATTAAAAAAACTTCGTAGAGCCGTGTAAATTTGATGATAAAAAAGGTTTCCGCAACCGGGATTCAAACCCGGAATTCATCATCAGAATTTACCTGGTGTGCTACTGCGGAAATTTTGAAATGAATTGCTGGATAACTGTTATATAAAAATGACATCTCTGATCCCGTCCTTTGCTACTTTCTGATTTCTCTTTTTGGCTTTACGTTACATATCTACTAGTTTAATAAAACGTCACCATAAACCATTATTTTTTATTTACATGAAATTTCTTCTACATATTTGTATATATAAGACAATACTAGTTGCCTTTCCATCCTATTTTTTTACTTTGTATTATTTTTGTTTTCCTTTCTAATGAAAACAAAAAGACAATTAATCATTTGATAGGAAAAGAAACTTCAAAACCATGTAGGAAGAAAAGAGGATGAAGAAAATGGCTAATAAGAAAGTTTTTAACTCTAGTGCTTGGACAAAAATGAAAGTAGAAAACCCCATGAAAATAAAAATTTCAAATGTAGAAGATGAAGAAAGTTATGTTTTAAAAAAATAAAAAATCTCAATGCAACTGAAAAGAAGATAAGAAATAAATTACGTGTTCACAAACTAAATCGCATACCATTATCCCCCTTCAATTTCCAATACTTCTGACTCAATAAAAGGACACAACAGAAAAAGGAAACTTAGAATGGAAAAATTGCGTTTGATTTAAAAGAATGTATAAAAATAAGGGGAAGCTGAAAAGAAGAAGCTGATAACCAAATAAAAGAGTATTAGGAAACTAATCACCGTAAAAAAATGAAAAGAGGAAGTGATTTATTAGGGAATACTGCACAGAAAACGGTCTAAAACATTAGAATAAGGACATTAAAACAATGATAATGTAAATAAAGTTTGTCAAGTCTCCTCAAAATTTGATAAATTGTCATAACAAATAATATTTATAACCAAATCATTCACATAAAATTAATTTACTTAGAATTTTTCACTAGTTCTTTGTGTAAAATCCTATTTTACTAATTTTACGACATGAATAACTTGTGCTATACATATCTTTTGTGATTTTATCTTTATTTTTAAATGATTTAGGCACCGCTTTTAACTGTTAGTAATGTGTGTGGTCCAGAAGTCATATGACACCGAAATCAAACAACCCCAAGCATCTCAATAGTTTCAAAATGACTCCAAATACGCTAATAGCTTACAAAACTACATTATTATAAAATGGGCCACTTGCTACCGTAACACTTAACATATCGATGGTGTCAAGCGAGAGTGTAACTGAGAAAAGGGCAAATGATAAAACAAATAAAAGATAACAATATTACATCATGAGCCAATTTATTATATCATTAAGTTACATTGTTTTCAAGAACTGTCCTATATTTCTTAATCTCGTGCCTATAATGGTTGTTGTTCTAATAGAGAAGCGTGCTGTTAATTTTTATGATACTTTTGGGCAATCTCTTACTTGTGTCCCTTCAACTAATTAGATCATTCACTAAACATATTGGGGCCTTGTCTTGCTTGTCATACAAAGTTGTGGTTGACTCTACTAATCGGTAGTCATTACTTCAAAACTATGAAATTATTAAGAGTTGAACTACCAAATGTTAACAGATTCACTATTTTAGCGAATAAGATTTCACAATTAAAATTTGGAGGAACAAATTCGAAGAATTGGAAAATTTGAGGGTCAAAAAGTCTAATTAAGCTAAAAAAGTGTTTTCAAAATAATCTATTTTTATTAAAATGCTCTTGATATATAGTAAAAATCAAAACAATATTTGAATTTATTGCAATAACATAGTTTTAAAGACATGATAGTAAAAAAGTAAACAGTTTTCATATGAACTTAAGACTATAACATAATATTTTTATTATTTTCAAAGTAAGTCAACCACAAATTTGAAAAAAAAAGTTTATTATATTTTCATAACCTCAGTGCCTCTTTAAACTTTATAACTACGTCTTTAATCATTTTTGGACCCTTGATGCTAGTCCCATGAGCTAACTCATCTAAACTTTTCCATTTCAACAAAAAGTAATATATGCATCCAATCTAGTAACCCCTTCCATCCGAAAAGATATTTATATCCCCTCTTTTTAAATCTTATCTTATACCTTTATGAGTTTCTTTTTATGTCATTAGAATATTATGCTTTTACAATAACATTTATGATAGTTTATGTTATAATTTAATTCCCTCATTTCATATGATTTACAATATTGTTCATTATTTTTTTAATCTTTTGTTTGCCAATCTAATATAATCAATTTCTATTTTTTTTATTGTTGATGAACTTTTTAAAAAGCATCGTTTCAATGTTATTATCAATTTCATAACATGGCAATCTGAGTGGTTTATATTATTCTATTATATATTTATTTTAGTTTAACAATGTCTTGTTTGTTCTTCATCATCTTTAAATATTTTTTATATAATATGAGTATAACTAATAATATTTCAAAACATATTGTTATACCATATAAAGATACAATAGAATCATATAAATATTTGAAAGTTGTATGCTAGTTGTAACATCCTGAATTTTAAAATAGAGGATTAATTAAGGAAAATAAATATTAACAAGTTGAATATGAATTGTTTAATGTCCCAATAAATTGAAATTAACTAAATTAAGATTTTTGGGGGCTGTTGGTAATTTATGGAGACCGGTTAAGCCAAAAATAAGCCCGGTTGAAATATGGGTGTCAGAGCAAGTATCTCAGAATGAGATGATATTGGTCAAGGGTGTAGAGAATAATATTGGGGATCCGAATATACATTTGGGATAATTTTTGGATGAAGTATTGAGCCTAAATGAAGAGCCTGTTAGTAACAAAAATGATGAATTTTAATAAATGAAACTAAAAATAAAGCAAAAGCCCAAATTCCTTTCTTTCTCCATGCTGGCTTCTTCCATTATTGTGGAAACATTCTTCTTCATCTTACTCTTCATTTCTTCCTCCATTCTTCTTCTCTTCTTTTCCCAAAAAACTCCAGCCAAGGTGGTGACTCTCTTCTCCATTTTCGTAGAGGAAGTTTGAAAGCTTGGAGTTCCTCATTTCTTCTTCCTCTCATTTTTGTGTTATCTCTCTTCCTCTTTTGAACCCATTTCATTTTGGGTGTGAGGTAAGTCCTTTCACCATTTTTGGAATGGATTGATGATGATATTATGGGGTACTATGATTTGGAGAGGAGATGCATGTGCATGGGTGCTTATTAGAGCATTTAATGCTCATGCCCTAGAATGGGTCATCATAAATGTGTGTATTTATGAAGAGATAATGGTAGTTGGTGCATTAATAATGGCAGAGAATGAGGATTCATGATGTATTAATGATTGTGGATGGGTTTTGGAGGAAACCCTAACCTTGAAGTTGGGGGAAAATATCTAATGTTAGTTTAAAAATGTGTTTTATGGAGAAATATATGACATTGAAAGATATGAATGTTGGTGGAAGAAGTTTTATGAAGATTGGGGATAGGGTTGTCTTGTAACCCTTGGATTTAATGATGGTGGCTTAATGGGAAGGAATTCCCGAAGCCTAATAAAGAATAAAAATGATATCTACAACATGTTTAACACATGTTGTAAAATTATAAATAAGAATATGACTAAATGGAGTTGAATTGATAATTTGAGTAGTTGTTTGATTAAGGTTTTACATGAATGTGAATGTAGGACCGATTCCGAACGACGAGGCGGGAGCATCTTATCAATCGGAGTTCTTCTCTTGAGGTAGGAGAGGAGTCTAAGTTCTAAATGCATGAATTTGAATGTTATTTGATTGTGGTATGTAGTGTTATGCATGTTAGCCTTGCTTGAATGTTGTGAGAAATGATGATATATGTTGTGATATAGACAATGTGTTTGGCAACATGCTTTTGTGCATTTAGAATATTCATGGTATGTTATGTGAAGTTGTGTAGTGAACAGTGATATGATGATAAGCTGTATTTACCATGATTACGATATGAATGTTGATGTTATTTGTTGAGATTGAGAATAAGGAGAATGCCACCCAAAGAGTTAAACTATTATGAATAATTAATGTTAATGAAAGCCTTGTGGTGATGTTGATAATGGAGTTGATGACGTTGGAAGATGAGTGGCATGTATAGGATGCATAAAGTGAGGAATGCATATGACTTCATTTGCATCCATGGCATACTGCATAGCTGCTGGTGTTGGAATTTTAGGGGATTCCCCTGGTTGGCCCAGTGGGAGGGCGGCTCGGTGCACGAGCATGATATATTTCCCCTGTGACTTGGTGTATAAGTCACGAAGCTGCCCATGTTGTGCTTCAGGGAGCCACATGTGGTTGACCCTTGTGGGGGGTGGCTCTTGCGGAGCAGGTGTCCCCGGTGGTCCTTGAGATCACAGCTGCCATAATATAATTTGTTGTTGGCCCGCAACACCATATGTTGAATATGTTGTATACCGCGGTCATGGTGAAAATGACCAGGTGTTGCAGGATGGGCGATGCGGTTTGGTACCAGTAAAACTATTGGTGAATACATGCAATTTAAAGAATAAGTGTAAACATTTTACTACTGCAGTAGGGGTGTGGTTAAAGGACCATACTTGAATCCCACAGTTGGTGTTGAATTTCCCACAGTCAGATCTGCAATTGTTGAAATATTCCTTATGCATATGCATTAGTTAAGAGCATTTTCATATAGAAGGAAGTATGCCAAGCTGGTGAGATGTGATGATGATTGTGTGAGGTGGTAAAAATATATTTGAGACAACATAAAAGATATGAATACTAGTTAAAAGTTATGTGACAATTCAATGGGTGAATAATATGATTATGTATATGCGTGTGTGCTTTGTATAAAATTGTGTTGGTATATGGTATGGTGATTATTTTCGATGTGTAAAGTGTACATGTATGGATGCCTATATGCATAATCACTTGGTATTCATATTCATACCTTTGGAATGTGGACTCACTCTCCCATGTTGTCAATTTTAGACTTGTGATGCAGGGCATTCATGGGAAGAGTAAGATTTTGAAGTATACTTATGGCTGTGGAGGTAATTAGTGTATAGGGAGCGCCTTGGCCGGCGATATACGTAAAAATATCTATTTTATGTAGCAGGAGATGTAATGAATGATTGTTTTAGAAGTTTTCATGATAGATGATTTTGGAGGGTCATGGAGGAAAATGAGAAATTGTATGTGTATCTCATTTTCATTTGTGACCTAAAGTATGTATGAAGGATTCATTTATATTGGAATTTTCCTATATGTTGATGAATGAATGAAGAATTGTATTTGAATGTCGATTTTATTAAGTTAAGGAGATGGAGAATTGATTTTCATATGTTTGATGAGTTGAATGGAAAATTGATGAGTAAGATGATGTAGAACAAGTTTTAAATGACTCATAGGATGTTTGAGATGTAGTGAATCCTGGTAAAATAGATGGAATTCAATTTTAGTAGGTTGTGTTGTGCAAGTTTCGAGTTCTGCATGATGTCTGATGATTTCGCTCAGGCGAGGTGGATTCTCGCCCGAGCGAGAGCCCCACCTGTTTGGAAATTGGCTTTTGGGCAATTCTCGCTTAGGCGAGGGGAAATCTCGTTCAAGCGAGATTGTCCCAGTATCAGTGTTTAGATACTGGAGGAAATTCACCCAGGCGAATGGGGCCTCGCCCGAGCGAGGGAGAAAGGAATTAGCTACTGGACAAAATCCGCCCGAGCGAAGGATCTTGGGGGATGGTATTCGCCCAGGCAAGATGATCGAATGGTGAATGGGTGAGCTCCTGATCAAATTCTGTCCGAATGGGAGTTTTTGAAAACAATTTAAGTTGTGGGGAATTTCTGAGTGAAATTCCGAGTGACCTATGTCCGAGTCATGACCTTCCGAGTGAGAAAGTGGATTTAATCTGAGTAAGAAGGCTCTTGAGTATGATGATCTGGGTAGTGAAGTCCCGAGTGGGAGTTTCCGAGTCCAGTATAATCTGTTCCGAGTGGTGAGCCTTCGAATGTGGAACTCCGAGTGGGAGGACACCGAGTGGAGGTACTTGGTGCGAGTTTGTCTAGAAGTGCACTGGAATAACTCCGTGTGAGTGACAAAGAAAGGAGGTCAGTGTTGGGAATGAGATGCCGAGTGAGTGACCAATTAGGTGGTGAGTCGGTCTTTGGAATGTTTTACCGAGTGGAACCCCGTGTGAGCGAAGACTCGGATTCGGAATGAATTTACCGAGTGAAAGTCTGAGTGAGAGAGGACTTGGTCTGGACTGATCTTACCAAGTGGAGGCCTGAGTGAATGGTGGGTCGATCAGGATTATCTTGTTGAGTGGAAAATCCGAGTGCTAGGAGTCAGTTTCGGATGGACTCTACCGAGTGAAAACCTGAGTGTTGGGAGTCAGTTTCGGAGAGGTTTTGCTGAGTGAAAACCCAAGTGTTGGGGAGCCTTATTGAACGAGTGGGTAGTATTGTTACCGGTCGCGTTTCGCTTAAGCGAATGGCTTCGGTGGAAGTGCTCGCTCAAGCGAGTCGGTATTGCATTTGATTCTGGACAAATTTCGCCCCTGTTCGCTGGCTTCGCCCAAGCGAGGCTTGTGTCTCGCTCAAACGAGTCAGACTTCACTCGAACGAGATGACCCCCTGTAACTCCATTTCTCTTTTCGCTCTGCCACTCCTGTAACGCCCAAAAATGCATTATCCAAATTGATTTCTCTTCTTTTTTCACTGAAACATGAACCCACATTATTTTATGGGTACCTTAAGTGCAAAATTGGGTCTATTAATTCCCCAGTGGTCGGTTTCTTAAAATATAATCACATTTCATTCATGTACTCAATTTTCCTTCCGCTGATTTAATTGAGGAACTTTTCTTAAAGTTAATTCTCTTAACTTACCTTCTCATATCTTCACATATGAGACAGGTCTCTGATAGGTTCAGGGAATTGAATAAATAGCTGCACCACTTGTAACCATCATGAATTGATTACATTAAAATCGTGAAAAAATTTACCTAGATTTTTGGGGTGTCTCACTAGTTTCTGTTATTCTTGATCAAAATTAATGTCATATTTATTTATTATTGAAATGTTATTTGATTAATGTTATTCTTATCCTTGCTTCATAAAGATTATCCTTTTAAGTTTAACAAATTCTTATCAAGATGGTGGAGTTGATTTGTTGCCGAAAATATTTTTACTATGTATAGCAGAAAACTGTGTATCTATTAAAAAAAAACTTCGTAGAGCCGTGTAAATTTTATGATAAAAAAGGTTTCCGCAGCCGGGATTTGAACCCGGAATTCATCATCAGAATTTACCTGGTGTGCTACAGCGGAAATTTGGAAATGGATTGCTGGATAACTGTTATATATAAATGACATCTCTGATCTCGTCCTTTGCTACTTTCTGATTTCTCTTATCGGCTTTACGTTACATATCTACTAGTTTAATAAAATGTCACTATAAACCATTATTTTTTATTTACATGAAATTTCTTCTACATATTTGTATATATAAGACAATACTAGTTGCCTTTCCATCCTATTTTTTTACTTTGTATTATTTTCATTTTCCTTTCTAATGAAAACAAAAAGACAATTAATCATTTGATAGGAAAAGAAACTTGAAAACCATGTAGGAAGAAAAGAGGATGAAGAAAATGGCTAATAAGAAAGTTTTTAACTCTAGTGCTTGGACAAAAATGAAAGTAGAAAACCCCATGAAAATAAAAATTTCAAATGTAGAAGACGAAGAAAGTTATGTTTTAAAAAAAATAAAAAATCTCAATGCAACTGAAAAGAAGATAAGAAATAAATTACGTGTTCACAAACTAAATCGCATACCATTATCCCCCTTCAATTTCCAATACTTCTGACTCAATAAAAGCAAACAGCAGAAAAAGGAAACTTAGAATGGAAAAATTATGTTTGATTTAAAAGAATTTATAAAAATAAGGGGAAGCTGAAAAGAAGAAGCTGATAACCAAATAAAAGAGTACTAGGAAACTAATCACCGTAAAAAAATGAAAAGAGGAAGTGATTTATTAGGGAATACTGCACAGAAAACGGTCTAAAACATTAGAATAAGGACATTAAAACAATGATAATGTAAATAAAGTTTGTCAAGTCTCCTGAAAATTTGATAAATTTTCATAACAAATAATATTTATAACCAAATCATTCACATAAAATTGATTTACTTAGAAATTTTCACTAGTTCTTTGTGTAAGATCCTATTTTACAAATTTTATGACATGGTTGACTGTTGTTGTGCCTATCTTTTGTGTTTTTAACTTTATTTTTTAAATGGTTTAGGCACTGCTTTTAACTGTTAGTAATATGTGTGGTCCAAAAGTCATATGACACTGAAATCAAACAACCCAAGCATCTCAATAGTTTCAAAACGACTCCAAATACGCTAATAGCTTACAAAACTACATTATTATAAAATGGGCCACTTGCTACCGTAACACTTAACATATCGATGGTGTCAGGCGAGAGTGTAACTGAGAAAAGGGCAAATGATTAAAGAAATTAAAGATAACAATATTACATCATGAGCCAATCTATTATATCATTAAGCTACATGGTTTTCAAGAACTGTACTATATTTCTTATTCTCGTGCCTATAATGGTTGTTGTTCTAATAGAGAAGCTTGCTGTTAATTTTTATGATACTTTTGGGCAATCTCTTACTTGTGTCCCTCCAACTAATTAGATCATTAACTAAACATAATGGGGCCTTGTCTTACTTGTCATACAAAGTTATGGTTGACTCTGCTAATCAGGTAGTCATTACTTCAAAACTATAAAATTATTAAGAGTTGAATTACCAAATGTTAACAGATTCACTATTTTAGGGAATAAGATTTCACAATTAAAATTTGGAGGAACAAAATCGAAGAATTGGCAAATTTAAGGGACAAAAAGTCTAATTAAGCCAAAAAAGTGTTTTTAAAATAATCTATTTTTATTAAAATGCTCTTGATATATAGTAAGAATCAAAACAACATTTGAATTTATTGCAATAACATAGTTTTAAAGACATGATAGTAAGAAAGTAAACAGTTTTCATATAAACTTAAGACTATAACATAATATTTTTATTATTTTCAAAGTAAGTCAACCACAAATTTGAAAAAAAAAATAATTTATTATATTTTCATAACCTCAGTGCCTCTTTAAACTTTGTAACGACGTCTTTAATCATTTGTGGACACTTGATGCTAGTCCAATGGGCTAACTCATCTAAACTTTTCCATTTCAACAAAAAGTAATGTATGCATCCAATCTAGTAACCCCTTCCATCCGAAGAGATATTTATATAATTAGTAAACCCCTCTTTTTAAATCTTATCTTATACCTTTATGAGTTTCTTTTTATGTCATTACAATATTATGCTTTTACAGTAACATTTAAGATAGTTTATGTTATAATTTAATACACTCATTTCATATGATTTACAATATTGTTCATTATTTTTGTAATCTTTTGTTTGCCAATCTAATATAATCAATTTTTATTTTTTTATTGTTCATGAACTTTTTAAAAAGCATCGTTTCAATCTTATTATCAATTTCATAACATGGCAATCTCAGTGGTTTATATTATTCTATTATATATTTATTTTAGTTTAACAATGTCTTGTTTTTTCTTCACCATCTTTAAATATTTTTTATATAATATCATTATAATTAATAATCTTTCAAAACATATTGTTATACCATATAAAGATACAATAGAATCATATAAATATTTACAAGTTCTATGCTAGTTTTGGTTATTCTTGATCAAAATTAATGTCATATTTATTAATTATTGAAATGTTATTTGATTAATGTTACTCTTATCCTTGCTTCATAAATATTATCCAATTAAGTTTAACAAATTCTTATCAAGATGGTGGAGTTGATTTGTTGCTGAAAATATTTTTACTATGTATAGCAGCAAACTGTGTATCTATTAAAAAACACTTCGTAGAGCCTTGTAAATTTGATGATAAAAAAGGTTTCCGCAGCCGGGATTCAAACCCGAAATTCATCATCAAAATTTACCTGGTGTGCTACTGCGGACATTTGGATATAGATTGCTGGATAAATGTTATATATAAACAACGTCTCTGATCCCGTCCTTTGCTACTTTCTGATCTCTCTTATCAGCTTTACGTTACATATCTACTAGTTTAATAAAATGTCACCACAAACCATTATTTTTTATTTACATGAAATTTCTTCTACATATTTGTATATATAAGACAATACTAGCTGCCTTTGTCTGACCTTACTTTCTATCCTATTTTTTTACTTTGTATCATTTTCATTTTCCTTTCTAATGAAGACAAAAAGACAACTAATGGTAGGAAGCAAAACACACCCTTATTTGATAGGAAAAGAAACTTGAAAACCATGTAGGAAGAAAAGAGGATGAAAAAAATGGCTAATAAGAAAGTTTTTAACTCTAGTGCTTCCATAAAAGTGAACGAAGGAAACCCAATGAAAATAAAAATTTCAAATGTAGAAGACGAAGAAAGTTATGTTTTAAAAAAAACAAAAAATCTCAATGCAACTGAAAAGAAGATAAGAAATAAATTGTGTGTTCACAAACTAAATCGCATACCATTATCCCCCTTCAATTTCCAATACTTCTGAATCAATAAAAGGAAACAACTGAAAAAGGAAACTTAGAGTGGAAACATTGTGTTTGAATTAAAAGAATGTATAAAAATAAGGGGAAGCTAAAAGGAAGAAACTGATGGCCTAAGGAAAGAGTATTAGGAAACTAATCACCATAATGAAATGAAAAGAGAAAGTGATTTATTAGGGAATACTGCATAAAAAATGGTCTAAAACATTAGAATTAGGACAGTAAAACAATGATAATGAAAATAAAGTTTATCAAGTCTCTTCAAAATATGATAAATTTTCATAACCAATAATATTTATAACCAAATTATTCACATAAAATTAATTTACTTATAATTTTTCACTAGTTCTTTGTGTAAGATCCTATTTTACTAATTTTACGACATGGTTGACTTGTGCTATGCATATCTTTTGTTTTTTTATCTTCTTTAAATGATTTTGGTACAGGTTTTAACTGTTAGTCATGTGTGTGGTCCAGAAGTCATATGACACTGAAATCAAACAACCCCAAGCATCTCAATAGTTTCAAAATGACTCCAAATACGCTAATAGCTTACAAAACTATATTATTATAAAATGGGCCACTTGCTACCGTAACACTTAACATATCGATGGTGTCAGGCGAGAGTGTAACTGAGAAAAGGGCAAATGATTAAACAAATAAAAGATAACAATATTACATCATGAGCTAATTTATTATATCATTAAGCTACGTGGTTTTCAAGAACTGTACTATATTTCTTATTCTCGTGCCTATAATGGTTGTTGTTCTAATAGAGAAGCTTGCTGTTAATTTTTATGATACTTTTGGGCAATCTCTTACTTGTGTCCCTCCAACTAATTAGATCATTAACTAAACATATTGGGGCCTTGTCTTGCTTGTCATATGATGTTGTGCTTGACTCTACTAATCAGGAAGTCATTACTTCAAAACTATGAAATTATTAAGAGTTGAACTACCAAATGTTAACAGATTCACTATTTTAGGGAATAAGATTTCACAATTAAAATTTGGAGGAACAAAATCGAAGAATTGGCAAATTTAAGGGACAAAAAGTCTAATTAAGCGAAAAAAGTGTTTTCAAAATAATCTATTTTTATTAAAATGCTCTTGATATATAGTAAGAATCAAAACAACATTTGAATTTATTGCAATAACATAGTTTTAAAGACATGATAGTAAGAAAGTAAACAGTTTTCATATAAACTTAAGACTATAACATAATATTTTTATTATTTTCAAAGTACGTCAACCACAAATTTGAAAAAAAAATAATTTATTATATTTTCATAACCTCAGTGCCTCTTTAAACTTTGTAACGATGTCTTTAATCATTTGTGGACACTTGATGCTAGTCCAATGGGCTAACTCATCTAAACTTTTCCATTTCAATAAAAAGTAATGTATGCATCCAATCTAGTCACCCCTTCCATCCGAAGAGATATTTATATAATTAGTAAACCCCTCTTTTTAAATCTTATCTTATACCTTTATGAGTTTCTTTTTATGTCATTACAATATTATGCTTTTACAGTAACATTTAAGATAGTTTATGTTATAATTTAATACACTCATTTCATATGATTTACAATATTGTTCATTATTTTTGTAATCTTTTGTTTGCCAATCTAATATAATCAATTTCTATTTTTTATTGTTCATGAACTTTTTAAAAAGCATCGTTTCAATCTTATTATCAATTTCATAACATGGCAATCTCAGTGGTTTATATTATTCTATTATATATTTATTTTAGTTTAACAATGTCTTATTTTTTCTTCACCATCTTTAAATGTTTTTTATATAATATCATTATAATTAATAATCTTTCAAAACATATTGTTATACCATATAAAGATACAATAGAATCATATAAATATTTGCAAGTTCTATGCTAGTTTTGGTTATTCTTGATCAAAATTAATGTCATATTTATTAATTATTGAAATGTTATTTGATTAATGTTACTCTTATCCTTGCTTCATAAAGATTATCCAATTAAGTTTAACAAATTCTTATCAAGATGGTGGAGTTGATTTGTTGCCGAAAATATTTTTACTATGTATAGCAACAAACTGTGTATCTATTAAAAAACACTTCGTAGAGCCTTGTAAATTTGATGATAAAAAAGGTTTCCGCAGCCGGGATTCGAACCCGAAATTCATCATCAAAATTTACCTGGTGTGCTACTGCGGACATTTGGATATAGATTGCTGGATAAATGTTATATATAAACGACGTCTCTGATCCCGCCTTTGCTACTTTCTAATCTCTCTTATCGGCTTTACGTTACATATCTACTAGTTTAATAAAATGTCACCACAAACCATTATTTTTTATTTATATGAAATTTCTTCTACATATTTGTACATATAAGACAATACTAGTTGCCTTTGTCTGACCTTACTTTCTATCCTATTTTTTTACTTTGTATCATTTTCGTTTTCCTTTCTAATGAAGACAAAAAGACAACTAATGGTAGGAAGCAAAACACACCCTTATTTGATAGGAAATGAAACTTGAAAACCATGTAGGAAGAAAAGAGGATGAAAAAAATGGCTAATAAGAAAGTTTTTAACTCTAGTGCTTCCATAAAAGTGAACGAAGGAAACCCAATGAAAATAAAAATTTCAAATGTAGAAGACGAAGAAAGTTATGTTTTAAAAAAAACAAAAAATCTCAATGCAACTGAAAAGAAGATAAGAAATAAATTACGTGTTCACAAACTAAATCGCATACCATTATCCCCCTTCAATTTCCAATACTTCTGACTCAATAAAAGGAAACAACCGAAAAAGGAAACTTAGAGTGGAAAAATTGTGTTTGATTTAAAAGAATGTATAAAAATAAGGGGAACCTAAAAGGAAGAAACTGATGGCCTAAGGAAAGAGTATTAGGAAACTAATCACCATAATGAAATGAAAAGAGAAAGTGATTTATTAGGGAATACTGCATAAAAATGGTCTAACACATTAGAATTAGGACAGTAAAACAATGATAATGAAAATAAAGTTTGTCAAGTCTCTTCAAAATATAATAAATTTTCATAACCAATAATATTTATAACCAAATTATTCACATAAAATTAATTTACTTACAATTTTTCACTAGTTCTTTGTGTAAGATCCTATTTTACTAATTTTACGACATGGTTGACTTGTGCTATGCATATCTTTTGTGTTTTTATCTTCTTTAAATGATTTTGGCGCAGCTTTTAACTGTTAGTCATGTGTGTGGTCCAGAAGTCATATGACACCGAAATCAAACAACCCCAAGCCTCTCTATAGTTTCAAAACGACTCCAAATACGCTAATAGCTTACAAAACTATATTATTATAAAATGGGCCACTTGCTACCGTAACACTTAACATATCGATGGTGTCAGGCAAGAGTGTAACTGAGAAAAGGGCAAATGATTAAACAAATAAAAGATAACAATATTACATCATGAGCCAATTTATTATATCATTAAGCTACGTGGTTTTCAAGAACTGTACTATATTTCTTATTCTCGTGCCTATAATGGTTGTTGTTCTAATAGAGAAGCTTGCTGTTAATTTTTATGATACTTTTGGGCAATCTCTTACTTGTGTCCCTCCAACTAATTAGATCATTAACTAAACATATTGGGGCCTTGTCTTGCATGTCATACAATGTTGTGCTTGACTCTACTAATCAGGAAGTCATTACTTCAAAACTATAAAAGTATTAAGAGTTGAACTACCAAATGTTAACAGATTCACTATTTTAGGGAATAAGATTTCACAATTAAAATTTGGAGGAACAAAATCGAAGAATTGGCAAATTTAAGGGACAAAAAGTCTAATTAAGCCAAAAAAGTGTTTTCAAAATAATCTATTTTTATTAAAATGCTCTTGATATATAGTAAGAATCAAAACAACATTTGAATTTATTACAATAACATAGTTTTAAAGACATGATAGTAAGAAAGTAAGTAGTTTTCATATAAACTTAAGACTATAACATAATATTTTTATTATTTTCAAAGTAAGTTAACCAAAAATTTTAAAAAAAAAATAATTTATTATATTTTCATAACCTCAGTGCCTCTTTAAACTTTGTAACTACGTCTTTAATCGTTTGTGGACCCTTGATGCTAGTCCCATGAGCTAACTCATCTAAACTTTTCCATTTCAACAAAAAGTGATGTATGCATCCAATCTAGTAACCACTTCCATCCGAAAAGATATTTATATAATTAGTAAACCCCTCTTTTTAAATCTTATCTTATACCTTTATGAGTTTCTTTTTATGTCATTACAATATTATGCTTTTACAGTAACATTTAAGATAGTTTATGTTATAATTTAATACACTCATTTCATATGATTTATAATATTGTTCATTATTTTTGTAATCTTTTGTTTGCCAATCTAATATAATCAATTTCTATTTTTTTATTGTTGATGAACTTTTTAAAAAGCATCGTTTCAATGTTATTATCAATTTCATAACATGGCAATCTCAATGGTTTATATTATTCTATTATATATTTATTTTACTTTAACAATGTCTTGTTTGTTCTTCATCATCTTTAAATATTTTTTATATAATATCATTATATTTAATAATCTTTCAAAACATATTGTTATACCATATAAAGATACAATAGAATCATATAAATATTTGAAAGTTCTATGCTAGTTTTTGTTATTCTTGATCAAAATTAATGTCATATTTATTTATTATTGAAATGTTATTTGATTAATGTTACTCTTATCCTTGCTTCATAAAGATTATCCAATTAAGTTTAACAAATTCTTATCAAGATGGTGGAGTTGATTTGTTGCCGAAAATATTTTTACTATGTATAGAAGCAAACTGTGTATCTATTAAAAAAAACTTCATAGAGCCCTGTAAATTTGATGATAAAAAAGGTTTCTACAGCCGGGATTTGAACCCGGAATTCATCATCAGAATTTACCTGGTGTGCTACTGCAGACATTTGGATATAGATTGCTGGATAAATGTTATATATAAACGACATCTCTTATCCCGTCCTTTGCTACTTTCTGATCTCTCTTATCTTTACGTTACATATCTACTAGTTTAATAAAATGTCACCACAAACCATTATTTTTTATTTACATGAAATTTCTTCAACATATTTATATATTTAAGACAATACTAGTTGCCTTTGTCTGACCTTAGTTTCCATCCTATTTTTTTACCTTGTATCATTTTCATTTTCCTTTCTAATGAAGACAAAAAGACAACTAATGGTCAGAAGCAAAACACACCCTCATTTGATAGGAAAAGAAACTTGAAAACCATGTAGGAAGAAAAGAGGATGAAAAATGGCTAATAAGAAAGTTTTTAACTCTAGTGCTTCCATAAAAATGAACGAAAAAACCTAATGAAAATAAGAATTTCAAATGTAAAAGACGAAGAAAGTTATGTTTTAAAAAAAAACAAAAAATCTCAATGCAACAGAAAAGAAGATAAGGAATAAATTACGTGTTCACAAACTAAATCGCATACCATTATCCCCCTTCATTTTCCAATACTTCTGACTCAATAAAAGGAAACAACTGAAAAAGGAAACTTAGAGTGGAAAAATTGTGTTTGATTTAAAAGAATGTATAAAAATAAGGGGAAACTAAAAGGAAGAAACTGATTAGGAAACTAATCACCATAATAAAATGAAAAGAGAAAGTGATATATTAGGGAATACTGCACAAAAAACGGTCTAAAACATTAGAATTAGGATAGTAAAACAATGATAATGAAAATAAAGTTTGTCAAGTGTCTTCAAAATATGATAAATTTTCATAACCAATAATATTTATAACCAAATTATTCACATAAAATTAATTTACTTACAATTTTTCACTAGTTCTTTATGTAAGATCCTATTTTACTAATTTTACGACATGGTTGACTTGTGCTATGCATATCTTTTGTGTTTTTATCTTCTTTAAATGATTTTGGCGCAGCTTTTAACTGTTACTCATGTGTGTGGTCCAGAAGTCATATGACACCGAAATCAAACAATCCCAAGCATCTCAATAGTTTCAAAACGACTCCAAATACGCTAATAGCTTACAAAACTACATTATTATAAAATGGGCACCGTAACACTTAACATATCGATGGTGTCAGGCGAGAGTGTAACTGAGAAAAGGGCAAATGATTAAACAAATAAAAGATAACAATATTACATCATGAGGCAATTTATTATATCATTAAGCTATGTGGTTTTCAAGAACTGTACTATATTTCTTATTCTCGTGCCTATAATGGTTGTTGTTCTAATAGAGAAGCTTGCTGTTAATTTTTATGACACTTTTGGGCAATCTCTTACTTGTGTCCCTCCAACTAATTAGATCAGTAACTAAACATATTGGGGCCTTGTCTTGCTTGTCATACAATGTTGTGCTTGACTCTACTAATTAGGAAGTCATTACTTCAAAACTATGAAATTATTAAGAGTTGAACTACCAAATGTTAACAGATTCACTATTTTAGGGAATAAGATTTCACAATTAAAATTTGGAGGAACAAAATCGAAGAATTGGCAAATTTAAGGGATAAAAAGTCTAATTAAGCCAAAAAAGTGTTTTCAAAATAACCTATTTTTATTAAAATGCTCTTGATATATAGTAGGAATCGAAACAACATTTGAATTTATTGCAATAACATAGTTTTAAAGACATGATAGTAAGAAAGTAAACAGTTTTCATATAAACTTAAGACTATAACATAATATTTTTATTATTTTCAAAGTAAGTCAACCACAAATTTTAAAAAAAAATAATTTATTATATTTTCATAACCTCAGTGGCTCTTTAAACTTTGTAACTACGTCTTTAATCGTTTGTGGACTCTTGATGCTAGTCCTATTTGCTAACTCATCTAAACTTTTCCATTTCAACAAAAAGTAATGTATGCATCCAATCTAGTAACCACTTCCATCCGAAAAGATATTTATATAATTAGTAAACCCCTCTTTTTAAATCTTATCTTATACCTTTATGAGTTTCTTTTTATGTCATTACAATATTATGCTTTTACAGTAACATTTAAGATAGTTTATGTTATAATTTAATACACTCATTTCATATGATTTACAATATTGTTTATTATTTTTGTAATCTTTTGTTTGCCAATCTAATATAATCAATTTCTATTTTTTTATTGTTGATGAACTTTTTAAAAAGCATCGTTTCAATGTTATTATCAATTTCATAACATGGCAATCTCAATGGTTTATATTATTCTATTATATATTTATTTTACTTTAACAATGTCTTGTTCGTTCTTCATCATCTTTAAATATTTTTTATATAATATTATTATAATTAATAATCTTTCAAAACATATTGTTATACCATATAAAGATACAATAGAATCATATAAATATTTGAAAGTTCTATGCTAGTTTTTGTTATTCTTATTCAAAATTAACGTCATATTTATTTATTTTTGAAATGTTATTTGATTAATGTTACTCTTATCCTTGCTTCATAAAGATTATCCAATTAAGTTTAAAAAATTCTTATCAAGATGGTGGAGTTGATTTGTTGCCGAAAATATTTTTACTATGTATAGCAGCAAACTGTGTATCTATTAAAAAAAACTTCTTAGAGCCCTGTAAATTTGATGATAAAAATGGTTTCCGCAGCCGGGATTCGAACCCAGAATTCATCATCAAAATTTACCTAGTGTGCTACGGCAAACATTTGGATATAGATTGCTGGATAAATGTTATATATAAATGACATCTCCGATCCCGTCCTTTGCTACTTTCTGATCTCTCTTATCGGCTTTACGTTACATATCTACTAGTTTAATAAAATGTCACCACAAACCATTATTTTTTATTTACATGAAATTTCTTCAACATATTTGTATATTTAAGACAATACTAGTTGCCTTTGTCTGACCTTACTTTCCATCCTATTTTTTTACTTTGTATCATTTTCATTTTCCTTTCTAATGAAGACAAAAGGACAACTAATGGTAGGAAGCAAAACACACCCTCATTTAATAGGAAAAGAAACTTGAAAACCATGTAGGAAGAAAAGAGGATGAAAAATGGCTAATAAGAAAGTTTTTAACTCTAGTGCTTCCATAAAAATGAATGAAGAAAACCCAATGAAAATAAAAATTTCAAATGTAGAAGACGAAGAAAGTTATGTTTTAAAAAAAACAAAAAATCTCAATGCAACAGAAAAGAAGATAAGGAATAAATTACGTGTTCACAAACTAAATCGTATTCCATTATCCCCCTTCAATTTCCAATACTTCTGACTCAATAAAAGGAAACAACTGAAAAAGGAAACTTAGAGTGGAAAAATTGTGTTTGATTAAAAAGAATGTATAAAAATAAGGGGAATCTAAAAGGAAGAAACTGATTAGGAAACTAATCACCATAATAAAATGAAAAGAGAAAGTGATTTATTAGGGAATACTGCACAAAAAATGGTCTAAAACATTAGAATTAGGACAGTAAAACAATGATAATGAAAATAAAGTTTGTCAAGTCTCTTCAAAATATGATAAATTTTCATAACCAATAATATTTAAAACTAAATTATTCACATAAAATTAATTTACTTACAATTTTTCACTAGTTCGTTGTGTAAGATCCTATTTTACTAATTTTACGACATGGTTGACTTGTGCTATGCATATTTTTTGTGTTTTTATCTTCTTTAAATGATTTTGGCGCAGCTTTTAACTGTTAGTCATGTGTGTGGTCCAGAAGTCATATGACACCGAAATCAAACAACCCCAAGCATCTCAATAGTTTCAAAACGACTCCAAATACGCTAATAGCTTACAAAACTACATTATTATAAAATGGGCCACTTGCTACCGTAACACTTAACATATTGATGGTGTCAGGCGAGAGTGTAACTGAGAAAAGGGAAAATGATTAAACAAATAAAAGATAACAATATTACATCATGAGCCAATTTATTATATCATTAAGCTACGTGGTTTTCAAGAACTGTACTATATTTCTTATTCTCCTGCCTATAATGGTTATTATTCTAATAGAGAAGCTTGCTGTTAATTTTTATGATACTTTTGGGCAATCTCTTACTTGTATCCCTCCAACTAATTAGATCATTAACTAAACATATTGGGGCCTTGTCTTGCTTGTCATACAATGTTGTGCTTGACTCTACTAATCAGGAAGTCATTACTTCAAAACTATGAAATTATTAAGAGTTGAACTACCAAATGTTAACAGATTCACTATTTTAGGGAATAAGATTTCACAATTAAAATTTGGAGGAACAAAATCGAAGAATTGGCAAATTTGAGGGAAAAAAGTCTAATTAAGCCAAAAAATGTTTTCAAAATAATCTATTTTTATTAAAATGCTCTTGATATATAGTAAGAATCAAAACAACATTTGAATTTATTGCCATAACATAGTTTTAAAGACATGATAGTAAGAAAGTAAACAGTTTTCATATAAACTTAAGACTATAACATAATATTTTTATTATTTTTAAAGTAAGTCAACCACAAATTAAAAAAAAATAATTTATTATATTTTCATAACCTCAATGCCTCTTTAAACTTTGTAACTACGTCTTTAATCATTTGTGGACCCTTGATGCTAGTCCCATGAGCTAACTCATCTAAACTTTTCCATTTCAACAAAAAGTAATGTATGCATCCAATCTAGTAACCACTTCCATCCGAAAAGATATTTATATAATTAGTAAACCCTTCTTTTTAAATCTTATCTTATACCTTTATGGTTTCTTTTTATGTCATTACAATATTATGCTTTTACAGTAACATTTAAGATAGTTTATGTTATAATTTAATACACTCATTTCATATGATTTATAATATTATTCATTATTTTTGTAATCTTTTGTTTGCCAATCTTATATAATCAATTTCTATTTTTTTATTGTTGATGAACTTTTTAAAAAGCATCGTTTCAATGTTATTATCAATTTCATAACATGGCAATCTCAATGGTTTATATTATTCTATTATATATTTATTTTACTTTAACAATGTCTTGTTTGTTCTTCATCATCTTTAAATATTTTTTATATAATATTATTATAATTAATAATCTTTCAAAATATATTGTGATACCATATAAAGATACAATAGAATCATATAAATATTTGAAAGTTCTATGCTAGTTTTTGTTATTCTTGATCAAAATTAATGTCATATTTATTAATTATTGAAATGTTATTTGATAAATGTTACTCTTATCCTTGCTTCATAAAGATTATCCAATTAAGTTTAACAAATTCTTATCAAGATGGTGGAGTTGATTTGTTGCCGAAAATATTTTTACTATGTATAGCAGGAAACTGTGTATCTATTAAAAAAAAACTTCATAGAGCCCTGTAAATTTGTTGATAAAAATGGTTTCTGCAGTTGGGATTCGAACCTAGAATTCATCATCAGAATTTACCTGGTGTGCTACTGTGGACATTTGGATATAGATTGCTGGATAAATGTTATATATAAACGACATCTCTGATCGCGTCCTTTGCTACTTTCTGATCTCTCTTATCGGCTTTACGTTACATATCTACTAGTTTAATAAAATGTCACCACAAACCATTATTTCTTATTTACATGAAATTTCTTCAACATATTTGTATATTTAAGACAATACTAGTTGCCTTTGTCTGACCTTACTTTCCATCCTATTTTTTTACTTTGTATCATTTTCATTTTCCTTTCTAATGAAGACAGAAAGACAACTAATGGTAGGAAGCAAAACACACCCTCATTTGATAGGAAAAGAAACTTGAAAACCATGTAGGAAGAAAAGAGGATGAAAAAATGGCTAATAAGAAAGTTTTTAACTGTAGTCCTTCCATAAAAATGAACGAAGAAAACCCAATGAAAATAAAAATTTCAAATGTAGAAGACGAAGAAAGTTATGTTTTAAAAAAAACAAAAAATCTCAATGCAACAGAAAAGAAGATAAGGAATAAATTACGTGTTCACAAACTAAATCGCATACCATTATCCCCCTTCAATTTCCAATACTTTTGACTCAATAAAAGGAAGCAAATGAAAAAGTAAACTTAGAGTGGAAAAATTGTGTTTGATTTAAAAGAATGTATAAAAATAAGGGGAAGCTAAAAGGAAGAAACTGATGACATAATAAAAGAGTATTAGGAAACTAATCACCATCATAAAATGAAAAGAGAAAGTGATTTATTAGGGAATACTGCACAAAAAAGGGTCTAAAACATTAGAATTAGGACAGTAAAACAATGATAATGAAAATAAAGTTTGTCAAGTCTCTTCAAAATATGATAAATTTTCATAACCAATAATATTTATAACCAAATTATTCACATAAAATTAATTTACTTACAATTTTTCACTAGTTCTTTGTGTAAGATCCTATTTTACTAATTTTACGACATGGTTGACTTATGCTATGCATATCTTTTGTGTTTTTATCTTCTTTAAATGATTTTGGCGCATCTTTTAACTGTTAGTCATGTGTGCGGTCCAGAAGTCATATGACACCGAAATCAAACAACCCCAAGCATCTCAATAGTTTCAAAACGACTCCAAATACGCTAATAGCTTACAAAACTACATTATTATAAAATGGGCCACTTGCTACCGTAACACTTTACATATCGATGGTGTCAGGCGAGAGTGTAACTGAGAAAAGGGCAAATGATTAAACAAATAAAAGATAACAATATTACATCATGAGCCAATTTATTATATCATTAAGCTACGTGGTTTTCAAGAACTGTACTATATTTCTTATTCTCGTGCCTATAATGGTTGTCGTTCTAATAGAGAAGCTTGCTGCTAATTTTTATGATACTTTTGGGCAATCTCTTACTTGTGTCCCTCCAACTAGTTAGATCATTAACTAAACATATTGGGGCCTTGTCTTTCTTGTCATACAATGTTGTGCTTGACTCTACTAATCACGAAGTCATTACTTCAAAACTATGAAATTATTAAGAGTTGAGCTACCAAATGTTAACAGATTCACTATTTTAGGGAATATGATTTCACAATTAAAATTTGGAGGAACAAAATTGAAGAATTGGCAAATTTGAGGGACAAAAAGTCTAATTAAGCCAAAAAAGTGTTTTCAAAATAATCTATATTTATTAAAATGCTGTTGATATATAGTAAGAATCAAAACAACATTTGAATTTATTGCAATAACATAGTTTTAAAGACATGATAGTAAGAAAGTAAACAGTTTTCATATAAACTTAAGACTATAACATAATATTTTTATTATTTTCAAAGTAAGTCAACCACAAATTTTAAAGAAAAATAATTTATTATATTTTCATAACCTCAGTGCCTCTTTAAACTTTATAACTACGTCTTTAATCGTTTGTGGACCCTTGATGCTAGTCCCATGAGCTAACTCATCTAAACTTTTCCATTTCAACAAAAAGTAATGTATGCATCCAATCTAGTAACCACTTCCATCCGAAAAGATATTTATATAATTAGTAAACCCCTCTTTTTAAATCTTATCTTATACCTTTATAAGTTTCTTTTTATGTCATTACAATATTATGCTTTTACAGTAACATTTAAGATAGTTTATGCTATAATTTAATACACTCATTTCATATGATTTACAATATTGTTCATTATTTTTATAATCTTTTGTTTGCCAATCTAATATAATCAATTTCTATTTTTTTATTGTTGATAAACTTTTTAAAAAGCATCGTTTCAATGTTGTTATCAATTTCATAACGTGGCAATCTCAATGGTTTATATTATTCTATTATATATTTATTTTACTTTAACAATGTCTTGTTCGTTCTTCATCATCTTTAAATATTTTTTATATAATATCGTTATAATTAATAATCTTTCAAAACATATTGTTATACCATATAAAGATACAATAGAATCATATAAATATTTGAAAGTTCTATGCTAGTTTTTGTTATTCTTGATCAAAATTAATGTCATATTTATTTATTATTGAAATGTTATTTGATTAATGTTACTCTTATCCTTGCTTCATAAAGATTATCCAATTAAGTTTAACAAATTCTTATCAAGATGGTGGAGTTGATTTGTTGCCGAAAATATTTTTACTATGTATAGCAGCAAACTGTGTATCTATTAAAAAAAACTTTGTAGAGCCCTGTAAATTTGATGATAAAAATGGTTTCCGCAGCCGGGATTCGAACACGGAATTCATCATCAAAATTTACCTGGTGTGCTACTGCGGACATTTGGATATAGATTGCTGGATAAATGTTATATATAAACGATATCTCTGATCCCGTCTTTTGCTACTTTCTGATCTCTCTTATCGGCTTTACGTTACATATCTACTAGTTTAATAAAATGTCACCACAAACCATTATTTTTTATTTACATGAAATTTCTTTAACATATTTGTATATTTAAGACAATACTAGTTGCCTTTGTCTGACCTTACTTTCCATCCTATTTTTTTACTTTGTATCATTTTCATTTTCCTTTCTAATGAAGACAAAAAGACAACTAATGGTAGGAAGCAAAACACACCCTCATTTGATAGGAAAAGAAACTTAAAAACCATGTAGGAAGAAAAGAGGATGAAAAAATGGCTAATAAGAAAGTTTTTAACTCCAGTGCTTCCATAAAAATGAACGAAGAAAACCCAATGGAAATAAAAATTTCAAATGTAGAAGACGAAGAAAGTTATGTTTTAAAAAAAAACAAAAAATCTCAATGCAACAGAAAAGAAGATAAGGAATAAATTACGTGTTCACAAACTAAATCGCATACCATTATCCCCCTTCAATTTCCAATACTTCTGACTCAATAAAAGGAAACAACCAAGAAAGGAAACTTAGAGTGGAAAAATTGTGTTTGATTTAAAAGAATGTATAAAAATAAGGGGAAGCTAAAAGGAAGAAACTGATTAGGAAACTAATCACCATAATAAAATGAAAAGAGAAAGTAATTTATTAGGGAATACTGCACAAAAAATGATCTAAAACATTAGAATTAGGACAGTAAAACAATGATAATGAAAATAAAGTTTGTCAAGTCTCTTCAAAATATGATAAATTTTCATAACCAATAATATTTATAACCAAATTATTCACATAAAATTAATTTACTTACAATTTTTCACTAGTTCTTTGTGTAAGATCCTATTTTACTAATTTTACGACATGGTTGACTTGTGCTATGCATATCTTTTGTGTTTTTATCTTCTTTAAATGATTTTGGCGCAGCTTTTAACTGTTAGTCATGTGTGTGGTCCAGAAGTCATATGACACCGAAATCAAACAACCCCAAGCATCTCAATAGTTTCAAAACGACTCCAAATACGCTAATAGCTTACAAAACTACATTATTATAAAATGGGCCACTTGCTACCGTAACACTTAACATATCGATGGTGTCAGGCGAGAGTGTAACTGAGAAAGGGCAAATGATTAAACAAATAAAAGATAACAATATTACATCATGAGCCAATTTATTATATCATTAAGCTACGTGGTTTTCAAGAACTGTACTATATTTCTTATTCTCGTGCCTATAATGGTTGTTGTTCTAATAGAGAAGCTTGCTGTTAATTTTTATGATACTTTTGGGCAATCTCTTACTTGTGTCCCTCCAACTAATTAGATCATTAACTAAACATATTGGGGCCTTGTCTTGCTTGTCATACAATGTTGTGCTTGACTCTACTAATCAGGAAGTCATTACTTCAAAACTATGAAATTATTAAGAGTTGAACTACCAAATGTTAACAGATTCACTATTTTAGGGAATAAGATTTCACAATTAAAATTTGGAGGAACAAAATCGAAGAATTGGCAAATTTGAGGGACAAAAAAGTCTAATTAAGCCAAAAACATGTTTTCAAAATATTCTATATTTATTAAAATGCTCTTGATATATAGTAAGAATCAAAACAACATTTGAATTTATTGCAATAACATAGTTTTAAAGACATGATAGTAAGAAAGTAAACAGTTTTCATATAAACTTAAGACTATAACATAATATTTTTATTATTTTCAAAGTAAGTCAACCACAAATTTAAAAAAAAATAATTTATTATATTTTCATAACCTCAGTGCCTCTTTAAACTTTGTAACTACGTCTTTAATCGTTTGTGGACCCTTGATGCTAGTCCGATGAGCTAACTTATCTAAACTTTTCCATTTCAACAAAAAGTAATGTATGCATCCAATCTAGTAACCACTTCCATCCGAAAAGATATTTATATAATTAGTAAACCCCTCTTTTTAAATCTTATCTTATACCTTTATGAGTTTCTTTTTATGTCATTACAATATTATGCTTTTACAGTAACATTTAAGATAGTTTATGTTATAATTTAATACACTCATTTCATATGATTTACAATATTGTTCATTATTTTTGTAATCTTTTGTTTGCCAATCTAATATAATCAATTTCTATTTTTTTATTGTTGATGAACTTTTTAAAAAGCATCGTTTCAATGTTGTTATCAATTTCATAACGTGGCAATCTCAATGGTTTATATTATTCTATTATATATTTATTTTACTTTAACAATGTCTTGTTCGTTCTTCATCATCTTTAAATATTTTTTATATAATATCATTATAATTAATAGTCTTTCAAAACATATTGTTATACCATATAAAGATACAATAGAATCATATAAATATTTGAAAGATCTATGCTAGTTTTTGTTATTCTTGATCAAAATTAATGTCATATTTATTTATTATTGAAATGTTATTTGATTAATGTTACTCTTATCCTTGCTTCATAATGATTATCCAATTAAGTTTAACAAATTCTTATCAAGATGGTGGAGTTGATTTGTTGCCAAAAATATTTTTACTGTGTATAGCAGCAAACTGTGTATCTATTAAAAAAAACTTCGTAGAGCCCTGTAAATTTGATGATAAAAATGGTTTCCGCAGCCGGGATTCGAACACGGAATTCATTATCAGAATTTACCTGGTGTGCTACTGCGGACATTTGGATATAGATTGCTGGATAAATGTTATATATAAACGACATCTCTGATCCCGTCCTTGGCTACTTTCTGATCTCTCTTATCGGCTTTACGTTACATATCTACTAGTTTAATAAAATCTCACCACAAACCATTATTTTTTATTTACATGAAATTTCTTCAACATATTTGTATATTTAAGACAATACTAGTTGCCTTTGTTTGACCTTACTTTCCATCCTATTTTTTTACTTTGTATCATTTTCATTTTCCTTTCTAATGAAGACAAAAAGACAACTAATGGTAGGAAGCAAAACACAACCTCATTTGATAGGAAAAGAAACTTGAAAACCATGTAGGAAGAAAAGAGGATGAAAAAATGGCTAATAAGAAAGTTTTTAACTCCACTGCTTCCATAAAAATGAACGAAGAAAACCCAATGAAAATAAAAATTTCAAATGTAGAAGACGAAGAAAGTTATGTTTCAAAAAAAACAAAAAATCTCAATGCAACAGAAAAGAAGATAAGGAATAAATTACGTGTTCACAAACTAAATCGCATACCATTATCCCCCTTCAATTTCCAATACTTCTGACTCAATAAAAGGAAGCAACCGAGAAAGGAAACTTAGAGTGGAAAAATTGTGTTTGATTTAAAAGAATGTATAAAAATAAGGGGAAGCTAAAAGGAAGAAACTGATTAGGAAACTAATCACCATAATAAAAGGAAAAGAGAAAGTGATTTATTAGGGAATACTGCACAAAAAACGGTCTAAAACATTAGAATTAGGACAGTAAAACAATGATAATGAAAATAAAGTTTGTCAAGTCTCTTCAAAATATGATAAATTTTCATAACCAATAATATTTATAACCAAATTATTCACATAAAATTAATTTACTTACAATTTTTCACTAGTTCTTTGTGTAAGATCCTATTTTACTAATTTTACGACATGGTTGACTTGTGCTATGCATATTTTTTGTGTTTTTATCTTCTTTAAATGATTTTGGCGCAGCTTTTAACTGTTAGTCATGTGTGTGGTCCAGAAGTCATATGACACCGAAATCAAACAACCCCAAGCATCTCAATAGTTTCAAAACGACTCCAAATACGCTAATAGCTTACAAAACTACATTATTATAAAATGGGCCACTTGCTACCATAACACTTAACATATCGATGGTGTCAGGCGAGAGTGTAACTGTAACACCCTAATTTTTAATTAAATGAATAAATAAAATCAACAGGGAAATTTTCAGATTTTTAAGTTAATGAACCGTACATAATCTGTTCAATTAACAACCGGGTCCAACGAGGAAGGAGGGGAAGGGGACAAGGAAGGAATTCATGCACAGCGAAGGAAGAAAACGCTTAAGCGATGCTACACTCGGCATTCTGACATTCCACTCGGTTTTTATTGTATGGTTCACTCGGTAAATTATCACGCTCGACCTTCACTTGGGAAGGTTCACTTCCTAATCCACTCGGGCTAACCCTAACACTCGCTAGTTTCACCCTAACAGCATATCACACTCAACTGCTCCACTCGAACGGTTTATATGCATATACGTATTAGCAATCCGAGAATGGTTTCCCAAGCCGCTCACTTGGAAACTATGAACACTTCTCACTCGGGATAACTTTTAAGTCCATCGCGCCACTCGGGATATTCTACTCACTTTTCACTCGGCAACCATAATATTTCCTACACCAATTTTCCTACTAAATCAAGACTCGCTCGGGTTCTCTAACTACTTACTATTTTGTTACAATAAATCCACTTAGAGTCTCAGGCGTCATTCCCCAGTCGGTGAACTCTTACTCGGCGGATTCTCACTCGGAATCATTAATTATCCTCTCCTCAGAAAGCGTCACAATTATCTCTCACAGGATTCGCACCAACACCTACTCCAGACTATACGACCTCGATCACTCGGGTAATTCAACCTCTCATCTCTCGGGATGACTTGCCATCTCGTTTTTCCCCAACAACAACTTAGCTCCACTTCTACTCATAGTCATACTGGCCTCCTATGCTGGGAAGTATACTTATACATCGATGTTCATCGCTCGGACATCACCTACAACATAAACTAAACACACAATATATACATAGAGAAGTATTTTAAATAGTTACAACGCATTAGCATGTTCCTTCTACCCGAAAGTGTTCAAGTTCTGATATAAAGACTAAAGTCAAAATACGAGCCGGCCAAGGCTTGACAAGGCCTTATACACAGTATGTACATATTCACATATATTCCATAGCGCTCGGTTTCTCTGCTCCGCACTCGGCTCCTCCTTCATCTTTCATTCCGAGGGATATTCACTGAAATATAGCCACAGTAGGGGTGAGCTTCTCATAGAAAATGATAGTCAAGGACTCGGTATCAGTGTCAGTATGCACACTTATATTCACTCGGTCGCATTCAGATTAAGTTAAGGCCATGCAAATTAGAATAATATCAATAACATACACTCGCATACATACTACATAAAGTTCGTCTTTATTCACACATGCACATGCATCCACACACTCGGGATTCATTCATAACACCCAACACATGCCACGCGTACTATCCTACACAACATCATATCTACATGCATGCCTACGGATCCGACTTGAGTAATGACTTTCAGTTACAGTTCTGCCTTTACTGACCTTTCATCCATCAGCTCTTCCCGCGTGGTACCGGCCTCCCATTGGCGTCTCGAGACTCCTCTCTAGCTCCTACGGCTACAACGAGCTCTCTCAAGATCTAACCAAGGTCTGTAGCTGGAAGTCATTCCCTCGGGGCTCATGACCTTCCACGGGTCACCCCATTCCTACATATGCAACTTATGCGTTTAACCAGCAAGCAACATCACTCAACTGATACCTCCCTCGTAATCCTCAAGGTAGAAGCATATTCAACACGGTCTCTATTTTTACTTTGTCAATCACACTAACATGCACAGTGATCGAACAATCAAGGTAAGAACATCGGACGAATCAACTAACAGTCACACATTCACATTCTCACAGTATTAACAGAGGTAAAACCATGCATCTCACACGGCTATATCAAAAAGGATAACAGACTACATTTCCGCTATGTTGTTTACATGCAATTATTATCTAACTACTTATCATACACATGGAATCCAAGATCAACAATCATGCATAATATACAATCGTGACAGACACATGCATAGACTTAAAGCAGTACATTCATCCGGTACCGTTCGTGGACCATGCATTTGACATGCAAGCACCCCTTACCTACTGAAGGAGTTCAAGAAGCTCTTCTGCTCTCCCACGTTTGGTCTGACACCCTTTCTGACTCGTCCAGCCCCCCTTTCACACCGTCGTGCCCTACAATCGGCTCGGGAATGGAGAGTTGTTCCTTCTCTGCTTTAGTGATCATCCTTCACCAGTCGGAGGGACTATGACCGTTCTCTAGTACCGTCGTCATGGTCCCCAGTGATGAAGAATAGAACAGGGGAAGAGAAGAGGACGGAGATGAAGAAGAAGAAAAGAGAGAATGAAGCAGTAAGGAAGTATGAATATCACGGTGATACCGGGTATGTATATGCATGCGAAAAGAAGGAAGTGGGATGGGAGAACATGAATCGCAGTCCACTCACGTAACTCACCAATCACAAGCAGCCATCTTTTACCAACTAAATTAATTTATAATTATTCCTTAAATTAAATTGGTTATAATTAACAATTACCTTCCCACCCTGAAATCAAGGTCTTAATGGTTTATCTCATTCGGTATTTAACTTCAAAAATTGGGATGTTACAGTTCTCCCCCTCTCAAAAGAATTTCGTCCTTGAAATTCAGTCGGTCACCCATCTTGGTTAAACAGCTCGGGGTACTGTTGCCTCATGGTGTCTTCACGTTCGCAAGTACAAGAGGTAGTACCGCCTTACTGCCATTCTACTTCAACAAGTTGTACGTCCTTGCTCCTCAAACGCTTTACCGATCGGCCCACGATTCTAATCGGTATAGTCACAGTGGTCAGGTTTTCCTTGATTTCTACTTCATCATCAGGCATTATGCGGTTGGGGTCATGTAGATATCTCCTTAGTTGAGACACGTGAAACACGTTATGCAATCGGGATAAGTGAGTCGGTAATGCGATCCGGTACGCCATGGAGCCGACTCGCTCCAACACCTCATAGGGTCCACTGTATCGGGGGCTCAACTTTCCACCTTTCAAGGCTCGCCCGACTCCTTTACTCGGTGAAGTCTTCAAAAACACTCTGTCTCCGACTGAAAACTCTAATGGTTTGGTTCGTTTGTCATGGTAGCTCTTCTGCCTATCCTGAGACACCTTCATTCTTTCCCTTATCACTTGGATCTGCTCTGACGTTTGCCTCACAATTTCTGGTCCCAATAGCAGACTCTCACCCGTTTCTGACCAGCAGAGTGGGGTTCGGCATCTTCGACCATAAAGTGTTTCGTAGGGTGCCATACCGATACTGTTGTGGTGACTATTGTTATATGTAAACTTGATCAGGGGAAGGTACTGCTCCCAATTTCCACCGTGCTCCAGCACACATGCCCTTAGCAAGTCCTTCAGACTTTGAATAGTCCGTTTGGATTGTCCATCCGATTGGGGGTGGTAAGCGGAACTTAGCCAAAGCTTCGTACCCAATTCCTGGTGCAGGCTGGTCCAAAACCGGGATGTGAACCTAGGATCCCTATCCGATATGATAGAAGTCGGTATACCATGCAGTCGGACAATCTCGTGAATGTAAATCCGAGCTAACTTCTGCAATGGGTACTTCATGTTCACAGGTAAAAAGTGTGCACTCTTCGTCAGTCGGTCAACAATGACCCAAATCGCATCGTGGCCCGCTCGGTTTTTTGGTAATCCCAAGACGAAGTCCATGGCAATCGAGTCCCATTTCCACACGGGAATCTCCAGGGGTTGCAATGCACCATACGGCTTCTGGTGCTCGATTTTTGATTTCTGACAGGTAATACACCGGGCCACGTACTCCGCCACATTCCTTTTTAATCCGGGCCACCAGAATTATGTTCTTAGATCCTGGTACATCTTCGTGGTACCCGGGTGAATACTGAGTAGGCTCTTGTGGGCTTCATCAAGCACCATTCTTCTCAATTCTCCTCCACCCGGCACGTATATCCTGTTTCTCACTCAGAAAATTCCATCTGATCCCTCAGTCAAGGACAAATCCTTACCCTTGGCCTGCGTCTCCATCATCTCAGCCAAGTAGGAATCCGATTGCTGCTGCTCGTACACAGATTTCAGGAATTCATTGGCGATTCTCAGCGTACCGATCGTTATTTTCCGAGAGGAGGGGATGTCGACATGTAAGTTCATGTCTCGGAATTGTTCCAATAACTCCACTTCCTTTATCATCATCACTGCTATATGAAGGGATTTCCGACTTAACGCGTCGGCAACGACGTTTGCCTTACCCGGATGGTACTTTAGCTCGAAATCATAATCTTTTAAAAATTCCATCCATCTCCTCTGTCTCATGTTCAGCTCCTTTTGGTCGAATAAGTACTTGAGGCTCTTGTGATCGCTGTATACTTCAAATCTGGCTCCGAACAAATAATGCCTCTAGATCTTCAATGCGAAGACTACAGCTGCCAGCTCCAAGTCGTGGGTCAGGTAATGCTGTTCGTGAGGCCTTAATTGCCGAGAGGCGTAAACTATCACTCGGTCCTTCTGCATTAACACATATCCCAATCCGAGTCCTGATGCATCACAGTAAACCATGAAGCTCTCTTGCAGGTCAGGTAATGCCAACACTGGAGTAGTCGTCAACTTGTCCTTCAGCTCTCGGAAACTACTCTCGCACTCGGAACTCCATACGAAGGGAATGTTTTTCCGAGTCAATTTAGTCAGGGGCAAAGCCAACTTAGAAAAACCTTCAATGAATCTTCTATAATAACCAGCCAAGCCCACAAAACTCCTTATCTCCAAGACCGACTTGGGTCTCTCCCATGCCATTATAGCTGCCACCTTCGAAGGGTCCACTGAGACACCTTCTTCGGAAATCACATGTCCGAGGAAGTGGATCTTATCCATCCAGAAATCGCACTTTGAAAGCTTTGCAAACAACTGCTTTTCCTTCAACACTTGAAGTACCGCTCGGAGGTGTTCTTCATGCTCCTCCGGAGTCTTAGAATAGACTAGGATATCATCAATGAAAACGACAACAAATCGGTCTAGATATGAGTGGAAAATGCTGTTCATGTAATTCATAAAGACAGCAGGGCCGTTTGTCACACCGAACGGCATCACTACATACTCGTAGTGACCATACCGAGTCCTAAAGGCAGTCTTTGGAATATCCGAGTCCTTCACCCGGATTTGGTGGTATCCCGATCGTAGGTCAATTTTCGAGAAGACTGAGGCTCCACGCAGTTGGTCAATTAGGTCATTAATTCTGGGCAATGGGTATCGATTCTTAATTGTGAGTTTGTTTAGCTGTCAGTAATCTATACATAGTCTCATGCTGCCATCCTTCTTCTTAACAAGCAGCACTGGTACGCCCCATGGTGATACACTCGGTCTAATGAATTATTTTCTGAGTAACTCATCTACCTGCTTCTTCAACTCGGCCAATTCAGTTGGGGACATTCTATAAGGTGCACTGGAGACTGGCTCAGCTCCAGGAATTAAGTCTATAGAGAATTCGACTTCTCTATTGGGAGGGACATTCGATACATCCTCGGGAAACACCTCTGGGAATTCACAGACAGTCGGAATTTCATTTGCTTGGGCTTTACTCTCACCCTCGGTTAAACAAAGCATCATAAACAGTTGAGCTATACCTTCTGCCGTGTAGCCCTCATTGTGTTGTCTCTGGAAGATTACTCTTCGGTTTCTACAATCCACTAACACCTTGTTGGCTGAAAGCCAATCCATGCCGAGCACGATATCAAGGTCCTTCAAAGGCACACACACGAGATCGAAGGTAAAACTCCGATCGTCCAACACAAACGTTACATCCTTACACATCATTGATGTCAGCACCTTAGGGCCAGTCAGGTTGGTTACTTCCAAAATCCGATCCATATCTCGGTAATCGCAATCGTCTCACACACTCATCAGCTACGAAGGAGTAGGTGGCTCCAGAATCAAAAATCACATTAAGTGTATATTTACCGAGTAGGCACTTACTTTGTACTAAGTCGTTCGCCTGTGCAGCTTCCTCAACACCAATGGCGTAAACTCTTCCAGCCGCAGGTTGGTCGGTGTTTCTCCTCCTGTTATTTGGGGCAAACATCATATTTCCTCTGGCTCTGTTGCCTCCGTCCCCCGAGCGTTGACCATCGTTCCTACTGCTCCTCACCTGGAATCCGCCCTGACGCCCATTGGCACTTGCCTGACGGAGTTGGGGGCAGTCAGGGTGAGTGTGCCCCTTCTCCTGGCAATGGAAACACTTGACATTTGCACCATCGTAATTCTGAGCGAAGTGGTCGCCACCACATTTAAAACACCCACCATATTTTGGTCGTCCACTCCTCTGTCTCCCTCGGTCACTACGATCTTGATATCTAGTAAAGGGTCCATTTCTTCCCATGTTACCTGGCCTCTTGAAGCGTGACTGTTGAGGCCTCAAGGAGGGACCTGCTCTACTGTTCTGGCCTGAGTGGGCCTTGTCATCTTCTTCGAATATTCTACACTTATTCACCAGTGCAGGGAAACTCCTGATCTCTTGATATCTGTAGGCTCTCTTAATATCTGACCTCAATCCATTCTCAAATTTTAGGCATTTGGAGCTCTCAGTCCCGGGTTGTTGGAAGGATGGGTAGAATAGACACAATTCTTCAAATCTAGTCGCATACTCTTCCACAGTCATGGAACCCTGTTTCAACTCCATAAACTCCAACTCTTTCCGACTCCTTACTGTGTCGGGGAAGTACTTCTCTAAGAAGCATGTCTTGAAGTCGTTCCAGGTCAGCTGAGTATCATCGTCAGGAAATCGGTTTCTAGCTATTTTCCACCAGTTCTCCGCCTCGTCTCACAGCATATACACTGTGCACTCTACCTTCTGGGCCTCGGTACAGCGAAGACCCCCAAAAATCCTTTCCAGTTCTTGAGTCCATTTAAAAGCTCCCTCCGGGTTACGTCCTCCATTAAATTCACTCGGCTTCCTCTTCAGGAAGCGGTCTAGCACTTGGCCATCCTCAGCTCTAGGTTGGCCCTACCTCTCAAACACGTCTACAAAGCGTTGGAATGCTGTGGCTATAGCCTCTATGCTTTGGCGATGCGTCATCCCTTATCCTGAAATTAACACCCCTTCAAGGATAAGTACACCAAGCCACTTACTATCGACCGTATCTCAGCCTAATATTCAGTAACTCAGTACATTATGCCATTTCTATAGGTTACACAATTAGTCGGATCAGGAGAGATAACCTCCTATCCACCAATCAATATCACAGTATCAATTAAGTTCAACAAATATCACAATAATGATGACCATTCGATCATAATACACGCAACTGCTCACACTCGGCAAGCATACCTTGGCCTTGGACCTTTCGGTCTGCTCTGATACCAAAATGTAACACCCTAATTTTTAATTAAATGAATAAATAAAATCAACAGGGAAATTTTTAGATTTTTAAGTTAATGAACCGTACATAATCTGTTTAATTAACAACCGGGTCCAACGAGGAAGGAGGGGAAGGGGACAAGGAAGGAATTCATGCACAGCGAAGGAAGAAAACGCTTAAGCGATGCTACACTCGGTATTCTGACATTTCACTCGATTTTTATTGTATGGTTCACTCGGTAAATTATCACGCTCGGCCTTCACTTGGGAAGGTTCACTTCCTAATCCACTCGGGCTAACCTTAACACTCGCCAGTTTCACCCTGACAACATATCACACTCAACTGCTCCACTCGAACGGTTTATATGCGTATACGTATTAGCAATCCGAGAATGATTTCCCAAGCCGCTCACTCGGAAACTATAAAGACTTCTCACTCGGGATAACTTTTAAGTCCATCACGCCACTCAGGATATTCTACTCACTTTTCACTCAGCAACCATAATATTTCCTACACCAATTTTCCTACTAAATCAAGACTCGCTCGGGTTCTCTAACTACTTACTAATTTGTTACAATAAATCCACTTAGAGTCTCAGGCGTCATTCCCCAGTCGGTGAACTCTTACTCGGCGGATTCTCACTCGGAATTGTTAATTATCCTCTCCTCAGAAAGCCTCACAATTATCTCTCATAGGATTCGCACCAACACCTACTCCAGACTATGCGACCTAGATCACTCGGGTAATTCAACCTCTCATCTCTCGGGATGACTTGCCATCTCGCTTTTCCCCAACAACAACTTAGCTCCACCTCTACTCATAGTCATACTGGCCTCCTATGCTGGGAAGTATACTTATACATCCATGTTCATCGCTCGGACATCACCTACAGCATAAACTAAACACACAATATATACATAGAGAAGTATTTTAAATAGTTACAATGCATTAACATGTTCCTTCTACCCGAAAGTGTTCAAGTTCTGATATAAAGACTAAAGTCAAAATACGAGCCGGCCAAGGCTTGACAAGACCTTATACACAGTATGTACATATTCACATATATTCCATAGCGCTCGGTTTCTCTGCTCCGCACTCGGCTCCTCCTTCATCTTTCATTCCGAGGGATATTCACTGAAATGTAGCCACAGTAGGGGTGAGCTTCTCATAGAAAATGACAGTCAAGGACTCGGTATCAGTGTCAGTATGCACACTTATATTCACTCGGTCGCATTCAGATTAAGTTAAGGCCATGCAAATTAGAGTAATATCAATAACATACACTCACATACATACTACATAAAGTTCGTCTTTATTCACACATGCACATGCATCCACACACTCGGGATTCATTCATAACACCCAACACATGCCACGCGTACTATCCTACTCAACATCATATCTACATGCATGCCTGCGGATCCGACTTGAGTAATGACTTTCAGTTACAGTTCCCCCTTTACTAGCCTCTCGTCCATCAGCTCTTCCCGCGTGGTACCGGCCTCCCATTGGCGTCTCGAGACTCCTCTCTAGCTCCTACGGCTACCACGAGCTCTCTCAGGATCTAGCCAAGGTCTGTAGCTGGAAGTCATTCCCTCGGGGCTCATGACCTTCCACGGGTCACCCCATTCCTACATATGCAACTTATGCGTTTAACCAGTAAGCAACATCACTCAACTGATACCTCCCTCGTAATCCTCAAGGTAGAAGCATATTCAACACGGTCTCTATTTTTACTTTGTCAATCACACCAACATGCACAGTGATCGAACAATCAAGGTAATAACATCGGACGAATCAACTAACAGTCACACATTCACATTCTCACAGTATTAACAGAGGTAAAACCATGCATCTCACACGGCTATATCAGAAAGGCTAACAGACTACATTACCACTATCTTGTTTACATGCAATTATTATCTAACTACTTATCATACACATGGAATCCAAGATCAACAATCATGCATAATATACAATCGTGACAGACACATGCATACACTTAAAGCAGTACATTCATCCGGTACCGTTCATGGACCATGCATTTGACATGCAAGCACCCCCTACCTACTGAAGGAATTCAAGAAGCTCTTCTGCTCTCCGACGTTTGGTCTGACGCCCTTTCTGACTCGTCCAGCCCGCCTTTCGCACCGTCGTGCCCTGCAATCGGCTCGGGAATGGAGAGTTGTTCCTTCTCTGCTTTAGTGATCATCCTTCGCCAGTCGGATGGGCTATGAACGTTCTCCAGTACCGTCGTCGTGGTCCCCAGTGATGAAGAATAGAACAGGGGAAGAGAAGAGGAGGGAGACGAAGAAGAAGAAAAGAGAGAATGAAGCAGTAAGGAAGTATGAATATCACGGTGATACCGGGTATGTATATGCATGCGAAGAGAAGGAAGTGGGATGGGAGAATGTGAATCACAGTCCACTCACGTAACTCACCAATCACAAGCAGCCATCTTTTACCAACTAAATTAATTTGTAATTATTCCTTAAATTAAATTGGTTATAATTAACAATTACCTTCCCACCCTGAAATCAAGGTCTTAATGGTTTATCTTATTCAGTATTTAACTTCAAAAATTGGGATGTTACAGTAACTGAGAAAAGGGCAAATGATTAAACAAATAAAAGATAACAATATTACATCATGAGGCAATTTATTATATCATTAAGCTACGTGGTTTTCAAGAACTGTACTATATTTCTTATTCTCGTGCCTATAATGGTTGTTATTCTAATAGAGAAGCTTGCTGTTAATTTTTATGATACTTTTGGGCAATCTCTTACTTGTGTCCCTCCAACTAATTAGATCATTAACTAAACATATTGGGGCCTTGTCTTGCTTGTCATACAATGTTGTGCTTGACTCTACTAATCAGGAAGTCATTACTTCAAAACTATGAAATTATTAAGAGTTGAACTACCAAATGTTAACAGATTCACTATTTTAGGGAATAAGATTTCACAATTAAAATTTGGAGGAACAAAATCGAAGAATTGGCAAATTTAAGGGATAAAAAGTCTAATTAAGCCAAAAAAGTGTTTTCAAAATAACCTATTTTTATTAAAATGCTCTTGATATATAGTAGGAATCGAAACAACATTTGAATTTATTGCAATAACATAGTTTTAAAGACATGATAGTAAGAAAGTAAACAGTTTTCATATAAACTTAAGACTATAAGATAATATTTTTAATATTTTCAAAGTCAACCACAAATTTTAAAAAAAATAATTTATTATATTTTCATAACCTCGGTGCCTCTTTAAACTTTGTAACTACGTCTTTAATCGTTTGTGGACCCTTGATGCTAGTCCCATGAGCTAACTCATCTAAACTTTTCCATTTCAACAAAAAGTAATGTATGCATCCAATCTAGTAACCACTTCCATCCGAAAAGATATTTATATAATTAGTAAACCCCTCTTTTTAAATCTTATCTTATACCTTTATGAGTTTCTTTTTATGTCATTACAATATTATGCTTTCACAATAACATTTAAGATAGTTTATGTTATAATTTAACACACTCATTTCATATGATTTACAATATGGTTCATTATTTTTGTAATCTTTTGTTTGCCAATCTAATATAATCAATTTCTATTTTTTTATTGTTGATGAACTTTTTAAAAAGCATCGTTTCAATGTTATTATCAATTTCATAACATGGCAATCTCAATAGTTTATATTATTCTATTATATATTTATTTTACTTTAACAATGTCTTGTTTGTTCTTCATCATCTTTAAATATTTTTTATATAATATCATTATAATTAATAATCTTTCAAAACATATTGTTATAACATATAAAGATACAATAGAATCATATAAATATTTGAAAGTTCTATGTTAGTTTTTGTTATTCTTGATCAAAATTAATGTCATATTTATTTATTATTGAAATGTTATTTGATTAATGTTACTCTTATCCTTACTTCATAAAGATTATCCAATTAAGTTTAACAAATTCTTATCAAGATGATGGAGTTGATTTGTTGCCGAAAATATTTTTACTATGTATAGCAGCAAACTGTGTATCTATTAAAAAAAACTTTGTAGAGCCCTGTAAATTTGATGATAAAAATGGTTTCCGCAGCCAGGATTCGAACCCAAAATTCATCATCAGAATTTACCTGGTGTGCTACTGCGGACATTTGGATATAGATTGCTGGATAAATGATATATATAAACGACATCTCTGATCCCGTCCTTTGCTACTTTCTGATCTCTCTTATCGGCTTTACGTTACATATCTACTAGTTTAATAAAATGCACCACAAACCATTATTTTTTATTTACATGAAATTTCTTCAACATATTTGTATATTTAAGACAATACTAAATGCCTTTGTCTGACCTTACTTTCCATCCTATTTTTTTACTTTGTATCATTTTCATTTGCCTTTCTAATGAAGATAAAAAGACAACTAATGGTAGGAAGCAAAACACACCCTCATTTGATAGGAAAAGAAACTTGAAAACCATGTAGGAAGAAAAGAGGATGAAAAACTGGCTAATAAGAAAGTTTTTAACTCTAGTGCTTCACTAAAAATGAACGAAGAAAACCCAATGAAAATAAAAATTTCAAATGTAGAAGACAAAGAAAGTTATGTTTTAAAAAAAAACAAAAAATCTCAATGCAACAGAAAAGAGGATAAGAAATAAATTACGTGTTCACAAACTAAATCGCATACCATTATCCCCCTTCAATTTCCAATACTTTTGACTCAATAAAAGGAAACAACCGAAAAAGGAAACTTAGAGTGGAAAAATTGTGTTTGATTTAAAAGAATGTATAAAAATAAGGGGAAGCTAAAAGGAAGAAACTGATGACCTAATAAAAGAGTATTAGGAAACTAATCACCATGATAAAATGAAAAGAGAAAGTGATTTATTAGGGAATACTGCACAAAAAACGGTCTAAAACATTAGAATTAGGACAGTAAAACAATGATAATGAAAATAAAGTTTGTCAAGTCTCTTCATAATATGATAAATTTTCATAACCAATAATATTTATAACCAAATTATTCACATAAAATTAATTTACTTACAATTTTCACTAGTTCTTTGTGTAAGATCCTATTTTACTAATTTTACGACATGGTTGACTTGTGCTATGCATATCTTTTGTGTTTTTATCTTCTTTAAATGATTTTGGCGCAGCTTTTAACTGTTAGTCATGTGTGTGGTCGAGAAGTCATATGACACCAAAATCAAACAACCCCAAGCATCTCAATAGTTTCAAAACGACTCCAAATACGCTAATAGCTTACAAAACTACATTATTATAAAATGGGCCACTTGCTACCGTAACACTTAACATATCGATGGTGTCAGGCGAGAGTGTAACTAAGAAAAGGGCAAATGATTAAACAAATAAAAGATAACAATATTACATCATGAGCCAATTTATTATATCATTAAGCTACGTGGTTTTCAAGAACTGTACTATATTTCTTATTCTCGTGCCTATAATGGTTGTTGTTCTAATAGAGAAGCCTGCTGTTAATTTTTATGATACTTTTGGGCAATCTCTTACTTGTGTCCCTCCAACTAATTAGATCATTAACTAAACATATTGGGGCCTTGTCTTGCTTGTCATACAATGTTGTGCTTGACTCTACTAATCAGGAAGTCATTACTTCAAAACTATGAAATTATTAAGAGTTGAACTACCAAATGTTAACGGATTCACTATTTTAGGGAATAAGATTTCACAATTAAAATTTGGGGGAACAAAATCGAAGAATTGGCAAATTTGAGGGACAAAAAGTCTAATTAAGCCAAAAACGTGTTTTCCAAATAATCTATTTTTATTAAAATGCTCGATATATAGTAAGAATCAAAACGACATTTGAATTTATTGCAATAACATAGTTTTAAAGACATGATAGTAAGAAAGTAAACAGTTTTCATATAAACTTAAGACTATAAGATAATATTTTTATTATTTTCAAAGTAAGTCAACCACAAATTTTTAAAAAAATAATTTATTATATTTTCATAACCTCAGTGCCTCTTTAAACTTTGTAACTATGTCTTTAATCGTTTGTGGACCCTTGATGCTAGTATGAGCTAACTCATCTAAACTTTTCCATTTCAACAAAAAGTAATGTATGCATCCAATCTAGTAACCACTTCCATCCGAAAAGATATTTATATAATTAGTAAACCCCTCTTTTTAAATCTTATCTTATACCTTTATGAGTTTCTTTTTATGTCATTACAATATTATGCTTTTACAGTAACATTTAAGATAGTTTATGTTATAATTTAATACACTCATTTCATATGATTTACAATATTGTTCATTATTTTTGTAATCTTTTGTTTGCCAATCTAATATAATCAATTTCTATTTTTTTATTGTTGATGAACTTTTTAAAAAGCATCGTTTCAATGTTGTTATCAATTTCATAACGTGGCAATCTCAATGGTTTATATTATTCTATTATATATTTATTTTACTTTAACAATGTCTTGTTCGTTCTTCATCATCTTTAAATATTTTTTATATAATATCATTATAATTAATAGTCTTTCAAAACATATTGTTATACCATATAAAGATACAATAGAATCATATAAATATTTGAAAGATCTATGCTAGTTTTTGTTATTCTTGATCAAAATTAATGTCATATTTATTTATTATTGAAATGTTATTTGATTAATGTTACTCTTATCCTTGCTTCATAATGATTATCCAATTAAGTTTAACAAATTCTTATCAAGATGGTGGAGTTGATTTGTTGCCGAAAATATTTTTACTGTGTATAGCAGCAAACTGTGTATCTATTAAAAAAAACTTCGTAGAGCCCTGTAAATTTGATGATAAAAAAGGTTTCCGCAGCCGGGATTCGAACCCAGAATTCATCATCAGAATTTACCTGGTGTGCTACTGCAGACATTTGGATATAGATTGCTGGATAAATGTTATATATAAACGATATCTCTGATCGCGTCCTTTGCTACTTTCTGAACTCTCTTATCGGCTTTACGTTACATATCTACTAGTTTAATAAAATGTCACCACAAACCATTATTTTTAATTTACATGAAATTTCTTCAACATATTTGTATATTTAAGACAATACTAGTTGCCTTTGTCTGACCTTACTTTCCATCCTATTTTTTTACTTTGTATCATTTACATTTTCCTTTCTAATGAAGACAAAAAGACAACTAATGGTAGGAAGCAAAACACACCCTCATTTGATAGGAAAAGAAACTTGAAAACCATGTAGGAAGAAAAGAGGATGAAAAAATGGCTAATAAGAAAATTTTTAACTCTAGTGCTTCCATAAAAATGAACGAAGAAAACCCAATGAAAATAAAAATTTCAAATGTAGAAGACGAAGAAAGTTATGTTTTAAAAAAAACAAAAAGTTATGTTTTAAAAAAAACAAAAAATCTCAATGCAACAGAAAAGAAGATAAGGAATAAATTACGTGTTCACAAACTAAATCGCATACCATTATCCCCCTTCAATTTCCAATACTTCTGACCTAATAAAAGGAAAGAACCGAAAAAGGAAACTTAGAGTAGAAGAATTATGTTTGATTTATAAGAATGTATAAAAATAAGGGGAAGCTAAAAGGAAGAAAGTGATGACCTAATAAAAGAGTATTAGGAAACTAATCACCATAATAAAATGAAAAGAGAAAGTGATTTATTAGGGAATACTACACAAAAAACAGTCTAAAACATTAGAATTAGGACAGTAAAACAATAATAATGAAAATAAAGTTTGTCAAGTCTCTTCAAAATATGATAAATTTTCATAACCAATAATATTTATAACCAAATTATTCACATAAAATTAATTTACTTATAATTTTTCACTAGTTCTTTGTGTAAGATCCTATTTTACTAATTTTACGACATGGTTGACTTGTGCTATGCATATCTTTTGTGTTTTTATCTTCTTTAAATGATTTTGGCACAACTTTTAACTGTTAGTCATGTGTGTGGTCCAGAAGTGATATGACACCGAAATCAAACAACCCCAAGCATCTCAATAGTTTCAAAACGACTCCAAATACGCTAATAGCTTACAAAACTACATTATTATAAAATGGGCCACTTGCTACCGTAACACTTAACATATCGATGGTGTCAGGCGAGAGTGTAACTGAGAAAAGGGCAAATGATTAAACAAATAAAAGATAACAATATTACATCATGAGCCAATTTATTATATCATTAAGCTATGTGGTTTTCAAGAACTGTACTATATTTCTTATTCTCGTGCCTATAATGGTTGTTGTTCTAATAGAGAAGCTTGCTGTTAATTTTTATGATACTTTTGGGCAATCTCTTACTTGTGTCCCTCCAACTAATTAGATCATTAACTAAACATATTGGGGCCTTGTCTTGCTTGTCATACAATGTTGTGCTTGACTCTACTAATCAGGAAGTCATTACTTCAAAACTATGAAATTATTAAGAGTTGAACTACCAAATGTTAACAGATTCACTATTTCAGGGAATAAGATTTCACAATTAAAATTTGGAGGAACAAAATCGAAGAATTGGCAAATTTGAGGGACAAAAAGTCTAATTAAGCCAAAAAAGTGTTTTCAAAATAATCTATTTTTATTAAAATGCTCTTGATATATAGTAAGAATCAAAACAACATTTGAATTTATTGCAATAACATAGTTTTAAAGACATGATAGTAAGAAAGTAAACAGTTTTCATATAAACTTAAGACTATAACATAATATTTTTATTATTTTCAAAGTACGTCAATCACAAATTTTAAAAAAAATTTATTATATTTTCATAACCTCAGTGCCTCTTTAAACTTTGTAACTACGTCTTTAATCATTTGTGGACCCTTGATGCTAGTCCCATGAGCTAACTCATCTAAACTTTTCCATTTCAACGAAAAGTAATGTATGCATCCAATCTAGTAACCACTTCCATCCGAAAAGATATTTATATAATTAGTAAACCCCTCTTATTAAATCTTACACTAGTGGAAAAAAGACATTTTACACCAGGCTTTTCTCACCGGTTGTAGTTGGACCGGTGAGAAAAATGAGGCGGTGGCAGTTTTGTAAATAATAGAAAATTTTATACCGGTCTACTTCGTCAGACCGGTGAGAAATAATTCATTTTGTACCGGTCTCTTAGTTAGACCGGTGAGAAATGTAAAGTCTGAAAAATTAATATCGGTCTTGCATTACAGACCGGTGAGAAATCTTTCCCTCTCGATTCGTTTTTGGACTCCCTCCTCTCATCCTCTCAAAGCTAACACGAAACGCTCTCTCTTTCTCTCTCGAAAAGCCCTAGCCCTCCGAAGCTGTTCTTCCCCCTCTCGAAGCTCTCTCTCTTGAAAGTCCTAGCCCTCACGTACGAAGCTCATCCTCTCAAAGTCATTCCCCCTTGAAGCTCTTCGTGCCTCTGTAAAGCCCAGGTTAGACGCTGGTATTTTGTGTTTTGTGGGTTATTCTCCAACGCCCAGGTTCAAATTTCTCTGCTTTTCTCCCATCCTTTATTCGTCTCTTTATCTGAACCCCTTCCCAATTTTGTGTTTTCTTTCTATACAGTTAAAAGGTTCACGCCGTGGCTTCTTATGGCCACCCACTTACTCATTTGGCTCTGATACTCAAAACAAAGCAAGACCCATTAGGTGTTCGGTTAATGCACCCCTTTTCCCCTTGTTTAAACCCAAGTTGAAGAGTCACCATCTGAGGTATTTACATTTTTTTTTCGCCTTTGCTTGTTGTTTTGATTCTTTGGAAGTAACTAACATTAACTAGATAGAGTGCAAGCATTTGGTGGGTGTAGTTAAAAATTGTAAAGGTAACTATAAAAATTGATGGGTGTAGTTAAAAAATAGTTGGATTCTTAAGTATGTTACTAGGGATTTGAATCATGATCTATGTTGCATAGATAACAAGCATGAGTAGAGTTTAAATTTTAATAAGGTTGCTCTCTCCATTGTCTGCAAAAACACTAGCAGAAAAGAAGAGCATTTCGTAAGAAAATCCATGACACAGTCAACTTACTTTTATAGCTTACTTCATAGCCTGCTGCTGAAAGGGTCTGAAATTTCATCTAGAGTCAGACGGCATTAGAAGGAATTCAACCTAGCCTTGTATTGTACACCTAGAAAAATGTCAAAATGTAATAAAACAATGTTAATATAAACGAGTGACCATATCTTTCAAGCTCTGTGTTGTGTTCTTCTAAATTCCAGTTTAAAGAGGTGTGAACTGTGAAGATGAAATTCATTGGATTTGTGTTTGTCATTCTCATTACCATTAAAATTGCTTTACCTTGTGATTCTTACTTTGATTTCTAACTCCATGCACGCTCCATTCATTCTACAATATTCTATACGGTTTCTCTTCAATTTGTTCTGCATGTCCGATTCCAATCCTAACAATTTCTTAAACAATGTCAACTCCCATTCCCCTGAAAAAATGTAAAGTTCTGAGGCACATAATCATTGTTTGATAGCAATGAAACCATCATGTACCCCTTATCAGTAAAAATACTGAACTTAAAAGAAATCGGTCTTTCTTTACCAAGAATCCTGTCACATGGAAATGGATCATACAGCAAACACATTATCTGAATTCTAAACTCAAATCCATTCTGATTCCATACGTTGTCCTTCTAATCAAGACCTTTATGCTAGAGTGTGCGGTGTGGTTCTATATGTGAACTACGCTGCAAATTGTTTTGAAGTGGATGCCATTGTCAGTAGGATGGAAGTTTCTGGCAGACACTGAAACTTGCTGCAATTCTTGAAGGATAAACTTTTGGAGATGCTTGATGCTGCTAGCAACCTCTCCACACTGCTTCTAATTATCTTTCTCGTGCATAACTATTAGAAGGTGTACACAGTAATCAATCAGATTAATAGCATAATACAAAATTTACAGCAGATATAGTGGGTTAAGCTTCACTTATTATAGCTCTGCTTTGCTCCTGAATGTAAATGCAGTTGTTTCCTTCTCCCTCTTATTTTTTCTCTCACTTCTGTGCTTCTTTGTCTGTCTGTTTTTGTTGCCCATCTCCAAAGTATTTATTTTGAAATCTTTATTTTTGTAAATATTAAAGTTAAAGAAATGAGAACTTGTGATATATATTCTTATGGATTCATTGTGTCTCATGAAGAGTATGTATGAATGACACTAGTGTTCTTAAGTATAAATTTAGGTCTTAACCAAAAACTAGTGTCCTAAGGACAGGAAACTATTTGCTTGAAAGATATTTTGTGATCATATCTTTAAGGTCATTGGATAGATTAGGGTTGAATTTAAGTTAGCTGATACAAGTTATTAAGGTCTATATGCATCAAGTTAAAGTGGTTCCTACTTGTAATATACTTACTGTGATGGACACTAGTGTTAAATGGTTTATAACCATGTTTTGGTTTTTGAACAGCCAACCTGGTGCAGGTTAAAGGGTATTGATTCTTGGGTTAGGAACTTGCATTGGCTGTGAACTCAAGGACGTTTGCCCTCACCAAGTTCTCACTGCCTCCCTCCTCTTTGTTTTCCGAATCCTCCGTGCGTCTCATTTGCTCATCGTTATCGTCTTTCAACAGGTTTGTTATTCATTTTCCATGGGTTTGACCTTTGATTTTTTGTTTTCTTTACTTGATTTGATTTTCTTAGGCTTCATTGGCTTTGAGCAGTTTTAGAATTATGTCACCTCCATGGTGGTTTTGTCTCTTTAAGTCTTTATTTCTATTTTTAGATATGGTGTTGTTTTCTTTGTCTCCTACATGGTTGTTTAGAAGCCAATTTCAACATGAAAGCTGAAAATCTCCTAAAATCATGAATAGTTAGATAAAAATAGGCTACATAAAATATAAATAATATAATAAAATATAGAATTTCTCATTTGAATAATTAATGAGTAATGTTGTAACATGTCTTATACATGTATAACATGAAGATAGTTGTCATCTTGAAAAGTCTTCACTTGAGAAGAAAATCTCAAAGTTTGTAAAATTATGCATTCAATGATGCAAATTCCAATTGATTAAACCATGATGAATGATATGATATTAATATCTATGAATGATATTTGTGTCATGTGTTCATTGATTAAATAGGTTGTTCCAACTCATGGATCGTAGTTGGATGAGTGCACTACGCACAACCGAGGAATATGAGAATGGGGTTGAGGAGTTTCTTAATTACGCTACAAGAAACGTTGATGACATTAATGGAAGATTGTATTGCCCTTGTGTGAATTGTTTGAATAAGAATCGGTTGAAGGTTGAAGAAATCCGAGAGCATCTTCTTTGTGATGGAATTATGCTAAGCTATAACAGATGGATATGGCATGGGGAGGCACTATCTACCATGGAAAGTGCACCCCAAACTGACCGAGTAGATTTAGATATGGAAGATCGACTAGAGGACATGATCAATGATATTGGAGTCGAGTCTTTCCAACAAGTTCGTGTGTATGATAACATATGTAGTGACGCCAAAGTGCCTTTGTATCCGGGTTGTACTAAGTTCACACGATTGTCAGCTGTGTTAAAGTTAGTGAACCTAAAGGCAAAAAATGGATGGACTGATCAAAGCTTTACCGAATTGCTACAATTGTTAAAGGAAATGTTATCGGAAGGTAACACACTTCCGAATCGCACCTATGAGGCGAAAAAAGTTTTGTGTCCGGTGGGTCTAGAGTATAAAAGGATACATGCTTGCCCAAATGATTGCATATTGTATAGGAAGCAACATGAAGACTTGGAGGAATGTCCTATTTGCCATTTATCACGATACAAATTAAAGGATGGAGGTGTTAAATGGGACGATAGCAGAAACAAGCCTCCAGCGAAAGTTTTGTGGTATCTTCCAATAATTCCAAGGTTCAAGCAGTTATTTGCTAACCCAATTGATGCAAAGAACATTACATGGCATGCAGATGAGAGGCAACGTGATGACAAGATTCGCCATGTAGCCGATGGTTTGTAGTGGAAGAAAATTGATGAATTATTTCCTGAGTTTGGTGACGAGCCAAGAAATCTTAGGCTTGGGCTAGCTACAGATGGGATGAACCCTTATGGCAACTTAAGTAGCAGACACAGTTCTTGGCCTGTTCTATTGATTATCTATAAACTTTCCCCGAACTTATGCATGAAACGCAAGTATGTAATGTTGTCTATGATGATTTCAGGACCAAGTCAGCCTGGAAACGATATAGATGTGTATCTCAGCCCCTTAATTGATGATTTGAAGATGCTTTGGGAGGAAGGTGTTGAGATTTTTGATGGGTTTCGACAAGAAAAATTTAATTTGCAGGCAATGTTATTTGGTACAATTAATGATTTCCCAGCATATGGGAATCTTAGTGGATACAGTGTTAAGGGTCATCATGCATGCCCTATATGTGAGGAAGGCACATGTTACTGTCAACTTACTCATGGGAAGAAGACTGTTTACCTTGGTCATCGAAGATTTCTGAAGCCTAATCATTCATACAGGAGATTGAGAAAAGCTTTTAATGGATCCCAAGAGAATGGTATTGCTCCTAAAGCGTTGACTGGGAAGCAAGTTTATGAATGAGTGAAGGACATTAGTGTTATCTTTGGGAAGACTCAAAAGAAAGACAACACCAAAAAATTATGGAAAAAAAGATCAATCTTCTTTGATCTTCCATATTGGTCTCATCTTGATGTAAGACACTTCATAGACGTAATGCATGTGGAGAAAAACATATGTGATAGTATCATCGGAACACTTCTTAACATTCCAGGCAAGACAAAGGATGATGTGAACTCTCGAATGGACATGGTTGAAATGGGTATACGAGAAGAGTTAGCTCCACAAACAGTTGGCAAGCGGAAGTATTTACCACCGGCATGTTATACACTGTCTAAAGATGAAAAAAGAAGTTTTTGTGATTGTCTTCATGGTCTCAAAGTGCCACAGGGTTATTCATCAAATGTCAAAAAGCTTGTCTTAGTTAAAGACTTAAAGTTACTTGGTTTGAAGTCACATGACTATCATGTCTTGATGTAACAGCTACTACCAGTTGCTATTCGTGGCATTTTACCCAATAAGGTGAGAGAGGCCCTTACTAGGTTGTCTTTCTTCTTCAATATTGTTTGTAGCAAAACCATTGACCCTGGAATATTAGATGATTTGGAACATGATGCTGCTGTCATCCTAAGCCAGTTGGAGATGTATTTTCCTCCTTCATTTTTTGATATTATGGTTCACCTGACTATTCACATAGTGAGAGAGATTAGGTTATGTGGCCCTGTTTATTTACGATGGATGTACCCAGTTGAGCGATACATGAAAATATTAAAAGGGTATGTGAAAAATCAACACCGCCCTGAAGCTTCTATAGTTGAAAGATATGTTGCAGAGGAGGCGATTGAGTTTTGTACTGACTATTTATCGGAAGTGGATGCTATTGGGATTCCAAAGTCTCGTCAGCAGCAGTCGTATGGAGGCAAGGGATTATGAAATCCAAGGATAAAGAGTATGAGTCGTGAGGAAATACATCAAGCACATTTGTATATACTGAATAACATTGATGAAGTGCAACCATACCTGGCCAAGCATAAAAACATCATCAAGACAAATAACCCAAGAATGAAAGAAAAGGCTTTGTTGATTGAGCACAACAAGAGCTTCTTAATTTGGTTTAAGGAGGCTATTAAGAATGATGTCACTGTTTCTGAAACATTAAAATGGCTAGCATATGGGCTTAACTATGATGTAATTTGCTGGAATGGATATGATATTAATGGTTTCTCATTCTATACCGAGTCCCAAGATGATAAGAGCACTATGCAAAATAGTGGGGTTATGGTAACAGCTGAGTCCATGCACTTCTCTAGCTCAAAGGATAATAATCCTGTTATGGCATCAATATCATACTTTGGACGTATTGAAGAGATATGGGAGGTTGATTACACAAAATTTAGGGTTCCTATTTTCAAATGCAAATAGGTTGATCTTAATAATGTTGTATATGTTGATGAGTTGGGATTTACTTTGGTGAAATTTGACAAGTTGTCTTATACAGATGATCCTTTCATCATGGCATCACAAGCAATACAAGTGTTTTATATCAATGATCCTTCTAACAAGCAGTGGTCAGTGGTTCTTCCTAGAAAAACTACACTTGATATCAATGACACTTTACATGTTTCAGAGACACCTATGTCAACAACGATGCCTCATATGAATTCTGAAGATGAAGTGGATGATGTTCATGCCACACGGAATGATCATCAAGAAGGGATATGGGAGAACATTCCAGTACAACAATAAGTTAGTCATCATTTAATAATGCTATAATTCAACATTACCTTATATTGCTTGAGAGTATCAATATTGAAGTATTAATATTTTTTTATATATTTGTACAGGAACAATGGTTGATTCATCTGGCAACCAACCATCACAAGAAGAGTCATCTGAAAGAATTAGAAGACGAGTAACACGGTTGAAAGAACTAGCAATTGGTAGGAATGGAGAGCAAAAGTTTCCAATTGAGTTTGATTCAGTGACTCTAATACCAAAAGGGGCAAATAAAGCTAAATTCAATAGCTACCTTGGGATGCTTGGACGTGAAAAAGCTAGTATCTTGTGTAACCGCTGGAGTGAGGTCGATGAGGCGACAAAGGATAAAATTTGGGAGACGATTACGGTATTACTATTACTGCAATAACTTATAAAGTCTCGTAAGGCCATTTGCTAATTTAAAGTTACTTTGTTGTAACATGTAGATCACATTTGATGTTCCGAACAACTTGGATTTGAAAAGGAAAGTCTTTCCTATGTGGGGGAACGTTGGAAGCAATTCAAAACACAATTAACTAGCGAATGGGTGTTTGGAAAAAACAAAGACAAGTCTCCTTGTGATAAGTGGACATTCATTGATGAAGAAACATGGAAGGAGTTTGTTAAGAGCCGCCAACATGTGAACTTTATTATAAGTGTCCTTGAAAAACTAAATAAATATGACTTGGTTTATTTCATATTCTTCATATGAATGTCCTCATATTTAATTCGTAAGTTTGCTTTAATCGACTTATATAGGGGAAAAGAAAAAGAACACAGGAGATTGCTGCAATGAATAAGTATCCTCATAGATTATCTCGTGGGGGTTATCCATTGCTTGAGGAGAAGATAATGGCTCAAAAGAACAAAGAATATGAGCAAGCATCCCAAGCAGACCCATCTATAGTACTTCCTCCCCCATCTCCGCCTAAGCGTTATGAGAAATGGAAGTTAGCACGCTTGAAGAAGGATGGAGAATATACATCTACTGCAACTCGTGAGATTGCCGTAAAGATTGTAAGCTAATGGATTTACTCATGATTAGGACAACATTATAACTTAATTGCTACCTTATATTTTGGATGTTAAATCTGATTTAAAATGGTTTGCAGGACGAGTTGACATCACTCAGCGCGGAAGGATCCTTATCAATATCTGGCCGAGAAGATATTCTATCTATTGCCATTGGGCGTCCAGAACACAATGGTCGTGTTCGTGGTGTTGGGCAACGTATTGGCATACATCAATACTTTGGAAAACCTCTAGGCAGGAAAGGACTTGGTTCCTCTAATGTGACTCGGGATAAGATTATGCATATTAGAGAGGAGATAAGGCAAGAAGTCACTCAACAAGTTGAAGAGCAGGTGACTAAACGAATCACAGAGCAGGTAACAGAGAAGCTAAGGTTGGAATTTAGACAAACTTTAGAGTCCTTGGGCATTCCTTCTTTATTCACAAAAACCCAAGATATAGGGAATCCACCTTCAAATAAGTATGTGAGCACAAAAGGTAGTAATTATGTTCCGCAAGATGAAGATGTACCAGAAAAGGATATGGTTGATGTCCCAGAAGATTGTGAGTTATACATAGAGAATCCTTATCATTTAGTAGCCTTTGGACGGGTTTATAACTTGGGATCCACCGTACACCATAAGCAATTAGATGATCATAATGTTAGAGTGGTGGTTGAACGAGTTGAGGATGCAGATGCCCATGTCCCTATACCCACTGAGGAGGTATCAACAGTTGGACAGGCCCCTAACCAGTTCATTATGTGGCCGAAAAAGCTTATCGTCTTACTTGGACCCAAGGTATTAATAACAATTTGCTCTATATCTTTAACAAATACTTTATATATCTATCTAATGAATTTATTAAATTGGTTAGGAGGGTGGAGCTGCTTTTCCGCAACAAGAAGAAGAAGACCCACTTGAGCGTTTAGGGACATTAGCCGTGAAAATTGGCAACACCCCTTTGAAGCTGGAGTTAGGAGTTGAGGTTATAGGAAAAGATGTTCCTATCCCATTGTACATCACCAAGCATGACATTTTGGAGGTCGCTTTAGGTGATCAAATGCTAAACGTGTCTATCATACAATTTTGGCTAATGTAAGTTAATTTTAGGGTCTCACATCAAATTTATATGACAATTGTATTGTTTTGGATTTATGTCTAGGGTTTATATATTAATAATCGTATTTTTCTTCAATTAGGTACCTACATCACTTGTGCAAGAAGAAGGAACTCACGAATACCTATGGATTCATTGATCCCACGTTCCTTCATGATAAAGGAAACAAAAAAGAGGACATACAAAACTACATTCAAAGCAGATTATCGGAAGGAAAATTATGTTACCTTGCACCGTATTTTATTAACTCGTAAGTAATATGGTCTTCATTTTAATTATTTAGTTTTTTAGAAATCATGACATATTTCATATTACTTTATGTAGGTCGCATTGGCAGTTGATAATAATATGTCCAAATCAGAATTTGTGTGTGTTATTATGCTTAACAAAGGGTAAACCAACCAAAGAACTCAAACAACTTCTACAAGTGTAAGTGTTAATTGTTATCTCAATTACCATTGTCTAATGATACATATCATCCTATGTATATATCTTACTGTTAAGCTCATTAAGTTAAGTATTTATGTATTAAATTATTTTTTATTGTAGACCAATACAGGCATCGCATTTGTTGCTAGGTCGACACACAAAATCTTTAAAAACTCCTAGATGGATCAATCCAAGTGTATGTTAGCAACATCATTTTTAAGTGTTAATTGTTCATGATTTTTATTTATTTGGTTGTGATATTTTTATCCTGCACATATGCATATTAATTGGTGTTATTTTTATAGTGCCCGACACAACCAATAGGTAGCATGCAGTGTGGATATTATGTAATGAAGCACATGTTGGATATTGTCTTGGCAAACACTCTCGATTCATGGGACAAGGTAATGTATTAATTGGTGTAGTTTTGTACATTTGTTCAACTTGCATATGATTTATGTTCTTGTTGCTAATGCATTCTGGTTTTGAATTTGTAGTGATTTGATCGAGAATCATTTTCTGAAGATGAAATTAAAGACATTCAAAAACGATGGGCAAGACATTTGTTTGAAGTGTTACCTCCTTCATTCGAAACATGTATGTCAACATCAATGTTGTTTCTTCATTTATTCAGCTTGGTAATCTGCTCTGCTGTGGTTTAGTCATAGCCGGTCCATGTCCTTGTAGGTATTGCAAAATTTATTTGGACTTGTTGATAGGACTGTTGTTGATTATTCTGTGCCCATTGTGAGGAGGTTGTTAGGCTGCCATCTTTGTCAGGGCAATGTGTTAGTATGTTGCTAACTGTTGTAGGTTCATATCGCATGTAGCTTTTTGTTTCTAGGATCAAAACAATATGTATCTTTTTCTTTTTAATGATTTAAGCATTGATTGCCCCCATTCCATTGCTGGTTGTTTAGTACTAATTAATTGCATTGAAACTTGAAACAGGTCATCAACTATCAAACAGCTATGAATTAGCTTCTTCACAATTGTCAAACTCTGTAGGATCATACCAGATGGCGTTTTTTTGTCTCCTTGTGTTTTGTTAATGAACTGTAAATTCAGCTTTGAGTGGAACCCTGAAACTTCTTAACTTGTAGTTAATGGCTACTCTTGATATTTAGTTTGATTGATATATACCACTTGATGCTGACTATGCTGAGCCACATGTTAAATCACAAATATCATTTTCTAATCCTACATAATGCAAATGGAAAATACATGGTCTCATTGGAAAATAGGCATGGTTGTGAATGTAATATATGTGTGTTTGTGACTTGTGTGTGTGCGTGTATGCTGAAGCAGTTGAACAAGAATCTCAGGTATTACACTATACATGAAGTGCTTCTGATAAAGTAGTCTCTACCAGCGTCTTTCTTTTAGGATGGTTTCTGGTTAGAGTGTATTTGAACTACACTTTTGTAATTCTTATGTCCTATTAGTCACTTAATCTATTACTTAATCAGGGTGGCATGGCATGGTTACTTAGGAATAGTGTGCAGTCAAGAATTAGAGTTTATGTACTAGTGTGAATAGTGTGCAGTCAAGAATGATTAAGTTGGAATTAGAGTTAAGGGATGGAAGCATGTTTAAAGCATACGATGGAATTAAATAAAAAAAATACTGAAATATTAAAAAAAAACAGTATTTCGTACCGGGCCTAATAAGAGGACCGGTGAGAAAGGTTCCATTTTTGTACCGGGCCAAACCAAAGGGACCGGTGAGAAATGTCCATTTTTGTACCGGTCCAAATCAAAGGGACCGGTGAGAAAGGTCCATTTTTGTGCCGGTCCAAATCAAAGGGACCGGTGAGAAAGGTCCTTTTCTATACCGGGCCAAATCAAAGGGACCGATGAGAAATGTCCATTTTAGTACCGGGCCAAATCAACGGACCGGTGAGAAAGGTCCTTTTTTGTACCGGACCACAAAAAAAAACCGGTGAGAAAGTTTTTACTTATACCGGTTGTTACAAAAAGGACCGGTGTAAAATTGATTTTTCTCACCGATCCCAAAACCGGTGTAAAAAATCCCTATTTTTCTCACCGGCTCCATCCACACCGGTCGTGAAACTGGTGTAAAAGGCCAAAAAGGACCGGTGTAAAAAGCCATTTTTGCACTAGTGTTATCTTATACCTTTATGAGTTTCTTTTTATGTCATTACAATATTATGCTTTTACAGTAACATTTAAGATAGTTTATGTTATAATTTAATACACTCATTTCATATGATTTACAATATTGTTCATTATTTTTGTAATCTTTTGTTTGCCAATCTAATATAATCAATTTCTATTTTTTTATTGTTGATGAACTTTTTAAAAAGCATCGTTTCAATGTTATTATCAATTTCATAACATGGCAATCTCAATGGTTTATATTATTCTATTATATATATTTATTTTACTTTAAGAATGTCTTGTTTGTTCTTCATCATCTTTAAATATTTTTTATATAATATCATTATAATTAATAATCTTTCAAAACATATTGTTATGACATATAAAGATACAATAGAATCATATAAATATTTGAAAGTTCTATGCTAGTTTTTGTTATTCTTGATCAAAATTAATGTCATATTTGTTTATTATTGAAATGTTATTTGATTAATGTTACTCTTATCCTTGCTTCATAAAGATTATCCAATTAAGTTTAACAAATTCTTATCAAGATGGTGGAGTTGATTTGTTGCCGAAAATATTTTTACTATGTATAGCAGCAAACTGTGTATCTATTAAAAAAAACTTCGTAGAGCCCTGTAAATTTGATGATAAAAATGGTTTCCGCAGCCAGGATTCGAACCCGGAATTCATCATCAGAATTTACCTGGTGTGCTACTGCGGACATTTAGATATGGATTGCTGGATAAATGTTATATATAAACGACATCTCTGATCCCGTCCTTTGCTACTTTCTGATCTCTCTTATCGGCTTTATGTTACATATCTACTAGTTTAATAAAATGTCACCACAAACCATTATTTTTTATTTACATGAAATTTCTTCAACATATTTGTATATTTAAGACAATACTAGTTGCCTTTGTGTGACCTTACTTTCCATCCTATTTTTTTACTTTGTATCATTTTCATTTTCCTTCCTAATGAAGACAAAAAGACAACTAATGGTAGGAAGCAAAACACACCCTCATTTGATAGGAAAAGAAACTTGAAAACCATGTAGGAAGAAAAGAGGATGAAAAAATGGCTAATTTAGAAAGTTTTTAACTCTAGTGCTTCCATAAAAATGAACGAAGAAAACCCAATGAAAATAAAAATTTCAAATGTAGAAGACGAAGAAAGTTATGCTTTAAAAAAAAAACAAAAAATCTCAATGCAACAGAAAAGAAGATAAGGAATAAATTACGTGTTCACAAACTAAATCGCATACTGTTATCCCCCTTCAATTTCTAATACTTTTGACTCAATAAAAGGAAACAACCGAAAAAGGAAACTTAGAGTGGAACAATTGTGTTTGATTTAAAAGAATGTATAAAAATAAGGGGAAGCTAAAAGGAAGAAACTGATTAGGAAACTAATCACCATAATAAAATGAAAAGAGAAAGTGATTTATTAGGGAATACTGCACAAAAAACGGTCTAAAACATTAGAATTAGGACAGTAAAACAATGATAATGAAAATAAAGTTTGTCAAGTCTCTTCAAAATATGATAAATTTTCATAACCAATAATATTTATAACCAAATTATTCACATAAAATTAATTTATTTACAATTTTTCACTAGTTCTTTGTGTAAGATCCTATTTTACTAATTTTACGACATGGTTGACTTGTGCTATGCATATCTTTTGTGTTTTTATCTTCTTTAAATGATTTTCGCACAGCTTTTAACTGTTAGTCATGTGTGTGGTCCAGAAGTCATATGACACCGAAATCAAACAACCCCAAGCATCTCAATAGTTTCAAAACGACTCCAAATACGCTAATAGCTTACAAAACTACATTATTATAAAATGGGCCACTTGCTACCGTAACACTTAACATATCCATGGTGTCAGGCGAGAGTGTAACTGAGAAAAGGGCAAATGAGTAAACAAATAAAAGATAACAATATTACATCATGAGCCAATTTATTATATCATTAAGCTACGTGGTTTTCAAGAATTGTACTATATTTCTTATTCTCGTGCCTATAATGGTTGTTGTTCTAATAGAGAAGCTTGCTGTTAATTTTTATGATACTTTTGGGCAATCTCTTACTTGTGTCCCTCCAACTAATTAGATCATTAACTAAACATATTGGGGCCTTGTCTTGCTTGTCATACAATGTTGTGCTTGACTCTACTAATCAGGAATTCATTACTTCAAAACTATGAAATTATTAAGAGTTGAACTACCAAATGTTAACAGATTCACTATTTTAGGGAATAAGATTTCACAATTAAAATTGGAGGAACAAAATCGAAGAACTGGCAAATTTGAGGGACAAAAAGTCTAATTAAGCCAAAAAGTGTTTTCAAAATAATCTATTTTTATTAAAATGCTCTTGATATATAGTAAGAATCAAAACAACATTTGAATTTATTGCAATAACATAGTTTTAAAGACATGATAGTAAGAAAGTAAACAGTTTTCATATAAACTTAAGACTATAACATAATATTTTTATTATTTTCAAAGTAAGTCAACCGCAAATTTTAAAAAAATAATTTATTATATTTTCATAACCTCAGTGCCTCTTTAAACTTTGTAACTACGTCTTTAATCGTTTGTGGACGCTTGATGCTAGTCCCATGAGCTAACTCATCTAAACTTTTCCATTTCAACAAAAAGTAATGTATGCATCCAATCTAGTAACCACTTCCATCCGAAAAGATATTTATATAATTAGTAAACCCCTCTTTTTAAATCTTATCTTATACCTTTATGAGTTTCTTTTTATGTCATTACAATATTATGCTTTTACAGTAACATTTAAGATAGTTTATGTTATAATTTAATACACTCATTTCATATGATTTACAATATTGTTCATTATTTTTGTAATCTTTTATTTGTCAATCTAATATAATCAATTTTTATTTTTTATTGTTGATGAACTTTTTAAAAAGCATCGTTTTAATGTTATTATCAATTTCATAACATGGCAATCTCAATGGTTTATATTATTCTATTATATATTTATTTTACTTTAACAATGTCTTGTTTGTTCTTCATCATCTTTAAATATTTTTTATATAATATCATTATAATCACTAGTGGAAAAAAAGGATATAATCACGGTTAAAAAAGGCCTTTATTCACGGTTAAAGAACCGTGGTTGTTGAAGCCGTGGTAGTAGATGATGGTCTTTAACCACGGTTAACAACCGTGGTAATAAATCACATCTAACCACGGTTAAGAACAACTGTGAACATAACTTACTATTTATATTCACGGTTATCGAGAATAACCGTGGATATAGATACATTTTATCCACGGTTGTCCATCAAAACCGTGAATATAAGTAGTTTGTAACTGAAACTAAACCATACTTATATTCACGGTTATGATGGACAACCGTGGATATAGATACATTTTATCCACGGTTGTCCATCATAACCGTGAATATAAGTATGGTTTAGTTTCAGTTACAAACTACTTATATTCACGGTTGTGATGGACAACCGTGGATAAAATGTATCTATATCCACGGTTATGGTAGTAACCGTGGAAAAATCTTGTCTTTATTCACGGTTGTTGCCATAACCATGAATAAATGCTGAGGTTTTTTTTTTAATATGCATTCTGTTTTATCGTTGCCCAACCCTGCATTCAGACAAGCCAGTATAGTATACAGTATGCCACAGCAACACTATGCCGAAAGAATCGTATGTATATATATATATAACAATTTATTTTCTATATCAATTCATAACAACCTAAAAAATGAAAGTATATACAATTAAGTTGAATGTGATCTAATAAAAGTAAACCCTAAATCCTACTACATACATATATAAAAGAATAAATATCCTATATCTAGCTTTGCCTAAGTTCAATGAAGTGTGAGGCCCATTGCCTTCTAACATCATCCACAAGTTCCTTTGGGAAATATGACCGGTCATTAAAGTACTGCAAACAATGCACAAAACAATTAGAACAAAAGCTTTATTTATTACATGAAATTGATGAAATTGGAGAAATTGACACGGTGATGAGAATTACCTCTGTCCATCCATCTACTAAATGATGTTGGACAATGGTCAGCATAGTGTGCATGACGAAATAGCCACACTCAAAGGTACCCTTCTGCCTGTAAGACTACAATGGACATATAGTATAGAATAAGTGAATTCAGAACTTAAAAAACATGTACTAAAGATTTGAATGAATACGATTGACTTACTTTTGGGTACACCCATACAACTGTTCTTCCTTTGTGCTTGTTTCCAATCAGTACATTGTATCCAACCACCGCCCTGCGTCAAACAAAACACAAGATAAGTTAGAATTGTATAGTTCTAAAAATGATGTAATTGAATTTGTGGTTATTGTTTAGGGATGAACTTACCGGTCTACTATATCTCTCAGGTCTTGTGGAGCTGTTTTGTGCAAACTATCAAAGTACAGAGCAAGATAGTCCTTCGGACAGATCACCAGAAGCGTCCAGTGAGCCCTGCAGTTACGAGTGATAACTGAGACTTCAAAATGCAAAATATCATAACAATAATTATGGAATAGAGTATTACCCTTTATGATAGGGGCCCATGTATATAGACTTCTCAGACTCAAACATCCAATTCTGGATGTATGTCTGGGTGTTCTGCGAGGTGTTTCCTTGCTTCTGTATGAGAGAGGGCTCTAAGAAACCGTAAGTTCCTTGGAAACCCAAGTCCACTGAGAGTTTTGCCAGATACCTAAACAAGGTAAGACATGGTTAGCGACAAATAACTTGTATAATGAAAAAATTGGACAACACAAGGATATACTTACAGCTCCCACAACTGCAAGATGGAGCCGTTCAGCATCGACGTCCCTGTAATAATGTCACAAATGTCAGAACTTGTAACGTAAACTGGAAAAGCACTGGGATGGCCGAACACTAGTGGCTGCCATGGGACCTGAACAGTGTCGTTAGCTTCCTCATACCCGATGCGCCATAGCATCCGGACGGGATCCTTGGCCGGGTCTGGCTTCTTCAATGGCTGTTCCTGTTGAACAATTGACAACCATCACATTTTGTACCATAATTGACAAGAAAATAAAGCTAGTTAGTGTTTAGGGTTTTTACCTGTCCAGGGGCAATCACCAGAAGTCTGTTGGGCCACATCAGAAAGTGGCCCACCGCCTGACCGACGGTCTTCACCTCCTGAGTTGCCACTGGCACAGCAGCATCCTCCTCGAGGACGAGCACAACCGAGACCCTGGACATACCATCAGGTAATGTCTGATGGTGAACCACAGGGCCTAAGTTGTGCACCATACCAGTGGCAACTGGCTCCTCCGACCCGTCAATGAACAGGTCACATTGACGGGTGTCTGGTGGCTCGACCCCGTCATCCTCAGGGTCAGCCGCAGCGCACGACCCCTTAGTGCTAACCTTCCGTACCTACATATTTACACATCAGGCAGAAGTTATTCAACAATGAAAGTGATTACAAACAATAAAATTGAGGAAAATAAATAAAGAATCTAACCTGTGGGTCGCTGGCTGGTGTAGTAGTCTCCTGGTGGTGGCTGAGTGAGGCCTTCATCTCCTCCCTGAATCGGGCCATCTCCTGGTGGAGCCTAGATATCTCCTCCTGGTACTCAGCCTTCACAACAGCCACCTTTTGCTCCACTATTTGCTCAAGGGATGGGGCAGGGTCGGGAGCACCGTAATAGGCGTGGAGGCCTGTAAAATGTGAATGATTAGCCCATAATTGTTTAACAGATAACAAAATGAAGGCATAGAGTTAGTTAGCACTTACCTACACCTCGACCAATAGCACGCACTCTTCCTGGGTGCTCTGGCCTGCCAATGGCGGTAGTCAATATATCCTCCCGTCCATGGGCTACGAAAGACCCTTGGGTTGATTGCTCAACCAAGGAATCCTGAAACCAAACAAGTTAGTATTCACTTCCTTCACATAAACTGAAAAACAGACACTGATATAAAGGGGAATACTTACTATCCGTGAGGCAACCTCCTGAGCCTGTAAGGAAGTGTATTCCCCACTCTTCTTCATCCTAGCCCGCTTCCATTTGTCGTGGCGCGCAGGTGGGGAAGGGGGATCCACAATACCAGTGTCAGTCTGACACTGACTCAGCCTCTCCTGTGCCAACCGCTCCTCCAACCTACGGTAACCGCCACGTGACAGTGTGTGTGGGCAGTCATTTAGCTTCCTAGTCTCCTTGGCTTTCTTTCTGGTCTCCTACAACAAGAAAAAAAATATTCACAGTTAGCCGTATAAATTATACATATTATTTAATCATCTAAAAACCAATGTACCTGAAACTCGGCAGAATGTCTAGATGCAACAAAAGCATCCCAGGTCTCCTGATCGATGAATGGATACTTCTCTCCAGGGAACTTTCCTTGGTCGTCCCCGAATACATACCTACAATGAAAGGTACATTTAAACTAAGGATTGGCACAATTTGGTGAAGCGTTGATTAAGAATTTAAAGTTCAATATACCTCGTGGTGAGTATGGATTTGAACGACCTCCATCGCTCAGCCATGATACCCAGGACCTTCCTCCTCGCTATGTCGGAAGATGGTATCTCAAAAGAATCCTACATGAAAGGAGTTAGTCCATAAAGGAGTCCTTATTAAGAGTTACATGAAATAATACACTAAAATAAAACTTAAATAATACATAAGTTACCAGAACATCACTCCATAGCTGGTTCTTTACCACCTCCTCGACACTATCCCAGTCGGGGATAATGATGGACACCTTCGACCGTACCACAACCCCCAGATAACTGCTAAGCTTCGTGGCATGCGGTCCACTAAATCGGCCGGTGTTGACATCCATGTCAACAACTGGCCTCTCTCCCCGGTGACGCCTACGTGCGACGTCTGGCATCCGGGTAACACCTCTACTCTTCCGAGCAGAGGAACCACTGGCCTGTGAGTCGGACCTGGATCGTCCATCCTGGTCAGCCATGAGTATCTGTCCAAACAAGGAAAAAAACTGTCAAATATTTAATATAACATTTAAAACAACGAATAACTAATATAACATGTAATGAAATGAATCACCAACAAGATTAATACCCTATTAAGATGAAATATTTTCCCACAAGCCCTCATGGTGGTCATGACGACTGGCAACTACATCATCTATGTCATGTTCCACGATAGATGTTGGAATACGTGTTGTAGTTGATGGAATGTCCACAATATCAAGATTGGGGTCTCCAATGTGTCTACCTTGGATAACAATTGACCACCGTTTGTCAGCTGGGTCAGCCACATAAAAAACTTGCTTCACCTGCGTTGCCATTATGAATGGTTCTTCCTTATGCCCGATCTTGTTGAGGTCCACCAACGTAACTCCTAAATCATCAGTTGTGACACCGTTCTTATTGTCAACCCATTTGCATTTAAACACAGGAACGGTGAAGGGACCGTAATCAACTTCCCATATATCTTCAATCACACCAAAGTAGCATGACTCCGCCATCACAGGGTTGTTGTCCTTTACAGTTGAGAAATGCATTGACTGAGCCACAACCATCACTCCACTGTTTTGATTTGTACTCTTTTCATCCTGTGTCCTTGTATAAAACGAATAGTTGTTTATGTCATACCCACAAAAGGTGAGGACATCAAAGTTCGGGCCCTGTGCTAGTCGATGTAATGTCAAGGATGCAGATGCATCTTTCAGGACGGTCTTTTGGAACCACTGCATGAAACTCTTGTTGTGTTCATTCAACAACCACTTTTCAGTCATTTTAGGGTTGGTTTTCTTGACTAGCTCCTTGTGTGTGGCTAGATACGGTTGCACGTCGTCCGTGTTGTTTAAAATATACAAGTGTGCCTGAAGGACATCAGCACGTGGCATGCTCTTCACTTTTTTTCCAATCGTTCCTTTCCCATCCAATCTCCCTTCATGACGGGTCGTTGGAATACCAATGCTTGCAGCATGTGACATGTATTCAGTGCAAAACTCAATTGCTTCCTCTGCAATATATCTTTCCACAATTGAAGCTTTGGGACGACGTTGGTTCTTCATATACCCTTTCAATATCTTCATATATCGCTCAACGGGATACATCCAATGGAGGAACACTGGACCACAACAACGGACCTCTCTCACCAAATGGATGATTAAGTGGACCATTATGTCAAAAAAAGAGGGCGGGAAATACATTTCAAGCTGACATAATATAAGTGATGCTTCCTGTTCCAACACATCCAATTCGCCGGGCACGATTACCTTGCAACATATGGAATTGAAAAACATACACAACCTTGTTATGACATTTCTCACATTTTTAGGAAGAATGTCACGAATGGCGATAGGCAGAAACTGCTGCATCAACATGTGACAATCGTGTGACTTCAACCCAATTAACTTTAAATCTTTCATGGAAACACAAGACTTGATGTTGGAGCCATAACCAGACGGAACTTTCACACTTCGTAACGATTCACACAGACTTTGCTTTTCTTTTCTTGATAACGTATGACATGCTGGAGGCAAATATGTTCTTTTGCCCTTTGATTGTGGATGCAAATCTTGACGTATACCCATCAACTCTAAGTCCATACGCGAGTTTAGGCCATCCTTAGTCTTCCCGGGTATGTTTAAGAGTGTACCAACTAAACTGTCGCACACATTCTTCTCCACATGCATTACATCAATGCAGTGTCTTACATCAAGCTCCCTCCAATATGGCAGGTCAAAAAACACTGACCTTTTCTTCCAGTTGTTTTGTGTCGGGTGCTGTTTTTCACACTTACCAAATTGCACGTTGACGTCCTTCACCTTTTCATATGCCTGGCGACCAGATAGTGGTGGAGGAGCCATTTCAAAATCTTGGACACCGTTAAACGACTTCTTCAACCTTCGAAACGGATGATTCACTTTAAGAAACCTTCGATGTCGAAGATAAACATTTTTCCTGCCATGATGCAACCGCACAGAACTAGTCCCCTCCTCACATACTGGACAAGCTTTATGACCCTTCACACTGTACCCAGATAAGTTACCATACGCTGGAAAGTCATTGATTGTGCAAAATAACATGGCACGCAATTTGAATGATCGCCCGGTAAACCCATCAAACACTTCAACCCCGTCTTCCCACAACCTTTTGAGGTCTTCAACCAATGGAGTTAAATATACATCAATGTCGTTCCCTGGTTGTCGTGGACCAGAAATCATCATTGATAACATCACATATTTTCGCTTCATGCACAACCATGGCGGCAAGTTGTAAACAAACAACAAAACAGGCCACGAACTATGGTTTGTGCTCAGGTTACCAAACGGGTTCATGCCGTCTGTGGCTAGTGCAAGCCTAATATTTCTTGGTTCATTGGCAAATTCTGGAAAAATCCTATCCATTTTCTTCCATTGCGACCCATCGGCCAGATGCCTAAGTAGTCCATCAACAACCCTCTCATCAGCATGCCATCTCATAAGTTTTGCATCATCTGCATTGGCAAACAGACGCTTTAGTCTTGGAACTATAGGTAGATACCACAACACCTTTGCAGGAGACCCTTTAGTGCATACCTCATCAGAATCCGCCTCTTTCTTCTTATACCGTGACACCCCACATCTAGGACATCGATGCAGCATTTCTAATTCACCCCGGAATAATACACAATCATTTGGGCATGCATGTATTTTCTCATACTCCAAACCCATAGGACACAACACCTTTTTGGCCTCATAGTTACTTTTCGGCAAGGTGTTTCCAGCTGGGAGCATTTCTTTCAACAACTTCAGTAAGTCAGTGAAACTTTTATCCGTCCACCCGTTTATGGCCTTCAAATTAAACAACCGCAAAACAGCTGATAACCTCGTGAAATTGACGCAGTTTGGATACAACGGCTGCTCAGAGTCCTGACACAGAGTTGTATATACATGAGCTTTCTTAAAACCTTCTACCCCTATATCACGGATCATATCCTCGAGTCGGTCATCCATGTCGACATCGTTGTCATGCATCGGGCTTCGATTTTTAGTCTGAGAGCTGTTACTTGGCACCACCACATCTTCACCATGCCATATCCAACGCGTATAACTACGTAGAAAACCGTCACACAGTAGATGTTCTCGCACCTCTTCCAAGTCTACCCGACGCAGGTTGAAGCATTTAACACAAGGGCAAAAATACTTTCCATTCACCCCCACTGTATTCCTCGCTACGAATTCTATAAATGATTCAACTGCCCCCTCGTACTCCAGACTTAGGCGCGACACAGAAATCCAACTCCGATCCATACCAACTGTTTACAAGGTGCTATGATCAACCTCACTTTTTATACAAAGGTGGTGGTCCTATACCCATTCAGCATGACAATTATTTTTATACGTCATTCATATATACAGGTTAGGACTTATTTTAAAATTTGATGAAATTTCGACAGCATTTCGCATTGGTCTCTAAGTACACAAAATGAGAGTGGTCAAATCAAATTCAACCACAACCAAATATGCACCCAGAGAACAACACAAAATACAAGTTACCGAAATTTTATCAAATTTTAAAATAACTCCTAACTTGTACATACTAACAATGACGTATAAAAAATAATTGTTCACCCCAAACTGTCCAAACGGACAATTCAAGATTCAACACAAACAATGACATTAATTGATTTAATGACCATTTGTGTCGAATCTCAAACGGGGAACTACGGTTCACTCATATGCACAACAACTTTCATACTAGTTAACTAGTTAACTAGTATGAGCCTACGAGTTTGCAAGATTGAAAACCACATGCATGCAATAGACAGAAATAACATTATATACGAGCAACCAACAATAACAGCAATAACATTATATAGGTGAAATGTAACTTTTGATTACAACTCAACTCAAAAATCTAATAATAAAATATCAAAATTTTAAACTAAACTTCAACAAAACAAAATTCATAAATGGAAAATGTTTTCAAGGGAATGGTTAACAATGATGAAGTGAAAATTTTCCATTTAAAAATATCTAACTTGAACCTTATTAGGCCCTGTGTATTCAGAATGTAACATTAAATTGTATAGATCATGTGTGAGGTAACATTAAAAACTTGATGGTAATGACTTTGGTTATTCTAATGGAGAATATGATATATCTAACTTACAATGAAATCTTTTATGATATATCTAACTTAGATCATATTTTTTTTTGGTCGAAGCTTAGATCATTAAAAAAGTTGTTAAAACATTGTTAGTTTGGTTTAAAAAATGGTCAAACAAAAAATCAGTTAAAAATGGTAGAGTTATTAGAATGGGAAGATTTTAACAACTTTAGCTATTTTAACATAGATGCATTGAGTCTAACTAAGTTCAGATTCTAAGTAAGAATTAATTCTAGATTTTAAAGAACATGAATTTTTATTTTGGAGGAGAGCCTGAATTTTATTACTGATACCAAAACAAAACAGCAAAGAGATTGTAGCCATCCATTTCAGTTTCTTGGTCCTATAAAATAATCTTTCAAATGTTACTGATTCTAAACCATAGAATCAACCAAAGATTAAAAAGTAAAAACTAAACAGAAAATTTCACTATACAGGGGATTACTAGCAAGTGTCAATTGCCGATTACAGTTTACCAAGTTTGACTATACAGGGGACTGTGCAACAGTTTACCAAGTTTATTCTAGTTTATTAAAAAAACATATACACAATAGTCCACTCGATTCTAGGTATTATAAACTGGTAGGAGTTTAAAACTTAACTCAAGAGTTTGACAACATAGAGACAGAGACAATGAAATGTTGGCACAATAAAACAAGCTTAACCAAACTTAATCACTAGTACAACATAGAGACAAAGACAATGAAATAGGTTCCACAAACAAGGCAGAGCATAATAACGAAGTACACCAGCAGTGAGCGAAGAAGAAGGGTAATGGAGCACTTACTTGAAAATGGTGCGAAGATGACACGAACGAAAGAAGGAAGAAGCAAGTGAACACGAACAGCAAAGAACAAACTCAAGGAAGAAGACGATAACCAGCGCGAAGAAGAAGAGAAAGTGAAAAAAGAATGAAAGGCGCGGCTTTTGAAGTTTCAGAAATGATGTATATTCACGGTTCCCCTTGAAACCGTGAATATATTACACATATATTCACGGTTTAACAAACAACCGTGGATAAATGTTAACTATATATCCACGGTTACTATCCCAACCGTGGATAAATATTAAATTTATATTCACAGTTATAGAAACAACCGTGGACATACAGTACCCAGTGATTAAACCCTAAAACCTGAACTATATATCCACGGTTGGAAATACATCCGTGAATATTGACATCTATATATATCCACGGTTAACATCATAACCGTGAATGTATCCATCAATATATATTCACGGTTGTGCACACAACCGTCGATATTACTATATATCCACGGTTGACTTATCAACCGTGAATATATATTGATGGATACGTTCACGGTTATGATGTTAACCGTGGATATATAGTTTTCTCTGATTATAACGTTCACCTTATAATTTCAAAAATGCCACCGCGCATGTTTTTATCACTGATCCTCTTCTACCCGTGAATATATCCCCGTTGTTATATCCATTTTTTCCACTAGTGAATTAATAATCTTTCAAAACATATTGTTATAACATATAAAGATACAATAGAATCATATAAATATTTGAAAGTTCTATGCTAGTTTTTGTTATTCTTGATCAAAATTAATGTCATATTTATTTATTATTGAAATGTTATATGATTAATGTTACTCTTATCCTTGCTTCATAAAGATTATCCAATTAAGTTTAACAAATTCTTATCAAGATGGTGGAGTTGATTTGTTGCCGAAAATATTTTTACTATGTATAGCAGCAAACTGTGTATCTATTAAAAAAAACTTCATAGAGCCCTGTAAATTTGATGATAAAAAAGGTTTCTACAGACGGGATTCGAACCCGGAATTCATCATCAGAATTTACTTTGTTTGCTACTGCGGACATTTGGATATAGATTGCTGGATAAATGTTATATATAAATGACATCTCTGATCCCGTCCTTTGCTACTTTCTGATCTCTCTTATCTTTACGTTACATATTTACTAGTTTAATAAAATGTCACCACAAACCATTATTTTTTATTTACATGAAATTTCTTCAACATATTTATATATTTAAGACAATACTAGTTGCCTTTGTCTGACCTTACTTTCCATCCTATTTTTTTACCTTGTATCATTTTCATTTTCCTTTCTAATGAAGACAAAAAGACAACTAATGGTCGGAAGCAAAACACACCCTCATTTGATAGGAAAAGAAACTTGAAAACCATGTAGGAAGAAAAGAGGATGAAAAAATGGCTAATAAGAAAGATTTTAACTTTAGTGCTTCCATAAAAATGAACGAAAAAAACCCAATGAACATAAGAATTTCAAATGTAAAAGACGAAGAAAGTTATGTTTTAAAAAAAAACAAAAAATCTCAATGCAACAGAAAAGAAGATAAGGAATAAATTACGTGTTCACAAACTAAATCGCATACCATTATCCCCCTTCAATTTCCAATACTTCTGACTCAATAAAAGGAAACAACCGTAAAAGGAAACTTAGAGTGGAAAAATTATGTTTGATTTAAAAGAATGTATAAAAATAAGGGGAAGCTAAAAGGAAGAAACTGATTAGGAAACTAATCACCATAATAAAAGGAAAAGAGAAAGTGATTTATTAGGGAATACTGCACAAAAAACGGTCTAAAACATTAGAATTAGGATAGTAAAACAATGATAATGAAAATAAAGTTTGTCAAGTCTCTTCAAAATATGATAAATTTTCATAACCAATAATATTTATAACCAAATTATTCACATAAAATTAATTCACTTACAATTTTTCACTAGTTCTTTATGTAAGATCCTATTTTACTAATTTTACGACATGGTTGACTTGTGCTATGCATATCTTTTGTGTTTTTATCTTCTTTAAATGATTTTGGCGCAACTTTTAACTGTTAGTCATGTGTGTGGTCCAGAAGTCATATGACACCGAAATCAAACAACCCCAAGCATCTCAATAGTTTCAAAACGACTCCAAATACGCTAATAGCTTACAAAACTACATTATTATAAAATGGGCCACTTGCTACCGTAACACTTAACATATCGATGGTGTCAGGCGAGAGTGTAACTGAGAAAAGGGCAAATGAGTAAACAAATAAAAGATAACAATATTACATCATGAGCCAATTCATTATATCATTAAGCTACGTGGTTTTCAAGAATTGTACTATATTTCTTGTTCTCGTGCCTATAATGGTTGTTATTCTAATAGAGAAGCTTGCTGTTAATTTTTATGATACTTTTGCGCAATCTCTTACTTGTGTCCCTCCAACTAATTAGATCATTAACTAAACATATTGGGGCCTTGTCTTGCTTGTCATACAATGTTGTGCTTGACTCTACTAATCAGGAATTCATTACTTCAATACTATGAAATTATTAAGAGTTGAACTACCAAATGTTAACAGATTCACTATTTTAGGGAATAAGATTTCACAATTAAAATTTGGAGGAACAAAATCGAAGAATTGGCAAATTTGAGGGACAAAAAGTCTAATTAAGCCAAAAAAGTGTTTTCAAAATAATCTATTTTTATTAAAATGCTCTTGATATATAGTAAGAATCAAAACAACATTTGAATTTATTGCAATAACATAGTTTTAAAGACATGATAGTAAGAAAGTAAACAGTTTTCATATAAACTTAAGACTATAACATAATATTTTTATTATTTTCAAAGTAAGTCAACCACAAATTTTAAAAAAATAATTTATTATATTTTCATAACCTCAGTGCCTCTTTAAACTTTGTAACTGCGTCTTTAATCGTTTGTGGACCCTTGATGCTAGTCCCATGAGCTAACTCATCTAAACTTTTCCATTTCAACAAAAAGTAATGTATGCATCCAATCTAGTAACCACTTCCATCTGAAAAGATATTTATATAATTAGTAAACCCCTCTTTTTAAATCTTATCTTATACCTTTATGAGTTTCTTTTTATGTCATTACAATATTATGCTTTTACAGTAACATTTAAGATAGTTTATGTTATAATTTAATACACTCATTTCATATGATTTACAATATTGTTCATTATTTTTGTAATCTTTTGTTTGCCAATCTAATATAATCAATTTCTATTTTTTTATTGTTGATGAACTTTTTAAAAAGCATCGTTTCAATGTTATTATCAATTTCATAACATGGCAATCTCAATGGTTTATATTATTCTATTATATATTTATTTTACTTTAACAATGTCTTGTTTGTTCTTCATCATCTTTAAATATTTTTTATATAATATCATTATAATTAATAATCTTTCAAAACATATTGTTATAACATATAAAGATACAATAGAATCATATAAATATTTGAAAGTTCTATGCTAGTTTTTGTTATTCTTGATCAAAATTAATGTCATATTTATTTATTATTGAAATGTTAAATGATTAATGTTACTCTTATCCTTGCTTCATAAAGATTATCCAATTAAGTTTAACAAACTCTTATCAAGATGGTGGAGTTGATTTGTTGCTGAAAATATTTTTACTATGTATAGCAGCAAACTATGTATCTATTAAAAAAAACTTCATAGAGCCCTGTAAAGTTGATGATAAAAAAGGTTTCTACAGCCGGGATTTGAACCCGGAATTCATCATCAGAATTTACCTGGTGTGCTACTGCGGACATTTGGATATAGATTGCTGGATAAATGTTATATATAAACGACATCTCTGATCCCGTCCTTTGCTACTTTCTGATCTCTCTTATCGGCTTTACGTTACATATCTACTAGTTTAATAAAATGTCACCACAAACCATTATTTTTTATTTACATGAAATATCTTCAACATATTTGTATATTTAAGACAATACTAGTTGCCTTTGTCTGACCTTACTTTCCATCCTATTTTTTTACTTTGTATCATTTTCATTTTCCTTCCTAATGAAGACAAAAAGACAACTAATGGTAGGAAGCAAAACACACCCTCATTTGATAGGAAAAGAAACTTGAAAACCATGTAGGAAGAAAAGAGGATGAAAAAATGGCTAATTTAAAAAGTTTTTAACTCTAGTGCTTCCATAAAAATGAACGAAGAAAACCCAATGAAAATAAAAATTTCAAATGTAGAAGACGAAGAAAGTTATGTTTTAAAAAAAAAACAAAAAATCTCAATGCAACAGAAAAGAAGATAAGGAATAAATTACGTGTTCACAAACTAAATCGTATACCGTTATCCCCTTTTAATTTCCAATACTTTTGACTCAATAAAAGGAAACAACCGAAAAAGGAAACTTAGAGTGGAAAAATTGTGTTTGATTTAAAAGAATGTATAAAAATAAGGGGAAGCTAAAAGGAAGAAACTGATTAGGAAACTAATCACCATAACAAAATGAAAAGAGAAAGTGATATATTAGGGAATACTGCACAAAAAACGGTCTAAAACATTAGAATTAGGACAGTAAAACAATGATAATGAAAATAAAGTTTGTCAAGTCTCTTTAAAATATGATAAATTTTCATAACCAATAATATTTATAACCAAATTATTCACATAAAATTAATTTACTTACAATTTTTCACTAGTTCTTTGTGTAAGATCCTATTTTACTAATTTTACGACTTGGTTGACTTGTGCTATGCATATCTTTTGTGTTTTTATCTTCTTTAAATGATTTTGGCACAGCTTCTAACTGTTAGTCATGTGTGTGGTCCAGAAGTCATATGACACCGAAATCAAACAACCCCAAGCATCTCAATAGTTTCACAACGACTCCAAATACGCTAATAGCTTACAAAACTACATTATTATAAAATGGGCCACTTGCTACCGTAACACTTAACATATCGATGGTGCCAGGCGAGAGTGTAACTGAGAAATGGTCAAATGAGTAAACAAATAAAAGATAACAATATTACATCATGAGCCAATTTATTATATCATTAAGCTACGTGGTTTTCAAGAATTATACTATATTTCTTATTCTCGTGCCTATAATGGTTGTTGTTCTAATAGAGAAGCTTGCTGTTAATTTTTATGATACTTTTGGGCAATCTCTTACTTGTGTCCCTCCAACTAATTAGATCATTAACTAAACATATTGGGGCCTTGTCTTGCTTGTCATACAATGTTTTGCTTGACTCTACTAATCAGGAAGTCATTACTTCAAAACTATGAAATTATTAAGAGTTGAACTACCAAATGTTAACAGATTCACTATTTTAGGGAATAAGATTTCACAATTAAAATTTGGAGGAACAAAATCGAAGAATTGGCAAATTTGAGGGACAAAAAGTCTAATTAAGCCAAAAAAGTGTTTTCAAATTAATCTATTTTTATTAAAATGCTCTTGATATATAGTAAGAATCAAAACAACATTTGAATTTATTGCAATAACATAGTTTTAAAGACATGATAGTAAGAAAGTAATAAGTTTTCATATAAACTTAAGACTATAACATAATATTTTTATTATTTTCAAAGTAAGTCAACCATAAATTTTAAAAAAAAAATTTATTATATTTTCATAACCTCAGTGCCTCTTTAAACTTTGTAACTACGTCTTTAATCGTTTGTGGACCCTTGATGCTAGTCCCATGAGCTAACTCATCTAAACTTTTCCATTTCAACAAAAAGTAATGTATGCATCCAATCTAGTAACCACTTCCATCCGAAAAGATATTTATATAATTAGTAAACCCCTCTTTTTAAATCTTATCTTATACCTTTATGAGTTTCTTTTTATGTCATTACAATATTATGCTTTTACAGTAACATTTAAGATAGTTTATGTTATAATTTAATACACTCATTTCATATGATTTACAATATTGTTCATTATTTTTGTAATCTTTTGTTTGCCAATCTAATATAATCAATTTCTATTTTTTTATTGTTGATGAACTTTTTAAAAAGCATCGTTTCAATGTTATTATCAATTTCATAACATGGCAATCTCAATGGTTTATATTATTCTATTATATATTTATTTTACTTTAACAATGTCTTGTTTGTTCTTCATCATCTTTAAATATTTTTTATATAATATCATTATAATTAATAATCTTTCAAAACATATTGTTATAACATATAAAGATACAATAGAATCATATAAATATTTGAAAGTTCTATGCTAGTTTTTGTTATTCTTGATCAAAATTAATGTCATATTTATTTATTATTGAAATGTTATTTGATTAATGTTACTCTTATCCTTGCTTGATAAAGATTATCCAATTAAGTTTAACAAATTCTTATCAAGATGGTGGAGTTGATTTGTTGCCAAAAATATTTTTACTATGTATAGCAGCAAACTGTGTATCTATTAAAAAAAACTTCATAGAGCCCTGTAAATTTGATGATAAAAAAGGTTTCTGCAGCCGGGATTTGAACCCGGAATTCATCATCAGAATTTACCTGGTGTGCTACTACGGACATTTGGATATAGATTGCTGGATAAATGTTATATATAAACGACATCTCTGATCCCGTCCTTTGCTACTTTCTGATCTCTCTTATCGGCTTTACGTTACATATCTACTAGTTTAATAAAATGTCACCACAAACCATTATTTTTTATTTACATGAAATTTCTTCAACATATTTGTATATTTAAGACAATACTAGTTGCCTTTGTCTGACCTTACTTTACATCCTATTTTTTTACTTTGTATCATTTTCATTTTCCTTTCTAATGAAGACAAAAAGACAACTAATGGTAGGAAGCAAAACACACCCTCATTTGATAGGAAAAGAAACTTGAAAACCACGTAGGAAGAAGAGAGGATGAAAAAATGGCTAATAAGAAAGTTTTTAACTCTAGTGCTTCCATAAAAATGAACGAAGAAAACCCAATGAAAATAAAAATTTCAAATGTAGAAGACGAAGAAAGTTATGTTTTAAACAAAAAACAAAAAATCTCAGTGTAACAGAAAAGAACATAAGAAATAAATTACGTGTTCACAAACTAAATCGCATACCATTATCCCCCTTCAATTTCCAATACTTCTGACTCAATAAAAGGAAACAACCAAAAAAGGAAACTTAGAGTGGAAAAATTGTGTTTGATTTAAAAGAATGTATAAAAATAAGGGGAAGCTAAAAGGAAGAAACTGATGATCTAATAAAAGAGTATTAGGAAACTAATCACCATAATAAAACGAAAAGAGAAAGTGATTTATTAGGGAATACTGCACAAAAAACGGTCAAAAACATTAGAATTAGGACAGTAAAACAATGATAATGAAAATAAAGTTTGTCAAGTCTCTTCATAATATGATAAATTTTCATAACCAATAATATTTATAACCAAATTATTCACATAAAATAAATTTACTTACAATTTTTCACTAGTTCTTTGTGTAAGATCCTATTTTACTAATTTTACGACATGGTTGACTTTTGCTATGCATATCTTTTGTGTTTTTATCTTCTTTAAATGATTTTGGCACAGCTTTTAACTGTTAGTCATGTGTGTGGTCCAGAAGTCATGTGACACCGAAATCAAACAACCCCAAGTATCTCAATAGTTTCAAAACGATTCCAAATACGCTAATAGCTTACAAAACTATATTATTATAAAATGGGTCACTTGCTACCGTAACACTTAACATATCGATGGTGTCAGGCGAGAGTGTAACTGAGAAAAGGGCAAATGATTAAACAAATAAAAGATAACAATATTACATCATGAGCCAATTTATTATATTATTAAGCTACATGGTTTTCAAGAACTGTACTATATTTCTTATTCTCGTGCCTATAATGGTTGTTGTTCTAATAGAGAAGCTTGCTGTTAACTTTTATGATACTTTTGGGCAATCTCCTACTTGTGTCCCTCCAACTAATTAGATCATCAACTAAACATATTGGGGCCTTGTCTTGCTTGTCATACAATGTTTTGCTTGACTCTACTAATCAGGAAGTCATTACTTCAAAACTATGAAATTATTAAGAGTTGAACTACCAAATGTTAACAGATTCACTATTTTAGGGAATAAGATTTCACAATTAAAATTTGGAGGAACAAAATCGAAGAATTGGCAAATTTGAGGGACAAAAAGTCTAATTAAGCCAAAAAAGTGTTTTCAAAATAATCTATTTTTATTAAAATGCTCTTGATATATAGTAAGAATCAAACAACATTTGAATTTATTGCAATAACATAGTTTTAAAGACATGATAGTAAGAAAGTAAACAGTTTTCATATAAACTTAAGACTATAAGATAATATTTTTATTATTTTCAAAGTAAGTCAACCACAAATTTAAAAAAAATAATTTATTATATTTTCATAACCTTAGTGCCTCTTTAAACATTGTAACTACATCTTTAATCGTTTATGGACCCTTGATGCTAGTCCCATGAGCTAACTTATCTAAACTTTTCCATTTCAATAAAAAGTAATGTATGCATCCAATCTAGTAACCACTTCCATGCAAAAAGATATTTATATAATTAGTAAACCCCTCTTTTTAAATCTTATCTTATACCTTTATGAGTTTCTTCTTATGTCATTACAATATTATGCTTTTACAATGACATTTAAGATAGTTTATGTTATAATTTAATACACTCATTACATATGATTTACAATATTGTTCATTATTTTTGTAATCTTTTGTTTGCCAATCTAATATAATCAATTTCTATTTTTTTATTATTGATGAACTTTTTAGAAAGCATCGTATCAATGTTGTTATCAATTTCATAACATGGCAATCTCAATGGTTTATATTATTCTATTATATATTTATTTTACTTTAACAATGTCTTGTTTGTTCTTCATCATCTTTAAATATTTTTTATATAATATCATTATAATTAATAATCTTTCAAAACATATTGTTATACCATATAAAGATACAATAGAATCATTGAAATATTTGAAAGTTCTATGCTAGTTTTTGTTATTCTTGATCAAAATTAATGTCATATTTATTTATTATTGAAATGTTATTTGATTAATGTTACTCTTATCCTTGCTTCATAAAGATTATCCAATTAAGTTTAACAAATTCTTATCAAGATGGTGGAGTTGATTTGTTGCCGAAAATATTTTTACTATGTATAGCAGCAAACTGTGTATCTATTAAAAAAAACTTCGTAGAGCCCTGTAAATTTGATGATAAAAAAGGTTTCCACAGCCGGGATTCAAACCCAGAATTCATCATCAGAATTTACATGGTGTGCTACTGCGGACATTTGGATATAGATTGCTGGATAAATATTATATATAAACGACATCTCTGATCCTGTCCTTTGCTACTTTCTGATCTCTCTTATCGGCTTTATGTTACATATCTTGTAGTTTAATAAAATGTCACCATAAACCATTATTTTTTATTTACATGAAATTTCTTCAACATATTTGTATATTTAAGACAATACTAGTTGCCTTTGTGTGACCTTACTTTCCATCCTATTTTTTTACTTTGTATCATTTTCATTTTCCTTTCTAATGAAGACAAAAAGACAACTAATGGTTGGAAACAAAACACACCCTTATTTGATAGGAAAAGAAACTTGAAAACCATGTAGGAAGAAAAGAGGATGAAAAAATGGCTAATAAGAAAGTTTTTAACTCTAGTGCTTCCATAAAAATGAACGAAGAAAACCCAATGAAAATAAAAATTTTAAATGTAGAAGACAAAGAAAGTTATGTTTTAAAAAAAAAATCTCAATGCAACATAAAAGAAGATAAGAAATAAATTACGTGTTCACAAACTAAATCGCATACCATTATCCCCCTTCAATTTCCAATACGTCTGACTCAATAAAAGGAAACAACCGAAAAAGGAAACTTAGAGTGGAAAAATTGTGTTTGATTTAAAAGAATGTATAAAAATAAGGGGAAGCTAAAAGGAAGAAACTGATGACCTAATAAAAGAGTATTAGGAAACTAATCACCATAATAAAATGAAAAGAGAAAGTGATTTATTAGGGAATACTGCACAAAAAACGGTCTAAAACATTAGAATTAGGACAGTAAAACAATGATAATGAAAATAAAGTTTATCAAGTCTCTTCATAATATGATAAATTTTCATAACCAATAATATTTATAACCAAATTATTCACATAAAATAAATTTACTTACAATTTTTCACTAGTTCTTTGTGTAAGATCCTATTTTACTAATTTTACGACATGGTTGACTTGTGCTATGCATATCTTTTGTGTTTTTATCTTCTTTAAATGATTTTGGCGCAGCTTTTAACTGTTAGTCATGTGTGTGGTCCAGAAGTCATATGACACCGAAATCAAACAACCCCAAGCATCTCAATAGTTTCAAAACGACTCCAAATACGCTAATAGCTTACAAAACTACATTATTATAAAATGGGCCACTTGCTACCGTAACACTTAACATATCGATGGTGTCAGGCGAGAGTGTAACTAAGAAAAGGGCAAATGATTAAACAAATAAAAGATAACAATATTACATCATGAGCCAATTTATTATATCATTAAGCTACGTGGTTTTCAAGAACTGTACTATATTTCTTATTCTCGTGCCTATAATGGTTGTTGTTCTAATAGAGAAGCTTGCTGTTAACTTTTATGATACTTTTGGGCAATCTTCTACTTGTGTCCCTCCAACTAATTAGATCATCAACTAAACATATTGGGGCCTTGTCTTGCTTGTCATACAATGTTTTGCTTGACTCTACTAATCAGGAAGTCATTACTTCAAAACTATGAAATTATTAAGAGTTGAACTACCAAATGTTAACAGATTCACTATTTTAGGGAATAAGATTTCACAATTAAAATTTGGAGGAACAAAATCGAAGAATTGGCAAATTTGAGGGACAAAAAGTCTAATTAAGCCAAAAAAGTGTTTTCAAAATAATCTATTTTTATTAAAATGCTCTTGATATATAGTAAGAATCAAACAACATTTGAATTTATTGCAATAACATAGTTTTAAAGACATGATAGTAAGAAAGTAAACAGTTTTCATATAAACTTAAGACTATAAGATAATATTTTTATTATTTTCAAAGTAAGTCAACCACAAATTTAAAAAAAATAATTTATTATATTTTCATAACCTTAGTGCCTCTTTAAACATTGTAACTACATCTTTAATCGTTTATGGACCCTTGATGCTAGTCCCATGAGCTAACTTATCTAAACTTTTCCATTTCAATAAAAAGTAATGTATGCATCCAATCTAGTAACCACTTCCATGCAAAAAGATATTTATATAATTAGTAAACCCCTCTTTTTAAATCTTATCTTATACCTTTATGAGTTTCTTCTTATGTCATTACAATATTATGCTTTTACAATGACATTTAAGATAGTTTATGTTATAATTTAATACACTCATTACATATGATTTACAATATTGTTCATTATTTTTGTAATCTTTTGTTTGCCAATCTAATATAATCAATTTCTATTTTTTTATTATTGATGAACTTTTTAGAAAGCATCGTATCAATGTTGTTATCAATTTCATAACATGGCAATCTCAATGGTTTATATTATTCTATTATATATTTATTTTACTTTAACAATGTCTTGTTTGTTCTTCATCATCTTTAAATATTTTTTATATAATATCATTATAATTAATAATCTTTCAAAACATATTGTTATAACATATAAAGATACAATAGAATCATATAAATATTTGAAAGTTCTATGCTAGTTTTTGTTATTCTTGATCAAAATTAATGTCATATTTATTTATTATTGAAATGTTAAATGATTAATGTTACTCTTATCCTTGCTTCATAAAGATTATCCAATTAAGTTTAACAAACTCTTATCAAGATGGTGGAGTTGATTTGTTGCTGAAAATATTTTTACTATGTATAGCAGCAAACTGTGTATCTATTAAAAAAAACTTCGTAGAGCCCTGTAAATTTGATGATAAAAAAGGTTTCCACAGCCGGGATTCAAACCCAGAATTCATCATCAGAATTTACATGGTGTGCTACTGCGGACATTTGGATATAGATTGCTGGATAAATATTATATATAAACGACATCTCTGATCCTGTCCTTTGCTACTTTCTGATCTCTCTTATCGGCTTTATGTTACATATCTTGTAGTTTAATAAAATGTCACCATAAACCATTATTTTTTATTTACATGAAATTTCTTCAACATATTTGTATATTTAAGACAATACTAGTTGCCTTTGTGTGACCTTACTTTCCATCCTATTTTTTTACTTTGTATCATTTTCATTTTCCTTTCTAATGAAGACAAAAAGACAACTAATGGTTGGAAACAAAACACACCCTTATTTGATAGGAAAAGAAACTTGAAAACCATGTAGGAAGAAAAGAGGATGAAAAAATGGCTAATAAGAAAGTTTTTAACTCTAGTGCTTCCATAAAAGTGAACGAAGAAAACCCAATGAACATAAAAATTTTAAATGTAGAAGACAAAGAAAGTTATGTTTTAAAAAAAAAAATCTCAATGCAACATAAAAGAAGATAAGAAATAAATTACGTGTTCACAAACTAAATCGCATACCATTATCCCCCTTCAATTTCCAATACGTCTGACTCAATAAAAGGAAACAACCGAAAATGGAAACTTAGAGTGGAAAAATTGTGTTTGATTTAAAAGAATGTATAAAAATAAGGGGAAGCTAAAAGGAAGAAACTGATGACCTAATAAAAGAGTATTAGGAAACTAATCACCATAATAAAATGAAAAGAGAAAGTGATTTATTAGGGAATACTGCACAAAAAACGGTCTAAAACATTAGAATTAGGACAGTAAAACAATGATAATGAAAATAAAGTTTATCAAGTCTCTTCATAATATGATAAATTTTCATAACCAATAATATTTATAACCAAATTATTCACATAAAATAAATTTACTTACAATTTTTCACTAGTTCTTTGTGTAAGATCCTATTTTACTAATTTTACGACATGGTTGACTTGTGCTATGCATATCTTTTGTGTTTTTATCTTCTTTAAATGATTTTGGCGCAGCTTTTAACTGTTAGTCATGTGTGTGGTCCAGAAGTCATATGACACCGAAATCAAACAACCCCAAGCATCTCAATAGTTTCAAAACGACTCCAAATACGCTAATAGCTTACAAAACTACATTATTATAAAATGGGCCACTTGCTACCGTAACACTTAACATATCGATGGTGTCAGGCGAGAGTGTAACTAAGAAAAGGGCAAATGATTAAACAAATAAAAGATAACAATATTACATCATGAGCCAATTTATTATATCATTAAGCTACGTGGTTTTCAAGAACTGTACTATATTTCTTATTCTGGTGCCTATAATGGTTGTTGTTCTAATAGAGAAGCTTGCTGTTAACTTTTATGATACTTTTGGGCAATCTTCTACTTGTGTCCCTCCAACTAATTAGATCATCAACTAAACATATTGGGGCCTTGTCTTGCTTGTCATACAATGTTTTGCTTGACTCTACTAATCAGGAAGTCATTACTTCAAAACTATGAAATTATTAAGAGTTGAACTACCAAATGTTAACAGATTCACTATTTTAGGGAATAAGATTTCACAATTAAAATTTGGAGGAACAAAATCGAAGAATTGGCAAATTCGAGGGACAAAAAGTCTAATTAAGCCAAAAAAGTGTTTTCAAAATAATCTATTTTTATTAAAATGCTCTTGATATATAGTAAGAATCAAACAACATTTGAATTTATTGCAATAACATAGTTTTAAAGACATGATAGTAAGAAAGTAAACAGTTTTCATATAAACTTAAGACTATAAGATAATATTTTTATTATTTTCAAAGTAAGTCAACCACAAATTTAAAAAAAATAATTTATTATATTTTCATAACCTTAGTGCCTCTTTAAACATTGTAACTACATCTTTAATCGTTTATGGACCCTTGATGCTAGTCCCATGAGCTAACTTATCTAAACTTTTCCATTTCAATAAAAAGTAATGTATGCATCCAATCTAGTAACCACTTCCATGCAAAAAGATATTTATATAATTAGTAAACCCCTCTTTTTAAATCTTATCTTATACCTTTATGAGTTTCTTCTTATGTCATTACAATATTATGCTTTTACAATGACATTTAAGATAGTTTATGTTATAATTTAATACACTCATTACATATGATTTACAATATTGTTCATTATTTTTGTAATCTTTTGTTTGCCAATCTAATATAATCAATTTCTATTTTTTTATTATTGATGAACTTTTTAGAAAGCATCGTATCAATGTTGTTATCAATTTCATAACATGGCAATCTCAATGGTTTATATTATTCTATTATATATTTATTTTACTTTAACAATGTCTTGTTTGTTCTTCATCATCTTTAAATATTTTTTATATAATATCATTATAATTAATAATCTTTCAAAACATATTGTTATAACATATAAAGATACAATAGAATCATATAAATATTTGAAAGTTCTATGCTAGTTTTTGTTATTCTTGATCAAAATTAATGTCATATTTATTTATTATTGAAATGTTAAATGATTAATGTTACTCTTATCCTTGCTTCATAAAGATTATCCAATTAAGTTTAACAAACTCTTATCAAGATGGTGGAGTTGATTTGTTGCTGAAAATATTTTTACTATGTATAGCAGCAAACTGTGTATCTATTAAAAAAAACTTCGTAGAGCCCTGTAAATTTGATGATAAAAAAGGTTTCCACAGCCGGGATTCAAACCCAGAATTCATCATCAGAATTTACATGGTGTGCTACTGCGGACATTTGGATATAGATTGCTGGATAAATATTATATATAAACGACATCTCTGATCCTGTCCTTTGCTACTTTCTGATCTCTCTTATCGGCTTTATGTTACATATCTTGTAGTTTAATAAAATGTCACCATAAACCATTATTTTTTATTTACATGAAATTTCTTCAACATATTTGTATATTTAAGACAATACTAGTTGCCTTTGTGTGACCTTACTTTCCATCCTATTTTTTTACTTTGTATCATTTTCATTTTCCTTTCTAATGAAGACAAAAAGACAACTAATGGTTGGAAACAAAACACACCCTTATTTGATAGGAAAAGAAACTTGAAAACCATGTAGGAAGAAAAGAGGATGAAAAAATGGCTAATAAGAAAGTTTTTAACTCTAGTGCTTCCATAAAAGTGAACGAAGAAAACCCAATGAACATAAAAATTTTAAATGTAGAAGACAAAGAAAGTTATGTTTTAAAAAAAAAAATCTCAATGCAACATAAAAGAAGATAAGAAATAAATTACGTGTTCACAAACTAAATCGCATACCATTATCCCCCTTCAATTTCCAATACGTCTGACTCAATAAAAGGAAACAACCGAAAATGGAAACTTAGAGTGGAAAAATTGTGTTTGATTTAAAAGAATGTATAAAAATAAGGGGAAGCTAAAAGGAAGAAACTGATGACCTAATAAAAGAGTATTAGGAAACTAATCACCATAATAAAATGAAAAGAGAAAGTGATTTATTAGGGAATACTGCACAAAAAACGGTCTAAAACATTAGAATTAGGACAGTAAAACAATGATAATGAAAATAAAGTTTATCAAGTCTCTTCATAATATGATAAATTTTCATAACCAATAATATTTATAACCAAATTATTCACATAAAATAAATTTACTTACAATTTTTCACTAGTTCTTTGTGTAAGATCCTATTTTACTAATTTTACGACATGGTTGACTTGTGCTATGCATATCTTTTGTGTTTTTATCTTCTTTAAATGATTTTGGCGCAGCTTTTAACTGTTAGTCATGTGTGTGGTCCAGAAGTCATATGACACCGAAATCAAACAACCCCAAGCATCTCAATAGTTTCAAAACGACTCCAAATACGCTAATAGCTTACAAAACTACATTATTATAAAATGGGCCACTTGCTACCGTAACACTTAACATATCGATGGTGTCAGGCGAGAGTGTAACTAAGAAAAGGGCAAATGATTAAACAAATAAAAGATAACAATATTACATCATGAGCCAATTTATTATATCATTAAGCTACGTGGTTTTCAAGAACTGTACTATATTTCTTATTCTCGTGCCTATAATGGTTGTTGTTCTAATAGAGAAGCTTGCTGTTAATTTTTATGATACTTTTAGGCAATCTCTTACTTGTGTCTCTCCAACTAATTAGATCATTAACTAAACATATTGGGGCCTTGTCTTGCTTGTCATACAATGTTGTGCTTGACTCTACTAATCAGGAAGTCATTACTTCAAAACTATGAAATTATTAAGAGTTGAACTACCAAATGTTAACAGATTCACTATTTTAGGGAATAAGATTTCACAATTAAAATTTGGAGGAACAAAATCGAAGAATTGGCAAATTCGAGGGACAAAAAGTCTAATTAAGCCAAAAACGTGTTTTCAAAATAATCTATTTTTATTAAAATGCTCTTGATATATAGTAAGAATCAAAACAACATTTGAATTTATTGCAATAACATAGTTTTAAAGACATGATAGTAAGAAAGTAAACAGTTTTCATATAAACTTAAGACTATAAGATAATATTTTTATTATTTTCAAAGTAAGTCAACCACAAATTTTAAAAAAAAATAATTTATTATATTTTCATAACCTCAGTGCCTCTTTAAACTTTGTAACTACGTCTTTAATCGTTTGTGGACCCTTGATGCTAGTCCCATGATTTAACTCATCTAAACTTTTCTATTTCAACAAAAAGTAATGTATGCATCCAATATAGTAACCACTTCCATCCGAAAAGATATTTATATAATTAGTAAACCCCTCTTTTTAAATCTTATCTTATACCTTTATGAGTTTCTTTTTATGTCATTACAATATTATGCTTTTACAGTAACATTTAAGATAGTTTATGTTATAATTTAATACACTCATTTCATATGATTTACAATATTGTTCATTATTTTTGTAATCTTTTGTTTGCCAATCTAATATAATCAATTTCTATTTTTTTATTGTTGATGAACTTTTTAAAAAGCATCATTTCAATGTTATTATCAATTTCATAACATGGCAATCTCAATGGTTTATATTATTCTATTATATATTTATTTTACTTTAACAATGTCTTGTTTGTTCTTCATCATCTTTAAATATTTTTTATATAATATCATTATAATTAATAATCTTTCAAAACATATTGTTATAACATATAAAGATACAATAGAATCATATAAATATTTGAAAGTTCTATGCTAGTTTTTCTTATTCTTGATCAAAATTAATGTCATATTTATTTATTATTGAAATGTTATTTGATTAATGTTACTCTTATCCTTGCTTCATAAAGATTATCCAATTAAGTTTAACAAATTCTTATCAAGATGGTGGAGTTGATTTGTTACCGAAAATATTTTTACTATGTATAGAAGCAAACTGTGTATCTATTAAAAAAAACTTCGTAGAGCCCTGTAAATTTGATGATAAAAAAGGTTTCTATAGATGGGATTCGAACCCGGAATTCATCATCAGAATTTACCTGGTGTGCTACTGCGGACATTTGGATATAGATTGCTGGATAAATGTTATATATAAACGACATCTCTGATCCCGTCCTTTGCTACTTTCTGATCTCTCTTATCTTTACGTTACATATCTACTAGTTTAATAAAATGTCACCACAAACCATTATTTTTTATTTACATGAAATTTCTTCAACATATTTATATATTTAAGACAATACTAGTTGCCTTTGTCTGACCTTAGTTTCCATCCTATTTTTTTTACCTTGTATCATTTTCATTTTCCTTTCTAATGAAGGCAAAAAGACAACTAATGGTCAGAAGCAAAGCACACCCTCATTTGATAGGAAAAGAAACTTGAAAACCATGTAGGAAGAAAAGAGGATGAAAAATGGCTAATAAGAAAGTTTTTAACTCTAGTGCTTCCATAAAAATGAACGAAAAAAACCTAATGAAAATAAGAATTTCAAATGTAAAAGACGAAGAAAGTTATGTTTTAAAAAAAAAACAAAAAATCTCAATGCAACAGAAAAGAAGATAAGGAATAAATTACGTGTTCACAAACTAAATCGCATACCATTATCCCCCTTCAATTTCCAATACTTCTGACTCAATAAAAGGAAACAACTGAAAAAGGAAACTTAGAGTGGAAAAATTGTGTTTGATTTAAAAGAATGTATAAAAATAAGGGGAAGCTAAAAGGAAGAAACTGATTAGGAAACTAATCACCATAATAAAATGAAAAGAGAAAGTGATATATTAGGGAATACTGCACAAAAAACGGTCTAAAACATTAGAATTAGGATAGTAAAACAATGATAATGAAAATAAAGTTTGTCAAGTGTCTTCAAAATATGATAAATTTTCATAACCAATAATATTTATAACCAAATTATTCACATAAAATTAATTTACTTACAATTTTTCACTAGTTCTTTATGTAAGATCCTATTTTACTAATTTTACGACATGGTTGACTTGTGCTATGCATATCTTTTGTGTTTTTATCTTCTTTAAATGATTTTGGCGCAGCTTTTAACTGTTAGTCATGTGTGTGGTCCAGAAGTCATATGACACCGAAATCAAACAACCCCAAGCATCTCAATAGTTTCAAAACGACTCCAAATACGCTAATAGCTTACAAAACTACATTATTATAAAATGGGCCACTTGCTACCATAACACTTAACATATCGATGGTGTCAGGTGAGAGTGTAACTGAGAAAAGGGGAAATGAGTAAACAAATAAAAGATAAGAATATTACATCATGAGCCAATTTATTATATCATTAAGCTACGTGGTTTTCAAGAATTGTACTATATTTCTTATTCTCGTGCCTATAATGGTTGTTGTTCTAATAGAGAAGCTTGCTGTTAATTTTTATGATACTTTTGGGCAATCTCTTACTTGTGTCCCTCCAACTAATTAGATCATTAACTAAACATATTGGGGCCTTGTCTTGCTTGTCATACAATGTTGTGCTTGACTCTACTAATCAGGAATTCATTACTTCAAAACTATGAAATTATTAAGAGTTGAACTACCAAATGTTAACAGATTCACTATTTTAGGGAATAAGATTTCACAATTAAAATTTGGAGGAACAAAATCGAAGAATTGGCAAATTTGAGGGACAAAAAGTCTAATTAAGCCAAAAAAGTGTTTTCAAAATAATCTTTTTTTTATTAAAATGCTCTTGATATATAGTAAGAATCAAAACAACATTTGAATTTATTGCAATAACATAGTTTTAAAGACATGATAGTAAGAAAGTAAACAGTTTTCATATAAACTTAAGACTATAACATAATATTTTTATTATTTTCAAAGTAAGTCAACCACAAATTTTAAAAAAATAATTTATTACATTTTCATAACCTCAGTGCCTCTTTAAACTTTGTAACTACGTCTTTAATCGTTTGTGGACCCTTGATGCTAGTCCCATGAGCTAACTCATCTAAACTTTTCCATTTCAACAAAAAGTAATGTATGCATCCAATCTAGTAACCACTTCCATCCGAAAAGATATTTATATAATTAGTACACCCCTCTTTTTAAATCTTATCTTATACCTTTATGAGTTTCTTTTTATGTCATTACAATATTATGCTTTTACAGTAACATTTAAGATAGTTTATGTTATAATTTAATACACTCATTTCATATGATTTACAATATTGTTCATTATTTTTGTAATCTTTTGTTTGCCAATCTAATATAATCAATTTCTATTTTTTTATTGTTGATGAACTTTTTAAAAAGCATCGTTTCAATGTTATTATCAATTTCATAACATGGCAATCTCAATGGTTTATATTATTCTATTATATATTTATTTTACTTTAACAATGTCTTGTTTGTTCTTCATCATCTTTAAATATTTTTTATATAATATCATTATAATTAATAATCTTTCAAAACATATTGTTATAACATATAAAGATACAATAGAATCATATAAATATTTGAAAGTTCTATGCTAGTTTTTGTTATTCTTGATCAAAATTAATGTCATATTTATTTATTATTGAAATGTTATATGATTAATGTTACTCTTATCTTTGCTTCATGAAGATTATCCAATTAAGTTTAACAGACTCTTATCAAGATGGTGGAGTTTATTTGTTGCTGAAAATATTTTTACTATGTATAGCAGCAAACTGTGTATCTATTAAAAAAAACTTCATAGACCCCTGTAAATTTGATGATAAAAAAGGTTTCTACAGCCGGGATTTGAACCCGGAATTCATCATCAGAATTTACCTGGTGTGCTACTGCAGACATTTGGATATAGATTGCTGGATAAATGTTATATATAAACGACATCTCTGATCCCGTCCTTTGCTACTTTCTTATCTCTCTTATCAGCTTTACGTTACATATCTACTAGTTTAATAAAATGTCACCACAAACCATTATTTTTTATTTACATGAAATTTCTTCAACATATTTGTATATTTAAGACAATACTAGTTGCCTTTGTCTGACCTTACTTTCCATCCTATTTTTTTACTTTGTATCATTTTCATTTTCCTTCCTAATGAAGACAAAAAGACAACTAATGGTAGGAAGCAAAACACACCCTCATTTGATAGGAAAAGAAACTTGAAAACCATGTAGGAAGAAAAGAGGATGAAAAAATGGCTAATTTAGAAAGTTTTTAACTCTAGTGCTTCCATAAAAATGAACGAAGAAAACCCAATGAAAATAAAAATTTCAAATGTAGAAGACGAAGAAAGTTATGTTTAAAAAAAAACAAAAATCTCAATGCAACAGAAAAGAAGATAAGGAATAAATTACGTGTTCACAAACTAAATCGCATACCGTTATCCCCTTTCAATTTCCAATACTTTTGACTCAATAAAAGGAAACAACCGAAAAAGGAAACTTAGAGTGGAAAAATTGTGTTTGATTTAAAAGAATGTATAAAAATAAGGGGAAGCTAAAAGGAAGAAACTGATTAGGAAACTAATCACCATAATAAAATGAAAAGAGAAAGTGATATATTAGGGAATACTGCACAAAAAACGGTCTAAAACATTAGAATTAGGACAGTAAAACAATGATAATGAAAATAAAGTTTGTCAAGTGTCTTCAAAATATGATAAATTTTCATAACCAATAATATTTATAACCAAATTATTCACATAAAATTATATTACTTACAATTTTTCACTAGTTCTTTGTGTAAGATCCTATTTTACTAATTTTACGACATGGTTGACTTGTGCTATGCATATCTTTTGTGTTTTTATCTTCTTTAAATGATTTTGGCGCAGCTTCTAACTGTTAGTCATGTGTGTGGTCCAGAAGTCATATGACACCGAAATCAAACAACCCCAAGCATCTCAATAGTTTCACAACGACTCCAAATACGCTAATAGCTTACAAAACTACATTATTATAAAATGGGCCACTTGCTACCGTAACACTTAACATATCGATGGTGTCAGGCGAGAGTGTAACTGAGAAAAGGTCAAATGAGTAAACAAATAAAAGATAACAATATTACATCATGAGGCAATTTATTATATCATTAAGCTACGTGGTTTTCAATAATTATACTATATTTCCTATTCTCGTGCCTATAATGGTTGTTGTTCTAATAGAGAAGCTTGCTGTTAATTTTTATGATACTTTTGGGCAATCTCTTACTTGTGTCCCTCCAACTAATTAGATCATTAACTAAACATATTGGGGCCTTGTCTTGCTTGTCATACAATGTTTTGCTTGACTTTACTAATCAGGAAGTCATTACTTCAAAACTATGAAATTATTAAGAGTTGAACTACCAAATGTTAACAGATTCACTATTTTAGGGAATAAGATTTCACAATTAAAATTTGGAGGAACAAAATCGAAGAATTGGCAAATTTGAGGGACAAAAAGTCTAATTAAGCCAAAAAAGTGTTTTTAAAATAATCTATTTTTATTAAAATGCTCTTGATATATAGTAAGAATCAAAACAACATTTTAATTTATTGCAATAACATAGTTTTAAAGACATGATAGTAAGAAAGTAAACAGTTTTCTTATAAACTTAAGACTATAACATAATATTTTTATTATTTTCAAAGTAAGTCAACCACAAATTTAAAAAAATAATTTATTATATTTTCATAACCTCAGTGCCTCTTTAAACTTTGTAACTACGTCTTTAATCGTTTGTGGACCCTTGATGCTAGTCCCATGAGCTAACTCATCTAAACTTTTCCATTTCAACAAAAAGTAATGTATGCATCCAATCTAGTAACCACTTCCATCCGAAAAGATATTTATATAATTAGTAAACCCCTCTTTTTAAATCTTATCTTATACCTTTATGAGTTTCTTTTTATGTCATTACAATATTATGCTTTTACAGTAACTTTTAAGATAGTTTATGCTATAATTTAATACACTCATTTCATATGATTTACAATATTGTTCATTATTTTTGTAATCTTTTGTTTGCCAATCTAATATAATGAATTTCTATTTTTTTATTGTTGATGAACTTTTTAAAAAGCATCGTTTCAATGTTATTATCAATTTCATAACATGGCAATCTCAATGGTTTATATTATTCTATTATATATTTATTTTACTTTAACAATGTCTTGTTTGTTCTTCATCATCTTTAAATATTTTTTATATAATATCATTATAATTAATAATCTTTCAAAACATATTGTTATAACATATAAAGATACAATAGAATCATATAAATATTTGAAAGTTCTATGCTAGTTTTTGTTATTCTTGATCAAAATTAATGTCATATTTGTTTATTATTGAAATGTTATTTGATTAATGTTACTCTTATCCTTGCTTCATAAAGATTATCCAATTAAGTTTAACAAATTCTTATCAAGATGGTGGAGTTGATTTGTTGCCGAAAATATTTTTACTATGTATAGAAGCAAACTGTGTATCTATTAAAAAAAACTTCGTAGAGCCCTGTAAATTTGATGATAAAAATGGTTTCCGCAGCCAGGATTCGAACCCGGAATTCATCATCAGAATTTACCTGGTGTGCTACTGCGGACATTTAGATATGGATTGCTGGATAAATGTTATATATAAACGACATCTCTGATCCCGTCCTTTGCTACTTTCTGATCTCTCTTATCGGCTTTATGTTACATATCTACTAGTTTAATAAAATGTCACCACAAACCATTATTTTTTATTTACATGAAATTTCTTCAACATATTTGTATATTTAAGACAATACTAGTTGCCTTTGTCTGACCTTACTTTCCATCCTATTTTTTTACTTTGTATCATTTTCATTTTCCTTCCTAATGAAGACAAAAAGACAACTAATGGTAGGAAGCAAAACACACCCTCATTTGATAGGAAAAGAAACTTGAAAACCATGTAGGAAGAAAAGAGGATGAAAAAATGGCTAATTTAGAAAGTTTTTAACTCTAGTGCTTCCATAAAAATGAACGAAGAAAACCCAATGAAAATAAAAATTTCAAATGTAGAAGACGAAGAAAGTTATGCTTTAAAAAAAAAACAAAAAATCTCAATGCAACAGAAAAGAAGATAAGGAATAAATTACGTGTTCACAAACTAAATCGCATACCATTATCCCCCTTCAATTTCCAATACTTCTGACTCAATAAAAGGAAACAACCGAAAAAGGAAACTTAGAGTGGAAAAATTATGTTTGATTTAAAAGAATGTATAAAAATAAGGGGAAGCTAAAAGGAAGAAACTGATTAGGACCCTAATCACCATAATAAAAGGAAAAGAGAAAGTGATTTATTAGGGAATACTGCACAAAAAACGGTCTAAAACATTAGAATTAGGATAGTAAAACAATGATAATGAAAATAAAGTTTGTCAAGTGTCTTCAAAATATGATAAATTTTCATAACCAATAATATTTATAACCAAATTATTCACATAAAATTAATTTACTTACAATTTTTCACTAGTTCTTTATGTAAGATCCTATTTTACTAATTTTACGACATGGTTGACTTGTGCTATGCATATCTTTTGTGTTTTTATCTTCTTTAAATGATTTTGGCGCAGCTTTTAACTGTTAGTCATGTGTGTGGTCCAGAAGTCATATGACACCGAAATCAAACAACCCCAAGCATCTCAATAGTTTCAAAACGACTCCAAATACGCTAATAGCTTACAAAACTACATTATTATAAAATGGGCCAGTTGCTACCGTAACACTTAACATATCCATCGTGTCAGGCGAGAGTGTAACTGAGAAAATGGCAAATGAGTAAACAAATAAAAGATAACAATATTACATCATGAGCCAATTTATTATATCATTAAGCTACGTGGTTTTCAAGAATTGTACTATATTTCTTATTCTCGTGCCTATAATGGTTGTTGTTCTAATAGAGAAGCTTGCTGTTAATTTTTATGATACTTTTGGGCAATCTCTTACTTGTGTCCCTCCAACTAATTAGATCATTAACTAAACATATTGGGGCCTTGTCTTGCTTGTCATACAATGTTGTGCTTGACTCTACTAATCAGGAATTCATTACTTCAAAACTATGAAATTATTAAGAGTTGAACTACCAAATGTTAACAGATTCACTATTTTAGGGAATAAGATTTCACAATTAAAATTTGGAGGAACAAAATCAAAGAATTGGCAAATTTGAGGGACAAAAAGTCTAATTAAGCCAAAAAAGTGTTTTCAAAATAATCTATTTTTATTAAAATGCTCTTGATATATAGTAAGAATCAAAACAACATTTGAATTTATTGCAATAACATAGTTTTAAAGACATGATAGTAAGAAAGTAAACAGTTTTCATATAAACTTAAGACTATAACATAATATTTTTATTATTTTTAAAGTAAGTCAACCACAAATTTTAAAAAAATAATTTATTATATTTTCATAACCTTAGTGCCTCTTTAAACTTTGTAACTACGTCTTTAATCGTTTGTGGACCCTTATTGCTAGTCCCATGAGCTAACTCATCTAAACTTTTTCATTTCAACAAAAAGTAATGTATGCATCCAATCTAGTAACCACTTCCATCCGAAAAGATATTTATATAATTAGTAAACCCCTCTTTTTAAATCTTATCTTATACCTTTATGAGTTTCTTTTTATGTCATTACAATATTATGCTTTTACAGTAACATTTAAGATAGTTTATGTTATAATTTAATACACTCATTTCATATGATTTACAATATTGTTCATTATTTTTGTAATCTTTTGTTTGCCAATCTAATATAATCAATTTCTATTTTTTTATTGTTGATGAACTTTTTAAAAAGCATCGTTTCAATGTTATTATCAATTTTATAACATGGCAATCTCAATGGTTTATATTATTCTATTATATATTTATTTTACTTTAACAATGTCTTGTTTGTTCTTCATCATCTTTAAATATTTTTATATAATATCATTATAATTAATAATCTTTCAAAACATATTGTTATAACATATAAAGATACAATAGAATCATATAAATATTTGAAAGTTCTATGCTAGTTTTTGTTATTCTTGATCAAAATTAATGTCATATTTATTTATTATTGAAATGTTATATGATTAATGTTACTCTTATCCTTGCTTCATAAAGATTATCCAATTAAGTTTAACAAACTCTTATCAAGATGGTGAAGTTGATTTGTTGCTGAAAATATTTTTACTATGTATAGCAGCAAACTGTGTATCTATTAAAAAAAACTTCATAGAGCCCTGTAAATTTGATGATAAAAAAGGTTTCTACAGCCGGGATTTGAACCCGGAATTCATCATCAGAATTTACCTGGTGTGCTACTGCAGACATTTGGATATAGATTGCTGGATAAATGTTATATATAAACGACATCTCTGATCCCGTCCTTTGCTACTTTCTGATCTCTCTTATCAGCTTTACGTTACATATCTACTAGTTTAATAAAATGTCACCACAAACCATTATTTTTTATTTACATGAAATTTCTTCAACATATTTGTATATGTAAGACAATACTAGTTGCCTTTGTCTGACCTTACTTTCCATCCTATTTTTTTACTTTGTATCATTTTCATTTTCCTTCCTAATGAAGACAAAAAGACAACTAATGGTAGGAAGCAAAACACACCCTCATTTGATAGGAAAAGAAACTTGAAAACCATGTAGGAAGAAAAGAGGATGAAAAAATGGCTAATTTAGAAAGTTTTTAACTCTAGTGCTTCCATAAAAATGAACGAAGAAAACCCAATGAAAATAAAAATTTCAAATGTAGAAGACGAAGAAAGTTATGTTTTAAAAAAAAAAACAAAAAATCTCAATGCAACAAAAAAGAAGATAAGGAATAAATTATGTGTTCACAAACTAAATCGCATACCGTTATCCCCTTTCAATTTCCAATACTTTTGACTCAATAAAAGGAAACAACCGAAAAAGGAAACTTAGAGTGGAAAAATTATGTTTGATTTAAAAGAATGTATAAAAATAAGGGGAAGCTAAAAGGAAGAAACTGATTAGTAAACTAATCACCATAATAAAATGAAAAGAGAAAGTGATATATTAGGGAATACTGTACAAAAAAGGTCTAAAACATTAGAATTAGGATAGTAAAACAATGATAATGAAAATAAAGTTTGTCAAGTGTCTTCAAAATATGATAAATTTTCATAACCAATAATATTTATAACCAAATTATTCACATAAAATTAATTTACTTACAAGTTTTCACTAGTTCTTTGTGTAAGATCTTATTTTACTAATTTTACGACATGGTTGACTTGTGCTATGCATATCTTTTGTGTTTTTATCTTCTTTAAATGATTTTGGCGTAGCTTCTAACTGTTAGTCATGTGTGTGGTCCAGAAGTCATATGACACCGAAATCAAACAACCCCAAGCATCTCAATAGTTTCACAACGACTCCAAATACGCTAATAGCTTACAAAACTACATTATTATAAAATGGGCCACTTGCTACTGTAAGACTTAACATATCGATGGTGTCAGGCGAGAGTGTAACTGAGAAAAGGTCAAATGAGTAAACAAATAAAAGATAACAATATTACATCATGAGCCAATTTATTATATCATTAAGCTACGTGGTTTTCAACAACTGTACTATATTTCTTATTCTCGTGCCTATAATGGTTGTTGTTCTAATAGAGAAGCTTGCTGTTAATTTTTATGATACTTTTGGGCAATCTCTTACTTGTGTCCCTCCAACTAATTAGATCATTAACTAAACATATTGGGGCCTTGTCTTGCTTGTCATACAATGTTTTGCTTGACTCTACTAATCAGGAAGTCATTACTTCAAAACTATGAAATTATTAAGAGTTGAACTACCAAATGTTAACAGATTCACTATTTTAGGGAATAAGATTTCACAATTAAAATTTGGAGGAACAAAATCGAAGAATTGGCAAATTTGAGGGACAAAAAGTCTAATTAAGCCAAAAAAGTGTTTTCAAAATAATCTATTTTTATTAAAATGCTTTGGATATATAGTAAGAATCAAAACAACATTTGAATTTATTACAATAACATAGTTTCAAAGACATGATAGTAAGAAAGTAAACAGTTTTCATATAAACTTAAGACTATAAGATAATATTTTTATTATTTTCAAAGTAAGTCAACCACAAATTAAAAAAAAAATAATTTATTATATTTTCATAACCTTAGTGCCTCTTTAAACTTTGTAACTACGTCTTTAATCGTTTGTGGACCCTTGATGCTAGTCCCATGAGCTAACTCATCTAAACTTTTCCATTTCAACAAAAAGTAATGTATGCATCCAATCTAGTAACCACTTCCATCCGAAAAGATATTTATATAATTAGTAAACCCCTCTTTTTAAATCTTATCTTATACCTTTATGAGTTTCTTTTTATGTCATTACAATATTATGCTTTTACAGTAACATTTAAGATAGTTTATGTTATAATTTAATACACTCATTTCATATGATTTACAACATTGTTCATTATTTTTGTAATCTTTTGTTTGCCAATCTAATATAATCAATTTCTATTTTTTTATTGTTGATGAACTTTTTAAAAAGCATCGTTTCAATGTTATTATCAATTTCATAACATGGCAATCTCAATGGTTTATATTATTCTATTATATATTTATTTTACTTTAACAATGTCTTGTTTGTTCTTCATCATCTTTAAATATTTTTTATATAATATCATTATAATTAATAATCTTTCAAAACATATTGTTATAACATATAAAGATACAATAGAATCATATAAATATTTGAAAGTTCTATGCTAGTTTTTGTTATTCTTGATCAAAATTAATGTCATATTTATTTATTATTGAAATGTTATTTGATTAATGTTACTCTTATCCTTGCTTCATAAAGATTATCCAATTAAGTTTAACAAATTCTTATCAAGATGGTGGAGTTGATTTGTTGCCAAAAATATTTTTACTATGTATAGCAGCAAACTGTGTATCTATTAAAAAAACTTCGTAGAGCCCTGTAAATTTGATGATAAAAAAGGTTTCCGCAGCCGGGATTCAAACCCAGAATTCATCATCAGAATTTACCTGGTGTGCTACTGCGGACATTTGGATATAGATTGTTGGATAAATATTATATATAAATGACATCTCTGATCCTGTCCTTTGCTACTTTCTGATCTCTCTTATCGGCTTTACGTTACATATCTTGTAGTTTAATAAAATGTCACCACAAACCATTATTTTTTATTTACATGAAATTTCTTCAACATATTTGTATATTTAAGACAATACTAGTTGCCTTTGTCTGACCTTACTTTCCATCCTATTTTTTTACTTTGTATCATTTTCATTTTCCTTTCTAATGAAGACAAAAAGACAACTAATGGTAGGAAGCAAAACACACCCTTATTTGATAGGAAAAGAAACTTGAAAACCATGTAGGAAGAAAAGAGGATGAAAAAATGGCTAATAAGAAAGTTTTTAACTCTAGTGCTTCCATAAAAATGAACGAAGAAAACCCAATGAAAATAAAAATTTCAAATGTAGAAGACAAAGAAAGTTATGTTTTAAAAAAAAACAAAAAATCTCAATGCAACAGAAAAGAAGATAAGAAATAAATTACGTGTTCACAAACTAAATCGCATACCATTATCCCCCTTCAATTTCCAATACGTCTGACTCAATAAAAGGAAACAACCGAAAAAGGAAACTTAGAGTGGAAAAATTGTGTTTGATTTAAAAGAATGTATAAAAATAAGGGGAAGCTAAAAGGAAGAAACTAATGACCTAATAAAAGAGTATTAGGAAACTAATCACCATAATAAAATGAAAAGAGAAAGTGATTTATTAGGGAATACTGCACAAAAAATGGTCTAAAACATTAGAATTAGGATAGTAAAACAATGATAATGAAAATAAAGTTTGTCAAGTTTCTTTAAAATATGATAAATTTTGTAACATCCCTGATGTTTTAATGAGAATTATAAGAAATGGGAAATGATTAGTAAATGTTTTAGAAGATTTATTTAATATTTGTTCTGTCTTAGCCAGAGATAAGAAAGCCGGTGTCGAGATCGGTCTCAGAAGAGCGGGCAGGCGGAGTTGAAGATCGGGAGTGTAAGAGAAGAGCGGACAGGGCCAGGTGGTTTGGTCCAAACCGATGTGAGGAGAGTGCCTCACTCGGGGTCATAGCCCGGATTAACCTCATAATGACTGAAACAACGGGTGTAGGTAACCAAGAGGCGAGTACGGATGAGATATCCGACCTCTCAGGTTGTAGCTCGGATTTCCGAGGTATGAACACTAAGCTAGGACGCCGGGGGACCGATATTCATATTGGGCCTATACTCTTGCGAAGTATTAGAGAATTGTGAATAATTAAACGTTGAGGGAATAAATACGTGTAATTGATTTGATAACTATGCAATAGTTTAATATAGTGAAATTGATTAAATTTAGTAAGAATACAAATAAAATAAAGGAAAAGACGATCTTGCCCATGAGCTATATATATAAGGAAATTCTCTTCCTTCCCTCTTCATTATTTACAAGTTATCTTTGCTGTTGGTTTGTTCCTTCTCTTTCATTTTTCTCTCCTCTCTTAACGCTGATTTGCATGCGCTAGAGAGGGATTCCATTTGTGTCTAAACTTCAATTGAACCCCATTCCTGTGATCAAGGCTTCAAGGTGAGTCTATTGATCCGTCCCAATTGTGATTCCCTTATTCCTTTTATTCTTTAGCGGTTTAAAGCCATGCATGGCTATATTCGTGGCTGTTCTCCACTCCTCTGGTGAGTGTGAGCCCAAATGCAGTCCATGAACTAAGGACGTTGAAGTGACGAGTTGTACTTTATGATCCGTAGGTAGTAGGCTAAGCAACGGAAGACTGAGTGACGGAGTTGAGACTGCGAAACCAGTGCTCGGAGGAAGGAATCGACACAGAGAACAGATCATCGAAGCGTGGAACCAAAGTAAGGGGGGTGTTCAGGTTATAATTAATTAGAATAGGACTCGCTTCTTATACAGGTCATTGAAGGAAAATGTTGCTAAACGTAGTTGTGTGTTTATGCTTGTGTATGTGTGACTGAGTACATTAATTAGTGGAGGATCGGGTGTGGATGAGTTTATCATGTATGATCTTGTGATATCTAATGTGAAATGATCAGTGTTATGTGACGTCGGGTTAGCAAGCAGGCTACCCGAGTGATGAGGAATTGATATTATTATGTGAAAGGTAAACTGTTGAATGATTATGTGGTATGAGATGACCGACGGTATATGATAGCCCCTCATTTCCGGCTCCCATGGTTTTCGTGCCCAGTTGAGCTACCCAGTGGTCAAGTAGGACCCAGTGGTCGAGGTGGAGAGTCAAGCAGGACTCGGTGAACCAAGTAGGGTTCACGGGGTGTCAAGTAGGACCCCCAGCTGAAGGCCAATCCTTTAGTATCTGGATACTAGGAGTCAGATTGTATGAGAGTCAGTTGTGATCGTGATGAATGTGATGGAATTGTGTAGTTGGTTTAATATAGTTACTGTATGTAATACACTATGTTTCGGTATGCTTACTTACAAGTGATGCTTGATGTGTATGTATAAATATGCATGTATATTTGTTAAATTCCGTTCTATATTAATTACAATGCCAAACACTCACCCTTGCATTTTTTTTTAGTAACTAGAGACAGGGAGGGGGAAGGAGCCATGGAGTCGCGCCAAGGGGGAGAACGGTGCCAGGGTCCGAGTGACTTCGAGTGACTCTCTATAGAGTCATATGTGTGTATAAGAACTTCTTAGTATTATTATTAGTTGTGTTTAATTAAGACCGGACCGGATGTAAACCTATATTTTAAAATACATCACTGTTATTTGCATATGCTTTCATGGTAGTTATGATAACTCTTTGGGTTCACAGAACCATTTTTAGAGTGAAATTTTGGAAGTCCGGTTGCATGTTTTGTATAATCCGATGTGTGAAAGGTATTCGCTCAAGCGAATAGAACCTCGTTTAAGTGAGAGTCCGGAATCTCGCTTAGACGAGTAGGGGCCTCGCTCAAGCGAGAAGCCCTGATTCCCTTTCTCCCATCCGTTGTGTTTAAATTAACTTGCTTTTCTTTTCTAGACCTCATTTAATTAATCTAACTGTGACTGCTGTCACTTAAATAAGTCAGTAAAAATAAATGCTTTTTCACTAAATATCGATTAATTTTCAAGAAAAGGAAAAATTTATCATAAGAGGTAATTGTTTGAATAAAAATAAATGCAAAAATAACCTAGGATGTTATAAATTTTCATAACCAATAATATTTATAACCAAATTATTCACATAAAATTAATTTACTTACAATTTTTCACTTGTTCTTTGTGTAAGATCCTATTTTGCTAATTTTACGACATGGTTGACTTGTGCTATGCATATCTTTTTTGTTTTTATCTTTTTTAAATGATTTTGGCGCAGCTTTTAACTGTTAGTCATGTGTGTGGTCCAGAAGTCATATGACACCGAAATCAAACAACCCCAAGCATCTCAATAGTTTCAAAACGATTCCAAATACGCTAATAGCTTACAAAACTATATTATTATAAAATGGGCCACTTGCTACCGTAACACTTAACATATCGATGGTGTCAGGCGAGAGTGTAACTGAGAAACGGGCAAATGATTAAACAAATAAAAGATAACAATATTACATCATGAGCCAATTTATTATATCATTAAGCTATGTGGTTTTCAAGAACTGTACTATATTTCTTATTCTCATGCCTATAATGGTTGTTGTTCTAATAGAGAAGCTTGCTGTTAATTTTTATGATACTTTTGGGCAATCTCTTACTTGTGTCCCTCCAACTAATTAGATCATTAACTAAACATATTGGGGCCTTGTCTTGCTTGTCATACAATGTTGTGCTTGACTCTACTAATCAGGAAGTCATTACTTTAAAACTATGAAATTATTAAGAGTTGAGCTACCAAATGTTAACAGATTCACTATTTTAAGGAATAAGATTTCACAATTAAAATTTGGAGGAACAAAATCGAAGAATTGGCAAATTTAAGGGACAAAAAGTCTAATTAAGCGAAAAAAGTGTTTTCAAAATAATCTATTTTTATTAAAATGCTCTTGATATATAGTAAGAATCAAAACAACATTTGAATTTATTGCAATAACATAGTTTTAAAGACATGATAGTAAGAAAGTAAACAGTTTTCATATAAACTTAAGACTATAAGATAATATTTTTATTATTTTCAAAGTAAGTCAACCACAAATTTAAAAAAAAATAATTTATTATATTTTCATAACCTTAGTGCCTCTTTAAACTTTGTAACTACGTCTTTAATCGTTTATGGACCCTTGATGCTAGTCCCATGAGCTAACTCATCTAAACTTTTCCATTTCAATAAAAAGTAATGTATGCATCCAATCTAGTAACCACTTCCATGCGAAAAGATATTTATATAATTAGTAAACCCCTCTTTTTAAATCTTATCTTATACCTTTATGAGTTTCTTTTTATGTCATTACAATATTATGCTTTTACAATAACATTTAAGATAGTTTATGTTAAAATTTAATACACTCATTTCATATGATTTACAATATTGTTCATTATTTTTGTAATCTTTTGTTTGCCAATCTAATATAATCAATTTCTATTTTTTTATTGTTGATGAACTTTTTAGAAAGCATCGTTTCAATGTTATTATCAATTTCATAACATGGCAATCTCAATGGTTTATATTATTCTATTATATATTTAGTTTACTTTAACAATGTCTTGTTTGTTCTTCATCATCTTTAAATATTTTTTATATAATATCATTATTATTAATAATCTTTCAAAACATATTGTTATACCATATAAAGATACAATAGAATCATATAAATATTTGAAAGTTCTATGCTAGTTTTTGTTATTCTTGATCAAAATTAATGTCATATTTATTTATTATTCAAATGTTATTTGATTAATGTTACTCTTATCCTTGCTTCATAAAGATTATCCAATTAAGTTTAACAAATTCTTATCAAGATGGTGGAGTTGATTTGTTGCCGAAAATATTTTTACTATGTATAGCAGCAACTGTGTATCTATTAAAAAAAACTTCGTAGAGCCCTGTAAATTTGATGATAAAAAAGGTTTCCGCAGCCGGGATTCGAACCCAGAATTCATCATCAGAATTTACCCGGTGTGCTACTGCGGACATTTGGATATAGATTGCTGGATAAATATTATATATAAACGACGTCTCTGATCCTGTCCTTTGCTACTTTCTGATCTCTCTTATCGGCTTTACGTTACATATCTTGTAGTTTAATAAAATGTCACCACAAACCATTATTTTTTATTTACATGAAATTTCTTCAATATATTTGTATTTTTAAGACAATACTAGTTGCCTTTGTCTGACCTTACTTTCCATCCTATTTTTTTACTTTGTATCATTTTCATTTTCCTTTCTAATGAAGACAAAAAGACAACTAATGGTAGGAAGCAAACCACACCCTTATTTGATAGGAAAAGAAACTTGAAAACCATGTAGGAAGAAAAGAGGATGAAAAAATGGCTAATAAGAAAGTTTTTAACTCTAGTGCTTCCATAAAAATGAACTAAGAAAACCCAATAAAAATAAAAATTTCAAATGTAGAAGACAAAGAAAGTTATGTTTTAAAAAAAAACAAAAAATCTCAATGCAACAGAAAAGAAGATAAGAAATAAATTACGTGTTCACAAACTAAATCGCATACCATTATCCCCCTTCAATTTCCAATACGTCTGACTCAATAAAAGGAAACAACCGAAAAAAGAAACTTAGAGTGGAAAAATTGTGTTTGATTTAAAAGAATGTATAAAAATAAGGGGAAGCTAAAAGGAAGAAACTGATGACCTAATAAAAGAGTATTAGGAAACTAATCACCATAATAAAATGAAAAGAGAAAGTGATTTATTAGGGAATACTGCATAAAAAACGGTCTAAAACATTAGAATTAGGATAGTAAAACAATGATAATGAAAATAAAGTTTGTCAAGTCTCTTCATAATATGATAAATTTTCATAACCAATAATATTTATAACCAAATTATTCACATAAAATAAATTTACTTACAATTTTTCACTAGTTCTTTGTGTAAGATCCTATTTTACTAATTTTACGACATGGTTGACTTGTGCTATGCATATCTTTTGTGTTTTTATCTTCTTTAAATGATTTTAGCGCAGCTTTTAACTGTTAGTCATGTGTGTGGTCCAGAAGTCATGTGACACCGAAATCAAACAACCCCAAGCATCTCAATAGTTTCAAAACGACTCCAAATACGCTAATAGCTTACAAAACTACATTATTATAAAATGGGCCACTTACTACCGTAACACTTAACATATCGATGGTGTCAGGCGAGAGTGTAACTGAGAAAAGGGCAAATGATTAAACAAATAAAAGATAACAATATTACATCATGAGCCAATTTATTATATCATTAAGCTATGTGGTTTTCAAGAACTGTACTATATTTCTTATTCTCGTGCCTATAATGGTTGTTGTTCTAATAGAGAAGCTTACTGTTAATTTTTATGATACTTTTGGGCAATCTCTTACTTGTGTCCCTCCAACTAATTAGATCATTAACTAAACATATTGGGGCCTTGTCTTGCTTGTCATACAATGTTGTGCTTGACTCTACTAATCAGGAAGTCATTACTTCAAAACTATGAAATTATTAAGAGTTGAACTACCAAATGTTAACAGATTCACTATTTTAGGGAATAAGATTTCACAATTAAAATTAAGAGGAACAAAATCGAAGAATTGGCAAATTTGAGGGACAAAAAGTCTAATTAAGCCAAAAAAGTGTTTTCAAAATAATCTATTTTTATTAAAATGCTCTTGATATATAGTAAGAATCAAAACAACATTTGAATTTATTACAATAACATAGTTTTAAAGACATGATAGTAAGAAAGTAAACAGTTTTCATATAAACTTAAGACTATAAGATAATATTTTTATTATTTTCAAAGTAAGTCAACCACAAATTAAAAAAAAATAATTTATTATATTTTCATAACCTTAGTGTCTCTTTAAACTTTGTAACTATGTCTTTAATCGTTTGTGGACCCTTGATGCTAGTCCCATGAGCTAACTCATCTAAACTTTTCCATTTCAACAAAAAGTAATGTATGCATCCAATCTAGTAACCACTTCCATCCGAAAAGATATTTATATAATTAGTAAACCCCTCTTTTTAAATCTTATCTTATACCTTTATGAGTTTCTTTTTATGTCATTACAATATTATGCTTTTACAGTAACATTTAAGATAGTTTATGTTATAATTTAATACACTCATTTCATATGATTTATAATATTGTTCATTATTTTTGTAATCTTTTGTTTGCCAATCTAATATAATCAATTTCTATTTTTTTATTGTTGATGAACTTTTTAGAAAGCATCGTTTCAATGTTATTATCAATTTCATAACATGGCAATCTCAATGGTTTATATTATTCTATTATATATTTATTTTACTTTAACAATGTCTTGTTTGTTCTTCATCATCTTTAAATATTTTTTATATAATATCATTATAATTAATAATCTTTCAAAACATATTGTTATACCATATAAAGATACAATAGAATCATATAAATATTTGAAAGTTCTATGCTAGTTTTTGTTATTCTTGATCAAAATTAATGTCATATTTATTTATTATTGAAATGTTATTTGATTAATGTTACTCTTATCCTTGCTTGATAAAGATTATCCAATTAAGTTTAACAAATTCTTATCAAGATGGTGGAGTTGATTTGTTGCCGAAAATATTTTTACTATGTATAGCAGCAAACTGTGTATCTATTAAAAAAAACTTCGTAGAGCCCTATAAATTTGATGATAAAAATGGTTTCCGTAGCCGGGATTCGAACCCGAAATTCATCATCAGAATTTACCTAGTGTGCTACTACGGACATTTAGATATAGATTGCTGGATAAATGTTATATATAAACGACATCTCTGATCTCGTCCTTTGCTACTTTCTGATCTCTCTTATCGGCTTTACGTTACATATCTACTAGTTTAATAAAATGTCACCACAAACCATTATTTTTTATTTAAATGAAATTTCTTCAACATATTTGTATATTTAAGACAATACTAGTTGCCTTTGTCTGACCTTACTTTCCATCCTATTTTTTTACTTTGTATCATTTTCATTTTCCTTCCTAATGAAGACAAAAAGACAACTAATGGTAGGAAGCAAAACACACCCTCATTTGATAGGAAAAGAAACTTGAAAACCATGTAGGAAGAAAAGAGGATGAAAAAATGGCTAATTTAAAAAGTTTTTAACTCTAGTGCTTCCATAAAAATGAACGAAGAAAACCCAATGAAAATAAAAATTTCAAATGTAGAAGACGAAGAAAGTTATGTTTTAAAAAAAAAACAAAAAATCTCAATGCAACAGAAAAGAAGATAAGGAATAAATTACGTGTTCACAAACTAAATCGTATACCGTTATCCCCTTTTAATTTCCAATACTTTTGACTCAATAAAAGGAAACAACCGAAAAAGGAAACTTAGAGTGGAAAAATTGTGTTTGATTTAAAAGAATGTATAAAAATAAGGGGAAGCTAAAAGGAAGAAACTGATTAGGAAACTAATCACCATAACAAAATGAAAAGAGAAAGTGATATATTAGGGAATACTGCACAAAAAATGGTCTAAAACATTAGAATTAGGACAGTAAAACAATGATAATGAAAATAAAGTTTGTCAAGTCTCTTCAAAATATGATAAATTTTCATAACCAATAATATTTATAACCAAATTATTCACATAAAATTAATTTACTTACAATTTTTCACTAGTTCTTTGTGTAAGATCCTATTTTACTAATTTTACGACTTGGTTGACTTGTGCTATGCATATCTTTTGTGTTTTTATCTTATTTAAATGATTTTGGCATAGCTTCTAACTGTTAGTCATGTGTGTGGTCCAGAAGTCATATGACACCGAAATCAAACAACCCCAAGCATCTCAATAGTTTCACAACGACTCCAAATACGCTAATAGCTTACAAAACTACATTATTATAAAATGGGCCACTTGCTACCGTAACACTTAACATATCGATGGTGCCAGGCGAGAGTGTAACTGAGAAAAGGTCAAATGAGTAAACAAATAAAAGATAACAATATTACATCATGAGCCAATTTATTATATCATTAAGCTACGTGGTTTTCAAGAATTATACTATATTTCTTATTCTCGTGCCTATAATGGTTGTTGTTCTAATAGAGAAGCTTGCTGTTAATTTTTATGATACTTTTGGGCAATCTCTTACTTGTGTCCCTCCAACTAATTAGATCATTAACTAAACATATTGGGGCCTTGTCTTGCTTGTCATACAATGTTTTGCTTGACTCTACTAATCAGGAAGTCATTACTTCAAAACTATGAAATTATTAAGAGTTGAACTACCAAATGTTAACAGATTCACTATTTTAGGGAATAAGATTTCACAATTAAAATTTGGAGGAACAAAATCGAAGAATTGGCAAATTTGAGGGACAAAAAGTCTAATTAAGCCAAAAAAGTGTTTTCAAATAAATCTATTTTTATTAAAATGCTCTTGATATATAGTAAGAATCAAAACAACATTTGAATTTATTGCAATAACATAGTTTTAAAGACATGATAGTAAGAAAGTAATAAGTTTTCATATAAACTTAAGACTATAACATAATATTTTTATTATTTTCAAAGTAAGTCAACCACAAATTTTAAAAAAAAAAGTTATTATATTTTCATAACCTCAGTGCCTCTTTAAACTTTGTAACTACGTCTTTAATCGTTTGTGGACCCTTGATGCTAGTCCCATGAGCTAACTCATCTAAACTTTTCCATTTCAACAAAAAGTAATGTATGCATCCAATCTAGTAACCACTTCCATCCGAAAAGATATTTATATAATTAGTAAACCCCTCTTTTTAAATCTTATCTTATACCTTTATGAGTTTCTTTTTATGTCATTACAATATTATGCTTTTACAGTAACATTTAAGATAGTTTATGTTATAATTTAATACACTCATTTCATATGATTTACAATATTGTTCATTATTTTTGTAATCTTTTGTTTGCCAATCTAATATAATCAATTTCTATTTTTTTATTGTTGATGAACTTTTTAAAAAGCATCGTTTCAATGTTATTATCAATTTCATAACATGGCAATCTCAATGGTTTATATTATTCTATTATATATTTATTTTACTTTAACAATGTCTTGTTTGTTCTTCATCATCTTTAAATATTTTTTATATAATATCATTATAATTAATAATCTTTCAAAACATATTGTTATAACATATAAAGATACAATAGAATCATATAAATATTTGAAAGTTCTATGCTAGTTTTTGTTATTCTTGATCAAAATTAATGTCATATTTATTTATTATTGAAATGTTATTTGATTAATGTTACTCTTATCCTTGCTTGATAAAGATTATCCAATTAAGTTTAACAAATTCTTATCAAGATGGTGGAGTTGATTTGTTGCCGAAAATATTTTTACTATGTATAGCAGCAAACTGTGTATCTATTAAAAAAAACTTCATAGAGCCCTATAAATTTGATGATAAAAAAGGTTTCTGCAGCCGGGATTTGAACCCGGAATTCATCATCAGAATTTACCTGGTGTGCTACTACGGACATTTGGATATAGATTGCTGGATAAATGTTATATATAAACGACATCTCTGATCCCGTCCTTTGCTACTTTCTGATCTCTCTTATCGGCTTTACGTTACATATCTACTAGTTTAATAAAATGTCACCACAAACCATTATTTTTTATTTACATGAAATTTCTTCAACATATTTGTATATTTAAGACAATACTAGTTGCCTTTGTCTGACCTTACTTTCCATCCTATTTTTTTACTTTGTATCATTTTCATTTTCCTTTCTAATGAAGACAAAAAGACAACTAATGGTAGGAAGCAAAACACACCCTCATTTGATAGGAAAAGAAACTTGAAAACCACGTAGGAAGAAGAGAGGATGAAAAAATGGCTAATAAGAAAGTTTTTAACTCTAGTGCTTCCATAAAAATGAACGAAGAAAACCCAATGAAAATAAAAATTTCAAATGTAGAAGACGAAGAAAGTTATATTTTAAACAAAAAACAAAAAATCTCAATGTAACAGAAAAGAACATAAGAAATAAATTACGTGTTCACAAACTAAATCGCATACCATTATCCCCCTTCAATTTCCAATACTTCTGACTCAATAAAAGGAAACAACCGAAAAAGGAAACTTAGAGTGGAAAAATTGTGTTTGATTTAAAAGAATGTATAAAAATAAGGGGAAGCTAAAAGGAAGAAACTGATGACCTAATAAAAGAGTATTAGGAAACTAATCACCATAATAAAACGAAAAGAGAAAGTGATTTATTAGGGAATACTGCACAAAAAACGGTCAAAAACATTAGAATTAGGACAGTAAAACAATGATAATGAAAATAAAGTTTGTCAAGTCTCTTCATAATATGATAAATTTTCATAACCAATAATATTTATAACCAAATTATTCACATAAAATAAATTTACTTACAATTTTTCACTAGTTCTTTGTGTAAGATCCTATTTTACTAATTTTACGACATGGTTGACTTTTGCTATGCATATCTTTTGTGTTTTTATCTTCTTTAAATGATTTTGGCACAGCTTTTAACTGTTAGTCATGTGTGTGGTCCAGAAGTCATGTGATACCGAAATCAAACAACCCCAAGTATCTCAATAGTTTCAAAACGATTCCAAATACGCTAATAGCTTACAAAACTATATTATTATAAAATGGGTCACTTGCTACCGTAACACTTAACATATCGATGGTGTCAGGCGAGAGTGTAACTGAGAAAAGGGCAAATGATTAAACAAATAAAAGATAACAATATTACATCATGAGCCAATTTATTATATTATTAAGCTACATGGTTTTCAAGAACTGTACTATATTTCTTATTCTCGTGCCTATAATGGTTGTTGTTCTAATAGAGAAGCTTGCTGTTAACTTTTATGATACTTTTGGGCAATCTCCTACTTGTGTCCCTCCAACTAATTAGATCATCAACTAAACATATTGGGGCCTTGTCTTGCTTGTCATACAATGTTTTGCTTGACTCTACTAATCAGGAAGTCATTACTTCAAAACTATGAAATTATTAAGAGTTGAACTACCAAATGTTAACAGATTCACTATTTTAGGGAATAAGATTTCACAATTAAAATTTGGAGGAACAAAATCGAAGAATTGGCAAATTTGAGGGACAAAAAGTCTAATTAAGCCAAAAAAGTGTTTTCAAAATAATCTATTTTTATTAAAACGCTCTTGATATATAGTAAGAATCAAACAACATTTGAATTTATTGCAATAACATAGTTTTAAAGACATGATAGTAAGAAAGTAAACAGTTTTCATATAAACTTAAGACTATAAGATAATATTTTTATTATTTTCAAAGTAAGTCAACCACAAATTTTAAAAAAATAATTTATTATATTTTCATAACCTTAGTGCCTCTTTAAACATTGTAACTACATCTTTAATCGTTTATGGACCCTTGATGCTAGTCCCATGAGCTAACTTATCTAAACTTTTCCATTTCAATAAAAAGTAATGTATGCATCCAATCTAGTAACCACTTCCATGCAAAAAGATATTTATATAATTAGTAAACCCCTCTTTTTAAATCTTATCTTATACCTTTATGAGTTTCTTCTTATGTCATTACAATATTATGCTTTTACAATGACATTTAAGATAGTTTATGTTATAATTTAATACACTCATTACATATGATTTACAATATTGTTCATTATTTTTGTAATCTTTTGTTTGCCAATCTAATATAATCAATTTCTATTTTTTTATTATTGATGAACTTTTTAGAAAGCATCGTATCAATGTTGTTATCAATTTCATAACATGGCAATCTCAATGGTTTATATTATTCTATTATATATTTATTTTACTTTAACAATGTCTTGTTTGTTCTTCATCATCTTTAAATATTTTTTATATAATATCATTATAATTAATAATCTTTCAAAACATATTGTTATACCATATAAAGATACAATAGAATCATTGAAATATTTGAAAGTTCTATGCTAGTTTTTGTTATTCTTGATCAAAATTAATGTCATATTTATTTATTATTGAAATGTTATTTGATTAATGTTACTCTTATCCTTGCTTCATAAAGATTATCCAATTAAGTTTAACAAATTCTTATCAAGATGGTGGAGTTGATTTGTTGCCGAAAATATTTTTACTATGTATAGCAGCAAACTGTGTATCTATTAAAAAAAACTTCGTAGAGCCCTGTAAATTTGATGATAAAAAAGGTTTCCACAGCCGGGATTCAAACCCAGAATTCATCATCAGAATTTACATGGTGTGCTACTGCGGACATTTGGATATAGATTGCTGGATAAATATTATATATAAACGACATCTCTGATCCTGTCCTTTGCTACTTTCTGATCTCTCTTATCGGCTTTATGTTACATATCTTGTAGTTTAATAAAATGTCACCATAAACCATTATTTTTTATTTACATGAAATTTCTTCAACATATTTGTATATTTAAGACAATACTAGTTGCCTTTGTGTGACCTTACTTTCCATCCTATTTTTTTACTTTGTATCATTTTCATTTTCCTTTCTAATGAAGAGAAAAAGACAACTAATGGTTGGAAACAAAACACACCCTTATTTGATAGGAAAAGAAACTTGAAAACCATGTAGGAAGAAAAGAGGATGAAAAAATGGCTAATAAGAAAGTTTTTAACTCTAGTGCTTCCATAAAAATGAACGAAGAAAACCCAATGAAAATAAAAATTTTAAATGTAGAAGACAAAGAAAGTTATGTTTTAAAAAAAAAAATCTCAATGCAACATAAAAGAAGATAAGAAATAAATTACGTGTTCACAAACTAAATCGCATACCATTATCCCCCTTCAATTTCCAATACGTCTGACTCAATAAAAGGAAACAACCGAAAAAGGAAACTTAGAGTGGAAAAATTGTGTTTGATTTAAAAGAATGTATAAAAATAAGGGGAAGCTAAAAGGAAGAAACTGATGACCTAATAAAAGAGTATTAGGAAACTAATCACCATAATAAAATGAAAAGAGAAAGTGATTTATTAGGGAATACTGCACAAAAAACGGTCTAAAACATTAGAATTAGGACAGTAAAACAATGATAATGAAAATAAAGTTTATCAAGTCTCTTCATAATATGATAAATTTTCATAACCAATAATATTTATAACCAAATTATTCACATAAAATAAATTTACTTACAATTTTTCACTAGTTCTTTGTGTAAGATCCTATTTTACTAATTTTACGACATGGTTGACTTGTGCTATGCATATCTTTTGTGTTTTTATCTTCTTTAAATGATTTTGGCGCAGCTTTTAACTGTTAGTCATGTGTGTGGTCCAGAAGTCATATGACACCGAAATCAAACAACCCCAAGCATCTCAATAGTTTCAAAACGACTCCAAATACGCTAATAGCTTACAAAACTACATTATTATAAAATGGGCCACTTGCTACCGTAACACTTAACATATCGATGGTGTCAGGCGAGAGTGTAACTAAGAAAAGGGCAAATGATTAAACAAATAAAAGATAACAATATTACATCATGAGCCAATTTATTATATCATTAAGCTACGTGGTTTTCAAGAACTGTACTATATTTCTTATTCTCGTGCCTATAATGGTTGTTGTTCTAATAGAGAAGCTTGCTGTTAACTTTTATGATACTTTTGGGCAATCTCCTACTTGTGTCCCTCCAACTAATTAGATCATCAACTAAACATATTGGGGCCTTGTCTTGCTTGTCATACAATGTTTTGCTTGACTCTACTAATCAGGAAGTCATTACTTCAAAACTATGAAATTATTAAGAGTTGAACTACCAAATGTTAACAGATTCACTATTTTAGGGAATAAGATTTCACAATTAAAATTTGGAGGAACAAAATCGAAGAATTGGCAAATTTGAGGGACAAAAAGTCTAATTAAGCCAAAAAAGTGTTTTCAAAATAATCTATTTTTATTAAAACGCTCTTGATATATAGTAAGAATCAAACAACATTTGAATTTATTGCAATAACATAGTTTTAAAGACATGATAGTAAGAAAGTAAACAGTTTTCATATAAACTTAAGACTATAAGATAATATTTTTATTATTTTCAAAGTAAGTCAACCACAAATTTAAAAAAAATAATTTATTATATTTTCATAACCTTAGTGCCTCTTTAAACATTGTAACTACATCTTTAATCGTTTATGGACCCTTGATGCTAGTCCCATGAGCTAACTTATCTAAACTTTTCCATTTCAATAAAAAGTAATGTATGCATCCAATCTAGTAACCACTTCCATGCAAAAAGATATTTATATAATTAGTAAACCCCTCTTTTTAAATCTTATCTTATACCTTTATGAGTTTCTTCTTATGTCATTACAATATTATGCTTTTACAATGACATTTAAGATAGTTTATGTTATAATTTAATACACTCATTACATATGATTTACAATATTGTTCATTATTTTTGTAATCTTTTGTTTGCCAATCTAATATAATCAATTTCTATTTTTTTATTATTGATGAACTTTTTAGAAAGCATCGTATCAATGTTGTTATCAATTTCATAACATGGCAATCTCAATGGTTTATATTATTCTATTATATATTTATTTTACTTTAACAATGTCTTGTTTGTTCTTCATCATCTTTAAATATTTTTTATATAATATCATTATAATTAATAATCTTTCAAAACATATTGTTATACCATATAAAGATACAATAGAATCATTGAAATATTTGAAAGTTCTATGCTAGTTTTTGTTATTCTTGATCAAAATTAATGTCATATTTATTTATTATTGAAATGTTATTTGATTAATGTTACTCTTATCCTTGCTTCATAAAGATTATCCAATTAAGTTTAACAAATTCTTATCAAGATGGTGGAGTTGATTTGTTGCCGAAAATATTTTTACTATGTATAGCAGCAAACTGTGTATCTATTAAAAAAAACTTCGTAGAGCCCTGTACATTTGATGATAAAAAAGGTTTCCACAGCCGGGATTCAAACCCAGAATTCATCATCAGAATTTACATGGTGTGCTACTGCGGACATTTGGATATAGATTGCTGGATAAATATTATATATAAACGACATCTCTGATCCTGTCCTTTGCTACTTTCTGATCTCTCTTATCGGCTTTATGTTACATATCTTGTAGTTTAATAAAATGTCACCATAAACCATTATTTTTTATTTACATGAAATTTCTTCAACATATTTGTATATTTAAGACAATACTAGTTGCCTTTGTGTGACCTTACTTTCCATCCTATTTTTTTACTTTGTATCATTTTCATTTTCCTTTCTAATGAAGACAAAAAGACAACTAATGGTTGGAAACAAAACACACCCTTATTTGATAGGAAAAGAAACTTGAAAACCATGTAGGAAGAAAAGAGGATGAAAAAATGGCTAATAAGAAAGTTTTTAACTCTAGTGCTTCCATAAAAATGAACGAAGAAAACCCAATGAAAATAAAAATTTTAAATGTAGAAGACAAAGAAAGTTATGTTTTAAAAAAAAAAATCTCAATGCAACATAAAAGAAGATAAGAAATAAATTACGTGTTCACAAACTAAATCGCATACCAATATCCCCCTTCAATTTCCAATACGTCTGACTCAATAAAAGGAAACAACCGAAAAAGGAAACTTAGAGTGGAAAAATTGTGTTTGATTTAAAAGAATGTATAAAAATAAGGGGAAGCTAAAAGGAAGAAACTGATGACCTAATAAAAGAGTATTAGGAAACTAATCACCATAATAAAATGAAAAGAGAAAGTGATTTATTAGGGAATACTGCACAAAAAACGGTCAAAAACATTAGAATTAGGACAGTAAAACAATGATAATGAAAATAAAGTTTATCAAGTCTCTTCATAATATGATAAATTTTCATAACCAATAATATTTATAACCAAATTATTCACATAAAATAAATTTACTTACAATTTTTCACTAGTTCTTTGTGTAAGATCCTATTTTACTAATTTTACGACATGGTTGACTTGTGCTATGCATATCTTTTGTGTTTTTATCTTCTTTAAATGATTTTGGCGCAGCTTTTAACTGTTAGTCATGTGTGTGGTCCAGAAGTCATATGACACCGAAATCAAACAACCCCAAGCATCTCAATAGTTTCAAAACGACTCCAAATACGCTAATAGCTTACAAAACTACATTATTATAAAATGGGCCACTTGCTACCGTAACACTTAACATATCGATGGTGTCAGGCGAGAGTGTAACTAAGAAAAGGGCAAATGATTAAACAAATAAAAGATAACAATATTACATCATGAGCCAATTTATTATATCATTAAGCTACGTGGTTTTCAAGAACTATACTATATTTCTTATTCTCGTGCCTATAATGGTTGTTGTTCTAATAGAGAAGCTTGCTGTTAATTTTTATGATACTTTTGGGCAATCTCTTACTTGTGTCCCTCCAACTAATTAGATCATTAACTAAACATATTGGGGCCTTGTCTTGCTTGTCATACAATGTTGTGCTTGACTCTACTAATCAGGAAGTCATTACTTCAAAACTATGAAATTATTAAGAGTTGAACTACCAAATGTTAACAGATTCACTATTTTAGGGAATAAGATTTCACAATTAAAATTTGGAGGAACAAAATCGAAGAATTGGCAAATTTGAGGGACAAAAAGTCTAATTAAGCCAAAAACGTGTTTTCAAAATAATCTATTTTTATTAAAATGCTCTTGATATATAGTAAGAATCAAAACAACATTTGAATTTATTGCAATAACATAGTTTTAAAGACATGATAGTAAGAAAGTAAATAGTTTTCATATAAACTTAAGACTATAAGATAATATTTTTATTATTTTCAAAGTAAGTCAACCACAAATTTTAAAAAAAAATAATTTATTATATTTTCATAACCTCAGTGCCTCTTTAAACTTTGTAACTACGTCTTTAATCGTTTGTGGACCCTTGATGCTAGTCCCATGATTTAACTCATCTAAACTTTTCTATTTCAATAAAAAGTAATGTATGCATCCAATCTAGTAACCACTTCCATCCGAAAAGATATTTATATAATTAGTAAACCCCTCTTTTTAAATCTTATCTTATACCTTTATGAGTTTCTTTTTATGTCATTACAATATTATGCTTTTACAGTAACATTTAAGATAGTTTATGTTATAATTTAATACACCCATTTCATATGATTTACAATATTGTTCATTATTTTTGTAATCTTTTGTTTGCCAATCTAATATAATCAATTTCTATTTTTTTATTGTTGATGAACTTTTTAAAAAGCATCATTTCAATGTTATTATCAATTTCATAACATGGCAATCTCAATGGTTTATATTATTCTATTATATATTTATTTTACTTTAACAATGTCTTGTTTGTTCTTCATCATCTTTAAATATTTTTTATATAATATCATTATAATTAATAATCTTTCAAAACATATTGTTATAACATATAAAGATACAATAGAATCATATAAATATTTGAAAGTTCTATGCTAGTTTTTCTTATTCTTGATCAAAATTAATGTCATATTTATTTATTATTGAAATGTTATTTGATTAATGTTACTCTTATCCTTGCTTCATAAAGATTATCCAATTAAGTTTAACAAATTCTTATCAAGATGGTGGAGTTGATTTGTTGCCGAAAATATTTTTACTATGTATAGAAGCAAACTGTGTATCTATTAAAAAAAACTTCGTAGAGCCCTGTAAATTTGATGATAAAAAAGGTTTCTATAGACGGGATTCGAACCCGGAATTCATCATCAGAATTTACCTGGTGTGCTACTGTGGACATTTGGATATAGATTGCTGGATAAATGTTATATATAAACGACATCTCTGATCCCGTCCTTTGCTACTTTCTGATCTCTCTTATCTTTACGTTACATATCTACTAGTTTAATAAAATGTCACCACAAACCATTATTTTTTATTTACATGAAATTTCTTCAACATATTTATATATTTAAGACAATACTAGTTGCCTTTGTCTGACCTTAGTTTCCATCCTATTTTTTTTACCTTGTATCATTTTCATTTTCCTTTCTAATGAAGGCAAAAAGACAACTAATGGTCAGAAGCAAAGCACACCCTCATTTGATAGGAAAAGAAACTTGAAAACCATGTAGGAAGAAAAGAGGATGAAAAATGGCTAATAAGAAAGTTTTTAACTCTAGTGCTTCCATAAAAATGAACGAAAAAAACCTAATGAAAATAAGAATTTCAAATGTAAAAGACGAAGAAAGTTATGTTTAAAAAAAAAAACAAAAAATCTCAATGCAACAGAAAAGAAGATAAGGAATAAATTACGTGTTCACAAACTAAATCGCATACCATTATCCCCCTTCAATTTCCAATACTTCTGACTCAATAAAAGGAAACAACTGAAAAAGGAAACTTAGAGTGGAAAAATTGTGTTTGATTTAAAAGAATGTATAAAAATAAGGGGAAGCTAAAAGGAAGAAACTGATTAGGAAACTAATCACCATAATAAAATGAAAAGAGAAAGTGATATATTAGGGAATACTGCACAAAAAACGGTCTAAAACATTAGAATTAGGATAGTAAAACAATGATAATGAAAATAAAGTTTGTCAAGTGTCTTCAAAATATGATAAATTTTCATAACCAATAATATTTATAACCAAATTATTCACATAAAATTAATTTACTTACAATTTTTCACTAGTTCTTTATGTAAGATCCTATTTTACTAATTTTACGACATGGTTGACTTGTGCTATGCATATCTTTTGTGTTTTTATCTTCTTTAAATGATTTTGGCGCAGCTTTTAACTGTTAGTCATGTGTGTGGTCCAGAAGTTATATGACACCGAAATCAAACAACCCCAAGCATCTCAATAGTTTCAAAACGACTCCAAATACGCTAATAGCTTACAAAACTACATTATTATAAAATGGGCCACTTGCTACCATAACACTTAACATATCGATGGTGTCAGGTGAGAGTGTAACTGAGAAAAGGGAAAATGAGTAAACAAATAAAAGATAAGAATATTACATCATGAGCCAATTTATTATATCATTAAGCTACGTGGTTTTCAAGAATTGTACTATATTTCTTATTCTCGTGCCTATAATGGTTGTTGTTCTAATAGAGAAGCTTGCTGTTAATTTTTATGATACTTTTGGGCAATCTCTTACTTGTGTCCCTCCAACTAATTAGATCATTAACTAAACATATTGGGGCCTTGTCTTGCTTGTCATACAATGTTGTGCTTGACTCTACTAATCAGGAATTCATTACTTCAAAACTATGAAATTATTAAGAGTTGAACTACCAAATGTTAACAGATTCACTATTTTAGGGAATAAGATTTCACAATTAAAATTTGGAGGAACAAAATCGAAGAATTGGCAAATTTGAGGGACAAAAAGTCTAATTAAGCCAAAAAAGTGTTTTCAAAATAATCTATTTTTATTAAAATGCTCTTGATATATAGTAAGAATCAAAACAACATTTGAATTTATTGCAATAACATAGTTTTAAAGACATGATAGTAAGAAAGTAAACAGTTTTCATATAAACTTAAGACTATAACATAATATTTTTATTATTTTCAAAGTAAGTCAACCACAAATTTTAAAAAAATAATTTATTATATTTTCATAACCTCAGTGCCTCTTTAAACTTTGTAACTACGTCTTTAATCATTTGTGGACCCTTGATGCTAGTCCCATGAGCTAACTCATCTAAACTTTTCCATTTCAACAAAAAGTAATGTATGCATCCAATCTAGTAACCACTTCCATCCGAAAAGATATTTATATAATTAGTAAACCCCTCTTTTTAAATCTTATCTTATACCTTTATGAGTTTCTTTTTATGTCATTACAATATTATGCTTTTACAGTAACATTTAAGATAGTTTATGTTATAATTTAATACACTCATTTCATATGATTTACAATATTGTTCATTATTTTTGTAATCTTTTGTTTGCCAATCTAATATAATGAATTTCTATTTTTTTATTGTTGATGAACTTTTTAAAAAGCATCGTTTCAATGTTATTATCAATTTCATAACATGGCAATCTCAATGGTTTATATTATTCTATTATATATTTATTTTACTTTAACAATGTCTTGTTTGTTCTTCATCATCTTTAAATATTTTATATATAATATCATTATAATTAATAATCTTTCAAAACATATTGTTATAACATATAAAGATACAATAGAATCATATAAATATTTGAAAGTTCTATGCTAGTTTTTGTTATTCTTGATCAAAATTAATGTCATATTTATTTATTATTGAAATGTTATATGATTAATGTTACTCTTATCTTTGCTTCATGAAGATTATCCAATTAAGTTTAACAGACTCTTATCAAGATGGTGGAGTTTATTTGTTGCTGAAAATATTTTTACTATGTATAGCAGCAAACTGTGTATCTATTAAAAAAAACTTCATAGAGCCCTGTAAATTTGATGATAAAAAAGGTTTCTACAGCCGGGATTTGAACCCGGAATTCATCATCAGAATTTACCTGGTGTGCTACTGCAGACATTTGGATATAGATTGCTGGATAAATGTTATATATAAACGACATCTCTGATCCCGTCCTTTGCTACTTTCTTATCTCTCTTATCAGCTTTACGTTACATATCTACTAGTTTAATAAAATGTCACCACAAACCATTATTTTTTATTTACATGAAATTTCTTCAACATATTTGTATATTTAAGACAATACTAGTTGCCTTTGTCTGACCTTACTTTCCATCCTATTTTTTTACTTTGTATCATTTTCATTTTCCTTCCTAATGAAGACAAAAAGACAACTAATGGTAGGAAGCAAAACACACCCTCATTTGATAGGAAAAGAAACTTGAAAACCATGTAGGAAGAAAAGAGGATGAAAAAATGGCTAATTTAGAAAGTTTTTAACTCTAGTGCTTCCATAAAAATGAACGAAGAAAACCCAATGAAAATAAAAATTTCAAATGTAGAAGACGAAGAAAGTTATGTTTAAAAAAAAACAAAAATCTCAATGCAACAGAAAAGAAGATAAGGAATAAATTACGTGTTCACAAACTAAATCGCATACCGTTATCCCCTTTCAATTTCCAATACTTTTGACTCAATAAAAGGAAACAACCGAAAAAGGAAACTTAGAGTGGAAAAATTATGTTTGATTTAAAAGAATGTATAAAAATAAGGGGAAGCTAAAAGGAAGAAACTGATTAGGAAACTAATCACCATAATAAAATGAAAAGAGAAAGTGATATATTAGGGAATACTGCACAAAAAACGGTCTAAAACATTAGAATTAGGACAGTAAAACAATGATAATGAAAATAAAGTTTGTCAAGTGTCTTCAAAATATGATAAATTTTCATAACCAATAATATTTATAACCAAATTATTCACATAAAATTATATTACTTACAATTTTTCACTAGTTCTTTGTGTAAGATCCTATTTTACTAATTTTACGACATGGTTGACTTGTGCTATGCATATCTTTTGTGTTTTTATCTTCTTTAAATGATTTTGGCGCAGCTTCTAACTGTTAGTCATGTGTGTGGTCCAGAAGTCATATGACACCGAAATCAAACAACCCCAAGCATCTCAATAGTTTCACAACGACTCCAAATACACTAATAGCTTACAAAACTACATTATTATAAAATGGGCCACTTGCTACCGTAACACTTAACATATCGATGGTGTCAGGCGAGAGTGTAACTGAGAAAAGGTCAAATGAGTAAACAAATAAAAGATAACAATATTACATCATGAGGCAATTTATTATATCATTAAGCTACGTGGTTTTCAATAATTATACTATATTTCTTATTCTCGTGCCTATAATGGTTGTTGTTCTAATAGAGAAGCTTGCTGTTAATTTTTATGATACTTTTGGGCAATCTCTTACTTGTGTCCCTCCAACTAATTAGATCATTAACTAAACATATTGGGGCCTTGTCTTGCTTGTCATACAATGTTTTGCTTGACTTTACTAATCAGGAAGTCATTACTTCAAAACTATGAAATTATTAAGAGTTGAACTACCAAATGTTAACAGATTCACTATTTTAGGGAATAAGATTTCACAATTAAAATTTGGAGGAAGAAAATCGAAGAATTGGCAAATTTGAGGGACAAAAAGTCTAATTAAGCCAAAAAAGTGTTTTTAAAATAATCTATTTTTATTAAAATGCTCTTGATATATAGTAAGAATCAAAACAACATTTGAATTTATTGCAATAACATAGTTTTAAAGACATGATAGTAAGAAAGTAAACAGTTTTCTTATAAACTTAAGACTATAACATAATATTTTTATTATTTTCAAAGTAAGTCAACCACAAATTTTAAAAAAATAATTTATTATATTTTCATAACCTCAGTGCCTCTTTAAACTTTGTAACTACGTCTTTAATCGTTTGTGGACCCTTGATGCTAGTCCCATGAGCTAACTCATCTAAACTTTTCCATTTCAACAAAAAGTAATGTATGCATCCAATCTAGTAACCACTTCCATCCGAAAAGATATTTATATAATTAGTAAACCCCTCTTTTTAAATCTTATCTTATACCTTTATGAGTTTCTTTTTATGTCATTACAATATTATGCTTTTACAGTAACATTTAAGATAGTTTATGTTATAATTTAATACACTCATTTCATATGATTTACAATATTGTTCATTATTTTTGTAATCTTTTGTTTGCCAATCTAATATAATCAATTTCTATTTTTTTATTGTTGATGAACTTTTTAAAAAGCATCGTTTCAATGTTATTATCAATTTCATAACATGGCAATCTCAATGGTTTATATTATTCTATTATATATTTATTTTACTTTAACAATGTCTTGTTTGTTCTTCATCATCTTTAAATATTTTTTATATAATATCATTATAATTAATAATCTTTCAAAACATATTGGTATAACATATAAAGATACAATAGAATCATATAAATATTTGAAAGTTCTATGCTAGTTTTTGTTATTCTTGATCAAAATTAATGTCATATTTGTTTATTATTGAAATGTTATTTGATTAATGTTACTCTTATCCTTGCTTCATAAAGATTATCCAATTAAGTTTAACAAATTCTTATCAAGATGGTGGAGTTGATTTGTTGCCGAAAATATTTTTACTATGTATAGCAGCAAACTGTGTATCTATTAAAAAAAACTTCGTAGAGCCCTGTAAATTTGATGATAAAAATGGTTTCCGCAGCCAGGATTCGAACCCGGAATTCATCATCAGAATTTACCTGGTGTGCTACTACGGACATTTAGATATGGATTGCTGGATAAATGTTATATATAAACGACATCTCTGATCCCGTCCTTTGCTACTTTCTGATCTCTCTTATCGGCTTTATGTTACAAATCTACTAGTTTAATAAAATGTCACCACAAACCATTATTTTTTATTTACATGAAATTTCTTCAACATATTTGTATATTTAAGACAATACTAGTTGCCTTTGTCTGACCTTACTTTCCATCCTATTTTTTTACTTTGTATCATTTTCATTTTCCTTCCTAATGAAGACAAAAAGACAACTAATGGTAGGAAGCAAAACACACCCTCATTTGATAGGAAAAGAAACTTGAAAACCATGTAGGAAGAAAAGAGGATGAAAAAATGGCTAATTTAGAAAGTTTTTAACTCTAGTGCTTCCATAAAAATGAACGAAGAAAACCCAATGAAAATAAAAATTTCAAATGTAGAAGACGAAGAAAGTTATGCTTTAAAAAAAAAACAAAAAATCTCAATGCAACAGAAAAGAAGATAAGGAATAAATTACGTGTTCACAAACTAAATCGCATACCATTATCCCCCTTCAATTTCCAATACTTCTGACTCAATAAAAGGAAACAACCGAAAAAGGAAACTTAGAGTGGAAAAATTATGTTTGATTTAAAAGAATGTATAAAAATAAGGGGAAGCTAAAAGGAAGAAACTGATTAGGAACCTAATCACCATAATAAAAGGAAAAGAGAAAGTGATTTATTAGGAAATACTGCACAAAAAATGGTCTAAAACATTAGAATTAGGATAGTAAAACAATGATAATGAAAATAAAGTTTGTCAAGTGTCTTCAAAATATGATAAATTTTCATAACCAATAATATTTATAACCAAATTATTCACATAAAATTAATTTACTTACAATTTTTCACTAGTTCTTTATGTAAGATCCTATTTTACTAATTTTACGACATGGTTGACTTGTGCTATGCATATCTTTTGTGTTTTTATCTTCTTTAAATGATTTTGGCACAGCTTTTAACTGTTAGTCATGTGTGTGGTCCAGAAGTCATATGACACCGAAATCAAACAACCCCAAGCATCTCAATAGTTTCAAAACGACTCCAAATACGCTAATAGCTTACAAAACTACATTATTATAAAATGGGCCACTTGCTACCATAACACTTAACATATCCATGGTGTCAGGCGAGAGTGTAACTGAGAAAATGGCAAATGAGTAAACAAATAAAAGATAACAATATTACATCATGAGCCAATTTATTATATCATTAAGCTACGTGGTTTTCAAGAATTGTACTATATTTCTTATTCTCGTGCCTATAATGGTTGTTGTTCTAATAGAGAAGCTTGCTGTTAATTTTTATGATACTTTTGGGCAATCTCTTACTTGTGTCCCTCCAACTAATTAGATCATTAACTAAACATATTGGGGCCTTGTCTTGCTTGTCATACAATGTTGTGCTTGACTCTACTAATCAGGAATTCGTTGCTTCAAAACTATGAAATTATTAAGAGTTGAACTACCAAATGTTAACAGATTCACTATTTTAGGGAATAAGATTTCACAATTAAAATTTGGAGGAACAAAATCGAAGAATTGGCAAATTTGAGGGACAAAAAGTCTAATTAAGCCAAAAAAGTGTTTTCAAAATAATCTATTTTTATTAAAATGCTCTTGATATATAGTAAGAATCAAAACAACATTTGAATTTATTGCAATAACATAGTTTTAAAGACATGATAGTAAGAAAGTAAACAGTTTTCATATAAACTTAAGACTATAACATAATATTTTTATTATTTTCAAAGTAAGTCAACCACAAATTTTAAAAAAATAATTTATTATATTTTCATAACCTCAGTGCCTCTTTAAACTTTGTAACTACGTCTTTAATCGTTTGTGGACCCTTGATGCTAGTCCCATGAGCTAACTCATCTAAACTTTTCCATTTCAACAAAAAGTAATGTATGCATCCAATCTAGTAACCACTTCCATCCGAAAAGATATTTATATAATTAGTAAACCCCTCTTTTTAAATCTTATCTTATACCTTTATGAGTTTCTTTTTATGTCATTACAATATTATGCTTTTACAGTAACATTTAAGATAGTTTATGTTATAATTTAATACACTCATTTCATATGATTTACAATATTGTTCATTATTTTTGTAATCTTTTGTTTGCCAATCTAATATAATCAATTTCTATTTTTTTATTGTTGATGAACTTTTTAAAAAGCATCGTTTCAATGTTATTATCAATTTCATAACATGGCAATCTCAATGGTTTATATTATTCTATTATATATTTATTTTACTTTAACAATGTCTTGTTTGTTCTTCATCATCTTTAAATATTTTTTATATAATATCATTATAATTAATAATCTTTCAAAACATATTGGTATAACATATAAAGATACAATAGAATCATATAAATATTTGAAAGTTCTATGCTAGTTTTTGTTATTCTTGATCAAAATTAATGTCATATTTGTTTATTATTGAAATGTTATTTGATTAATGTTACTCTTATCCTTGCTTCATAAAGATTATCCAATTAAGTTTAACAAATTCTTATCAAGATGGTGGAGTTGATTTGTTGCCGAAAATATTTTTACTATGTATAGCAGCAAACTGTGTATCTATTAAAAAAAACTTCGTAGAGCCCTGTAAATTTGATGATAAAAATGGTTTCCGCAGCCAGGATTCGAACCCGGAATTCATCATCAGAATTTACCTGGTGTGCTACTACGGACATTTAGATATGGATTGCTGGATAAATGTTATATATAAACGACATCTCTGATCCCGTCCTTTGCTACTTTCTGATCTCTCTTATCGGCTTTATGTTACATATCTACTAGTTTAATAAAATGTCACCACAAACCATTATTTTTTATTTACATGAAATTTCTTCAACATATTTGTATATTTAAGACAATACTAGTTGCCTTTGTCTGACCTTACTTTCCATCCTATTTTTTTACTTTGTATCATTTTCATTTTCCTTCCTAATGAAGACAAAAAGACAACTAATGGTAGGAAGCAAAACACACCCTCATTTGATAGGAAAAGAAACTTGAAAACCATGTAGGAAGAAAAGAGGATGAAAAAATGGCTAATTTAGAAAGTTTTTAACTCTAGTGCTTCCATAAAAATGAACGAAGAAAACCCAATGAAAATAAAAATTTCAAATGTAGAAGACGAAGAAAGTTATGCTTTAAAAAAAAAACAAAAAATCTCAATGCAACAGAAAAGAAGATAAGGAATAAATTACGTGTTCACAAACTAAATCGCATACCATTATCCCCCTTCAATTTCCAATACTTCTGACTCAATAAAAGGAAACAACCGAAAAAGGAAACTTAGAGTGGAAAAATTATGTTTGATTTAAAAGAATGTATAAAAATAAGGGGAAGCTAAAAGGAAGAAACTGATTAGGACCCTAATCACCATAATAAAAGGAAAAGAGAAAGTGATTTATTAGGGAATACTGCACAAAAAACGGTCTAAAACATTAGAATTAGGATAGTAAAACAATGATAATGAAAATAAAGTTTGTCAAGTGTCTTCAAAATATGATAAATTTTCATAACCAATAATATTTATAACCAAATTATTCACATAAAATTAATTTACTTACAATTTTTCACTAGTTCTTTATGTAAGATCCTATTTTACTAATTTTACGACATGGTTGACTTGTGCTATGCATATCTTTTGTGTTTTTATCTTCTTTAAATGATTTTGGCGCAGCTTTTAACTGTTAGTCATGTGTGTAGTCCAGAAGTCATATGACACCGAAATCAAACAACCCCAAGCATCTCAATAGTTTCAAAACGACTCCAAATACGCTAATAGCTTACAAAACTACATTATTATAAAATGGGCCACTTGCTACCGTAACACTTAACATATCCATCGTGTCAGGCGAAAGTGTAACTGAGAAAATGGCAAATGAGTAAACAAATAAAAGATAACAATATTACATCATGAGCCAATTTATTATATCATTAAGCTACGTGGTTTTCAAGAATTGTACTATATTTCTTATTCTCGTGCCTATAATGGTTGTTGTTCTAATAGAGAAGCTTGCTGTTAATTTTTATGATACTTTTGGGCAATCTCTTACTTGTGTCCCTCCAACTAATTAGATCATTAACTAAACATATTGGGGCCTTGTCTTGCTTGTCATACAATGTTGTGCTTGACTCTACTAATCAGGAAGTCATTACTTCAAAACTATGAAATTATTAAGAGTTGAACTACCAAATGTTAACAGATTCACTATTTTAGGGAATAAGATTTCACAATTAAAATTTGGAGGAACAAAATCGAAGAATTGGCAAATTTGAGGGACAAAAAGTCTAATTAAGCCAAAAACGTGTTTTCAAAATAATCTACTTTTATTAAAATGCTCTTGATATAGGGTAAGAATCAAAACAACATTTGAATTTATTGCAATAACATAGTTTTAAAGACATGATAGTAAGAAAGTAAACAGTTTTCATATAAACTTAAGACTATAACATAATATTTTTATTATTTTCAAAGTAAGTCAACGACAAATTTTAAAAAAAATAATTTATTATATTTTCATAACCTCAGTGCCTCTTTAAACTTTGTAACTACGTCTTTAATCGTTTGTGGACCCTTGATGCTAGTCCCATGAGCTAACTCATCTAAACCTTTCCATTTCAACAAAAAGTAATGTATGCATCCAATCTAGTAACCACTTCCATGCGAAAAGATATTTATATAATTAGTAAACCCCTCTTTTTAAATCTTATCTTATACCTTTATGAGTTTCTTTTTATGTCATTACAATATTATGCTTTTACAGTAACATTTAAGATAGTTTATGTTATAATTTAATACACTCATTTCATATGATTTACAATATTGTTCATTATTTTTGTAATCTTTTGTTTGCCAATCTAATATAATCAATTTCTATTTTTTTATTGTTGATGAACTTTTTAAAAAGCATCATTTCAATGTTATTATTAATTTCATAACATGGCAATCTCAATGGTTTATATTATTCTATTATATATTTATTTTACTTTAACAATGTCTTGTTTGTTCTTCATTATCTTTAAATATTTTTTATATAATATAATTATAATTAATAATCTTTCAAAACATCTTGTTATAACATATAAAGATACAATAGAATCATATAAATATTTGAAAGTTCTATGCTAGTTTTTGTTATTCTTGATCAAAATTAATGTCATATTTATTTATTATTCAAATGTTATTTGATTAATGTTACTCTTATCCTTGCTTCATAAAGATTATCCAATTAAGTTTAACAAATTCTTATCAAGATGGTGGAGTTGATTTCTTGCCGAAAACATTTTTACTATGTATAGCAGCAAACTGTGTATCTATTAAAAAAAACATCGTAGAGCCCTGTAAATTTGATGATAAAAAAGGTTTTCGCAGCCGGGATTCGAACCCGGAATTCATCATCAGAATTTACCTGGTGTGCTACTGCAGACATTTGGATATAGATTGCTGGATAAATGTTATATATACACGACATCTCTTATCCCGTCCTTTGCTACTTTCTGAACTCTCTTATCGGCTTTACGTTACATATCTACTAGTTTAATAAAATGTCACCACAAACCATTATTTTTAATTTACATGAAATTTCTTCAACATATTTGTATATTTAAGACAATACTAGTTGCCTTTGTCTGACCTTACTTTCCATCCTATTTTTTTACTTTGTATCATTTTCATTTTCCTTTCTAATGAAGACAAAAAGACAACTAATGGTTGGAAGAAAAACACACCCTCATTTGATAGGAAAAGAAACTTGAAAACCATATAGGAAGAAAAGAGGATGAAAAAATGGCTAATAAGAAAATTTTTAACTCTAGTGCTTCCATAAAAATGAACGAAGAAAACCCAATGAAAATAAAAATTTCAAATGTAGAAGACGAAGAAAGTTATGTTTTAAAAAAAAACAAAAAATCACAATGCAACAGAAAAGAAGATAAGGAATAAATTACGTGTTCACAAACTAAATCGCATACCATTATCCCCCTTCAATTTCCAATACTTCTGACTCAATAAAAGGAAAGAACCGAAAAAGGAAACTTAGAGTGGAAAAATTATGTTTGATTTATAAGAATGTATAAAAATAAGGGGAAGCTAAAAGGAAGAAAGTGATGACCTAATAAAAGAGTATTAGGAAACTAATCACCATAATAAAATGAAAAGAGAAAGTGATATATTAGGGAATATTGCACAAAAAACGCTCTAAAACATTAGAATTAGGACAGTAAAACAATGATAATGAAAATAAAGTTTGTCAAGTCTCTTCAAAATATGATAAATTTTCATAACCAATAATATTTATAACCAAATTATTCACATAAAATTAATTTACTTACAATTTTTCACTAGTTCTTTGTGTAAGATCCTATTTTACTAATCTTACGACATGGTTGACTTGTGCTATGCATATCTTTTGTGTTTTTATCTTCTTTAAATGATTTTGGCGCAGCTTTTAACTGTTAGTCATGTGTGTGGTCCAGAAGTCATATGACACCGAAATCAAACAACCCCAAGCATCTCAATAGTTTCAAAACGACTCCAAATACGCTAATAGCTTACAACACTACATTATTATAAAATGGGCCACTTGCTACCGTAACACTTAACATATCTATGGTGTCAGGCGAGAGTGTAACTGAGAAAAGGGCAAATGATTAAACAAATAAAAGATAACAATATTACATCATGAGCCAATTTATTATATCATTAAGCTATGTGGTTTTCAAGAACTGTACTATATTTCTTATTCTTATGCCTATAATGGTAGTTGTTCTAATAGAGAAGCTTGCTGTTAATTTTTATGATACTTTTGGGCAATCTCTTACTTGTGTCCCTCCAACTAATTAGATCATTAACTAAACATATTGGGGCCTTGTCTTGCTTGTCATACAATGTTGTGCTTGACTCTACTAATCAGGAAGTCATTACTTCAAAACTATGAAATTATTAAGAGTTGAACTACCAAATGTTAACAGATTCACTATTTTAGGGAATAAGATTTCACAATTAAAATTTGGAGGAACAAAATCGAAGAATTGGCAAATTTGAGGGACAAAAAGTCTAATTAAGCCAAAAACGTGTTTTCAAAATAATCTATTTTTATTAAAATGCTCTTGATATATAGTAAGAATCAAAACAACATTTGAATTTATTGCAATAACATAGTTTTAAAGACATGATAGTAAGAAAGTAAACAGTTTTCATATAAACTTAAGACTATAACATAATATTTTTATTATTTTCAAAGTACGTCAACCACAAATTTTAAAAAAAATAATTTATTATATTTTCATAACCTCAGTGCCTCTTTAAACTTTGTAACTACGTCTTTAATCGTTTGTGGACACTTGATGCTAGTCCCATGAGCTAACTCATCTAAACTTTTCCATTTCAACAAAAAGTAATGTATGCATCCAATCTAGTAACCACTTCCATCCGAAAAGATATTTATATAATTAGTAAACCCCTCTTTTTAAATCTTATCTTATACCTTTATGAGTTTCTTTTTATGTCATTACAATATTATGCTTTTACAGTAACATTTAAGATAGTTTATGTTATAATTTAATACACTCATTTCATATGATTTACAATATTGTTCATTATTTTTGTAATCTTTTGTTTGCCAATCTAATATAATCAATTTCTATTTTTTTATTGTTGATGAACTTTTTAAAAAGCATCGTTTCAATGTTATTATCAATTTCATAACATGGCAATCTCAATGGTTTATATTATTCTATTATATATTTATTTTACTTTAAGAATGTCTTGTTTGTTCTTCATCATCTTTAAATATTTTTTATATAATATCATTATAATTAATAATCTTTCAAAACATATTGTTATGACATATAAAGATACAATACAATCATATAAATATTTGAAAGTTGTATGCTAGTTTTTGTTATTCTTGATCAAAATTAATGTCATATTTGTTTATTATTGAAATGTTATTTGATTAATGTTACTCTTATCCTTGCTTCATAAAGATTATCCAATTAAGTTTAACAAATTCTTATCAAGATGGTGGAGTTGATTTGTTGTCGAAAATATTTTTACTATGTATAGCAGCAAACTGTGTATCTATTAAAAAAAACTTCGTAGAGCCCTGTCAATTTGATGATAAAAATGGTTTCCGCAGCCGGGATTCGAACCCGGAATACATCATCAGAATTTAACTAGTGTGCTACTGCGGACATTTGGATATAGATTGCTGGATAAATGTTATATATAAACGACATCTCTTATCCCGTCCTTTGCTACTTTCTGATCTCTCTTATCGGCTTTACGTTACATATCTACTAGTTTAATAAAATGTCACCACAAACCATTATTTTTTATTTACATGAAATTTCTTCAACATATTTATATATTTAAGACAGTACTAGTTGCCTTTGTCTGACCTTACTTTCCATCCTATTTTTTTACCTTGTATCATTTTCATTTTCCTTTCTAATGAAGACAAAAAGACAACTAATGGTAGGAAGCAAAACACACCCTCATTTGATAGGAAAAGAAACTTGAAAACCATGTAGGAAGAAAAGAGGATGAAAAAATGGCTAATAAGAAAGTTTTTAACTCTAGTGCTTCCATAAAAATGAACGAAAAAAACCCAATGAAAATAAGAATTTCAAATGTAAAAGACGAAGAAAGTTATGTTTTAAAAAAAACAAAAAATCTCAATGCAACAGAAAAGAAGATAAGGAATAAATTACGTGTTCACAAACTAAATCGCATACCATTATCCCCCTTCAATTTCCAATACTTCTGACTCAATAAAAGGAAACAACCGAAAAAGGAAACTTAGAGTGGAAAAATTGTGTTTGATTTAAAAGAATGTATAAAAATAAGGGGAAGCTAAAAGGAAGAAACTGATTAGGAAACTAATCACCATAACAAGATGAAAAGAGAAAGTGATTTATTAGGGAATACTGCACAAAAAACGGTCTAAAACATTAGAATTAGGACAGTAAAACAATGATAATGAAAATGAAGTTTGTCAAGTCTCTTCAAAATATGAGAAATTTTCATAACCAATAATATTTATAACCAAATTATTCACATAAAATTAATTTACTTACAATTTTTCACTAGTTCTTTATGTAAGATCCTATTTTACTAATTTTACGACATGGTTGACTTGTGCTATGCATATCTTTTGTGTTTTTATCTTCTTTAAATGATTTTGGCGCAGCTTTTAACTGTTAGTCATGTGTGTGGTCCAGAAGTCATATGACACCGAAATCAAACAACCCCAAGCATCTCAATAGTTTCAAAACGACTCCAAATACGCTAATAGCTTACAAAACTACATTATTATAAAATGGGCCACTTGCTACCGTAACACTTAACATATCGATGGTGTCAGGCGAGAGTGTAACTGAGAAAAGGGCAAATGAGTAAACAAATAAAAGATAACAATATTACATCATGAGCCAATTTATTATATCATTAAGCTACGTGGTTTTCAAGAATTATACTATATTTCTTATTCTCGTGCCTATAATGGTTGTTGTTCTAATAGAGAAGCTTGCTGTTAATTTTTATGATACTTTTGGGCAATCTCTTACTTGTGTCCCTCCAATTAATTAGATCATTAACTAAACATATTGGGGCCTTGTCTTTCTTGTCATACAATGTTGTGCTTGACTCTACTAATCAGGAAGTCATTACTTCAAAACTATGAAATTATTAAGAGTTGAACTACCAAATGTTAACAGATTCACTATTTTAGGGAATAAGATTTCACAATTAAAATTTGGAGGAACAAAATCGAAGAATTGGCAAATTTGACGGACAAAAAGTCTAATTAAGCCAAAAAAGTGTTTTTAAAATAATCTATTTTTATTAAAATGCTCTTGATATATAGTAAGAATCAAAACAACATTTGAATTTATTGCAATAACATAGTTTTAAAGACATGATAGTAAGAAAGTAAACAGTTTTCATATAAACTTAAGACTATAACATAATATTTTTATTATTTTCAAAGTAAGTCAACCACAAATTTAAAAAAAAAATTTATTATATTTTCATAACCTCAGTGCCTCTTTAAACTTTGTAACTACGTCTTTAATCGTTTGTGGACCCTTGATGCTAGTCCCATGAGCTAACTCATCTAAACTTTTCCATTTCAACAAAAAGTAATGTATGCATCCAATCTAGTAACCACTTCCATCCGAAAAGATATTTATATAATTAGTAAACCTCTCTTTTTAAATCTTACCTTATACCTTTATGAGTTTCTTTTTATGTCATTACAATATTATGCTTTTACAGTAACATTTAAGATAGTTTATGTTATAATTTAATACACTCATTTCATATGATTTACAATATTGTTCATTATTTTTGTAATCTTTTGTTTGCCAATCTAATATAATCAATTTCTATTTTTTATTGTTGATGAACTTTTTAAAAAGCATCGTTTCAATGTTATTATCAATTTCATAACATGGCAATCTCAATGGTTTAAATTATTCTATTATATATTTATTTTACTTTAACAATGTCTTGTTTGGTCTTCATCATCTTTAAATATTTTTTATATAATATCATTATAATTAATAATCTTTCAAAACATATTGTTATAACATATAAAGATACAATAGAATCATATAAATATTTGAAAGTTCCATGCTAGTTTTTGTTATTCTTGATCAAAATTAATGTCATATTTATTTATTATTGAAATGTTATTTGATTAATGTTACTCTTATCCTTGCTTCATAAAGATTATCCAATTAAGTTTAACAAACTCTTATCAAGATGGTGGAGTTGATTTGTTGCCGAAAATATTTTTACTATGTATAGCAGCAAACTGTGTATCTATTAAAAAAAACATCATAGAGCCCTGTAAATTTGATGATAAAAAAGGTTTCTACAGCCGGGATTCGAACCCGGAATTCATCATCAGAATTTACCTGGTGTGCTACTGCGGACATTTTGATATACATTGCTGGATAAATGTTATATATAAACGACATCTCTTATCCCGTCCTTTGCTACTTTCTGATCTCTCTTATCGGCTTTACGTTACATATCTACTAGTTTAATAAAATGTCACCACAAACCATTATTTTTTATTTACATGAAATTTCTTCAACATATTTATATATTTAAGACAGTACTAGTTGCCTTTGTCTGACCTTACTTTCCATCCTATTTTTTTACCTTGTATCATTTTCATTTTCCTTTCTAATGAAGACAAAAAGACAACTAATGGTAGGAAGCAAAACACACCCTCATTTGATAGGAAAAGAAACTTGAAAACCATGTAGGAAGAAAAGAGGATGAAAAAATGGCTAATAAGAAAGTTTTTAACTCTAGTGCTTCCATAAAAATGAACGAAAAAAACCCAATGAAAATAAGAATTTCAAATGTAAAAGACGAAGAAAGTTATGTTTTAAAAAAAACAAAAAATCTCAATGCAACAGAAAAGAAGATAAGGAATAAATTACGTGTTCACAAACTAAATCGCATACCATTATCCCCCTTCAATTTCCAATACTTCTGACTCAATAAAAGGAAACAACCGAAAAAGGAAACTTAGAGTGGAAAAATTGTGTTTGATTTAAAAGAATGTATAAAAATAAGGGGAAGCTAAAAGGAAGAAACTGATTAGGAAACTAATCACCATAACAAGATGAAAAGAGAAAGTGATTTATTAGGGAATACTGCACAAAAAACGGTCTAAAACATTAGAATTAGGACAGTAAAACAATGATAATGAAAATGAAGTTTGTCAAGTCTCTTCAAAATATGAGAAATTTTCATAACCAATAATATTTATAACCAAATTATTCACATAAAATTAATTTACTTACAATTTTTCACTAGTTCTTTGTGTAAGATCCTATTTTACTAATTTTACGACATGGTTGACTTGTGCTATGCATATCTTTTGTGTTTTTATCTTCTTTAAATGATTTTGGCGCAGCTTTTAACTGTTAGTCATGTGTGTGGTCCAGAAGTCATATGACACCGAAATCAAACAACCCCAAGCATCTCAATAGTTTCAAAACGACTCCAAATACGCTAATAGCTTACAAAACTACATTATTATAAAATGGGCCACTTGCTACCGTAACACTTAACATATCGATGGTGTCAGGCGAGAGTGTAACTGAGAAAAGGGCAAATGAGTAAACAAATAAAAGATAACAATATTACATCATGAGCCAATTTATTATATCATTAAGCTACGTGGTTTTCAAGAATTATACTATATTTCTTATTCTCGTGCCTATAATGGTTGTTGTTCTAATAGAGAAGCTTGCTGTTAATTTTTATGATACTTTTGGGCAATCTCTTACTTGTGTCCCTCCAATTAATTAGATCATTAACTAAACATATTGGGGCCTTGTCTTTCTTGTCATACAATGTTGTGCTTGACTCTACTAATCAGGAAGTCATTACTTCAAAACTATGAAATTATTAAGAGTTGAACTACCAAATGTTAACAGATTCACTATTTTAGGGAATAAGATTTCACAATTAAAATTTGGAGGAACAAAATCGAAGAATTGGCAAATTTGACGGACAAAAAGTCTAATTAAGCCAAAAAAGTGTTTTTAAAATAATCTATTTTTATTAAAATGCTCTTGATATATAGTAAGAATCAAAACAACATTTGAATTTATTGCAATAACATAGTTTTAAAGACATGATAGTAAGAAAGTAAACAGTTTTCATATAAACTTAAGACTATAACATAATATTTTTATTATTTTCAAAGTAAGTCAACCACAAATTTAAAAAAAAAATTTATTATATTTTCATAACCTCAGTGCCTCTTTAAACTTTGTAACTACGTCTTTAATCGTTTGTGGACCCTTGATGCTAGTCCCATGAGCTAACTCATCTAAACTTTTCCATTTCAACAAAAAGTAATGTATGCATCCAATCTAGTAACCACTTCCATCCGAAAAGATATTTATATAATTAGTAAACCCCTCTTTTTAAATCTTATCTTATACCTTTATGAGTTTCTTTTTATATCATTACAATATTATGCTTTTACAGTAACATTTAAGATAGTTTATGTTATAATTTAATACACTCATTTCATATGATTTACAATATTGTTCATTATTTTTGTAATCTTTTATTTGCCAATCTAATATAATCAATTTCTATTTTTTTATTATTGATGAACTTTTTAAAAAGCATTGTTTTAATGTTATTATCAATTTCATAACATGGCAATCTCAATGGTTTATATTATTCTATTATATATTTATTTTACTTTAACAATGTCTTGTTTGTTCTTCATCATCTTTAAATATTTTTTATATAATATCATTATAATTAATAATCTTTCAAAACATATTGTTATAACATATAAAGATACAATAGAATCATATAAATATTTGAAAGTTCTATGCTAGTTTTTGTTATTCTTGATCAAAATTAATGTCATATTTATTTATTATTGAAATGTTATTTGATTAATGTTACTCTTATCCTTGCTTCATAAAGATTATCCAATTAAGTTTAACAAATTCTTATCAAGATGGTGGAGTTGATTTGTTGCCGAAAATATTTTTACTATGTATAGCAGCAAACTGTGTATCTATTAAAAAAAACTTCATAGAGCCCTGTAAATTTGATGATAAAAAAAGTTTCTGCAGCCGGGATTTGAACCCAGAATTCATCATCAGAATTTACCTGGTGTGCTACTACGGACATTTGGATATAGATTGCTGGATAAATGTTATATATAAACGACATCTCTGATCCTGTCCGTTGCTACTATCTGATCTCTCTTATCGGCTTTACGTTACATATCTACTAGTTTAATAAAATGTCACCACAAACCATTATTTTTTATTTACATGAAATTTCTTCAACATATTTGTATATTTAAGACAATACTAGTTGCCTTTGTCTGACCTTACTTTCCATCCTATTTTTTTACTTTGTATCATTTTCATTTTCCTTTCTAATGAAGACAACAAGACAACTAATGGTAAGAAGCAAAACACACCCTCATTTGATAGGAAAAGAAACTTGAAAACCACGTAGGAAGAAGAGAGGATGAAAAAATGGCTAATAAGAAAGTTTTTAACTCTAGTGCTTCCATAAAAATGAACGAAGAAAACCCAATGAAAATAAAAATTTCAAATGTAGAAGACGAAGAAAGTTATGTTTTAAACAAAAAACAAAAAATCTCAATGTAACAGAAAAGAAGATAAGAAATAAATTACGTGTTCACAAACTAAATTGCATACCATTATCCCCCATCAATTTCCAATACTTCTGACTCAATAAAAGGAAACAACCGAAAAAGGAAACTTAGAGTGGAAAAATTGTGTTTGATTTAAAAGAATGTATAAAAATAAGGGGAAGCTAAAAGGAAGAAACTGATGACCTAATAAAAGAGTATTAGGAAACTAATCACCATAATAAAATGAAAAGAGAAAGTGATTTATTAGGGAATACTGTACAAAAAATGGTCAAAAACATTAGAATTAGGACAGTAAAACAATGATAATAAAAATAATGTTTGTCAAGTCTCTTCATAATATGATAAATTTTCATAACCAATAATATTTATAACCAAATTATTCACATAAAATAAATTTACTTACAATTTTTCACTAGTTCTTTGTGTAAGATCCTATTTTACTAATTTTACGACATGGTTGACTTGTGCTATGCATATCTTTTGTGTTTTTATCTTCTTTAAATGATTTTCCCGCAGCTTTTAACTGTTAGTCATGTGTGTGGTCCAGAAGTCATATGACACCGAAATCAAACAACCCCAAGCATCTCAATAGTTTCAAAACGATTCCAAATATGCTAATAGCTTACAAAACTATATTATTATAAAATGGGTCACTTGCTACCGTAACACTTAGCATATCGATGGTGTCAGGCGAGAGTGTAACTGAGAAAAGGGCAAATGATTAAACAAATAAAAGATAACAATATTACATCATGAGCCAATTTATTATATCATTAAGCTACATGGTTTTCAAGAACTGTACTATATTTCTTATTCTCGTGCCTATAATGGTTGTTGTTCTAATAGAGAAGCTTGCTGTTAATTTTTATGATACTTTTGGGCAATCTCTTACTTGTGTCCCTCCAACTAATTAGATCATTAACTAAACATATTGGGGCCTTGTCTTGCTTGTCATACAATGTTGTGCTTGACTCTACTAATCAGGAAGTCATTACTTCAAACTATGAAATTATTAAGAGTCACTAGTGCAAAAATTGGATATAACAACGGGATATTATTCACGGGTAGAAGAGGATTAGTGATAAAAACATGCGCGGTGGCATTTTTGAAATTATAAGGTGAACGTTTTAATCAGAGAAAACTATGTATCCACGGTTAACATCATAACCGTGAACGTACCCATCAATATATATTCACGGTTGAGGAGTCAACCGTGGATATATAGTACCTGAAATATATATCGACGGTTATGTTCACAACAGTGAATATATATTCCTGGGTACGATGACGGTTATGTTGTGAACCGTGGATATATATAGAAGTCAATATTCACGGTTGTATTTCCAACCGTGGATATATAGTTCAGGTTTTAGGGTTTAATCACTGGGTACTGTATATCCACGGTTGTTTCTTTAACTGTGATTATAGATTTCAATATATATCCACGGTTGGGATCATAACCGTGGATATATAGTTAACATTTATCCACGGTTGTTTGTTAAACCGTGAATATATGTGTAATATATTCACGGTTTCAAGGGGAACCGTGAATATACATCCTTTCTGAAACTTCAAAAGCCGCGCCTTTCACTCTTTTTTCACTTTCTCTTCTTCTGCATGTTGGTTGTCGTCTTCTCCATTCTCTCTGAGCTTCGTGCCCTGAGCTTCGTGCCCTTCTCTCTGTTCAGCATCTTCTTCCTTTCTTCATTCAGGTAGGTTCCCTGAACCCCCATTGTCATGCGTGTTTGTCATTCGGTCACTTGCTGCTGAGAACTCTCTGTTCCCTGAACCCCCCATTAAAATGCGTATGTAGTAGAAGCTGAACCAATGTTGCCTCTGTGTGTGTCTTTTCATTGTTAATGTTACCTCTGTATCTATATTTGTTGGATGGCCTGCACGGAGGTCACCCGGCGTAGGAGCAGCGACGAACACTTCTTCTTCCTCTGTTTGTTATTTTGTGTTGTTTATGAATGGTCATGTTTTGTTAGGTCGTAAGTACATAATAATTTCATTGTTCAATTATTGATTCTTTCTCTGTTGGTACATAATAATTTGATTCCTTGTTTCCTGTGACACGATAGTTATTGGTTCAAAAGCTTAAGTTATAGAGAAAATTACCAGGTTTAAACTCTGTTTATATATCACAGATAATCGATTTTGCAACAGTGAAAATTTATCACCTATATATTCTAGAAAATTAAGATGGAAGCCTTATATTCATAGGATAACTAGTTACATTAACAATCTTTGGATGAACCAACCTATTGATTTGTAGTTGTAAGTTTAAATTGGGTGTATGAACTTTAGAAATATTATAAGATACCTCTTTTGGTTAAAATGTACTCCCTAAATTGAAAAGTTCTAAATGGTTGAGATTACTGTTCTCCTAGAACTTATATTGTTCTTCTTAAGTAGAATTTAACCAAATTCAACACCATGTCCATAAGCCGTAATCCATAAAATAAAAGTACAAATCTCAATTCTCATAATCCATAATCCATCATCTAACACCATAGTTCTACTTGAAAATAATAGAATTTAAAAATATCATATTAATTACTAAATAAAAGTCTAAAGTTTGAACCTGCATTATAAACCAACATCATAATCCATAATCCATAATCCATACTCCAACACCATACTTCTACTTCAAAATAACACAAATTAAAAACATCATACTAATTTAGGAAAAAAGTTAACTAAATTATTATCCATTTTATTTCTGTTATTGTTGGTTGCTCTTATATGTTATGTTTATTGCTGTTGTATGTGTGTGGTTGTTAACTAGTATGAAAGTTGTTGTGCATATGAGTGAACCGTAGTTCCCCGTTTAAGATTCGACACAAATGGTCATTAAATCAATTAATGTCATCGTTTGTGTTGAATCTTGAATTGTCCGTTTGGACAGTTTGGGATGAACAATTATTTTTTATACGTCATTGTTAGTATGTACAAGTTAGGAGTTATTTTAAAATTTGATAAAATTTCGGTAACTTGCATTTTGTGTTGTTCTCTGGGTGCATATTTGGTTGTGGTTGAATTTGATTTGACCACTCTCATTTTGTGTACTTAGAGACCAATGCGAAATACTACCGAAATTTTATCAAATTTTAAAATAAGTCCTAACCTGTATATATGAATGACGTATAAAAACAATTGTCATGCTGAATGGGTATAGGACCACCACCTTTGTATAAAAAGTGAGGTTGATCATAGTACCTTGTAAACAGTTGGTATGGATCGGAGTTGGATAACTGCATCACGCCTAAGTCTGGAGTACGAGGGGGGAGTTGAATCATTTATAGAATTCGTAGCGAGGAATGCAGTGGGGGTGAATGGAAAGTATTTTTGCCCTTATGTTAAATGCTTCAACCTGCGTCGGGTAGACTTGGAAGAGGTGCGAGAACATCTACTGTGTGACGGTTTTCTACGTAGTTATACGCGTTGGATATGGCATGGTGAAGATGTGGTGGTGCCAAGTAACAGCTCTCAGACTAAAAATCGAAGCTCGATGCATGACAACGATGTCGACATGGATGACCGACTCGAGGATATGATCCGTGATGTAGGGGTAGAAGGTTTTAAGAAAGCTCATGTATATACAACTCTGTGTGAGGACTCTGAGCAGCCGTTGTATCCAAACTGCCTCAATTTCATGAGGTTATCAGCAATTTTGCGATTGTTTAATTTGAAGGCCATAAACGGGTGGACGGATAAAAGTTTCACTGACTTATTGAAGTTGTTAAAAGAAATGCTCCCAGCTGGAAACACCTTGCCGAATCGTAACTATGAGGCCAAAAAGGTGTTGTGTCCTATGGGTTGGGAGTATGAGAAAATACATGCATGCCCAAATGATTGTGTATTATTCCGGGGTGAGTTAGAAATGCTGCATCGATGTCCTAGATGTGGGGTGTCACGGTATAAGAAGAAAGAGGCGGATTCTGATGAGGTATGCACTAAAGGGTCTCCTGCAAAGGTGTTGTGGTATCTACCTATAGTTCCAAGACTAAAGCGTCTATTTGCCAATGCAGATGATGCAAAACTTATGAGATGGCATGCTGATGAGAGGGTTGTTGATGGACTACTTAGGCATCCGGCCGATGGGTCGCAATGGAAGAAAATAGATAGGATTTTTCCAGAATTTGCCAATGAACCAAGAAATGTTAGGCTTGCACTAGCCATAGACGGCATGAAACCGTTTGGGAACCTGAGCACAAACCATAGTTCGTGGCCTGTTTTGTTGTTTGTTTACAACTTGCTGCCATGGTTGTGCATGAAGCGAAAATATGTGATGTTATCAATGATGATTTCTGGTCCACGACAACCGGGGAACGACATTGATGTATATTTAACTCCATTGGTTGAAGACCTCAAAAGGTTGTGGGAAGACGGGGTTGAAGTGTTTGATGGGTTTACCGGGCGATCATTCAAATTGCGTGCCATGCTATTTTGCACAATCAATGACTTTCCAGCGTATGGTAACTTATCTGGGTACAGTGTGAAGGGTCATAAAGCTTGTCCAGTGTGTGAGGAGGGGACTAGTTCTGTGCGGTTGCATCATGGCAGGAAAAATGTTTATCTTCGACATCGAAGGTTTCTTAAAGCGAATCATCCATTTCGAAGGTTGAAGAAGTCGTTTAACGGTGCCCAAGATTTTGAAATGGCTCCTCCACCACTATCTGGTCGCCAGGCATATGAAAAGGTGAAGGACGTCAACGTGCAATTTGGTAAGGGTGAAAAACAGCACCCGACACAAAACAACTGGAAGAAAAGGTCAGTGTTTTTTGACCTGCCATATTGGAGGGAGCTTGATGTAAGACACTGCATTGATGTAATGCATGTGGAGAAGAATGTGTGCGATAGTTTAGTTGGTACACTCTTAAACATACCCGGGAAGACTAAGGATGGCCTAAACTCGCGTATGGACTTAGAGTTGATGGGTATACGTCAGGATTTACATCCACAATCAAAGGGCAAAAGAACATATTTTCCTCCAGCATGTCATACGTTATCCAGAAAAGAAAAGCAAAGTCTGTGTGAATCGTTACGAAGTGTGAAAGTTCCGTCTAGTTATGGCTCCAACATCAAGTCTTGTGTTTCCATGAAAGATTTGAAGTTAGTTGGGTTGAAGTCTCACGATTGTCACATGTTGATGCAGCAGTTTCTGCCTATCGCCATTCGTGACATTCTTCCTAAAAATGTGAGAAATGTCATAACAAGGTTGTGTATGTTCTTCAATTCCATATGTTGCAAGGTAATCGTGCTCGATGAATTGGATGTGTTGGAACAGGAAGCATCACTTATATTATGTCAGCTTGAAATGTATTTCCCGCCCTCTTTTTTTGACATAATGGTCCACTTAATCATCCATTTGGTGAGAGAGGTCCGTTGGTGTGGTCCAGTGTTCTTACGGTGGATGTATCCCGTTGAGCGATATATGAAGATATTGAAAGGGTATATGAAGAACCAACGTTGTCCCGAAGCTTCAATTATGGAAAGATATATTGCAGAGGAAGCAATTGAGTTTTGCACTGAATACATGTCACATGCTGCAAGCATTGGTATTCCAACGACTCGTCATGAAGGGAGATTGGATGAGAAAGGAACGATTGGAAAAAAAGTGAAGAGCATGCCACGTGCTGATGTCCTTCAGGCACACTTGTATATTTTAAACAACACGGACGACGTGCAACCATATCTAGCCACACACAAGGAGCTAGTCAAGAAAACCAACCCTAAAATGACTGAAAAGTGGTTGTTGAATGAACACAACAAGAGTTTCATGCAGTGGTTCCAAAAGACCGTCCTAAAAGATGCATCTGCATCCTCGACATTACATCGACTAGCACAGGGCCCGAACTTTGATGTCCTCACCTTTTGTGGGTATGACATAAACAACTATTCATTTTATACAAGGACACAGGATGAAAAGAGTACAAATCAAAACAGTGGAGTGATGGTTGTGGCTCAGTCAATGCATTTCTCAACTGCAAAGGACAACAACCCTGTGATGGCCGAGTCATGCTACTTTGGTGTGATTGAAGATATAAGGGAAGTTGATTACGGTCCCTTCACCGTTCCTGTGTTTAAATGCAAATGGGTTCACAATAAGAACGGTGTCACAACTGATGATTTAGGAGTTACGTTGGTGGACCTCAACAAGATAGGGCATAAGGACGAACCATTCATAATGGCAACGCAGGTGAAGCAAGTTTTTTATGTGGCTGACCCAGCTGACAAACGGTGGTCAATTGTTATCCAAGGTAGACACATTGGAGACCCCAATGTTGATATTGTGGACATTCCATCAACTACAACACATATTCCAACATCTATCGTGGAACATGACATAGATGATGTAGTTGCCAGTCGTCATGACCACCATGAGGGCTTGTGGGAAAATATTTCATCTTAATAGGGTATTAATCTTGTTGGTGAGACATTGAATTACATGTTATATTAGTTATTCGTTGTTTTAAATGTTATATTAAATATTTGACAGTTTTTTTCCTTGTTTGGGCAGATACTCATGGCTGACCAGGATGGACGATCCAGGTCCGACTCACAGGCCAGTGGTTCCTCTGCTCGGAAGAGTAGAGGTGTTACCCGGATGCCAGACGTCGCACGTAGGCGTCACCAGGAAGAGAGGATAGTTGTTGAGATGGATGTCAACACCGGTAGATTCAGTGGACCGCATGCCATGAAGTTGAGCAGTTATCTGGGGGTTGTGGTACGGTCGAAGGTGTCCATCATTATCCCCGACTGGGATAGTGTCGAGGAGGTGGTGAAGAACCAGCTATGGAGTGATGTTCTGGTAACTTAGATATTATTTAAGTTTTATTTTAGTGTATTATTTCATGTAACTCTTAATAAGGACTCCTTCATGGACTAACTCCTTTCATGTAGGATTCTTTTGACATACCATCTTCCGACATAGCGAGGAGGAAGGTCCTCGGTATCATGGCTGAGCGATGGAGGTCGTTCAAATCCATACTCACCACGAGGTATATTGAACTTTAAATTCTTAATCAACGCTTCACCAAATTGTACCAATCCTTAGTTTTAATGTACCTTTCATTGTAGGTATGTATTCGGGGACGACCAAGGAAAGTTCCCTGGAGAGAAATATCCATTCATCGATCAGGAGACCTGGGATGCTTTTGTTGCATCTAGACATTCTGCCGAGTTTCAGGTACATTGGTTTTTAGATGATTAAATTATGTATAATTTATACGGCTAACTGTGAATATTTTTTTTCTTGTTGTAGGAGACCAGAAAGAAAGCCAAGGAGACTAGGAAGCTAAATGACTGCCCACACACACTGTCACGTGGGGGTTACCGTAGGTTGGAGGAGCGGCTGGCACAGGAGAGGCTGAGTCAGTGTCAGACTGACACTGGTATTGTGGATCCCCCTTCCCCACCTGCACACCACGACAAATGGAAGCGGGCTAGGATCAAGAAGAGTGGGGAATACACTTCCTCACAGGCTCAGGAGGTTGCCTCACGGATAGTAAGTATTCCCCTTTATATCAGTGTCTGTTTTTCAGTTTACGTGAAGGAAGTGAATACTAACTTGTTTGGTTTCAGGATTCCTTGGTTGAGCAATCAACCCAAGGGTCTTTCGTAGCCCATGGACGGGAGGATATTTTGACTACCGCTATCGGCAGGCCAGAGCACCCAGGAAGAGTGCGTGCTATTGGTCGAGGTGTAGGTAAGTGCTAACTAACTCTATGCCTTCATTTTGTTATCTGTTAAACAATTATGGGCTAATCATTCACATTTCACAGGCCTCCACGCCTATTACGGTGCTCCCGACCCTGCCCCATCCCTTGAGCAAATGGTGGAGCAAAAGGTGGCTGTTGTGAAGGCTGAGTACCAGGAGAAGATATCTAGGCTCCACCAGGAGATGGCCCGATTCAGGGAGGAGATGAAGGCCTCACTCAGCCACCACCAGGAGACTACTGCACCAGCCAGCGACCCACAGGTTAGATTCTTTATTTAATTTCCTCAATTTTATTGTTTGTAATCACTTTATTTCATTGTTCAATTACTTCTGCTTGATGTGTAAATATGTAGGTACGGAAGGTTAGCACTAAGGGGTCGTGCGCTGCGGCTGACCCTGACGATGACGGGGTCGAGCCACCAGACATCCGTCAATGTGACCTATTGATTGACGGGTCGGAGGAGCCAGTTGCCATTAGTATGGTGTACAACTTAGGCCCTGTGGTTCACCATCAGACATTACCTGATGGTATGTCCAGGGTCTCGGTTGTGCTCGTCCTCGAGGAGGATGCTGCTGTGCCAGTGGCAACTCAGGAGGTGAAGACCGTCGGTCAGGCGGTGGGCCACTTTCTGATGTGGCCCAACAGACTTCTGGTGATTGCCCCTGGACAGGTAAAAACCCTAAACAGTAACTAGCTTTATTTCCTTGTCAATTATGGTACAAAATGTGATGGTTGTCAATTGTTCAACAGGAATAGACATTGAAGAAGCCAGACCTGGCCAAGGATCCCATCCGGATGCTATGGCGCATCGGGTATGAGCAAGCAGACGACACTGTTCAGGTCCCATGGCAGCCACTAGTGTTCGGCCGTCCCAGTGATTTTCCAGTTTACGTTACAAATTCTGACATTTGTGACATTATTTCGGGGACGTCGATGCTAAACGGCTCCATCTTTCAGATGTGGGAGCTGTAAGTATATCCTTATTTTGTCCAATTTTTTCATTATACAAGTTATTTATCGCTAACCATGTCTTAACTTGTTTAGGTTTTTGGCAAAACTCTGTGTGGACTTGGGTTTCCAAGGAACTTACGGTTTCTTAGAGCCCTCTCTCATACAGAGGCAAGGAAACACCTCGCAGAACACCCAGACATACATCCAGAATTGGATGTTTGAGTCTGGGAAGCCTATATACATGGGCCCCTATCATAAAGGGTAATATTCTATTCCATAATTATTGTCATGAATTTTTGCATTTTGAAGTCTCACTTATCACTGGTAACTGCAGGGCTCACTGGACGCTTCTGGTGATCTGTCCGAAGGACTATCTTGCTCTGTACTTTGATAGTTTGCATCGGACAGCTCCACAAGACCTGAAAGATATAGTAGACCGGTAAGTTCATCCCTAAAAAATAACCACAAATTCGATTACATCATTTTTAGAACTATACAATTCTAACTTATCTTGTGTTTTGTTTGACGTAGGGCGGTGGTTGGATACAATCTACTGATTGGAAACAAGCCCAAAGGAAAAACAGTTGTATGGGTGTACCCAAAAGTAAGTCAATCGTATTCATTCAAATCTTCAGTACATATTTTTTAAGTTGCGAATTCACTTATTATATACTATATGTCCATTGTAGTCTTACAGGCAGAAGGGTACCTACGAGTGTGGCTATTTCGTCATGCACACTATGCTGACCATTGTCCAACATCATTTAGTAGATGGATGGACAGAGGTAAGTCTCATCATTTGGACTACTTTTCTACCAATTTCATCAATTTCATGTAATAAATAAAGCTTTTGTTCTAATTGTTTTGTGCATTGTTTGCAGTACTTTAATGACCGGTCATTTTTCCCAAAGGAACTTGTAGATGATGTTAGAAGGCAATGGGCCTCACACTTCATTGAAGTTAGGCAAAGCTAGATATAGGATCTTTATTCTTTTATATATGTATCTAGTAGGATTTAGGGTTTACTTTTATTAGATTACATTCAACTTAATTGTATATACTTTCATTTTTTAGGTTGTTATGAATTGATATAGAAAATAAATTGTTATATATATACATACCATTCTTTTGATATAGTGTTGCTGTGGCATACTATATACTGTACTGGTTGTCTGAATGCAGGGTTGGGAAACGATAAAACAGAATCCATTTTAAAAAAAAAAACCTCAGTATTTATTCACGGTTATGGCAACAACCATGAATATAGACTATATTTATCCACGGTTACTACCACAACCGTGGATATAGATATATTTTATCCACGGTTGTCCATCATAACCATGAATATAAGTATTAAAAGGTTTCAGTTACAAACTACTTATATTCACGGTTATGATGGACAACCGTGGATAAAATATATCTATATCCACGGTTGTCCATCATAACCGTGAATATAAGTGGATGTAACTGACACCTTTCAGTTCTTATATTCACGGTTGTGCTCGATAACCGTGAATATAAATAGTAAGTTATATTCACAGTTGTTCTTAACCATGGTTAGATGTGATTATTACCACGGTTGTTAACCGTGGTTAAAGACCATCATCAACTACCACAGATGCAACAACCACGGTTCTTTAGCCGTGAATAAAGGCCTTTTTTAACCGTGATTATATCCATTTTTTCCACTAGTGAGTTGAACTACCAAATGTTAACAGATTCACTATTTTAGGGAATAAGATTTCACAATTAAAATTTGGAGGAACAAAATCGAAGAATTGGCAAATTTAAGGGACAAAAAGTCTAATTAAGCCAAAAAAGTGTTTTCAGAATAATCTATTTTTATTAAAATGCTCTTGATATATAGTAAGAATCAAAACAACATTTGAATTTATTGCAATAACATAGTTTTAAAGATATGATAGTAAGAAAGTAAACAGTTTTCATATAAACTTAAGACTATAAGATAATATTTTTATTATTTTCAAAGTAAGTGAACCACAAATTTAAAAAAAAATAATTTATTATATTTTCATAACCTTAGTGCCTCTTTAAACTTTGTAACTACGTCTTTAATCGTTTATGGACCCTTGATGCTAGTCCCATGAGCTAACTCATCTAAACTTTTCCATTTCAATAAAAAGTAATGTATGCATCCAATCTAGTAACCACTTCCATGCGAAAAGATATTTATATGATTAGTAAACCCCTCTTTTTAAATCTTATCTTATACCTTTATCAGTTTCTTTTTATGTCATTACAATATTATGCTTTTACAATAACATTTAAGATAGTTTATGTTATAATTTAATACACTCATTTCATATGATTTACAATATTGTTCATTATTTTTGTAATCTTTTGTTTGCCAATCTAATATAATCAATTTCTATTTTTTATTGTTGATGAACTTTTTAGAAAGCATCGTTTCAATGCTATTATCAATTTCATAACATGGCAATCTCAATGGTTTATATTATTCTATTATATATTTATTTTACTTTAACAATGTCTTGTTTGTTCTTCATCATCTTTAAATATTTTTTATATAATATCATTATAATTAATAATCTTTCAAAACATATTGTTATACCATATAAAGATACAATAGAATCATATAAATATTTGAAAGTTCTATGCTAGTTTTTGTTATTCTTGATCAAAATTAATGTCATATTTATTTATTATTCAAATGTTATTTGATTAATGTTACTCTTATCCTTGCTTCATAAAGATTATCCAATTAAGTTTAACAAATTCTTATCAAGATGGTGGAGTTGATTTGTTGCCGAAAATATTTTTACTATGTATAGCAGCAAACTGTGTATCTATTAAAAAAACTTCGTAGAGCCCTGTAAATTTGATGATAAAAAAGGTTTCCGCAGCCGGGATTCGAACCCAGAATTCATCATCAGAATTTACCTGGTGTGCTACTGCGGACATTTGGATATAGATTGCTGGATAAATACGTAGAGCCCTGTAAATTTGATGATAAAAAAGGTTTCCGCAGCCGGGATTCGAACTCGGAATTCATCATCAGAATTTACCTAGTGTGCTACTGCAGACATTTGGATATAAATTGCTGGATAAATGTTATATATAAACGACATCTCTGATCCCGTCCTTTACTACTTGCTGATCTCTCTTATCGGCTTTACGTTACATATCTACTAGTAATAAAATGTCACCGTAAACCATTATTTTTTATTTACATGAAATTTCTTCTATATATTTGTATATATAAGACCTTACTTTCCATCCTATTTTTTTTACTTTGTATCATTTTCGTTTTCCATTCTAATAACGACAAAAAGATAACTAATGGTAGGAAGCAAAACACACCCTCATTTGATAGGAAAAGAAACTTGAAAACCATGTAGGAAAAAAGAGGATGAAAAAATGGCTAATAAGAAAGTTTTTAACTCTAGTGCTTCCATAAAAATGAACACAGAAAACCCAATGAAAAAAAAATTTCAAATGTAGAAGACGAAGAAAGTTATGTTTTAAAAAAAACAAAAAATCTCAATGCTATTGAAAAGAAGATAAGAAATAAATTTCGTGTTCACGAACTAAATTGAAACATCCTAAATTTAGAATGAAAATGACCCGGGACAAGAACATTTTTCCGAAATTAAATAAACCGAATAGACCATAAAGCAACCGGGTAACAAAAGAAATAAGAGAAGGAAGGCAAGAGAAAATAAAACCGACTCGAGAGGGCATACAGCGGAAGAAGGAAACACTCAGCGAAGCCCAAAACCAGCATTCACTCGGTTAAGCGAGAACCCATACACTTGAGCGAAGCAGCTCCAGTCGCTCGGGCGAGGCACGAATCGCTTAAGCGATGCCAACACAAGGTCTTCCCAAGTCCATGCTCGCTGGAGCGAGTACCTTGATCGCTGGGGTGAGAAGCCACACTCGGCTATCCAGACGCTCGGAATCCAGAGTCATCCTTCAACTCATTCACTCGGAAAATGATAGCTAACTCTCTCGGCACGCCACAACTTATTCGCTCGGGGAGTCATTAAGTAAATCCTCACTCGGACTTATTCTAATTCTAACCACTCGGAAGTTTGGCTAATTCACTCGGATTATTTATAACGTCCGCTCAGAATTCATCAAAGGGGTTTCTCGCAGAATCCTTATGCGTATCCCCCACTCGGAAAGAGCCCAACATAAGTCACCAGCATACAACACAGGTCTATACATAATCACACACTCGGAATACCCATTATCTTAACATTATATATATATATATATATATATATATATATATATATTCACCAACCCATACAATTCCATACAAGTAACCTATATCTATATTTCTCCTAATCAATCTTTATAAACAAATATGCTTAATCGTCATTTTACATAAGAGCCAGCCAAGGCTACACTGACTAAACATAATGAATACAATATAAGCACTCAACAATCGGGGTACACCACACTCGGACTTGAGGCCCTGTCAGCACTTCCGAGCCCGACCTGCACATACTGAAAAATGGTGTAGGGGGTGAGCTTTCACATACACAATGACAGTTATTGGCTCGGCTTAGCATACACATTCCCTTTCAATATACTCTATCTATCTTAGTCAATACTAGCATTTACTAACATTTAATAAAGCATCTACACAAGTTACTAGTCGGATTACTCAAGTCATTCACGGTTATCTAATTTCTACTATTCACAACAACATATCCCTTAACAATAACATCAATAATACTTAGCCTCAGCGTCAACACACACGCAAATCCAGTCAGATTTCATTAATAGCATTCACAGATTTTAAGAAGCGTGTTGCTCTCGTCAATGATGCACCTACCTATATGCATGTGGATCCGACTTGAGTAATGACTTTCAGTTACAGTTTCCCCCTCACTGGCCTCTCGTCCATCAGCTCTTCCCGCGTGGTACCGACCTCCCATCGGCGTCTCTAGACTCCTCTCTAGCTCCTACGGCTACCACGAGCTCTCTTAGGATCTAGCCAAGGTCTGTAACTGGAAGTCATTCCCTCGGGGCTCATGGCCTTCCACGGGTCACCCTCTATCTATAAATGCAACCTCATGCATGTCACGCCAGTCATCCACACTCAGCAAGTTCATCTTAAGCAATTAATATCGTATCCACCCGGAAGTCAACAATAGACCACACAATGTGCTTGATATTCACATTACAATTAACATGCAATTCATACATTAACTCCACAACATCACCAATGCCATCATACGTCTCTTGGACAGCAATAGTCATACACCACACAGGTAATAATCATCATTCATCTAAACTCCACTCAGCAGCATGTACAACATATAGCAAACAACACATTCTGAACGCATGCATATGAGTACGAAATAATTAACAGGACTCCACTAACACACACACATACGATATCCAATAATCAATAGTCAAACACCTTACAGAGTCATAACCATACAAACACGTAAGGTAATACGTTCGCTCGGACCGTCCAGAACCATGCATTGGACATGCAGAGCGCCCCCTACCTGGATGAAGATTCCAAAGGCTCCAGGGGCTTGCAGCTCCAATCGGTTACTCCGCTCAGCCCATTCACTCGTTCTCGATAGAACGACCCTACATCAGTCATCCACCATTACACTTGGCTTTGGAGGAACTCCGAGCCACTCCCACTCTTAAACAGTTCTGCATGCAAGATTAGCGGGGAGACCCAAGCCCCCAGGGCACCACATTGACCTTTCACTCGGTCCAGTGGGGATTTCCAAGCATCCGAGACGCCCAGTTCTCTGCTCGCTCTCTTGAGCAGCTCCAATCACACGCTGGTGAACGCTCCAACCTTCTTGAAGCTCTTCGTGGTGCAGATCTTCATTGAGACTCGGCAGCCTCGAGCAAGGAGAGGGAGAAAGAAGAAAGTCGACGAAGGAGCCGTGGGGAAGAAGACTGGTTGCATGCAGAGGGAATGCACACCCTCACCCTCTCTGGCTCGTCAAGTAAGGAAGGAGGACTCTGATCCTCAGCCACCACAGTCGCGAGCTCACGGCACAGAGAGCAGAGAAGAAAGAAGAAGAAGAGAAGGAGAATGAAGAGCGAAGAAGAAGGGAAGAAGAGAGAACAGAAAGAAGAAAAGTCTGAAGGGGAAAAATGAATGATAGGGTGGCCCAGTAGCCCATATACGCATGCACGGAGAGAAGGGGAAGTGGGGTGGGAAAACGTGAAGCAGTACACCAATCACAATCAGCCAGCAATTATTAATTAATCACTCTTAACCAGTCATTATTTCTTAAGTTGAGTTAATTAAGTTAATTATAATTATAATTAATAAATAATTTTCCCACCTTGCAATTATTATTTCAATGATTTATTTTCATTCGGCAATTAATTATTAAATCGGGATGTTACAGTTCTCCCCCTCTCAAAAGAATTTCGTCCTCAAAATTCAAACACATGCTTAGCCTCACTGAACCACTCGGAAAATCACTGCCATACCATAATAAGCAATTACACATCTATGTACCTCAAGTATTCATCCATTGCTTAAATTCCAGTCGGTAAAATTGGCTTCCAAAGCAATTTACCGACCGCTCCACCCAGAAAACCGAGACATCATTCTTAACACATTTCCACTCGGAAGTGTCACCATTGACTTGGAATAACATTCCTTCCTTTCACTCAGACTACCTCAACAAACGGATCAGAATACCACAGTCATGCTCTGACTGCAACTCTTCATTTCTCAATGTGTCCGACTGCTTAGCAATTTCTAATCAGCATAAATAAAACAGCTCTTCATAGTCTTCATTACATTTGGGATTCCATTTCCCACGTAGTTACCCCCATTCAACTCCGCCAGTTCACCCTAGCTATTGGCACTTTCCAATTTCTTGGCCGCTCGGCCTTACACTCTCAACACCGATCGGCGTATTTACACCATCGGGTTCCCCGACTCAATGAGTCACTCGGCATGACAAAGAGCTCACACAAAGCATAGGCTCGACATTGGGTCACATGGGACACATTCTAGATGTTATTCAACCAATTGGGAAGAGTCTAGTCGGTAAACAACATTACCGACTCCCTATAATACCCACTACCGACCGATTCATCTCAGATTAAACTCTCGGATTTCCAAAATTTAGACCACAAAATTTTTTTCTTAACCAAAATGAACACTCAAACGAGCTCCCATATGCTTCAATTAGCACACTTGCCTGGATTTGCCTCGTACAGGCACCACACTTGGTTCATACATCTCAGATTCTTAACCATTCCTTTGGCTAACTTCATGCCTATAACCCATGAATGTCACTCGGCCCTCTCACTCGAAAATATCAATCGGGGTTTTAAGGGCAGTTCTCATCCGGGAATCCTTCCACTTACAAAATTTACTCATAATTCAAGCCTACCTCGAAACCAACCCGAGTCCAAGCCCAGCAGTCCCAAACGCTGACCTGAGTACGATTTCAAATAAATCCTTCTCTTGGATATCTATCCTCTTGGAGATCCTTCACTCGGAGACTTTCTATTTACCAAATTTCCACTCAGAATTCAGGCTTACTCCAAATATAAATCTGAGTTCAACTCAGCAGCTCCACATCACCCGAACACAGCTATGAATAAGTTTACCGCTCGGTATTTTCTCCCCCTTGGGTAATTCACTCGAAAACTTGCACACTCAAAATTCCATTTTCCGACGAGAAGTACTTTTCTCCTGGATGAAGATCACGTGGTGGAACATCACACGGGTATTAGGAATTCCACACTCGATGCCTTTCCACTCAGAACCACTCCACATGGTACCATCCACTCGGAAGTGGTACACTCCGAGACACTTCACCCGAAATTCACACGACTCGGATATTTCACTTTGATTTTGCCTAACACAGAAGTGCCATCCGAACACAGCTCCTTATTGATGACCGAAACGATGCTTCGCTCGGAACATCATAATTTTCGCTCAGCAGTTCTTTCTCCCAGAAGGATTTCACTCGGAACCATCTCCACTTTCACACACTCGAAACATACTAATCTTTCCCGAGCAATCCTCACCTTACCGAACACCTTGGCTCAAGGTCCAGGTTTCTTTATTAAACTTACAGTACCACTCGGCTAACTTATAAAACTCAAATTTCAGTGGCAAATTTGATCACCCTTCTTATTTCAATAACTAATCTTCCCTTTAGTAGCCCTTCCGTACCCAACAACCTCTAATCCTCTCGGAGGCAACATGACAAGGTTAAGTAGTCCTCATTTGATACATAGCCACTTATGATCTACTTAATACAACTCCTCTCTTCACTCGGGGCAGCCTGAAAGACTCACCATCACCATAAGCAGCTACAACTTCACCTGCCCGACTCATGAATTGCTACATCCATCTTATAGGATGACGTCTCATTCCTATAGGGTTACAACAATTACACAGTCACTGCAACATGTACGCTGCCACAATGCCTATGGCATGAAGAGTCATCTCAGGATAGCATGACTCACACTGACCTGACTCACTCAACTAATACTAGTTCACACGGTAATTAATGGCAGTTCACATACACATTAGAAGCAGTACATCTATATCAACATTATGCATCACACAGGGTACATCACGCAACAACAAGCATGAAAATTATGTATCACTTCTGTAAAACTGAATGACGGCAATACAATAATCGGCTTCTAGCCAACACCGAGTAAATATTTCCTCTAAATCTTATTCATCACAAAATCATGGCTCGGATTAAATTCTCAGTTCTTAGTTATATAATGACATCACTCATTCGGCTTCATGCAATTCAGTCAGGATTAAGTAATTCACATTCACATATGTTGTCATAACACACCATAGACTCGGTAACGACACTAATACACATACAACCACTCAGTCGGATTTTATAACAATTATTCACGGCTATATTATTGTTCACTACAGCATGCACCATAACCATAACCACACATTGCACTCAACAATAGCATCAATATATATATTTATATGTTCATCCGATCGGACTTACTCAAATCAATTCCAAACTACATTAAGGATTTTATTCACAACATCATATCCAATCGGGAGTTGCATAATAACGTACATTCTCAACTATGACACCACATGACCCTCGGTAACAGTATCGGTACATACATACTCATTCAGTCGGAACTCACTCGTACGTCATCATCTAGTTGGGGTTCATTCAAATCATTCAAATCCATGCAAACCATGTTAGTCTCCCTAGCAACGTTCTCACACGCACCGACCAACTCACTCAGCTAATACTTACTCACAAGAATTAATGGCAATTCACATGCATATATAAGCACATATTCACATCAACATTATCATGATGCACCACGTAAGGCACGTCACACAGCAACAATCATGAAATATAATTTACCACTACTGTAAAACAGTATAATGGCTACAGGCTTCCGACTCACACAAAAATCGCAAACCTCCTCATTACTCATAAGTTAGCGTAATTCTCCTGATGACAATCGTCAAGTAGCAATTACTATCACCCCAAAATGGTATAATAACAGTCGGTTTCTGACCATTACCGCGTAATTACTTCTTCCTTAGATCTTATCCACCTTAAACCATACAGTATCATATATATATACGTATACGTGTGTACCAACATTCAATGCATACACGCTATCATTCAACCAGAACACATTCAAGCATCATTCAATCAGAATCTATCCAGCCAGCTCTCGGCTATATCACTTACATTATTTATAATCCCATATAATCACAGCCATAGGCTCACTTTGCACTTTGCGACAGCATCAACACATATATATATTCAATCATCCAATCGGAATATCAAATTCACACTCGGCCGTACAATTCATATCATTCACCACAGCATGCATTACAGCCACAACATCATATCGCACCCGGCCATAACATTAATATACATACATTCATTCAATCGGATTCCATTCAATCATGTTATTCTAAATAACATTCCATATATTCATGAAATTCATATTGATCTCAACAACCATTATAGCGTGTACACATTCCTTTCACCCGGATTTAAAAGGGACTCCTCACTCGGAAATACTCAGTCACTCTTCACTCAGGAAATACTTAACAGTTATCACTCTAAGGGTATCAAGATCGATTCTCGCTCGGTACCACTTGTCCTATTCGCTCGTTCTCACTCGGTAACCGTAATCTTTCCTACTCTGATTTTCCTTCTAAGTCAGGATTCGCTCGGGTTTTCCAGCTATTTAATAATTTATTACAATGGATCCACTTAGAGTCATAGGTGTCGTCTTCCGGTCAGTAAACCCTCGCTCGGCATCACACTGTCTTATTCACTCGGGATTACCTAGGCTTCCTTTCACCCGGAGGGAGTTACTAACTCTCTTTCCACGTCAACACTCGTCTCCATTTCAACTTATAGTTAAACTAACCTTCTCACACACAACAAATACGCATACATATATTACTCAGATCTTCATGCACAGTATAGGAGTTCACACAACATAGAGGGTGTAATTAATTACAGGCACCAAATTATGTCTTCTACTCCAAAGGGTTCAGGTTCAAGTAAAAGGAACTAAGGCTAACACATCTCTTGTATCTCAAATCATATACTATTCATTCATCACACGTTCAAATTCCTCAACAAGGCACAGGCATACAACCACACCATTCATATACCAAATCATCAAACACATACAATACCGATTAAGTCAGGGCATACAATCAATCGGACCAGGAGGGAAATGACCTCCTATTCACAAATCAATATCACAATAATGATGACCACTCGGTCATACTGCATACAACCGCTTACACTCGGTAAGCATACCTTGGCCTTGGACCTTTCGGTCTGCTCTGATACCAAAATGAAACATCCTAAATTTAGAATGAAAACGACTCGGGACAAGAACATTTTTCCGAAATTAAATAAACCGAATAGACCATAAAGCAACCGGGTAACAAAAGAAATAAGAGAAGGAAGGCAAGAGAAAATAAAACCGACTCGAGAGGGCATACAGCGGAAGAAGGAAACACTCAGCGAAGCCCAAAACCAGCATTCACTCGGTTAAGCGAGAACCCATACACTTGAGCGAAGCAGCTCCAGTCGCTCGGGCGAGGCACGAATCGCTTAAGCGATGCCAACACAAGGTCTTCCCAAGTCCATGCTCGCTGGAGCAAGTACCTTGATCACTGGGGCGAGAAGCCACACTCGGCTATCCAGACGCTCGGAATCCAGAGTCATCCTTCAACTCATTCACTCGGAAAATGATAGCTAACTCTCTCGGCACGCCACAACTTATTCGCTCGGGGAGTCATTAAGTAAATCCTCACTCAGACTTATTCTAATTCTAACCACTCGGAATACCGTTTGGCTGATTCACTCGGATTATTTATAACGTCCGCTCAGAATTCATCAAAGGGGTTTCTCGCAGAATCCTTATGCGTATCCCCCACTCGGAAAGAGCCCAACATAAGTCACCAGCATACAACACAGGTCTATACACAATCATACACTCGGAATACCCATTATCTTAACATTATATATATATATATATATATATATATTCACCAACCTATACAATTCCATACAAGTAACCCATATCTATATTTCTCCTAATCAATCTTTATAAACAAATATGCTTAATCGTCATTTTACATAAGAGCCGGCCAAGGCTACACTGACTAAACATAATGAATACAATATAAGCACTCAACAATCGGGGTACACCACACTCGGACTTGAGGCCCTGTCAGCACTTCCGAGCCCGACCTGCACATACTGAAAAATGGTGTAGGGGGTAAGCTTTCACATACACAATGACAGTTATTGGCTCGGCTTAGCATACACATTCCCTTTCAATATACTCTATCTATCTTAGTCAATACTAGCATTTACTAACATTTAATAAAGCATCTACACAAGTTACTAGTCGGATTACTCAAGTCATTCACGGTTATCTAATTTCTACTATTCACAACAACATATCCCTTAACAATAACATCAATAATACTTAGCCTCAGCGTCAACATACACGCAAATCCAGTCAGATTTCATTAATAGCATTCACAGATTTTAAGAAGCGTGTTGCTCTCGTCAATGATGCACCTACCTATATGCATGCGGATCCGACTTGAGTAATGACTTTCAGTTACAGTTTCCCCCTCACTGGCCTCTCGTCCATCAGCTCTTCCCGCGTGGTACCGGCCTCCCATCGGCATCTCGAGACTCCTCTCTAGCTCCTACGGCTACCACGAGCTCTCTTAGGATCTAGCCAAGGTCTGTAACTGGAAGTCATTCCCTCGGGGCTCATGGCCTTCCACGGGTCACCCTCTATCTATAAATGCAACCTCATGCATGTCACGCCAGTCATCCACACTCAGCAAGTTCATCTTAAGCAATTCATATCGTATCCACCCGGAAGTCAACAATAGACCACACAATGTGCTTGATATTCACATTACAATTAACATGCAATTCATACATTAACTCCACAACATCACCAATGCCATCATACGTCTCTTGGACAGCAATAGTCATACACCACACAGGTAATAATCATCATTCATCCAAACTCCACTCAGCAGCATGTACAACATATAGCAAACAACACATTCTGAACGCATGCATATGAGTACGAAATAATTAACAGGACTCCACTAACACACACATACGATATCCAATAATCAACAGTCAAACACCTCACAGAGTCATAATTATACAAACACGTAAGGTAATACGTTCGCTCGGACCGTCCAGAACCATGCATTGGACATGCAGAGCGCCCCCTACCTGGGATGAAGATTCCAAAGGCTCCAGGGGCTTGCAGCTCCAATCGGTTACTCCGCTCAGCCCATTCACTCGTTCTCGATAGAACGACCCTACATCAGTCATCCACCATTACACTTGGCTTTGGAGGAACTCCGAGCCACTCCCACTCTTAAACAGTTCTGCATTCAAGATTAGCGGGGAGACCCAAGCCCCCAGGGCACCACATTGACCTTTCACTCGGTCCAGTGGGGATTTCCAAGCATCCGAGACGCCCAGCTCCAATCACACGCTGGTGAACGCTCCAACCTTCTTGAAGCTCTTCGTGGTGCAGATCTTCACTAAGACTCGGCAGCCTCGAGCAAGGAGAGGGAGAAAGAGGAAAGTCGACGAAGGAGCCGTGGGGAAGAAGACTGGTTGCATGCAGAGGGAATGCACACCCTCACCCTCTCTGGCTCGTCAAGTAAGGAAGGAGGACTCTGATCCTCAGCCACCACAGTCGCGAGCTCACGGCGCAGAGAGCAGAGAAGAAAGAAGAAGAAGAGAAGGAGAATGAAGAGCGAAGAAGAAGGGAAGAAGAGAGAACAGAAAGAAGAAAAGTTTGAAGGGGAAAAATGAATGATAGGGTAGCCCAGTAGCCCATATACGCATGCACGGAGAGAAGGGGAAGTGGGGTGGGAAAGCGTGAAGCAGTACACCAATCACAATCAGCCAGCAATTATTAATTAATCACTCTTAACCAGTCATTATTTCTTAAGTTGAGTTAATTAAGTTAATTATAATTATAATTAATAAATAATTTTCCCACCTTGCAATTATTATTTCAATGATTTATTTTCATTCGGTAATTAATTATTAAATCGGGATGTTACATAAATCGCATACCATTATCCCTCTTCAATTTCCAATACATCTGACTCAATAAAAGGAAACAACCGAAAAAGGAAATTTAGAGTGGAAAAATTACGTTTGATTTAAAAGAATGTATAAAAATAAAGGGAAGCTGAAAAAAAGAAACTGATGACCAAATAAAAGAGTATTAGGAAACTAATCACCATAATAAACTGAAAAGAGAAAGTGATTTATTAGGGAATACTACATAGAAAATGGTCTAAAACATTAGAATTAGGACAGTAAAACAATGATAATATAAATAAAGTTTGTCAAGTCTCCTTAAAATATGATAAATTTTCATAACCAATCATATTTATAACCAAATCATTCACATAAAATTAATTTACTTAGAATTTTTCACTAGTTCTTTGTGTAAGATCTTATTTTACTAATTTTATAACATGGTTGACTGCTGCTATGCATATCTTTTGTGTTTTTATCTTTATTTTTTAAATGATTTAGGCACTGCTTTTAACTGTTAGTAATGTGTGTGGTCCGGAAGTCATATGACACTGAAATCAAACAACCCCAAGCATCTCAATTGTTTTAAAATGACTCCAAATACGCTAAAAGCTTACAAAACTACATTATAATAAAATGCGCCACTTGCTATCGTAACACTTAACATATCGATGGTGTCAGGCGAGAGTGTAACTGAGAAAAGGGCAAATGATTAAACAAATAAAAGATAACAATATTGCATCATGAGCTAATTTATTATATCAGTAAACCCCATAGTTTTCAAGAACTGTACTATATTTCTTATTCTCGTGCCTATAATGGTTGTTGTTCTAATAGAGAAGCTTGCTGTTAATTTTTATGATACTTTTAGGCAATCTCTTACTTGTGTCCCTCCAACTAATTAGATCATTAACTAAACATATTGGGGCCTTGTCTTGCTTGTCATACAATGTTGTGCTTGACTCTACTAATCAGGCAGTCATTACTTCAAAACTATGAAATTATTAAGAGTTGAACTACCAAATGTTAACAGATTCACTATTTTACGGAATAAGATTTCACAATTAAAATTTGGAGGAACAAAATTAAAGAATTGGCAAATTTGAGGGACAAAAAGTCTAATTAAGCCAAAAAAGTGTTTTCAAAATAATCTATTTTTATTAAAATGCTCTTGATATATAGTAAAAATCAAAACAACATTTGAATTTAATGGAATAACATAATTTTCAAGACATGATAGTAAAAAAGTAAACAGTTTTTATATAAACTTAAGACTATAACATAATATTTTTATTATTTTCAAAGTAAGTCAACCACAAATTTGAAAAAAAATAATTTATTATATTTTCATAACCTCAGTGCCTCTTTAAACTTTGTAACTACGTCTTTAATCGTTTGTGGACCCTTGATGCTAGTCCCATGAGCTAACTCATCTAAAAGTTTCCATTTCAACAAAAAGTAATGTATGCTTCCAATCTAGTAACCCCTTCCATCCGAAAAGATATTTATATAATTAGTAAACCCCTCTTTTTAAATCTTATCTTATACCTTTATGAGTTTCTTTTTATGTCATTACAATATTATGCTTTTACAGTAACATTTAAGATAGTTTATGTTATAATTTAATACACTTATTTCATATGATTTAAAATATTGTTCATTATTTTTGTAATCTTTTGTTTGCCAATCTAATATAATCAATTTCTATTTTTTTATTGTTGATGAACTTTTTAAAAAGCATTGTTTCAATGTTATTATCAATTTCATAACACGGCAATCTCAGTGGTTTATATTATTCTATTATATATTTATTTTAATTTAACAATGTCTTGTTTGTTCTTCATACAATAGAATCATATAAATATTTGAAAGTTCTATGCTAGTTTTTGTTATTCTTGATCAAAATTAATGTCATATTTATTTACTATTGAAATGTTATTTGATTAATGTTACTCTTATCCTTGCTTCATAAAGATTATCCAAATAAGTTTAAATATTTCTTATCAAGATGGTGGAGTTGATCTGTTTCCAAAAATATTTTTACTATGTATAGTAGCAAACTGTGTATCTATTAAAAAAACCTCGTAGAGCCCTGTAAATTTGATGATAAAAAAGGTTTCCGCAGCCGGGATTCGAACCCGGAATTCATCATCAAAATTTACCTGGTGTGCTACTGCGGACATTTGGATATACATTGCTGGATAAATGTTATATATAGATGACATATCTGATCCCGTCCTTTACTAGTTTCTGATCTCTCTTATCGACTTTACGTTACATATCTACTAGTTTAATAAAATGTCACCATAAACCATTATTTTTTATTTACATGAAATTTCTTCTATATATTTGTATATATAAGACAATACTAGTTGCCTTTGTGTGACCTTACTTTCTATCCTATTTTTTTACTTTGTATCATTTTTGTTTTCCTTTCTAATGAAGTCAAAAAGACAACTAATGGTAGGAAGCAAAACACACCCTCATTTGATAGGAAAAGAAACTTGAAAACCATGTAGGAAGAAAAGAGTATGAAAAAATGGCTAATAAGAAAGTTTTTAACTCTAGTGCTTCCATAAAAATAAACGAAGAAAACCCAATGAAAATAAAAATTTCAAATGTAGAAGACGAAGAAATTTATGTTTTAAAAAAAACAAAAAATCTTAATGCAGCTGAAAAGAAGATAAGAAATAAATTACATGTTCACAATCTAAATCGCATACCATTATCCCCCTTCAATTTCCAATACTTCTAACTCAATAAAAGGAAACAACCGAAAAAGGAAACTTAGAGTGGAAAAATTGTGTTTGATTTAAAAGAATGTTTAAAAATAAGGGGAAGCTAAAAGGAAGAAACTGATGACCTAATAAAAGAGTATTAGGAAACTAATCACCATAATGAAATGAAAAGAGAAAGTGATTTATTAGGGAATACTACATAGAAAACGGTCTAAAACATTAGAATTAGGACAGTAAAACAATGATAATGAAAATAAAGTTTGTCAAGTCTCTTCAAAATATGATAAATTTTCATAACCAATAATATTTATAACCAAATTATTCACATAAAATTAATTTTCTTAGAATTTTTCTCTAGTTCTTTGTGTAAGATCCTATTTTACTAATTTTACGACATGGTTGACTTGCGCTATGCATGTCTTTTGTGTTTTTATCTTCTTTAAATGATTTTGGCATAGCTTTTAACTGTTAGTCATGTATGTGGTCCAGAAGTCATATGACACCGAAATCAAACAACCCCAAGCATCTCAATAGTTTCAAAACGACTCTAAATACGCTAATAGCTTACAAAACTACATTATTATAAAATGGGCCACATGCTACCGTAACACTTAACATATCGGTGGTGTCGGGCGAGAGTGTAACCGAGAAAAGGGAAAATGATTAAACAAATAAAAGATAACAATATTACATCATGAGCCAATTTATTTTATCATTAAGTTACATTGTTTTCAAGATATGTACTATATTTCTTATTCTCGTGCCTATAATGGTTGTTGTTCTAATAGAGAAGCTTGCTGTTAATTTTTACGATACTTTTGGGCAATCTCTTATTTGTGTCCCTCCAACTAATTAGATCATTAACTAAACATATTGGGGACTTGTCTTTCTTGTCATACAAAGTTATGGTTGACTCTACTAATCAGGCAGTCATTACTTCAAAACTATGAAATTATTAAGAGTTGAACTACCAAATGTTAATAGATTCACTATTTTAGGGAATAAGATTTCACAATTAAAATTTGGAGGAACAAAATCAAAGAATTTACAAATTTGAGGGACAAAAAGTTTAATTAAGCCAAAAAAGTGTTTTTAAAATAATCTATTTTTATTAAACTGCTCTTGATATATAGTAAAAATAAAAACAACATTTGCATTTATTGCAATAACATAGTTTTAAAGACATGATAGTTAAAAAGTAAGCAGTTTTCATCTAAGCTTAAGACAATAACATAATCTGTTTATTATTTTCAAAGTAAGCAACCACAAATTTGAAAAAAAATAATTTATTATATTTTCATAACCTCAGTGCCTCTTTAAACTTTGTAACTATGTGTTTAATCGTTTGTGGACCCTTGATGCTAGTCCCATGAGCTAACTCATCTAAACTTTTCCATTTCAACAAAAAGTAATGTATACATCCAATCTAGTAACCCCTTCCATCCGAAAAGATATTTATATAATCAGTAAACCCCTCTATTTAAATCTTATCTTATGCCTTTATGAGTTTCATTTTATGTCATTACAATATTATGCTTTTACAGTAACATTTAAGATAGTTTATATTATAATTTAATCCACTCATTTCATATGATTTACAATATTGTTCATTATTTTTGTAATCTTTTGTTTGCCAATCTAATGTAATCAATTTCTATTTTTTATTGTGGATGAACTTTTTAAAAAGCATCGTTTCAATGTTATTATCAATTTCATCACATGGCAATCTAAGTGGTTTATATTATTCTATTATATATTTATTTTAGTTTAACAATGTCTTGTTTGTTCTTCATCATCTTTAAATATTTTTTATATAATATCATTATAATTAATAATCTTTCAAAACATATTGTTATACCATATAAAGATACAACAGAATCATATAAATATTTGAAAGTTCTATGCTAGGTTTTGTTATTCTTGATCAAAATTAATGTGATATTCATTTATTATTGAAATGTTATTTGATTAATGTTACTCTTATCCTTGCTTCATAAAGATTATCCAATTAAGTTTAACAAATTCTTATCAAGATGGTGGAGTTAATTTGTTGCCGAAAATATTTTTACTATGTATAGTAGCAAACTGTGTATCTATTAAAAAAAACTTCGTACAGCCCTGTAAATTTGATGATAAAAAAGGTTTCTGCAGCCGGGATTCGAACTCGGAATTCATCATCAAAATTTACCTGGTGTGCTACTGCGGACATTTCGATATAGATTGCTGGATAAATGTTATATATAAACGACATCTTTGATCCCGTCCTTTGCTACTTTCTGATCTCTCTTATCGGCTTTACGTTACATATCTACTAGTTTAATAAAATGTCACCATAAACCATTATTTTTTATTTACATGAAATTTCTTCTACATATTTGTATATATAAGACAATACTAGTTGCCTTTGTCTGACCTTACTTTCCATCCTATTTCTTTACTTTGTATCATTTTTGTTTTCCTTTCTAATGAAGACAAAAACACAACTAATGGTAGGAAGCAAAACACACCCTCATTTGATAGGAAAAGAAACTTGAAAACCATGTAGGAAGAAAAGAGGATGAAAAAATGGCTAATAAGAAAGTTTTTAACTCTAGTGCTTCCATAAAAATGAACGAATGAAACCCATTAAAAATAAAAATTTCAAATATAGGAGACGAAGAAAGTTATGTTTTAAAAAAAAAACAAAAAATCTCAATGCAACTGAAAAGAAGATAAGAAATAAATTACGTGTTCACAAACTAAATCGCATACCATTATCCCCCTTCAATTTCCAATAATTCTGACTCAATAAAAGGAAACAACCGAAAAAGGAAACTTAGAGTGGAAAAATTGTGTTAGATTTAAAAGACTGTATAAAAATAAGGGGAACCTAAAAGGAAGAAACTAATGACCTAATAAAAGAGTATTAGGAAACTAATCACCATAATGAAATAAAAAGAGAAAGTGATTTATTAGGGAATACTGCACAGAAAACGGTCTAAAACATTAGAATTAGGACAGTAAAACAATGATAATGAAAATAAAGTTTGTCAAGTCTCTTCAAAATACGATAAATTTTCATAACCAATAATATTTATAACCAAATCATTCACATAAAATTAATTTACTTAGAATTTTTCACTAGTTCTTTGTGTAAGATCCTATTTTACTAATTTTACGACATGGTTGACTTGTGCTATGCATATCTTTTGGGTTTTTATCTTCTTTAAATGATTTTGGCATAGCTTTTAACTGTTAGTCATGTGTGTGGTCCAGAAGTCATATGACACCGAAATCAAACAACCCCAAGCATCTCAATATTGTCAAAGCGACTCCAAATACGCTAATAGCTTACAAAACTACATTATTATAAAATGGGCCACATGCTAACCTAACACTTAACATATCAGTAGTGTCGGGCGAGAGTGTAACCGAGAAAAGGGAAAATGATTAAACAAAGTTATTACATCATGAGCCAATTTATTACATCATTAAGTTACATTGTTTTCAAGATATGTACTATATTTCTTACTCTCGTGCCTATAATGGTTGTTGTTCTAATAGAGAAGCTTGCTGTTAATTTTTATGATACTTTTGGGCAATCTCTTACTTGTGTCCCTCCAACTAATTAGATCATTAACTAAACATATTGGGGCCTTGTCTTGCTTGTCATACAATGTTGTGCTTCACTATACTAATCAGGCAGTCATTATTGGGGCCTTGTCTTGCTTGTCATACAAAGTTGTGGTTGACTCTACTAATCGGTAGTCATTAGTTCAAAACTATGAAATTATTAAGAGTTGAACTACCAAATGTTAACAGATTCACTATTTTAGGGAATAAGATTTCACAATTAAAATTTGGAGGAACCAAATCAAAGAATTGGCAAATTTGAGGGACAAAAAGTTTAATTAAGCCAAAAAAGTGTTTTCAAAATAATCTATTTTTATTAAAATGCTCTTGATATATATAGTAAAAATAAAAACAACATTTGAATTTATTGCAATAACATAGTTTTAAAGACATGATAGTAAAAAAGTAAACAGTTTTCATATAAACTTAAGACTATAACATAATCTTATTATTATTTTCAAAGTAAGTCAACCACAAATTTGAAAAAAAATTAATTTATTATATTTTCATAACCTCAGTGCCTCTTTAATCTTTGTAACTATGCCGAAAATATTTTTACTGTGTATCTATTAAAAACGCTTCGCAGAACCCTGTAAATTTGATGATAAAAAAGGTTTCCGTAGCCGTGATTTCGAACGCGAAATTCATCATCTGAATTTACCTAGTGTGCTACTATGGACATTTGGATATAGATTGCTGGAAAAATGTTATATATAAACGATATCTCTGATCATGTCCTTTGCTACTTTCTGATCTCTCTTATCGGCTTTACGTTACATATCTACTAGTTTAATAAAATGTCACCATAAACCATTATGTTTTATTTACATGAAATTTCTTCTACATATTTGTATATAGAAGACAATACTAGTTGCCTTTGTCTGACCTTACTTTCCATCATATTTTTTTACTTTGTATCATTTTCGTTTTCTATTCTAATGAAGACAAAGAGACAACTAATACGAAACTTGAAAACCATGTAGGAAGAAAAGAGGATGAAAAAATGGCTAATAAGAAAGTTTTTAACTCCACTGCTTCCATAAAAATAAACGAAGAAAACCCAATGAAAATAAAAATTTCAAATGTAGAAGACGAAGAAAGTTATGTTTTAAAAAAAACAAAAAATCTCAATGCTACTGAAAAGAAAATAAGAAATAAATTTTGTGTTCACAAACTAAATTGCATACCATTATCCCCCTTCAATTTCCAATACTTCTGACTCAATAAAATGAAAGAATCGAAAAAGGAAATTTAGAGTGTAAAAATTGTGTTTGATTTAAAAGAATGTATAAAAATAAGGGGAAGCAGAAAAGAAGAAATTGATGACTAAATAAAAGAGTATTAGGAAACTAATCACCATAATAAAATGAAAAGAAAAAGTGATTTATTAGGAATACTACATAGAAAACAGTCTGAAACATTAGAATTAGGACAGTAAAATAATGATAATGTAAAAAAAGTTTGTCAAGTCTCCTTAAAATATGATAAATTTTCAAAACCAATCATATTTATACCAAATCATTCACATATAATTAATTTACTTAGAATTTTTCACTAGTTCTTTGTGTAAGATCCTATTTTACTAACTTTATGACATGGTTGACTGCTGCTATGCATATATTTTGTGTTTTTATCTTTATTTTTTAAGTGATTTAGGCACTGCTTTTAACTGCTAGTAATGTGGTGGTCCAGAAGTCATATGACACTGAAATCAAACAACCCCAAGCATCTCAATTGTTTCAAAACGACTCCAAATACGCTAATAGCTTACAAAACTACATTATTATAAAATGGGCCACTTGCTATCGTAACACTTAACATATCGATGGTGTCAGGCGAGAGTGTAACTGAGAAAAGGGTAAATGATTAAACAAATAAAAGATAACAATATTACATCATGAGCCAATTTATTATATCATTAAGCTACATGGATTTCAAGAACTGTACTATATTTCTTATTCTCGTGCCTATAATGGTTGCTGTTCTAATAGAGAAGCTTGCTGTTAATTTTTATGATACTTTTGGGCAATCTCTTACTTATGTCCCTCCAACTAATTAGATCATTAACTAAACATATTGGGGCCTTGTCTTGCTTGTCATACAATGTTGTGCTTCAATATACTAATCAGGCAGTCATTACTTCAAAACTATGAAATTATTAAGAGTTGAACTACCAAATGTTAACAGATTCACTATTTTAGGGAATAAGATTTCACAATTAAAATTTAGAGGAACCAAATCAAAGAATTGGCAAATTTGAGGGACAAAAAGTTTAGTTAAGCCAAAAAAGTGTTTTCAAAATAATCTATTTTTATTAAAATGCTCTTGATATATAGTAAAAATCAAAACAACATTTGAATTTATTGCAATAACATAGTTTTAAAGACACGATAGTAAAAAAGTAAACAGTTTTCATATAAAATTAAGACTATAACATCATATTTTTATTATTTTCAAAGTAAGTCAACCACAAATTTGAAAAGAAAAATAATTTATTATATTTTCATAACCTCAGTGCCTCTTTAAACTTTGTAACTATGTCTTTAATCGTTTGTGTACCCTTGATGCTAGTCCCATGAGTTATAAACTTTTCTTTTTCAACAAAAGGTAATGTATACATCCAATCTACTAACCCCTTCCATCTATAAAGATATTTATATAATTAGTAAACCCCTCTTTTTAAATCTTATCTTATGCCTTTATGAGTTTCTTTTTATGTCATTGCAATATTATGCTTTTACAGTAACATTTAAGATAGTTTATGTTATAATTTAATCTACTCATTTCATATGATTTACAATATTATTCATTATCTTTGTAATCTTTTGTTTTCCAATCTAATATAATCAATTTCTATTTTTTTATTGTTGATGAACTTTTTAAAAAGCATCGTTTCAATGTTATTATCAATTTCATCACATGGCAATCTCAGTGGTTTATATTATTCTATTATATATTTATTTTTGATTAACAATGCATTGTTTGTTCTTCATCATCTTTAAATATTTTTTATATAATATCATTATAATTAATAATCTTTCAAAATAGAATAGAATCATATGAATATTTGAAAGTTGTAGCTAGTTTTTGTTATTCTTGATCAAAATTAATGCGATATTTATTTATTATTGACATGTTATTTGATTAATGTTACTCTTATCCTTGCTTCATAAAGATTATCCATTTAAGTTTAACAAATTCTTATCAAGATGGTGGAGTTTATTTGTTGCCGAAAATATTTTTACTATGTATAGCAGCAAACTGTGTATCTATTAAAAAAACTTCGTAGAGCCTTGTAAATTTGATGATAAAAAAGGTTTCCGCAGCCGGGATTCGAACCCGAAATTCATCATCAGAAATTACCTGGTGTGCTACTGCGGACATTTGGATATAGATTGCTGGATAAAAGTTATATATAAACGACATCTCTGACCCCGTTCTTTGCTACTTTCTGATCTCTCTTATCGGCTTTACGTTACATATCTACTAGTTTAATATAATGTCACCATAAACCATTATTTTTTATTTATATGAAATTTCTTCTACATATTTGTATATATAAGACAATACTAGTTGCCTTTGTCTAACCTTACTTTCCATCCTATTTTTTTAATTTGTATCATTTTTTTTCTTTCTAATGAAGACAAAAAGACAACTAATGGTAGGAAGCAAAACACACCCTCATTTGATAGGAAAAGAAACTTGAAAACCATGTAGGAAGAAAAGATGATGAAAAAATGGCTAATAAGAAAGTTTTTAACTCTAGTGCATCCATAAAAATGAACGAAGAAAACCCAATGAAAATAAAAATGTCAATTGTAAAAGACGAAGAAAGTTATGTTTTAAAAAAAAACAAAAAATCTCAATGCAACTGAAAAGAAGATAAGAAATAAATTACGTGTTCACAAACTAAATCGCATACCATTATCCCCCTTCAATTTCCAATACTTCTGACTCAATAAAAGGAAACAACCGAAAAAGGAAACTTAGAGAGTGGAAAAATTGGGTTTGATTTAAAAGACTGTATAAAAATAAGGGGAAGCTAAAAGGAAGAAACTGATGACCTAATAGAAAAGTATTAGGAAACTAATCACCATAATGAAATGAAAAGAGAAAGTGATTTATTAGGGAATACTGCACAGAAAACGGTCTAAAACATTAGAATTAGGACAGTAAAATAATCATAATGAAAATAAAGTTTGTCAAGTCTCTGCAAAATATGATAAATTTTCATAACCAATAATATTTATAACCAAATCATTCACATAGAAGAAGTAATTTTCTTAGAATTTTTCACTAGCTCTTTGTGTAAGATCCTATTTTACTAATTTTACGACATGGTTGACTTGAGTTATGCATATCTTTTATGTTTTTATCTTTATTTTTTAAATGATTTGGGCACTGCTTTTAACTGTTAGTAATGTGTGTGGTCTAGAAGTCATGTGACACCGAAATCAAACAACCCCAAGCATCTCAATAGTTTTAAAACGACTCCAAATACGCTAATAGCTTACAAAACTACATTATTATAAAATAGGCCACTTGCTACCGTAACACTTAACATATCGGTGGTGCCAAGCGAGAGTTTAATTGAGAAAAGGGTAAATGATTTAACAAATAAAAGATAACAATATTACATCATGAGCCAATTTATTATATCATTAAGTTACATGGTTTTCAAGAACTGTACTATATTTCTTATTCTCGTGCCTATAATGGTTGTTGTTCTAATAGAGAAGCTTGCTGTTAATTTTTATGATACTTTTGGGCAATCTCTTACTTGTATCCTTCCAACTAATTAGATCATTAACTAAACATATTGGGGCCTTGTGTTGCTTGTCATACAAAGTTGTGGTTGACTCTACTAATCAGGCAGTCATTACTTCAAAACTATGAAATTATTAAGAGTTGAACTACCAAATGTTAACAGATTCACTATTTTAGGGAATAAGATATCACAATTAAAATTTGGAGGAGAAAAATCAAAGAATTGACAAATTTGAGGGATAAAAAGTCTAATTAAGCAAAAAAAGTGTTTTCAAAATAATCTATTTTTATTAAAATGCTCTTGATATATAATCAAAATCAAAACAACATTTGAATTTATTGCAATAACATAGTTTGAAAGACATGATAGTAAAAAAGTAAACAGTTTTCATATAAACTTAAGACTATAACATAATATTTTTATTTATTTTCAAAGTAAGTCAACCACAAATTTGAAAAAAAAAATAATTTATTATATTTTCATAACCTTAGTGCCTCTTTAAGCTTTGTAACTATGTCTTTAATCATTTGTGGACCCTTCATGCTAGTCCCATGAGCTAACTCATCTAAACTTTTCCTTTTCAACAAAAGGTAATGTATACATCCAATCTAGTAGCCCCTTCCATCTGTAAAGATATTTATATAATTAGTAAACCCCTCTTTTTAAATCTTATCTTATGCCTTTATGAGTTTCTTTTTATGTCATTACAATATTATGCTTTTACAGTAACATTTAAGATAGTTTATGTTATAATTTAATCCACTCATTTCATATGATTTAAAATATTGTTCATTATTTTTGTAATCTTTTGTTTTCCAATCTAATATAATCAATTTCTATTTTTTTATTGTTGATGAACTTTTTAAAAAGTATCGTTTCAATGTTATTATCAACTTCATAACATGGCAATCTCAGTGGTTTATATTATTCTATTATATATTTATTTTAGTTTAACAATGTCTTGTTTGTTCTTCATCATCTTTAAATATTTTTTATATAATATCATTATAATTAATAATCTTTCAAAACATATTGTTATACCATATGAAGATACAGTAGAATAATATTAATATTTGAAAGTTCTATGCTAGTTTTTGTTATTCTTGATCAAAATTAATGTCATACTTATTTATTATTGAAATGTTATTTGATTAATGTTACTCTTATCCTTGCTTCATAAAGATTATCCAATTAAGTTTAACAAATTCTTATCAAGATGGTGGAGATGATTTGTTGCCGAAAATATTTTTACTATGTATAACAGCACACTGTGTATATATTAAAAAAAACTTCATAGAGCCCTGTAAATTTGATGATAAAAAAGGTTTCCGTAGTTGGGATTTGAACCCAGAATACATCATTAGAATTTACCTAGTGTGCTATTACGAACATTTGGATATACATTGCTGGATAAATGTTATATATAAACGACATCTCTGATCCTGTCCTTTGCTACTTTCTGATATCTCTTATCGGCTTTATGTTACATATCTACTAGTTTAATAAAATGTCACCATAAATCATTATTTTTTATCTACATGAAATTTCTTCTACATATTTGTATATATAAGACAGTACTAGTTGCCTTTGTCTGACCTTACTTTCCATCCTATTTTTTTACTTTGTATCATTTTCGTTTTCCATTCTAATGAAGACAAAAAGACAACTAATGGTAGGAAGCAAAACACACCCTCATTTGATAGGAAAAGAAACTTGAAAACCATGTAGGAAGAAAAGAGGATGAAAAAATGGCTAATAAGAAAGTTTTTAACTCTAGTGCTTCCATAAAAATGAACGAAGAAAACCTAATGAAAATAAAAATGTCAAATGTAAAAGACGAAGAAAGTTATGTTTTAAAAAAAACAAAAAATCTCAATGCAACTGAAAAGAAGATAAGAAATAAATTACGTGTTCACAAACTAAATCGCATACCATTATCCCCCTTCAATTTCCAATACTTCTGACTCAATAAAAGGAAACAACCGAAAAAGGAAACTTAGAGTGGAAAAATTGTGTTTGATTTAAAAGAATGTATAAAAAAAAGGGGAAGCTAAAAGGAAGAAACTGATGACCAAATAAAAGAATATTAGGAAACTAATCACCATAATGAAATGAAAAGAGAAAGTGATTTATTAGGGAATACTGCACAGAAAACGGTCTAAAACATTAGAATTAGGACAGTAAAACAATGATAATGTAAATAAAGTTTGTCAAGTCTCTTCGAAATATGATAAATTTTCATAACCAATAATATTTATAACCAAATCATTCACATAAAATTAATTTACTTAGAATTTTTCACTAGTTCTTTGTGTAAGATCCTATTTTACTAATTTTACGACATGGTTGACTTGTGCTATGCATATCTTTTCTGTTTTTATCTTTATTTTTTAAATGATTTTGGCACAACTTTTAACTGTTAGTAATGTGTGTGGTCTGGAAGTCATATGACACCGAAATCAAACAACCCCAAGCATCTCAATAGTTTTAAAACGACTCCAAATACACTAATAGCTTACAAAACTACATTATTATAAAATGGGCCACTTGCTACTGTAACACTTAACATATCGGTGGTGCCAGGCGATAGTGTAATTGAGAAAATGGTAAATGATTAAACAAATAAAAGATAACAATATTACATCATGAGCCAATTTATTATATCATTAAGTTACATGGTTTTCAAGAACAGTACTATATTTCTTATTCTCGTGCCTATAATGGTTGTTGTTCTAATAGAGAAGTTTGCTGTTAATTTTTATGATACTTTTGGACAATCTCTTACTTATGTCCCTCCAACTAATTAGATCATTAACTGAACATATTGGGGCCTTGTCTTGCTTGTCATACAAAGTTGTGGTTGACTCTACTAATCAGGCAGTCATTACTTCAAAACTATGAAATTATTAAGAGTTGAACTACCAAATGTTAACAGATTCACTATTTTAGGGAATAAGATTTCACAATTAAAATTTGGAGGAACAAAATCAAAGAATTGGAAAATTTGAGGGACAAAAAGTTTAATTAAGCCAAAAAAGTATTTTCAAAATAATCTATTTTTATTAAAATGCTCTTGATATATAGTAAAAATATAAACAACATTTGAATTTATTGCAATAACATAGTTTTAAAGACATGATAGTAAAAAAGTAAACAGTTTTCATCTAAACTTAAGACTATAACATAATCTTTTTATTATTTTCAAAATAAGTCAAACACAAATTTGAAAAACAATTAATTTATTATATTTTCGTAACCTCAGTGCCTCTTTAAACTTTGTAACTATATCTTTAATCGTTTGTTGACCCTTGATGCTGGTCCCATGAGCTAACTCATCTAAACTTTTCCTTTTCGACAAAAAGTAATGTATACAATCAATCTAGTAACCCCTTCCATCCGAAAAGATATTTATATAATCAGTAAACCCCTCTTTTTAAATCTTATCGTATACCTTTATGAGTTTCTTTTTATGTCATTACAATATTATGCTTTTACAGTAACATTTAAGATAGTTTATGTTATAATTTAATCCACTCATTTCATATGATTTACAATATTGTTCATTATTTTTGTAATCTTTTGTTTGCCAATCTAATATAATCAATTTCTATTTTTTTATTATTGATGAACTTTTTAAAAAGCATCGTTTCAATGTTATTATCAATTTCATAACATGGAAATCTCAGTGGTTTATATTATTCTATTATATATTTATTTTAGTTTAACAATGTCTTGTTTTTTCTTCATCATCTTTAAATATTTTTATATAATATCATTATAATTAATAATCTTTCAAAACATATTGTTATACCATATAAAGATACAATAGAATCATATAAATATTTGAAAGTTCTATGCTAGTTTTTGTTATTCTTGATCAAAATTAATGTGATATTCATTTATTATTGAAATGTTATTTGATTAATGTTACTCTTATCCTTGCTTCATAAAGATTATCCAATTAAGTTTAACAAATTCATATCAAGATGGTGGATTTGATTTATTGCCAAAAATATTTTTACTATGTATAGCAGCAAACTGTGTATCTATTAAAAAAAACTTCGTAGAGTCCTGTAAATTTGATGATAAAAAAGGTTTCCACAGACGGGATTTGAACCCGGAATTCATCATCAGAATTTCCCTGGTGTGCTACGGCGGAGATTTAGATATAGATTGCTGGATAAATGTTATAAATAAATGACATCTCTGATCCCGTCCTTTGCTACTTTCTTATCACTCTTATCGGCTTTACGTTACATATCTACTAGTTTAATAAAATGTCTCCAAAAACCATTATTTTTTATTTACATGAAATTTCTTCTACATATTTGTATATATAAGACAATACTAGTTGCCTTTGTCTGACCTTACTTTCCATCCTATTTTTTTACTTTGTATCATTTTTGTTTTCCTTTCTAATGAAGAGAAAAAGACAACTAATGGTAGGAAGCAAAACACACCCTCATTTGATAGGAAAAGGAACTTGTAAACCATGTAGGAAGAAAAGAGGATGAGAAAATGGCTAATAAGAAAGTTTTTAACTCTAGTGCTTCCATAAAAATGAACGAAGAAAACCCAATGAAAATAAAAATTTCAAATGTAGAAGACGAAGAAAGTTATGTTTTAAAAAATAACAAAAAATCTCAATGCAACTGAAAAGAAGATAAGAAATAAATTACGTGTTCACAAACTAAATCCCATACCGTTATCCCCCTTCAATTTCCGATACTTCTGACTCAATAAAAGGAAACAACCGAAAAAGGAAACTTAGAGTGGAAAAATTGTGTTTGATTTAAAAGACTGTATAAAAATAAAGGGAAGCTAAAAGGAAGAAACTGATGACCTAATAAAAGAGTATTAGGAAACTAATCACCATAATGAAATGAAAAGAGAAAGTGATTGATTAGGGAATACTGCACAGAAAACGGTCTAAAACATTAGACTTAGGACAGTAAAACAATGATAATGAAAATAAAGTTTCTCAAGTCTCTTCAAAATATGATAAATTTTTATAACCAATAATATTTATAACCAAATCATTCACATAAAATTAATTTACTTAGAACTTTTCCCTAGTTCTTTGTGTAAGATCCTATTTTACTAATTTTACGACATGGTTGACTTGTGCTATGCATATCTTTTGTGTTTTTATCTTCTTTAAATGATTTTGGCATAGCTTTTAACTGTTAGTCATGTGTGTGGTCCAGAAGTCATATGACGCCGAAATCAAACAACCCCAAGCATCTCAATAGTGTCAAAACGACTCCAAATACGCTGATAGCTTACAAAACTACATTATTATAAAATGGGCCACTTGCTACCGTAACACTTAACATATCGGTGGTGTCGGGCGAGAGTGTAACCGAGAAAAGGGAAAATGATTAAACAAATAAAAGATAACAATATTACATCATGAGCCAATTTATTACATCATTAAGTTACATTGTTTTCAAGATATGTACTATATTTCTTACTCTCGTGCCTATAATGGTTGTTGTTATAATAGAGAAGCTTGCTGTTAATTTTTATGATACTTTTGGGTAATCTCTTACTTGTGTCCCTCCAACTAATTAGATCATTAACTGAATATATTGGGGCCTTGTCTTGCTTGTCATACAAAGTTGTAGTTGACTCTACTAATCAGGCAGTCATTACTTCAAAACTATGAAATTATCAAGAGTTGAACTACCAAATGTTAACAGATTCACTATTTTAGGGAATAAGATTTCACAATTAAAATTTGGAGGAACAAAATCAAAGAGTTGGCAAATTTGAGGGACAAAAAGTTTAATTAAGCCAAAAGGTTTCCACATACGGGATTCGAACCCGGAATTCATCATCAGAATTTCCCTGGTGTGCTACGGCGGACATTTGGATATAGATTGCAGGATAAATGTTATAAATAAACGACATCTCTAATCCCGTCCTTTGCTACTTTCTGATCTCTCTTATCGGCTTTACGTTACATATCTACTAGTTTAATAAAATGTCACCATAAACCATTATTTTTTATTTACATGAAATTTCTTCTACATATTTGTATATATAAGACAATACTATTTGCTTTGTCTGACCTTACTTTCCATCCTATTTTTTTACTTTGTATCATTTTCGTTTTCCTTTCTAATGAAGACAAAAAGACAACTAATGGTAGGAAGCAAAACACACCCTCATTTGATAGGAAAAGAAACTTGAAAACCATGTAGGAAGAAAAGAGGATGAGAAAATGGCTAATAAGAAAGTTTATAACTCTAGTGCTTCCATAAAAATGAACGAAGAAAACCCAATGAAAATAAAAATTTCAAATGTAGAAGACGAAGAAAGTTATGTTTTAAAAAATAACAAAAAATCTCAATGCAACTGAAAAGAAGATAAGAAATAAATTACGTGTTCACAAACTAAATCGCATACCATTATCCCCCTTCAATTTCCAACACTTCTGACTCAATAAAAGGAAACAACCGAAAAAGGAAACTTAGAGTGGAAAAATTGTGTTTGATTTAAAAGAATGTATAAAAATAAGGGGAAGCTAAAAGAAATAAACTGATGACCTAATAAAAGAGTATTAGGAAACTAATCACTATAATGAAATGAAAAGAGAAAGTGATTTATTAGGGAATACTGCATAGAAAACGGTCTAAAACATTAGAATTAGGATAGTAAAACAATGATAATGTAAATAAAGTTTGTCAAGTCTCTTCAAAATATGATAAATTTTCATAACCAATAATATTTATAACCAAATTATTCACATAAAATTAATTTACTTAGAATTTTTCACTAGTTCTTTGTGTAAGATCCTATTTTACTAATTTTACGACATGGTTGACTTGCGCTATGCATGTCTTTTGTGTTATTATCTTCTTTAAATGATTTTTGCACAACTTTTAACTGTTAGTCATGTGTGTGGTCCAGAAGTCATATGACACCGAAATGAAACAACCCCAAGCATCTCAATAGTTTCAAAATGACTCCAAATACGCTAATAGCTTACAAAACTACATTATTATAAAATGGGCAACTTGCTACCAAACACTTAACATATCGGCGGTGTCAGGCGAGACTGTAACCGAGAAAAAGGAAAATGATTAAACAAATAAAAGATAACAATATTACATCATGAGCCAATTTGTTTTATCATTAAGTTACATTGTTTTCAAGATATGTACTATATTTCTTATTCTCGTGCCTATAATGGTTGTTGTTCTAATAGAGAAGCTTGCTGTTAATTTTTAAGATACTTTTGGGCAATCTCTTACTTGTGTCCCTCCAACTAATTAGATCATTAACTGAACATATTGGGGCCTTGTCTTGCTTGTCATACAAAGTTGTGGTTGACTCTACTAATCAGGCAGTCATTACTTCAAAACTATGAAATTATTAAGAGTTTAACTACCAAATGTTAATAGATTCGCTATTTTAGGGAATAAGATTTCACAATTAAAATTTGGAGGAACAAAATCAAAGAATTGACAAATTTGAGGGACAAAAAGTTTAATTAAGCCAAAAAACTGTTTTCAAAATTATCTATTTTTATTAAACTGCTCTTGATATATAGTAAAAATAAAAACAACATTTGAATTTATTGCAATAACAAAGTTTTAAAGACATGATAGTAAAAAAGTAAACATTTTTCATATAAATTTAAGACTATAACATAATCTTTTTATTATTTTCAAAATAAGTCAAACACAAATTTGAAAAAACAATTAATTTATTATATTTTCGTAACTTTAGTGCCTCTTTAAACTTTGTAACTATGTCTTTAATCGTTTGTGGACCCTTGATGCTAGTCCATGAGCTAACTCATCTAAACTTTTCCTTTTCGACAAAAAGTAATGTATACATCCAATCTAGTAACCCCTTCCAACCAAAAAGATATTTATATAATTAGTAAACCCCTCTTTTTAAATCTTATCTTATACCTTTATGAGTTTCTTTTTATGTCATTACAATATAATGCTTTTACAATAACATTTATGATAGTTTATGTTATAATTTAATCCACTCATTTCATATGATTTACAATATTGTTCATTATTTTTGTAATCTTTTGTTTTTCAATCTAATATAATCAATTTTTATTTTTTTATTGTTCATGAACTTTTTAAAAAGCATCGTTTCAATGTTATTATCAATTTCATCACATGGCAATCTCAGTGGTTTATATTATCCTATTATATATTTATTTTCGATTAACAATGCCTTATTTGTTCTTCATCATCTTTAAATATTTTTTATATAATATCATTATAATTAATAATCTTTCAAAACATATTGTTATACCATATAAAGATACAATAGAATCATATAAATATTTGAAAGTTGTAGCTAGTTTTTGTTATTCTTGATCAAAATTAATGTGATATTTATTTATTATTGACATGTTATTTGATTAATGTTACTCTTATCCTTGCTTCATAAAGATTATCCATTTAAGTTTAACAAATTCTTATCAAGATGGTGGAGTTGATTTATTGCGGAAAATATTTTTACTATGTATAGCAGCAAACTGTGTATCTATTAAAAAAAAACTTCATAGAGTCCTGTAAATTTGATGATAAAAAAAGGTTTCCGCAGCCGGGATTTGAACCCGGCATTCATCATCAGAATTACCTGGTGTGCTACTGCAGACATTTGGATATAGATTGCTGGATAAATCTTATATATAAACGACATCTCTTATCCCGTCCTTTGCTACTTTCTGATCTCTCTTATCGGCTTTACGTTACATATCTACTAGTTTAATAAAATGTCACCATAAACCATTATTATTTATTTACATGAAATTTCTTCTACATATTTGTATATATAAGACAGTACTAGTTGCCTTTGTCTGACCTTACTTTCCATCCTATTTTTTTACTTTGTATCATTTTCGTTTTCCATTCTAATGAAGACAAAAAGACAACTAATGGTAGGAAGCAAAACACACCCTCATTTGACAGGAAAAGAAACTTGAAAACCATGTAGGAAGAAAAGAGGATGGAAAAATGGCTAATAAGAAAGTTTTTAACTCTAGTGCTTCCATAAAAATGAACGAAGAAAACCCAATGAAAATAAAAATTTCAAATGTAGAAGACGAAGAAAGTTATGTTTAAAAAAATAACAAAAAATCTTAATGCAACTGAAAAGAAGATAAGAAATAAATTACGTGTTCACAAACTAAATCCCATACCGTTATCCCCCTTCAATTTCCAATACTTCTGACTCAATAAAAGGAAACAACCGAAAAAGGAAACTTAGAGTGGAAAAATTGTGTTTGATTTAAAAGACTGTATAAAAATAAAGGGAAGCTAAAAGGAAGAAACTGATGACCTAATAAAAGAGTATTAGGAAACTAATCACCATAATGAAATGAAAAGAGAAAGTGATTGATTAGGGAATACTGCACAGAAAACGGTCTAAAACATTAGAATTAGGACAGTAAAACAATGATAATGAAAATAAAGTTTCTCAAGTCTCTTCAAAATATGATAAATTTTTATAACCAATAATATTTATAACCAAATCATTCACATAAAATTAATTTACTTAGAACTTTTCCCTAGTTCTTTGTGTAAGATCCTATTTTACTAATTTTACGACATGGTTGACTTGTGCTATGCATATCTTTTGTGTTTTTATCTTCTTTAAATGATTTTGGCATAGCTTTTAACTGTTAGTCATGTGTGTGGTCCAGAAGTCATATGACACCGAAATCAAACAACCCCAAGCATCTCAATAGTGTCAAAACGACTCCAAATACGCTAATAGCTTACAAAACTACATTATTATAAAATGGGCCACTTGCTACCGTAACACTTAACATATCGGTGGTGTCGGGCGAGAGTGTAACCGAGAAAAGGGAAAATGATTAAACAAATAAAAGATAACAATATTACATCATGAGCCAATTTATTACATCATTAAGTTACATTGTTTTCAAGATATGTACTATATTTCTTACTCTCGTGCCTATAATGGTTGTTGTTATAATAGAGAAGCTTGCTGTTAATTTTTATGATACTTTTGGGTAATCTCTTACTTGTGTCCCTCCAACTAATTAGATCATTAACTGAATATATTGGGGCCTTGTCTTGCTTGTCATACAAAGTTGTAGTTGACTCTACTAATCAGGCAGTCATTACTTCAAAACTATGAAATTATTAAGAGTTGAACTACCAAATGTTAACAGATTCACTATTTTAGGGAATAAGATTTCACAATTAAAATTTGGAGGAACAAAATCAAAGAGTTGGCAAATTTGAGGGACAAAAAGTTTAATTAAGCCAAAAGGTTTCCACATATGGGATTCGAACCCGGAATTCATCATCAGAATTTCCCTGGTGTGCTACGGTGGACATTTGGATATAGATTGCAGGATAAATGTTATAAATAAACGACATCTCAAATCCCGTCCTTTGCTACTTTCTGATCTCTCTTATCGGCTTTACGTTACATATCTACTAGTTTAATAAAATGTCACCATAAACCATTATTTTTTATTTACATGAAATTTCTTCTACATATTTGTATATATAAGACAATACTATTTGCTTTGTCTGACCTTACTTTCCATCCTATTTTTTTACTTTGTATCATTTTCGTTTTCCTTTCTAATGAAGACAAAAAGACAACTAATGGTAGGAAGCAAAACACACCCTCATTTGATAGGAAAAGAAACTTGAAAACCATGTAGGAAGAAAAGAGGATGAGAAAATGGCTAATAAGAAAGTTTTTAACTCTAGTGCTTCCATAAAAATGAATGAAGAAAACCCAATGAAAATAAAAATTTCAAATGTAGAAGACGAAGAAAGTTATGTTTTAAAAAATAACAAAAAATCTCAATGCAACTGAAAAGAAGATAAGAAATAAATTACGTGTTCACAAACTAAATCGCATACCGTTATCCCCCTTCAATTTCCATTACTTCTGACTCAATAAAAGGAAACAACCGAAAAAGGAAACTTAGAGTGGAAAAATTATGTTTGATTTAAAAGAATGTATAAAAATAAGGGGAAGCTAAAAGAAAGAAACTGATGACCTAATAAAAGAGTATTAGGAAACTAATCACTATAATGAAATGAAAAGAGAAAGTGATTTATTAGGGAATACTGCATAGAAAACGGTCTAAAACATTAGAATTAGGATAGTAAAACAATGATAATGTAAATAAAGTTTGTCAAGTCTCTTCAAAATATGATAAATTTTCATAACCAATAATATTTATAACCAAATTATTCACATAAAATTAATTTACTTAGAATTTTTCACTAGTTCTTTGTGTAAGATCCTATTTTACTAATTTTACGACATGGTTGACTTGCGCTATGCATGTCTTTTGTGTTATTATCTTCTTTAAATGATTTTTGCACAACTTTTAACTGTTAATCATGTGTGTGGTCCAGAAGTCATATGACACCGAAATCAAACAACCCCAAGCATCTCAATAGTTTCAAAACGACTCCAAATACGCTAATAGCTTACAAAACTACATTATTATAAAATGGGCAACTTGCTACCAAACACTTAACATATCGGCGGTGTCAGGCGAGACTGTAACCGAGAAAAAGGAAAATGATTAAACAAATAAAAGATAACAATATTACATCATGAGCCAATTTGTTTTATCATTAAGTTACATTGTTTTCAAGATATGTACTATATTTCTTATTCTCGTGCCTATAATGGTTGTTGTTCTAATAGAGAAGCTTGCTGTTAATTTTTAAGATACTTTTGGGCAATCTCTTACTTGTGTCCCTCCAACTAATTAGATCATTAACTGAACATATTGGGGCCTTGTCTTGCTTGTCATACAAAGTTGTGGTTGACTCTACTAATCAGGCAGTCATTACTTCAAAACTATGAAATTATTAAGAGTTTAACTACCAAATGTTAATAGATTCGCTATTTTAGGGAATAAGATTTCACAATTAAAATTTGGAGGAACAAAATCAAAGAATTGACAAATTTGAGGGACAAAAAGTTTAATTAAGCCAAAAAACTGTTTTCAAAATTATCTATTTTTATTAAACTGCTCTTGATATATAGTAAAAATAAAAACAACATTTGAATTTATTGCAATAACAAAGTTTTAAAGACATGATAGTAAAAAAGTAAACATTTTTCATATAAATTTAAGACTATAACATAATCTTTTTATTATTTTCAAAATAAGTCAAACACAAATTTGAAAAAACAATTAATTTATTATATTTTCGTAACTTTAGTGCCTCTTTAAACTTTGTAACTATGTCTTTAATCGTTTATGGACCCTTGATGCTAGTCCATGAGCTAACTCATCTAAACTTTTCCTTTTCAACAAAAAGTAATGTATACATCCAATCTAGTAACCCCTTCCAAACAAAAAGATATTTATATAATTAGTAAACCCCTCTTTTTAAATCTTATCTTATACCTTTATGAGTTTCTTTTTATGTCATTACAATATAATGCTTTTACAATAACATTTATGATAGTTTATGTTATAATTTAATCCACTCATTTTATATGATTTACAATATTGTTCATTATTTTTGTAATCTTTTGTTTTTCAATCTAATATAATCAATTTTTATTTTTTTATTGTTCATGAACTTTTTAAAAAGCATCGTTTCAATGTTATTATCAATTTCATCACATGGCAATCTCAGTGGTTTATATTATCCTATTATATATTTATTTTCGATTAACAATGCCTTATTTGTTCTTCATCATCTTTAAATATTTTTTATATAATATCATTATAATTAATAATCTTTCAAAACATATTGTTATACCATATAAAGATACAATAGAATCATATAAATATTTGAAAGTTGTAGTAGTTTTTGTTATTCTTGATCAAAATTAATGTGATATTTATTTATTATTGACATGTTATTTGATTAATGTTACTCTTATCCTTGCTTCATAAAGATTATCCATTTAAGTTTAACAAATTCTTATCAAGATGGTGGAGTTGATTTATTGCGGAAAATATTTTTACTATGTATAGCAGCAAACTGTGTATCTATTAAAAAAAAACTTCGTAGAGTCCTGTAAATTTGATGATAAAAAAAGGTTTCCGCAGTCGGGATTTGAACCCGGCATTCATCATCAGAATTACCTAGTGTGCTACTGCGGACATTTGGATATAGATTGCTGGATAAATCTTATATATAAACGACATCTCTTATCCCGTCCTTTGCTACTTTCTGATCTCTCTTATCGGCTTTACGTTACATATCTACTAGTTTAATAAAATGTCACCATAAACCATTATTATTTATTTACATGAAATTTCTTCTACATATTTGTATATATAAGACAGTACTAGTTGCCTTTGTCTGACCTTACTTTCCATCCTATTTTTTTACTTTGTATCATTTTCGTTTTCCATTCTAATGAAGACAAAAAGACAACTAATGGTAGGAAGCAAAACACACCCTCATTTGACAGGAAAAGAAACTTGAAAACCATGTAGGAAGAAAAGAGGATGGAAAAATGGCTAATAAGAAAGTTTTTAACTCTAGTGCTTCCATAAAAATGAACGAAGAAAACCCAATGAAAATAAAAATTTCAAATGTAGAAGACGAAGAAAGTTATGTTTAAAAAAAACAAAGAATCTCAATGCAACTGAAAAGAAGATAAGAAATAAATTACGTGTTCACAAACTAAATCGCATACCATTATCCCCCCTTCAATTTCAAATACTTCTGACTCAATAAAAGGAAACAACCGAAAAAGGAAACTTTGAGTGGAAAAATTGTGTTTGATTTAAAAGACTGTATAAAAATAAGGGGAAGCTAAAAGGAAGAAACTGATGACCTAATAAAAGAGTATTAGGAAACTAATCACAATAATAAAATGAAAAGAGAAAGTGATTTATTACGGAATACTTCACAGAAAACGGTCTAAAACATTAGAATTAGGACAGTAAAACAATGATAATGAAAATAAAGTTTGTCAAGTCTCTGCAAAATATGATAAATTTTCATAACCAATAATATTTTAACCAAATCATTCACATAAAATTAATTTACTCAGAATTTTTCACTAGTTCTTTGTGTAAGATCCTATTTTACTAATTTTACGACATGGTTGACTTGAGTTATGCATATCTTTTGTGTTTTTATCTTTATTTTTTAAATGATTTCACTAGTGGAAAAAATGGATATAATCATGGTTAAAAATGGCCTTTATTCACGGTTAAAGAACCGTGGTTGTTGCAGCCGTGTAGTAGATGAGGGTCTTTAACCACGGTTAACAACCGTGGTAATAAATCAGATCTAACCACGGTTGTCGAGCTTAACCGTGAATATAACAGACAATGTATATTCACGATTATAGTAAAACCCGTGGATAAAGAACAGCTATATTCACCGTTGTTTAGCATAACCGTGAATATAAGTAGAAAAAAAATTCACTTACAGACCATGTATATTCATGGTCATAGTAGGAACCGTGGATAAAGAACCTCTATATTCACGATTGTTTAGCATAACCGTGAATATAAGTAATATAAAAAATTCACTTACAGAGTATGTATAATGACGGTTATAGAAGTGACCGTGGATAAATAGTGTCTACAATCACGGTTATAGTAGTAACCGTGGATAAATAGTGTCTATAATCACGGTTATTACCATAACTGTGAATAAACACTGAGGTTTTTTTTTTAATATAGTTTCTGTTTTATTGTTTCCTAAACCTACATTCAGACAACCAGCACAATATACAGTATCCCAGCATATCCAGCAACAAACAATATATAAAAAGAATGGTATATATATAACAATTAATTTGATATGAATTCATAACAACCTAAAAAATGAAACTATATACAATTCAGATAAATGTAACCTAATAAAATGTAAACCCTAAATCCTACACTAGATACATATTTAAGAGAATAAAGATCCTATATCTAGCTAAGTTCTTTTCCTGATTTCAATGAAGTATGAGGCCCATTGCCTTCTAACATTATCTACAAGTGTCTTAGAGAAGTATGACCGGTCCTGGAAGTACTGCAAACAATGCACAAAACAATTAGAACAAAAGCTATATTTATTACATGAAATTGATGAAATTGTTAGAAAAGTAGTCCAAATGATGAGACTTACATCTGTCCATCCCTCTACTAAATATTGTTGGATAATGGTCAGCATAGTGTGCATGACGAAATAGCCACACTCGAAGGAACCCTCCTGCCTGTAAGACTACAATGGACATAAAATATAGAATAAGTGAATTCACAACTTAAAAAATATATATTGAAGATTTGAATGAATACGATAGACTTACCTTTGGGTGCACCCACACAACTTTTCTTCCGCTGGACTTAACTCCAATCAGTCGATTGTATCCAACCACCTCCCTACATCAAATAAAACACAAGATAAGTTAGAATCGTATATGTCAAAAAATGATGTAATCGAATTTGTACTTATTGTTTAGGGATTAACTTACCCGTCTACTATAGTTTTTAGGTCTTGTGGAACTACCCGATGCGTAGTATCAAAGTACAGAGCAAGATAAGCCCGGGGACAGATCACCACAAGCGTCCAGTGAGCGCTGCAGTTACCAGTGATAAGTGAGACTTCAAAATGCAAAAATTAATGACAATAATTATGGAATAGAATATTACCCTTTATGATAGGGGCCCATGTATACAGTCCTCCCAGACTCAAACATCCAATTCTGGATGTATGCCTGGGTGTCCTGCGTGGTGTTTGCTTGCTTCTGTATGAGAGAGGGCTCTAAGAAACCATAAGTTCCTTGGAAACCCAAGTCCACACAAAGTTTTGTCAGAAACCTAAACAAGTTGAGGCATGGTTAGCGACAAATAACTTGTATAATGAAAAAATTGGACAAAAAAAGATATACTTACAGCTCCCACAGCTGAATGATGGAGATGTTCAACATCGACGTTCCCAAAATAATCTCACACATGTCAGAATGTGTAATGTAAAGTGGTACTGCACTTGGACGGCCGAACACTAGTGGCTCCCATGGGATCTGAACAGTCTCATCTCTTTGCTCATACCCGATGCGCCATAGCATCCGGATGGGATTGTCGGCTGGGTCTGGCCTCTTCAATGCCTGTTGTTGAACAATTGACAACCATCACAGTTTGTAACATAATTGACAATATAACAAAATTAGTTAGTGTAAGGTTTTTACCTGTCCAAGGGCAACCTGCAGAAGTTTGTTGGGCCACATCAGAAAATGGCCCACCGCCTGACTAACGGTCTTCACCTCTGGAGTTGCCACTGGCACAGCAGCATCCTCCTTGAGGACAAGCACAACAGAGACCCTGGACATACCATCAGGTAATAACTGATGGTGAACCACAGGGCCTAAGTTGTAGACCATGCCAGTGGCAACTGGCTCCTCCGACCCGTCAACGAACAGGTCACATTGACGGGTGTCTGGTGGCTCGACCCCATCATCGTCAGGGTCAGCCGCAGCGTACGACCCCTTAGTGCTAACGCTCCGTACCTACATATTTACACATCAAGTAGAAGTTATTCAACAATGAAATAAAGTGATTACAAACAATAAAACCAAGGAAATTAAATAAAGAATCTAACCTGTGGGCCGCTAGCTGGTGTAGTAGTCTCCTGGTGGTGGCTGAGTGAGGCCTTCATCTCCTCCCTGAATCGGGCCATCTCCTGGTGAAGCCTAGATATCTCCTCCTGATACTCAGCCTTCACAACAGCCACCTTCTGCTCCACCATTCTCTCAAGGGAGGGGGCAGGGTCAGGAGCACCGTAATAGCTATGGAGGCCTGTTAAATGTGAATGATTAGCCGATAATTGTTTAACAGATAACAAAATGAAAGGATACAGTTATTTCCAACTTACCTACACCCCGATAATTGTTTAACCGATAATTCGCCGGGCCCGATTACCTTGCAACATATGGCATTGAAAAACATACACAACCTTGTTATGACATTTCTCACATTTTTAGGAAAAATGTCACGAATGGCGATAGGCAGAAACTGTTGCATCAACATGTGACAATCGTGAGACTTCAACCCAACTAACTTCAAATCTTTCAAGGAAACACAAGAGTTGATGTTGGAGACATAACCAGACGGAACTTTTACACTTCGTAACGATTCACACAGACTTTGCTTTTCTTTTCTGGACAACGTATTACATGCTGGGGGCAAATATGTTCTTTTACCCTTTGATTGTGGATGCAAATCCTGACGTATACCCATCAACTCCAAGTCCATACGCGAGTTTAGGCCATCCTTAGTCTTCCCGGGTATGTTTAAGAGTGTACTAACCAAACTGTCGCACACGTTTTTCTCCACATGCATTACATCAATGCAGTGTCTTACATCAAGCTCCCTCCAATATGGCAGGTCAAAAAACACTGATTTTTTCTTCCAGTTGTTTTGTGTCGGGTGCTGTTTTTCACACTTAGCAAACTGCACGTTGATGTCTTTCACCTTTTCATATGTCTGGTAACCAGATAGTGGTGGAAGAGCCATTTCAAAGTCTTGGGCACCGTTAAATGACTTCTTCAACCTTCGAAACGGATGATTCGCTTTAAGAAACCTTCGATGTTGAAGATAAACACTTTTCCTACCATGGTGCAACCGCACAGAACTAGTCCCCTCCTCACATACTGGACAAGCTTTATGACCCTTCACGCTGTACCCGGATAAGTTACCATACGCTGGAAAGTCATTGATCGTGCAAAAGAGCATGACACGCAATTTGAATGACTGCCCGGTAAACCCATCAAACACATCAACCCCGTCTTCCCACAACCTTTTAAGGTCTTCAACCAATGGAGTTAAATATACATCAATGTCGTTGCCCGGTTGTCGTGGACCAGAAATCATCATCGATAACATGACATATTTTCGCTTCATGCACAACCATGGCGGCAAGTTGTAAATAAACAACAAAACAGGCCATGAACTATGGTTTGTGCTCAGGTTCCCAAACGGGTTCATGCCGTCTGTGGCTAGTGCAAGCCTAACATTTCTTGGTTCATCGGCAAATTCTGGAAAAATCGTATCTATTTTCTTCCATTGCGATCCATCGGCCGGATGCCTAAGTAGTCCATCAACAACCCTTTTATCAGCATGTCATCTCATAAGTTTTGCATTATCTGCATTGGCAAACAGACGCTTTAGTCTTGGAACTATAGGCAGATACCACAACACCTTCGCAGGAGACCCTTTAGTGCATACCTCATCAGAATCCGCCTCTTTCTTCTTATACCGTGACACCCCACACATAGGACATCGATGCAGCATTTCTAACTCACCCCAGAATAATACACAATCATTTGGGCATGCATGTATTTTCTCATACTCTAAACCCATAGGACACAACACCTTTTTGGCCTCATAGTTACGATTCGGCAAGGTGTTTCCAGCTGGGAGCATTTCTTTCAACAACATCAGTAAGTCAGTGAAACTTTTATCCGTCCACCCATTTATGGCCTTCAAATTAAACAATCACAAAACTGCTGATAACCTCGTGAAATTGACGCAGTTTGGATACAACGGCTGCTTAGAGTCCTCACACAGAGTCGTATATACATGAGCTTTCTTAAAACCTTCTACCCCCACATCATGGATCATATCCTCGAGTCGGTCATCCATGTCAACATCGGTGTCATGCATCGAGCTTAGATTTTCAGTTTGAGAGCTGTTACTTGGTACCACCACATCTTCACCATGCCATATCCAACACGTATAACTACACAGAAAACCGTCACATAGTAGATGCTCTCGCACCTCTTCCAAGTCTACCCGACGCAGGTTCAAGCATTTCACACAAGGGCAAAAATACTTTCCATTCACCTCTACTGCATTCCTCGCTACGAATTCTATAAATGATTCAACCCCCCCTCGTACTCTAGACTTAGGCGTCATGCAGTTATCCAACTCCGATCCATGCCAACTGTTTACAAGGTGCTATAATCAACCTTACTTTTTCCACAAGGTGGTGGTCCTATACCCATTCAGGATGACAATTGTTTTTATACGTCATTCTAATATACAGGTTAGGAGTTATTTTAAAATTTGATGAAATTTCGGCAGCATTTCGCATTGGTCTCTAAGTACACAAAATGAGAGTGGTCAAATCAAATTCAACCATAACCAAATATGCACCCAGAGAATAACACAAAATGCAAGTTACCGAAAGTTTATCAAATTTTAAAATATGTACATACTAAAAATGACGTATAAAAAATAATTTTTCATCCCAAACTGTCCAAACGGACAATTCAAGATTCAACACAAACGATAAAATTAATTAATTTAATGACCATTTATGTTGAATCTCAAATGGGGAACTACGGTTCACTCATGCACAGCAACTTTCTTACAAATTAACTAGTATATGAGCCTCCGAGTTTGCAAGATTAACAACCACACACATACAACATCAATAGAAATAACATATAAGAGCAACCAACAACAATAGAAATAAAATGGATAAAAGTTTAGTTAACTTTTTTCCTAAATTAGTATGATATTTTTAATTTGTGTTATTTTGAAGTAGAAGTATGGTGTTGGAGTATGAATTATGGATTATGGATTATGATGTTAGTTTATAAGACTTTTAAACTTTACACTTTTATTTAGTAATTAGTATGATGTTTTTAAATTCTATTATTTTCAAGTAGAACTATGGTGTTGGATGATGGATTATGGATTATGGATTATGGATTATGGATTATGGATTATGTATTATGTATTATGGATTATTGTAGACACCATTCCCTTCTTTTATTATTCATGCTTTTTAGAAAGATAAAATAAAAAATTAAGAGCTCAGACCCCATTCAATTATGGATTATGTATTATGGATTATGTTAACCTGATCCGCTTAAGGGAAATTTTCTAAAAAGAGTTAAAACTTCATTCAATATAATTATAATTTTTATTAATAAATTCACATTAAGTATCCTATGAGTAAAGTAGATAATTTTTTGTCATTCTGTGAATGTGAGCCTTGCCTTCAAACAGAGTCATGATATACTCACCAAAAAGAAACAGCCATGGGATATAAATTAATTAGCAGATTCCAAGTTTTATTATACAGTATATGTTAAATCAAATGCACAAGATACATATACACAAGATACATAACAATCAATTAGTTTCAGATGACATTTTATGAACTACCATCTATAATAACTAAAAACAAAATGCTAATATATATATAGAACCAACAAAACAGAATAAGCATATTATATACAGAATCAGTAAAACAGAGACAGAAACCCCTTTCAACACAAAACAAAACCCATATAACGCATCAACATAACCTAAAATAGATTTAACTCAAACAGGGACCAACACAAACAGTGACGAGTAAAACAGGGATGACTTACAGGACAATGCAACGAGCAACGAGCATAATGGGATAAGGAACAAGCAAGAAGAAGGCCACAACAGCGACGAGCACACTGGGATAAATGGAGAAGATGAGAAACAGCTCGAGTGAAGAAGGAGAAAGTGGAAAACCAAAAAACAAGGATGACTTACCAGACAGGGACGACTTAACAGCTCAAGTGAAGAAGGAAGTGAATGGAGAAGCCTACGACCAACAAAGAGGAGGACGAGGAAGGAAGAAGATGACAACCAGCGCGAAAGAAGAAGAGAAAGTGAAAAAAGGCTGAAAGGCGCGGCTTTTGAACTTTCAGATAGGATGTATATTCACGGTTCCCCTTGAAACCGTGAATATATTACACATATATTCACGGTTGAACAAAGAACTGTGGATAAATGTTAACTATTTATCCACGGTTACGACCCCAACCGTGGATAAATATTAAATCTATAATCACAGTTATATATACAACCGTACACATATAGTACCCAGTAATTAAACCCTAAAACCTGAAGTATATATCCATGGTTGGAAATACAACCGTCATTATAGACATCAATATATATCCACGGTTAACATCATAACCCTGATCATACCCATGAATATATATCCACGGTTGTGCACAAAACCGTGCATATATATTTCAGGTACTATATATCCACGGTTGACTTCTCAACCGTGCATATATATTGACGTTTACGATGACGGTTATGATGTTAACCGTGGATATATAGTTTTCTCTGATTATATCATTCACCTTATAATTTCAAACATGCCATCGCGCATGTTTTTATCACTGATCCACTATAACCCGTGAATATATCCCGTTGTTATATCCAATTTTTGCACTAGTGTTTGGGCACCGCTTTTAACTGTTAGTACTGTGTGTGGTCTAGAAGTCATATGACACCAAAATCAGACAACCCCAAGTATCTCAATAGTTTCAAAACGACTCCAAATACGCTAATAGCTTAAAAAACTACATTATTATAAAATAGGCCACTTGCTACCGTAACACATAACATATCGGTGGTGTCGGGCGAGAGTGTAACCGAGAAAAGGGAAAATGATTAAACAAATAAAAGATAACAATATTACATCATGAGCCAATTTATTATATCATTAAGTTACATTGTTTTCAAGATATGTACTATATTTCTTATTCTCATGCCTATAATGGTTGTTGTTCTAATAGAGAAGCTTGTTGTTAATTTTTATGATACTTTTGCGCAATCTCTTACTTGTGTCCCTCCAACTAATCAGATCATTAACTAAACATATTGGGGCCTTGTCTTGCGTGTCAAAGTTGTGGTTGACTCTACTAATCAGGCAGTCATTACTTCAAAACTATGAAATTATTAAGAGTTGAACTACCAAATGTTAACAGATTCACTATTTTAGGGAATAAGATTTCACAATTAAAATTTAGAGGAACAAACTCGAAGAATTTACAAATTTGAGGGACAAAAAGTTTAATTAAGCCAAAAAAGTGTTTTCAAAATAATCTATTTTTATTAAAATGCTCTTGATATATAGTAAAAATAAAAACAACATTTGAATTTATTGCAATAACATAGTTTTAAAGACATGATAGTAAAAAAGTAAACATTTTTCATCTAAATTTAAGACTATAACATAATATTTTTATTATTTTCAAAATAAGTCAAACACAAATTTAAAGAAACAATTAATTTATTATATTTTCGTAACTTCAGTGCCTCTTTAAACTTTGTAACTATATCTTTAATCGTTTGTTGACCCTTGATGCTAGTCCCATGAGCTAACTCATCTAAACTTTTCCATTTCAACAAAAAGTAATGTATACATCCAATCTAGTAACCCCTTCCATCTGAAAAGATATTTATATAATCAGTAAACCCCTCTTTTTAAATCTTATACCTTTATGAGCTTCTTTTTATGTCATTATAATATTATGCTTTTACAGTAACATTTAAGATAGTTTATGTTATAATTTAATCCACTCATTTCATATGATTTACAATATTATTCATTATTTTTGTAATCTTTTGTTTGCCAATCTAATATAATCAATTTCTATTTTTTTATTGTTGATGAACTTTTTAAAAAGCATCGTTTCAATGTTATTATCAATTTCATAACATGGCAATCTCAGTGGTTTATATTATTCTATTATATATTTATTTAGTTTAACAATGTCTTGTGTGTTCTTCATCATCATTAAATATTTTTATATAATATCATTATAATTAATAATCTTTCAAAACATATTGTTATACCATATAAAGATACAATAGAATCATATAAATATTTGAAAGTTCTATGCTAGTTTTTGTTATTCTTGATCAAAATTAATGTCATATTTATTTATTATTGAAATGTTATTTGATTAATGTACTCTTATCCTAGCTTCATAAAGATTATCCTTTTAAGTTTAACAAATTCTTATCAAGATGGTGGAGTTGATTTGTTGCCGAAAATATTTTTACTATGTATAGCAGCAAACTGTGTATCTATTAAAAAAAACTTCGTAGAGACTTGTAAATTTGATGATAAAAAAGGTTTCCGCAGCCGGGATTCGAACCCGAAATTCATCATCAGAATTTACCTGGTGAGCTACTACGGAAATTTGGAAATGGATTGCTGGATAACTGTTATATATAAACGACATCTCTGATCCTGTCCTTTGCTACTTTCTAATTTCTCTTATCGGCTTTACGTTTCATATCTACTAGTTTAATAAAATGTCACCATAAACCATTATTTTTTATTTACATGAAATTTCTTCTACATATTTGTATATATAAGATAATACAAGTTGCCTTTGTCTGACCTTACTTTTCATCCTATTTTTTTACTTCGTATCATTTTCGTTTTCCTTTCTAATGAAGACAAAAAGACAACTAATGGTAGGAGGCAAAGCACACCCTCATTTGATAGGAAAAGAAACTTGAAAACCGTGTAGGAAGAAAAAAGTATGAAAAAATGCCTAATAAGAAAGTTTTTAACTCTAGTGCTTCCATTAAAATGAACGAAGAAAACCTAATGAAAATAAAAAATTTAAATATAGAAGACGAAGAAAGTTATGTTTTAAAAAAACCAAAAAATCTCAATGCAACTGAAAAGAAGATAAGAACTAAATTACGTGTTCACAAACTAAATTGCATACCATTATCCCCCTTCAATTTCCAATACTTCTGACTCAATAAAAGGAAACAACCGAAAAAGGATACTTAGAGTGGAAAAGTTGTAATTGATTTAAAAGAATGTATAAAAATAATGGGAAGCTAAAAGGAAGAAACTGGTGACCAAATAAAAGAGTATTAGGAAACTAATCACCATAATGAAATTAAAAGAGAAAGTGATTTATTGGGGAATACTGCACAGAAAATGGTCTAAAACATTAGAATTAGGACAGTAAAACAATGATAATGTAAATAAAGTTTGTCAAGTCTCTTCAAAATATGATAAATTTTCATAACCAATAATATTTATAACTAAATCATTCACATAAAATTAATTTACTTAGAATTTTTCACTAGTTCTTTGTGTAAGAACCTATTTTACTAATTTTACGACATGGTTGACTTGAGTTATGCATATCTTTTATGTTTTTATCTTTATTTTTTAAATGATTTAGGTACCGCTTTTGACTGTTAGTAATGTGTGTGGTCTAGAAGTCATATGACACCGAAATCAAACAACCCCAAGCATCTCAATAGTTTCAAAACGACTCCAAATACGCTAATAGCTTACAAAACTACATTATTATAAAATAGGTCACTTGCTATTGTAACACTTAACATATCGGTGGTGTCGGGCGAGAGTGTAACCGAGAAAAGGGCAAATGATTAAACAAATAAAAGATAACAATATTACATCATGAGCCAATTTATTATATCATTAAGTTACATTGTTTTTAAGAACTGTCCTATATTTCTTATTCTCGTGCCTATAATGATTGTTGTTCTAATAGAGAAGTTTGCTGTTAAATTTTATGATACTTTTGGGTAATCTCTTACTTGTGTCCCTCCAACTAATTAGATCATTAACTAACCATATTGGGGCCTTGTCTTGCTTGTCATACAAAGTTGTATTTGACTCTACTAATCAGGCAGTCATTACTTCAAAACTATGAAATTATTAAGAGTTGAACTATCAAATGTTTACAGATTCACTATTTTAGGGAATAAGATTTCACAATTAAAATTTGGAGGAACAAAATCAAAGAATTGGAAAATTTGAGGGACAAAAAGTGTAATTAAGCCACAAAAGTGTTTTCAAAATAATCTATTTTTATTAAAATGCTCTTGATATATAGTAAAAATAAAAACAACATTTGAATTTATTGCAATAACATAGTTTTAAAGACATGATAGTAAAAAAGTAAACATTTTTCATCTAAATTTAAGACTATAACATAATCTTTTTATTATTTTCAAAATAAGTCAAAAATAAATTTGAAAAAACAATTAATTTATTATATTTTCGTAACTTCAGTGCCTCTTTAAACTTTGTAACTATATCTTTAATCGTTTGTTGACCCTTGATGCTGGTCCCATGAGCTAACTCATCTAAACTTTTCCTTTTCGACAAAAAGTAATGTATACATCCAATCTAGTAACTCTTTCCATCCGAAAAGATATTTATATGATCAGTAAACCCCTCTTTTTAAATCTTATCTTATACCTTTATGAGTTTCTTTTTATGTCATTACAATATTATGCTTTTACAGTAACATTTAAGATAGTTTATGTTATAATTTAATCCACTCATTTCATATGATTTACAATATTGTTCATTATTGTCGTAATCTTTTGTTTGTCAATCGAATATAATCAATTTCTATTTTTTTATTGTTGATGAACTTTTTAAAAAGCATCGTTTCAATGTTATTATCAATTTCATAACATGGCAATCTCAGTGGTTTATATTATTCTATTATATATTTATTTTAGTTTAACAATGTCTTGTTTGTTCTTCATCATCTTTAAATATTTTTTATATAATATCATTATAATTAATAATCTTTCAAAACATATTGTTATACCATATAAAGATACAATAGAATCATATAAATATTTGAAAGTTCTATGCTCGTTTTTGTTATTCTTGATCAAAATTAATGTCATATTTATTTATTATTGAAATGTTATTTGATTAATGTTACTCTTATCCTTGCTTCATGAAGATTATCCAATTAAGTTTAACAAATTCTTATCAAGATGGTGGAGTTGATTTATTGTTGAAAATATTTTTACTATGTATAGCAGCAAACTGTGTATCTATTAAAAAAAACTTCGTAGAGTCCTATAAATTTGATGATAAAAAAGGTTTCCGCAGCCGGCATTTGAACCCAGAATTCATCATCAGAATTTACCTGGTGTGCTACTGCGGAAATTTGGATATAGATTGCTAGATAAATGTTATATATAAACAACATCTCTAATCCCGTCCTTTACTACTTTCTGATCTCTCTTATCGGCTTTACGTTACATATCTACTAGTTTATAAAATGTCACCACAAACCATTATTTTTTATTTACATGAAATTTCTTCTACATATTTGTATATATAAGACAATACTAGTTGCCTTTGTCTGACCTTACTTTCGATCCTATTTTTTTGCTTTGTATCATTTTCGTTTTCCTTTCTAATGAAGATAAAAAGACAACTAATGGTAGGAAGCAAAACACACCCTTATTTGATAGGAAAAGAAACTTGAAAACCATGTAGGAAGAAAAGAGGATGAAAAAATGGCTAATAAGAAAGTTTTTAACTCTAGTGCTTCCATAAAAATTAACGAAGAAAACCCAATGAAAATAAAAATTTCAAATGTAGAAGACAAAGAAAGTTATGTTTAAAAAAAAAAAATCTCAATGCAACTGAAAAGAAGATAAGAAATAAATTACGTGTTCACAAACTAAATCGCATACCATTATCCCCCCTTCAATTTCCAATACTTCTGACTCAATAAAAGGAAACAACCGAAAAAGGAAACTTAGAGTGGAAAAATTGTGTTTGATTTAAAAGACTGTATAAAAATAAGGGGAAGCTAAAAGGAAGAAACTGATGACCTAATAAAAGAGTATTAGGAAACTAATGACCATAATGAAATGAAAAGAGAAAGTGATTTATTAGGGAATACTTCACAGAAAACGGTCTAAAACATTAGAATTAGGACAGTAAAACAATGATAATGAAAATAAAGTTTGTCAAGTCTCTGCAAAATATGATAAATTTTCATAACCAATAATATTTATAACCAAATCATTCACATAAAATTAATTTACTTAGAATTTTTCACTAGTTCTTTGTGTAAGATCCTATTTTACTAATTTTACGACATGGTTGACTTGAGTTATGCATATCTTTTGTGTTTTTATCTTTATTTTTTAAATGATTTCACTAGTGGAAAAATTGGATATAATCACTGTTAAAAATGGCCTTTAATCACGGTTAAAGAACCATGATTGTTGCAGCCGTGGTAGTAGATGAGGGTCTTTAACCACGGTTAACAACCGTGGTAATAAATCAGATTTAACCACGGTTATCGAGCATAACCGTGAATATAACAGACAATGTATATTCACGGTTATAGTAAAACCCGTGGATAAAGAACAGCTATATTTACCGTTGTTTAGCATAACCGTGAATATAAGTAGAAAAAAAAATTCACTTACAGACCATGTATATTCACGGTCATAGTAGGAACCGTGGATAAAGAACCTCTATATTCACGGTTGTTTAGCATAATCGTGAATATAAGTAATATAAAAAATTCACTTACAGAGTATGTATAATGACGGTTATAGTAGTGACCGTGGATAAATAGTGTCTACAATCACGGTTATAGTAGTAACCGTGGATAAATAGTGTCTATAATCACGGTTGTTACCATAACTGTGAATAAACACTGAGGTTTTTTTTAATATGGTTTCTGTTTTATTGTTTCCCAAACCTGCATTCAGACAACCAGCACAATATACAGTATCCCAACATATCCAGCAACAAACAATATATAAAAAGAATGGTATATATATAACAATTAATTTGATATGAATTCATAACAAGCTAAAAAATGAAACTATATACAATTCAGATGAATGTAACCTAATAAAATGTAAACCCTAAATCCTACACTAGATACATATTTAAGAGAATAAAGATCCTATATCTAGCTAAGTTCTTTTCCTGATTTCAATGAAGTATGAGGCCCATTGCCTTCTAACATTATCTACAAGTGTCTTAGAGAAGTATGACCGGTCCTGGAAGTACTGCAAACAATGCACAAAACAATTAGAACAAAAGCTATATTTATTACATGAAATTGATGAAATTGTTAGAAAAGTAGTCCAAATGATGAGACTTACATCTGTCCATCCCTCTACTAAATATTGTTGGACAATGGTTAGCATAGTGTGCATGACGAAATAGCCACACTCGAAGGAACCCTCCTGCCTGTAAGACTACAATGGACATAAAATATAGAATAAGTGAATTCACAACTTAAAAAATATATATTGAAGATTTGAATGAATACGATAGACTTACCTTTGGGTGCACCCACACAACTTTTCTTCCGCTGGACTTAACTCCAATCAGTCGATTGTATCCAACCACCGCCCTACATCAAATAAAACACAAGATAAGTTAGAATCGTATAGGTCCAAAAATGATGTAATCGAATTTGTACTTATTGTTTAGGGATTAACTTACCCGTCTACTACAGTTTTCAGGTCTTGTGGATCTACCCGATGCGTAGTATCAAAGTACAGAGCAAGATAAGCCCAGGGACAGATCACCACAAGCGTCCAGTGAGCGCTGCAGTTACCAGTGATAAGTGAGACTTCAAAATGCAAAAATTAATGACAATAATTATGGAATAGAATATTACCCTTTATGATAGGGGCCCATGTATACAGTCCTCCCAGACTCAAACATCCAATTCTGGATGTATGCCTGGGTGTCCTGCGTGGTGTTTGCTTGCTTCTGTATGAGAGAGGGCTCTAAGAAACCATAAGTTCCTTGGAAACCCAAGTCCACACAAAGTTTTGTCAGAAACCTAAACAAGTTAAGACATGGTTAGCGACAAATAACTTATATAACGAAAAAATTGGACAAAAAGAGATATACTTACAGCTCCCACAGCTGAATGATGGGGATGTTCAGTATCGACGTCCCCAAAATAATCTCACACATGTCAGAATGTGTAATGTAAAGTGGTACTGCACTTGGACGGCCGAACACCAGTGGCTCCCATGGGATCTGAACAGTCTCATCTCCTTGCTCATACCCGATGCGCCATAGCATCCAGATGGGATTGTCGGCCGGGTCTGGCCTCTTCAATGCCCTTTCCTGTTGAACAATTGACAACCATCATAGTTTGTACCATAATTGACAATATAACAAAATTAGTTAGTGTAAGGTTTTTACCTATCCAAGGGCAACCTGCAGAAGTCTGTTGGGCCACATCAGAAAATGGCCCACTGCCTGACTGACGGTCTTCACCTCTGGAGTTGCGACTGGCACAACAACATCCTCCTCGAGGACGAGCACAACAGAGACCCTGGATATACCATCAGGTAATGACTGATGGTGAACCACAGGGCCTAAGTTGTAGACCATGCCAGTGGCAACTGGCTCCTCCGACCCGTCAATGAACAGGTCACATTGACGGGTGTCTGGTGGCTCGACCGCATCATCGTCAGGGCCAGCCGTAACGCACGACCCCTTAGTGCTAACCCTCTGTACCTACATATTTACACATCAAGCAGAAGTTATTCAACAATGAAATAAAATGATTACAAATAATAAAACCGAGGAAATTAAATAAAGAATCTAACCTATGGGTCACTAACTGGTGCAGTAGTCTCCTGGTGGTGGCTGAGTGAGGCCTTCATCTCCTCCCTGAATCGGGCCATCTCCTGGTGGAGCCTAGATATCTCCTCCTGATACTCAACCTTCACAACAACCACCTTCTGCTCCACCATTTTATCAAGGGAAGGGGCAGGGTCGGGAGCACCGTAATAGCTACGGAGGCCTGTGAAATGTGAATGATTAGCCGATAATTGTTTAACAGATAACAAAATGAAAGGATACAGTTATTTCCAACTTACGTACACCTCGATAATTGTTTAACCGATAATTCGTCATGCACGATTACCTTGCAACATATGGCATTGAAAAACATACACAACCTTGTTATGACATTTCTCACATTTTTAGGAAAAATGTCATGAATGGCGATAGGCAGAAACTGTTGCATCAACATGTGACAATCGTGAGACTTCAACCCAACTAACTTCAAATCTTTCATGGAAATACAAGAGTTGATGTTGGAGCCATAACCAGACAGAACTTTTACACTTCGTAACGATTCACACAGACTTTCCTTTTCTTTTCTGGACAACGTATGACATGTTGGGGGCAAATATGTTCTTTTGCCCTTTGATTGTGGATGCAAATCCTGACGTATACCCATCAACTCCAAGTCCATACGTGAGTTTAGGCCATCCTTAGTCTTCCCGGGTATGTTTAAGAGTGTACCAACCAAACTGTCCCACACGTTTTTCTCCACATGCATTACATCAATGCAGTGTCTTACATCAAGCTCCCTCCAATATGGCAGGTCAAAAAACATTGACTTTTTCTTCCAGTTGTTTTGTGTCGGGTGCTGTTTTTCACACTTACCAAACTGCACGTTGACGTCTTTCACCTTTTCATATGTCTGGCGACCAGATAGTGGTGGATGTGCCATTTCAAAGTCTTAGGCACCGTTAAACGACTTCTTCAACCTTCCAAACGGATGATTCGCTTCAAGAAACCTTCGATGTGGAAGATAAACACTTTTCCTACCATGGTGCAACCGCACAGAACTAGTCCCCTCCTCACATACTGGACAAGCTTTATGACCCTTTACACTGTACCCTGATAAGTTACCATACGCTGGAAAGTCATTGATCGTGCAAAAGAGAATGGCACGTAATTTGAATGACTGCCCGGTAAACCCGTCAAACACATCAACCCCGTCTTCCCACAACCTTTTGAGGTCTTCAACCAATGGAGTTAAATATACATCAATGTCGTTGCCTGGTTGTCGTGGACCAGAAATCATCATCGATAACATGACATATTTCCGCTTCATGTACAACTATGGCGGCAAGTTATAAACAAACAGCAAAACAGGCCATGAACTATGGTTTGTGCTCAGGTTCTCAAACGGGTTCATGCCGTCTGTGGCTAGTGCAAGCCTAACATTTCTTGGTTCATGGGCAAATTCTGGAAAAATCGTATCCATTTTCTTCCATTGCGATCCATCGGCCGGATGCCTAAGTAGTCCATCAACAACCCTTTCATCAGCATGCCATCTCATAAGTTTTGCATCATCTGCATTGGGAAACAGACGCTTTAGTCTTGGAACTATAGGCAGATACCACAACACCTTTGCAGGAGACCCTTTAGTGCATACCTCATCAGAATCCGCCTCTTTCTTCTTATACCATGACACCACACACATAGGACATCGATGCAGCATTTCTAACTCACCTCGGAATAATACACAATCATTTGGGCATGCATGTATTTTCTCATACTCTAAACCCATAGGACACAGCACCTTTTTGGCCTCATAGTTACGATTCGGCAAGGTGTTTCCAGCTGGGAGTATTTCTTTCAACAACTTTAGTAAGTCAGTGAAACTTTTATCTGTCCACTCATTTATGGCCTTCAAATTAAACAATCGTAAAACTGTTGATAACCTCGTGAAAATGACACAGTTTGGATACAACGGCTGCTCAGAGTCCTCACACAGAGACGTATATACATGAGCTTTCTTAAAACCTTCTACCCCCACATCACAGATCATATCCTCGAGTCAGTCATCCATGTCGACATCGGTGTCATGCATCGAGCTTCGATTTTCAGTTTGAGAGCTATTACTTGGCACCACCACATCTTCACCATGCCATATCCAACGCGTATAACTACACAGAAAACCGTCACACAGTAGATGCTCTCGCACCTCTTCCAAGTCTACCCGATGCAGGTTCAAGCATTTCACACAAGGACAAAAATACTTTCCATTCACCTCCACTGTATTCCTCACTACGAATTCTATAAATGATTCAACTCCCCTCTCATACTCTAGACTTAGGCGTGATGCAGTTATCCAACTCCGATCCATGCCAACTGTTTACAAGGTGCTATGATCAACCTCACTTTTTCCACAAGGTGGTGGTCCTATACCCATTCAGGATGACAATTGTTTTTATACGTTATTCTAATATACAGGTTAGGAGTTATTTTAAAATTTGATGAAATTTCGGCAGCATTTCACATTGGTCTCTAAGTACACAAAATGAGAGTGGCCAAATCAAATTCAACCACAACCAAATATGCACCCAGAGAACAACATAAAATGCAAGTTACCGAAAGTTTATCAAATTTTAAAATAACTCCTAACTTGTACTGTCGTAACCTGGATCGCGACGGCGCGGCGAGAAGGAGAGAATGTGTGGAATGAAACAGGGAGTCGCCACCAACGTTTTTATCCATAGGAAAAACATTGGAAAAAAACTAAGTTCAGTAAAGCACTGGTTAAAATTGAGATTCAAGTCCGGGAGTCGGTTACGAGTAGGGAAGGTATTAGCACCCTACATCGCCTGTCAGAAACAGTACCAAGATTGAAAGCGTAATATAAATAGCCTTAAACAAAATATGGTTTCTTCCCTTACTTTTATTTTGAAAATGATAGAATGGAGTAGAGAACTGTACAGACATAGAACGTTGAAGCGAGGTCAATGGGACGTTTCGTCCGAATTAAGCTCGACTTCGATATGAGACAGAGAGGGTGAGAGAATGCCAATAAGACGTCACGTCTAAATTAAACATCCTCGGGTAAAAAGGATAGGGATAGGAAAGAGATAAGTGGGACGTTTTGTCCTAAGTATCCCTTCCCTATGAATTGTAGCGAGGTTTGAACAAAACTATGGGGAAATCAACAAGACGTCACGTCTAAATTGATTTTCACGGAAGCGACCAAAAAAAGAACATTTATGAAAGAAACATGAAAGTGAGGAAATAAATCAATAAAAAGAAATAAGAAAGATGGGCCCGACAGGAGTTGAGGTCCTGCTCCTACGTATTCTTGAATTATCAAGAAATCAAGGTTACGTAGTTCTGAATTTTTCTTTTAAAAGATTGGGAAAATGTTGGTGGGTATCATTTTGGTAAGGAACCCATACAAGACGAAGTTCTTCACACGTGTATGGATCCTATAGAGATTGTGTAGACGGAAGTATTTTCCGTACGACACTGACTAAAAATGATTTGTTTTTTTTTTTGACTTTATCTAGATTTCAAAGAAAACATAAGAGATATTTATTTTTTTTCATTATTATTACAAAGTAAAAAGAAATTTAACTTAATGAACTTTAGGAAAGTAAACAAGTCCAAAAAATACAAACTCAGCAGATGAACGCTTAATAATAAAAAAAATGAAAGGAAAGAACACAGAACAGAACTGGTGGTGAGGTCGTTGAGGGAACAGCTTACAGATGTTGACCGGTGTGGATTCTGCTGGTGTGGATATGGGGTTGAAGGACCGAACAGTGGTAAGGAGATTCAGGAAATGTTGGGAAGATATATTGGGTTTAGGAGGCTGGGACGGTGTGGTGTTTAGGGAGTATTGGGACGGTGTGGAGATTGATGGATGTTGGGATGATGTGGTATTTGGGGGGTATTGGGACGGTGTAGTGTTTAAGGAGTATTGGAACAGTGTTCAGGAGTTGTTGGGACGGTGTGGCGGGATTAGGACGAATTAGGGCAGAACCGGGTGGTGTTCAGGAATATGGATACAGTATGGTAGATTTAGGAGATCGGTGTGAAGGGCTACAGTGAATCGGTGGAGTTGATGAGGATCTGAGGGAGGATGCTGTTAGAACGATGTGGGTTGGAGGCTGAGACGGTGTGGTGTTTAAGGAATATGGAGATGAATTGGGAGGTGTTGGGACGGTATAGTTTAGGGAGTATTGGGACGGTGTGGATTGGGAGATGTTGGGACGGTGTGGATTGGGAGGTGTTAGGACGGTATGGTTTTTGGGGGTATTGGGACGGTGTGGTGTTTGGGAGTGAACTGGGACAGAACTGTGTGAAGGGAATGAATTCCTTAAGACTCTTGAAGTGAAATTTAGAAGTTTCCCCTCTTTCCAGCTCTGGACCGTGCCAAGAACTTACCAGCCAGCCCCCTGTGCCTCTTCATGAGAGGTATTTATAGAGGGCTCTTGGACATGGGCCAAGTGGACAGCTCAACCTCCACTCGGTGGAGGCAACCTGGCCACTAACAGATAGTGGGGGGACAATGGCTGATGGGAAATTTTTATTTCCTCCACTACCGCCCCCTTGTCTGCCATCTTTAGAAAGTGTAATTCCGAGTCAGCGCGCATAAGCATCCGGGCTCATTCCTCCGTTGTCAGGTTTGTGACTTCGGCCATGCAAGACATCGGTTTGATGTTCCAACAACTGGTCCGATATGGCCTATTTAGAATCCGGACCGGTGTCACATTTACACTAGTCAGACCTTTTCAATGTTTGGGGTACCATGGGATCGGTGTTCTTCCTCGTGGCCCGGATCCACTGCCTCAGTCAGCATCCATCCTTAGTGGGAGTGAATTCCGAGAGGAAAAAAAAGGGTCGGTCTTCACTTTGCCTCCTAAATCCGAGTGGGAAAAGGTCATTTTTGTGCAAAAGACCGAGTGAAATCATGTTGGTGTTGTGTGTAATTGGATTGAGTGGGCAATCAAAGAAATTTCGATTGGAAAATTGAGTCAGAACCAAGTGAAAAGTGACTCGGATCTGACTGAAAAATGACTCAGACTGAAGAGGGACTCCACTTCTCGCTTGAGCGTAACAAGAATCGCTTGGGCGAAAGACCTGAAGAGGACTCGGAAATGATCAAAGAATGACTCAGAATTAGGTGGAAAGTGGCTCGAAATTGAGTGAAAAGTGGGTGAAGTATGACTCGGAACCGACTGAAATGGGTGAAGTATGACTCAGAATTGGCTAGAAATGGCTTGGAAATTGAGTGAAAAGTGGGTGAAGTATGACTCGGAATTGGCTAAAAATGGCTCGGAAATTGAGTGAAAGGACTCACTCGGTGCTGATTGGAAACACTTCACTCGGTTTTGACTGAAGAAGCAACTCTCGGTTCTGATTAAAGAGGCAATACTCGAAATTCTTTTCAGTCAGATGTATTTCGCTCGGATCTCATCTCTGCGTGAAACATTCACTCGGAATTTCTTTAAAAGTGACACAGAACATCATTACTTGAAGGATTTACTCGGAACTGACCTTGGGAGCTCTTAATCAGAATGGAACTTGGACATTTTCACTCGGAACCTACCTTCTTTGCACTCGGAAATTGGAATTTTGGCCATTTTTACTCAGAATTTGGAGACTTAGCAATCTTCACTCGGATCCGGACTTCTTTCCATTCGGGAATTGGAATTTGAATTTCTTCACTCAGAATGTGCCTATTTTCCACTCAGATTTGATCCATATTGAGTCATTTCACTTGGATTCCCCCAACAGTAGCCTATTCCACTCGGATTTGACCATTTTTGAGTTTTTTCACTCGGATTTATCTCCACCAGGGCTGTATTTCACTCGGAAATGCTTTAATCTGAGTCATTCTGCTTGGATTTAATTATATTGGAGTCATTCTACTCAGCAGATCATTCAGACATGAAATCCAGCCCTTTCAAAATCCTTTCCATTTGGGTCGGACCGAAAGAGGTGTTCACATGTACATACTAAAAATGACGTATAAAAAATAATTGTTCATCCCAAACTGTCCAAACGGACAATTCAAGATTCAACACAAACGATAAAATTAATTAATTTAATGACCATTTGTGTTGAATCTCAAACGGGGAACTACGGTTCACTCATGCACAGCAAATTTCATACAAATTAACTAGTATATGAGCCTCTGAGTTTGCAAGATTAACAACCACACACATATAACATCAATAGAAATAACATATAAGAGCAACCAACAACAATAGAAATAAAATGGATAAAAATTTAGTTAACTTTTTTCCTAAATTAGTATGATGTTTTTAATTTGTGTAATTTTAAAGTAGAAGTATGGTGTTGGAGTATGAATTATGGATTATGGATTATGATGTTGGTTTATAAGACTTTTAAACTTTACACTTTTATTTAGTAATTAGTATGATGTTTTTAAATTCTATTATTTTCAAGTAGAACTATGGTGTTGGATGATGGATTATGGATTATGGATTATGTATGTTGGATGTTGGATTATGGATTATGGATTATGGATTATGTAATATGTATTATGGATTATTGTAGACATCATTCCCTTCTTTTATTATTCATGCTTTTTAGAAAGATAAAATAAAAAATTAAGAGCCCAGACCCCATTCAATTATGGATTATGTATTATGGATTATGTTAACCCGATCCGCTTAAGGGAAATTTTCTAAAAAGATTTAAAACTTCATTCAATATAATTATAATTTTTATTAATAAATTCACATTAAATATCCTATTAGTAAAGTAGATAATTTTTGGTCGTTCTGTGAATGTGAGCCTTGCCTTCAAACAGAGTCATGGTATACTCACCAAAAAGAAACAGCCATGGGATATAAATTAATTAGCAGATTCCAAGTTTTATTATACAGTATATGTTAAATCAAATGCACAAGATACATATACACAAGATACATAACAATCAATTAGTTTCAGATGACATTTTATGAACTACCATCTGTAATAACTAAAAACAAAATGCTAATATATACATAGAACCAACAAAATAGAACAGGCACATTATACACAGAACCAGTAAAACAGAGACAGAAACCCCTTTTAACACAAAACAAAACCCATATAACGCATCAACATAACCTAAAATAGATTTAACTCAAACAGGGACCAACACAAATAGTGACGAGTAAAACAGGGACGACTTACAGGACAATGCAACGAGCAACGAGCACAATGGGATAAGGAACGAGCAAGAAGAAGGCCACAATAGCGACGAGCACACTGGGATAAATGGAGAAGATGAGAAATAGCTCGAGTGAAGAAGGAGAAAGTGGAAAACCAAAAAATAGGGATGACTTACCAGACAGGGACGACTTAACAGCTCGAGTGAAGAAGGAAGTGAACGGAGAAGCCTACGACCAGCAAAGAGGAGGACGAGGAAGGAAGAAGGCGACAACCAGCGTGAAAGAAGAAGAGAAAGTGAAAAAGGCTGAAAGGCGCGGCTTTTGAAGTTTCAGATAGGATGTATATTCACGGTTCCCCTTGAAACCGTGAATATATTACACATATATTCACGGTTGAACAAAGAACTGTGGATAAATGTTAACTATTTATCCACGGTTACAACCCCAATCGTGGATAAATATTAAATCTATAATCACAGTTATATATACAACTGTAGACATATAGTACCCAGTAATTAAACCCTAAAACCTGAAGTATATATCCACGGTTGGAAATACAACCGTCATTATAGACATTAATATATATCCACGGTTAATATCATAACCCTGATCATACCCATGAATATATATCCATAATTGTGCACACAACCGTGCATATATATTTCAGGTACTATATATCCACGGTTGACTTCTCAACCATGAATATATATTGACGTTTACGATGACGGTTATGATGTTAACCGTGGATAAATATTTTTCTCTGATTATATCATTCACCTTATAATTTCAAAAATGCCACCACGCATGTTTTTATCACTGATCCACTACAACCCGTGAATATATCCCGTTGTTATATCTAATTTTTGCACTAGTGTTTGGACACCGCTTTTAACTGTTAGTAATGTGTGTGGTCTGGAAGTCATATGACACCGAAATCAAATAACCCCAAGCATCTCAATAGTTTCAAAACGACTTCAAATACGCTAATAGCTTACACAACTACATTATTATAAAATAGGCCACTTGCTACCGTAACACATAACATATCAGTGGTGTCGGGTGAGAGTGTAATCGAGAAAAGGGCAAATGATTAAACAAATAAAAGATAACAATATTACATCATGAGCCAATTTATTATATCATTAAGTTACATTGTTTTCAAGAACTGTCCTATATTTCTTATTCTCGTGCCTATATTGATTGTTGTTCTAATAGAGAAGTTTGTTGTTAATTTTTATGATACTTTTAGGCAATCTCTTACTTGTGTCCCTCCAACTAATTAGATCATTAACTAAACATATTGGGGCCTTGTCTTGCTTGTCATACAAAGTTGTGGTTGACTCTACTAATCAGGCAGTCATTACTTCAAAACTATGAAATTATTAAGAGTTGAACTATCAAATGTTAACAGATTCACTATTTTAGGGAATAAGATTTCACATGATAGTAAAAAAGTAAAAAAGTAAAAATAAAAACAACATTTATATATAGTAAAAATAAAAACAACATTTGAATTTATTGCAATAACATAGTTTTAAAGACATGATAGTAAAAAAGTAAACATTTTTCATATAAACTTAAGACTATAACATAATCTTTTTATTATTTTCAAAGTAAGTCAACCACAAATTTGAAAAAAAATTAATTTATTATATTTTCATAACCTCAGTGCCTCTTTAAACTTTGTAACTATGTCTTTAATCGTTTGTGGACCCTTGATGCTAGTCCTATGAGCTAACTCATCTAAACCTTTCCTTTTCAACAAAAAGTAATGTATACATCCAATCTAGTAACCCCTTCCAACCAAAAAGATATTTATATAATTAGTAAACCCCTCTTTTTAAATCTTATCTTATACCTTTATGAGTTTCTTTTTATGTCATTACAATATTATGCTTTTAAAATAACATTTATGATAGTTTATGTTATAATTTAATCCACTCATTTCATATGATTTACAATATTGTTCATTATTTTTGTAATCTTTTGATTTCTAATCTAATATAATCAAATTCTATTTTTTTATTGTTGATAAACTTTTTAAAAAGCATCGTTGCAATGTTATTATCAATTTCATAACACGGCAATCTCAGTGGTTTATATTATTCTATTATATATTTTTTTCGATTAACAATGTCTTGTTTGTTCTTCATCATCTTTAAATATTTTTTATATAATATCATTATAATTAATAATCTTTCAAAACATATTGTTATACCATATAAAGATACAATAGAATCATATAAATATTTAAAAGTTGTAGCTAGTTTTTGTTATTCTTGATCAAAATTAATGTGATATTTATTTATTATTGACATGTTATTTGATTAATGTTACTCTTATCCTTGCTTCATAAAGATTATCCATTTAAGTTTAACAAATTCTTATCAAGATGGTGGAGTTGATTTGTTGCCGAAAATATTTTTACTATGTATAGCAGCAAACTGTGTATCTATTAAAAAAACTTTGTAGAGTCCTGTAAATTTGATGATAAAAAAAGGTTTCAACAGCCGGGATTCAAACCCGGAATTCATCATCAAAAGTTACCTGGTGTGCTACTGCAGACATTTGGATATAGATTGCTGGATAAATGTTATATATAAACGACATCTCTGATCCCGTCCTTTGTTACTTTCTGATCTCTCTTATTGGCTTTACGTTACATATCTACTAGTTTAATAAAATGTCACCATAAACCATTATTTTTTATTTACATGAAATTTCTTCTACATATTTGTATATATAAGACAATACTAGTTTCCTTTGTCTGACCTTACTTTCTATCCTATTTTTTTACTTTGTACCATTTTCATTTTCCTTTCTAATGAAGACAAAAAGACAACTAATGGTAGGAAGCAAAAAACACCCTCATTTGATAGGAAAAGAAACTTGAAAACCATGTAGGAAGAAAAGAGGATGAAAAAAATGGCTAATAAGAAAGTTTTTAACTCTAGTCTTTCACAAAAATGAACGTAGAAAACCTGATGAAAATAAAAATTTCAAACGTAAAAGATGAAGAAAGTTATGTTTTAAAAAAAATAAAAAACGTCAATGCAAATGAAAAATAGATAAGAAATAAATCACGTGTTCACAAACTAAATCACATACCATTATCCCCCTTGAATTTCCAATACTTCTGACTCAATAAAAGGAAACAACCGAAAAAGGAAACTTAGAGTGGAAAAGTTGTGTTTGATTTAAAAGAATGTATAAAAATAAGGGGAAGCTGAAAAGAAGAAACTGATAACCAAATAAAAGAGTATTAGAAAACTAATCACCATAAAGAAATGAAAAGAGGAAGTGATTTATTAGGGAATACTGCACAGAAAACGGTCTAAAACATTAGAATAAGGACATTAAACCAATGATAATGTAAATAAAGTTTGTCAAGTCTTCTCAAAATTTGATAAATTTTCATTACAAATAATATTTGTAACCAAATCATTCACATAAAATTAATTTTCTTAGAAGTTTTCACTAGTTCTTTGTGTAAGATCCTATTTTACTAATTTTACGACATGGTTGACTTGTGCTATATATATATTTTGTGTTTTTATATTTACTTTTTAAATGATTTGGGCACCGCTTTTAACTGTTACTAATGTGTGTGGTCCAGAAGTCATATGACACCGAAATCAAACAACCCCAAGCATCTCAATAGTTTCAAAATGACTCCAAATACACTAATAGCTTACAAAACTACATTATTATAAAACGGGCCACTTGCTACCCTAACACTTAATATATCGATGGTGCTAGGCGAGAGTGTAATTAAGAAAAGGGTAAATGATTAAACAAATAAAAGATAACAATATTACATCATGTGCCAATTTATTATATCATTAAGTTACATGGTTTTCAAGAACTGTACTATATTTCTTATTCTCGTGCCTATAATGGTTGTTGTTCTAATAGAGAAGCTTGCTGTTAATTTTTATGATACTTTTGGGCAATCTCTTACTTGTGTCCCTCCAACTAATTAGATCATTAACTAAACATATTGGGGCCTTGTCTTGCTTGTCATACAAAGTTGTGGTTGACTCTACTAATCAGGTAGTCATTACTTCAAAACTATGAAATTATTAAGAGTTGAACTACCAAATGTTAATAGATTCACTATTTTAGGGAATAAGATTTCACAATTAAAATTTGGAGGAACAAAATCATAGAATTGGCAAATTTGAGGGACAAAAAGTGTAATTAAGCCAAAAAAGTGTTTTAAAAATAATCTATTTTTATTAAAATGCTCTTGATATATAGTAAAAATCAAAACATTTGAATTTATTGCAATAACATAGTTTTAAAGACATGATAGTAAAAAAGTAAACATTTTTCATATAAACTTAAGACTATAACATAATATTTTTATTATTTTCAAAGTAAGTCAACCATAAATTTGAAAAAAATTAATTTATTATATTTTCATAATCTCAGTGCCTTTTTAAACTTTGTAACTATGTCTTTAATCGTTTGTGGGCCCTTGATGCTAGTCCCATGAGCTAACTCATCTAAACTTTTCCTTTTCAACAAAAGGTAATGTATACATCCAATCTAGTAACCCCTTCCATCTGTAAAGATATTTATATAATTAATAAACCCCTCTTTTTAAATCTTATCTTATGCCTTTATGAGTTTCTTTTTATGTCATTGCAATATTATGCTTTTACAGTAACATTTAAGATAGTTTATGTTATAATGTAATCCACTCATTTCATATGATTTACAATATTGTTCATTATTTTTGTAATCTTTTGTTTTCCAATCTAATATAATCAATTTTTATTTTTTTTATTGTTGATAAACTTTTTAAAAAGCATCGTTTCAATGTTATTATCAATTTCATCACATGGCAATCTCAGTGGTTTATATTATTCTATTATATATTTATTTTCAATTAACAATGCCTTGTTTGTTCTTCATCAGCTTTAAATATTTTTTATATAATATCATTATAATAATAATCTTTCAAAACATATTGTTATACCATATAAAGATACAATAGAATCATATAAATATTTGAAAGTGTTAACCAAGTGGCCTCAAGTACTCAAGAGGGGGGTGAATTGAGTATTAAAAAATTTTACTTTGAATGCTTTTGAAGTTGATTCTTTAGTTACTATGTTTGATGAAAATGATAAACTTAATGGTAAATAGTAACAAATTATACACAAGACAAAATAGTTAGCACTTAAAAGGTCTAAGTAATATTCAAGAAATGGAATCAAATTAATCTCAACACTATTTATGGTACTTAGAAAGATTTCAAAATAATTCAAGAATATTACTTAAGGCTAATTTCAACAATGTTAATCGAAATAATTTATAACTTAATATAACATGCACTTAGTCCAAATTAATTGGAAATAATATAATAAATCAAGCAAGCAAGTTAAGTGCACAAACTAAATGAGTTTAGGGAAGAGAGATTTGCAAACCGATATATACGAGTTCCACCACACTGGTGTACGTCTCGCCTCTAAGCAACCCACTTAGAGGATTTCCACTATTGGAGATTAGAGATACAACTTTGAGCAACTGTGACTTCCTAGTGTCCCACACTCAAGAATCCAATCCTCACAAGTACAAGGGCACCCCACCCAATCTCTCAATCTCATAATTTACAAGGTTGAAACCCCAACCCAAAGATTCTAAGATGTTTGGTGTTTGAGCATACAAGGAAACTCTCCAATAGAGTGGATATACAAGTTAAAGCTTTCACAAAGTAATAACTCTCAAAGAGAGGATATGCAAATTAAGTACACAATATAATTTCCCCATAAATTAACTCTCAAAAATAACTTCAAGAAATATGCCAATCAAAGAATAAAGAGAGCAAGAAGAATAGCAAGAGAATGGAGGGAGAAGAAAGCAAATGGAAATGCTTCAAATGCTTGGTGTAAATTTCTTCTTCAAGTTCCTCTCTATTTATAGCCTCCAGTAGCATGGCATTGCAATTAAATTATTCCCTTCGATGCAATGCAAGTGGAGCAAGGGAGCGTCTGTCTTCAATTGTTTAATTCATAGTGTGATGCATAATTTGCGTAGTGTGTTCAGTGCTGTTTCCATTTAAACTGAATGAATCGGTGCATGAATGGATTCCGAGCGTGTATTTTGGCCTTCTAACAGTGTATGAATCGATTCCTAGGATGAATAAATCGATTCCTTCGTGAGATACACAGCCATGAATCGATTCTTTAAGCTGTGAATCGATTCCCTGGGCAAACAAGAACTTGTGAATCGATTCCTTTAAGGGATGAATCGATTCCTGCCACTGAAAATGTAATTCTTGGACGAATGACTCATGTTAATCGATTCCTCATGGTATACTTTGCATCATGAATCAATTCATGCTTTGAGAAATGCAATCCTTGGCTTTTAAATTCAAGTGAATCGATTCATATGACTGTTCATTGCTGTGTGAATTGATTCAAGTACCTGATACTTGAATTTTGGCACTTTGTTTCACCCTTTTTGATGTTTGTTCAACCATGGCTTCAATCCTTTGATCCTTAGGCACTTTGATAAATTTATTTCACCGAATTTGAGCTTCTTTAAATGCCTTGAATCATTTCTTTGAAGTTCATCAATTTTCCAATCATCAAACATAATTATTTTGTTTGACAACATCCTTAATATCTCTTTATTTGTTGTGTCATTATCAAAACCTACATCAACATATAAATACAGAAAGTTATAGCTAGTTTTTGTTATTCTTGATTAAAATTAATGTCATATTTATTTATTATTGAAATGTTATTTGATTAATGTTACTCTTATCCTTGCTTCATAAAGATTATCCATTTAAGTTTAACAAATTCTTATCAAGATGGTGGAGTTGATTTGTTGCTGAAAATATTTTTACTATGTATAACAGCAAACTATGTATCTATTAAAAAAACTTTGTAGAGCCCTGTAAATTTGATGATAAAAAATGTTTCCGCAGCCGAGATGCGAACCCAAAATTCATCATCAGAATTTACCTGGTGTGCTACTGCTGACATTTAGAAATGGATTACTGGATAAGTATTATATATAAACGACATCTCTGATCCCGTCCTTTGCTATTTTCTGATTTCTCTTACTGGCTTTACGTTACATATCTACTAGTTTAATAAAATGTCACCGTAAACCATTATTTTTGATTTACATGAAATTTCTTCTACATATTTGTATATATAAGACAATACTAGTTGCCTTTATCTGACCTTACTTTCCATCATATTGTTTTACTTTGTATCATTTTCATTTTCCTTTCTAATGAAGACAAAAAGACAACTGATGGTAGGAAGCAAAACACACCCTCATTTGATAGGAAAAGAAACTTGAAAACCATGTAGGAAGAAAAGAGGATGAAAAAATGGCTAATAAGAAAGTTTTTAACTCTAGTGCTTCCATAAAAATGAATGAAGAAAACCCAATGAAAATAAGAATTTCAAATGTAGAAGATGAAGAAAGTTATGTTTTAAAAAAAACAAAAAACTCAATGCAACTGAAAAGAAGATAAGAAATAAATTACGTGTTCACAAACTAAATCACACACCATTATCCCCCTTCAATTTCTAATACTTCAGACTCAATAAAAGGAAACAACCGAAAAAGGAAACTTAGAGTGGAAAAATTATGTTTGATTTAAAAGAATGTATAAAAATAAGGGGAAGCTAAAAGGAAGAAACTGAGGACCAAATAAAACAGTATTAGGAAACTAATCACCATAATGAAATAAAATGAGAAAGTGTTTTATTAGGGAATACTGCACAGAAAGCGGTCTAAAACATTAGAATTAACACAGTAAAAGAATGATAATGTAAATAAAGTTTGTTAAGTCTCTTCAAAATATAATAAATTTTCATAACCAATAATATTTATAACCAAATCATTCATAAAAATTAATTTACTTAGAATTTTTCACTAGTTCTTTGTGTAAGATCTTGTTTTACTAATTTTACGACATGGTTGACTTGAGTTATGCATATCTTTTATGTTTTTATCTTTATTTTTTAAATGATTTGGGCACCGCTTTTAACTGTTAGTAATGTGTGTGGTCTAGAAGTCATATGACACCGAAATCAAACAACCCCAAGCATCTCAATAGTTTCAAAACGACTCCAAATACGCTAATAGCTTACAAAACTACATTATTATAAAATAGGCCACTTGCTACCGTAACACTTAACATATTTGTTGTGTCGGGTGAGAGTGTAACCGAGAAAAGGGAAAATGATTAAACAAATAAAAGATAACAATATTACATCATGAGCCAATTTATTATATCATTAAGTTACATTGTTTTCATGAACTGTCCTATATTTCTTATTCTCGTGCCTATATTGATTGTTGTTCTAATAGAGAAGTTTGTTGTTAATTTTTATGATACTTTTGGGCAAACTCTTACTTGTGTCCCTCCAACTAGTTAGATCATTAACTAAACATATTGGGGCCTTGTCTTGCTTGTCATACAAAGTTGTGTTTGACTCTACTAATCAGGCAATCATTACTTCAAAACTATGAAATTATTAAGAGTTGAACTATCAAATGTTAACAAATTCACTATTTTAGGGAATAAGATTTCACAATTAAAATTTGGAGGAACAAAATCAAAGAATTGAAAAATTTGAGGGACAAAAAGTGTAATTAAGCCAAAAAAGTGTTTTCAAAATAATCCATTTTTTATTAAAATGCTCTTGATATATAGTAAAAATAAAAACAACATTTGAATTTATTGCAATAACATAGTTTTAAAGACATGATAGTAAAACAGTAAACTGTTTTCATATAAACTTAAGACTATAACATAATCTTTTTATTATTTTCAAAGTAAGTCAACCACAAATTTGAAAAAAACATAATTTATTATATTTTCATAACCTCAGTGCCTCTTTAAACTTTGTAACTATATCTTTAATCGTTTGTGGACCCTTGATGCTAGTCCCATGAGCTAACTCATCTAAACTTTTCCTTTTCGATAAAAAGTAATGTATACATCCAATCTAGTAACCCCTTCCAACCAAAAAGATATTTATATAATTAGTAAACCCCTCTTTTTAAATCTTATCTTATACTTTTATGAGTTTCTTTTTATGTCATTACAATATTATGCTTTTACAATAACATTGATGATAGTTTATGTTATAATTTAATCCACTCATTTCATATGATTTACAATATTGTTCATTATTTTTGTAATCTTTCGTTTTCCAATCTAATATAATCAAATTCTATTTTTTTTATTGTTGATGAACTTTTTAAAAAGCATCGTTTCAATGTTATTATTTTTGTTCTTCATCATCTTTAAATATTTTTTATATAATATCATTATAATTAATAATCTTTCAAAACATATTGTTATACCTATTACTCTAGTGGCCTCCTATAACTCGAGAGAGGGGTGAATTGAGTTATGCTAATTTTGGTATTTTTATTCACACTGTTCTTAACTCTTAATTAAATTCAAATGAATATGACAAAGCACAACAAATTATATAAAATTTAAGACAAAGAGTAGGGTTGAGAGATTTGCAAATAGTATTTATACTAGTTCGGCCAACCACTGCCTACTTCCAGTCTTCTCAAGTCACCCTTGAGGATTCCACTGTTGTCAAGAATAGTACACCAGCACTTCCACACCTTGGCACAACCTTGCCTTTGTGTGAAGTATTTTGACACACCAAGAGTCTCACTACTCTTGTATACAATACTTTGGGAAACCTTCCCAAGCAAGCAAGTATCTAACACTTTTAATAAAGTGAACAAAGGAGTACTCTCTTCTTAGAGTATGTGAACAAATTGAAGCACTTAGGTAAGTAATAATCTTAACAAGATTATATGGCCATTAAGATCATGAGAGTAAGAAGGAGATGAAAGAATTGTTATTCTCAATTATTGTATTTTTTGCAACTGGGATACTCTCCTATTTATAGGAGAGGAAAGGCCTTCAAGAGGTGCAAGAAAATAATAAAATATTTGAAAAGGTACCTCTTGATTAATATAAAATAATTATGAAAGGATGTGACTTTTTATCCAAATATTATGATGAAAGGGTGCATGAATTTATTCAACAGAATCAGTCTGTAATCGATTACATACATTGGGTAATCGATTACATTGTTATTTTAAAAAAAAGATCCGTTCATCATGTAATCGATTACTTTATTGAGGTAATCGATTACTTTAAAATAATTATTTAAAACGTTTGTCTTTTAAATTTTTCTGAATTATTTTCAAACGTTTTAATAATGGTAATTGATTACGTTATTATGGTAATCGATTACGAAGCAGTTATTTTTAAATCATTTGGCTTTTGAAAAGATATTCTGATATATTTTTCAAACGTTTTAAATAATGGTAATCGATTACATAGTGAGGGTAATCGATTACGGTCAATAAAAATACTTCTTTTGGTTGACTCGAAATGTTGTAATCGATTACAACTAATGGGTAATCGATTACACTACTTCAGAATGTAATTTTAATTCTATTTTAATGGCCATATTTTCTTATTATATCTTACTAAAAAAAAGCCATGAGTCTTGATCTTCATTTTCTCGATCTTCATTCTGACTTGTCATTATCAAAACATTTAAGATCTTCATTCTCCCCCTTTTTGATGATGACAATGACTTGTAAAATCCTGTAGCCTGTAGGAATGAACATTGATGCAAGTCTATTTAAGAATTAAATCCTTTTTATTTGTTATTTTTTATTGGCCCTTGTGTTATGCTTTTAAAAGGTACTCTCCCCCTGAGTTTTGCAGTGTTTGCCAATGATTGATTTGATTTGTTATTTTGCCAATGATTAAAATGATTGCTATGTCTCCCCCTTTGGCATTATCAAAAAGAATAAAAATATACAAAGATGTAAAGTGCAATGGATAATAATTATATTGATGAAACGCAAACAAACAACCAACAAGAGGACTTGTTTTTCATAAGCAGAAATGGAAATTATTTAAGAATAATCAACAAAACAAAAGTAAAATAAAGCTATTTGGATGGTGGTGGAAAACGGGAAAGAAGAGTCTGCATGGTGCTATCAATATGATCAAAACGGTCACGAACGTAGGAGCGGAGAGATTGGAGTTCGGTGGCTAAATCTGCCATGGACATAGAGCCTGGAACGGGATCAGAATCCGGAGGAGGAGTAGAGTGTTTAGGAATCCAGTCTCCCTCAGCATTTTGCTTATAGCCAAAAGAAGATAAGGCAGTTTTTCCGATAATGAAGGAGCGTTGGGGCTTGATGCATAGTTCCTCTGAAATGGGGACATTGAAATGGCGGAGAACACGAGTGATAAAACTAGCATAGGGAAGTGGAGCATTGGCCTTGAGTGCCTTTTGCATGCGATACCAGATGAGAGTGGTCCAACTAAGAGGCCTAACTATTAACAGTGACCACATGAGTACTAAATCCTCTTCAGTGACTTGAGCTAAGTTGGTAGATCGGGGAGCAAGGATACGCACTATGATGTAGTGCATGACCCGACAAGAAAAAGAAAGTGATCCAGCAAGAAGGCGGCCAGAAAAATCAGCATTATCTGAGCAGACAAGACGACGGGCTTCCAAGTTGTTGAACTCAGCCTCCCATGTCTCAGAGAGATGTCCTTCATAATATTCTCTAATGGAAGGAAGGTCGGTGAGAGCATAAAACAGTCCAGAATTAATGGTAATGAGAACTTTCTTGACCTCTGTGATGATACGACCATCAGTAATCTGGAGGTTAGAATAAAAAAGCCTGACTAAGTCGGGGTAATGATCTTCTTTAATGGTCAAAAACGGTATAAGATTCTGAATATCAAAGAACTGATAACAGTCTACGTTTTCAATAACAGGGGTGTCCACATATTTAGGATCTAGAACGTCACGGTTGTGGAAAAGAGAGTAAAAACGTTCCTGTTGAGCAGAGGTGGAAAAGAACTCAATGAAGGTGTGCAATGTAGGAGTGCGGGTTGGTTGATCAGAAGAAGAAGAGGAGCCTAGTGTTCTCGTTTTCTTAGTGGGAACAAAAGGAGAAGGTGGAGTGGGAGTGTAAGTAGGGGAGTCTTCTGCCATGGTGATTCGTAAGAAGGAAGAGAGTGAATAGTAAAAAAATAGGAGTGAAAGGAATGGTTTTTAACAGACTCGAATGGAGGTAATCGATTACATGAGTCACGCATGTATATTGTAATCGATTACAGGAAGTGGAATGGACAGGTAATTGATGGTAATCGATTACAATTTGATAGTCAGTGGGATGTAATCGATTACGGGGCAGTTTACGCATTTTTGAAAGGTCAAAGAGGACATGAGGGGACGTGACTGCTACGTGGGAATACGTGTGGAGAGAGTGGGAAATGGGAAAGCTGAATGGTTCAGTGATGGGATACATATTAAATGATATCTGTTTTTTAAAGTGGAAGGGAAAACTGATAATGGAATATTATATGTTATCTGGCAGTTACGAGGCATATAAAAGAAATATTTTAAAATACAAGATTTGAATGTTCAGAATATAAAGAGTCAGAAAATAATATTTTAACAAAAAAAACAAAAAAAAGTAACGTGTAGAATTTTTTAAAAAATGAGAGGATCATACCTGACACGGATAGTGGTAATCGATTACATATAGTGTGTAATCGATTACTGAAGCTTAAGTTTCTGGTCCCCATGGAGTTTTCACCTGTTTGACTATTAGAAACATATGGTAATCGATTACGTGTTGCATGTAATCGATTATAGACCAGTTTTTGCATAAGAATAATTGTTTTAATCAATTTATGAGAAATCTATGATGCCTAATTCATTTCTAAGATTGAAAAATTGGTCTTTAGGCAAAGGTTTTGTAAAAATATCGGCGAGTTGCTTATGGGTCTCAATAAATTCTAATATGCAATCACCTTTTTGAACATGATCTCTAAGAAAGTGATGTCTGATTTCTATATGCTTAGTCCTTGAGTGTTGTACGTGATTTTTAGAAAGGTTTATTGCACTTGTATTGTCGCACTTAATAGGGATATGATCTAAATTAATTCCGTAATATTTGAGCGCAACAACTACCAGCAGTGACATACTCAGCTTCTGCTGTGGATAAGGCGACACTATTTTGCTTTTTACTGTGCCAGGATACTAAGGCTGACCCTATTATATGGCAAGTACCACTGGTACTTTTTCTATCAGTTCTACATCCTGTAAAGTCAGAATCGGAATACCCGACTAGATTGCAAGATTTTCCCTTAGGGTACCATAGGCCTAGGTTTCCTGTACCTATTAAATATCTCATGATTCTCTTTACTACTTTTAGATGAGATTCTTTTGGATTAACTTGGAATCTAGCACAGAGACAGGCACTAAACATGATATCGGGCCTACTTGCAGATAAATATAGTAGTGATCCGATCATGCCTCGATACATTTTAGCGTCAATGGATTTCCCAGTTTCATCTTTATCAAGATAGGTAGATGTGCTTATTGGTGTTGAGATGTTTTTGGCATTTATCATTCCGAATCTAGTTGTAACACCTTATTATTTGCAACTAGTAATTCCAAAAATGTGAGAAAATTTTTCATAAAAACAGTCACGTAACATTTGATATAGAAGGGAGCAGGCAAGGGGGAAACAAAGAGCATTCACGCGCATATAGCAACCTACAGAGAAGCTAAGACTGGGGCCGGCTCAATGGGTTTATCGTAACACACCAGCACCAGGGCGGATTACACAACACCGTTTGTTCGCTTAGACGGGGTCTGACACCGTCTAGGCGGAGTAAGGTAATACAGCAGCGGATAGAGGGAATTCCACAAGGACAACTTTCCTTTGCGCAACACTGGTCACTCAATAGGAGGAAATAGATAAGGGAAAGATGTTAATACATTCACACGCGTAGCACTCGGAAGAAGGGCGGAGTTCGAATCATCCTACTTGGCTAGGCGGGGTATGTGTGTCCTGGGCGGACCCCATGGCGAAGGTGGCCTGCTCAACCTTTGTCTCACACCGCCTAAACGACGTGTGGCAATGCAACATCAGACTTGAAACTCTTCAAGTAAACCTTACACTAGCGTCTATTCTTTCCTACGGACTGATCCTTTCTCAGAGAACTCTGGGTGTTCAGCTTCAGAAGACAGATAAAGGAAGAAGAAGGGAGATATACACATGCAGGAGTAGTTTATGAAGGAAAGAGGAAGTGATTACACCGCCGTCCAGTTCGGCAAGGCACAACAACACCTGGACGGACTACTTCACAACATTCACTTACTCAGGCGATGTCCAACACCGCCCAGCGAGACATAATAGTGCTACAACAGAGGAGGAAGGTACATAGGCGGAATCTCGAATTGATATCTACTTGCTTCAGCATGTTTCCACGCACTTGGGCGAACCGTCCTAGTTACTTGGGCGAGGTATGACACCGCCTAAGGGAGGTCAGCACGACGCCTCTCCAACACAACACAAGGTAATTTCTCAATCAGATATGGACAAGGGTTCACTCGATAAATCCTCACGCTCGTACTTCACTCAGAAAAATAGGAAGTTACAAGGTACGTATGCGGTAGTAGGTTATGGAAGAAGGAAGAGTCTGAACCTATTCCGCCCAACTCAACTAATTATGACAACGCCTGGGCGGACTCAACCACAACGCCCAAAACAGAGGTCAACACCGGAGTCTGGATTGCATTAGCATCACAACGGATAGGAAAGGATAATGGGCGGTATCTCACCCTGATAATTACTCGCTTCAGCGCGGGTCCTCACGCTTGGGCGAATTGCTCCCATACTTCGGGCGGGGTATGACTCCGCCCAAACGTATCCGACACAAGTCTTCCTAGAGACAACTCATAATTCACTTAGACTTGGCTATAACCTGCTAAATCATGCCGTCCCTGCGTATTCATTAAAGCACAAGCATGAAACAAGGTAGCACATAGCATGTCACACACGAAACCATACATCCATATATATATAATAAGAGCATACGTCAATATTTACAAACACAAAATCAGATTTCTCCTTGTCAATAAGGTTCTATTTATCCCAAAACACCAACATCCGACATGAACCAGTCAGGACTTAATCTAACATCATATTAATTAAGCCTTCCAAATGCATCAGCACTTCACCCAACGTTCCAGCTCTGCTTCTGGTCCTCATCTCGAGAGACATTCACTGAAAAATGGCCACTGTAGGGGTGAGCATCTTAAATTTTAAATGATAGATACCGACTCAGGTTATCTGCCAATTACACAACAATACATATATGTACAACATGATTAAAAATCAATTTCAACAACATTAACAGTAGTAGTAATATTAACAATGATAAGCACAGAAGATTTCACTTGGTTCCGCATCGTGTGTATCGGTCCGACGTTGCAACGTAGGCATCACAGCCTTTTTTTATACATAGCTCTCAGCTATCAGATCAGCTCCCAGCTGCTTGGCCGTTTTACAGGTACCCAACCGTTTGTCCACAGGTGACACCAACGCTCTCAGCGCCAACGGCGGTGTTCACAGACAGCCCGAGTCCCACTCAAGGGCTACCCCGAGTCCCACCCGAGGATTTTACAGCGTCCCACGGTGGATGACCGAAGGTAGTGTCTCACACTACGTGCTCCCAGCACAACGCATCCCATGCGCCACACGCGGATTCGACGCACAACATTTATTTCATGCATGCATTCTCGCATACAAGCACATACACACACCATGCAACCAGTAGTACACATTATCCGGACTCAATATATATAGCTGCCATGCAATCAGTTATCATTCCATATTCAGATACCCACAACATTTCGTTCGATCCAGACATGCAATCAGTTTACAGCTTCATTCAACGCATGCATCATTCTAAAAATCACAAGTTTGCTCAGGCATTTCAATTCATCTCATCCTAACATGAAATCGGAGTAAGACAGCGTCAAATTTGTTTAAAGCAGGCATTTCCTATACACAACAATCTATTAAAGCAATCATTTCAACATATGCATTTCTATAACCTGGGTAGCTTCAGTCAGACATTCATATCAACACAACTCAACATGAAAACTGAGATCCTGCAACACATACATCTGTGAGAAAGGTGCTAACATGCAACACTCGTCTTTCACTCATCATGCAACTGGATTGTACACATTCACATGCAATACAATACACAATCAGAGCACGGGTACAGCAAGCATTATCATTCGGAACCTGTTCATAACCCATGCACTTAAAATAGAAGATACTCCCCCTGCCACTCGCAAAACTCCAAGGAACTTTTCTGCTTGAGGGGTGGTTCTGCTCCCTGCTGCGTCACTTGACGATCGTCCCTTCTCGTGTGGGGGTTCCACTCCACTATAGCACCGTCACTCGACTCTTCGAAGCAGGAATGGACTAGAGGGCAGAGAAGGAAAGAGAGGAAACAAGAGAAAAGAAGAACGAAGAAGGAAGCTCGCTGGGTTTCTGCGTGAAGAGCATGACCATCACCCGAATATATATATACTTGCGCGGAGTGCAGTATGGTGGGATGGGGAAACGCGATAATCCTGCCCATGCCACCATGCTTTCACGTTAATTATCCTATTGCATCATAGTTAATTAAATTAAGGGAGGTGTTGACTTGTTGACTTTTATTTAACTTAGTTACTTTAATTAAAATGGGGATGTTACAGTTCTCCCCCACTTGAAAAGAATTTCGTCCCCGAAATTCAGTTGGTAATTCATGTGAAGCTTTAGTTGGTAACTCACCTAAATGAACAACTCGGGGTACTGCTGTCTTATGGCATCTTCGCGTTCCCACGTGCAGGAGGTGGTCTTTCCTTGCTGCCACTCCACCTTAACCAGCCTTACGTTCTTGTTTCTCAAGCGTTTTACCGATCGGTCCACGATTCCAATCGGTGTAGTCACAGTGGTCAGGTCTTCTTTGATCTCTACTTCATCGTCAGGCATCGTGTGGCTGGGGTCATGTAAATACTTTCTTAGTTGAGACACGTGAAATACGTTGTGCAATCGGGACAAGTGAGTTGGTAATGCGAGGCGGTATGCCACGGGGCCGATCCGTTCTAACACCTCATAAGGTCCAATGTATCGAGGGCTTAACTTCCCACTTTTTAAGGTTCGTCCGACTCCTTTACTCGGAGAGGTTCTCAGAAACACTCGATCTCCGACTGAAAATTCCAATGGTTTGATGCGCTTGTCATGGTAGCTCTTTTGCCTGTCTTGTGATGCTTTCATCCTTTCCTGTATCACTCGGATCTGCTCTGTGGTTTGCTTCACGATATCTGGTCCCAATAGTAGACTTTCACCTGCTTCTGACTAGCAGAGTGGGGTTCGGCATCTACGCCCATATAATGCCTCGTAAGGTGCCATGCCAATGCTGTGATGATGGCTGTTGTTGTACGTAAACTCGATCAAGGGAAGGTACTGCTCCCAGTCCCCACCGTGCTCTAACACACACGCTCTCAATAAATCTTCTAGACTCTGAATTATTCGTTCGGATTGTCCATCCGATTAGGGGTGGTAGGCAGAACTAAGCCAAAGCTTCGTCCCCAATTCTTGATGCATGCTGGTCCAAAATTTGGACGTAAACCTAGGGTCCCTATCCGATACGATGGAAGTAGGTATGCCATGCAGTCGGATAACTTCTTGAATGTAGATCCGAGCCAACTTATGCAATGGGTACTTCATATTTACAGGTAAGAAGTGTGCACTCTTCGTCAATCGGTCAACAATGACCCAAATGGCATCATGGCCCGCTCGGTTTTTGGGTAATCCCATGATAAAATCCATCGCAATTGAGTCCCATTTCCACACGGGGATCTCTAGAGGCTGCATTGCACCATACGGTTTTTGGTGCTCTACTTTCGATTTCTGACAAGTGATACACCGGGCCACGTACTCCGCCACATCCTTTTTTAGTCCGGGCCACCAGAACTGTCTCCTCAAGTCGTGGTACATTTTCGTGGTTCCTGGGTGAATGCTGAGTAGGCTTTTGTAGGCTTCGTCAAGCACCATTCTTCTCAATCTTCCTCCACTCGGTATGTATATTCTGCTTCTCACCCGGGAGATCCCATCTGACCCTTCGGCCAAGGATAAATCCTTTCCTTTGGCCTGAATTTCCTTCATTTCAGCTAGGTAAGAGTCCGCCTGTTGCTGCTCGTACACAGATTTTAAGAATTCATTGGCAATCCTCAACGTACCAATTGTCATTTTCTGAGAGGAAGGGGTGTCAACATGCAAGTTCATGTCTCGGAACCGCTCCAACAACTCTACTTCTTTTGCCATCATGGCTGCCATGTGGAGGGATTTCCGACTCAATGCGTCTGCCACGACATTTGCCTTACCCGGGTGGTATTTTAACTCGAAATCGTAGTCCTTTAAAAACTCAATCCATCTTCTCTGCCTCATGTTCAGCTCCTTTTGGTCGAATAGGTATTTGAGGCTCTTATGATCGCTGTACACTTCAAATTTGGACCCGTACAAGTAATGTCTCCAGACTTTCAATGCAAAAACTACTGCTGCCAGCTCCAAGTCATGGGTCGGGTAATGCTGCTCGTGAGGTCTCAATTGTCGAGAGGCATATGCTATCACTCGGTCTTTCTACATGAGTACACACCCTAATCCGAGTCCTGACGCGTCACAATAGACCACGAAGCTTTCTCATAACTCAGGTAATGCCAACACCGGAGCAGTCGTCAACTTATTCTTCAGCTCTTGGAAGCTGTTCTCACACTCCGGACTCCACACGAAGGGAACATTTTTCCGAGTCAATTTAGTCAGGGGTAATGCCAGTTTAGAAAAACCTTCGATGAACCTCCTATAATAACCTGCCAAGCCCATAAAACTTCTTATTTCCGAGACCGATCTGGGCCTCTCCCATGCTATTACAGTAGCTACCTTTGCAGGATCTACCGAGACGCCTCGCTCGGAGATCACATGCCCGAGGAAGTGGATCTCATCCATCCAGAATTCGCACTTCGAGAGCTTTGCAAACAATTGTTTCTCCTTCAACACTTGGAGTACCGTTCTGAGATGTCCCTCATGCTCCTCAGACGTCTTAGAATAAACTAGGATGTCATCGATGAAAACAACAACAAACCGATCTAAGAAGGAGTGGAATATGCTGTTCATGTAATTCATGAAAACAGCAGGGGCGTTTGTCACACCGAACGGCATCACTACATACTCGTAGTGACCATATCGAGTCCTAAAGGCAGTTTTTGGAATGTCCGAGTCTTTCACTCAGATTTGGTGATACCCCGATCGTAGATCAATTTTCGAGAAGACTGAGGCTCCATGCAGCTGGTCAATTAAATCATCAATTCTAGGCAGTGGGTATCGATTCTTGATTGTGAGCTTGTTAAGCTGTCGATAATCTATACAAAGTCTCATGCTGCCATCCTTCTTCTTAACAAGTAGCACAGGTGCGCCCCATGGTGACACGCTTGGTCTAATGAACTGCTTCTCAAGTAACTCATCCACTTGTTTCTTCAACTCTGCCAATTCAGTTGAGGACATTCTATAGGGTACGCTGGAGACCGGTTCGGCTCCAGGGATCAAGTCTATAGAGAATTCAACTTCTCTATTGGGAGGCACACTCGGAACGTCTTCTGGGAACACTTCTGGGAATTCGCAGACAACCGGAATTTCGTTCACTAGGGTCTCACTCTCATCTTTGGTTAGACAAAGCATCATAAATAGTTGGGTTATACCTAGTGCCGTATCATCTCCAGTGGATTGTTTCGGGAAAACTATCTCTCGGTTTCCACAATCTACTAATACCTTATTGGCTGAAAGCCAATCCATTCCGAGTACGATGTCAAGACCCTTTAAGGGCATGCAAATCAGATCGAAGGTGAAACTCCGATCATACAACTCAAATGCTACATTTTTGCATATTGACGATGTGAACACATTAGCGCCAGTGGGGCTGGCCACTTCCAAAGTCCGATCCATAGACACAGTTGGTAACTTCAACCGTTCTACGCACTCATCAGCTATAAAAGAATGGGTAGCTCCCGAATCGAAAACAACATTAAGCGTATTCATTCCAAGTGAGCACTTACATTGTACTAGGTCGTTTGCTGGTGCAACATCCTCTGCGTTGATGGTGTAGATCCTTCCTGTCGCTGTTGGGCCGGTATTCCTCCCTCGCATTCCGTCTCCTCTGGCTCCGTTGCCTCTGCCACCAGGGCGTTGGTCATCGTTCACTCGGTTCCTTTCTTGAAATCTTCCTTGACGCACATTAACGTCTGCTTGGTGTAGTTGGGGGCAGTCGGGGCGGATGTGTCCCCTCTTGTTGCAGTGAAAGCACACTACATCACCATCATCCTTGCAATCTCTGGCAAAGTGATTTCCTCCACACTTAAAACACCTTCTGTCTCCTACCACTGGTCGTCTTCACCTTCTGTCTCCTACCACTGGTCGTCTTCCAGGTTGACTCCGTCCTTCAAATTTAGAAAAAGGTTTGCTCCTGCCACCATTGCTTGGCTTTTTGAAATGAGGTCGTTGGGGCCTCAGGGAATAGTGGTTTCTGCTGCTCTGGCTCGAATGAGCTTTGTCGTCTTCCTCAAATATTCTACATTTGTTCACTAATGCAGGAAAACTCCGTATCTCATGGTATCTGCAGGCCCTCTTGATATCCGATCTCAATCCGTTCTCAAACTTAAGACACTTAGAGTTCTCTGTCCCAGGCTGCTGGAAGGGCGGATAGAATAGGCATAATTCCTCGAATCTGGCCACGTATTCTTCCACAGTCATGGAGCCCTGTTTTAACTCCATAAACTCCAGCTCTTTCCGACTCCTCACTGTGTCGGGAAAGTACTTCTCTAAGAAGCAGGCCTTGAAATCATTCCACGTCAGTTGATTATCATCTTCGGGGAATCCGCTTCTGGCTATTTTCCACCAGTTCTCCGCTTCGTCTCGCAGCATGTACACTGCACATTCCACCTTCTGGGCTTCGGTACAGCGAAGACCCCCAAAAATCCTTTCTAATTCCTGAGTCCACTTAAACGCCGCCTCAGGGTTCCGTCCTCCTAAGAATTCACTCGGCTTCCTTTTTAAGAAGCGGTCCATTACTTGGCCTTCCTCAGCTCGAGGCTGGCCCTGCCTTTCAAACACGTCCGCAAAGCGTTGGAATGCCGTAGCTATAGTCTCCATGCTTTGGCGATGTGCCATCCCTTATCCTGAAATCAACATTCAAGGATAAGTATTCCTAGTTACTTAATCCCAATCGGAATTTAGTCTAACATTTAGTAACTTAGCCCATTATGTGTTCTCGTATGTCACACAATTAGTCAGGTCAGGAGGAACAACTCCTCCCACCCCTGAGTCAGTAACAGAGTACCAGTCAAGTTAAATTCACACCACAACAATCATGATCATACACACAACCACTTACACTTGGTAGGCTTACCTTGGCCTTGGACCTTTCGGTCCACTCTGATACCAAAATGTAACACCTTATTATTTGCAACTAGTAATTCCAAAAATATGAGAAAATTTTTCACAAAAACAGTCACGTAACATTTGATATAGAAGGGAGCAGGCAAGGGGGGAAACAAAGAGCATTCACGCGCATATAGCAACCTACAGAGAAGCTAAGACTGGGGCCGGCTCAATGGGTTTATCGTAACACACCAGCACCAGGGCGGATTACACAACACCGTTTGTTCGCTTAGACGGGGTCTGACACCGTCTAGGCGGAGTAAGGTAATGCAGCAGCGGATAGAGGGAATTCCACAAGGACAACTTTCCTTCGCGCAACACTGGTCACTCAATAGGAGGAAATAGATAAGGGAAAGATGTTAATACATTCACACGCGTAGCACTCGGAAGAAGGGCGGAGTTCGAATCATCCTACTTGGCTAGGCGGGGTATGTGTGTCCTGGGCGGACCCCATGGCGAAGGTGGCCTGCTCAACCTTTGTCTCACACCGCCTAAACGACGTGTGGCAATGCAACATCAGACTTGAAACTCTTCAAGTAAACCTTACACTAGCGTCTATTCTTTCCTACGGGCTGATCCTTTCTCAGAGAACTCTGGGCGTTCAGCTTCAGAAGACAGATAAAGGAAGAAGAAGGGAGATATACACATGCAGGAGTAGTTTATGAAGGAAAGAGGAAGTGATTACACCGCCGTCCAGTTTGGCAAGGCACAACAACACCTGGACGGACTACTTCACAACATTCACTTACTCAGGCGATGTCCAACACCGCCCAGCGAGACATAATAGTGCTACAACGGAGGAGGAAGATACATAGGCGGAATCTCGAATTGATATCTACTTGCTTCAGCATGTTTCCACGCACTTGGGCGAACCGTCCTAGTTACTTGGGCGAGGTATGACACCGCCTAAGCGAGGTCAGCACGACGCCTCTCCAACACAACACAAGGTAATTTCTCAATCGGATATGGACAAGGGTTCACTCGATAAATCCTCACGCTCGTACTTCACTCAGAAAAACGGGAAGTTACAAGGTACGTATGCGGTAGTAGGTTGTGGAAGAAGGAAGAGTCTGAACCTATTCCGCCCAACTCAACTAATTATGACAACGCCTGGGCGGACTCAACCACAACGCCCAAAACAGAGGTCAACACCGGAGTCTGGATTGCATTAGCATCACAATGGATAGGAAAGGATAATGGGCGGTATCTCACCCTGATAATTACTCACTTCAGCGCGAGTCCTCACGCTTGGGCGAATTGCTCCCATACTTCGGGCGGGGTATGACTCCGCCCAAACGTATCCGACATAAGTCTTCCTAGAGACAACTCATAATTCACTTAGACTTAGCTATAACCTGCTAAATCATGCCGTCCCTGCGTATTCATTAAAGCACAAGCATGAAACAAGGTAGCACATAGCATGTCACACACGAAACCATACATCCATATATATATAATAAGAGCATACGTCAATATTTACAAACACAAAATCGGATTTCTCCTTGTCAATAAGGTTCTATTTATCCCAAAACACCAACATCCGACATGAACCAGTCAGGACTTAATCTAACATCATATTAATTAAGCCTTCCAAATGCATCAACACTTCGCCCAACGTTCCAGCTCTGCTTCTGGTCCTCATCTCGAGAGACATTCACTGAAAAATGGCCACTGCAGGGGTGAGCATCTTAAATTTTAAATGATAGATACCGACTCAGGTTATCTGCCAATTACACAACAATACATATATGTACAACATGATTAAAAATCAATTTCAACAACATTAACAGTAGTAGTAATATTAACAATGATAAGCACAGAAGATTTCACTTGGTTCCGCATCCTGTGTATCGGTCCGACGTTGCAACGTAGGCATCACAGCCTTTTTTTATACATAGCTCTCAGCTATCAGATCAGCTCCCAGCTGCTTGGCCGTTTTACAGGTACCCAACCGTTTGTCCACAGGTGACACCAACGCTCTCAGCGCCAACGGCGGTGTTCACAGACAGCCCGAGTCCCACTCAAGGGCTACCCCAAGTCCCACCCGAGGATTTTACAGCGTCCCACGCTGGATGACCGAAGGTAGTGTCTCACACTACGTGCTCCCAGCACAACGCATCCCATGCGCCACACGCGGATTTGACGCACAACATTTATTTCATGCATGCATTCTCGCATACAAGCACATACACACACCATGCAACCAGTAGTACACATTATTCGGACTCAATATATATAGCTGCCATGCAATCAGTTATCATTCCATATTCAGATACCCACAACATTTCGTTCGATCCAGACATGCAATCAGTTTACAGCTTCATTCAACGCATGCATCATTCTAAAAATCACAAGTTTGCTCAGGCATTTCAATTCATCTCATCCTAACATGCAATCGGAGTAAGACAGCATCAAATTTGTTTAAAGCAGGCATTTCCTATACACAACAATCTATTAAAGCAATCATTTCAACATATGCATTTCTATAACCTGGGTAGCTTCAGTCAGACATTCATATCAACACAACTCAATATGCAAACTGAGATCCTGTAACACATACATCTGTGAGAAAGGTGCTAACATGCAACAATCGTCTTTCACTCATCATGCAACTGGATTGTACACATTCACATGCAATACAATACACAATCAGAGCACGGGTACAGCAAGCATTATCATTCGGAACCTGTTCATAACCCATGCACTTAAAATAGAAGATACTCCCCCTACCACTCGCAAAACTCCAAGGAACTTTTCTGCTTGAGGGGTGGTTTTGCTCCCTGCTGCGTCACTTGACGATCGTCCCTTCTCGTGTAGGGGTTCCACTCCACTGTAGCACCGTCACTCGACTCTTCGAAGCAGGAATGGACTAGAGGGCAGAGAAGGAAAGAGAGGAAACAAGAGAAAAGAAGAACGAAGAAGGAAGCTCGCTGGGTTTCTGCGTGAAGAGCATGACCATCACCCGAATATATATATATATACTCGCGCGGAGTGCAGTATGGTGGGATGGGGAAACGCGATAATCCTGCCCATGCCACCATGCTTTCACGTTAATTATCCTATTGCATCATAGTTAATTAAATTAAGGGAGGTGTTGACTTGTTGACTTTTATTTAACTTAGTTGCTTTAATTAAAATGGGGATGTTACACTAGTCAATAGTTCCTTGCAGTACTTTGATTGATTGATGAATATACCTTCTTTAGATTGCTTAATTTGTAGCCCAAGGAAGAAGTTCAGTTCTCCCATCATAGACATTTCAAATTCACTCTGCATTGCTAGGGAAAATTCTTTACACAGATTTTCGTTAGTTGATCCAAAAATAATATCACCAACATATATTTGAACCAAGAGAATAACATTGTCATATCTTTTGATGAATAAGGTTATGTCTACTTTTCCTCTGTTGAAGTTATTTTTTAGCAGAAATTTACTTAGTCTATCATACCATGCTCGGGGTGCTTGTTTAAGACCATATAATGCTTTCTTCAATTTAAACACATGGTCAGGAAATTTTTCACTTTCAAAACTCGGAGGTTGACAGACATATACTTCTTCATTTATATATCCATTTAAGAATACGCTTTTTACATCCATTTGAAATAATTTAAAGTCCATGTATGATGCAAAAGCTAAGAGCATTCTTATGGCTTCTAATCTAGCTACTGGTGCATAGGTTTCTTCATAATCTATGCCTTCCTCTTGATTGTATCCCTTTGCCACTAGCCTTGCCTTATTTCTTATGATTATTCCATGTTCATCCATTTTATTTTTAAAGACCCATTTAGCTCCTATGATTTGATGATTGGTAGGTTTTGGGACAAGTTCACATACTTGATTTCTTTCAAATTGGTTTAATTCTTCTTGCATGGCTATTATCCAATTTTCATCATCTGTTGCTTCCATAATATTTCTAGGTTCTATTTGTGATACAAATGCCATAGAATTGCATGCATTTCTAAGAGATTTTCGAGTTGTTACCCCTTTTGATATATCACCTATGATGTTGTCAATAGGGTGGTTCTTGTTGAACTTCCATTCTTTGGGTAGATCATCACTTGATGTTGGATTATCATCTTGACTGCTTGTGTGATCTTCCTTCTTTTCATCAATTTGAATTTGCTCCAGATTAATATCATCTATAGATCTTTCCATTCTAAAAGGGTTAGATTCATCAAATGCAACATGAATAGATTCTTCAATGGTTTGTGTCCTTTTGTTATATATCCTAAATGCTTTGCTTGATAGAGAATATCCAAGAAAAATTCCTTCATCGGCTTTAGCATCAAATTTTCCTAGGTTATCCTTTCCATTATTTAGTACAAAGCATTTACATCCAAATACATGCAGATGGGATACATTTGGTTTTCTTCCATTATATAGTTTATAGGGTGTTTTCTTTAGAATAGGTCTAATTAATACCCTATTCATAACATAACATGCAGTACTAACTGCATCAGCCCAAAAATATTTAGGGAGATTATTCTCATTAAGCATTGTTCTAGCTAATTCCTCTAGTGATCTATTCTTCCTCTCAACCACTCCATTTTGTTGAGGGGTCCTAGGGGCTGAAAAGTTGTGTTTGATTCCATATTTATCATAAAACGTTTCAAACGATCTATTTTCAAACTCCCCTCCATGATCACTTCTTATGCTAATAATTTTAAGATCTTTTTCATTTTGGACTATCTTAGCTAATCTTTTAAAGGATGAGTAAGCCTCATTTTTATTTTTCAAAAATAAAGTCCAAGTGAATCTTGAAAAGTCATCAACAATTACTAGGGCATAATAGTTACCACCAAAACTTTTAGTTCTTAATGGTCCAAATAAATCCATATGTAGTAATTGTAGAGGCTTAGTTGTAGAGACAATATTTTTTGCCTTAAAAGGTATTTTTACCTGTTTACCCTTTTGACAGGCATCACACATTTTATCTTTTACAAACTTTAATTTTGGTACACCTATGACTAGATCCTTTTTAATTATTTTATCTAAGTGATCGATATGTATGTGTGCTATCCTTCTATGCCAAAGCCGTGGATCTTCCTCATGACTTATTAAACATTGGGCTTGACTAGATGATAAATTATCCAAGTTTATCATATAAATATTATTGATTCTTTTTCCAATAAATTTTATAGTGTCATTATCTTTCTCTTTAATTATGCATGTGTCAAAGTTAAATATGACATGGTTACCTTTGTCGCACAGCAGACTTATGCTTATCAAGTTGTGCTTTAGTCCTTCGACATACAGCACATTGTCAATAGAGGTTGTAGGATTCTTTCCAACTTTTCCTATTCCAAGGATTTTTCCTTTGTTGTTGTCACCGTAGGTGACGTATCCTTCTTCCTTCCTAATTAGTGAGGAGAATTTTGATATATCTCCTGTCATGTGCCTGGAGCAGCCACTGTCAAGGTACCAGCTTGACTGTCTACTGACCAAGCATACCTGTAACAAAGATTAGGTTTTTATCTTAGGTACCCATATTTTCTTGGGTCCTTGAAGGTTAGAGTTTGTTGGTACTTGCTTCCTAATCCAAATCTTGTTTGAATTTTGAATTCCATTTTCTCTTATTTTACATGTAGATGCTGTATGACCCTTTCTTCCACAGTGATAGCATTTAACAAAAGGAATAGTTGATGTCTTTTGAGGTATAAAGAAATTTTTATACAATTTTTGCTTTTTAGAGGGATCAAAACCTAGTCCAGCCTTATTAAAGTGGCATCCTTGTTTTCCAAGGAGTATATCTAGGTTGTCTCTTCCCATAGTAAATTTTGCTAAAGTATTTTTTAAATCATCAATTTCTTGAGAAAGCTTTTGACATGTAATGCATGATTGATTGCATGTGACCTTAATTTTCAAATTATTTTCTAGGTTTACTTTTTCTAATTTAACTTGTCCTATTTCTTCATGTAACTTTAAAACATTTTCTTCTAGATTTTGATTAATACTTTTAATATTTAAAAATTTCTTAGCAAGTTTTTGATATTCTTCATGAAGTTCTTCAAATGCTTCTTGCAATTCATCAAATGTAGGGTTTAAGTCATTTACCTCTTCGGTGTTAGCCATTAAGCAAAGGTTTGCTTCTTCTTGATCTGATTCCTTAGAAGAGCTTAGATCGTTGTCATCCCAAGCAATATATGCTCTTCTCTTATTTTTGAAATGCTTCTTTTCTTGTTTGTCCATATTCTTGTTTAGGGTTGGACATTCCATCTTCATATGTCCAAACTTTCCACATTCAAAACATTTTAGACCTTGATTGGCTTCATCATTCTTTCTGAAGGGCTTCCTGAAGTTTGGTCTTCTCTGTCCTTCTTTCTTCTTAAGAAATCTATTGAACCTTCGGACTAGCATTCCAAACTCCTCTGTATCATCCGTGCTTTTGTTTTCCTCCGTGTTTTCATTATCACTTTCATTCATTATTTGTATTGAGGTTTTGAGGGCAATACCTCTTCTCTTTTTATCTCATTCTTCATGCTGATTTAGCCTGGTTAGTTCAAGTTCATGCTCCTGTAGTTTACCAAACAGAGTAGCAAGTGACATGGTTGCCAAGTCTCGTGATTCTAATATGGCTGTTACTTTTGGTTGCCACTCCCTGTTTAAACATCTTAAAACTTTGTCAATTAAATCTTTGTTAGAAAAGGTTTTTCCTAAGCATGCAAGATGATTGATTATGTGAGTAAATCTCTTTTGCATGTCCTGTATATTTTCATTATTATTCATCCTAAATAATTCATATTCCCTAGTTAGAGTGTTTATTCTTGATCTCTTAACTTCGGTTGTTCCTTCGTGAGTTACTTCCAAGGTATCCTACATTTCTTTTGTAGTTTTACAATTGGATATTCTAAAGTATTCATCCATTCCTAAGGCTGAGGTTATTATATTCTTAGCCTTGAGGTTATATTGTACTTTTGTTTTCTCAACATCAGTCCATTCACTTCTTGGTTTGATCATGGTTACTTCTCCAACTACTTTGGTTGGTACGAATGGACCATTCTCAATGGAGTCCCATACGTCTATGTCATTAGCTTCTATGAATATTTGCATACGGGTTTTCTAGTATTGGTATCCTACTCCATTAAATACAGGTGGTCTATGGATGGAATTTCCCTCAGGGAAGATAGGGTTAGAAGAGGCCATTTTTTTTTACTTCTTGAAGTTTTTAAACCTTATACAAGAAGCTAGCTTTGATACCACTTGTTACTCTAGTGGCCTCCTATAACTCGAGAGGGGGGGTGAATTGAGTTATGCTAATTTTAGTATTTCTAATGACACTTTTCTCAACTCTTAATTAAATACAAATGAATATGACAAAGCACAGCAAATTATATAAAATTTAAGACAAAGAGTAGGGTTGAGAGATTTGAAAACAGTATTTATACTGGTTCAGCCAACCACTGCCTACTTCCAGTCTTCTCAAGTCACCCTTGAGGATTCCACTATTGTCAAGAATAGTACACCAGCACTTCCACACCTTGGCACAACCTTGCCTTTGTGTGAAGTATTTTGACACACCAAGAGTCTCACTACTCTTGTATACAATACTTTAGGAAACCTTCCCAAGCAAGCAAGTATCTAACACTTTTAATAAAGTGAACAAAGGAGTACTCTCTTCTTAGAGTATGTGAACAAATTGAAGCACTTAGGTAAGTAATAATCTTAACAAGATTATATGGCCATTAAGATCATGAGAGTAAGAAGGAGATGAAAGAACTGTTATTCTCAATTGTTGTATTTTTTGCAACTGGGATACCCTCCTATTTATAGGAGAGGAAAGGCCTTCAAGAGGTGCAAGAAAATAATAAAATATTTGAAAAGGTACCTCTTGATTAATATAAAATAATTGTGAAAGGATGTGACTTTTTATCCAAACATTATGATGAAAGGGTGCATGAATTTATTCATCAGAATCAGTCTGTAATCGATTACATACATTGGGTAATCGATTACACTGTTATTTTAAAAAAAAGATTCGTTCATCATGTAATCGATTACTTTATTGAGGTAATCAATTACTTTAAAATAACTATTTAAAACGTTTGTCTTTTAAATTTTTCTGAATTATTTTCAAACGTTTTAATAATGGTAATCGATTACGTTATTATGGTAATCGATTATGAAGCAGTTATTTTTAAAACATTTGGCTTTTGAAAAGATATTCTGATATATTTTTCAAACATTTTAAATAATGGTAATCGATTACATAGTGAGGGTAATCGATTACGGTCAATAAAAATGCTTCTTTTGGTTGACTCGAAATGTTGTAATCGATTACACCTAAAGGGTAATCGATTACACTGCTTCAGAGTGTAATTTTAATTTTATTTTAATGGCCATATTTTCTTATTAGATCTTACTGAAAAAAAGCCATGAGTCTTGATCTTCATTTTCTTGATCTTCATTCTGACTTGTCATTATCAAAACATTTATGATCTTCAATACCATATAAAGATACAATAAAATCATATAAATATTTGAAAGTTGTAGCTAGTTTTGGTTATTCTTGATCAAAATTAATGTGATATTTATTTATTATTGACATGTTATTTGATTAATGTTACTCTTATCCTTGCTTCATAAAATTATCCATTTAAGTTTAACAAATTCTTATCAAGATGGTGGAGTTGATTTGTTGCCGAAAATAATTTTACTATGTATAGCAGCAAACTGTGTATCTATTAAAAAAAAACTTTGTAGAGTCCTGTAAATTTGATGATAAAAAAGTTTCCGTAGCCGGGATTCGAACCTGGAATTCATCATCAGAATTTACCTGGTGTGCTACTGCGGACATTTGGATATAGATTGCTGGATAAATGTTATATATAAACGAAATCTCTGATCCCGTCTTTTGCTACTTTCTGATCTCTCTTATCGGCTTTACGTTACATATCTACTAGTTTAATAAAATGTCACCATAAACCATTATTTTTTATTTACATGAAATTTCTTCTACATATTTGTATATATAAGAGAATACTAGTAGCCTTTGTCTGACCTTACTTTCCATCCTATTTTTTTACTTTCTATCATTTTCGTTTTCCATTCTAATAAAGACAAAAAGACAACTAATGGTAGGAAGCAAAACACACCCTCATTTGATAGGAAAAGAAACTTGAAAACCATGTAGGAAAAAAGAGGATAAAAAAATGGCTAATAAGAAAGTTTTTAACTCTAGTGTTTCCATAAAAATGAACACAGAAAACCCAATGAAAATAAAAATTTCAAACGTAGAAGACGAAGAAAGTTATGTTTTAAAAAAAACAAAAAATCTCAATGCTACTGAAAAGAAGATAAGAAATAAATTTCGTGTTCACGAACTAAATCGCATACCATTATCCCCCTTCAATTTCCAATACATCTGACTCAATAAAAGGAAACAACCGAAAAAGGAAATTTAGAGTGTAAAAATTGCGTATGATTTAAAAGAATGTATAAAAATAAGGGGAAGCTGAAAAGAAGAAACTGATGACCAAATAAAAGAGTATTAGGAAACTAATCACCATAATAAAATGAAAAGAGAAAGTGATTTATTAGGGAATACTACATAGAAAATGGTCTGAAACATTAGAATTAGGACAGTAAAACAATGATAATGTAAATAAAGTTTGTCAAGTCTCCTTAAAATATGATAAATTTTCATAACCAATCATATTTATAACCAAATCATTCACATAAAATTAATTTACTTAGAATTTTTCACTAGTTCTTTGTAAAAGATCTTATTTTACTAATTTTATGACATGGTTGACTGCTGCTATGCATATCTTTTGTGTTTTTATCTTTATTTTTTAAATGATTTAGGCACTACTTATAACTGTTAGTAATGTGTGTGATCCAGAAGTCATATGACACCGAAATCAAACAACCCCAAGCATCTCAATTGTTTTAAAATGACTCCAAATACGTTAAAAGCTTACAAAACTACATTATTATAAAATGGGCCACTTGTTACCGTAACACTTAACATATCGGTGGTGTCGGGCGGGAGTGTAACCGAGAAAAGGGAAAATGATTAAACAAATAAAAGATAACAATTAATATTACATCATGAGCCAATTTATTATATCATTAAGTTACATTGTTTTAAAGATATGTACTATATTTCTTATTCTCATGCCTATAATGGTTGTTGTTCTAATAGAGAAGCTTGCTCTTAATTTTTATGATACTTTTGGGCAATCTCTTACTTGTGTCCCTCCAACTAATTAGATCATTAACTAAACATATTGGGGCTTTGTCTTGCTTGTCATACAAAGTTATGGTTGACTCTACTAATCAGACAGTCATTACTTCAAAACTATGAAATTATTAAGAGTTGAACTATCAAATGTTAACAGATTCACTATTTTAGGAAATAAGATTTCACAATAAGAATTTGGAGGAACAAAATCAAAGAATTGGAAAATTTGAGGGATAAAAAGTGTAATTAAGCTAAAAAAGTGTTTTCAAAATAATCTATTTTTATTAAAATGCTCTTGATATATAGTAAAAATAAAAACAACATTTGAATTTATTGCAATAACATAGTTTTAAAGACATGATAGTAAAAAAGTAAACAGTTTTCATATAAACTTACGACTATAACATAATCTTTTTATTATTTTCAAAGTAAGTCAACCACAAATTTGAAAAAAACATAATTTATTATATTTTCATAACCTCAGTGCCTCTTTAAACTTTGTAACTATGTCTTTAATCGTTTGTGGACCCTTGATGCTAGTCCTATGAGCTAACTCATCTAAACTTTTCCATTTCAACAAAAAGTAATGTATACATCCAATCTAGTAACCCCTTCCATCCGAAAAGATATTTATATAATCAGTAAACCCCTCTTTTTAAATCTTATCTTATGCCTTTATGAGTTTCTTTTTATGTCATTACAATATTATGCTTTTACAGTAACATTAGAGATAGTTTATGTTATAATTTAATCCACTCATTTCATATGATTTACAATATTGTTCATTATTTTTGTAATCTTTTGTTTGCCAATCTAATATAATCAATTTCTATTTTTTATTGTTGATGAACTTTTTAAAAAGCATCATTTCAATGTTATTATCAATTTCATAACATGGTAATCTCAGTGGTTTATATTATTCTATTATATATTTATTTTGGTTTAACAATGTCTTGTTTATTCTTCATCATCTTTAAATATTTTTTATATAATATCATTATAATTAATAATCTTTCAAAACATATTGTTATACCATATAAAGATACAACAGAATCATATAAATATTTGAAAGTTCTATGCTAGTTTTTGTTATTCTTGATCAAAATTAATGTCACATTTATTTATTATTGAAATGTTATTTGATTAATGTTACTCTTATCCTTGTTTCATAAAGATTATCCAATTAAGTTTAACAAATTCTTATCAAGGTTGTGGAGTTGATTTGTTGCCGAAAATATTTTTACTATGTATAGCAGCAAACTGTGTATCTATTAAAAAAACTTCGTACAGCCTTGTAAATTTGATGATAAAAAAGGTTTCCGCAGCCGGGATTCGAACCCGGAATTCATCATCAGAATTTACCTACTGTGCTACTGCAAACATTTAGATATAGATTGCTGGATAAATGTTATATATAAACAACATCTCTGATCCTGTCCTTTGCTACTTTCTGATCTCTCTTATCGGCTTTACGTTACATACCTACTAGTTTAATAAAATGTCACCATAAACCATTATTTTTTATTTACATGAAATTTCTTCTACATATTTATATATATAAGACAATACTAGTTGCGTTTGTCTGACCTTACTTTCAATCCTATTTTTTTACTTTGTATCATTTTTGTTTTCCTTTCTAATGAAGACAAAAAGATAACTAATGGTAGGAAGCAAAACACACCCTCATTTGCTAGGAAAAGAAACTTGAAAACTATGTAGGAAGAAAAGAGGATGAAAAAATGGCTAATAAGAAAGTTCTTAACTCTAGTGCTTCCATAAAAATGAACGAAGAAAACAAAATGAAAATAAAAATTTCAAATGTAGAAGACGAAGAAATTTATGTTTTAAAAAAACAAAAAATCTCAATGCAACTGAAAAGAAGATAAGAAATAAATTACGTGTTCACAAACTAAATCGCATACCATTATCCCACTTCAATTTCAAATACTTCTGACTCAATAAAAGGAAACAACCGAAAAAGGACACTTAGAGTGGAAAAATTGTGTTTGATTTAAAAGACTGTATAAAAATAAGGGGAAGCTAAAAGGAAGAAACTGATGACCTAATAAAAGAGTATTAGGAAACTAATCACCATAATAAAATGAAAAGAGAAAGTGATTTATTAGGGAATACTTCAGAGAAAACGGTCTAAAACATTAGAATTAGGACAGTAAAACAATGATAATGAAAATAAAGTTTGTCAAGTCTCTGCAAAATATGATAAATTTTCATAACCAATAATATTTTAACCAAATCATTCACATAAAATTAATTTACTTAGAATTTTTCACTAGTTCTTTGTGTAAGATCCTATTTTACTAATTTTACGACATGGTTGACTTGAGTTATGCATATCTTTTATGTTTTTATCTTTATTTTTTAAATGATTTAACTAGTGGAAAAAATGGATATAATCATGGTTAAAAATGGCCTTTATTCACAGTTAAAGAACCGTGGTTGTTGCAACCGTGGTAGTAGATGAGGGTCTTTAACCACGGTTAACAACCGTGGTAATAAATCAGATCTAACCACGGTTGTCGAGCATAACCGTGAATATAACAGACAATGTATATTCACGGTTATAGTAAAACCCGTGGATAAAGAACAGCTATATTCACCGTTATTTAGCATAACCGTGAATATAAGTAGAAAAAAAAATTCACTTACAGACCATGTATATTCACGGTCATAGTAGGAACCGTGGATAAAGAACCTCTATATTCACGGTTGTTTAGCATAATCGTGAATATAAGTAATATAAAAAATTCACTTACAGAGTATGTATAATGACGGTTATAGTAGTGACCGTGGATAAATAGTGTCTACAATCACGGTTATAGTAGTAACCGTGGATAAATAGTGTCTATAATCACGGTTGTTACCATAACTGTGAATAAACACTGAGGTTTTTTTTAATATGGTTTCTGTTTTATTGTTTCCCAAACCTGCATTCAGACAACCAGCATAATATACAGTATCCCAGCATATCCAGCAACAAACAATATATAAAAAGAATGGTATATATATAACAATTAATTTGATATGAATTCATAACAAGCTAAAAAATGAAACTATATACAATTCAGATGAATGTAACCTAATAAAATGTAAACCCTAAATCCTACACTAGATACATATTTAAGAGAATAAAGATCCTATATCTAGCTAAGTTCTTTTCCTGATTTCAATGAAGTATGAGGCCCATTGCCTTCTAACATTATCTACAAGTGTCTTAGAGAAGTATGACCGGTCCTGGAAGTACTGCAAACAATGCACAAAACAATTAGAACAAAAGCTATATTTATTACATGAAATTGATGAAATTGTTAGAAAAGTAGTCCAAATGATGAGACTTACATCTGTCCATCCCTCTACTAAATATTGTTGGACAATGGTTAGCATAGTGTGCATGACGAAATAGCCACACTCGAAGGAACCCTCCTGCCTGTAAGACTACAATGGACATAAAATATAGAATAAGTGAATTCACAACTTAAAAAATATATATTGAAGATTTGAATGAATACGATAGACTTACCTTTGGGTGCACCCACACAACTTTTCTTCCACTGGACTTAACTCCAATCAGTCGATTGTATCCAACCACCGCCCTACATCAAATAAAACACAAGATAAGTTAGAATCGTATATGTCCAAAAATGATGTAATCGAATTTGTACTTATTGTTTAGGGATTAACTTACCCGTCTACTATAGTTTTCAGGTCTTGTGGATCTACCCGATGCGTAGTATCAAAGTACAGAGCAAGATAAGCCCGGGGATAGATCACCACAAGCGTCCAGTGAGCGCTGCAGTTACCAGTGATAAGTGAGACTTCAAAATGCAAAAATTAATGACAATAATTATGGAATAGAATATTACCCTTTATGATAGGGGCCCATGTATACAGTCCTCCCAGACTCAAACATCCAATTCTGGATGTATGCCTGGGTGTCCTGTGTGGTGTTTGCTTGCTTCTGCATGAGAGAGGGCTCTAAGAAACCATAAGTTCCTTGGAAACCCAAGTCCACACAAAGTTTTGTCAGAAACCTAAACAAGTTGAGACATGGTTAGCAACAAATAACTTGTATAATGAAAAAATTGGACAAAAAGAGATATACTTACAGCTCCCACAGCTGAATGATAGAGATGTTCAACATCGACGTCCCCAAAATAATCTCACACATGTCAGAATGTGTAATGTAAAGTGGTACTGCACTTGGACGGCCAAACACTAGTGGCTCCCATGGGATTTGAACAGTCTCATCTCTTTGCTCATACCCGATGCGCCATAGCATCCGGATGGGATTGTCGGCTAGGTCTGGCCTCTTCAATGCCTGTTCCTGTTGAACAATTGACAACCATTACAGTTTGTACCATAATTAACAATATAACAAAATTAGTTAGTGTAAGGTTTTTACCTGTCCAAGGGCAACCTGCAGAAGTCTGTTGGGCCATATCAGAAAATGGCCCACCACCTGACTGACGGTCTTTACCTTTGGAGTTGCCACTGACACAGTAGCATCCTCCTCGAGGACAAGCACAACAGAGACACTGGACATACCATCAGGTAATGACTGATGGTGAACCACAGGGCCTAAGTTGTAGACCATGCCAGTGGCAACTGGCTCCTCCGACCCGTCAACGAAGAGGTCACATTGACAGGTGTCTGGTGGCTCGACCCCATCATCGTCAGGGTCAGCCGCAGCGCACGACCCCTTAGTGCTAACGCTCCGTACCTACATATTTACACATCAAGTAGAAGTTATTCAACAATGAAATAAAGTGATTACAAACAATAAAACCTAGGAAATTAAATAAAGAATCTAACCTGTGGGCCGCTAGCTGGTGTAGTAGTCTCCTGGTGGTGGCTGAGTGAGGCCTTCATCTCCTCCCTGAATCGGGCCATCTCCTGGTGAAGCCTAGATATCTCCTCCTGATACTCAGCCTTCACAACAGCTACCTTCTGCACCACCATTTTCTCAAGGGAGGGGGCAGGGTCGGGAGCACTGTAATAGCTGTAGAGGCCTATTAAATGTGAATGATTAGCCGATAATTGTTTAACAGATAACAAAATGAAAGGATACAGTTATTTCCAACTTACCTACACCCCGATAATTGTTTAACCGATAATTCACCGGGCACGATTACCTTGCAACATATGGCATTGAAAAACATACACAACCTTGTTATGACATTTCTCACATTTTTAGGAAAAATGTCACGAATGGCGATAGGCAGAAACTGTTGCATCAACATATGACAATCGTGAGACTTCAACCCAACTAACTTCAAATCTTTCATGGAAACACAAGAGTTGATGTTGGAGCCATAACCAGACGGAACTTTTACACTTCGTAATGATTCACACAGACTTTGCTTTTCTTTTCTGGACAACGTATGACATGCTGGGGGTAAATATGTTCTTTTACCCTTTGATTGTGGATGCAAATCCTGACGTATACCCATCAACTCCAAGTCCATACGCGAGTTTAGGCCATCCTTAGTCTTCCCGGGTATGTTTAAGAGTGTACCAACCAAACTGTCACACACGTTTTTCTCCACATGCATTACATCAATGCAGTGTCTTACATCAAGCTCCCTCCAATATGGCAGGTCAAAAAACACTGACTTTTTCTTCCAGTTGTTTTGTGTCGGGTGCTATTTTTCACAATTACTTAACTGCACGTTGACGTCTTTCACCTTTTCATATGTCTGGCAACGAGATAGTGGTGGAAGAGCCATTTCAAAGTCTTGGGCACCGTTAAACGACTTCTTCAACCTTCGAAATGGATGATTCGCTTTAAGAAACCTTCGATGTTGAAGATAAACACTTTTCCTACCATGGTGCAACCGCACAGAACTAGTCCCCTCCTCACATACTGGACAAGCTTTATGACCCTCCACGCTGTACCAGGATAAGTTACCGTACGCTGGAAAGTCATTGATCGTGCAAAAGAGCATGACACGCAATTTGAATGACTGCCCGGTAAACCCATCAAACACATCAACCCCGTCTTCCCACAACCTTTTGAGGTCTTCAACCAATGGAGTTAAATATACATCAATGTCGTTGCCCGGTTGTCGTGGACCAGAAATCATCATCGATAACATGACATATTTCCGCTTCATGCACAACCATGGCGGCAGGTTGTAAACAAACAACAAAACAGGCCATGAACTATGGTTTGTGCTCAGGTTCCCAAACGGGTTCATGCCGTCTGTGGCTAGTGTAAGCCTAACATTTCTTGGTTCATGGGCAAATTCTGGAAAAATCGTATCCATTTTCTTCCATTGCGATCCATCGGCCGGATGCCTAAGTAGTCCATCAACAACCCTTTTATCAGCATGCCATCTCATAAGTTTTGCGTCATCTGCATTGGCAAACAGACGCTTTAGTCTTGGAACTATAGGCAGATACCACAACACCTTCGTAGGAGACCCTTTAGTGCATACCTCATCAGAATCCGCCTCTTTCTTCTTATACCGTGACACCCCACACATAGGACATCGATGCAACATTTCTAACTCACCCCGGAATAATACACAATCATTTGGGCATGCATGTATTTTCTCATACTCTAAACCCATAGGACACAACACCTTTTTGGCCTCATAGTTATGATTCGGCAAGGTGTTTCCAGCTGGGAGCATTTCTTCCAACAACGTCAGTAAGTCAGTGAAACTTTTATCCGTCCACCCGTTTATGGCCTTCAAATTAAACAATCACAAAACTGCTGATAACCTCGTGAAATTGACGCAGTTTGGATACAACGGCTGCTTAGAGTCCTCACACAGAGTCGTATATACATGAGCTTTCTTAAAACCTTTTACCCCCACATCATTGATCATATCCTTGAGTCAGTCATCCATGTCGACATCGGTGTCATGCATCGAGCTTCGATTTTCAGTTTGAGAGCTGTTACTTGGCACCACCATATCTTCACCATGCCATATCCAACACGTATAACTACACAGAAAACCATCACACAGTAGATGCTCTCGCACCTCTTCCAAGTCTACCCGACGTAGGTTCAAGCATTTCACACAAGGGCAAAAATACTTTCCATTCACCTCCACTGTATTCCTCGCTACGAATTCTATAAATGATTTAACCCCCCCTCGTACTCTAGACTTAGGCGTCATGCAGTTATCCAACTCCGATCCATGCCAACTGTTTACAAGGTGCTATGATCAACCTCACTTTTTCCACAAGGTGGTGGTCCTATACCCATTCAGGATGACAATTGTTTTTATACGTCATTCTAATATACAGGTTAGGAGTTATTTTAAAATTTGATGAAATTTCGGCAGCATTTCGCATTGGTCTCTAAGTACACAAAATGAGAGTGGTCAAATCAAATTCAACCATAACCAAATATGCACCCAGAGAACAACACAAAATGCAAGTTACCGAAAGTTTATCAAATTTTAAAATATGTACATACTAAAAATGACGTATAAAAAATAATTTTTCATCCCAAACTGTCCAAACGGACAATTCAAGATTCAACCACTAGTGGAAAAAAGGCTTTTTACACCGGTCCTTTTTGGCTTTTTACACCAGTTTCACGACCGGTGTGGATGGAGCCGGTGAGAAAAATAAGGACTTTTTACACCGGTTTTGGGCCCGGTGAGAAAAATACATTTTACACCGGTCCTGTTTTTAACGACCGGTGAGAAAAATACATTTTACAGCGATCCTGTTTTTACGACCGGTGTAAAATCTATTTTTCTCACCGGTTTTATTGTTGTGACCCGGTGAGAAAAATAAGGACTTTTAACACCGGTTAGAAAGTACAACCGGTGTAAAAAACTATTTTTTTTCTTTATATTTTGTGTTTCCCTTTTTTCTACTACCAAATCGTGATGCTACAATGAATGTCCTCATTATATCCAAATTACAAGATAATTTAAAATTGTCTTGAATCATATAACTTTTATTGAAAATTGTCAAATTACAAGATAATTTAAAAAAATTACAAACTTAAATTCAAACCGTACACCAAAAACTAATATATAAATATAATAATAGAACTTTTATAAGTAAAACTATTTCAATTAACCAATAATGGTTACAACTGCCAACAAGGGAGAGAACCAGTTAAAATTGGCTCATTTCTTAACATGTGACAATGATATGTGATCGAGAGCTCTTAGAATTTTAGCTTGTTGTTCCAACTTTTCTGCTTGAAAGGCCCTGCAGCATATAAAGATATAAAGTGTAAACAGCTTGTAGACATCGAATTTTGAACATTATTGCCTATGATGCTCCCTAGTCCATACCTTAATCAAAATTTGTGTCACATCATCATAGCTAGTGACCAATTCCTCTGTCAGATTTTCAATATACAGTCCATTTTTGGATTCATCCTTCATCTGTGATTACAAGGGTATTATTATAAAACTAATGATTTTTGATAAATTATTGCACAAAAGTGGCGTTATATACCTGAAGGTTCCGCTGGCTTGGATCAATCAAATCCCCAACTTTATCATTGATATCTATGTTCAAACAGTAAAGAAAATAGAAAATTAGATCATTATCACAGCAAGGGACCAGCACCGGAGAATTTTATAAAGAATTATATTATATTTAGGATTTTGATTATCACATGTATTCTAATAAAAATTTATTATTTTTAGTGGTTTAAACTCAACCTTTACTTGGGCCTAAGGTCAACAAAACTTGTATATTTACAAAAAGAATTACCTCCAGGAAGGAACATCGACATTGATAGTTGAACTGATTCCCTTCAAACATTTGCTGCTCCTAATACAGTAATTCAAACTAGTCAGTACTCAAGAAAAAAACATGGTTGAAAACTCGCCTCTTGTCAGTAATTCATCGATGATACACTCAACAAGTAAAACTCGCCTCTTGTCTCTCCTTTTAAACCAAAACCCTTTCATTATTTATATTTGAAATAAAGAAGCATCACAATCCATAGTCTTCATTCCAACAAAGAAGCATCTCAAAAATAAATTCAAATGAAGAACAAACAAACAGATCATTCACAGTGTTCCATATCAGTCTAGCAGGGTGACATAATAGGATTAACAAAATCCAATTCCTCATATTCTAGCAATTACCCATTTGAATGAAGCATTGTAATAACTCAAACTACAATCAAGTTATTTGAAAAGCATTCTTCTTTCTCTATATCACTCCATCCCATCACATACCCTGTCTCACACTTCTCTACAAAAGAATTATACAAATACAATTCTCGTTATGAACAAATAGGCTAATCTAGAAACAAATAAACAGTATTAAATCATTAGCCCATCAACACAATTAGGCTAATAATACTATGTATCCATAGTGAAAATTATCAAATGAAAGTCATATTTACCGAAGCAGAAACACCATGATATAGTATCATATTGCTCTTGTCTTTATCAACCTTCTCTAAAATCCTGCAGAATACATCCTGGCAATGAAATCACTGAATTGGCTACTCATATTTTGTAATTTGGTAACCAGAAAGGTTTTCACCTATCATCCTCATGTGAATTACTAGTCACTGATTCCCGCTATTTCTGAGATGGTTCAGTAGCCTGAAAGAATTTTGACAGCTTGCTTATGGCTTTCAGAGATGGTAAATACACACATGAAAACACATGTAAATAGCAAAAGTAATTCATCTGCATACTGACACTGATGCGTGACTGTTTCCTGCATCTGTTATGGATGGAAAGGTACTCTTCATAGGACTGCAACCAAAACCCACACACAAAGTCAAAATTAGCAAGGGAAAACAGTTATAATCAAATACAGCTTTACCAACTTTACAAGCATGCAGAACTCAAACAACAAAAGTCCTTTCTCTAGGAGTCCTTGAGCTACAAATTTTGATTGACAGATCCAACACCTAATCTTTCTAGGACCTCAACAACCAGTAAAGCTATATCAGGTTTTTGTGCCTTCTTTGGGATCTAGGAACAGGGAGAGGAAAAATCTGAACTGCCTCAACGAAAAAGAAAAATGTGACACTTTACGAAATTAATACAGCAGATTGCTCACTTCTAGAATCTAGAGCATCCAATTTAGCTAAAATAATCAAAGATGTCAAAAATTGAGTATGTATAATGAGAGTGTAAATTAGATAAAATGTGGAAGAATTGATTGCTCTCCACCTTCATATGCTTTTCAGCTGTCAAATGATCCAATCTAAATGAAAAATTGATCCAAGCTATGTTCTCTAACCAGATCTGGTCAGTGTACCCAAAAACCATTATTAGAAAATGTTCCTTTATTGCGATTATAATATAAGGAAAAAGCATATTCAATAATATGACTTAATTTTATAAAAAAATTCTTCACAAATCAGGAGCTGCCATAATGACAATTCTAGATTTCATTCTAATAACATAATTAGACAGTAGTAAGAGTTCCTTCCATCATAAGATTGTACAAGTCATTATACAGCACCTCTTCTCAGTAACAAAATCCTCTAGCATCGAAATTGACTTTGCCAAATTCATTTAATTGTAAGCCATTCCAAAAGAAGATTCTTAAGGGAAACAAAACAACATTTTGAAATAAAAATAATGAAAAGCAAAATTATTGATTAAAGGAGGTGAGATAAATTCTCAATAATACCATGTCAAGAAAATCATCTTCAGTTAGAGTACTAGCTAACAGGCTTCCTGAAGACAGACCCCAAAGAGGATGAAGAACCCTCGCTATAAGGTTTCTCGAAGTTATCGCCCCATTCCTGCCAAGCTCCCTCAGGAATCGCTATAATCTCCCTCGCGATCTTCTGATCGTGAATCCGACGGCAGAGATCCTCCCTCATCTTCGTCATCTCCGTCTCTCTCTGTTCCCTGTCCCTCATTTTGAGCTCCGCCCTCGCCAACTCCTCGTGTTGGAGCATCGTCGTATTCAGAGCATCGTCATCATCGATGGAGAGGGGTTCCTGGATGGTGGCGGCGGCAGTGGAGGAGGAGGGATGACAGCGAGGGAGGCGGCGAGGGCCTCCTGTAACTGGAGACGGAAGGCAAAGTCGAGATCGGTTTCCATGGCTTCGGCGGCGATGAGCTCGCTGTGTTGCTCCGATAACAGAGAATGAAAGTCTTGAGAGAGAGCTTCGAGAGGGGAAAGAACAACTTGAGAGGGCTAGGGCTTGAGAGAGAGAGAGAGAGAGCTGTGTGGGTTAGGTTTGAGAGGGTGAGGGAGGGGTCCAAAATGAAACGAATGGGGAAGATTTCTCACCGGTCTGTAATGCAAGACCGATATTATTTTTTTAGAATTTACATTTCTCACCGGTCCAAATAATAAACCGGTATAAATATAATTATTTTTCACCGGTCTAAAAAGTAGACCGGTATAAACTTTTCTATTATTTACAAAGTTGCCACCGCCTTATTTTTTACACCGGTCACATTATGACCGGTGTAAAAACCCCGGTGTAAAGAGTCTTTTTTCCACTAGTGAACACAAACGATAAAATTAATTAATTTAATGACCATTTGTGTTGAATCTCAAATGGGGAACTACGGTTCACTCATGCACAACAACTTTCTTACAAATTAACTAGTATATGAGCCTCCGAGTTTGCAAGATTAACAACCACACACATACAACATCAATAGAAATAACATATAAGAGCAACCAACAACAATAGAAATAAAATGGATAAAAATTTAATTAACTTTTTTCCTAAATTAGTATGATATTTTTAATTTGTGTTATTTTGAAGTAGAAGTATGGTGTTGGAGTATGAATTATGGATTATGGATTATGATGTTGGTTTATAAGACTTTTAAACTTTACACTTTTATTTAGTAATTAGTATGATGTTTTTAAATTCTATTATTTTCAAGTAGAACTATGGTGTTGGATGATGGATTATGGATTATGGATTATGTATGGTGTTGGATGTTGGATTATGGATTATGGATTATGGATTATGGATTATGGATTATGTATTATGTATTATAGATTATTGTAGACACCATTCCCTTCTTTTATTATTCATGCTTTTTAGAAAGATAAAATAAAAAATTAAGAGCCCAGACCCCATTCAATTATGGATTATGTATTATGGATTATGTATTATGGATTATGTTAACCCGATCTGCTTAAGGGAAATTTTCTAAAAAGAGTTAAAACTTCATTCAATATAATTATAATTTTTATTAATAAATTCACATTAAGTATCCTATGAGTAAAGTAGATAATTTTTGGTCGTTCTGTGAATGTGAGCCTTGCCTTCAAACAGAGTCATGGTATACTCACCAAAAAGAAACAGCCATGGGATATAAATTAATTAGCAGATTCCAAGTTTTATTATACAGTATATGTTAAATCAAATGCACAAGATACATATACACAAGATACATAACAATTAATTAGTTTTAGATGACATTTTATGAACTACCATCTATAATAACTAAAAACAAAATGCAAATATATATATAGAACCAATAAAACAGAACAAGCACATTATACACAGAACCAGTAAAACAGAGATAGAAACCCCTTTCAACACAAAACAAAACCCATATAACGCATCAACATAACCTAAAATAGATTTAAATCAAACAGGGACCAACACAAACAGTGACGAGTAAAACAGGGATGACTTACAGGACAATGCAACGAGCAACGAGCACAATGGGATAAGGAACAAGCAAGAAGAAGGCCACAACAGCGACGAGCACACTGGGATAAATGGAGAAGATGAGAAACAGCTCGAGTGAAGAAGGAGAAAGTGGAAAACCAAAAAACAAGGATGACTTACCAGACAGGGATGACTTAATAGCTCAAGTGAAGAAGGAAGTGAATGGAGAAGCCTACGACCAACAAAGAGGAGGACGAGGAAGGAAGAAGATGACAACCAGCGCGAAAGAAGAAGAGAAAGTGAAAAAAGGCTGAAAGGCGCGGCTTTTGAACTTTTAGATAGGATGTATATTCACGGTTCCCCTTGAAACCGTGAATATATTACACATATATTCACGGTTGAACAAAGAACTGTGGATAAATGTTAACTATTTATCCACGGTTATGACCCCAACCGTGGATAAATATTAAATCTATAATCACAGTTATATATACAACTGTGCACATATAGTACCCAGTAATTAAACCCTAAAACCTGAAGTATATATCCACGGTTGGAAATACAACTGTCATTATAGACATCAATATATATCCACGGTTAACATCATAACCCTGATCATACCCATGAATATATATCCACGGTTGTGCACACAACCGTGCATATATATTTTAGGTACTATATATCCACGGTTGACTTCTCAACCGTGAATATATATTGACGTTTACGATGACGGTTATGATGTTAACCGTGGATATATAGTTTTATCTGATTATATCATTCACCTTATAATTTCAAACATGCCATCGCGCATGTTTTTATCACTGATCCACTATAACCCGTGAATATATCCCGTTGTTATATCCAATTTTTGCACTAGTGTTTGGGCACCGCTTTTAACTGTTAGTAATGTGTGTGGTCTAGAAGTCATATGACACCGAAATCAAACAACCCCAAGCATCTCAATAGTTTCAAAATGACTCCAAATATGCTAATAGCTTACAAAACTACATTATTATAAAATAGGCCACTTGCTACCGTAACACTTAACATATCGGTGGTGTCGGGCGAGAGTGTAACCGAGAAAAGGGCAAAGAATTAAACAAATAAAAGATAACAATATTACATCATGAGCCAATTTATTATATCATTAAGTTACATTGTTTTCAAGAACTGTCCTATATTTCTTATTCTCGTGCCTATATTGATTATTGTTCTAATAGAGAAGTTTGTTGTTAATTTTTATGATACTTTTGGGCAATCTCTTACTTGTGTCCCTCCAACTAATTAGATCATTAACTAAACATATTGGGGCCTTGTCTTACTTGTCATACAAAGTTGTGTTTGACTCTACTAATCAGGCAGTCATTACTTCAAAACTATGAAATTATTAAGAGTTGAATTATCAAATGTTAACAGATTCACTATTTTAGGGAATAAGATTTCACAATTAAAATTTGGAGGAACAAAATCAAAGAATTGGAAAATTTGAGGGACAAAAAGTGTAATTAAGCCAAAAAAATGTTTTCAAAATAATCTATTTTTATTAAAATGCTCTTGATATATAGTAAAAATAAAAACAACATTTGAACTTATTGCAATAACATAGTTTTAAAGACATGATAGTAAAAAAGTAAACATTTTTCATATAAACTTAAGACTATAACATAATATTTTTATTATTTTCAAAGTAAGTCAACCACAAATTTGAAAAAAAAATAATTTATTATATTTTCATAACCTCAGTGCCTCTTTAAACTTTGTAACTATGTCTTTAATCGTTTGTGGACCCTTGATGCTAGTCCATGAGCTAACTCATCTAAACTTTTCCTTTTCGACAAAAAGTAATGTATACATCCAATCTAGTAACCCCTTCCAACCAAAAAGATATTTATATAATTAGTAAACCCCTCTTTTTAAATCTTATCTTATACCTTTATGAGTTTCTTTTTATGTCATTACAATATAATGCTTTTACAATAACATTTATGATAGTTTATGTTATAATTTAATCCACTCATTTCATATGATTTACAATATTGTTCATTATTTTTGTAATCTTTTGTTTTTCAATCTAATATAATCAATTTTTATTTTTTTATTATTCATGAACTTTTTAAAAAGCATCGTTTCAATGTTATTATCAATTTCATCACATGGCAATCTCAGTGGTTTATATTATTCTATTATATATTTATTTTCGATTAACAATGCCTTGTTTGTTCTTCATCATCTTTAAATATTTTTATATAATATCATTATAATTAATAATCTTTCAAAACATATTGTTATACCATATAAAGATACAATAGAATCATATAAATATTTGAAAGTTGTAGCTAGTTTTTGTTATTCTTGATCAAAATTAATGTGATATTTATTTATTATTGACATGTTATTTGATTAATGTTACTCTTATCCTTGCTTCATAAAGATTATCCATTTAAGTTTAACAAATTCTTATCAAGATGGTGGAGTTGATTTATTGCGGAAAATATTTTTACTATGTATAGCAGCAAACTGTGTATCTATTAAAAAAAAACTTCGTAGAGTCCTGTAAATTTGATGATAAAAAAAGGTTTCCGCAGCCGGGATTTGAACCTGGAATTCATCATCAGAATTTACCTGGTGTGCTACTGCGGACATTTGGATATAGATTGCTGGATAAATCTTATATATAAACGACATCTCTTATCCCGTCCTTTGTTATTTTCTGATCTCTCTTATCGGCTTTACGTTACATATCTACTAGTTTAATAAAATGTCACCATAAACCATTATTTTTTATTTACATGAAATTTCTTCTACATATTTATATATATAAGACAATACTAGCTGCCTTTGTCTGACCTTACTTTCTATCCTATTTTTTTTACTTTGTATCATTTTCGTTTTCCTTTCTAATGAAGACAAAAAGACAACTAATGGTAGGAAGCAAAAAACACCCTCATTTGATAGGAAAAGAAACTTGAAAACCATCTAGGAAGAAAAGAGGATGAAAAAATGGCTAATAAGAAAGTTTTTAACTCTAGTGGTTGCATAAAAATGAACGTAGAAAACCCGATGAAAATAAAAATTTCAAACTTAAAAGACGAAGAAAGTTATGTTTTAAAAAAAATAAAAAACCTCAATGCAACTGAAAAGAAGATAAGAAATAAATCATGTGTTCACAAACTAAATCGCATACCATTATCCCCCTTCAATTTCCAATGCTTCTGACTCAATAAAAGGAAACTTAGAGTGGAAAAGTTGTGTTTGATTTAAAAGAATGTATAAAAATAAGGGGAAGCTGAAAAGAAGAAACTAATAACTAAATAAAAGAGTATTAGGAAACTAATCACCATAAAGAAATGAAAAGAGGAAGTGATTTATTAGGGAATACTGCACAGAAAATGGCCTAAAACATTAGAATAAGGACATTAAACCAATGATAATGTAAATAAAGTTTGTCAAGTCTCCTCAAAATTTGATAAATTTTCATAACAAATAATATTTGTAACCAAATCATTCACATAAAATTAATTTACTTAGAACTTTTCGCTAGTTCTTTGTGTAAGATCCTATTTTACTAATTTTACGACATGGTTGACTTGTGCTATATATATTTTGTGTTTTTATCTTTATTTTTTAAATGATTTGGGCACCGCTTTTAACTGTTAGTAATGTGTGTGGTCCAGAAGTCATATGACACCGAAATCAAACAACCCCAAGCATCTCAATAGTTTCAAAATGACTCCAAATACACTAATAGTTTACAAAACTACATTATTATAAAACGCGCCACTTGCTACCGTAACACTTAACATATCAGTGGTGCCAGGCGAGAGTGTAATTGAGAAAAGGGTAAATGATTAAACAAATAAAAGATAACAATATTACATCATGAGCCAATTTATTATATCATTAAGTTACATGGTTTTCAAGAACTGTACTATATTTCTTATTCTCGTGCCTATAATGGTTGTTGTTCTAATAGAGAAGCTTGCTGTTAATTTTTATGATACTTTTGGGCAATCTCTTACTTGTGTCCCTCCAACTAATTAGATCATTAACTAAACATATTGGGGCCTTGTCTTGCTTGTCATACAAAGTTATGGTTGACTCTACTAATCAGGCAGTCATTACTTCAAAACTATGAAATTATTAAGAGTTGAACTACCAAATGTTAATAGATTCACTATTTTAGGGAATAAGATTTCACAATTAAAATTTGGAGGAACAAAATCATAGAATTGGCAAATTTGAGGGACAAAAAGTGTAATTAATCCAAAAAAGTGTTTTTAAAATAATCTATTTTTATTAAAATGCTCTTGATATATAGTAAAAATCAAAACAACATTTGAATTTATTACAATAATATAGTTTTAAAGACTTGATAGTAAAAAAGTAAACATTTTTCATATAAACTTAAGACTATAACATAATCTTTTTATTATTTTCAAAGTAAGTCAACCACAAATTTAAAAAAAAAATAATTTATTATATTTTCATAACCTCAATGCCTCTTTAAACTTTGTAACTATGTCTTTAATCGTTTATGGACCCTTGATGCTAGTCCTATGAGCTAACTCATCTAAACTTTTCCATTTCAACAAAAAGTAATGTATACATCCAATCTAGTAACCCCTTCCATCCGAAAAGATATTTATATAATCAGTAAACCCCTCTTTTTAAATCTTATCTTATACCTTTATGAGTTTTTTTTTATGTCATTACAATATTATGCTTTTACAGTAACATTAGAGATAGTTTATGTTATAATTTAATCCACTCATTTCATATGATTTACAATATTGTTCATTATTTTTGTAATCTTTTGTTTTCCAATCTAATATAATCAATTTTTATTTTTTAATTGTTGATAAACTTTTTAAAAAGCATCATTTCAATGTTATTATCAATTTCATCACATGGCAATCTCAGTGGTTTATATTATTCTATTATATATTTATTTTCGATTAACAATGCCTTGTTTGTTCTTCATCATCTTTAAATATTTTTATATAATATCATTATAATTAATAATCTTTCAAAACATATTGTTATACCATATAAAGATACAATAGAATCATATAAATATTTGAAAATGTTAACCAAGTGGCCTCAAGTACTCAAGAGGGGGGGTGAATTGAGTATTAAAAAATTTTACTTTGAATGCTTTTGAAGTTGATTCTTTAGTTACTATTTTTGATGAAAATGGTAAACTTAATGGTAAATATATAGTAACAAATTATACACAAGACAAAATAGTTAGCCCTTAAAAGGTCTAAGTAATATTCAAGAAATGGAATCAAATTAATCTCAACACTATTTATGGTACTTAGAAAGATTTCAAAATAATTCAAGAATATTACTTAAGGCTAATTTCAACAATGTTAATCGAAATAATTTATAACTTAATATAACATGCACTTAGTCCAAATTAATTGGAAATAATATAATAAATCAAGCAAGCAAGTTAAGTGCACAAATTAAATGAGTTTAGGGAAGAGAGATTTGCAAACCGATATATACGAGTTCCACCACACCGGTGTACGCCTCACCTCTAAGCAACCCACTTAGAGGATTTCCACTATTGGAGATTAGAGATACAACTTTGAACAACTGCGACTTCCTAGTGTCCCACACTCAAGAATCCAATCCTCACAAGTACAAGGGCACCCCACCCAATCTCTCAATCTCACAATTTACAAGGTTAAAACCCCAACCCAAAGATTCTAAGATGTTTGGTGTTTGAGCATACAAGGAAACTCTCCAATAGAGTGGATATACAAGTTAAAGCTTTCACAAAGTAATAACTCTCAAAGAGAGGGTATGCAAATTAAGTACACAATATAATTTCCCCACAAATTAACTCTTAAAAATAACTTCAAGAAATATGCCAATCAAAGAATAAAGAGAGCAAAAAGAATAGTAAGAGAATGGAGGGGGAAGAAAGCAAATGGAAATGCTTCAAATGCTTGGTGTAAATTTCTTCTTCAAGTTCCTCTCTATTTATAGCCTCCAGTAGCATGGCATTGCAATTAAATTATTCCCTTCGATGCAATACAAGTGGAGCAAAGGAGCGTCTGTCTTCAATTGTTTAATTCATAGTGCGATGCGTAATTTGCGTAGTGCGTTCAGTGCTGTTTCCATTTAAACTGAATGAATCGGTGCATGAATGGATTCCCAGCGTGTATTTTGGCCTTCTGACAGTGTATGAATCGATTCCAAGGATGAATGAATCGATTCCTTCATGAGATACACAGCCATGAATCGATTCTTTAAGCTGTGAATCGATTCCATGGGCAAACAAGAACTTGTGAATCGATTCCTTTGAGGGATGAATCGATTCCTGCCACTGAAAATGTAATTCTTGGACCAATGACTCGTGTTAATCGATTCCTCATGGTATACTTTGCATCATGAATCGATTCATGCTTTGAGAAATGCAATCCTTGGCTTTTAAATTCAAGTGAATCGATTCATATGACTGTTCATTGCTGTGTGAATCGATTCAAGTACCTGATACTTGAATTTTGGCACTTTGTTTCACCCTTTTTTATGTTTGTTCAACCATGGCTTCAATCCTTTGATCCTTAGGCACTTTGATAAATTTATTTCACCAAATTTGAGCTTCTTTAAATGCCTTGAATCATTTCTTTGAAGTTCATCAATTTTCCAATCATCAAACATAATTATTTTGTTTGACAACATCCTTAATATCTCTTTATTTGTTGTGTCATTATCAAAACCTACATCAACATATAAATACAGAAAGTTATAGCTAGTTTTTGTTATTCTTGATTAAAATTAATGTCATATTTATTTATTATTGAAATGTTATTTGATTAATGTTACTCTTATCCTTGCTTCATAAAGATTATCCATTTAAGTTTAACAAATTCTTATCAAGATGGTGGAGTTGATTTGTTGCCAAAAATATTTTTACTATGTATAGCAGCAAACTATGTATCTATTAAAAAAACTTCGTAGAGCCCTATAAATTTGATGATAAAAAATGTTTCCGCAGCCGAGATGCAAACCCGGAATTCATCATCAGAATTTACCTGGTGTGCTACTGCTGACATTTGGAAATGGATTACTGGATAAGTATCATATATAAATGACATCTCTGATCCCGTCCTTTGCTACTTTCTGATTTCTCTTATTGGCTTTACGTTACATATCTACTAGTTTATATATATAAGACAATACTAGTTGACTTTGTCTGACCTTACTTTCCATCCTATTTTTTTACTTTGTATCATTTTCGTTTTCCTTTCTAATGAAGACAAAAAGACAACTAATGGTAGGAAGCAAAAGACACCCTCATTTGATAGGAAAAGAAACTTGAAAACCGTGTAGGAAGAAAAGAGGCTGAAAAATGGCTAATAAGAAAGTTTTTAACTCTAGTGCTTCCATAAAAATGAATGAAGAAAACCCAATGAAATAAAAATTTCAAATGTAGAAGATGAAGAAAGTTATGTTTTAAAAAAAAACAAAAAATCTCAATGCAACTAAAAAGAAGATAAGAAATAAATTACGTGTTCACAAACTAAATCACATACCATTATCCCCCTTCAATTTCCAATACTTCAGACTCAATAAAAGGAAACAACCGAAAAAGGAAACTTAGAGTGGAAAAATTGTGTTTGATTTAAAAGACTGTATAAAAATAAGAGGAAGCTAAAAGGAAGAAACTGATGACCAAATAAAACATTATTAGGAAACTAATCACTATAATGAAATGAAAAGAGAAAGTGATTTATTAGGGAATACTGCACAGAAAGCGGTCTAAAACATTAGAATTAGGACAGTAAAAGAATGATAATGTAAATAAAGTTTGTCAAATCTCTTCAAAATATGATAAATTTTCATAACCAATAATATTTATAACCAAATCATTCACATAAAATTAATTTACTTAGAATTTTTCACTAGTTCTTTGTGTAAGATCCTGTTTTACTACTTTTACGACATGGTTGACTTGAGTTATGCATATCTTTTATGTTTTTATCTTTATTTTTTAAATGATTTGGGCACCGCTTTTAACTGTTAGTAATGTGTGTGGTCTAGAAGTCATATGACGCTGAAATCAAACAACCCCAAGCATCTCACTTGTTTCAAAACGACTCCAAATACGCTAATAGCTTACAAAACTACATTATTATAAAATAGGCCACTTGCTACCGTAACACTTAACATATCCATTGTGTCGGGCGAGAGTGTAACCGAGAAAAGGGAAAATCATTAAACAAATAAAAGATAACAATATTACATCATGAGCCAATTTATTATATCATTAAGTTACATTATTTTCAAGAACTGTCCTGTATTTCTTATTCTCGTGCCTATATTGATTGTTGTTCTAATAGAGAAGTTTGTTGTTAATTTTTATGATACTTTTGGGCAATCTCTTACCTGTGTCCCTCCAACTAATTAGATCATTAACTAAACATATTGGGGCCTTGACTTGCTTGTCATACAAAGTTGTGTTTGACTCTACTAATCAGGCAGTCATTACTTTAAAACTATGAAATTATTAAGAGTTGAACTATCAAATGTTAACATATTCACTATTTTAGGGAATAAGATTTCACAATTAAAATTTGGAGGAACAAAATCAAAGAATTGGAAAATTTGAGGGACAAAAAGTGTAATTAAGCCAAAAAATTATTTTCAAAATAATCCATTTTTATTAAAATGCTCTTGATATATAGTAAGAATCAAAACAACATTTGAATTTATTGCAATAACATAGTTTTAAAGACATGATAGTAAAAAAGTAAACAGTTTTCATATAAACTTAAGACTATAACATAATCTTTTTATTATTTTCAAAGTAAGTCAACCACAAATTTGAAAAAAACATAATTTATTATATTTTCATAACCTCAGTGCCTCTTTAAACTTTGTAACTATGTCTTTAATCGTTTGTGGACCCTTGATGCTAGTCCCATAAAGTAACTCATCTAAACTTTTCCTTTTCGACAAAAAGTAATGTATACATCCAATCTAGTAACCCCTTCCAACCAAAAAGATATTTATATAATTAGTAAACCCCTGTTTTTAAATCTTATCTTATACCTTTATGAGTTTCTTTTTATGTCATTACAATATAATGCTTTTACAATAACATTGATGATAGTTTATGTTATAATTTAATCCACTCATTTCATATGATTTAGAATATTCTTCATTATTTTTGTAATCTTTCATTTTCCAATCTAATATAATCAAATTCTATTTTTTTTATTGTTGATGAACTTTTTAAAAAGCATCGTTTCAATGTTATTATCAATTTCATAATATGGCAATCTCAGTGGTTTATATTTTTCTATTATATATTTATTTTTCATTAACAATGTCTTGTTTGTTCTTGATCATCTTTAAATCATCTTTTATATAATATCATTATAATTAATAATCTTTCAAAACATATTGTTATACCATATAAAGATACAATAGAATCATATAAATATTTGAAAGTTGCAGCTAGTTTTTGTTATTCTTGATCAAAATTAATGTGATATTTATTTATTATTGACATGTTATTTGATTAATGTTACTCTTATCTTTGCTTCATAAAGATTATCCATTTAAGTTTAACAAATTCTTATCAAGATGGTGGAGTTGATTTGTTGCCAAAAATATTTTTACTATGTATAGCAGCAAACTGTGTATCTATTAAAAAAAAACTTCGTAGAGTCCTGTAAATTTGATGATAAAAAAAGGTTTCCGCAACCGGGATTCGAACCCGGAATTCATCATCAGAATTTACCTGGTGTGCTACTTCAGACATTTGGATATAGATTGCTGGATAAATGTTATATATAAACGACATCTCTGATCCCGTCCTTTGCTACTTTCTGATCTCTCTTATCGGCTTTACGTTACATATCTACTAGTTTAATAAAATGTCACCACAATTCATTATTTTTTATTTACATGAAATTTCTTCTACATATTTGTATATATAAGACAATACTAGTTGCCTTTGTCTGACCTTACTTTCGATCCTATTTTTTTACTTCGTATTATTTTTGTTTTCCTTTCTAATGAAGTCAAAAAGATAACTAATGGTAGGAAGCAAAACACACCCTCATTTGATAGGAAAAGAAACTTGAAAACCATGTAGGAAGAAAAGATGGCTAATAAGAAAGTTTTTAGTTCTAGTGCTTCCATAAAAATGAACGAAGAAAGTCCAATGAAAATAAAAATTTCAAATGTAGAAGATGAAGAAAGTTATGTTTTAAAAAGAATAAAAAATATCAATGCAACTGAAAAGAAGATAAGAAATAAATTACGTGTTCATAAACTAAAGCGCATACCATAATCCCCCTTCAATTTCCAATACTTCTGACTCAATAAAAGGAAACAACCGAAAAAGGAACCTTAGAGTGGAAAAATTGTGTTTGATTTAAAAGACTGTATAATAATAAGGGGAAGATAAAAGGAAGAAACTGATGACCTAAGAAAAGAGTTTTAGGAAACTAATCACCATAATGAAATGAAAAGAAAAAGTGATTTTTAGGGAATACTGCACAGAAAACGGTCTAAAACATTAGAATTAGGACAATAAAACAATGATAATGAAAATAAAGTTTGTCAAGTCTCTTCAAAATATGATAAATTTTCATAACCAATAATATTTATAACCAAATCATTCCCATAAAATTAATTTACTTAGAATTTTTCACTAGTTCTTTGTGTAAGATCCTATTTTACTAATTTTACGACATGGTTGACTTGTGCTATGCATATCTTTTGTGTTTTTATCTTCTTTAAATGATTTTGACATAGCTTTTAACTGTTAGTCATGTGTGTGGTCGAGAAGTCATATGACACGAAATCAAACAACCCCAAGTATCTCAATAGTGTCAAAACGACTCCAAATACGCTAATAGCTTACAAAACTACATTATTATAAAATAGGCCACTTGCTACCGTAACACTTAACATATCGGTGGTGTCGGGCGAGAGTGTAACCGAGAAAAAGGAAAATGATTAAACAAATAAAAGATAAATATATTACATCATGAGCCAATTTATTATATCATTAAGTTACATTGTTTTCAAGATATGTACTATATTTCTTATTCTTGTGCCTATAATGGTTGTTGTTCTAATAGAGAAGCTTGCTGTTAATTTTTATGATACTTTTGGGCAATCTCTTACTTGTGCCCCTCCAACTAATTAGATCATTAACTAAACATATTGGGGCCTTGTCTTGCTTGTCATACAAAGTTGTGGTTGACTCTACTAATCAGGAAGTCATTACTTCAAAACTATGAAATTATTAAGAGTTGAACTACCAAATGTTAACAGATTCACTATTTAAGGAATAAGATTTCACAATTAAAATTTGGAGGAACAAAATCAAAGAATTGGCAAATTTGAGGGACAAAAATTGTAATTAAGCCAAAAAAGTGTTTTCAAAATAATCTATTTTTATTAAAATGCTCTTGATATATAGTAAAAATAAATTTGAATTTATTGCAATAACATAGTTTTAAAGACATGATAGTAAAAAAGTAAATAGTTTTCATATAAACTTAAGACTATAACATAATGTTTTTATTATTTTCAAAGTAAGTCAACCACAAATTTGAAAAAAAAAATAATTTATTATATTTGCATAACGTCAGTGCCTCTTTAAACTATGTAACTATGTCTTTAATTGTTTGTGGACCCTTGATGCTAGTCCCATGAGCTAACTCATCTAAACTTTTCCATTTCAACAAAAAGTAATGTATGCATCCAATCTAGTAACCCCTTCCATCCGAAAAGATATTTATATAATTACGAAACCCCTCTTTTTAAATCTTATCTTATACCTTTATGAGTTTCATTTTATGTCATTACAAGATTATGCTTTTGTAGTAACATTTAAGATAGTTTATGTTATAATTTAATCCACTGATTTCATATGATTTACAATATTGTTCATTATTTTTGTAATCTTTTGTTTGCCAATCAAATATAATCAATTTCTATTTTTTTATTGTTGATGAACTTTTTAAAAAACATCATTTCAATGTTATTATCAATTTCATAACATGGGAATCTCAGTGGTTTATATTATTCTATTATATATTTATTTTAGTTTAACAATGTCTTGTTTGTTCTTCATCATCTTTAAATACTTTTTATATAATATCATTATAATTAATAATCTTTCAAAACATATTTTTATACCATATAAAGATACAATAGAATCATATAAATATTTGAAAGTTCTATGCTAGTTTTTGTTATTCTTGATCAAAATTAATGTCATATTTATTTATTATTGAAATGTTATTTGATTAATGTTACTCTTATCCTTGCTTCATAAAGATTATCCAATTAAGTTTAACAAATTCTTATCAAGATGGTGGAGTTGATCTCTTGCCAAAAATATTTTTACTATGTATAACAACAAATTGTGTATCTATTAAAAAAAACTTCGTAGAGCCCTGTAAATTTGATGATAAAAAAGGTTTCCACAGCCGGGATTCGAACTCGGAATTTATCATCAGAATTTACCTAGTGTGCTACTGCAGACATTTGGATATAGATTGCTGGATAAATGTTATATATAAACGACATCTCTGATCCCGTCCTTTACTACTTGCTGATCTCTCTTATCGGCTTTACGTTACATATCTACTAGTTTAATAAAATGTCACCGTAAACCATTATTTTTTATTTACATGAAATTTCTTCTACATATTTGTATATATAAGACAATACTAGTCGCCTTTGTCTGACCTTACTTTCTATCCTATTTTTTTACTGTGTATCATTTTTGTTTTCCATTCTAATAACGACAAAAAGATAACTAATGGTAGGAAGCAAAACACACCCTCATTTGATAGGAAAAGAAACTTGAAAACCATGTAGGAAAAAAGAGGATGAAAAAATGGCTAATAAGAAAGTTTTTAACTCTAGTGCTTCCATAAAAATGAACACAGAAAAACCAATAAAAATAAAAATTTCAAATGTAGAAGACGAAGAAAGTTATGTTTTAAAAAAAACAAAATATATCAATGCTATTGAAAAGAAGATAAGAAATAAATTTCGTGTTCACGAACTAAATCGCATACCATTATCCCTCTTCAATTTCCAATACATCTGACTCAATAAAAGGAAACAACCGAAAAAGGAAATTTAGAGTGGAAAAATTGTATTTGATTTAAAAGAATGTATAAAAAGAAGGGGAAGCTGAAAAAAGGAAACTGATGACCAAATAAAAGAGTATTAGGAAACTAATCACCGTAATAAACTGAAAAGAGAAAGTGATTTATTAGGGAATACTACATAGAAAATGGTCTAAAACATTAGAATTAGGACAGTAAAACAATGATAATGTAAATAAAGTTTGTCAAGTCTCCTTAAAATATGATAAATTTTCATAACCAATCATATTTATAACCAAATCATTCACATAAAATTAATTTACTTAGAATTTTTCACTAGTTCTTTGTGTAAGATCTTATTTTACTAATTTTATGACATGGTTGACTGCTGCTATGCATATCTTTTGTGTTTTTATCTTTATTTTTTAAATGATTTAGGCACCACTTTTAACTGTTAGTAATGTGTGTGGTCTGGAAGTCATATGACACCGAAATCAAACAACCCCAAGCATCTCAATTGTTTCAAAATGACTCCAAATATGCTAAAAGTTTACAAAACTACATTATTATAAAATGGGCCACTCGCTATCGTAACACTTAACATATCGATGGTGTCAGGCGAGAGTGTAACTGAGAAAGGGGCAAATGATTAAACAAATAAAAGATAACAATATTACATCATGAGCTAATTTATTATATCATTAAACCCCATGGTTTTCAAGAACTATACTATATTTCTTATTTTCGTGCCTATAATGGTTGTTGTTCTAATAGAGAAGCTTGTTGTTAATTTTTATGATACTTTTAGGCAATCTCTTTCTTGTGTCCCTCCAACTAATTAGATCATTAACTAAACATATTGGGGCTTTGTCTTGCTTGTCATACAATGTTGTGCTTGACTCCACTAATCAGGCAGTCATTACTTCAAAACTATGAAATTATTAAGAGTTGAACTACCAAATGTTAACAGATTCACTATTTTAGGGAATAATATTTCATAATTAAAATTTGGAGGAACAAAATCAAAGAATTGGCCAATTTGAGGGACAAAGAGTGTAATTAAGCCAAAAAAGTGTTTTCAAAATAATCTATTTTTGTTAAAATGCTCTAGATATATAGTAAAAATCAAAACAACATTTGAATTTATTGCAATAACATAGTTTTAAAGACACGATAGTAAAAAAGTAAATAGTTTTCATATAAAATTAAGACTATAACATCATATTTTTATTATTTTCAAAGTAAGTCAACCACAAATTTGAAAAGAAAAATAATTTATTATATTTTCATAACCTGAGTGCCTCTTTAAACTTTGTAACTATGTCTTTAATCGTTTGTGGACCCTTGATGCTAGTCCCATGAGTTAACTCATCTAAACTTTTCTTTTTCAACAAAAGGTAATGTATACATCCAATCTACTAACCCTTTCCATCTGTCAAGATATTTATATAATTAGTAAACCCCTCTTTTTAAATCTTATCTTATGCCTTTATGAGTTTCTTTTTATGTCATTGCAATATTATGCTTTTCCAATAACATTTAAGATAGTTTATGTTATAATTTAATCCACTCATTTCATATGATTTACAATATTATTCATTATTTTTGTAATCTTTTGTTTTCCAATATAATATAATCAATTTCTATTTTTTTATTATTGATGAACTTTTTAAAAAGCATCGTTTCAATGTTATTATCAATTTCATCACATGGCAATCTCAGTGGTTTATATTATTCTATTATATATTTATTTTCGATTAACAATGCATTGTTTGTTCTTCATCATCTTTAAATATTTTTTATATAATATCATTATAATTAATAATCTTTCAAAACATATTGTTATACCATATAAAGATAAAATAGAATCATATGAATATTTGAAAGTTGTAGCTAGTTTTTGTTATTCTTGATCAAAATTAATGTGATATTTATTTATTATTGACATGTTATTTGATTAATGTTACTCTTATCCTTGCTTCATAAAGATTATCCATTTAAGTTTAACAAATTCTTATCAAGATGGTGGAGTTGATTTGTTGCCGAAAATATTTTTACTATGTATAGCAGCAAACTGTGTATCTATTAAAAAAACTTCGTAGAGCCTTGTAAATTTGATGATAAAAATGGTTTCCGCAGCCTGGATTCAAACCCGAAATTCATCATCAGAATTTACCTGGTGTGCTACTGCGGACATTTGGATATATTGCTGGATAAAAGTTATATATAAACGACATCTCTGATCTCGTCCTTTGCTACTTTCTGATCTCTCTTATCGGCTTTACGTTACATATCTATTAGTTTAATAAAATGTCACCATAAACCATTATTTTTTATTTATATGAAATTTCTTCTACATATTTGTATATATAAGACAATACTAGTTGCCTTTGTCTGACCTTACTTTCCATCCTATTTTTTTAATTTGTATCATTTTTTTTCTTTCTAATGAAGACAAAAAGACAACTAATGGTAGGAAGCAAAACACACACTCATTTGATAGGAAAAGAAACTTGAAAACCATGTAGGAAGAAAAGAGGATGAAAAAATGGCTAATAAGAAAGTTTTCAACTCTAGTGCTTCCATAAAAATGAACGAAGAAAACCCAATGAATATAAAAAAGTCAATTGTAAAAGACGAAGAAAGTTATGTTTTAAAAAAAACAAAAAATCTCAATGCAACTGAAAAGAAGATAAGAAATAAATTACATGTTCACAAACTAAATCGCATACCATTATCCCCCTTCAATTTCCAATACTTCTGACTCAATAAAAGGAAACAACCGAAAAAGGAAACTTAGAGTGGAAAAATTGTGTTTGATTTAAAAGACTGTATAAAAATAAGGGGAAGCTAAAAGGAAGAAACTGATGACCTAATAAAAGAGTATTTGGAAACTAATCACCATAATGAAATGAAAAGAGAAAGTGATTTATTAGGGAATACTGCACAGAAAATGGTCTAAAACATTAGAATTAGGACAGTAAAATAATTATAATGAAAATAAAGTTTGTCAAGTCTCTACAAAATATGATAAATTTTCATAACCAATAATATTTATAACCAAATCATTCACATAAAAGTAATTTTCTTAGAATTTTTCACTAGCTCTTTGTGTAAGATCCTATTTTACTAATTTTACGACATGGTTGACTTGAGTTATGCATATCTTTTGTGTTTTTATCTTTATTTTTTAAATGATTTGGGCACGGCTTTTAACTGTTAGTAATGTGTGTGGTCTAGAAGTCATATGACACCGAAATCAAACAACCCCAAGCATCTCAATAGTTTTAAAACGACTCCAAATACGCTAATAGCTTACAAAACTACATTATTATAAAATAGGCCACTTGTTACCGTAACACTTAACATATCGGTGGTGTCGGGCGAGAGTGTAACCGAGAAAAGGGTAAATGATTAAATAAATAAAAGATAACAATATTACACCATAAGCCAATTTATTATATCATTTAGTTACATTGTTTTCAAGAACTGTCCTATATTTCTTATTCTCGTGCCTATAATGATTGTTGTTCTAATACAGAAGTTTGCTGTTAATTTTTATGATACTTTTGGGCAATGTCTTACTTGTGTCCCTCCAACTAATTAGATCATTAACTACACATATTGGGGCCTTGTCTTGCTTGTCATACAAAGTTGTGTTTGACTCTACTAATCAGGCAGTCATTACTTCAAAACTATGAAATTATTAAGAGTTGAACTATCCAATGTTAACAGATTCACTATTTTACGGAATAAGATTTCACAATTAAAATTTGGAGGAACAAAATCAAAGAATTCAAAAATTTGTGGGACAAAAAGTGTAATTAAGCCAAAAAAGTGTTTTCAAAATAATCTATTTTTATTAAAATGCTCTTGATATATAGTAAAAATAAAAACAACATTGGAATTTATTGTAATAACATAGTTTTAAAGACATGATAGTAAAAAAGTAAACAATTTTCATATAAACTTAAGACTATAACATAATCTTATTATTATTTTCAAAGTAAGTCAACCACAAATTTGAAAAAAAATTAATTTATTATATTTTCATAACCTCAGTGCCTCTTTAAACTTTGTAACTATGTCTTTAATCGTTTGTGGACCCTTAATGCTAGTCCCATGAGCTAACTCATCTAAACTTTTTCTTTTCGACAAAAAGTAATGTATACATCCAATCTAGTAACCCCTTCCAACCAAAAAGATATTTATATAATTACTAAACCCCTTTTTTTAAATCTTATCTTATACCTTTATGAGTTTCTTTTTATGTCATTACAATATTATGCTTTTACAATAACATTTATGATAGTTTATGTTATAATTTAATCCACTCATTTCATATGATTTACAATATTGTTCATTATTTTTATAATCTTTTGTTTTCCAATCTAATATAATCAAATTCTATTTTTTTTATTGTTGATGAACTTTTTAAAAAGCATCGTGGCAATGTTATTATCAATTTCATAACATGGCAATCTCAGTGGGTTATATTATTCTCACTACTAAAAAAACCCTGAACAGCTACCACAAATTAGCGACCATAAATTCTCGTCGCTAAATAGCGACCGCGTTAGCGACCATCCCACCAAAAAGGGACCCCAAAATTTGTTAGCGACTGGAATAGCGACCGGAATATTACGCGGTCGCTAATCCTTGTCAAAACCGTCGCTATAATGGTCGCTATATTTTAGCGCCACCATTTTTTGTTTCCCGCCTGGGTTTTCAGTTGGCGGCAAACAGTTGCGACGGTGAACTACCGTCGCTAATGTTCCCTCCAAGTCCAGCGACGGTCTTAGCGCGTCGCTATGGTTTGCGCTTGTGAAGGAAGACTACGTCGTCGCTATTCTATAAATAATCCGTGACGGAGCTCTGCAACCGTCGCTACGAATCTAGCGAGTTGTTACCGAAGCCCGTTGCCGTCGCTAATATTTTCACCTTCATATATTTTTGTTGTGGAAGTTAGTGACGGTTTGGAGGGGCCGTCGCTATTGTTGTAGAGTTTAGTGATGGAGATGCTCCACCGTCGCTATGTTTTTCGTCTACAGGTTAGTGACGGTGGGGTGACCGCGTCGCTAATATTCAGGAGATTAGTAACGGATGTGTTCGGCCGTCGCTAATATTCAGGAGTTTAGTAACGGATATGGTCGCCCGTCGCTACTAATTTCCCTTCCCTCCACTTTTTCCTTTTAATAGTTGAATCTAGCGACGGTGTTGTTTTGCCGTCGCTACTATTCAGGGGAATAGTGACGGAATTTTTGTACCGTCGCTAAAGGCAGTACCAGAAAAGCCCTTAATAGCCACTGCCAGTTAGCGACGATTGATGTACTAACCATAGTGACGGGTTAGCCGTCGCTAGTGTGTTTTTATTAGCGACAGTAATGATATTCCGTCGCTAAGGGTTATAACTTAGTCTGCCCTTTCACGAGCCCTAATCAATTTTTCTGCTCTGCTCCACTGTGTTCTTCTTTTTCTTCTCTACCCCTTTCCTCTTCTTCTCTGGCCCGTGTGTCCTTCTCTATTGTGTTCTTCCCTCTCAAGCTCTTAATCTTGCCGTCTCCTTACTTCCCTCTCCCCCTCCGCCGACCACATTGTGGGTTCCCTCCCCATTCCTCCCTTCTCCTTCTCCTTCTCCTCTGAGACCTCCGAGAAGCCTCCAACCCTCCAATGTAAGTCCCCTTATAACTCCATCTAATCAAATTTCTCACTGTCTCTCACTCTCTCACTGTCACTGTCCCATGTCATTAGCATCCCCGACGACGCACGCATACTCCGGCGACCTCGACGGCAAGTCCCCTCCAACCTTCGACCTCGATCTGGTAAGTCCCCTTACTTGTTGTCCTAAAATTTTCTTGATTCATTTTACCCCCTTAAACTTGTGTTATTTTCTTCCCCTATTCCAGAATCCAAATTTTTTAATTTAGAGTTATTGTAAGGTGGAATCCAAATTTGAACATTGTGGGATAAGTAGGTCCTTTGATTGTAATTGCCCAATAAATTAAGCAAAATGTAGCAGTCGTGGCTAGTGATCCCTGTACCATATCTAATAATTTAGAGTCTCAGTGTTTGACATTCTAATAATGTATTTATAAATTCATAAGAAAGATGAAGGAAAGTTTTAAGAGAAGTAAAGGAAGGGAAGAAATGAGAAAGAAATTTTATGATACAAAAAGAAATATGCCTACTTATAAAGAGGTTATACAAATGGGCTCAGTTTACCAATAGGCCTTACAGGCTGAGATAGGAATTTAAACTAGTCTAGTTGTACTTGGGTCATAATACATAGGAAGCCAGATTTGTTAGTTAGCATTAACTTGATAAACAAACACAAGGTTGTTGCATAATATGACAGTGGAAGAGGATGTAGGTATGAACCATTAACTTCTTTTATTGTTTAAGTTCACAGTTTTAGACACTTTTAGTTTTTTAGTCATTGCTTAGATAGAAAAAAATTAAAATGTATGTATTAGACCTGGTAGCCCATACTCTATCGGGTTAACCTGACAAAGGTTTATGTAATGGACTTTATCGGGTTAAGCTTAATATAATCACTTTTATTTAGGCTTTTATTTTTGACATTGCTTGTACTTTAGTGGCAGTCACCATTTCTGTGTTGGCATTACAATTGCCATGAGTTCCCATTCATGAACCAATTTCAATTAAGCTCTTTCTGATAATGGTTGACTGAGAAATGTTACAGGTCAGCCTCTTGAAGTAAAACTGCCCTGAGTCCTTTACTAGAAGCATCAGTGTCAACAATAAATGTTTGATTTAGCCTACTCCATATATTAGATGAAGTCTAAGTTTGTGTTCCCAAGGCTATTAGAGTGTGTTCCTAAAGCATTTCTGTCATGTATTACAGTCAAACTTAAGTTTCATTCCTGTTATTGGGAATTTGATGCAAGGGTTATTTATGAACAAAAAAATGTAATAACTCTTGCTATGTCACAACTCTGTTAGTACTTAGAACAAATTGAAACTAATCTTAGATAAATTGTAAGGTCAGCCCAACCTTGTTAGTGTACCTGTCAATAAAGTTTCCATACTCCAAAGACAGCTTCATGGTTGCTGGCCTTGCTGGCACAGGGTACAAGGACAGATTTGTTAGTGTTCTTTCTTATGAGTGGACTTCAAAATTGATCCCGTTATGTGGTCTTTTGGTGGGCTTCTATAGTTTCACAAATGCTTTGGTGCTTCTTTTTCTCATTTTTCAAGAGCCTTGGTTGCCTTTATTGTCACCGATCCCAGTTTATATTTATTTCAAATTGCTTAAGTTGATTCAATGTTTGCTATTCATTTGATTGTTGTTACAGAATATTCTATAAAGCAATTTTGGGTTTTGGTTTTTGGGTTTTAAAAATTTAAAACAGAGATATTGTTTTTTAAAACAGTTTTTTAAATACATATTGATAATGAAACTAAAATAAACCAATACTCAGCAATGTACATATATATATAGACCTTAGCACGAATCAAAGGCTCATAGTGTTGAGGAGAATCCCTGAATTTCACCTTCACCAAGAATTTGATGCAGTAAAACTGTGCATAACTGTAAAATTGATACTGATCATTTGGTTCAGAAGAATGAAATCCTGCAGTGCTGTGGTTCCGTGCTTGTTTGGTCTTTTTGCTGGCTGTAGATTGAATTCTCATGGAGACTTGACACTGAACAAGAAGTTCTTTAACATGGCAGATTTGGATTCTGTCAAATTTTGATTCCCTCGTGTTGCGTTACTAATGTATCATGGTGAACCTTGGAGAATGCCTAAATCGTGATACATTTTCATAGTTCTATTTATATAAATCACTTAAAATGATTTTTCTAAGAGAAAAAATTGTTTTCTCCCTCCTCTACATGTTAGAAATCTGATGTGGAAATAGGATGCCTCAGAATCATTGTTTTTCTTCTTTATTCATGTTAATACTTCTGCAAAGAAAGTGTTTAAATATGTTAATACTTCTTGACCCTGAATGGAAATTCAGCGTGGTTAACTTATAATCTATTTCTCTTTATATTTTATTCGTCTTGGAATAGAATTGGGGTGAGATTTGAATGAATTTTAAACCTTGTTAAATTTCGAACATATGCATGTACATGTTGAATGTGACAATTTAATCATTTTAAAAGTGAATTTATTTTAACATATATGAATGAAATAGTAATATTCTAAGAATAAAAGTGGAAACAAATTGCAGTTATATTGTGTTGGGGTTCCGGTTAGATATTAAACTTAGGCAGATTTCACTTACCCCTCCATCCCTATTTTTATTATGGAGTTATCAATGACTAAGAAAATCAACTTATCCCTCCATCCCCATTTTTCTTTTAAGGACGAAGAAAAACACAAAAAATGAAAACTTAAGATCCCAAAATTAATAAATAATTAATTAACCCCAAAGTTAACATTCTACTATGAGTGCTTTGTTGGAGAATGTTAGTATTCTAAGTTGTATCCAACATAAACCTTTAACCTATAAAGATCACTCCTATGTAAACCAATTAAGACATGTCAAACCAAAAAAACCTCTATTGTTAGATCATCACCAAGCTTATTTAATAACTTCATTTTAACAAACATTATTAGACCTACAATCTAAAACAATACGAATCTGCAAAATTTATTGAAAGTAAGGGACATGACAAGGGCTCCTAGTCAGATGTACAATCACTTTTAGTTGATTAATGTGAAAAGACAAACACAGTACAAGGACAACTAACATAATTTGACAACCCAATACAAAACAAAACAAAAACAAGACATGGAAGAAAAAGGAAAATACTAATAAGTGTCATGAGGCCCCTAGTTAAAGAATTAAAAATGAAAAATTTCTATTAAAAAATATTATTAATGTCTTTTCACCCTAATTTGATTTCTAAACAATCAAGCATAATTTCCAAACTAATTTGATTCCTTATAGCAACAGACTCAAATAAAAAAGCATGAAGTGATGAGATAAGGTAATAACAACAACAAATTGTACCTCAGCTTAGAGGGCTTCTGTATTCTTAACAATGAACTCCACCAATGATCCACAGAACAGTTTTTCGTCTCCGGCGAGTACCACAGAACTGGTGTTCTGTCTCCGGCGAGCTCCCCCTTCCCTTTTCTCTCTCCATTTCCTTTTATTTCCAACAGCTGCAGTCTCCAACAGCTGCTGGTGGTGAAGGTCCGACCACCTCCAACAGCCACCTGCAGGCTCCAACAGCACCTCCCCACTCCATTAATGGCAACTGTAGATGATGGGGAAGAAGAGTTGGAACTAGGAGATTGCTGTTGATGAAGAAGATGAATATGATTTATAGTTTCCTAGTTCATTTCATAGCTTATGTTTTTTATTTGTTACGTATTTGGTTTTAAATTTAATGCTGCCTTAGTGTCTTGGAATACTTGAACCATTGTTTTTTTAATGTTTTAGACCATGTTACTATGTTTCATTTGGATGATATTGGTTTTTAATTATCACTTATGAATTTGTAGTGTGTTTTTAGTTAAATATCTTGGGTTTTTTAAGTGTTTTTGTGCATACTTATATGTTAGAAGTCTTTATAAATTAATTCATCTAAGAAGAGTCTTTACAAATAACGTTTAGAATGTTTAATAATGCAAATATAGTCTGTGTTGCGTCTCTCATGGACTCATTCTCACGTGGATCCCAAGTGTCTAGATCACTAAGAAGTCGTGGCTGTGTAATCTATTATTTGTTTTGCGTGTCTCTCTTTGTTTAGTTTCCTTGCTACTTGTAACTTTCTAACGACTTCTTGGTTTGTCATACAGAGTAACACAGATCACGCGTGGTCTCTGATCGTCTCTCTTCAGCTCCGTATTCATCACCGACTTTTTTCGCTAGGTAATCCCCTAACGCTGACTTTCTTGATATATGTATGCATGTCAATTGTTGTTTGTTAGTAGAGAGATTAGGAACTGGTTTTGATGTGTTTATAATGAGTTTTATGCATGTGTAATGTTGTTTGTTAGTGGAGAGCAGAGCTCATTAGGCATTGGTTTTGTGTGCTGATAACATGATTGTTTATGCATGTGTAATGTTGTGTGTTAGTGGAGAGCAGAGCTCATTAGGCATTGGTTTTATGTGCTGATAACATGATTCTTTATGCATGTGTAATGTTGTTTGTTAGTGGAGAGCAGAGCTCATTAGGCTTTGGTTTTATGTACTGATAACCTTGTCTCTCGATCGTGTTCATAACTCTGAATATCATATACAATACGTATGGTATGTATATTTATCATTTCTGGAAAGTTTTCTGTATGTAACAGGTCGTTCATAAATTTGGGAAATGTCCAGTTTACAGGGGAGACTCTGCCAAAATTTTGACAGGCTCCCTTTCTTAGGAAACTTAAAAAATGAAACGTTTGGTTTAATAATGTAGAGTTTAGTCGTGTGTGTACCCATTAGATTCCCGTTCAAGTTTCAAAACAACCGGCAAATGTACCGTGTTGTGTTGGATCTTGAATTGTCCCAGTTGGACAGTTTGGTATGAATTTGTAACCAGTAGGGCGTAACCCATCAATGTTGTATATAGTCTATCTTAAGACGTTGAATGTTCATATGAAATTTCGGTTATGGTGTTTCGTATTGTCCCCAGGGTGCATGTCTGCGTGTGGTGTTTCATACCGTACGTATCTCTGTGTACTCGGGGACTAATGCGAAATGCTGCCGAAATTTCATATAAACATCAACGACACAAGATAGACCACATACAACATCGATGGGTTACAGATGGTTGCATATTCATCCCGAATGGGATAGGGCCACACCTATTTGCAACATCAAAGAGATAGAGAGTGATTCACAACCGTTAGTGAAATAAAATTACAATAATTTAAAGTAACAGAAATCGTGCTTGTTAGATATTGTAAATGGAGGTACCGGCAAATCGGCGATGGATGTACAACCGACTAGATGGCAATCGGCGAGTGACTGAGGACTTTATGATGGGGCTATTGGAGTTCATTCCGTTCGCTACGGCAAACACGCCTGGATTTGAAGTGACTCAGAAGATTCGTTGCCCGTGCTCAAGGTGCAAATGCATGAGTTTTGAATACGCGGATGATGTCATGTGCCACCTAACTGAGAAAGGGTTCATGGAAACATACCACTGCTGGTACAACCATGGTGAGCAGTTACCGCGTAGACCATCAGACGTACCCGTGCAACAGTCTTACTACGAGGTTGGAGGAAACAGGGATACGTACAACAACATAGAACAAATGGTGATGGATCATGTTGGACCCTCCACCGGGCGTATGCTGGAACATAATGACCAAGCAGGTCATGGAGACTCTGACAATGTAAAGGAGGATCCTAATCCGGAGGTGAAGAGATTTTATGATTTGTTGGCGGCGGCTCAGACTCCATTGTGGGACGGGTGCAACAGTCACACTGAGTTGTCCGCCTCCCTAGCTGCTTTAAGCCTAAAGGCAGATTATAATCTTTCTGGAGGTTGTTTTGATAGGATGGTCAATCTGATGGGTTCCACCATGCCTAGTAATCACAGAATGCCAGCAAACCTGTACCGTGCTAAGAAACAAGTGGCAAACTTGGGGTTGGGTTGTGTGAAGATAGAGTGTTGTGTTGGTGGATGTATGCTGTTCAGAAATGAGTTTGCAGACGAGAGTGTCACAAAATGTCTGCATTGTAATGAGGAACGCTACAAGACCGTTAAAAGGAGAGGGAAGGTAACCCGGACGGCCAGGAAGAAAATGTGGTACTTCCCTATAACACCGCGTCTTCAACGCCTGTATGCCTCATTGTCCACGGCAAAATACATGCGTTGGCATGCTCTGAACCGAACACAAGAGGGGTTTCTTTGCCATCCTTCCGACGGGAAAGCATGGAAGTGTTTGGATGAGCTATATTCGGACTTTTCTGGCGAGCCGCGAAATGTAAGACTTGGCTTATGTACTGATGGGTTTAACCCTTTCGGTCAATACGGAAGGGCTTACTCTTGTTGGCCAGTCATCCTGACCCCATACAATCTGCCGCCTGATATGTGTATGAAGAGGGAGGTCATGTTTCTATCTATACTGGTTCCAGGACCCAAAAATCCAAAGGCGAACATAGACGTGTTTTTGCAACCGTTGGTTGAAGAGTTATCACAGTTATGGGATGTCGGGGTAATGACATACGATGTGTCTTTGAAGAACAACTTTATGATGCGTGCTGTTTTGATGTGGACTATTAACGACTTCCCGGCCTATGGTATGCTTTCTGGATGGTCCACGTCTGGGAAGCTTGCTTGCCCTGTATGCATGGAACATACCGGGGGGGAATCACTCCCTGTTAGTGGCAAGACAAGTTTCTTTGACTGTCATAGAAAGTTTCTACCGTTGGATCACCCGTTTAGGAGGAACAAAACCGCTTTTAAGAAGAACAAGGTTGTTAATGAACCTCCACCCCGTAGGTTATCTGGTGCACAGGTTTGGCAGAGGGTCGAAGAGTATCCTTACATCTGGGACAAGAGTGTTAAGGAGTTTGCGGGTTACGGTAAGGAACACCACTGGGTGAAGCAGAGTGTGTTGTGGGATTTGCCATATTGGAAAGACTTGTTGTTAAGACACAACATTGATGTCATGCACACTGAACGTAATGTTTTCATGAATATTTTTGACACTGTTATGGACATCAAAGGGAGAACAAAGGACAACAAGAAGAGTCGTCTAGACCTTCCGATTTGGTGTTCTAGGAAGGAGTTGGAGTTGAGGGATGCGGGACGTGGAAGAATGTTTAAACCCCATGCAAAGTATGCTTTAACTAGACCACAACAGATTGCTGTGTGTATTTGGATGAATGGGTTGACCCTGCCTGACGGATTCGCTTCTAACTTGAGTAGATGTGTCGACGTGAAGGAGGGCAGGGTGTTTGGCATGAAAAGTCATGATTGCCATGTGTTTATGCAACAACTACTCCCGTACGCGTTTCATGCCTTACCGAAGCCTATTTGGAAACCTTTAGTGGAGTTGAGTCACTTCTTTAAGGAGTTGACTGCTACTTCGCTGAGTGTGGAGAAACTTGTGAAGATGGAAGAAACTATCCCGGTATTGATTTGTAAGTTGGAGCAGATTTTCCCACCAAGTTTTTTTGACTCCATGGATCATTTGCCTATCCATCTACCGTACGAGGCCTTGGTTGGTGGCCCAGTGCAGTATCGTTGGATGTATCCATTCGAAAGGTGAATGCTTGGTGAACTCTTTAATTTACTTGTAAATCGTGCTTATAATAGTATTTTCTAACTTAACACCATCTTGTTAATGATATTGAAGATTCTTACACTCTTTAAAAGATAAAGTGTCGAACAAAGCCTACGTTGAAGCTTCAATTTGTGAGGCATACTTAGTCAAAGAAATGACAACCTTTGCTTCTTTCTATTTTCCAACGGAGATAGAAACTAGAATGAGTAGAATTCCCTGCAATCTTGGGGTAGCCAGCCGCACAGGGTTTGATGAACAAACGTCGATTTTCAACTATCCTGGTCACCCGGGGGGCAGGCTCACAAAATGTTACATTGATGAGAAAGATCGAAAGGCGGCTCACTTGTACATTCTTCTCAATTGCCCAGAAGTGGAACCCTTTATTGAGTAAGTCATAGAAGTTATATTATACATTCTTAACGTAGCTTTATATTAAACTTATTTGTTTCTTTCAATAGCTTATACACAGATATGCTAAAACTTGAGCAAAATGATTTAACTGATGACCAAATTCATAGTGAGGTGTCATCCAAGTTCGTTGGTTGGTTCGCGCAACATGTAAGACCCGTATACCAAGTGTTTTTAAGCCTATTTGCTTCTAACTCCCGTCAATATGGTAACAATGACCTACTTCTTATGTTGTACATAGATACAAGACCCTAACAACCATATTGAAGATTCTTTACTCCAAGCCCTTTCTTGGGGGCCGGTGAAGACTGTTAAAAAATGGCCTATTTACTACGTAAATGGCTACAAGTTTAATATTCTTCAATGGAGTGAAGGGATGCGCACCCATAACTACGGGGTTTGTGTTAAAGGCACCGCCAGTCAGTTGGAAGAAGACTTTTATGGAGTGCTGACGGAGATTGTTGAAGTTTCATTCTCTCGACGACTAAGAAGAGATATTGTTCTATTCAAATGTGATTGGTTCGACAACACAATCGGTGTTGGAACAAAGGTTGACAACAACTACGGCTTAGTTGAGGTCAAGAAGAATGGTTGATATAAAGGGTTTGATCCCTTCATTTTTGCCCAACAAGCTGAGCAGGTTTATTACACCGACTTCCCGGGAGGACATCGGGACTGGTATGCAGTAATCAAGGCCAAGGCCCAAAGTCAGATCACTGACAATGTCTCCGAGGAGGTCGATGACGCTTATCAGCTTGCACCACACGAGCTCAACGATGCCAATTTGTTGTTCAACATTGATCCAGTCATAATGGATGAGACACTCGCCACTACGGGGGTGAACACATTGACAAAGACCTTGTCTCTCGATCAAAACGGTCTAGGGCTGATTTGGATACTGATGAACTTGTTCAAACAGATAACCACAGTGACACTGAAACTGAGGGGGAATTTGAAACTGAAACAGACACAGAGTATGTAGTTGTTAAACATATATACATAGGTTTATATATATCCTGAGACTAACCTTTCTTTTCATGATTTTATCCACAGATGACGGGACGTCGACTGCCCTTCAGTAGGGGTGGTGGGTCCAGGACCCCGGCTTCCCGTCTGGGGACTCCTACCCCAGGGCAGGAGACCACTCCATCACCACCACAGCGGACCACTCCATCACCACTACAACAGACCACTCCATCACCACCACCACAGCAGACCACTCCATCACCACTACAGCAGACCACTCCATCACCACCACCACAGCAGACCACCCCATCACCCCCACAGCTGACCACCCCAGAGCAGACTCCTGGAGTTGGTGGCTTGGAGGACCATGGCCATCAGGCGACCCCACCTCCGGCATCCCCTCTGCCCATGTTGGTACCCGTGCCGGCCGGAGACGAGTAAGTGACTAAATTTCATATACTTTTATGTTATTTGTATGATACTTTATATTAGGGTTTAGTGGAAAGACTTGTTGGTTTATTGGATGTTATTTTAATTAGTACTTGTATAGATTGAATTGTACTGGGCACTCTTCTGTTTGTAACAGGGTAACTATTTAAACTTGGAAATGTTACATTTATAGGGGAGACTCTGCCAAAATTTTGGGTGTCTCCCTAGATTGTGTGTTGTTTTACTCCTAACATAATTGTTGTCATTACAGCTTTGTTGATAGTAGTCGCACTACCAAAGCGATTGCTAAGGTTTTGAAGGCCCAGTGGGATGGTCCATATATATCTTGGACAGATGCTGGGAAGGTTGTGCAAGATAGGTGGTTTGACACCTTCTCGGTAAGTTCCTAGCTCATTTATTGTGACTTGATTTGTAAAATAGACCTGTTATTAATTTTGATTTCTCAATTCATTTTACAGTGTGATTACCAGTGGGCTGAGGGTATGATTGATGAGATTAGGAAGGTCTTTGCCACAAAGACCTCCAAAATCATCAAGAGTACCCTTTGGAAGGTGAGGGACAAGGGTGAGCGCCCTCGTTGGATCCCGGAGGACCATTGGGACGGGATGGTCCAGAAGTGGGGCGGGGTCCCATTCCAGCAGGCGAATGCTCGGAATAGGGCCAACAGAGCCGCCGATGCTGCAGCCTCGGTTTACACTGGGGGTAGCATTTCAACCCTCGAGCACAAGAAAAGATTTGTAAGTATATTTATGTTAAACATTTCTATTATGATTCGTCTTACATGTTTACAAATAATAATCTCAATGTTTTTTGTCCACTACAGGAGCAGAGGGAGCACCGGGAGCCTTCTTTGTTTGAGGTCATGCAAATGACCAAGAAGAACAAAGCCAGTGCATGGGTAAACCAGAAGACTACGGATCTAGCGGTATTTACTTTTAACTAACACATGCTTATAATTTACAAATCAGCTTACTAATCCTATCGTTGTTTTTGAATTTATAGGAGGCGTATCAGGCCAGGAGGGCTGAGAAGGAGGCGGACCTGGTGGCTTCCACTCCTGAAGGGGAGGTTCCTCCCACCCTATCTTGTTCTGACGACAACGCCATCTATATGGAGGCTGTTGGCGGTGTGAACAAGAAAGGGAGGGTGTTTGGATTGGGTGGCGTCGGCACGCAGCTGGCAAAAAAGGGGAAGACCCCTTCCTCTTCGTCTTCCTCTGGTCTTCCGACTGAGGTCGTTCAGGTAATTCAAAACCTGAACGATGAGCTACAGGAAGAGCGACGTCAGAGGCAGTTGCTGTTGGAGCGGCACGAGGCGGACCGACAGAAGGCCGAGGCGGACCGACAGCGGGCCGAGGAGCAGCACGCCGAGACTCGTCGGCAACTTGCTCAGCAGCAGGAGCTACTGATGCAGTTGATGGCGAGGCTACCTCCCCCCACTTCCCAGGCGCCCCCACCACCACCCCAGGATCCCCCACCACCTTGATTGTAGTTCTTTTATTTATACACATTGTATATTTGATTTTTAGTTATGTTATATTTTCATTCAGTATTTATTTTGTCATTCTTTATTTATTATGTCAATATTTCTTGGTAATTACATTCAAATCACAAAGCCTTATTCTACCTATCATTAATAATTCAACCTATTTGATAAATTAATTTAATCTATTATTTTGTTTTTAATAATAATTTATTACTTTAAAAAAATTATTTTAATTTAATTATAAAATTTTATCAGCCAATACAAAATACAAAATATTAAGATATTTTTAAAGTTAAATTAACAAAACCAGTCAATATTGAATCAATTTTAAAAAAATTTAAAAATTCCCGTTAGCGACGGTCCACGTCCGTCGCTGGATTATTAACACTAGCGACGGACGTCGTGGTCGCTGTATCACAACAACTAGCGACGGAATGTTGTGGTCGCTGTATCACAACAACTAGCGACGGATGTTGTGGTCGTTGTATTATTAGAAACAGCGACGGCCAAGGGTGGTCGCTACATGAGTATCTATAGCGACGGCATAGGGTGGTCGCTGGTGGCTGTTAGTAGCGACGGGGTTTCGAGGTCGCTGTATGGCAACACTTAGCGACGGCTGGAGTTATTGGGGCAGAGACGATTTCAGCGACGGCCTTATGCCGTCAATATAGTAGCGACGGCAAGTATGTGGTCGCTGATGTGTTTTCGACGAGGGTTTTAGCGACGTCCTCTTTCCCGTCTGCGATGCCGTCGCTAATGGTTTTAGCGACGGCCATTCCATGGATTAGCGACCAATTCCTTCCGTCGCTAACAGGTGTTTTTTTAGTGGTGTCTATTATATATTTTTTTCGATTAACCATGTCTTGTTTGTTCTTCATCATCTTTAAATATTTTTTATATAATATCATTATAATTAATAATCTTTCAAAACATATTGTTATCCATTTAAGTTTAACAAATTCTTATCAAGATGGTGGAGTTGATTTGTTGCCGAAAATATTTTTACTATGTATAGCAGCAAACTGTGTATCTATTAAAAAAACTTCGTAGAGCCTTGTAAATTTGATGATAAAAAAGGTTTCCGCAGCCGGGATTCGAACTCAGAATTCATCATCAGAATTTACCTAGTGTGCTACTGCGAATTTGGATATAGATTGCTAGATAAATGTTATATATAAATGACATCTCTGATCCCGTCCTTTCTTACTTTCTGATCTCTCTTCTGAGTTTTACGTTACATATCTACTAGTTTAATAAAATGTCACCATAAACCATTATTTTTTTTTTATATGAAATTTCTTCTACATATTTGTATATATAAGACAATACTAGTTACCTTTCCATCCTATTTTTTTACTTCGTATTATTTTCGTTTTCCTTTCTAATGAAAACAAAAAGACAATTAATGGTAGGAAGCAAAACACACCCTCATTTGATAGGAAAAGAAACTTGAAAACCATGTAGGAAGAAAAGAGGATGAAAAAATGGCTAATAAGAAAGTTTTTAGCTCTAGTGCTTCCATAAAAATGTATGTAGAAAACCCCATGAAAATAAAAATTTCAAATGTAGAAGACGAAGAAAGTTATGTTTTAATAAAAATAAAAAACCTCAATGCAACTAAATTGAAGATAAGAAATAAATTACGTGTTCATAAACTAAATCGCATACCATTATCCCCCTTCAATTTCCAATACTTCTGACTCAATAAAAGGAAACTTAGAGTGGAAAAATTGCGTTTGATTTAAAAGAATGTATAAAAATAAAGGGAAGCTGAAAAGAAGAAACTGATAACCAAATAAAAGAGTATTAGCAAACTAATCACCATAAAGAAATGAAAAGAGGAAGTGATTTATTAGGGAATACTGCACAGAAAACGGTCTAAAACATTAGAATAAGGACATTAAACCAATGATAATGTATATGAACACCTATTTCAGCCCATCCGCAAATGAAAAGAATTTAAAAAAAAAAGGGTTGACTCGGAAATGATCATTTCCGAGTGGAAGGACTCGGAACATATCAAATCCGAGTGGAGTATGCCACTGTTGAAGAGAATTTCGAGTAGAACTACTCAGAAATGATCAAAACCGAGTGGAACTACTCAGAATGGAGCAAATCCGAGTAGAACTACTCAGAAATGATCAAAACCGAGTGAAACTACTCAGAATGGAGCAAATCCGAGTAGAACTACTCAGAAATGATCAAAAACCGAGTAATAATGAAGCATTTCCGAATGGAATAGGCTCCTGTTGGGGAATCCGAGCGGAATGACACATACATGATCAAATCTGAGTAGAATTACTCAGAATGAATCAATTCCGAGTGGAAAGCTTCCCTGTCAGAGCCATTCCGAGTGAAGAAATTCAAATTTCTAATTCTGAGTGTGAAGAAGTTTATTTCTGAGCCATTTCTGACCAATTCCGAGTCAATCTTCACTCATCCGAATCCCTTTCTTTTTCACCCAGATTCCGAGTCCTCCTTTACCCATTTCCGAGTCATTTTTACGGGTTTCCGAGTCATCATTCTCTCAAGTCAGTTCTTGGTCAATCTTCGTTCATTTCTGACCAATTCCGAGCCAGTCTTCAAGTTGGAACCGAGTGACACTATAGTCGGTCATCCCTCTTCAAATCAATTCCGTGTTATCCTTCTTCAAACAATCAATTCCGAGCCCATTTTCACCCAAATCTGACTCACCACCCTCACACAGATTCTGAGTCCACCTTTACAATCAACTTCCGAGTCTTTCTCTTAGATTTTCAATCGGTTCCGAGTCATTTTATACTCGGATTGTGGAGAGGAAGTGAAGGCCAACCCCTTTTCCACTCGGATTTGACTCCTAATGTGGAGGAATGCTGACTGAGAGGGTGATCCGAGTGATTTTCACTCGGATTCCCCCATTTTTTACTCGGATTACTACATTTTCACTCGGATTTACACCATCCTCACTCGGATTTGACTCCCAGTATGGATGAATACTGATTGGAAGGTTGATCCGAGCCATTCTCACTTGGATTACACCATTTTCTCTCGGATTTCCACTCTCCTCACTCGGATTCACATGCTGACATGGATTCCACCCCCAAAGTGGATCCAGGAATCCCGGAGGTGGTTGGCAGACAGGGGCGGAGGTGGAGGAATTAAAAATTCCCACCAGCCATTGTCCCCCCACTACCCAAACCGAGTGGAAGCCTGAGCTGGCATTCCACTCGGAAGTGGAAGCCTGAGCTGGCATTCCACTCGGGCCAGCCTATAAATAGGCAAGGGGGAGGACAGCTGAAGGAAGGCATTCAGAGGAGGAAACTCTGCCAAAATCCTTCGTGCTCTCTTCTCTCTCACACCAACTCTTCTCTTCTTCTCCTTCCATCATCCCTCACCATTGCTGCCCACAATCCTTCCATCCTCCACTCCTCTCCTATTCCAATCCGTCCACACTCCCACTCAACAGCACCTCATTCCTAATCGCATCACCTTCCCACTCCCTCTAACCCCATCTTCCCTCTCGGACCAGCGTTCCTGCACCATCATCACTCAGTTTTTGCTTAACTTTCACTCGGTAATCCTCTTTTCACTAGGATTTAGTATTTTGCACTCGGTTTCTCTTATTTCCATTCAGATCCTCACTGTTTCATTTGGATTTACTATTATTTTCACTCAGATCCTTACTGTTTCACTCGGATTTACTATTTTGCACTCGGTTTCCCTTATTTTTACTCAGATTTTCACTGTTTCACTCAAATTTTCACTGTTTCACTCAAATTTTCACTGTTTCGCTCAAATTTTCACTGTTTCACTTAGATTGTCACTGTTTTACTCAAATTTTTACTGTTTCACTTGGTTTTCCCTGTTTTCACTCAGATTTTTCATTTTTTCACTCGGATTTTTCATTTTTTCACTCGGTTTTCTTATTTTTCACTCGGTTTTCTTATTCTTCACTCGTTTTTTTCATTTTTTGCACTCGTTTTCCTCTCCCATTCAGTTTTTTTTTATATATTCATTTTTCTTAATCAGTGTCGTACGGAAAATACTTCCGTCTACACAGTCTCTATAAGATCCGTGCACGTGCGAAGCACTTCGCCTTGTATGGATTCTTCACTAAAATGATGCCTATCAATATCTTCCTAATCTTTTCCTAAAAAAAAACATTTAAAGAACTACGTGACCCTGATTTCTCGAAAGCTCGAGAATACGTAGGAGCGGGAAACAGTTCCTGTCGGGCCCATCTTTCTTTATTTAATTTTTAGAGTTACCTTTTTGTCTTGCTATCAAAAGGAGGAGCGAGATTAATTTGGACGAGACATCCTGTTAATCTCATATTTTTAATATCTCTTTAAAGAAAAAAGAAGGAGCGAGATTAATTTGGACGAGACGTCTTGTTAATCTCATATTTTGTAGTATTTCTTTAAAAGGAGGAGCGAGATTAATTTGGATGAGACGTCCTGTTGATCTCATGTAAATATTTTGTGTTGATTTTTGTTTATTTTTTTGTTTATTTTGTCATTCCGTACATTTTTATTTTCATGAAGAAGTTAAAATAATTATTGGGCTAATTATAATGCGCGCTATCAAATTGAGGTAACCGTTTTTATAACGGACAGTCGTGAGGTGCTAATACCTTCCTCACCTGTAATCAGACTCCCGAATCATGGAATTTCATTTTTTATAACCAGTGCTTTAACAAAAGGTTTTTCCAGTATTTTATCCTAAAAAGATATTGGTGGCGACTCCCTGTTTATTTTTAAAATCGTTTCGAGGGTCGGCCGTGCCGCCGCGATCCCGGTCGCGACAGATGGCGACTCCACTGGGGGACTTAGAGAGTCAAGCCAGTCAATTTGATAGCGCATGTTTTAATTAGCATATTAATTATTTAACTTCTTCTTTTATTTTATTTCCTTGTCAATGTTTAGTTCCTGTTTTGTTTATATTCTATCATTTATGTTCTGTAAATGTCTGTATGATCATTGAACCCTAGGGTAGTCGACTTTATTTTGTTGCTCTGTGTTTGTTCTATGTGCAGGATGAGTAAGGTACAGGTATTGAATGCCTCTTTCAAACACTACACTCACAATTTGCATACACTTTTGAGTGGGACCCTATACCCGGGCCCAAATAAGCTTAAGATTAGGAGAGGTTGATAGCGGAGCCATTTGGGATGTACTTCCTGTCTGGTTACTGTGAGAACCTCAGCTAGAGTTCGACTTATTCATGGTGCTCACACTTAGTATACTTCTTACTATTTGTGATCAACATCATGAATAGGATCTTGGCTCTAGTGACCTTTAGAAGTTTTAGAACAAGCCACCTAATGCGAGGTATCACTGATAGATGAACTTTAGAACCATTAGGAGACCTCCAGAAAAACCTGACTTAAGACACAAAGGGGCATACTTTACTTATACCTTTCCTCATTCTCGCTTTCTTTTATGATCCAAATTAGAGAGGACCGCTTACCCATTTAGTGGATTACTTCTTCCAAAATAACATATTTTTAACCCGTGATCCTTTAATGGGCAAGTAGTCCTTTCCTTTTATGCACAAGTCTTTGGGATTTGAGTTACGGATGTTTTAAATAAAAAAAAAGGGGTATAAAAAAAAATCGAAAAAAATCAATTTTTTTTATTGACAATGATCAGAAAATCCGTAACTCACATGACCCTTGATTTGTCATAAGTTTTGTCAAATCGAAACTTCCCTGAATACAAAAATATTTTCAAAGTTACTAGGGGAGTATCGATTTGTAAAACACGTCAGTTCTAGTGACTGATTTTCTTATTTCTCATGTTCTCGCAGGAAGCTATCAAGAGCTTAGCCAGTACCTCTGAGTGAAAGTATGGAAATTAACATGAGATCAGATAGTTGTGGTACAAATATACCTGAGTTGAAAAAATTACTGCATGTTAAGGCTAGGAAGGTTGATACAACCAGTCTGCAAGCATTAGGCAAGAAATTGGATATGAATCAGAAAATGTTTTTTTCAAGGAAATATGGAAGGATCCTAAAGTTGCTAGAAGTGGAAGTACAAGTCGAAGCAATTACTGCTTTGATTCAGTTTTATAACCCACCTATCCGTTGTTTCACTTTCCAAGACTTTCAATTAGCTCCGTCTGTTGAGGAGTTCGAACAGATTCTGGGGATGCCACTAGAGGGACAAATGCCTTACCGCCACCTTGGACGCCATGCGAATGTTCTTACCATCGCTGATATCCTAAGGATTAATCCGGAAGTCTTAAGAAGTAAGCAGCTAAATAGAAATCAAGTCCTGGGGTTTGATCGGGAATATTTTGAGAGCCACATGCACTTGCTGGCTGAGAAGGGAGATTGGGAAGCCTTCATGGATACTTTGGCTTTAACCATTTATGGTGTTATCTTGTTCCCCAACATTGACAATTACATAGACTATGATGCCATTGGCATTTTCCTTGCCCGTAAATTCAAGTCTGAAAATCCTGTCACTGCTATCTTGGCAAATATATATTGCACCATGGACTTCTACTGTACACAAGGTGGAAAGAGAATCATTTGTTGTCTACCTGCTCTGTATGTGTGGCTGACGTCACATGTTTTCCACCAAGTCGGCAAAGTTGAATGTCCTATTTCTGATCTGAAATTATGCCAGTTAGTAACAAAAAATGGGCGTGAATGGGCCAATCACCTGATGGGGCTCACAACTAACAAAGTAAGGTGGTATCCACAATGGTTGAAGGTTGACACCATTATTCATCATTGTGGAAGCTACCCGAACGTTCCTCTTATGGGCACACAAGGATGCATAAACTACAACCCTGTCATAGCCAAACGTCAGTTAGCTTATCCATTGCTCGGGCCGCCAGATGAAGAGTCACTTACTCCTTTTGTTCTTCACTACTCAAAAGGAGATTGTACCTCGGTTATTCGAGATGTAGCAAACACATAGAAGATGATCCACAGGCAAGGAAAAGAACTAGGAGCTCGAAGCCATGCCGTGAAGGACGAATACTACCAATGGATCCTGAATAGGGTTTCCATTGTCAAGATGCCTTTCAGAAGTCCTTCCTATCTCCCGACAAAAGCACCTGTTCCCTCACCTACCCTTGAAAAGGAAGCCATGGAAGCCATGATAAAGGAGTTAATTGCAAAAAATAAGAAGCTAGAGAAAGACTTGCTAAAGTCTCAACAAGAATGCGCCCTTCAGAAAAGGGAGAACTTAGAAAGCAAGCAAACCATCAAGGAGATTGGAAAAAAATAGAAAATTGAAAGGGATTACTTAAGGAAGCAAAGTCAATGCCTCCGAACAGCTAATACCCAACTGAGGATGAAGAGCAAGCAAAGGGATACTATGTTGGCTGACAAGCAACTCTTGAGAGATATGTTGGAAAAAGCCAAAGAGAATGAGCAAATTGCCTTGGTACAAAAAGAGCTCCTACAATTGCAAGTTGGCCAATTAGAGCATCAGCTTAATGAGGTGCTAGAAGCTTGCCAGCAAGAGATAAACGGCGAGTGACAGCACGCGATAGATACTGAGCAAGAATGTCGTGAGGCTATCCGTATTTTGAAAACTGAAATGACACAACAAGATGAAGTTATTCATTCATGGATGAACCGCTTCGCCCACTTGGCACATTTGGCTAATGGAGTTCTGGAAGACCTCCCGCTCCTGCTTAAGCAAGATGAGGGGATGGTTAACCCTCTTAGTACCCCAAAAGAAATTGTAAACTTCCTTGATTACTGTAGAGAAAGGATTTGTAAAATGAGGGCCATGATTGCCCGAGCTAGGAATGGCTGATTTACTTTTCTTGCATAAAAAAGATTGGCAGCAGTAATGTACTTTGAAATTCAGAAAGAAGGATTCTTTTGTCTCCACAACTATCTTATGTTAATTTCCATTTATCACATACTTATTATTCTTGAATATGACATTCTGAGAAATGGTTGGAGGATACTGGCCGAGTTCCGCGATAGCTTTGTGCACCATACTGTTTATTTTTCTTTTACCATTTTTATTTAATGCTTTCTTTTTTAACAATTTCGTGTTTTCACTTACAATAGACACTACGGGTAAACATCCTTATCCGACCCGACCCAAACGAGACTCATGGCCGAAGCAGAAATCAGGGATGAAGATTTCAGAAACGAGTTCAACCAGCTAAAGGAACAGGTAGCCGAGTTGACCAAGCTTCTGGAAAAGAGAATCACAGAAGGGGATTCCTCTGCGGGTATTGAGAACACCCAGCAGCAGCCTGCCACTGTACCACCCCCCTTGGTTCCGACCCAGCAAGAACCCAAGTACCAAACACAATGACACCCCCTGTCACCATTCATGTTGGAAGACCTAACCCTGTCATTGAGACCCAGCTACCTTACGGCCAGTCTTATGCACAGCATACATTTGTCGGTCCTGACGGTAACCCAGTACCTTTTCCACTTTATGGCCTTCCACCAGGATACTATCCCCCGCTCGCTAACCAAGACGCCCATGACCAGCAAGCGATGAATCCTCACGCTTCATACCCTACCCAGCCAAATATACCATCACTCCACCAAACCCAAAACACGCAAGCTCATGACCCACAAATTTACCAAACCCAAAACACGCAAGCCCATGACCCACAAACTCACCAAACTCAAAATATACAAGCCCCGATGACCCAGCCGACCTACAACACACAAGCCCAAAATACACGAGCCCAGGTGACCCAACCGAATTATGTTGTACAGACTATGGCCCAACCCCAAGGTCCTTCACCAAATACAGGCCTAACAAACCAGTCCCATGCTTTGCCTCCGTTCAACCAGCCACTCGGTTATCCGTATGGATACGAAACCCCCTATGGGACCAATCTCCAAGATGCAACCCGCATGGTCGCAGCTCCTCGAAAGGAAAAGATAGAAATCTTAGAAGAGCGTTTGAGGATGATGGAAGGCTCTGGAGGTTTTGGACTAATAGATGCTTCGGAGCTATGTTTAGTCACAGATGTTGTCTTCCCACCCAAATTCAAGATGCCAGACTTTGATAAGTATCGGGGAATGACTTGTCCAAAGAACCATCTCACGATGTACTGTCGAAAGATGGCATCTTACTCTTCTAATGACCAACTCTTGATCCACTGCTTCCAAGATAGTCTAGCAGGGGCCGCTCTTACATGGTATGCTCACCTTGATCAGAACCATATCCGTTGTTGGAAGGACCTAGCAGATGCCTTCCTTAGACAATACAAGTATAACATGGATATGGCACCCAATAGGGTTCATTTACAAAACATGATGAAAAAGGACAGTGAAACATTCAAGGAATATGCCCAACGATGGAGAGAGACAGCGGCACAAGTGGATCCCCCATTGTCGGAAAAAGAAATAGTCGCGATGTTTATTGATACGCTCCCATCACCTTTCTACGGCAAGATGATTAGTAGTGTTTCATCCAACTTCTCCGACATTGTGACTATCGGGGAAAGAGTGGAAAGCAGAATACGAACAGGAAAGATCATTCAGGGCTCATCTGGGGCAAGCATGACAAGAAGGCTGGCGCCTGGGAAAAGGGATGGAGAAACTAATTCCATCTCTTCTAATCAAAAGACGCCTTCGCCAAGACCATTCTTTCCTACTACGATTCAAGCTCCCAATCCTTATGTGGCCGCTACCACTCAGAGCCCGACAGCTTATACTCCCCACTTCCGTCCACCCATGGTAAGAGCGCCAGTACCGCAACCCGTGCCATACCATCACCCGCAACAAGTGACTCGACCACCCAATCATAATCAAAACACAAGAAATTCCAACAATGAACGCTCCCCTGTGCAGTTCGATCCAATTCCTATAACATATACCGAACTTTTTCCAATCCTCGTTCAGAAAGGTCTGGTAGCTCCATCCCCTATGAGGCCGTTGCAACCTTCTTACCCAAGGGGATATGACCCAAACGCTCATTGTGATTACCATGCTGGGGCACCAGGGCATTCCACAGAAAATTGCCTGGCTTTGAAATATAAAGTAAGGGATTTGATCAAAGCCGACTGGATTAACTTTAAGGAAGGTAGCCCAAATGTTGCCACAAATCCCCTGCCCAACCATGGAAATTCAGAGGTCAACACCTTGGAAAATGATGAGGAGTGTGTTAAGAATGTTGCTGACATAAGAATGCCATTAAGGGTAGTTCATTCCCTTTTGCTTGAAAGGGGATTAATTGAAGGAACCTGGAGTGTGAAACATGATTGCGAACAGACTGCCGAACATCAAGGTTTCTGTGAGGTCCTTCAAAGCCTTATGGACAGCTATATTGTGCAGGTCTGTAAACGCCGTGGAGATGAGGTCGACATGATCGAGGAACAAACAGGGGCACGGATCCCTAAGCCCTTGACAATTTTTTACACCAGGAACCCCCAAGCAGCTCCTGTTTCTGTACAACCAACCATCACTATTCAAGCACCCACCCCGTTTGCGTTCAAAGATTCTCGGGCTGTCCCTTGGAAGTACAACGCAGATGTGATCGTTGCAAGCCCGGCAACAGGTGACCCGTCTCCTTCGTCCGTCACAAATATTGTTGGGGTAGGAGGTATAACCCGAAGTGGAAGAGTATACACCCCTCCAGAGTCGAAGAGGGATCAGGTTACCGGAAATGCCAAGGTGGACAAAGAAGGGGCCAATGGTGAAATCAAAAGGGCCGTGACTGATGAAGAAGCCCATGAATTCTTAAGGTTTATTCGCCAGAGCGAATATCAAGTGCTTGACCAACTGACCCATACTCCTGCAAAAATCTCCTTGTTGTCATTGCTGATGAACTCTGAGCCACATCGGAAGATGTTGATGAAGGTCCTGAATGAGGCTCATGTCAGTCATGACATTCCCGTTGATAAGTTTCAAGGAATAGTGGGGCACATTGTTGCAGATAACTATCTGACCTTCACTGACGACGAAATACCAACAGAGGGGATTGGGCACAACAAGGCTCTCCATATCTCCGTAAAATGCCGAGATTACATCTTAGCAAAAGTACTTATTGACAATGGGTCGTCCCTCAATGTCATGCCAAAGTCTACATTGGCCAAATTACCATTTGATGGGACTTTTATGAAGCCAAGTGCCACGATAGTACGAGCTTTTTGATGGAACTCGGAGGGAGGTTATGGGTGAGATTGAGCTGCCCATACAGGTTGGGCCATGCACGTTCCAGATCCTTTTTCAAGTCATGGATATCTCACCTGCCTATAGTTGTTTATTAGGCAGGCCGTGGATCCATTCTGTTGGAGTGGTGCCCTCTACCCTACACCAAAAATTAAAATTCATAATTGACAACAAGCTGATAATTGTTTCTGGTGAGGAAGACCTTCTGGTCAGCAAACCTCTGTCAACCCCTTACATCGAGGCAGCAGAAGAGGCCCTTGAAACTTCTTTCCAAGCATTAGAGATAGCAAACGCTACCTATGTAGAGGAAGGAGCCACAATGGCAAAAGTTTACATGCCAAGTGCATCTTTAATGATGGCAAAGATTATGCTGCGTGGAGGGTATAAACCTGGAAGAGGGCTAGGACGTGCTTTGAATGGAGAAATTGAACCAATACGCCTGCTTGTTAACAGAAATGGTTTTGGATTAGGATACCGGCCCACGGCTGCCGACAGAAAAAGGGTAGAGGAAGCGAAGAGAGAAAAAAGGGCTGCTCGTCTTACCGGCAGAGATCCTCATACTGCAAGAGTCCCCATCTGTGATCTCTACCAGAGCTTTCGGAGCACCGGACTGATGCCTCCAGACCAAGTCGCTGTCATTGAAGAAAACCCTTGTGATAGTGTTGATTTTGTGATTGCTTGTCCATCAGGCCAAGAACTTCATAACTGGGAGGCCATCGAGCTCCCCACGACTTTGAATGTTTTGCCAAAGTAATTTGTTTATGCTTTAAGTACTTATTCGTCCCTCTGCTCTGCCTAAAGCTTTGGGACCCTTCCATGTAATAAAGGCGAAAAAACTTGTTTTTATCATTTTTATCAATAAACGCGTATCGTAATTCAAAAAAAAACTCTTCGTGTATCCCTTATCCTTGTTTTAAACCCTTCTTTTTACTCGCTTGTTCTTTCTTTTTATTTGCCATATCACACTAAATTGCAGATCCGAAAGTGACTCCCTTGAGGAGAGTGAGGTCGCAATCCCGTTTCCCGACTTCGATCACCCAGTTGATTACGCTGATGAGGAAGGTGGGGAAGATTGTGAACCACCGCCTGAAATGACAAGGTTGTTAGAGCAAGAGGATGAAGGGATTCAACCCTACCTAGACATAGTTGAGGTCATTAATTTGGGGAATGAAGAAAATAAGAAGGAAGTCAAGATCGGCACTACCCTAAGCAGAGAACAAAGAGAAGATTTAATCAAATTGTTAATGGAATTTTGTGATGTCTTTGCCTGGTCTTATCAAGATATGCCTGGGCTCGATGCTAGCATTGTCGAGCATAGACTACCCTTGAAACCTGAATGCCCACCAATAAAGCAGAAATTACGCCAAATGAAGCCAGAAATGCTTTTAAAGATCAAAGAGGAGGTTAAGAAGCAATTTGATGCTGGGTTCCTAGCTGTGGCAAAATACCCTCAGTGGGTAGCCAACATTGTCCCTGTCCCTAAAAAGGATGGAAAGGTACGGATGTGTGTGGACTACCGAGATTTGAATAGGGCTAGTCCCAAGGATGATTTTCCCCTACCACAGATCGATGTTTTGGTTGATAATACAGCTCAGCATTCCATTTTCTCCTTCATGGATGGTTTCTCGGGGTATAATCAAATTAAGATGGCACCTGAAGACATGGAGAAGACCACGTTTATTACTCTATGGGGTACATTTTGTTATAAGGTGATGTCCTTTGGGTTGAAAAATGCTGGGGCAACTTATCAGAGAGCAATGGTGACTCTTTTCCATGATATGATGCACAAGGAAATAGAAGTCTACGTGGATGACATCATTGCCAAGTCTAGAACAGATGAAGAGCACATTAGCGATCTAAGGAAGCTTTTTGAACGATTGAGAAAGTTCAAGCTAAGATTGAACCCCGCCAAGTGCACGTTCGGTGCAAGGTCGGGCAAGCTGCTAGGATTTATAGTAAGTGAAAGGGGGATAGAGGTTGATCCCGACAAAGTTAAGGCGATTCTTGAGATGCCTCCTCCCCGTATAGAAAGAGAGGTCCGAGGATTTTTGGGAAGGCTCAATTATATCGCCAGATTTATTTCACAATTGACGGCAACTTGTGAACCCATCTTCAAGTTACTCCGCAAGAATCAACCGGGGCGATGGGATGAGAACTGTCAAGCAGCTTTCGAAAAGATTAAGCAGTACCTACAAGAACCACCAATTTTGGTGCCCCCAACCCCAGGAAGGTCACTTATATTGTATCTGACTGTATTGAACGAATCCATGGGCTGCGTGTTGGGACAACACGATGAAACTGGAAAGAAGGAACATGCTATCTACTACTTAAGCAAGAAGTTCACTGATTGTGAAATGAGGTACTCCGCTTTAGAGCGGACTTGTTGTGCGTTAGCATGGGCCGCTAAGCGCCTAAGGCAGTACATGTTGAGTCACACCACTTGGCTAATTTCTAAAATGGACCCCGTCAAGTACATTTTTGAAAAACCTGCTCTGACTAGAAGGATCGCTCACTGGCAAGTGCTGTTAACTGAGTACGACATAATATATGTCACTCAAAAAGCTATAAGAGGAAGTTCCCTGGCTGATTACTTGGCACACCAACCCATCAATGATTATCAGCCGATGCAATTTAACTTTCCAGATGAAGATATCATGACATTATTCAATGAAGAAGGTGGTCAAAAGGAGAAATAGACCCTGAGATTTGACGGAGCTTCTAATGCATTAGGGCACAGAATTGGGGCTATCTTGATTTCACCCGATAAGGAATTTATCCCTATCTGCGCCAGATTGTGTTTTGACTGTACCAATAATATTGCTGAATATGAGGCATGCTCATTAGGAATCCAAGCAGCGTTGGATGCAAAAGTAAAGTTGTTAGAAGTTTATGGGGACTCTGCTTTGGTTATTCACCAATTAAAATGCGAGTGGGAGACTAGGGACAGTAAATTGATTCCTTATTATGATCACATCAAGGAAATGATCAAGGAGTTTGACGAGATCTCTTTTCATCACGTTCTCCGGGATGACAATCAAATGGCTGATGCTTTGGCTACCCTTGCCTTAATGTTCAAAGTAAGTAGTGACTACGATATGCCTCTCATCGAAGTAAAGAAGCACTGTGAGCCTGCATACTGTCAAATGATGGAAAAGGAGTCTGATGGGAAACCTTGGTACCATGATGTTAAGAGATATATCCAGAGTCAAGAATACCCCGAGGGTGCTATAGAAAATGATAAGAAGACCCTAAGGCGACTCGCCATGGGTTTCTTCTTAAATAGGGATGTGCTTTACAAAAGAAACTATGACTCTGTCCTTCTTCGCTGTGTTGATGCTGATGAGGCAAACGAAATCATGAAGGATGTTCATGAAGGATCTTTTGGGACTCACGCTAATGCACATGCCATGTCTAGAAAGATTTTGAGGGCTGGTTATTACTGGATGACCATGGAAGCGGATTGCTTCACGTATGTCCGAAAATGTCACAAATGTCAGATATACGCTGACCATATTCATGCACCCCCGTTATCCCTAAATGTCTTGACGGCACTATGGCCCTTCTCAATGTAGGGCATGGATATCATTGGACCCATCGAGCCAAAAGCTTCAAACGATCATTGTTTCATCTTGGTCGCCATCGACTATTTCACCAAATGGGTAGAAGCAGCTTCATATACCAGTGTAACAAGGAGTATTGTGGTCAAATTCATCAAGCGAGAACTGATATGCCGATATGGCCTACCAAATCAGATCATTACTGACAATGGTATGAATTTGAATAACAAAATGATGAAGGAACTCTGCGAAAGCTTCAAGATTGACCATTAGAATTCCTCTCCTTATCGACCTAAAATGAATGGGGCGGTTGAGGCGGCCAATAAGAACATCAAGAAGATAGTGCAGAAAATGGTAGTCACCTACAGAGATTGGAGCGAGATGCTCCCTTTCGCTCTGCATGGGTATCGCACCTCGGTTCGAACCTCGACAGGGGCAACCCCGTTCTCCCTCGTATATGGAATGGAAGCAGTTTTGCCTTTTAAAGTAGAAATCCCGTCCCTTCGGGTAATGATGGAAGCAAAATTAGAAGAGGCTGAGTGGGTTCAAGCTCGACATGACCAATTAAACTTGATTGATGGAAAAAGATTAACTTCCCTCTGTCATGGTCAGTTGTATCAGAGGCGTATGAAACGAGCATTCGAGAAGAAAGTACGGCCTCGACAGTTTCAAGAAAGAGACCTGGTACTCAAGAAAATTTTACCAATTCAAAAGGACAATCGAGGCAAATGGACTCCTAATTATGAAGGACCATATGTTGTGAAGAGGGCTTTTTCTAGAGGAGCCTTAATACTCACTAATATGGATGGCCAGGATTTGTCAATGCCTGTAAACACAGATGCAGTGAAAAAATACTATGCTTAGGGAGGAGATGTCAGAGCAAATAAAAAAACAAAAAAACAAAAAAACAAAAAAAACAAAAAAATAATAAAATAAAGAAAACAAAAAAAAGAGAGGAAGAAAAGAAAATTAATGCTCGCTAAGCTGAAAACCTGAAAAGGCGGCTTAGGCAAAAGTTAGAGTGACCCGGTGAGTCGAAAACCCGAAAAGGGCGGCTTAGGCAAAAGTTAGGGTCAAATTTCTGGCAATGCGAATGAGACCTCTGGCTCAAAGAAGTACGAGTCCAAGCTCGTGCACGTGAATCACTGTCGAACTTACCTTTCTAAAAGCAAGGTCGAAGGGTGAACATGAAGTCGTGTTGGGGGTTAAGGCTCTCATCAGTCTCAGAGATTCACTGGAGGATCCATGAATCTTCCCAGTTTTCACTAGTTCTGGACCTATGTGACCTCATTCATTTCATTCATTTTCTTTATTTTTTCTCTGTACTTGTTTAACGTTCATGAATAAAGTTCACTCTCTTCGATACGTGTTATGAATTTGGTTGATTTGATAAAAACATGTATTTTAACAAAATAAAATGGAAGAATGGTAAACATTTAAAGTCGCAAGGGACAAGATGCTCCTGCTACTCAACCTCATCTTAGGTAATCATTGCAGGGACTTGGCCAGGCACGCGCTCCGAAGCTAGGGTCGCCTCATTCATTCTACTTCGTCCATGAGTTGTCGTAAGAGTCGCGGTTTCACAGGACTTACCCGATTTTGAAACTTATCTTTGCGTTACTTACCATTTTTCTACAGGTTATCTCACAGATAGTCATGCCAGGCACTAACACCCCAATCAAGCCCTTCAAATCCCTTCCTTGAATCGCCTGAGTTGGCACTTCTCAAAATTCCTTCCTTAAAACGACAAGGTTGGCACCTTTCAATGTTTTACTCTTTCATCGCCTAAGCAGGCACCTTCAAAGTCTCATCCTCAATTATTAAAGTCCGTGCCTCTTGAAATATCCTCCCCAGTGGAATCATTCGCCAAAGATGGCACTTCTCAGGATCTCTCTCCCTAATGAATCCTAAACTTTCCATCAAGAGGCAGTACCTGAACCACCAAAGTTTTCCCCAGAGGAACTACGCTTCCCAAACAAACTCAACTGGGGCATCTTCCCGAATTCCTTTTGTTATAACCATTCTCCAAGAATCCTTCAATCATGTCAAACTGGGGCATCTCCCCAGATTTATTCCTTTCCAGTCATGAGGCGTTTCTCCAAACTTCTTTCCAACTTGTCAAACTGAGGCATCTCCCTAGATTCCCCCAAAGCTCTTTAGATCATGTCAAACTGGGGCATCTTCCCCAGGTTGTTATCTTTTGTCAACCCAAGGGCGGTACCCCATGCTCCCAGGAAGTTTGACTGGGACATCACCTCGGGTCTCACTCTGTCAAAAGGAAATGTACCCCAAACCTCTTCAACCGCCCTAACTGGGACATCACCCCAGATTCTTCTCCCGGCCTTGAGGTAGTACCCCTAAATCTTCTAATCTTTCCAAAAATTAGGGTATCGTCCCAGACCTTTCCCCCATTTCTTTTCTCTCCCAATCAAAAAGCAGTTCCCTGAATCATCCAAGATAGCTTGAACTGAATCATCCCCAGATTTCTTTCCTTTAGTAAGCCCATCATGCATCCCAAGTGGACCCCAGACTTTTCTTTCAGTCAAGAAGCTGTTCCCCGAGATTCCTTCAATCCTCCTAAATGGGGAAACCTTCCTCAGGTTTCTTCTATTTTCACTTAAGGGGCATTACTCCATCTCAAACTGGGACATCACCCCAGGTTCACCCTATTTCAGTTAAAGAATAATTCCCCAAAAGCCGTCAGCCATGTCAAAATGGGTTAATTCGGATGAGACGTCCTGTTAGCTCCCCCCAATCTTTGTATTTTCTGTCAATTGAGGGTTAACCCCATCCTTTACTTTCTGTCCTCCTATTCAGGCATTCTTTACTTTTTCATTCGCCTATTCTGGCACCATTTACTTTTCTAGCCGCCTATGAAGGCATCCTTTATCTTCCAGCCGCCTATCAAGACATCCTTTATCTTTCCAGCCGCCTATCAAGGCATCCTTTATCTTTCCAGCCGCCTATCAAGGCATCCTTTTACTTTCTAGCCGCCTATTAAGGCATCCTTTATTTTCCAGTCGCCTATCAAGGCATCCTTTATCTTTCCAGCCGCCTATCAAGGCATCCTTTATTTTCCAGCCGCCTATCAAGGCATCCTTTATCTTCCAGCCGCCTATCAAGGCATCCTTTATCTTTCCAGCCGCCTATCAAGGCATCCTTTTACTTTCCAACCGCCTATCAAGGTATCCTTTATTTTCTAGTCGCCTATCAAGGCATACTTTATCTTCCAGTCGCCTATCAAGGCATCCTTTATCTTTCCAGCCGCCTATCAAGGCATCCTTTATCTTCCATCCGCCTATCAAGGCATCCTTTATCTTTCCAGCCGTCTATCAAGGCATCCTTTATCTTTCCAGCCGCCTATCAAGGCATCCTTTTACTTTCCAGCCGCCTATCAAGGCATCCTTTATTTTCCAGTCGCCTATCAAGGCATCCTTTATCTTTCCAGCCGCCTATCAAGGCATCCTTTATTTTCCAGCGGCCTATCAAGGCATCCTTTATCTTCCAGCCACCTATTCAGGCACCATTTACTTTCTTGTCCGCCTATTCAGGCATCCTTCACTTTCCTTCCGCCTGTTCAGGCATCCTTTACTTCCTGTCTGCCTATCCAGGCACATCCTTTACTTCTTGTTCGCCTATTCAGGCACCCTTTACTTTCCTTTCTACCGGGAGTCAACCCCGATCTTCTCACCTCCTGTTAACTGAAAGGCTCAAGTGTCAATTCCTGGGTTTTTCCCTTTCATCTAATACTTTGACAAAGGTGTTCACGTCTTTACTCCCTTTCCATTTCAAAAGCAAGAAGAAACTTCATGCTTTTCTCAAGGAAAAGAAGTAAAGAGGGGCATCTGTGAACACCTATTTCAGCCCATCCGCAAATGAAAAGAATTTTTTTTTTAAAAAAAAAAGGGGTTGACTCGGAAATGATCATTTCCGAGTGGAAGGACTCGGAACATATCAAATCCGAGTGGAATATGCCATTGTTGAAGAGAAATCCGAGTAGAACTACTCAGAAATGATCAAAACCGAGTGGAACTACTCAGAATGGAGCAAATCCGAGTAGAACTACTCAGAAATGATCAAAAACCAAGTAATAATGAAGCATTTCCGAATGGAATAGGCTCCTGTTGGGGAATCCGAGCGGAATGACACATACATGATCAAATCCGAGTAGAATTACTCAGAATGAATCAATTCCGAGTGGAAAGCTTCCCTGTCAGAGCCATTCCGAGTGAAGAAATTCAAATTTCTAATTCTGAGTGTGAAGAAGTTTATTTCCGAGCCATTTCTGACCAATTCCGAGTCAATCTTTACTCATCCGAATCCCTTTCTTTTTCACCCAGATTCCGAGTCCTCCTTTACCCATTTCCGAGTCATTTTTACGGATTTCTGAGTCATCATTCTCTCCAGTCAGTTCTTGGTCAATCTTCGTTCATTTCTGACCAATTCCAAGCCAGTCTTCAAGTTGGAACCGAGTGACACTACAGTCGGTCATCCCTCTTCAAATCAATTCTGTGTTATCCTTCTTCAAACAATCAATTCCGAGCCCATTTTCGCCCAAATCTGGCTCACCACCCTCACACAGATTCCGAGTCCACCTTTACAATCAACTTCCGAGTCTTTCTTTTAGATTTTCAATCGGTTCCGAGTCATTTTATACTCGGATTGTGGAGAGGAAGTGAAGGCCGACCCCTTTTCCACTCGGATTTGACTCCTAATGTGGAGGAATGCTGACTGAGAGGGTGATCCGAGTGATTCTCATTCGGATTCCCCCATTTTTTACTCGGATTACTACATTTTCACTCGGATTTACACCATCCTCACTCGGATTTGACTCCCAGTATGGATGAATACTGATTGGAAGGTTGATCCGAGCCATTCTCACTCGGATTACACCATTTTCTCTCGGATTTCCACTCTCCTCACTCGGATTCATATGCTGACCTGGATTCCACCCCCAAAGTGGATCCAGGAATCCCGGAGGTGGCTGGCAGACAGGGGCGGAGGTGGAGGAATTAAAAATTCCCACCAGCCATTATCCCCCCACTACCCAAACCGAGTGGAAGCCTGAGCTGGCATTCCACTCGGAAGTGGAAGCCTGAGCTGGCATTCCACTCGGGCCAGCCTATAAATAGGCAAGGGGGAGGACAGCTGAAGGAAGGCATTCAGAGGAGGAAACTCTGCCAAAATCCTTCGTGCTCTCTTCTCTCTCACACCAACTCTTCTCTTCTTCTCCTTCCATCATCCCTCACCATTGCTGCCCACAATCCTTCCATCCTCCACTCCTCTCCTATTCCAATCCGTCCACACTCCCACTCAACAGCACCTCATTCCTAATCCCCATCACCTTCCCACTCCCTCTAACCCCATCTTCCCTCTCGGACCAGCGTTCCTGCACCATCATCACTCAGTTTTTGCTCAACTTTCACTCGGTAATCCTCTTTTCACTAGGATTTAGTATTTTGCACTCGGTTTCTCTTATTTCCATTCAGATCCTCACTGTTTCATTCGGATTTACTATTATTTTCACTCAGATCCTTACTGTTTCACTCGGATTTACTATTTTGCACTCGGTTTCCCTTATTTTCACTCAGATTTTCACTGTTTCACTCAAATTTTCACTGTTTCACTCAAATTTTTACTGTTTCGCACAGATTTTCACTGTTTCACTCAGATTGTCACTGTTTCACTCGGATTTTTACTGTTTCACTCGGTTTTCCCTGTTTTCACTCGGATTTTTCATTTTTTCACTCGGATTTTTCATTTTTTCACTCGGTTTTCTTATTTTTCACTCGGTTTTCTTATTCTTCACTCGTTTTTTTCATTTTTTGCACTCGTTTTCCTCTCCCATTCAGTTTTTTTTATATATTCATTTTTCTTAATCAGTGTCGTACGGAAAATACTTCCGTCTACACAGTCTCTATAAGATCCGTGCACGTGCGAAGCACTTCGCCTTGTATGGATTCTTCACTAAAATGATGCCTATCAATATCTTCCTAATCTTTTCCTAAAAAAAAACATTTAAAGAACTACGTGACCCTGATTTCTCGAAAGCTCGAGAATACGTAGGAGCGGAAAACAGTTCCTGTCGGGCCCATATTTCTTTATTTAATTTTTAGAGTTACCTTTTTGTCTTGCTATCAAAAGGAGGAGCGAGATTAATTTGGACGAGACGTCCTGTTAATCTCATATTTTTAATATCTCTTTAAAGAAAAAAGAAGGAGCGAGATTAATTTGGACGAGACGTCTTGTTAATCTCATATTTTGTAGTATTTCTTTAAAAGGAGGAGCGAGATTAATTTGGACGAGACGTCCTGTTGATCTCATGTAAATATTTTGTGTTGATTTTTGTTTATTTTTTTGTTTATTTTGTCGTTCCGTACATTTTTCTTTTCATGAAGAAGTTAAAATAATTATTCGGCTAATTATAATGCGCGCTATCAAATTGAGGTAACCGTTTTTATAACGGACAGTCGTGAGGTGCTAATACTTTCCTCACCTGTAATCAGACTCCCGAATCATGGAATTTCATTTTTTATAACCAGTGCTTTAACAAAAGGTTTTTCCAGTATTTTATCCTAAAAAGATATTGGTGGCGACTCCCTGTTTATTTTTAAAATCGTTTCGAGGGTCGGCCGTGCCGCCGCGATCCCGGTCGCGACAATGTAAATAAAGTTTGTCAGGTCTCCTTAAAATTTGATAAATTTTCATAACAAATAATATTTATAACCAAATCATTCACATAAAATTAATTTACTTAGAATTTTTCACTAGTTCTTTGTGTAAGATCCTATTTTACTAATTTTACGACACGAATGACTTGTGCTATATATATATTTTGTGTTTTTATCTTTATTTTTTAAATGATTTGGGCACCGCTTTTAACTGTTAGTAATGTGTGTGGTCCAGAAGTCATATGACACCAAAATCAAACAACCCCAAGCATCTCAATAGTTTTAAAACGACTTCAAATACACTAATAGCTTACATAACTACATTATTATAAAACGCGCCACTTGCTACCGTAACACTTAACATATCGGTGGTGCCAGGCGAGAGTGTAATTGAGAAAAGGGTAAATGATTAAACAAATAAAAGATAACAATATTACATCATGAGCCAATTTATTATATCATTAAGTTACATGGTTTTCAAGAACTGTACTATATTTCTTATTCTCGTGCCTATAATGGTTGTTGTTCTAATAGAGAAGCTTGCTGTTAATTTTTATGATACTTTTGGGCAATCTCTTACTTGTATCCTTCCAACTAATTAGATCATTAACTAAACATATTGGGGCCTTATGTTGCTTGTCATACAAAGTTGTGGTTGACTCTACTATTCTGGCAGTCATTACTTCAAAACTCTGAAATTATTAAGAGTTGAACTACCAAATGTTAACAGATTCACTATTTTAGGGAATAAGATATCACAATTAAAATTTGAAGGAGAAAAATCAAAGAATTGACAAATTTGAGGGATAAAAAGTCTAATTAAGCCAAAAAAGTGTTTTCAAAATAATCTATTTTTATTAAAATACTCTTGATATATAATCAAAATCAAAACAACATTTGAATTTATTGCAATAACATAATTTGAAAGACATGATAGTACAAAAGTAAAGAGTTTTCATATAAACTTAAGACTATAACATAATATTTTTATTTATTTTCAAAGTAAGTCAACCACAAATTTGAAAAAAAAATAATTTATTATATTTTCATAACCTTAGTGCCTCTTTAAACTTTGTAACTATGTCTTTAATCATTTGTGGACCCTTCATGCTAGTCCCATGAGCTAACTCATCTAAACTTTTCCTTTTCAACAAAAGGTAATGTATACATCCAATCTAGTAGCCCCTTCCATCTGTAAAGATATTTATATAATTAGTAAACTAATCTTTTTAAATCTTATCTTATGCCTTTATGAGTTTCTTTTTATGTCATTACAATATTATGCTTTTACAGTAACATTTAAGATAGTTTATGTTATAATTTAATCCACTCATTTCATATGATTTAAAATATTGTTCATTATTTTTGTAATCTTTTGTTTTCCAATCTAATATAATCAATTTCTATTTTGTTATTATTGATGAACTTTTTAAAAAGCATCGTTTCAATGTTATTATCAATTTCATAACATGGCAATCTCAGTGGTTTATATTATTCTATTATATATTTATTTTAGTTTAACAATGTCTTGTTTGTTCTTCATCATCTTTAAATATTTTTTATATAATATCATTATAATTAATAATCTTTCAAAACATATTGTTATACCATATGAAGATACAATAGAATAATATTAATATTTGAAAGTTCTATGCTAGTTTTTGTTATTCTTGATCAAAATTAATGTCATACTTATTTATTATTGAAATGTTATCTGATTAATGTTACTCTTATCCTTGCTCAATAAAGATTATCCAATTAAGTTTAACAAATTCTTATCAAGATGGTGGAGTTGATTTGTTGCCAAAAATATTTTTACTATGTATAACAGCAAACTGTGTATCTATTAAAAAAAACTTCGTAGAGCCCTGTAAATTTGATGATAAAAAAAGGTTTCCGTAGTTGGGATTCAAACCCAGAATACATCATCAGAATTTACCTAGTGTGCTACTACGGACATTTGGATATAGATTGCTGGATAACTGTTATATATAAACGACATCTCTGATCATGTCCTTTGCTACTTTCTGATATCTCTTATCGGCTTTACGATACATATCTACTAGTTTAATAAAATGTCACCATAAACCATTATTTTTTATTTACATGAAATTTCTTCTACATATTTGTATATATAAGACAATACTAGTTGCCTTTGTCTGACCTTACTTTCCATCCTATTTTTTTACTTTGTATCATTTTTGTTTTCCATTCTAATGAAGACAAAAAGACAACTAATGGTAGGAAGCAAAACACACCCTCATTTGATAGGAAAAGAAACTTGAAAACCATGTAGGAAGAAAAGAGGATGAAAAAATGGCTAATAAGAAAGTTTTTCAGTCAAGTGCTTCCATAAAAATGAACGAAGAAAACCCAATGAAAATAAAAATGTCAAATGTAAAAGACGAAGAAAGTTATGTTTTTAAAAAAACAAAAAATCTCAATGCAACTGAAAAGAAGATAAGAAATAAATTACGTGTTCACAAACTAAATCGCATACCATTATCCCCCTTCAATTTCCAATACTTCTGACTCAAAAAAAGGAAACAACCGAAAAAGGTAACTTAGAGTGGAAAAATTGTGTTTTATTTAAAAGAATGCATAAAAATAAGGGGAAGCTAAAAGGAAGAAACTGATGACCAAATAAAAGAATATTAGGAAACTAATCACCATAATCAAATGAAAAGAGAAAGTGATTTATTAGGAAATACTGCACAGAAAACAGTCTAAAACATTAGAATTAGGACAGTAAAACAATGAGAATATAAATAAAGTTTGTCAAGTCTCTTCGAAATAAGATAAATTTTCATAACCAATAATATTTATAACCAAATCATTCACTTAAAATTAATTTACTTAGAATTTTTCACTAGTTCTTTGTGTAAGATCCTATTTTACTAATTTTACGACATGGTTAACTTGTGCTATGCATATCTTTTCTGTTTTTATCTTTATTTTTTAAATGATTTTGGCACAGCTTTTAACTGTTAGTAATGTGTGTGGTCTAGAAGTCATATGACACCGAAATCAAACAATCCCAAGCATCTCAATAGTTTTAAAATGACTCCAAATACACTAATAGCTTACAAAAATACATTATTATAAAACGGGCCACTTGCTACCGTAACACTTAACATATCGGTGGTGCCAGGCGATAGTGTAATTGAGAAAATGGTAAATGATTAAACAAATAAAAGATAAAAATATTACATCATGAGCCAATTTATTATATCATTAAGTTACATGGTTTTCAAGAACAGTACTATATTTCTTATTCTCATGCCTATAATGGTGGTTGTTCTAATAGAGAAGTTTGCTGTTAATTTTTATGATACTTTTGGTCAATCTCTTACTTGTGTCCCTCCAACTAATTAGATCATTAACTAAACATATTGGGGCCTTGTCTTGCTTGTCATACAAAGTTGTGTTTGACTCTACTAATCAGGCAGTCATTACTTCAAAACTATGAAATTATTAAGAGTTGAACTACCAAATGTTAACATATTCACTATTTTAGGGAATAAGATTTCACAAGTGAAATTTGGAGGAACAAAATCAAAGAATTGGAAAATTTGAGGGACAAAAAGTGTAATTAAGCCAAAAAAGTGTTTTCAAAATAATCTATTTTTATTAAGATGCTCTTGATATATAGTAAAAATAAAAACAACATTGGAATTTATTGCAATAACATAGTTTGAAAGACATGATAGTAAAAAAGTAAACAGTTTTCATATAAACTTAAGACTATAACATAATCTTTTTATTATTTTCAAAGTAAGTCAACCACAAATTTGAAAAAAAAATAATTTATTATATTTTCATAACCTCGGTGCCTCTTTAAACTTTGTAACTATGTCTTTAATCGTTTGTGGACCCTTGATGCTGGTCCCATGAGCTAACTCATCTAAACTTTTCCATTTCAACAAAAAGTAATGTATACATCCAATCTAGTAACCTTTTCCATCCGAAAAGATATTTATATAATCAGTAAACCCCTCTTTTTAAATCTTATCTTATAACTTTATGAGTTTCTTTTTATGTCATTACAATATTATGCTTTTACAGTATCATTTAAGATAGTTTATGTTATAATTTAATCCACTCATTTCATATGATTTACAATATTGTTCATTATTTTTGTAATCTTTTGTTTTCCAATCTAATATAAACAATTTGTATTTTTTGTTGTCATGAACTTTTTAAAAAGCATCGTTTCAATGTTATTATCAATTTCATCACATGGCAATCTCAGTGGTTTATATTATTCTATTATATATTTATTTTCGATTGTTTGTTCTTCATCATCGTTAAATTCTTTTTATATAATATCATTATAATTAATAATCTTTCAAAACATATTGTTATACCATAGAAAGATACAATAGAATCATATAAATATTTGAAAGTTCTATGCTAGTTTTTGTTATTCTTGATCAAAATTAATGTGATATTCATTTATTATTGAAATGTTATTTGATTAATGTTACTCTTATCCTTGCTTCATAAACATTATCCAATTAAGTTTAACAAATTCTTATCAAGATGGTGGATTTGATTTGTTACCGAAAATATTTTTACTATGTATAGCAGCAAACTGTGTATCTATTAAAAAAAACTTCATAGAGTCCTGTAAATTTGATGATAAAAAAGGTTTCCACAGACGGGATTCGAACCCGGAATTCATCATCAAAATTTCCCTGGTGTGCTACGGCGGACATTTGGATATAGATTGCTGGATAAAAGTTATAAATGAACGACATCTCTGATCCCCTCCTTTGCTACTTTTTGATCTCTCTTATCGGCTTTACGTTAGATATCTACTAGTTTAATAAAATGTCACCATAAACCATTATTTTTTATTTACATGAAATTTCTTCTACATATTTGTATATATAAGACAATACTAGTTGCCTTTGTCTGACCTTACTTTCCATCCTATTTTTTTACTTTGTATCATTTTCGTTTTCCTTTCTAATGAAGACAAAAAGACAACTAATGGTAGGAAGCAAAACACACCCTCATTTGATAGGAAAAGAAACTTGAAAACCATGTAGGAAGAAAAGAGGATGAGAAAATGGCTAATAAGAAAGTTTTTAACTCTAGTGCTTCCATAAAAATGAACGAAGAAAACCCAATGAAAATAAAAATTTCAAATGTAGAAGACGAAGAAAGTTATGTTTTAAAAAATAACAAAAAATCTCAATGCAACTGAAAAGAAGATAAGAAATAAATTACGTGTTCACAAACTAAATCGCATACCGTTATCCCCCTTCAATTTCCAATACTTCTGACTCAATAAAAGGAAACAACTGAAAAAGGAAACTTAGAGTGGAAAAATTATGTTTGACATAAAAGACTGTATAAAAATAAAGGGAAGCTAAAAGGAAGAAACTGATGAGCTAATAAAAGAGTATTAGGAAACTAATCACCATAATGAAATGAAAAGAGAAAGTGATTAATTAGGGAATACTGCATAGAAAACGGTCAAAAACATTAGAATTAGGACAGTAAAACAATGATAATGAAAATAAAGTTTGTCAAGTCTCTTCAAAATATGATAAATTTTTATAACCAATAATATTTATAACCAAATCATTCACATAAAATTGATTTACTTAGAACTTTTCACTAGTTCTTTGTGTGAGATCCTATTTTACTAATTTTACGACATAGTTGACTTGTGCTATGCATATCTTTTGTGTTTTTATCTTCTTTAAATGATTTTGGCATAGCTTTTAACTGTTAGTCATGTGTGTGGTCCAGAAGTCATATGACACCGAAATCAAACAACCCCAAGCATCTCATTAGTGTCAAAACGACTCCAAATACGCTAATAGCTTACAAAACTACATTATTATAAAATGGGCCACTTGCTACCGTAACACTTAACATATCGGTGGTGTCGGGTGAGAGTGTAACTGAGAAATGGGAAAATGATTAAACAAATAAAAGATAACAATATTACATCATGAGCCAATTTATTACATGATTAAGTTACATTGTTTTCAAGATATGTACTATATTTCTTACTCTCGTGCCTATAATGGTTGTTGTTCTAATAGAGAAGCTTGCTGTTAATTTTTATGATACTTTTGGGCAATCTCTTACTTGTGTCCCTCCAACTAATTAGATCATTAACTAAACATATTGGGGCCTTGTCTTGCTTGTCATACAAATTTGTGGTTGACTATACTAATCAGGCAGTCATTACTTCAAAACTATGAAATTATTAAGAGTTGAACTACCAAATGTTAACAGATTCACTATTTTCGGGAATAAGATTTCACAATTGAAATTTGGAGGAACAAAATCAAACAATTGGAAAATTTGAGGGACAAAAAGTGTAATTAAGCCAAAAAATTGTTTTCAAAATAAACTATTTTTATTAAAATGCTCTTGATATATAGTAAAAATAAAAACAACATTGGAATTCATTGCAATAACATAGTTTTAAAGACATGATAGTAAAAAAGTAAACAGTTTTCATATAAACTTAAGACTATAACATAATCTTTTTATTATTTTCAAAGTAAGTCAACCACAAATTTGAAAAAAAATAATTTATTATATTTTCATAACCTTGGTGCCTCTTTGAACTTTGTAACTATGTCTTTAATCGTTTGTGGACCCTTGATGTTGGTCCCATGAGCTAACTCATCTAAACTTTTCCATTTCAACAAAAAGTAATGTATACATCCAATCTAGTAACCCTTTCCATCCGAAAAGATATTTATATAATCAGTAAACCCCTCTTTTTAAATCTTATCTTACACCTTTATGAGTTTCTTTTTTATGTCATTACAATATTATGCTTTTATAGTATCATTTAAGATAGTTTATGTTATAATTTAATCCACTCATTTCATATGATTTACAATATTGTTCATTATTTTTGTAGTATTTTGTTTGTCAATCTAATATAATCAATTTCTATTTTTTTATTGTTGATGAACTTTTTAAAAAGCATCGTTTCAATGTTATTATCAATTTCATAACATGGCAATCTCAGTGGTTTATATTATTCTATTATATATTTATTTTAGTTTAACAATGTCTTGTTTGTTCTTCATCATCTTTAAATATTTTTTATATAATATCATTATAATTAATAATCTTTAAAAACATATTGTTATACCATATAAAGATACAATAGAATCATATAAATATTTGAAAGTTCTCTGCTCGTTTTTGTTATTCTTGATCAAAATTAATGTCATGTTTATTTATTATTGAAATGTTATTTGATTAATGTCACACTTATCCTTGCTTCATAAAGATTATCCAATTAAGTTTAACAAATTCTTATCAAGATGGTGGAGTTGATTTGTTGCCGAAAATATTTTTACTAGGTATAGCAGCAAACTGTGTATCTATTAAAAAAAACTTCGTAGAGTCCTATAAATTTGATGATAAAAAAGGTTTCCGCAGCCGGGATTCGAACCCAGAATTCATCATCAGAATTTACCTGGTGTGCTACTGCGGAAATTTGGATATAGATTGCTGGATAAATGTTATATATAAACGACATCTCTGATCCCGTCCTTTCTTACTTTATGATCTCTCTTCTCGTCTTTACGTTACATATCTACTAGTTTAATAAAATGTCACCACAAACCATTATTTTTTATTTACATGGAATTTCTTCTACATATTTGTATATATAAGACAATACTAGTTGCCTATGTCTGACCTTACTTTTGTTCCTATTTTTTTACTTTGTATCATTTTCGTTTTTCTTTCTAATGAAGACAAAAAGACAACTAATGGTAGGAAGTAAAACACACCCTCATTTGATAGGAAAAGAAACTTAAAAACCATGTAGGAAGAAAAGAGGATGAAAAAATGGCTAATAAGAATGTTTTTAACTCTAGTGCTTCCATAAAAATGAACGAAGAAAACCCAATGAAAATAAAAATGTCAAATGTAAAAGACGAAGAAAGTTATGTTTAAAAAAAAAACAAAAAATCTCAATGCAACTGAAAAGAAGATAAGAAATAAATTACGTGTTCACAAACTAAATCGCATACCATTATCCCCCTTCAATTTCCAATACTTCTGACTCAATAAAAGGAAACAACCGAAAAAGGAAACTTAGAGTGGAAAAGTTGTGTTTGATTTAAAAGACTGTATAAAAATAAGGGGAAGCTAAAAGGAAGAAACTGATGACCTAATAAAAGAGTATTAGGAAACTAATCACCATAATGAAATGAAAAGAGAAAGTGATTTATTAGAGAATACTGCACAGAAAACGGTCTAAAACATTAGAATTAGGACAGTAAAACAATGATAATGAAAATAAAGTTTGTCAAGTTTCCTTAAAATATGATAAATTTTCATAACCAATAATATTTATAACCAAATCATTCACATAAAATTAATTTACTTTGAATTTTTCACTAGATCTTTGTGTAAGATCCTATTTTACTAATTTTATGACATGGTTGACTTGAGTTATGCATATCTTTTATGTTTTTATCTTTATTTTCAAAATGATTTGGGCACCGCTTTTAACTGTTATAGTAATATGTGTGGTCTAGAAGTCATATGACACTGAAATCAAACAACCCCAAGCATCTTAATAGTTTCAAAACGACTCCAAATACGCTAATAGCTTACAAAACTATATTATTATAAAATGGGCCACTTGCTACCGTAACACTTAACATATCGATGGTGTCAGGCGAGAGTGTAACTGAGAAAAGGGCAAATGATTAAACAAATAAAAGATAACAATATTACATCATGAGCAAATTTATTATATCATTAAGCTACGTGGTTTTCAAGAACTGTACTATATTTCTTATTCTCGTGCCTATAATGGTTGTTGTTCTAATAGAGAAGCTTGCTGTTAATTTTTATGATACTTTTGGGCAATCTCTTACTTGTGTCCCTCCAACTAATTAGATCATTAACTAAACATATTGGGGCCTTGTCTTGCTTGTCATACGATGTTGTGCTTGACTCTACTAATCAGGAAGTCATTACTTCAAAACTATGAAATCATTAAGAGTTGAACTATCAAATGTTAACAGATTCACTATTTTAGGGAATAAGATTTTACAATTAAAATTTGGAGGAAAAAAATCAAAGAATTGGAAAATTTAAGGGACAAAAAGTGTAATTAAGCCAAAAAAGTGTTTTCAAAATAATCTATTTTTATTAAAATGCTATTGATATATAGTAAAAATAAAAACAACATTTGAACTTATTGCAATAACATAGTTTTAAAGACATGATAGTAAAAAAGTAAATAGTTTTCATATAAACTTAAGACTATAACATAATCTTTTTATTATTTTCAAAGTAAGTCAACCACAAATTTGAAAAAAAAAATAATTTATTATATTTTCATAACCTCAGTGCCTCTTTAAACTTTGTAACTATGTCTTTAATCGTTTGTGGACCCTTGATGCTAGTCCCATGAGCTAACTCATCTAAACTTTTCCTTTTCGACAAAAAGTAATGTATACAGCCAATCTAGTAACCCCTTCCATCCGAAAAGATATTTATATAATCAGTAAACCCCTCTTTTTAAATCTTATCTTATACCTTTATGAGTTTCTTTTTATGTCATTACAATATTATGCTTTTACAGTAACATTTAAGATAGTTTATGTTATAATTTAATCCACTCATTTCATATGATTTACAATATTGTTCTTATTTTTGTAATCTTTTGTTTGCCAATCTAATATAATTAATTTCTATTTTTTTATTGTTGATGAACTTTTTAAAAAGCATCGTTTCAATGTTATTATCAATTTCATAACATGGCAATCTCAATGGTTTATATTATTCTATTATATATTTATTTTAGTGTAACAATGTCTTGTTTGTTCTTCATCATCTTTAAATATTTTTTATATAATATCATTATAATTAATAATCTTTCAAAATATATTGTTATACCATATAAAGATACAATAGAAACATATAAATATTTGAAAGTTCTATGCTAGTTTTTGTTATTCTTGATCAAAATTAATGTGATATTCATTTATTATTGAAATGTTATTTGATTAATGTTACTCTTATCCTTGCTTCATAAAGTTATGTTTTAAAAAATAACAAAAAATCTCAATGCAACTGAAAAGAGGATAAGAAATAAATTACGTGTTCACAAACTAAATCGCATACCGTTATCCCCCTTAAATTTCAAATACTTCTGACTCAATAAAAGGAAACAACCGAAAAAGGAAACTTAGAGTGGAAAAATTGTGTTTGGGTTTACTTAGAACTTTTCACTAGTTCTTTGTGTGAGATCCTATTTTACTAATTTTACGACATAGTTGACTTGTGCTATGCATCTCTTTTGTGTTTTTATCTTCTTTAAATGATTTTGGCATAGCTTTTAACTGTTAGTCATGTGTGTGGTCCAGAAGTCATATGACACCGAAATCAAACAACCCCAAGCATCTCAATAGTGTCAAAACGACTCCAAATACGCTAATAGCTTACAAAACTACATTATTATAAAATGGGCCACTTGCTACCGTAACACTTAACATATCGGTGGTGTCGGGTAAGAGTGTAACTGAGAAAAGGGAAAATGATTAAACAAATAAAAGATAACAATATTACATCATGAGCCAATTTATTACATTATTAAGTTACATTGTTTTCAAGATATGTACTATATTTCTTACTCTCGTGCCTATAATGGTTGTTGTTCTAATAGAGAAGCTTGCTGTTAATTTTTATGATACTTTTGGGCAATCTCTTACTTGTGTCCCTCTAACTAATTAGATCATTAACAAAACATATTGGGGCCTTGTCTTGCTTGTCATACAAAGTTGTGTTTGACTCTACTAATCAGGCAATCATTAATTCAAAACTATGAAATTATTAAGAGTTGAACTACCAAATGTTAACAGATTCACTATTTTAGGGAATAAGATTTCACAATTAAAATTTGGAGGAACAAAATCAAAGAATTGGCAAATTTGAGGGACAAAAAGTTTAATTAAACCCAAAAAGCGCTTTCAAAATATTTTATTTTTATTAAAATGCTCTTGATATATAGTAAAAATAAAAATAACATTTGAATTTATTGCAATAACATAGTTTTAAAGACATGATAGTAAAAAAGTAAACAGTTTTCATCTAAACTTAAGACTATAACTTAATCTTTTTATTATTTTCAAAATAAGTCAAACACAAATTTAAAAAACAATTAATTTATTATATTTTCGTAACCTCAGTGCCTCTTTAAACTTTGTAACTATATCTTTAGTCGTTTGTTGACCCTTGATGCTGGTCCCATGAGCTAACTCATCTAAACTTTTCCTTTTCGACAAAAAGTAATGTATACATCCAATCTAGTAACCCCTTCCATCCGAAAATATATTTATATAATCAGTAAACCCCTCTTTTTAAATCTTATCTTATACCTTTATGAGTTTCTTTTTATGTCAATACAATATTATGCTTTTACATTAACATTTAAGATAGTTTATGTTATAATTTAATCCACTCATTTCATATGATTTACAATATTGTTCATTATTTTTGTAGTATTTTGTTTGTCAATCTAATATAATCAATTTCTATTTTTTTATTGTTGATGAACTTTTTAAAAAGCATCGTTTCAATGTTATTATCAATTTCATAACATGGCAATCTCAGTGGTTTATATTATTCTATTATATATTTATTTTAGTTTAACAATGTCTTGTTTGTTCTTCATCATCTTTAAATATTTTTTATATAATATCATTATAATTAATAATCTTTAAAAACATATTGTTATACCATATAAAGATACAATAGAATCATATAAATATTTGAAAGTTCTATGCTCGTTTTTGTTATTCTTGATCAAAATTAATGTCATATTTATTTATTATTGAAATGTTATTTGATTAATGTCACACTTATCCTTGCTTCATAAAGATTATCCAATTAAGTTTAACAAATTCTTATCAAGATGGTGGAGTTGATTTGTTGCCGAAAATATTTTTACTAGGTATAGCAGCAAACTGTGTATCTATTAAAAAAAACTTCGTAGAGTCCTATAAATTTGATGATAAAAAAGGTTTCCGCAGCCGGGATTCGAACCCAGAATTCATCATCAGAATTTACCTGGTGTGCTACTGCGGAAATTTGGATATAGATTGCTGGATAAATGTTATATATAAACGACATCTCTGATCCCGTCCTTTCTTACTTTATGATCTCTCTTCTCGTCTTTACGTTACATATCTACTAGTTTAATAAAATGTCACCACAAACCATTATTTTTTATTTTCATGAAATTTCTTCTACATATTTGTATATATAAGACAATACTAGTTGCCTATGTCTGACCTTACTTTCGTTCCTATTTTATAACTTTGTATCATTTTCGTTTTTCTTTCTAATGAAGACAAAAAGACAACTAATGGTAGGAAGTAAAACACACCCTCATTTGATAGGAAAAGAAACTTAAAAACCATGTAGGAAGAAAAGAGGATGAAAAAATGGCTAATAAGAAAGTTTTTAACTCTAGTGCTTCCATAAAAATGAACGAAGAAAACCCAATGAAAATAAAAATGTCAAATGTAAAAGACGAAGAAAGTTATGTTTAAAAAAAAACAAAAAATCTCAATGCAACTGAAAAGAAGATAAGAAATAAATTACGTGTTCACAAACTAAATCGCATACCATTATCCCCCTTCAATTTCCAATACTTCTGACTCAATAAAAGGAAACAACCGAAAAAGGAAACTTAGAGTGGAAAAGTTGTGTTTGATTTAAAAGACTGTATAAAAATAAGGGGAAGCTAAAAGGAAGAAACTGATGACCTAATAAAAGAGTATTAGGAAACTAATCACCATAATGAAATGAAAAGAGAAAGTGATTTATTAGAGAATACTGCATAGAAAACGGTCTAAAACATTAGAATTAGGACAGTAAAACAATGATAATGAAAATAAAGTTTGTCAAGTTTCCTTAAAATATGATAAATTTTCATAACCAATAATATTTATAACCAAATCATTCACATAAAATTAATTTACTTTGAATTTTTCACTAGATCTTTGTGTAAGATCCTATTTTACTAATTTTATGACATGGTTGACTTGAGTTATGCATATCTTTTATGTTTTTATCTTTATTTTCAAAATCATTTGGGCACCGCTTTTAACTGTTATAGTAATGTGTGTGGTCTAGAAGTCATATGACACTGAAATCAAACAACCCCAAGCATCTCAATAGTTTCAAAACGACTCCAAATACGCTAATAGCTTACAAAACTATATTATTATAAAATGGGCCACTTGCTACCGTAACATTTAACATATCGATGGTGTCAGGCGAGAGTGTAACTGAGAAAAGGGCAAATGATTAAACAAATAAAAGATAACAATATTACATCATGAGCTAATTTATTATATCATTAAGCTACGTGGTTTTCAAGAACTGTACTATATTTCTTATTCTCGTGCCTATAATGGTTGTTGTTCTAATAGAGAAGCTTGCTGTTAATTTTTATGATACTTTTGGGCAATCTCTTACTTGTGTCCCTCCAACTAATTAGATCATTAACTAAACATATTGGGGCCTTGTCTTGCTTGTCATACGATGTTGTGCTTGACTCTACTAATCAGGAAGTCATTACTTCAAAACTATGAAATCATTAAGAGTTGAACTATCAAATGTTAACAGATTCACTATTTTAGGGAATAAGATTTTACAATTAAAATTTGGAGGAAAAAAATCAAAGAATTGGAAAATTTGAGGGACAAAAAGTGTAATTAAGCCAAAAAAGTGTTTTCAAAATAATCTATTTTTATTAAAATGCTATTGATATATAGTAAAAATAAAAACAACATTTGAACTTATTGCAATAACATAGTTTTAAAGACATGATAGTAAAAAAGTAAATAGTTTTCATATAAACTTAAGACTATAACATAATCTTTTTATTATTTTCAAAGTAAGTCAACCACAAATTTGAAAAAAAAATAATTTATTATATTTTCATAACCTCAGTGCCTCTTTAAACTTTGTAACTATGTCTTTAATCGTTTGTGGACCCTTGATGCTAGTCCCATGAGCTAACTCATCTAAATTTTTCCTTTTCGACAAAAAGTAATGTATACAGCCAATCTAGTAACCCCTTCCATCCGAAAAGATATTTATATAATCAGTAAACCCCTCTTTTTAAATCTTATCTTATACCTTTATGAGTTTCTTTTTATGTCATTACAATATTATGCTTTTACAGTAACATTTAAGATAGTTTATGTTATAATTTAATCCACTCATTTCATATGATGTACAATATTGTTCTTATTTTTGTAATCTTTTGTTTGCCAATCTAATATAATTAATTTCTATTTTTTTATTTTTGATGAACTTTTTAAAAAGCATCGTTTCAATGTTATTATCAATTTCATAACATGGCAATCTCAATGGTTTATATTATTCTATTATATATTTATTTTAGTGTAACAATGTCTTGTTTGTTCTTCATCATCTTTAAATATTTTTTATATAATATCATTATAATTAATAATCTTTCAAAATATATTGTTATACCATATAAAGATACAATAGAAACATATAAATATTTGAAAGTTCTATGCTAGTTTTTGTTATTCTTGATCAAAATTAATGTGATATTCATTTATTATTGAAATGTTATTTGATTAATGTTACTCTTATCCTTGCTTCATAAAGTTATGTTTTAAAAAATAACAAAAAATCTCAATGCAACTGAAAAGAGGATAAGAAATAAATTACGTGTTCACAAACTAAATCGCATACCGTTATCCCCCTTCAATTTCCAATACTTCTGACTCAATAAAAGGAAACAACCGAAAAAGGAAACTTAGAGTGGAAAAATTGTGTTTGGGTTTACTTAGAACTTTTCACTAGTTCTTTGTGTGAGATCCTATTTTACTAATTTTACGACATAGTTGACTTGTGCTATGCATCTCTTTTGTGTTTTTATCTTCTTTAAATGATTTTGGCATAGCTTTTAACTGTTAGTCATGTGTGTGGTCCAGAAGTCATATGACGCCGAAATCAAACAACCCCAAGCATCTCAATAGTGTCAAAACGACTCCAAATACGCTAATAGCTTACAAAACTACATTATTATAAAATGGGCCACTTGCTACCGTAACACTTAACATATCGGTGGTGTCGGGTAAGAGTGTAACCGAGAAAAGGGAAAATGATTAAACAAATAAAAGATAACAATATTACATCATGAGCCAATTTATTACATTATTAAGTTACATTGTTTTCAAGATATGTACTATATTTCTTACTCTCGTGCCTATAATGGTTGTTGTTCTAATAGAGAAGCTTGCTGTTAATTTTTATGATACTTTTAGGCAATCTCTTACTTGTGTCCCTCCAACTAATTAGATCATTAACAAAACATATTGGGGCCTTGTCTTGCTTGTCATACAAAGTTGTGTTTGACTCTACTAATCAGGCAATCATTAATTCAAAACTATGAAATTATTAAGAGTTGAACTACCAAATGTTAACAGATTCACTATTTTAGGGAATAAGATTTCACAATTAAAATTTGGAGGAACAAAATCAAAGAATTGGCAAATTTGAGGGACAAAAAGTTTAATTAAACCCAAAAAGCGCTTTCAAAATATTTTATTTTTATTAAAATGCTCTTGATATATAGTAAAAATAAAAATAACATTTGAATTTATTGCAATAACATAGTTTTAAAGACATGATAGTAAAAAAGTAAACAGTTTTCATCTAAACTTAAGACTATAACTTAATCTTTTTATTATTTTCAAAATAAGTCAAACACAAATTTAAAAAACAATTAATTTATTATATTTTCGTAACCTCAGTGCCTCTTTAAACTTTGTAACTATATCTTTAGTCGTTTGTTGACCCTTGATGCTGGTCCCATGAGCTAACTCATCTAAACTTTTCCTTTTCGACAAAAAGTAATGTATACATCCAATCTAGTAACCCCTTCCATCCGAAAATATATTTATATAATCAGTAAACCCCTCTTTTTAAATCTTATCTTATACCTTTATGAGTTTCTTTTTATGTCAATACAATATTATGCTTTTACATTAACATTTAAGATAGTTTATGTTATAATTTAATCCACTCATTTCATATGATTTACAATATTGTTCATTATTTTTGTAGTATTTTGTTTGTCAATCTAATATAATCAATTTCTATTTTTTTATTGTTGATGAACTTTTTAAAAAGCATCGTTTCAATGTTATTATCAATTTCATAACATGGCAATCTCAGTGGTTTATATTATTCTATTATATATTTATTTTAGTTTAACAATGTCTTGTTTGTTCTTCATCATCTTTAAATATTTTTTATATAATATCATTATAATTAATAATCTTTAAAAACATATTGTTATACCATATAAAGATACAATAGAATCATATAAATATTTGAAAGTTCTATGCTCGTTTTTGTTATTCTTGATCAAAATTAATGTCATATTTATTTATTATTGAAATGTTATTTGATTAATGTCACACTTATCCTTGCTTCATAAAGATTATCCAATTAAGTTTAACAAATTCTTATCAAGATGGTGGAGTTGATTTGTTGCCGAAAATATTTTTACTAGGTATAGCAGCAAACTGTGTATCTATTAAAAAAAACTTCGTAGAGTCCTATAAATTTGATGATAAAAAAGGTTTCCGCAGCCGGGATTCGAACCCAGAATTCATCATCAGAATTTACCTGGTGTGCTACTGCGGAAATTTGGATATAGATTGCTGGATAAATGTTATATATAAACGACATCTCTGATCCCGTCCTTTCTTACTTTATGATCTCTCTTCTCGTCTTTACGTTACATATCTACTAGTTTAATAAAATGTCACCACAAACCATTATTTTTTATTTTCATGAAATTTCTTCTACATATTTGTATATATAAGACAATACTAGTTGCCTATGTCTGACCTTACTTTCGTTCCTATTTTTTTACTTTGTATCATTTTCATTTTTCTTTCTAATGAAGACAAAAAGACAACTAATGGTAGGAAGTAAAACACACCCTCATTTGATAGGAAAAGAAACTTAAAAACCATGTAGGAAGAAAAGAGGATGAAAAAATGGCTAATAAGAAAGTTTTTAACTCTAGTGCTTCCATAAAAATGAACGAAGAAAACCCAATGAAAATAAAAATGTCAAATGTAAAAGACGAAGAAAGTTATGTTTAAAAAAAAACAAAAAATCTCAATGCAACTGAAAAGAAGATAAGAAATAAATTACGTGTTCACAAACTAAATCGCATACCATTATCCCCCTTCAATTTCCAATACTTCTGACTCAATAAAAGGAAACAACCGAAAAAGGAAACTTAGAGTGGAAAAGTTGTGTTTGATTTAAAAGACTGTATAAAAATAAGGGGAAGCTAAAAGGAAGAAACTGATGACCTAATAAAAGAGTATTAGGAAACTAATCACCATAATGAAATGAAAAGAGAAAGTGATTTATTAGAGAATACTGCACAGAAAACGGTCTAAAACATTAGAATTAGGACAGTAAAACAATGATAATGAAAATAAAGTTTGTCAAGTTTCCTTAAAATATGATAAATTTTCATAACCAATAATATTTATAACCAAATCATTCACATAAAATTAATTTACTTTGAATTTTTCACTAGATCTTTGTGTAAGATCCTATTTTACTAATTTTATGACATGGTTGACTTGAGTTATGCATATCTTTTATGTTTTTATCTTTATTTTCAAAATCATTTGGGCACCGCTTTTAACTGTTATAGTAATGTGTGTGGTCTAGAAGTCATATGACACTGAAATCAAACAACCCCAAGCATCTCAATAGTTTCAAAACGACTCCAAATACGCTAATAGCTTACAAAACTATATTATTATAAAATGGGCCACTTGCTACCGTAACATTTAACATATCGATGGTGTCAGGCGAGAGTGTAACTGAGAAAAGGGCAAATGATTAAACAAATAAAAGATAACAATATTACATCATGAGCTAATTTATTATATCATTAAGCTACGTGGTTTTCAAGAACTGTACTATATTTCTTATTCTCGTGCCTATAATGGTTGTTGTTCTAATAGAGAAGCTTGCTGTTAATTTTTATGATACTTTTGGGCAATCTCTTACTTGTGTCCCTCCAACTAATTAGATCATTAACTAAACATATTGGGGCCTTGTCTTGCTTGTCATACGATGTTGTGCTTGACTCTACTAATTAGGAAGTCATTACTTCAAAACTATGAAATCATTAAGAGTTGAACTATCAAATGTTAACAGATTCACTATTTTAGGGAATAAGATTTTACAATTAAAATTTGGAGGAAAAAAATCAAAGAATTGGAAAATTTGAGGGACAAAAAGTGTAATTAAGCCAAAAAAGTGTTTTCAAAATAATCTATTTTTATTAAAATGCTATTGATATATAGTAAAAATAAAAACAACATTTGAACTTATTGCAATAACATAGTTTTAAAGACATGATAGTAAAAAAGTAAATAGTTTTCATATAAACTTAAGACTATAACATAATCTTTTTATTATTTTCAAAGTAAGTCAACCACAAATTTGAAAAAAAAATAATTTATTATATTTTCATAACCTCAGTGCCTCTTTAAACTTTGTAACTATGTCTTTAATCGTTTGTGGACCCTTGATGCTAGTCCCATGAGCTAACTCATCTAAACTTTTCCTTTTCGACAAAAAGTAATGTATACAGCCAATCTAGTAACCCCTTCCATCCGAAAAGATATTTATATAATCAGTAAACCCCTCTTTTTAAATCTTATCTTATACCTTTATGAGTTTCTTTTTATGTCATTACAATATTATGCTTTTACAGTAACATTTAAGATAGTTTATGTTATAATTTAATCCACTCATTTCATATGATGTACAATATTGTTCTTATTTTTGTAATCTTTTGTTTGCCAATCTAATATAATTAATTTCTATTTTTTTATTGTTGATGAACTTTTTAAAAAGCATCGTTTCAATGTTATTATCAATTTCATAACATGGCAATCTCAATGGTTTATATTATTCTATTATATATTTATTTTAGTGTAACAATGTCTTGTTTGTTCTTCATCATCTTTAAATATTTTTTATATAATATCATTATAATTAATAATCTTTCAAAATATATTGTTATAACCATATAAAGATACAATAGAAACATATAAATATTTGAAAGTTCTATGCTAGTTTTTGTTATTCTTGATCAAAATTAATGTGATATTCATTTATTATTGAAATGTTATTTGATTAATGTTACTCTTATCCTTGCTTCATAAAGTTATGTTTTAAAAAATAACAAAAAATCTCAATGCAACTGAAAAGAGGATAAGAAATAAATTACGTGTTCACAAACTAAATCGCATACCGTTATCCCCCTTCAATTTCCAATACTTCTGACTCAATAAAAGGAAACAACCGAAAAAGGAAACTTAGAGTGGAAAAATTGTGTTTGGGTTTACTTAGAACTTTTCACTAGTTCTTTGTGTGAGATCCTATTTTACTAATTTTACGACATAGTTGACTTGTGCTATGCATCTCTTTTGTGTTTTTATCTTCTTTAAATGATTTTGGCATAGCTTTTAACTGTTAGTCATGTGTGTGGTCCAGAAGTCATATGACGCCGAAATCAAACAACCCCAAGCATCTCAATAGTGTCAAAACGACTCCAAATACGCTAATAGCTTACAAAACTACATTATTATAAAATGGGCCACTTGCTACCGTAACACTTAACATATCGGTGGTGTCGGGTAAGAGTGTAACCGAGAAAAGGGAAAATGATTAAACAAATAAAAGATAACAATATTACATCATGAGCCAATTTATTACATTATTAAGTTACATTGTTTTCAAGATATGTACTATATTTCTTACTCTCGTGCCTATAATGGTTGTTGTTCTAATAGAGAAGCTTGCTGTTAATTTTTATGATACTTTTAGGCAATCTCTTACTTGTGTCCCTCCAACTAATTAGATCATTAACAAAACATATTGGGGCCTTGTCTTGCTTGTCATACAAAGTTGTGTTTGACTCTACTAATCAGGCAATCATTAATTCAAAACTATGAAATTATTAAGAGTTGAACTACCAAATGTTAACAGATTCACTATTTTAGGGAATAAGATTTCACAATTAAAATTTGGAGGAACAAAATCAAAGAATTGGCAAATTTGAGGGACAAAAAGTTTAATTAAACCCAAAAAGCGCTTTCAAAATATTTTATTTTTATTAAAATGCTCTTGATATATAGTAAAAATAAAAATAACATTTGAATTTATTGCAATAACATAGTTTTAAAGACATGATAGTAAAAAAGTAAACAGTTTTCATCTAAACTTAAGACTATAACTTAATCTTTTTATTATTTTCAAAATAAGTCAAACACAAATTTAAAAAACAATTAATTTATTATATTTTCGTAACCTCAGTGCCTCTTTAAACTTTGTAACTATATCTTTAGTCGTTTGTTGACCCTTGATGCTGGTCCCATGAGCTAACTCATCTAAACTTTTCCTTTTCGACAAAAAGTAATGTATACATCCAATCTAGTAACCCCTTCCATCCGAAAATATATTTATATAATCAGTAAACCCCTCTTTTTAAATCTTATCTTATACCTTTATGAGTTTCTTTTTATGTCAATACAATATTATGCTTTTACATTAACATTTAAGATAGTTTATGTTATAATTTAATCCACTCATTTCATATGATTTACAATATTGTTCATTATTTTTGTAGTATTTTGTTTGTCAATCTAATATAATCAATTTCTATTTTTTTATTGTTGATGAACTTTTTAAAAAGCATCGTTTCAATGTTATTATCAATTTCATAACATGGCAATCTCAGTGGTTTATATTATTCTATTATATATTTATTTTAGTTTAACAATGTCTTGTTTGTTCTTCATCATCTTTAAATATTTTTTATATAATATCATTATAATTAATAATCTTTAAAAACATATTGTTATACCATATAAAGATACAATAGAATCAGATAAATATTTGAAAGTTCTATGCTCATTTTTGTTATTCTTGATCAAAATTAATGTCATATTTATTTATTATTGAAATGTTATTTGATTAATGTTACTCTTATCCTTGCTTCATAAAGATTATCCAATTAACTTTAACAAATTCTTATCAAGATGGTGGATTTGATTTGTTGCCGAAAATATTTTTACTATGTATAGCAGCAAACTGTGTATCTATTAAAAAAAACTTCGTAGAGTCCTATAAATTTGATGATAAAAAGGGCTTCGAACCCGGAATTCATCATTAGAATTTCCCTGGTGTGCTACGGCGGACATTTGGATATAGATTGCTGCATAAATATTATAAATAAACGACATCTTTGATCCCGTCCTTTGCTACTTTCTGATATCTCTTATCGGCTTTACGTTACATATCTACTAGTTTAATAAAATGTCACCATAAACCATTATTTCTTATTTACATGAAATTTCTTCTACATATTTGTATATATCAGACAATACTAGTTGCCTTTGTCTGACCTTACTTTCCATCCTATTTTTTTACTTTGTATCATTTTCGTTTTCCTTTCTAATGAAGACAAAAAGACAACTAATGGTAGGAAGCAAAACACACCCTCATTTGATAGGAAAAGAAACTTGAAAACCATGTAGGAAGAAAAGAGGATGAGAAAATGGCTAATAAGAAAGTTTTTAACTCTAGTGCTTCCATAAAAATGAATGAAGAAAACCAAATGAAAATAAAAATTTCAAATGTAGAAGACGAAGAAAGTTATGTTTTAAAAAATAACAAAAAATCTCAATGCAACTGAAAAGAAGATAAGAAATAAATTACGTGTTCACAAACTAAATGGCATACCGTTATCCCCCTTCAATTTCCAACACTTCTGACTCAATAAAAGGAAACAACTGAAAAAGGAAACTTAGAGTGGAAAAATTGTGTTTGATTTAAAAGACTGTATAAAAATAAAGGGAAGCTAAAAGGAAGAAACTGATGACCTAATAAAAGAGTATTAGGAAACTAATCACCATAATGAAATGAAAAGAGAAAGTGATTGATTAGGGAATACTGCACAGAAAACGGTCTAAAACATTAGAATTAGGACAGTAAAACAATGATAATGAAAATAAAGTTTGTCAAGTCTCTTTAAAATATGATAAATTTTCATAACCAATAATATTTATAACCAAATCATTCACATAAAATTAATTTACTTAGAACTTTTCACTAGTTCTTTGTGTAAGATCCTACTTTACTAATTTTACGACATGGTTGACTTGTGCTATGCATATCTTTTGTGTTTTTACCTTCTTTAAATGATTTTGGCATAGCTTTTAACTATTAGTCATGTGTGTGGTCTAGAAGTCATATGACACCGAAATCAAACAACCCCAAGCATCTCAATAGTGTCAAAATGACTCCAAATACGCTAATAGCTTACAAAACTACATTATTATAAAATGGGCCACTTGCTACCGTAACACTTAACATATCGGTGGTGTCGGGCGAGAGTGTAACCGAGAAAAGGGAAAATGATTAAACAAATAAAAGATAACAATATTACATCATGAGCCAATTTATTACATCATTAAGTTACATTTTTTTCAAGATATGTACTATATTTCTTACTCTCGTGCCTATAATGGTTGTTGTTCTAATAGAGAAGCTTGCTGTTAATTTTTATGATACTTTTGGGCAATCTCTTACTTGTGTCCCTCCAACTAATTAGATCATTAACTGAACATATTGGGGCCTTGTCTTGCTTGTCATACAAAGTTGTGGTGGACTCTACTAATCAGGTAGTCATTACTTCAAAACTATGAAATTATTAAGAGTTGAACTACCAAATGTTAACAGATTCATTATTTTAGGGAATAAGATTTCACAATTAAAATTTGGAGGAACAAACTCAAAGAATTGGCAAATTTGAGGGACAAAAAGTTTAATTAAGCCAAAAGGTTTCCACAGACGGGATTCGAACCCAGAATTCATCATCAGAATTTCCCTGGTGTGCTACGGCAGACATTTGGATATAGATTGCTGGATAAATGTTATAAATAAACGATATCTCTAATCCCGTCCTTTGCTACTTTCTGATCTCTCTTATCGGCTTTACGTTACATATCTACTAGTTTAATAAAATGTCACCATAAACCATTATTTTTTATTTACATGAAATTTCTTCTACATATTTGTATATATAAGACAATACTATTTGCTTTGTCTGACCTTACTTTCCATCCTATTTTTTTACTTTGTATCATTTTTGTTTTCCTTTCTAATGAAGAGAAAAAGACAACTAATGGTACGAAGCAAAACACACCCTCATTTGATAGGAAAAGAAACTTGAAAACCATGTAGGAAGAAAAGAGGATGAAAAAATGGCTAATAAGAAAGTTTTTAACTCTAGTGCTTCCATAAAAATGAACGAAGAAAACCCAATAAAAATAAAAATTTCAAATATAGAAGACGAAGAAAGTTATGTTTAAAAAAAAAAACAAAAAATCTCAATGCAACTGAAAAGAAGATAAGAAATAAATTACGTGTTCACAAACTAAATCGCATACCATTATCCCCCTTCAATTTCCAATACTTCTGACTCAATAAAAGGAAACAACTGAAAAAGGAAACTTAGAGTGGAAAAATTGTGTTTGATTTAAAAGAATGTATAAAAATAAGGGGAAGCTAAAAGAAAGAAACTGATGACCTAATAAAAGAGTATTAGGAAACTAATCACTATAATGAAATGAAAAGAGAAAGTGATTTATTAGGGAATACTGCATAGAAAATGGTCTAAAACATTAGAATTAGGATAGTAAAACACTGATAATGAAAATAAAGTTTGTCAAGTCTCTTCAAAATATGATAAATTTTCATAACCAATAATATTTATAACCAAATTATTCACATAAAATTAACTTAGAATTTTTCACTAGTTCTTTATGTAAGATCCTATTTTACTAATTTTACGACATGGTTGACTTGCGCTATGCATGTCTTTTGTGTTATTATCTTCTTTAAATGATTTTGGCACAGCTTTTAACTGTTAGTCATGTGTGTGGTCCAGAAGTCATATGACACCGAAATCAAACAACCCCAAGCATCTCAATAGTTTTAAAACGACTCCAAATACGCTAATAGCTTACAAAACTACATTATTATAAAATGGGCCACTTGCTACCGAACACTTAACATATCGGCGGTGTCGGGCGAGAGTGTAACCGAGAAAAGGGAAAATGATTAAACAAATAAAAGATAACAATATTACATCATGAGCCAATTTGTTTTATCATTAAGTTACATTATTTTCAAGATATGTACTATATTTCTTATTCTCGTGCCTATAATGGTTGTTGTTCTAATAGAGAAGCTTGCTGTTAATTTTTAAGATACTTTTGGGCAATCTCTTACTTGTGTCCCTCCAACTAATTAGATCATTAAATAAACATATTGGGGCCTTGTCTTGCTTGTCATACAAAGTTATGGTTGACTCTACTAATCAGGCAGTCATTACTTCAAAACTATGAAATTATTAAGAGTTGAACTATCAAATGTTAACAGATTCACTATTTTAGGGAATAAGATTTCACAATTAAAATTTGGAGGAACAAAATCAAAGAATTGACAAATTTGAGGGACAAAAAGTTTCATGAAGCCAAAAAAGTGTTTTCAAAATAATCTATTTTTATTAAACTGCTCTTGATATATAGTAAAAATAAAAACAACATTTGAATTTATTGCAATAACATCGTTTTAAAGACATGATAGTTAAAAAGTAAACAGTTTTCATCTAAGCTTAAGACTCTAACATAATCTTTTTATTATTTTCAAAGTAAGTCAACCACAAATTTGAAAAAAAATTAATTTATTATATTTTCATAACCTCAGTGCCTCTTTAAACTTTGTAACTATGTCTTTAATCGTTTGTGGACCCTTGATGCTAGTCCCATGAGCTAACTCATCTAAACTTTTCCATTTCAACAAAAAGTAATGTATACATCCAATCTAGTAACCCCTTCCATCCGAAAAGATATTTATATAATTAGTAAACCCCTCTTTTTAAATCTTATCTTATGCCTTTATGAGTTTCTTTTTATGTCATTACAATATTATGCTTTTACAGTAACATTTAAGATAGTTTATGTTATAATTTAATCAACTCATTTCATATGATTTACAATATTGTTCATTATTTTTGTAATCTTTTGTTTGCCAATCTAATATAATCAATTTCTATTTTTTATTGTGGATGAACTTTTTAAAAAGCATCGTTTCAATGTTATTATCAATTTCATAACATGGCAATCTCAGTGGTTTATATTATTCTATTATATATTTATTTTAGTTTAACAATGTCTTGTTTGTTCTTCATCATCTTTAAATATTTTTTATATAATATCATTATAATTAATAATATTTCAAAACATATTGTTATACCATATAAAGATACAATAGAATCATATAAATATTTGAAAGTTCTATGCTCGTTTTTGTTATTCTTGATCAAAATTAATGTCATATTTATTTATTATTGAAATGTTATTTGATTAATGTTACTCTTATCCTTGCTTCATAAAGATTATCCAATTAAGTTTAACAAATTCTTATCAAGATGGTGGAGTTGATTTGTTGTCGAAATTATTTTTACTATGTATAGCAGCAAACTGTGTATCTATTAAAACAAAACTTCGTAGAGTCCTGTAAATTTGATGATAAAAAAGGTTTCCGCAGCCAGCATTCGAACCCGGAATTTATCATCAGAATTTACCTGGTGTGCTACTGTAGAAATTTGGATATAGATTGCTAGATAAATATTATATATAAACAACATCTCTGATCCCGTCCTTTACTACTTTTTGTTCTCTCTTATCGGCTTTACGTTACATAAATACTAGTTTAATAAAATGTCACCACAAACCATTATTTTTTATTTACATGAAATTTCTTCTACATATTTGTATATATAAGACAATACTAGTTGCCTTTGTCTGACCTTTCTTTCGATCCTATTTTCTTTCTTTGTATCATTTTCGTTTTCCTTTCTAATGAAGATAAAAAGACAACTAATGGTAGGAAGCAAAACACACCCTCATTTGACAGGAAAAGAAACTTGAAAACCATGTAGGAAGAAAAGAGGATGAAAAAATGGCTAATAAGAAAGTTTTTAACTCTAGTGCTTACATAAAAATGAACGAAGAAAACCTAATGAAAATAAAAATTTCAAATGTAGAAGACGAAGAAAGTTATGTTTAAAAAAAACAAAAAATCTCAATGCAACTGAAAAGAAGATAAGAAATAAATTACGTGTTCACAAACTAAATCGCATACCATTATCCCCCCTTCAATTTCAAATACTTCTGACTCAATAAAAGGAAACAACCGAAAAAGGAAACTTAGAGTGGAAAAATTGTGTTTGATTTAAAAGACTGTATAAAAATAAGGGGAAGCTAAAAGGAAGAAACTGATGACCTAATAAAAGAGTATTAGGAAACTAATCACCATAATAAAATGAAAAGAGAAAGTGATTTATTAGGGAATACTTCACAGAAAACGGTCTAAAACATTAGAATTAGGACAGTAAAACAATGATAATGAAAATAAAGTTTGTCATGTCTCTGCAAAATATGATAAATTTTCATAACCAATAATATTTTAACCAAATCATTCACATAAAATTAATTTACTTAGAATTTTTCACTAGTTCTTTGTATAAGATCCTATTTTACTAATTTTACGACATGGTTGACTTGAGTTATGCATATCTTTTGTGTTTTTATCTTTATTTTTTAAATGATTTCACTAGTGGAAAAAATGGATATAATCATGGTTAAAAATGGCCTTTATTCACGGTTAAAGAACCGTGGTTGTTGCAGCCGTGGTAGTAGATGAGGGTCTTTAACTACGGTTAACAACCGTGGTAATAAATCAGATCTAACCACGGTTGTCGAGCATAACCGTGAATATAACAGACAATGTATATTCACGGTTATAGTAAAACCCGTGGATAAAGAACAGCTATATTCACCGTTGTTTAGCATAACCGTGAAAATAAGTAGAAAAAAAATTCACTTACAGACCATGTATATTCATGGTCATAGTAGGAACCGTGGATAAAGAACCTCTATATTCACGGTTGTTTAGCATAACCGTGAATATAAGTAATATAAAAAATTCACTTACAGAGTATGTATAATGACGGTTATAGTAGTGACCGTGGATAAATAGTGTCTACAATCACGGTTATAGTAGTAACCGTGGATAAATAGTGTCTATAATCACGGTTGTTACCATAACTGTGAATAAACACAGAGGTTTTTTTTTAATATGGTTTCTGTTTTATTGTTTCCCAAACCTGCATTCAGACAACCAGCACAATATACAGTATCCCAGCATATCCAGCAACAAACAATATATTAAAGGAATGGTATATATATAACAATTAATTTGATATGAATTCATAACAACCTAAAAAGTAAAACTATATACAATTCAGATGAATGTAACCTAATAAAATGTAAACCCTAAATCCTACACTAGATACATATTTAGGAGAATAAAGATCCTATATCTAGCTAAGTTCTTTTCCTGATTTCAATGAAGTATGAGGCCTATTGCCTTCTAACATTATCTACAAGTGTCTTAGAGAAGTATGACCGGTCCTGGAAGTACTGCAAACAATGCACAAAACAATTAGAACAAAAGCTATATTTATTACATGAAATTGATGAAATTGTTAGAAAAGTAGTCCAAATGATGAGACTTACATTTGTCCATCCCTCTACTAAATATTGTTGGACAATGGTCAGCATAGTGTGCATGACGAAATAGCCACACTTGAAGGAACCCTCCTGCCTGTAAGACTACAATGGACATAAAATATAGAATAAGTGAATTCACAACTTAAAAAATATATATTGAAGATTTGAATGAATACGATAGACTTACCTTTGGGTGCACCCACACAACTTTTCTTCCGCTGGACTTAACTCCAATCAGTCGATTGTCTCCAACCACCGCCCTACATCAAATAAAACACAAGATAAGTTAGAATCGTATATGTCCAAAAATGATGTAATCGAATTTGTACTTATTGTTTAGGGATTAACTTACCCGTCTACTATAGTTTTCAGGTCTTGTGGAACTACCCGATGCGTAGTATCAAAGTACAAAGCAAGATAAGCTCGGGGACAGATCACCACAAGCGTCCAGTGAGCGCTGCAGTTACCAGTGATAAGTGAGACTTCAAAATGCAAAAATTAATGACAATAATTATGGAATAGAATATTACCCTTTATGATAGGGGCCCATGTATACAGTCCTCCCAGACTCAAACATCCAATTCTGGATGTATGCCTGGGTGTCCTGCGTGGTGTTTGCTTGCTTCTGTATGAGAGAGGGCTCTAAGAAACCATAAGTTCCTTGGAAACCCAAGTCCACACAAAGTTTTGTTAGAAACCTAAACAAGTTGAGACATGGTTAGCGACAAATAACTTGTATAATAAAAAAATTGGACAAAAAGAGATATACTTACAGCTCCCACAGCTGAATGATGGAGATGTTCAGCATCGACGTCTCCAAAATAATCTCACACATGTCAGAATGTGTAATGTAAAGTGGTACTGCACTTGGACGGCCGAACACTAGTGGCTCCCATGGGATCTGAATAGTCTCATCTCTTTGCTCATACCCGATGCGCCATAGCATCCGGATGGGATTGTCGGCTGGGTCTGGCCTCTTCAATGCCTGTTCTTGTTGAACAATTGACAACCATCACAGTTTGTACCATAATTGACAATATAACAAAATTAGTCAGTGTAAGGTTTTTACCTGTCCAAGGGCAACCTGCAGAAGTCTGTTTGGCCACATCAGAAAATGGCCCACCGCCTGACTGACGGTCTTCACCTCTAGAGTTGCCACTGGCACAGCAGCATCCTCCTCGAGGACAAGCACAACAGAGACCCTGGACATACCATCAGGTAATGACTGATGGTGAACCACAGGGCCTAAGTTGTAGACCATGCCAGTGGCAACTGGCTCCTCCGACCCGTCAACGAACAGGTCACATTGACAGGTGTCTGGTGGCTCGACCCCATCATCGTCAGGGTCAGCCGCAGCGCACGACCCCTTAGTGCTAACACTCCGTACCTACATATTTACACATCAAGTAGAAGTTATTCAACAATGAAATAAAGTGATTACAAACAATAAAACCGAGGAAATTAAATAAAGAATCTAACCTGTGGGCCGCTAGCTGGTGTAGTAGTCTCCTGGTGGTGGCTGAGTGAGGCCTTCATCTCCTCCCTGAATCGGGCCATCTCCTGGTGAAGCCTAGATATCTCCTCCTGATACTCAGCCTTCACAACAACCACCTTCTGCTCCACTATTTTCTCAAGGGAGAGGGCAGGGTCGGGAGCACCGTAATAGCTGTGGAGGCCTGTTAAATGTGAATGATTAGCCGATAATTGTTTAACAGATAACAAAATGAAAGGATACAGTTATTTCTAACTTACCTACACCCCGATAATTGTTTAACCAATAATTCACCGGGCACGATTACCTTGCAACATATGGCATTAAAAAACATACACAACCTTGTTATGACATTTCTCACAATTTCAGGAAAAATATCACGAATGGCGATAGGCAGAAACTGTTGCATCAACATGTGACAATCGTGAGACTTCAACCCAACTAACTTCAAATCTTTCATGGAAACACAAGAGTTGATGTCGGAGCCATAACCAGACGGAACTTTTACACTTCGTAACGATTCACACAGACTTTGCTTTTCTTTTCTGGACAACGTATGACATGCTGGGGGCAAATATGTTCTTTTACCCTTTGATTGTGGATGCAAATCCTGACGTATACCCATCAACTCCAAGTCCATACGCGAGTTTAGGCCATCCTTAGTCTTCCCGGGTATGTTTAAGAGTGTACCAACCAAACTGTCGCACACGTTTTTCTCCACATGCATTACATCAATGTAGTGTCTTACATCAAGATCCCTCCAATATGGCAGGTCAAAAAACACTGACTTTTTCTTCCAGTTGTTTTGTGTCGGGTGCTGTTTTTCACACTTACCAAACTGTACGTTGACGTCTTTCACCTTTTCATATGTCTGGCAACTAGATAGTGGTGGAAGAGCCATTTCAAAGTCTTGGGCACCGTTAAACGACTTCTTCAACCTTCGAAACAGATGATTCGCTTTAAGAAACCTTCGATGTTGAAGATAAACACTTTTCCTACCATGGTGCAACCGCACAGAACTAGTCCCCTCCTCACATACTGGACAAGCTTTATGACCCTTCACGCTGTACCCGGATAAGTTATCATACGCTGGAAAGTCATTGATCGTGCAAAAGAGCATGACACGCAATTTAAATGACTGCCCGGTAAACCCATCAAACACATCAACCCCGTCTTCCCACAACCTTTTGAGGTCTTCAACCAATGGAGTTAAATATATATCAATGTCGTTGCCCGGTTGTCGTGGACCAGAAATCATCATCGATAACATGACATATTTCCGCTTCATGCACAACCATGGCGGCAAGTTGTAAACAAACAACAAAACAGGCCATGAACTATGGTTTATGCTCAGGTTCCTGTGAACACCTCTTTTGGTCCGGTCCAAGTGGAATGAATCTTTTTTATACTGAATTCTAATTCAGAATGGTCAAATTTGAGTAGAATGGCTCCAAAATAATCAAAACCGAGCGAAATAACTCAGAATGAAGCTTTTCCAAGTGAAATACAGCCCTAATGGAGGCAAATCCGATTGGAATGACTCAAAATGATCAAATCCGAGCAGGATGACTCAGATTAAAGCATTTCCGAGTGAATTACAGCCCTGGTGGAAATAAATCCGAGTGGAAAAACTCAAAAAATGGTCAAATCCGAGTCAAAATAAGGCATTTCCGAGTGGAATGGCCCAAAAATGGTAATCCGAGTAAAATGACTCTGATTGAAGCATTTAGGAGTGAAATATAGCCCTGTTGAACAAAAATCCGAGTGGAATGCCCCAAAAACTTGTAAGTTCGAGTGAAATTACTCAGAAGGGATCAAATCTGAGTCGAATGTGCTCCTGTTAGAGAAAATCCGAGCAAGACGACTCTGATTAAAGCAAATCCGAGTGGAGTATGACCTGTAGGAAGAAAATTCGAGTGAAATGCTTCACTAATGAAGGTGAATAAGAGTGGAATGACTCCCTGTCAGAGCCATTCCGAGTGAAACAATCCCAACATCCGAGTAAGCACATCCAAAGGGGAAACATTGATTGAAAGCCCTTTGGTTGAAGTGTAAAGGCTGATTCCCAGTGAAAATACCCAAGCTTCCAAATTCTGAGTGAAAAGGGAGCCATTCCGAATGAAAATGACCCTGTTAGAGGAGAATCCGAGCGGAAAATCCCCTACTGCAACCAATTCGAGTGGAAAAGGGGACTGACCTTGGATAGATGCTGCCCAAAGCTATTTTCCGAGTGAAAGGATTGCTGATTGAAGTAAATCCGAGTGAGTATCACTCAATTGGAGAGAAATCCGAATTAAAAATTCAAATTTCCAATTCTGAGTGAGAAGAAGCCTATTTCCGAGTGAAAATATTCAGATTCCAATTTCTGAGTGGAAAATAGGCACATTCCGATTGAAGAAATTCAAATTTCCAATTCTGAGTGAGAAAAAGCCCATTTCTGAGTGAAAATGACCAAAATTCCAATTTTCGAGTGCAAGAAGGAAGGTTCCGAGTGAAAATGTCCAAGTTCCATTCTGATTAAAAGTTCCCAAGGACAGTTCCGAGTAAATCCTTCAAGCAATAAAGTTCTATGCCACTTTTGAAAGAAATCCCGAGTGAATGCTTCACGCAGAGATGAGATCTGAGCAAAACCGAGAGTTGCTTGTTCAGTCAGAACCGAGTGAAGTATTTCCAGTCAACACCAAGTGAGTCATTTCCGAGCCAATTTTGAGTCGGAACCGACTGACACTTCAGTCAGTCAGCCCTCTTCAAACCTTTCCCGAGCCCCTTTGGGCCAATCAATTCCGAGCCCCCATTTCCACCAATTTCTGAGCCATACTTCAAACCATCACCGAGCCACTTTTTACCCGTTCCTGAGTCATCTTTCACTCATCTCCGAGTCATCCTTTAGCCAATTATGAGTCACACTTCACATATTTCAGTCGGTTCCGAGTCATTGGTCACTCGGATTGTGGAGAAGAGGTGAAGTAAGAGCCAATTTTCAGTCAGTACCGAGTGACCCACTTTTCACTCAATTCCGAGTCACTTTCTACCCAATTCTGAGTAATCCTTCGATCATTTCCGAGTGCTCTTTAGGTCTTTCGCCCAAGCGATTCTTGTTACGCTCAAGCGAGAATGAGAATCTGAGTCAGTTTTCACTCGGTTTTGACTGAATGTTCCAATCGAAATTTCTTTAATTGCCCACTCAATCCAATTGCACAACACCAACATGATTTCATTCGGTCTTTAGCATAAAAGGGGCCTTTTCCACTCGGATTTAGGAGGCAAAGTGAAGACCGACCCCTTTTCCCACTCGGAATTAAGATGCAATGTGGATGAATGTTGACTGAGAGGGTGATCCGAGTCATTTACACTCGGATTTCCAACATTCTCACTCGGATTTCCCAAGTTTCACTCGGTTTTCTCATTTTCACTCGGGTTTCCATCATTCTCACTCGGATTCCATCACTATCTCTCGGATTTCCGCCAGGCCCCCCTGTTCGCCCGTGCTGACTTGGATTCCACCACCCAAGTGGATCCAGGAATCCTGGGGGTGGCAGACAGGGGCGGAAGTGGAGGGAATTAAAAATTCCCACCCAGCCGTTGTCCCCCACTTCACTCTGAATGGAAGTGTGAGTTGGTTTTCCACTCTGAGTGGAAGCCTGAGCTGGCCTTCCACTCAGACAAGCCTATAAATAGGCAGGGGTTGAAGCACCAAGGGAGGGGAGAATTCATTAAGGGAAAACTCTGTCAAATCCTCCGCTCTCTCTATCTCCCACACTGCGCAGCCCCTCACAGCACCCAACATCCTCACCCTCTCTCTCTTTTTCACACTGCGCAGCCCCTCCATTAACTCCTCATCCTCTCACCCTTTCCAACCGTCCAGCCTCCCCTTCAAGCCCACCAAACTGACCTCCTCTCACACACCGTCTAGCACTTTCTCCCAGCCACCAAATACCCTTCAGCACCCTCCTCTCACCCTTCCCAACAGCCCCCACTCATCCTTCTCCTCACCTAAACCGACCTCCTCTCACACACCGTCCAACATCCTCCTCAAATCCACCAAATCCGACCTCCTCACTCCTCTCAACTCCAACCCCGTCTCTCTTCTCACTCAGTCTCACTCGGTAATCACTTCTCACTCGGTATTTTCCTATTTCCACTCGGTTTTACCATTTTTTACTCGGTTTTCTGCTTTTATCACTCGGTATTTCATTTTTTACTCGTTTCTTCCATTTCCACTCGGTTTTTTCCATTTTCACTCGGTTTTCCCCTCTTTTTCACTCGGTTTTCCCTTCTCCCACTCGGTTTTCACTCATTTTTCCCTCTGTTTTCTGAACTTACTATTTCCCTTTCTCTTTTGTAGCTTCTGCTACCTTCCCCTTTCACTTCATAGTAAAATATAATAAAGGGAAATAAATGCTTCCTATGTTTTCTTTCAAATCTAAATAAAAATAAAAAAAAGGAAACAAATCATTTTTAAACAGTGTCGTACGGGAGCACTCCCGTCTACACAACCTCTTTAGGATTCGTACACGTGCGAAGAACTTTGCCTTGTATGAGTTCCCCGTCTCAATGACATCCATCATCATTTCCTAAGTCTTTTCCTAAAAGAACAACACTCAGAACTACGTAACCCTGATTTCTTGATAATTCAAGAATACGTAGGAGCAGGACCTCAACTCCTGTCGGGCCCATCTTTCTTATTTCTTTTTATTGATTTATTTCCTCACTTTCATGTTTCTTTCATAAATGTTCTTTTTTTGGTCGCTTCCGTGAAAATCAATTTAGACGTGACGTCTTGTTGATTTCCCCCTAGTTTTTGCTCAAGCCTCGCCATAATTCATAGGGAAGGGATACTTAGGATGAGACGTATAGGATGTACTTCCTATCCGGTGATCGTGAGAACCCCAACTAGAGTTCGACCTCTTGTGACATATGCACCTAGTGGTTCCCCACTGTTGTGTCCTTGTCATGGGTAGGATCTTGGCTCTAGTGACCTTCTAGAAGTCTAGTATAAGCCACCCGGTGTGGAGAGTCACTTTTAGATAAGCCCTAGGGTCCAGAGAAAACCTTCAACAAAACCTGATTTAGGCCACGAAAGGGCAAACTTTACTTTACCTTATGTCATTTTCACTTTCCTGATATCAAAAAGGGATTATCTATCATCCAAAGATTCGCTTAGTCTTGGAAAATCTTTGGAACACACAAATATTCTTCGGGTGAATGGATGATCCTCTCTTTTTTTGTCATGTATCTCTGAGTCCGAAGTCATAGGTTCTCCTAATCGTCAAAGGAAAAATACAAAAAAAAATTATACTTCATTTCCCTCTGGTTAAAGTGGCAATGACGATTGGTAAAACCTACGACTTTTGAGCTCGCATGAGTTTTAGAAATCCATGTTCCCCCCATTTTTTTTACTTGTATCAAATCCCTGGGAGGAACATTGATCTTTAGGACTTGATAATAACTGGTCCATTCTTTGTCTTGATGTTCGCAGGGGACGATTCCGAATTTGTTGGTATTTCTAAGACAGTATAGAAATTAACATGGGACACAGTAATTGTGATATAGGGGTGACTGAATTGAAGAAGTTATTGCACCTCAAGGCTAGAAAGGTCAATACTGACAGTTTACAAGCACTAGGGAAAAAACTGAGCTTGACACAAAAATGACTTTCGCGAGGAAGTATAGGAAGATCCTGAAACTCTTGGAGGTAGACGTCCAAACAGAAGCCATCACAGCTCTGGCACAATTCTATGACCCACCCCTTTGATGTTTCACTTTTCAAGACTTTCAACTGGCACCCTTCATAGAAGAGTTTGAACAAATATTGGGGATGCCAGTGGAAGAACAGATTCCTTATCGCCATCTGGACCATCATGCGCCAGTCACTTCTGTCGCCCGTATTTTGAAGGTCCATCCTGAAATGTTAAAAGGAGTACAAATGAACAGAAACCAGATTCCCGGATTTACTAGGGAATTTTTGGAGAAACACATGCATGTCTTGGCAGAGAGGGAAGAATGGGAAGCTTTCATCGATACCTTGGCTCTCACTATCTACGGAGTTGTCTTATTCCCTAACTTAGACAACTACGTGGATTATGATGCTATAGGTGTTTTCACCGCTCGCAAGCACAGACTGGAAAATCCCGTCACAGCAATATTGGCCAATGTCTATTGTACCTTGGATTTCTGTCATACCCAAGGAAGAAAGAGGATTATTTGCTGTTTGCCTGTTCTGTATGTGTGGCTCACATCCCACGCTTTTCATCAACTATGCAAAGCCGAGTGTCCCATTTCTAATTTGAAGTTGTGTCAGTTGGCAACGAAGAATGGGCGTGAGCGGGCTAATCACCTTGTGGGCCTTACAGCAGAAAAGGTGAGATGGTGTCCTCAATGGCTAGAAGTTGAGTCCATCATTTATAGCTGTGAAGGATATCCAAATGTTCCTCTAATGGGGACACAAGGTTGCATCAATTATAATCCTGTTATTGCTAAGCGGCAGTTGGCTTATCCTCTACTTGGGCCACCGGACGAAGCACTGCTTACTCCTTTCGTTTTGTACTATGCGAATGGGAATTACACCTCCACTATTCGGGACATAGCCAATGCCTGGAAGAAGGTCCATAGGATGGGCAAAGAACTGGGAGCACGAAGCCATGCTGTGAAAGTTGAATACTTAGATTGGGTGGTGAATAGAGTCTCCATCGTGAAATTGCCTTTCAAGGGCCCCTTATACCAACCTGTGGACACAGTTCCTCCGCCGTGCATTATGGAGGACAAGGTTACCATGTCGCTAAAATCCCAAGTAGAAGAGCTAAAGGCAAGGAATCAAAAACTGGAAGAAGATCTCCTGAAGTGCCAACAAGAGTGCGCCCTCCATAGGAAAGAGAATTCCGAAGGAAGGCATGCTATGGAAGAAATGCGGAAAAAGAGAAAGATTGATGAAGATTACAGAATAAAACAAGATCAATGCCTTCGGGCGGCCAATTCGCAGTTAAAGATGAAAGGTCAGCAGAGCGATGCTGTATTGGCCGAAAAACAAATTTTGAAGGACATGCTGGTACGATCCAAGGAGAAGGAAAATGAGGCTTTGGTGCAGAAAGAGATGTTACAAACCCAGGTCTGTAAATTGGAACTACAGCTAGAGGAAGTAATAAATGCCTGCGAACAAGAGATAAACATAGAGCATAAAAAAGCCCTTGATGCTGAACGACGTTGCCAGGAGACTACACAGGTTCTGAGGGCAGAGTTGGCCCAAAGTGACGAAATCATTCATTCATGGATGGATCGTTTCGCTAAATTGGCTTACCTAGCCAATGGAGTCCTGGAAGATTTTCCCTCAATATTGGAGCAAGCCGAAGGCATGGTCAATCCCCTGTCCACTCCCAAAGAGATATCATCATTTCTGAGCTATTGCCAGGAAAGACTTTGTAAAATGAGGGCCATGATTGCCCGAGCCAGGAGTGGCTAAAGTTTTGTAATCTGAATCTTTCTAGCAACATTGTATCCTTTGGAAGAACAAAATAATGAAACTCTTTTCATCTCCACAAGTTGTCTCATGTTAATTTCCAATATACTGTTATACCGAGTACTTTTGAACGCGACGTTCTGGGGAAAGGTTGAGGAATACGTGTCAAATTCGGAATCGTATCCTGCGTATGCCCATTTATTTTTCTTTTATCTTCTTTAACTGTTCCCTTTATTTTTCTAACCGTTTGTCATGATTCTTTAGACACTACGGGTAAGCATCCCTACGCGACCAGGCTCAGAAAGAAACTCATGGCCGATATAGAACAAGAAAATGAGAATTTGCGAGCTGAGGTTAATCAGTTGAAAGAACAAATGGCTGAAATGGCCAAGATGTTCAAAAGGAGAATCGCAGAAAGGGATTCTTTAGCGGAAGTTAAAAATGCTAGGCAGCAATCTCCCATTCCCCAACACGCTCAAGGTCATGCTGGAGGACTGAGCTCAAACCCTGCAGGGCCTACTGTTACCGTTCGCCTTGGTAAATCAAACCCTGCCCATGTCTAACAACACACTTTTGTCGATAAAGAAGGGAATGTCATACCCTTCCCACAGTATGGGTTACCCCCGGCTATTTCCCACCACTCCAAGAGGAGCCAGATTATCAGGAAACAATCTTTCACGCGGCTCAACCAAACATCCCACCTGTCCGGAATCCTCAAACAATTCCGGTCCATACACAGGCTGAACAACCACAAGCTGCCCAAGCCACAGCTGGACACCAAGCCTTGATTCCGAATGAGAGCCCGACACATGTTGACCGACCAGTCAAGAGTGCTAGTCACTATGTCATCACAGGTCCAAGTACTGCCACTGCTGCTACCCAGGAAGGAAGATTAGAGTTCTTGGAAAGGCGTTTAAGGGAAATGGATGGAATGAATTGATTTGGATTAGGCAGTGCTGCACAACTCTGTCTAATTCCCAACGTTGTTATTCCTCCCAAATTCAAAACGCCTGAATTTGATAAGTATCGGGGGCTAACATGTCCGAAAAACCATCTTACCATGTAATGCCGGAAGATGGCTTCGCATGCCTCCAACGACTCTCTACTCATCCATTGTTTTCAAGATAGTTTGGTTGGAGCGCCTCTGACCTGGTATAACCATCTTGAACGATCTCGTATACGCTGTTGGGAGGATCTGGCAGATGCTTTCATGCAACAGTATAAGTACAATTTGGACATGGCGCCAGATAGAGTACAATTGCAGAACATGTCCAAGAAAGACAACGAGACGTTCAAAGAATACGCCCAACGGTGGCGTGAAGTAGCAGCGCAAGTTGACCCACCTCTGTCTGAGAAAGAGGTGATCTCGACATTTATTGACACACTCCAATCGCCATTCTATGACAAGATGATTGGAAGTATTTCATCCCACTTCTCCGATATCGTCACTATCGGAGAAAGAATAGAGAATGGCCTCCGGACAGGGAAGATCGCCCGAGGTCCAGCTGGGGTTAATGCAGCAAGAAGACCTTCCCATGGGGAAGGAAAGAGAAGAGAGGGAGAGACTAATCTAATCTCCCATAATCAGAGAAGAAACCAGCCAAGGCCATCCACCCCGGTTGTCTTTCCATCAACCTATCATAATACACCACATCCATATGTGGCTGCCGTTCAAACACCACATCCACCATATTTCTGCCCACCTGTCATGCGACCGCCTGCACCACTACAAGCACCATATCAACCACCACAAGTGCCGTACCAACAGCCACAAATGAACCCGCCGAATCCAAATCAGAGAAGGCAAAACAATGACCGTGCCCCACCGTAATTTGATCCGATTCCCATCTCTTACACAGAGCTTCTCCCTTACCTCATCGAAAACACGATGGTAGTGTCGTGCCCTCTAAAGCCACTTCAGCCGCCATATCCTAGAGGGTATGACCCAAATGCACGGTGTGATTACCACGCTGGTGCACCGGGACATTCTACTGAGAACTGCCTGGCACTGAAGTTTAAGGTAAGGGACCTCATCCGGGCCGACTGGATAAGCTTTAAAGAAGGGAGCCCAAGTGTGACAACCAATCCCCTTCCAAACCATAAAGGACCGGATGTCAACGCTATAGAGGGGGATGAAGAATGCATTTCCAAAGTAGAGGACATCCAAATGCCTTTAGAAATCATACACTCTCATATGCTGAAGGTGGGATTAATAGAAGGGTCATGGGATGAAGAGTATAATGACCTCCAGTCCGTAAAGCGAAGGGGCTTCCAGGAAACCCTTCAAAGACTCATGAATGCTCGAGTCATAGAGGTCTACAGGCACCGTGAAGGACAAATAAATATGGTACAGGGACATGGCAAGGCATAAGTTCCGAAACCCCTGGTTGTATACTATAACAAGGATACGCCAGCGGCTTCGGCTCCTGCCAAGACTGTCTTCACGGTAAAGGCACCAACCCCTTTCCCCTTCCAGAGTTCCCACGTTGTGCCATGGAGGTACAATACAGATGTGGTCGTCACCAATCCCGAAGCGATCAACTCCATGCCATCCTCCTCTATTACAAATATAACTGGAGTGGGAAGAATGACACGGAGTGGAAGGGTATATACGCCACCTGAGCCAAAACAAGGCAAGACTACCGGAGAAGGAAAAACTGAGAAAGAAGTAGCCTCTGGAAAAACAAAGGGGGCTGTGACTGAAGAGGAAGCCCAGGAATTTCTGAAGTTTATTCGCCATAGTGACTACCAGGTGTTGGACCAATTGAACCACACCCCTGCGAAAATTTCCTTGTTGTCTTTGCTAATGAGTTCCGAACCACATCGGAACACGTTGATGAAGGTGTTGAGTGAGGCACACATGAAGCATGATTTACCCGTCGAACAATTCGGGGGCATAGTGGGGCATATCATTGCCAACAATTACTTGACCTTCACAGATGAGGAAGTACCTATTGAAGGAAGAGGGCACAACAAAGCCGTCCATATTTCTGTGAAATGTCAGGATTATGTCCTGGCAAAAGTACTTGTGGATAATGGATCTTCTCTGAACGTCATGCCAAAATCCACGTTGGCAAAACTGCCTTTCGATGGAACATACATGAGACCTAGCTCTATGGTTGTGCGGGCTTTTGATGGGACACGTATGGAAGTCATTGGAGAAATCGAATTTCCTATACAAGTCGGACCCTGTACTTTCCAAGTACTCTTCCAAGTGATGGATATCGTGCCCGCCTACAGCTGTTTATTAGGGCGACCATGGATCCATTAGGCGGGGGTGGTCCCCTCCACGCTGCATCAAAGACTAAAATTCATCATCAATAATAAGTTGGTGACTGTTTCTGGGGAGGAGGACCTTTTGGTCAGCAAACCCATATCCACTCCATACATTGAGGCCGCCGAGGAAGCCCTCGAAACATCCTTCCAAGCCTTGGAGATTGCCAATGCAACAAGCGTTGTAAAGGTGTCTTTCCCCAACGTACCTCTAATGGTGACGCTGAACATGTTGCGGAAAGGGTACCAACCCGGAAAAGGATTAGGGCGGGATTTAGAAGGCAGAACCCAACCGGTGAGTCTCCCAGAAAATAAAAACAGATATGGTTTGGGATATAAGCCCACTGTGACGGATAAGAAAAGGGTTGAAGAGGAAAAGAAGGGGATGAGAGTTACTCGCCTTACTGGTCAAGAGATCAACGTTGCGAGAATCCCTATCTGCGATCTCTATCAGAGCTTTAAGAGCGTCGGAGTGATATATCCGGATCAAGTTGCCATGGTTGAGAACGAGCCTGACCTCAATGTGGAGCTGGTATATGCTTGCCATCCGGATCAAGAGCTGAGCAATTGGGAAGTCATGGAGTTCCCTACAACCATTAACGTTCTATCAGAGTAATTACTGTATTTCATAATTTGGTGGTCCCCTTGCCATGCCCAAGGCTCCGGGACCCATTTTGTAACAAGGGCAGAACTTGTTTATTTTATTTTTGAAAACCAATGAACACATTTTATTTCCCATCACCTCATCTTTGTGCACTCTATTTTTCTCAAACCTTTTACTTGTTTGTTCTCTTTTCACTTTATAATATAACCCGAATGCAGATCCAAAAATGATTTCCCTGAGAACGATGAAAACCTGGATTTATTTCATGACCCTGTTTATCCAAATGATTGCGTCTACGAGGAAAGTGAGGAAGACTTTGGACCCTCATCTGAATTGACGAGATTGTTGGAACAAGAGGATAAGGAGATCCACCCACATCAGGAGGAAATTAAAATCATCAACCTTGGAGGTGAAGGAGAAGATAAAATGATCAAGATAGGCACCTGCCTGAGTAAAAACCAGTAAGATGAATTGATTGAACTGCTCCGGGAATTTCGGGATGTGTTCGCTTGGTCATATCAAGATATGCCAGGGTTGGATAATAGCATAGTGGAACATAGATTGCCTCTGAAACCAGAGTGTCCACCAGTTAAGCAAAAGCTACGAAGAATGAAACCAGAAATGCTTCTCAAGATCAAGGAAGAGGTCAAAAAACAATTCGAAGCCGGTTTCTTGGCCGTAGCCAAATATCCACAATGGGTAGCCAACATAGTCCCGGTCCCGCAGAAGGATGGAAAAGTGCGGATGTGTGTGGACTATCAAGATCTAAACAGGGCCAGCCCTAAATATGATTTTCCTCTTCCACATATTGACATGTTGGTCGATAACACAGCCCAACACTCCATCTTCTCTTTCATGGATGGTTTCTCTGGGTACAATCAGATTAAAATGGCGCCCGAAGACATGGAAAAAACCACGTTCGTCACATTGTGGGGTACTTTCTGTTACAAAGTAATGTCCTTTGGTTTGAAGAACGCAGGGGCGACTTATCAGAGAGCAATGGTCACTTTATTCCACGATATGATGCACAAGGAAATAGAGGTCTATGTGGATGATATCATTGCAAAATCCAGAACCGCGGAAGATCATGTCCGCGACTTAAGGAAATTGTTTGAACGGTTGAGAAGGTTTAAGCTTAGATTGAACCCTGCCAAGTGCACGTTTTGTGCAAGGTCAGGGAAACTGTTGGGTTTCATTGTAAGCAAGAAAGGAATTGAAGTGGATCCCGACAAGGTCAGGGAAATCCTAGAAATGCCACCTTCTTGCACAAAAAAAGAAGTCAGGGGGTTCTTAGGAAGATTAAACTACATCGCTCAGTTTATCTCACAATTGACATCGACCTGCGAGCCGATCTTCAAGCTACTCCGCAAGAACCAACCGGGGCAATGGAATAAGGACTGCCAAACGGCTTTTAAGAAGATTAAGCAATACTTGAAAGAACCACCAATATTGGTACCACCAACCCCTGGGAGACCATTGATTTTATACATGACGGTATTGGATGAGTCCATGGGCTGCGTATTGGGTCAGCACGATGAAACGGGAAAGAAAGAACATGCCATATATTACCTAAGCAAAAAGTTCACTGATTGCGAAATGCGATACTCCACATTAGAACGAATTTGTTACGCGTTAGCATGGGCTGCGAAGCGTTTAAGGCAATACATGTTGAGTCACACTACCTGGCTAGTCTCTAAGATGGATCCTATCAAGTACATCTTTGAGAAGCCAGCCCTGACCGGAAGGATTGCTCGATGGCAAGTGCTGCTAACTAAATACGACATAACATATGTCACTCAGAAAGCCATAAAAGGGAGCGCTTTGGCTGACTACCTAGCCCATCAACCCGTAAATGATTACCAACCAATACCATTCGACTTCCCAGACGAGGATATTTTGGCATTGTCCGACGAAGAAGAAGGCGGTAATAAAGACAAATGGATTTTAAGATTCGATGGAGCTTCTAATGCTTTAGGGCACGGAATTGGGGCCATTTTGATTTCGCCAAAAAGAGAATTCATCCCTGTCTGCGCCAGGCTATGTTTCGATTGTACCAACAATGTCGCTGAATATGAGGCGTGCTCCTTAGGGATCCAAGCGGCATTAGATATGAAAGTAAGGACACTGGAAGTCTACGGAGACTCTGCTTTAGTCGTCCACCAGTTAAAAGGTGAGTGGGAAACTAGAGATAGCAAGCTTCTCCCCTATCACGCCCACATTATGGAAATGATCAGAGATTTCGAAGAGATTTCTTTCCATCATGTTCCTCGGGAAGATAATCAGATGGCTGACGCTTTGGCCACTCTCGCTTCAATGTTCAAAGTAAACAATGACTATGACATACCCCTCATCGAGGTAGAAAGGCGTCATGAGCCCGCATACTGCCAAGTAGTCGAAGAACAATCGGATGGAAAACCTTGGTATCACGATATCAAGAGGTATATCCAGAGGGAAGAATACCCCGACAATGCCACAAAAAATGACAAGAGAACCCTGCGACGGCTCGCCATGGGGTTTTTCTTAAATGAAGACGTGCTTTACAAAAGAAACCATGATTCTATCCTTCTTCGCTGTGTTGATACCGCTGAAGCAAATAGAATCATGAGGGATATCCACGAGGGATCTTTCGGAACCCACATCAATGGGCACGCCATGTCAAGGAAAATCTTAAGGGCTGGTTATTTTTGGATGACCATGGAAGCAGACTGCTTCGCCTATGCTCGGAGATGTCATAAGTGCCAAATATATGCTGATCATATTCACGCACCCCCGTCATCTCTAAATGTTTTGTCAGCACCATGGCCCTTCTCGATGTGGGGCATGGATGTCATTGGTCCCATTGAACCAAAGGCTTCAAACGGCCATCGTTTCATTTTGGTCGCCATTGATTATTTCACAAAATGGGTGGAAGCAGCTTCATACACTAATGTAACCAAGAGTGTTATTGTTAAATTCGTCAAGCGTGAGTTGATATGTCGGTATGGCCTACCGAGCCAAATCATCACAGACAATGGTACAAACCTGAACAACAAAATGATGAAGGAGCTTTGTGAGAGCTTTAAGATCTCCCACCATAATTCCTCTCCGTACCGCCCAAAAATGAATGGGGCAGTCGAGGCGGTGAACAAAAATATCAAAAAGATAGTACAGAAGATGGTGGTAACTTACAAAGACTGGAACGAAATGCTTCCCTTTGCTCTACATGGTTATCGTACCTCGGTCCGAACCTCGACTGGGGCAACCCCATTCTCTTTAGTTTATGGCATGGAAGCAGTCCTGCCTTTTGAAGTGGAGATTCCTTCCCTCCGAGTAATCATGGAAACCAAACTGGTTGAAGCTGAATGGATCCAGACTCGACATGACCAATTAAATCTGATTGATAGTAAAAGACTGACTGCCCTCTGCCATGGTCAGCTATATCAAAGGCACATGAAGCGAGCGTTTGAAAAGAAAGTACGACCCCGACAGTTCCAAGAAGGAGACTTGGTGCTCAAGAAGGTTTTGTCGATGCATAAAGATCACCGGGGCAAATGGACTCCTAACTACGAAGGGCCTTATGTCGTGAAAAAGGCTTTTTCCGGAGGTGCTCTCATACTCGCCAACATGGATGGGGAAGATCTACCGATGCCTATAAACGCGGATGCAGTGAGAAGATACTACGCGTAAAAAAAAAGTAAAAAAAAAAAGGGGCTCGCTGGGTTGAAAACCTGAAAAGACGACCTAGGCAAAAGTTAGAGCAATTGGTGGGGTCAAAAGCGGCCCAGACAAATTCACATCCTATAGATTCAACACTGCAACGCCAATTTTTCAAGTCACGGACAAGAGGATGGGTCTAGGGCATCGAAGCCATTGTCGAGTCATGCCCTCGAAAGCAAAATCAGAAGATAAGCAGGAAATCATGGAAAAGACCAGAATCTTGTCGCTCTCAGGAAATCAATGGAGGATCTAAAAGGCCTTCCCTTCCATCCTTGCCATCAATTCCTCACACCTTGTCATATTTTTGCATTATTGGTGTCACCTGTATATATCTGTTGTTCATAAATAAAAAGTTTCCCTTCTTCTCACATGTGTTCATGACTAGAATAAATAAACAAGTTTTGCCTAAAAAGAATTTCTTAAAAATGAGTTTTTGAGAAGGACAAAAACACAAAGTTATAGGGAACAAAGTGTACACCATTGCCAGATCTTACCTCGGGCAAGCTTAACCAACTCGGCGAAACAACCTCAATGAAGTCAGAAGTAATAATTATTTTGGCCATGAGTTACTTCAACGCCTGTCGCCAAGGAACTACGCCTGTAAGTTTTTAATTAGTTTCACGTTTCTCTATTAAAGGATGGCCAGGAACCATGATCCCCAAGATGTGTAGTTGCCCAACTCTCTCCTTAGCAGATCTTTGGCATATCCGCAGTAAACCCCAGGTTCGTTCTCATTCATTCAAGGGACAATTCTCCAAGCTTCATCCAATCATGTCAAACTGGGGCATCTCCCCGGGTTTATTCTCTTAGTCAAGGGGCAGTTCCCCGGGATTCCATTAAATACAGTCAAATTGGGGCATCAACCTAGGTTCGTTCTCATTCATTCAAGGGGCAGTTCCCCAAGATTTCATCCAATCATGTCAAACTGGGGCATCTCCCCGGGTTTATTCTCTTAGTCAAAGGGCAGTTCCCTGGGATTCCATTAAATACAGTCAAACTGGGGCATCACCCTAGGTTCGTTCTCATTCATTCAAGGGACAATTCTCCAAGCTTCATCCAATCATGTCAAACTGGGGCATCTCCCCGGGTTTATTCTCTTAGTCAAGGGGCAGTTCCCCGGGATTCCATTAAATAGAGTCAAACTAGGGCATTACCCTAGGTTCGTTCTCATTCATTCAAGGGGAAGTTCCCCAAGATTCCATCCAATCATGTCAAACTGGGGCATCTCCCCGGGTTTATTCTCTTAGTCAAGGGGCAGTTCCCCGGGATTCCATTAAATACAGTCAAACTGGGGCATCACCCCAGGCTCGTTCTCATTCATTCAAGGGGCAGTTCCCCAAGATTCCATCCAATCATGCCAAACTGGGGCATCTTCCCAGGTTCGTTCTCATTCACTCAAGGGGCAGTTCCCCAAGATTCCTTCAAATCATGTCAAACTAGGGCATATTCCCCCAAGTCTTTACTGTCCAGTCAACGAAGAGGCAACACCCTCACCCTTTACTTTTCTATTGCCGATCAAATGGCACCTTTTTACTTTCCAGTCAATGAAGAGGCAACACCCTCACCCTTTACTCTCCTGTCGCCGATCAAATGGCACCCCTTTATCTTCCTGTCGCCGATCAAATGGCACCCCCTTTACTTTCCTGTCGCCGATCAAATGGCGCCCCTTTACTTTCCTGTCGCCAATCAAATGGCACCCCCTTTATCTTCCTGTCGCCTATCAAATGGCACCTTTAATTTCCTGTCGCCGATCAAATAGCAACCCTTTACTCTCCTGTCGCCGATCAAATGGCACCCCCTTTACTTTCCTGTCACCGATCAAATGGCACCCCTTTACTTTCCTGTCGCCGATCAAATGGCACCCCCTTTATCTTCCTGTCACCGATCAAATGGCACCCCTTTATGTTCCTGTCGCCGATCAAATGGCACCCCCTTTACTTTCCTGTCGCCGATCAAATGGCACCCCCTTTATTTTCCTGTCGCCGATCAAATGGCACCTTTACTTTCCTGTCGCCGATCAAATGGCACCTTTACTTTCCTAACGACGATCAAATGGCACCACTTTACTTTCCTGTTGTTGAACAAATGGCATCCTTTTACCTTTCAGTTGCCTAAGAAGGCATCCTTTTTCTTCCGGTCGCTGAATGAGGCACCCTTCATCTCCAATCAATTGAGAATAGACACTCAATCCTCTCACCTCTTGTTAACTAGAAGACAATCCTTTTGCTTCATGTCATTCAAAGGATAATTCCCAGTTAACCACTTCTTGCTAAAAAATTGGAGCACTACCTCACTTCTTTTTCCCAGATTTAGGACGAAAAAAAAAGAAGAAGAAAAATAGAGAAAGAAGAAGAGAAAAGCGAAACGGAAGAGGAAAATGCTCGTCTTTAAAGAAGAAAGGTCACACTGACTCGTGATTGCCGACACTATCAGACGCCATCAAAAAGTCCCACTTGGCCCCTACATCGGTGTTCATATCTTTACTTCCTTTTCACTTTAAAAACACAGAAGCTTCGTGTTTCTTTTGTGAAAAAAAAGTAAAGAGGGGCATCTGTGAACACCTCTTTTGGTCCGGTCCAAGTGGAATGAATCTTTTTTATACTGAATTCTAATTCAGAATGGTCAAATTCGAGTAGAATGGCTCCAAAATAATCAAAACCGAGTGAAATAACTCAGAATGAAGCTTTTCCAAGTGAAATACAGCCCTGTTGGAGGCAAATCCGATTGGAATGACTCAAAATGATCAAATCCGAGCAGGATGACTCAGATTAAAGCATTTCTGAGTGAATTACAGCCCTGGTGGAAATAAATCCGAGTGGAAAAACTCAAAAAATGGTCAAATCCGAGTCAAAATAAGGCATTTCCGAGTGGAATGGCCTAAAAATGGCAATCCAAGTAAAATGACTCTGATTGAAGCATTTAAGAGTGAAATATAGCCCTGTTGAACAAAAATCTGAGTGGAATGCCCCAAAAACTTGTAAGTTCGAGTGAAATTACTCAGAAGGGATTAAATCCGAGTCGAATGTGCTCCTGTTAAAGAAAATCTGAGCAAGACGACTCTGATTAAAGCAAATCCGAGTGGAGTATGACCTGTAGGAAGAAAATCTGAGTGAAATGCTTCACTGATGAAGGTGAATAGGAGTGGAATGACTCCCTGTCAGAGCCATTCCGAGTGAAACAATCCCAACATCCGAGTAAGCACATCCGAAGGGGAAACATTGATTGAAAGCCCTTTGGTTGAAGTGTAAAGGCTGATTCCCAGTGAAAATACCCAAGCTTCCAAATTCTGAGTGAAAAGGGAGCCATTCTGAATGAAAATGACCCTGTTAGAGGAGAATTCGAGCGAAAAATCCCCTACTGCAACCAATCCGAGTGGAAAAGGGGACTGACCTTGGATAGATGCTGCCCAAAGCTATTTTCCGAGTGAAAGGATTGCTGATTGAAGTAAATCTGAGTGAGTATCACTCAATTGGAGAGAAATCCGAATTGAAAATTCAAATTTCCAATTCTGAGTGAGAAGAAGCCTATTTCCGAGTGAAAATATTCAGATTCCAATTTCTAAGTGGAAAATAGGCACATTCCGATTGAAGAAATTCAAATTTCCAATTCTGAGTGAGAAAAAGCCCATTTCTGAGTGAAAATGACCAAAATTCCAATTTTCGAGTGCAAGAAGGAAGGTTCCGAGTGAAAATGTCCAAGTTCCATTCTGATTAAAAGTTCCCAAGGACAGTTCCGAGTAAATCCTTCATGCAATAAAGTTGTATGTCACTTTTGAAAGAAATTCCGAGTGAATGCTTCACGCAGAGATGAGATCCGAGCAAAACCGAGAGTTGCTTGTTCAGTCAGAACCGAGTGAAGTATTTCCAGTCAACACCAAGTGAGTCATTTCCGAGCCAATTTTGAGTCGGAACCGACTGACACTTCAGTCAGTCAGCCCTCTTCAAACTTTCCCTGAGCCCCTTTGGGCCAATCAATTCCGAGCCCCTATTTCCACCAATTTCTGAGCCATACTTCAAACCATCACCGAGCCACTTTTTACCCGTTCCCGAGTCATCTTTCACTCATCTCCGAGTCATCCTTTAGCCAATTCCGAGTCACACTTCATATATTTCAGTCGGTTCAGAGTCATTGGTCACTCGGATTGTGGAGAGGAGGTGAAGTAAGAGCCAATTTTCAGTCAGTACCGAGTGACCCATTTTTCACTCAATTCCGAGTCACTTTTTACCCAATTCCGAGTAATCCTTCGATCATTTCCGAGTGCTCTTTAGGTCTTTCGCCCAAGCGATTCTTGTTACGCTCAAGCAAGAATGGGAATCCGAGTCAGTTTTCACTCGGTTTTGACTGAATGTTCCAATTGGAATTTCTTTAATTGCCCACTCAATCCAATTGCACAACACCAACATGATTTCATTCGGTCTTTAGCATAAAAGGGGCCTTTTCCACTCGGATTTAGGAGGCAAAGTGAAGACCGACCCCTTTTCCCACTCGGAATTGAGATGCAATGTGGATGAATGTTGACTGAGAGGGTGATCCGAGTCATTTACACTCGGATTTCCAACATTCTCACTCGGATTTCCCAAGTTTCACTCGGTTTTCTCATTTTCACTCGGGTTTCCATCATTCTCACTCGGATTCCATCACTATCTCTCGGATTTCCGCCAGGCCCCCCTGTTCGCCCGTGCTGACTTGGATTCCACCACCCAAGTGGATCCAGGAATCCTGGGGGTGGCAGACAGGGGCGGAAGTGGAGGGAATTAAAAATTCCCACCCAGCCGTTGTCCCCCACTTCACTCTGAATGGAAGTGTGAGTTGGTTTTCCACTCTGAGTGGAAGCCTGAGCTGGCCTTCCACTCAGACAAGCCTATAAATAGGCAGGGGTTGAAGCACCAAGGGAGGGGAGAATTCATTAAGGGAAAACTCTGTCAAATCCTCCGCTCTCTCTATCTCCCACACTGCGCAGCCCCTCACAGCACCCAACATCCTCACCCTCTCTCTCTTTTTCACACTGCGCAGCCCCTCCATTAACTCCTCATCCTCTCACCCTTTCCAACCGTCCAGCCTCCCCTTCAAGCCCACCAAACTGACCTCCTCTCACACACCGTCTAGCACTTCCTCCCAGCCACCAAATACCCTTCAGCACCCTCCTCTCACCCTTCCCAACAGCCCCCACTCATCCTTCTCCTCACCTAAACCGACCTCCTCTCACACACCGTCCAACATCCTCCTCAAATCCACCAAATCCGACCTCCTCACTCCTCTCAACTCCAACCCCGTCTCTCTTCTCACTCAGTCTCACTCGGTAATCACTTCTCACTCGGTATTTTCCTATTTCCACTCGGTTTTACCATTTTTTACTCGGTTTTCTGCTTTTATCACTCGGTATTTCATTTTTTACTCGTTTCTTCCATTTCCACTCAGTTTTTTCCATTTTCACTCGGTTTTCCCCTCTTTTTCACTCGGTTTTCCCTTCTACCACTCGGTTTTCACTCATGTTTCCCTCTGTTTTCTGAACTTACTATTTCCCTTTCTCTTTTGTAGCTTCTGCTACCTTCCCCTTTCGCTTCATAGTAAAATATAATAAAGGGAAATAAATGCTTCCTATGTTTTCTTTCAAATCTAAATAAAAAAAAGGAAACAAATCATTTTTAAACAGTGTCGTACAGGAGCACTCCCGTCTACACAACCTCTTTAGGATTCGTACACGTGCGAAGAACTTCGCCTTGTATGAGTTCCCCGTCTCAATGACATCCATCATCATTTCCCAAGTCTTTTCTTAAAAGAACAACACTCAGAACTACGTAACCCTGATTTCTTGATAATTCAAGAATACGTAGGAGCAGGACCTCAACTCCTGTCGGGCCCATCTTTCTTATTTCTTTTTATTGATTTATTTCCTCACTTTCATGTTTCTTTCATAAATGTTCTTTTTTTGGTCACTTTCGTGAAAATCAATTTAGACGTGACGTCTTGTTGATTTCCCCCTAGTTTTTGCTCAAGCCTCGCCATAATTCATAGGGAAGGGATACTTAGGACGAGACGTCCCGCTTATCTCTTTCCTATCCCTGTTTTTTTTATCTGAGAACGTCTAATTTAGGCGTGACGCCTTATTAGCATTCTCTTCCCCTCTCTGTCTCATATCGAAGTCGAGTTTAATTCGGATGAAACGTCCCATTGACCTTGCTTCGACATTCTATGTTTGTACAGTTCTCTCACTCCATTCTGTCGTTTTTAAATAAAAAAAATACAACAATAAAAGAGAAGAAATAAACCATCTTTTGTAAGGCTATTTATGTTGCACATTTTCAATCTTGGTACTGTTTTTGACAGGCGATGTAGGGTGCTAATACCTTCCCTACTCGTAACCGACTCCCGAACTTGAATCTCAATTTTTAACCAGTGCTTTACTGAACTTAGTTTTTTCCAATGTTTTTCCTATGGATAAAAATGTTGGTGGCGACTCCCTGTTTCATCCTACTCCTTTCTTCTTTCTCGCCGCGCCGTCGCGATCCAGGTTGCGACAGTTCCCAAACGGGTTCATGCCGTCTATGGCTAGTGCAAGCCTAACATTTCTTGGTTCATGGGCAAATTCTGGAAAAATCGTATCCATTTTCTTCCATTGCGATCCATCGGCCGGATGCCTAAGTAGTCCATCAACAACCCTTTTATCAGCATGCCATCTCATAAGTTTTGCATCATCTGCTTTGGCAAACAGACGCTTTAGTCTTGGAAATATAGGCAGATACCACAACACCTTCGCAGGAGACCCTTTAGTGCATACCTCATCAGAATCTGCCTCTTTCTTCTTATACCGTGACACCCCACACATAGGACATCGATGCAGCATTTCTAACTCACCCCGGAATAATACACAATCATTTGGGCATGCATGTATTTTCTTATACTCTAAACCCATAGGACACAACTCCTTTTTGGCCTCATAGTTACGATTCAGCAAGGTGTTTCCAGCTGGGAGCATTTCTTTCAACAACGTCAGTAAGTCAGTGAAACTTTTATCCGTCCACCCATTTATGGCCTTCAAATTAAACAATCACAAAACTGCTGATAATCTCGTGAAATTGACGCAGTTTGGATACAACGGCTGCTTAGAGTCCTCACACAGAGTCGTATATACATGAGCTTTCTTAAAACCTTCTACCCCCACATCATGGATCATATCCTCGAGTCGGTCATCCATATCGACATCGGTGTCATGCATCGAGCTTCGATTTTCAGTTTGAGAGCTGTTACTTGGCACCACCACATCTTCACCATGCCATATCCAACACGTATAACTACACAGAAAACCGTCACACAGTAGATGCTCTCGCACCTCTTCCAAGTCTACCCGACGCAGGTTCAAGCATTTCACACAAGGGCAAAAATACTTTCCATTCACCTCCATTGCATTCCTCGCTACGAATTCTATAAATGATTCAACCCCCCCTCGTACTCTAGACTTAGGCGTCATGCAGTTATCCAACTCCGATCCATGCCAACTGTTTACAAGGTGCTATGATCAACCTCACTTTTTCCACAAGGTGGTGGTCCTATACCCATTCAGGATGACAATTGTTTTTATACGTCATTCTAATATACAGGTTAGGAGTTATTTTAAAATTTGATGAAATTTTGGCAGCATTTCGCATTCGTCTCTAAGTACACAAAATGAGAGTGGTCAAATCAAATTCAACCATAACCAAATATGCACCCAGAGAACAACACAAAATGCAAGTTACCGAAAGTTTATCAAATTTTAAAATATGTACATACTAAAAATGACGTATAAAAAATAATTTTTCATCCCAAACTGTCCAAACGGACAATTCAAGATTCAACACAAACGATAAAATTAATTAATTTAATGACCATTTGTGTTGAATCTCAAATGGGGAACTACGGTTCACTCATGCACAGCAACTTTCTTACAAATTAACTAGTATATGAGCCTCTGAGTTTGCAAGATTAACAACAACACACATACAACATCAATAGAAATAACATATAAGAGCAACCAACAACAATAGAAATAAAATGGATAAAAATTTAGTTAACTTTTTTCCTAAATTAGTATGATATTTTTAATTTGTGTTATTTTGAAGTAGAAGTATGGTGTTGGAGTATGAATTATGGATTATGGATTATGATGTTAGTTTATAAGACTTTTAAACTTTAAACTTTTATTTAGTAATTAGTATGATGTTTTTAAATTCTATTATTTTCAAGTAGAACTATGGTGTTGGATGATGGATTATGGATTATGGATTATGTATGGTGTTGGATGTTGGATTATGGATTATGGATTATGGATTATGGATTATGTATTATGTATTATGGATTATTGTAGACACCATTCCCTTCTTTTATTATTCATGCTTTTTAGAAAGATAAAATAAAAAATTAAGAGCCCAGACCCCATTCAATTATGGATTATGTATTATGGATTATGTTAACCCGATCCGCTTAACGGAAATTTTCTAAAAAGAGTTAAAACTTCATTCAATATAATTATAATTTTTATTAATAAATTCACATTAAGTATCCTATGAGTAAAGTAGATAATTTTTGGTCGTTCTGTGAATGTGAGCCTTGCCTTCAAACAGAGTCATGGTATACTCACCAAAAAGAAACAGCCATGGGATATAAATTAATTAGCAGATTCCAAGTTTTATTATACAGTATATGTTAAATCAAATGCACAAGATACATATACACAAGATACATAACAATCAATTAGTTTCAGATGACATTTTATGAACTACCATCTATAATAACTAAAAACAAAATGCTAATATATATATAGAACCAACAAAACAGAACAAGCACATTATACACAGAACCAGTAAAACAGAGACAGAAACCCCTTTCAACACAAAACAAAACCCATATAACGCATCAATATAACCTAAAATAGATTTAACTCAAATAGGGACCAACACAAACAGTGACGAGTAAAACAGGGATGACTTACAGGACAATGCAACGAGCAACGAGCACAATGGGATAAGGAACAAGCAAGAAGAAGGCCACAACAGCGACGAGCACACTGGGATAAATGGAGAAGATGAGAAACAGCTCGAGTGAAGAAGGAGAAAGTGGAAAACCAAAAAACAAGGATGACTTACCAGGCAGGGACGACTTAACAGCTCAAGTGAAGAAGGAAGTGAATGGAGAAGCCTACGACCAACAAAGAGGAGGACGAGGAAGGAAGAAGATGACAACCAGCGCGAAAGAAGAAGAGAAAGTGAAAAAAGGCTGAAAAGCGCGGCTTTTGAACTTTCAGATAGGATGTATATTCACGGTTCCCCTTGAAACCGTGAATATATTACACATATATTCACGGTTGAATAAAGAACTGTGGATAAATGTTAACTATTTATCCACGGTTATGACCCCAACCGTGGATAAATATTAAATCTATAATCACAGTTATATATACAATTGTGGACATATAGTACCCAGTAATTAAACCCTAAAACCTGAAGTATATATCCACGGTTGGAAATACAATCGTCATTATAGACATCAATATATATCCACGGTTAACATCATAACCCTGATCATACCCATGAATATATATCCACGGTTGTGCACACAACCATGCATATATATTTCAGGTACTATATATCCACGGTTGACTTCTCAATCGTGAATATATATTGACGTTTACGATGACGGTTATGATGTTAACCGTGTATATATAGTTTTCTCTGATTATATCATTCACCTTATAATTTCAAACATGCCATCGCGCATGTTTTTATCACTAATCCACTACAACCCGTGAATATATCCCGTTGTTATATCCAATTTTTGCACTAGTGTTTGGGCACCGCTTTTAACTGTTAGTAATGTGTGTGGTCTAGAAGTCATATGACACCGAAATCAAACAACCCCAAGCATCTCAATAGTTTCAAAATGACTCCAAATACGCTAATAGCTTACAAAACTACATTATTATAAAATAGGCCACTTGCTACCGTAACACTTAACATATCGGTGGTGTCGGGCGAGAGTGTAACCGAGAAAAGGGCAAATGATTAAACAAATAAAAGATAACAATATTACATCATGAGCCAATTTATTATATCATTAAGTTACATTGTTTTCAAGAACTGTCCTATATTTCTTATTCTCGTGCCTATATTGATTGTTGTTCTAATAGAGAAGTTTGTTGTTAATTTTTATGATACTTTTCGACAATCTCTTACTTGTGTCCCTCCAACTAATTAGATCATTAACTAAACATATTGGGGCCTTGTCTTGCTTGTCATACAAAGTTGTGGTTGACTCTACTAATCAGGCAGTCATTACTTCAAAACTATAAAATTATTAAGAGTTGAACTACCAAATGTTAACAGATTCACTATTTTAGGGAATAAGATTTCACAATTAAAATTTGGAGGAACAAAATCAAATAATTGGAAAATTTGAGGGACAAAAAGTGTAATTAAGCCAAAAAAGTGTTTTCAAAATAATATTTTTATTAAAATGCTCTTGATATATAGTAAAAATAAAAACAACATTTGAACTTATTGCAATAACATAGTTTTAAAGACATGATAGTCAAAAAGTAAACAGTTTTCATCTAAACTTAAGACTATAACATAATCTTTTTATTATTTTCAAAATAAGTCAAACACAAATTTGAAAAACAATTAATTTATTATATTTTTGTAACCTCAGTGCCTCTTTAAACTTTGTAACTATATCTTTAATCGTTTGTTGACCCTTGATGCTGGTCCCATGAGCTAACTCATCTAAACTTTTCCTTTTCGACAAAAAGTAATGTATACATCCAATCTAGTAACCCCTTCCAACCAAAAAGATATTTATATAATTAGTAAACCCCTCTTTTTAAATCTTATCTTATACCTTTATGAGTTTCTTTTTATGTCATTACAATATAATGCTTTTACAATAACATTTATGATAGTTTATGTTATAATTTAATTCACTCATTTCATATGATTTACAATATTGTTCATTATTTTTGTAATCTTTTGTTTTTCAATCTAATATAATCAATTTTTATTTTTTATTGTTCATGAACTTTTTAAAAAGCATCGTTTCAATGTTATTATCAATTTCATCACATGGCAATCTCAGTGGTTTATATTATTCTATTATATATTTATTTTCGATTAACAATGCCTTGTTTGTTCTTCATCATCTTTAAATATTTTTTCATATAATATCATTATAATTAATAATCTTTCAAAACATATTGTTATACCATATAAAGATACAATAGAATCATATAAATATTTGAAAATGTTAACCAAGTGGCCTCAAGTACTCAAGAGGGGGGGTGAATTGAGTATTAAAAAATTTTACTTTGAATGCTTTTGAAGTTGATTCTTTAGTTACTATTTTTGATGAAAATGGTAAACTTAATGGTAAATAGTAACAAATTATACACAAGACAAAATAGTTAGCCCTTAAATGGTCTAAGTAATATTCAAGAAATGGAATCAAATTAATCTTAACACTATTTATGGTACTTAGAAAGATTTCAAAATAATTCAAGAATATTACTTAAGGCTAATTTCAACAATGTTAATCGAAATAATTTATAACTTAATATAACATGCACTTAGTCCAAATTAATTGGAAATAATATAATAAATCAAGCAAGCAAGTTAAGTGCACAAATTAAATGAGTTTAGGGAAGAGAGATTTGCAAACCGATATATACGAGTTCCACCACACCGGTGTACGCCTTGCCTCTAAGCAACCCACTTAGAGGATTTCCACTATTGGAGATTAGAGATACAACTTTGAACAACTGCGACTTCCTAGTGTCCCACACTCAAGAATCCAATCCTCACAAGTACAAGGGCACCCCACCCAATCTCTCAATCTCACAATTTACAAGGTTGAAACCCCGACCCAAAGATTCTAAGATGTTTGGTGTTTGAGCATACAAGGAAACTCTCCAATAGAGTGGATGTACAAGTTAAAGCTTTCACAAAATAATAACTCTCAAAGAGAGGGTATGCAAATTAAGTACACAATATAATTTCCCCACAAATTAACTCTCAAAAATAACTTCAAGAAATATGCCAATCAAAGAATAAAGAGAGCAAGAAGAATAGCAAGAGAATGGAGGGGGAAGAAAGCAAATGGAAATACTTTAAATGCTTGGTGTAAATTTCTTCTTCAAGTTCCTCTCTATTTATAGCCTCTAGTAGCATGGCATTGCAATTAAATTATTCCCTTCGATGCAATACAAGTGGAGCAAAGGAGCGTCTATCTTCAATTGTTTAGTTCATAGTGCGATGCGTAATTTGCATAGTGCGTTCAGTGCTGTTTCCATTTAAACTGAATGAATCGGTGCATGAATGGATTCCCAACGTGTATTTTGGCCTTCTGACAGTGTATGAATCAATTCCTAGGATGAATGAATCAATTCCTTCATGAGATACACAGCCATGAATCGATTCTTTAAGCTGTGAATCGATTCCCTGGGCAAACAAGAACTTGTGAATCGATTCCTTTGAGGGATGAATCAATTCCTGCCACTGAAAATGTAATTCTTGGACCAATGACTCGTGTTAATCGATTCCTCATGGTATACTTTGCATCATGAATCGATTCATGCTTTGAGAAATGCAATCCTTGGCTTTTAAATTCAAGTGAATCGATTCATATGACTGTTCATTGCTGTGTGAATCGATTCAAGTACCTGATACTTGAATTTTGGCACTTTGTTTCACCCTTTTTGATGTTTGTTCAACCATGGCTTCAATCCTTTGATCCTTAGGCACTTTGATAAATTAATTTCACCGAATTTGAGCTTCTTTAAATGCCTTGAATCATTTCTTTGAAGTTCATCAATTTTCCAATCATCAAACATAATTATTTTGTTTGACAACATCCTTAATATCTCTTCATTTATTGTGTCATTATCAAAACCTACATCAACATATAAATACAGAAAGTTATAGCTAGTTTTTGTCATTCTTGATTAAAATTAATGTCATATTTATTTATTATTGAAATGTTATTTGATTAATGTTACTCTTATCCTTGCTTCATAAAGATTATCCATTTAAGTTTAACAAATTCTTATCAAGATGGTGGAGTTAATTTGTTGCCAAAAATATTTTTACTATGTATAGCAGCAAACTATATCTTTACGTTACATATCTACTAGTTTAAGAAAATGTCACCGTAAACCATTATTTTTTATTTACATGAAATTTCTTGTACATATTTGTATATATAAGACAATACTAGTTGCCTTTGTCTGACCTTACTTTCCATCCTATTTTTTTACTTTGTATCATTTTCGTTTTCCTTTCTAATGAAGACAAAAAGACAACTAATGGTAGGAAGCAAAACACACCCTTATTTGATAGGAAAAGAAACTTGAAAACCATGTAGGAAGAAAAGAGGATGAAAAATGGCTAATAAGAGGGTTTTTAACTCTAGTGCTTCCATAAAAATGAATGAAGAAAACCCAATGAAATAAAAATTTCAAATGTAGAAGACGAAGAAAGTTATGTTTTAGAAAAAAACAAAAAATCTCAATGCAACTGAAAAGAAGATAAGAAATAAATTACGTGTTCACAAACTAAATCACATACCATTATCCCCCTTCAATTTCCAATACTTCAGACTCAATAAAAGGAAACAACCGAAAAAGGATACTTAGAGTGGAAAAATTGTGTTTGATTTAAAAGAATGTATAAAAATAAGGGGAAGCTAAAAGGAAGAAACTGATGACCAAATAAAACATTATTAGGAAACTAATCCCATAATGAAATGAAAAGAGAAAGTGATTTATTAGGGAATACTACACAGAAAGCGGTCTAAAACATTAGAATTAGGACAGTAAAAGAATGATGATGTAAATAAAGTTTGTCAAATCTCTTCAAAATATGATAAATTTTCATAACCAATAATATTTATAACCAAATCATTCACATAAAATTAATTTACTTAGAATTTTTCACTAGTTCTTTGTGTAAGATCCTGTTTTACTAATTTTACGACATGGTTGACTTGAGTTATGCATATCTTTTATGTTTTTATCTTTATTTTTTAAATGATTTAGGCACCGCTTTTAACTGTTAGTAATGTGTGTGGTCTAGAAGTCATATGACGCTGAAATCAAACAACCCCAAGCATCTCACTTGTTTCAAAACGACTCCAAATACGCTAATAGCTTACAAAACTACATTATTATAAAATAGGCCACTTGCTACCGTAACACTTAACATATCCGTTGTGTCGGGCGAGAGTGTAACCGAGAAAAGGGAAAATGATTAAACAAATAAAAGATAACAATATTACATCATGAGCCAATTTATTATATCATTAAGTTACATTATTTTCAAGAACTGTCCTGTATTTCTTATTCTCCTGCCTATATTGATTGTTGTTCTAATAGAGAAGTTTGTTGTTAATTTTTATGATACTTTTGGGCAATCTCTTACTTGTGTCCCTCCAACTAATTAGATCATTAACTAAACATATTGGGGCCTTGTCTTGCTTGTCATACAAAGTTGTGTTTGACTCTACTAATCAGGGAGTCATTACTTCAAAACTATGAAATTATTAAGAGTTGAACTATCAGATGTTAACATATTCACTATTTTAGGGAATAAGATTTCACAATAAAAATTTGGAGGAACAAAATCAAAGAATTGGAAAATTTGAGGGACAAAAAGTGTAATTAAGCCAAAAAAGTGTTTTCAAAATAATCCATTTTTATTAAAATGCTCTTGATATATAGTAAAAATCAAAACAACATTTGAATTTATTGCAATAACATAGTTTTAAAGACATGATAGTAAAAAAGTAAACAGTTTTCATATAAACTTAAGACTATAACATAATCTTTTATTATTTTCAAAGTAAGTCAACCACAAATTTGAAAAAAACATAATTTATTATATTTTCATAACCTCAGTGCCTCTTTAAACTTTGTAACTATGTCTTTAATCATTTGTGGACCCTTGATGCTAGTCCCATAAGCTAACTAATCTAAACTTTTCCTTTTCGACAAAAAGTAATGTATACATCCAATCTAGTAACCCCTTCCAACCAAAAAGATATTTATATAATTAGTAAACCCCTGTTTTTAAATCTTATCTTATACCTTTATGAGTTTCTTTTTATGTCATTATAATATAATGCTTTTACAATAACATTGATGATAGTTTATGTTATAATTTAATCCACTCATTTCATATGATTTAGAATATTGTTCATTATTTTTGTAATCTATCGTTTTCCAATCTAATATAATCAAATTCTATTTTTTTTTAATGTTGATGAACTTTTTAAAAAGCATCGTTTCAATGTTATTATCAATTTCATAATATGGCAAGCTCAGTGGTTTATATTTTTCTATTATATATTTATTTTTGATTAACAATGTCTTGTTTGTTCTTCATCATCTTTAAATATTTTTTTATATAATATCATTATAATTAATAATCTTTCAAAACATATTGTTATACCATATAAAGATACAATAGAATCATATAAATATTTGAAAGTTGCAGCTAGTTTTTGTTATTCTTGATCAAAATTAATGTGATATTTATTTATTATTGACATGTTATTTGATTAATGTTACTCTTATCTTTGCTTCATAAAGATTATCCATTAAAGTTTAACAAATTCTTATCAAGATGGTGGAGTTGTTTTGTTGCCAAAAATATTTTTACTATGTATAGCAGCAAACTGTGTATCTATTAAAAAAAAACTTCGTAGAGTCCTGTAAATTTGATGATAAAAAAAGGTTTCCGCAGCCGGGATTCGAACTCGGAATTCATCATCAGAATTTACCTGGTGTGCTACTGCGGACATTTGGATATAGATTGCTGGATAAATGTTATATATAAACGACATCTCTGATCCCGTCCTTTGCTACTTTCTGATCTCTCTTATCGGCTTTACGTTACATATCTACTAGTTTAATAAAATGTCACCACAAACCATTATTTTTTATTTACATGAAATTTCTTCTACATATTTGTATATAAAAGACAATACTAGTTGCCTTTGTCTGACCTTACTTTCGATCCTATTTTTTTACTTCGTATTATCATTTTTTTTCTTTCTAATGAAGACAAAAAGACAACTAATGGTAGGAAGCAAAACACACCCTCATTTGATTGGAAAAGAAACTTGAAAACCATGTAGGAAGAAAAGAGGATGAAAAAATGGCTAATAAGAAAGTTTTTAGTTCTAGTGCTTCCATAAAAATGAACGAAGAAAACCCAATGAAAATAAAAATTTCAAATGTAGAAGACGAAGAAAGTTATGTTTTAAAAAGAACAAAAAATCTCAATGCAACTGAAAAGAAGCTAAGAAATAAATTACGTGTTCACAAACTAAATCGCATACCATAATCCCCCTTCAATTTCCAATACTTCTGACTCAATAAAAGGAAACAACCGAAAAAGGAACCTTAGAGTGGAAAAATTGTGTTTGATTTAAAAGACTGTATAATAATAAGGGGAAGCTAAAAGGAAGAAACTGATGACCTAATAAAAGAGTTTTAGGAAACTAATCACCATAATGAAATGAAAAGAAAAAGTGATTTTTAGGGAATACTGCACAGAAAACGGTCTAAAACATTAGAATTAGGACAGTAAAACAATGATAATGAAAATAAAGTTTGTCAAGTCTCTTTAAAATATGAGAAATTTTCATAACCAATAATATTTATAACGAAATCATTCCCATAAAATTAATTTACTTAGAATTTTTCACTAGTTCTTTGTGTAAGATCCTATTTTACTAATTTTATGACATGGTTGACTTGTGCTATGCATATCTTTTGTGTTTTTATCTTCTTTAAATGATTTTGGCATAGCTTTTAACTGTTAGTCATGTGTGTGGTTGAGAAGTCATATGACACCGAAATCAAACAACCCCAAGCATCTCAATAGTGTCAAAACGACTCCAAATACGCTAATAGCTTACAAAACTACATTATTATAAAATAGGCCACTTGCTACCGTAACACTTAACATATCGGTGGTGTCGGACGAGAGTGTAATCGAGAAAAAGGAAAATGATTAAACAAATAAAAGATAACAATATTACATCATGAGCCAATTTATTATATCATTAAGTTACATTGTTTTCAAGATATGTACTATATTTCTTATTCTTGTGCCTATAATGGTTGTTGTTCTAATAGAGAAGCTTGCTGTTAATTTTTATGATACTTTTAGGCAATCTCTTACTTGTGCCCCTCCAACTAATTAGATCATTAACTAAACATATTGGGGCCTTGTCTTGCTTGTCATACAAAGTTATGGTTGACTCTACTAATCAGGCAGTCATTACTTCAAAACTATGAAATTATTAAGAGTTGAACTACCAAATGTTAACAGATTCACTATTTAAGGAATAAGATTTCATAATTAAAATTTGGAGGAACAAAATCAAAGAATTGGCAAATTTGAGGGACAAAAAGTGTAATTAAGCCAAAAAAGTGTTTTCAAAATAATCTATTTTTATTAAAATGCTCTTGATATATAGTAAAAATCAAAACAACATTTGAATTTATTACAATAACATAGTTTTAAAGACATGATAGTAAAAAAGTAAATAGTTTTCATATAAACTTAATACTATAACATAATGTTTTTATTATTTTCAAAGTAAGTCCACCACAAATTTGAAAAAAAAATAATTTATTATATTTGCATAACCTCAGTGCCTCTTTAAACTTTGTAACTATGTCTTTAATTGTTTGTGGACCCTTGATGCTAGTCCCATGAGCTAACTCATCTAAACTTTTCCATTTCAACAAAAAGTAATGTATGCATCCAATCTAGTAACCCCTTCCATCCGAAAAGATATTTATATAATTATGAAACCCCTCTTTTTAAATCTTATCTTATACCTTTATGAGTTTCTTTTTATGTCATTACAAGATTATGCTTTTATAGTAACATTTAAGATAGTTTATGTTATAATTTAATCCACTCATTTCATATGATTTACAATATTGTTCATTATTTTTGTAATCTTTTGTTTGCCAATCAAATATAATCAATTTTATTTTTTATTGTTGATGAACTTTTTAAAAAACATCGTTTCAATGTTATTATCAATTTCATAACATGGGAATCTCAGTGGTTTATATTATTCTATTATATATTTATTTTAGTTTAACAATGTCTTGTTTGTTCTTCATCATCTTTAAATACTTTTTATATAATATCATTATAATTAATAATCTTTCAAAACATATTTTTATATCATATAAAGATACAATAGAATCATATAAATATTTGAAAGTTCTATGCTAGTTTTTGTTATTCTTGATCAAAATTAATGTCATATTTATTTATTATTGAAATGTTATTTGATTAATGTTACTCTTATCCTTGCTTCATAAAGATTATCCAATTAAGTTTAACAAATTCTTATCAAGATGGTGGAGTTGATCTCTTGCCGAAAATATTTTTACTATGTATAACAGCAAATTGTGTATTTATTAAAAAAAACTTCGTAGAGCCCTGTAAATTTGATGATAAAAAAGGTTTCCGCAGCCGGGATTCGAACTCGGAATTCATCATCAGAATTTACCTAGTGTGCTACTGCAGACATTTGGATATAGATTGCTGGATAAATGTTATATATAAACGACATCTCTGATCCCATCCTTTACTACTTGCTGATCTCTCTTATCGGTTTTACGTTACATATCTACTAGTTTAATAAAATGTCACCGTAAACCATTATTTTTTATTTACTTGAAATTTCTTCTACATATTTGTATATATAAGACAATACTAGTCGCCTTTGTCTGACCTTACTTTCCATCCTATTTTTTTACTTTGTATCATTTTCGTTTTCCATTCTAATAATGACAAAAAGATAACTAATGGTAGGAAGCAAAACACACCCTCATTTGATAGGAAAAGAAACTTGAAAACCATGTAGGAAAAAAGAGGATGAAAAAATGGCTAATAAGAAAGTTTTTTTAACTCTAGTGCTTCCATAAAAATGAACACAGAAAACCCAATGAAAATAAAAATTTCAAATGTAGAAGACGAAGAAAGTTATGTTTTAAAAAAAACAAAAAATCTCAATGCTATTGAAAAGAAGATAAGAAATAAATTTTGTGTTCACAAACTAAATTGCATACCATTATCCCCCTTCAATTTCCAATACTTCTGACTCAATAAAATGAAAGAATCGAAAAAGGAAATTTAGAGTGTAAAAATTGCGTTTGATTTAAAAGAATGTATAAAAATTAGGGGAAGCTAAAAAGAAGAAATTGATGACTAAATAAAAGAGTATTAGGAAACTAATCACCATAATAAAATGAAAAGAAAAAGTGATTTATTAGGGAATACTACATAGAAAACGGTCTGAAACATTAGAATTAGGACAGTAAAATAATGATAATGTAAAAAAAGTTTGTCAAGTCTCCTTAAAATATGATAAATTTTCATAACCAATCATATTTATACCAAATCATTCACATAAAATTAATTTACTTAGAATTTTTCACTAGTTCTTTGTGTAAGATCCTATTTCACTAACTTTATGACATGGTTGACTGCTGCTATGCATATCTTTTGTGTTTTTATCTTTATTTTTTAAGTGATTTAGGCACTGCTTTTAACTGTTAGTAATGTGGTGGTCCAGAAGTCATATGACACTGAAATCAAACAGCCCCAAGCATCTCAATTGTTTCAAAACGACTCCAAATACGCTACTAGCTTACAAAACTACATTATTATAAAATGGGCCACTTGCTATCGTAACACTTAACATATCGATGGTGTCAGGCGAGAGTGTAACTGAGAAAAGGGCAAATGATTAAACAAATAAAAGATAACAATATTACATTATGAGCTAATTTATTATATCATTAAACCCCATGGTTTTCAAGAACTGTGCTATATTTCTTATTCTCGTGCCTATAATGGTTGTTGTTCTAATAGAGAAGCTTGCTGTTAATTTTTATGATATTTTTAGGCAATCTCTTACTTGTGTCCCTCCAACTAATTAGATCATTAACTAAACATATTGGGGCCTTGTCTTGCTTGTCATACAATGTTGTGCTTGACTCTACTAATCAGGCAGTCATTACTTCAAAACTATGAAATTATTGAGAGTTGAACTACCAAATGTTAACAGATTCACTATTTTACGAAATAAGATTTCACAATTAAAATTTGGAGGAATAAAATTGAAGAATTGGCAAATTTGAGGGACAAAAAGTGTAATTAAGCCAAAAAAGTGTTTTCAAAATAATCTATTTTTATTAAAATGCTCTTGATATATAGTAAAAATCAAAACAACATTTGAATTTATTGGAATAACATAATTTTCAAGACATGATAGTAAAAAAGTAAACAGTTTTTATATAAACCTAAGACTATAACCTAATATTTTTATTATTTTCAAAGTAAGTCAACCACAAATTTTAAAAAAAAAGTTTATTATATTTTCATAACCTCAGTGCCTCTTTAAAATTTGTAACTACGTCTTTAATCGTTTCTGGACCCTTGATGCTAGTCCCATGAGCTAACTCATCTAAACTTTTCCATTTCAACAAAAAGTAATGTATGCTTCCAATCTAGTAACCCCTTCCATCCGAAAAGATATTTATATAATTAGTAAACCCCTCTTTTTAATCTTATCTTATACCTTTATGAGTTTCTTTTTATGTCATTACAATATTATGCTTTTACAGTAACATTTAAGATAGTTCATGTTATAATTTAATACTCTTATTTCATATGATTTACAATATTGTTCATTATTTTTGTAATCTTTTGTTTACCAATCTAATATAATCAATTTCTATTTTTTTATTGTTGATGAACTTTTTAAAAAGCATTGTTTCAATGTTATTATCAATTTCATAACACGGCAATCTCAGTGGTTTATATTATTCTATTATATATTTATTTTAATTTAACAATGTCTTGTTTGTTCTTCCTACAATAGAATCATATAAATATTTGAAAGTTCTATGCTAGTTTTTGTTATTCTTGATCAAAATTAATGTCATATTTATTTACTATTGAAATGTTATTTGATTAATGTTACTCTTATCCTTGCTTCATAAAGATTATCCAAATAAGTTTAAATATTTCTTATCAAGATGGTGGAGTTGATCTGTTTCCAAAAATATTTTTACTATGTATAGTAGCAAACTGTGTATCTATTAAAAAAACCTCGTAGAGCCCTGTAAATTTGATGATAAAAAAGGTTTCCGTAGCCGGGATTCGAACCCGGAATTCATCATCAGAATTTACCTAGTGTGCTACTGCAGACATTTGGATATACATTGCTTGATAAATGTTATATATAAACGACTTATCTTATCCCGTCCTTTGCTACTTTCTGATCTCTCTTATCGACTTTACGTTACATATCTACTAGTTTAATAAAATGTCACCATAAACCATTATTTTTTATTTACATGAAATTTCTTCTACATATTTGTATATATAAGACAATACTGGTTGCCTTTGTCTGACCTTACTTTCTATCCTATTTTTTTACTTTGTATCATTTTTGTTTTCCTTTCCAATGAAGTCAAAAAGACAACTAAAGGTAGGAAGCAGAACACACTCTCATTTGATAGGAAAAGAAACTTGAAAACCATGTAGGAAGAAAAGAATATGAAAAAATGGCTAATAAGAAAGTTTTTAACTCTAGTGCTTCCATAAAAATGAACAAAGAAAACCCAATGAAAATAAAAATTTCAAATGTAGAAGACGAATAAATTTATGTTTTAAAAAAAACAAAAAATCTTAATGCAGCTGAAAAAAAGATAAGAAATAACTTACATGTTCACAAACTGAATCGCATACCATTATCCCCCTTCAATTTCCAATACTTCTAACTCAATAAAAGGAAACAACCGAAAAAGAAAACTTAGAGTGGAAAAATTGTGTTTGATTTAAAAGAATGTTTAAACATAAGGGGAAGCTAAAAGGAAGAAACTGATGACCTAATAAAAGAGTATTAGGAAACTAATCACCATAATGAAATGAAAAGAGAAAGTGATTTATTAGGGAATACTGCATAGAAAACGGTCTAAAACATTAGAATTAGGACAGTAAAACAATGATAATGAAAATAAAGTTTGTCAAGTCTCTTCAAAATATGATAAATTTTCATAACCAATAATATTTATCACCAAATTATTCACATAAAATTAATTTACTTAGAATTTTTCACTAGTTCTTTGTGTAAGATCCTATTTTACTAATTTTACGACATGGTTGACTTGCGCTATGCATGTCTTTTGTGTTTTTATCTTCTTTAAATGATTTTGGCATAGCTTTTAACTGTTAGTAATGTGTGTGGTCTAGAAGTCATATGACGCTGAAATCAAACAACCCCAAGCATCTCAAGAGTGTCAAAACGACTCTAAATACGCTAATAGCTTACAAAACTACATTATTATAAAATGGGCCACATGCTACCGTAACACTTAAAATATCGGTGGTGTCGGGCGAGAGTGTAACCGAGAAAAGGGAAAATGATTAAACAAATAAAAGATAACAATATTACATCATGAGCCAATTTATTTTATCATTAAGTTACATTGTTTTCAAGATATGTACTAAATTTCTTATTCTCGTGCCTATAATGGTTGTTGTTCTAATAGAGAAGCTTGCTGTTAATTTTTATGATACTTTTGGGCAATCTCTTATTTGTGCCCCTCCAACTAATTAGATCATTAACTAAACATATTGGGGACTTGTCTTGCTTGTCATACAAAGTTATGGTTGACTATACTAATCAGGCAGTCATTACTTCAAAACTATGAAATTATTAAGAGTTGAACTACCAAATGTTAATAGATTCACTATTTTAGGGAATAAGATTTCACAATTAAAATTTGGAGGAACAAAATCAAAGAATTTACAAATTTGAGGGACAAAAAGTTTAATTAAGCCAAAAAAGTGTTTTCAAAATAATCTATTTTTATTAAATTGCTCTTGATATATAGTAAAAATAAAAACAACATTTGAATTTATTGCAATAACATAGTTTTAAAGACATGATAGTTAAAAAGTAAACAGTTTTCATCTAAGCTTAAGACAATAACATAATCTTTTTATTATTTTCAAAGTAAGCAACCACAAATTTGAAAAAAAAATAATTTATTATATTTTCATAACCTCAGTGCCTCTTTAAACTTTGTAACTATGTGTTTAATCGTTTGTGGACCCTTGATGCTAGTCCCATGAGCTAACTCATCTAAACTTTTCCATTTCAACAAAAAGTAATGTATACATCCAATCTAGTAACCCCTTCCATTAGAAAAGATATTTATATAATCAGTAAACCCCTCTATTTAAATCTTATCTTATGCCTTTATGAGTTTCGTTTTATGTCATTACAATATTATGCTTTTACAGTAACATTTAAGATAGTTTATGTTATAATTTAATCCACTCATTTCATATGATTTACAATATTGTTCATTATTTTTGTAATCTTTTGTTTGCCAATCTAATGTAATCAATTTCTATTTTTTATTGTGGATGAACTTTTTAAAGAGCATCGTTTCAATCAATTTCATAACATGGCAATCTCAGTGGTTTATATTATTCTATTATATATTTATTTTAGTTTAACAATGTCTTGTTTGTTCTTCATCATCTTTAAATATTTTTTATATAATATCATTATAATTAATAATCTTTCAAAACATATTGTTATACCATATAAAGATACAACAGAATCATATAAATATTTGAAAGTTCTATGCTAGTTTTTGTTATTCTTGATCAAAATTATGTCATATTTATTTATTATTGAAATGTTATTTGATTAATGTTACTCTTATCCTTGCTTCATAAAGATTATCCAATTAAGTTTAACAAATTCTTATCAAGATGGTGGAGTTAATTTGTTGCCGAAAATATTTTTACTATGTATAGTAGCAAACTGTGTATCTATTAAAAAAAACTTCGTACAGCCCTGTAAATTTGATGATAAAAAAGGTTTCCGCAGCCGGGATTCAAACTCGGAATTCATCATCAGAATTTACCTGGTGTGCTACTGCGGACATTTGGATATAGATTGCTGGATAAATGTTATATATAAACGACATCTTTGATCCCGTCCTTTGCTACTTTCTGATCTCTCTTATCGGCTTTACGTTACATATCTACTAGTTTAATAAAATGTCACCATAAACCATTATTTTTTATTTACATGAAATTTCTTGTACATATTTGTATATATAAGACAATACTAGTTGCCTTTGTCTGACCTTACTTTCCATCCTATTTTTTTACTTTGTATGATTTTTGTTTTCCTTTCTAATGAAGACAAAAAGACAACTAATGGTAGGAAGCAAAACACACCCTCATTTGATAGGAAAAGAAACTTGAAAACCATGTAGGAAGAAAAGAGGATAAAAAAATGGCTAATAAGAAAGTTTTTAACTCTAGTGCTTCCATAAAAATGAACGAAGGAAACCCATTAAAAATAAAAATTTCAAATATAGAAGATGAAGAAAGTTATGTTTAAAAAAAAACAAAAAATCTAAATGCAACTGAAAAGAAGATAAGAAATAAATTACGTGTTCACAAACTAAATCACATACCATTATCCCCCTCTTCAATTTCCAATACTTCAGACTCAATAAAAGGAAACAACCAAAAAAGGATACTTAGAGTGGAAAAATAGTGTTTGATTTAAAAGAATGTATAAAAATAAGGGGAAGCTAAAAGGAAGAAACTGATGACCAAATAAAACATTATTAGGAAACTAATCACCATAATGAAATGAAAAGAGAAAGTGATTTATTAGGGAATACTACACAGAAAGCGGTCTAAAACATTAGAATTAGGACAGTAAAACAATGATAATGTAAATAAAGTTTGTCAAATCTCTTCAAAATATGATAAATTTTCATAACCAATAATATTTATAACCAAATCATTCACATAAAATTAATTTACTTAGAATTTTTCACTAGTTCTTTGTGTAAGATCCTGTTTTACTAATTTTACGACATGGTTGACTTGAGTTATGCATATCTTTTATGTTTTTATCTTTATTTTTTAAATGATTTGGGCACCGCTTTTAACTGTTAGTAATGTGTGTGGTCTAGAAGTCATATGACGCTGAAATCAAACAACCCCAAGCATCTCACTTGTTTCAAAACGACTCCAAATACGCTAATAGCTTACAAAACTACATTATTATAAAATAGGCCACTTGCTACCGTAACACTTAACATATCCGTTGTGTCGGGCGAGAGTGTAACCGAGAAAAGGGAAAATGATTAAACAAATAAAAGATAACAATATTACATCATGAGCCAATTTATTATATCATTAAGTTACATTATTTTCAAGAACTGTCCTGTATTTCTTATTCTCGTGCCTATATTGATTGTTGTTCTAATAGAGAAGTTTGTTGTTAATTTTTATGATACTTTTGGGCAATCTCTTACTTGTGTCCCTCCAACTAATTAGATCATTAACTAAACATATTGGGGCCTTGTCTTGCTTGTCATACAAAGTTGTGTTTGACTCTACTAATCAGGCAGTCATTACTTCAAAACTATGAAATTATTAAGAGTTGAACTATCAGATGTTAACATATTCACTATTTTAGGCAATAAGATTTCACAATTAAAATTTGGAGGAACAAAATCAAAGAATTTTCAAATTTGAGGGACAAAAAGTTTAATTAAGCCAAAAAACTGTTTTCAAAATTATCTATTTTTATTAAACTACTCTTGATATATAGTAAAAATAAAAACAACATTTGAATTTATTGCAATAACATAGTTTTAAAGACATGATAGTAAAAAAGTAAATAGTTTTCATATAAACTTAAGACTATAACATAATCTTTTTATTATTTTCAAAGTAAGTCAACCATAAATTTGAAAAAAACATAATTTATTATATTTTCATAACCTCAGTGCCTCTTTAAACTTTGTAACTATGTCTTTAATCATTTGTGGACCCTTGATGCTAGTCCCATAAGCTAACTCATCTAAACTTTTCCTTTTCGACAAAAAGTAATGTATACATCCAATCTAGTAACCCCTTCCAACCAAAAAGATATTTATATAATTCGTAAACCCCTGTTTTTAAATCTTATCTTATACCTTTATGAGTTTCTTTTTATGTCATTATAATATAATGCTTTTACAATAACATTGATGATAGTTTATGTTATAATTTAATCCACTCATTTCATATGATTTAGAATATTGTTCATTATTTTTGTAATCTATCGTTTTCCAATCTAATGTAATCAAATTCTATTTTTTTTAATGTTGATGAACTTTTTAAAAAGCATCGTTTTCAATGTTATTATCAATTTCATAATATGGCAATCTCAGTGGTTTATATTTTTCTATTATATATTTATTTTTGATTAACAATGTCTTGTTTGTTCTTCATCATCTTTAAATATTTTTTATATAATATCATTATAATTAATAATCTTTCAAAACATATTGTTATACCATATAAAGATACAATAGAATCATATAAATATTTGAAAGTTGCAGCTAGTTTTTGTTATTCTTGATCAAAATTAATGTGATATTTATTTATTATTGACATGTTATTTGATTAATGTTACTCTTATCTTTGCTTCATAAAGATTATCCATTTAAGTTTAACAAATTCTTATCAAGATGGTGGAGTTGTTTTGTTGCCAAAAATATTTTTACTATGTATAGCAGCAAACTGTGTATCTATTAAAAAAAAAACTTCGTAGAGTCCTGTAAATTTGATGATAAAAAAAGGTTTCCGCAGCCGGGATTCGAACTCGGAATTCATCAACAGAATTTACCTGGTGTGCTACTGCGAACATTTGGATATAGATTGCTGGATAAATGTTATATATAAACGACATCTCTGATCCTGTCCTTTGCTACTTTCTGATCTCTCTTATCGGCTTTACGTTACATATCTACTAGTTTAATAAAATGTCACCACAAACCATTATTTTTTATTTACATGAAATTTCTTCTACATATTTGTATATAAAAGACAATACTAGTTGCCTTTGTCTGACCTTACTTTCGATCCTATTTTTTTACTTCGTATTATCATTTTTTTTCTTTCTAATGAAGACAAAAAGACAACTAATGGTAGGAAGCAAAACACACCCTCATTTGATTGGAAAAGAAACTTGAAAACCATGTAGGAAGAAAAGAGGATGAAAAAATGGCTAATAAGAAAGTTTTTAGTTCTAGTGCTTCCATAAAAATGAACGAAGAAAACCCAATGAAAATAAAAATTTCAAATGTAGAAGACGAAGAAAGTTATGTTTTAAAAAGAACAAAAAATCTCAATGCAACTGAAAAGAAGATAAGAAATAAATTACATGTTCACAAACTAAATCGCATACCATAATCCCCCTTCAATTTCCAATACTTCTGACTCAATAAAAGGAAACAACCGAAAAAGGAACCTTAGAGTGGAAAAATTGTGTTTGATTTAAAAGACTGTATAATAATAAGGGGAAGCTAAAAGGAAGAAACTGATGACCTAATAAAAGAGTTTTAGGAAACTAATCACCATAATGAAATGAAAAGAAAAAGTGATTTTTAGGGAATACTGCACAGAAAACGGTCTAAAACATTAGAATTAGGACAGTAAAACAATGATAATGAAAATAAAGTTTGTCAAGTCTCTTCAAAATATGATAAATTTTCATAACCAATAATATTTATAATGAAATCATTCCCATAAAATTAATTTACTTAGAATTTTTCACTAGTTCTTTGTGTAAGATCCTATTTTACTAATTTTATGACATGGTTGACTTGTGCTATGCATATCTTTTGTGTTTTTATCTTCTTTAAATGATTTTGGCATAGCTTTTAACTGTTAGTCATGTGTGTGGTTGAGAAGTCATATGACACCGAAATCAAATAACCCCAAGCATCTCAATAGTGTCAAAACGATTCCAAATACGCTAATAGCTTACAAAACTACATTATTATAAAATAGGCCACTTGCTACCTTAACACTTAACATATCGGTGGTGTCGGGCGAGAGTGTTATCGAGAAAAAGGAAAATGATTAAACAAATAAAAGATAACAATATTACATCATGAGCCAATTTATTATATCATTAAGTTACATTGTTTTCAAGATATGTACTATATTTCTTATTCTTGTGCCTATAATGGTTGTTGTTCTAATAGAGAAGCTTGCTGTTAATTTTTATGATACTTTTAGGCAATCTCTTACTTGTGCCCCTCCAACTAATTAGATCATTAACTAAACATATTGGGGCCTTGTCTTGCTTGTCATACAAAGTTGTGGTTGACTCTACTAATCAGGCAGTCATTACTTCAAAACTATGAAATTATTAAGAGTTGAACTACCAAATGTTAGCAGATTCACTATTTAAGGAATAAGATTTCACAATTAAAATTTGGAGGAACAAAATCAAAGAATTGGCAAATTTGAGGGACAAAAAGTGCAATTAAGCCAAAAAAGTGTTTTCAAAATAATCTATTTTTATTAAAATGCTCTTGATATATAGTAAAAATCAAAACAACATTTGAATTTATTGCAATAACATAGTTTTAAAGACATGATAGTAAAAAAGTAAATAGTTTTCATATAAACTTAATACTATAACATAATGTTTTTATTATTTTCAAAGTAAGTCCACCACAAATTTGAAAAAAAAATAATTTATTATATTTGCATAACCTCAGTGCCTCTTTAAACTTTGTAACTATGTCTTTAATTGTTTGTGGACCCTTGATGCTAGTCCCATGAGCTAACTCATCTAAACTTTTCCATTTCAACAAAAAGTAATGTATGCATCCAATCTAGTAACCCCTTCCATCCGAAAAGATATTTATATAATTATGAAACCCCTCTTTTTAAATCTTATCTTATACCTTTATGAGTTTCTTTTTATGTCATTACAAGATTATGCTTTTATAGTAACATTTAAGATAGTTTATGTTATAATTTAATCCACTCATTTCATATGATTTAGAATATTGTTCATTATTTTTGTAATCTTTTGTTTGCCAATCAAATATAATCAATTTTATTTTTTATTGTTGATGAACTTTTTAAAAAATATCGTTTCAATGTTATTATCAATTTCATAACATGGGAATCTCAGTGGTTTATATTATTCTTTTATATATTTATTTTAGTTTAACAATGTCTTGTTTGTTCTTCATCATCTTTAAATACTTTTTATATAATATCATTATAATTAATAATCTTTCAAAACATATTTTTATATCATATAAAGATACAATAGAATCATATAAATATTTGAAAGTTCTATGCTAGTTTTTGTTATTCTTGATCAAAATTAATGTCATATTTATTTATTATTGAAATGTTATTTGATTAATGTTACTCTTATCCTTGCTTCATAAAGATTATCTAATTAAGTTTAACAAATTCTTATCAAGATGGTGGAGTTGATCTCTTGCCGAAAATATTTTTACTATGTATAACAGCAAATTGTGTATTTATTAAAAAAAACTTCGTAGAGCCCTGTAAATTTGATGATAAAAAAGATTTCCGCAGCCGGGATTTGAACTCAGAATTCATCATCAGAATTTACCTAGTGTGCTACTGCAGACATTTGGATATAGATTGCTGGATAAATGTTATATATAAACGACATCTCTGATCCCGTCCTTTACTACTTGCTGATCTCTCTTATCGGTTTTACGTTACATATCTACTAGTTTAATAAAATGTCACCGTAAACCATTATTTTTTATTTACTTGAAATTTCTTCTACATATTTGTATATATAAGACAATACTAGTCGCCTTTGTCTGACCTTACTTTCCATCCTATTTTTTTACTTTGTATCATTTTCGTTTTCCATTCTAATAATGACAAAAAGATAACTAATGGTAGGAAGCAAAACACACCCTCATTTGATAGGAAAAGAAACTTGAAAACCATGTAGGAAAAAAGAGGATGAAAAAATGGCTAATAAGAAAGTTTTTAACTCTAGTGCTTCCATAAAAATGAACACAGAAAACCCAATGAAAATAAAAATTTCAAATGTAGAAGATGAAGAAAGTTATGTTTTAAAAAAACAAAAAATCTCAATGCTATTGAAAAGAAGATAAGAAATAAATTTTGTGTTCACAAACTAAATTGCATACCATTATCACCCTTCAATTTCCAATACTTCTGACTCAATAAAATGAAAGAATCGAAAAAGGCAATTTAGAGTGTAAAAATTGCGTTTGATTTAAAAGAATGTATAAAAATTAGGGGAAGCTAAAAAGAAGAAATTGTTGACTAAATAAAAGAGTATTAGGAAACTAATCACCATAATAAAATGAAAAGAAAAAGTGATTTATTAGGGAATACTACATAGAAAACGGTCTGAAACATTAGAATTAGGACAGTAAAATAATGATAATGTAAAAAAAGTTTGTCAAGTCTCCTTAAAATATGATAAAATTTCATAACCAATCATATTTAAACCAAATCATTCACATAAAATTAATTTACTTAGAATTTTTCACTAGTTATTTGTGTAAGATCCTATTTTACTAACTTTATGACATGGTTGACTGCTGCTATGCATATCTTTTGTGTTTTTATCTTTATTTTTTAAGTGATTTAGGCACTGCTTTTAACTGTTAGTAATGTGGTGGTCCAGAAGTCATATGACACTGAAATCAAACAACCCCAAGCATCTCAATTGTTTCAAAATGACTCCAAATACGCTACTAGCTTACAAAACTACATTATTATAAAATGGGCCACTTGCTATCGTAACACTTAACATATCGATGGTGTCAGGCGAGAGTGTAACTGAGAAAAGGGCAAATGATTAAACAAATAAAAGATAACAATATTACATCATGAGCTAATTTATTATATCATTAAACCCCATGGTTTTCAAGAACTGTGCTATATTTCTTATTCTCGTGCCTATAATGGTTGTTGTTCTAATAGAGAAGCTTGCTGTTAATTTTTATGATACTTTTAGGCAATCTCTTACTTGTGTCCCTCCAACTAATTAGATCATTAACTAAACATATCGGGGCCTTGTCTTGCTTGTCATACAATGTTGTGCTTGACTCTACTAATCAGGCAGTCATTACTTCAAAACTATGAAATTATTAAGAGTTGAACTACCAAATGTTAACAGATTCACTATTTTACGAAATAAGATTTCACAATTAAAATTTGGAGGAACAAAATTGAAGAATTGGCAAATTTGAGGGACAAAAAGTGTAATTAAGCCAAAAAAGTGTTTTCAAAATAATCTATTTTTATTAAAATGCTCTTGATATATAGTAAAAATCAAAACAACATTTGAATTTATTGGAATAACATAATTTTCAAGACATGATAGTAAAAAGGTAAACAGTTTTTATATAAACTTAAGACTATAACCTAATATTTTTATTATTTTCAAAGTAAGTCAACCACAAATTTGAAAAAAAAATAATTTATTATATTTTCATAACCTCAGTGCCTCTTTAAACTTTGTAACTACGTCTTTAATCGTTTATGGACCCTTGATGCTAGTCCCATGAGCTAACTCATCTAAACTTTTCCATTTCAACAAAAAGTAATGTATGCTTCCAATCTAGTAACCCTTTCCATCCGAAAAGATATTTATATAATTAGTAAACCCCTCTTTTTAAATCTTATCTTATACCTTTATGAGTTTCTTTTTATGTCATTACAATATTATGCTTTTACAGTAACATTTAAAGATAGTTTATGTTATAATTTAATACACTTATTTCATATGATTTACAATATTGTTCATTATTTTTGTAATCTTTTGTTTACCAATCTAATATAATCAATTTCTATTTTTTTATTGTTGATGAACTTTTTAAAAAGCATTGTTTCAATGTTATTATCAATTTCATAACACGACAATCTCAGTGGTTTATATTATTCTATTATATATTTATTTTAATTTAACAATGTCTTGTTTGTTCTTCCTACAATAGAATCATATAAATATTTGAAAGTTCTATGCTAGTTTTTGTTATTCTTGATCAAAATTAATGTCATATTTATTTACTATTGAAATGTTATTTGATTAATGTTACTCTTATCCTTGCTTCATAAAGATTATCCAAATAAGTTTAAATATTTCTTATCAAGATGGTGGAGTTGATCTGTTTCCAAAAATATTTTTACTATGTATAGTAGCAAACTGTGTATCTATTAAAAAAACCTCGTAGAGCCCTGTAAATTTGATGATAAAAAAGGTTTCCGCAACCGGGATTCGAACCCAGAATTCATCATCAGAATTTACCTGGTGTGCTACTGCAGACATTTGGATATACATTGCTAGATAAATGTTATATATAAACGACATATCTGATCCCGTCCTTTGCTACTTTCTGATCTCTCTTATCGACTTTACGTTACATATCTACTAGTTTAATAAAATGTCACCATAAACCATTATTTTTTATTTACATGAAATTTCTTCTACATATTTGTATATATAAGACAATACTGGTTGCCTTTGTCTGACCTTACTTTCTATCCTATTTTTTTACTGTGTATCATTTTTGTTTTCCTTTCTAATGAAGTCAAAAAGACAACTAATGGTAGGAAGCAAAACACACTCTCATTTGATAGGAAAAGAAACTTGAAAACCATGTAGGAAGAAAAGAGTATGAAAAAATGGCTAATAAGAAAGTTTTTAACTCTAGTGCTTCCATAAAAATGAACGAAGAAAACCCAATGAAATAAAAATTTCAAATGTAGAAGACGAAGAAAGTTATGTTTTAAAAAAAAACAAAAAATCTCAATGCAACTAAAAAGAAGATAAGAAATAAATTACGTGTTCACAAACTAAATCACATACCATTATCCCCCTTCAATTTCCAATACTTCTGACTCAATAAAAGGAAACAACCGAAAAAGGATACTTAGAGTGGAAAAATTGTGTTTGATTTAAAAGAATGTATAAAAATAAGGGGAAGCTAAAAGGAAGAAACTGATGACCAAATAAAACATTATTAGGAAACTAATCACCATAATGAAATGAAAAGAGAAAGTGATTTATTAGGGAATACTGCACAGAAAGCGGTCTAAAACATTAGAATTAGGACAGTAAAACAATGATAATGTAAATAAAGTTTGTCAAATCTCTTCAAAATATGATAAATTTTCATAACCAATAATATTTATAACCAAATCATTCACATAAAATTAATTTACTTAGAAACTTTCACTAGTTCTTTGTGTAAGATCCTGTTTTACTAATTTTACGACATGGTTGACTTGAGTTATGCATATCTTTTATGTTTTTATCTTTATTTTTTAAATGATTTGGGCACCGCTTTTAACTGTTAGTAATGTGTGTGGTCTAGAAGTCATATGACGCTGAAATCAAACAACCCCAAGCATCTCACTTGTTTCAAAACGACTGCAAATACGCTAATAGCTTACAAAACTACATTATTATAAAATAGGCCACTTGCTACCGTAACACTTAACATATCGGTGGTGTCGGGCGAGAGTGTAATCGAGAAAAAGGAAAATGATTAAACAAATAAAAGATAACAATATTACATCATGAGCCAATTTATTATATCATTAAGTTACATTGTTTTCAAGATATGTACTATATTTCTTATTCTTGTGCCTATAATGGTTGTTGTTCTAATAGAGAAGCTTGCTGTTAATTTTTATGATACTTTTGGGCAATCACTTACTTGTGTCCCTCCAACTAATTAGATCATTAACTAAACATATTGGGGCCTTGTCTTGCTTGTCATACAAAGTTGTGTTTGACTCTACTAATCAGGCAGTCATTACTTCAAAACTATGAAATTATTAAGAGTTGAACTATCAGATGTTAACATATTCACTATTTTAGGGAATAAGATTTCACAATAAAAATTTGGAGGAACAAAATCAAAGAATTTACAAATTTGAGGGACAAAAAGTTTAATTAAGCCAAAAAAGTGTTTTCAAAATAATCCATTTTTATTAAAATGCTCTTGATATATAGTAAAAATAAAAACAACATTTGAATTTATTGCAATAACATAGTTTTAAAGACATGATAGTAAAAAAGTAAATAGTTTTCATATAAACTTAAGACTATAACATAATCTTTTTATTATTTTCAAAGTAAGTCAACCACAAATTTGAAAAAAACATAATTTATTATATTTTCATAACCTCAGTGCCTCTTTAAACTTTGTAACTATGTCTTTAATCATTTGTGGACCCTTGATGCTAGTCCCATAAGCTAACTCATCTAAACTTTTCCTTTTCGACAAAAAGTAATGTATACATCCAATCTAGTAACCCCTTCCAACCAAAAAGATATTTATATAATTAGTAAACCCCTGTTTTTAAATCTTATCTTATACCTTTATGAGTTTCTTTTTATGTCATTATAATATAATGCTTTTACAATAACATTGATGATAGTTTATGTTATAATTTAATCCACTCATTTCATATGATTTAGAATATTGTTCATTATTTTTGTAATCTATCGTTTTCCAATCTAATATAATCAAATTCTATTTTTTTTAATGTTGATGAACTTTTTAAAAAGCATCGTTTCAATGTTATTATCAATTTCATAATATGGCAATCTCAGTGGTTTATATTTTTCTATTATATATTTATTTTTGATTAACAATGTCTTGTTTGTTCTTCATCATCTTTAAATATTTTTTATATAATATCATTATAATTAATAATCTTTCAAAACATATTGTTATACCATATAAAGATACAATAGAATCATATAAATATTTGAAAGTTGCAGCTAGTTTTTGTTATTCTTGATCAAAATTAATGTGATATTTATTTATTATTGACATGTTATTTGATTAATGTTACTCTTATCTTTGCTTCATAAAGATTATCCATTTAAGTTTAACAAATTCTTATCAAGATGGTGGAGTTGTTTTGTTGCCAAAAATATTTTTACTATGTATAGCAGCAAACTGTGTATCTATTAAAAAAAAAACTTCGTAGAGTCCTGTAAATTTGATGATAAAAAAAGGTTTCCGCAGCCAGGATTCGAACTCGGAATTCATCATCAGAATTTACCTGGTGTGCTACTGCGGACATTTGGATATAGATTGCTGGATAAATGTTATATATAAACGACATCTCTGATCCCGTCCTTTGCTACTTTCTGATCTCTCTTATCGGCTTTACGTTACATATCTACTAGTTTAATAAAATGTCACCACAAACCATTATTTTTTATTTACATGAAATTTCTTCTACATATTTGTATATAAAAGACAATACTAGTTGCCTTTGTCTGACCTTACTTTCGATCCTATTTTTTTACTTCGTATTATCATTTTTTTTTCTTTCTAATGAAGACAAAAAGACAACTAATGGTAGGAAGCAAAACACACCCTCATTTGATTGGAAAAGAAACTTGAAAACCATGTAGGAAGAAAAGAGGATGAAAAAATGGCTAATAAGAAAGTTGTTAGTTCAAGTGCTTCCATAAAAATGAACGAAGAAAACCCAATGAAAATAAAAATTTCAAATGTAGAAGACGAAGAAAGTTATGTTTTAAAAAGAACAAAAAATCTCAATGCAACTGAAAAGAAGATAAGAAATAAATTACGTGTTCACAAACTAAATCGCATACCATAATCCCCCTTCAATTTCCAATACTTCTGACTCAATAAAAGGAAACAACCGAAAAAGGAACCTTAGAGTGGAAAAATTGTGTTTGATTTAAAAGACTGTATAATAATAAGGGGAAGCTAAAAGGAAGAAACTGATGACCTAATAAAAGAGTTTTAGGAAACTAATCACCATAATGAAATGAAAAGAAAAAGTGATTTTTAGGGAATACTGCATAGAAAACGGTCTAAAACATTAGAATTAGGACAGTAAAACAATGATAATGAAAATAAAGTTTGTCAAGTCTCTTCAAAATATGATAAATTTTCATAACCAATAATATTTATAACCAAATCATTCCCATAAAATTAATTTACTTAGAATTTTTCACTAGTTCTTTGTGTAAGATCCTATTTTACTAATTTTATGACATGGTTGACTTGTGCTATGCATGTCTTTTGTGTTTTTATCTTCTTTAAATGATTTTGGCATAGCTTTTAACTGTAAGTCATGTGTGTGGTTGAGAAGTCATATGACACCGAAATCAAACAACCCCAAGCATCTCAATAGTGTCAAAACGACTCCAAATACGCTAATAGCTTACAAAACTACATTATTATAAAATAGGCCACTTGCTAGCGTAACACTTAACATATCGGTGGTGTCGGGCGAGAGTGTAATCGAGAAAAAGGAAAATGATTAAACAAATAAAAGATAACAATATTACATCATGAGCCAATTTATTATATCATTAAGTTACATTGTTTTCAAGATATGTACTATATTTCTTATTCTTGTGCCTATAATGGTTGTTGTTCTAATAGAGAAGCTTGCTGTTAATTTTTATGATACTTTTGGGCAATCTCTTACTTGTGCCCCTCCAACTAATTAGATCATTAACTAAACATATTGGGGCCTTGTCTTGCTTGTCATATAAAGTTGTGGTTGACTCTACTAATCAGGCAGTCATTACTTCAAAACTATGAAATTATTAAGAGTTGAACTACCAAATGTTAACAGATTCACTATTTAAGGAATAAGATTTCACAATTAAAATTTGGAGGAACAAAATCAAAGAATTGGCAAATTTGAGGGACAAAAAGTGTAATTAAGCCAAAAAAGTGTTTTCAAAATAATCTATTTTTATTAAAATGCTCTTGATATATAGTAAAAATCAAAACAACATTTGAATTTATTGCAATAACATAGTTTTAAAGACATGATAGTAAAAAAGTAAATAGTTTTCATATAAACTTAATACTATAACATAATGTTTTTATTATTTTCAAAGTAAGTCAACCACAAATTTGAAAAAAAATAATTTATTATATTTGTATAACCTCAGTGCCTCTTTAAACTTTGTAACTGAGACACCCAAACCCCCAATTAAAATAGGGGAAAATTTTTCGCGTCTTTGAAAATATTAATAAATCCGATAATTAAAATGGTGAAGTATTTTTCACCAAACCCCTGGATCTAGAATGAACCACTCCCATATATGGAGATATGAGAGGGTGAAACAAAAATGTAAATCTTTCAATCAAAATCAGCGGAAGAATTGTCCAATTTGACTTAATCATTGGCTAATTGATTTTCAAGAGGAGGAGTTTCATAAAAATGTGAAATACACTTATATAATCTCAAGAGCCGAAATACTACTCCTCAATACTTCCAAATAATGTTCAAAGAAAGCAATAATGCATAGGAATAGAATTCTCTTAAAAATAAAATTTTAATGGAGCGCCAGGTGCCACTCGCTCAGGCGTGACTCAAGTCGCTTGAGCGAGCCAGCGTACCCACGCTTAAGCGAGCGCTGGACGACCTGGGTGAAAGAGAGAGGGAAATAAGTATCAGGGCTCGACTCGCTTGAGCGAGCCCTTCCTCGCTTGAGCGAGACACGAAGGAATGCTTGAGCGAAGGAAGCGAGACGCTTGAGCGAAGAGGGAGAGAAGCATCAGGGGTCAATCTCGCTTGAGCGGCCCAAGGCTCGCTTGAGCGAGATTGGTCCAGAAACGTTGGGAACTCTCTGGCCGATTTTCGCTTGGGCGAGGAACCACTCGCCTGGGCGAAAATCGTCCAGAATCACTTTTCCTTCTCCCTCGCTTGAGCGTGGCCCTTCACGCCTGGGCGACAATTGTCCAGAATCAAAACACTGATTCTGTGGCAATCTCGCTTGGGCGAAATGCAACTTCGCTTGAGCGAATTTGGGGCAGAAACGAATCCCCTGTTCCACAACAATCTCGCTCGGGCGAGATTATTACTCGCTTGAGCGAGTTCTGCAGAATCTCAACAGAAAATGAAAATCCTATTTAATTTAGCACATATATCATAAACCTCTTCTATCTTGGCCTATCCTAGGACCATATTTTACCACATTATGCATGCATTAAACCATATAATGTTACAATCCAATACTACATGATTCTTTCATGTAATTAAACACCAACCACATCATCATGCTAAGATTAATTCATGTATATAATTTACATTCAACCTCATTTTACAAAATCCACAAACTAGCATAAAACACAGCATCCTTTCATTGATCAAAGTCAAGCATTCAAATTCATTCTTTACATCTTTTGGGTCATGTAGGAAAATTGGCCTTACACAAACATGTCCAATTTTCTCCCATGACCTCCAAAATTATCAACACTACAAAATTGAGTACATAAACCTCATATACTCTACAAAATAGATTTCATGCCGGCCAAGGCTTACGCATTCCTATCCATATTTTACCTTCTTCATACTCGGCCTCCAAAAGTTGTAGGATTTAAGTCATACCTACATCAATTTTAAAAATGGCAACGGGGAGGTGAGTAACATAATCCAAATGAATCAAAGTCATACATTATGATGAAATACATGTATACTTGCACAATTAGCAATCATTACACCACATCATACATTATATGCAATACATCTTATAATTTCAAGTATACATGCACAATATCAATCATTTGGATTGCCAAACACACACATCGGGTTAGTATTCAACTCTTTCCCCTTTCAATTCTCATTCATCCGTTGCCACCAAGGGCTTTCACCTAGGCATATCTCCAGCTATATGCAAATGCTCTTAAAGCTAATGCATATGCACAAGAATTTCTTATCAAACAATGCGGATCCAACTGTGGGAAAAATACCATATTAATTCAATTGTGGGACAAGCATAGGTGTGCTACTATGCTCCTACTGCAGTAGAAAAATTGTGTACACATATATCTCAATTTTTAAGCATGCTTACATCATCATAATCTTTTACTGGTACCAAACCGCTATCGCCCATCTGTAGCACTAGTCACCCTGTGACTTGCGGATCAACATCGTGGCCTCAACTACCACAAGTGCTACGGGCCCCTCCCGAACACACATCGAGAGAGCCGTGTCCCGTCGGACACCGAGGTAAACTCGCTCACCATAGAGCCGCCCGCCCACTGGGCCTGCCACATAGGGTGCCTCGTCACCAAACTATGGACAGCTTCGTGACTCATACACCGAGTCATAGGGGAAAATCATAATACGCTCGTGCACTGAGCCGCCCTCCCACTGGGCCCACCTAGTGGAACCCCCTAATATTCCACATAGACAGCTATGATATGCCATGGGTGCAATGCAAATGCAAATCAAGTGCATCCTCACACTATGCATCCTAGATGCCACTCCACATTCAATCATTCACCATCACCACTTAGTGGATTTCAATATTCTCATCATTCTTATTCAATCCCAATTCTCTTTTAAACTTATTCTCATCAATAGTTAGTGGCACACACATTCCACAACTCATACACACATACTTGGGATATTCACATCACAATCTCAATTCACATATGGTTTCAAACCATCATCCTACTTCATTAATATGGTATCATCACATCATTAGTATTATCCCAAACACAATGCCACATAACAATCATCATTCTAAATGCATTCAAATCACACATATCCTATCATCCATTCAAACAATTATTAACATAATCACATATACATATTTCCACATCACCAATGGATGAAATCATGCATTTAGAAAAGTTACCCCCTCCTACCTCAAGTGAAGTAGTGATCAACGCGGTTCGATGGTCCCGCTTCGTCAATGGGGTCACTTCCTACATCATAATACATCATACAATCAATTTTCTACTTACTCATTAAGATTCAAATACTTAGATATCAATAAATACTTGCTATTTTTATTGTTATAACTCTCAAAACTCTTTTATTTCATTTTATCCACCATAACCACCATGGGTTAGGTGCTACCATTTATTATTATGCATTCAACAACCAAACCCTTTCATGGGTTTCTCCATTATCAACTTCCACCAACAAAATATCATCACCAATGACTCTTAAACATCATATCTCACATTTATCATCAACAATTAATACTCATCAACCTCCATTATGCATTTCTCTCAAATTCATGAAGTTAGGGTTTCATAAAATTTCCAACACCTTCATAAATATTCTTCTCTTTCCAATAATAAATACATCCACTTTATTACTTCTCAAAGAAACCTCATTCTCATACTAACCCACATTAAACTCTTGCATTAAATGCCTTAAATAAACATCCATTCACATGCTTGGTTCCCAAAACTCATATTATCATATAACCATGGCAAAAACCCAAGTAAATGGTGAGTATTCCTTACCTCACACCCAAAAACGAAAATGGGTTCAATAGGGGGAGAGGAAACTGCGAAAATGAGGAAGAGAAGGAGGAAGACAGCAGCTCCACAAGCCTCCTTCAAGCTCCACTTCAAACGAAATTAAGAAGGGATGGGAGGTGAGCTCAAACTTGCTAGGGTTTTGGATGAAGAAAGGAGAGGAATGGAGAAGATGATGAAGAGAAGAAGAAGAAAGTGAAGTGTAAATGTTCCACTCCTCCGGCACGCCAACGTGAATAGAAAGGAAGAATTGGGCTTTTGATTTATTTTAAATTCCCATTCATTAAAACTTTACCGTTTTATAACCAACAGGTTCTCAGTTCGGGCTCAATACATCGTCTGAAAATTATTTCGAATACATATTCGGATTCCCGATAATATTCTCTACAGCCCTGACCAATATCATCTCATTCCGAGATACTTGGTCCGACACCCATATCTCAACCGGGCTTAATTTCAGCTTAACCGGTCTCCAAAATTTACCAAAAATTCCCAAAATTATCAATTTAATTATTCTCAATAGTTTGGGACATTAAATACTCCATATACCAATTCCTAAAATTTATTCTGGTAATTAATTCTCTCATTTTAAAATTCAGGATGTTACAGTAACTATGTCTTTAATTGTTTGTGGACCCTTGATGCTAGTCCCATGAGCTAACTCATCTAAACTTTTCCATTTCAACAAAAAGTAATGTATGCATCCAATCTAGTAACCCCTTCCATCCGAAAAGATATTTATATAATTATGAAACCCCTCTTTTTAAATCTTATCTTATACCTTTATGAGTTTTTTTTTATGTCATTACAAGATTATGCTTTTATAGTAACATTTAAGATAGTTTATGTTATAATTTAATCCACTCATTTCATATGATTTACAATATTGTTCATTATTTTTGTAATCTTTTGTTTGCCAATCAAATATAATCAATTTTATTTTTTATTGGTGATGAACTTTTTAAAAAACATCGTTTCAATGTTATTATCAATTTCATAACATGGGAATCTCAGTGGTTTATATTATTCTATTATATATTTATTTTAGTTTAACAATGTCTTGTTTGTTCTTCATCATCTTTAAATACGTTTTATATAATATCATTATAATTAATAATCTTTCAAAACATATTTTTATATCATATAAAGATACAATAGAATCATATAAATATTTGAAAGTTCTATGCTAGTTTTTGTTATTCTTGATCAAAATTAATGTCATATTTATTTATTATTGAAATGTTATTTGATTAATGTTACTCTTATCCTTGCTTCATAAAGATTATCTAATTAAGTTTAACAAATTCTTATCAAGATGGTGGAGTTGATCTCTTGCCGAAAATATTTTTACTATGTATAACAGCAAATTATGTATTTATTAAAAAAACTTCGTAGAGCCCTGTAAATTTGATGATAAAAAATGTTTCCGCAGCCGGGATTCGAACTCGAAATTCATCATCAGAATTTACCTAGTGTGCTACTGCAGACATTTGGATATAGATTGCTGGATAAATGTTATATATAAACGACATCTCTGATCCCGTCCTTTACTACTTGCTGATCTCTCTTATCGGTTTTACGTTACATATCTACTAGTTTAATAAAATGTCACCGTAAACCATTATTTTTTATTTACTTGAAATTTCTTCTACATATTTGTATATATAAGACAATACTAGTCGCCTTTGTCTGACCTTACTTTCCATCCTATTTTTTTACTTTGTATCATTTTCGTTTTCCATTCTAATAATGCCAAAAAGACAACTAATGGTAGGAAGCAAAACACACCCTCATTTGATAGGAAAAGAAACTTGAAAACCATGTAGGAAAAAAGAGGATGAAAAAATGGCTAATAAGAAAGTTTTTAACTCTAGTGCTTCGATAAAAATGAACACAGAAAACCCAATGAAAATAAAAATTTCAAATGTTGAAGACGAAGAAAGTTATGTTTTAAAAAAAACAAAAAATCTCAATGCTATTGAAAAGAAGATAAGAAATAAATTTTGTGTTCACAAACTAAATTGCATACCATTATCCCCCTTCAATTTCCAATACTTCTGACTCAATAAAATGAAAGAATCGAAAAAGGAAATTTAGAGTGTAAAAATTGCGTTTGATTTAAAAGAATGTATAAAAATTAGGGGAAGCTAAAAAGAAGAAATTGATGACTAAATAAAAGAGTATTAGGAAACTAATCACCATAATAAAATGAAAAGAAAAAGTGATTTATTAGGGAATACTACATAGAAAACGGTCTGAAACATTAGAATTAGGACAGTAAAATAATGATAATGTAAAAAAAGTTTGTCAAGTCTCCTTAAAATATGATAAATTTTCATAACCAATCATATTTATACCAAATCATTCACATAAAATTAATTTACTTAGAATTTTTCACTAGTTCTTTGTGTAAGATCCTATTTTACTAACTTTATGACATGGTTGACTGCTGCTATGCATATCTTTTGTGTTTTTATCTTTATTTTTTAAGTGGTTTAGGCACTGCTTTTAACTGTTAGTAATGTGGTGGTCCAGAAGTCATATGACACTGAAATCAAACAACCCCAAGCATCTCAATTGTTTCAAAACGACTCCAAATACGCTACTAGCTTACAAAACTACATTATTATAAAATGGGCCACTTGCTATCGTAACACTTAACATATCGATGGTGTCAGGCGAGAGTGTAACTGAGAAAAGGGCAAATGATTAAACAAATAAAAGATAATAATATTACATCATGAGCTAATTTATTATATCATTAAACCCCATGGTTTTCAAGAACTGTGCTATATTTCTTATTCTCGTGCCTATAATGGTTGTTGTTCTAATAGAGAAGCTTGCTGTTAATTTTTATGATACTTTTAGGCAATCTCTTACTTGTGTCCCTCCAACTAATTAGATCATTAACTAAACATATTGGGGCCTTGTCTTGCTTGCCATACAATGTTGTGCTTGACTCTACTAATCAGGCAGTCATTACTTCAAAACTATGAAATTATTAAGAGTTGAACTACCAAATGTTAACAGATTCACTATTTTACGAAATAAGATTTCATAATTAAAATTTGGAGGAACAAAATTGAAGAATTGGCAAATTTGAGGGACAAAAAGTGTAATTAAGCCAAAAAAGTGTTTTCAAAATAATCTATTTTTATTAAAATACTCCTGATATATAGTAAAAATCAAAACAACATTTGAATTTATTGGAATAACATAATTTTCAAGACATGATAGTAAAAAAGTAAACAGTTTTTATATAAACTTAAGACTATAACCTAATATTTTTATTATTTTCAAAGTAAGTCAACCACAAATTTAAAAAAAAAAAATTTATTATATTTTCATAACCTCAGTGCCTCTTTAAACTTTGTAACTACGTCTTTAATCGTTTGTGGACCCTTGATGCTAGTCCCATGAGCTAACTCATCTAAACTTTTCCATTTCAACAAAAAGTAATGTATGCTTCCAATCTAGTAACCCCTTCCATCCGAAAAGATATTTATATAATTAGTAAACCCCTCTTTTTAAATCTTATCTTATACCTTTATGAGTTTCTTTTTATGTCATTACAATATTATGCTTTTACAGGAACATTTAAGATAGTTTATGTTATAATTTAATACTCTTATTTCATATGATTTACAATATTGTTCATTATTTTTGTAATCTTTTGTTTACCAATCTAATATAATCAATTTCTATTTTTTTATTGTTGATGAACTTTTTAAAAAGCATTGTTTCAATGTTATTATCAATTTCATAACACGACAATCTCAGTGGTTTATATTATTCTATTATATATTTATTTTAATTTAACAATGTCTTATTTGTTCTTCATACAATAGAATCATATAAATATTTGAAAGTTCTATGCTAGTTTTTGTTATTCTTGATCAAAATTAATGTCATATTTATTTACTATTGAAATGTTATTTGATTAATGTTACTCTTATCCTTGCTTCATAAAGATTATCCAAATAAGTTTAAATATTTCTTATCAAGATGGTGGAGTTGATCTGTTTCCAAAAATATTTTTACTATGTATAGTAGCAAACTGTGTATCTATTAAAAAAACCTCGTAGAGCCCTATAAATTTAATGATAAAAAAGGTTTCCGTAGCCCGGATTCGAACCCGGAATTCATCATCAGAATTTACCTGGTGTGCTACTGCAGACATTTGGATATAGATTGCTGGATAAATGTTATATATAAACGACATATCTGATCCCGTCCTTTGCTACTTTCTGATCTCTCTTATCGACTTTACGTTACATATCTACTAGTTTAATAAAATGTCACCATAAACCATTATTTTTTATTTACATCAAATTTCTTCTACATATTTGTATATATAAGACAATACTGGTTGCCTTTGTCTGACCTTACTTTCTATCCTATTTTTTTACTTTGTATCATTTTTGTTTTCCTTTCTAATGAAGTCAAAAAGACAACTAAAGGTAGGAAGCAAAATACACTCTCATTTGATAGGAAAAGAAACTTAAAAACCATGTAGGAAGAAAAGAGTATGAAAAAATGGCTAATAAGAAAGTTTTTAACTCTAGTGCTTCCATAAAAATGAACGAAGAAAACCCAATGAAAATAAAAATTTCAAATGTAGAAGACGAAGAAATTTATGTTTTAAAAAAAACAAAAAATCTTAATGCAGCTGAAAAGAAGATAAGGAATAACTTACATGTTCACAAACTAAATCGCATACCATTATCCCCCTTCAATTTCCAATACTTCTAACTCAATAAAAGGAAACAACCGAAAAAGGAAACTTAGAGTGGAAAAATTGTGTTTGATTTAAAAGAATGTTTAAACATAAGGGGAAGCTAAAAGGAAGAAACTGATGACCTAATAAAAGAGTATTAGCAAACTAATCACCATAATGAAATGAAAAGAGAAAGTGATTTATTAGGGAATACTGCATAGAAAACGGTCTAAAACATTAGAATTAGGACAGTAAAACAATGATAATGAAAATAAAGTTTGTCAAGTCTCTTCAAAATATGATAAATTTTCATAACCAATAATATTTATCACCAAATTATTCACATAAAATTAATTTACTTAGAATTTTTCACTAGTTCTTTGTGTAAGATCCTATTTTACTAATTTTACGACATGGTTGACTTGCGCTATGCATGTCTTTTATGTTTTTATCTTCTTTAAATGATTTTGGCATAGCTTTTAACTGTTAGTCATGTATGTGGACCAGAAGTCATATGACACCGAAATCAAACAACCCCAAGCATCTCAATAGTGTCAAAACGACTCTAAATACGCTAATAGGTTACAAAACTACATTATTATAAAATGGGCCACATGCTACCGTAACACTTAAAATATCGGTGGTGTCGGGCGAGAGTGTAACCGAGAAAAGGGAAAATGATTAAACAAATAAAAGATAACAATATTACATCATGAGCCAATTTATTTTATCATTAAGTTACATTGTTTTCAAGATATGTACTATATTTCTTATTCTCGTGCCTATAATGGTTGTTGTTCTAATAGAGAAGCTTGCTGTTAATTTTTATGATACTTTTGGGCAATCTCTTATTTGTGTCCATCCAACTAATTAGATCATTAACTAAACATATTGGGGCTTGTCTTGCTTGTCATACAAAGTTATGGTTGACTATACTAATCAGGTAGTCATTACTTCAAAACTATGAAATTATTAAGAGTTGAACTACCAAATGTTAATAGATTCACTATTTTAGGGAATAAGATTTCACAATTAAAATTTGGAGGAACAAAATCAAAGAATTTACAAATTTGAGGGACAAAAAGTTTAATTAAGCCAAAAAACTGTTTTCAAAATAATCTATTTTTATTAAATTGCTCTTGATATATAGTAAAAATAAAAACAACATTTGAATTTATTACAATAACATAGTTTTAAAGACATGATAGTTAAAAAGTAAACAGTTTTCATCTAAGCTTAAGACAATAACATAATCTTTTTATTATTTTCAAAGTAAGCAACCACAAATTTGAAAAAAAAATAATTTATTATATTTTCATAACCTCAGTGCCTCTTTAAACTTTGTAACTATGTGTTTAATCATTTGTGGACCCTTGATGCTAGTACCATGAGCTAACTCATCTAAACTTTTCCATTTCAACAAAAAGTAATGTATACATCCAATCTAGTAACCCCTTCCATCCGAAAAGATATTTATATAATCAGTAAACCCCTCTATTTAAATCTTATCTTATGCCTTTATGAGTTTCGTTTTATGTCATTACAATATTATGCTTTTACAGTAACATTTAAGATAGTTTATGTTATAATTTAATCCACTCATTTCATATGATTTACAATATTGTTCATTATTTTTGTAATCTTTTTTTTGCCAATCTAATGTAATCAATTTCTATTTTTTATTGTGGATGAACTTTTTAAAAGAGCATCGTTTCAATCAATTTCATAATATGGCAATCTCAGTGGTTTATATTATTCTATTATATATTTATTTTAGTTTAACAATGTCTTGTTTGTTCTTCATCATCTTTAAATATTTTTTATATAATATCATTATAATTAATAATCTTTCAAAACATATTGTTATACCATATAAAGATACAACAGAATCATATAAATATTTGAAAGTTCTATGCTAGTTTTTGTTATTCTTGATCAAAATTAATGTCATATTTATTTATTATTGAAATGTTATTTGATTAATGTTACTCTTATCCTTGCTTCATAAAGATTATCCAATTAAGTTTAACAAATTCTTATCAAGATGGTGGAGTTAATTTGTTGCCGAAAATATTTTTACTATGTATAGTAGCAAACTGTGTATCTATTAAAAAAAGCTTCGTACAGCCCTGTAAATTTGATGATAAAAAAGGTTTCCGCAGCCGGGATTCGAACTCGGAATTCATCATCAGAATTTACCTGGTGTGCTACTGCAGACATTTGGATATAGATTGCTGGATAAATGTTATATATAAACGACATCTTTGATCCCGTCCTTTGCTACTTTCTGATCTCTCTTATCGGCTTTACGTTACATATCTACTAGTTTAATAAAATGTCACCATAAACCATTATTTTTTATTTACATGAAATTTCTTCTACATATTTGTATATATAAGACAATACTAGTTCCCTTTGTCTGACCTTGCTTTCCATCCTATTTTTTTACTTTGTATGATTTTTGTTTTCCTTTCTAATGAAGACAAAAAGACAACTAATGGTAGGAAGCAAAACACACCCTCATTTGATAGGAAAAGAAACTTGAAAACCATGTAGGAAGAAAAGAGGATGAAAAAATGGCTAATAAGAAAGTTTTTAACTCTAGTGCTTCCATAAAAATGAACGAAGGAAACCCATTAAAAATAAAAATTTCAAATATAGAAGATGAAGAAAGTTATGTTTAAAAAAAAACAAAAAATCTCAATGCAACTGAAAAGAAGATAAGAAATAAATTACGTGTTCACAAACTAAATCACATACCATTATCCCCCTTCAATTTCCAATACTTCAGACTCAATAAAAGGAAACAACCGAAAAAGGATACCTAGAGTGGAAAAATTGTGTTTGATTTAAAAGAATGTATAAAAATAAGGGGAAGCTAAAAGGAAGAAACTGATGACCAAATAAAACATTATTAGGAAACTAATCACCATAATGAAATGAAAAGAGAAAGTGATTTATTAGGGAATACTGCACAGAAAGCGGTCTAAAACATTAGAATTAGGACAGGAAAACAATGATAATGTAAATAAAGTTTGTCAAATCTCTTCAAAATATGATAAATTTTCATAACCAATAATATTTATAACCAAATCATTCACATAAAATTAATTTACTTAGAATTTTTCACTAGTTCTTTGTGTAAGATCCTGTTTTACTAATTTTACGACATGGTTGACTTGAGTTATGCATATCTTTTATGTTTTTATCTTTATTTTTTAAATGATTTGGGCACCGCTTTTAACTGTTAGTAATGTGTGTGGTCTAGAAGTCATATGACGCTGAAATCAAACAACCCCAAGCATCTCACTTATTTCAAAACGACTCCAAATATGCTAATAGCTTACAAAACTACATTATTATAAAATAGGCCACTTGCTACCGTAACACTTAACATATCCGTTGTGTCGGGCGAGAGTGTAACCGAGAAAAGAGAAAATGATTAAACAAATAAAAGATAACAATATTACATCATGAGCCAATTTATTATATCATTAAGTTACATTATTTTCAAGAACTGTCCTGTATTTCTTATTCTCGTGCCTATATTGATTGTTGTTCTAATAGAGAAGTTTGTTGTTAATTTTTATGATACTTTTGGGCAATCTCTTACTTGTGTCCCTCCAACTAATTAGATCATTAACTAAACATATTGGGGACTTGTCTTGCTTGTCATACAAAGTTGTGTTTGACTCTACTAATCAGGCAGTCATTACTTCAAAACTATGAAATTATTAAGAGTTGAACTATCAGATGTTAACATATTCACTATTTTAGGGAATAAGATTTCACAATAAAAATTTGGAGGAACAAAATCAAAGAATTGGAAAATTTGAGGGACAAAAAGTGTAATTAAGCCAAAAAAGTGTTTTCAAAATAATCTATTTTTATTAAAATGCTCTTGATATATAGTAAAAATCAAAACAACATTTGAATTTATTGCAATAACATAGTTTTAAAGACATGATAGTAAAAAAGTAAATAGTTTTCATATAAACTTAATACTATAACATAATGTTTTTATTATTTTCAAAGTAAGTCAACCACAAATTTGAAAAAAAAATAATTTATTATATTTGTATAACCTCAGTGCCTCTTTAAACTTTGTAACTATGTCTTTAATTATTTGTGGCCCTTGATGCTAGTCCCATGAGCTAACTCATCTAAACTTTTCCATTTCAACAAAAAGTAATGTATGCATCCATTCTAGTAACCCCTTCCATCCGAAAAGATATTTATATAATTATGAAACCCCTCTTTTTAAATCTTATCTTATACCTTTATGAGTTTCTTTTTATGTCATTACAAGATTATGCTTTTATAGTAACATTTAAGATAGTTTATGTTATAATTTAATCCACTCATTTCATATGATTTACAATATTGTTCATTATTTTTGTAATCTTTTGTTTGCCAATCAAATATAATCAATTTTATTTTTTATTGTTGATGAACTTTTTAAAAAACATCGTTTCAATGTTATTATCAATTTCATAACATGGGAATCTCAGTGGTTTATATTATTCTATTATATATTTATTTTAGTTTAACAATGTCTTGTTTGTTCTTCATCATCTTTAAATACTTTTTATATAATATCATTATAATTAATAATCTTTCAAAACATATTTTTATATCATATAAAGATACAATAGAATCATATAAATATTTGAAAGTTCTATGCCAGTTTTTGTTATTCTTGATCAAAATTAATGTCATATTTATTTATTATTGAAATGTTATTTGATTAATGTTACTCTTATCCTTGCTTCATAAAGATTATCTAATTAAGTTTAACAAATTCTTATCAAGATGGTGGAGTTGATCTCTTGCCGAAAATATTTTTACTATGTATAACAGCAAATTGTGTAGTTATTAAAAAAAACTTCGTAGAGCCCTGTAAATTTGATGATAAAAAAGGTTTCCGCAGCCGGGATTCGAACTCAGAATTCATCATCAGAATTTACCTAGTGTGCTACTGCAGACATTTGGATATAGATTGCTGGATAAATGTTATATATAAACGACATCTCTGATCCCGTCCTTTACTACTTGCTGATCTCTCTTATTGGTTTTACGTTACATATCTACTAGTTTAATAAAATGTCACCGTAAACCATTATTTTTTATTTACTTGAAATTTCTTCTACATATTTGTATATATAAGACAATACTAGTCGCCTTTGTCTGACCTTACTTTCCATCCTATTTTTTTACTTTGTATCATTTTCGTTTTCCATTCTAATAATGACAAAAAGACAACTAAAGGTAGGAAGCAAAACACACCCTCATTTGATAGGAAAAGAAACTTGAAAACCATGTAGGAAAAAAGAGGATGAAAAAATGGCTAATAAGAAAGTTTTTAACTCTAGTGCTTCCATAAAAATGAACACAGAAAACCCAATGAAAATAAAAATTTCAAATGTAGAAGACGAAGAAAGTTATGTTTTAAAAAAAACAAAAAATCTCAATGCTGTTGAAAAGAAGATAAGAAATAAATTTTGTGTTCACAAACTAAATTGCATACCATTATCCCCCTTCAATTTCCAATACTTCTGACTCAATAAAATGAAAGAATCGAAAAAGGAAATTTAGAGTGTAAAAATTGCGTTTGATTTAAAAGAATGTATAAAAATTAGGGGAAGCTAAAAAGAAGAAATTGATGACTAAATAAAAGAGTATTAGGAAACTAATCACCATAATAAAATGAAAAGAAAAAGTGATTTATTAGGGAATACTACATAGAAAATGGTCTGAAACATTAGAATTAGGACAGTAAAATAATGATAATGTAAAAAAAGTTTGTCAAGTCTCCTTAAAATATGATAAATTTTCATAACCAATCATATTTATACCAAATCATTCACATAAAATTAATTTACTTAGAATTTTTCACTAGTTCTTTGTGTAAGATCCTATTTTACTAACTTTATGACATGGTTGACTGCTGCTATGCATATCTTTTGTGTTTTTATCTTTATTTTTTAAGTGATTTAGGCACTGCTTTTAACTGTTAGTAATGTGGTGGTCCAGAAGTCATATGACACTGAAATCAAACAACCCCAAGCATCTCAATCGTTTCAAAACGACTCCAAATACGCTACTAGCTTACAAAACTACATTATTATAAAATGGGCCACTTGCTATCGTAACACTTAACTTATCGATGGTGTCAGGCGAGAATGTAACTGAGAAAAGGGCAAATGATTAAACAAATAAAAGATAATAATATTACATCATGAGCTAATTTATTATATCATTAAACCCCATGGTTTTCAAGAACTGTGCTATATTTCTTATTCTCGTGCCTATAATGGTTGTTGTTCTAATAGAGAAGCTTGCTGTTAATTTTTATGATACTTTTAGGCAATCTCTTACTTGTGTCCCTCCAACTAATTAGATCATTAACTAAACATATTGGGGCCTTGTCTTGCTTGTCATACAATGTTGTGCTTGACTCTACTAATCAGGCAGTCATTACTTCAAAACTATGAAATTATTAAGAGTTGAACTACCAAATGTTAACAGATTCACTATTTTACGAAATAAGATTTCACAATTAAAATTTGGAGGAACAAAATTGAAGAATTGGCAAATTTGAGGGACAAAAAGTGTAATTAAGCCAAAAAAGTGTTTTCAAAATAATCTATTTTTATTAAAAATGCTCCTTATATATAGTAAAAATCAAAACAACATTTGAATTTATTGGAATAACATAATTTTCAAGACATGATAGTAAAAAAGTAAACAGTTTTTATATAAACATAAGACTATAACCTAATATTTTTATTATTTTCAAAGTAAGTCAACCACAAATTTGAAAAAAAAAAATTATTATATTTTCATAACCTCAGTGCCTCTTTAAACTTTGTAACTACGTCTTTAATCGTTTCTGGACCCTTGATGCTAGTTCCATGAGCTAACTCATCTAAACTTTTCCATTTCAACAAAAAGTAATGTATGCTTCCAATCTAGTAACCCCTTCCATCCGAAAAGATATTTATATAATTAGTAAACCCCTCTTTTTAAATCTTATCTTATACCTTTATGGGTTTCTTTTTATGTCATTACAATATTATGCTTTTTACAGTAACATTTAAGATAGTTTATGTTATAATTTAATACTCTTATTTCATATGATTTACAATATTGTTCATTATTTTTGTAATCTTTTGTTTACCAATCTAATATAATCAATTTCTATTTTTTTATTGTTGATGAACTTTTTAAAAAGCATTGTTTCAATGTTATTATCAATTTCATAACACGGCAATCTCAGTGGTTTATATTATTCTATTATATATTTATTTTAATTTAACAATGTCTTGTTTGTTCTTCATACAATAGAATCATATAAATATTTGAAAGTTCTATGCTAGTTTTTGTTATTCTTGATCAAAATTAATGTCATATTTATTTACTATTGAAATGTTATTTGATTAATGATACTCTTATCCTTGCTTCATAAAGATTATCCAAATAAGTTTAAATATTTCTTATCAAGATGGTGGAGTTAATTTGTTGCCGAAAATATTTTTACTATGTATAGTAGCAAACTGTGTATCTATTAAAAAAAGCTTCGTACAGCCCTGTAAATTTGATGATAAAAAAGGTTTCCGCAGCCGGGATTCGAACTCGGAATTCATCATCAGAATTTACCTGGTGTGCTACTGCAGACATTTGGATATAGATTGCTGGATAAATGTTATATATAAACGACATCTTTGATCCCGTCCTTTGCTACTTTCTGATCTCTCTTATCGGCTTTACGTTACATATCTACTAGTTTAATAAAATGTCACCATAAACCATTATTTTTTATTTACATGAAATTTCTTCTACATATTTGTATATATAAGACAATACTAGTTCCCTTTGTCTGACCTTGCTTTCCATCCTATTTTTTTACTTTGTATGATTTTTGTTTTCCTTTCTAATGAAGACAAAAAGACAACTAATGGTAGGAAGCAAAACACACCCTCATTTGATAGGAAAAGAAACTTGAAAACCATGTAGGAAGAAAAGAGGATGAAAAAATGGCTAATAAGAAAGTTTTTAACTCTAGTGCTTCCATAAAAATGAACGAAGAAAACCCAATGAAAATAAAAATTTCAAATGTAGAAGACGAAGAAATTTATGTTTTAAAAAAAACAAAAAATCTTAATGCAGCTGAAAAGAAGATAAGAAATAACTTACATGTTCACAAACTAAATCGCATACCATTATCCCCCTTCAATTTCCAATACTTCTAACTCAATAAAAGGAAACAACCGAAAAAGGAAACTTAGAGTGGAAAAATTGTGTTTGATTTAAAAGAATGTTTAAACATAAGGGGAAGCTAAAAGGAAGAAACTGATGACCTAATAAAAGAGTATTAGGAAACTAATCACCATAATGAAATGAAAAGAGAAAGTGATTTATTAGGGAATACTGCATAGAAAACGGTCTAAAACATTAGAATTAGGACAGTAAAACAATGATAATGAAAATAAAGTTTGTCAAGTCTCTTCAAAATATGATAAATTTTCATAACCAATAATATTTATCACCAAATTATTCACATAAAATTAATTTACTTAGAATTTTTCACTAGTTCTTTGTGTAAGATCCTATTTTACTAATTTTACGACATGGTTGACTTGCGCTATGCATGTCTTTTGTGTTTTTATCTTCTTTAAATGATTTTGGCTTAGCTTTTAACTGTTAGTCATGTATGTGGACCAGAAGTCATATGACACCGAAATCAAACAACCCCAAGCATCTCAATAGTGTCAAAACGACTCTAAATACGCTAATAGCTTACAAAACTACATTATTATAAAATGGGCCACATGCTACCGTAACACTTAAAATATCGGTGGTGTCGGGCGAGAGTGTAACCGAGAAAAGGGAAAATGATTAAACAAATAAAAGATAACAATATTACATCATGAGCCAATTTATTTTATCATTAAGTTACATTGTTTTCAAGATATGTACTATATTTCTTATTCTCGTGCCTATAATGGTTGTTGTTCTAATAGAGAAGCTTGCTGTTAATTTTTATGATACTTTTGGGCAATCTCTTATTTGTGTCCCTCCAACTAATTAGATCATTAACTAAACATATTGGGGACTTGTCTTGCTTGTCATACAAAGTTATGGTTGACTATACTAATCAGGCAGTCATTACTTCAAAACTATGAAATTATTAAGAGTTGAACTACCAAATGTTAATAGATTCACTATTTTAGGGAATAAGATTTCACAATTAAAATTTGGAGGAACAAAATCAAAGAATTTACAAATTTGAGGGACAAAAAGTGTAATTAAGCCAAAAAAGTGTTTTCAAAATAATTTATTTTTATTAAATTGCTCTTGATATATAGTAAAAATAAAAACAACATTTGAATTTATTGCAATAACATAGTTTTAAAGACATGATAGTTAAAAAGTAAACAGTTTTCATCTAAGCTTAAGACAATAACATAATCTTTTTATTATTTTCAAAGTAAGCAACCACAAATTTGAAAAAAAAATAATTTATTATATTTTCATAACCTCAGTGCCTCTTTAAACTTTGTAACTATGTGTTTAATCGTTTGTGGACCCTTGATGCTTGTCCCATGAGCTAACTCATCAAAACTTTTCCATTTCAACAAAAAGTAATGTATACATCCAATCTAGTAACCCCTTCCATCCGAAAAGATATTTATATAATCAGTAAACCCCTCAATTTAAATCTTATCTTATGCCTTTATGAGTTTTGTTTTATGTCATTACAATATTATGCTTTTACAGTAACATTTAAGATAGTTTATGTTATAATTTAATCCACTCATTTCATATGATTTACAATATTGTTCATTATTTTTGAAATCTTTTGTTTGCCAATCTAATGTAATCAATTTCTATTTTTTATTGTGGATGAACTTTTTAAAGAGCATCGTTTCAATCAATTTCATAACATGGCAATGTCAGTGGTTTATATTATTCTATTATATATTTATTTTAGTTTAACAATGTCTTGTTTGTTCTTCATCATCTTTAAATATTTTTTATATAATATCATTATAATTAATAATCTTTCAAAACATATTGTTATACCATATAAAGATACAACAGAATCATATAAATATTTGAAAGTTCTATGCTAGTTTTTGTTATTCTTGATCAAAATTAATGTCATATTTATTTATTATTGAAATGTTATTTGATTAATGTTACTCTTATCCTTGCTTCATAAAGATTATCCAATTAAGTTTAACAAATTCTTATCAAGATGGTGGAGTTAATTTGTTGCCGAAAATATTTTTACTATGTATAGTAGCAAACTGTGTATCTATTAAAAAAAGCTTCGTACAGCCCTGTAAATTTGATGATAAAAAAGGTTTCCGCAGCCGGGATTCGAACTCGGAATTCATCATCAGAATTTACCTGGTGTGCTACTGCGGACATTTGGATATAGATTGCTGGATAAATGTTATATATAAACGACATCTTTATTCCCGTCCTTTGCTACTTTCTGATCTCTCTTATCGGCTTTACGTTACATATCTACTAGTTTAATAAAATGTCACCATAAACCATTATTTTTTATTTACATGAAATTTCTTCTACATATTTGTATATATAAGACAATACTAGTTGCCTTTGTCTGACCTTACTTTCCATCCTATTTTTTTACTTTGTATGATTTTGGTTTTCTTTTCTAATGAAGACAAAAAGACAACTAATTGTAGGAAGCAAAACACACCCTCATTTGATAGGAAAAGAAACTTGAAAACCATGTAGGAAGAAAGGAGGATGAAAAAATGGCTAATAAGAAAGTTTTTAACTCTAGTGCTTCCATAAAAATGAACGAAGGAAACCCATTAAAAATAAAAATTTCAAATATAGAAGATGAAGAAAGTTATGTTTAAAAAAAACAAAAAATCTCAATGCAACTGAAAAGAAGATAAGAAATAAATTACGTGTTCACAAACTAAATCGCTTACCATAATCCCCCTTCAATTTCCAATACTTCTGACTCAATAAAAGGAAACAACCGAAAAAGGAACCTTAGAGTGGAAAAATTGTGTTTGATTTAAAAGACTGTATAATAATAAGGGGAAGCTAAAAGGAAGAAACTGATGACCTAATAAAAGAGTTTTAGGAAACTAATCACCATAATGAAATGAAAAGAAAAAGTGATTTTTAGGGAATACAGCACAGAAAACGGTCTAAAACATTAGAATTAGGACAGTAAAACAATGATAATGAAAATAAAGTTTGTCAAGTCTCTTCAAAATATGATAAATTTTCATAACCAATAATATTTATAACGAAATCATTCCCATAAAATTAATTTACTTAGAATTTTTCACTAGTTCTTTGTGTAAGATCCTATTTTACTAATTTTATGACATGGTTGACTTGTGCTATGCATATCTTTTGTGTTTTTATCTTCTTTAAATGATTTTGGCATAGCTTTTAACTGTTAGTCATGTGTGTGGTTGAGAAGTCATATGACACCGAAATCAAACAACCCCAAGCATCTCAATAGTGTCAAAACGACTCTAAATACGCTAATAGCTTACAAAACTACATTATTATAAAATAGGCCACTTGCTACCGTAACACTTAACATATCGGTGGTGTCGGGCGAGAGTGTAATCGAGAAAAAGGAAAATGATTAAACAAATAAAAGATAACAATATTACATCATGAGCCAATTTATTATATCATTAAGTTACATTATTTTCAAGATATGTACTATATTTCTTATTCTTGTGCCTATAATGGTTGTTGTTCTAATAGAGAAGCTTGCTGTTAATTTTTATGATACTTTTGGGCAATCTCTTACTTGTGCCCCTCCAACTAATTAGATCATTAACTAAACATATTGGGGCCTTGTCTTGCTTGTCATACAAAGTTGTGGTTGACTCTACTAATCAGGCAGTCATTACTTCAAAACTATGAAATTATTAAGAGTTGAACTACCAAATGTTAACAGAGTCACTATTTAAGGAATAAGATTTCACAATTAAAATTTGGAGGAACAAAATCAAAGAATTGGCAAATTTGAGGGACAAAAAGTGTAATTAAGCCAAAAAAGTGTTTTCAAAATAATCTATTTTTATTAAAATGCTCTTGATATATAGTAAAAATCAAAACAACATTTGAATTTATTGCAATAACATAGTTTTAAAGACATGATAGTAAAAAAGTAAATAGTTTTCATATAAACTTAATACTATAACATAATGTTTTTATTATTTTCAAAGTAAGTCCACCACAAATTTGAAAAAAAAAATTTATTATATTTGCATAACCTCAGTGCCTCTTTAAACTTTGTAACTATGTCTTTAATTGTTTGTGGACCCTTGATGCTAGTCCCATGAGCTAACTCATCTAAACTTTTCCATTTCAACAAAAATTAATGTATGCATCCAATCTAGTAACCCCTTCCATCCGAAAAGATATTTATATAATTATGAAACCCCTCTTTTTAAATCTGATATTATACCTTTATGAGTTTCTTTTTATGTCATTACAAGATTATGCTTTTATAGTAACATTTAAGATAGTTTATGTTATAATTTAATCCACTCATTTCATATGATTTACAATATTGTTCATTATTTTTGTAATCTTTTGTTTGCCAATCAAATATAATCAATTTTATTTTTTATTGTTGATGAACTTTTTAAAAAACATCGTTTCAATGTTATTATCAATTTCATAACATGGGAATCTCAGTGGTTTATATTATTCTATTATATATTTATTTTAGTTTAACAATGTCTTGTTTGTTCTTCATCATCTTTAAATACTTTTTATATAATATCATTATAATTAATAATCTTTCAAAACATATTTTTATATCATATAAAGATACAATAGAATCATATAAATATTTGAAAGTTCTATGCTAGTTTTTGTTATTCTTGATCAAAATTAATGTCATATTTATTTATTATTGAAATGTTATTTGTTTAATGTTACTCTTATCCTTGCTTCATAAAGATTATCTAATTAAGTTTAACAAATTCTTATCAAGATGGTGGAGTTGATCTCTTGCCGAAAATATTTTTACTATGTATAACAGCAAATTGTGTATTTATTAAAAAAAACTTCGTAGATCCCTGTAAATTTGATGATAAAAAAGGTTTCCGCAGCCGAGATTCGAACTCGGAATTCATCATCAGAATTTACCTAGTGTGCTACTGCAGACATTTGGATATAGATTGCTGGATAAATGCTATATATAAACGACATCTCTGATCCCGTCCTTTACTACTTGCTGATCTCTCTTATCGGTTTTACGTTACATATCTACTAGTTTAATAAAATGTCACCGTAAACCACTATTTTTTATTTACTTGAAATTTCTTCTACATATTTGTATATATAAGACAATACTAGTTGCCTTTGTCTGACCTTACTTTCCATCCTATTTTTTACTTTGTATCATTTTCGTTTTCCTTTCTAATGAAGACAAAAAGACAACTAATGGTAGGAAGCAAAACACACCCTCATTTGATAGGAAAAGAAACTTGAAAACCATGTAGGAAGAAAAGAGGATGAGAAAATGGCTAATAAGAAAGTTTTTAACTCTAGTGCTTCCATAAAAATGAACGAAGAAAACCCAATGAAAATAAAAATTTCAAATGTAGAAGACGAAGAAAGTTATGTTTTAAAAAATAACAAAAAATCTCAAAGCAACTGAAAAGAAGATAAGAAATAAATTACGTGTTCACAAACTAAATCGTATACCGTTATCCCCCTTCAATTTCCAATACTTCGGACTCAATAAAAGGAAACAACCGAAAAAGGAAACTTAGAGTGGAAAAATTGTGTTTGACATAAAAGACTGTATAAAAATAAAGGGAAGCTAAAAGGAAGAAACTGATGACCTAATAAAAGAGTATTAGGAAACTAATCACCATAATGAAATGAAAAGAGAAAGTGATTTATTAGGGAATACTGCACATAAACGGTCTAAAACATTAGAATTAGGACAGTAAAACAATCATAATGAAAATAAAGTTTGTCAAGTCTATGCAAAATATGATAAATTTTCTTAACCAATAATATTTATAACCAAATCATTCACATAAAATTAATTTACTTAGAATTTTTCACTAGATCTTTGTGTAAGATCCTATTTTACTAATTTTACGACATGGTTGACTTGAGTTATGCATATATTTTATGTTTTTATCTTTATTTTCTAAATGATTTGGGCACCGCTTTTAACTGTTAGTAATGTGTGTGGTCTAGAAGTCATATGACACTGAAATCAAACAACCCCAAGCATCTCAATAGTTTTAAAACGACTCCAAATACGCTAATAGCTTACAAAACTACATTATTGTAAAATAGGCCACTTGCTACCGTAACACTCAACATATCGGGTGTCGGGCGAGAGTGTAACCGAGAAAAGGGCAAATGATTAAACAAATAAAAGATAACAATATTACACCATGAGCCAATTTATTATATCATTCAGTTACATTGTTTTCAAGAAGTGTCCTATATTTCTTATTCTCGTGCCTATAATGATTGTTGTTCTAATAGAGAAGTTTGCTGTTAATTTTTATGATACTTTTGGGTAATCTCTTACTTGTGTCCCTACAACTAATTAGATCATTAACTAAATATATTTGGGCCTTGTCTTGCTTGTCATACAAAGTTGTGTTTGACTCTTCTAATAAGGCAGTCATTACTTTAAAACTATGAAATTATTAAGAGTTGAACTATCAAATGTTAACAGATTCACTATTTTAGGGAATAAGATTTCACAATTAAAATTTGGAGGAACAAAATCAAAAAATTCAAAAATTTGAGGGACAAAAAGTGTAATTAAGCCAAAAAAGTGTTTTCAAAATAATCTATTTTTATTAAAATGCTCTTGATATATAGTAAAAATAAAAACAACATTGGAATTTATTGCAATAACATAGTTTTAAAGACATGATAGTAAAAAAGTAAACAGTTTTCATATAAACTTAAGACTATAACATAATCTTATTATTATTTTCAAAGTAAGTCAACCACAAATTTGAAAAAAAATTAATTTATTATATTTTCATAACCTCAGTGCCTCTTTAAACTTTGTAACTATGTCTTTAATCGTTTGTGGACCCTTAATGCTAGTCCCATGAACTAACTCATCTAAACTTTTTCTTTTCGACAAAAAGTAATGTATACATCCAATCTAGTAACCCCTTCCAACCAAAAAGATATTTATATAATTAGTAAACCCCTCTTTTTAAATCTTATCTTATACCTTTATGAGTTTTTTTTTTATGTCATTACAATATTATGCTTTTACAATAACATTTATGATAGTTTATGTTATAATTTAATCCACTCATTTCATATGATTTACAATATTGTTCATTATTTTTGTAATCTTTTGTTTTCCAATCTAATATAATCAAATTCTATTTTTTTATTGTTGATGAACTTTTTAAAAAGCATCGTGGCAATGTTATTATCAATTTCATAACATCGCAATCTCAGTGGGTTATATTATTCTATTATATATTTTTTTCGATTAACAATGTCTTGTTTGTTCTTCATCATCTTTAAATATTTTTTATATAATATCATTATAATTAATAATCTTTCAAAACATATTGTTATCCATTTAAGTTTAACAAATTCTTATCAAGATGGTGGAGTTGATTTGTTGTCAAAAATATTTTTACTATGTATAGCAGCAAACTGTGTATCTATTAAAAAAACTTCGTAGAGCCTTGTAAATTTGATGATAAAAAAGGTTTCCGCAGCCGGGATTCGAACCGGGAATTCATCATCAGAATTTACCTGGTGTGCTACTACGGACATTTGGATATAGATTGCTGGATAAAAGTTATATATAAACGACATCTCTGATCTCGTCCTTTGCTACTTTCTGATCTCTCTTATCGACTTTACGTTACATATCTACTAGTTTAATAAAATGTCACCATAAACCATTATTTTTTATTTATATGAAATTTCTTCTACATATTTCATATATAAGACAATACTAGTTACCTTTCCATCCTATTTTTTTACTTCGTATTATTTTCGTTTTCCTTTCTAATGAAAACAAAAAGACAATTAATGGTAGGAAGCAAAACACACCCTCATTTGATAGGAAAAGAAACTTGAAAACCATGTAGGAAGAAAAGAGGATGAAAAATGGCTAATAAGAAAGTTTTTAACTCTAGTGCTTGCACAAAAATGTATGTAGAAAACCCCATGAAAATAAAAATTTCAAATTTAGAAGACGAAGAAAGTTATGTTTTAATAAAAATAAAAAACCTCAATGCAACTAAATTGAAGATAAGAAATAAATTACATGTTCATAAACTAAATCGCATACCATTAACCCCCTTCAATTTCCAATACTTCTGACTAAATAAAAGGAAACCTAGAGTGGAAAAATTGCGTTTGATTTAAAAGAATGTATAAAAATAAGGGAAAGCTCAAAAGAAGAAACCGATAACCAAATAAAAGAGTATTAGCAAACTAATCACCATAAAGAAATGAAAAGAGGAAGTCATTTATTAGGGAATACTGCACAGAAAACGGTCTAAAACATTAGAATAAGGACATTAAACCAATGATAATGTAAATAAAGTTTGTCAGGTCTCCTCAAAATTTGATAAATTTTTATAACAAATAATATTTATAACCAAATCATTCACATAAAATTAATTTACTTGGAATTTTTCACTAGTTCTTTGTGTAAGATCCTATTTTACTAATTTTACGACATGGTTGACTTGTGCTATATATATTGTGTTTTTATCTTTATTTTTAAATGATTTGGGCACCGCTTTTAACTGTTAGTAATGTGTGTGTTCCAGAAGTCATATGACACCGAAAACAAACAACCCCAAGCATCTCAATAGTTTCAAAACGACTTCAAATACACTAATAGCGTACATAACTACATTATTATAAAATGCGCCACTTGCTACCGTAACACTTAACATATCGGTGGTGCCAGGCGAGAGTGTAATTGAGAAAAGGGTAAATGATTAAACAAATAAAAGATAACAATATTACATCATGAGCCAATTTATTATATCATTAAGTTACATGGTTTTCAAGAACTGTACTATATTTCTTATTCTCGTGCCTATAATGGTTGTTGTTCTAATAGAGAAGCTTGCTGTTAATTTTTATGATACTTTTGGGTAATCTCTTACTTGTGTCCCTCCAACTAATTAGATCATTAACTGAACATATTGGGGCCTTGTCTTGCTTGTCATATAAAGTTGTGGTTGACTCTACTAATCAGGCAGTGATTACTTCAAAACTATGAAATTATTAAGAGTTGAACTACCAAATGTTAACAGATTCACTATTTTAGGGAATAAGATTTCACAATTAAAATTTGGAGGAACAAAATCAAATAATTGGCAAATTTGAGGGACAAAAAGTTTAATTAAGCCAAAAAAGTGTTTTCAAAATAATCTATTTTTATTAAAATGCTCTTGATATAAAGTGTTTTCAAAATAATCTAGTTTTAAAGACATGATAGTAAAAAAGTAAACAGTTTTCATCTAAACTTAAGACTATAACATAATCCTTTTATTATTTTCAAAATAAGTCAAACACAAATTTGAAAAACAATTAATTTATTATATTTTCGTAACCTCAGTGCCTCTTTAAACTTTGTAACTATATCTTTAATCGTTTGTTGGCCCTTGATGCTGGTCCCATGAGCTAACTCACCTAAACTTTTCCTTTTCGACAAAAAGTAATGTATACATCCAATCTAGTAAACCCTTCCATCCGAAAAGATATTTATATAATCAGTAAACGCCTCTTTCTAAATCTTATCTTATACCTTTATAAGTTTCTTTTTATGTCATTACAATATTATGCTTTTACAATAACATTTCAGATAGTTTATGTTATAATTTAATCCACTCATTTCATATGATTTACAATATTGTTCATTATTTTTGTAATCTTTTGTTTGCCAATCTAATATAATCAAATTCTATTTTTTATTGTTGATGAACTTTTTAAAAAGCATCGTTTCAATGTTATTATCAATTTTATAACATGGAAATCTCAGTGGTTTATATTATTCTATTATATATTTATTTTAGTTTAACAATGTATTGTTTGTTCTTCATCATCTTTAAATATTTTTTATATAATATCATTATAATTAATAATCTTTCAAAACATATTGTTATACCATATAAAGATACAATAGAATCATATAAATATTTGAAAGTTCTATGCTAGTTTTTGTTATTCTTGATCAAAATTAATGTGATATTCATTTATTATTGACATGTTATTTGATTAATGTTACTCTTATCCTTGCTTCATAAAGATTATCCATTTAAGTTTAACAAATTCTTATCAAGATGGTGGAGTTGATTTGTTGCCAAAAATATTTTTAGGGAATAATATTTCATAATTAAAATTTGGAGGAACAAAATCAAAGAATTGGCCAATTTGAGGGACAAAAAGTGTAATTAAGCCAAAAAAGTGTTTTCAAAATAATCTATTTTTGTTAAAATGCTCTAGATATATAGTAAAAATCAAAACAACATTTGAATTTATTGCAATAACATAGTTTTAAAGACACGATAGTAAAAAAGTAAACAGTTTTCATATAAAATTAAGACTATAACATCATATTTTTATTATTTTCAAAGTAAGTCAACCACAAATTTGAAAAGAAAAATAATTTATTATATTTTCATAACCTCAGTGCCTCTTTAAACTTTGTAACTATGTCTTTAATCGTTTGTGGACCCTTAATGCTAGTCCCATGAGCTAACTCATCTAAACTTTTTCTTTTCGACAAAAAGTAATGTATACATCCAATCTAGTAACCCCTTCCAACCAAAAAGATGTTTATATAATTAGTAAACCCCTCTTTTTAAATCTTATCTTATGCCTTTATGAGTTTCTTTTTATGTCATTGCAATATTATGCTTTTACAGTAACATTTAAGATAGTTTATGTTATAATTTAATCCACTCATTTCATATGATTTACAATATTATTCATTATTTTTGTAATCTTTTGTTTTCCAATCTAATATAATCAATTTCTATTTTTTTATTGTTGATGAACTTTTTAAAAAGCATCGTTTCAATGTTATTATCAATTTCATCACATGGCAATCTCAGTGGTTTATATTATTCTATTATATATTTATTTTCAATTAACAATGCATTGTTTGTTCTTCATCATCTTTAAATATTTTTTATATAATATCATTATAATTAATAATCTTTCAAAACATATTGTTATACCATATAAAGATAAAATAGAATCATATGAATATTTGAAAGTTGTAGCTAGTTTTTGTTATTCTTGATCAAAATTAATGTGATATTTATTTATTATTGACATGTTATTTGATTAATGTTACTCTTATCCTTGCTTCATAAAGATTATCCATTTAAGTTTAACAAATTCTTATCAAGATGGTGGAGTTGATTTGTTGCCAAAAATATTTTTACTATGTATAGCAGCAAACTGTGTGTCTATTAAAAAAACTTCGTAGAGCCTTTTAAATTTGATGATAAAAAAGGTTTCCGCAGCCGGGATTCGAACCCGGAATTCCTCATCAGAATTTACCTGGTGTGCTACTGCGGACATTTGGATATAGATTGCTGGATAAAAGTTATATATAAACGACATCTCTGATCCCGTCCTTTGCTACTTTCTGATTTCTCTTATCGGCTTTACGTTACATATCTACTAGTTTAATAAAATGTCACCATAAACCATTATTTTATATTTATATGAAATTTCTTCTACATATTTGTATATATAAGACAATACTAGTTGCCTTTGTCTGACCTTACTTTCCATCCTATTTTTTTAATTTGTATCATTTTTTTCTTTCTAATGAAGACAAAAAGACAACTAATGGTAGGAAGCAAAACACACCCTCATTTGATAGGAAAAGAAACTTGAAAACCATGTAGGAAGAAAAGAGGATGAAAAAATGGCTAATAAGAAAGTTTTTAACTCTAGTGCTTCCATAAAAATGAACGAAGAAAACCCAATGAAAATAAAAATGTCAATTGTAAAAGATGAAGAAAGTTATATTTTAAAAAAAACAAAAAATCTCAATGCAACTGAAAAGAAGATAAGAAATTAATTACGTGTTCACAAACTAAATCGCATACCATTATCCCCCTTCAATTTCCAATACTTCTGACTCAATAAAAGGAAACAACCGAAAAAGGAAACTTAGAGTGGAAAAATTGTGTTTGATTTAAAAGACTGTATAAAAATAAGGGGAAGCTAAAAGGAAGAAACTGATGACCTAATAAAAGAGTATTAGGAAACTAAACACCATAATGAAATGAAAAGAGAAAGTGATTTATTAGGGAATACTGCACAGAAAACGGTCTAAAACATTAGAATTAGGACAGTAAAATAATCATAATGAAAATAAAGTTTGTCAAGTCTCTGCAAAATATGATAAATTTTCATAACCAATAATATTTATAACCAAATCATTCACATAAAAGTAATTTTCTTAGAATTTTTCACTAGTTCTTTGTGTAAGATCCTATTTTACTAATTTTACGACATGGTTGACTTGTGCTATATATATTGTGTTTTTATCTTTATTTTTAAATGATTTGGGCACCGCTTTTAACTGTTAGTAATGTGTGTGTTCCAGAAGTCATATGACACCGAAATCAAACAACCCCAAGCATCTCAATAGTTTCAAAACGACTTCAAATACACTAATAGCTTACATAACTACATTATTATAAAATGCGCCACTTTCTACCGTAACACTTAACATATCGGTGGTGCTAAGCGAGAGTGTAATTGAGAAAAGGGTAAATGATTAAACAAATAAAAGATAACAATATTACATCATGAGCCAATTTATTATATCATTAAGTTACATGGTTTTCAAGAACTGTACTATATTTCTTATTCTCGTGCCTATAATGGTTGTTCTTCTAATAGAGAAGCTTGCTGTTAATTTTTATGATACTTTTGGGAAATCTCTTACTTGTATCCTTCCAACTAATTAGATCATTAACTAAACATATTGGGGCCTTGTGTTGCTTGTCATACAAAGTTGTGTTGACTCTACTAATCAGGCAGTCATTACTTCAAAACTATGAAATTATTAAGAGTTGAACTACCAAATGTTAACAGATTCACTATTTTAGGGAATAAGATATCACAATTAAAATTTGGAGGAGAAAAATCAAAGAATTGACAAATTTGAGGGATAAAAAGTCTAATTAAGCCAAAAAAGTATTTTCAAAATAATCTATTTTTATTAAAATGCTCTTGATATATAATCAAAATCAAAACAACATTTGAATTTATTGCAATAACATAGTTTGAAAGACATGATAGTAAAAAAGTAAACAGTTTTCATATAAACTTAAGACTATAACATAATATTTTTATTTATTTTCAAAGTAAGTCAACCACAAATTTGAAAAAAAAAATTTATTATATTTTCATAACCTTAGTGCCTCTTTAAACTTTGTAACTATGTCTTTAATCATTTGTTGACCCTTCATGCTAGTCTCATGAGCTAACTCATCTAAACTTTTCCTTTTCAATAAAAGGTAAGGTATACATCCAATCTAGTAGCCCCTTCCATCTGTAAAGATATTTATATAATTAGTAAACCCCTCTTTTTAAATCTTATCTTATGCCTTTATGAGTTTCTTTTTATTGCATTACAATATTATGCTTTTACAGTAACATTTAAGATAGTTTATGTTATAATTTAATCCACTCATTTCATATGATTTAAAATATTGTTCATTATTTTTGTAATCTTTTGTTTTCCAATCTAATATAATCAATTTCTATTTTTTTTATTGTTGATGAACTTTTTAAAAAGCATCATTTCAATGTTATTATCAATTTCATAACATGGCAATCTCAGTGGTTTATATTATTCTATTATATATTTATTTTAGTTTAACAATGTCTTGTTTGTTCTTTATCATCTTTAAATATTTTTATATAATATCATTATAATTAATAATCTTTCAAAACATATTGTTATACCATATGAAGATACAATAGAATAATATTAATATTTGAAAGTTCTATGCTAGTTTTTGTTATTCTTGATCAAAATTAATGTCATACTTATTTATTATTGAAATGTTATTTGATTAATGTTACTCTTATCCTTGCTTCATAAAGATTATCCAATTAAGTTTAACAAATTCTTATCAAGATGGTGGAGTTGATTTGTTGCCGAAAATATTTTTACTATGTATAACAGCAAATTGTGTATCTATTAAAAAAAACTTCGTAGAGCCCTGTAAATTTGATGATAAAAAAGGTTTCCGTAGTTGGGATTCAAACCCAGAATACATCATTAGAATTTACCTAGTGTGCTACTACGAACATTTGGATATAGATTGCTGGATAAATGTTATATATAAACGACATCTCTGATCCTGTCCTTTGCTACTTTCTGATATCTCTTATCGGCTTTACGTTACATATCTACTAGTTTAATAAAATGTCACTGTAAACCATTATTTTTTATTTACATGAAATTTCTCCTACATATTTGTATATATAAGACAATACTAGTTGCCTTTGTCTGACCTTATTACTTTCCATCCTATTTTTTTACTTTGTATCATTTTCGTTTTCCATTCTAATGAAGACAAAAAGACAACTAATTGTAGGAAGCAAAACACACCCTCATTTGATAGGAAAAGAAACTTGAAAACCATGTAGGAAGAAAAGAGGATGAAAAAATGGCTAATAAGAAAGTTTTTAACTCTAGTGCTTCCATAAAAATGAACGAAGAAAACCCAATGAAAATAAAAATGTCAAATGTAAAAGATGAAGAAAGTTATGTTTTAAAAAAAACAAAAAATCTCAATGCAACTGAAAAGAAGATAAGAAATAAATTACGTGTTCACAAACTAAATCGCATACCATTATCCCCCTTCAATTTCCAATACTTCTGACTCAATAAAAGGAAACAACCGAAAAAGGAAACTTAGAGTGGAAAAATTGTGTTTGATTTAAAAGAATGTAGAAAAATAAGGGGAAGCTAAAAGGAAGAAACTGATGACCAAATAAAAGAATATTAGGAAACTAATCACCATAATCAAATGAAAAGAGAAAGTGATTTATTAGGGAATACTGCACAGAAAACGGTTTAAAACATTTGAATTAGGAGAGTAAAACAATGATAATGTAAATAAAGTTTGTCAAGTCTCTTCGAAATATGATAAATTTTCATAACCAATAATATTTATAACCAAATCATTCACATAAAATTAATTTACTTAGAATTTTTCACTAGTTCTTTTTGTAAGATCCTATTTTACTAATTTACTTAGAATTTTTCACTAGTTCTTTGTGTATGATCCTATTTTAATAATATTTATAACCATATCTTTTCTGTTTTTATCTTTATTTTTTAAATGATTTTGGCACAGCTTTTAACTGTTAGTAATGTGTGTGGTCTAGAAGTCATATGACACCGAAAACAAACAACCCCAAGCATCTCAATAGTTTTAAAACGACTCTAAATACAGTAATAGCTTACAAAACTACATTATTATAAAACGGGCCACTTGCTACCGTAACACTTAACATATCGGTGGTGCCAGGTGATAGTGTAATTGAAAAAATGGTAAATGATTAAACAAATAAAAGATAACAATATTACATCATGAGCCAATTTATTATATCATTAAGTTACATGGTTTTCAAGAACAGTACTATATTTCTTATTCTCGTGCCTATAATGGTTGTTGTTCTAATAGAGAAGTTTGCTGTTAATTTTTATGATACTTTTGGTCAATCTCTTACTTGTGTCCCTCCAACTAATTAGATCATTAACTAAACATATTGGGGCCTTGTCTTGCTTGTCATACAAAGTTGTGTTTGACTCTACTAATCAGGCAGTCATTACTTTAAAACTATGAAATTATTAAGAGTTGAACTACCAAATGTTAACAGATTCACTATTTTAGGGATTAAGATTTCACAATTGAAATTTGGAGGAGAAAGATCAAAGAATTGACAAATTTGAGGGCTAAAAAGTCTAATTAAGCCAAAAAAGTGTTTTCAAAATAATCTATTTTTATTAAAATGCTCTTGATATATAATCAAAATCCAAACAACATTTGAATTTATTGCAATAACATAGTGTGAAAGACATGATAGTAAAAAAGTTAGCAGTTTTCATATAAACTTAAGACTATAACATAATCTTTTTATTATTTTCAAAGTAAGTCAACCACAAATTTGAATAAAAAATAATTTATTATATTTTCATAACCTCGATGCCTCTTTAAACTTTGTAACTATGTCTTTAATCGTTTGTGGACCCTTGATGCTGGTCCCATGAGCTAACTCATCTAAACTTTTCTATTTCAACAAAAAGTAATGTATACATCCAATCTAGTAACCTTTTCCATCCGAAAAGATATTTATATAATCAGTAAACCCCTCTTTTTAAATCTTATCTTATACCTTTATGAGTTTCTTTTTATGTCATTACAATATTATGCTTTTACAGTATCATTTAAGATAGTTTATGTTATAATTTAATCCACTCATTTCATATGATTTACAATATTGTTCATTATTTTTGTAATCTTTTGTTTTCCAATCTAATATAATCAATTTCTATTTTTTGTTATTATGAACTTTTTAAGAAGCATCGTTTCAATGTTATTATCAATTTCATCACATGGCAATCTCAGTGGTTTATATTATTCTATTATATATTTATTTTCGATTAACAATGTCTTGTTTGTTCTTCATCATCGTTAAATTCTTTTTCTATAATATCATTATAATTAATAATCTTTCAAAACATATTGTTATACCATATAAAGATACAATAGAATCATATAAATATTTGAAAGTTCTATGCTAGTTTTTGTTATTCTTGATCAAAATTAATGTGATATTCATTTATTATTGAAATGTTATTTGATTAATGTTACTTTTATCCTTGCTTCATAAACATTATCCAATTAAGTTTAACAAATTCTTATCAAGATGGTGGATTTGATTTGTTGCCGAAAATATTTTTACTATGTATAGCAGCAAACTGTGTATCTATTAAAAAAAACTTCATAGAGTCCTGTAAATTTGATGATAAAAAAGGTTTCCACAGACGGGATTCGAACCCGGAATTCATCATCAGAATTTCCCTGGTGTGCTACGGCGGACATTTGGATATAGATTGCTGGATAAATGTTATAAATAAACGACATCTCTGATCCCGTCCTTTGCTACTTTCTGATCTCTCTTATCGGCTTTATGTTACATATCTACTAGTTTAATAAAATGTCACCATAAACCATTATTTTTTATTTACTTGAAATTTCTTCTACATATTTGTATATATAAGACAATACTAGTTGCCTTTGTCTGACCTTACTTTCCATCCTATTTTTTACTTTGTATCATTTTTGTTTTCCTTTCTAATGAAGACAAAAAGACAACTAATGGTAGGAAGCAAAACACACCCTCATTTGATAGGAAAAGAAACTTGAAAACCATGTAGGAAGAAAAGAGGATGAGAAAATGGCTAATAAGAAAGTTTTTAACTCTAGTGCTTCCATAAAAATGAACGAAGAAAACCCAATGAAAATAAAAATTTCAAATGTAGAAGACGAAGAAAGTTATGTTTTAAAAAATAACAAAAAATCTCAAAGCAACTGAAAAGAAGATAAGAAATAAATTACGTGTTCACAAACTAAATCGCATACCGTTATCCCCCTTCAATTTCCAATACTTCTGACTCAATAAAAGGAAACAACCGAAAAAGGAAACTTAGAGTGGAAAAATTGTGTTTGACATAAAAGACTGTATAAAAGTAAAGGGAAGCTAAAAGGAAGAAACTAATGACCTAATAAAAGAGTATTAGGAAACTAATCACCATAATGAAATGAAAAGAGAAAGTGATTTATTAGGGAATACTGCACAGAAAACGGTCTAAAACATTAGAATTAGGACAGTAAAACAATCATAATGAAAATAAAGTTTGTCAAGTCTCTGTAAAATATGATAAATTTTCATAACCAATAATATTTATAACCAAATTATTCACATAAAATTAATTTACTTAGAATTTTTCACTAGATCTTTGTGTAAGATCCTATTTTACTAATTTTACGACATGGTTGACTTGAGTTATGCATATCTTTTATGTTTTTATCTTTATTTTCTAAATGATTTGGGCACTGCTTTTAACTGTTAGTAATGTGTGTGGTCTAGAAGTCATATGACACTGAAATCAAACAACCCCAAGCATCTCAATAGTTTCAAAACGACTCCAAATACGCTAATAGCTTACAAAACTACATTATTGTAAAATAGGCCACTTGCTACCGTAACACTTAACATAACGGGTGTCGGGCGAGAGTGTAACCGAGAAAAGGGCAAATGATTAAACAAATAAAAGACATCAATATTACACCATGAGCCAATTTATTATATCATTCAGTTACATTGTTTTCAAGAACTGTCCTATATTTCTTATTCTCGTGCCTATAATGATTGTTGTTCTAATAGAGAGGTTTGCTGTTAATTTTTATGATACTTTTGGGTAATCTCTTACTTGTGTCCCCCCAACTAATTAGATCATTAACTAAACATATTTGGGCCTTGTCTTGCTTGTCATACAAAGTTGTGTTTGACTCTTCTAATAAGGCAGTCATTACTTCAAAACTATGAAATTATTAAGAGTTGAACTATCAAATGTTAACAGATTCACTATTTTAGGGAATAAGATTTTACAATTAAAATTTGGAGGAACAAAATCAAAGAATTGGAAAATTTGAGGGACAAAAAGTGTAATTAAGCCAAAAAAGTGTTTTCAAAATAGTCTATTTTTATTAAAATGCTCTTGATATATAGTAAAAATAAAAACAACATTTGAATTTATTGCAATAACATAGTTTTAAAGACATGATAGTAAAAAAGTAAATAGTTTTCATATAAACTTAAGACTATAACATAATCTTCTTATTATTTTCAAAGTAAGTCAACCACAAATTTGAAAAAAAAATAATTTATTATATTTTCATAACCTCAGTGCCTCTTTAAACTTTGTAACTATGTCTTTAATCGTTTGTGGACCCTTGATGCTAGTCCCATGAGCTAACTCATCTAAACTTTTCCTTTTCGACAAAATGTAATGTATACATCCAATCTAGTAACCCCTTCCATCCGAAAGATATTTATATAATCAGTAAACCCCTCTTTTTAAATCTTATCTTATACCTTTATGAGTTTTTTTTTATGTCATTACAATATTATGCTTTTACAGTAACATTTAAGATAGTTTATGTTATAATTTAATCCACTCATTTCATATGATTTACAATATTGTTCTTATTTTTGTAATCTTTTGTTTGCCAATCTTATATAATCAATTTCTATTTTTTTATTGTTGATGAACTTTTTAAAAAGCATCATTTTAATGTTATTATCAATTTCATAACATGGCAATCTCATTGGTTTATATTAGTCTATTATATATTTATTTTAGTGTAACAATGTCTTGTTTGTTCTTCATCATCTTTAAATATTTTTTATATAATATCATTATAATTAATAATCTTTCAAAACATATTGTTATACCATATAAAGATACAATAGAAACATATAAATATTTGAAAGTTCTATGCTAGTTTTTGTTATTCTTGATCAAAATTAATGTGATATTCATTTATTATTGAAATGTTATTTGATTAATGTTACTCTTATCATTGCTTCATAAAGTTATGTTTTAAAAAATAACAAAAAATCTCAATGCAAATGAAAAGAAGATAAGAAATAAATTACGTGTTCACAAACTAAATCGCATACCGTTATCCCCCTTCAATTTCCAATACTTCTGACTCAATAAAAGGAAACAACCAAAAAAGGAAACTTAGAGTGGAAAAATTGTGTTTGATTTAAAAGACTGTATAAAAATAAAGGGAAGCTAAAAGGAAGAAACTGATGACCTAATAAAAGAGTATTAGGAAACTAATCACCATAATGAAATGAAAATAGAAAGTGATTGATTAGGGAATACTGCATAGAAAACGGTCTAAAACATTAGATTAGGACAGTAAAACAATGATAATGAAAATAAAGTTTGTCAAGTCTCTTCAAAATATGATAAATTTTTATAACCAATAATATTTATAACCAAATCATTCACATAAAATTAATTTACTTAGAACTTTTCACTAGTTCTTTGTTTAAGATCCTATTTTACTAATTTTACGACATGGTTGACTTGTGCTATGCATATCTTTTGTGTTTTTATCTTCTTTAAATGATTTTGGCATGACTTTTAACTGTTAGTCATGTGTGTGGTCCAGAAGTCATATGACACCGAAATCAAACAACCCCAAGCATCTCAATAGTGTCAAAACGACTCCAAATACGCTAATAGCTTTTAAAACTACATTATTATAAAATGGGCCACTTGCTACCGTAACACTTAACATATCGGTAGTGTCGAGCGAGAGTGTAATTGAAAAAATGGTAAATGATTAAACAAATAAAAGATAACAATATTACATCATGAGCCAATTTATTACATCATTAAGTTACATGGTTTTCAAGATATGTACTATATTTCTTACTCTCGTGCCTATAATGGTTGTTGTTCTAATAGAGAAGCTTGCTATTAATTTTTATGATACTTTTGGGTAATCTCTTACTTGTGTCCCTCCAACTAATTAGATCATTAACTGAACATATTGGGGCCTTGTCTTGCTTGTCATACAAAGTTGTGGTTGACTCTACTAATCAGGCAGTGATTACTTCAAAACTATGAAATTATTAAGAGTTGAACTACCAAATGTTAACAGATTCACTATTTTAGGGAATAAGATTTCACAATTAAAATTTGGAGGAACAAAATCAAAGAATTGGCAAATTTGAGGGACAAAAAGTTTAATTAAGCCAAAAAAGTGTTTTCAAAATAATCTATTTTTATTAAAATGCTCTTGATATATAGTAAAAATAAAAACAACATTTGAATTTATTGCAATAACATAGTTTTAAAGACATGATAGTAAAAAAGTAAACAATTTTCATCTAAACTTAAGACTATAACATAATCCTTTTATTATTTTCAAAATAAGTCAAACACAAATTTAAAAAACAATTAATTTATTATATTTTCGTAACCTCAGTGCCTCTCTAAACTTTGTAACTATATCTTTAATCGTTTGTTGACCCTTGATGCTGGTCCCATGAGCTAACTCATATAAACTTTTCCTTTTCGACAAAAAGTAATGTATACATCCAATCTAGTAAACCCTTCCATCCGAAAAGATATTTATATAATTAGTAAACCCCTCTTTTTAAATCTTATCTTATACCTTTATGAGTTTCTTTTTATGTCATTACAATATTATGCTTTTACAATAACATTTCAGATAGTTTATGTTATAATTTAATCCACTCATTTCATATGATTTACAATATTGTTCATTATTTTTGTAATCTATTGTTTGCCAATCTAATATAATCAAATTCTATTTTTTTATTGTTGATGAACTTTTTAAAAAGCATCGTTTCAATGTTATTATCAATTTTATAACATGGAAATCTCAGTGGTTTATATTATTCTATTATATATTTATTTTAGTTTAACAATGTATTGTTTGTTCTTCATCATCTTTAAATATTTTTATATAATATCATTATAATTAATAATCTTTCAAAACATATTGTTATACCATATAAAGATACAATATAATCATATAAATATTTCAAAGTTCTATGCTAGTTTTTGTTATTCTTGATCAAAATTAATGTGATATTCATTTATTATTGAAATGTTATTTGATTAATGTTACTCTTATCCTTGCTTCATAAAGATTATCCAATTAAGTTTAACAAATTCTTATCAAGATGGTGGATTTGATTTGTTGCCGAAATATTTTTACTATGTATAGCAGCAAATTGTGTATCTATTAAAAAAAAACTTTGTAGAGTCCTGTAAATTTGATGATAAAAAAGGTTTCCACAGACGGGATTCGAACCCAGAATTCATCATCAGAATTTCCCTGGTGTGCTACGGCGGACATTTGGATATAGATTGCTGGATAAATGTTATAAATAAACGACATCTCTGATCCCGTCCTTTGCTATTTTCTGATCTCTCTTATCAGCTTTACGTTACATATCTACTAGTTTAATAAAATGTCACCATAAACCATTATTTTTTATTTGCTTGAAATTTCTTCTACATATTTGTATATATAAGACAATACTAGTTGCCTTTGTCTGACCTTACTTTCCATCCTATTTTTTACTTTGTATCATTTTTGTTTTCCTTTCTAATGAAGACAAAAAGACAACTAATGGTAGGAAGCAAAACACACCCTCATTTGATAGGAAAAGAAACTTGAAAACCATGTAGGAAGAAAAGAGGATGAGAAAATGGCTAATAAGAAAGTTTTTAACTCTAGTGCTTCCATAAAAATGAACGAAGAAAACCCAATGAAAATAAAAATTTCAAATTTAGAAGACGAAGAAAGTTATGTTTTAAAAAATAACAAAAAATCTCAAAGCAACTGAAAAGAAGATAAGAAATAAATTACGTGTTTACAAACTAAATCGTATACCGTTATCCCCCTTCAATTTCCAATACTTCTGACTCAATAAAAGGAAACAACCGAAAAAGGAAACTTAGAGTGGAAAAATTGTGTTTGACATAAAAGACTGTATAAAAATAAAGGGAAGCTAAAAGGAAGAAACTGATGACCTAATAAAAGAGTATTAGGAAACTAATCACCATAATGAAATGAAAAGAGAAAGTGATTTATTAGGGAATACTGCACATAAACGGTCTAAAACATTAGAATTAGGACAGTAAAACAATCATAATGAAAATAAAGTTTGTCAAGTCTATGCAAAATATGATAAATTTTCATAACCAATAATATTTATAACCAAATCATTCACATAAAATTAATTTACTTAGAATTTTTCACTAGATCTTTGTGTAAGATCCTATTTTACTAATTTTACGACATGGTTGACTTGAGTTATGAATATCTTTTATGTTTTTATCTTTATTTTTTAAATGATTTGGGCACCGCTTTTAACTTTTAGTAATGTGTGTGGTCTAGAAGTCATATGACACTGAAATCAAACAACCCCAAGCATCTCAATAGTTTCAAAACGACTCCAAATACGCTAATAGCTTACAAAACTACATTATTGTAAAATAGGCCACTTGCTACCGTAACAGTTAACATAACGGGTGTCGGGCGAGAGTGTAACCGAGAAAAGGGCAAATGATTAAACAAATAAAAGATAACAATATTACACCATGAGCCAATTTATTATATCATTCAGTTACATTGTTTTCAAGAAGTGTCCTATATTTCTTATTCTCGTGCCACTACTACAAAAAAGGCCTTTGTCAGCGGTTCCGTAATAGCTATTGTCAGCGGCGCAAACGCAGAGAATAATGGCGCTATTAATAGCACAAAAAACAACGTCAGCGCTTAAACCGCTGACATTAGTTATGTATTGTCAGCGGTTGTAACACGGAACCGCTGACAATAGTCAAACAATGTCAGCGGTTGGAATAAGGAACCGCAGAGAATAAGCAAACAATGTCAGCGGTTGTAACGCTGAACCGCAGACAATAGTCAATTTGTAAGAAAACATTGTCTGCGGTTGTGACGCTGAACCGCAGACAATAGTCTATACTCTCACAATGTCTGCGTTTATTTCTATAACCGCAGACAATAGTTACTTTTTTTTTTAATTTTTAATTTTTAATTTTTAATTTACTAAACCTGTATTAATTAATAAACTAATTTTTACTCTAACATTTTTAAAATTATAGATACAACAATAGCTAAAAAAGTAAAACATCAACCAACAATTTTTTAAAATGGTTTTAGCTTCATGTACCTATATTAATTACATACTTCCATACTAATTCTTGCACATGATAATTACCAATGAACATTGTAACATTAAGTGATACCTAAAACATAATTCACCAACTAATATTTATAGTTTCAGACACCTATATTAAATACAAATATATACTAATTTCCATCATTATTTCTCAAAAATGAAATATAACAATATTAATACCTAAAAAGGAATACATCCACTTATAAATTTGATCAAGCCCACATCTATCATTATAGTGTATTCTAATCTAAAAATAATTTTAATTCCTGCACATGATATCATAGTAAATTGTCAACCATCATTAGTTAGCAAAAGATCTAGCATTATCCTACACCAAAATATAGCATGTTAAGTGTGAGTTCTATATATCTACTACTAGCATGATTCATGCGACATGTGCTGTCCAAAAAATAAGTGAGTACAATCAACTGTTTGCATGATTCATATAACATGTACAATCCAAAAACACATGGTGGTACTATCTATTGCTGGCATTGTTCATGTAGGACTTTGACTGCAAAGGATGAGTTACTTTGTTTCCTAATTGACAAAAATATAGACAGATTAATACATATAAGGTAAAATTAGCAAATATGAACAAAGGAACTAATAAATTATGAAATTTAGAAATTAACCTAATTTAAAAATGTGTTGAAAACATATGAAGACCAATCCTCCTTTACTTCATCCAATTGTTCAATGTTGTAGTTGGTACACTGATACTCATCAAAATACTGCAAGTGCAAACATTTAAGCAGTTGTGGAGATTAAAATTAAATTACACATACACATAGACATCAAGAAAATGAAATTATAATGGAAGTATAATACACATGGTTAGAGTCATACTGTCTTTGGAATCTTTGTTTGTCTCATTTGCATAATCTCTTTCATGAACCTCATTACATAATATCCACAGTCTATATTATTCTTTTGACGAGGGCACTGCACTTAGAAAAAATTATCCCATTAAAAGCACTTATTGGATTGATGAACTGTAAAAGGTAAAAGATGAAAACATATACCTCAACCTTGCACCATTTCATTTGAGTCTTGAATTTAGGTATCGGGATTCCTCGAAATGCACGATAAATACATATACCTCTAACAAAATTTATTAGAACAAAAAACATATGTTAATAAATTCTATCATTAGATACACTCATGAAAATCTCCACTAGATAAATAATATACTCACGCATTAAACAAGTCTCTCATTTCTGGGTATTCATTGAAATTGCCATGAAGACTATCCAAATAATACACAGTTTCCTCCAACACGTTAATGGCAATCAATACCCAATGTCCCCTGTATGTTTTTCCAACAAGTATATATTAGTTAAGATAAATCATTAAGAAAGGTTATTGTCAACAAGTGATGATGACCTCACCCTGTATTATATGGTGCAATAATCAATTTATCTTGCTCACGAAATGAACAAAGAGCATCAGCTATATATTGAAAAGGGCGGTCTTTGTTGTATTGAGACAACATGTGTGGAGATAGAAAAGAAAACTTTGTTGTTGAATTTCCATGCAAGTACTGATCATATAGAAACCTGATATAAACACAAATACCAAAGTAAGTTTTTTAAAACATAACAAGGCAATAGTAAAGTAATTGTTACAATTATTAAATACCTCATATAAACACAAATACTAGTAGCACTCAACAAATCATGATCAAGAATCTCCTTAATGCATTCAGTGCTAATTTGGTCTTCGAATTCAACATTGAATATTTCAATAGGCATGTGAAGAGAAAATTGGACCCCCTCTGGATGGGATTTCACATAAAACTCTAGAAATTTGCAATAAGGAACTGCTTTGGCACTATTGCTGGAAACTAGTGGACTGGGAGACAATTGTTTCAATGGGGAAGTTACTGATTTTGCTACATGGCTTACGTTTTTTCCCTTATTCTTGGATGCTGTTGGTGTCTAAAATTTCCATGTGAACATAATGAATTAGCTAAATTACACTAAACAAAATAAACTATCAAAGTAAAATTTAACAATTAAAGGATACCTGATTAAGTATCTGTATAAGATGAATAGGCCAAGACACAAAAGTACCTAATGCATCAGTCAGAGTTACCAAACAATCATTTTCATTAGGCACAGGAAGTGTAGTATGACGTTCAGCTTCTTCCACTATGTCAATTGACACTCTTGCATGATTTTCCAACATTGTGTTATTATGGAGAGTCTCCCTCGACAAATTATACACTTTACCTTTAGCAACCATTCGATGGCATGGAGTTGACAAATGTAATAAACATTTATGTTCACCCTAAAATCAAGTAAGAATAATTATTAATAAACTTTAAGGTCATGCTTGTACACAATAGTTAGATAATAATACATATATTTGTTAATATACCTTAGGTAACTTTGACATTGAAATTGGTGTCCAACTATCCTTACCACTCGATGGAGGTGGTTTGCCCGAAACTGGTATTGGTGTGCAACTACCTTTTCCACTTGATAGCCTAGTAGGTTGCCCAAAGGATGGTATAAGTGGATCTGGTCTCACCATTTCTGGCATATGAGATGGATGTGCTTGTGTGTTTACAAAATGTGCAACAATCTGTGTTAGTTTCTCCATTTGTATCTTTAGTTGCTCTATTTCATGGTTGCTAGAATGAGTTTGCTTTTTATGTCCAAATAAATCTCTTTGACAAACACCAAAACCGATACCCCTAACACGGCCAGGGTGCTCTGGTACATTTAAGGCTTTAGCCAGAATATCATCACGAGATTCACATTGTGATTCAGACGATTGTGAGAGCTTCTCCTGTAATTAACATGAAAATTATCCAAATAGAATACAAAACCTAACAAAAATATAGCTAGTCAATTATGACACTTACACATTCTTCCCATACTTTCAGAACACTCTCATCATCAATTATGCCACCTTTGTTAACTCGGCCAGCTTTCCATAATAAATGACGAGGTATAGAAGTAGTCCCGTCTGAACTTGACTCAGCTAACTACAATCATTATTTGTAATGTACTATCATATAATTTAAGGTTACAAAAGTTATTGCTAACAAAATACTAATCAGTCATACATACCATCTCTTGTTCCAAAATAGCATATCCTTTAGCAGATTTTCTGAACCTATATTGCATTGACCTCGCTCTTTCAGCATTTTCTTTACTTAGTTTCTAATTAAACACAATGTAATTTTATTAACATGTTAGACTAGGTATCTTGAATTTGAAGAAAGTAAATGGAAAGGAACATAACTTTTATTACCTTGAATTCTTCAGTTTCACAATGAGTCATAAAATCATTCCAAACATCCTCATCTATCATTCTAGAATATTTTTCTGGAATTTCTGAACTAAGCTCACCATCTTCATGAACTGCACGTTTCTTTACTTTTGTTCTAAATGATCTAGCCGCTTGAGCGGCCTTAGAAAGTACAAATTTCCTTCTTTCCTCACCCACATCAAAGGCTTGCTGGAAACAAATGATATTAAATGAAGTTAAGGGGTTAGATAGTGTTCAAAAATCCAAGACATGATAAGCTTACCCTCACTGAATCCCAAATAGTTCTCTTGATTTCATCAGGTACATTTTCCCATTTATCATATGAGATCGGCACATTATTCCGGGTGACATGGCCAATGTAATTTACAAAACTAGCTTTGTTGGGATTTATAGGCTGGCCCTTAAGATTCCATCCAACCTACAAACAAGACAAGTAAGTAAGTGTATTTCAAGTGTAAAAAATAAAACCAAGTAATTTGTTGTTACCGATAGTTTTTGTCCTTCCTTTGTAGCCTTCATAATGTTCTTCAACATGCTACATCCACGTCCTATTTTCTTGTTTTTACTAGCATCTTTATTTGCATCCTCAGTGTTAGATGCCATGGATCTGTAAAATCATACATACACATGGTGAGTTATGTTTACATAAATATAATAAATGGAGATACTAAACATGAACATAATGAAAGAAAAAGTCATACACATTTAGGTTATCCTCTTTCTTTTCATTGTACCATGATGCAATATATTTATCCATATTCCATCTGTATGATCATTTCTTAAATACATGTTGTCTTCTACCATTGGATCACTGCCTTGTGATTGTGACATTCCCAAGAAAGGATTATCCTCAACATCATTATTTAAGGCACCTTCTTCAACAATTTTATTCATGTTTTCCTTTGATAAAAGAACAATTGAACACCTTTTGTCTGAAGGGTCTGGGACATAGAACACCTGTTTAGCTTGTGATGCCAAAATAAATCGATCATCTTTGTATCCTTCTTTATTTAGATCAACTTGTATGAAGCCCGATCCGTCCACTCGAACACCATGGTTGTTGTCAACCCACTTACAACAAAAGACCACCTCTTTAAACATTACATAATCCAACTCCCATATGTGTTCAATAACCCCAAAGTATGACATACTTGCATATATTGGATTTTTGTCTTTAGCACTTGAGATATGCAATGATTGAGCAACAAGACTCACGCCACTATTTTGTTGTGTACTCCGTTCATCATGCTCCTTTGTATAAAATGTATACCCATTAATCATGTAAGAACTATATGAAAAGGCCTGTATTTGTGGTCCTTTAGATATCCATCTGATTCTCTCTGATACTGAAGCATCTCTTTCTCCCAATTCTATTGAAATATGATCTTTAAACCATGGTACAAAAGTTTGATTGTGTTGTTTTAATATCCAATTTTCATTCCTACTTGGATACCTAGATTTGAGAATCTCCTTGTGCATTTCAACATATGGATCAACCTCTGTAGAGTTATGCAGAATATATAAATGTGCTTGTTCCCATTCTATTATTGGAACATCTATGATTTGTGCCCCAGTCAAACCATGACCATTTAACTTTCCTGTGTGACGAGACCTTGGTACCCCTATGAAATCAACATTAGACAAGTAAGATGTGCAAAACTCAACTGCCTCCTCAACTATATATCGTTCAACAATACAACCTTCTGGCCGACTTCGATTCTTTACATATCCTTTCAAAATCTTCATGTAACGTTCAATGGGATACATCCATCTCATGTAAGCCGGGCCACATAATTGTGTCTCTCTAACCAAATGAACCGTTAGATGAATCATGACATCAAAAAAAGAGGGTGGAAAATACATTTCTAACTCACATAATGTTGTAACAATTTTATTCTGTAGAGTCGGTAATGTCCCAGGGTCAACCACCTTGCTACAAATCGCCTTGAAGAAGAAACATAACTTTGTTATTGCACCACGAACCTTTTCAGGCAAAACCGAGCGTATAGCTATCGGGATCAAACTCTCCATTAGAATATGACAATCATGGGATTTTAGACCTTTTAACTTGAGATCCTTCATTGATACAAGACTCTTGATATTTGAAGAGTACCCTTCTGGAACTTTAACCGCACTAAGAAATTGGAGAAATGTTATTTTCTCCTTTCGAGATAGTGTATATGCTGCTGGGGGTAGATACGTTCGCTTTCCCTTTTTTTGTGGCCTCAATTCTTTTCTTATTCCCATACATACCATGTCAAGTCTTGCTTTGATGCCATCTTTGGTCTTTCCTGGAATGTTCAAAAGTGTACCAATGATACTTTCACAAACATTCTTTTCAATATGCATCACATCAAGAAAATGTCTCACATATAATGATTTCCAATAAGGCAAGTCAAACAATATAGACCTTTTCTTCCACCCACTAGTAGGAAGGTTCTTGGCAAAAGGTTTACCAAAATTAGCTTGTAAATCTTTCACCTTGTCAAATACTTGATCACCTGTTAAGCCTAAAGGGGCTCTACGTTCTTCTATGTTGCCATTAAATGCCTTTCTCCATCCCCGGTAATGATGTCCCAATGGTAAGAATCTACGGTGCCCAAGAAATACATTTTTCATACAATGACTCAGTCGGATGTAATCTGTATCTTCTTCACATATAGGACATCCACATTGGCCTTTTATGCTATACCCAGATAGATTGCCATAGGCAGGAAAATCATTGATTGTACCAAACAACATTGCTCGTAGAGTAAAACTCTCACCTCGATATTCATCGTACACCTCAACACCATGGTCCCATAACATTTTTAAATCTTCAACTAAAGGGGCCAGATACACATCAATATCATTTCCAGGTTGTTTAGGTCCAGAAATTAGCATCGACAACATTAAATATTTTCGCTTCATACATAACCATGGAGGTAGATTATAAATCATTAAAATCACTGGCCATGTACTATGGGTGCTGCTTTGAACTCCATGTGGATTGATTCCATCAGTTGATAATGCAAGTCGTAGGTTTCTGGGTTCATTGCCAAAATCTGGGTAGTCATCATCAATTTTTCTCCATTGAGGAGAATCTGCAGGATGCCTAAGTTTCCCGTCCCTAATCCTTTCATTAGCATGCCATGTCAAGTGTCTTGCATCTTCTACGTCATGAAACATGCGCCTGAATCTCGGTATTATAGGAAAATACCATACAACTTTAGCAGGAGAAGAATTTTCCTTCTTATATCGCAAGGAATCACATTTAGGGCAGCTGGAGTATGATGCATATTCATTTCGAAACAAAATGCAATCATTGGGACATGCATGTATTTTCTGGTAACTCAACCCGATAGAGCATAACATTTGTTTTGCCTCATAAGCTCTTCCTGGGAGCACATTATCATCTGGAAGCATATCTTTCAGAAGAGAAAGCAGAGCTGTGAAACTTTTATCACTCCAACCATTTCCTGCTTTCAAGTTATATAACTTTAACACCGCTGACAGCCTTGTGAATTTCAAGCAACTAGTATACAATGGCTTCTTTGCATCATTTCTTAAACTGTCAAACATCTCAGGACAATCTCGAAGATCATCCTCAAGAACCTTTGCAATCTCTTCAACATTATCGCCCATGTACATGTTATCTGTGTCAGTATCCATGGCTGTCAAGTTCACAGTACTTCCTAAACTTTCACTACACCCAGCTCTTAGCTCACCATGCTTTGTCCAACATGTATAACTTGTAGCAATTCCGTTACACATAAGATGATCTTTTAATTCATTAACATTAACTCGCCTCACATTCGAACAACACCAGCATGGGCAAGGAATACGATTGAGGTCTTTGGCATGTTTAATTACAAAGCTAATGAATTCCTTCACTCCATCCTCATACTCTTGAGATAAACGATTAGCATACACCCAACGCCTATCCATTCTTAGTAAATACAAGGAAAAACTAATCAATAATTTATGTACAATTAACTTAATATAGAATAAACATTGTATTTACTAGTTATTACCATATCCAACTACAATAAATAAAATCTATGAAACTTGAAAGGGAAAGCTAAATCATTACACTTATTCATTTTTATATTACATAGTTAAGTTAATTAATAGTTGATCAATTTACATTGATTATTTTAATAATCAATATAAAAATAATTCTCTATAATTTTTTTACCTAATTTTATGGGAACTAATAAATGTAATTAGGATTATGACCATTACGGATTTTATACACTTTATTTATTTGTTCTTTTTTTCTTTCAAAACGAAGGAATACCATTATAATTCCATTTCTTTAAAAAAAATTAATTTTTGAAGTTTCCATTTAAGTTAATTAAATTGTTTGTTTCACTAAAAATACAAAAATCCACCTCTATAATCTTCTTTTCTATAATCTCCTTTTCTTTCAAGTAAATATGCTAAAAACTTTGATAAATTAATGAATTGAATAAAGTGTAGCTTGGCCCACCATGATCTTTGAATTAAAAAAATTACAAATCTATTCCTACTTTCTACTAGCTCTCAACGTAAAAGTAGAGTAAAATCAAGGCAAATTGCTGAATTTTTTTTATTAAAGGGCCCACATGCTAAAAGTTTTATTAATTAATTAAGTCATCCATAATCAACAAGCTTTCAATAATGAACACAAAAATCTTTGCTCTATTTCACGTCAAAGCCCTCTAAAGCACACATTATTTTAATTCCTTCCACTCATAATTATTTTATTCTATACCATGTGACAATTTTTTCAATCTATCCTACACTTCCTTTGCATATCACGGCTACAGCATAGTTAAATCCAAAGAACCACAAAAGTTTATCATAAAGGCACATGTTATACATATACACTTGGCTAAAGGCATCAAATAATATACAAAGATTAAGAAGCCAAAAAATATATAAAAATTATAAAAATAAGTAAATAACATGGCAATACATGGAAGCTGTTATTTAGTTGAATAATATGTCTCTTTTTCCAGTATATATTATTATTATCATTATTATTTGGGTATCTAATAATAAAGAAAATTTAAGCAATTTTTAACAAAGGAAAGCCAAAATAGAGGAAGCCAAAACAGAGGGGGAGATAAAAAAATAAAAAAACTTACTTGAAGAAAGAAAGAGGACACTCTGGTACAAAATACAACAAGAGGATGGACCACCAACAGCAAAATGCAAACGCACAAAGGGACCACACAAATCTGCCAGCAAACGAAGAGCAGCGTGGAATGGAAGCATAAAGGGTACAAGCACAAAGAGCAGAGCACAATAGAAAATGAAACGTTGGAAAGCAAGTGAAAAGTTGCAAACAAAACTTCTAGAAGCTTAATATACCAAACTTTGAAAAGTCAGCCATTGAAAAATAATAAAATATATGTTACCCACGGTGGAGAGCAATTTCTAAGTGTAATGAGTATTGTCTGCGTTTAATGATAGGTCCCGCTCACACTAATGTCTGCGGTTCAAACACCCAACCGCAGACAATAGTATTGTCAGCGTTTGATATGGAAACCGCATACAATACTCCATTTTTTTCATCAAAGTCTGCGGTTCCGCCCAACCGCAGACAATAGTGGCGCTTCCTTTTTCATTTTCTGTTGTAGTGTGCCTATAATGATTGTTGTTCTAATAGAGAAGTTTGCTGTTAATTTTTATGATACTTTTGGGTAATCTCTTACTTGTGTCCCTCCAACTAATTAGATCATTAACTAAACATATTTGGGCCTTGTCTTGCTTGTCATACAAAGTTGTGTTTGACTCTTCTAATAAGGCAGTCATTACTTTAAAACTATGAAATTATTAAGAGTTGAACTATCAAATGTTAACAGATTCACTATTTTAGGGAATAAGATTTCACAATTAAAATTTAGAGGAACAAAATCAAAGAATTCAAAAATTTGAGGGACAAAAAGTGTAATTAAGCCAAAAAAGTGTTTTCAAAATAATCTATTTTTATTAAAATGCTCTTGATATATAGTAAAAATAAAAACAACATTGGAATTTATTGCAATAACATAGTTTTAAAGACATGATAGTAAAAAAGTAAACAGTTTTCATATAAACTTAAGACTATAACATAATCTTATTATTATTTTCAAAGTAAGTCAACCACAAAGTTGAAAAAAAATTAATTTATTATATTTTCATAACCTCAGTGCCTCTTTAAACTTTGTAACTATGTCTTTAATCGTTTGTGGACCCTTAATGCTAGTCACATGAGCTAACTCATCTAAACTTTTTCTTTTCGACAAAAAGTAATGTATACATCCAATCTAGTAACCCCTTCCAACCAAAAAGATATTTATATAATTAGTAAACCCCTCTTTTTAAATCTTATCTTATACCTTTATGAGTTTTTTTTTATGTCATTACAATATTATGCTTTTACAATAACATTTATGATAGTTTATGTTATAATTTAATCCACTCATTTCATATGATTTACAATATTGTTCATTATTTTTGTAATCTTTTGTTTTCCAATCTAATATAATCAAATTCTATTTTTTTATTGTTGATGAACTTTTTAAAAAGCATCGTGGCAATGTTATTATCAATTTCATAACATCGCAATCTCAGTGGGTTATATTATTCTATTATATATTTTTTTCGATTAACAATGTCTTCTTTGTTCTTCATCATCTTTAAATATTTTTTATATAATATCATTATAATTAATAATCTTTCAAAACATATTGTTATCCATTTAAGTTTAACAAATTCTTATCAAGATGGTGGAGTTGATTTGTTGCCAAAAATATTTTTACTATGTATAGCAGCAAACTGTGTATCTATTAAAAAAACTTCGTAGAGCCTTGTAAATTTGATGATAAAAAAGGTTTTCGCAGCCGGGATTCGAACCCGGAATTCATCATCAAAATTTACCTGGTGTGCTACTGCGGACATTTGGATATAGATTGTTGGATAAAAGTTATATATAAACGACATCTCTGATCCCGTCCTTTGCTACTTTCTGATCTCTCTTATCGGCTTTACGTTACATATCTACTAGTTTAATAAAATGTCACCATAAACCATTATTTTTTATTTATATGAAATTTCTTCTACATATTTCATATATAAGACAATACTATTTACCTTTCCATCCTATTTTTTTACTTCGTATTATTTTCGTTTTCCTTTCTAATGAAAACAAAAAGATAATTAATGGTAGGAAGCAAAACACACCCTCATTTGATAGGAAAAGAAACTTGAAAACCATGTAGGAAGAAAAGAGGATGAAAAAATGGCTAATAAGAAAGTTTTTAACTCTAGTGCTTGCACAAAAATGTATGTAGAAAACCCCATGAAAATAAAAATTTCAAATTTAGAAGACGAAGAAAGTTATGTTTTAATAAAAATAAAAAACCTCAATGCAACTAAATTGAAGATAAGAAATAAATTACGTGTTCATAAACTAAATCGCATACCATTATCCCCCTTCAATTTCCAATACTTCTGACTAAATAAAAGGAAACCTAGAGTGGAAAAATTGCGTTTGATTTAAAAGAATGTATAAAAATAAGGGGAAGCTGAAAAGAAGAAACTGATAACTAAATAAAAGAGTATTAGCAAACTAATCACCATAAAGAAATGAAAAGAGGAAGTGATTTATTAGGGAATACTGCACAGAAAACGGTCTAAAACATTAGAATAAGGACATTAAACCAATGATAATGTAAATAAAGTTTGTCAGGTCTCCTCAAAATTTGATAAATTTTCATAACAAATAATATTTATAACCAAATCATTCACATAAAATTAATTTACTTAGAATTTTTCACTAGTTCTTTGTGTAAGATCCTATTTTACTAATTTTACGACATGGTTGACTTGTGCTATATATATATTGTGTTTTTATCTTTATTTTTAAATGATTTGGGCACCGCCTTTAACTGTTAGTAATGTGTGTGTTCCAGAAGTCATATGACACCGAAATCAAACAACCCCAAGCATCTCAATAGTTTCAAAATGACTTCAAATACACTAATAGCTTACATAACTAGATTATTGTAAAATGCGCCACTTGCTACCGTAACACTTAACATATCGGTGGTGCCAGGCGAGAGTGTAATTGAGAAAAGGGTAAATGATTAAACAAATAAAAGATAACAATATTACATCATGAGCCAATTTATTATATCATTAAGTTACATGGTTTTCAAGAACTCTACTATATTTCTTATTCTCGTGCCTATAATGGTTGTTGTTCTAATAGAGAAGCTTGCTGTTAATTTTTATGATACTTTTGGGTAATCTCTTACTTGTGTCCCTCCAACTAATTAGATCATTAACTGAACATATTGGGGCCTTGTGTTGCTTGTCATACAAAGTTGTGTTGACTCTACTAATCAGGCAGTCATTACTTCAAAACTATGAAATTATTAAGAGTTGAACTACCAAATGTTAACAGATTCACTATTTTAGGGAATAAGATATCACAATTAAAATTTGGAGGAGAAAAATCAAAGAATTGACAAATTTGAGGGATAAAAAGTCTAATTAAGCCAAAAAAGTGTTTTCAAAATAATCTATTTTTATTAAAATGCTCTTGATATATAATCAAAATCAAAACAACATTTGAATTTATTGCAATAACATAGTTTGAAAGACATGATAGTAAAAAAGTAAACAGTTTTCATATAAACTTAAGACTATAACATAATATTTTTATTTATTTTCAAAGTAAGTCAACCACAAATTTGAAAAAAAAAATTTATTATATTTTCATAACCTTAGTGCCTCTTTAAACTTTGTAACTATGTCTTTAATCATTTGTGGACCCTTCATGCTAGTCCCATGAGCTAACTCATCTAAACTTTTCCTTTTCAACAAAAGGTAATGTATACATCCAATCTAGTAGTAAAGATATTTATATAATTAGTAAACCCCTCTTTTTAAATCTTATCTGATGCCTTTATGAGTTTCTTTTTATGTCATTACAATATTATGCTTTTACAGTAACATTTAAGATAGTTTATGTTATAATTTAATCCACTCATTTCATATGATTTAAAATGTTGTTCATTATTTTTGTAATCTTTTGTTTTCCAATCTAATATAATCAATTTCTATTTTTTTATTGTTGATGAACTTTTTAAAAAGCATCGTTTGAATGTTATTATCAATTTCATAACATGGCAATCTCAGTGGTTTATATTATTCTATTATATATTTATTTTAGTTTAACAATGTCTTGTTTGTTCTTCATCATCTTTAAATATTTTTTATATAATATCATTATAATTAATAATCTTTCAAAACATATTGTTATACCATATGAAGACACAATAGAATAATATTAATATTTGAAAGTTCTATGCTAGTTTTTGTTATTCTTGATCAAAATTAATGTCATACTTATTTATTATTGAAATGTTATTTGATTAATGTTACTCTTATCCTTGCTTCATAAAGATTATCGAATTAAGTTTAACAAATTCTTATCAAGATGGTGGAGTTGATTTGTTGCCGAAAATATTTTTACTATGTATAACAGCAAACTGTGTATCTATTAAAAAAAACTTCGTAGAGCCCTTTAAATTTGATGATAAAAAAGGTTTCCGTAGTTGGGATTCAAACCCAGAATACATAATCAGAATTTACCTAGTGTGCTACTACGGACATTTGGATATAGATTGCTGGATAAATGTTATATATAAACGACATCTCTGATCCTGTCCTTTGCTACTTTCTGATATCTCTTATCGGCTTTACGTTACATATCTACTAGTTTAATAAAATGTCACCGTAAACCATTATTTTTTATTTACATGAAATTTCTTCTACATATTTGTATATATAAGACAATACTAGTTGCCTTTGTCTGACCTTAGTTTCCATCCTATTTTTTTACTTTGTATCATTTTCGTTTTCCATTCTAATGAAGACAAAAAGACAACTAACTGTAGGAAGCAAAACACACCCTCATTTGATCGGAAAAGAAACTTGAAAACCATGTAGGAAGAAAAGAGGATGAAAACTGGCTAATAAGAAAGTTTTTAACTCTATTGCTTCCATAAAAATGAACGAAGAAAACCCAATGAAAATAAAAATGTCAAATGTAAAAGACGAAGAAAGTTATGTTTTAAAAAAAACAAAAAATCTCAATGCAACTGAAAAGAAGATAAGAAATAAATTACGTGTTCACAAACTAAATCGCATACCATTATCCCCCTTCAATTTCCAATACTTCTGACTTAATAAAAGGAAACAACTGAAAAAGGAAACTTAGAGTGGAAAAATTCTGTTTGATTTAAAAGAATGTATAAAAATAAAGGGAAGCTAAAAGGAAGAAACTGATGACCAAATAAAAGAATATTAGGAAACTAATCACCATAATCAAATGAAAAGAGAAAGTGATTTATTAGGGAATACTGCACAGAAAATGGTCTAAAACATTTGAATTAGGACAATAAAACAATGATAATGTAAATAAAGTTTGTCAAGTCTCTTCGAAATATGATAAATTTTCATAACCAATAATATTTATAACCAAATCATTCACATAAAATTAATTTACTTAGAATTTTTCACTAGTTCTTTGTGTAAGATCCTATTTTACTAATTTTACGACATGGTTGACTTGTGCTATGCATATCTTTTCTGTTTTTATCTTTATTTTTTAAATGATTTTGGCACAGCTTTTAACTGTTAGTAATGTGTGTGGTCTAGAAGTCATATGACACCGAAAACAAACAACCCCAAGCATCTCAATAGTTTTAAAACGACTCCAAATACACTAATAGCATACAAAACTACATTATTATAAAACGGGCCACTTGCTACCGTAACACTTAACATATCGGTGGTGCCAGGCGATAGTGTAATTGAAAAAATGGTAAATGATTAAACAAATAAAAGATAACAATATTACATTATGAGCCAATTTATTATATCATTAAGTTACATGGTTTTCAAGAATAGTAATATATTTCTTATTCTCGTGCCTATAATGGTTGTTGTTCTAATAGAGAAGTTTGCTGTTAATTTTTATGATACTTTTGGTCAATCTCTTACTTGTGTCCCTCCAACTAATTAGATCATTAACTAAACATATTGGGGCCTTGTCTTGCTTGTCATACAAAGTTGTGTTTGACTGTACTAATCAGGCAGTCATTACTTTAAAACTATGAAATTATTAAGAGTTGAACTATCAAATGTTAACAGATTCACTATTTTAGGGATTAAGATTTCACAATTAAAATTTGGAGGAACAAAATCAAAGAATTCAAAAATTTGTGGGACAAAAAATGTAATTAAGCCAAAAAAGTGTTTTCAAAATAATCTATTTTTATTAAAATGCTCTTGATATATAGTAAAAATAAAAACAACATTGGAATTTATTGCAATAACATAGTTTTAAAGACATGATAGTAAAAAAGTAAACAGTTTTCATATAAACTTAAGACTATAACATAATCTTTTTATTATTTTCAAAGTAAGTCAACCACAAATTTGAAAAAAAAATAATTTATTATATTTTCATAACTTCGGTGCCTCTTTAAACTTTGTAACTATGTCTTTAATCGTTTGTGGACCCTTGATGCTGGTCCCATGAGCTAACTCATCTAAACTTTTCCATTTCAACAAAAAGTAATGTATACATCCAATCTAGTAACCTTTTCCATCCAAAAAGATATTTATATAATCAGTAAACCTCTCTTTTTAAATCTTATCTTATACCTTTATAAGTTTCTTTTTATGTCATTACAATATTATGCTTTTACAGTATCATTTAAGATAGTTTATGTTATAATTTAATCCACTCATTTCATATGATTTACAATATTGTTCATTATTTTTGTAATCTTTTGTTTTCCAATCTAATATAATCAATTTCTATTTTTTGTTGTTATGAACTTTTTAAGAAGCATCGTTTCAATGTTATTATCAATTTCATCACATGGCAATCTCAGTGGTTTATATTATTCTATTATATATTTATTTTCGATTAACAATGTCTTGTTTGTTCTTCATCATCGTTAAATTCTTTTTCTATAATATCATTATAACTAATAATCTTTCAAAACATATTGTTATACCATATAAAGATACAATAGAATCATATAAATATTTGAAAGATGTATGCTAGTTTTTGTTATTCTTGATCAAAATTAATGTGATATTCATTTATTATTGAAATGTTATTTGATTAATGTTACTCTTATCCTTGCTTCATAAACATTATCCAATTAAGTTTAACAAATTCTTATCAAGATGGTGGATTTGATTTGTTGCCAAAAATATTTTTACTATGTATAGCAGCAAACTGTGTATCTATTAAAAAAAAACTTCGTAGAGTCCTGTAAATTTGATGATAAAAGAGGGGTTTACTAATTATATAATTAGTAAACCCCTCTTTTTAAATCTTATCTTATACCTTTATGAGTTTCTTTTTATGTCATTACAATATTATGCTTTTACAATAACATTTATGATAGTTTATGTTATAATTTAATCCACTCATTTCATATGATTTACAATATTGTTCATTATTTTTGTAATCTTTTGTTTTCCAATCTAATATAATCAAATTCTATTTTTTTATTGTTGATGAACTTTTTAAAAAGCATCGTGGCAATGTTATTATCAATTTCATAACATCGCAATCTCAGTGGGTTATATTATTCTATTATATATTTTTTTCGATTAACAATGTCTTGTTTGTTCTTCATCATCTTTAAATATTTTTTATATAATATCATTATAATTAATAATCTTTCAAAACATATTGTTATCCATTTAAGTTTAACAAATTCTTATCAAGATGGTGGAGTTGATTTGTTGTCGAAAATATTTTTACTATGTATAGCAGCAAACTGTGTATCTATTAAAAAAACTTCATAGAGCCTTGTAAATTTGATGATAAAAAAGGTTTCCGCAGCCGGGATTCAAACCCGGAATTCATCATCAGAATTTACCTGGTGTGCTACTGCGGACACTTGGATATAGATTGCTAGATAAAAGTTATATATAAATGACATCTCTGATCCCGTCCTTTGCTACTTTCTGATCTCTCTTATCGGCTTTACGTTACATATCTACTAGTTTAATAAAATGTCACCATAAACCATTATTTTTTATTTATATGAAATTTCTTCTACATATTTCATATATAAGACAATACTAGTTACCTTTCCATCCTATTTTTTTACTTCGTATTATTTTCGTTTTCCTTTCTAATGAAAACAAAAAGACAATTAATGGTAGGAAGCAAAAGACACCCTTATTTGATAGGAAAAGAAACTTGAAAACCATGTAGGAAGAAAAGAGGATGAAAAATGGCTAATAAGAAAGTTTTTAACTCTAGTGCTTGCACAAAAATGTATGTAGAAAACCCCATGAAAATAAAAATTTCATTTACTATTGAAATGTTATTTGATTAATGTTACTCTTATCCTTGCTTCATAAAGATTATCCAAATAAGTTTAAATATTTCTTATCAAGATGGTGGAGTTGATCTGTTTCCAAAAATATTTTTACTATGTATAGTAGCAAACTGTGTATCTATTAAAAAAACCTCGTAGAGCCCTGTAAATTTGATGATAAAAAAGGTTTCCGTAGCCGGGATTCGAACCCGGAATTCATCATCAGAATTTACCTAGTGTGCTACTGCAGACATTTGGATATACATTGCTTGATAAATGTTATATATAAACGACTTATCTGATCCCGTCCTTTGCTACTTTCTGATCTCTCTTATCGACTTTACGTTACATATCTACTAGTTTAATAAAATGTCACCATAAACCATTATTTTTTATTTACATGAAATTTCTTCTACATATTTGTATATATAAGACAATACTGGTTGCCTTTGTCTGACCTTACTTTCTATCCTATTTTTTTACTTTGTATCATTTTTGTTTTCCTTTCCAATGAAGTCAAAAAGACAACTAAAGGTAGGAAGCAGAACACACTCTCATTTGATAGGAAAAGAAACTTGAAAACCATGTAGGAAGAAAAGAATATGAAAAAATGGCTAATAAGAAAGTTTTTAACTCTAGTGCTTCCATAAAAATGAACAAAGAAAGCCCAATGAAAATAAAAATTTCAAATGTAGAAGACGAAGAAATTTATGTTTTAAAAAAAACAAAAAATCTTAATGCAGCTGAAAAGAAGATAAGAAATAACTTACATGTTCACAAACTGAATCGCATACCATTATCCCCCTTCAATTTCCAATACTTCTAACTCAATAAAAGGAAACAACCGAAAAAGGAAACTTAGAGTGGAAAAATTGTGTTTGATTTAAAAGAATGTTTAAACATAAGGGGAAGCTAAAAGGAAGAAACTGATGACCTAATAAAAGAGTATTAGGAAACTAATCACCATAATGAAATGAAAAGAGAAAGTGATTTATTAGGGAATACTGCATAGAAAACGGTCTAAAACATTAGAATTAGGACAGTAAAACAATGATAATGAAAATAAAGTTTGTCAAGCCTCTTCAAAATATGATAAATTTTCATAACCAATAATATTTATCACCAAATTATTCACATAAAATTAATTTACTTAGAATTTTTCACTAGTTCTTTGTGTAAGATCCTATTTTACTAATTTTACGACATGGTTGACTTGCGCTATGCATGTCTTTTGTGTTTTTATCTTCTTTAAATGATTTTGGCATAGCTTTTAACTGTTAGTAATGTGTGTGGTCTAGAAGTCATATGACGCTGAAATCAAACAACCCCAAGCATCTCAATAGTGTCAAAACGACTCTAAATACGCTAATAGCTTACAAAACTACATTATTATAAAATGGGCCACATGCTACCGTAACACTTAAAATATCGGTGGTGTCGGGCGAGAGTGTAACCGAGAAAAGGGAAAATGATTAAACAAATAAAAGATAACAATATTACATCATGAGCCAATTTATTTTATCATTAAGTTACATTGTTTTCAAGATATGTACTAAATTTCTTATTCTCGTGCCTATAATGGTTGTTGTTCTAATAGAGAAGCTTGCTGTTAATTTTTATGATACTTTTGGGCAATCTCTTATTTGTGCCCCTCCAACTAATTAGATCATTAACTAAACATATTGGGGACTTGTCTTGCTTGTCATACAAAGTTATGGTTGACTATACTAATCAGGCAGTCATTACTTCAAAACTATGAAATTATTAAGAGTTGAACTACCAAATGTTAATTGATTCACTATTTTAGGGAATAAGATTTCACAATTAAAATTTGGAGGAACAAAATCAAAGAATTTACAAATTTGAGGGACAAAAAGTTTAATTAAGCCAAAAAAGTGTTTTCAAAATAATCTATTTTTATTAAATTGCTCTTGATATATAGTAAAAATAAAAACAACATTTGAATTTATTGCAATAACATAGTTTTAAAGACATGATAGTTAAAAAGTAAACAGTTTTCATCTAAGCTTAAGACAATAACATAATCTTTTTATTATTTTCAAAGTAAGCAACCACAAATTTGAAAAAAAAATAATTTATTATATTTTCATAACCTCAGTGCCTCTTTAAACTTTGTAACTATGTGTTTAATCGTTTGTGGACCCTTGATGCTAGTCCCATGAGCTAACTCATCTAAACTTTTCCATTTCAACAAAAAGTAATGTATACATCCAATCTAGTAACCCCTTCCATTAGAAAAGATATTTATATAATCAGTAAACCCCTCTATTTAAATCTTATCTTATGCCTTTATGAGTTTCGTTTTATGTCATTACAATATTATGCTTTTACAGTAACATTTAAGATAGTTTATGTTATAATTTAATCCACTCATTTCATATGATTTACAATATTGTTCATTATTTTTGTAATCTTTTGTTTGTCAATCTAATGTAATCAATTTCTATTTTTTATTGTGGATGAACTTTTTAAAGAGCATCGTTTCAATCAATTTCATAACATGGCAATCTCAGTGGTTTATATTATTCTATTATATATTTATTTTAGTTTAACAATGTCTTGTTTGTTCTTCATCATCTTTAAATATTTTTTATATAATATCATTATAATTAATAATCTTTCAAAACATATTGTTATACCATATAAAGATACAACAGAATCATATAAATATTTGAAAGTTCTATGCTAGTTTTTGTTATTCTTGATCAAAATTATGTCATATTTATTTATTATTGAAATGTTATTTGATTAATGTTACTCTTATCCTTGCTTCATAAAGATTATCCAATTAAGTTTAACAAATTCTTATCAAGATGGTGGAGTTAATTTGTTGCCGAAAATATTTTTACTATGTATAGTAGCAAACTGTGTATCTATTAAAAAAAACTTCGTACAGCCCTGTAAATTTGATGATAAAAAAGGTTTCCGCAGCCGGGATTCAAACTCGGAATTCATCATCAGAATTTACCTGGTGTGCTACTGCGGACATTTGGATATAGATTGCTGGATAAATGTTATATATAAACGACATCTTTGATCCCGTCCTTTGCTACTTTCTGATCTCTCTTATCGGCTTTACGTTGCATATCTACTAGTTTAATAAAATGTCACCATAAACCATTATTTTTTATTTACATGAAATTTCTTGTACATATTTGTATATATAAGACAATACTAGTTGCCTTTGTCTGACCTTACTTTCCATCCTATTTTTTTACTTTGTATGATTTTTGTTTTCCTTTCTAATGAAGACAAAAAGACAACTAATGGTAGGAAGCAAAACACACCCTCATTTGATAGGAAAAGAAACTTGAAAACCATGTAGGAAGAAAAGAGGATAAAAAAATGGCTAATAAGAAAGTTTTTAACTCTAGTGCTTCCATAAAAATGAACGAAGGAAACCCATTAAAAATAAAAATTTCAAATATAGAAGATGAAGAAAGTTATGTTTAAAAAAAAACAAAAAATCTAAATGCAACTGAAAAGAAGATAAGAAATAAATTACGTGTTCACAAACTAAATCACATACCATTATCCCCCTCTTCAATTTCCAATACTTCAGACTCAATAAAAGGAAACAACCAAAAAAGGATACTTAGAGTGGAAAAATAGTGTTTGATTTAAAAGAATGTATAAAAATAAGGGGAAGCTAAAAGGAAGAAACTGATGACCAAATAAAACATTATTAGGAAACTAATCACCATAATGAAATGAAAAGAGAAAGTGATTTATTAGGGAATACTGCACAGAAAGCGGTCTAAAACATTAGAATTAGGACAGTAAAACAATGATAATGTAAATAAAGTTTGTCAAATCTCTTCAAAATATGATAAATTTTCATAACCAATAATATTTATAACCAAATCATTCACATAAAATTAATTTACTTAGAATTTTTCACTAGTTCTTTGTGTAAGATCCTGTTTTACTAATTTTACGACATGGTTGACTTGAGTTATGCATATCTTTTATGTTTTTATCTTTATTTTTTAAATGATTTGGGCACCGCTTTTAACTGTTAGTAATGTGTGTGGTCTAGAAGTCATATGACGCTGAAATCAAACAACCCCAAGCATCTCACTTGTTTCAAAACGACTCCAAATACGCTAATAGCTTACAAAACTACATTATTATAAAATAGGCCACTTGCTACCGTAACACTTAACATATCCGTTGTGTCGGGCGAGAGTGTAACCGAGAAAAGGGAAAATGATTAAACAAATAAAAGATAACAATATTACATCATGAGCCAATTTATTATATCATTAAGTTACATTATTTTCAAGAACTGTCCTGTATTTCTTATTCTCGTGCCTATATTGATTGTTGTTCTAATAGAGAAGTTTGTTGTTAATTTTTATGATACTTTTGGGCAATCTCTTACTTGTGTCCCTCCAACTAATTAGATCATTAACTAAACATATTGGGGCCTTGTCTTGCTTGTCATACAAAGTTGTGTTTGACTCTACTAATCAGGCAGTCATTACTTCAAAACTATGAAATTATTAAGAGTTGAACTATCAGATGTTAACATATTCACTATTTTAGGCAATAAGATTTCACAATTAAAATTTGGAGGAACAAAATCAAAGAATTTTCAAATTTGAGGGACAAAAAGTTTAATTAAGCCAAAAAACTGTTTTCAAAATTATCTATTTTTATTAAACTACTCTTGATATATAGTAAAAATAAAAACAACATTTGAATTTATTGCAATAACATAGTTTTAAAGACATGATAGTAAAAAAGTAAATAGTTTTCATATAAACTTAAGACTATAACATAATCTTTTTATTATTTTCAAAGTAAGTCAACCATAAATTTTGAAAAAAACATAATTTATTATATTTTCATAACCTCAGTGCCTCTTTAAACTTTGTAACTATGTCTTTAATCATTTGTGGACCCTTGATGCTAGTCCCATAAGCTAACTCATCTAAACTTTTCCTTTTCGATAAAAAGTAATGTATACATCCAATCTAGTAACCCCTTCCAACCAAAAAGATATTTATATAATTCGTAAACCCCTGTTTTTAAATCTTATCTTATACCTTTATGAGTTTCTTTTTATGTCATTATAATATAATGCTTTTACAATAACATTGATGATAGTTTATGTTATAATTTAATCCACTCATTTCATATGATTTAGAATATTGTTCATTATTTTTGTAATCTATCGTTTTCCAATCTAATATAATCAAATTCTATTTTTTTTAATGTTGATGAACTTTTTAAAAAGCATCGTTTTCAATGTTATTATCAATTTCATAATATGGCAATCTCAGTGGTTTATATTTTTCTATTATATATTTATTTTTGATTAACAATGTCTTGTTTGTTCTTCATCATCTTTAAATATTTTTTATATAATATCATTATAATTAATAATCTTTCAAAACATATTGTTATACCATATAAAGATACAATAGAATCATATAAATATTTGAAAGTTGCAGCTAGTTTTTGTTATTCTTGATCAAAATTAATGTGATATTTATTTATTATTGACATGTTATTTGATTAATGTTACTCTTATCTTTGCTTCATAAAGATTATCCATTTAAGTTTAACAAATTCTTATCAAGATGGTGGAGTTGTTTTGTTGCCAAAAATATTTTTACTATGTATAGCAGCAAACTGTGTATCTATTAAAAAAAAAACTTTGTAGAGTCCTGTAAATTTGATGATAAAAAAAGGTTTCCGCAGCCGGGATTCGAACTCGGAATTCATCAACAGAATTTACCTGGTGTGCTACTGCGAACATTTGGATATAGATTGCTGGATAAATGTTATATATAAACGACATCTCTGATCCTGTCCTTTGCTACTTTCTGATCTCTCTTATCGGCTTTACGTTACATATCTACTAGTTTAATAAAATGTCACCACAAACCATTATTTTTTATTTACATGAAATTTCTTCTACATATTTGTATATAAAAGACAATACTAGTTGCCTTTGTCTGACCTTACTTTCGATCCTATTTTTTTACTTCGTATTATCATTTTTTTTCTTTCTAATGAAGATAAAAAGACAACTAATGGTAGGAAGCAAAACACACCCTCATTTGATTGGAAAAGAAACTTGAAAACCATGTAGGAAGAAAAGAGGATGAAAAAATGGCTAATAAGAAAGTTTTTAGTTCTAGTGCTTCCATAAAAATGAACGAAGAAAACCCAATGAAAATAAAAATTTCAAATGTAGAAGACGAAGAAAGTTATGTTTTAAAAAGAACAAAAAATCTCAATGCAACTAAAAAGAAGATAAGAAATAAATTACATGTTCACAAACTAAATCGCATACCATAATCCCCCTTCAATTTCCAATACTTCTGACTCAATAAAAGGAAACAACCGAAAAAGGAACCTTAGAGTGGAAAAATTGTGTTTGATTTAAAAGACTGTATAATAATAAGGGGAAGCTAAAAGGAAGAAACTGATGACCTAATAAAAGAGTTTTAGGAAACTAATCACCATAATGAAATGAAAAGAAAAAGTGATTTTTAGGGAATACTGCACAGAAAACGGTCCAAAACATTAGAATTAGGACAGTAAAACAATGATAATGAAAATAAAGTTTGTCAAGTCTCTTCAAAATATGATAAATTTTCATAACCAATAATATTTATAATGAAATCATTCCCATAAAATTAATTTACTTAGAATTTTTCACTAGTTCTTTGTGTAAGATCCTATTTTACTAATTTTATGACATGGTTGACTTGTGCTATGCATATCTTTTGTGTTTTTATCTTCTTTAAATGATTTTGGCATAGCTTTTAACTGTTAGTCATGTGTATGGTTGAGAAGTCATATGACACCGAAATCAAACAACCCCAAGCATCTCAATAGTGTCAAAACGATTCCAAATACGCTAATAGCTTACAAAACTACATTATTATAAAATAGGCCACTTGCTACCTTAACACTTAACATATCGGTGGTGTCGGGCGAGAGTGTAATCGAGAAAAAGGAAAATGATTAAACAAATAAAAGATAACAATATTACATCATGAGCCAATTTATTATATCATTAAGTTACATTGTTTTCAAGATATGTACTATATTTCTTATTCTTGTGCCTATAATGGTTGTTGTTCTAATAGAGAAGCTTGCTGTTAATTTTTATGATACTTTTGGGCAATCTCTTACTTGTGCCCCTCCAACTAATTAGATCATTAACTAAACATATTGGGGCCTTGTCTTGCTTGTCATACAAAGTTGTGGTTGACTCTACTAATCAGGCAGTCATTACTTCAAAACTATGAAATTATTAAGAGTTGAACTACCAAATGTTAGCAGATTCACTATTTAAGGAATAAGATTTCACAATTAAAATTTGGAGGAACAAAATCAAAGAATTGGCAAATTTGAGGGACAAAAAGTGCAATTAAGCCAAAAAAGTGTTTTCAAAATAATCTATTTTTATTAAAATGCTCTTGATATATAGTAAAAATCAAAACAACATTTGAATTTATTGCAATAACATAGTTTTAAAGACATGATAGTAAAAAAGTAAATAGTTTTCATATAAACTTAATACTATAACATAATGTTTTTATTATTTTCAAAGTAAGTCCACCACAAATTTGAAAAAAAAATAATTTATTATATTTGCATAACCTCAGTGCCTCTTTAAACTTTGTAACTATGTCTTTAATTGTTTGTGGACCCTTGATGCTAGTCCCATGAGCTAACTCATCTAAACTTTTCCATTTCAACAAAAAGTAATGTATGCATCCAATCTAGTAACCCCTTCCATCCGAAAAGATATTTATATAATTATGAAACCCCTCTTTTTAAATCTTATCTTATACCTTTATGAGTTTCTTTTTATGTCATTACAAGATTATGCTTTTATAGTAACATTTAAGATAGTTTATGTTATAATTTAATCCACTCATTTCATATGATTTACAATATTGTTCATTATTTTTGTAATCTTTTGTTTGCCAATCAAATATAATCAATTTTATTTTTTATTGTTGATGAACTTTTTAAAAAATATCGTTTCAATGTTATTATCAATTTCATAACATGGGAATCTCAGTGGTTTATATTATTCTTTTATATATTTATTTTAGTTTAACAATGTCTTGTTTGTTCTTCATCATCTTTAAATACTTTTTATATAATATCATTATAATTAATAATCTTTCAAAACATATTTTTATATCATATAAAGATACAATAGAATCATATAAATATTTGAAAGTTCTATGCTAGTTTTTGTTATTCTTGATCAAAATTAATGTCATATTTATTTATTATTGAAATGTTATTTGATTAATGTTACTCTTATCCTTGCTTCATAAAGATTATCTAATTAAGTTTAACAAATTCTTATCAAGATGGTGGAGTTGATCTCTTGCCGAAAATATTTTTACTATGTATAATAGCAAATTGTGTATTTATTAAAAAAAACTTCGTAGAGCCCTGTAAATTTGATGATAAAAAAGGTTTCCGCAGCCGGGATTCGAACTCAAAATTCATCATCAGAATTTACCTAGTGTGCTACTGCAGACATTTGGATATAGATTGCTGGATAAATGTTATATATAAACGACATCTCTGATCCCGTCCTTTACTACTTGCTGATCTCTCTTATCGGTTTTACGTTACATATCTACTAGTTTAATAAAATGTCACCGTAAACCATTATTTTTTATTTACTTGAAATTTCTTCTACATATTTGTATATATAAGACAATACTAGTCGCCTTTGTCTGACCTTACTTTCCATCCTATTTTTTTACTTTGTATCATTTTTGTTTTCCATTCTAATAATGACAAAAAGATAACTAATGATAGGAAGCAAAACACACCCTCATTTGATAGGAAAAGAAACTTGAAAACCATGTAGGAAAAAACAGGATGAAAAAATGGCTAATAAGAAAGTTTTTAACTCTAGTGCTTCCATAAAAATGAACACAGAAAACCCAATGAAAATAAAAATTTCAAATGTAGAAGACGAAGAAAGTTATGTTTTAAAAAAAACAAAAAATCTCAATGCTATTGAAAAGAAGATAAGAAATAAATTTTATGTTCACAAACTAAATTGCATACCATTATCCCCCTTCAATTTCCAATACTTCTAACTCAATAAAATGAAAGAATCGAAAAAGGCAATTTAGAGTGTAAAAATTGCGTTTGATTTAAAAGAATGTATAAAAATTAGGGGAAGCTAAAAAGAAGAAATTGATGACTAAATAAAAGAGTATTAGGAAACTAATCACCATAATAAAATGAAAAGAAAAAGTGATTTATTAGGGAATACTACATAGAAAACGGTCTGAAACATTAGAATTAGGACAGTAAAATAATGATAATGTAAAAAAAGTTTGTCAAGTCTCCTTAAAATATGATAAAATTTCATAACCAATCATATTTATACCAAATCATTCACATAAAATTAATTTACTTAGAATTTTTCACTAGTTCTTTGTGTAAGATCCTATTTTACTAACTTTATGACATGGTTGACTGCTGCTATGCATATCTTTTGTGTTTTTATCTTTGTTTTTTAAGTGATTTAGGCACTGCTTTTAACTGTTAGTAATGTGGTGGTCCAGAAGTCATATGACACTGAAATCAAATAACCCCAAGCATCTCAATTGTTTCAAAACGACTCCAAATACGCTACTAGCTTACAAAACTACATTATTATAAAATGGGCCACTTGCTATCGTAACACTTAACATATCGATGGTGTCAGGCGAGAGTGTAACTGAGAAAAGGGCAAATGATTAAACAAATAAAAGATAACAATATTACATCATGAGCTAATTTATTATATCATTAAACCCCATGGTTTTCAAGAACTGTGCTATATTTCTTATTCTCGTGCCTATAATGGTTGTTGTTCTAATAGAGAAGCTTGCTGTTAATTTTTATGATACTTTTAGGCAATCTCTTACTTGTGTCCCTCCAACTAATTAGATCATTAACTAAACATATCGGGGCCTTGTCTTGCTTGTCATACAATGTTGTGCTTGACTCTACTAATCAGGCAGTCATTACTTCAAAACTATAAAATTATTAAAAGTTGAACTACCAAATGTTAACAGATTCACTATTTTACGAAATAAGATTTCACAATTAAAATTTGGAGGAACAAAATTGAAGAATTGGCAAATTTGAGGGACAAAAAGTGTAATTAAGCCAAAAAAGTGTTTTCAAAATAATCTATTTTTATTAAAATGCTCTTGATATATAGTTAAAATCAAAACAACATTTGAATTTATTAGAATAACATAATTTTCAAGACATGATAGTAAAAAAGTAAACAGTTTTTATATAAACTTAAGACTATAACCTAATATTTTTATTATTTTCAAAGTAAGTCAACCACAAATTTGAAAAAAAAATAATTTATTATATTTTCATAACCTCAGTGCCTCTTTAAACTTTGTAACTACGTCTTTAATCGTTTGTGGACCCTAGATGCTAGTCCCATGAGCTAACTCATCTAAACTTTTCCATTTCAACAAAAAGTAATGTATGCTTCCAATCTAGTAACCCCTTCCATCCGAAAAGATATTTATATAATTAGTAAACCCCTCTTTTTAAATCTTATCTTATACCTTTATGAGTTTCTTTTTATGTCATTACAATATTATGCTTTTACAGTAACATTTAAAGATAGTTTATGTTATAATTTAATACACTTATTTCATATGATTTACAATATTGTTCATTATTTTTGTAATCTTTTGTTTACCAATCTAATATAATCAATTTCTATTTTTTTATTGTTGATGAACTTTTTAAAAAGCATTGTTTCAATGTTATTATCAATTTCATAATACGGCAATCTCAGTGGTTTATATTATTCTATTATATATTTATTTTACTTTAACAATGTCTTGTTTGTTCTTCCTACAATAGAATCATATAAATATTTGAAAGTTCTATGCTAGTTTTTGTTATTCTTGATCAAAATTAATGTCATATTTATTTACTATTGAAATGTTATTTGATTAATGTTACTCTTATCCTTGCTTCATAAAGATTATCCAAATAAGTTTAAATATTTCTTATCAAGATAGTGGAGTTGATCTGTTTCCAAAAATATTTTTACTATGTATAGTAGCAAACTGTGTATCTATTAAAAAAACCTCGTAGAGCCCTGTAAATTTGATGATAAAAAAGGTTTCCGCAACCGGGATTCGAACCCGAAATTCATCATCAGAATTTACCTAGTGTGCTACTGCAGACATTTGGATATACATTGCTGGATAAATGTTATATATAAACGACATATCTGATCCCGTCCTTTGCTACTTTCTGATCTCTCTTATCGACTTTACGTTACATATCTACTAGTTTAATAAAATGTCACCATAAACCATTATTTTTTATTTACATGAAATTTCTTCTACATATTTGTATATATAAGACAATACTGGTTGCCTTTGTCTGACCTTACTTTCTATCCTATTTTTTTACTTTGTATCATTTTTGTTTTCCTTTCTAATGAAGTCAAAAAGACAACTAAAGGTAGGAAGCAAAACACACTCTCATTTGATAGGAAAAGAAACTTGAAAACCATGTAGGAAGAAAAGAGTATGAAAAAATGGCTAATAAGAAAGTTTTTAACTCTAGTGCTTCCATAAAAATGAACGAAGAAAACCCAATGAAATAAAAATTTCAAATGTAGAAGACGAAGAAAGTTATGTTTTAAAAAAAACAAAAAATCTCAATGCAACTGAAAAGAAGATAAGAAATAAATTACGTGTTCATAAACTAAATCACATACCATTATCCCCCTTCAATTTCCAATACTTCAGACTCAATAAAAGGAAACAACCGAAAAAGGATACTTAGAGTGGAAAAATTGTGTTTGATATAAAAGAATGTATAAAAATAAGGGGAAGCTAAAAGGAAGAAACTTATGACCAAATAAAACATTATTAGGAAACTAATCACCATAATGAAATGAAAAGAGAAAGTGATTTATTAGGGAATACTGCACAGAAAGCGGTCTAAAACATTAGAATTAGGACAGTAAAACAATGATAATGTAAATAAAGTTTGTCAAATCTCTTCAAAATATGATAAATTTTCATAACCAATAATATTTATAACCAAATCATTCACATAAAATTAATTTACTTAGAATTTTTCACTAGTTCTTTGTGTAAGATCCTGTTTTACTAATTTTACGACATGGTTGACTTGAGTTATGCATATCTTTTATGTTTTTATCTTTATTTTTTAAATGATTTGGGCACCGCTTTTAACTGTTAGTAATGTGTGTGGTCTAGAAGTCATATGACGCTGAAATCAAACAACCCCAAGCATCTCACTTGTTTCAAAACGACTCCAAATACGCTAATAGCTTACAAAACTACATTATTATAAAATAGGCCACTTGCTACCGTAACACTTAACATATCCGTTGTGTCGGGCGAGAGTGTAATCAAGAAAGGGGAAAATGATTAAACAAATAAAAGATAACAATATTACATCATGAGCCAATTTATTATATCATTAAGTTACATTGTTTTCAAGAACTGTCCTGTATTTCTTATTCTCGTGCCTATATTGATTGTTGTTCTAATAGAGAAGTTTGTTGTTAATTTTTATGATACTTTTGGGCAATCTCTTACTTGTGTCCCTCCAACTAATTAGATCATTAACTAAACATATTGGGGCCTTGTCTTGCTTGTCATACAAAGTTGTGTTTGACTCTACTAATCAGGCAGTCATTACTTCAAAACTATGAAATTATTAAGAGTTGAACTATCAGATGTTAACATATTCACTATTTTAGGGAATAAGATTTCACAATAAAAATTTGAAGGAACAAAATCAAAGAATTGGAAAATTTGAGGGACAAAAAGTGTAATTAAGCCAAAAAAGTGTTTTCAAAATAATCCATTTTTATTAAAATGCTCTTGATATATAGTAAAAATAAAAACAACATTTGAATTTATTGCAATAACATAGTTTTAAAGACATGATAGTAAAAAAGTAAATAGTTTTCATATAAACTTAAAACTATAACATAATCTTTTTATTATTTTCAAAGTAAGTCAACCACAAATTTGAAAAAAACATAATTTATTATATTTTCATAACCTCAGTGCCTCTTTAAACTTTGTAACTATGTCTTTAATCATTTGTGGACCCTTGATGCTAGTCCCATAAGCTAACTCATCTAAACTTTTCCTTTTCGACAAAAAGTAATGTATACATCCAATCTAGTAACCCCTTCCAACCAAAAAGATATTTATATAATTAGTAAACCCCTGTTTTTAAATCTTATCTTATACCTTTATGAGTTTCTTTTTATGTCATTAGAATATAATGCTTTTACAATAACATTGATGATAGTTTATGTTATAATTTAATCCACTCATTTCATATGATTTAGAATATTGTTCATTATTTTTGTAATCTATCGTTTTCCAATCTAATATAATCAAATTCTATTTTTTTTAATGTTGATGAACTTTTTAAAAAGCATCGTTTCAATGTTATTATCAATTTCATAATATGGCAATCTCAGTGGTTTATATTTTTCTATTATATATTTATTTTTGATTAACAATGTCTTGTTTGTTTTTCATCATCTTTAAATATTTTTTATATAATATCATTATAATTAATAATCTTTCAAAACATATTGTTATACCATATAAAGATACAATAGAATCATATAAATATTTGAAAGTTGCAGCTAGTTTTTGTTATTCTTGATCAAAATTAATGTGATACTTATTTATTATTGACATGTTATTTGATTAATGTTACTCTTATCTTTGCTTCATAAAGATTATCCATTTAAGTTTAACAAATTCTTATCAAGATGGTGGAGTTGTTTTGTTGCCAAAAATATTTTTACTATGTATAGCAGCAAACTGTGTATCTATTAAAAAAAAAAACTTCGTAGAGTCTTGTAAATTTGATGATAAAAAAAGGTTTCCACAGCTGGGATTCAAACTCAGAATTCATCATCAGAATTTACCTGGTGTGCTACTGCGGACATTTGGATATAGATTGCTGGATAAATGTTATATATAAATGACATCTCTGATCCCGTCCTTTGCTACTTTCTGATCTCTCTTATCGGCTTTACGTTACATATCTACTAGTTTAATAAAATGTCACCACAAACCATTATTTTTTATTTACATGAAATTTCTTCTACATATTTGTATATAAAAGACAATACTAGTTGCCTTTGTCTGACCTTACTTTCGATCCTATTTTTTTACTTCGTATTATCATTTTTTTTCTTTCTAATGAAGACAAAAAGACAACTAATGGTAGGAAGCAAAACACACCCTCATTTGATTGGAAAAGAAACTTGAAAACCATGTAGGAAGAAAAGAGGATGAAAAAATGGCTAATAAGAAAGTTGTTAGTTCAAGTGCTTCCATAAAAATGAACGAAGAAAACCCAATGAAAATAAAAATTTCAAATGTAGAAGACGAAGAAAGTTATGTTTTAAAAAGAACAAAAAATCTCAATGCAACTGAAAAGAAGATAAGAAATAAATTACGTGTTCACAAACTAAATCGCATACCATAATCCCCCTTCAATTTCCAATACTTCTGACTCAATAAAAGGAAATAACCGAAAAAGGAACCTTAGAGTGGAAAAATTGTGTTTGATTTAAAAGACTGTATAATAATAAGGGGAAGCTAAAAGGAAGAAACTGATGACCTAATAAAAGAGTTTTAGGAAACTAATCACCATAATGAAATGAAAAGAAAAAGTGATTTTTAGGGAATACTGCACAGAAAACGGTCTAAAATATTAGAATTAGGACAGTAAAACAATGATAATGAAAATAAAGTTTGTCAAGTCTCTTCAAAATATGATAAATTTTCATAACCAATAATATTTATAATGAAATCATTCCCATAAAATTAATTTACTTAGAATTTTTCACTAGTTCTTTGTGTAAGATCCTATTTTACTAATTTTATGACATGGTTGACTTGTGCTATGCATATCTTTTGATTTTTTATCTTCTTTAAATGATTTTGGCATAGCTTTTAACTGTTAGTCATGTGTGTGGTTGAGAAGTCATATGACACATCAAACAACCCCAAGCATCTCAATAGTGTCAAAACGACTCCAAATACGCTAATAGCTTACAAAACTACATTATTATAAAATAGGCCACTTGCTACCGTAACACTTAACATATCGGTGGTGTCGGGCGAAAGTGTAATCGAGAAAAAGGAAAATGATTAAACAAATAAAAGATAACAATATTACATCATGAGCCAATTTATTATATCATTAAGTTACATTGTTTTCAAGATATGTACTATATTTCTTATTCTTGTGCCTATAATGGTTGTTGTTCTAATAGAGAAGCTTGCTGTTAATTTTTAGGATACTTTTGGGCAATCTCTTACTTGTGCCCCTCCAACTAATTAGATCATTAACTAAACATATTGGGGCCTTGTCTTGCTTGTCATACAAAGTTGTGGTTGACTCTACTAATCAGGCAGTCATTACTTCAAAACTATGAAATTATTAAGAGTTGAACTACCAAATGTTAGCAGATTCACTATTTAAGGAATAAGATTTCACAATTAAAATTTGGAGGAACAAAATCAAAGAATTGGCAAATTTGAGGGACAAAAAGTGTAATTAAGCCAAAAAAGTGTTTTCAAAATAATCTATTTTTATTAAAATGCTCTTGATATATAGTAAAAATCAAAACAACATTTGAATTTATTGCAATAACATAGTTTTAAAGACATGATAGTAAAAAAGTAAATAGTTTTCATATAAACTTAATACTATAACATAATGTTTTTATTATTTTCAAAGTAAGTCCACCACAAATTTGAAAAAAAAATAATTTATTATATTTGCATAACCTCAGTGCCTCTTTAAACTTTGTAACTATGTCTTTAATTGTTTGTGGACGCTTGATGCTAGTCCCATGAGCTAACTCATCTAAACTTTTCCATTTCAACAAAAAGTAATGTATGCATCCAATCTAGTAACCCCTTCCATCCGAAAAGATATTTATATAATTATGAAACCCCTCTTTTTAAATCTTATCTTATACCTTTATGAGTTTCTTTTTATGTCATTACAAGATTATGCTTTTATAGTAACATTTAAGATAGTTTATGTTATAATTTAATCCACTCATTTCATATGATTTACAATATTGTTCATTATTTTTGTAATCTTTTGTTTGCCAATCAAATATAATCAAATTTATTTTTTATTGTTGATGAACTTTTTAAAAAACATCATTTCAATGTTATTATCAATTTCATAACATGGGAATCTCAGTGGTTTATATTATTCTATTATATATTTATTTTAGTTTAACAATGTCTTGTTTGTTCTTCATCATCTTTAAATACTTTTTATATAATATCATTATAATTAATAATCTTTCAAAACATATTTTTATATCATATAAAGATACAATAGAATCATATAAATATTTGAAAGTTCTATGCTAGTTTTTGTTATTCTTGATCAAAATTAATGTTATATTTATTTATTATTGAAATGTTATTTGATTAATGTTACTCTTATCCTTGCTTCATAAAGATTATCTAATTAAGTTTAACAAATTCTTATCAAGATGGTGGAGTTGATCTCTTGCCGAAAATATTTTTACTATGTATAACAGCAAATTATGTATTTATTAAAAAAACTTCGTAGAGCCCTGTAAATTTGATGATAAAAAATGTTTCCGCAGCCAGGATTCGAACTCGAAATTCATCATCAGAATTTACCTAGTGTGCTACTGCAGACATTTGGATATAGATTGCTGGATAAATGTTATATATAAACGACATCTCTGATCCCGTCCTTTACTACTTGCTGATCTCTCTTATCGGTTTTACGTTACATATCTACTAGTTTAATAAAATGTCACCGTAAACCATTATTTTTTATTTACTTGAAATTTCTTCTACATATTTGTATATATAAGACAATACTAGTCGCCTTTGTCTGACCTTACTTTCCATCCTATTTTTTTACTTTGTATCATTTTCGTTTTCCATTCTAATAATGACAAAAAGATAACTAATGGTAGGAAGCAAAACACACCCTCATTTGATAGGAAAAGAAACTTGAAAACCATGTAGGAAAAAAGAGGATGAAAAAATGGCTAATAAGAAAGTTTTTAACTCTAGTGCTTCCATAAAAATGAACACAGAAAACCCAATGAAAATAAAAATTTCAAATGTAGAAGATGAAGAAAGTTATGTTTTAAAAAAACAAAAAATCTCAATGCTATTGAAAAGAAGATAAGAAATAAATTTTGTGTTCACAAACTAAATTGCATACCATTATCACCCTTCAATTTCCAATACTTCTGACTCAATAAAATGAAAGAATCGAAAAAGGCAATTTAGAGTGTAAAAATTGCGTTTGATTTAAAAGAATGTATAAAAATTAGGGGAAGCTAAAAAGAAGAAATTGTTGACTAAATAAAAGAGTATTAGGAAACTAATCACCATAATAAAATGAAAAGAAAAAGTGATTTATTAGGGAATACTACATAGAAAACGGTCTGAAACATTAGAATTAGGACAGTAAAATAATGATAATGTAAAAAAAGTTTGTCAAGTCTCCTTAAAATATGATAAAATTTCATAACCAATCATATTTAAACCAAATCATTCACATAAAATTAATTTACTTAGAATTTTTCACTAGTTATTTGTGTAAGATCCTATTTTACTAACTTTATGACATGGTTGACTGCTGCTATGCATATCTTTTGTGTTTTTATCTTTATTTTTTAAGTGATTTAGGCACTGCTTTTAACTGTTAGTAATGTGGTGGTCCAGAAGTCATATGACACTGAAATCAAACAACCCCAAGCATCTCAATTGTTTCAAAATGACTCCAAATACGCTACTAGCTTACAAAACTACATTATTATAAAATGGGCCACTTGCTATCGTAACACTTAACATATCGATGGTGTCAGGCGAGAGTGTAACTGAGAAAAGGGCAAATGATTAAACAAATAAAAGATAACAATATTACATCATGAGCTAATTTATTATATCATTAAACCCCATGGTTTTCAAGAACTGTGCTATATTTCTTATTCTCGTGCCTATAATGGTTGTTGTTCTAATAGAGAAGCTTGCTGTTAATTTTTATGATACTTTTAGGCAATCTCTTACTTGTGTCCCTCCAACTAATTAGATCATTAACTAAACATATCGGGGCCTTGTCTTGCTTGTCATACAATGTTGTGCTTGACTCTACTAATCAGGCAGTCATTACTTCAAAACTATGAAATTATTAAGAGTTGAACTACCAAATGTTAACAGATTCACTATTTTACGAAATAAGATTTCACAATTAAAATTTGGAGGAACAAAATTGAAGAATTGGCAAATTTGAGGGACAAAAAGTGTAATTAAGCCAAAAAAGTGTTTTCAAAATAATCTATTTTTATTAAAATGCTCTTGATATATAGTAAAAATCAAAACAACATTTGAATTTATTGGAATAACATAATTTTCAAGACATGATAGTAAAAAGGTAAACAGTTTTTATATAAACTTAAGACTATAACCTAATATTTTTATTATTTTCAAAGTAAGTCAACCACAAATTTGAAAAAAAAATAATTTATTATATTTTCATAACCTCAGTGCCTCTTTAAACTTTGTAACTACGTCTTTAATCGTTTATGGACCCTTGATGCTAGTCCCATGAGCTAACTCATCTAAACTTTTCCATTTCAACAAAAAGTAATGTATGCTTCCAATCTAGTAACCCTTTCCATCCGAAAAGATATTTATATAATTAGTAAACCCCTCTTTTTAAATCTTATCTTATACCTTTATGAGTTTCTTTTTATGTCATTACAATATTATGCTTTTACAGTAACATTTAAAGATAGTTTATGTTATAATTTAATACACTTATTTCATATGATTTACAATATTGTTCATTATTTTTGTAATCTTTTGTTTACCAATCTAATATAATCAATTTCTATTTTTTTATTGTTGATGAACTTTTTAAAAAGCATTGTTTCAATGTTATTATCAATTTCATAACACGACAATCTCAGTGGTTTATATTATTCTATTATATATTTATTTTAATTTAACAATGTCTTGTTTGTTCTTCCTACAATAGAATCATATAAATATTTGAAAGTTCTATGCTAGTTTTTGTTATTCTTGATCAAAATTAATGTCATATTTATTTACTATTGAAATGTTATTTGATTAATGTTACTCTTATCCTTGCTTCATAAAGATTATCCAAATAAGTTTAAATATTTCTTATCAAGATGGTGGAGTTGATCTGTTTCCAAAAATATTTTTACTATGTATAGTAGCAAACTGTGTATCTATTAAAAAAACCTCGTAGAGCCCTGTAAATTTGATGATAAAAAAGGTTTCCGCAACCGGGATTCGAACCCAGAATTCATCATCAGAATTTACCTGGTGTGCTACTGCAGACATTTGGATATACATTGCTAGATAAATGTTATATATAAACGACATATCTGATCCCGTCCTTTGCTACTTTCTGATCTCTCTTATCGACTTTACGTTACATATCTACTAGTTTAATAAAATGTCACCATAAACCATTATTTTTTATTTACATGAAATTTCTTCTACATATTTGTATATATAAGACAATACTGGTTGCCTTTGTCTGACCTTACTTTCTATCCTATTTTTTTACTGTGTATCATTTTTGTTTTCCTTTCTAATGAAGTCAAAAAGACAACTAATGGTAGGAAGCAAAACACACTCTCATTTGATAGGAAAAGAAACTTGAAAACCATGTAGGAAGAAAAGAGTATGAAAAAATGGCTAATAAGAAAGTTTTTAACTCTAGTGCTTCCATAAAAATGAACGAAGAAAACCCAATGAAATAAAAATTTCAAATGTAGAAGACGAAGAAAGTTATGTTTTAAAAAAAAACAAAAAATCTCAATGCAACTAAAAAGAAGATAAGAAATAAATTACGTGTTCACAAACTAAATCACATACCATTATCCCCCTTCAATTTCCAATACTTCTGACTCAATAAAAGGAAACAACCGAAAAAGGATACTTAGAGTGGAAAAATTGTGTTTGATTTAAAAGAATGTATAAAAATAAGGGGAAGCTAAAAGGAAGAAACTGATGACCAAATAAAACATTATTAGGAAACTAATCACCATAATGAAATGAAAAGAGAAAGTGATTTATTAGGGAATACTGCACAGAAAGCGGTCTAAAACATTAGAATTAGGACAGTAAAACAATGATAATGTAAATAAAGTTTGTCAAATCTCTTCAAAATATGATAAATTTTCATAACCAATAATATTTATAACCAAATCATTCACATAAAATTAATTTACTTAGAAACTTTCACTAGTTCTTTGTGTAAGATCCTGTTTTACTAATTTTACGACATGGTTGACTTGAGTTATGCATATCTTTTATGTTTTTATCTTTATTTTTTAAATGATTTGGGCACCGCTTTTAACTGTTAGTAATGTGTGTGGTCTAGAAGTCATATGACGCTGAAATCAAACAACCCCAAGCATCTCACTTGTTTCAAAACGACTGCAAATACGCTAATAGCTTACAAAACTACATTATTATAAAATAGGCCACTTGCTACCGTAACACTTAACATATCGGTGGTGTCGGGCGAGAGTGTAATCGAGAAAAAGGAAAATGATTAAACAAATAAAAGATAACAATATTACATCATGAGCCAATTTATTATATCATTAAGTTACATTGTTTTCAAGATATGTACTATATTTCTTATTCTTGTGCCTATAATGGTTGTTGTTCTAATAGAGAAGCTTGCTGTTAATTTTTATGATACTTTTGGGCAATCACTTACTTGTGTCCCTCCAACTAATTAGATCATTAACTAAACATATTGGGGCCTTGTCTTGCTTGTCATACAAAGTTGTGTTTGACTCTACTAATCAGGCAGTCATTACTTCAAAACTATGAAATTATTAAGAGTTGAACTATCAGATGTTAACATATTCACTATTTTAGGGAATAAGATTTCACAATAAAAATTTGGAGGAACAAAATCAAAGAATTTACAAATTTGAGGGACAAAAAGTTTAATTAAGCCAAAAAAGTGTTTTCAAAATAATCCATTTTTATTAAAATGCTCTTGATATATAGTAAAAATAAAAACAACATTTGAATTTATTGCAATAACATAGTTTTAAAGACATGATAGTAAAAAAGTAAATAGTTTTCATATAAACTTAAGACTATAACATAATCTTTTTATTATTTTCAAAGTAAGTCAACCACAAATTTGAAAAAAACATAATTTATTATATTTTCATAACCTCAGTGCCTCTTTAAACTTTGTAACTATGTCTTTAATCATTTGTGGACCCTTGATGCTAGTCCCATAAGCTAACTCATCTAAACTTTTCCTTTTCGACAAAAAGTAATGTATACATCCAATCTAGTAACCCCTTCCAACCAAAAAGATATTTATATAATTAGTAAACCCCTGTTTTTAAATCTTATCTTATACCTTTATGAGTTTCTTTTTATGTCATTATAATATAATGCTTTTACAATAACATTGATGATAGTTTATGTTATAATTTAATCCACTCATTTCATATGATTTAGAATATTGTTCATTATTTTTGTAATCTATCGTTTTCCAATCTAATATAATCAAATTCTATTTTTTTTAATGTTGATGAACTTTTTAAAAAGCATCGTTTCAATGTTATTATCAATTTCATAATATGGCAATCTCAGTGGTTTATATTTTTCTATTATATATTTATTTTTGATTAACAATGTCTTGTTTGTTCTTCATCATCTTTAAATATTTTTTATATAATATCATTATAATTAATAATCTTTCAAAACATATTGTTATACCATATAAAGATACAATAGAATCATATAAATATTTGAAAGTTGCAGCTAGTTTTTGTTATTCTTGATCAAAATTAATGTGATATTTATTTATTATTGACATGTTATTTGATTAATGTTACTCTTATCTTTGCTTCATAAAGATTATCCATTTAAGTTTAACAAATTCTTATCAAGATGGTGGAGTTGTTTTGTTGCCAAAAATATTTTTACTATGTATAGCAGCAAACTGTGTATCTATTAAAAAAAAAACTTCGTAGAGTCCTGTAAATTTGATGATAAAAAAAGGTTTCCGCAGCCAGGATTCGAACTCGGAATTCATCATCAGAATTTACCTGGTGTGCTACTGCGGACATTTGGATATAGATTGCTGGATAAATGTTATATATAAACGACATCTCTGATCCCGTCCTTTGCTACTTTCTGATCTCTCTTATCGGCTTTACGTTACATATCTACTAGTTTAATAAAATGTCACCACAAACCATTATTTTTTATTTACATGAAATTTCTTCTACATATTTGTATATAAAAGACAATACTAGTTGCCTTTGTCTGACCTTACTTTCGATCCTATTTTTTTACTTCGTATTATCATTTTTTTTTCTTTCTAATGAAGACAAAAAGACAACTAATGGTAGGAAGCAAAACACACCCTCATTTGATTGGAAAAGAAACTTGAAAACCATGTAGGAAGAAAAGAGGATGAAAAAATGGCTAATAAGAAAGTTGTTAGTTCAAGTGCTTCCATAAAAATGAACGAAGAAAACCCAATGAAAATAAAAATTTCAAATGTAGAAGACGAAGAAAGTTATGTTTTAAAAAGAACAAAAAATCTCAATGCAACTGAAAAGAAGATAAGAAATAAATTACGTGTTCACAAACTAAATCGCATACCATAATCCCCCTTCAATTTCCAATACTTCTGACTCAATAAAAGGAAACAACCGAAAAAGGAACCTTAGAGTGGAAAAATTGTGTTTGATTTAAAAGACTGTATAATAATAAGGGGAAGCTAAAAGGAAGAAACTGATGACCTAATAAAAGAGTTTTAGGAAACTAATCACCATAATGAAATGAAAAGAAAAAGTGATTTTTAGGGAATACTGCATAGAAAACGGTCTAAAACATTAGAATTAGGACAGTAAAACAATGATAATGAAAATAAAGTTTGTCAAGTCTCTTCAAAATATGATAAATTTTCATAACCAATAATATTTATAACCAAATCATTCCCATAAAATTAATTTACTTAGAATTTTTCACTAGTTCTTTGTGTAAGATCCTATTTTACTAATTTTATGACATGGTTGACTTGTGCTATGCATGTCTTTTGTGTTTTTATCTTCTTTAAATGATTTTGGCATAGCTTTTAACTGTAAGTCATGTGTGTGGTTGAGAAGTCATATGACACCGAAATCAAACAACCCCAAGCATCTCAATAGTGTCAAAACGACTCCAAATACGCTAATAGCTTACAAAACTACATTATTATAAAATAGGCCACTTGCTAGCGTAACACTTAACATATCGGTGGTGTCGGGCGAGAGTGTAATCGAGAAAAAGGAAAATGATTAAACAAATAAAAGATAACAATATTACATCATGAGCCAATTTATTATATCATTAAGTTACATTGTTTTCAAGATATGTACTATATTTCTTATTCTTGTGCCTATAATGGTTGTTGTTCTAATAGAGAAGCTTGCTGTTAATTTTTATGATACTTTTGGGCAATCTCTTACTTGTGCCCCTCCAACTAATTAGATCATTAACTAAACATATTGGGGCCTTGTCTTGCTTGTCATATAAAGTTGTGGTTGACTCTACTAATCAGGCAGTCATTACTTCAAAACTATGAAATTATTAAGAGTTGAACTACCAAATGTTAACAGATTCACTATTTAAGGAATAAGATTTCACAATTAAAATTTGGAGGAACAAAATCAAAGAATTGGCAAATTTGAGGGACAAAAAGTGTAATTAAGCCAAAAAAGTGTTTTCAAAATAATCTATTTTTATTAAAATGCTCTTGATATATAGTAAAAATCAAAACAACATTTGAATTTATTGCAATAACATAGTTTTAAAGACATGATAGTAAAAAAGTAAATAGTTTTCATATAAACTTAATACTATAACATAATGTTTTTATTATTTTCAAAGTAAGTCAACCACAAATTTGAAAAAAAATAATTTATTATATTTGTATAACCTCAGTGCCTCTTTAAACTTTGTAACTGAGACACCCAAACCCCCAATTAAAATAGGGGAAAATTTTTCGCGTCTTTGAAAATATTAATAAATCCGATAATTAAAATGGTGAAGTATTTTTCACCAAACCCCTGGATCTAGAATGAACCACTCCCATATATGGAGATATGAGAGGGTGAAACAAAAATGTAAATCTTTCAATCAAAATCAGCGGAAGAATTGTCCAATTTGACTTAATCATTGGCTAATTGATTTTCAAGAGGAGGAGTTTCATAAAAATGTGAAATACACTTATATAATCTCAAGAGCCGAAATACTACTCCTCAATACTTCCAAATAATGTTCAAAGAAAGCAATAATGCATAGGAATAGAATTCTCTTAAAAATAAAATTTTAATGGAGCGCCAGGTGCCACTCGCTCAGGCGTGACTCAAGTCGCTTGAGCGAGCCAGCGTACCCACGCTTAAGCGAGCGCTGGACGACCTGGGTGAAAGAGAGAGGGAAATAAGTATCAGGGCTCGACTCGCTTGAGCGAGCCCTTCCTCGCTTGAGCGAGACACGAAGGAATGCTTGAGCGAAGGAAGCGAGACGCTTGAGCGAAGAGGGAGAGAAGCATCAGGGGTCAATCTCGCTTGAGCGGCCCAAGGCTCGCTTGAGCGAGATTGGTCCAGAAACGTTGGGAACTCTCTGGCCGATTTTCGCTTGGGCGAGGAACCACTCGCCTGGGCGAAAATCGTCCAGAATCACTTTTCCTTCTCCCTCGCTTGAGCGTGGCCCTTCACGCCTGGGCGACAATTGTCCAGAATCAAAACACTGATTCTGTGGCAATCTCGCTTGGGCGAAATGCAACTTCGCTTGAGCGAATTTGGGGCAGAAACGAATCCCCTGTTCCACAACAATCTCGCTCGGGCGAGATTATTACTCGCTTGAGCGAGTTCTGCAGAATCTCAACAGAAAATGAAAATCCTATTTAATTTAGCACATATATCATAAACCTCTTCTATCTTGGCCTATCCTAGGACCATATTTTACCACATTATGCATGCATTAAACCATATAATGTTACAATCCAATACTACATGATTCTTTCATGTAATTAAACACCAACCACATCATCATGCTAAGATTAATTCATGTATATAATTTACATTCAACCTCATTTTACAAAATCCACAAACTAGCATAAAACACAGCATCCTTTCATTGATCAAAGTCAAGCATTCAAATTCATTCTTTACATCTTTTGGGTCATGTAGGAAAATTGGCCTTACACAAACATGTCCAATTTTCTCCCATGACCTCCAAAATTATCAACACTACAAAATTGAGTACATAAACCTCATATACTCTACAAAATAGATTTCATGCCGGCCAAGGCTTACGCATTCCTATCCATATTTTACCTTCTTCATACTCGGCCTCCAAAAGTTGTAGGATTTAAGTCATACCTACATCAATTTTAAAAATGGCAACGGGGAGGTGAGTAACATAATCCAAATGAATCAAAGTCATACATTATGATGAAATACATGTATACTTGCACAATTAGCAATCATTACACCACATCATACATTATATGCAATACATCTTATAATTTCAAGTATACATGCACAATATCAATCATTTGGATTGCCAAACACACACATCGGGTTAGTATTCAACTCTTTCCCCTTTCAATTCTCATTCATCCGTTGCCACCAAGGGCTTTCACCTAGGCATATCTCCAGCTATATGCAAATGCTCTTAAAGCTAATGCATATGCACAAGAATTTCTTATCAAACAATGCGGATCCAACTGTGGGAAAAATACCATATTAATTCAATTGTGGGACAAGCATAGGTGTGCTACTATGCTCCTACTGCAGTAGAAAAATTGTGTACACATATATCTCAATTTTTAAGCATGCTTACATCATCATAATCTTTTACTGGTACCAAACCGCTATCGCCCATCTGTAGCACTAGTCACCCTGTGACTTGCGGATCAACATCGTGGCCTCAACTACCACAAGTGCTACGGGCCCCTCCCGAACACACATCGAGAGAGCCGTGTCCCGTCGGACACCGAGGTAAACTCGCTCACCATAGAGCCGCCCGCCCACTGGGCCTGCCACATAGGGTGCCTCGTCACCAAACTATGGACAGCTTCGTGACTCATACACCGAGTCATAGGGGAAAATCATAATACGCTCGTGCACTGAGCCGCCCTCCCACTGGGCCCACCTAGTGGAACCCCCTAATATTCCACATAGACAGCTATGATATGCCATGGGTGCAATGCAAATGCAAATCAAGTGCATCCTCACACTATGCATCCTAGATGCCACTCCACATTCAATCATTCACCATCACCACTTAGTGGATTTCAATATTCTCATCATTCTTATTCAATCCCAATTCTCTTTTAAACTTATTCTCATCAATAGTTAGTGGCACACACATTCCACAACTCATACACACATACTTGGGATATTCACATCACAATCTCAATTCACATATGGTTTCAAACCATCATCCTACTTCATTAATATGGTATCATCACATCATTAGTATTATCCCAAACACAATGCCACATAACAATCATCATTCTAAATGCATTCAAATCACACATATCCTATCATCCATTCAAACAATTATTAACATAATCACATATACATATTTCCACATCACCAATGGATGAAATCATGCATTTAGAAAAGTTACCCCCTCCTACCTCAAGTGAAGTAGTGATCAACGCGGTTCGATGGTCCCGCTTCGTCAATGGGGTCACTTCCTACATCATAATACATCATACAATCAATTTTCTACTTACTCATTAAGATTCAAATACTTAGATATCAATAAATACTTGCTATTTTTATTGTTATAACTCTCAAAACTCTTTTATTTCATTTTATCCACCATAACCACCATGGGTTAGGTGCTACCATTTATTATTATGCATTCAACAACCAAACCCTTTCATGGGTTTCTCCATTATCAACTTCCACCAACAAAATATCATCACCAATGACTCTTAAACATCATATCTCACATTTATCATCAACAATTAATACTCATCAACCTCCATTATGCATTTCTCTCAAATTCATGAAGTTAGGGTTTCATAAAATTTCCAACACCTTCATAAATATTCTTCTCTTTCCAATAATAAATACATCCACTTTATTACTTCTCAAAGAAACCTCATTCTCATACTAACCCACATTAAACTCTTGCATTAAATGCCTTAAATAAACATCCATTCACATGCTTGGTTCCCAAAACTCATATTATCATATAACCATGGCAAAAACCCAAGTAAATGGTGAGTATTCCTTACCTCACACCCAAAAACGAAAATGGGTTCAATAGGGGGAGAGGAAACTGCGAAAATGAGGAAGAGAAGGAGGAAGACAGCAGCTCCACAAGCCTCCTTCAAGCTCCACTTCAAACGAAATTAAGAAGGGATGGGAGGTGAGCTCAAACTTGCTAGGGTTTTGGATGAAGAAAGGAGAGGAATGGAGAAGATGATGAAGAGAAGAAGAAGAAAGTGAAGTGTAAATGTTCCACTCCTCCGGCACGCCAACGTGAATAGAAAGGAAGAATTGGGCTTTTGATTTATTTTAAATTCCCATTCATTAAAACTTTACCGTTTTATAACCAACAGGTTCTCAGTTCGGGCTCAATACATCGTCTGAAAATTATTTCGAATACATATTCGGATTCCCGATAATATTCTCTACAGCCCTGACCAATATCATCTCATTCCGAGATACTTGGTCCGACACCCATATCTCAACCGGGCTTAATTTCAGCTTAACCGGTCTCCAAAATTTACCAAAAATTCCCAAAATTATCAATTTAATTATTCTCAATAGTTTGGGACATTAAATACTCCATATACCAATTCCTAAAATTTATTCTGGTAATTAATTCTCTCATTTTAAAATTCAGGATGTTACAGTAACTATGTCTTTAATTGTTTGTGGACCCTTGATGCTAGTCCCATGAGCTAACTCATCTAAACTTTTCCATTTCAACAAAAAGTAATGTATGCATCCAATCTAGTAACCCCTTCCATCCGAAAAGATATTTATATAATTATGAAACCCCTCTTTTTAAATCTTATCTTATACCTTTATGAGTTTTTTTTTATGTCATTACAAGATTATGCTTTTATAGTAACATTTAAGATAGTTTATGTTATAATTTAATCCACTCATTTCATATGATTTACAATATTGTTCATTATTTTTGTAATCTTTTGTTTGCCAATCAAATATAATCAATTTTATTTTTTATTGGTGATGAACTTTTTAAAAAACATCGTTTCAATGTTATTATCAATTTCATAACATGGGAATCTCAGTGGTTTATATTATTCTATTATATATTTATTTTAGTTTAACAATGTCTTGTTTGTTCTTCATCATCTTTAAATACGTTTTATATAATATCATTATAATTAATAATCTTTCAAAACATATTTTTATATCATATAAAGATACAATAGAATCATATAAATATTTGAAAGTTCTATGCTAGTTTTTGTTATTCTTGATCAAAATTAATGTCATATTTATTTATTATTGAAATGTTATTTGATTAATGTTACTCTTATCCTTGCTTCATAAAGATTATCTAATTAAGTTTAACAAATTCTTATCAAGATGGTGGAGTTGATCTCTTGCCGAAAATATTTTTACTATGTATAACAGCAAATTATGTATTTATTAAAAAAACTTCGTAGAGCCCTGTAAATTTGATGATAAAAAATGTTTCCGCAGCCGGGATTCGAACTCGAAATTCATCATCAGAATTTACCTAGTGTGCTACTGCAGACATTTGGATATAGATTGCTGGATAAATGTTATATATAAACGACATCTCTGATCCCGTCCTTTACTACTTGCTGATCTCTCTTATCGGTTTTACGTTACATATCTACTAGTTTAATAAAATGTCACCGTAAACCATTATTTTTTATTTACTTGAAATTTCTTCTACATATTTGTATATATAAGACAATACTAGTCGCCTTTGTCTGACCTTACTTTCCATCCTATTTTTTTACTTTGTATCATTTTCGTTTTCCATTCTAATAATGCCAAAAAGACAACTAATGGTAGGAAGCAAAACACACCCTCATTTGATAGGAAAAGAAACTTGAAAACCATGTAGGAAAAAAGAGGATGAAAAAATGGCTAATAAGAAAGTTTTTAACTCTAGTGCTTCGATAAAAATGAACACAGAAAACCCAATGAAAATAAAAATTTCAAATGTTGAAGACGAAGAAAGTTATGTTTTAAAAAAAACAAAAAATCTCAATGCTATTGAAAAGAAGATAAGAAATAAATTTTGTGTTCACAAACTAAATTGCATACCATTATCCCCCTTCAATTTCCAATACTTCTGACTCAATAAAATGAAAGAATCGAAAAAGGAAATTTAGAGTGTAAAAATTGCGTTTGATTTAAAAGAATGTATAAAAATTAGGGGAAGCTAAAAAGAAGAAATTGATGACTAAATAAAAGAGTATTAGGAAACTAATCACCATAATAAAATGAAAAGAAAAAGTGATTTATTAGGGAATACTACATAGAAAACGGTCTGAAACATTAGAATTAGGACAGTAAAATAATGATAATGTAAAAAAAGTTTGTCAAGTCTCCTTAAAATATGATAAATTTTCATAACCAATCATATTTATACCAAATCATTCACATAAAATTAATTTACTTAGAATTTTTCACTAGTTCTTTGTGTAAGATCCTATTTTACTAACTTTATGACATGGTTGACTGCTGCTATGCATATCTTTTGTGTTTTTATCTTTATTTTTTAAGTGGTTTAGGCACTGCTTTTAACTGTTAGTAATGTGGTGGTCCAGAAGTCATATGACACTGAAATCAAACAACCCCAAGCATCTCAATTGTTTCAAAACGACTCCAAATACGCTACTAGCTTACAAAACTACATTATTATAAAATGGGCCACTTGCTATCGTAACACTTAACATATCGATGGTGTCAGGCGAGAGTGTAACTGAGAAAAGGGCAAATGATTAAACAAATAAAAGATAATAATATTACATCATGAGCTAATTTATTATATCATTAAACCCCATGGTTTTCAAGAACTGTGCTATATTTCTTATTCTCGTGCCTATAATGGTTGTTGTTCTAATAGAGAAGCTTGCTGTTAATTTTTATGATACTTTTAGGCAATCTCTTACTTGTGTCCCTCCAACTAATTAGATCATTAACTAAACATATTGGGGCCTTGTCTTGCTTGCCATACAATGTTGTGCTTGACTCTACTAATCAGGCAGTCATTACTTCAAAACTATGAAATTATTAAGAGTTGAACTACCAAATGTTAACAGATTCACTATTTTACGAAATAAGATTTCATAATTAAAATTTGGAGGAACAAAATTGAAGAATTGGCAAATTTGAGGGACAAAAAGTGTAATTAAGCCAAAAAAGTGTTTTCAAAATAATCTATTTTTATTAAAATACTCCTGATATATAGTAAAAATCAAAACAACATTTGAATTTATTGGAATAACATAATTTTCAAGACATGATAGTAAAAAAGTAAACAGTTTTTATATAAACTTAAGACTATAACCTAATATTTTTATTATTTTCAAAGTAAGTCAACCACAAATTTAAAAAAAAAAAATTTATTATATTTTCATAACCTCAGTGCCTCTTTAAACTTTGTAACTACGTCTTTAATCGTTTGTGGACCCTTGATGCTAGTCCCATGAGCTAACTCATCTAAACTTTTCCATTTCAACAAAAAGTAATGTATGCTTCCAATCTAGTAACCCCTTCCATCCGAAAAGATATTTATATAATTAGTAAACCCCTCTTTTTAAATCTTATCTTATACCTTTATGAGTTTCTTTTTATGTCATTACAATATTATGCTTTTACAGGAACATTTAAGATAGTTTATGTTATAATTTAATACTCTTATTTCATATGATTTACAATATTGTTCATTATTTTTGTAATCTTTTGTTTACCAATCTAATATAATCAATTTCTATTTTTTTATTGTTGATGAACTTTTTAAAAAGCATTGTTTCAATGTTATTATCAATTTCATAACACGACAATCTCAGTGGTTTATATTATTCTATTATATATTTATTTTAATTTAACAATGTCTTATTTGTTCTTCATACAATAGAATCATATAAATATTTGAAAGTTCTATGCTAGTTTTTGTTATTCTTGATCAAAATTAATGTCATATTTATTTACTATTGAAATGTTATTTGATTAATGTTACTCTTATCCTTGCTTCATAAAGATTATCCAAATAAGTTTAAATATTTCTTATCAAGATGGTGGAGTTGATCTGTTTCCAAAAATATTTTTACTATGTATAGTAGCAAACTGTGTATCTATTAAAAAAACCTCGTAGAGCCCTATAAATTTAATGATAAAAAAGGTTTCCGTAGCCCGGATTCGAACCCGGAATTCATCATCAGAATTTACCTGGTGTGCTACTGCAGACATTTGGATATAGATTGCTGGATAAATGTTATATATAAACGACATATCTGATCCCGTCCTTTGCTACTTTCTGATCTCTCTTATCGACTTTACGTTACATATCTACTAGTTTAATAAAATGTCACCATAAACCATTATTTTTTATTTACATCAAATTTCTTCTACATATTTGTATATATAAGACAATACTGGTTGCCTTTGTCTGACCTTACTTTCTATCCTATTTTTTTACTTTGTATCATTTTTGTTTTCCTTTCTAATGAAGTCAAAAAGACAACTAAAGGTAGGAAGCAAAATACACTCTCATTTGATAGGAAAAGAAACTTAAAAACCATGTAGGAAGAAAAGAGTATGAAAAAATGGCTAATAAGAAAGTTTTTAACTCTAGTGCTTCCATAAAAATGAACGAAGAAAACCCAATGAAAATAAAAATTTCAAATGTAGAAGACGAAGAAATTTATGTTTTAAAAAAAACAAAAAATCTTAATGCAGCTGAAAAGAAGATAAGGAATAACTTACATGTTCACAAACTAAATCGCATACCATTATCCCCCTTCAATTTCCAATACTTCTAACTCAATAAAAGGAAACAACCGAAAAAGGAAACTTAGAGTGGAAAAATTGTGTTTGATTTAAAAGAATGTTTAAACATAAGGGGAAGCTAAAAGGAAGAAACTGATGACCTAATAAAAGAGTATTAGCAAACTAATCACCATAATGAAATGAAAAGAGAAAGTGATTTATTAGGGAATACTGCATAGAAACGGTCTAAAACATTAGAATTAGGACAGTAAAACAATGATAATGAAAATAAAGTTTGTCAAGTCTCTTCAAAATATGATAAATTTTCATAACCAATAATATTTATCACCAAATTATTCACATAAAATTAATTTACTTAGAATTTTCACTAGTTCTTTGTGTAAGATCCTATTTTACTAATTTTACGACATGGTTGACTTGCGCTATGCATGTCTTTTATGTTTTTATCTTCTTTAAATGATTTTGGCATAGCTTTTAACTGTTAGTCATGTATGTGGACCAGAAGTCATATGACACCGAAATCAAACAACCCCAAGCATCTCAATAGTGTCAAAACGACTCTAAATACGCTAATAGGTTACAAAACTACATTATTATAACATGGGCCACATGCTACCGTAACACTTAAAATATCGGTGGTGCGGGCGAGAGTGTAACCGAGAAAAGGGGAAAATGATTAAACAAATAAAAGATAACAATATTACATCATGAGCCAATTTATTTTATCATTAAGTTACATTGTTTTCAAGATATGTACTATATTTCTTATTCTCGTGCCTATAATGGTTGTTGTTCTAATAGAGAAGCTTGCTGTTAATTTTTATGATACTTTTGGGCAATCTCTTATTTGTGTCCATCCAACTAATTAGATCATTAACTAAACATATTGGGGCTTGTCTTGCTTGTCATACAAAGTTATGGTTGACTATACTAATCAGGTAGTCATTACTTCAAAACTATGAAATTATTAAGAGTTGAACTACCAAATGTTAATAGATTCACTATTTTAGGGAATAAGATTTCACAATTAAAATTTGGAGGAACAAAATCAAAGAATTTACAAATTTGAGGGACAAAAAGTTTAATTAAGCCAAAAAACTGTTTTCAAAATAATCTATTTTTATTAAATTGCTCTTGATATATAGTAAAAATAAAAACAACATTTGAATTTATTACAATAACATAGTTTTAAAGACATGATAGTTAAAAAGTAAACAGTTTTCATCTAAGCTTAAGACAATAACATAATCTTTTTATTATTTTCAAAGTAAGCAACCACAAATTTGAAAAAAAAATAATTTATTATATTTTCATAACCTCAGTGCCTCTTTAAACTTTGTAACTATGTGTTTAATCATTTGTGGACCCTTGATGCTAGTACCATGAGCTAACTCATCTAAACTTTTCCATTTCAACAAAAAGTAATGTATACATCCAATCTAGTAACCCCTTCCATCCGAAAAGATATTTATATAATCAGTAAACCCCTCTATTTAAATCTTATCTTATGCCTTTATGAGTTTCGTTTTATGTCATTACAATATTATGCTTTTACAGTAACATTTAAGATAGTTTATGTTATAATTTAATCCACTCATTTCATATGATTTACAATATTGTTCATTATTTTTGTAATCTTTTTTTTGCCAATCTAATGTAATCAATTTCTATTTTTTATTGTGGATGAACTTTTTAAAAGAGCATCGTTTCAATCAATTTCATAATATGGCAATCTCAGTGGTTTATATTATTCTATTATATATTTATTTTAGTTTAACAATGTCTTGTTTGTTCTTCATCATCTTTAAATATTTTTTATATAATATCATTATAATTAATAATCTTTCAAAACATATTGTTATACCATATAAAGATACAACAGAATCATATAAATATTTGAAAGTTCTATGCTAGTTTTTGTTATTCTTGATCAAAATTAATGTCATATTTATTTATTATTGAAATGTTATTTGATTAATGTTACTCTTATCCTTGCTTCATAAAGATTATCCAATTAAGTTTAACAAATTCTTATCAAGATGGTGGAGTTAATTTGTTGCCGAAAATATTTTTACTATGTATAGTAGCAAACTGTGTATCTATTAAAAAAAGCTTCGTACAGCCCTGTAAATTTGATGATAAAAAAGGTTTCCGCAGCCGGGATTCGAACTCGGAATTCATCATCAGAATTTACCTGGTGTGCTACTGCAGACATTTGGATATAGATTGCTGGATAAATGTTATATATAAACGACATCTTTGATCCCGTCCTTTGCTACTTTCTGATCTCTCTTATCGGCTTTACGTTACATATCTACTAGTTTAATAAAATGTCACCATAAACCATTATTTTTTATTTACATGAAATTTCTTCTACATATTTGTATATATAAGACAATACTAGTTCCCTTTGTCTGACCTTGCTTTCCATCCTATTTTTTTACTTTGTATGATTTTTGTTTTCCTTTCTAATGAAGACAAAAAGACAACTAATGGTAGGAAGCAAAACACACCCTCATTTGATAGGAAAAGAAACTTGAAAACCATGTAGGAAGAAAAGAGGATGAAAAAATGGCTAATAAGAAAGTTTTTAACTCTAGTGCTTCCATAAAAATGAACGAAGGAAACCCATTAAAAATAAAAATTTCAAATATAGAAGATGAAGAAAGTTATGTTTAAAAAAAAACAAAAAATCTCAATGCAACTGAAAAGAAGATAAGAAATAAATTACGTGTTCACAAACTAAATCACATACCATTATCCCCCTTCAATTTCCAATACTTCAGACTCAATAAAAGGAAACAACCGAAAAAGGATACCTAGAGTGGAAAAATTGTGTTTGATTTAAAAGAATGTATAAAAATAAGGGGAAGCTAAAAGGAAGAAACTGATGACCAAATAAAACATTATTAGGAAACTAATCACCATAATGAAATGAAAAGAGAAAGTGATTTATTAGGGAATACTGCACAGAAAGCGGTCTAAAACATTAGAATTAGGACAGGAAAACAATGATAATGTAAATAAAGTTTGTCAAATCTCTTCAAAATATGATAAATTTTCATAACCAATAATATTTATAACCAAATCATTCACATAAAATTAATTTACTTAGAATTTTTCACTAGTTCTTTGTGTAAGATCCTGTTTTACTAATTTTACGACATGGTTGACTTGAGTTATGCATATCTTTTATGTTTTTATCTTTATTTTTTAAATGATTTGGGCACCGCTTTTAACTGTTAGTAATGTGTGTGGTCTAGAAGTCATATGACGCTGAAATCAAACAACCCCAAGCATCTCACTTATTTCAAAACGACTCCAAATATGCTAATAGCTTACAAAACTACATTATTATAAAATAGGCCACTTGCTACCGTAACACTTAACATATCCGTTGTGTCGGGCGAGAGTGTAACCGAGAAAAGAGAAAATGATTAAACAAATAAAAGATAACAATATTACATCATGAGCCAATTTATTATATCATTAAGTTACATTATTTTCAAGAACTGTCCTGTATTTCTTATTCTCGTGCCTATATTGATTGTTGTTCTAATAGAGAAGTTTGTTGTTAATTTTTATGATACTTTTGGGCAATCTCTTACTTGTGTCCCTCCAACTAATTAGATCATTAACTAAACATATTGGGGACTTGTCTTGCTTGTCATACAAAGTTGTGTTTGACTCTACTAATCAGGCAGTCATTACTTCAAAACTATGAAATTATTAAGAGTTGAACTATCAGATGTTAACATATTCACTATTTTAGGGAATAAGATTTCACAATAAAAATTTGGAGGAACAAAATCAAAGAATTGGAAAATTTGAGGGACAAAAAGTGTAATTAAGCCAAAAAAGTGTTTTCAAAATAATCTATTTTTATTAAAATGCTCTTGATATATAGTAAAAATCAAAACAACATTTGAATTTATTGCAATAACATAGTTTTAAAGACATGATAGTAAAAAAGTAAATAGTTTTCATATAAACTTAATACTATAACATAATGTTTTTATTATTTTCAAAGTAAGTCAACCACAAATTTGAAAAAAAAATAATTTATTATATTTGTATAACCTCAGTGCCTCTTTAAACTTTGTAACTATGTCTTTAATTATTTGTGGCCCTTGATGCTAGTCCCATGAGCTAACTCATCTAAACTTTTCCATTTCAACAAAAAGTAATGTATGCATCCATTCTAGTAACCCCTTCCATCCGAAAAGATATTTATATAATTATGAAACCCCTCTTTTTAAATCTTATCTTATACCTTTATGAGTTTCTTTTTATGTCATTACAAGATTATGCTTTTATAGTAACATTTAAGATAGTTTATGTTATAATTTAATCCACTCATTTCATATGATTTACAATATTGTTCATTATTTTTGTAATCTTTTGTTTGCCAATCAAATATAATCAATTTTATTTTTTATTGTTGATGAACTTTTTAAAAAACATCGTTTCAATGTTATTATCAATTTCATAACATGGGAATCTCAGTGGTTTATATTATTCTATTATATATTTATTTTAGTTTAACAATGTCTTGTTTGTTCTTCATCATCTTTAAATACTTTTTATATAATATCATTATAATTAATAATCTTTCAAAACATATTTTTATATCATATAAAGATACAATAGAATCATATAAATATTTGAAAGTTCTATGCCAGTTTTTGTTATTCTTGATCAAAATTAATGTCATATTTATTTATTATTGAAATGTTATTTGATTAATGTTACTCTTATCCTTGCTTCATAAAGATTATCTAATTAAGTTTAACAAATTCTTATCAAGATGGTGGAGTTGATCTCTTGCCGAAAATATTTTTACTATGTATAACAGCAAATTGTGTAGTTATTAAAAAAAACTTCGTAGAGCCCTGTAAATTTGATGATAAAAAAGGTTTCCGCAGCCGGGATTCGAACTCAGAATTCATCATCAGAATTTACCTAGTGTGCTACTGCAGACATTTGGATATAGATTGCTGGATAAATGTTATATATAAACGACATCTCTGATCCCGTCCTTTACTACTTGCTGATCTCTCTTATTGGTTTTACGTTACATATCTACTAGTTTAATAAAATGTCACCGTAAACCATTATTTTTTATTTACTTGAAATTTCTTCTACATATTTGTATATATAAGACAATACTAGTCGCCTTTGTCTGACCTTACTTTCCATCCTATTTTTTTACTTTGTATCATTTTCGTTTTCCATTCTAATAATGACAAAAAGACAACTAAAGGTAGGAAGCAAAACACACCCTCATTTGATAGGAAAAGAAACTTGAAAACCATGTAGGAAAAAAGAGGATGAAAAAATGGCTAATAAGAAAGTTTTTAACTCTAGTGCTTCCATAAAAATGAACACAGAAAACCCAATGAAAATAAAAATTTCAAATGTAGAAGACGAAGAAAGTTATGTTTTAAAAAAAACAAAAAATCTCAATGCTGTTGAAAAGAAGATAAGAAATAAATTTTGTGTTCACAAACTAAATTGCATACCATTATCCCCCTTCAATTTCCAATACTTCTGACTCAATAAAATGAAAGAATCGAAAAAGGAAATTTAGAGTGTAAAAATTGCGTTTGATTTAAAAGAATGTATAAAAATTAGGGGAAGCTAAAAAGAAGAAATTGATGACTAAATAAAAGAGTATTAGGAAACTAATCACCATAATAAAATGAAAAGAAAAAGTGATTTATTAGGGAATACTACATAGAAAATGGTCTGAAACATTAGAATTAGGACAGTAAAATAATGATAATGTAAAAAAAGTTTGTCAAGTCTCCTTAAAATATGATAAATTTTCATAACCAATCATATTTATACCAAATCATTCACATAAAATTAATTTACTTAGAATTTTTCACTAGTTCTTTGTGTAAGATCCTATTTTACTAACTTTATGACATGGTTGACTGCTGCTATGCATATCTTTTGTGTTTTTATCTTTATTTTTTAAGTGATTTAGGCACTGCTTTTAACTGTTAGTAATGTGGTGGTCCAGAAGTCATATGACACTGAAATCAAACAACCCCAAGCATCTCAATCGTTTCAAAACGACTCCAAATACGCTACTAGCTTACAAAACTACATTATTATAAAATGGGCCACTTGCTATCGTAACACTTAACTTATCGATGGTGTCAGGCGAGAATGTAACTGAGAAAAGGGCAAATGATTAAACAAATAAAAGATAATAATATTACATCATGAGCTAATTTATTATATCATTAAACCCCATGGTTTTCAAGAACTGTGCTATATTTCTTATTCTCGTGCCTATAATGGTTGTTGTTCTAATAGAGAAGCTTGCTGTTAATTTTTATGATACTTTTAGGCAATCTCTTACTTGTGTCCCTCCAACTAATTAGATCATTAACTAAACATATTGGGGCCTTGTCTTGCTTGTCATACAATGTTGTGCTTGACTCTACTAATCAGGCAGTCATTACTTCAAAACTATGAAATTATTAAGAGTTGAACTACCAAATGTTAACAGATTCACTATTTTACGAAATAAGATTTCACAATTAAAATTTGGAGGAACAAAATTGAAGAATTGGCAAATTTGAGGGACAAAAAGTGTAATTAAGCCAAAAAAGTGTTTTCAAAATAATCTATTTTTATTAAAAATGCTCCTTATATATAGTAAAAATCAAAACAACATTTGAATTTATTGGAATAACATAATTTTCAAGACATGATAGTAAAAAAGTAAACAGTTTTTATATAAACATAAGACTATAACCTAATATTTTTATTATTTTCAAAGTAAGTCAACCACAAATTTGAAAAAAAAAAATTATTATATTTTCATAACCTCAGTGCCTCTTTAAACTTTGTAACTACGTCTTTAATCGTTTCTGGACCCTTGATGCTAGTTCCATGAGCTAACTCATCTAAACTTTTCCATTTCAACAAAAAGTAATGTATGCTTCCAATCTAGTAACCCCTTCCATCCGAAAAGATATTTATATAATTAGTAAACCCCTCTTTTTAAATCTTATCTTATACCTTTATGGGTTTCTTTTTATGTCATTACAATATTATGCTTTTTACAGTAACATTTAAGATAGTTTATGTTATAATTTAATACTCTTATTTCATATGATTTACAATATTGTTCATTATTTTTGTAATCTTTTGTTTACCAATCTAATATAATCAATTTCTATTTTTTTATTGTTGATGAACTTTTTAAAAAGCATTGTTTCAATGTTATTATCAATTTCATAACACGGCAATCTCAGTGGTTTATATTATTCTATTATATATTTATTTTAATTTAACAATGTCTTGTTTGTTCTTCATACAATAGAATCATATAAATATTTGAAAGTTCTATGCTAGTTTTTGTTATTCTTGATCAAAATTAATGTCATATTTATTTACTATTGAAATGTTATTTGATTAATGATACTCTTATCCTTGCTTCATAAAGATTATCCAAATAAGTTTAAATATTTCTTATCAAGATGGTGGAGTTAATTTGTTGCCGAAAATATTTTTACTATGTATAGTAGCAAACTGTGTATCTATTAAAAAAAGCTTCGTACAGCCCTGTAAATTTGATGATAAAAAAGGTTTCCGCAGCCGGGATTCGAACTCGGAATTCATCATCAGAATTTACCTGGTGTGCTACTGCAGACATTTGGATATAGATTGCTGGATAAATGTTATATATAAACGACATCTTTGATCCCGTCCTTTGCTACTTTCTGATCTCTCTTATCGGCTTTACGTTACATATCTACTAGTTTAATAAAATGTCACCATAAACCATTATTTTTTATTTACATGAAATTTCTTCTACATATTTGTATATATAAGACAATACTAGTTCCCTTTGTCTGACCTTGCTTTCCATCCTATTTTTTTACTTTGTATGATTTTTGTTTTCCTTTCTAATGAAGACAAAAAGACAACTAATGGTAGGAAGCAAAACACACCCTCATTTGATAGGAAAAGAAACTTGAAAACCATGTAGGAAGAAAAGAGGATGAAAAAATGGCTAATAAGAAAGTTTTTAACTCTAGTGCTTCCATAAAAATGAACGAAGAAAACCCAATGAAAATAAAAATTTCAAATGTAGAAGACGAAGAAATTTATGTTTTAAAAAAAACAAAAAATCTTAATGCAGCTGAAAAGAAGATAAGAAATAACTTACATGTTCACAAACTAAATCGCATACCATTATCCCCCTTCAATTTCCAATACTTCTAACTCAATAAAAGGAAACAACCGAAAAAGGAAACTTAGAGTGGAAAAATTGTGTTTGATTTAAAAGAATGTTTAAACATAAGGGGAAGCTAAAAGGAAGAAACTGATGACCTAATAAAAGAGTATTAGGAAACTAATCACCATAATGAAATGAAAAGAGAAAGTGATTTATTAGGGAATACTGCATAGAAAACGGTCTAAAACATTAGAATTAGGACAGTAAAACAATGATAATGAAAATAAAGTTTGTCAAGTCTCTTCAAAATATGATAAATTTTCATAACCAATAATATTTATCACCAAATTATTCACATAAAATTAATTTACTTAGAATTTTTCACTAGTTCTTTGTGTAAGATCCTATTTTACTAATTTTACGACATGGTTGACTTGCGCTATGCATGTCTTTTGTGTTTTTATCTTCTTTAAATGATTTTGGCTTAGCTTTTAACTGTTAGTCATGTATGTGGACCAGAAGTCATATGACACCGAAATCAAACAACCCCAAGCATCTCAATAGTGTCAAAACGACTCTAAATACGCTAATAGCTTACAAAACTACATTATTATAAAATGGGCCACATGCTACCGTAACACTTAAAATATCGGTGGTGTCGGGCGAGAGTGTAACCGAGAAAAGGGAAAATGATTAAACAAATAAAAGATAACAATATTACATCATGAGCCAATTTATTTTATCATTAAGTTACATTGTTTTCAAGATATGTACTATATTTCTTATTCTCGTGCCTATAATGGTTGTTGTTCTAATAGAGAAGCTTGCTGTTAATTTTTATGATACTTTTGGGCAATCTCTTATTTGTGTCCCTCCAACTAATTAGATCATTAACTAAACATATTGGGGACTTGTCTTGCTTGTCATACAAAGTTATGGTTGACTATACTAATCAGGCAGTCATTACTTCAAAACTATGAAATTATTAAGAGTTGAACTACCAAATGTTAATAGATTCACTATTTTAGGGAATAAGATTTCACAATTAAAATTTGGAGGAACAAAATCAAAGAATTTACAAATTTGAGGGACAAAAAGTGTAATTAAGCCAAAAAAGTGTTTTCAAAATAATTTATTTTTATTAAATTGCTCTTGATATATAGTAAAAATAAAAACAACATTTGAATTTATTGCAATAACATAGTTTTAAAGACATGATAGTTAAAAAGTAAACAGTTTTCATCTAAGCTTAAGACAATAACATAATCTTTTTATTATTTTCAAAGTAAGCAACCACAAATTTGAAAAAAAAATAATTTATTATATTTTCATAACCTCAGTGCCTCTTTAAACTTTGTAACTATGTGTTTAATCGTTTGTGGACCCTTGATGCTTGTCCCATGAGCTAACTCATCAAAACTTTTCCATTTCAACAAAAAGTAATGTATACATCCAATCTAGTAACCCCTTCCATCCGAAAAGATATTTATATAATCAGTAAACCCCTCAATTTAAATCTTATCTTATGCCTTTATGAGTTTTGTTTTATGTCATTACAATATTATGCTTTTACAGTAACATTTAAGATAGTTTATGTTATAATTTAATCCACTCATTTCATATGATTTACAATATTGTTCATTATTTTTGAAATCTTTTGTTTGCCAATCTAATGTAATCAATTTCTATTTTTTATTGTGGATGAACTTTTTAAAGAGCATCGTTTCAATCAATTTCATAACATGGCAATGTCAGTGGTTTATATTATTCTATTATATATTTATTTTAGTTTAACAATGTCTTGTTTGTTCTTCATCATCTTTAAATATTTTTTATATAATATCATTATAATTAATAATCTTTCAAAACATATTGTTATACCATATAAAGATACAACAGAATCATATAAATATTTGAAAGTTCTATGCTAGTTTTTGTTATTCTTGATCAAAATTAATGTCATATTTATTTATTATTGAAATGTTATTTGATTAATGTTACTCTTATCCTTGCTTCATAAAGATTATCCAATTAAGTTTAACAAATTCTTATCAAGATGGTGGAGTTAATTTGTTGCCGAAAATATTTTTACTATGTATAGTAGCAAACTGTGTATCTATTAAAAAAAGCTTCGTACAGCCCTGTAAATTTGATGATAAAAAAGGTTTCCGCAGCCGGGATTCGAACTCGGAATTCATCATCAGAATTTACCTGGTGTGCTACTGCGGACATTTGGATATAGATTGCTGGATAAATGTTATATATAAACGACATCTTTATTCCCGTCCTTTGCTACTTTCTGATCTCTCTTATCGGCTTTACGTTACATATCTACTAGTTTAATAAAATGTCACCATAAACCATTATTTTTTATTTACATGAAATTTCTTCTACATATTTGTATATATAAGACAATACTAGTTGCCTTTGTCTGACCTTACTTTCCATCCTATTTTTTTACTTTGTATGATTTTGGTTTTCTTTTCTAATGAAGACAAAAAGACAACTAATTGTAGGAAGCAAAACACACCCTCATTTGATAGGAAAAGAAACTTGAAAACCATGTAGGAAGAAAGGAGGATGAAAAAATGGCTAATAAGAAAGTTTTTAACTCTAGTGCTTCCATAAAAATGAACGAAGGAAACCCATTAAAAATAAAAATTTCAAATATAGAAGATGAAGAAAGTTATGTTTAAAAAAAACAAAAAATCTCAATGCAACTGAAAAGAAGATAAGAAATAAATTACGTGTTCACAAACTAAATCGCTTACCATAATCCCCCTTCAATTTCCAATACTTCTGACTCAATAAAAGGAAACAACCGAAAAAGGAACCTTAGAGTGGAAAAATTGTGTTTGATTTAAAAGACTGTATAATAATAAGGGGAAGCTAAAAGGAAGAAACTGATGACCTAATAAAAGAGTTTTAGGAAACTAATCACCATAATGAAATGAAAAGAAAAAGTGATTTTTAGGGAATACAGCACAGAAAACGGTCTAAAACATTAGAATTAGGACAGTAAAACAATGATAATGAAAATAAAGTTTGTCAAGTCTCTTCAAAATATGATAAATTTTCATAACCAATAATATTTATAACGAAATCATTCCCATAAAATTAATTTACTTAGAATTTTTCACTAGTTCTTTGTGTAAGATCCTATTTTACTAATTTTATGACATGGTTGACTTGTGCTATGCATATCTTTTGTGTTTTTATCTTCTTTAAATGATTTTGGCATAGCTTTTAACTGTTAGTCATGTGTGTGGTTGAGAAGTCATATGACACCGAAATCAAACAACCCCAAGCATCTCAATAGTGTCAAAACGACTCTAAATACGCTAATAGCTTACAAAACTACATTATTATAAAATAGGCCACTTGCTACCGTAACACTTAACATATCGGTGGTGTCGGGCGAGAGTGTAATCGAGAAAAAGGAAAATGATTAAACAAATAAAAGATAACAATATTACATCATGAGCCAATTTATTATATCATTAAGTTACATTATTTTCAAGATATGTACTATATTTCTTATTCTTGTGCCTATAATGGTTGTTGTTCTAATAGAGAAGCTTGCTGTTAATTTTTATGATACTTTTGGGCAATCTCTTACTTGTGCCCCTCCAACTAATTAGATCATTAACTAAACATATTGGGGCCTTGTCTTGCTTGTCATACAAAGTTGTGGTTGACTCTACTAATCAGGCAGTCATTACTTCAAAACTATGAAATTATTAAGAGTTGAACTACCAAATGTTAACAGAGTCACTATTTAAGGAATAAGATTTCACAATTAAAATTTGGAGGAACAAAATCAAAGAATTGGCAAATTTGAGGGACAAAAAGTGTAATTAAGCCAAAAAAGTGTTTTCAAAATAATCTATTTTTATTAAAATGCTCTTGATATATAGTAAAAATCAAAACAACATTTGAATTTATTGCAATAACATAGTTTTAAAGACATGATAGTAAAAAAGTAAATAGTTTTCATATAAACTTAATACTATAACATAATGTTTTTATTATTTTCAAAGTAAGTCCACCACAAATTTGAAAAAAAAAATTTATTATATTTGCATAACCTCAGTGCCTCTTTAAACTTTGTAACTATGTCTTTAATTGTTTGTGGACCCTTGATGCTAGTCCCATGAGCTAACTCATCTAAACTTTTCCATTTCAACAAAAATTAATGTATGCATCCAATCTAGTAACCCCTTCCATCCGAAAAGATATTTATATAATTATGAAACCCCTCTTTTTAAATCTGATATTATACCTTTATGAGTTTCTTTTTATGTCATTACAAGATTATGCTTTTATAGTAACATTTAAGATAGTTTATGTTATAATTTAATCCACTCATTTCATATGATTTACAATATTGTTCATTATTTTTGTAATCTTTTGTTTGCCAATCAAATATAATCAATTTTATTTTTTATTGTTGATGAACTTTTTAAAAAACATCGTTTCAATGTTATTATCAATTTCATAACATGGGAATCTCAGTGGTTTATATTATTCTATTATATATTTATTTTAGTTTAACAATGTCTTGTTTGTTCTTCATCATCTTTAAATACTTTTTATATAATATCATTATAATTAATAATCTTTCAAAACATATTTTTATATCATATAAAGATACAATAGAATCATATAAATATTTGAAAGTTCTATGCTAGTTTTTGTTATTCTTGATCAAAATTAATGTCATATTTATTTATTATTGAAATGTTATTTGTTTAATGTTACTCTTATCCTTGCTTCATAAAGATTATCTAATTAAGTTTAACAAATTCTTATCAAGATGGTGGAGTTGATCTCTTGCCGAAAATATTTTTACTATGTATAACAGCAAATTGTGTATTTATTAAAAAAAACTTCGTAGATCCCTGTAAATTTGATGATAAAAAAGGTTTCCGCAGCCGAGATTCGAACTCGGAATTCATCATCAGAATTTACCTAGTGTGCTACTGCAGACATTTGGATATAGATTGCTGGATAAATGCTATATATAAACGACATCTCTGATCCCGTCCTTTACTACTTGCTGATCTCTCTTATCGGTTTTACGTTACATATCTACTAGTTTAATAAAATGTCACCGTAAACCACTATTTTTTATTTACTTGAAATTTCTTCTACATATTTGTATATATAAGACAATACTAGTTGCCTTTGTCTGACCTTACTTTCCATCCTATTTTTTACTTTGTATCATTTTCGTTTTCCTTTCTAATGAAGACAAAAAGACAACTAATGGTAGGAAGCAAAACACACCCTCATTTGATAGGAAAAGAAACTTGAAAACCATGTAGGAAGAAAAGAGGATGAGAAAATGGCTAATAAGAAAGTTTTTAACTCTAGTGCTTCCATAAAAATGAACGAAGAAAACCCAATGAAAATAAAAATTTCAAATGTAGAAGACGAAGAAAGTTATGTTTTAAAAAATAACAAAAAATCTCAAAGCAACTGAAAAGAAGATAAGAAATAAATTACGTGTTCACAAACTAAATCGTATACCGTTATCCCCCTTCAATTTCCAATACTTCGGACTCAATAAAAGGAAACAACCGAAAAAGGAAACTTAGAGTGGAAAAATTGTGTTTGACATAAAAGACTGTATAAAAATAAAGGGAAGCTAAAAGGAAGAAACTGATGACCTAATAAAAGAGTATTAGGAAACTAATCACCATAATGAAATGAAAAGAGAAAGTGATTTATTAGGGAATACTGCACATAAACGGTCTAAAACATTAGAATTAGGACAGTAAAACAATCATAATGAAAATAAAGTTTGTCAAGTCTATGCAAAATATGATAAATTTTCTTAACCAATAATATTTATAACCAAATCATTCACATAAAATTAATTTACTTAGAATTTTTCACTAGATCTTTGTGTAAGATCCTATTTTACTAATTTTACGACATGGTTGACTTGAGTTATGCATATATTTTATGTTTTTATCTTTATTTTCTAAATGATTTGGGCACCGCTTTTAACTGTTAGTAATGTGTGTGGTCTAGAAGTCATATGACACTGAAATCAAACAACCCCAAGCATCTCAATAGTTTTAAAACGACTCCAAATACGCTAATAGCTTACAAAACTACATTATTGTAAAATAGGCCACTTGCTACCGTAACACTCAACATATCGGGTGTCGGGCGAGAGTGTAACCGAGAAAAGGGCAAATGATTAAACAAATAAAAGATAACAATATTACACCATGAGCCAATTTATTATATCATTCAGTTACATTGTTTTCAAGAAGTGTCCTATATTTCTTATTCTCGTGCCTATAATGATTGTTGTTCTAATAGAGAAGTTTGCTGTTAATTTTTATGATACTTTTGGGTAATCTCTTACTTGTGTCCCTACAACTAATTAGATCATTAACTAAATATATTTGGGCCTTGTCTTGCTTGTCATACAAAGTTGTGTTTGACTCTTCTAATAAGGCAGTCATTACTTTAAAACTATGAAATTATTAAGAGTTGAACTATCAAATGTTAACAGATTCACTATTTTAGGGAATAAGATTTCACAATTAAAATTTGGAGGAACAAAATCAAAAAATTCAAAAATTTGAGGGACAAAAAGTGTAATTAAGCCAAAAAAGTGTTTTCAAAATAATCTATTTTTATTAAAATGCTCTTGATATATAGTAAAAATAAAAACAACATTGGAATTTATTGCAATAACATAGTTTTAAAGACATGATAGTAAAAAAGTAAACAGTTTTCATATAAACTTAAGACTATAACATAATCTTATTATTATTTTCAAAGTAAGTCAACCACAAATTTGAAAAAAAATTAATTTATTATATTTTCATAACCTCAGTGCCTCTTTAAACTTTGTAACTATGTCTTTAATCGTTTGTGGACCCTTAATGCTAGTCCCATGAACTAACTCATCTAAACTTTTTCTTTTCGACAAAAAGTAATGTATACATCCAATCTAGTAACCCCTTCCAACCAAAAAGATATTTATATAATTAGTAAACCCCTCTTTTTAAATCTTATCTTATACCTTTATGAGTTTTTTTTTTATGTCATTACAATATTATGCTTTTACAATAACATTTATGATAGTTTATGTTATAATTTAATCCACTCATTTCATATGATTTACAATATTGTTCATTATTTTTGTAATCTTTTGTTTTCCAATCTAATATAATCAAATTCTATTTTTTTATTGTTGATGAACTTTTTAAAAAGCATCGTGGCAATGTTATTATCAATTTCATAACATCGCAATCTCAGTGGGTTATATTATTCTATTATATATTTTTTTCGATTAACAATGTCTTGTTTGTTCTTCATCATCTTTAAATATTTTTTATATAATATCATTATAATTAATAATCTTTCAAAACATATTGTTATCCATTTAAGTTTAACAAATTCTTATCAAGATGGTGGAGTTGATTTGTTGTCAAAAATATTTTTACTATGTATAGCAGCAAACTGTGTATCTATTAAAAAAACTTCGTAGAGCCTTGTAAATTTGATGATAAAAAAGGTTTCCGCAGCCGGGATTCGAACCGGGAATTCATCATCAGAATTTACCTGGTGTGCTACTACGGACATTTGGATATAGATTGCTGGATAAAAGTTATATATAAACGACATCTCTGATCTCGTCCTTTGCTACTTTCTGATCTCTCTTATCGACTTTACGTTACATATCTACTAGTTTAATAAAATGTCACCATAAACCATTATTTTTTATTTATATGAAATTTCTTCTACATATTTCATATATAAGACAATACTAGTTACCTTTCCATCCTATTTTTTTACTTCGTATTATTTTCGTTTTCCTTTCTAATGAAAACAAAAAGACAATTAATGGTAGGAAGCAAAACACACCCTCATTTGATAGGAAAAGAAACTTGAAAACCATGTAGGAAGAAAAGAGGATGAAAAATGGCTAATAAGAAAGTTTTTAACTCTAGTGCTTGCACAAAAATGTATGTAGAAAACCCCATGAAAATAAAAATTTCAAATTTAGAAGACGAAGAAAGTTATGTTTTAATAAAAATAAAAAACCTCAATGCAACTAAATTGAAGATAAGAAATAAATTACATGTTCATAAACTAAATCGCATACCATTAACCCCCTTCAATTTCCAATACTTCTGACTAAATAAAAGGAAACCTAGAGTGGAAAAATTGCGTTTGATTTAAAAGAATGTATAAAAATAAGGGAAAGCTCAAAAGAAGAAACCGATAACCAAATAAAAGAGTATTAGCAAACTAATCACCATAAAGAAATGAAAAGAGGAAGTCATTTATTAGGGAATACTGCACAGAAAACGGTCTAAAACATTAGAATAAGGACATTAAACCAATGATAATGTAAATAAAGTTTGTCAGGTCTCCTCAAAATTTGATAAATTTTTATAACAAATAATATTTATAACCAAATCATTCACATAAAATTAATTTACTTGGAATTTTTCACTAGTTCTTTGTGTAAGATCCTATTTTACTAATTTTACGACATGGTTGACTTGTGCTATATATATTGTGTTTTTATCTTTATTTTTAAATGATTTGGGCACCGCTTTTAACTGTTAGTAATGTGTGTGTTCCAGAAGTCATATGACACCGAAAACAAACAACCCCAAGCATCTCAATAGTTTCAAAACGACTTCAAATACACTAATAGCGTACATAACTACATTATTATAAAATGCGCCACTTGCTACCGTAACACTTAACATATCGGTGGTGCCAGGCGAGAGTGTAATTGAGAAAAGGGTAAATGATTAAACAAATAAAAGATAACAATATTACATCATGAGCCAATTTATTATATCATTAAGTTACATGGTTTTCAAGAACTGTACTATATTTCTTATTCTCGTGCCTATAATGGTTGTTGTTCTAATAGAGAAGCTTGCTGTTAATTTTTATGATACTTTTGGGTAATCTCTTACTTGTGTCCCTCCAACTAATTAGATCATTAACTGAACATATTGGGGCCTTGTCTTGCTTGTCATATAAAGTTGTGGTTGACTCTACTAATCAGGCAGTGATTACTTCAAAACTATGAAATTATTAAGAGTTGAACTACCAAATGTTAACAGATTCACTATTTTAGGGAATAAGATTTCACAATTAAAATTTGGAGGAACAAAATCAAATAATTGGCAAATTTGAGGGACAAAAAGTTTAATTAAGCCAAAAAAGTGTTTTCAAAATAATCTATTTTTATTAAAATGCTCTTGATATAAAGTGTTTTCAAAATAATCTAGTTTTAAAGACATGATAGTAAAAAAGTAAACAGTTTTCATCTAAACTTAAGACTATAACATAATCCTTTTATTATTTTCAAAATAAGTCAAACACAAATTTGAAAAACAATTAATTTATTATATTTTCGTAACCTCAGTGCCTCTTTAAACTTTGTAACTATATCTTTAATCGTTTGTTGGCCCTTGATGCTGGTCCCATGAGCTAACTCACCTAAACTTTTCCTTTTCGACAAAAAGTAATGTATACATCCAATCTAGTAAACCCTTCCATCCGAAAAGATATTTATATAATCAGTAAACGCCTCTTTCTAAATCTTATCTTATACCTTTATAAGTTTCTTTTTATGTCATTACAATATTATGCTTTTACAATAACATTTCAGATAGTTTATGTTATAATTTAATCCACTCATTTCATATGATTTACAATATTGTTCATTATTTTTGTAATCTTTTGTTTGCCAATCTAATATAATCAAATTCTATTTTTTATTGTTGATGAACTTTTTAAAAAGCATCGTTTCAATGTTATTATCAATTTTATAACATGGAAATCTCAGTGGTTTATATTATTCTATTATATATTTATTTTAGTTTAACAATGTATTGTTTGTTCTTCATCATCTTTAAATATTTTTTATATAATATCATTATAATTAATAATCTTTCAAAACATATTGTTATACCATATAAAGATACAATAGAATCATATAAATATTTGAAAGTTCTATGCTAGTTTTTGTTATTCTTGATCAAAATTAATGTGATATTCATTTATTATTGACATGTTATTTGATTAATGTTACTCTTATCCTTGCTTCATAAAGATTATCCATTTAAGTTTAACAAATTCTTATCAAGATGGTGGAGTTGATTTGTTGCCAAAAATATTTTTAGGGAATAATATTTCATAATTAAAATTTGGAGGAACAAAATCAAAGAATTGGCCAATTTGAGGGACAAAAAGTGTAATTAAGCCAAAAAAGTGTTTTCAAAATAATCTATTTTTGTTAAAATGCTCTAGATATATAGTAAAAATCAAAACAACATTTGAATTTATTGCAATAACATAGTTTTAAAGACACGATAGTAAAAAAGTAAACAGTTTTCATATAAAATTAAGACTATAACATCATATTTTTATTATTTTCAAAGTAAGTCAACCACAAATTTGAAAAGAAAAATAATTTATTATATTTTCATAACCTCAGTGCCTCTTTAAACTTTGTAACTATGTCTTTAATCGTTTGTGGACCCTTAATGCTAGTCCCATGAGCTAACTCATCTAAACTTTTTCTTTTCGACAAAAAGTAATGTATACATCCAATCTAGTAACCCCTTCCAACCAAAAAGATGTTTATATAATTAGTAAACCCCTCTTTTTAAATCTTATCTTATGCCTTTATGAGTTTCTTTTTATGTCATTGCAATATTATGCTTTTACAGTAACATTTAAGATAGTTTATGTTATAATTTAATCCACTCATTTCATATGATTTACAATATTATTCATTATTTTTGTAATCTTTTGTTTTCCAATCTAATATAATCAATTTCTATTTTTTTATTGTTGATGAACTTTTTAAAAAGCATCGTTTCAATGTTATTATCAATTTCATCACATGGCAATCTCAGTGGTTTATATTATTCTATTATATATTTATTTTCAATTAACAATGCATTGTTTGTTCTTCATCATCTTTAAATATTTTTTATATAATATCATTATAATTAATAATCTTTCAAAACATATTGTTATACCATATAAAGATAAAATAGAATCATATGAATATTTGAAAGTTGTAGCTAGTTTTTGTTATTCTTGATCAAAATTAATGTGATATTTATTTATTATTGACATGTTATTTGATTAATGTTACTCTTATCCTTGCTTCATAAAGATTATCCATTTAAGTTTAACAAATTCTTATCAAGATGGTGGAGTTGATTTGTTGCCAAAAATATTTTTACTATGTATAGCAGCAAACTGTGTGTCTATTAAAAAAACTTCGTAGAGCCTTTTAAATTTGATGATAAAAAAGGTTTCCGCAGCCGGGATTCGAACCCGGAATTCCTCATCAGAATTTACCTGGTGTGCTACTGCGGACATTTGGATATAGATTGCTGGATAAAAGTTATATATAAACGACATCTCTGATCCCGTCCTTTGCTACTTTCTGATTTCTCTTATCGGCTTTACGTTACATATCTACTAGTTTAATAAAATGTCACCATAAACCATTATTTTATATTTATATGAAATTTCTTCTACATATTTGTATATATAAGACAATACTAGTTGCCTTTGTCTGACCTTACTTTCCATCCTATTTTTTTAATTTGTATCATTTTTTTCTTTCTAATGAAGACAAAAAGACAACTAATGGTAGGAAGCAAAACACACCCTCATTTGATAGGAAAAGAAACTTGAAAACCATGTAGGAAGAAAAGAGGATGAAAAAATGGCTAATAAGAAAGTTTTTAACTCTAGTGCTTCCATAAAAATGAACGAAGAAAACCCAATGAAAATAAAAATGTCAATTGTAAAAGATGAAGAAAGTTATATTTTAAAAAAAACAAAAAATCTCAATGCAACTGAAAAGAAGATAAGAAATTAATTACGTGTTCACAAACTAAATCGCATACCATTATCCCCCTTCAATTTCCAATACTTCTGACTCAATAAAAGGAAACAACCGAAAAAGGAAACTTAGAGTGGAAAAATTGTGTTTGATTTAAAAGACTGTATAAAAATAAGGGGAAGCTAAAAGGAAGAAACTGATGACCTAATAAAAGAGTATTAGGAAACTAAACACCATAATGAAATGAAAAGAGAAAGTGATTTATTAGGGAATACTGCACAGAAAACGGTCTAAAACATTAGAATTAGGACAGTAAAATAATCATAATGAAAATAAAGTTTGTCAAGTCTCTGCAAAATATGATAAATTTTCATAACCAATAATATTTATAACCAAATCATTCACATAAAAGTAATTTTCTTAGAATTTTTCACTAGTTCTTTGTGTAAGATCCTATTTTACTAATTTTACGACATGGTTGACTTGTGCTATATATATTGTGTTTTTATCTTTATTTTTAAATGATTTGGGCACCGCTTTTAACTGTTAGTAATGTGTGTGTTCCAGAAGTCATATGACACCGAAATCAAACAACCCCAAGCATCTCAATAGTTTCAAAACGACTTCAAATACACTAATAGCTTACATAACTACATTATTATAAAATGCGCCACTTTCTACCGTAACACTTAACATATCGGTGGTGCTAAGCGAGAGTGTAATTGAGAAAAGGGTAAATGATTAAACAAATAAAAGATAACAATATTACATCATGAGCCAATTTATTATATCATTAAGTTACATGGTTTTCAAGAACTGTACTATATTTCTTATTCTCGTGCCTATAATGGTTGTTCTTCTAATAGAGAAGCTTGCTGTTAATTTTTATGATACTTTTGGGAAATCTCTTACTTGTATCCTTCCAACTAATTAGATCATTAACTAAACATATTGGGGCCTTGTGTTGCTTGTCATACAAAGTTGTGTTGACTCTACTAATCAGGCAGTCATTACTTCAAAACTATGAAATTATTAAGAGTTGAACTACCAAATGTTAACAGATTCACTATTTTAGGGAATAAGATATCACAATTAAAATTTGGAGGAGAAAAATCAAAGAATTGACAAATTTGAGGGATAAAAAGTCTAATTAAGCCAAAAAAGTATTTTCAAAATAATCTATTTTTATTAAAATGCTCTTGATATATAATCAAAATCAAAACAACATTTGAATTTATTGCAATAACATAGTTTGAAAGACATGATAGTAAAAAAGTAAACAGTTTTCATATAAACTTAAGACTATAACATAATATTTTTATTTATTTTCAAAGTAAGTCAACCACAAATTTGAAAAAAAAAATTTATTATATTTTCATAACCTTAGTGCCTCTTTAAACTTTGTAACTATGTCTTTAATCATTTGTTGACCCTTCATGCTAGTCTCATGAGCTAACTCATCTAAACTTTTCCTTTTCAATAAAAGGTAAGGTATACATCCAATCTAGTAGCCCCTTCCATCTGTAAAGATATTTATATAATTAGTAAACCCCTCTTTTTAAATCTTATCTTATGCCTTTATGAGTTTCTTTTTATTGCATTACAATATTATGCTTTTACAGTAACATTTAAGATAGTTTATGTTATAATTTAATCCACTCATTTCATATGATTTAAAATATTGTTCATTATTTTTGTAATCTTTTGTTTTCCAATCTAATATAATCAATTTCTATTTTTTTTATTGTTGATGAACTTTTTAAAAAGCATCATTTCAATGTTATTATCAATTTCATAACATGGCAATCTCAGTGGTTTATATTATTCTATTATATATTTATTTTAGTTTAACAATGTCTTGTTTGTTCTTTATCATCTTTAAATATTTTTATATAATATCATTATAATTAATAATCTTTCAAAACATATTGTTATACCATATGAAGATACAATAGAATAATATTAATATTTGAAAGTTCTATGCTAGTTTTTGTTATTCTTGATCAAAATTAATGTCATACTTATTTATTATTGAAATGTTATTTGATTAATGTTACTCTTATCCTTGCTTCATAAAGATTATCCAATTAAGTTTAACAAATTCTTATCAAGATGGTGGAGTTGATTTGTTGCCGAAAATATTTTTACTATGTATAACAGCAAATTGTGTATCTATTAAAAAAAACTTCGTAGAGCCCTGTAAATTTGATGATAAAAAAGGTTTCCGTAGTTGGGATTCAAACCCAGAATACATCATTAGAATTTACCTAGTGTGCTACTACGAACATTTGGATATAGATTGCTGGATAAATGTTATATATAAACGACATCTCTGATCCTGTCCTTTGCTACTTTCTGATATCTCTTATCGGCTTTACGTTACATATCTACTAGTTTAATAAAATGTCACTGTAAACCATTATTTTTTATTTACATGAAATTTCTCCTACATATTTGTATATATAAGACAATACTAGTTGCCTTTGTCTGACCTTATTACTTTCCATCCTATTTTTTTACTTTGTATCATTTTCGTTTTCCATTCTAATGAAGACAAAAAGACAACTAATTGTAGGAAGCAAAACACACCCTCATTTGATAGGAAAAGAAACTTGAAAACCATGTAGGAAGAAAAGAGGATGAAAAAATGGCTAATAAGAAAGTTTTTAACTCTAGTGCTTCCATAAAAATGAACGAAGAAAACCCAATGAAAATAAAAATGTCAAATGTAAAAGATGAAGAAAGTTATGTTTTAAAAAAAACAAAAAATCTCAATGCAACTGAAAAGAAGATAAGAAATAAATTACGTGTTCACAAACTAAATCGCATACCATTATCCCCCTTCAATTTCCAATACTTCTGACTCAATAAAAGGAAACAACCGAAAAAGGAAACTTAGAGTGGAAAAATTGTGTTTGATTTAAAAGAATGTAGAAAAATAAGGGGAAGCTAAAAGGAAGAAACTGATGACCAAATAAAAGAATATTAGGAAACTAATCACCATAATCAAATGAAAAGAGAAAGTGATTTATTAGGGAATACTGCACAGAAAACGGTTTAAAACATTTGAATTAGGAGAGTAAAACAATGATAATGTAAATAAAGTTTGTCAAGTCTCTTCGAAATATGATAAATTTTCATAACCAATAATATTTATAACCAAATCATTCACATAAAATTAATTTACTTAGAATTTTTCACTAGTTCTTTTTGTAAGATCCTATTTTACTAATTTACTTAGAATTTTTCACTAGTTCTTTGTGTATGATCCTATTTTAATAATATTTATAACCATATCTTTTCTGTTTTTATCTTTATTTTTTAAATGATTTTGGCACAGCTTTTAACTGTTAGTAATGTGTGTGGTCTAGAAGTCATATGACACCGAAAACAAACAACCCCAAGCATCTCAATAGTTTTAAAACGACTCTAAATACAGTAATAGCTTACAAAACTACATTATTATAAAACGGGCCACTTGCTACCGTAACACTTAACATATCGGTGGTGCCAGGTGATAGTGTAATTGAAAAAATGGTAAATGATTAAACAAATAAAAGATAACAATATTACATCATGAGCCAATTTATTATATCATTAAGTTACATGGTTTTCAAGAACAGTACTATATTTCTTATTCTCGTGCCTATAATGGTTGTTGTTCTAATAGAGAAGTTTGCTGTTAATTTTTATGATACTTTTGGTCAATCTCTTACTTGTGTCCCTCCAACTAATTAGATCATTAACTAAACATATTGGGGCCTTGTCTTGCTTGTCATACAAAGTTGTGTTTGACTCTACTAATCAGGCAGTCATTACTTTAAAACTATGAAATTATTAAGAGTTGAACTACCAAATGTTAACAGATTCACTATTTTAGGGATTAAGATTTCACAATTGAAATTTGGAGGAGAAAGATCAAAGAATTGACAAATTTGAGGGCTAAAAAGTCTAATTAAGCCAAAAAAGTGTTTTCAAAATAATCTATTTTTATTAAAATGCTCTTGATATATAATCAAAATCCAAACAACATTTGAATTTATTGCAATAACATAGTGTGAAAGACATGATAGTAAAAAAGTTAGCAGTTTTCATATAAACTTAAGACTATAACATAATCTTTTTATTATTTTCAAAGTAAGTCAACCACAAATTTGAATAAAAAATAATTTATTATATTTTCATAACCTCGATGCCTCTTTAAACTTTGTAACTATGTCTTTAATCGTTTGTGGACCCTTGATGCTGGTCCCATGAGCTAACTCATCTAAACTTTTCTATTTCAACAAAAAGTAATGTATACATCCAATCTAGTAACCTTTTCCATCCGAAAAGATATTTATATAATCAGTAAACCCCTCTTTTTAAATCTTATCTTATACCTTTATGAGTTTCTTTTTATGTCATTACAATATTATGCTTTTACAGTATCATTTAAGATAGTTTATGTTATAATTTAATCCACTCATTTCATATGATTTACAATATTGTTCATTATTTTTGTAATCTTTTGTTTTCCAATCTAATATAATCAATTTCTATTTTTTGTTATTATGAACTTTTTAAGAAGCATCGTTTCAATGTTATTATCAATTTCATCACATGGCAATCTCAGTGGTTTATATTATTCTATTATATATTTATTTTCGATTAACAATGTCTTGTTTGTTCTTCATCATCGTTAAATTCTTTTTCTATAATATCATTATAATTAATAATCTTTCAAAACATATTGTTATACCATATAAAGATACAATAGAATCATATAAATATTTGAAAGTTCTATGCTAGTTTTTGTTATTCTTGATCAAAATTAATGTGATATTCATTTATTATTGAAATGTTATTTGATTAATGTTACTTTTATCCTTGCTTCATAAACATTATCCAATTAAGTTTAACAAATTCTTATCAAGATGGTGGATTTGATTTGTTGCCGAAAATATTTTTACTATGTATAGCAGCAAACTGTGTATCTATTAAAAAAAACTTCATAGAGTCCTGTAAATTTGATGATAAAAAAGGTTTCCACAGACGGGATTCGAACCCGGAATTCATCATCAGAATTTCCCTGGTGTGCTACGGCGGACATTTGGATATAGATTGCTGGATAAATGTTATAAATAAACGACATCTCTGATCCCGTCCTTTGCTACTTTCTGATCTCTCTTATCGGCTTTATGTTACATATCTACTAGTTTAATAAAATGTCACCATAAACCATTATTTTTTATTTACTTGAAATTTCTTCTACATATTTGTATATATAAGACAATACTAGTTGCCTTTGTCTGACCTTACTTTCCATCCTATTTTTTACTTTGTATCATTTTTGTTTTCCTTTCTAATGAAGACAAAAAGACAACTAATGGTAGGAAGCAAAACACACCCTCATTTGATAGGAAAAGAAACTTGAAAACCATGTAGGAAGAAAAGAGGATGAGAAAATGGCTAATAAGAAAGTTTTTAACTCTAGTGCTTCCATAAAAATGAACGAAGAAAACCCAATGAAAATAAAAATTTCAAATGTAGAAGACGAAGAAAGTTATGTTTTAAAAAATAACAAAAAATCTCAAAGCAACTGAAAAGAAGATAAGAAATAAATTACGTGTTCACAAACTAAATCGCATACCGTTATCCCCCTTCAATTTCCAATACTTCTGACTCAATAAAAGGAAACAACCGAAAAAGGAAACTTAGAGTGGAAAAATTGTGTTTGACATAAAAGACTGTATAAAAGTAAAGGGAAGCTAAAAGGAAGAAACTAATGACCTAATAAAAGAGTATTAGGAAACTAATCACCATAATGAAATGAAAAGAGAAAGTGATTTATTAGGGAATACTGCACAGAAAACGGTCTAAAACATTAGAATTAGGACAGTAAAACAATCATAATGAAAATAAAGTTTGTCAAGTCTCTGTAAAATATGATAAATTTTCATAACCAATAATATTTATAACCAAATTATTCACATAAAATTAATTTACTTAGAATTTTTCACTAGATCTTTGTGTAAGATCCTATTTTACTAATTTTACGACATGGTTGACTTGAGTTATGCATATCTTTTATGTTTTTATCTTTATTTTCTAAATGATTTGGGCACTGCTTTTAACTGTTAGTAATGTGTGTGGTCTAGAAGTCATATGACACTGAAATCAAACAACCCCAAGCATCTCAATAGTTTCAAAACGACTCCAAATACGCTAATAGCTTACAAAACTACATTATTGTAAAATAGGCCACTTGCTACCGTAACACTTAACATAACGGGTGTCGGGCGAGAGTGTAACCGAGAAAAGGGCAAATGATTAAACAAATAAAAGACATCAATATTACACCATGAGCCAATTTATTATATCATTCAGTTACATTGTTTTCAAGAACTGTCCTATATTTCTTATTCTCGTGCCTATAATGATTGTTGTTCTAATAGAGAGGTTTGCTGTTAATTTTTATGATACTTTTGGGTAATCTCTTACTTGTGTCCCCCCAACTAATTAGATCATTAACTAAACATATTTGGGCCTTGTCTTGCTTGTCATACAAAGTTGTGTTTGACTCTTCTAATAAGGCAGTCATTACTTCAAAACTATGAAATTATTAAGAGTTGAACTATCAAATGTTAACAGATTCACTATTTTAGGGAATAAGATTTTACAATTAAAATTTGGAGGAACAAAATCAAAGAATTGGAAAATTTGAGGGACAAAAAGTGTAATTAAGCCAAAAAAGTGTTTTCAAAATAGTCTATTTTTATTAAAATGCTCTTGATATATAGTAAAAATAAAAACAACATTTGAATTTATTGCAATAACATAGTTTTAAAGACATGATAGTAAAAAAGTAAATAGTTTTCATATAAACTTAAGACTATAACATAATCTTCTTATTATTTTCAAAGTAAGTCAACCACAAATTTGAAAAAAAAATAATTTATTATATTTTCATAACCTCAGTGCCTCTTTAAACTTTGTAACTATGTCTTTAATCGTTTGTGGACCCTTGATGCTAGTCCCATGAGCTAACTCATCTAAACTTTTCCTTTTCGACAAAATGTAATGTATACATCCAATCTAGTAACCCCTTCCATCCGAAAGATATTTATATAATCAGTAAACCCCTCTTTTTAAATCTTATCTTATACCTTTATGAGTTTTTTTTTATGTCATTACAATATTATGCTTTTACAGTAACATTTAAGATAGTTTATGTTATAATTTAATCCACTCATTTCATATGATTTACAATATTGTTCTTATTTTTGTAATCTTTTGTTTGCCAATCTTATATAATCAATTTCTATTTTTTTATTGTTGATGAACTTTTTAAAAAGCATCATTTTAATGTTATTATCAATTTCATAACATGGCAATCTCATTGGTTTATATTAGTCTATTATATATTTATTTTAGTGTAACAATGTCTTGTTTGTTCTTCATCATCTTTAAATATTTTTTATATAATATCATTATAATTAATAATCTTTCAAAACATATTGTTATACCATATAAAGATACAATAGAAACATATAAATATTTGAAAGTTCTATGCTAGTTTTTGTTATTCTTGATCAAAATTAATGTGATATTCATTTATTATTGAAATGTTATTTGATTAATGTTACTCTTATCATTGCTTCATAAAGTTATGTTTTAAAAAATAACAAAAAATCTCAATGCAAATGAAAAGAAGATAAGAAATAAATTACGTGTTCACAAACTAAATCGCATACCGTTATCCCCCTTCAATTTCCAATACTTCTGACTCAATAAAAGGAAACAACCAAAAAAGGAAACTTAGAGTGGAAAAATTGTGTTTGATTTAAAAGACTGTATAAAAATAAAGGGAAGCTAAAAGGAAGAAACTGATGACCTAATAAAAGAGTATTAGGAAACTAATCACCATAATGAAATGAAAATAGAAAGTGATTGATTAGGGAATACTGCATAGAAAACGGTCTAAAACATTAGATTAGGACAGTAAAACAATGATAATGAAAATAAAGTTTGTCAAGTCTCTTCAAAATATGATAAATTTTTATAACCAATAATATTTATAACCAAATCATTCACATAAAATTAATTTACTTAGAACTTTTCACTAGTTCTTTGTTTAAGATCCTATTTTACTAATTTTACGACATGGTTGACTTGTGCTATGCATATCTTTTGTGTTTTTATCTTCTTTAAATGATTTTGGCATGACTTTTAACTGTTAGTCATGTGTGTGGTCCAGAAGTCATATGACACCGAAATCAAACAACCCCAAGCATCTCAATAGTGTCAAAACGACTCCAAATACGCTAATAGCTTTTAAAACTACATTATTATAAAATGGGCCACTTGCTACCGTAACACTTAACATATCGGTAGTGTCGAGCGAGAGTGTAATTGAAAAAATGGTAAATGATTAAACAAATAAAAGATAACAATATTACATCATGAGCCAATTTATTACATCATTAAGTTACATGGTTTTCAAGATATGTACTATATTTCTTACTCTCGTGCCTATAATGGTTGTTGTTCTAATAGAGAAGCTTGCTATTAATTTTTATGATACTTTTGGGTAATCTCTTACTTGTGTCCCTCCAACTAATTAGATCATTAACTGAACATATTGGGGCCTTGTCTTGCTTGTCATACAAAGTTGTGGTTGACTCTACTAATCAGGCAGTGATTACTTCAAAACTATGAAATTATTAAGAGTTGAACTACCAAATGTTAACAGATTCACTATTTTAGGGAATAAGATTTCACAATTAAAATTTGGAGGAACAAAATCAAAGAATTGGCAAATTTGAGGGACAAAAAGTTTAATTAAGCCAAAAAAGTGTTTTCAAAATAATCTATTTTTATTAAAATGCTCTTGATATATAGTAAAAATAAAAACAACATTTGAATTTATTGCAATAACATAGTTTTAAAGACATGATAGTAAAAAAGTAAACAATTTTCATCTAAACTTAAGACTATAACATAATCCTTTTATTATTTTCAAAATAAGTCAAACACAAATTTAAAAAACAATTAATTTATTATATTTTCGTAACCTCAGTGCCTCTCTAAACTTTGTAACTATATCTTTAATCGTTTGTTGACCCTTGATGCTGGTCCCATGAGCTAACTCATATAAACTTTTCCTTTTCGACAAAAAGTAATGTATACATCCAATCTAGTAAACCCTTCCATCCGAAAAGATATTTATATAATTAGTAAACCCCTCTTTTTAAATCTTATCTTATACCTTTATGAGTTTCTTTTTATGTCATTACAATATTATGCTTTTACAATAACATTTCAGATAGTTTATGTTATAATTTAATCCACTCATTTCATATGATTTACAATATTGTTCATTATTTTTGTAATCTATTGTTTGCCAATCTAATATAATCAAATTCTATTTTTTTATTGTTGATGAACTTTTTAAAAAGCATCGTTTCAATGTTATTATCAATTTTATAACATGGAAATCTCAGTGGTTTATATTATTCTATTATATATTTATTTTAGTTTAACAATGTATTGTTTGTTCTTCATCATCTTTAAATATTTTTATATAATATCATTATAATTAATAATCTTTCAAAACATATTGTTATACCATATAAAGATACAATATAATCATATAAATATTTCAAAGTTCTATGCTAGTTTTTGTTATTCTTGATCAAAATTAATGTGATATTCATTTATTATTGAAATGTTATTTGATTAATGTTACTCTTATCCTTGCTTCATAAAGATTATCCAATTAAGTTTAACAAATTCTTATCAAGATGGTGGATTTGATTTGTTGCCGAAATATTTTTACTATGTATAGCAGCAAATTGTGTATCTATTAAAAAAAAACTTTGTAGAGTCCTGTAAATTTGATGATAAAAAAGGTTTCCACAGACGGGATTCGAACCCAGAATTCATCATCAGAATTTCCCTGGTGTGCTACGGCGGACATTTGGATATAGATTGCTGGATAAATGTTATAAATAAACGACATCTCTGATCCCGTCCTTTGCTATTTTCTGATCTCTCTTATCAGCTTTACGTTACATATCTACTAGTTTAATAAAATGTCACCATAAACCATTATTTTTTATTTGCTTGAAATTTCTTCTACATATTTGTATATATAAGACAATACTAGTTGCCTTTGTCTGACCTTACTTTCCATCCTATTTTTTACTTTGTATCATTTTTGTTTTCCTTTCTAATGAAGACAAAAAGACAACTAATGGTAGGAAGCAAAACACACCCTCATTTGATAGGAAAAGAAACTTGAAAACCATGTAGGAAGAAAAGAGGATGAGAAAATGGCTAATAAGAAAGTTTTTAACTCTAGTGCTTCCATAAAAATGAACGAAGAAAACCCAATGAAAATAAAAATTTCAAATTTAGAAGACGAAGAAAGTTATGTTTTAAAAAATAACAAAAAATCTCAAAGCAACTGAAAAGAAGATAAGAAATAAATTACGTGTTTACAAACTAAATCGTATACCGTTATCCCCCTTCAATTTCCAATACTTCTGACTCAATAAAAGGAAACAACCGAAAAAGGAAACTTAGAGTGGAAAAATTGTGTTTGACATAAAAGACTGTATAAAAATAAAGGGAAGCTAAAAGGAAGAAACTGATGACCTAATAAAAGAGTATTAGGAAACTAATCACCATAATGAAATGAAAAGAGAAAGTGATTTATTAGGGAATACTGCACATAAACGGTCTAAAACATTAGAATTAGGACAGTAAAACAATCATAATGAAAATAAAGTTTGTCAAGTCTATGCAAAATATGATAAATTTTCATAACCAATAATATTTATAACCAAATCATTCACATAAAATTAATTTACTTAGAATTTTTCACTAGATCTTTGTGTAAGATCCTATTTTACTAATTTTACGACATGGTTGACTTGAGTTATGAATATCTTTTATGTTTTTATCTTTATTTTTTAAATGATTTGGGCACCGCTTTTAACTTTTAGTAATGTGTGTGGTCTAGAAGTCATATGACACTGAAATCAAACAACCCCAAGCATCTCAATAGTTTCAAAACGACTCCAAATACGCTAATAGCTTACAAAACTACATTATTGTAAAATAGGCCACTTGCTACCGTAACAGTTAACATAACGGGTGTCGGGCGAGAGTGTAACCGAGAAAAGGGCAAATGATTAAACAAATAAAAGATAACAATATTACACCATGAGCCAATTTATTATATCATTCAGTTACATTGTTTTCAAGAAGTGTCCTATATTTCTTATTCTCGTGCCACTACTACAAAAAAGGCCTTTGTCAGCGGTTCCGTAATAGCTATTGTCAGCGGCGCAAACGCAGAGAATAATGGCGCTATTAATAGCACAAAAAACAACGTCAGCGCTTAAACCGCTGACATTAGTTATGTATTGTCAGCGGTTGTAACACGGAACCGCTGACAATAGTCAAACAATGTCAGCGGTTGGAATAAGGAACCGCAGAGAATAAGCAAACAATGTCAGCGGTTGTAACGCTGAACCGCAGACAATAGTCAATTTGTAAGAAAACATTGTCTGCGGTTGTGACGCTGAACCGCAGACAATAGTCTATACTCTCACAATGTCTGCGTTTATTTCTATAACCGCAGACAATAGTTACTTTTTTTTTTAATTTTTAATTTTTAATTTTTAATTTACTAAACCTGTATTAATTAATAAACTAATTTTTACTCTAACATTTTTAAAATTATAGATACAACAATAGCTAAAAAAGTAAAACATCAACCAACAATTTTTTAAAATGGTTTTAGCTTCATGTACCTATATTAATTACATACTTCCATACTAATTCTTGCACATGATAATTACCAATGAACATTGTAACATTAAGTGATACCTAAAACATAATTCACCAACTAATATTTATAGTTTCAGACACCTATATTAAATACAAATATATACTAATTTCCATCATTATTTCTCAAAAATGAAATATAACAATATTAATACCTAAAAAGGAATACATCCACTTATAAATTTGATCAAGCCCACATCTATCATTATAGTGTATTCTAATCTAAAAATAATTTTAATTCCTGCACATGATATCATAGTAAATTGTCAACCATCATTAGTTAGCAAAAGATCTAGCATTATCCTACACCAAAATATAGCATGTTAAGTGTGAGTTCTATATATCTACTACTAGCATGATTCATGCGACATGTGCTGTCCAAAAAATAAGTGAGTACAATCAACTGTTTGCATGATTCATATAACATGTACAATCCAAAAACACATGGTGGTACTATCTATTGCTGGCATTGTTCATGTAGGACTTTGACTGCAAAGGATGAGTTACTTTGTTTCCTAATTGACAAAAATATAGACAGATTAATACATATAAGGTAAAATTAGCAAATATGAACAAAGGAACTAATAAATTATGAAATTTAGAAATTAACCTAATTTAAAAATGTGTTGAAAACATATGAAGACCAATCCTCCTTTACTTCATCCAATTGTTCAATGTTGTAGTTGGTACACTGATACTCATCAAAATACTGCAAGTGCAAACATTTAAGCAGTTGTGGAGATTAAAATTAAATTACACATACACATAGACATCAAGAAAATGAAATTATAATGGAAGTATAATACACATGGTTAGAGTCATACTGTCTTTGGAATCTTTGTTTGTCTCATTTGCATAATCTCTTTCATGAACCTCATTACATAATATCCACAGTCTATATTATTCTTTTGACGAGGGCACTGCACTTAGAAAAAATTATCCCATTAAAAGCACTTATTGGATTGATGAACTGTAAAAGGTAAAAGATGAAAACATATACCTCAACCTTGCACCATTTCATTTGAGTCTTGAATTTAGGTATCGGGATTCCTCGAAATGCACGATAAATACATATACCTCTAACAAAATTTATTAGAACAAAAAACATATGTTAATAAATTCTATCATTAGATACACTCATGAAAATCTCCACTAGATAAATAATATACTCACGCATTAAACAAGTCTCTCATTTCTGGGTATTCATTGAAATTGCCATGAAGACTATCCAAATAATACACAGTTTCCTCCAACACGTTAATGGCAATCAATACCCAATGTCCCCTGTATGTTTTTCCAACAAGTATATATTAGTTAAGATAAATCATTAAGAAAGGTTATTGTCAACAAGTGATGATGACCTCACCCTGTATTATATGGTGCAATAATCAATTTATCTTGCTCACGAAATGAACAAAGAGCATCAGCTATATATTGAAAAGGGCGGTCTTTGTTGTATTGAGACAACATGTGTGGAGATAGAAAAGAAAACTTTGTTGTTGAATTTCCATGCAAGTACTGATCATATAGAAACCTGATATAAACACAAATACCAAAGTAAGTTTTTTAAAACATAACAAGGCAATAGTAAAGTAATTGTTACAATTATTAAATACCTCATATAAACACAAATACTAGTAGCACTCAACAAATCATGATCAAGAATCTCCTTAATGCATTCAGTGCTAATTTGGTCTTCGAATTCAACATTGAATATTTCAATAGGCATGTGAAGAGAAAATTGGACCCCCTCTGGATGGGATTTCACATAAAACTCTAGAAATTTGCAATAAGGAACTGCTTTGGCACTATTGCTGGAAACTAGTGGACTGGGAGACAATTGTTTCAATGGGGAAGTTACTGATTTTGCTACATGGCTTACGTTTTTTCCCTTATTCTTGGATGCTGTTGGTGTCTAAAATTTCCATGTGAACATAATGAATTAGCTAAATTACACTAAACAAAATAAACTATCAAAGTAAAATTTAACAATTAAAGGATACCTGATTAAGTATCTGTATAAGATGAATAGGCCAAGACACAAAAGTACCTAATGCATCAGTCAGAGTTACCAAACAATCATTTTCATTAGGCACAGGAAGTGTAGTATGACGTTCAGCTTCTTCCACTATGTCAATTGACACTCTTGCATGATTTTCCAACATTGTGTTATTATGGAGAGTCTCCCTCGACAAATTATACACTTTACCTTTAGCAACCATTCGATGGCATGGAGTTGACAAATGTAATAAACATTTATGTTCACCCTAAAATCAAGTAAGAATAATTATTAATAAACTTTAAGGTCATGCTTGTACACAATAGTTAGATAATAATACATATATTTGTTAATATACCTTAGGTAACTTTGACATTGAAATTGGTGTCCAACTATCCTTACCACTCGATGGAGGTGGTTTGCCCGAAACTGGTATTGGTGTGCAACTACCTTTTCCACTTGATAGCCTAGTAGGTTGCCCAAAGGATGGTATAAGTGGATCTGGTCTCACCATTTCTGGCATATGAGATGGATGTGCTTGTGTGTTTACAAAATGTGCAACAATCTGTGTTAGTTTCTCCATTTGTATCTTTAGTTGCTCTATTTCATGGTTGCTAGAATGAGTTTGCTTTTTATGTCCAAATAAATCTCTTTGACAAACACCAAAACCGATACCCCTAACACGGCCAGGGTGCTCTGGTACATTTAAGGCTTTAGCCAGAATATCATCACGAGATTCACATTGTGATTCAGACGATTGTGAGAGCTTCTCCTGTAATTAACATGAAAATTATCCAAATAGAATACAAAACCTAACAAAAATATAGCTAGTCAATTATGACACTTACACATTCTTCCCATACTTTCAGAACACTCTCATCATCAATTATGCCACCTTTGTTAACTCGGCCAGCTTTCCATAATAAATGACGAGGTATAGAAGTAGTCCCGTCTGAACTTGACTCAGCTAACTACAATCATTATTTGTAATGTACTATCATATAATTTAAGGTTACAAAAGTTATTGCTAACAAAATACTAATCAGTCATACATACCATCTCTTGTTCCAAAATAGCATATCCTTTAGCAGATTTTCTGAACCTATATTGCATTGACCTCGCTCTTTCAGCATTTTCTTTACTTAGTTTCTAATTAAACACAATGTAATTTTATTAACATGTTAGACTAGGTATCTTGAATTTGAAGAAAGTAAATGGAAAGGAACATAACTTTTATTACCTTGAATTCTTCAGTTTCACAATGAGTCATAAAATCATTCCAAACATCCTCATCTATCATTCTAGAATATTTTTCTGGAATTTCTGAACTAAGCTCACCATCTTCATGAACTGCACGTTTCTTTACTTTTGTTCTAAATGATCTAGCCGCTTGAGCGGCCTTAGAAAGTACAAATTTCCTTCTTTCCTCACCCACATCAAAGGCTTGCTGGAAACAAATGATATTAAATGAAGTTAAGGGGTTAGATAGTGTTCAAAAATCCAAGACATGATAAGCTTACCCTCACTGAATCCCAAATAGTTCTCTTGATTTCATCAGGTACATTTTCCCATTTATCATATGAGATCGGCACATTATTCCGGGTGACATGGCCAATGTAATTTACAAAACTAGCTTTGTTGGGATTTATAGGCTGGCCCTTAAGATTCCATCCAACCTACAAACAAGACAAGTAAGTAAGTGTATTTCAAGTGTAAAAAATAAAACCAAGTAATTTGTTGTTACCGATAGTTTTTGTCCTTCCTTTGTAGCCTTCATAATGTTCTTCAACATGCTACATCCACGTCCTATTTTCTTGTTTTTACTAGCATCTTTATTTGCATCCTCAGTGTTAGATGCCATGGATCTGTAAAATCATACATACACATGGTGAGTTATGTTTACATAAATATAATAAATGGAGATACTAAACATGAACATAATGAAAGAAAAAGTCATACACATTTAGGTTATCCTCTTTCTTTTCATTGTACCATGATGCAATATATTTATCCATATTCCATCTGTATGATCATTTCTTAAATACATGTTGTCTTCTACCATTGGATCACTGCCTTGTGATTGTGACATTCCCAAGAAAGGATTATCCTCAACATCATTATTTAAGGCACCTTCTTCAACAATTTTATTCATGTTTTCCTTTGATAAAAGAACAATTGAACACCTTTTGTCTGAAGGGTCTGGGACATAGAACACCTGTTTAGCTTGTGATGCCAAAATAAATCGATCATCTTTGTATCCTTCTTTATTTAGATCAACTTGTATGAAGCCCGATCCGTCCACTCGAACACCATGGTTGTTGTCAACCCACTTACAACAAAAGACCACCTCTTTAAACATTACATAATCCAACTCCCATATGTGTTCAATAACCCCAAAGTATGACATACTTGCATATATTGGATTTTTGTCTTTAGCACTTGAGATATGCAATGATTGAGCAACAAGACTCACGCCACTATTTTGTTGTGTACTCCGTTCATCATGCTCCTTTGTATAAAATGTATACCCATTAATCATGTAAGAACTATATGAAAAGGCCTGTATTTGTGGTCCTTTAGATATCCATCTGATTCTCTCTGATACTGAAGCATCTCTTTCTCCCAATTCTATTGAAATATGATCTTTAAACCATGGTACAAAAGTTTGATTGTGTTGTTTTAATATCCAATTTTCATTCCTACTTGGATACCTAGATTTGAGAATCTCCTTGTGCATTTCAACATATGGATCAACCTCTGTAGAGTTATGCAGAATATATAAATGTGCTTGTTCCCATTCTATTATTGGAACATCTATGATTTGTGCCCCAGTCAAACCATGACCATTTAACTTTCCTGTGTGACGAGACCTTGGTACCCCTATGAAATCAACATTAGACAAGTAAGATGTGCAAAACTCAACTGCCTCCTCAACTATATATCGTTCAACAATACAACCTTCTGGCCGACTTCGATTCTTTACATATCCTTTCAAAATCTTCATGTAACGTTCAATGGGATACATCCATCTCATGTAAGCCGGGCCACATAATTGTGTCTCTCTAACCAAATGAACCGTTAGATGAATCATGACATCAAAAAAAGAGGGTGGAAAATACATTTCTAACTCACATAATGTTGTAACAATTTTATTCTGTAGAGTCGGTAATGTCCCAGGGTCAACCACCTTGCTACAAATCGCCTTGAAGAAGAAACATAACTTTGTTATTGCACCACGAACCTTTTCAGGCAAAACCGAGCGTATAGCTATCGGGATCAAACTCTCCATTAGAATATGACAATCATGGGATTTTAGACCTTTTAACTTGAGATCCTTCATTGATACAAGACTCTTGATATTTGAAGAGTACCCTTCTGGAACTTTAACCGCACTAAGAAATTGGAGAAATGTTATTTTCTCCTTTCGAGATAGTGTATATGCTGCTGGGGGTAGATACGTTCGCTTTCCCTTTTTTTGTGGCCTCAATTCTTTTCTTATTCCCATACATACCATGTCAAGTCTTGCTTTGATGCCATCTTTGGTCTTTCCTGGAATGTTCAAAAGTGTACCAATGATACTTTCACAAACATTCTTTTCAATATGCATCACATCAAGAAAATGTCTCACATATAATGATTTCCAATAAGGCAAGTCAAACAATATAGACCTTTTCTTCCACCCACTAGTAGGAAGGTTCTTGGCAAAAGGTTTACCAAAATTAGCTTGTAAATCTTTCACCTTGTCAAATACTTGATCACCTGTTAAGCCTAAAGGGGCTCTACGTTCTTCTATGTTGCCATTAAATGCCTTTCTCCATCCCCGGTAATGATGTCCCAATGGTAAGAATCTACGGTGCCCAAGAAATACATTTTTCATACAATGACTCAGTCGGATGTAATCTGTATCTTCTTCACATATAGGACATCCACATTGGCCTTTTATGCTATACCCAGATAGATTGCCATAGGCAGGAAAATCATTGATTGTACCAAACAACATTGCTCGTAGAGTAAAACTCTCACCTCGATATTCATCGTACACCTCAACACCATGGTCCCATAACATTTTTAAATCTTCAACTAAAGGGGCCAGATACACATCAATATCATTTCCAGGTTGTTTAGGTCCAGAAATTAGCATCGACAACATTAAATATTTTCGCTTCATACATAACCATGGAGGTAGATTATAAATCATTAAAATCACTGGCCATGTACTATGGGTGCTGCTTTGAACTCCATGTGGATTGATTCCATCAGTTGATAATGCAAGTCGTAGGTTTCTGGGTTCATTGCCAAAATCTGGGTAGTCATCATCAATTTTTCTCCATTGAGGAGAATCTGCAGGATGCCTAAGTTTCCCGTCCCTAATCCTTTCATTAGCATGCCATGTCAAGTGTCTTGCATCTTCTACGTCATGAAACATGCGCCTGAATCTCGGTATTATAGGAAAATACCATACAACTTTAGCAGGAGAAGAATTTTCCTTCTTATATCGCAAGGAATCACATTTAGGGCAGCTGGAGTATGATGCATATTCATTTCGAAACAAAATGCAATCATTGGGACATGCATGTATTTTCTGGTAACTCAACCCGATAGAGCATAACATTTGTTTTGCCTCATAAGCTCTTCCTGGGAGCACATTATCATCTGGAAGCATATCTTTCAGAAGAGAAAGCAGAGCTGTGAAACTTTTATCACTCCAACCATTTCCTGCTTTCAAGTTATATAACTTTAACACCGCTGACAGCCTTGTGAATTTCAAGCAACTAGTATACAATGGCTTCTTTGCATCATTTCTTAAACTGTCAAACATCTCAGGACAATCTCGAAGATCATCCTCAAGAACCTTTGCAATCTCTTCAACATTATCGCCCATGTACATGTTATCTGTGTCAGTATCCATGGCTGTCAAGTTCACAGTACTTCCTAAACTTTCACTACACCCAGCTCTTAGCTCACCATGCTTTGTCCAACATGTATAACTTGTAGCAATTCCGTTACACATAAGATGATCTTTTAATTCATTAACATTAACTCGCCTCACATTCGAACAACACCAGCATGGGCAAGGAATACGATTGAGGTCTTTGGCATGTTTAATTACAAAGCTAATGAATTCCTTCACTCCATCCTCATACTCTTGAGATAAACGATTAGCATACACCCAACGCCTATCCATTCTTAGTAAATACAAGGAAAAACTAATCAATAATTTATGTACAATTAACTTAATATAGAATAAACATTGTATTTACTAGTTATTACCATATCCAACTACAATAAATAAAATCTATGAAACTTGAAAGGGAAAGCTAAATCATTACACTTATTCATTTTTATATTACATAGTTAAGTTAATTAATAGTTGATCAATTTACATTGATTATTTTAATAATCAATATAAAAATAATTCTCTATAATTTTTTTACCTAATTTTATGGGAACTAATAAATGTAATTAGGATTATGACCATTACGGATTTTATACACTTTATTTATTTGTTCTTTTTTTCTTTCAAAACGAAGGAATACCATTATAATTCCATTTCTTTAAAAAAAATTAATTTTTGAAGTTTCCATTTAAGTTAATTAAATTGTTTGTTTCACTAAAAATACAAAAATCCACCTCTATAATCTTCTTTTCTATAATCTCCTTTTCTTTCAAGTAAATATGCTAAAAACTTTGATAAATTAATGAATTGAATAAAGTGTAGCTTGGCCCACCATGATCTTTGAATTAAAAAAATTACAAATCTATTCCTACTTTCTACTAGCTCTCAACGTAAAAGTAGAGTAAAATCAAGGCAAATTGCTGAATTTTTTTTATTAAAGGGCCCACATGCTAAAAGTTTTATTAATTAATTAAGTCATCCATAATCAACAAGCTTTCAATAATGAACACAAAAATCTTTGCTCTATTTCACGTCAAAGCCCTCTAAAGCACACATTATTTTAATTCCTTCCACTCATAATTATTTTATTCTATACCATGTGACAATTTTTTCAATCTATCCTACACTTCCTTTGCATATCACGGCTACAGCATAGTTAAATCCAAAGAACCACAAAAGTTTATCATAAAGGCACATGTTATACATATACACTTGGCTAAAGGCATCAAATAATATACAAAGATTAAGAAGCCAAAAAATATATAAAAATTATAAAAATAAGTAAATAACATGGCAATACATGGAAGCTGTTATTTAGTTGAATAATATGTCTCTTTTTCCAGTATATATTATTATTATCATTATTATTTGGGTATCTAATAATAAAGAAAATTTAAGCAATTTTTAACAAAGGAAAGCCAAAATAGAGGAAGCCAAAACAGAGGGGGAGATAAAAAAATAAAAAAACTTACTTGAAGAAAGAAAGAGGACACTCTGGTACAAAATACAACAAGAGGATGGACCACCAACAGCAAAATGCAAACGCACAAAGGGACCACACAAATCTGCCAGCAAACGAAGAGCAGCGTGGAATGGAAGCATAAAGGGTACAAGCACAAAGAGCAGAGCACAATAGAAAATGAAACGTTGGAAAGCAAGTGAAAAGTTGCAAACAAAACTTCTAGAAGCTTAATATACCAAACTTTGAAAAGTCAGCCATTGAAAAATAATAAAATATATGTTACCCACGGTGGAGAGCAATTTCTAAGTGTAATGAGTATTGTCTGCGTTTAATGATAGGTCCCGCTCACACTAATGTCTGCGGTTCAAACACCCAACCGCAGACAATAGTATTGTCAGCGTTTGATATGGAAACCGCATACAATACTCCATTTTTTTCATCAAAGTCTGCGGTTCCGCCCAACCGCAGACAATAGTGGCGCTTCCTTTTTCATTTTCTGTTGTAGTGTGCCTATAATGATTGTTGTTCTAATAGAGAAGTTTGCTGTTAATTTTTATGATACTTTTGGGTAATCTCTTACTTGTGTCCCTCCAACTAATTAGATCATTAACTAAACATATTTGGGCCTTGTCTTGCTTGTCATACAAAGTTGTGTTTGACTCTTCTAATAAGGCAGTCATTACTTTAAAACTATGAAATTATTAAGAGTTGAACTATCAAATGTTAACAGATTCACTATTTTAGGGAATAAGATTTCACAATTAAAATTTAGAGGAACAAAATCAAAGAATTCAAAAATTTGAGGGACAAAAAGTGTAATTAAGCCAAAAAAGTGTTTTCAAAATAATCTATTTTTATTAAAATGCTCTTGATATATAGTAAAAATAAAAACAACATTGGAATTTATTGCAATAACATAGTTTTAAAGACATGATAGTAAAAAAGTAAACAGTTTTCATATAAACTTAAGACTATAACATAATCTTATTATTATTTTCAAAGTAAGTCAACCACAAAGTTGAAAAAAAATTAATTTATTATATTTTCATAACCTCAGTGCCTCTTTAAACTTTGTAACTATGTCTTTAATCGTTTGTGGACCCTTAATGCTAGTCACATGAGCTAACTCATCTAAACTTTTTCTTTTCGACAAAAAGTAATGTATACATCCAATCTAGTAACCCCTTCCAACCAAAAAGATATTTATATAATTAGTAAACCCCTCTTTTTAAATCTTATCTTATACCTTTATGAGTTTTTTTTTATGTCATTACAATATTATGCTTTTACAATAACATTTATGATAGTTTATGTTATAATTTAATCCACTCATTTCATATGATTTACAATATTGTTCATTATTTTTGTAATCTTTTGTTTTCCAATCTAATATAATCAAATTCTATTTTTTTATTGTTGATGAACTTTTTAAAAAGCATCGTGGCAATGTTATTATCAATTTCATAACATCGCAATCTCAGTGGGTTATATTATTCTATTATATATTTTTTTCGATTAACAATGTCTTCTTTGTTCTTCATCATCTTTAAATATTTTTTATATAATATCATTATAATTAATAATCTTTCAAAACATATTGTTATCCATTTAAGTTTAACAAATTCTTATCAAGATGGTGGAGTTGATTTGTTGCCAAAAATATTTTTACTATGTATAGCAGCAAACTGTGTATCTATTAAAAAAACTTCGTAGAGCCTTGTAAATTTGATGATAAAAAAGGTTTTCGCAGCCGGGATTCGAACCCGGAATTCATCATCAAAATTTACCTGGTGTGCTACTGCGGACATTTGGATATAGATTGTTGGATAAAAGTTATATATAAACGACATCTCTGATCCCGTCCTTTGCTACTTTCTGATCTCTCTTATCGGCTTTACGTTACATATCTACTAGTTTAATAAAATGTCACCATAAACCATTATTTTTTATTTATATGAAATTTCTTCTACATATTTCATATATAAGACAATACTATTTACCTTTCCATCCTATTTTTTTACTTCGTATTATTTTCGTTTTCCTTTCTAATGAAAACAAAAAGATAATTAATGGTAGGAAGCAAAACACACCCTCATTTGATAGGAAAAGAAACTTGAAAACCATGTAGGAAGAAAAGAGGATGAAAAAATGGCTAATAAGAAAGTTTTTAACTCTAGTGCTTGCACAAAAATGTATGTAGAAAACCCCATGAAAATAAAAATTTCAAATTTAGAAGACGAAGAAAGTTATGTTTTAATAAAAATAAAAAACCTCAATGCAACTAAATTGAAGATAAGAAATAAATTACGTGTTCATAAACTAAATCGCATACCATTATCCCCCTTCAATTTCCAATACTTCTGACTAAATAAAAGGAAACCTAGAGTGGAAAAATTGCGTTTGATTTAAAAGAATGTATAAAAATAAGGGGAAGCTGAAAAGAAGAAACTGATAACTAAATAAAAGAGTATTAGCAAACTAATCACCATAAAGAAATGAAAAGAGGAAGTGATTTATTAGGGAATACTGCACAGAAAACGGTCTAAAACATTAGAATAAGGACATTAAACCAATGATAATGTAAATAAAGTTTGTCAGGTCTCCTCAAAATTTGATAAATTTTCATAACAAATAATATTTATAACCAAATCATTCACATAAAATTAATTTACTTAGAATTTTTCACTAGTTCTTTGTGTAAGATCCTATTTTACTAATTTTACGACATGGTTGACTTGTGCTATATATATATTGTGTTTTTATCTTTATTTTTAAATGATTTGGGCACCGCCTTTAACTGTTAGTAATGTGTGTGTTCCAGAAGTCATATGACACCGAAATCAAACAACCCCAAGCATCTCAATAGTTTCAAAATGACTTCAAATACACTAATAGCTTACATAACTAGATTATTGTAAAATGCGCCACTTGCTACCGTAACACTTAACATATCGGTGGTGCCAGGCGAGAGTGTAATTGAGAAAAGGGTAAATGATTAAACAAATAAAAGATAACAATATTACATCATGAGCCAATTTATTATATCATTAAGTTACATGGTTTTCAAGAACTCTACTATATTTCTTATTCTCGTGCCTATAATGGTTGTTGTTCTAATAGAGAAGCTTGCTGTTAATTTTTATGATACTTTTGGGTAATCTCTTACTTGTGTCCCTCCAACTAATTAGATCATTAACTGAACATATTGGGGCCTTGTGTTGCTTGTCATACAAAGTTGTGTTGACTCTACTAATCAGGCAGTCATTACTTCAAAACTATGAAATTATTAAGAGTTGAACTACCAAATGTTAACAGATTCACTATTTTAGGGAATAAGATATCACAATTAAAATTTGGAGGAGAAAAATCAAAGAATTGACAAATTTGAGGGATAAAAAGTCTAATTAAGCCAAAAAAGTGTTTTCAAAATAATCTATTTTTATTAAAATGCTCTTGATATATAATCAAAATCAAAACAACATTTGAATTTATTGCAATAACATAGTTTGAAAGACATGATAGTAAAAAAGTAAACAGTTTTCATATAAACTTAAGACTATAACATAATATTTTTATTTATTTTCAAAGTAAGTCAACCACAAATTTGAAAAAAAAAATTTATTATATTTTCATAACCTTAGTGCCTCTTTAAACTTTGTAACTATGTCTTTAATCATTTGTGGACCCTTCATGCTAGTCCCATGAGCTAACTCATCTAAACTTTTCCTTTTCAACAAAAGGTAATGTATACATCCAATCTAGTAGTAAAGATATTTATATAATTAGTAAACCCCTCTTTTTAAATCTTATCTGATGCCTTTATGAGTTTCTTTTTATGTCATTACAATATTATGCTTTTACAGTAACATTTAAGATAGTTTATGTTATAATTTAATCCACTCATTTCATATGATTTAAAATGTTGTTCATTATTTTTGTAATCTTTTGTTTTCCAATCTAATATAATCAATTTCTATTTTTTTATTGTTGATGAACTTTTTAAAAAGCATCGTTTGAATGTTATTATCAATTTCATAACATGGCAATCTCAGTGGTTTATATTATTCTATTATATATTTATTTTAGTTTAACAATGTCTTGTTTGTTCTTCATCATCTTTAAATATTTTTTATATAATATCATTATAATTAATAATCTTTCAAAACATATTGTTATACCATATGAAGACACAATAGAATAATATTAATATTTGAAAGTTCTATGCTAGTTTTTGTTATTCTTGATCAAAATTAATGTCATACTTATTTATTATTGAAATGTTATTTGATTAATGTTACTCTTATCCTTGCTTCATAAAGATTATCGAATTAAGTTTAACAAATTCTTATCAAGATGGTGGAGTTGATTTGTTGCCGAAAATATTTTTACTATGTATAACAGCAAACTGTGTATCTATTAAAAAAAACTTCGTAGAGCCCTTTAAATTTGATGATAAAAAAGGTTTCCGTAGTTGGGATTCAAACCCAGAATACATAATCAGAATTTACCTAGTGTGCTACTACGGACATTTGGATATAGATTGCTGGATAAATGTTATATATAAACGACATCTCTGATCCTGTCCTTTGCTACTTTCTGATATCTCTTATCGGCTTTACGTTACATATCTACTAGTTTAATAAAATGTCACCGTAAACCATTATTTTTTATTTACATGAAATTTCTTCTACATATTTGTATATATAAGACAATACTAGTTGCCTTTGTCTGACCTTAGTTTCCATCCTATTTTTTTACTTTGTATCATTTTCGTTTTCCATTCTAATGAAGACAAAAAGACAACTAACTGTAGGAAGCAAAACACACCCTCATTTGATCGGAAAAGAAACTTGAAAACCATGTAGGAAGAAAAGAGGATGAAAACTGGCTAATAAGAAAGTTTTTAACTCTATTGCTTCCATAAAAATGAACGAAGAAAACCCAATGAAAATAAAAATGTCAAATGTAAAAGACGAAGAAAGTTATGTTTTAAAAAAAACAAAAAATCTCAATGCAACTGAAAAGAAGATAAGAAATAAATTACGTGTTCACAAACTAAATCGCATACCATTATCCCCCTTCAATTTCCAATACTTCTGACTTAATAAAAGGAAACAACTGAAAAAGGAAACTTAGAGTGGAAAAATTCTGTTTGATTTAAAAGAATGTATAAAAATAAAGGGAAGCTAAAAGGAAGAAACTGATGACCAAATAAAAGAATATTAGGAAACTAATCACCATAATCAAATGAAAAGAGAAAGTGATTTATTAGGGAATACTGCACAGAAAATGGTCTAAAACATTTGAATTAGGACAATAAAACAATGATAATGTAAATAAAGTTTGTCAAGTCTCTTCGAAATATGATAAATTTTCATAACCAATAATATTTATAACCAAATCATTCACATAAAATTAATTTACTTAGAATTTTTCACTAGTTCTTTGTGTAAGATCCTATTTTACTAATTTTACGACATGGTTGACTTGTGCTATGCATATCTTTTCTGTTTTTATCTTTATTTTTTAAATGATTTTGGCACAGCTTTTAACTGTTAGTAATGTGTGTGGTCTAGAAGTCATATGACACCGAAAACAAACAACCCCAAGCATCTCAATAGTTTTAAAACGACTCCAAATACACTAATAGCATACAAAACTACATTATTATAAAACGGGCCACTTGCTACCGTAACACTTAACATATCGGTGGTGCCAGGCGATAGTGTAATTGAAAAAATGGTAAATGATTAAACAAATAAAAGATAACAATATTACATTATGAGCCAATTTATTATATCATTAAGTTACATGGTTTTCAAGAATAGTAATATATTTCTTATTCTCGTGCCTATAATGGTTGTTGTTCTAATAGAGAAGTTTGCTGTTAATTTTTATGATACTTTTGGTCAATCTCTTACTTGTGTCCCTCCAACTAATTAGATCATTAACTAAACATATTGGGGCCTTGTCTTGCTTGTCATACAAAGTTGTGTTTGACTGTACTAATCAGGCAGTCATTACTTTAAAACTATGAAATTATTAAGAGTTGAACTATCAAATGTTAACAGATTCACTATTTTAGGGATTAAGATTTCACAATTAAAATTTGGAGGAACAAAATCAAAGAATTCAAAAATTTGTGGGACAAAAAATGTAATTAAGCCAAAAAAGTGTTTTCAAAATAATCTATTTTTATTAAAATGCTCTTGATATATAGTAAAAATAAAAACAACATTGGAATTTATTGCAATAACATAGTTTTAAAGACATGATAGTAAAAAAGTAAACAGTTTTCATATAAACTTAAGACTATAACATAATCTTTTTATTATTTTCAAAGTAAGTCAACCACAAATTTGAAAAAAAAATAATTTATTATATTTTCATAACTTCGGTGCCTCTTTAAACTTTGTAACTATGTCTTTAATCGTTTGTGGACCCTTGATGCTGGTCCCATGAGCTAACTCATCTAAACTTTTCCATTTCAACAAAAAGTAATGTATACATCCAATCTAGTAACCTTTTCCATCCAAAAAGATATTTATATAATCAGTAAACCTCTCTTTTTAAATCTTATCTTATACCTTTATAAGTTTCTTTTTATGTCATTACAATATTATGCTTTTACAGTATCATTTAAGATAGTTTATGTTATAATTTAATCCACTCATTTCATATGATTTACAATATTGTTCATTATTTTTGTAATCTTTTGTTTTCCAATCTAATATAATCAATTTCTATTTTTTGTTGTTATGAACTTTTTAAGAAGCATCGTTTCAATGTTATTATCAATTTCATCACATGGCAATCTCAGTGGTTTATATTATTCTATTATATATTTATTTTCGATTAACAATGTCTTGTTTGTTCTTCATCATCGTTAAATTCTTTTTCTATAATATCATTATAACTAATAATCTTTCAAAACATATTGTTATACCATATAAAGATACAATAGAATCATATAAATATTTGAAAGATGTATGCTAGTTTTTGTTATTCTTGATCAAAATTAATGTGATATTCATTTATTATTGAAATGTTATTTGATTAATGTTACTCTTATCCTTGCTTCATAAACATTATCCAATTAAGTTTAACAAATTCTTATCAAGATGGTGGATTTGATTTGTTGCCAAAAATATTTTTACTATGTATAGCAGCAAACTGTGTATCTATTAAAAAAAAACTTCGTAGAGTCCTGTAAATTTGATGATAAAAGAGGGGTTTACTAATTATATAATTAGTAAACCCCTCTTTTTAAATCTTATCTTATACCTTTATGAGTTTCTTTTTATGTCATTACAATATTATGCTTTTACAATAACATTTATGATAGTTTATGTTATAATTTAATCCACTCATTTCATATGATTTACAATATTGTTCATTATTTTTGTAATCTTTTGTTTTCCAATCTAATATAATCAAATTCTATTTTTTTATTGTTGATGAACTTTTTAAAAAGCATCGTGGCAATGTTATTATCAATTTCATAACATCGCAATCTCAGTGGGTTATATTATTCTATTATATATTTTTTTCGATTAACAATGTCTTGTTTGTTCTTCATCATCTTTAAATATTTTTTATATAATATCATTATAATTAATAATCTTTCAAAACATATTGTTATCCATTTAAGTTTAACAAATTCTTATCAAGATGGTGGAGTTGATTTGTTGTCGAAAATATTTTTACTATGTATAGCAGCAAACTGTGTATCTATTAAAAAAACTTCATAGAGCCTTGTAAATTTGATGATAAAAAAGGTTTCCGCAGCCGGGATTCAAACCCGGAATTCATCATCAGAATTTACCTGGTGTGCTACTGCGGACACTTGGATATAGATTGCTAGATAAAAGTTATATATAAATGACATCTCTGATCCCGTCCTTTGCTACTTTCTGATCTCTCTTATCGGCTTTACGTTACATATCTACTAGTTTAATAAAATGTCACCATAAACCATTATTTTTTATTTATATGAAATTTCTTCTACATATTTCATATATAAGACAATACTAGTTACCTTTCCATCCTATTTTTTTACTTCGTATTATTTTCGTTTTCCTTTCTAATGAAAACAAAAAGACAATTAATGGTAGGAAGCAAAAGACACCCTTATTTGATAGGAAAAGAAACTTGAAAACCATGTAGGAAGAAAAGAGGATGAAAAATGGCTAATAAGAAAGTTTTTAACTCTAGTGCTTGCACAAAAATGTATGTAGAAAACCCCATGAAAATAAAAATTTCATTTACTATTGAAATGTTATTTGATTAATGTTACTCTTATCCTTGCTTCATAAAGATTATCCAAATAAGTTTAAATATTTCTTATCAAGATGGTGGAGTTGATCTGTTTCCAAAAATATTTTTACTATGTATAGTAGCAAACTGTGTATCTATTAAAAAAACCTCGTAGAGCCCTGTAAATTTGATGATAAAAAAGGTTTCCGTAGCCGGGATTCGAACCCGGAATTCATCATCAGAATTTACCTAGTGTGCTACTGCAGACATTTGGATATACATTGCTTGATAAATGTTATATATAAACGACTTATCTGATCCCGTCCTTTGCTACTTTCTGATCTCTCTTATCGACTTTACGTTACATATCTACTAGTTTAATAAAATGTCACCATAAACCATTATTTTTTATTTACATGAAATTTCTTCTACATATTTGTATATATAAGACAATACTGGTTGCCTTTGTCTGACCTTACTTTCTATCCTATTTTTTTACTTTGTATCATTTTTGTTTTCCTTTCCAATGAAGTCAAAAAGACAACTAAAGGTAGGAAGCAGAACACACTCTCATTTGATAGGAAAAGAAACTTGAAAACCATGTAGGAAGAAAAGAATATGAAAAAATGGCTAATAAGAAAGTTTTTAACTCTAGTGCTTCCATAAAAATGAACAAAGAAAGCCCAATGAAAATAAAAATTTCAAATGTAGAAGACGAAGAAATTTATGTTTTAAAAAAAACAAAAAATCTTAATGCAGCTGAAAAGAAGATAAGAAATAACTTACATGTTCACAAACTGAATCGCATACCATTATCCCCCTTCAATTTCCAATACTTCTAACTCAATAAAAGGAAACAACCGAAAAAGGAAACTTAGAGTGGAAAAATTGTGTTTGATTTAAAAGAATGTTTAAACATAAGGGGAAGCTAAAAGGAAGAAACTGATGACCTAATAAAAGAGTATTAGGAAACTAATCACCATAATGAAATGAAAAGAGAAAGTGATTTATTAGGGAATACTGCATAGAAAACGGTCTAAAACATTAGAATTAGGACAGTAAAACAATGATAATGAAAATAAAGTTTGTCAAGCCTCTTCAAAATATGATAAATTTTCATAACCAATAATATTTATCACCAAATTATTCACATAAAATTAATTTACTTAGAATTTTTCACTAGTTCTTTGTGTAAGATCCTATTTTACTAATTTTACGACATGGTTGACTTGCGCTATGCATGTCTTTTGTGTTTTTATCTTCTTTAAATGATTTTGGCATAGCTTTTAACTGTTAGTAATGTGTGTGGTCTAGAAGTCATATGACGCTGAAATCAAACAACCCCAAGCATCTCAATAGTGTCAAAACGACTCTAAATACGCTAATAGCTTACAAAACTACATTATTATAAAATGGGCCACATGCTACCGTAACACTTAAAATATCGGTGGTGTCGGGCGAGAGTGTAACCGAGAAAAGGGAAAATGATTAAACAAATAAAAGATAACAATATTACATCATGAGCCAATTTATTTTATCATTAAGTTACATTGTTTTCAAGATATGTACTAAATTTCTTATTCTCGTGCCTATAATGGTTGTTGTTCTAATAGAGAAGCTTGCTGTTAATTTTTATGATACTTTTGGGCAATCTCTTATTTGTGCCCCTCCAACTAATTAGATCATTAACTAAACATATTGGGGACTTGTCTTGCTTGTCATACAAAGTTATGGTTGACTATACTAATCAGGCAGTCATTACTTCAAAACTATGAAATTATTAAGAGTTGAACTACCAAATGTTAATTGATTCACTATTTTAGGGAATAAGATTTCACAATTAAAATTTGGAGGAACAAAATCAAAGAATTTACAAATTTGAGGGACAAAAAGTTTAATTAAGCCAAAAAAGTGTTTTCAAAATAATCTATTTTTATTAAATTGCTCTTGATATATAGTAAAAATAAAAACAACATTTGAATTTATTGCAATAACATAGTTTTAAAGACATGATAGTTAAAAAGTAAACAGTTTTCATCTAAGCTTAAGACAATAACATAATCTTTTTATTATTTTCAAAGTAAGCAACCACAAATTTGAAAAAAAAATAATTTATTATATTTTCATAACCTCAGTGCCTCTTTAAACTTTGTAACTATGTGTTTAATCGTTTGTGGACCCTTGATGCTAGTCCCATGAGCTAACTCATCTAAACTTTTCCATTTCAACAAAAAGTAATGTATACATCCAATCTAGTAACCCCTTCCATTAGAAAAGATATTTATATAATCAGTAAACCCCTCTATTTAAATCTTATCTTATGCCTTTATGAGTTTCGTTTTATGTCATTACAATATTATGCTTTTACAGTAACATTTAAGATAGTTTATGTTATAATTTAATCCACTCATTTCATATGATTTACAATATTGTTCATTATTTTTGTAATCTTTTGTTTGTCAATCTAATGTAATCAATTTCTATTTTTTATTGTGGATGAACTTTTTAAAGAGCATCGTTTCAATCAATTTCATAACATGGCAATCTCAGTGGTTTATATTATTCTATTATATATTTATTTTAGTTTAACAATGTCTTGTTTGTTCTTCATCATCTTTAAATATTTTTTATATAATATCATTATAATTAATAATCTTTCAAAACATATTGTTATACCATATAAAGATACAACAGAATCATATAAATATTTGAAAGTTCTATGCTAGTTTTTGTTATTCTTGATCAAAATTATGTCATATTTATTTATTATTGAAATGTTATTTGATTAATGTTACTCTTATCCTTGCTTCATAAAGATTATCCAATTAAGTTTAACAAATTCTTATCAAGATGGTGGAGTTAATTTGTTGCCGAAAATATTTTTACTATGTATAGTAGCAAACTGTGTATCTATTAAAAAAAACTTCGTACAGCCCTGTAAATTTGATGATAAAAAAGGTTTCCGCAGCCGGGATTCAAACTCGGAATTCATCATCAGAATTTACCTGGTGTGCTACTGCGGACATTTGGATATAGATTGCTGGATAAATGTTATATATAAACGACATCTTTGATCCCGTCCTTTGCTACTTTCTGATCTCTCTTATCGGCTTTACGTTGCATATCTACTAGTTTAATAAAATGTCACCATAAACCATTATTTTTTATTTACATGAAATTTCTTGTACATATTTGTATATATAAGACAATACTAGTTGCCTTTGTCTGACCTTACTTTCCATCCTATTTTTTTACTTTGTATGATTTTTGTTTTCCTTTCTAATGAAGACAAAAAGACAACTAATGGTAGGAAGCAAAACACACCCTCATTTGATAGGAAAAGAAACTTGAAAACCATGTAGGAAGAAAAGAGGATAAAAAAATGGCTAATAAGAAAGTTTTTAACTCTAGTGCTTCCATAAAAATGAACGAAGGAAACCCATTAAAAATAAAAATTTCAAATATAGAAGATGAAGAAAGTTATGTTTAAAAAAAAACAAAAAATCTAAATGCAACTGAAAAGAAGATAAGAAATAAATTACGTGTTCACAAACTAAATCACATACCATTATCCCCCTCTTCAATTTCCAATACTTCAGACTCAATAAAAGGAAACAACCAAAAAAGGATACTTAGAGTGGAAAAATAGTGTTTGATTTAAAAGAATGTATAAAAATAAGGGGAAGCTAAAAGGAAGAAACTGATGACCAAATAAAACATTATTAGGAAACTAATCACCATAATGAAATGAAAAGAGAAAGTGATTTATTAGGGAATACTGCACAGAAAGCGGTCTAAAACATTAGAATTAGGACAGTAAAACAATGATAATGTAAATAAAGTTTGTCAAATCTCTTCAAAATATGATAAATTTTCATAACCAATAATATTTATAACCAAATCATTCACATAAAATTAATTTACTTAGAATTTTTCACTAGTTCTTTGTGTAAGATCCTGTTTTACTAATTTTACGACATGGTTGACTTGAGTTATGCATATCTTTTATGTTTTTATCTTTATTTTTTAAATGATTTGGGCACCGCTTTTAACTGTTAGTAATGTGTGTGGTCTAGAAGTCATATGACGCTGAAATCAAACAACCCCAAGCATCTCACTTGTTTCAAAACGACTCCAAATACGCTAATAGCTTACAAAACTACATTATTATAAAATAGGCCACTTGCTACCGTAACACTTAACATATCCGTTGTGTCGGGCGAGAGTGTAACCGAGAAAAGGGAAAATGATTAAACAAATAAAAGATAACAATATTACATCATGAGCCAATTTATTATATCATTAAGTTACATTATTTTCAAGAACTGTCCTGTATTTCTTATTCTCGTGCCTATATTGATTGTTGTTCTAATAGAGAAGTTTGTTGTTAATTTTTATGATACTTTTGGGCAATCTCTTACTTGTGTCCCTCCAACTAATTAGATCATTAACTAAACATATTGGGGCCTTGTCTTGCTTGTCATACAAAGTTGTGTTTGACTCTACTAATCAGGCAGTCATTACTTCAAAACTATGAAATTATTAAGAGTTGAACTATCAGATGTTAACATATTCACTATTTTAGGCAATAAGATTTCACAATTAAAATTTGGAGGAACAAAATCAAAGAATTTTCAAATTTGAGGGACAAAAAGTTTAATTAAGCCAAAAAACTGTTTTCAAAATTATCTATTTTTATTAAACTACTCTTGATATATAGTAAAAATAAAAACAACATTTGAATTTATTGCAATAACATAGTTTTAAAGACATGATAGTAAAAAAGTAAATAGTTTTCATATAAACTTAAGACTATAACATAATCTTTTTATTATTTTCAAAGTAAGTCAACCATAAATTTTGAAAAAAACATAATTTATTATATTTTCATAACCTCAGTGCCTCTTTAAACTTTGTAACTATGTCTTTAATCATTTGTGGACCCTTGATGCTAGTCCCATAAGCTAACTCATCTAAACTTTTCCTTTTCGATAAAAAGTAATGTATACATCCAATCTAGTAACCCCTTCCAACCAAAAAGATATTTATATAATTCGTAAACCCCTGTTTTTAAATCTTATCTTATACCTTTATGAGTTTCTTTTTATGTCATTATAATATAATGCTTTTACAATAACATTGATGATAGTTTATGTTATAATTTAATCCACTCATTTCATATGATTTAGAATATTGTTCATTATTTTTGTAATCTATCGTTTTCCAATCTAATATAATCAAATTCTATTTTTTTTAATGTTGATGAACTTTTTAAAAAGCATCGTTTTCAATGTTATTATCAATTTCATAATATGGCAATCTCAGTGGTTTATATTTTTCTATTATATATTTATTTTTGATTAACAATGTCTTGTTTGTTCTTCATCATCTTTAAATATTTTTTATATAATATCATTATAATTAATAATCTTTCAAAACATATTGTTATACCATATAAAGATACAATAGAATCATATAAATATTTGAAAGTTGCAGCTAGTTTTTGTTATTCTTGATCAAAATTAATGTGATATTTATTTATTATTGACATGTTATTTGATTAATGTTACTCTTATCTTTGCTTCATAAAGATTATCCATTTAAGTTTAACAAATTCTTATCAAGATGGTGGAGTTGTTTTGTTGCCAAAAATATTTTTACTATGTATAGCAGCAAACTGTGTATCTATTAAAAAAAAAACTTTGTAGAGTCCTGTAAATTTGATGATAAAAAAAGGTTTCCGCAGCCGGGATTCGAACTCGGAATTCATCAACAGAATTTACCTGGTGTGCTACTGCGAACATTTGGATATAGATTGCTGGATAAATGTTATATATAAACGACATCTCTGATCCTGTCCTTTGCTACTTTCTGATCTCTCTTATCGGCTTTACGTTACATATCTACTAGTTTAATAAAATGTCACCACAAACCATTATTTTTTATTTACATGAAATTTCTTCTACATATTTGTATATAAAAGACAATACTAGTTGCCTTTGTCTGACCTTACTTTCGATCCTATTTTTTTACTTCGTATTATCATTTTTTTTCTTTCTAATGAAGATAAAAAGACAACTAATGGTAGGAAGCAAAACACACCCTCATTTGATTGGAAAAGAAACTTGAAAACCATGTAGGAAGAAAAGAGGATGAAAAAATGGCTAATAAGAAAGTTTTTAGTTCTAGTGCTTCCATAAAAATGAACGAAGAAAACCCAATGAAAATAAAAATTTCAAATGTAGAAGACGAAGAAAGTTATGTTTTAAAAAGAACAAAAAATCTCAATGCAACTAAAAAGAAGATAAGAAATAAATTACATGTTCACAAACTAAATCGCATACCATAATCCCCCTTCAATTTCCAATACTTCTGACTCAATAAAAGGAAACAACCGAAAAAGGAACCTTAGAGTGGAAAAATTGTGTTTGATTTAAAAGACTGTATAATAATAAGGGGAAGCTAAAAGGAAGAAACTGATGACCTAATAAAAGAGTTTTAGGAAACTAATCACCATAATGAAATGAAAAGAAAAAGTGATTTTTAGGGAATACTGCACAGAAAACGGTCCAAAACATTAGAATTAGGACAGTAAAACAATGATAATGAAAATAAAGTTTGTCAAGTCTCTTCAAAATATGATAAATTTTCATAACCAATAATATTTATAATGAAATCATTCCCATAAAATTAATTTACTTAGAATTTTTCACTAGTTCTTTGTGTAAGATCCTATTTTACTAATTTTATGACATGGTTGACTTGTGCTATGCATATCTTTTGTGTTTTTATCTTCTTTAAATGATTTTGGCATAGCTTTTAACTGTTAGTCATGTGTATGGTTGAGAAGTCATATGACACCGAAATCAAACAACCCCAAGCATCTCAATAGTGTCAAAACGATTCCAAATACGCTAATAGCTTACAAAACTACATTATTATAAAATAGGCCACTTGCTACCTTAACACTTAACATATCGGTGGTGTCGGGCGAGAGTGTAATCGAGAAAAAGGAAAATGATTAAACAAATAAAAGATAACAATATTACATCATGAGCCAATTTATTATATCATTAAGTTACATTGTTTTCAAGATATGTACTATATTTCTTATTCTTGTGCCTATAATGGTTGTTGTTCTAATAGAGAAGCTTGCTGTTAATTTTTATGATACTTTTGGGCAATCTCTTACTTGTGCCCCTCCAACTAATTAGATCATTAACTAAACATATTGGGGCCTTGTCTTGCTTGTCATACAAAGTTGTGGTTGACTCTACTAATCAGGCAGTCATTACTTCAAAACTATGAAATTATTAAGAGTTGAACTACCAAATGTTAGCAGATTCACTATTTAAGGAATAAGATTTCACAATTAAAATTTGGAGGAACAAAATCAAAGAATTGGCAAATTTGAGGGACAAAAAGTGCAATTAAGCCAAAAAAGTGTTTTCAAAATAATCTATTTTTATTAAAATGCTCTTGATATATAGTAAAAATCAAAACAACATTTGAATTTATTGCAATAACATAGTTTTAAAGACATGATAGTAAAAAAGTAAATAGTTTTCATATAAACTTAATACTATAACATAATGTTTTTATTATTTTCAAAGTAAGTCCACCACAAATTTGAAAAAAAAATAATTTATTATATTTGCATAACCTCAGTGCCTCTTTAAACTTTGTAACTATGTCTTTAATTGTTTGTGGACCCTTGATGCTAGTCCCATGAGCTAACTCATCTAAACTTTTCCATTTCAACAAAAAGTAATGTATGCATCCAATCTAGTAACCCCTTCCATCCGAAAAGATATTTATATAATTATGAAACCCCTCTTTTTAAATCTTATCTTATACCTTTATGAGTTTCTTTTTATGTCATTACAAGATTATGCTTTTATAGTAACATTTAAGATAGTTTATGTTATAATTTAATCCACTCATTTCATATGATTTACAATATTGTTCATTATTTTTGTAATCTTTTGTTTGCCAATCAAATATAATCAATTTTATTTTTTATTGTTGATGAACTTTTTAAAAAATATCGTTTCAATGTTATTATCAATTTCATAACATGGGAATCTCAGTGGTTTATATTATTCTTTTATATATTTATTTTAGTTTAACAATGTCTTGTTTGTTCTTCATCATCTTTAAATACTTTTTATATAATATCATTATAATTAATAATCTTTCAAAACATATTTTTATATCATATAAAGATACAATAGAATCATATAAATATTTGAAAGTTCTATGCTAGTTTTTGTTATTCTTGATCAAAATTAATGTCATATTTATTTATTATTGAAATGTTATTTGATTAATGTTACTCTTATCCTTGCTTCATAAAGATTATCTAATTAAGTTTAACAAATTCTTATCAAGATGGTGGAGTTGATCTCTTGCCGAAAATATTTTTACTATGTATAATAGCAAATTGTGTATTTATTAAAAAAAACTTCGTAGAGCCCTGTAAATTTGATGATAAAAAAGGTTTCCGCAGCCGGGATTCGAACTCAAAATTCATCATCAGAATTTACCTAGTGTGCTACTGCAGACATTTGGATATAGATTGCTGGATAAATGTTATATATAAACGACATCTCTGATCCCGTCCTTTACTACTTGCTGATCTCTCTTATCGGTTTTACGTTACATATCTACTAGTTTAATAAAATGTCACCGTAAACCATTATTTTTTATTTACTTGAAATTTCTTCTACATATTTGTATATATAAGACAATACTAGTCGCCTTTGTCTGACCTTACTTTCCATCCTATTTTTTTACTTTGTATCATTTTTGTTTTCCATTCTAATAATGACAAAAAGATAACTAATGATAGGAAGCAAAACACACCCTCATTTGATAGGAAAAGAAACTTGAAAACCATGTAGGAAAAAACAGGATGAAAAAATGGCTAATAAGAAAGTTTTTAACTCTAGTGCTTCCATAAAAATGAACACAGAAAACCCAATGAAAATAAAAATTTCAAATGTAGAAGACGAAGAAAGTTATGTTTTAAAAAAAACAAAAAATCTCAATGCTATTGAAAAGAAGATAAGAAATAAATTTTATGTTCACAAACTAAATTGCATACCATTATCCCCCTTCAATTTCCAATACTTCTAACTCAATAAAATGAAAGAATCGAAAAAGGCAATTTAGAGTGTAAAAATTGCGTTTGATTTAAAAGAATGTATAAAAATTAGGGGAAGCTAAAAAGAAGAAATTGATGACTAAATAAAAGAGTATTAGGAAACTAATCACCATAATAAAATGAAAAGAAAAAGTGATTTATTAGGGAATACTACATAGAAAACGGTCTGAAACATTAGAATTAGGACAGTAAAATAATGATAATGTAAAAAAAGTTTGTCAAGTCTCCTTAAAATATGATAAAATTTCATAACCAATCATATTTATACCAAATCATTCACATAAAATTAATTTACTTAGAATTTTTCACTAGTTCTTTGTGTAAGATCCTATTTTACTAACTTTATGACATGGTTGACTGCTGCTATGCATATCTTTTGTGTTTTTATCTTTGTTTTTTAAGTGATTTAGGCACTGCTTTTAACTGTTAGTAATGTGGTGGTCCAGAAGTCATATGACACTGAAATCAAATAACCCCAAGCATCTCAATTGTTTCAAAACGACTCCAAATACGCTACTAGCTTACAAAACTACATTATTATAAAATGGGCCACTTGCTATCGTAACACTTAACATATCGATGGTGTCAGGCGAGAGTGTAACTGAGAAAAGGGCAAATGATTAAACAAATAAAAGATAACAATATTACATCATGAGCTAATTTATTATATCATTAAACCCCATGGTTTTCAAGAACTGTGCTATATTTCTTATTCTCGTGCCTATAATGGTTGTTGTTCTAATAGAGAAGCTTGCTGTTAATTTTTATGATACTTTTAGGCAATCTCTTACTTGTGTCCCTCCAACTAATTAGATCATTAACTAAACATATCGGGGCCTTGTCTTGCTTGTCATACAATGTTGTGCTTGACTCTACTAATCAGGCAGTCATTACTTCAAAACTATAAAATTATTAAAAGTTGAACTACCAAATGTTAACAGATTCACTATTTTACGAAATAAGATTTCACAATTAAAATTTGGAGGAACAAAATTGAAGAATTGGCAAATTTGAGGGACAAAAAGTGTAATTAAGCCAAAAAAGTGTTTTCAAAATAATCTATTTTTATTAAAATGCTCTTGATATATAGTTAAAATCAAAACAACATTTGAATTTATTAGAATAACATAATTTTCAAGACATGATAGTAAAAAAGTAAACAGTTTTTATATAAACTTAAGACTATAACCTAATATTTTTATTATTTTCAAAGTAAGTCAACCACAAATTTGAAAAAAAAATAATTTATTATATTTTCATAACCTCAGTGCCTCTTTAAACTTTGTAACTACGTCTTTAATCGTTTGTGGACCCTAGATGCTAGTCCCATGAGCTAACTCATCTAAACTTTTCCATTTCAACAAAAAGTAATGTATGCTTCCAATCTAGTAACCCCTTCCATCCGAAAAGATATTTATATAATTAGTAAACCCCTCTTTTTAAATCTTATCTTATACCTTTATGAGTTTCTTTTTATGTCATTACAATATTATGCTTTTACAGTAACATTTAAAGATAGTTTATGTTATAATTTAATACACTTATTTCATATGATTTACAATATTGTTCATTATTTTTGTAATCTTTTGTTTACCAATCTAATATAATCAATTTCTATTTTTTTATTGTTGATGAACTTTTTAAAAAGCATTGTTTCAATGTTATTATCAATTTCATAATACGGCAATCTCAGTGGTTTATATTATTCTATTATATATTTATTTTACTTTAACAATGTCTTGTTTGTTCTTCCTACAATAGAATCATATAAATATTTGAAAGTTCTATGCTAGTTTTTGTTATTCTTGATCAAAATTAATGTCATATTTATTTACTATTGAAATGTTATTTGATTAATGTTACTCTTATCCTTGCTTCATAAAGATTATCCAAATAAGTTTAAATATTTCTTATCAAGATAGTGGAGTTGATCTGTTTCCAAAAATATTTTTACTATGTATAGTAGCAAACTGTGTATCTATTAAAAAAACCTCGTAGAGCCCTGTAAATTTGATGATAAAAAAGGTTTCCGCAACCGGGATTCGAACCCGAAATTCATCATCAGAATTTACCTAGTGTGCTACTGCAGACATTTGGATATACATTGCTGGATAAATGTTATATATAAACGACATATCTGATCCCGTCCTTTGCTACTTTCTGATCTCTCTTATCGACTTTACGTTACATATCTACTAGTTTAATAAAATGTCACCATAAACCATTATTTTTTATTTACATGAAATTTCTTCTACATATTTGTATATATAAGACAATACTGGTTGCCTTTGTCTGACCTTACTTTCTATCCTATTTTTTTACTTTGTATCATTTTTGTTTTCCTTTCTAATGAAGTCAAAAAGACAACTAAAGGTAGGAAGCAAAACACACTCTCATTTGATAGGAAAAGAAACTTGAAAACCATGTAGGAAGAAAAGAGTATGAAAAAATGGCTAATAAGAAAGTTTTTAACTCTAGTGCTTCCATAAAAATGAACGAAGAAAACCCAATGAAATAAAAATTTCAAATGTAGAAGACGAAGAAAGTTATGTTTTAAAAAAAACAAAAAATCTCAATGCAACTGAAAAGAAGATAAGAAATAAATTACGTGTTCATAAACTAAATCACATACCATTATCCCCCTTCAATTTCCAATACTTCAGACTCAATAAAAGGAAACAACCGAAAAAGGATACTTAGAGTGGAAAAATTGTGTTTGATATAAAAGAATGTATAAAAATAAGGGGAAGCTAAAAGGAAGAAACTTATGACCAAATAAAACATTATTAGGAAACTAATCACCATAATGAAATGAAAAGAGAAAGTGATTTATTAGGGAATACTGCACAGAAAGCGGTCTAAAACATTAGAATTAGGACAGTAAAACAATGATAATGTAAATAAAGTTTGTCAAATCTCTTCAAAATATGATAAATTTTCATAACCAATAATATTTATAACCAAATCATTCACATAAAATTAATTTACTTAGAATTTTTCACTAGTTCTTTGTGTAAGATCCTGTTTTACTAATTTTACGACATGGTTGACTTGAGTTATGCATATCTTTTATGTTTTTATCTTTATTTTTTAAATGATTTGGGCACCGCTTTTAACTGTTAGTAATGTGTGTGGTCTAGAAGTCATATGACGCTGAAATCAAACAACCCCAAGCATCTCACTTGTTTCAAAACGACTCCAAATACGCTAATAGCTTACAAAACTACATTATTATAAAATAGGCCACTTGCTACCGTAACACTTAACATATCCGTTGTGTCGGGCGAGAGTGTAATCAAGAAAGGGGAAAATGATTAAACAAATAAAAGATAACAATATTACATCATGAGCCAATTTATTATATCATTAAGTTACATTGTTTTCAAGAACTGTCCTGTATTTCTTATTCTCGTGCCTATATTGATTGTTGTTCTAATAGAGAAGTTTGTTGTTAATTTTTATGATACTTTTGGGCAATCTCTTACTTGTGTCCCTCCAACTAATTAGATCATTAACTAAACATATTGGGGCCTTGTCTTGCTTGTCATACAAAGTTGTGTTTGACTCTACTAATCAGGCAGTCATTACTTCAAAACTATGAAATTATTAAGAGTTGAACTATCAGATGTTAACATATTCACTATTTTAGGGAATAAGATTTCACAATAAAAATTTGAAGGAACAAAATCAAAGAATTGGAAAATTTGAGGGACAAAAAGTGTAATTAAGCCAAAAAAGTGTTTTCAAAATAATCCATTTTTATTAAAATGCTCTTGATATATAGTAAAAATAAAAACAACATTTGAATTTATTGCAATAACATAGTTTTAAAGACATGATAGTAAAAAAGTAAATAGTTTTCATATAAACTTAAAACTATAACATAATCTTTTTATTATTTTCAAAGTAAGTCAACCACAAATTTGAAAAAAACATAATTTATTATATTTTCATAACCTCAGTGCCTCTTTAAACTTTGTAACTATGTCTTTAATCATTTGTGGACCCTTGATGCTAGTCCCATAAGCTAACTCATCTAAACTTTTCCTTTTCGACAAAAAGTAATGTATACATCCAATCTAGTAACCCCTTCCAACCAAAAAGATATTTATATAATTAGTAAACCCCTGTTTTTAAATCTTATCTTATACCTTTATGAGTTTCTTTTTATGTCATTAGAATATAATGCTTTTACAATAACATTGATGATAGTTTATGTTATAATTTAATCCACTCATTTCATATGATTTAGAATATTGTTCATTATTTTTGTAATCTATCGTTTTCCAATCTAATATAATCAAATTCTATTTTTTTTAATGTTGATGAACTTTTTAAAAAGCATCGTTTCAATGTTATTATCAATTTCATAATATGGCAATCTCAGTGGTTTATATTTTTCTATTATATATTTATTTTTGATTAACAATGTCTTGTTTGTTTTTCATCATCTTTAAATATTTTTTATATAATATCATTATAATTAATAATCTTTCAAAACATATTGTTATACCATATAAAGATACAATAGAATCATATAAATATTTGAAAGTTGCAGCTAGTTTTTGTTATTCTTGATCAAAATTAATGTGATACTTATTTATTATTGACATGTTATTTGATTAATGTTACTCTTATCTTTGCTTCATAAAGATTATCCATTTAAGTTTAACAAATTCTTATCAAGATGGTGGAGTTGTTTTGTTGCCAAAAATATTTTTACTATGTATAGCAGCAAACTGTGTATCTATTAAAAAAAAAAACTTCGTAGAGTCTTGTAAATTTGATGATAAAAAAAGGTTTCCACAGCTGGGATTCAAACTCAGAATTCATCATCAGAATTTACCTGGTGTGCTACTGCGGACATTTGGATATAGATTGCTGGATAAATGTTATATATAAATGACATCTCTGATCCCGTCCTTTGCTACTTTCTGATCTCTCTTATCGGCTTTACGTTACATATCTACTAGTTTAATAAAATGTCACCACAAACCATTATTTTTTATTTACATGAAATTTCTTCTACATATTTGTATATAAAAGACAATACTAGTTGCCTTTGTCTGACCTTACTTTCGATCCTATTTTTTTACTTCGTATTATCATTTTTTTTCTTTCTAATGAAGACAAAAAGACAACTAATGGTAGGAAGCAAAACACACCCTCATTTGATTGGAAAAGAAACTTGAAAACCATGTAGGAAGAAAAGAGGATGAAAAAATGGCTAATAAGAAAGTTGTTAGTTCAAGTGCTTCCATAAAAATGAACGAAGAAAACCCAATGAAAATAAAAATTTCAAATGTAGAAGACGAAGAAAGTTATGTTTTAAAAAGAACAAAAAATCTCAATGCAACTGAAAAGAAGATAAGAAATAAATTACGTGTTCACAAACTAAATCGCATACCATAATCCCCCTTCAATTTCCAATACTTCTGACTCAATAAAAGGAAATAACCGAAAAAGGAACCTTAGAGTGGAAAAATTGTGTTTGATTTAAAAGACTGTATAATAATAAGGGGAAGCTAAAAGGAAGAAACTGATGACCTAATAAAAGAGTTTTAGGAAACTAATCACCATAATGAAATGAAAAGAAAAAGTGATTTTTAGGGAATACTGCACAGAAAACGGTCTAAAATATTAGAATTAGGACAGTAAAACAATGATAATGAAAATAAAGTTTGTCAAGTCTCTTCAAAATATGATAAATTTTCATAACCAATAATATTTATAATGAAATCATTCCCATAAAATTAATTTACTTAGAATTTTTCACTAGTTCTTTGTGTAAGATCCTATTTTACTAATTTTATGACATGGTTGACTTGTGCTATGCATATCTTTTGATTTTTTATCTTCTTTAAATGATTTTGGCATAGCTTTTAACTGTTAGTCATGTGTGTGGTTGAGAAGTCATATGACACATCAAACAACCCCAAGCATCTCAATAGTGTCAAAACGACTCCAAATACGCTAATAGCTTACAAAACTACATTATTATAAAATAGGCCACTTGCTACCGTAACACTTAACATATCGGTGGTGTCGGGCGAAAGTGTAATCGAGAAAAAGGAAAATGATTAAACAAATAAAAGATAACAATATTACATCATGAGCCAATTTATTATATCATTAAGTTACATTGTTTTCAAGATATGTACTATATTTCTTATTCTTGTGCCTATAATGGTTGTTGTTCTAATAGAGAAGCTTGCTGTTAATTTTTAGGATACTTTTGGGCAATCTCTTACTTGTGCCCCTCCAACTAATTAGATCATTAACTAAACATATTGGGGCCTTGTCTTGCTTGTCATACAAAGTTGTGGTTGACTCTACTAATCAGGCAGTCATTACTTCAAAACTATGAAATTATTAAGAGTTGAACTACCAAATGTTAGCAGATTCACTATTTAAGGAATAAGATTTCACAATTAAAATTTGGAGGAACAAAATCAAAGAATTGGCAAATTTGAGGGACAAAAAGTGTAATTAAGCCAAAAAAGTGTTTTCAAAATAATCTATTTTTATTAAAATGCTCTTGATATATAGTAAAAATCAAAACAACATTTGAATTTATTGCAATAACATAGTTTTAAAGACATGATAGTAAAAAAGTAAATAGTTTTCATATAAACTTAATACTATAACATAATGTTTTTATTATTTTCAAAGTAAGTCCACCACAAATTTGAAAAAAAAATAATTTATTATATTTGCATAACCTCAGTGCCTCTTTAAACTTTGTAACTATGTCTTTAATTGTTTGTGGACGCTTGATGCTAGTCCCATGAGCTAACTCATCTAAACTTTTCCATTTCAACAAAAAGTAATGTATGCATCCAATCTAGTAACCCCTTCCATCCGAAAAGATATTTATATAATTATGAAACCCCTCTTTTTAAATCTTATCTTATACCTTTATGAGTTTCTTTTTATGTCATTACAAGATTATGCTTTTATAGTAACATTTAAGATAGTTTATGTTATAATTTAATCCACTCATTTCATATGATTTACAATATTGTTCATTATTTTTGTAATCTTTTGTTTGCCAATCAAATATAATCAAATTTATTTTTTATTGTTGATGAACTTTTTAAAAAACATCATTTCAATGTTATTATCAATTTCATAACATGGGAATCTCAGTGGTTTATATTATTCTATTATATATTTATTTTAGTTTAACAATGTCTTGTTTGTTCTTCATCATCTTTAAATACTTTTTATATAATATCATTATAATTAATAATCTTTCAAAACATATTTTTATATCATATAAAGATACAATAGAATCATATAAATATTTGAAAGTTCTATGCTAGTTTTTGTTATTCTTGATCAAAATTAATGTTATATTTATTTATTATTGAAATGTTATTTGATTAATGTTACTCTTATCCTTGCTTCATAAAGATTATCTAATTAAGTTTAACAAATTCTTATCAAGATGGTGGAGTTGATCTCTTGCCGAAAATATTTTTACTATGTATAACAGCAAATTATGTATTTATTAAAAAAACTTCGTAGAGCCCTGTAAATTTGATGATAAAAAATGTTTCCGCAGCCAGGATTCGAACTCGAAATTCATCATCAGAATTTACCTAGTGTGCTACTGCAGACATTTGGATATAGATTGCTGGATAAATGTTATATATAAACGACATCTCTGATCCCGTCCTTTACTACTTGCTGATCTCTCTTATCGGTTTTACGTTACATATCTACTAGTTTAATAAAATGTCACCGTAAACCATTATTTTTTATTTACTTGAAATTTCTTCTACATATTTGTATATATAAGACAATACTAGTCGCCTTTGTCTGACCTTACTTTCCATCCTATTTTTTTACTTTGTATCATTTTCGTTTTCCATTCTAATAATGACAAAAAGATAACTAATGGTAGGAAGCAAAACACACCCTCATTTGATAGGAAAAGAAACTTGAAAACCATGTAGGAAAAAAGAGGATGAAAAAATGGCTAATAAGAAAGTTTTTAACTCTAGTGCTTCCATAAAAATGAACACAGAAAACCCAATGAAAATAAAAATTTCAAATGTAGAAGATGAAGAAAGTTATGTTTTAAAAAAACAAAAAATCTCAATGCTATTGAAAAGAAGATAAGAAATAAATTTTGTGTTCACAAACTAAATTGCATACCATTATCACCCTTCAATTTCCAATACTTCTGACTCAATAAAATGAAAGAATCGAAAAAGGCAATTTAGAGTGTAAAAATTGCGTTTGATTTAAAAGAATGTATAAAAATTAGGGGAAGCTAAAAAGAAGAAATTGTTGACTAAATAAAAGAGTATTAGGAAACTAATCACCATAATAAAATGAAAAGAAAAAGTGATTTATTAGGGAATACTACATAGAAAACGGTCTGAAACATTAGAATTAGGACAGTAAAATAATGATAATGTAAAAAAAGTTTGTCAAGTCTCCTTAAAATATGATAAAATTTCATAACCAATCATATTTAAACCAAATCATTCACATAAAATTAATTTACTTAGAATTTTTCACTAGTTATTTGTGTAAGATCCTATTTTACTAACTTTATGACATGGTTGACTGCTGCTATGCATATCTTTTGTGTTTTTATCTTTATTTTTTAAGTGATTTAGGCACTGCTTTTAACTGTTAGTAATGTGGTGGTCCAGAAGTCATATGACACTGAAATCAAACAACCCCAAGCATCTCAATTGTTTCAAAATGACTCCAAATACGCTACTAGCTTACAAAACTACATTATTATAAAATGGGCCACTTGCTATCGTAACACTTAACATATCGATGGTGTCAGGCGAGAGTGTAACTGAGAAAAGGGCAAATGATTAAACAAATAAAAGATAACAATATTACATCATGAGCTAATTTATTATATCATTAAACCCCATGGTTTTCAAGAACTGTGCTATATTTCTTATTCTCGTGCCTATAATGGTTGTTGTTCTAATAGAGAAGCTTGCTGTTAATTTTTATGATACTTTTAGGCAATCTCTTACTTGTGTCCCTCCAACTAATTAGATCATTAACTAAACATATCGGGGCCTTGTCTTGCTTGTCATACAATGTTGTGCTTGACTCTACTAATCAGGCAGTCATTACTTCAAAACTATGAAATTATTAAGAGTTGAACTACCAAATGTTAACAGATTCACTATTTTACGAAATAAGATTTCACAATTAAAATTTGGAGGAACAAAATTGAAGAATTGGCAAATTTGAGGGACAAAAAGTGTAATTAAGCCAAAAAAGTGTTTTCAAAATAATCTATTTTTATTAAAATGCTCTTGATATATAGTAAAAATCAAAACAACATTTGAATTTATTGGAATAACATAATTTTCAAGACATGATAGTAAAAAGGTAAACAGTTTTTATATAAACTTAAGACTATAACCTAATATTTTTATTATTTTCAAAGTAAGTCAACCACAAATTTGAAAAAAAAATAATTTATTATATTTTCATAACCTCAGTGCCTCTTTAAACTTTGTAACTACGTCTTTAATCGTTTATGGACCCTTGATGCTAGTCCCATGAGCTAACTCATCTAAACTTTTCCATTTCAACAAAAAGTAATGTATGCTTCCAATCTAGTAACCCTTTCCATCCGAAAAGATATTTATATAATTAGTAAACCCCTCTTTTTAAATCTTATCTTATACCTTTATGAGTTTCTTTTTATGTCATTACAATATTATGCTTTTACAGTAACATTTAAAGATAGTTTATGTTATAATTTAATACACTTATTTCATATGATTTACAATATTGTTCATTATTTTTGTAATCTTTTGTTTACCAATCTAATATAATCAATTTCTATTTTTTTATTGTTGATGAACTTTTTAAAAAGCATTGTTTCAATGTTATTATCAATTTCATAACACGACAATCTCAGTGGTTTATATTATTCTATTATATATTTATTTTAATTTAACAATGTCTTGTTTGTTCTTCCTACAATAGAATCATATAAATATTTGAAAGTTCTATGCTAGTTTTTGTTATTCTTGATCAAAATTAATGTCATATTTATTTACTATTGAAATGTTATTTGATTAATGTTACTCTTATCCTTGCTTCATAAAGATTATCCAAATAAGTTTAAATATTTCTTATCAAGATGGTGGAGTTGATCTGTTTCCAAAAATATTTTTACAATGTATAGTAGCAAACTGTGTATCTATTAAAAAAACCTGGTAGAGCCCTGTAAATTTGATGATAAAAAAGGTTTCCGCAACCGGGATTCGAACCCAGAATTCATCATCAGAATTTACCTGGTGTGCTACTGCAGACATTTGGATATACATTGCTAGATAAATGTTATATATAAACGACATATCTGATCCCGTCCTTTGCTACTTTCTGATCTCTCTTATCGACTTTACGTTACATATCTACTAGTTTAATAAAATGTCACCATAAACCATTATTTTTTATTTACATGAAATTTCTTCTACATATTTGTATATATAAGACAATACTGGTTGCCTTTGTCTGACCTTACTTTCTATCCTATTTTTTTACTTTGTATCATTTTTGTTTTCCTTTCTAATGAAGTCAAAAAGACAACTAATGGTAGAAAGCAAAACACACTCTCATTTGATAGGAAAAGAAACTTGAAAACCATGTAGGAAGAAAAGAGTATGAAAAAATGGCTAATAAGAAAGTTTTTAACTCTAGTGCTTCCATAAAAATGAACGAAGAAAACCCAATGAAATAAAAATTTCAAATGTAGAAGACGAAGAAAGTTATGTTTTAAAAAAAAACAAAAAATCTCAATGCAACTAAAAAGAAGATAAGAAATAAATTACGTGTTCACAAACTAAATCACATACCATTATCCCCCTTCAATTTCCAATACTTCTGACTCAATAAAAGGAAACAACCAAAAAAGGATACTTAGAGTGGAAAAATTGTGTTTGATTTAAAAGAATGTATAAAAATAAGGGGAAGCTAAAAGGAAGAAACTGATGACCAAATAAAACATTATTAGGAAACTAATCACCATAATGAAATGAAAAGAGAAAGTGATTTATTAGGGAATACTGCACAGAAAGCGGTCTAAAACATTAGAATTAGGACAGTAAAACAATGATAATGTAAATAAAGTTTGTCAAATCTCTTCAAAATATGATAAATTTTCATAACCAATAATATTTATAACCAAATCATTCACATAAAATTAATTTACTTAGAAACTTTCACTAGTTCTTGTGTTTGAATATGTTAACAGGTCCAAAAGATGTGCAAGGATTTTGATAATGACAAGTACTCTTGAAGAAACAATGCAAAAACAAAGACATGAAATCAGAATTGAAGAAACAGCGAAGCTAATCGATTAGGCCATAGATGCTAATCGATTAGAAGCATTCTGTCTTGGAAGAAATTACATCAGAGTTGAAGATAATCGATTAGGCCATAGATGCTAATCGATTAGAAGCTTTCTGTCTTGGAAGAAATTGCATCAGAGTCGAAGATAATCGATTAAGGAAGCCACACAATCGATTAGATACTCACTGGAATTAAGATAATCGATTGCACACTTGAGACTAATCGATTACAGCAATCAAAAATGGAATTAAATGCATCAGGTACACATGATAATCGATTAAGAGAGACATATAATCGATTAGGAAGCCACTGGAATTTAAGGTAATCGATTGCAAGACATGCTAATCGATTAGGATGCTGCGAAGTCAAATTAAATGCATCAGGTACAAGATGCTAATCGATTACAGGTAATGATATAATCGATTAGTGACTCTCTGACTTGAAGCTAATCGATTACAACGCGAGGATGTAATCGATTACGCTAGTGGAAAAACAGATTTAAGTGGGAAACCAGGTCATGTCTCCACCATTCTTCAAATTTCCACTAAGTGCAACGGCTATGAGGAACTAGGGCACACCTAAACTGCTATCATGACTCTATAAATGGAGGAAGAACACAAGCACAAAGAGCAACCAACACACAACCAAGAAGCAACAATTCATAGCTCTATTTTGTGCTTTGTAAGCCTATCTCTTGCATTTTTGTACCTTCAATTGTATATCCTCTCATCTTGAGAGATTAGAATTTGGAGAGCTTTTCACTTGTATATCTGCTCTATCAAGAGAGTATATTGATTGTAAACACAAACTCCAAACACACAAAGTTATTCACTCTAGGTTGAGTGGTTGTTCACTCTAGGATTGAGTGGTTACAAAGGTTGTGGACTCAACCTTTGGGATATTGTGAGATTGAGAGATTGGGTGGGTTGCCCTTATACTTGTGAGGATTGGGTTCTTGAGTGTGGGACACTAGGAAGCCGCAATTGCTCAAAGTTGTATCTCTAGTCTACAATAGTGGAAAATCCTCTAAGTGGGTTGCTTAGAGGCGAGACGTACACCGGATTGGGTGGAACTCGTTACATCGGTTTGCAAGCTTCTCTTCCTTACTCTTTTACTTCTATACATTGCATATTTGTTGGTTGGTATTGTTTGGTTGAGAAGAACATACTTGAACTTGCTTAATTTGCTACACTTTAGATATTGCACACCAAATGTTTGCTAAATTGCTTCAACAACATTTACCTCTTGTAGTGCATTGCATATCATTGTTACTTGCTTTCACTTGCATAATCTCATAAACTTGGATATAGAAATCAATTTCAAAGGGATTCCAAGCAAAAGTTTTATAACTCAATTCACCCCCCCTCTTGAGTATTGAGGCCACTTGAACAACAAGTGGTATCAGAGCTTGACTCTTGGTAGATCAAGCTTAACAGCTTCAAGAGATTAAATGGCCTCAAGTTCTCAAAATGTTTTTCCCGAGGGTGGTGCGATAAATAGACCTCCCGCTTTCAATGGGGAAGGGTATGCCTTTTGGAAAGAGAGAATGAAAATCTTCATTCAATCAATTGACTTGAGAATATGGAATGCCATTGAAAATGGTCCCTATATACCAATGCATACCATAGATAGCAAGAATGTTGAAAAACCCATAGATGAATGGACTAGCGAGGAAGAAAAGAAAGTCCAATATGGCTACAAGGCCAAAAATCTCATTACCATGGCGTTAGGACAAGACGAATTTTTTAGAATAATGACATGCCAAACCGCTAAAGAAATGTGGGATACTCTTCAAGTAACCCATGAAGGTACTAATGATGTAAAGGACTCAAAGATTAGTACCCTTACTAGCCAATATGAATGCTTTAGGATAAATTCAGGAGAATCTATTGTTGATATGCAGAAAAGGTTTACACTTATTATTAACCATCTTATTACTCTTGGCAAAGTGTACACTAACAAAGAGCTTGTGCACAAAATTTTGAAAAGTCTCAGCAGGGAATGGCAACCTCTTGTCACAGCAATAAAACAATCTCCTAGCATCAATGAAATGTCTCTTGCAACACTCTTTGGAAAATTGCAAGAACAAGAGCAAGAACTTAAAGCATTGAAGCTAGCCGAGGAAGAGGAGAAATCCACCAAGAAGAAAGGGCTAGCCCTCAAAGCCACCTCCATGCATGAGGAAGAATCATGCAGTGACTTAGATGAAGAAGAAGAGTTTGGGCTGTTCGTAAAAAGATTTGGAAAATTCATGAAGAACAAAAAGTTCCAAAAGAACTTTAAGCCCCAAGGTAAGAAATCTACCTCCAATGAAACTTCATCTTCACCAAGCTGTTTTGAATGTGGCAAGGAAGGGCACTTCAAAGCCGATTGTCCAAACCTCAAAAAGAAGGGCAAGGACAAACAAAGAAGAAGAAGAGCCTATATTGCTTGGGATGAGAACGATGTGAGCAGCTCCGACGACTCGGAAGATGAGCAAGCCAATCTTTGCTTAATGGCAAATCATCAAGAAGAAGAAAATGAGGTAAATCTTCTTGACTTAGATAAACATGAGCTGTTAGATGCATTTGAGGAATTATATGATAAGTTTACAAAAATCTCTAGTAAACTCAAAGCATCTAGGAAAACTAGTGATACTCTTGAATTGCATCTCATGGAAGCATGTAAAGAAAATGAGAGCTTAAAAGAAGAACTAGAGAAAGTTCAAACATGCTCTAGGGATAAACCTTGTGATTTTGCAAAGAAGTGCATAGTGTTAGAAACCAAGGTTGAAGACCTAAATAGGACACTAGAGAAATTCACTAATGGAAGAGATAATTTGAATATCCTACTTGGGCAACAAAAATGCATGTTTAGTAAAACCGGTCTAGGATATGACCAAGAACATAGTAATCATAAAATGGAGAAGCACTACAAAAACTTCTTTGCACCACCAAGCAAGTCCTCCTCACCTTTTATGAAATGCAATCATTGTGGCACCAAAGGACATAGTGCATATAAGTGTAGTGTTAGGAAACTAGGACCAAAGGTCTTAAGAAAGGTGTGGGTTCCCAAAGGAACGTTCCCACAAGCTAACCTTAAAGGACCCAACATAAAATGGGTACCTAGTTCTCTAAAATGATTTTGTTTTGCAGGTATGCTTCAAGGCAAGCAACACCCATTGGTACTTGGATAGCGGGTGTTCGAAGCATATGACGGGAGATATAACCAAATTTACATCATTCACTCCCAAACGAAAAGGAAGTGTCACCTATGGAGACAACACTAAGGGAAGAATCCTAGGCATTGGAAATATCGGTAAGAACTCTTCCACCTCCATAAGTGATGTATTATATGTTGAAGGCCTCAAACATAATTTACTTAGTATAAGTCAATTATGTGACAAAGGATATAGAGTCTTATTTGAATCAAATTGTTGCATAATTGAGCATAAGACTAATAAGGAAATCAAGTTTGTAGGCCAAAGAATTGATAATATTTACATGATTGATATGGATAGTTTGTCTACAAATGATGAACAATGCTTTATTTCAAAAGAGGATGAAACATGGCTATGGCATAGAAGAATAGCTCATATACATGTAGACCACTTGAACAAACTTGTTTCTAAAGATTTAGTAATTGGTCTACCAAAGCTTAAATTTGAAAATAGATTTTGTGATGCATGTCAAAAGGGAAAACAAGTAAAGGCATCTTTTCAATCCAAAAATATTGTTTCTACTCAAAGGCCTTTACAACTTTTGCACATGGATTTATTTGGACCATCCAAAATCAAAAGCTTTGGAGGTAATTACTATGGTCTAGTAATAGTAGATGACTATTCAAGATATACATGGACATTGTTTCTTGCTCATAAAAATGAAGCTTATCATGCATTCAAGAAACTTGCAAAGATTATCCAAAATGAGCAAAACTCAAAAATTGCATCCATTAGAACCGATCATGGGGGAGAATTTGAAAATCAATCTTTTGAAAAGTTTTGCGAAAAACATGGTATAAATCACAACTTTTCAGCTCCTAGAACTCCACAACAAAATGGAGTAGTTGAAAGAAAGAATAGATCTTTAGTGGAGCTTGCTAGAACCATGCTAAATGAAAACAATGTTGCAAAACACTTTTGGGCCGATGCGGTAAACACCGCGTGTTATGTTATGAATAGATGTTTGATAAGGCCGTTTTTAAAGAAAACCCCCTATGAGCTTTACAAAGGTAGAAAACCTAACATTGCATACTTTCATATCTTTGGATGTAAATGTTTTGTGCTCAACAATGGAAAGGATAATCTAGGAAAGTTTGATGCAAAATCTGATGAGGCAATATTCCTAGGATATTCTCAATCAAGTAAATGTTATAGAATTTTCAACAAACAAACAAATACTATTGAGGAATCTATTCATGTCAAATTTGATGAAAATAGCCATAACCCTCCGAGAAAGGAAGATGTTGATGATCTTGTAGGTACCTTTCAAGAAATGAACTTACAAGACAAAGAAGAAGAAGTCAACCATGATGGAGGTGCAGCACAAGTTGAGAAACAACAAGATTGGATAACTTTGAAGGATCATCCCTTGGACAAGATCATTGGAGAAATAACCAAAGGGGTAAGTACTCGAAACGCCATTAGAAATGCATGCAATCACTTGGCTTTTGTATCCCAAATAGAACCCAAGAATATTGACGAAGCCATTATTGATGAACATTGGATGTTGGCCATGCAAGAAGAGTTAAACCAATTTGAAAGAAATGAAGTTTGGGAACTTGTGCCAAGACCCAATGATCATCTAATAATAGGCACCAAATGGGTGTTTAGAAATAAGCTAGATGAAAACGGTATAATAACTAGAAACAAAGCTAGACTAGTAGCAAAGGGATACAACCAAGAAGAAGGAATAGACTATGAAGAAACATATGCTCCTGTAGCTAGGTTAGAAGCCATTAGATTATTGCTGGCTTTTGCATGTTGTATGAATTTCAAGTTGTATCAAATGGATGTCAAAAGTGCGTTCTTAAACGGCTACATTCAAGAAGAAGTTTATGTAGATCAACCTCCAGGTTTTGAAAATCATAAATTTCCAAATCATGTTTTCAAATTGAGAAAAGCCTTATATGGTTTGAAGCAAGCTCCAAGAGCTTGGTATGAGAGATTAAGCAAATTTCTTTTAGAACACAAATTTGAAAGAGGAAAGGTTGATACTACATTGTTTATAAAACGCAAACAAAATGACATCCTCTTAGTACAGATTTATGTAGATGACATAATATTTGGTGCTACTAATGAAAATCTTTGTCAAGAATTTGCCAAGATAATGCAGAATGAGTTTGAAATGTCCTTGATGGGAGAACTCACCTTCTTCCTTGGACTACAAATAAAACAAGCCATTGATGGAACGTTCATTAGCCAAACCAAATACTGTAAGGAACTACTTAAAAGGTTTGGAATGGACAAGGCAAATGAGATAGCTACACCAATGAGCACATCCTGCTATCTAGACAAAGACGAAAAGGGTAAGGACATTGAAATCACCAAATATCGAGGTATGATTGGATCCTTACTATATTTAACTGCGAGTAGACCTGATATTATGTTTGCGGTATGTATGTGTGCTAGATATCAAGCATGTCCTAAAGAATCACATTTGACTGCCGTAAAAAGGATTTTGAAATATCTTGTGGGTACTCAAAGTGTTGGTTTATGGTATCCCAAAGGCGTTGAATGTAATCTTTTAGGATATTCTGATTCCAACTTTGCGGGGTGTAAGCTTGATAGAAAAAGCACTAGTGGTACATGCCATTTGCTTGGTAGTTCCCTCGTTTCTTGGCATAGCAAGAAACAAGCAAGTGTTGCATTGTCAACAGCTGAGGCAGAATATGTAGCAGCTGGTAGTTGTTGTGCTCAAATTCTTTGGATGAGACAACAACTTCTTGATTTTGGCATTGCCCTGAATAAAGTCCCCATTAAATGTGATAATACAAGTGCCATTAACATCTCCAAGAATCCAGTAATGCACTCTAGAACCAAACACATTGAGATTAGGCATCACTTTATTAGAGATCATGTGATAAAAGGGGATTGTGTACTTGAACATGTAGAAACTTCTCAGCAACTAGCTGATATTTTCACAAAACCCTTGGCTAGAGAGCAATTCATTTACATAAGAAGAGAATTAGGCATTCTGGACATGTCCAATTGTGTTTGAATATTTTGTTGAATGGCATAATGTATGATATACATCACATTTCATGTTTGGAACCTTGCTGTTTGATATATTTGAAGTTTTTGACTCCATAATCGATTACTTTGATAATCCCAATCGATTACTAAGCTTCTGTTTCGAAGGTAATCGATTAGAACTCACCCATAATCGATTACAAATATTCTGTTTTTAAGATAATCGATTATACATTATCCATAATCGATTACGACGCTTCTGTTTCCAGTTCAAAAACGTTTCATCTTCTTCATAATCGATTACCACATTGCCCCAATCGATTAGGACGATTCTGTTTCTACACTAATCGATTACCGTAAGCCTCTAATCGATTACCCTCTGCACAAAACGTTTGATATTCCCCAGTAACAGTGATCTAATCGAATACCACCTGCCATGTAATCGATTAGCGTGCGTTCTGATGGGTCAAAACTCCAATTTCCTAGGCTCACTCGAAACTCTCCCTCTCTTAACTCACTCCTCCCTAAACTCTCTTTCCTCCTTCCTAAACCTAATCCTCAACTATAAATAACCCCTCATTCACCTTCTCATCTCACACTACCTCCTTTCTCCCAAATCTCTCAAAACTCTCATCTCTCTTCATCTCCTCTTTTAGCCTCTTTCACCATGTCTTCCTCAAGGAATGTCAAAAGGGCTAGGTCCTCTGCTGCTCAAGCTCAAGCTCATAATCCCCTTGACTTCTCAAGGTTTTTCTCTTCTCCTAGAGACCTTCAGAATTTCATGAAAAATTTTTCTGAAAAGGAGATTATGACCCCTCACTACACCATAGCTGAGACCTTTGACAACCCAAGCCTTACCTTCACCCAAAGCCTCAACCACTACAACCTCTTCCCCTTCCTATCCCTCAAAGAAGAAGAATACTATCCTGAGCTCATGAGAGTATTCTACTGCAACCTCCGCCTTATCAATGGGATGGTTGAATCTAAAGTGAAAAACACCACCATCAAACTCTCCAATGCCCAGTTTGCAGAGATTTCCAAACTGCCCCTCAACAATGCTGATTTTGATGGAGGCGAACCCGAGGATGAATGGGGCTTCAACGCTCTTACTGCTCGCCAATCATTATGGAAGGCTGACCGTCCAAGGAGCAACCACAAACTAGTTGGCCACTTGACCATGAACAATCGCCTACTCCACTTCTTCTTGGTCAAGATGATTGTTCCCCGTGGTGGGAACTATGCTCTGGTTGAAGAGGATGATGTCCTCTTAATGTGGGCCATGCTGAACCACAAAGAGATCAACTGGGTTCAGTTGATCAAGTTCCACATGCGCCATGCCAAGGACCAACAAAAGCTCCCCTATGGTATCCTCCTCACCAAAATTTTCAAATTCTGTGGAGTAGACTTAGCAGGGGAACTCTCTGAGAAAGTGCCCCCTAGAGCTTGCATCGGCACCCATCACCTCACCAAAATGGGTCTTGTCTTCACCAATGGAGCATGGTACTCACGCATGGAAGGCGCTTATGCCAACATTCCCTTCCAAGCTCCTGCTGAAGAAGCACTTGCTCCTCCTCCTTCTCCACCTCAACCACAAGCTGCAGCCTCTTCATCTGCCCCACAGGTTGACCCTTGTGCATCTCTCTACGCTTATCTTGATCGCCGCTTCGATCGTCTTGAGAACTCCCTCCAAGAGTTTTCCATGACCGAGCAGCAACATTTTGAGATGATGCAGCAGCGCTATGAGGAGCTGGCTCACCAAATTTCAGAAATCCGCTTCTTCAACCCAGACAATTAGATTTTCTTTTGATGTTATGTTGATTTCTGATTGTTGCTTTTCTGCATTTTGATTAATTTACTTCTTGTATTTCCCTTGGTTATTTAATAAAAGTATCTTATTTTGAGTTTATACAATTTCTCTTCACTGCTCCAATTGTTTTTGATGATTACAAAGGGGGAGAAGAATAGATGTTCATATGTTGGATAATATGTTGGATAATACTCTGATACAATATATGAATAATTCTGAATATGCTGTGATAATATGCTCTGATAATATGGATAATAGATGCTTTGCAATTTGAATAATCTTATCTGTTTGTTAAACTCCTTTTGATAGGGGGAGAATTATAGATAGAGATAATAAACAATGGATAAAATGAGATAAGACATTGGCTGCTGAATCGTTTTTGAAAATTGTCATCTGCTATTTGAAAAAGAGATAATGTAGCAGAGTTGTTTTTGCAAAAGATAAGCCTATATTATTTAAACTAACAACCCTCAAGAGATGAACATAGTTGTCATCATCAAAAAGGGGGAGAATGTGTTTGAATATGTTAACAGGTCCAAAAGATGTGCAAGGATTTTGATAATGACAAGTACTCTTGAAGAAACAATGCAAAAACAAAGACATGAAATCAGAATTGAAGAAACAGCGAAGCTAATCGATTAGGCCATAGATGCTAATCGATTAGAAGCATTCTGTCTTGGAAGAAATTGCATCAGAGTTGAAGATAATCGATTAGGCCATAGATGCTAATCGATTAGAAGCTTTCTGTCTTGGAAGAAATTGCATCAGAGTCGAAGATAATCGATTAAGGAAGCCACACAATCGATTAGATACTCACTGGAATTAAGATAATCGATTGCACACTTGAGACTAATCGATTACAGCAATCAAAAATGGAATTAAATGCATCAGGTACACATGATAATCGATTAAGAGAGACATATAATCGATTAGGAAGCCACTGGAATTTAAGGTAATCGATTGCAAGACATGCTAATCGATTAGGATGCTGCGAAGTCAAATTAAATGCATCAGGTACAAGATGCTAATCGATTACAGGTAATGATATAATCGATTAGTGACTCTCTGACTTGAAGCTAATCGATTACAACGCGAGGATGTAATCGATTACGCTAGTGGAAAAACAGATTTAAGTGGGAAACCAGGTCATGTCTCCACCATTCTTCAAATTTCCACTAAGTGCAACGGCTATGAGGAACTAGGGCACACCTAAACTGCTATCATGACTCTATAAATGGAGGAAGAACACAAGCACAAAGAGCAACCAACACACAACCAAGAAGCAACAATTCATAGCTCTATTTTGTGCTTTGTAAGCCTATCTCTTACATTTTTGTACCTTCAATTGTATATCCTCTCATCTTGAGAGATTAGAATTTGGAGAGCTTTTCACTTGTATATCTGCTCTATCAAGAGAGTATATTGATTGTAAACACAAACTCCAAACACACAAAGTTATTCACTCTAGGTTGAGTGGTTGTTCACTCTAGGATTGAGTGGTTACAAAGGTTGTGGACTCAACCTTTGGGATATTGTGAGATTGAGAGATTGGGTGGGTTGCCCTTATACTTGTGAGGATTGGGTTCTTGAGTGTGGGACACTAGGAAGCCGCAATTGCTCAAAGTTGTATCTCTAGTCTACAATAGTGGAAAATCCTCTAAGTGGGTTGCTTAGAGGCGAGACGTACACCGGATTGGGTGGAACTCGTTACATCGGTTTGCAAGCTTCTCTTCCTTACTCTTTTACTTCTATACATTGCATATTTGTTGGTTGGTATTGTTTGGTTGAGAAGAACATACTTGAACTTGCTTAATTTGCTACACTTTAGATATTGCACACCAAATGTTTGCTAAATTGCTTCAACAACATTTACCTCTTGTAGTGCATTGCATATCATTGTTACTTGCTTTCACTTGCATAATCTCATAAACTTGGATATAGAAATCAATTTCAAAGGGATTCCAAGCAAAAGTTTTATAACTCAATTCACCCCCCCTCTTGAGTATTGAGGCCACTTGAACAACAGTTCTTTGTGTAAGATCCTGTTTTACTAATTTTACGACATGGTTGACTTGAGTTATGCATATCTTTTATGTTTTTATCTTTATTTTTTAAATGATTTGGGCACCGCTTTTAACTGTTAGTAATGTGTGTGGTCTAGAAGTCATATGACGCTGAAATCAAACAACCCCAAGCATCTCACTTGTTTCAAAACGACTCCAAATACGCTAATAGCTTACAAAACTACATTATTATAAAATAGGCCACTTGCTACCGTAACACTTAACATATCGGTGGTGTCGGGCGAGAGTGTAATCGAGAAAAAGGAAAATGATTAAACAAATAAAAGATAACAATATTACATCATGAGCCAATTTATTATATCATTAAGTTACATTGTTTTCAAGATATGTACTATATTTCTTATTCTTGTGCCTATAATGGTTGTTGTTCTAATAGAGAAGCTTGCTGTTAATTTTTATGATACTTTTGGGCAATCACTTACTTGTGTCCCTCCAACTAATTAGATCATTAACTAAACATATTGGGGCCTTGTCTTGCTTGTCATACAAAGTTGTGTTTGACTCTACTAATCAGGCAGTCATTACTTCAAAACTATGAAATTATTAAGAGTTGAACTATCAGATGTTAACATATTCACTATTTTAGGGAATAAGATTTCACAATAAAAATTTGGAGGAACAAAATCAAAGAATTTACAAATTTGAGGGACAAAAAGTTTAATTAAGCCAAAAAAGTGTTTTCAAAATAATCCATTTTTATTAAAATGCTCTTGATATATAGTAAAAATAAAAACAACATTTGAATTTATTGCAATAACATAGTTTTAAAGACATGATAGTAAAAAAGTAAATAGTTTTCATATAAACTTAAGACTATAACATAATCTTTTTATTATTTTCAAAGTAAGTCAACCACAAATTTGAAAAAAACATAATTTATTATATTTTCATAACCTCAGTGCCTCTTTAAACTTTGTAACTATGTCTTTAATCATTTGTGGACCCTTGATGCTAGTCCCATAAGCTAACTCATCTAAACTTTTCCTTTTCGACAAAAAGTAATGTATACATCCAATCTAGTAACCCCTTCCAACCAAAAAGATATTTATATAATTAGTAAACCCCTGTTTTTAAATCTTATCTTATACCTTTATGAGTTTCTTTTTATGTCATTATAATATAATGCTTTTACAATAACATTGATGATAGTTTATGTTATAATTTAATCCACTCATTTCATATGATTTAGAATATTGTTCATTATTTTTGTAATCTATCGTTTTCCAATCTAATATAATCAAATTCTATTTTTTTTAATGTTGATGAACTTTTTAAAAAGCATCGTTTCAATGTTATTATCAATTTCATAATATGGCAATCTCAGTGGTTTATATTTTTCTATTATATATTTATTTTTGATTAACAATGTCTTGTTTGTTCTTCATCATCTTTAAATATTTTTTATATAATATCATTATAATTAATAATCTTTCAAAACATATTGTGATACCATATAAAGATACAATAGAATCATATAAATATTTGAAAGTTGCAGCTAGTTTTTGTTATTCTTGATCAAAATTAATGTGATATTTATTTATTATTGACATGTTATTTGATTAATGTTACTCTTATCTTTGCTTCATAAAGATTATCCATTTAAGTTTAACAAATTCTTATCAAGATGGTGGAGTTGTTTTGTTGCCAAAAATATTTTTACTATGTATAGCAGCAAACTGTGTATCTATTAAAAAAAAAAATTCGTAGAGTCCTGTAAATTTGATGATAAAAAAAGGTTTCCGCAGCCAGGATTCGAACTCGGAATTCATCATCAGAATTTACCTGGTGTGCTACTGCGGACATTTGGATATAGATTGCTGGATAAATGTTATATATAAACGACATCTCTGATCCCGTCCTTTGCTACTTTCTGATCTCTCTTATCGGCTTTACGTTACATATCTACTAGTTTAATAAAATGTCACCACAAACCATTATTTTTTATTTACATGAAATTTCTTCTACATATTTGTATATAAAAGACAATACTAGTTGCCTTTGTCTGACCTTACTTTCGATCCTATTTTTTTACTTCGTATTATCATTTTTTTTTCTTTCTAATGAAGACAAAAAGACAACTAATGGTAGGAAGCAAAACACACCCTCATTTGATTGGAAAAGAAACTTGAAAACCATGTAGGAAGAAAAGAGGATGAAAAAATGGCTAATAAGAAAGTTGTTAGTTCAAGTGCTTCCATAAAAATGAACGAAGAAAACCCAATGAAAATAAAAATTTCAAATGTAGAAGACGAAGAAAGTTATGTTTTAAAAAGAACAAAAAATCTCAATGCAACTGAAAAGAAGATAAGAAATAAATTACGTGTTCACAAACTAAATCGCATACCATAATCCCCCTTCAATTTCCAATACTTCTGACTCAATAAAAGGAAACAACCGAAAAAGGAACCTTAGAGTGGAAAAATTGTGTTTGATTTAAAAGACTGTATAATAATAAGGGGAAGCTAAAAGGAAGAAACTGATGACCTAATAAAAGAGTTTTAGGAAACTAATCACCATAATGAAACGAAAAGAAAAAGTGATTTTTAGGGAATACTGCATAGAAAACGGTCTAAAACATTAGAATTAGGACAGTAAAACAATGATAATGAAAATAAAGTTTGTCAAGTCTCTTCAAAATATGATAAATTTTCATAACCAATTATATTTATAACCAAATCATTCCCATAAAATTAATTTACTTAGAATTTTTCACTAGTTCTTTGTGTAAGATCCTATTTTACTAATTTTATGACATGGTTGACTTGTGCTATGCATGTCTTTTGTGTTTTTATCTTCTTTAAATGATTTTGGCATAGCTTTTAACTGTAAGTCATGTGTGTGGTTGAGAAGTCATATGACACCGAAATCAAACAACCCCAAGCATCTCAATAGTGTCAAAACGACTCCAAATACGCTAATAGCTTACAAAACTACATTATTATAAAATAGGCCACTTGCTACCGTAACACTTAACATATCGGTGGTGTCGGGCGAGAGTGTAATCGAGAAAAAGGAAAATGATTAAACAAATAAAAGATAACAATATTACATCATGAGCCAATTTATTATATCATTAAGTTACATTGTTTTCAAGATATGTACTATATTTCTTATTCTTGTGCCTATAATGGTTGTTGTTCTAATAGAGAAGCTTGCTGTTAATTTTTATGATACTTTGGGGCAATCTCTTACTTGTGCCCCTCCAACTAATTAGATCATTAACTAAACATATTGGGGCCTTGTCTTGCTTGTCATATAAAGTTGTGGTTGACTCTACTAATCAGGCAGTCATTACTTCAAAACTATGAAATTATTAAGAGTTGAACTACCAAATGTTAACAGATTCACTATTTAAGGAATAAGATTTCACAATTAAAATTTGGAGGAACAAAATCAAAGAATTGGCAAATTTGAGGGACAAAAAGTGTAATTAAGCCAAAAAAGTGTTTTCAAAATAATCTATTTTTATTAAAATGCTCTTGATATATAGTAAAAATCAAAACAACATTTGAATTTATTGCAATAACATAGTTTTAAAGACATGATAGTAAAAAAGTAAATAGTTTTCATATAAACTTAATACTATAACATAATGTTTTTATTATTTTCAAAGTAAGTCAACCACAAATTTGAAAAAAAATAATTTATTATATTTGTATAACCTCAGTGCCTCTTTAAACTTTGTAACTGAGACACCCAAACCCCCAATTAAAATAGGGGAAAATTTTTCGCGTCTTTAAAAATATTAATAAATCCGATAATTAAAATGGTGAAGTATTTTTCACCAAACCCCTGGATCTTGAATGAACCACTCCCATATATGGAGATATGAGAGGGTGAAACAAAAATGTAAATCTTTCAATCAAAATCAGCGGAAGAATTGTCCAATTTGACTTAATCATTGGCTAATTGATTTTCAAGAGGAGGAGTTTCATAAAAATGTGAAATACACTTATATAATCTCAAGAGCCGAAATACTACTCCTCAATACTTCCAAATAATGTTCAAAGAAAGCAATAATGCATAGGAATAGAATTCTCTTAAAAATAAAATTTTAATGGAGCGCCAGGTGCCACTCGCTCAGGCGTGACTCAAGTCGCTTGAGCGAGCCAGCGTACCCACGCTTAAGCGAGCGCTGGACGACCTGGGTGAAAGAGAGAGGGAAATAAGTATCAGGGCTCGACTCGCTTGAGCGAGCCCTTCCTCGCTTGAGCGAGACACGAAGGAATGCTTGAGCGAAGGAAGCGAGACGCTTGAGCGAAGAGGGAGAGAAGCATCAGGGGTTAATCTCGCTTGAGCGGCCCAAGGCTCGCTTGAGCGAGATTGGTCCAGAAACGTTGGGAACTCTCTGGCCGATTTTCGCTTGGGCGAGGAACCACTCGCCTGGGCGAAAATCGTCCAGAATCACTTTTCCTTCTCCCTCGCTTGAGCGTGGCCCTTCACGCCTGGGCGACAATTGTCCAGAATCAAAACACTGATTCTGTGGCAATCTCGCTTGGGCGAAATGCAACTTCGCTTGACCGAATTTGGGGCAGAAACGAATCCCCTGTTCCACAACAATCTCGCTCGAGCGAGATTATTACTCGCTTGAGCGAGTTCTGCAGAATCTCAGCAGAAAATGAAAATCCTATTTAATTTAGCACATATATCATAAACCTCTTCTATCTTGGCCTATCCTAGGACCATATTTTACCACATTATGCATGCATTAAACCATATAATGTTACAATCCAATACTACATGATTCTTTCATGTAATTAAACACCAACCACATCATCATGCTAAGATTAATTCATGTATATAATTTACATTCAACCTCATTTTACAAAATCCACAAACTAGCATAAAACACAGCATCCTTTCATTGATCAAAGTCAAGCATTCAAATTCATTCTTTACATCTTTTGGGTCATGTAGGAAAATTGGCCTTACACAAACATGTCCAATTTTCTCCCATGACCTCCAAAATTATCAACACTACAAAATTGAGTACATAAACCTCATATACTCTACAAAACAGATTTCATGCCGGCCAAGGCTTACGCATTCCTATCCATATTTTACCTTCTTCATACTCGGCCTCCAAAAGTTGTAGGATTTAAGTCATACCTACATCAATTTTAAAAATGGCAACGGGGAGGTGAGTAACATAATCCAAATGAATCAAAGTCATACATTATGATGAAATACATGTATACTTGCACAATTAGCAATCATTACACCACATCATACATTATATGCAATACATCTTATAATTTCAAGTATACATGCACAATATCAATCATTTGGATTGCCAAACACACACATCGGGTTAGTATTCAACTCTTTCCCCTTTCAATTCTCATTCATCCGTTGCCACCAAGGGCTTTCACCTAGGCATATCTCCAGCTATATGCAAATGCTCTTAAAGCTAATGCATATGCACAAGAATTTCTTATCAAACAATGCGGATCCGACTGTGGGAAAAATACCATATTAATTCAATTGTGGGACAAGCATAGGTGTGCTACTATGCTCCTACTGCAGTAGAAAAATTGTGTACACATATATCTCAATTTTTAAGCATGCTTACATCATCATAATCTTTTACTGGTACCAAACCGCTATCGCCCATCTGTAGCACTAGTCACCCTGTGACTTGCGGATCAACATCGTGGCCTCAACTACCACAAGTGCTACGGGCCCCTCCCGAACACACATCGAGAGAGCCGTGTCCCGTCGGACACCGAGGTAAACTCGCTCACCATAGAGCCGCCCGCCCACTGGGCCTGCCACATAGGGTGCCTCGTCACCAAACTATGGACAGCTTCGTGACTCATACACCGAGTCATAGGGGAAAATCATAATACGCTCGTGCACTGAGCCGCCCTCCCACTGGGCCCACCTAGTGGAACCCCCTAATATTCCACATAGACAGCTATGATATGCCATGGGTGCAATGCAAATGCAAATCAAGTGCATCCTCACACTATGCATCCTAGATGCCACTCCACATTCAATCATTCACCATCACCACTTAGTGGATTTCAATATTCTCATCATTCTTATTCAATCCCAATTCTCTTTTAAACTTATTCTCATCAATAGTTAGTGGCACACACATTCCACAACTCATACACACATACTTGGGATATTCACATCACAATCTCAATTCACATATGGTTTTAAACCATCATCCTACTTCATTAATATGGTATCATCACATCATTAGTATTATCCCAAACACAATGCCACATAACAATCATCATTCTAAATGCATTCAAATCACACATATCCTATCATCCATTCAAACAATTATTAACATAATCACATATACATATTTCCACATCACCAATGGATGAAATCATGCATTTAGAAAAGTTACCACCTCCTACCTCAAGTGAAGTAGTGATCAACGCGGTTCGATGGTCCCGCTTCGTCAATGGGGTCACTTCCTACATCACAATACATCATACAATCAATTTTCTACTTACTCATTAAGATTCAAATACTTAGATATCAATAAATACTTGCTATTTTTATTGTTATAACTCTCAAAACTCTTTTATTTCATTTTATCCACCATAACCACCATGGGTTAGGTGCTACCATTTATTATTATGCATTCAACAACCAAACCCTTTCATGGGTTTCTCCATTATCAACTTCCACCAACAAAATATCATCACCAATGACTCTTAAACATCATATCTCACATTTATCATCAACAATTAATACTCATCAACCTCCATTATGCATTTCTCTCAAATTCATGAAGTTAGGGTTTCATAAAATTTCCAACACCTTCATAAATATTCTTCTCTTTCCAATAATAAATACATCCACTTTATTACTTCTCAAAGAAACCTCATTCTCATACTAACCCACATTAAACTCTTGCATTAAATGCCTTAAATAAACATCCATTCACATGCTTGGTTCCCAAAACTCATATTATCATATAACCATGGCAAAAACCCAAGTAAATGGTGAGTATTCCTTACCTCACACCCAAAAACGAAAATGGGTTCAATAGGGGGAGAGGAAACTGCGAAAATGAGGAAGAGAAGGAGGAAGACAGCAGCTCCACAAGCCTCCTTCAAGCTCCACTTCAAACGAAATTAAGAAGGGATGGGAGGTGAGCTCAAACTTGCTAGGGTTTTGGATGAAGAAAGGAGAGGAATGGAGAAGATGATGAAGAGAAGAAGAAGAAAGTGAAGTGTAAATGTTCCACTCCTCCGGCACGCCAACGTGAATAGAAAGGAAGAATTGGGCTTTTGATTTATTTTAAATTCCCATTCATTAAAACTTTACCGTTTTATAACCAACAGGTTCTCAGTTCGGGCTCAATACATCGTCTGAAAATTATTTCGAATACATATTCGGATTCCCGATAATATTCTCTACAGCCCTGACCAATATCATCTCATTCCGAGATACTTGGTCCGACACCCATATCTCAACCGGGCTTAATTTCAGCTTAACCGGTCTCCAAAATTTACCAAAAATTCCCAAAATTATCAATTTAATTATTCTCAATAGTTTGGGACATTAAATACTCCATATACCAATTCCTAAAATTTATTCTGGTAATTAATTCTCTCATTTTAAAATTCAGGATGTTACAGTAACTATGTCTTTAATTGTTTGTGGACCCTTGATGCTAGTCCCATGAGCTAACTCATCTAAACTTTTCCATTTCAACAAAAAGTAATGTATGCATCCAATCTAGTAACCCCTTCCATCCGAAAAGATATTTATATAATTATGAAACCCCTCTTTTTAAATCTTATCTTATACCTTTATGAGTTTTTTTTTATGTCATTACAAGATTATGCTTTTATAGTAACATTTAAGATAGTTTATGTTATAATTTAATCCACTCATTTCATATGATTTACAATATTGTTCATTATTTTTGTAATCTTTTGTTTGCCAATCAAATATAATCAATTTTATTTTTTATTGTTGATGAACTTTTTAAAAAACATCGTTTCAATGTTATTATCAATTTCATAACATGGGAATCTCAGTGGTTTATATTATTCTATTATATATTTATTTTAGTTTAACAATGTCTTGTTTGTTCTTCATCATCTTTAAATACGTTTTATATAATATCATTATAATTAATAATCTTTCAAAACATATTTTTATATCATATAAAGATACAATAGAATCATATAAATATTTGAAAGTTCTATGCTAGTTTTTGTTATTCTTGATCAAAATTAATGTCATATTTATTTATTATTGAAATGTTATTTGATTAATGTTACTCTTATCCTTGCTTCATAAAGATTATCTAATTAAGTTTAACAAATTCTTATCAAGATGGTGGAGTTGATCTCTTGCCGAAAATATTTTACTATGTATAACAGCAAATTATGTATTTATTAAAAAAACTTCGTAGAGCCCTGTAAATTTGATGATAAAAAATGTTTCCGCAGCCGGGATTCGAACTCGAAATTCATCATCAGAATTTACCTAGTGTGCTACTGCAGACATTTGGATATAGATTGCTGGATAAATGTTATATATAAACGACATCTCTGATCCCGTCCTTTACTACTTGCTGATCTCTCTTATCGGTTTTACGTTACATATCTACTAGTTTAATAAAATGTCACCGTAAACCATTATTTTTTATTTACTTGAAATTTCTTCTACATATTTGTATATATAAGACAATACTAGTCGCCTTTGTCTGACCTTACTTTCCATCCTATTTTTTTACTTTGTATCATTTTCGTTTTCCATTCTAATAATGCCAAAAAGATAACTAATGGTAGGAAGCAAAACACACCCTCATTTGATAGGAAAAGAAACTTGAAAACCATGTAGGAAAAAAGAGGATGAAAAAATGGCTAATAAGAAAGTTTTTAACTCTAGTGCTTCGATAAAAATGAACACAGAAAACCCAATGAAAATAAAAATTTCAAATGTAGAAGACGAAGAAAGTTATGTTTTAAAAAAAACAAAAAATCTCAATGCTATTGAAAAGAAGATAAGAAATAAATTTTGTGTTCACAAACTAAATTGCATACCATTATCCCCCTTCAATTTCCAATACTTCTGACTCAATAAAATGAAAGAATCGAAAAAGGAAATTTAGAGTGTAAAAATTGCGTTTGATTTAAAAGAATGTATAAAAATTAGGGGAAGCTAAAAAGAAGAAATTGATGACTAAATAAAAGAGTATTAGGAAACTAATCACCATAATAAAATGAAAAGAAAAAGTGATTTATTAGGGAATACTACATAGAAAACGGTCTGAAACATTAGAATTAGGACAGTAAAATAATGATAATGTAAAAAAAGTTTGTCAAGTCTCCTTAAAATATGATAAATTTTCATAACCAATCATATTTATACCAAATCATTCACATAAAATTAATTTACTTAGAATTTTTCACTAGTTCTTTGTGTAAGATCCTATTTTACTAACTTTATGACATGGTTGACTGCTGCTATGCATATCTTTTGTGTTTTTATCTTTATTTTTTAAGTGATTTAGGCACTGCTTTTAACTGTTAGTAATGTGGTGGTCCAGAAGTCATATGACACTGAAATCAAACAACCCCAAGCATCTCAATTGTTTCAAAACGACTCCAAATACGCTACTAGCTTACAAAACTACATTATTATAAAATGGGCCACTTGCTATCGTAACACTTAACATATCGATGGTGTCAGGCGAGAGTGTAACTGAGAAAAGGGCAAATGATTAAACAAATAAAAGATAATAATATTACATCATGAGCTAATTTATTATATCATTAAACCCCATGGTTTTCAAGAACTGTGCTATATTTCTTATTCTCGTGCCTATAATGGTTGTTGTTCTAATAGAGAAGCTTGCTGTTAATTTTTATGATACTTTTAGGCAATCTCTTACTTGTGTCCCTCCAACTAATTAGATCATTAACTAAACATATTGGGGCCTTGTCTTGCTTGCCATACAATGTTGTGCTTGACTCTACTAATCAGGCAGTCATTACTTCAAAACTATGAAATTATTAAGAGTTGAACTACCAAATGTTAACAGATTCACTATTTTACGAAATAAGATTTCACAATTAAAATTTGGAGGAACAAAATTGAAGAATTGGCAAATTTGAGGGACAAAAAGTGTAATTAAGCCAAAAAAGTGTTTTCAAAATAATCTATTTTTATTAAAATACTCCTGATATATAGTAAAAATCAAAACAACATTTGAATTTATTGGAATAACATAATTTTCAAGACATGATAGTAAAAAAGTAAACAGTTTTTATATAAACTTAAGACTATAACCTAATATTTTTATTATTTTCAAAGTAAGTCAACCACAAATTTAAAAAAAAAAAATTTATTATATTTTCATAACCTCAGTGCCTCTTTAAACTTTGTAACTACGTCTTTAATCGTTTGTGGACCCTTGATGCTAGTCCCATGAGCTAACTCATCTAAACTTTTCCATTTCAACAAAAAGTAATGTATGCTTCCAATCTAGTAACCCCTTCCATCCGAAAAGATATTTATATAATTAGTAAACCCCTCTTTTTAAATCTTATCTTATACCTTTATGAGTTTCTTTTTATGTCATTACAATATTATGCTTTTACAGGAACATTTAAGATAGTTTATGTTATAATTTAATACTCTTATTTCATATGATTTACAATATTGTTCATTATTTTTGTAATCTTTTGTTTACCAATCTAATATAATCAATTTCTATTTTTTTATTGTTGATGAACTTTTTAAAAAGCATTGTTTCAATGTTATTATCAATTTTATAACACGGCAATCTCAGTGGTTTATATTATTCTATTATATATTTATTTTAATTTAACAATGTCTTGTTTGTTCTTCATACAATAGAATCATATAAATATTTGAAAGTTCTATGCTAGTTTTTGTTATTCTTGATCAAAATTAATGTCATATTTATTTACTATTGAAATGTTATTTGATTAATGTTACTCTTATCCTTGCTTCATAAAGATTATCCAAATAAGTTTAAATATTTCTTATCAAGATGGTGGAGTTGATCTGTTTCCAAAAATATTTTTACTATGTATAGTAGCAAACTGTGTATCTATTAAAAAAACCTCGTAGAGCCCTGTAAATTTAATGATAAAAAAGGTTTCCGTAGCCCGGATTCGAACCCGGAATTCATCATCAGAATTTACCTGGTGTGCTACTGCAGACATTTGGATATAGATTGCTGGATAAATGTTATATATAAACGACATATCTGATCCCGTCCTTTGCTACTTTCTGATCTCTCTTATCGACTTTACGTTACATATCTACTAGTTTAATAAAATGTCACCATAAACCATTATTTTTTATTTACATCAAATTTCTTCTACATATTTGTATATATAAGACAATACTGGTTGCCTTTGTCTGACCTTACTTTCTATCCTATTTTTTTACTTTGTATCATTTTTGTTTTCCTTTCTAATGAAGTCAAAAAGACAACTAAAGGTAGGAAGCAAAATACACTCTCATTTGATAGGAAAAGAAACTTAAAAACCATGTAGGAAGAAAAGAGTATGAAAAAATGGCTAATAAGAAAGTTTTTAACTCTAGTGCTTCCATAAAAATGAACGAAGAAAACCCAACGAAAATAAAAATTTCAAATGTAGAAGACGAAGAAATTTATGTTTTAAAAAAAACAAAAAATCTTAATGCAGCTGAAATGAAGATAAGGAATAACTTACATGTTCACAAACTAAATCGCATACCATTATCCCCCTTCAATTTCCAATACTTCTAACTCAATAAAAGGAAACAACCGAAAAAGGAAACTTAGAGTGGAAAAATTGTGTTTGATTTAAAAGAATGTTTAAACATAAGGGGAAGCTAAAAGGAAGAAACTGATGACCTAATAAAAGAGTATTAGCAAACTAATCACCATAATGAAATGAAAAGAGAAAGTGATTTATTAGGGAATACTGCATAGAAAACGGTCTAAAACATTAGAATTAGGACAGTAAAACAATGATAATGAAAATAAAGTTTGTCAAGTCTCTTCAAAATATGATAAATTTTCATAACCAATAATATTTATCACCAAATTATTCACATAAAATTAATTTACTTAGAATTTTTCACTAGTTCTTTGTGTAAGATCCTATTTTACTAATTTTACGACATGGTTGACTTGCGCTATGCATGTCTTTTATGTTTTTATCTTCTTTAAATGATTTTGGCATAGCTTTTAACTGTTAGTCATGTATGTGGACCAGAAGTCATATGACACCGAAATCAAACAACCCCAAGCATCTCAATAGTGTCAAAACGACTCTAAATACGCTAATAGGTTACAAAACTACATTATTATAAAATGGGCCACATGCTACCGTAACACTTAAAATATCGGTGGTGTCGGGCGAGAGTGTAACCGAGAAAAGGGAAAATGATTAAACAAATAAAAGATAACAATATTACATCATGAGCCAATTTATTTTATCATTAAGTTACATTGTTTTCAAGATATGTACTATATTTCTTATTCTCGTGCCTATAATGGTTGTTGTTCTAATAGAGAAGCTTGCTGTTAATTTTTATGATACTTTTGGGCAATCTCTTATTTGTGTCCATCCAACTAATTAGATCATTAACTAAACATATTGGGGCTTGTCTTGCTTGTCATACAAAGTTATGGTTGACTATACTAATCAGGTAGTCATTACTTCAAAACTATGAAATTATTAAGAGTTGAACTACCAAATGTTAATAGATTCACTATTTTAGGGAATAAGATTTCACAATTAAAATTTGGAGGAACAAAATCAAAGAATTTACAAATTTGAGGGACAAAAAGTTTAATTAAGCCAAAAAATTGTTTTCAAAATAATCTATTTTTATTAAATTGCTCTTGATATATAGTAAAAATAAAAACAACATTTGAATTTATTACAATAACATAGTTTTAAAGACATGATAGTTAAAAAGTAAACAGTTTTCATCTAAGCTTAAGACAATAACATAATCTTTTTATTATTTTCAAAGTAAGCAACCACAAATTTGAAAAAAAAATAATTTATTATATTTTCATAACCTCAGTGCCTCTTTAAACTTTGTAACTATGTGTTTAATCATTTGTGGACCCTTGATGCTAGTACCATGAGCTAACTCATCTAAACTTTTCCATTTCAACAAAAAGTAATGTATACATCCAATCTAGTAACCCCTTCCATCCGAAAAGATATTTATATAATCAGTAAACCCCTCTATTTAAATCTTATCTTATGCCTTTATGAGTTTCGTTTTATGTCATTACAATATTATGCTTTTACAGTAACATTTAAGATAGTTTATGTTATAATTTAATCCACTCATTTCATATGATTTACAATATTGTTCATTATTTTTGTAATCTTTTTTTTGCCAATCTAATGTAATCAATTTCTATTTTTTATTGTGGATGAACTTTTTAAAAGAGCATCGTTTCAATCAATTTCATAATATGGCAATCTCAGTGGTTTATATTATTCTATTATATATTTATTTTAGTTTAACAATGTCTTGTTTGTTCTTCATCATCTTTAAATATTTTTTATATAATATCATTATAATTAATAATCTTTCAAAACATATTGTTATACCATATAAAGATACAACAGAATCATATAAATATTTGAAAGTTCTATGCTAGTTTTTGTTATTCTTGATCAAAATTAATGTCATATTTATTTATTATTGAAATGTTATTTGATTAATGTTACTCTTATCCTTGCTTCATAAAGATTATCCAATTAAGTTTAACAAATTCTTATCAAGATGGTGGAGTTAATTTGTTGCCGAAAATATTTTTACTATGTATAGTAGCAAACTGTGTATCTATTAAAAAAAGCTTCGTACAGCCCTGTAAATTTGATGATAAAAAAGGTTTCCGCAGCCGGGATTCGAACTCGGAATTCATCATCAGAATTTACCTGGTGTGCTACTGCAGACATTTGGATATAGATTGCTGGATAAATGTTATATATAAACGACATCTTTGATCCCGTCCTTTGCTACTTTCTGATCTCTCTTATCGGCTTTACGTTACATATCTACTAGTTTAATAAAATGTCACCATAAACCATTATTTTTTATTTACATGAAATTTCTTCTACATATTTGTATATATAAGACAATACTAGTTCCCTTTGTCTGACCTTGCTTTCCATCCTATTTTTTTACTTTGTATGATTTTTGTTTTCCTTTCTAATGAAGACAAAAAGACAACTAATGGTAGGAAGCAAAACACACCCTCATTTGATAGGAAAAGAAACTTGAAAACCATGTAGGAAGAAAAGAGGATGAAAAAATGGCTAATAAGAAAGTTTTTAACTCTAGTGCTTCCATAAAAATGAACGAAGGAAACCCATTAAAAATAAAAATTTCAAATATAGAAGATGAAGAAAGTTATGTTTAAAAAAAAACAAAAAATCTCAATGCAACTGAAAAGAAGATAAGAAATAAATTACGTGTTCACAAACTAAATCACATACCATTATCCCCCTTCAATTTCCAATACTTCAGACTCAATAAAAGGAAACAACCGAAAAAGGATACCTAGAGTGGAAAAATTGTGTTTGATTTAAAAGAATGTATAAAAATAAGGGGAAGCTAAAAGGAAGAAACTGATGACCAAATAAAACATTATTAGGAAACTAATCACCATAATGAAATGAAAAGAGAAAGTGATTTATTAGGGAATACTGCACAGAAAGCGGTCTAAAACATTAGAATTAGGACAGTAAAACAATGATAATGTAAATAAAGTTTGTCAAATCTCTTCAAAATATGATAAATTTTCATAACCAATAATATTTATAACCAAATCATTCACATAAAATTAATTTACTTAGAATTTTTCACTAGTTCTTTGTGTAAGATCCTGTTTTACTAATTTTACGACATGGTTGACTTGACTGCTGCTATGCATATCTTTTGTGTTTTTATCTTTATTTTTTAAGTGATTTAGGCACTGCTTTTAACTGTTAGTAATGTGGTGGTCCAGAAGTCATATGACACTGAAATCAAACAACCCCAAGCATCTCAATCGTTTCAAAACGACTCCAAATACGCTACTAGCTTACAAAACTACATTATTATAAAATGGGCCACTTGCTATCGTAACACTTAACATATCGATGGTGTCAGGCGAGAATGTAACAGAGAAAAGGGCAAATGATTAAACAAATAAAAGATAATAATATTACATCATGAGCTAATTTATTATATCATTAAACCCCATGGTTTTCAAGAACTGTGCTATATTTCTTATTCTCGTGCCTATAATGGTTGTTGTTCTAATAGAGAAGCTTGCTGTTAATTTTTATGATACTTTTAGGCAATCTCTTACTTGTGTCCCTCCAACTAATTAGATCATTAACTAAACATATTGGGGCCTTGTCTTGCTTGTCATACAATGTTGTGCTTGACTCTACTAATCAGGCAGTCATTACTTCAAAACTATGAAATTATTAAGAGTTGAACTACCAAATGTTAACAGATTCACTATTTTACGAAATAAGATTTCACAATTAAAATTTGGAGGAACAAAATTGAAGAATTGGCAAATTTGAGGGACAAAAAGTGTAATTAAGCCAAAAAAGTGTTTTCAAAATAATCTATTTTTATTAAAAATGCTCCTTATATATAGTAAAAATCAAAACAACATTTGAATTTATTGGAATAACATAATTTTCAAGACATGATAGTAAAAAAGTAAACAGTTTTTATATAAACATAAGACTATAACCTAATATTTTTATTATTTTCAAAGTAAGTCAACCACAAATTTGAAAAAAAAAATTTATTATATTTTCATAACCTCAGTGCCTCTTTAAACTTTGTAACTACGTCTTTAATCGTTTCTGGACCCTTGATGCTAGTTCCATGAGCTAACTCATCTAAACTTTTCCATTTCAACAAAAAGTAATGTATGCTTCCAATCTAGTAACCCCTTCCATCCGAAAAGATATTTATATAATTAGTAAACCCCTCTTTTTAAATCTTATCTTATACCTTTATGGGTTTCTTTTTATGTCATTACAATATTATGCTTTTTACAGTAACATTTAAGATAGTTTATGTTATAATTTAATACTCTTATTTCATATGATTTACAATATTGTTCATTATTTTTGTAATCTTTTGTTTACCAATCTAATATAATCAATTTCTATTTTTTTATTGTTGATGAACTTTTTAAAAAGCATTGTTTCAATGTTATTATCAATTTCATAACACGGCAATCTCAGTGGTTTATATTATTCTATTATATATTTATTTTAATTTAACAATGTCTTGTTTGTTCTTCATACAATAGAATCATATAAATATTTGAAAGTTCTATGCTAGTTTTTGTTATTCTTGATCAAAATTAATGTCATATTTATTTACTATTGAAATGTTATTTGATTAATGTTACTCTTATCCTTGCTTCATAAAGATTATCCAAATAAGTTTAAATATTTCTTATCAAGATGGTGGAGTTGATCTGTTTCCAAAAATATTTTTACTATGTATAGTAGCAAACTGTGTATCTATTAAAAAAACCTCGTAGAGCCCTGTAAATTTGATGATAAAAAAGGTTTCCGTAGCCCGAATTCGAACCCGGAATTCATCATCAAAATTTACCTGGTGTGCTACTGCAGACATTTGGATATACATTGCTGGATAAATGTTATATATAAACGACATATCTGATCCCGTCCTTTGCTACTTTCTGATCTCTCGTATCGACTTTACGTTACATATCTACTAGTTTAATAAAATGTCACCATAAACCATTATTTTTTATTTACATGAAATTTCTTCTACATATTTGTATATATAAGACAATACTGGTTGCCTTTGTCTGACCTTACTTTCTATCCTATTTTTTTACTTTGTATCATTTTTGTTTTCCTTTCTAATGAAGTCAAAAAGACAACTAAAGGTAGGAAGCAAAACACACTCTCATTTGATAGGAAAAGAAACTTGAAAACCATGTAGGAAGAAAAGAGTATGAAAAAATGGCTAATAAGAAAGTTTTTAACTCTAGTGCTTCCATAAAAATGAACGAAGAAAACCCAATGAAAATAAAAATTTCAAATGTAGAAGACGAAGAAATTTATGTTTTAAAAAAAACAAAAAATCTTAATGCAGCTGAAAAGAAGATAAGAAATAACTTACATGTTCACAAACTAAATCGCATACCATTATCCCCCTTCAATTTCCAATACTTCTAACTCAATAAAAGGAAACAACCGAAAAAGGAAACTTAGAGTGGAAAAATTGTGTTTGATTTAAAAGAATGTTTAAACATAAGGGGAAGCTAAAAGGAAGAAACTGATGACCTAATAAAAGAGTATTAGGAAACTAATCACCATAATGAAATGAAAAGAGAAAGTGATTTATTAGGGAATACTGCATAGAAAACGGTCTAAAACATTAGAATTAGGACAGTAAAACAATGATAATGAAAATAAAGTTTGTCAAGTCTCTTCAAAATATGATAAATTTTCATAACCAATAATATTTATCACCAAATTATTCACATAAAATTAATTTACTTAGAATTTTTCACTAGTTCTTTGTGTAAGATCCTATTTTACTAATTTTACGACATGGTTGACTTGCGCTATGCATGTCTTTTGTGTTTTTATCTTCTTTAAATGATTTTGGCTTAGCTTTTAACTGTTAGTCATGTATGTGGACCAGAAGTCATATGACACCGAAATCAAACAACCCCAAGCATCTCAATAGTGTCAAAACGACTCTAAATACGCTAATAGCTTACAAAACTACATTATTATAAAATGGGCCACATGCTACCGTAACACTTAAAATATCGGTGGTGTCGGGCGAGAGTGTAACCGAGAAAAGGGAAAATGATTAAACAAATAAAAGATAACAATATTACATCATGAGCCAATTTATTTTATCATTAAGTTACATTGTTTTCAAGATATGTACTATATTTCTTATTCTCGTGCCTATAATGGTTGTTGTTCTAATAGAGAAGCTTGCTGTTAATTTTTATGATACTTTTGGGCAATCTCTTATTTGTGTCCCTCCAACTAATTAGATCATTAACTAAACATATTGGGGACTTGTCTTGCTTGTCATACAAAGTTATGGTTGACTATACTAATCAGGCAGTCATTACTTCAAAACTATGAAATTATTAAGAGTTGAACTACCAAATGTTAATAGATTCACTATTTTAGGGAATAAGATTTCACAATTAAAATTTGGAGGAACAAAATCAAAGAATTTACAAATTTGAGGGACAAAAAGTGTAATTAAGCCAAAAAAGTGTTTTCAAAATAATCTATTTTTATTAAATTGCTCTTGATATATAGTAAAAATAAAAACAACATTTGAATTTATTGCAATAACATAGTTTTAAAGACATGATAGTTAAAAAGTAAACAGTTTTCATCTAAGCTTAAGACAATAACATAATCTTTTTATTATTTTCAAAGTAAGCAACCACAAATTTGAAAAAAAAATAATTTATTATATTTTCATAACCTCAGTGCCTCTTTAAACTTTGTAACTATGTGTTTAATCGTTTGTGGACCCTTGATGCTTGTCCCATGAGCTAACTCATCAAAACTTTTCCATTTCAACAAAAAGTAATGTATACATCCAATCTAGTAACCCCTTCCATCCGAAAAGATATTTATATAATCAGTAAACCCCTCTATTTAAATCTTATCTTATGCCTTTATGAGTTTCGTTTTATGTCATTACAATATTATGCTTTTTCAGTAACATTTAAGATAGTTTATGTTATAATTTAATCCACTCATTTCATATGATTTACAATATTGTTCATTATTTTTGAAATCTTTTGTTTGCCAATCTAATGTAATCAATTTCTATTTTTTATTGTGGATGAACTTTTTAAAGAGCATCGTTTCAATCAATTTCATAACATGGCAATCTCAGTGGTTTATATTATTCTATTATATATTTATTTTAGTTTAACAATGTCTTGTTTGTTCTTCATCATCTTTAAATATTTTTTATATAATATCATTATAATTAATAATCTTTCAAAACATATTGTTATACCATATAAAGATACAACAGAATCATATAAATATTTGAAAGTTCTATGCTAGTTTTTGTTATTCTTGATCAAAATTAATGTCATATTTATTTATTATTGAAATGTTATTTGATTAATGTTACTCTTATCCTTGCTTCATAAAGATTATCCAATTAAGTTTAACAAATTCTTATCAAGATGGTGGAGTTAATTTGTTGCCGAAAATATTTTTACTATGTATAGTAGCAAACTGTGTATTTATTAAAAAAAGCTTCGTACAGCCCTGTAAATTTGATGATAAAAAAGGTTTCCGCAGCCGGGATTCGAACTCGGAATTCATCATCAGAATTTACCTGGTGTGCTACTGCGGACATTTGGATATAGATTGCTGGATAAATGTTATATATAAACGACATCTTTATTCCTGTCCTTTGCTACTTTCTGATCTCTCTTATCGGCTTTACGTTACATATCTACTAGTTTAATAAAATGTCACCATAAACCATTATTTTTTATTTACATGAAATTTCTTCTACATATTTGTATATATAAGACAATACTAGTTGCCTTTGTCTGACCTTACTTTCCATCCTATTTTTTTACTTTGTATGATTTTGGTTTTCTTTTCTAATGAAGACAAAAAGACAACTAATGGTAGGAAGCAAAACACACCCTCATTTGATAGGAAAAGAAACTTGAAAACCATGTAGGAAGAAAGGAGGATGAAAAAATGGCTAATAAGAAAGTTTTTAACTCTAGTGCTTCCATAAAAATGAACGAAGGAAACCCATTAAAAATAAAAATTTCAAATATAGAAGATGAAGAAAGTTATGTTTAAAAAAAACAAAAAATCTCAATGCAACTGAAAAGAAGATAAGAAATAAATTACGTGTTCACAAACTAAATCGCTTACCATAATCCCCCTTCAATTTCCAATACTTCTGACTCAATAAAAGGAAACAACCGAAAAAGGAACCTTAGAGTGGAAAAATTGTGTTTGATTTAAAAGACTGTATAATAATAAGGGGAAGCTAAAAGGAAGAAACTGATGACCTAATAAAAGAGTTTTAGGAAACTAATCACCATAATGAAATGAAAAGAAAAAGTGATTTTTAGGGAATACAGCACAGAAAACGGTCTAAAACATTAGAATTAGGACAGTAAAACAATGATAATGAAAATAAAGTTTGTCAAGTCTCTTCAAAATATGATAAATTTTCATAACCAATAATATTTATAACGAAATCATTCCCATAAAATTAATTTACTTAGAATTTTTCACTAGTTCTTTGTGTAAGATCCTATTTTACTAATTTTATGACATGGTTGACTTGTGCTATGCATATCTTTTGTGTTTTTATCTTCTTTAAATGATTTTGGCATAGCTTTTAACTGTTAGTCATGTGTGTGGTTGAGAAGTCATATGACACCGAAATCAAACAACCCCAAGCATCTCAATAGTGTCAAAACGACTCCAAATACGCTAATAGCTTACAAAACTACATTATTATAAAATAGGCCACTTGCTACCGTAACACTTAACATATCGGTGGTGTCGGGCGAGAGTGTAATCGAGAAAAAGGAAAATGATTAAACAAATAAAAGATAACAATATTACATCATGAGCCAATTTATTATATCATTAAGTTACATTATTTTCAAGATATGTACTATATTTCTTATTCTTGTGCCTATAATGGTTGTTGTTCTAATAGAGAAGCTTGCTGTTAATTTTTATGATACTTTTAGGCAATCTCTTACTTGTGCCCCTCCAACTAATTAGATCATTAACTAAACATATTGGGGCCTTGTCTTGCTTGTCATACAAAGTTGTGGTTGACTCTACTAATCAGGCAGTCATTACTTCAAAACTATGAAATTATTAAGAGTTGAACTACCAAATGTTAACAGAGTCACTATTTAAGGAATAAGATTTCACAATTAAAATTTGGAGGAACAAAATCAAAGAATTGGCAAATTTGAGGGACAAAAAGTGTAATTAAGCCAAAAAAGTGTTTTCAAAATAATCTATTTTTATTAAAATGCTCTTGATATATAGTAAAAATCAAAACAACATTTGAATTTATTGCAATAACATAGTTTTAAAGACATGATAGTAAAAAAGTAAATAGTTTTCATATAAACTTAATACTATAACATAATGTTTTTATTATTTTCAAAGTAAGTCCACCACAAATTTGAAAAAAAAAATTTATTATATTTGCATAACCTCAGTGCCTCTTTAAACTTTGTAACTATGTCTTTAATTGTTTGTGGACCCTTGATGCTAGTCCCATGAGCTAACTCATCTAAACTTTTCCATTTCAACAAAAAGTAATGTATGCATCCAATCTAGTAACCCCTTCCATCCGAAAAGATATTTATATAATTATGAAACCCCTCTTTTTAAATCTGATATTATACCTTTATGAGTTTCTTTTTATGTCATTACAAGATTATGCTTTTATAGTAACATTTAAGATAGTTTATGTTATAATTTAATCCACTCATTTCATATGATTTACAATATTGTTCATTATTTTTGTAATCTTTTGTTTGCCAATCAAATATAATCAATTTTATTTTTTATTGTTGATGAACTTTTTAAAAAACATCGTTTCAATGTTATTATCAATTTCATAACATGGGAATCTCAGTGGTTTATATTATTCTATTATATATTTATTTTAGTTTAACAATGTCTTGTTTGTTCTTCATCATCTTTAAATACTTTTTATATAATATCATTATAATTAATAATCTTTCAAAACATATTTTTATATCATATAAAGATACAATAGAATCATATAAATATTTGAAAGTTCTATGCTAGTTTTTGTTATTCTTGATCAAAATTAATGTCATATTTATTTATTATTGAAATGTTATTTGTTTAATGTTACTCTTATCCTTGCTTCATAAAGATTATCTAATTAAGTTTAACAAATTCTTATCAAGATGGTGGAGTTGATCTCTTGCCGAAAATATTTTTACTATGTATAACAGCAAATTGTGTATTTATTAAAAAAAACTTCGTAGAGCCCTGTAAATTTGATGATAAAAAAGGTTTCCGCAGCCGAGATTCGAACTCGGAATTCATCATCAGAATTTACCTAGTGTGCTACTGCAGACATTTGGATATAGATTGCTGGATAAATGCTATATATAAACGACATCTCTGATCCCGTCCTTTACTACTTGCTGATCTCTCTTATCGGTTTTACGTTACATATCTACTAGTTTAATAAAATGTCACCGTAAACCACTATTTTTTATTTACTTGAAATTTCTTCTACATATTTGTATATATAAGACAATACTAGTTGCCTTTGTCTGACCTTACTTTCAATCCTATTTTTTACTTTGTATCATTTTCGTTTTCCTTTCTAATGAAGACAAAAAGACAACTAATGGTAGGAAGCAAAACACACCCTCATTTGATAGGAAAAGAAACTTGAAAACCATGTAGGAAGAAAAGAGGATGAGAAAATGGCTAATAAGAAAGTTTTTAACTCTAGTGCTTCCATAAAAATGAACGAAGAAAACCCAATGAAAATAAAAATTTCAAATGTAGAAGACGAAGAAAGTTATGTTTTAAAAAATAACAAAAAATCTCAAAGCAACTGAAAAGAAGATAAGAAATAAATTACGTGTTCACAAACTAAATCGTATACCGTTATCCCCCTTCAATTTCCAATACTTCTGACTCAATAAAAGGAAACAACCGAAAAAGGAAACTTAGAGTGGAAAAATTGTGTTTGACATAAAAGACTGTATAAAAATAAAGGGAAGCTAAAAGGAAGAAACTGATGACCTAATAAAAGAGTATTAGGAAACTAATCACCATAATGAAATGAAAAGAGAAAGTGATTTATTAGGGAATACTGCACATAAACGGTCTAAAACATTAGAATTAGGACAGTAAAACAATCATAATGAAAATAAAGTTTGTCAAGTCTATGCAAAATATGATAAATTTTCTTAACCAATAATATTTATAACCAAATCATTCACATAAAATTAATTTACTTAGAATTTTTCACTAGATCTTTGTGTAAGATCCTATTTTACTAATTTTACGACATGGTTGACTTGAGTTATGCATATATTTTATGTTTTTATCTTTATTTTCTAAATGATTTGGGCACCGCTTTTAACTGTTAGTAATGTGTGTGGTCTAGAAGTCATATGACACTGAAATCAAACAACCCCAAGCATCTCAATAGTTTCAAAACGACTCCAAATACGCTAATAGCTTACAAAACTACATTATTGTAAAATAGGCCACTTGCTACCGTAACACTCAACATATCGGGTGTCGGGCGAGAGTGTAACCGAGAAAAGGGCAAATGATTAAACAAATAAAAGATAACAATATTACACCATGAGCCAATTTATTATATCATTCAGTTACATTGTTTTCAAGAAGTGTCCTATATTTCTTATTCTCGTGCCTATAATGATTGTTGTTCTAATAGAGAAGTTTGCTGTTAATTTTTATGATACTTTTGGGTAATCTCTTACTTGTGTCCCTACAACTAATTAGATCATTAACTAAATATATTTGGGCCTTGTCTTGCTTGTCATACAAAGTTGTGTTTGACTCTTCTAATAAGGCAGTCATTACTTTAAAACTATGAAATTATTAAGAGTTGAACTATCAAATGTTAACAGATTCACTATTTTAGGGAATAAGATTTCACAATTAAAATTTGGAGGAACAAAATCAAAGAATTCAAAAATTTGAGGGACAAAAAGTGTAATTAAGCCAAAAAAGTGTTTTCAAAATAATCTATTTTTATTAAAATGCTCTTGATATATAGTAAAAATAAAAACAACATTGGAATTTATTGCAATAACATAGTTTTAAAGACATGATAGTAAAAAAGTAAACAGTTTTCATATAAACTTAAGACTATAACATAATCTTATTATTATTTTCAAAGTAAGTCAACCACAAATTTGAAAAAAAATTAATTTATTATATTTTCATAACCTCAGTGCCTCTTTAAACTTTGTAACTATGTCTTTAATCGTTTGTGGACCCTTAATGCTAGTCCCATGAACTAACTCATCTAAACTTTTTCTTTTCGACAAAAAGTAATGTATACATCCAATCTAGTAACCCCTTCCAACCAAAAAGATATTTATATAATTAGTAAACCCCTCTTTTTAAATCTTATCTTATACCTTTATGAGTTTTTTTTTTATGTCATTACAATATTATGCTTTTACAATAACATTTATGATAGTTTATGTTATAATTTAATCCACTCATTTCATATGATTTACAATATTGTTCATTATTTTTGTAATCTTTTGTTTTCCAATCTAATATAATCAAATTCTATTTTTTTATTGTTGATGAACTTTTTAAAAAGCATCGTGGCAATGTTATTATCAATTTCATAACATCGCAATCTCAGTGGGTTATATTATTCTATTATATATTTTTTTCGATTAACAATGTCTTGTTTGTTCTTCATCATCTTTAAATATTTTTTATATAATATCATTATAATTAATAATCTTTCAAAACATATTGTTATCCATTTAAGTTTAACAAATTCTTATCAAGATGGTGGAGTTGATTTGTTGTCAAAAATATTTTTACTATGTATAGCAGCAAACTGTGTATCTATTAAAAAAACTTCGTAGAGCCTTGTAAATTTGATGATAAAAAAGGTTTCCGCAGCCGGGATTCGAACCGGGAATTCATCATCAGAATTTACCTGGTGTGCTACTACGGACATTTGGATATAGATTGCTGGATAAAAGTTATATATAAACGACATCTCTGATCTCGTCCTTTGCTACTTTCTGATCTCTCTTATCGACTTTACGTTACATATCTACTAGTTTAATAAAATGTCACCATAAACCATTATTTTTTATTTATATGAAATTTCTTCTACATATTTCATATATAAGACAATACTAGTTACCTTTCCATCCTATTTTTTTACTTCGTCTTATTTTCGTTTTCCTTTCTAATGAAAACAAAAAGACAATTAATGGTAGGAAGCAAAACACACCCTCATTTGATAGGAAAAGAAACTTGAAAACCATGTAGGAAGAAAAGAGGATGAAAAATGGCTAATAAGAAAGTTTTTAACTCTAGTGCTTGCACAAAAATGTATGTAGAAAACCCCATGAAAATAAAAATTTCAAATTTAGAAGACGAAGAAAGTTATGTTTTAATAAAAATAAAAAACCTCAATGCAACTAAATTGAAGATAAGAAATAAATTACGTGTTCATAAACTAAATCGCATACCATTAACCCCCTTCAATTTCCAATACTTCTGACTAAATAAAAGGAAACCTAGAGTGGAAAAATTGCGTTTGATTTAAAAGAATGTATAAAAATAAGGGAAAGCTCAAAAGAAGAAACCGATAACCAAATAAAAGAGTATTAGCAAACTAATCACCATAAAGAAATGAAAAGAGGAAGTCATTTATTAGGGAATACTGCACAGAAAACGGTCTAAAACATTAGAATAAGGACATTAAACCAATGATAATGTAAATAAAGTTTGTCAGGTCTCCTCAAAATTTGATAAATTTTTATAACAAATAATATTTATAACCAAATCATTCACATAAAATTAATTTACTTGGAATTTTTCACTAGTTCTTTGTGTAAGATCCTATTTTACTAATTTTACGACATGGTTGACTTGTGCTATATATATTGTGTTTTTATCTTTATTTTTAAATGATTTGGGCACCGCTTTTAACTGTTAGTAATGTGTGTGTTCCAGAAGTCATATGACACCGAAAACAAACAACCCCAAGCATCTCAATAGTTTCAAAACGACTTCAAATACACTAATAGCGTACATAACTACATTATTATAAAATGCGCCACTTGCTACCGTAACACTTAACATATCGGTGGTGCCAGGCGAGAGTGTAATTGAGAAAAGGGTAAATGATTAAACAAATAAAAGATAACAATATTACATCATGAGCCAATTTATTATATTATTAAGTTACATGGTTTTCAAGAACTGTACTATATTTCTTATTCTCGTGCCTATAATGGTTGTTGTTCTAATAGAGAAGCTTGCTATTAATTTTTATGATACTTTTGGGTAATCTCTTACTTGTGTCCCTCCAACTAATTAGATCATTAACTGAACATATTGGGGCCTTGTCTTGCTTGTCATATAAAGTTGTGGTTGACTCTACTAATCAGGCAGTGATTACTTCAAAACTATGAAATTATTAAGAGTTGAACTACCAAATGTTAACAGATTCACTATTTTAGGGAATAAGATTTCACAATTAAAATTTGGAGGAACAAAATCAAATAATTGGCAAATTTGAGGGACAAAAAGTTTAATTAAGCCAAAAAAGTGTTTTCAAAATAATCTATTTTTATTAAAATGCTCTTGATATAAAGTGTTTTCAAAATAATCTAGTTTTAAAGACATGATAGTAAAAAAGTAAACAGTTTTCATCTAAACTTAAGACTATAACATAATCCTTTTATTATTTTCAAAATAAGTCAAACACAAATTTGAAAAACAATTAATTTATTATATTTTCGTAACCTCAGTGCCTCTTTAAACTTTGTAACTATATCTTTAATCGTTTGTTGGCCCTTGATGCTGGTCCCATGAGCTAACTCACCTAAACTTTTCCTTTTCGACAAAAAGTAATGTATACATCCAATCTAGTAAACCCTTCCATCCGAAAAGATATTTATATAATCGGTAAACGCCTCTTTCTAAATCTTATCTTATACCTTTATAAGTTTCTTTTTATGTCATTACAATATTATGCTTTTACAATAACATTTCAGATAGTTTATGTTATAATTTAATCCACTCATTTCATATGATTTACAATATTGTTCATTATTTTTGTAATCTTTTGTTTGCCAATCTAATATAATCAAATTCTATTTTTTATTGTTGATGAACTTTTTAAAAAGCATCGTTTCAATGTTATTATCAATTTTATAACATGGAAATCTCAGTGGTTTATATTATTCTATTATATATTTATTTTAGTTTAACAATGTATTGTTTGTTCTTCATCATCTTTAAATATTTTTTATATAATATCATTATAATTAATAATCTTTCAAAACATATTGTTATACCATATAAAGATACAATAGAATCATATAAATATTTGAAAGTTCTATGCTAGTTTTTGTTATTCTTGATCAAAATTAATGTGATATTCATTTATTATTGACATGTTATTTGATTAATGTTACTCTTATCCTTGCTTCATAAAGATTATCCATTTAAGTTTAACAAATTCTTATCAAGATGGTGGAGTTGATTTGTTGCCAAAAATATTTTTAGGGAATAATATTTCATAATTAAAATTTGGAGGAACAAAATCAAAGAATTGGCCAATTTGAGGGACAAAAAGTGTAATTAAGCCAAAAAAGTGTTTTCAAAATAATCTATTTTTGTTAAAATGCTCTAGATATATAGTAAAAATCAAAACAACATTTGAATTTATTGCAATAGCATAGTTTTAAAGACACGATAGTAAAAAAGTAAACAGTTTTCATATAAAATTAAGACTATAACATCATATTTTTATTATTTTCAAAGTAAGTCAACCACAAATTTGAAAAGAAAAATAATTTATTATATTTTCATAACCTCAGTGCCTCTTTAAACTTTGTAACTATGTCTTTAATCGTTTGTGGACCCTTAATGCTAGTCCCATGAGCTAACTCATCTAAACTTTTTCTTTTCGACAAAAAGTAATGTATACATCCAATCTAGTAACCCCTTCCAACCAAAAAGATGTTTATATAATTAGTAAACCCCTCTTTTTAAATCTTATCTTATGCCTTTATGAGTTTCTTTTTATGTCATTGCAATATTATGCTTTTACAGTAACATTTAAGATAGTTTATGTTATAATTTAATCCACTCATTTCATATGATTTACAATATTATTCATTATTTTTGTAATCTTTTGTTTTCCAATCTAATATAATCAATTTCTATTTTTTTATTGTTGATGAACTTTTTAAAAAGCATCGTTTCAATGTTATTATCAATTTCATCACATGGCAATCTCAGTGGTTTATATTATTCTATTATATATTTATTTTCAATTAACAATGCATTGTTTGTTCTTCATCATCTTTAAATATTTTTTATATAATATCATTATAATTAATAATCTTTCAAAACATATTGTTATACCATATAAAGATAAAATAGAATCATATGAATATTTGAAAGTTGTAGCTAGTTTTTGTTATTCTTGATCAAAATTAATGTGATATTTATTTATTATTGACATGTTATTTGATTAATGTTACTCTTATCCTTGCTTCATAAAGATTATCCATTTAAGTTTAACAAATTCTTATCAAGATGGTGGAGTTGATTTGTTGCCAAAAATATTTTTACTATGTATAGCAGCAAACTGTGTGTCTATTAAAAAAACTTCGTAGAGCCTTTTAAATTTGATGATAAAAAAGGTTTCCGCAGCCGGGATTCGAACCCGGAATTCCTCATCAGAATTTACCTGGTGTGCTACTGCGGACATTTGGATATAGATTGCTGGATAAAAGTTATATATAAACGACATCTCTGATCCCGTCCTTTGCTACTTTCTGATTTCTCTTATCGGCTTTACGTTACATATCTACTAGTTTAATAAAATGTCACCATAAACCATTATTTTATATTTATATGAAATTTCTTCTACATATTTGTATATATAAGACAATACTAGTTGCCTTTGTCTGACCTTACTTTCCATCCTATTTTTTTAATTTGTATCATTTTTTTCTTTCTAATGAAGACAAAAAGACAACTAATGGTAGGAAGCAAAACACACCCTCATTTGATAGGAAAAGAAACTTGAAAACCATGTAGGAAGAAAAGAGGATGAAAAAATGGCTAATAAGAAAGTTTTTAACTCTAGTGCTTCCATAAAAATGAACGAAGAAAACCCAATGAAAATAAAAATGTCAATTGTAAAAGATGAAGAAAGTTATATTTTAAAAAAAACAAAAAATCTCAATGCAACTGAAAAGAAGATAAGAAATAAATTACGTGTTCACAAACTAAATCGCATACCATTATCCCCCTTCAATTTCCAATACTTCTGACTCAATAAAAGGAAACAACCGAAAAAGGAAACTTAGAGTGGAAAAATTGTGTTTGATTTAAAAGACTGTATAAAAATAAGGGGAAGCTAAAAGGAAGAAACTGATGACCTAATAAAAGAGTATTAGGAAACTAAACACCATAATGAAATGAAAAGAGAAAGTGATTTATTAGGGAATACTGCACAGAAAACGGTCTAAAACATTAGAATTAGGACAGTAAAATAATCATAATGAAAATAAAGTTTGTCAAGTCTCTGCAAAATATGATAAATTTTCATAACCAATAATATTTATAACCAAATCATTCACATAAAAGTAATTTTCTTAGAATTTTTCACTAGTTCTTTGTGTTAGATCCTATTTTACTAATTTTACGACATGGTTGACTTGAGTTATGCATATCTTTTGGGTTTTTATCTTTATTTTTTAAATGATTTGGGCACCACTTTTAACTGTTAGTAATGTGTGTGGTCTAGAAGTCATATGACACCGAAATCAAACAACCCCAAGCATCTCAATAGTTTTAAAACGACTCCAAATACGCTAATAGCTTACAAAACTACATTATTATAAAATAGGCCACTTGTTACCGTAACAATTAACATATCGGTGGTGTCGGGCGAGAGTGTAACCGAGAAAAGGGAAAATGATTAAATAAATAAAAGATAACAATATTACACCATAAGCCAATTTATTATATCATTTAGTTACATTGTTTTCAAGAACTGTCCTATATTTCTTATTCGCGTGCCTATAATGATTGTTGTTCTAATAGAGAAGTTTGCTGTTAATTTTTATGATACTTTTGGACAATGTCTTACTTGTGTCCCTCCAACTAATTAGATCATTAACTACACATATTGGGGCCTTGTCTTGCTTGTCATACAAAGTTGTGTTTGACTCTACTAATCAGGCAGTCATTACTTCAAAACTATGAAATTATTAAGAGTTGAACTATCAAATGTTAACAGATTCACTATTTTAGGGAATAAGATTTCACAATTAAAATTTGGAGGAACAAAATCAAAGAATTCAAAAATTTGTGGGACAAAAAGTGTAATTAAGCCAAAAAAGTGTTTTCAAAATAATCTATTTTTATTAAAATGCTCTTGATATATAGTAAAAATAAAAACAACATTGGAATTTATTGCAATAACATAGTTTTAAAGACATGATAGTAAAAAAGTAAACAGTTTTCATATAAACTTAAGACTATAACATAATCTTATTATTATTTTCAAAATAAGTCAACCACAAATTTGAAAAAAAATTAGTTTATTATATTTTCATAACCTCAGTGCCTCTTTAAACTTTGTAACTATGTCTTTAATCATTTGTGGACCCTTAATGCTAGTCCCATGAGCTAACTCATCTAAACTTTTTCTTTTCGACAAAAAGTAATGTATACATCCAATATAGTAACCCCTTCCAACCAAAAAGATATTTATATAATTAGTAAACCCCTCTTTTTAAATCTTATCTTATACCTTTATGAGTTTCTTTTTATGTCATTACAATATTATGCTTTCACAATAACATTTATGATAGTTTATGTTATAATATAATCCACTCATTTCATATGATTTACAATATTGTTCATTATTTTTATAATCTTTTGTTTTCCAATCTAATCTAATCAAATTCTATTTTTTTATTGTTGATGAACATTTTAAAAAGCATCGTGGCAATGTTATTATCAATTTCATAACATGGCAATCTCAGTGGGTTATATTATTCTATTATATATTTTTTTCGATTAACAATGTCTTGTTTGTTCTTCATCATCTTTAAATATTTTTTATATAATATCATTATAATTAATAATCTTTCAAAACATATTGTTATCCATTTAAGTTTAACAAATTCTTATCAAGATGGTGGAGTTGATTTGTTGCCAAAAATATCTTTACTATGTATAGCAGCAAACTATGTATCTATTAAAAAAACTTCGTAGAGCCTTGTAAATTTGATGATAAAAAAGGTTTCTGCAGCCGGGATTCGAACCCGGAATTCATCATCAAAATTTACCTGGTGTGCTACTGCGGACATTTGGATATAGATTGCTGGATAAAAGTTATATATAAACGGCATCTCTGATCCCGTCCTTTGCTACTTTCTGATCTCTCTTATCGGCTTTACGTTACATATCTACTAGTTTAATAAAATGTCACCATAAACCATTATTTTTTATTTATATGAAATTTCTTCTACATATTTCATATATAAGACAATACTAGTTACCTTTCCATCCTATTTTTTTACTTCGTATTATTTTCGTTTTCCTTTCTAATGAAAACAAAAAGACAATTAATGGTAGGAAGCAAAACACACCCTCATTTGATAAGAAAAGAAAGTTGAAAACCATGTAGGAAGAAAAGAGGATGAAAAAATGGCTAATAAAAAAGTTTTTAACTCTAGTGCTTGCACAAAAATGTATGTAGAAAACCCCATGAAAATAAAAATTTCAAATTTAGAAGACGAAGAAAGTTATGTTTTAATAAAAATAAAAAACCTCAATGCAACTAAATTGAAGATAAGAAATAAATTACGTGTTCATAAACTAAATCCCATACCATTAACCCCCTTCAATTTCCAATACTTCTGACTAAATAAAAGGAAACCTAGAGTGGAAAAATTGCGTTTGATTTAAAAGAATGTATAAAAATAAGGGAAAGCTCAAAAGAAGAAACCGATAACCAAATAAAAGAGTATTAGCAAACTAATCACCATAAAGAAATGAAAAGAGGAAGTCATTTATTAGGGAATACTGCACAGAAAACGGTCAAAAACATTAGAATAAGGACATTAAACCAATGATAATGTAAATAAAGTTTGTCAGGTCTCCTCAAAATTTGATAAATTTTCATAACAAATAATATTTATAACCAAATCATTCACATAAAATTAATTTACATAGAATTTTTCACTAGTTCTTTGTGTAAGATCCTATTTTACTAATTTTACGACATGGTTGACTTGTGCTATATATATATATTGTGTTTTTATCTTTATTTTTAAATGATTTGGGCACCGCTTTTAACTGTTAGTAATGTGTGTGTTCCAGAAGTCATATGACACCGAAATCAAACAACCCCAAGCATCTCAATAGTTTCAGAACGACTTCAAATACACTAATAGCTTACATAACTACATTATTATAAAATGCGCCACTTTCTACCGTAACACTTAACATATCGGTGGTGCTAAGCGAGAGTGTAATTGAGAAAAGGGTAAATGATTAAACAAATAAAAGATAACAATATTACATCATGAGCCAATTTATTATATCATTAAGTTACATGGTTTTCAAGAACTGTACTATATTTCTTATTCTCGTGCCTATAATGGTTGTTCTTCTAATAGAGAAGCTTGCTCTTAATTTTTATGATACTTTTGGGAAATCTCTTACTTGTATCCTTCCAACTAATTAGATCATTAACTAAACATATTGGGGCCTTGTGTTGCTTGTCATACAAAGTTGTGTTGACTCTACTAATCAGGCAGTCATTACTTCAAAACTATGAAATTATTAAGAGTTGAACTACCAAATGTTAACAGATTCACTATTTTAGGGAATAAGATATCACAATTAAAATTTGGAGGAGAAAAATCAAAGAATTGACAAATTTGAGGGATAAAAAGTCTAATTAAGCCAAAAAAGTATTTTCAAAATAATCTATTTTTATTAAAATGCTCTTGATATATAATCAAAATCAAAACAACATTTGAATTTATTGCAATAACATAGTTTGAAAGACATGATAGTAAAAAAGTAAACAGTTTTCATATAAACTTAAGACTATAACATAATATTTTTATTTATTTTCAAAGTAAGTCAACCACAAATTTGAAAAAAAAAATTTATTATATTTTCATAACCTTAGTGCCTCTTTAAACTTTGTAACTATGTCTTTAATCATTTGTTGACCCTTCATGCTGGTCTCATGAGCTAACTCATCTAAACTTTTCCTTTTCAATAAAAGGTAATGTATACATCCAATCTAGTAGCCCCTTCCATCTGTAAAGATATTTATATAATTAGTAAACCCCTCTTTTTAAATCTTATCTTATGCCTTTATGAGTTTCTTTTTATTGCATTACAATATTATGCTTTTACAGTAACATTTAAGATAGTTTATGTTATAATTTAATCCACTCATTTCATATGATTTAAAATATTGTTCATTATTTTTGTAATCTTTTGTTTTCCAATCTAATATAATCAATTTCTATTTTTTTTATTGTTGATGAACTTTTTAAAAAGCATCATTTCAATGTTATTATCAATTTCATAACATGGCAATCTCAGTGGTTTATATTATTCTATTATATATTTATTTTAGTTTAACAATATCTTGTTTGTTCTTTATCATCTTTAAATATTTTTATATAATATCATTATAATTAATAATCTTTCAAAACATATTGTTATACCATATGAAGATACAATAGAATAATATTAATATTTGAAAGTTCTATGCTAGTTTTTGTTATTCTTGATCAAAATTAATGTCATACTTATTTATTATTGAAATGTTATTTGATTAATGTTACTCTTATCCTTGCTTCATAAAGATTATCCAATTAAGTTTAACAAATTCTTATCAACATGGTGGAGTTGATTTGTTGCCGAAAATATTTTTACTATGTATAACAGCAAATTGTGTATCTATTAAAAAAAACTTCGTAGAGCCCTGTAAATTTGATGATAAAAAAGGTTTCCGTAGTTGGGATTCAAACCCAGAATACATCATTAGAATTTACCTAGTGTGCTACTACGAACATTTGGATATAGATTGCTGGATAAATGTTATATATAAACGACATCTCTGATCCTGTCCTTTGCTACTTTCTGATATCTCTTATCGGCTTTACGTTACATATCTACTAGTTTAATAAAATGTCACTGTAAACCATTATTTTTTATTTACATGAAATTTCTCCTACATATTTGTATATATAAGACAATACTAGTTGCCTTTGTCTGACCTTATTACTTTCCATCCTATTTTTTTACTTTGTATCATTTTCGTTTTCCATTCTAATGAAGACAAAAAGACAACTAATTGTAGGAAGCAAAACACACCCTCATTTGATAGGAAAAGAAACTTGAAAACCATGTAGGAAGAAAAGAGGATGAAAAAATGGCTAATAAGAAAGTTTTTAACTCTAGTGCTTCCATAAAAATGAACGAAGAAAACCCAATGAAAATAAAAATGTCAAATGTAAAAGATGAAGAAAGTTATGTTTTAAAAAAAACAAAAAATCTCAATGCAACTGAAAAGAAGATAAGAAATAAATTACGTGTTCACAAACTAAATCGCATACCATTATCCCCCTTCAATTTCCAATACTTCTGACTCAATAAAAGGAAACAACCGAAAAAGGAAACTTAGAGTGGAAAAATTGTGTTTGATTTAAAAGAATGTAGAAAAATAAGGGGAAGCTAAAAGGAAGAAACTGATGACCAAATAAAAGAATATTAGGAAACTAATCACCATAATCAAATGAAAAGAGAAAGTGATTTATTAGGGAATACTGCACAGAAAACGGTCTAAAACATTTGAATTAGGAGAGTAAAACAATGATAATGTAAATAAAGTTTGTCAAGTCTCTTCGAAATATGATAAATTTTCATAACCAATAATATTTATAACCAAATCATTCACATAAAATTAATTTACTTAGAATTTTTCACTAGTTCTTTTTGTAAGATCCTATTTTACTAATTTACTTAGAATTTTTCACTAGTTCTTTGTGTATGATCCTATTTTAATAATATTTATAACCATATCTTTTCTGTTTTTATCTTTATTTTTTAAATGATTTTGGCACAGCTTTTAACTGTTAGTAATGTGTGTGGTCTAGAAGTCATATGACACCGAAAACAAACAACCCCAAGCATCTCAATAGTTTTAAAACGACTCTAAATACAGTAATAGCTTACAAAACTACATTATTATAAAACGGGCCACTTGCTACCGTAACACTTAACATATCGGTGGTGCCAGGTGATAGTGTAATTGAAAAAATGGTAAATGATTAAACAAATAAAAGATAACAATATTACATCATGAGCCAATTTATTATATCATTAAGTTACATGGTTTTCAAGAACAGTACTATATTTCTTATTCTCGTGCCTATAATGGTTGTTGTTCTAATAGAGAAGTTTGCTGTTAATTTTTATGATACTTTTGGTCAATCTCTTACTTGTGTCCCTCCAACTAATTAGATCATTAACTAAACATATTGGGGCCTTGTCTTGCTTGTCATACAAAGTTGTGTTTGACTCTACTAATCAGGCAGTCATTACTTTAAAACTATGAAATTATTAAGAGTTGAACTACCAAATGTTAACAGTTTCACTATTTTAGGGATTAAGATTTCACAATTGAAATTTGGAGGAGAAAGATCAAAGAATTGACAAATTTGAGGGCTAAAAAGTCTAATTAAGCCAAAAAAGTGTTTTCAAAATAATCTATTTTTATTAAAATGCTCTTGATATATAATCAAAATCAAAACAACATTTGAATTTATTGCAATAACATAGTGTGAAAGACATGATAGTAAAAAAGTAAACAGTTTTCATATAAACTTAAGACTATAACATAATCTTTTTATTATTTTCAAAGTAAGTCAACCACAAATTTGAATAAAAAATAATTTATTATATTTTCATAACCTCGATGCCTCTTTAAACTTTGTAACTATGTCTTTAATCGTTTGTGGACCCTTGATGCTGGTCCCATGAGCTAACTCATCTAAACTTTTCTATTTCAACAAAAAGTAATGTATACATCCAATCTAGTAACCTTTTCCATCCGAAAAGATATTTATATAATCAGTAAACCCCTCTTTTTAAATCTTATCTTATACCTTTATGAGTTTCTTTTTATGTCATTACAATATTATGCTTTTACAGTATCATTTAAGATAGTTTATGTTATAATTTAATCCACTCATTTCATATGATTTACAATATTGTTCATTATTTTTGTAATCTTTTGTTTTCCAATCTAATATAATCAATTTCTATTTTTTGTTATTATGAACTTTTTAAGAAGCATCGTTTCAATGTTATTATCAATTTCATCACATGGCAATCTCAGTGGTTTATATTATTCTATTATATATTTATTTTCGATTAACAATGTCTTGTTTGTTCTTCATCATCGTTAAATTCTTTTTCTATAATATCATTATAATTAATAATCTTTCAAAACATATTGTTATACCATATAAAGATACAATAGAATCATATAAATATTTGAAAGTTCTATGCTAGTTTTTGTTATTCTTGATCAAAATTAATGTGATATTCATTTATTATTGAAATGTTATTTGATTAATGTTACTTTTATCCTTGCTTCATAAAGATTATCCAATTAAGTTTAACAAATTCTTATCAACATGGTGGAGTTGATTTGTTGCCGAAAATATTTTTACTATGTATAACAGCAAATTGTGTATCTATTAAAAAAAACTTCGTAGAGCCCTGTAAATTTGATGATAAAAAAGGTTTCCGTAGTTGGGATTCAAACCCAGAATACATCATTAGAATTTACCTAGTGTGCTACTACGAACATTTGGATATAGATTGCTGGATAAATGTTATATATAAACGACATCTCTGATCCTGTCCTTTGCTACTTTCTGATATCTCTTATCGGCTTTACGTTACATATCTACTAGTTTAATAAAATGTCACTGTAAACCATTATTTTTTATTTACATGAAATTTCTCCTACATATTTGTATATATAAGACAATACTAGTTGCCTTTGTCTGACCTTATTACTTTCCATCCTATTTTTTTACTTTGTATCATTTTCGTTTTCCATTCTAATGAAGACAAAAAGACAACTAATTGTAGGAAGCAAAACACACCCTCATTTGATAGGAAAAGAAACTTGAAAACCATGTAGGAAGAAAAGAGGATGAAAAAATGGCTAATAAGAAAGTTTTTAACTCTAGTGCTTCCATAAAAATGAACGAAGAAAACCCAATGAAAATAAAAATGTCAAATGTAAAAGATGAAGAAAGTTATGTTTTAAAAAAAACAAAAAATCTCAATGCAACTGAAAAGAAGATAAGAAATAAATTACGTGTTCACAAACTAAATCGCATACCATTATCCCCCTTCAATTTCCAATACTTCTGACTCAATAAAAGGAAACAACCGAAAAAGGAAACTTAGAGTGGAAAAATTGTGTTTGATTTAAAAGAATGTAGAAAAATAAGGGGAAGCTAAAAGGAAGAAACTGATGACCAAATAAAAGAATATTAGGAAACTAATCACCATAATCAAATGAAAAGAGAAAGTGATTTATTAGGGAATACTGCACAGAAAACGGTCTAAAACATTTGAATTAGGAGAGTAAAACAATGATAATGTAAATAAAGTTTGTCAAGTCTCTTCGAAATATGATAAATTTTCATAACCAATAATATTTATAACCAAATCATTCACATAAAATTAATTTACTTAGAATTTTTCACTAGTTCTTTTTGTAAGATCCTATTTTACTAATTTACTTAGAATTTTTCACTAGTTCTTTGTGTATGATCCTATTTTAATAATATTTATAACCATATCTTTTCTGTTTTTATCTTTATTTTTTAAATGATTTTGGCACAGCTTTTAACTGTTAGTAATGTGTGTGGTCTAGAAGTCATATGACACCGAAAACAAACAACCCCAAGCATCTCAATAGTTTTAAAACGACTCTAAATACAGTAATAGCTTACAAAACTACATTATTATAAAACGGGCCACTTGCTACCGTAACACTTAACATATCGGTGGTGCCAGGTGATAGTGTAATTGAAAAAATGGTAAATGATTAAACAAATAAAAGATAACAATATTACATCATGAGCCAATTTATTATATCATTAAGTTACATGGTTTTCAAGAACAGTACTATATTTCTTATTCTCGTGCCTATAATGGTTGTTGTTCTAATAGAGAAGTTTGCTGTTAATTTTTATGATACTTTTGGTCAATCTCTTACTTGTGTCCCTCCAATTAATTAGATCATTAACTAAACATATTGGGGCCTTGTCTTGCTTGTCATACAAAGTTGTGTTTGACTCTACTAATCAGGCAGTCATTACTTTAAAACTATGAAATTATTAAGAGTTGAACTACCAAATGTTAACAGTTTCACTATTTTAGGGATTAAGATTTCACAATTGAAATTTGGAGGAGAAAGATCAAAGAATTGACAAATTTGAGGGCTAAAAAGTCTAATTAAGCCAAAAAAGTGTTTTCAAAATAATCTATTTTTATTAAAATGCTCTTGATATATAATCAAAATCAAAACAACATTTGAATTTATTGCAATAACATAGTGTGAAAGACATGATAGTAAAAAAGTAAACAGTTTTCATATAAACTTAAGACTATAACATAATCTTTTTATTATTTTCAAAGTAAGTCAACCACAAATTTGAATAAAAAATAATTTATTATATTTTCATAACCTCGATGCCTCTTTAAACTTTGTAACTATGTCTTTAATCGTTTGTGGACCCTTGATGCTGGTCCCATGAGCTAACTCATCTAAACTTTTCTATTTCAACAAAAAGTAATGTATACATCCAATCTAGTAACCTTTTCCATCCGAAAAGATATTTATATAATCAGTAAACCCCTCTTTTTAAATCTTATCTTATACCTTTATGAGTTTCTTTTTATGTCATTACAATATTATGCTTTTACAGTATCATTTAAGATAGTTTATGTTATAATTTAATCCACTCATTTCATATGATTTACAATATTGTTCATTATTTTTGTAATCTTTTGTTTTCCAATCTAATATAATCAATTTCTATTTTTTGTTATTATGAACTTTTTAAGAAGCATCGTTTCAATGTTATTATCAATTTCATCACATGGCAATCTCAGTGGTTTATATTATTCTATTATATATTTATTTTCGATTAACAATGTCTTGTTTGTTCTTCATCATCGTTAAATTCTTTTTCTATAATATCATTATAATTAATAATCTTTCAAAACATATTGTTATACCATATAAAGATACAATAGAATCATATAAATATTTGAAAGTTCTATGCTAGTTTTTGTTATTCTTGATCAAAATTAATGTGATATTCATTTATTATTGAAATGTTATTTGATTAATGTTACTTTTATCCTTGCTTCATAAACATTATCCAATTAAGTTTAACAAATTCTTATCAAGATGGTGGATTTGATTTGTTGCCGAAAATATTTTTACTATGTATAGCAGCAAACTGTGTATCTATTAAAAAAAACTTCATAGAGTCCTGTAAATTTGATGATAAAAAAGGTTTCCACAGACGGGATTCGAACCCGGAATTCATCATCAGAATTTCCCTGGTGTGCTACGGCGGACATTTGGATATAGATTGCTGGATAAATGTTATAAATAAACGACATCTCTGATCCCGTCCTTTGCTACTTTCTGATCTCTCTTATCGGCTTTATGTTACATATCTACTAGTTTAATAAAATGTCACCATAAACCATTATTTTTTATTTACTTGAAATTTCTTCTACATATTTGTATATATAAGACAATACTAGTTGCCTTTGTCTGACCTTACTTTCCATCCTATTTTTTACTTTGTATCATTTTTGTTTTCCTTTCTAATGAAGACAAAAAGACAACTAATGGTAGGAAGCAAAACACACCCTCATTTGATAGGAAAAGAAACTTGAAAACCATGTAGGAAGAAAAGAGGATGAGAAAATGGCTAATAAGAAAGTTTTTAACTCTAGTGCTTCCATAAAAATGAACGAAGAAAACCCAATGAAAATAAAAATTTCAAATGTAGAAGACGAAGAAAGTTATGTTTTAAAAAATAACAAAAAATCTCAAAGCAACTGAAAAGAAGATAAGAAATAAATTACGTGTTCACAAACTAAATCGCATACCGTTATCCCCCTTCAATTTCCAATACTTCTGACTCAATAAAAGGAAACAACCGAAAAAGGAAACTTAGAGTGGAAAAATTGTGTTTGACATAAAAGACTGTATAAAAGTAAAGGGAAGCTAAAAGGAAGAAACTGATGACCTAATAAAAGAGTATTAGGAAACTAATCACCATAATGAAATGAAAAGAGAAAGTGATTTATTAGGGAATACTGCACAGAAAACAGTCTAAAACATTAGAATTAGGACAGTAAAACAATCATAATGAAAATAAAGTTTGTCAAGTCTCTGTAAAATATGATAAATTTTCATAACCAATAATATTTATAACCAAATTATTCACATAAAATTAATTTACTTAGAATTTTTCACTAGATCTTTGTGTAAGATCCTATTTTACTAATTTTACGACATGGTTGACTTGAGTTATGCATATCTTTTATGTTTTTATCTTTATTTTCTAAATGATTTGGGCACTGCTTTTAACTGTTAGTAATGTGTGTGGTCTAGAAGTCATATGACACTGAAATCAAACAACCCCAAGCATCTCAATAGTTTTAAAACGACTCCAAATACGCTAATAGCTTACAAAACTACATTATTGTAAAATAGGCCACTTGCTACCGTAACACTTAACATAACGGGTGTCGGGCGAGAGTGTAACCGAGAAAAGGGCAAATGATTAAACAAATAAAAGACATCAATATTACACCATGAGCCAATTTATTATATCATTCAGTTACATTGTTTTCAAGAACTGTCCTATATTTCTTATTCTCGTGCCTATAATGATTGTTGTTCTAATAGAGAGGTTTGCTGTTAATTTTTATGATACTTTTGGGTAATCTCTTACTTGTGTCCCTCCAACTAATTAGATCATTAACTAAACATATTTGGGCCTTGTCTTGCTTGTCATACAAAGTTGTGTTTGACTCTTCTAATAAGGCAGTCATTACTTCAAAACTATGAAATTATTAAGAGTTGAACTATCAAATGTTAACAGATTCACTATTTTAGGGAATAAGATTTTACAATTAAAATTTGGAGGAACAAAATCAAAGAATTGGAAAATTTGAGGGACAAAAAGTGTAATTAAGCCAAAAAAGTGTTTTCAAAATAGTCTATTTTTATTAAAATGCTCTTGATATATAGTAAAAATAAAAACAACATTTGAATTTATTGCAATAACATAGTTTTAAAGACATGATAGTAAAAAAGTAAATAGTTTTCATATAAACTTAAGACTATAACATAATCTTCTTATTATTTTCAAAGTAAGTCAACCACAAATTTGAAAAAAAAATAATTTATTATATTTTCATAACCTCAGTGCCTCTTTAAACTTTGTAACTATGTCTTTAATCGTTTGTGGACCCTTGATGCTAGTCCCATGAGCTAACTCATCTAAACTTTTCCTTTTCGACAAAAAGTAATGTATACATCCAATCTAGTAACCCCTTCCATCCGAAAGATATTTATATAATCAGTAAACCCCTCTTTTTAAATCTTATCTTATACCTTTATAAGTTTTTTTTTATGTCATTACAATATTATGCTTTTACAGTAACATTTAAGATAGTTTATGTTATAATTTAATCCACTCATTTCATATGATTTACAATATTGTTCTTATTTTTGTAATCTTTTGTTTGCCAATCTTATATAATCAATTTCTATTTTTTTATTGTTGATGAACTTTTTAAAAAGCATCATTTTAATGTTATTATCAATTTCATAACATGGCAATCTCATTGGTTTATATTAGTCTATTATATATTTATTTTAGTGTAACAATGTCTTGTTTGTTCTTCATCATCTTTAAATATTTTTTATATAATATCATTATAATTAATAATCTTTCAAAACATATTGTTATACCATATAAAGATACAATAGAAACATATAAATATTTGAAAGTTCTATGCTAGTTTTTGTTATTCTTGATCAAAATTAATGTGATATTCATTTATTATTGAAATGTTATTTGATTAATGTTACTCTTATCCTTGCTTCATAAAGTTATGTTTTAAAAAATAACAAAAAATCTCAATGCAAATGAAAAGAAGATAAGAAATAAATTACGTGTTCACAAACTAAATCGCATACCGTTATCCCCCTTCAATTTCCAATACTTCTGACTCAATAAAAGGAAACAACCAAAAAAGGAAACTTAGAGTGGAAAAATTGTGTTTGATTTAAAAGACTGTATAAAAATAAAGGGAAGCTAAAAGGAAGAAACTGATGACCTAATAAAAGAGTATTAGGAAACTAATCACCATAATGAAATGAAAATAGAAAGTGATTGATTAGGGAATACTGCACAGAAAACGGTCTAAAACATTAGATTAGGACAGTAAAACAATGATAATGAAAATAAAGTTTGTCAAGTCTCTTCAAAATATGATAAATTTTTATAACCAATAATATTTATAACCAAATCATTCACATAAAATTAATTTACTTAGAACTTTTCACTAGTTCTTTGTTTAAGATCCTATTTTACTAATTTTACGACATGGTTGACTTGTGCTATGCATATCTTTTGTGTTTTTATCTTCTTTAAATGATTTTGGCATGACTTTTAACTGTTAGTCATGTGTGTGGTCCAGAAGTCATATGACACCGAAATCAAACAACCCCAAGCATCTCAATAGTGTCAAAACGACTCCAAATACGCTAATAGCTTTTAAAACTACATTATTATAAAATGGGCCACTTGCTACCGTAACACTTAACATATCGGTAGTGTCGAGCGAGAGTGTAATTGAAAAAATGGTAAATGATTAAACAAATAAAAGATAACAATATTACATCATGAGCCAATTTATTACATCATTAAGTTACATGGTTTTCAAGATATGTACTATATTTCTTACTCTCGTGCCTATAATGGTTGTTGTTCTAATAGAGAAGCTTGCTATTAATTTTTATGATACTTTTGGGTAATCTCTTACTTGTGTCCCTCCAACTAATTAGATCATTAACTGAACATATTGGGGCCTTGTCTTGCTTGTCATACAAAGTTGTGGTTGACTCTACTAATCAGGCAGTGATTACTTCAAAACTATGAAATTATTAAGAGTTGAACTACCAAATGTTAACAGATTCACTATTTTAGGGAATAAGATTTCACAATTAAAATTTGGAGGAACAAAATCAAAGAATTGGCAAATTTGAGGGACAAAAAGTTTAATTAAGCCAAAAAAGTGTTTTCAAAATAATCTATTTTTATTAAAATGCTCTTGATATATAGTAAAAATAAAAACAACATTTGAATTTATTGCAATAACATAGTTTTAAAGACATGATAGTAAAAAAGTAAACAATTTTCATCTAAACTTAAGACTATAACATAATCCTTTTATTATTTTCAAAATAAGTCAAACACAAATTTGAAAAACAATTAATTTATTATATTTTCGTAACCTCAGTGCCTCTCTAAACTTTGTAACTATATCTTTAATCGTTTGTTGACCCTTGATGCTGGTCCCATGAGCTAACTCATATAAACTTTTCCTTTTCGACAAAAAGTAATGTATACATCCAATCTAGTAAACCCTTCCATCCGAAAAGATATTTATATAATTAGTAAACCCCTCTTTTTAAATCTTATCTTATACCTTTATGAGTTTCTTTTTATGTCATTACAATATTATGCTTTTACAATAACATTTCAGATAGTTTATGTTATAATTTAATCCACTCATTTCATATGATTTACAATATTGTTCATTATTTTTGTAATCTATTGTTTGCCAATCTAATATAATCAAATTCTATTTTTTTATTGTTGATGAACTTTTTAAAAAGCATCGTTTCAATGTTATTATCAATTTTATAACATGGAAATCTCAGTGGTTTATATTATTCTATTATATATTTATTTTAGTTTAACAATGTATTGTTTGTTCTTCATCATCTTTAAATATTTTTATATAATATCATTATAATTAATAATCTTTCAAAACATATTGTTATACCATATAAAGATACAATAGAATCATATAAATATTTGAAAGTTCTATGCTAGTTTTTGTTATTCTTGATCAAAATTAATGTGATATTCATTTATTATTGAAATGTTATTTGATTAATGTTACTCTTATCCTTGCTTCATAAAGATTATCCAATTAAGTTTAACAAATTCTTATCAAGATGGTGGATTTGATTTGTTGCCGAAATATTTTTACTATGTATAGCAGCAAATTGTGTATCTATTAAAAAAAAACTTCGTAGAGTCCTGTAAATTTGATGATAAAAAAGGTTTCCACAGACGGGATTCGAACCCGGAATTCATCATCAGAATTTCCCTGGTGTGCTACGGCGGACATTTGGATATAGATTGCTGGATAAATGTTATAAATAAACGACATCTCTGATCCCGTCCTTTGCTATTTTCTGATCTCTCTTATCAGCTTTACGTTACATATCTACTAGTTTAATAAAATGTCACCATAAACCATTATTTTTTATTTGCTTGAAATTTCTTCTACATATTTGTATATATAAGACAATACTAGTTGCCTTTGTCTGACCTTACTTTCCATCCTATTTTTTACTTTGTATCATTTTTGTTTTCCTTTCTAATGAAGACAAAAAGACAACTAATGGTAGGAAGCAAAACACACCCTCATTTGATAGGAAAAGAAACTTGAAAACCATGTAGGAAGAAAAGAGGATGAGAAAATGGCTAATAAGAAAGTTTTTAACTCTAGTGCTTCCATAAAAATGAACGAAGAAAACCCAATGAAAATAAAAATTTCAAATTTAGAAGACGAAGAAAGTTATGTTTTAAAAAATAACAAAAAATCTCAAAGCAACTGAAAAGAAGATAAGAAATAAATTACGTGTTCACAAACTAAATCGTATACCGTTATCCCCCTTCAATTTCCAATACTTCTGACTCAATAAAAGGAAACAACCGAAAAAGGAAACTTAGAGTGGAAAAATTGTGTTTGACATAAAAGACTGTATAAAAATAAAGGGAAGCTAAAAGGAAGAAACTGATGACCTAATAAAAGAGTATTAGGAAACTAATCACCATAATGAAATGAAAAGAGAAAGTGATTTATTAGGGAATACTGCACATAAACGGTCTAAAACATTAGAATTAGGACAGTAAAACAATCATAATGAAAATAAAGTTTGTCAAGTCTATGCAAAATATGATAAATTTTCATAACCAATAATATTTATAACCAAATCATTCACATAAAATTAATTTACTTAGAATTTTTCACTAGATCTTTGTGTAAGATCCTATTTTACTAATTTTACGACATGGTTGACTTGAGTTATGCATATCTTTTATGTTTTTATCTTTATTTTTTAAATGATTTGGGCACCGCTTTTAACTTTTAGTAATGTGTGTGGTCTAGAAGTCATATGACACTGAAATCAAACAACCCCAAGCATCTCAATAGTTTCAAAACGACTCCAAATACGCTAATAGCTTACAAAACTACATTATTGTAAAATAGGCCACTTGCTACCGTAACAGTTAACATAACGGGTGTCGGGCGAGAGTGTAACCGAGAAAAGGGCAAATGATTAAACAAATAAAAGATAACAATATTACACCATGAGCCAATTTATTATATCATTCAGTTACATTGTTTTCAAGAAGTGTCCTATATTTCTTATTCTCGTGCCTATAATGATTGTTGTTCTAATAGAGAAGTTTACTGTTAATTTTTATGATACTTTTGGGTAATCTCTTACTTGTGTCCCTCCAACTAATTAGATCATTAACTAAACATATTTGGGCCTTGTCTTGCTTGTCATACAAAGTTGTGTTTGACTCTTCTAATAAGGCAGTCATTACTTCAAAACTATGGAATTATTAAGAGTTGAACTACAGCGACGAGTAAAACAGGGATGACTTACAGGACAATGCAACGAGCAACGAGCACAATGGGATAAGGAACAAGCAAGAAGAAGGCCACAACAGCGACGGGCACACTGGGATAAATGGAGAAGATGAGAAACAGCTCGAGTGAAGAAGGAGAAAGTGGAAAACCAAAAAACAAGGATGACTTACCAGACAGGGACGACTTAACAGCTCAAGTGAAGAAGGAAGTGAATGGAGAAGCCTACGACCAACAAAGAGGAGGACGAGGAAGGAAGAAGATGACAACCAGCGCGAAAGAAGAAGAGAAAGTTAAAAAAGGCTGAAAAGCGCGGCTTTTGAACTTTCAGATAGGATGTATATTCACGGTTCCCCTTGAAACCGTGAATATATTACACATATATTCACGGTTGAATAAAGAACTGTGGATAAATGTTAACTATTTATCCACGGTTATGACCCCAACCGTGGATAAATATTAAATCTATAATCACAGTTATATATACAATTGTGGACATATAGTACCCAGTAATTGAACCCTAAAACCTGAAGTATATATCCACGGTTGGAAATACAATCGTCATTATAGACATCAATATATATCCACGGTTAACATCATAACCTTGATCATACCCATGAATATATATCCACGGTTGTGCACACAACCATGCATATATATTTCAGGTACTATATATCCACGGTTGACTTCTCAATCGTGAATATATATTGACGTTTACGATGACGGTTATGATGTTAACCGTGTATATATAGTTTTCTCTGATTATATCATTCACCTTATAATTTCAAACATGCCATCGCGCATGTTTTTATCACTGATCCACTACAACCCGTGAATATATCCCGTTGTTATATCCAATTTTTGCACTAGTGTTTGGGCACCGCTTTTAACTGTTAGTAATGTGTGTGGTCTAGAAGTCATATGATACCGAAATCAAACAACCCCAAGCATCTCAATAGTTTCAAAATGACTCCAAATACGCTAATAGCTTACAAAACTACATTATTATAAAATAGGCCACTTGCTACCGTAACACTTAACATATCGGTGGTGTCGGGCGAGAGTGTAACCGAGAAAAGGGCAAATGATTAAACAAATAAAAGATAACAATATTACATCATGAGCCAATTTATTATATCATTAAGTTACATTGTTTTCAAGAACTGTCCTATATTTCTTATTCTCGTGCCTATATTGATTGTTGTTCTAATAGAGAAGTTTGTTGTTAATTTTTATGATACTTTTGGACAATCTCTTACTTGTGTCCCTCTAACTAATTAGATCATTAACTAAACATATTGGGGCCTTGTGTTGCTTGTCATACAAAGTTGTGTTGACTCTACTAATCAGGCAGTCATTACTTCAAAACTATGAAATTATTAAGAGTTGAACTACCAAATGTTAACAGATTCACTATTTTAGGGAATAAGATTTCACAATTAAAATTTGGAGGAACAAAATCAAATAATTGGAAAATTTGAGGGACAAAAAGTGTAATTAAGCCAAAAAAGTGTTTTCAAAATAATATTTTTATTAAAATGCTCTTGATATATAGTAAAAATAAAAACAACATTTGAACTTATTGCAATAACATAGTTTTAAAGACATGATAGTCAAAAAGTAAACAGTTTTCATCTAAACTTAAGACTATAACATAATCTTTTTATTATTTTCAAAATAAGTCAAACACAAATTTGAAAAACAATTAATTTATTATATTTTCGTAACCTCAGTGCCTCTTTAAACTTTGTAACTATATCTTTAATCGTTTGTTGACCCTTGATGCTGGTCCCATGAGCTAACTCATCTAAACTTTTCCTTTTCGACAAAAAGTAATGTATACATCCAATCTAGTAACCCCTTCCAACCAAAAAGATATTTATATAATTAGTAAACCCCTCTTTTTAAATCTTATCTTATACCTTTATGAGTTTCTTTTTATGTCATTACAATATAATGCTTTTACAATAACATTTATGATAGTTTATGTTACAATTTAATCCACTCATTTCATATGATTTACAATATTGTTCATTATTTTTGTAATCTTTTGTTTTTCAATCTAATATAATAAATTTTTATTTTTTTATTGTTCATGAACTTTTTAAAAAGCATCGTTTCAATGTTATTATCAATTTCATCACATGGCAATCTCAGTGGTTTATATTATTCTATTATATATTTATTTTCGATTAACAATGCCTTGTTTGTTCTTCATCATCTTTAAATATTTTTTCATATAATATCATTATAATTAATAATCTTTCAAAACATATTGTTATACCATATAAAGATACAATAGAGTCATATAAATATTTGAAAGTTGTAGCTAGTTTTTGTTATTCTTGATCAAAATTAATGTGATTTTTATTTATTATTGACATGTTATTTGATTAATGTTACTCTTATCCTTGCTTCATAAAGATTATCCATTTAAGTTTAACAAATTCTTATCAAGATGGTGGAGTTGATTTATTGTGGAAAATATTTTTACTATGTATAGCAGCAAACTGTGTATCTATTAAAAAAAAACTTTGTAGAGTCCTATAAATTTGATGATAAAAAAGGTTTCCACAAACGGGATTTGAACCCGGAATTCATCATCAGAATTTCCCTGGTGTGCTACTGCGGACATTTGGATATAGATTGCTGGATAAATGTTATATATAAACGACATCTCTTATCCCGTCCTTTGCTACTTTCTGATCTCTCTTATCGGCTTTACGTTACATATCTACTAGTTTAATAAAATGTCACCATAAACCATTATTTTTTATTTACATGAAATTTCTTCTACATATTTATATATATAAGACAATACTAGCTGCCTTTGTCTGACCTTACTTTCTATCCTATTTTTTTACTTTGTATCATTTTCGTTTTCCTTTCTAATGAAGACAAAAAGACAACTAATGGTAGGAAGCAAAAAACACCCTCATTTGATAGGAAAAGAAACTTGAAAACCATGTAGGAAGAAAAGAGGATGAAAAATGGCTAATAAGAAAGTTTTTAACTCTAGTGCTTGCACAAAAATGAACATAGAAAACCCGATGAAAATAAAAATTTCAAACTTAAAAGACGAAGAAAGTTATGTTTTAAAAAAAATAAAAAACCTCAATGCAACTGAAAAGAAGATAAGAAATAAATCACGTGTTCACAAACTAAATCGCATCCATTATCCCCCTTCAATTTCCAATACTTCTGAAACAATAAAAGGAAACTTAGAGTGGAAAAGTTGTGTTTGATTTAAAAGAATGTATAAAAATAAGGGGAAGCTGAAAAGAAGAAACTGATAACCAAATAAAAGAGTATTAGGAAACTAATCACCATAAAGAAATGAAAAGAGGAAGTGATTTATTAGGGAATACTGCACAAAAAATGGCCTAAAACATTAGAATAAGGACATTAAACCAATGATAATGTAAATAAAGTTTGTCAAGTCTCCTCAAAATTTGATAAATTTTCATAACAAATAATATTTGTAACCAAATCATTCACATAAAATTAATTTACTTAGAAGTTTTCGCTAGTTCTTTGTGTAAGATCCTATTTTACTAATTTTACGACATGGTTGACTTGTGCTATATATATTTTGTGTTTTTATCTTTATTTTTTAAATGATTTGGGCACCGCTTTTAACTGTTAGTAATGTGTGTGGTCCAGAAGTCATATGACACCGAAATCAATCAACCCTAAGCATCTCAATAGTTTTAAAATGACTCCAAATACACTAATAGTTTACAAAACTACATTATTATAAAACGCGCCACTTGCTACCGTAACACTTAACATATCGGTGGTGCCAGGCGAGAGTGTAATTGAGAATAGGGTAAATGATTAAACAAATAAAAGATAACAATATTACATCATGAGCCAATTTATTATATCATTAAGTTACATGGTTTTCAAGAACTGTACTATATTTCTTATTCTCGTGCCTATAATGGTTGTTATTCTAATAGAGAAGCTTGCTGTTAATTTTTATGATACTTTTGGGCAATCTCTTACTTGTGTCCCTCCAACTAATTAGATCATTAACTAAACATATTGGGGCCTTGTCTTGCTTGTCATACAAAGTGATGGTTGACTCTACTAATCAGGCAGTCATTACTTCAAAACTATGAAATTATTAAGAGTTGAACTACCAAATGTTAATAGATTCACTATTTTAGGGAATAAGATTTCACAATTAAAATTTAGAGGAACAAAATCATAGAATTGGCAAATTTGAGGGACAAAAAGTGTAATTAAGCCAAAAAAGTGTTTTTAAAATAATCTATTTTTATTAAAATGCTCTTGATATATAGTAAAAATCAAAACAACATTTGAATTTATTGCAATAACATAGTTTTAAAGACTTGATAGTAAAAAAGTAAACATTTTTCATATAAACTTAAGACTATAACATAGTCTTTTTATTATTTTCAAAGTAAGTCAACCACAAATTTGAAAAAAAAATAATTTATTATATTTTCATAACCTCAGTGCCTCTTTAAACTTTGTAACTATGTCTTTAATCGTTTGTGGACCCTTGATGCTAGTCCTATGAGCTAACTCATCTAAACTTTTTCATTTCAACAAAAAGTAATGTATACATCCAATCTAGTAACCCCTTCCATCCGAAAAGATATAATATAATCAGTAAACCCCTCTTTTTAAATCTTATCTTATACCTTTATGAGTTTCTTTTTATGTCATTACAATATTATGCTTTTACAGTAACATTAGAGATAGTTTATGTTATAATTTAATCCACTCATTTCATATGATTTACAATATTGTTCATTATTTTTGTAATCTTTTGTTTTCCAATCTAATATAATCAATTTTTATTTTTTTATTGTTGATAAACTTTTTAAAAAGCACCGTTTCAATGTTATTATCAATTTCATCACATGGCAATCTCAGTGGTTTATATTATTCTATTATATATTTATTTTCAATTAACAATGCCTTGTTTGTTCTTCATCATCTTTAAATATTTTTTATATAATATCATTATAATTAATAATCTTTCAAAACATATTGTTATACCATATAAAGATACAATAGAATCATATAAATATTTGAAAATGTTAACCAAGTGGCCTCAAGTACTCAAGAGGGGGGGTGAATTGAGTATTAAAAAATTTTACTTTGAATGCTTTTGAAGTTGATTCTTTAGTTACTATTTTTGATGAAAATGGTAAACTTAATGGTAAATAGTAACAAATTATACACAAGACAAAATAGTTAGCCCTTAAATGGTCTAAGTAATATTCAAGAAATGGAATCAAATTAATCTTAACACTATTTATGGTACTTAGAAAGATTTCAAAATAATTCAAGAATATTACTTAAGGCTAATTTCAACAATGTTAATCGAAATAATTTATAACTTAATATAACATGCACTTAGTCCAAATTAATTGGAAATAATATAATAAATCAAGCAAGCAAGTTAAGTGCACAAATTAAATGAGTTTAGGGAAGAGAGATTTGCAAACCGATATATACGAGTTCCACCACACCGGTGTACGCCTCGCCTCTAAGCAACCCACTTAGAGGATTTCCACTATTGGAGATTAGAGATACAACTTTGAACAACTGCGACTTCCTAGTGTCCCACACTCAAGAATCCAATCCTCACAAGTACAAGGGCACCCCACCCAATCTCTCAATCTCACAATTTACAAGGTTGAAACCCCGACCCAAAGATTCTAAGATGTTTGGTGTTTGAGCATACAAGGAAACTCTCCAATAGAGTGGATATACAAGTTAAAGCTTTCACAAAATAATAACTCTCAAAGAGAGGGTATGCAAATTAAGTACACAATATAATTTCCCCACAAATTAACTCTCAAAAATAACTTCAAGAAATATGCCAATCAAAGAATAAAGAGAGCAAGAAGAATAGCAAGAGAATGGAGGGGGAAGAAAGCAAATGGAAATGCTTTAAATGCTTGGTGTAAATTTCTTCTTCAAGTTCCTCTCTATTTATAGCCTCTAGTAGCATGGCATTGCAATTAAATTATTCCCTTCGATGCAATACAAGTGGAGCAAAGGAGCGTCTATCTTCAATTGTTTAGTTCATAGTGCGATGCGTAATTTGCGTAGTGCGTTCAATGCTGTTTCCATTTAAACTGAATGAATCGGTGCATGAATGGATTCCCAACGTGTATTTTGGCCTTCTGACAGTGTATGAATCAATTCCTAGGATGAATGAATCGATTCCTTCATGAGATACACAGCCATGAATCGATTCTTTAAGCTGTGAATCGATTCCCTGGGCAAACAAGAACTTGTGAATCGATTCCTTTGAGGGATGAATCGATTCCTGCCACTGAAAATGTAATTCTTGGACCAATGACTCGTGTTAATCGATTCCTCATGGTATACTTTGCATCATGAATCGATTCATGCTTTGAGAAATGCAATCCTTGGCTTTTAAATTCAAGTGAATCGATTCATATGACTGTTCATTGCTGTGTGAATCGATTCAAGTACCTGATACTTGAATTTTGGCACTTTGTTTCACCCTTTTTGATGTTTGTTCAACCATGGCTTCAATCCTTTGATCCTTAGGCACTTTGATAAATTTATTTCACCGAATTTGAGCTTCTTTAAATGCCTTGAATCATTTCTTTGAAGTTCATCAATTTTCCAATCATCAAACATAATTATTTTGTTTGACAACATCCTTAATATCTCTTCATTTATTGTGTCATTATCAAAACCTACATCAACATATAAATACAGAAAGTTATAGCTAGTTTTTGTCATTCTTGATTAAAATTAATGTCATATTTATTTATTATTGAAATGTTATTTGATTAATGTTACTCTTATCCTTGCTTCATAAAGGTTATCCATTTAAGTTTAACAAATTCTTATCAAGATGGTGGAGTTAATTTGTTGCCAAAAATATTTTTACTATGTATAGCAGCAAACTATGTCTTTACGTTACATATCTACTAGTTTAAGAAAATGTCACCGTAAACCATTATTTTTTATTTACATGAAATTTCTTGTACATATTTGTATATATAAGACAATACTAGTTGCCTTTGTCTGACCATACTTTCCATCCTATTTTTTTACTTTGTATCATTTTCGTTTTCCTTTCTAATGAAGACAAAAAGACAACTAATGGTAGGAAGCAAAACACACCCTTATTTGATAGGAAAAGAAACTTGAAAACCATGTAGGAAGAAAAGAGGATGAAAAATGGCTAATAAGAGGGTTTTTAACTCTAGTGCTTCCATAAAAATGAATGAAGAAAACCCAATGAAATAAAAATTTCAAATGTAGAAGACGAAGAAAGTTATGTTTTAGAAAAAAACAAAAAATCTCAATGCAACTGAAAAGAAGATAAGAAATAAATTACGTGTTCACAAACTAAATCACATACCATTATCCCCCTTCAATTTCTAATACTTCAGACTCAATAAAAGGAAACAACCGAAAAAGGATACTTAGAGTGGAAAAATTGTGTTTGATTTAAAAGAATGTATAAAAATAAGGGGAAGCTAAAAGGAAGAAACTGATGACCAAATAAAACATTATTAGGAAACTAATCACCATAATGAAATGAAAAGAGAAAGTGATTTATTAGGGAATACTACACAGAAAGTGGTCTAAAACATTAGAATTAGGACAGTAAAAGAATGATGATGTAAATAAAGTTTGTCAAATCTCTTCAAAATATGATAAATTTTCATAACCAATAATATTTATAACCAAATCATTCACATAAAATTAATTTACTTAGAATTTTTCACTAGTTCTTTGTGTAAGATCCTGTTTTACTAATTTTACGACATGGTTGACTTGAGTTATGCATATCTTTTATGTTTTTATCTTTATTTTTTAAATGATTTGGGCACCGCTTTTAACTGTTAGTAATGTGTGTGGTCTAGAAGTCATATGACGCTGAAATCAAACAACCCCAAGCATCTCACTTATTTCAAAACGACTCCAAATACGCTAATAGCTTACAAAACTACATTATTATAAAATAGGCCACTTGCTACCGTAACACTTAACATATCCGTTGTGTCGGGCGAGAGTGTAACCGAGAAAAGGGAAAATGATTAAACAAATAAAAGATAACAATATTACATCATGAGCCAATTTATTATATCATTAAGTTACATTATTTTCAAGAACTGTCCTGTATTCCTTATTCTCCTGCCTATATTGATTGTTGTTCTAATAGAGAAGTTTGTTGTTAATTTTTATGATACTTTTGGGCAATCTCTTACTTGTGTCCCTCCAACTAATTAGATCATTAACTAAACATATTGGGGCCTTGTCTTGCTTGTCATACAAAGTTGTGTTTGACTCTACTAATCAGGGAGTCATTACTTCAAAACTATGAAATTATTAAGAGTTGAACTATCAGATGTTAACATATTTACTATTTTAGGGAATAAGATTTCACAATAAAAATTTGGAGGAACAAAATCAAAGAATTGGAAAATTTGAGGGACAAAAAGTGTAATTAAGCCAAAAAAGTGTTTTCAAAATAATCCATTTTTATTAAAATGCTCTTGATATATAGTAAAAATAAAAACAACATTTGAATTTATTGCAATAACATAGTTTTAAAGACATGATAGTAAAAAAGTAAACAGTTTTCATATAAACTTAAGACTATAACATAATCTTTTATTATTTTCAAAGTAAGTCAACCACAAATTTGAAAAAAACATAATTTATTATATTTTCATAACCTCAGTGCCTCTTTAAACTTTGTAACTATGTCTTTAATCATTTGTGGACCCTTGATGCTAGTCCCATAAGCTAACTCATCTAAACTTTTCCTTTTCGACAAAAAGTAATGTATACATCCAATCTAGTAACCCCTTCCAACCAAAAAGATATTTATATAATTAGTAAACCCCTGTTTTTAAATCTTATCTTATACCTTTATGAGTTTCTTTTTATGTCATTATAATATAATGCTTTTACAATAACATTGATGATAGTTTATGTTATAATTTAATCCACTCATTTCCTATGATTTAGAATATTGTTCATTATTTTTGTAATCTATCGTTTTCCAATCTAATATAATCAAATTCTATTTTTTTTAATGTTGATGAACTTTTTAAAAAGCATCGTTTCAATGTTATTATCAATTTCATAATATGGCAATCTCAGTGGTTTATATTTTTCTATTATATATTTATTTTTGATTAACAATGTCTTGTTTGTTCTTCATCATCTTTAAATATTTTTATATAATATCATTATAATTAATAATCTTTCAAAACATATTGTTATACCATATAAAGATACAATAGAATCATATAAATATTTGAAAGTTGCAGCTAGTTTTTGTTATTCTTGATCAAAATTAATGTGATATTTATTTATTATTGACATGTTATTTGATTAATGTTACTCTTATCTTTGCTTCATAAAGATTATCCATTTAAGTTTAACAAATTCTTATCAAGATGGTGGAGTTGTTTTGTTGCCAAAAATATTTTTACTATGTATAGCAGCAAACTGTGTATCTATTAAAAAAAAAACTTCGTAGAGTCCTGTAAATTTGATGATAAAAAAAGGTTTCCGCAGCCGGGATTCGAACTCGGAATTCATCATCAGAATTTACCTGGTGTGCTACTGCGGACATTTGGATATAGATTGCTGGATAAATGTTATATATAAACGACATCTCTGATCCCGTCCTTTGCTACTTTCTGATCTCTCTTATCGGCTTTACGTTACATATCTACTAGTTTAATAAAATGTCACCACAAACCATTATTTTTTATTTACATGAAATTTCTTCTACATATTTGTATATAAAAGACAATACTAGTTGCCTTTGTCTGACCTTACTTTCGATCCTATTTTTTTACTTCGTATTATCATTTTTTTTTCTTTCTAATGAAGACAAAAAGACAACTAATGGTAGGAAGCAAAACACACCCTCATTTGATTGGAAAAGAAACTCGAAAACCATGTAGGAAGAAAAGAGGATGAAAAAATGGCTAATAAGAAAGTTTTTAGTTCTAGTGCTTCCATAAAAATGAACGAAAAAAACCCAATGAAAATAAAAATTTCAAATGTAGAAGACGAAGAAAGTTATGTTTTAAAAAGAACAAAAAATCTCAATGCAACTAAAAAGAAGCTAAGAAATAAATTACGTGTTCACAAACTAAATCGCATACCATAATCCCCCTTCAATTTCCAATACTTCTGACTCAATAAAAGGAAACAACCGAAAAAGGAACCTTAGAGTGGAAAAATTGTGTTTGATTTAAAAGACTGTATAATAATAAGGGGAAGCTAAAAGGAAGAAACTGATGACCTAATAAAAGAGTTTTAGGAAACTAATCACCATAATGAAATGAAAAGAAAAAGTGATTTTTAGGGAATACTGCACAGAAAACGGTCTAAAACATTAGAATTAGGACAGTAAAACAATGATAATGAAAATAAAGTTTGTCAAGTCTCTTTAAAATATGATAAATTTTCATAACCAATAATATTTATAACGAAATCATTCCCATAAAATTAATTTACTTAGAATTTTTCACTAGTTCTTTGTGTAAGATCCTATTTTACTAATTTTATGACATGGTTGACTTGTGTTATGCATATCTTTTGTGTTTTTATCTTCCTTAAATGATTTTGGCATAGCTTTTAACTGTTAGTCATGTGTGTGGTTGAGAAGTCATATGACACCGAAATCAAACAACCCCAAGCATCTCAATAGTGTCAAAACGACTCCAAATACGCTAATAGCTTACAAAACTACATTATTATAAAATAGGCCACTTGCTACCGTAACACTTAACATATCGGTGGTGTCGGACGAGAGTGTAATCGAGAAAAAGGAAAATGATTAAACAAATAAAAGATAACAATATTACATCATGAGCCAATTTATTATATCATTAAGTTACATTGTTTTCAAGATATGTACTATATTTCTTATTCTTGTGCCTATAATGGTTGTTGTTCTAATAGAGAAGCTTGCTGTTAATTTTTATGATACTTTTGGGCAATCTCTTACTTGTGCCCCTCCAACTAATTAGATCATTAACTAAACATATTGGGGCCTTGTCTTGCTTGTCATACAAAGTTGTGGTTGACTCTACTAATCAGGCAGTCATTACTTCAAAACTATGAAATTATTAAGAGTTGAACTACCAAATGTTAACAGATTCACTATTTAAGGAATAAGATTTCACAATTAAAATTTGGAGGAACAAAATCAAAGAATTGGCAAATTTGAGGGACAAAAAGTGTAATTAAGCCAAAAAAGTGTTTTCAAAATAATCTATTTTTATTAAAATGCTCTTGATATATAGTAAAAATCAAAACAACATTTGAATTTATTACAATAACATAGTTTTAAAGACATGATAGTAAAAAAGTAAATAGTTTTCATATAAACTTAATACTATAACATAATGTTTTTATTATTTTCAAAGTAAGTCCACCACAAATTTGAAAAAAAAAATAATTTATTATATTTGCATAACCTCAGTGCCTCTTTAAACTTTGTAACTATGTCTTTAATTGTTTGTGGACCCTTGATGCTAGTCCCATGAGCTAACTCATCTAAACTTTTCCATTTCAACAAAAAGTAATGTATGCATCCAATCTAGTAACCCCTTCCATCCGAAAAGATATTTATATAATTATGAAACCCCTCTTTTTAAATCTTATCTTATACCTTTATGAGTTTCTTTTTATGTCATTACAAGATTATGCTTTTATAGTAACATTTAAGATAGTTTATGTTATAATTTAATCCACTCATTTCATATGATTTACAATATTGTTCATTATTTTTGTAATCTTTTGTTTGCCAATCAAATATAATCAATTTTATTTTTTATTGTTGATGAACTTTTTAAAAAACATCGTTTCAATGTTATTATCAATTTCATAACATGGGAATCTCAGTGGTTTATATTATTCTATTATATATTTATTTTAGTTTAACAATGTCTTGTTTGTTCTTCATCATCTTTAAATACTTTTTATATAATATCATTATAATTAATAATCTTTCAAAACATATTTTTATATCATATAAATATACAATAGAATCATATAAATATTTGAAAGTTCTATGCTAGTTTTTGTTATTCTTGATCAAAATTAATGTCATATTTATTTATTATTGAAATGTTATTTGATTAATGTTACTCTTATCCTTGCTTCATAAAGATTATCCAATTAAGTTTAACAAATTCTTATCAAGATGGTGGAGTTGATCTCTTGCCGAAAATATTTTTACTATGTATAACAGCAAATTGTGTATTTATTAAAAAAAACTTCGTAGAGCCCTGTAAATTTGATGATAAAAAAGGTTTCCGCAGCCGGGATTCGAACTCGGAATTCATCATCAGAATTTACCTAGTGTGCTACTGCAGACATTTGGATATAGATTGCTGGATAAATGTTATATATAAACGACATCTCTGATCCCGTCCTTTACTACTTGCTGATCTCTCTTATCGGTTTTACGTTACATATCTACTAGTTTAATAAAATGTCACCGTAAACCATTATTTTTTATTTACTTGAAATTTCTTCTACATATTTGTATATATAAGACAATACTAGTCGCCTTTGTCTGACCTTACTTTCCATCCTATTTTTTTACTTTGTATCATTTTCGTTTTCCATTCTAATAATGAAAAAAAGATAACTAATGGTAGGAAGCAAAACACACCCTCATTTGATAGGAAAAGAAACTTGAAAACCATGTAGGGAAAAAGAGGATGAAAAAATGGCTAATAAGAAAGTTTTTAACTCTAGTGCTTCCATAAAAATGAACACAGAAAACCCAATGAAAATAAAAATTTCAAATGTAGAAGACGAAGAAAGTTATGTTTTAAAAAAAACAAAAAATCTCAATGCTATTGAAAAGAAGATAAGAAATAAATTTTGTGTTCACAAACTAAATTGCATACCATTATCCCCCTTCAATTTCCAATACTTCTGACTCAATAAAATGAAAGAATCGAAAAAGGAAATTTAGAGTGTAAAAATTGCGTTTGATTTAAAAGAATGTATAAAAATTAGGGGAAGCTGAAAAGAAGAAATTGATGACTAAATAAACGAGTATTAGGAAACTAATCACCATAATAAAATGAAAAGAAAAAGTGATTTATTAGGGAATACTACATAGAAAACGGTCTGAAACATTAGAATTAGGACAGTAAAATAATGATAATCTAAAAAAAGTTTGTCAAGTCTCCTTAAAATATGATAAATTTTCATAACCAATCATATTTATACCAAATCATTCACATAAAATTAATTTACTTAGAATTTTTCACTAGTTCTTTGTGTAAGATCCTATTTTACTAACTTTATGACATGGTTGACTGCTGCTATGCATATCTTTTGTGTTTTTATCTTTATTTTTTAAGTGATTTAGGCACTGCTTTTAACTGTTAGTAATGTGGTGGTCCAGAAGTCATATGACACTGAAATCAAATAACCCCAAGCATCTCAATTGTTTCAAAACGACTCCAAATACGCTAATAGCTTACAAAACTACATTATTATAAAATGGGCCACTTGCTATCGTAACACTTAACATATCGATGGTGTCAGGCGAGAGTGTAACTGAGAAAAGGGCAAATGATTAAACAAATAAAAGATAACAATATTACACCATGAGCTAATTTATTATATCATTAAACCCCATGGTTTTCAAGAACTGTGCTATATTTCTTATTCTCGTGCCTATAATGGTTGTTGTTCTAATAGAGAAGCTTGCTGTTAATTTTTATGATACTTTTAGGCAATCTCTTACTTGTGTCCCTCCAACTAATTAGATCAGTAACTAAACATATTGGGGCCTTGTCTTGCTTGTCATACAATGTTGTGCTTGACTCTACTAATCAGGCAGTCATTACTTCAAAACTATGAAATTATTAAGAGTTGAACTACCAAATGTTAACAGATTCACTATTTTACGAAATAAGATTTCACAATTAAAATTTGGAGGAACAAAATTGAAGAATTGGCAAATTTGAGGGACAAAAAGTGTAATTAAGCCAAAAAAGTGTTTTCAAAATAATCTATTTTTATTAAAATGCTCTTGATATATAGTAAAAATCAAAACAACATTTGAATTTATTGGAATAACATAATTTTCAAGACATGATAGTAAAAAGGTAAACAGTTTTTATATAAACTTAAGACTATAACCTAATATTTTTATTATTTTCAAAGTAAGTCAACCACAAATTTGAAAAAAAAAATAATTTATTATATTTTCATAACCTCAGTGCCTCTTTAAACTTTGTAACTACGTCTTTAATCGTTTGTGGACCCTTGATGCTAGTCCCATGAGCTAACTCATCTAAACTTTTCCATTTCAACAAAAAGTAATGTATGCTTCCAATCTAGTAACCACTTCCATCCGAAAAGATATTTATATAATTAGTAAACCCCTCTTTTTAAATCTTATCTTATACCTTTATGAGTTTCTTTTTATGTCATTACAATATTATGCTTTTACAGTAACATTTAAAGATAGTTTATGTTATAATTTAATACACTTATTTCATATGATTTACAATATTGTTCATTATTTTTGTAATCTTTTGTTTACCAATCTAATATAATCAATTTCAATTTTTTTATTGTTGATGAACTTTTTAAAAAGCATTGTTTCAATGTTATTATCAATTTCATAACACGGCAATCTCAGTGGTTTATATTATTCTATTATATATTTATTTTAATTTAACAATGTCTTGTTTGTTCTTCCTACAATAGAATCATATAAATATTTGAAAGTTCTATGCTAGTTTTTGTTATTCTTGATCAAAATTAATGTCATATTTTTTTACTATTGAAATGTTATTTGATTAATGTTACTCTTATCCTTGCTTCATAAAGATTATCCAAATAAGTTTAAATATTTCTTATCAAGATGGTGGAGTTGATCTGTTTCCAAAAATATTTTTATTATGTATAGTAGCAAACTGTGTATCTATTAAAAAAACCTCGTAGAGCCCTGTAAATTTGATGATAAAAAAGGTTTCCGCAACCGGGATTCGAACCCGGAATTCATCATCAGAATTTACCTGGTGTTCTACTGTAGACATTTGGATATACATTGCTAGATAAATGTTATATATAAACGACATATCTGATCCCGTCCTTTGCTACTTTCTGATCTCTCTTATCGACTTTACGTTACATATCTACTAGTTTAATAAAATGTCACCATAAACCATTATTTTTTATTTACATGAAATTTCTTCTACATATTTGTATATATAAGACAATACTGGTTGCCTTTGTCTGACCTTACTTTCTATCCTATTTTTTTACTTTGTATCATTTTTGTTTTCCTTTCTAATGAAGTCAAAAAGACAACTAATGGTAGGAAGCAAAACACACTCTCATTTGATAGGAAAAGAAACTTGAAAACCATGTAGGAAGAAAAGAGTATGAAAAAATGGCTAATAAGAAAGTTTTTAACTCTAGTGCTTCCATAAAAATGAACGAAGAAAACCCAATGAAATAAAAATTTCAAATGTAGAAGACGAAGAAAGTTATGTTTTAAAAAAAAACAAAAAATCTCAAAGCAACTGAAAAGAAGATAAGAAATAAATTACGTGTTCACAAACTAAATCACATACCATTATCCCCCTTCAATTTCCAATACTTCTGACTCAATAAAAGGAAACAACCGAAAAAGGATACTTAGAGTGGAAAAATTGTGTTTGATTTAAAAGAATGTATAAAAATAAGGGGAAGCTAAAAGGAAGAAACTGATGACCAAATAAAACATTATTAGGAAACTAATCACCATAATGAAATGAAAAGAGAAAGTGATTTATTAGGGAATACTGCACAGAAAGCGGTCTAAAACATTAGAATTAGGACAGTAAAACAATGATAATGTAAATAAAGTTTGTCAAATCTCTTCAAAATATGATAAATTTTCATAACCAATAATATTTATAACCAAATCATTCACATAAAATTAATTTACTTAGAATTTTTCACTAGTTCTTTGTGTAAGATCCTGTTTTACTAATTTTACGACATGGTTGACTTGAGTTATGCATATCTTTTATGTTTTTATCTTTATTTTTTAAATGATTTGGGCACCGCTTTTAACTGTTAGTAATGTGTGTGGTCTAGAAGTCATATGACGCTGAAATCAAACAACCCCAAGCATCTCACTTGTTTCAAAACGACTCCAAATACGCTAATAGCTTACAAAACTACATTATTATAAAATAGGCCACTTGCTACCGTAACACTTAACATATCGGTGGTGTCGGGCGAGAGTGTAATCGAGAAAAAGGAAAATGATTAAACAAATAAAAGATAACAATATTACATCATGAGCCAATTTATTATATCATTAAGTTACATTGTTTTCAAGAACTGTCCTGTATTTCTTATTCTCGTGCCTATATTGATTGTTGTTCTAATAGAGAAGTTTGTTGTTAATTTTTATGATACTTTTGGGCAATCTCTTACTTGTGTCCCTCCAACTAATTAGATCATTAACTAAACATATTGGGGCCTTGTCTTGCTTGTCATACAAAGTTGTGTTTGACTCTACTAATCAGGCAGTCATTACTTCAAAACTATGAAATTATTAAGAGTTGAACTATCAGATGTTAACATATTCACTATTTTAGGGAATAAGATTTCACAATAAAAATTTGGAGGAACAAAATCAAAGAATTGGAAAATTTGAGGGACAAAAAGTGTAATTAAGCCAAAAAAGTGTTTTCAAAATAATCCATTTTTATTAAAATGCTCTTGATATATAGTAAAAATAAAAACAACATTTGAATTTATTGCAATAACATAGTTTTAAAGACATGATAGTAATAAAGTAAACAATTTTCATATAAACTTAAGACTATAACATAATCTTTTTATTATTTTCAAAGTAAGTCAACCACAAATTTGAAAAAAACATAATTTATTATATGTTCATAACCTCAGTGCCTCTTTAAACTTTGTAACTATGTCTTTAATCATTTGTGGACCCTTGATGCTAGTCCCATAAGCTAACTCATCTAAACTTTTCCTTTTCGACAAAAAGTAATGTATACATCCAATCTAGTAACCCCTTCCAACCAAAAAGATATTTATATAATTAGTAAACCCCTGTTTTTAAATCTTATCTTATACCTTTATGAGTTTCTTTTTATGTCATTATAATATAATGCTTTTACAATAACATTGATGATAGTTTATGTTATAATTTAATCCACTCATTTCATATGATTTAGAATATTGTTCATTATTTTTGTAATCTATCGTTTTCCAATCTAATATAATCAAATTCTATTTTTTTTAATGTTGATGAACTTTTTAAAAAGCATCGTTTTCAATGTTATTATCAATTTCATAATATGGCAATCTCAGTGGTTTATATTTTTCTATTATATATTTATTTTTGATTAACAATGTCTTGTTTGTTCTTCATCATCTTTAAATATTTTTTATATAATATCATTATAATTAATAATCTTTCAAAACATATTGTTATACCATATAAAGATACAATAGAATCATATAAATATTTGAAAGTTGCAGCTAGTTTTTGTTATTCTTGATCAAAATTAATTTGATATTTATTTATTATTGAGATGTTATTTGATTAATGTTACTCTTATCTTTGCTTCATAAAGATTATCCATTTAAGTTTAATAAATTCTTATCAAGATGGTGGAGTTGTTTTGTTGCCAAAAATATTTTTACTATGTATAGCAGCAAACTGTGTATCTATTAAAAAAAAAACTTCGTAGAGTCCTGTAAATTTGATGATAAAAAAAGGTTTCCGCAGCCGGGATTCGAACTCGGAATTCATCAACAGAATTTACCTGGTGTGCTACTGCGGACATTTGGATATAGATTGCTGGATAAATGTTATATATAAACGACATCTCTGATCCCGTCCTTTGCTACTTTCTGATCTCTCTTATCGGCTTTACGTTACATATCTACTAGTTTAATAAAATGTCACCACAAACCATTATTTTTTATTTACATGAAATTTCTTCTACATATTTGTATATAAAAGACAATACTAGTTGCCTTTGTCTGACCTTACTTTCGATCCTATTTTTTTACTTCGTATTATCATTTTTTTTCTTTCTAATGAAGACAAAAAGACAACTAATGGTAGGAAGCAAAACACACCCTCATTTGATTGGAAAAGAAACTTGAAAACCATGTAGGAAGAAAAGAGGATGAAAAAATGGCTAATAAGAAAGTTGTTAGTTCAAGTGCTTCCATAAAAATGAACGAAGAAAACCCAATGAAAATAAAAATTTCAAATGTAAAAGACGAAGAAAGTTATGTTTTAAAAAGAACAAAAAATCTCAATGCAACTGAAAAGAAGATAAGAAATAAATTACGTGTTCACAAACTAAATCGCATACCATAATCCCCCTTCAATTTCCAATACTTCTGACTCAATAAAAGGAAACAACCGAAAAAGGAACCTTAGAGTGGAAAAATTATGTTTGATTTAAAAGACTGTATAATAATAAGGGGAAGCTAAAAGGAAGAAACTGATGACCTAATAAAAGAGTTTTAGGAAACTAATCACCATAATGAAATGAAAAGAAAAAGTGATTTTTAGGGAATACTGCACAGAAAACGGTCTAAAACATTAGAATTAGGACAGTAAAACAATGATAATGAAAATAAAGTTTGTCAAGTCTCTTCAAAATATGATAAATTTTCATAACCAATAATATTTATAACAAAATCATTCCCATAAAATTAATTTACTTAGAATTTTTCACTAGTTCTTTGTGTAAGATCCTATTTTACTAATTTTATGACATGGTTGACTTGTGCTATGCATATCTTTTGTGTTTTTATCTTCTTTAAATGATTTTGGCATAGCTTTTAACTGTTAGTCATGTGTGTGGTTGAGAAGTCATATGACACATCAAACAACCCCAAGCATCTCAATAGTGTCAAAACGACTCCAAATACGCTAATAGCTTACAAAACTACATTATTATAAAATAGGCCACTTGCTACCGTAACACTTAACATATCGGTGGTGTCGGGCGAGAGTGTAATCGAGAAAAAGGAAAATGATTAAACAAATAAAAGATAACAATATTACATCATGAGCCAATTTATTATATCATTAAGTTACATTGTTTTCAAGATATGTACTATATTTCTTATTCTTGTGCCTATAATGGTTGTTGTTCTAATAGAGAAGCTTGCTGTTAATTTTTATGATACTTTTGGGCAATCTCTTACTTGTGCCCCTCCAACTAATTAGATCATTAACTAAACATATTGGGGCCTTGTCTTGCTTGTCATACAAAGTTATGGTTGACTCTACTAATCAGGCAGTCATTACTTCAAAACTATGAAATTATTAAGAGTTGAACTACCAAATATTAACAGATTCACTATTTAAGGAATAAGATTTCACAATTAAAATTTGGAGGAACAAAATCAAAGAATTGGCAAATTTGAGGGACAAAAAGTGTAATTAAGCCAAAAAAGTGTTTTCAAAATAATCTATTTTTATTAAAATGCTCTTGATATATAGTAAAAATCAAAACAACATTTGAATTTATTGCAATAACATAGTTTTAAAGACATGATAGTAAAAAAGTAAATAGTTTTCATATAAACTTAATACTATAACATAATGTTTTTATTATTTTCAAAGTAAGTCCACCACAAATTTGAAAAAAAAATAATTTATTATATTTGCATAACCTCAGTGCCTCTTTAAACTTTGTAGCTATGTCTTTAATTGTTTGTGGACCCTTGATGCTAGTCCCATGAGCTAACTCATCTAAACTTTTCCATTTCAACAAAAAGTAATGTATGCATCCAATCTAGTAACCCCTTCCATCCGAAAAGATATTTATATAATTATGAAACCCCTCTTTTTAAATCTTATCTTATACCTTTATGAGTTTCTTTTTATGTCATTACAAGATTATGCTTTTATAGTAACATTTAAGATAGTTTATGTTATAATTTAATCCACTCATTTCATATGATTTACAATATTGTTCATTATTTTTGTAATCTTTTGTTTGCCAATCAAATATAATCAAATTTAGTTTTTATTGTTGATGAACTTTTTAAAAAACATCGTTTCAATGTTATTATCAATTTCATAACATGGGAATCTCAGTGGTTTATATTATTCTATTATATATTTATTTTAGTTTAACAATGTCTTGTTTGTTCTTCATCATCTTTAAATACTTTTTATATAATATCATTATAATTAATAATCTTTCAAAACATATTTTTATATCATATAAAGATACAATAGAATCATATAAATATTTGAAAGTTACATGCTAGTTTTTGTTATTCTTGATCAAAATTAATGTCATATTTATTTATTATTGAAATGTTATTTGATTAATGTTACTCTTATCCTTGCTTCATAAAGATTATCTAATTAAGTTTAACAAATTCTTATCAAGATGGTAGAGTTGATCTCTTGCCGAAAATATTTTTACTATGTATAACAGCAAATTGTGTATTTATTAAAAAAAACTTCGTAGAGCCCTGTAAATTTGATGATAAAAAAGATTTCCGCAGCCGGGATTCGAACTCGGAATTCATCATCAGAATTTACCTAGTGTGCTACTGCAGACATTTGGATATAGATTGCTGGATAAATGTTATATATAAACGACATCTCTGATCCCGTCCTTTACTACTTGCTGATCTCTCTTATCGGTTTTACGTTACATATCTACTAGTTTAATAAAATGTCACCGTAAACCATTATTTTTTTTTACTTGAAATTTCTTCTACATATTTGTATATATAAGACAATACTAGTCGCCTTTGTCTGACCTTACTTTCCATCCTATTTTTTTTACTTTGTATCATTTTCGTTTTCCATTCTAATAATGACAAAAAGATAACTAATGGTAGGAAGCAAAACACACCCTCATTTGATAGGAAAAGAAACTTGAAAACCATGTAGGAAAAAAGAGGATGAAAAAATGGCTAATAAGAAAGTTTTTAACTCTAGTGCTTCCATAAAAATGAACACAGAAAACCCAATAAAAATAAAAATTTCAAATGTAGAAGACGAAGAAAGTTATGTTTTAAAAAAACAAAAAATCTCAATGCTATTGAAAAGAAGATAAAAAATAAATTTTGTGTTCACAAACTAAATTGCATACCATTATCACCCTTCAATTTCCAATACTTCTGACTTAATAAAATGAAAGAATCGAAAAAGGCAATTTAGAGTGTAAAAATTGCGTTTGATTTAAAAGAATGTATAAAAATTAGGGGAAGCTAAAAAGAAGAAATTGATGAATAAATAAAAGAGTATTAGGAAACTAATCACCATAATAAAATGAAAAGAAAAAGTGATTTATTAGGGAATACTACATAGAAAACGGTCTGAAACATTAGAATTAGGACAGTAAAATAATGATAATGTAAAAAAAGTTTGTCAAGTCTCCTTAAAATATGATAAAATTTCATAACCAATCATATTTAAACCAAATCATTCACATAAAATTAATTTACTTAGAATTTTTCACTAGTTATTTGTGTAAGATCCTATTTTACTAACTTTATGACATGGTTGACTGCTGCTATGCATATCTTTTGTGTTTTTATCTTTATTTTTTAAGTGATTTAGGCACTGCTTTTAACTGTTAGTAATGTGGTGGTCCAGAAGTCATATGACACTGAAATCAAACAACCCCAAGCATCTCAATTGTTTCAAAACGACTCCAAATACGCTACTAGCTTACAAAACTACATTATTATAAAATGGGCCACTTGCTATCGTAACACTTAACATATCGATGGTGTCAGGCGAGAGTGTAACTGAGAAAAGGGCAAATGATTAAACAAATAAAAGATAACAATATTACATCATGAGCTAATTTATTATATCATTAAACCCCATGGTTTTCAAGAACTGTGCTATATTTCTTATTCTCGTGCCTATAATGGTTGTTGTTCTAATAGAGAAGCTTGCTGTTAATTTTTATGATACTTTTAGGTAATCTCTTACTTGTGTCCCTCCAACTAATTAGATCATTAACTAAACATATCGGGGCCTTGTCTTGCTTGTCATACAATGTTGTTCTTGACTCTACTAATCAGGCAGTCATTACTTCAAAACTATGAAATTATTAAGAGTTGAACTACCAAATGTTAACAGATTCACTATTTTACGAAATAAGATTTCACAATTAAAATTTGGAGGAACAAAATTGAAGAATTGGCAAATTTGAGGGACAAAAAGTGTAATTAAGCCAAAAAAGTGTTTTCAAAATAATCTATTTTTATTAAAATGCTCTTGATATATAGTAAAAATCAAAACAACATTTGAATTTATTGGAATAACATAATTTTCAAGACATGATAGTAAAAAGGTAAACAGTTTTTATATAAACTTAAGACTATAACCTAATATTTTTATTATTTTCAAAGTAAGTCAACCACAAATTTGAAAAAAAAAATAATTTATTATATTTTCATAACCTCAGTGCCTCTTTAAACTTTGTAACTACGTCTTTAATCGTTTGTGGACCCTTGATGCTAGTCCCATGAGCTAACTCATCTAAACTTTTCCATTTCAACAAAAAGTAATGTATGCTTCCAATCTAGTAACCACTTCCATCCGAAAAGATATTTATATAATTAGTAAACCCCTCTTTTTAAATCTTATCTTATACCTTTATGAGTTTCTTTTTATGTCATTACAATATTATGCTTTTACAGTAACATTTAAAGATAGTTTATGTTATAATTTAATACACTTATTTCATATGATTTACAATATTGTTCATTATTTTTGTAATCTTTTGTTTACCAATCTAATATAATCAATTTCAATTTTTTTATTGTTGATGAACTTTTTAAAAAGCATTGTTTCAATGTTATTATCAATTTCATAACACGGCAATCTCAGTGGTTTATATTATTCTATTATATATTTATTTTAATTTAACAATGTCTTGTTTGTTCTTCCTACAATAGAATCATATAAATATTTGAAAGTTCTATGCTAGTTTTTGTTATTCTTGATCAAAATTAATGTCATATTTTTTTACTATTGAAATGTTATTTGATTAATGTTACTCTTATCCTTGCTTCATAAAGATTATCCAAATAAGTTTAAATATTTCTTATCAAGATGGTGGAGTTGATCTGTTTCCAAAAATATTTTTATTATGTATAGTAGCAAACTGTGTATCTATTAAAAAAACCTCGTAGAGCCCTGTAAATTTGATGATAAAAAAGGTTTCCGCAACCGGGATTCGAACCCGGAATTCATCATCAGAATTTACCTGGTGTTCTACTGTAGACATTTGGATATACATTGCTAGATAAATGTTATATATAAACGACATATCTGATCCCGTCCTTTGCTACTTTCTGATCTCTCTTATCGACTTTACGTTACATATCTACTAGTTTAATAAAATGTCACCATAAACCATTATTTTTTATTTACATGAAATTTCTTCTACATATTTGTATATATAAGACAATACTGGTTGCCTTTGTCTGACCTTACTTTCTATCCTATTTTTTTACTTTGTATCATTTTTGTTTTCCTTTCTAATGAAGTCAAAAAGACAACTAATGGTAGGAAGCAAAACACACTCTCATTTGATAGGAAAAGAAACTTGAAAACCATGTAGGAAGAAAAGAGTATGAAAAAATGGCTAATAAGAAAGTTTTTAACTCTAGTGCTTCCATAAAAATGAACGAAGAAAACCCAATGAAATAAAAATTTCAAATGTAGAAGACGAAGAAAGTTATGTTTTAAAAAAAAACAAAAAATCTCAAAGCAACTGAAAAGAAGATAAGAAATAAATTACGTGTTCACAAACTAAATCACATACCATTATCCCCCTTCAATTTCCAATACTTCTGACTCAATAAAAGGAAACAACCGAAAAAGGATACTTAGAGTGGAAAAATTGTGTTTGATTTAAAAGAATGTATAAAAATAAGGGGAAGCTAAAAGGAAGAAACTGATGACCAAATAAAACATTATTAGGAAACTAATCACCATAATGAAATGAAAAGAGAAAGTGATTTATTAGGGAATACTGCACAGAAAGCGGTCTAAAACATTAGAATTAGGACAGTAAAACAATGATAATGTAAATAAAGTTTGTCAAATCTCTTCAAAATATGATAAATTTTCATAACCAATAATATTTATAACCAAATCATTCACATAAAATTAATTTACTTAGAATTTTTCACTAGTTCTTTGTGTAAGATCCTGTTTTACTAATTTTACGACATGGTTGACTTGAGTTATGCATATCTTTTATGTTTTTATCTTTATTTTTTAAATGATTTGGGCACCGCTTTTAACTGTTAGTAATGTGTGTGGTCTAGAAGTCATATGACGCTGAAATCAAACAACCCCAAGCATCTCACTTGTTTCAAAACGACTCCAAATACGCTAATAGCTTACAAAACTACATTATTATAAAATAGGCCACTTGCTACCGTAACACTTAACATATCGGTGGTGTCGGGCGAGAGTGTAATCGAGAAAAAGGAAAATGATTAAACAAATAAAAGATAACAATATTACATCATGAGCCAATTTATTATATCATTAAGTTACATTGTTTTCAAGAACTGTCCTGTATTTCTTATTCTCGTGCCTATATTGATTGTTGTTCTAATAGAGAAGTTTGTTGTTAATTTTTATGATACTTTTGGGCAATCTCTTACTTGTGTCCCTCCAACTAATTAGATCATTAACTAAACATATTGGGGCCTTGTCTTGCTTGTCATACAAAGTTGTGTTTGACTCTACTAATCAGGCAGTCATTACTTCAAAACTATGAAATTATTAAGAGTTGAACTATCAGATGTTAACATATTCACTATTTTAGGGAATAAGATTTCACAATAAAAATTTGGAGGAACAAAATCAAAGAATTGGAAAATTTGAGGGACAAAAAGTGTAATTAAGCCAAAAAAGTGTTTTCAAAATAATCCATTTTTATTAAAATGCTCTTGATATATAGTAAAAATAAAAACAACATTTGAATTTATTGCAATAACATAGTTTTAAAGACATGATAGTAATAAAGTAAACAATTTTCATATAAACTTAAGACTATAACATAATCTTTTTATTATTTTCAAAGTAAGTCAACCACAAATTTGAAAAAAACATAATTTATTATATGTTCATAACCTCAGTGCCTCTTTAAACTTTGTAACTATGTCTTTAATCATTTGTGGACCCTTGATGCTAGTCCCATAAGCTAACTCATCTAAACTTTTCCTTTTCGACAAAAAGTAATGTATACATCCAATCTAGTAACCCCTTCCAACCAAAAAGATATTTATATAATTAGTAAACCCCTGTTTTTAAATCTTATCTTATACCTTTATGAGTTTCTTTTTATGTCATTATAATATAATGCTTTTACAATAACATTGATGATAGTTTATGTTATAATTTAATCCACTCATTTCATATGATTTAGAATATTGTTCATTATTTTTGTAATCTATCGTTTTCCAATCTAATATAATCAAATTCTATTTTTTTTAATGTTGATGAACTTTTTAAAAAGCATCGTTTTCAATGTTATTATCAATTTCATAATATGGCAATCTCAGTGGTTTATATTTTTCTATTATATATTTATTTTTGATTAACAATGTCTTGTTTGTTCTTCATCATCTTTAAATATTTTTTATATAATATCATTATAATTAATAATCTTTCAAAACATATTGTTATACCATATAAAGATACAATAGAATCATATAAATATTTGAAAGTTGCAGCTAGTTTTTGTTATTCTTGATCAAAATTAATTTGATATTTATTTATTATTGAGATGTTATTTGATTAATGTTACTCTTATCTTTGCTTCATAAAGATTATCCATTTAAGTTTAATAAATTCTTATCAAGATGGTGGAGTTGTTTTGTTGCCAAAAATATTTTTACTATGTATAGCAGCAAACTGTGTATCTATTAAAAAAAAAACTTCGTAGAGTCCTGTAAATTTGATGATAAAAAAAGGTTTCCGCAGCCGGGATTCGAACTCGGAATTCATCAACAGAATTTACCTGGTGTGCTACTACGAACATTTGGATATAGATTGCTGGATAAATGTTATATATAAACGACATCTCTGATCCCGTCCTTTGCTACTTTCTGATCTCTCTTATCGGCTTTACGTTACATATCTACTAGTTTAATAAAATGTCACCACAAACCATTATTTTTTATTTACATGAAATTTCTTCTACATATTTGTATATAAAAGACAATACTAGTTGCCTTTGTCTGACCTTACTTTCGATCCTATTTTTTTACTTCGTATTATCATTTTTTTTTCTTTCTAATGAAGACAAAAAGACAACTAATGGTAGGAAGCAAAACACACCCTCATTTGATTGGAAAAGAAACTTGAAAACCATGTAGGAAGAAAAGAGGATGAAAAAATGGCTAATAAGAAAGTTTTTAGTTCTAGTGCTTCCATAAAAATGAACGAAGAAAACCCAATGAAAATAAAAATTTCAAATGTAGAAGACGAAGAAAGTTATGTTTTAAAAAGAACAAAAAATCTCAATGCAACTGAAAAGAAGATAAGAAATAAATTACGTGTTCACAAACTAAATCGCATACCATAATCCCCCTTCAATTTCCAATACTTCTGACTGGAAAGAACCGAAAAAGGAACCTTAGAGTGGAAAAATTATGTTTGATTTAAAAGACTGTATAATAATAAGGGGAAGCTAAAAGGAAGAAACTGATGACCTAATAAAAGAGTTTTAGGAAACTAATCACCATAATGAAATGAAAAGAAAAAGTGATTTTTAGGGAATACTGCACAGAAAACGGTCTAAAACATTAGAATTAGGACAGTAAAACAATGATAATGAAAATAAAGTTTGTCAAGTCCCTTTAAAATATGATAAATTTTTATAACCAATAATATTTATAACGAAATCATTCCCATAAAATTAATTTACTTAGAATTTTTCACTAGTTCTTTGTGTAAGATCCTATTTTACTAATTTTATGACATGGTTGACTTGTGCTATGCATATCTTTTGTGTTTTTATCTTCTTTAAATGATTTTGGCATAGCTTTTAACTGTTAGTCATGTGTGTGGTTGAGAAGTCATATGACACCGAAATCAAACAACCCCAAGCATCTCAATAGTGTCAAAACGACTCCAAATACGCTAATAGCTTACAAAACTACATTATTATAAAATAGGACACTTGCTACCGTAACACTTAACATATCGGTGGTGTCGGGCGAGAGTGTAATCGAGAAAAAGGAAAATGATTAAACAAATAAAAGATAACAATATTACATCATGAGCCAATTTATTATATCATTAAGTTACATTGTTTTCTAGATATGTACTATATTTCTTATTCTTGTGCCTATAATGGTTGTTGTTCTAATAGAGAAGCTTGCTGTTAATTTTTATGATACTTTTGGGCAATCTCTTACTTGTGCCCCTCCAACTAATTAGATCATTAACTAAACATATTGGGGCCTTGTCTTGCTTGTCATACAAAGTTGTGGTTGACTCTACTAATCAGGCAGTCATTACTTCAAAACTATGAAATTATTAAGAGTTGAACTACCAAATGTTAGCAGATTCACTATTTAAGGAATAAGATTTCACAATTAAAATTTGGAGGAACAAAATCAAAGAATTGGCAAATTTGAGGGACAAATAGTGTAATTAAGCCAAAAAAGTGTTTTCAAAATAATCTATTTTTATTAAAATGCTCTTGATATATAGTAAAAATCAAAACAACATTTGAATTTATTGCAATAACATAGTTTTAAAGACATGATAGTAAAAAAGTAAATAGTTTTCTTATAAACTTAATACTATAACATAATGTTTTTATTATTTTCAAAGTAAGTCCACCACAAATTTGAAAAAAAATAATTTATTATATTTGCATAACCTCAATGCCTCTTTAAACTTTGTAACTATGTCTTTAATCGTTTGTGGACCCTTGATGCTAGTCCCATGAGCTAACTCATCTAAACTTTTCCATTTCAACAAAAAGTAATGTATGCATCCAATCTAGTAACCCCTTCCATCCGAAAAGATATTTATATAATTAGTAAACCCCTCTTTTTAAATCTTATCTTATACCTTTATGAGTTTCTTTTTATGTCATTACAATATTATGCTTTTACAGTAACATTTAAAGATAGTTTATGTTATAATTTAATACACTTATTTCATATGATTTACAATATTGTTCATTATTTTTGTAATCTTTTGTTTACCAATCTAATATAATCAATTTCTATTTTTTTATTGTTGATGAACTTTTTAAAAAGCATTGTTTCAATGTTATTATCAATTTCATAACACGGCAATCTCAGTGGTTTATATTATTCTATTATATATTTATTTTAATTTAACAGTGTCTTGTTTGTTCTTCCTACAATAGAATCATATAAATATTTGAAAGTTCTATGCTAGTTTTTGTTATTCTTGATCAAAATTAATGTCATATTTATTTACTATTGAAATGTTATTTGATTAATGTTACTCTTATCCTTGCTTCATAAAGATTATCCAAATAAGTTTAAATATTTCTTATCAAGATGGTGGAGTTGATCTGTTTCCAAAAATATTTTTACTATGTAGAGTAGCAAACTGTGTATCTATTAAAAAAAACCTCGTAGAGCCCTGTAAATTTGATGATAAAAAAGGTTTCTGCAACCGGGATTCGAACCCGGAATTCATCATCAGAATTTACCTAGTGTGCTACTGCAGACATTTGGATATACATTGCTGGATAAATGTTATATATAAACGACATATCTGATCCCGTCCTTTGCTACTTTCTGATCTCTCTTATCGACTTTACGTTACATATCTACTAGTTTAATAAAATGTCACCATAAACCATTATTTTTTATTTACATGAAATTTCTTCTACATATTTGTATATATAAGACAATACTGGTTGCCTTTGTCTGACCTTACTTTCTATCCTATTTTTTTACTTTGTATAATTTTTGTTTTCCTTTCTAATGAAGTCAAAAAGACAACTAAAGGTAGGAAGCAAAACACACTCTCATTTGATAGGAAAAGAAACTTGAAAACCATGTAGGAAGAAAAGAGTATGAAAAAATGGCTAATAAGAAAGTTTTTAACTCTAGTGCTTCCATAAAAATGAACGAAGAAAACCCAATGAAATAAAAATTTCAAATGTAGAAGACGAAGAAAGTTATGTTTAAAAAAAAAAACAAAAAATCTCAATGCAACTGAAAAGAAGATAAGAAATAAATTACGTGTTCATAAACTAAATCACATACCATTATCCCCCTTCAATTTCCAATACTTCAGACTCAATAAAAGGAAACAACCGAAAAAGGATACTTAGAGTGGAAAAATTGTGTTTGATTTAAAAGAATGTATAAAAATAAGGGGAAGCTAAAAGGAAGAAACTGATGACCAAATAAAACATTATTAGGAAACTAATCACCATAATGAAATGAAAAGAGAAAGTGATTTATTAGGGAATACTGCACAGAAAGCGGTCTAAAACATTAGAATTAGGACAGTAAAACAATGATAATGTAAATAAAGTTTGTCAAATCTCTTCAAAATATGATAAATTTTCATAACCAATAATATTTATAACCAAATCATTCACATAAAATTAATTTACTTAGAATTTTTCACTAGTTCTTTGTGTAAGATCCTGTTTTACTAATTTTACGACATGGTTGACTTGAGTTATGCATATCTTTTATCTTTTTATCTTTATTTTTTAAATGATTTGGGCACCGCTTTTAACTGTTAGTAATGTGTGTGGTCTAGAAGTCATATGACGCTGAAATCAAACAACCCCAAGCATCTCACTTGTTTCAAAACGACTCCAAATACGCTAATAGCTTACAAAACTACATTATTATAAAATAGGCCACTTGCTACCGTAACACTTAACATATCCGTTGTGTCGGGCGAGAGTGTAATCGAGAAAAGGGAAAATGATTAAACAAATAAAAGATAACAATATTACATCATGAGCCAATTTATTATATCATTAAGTTACATTGTTTTCAAGAACTGTCCTGTATTTCTTATTCTCGTGCCTATATTGATTGTTGTTCTAATAGAGAAGTTTGTTGTTAATTTTTATGATACTTTTGGGCAATCTCTTACTTGTGTCCCTCCAACTAATTAGATCATTAACTAAACATATTGGGGCCTTGTCTTGCTTGTCATACAAAGTTGTGTTTGACTCTACTAATCAGGCAGTCATTACTTCAAAACTATGAAATTATTAAGAGTTGAACTATCAGATGTTAACATATTCACTATTTTAGGGAATAAGATTTCACAATAAAAATTTGAAGGAACAAAATCAAAGAATTGGAAAATTTGAGGGACAAAAAGTGTAATTAAGCCAAAAAAGTGTTTTCAAAATAATCCATTTTTATTAAAATGCTCTTGATATATAGTAAAAATAAAAACAACATTTGAATTTATTGCAATAACAAAGTTTTAAAGACATGATAGTAAAAAAGTAAATAGTTTTCATATAAACTTAAGACTATAACATAATCTTTTTATTATTTTCAAAGTAAGTCAACCACAAATTTGAAAAAAACATAATTTATTATATTTTCATAACCTCAGTGCCTCTTTAAACTTTGTAACTATGTCTTTAATCATTTGTGGACCCTTGATGCTAGTCCCATAAGCTAACTCATCTAAACTTTTCCTTTTCGACAAAAAGTAATGTATACATCCAATCTAGTAACCCCTTCCAACCAAAAAGATATTTATATAATTAGTAAACCCCTGTTTTTAAATCTTATCTTATACCTTTATGAGTTTCTTTTTATGTCATTATAATATAATGCTTTTACAATAACATTGATGATAGTTTATGTTATAATTTAATCCACTCATTTCATATGATTTAGAATATTGTTCATTATTTTTGTAATCTATCGTTTTCCAATCTAATATAATCAAATTCTATTTTTTTTAATGTTGATGAACTTTTTAAAAAGCATCGTTTCAATGTTATTATCAATTTCATAATATGGCAATCTCAGTGGTTTATATTTTTCTATTATATATTTATTTTTGATTAACAATGTCTTGTTTGTTCTTCATCATCTTTAAATATTTTTTATATAATATCATTATAATTAATAATCTTTCAAAACATATTGTTATACCATATAAAGATACAATAGAATCATATAAATATTTGAAAGTTACAGCTAGTTTTTGTTATTCTTGATCAAAATTAATGTGATACTTATTTATTATTGACATGTTATTTGATTAATGTTACTCTTATCTTTGCTTCATAAAGATTATCCATTTAAGTTTAACAAATTCTTATCAAGATGGTGGAGTTGTTTTGTTGCCAAAAATATTTTTACTATGTATAGCAGCAAACTGTGTATCTATTAAAAAAAAAAACTTCGTAGAGTCCTGTAAATTTGATGATAAAAAAAGGTTTCTGCAGCTGGGATTCAAACTCAGAATTCATCATCAGAATTTACCTGGTGTGCTACTGCGGACATTTGGATATAGATTGCTGGATAAATGTTATATATAAACGACATCTCTGATCCCGTCCTTTGCTACTTTCTGATCTCTCTTATCGGCTTTACGTTACATATCTACTAGTTTAATAAAATGTCACCACAAACCATTATTTTTTATTTACATGAAATTTCTTCTACATATTTGTATATAAAAGACAATACTAGTTGCCTTTGTCTGACCTAACTTTCGATCCTATTTTTTTACTTCGTATTATCATTTTTTTTCTTTCTAATGAAGACAAAAAGACAACTAATGGTAGGAAGCAAAACACACCCTCATTTGATTGGAAAAGAAACTTGAAAACCATGTAGGAAGAAAAGAGGATGAAAAAATGGCTAATAAGAAAGTTGTTAGTTCAAGTGCTTCCATAAAAATGAACGAAGAAAACCCAATGAAAATAAAAATTTCAAATGTAAAAGACGAAGAAAGTTATGTTTTAAAAAGAACAAAAAATCTCAATGCAACTGAAAAGAAGATAAGAAATAAATTACGTGTTCACAAACTAAATCGCATACCATAATCCCCCTTCAATTTCCAATACTTCTGACTCAATAAAAGGAAACAACCGAAAAAGGAACCTTAGAGTGGAAAAATTGTGTTTGATTTAAAAGACTGTATAATAATAAGGGGAAGCTAAAAGGAAGAAACTGATGACCTAATAAAAGAGTTTTAGGAAACTAATCACCATAATGAAATGAAAAGAAAAAGTGATTTTTAGGGAATACTGCACAGAAAACGGTCTAAAACATTAGAATTAGGACAGTAAAACAATGATAATGAAAATAAAGTTTGTCAAGTCTCTTCAAAATATGATAAATTTTCATAACCAATAATATTTATAACAAAATCATTCCCATAAAATTAATTTACTTAGAATTTTTCACTAGTTCTTTGTGTAAGATCCTATTTTACTAATTTTATGACATGGTTGACTTGTGCTATGCATATCTTTTGTGTTTTTATCTTCTTTAAATGATTTTGGCATAGCTTTTAACTGTTAGTCATGTGTGTGGTTGAGAAGTCATATGACACATCAAACAACCCCAAGCATCTCAATAGTGTCAAAACGACTCCAAATACGCTAATAGCTTACAAAACTACATTATTATAAAATAGGCCACTTGCTACCGTAACACTTAACATATCGGTGGTGTCGGGCGAGAGTGTAATCGAGAAAAAGGAAAATGATTAAACAAATAAAAGATAACAATATTACATCATGAGCCAATTTATTATATCATTAAGTTACATTGTTTTCAAGATATGTACTATATTTCTTATTCTTGTGCCTATAATGGTTGTTGTTCTAATAGAGAAGCTTGCTGTTAATTTTTATGATACTTTTGGGCAATCTCTTACTTGTGCCCCTCCAACTAATTAGATCATTAACTAAACATATTGGGGCCTTGTCTTGCTTGTCATACAAAGTTATGGTTGACTCTACTAATCAGGCAGTCATTACTTCAAAACTATGAAATTATTAAGAGTTGAACTACCAAATATTAACAGATTCACTATTTAAGGAATAAGATTTCACAATTAAAATTTGGAGGAACAAAATCAAAGAATTGGCAAATTTGAGGGACAAAAAGTGTAATTAAGCCAAAAAAGTGTTTTCAAAATAATCTATTTTTATTAAAATGCTCTTGATATATAGTAAAAATCAAAACAACATTTGAATTTATTGCAATAACATAGTTTTAAAGACATGATAGTAAAAAAGTAAATAGTTTTCATATAAACTTAATACTATAACATAATGTTTTTATTATTTTCAAAGTAAGTCCACCACAAATTTGAAAAAAAAATAATTTATTATATTTGCATAACCTCAGTGCCTCTTTAAACTTTGTAGCTATGTCTTTAATTGTTTGTGGACCCTTGATGCTAGTCCCATGAGCTAACTCATCTAAACTTTTCCATTTCAACAAAAAGTAATGTATGCATCCAATCTAGTAACCCCTTCCATCCGAAAAGATATTTATATAATTATGAAACCCCTCTTTTTAAATCTTATCTTATACCTTTATGAGTTTCTTTTTATGTCATTACAAGATTATGCTTTTATAGTAACATTTAAGATAGTTTATGTTATAATTTAATCCACTCATTTCATATGATTTACAATATTGTTCATTATTTTTGTAATCTTTTGTTTGCCAATCAAATATAATCAAATTTATTTTTTATTGTTGATGAACTTTTTAAAAAACATCGTTTCAATGTTATTATCAATTTCATAACATGGGAATCTCAGTGGTTTATATTATTCTATTATATATTTATTTTAGTTTAACAATGTCTTGTTTGTTCTTCATCATCTTTAAATACTTTTTATATAATATCATTATAATTAATAATCTTTCAAAACATATTTTTATATCATATAAAGATACAATAGAATCATATAAATATTTGAAAGTTACATGCTAGTTTTTGTTATTCTTGATCAAAATTAATGTCATATTTATTTATTATTGAAATGTTATTTGATTAATGTTACTCTTATCCTTGCTTCATAAAGATTATCTAATTAAGTTTAACAAATTCTTATCAAGATGGTAGAGTTGATCTCTTGCCGAAAATATTTTTACTATGTATAACAGCAAATTGTGTATTTATTAAAAAAAACTTCGTAGAGCCCTGTAAATTTGATGATAAAAAAGATTTCCGCAGCCGGGATTCGAACTCGGAATTCATCATCAGAATTTACCTAGTGTGCTACTGCAGACATTTGGATATAGATTGCTGGATAAATGTTATATATAAATGACATCTCTGATCCCGTCCTTTACTACTTGCTGATCTCTCTTATCGGTTTTACGTTACATATCTACTAGTTTAATAAAATGTCACCGTAAACCATTATTTTTTTTTACTTGAAATTTCTTCTACATATTTGTATATATAAGACAATACTAGTCGCCTTTGTCTGACCTTACTTTCCATCCTATTTTTTTTACTTTGTATCATTTTCGTTTTCCATTCTAATAATGACAAAAAGATAACTAATGGTAGGAAGCAAAACACACCCTCATTTGATAGGAAAAGAAACTTGAAAACCATGTAGGAAAAAAGAGGATGAAAAAATGGCTAATAAGAAAGTTTTTAACTCTAGTGCTTCCATAAAAATGAACACAGAAAACCCAATGAAAATAAAAATTTCAAATGTAGAAGACGAAGAAAGTTATGTTTTAAAAAAACAAAAAATCTCAATGCTATTGAAAAGAAGATAAAAAATAAATTTTGTGTTCACAAACTAAATTGCATACCATTATCACCCTTCAATTTCCAATACTTCTGACTCAATAAAATGAAAGAATCGAAAAAGGCAATTTAGAGTGTAAAAATTGCGTTTGATTTAAAAGAATGTATAAAAATTAGGGGAAGCTAAAAAGAAGAAATTGATGACTAAATAAAAGAGTATTAGGAAACTAATCACCATAATAAAATGAAAAGAAAAAGTGATTTATTAGGGAATACTACATAGAAAACGGTCTGAAACATTAGAATTAGGACAGTAAAATAATGATAATGTAAAAAAAGTTTGTCAAGTCTCCTTAAAATATGATAAAATTTCATAACCAATCATATTTAAACCAAATCATTCACATAAAATTAATTTACTTAGAATTTTTCACTAGTTATTTGTGTAAGATCCTATTTTACTAACTTTATGACATGGTTGACTGCTGCTATGCATATCTTTTGTGTTTTTATCTTTATTTTTTAAGTGATTTAGGCACTGCTTTTAACTGTTAGTAATGTGGTGGTCCAGAAGTCATATGACACTGAAATCAAACAACCCCAAGCATCTCAATTGTTTCAAAACGACTCCAAATACGCTACTAGCTTACAAAACTACATTATTATAAAATGGGCCACTTGCTACATCAACCTTAAAAATGGCAACGGGGAGGTGAGTAACATAATCCAAATGAATCAAAGTCATACATTATGATGAAATACATGTATACTTGCACAATTAGCAATCATTACACCACATCATACATTATACGCAATACATCTTATAATTTCAAGTATACATGCACAATATCAATCATTTGGATTGCCAAACACACACATCGGGTTAGTATTCAACTCTTTCCCCTTTCAATTCTCATTCATCCGTTGCCACCAAGGGCTTTCACCTAGGCATATCTCCAGCTATATGCAAATGCTCTTAAAGCTAATGCATATGTACAAGAATTTCTTATCAAACAATACGGATCCGACTGTGGGAAAAATACCATATTAATTCAATTGTGGGACAAGCATAGGTGTGCTACTATGCTCCTACTGCAGTAGAAAAATTGTGTACACATATATCTCAATTTTTAAGCATGCTTACATCATCATAATCTTTTACTGGTACCAAACCGCTATCGCCCATCTGTAGCACTAGTCACCCTGTGACTTGCGGATCAACATCGTGGCCTCAACTACCACAAGTGCTACGGGCCCCTCCCGAACACACATCGAGAGAGCCGTGTCCCGTCGGACACCGAGGTAAACTCGCTCACCATAGAGCCGCCCGCCCACTGGGCCTGCCACATAGGGTGCCTCGTCACCAAACTATGGACAGCTTCGTGACTCATACACCGAGTCATAGGGGAAAATCATAATACGCTCGTGCACTGAGCCGCCCTCCCACTGGGCCCACCTAGTGGAACCCCCTAATATTCCACATAGACAGCTATGATATGCCATGGGTGCAATGCAAATGCAAATCAAGTGCATCCTCACACTATGCATCCTAGATGCCACTCCACATTCAATCATTCACCATCACCACTTAGTGGATTTCAATATTCTCATCATTCTTATTCAATCCCAATTCTCTTTTAAACTTATTCTCATCAATAGTTAGTGGCACACACATTCCACAACTCATACACACATACTTGGGATATTCACATCACAATCTCAATTCACATATGGTTTCAAACCATCATCCTACTTCATTAATATGGTATCATCACATCATTAGTATTATCCCAAACACAATGCCACATAACAATCATCATTCTAAATGCATTCAAATCACACATATCCTATCATCCATTCAAACAATTATTAACATAATCACATATACATATTTCCACATCACCAATGGATGAAATCATGCATTTAGAAAAGTTACCCCCTCCTACCTCAAGTGAAGTAGTGATCAACGCGGTTCGATGGTCCCGCTTCGTCAATGGGGTCACTTCCTACATCACAATACATCATACAATCAATTTTCTACTTACTCATTAAGATTCAAATACTTAGATATCAATAAATACTTGCTATTTTTATTGTTATAACTCTCAAAACTCTTTTATTTCATTTTATCCACCATAACCACCATGGGTTAGGTGCTACCATTTATTATTATGCATTCAACAACCAAACCCTTTCATGGGTTTCTCCATTATCAACTTCCACCAACAAAATATCATCACCAATGACTCTTAAACATCATATCTCACATTTATCATCAACAATTAATACTCATCAACCTCCATTATGCATTTCTCTCAAATTCATGAAGTTAGGGTTTCATAAAATTTCCAACACCTTCATAAATATTCTTCTCTTTCCAATAATAAATACATCCACTTTATTACTTCTCAAAGAAACCTCATTCTCATACTAACCCACATTAAACTCTTGCATTAAATGCCTTAAATAAACATCCATTCACATGCTTGGTTCCCAAAACTCATATTATCATATAACCATGGCAAAAACCCAAGTAAATGGTGAGTATTCCTTACCTCACACCCAAAAACGAAAATGGGTTCAATAGGGGGAGAGGAAACTGCGAAAATGAGGAAGAGAAGGAGGAAGACAGCAGCTCCACAAGCCTCCTTCAAGCTCCACTTCAAACGAAATGAAGAAGGGATGGGAGGTGAGCTCAAACTTGCTAGGGTTTTGGATGAAGAAAGGAGAGGAATGGAGAAGATGATGAAGAGAAGAAGAAGAAAGTGAAGTGTAAATGTTCCACTCCTCCGGCACGCCAACGTGAATAGAAAGGAAGAATTGGGCTTTTGATTTATTTTAAATTCCCATTCATTAAAACTTTACCGTTTTATAACCAACAGGTTCTCAGTTCGGGCTCAATACATCGTCTAAAAATTATTTCGAATACATATTCGGATTCCCAATAATATTCTCTACAGCCCTGACCAATATCATCTCATTCCGAGATACTTGGTCCGACACCCATATCTCAACCGGGCTTAATTTCAGCTTAACCGGTCTCCAAAATTTACCAAAAATTCCCAAAATTATCAATTTAATTATTCTCAATAGTTTGGGACATTAAATACTCCATATACCAATTCCTAAAATTTATTCTGGTAATTAATTCTCTCATTTTAAAATTCAGGATGTTACAGTAACTATGTCTTTAATTGTTTGTGGACCCTTGATGCTAGTCCCATGAGCTAACTCATCTAAACTTTTCCATTTCAACAAAAAGTAATGTATGCATCCAATCTAGTAACCCCTTCCATCCGAAAAGATATTTATATAATTATGAAACCCCTCTTTTTAAATCTTATCTTATACCTTTATGAGTTTTTTTTTATGTCATTACAAGATTATGCTTTTATAGTAACATTTAAGATAGTTTATGTTATAATTTAATCCACTCATTTCATATGATTTACAATATTGTTCATTATTTTTGTAATCTTTTGTTTGCCAATCAAATATAATCAATTTTATTTTTTATTGTTGATGAACTTTTTAAAAAACATCGTTTCAATGTTATTATCAATTTCATAACATGGGAATCTCAGTGGTTTATATTATTCTATTATATATTTATTTTAGTTTAACAATGTCTTGTTTGTTCTTCATCATCTTTAAATACGTTTTATATAATATCATTATAATTAATAATCTTTCAAAACATATTTTTATATCATATAAAGATACAATAGAATCATATAAATATTTGAAAGTTCTATGCTAGTTTTTGTTATTCTTGATCAAAATTAATGTCATATTTATTTATTATTGAAATGTTATTTGATTAATGTTACTCTTATCCTTGCTTCATAAAGATTATCTAATTAAGTTTAACAAATTCTTATCAAGATGGTGGAGTTGATCTCTTGCCGAAAATATTTTTACTATGTATAACAGCAAATTATGTATTTATTAAAAAAACTTCGTAGAGCCCTGTAAATTTGATGATAAAAAATGTTTCCGCAGCCGGGATTCGAACTCGAAATTCATCATCAGAATTTACCGAGTGTGCTACTGCAGACATTTGGATATAGATTGCTGGATAAATGTTATATATAAACGACATCTCTGATCCCGTCCTTTACTACATGCTGATCTCTCTTATCGGTTTTACGTTACATATCTACTAGTTTAATAAAATGTCACCGTAAACCATTATTTTTTATTTACTTGAAATTTCTTCTACATATTTGTATATATAAGACAATACTAGTCGCCTTTGTCTGACCTTACTTTCCATCCTATTTTTTTACTTTGTATCATTTTCGTTTTCCATTCTAATAATGCCAAAAAGATAACTAATGGTAGGAAGCAAAACACACCCTCATTTGGTAGGAAAAGAAACTTGAAAACCATGTAGGAAAAAAGAGGATGAAAAAATGGCTAATAAGAAAGTTTTTAACTCTAGTGCTTCGATAAAAATGAACACAGAAAACCCAATGAAAATAAAAATTTCAAATGTAGAAGACGAAGAAAGTTATGTTTTAAAAAAAACAAAAAATCTCAATGCTATTGAAAAGAAGATAAGAAATAAATTTTGTGTTCACAAACTAAATTGCATACCATTATCCCCCTTCAATTTCCAATACTTCTGACTCAATAAAATGAAAGAATCGAAAAAGGAAATTTAGAGTGTAAAAATTGCGTTTGATTTAAAAGAATGTATAAAAATTAGGGGAAGCTAAAAAGAAGAAATTGATGACTAAATAAAAGAGTATTAGGAAACTAATCACCATAATAAAATGAAAAGAAAAAGTGATTTATTAGGGAATACTACATAGAAAACGGTCTGAAACATTAGAATTAGGACAGTAAAATAATGATAATGTAAAAAAAGTTTGTCAAGTCTCCTTAAAATATGATAAATTTTCATAACCAATCATATTTATACCAAATCATTCACATAAAATTAATTTACTTAGAATTTTTCACTAGTTCTTTGTGTAAGATCCTATTTTACTAACTTTATGACATGGTTGACTGCTGCTATGCATATCTTTTGTGTTTTTATCTTTATTTTTTAAGTGATTTAGGCACTACTTTTAACTGTTAGTAATGTGGTGGTCCAGAAGTCATATGACACTGAAATCAAACAACCCCAAGCATCTCAATTGTTTTAAAACGACTCCAAATACGCTACTAGCTTACAAAACTACATTATTATAAAATGGGCCACTTGCTATCGTAACACTTAACATATCGATGGTGTCAGGCGAGAGTGTAACTGAGAAAAGGGCAAATGATTAAACAAATAAAAGATAATAATATTACATCATGAGCTAATTTATTATATCATTAAACCCCATGGTTTTCAAGAACTGTGCTATATTTCTTATTCTCGTGCCTATAATGGTTGTTGTTCTAATAGAGAAGCTTGCTGTTAATTTTTATGATACTTTTAGGCAATCTCTTACTTGTGTCCCTCCAACTAATTAGATCATTAACTAAACATATTGGGGCCTTGTCTTGCTTGCCATACAATGTTGTGCTTGACTCTACTAATCAGGCAGTCATTACTTCAAAACTATGAAATTATTAAGAGTTGAACTACCAAATGTTAACAGATTCACTATTTTACGAAATAAGATTTCACAATTAAAATTTGGAGGAACAAAATTGAAGAATTGGCAAATTTGAGGGACAAAAAGTGTAATTAAGCCAAAAAAGTGTTTTCAAAATAATCTATTTTTATTAAAATACTCCTGATATATAGTAAAAATCAAAACAACATTTGAATTTATTGGAATAACATAATTTTCAAGACATGATAGTAAAAAAGTAAACAGTTTTTATATAAACTTAAGACTATAACCTAATATTTTTATTATTTTCAAAGTAAGTCAACCACAAATTTAAAAAAAAAAAATTTATTATATTTTCATAACCTCAGTGCCTCTTTAAACTTTGTAACTACGTCTTTAATCGTTTGTGGACCCTTGATGCTAGTCCCATGAGCTAACTCATCTAAACTTTTCCATTTCAACAAAAAGTAATGTATGCTTCCAATCTAGTAACCCCTTCCATCCGAAAAGATATTTATATAATTAGTAAACCCCTCTTTTTAAATCTTATCTTATACCTTTATGAGTTTCTTTTTATGTCATTACAATATTATGCTTTTACAGGAACATTTAAGATAGTTTATGTTATAATTTAATACTCTTATTTCATATGATTTACAATATTGTTCATTATTTTTGTAATCTTTTGTTTACCAATCTAATATAATCAATTTCTATTTTTTTATTGTTGATGAACTTTTTAAAAAGCATTGTTTCAATGTTATTATCAATTTCATAACACGGCAATCTCAGTGGTTTATATTATTCTATTATATATTTATTTTAATTTAACAATGTCTTGTTTGTTCTTCATACAATAGAATCATATAAATATTTGAAAGTTCTATGCTAGTTTTTGTTATTCTTGATCAAAATTAATGTCATATTTATTTACTATTGAAATGTTATTTGATTAATGTTACTCTTATCCTTGCTTCATAAAGATTATCCAAATAAGTTTAAATATTTCTTATCAAGATGGTGGAGTTGATCTGTTTCCAAAAATATTTTTACTATGTATAGTAGCAAACTGTGTATCTATTAAAAAAACCTCGTAGAGCCCTGTAAATTTAATGATAAAAAAGGTTTCCGTAGCCCGGATTCGAACCCGGAATTCATCATCAGAATTTACCTGGTGTGCTACTGCAGACATTTGGATATAGATTGCTGGATAAATGTTATATATAAACGACATATCTGATCCCGTCCTTTGCTACTTTCTGATCTCTCTTATCGACTTTACGTTACATATCTACTAGTTTAATAAAATGTCACCATAAACCATTATTTTTTATTTACATCAAATTTCTTCTACATATTTGTATATATAAGACAATACTGGTTGCCTTTGTCTGACCTTACTTTCTATCCTATTTTTTTACTTTGTATCATTTTTGTTTTCCTTTCTAATGAAGTCAAAAAGACAACTAAAGGTAGGAAGCAAAATACACTCTCATTTGATAGGAAAAGAAACTTAAAAACCATGTAGGAAGAAAAGAGTATGAAAAAATGGCTAATAAGAAAGTTTTTAACTCTAGTGCTTCCATAAAAATGAACGAAGAAAACCCAATGAAAATAAAAATTTCAAATGTAGAAGACGAAGAAATTTATGTTTTAAAAAAAACAAAAAATCTTAATGCAGCTGAAAAGAAGATAAGGAATAACTTACATGTTCACAAACTAAATCGCATACCATTATCCCCCTTCAATTTCCAATACTTCTAACTCAATAAAAGGAAACAACCGAAAAAGGAAACTTAGAGTGGAAAAATTGTGTTTGATTTAAAAGAATGTTTAAACATAAGGGGAAGCTAAAAGGAAGAAACTGATGACCTAATAAAAGAGTATTAGCAAACTAATCACCATAATGAAATGAAAAGAGAAAGTGATTTATTAGGGAATACTGCATAGAAAACGGTCTAAAACATTAGAATTAGGACAGTAAAACAATGATAATGAAAATAAAGTTTGTCAAGTCTCTTCAAAATATGATAAATTTTCATAACCAATAATATTTATCACCAAATTATTCACATAAAATTAATTTACTTAGAATTTTTCACTAGTTCTTTGTGTAAGATCCTATTTTACTAATTTTACGACATGGTTGACTTGCGCTATGCATGTCTTTTATGTTTTTATCTTCTTTAAATGATTTTGGCATAGCTTTTAACTGTTAGTCATGTATGTGGACCAGAAGTCATATGACACCGAAATCAAACAACCCCAAGCATCTCAATAGTGTCAAAACGACTCTAAATACGCTAATAGGTTACAAAACTACATTATTATAAAATGGGCCACATGCTACCGTAACACTTAAAATATCGGTGGTGTCGGGCGAGAGTGTAACCGAGAAAAGGGAAAATGATTAAACAAATAAAAGATAACAATATTACATCATGAGCCAATTTATTTTATCATTAAGTTACATTGTTTTCAAGATATGTACTATATTTCTTATTCTCGTGCCTATAATGGTTGTTGTTCTAATAGAGAAGCTTGCTGTTAATTTTTATGATACTTTTGGGCAATCTCTTATTTGTGTCCATCCAACTAATTAGATCATTAACTAAACATATTGGGGCTTGTCTTGCTTGTCATACAAAGTTATGGTTGACTATACTAATCAGGTAGTCATTACTTCAAAACTATGAAATTATTAAGAGTTGAACTACCAAATGTTAATAGATTCACTATTTTAGGGAATAAGATTTCACAATTAAAATTTGGAGGAACAAAATCAAAGAATTTACAAATTTGAGGGACAAAAAGTTTAATTAAGCCAAAAAACTGTTTTCAAAATAATCTATTTTTATTAAATTGCTCTTGATATATAGTAAAAATAAAAACAACATTTGAATTTATTACAATAACATAGTTTTAAAGACATGATAGTTAAAAAGTAAACAGTTTTCATCTAAGCTTAAGACAATAACATAATCTTTTTATTATTTTCAAAGTAAGCAACCACAAATTTGAAAAAAAAATAATTTATTATATTTTCATAACCTCAGTGCCTCTTTAAACTTTGTAACTATGTGTTTAATCATTTGTGGACCCTTGATGCTAGTACCATGAGCTAACTCATCTAAACTTTTCCATTTCTACAAAAAGTAATGTATACATCCAATCTAGTAACCCCTTCCATCCGAAAAGATATTTATATAATCAGTAAACCCCTCTATTTAAATCTTATCTTATGCCTTTATGAGTTTCGTTTTATGTCATTACAATATTATGCTTTTACAGTAACATTTAAGATAGTTTATGTTATAATTTAATCCACTCATTTCATATGATTTACAATATTGTTCATTATTTTTGTAATCTTTTTTTTGCCAATCTAATGTAATCAATTTCTATTTTTTATTGTGGATGAACTTTTTAAAAGAGCATCGTTTCAATCAATTTCATAATATGGCAATCTCAGTGGTTTATATTATTCTATTATATATTTATTTTAGTTTAACAATGTCTTATTTGTTCTTCATCATCTTTAAATATTTTTTATATAATATCATTATAATTAATAATCTTTCAAAACATATTGTTATACCATATAAAGATACAACAGAATCATATAAATATTTGAAAGTTCTATGCTAGTTTTTGTTATTCTTGATCAAAATTAATGTCATATTTATTTATTATTGAAATGTTATTTGATTAATGTTACTCTTATCCTTGCTTCATAAAGATTATCCAATTAAGTTTAACAAATTCTTATCAAGATGGTGGAGTTAATTTGTTGCCGAAAATATTTTTACTATGTATAGTAGCAAACTGTGTATCTATTAAAAAAAGCTTCGTACAGCCCTGTAAATTTGATGATAAAAAAGGTTTCCGCAGCCGGGATTCGAACTCGGAATTCATCATCAGAATTTACCTGGTGTGCTACTGCAGACATTTGGATATAGATTGCTGGATAAATGTTATATATAAACGACATCTTTGATCCCGTCCTTTGCTACTTTCTGATCTCTCTTATCGGCTTTACGTTACATATCTACTAGTTTAATAAAATGTCACCATAAACCATTATTTTTTATTTACATGAAATTTCTTCTACATATTTGTATATATAAGACAATACTAGTTCCCTTTGTCTGACCTTGCTTTCCATCCTATTTTTTTACTTTGTATGATTTTTGTTTTCCTTTCTAATGAAGACAAAAAGACAACTAATGGTAGGAAGCAAAACACACCCTCATTTGATAGGAAAAGAAACTTGAAAACCATGTAGGAAGAAAAGAGGATGAAAAAATGGCTAATAAGAAAGTTTTTAACTCTAGTGCTTCCATAAAAATGAACGAAGGAAACCCATTAAAAATAAAAATTTCAAATATAGAAGATGAAGAAAGTTATGTTTAAAAAAAAACAAAAAATCTCAATGCAACTGAAAAGAAGATAAGAAATAAATTACGTGTTCACAAACTAAATCACATACCATTATCCCCCTTCAATTTCCAATACTTCAGACTCAATAAAAGGAAACAACCGAAAAAGGATACCTAGAGTGGAAAAATTGTGTTTGATTTAAAAGAATGTATAAAAATAAGGGGAAGCTAAAAGGAAGAAACTGATGACCAAATAAAACATTATTAGGAAACTAATCACCATAATGAAATGAAAAGAGAAAGTGATTTATTAGGGAATACTGCACAGAAAGCGGTCTAAAACATTAGAATTAGGACAGTAAAACAATGATAATGTAAATAAAGTTTGTCAAATCTCTTCAAAATATGATAAATTTTCATAACCAATAATATTTATAACCAAATCATTCACATAAAATTAATTTACTTAGAATTTTTCACTAGTTCTTTGTGTAAGATCCTGTTTTACTAATTTTACGACATGGTTGACTTGACTGCTGCTATGCATATCTTTTGTGTTTTTATCTTTATTTTTTAAGTGATTTAGGCACTGCTTTTAACTGTTAGTAATGTGGTGGTCCAGAAGTCATATGACACTGAAATCAAACAACCCCAAGCATCTCAATCGTTTCAAAACGACTCCAAATACGCTACTAGCTTACAAAACTACATTATTATAAAATGGGCCACTTGCTATCGTAACACTTAACATATCGATGGTGTCAGGCGAGAATGTAACAGAGAAAAGGGCAAATGATTAAACAAATAAAAGATAATAATATTACATCATGAGCTAATTTATTATATCATTAAACCCCATGGTTTTCAAGAACTGTGCTATATTTCTTATTCTCGTGCCTATAATGGTTGTTGTTCTAATAGAGAAGCTTGCTGTTAATTTTTATGATACTTTTAGGCAATCTCTTACTTGTGTCCCTCCAACTAATTAGATCATTAACTAAACATATTGGGGCCTTGTCTTGCTTGTCATACAATGTTGTGCTTGACTCTACTAATCAGGCAGTCATTACTTCAAAACTATGAAATTATTAAGAGTTGAACTACCAAATGTTAACAGATTCACTATTTTACGAAATAAGATTTCACAATTAAAATTTGGAGGAACAAAATTGAAGAATTGGCAAATTTGAGGGACAAAAAGTGTAATTAAGCCAAAAAAGTGTTTTCAAAATAATCTATTTTTATTAAAAATGCTCCTTATATATAGTAAAAATCAAAACAACATTTGAATTTATTGGAATAAAATAATTTTCAAGACATGATAGTAAAAAAGTAAACAGTTTTTATATAAACATAAGACTATAACCTAATATTTTTATTATTTTCAAAGTAAGTCAACCACAAATTTGAAAAAAAAAATTTATTATATTTTCATAACCTCAGTGCCTCTTTAAACTTTGTAACTACGTCTTTAATCGTTTCTGGACCCTTGATGCTAGTTCCATGAGCTAACTCATCTAAACTTTTCCATTTCAACAAAAAGTAATGTATGCTTCCAATCTAGTAACCCCTTCTATCCGAAAAGATATTTATATAATTAGTAAACCCCTCTTTTTAAATCTTATCTTATACCTTTATGGGTTTCTTTTTATGTCATTACAATATTATGCTTTTTACAGTAACATTTAAGATAGTTTATGTTATAATTTAATACTCTTATTTCATATGATTTACAATATTGTTCATTATTTTTGTAATCTTTTGTTTACCAATCTAATATAATCAATTTCTATTTTTTTATTGTTGATGAACTTTTTAAAAAGCATTGTTTCAATGTTATTATCAATTTCATAACACGGCAATCTCAGTGGTTTATATTATTCTATTATATATTTATTTTAATTTAACAATGTCTTGTTTGTTCTTCATACAATAGAATCATATAAATATTTGAAAGTTCTATGCTAGTTTTTGTTATTCTTGATCAAAATTAATGTCATATTTATTTACTATTGAAATGTTATTTGATTAATGTTACTCTTATCCTTGCTTCATAAAGATTATCCAAATAAGTTTAAATATTTCTTATCAAGATGGTGGAGTTGATCTGTTTCCAAAAATATTTTTACTATGTATAGTAGCAAACTGTGTATCTATTAAAAAAACCTCGTAGAGCCCTGTAAATTTGATGATAAAAAAGGTTTCCGTAGCCCGAATTCGAACCCGGAATTCATCATCAAAATTTACCTGGTGTGCTACTGCAGACATTTGGATATACATTGCTGGATAAATGTTATATATAAACGACATATCTGATCCCGTCCTTTGCTACTTTCTGATCTCTCGTATCGACTTTACGTTACATATCTACTAGTTTAATAAAATGTCACCATAAACCATTATTTTTTATTTACATGAAATTTCTTCTACATATTTGTATATATAAGACAATACTGGTTGCCTTTGTCTGACCTTACTTTCTATCCTATTTTTTTACTTTGTATCATTTTTGTTTTCCTTTCTAATGAAGTCAAAAAGACAACTAAAGGTAGGAAGCAAAACACACTCTCATTTGATAGGAAAAGAAACTTGAAAACCATGTAGGAAGAAAAGAGTATGAAAAAATGGCTAATAAGAAAGTTTTTAACTCTAGTGCTTCCATAAAAATGAACGAAGAAAACCCAATGAAAATAAAAATTTCAAATGTAGAAGACGAAGAAATTTATGTTTTAAAAAAAACAAAAAATCTTAATGCAGCTGAAAAGAAGATAAGAAATAACTTACATGTTCACAAACTAAATCGCATACCATTATCCCCCTTCAATTTCCAATACTTCTAACTCAATAAAAGGAAACAACCGAAAAAGGAAACTTAGAGTGGAAAAATTGTGTTTGATTTAAAAGAATGTTTAAACATAAGGGGAAGCTAAAAGGAAGAAACTGATGACCTAATAAAAGAGTATTAGGAAACTAATCACCATAATGAAATGAAAAGAGAAAGTGATTTATTAGGGAATACTGCATAGAAAACGGTCTAAAACATTAGAATTAGGACAGTAAAACAATGATAATGAAAATAAAGTTTGTCAAGTCTCTTCAAAATATGATAAATTTTCATAACCAATAATATTTATCACCAAATTATTCACATAAAATTAATTTACTTAGAATTTTTCACTAGTTCTTTGTGTAAGATCCTATTTTACTAATTTTACGACATGGTTGACTTGCGCTATGCATGTCTTTTGTGTTTTTATCTTCTTTAAATGATTTTGGCTTAGCTTTTAACTGTTAGTCATGTATGTGGACCAGAAGTCATATGACACCGAAATCAAACAACCCCAAGCATCTCAATAGTGTCAAAACGACTCTAAATACGCTAATAGCTTACAAAACTACATTATTATAAAATGGGCCACATGCTACCGTAACACTTAAAATATCGGTGGTGTCGGGCGAGAGTGTAACCGAGAAAAGGGAAAATGATTAAACAAATAAAAGATAACAATATTACATCATGAGCCAATTTATTTTATCATTAAGTTACATTGTTTTCAAGATATGTACTATATTTCTTATTCTCGTGCCTATAATGGTTGTTGTTCTAATAGAGAAGCTTGCTGTTAATTTTTATGATACTTTTGGGCAATCTCTTATTTGTGTCCCTCCAACTAATTAGATCATTAACTAAACATATTGGGGACTTGTCTTGCTTGTCATACAAAGTTATGGTTGACTATACTAATCAGGCAGTCATTACTTCAAAACTATGAAATTATTAAGAGTTGAACTACCAAATGTTAATAGATTCACTATTTTAGGGAATAAGATTTCACAATTAAAATTTGGAGGAACAAAATCAAAGAATTTACAAATTTGAGGGACAAAAAGTGTAATTAAGCCAAAAAAGTGTTTTCAAAATAATCTATTTTTATTAAATTGCTCTTGATATATAGTAAAAATAAAAACAACATTTGAATTTATTGCAATAACATAGTTTTAAAGACATGATAGTTAAAAAGTAAACAGTTTTCATCTAAGCTTAAGACAATAACATAATCTTTTTATTATTTTCAAAGTAAGCAACCACAAATTTGAAAAAAAAATAATTTATTATATTTTCATAACCTCAGTGCCTCTTTAAACTTTGTAACTATGTGTTTAATCGTTTGTGGACCCTTGATGCTTGTCCCATGAGCTAACTCATCAAAACTTTTCCATTTCAACAAAAAGTAATGTATACATCCAATCTAGTAACCCCTTCCATCCGAAAAGATATTTATATAATCAGTAAACCCCTCTATTTAAATCTTATCTTATGCCTTTATGAGTTTCGTTTTATGTCATTACAATATTATGCTTTTACAGTAACATTTAAGATAGTTTATGTTATAATTTAATCCACTCATTTCATATGATTTACAATATTGTTCATTATTTTTGAAATCTTTTGTTTGCCAATCTAATGTAATCAATTTCTATTTTTTATTGTGGATGAACTTTTTAAAGAGCATCGTTTCAATCAATTTCATAACATGGCAATCTCAGTGGTTTATATTATTCTATTATATATTTATTTTAGTTTAACAATGTCTTGTTTGTTCTTCATCATCTTTAAATATTTTTTATATAATATCATTATAATTAATAATCTTTCAAAACATATTGTTATACCATATAAAGATACAACAGAATCATATAAATATTTGAAAGTTCTATGCTAGTTTTTGTTATTCTTGATCAAAATTAATGTCATATTTATTTATTACTGAAATGTTATTTGATTAATGTTACTCTTATCCTTGCTTCATAAAGATTATCCAATTAAGTTTAACAAATTCTTATCAAGATGGTGGAGTTAATTTGTTGCCGAAAATATTTTTACTATGTATAGTAGCAAACTGTGTATTTATTAAAAAAAGCTTCGTACAGCCCTGTAAATTTGATGATAAAAAAGGTTTCCGCAGCCGGGATTCGAACTCGGAATTCATCATCAGAATTTACCTGGTGTGCTACTGCGGACATTTGGATATAGATTGCTGGATAAATGTTATATATAAACGACATCTTTATTCCCGTCCTTTGCTACTTTCTGATCTCTCTTATCGGCTTTACGTTACATATCTACTAGTTTAATAAAATGTCACCATAAACCATTATTTTTTATTTACATGAAATTTCTTCTACATATTTGTATATATAAGACAATACTAGTTGCCTTTGTCTGACCTTACTTTCCATCCTATTTTTTTACTTTGTATGATTTTGGTTTTCTTTTCTAATGAAGACAAAAAGACAACTAATGGTAGGAAGCAAAACACACCCTCATTTGATAGGAAAAGAAACTTGAAAACCATGTAGGAAGAAAGGAGGATGAAAAAATGGCTAATAAGAAAGTTTTTAACTCTAGTGCTTCCATAAAAATGAAGGAAGGAAACCCATTAAAAATAAAAATTTCAAATATAGAAGATGAAGAAAGTTATGTTTAAAAAAAACAAAAAATCTCAATGCAACTGAAAAGAAGATAAGAAATAAATTACGTGTTCACAAACTAAATCGCTTACCATAATCCCCCTTCAATTTCCAATACTTCTGACTCAATAAAAGGAAACAACCGAAAAAGGAACCTTAGAGTGGAAAAATTGTGTTTGATTTAAAAGACTGTATAATAATAAGGGGAAGCTAAAAGGAAGAAACTGATGACCTAATAAAAGAGTTTTAGGAAACTAATCACCATAATGAAATGAAAAGAAAAAGTGATTTTTAGGGAATACAGCACAGAAAACGGTCTAAAACATTAGAATTAGGACAGTAAAACAATGATAATGAAAATAAAGTTTGTCAAGTCTCTTCAAAATATGATAAATTTTCATAACCAATAATATTTATAACGAAATCATTCCCATAAAATTAATTTACTTAGAATTTTTCACTAGTTCTTTGTGTAAGATCCTATTTTACTAATTTTATGACATGGTTGACTTGTGCTATGCATATCTTTTGTGTTTTTATCTTCTTTAAATGATTTTGGCATAGCTTTTAACTGTTAGTCATGTGTGTGGTTGAGAAGTCATATGACACCGAAATCAAACAACCCCAAGCATCTCAATAGTGTCAAAACGACTCCAAATACGCTAATAGCTTACAAAACTACATTATTATAAAATAGGCCACTTGCTACCGTAACACTTAACATATCGGTGGTGTCGGGCGAGAGTGTAATCGAGAAAAAGGAAAATGATTAAACAAATAAAAGATAACAATATTACATCATGAGCCAATTTATTATATCATTAAGTTACATTATTTTCAAGATATGTACTATATTTCTTATTCTTGTGCCTATAATGGTTGTTGTTCTAATAGAGAAGCTTGCTGTTAATTTTTATGATACTTTTGGGCAATCTCTTACTTGTGCCCCTCCAACTAATTAGATCATTAACTAAACATATTGGGGCCTTGTCTTGCTTGTCATACAAAGTTGTGGTTGACTCTACTAATCAGGCAGTCATTACTTCAAAACTATGAAATTATTAAGAGTTGAACTACCAAATGTTAACAGTGTCACTATTTAAGGAATAAGATTTCACAATTAAAATTTGGAGGAACAAAATCAAAGAATTGGCAAATTTGAGGGACAAAAAGTGTAATTAAGCCAAAAAAGTGTTTTCAAAATAATCTATTTTTATTAAAATGCTCTTGATATATAGTAAAAATCAAAACAACATTTGAATTTATTGCAATAACATAGTTTTAAAGACATGATAGTAAAAAAGTAAATAGTTTTCATATAAACTTAATACTATAACATAATGTTTTTATTATTTTCAAAGTAAGTCCACCACAAATTTGAAAAAAAAAATTTATTATATTTGCATAACCTCAGTGCCTCTTTAAACTTTGTAACTATGTCTTTAATTGTTTGTGGACCCTTGATGCTAGTCCCATGAGCTAACTCATCTAAACTTTTCCATTTCAACAAAAAGTAATGTATGCATCCAATCTAGTAACCCCTTCCATCCGAAAAGATATTTATATAATTATGAAACCCCTCTTTTTAAATCTGATATTATACCTTTATGAGTTTCTTTTTATGTCATTACAAGATTATGCTTTTATAGTAACATTTAAGATAGTTTATGTTATAATTTAATCCACTCATTTCATATGATTTACAATATTGTTCATTATTTTTGTAATCTTTTGTTTGCCAATCAAATATAATCAATTTTATTTTTTATTGTTGATGAACTTTTTAAAAAACATCGTTTCAATGTTATTATCAATTTCATAACATGGGAATCTCAGTGGTTTATATTATTCTATTATATATTTATTTTAGTTTAACAATGTCTTGTTTGTTCTTCATCATCTTTAAATACTTTTTATATAATATCATTATAATTAATAATCTTTCAAAACATATTTTTATATCATATAAAGATACAATAGAATCATATAAATATTTGAAAGTTCTATGCTAGTTTTTGTTATTCTTGATGAAAATTAATGTCATATTTATTTATTATTGAAATGTTATTTGTTTAATGTTACTCTTATCCTTGCTTCATAAAGATTATCTAATTAAGTTTAACAAATTCTTATCAAGATGGTGGAGTTGATCTCTTGCCGAAAATATTTTTACTATGTATAACAGCAAATTGTGTATTTATTAAAAAAAACTTCGTAGAGCCCTGTAAATTTGATGATAAAAAAGGTTTCCGCAGCCGAGATTCGAACTCGGAATTCATCATCAGAATTTACCTAGTGTGCTACTGCAGACATTTGGATATAGATTGCTGGATAAATGCTATATATAAACGACATCTCTGATCCCGTCCTTTACTACTTGCTGATCTCTCTTATCGGTTTTACGTTACATATCTACTAGTTTAATAAAATGTCACCGTAAACCACTATTTTTTATTTACTTGAAATTTCTTCTACATATTTGTATATATAAGACAATACTAGTTGCCTTTGTCTGACCTTACTTTCAATCCTATTTTTTACTTTGTATCATTTTCGTTTTCCTTTCTAATGAAGACAAAAAGACAACTAATGGTAGGAAGCAAAACACACCCTCATTTGATAGGAAAAGAAACTTGAAAACCATGTAGGAAGAAAAGAGGATGAGAAAATGGCTAATAAGAAAGTTTTTAACTCTAGTGCTTCCATAAAAATGAACGAAGAAAACCCAATGAAAATAAAAATTTCAAATGTAGAAGATGAAGAAAGTTATGTTTTAAAAAATAACAAAAAATCTCAAAGCAACTGAAAAGAAGATAAGAAATAAATTACGTGTTCACAAACTAAATCGTATACCGTTATCCCCCTTCAATTTCCAATACTTCTGACTCAATAAAAGGAAACAACCGAAAAAGGAAACTTAGAGTGGAAAAATTGTGTTTGACATAAAAGACTGTATAAAAATAAAGGGAAGCTAAAAGGAAGAAACTGATGACCTAATAAAAGAGTATTAGGAAACTAATCACCATAATGAAATGAAAAGAGAAAGTGATTTATTAGGGAATACTGCACATAAACGGTCTAAAACATTAGAATTAGGACAGTAAAACAATCATAATGAAAATAAAGTTTGTCAAGTCTATGCAAAATATGATAAATTTTCTTAACCAATAATATTTATAACCAAATCATTCACATAAAATTAATTTACTTAGAATTTTTCACTAGATCTTTGTGTAAGATCCTATTTTACTAATTTTACGACATGGTTGACTTGAGTTATGCATATATTTTATGTTTTTATCTTTATTTTCTAAATGATTTGGGCACCGCTTTTAACTGTTAGTAATGTGTGTGGTCTAGAAGTCATATGACACTGAAATCAAACAACCCCAAGCATCTCAATAGTTTCAAAACGACTCCAAATACGCTAATAGCTTACAAAACTACATTATTGTAAAATAGGCCACTTGCTACCGTAACACTCAACATATCGGGTGTCGGGCGAGAGTGTAACCGAGAAAAGGGCAAATGATTAAACAAATAAAAGATAACAATATTACACCATGAGCCAATTTATTATATCATTCAGTTACATTGTTTTCAAGAAGTGTCCTATATTTCTTATTCTCGTGCCTATAATGATTGTTGTTCTAATAGAGAAGTTTGCTGTTAATTTTTATGATACTTTTGGGTAATCTCTTACTTGTGTCCCTACAACTAATTAGATCATTAACTAAATATATTTGGGCCTTGTCTTGCTTGTCATACAAAGTTGTGTTTGACTCTTCTAATAAGGCAGTCATTACTTTAAAACTATGAAATTATTAAGAGTTGAACTATCAAATGTTAACAGATTCACTATTTTAGGGAATAAGATTTCACAATTAAAATTTGGAGGAACAAAATCAAAGAATTCAAAAATTTGAGGGACAAAAAGTGTAATTAAGCCAAAAAAGTGTTTTCAAAATAATCTATTTTTATTAAAATGCTCTTGATATATAGTAAAAATAAAAACAACATTGGAATTTATTGCAATAACATAGTTTTAAAGACATGATAGTAAAAAAGTAAACAGTTTTCATATAAACTTAAGACTATAACATAATCTTATTATTATTTTCAAAGTAAGTCAACCACAAATTTGAAAAAAAATTAATTTATTATATTTTCATAACCTCAGTGCCTCTTTAAACTTTGTAACTATGTCTTTAATCGTTTGTGGACCCTTAATGCTAGTCCCATGAACTAACTCATCTAAACTTTTTCTTTTCGACAAAAAGTAATGTATACATCCAATCTAGTAACCCCTTCCAACCAAAAAGATATTTATATAATTAGTAAACCCCTCTTTTTAAATCTTATCTTATACCTTTATGAGTTTTTTTTTATGTCATTACAATATTATGCTTTTACAATAACATTTATGATAGTTTATGTTATAATTTAATCCACTCATTTCATATGATTTACAATATTGTTCATTATTTTTGTAATCTTTTGTTTTCCAATCTAATATAATCAAATTCTATTTTTTTATTGTTGATGAACTTTTTAAAAAGCATCGTGGCAATGTTATTATCAATTTCATAACATCGCAATCTCAGTGGGTTATATTATTCTATTATATATTTTTTTCGATTAACAATGTCTTGTTTGTTCTTCATCATCTTTAAATATTTTTTATATAATATCATTATAATTAATAATCTTTCAAAACATATTGTTATCCATTTAAGTTTAACAAATTCTTATCAAGATGGTGGAGTTGATTTGTTGTCAAAAATATTTTTACTATGTATAGCAGCAAACTGTGTATCTATTAAAAAAACTTCGTAGAGCCTTGTAAATTTGATGATAAAAAAGGTTTCCGCAGCCGGGATTCGAACCGGGAATTCATCATCAGAATTTACCTGGTGTGCTACTACGGACATTTGGATATAGATTGCTGGATAAAAGTTATATATAAACGACATCTCTGGTCTCGTCCTTTGCTACTTTCTGATCTCTCTTATCGACTTTACGTTACATATCTACTAGTTTAATAAAATGTCACCATAAACCATTATTTTTTATTTATATGAAATTTCTTCTACATATTTCATATATAAGACAATACTAGTTACCTTTCCATCCTATTTTTTTACTTCGTATTATTTTCGTTTTCCTTTCTAATGAAAACAAAAAGACAATTAATGGTAGGAAGCAAAACACACCCTCATTTGATAGGAAAAGAAACTTGAAAACCATGTAGGAAGAAAAGAGGATGAAAAATGGCTAATAAGAAAGTTTTTAACTCTAGTGCTTGCACAAAAATGTATGTAGAAAACCCCATGAAAATAAAAATTTCAAATTTAGAAGACGAAGAAAGTTATGTTTTAATAAAAATAAAAAACCTCAATGCAACTAAATTGAAGATAAGAAATAAATTACGTGTTCATAAACTAAATCGCATACCATTAACCCCCTTCAATTTCCAATACTTCTGACTAAATAAAAGGAAACCTAGAGTGGAAAAATTGCGTTTGATTTAAAAGAATGTATAAAAATAAGGGAAAGCTCAAAAGAAGAAACCGATAACCAAATAAAAGAGTATTAGCAAACTAATCACCATAAAGAAATGAAAAGAGGAAGTCATTTATTAGGGAATACTGCACAGAAAACGGTCTAAAACATTAGAATAAGGACATTAAACCAATGATAATGTAAATAAAGTTTGTCAGGTCTCCTCAAAATTTGATAAATTTTTATAACAAATAATATTTATAACCAAATCATTCACATAAAATTAATTTACTTGGAATTTTTCACTAGTTCTTTGTGTAAGATCCTATTTTACTAATTTTACGACATGGTTGACTTGTGCTATATATATATTGTGTTTTTATCTTTATTTTTAAATGATTTGGGCACCGCTTTTAACTGTTAGTAATGTGTGTGTTCCAGAAGTCATATGACACCGAAAACAAACAACCCCAAGCATCTCAATAGTTTCAAAACGACTTCAAATACACTAATAGCGTACATAACTACATTATTATAAAATGCGCCACTTGCTACCGTAACACTTAACATATCGGTGGTGCCAGGCGAGAGTGTAATTGAGAAAAGGGTAAATGATTAAACAAATAAAAGATAACAATATTACATCATGAGCCAATTTATTATATCATTAAGTTACATGGTTTTCAAGAACTGTACTATATTTCTTATTCTCGTGCCTATAATGGTTGTTGTTCTAATAGAGAAGCTTGCTGTTAATTTTTATGATACTTTTGGGTAATCTCTTACTTGTGTCCCTCCAACTAATTAGATCATTAACTGAACATATTGGGGCCTTGTCTTGCTTGTCATATAAAGTTGTGGTTGACTCTACTAATCAGGCAGTGATTACTTCAAAACTATGAAATTATTAAGAGTTGAACTACCAAATGTTAACAGATTCACTATTTTAGGGAATAAGATTTCACAATTAAAATTTGGAGGAACAAAATCAAATAATTGGCAAATTTGAGGGACAAAAAGTTTAATTAAGCCAAAAAAGTGTTTTCAAAATAATCTATTTTTATTAAAATGCTCTTGATATAAAGTGTTTTCAAAATAATCTAGTTTTAAAGACATGATAGTAAAAAAGTAAACAGTTTTCATCTAAACTTAAGACTATAACATAATCCTTTTATTATTTTCAAAATAAGTCAAACACAAATTTGAAAAACAATTAATTTATTATATTTTCGTAACCTCAGTGCCTCTTTAAACTTTGTAACTATATCTTTAATCGTTTGTTGGCCCTTGATGCTGGTCCCATGAGCTAACTCACCTAAACTTTTCCTTTTCGACAAAAAGTAATGTATACATCCAATCTAGTAAACCCTTCCATCCGAAAAGATATTTATATAATCGGTAAACGCCTCTTTCTAAATCTTATCTTATACCTTTATAAGTTTCTTTTTATGTCATTACAATATTATGCTTTTACAATAACATTTCAGATAGTTTATGTTATAATTTAATCCACTCATTTCATATGATTTACAATATTGTTCATTATTGTTGTAATCTTTTGTTTGCCAATCTAATATAATCAAATTCTATTTTTTATTGTTGATGAACTTTTTAAAAAGCATCGTTTCAATGTTATTATCAATTTTATAACATGGAAATCTCAGTGGTTTATATTATTCTATTATATATTTATTTTAGTTTAACAATGTATTGTTTGTTCTTCATCATCTTTAAATATTTTTTATATAATATCATTATAATTAATAATCTTTCAAAACATATTGTTATACCATATAAAGATACAATAGAATCATATAAATATTTGAAAGTTCTATGCTAGTTTTTGTTATTCTTGATCAAAATTAATGTGATATTCATTTATTATTGACATGTTATTTGATTAATGTTACTCTTATCCTTGCTTCATAAAGATTATCCATTTAAGTTTAACAAATTCTTATCAAGATGGTGGAGTTGATTTGTTGCCAAAAATATTTTTAGGGAATAATATTTCATAATTAAAATTTGGAGGAACAAAATCAAAGAATTGGCCAATTTGAGGGACAAAAAGTGTAATTAAGCCAAAAAAGTGTTTTCAAAATAATCTATTTTTGTTAAAATGCTCTAGATATATAGTAAAAATCAAAACAACATTTGAATTTATTGCAATAGCATAGTTTTAAAGACACGATAGTAAAAAAGTAAACAGTTTTCATATAAAATTAAGACTATAACATCATATTTTTATTATTTTCAAAGTAAGTCAACCACAAATTTGAAAAGAAAAATAATTTATTATATTTTCATAACCTCAGTGCCTCTTTAAACTTTGTAACTATGTCTTTAATCGTTTGTGGACCCTTAATGCTAGTCCCATGAGCTAACTCATCTAAACTTTTTCTTTTCGACAAAAAGTAATGTATACATCCAATCTAGTAACCCCTTCCAACCAAAAAGATGTTTATATAATTAGTAAACCCCTCTTTTTAAATCTTATCTTATGCCTTTATGAGTTTCTTTTTATGTCATTGCAATATTATGCTTTTACAGTAACATTTAAGATAGTTTATGTTATAATTTAATCCACTCATTTCATATGATTTACAATATTATTCATTATTTTTGTAATCTTTTGTTTTCCAATCTAATATAATCAATTTCTATTTTTTTATTGTTGATGAACTTTTTAAAAAGCATCGTTTCAATGTTATTATCAATTTCATCACATGGCAATCTCAGTGGTTTATATTATTCTATTATATATTTATTTTCAATTAACAATGCATTGTTTGTTCTTCATCATCTTTAAATATTTTTTATATAATATCATTATAATTAATAATCTTTCAAAACATATTGTTATACCATATAAAGATAAAATAGAATCATATGAATATTTGAAAGTTGTAGCTAGTTTTTGTTATTCTTGATCAAAATTAATGTGATATTTATTTATTATTGACATGTTATTTGATTAATGTTACTCTTATCCTTGCTTCATAAAGATTATCCATTTAAGTTTAACAAATTCTTATCAAGATGGTGGAGTTGATTTGTTGCCAAAAATATTTTTACTATGTATAGCAGCAAACTGTGTGTCTATTAAAAAAACTTCGTAGAGCCTTTTAAATTTGATGATAAAAAAGGTTTCCGCAGCCGGGATTCGAACCCGCAATTCCTCATCAGAATTTACCTGGTGTGCTACTGCGGACATTTGGATATAGATTGCTGGATAAAAGTTATATATAAACGACATCTCTGATCCCGTCCTTTGCTACTTTCTGATTTCTCTTATCGGCTTTACGTTACATATCTACTAGTTTAATAAAATATCACCATAAACCATTATTTTATATTTATATGAAATTTCTTCTACATATTTGTATATATAAGACAATACTAGTTGCCTTTGTCTGACCTTACTTTCCATCCTATTTTTTTAATTTGTATCATTTTTTTCTTTCTAATGAAGACAAAAAGACAACTAATGGTAGGAAGCAAAACACACCCTCATTTGATAGGAAAAGAAACTTGAAAACCATGTAGGAAGAAAAGAGGATGAAAAAATGGCTAATAAGAAAGTTTTTAACTCTAGTGCTTCCATAAAAATGAACGAAGAAAACCCAATGAAAATAAAAATGTCAATTGTAAAAGATGAAGAAAGTTATATTTTAAAAAAAACAAAAAATCTCAATGCAACTGAAAAGAAGATAAGAAATAAATTACGTGTTCACAAACTAAATCGCATACCATTATCCCCCTTCAATTTCCAATACTTCTGACTCAATAAAAGGAAACAACCGAAAAAGGAAACTTAGAGTGGAAAAATTGTGTTTGATTTAAAAGACTGTATAAAAATAAGGGGAAGCTAAAAGGAAGAAACTGATGACCTAATAAAAGAGTATTAGGAAACTAAACACCATAATGAAATGAAAAGAGAAAGTGATTTATTAGGGAATACTGCACAGAAAACGGTCTAAAACATTAGAATTAGGACAGTAAAATAATCATAATGAAAATAAAGTTTGTCAAGTCTCTGCAAAATATGATAAATTTTCATAACCAATAATATTTATAACCAAATCATTCACATAAAAGTAATTTTCTTAGAATTTTTCACTAGTTCTTTGTGTTAGATCCTATTTTACTAATTTTACGACATGGTTGACTTGAGTTATGCATATCTTTTGGGTTTTTATCTTTATTTTTTAAATGATTTGGGCACCACTTTTAACTGTTAGTAATGTGTGTGGTCTAGAAGTCATATGACACCGAAATCAAACAACCCCAAGCATCTCAATAGTTTTAAAACGACTCCAAATACGCTAATAGCTTACAAAACTACATTATTATAAAATAGGCCACTTGTTACCGTAACAATTAACATATCGGTGGTGTCGGGCGAGAGTGTAACCGAGAAAAGGGAAAATGATTAAATAAATAAAAGATAACAATATTACACCATAAGCCAATTTATTATATCATTTAGTTACATTGTTTTCAAGAACTGTCCTATATTTCTTATTCGCGTGCCTATAATGATTGTTGTTCTAATAGAGAAGTTTGCTGTTAATTTTTATGATACTTTTGGACAATGTCTTACTTGTGTCCCTCCAACTAATTAGATCATTAACTACACATATTGGGGCCTTGTCTTGCTTGTCATACAAAGTTGTGTTTGACTCTACTAATCAGGCAGTCATTACTTCAAAACTATGAAATTATTAAGAGTTGAACTATCAAATGTTAACAGATTCACTATTTTAGGGAATAAGATTTCACAATTAAAATTTGGAGGAACAAAATCAAAGAATTCAAAAATTTGTGGGACAAAAAGTGTAATTAAGCCAAAAAAGTGTTTTCAAAATAATCTATTTTTATTAAAATGCTCTTGATATATAGTAAAAATAAAAACAACATTGGAATTTATTGCAATAACATAGTTTTAAAGACATGATAGTAAAAAAGTAAACAGTTTTCATATAAACTTAAGACTATAACATAATCTTATTATTATTTTCAAAATAAGTCAACCACAAATTTGAAAAAAAATTAGTTTATTATATTTTCATAACCTCAGTGCCTCTTTAAACTTTGTAACTATGTCTTTAATCATTTGTGGACCCTTAATGCTAGTCCCATGAGCTAACTCATCTAAACTTTTTCTTTTCGACAAAAAGTAATGTATACATCCAATATAGTAACCCCTTCCAACCAAAAAGATATTTATATAATTAGTAAACCCCTCTTTTTAAATCTTATCTTATACCTTTATGAGTTTCTTTTTATGTCATTACAATATTATGCTTTCACAATAACATTTATGATAGTTTATGTTATAATATAATCCACTCATTTCATATGATTTACAATATTGTTCATTATTTTTATAATCTTTTGTTTTCCAATCTAATCTAATCAAATTCTATTTTTTTATTGTTGATGAACATTTTAAAAAGCATCGTGGCAATGTTATTATCAATTTCATAACATGGCAATCTCAGTGGGTTATATTATTCTATTATATATTTTTTTCGATTAACAATGTCTTGTTTGTTCTTCATCATCTTTAAATATTTTTTATATAATATCATTATAATTAATAATCTTTCAAAACATATTGTTATCCATTTAAGTTTAACAAATTCTTATCAAGATGGTGGAGTTGATTTGTTGCCAAAAATATCTTTACTATGTATAGCAGCAAACTATGTATCTATTAAAAAAACTTCGTAGAGCCTTGTAAATTTGATGATAAAAAAGGTTTCTGCAGCCGGGATTCGAACCCGGAATTCATCATCAAAATTTACCTGGTGTGCTACTGCGGACATTTGGATATAGATTGCTGGATAAAAGTTATATATAAACGGCATCTCTGATCCCGTCCTTTGCTACTTTCTGATCTCTCTTATCGGCTTTACGTTACATATCTACTAGTTTAATAAAATGTCACCATAAACCATTATTTTTTATTTATATGAAATTTCTTCTACATATTTCATATATAAGACAATACTAGTTACCTTTCCATCCTATTTTTTTACTTCGTATTATTTTCGTTTTCCTTTCTAATGAAAACAAAAAGACAATTAATGGTAGGAAGCAAAACACACCCTCATTTGATAAGAAAAGAAAGTTGAAAACCATGTAGGAAGAAAAGAGGATGAAAAAATGGCTAATAAAAAAGTTTTTAACTCTAGTGCTTGCACAAAAATGTATGTAGAAAACCCCATGAAAATAAAAATTTCAAATTTAGAAGACGAAGAAAGTTATGTTTTAATAAAAATAAAAAACCTCAATGCAACTAAATTGAAGATAAGAAATAAATTACGTGTTCATAAACTAAATCCCATACCATTAACCCCCTTCAATTTCCAATACTTCTGACTCAATAAAAGGAAACCTAGAGTGGAAAAATTGTGTTTGATTTAAAAGAATGTATAAAAATAAGGGAAAGCTCAAAAGAAGAAACCGATAACCAAATAAAAGAGTATTAGCAAACTAATCACCATAAAGAAATGAAAAGAGGAAGTCATTTATTAGGGAATACTGCACAGAAAACGGTCAAAAACATTAGAATAAGGACATTAAACCAATGATAATGTAAATAAAGTTTGTCAGGTCTCCTCAAAATTTGATAAATTTTCATAACAAATAATATTTATAACCAAATCATTCACATAAAATTAATTTACATAGAATTTTTCACTAGTTCTTTGTGTAAGATCCTATTTTACTAATTTTACGACATGGTTGACTTGTGCTATATATATATATATTGTGTTTTTATCTTTATTTTTAAATGATTTGGGCACCGCTTTTAACTGTTAGTAATGTGTGTGTTCCAGAAGTCATATGACACCGAAATCAAACAACCCCAAGCATCTCAATAGTTTCAAAACGACTTCAAATACACTAATAGCTTACATAACTACATTATTATAAAATGCGCCACTTTCTACCGTAACACTTAACATATCGGTGGTGCTAAGCGAGAGTGTAATTGAGAAAAGGGTAAATGATTAAACAAATAAAAGATAACAATATTACATCATGAGCGAATTTATTATATCATTAAGTTACATGGTTTTCAAGAACTGTACTATATTTCTTATTCTCGTGCCTATAATGGTTGTTCTTCTAATAGAGAAGCTTGCTCTTAATTTTTATGATACTTTTGGGAAATCTCTTACTTGTATCCTTCCAACTAATTAGATCATTAACTAAACATATTGGGGCCTTGTGTTGCTTGTCATACAAAGTTGTGTTGACTCTACTAATCAGGCAGTCATTACTTCAAAACTATGAAATTATTAAGAGTTGAACTACCAAATGTTAACAGATTCACTATTTTAGGGAATAAGATATCACAATTAAAATTTGGAGGAGAAAAATCAAAGAATTGACAAATTTGAGGGATAAAAAGTCTAATTAAGCCAAAAAAGTATTTTCAAAATAATCTATTTTTATTAAAATGCTCTTGATATATAATCAAAATCAAAACAACATTTGAATTTATTGCAATAACATAGTTTGAAAGACATGATAGTAAAAAAGTAAACAGTTTTCATATAAACTTAAGACTATAACATAATATTTTTATTTATTTTCAAAGTAAGTCAACCACAAATTTGAAAAAAAAAATTTATTATATTTTCATAACCTTAGTGCCTCTTTAAACTTTGTAACTATGTCTTTAATCATTTGTTGACCCTTCATGCTAGTCTCATGAGCTAACTCATCTAAACTTTTCCTTTTTAATAAAAGGTAATGTATACATCCAATCTAGTAGCCCCTTCCATCTGTAAAGATATTTATATAATTAGTAAACCCCTCTTTTTAAATCTTATCTTATGCCTTTATGAGTTTCTTTTTATTGCATTACAATATTATGCTTTTACAGTAACATTTAAGATAGTTTATGTTATAATTTAATCCACTCATTTCATATGATTTAAAATATTGTTCATTATTTTTGTAATCTTTTGTTTTCCAATCTAATATAATCAATTTCTATTTTTTTTATTGTTGATGAACTTTTTAAAAAGCATCATTTCAATGTTATTATCAATTTCATAACATGGCAATCTCAGTGGTTTATATTATTCTATTATATATTTATTTTAGTTTAACAATATCTTGTTTGTTCTTTATCATCTTTAAATATTTTTATATAATATCATTATAATTAATAATCTTTCAAAACATATTGTTATACCATATGAAGATACAATAGAATAATATTAATATTTGAAAGTTCTATGCTAGTTTTTGTTATTCTTGATCAAAATTAATGTCATACTTATTTATTATTGAAATGTTATTTGATTAATGTTACTCTTATCCTTGCTTCATAAAGATTATCCAATTAAGTTTAACAAATTCTTATCAACATGGTGGAGTTGATTTGTTGCCGAAAATATTTTTACTATGTATAACAGCAAATTGTGTATCTATTAAAAAAAACTTCGTAGAGCCCTGTAAATTTGATGATAAAAAAGGTTTCCATAGTTGGGATTCAAACCCAGAATACATCATTAGAATTTACCTAGTGTGCTACTACGAACATTTGGATATAGATTGCTGGATAAATGTTATATATAAACGACATCTCTGATCCTGTCCTTTGCTACTTTCTGATATCTCTTATCGGCTTTACGTTACATATCTACTAGTTTAATAAAATGTCACTGTAAACCATTATTTTTTATTTACATGAAATTTCTCCTACATATTTGTATATATAAGACAATACTAGTTGCCTTTGTCTGACCTTATTACTTTCCATCCTATTTTTTTACTTTGTATCATTTTCGTTTTCCATTCTAATGAAGACAAAAAGACAACTAATTGTAGGAAGCAAAACACACCCTCATTTGATAGGAAAAGAAACTTGAAAACCATGTAGGAAGAAAAGAGGATGAAAAAATGGCTAATAAGAAAGTTTTTAACTCTAGTGCTTCCATAAAAATGAACGAAGAAAACCCAATGAAAATAAAAATGTCAAATGTAAAAGATGAAGAAAGTTATGTTTTAAAAAAAACAAAAAATCTCAATGCAACTGAAAAGAAGATAAGAAATAAATTACGTGTTCACAAACTAAATCGCATACCATTATCCCCCTTCAATTTCCAATACTTCTGACTCAATAAAAGGAAACAACCGAAAAAGGAAACTTAGAGTGGAAAAATTGTGTTTGATTTAAAAGAATGTAGAAAAATAAGGGGAAGCTAAAAGGAAGAAACTGATGACCAAATAAAAGAATATTAGGAAACTAATCACCATAATCAAATGAAAAGAGAAAGTGATTTATTAGGGAATACTGCACAGAAAACGGTCTAAAACATTTGAATTAGGAGAGTAAAACAATGATAATGTAAATAAAGTTTGTCAAGTCTCTTCGAAATATGATAAATTTTCATAACCAATAATATTTATAACCAAATCATTCACATAAAATTAATTTACTTAGAATTTTTCACTAGTTCTTTTTGTAAGATCCTATTTTACTAATTTACTTAGAATTTTTCACTAGTTCTTTGTGTATGATCCTATTTTAATAATATTTATAACCATATCTTTTCTGTTTTTATCTTTATTTTTTAAATGATTTTGGCACAGCTTTTAACTGTTAGTAATGTGTGTGGTCTAGAAGTCATATGACACCGAAAACAAACAACCCCAAGCATCTCAATAGTTTTAAAACGACTCTAAATACAGTAATAGCTTACAAAACTACATTATTATAAAACGGGCCACTTGCTACCGTAACACTTAACATATCGGTGGTGCCAGGTGATAGTGTAATTGAAAAAATGGTAAATGATTAAACAAATAAAAGATAACAATATTACATCATGAGCCAATTTATTATATCATTAAGTTACATGGTTTTCAAGAACAGTACTATATTTCTTATTCTCGTGCCTATAATGGTTGTTGTTCTAATAGAGAAGTTTGCTGTTAATTTTTATGATACTTTTGGTCAATCTCTTACTTGTGTCCCTCCAACTAATTAGATCATTAACTAAACATATTGGGGCCTTATCTTGCTTGTCATACAAAGTTGTGTTTGACTCTACTAATCAGGCAGTCATTACTTTAAAACTATGAAATTATTAAGAGTTGAACTACCAAATGTTAACAGTTTCACTATTTTAGGGATTAAGATTTCACAATTGAAATTTGGAGGAGAAAGATCAAAGAATTGACAAATTTGAGGGCTAAAAAGTCTAATTAAGCCAAAAAAGTGTTTTCAAAATAATTTATTTTTATTAAAATGCTCTTGATATATAATCAAAATCAAAACAACATTTGAATTTATTGCAATAACATAGTGTGAAAGACATGATAGTAAAAAAGTAAACAGTTTTCATATAAACTTAAGACTATAACATAATCTTTTTATTATTTTCAAAGTAAGTCAACCACAAATTTGAATAAAAAATAATTTATTATATTTTCATAACCTCGATGCCTCTTTAAACTTTGTAACTATGTCTTTAATCGTTTGTGGACCCTTGATGCTGGTCCCATGAGCTAACTCATCTAAACTTTTCTATTTCAACAAAAAGTAATGTATACATCCAATCTAGTAACCTTTTCCATCCGAAAAGATATTTATATAATCAGTAAACCCCTCTTTTTAAATCTTATCTTATACCTTTATGAGTTTCTTTTTATGTCATTACAATATTATGCTTTTACAGTATCATTTAAGATAGTTTATGTTATAATTTAATCCACTCATTTCATATGATTTACAATATTGTTCATTATTTTTGTAATCTTTTGTTTTCCAATCTAATATAATCAATTTCTATTTTTTGTTATTATGAACTTTTTAAGAAGCATCGTTTCAATGTTATTATCAATTTCATCACATGGCAATCTCAGTGGTTTATATTATTCTATTATATATTTATTTTCGATTAACAATGTCTTGTTTGTTCTTCATCATCGTTAAATTCTTTTTCTATAATATCATTATAATTAATAATCTTTCAAAACATATTGTTATACCATATAAAGATACAATAGAATCATATAAATATTTGAAAGTTCTATGCTAGTTTTTGTTATTCTTGATCAAAATTAATGTGATATTCATTTATTATTGAAATGTTATTTGATTAATGTTACTTTTATCCTTGCTTCATAAAGATTATCCAATTAAGTTTAACAAATTCTTATCAACATGGTGGAGTTGATTTGTTGCCGAAAATATTTTTACTATGTATAACAGCAAATTGTGTATCTATTAAAAAAAACTTCGTAGAGCCCTGTAAATTTGATGATAAAAAAGGTTTCCGTAGTTGGGATTCAAACCCAGAATACATCATTAGAATTTACCTAGTGTGCTACTACGAACATTTGGATATAGATTGCTGGATAAATGTTATATATAAACGACATCTCTGATCCTGTCCTTTGCTACTTTCTGATATCTCTTATCGGCTTTACGTTACATATCTACTAGTTTAATAAAATGTCACTGTAAACCATTATTTTTTATTTACATGAAATTTCTCCTACATATTTGTATATATAAGACAATACTAGTTGCCTTTGTCTGACCTTATTACTTTCCATCCTATTTTTTTACTTTGTATCATTTTCGTTTTCCATTCTAATGAAGACAAAAAGACAACTAATTGTAGGAAGCAAAACACACCCTCATTTGATAGGAAAAGAAACTTGAAAACCATGTAGGAAGAAAAGAGGATGAAAAAATGGCTAATAAGAAAGTTTTTAACTCTAGTGCTTCCATAAAAATGAACGAAGAAAACCCAATGAAAATAAAAATGTCAAATGTAAAAGATGAAGAAAGTTATGTTTTAAAAAAAACAAAAAATCTCAATGCAACTGAAAAGAAGATAAGAAATAAATTACGTGTTCACAAACTAAATCGCATACCATTATCCCCCTTCAATTTCCAATACTTCTGACTCAATAAAAGGAAACAACCGAAAAAGGAAACTTAGAGTGGAAAAATTGTGTTTGATTTAAAAGAATGTAGAAAAATAAGGGGAAGCTAAAAGGAAGAAACTGATGACCAAATAAAAGAATATTAGGAAACTAATCACCATAATCAAATGAAAAGAGAAAGTGATTTATTAGGGAATACTGCACAGAAAACGGTCTAAAACATTTGAATTAGGAGAGTAAAACAATGATAATGTAAATAAAGTTTGTCAAGTCTCTTCGAAATATGATAAATTTTCATAACCAATAATATTTATAACCAAATCATTCACATAAAATTAATTTACTTAGAATTTTTCACTAGTTCTTTTTGTAAGATCCTATTTTACTAATTTACTTAGAATTTTTCACTAGTTCTTTGTGTATGATCCTATTTTAATAATATTTATAACCATATCTTTTCTGTTTTTATCTTTATTTTTTAAATGATTTTGGCACAGCTTTTAACTGTTAGTAATGTGTGTGGTCTAGAAGTCATATGACACCGAAAACAAACAACCCCAAGCATCTCAATATTTTTAAAACGACTCTAAATACAGTAATAGCTTACAAAACTACATTATTATAAAACGGGCCACTTGCTACCGTAACACTTAACATATCGGTGGTGCCAGGTGATAGTGTAATTGAAAAAATGGTAAATGATTAAACAAATAAAAGATAACAATATTACATCATGAGCCAATTTATTATATCATTAAGTTACATGGTTTTCAAGAACAGTACTATATTTCTTATTCTCGTGCCTATAATGGTTGTTGTTCTAATAGAGAAGTTTGCTGTTAATTTTTATGATACTTTTGGTCAATCTCTTACTTGTGTCCCTCCAATTAATTAGATCATTAACTAAACATATTGGGGCCTTGTCTTGCTTGTCATACAAAGTTGTGTTTGACTCTACTAATCAGGCAGTCATTACTTTAAAACTATGAAATTATTAAGAGTTGAACTACCAAATGTTAACAGTTTCACTATTTTAGGGATTAAGATTTCACAATTGAAATTTGGAGGAGAAAGATCAAAGAATTGACAAATTTGAGGGCTAAAAAGTCTAATTAAGCCAAAAAAGTGTTTTCAAAATAATCTATTTTTATTAAAATGCTCTTGATATATAATCAAAATCAAAACAACATTTGAATTTATTGCAATAACATAGTGTGAAAGACATGATAGTAAAAAAGTAAACAGTTTTCATATAAACTTAAGACTATAACATAATCTTTTTATTATTTTCAAAGTAAGTCAACCACAAATTTGAATAAAAAATAATTTATTATATTTTCATAACCTCGATGCCTCTTTAAACTTTGTAACTATGTCTTTAATCGTTTGTGGACCCTTGATGCTGGTCCCATGAGCTAACTCATCTAAACTTTTCTATTTCAACAAAAAGTAATGTATACATCCAATCTAGTAACCTTTTCCATCCGAAAAGATATTTATATAATCAGTAAACCCCTCTTTTTAAATCTTATCTTATACCTTTATGAGTTTCTTTTTATGTCATTACAATATTATGCTTTTACAGTATCATTTAAGATAGTTTATGTTATAATTTAATCCACTCATTTCATATGATTTACAATATTGTTCATTATTTTTGTAATCTTTTGTTTTCCAATCTAATATAATCAATTTCTATTTTTTGTTATTATGAACTTTTTAAGAAGCATCGTTTCAATGTTATTATCAATTTCATCACATGGCAATCTCAGTGGTTTATATTATTCTATTATATATTTATTTTCGATTAACAATGTCTTGTTTGTTCTTCATCATCGTTAAATTCTTTTTCTATAATATCATTATAATTAATAATCTTTCAAAACATATTGTTATACCATATAAAGATACAATAGAATCATATAAATATTTGAAAGTTCTATGCTAGTTTTTGTTATTCTTGATCAAAATTAATGTGATATTCATTTATTATTGAAATGTTATTTGATTAATGTTACTTTTATCCTTGCTTCATAAACATTATCCAATTAAGTTTAACAAATTCTTATCAAGATGGTGGATTTGATTTGTTGCCGAAAATATTTTTACTATGTATAGCAGCAAACTGTGTATCTATTAAAAAAAACTTCATAGAGTCCTGTAAATTTGATGATAAAAAAGGTTTCCACAGACGGGATTCGAACCCGGAATTCATCATCAGAATTTCCCTGGTGTGCTACGGCGGACATTTGGATATAGATTGCTGGATAAATGTTATAAATAAACGACATCTCTGATCCCGTCCTTTGCTACTTTCTGATCTCTCTTATCGGCTTTATGTTACATATCTACTAGTTTAATAAAATGTCACCATAAACCATTATTTTTTATTTACTTGAAATTTCTTCTACATATTTGTATATATAAGACAATACTAGTTGCCTTTGTCTGACCTTACTTTCCATCCTATTTTTTACTTTGTATCATTTTTGTTTTCCTTTCTAATGAAGACAAAAAGACAACTAATGGTAGGAAGCAAAACACACCCTCATTTGATAGGAAAAGAAACTTGAAAACCATGTAGGAAGAAAAGAGGATGAGAAAATGGCTAATAAGAAAGTTTTTAACTCTAGTGCTTCCATAAAAATGAACGAAGAAAACCCAATGAAAATAAAAATTTCAAATGTAGAAGACGAAGAAAGTTATGTTTTAAAAAATAACAAAAAATCTCAAAGCAACTGAAAAGAAGATAAGAAATAAATTACGTGTTCACAAACTAAATCGCATACCGTTATCCCCCTTCAATTTCCAATACTTCTGACTCAATAAAAGGAAACAACCGAAAAAGGAAACTTAGAGTGGAAAAATTGTGTTTGACATAAAAGACTGTATAAAAGTAAAGGGAAGCTAAAAGGAAGAAACTGATGACCTAATAAAAGAGTATTAGGAAACTAATCACCATAATGAAATGAAAAGAGAAAGTGATTTATTAGGGAATACTGCACAGAAAACGGTCTAAAACATTAGAATTAGGACAGTAAAACAATCATAATGAAAATAAAGTTTGTCAAGTCTCTGTAAAATATGATAAATTTTCATAACCAATAATATTTATAACCAAATTATTCACATAAAATTAATTTACTTAGAATTTTTCACTAGATCTTTGTGTAAGATCCTATTTTACTAATTTTACGACATGGTTGACTTGAGTTATGCATATCTTTTATGTTTTTATCTTTATTTTCTAAATGATTTGGGCACTGCTTTTAACTGTTAGTAATGTGTGTGGTCTAGAAGTCATATGACACTGAAATCAAACAACCCCAAGCATCTCAATAGTTTCAAAACGACTCCAAATACGCTAATAGCTTACAAAACTACATTATTGTAAAATAGGCCACTTGCTACCGTAACACTTAACATAACGGGTGTCGGGCGAGAGTGTAACCGAGAAAAGGGCAAATGATTAAACAAATAAAAGACATCAATATTACACCATGAGCCAATTTATTATATCATTCAGTTACATTGTTTTCAAGAACTGTCCTATATTTCTTATTCTCGTGCCTATAATGATTGTTGTTCTAATAGAGAGGTTTGCTGTTAATTTTTATGATACTTTTGGGTAATCTCTTACTTGTGTCCCTCCAACTAATTAGATCATTAACTAAACATATTTGGGCCTTGTCTTGCTTGTCATACAAAGTTGTGTTTGACTCTTCTAATAAGGCAGTCATTACTTCAAAACTATGAAATTATTAAGAGTTGAACTATCAAATGTTAACAGATTCACTATTTTAGGGAATAAGATTTTACAATTAAAATTTGGAGGAACAAAATCAAAGAATTGGAAAATTTGAGGGACAAAAAGTGTAATTAAGCCAAAAAAGTGTTTTCAAAATAGTCTATTTTTATTAAAATGCTCTTGATATATAGTAAAAATAAAAACAACATTTGAATTTATTGCAATAACATAGTTTTAAAGACATGATAGTAAAAAAGTAAATAGTTTTCATATAAACTTAAGACTATAACATAATCTTCTTATTATTTTCAAAGTAAGTCAACCACAAATTTGAAAAAAAAATAATTTATTATATTTTCATAACCTCAGTGCCTCTTTAAACTTTGTAACTATGTCTTTAATCGTTTGTGGACCCTTGATGCTAGTCCCATGAGCTAACTCATCTAAACTTTTCCTTTTCGACAAAAAGTAATGTATACATCCAATCTAGTAACCCCTTCCATCCGAAAGATATTTATATAATCAGTAAACCCCTCTTTTTAAATCTTATCTTATACCTTTATAAGTTTTTTTTTATGTCATTACAATATTATGCTTTTACAGTAACATTTAAGATAGTTTATGTTATAATTTAATCCACTCATTTCATATGATTTACAATATTGTTCTTATTTTTGTAATCTTTTGTTTGCCAATCTTATATAATCAATTTCTATTTTTTTATTGTTGATGAACTTTTTAAAAAGCATCATTTTAATGTTATTATCAATTTCATAACATGGCAATCTCATTGGTTTATATTAGTCTATTATATATTTATTTTAGTGTAACATTGTCTTGTTTGTTCTTCATCATCTTTAAATATTTTTTATATAATATCATTATAATTAATAATCTTTCAAAACATATTGTTATACCATATAAAGATACAATAGAAACATATAAATATTTGAAAGTTCTATGCTAGTTTTTGTTATTCTTGATCAAAATTAATGTGATATTCATTTATTATTGAAATGTTATTTGATTAATGTTACTCTTATCCTTGCTTCATAAAGTTATGTTTTAAAAAATAACAAAAAATCTCAATGCAAATGAAAAGAAGATAAGAAATAAATTACGTGTTCACAAACTAAATCGCATACCGTTATCCCCCTTCAATTTCCAATACTTCTGACTCAATAAAAGGAAACAACCAAAAAAGGAAACTTAGAGTGGAAAAATTGTGTTTGATTTAAAAGACTGTATAAAAATAAAGGGAAGCTAAAAGGAAGAAACTGATGACCTAATAAAAGAGTATTAGGAAACTAATCACCATAATGAAATGAAAATAGAAAGTGATTGATTAGGGAATACTGCACAGAAAACGGTCTAAAACATTAGATTAGGACAGTAAAACAATGATAATGAAAATAAAGTTTGTCAAGTCTCTTCAAAATATGATAAATTTTTATAACCAATAATATTTATAACCAAATCATTCACATAAAATTAATTTACTTAGAACTTTTCACTAGTTCTTTGTTTAAGATCCTATTTTACTAATTTTACGACATGGTTGACTTGTGCTATGCATATCTTTTGTGTTTTTATCTTCTTTAAATGATTTTGGCATGACTTTTAACTGTTAGTCATGTGTGTGGTCCAGAAGTCATATGACACCGAAATCAAACAACCCCAAGCATCTCAATAGTGTCAAAACGACTCCAAATACGCTAATAGCTTTTAAAACTACATTATTATAAAATGGGCCACTTGCTACCGTAACACTTAACATATCGGTAGTGTCGAGCGAGAGTGTAATTGAAAAAATGGTAAATGATTAAACAAATAAAAGATAACAATATTACATCATGAGCCAATTTATTACATCATTAAGTTACATGGTTTTCAAGATATGTACTATATTTCTTACTCTCGTGCCTATAATGGTTGTTGTTCTAATAGAGAAGCTTGCTATTAATTTTTATGATACTTTTGGGTAATCTCTTACTTGTGTCCCTCCAACTAATTAGATCATTAACTGAACATATTGGGGCCTTGTCTTGCTTGTCATACAAAGTTGTGGTTGACTCTACTAATCAGGCAGTGATTACTTCAAAACTATGAAATTATTAAGAGTTGAACTACCAAATGTTAACAGATTCACTATTTTAGGGAATAAGATTTCACAATTAAAATTTGGAGGAACAAAATCAAAGAATTGGCAAATTTGAGGGACAAAAAGTTTAATTAAGCCAAAAAAGTGTTTTCAAAATAATCTATTTTTATTAAAATGCTCTTGATATATAGTAAAAATAAAAACAACATTTGAATTTATTGCAATAACATAGTTTTAAAGACATGATAGTAAAAAAGTAAACAATTTTCATCTAAACTTAAGACTATAACATAATCCTTTTATTATTTTCAAAATAAGTCAAACACAAATTTGAAAAACAATTAATTTATTATATTTTCGTAACCTCAGTGCCTCTCTAAACTTTGTAACTATATCTTTAATCGTTTGTTGACCCTTGATGCTGGTCCCATGAGCTAACTCATATAAACTTTTCCTTTTCGACAAAAAGTAATGTATACATCCAATCTAGTAAACCCTTCCATCCGAAAAGATATTTATATAATTAGTAAACCCCTCTTTTTAAATCTTATCTTATACCTTTATGAGTTTCTTTTTATGTCATTACAATATTATGCTTTTACAATAACATTTCAGATAGTTTATGTTATAATTTAATCCACTCATTTCATATGATTTACAATATTGTTCATTATTTTTGTAATCTATTGTTTGCCAATCTAATATAATCAAATTCTATTTTTTTATTGTTGATGAACTTTTTAAAAAGCATCGTTTCAATGTTATTATCAATTTTATAACATGGAAATCTCAGTGGTTTATATTATTCTATTATATATTTATTTTAGTTTAACAATGTATTGTTTGTTCTTCATCATCTTTAAATATTTTTATATAATATCATTATAATTAATAATCTTTCAAAACATATTGTTATACCATATAAAGATACAATAGAATCATATAAATATTTGAAAGTTCTATGCTAGTTTTTGTTATTCTTGATCAAAATTAATGTGATATTCATTTATTATTGAAATGTTATTTGATTAATGTTACTCTTATCCTTGCTTCATAAAGATTATCCAATTAAGTTTAACAAATTCTTATCAAGATGGTGGATTTGATTTGTTGCCGAAATATTTTTACTATGTATAGCAGCAAATTGTGTATCTATTAAAAAAAAACTTCGTAGAGTCCTGTAAATTTGATGATAAAAAAGGTTTCCACAGACGGGATTCGAACCCGGAATTCATCATCAGAATTTCCCTGGTGTGCTACGACGGACATTTGGATATAGATTGCTGGATAAATGTTATAAATAAACGACATCTCTGATCCCGTCCTTTGCTATTTTCTGATCTCTCTTATCAGCTTTACGTTACATATCTACTAGTTTAATAAAATGTCACCATAAACCATTATTTTTTATTTGCTTGAAATTTCTTCTACATATTTGTATATATAAGACAATACTAGTTGCCTTTGTGTGACCTTACTTTCCATCCTATTTTTTACTTTGTATCATTTTTGTTTTCCTTTCTAATGAAGACAAAAAGACAACTAATGGTAGGAAGCAAAACACACCCTCATTTGATAGGAAAAGAAACTTGAAAACCATGTAGGAAGAAAAGAGGATGAGAAAATGGCTAATAAGAAAGTTTTTAACTCTAGTGCTTCCATAAAAATGAACGAAGAAAACCCAATGAAAATAAAAATTTCAAATTTAGAAGACGAAGAAAGTTATGTTTTAAAAAATAACAAAAAATCTCAAAGCAACTGAAAAGAAGATAAGAAATAAATTACGTGTTCACAAACTAAATCGTATACCGTTATCCCCCTTCAATTTCCAATACTTCTGACTCAATAAAAGGAAACAACCGAAAAAGGAAACTTAGAGTGGAAAAATTGTGTTTGACATAAAAGACTGTATAAAAATAAAGGGAAGCTAAAAGGAAGAAACTGATGACCTAATAAAAGAGTATTAGGAAACTAATCACCATAATGAAATGAAAAGAGAAAGTGATTTATTAGGGAATACTGCACATAAACGGTCTAAAACATTAGAATTAGGACAGTAAAACAATCATAATGAAAATAAAGTTTGTCAAGTCTATGCAAAATATGATAAATTTTCATAACCAATAATATTTATAACCAAATCATTCACATAAAATTAATTTACTTAGAATTTTTCACTAGATCTTTGTGTAAGATCCTATTTTACTAATTTTACGACATGGTTGACTTGAGTTATGCATATCTTTTATGTTTTTATCTTTATTTTTTAAATGATTTGGGCACCGCTTTTAACTTTTAGTAATGTGTGTGGTCTAGAAGTCATATGACACTGAAATCAAACAACCCCAAGCATTTCAATAGTTTCAAAACGACTCCAAATACGCTAATAGCTTACAAAACTACATTATTGTAAAATAGGCCACTTGCTACCGTAACAGTTAACATAACGGGTGTCGGGCGAGAGTGTAACCGAGAAAAGGGCAAATGATTAAACAAATAAAAGATAACAATATTACACCATGAGCCAATTTATTATATCATTCAGTTACATTGTTTTCAAGAAGTGTCCTATATTTCTTATTCTCGTGCCTATAATGATTGTTGTTCTAATAGAGAAGTTTGCTGTTAATTTTTATGATACTTTTGGGTAATCTCTTACTTGTGTCCCTCCAACTAATTAGATCATTAACTAAACATATTTGGGCCTTGTCTTGCTTGTCATACAAAGTTGTGTTTGACTCTTCTAATAAGGCAGTCATTACTTCAAAACTATGGAATTATTAAGAGTTGAACTACAGCGACGAGTAAAACAGGGATGACTTACAGGACAATGCAACGAGCAACGAGCACAATGGGATAAGGAACAAGCAAGAAGAAGGCCACAACAGCGACGGGCACACTGGGATAAATGGAGAAGATGAGAAACAGCTCGAGTGAAGAAGAAGAAAGTGGAAAACCAAAAAACAAGGATGACTTACCAGACAGGGACGACTTAACAGCTCAAGTGAAGAAGGAAGTGAATGGAGAAGCCTACGACCAACAAAGAGGAGGACGAGGAAGGAAGAAGATGACAACCAGCGCGAAAGAAGAAGAGAAAGTTAAAAAAGGCTGAAAAGCGCGGCTTTTGAACTTTCAGATAGGATGTATATTCACGGTTCCCCTTGAAACCGTGAATATATTACACATATATTCACGGTTGAATAAAGAACTGTGGATAAATGTTAACTATTTATCCACGGTTATGACCCCAACCGTGGATAAATATTAAATCTATAATCACAGTTATATATACAATTGTGGACATATAGTACCCAGTAATTGAACCCTAAAACCTGAAGTATATATCCACGGTTGGAAATACAATCGTCATTATAGACATCAATATATATCCACGGTTAACATCATAACCTTGATCATACCCATGAATATATATCCACGGTTGTGCACACAACCATGCATATATATTTCAGGTACTATATATCCACGGTTGACTTCTCAATCGTGAATATATATTGACGTTTACGATGACGGTTATGATGTTAACCGTGTATATATAGTTTTCTCTGATTATATCATTCACCTTATAATTTCAAACATGCCATCGCGCATGTTTTTATCACTGATCCACTACAACCCGTGAATATATCCCGTTGTTATATCCAATTTTTGCACTAGTGTTTGGGCACCGCTTTTAACTGTTAGTAATGTGTGTGGTCTAGAAGTCATATGATACCGAAATCAAACAACCCCAAGCATCTCAATAGTTTCAAAATGACTCCAAATACGCTAATAGCTTACAAAACTACATTATTATAAAATAGGCCACTTGCTACCGTAACACTTAACATATCGGTGGTGTCGGGCGAGAGTGTAACCGAGAAAAGGGCAAATGATTAAACAAATAAAAGATAACAATATTACATCATGAGCCAATTTATTATATCATTAAGTTACATTGTTTTCAAGAACTGTCCTATATTTCTTATTCTCGTGCCTATATTGATTGTTGTTCTAATAGAGAAGTTTGTTGTTAATTTTTATGATACTTTTGGACAATCTCTTACTTGTGTCCCTCCAACTAATTAGATCATTAACTAAACATATTGGGGCCTTGTGTTGCTTGTCATACAAAGTTGTGTTGACTCTACTAATCAGGCAGTCATTACTTCAAAACTATGAAATTATTAAGAGTTGAACTACCAAATGTTAACAGATTCACTATTTTAGGGAATAAGATTTCACAATTAAAATTTGGAGGAACAAAATCAAATAATTGGAAAATTTGAGGGACAAAAAGTGTAATTAAGCCAAAAAAGTGTTTTCAAAATAATATTTTTATTAAAATGCTCTTGATATATAGTAAAAATAAAAACAACATTTGAACTTATTGCAATAACATAGTTTTAAAGACATGATAGTCAAAAAGTAAACAGTTTTCATCTAAACTTAAGACTATAACATAATCTTTTTATTATTTTCAAAATAAGTCAAACACAAATTTGAAAAACAATTAATTTATTATATTTTCGTAACCTCAGTGCCTCTTTAAACTTTGTAACTATATCTTTAATCGTTTGTTGACCCTTGATGCTGGTCCCATGAGCTAACTCATCTAAACTTTTCCTTTTCGACAAAAAGTAATGTATACATCCAATCTAGTAACCCCTTCCAACCAAAAAGATATTTATATAATTAGTAAACCCCTCTTTTTAAATCTTATCTTATACCTTTATGAGTTTCTTTTTATGTCATTACAATATAATGCTTTTACAATAACATTTATGATAGTTTATGTTACAATTTAATCCACTCATTTCATATGATTTACAATATTGTTCATTATTTTTGTAATCTTTTGTTTTTCAATCTAATATAATAAATTTTTATTTTTTTATTGTTCATGAACTTTTTAAAAAGCATCGTTTCAATGTTATTATCAATTTCATCACATGGCAATCTCAGTGGTTTATATTATTCTATTATATATTTATTTTCGATTAACAATGCCTTGTTTGTTCTTCATCATCTTTAAATATTTTTTCATATAATATCATTATAATTAATAATCTTTCAAAACATATTGTTATACCATATAAAGATACAATAGAGTCATATAAATATTTGAAAGTTGTAGCTAGTTTTTGTTATTCTTGATCAAAATTAATGTGATTTTTATTTATTATTGACATGTTATTTGATTAATGTTACTCTTATCCTTGCTTCATAAAGATTATCCATTTAAGTTTAACAAATTCTTATCAAGATGGTGGAGTTGATTTATTGTGGAAAATATTTTTACTATGTATAGCAGCAAACTGTGTATCTATTAAAAAAAAACTTTGTAGAGTCCTATAAATTTGATGATAAAAAAGGTTTCCACAAACGGGATTTGAACCCGGAATTCATCATCAGAATTTACCTGGTGTGCTACTGCAGACATTTGGATATAGATTGCTGGATAAATGTTATATATAAACGACATCTCTTATCCCGTCCTTTGCTACTTTCTGATCTCTCTTATCGGCTTTACGTTACATATCTACTAGTTTAATAAAATGTCACCATAAACCATTATTTTTTATTTACATGAAATTTCTTCTACATATTTATATATATAAGACAATACTAGCTGCCTTTGTCTGACCTTACTTTCTATCCTATTTTTTTACTTTGTATCATTTTCGTTTTCCTTTCTAATGAAGACAAAAAGACAACTAATGGTAGGAAGCAAAAAACACCCTCATTTGATAGGAAAAGAAACTTAAAAACCATGTAGGAAGAAAAGAGGATGAAAAATGGCTAATAAGAAAGTTTTTAACTCTAGTGCTTGCACAAAAATGAACATAGAAAACCCGATGAAAATAAAAATTTCAAACTTAAAAGATGAAGAAAGTTATGTTTTAAAAAAAATAAAAAACCTCAATGCAACTGAAAAGAAGATAAGAAATAAATCACGTGTTCACAAACTAAATCGCATCCATTATCCCCCTTCAATTTCCAATACTTCTGAAACAATAAAAGGAAACTTAGAGTGGAAAAGTTGTGTTTGATTTAAAAGAATGTATAAAAATAAGGGGAAGCTGAAAAGAAGAAACTGATAACCAAATAAAAGAGTATTAGGAAACTAATCACCATAAAGAAATGAAAAGAGGAAGTGATTTATTAGGGAATACTGCACAAAAAATGGCCTAAAACATTAGAATAAGGACATTAAACCAATGATAATGTAAATAAAGTTTGTCAAGTCTCCTCAAAATTTGATAAATTTTCATAACAAATAATATTTGTAACCAAATCATTCACATAAAATTAATTTACTTAGAAGTTTTCGCTAGTTCTTTGTGTAAGATCCTATTTTACTAATTTTACGACATGGTTGACTTGTGCTATATATATTTTGTGTTTTTATCTTTATTTTTTAAATGATTTGGGCACCGCTTTTAACTGTTAGTAATGTGTGTGGTCCAGAAGTCATATGACACCGAAATCAATCAACCCTAAGCATCTCAATAGTTTTAAAATGACTCCAAATACACTAATAGTTTACAAAACTACATTATTATAAAACGCGCCACTTGCTACCGTAACACTTAACATATCGGTGGTGCCAGGCGAGAGTGTAATTGAGAATAGGGTAAATGATTAAACAAATAAAAGATAACAATATTACATCATGAGCCAATTTATTATATCATTAAGTTACATGGTTTTCAAGAACTGTACTATATTTCTTATTCTCGTGCCTATAATGGTTGTTATTCTAATAGAGAAGCTTGCTGTTAATTTTTATGATACTTTTGGGCAATCTCTTACTTGTGTCCCTCCAACTAATTAGATCATTAACTAAACATATTGGGGCCTTGTCTTGCTTGTCATACAAAGTGATGGTTGACTCTACTAATCAGGCAGTCATTACTTCAAAACTATGAAATTATTAAGAGTTGAACTACCAAATGTTAATAGATTCACTATTTTAGGGAATAAGATTTCACAATTAAAATTTAGAGGAACAAAATCATAGAATTGGCAAATTTGAGGGACAAAAAGTGTAATTAAGCCAAAAAAGTGTTTTTAAAATAATCTATTTTTATTAAAATGCTCTTGATATATAGTAAAAATCAAAACAACATTTGAATTTATTGCAATAACATAGTTTTAAAGACTTGATAGTAAAAAAGTAAACATTTTTCATATAAACTTAAGACTATAACATAGTCTTTTTATTATTTTCAAAGTAAGTCAACCACAAATTTGAAAAAAAAATAATTTATTATATTTTCATAACCTCAGTGCCTCTTTAAACTTTGTAACTATGTCTTTAATCGTTTGTGGACCCTTGATGCTAGTCCTATGAGCTAACTCATCTAAACTTTTTCATTTCAACAAAAAGTAATGTATACATCCAATCTAGTAACCCCTTCCATCCGAAAAGATATAATATAATCAGTAAACCCCTCTTTTTAAATCTTATCTTATACCTTTATGAGTTTCTTTTTATGTCATTACAATATTATGCTTTTACAGTAACATTAGAGATAGTTTATGTTATAATTTAATCCACTCATTTCATATGATTTACAATATTGTTCATTATTTTTGTAATCTTTTGTTTTCCAATCTAATATAATCAATTTTTATTTTTTTATTGTTGATAAACTTTTTAAAAAGCACCGTTTCAATGTTATTATCAATTTCATCACATGGCAATCTCAGTGGTTTATATTATTCTATTATATATTTATTTTCAATTAACAATGCCTTGTTTGTTCTTCATCATCTTTAAATATTTTTTATATAATATCATTATAATTAATAATCTTTCAAAACATATTGTTATACCATATAAAGATACAATAGAATCATATAAATATTTGAAAATGTTAACCAAGTGGCCTCAAGTACTCAAGAGGGGGGGTGAATTGAGTATTAAAAAATTTTACTTTGAATGCTTTTGAAGTTGATTCTTTAGTTACTATTTTTGATGAAAATGGTAAACTTAATGGTAAATAGTAACAAATTATACACAAGACAAAATAGTTAGCCCTTAAATGGTCTAAGTAATATTCAAGAAATGGAATCAAATTAATCTTAACACTATTTATGGTACTTAGAAAGATTTCAAAATAATTCAAGAATATTACTTAAGGCTAATTTCAACAATGTTAATCGAAATAATTTATAACTTAATATAACATGCACTTAGTCCAAATTAATTAGAAATAATATAATAAATCAAGCAAGCAAGTTAAGTGCACAAATTAAATGAGTTTAGGGAAGAGAGATTTGCAAACCGATATATACGAGTTCCACCACACCGGTGTACGCCTCGCCTCTAAGCAACCCACTTAGAGGATTTCCACTATTGGAGATTAGAGATACAACTTTGAACAACTGCGACTTCCTAGTGTCCCACACTCAAGAATCCAATCCTCACAAGTACAAGGGCACCCCACCCAATCTCTCAATCTCACAATTTACAAGGTTGAAACCCCGACCCAAAGATTCTAAGATGTTTGGTGTTTGAGCATACAAGGAAACTCTCCAATAGAGTGGATATACAAGTTAAAGCTTTCACAAAATAATAACTCTCAAAGAGAGGGTATGCAAATTAAGTACACAATATAATTTCCCCACAAATTAACTCTCAAAAATAACTTCAAGAAATATGCCAATCAAAGAATAAAGAGAGCAAGAAGAATAGCAAGAGAATGGAGGGGGAAGAAAGCAAATGGAAATGCTTTAAATGCTTGGTGTAAATTTCTTCTTCAAGTTCCTCTCTATTTATAGCCTCTAGTAGCATGGCATTGCAATTAAATTATTCCCTTCGATGCAATACAAGTGGAGCAAAGGAGCGTCTATCTTCAATTGTTTAGTTCATAGTGCGATGCGTAATTTGCGTAGTGCGTTCAGTGCTGTTTCCATTTAAACTGAATGAATCGGTGCATGAATGGATTCCCAACGTGTATTTTGGCCTTCTGACAGTGTATGAATCAATTCCTAGGATGAATGAATCGATTCCTTCATGAGATACACAGCCATGAATCGATTCTTTAAGCTGTGAATCGATTCCCTGGGCAAACAAGAACTTGTGAATCGATTCCTTTGAGGGATGAATCGATTCCTGCCACTGAAAATGTAATTCTTGGACCAATGACTCGTGTTAATCGATTCCTCATGGTATACTTTGCATCATGAATCGATTCATGCTTTGAGAAATGCAATCCTTGGCTTTTAAATTCAAGTGAATCGATTCATATGACTGTTCATTGCTGTGTGAATCGATTCAAGTACCTGATACTTGAATTTTGGCACTTTGTTTCACCCTTTTTGATGTTTGTTCAACCATGGCTTCAATCCTTTGATCCTTAGGCACTTTGATAAATTTATTTCACCGAATTTGAGCTTCTTTAAATGCCTTGAATCATTTCTTTGAAGTTCATCAATTTTCCAATCATCAAACATAATTATTTTGTTTGACAACATCCTTAATATCTCTTCATTTATTGTGTCATTATCAAAACCTACATCAACATATAAATACAGAAAGTTATAGCTAGTTTTTGTCATTCTTGATTAAAATTAATGTCATATTTATTTATTATTGAAATGTTATTTGATTAATGTTACTCTTATCCTTGCTTCATAAAGGTTATCCATTTAAGTTTAACAAATTCTTATCAAGATGGTGGAGTTAATTTGTTGCCAAAAATATTTTTACTATGTATAGCAGCAAACTATGTCTTTACGTTACATATCTACTAGTTTAAGAAAATGTCACCGTAAACCATTATTTTTTATTTACATGAAATTTCTTGTACATATTTGTATATATAAGACAATACTAGTTGCCTTTGTCTGACCATACTTTCCATCCTATTTTTTTACTTTGTATCATTTTCGTTTTCCTTTCTAATGAAGACAAAAAGACAACTAATGGTAGGAAGCAAAACACACCCTTATTTGATAGGAAAAGAAACTTGAAAACCATGTAGGAAGAAAAGAGGATGAAAAATGGCTAATAAGAGGGTTTTTAACTCTAGTGCTTCCATAAAAATGAATGAAGAAAACCCAATGAAATAAAAATTTCAAATGTAGAAGACGAAGAAAGTTATGTTTTAGAAAAAAACAAAAAATCTCAATGCAACTGAAAAGAAGATAAGAAATAAATTACGTGTTCACAAACTAAATCACATACCATTATCCCCCTTCAATTTCTAATACTTCAGACTCAATAAAAGGAAACAACCGAAAAAGGATACTTAGAGTGGAAAAATTGTGTTTGATTTAAAAGAATGTATAAAAATAAGGGGAAGCTAAAAGGAAGAAACTGATGACCAAATAAAACATTATTAGGAAACTAATCACCATAATGAAATGAAAAGAGAAAGTGATTTATTAGGGAATACTACACAGAAAGCGGTCTAAAACATTAGAATTAGGACAGTAAAAGAATGATGATGTAAATAAAGTTTGTCAAATCTCTTCAAAATATGATAAATTTTCATAACCAATAATATTTATAACCAAATCATTCACATAAAATTAATTTACTTAGAATTTTTCACTAGTTCTTTGTGTAAGATCCTGTTTTACTAATTTTACGACATGGTTGACTTGAGTTATGCATATCTTTTATGTTTTTATCTTTATTTTTTAAATGATTTGGGCACCGCTTTTAACTGTTAGTAATGTGTGTGGTCTAGAAGTCATATGACGCTGAAATCAAACAACCCCAAGCATCTCACTTATTTCAAAACGACTCCAAATACGCTAATAGCTTACAAAACTACATTATTATAAAATAGGCCACTTGCTACCGTAACACTTAACATATCCGTTGTGTCGGGCGAGAGTGTAACCGAGAAAAGGGAAAATGATTAAACAAATAAAAGATAACAATATTACATCATGAGCCAATTTATTATATCATTAAGTTACATTATTTTCAAGAACTGTCCTGTATTCCTTATTCTCCTGCCTATATTGATTGTTGTTCTAATAGAGAAGTTTGTTGTTAATTTTTATGATACTTTTGGGCAATCTCTTACTTGTGTCCCTCCAACTAATTAGATCATTAACTAAACATATTGGGGCCTTGTCTTGCTTGTCATACAAAGTTGTGTTTGACTCTACTAATCAGGGAGTCATTACTTCAAAACTATGAAATTATTAAGAGTTGAACTATCAGATGTTAACATATTTACTATTTTAGGGAATAAGATTTCACAATAAAAATTTGGAGGAACAAAATCAAAGAATTGGAAAATTTGAGGGACAAAAAGTGTAATTAAGCCAAAAAAGTGTTTTCAAAATAATCCATTTTTATTAAAATGCTCTTGATATATAGTAAAAATAAAAACAACATTTGAATTTATTGCAATAACATAGTTTTAAAGACATGATAGTAAAAAAGTAAACAGTTTTCATATAAACTTAAGACTATAACATAATCTTTTATTATTTTCAAAGTAAGTCAACCACAAATTTGAAAAAAACATAATTTATTATATTTTCATAACCTCAGTGCCTCTTTAAACTTTGAAACTATGTCTTTAATCATTTGTGGACCCTTGATGCTAGTCCCATAAGCTAACTCATCTAAACTTTTCCTTTTCGACAAAAAGTAATGTATACATCCAATCTAGTAACCCCTTCCAACCAAAAAGATATTTATATAATTAGTAAACCCCTGTTTTTAAATCTTATCTTATACCTTTATGAGTTTCTTTTTATGTCATTATAATATAATGCTTTTACAATAACATTGATGATAGTTTATGTTATAATTTAATCCACTCATTTCATATGATTTAGAATATTGTTCATTATTTTTGTAATCTATCGTTTTCCAATCTAATATAATCAAATTCTATTTTTTTTAATGTTGATGAACTTTTTAAAAAGCATCGTTTCAATGTTATTATCAATTTCATAATATGGCAATCTCAGTGGTTTATATTTTTCTATTATATATTTATTTTTGATTAACAATGTCTTGTTTGTTCTTCATCATCTTTAAATATTTTTATATAATATCATTATAATTAATAATCTTTCAAAACATATTGTTATACCATATAAAGATACAATAGAATCATATAAATATTTGAAAGTTGCAGCTAGTTTTTGTTATTCTTGATCAAAATTAATGTGATATTTATTTATTATTGACATGTTATTTGATTAATGTTACTCTTATCTTTGCTTCATAAAGATTATCCATTTAAGTTTAACAAATTCTTATCAAGATGGTGGAGTTGTTTTGTTGCCAAAAATATTTTTACTATGTATAGCAGCAAACTGTGTATCTATTAAAAAAAAAACTTCGTAGAGTCCTGTAAATTTGATGATAAAAAAAGGTTTCCGCAGCCGGGATTCGAACTCGGAATTCATCATCAGAATTTACCTGGTGTGCTACTGCGGACATTTGGATATAGATTGCTGGATAAATGTTATATATAAACGACATCTCTGATCCCGTCCTTTGCTACTTTCTGATCTCTCTTATCGGCTTTACGTTACATATCTACTAGTTTAATAAAATGTCACCACAAACCATTATTTTTTATTTACATGAAATTTCTTCTACATATTTGTATATAAAAGACAATACTAGTTGCCTTTGTCTGACCTTACTTTCGATCCTCTTTTTTTACTTCGTATTATCATTTTTTTTTCTTTCTAATGAAGACAAAAAGACAACTAATGGTAGGAAGCAAAACACACCCTCATTTGATTGGAAAAGAAACTCGAAAACCATGTAGGAAGAAAAGAGGATGAAAAAATGGCTAATAAGAAAGTTTTTAGTTCTAGTGCTTCCATAAAAATGAACGAAAAAAACCCAATGAAAATAAAAATTTCAAATGTAGAAGACGAAGAAAGTTATGTTTTAAAAAGAACAAAAAATCTCAATGCAACTAAAAAGAAGCTAAGAAATAAATTACGTGTTCACAAACTAAATCGCATACCATAATCCCCCTTCAATTTCCAATACTTCTGACTCAATAAAAGGAAACAACCGAAAAAGGAACCTTAGAGTGGAAAAATTGTGTTTGATTTAAAAGACTGTATAATAATAAGGGGAAGCTAAAAGGAAGAAACTGATGACCTAATAAAAGAGTTTTAGGAAACTAATCACCATAATGAAATGAAAAGAAAAAGTGATTTTTAGGGAATACTGCACAGAAAACGGTCTAAAACATTAGAATTAGGACAGTAAAACAATGATAATGAAAATAAAGTTTGTCAAGTCTCTTTAAAATATGATAAATTTTCATAACCAATAATATTTATAACGAAATCATTCCCATAAAATTAATTTACTTAGAATTTTTCACTAGTTCTTTGTGTAAGATCCTATTTTACTAATTTTATGACATGGTTGACTTGTGTTATGCATATCTTTTGTGTTTTTATCTTCTTTAAATGATTTTGGCATAGCTTTTAACTGTTAGTCATGTGTGTGGTTGAGAAGTCATATGACACCGAAATCAAACAACCCCAAGCATCTCAATAGTGTCAAAACGACTCCAAATACGCTAATAGCTTACAAAACTACATTATTATAAAATAGGCCACTTGCTACCGTAACACTTAACATATCGGTGGTGTCGGACGAGAGTGTAATCGAGAAAAAGGAAAATGATTAAACAAATAAAAGATAACAATATTACATCATGAGCCAATTTATTATATCATTAAGTTACATTGTTTTCAAGATATGTACTATATTTCTTATTCTTGTGCCTATAATGGTTGTTGTTCTAATAGAGAAGCTTGCTGTTAATTTTTATGATACTTTTGGGCAATCTCTTACTTGTGCCCCTCCAACTAATTAGATCATTAACTAAACATATTGGGGCCTTGTCTTGCTTGTCATACAAAGTTGTGGTTGACTCTACTAATCAGGCAGTCATTACTTCAAAACTATGAAATTATTAAGAGTTGAACTACCAAATGTTAACAGATTCACTATTTAAGGAATAAGATTTCACAATTAAAATTTGGAGGAACAAAATCAAAGAATTGGCAAATTTGAGGGACAAAAAGTGTAATTAAGCCAAAAAAGTGTTTTCAAAATAATCTATTTTTATTAAAATGCTCTTGATATATAGTAAAAATCAAAACAACATTTGAATTTATTACAATAACATAGTTTTAAAGACATGATAGTAAAAAAGTAAATAGTTTTCATATAAACTTAATACTATAACATAATGTTTTTATTATTTTCAAAGTAAGTCCACCACAAATTTGAAAAAAAAAAAATTTATTATATTTGCATAACCTCAGTGCCTCTTTAAACTTTGTAACTATGTCTTTAATTGTTTGTGGACCCTTGATGCTAGTCCCATGAGCTAACTCATCTAAACTTTTCCATTTCAACAAAAAGTAATGTATGCATCCAATCTAGTAACCCCTTCCATCCGAAAAGATATTTATATAATTATGAAACCCCTCTTTTTAAATCTTATCTTATACCTTTATGAGTTTCTTTTTATGTCATTACAAGATTATGCTTTTATAGTAACATTTAAGATAGTTTATGTTATAATTTAATCCACTCATTTCATATGATTTACAATATTGTTCATTATTTTTGTAATCTTTTGTTTGCCAATCAAATATAATCAATTTTATTTTTTATTGTTGATGAACTTTTTAAAAAACATCGTTTCAATGTTATTATCAATTTCATAACATGGGAATCTCAGTGGTTTATATTATTCTATTATATATTTATTTTAGTTTAACAATGTCTTGTTTGTTCTTCATCATCTTTAAATACTTTTTATATAATATCATTATAATTAATAATCTTTCAAAACATATTTTTATATCATATAAATATACAATAGAATCATATAAATATTTGAAAGTTCTATGCTAGTTTTTGTTATTCTTGATCAAAATTAATGTCATATTTATTTATTATTGAAATGTTATTTGATTAATGTTACTCTTATCCTTGCTTCATAAAGATTATCCAATTAAGTTTAACAAATTCTTATCAAGATGGTGGAGTTGATCTCTTGCCGAAAATATTTTTGCTATGTATAACAGCAAATTGTGTATTTATTAAAAAAAACTTCGTAGAGCCCTGTAAATTTGATGATAAAAAAGGTTTCCGCAGCCGGGATTCGAACTCGGAATTCATCATCAGAATTTACCTAGTGTGCTACTGCAGACATTTGGATATAGATTGCTGGATAAATGTTATATATAAACGACATCTCTGATCCCGTCCTTTACTACTTGCTGATCTCTCTTATCGGTTTTACGTTACATATCTACTAGTTTAATAAAATGTCACCGTAAACCATTATTTTTTATTTACTTGAAATTTCTTCTACATATTTGTATATATAAGACAATACTAGTCGCCTTTGTCTGACCTTACTTTCCATCCTATTTTTTTACTTTGTATCATTTTCGTTTTCCATTCTAATAATGAAAAAAAGATAACTAATGGTAGGAAGCAAAACACACCCTCATTTGATAGGAAAAGAAACTTGAAAACCATGTAGGGAAAAAGAGGATGAAAAAATGGCTAATAAGAAAGTTTTTAACTCTAGTGCTTCCATAAAAATGAACACAGAAAACCCAATGAAAATAAAAATTTCAAATGTAGAAGACGAAGAAAGTTATGTTTTAAAAAAAACAAAAAATCTCAATGCTATTGAAAAGAAGATAAGAAATAAATTTTGTGTTCACAAACTAAATTGCATACCATTATCCCCCTTCAATTTCCAATACTTCTGACTCAATAAAATGAAAGAATCGAAAAAGGAAATTTAGAGTGTAAAAATTGCGTTTGATTTAAAAGAATGTATAAAAATTAGGGGAAGCTGAAAAGAAGAAATTGATGACTAAATAAAAGAGTATTAGGAAACTAATCACCATAATAAAATGAAAAGAAAAAGTGATTTATTAGGGAATACTACATAGAAAACGGTCTGAAACATTAGAATTAGGACAGTAAAATAATGATAATCTAAAAAAAGTTTGTCAAGTCTCCTTAAAATATGATAAATTTTCATAACCAATCATATTTATACCAAATCATTCACATAAAATTAATTTACTTAGAATTTTTCACTAGTTCTTTGTGTAAGATCCTATTTTACTAACTTTATGACATGGTTGACTGCTGCTATGCATATCTTTTGTGTTTTTATCTTTATTTTTTAAGTGATTTAGGCACTGTTTTTAACTGTTAGTAATGTGGTGGTCCAGAAGTCATATGACACTGAAATCAAATAACCCCAAGCATCTCAATTGTTTCAAAACGACTCCAAATACGCTAATAGCTTACAAAACTACATTATTATAAAATGGGCCACTTGCTATCGTAACACTTAACATATCGATGGTGTCAGGCGAGAGTGTAACTGAGAAAAGGGCAAATGATTAAACAAATAAAAGATAACAATATTACACCATGAGCTAATTTATTATATCATTAAACCCCATGGTTTTCAAGAACTGTGCTATATTTCTTATTCTCGTGCCTATAATGGTTGTTGTTCTAATAGAGAAGCTTGCTGTTAATTTTTATGATACTTTTAGGCAATCTCTTACTTGTGTCCCTCCAACTAATTAGATCAGTAACTAAACATATTGGGGCCTTGTCTTGCTTGTCATACAATGTTGTGCTTGACTCTACTAATCAGGCAGTCATTACTTCAAAACTATGAAATTATTAAGAGTTGAACTACCAAATGTTAACAGATTCACTATTTTACGAAATAAGATTTCACAATTAAAATTTGGAGGAACAAAATTGAAGAATTGGCAAATTTGAGGGACAAAAAGTGTAATTAAGCCAAAAAAGTGTTTTCAAAATAATCTATTTTTATTAAAATGCTCTTGATATATAGTAAAAATCAAAACAACATTTGAATTTATTGGAATAACATAATTTTCAAGACATGATAGTAAAAAAGTAAACAGTTTTTATATAAACTTAAGACTATAACCTAATATTTTTATTATTTTCAAAGTAAGTCAACCACAAATTTGAAAAAAAAAATAATTTATTATATTTTCATAACCTCAGTGCCTCTTTAAACTTTGTAACTACGTCTTTAATCGTTTGTGGACCCTTGATGCTAGTCCCATGAGCTAACTCATCTAAACTTTTCCATTTCAACAAAAAGTAATGTATGCTTCCAATCTAGTAACCCCTTCCATCCGAAAAGATATTTATATAATTAGTAAACCCCTCTTTTTAAATCTTATCTTATACCTTTATGAGTTTCTTTTTATGTCATTACAATATTATGCTTTTACAGTAACATTTAAAGGTAGTTTATGTTATAATTTAATACACTTATTTCATATGATTTACAATATTGTTCATTATTTTTGTAATCTTTTGTTTACCAATCTAATATAATCAATTTCTATTTTTTTATTGTTGATGAACTTTTTAAAAAGCATTGTTTCAATGTTATTATCAATTTCATAACACGGCAATCTCAGTGGTTTATATTATTCTATTATATATTTATTTTAATTTAACAATGTCTTGTTTGTTCTTCCTACAATAGAATCATATAAATATTTGAAAGTTCTATGCTAGTTTTTGTTATTCTTGATCAAAATTAATGTCATATTTATTTAGTATTGAAATGTTATTTGATTAATGTTACTCTTATCCTTACTTCATAAAGATTATCCAAATAAGTTTAAATATTTCTTATCAAGATGGTGGAGTTGATCTGTTTCCAAAAATATGTTTACTATGTATAGTAGCAAACTGTGTATCTATTAAAAAAACCTCGTAGAGCCCTGTAAATTTGATGATAAAAAAGGTTTCCGCAACCGGGATTCGAACCCCGAATTCATCATCAGAATTTACCTGGTGTGCTACTGCAGACATTTGGATATACATTGCTAGATAAATGTTATATATAAACGACATATCTGATCCCGTCCTTTGCTACTTTCTGATCTCTCTTATCGACTTTACGTTACATATCTACTAGTTTAATAAAATGTCACCATAAACCATTATTTTTTATTTACATGAAATTTCTTCTACATATTTGTATATATAAGACAATACTGGTTGCCTTTGTCTGATCTTACTTTCTATCCTATTTTTTTACTTTGTATCATTTTTGTTTTCCTTTCTAATGAAGTCAAAAAGACAACTAATGGTAGGAAGCAAAACACACTCTCATTTGATAGGAAAAGAAACTTGAAAACCATGTAGGAAGAAAAGAGTATGAAAAAATGGCTAATAAGAAAGTTTTTAACTCTAGTGCTTCCTTAAAAATGAACGAAGAAAACCCAATGAAATAAAAATTTCAAATGTAGAAGACGAAGAAAGTTATGTTTTAAAAAAAAACAAAAAATCTCAATGCAACTGAAAAGAAGATAAGAAATAAATTACGTGTTCACAAACTAAATCACATACCATTATCCCCCTTCAATTTCCAATACTTCAGACTCAATAAAAGGAAACAACCGAAAAAGGATACTTAGAGTGGAAAAATTGTGTTTGATTTAAAAGAATGTATAAAAATAAGGGGAAGCTAAAAGGAAGAAACTGATGACCAAATAAAACATTATTAGGAAACTAATCACCATAATGAAATGAAAAGAGAAAGTGATTTATTAGGGAATACTGCACAGAAAGCGGTCTAAAACATTAGAATTAGGACAGTAAAACAATGATAATGTAAATAAAGTTTGTCAAATCTCTTCAAAATATGATAAATTTTCATAACCAATAATATTTATAACCAAATCATTCACATAAAATTAATTTACTTAGAATTTTTCACTAGTTCTTTGTGTAAGATCCTGTTTTACTAATTTTACGACATGGTTGACTTGAGTTATGCATATCTTTTATCTTTTTATCTTTATTTTTTAAATGATTTGGGCACCGCTTTTAACTGTTAGTAATGTGTGTGGTCTAGAAGTCATATGACGCTGAAATCAAACAACCCCAAGCATCTCACTTGTTTCAAAACGACTCCAAATACGCTAATAGCTTACAAAACTACATTATTATAAAATAGGCCACTTGCTACCGTAACACTTAACATATCCGTTGTGTCGGGCGAGAGTGTAACCGAGAAAAGGGAAAATGATTAAACAAATAAAAGATAACAATATTACATCATGAGCCAATTTATTATATCATTAAGTTACATTGTTTTCAAGAACTGTCCTGTATTTCTTATTCTCGTGCCTATATTGATTGTTGTTCTAATAGAGAAGTTTGTTGTTAATTTTTATGATACTTTTGGGCAATCTCTTACTTGTGTCCCTCCAACTAATTAGATCATTAACTAAACATATTGGGGCCTTGTCTTGCTTGTCATACAAAGTTGTGTTTGACTCTACTAATCAGGCAGTCATTACTTCAAAACTATGAAATTGTTAAGAGTTGAACTATCAGATGTTAACATATTCACTATTTTAGGGAATAAGATTTCACAATAAAAATTTGAAGGAACAAAATCAAAGAATTGGAAAATTTGAGGGACAAAAAGTGTAATTAAGCCAAAAAAGTGTTTTCAAAATAATCCATTTTTATTAAAATGCTCTTGATATATAGTAAAAATAAAAACAACATTTGAATTTATTGCAATAACAAAGTTTTAAAGACATGATAGTAAAAAAGTAAATAGTTTTCATATAAACTTAAGACTATAACATAATCTTTTTATTATTTTCAAAGTAAGTCAACCACAAATTTGAAAAAAACATAATTTATTATATTTTCATAACCTCAGTGCCTCTTTAAACTTTGTAACTATGTCTTTAATCATTTGTGGACCCTTGATGCTAGTCCCATAAGCTAACTCATCTAAACTTTTCCTTTTCGACAAAAAGTAATGTATACATCCAATCTAGTAACCCCTTCCAACCAAAAAGATATTTATATAATTAGTAAACCCCTGTTTTTAAATCTTATCTTATACCTTTATGAGTTTCTTTTTATGTCATTATAATATAATGCTTTTACAATAACATTGATGATAGTTTATGTTATAATTTAATCCACTCATTTCATATGATTTAGAATATTGTTCATTATTTTTGTAATCTATCGTTTTCCAATCTAATATAATCAAATTCTATTTTTTTTAATGTTGATGAACTTTTTAAAAAGCATCGTTTCAATGTTATTATCAATTTTATAATATGGCAATCTCAGTGGTTTATATTTTTCTATTATATATTTATTTTTGATTAACAATGTCTTGTTTGTTCTTCATCATCTTTAAATATTTTTTATATAATATCATTATAATTAATAATCTTTCAAAACATATTGTTATACCATATAAAGATACAATAGAATCATATAAATATTTGAAAGTTACAGCTAGTTTTTGTTATTCTTGATCAAAATTAATGTGATACTTATTTATTATTGACATGTTATTTGATTAATGTTACTCTTATCTTTGCTTCATAAAGATTATCCATTTAAGTTTAACAAATTCTTATCAAGATGGTGGAGTTGTTTTGTTGCCAAAAATATTTTTACTATGTATAGCAGCAAACTGTGTATCTATTAAAAAAAAAAACTTCGTAGAGTCCTGTAAATTTGATGATAAAAAAAGGTTTCTGCAGCTGGGATTCAAACTCAGAATTCATCATCAGAATTTACCTGGTGTGCTACTGCGGACATTTGGATATAGATTGCTGGATAAATGTTATATATAAACGACATCTCTGATCCCGTCCTTTGCTACTTTCTGATCTCTCTTATCGGCTTTACGTTACATATCTACTAGTTTAATAAAATGTCACCACAAACCATTATTTTTTATTTACATGAAATTTCTTCTACATATTTGTATATAAAAGACAATACTAGTTGCCTTTGTCTGACCTTACTTTCGATCCTATTTTTTTACTTCGTATTATCATTTTTTTTCTTTCTAATGAAGACAAAAAGACAACTAATGGTAGGAAGCAAAACACACCCTCATTTGATTGGAAAAGCAACTTGAAAACCATGTAGGAAGAAAAGAGGATGAAAAAATGGCTAATAAGAAAGTTGTTAGTTCAAGTGCTTCCATAAAAATGAACGAAGAAAACCCAATGAAAATAAAAATTTCAAATGTAAAAGACGAAGAAAGTTATGTTTTAAAAAGAACAAAAAATCTCAATGCAACTGAAAAGAAGATAAGAAATAAATTACGTGTTCACAAACTAAATCGCATACCATAATCCCCCTTCAATTTCCAATACTTCTGACTCAATAAAAGGAAACAACCGAAAAAGGAACCTTAGAGTGGAAAAATTGTGTTTGATTTAAAAGACTGTATAATAATAAGGGGAAGCTAAAAGGAAGAAACTGATGACCTAATAAAAGAGTTTTAGGAAACTAATCACCATAATGAAATGAAAAGAAAAAGTGATTTTTAGGGAATACTGCACAGAAAACGGTCTAAAACATTAGAATTAGGACAGTAAAACAATGATAATGAAAATAAAGTTTGTCAAGTCTCTTCAAAATATGATAAATTTTCATAACCAATAATATTTATAACAAAATCATTCCCATAAAATTAATTTACTTAGAATTTTTCACTAGTTCTTTGTGTAAGATCCTATTTTACTAATTTTATGACATGGTTGACTTGTGCTATGCATATCTTTTGTGTTTTTATCTTCTTTAAATGATTTTGGCATAGCTTTTAACTGTTAGTCATGTGTGTGGTTGAGAAGTCATATGACACATCAAACAACCCCAAGCATCTCAATAGTGTCAAAACGACTCCAAATACGCTAATAGCTTACAAAACTACATTATTATAAAATAGGCCACTTGCTACCGTAACACTTAACATATCGGTGGTGTCGGGCGAGAGTGTAATCGAGAAAAAGGAAAATGATTAAACAAATAAAAGATAACAATATTACATCATGAGCCAATTTATTATATCATTAAGTTACATTGTTTTCAAGATATGTACTATATTTCTTATTCTTGTGCCTATAATGGTTGTTGTTCTAATAGAGAAGCTTGCTGTTAATTTTTATGATACTTTTGGGCAATCTCTTACTTGTGCCCCTCCAACTAATTAGATCATTAACTAAACATATTGGGGCCTTGTCTTGCTTGTCATACAAAGTTATGGTTGACTCTACTAATCAGGCAGTCATTACTTCAAAACTATGAAATTATTAAGAGTTGAACTACCAAATATTAACAGATTCACTATTTAAGGAATAAGATTTCACAATTAAAATTTGGAGGAACAAAATCAAAGAATTGGCAAATTTGAGGGACAAAAAGTGTAATTAAGCCAAAAAAGTGTTTTCAAAATAATCTATTTTTATTAAAATGCTCTTGATATATAGTAAAAATCAAAACAACATTTGAATTTATTGCAATAACATAGTTTTAAAGACATGATAGTAAAAAAGTAAATAGTTTTCATATAAACTTAATACTATAACATAATGTTTTTATTATTTTCAAAGTAAGTCCACCACAAATTTGAAAAAAAAATAATTTATTATATTTGCATAACCTCAGTGCCTCTTTAAACTTTGTAGCTATGTCTTTAATTGTTTGTGGACCCTTGATGCTAGTCCCATGAGCTAACTCATCTAAACTTTTCCATTTCAACAAAAAGTAATGTATGCATCCAATCTAGTAACCCCTTCCATCCGAAAAGATATTTATATAATTATGAAACCCCTCTTTTTAAATCTTATCTTATACCTTTATGAGTTTCTTTTTATGTCATTACAAGATTATGCTTTTATAGTAACATTTAAGATAGTTTATGTTATAATTTAATCCACTCATTTCATATGATTTACAATATTGTTCATTATTTTTGTAATCTTTTGTTTGCCAATCAAATATAATCAAATTTAGTTTTTATTGTTGATGAACTTTTTAAAAAACATCGTTTCAATGTTATTATCAATTTCATAACATGGGAATCTCAGTGGTTTATATTATTCTATTATATATTTATTTTAGTTTAACAATGTCTTGTTTGTTCTTCATCATCTTTAAATACTTTTTATATAATATCATTATAATTAATAATCTTTCAAAACATATTTTTATATCATATAAAGATACAATAGAATCATATAAATATTTGAAAGTTACATGCTAGTTTTTGTTATTCTTGATCAAAATTAATGTCATATTTATTTATTATTGAAATGTTATTTGATTAATGTTACTCTTATCCTTGCTTCATAAAGATTATCTAATTAAGTTTAACAAATTCTTATCAAGATGGTAGAGTTGATCTCTTGCCGAAAATATTTTTACTATGTATAACAGCAAATTGTGTATTTATTAAAAAAAACTTCGTAGAGCCCTGTAAATTTGATGATAAAAAAGATTTCCGCAGCCGGGATTCGAACTCGGAATTCATCATCAGAATTTACCTAGTGTGCTACTGCAGACATTTGGATATAGATTGCTGGATAAATGTTATATATAAACGACATCTCTGATCCCGTCCTTTACTACTTGCTGATCTCTCTTATCGGTTTTACGTTACATATCTACTAGTTTAATAAAATGTCACCGTAAACCATTATTTTTTTTTACTTGAAATTTCTTCTACATATTTGTATATATAAGACAATACTAGTCGCCTTTGTCTGACCTTACTTTCCATCCTATTTTTTTTACTTTGTATCATTTTCGTTTTCCATTCTAATAATGACAAAAAGATAACTAATGGTAGGAAGCAAAACACACCCTCATTTGATAGGAAAAGAAACTTGAAAACCATGTAGGAAAAAAGAGGATGAAAAAATGGCTAATAAGAAAGTTTTTAACTCTAGTGCTTCCATAAAAATGAACACAGAAAACCCAATGAAAATAAAAAATTTCAAATGTAGAAGACGAAGAAAGTTATGTTTTAAAAAAACAAAAAATCTCAATGCTATTGAAAAGAAGATAAAAAATAAATTTTGTGTTCACAAACTAAATTGCATACCATTATCACCCTTCAATTTCCAATACTTCTGACTTAATAAAATGAAAGAATCGAAAAAGGCAATTTAGAGTGTAAAAATTGCGTTTGATTTAAAAGAATGTATAAAAATTAGGGGAAGCTAAAAAGAAGAAATTGATGACTAAATAAAAGAGTATTAGGAAACTAATCACCATAATAAAATGAAAAGAAAAAGTGATTTATTAGGGAATACTACATAGAAAACGGTCTGAAACATTAGAATTAGGACAGTAAAATAATGATAATGTAAAAAAAGTTTGTCAAGTCTCCTTAAAATATGATAAAATTTCATAACCAATCATATTTAAACCAAATCATTCACATAAAATTAATTTACTTAGAATTTTTCACTAGTTATTTGTGTAAGATCCTATTTTACTAACTTTATGACATGGTTGACTGCTGCTATGCATATCTTTTGTGTTTTTATCTTTATTTTTTAAGTGATTTAGGCACTGCTTTTAACTGTTAGTAATGTGGTGGTCCAGAAGTCATATGACACTGAAATCAAACAACCCCAAGCATCTCAATTGTTTCAAAACGACTCCAAATACGCTACTAGCTTACAAAACTACATTATTATAAAATGGGCCACTTGCTATCGTAACACTTAACATATCGATGGTGTCAGGCGAGAGTGTAACTGAGAAAAGGGCAAATGATTAAACAAATAAAAGATAACAATATTACATCATGAGCTAATTTATTATATCATTAAACCCCATGGTTTTCAAGAACTGTGCTATATTTCTTATTCTCGTGCCTATAATGGTTGTTGTTCTAATAGAGAAGCTTGCTGTTAATTTTTATGATACTTTTAGGCAATCTCTTACTTGTGTCCCTCCAACTAATTAGATCATTAACTAAACATATCGGGGCCTTGTCTTGCTTGTCATACAATGTTGTGCTTGACTCTACTAATCAGGCAGTCATTACTTCAAAACTATGAAATTATTAAGAGTTGAACTACCAAATGTTAACAGATTCACTATTTTACGAAATAAGATTTCACAATTAAAATTTGGAGGAACAAAATTGAAGAATTGGCAAATTTGAGGGACAAAAAGTGTAATTAAGCCAAAAAAGTGTTTTCAAAATAATCTATTTTTATTAAAATGCTCTTGATATATAGTAAAAATCAAAACAACATTTGAATTTATTGGAATAACATAATTTTCAAGACATGATAGTAAAAAGGTAAACAGTTTTTATATAAACTTAAGACTATAACCTAATATTTTTATTATTTTCAAAGTAAGTCAACCACAAATTTGAAAAAAAAAATAATTTATTATATTTTTATAACCTCAGTGCCTCTTTAAACTTTGTAACTACGTCTTTAATCGTTTGTGGACCCTTGATGCTAGTCCCATGAGCTAACTCATCTAAACTTTTCCATTTCAACAAAAAGTAATGTATGCTTCCAATCTAGTAACCACTTCCATCCGAAAAGATATTTATATAATTAGTAAACCCCTCTTTTTAAATCTTATCTTATACCTTTATGAGTTTCTTTTTATGTCATTACAATATTATGCTTTTACAGTAACATTTAAAGATAGTTTATGTTATAATTTAATACACTTATTTCATATGATTTACAATATTGTTCATTATTTTTGTAATCTTTTGTTTACCAATCTAATATAATCAATTTCAATTTTTTTATTGTTGATGAACTTTTTAAAAAGCATTGTTTCAATGTTATTATCAATTTCATAACACGGCAATCTCAGTGGTTTATATTATTCTATTATATATTTATTTTAATTTAACAATGTCTTGTTTGTTCTTCCTACAATAGAATCATATAAATATTTGAAAGTTCTATGCTAGTTTTTGTTATTCTTGATCAAAATTAATGTCATATTTTTTTACTATTGAAATGTTATTTGATTAATGTTACTCTTATCCTTGCTTCATAAAGATTATCCAAATAAGTTTAAATATTTCTTATCAAGATGGTGGAGTTGATCTGTTTCCAAAAATATTTTTATTATGTATAGTAGCAAACTGTGTATCTATTAAAAAAACCTCGTAGAGCCCTGTAAATTTGATGATAAAAAAGGTTTCCGCAACCGGGATTCGAACCCGGAATTCATCATCAGAATTTACCTGGTGTTCTACTGTAGACATTTGGATATACATTGCTAGATAAATGTTATATATAAACGACATATCTGATCCCGTCCTTTGCTACTTTCTGATCTCTCTTATCGACTTTACGTTACATATCTACTAGTTTAATAAAATGTCACCATAAACCATTATTTTTTATTTACATGAAATTTCTTCTACATATTTGTATATATAAGACAATACTGGTTGCCTTTGTCTGACCTTACTTTCTATCCTATTTTTTTACTTTGTATCATTTTTGTTTTCCTTTCTAATGAAGTCAAAAAGACAACTAATGGTAGGAAGCAAAACACACTCTCATTTGATAGGAAAAGAAACTTGAAAACCATGTAGGAAGAAAAGAGTATGAAAAAATGGCTAATAAGAAAGTTTTTAACTCTAGTGCTTCCATAAAAATGAACGAAGAAAACCCAATGAAATAAAAATTTCAAATGTAGAAGACGAAGAAAGTTATGTTTTAAAAAAAAACAAAAAATCTCAAAGCAACTGAAAAGAAGATAAGAAATAAATTACGTGTTCACAAACTAAATCACATACCATTATCCCCCTTCAATTTCCAATACTTCTGACTCAATAAAAGGAAACAACCGAAAAAGGATACTTAGAGTGGAAAAATTGTGTTTGATTTAAAAAAATGTATAAAAATAAGGGGAAGCTAAAAGGAAGAAACTGATGACCAAATAAAACATTATTAGGAAACTAATCACCATAATGAAATGAAAAGAGAAAGTGATTTATTAGGGAATACTGCACAGAAAGCGGTCTAAAACATTAGAATTAGGACAGTAAAACAATGATAATGTAAATAAAGTTTGTCAAATCTCTTCAAAATATGATAAATTTTCATAACCAATAATATTTATAACCAAATCATTCACATAAAATTAATTTACTTAGAATTTTTCACTAGTTCTTTGTGTAAGATCCTGTTTTACTAATTTTACGACATGGTTGACTTGAGTTATGCATATCTTTTATGTTTTTATCTTTATTTTTTAAATGATTTGGGCACCGCTTTTAACTGTTAGTAATGTGTGTGGTCTAGAAGTCATATGACGCTGAAATCAAACAACCCCAAGCATCTCACTTGTTTCAAAACGACTCCAAATACGCTAATAGCTTACAAAACTACATTATTATAAAATAGGCCACTTGCTACCGTAACACTTAACATATCGGTGGTGTCGGGCGAGAGTGTAATCGAGAAAAAGGAAAATGATTAAACAAATAAAAGATAACAATATTACATCATGAGCCAATTTATTATATCATTAAGTTACATTGTTTTCAAGAACTGTCCTGTATTTCTTATTCTCGTGCCTATATTGATTGTTGTTCTAATAGAGAAGTTTGTTGTTAATTTTTATGATACTTTTGGGCAATCTCTTACTTGTGTCCCTCCAACTAATTAGATCATTAACTAAACATATTGGGGCCTTGTCTTGCTTGTCATACAAAGTTGTGTTTGACTCTACTAATCAGGCAGTCATTACTTCAAAACTATGAAATTATTAAGAGTTGAACTATCAGATGTTAACATATTCACTATTTTAGGGAATAAGATTTCACAATAAAAATTTGGAGGAACAAAATCAAAGAATTGGAAAATTTGAGGGACAAAAAGTGTAATTAAGCCAAAAAAGTGTTTTCAAAATAATCCATTTTTATTAAAATGCTCTTGATATATAGTAAAAATAAAAACAACATTTGAATTTATTGCAATAACATAGTTTTAAAGACATGATAGTAATAAAGTAAACAATTTTCATATAAACTTAAGACTATAACATAATCTTTTTATTATTTTCAAAGTAAGTCAACCACAAATTTGAAAAAAACATAATTTATTATATTTTCATAACCTCAGTGCCTCTTTAAACTTTGTAACTATGTCTTTAATCATTTGTGGACCCTTGATGCTAGTCCCATAAGCTAACTCATCTAAACTTTTCCTTTTCGACAAAAAGTAATGTATACATCCAATCTAGTAACCCCTTCCAACCAAAAAGATATTTATATAATTAGTAAACCCCTGTTTTTAAATCTTATCTTATACCTTTATGAGTTTCTTTTTATGTCATTATAATATAATGCTTTTACAATAACATTGATGATAGTTTATGTTATAATTTAATCCACTCATTTCATATGATTTAGAATATTGTTCATTATTTTTGTAATCTATCGTTTTCCAATCTAATATAATCAAATTCTATTTTTTTTAATGTTGATGAACTTTTTAAAAAGCATCGTTTTCAATGTTATTATCAATTTCATAATATGGCAATCTCAGTGGTTTATATTTTTCTATTATATATTTATTTTTGATTAACAATGTCTTGTTTGTTCTTCATCATCTTTAAATATTTTTTATATAATATCATTATAATTAATAATCTTTCAAAACATATTGTTATACCATATAAAGATACAATAGAATCATATAAATATTTGAAAGTTGCAGCTAGTTTTTGTTATTCTTGATCAAAATTAATTTGATATTTATTTATTATTGAGATGTTATTTGATTAATGTTACTCTTATCTTTGCTTCATAAAGATTATCCATTTAAGTTTAATAAATTCTTATCAAGATGGTGGAGTTGTTTTGTTGCCAAAAATATTTTTACTATGTATAGCAGCAAACTGTGTATCTATTAAAAAAAAAACTTCGTAGAGTCCTGTAAATTTGATGATAAAAAAAGGTTTCCGCAGCCGGGATTCGAACTCGGAATTCATCAACAGAATTTACCTGGTGTGCTACTGCGAACATTTGGATATAGATTGCTGGATAAATGTTATATATAAACGACATCTCTGATCCCGTCCTTTGCTACTTTCTGATCTCTCTTATCGGCTTTACGTTACATATCTACTAGTTTAATAAAATGTCACCACAAACCATTATTTTTTATTTACATGAAATTTCTTCTACATATTTGTATATAAAAGACAATACTAGTTGCCTTTGTCTGACCTTACTTTCGATCCTATTTTTTTACTTCGTATTATCATTTTTTTTTCTTTCTAATGAAGACAAAAAGACAACTAATGGTAGGAAGCAAAACACACCCTCATTTGATTGGAAAAGAAACTTGAAAACCATGTAGGAAGAAAAGAGGATGAAAAAATGGCTAATAAGAAAGTTTTTAGTTCTAGTGCTTCCATAAAAATGAACGAAGAAAACCCAATGAAAATAAAAATTTCAAATGTAGAAGACGAAGAAAGTTATGTTTTAAAAAGAACAAAAAATCTCAATGCAACTGAAAAGAAGATAAGAAATAAATTACGTGTTCACAAACTAAATCGCATACCATAATCCCCCTTCAATTTCCAATACTTCTGACTCAATAAAAGGAAACAACCGAAAAAGGAACCTTAGAGTGGAAAAATTATGTTTGATTTAAAAGACTGTATAATAATAAGGGGAAGCTAAAAGGAAGAAACTGATGACCTAATAAAAGAGTTTTAGGAAACTAATCACCATAATGAAATGAAAAGAAAAAGTGATTTTTAGGGAATACTGCACAGAAAACGGTCTAAAACATTAGAATTAGGACAGTAAAACAATGATAATGAAAATAAAGTTTGTCAAGTCTCTTTAAAATATGATAAATTTTTATAACCAATAATATTTATAACGAAATCATTCCCATAAAATTAATTTACTTAGAATTTTTCACTAGTTCTTTGTGTAAGATCCTATTTTACTAATTTTATGACATGGTTGACTTGTGCTATGCATATCTTTTGTGTTTTTATCTTCTTTAAATGATTTTGGCATAGCTTTTAACTGTTAGTCATGTGTGTGGTTGAGAAGTCATATGACACCGAAATCAAACAACCCGAAGCATCTCAATAGTGTCAAAACGACTCCAAATACGCTAATAGCTTACAAAACTACATTATTATAAAATAGGCCACTTGCTACCGTAACACTTAACATATCGGTGGTGTCGGGCGAGAGTGTAATCGAGAAAAAGGAAAATGATTAAACAAATAAAAGATAACAATATTACATCATGAGCCAATTTATTATATCATTAAGTTACATTGTTTTCTAGATATGTACTATATTTCTTATTCTTGTGCCTATAATGGTTGTTGTTCTAATAGAGAAGCTTGCTGTTAATTTTTATGATACTTTTGGGCAATCTCTTACTTGTGCCCCTCCAACTAATTAGATCATTAACTAAACATATTGGGGCCTTGTCTTGCTTGTCATACAAAGTTGTGGTTGACTCTACTAATCAGGCAGTCATTACTTCAAAACTATGAAATTATTAAGAGTTGAACTACCAAATGTTAGCAGATTCACTATTTAAGGAATAAGATTTCACAATTAAAATTTGGAGGAACAAAATCAAAGAATTGGCAAATTTGAGGGACAAATAGTGTAATTAAGCCAAAAAAGTGTTTTCAAAATAATCTATTTTTATTAAAATGCTCTTGATATATAGTAAAAATCAAAACAACATTTGAATTTATTGCAATAACATAGTTTTAAAGACATGATAGTAAAAAAGTAAATAGTTTTCTTATAAACTTAATACTATAACATAATGTTTTTATTATTTTCAAAGTAAGTCCACCACAAATTTGAAAAAAAATAATTTATTATATTTGCATAACCTCAATGCCTCTTTAAACTTTGTAACTATGTCTTTAATCGTTTGTGGACCCTTGATGCTAGTCCCATGAGCTAACTCATCTAAACTTTTCCATTTCAACAAAAAGTAATGTATGCATCCAATCTAGTAACCCCTTCCATCCGAAAAGATATTTATATAATTAGTAAACCCCTCTTTTTAAATCTTATCTTATACCTTTATGAGTTTCTTTTTATGTCATTACAATATTATGCTTTTACAGTAACATTTAAAGATAGTTTATGTTATAATTTAATACACTTATTTCATATGATTTACAATATTGTTCATTATTTTTGTAATCTTTTGTTTACCAATCTAATATAATCAATTTCTATTTTTTTATTGTTGATGAACTTTTTAAAAAGCATTGTTTCAATGTTATTATCAATTTCATAACACGGCAATCTCAGTGGTTTATATTATTCTATTATATATTTATTTTAATTTAACAATGTCTTGTTTGTTCTTCCTACAATAGAATCATATAAATATTTGAAAGTTCTATGCTAGTTTTTGTTATTCTTGATCAAAATTAATGTCATATTTATTTACTATTGAAATGTTATTTGATTAATGTTACTCTTATCCTTGCTTCATAAAGATTATCCAAATAAGTTTAAATATTTCTTATCAAGATGGTGGAGTTGATCTGTTTCCAAAAATATTTTTACTATGTATAGTAGCAAACTGTGTATCTATTAAAAAAAACCTCGTAGAGCCCTGTAAATTTGATGATAAAAAAGGTTTCTGCAACCGGGATTCGAACCCGGAATTCATCATCAGAATTTACCTAGTGTGCTACTGCAGACATTTGGATATACATTGCTGGATAAATGTTATATATAAACGACATATCTGATCCCGTCCTTTGCTACTTTCTGATCTCTCTTATCGACTTTACGTTACATATCTACTAGTTTAATAAAATGTCACCATAAACCATTATTTTTTATTTACATGAAATTTCTTCTACATATTTGTATATATAAGACAATACTGGTTGCCTTTGTCTGACCTTACTTTCTATCCTATTTTTTTACTTTGTATAATTTTTGTTTTCCTTTCTAATGAAGTCAAAAAGACAACTAAAGGTAGGAAGCAAAACACACTCTCATTTGATAGGAAAAGAAACTTGAAAACCATGTAGGAAGAAAAGAGTATGAAAAAATGGCTAATAAGAAAGTTTTTAACTCTAGTGCTTCCATAAAAATGAACGAAGAAAACCCAATGAAATAAAAATTTCAAATGTAGAAGACGAAGAAAGTTATGTTTTAAAAAAAAACAAAAAATCTCAATGCAACTGAAAAGAAGATAAGAAATAAATTACGTGTTCATAAACTAAATCACATACCATTATCCCCCTTCAATTTCCAATACTTCAGACTCAATAAAAGGAAACAACCGAAAAAGGATACTTAGAGTGGAAAAATTGTGTTTGATTTAAAAGAATGTATAAAAATAAGGGGAAGCTAAAAGGAAGAAACTGATGACCAAATAAAACATTATTAGGAAACTAATCACCATAATGAAATGAAAAGAGAAAGTGATTTATTAGGGAATACTGCACAGAAAGCGGTCTAAAACATTAGAATTAGGACAGTAAAACAATGATAATGTAAATAAAGTTTGTCAAATCTCTTCAAAATATGATAAATTTTCATAACCAATAATATTTATAACCAAATCATTCACATAAAATTAATTTACTTAGAATTTTTCACTAGTTCTTTGTGTAAGATCCTGTTTTACTAATTTTACGACATGGTTGACTTGAGTTATGCATATCTTTTATCTTTTTATCTTTATTTTTTAAATGATTTGGGCACCGCTTTTAACTGTTAGTAATGTGTGTGGTCTAGAAGTCATATGACGCTGAAATCAAACAACCCCAAGCATCTCACTTGTTTCAAAACGACTCCAAATACGCTAATAGCTTACAAAACTACATTATTATAAAATAGGCCACTTGCTACCGTAACACTTAACATATCCGTTGTGTCGGGCGAGAGTGTAACCGAGAAAAGGGAAAATGATTAAACAAATAAAAGATAACAATATTACATCATGAGCCAATTTATTATATCATTAAGTTACATTGTTTTCAAGAACTGTCCTGTATTTCTTATTCTCGTGCCTATATTGATTGTTGTTCTAATAGAGAAGTTTGTTGTTAATTTTTATGATACTTTTGGGCAATCTCTTACTTGTGTCCCTCCAACTAATTAGATCATTAACTAAACATATTGGGGCCTTGTCTTGCTTGTCATACAAAGTTGTGTTTGACTCTACTAATCAGGCAGTCATTACTTCAAAACTATGAAATTATTAAGAGTTGAACTATCAGATGTTAACATATTCACTATTTTAGGGAATAAGATTTCACAATAAAAATTTGAAGGAACAAAATCAAAGAATTGGAAAATTTGAGGGACAAAAAGTGTAATTAAGCCAAAAAAGTGTTTTCAAAATAATCCATTTTTATTAAAATGCTCTTGATATATAGTAAAAATAAAAACAACATTTGAATTTATTGCAATAACAAAGTTTTAAAGACATGATAGTAAAAAAGTAAATAGTTTTCATATAAACTTAAGACTATAACATAATCTTTTTATTATTTTCAAAGTAAGTCAACCACAAATTTGAAAAAAACATAATTTATTATATTTTCATAACCTCAGTGCCTCTTTAAACTTTGTAACTATGTCTTTAATCATTTGTGGACCCTTGATGCTAGTCCCATAAGCTAACTCATCTAAACTTTTCCTTTTCGACAAAAAGTAATGTATACATCCAATCTAGTAACCCCTTCCAACCAAAAAGATATTTATATAATTAGTAAACCCCTGTTTTTAAATCTTATCTTATACCTTTATGAGTTTCTTTTTATGTCATTATAATATAATGCTTTTACAATAACATTGATGATAGTTTATGTTATAATTTAATCCACTCATTTCATATGATTTAGAATATTGTTCATTATTTTTGTAATCTATCGTTTTCCAATCTAATATAATCAAATTCTATTTTTTTTAATGTTGATGAACTTTTTAAAAAGCATCGTTTCAATGTTATTATCAATTTCATAATATGGCAATCTCAGTGGTTTATATTTTTCTATTATATATTTATTTTTGATTAACAATGTCTTGTTTGTTCTTCATCATCTTTAAATATTTTTTATATAATATCATTATAATTAATAATCTTTCAAAACATATTGTTATACCATATAAAGATACAATAGAATCATATAAATATTTGAAAGTTACAGCTAGTTTTTGTTATTCTTGATCAAAATTAATGTGATACTTATTTATTATTGACATGTTATTTGATTAATGTTACTCTTATCTTTGCTTCATAAAGATTATCCATTTAAGTTTAACAAATTCTTATCAAGATGGTGGAGTTGTTTTGTTGCCAAAAATATTTTTACTATGTATAGCAGCAAACTGTGTATCTATTAAAAAAAAAAACTTCGTAGAGTCCTGTAAATTTGATGATAAAAAAAGGTTTCTGCAGCTGGGATTCAAACTCAGAATTCATCATCAGAATTTACCTGGTGTGCTACTGCGGACATTTGGATATAGATTGCTGGATAAATGTTATATATAAACGACATCTCTGATCCCGTCCTTTGCTACTTTCTGATCTCTCTTATCGGCTTTACGTTACATATCTACTAGTTTAATAAAATGTCACCACAAACCATTATTTTTTATTTACATGAAATTTCTTCTACATATTTGTATATAAAAGACAATACTAGTTGCCTTTGTCTGACCTTACTTTCGATCCTATTTTTTTACTTCGTATTATCATTTTTTTTCTTTCTAATGAAGACAAAAAGACAACTAATGGTAGGAAGCAAAACACACCCTCATTTGATTGGAAAAGAAACTTGAAAACCATGTAGGAAGAAAAGAGGATGAAAAAATGGCTAATAAGAAAGTTGTTAGTTCAAGTGCTTCCATAAAAATGAACGAAGAAAACCCAATGAAAATAAAAATTTCAAATGTAAAAGACGAAGAAAGTTATGTTTTAAAAAGAACAAAAAATCTCAATGCAACTGAAAAGAAGATAAGAAATAAATTACGTGTTCACAAACTAAATCGCATACCATAATCCCCCTTCAATTTCCAATACTTCTGACTCAATAAAAGGAAACAACCGAAAAAGGAACCTTAGAGTGGAAAAATTGTGTTTGATTTAAAAGACTGTATAATAATAAGGGGAAGCTAAAAGGAAGAAACTGATGACCTAATAAAAGAGTTTTAGGAAACTAATCACCATAATGAAATGAAAAGAAAAAGTGATTTTTAGGGAATACTGCACAGAAAACGGTCTAAAACATTAGAATTAGGACAGTAAAACAATGATAATGAAAATAAAGTTTGTCAAGTCTCTTCAAAATATGATAAATTTTCATAACCAATAATATTTATAACAAAATCATTCCCATAAAATTAATTTACTTAGAATTTTTCACTAGTTCTTTGTGTAAGATCCTATTTTACTAATTTTATGACATGGTTGACTTGTGCTATGCATATCTTTTGTGTTTTTATCTTCTTTAAATGATTTTGGCATAGCTTTTAACTGTTAGTCATGTGTGTGGTTGAGAAGTCATATGACACATCAAACAACCCCAAGCATCTCAATAGTGTCAAAACAACTCCAAATACGCTAATAGCTTACAAAACTACATTATTATAAAATAGGCCACTTGCTACCGTAACACTTAACATATCGGTGGTGTCGGGCGAGAGTGTAATCGAGAAAAAGGAAAATGATTAAACAAATAAAAGATAACAATATTACATCATGAGCCAATTTATTATATCATTAAGTTACATTGTTTTCAAGATATGTACTATATTTCTTATTCTTGTGCCTATAATGGTTGTTGTTCTAATAGAGAAGCTTGCTGTTAATTTTTATGATACTTTTGGGCAATCTCTTACTTGTGCCCCTCCAACTAATTAGATCATTAACTAAACATATTGGGGCCTTGTCTTGCTTGTCATACAAAGTTATGGTTGACTCTACTAATCAGGCAGTCATTACTTCAAAACTATGAAATTATTAAGAGTTGAACTACCAAATATTAACAGATTCACTATTTAAGGAATAAGATTTCACAATTAAAATTTGGAGGAACAAAATCAAAGAATTGGCAAATTTGAGGGACAAAAAGTGTAATTAAGCCAAAAAAGTGTTTTCAAAATAATCTATTTTTATTAAAATGCTCTTGATATATAGTAAAAATCAAAACAACATTTGAATTTATTGCAATAACATAGTTTTAAAGACATGATAGTAAAAAAGTAAATAGTTTTCATATAAACTTAATACTATAACATAATGTTTTTATTATTTTCAAAGTAAGTCCACCACAAATTTGAAAAAAAAATAATTTATTATATTTGCATAACCTCAGTGCCTCTTTAAACTTTGTAGCTATGTCTTTAATTGTTTGTGGACCCTTGATGCTAGTCCCATGAGCTAACTCATCTAAACTTTTCCATTTCAACAAAAAGTAATGTATGCATCCAATCTAGTAACCCCTTCCATCCGAAAAGATATTTATATAATTATGAAACCCCTCTTTTTAAATCTTATCTTATACCTTTATGAGTTTCTTTTTATGTCATTACAAGATTATGCTTTTATAGTAACATTTAAGATAGTTTATGTTATAATTTAATCCACTCATTTCATATGATTTACAATATTGTTCATTATTTTTGTAATCTTTTGTTTGCCAATCAAATATAATCAAATTTATTTTTTATTGTTGATGAACTTTTTAAAAAACATCGTTTCAATGTTATTATCAATTTCATAACATGGGAATCTCAGTGGTTTATATTATTCTATTATATATTTATTTTAGTTTAACAATGTCTTGTTTGTTCTTCATCATCTTTAAATACTTTTTATATAATATCATTATAATTAATAATCTTTCAAAACATATTTTTATATCATATAAAGATACAATAGAATCATATAAATATTTGAAAGTTACATGCTAGTTTTTGTTATTCTTGATCAAAATTAATGTCATATTTATTTATTATTGAAATGTTATTTGATTAATGTTACTCTTATCCTTGCTTCATAAAGATTATCTAATTAAGTTTAACAAATTCTTATCAAGATGGTAGAGTTGATCTCTTGCCGAAAATATTTTTACTATGTATAACAGCAAATTGTGTATTTATTAAAAAAACTTCGTAGAGCCCTGTAAATTTGATGATAAAAAAGATTTCCGCAGCCGGGATTCGAACTCGGAATTCATCATCAGAATTTACCTAGTGTGCTACTGCAGACATTTGGATATAGATTGCTGGATAAATGTTATATATAAATGACATCTCTGATCCCGTCCTTTACTACTTGCTGATCTCTCTTATCGGTTTTACGTTACATATCTACTAGTTTAATAAAATGTCACCGTAAACCATTATTTTTTTTTACTTGAAATTTCTTCTACATATTTGTATATATAAGACAATACTAGTCGCCTTTGTCTGACCTTACTTTCCATCCTATTTTTTTTACTTTGTATCATTTTCGTTTTCCATTCTAATAATGACAAAAAGATAACTAATGGTAGGAAGCAAAACACACCCTCATTTGATAGGAAAAGAAACTTGAAAACCATGTAGGAAAAAAGAGGATGAAAAAATGGCTAATAAGAAAGTTTTTAACTCTAGTGCTTCCATAAAAATGAACACAGAAAACCCAATGAAAATAAAAATTTCAAATGTAGAAGACGAAGAAAGTTATGTTTTAAAAAAACAAAAAATCTCAATGCTATTGAAAAGAAGATAAAAAATAAATTTTGTGTTCACAAACTAAATTGCATACCATTATCACCCTTCAATTTCCAATACTTCTGACTCAATAAAATGAAAGAATCGAAAAAGGCAATTTAGAGTGTAAAAATTGCGTTTGATTTAAAAGAATGTATAAAAATTAGGGGAAGCTAAAAAGAAGAAATTGATGACTAAATAAAAGAGTATTAGGAAACTAATCACCATAATAAAATGAAAAGAAAAAGTGATTTATTAGGGAATACTACATAGAAAACGGTCTGAAACATTAGAATTAGGACAGTAAAATAATGATAATGTAAAAAAAGTTTGTCAAGTCTCCTTAAAATATGATAAAATTTCATAACCAATCATATTTAAACCAAATCATTCACATAAAATTAATTTACTTAGAATTTTTCACTAGTTATTTGTGTAAGATCCTATTTTACTAACTTTATGACATGGTTGACTGCTGCTATGCATATCTTTTGTGTTTTTATCTTTATTTTTTAAGTGATTTAGGCACTGCTTTTAACTGTTAGTAATGTGGTGGTCCAGAAGTCATATGACACTGAAATCAAACAACCCCAAGCATCTCAATTGTTTCAAAACGACTCCAAATACGCTACTAGCTTACAAAACTACATTATTATAAAATGGGCCACTTGCTATCGTAACACTTAACATATCGATGGTGTCAGGCGAGAGTGTAACTGAGAAAAGGGCAAATGATTAAACAAATAAAAGATAACAATATTACATCATGAGCTAATTTATTATATCATTAAACCCCATGGTTTTCAAGAACTGTGCTATATTTCTTATTCTCGTGCCTATAATGGTTGTTGTTCTAATAGAGAAGCTTGCTGTTAATTTTTATGATACTTTTAGGCAATCTCTTACTTGTGTCCCTCCAACTAATTAGATCATTAACTAAACATATCGGGGCCTTGTCTTGCTTGTCATACAATGTTGTGCTTGACTCTACTAATCAGGCAGTCATTACTTCAAAACTATGAAATTATTAAGAGTTGAACTACCAAATGTTAACAGATTCACTATTTTACGAAATAAGATTTCACAATTAAAATTTGGAGGAACAAAATTGAAGAATTGGCAAATTTGAGGGACAAAAAGTGTAATTAAGCCAAAAAAGTGTTTTCAAAATAATCTATTTTTATTAAAATGCTCTTGATATATAGTAAAAATCAAAACAACATTTGAATTTATTGGAATAACATAATTTTCAAGACATGATAGTAAAAAGGTAAACAGTTTTTATATAAACTTAAGACTATAACCTAATATTTTTATTATTTTCAAAGTAAGTCAACCACAAATTTGAAAAAAAAAATAATTTATTATATTTTCATAACCTCAGTGCCTCTTTAAACTTTGTAACTACGTCTTTAATCGTTTGTGGACCCTTGATGCTAGTCCCATGAGCTAACTCATCTAAACTTTTCCATTTCAACAAAAAGTAATGTATGCTTCCAATCTAGTAACCACTTCCATCCGAAAAGATATTTATATAATTAGTAAACCCCTCTTTTTAAATCTTATCTTATACCTTTATGAGTTTCTTTTTATGTCATTACAATATTATGCTTTTACAGTAACATTTAAAGATAGTTTATGTTATAATTTAATACACTTATTTCATATGATTTACAATATTGTTCATTATTTTTGTAATCTTTTGTTTACCAATCTAATATAATCAATTTCTATTTTTTTATTGTTGATGAACTTTTTAAAAAGCATTGTTTCAATGTTATTATCAATTTCATAACACGGCAATCTCAGTGGTTTATATTATTCTATTATATATTTATTTTAATTTAACAATGTCTTGTTAGTTCTTCCTACAATAGAATCATATAAATATTTGAAAGTTCTATGCTAGTTTTTGTTATTCTTGATCAAAATTAATGTCATATTTATTTACTATTGAAATGTTATTTGATTAATGTTACTCTTATCCTTGCTTCATAAAGATTATCCAAATAAGTTTAAATATTTCTTATCAAGATGGTGGAGTTGATCTGTTTCCAAAAATATTTTTATTATGTATAGTAGCAAACTGTGTATCTATTAAAAAAACCTCGTAGAGCCCTGTAAATTTGATGATAAAAAAGGTTTCCGCAACCGGGATTCGAACCCGGAATTCATCATCAGAATTTACCTGGTGTTCTACTGTAGACATTTGGATATACATTGCTAGATAAATGTTATATATAAACGACATATCTGATCCCGTCCTTTGCTACTTTCTGATCTCTCTTATCGACTTTACGTTACATATCTACTAGTTTAATAAAATGTCACCATAAACCATTATTTTTTATTTACATGAAATTTCTTCTACATATTTGTATATATAAGACAATACTGGTTGCCTTTGTCTGACCTTACTTTTTATCCTATTTTTTTACTTTGTATCATTTTTGTTTTCCTTTCTAATGAAGTCAAAAAGACAACTAATGGTAGGAAGCAAAACACACTCTCATTTGATAGGAAAAGAAACTTGAAAACCATGTAGGAAGAAAAGAGTATGAAAAAATGGCTAATAAGAAAGTTTTTAACTCTAGTGCTTCCATAAAAATGAACGAAGAAAACCCAATGAAATAAAAATTTCAAATGTAGAAGACGAAGAAAGTTATGTTTTAAAAAAAAACAAAAAATCTCAAAGCAACTGAAAAGAAGATAAGAAATAAATTACGTGTTCACAAACTAAATCACATACCATTATCCCCCTTCAATTTCCAATACTTCTGACTCAATAAAAGGAAACAACCGAAAAAGGATACTTAGAGTGGAAAAATTGTGTTTGATTTAAAAGAATGTATAAAAATAAGGGGAAGCTAAAAGGAAGAAACTGATGACCAAATAAAACATTATTAGGAAACTAATCACCATAATGAAATGAAAAGAGAAAGTGATTTATTAGGGAATACTGCACAGAAAGCGGTCTAAAACATTAGAATTAGGACAGTAAAACAATGATAATGTAAATAAAGTTTGTCAAATCTCTTCAAAATATGATAAATTTTCATAACCAATAATATTTATAACCAAATCATTCACATAAAATTAATTTACTTAGAATTTTTCACTAGTTCTTTGTGTAAGATCCTGTTTTACTAATTTTACGACATGGTTGACTTGAGTTATGCATATCTTTTATGTTTTTATCTTTATTTTTTAAATGATTTGGGCACCGCTTTTAACTGTTAGTAATGTGTGTGGTCTAGAAGTCATATGACGCTGAAATCAAACAACCCCAAGCATCTCACTTGTTTCAAAACGACTCCAAATACGCTAATAGCTTACAAAACTACATTATTATAAAATAGGCCACTTGCTACCGTAACACTTAACATATCGGTGGTGTCGGGCGAGAGTGTAATCGAGAAAAAGGAAAATGATTAAACAAATAAAAGATAACAATATTACATCATGAGCCAATTTATTATATCATTAAGTTACATTGTTTTCAAGATATGTACTATATTTCTTATTCTTGTGCCTATAATGGTTGTTGTTCTAATAGAGAAGCTTGCTGTTAATTTTTATGATACTTTTGGGCAATCACTTACCTGTGTCCCTCCAACTAATTAGATCATTAACTAAACATATTGGGGCCTTGTCTTGCTTGTCATACAAAGTTGTGTTTGACTCTACTAATCAGGCAGTCATTACTTCAAAACTATGAAATTATTAAGAGTTGAACTATCAGATGTTAACATATTCACTATTTTAGGGAATAAGATTTCACAATAAAAATTTGGAGGAACAAAATCAAAGAATTGGAAAATTTGAGGGACAAAAAGTGTAATTAAGCCAAAAAAGTGTTTTCAAAATAATCCATTTTTATTAAAATGCTCTTGATATATAGTAAAAATAAAAACAACATTTGAATTTATTGCAATAACATAGTTTTAAAGACATGATAGTAAAAAAGTAAATAGTTTTCATATAAACTTAAGACTATAACATAATCTTTTTATTATTTTCAAAGTAAGTCAACCACAAATTTGAAAAAAACATAATTTATTATATTTTCATAACCTCAGTGCCTCTTTAAACTTTGTAACTATGTCTTTAATCATTTGTGGACCCTTGATGCTAGTCCCATAAGCTAACTCATCTAAACTTTTCCTTTTCGACAAAAAGTAATGTATACATCCAATCTAGTAACCCCTTCCAACCAAAAAGATATTTATATAATTAGTAAACCCCTGTTTTTAAATCTTATCTTATACCTTTATGAGTTTCTTTTTATGTCATTATAATATAATGCTTTTACAATAACATTGATGATAGTTTATGTTATAATTTAATCCACTCATTTCATATGATTTAGAATATTGTTCATTATTTTTGTAATCTATCGTTTTCCAATCTAATATAATCAAATTCTATTTTTTTTAATGTTGATGAACTTTTTAAAAAGCATCGTTTCAATGTTATTATCAATTTCATAATATGGCAATCTCAGTGGTTTATATTTTTCTATTATATATTTATTTTTGATTAACAATGTCTTGTTTGTTCTTCATCATCTTTAAATATTTTTTATATAATATCATTATAATTAATAATCTTTCAAAACATATTGTTATACCATATAAAGATACAATAGAATCATATAAATATTTGAAAGTTGTAGCTAGTTTTTGTTATTCTTGATCAAAATTAATGTGATATTTATTTATTATTGACATGTTATTTGATTAATGTTACTCTTATCTTTGCTTCATAAAGATTATCCATTTAAGTTTAACAAATTCTTATCAAGATGGTGGAGTTGTTTTGTTGCCAAAAATATTTTTACTATGTATAGCAGCAAACTGTGTATCTATTAAAAAAAAATTCGTAGAGTCCTGTAAATTTGATGATAAAAAAAGGTTTCCGCAGCCGGGATTCGAACTCGGAATTCATCATCAGAATTTACCTGGTGTGCTACTGCGGACATTTGGATATAGATTGCTGGATAAATGTTATATATAAACGACATCTCTGATCCCGTCCTTTGCTACTTTCTGATCTCTCTTATCGGCTTTACGTTACATATCTACTAGTTTAATAAAATGTCACCACAAACCATTATTTTTTATTTACATGAAATTTCTTCTACATATTTGTATATAAAAGACAATACTAGTTGCCTTTGTCTGACCTTACTTTCGATCCTATTTTTTTACTTCGTATTATCATTTTTTTTTCTTTCTAATGAAGACAAAAAGACAACTAATGGTAGGAAGCAAAACACACCCTCATTTGATTGGAAAAGAAACTTGAAAACCATGTAGGAAGAAAAGAGGATGAAAAAATGGCTAATAAGAAAGTTTTTAGTTCTAGTGCTTCCATAAAAATGAACGAAAAAAACCCAATGAAAATAAAAATTTCAAATGTAGAAGACGAAGAAAGTTATGTTTTAAAAAGAACAAAAAATCTCAATGCAACTGAAAAGAAGCTAAGAAATAAATTACGTGTTCACAAACTAAATCGCATACCATAATCCCCCTTCAATTTCCAATACTTCTGACTCAATAAAAGGAAACAACCGAAAAAGGAACCTTAGAGTGGAAAAATTATGTTTGATTTAAAAGACTGTATAATAATAAGGGGAAGCTAAAAGGAAGAAACTGATGACCTAATAAAAGAGTTTTAGGAAACTAATCACCATAATGAAATGAAAAGAAAAAGTGATTTTTAGGGAATACTGCACAGAAAACGGTCTAAAACATTAGAATTAGGACAGTAGAACAATGATAATGAAAATAAAGTTTGTCAAGTCTCTTCAAAATATGATAAATTTTCATAACCAATAATATTTATAACCAAATCATTCCCATAAAATTAATTTACTTAGAATTTTTCACTAGTTCTTTGTGTAAGATCCTATTTTACTAATTTTATGACATGGTTGACTTGTGCTATGCATGTCTTTTGTGTTTTTATCTTCTTTAAATGATTTTGGCATAGCTTTTAACTGTTAGTCATGTGTGTGGTTGAGAAGTCATATGACACCGAAATCAAACAACCCCAAGCATCTCAATAGTGTCAAAACGACTCCAAATACGCTAATAGCTTACAAAACTACATTATTATAAAATAGGCCACTTGCTACCGTAACACTTAACATATCGGTGGTGTCGGGCGAGAGTGTAATCGAGAAAAAGGAAAATGATTAAACAAATAAAAGATAACAATATTACATCATGAGCCAATTTATTATATCATTAAGTTACATTGTTTTCAAGATATGTACTATATTTCTTATTCTTGTGCCTATAATGGTTGTTGTTCTAATAGAGAAGCTTGCTGTTAATTTTTATGATACTTTTGGGCAATCTCTTACTTGTGCCCCTCCAACTAATTAGATCATTAACTAAACATATTGGGGCCTTGTCTTGCTTGTCATATAAAGTTGTGGTTGACTCTACTAATCAGGCAGTCATTACTTCAAAACTATGAAATTATTAAGAGTTGAACTACCAAATGTTAACAGATTCACTATTTAAGGAATAAGATTTCACAATTAAAATTTGGAGGAACAAAATCAAAGAATTGGCAAATTTGACGGACAAAAAGTGTAATTAAGCCAAAAAAGTGTTTTCAAAATAATCTATTTTTATTAAAATGCTTTTGATATATAGTAAAAATCAAAACAACATTTGAATTTATTGCAATAACATAGTTTTAAAGACATGATAGTAAAAAAGTAAATAGTTTTCATATAAACTTAATACTATAACATAATGTTTTTATTATTTTCAAAGTAAGTCAACCACAAATTTGAAAAAAAATAATTTATTATATTTGTATAACCTCAGTGCCTCTTTAAACTTTGTAACTGAGACACCCAAACCCCCAATTAAAATAGGGGAAAATTTTTCGCGTCTTTGAAAATATTAATAAATCCGATAATTAAAATGGTGAAGTATTTTTCACCAAACCCCTGGATCTAGAATGAACCACTCCCATATATGGAGATATGAGAGGGTGAAACAAAAATGTAAATCTTTCAATCAAAATCAGCGGAAGAATTGTCCAATTTGACTTAATCATTGGCTAATTGATTTTCAAGAGGAGGAGTTTCATAAAAATGTGAAATACACTTATATAATCTCAAGAGCCGAAATACTACTCCTCAATACTTCCAAATAATGTTCAAAGAAAGCAATAATGCATAGGAATAGAATTCTCTTAAAAATAAAATTTTAATGGAGCGCCAGGTGCCACTCGCTCAGGCGTGACTCAAGTCGCTTGAGCGAGCCAGCGTACCCACGCTTAAGCGAGCGCTGGACGACCTGGGTGAAAGAGAGAGGGAAATAAGTATCAGGGCTCGACTCGCTTGAGCGAGCCCTTCCTCGCTTGAGCGAGACACGAAGGAATGCTTGAGCGAAGGAAGCGAGACGCTTGAGCGAAGAGGGAGAGAAGCATCAGGGGTCAACCTCGCTTGAGCGGCCCAAGGCTCGCTTGAGCGAGATTGGTCCAGAAACGTTGGGAACTCTCTGGCCGATTTTCGCTTGGGCGAGGAACCACTCGCCTGGGCGAAAATCGTCCAGAATCACTTTTCCTTCTCCCTCGCTTGAGCGTGGCCCTTCACGCCTGGGCGACAATTGTCCAGAATCAAAACACTGATTCTGTGGCAATCTCGCTTGGGCGAAATGCAACTTCGCTTGAGCGAATTTGGGGCAGAAACGAATCCCCTGTTCCACAACAATCTCGCTCGGGCGAGATTATTACTCGCTTGAGCGAGTTCTGCAGAATCTCAGCAGAAAATGAAAATCCCATTTAATTTAGCACATATATCATAAACCTCTTCTATCTTGGCCTATCCTAGGACCATATTTTACCACATTATGCATGCACTAAACCATATAATGTTACAATCCAATACTACATGATTCTTTCATGTAATTAAACACCAACCACATCATCATGCTAAGATTAATTCATGTATATAATTTACATTCAACCTCATTTTACAAAATCCACAAACTAGCATAAAACACAACATCCTTTCATTGATCAAAGTCAAGCATTCAAATTCATTCTTTACATCTTTTGGGTCATGTAGGAAAATTGGCCTTACACAAACATGTCCAATTTTCTCCCATGACCTCCAAAATTATCAACACTACAAAATTGAGTACATAAACCTCATATACTCTACAAAACAGATTTCATGCCGGCCAAGGCTTACGCATTCCTATCCATATTTTACCTTCTTCATACTCGGCCTCCAAAAGTTGTAGGATTTAAGTCATACCTACATCAACCTTAAAAATGGCAACGGGGAGGTGAGTAACATAATCCAAATGAATCAAAGTCATACATTATGATGAAATACATGTATACTTGCACAATTAGCAATCATTACACCACATCATACATTATACGCAATACATCTTATAATTTCAAGTATACATGCACAATATCAATCATTTGGATTGCCAAACACACACATCGGGTTAGTATTCAACTCTTTCCCCTTTCAATTCTCATTCATCCGTTGCCACCAAGGGCTTTCACCTAGGCATATCTCCAGCTATATGCAAATGCTCTTAAAGCTAATGCATATGTACAAGAATTTCTTATCAAACAATACGGATCCGACTGTGGGAAAAATACCATATTAATTCAATTGTGGGACAAGCATAGGTGTGCTACTATGCTCCTACTGCAGTAGAAAAATTATGTACACATATATCTCAATTTTTAAGCATGCTTACATCATCATAATCTTTTACTGGTACCAAACCGCTATCGCCCATCTGTAGCACTAGTCACCCTGTGACTTGCGGATCAACATCGTGGCCTCAACTACCACAAGTGCTACGGGCCCCTCCCGAACACACATCGAGAGAGCCGTGTCCCGTCGGACACCGAGGTAAACTCGCTCACCATAGAGCCGTCCGCCCACTGGGCCTGCCACATAGGGTGCCTCGTCACCAAACTATGGACAGCTTCGTGACTCATACACCGAGTCACAGGGGAAAATCATAATACGCTCGTGCACTGAGCCGCCCTCCCACTGGGCCCGCCTAGTGGAACCCCCTAATATTCCACATAGACAGCTATGATATGCCATGGGTGCAATGCAAATGCAAATCAAGTGCATCCTCACACTATGCATCCTAGATGCCACTCCACATTCAATCATTCACCATCACCACTTAGTGGATTTCAATATTCTCATCATTCTTATTCAATCCCAATTCTCTTTTAAACTTATTCTCATCAATAGTTAGTGGCACACACATTCCACAACTCATACACACATACTTGGGATATTCACATCACAATCTCAATTCACATATGGTTTCAAACCATCATCCTACTTCATTAATATGGTATCATCACATCATTAGTATTATCCCAAACACAATGCCACATAACAATCATCATTCTAAATGCATTCAAATCACACATATCATATCATCCATTCAAACAATTATTAACATAATCACATATACATATTTCCACATCACCAATGGATGAAATCATGCATTTAGAAAAGTTACCCCCTCCTACCTCAAGTGAAGTAGTGATCAACGCGGTTCGATGGTCCCGCTTCGTCAATGGGGTCACTTCCTACATCACAATACATCATACAATCAATTTTCTACTTACTCATTAAGATTCAAATACTTAGATATCAATAAATACTTGTTGTTTTTATTGTTATAACTCTCAAAACTCTTTTATTTCGTTTTATCCACCATAACCACCATGGGTTAGGTGCTACCATTTATTATTATGCATTCAACAACGAAACCCTTTCATGGGTTTCTCCATTATCAACTTCCACCAACAAAATATCATCACCAATGACTCTTAAACATCATATCTCACATTTATCATCAACAATTAATACTCATCAACCTCCATTATGCATTTCCCCCAAATTCATGAAGTTAGGGTTTCATAAAATTTCCAACACCTTCATAAATATTCTTCTCCTTCCAACAATAAATACATCCACTTTATTACTTCTCAAAGAAACCTCATTCTCATACTAACCCACATTAAACTCTTGCATTAAATGCCTTAAATAAACATCCATTCACATGCTTGGTTCCCAAAACTCATATTATCATATAACCATGGCAAAAACCCAAGTAAATGGTGAGTATTCCTTACCTCACACCCAAAAACGAAAATGGGTTCAATAGGGGGAGAGGAAACTATGAAAATGAGGAAGAGAAGGAGGAAGACAGCAGCTCCACAAGCCTCCTTCAAGCTCCACTTCAAACGAAATTAAGAAGGGATGGGAGGTGAGCTCAAACTTGCTAGGGTTTTGGATGAAGAAAGGAGAGGAATGGAGAAGATGATGAAGAGAAGAAGAAGAAAGTGAAGTGTAAATGTTCCACTCCTCCGGCACGCCAACGTGAATAGAAAGGAAGAATTGGGCTTTTGATTTATTTTAAATTCCCATTCATTAAAACTTTACCGTTTTATAACCAACAGGTTCTCAGTTCGGGCTCAATACATCGTCTGAAAATTATTTCGAATACATATTCGGATTCCCGATAATATTCTCTACAGCCCTGACCAATATCATCTTATTCTGAGATACTTGGTCCGACACCCATATCTCAACCGGGCTTAATTTCAGCTTAACCGGTCTCCAAAATTTACCAAAAATTCCCAAAATTATCAATTTAATTATTCTCAATAGTTTGGGACATTAAATACTCCATATACTAATTCCTAATATTTATTCCGGTAATTAATTCTCTCATTTTAAAATTCAGGATGTTACAATCCACCCCACCAAAAAGAAAATTTCGTCCCCGAAATTTCACATACCGGATTCAAATGCGTCAGGATACCGTTCTCTGATATCGTCTTCGGGTTCCCATGTGAACGTTTCAGTATTTCCATGTTTCCAAGCGACCTCCACCAAAGGTACCAACTTGTTCCGCAATTTCTTCACGGAATGTCCGACAATGCGAACAGAAACAGGAGAAATAGATAGATCATCTCTCACCTCAATCTCGTCCATAGGGATCACGTGTAGTGGATCATAAACATATCTTCTCAACTACGATACATGAAACACGTTGTGTAGATTAGCAAGATGCGGAGGGAGTGCTATCCTATAAGCAACCTCACCAATCCGCTCTAACACCTCGTAAGGTCCGATAAATCTAGGGCTCAATTTCCCACTCTTCAACGCCCTTCCAATGCCTTTATCGCGCGAGACCTTCAAAAATACATGGTCACCCACTTGAAACTCAAGGGGTTTATGTCTCTTGTCATAGTAACTCTTCTGCCTATCTTGAGCAATCTTCATATTCTCTTGGATCTTCTTAATTTGCTCTGTAGTTTCCTGAATGATCTCCGGCCCTAAAGCCAAGTTTTCACCAACTTCAAGCCAACACAGGGGAGTTCTACACTTCCTTCCATACAACGCCTCATACGGTGCCATACCTATGCTGGAATGGAAGCTGTTATTGTATGTGAATTCGATCAATGGGAGGAATCTCTCCCAACATCCACCGTACTCAAGGACACAGGCTCTCAACAAATCCTCCAAGCTTTGTATAGTTCTCTCCGATTGTCCTTTGGTTTGAGGGTGATAAGCGGAACTAAGCTTCAACTTAGAACCCAACTCATCATGCAAACGTCCCCAAAACCGAGAAGTAAAACGAGGATCACGGTCGGATATAATACTGGATGGAACACCATGCAATCTAACAATCTCCTTGATGTATATTTGTGCCAATTTCTCCAAAGGACTCTTCATATTAATGGGTAAAAAGTGAGCACATTTTGTCAATCTATCAACAATCACCCATATGGCATCGTTCCCAGCACGAGTCCTGGGTAGTCCAGAAACAAAATCCATAGCTATACTATCCCATTTCCAAACAGGGATCTCCAATGGTCTCAAATAACCAGATGGTCTCTGATGCTCAACCTTTGCCTTTTGACACACAAGGCAAGATGCTACAAAATTCGCCACATCATGTTTCATACCGGGCCACCAAAAATTCTTCCTCAAGTCTTGATACATCTTAGTGGAACCAGGATGAATACTTAATATGCTTTTATGAGCTTCCTCAAGTACACATTTCCGCACATCATCGCTTGAGGGAACATAAATTCGACCTTTGACACGCCAAATACCATCACGACCTTCTACTAAGAACAAATTCTTACCTTTTTCTTGGGTCTTTTTCATCTCAATCAAATACTCATCATTGGGTTGTTGCACCTTCACATATTCAAGAAACTCATTTGTAACCTTCAACATCTCCAACACCATTTTCTTGGAAGTGTAAGTCTCCACGCCCACATTCAAATCTCTAAATTGTTCTACCAACTCCATTTCCTTTGCCATCATTATGGAGACATGCAATGACTTCCTGCTCAATGCATCAGCAACTACATTTGCCTTACCGGGGTGATACTTTAATTCAAATTCATAGTCTTTTAGGAACTCCATCCATCGTCTTTGACGCATATTTAATTCCTTCTGATCAAACAAGTACTTAAGACTTTTGTGATCACTAAAGACCACAAACTTGGAGCCGTACAAGTAGTGTCGCCACAACTTCAATGCAAACACCACCGCCGCCAATTCAAGATCATGTGTGGGGTAATTAACCTCATGCGGTCGCAACTGCCCCGACGCATAGGCTATAACACGCTCCTTTTGCATCAATACACACCCAAGACCAAGCTTAGATGCATCGCAATATACCACAAATTCATTCGTTAAGTCCGGCAATGCCAACACCGGTGCGGTAGTAAGCCTTAACTTCAACTCTTGGAAACTCTCTTCACATTCACGGGTCCACACAAAAGAGTGATTCTTCCGAGTCAACTTTGTTAGTGGTAACGCCAAACAGGAAAACCCTTCAATGAACCTCCGGTAATAACCGGCAAGACCAAGAAAACTCCTTATCTCCGTCACTGACGTTGGTCTTTCCCAAGCCATCACAGCTTCAACTTTAGATCTATCCACCGCGACTCCATCATTTGAAATAACATGTCCAAGAAATTGGACCTCAGACAGCCAAAATTCACACTTAGAGAGCTTCGCATACAACTCCTTTTCGCGAAGGATCGTCAACACAAGACGAAGGTGTCTTTCATGCTCTTCATGACTCTTCGAGTATACCAAAATATCATCAATAAACACCACGACAAATTGGTCAAGATATTCATGGAAGATGCGATTCATGTAACTCATGAAAATCGCAGGGGCATTCGTCACACCAAATGGCATCACTACGTACTCATAGTGTCCATATCGCGTTCGGAAAGCAGTCTTCGGAATATCTTCGGCCTTCACCCGAATTTGATGATATCCAGAATGCAAATCAATCTTCGAAAACACAACAGCACCCTTCAATTGATCCAAAAGATCGTTAATACGCGGAAGAGGGTATTTATTCTTAATGGTCAGTTTGTTGAGTTGGCGATAATCAACGCACAATCTCATGCTCCCATCTTTCTTCTTCACTAGCAATACGGGAGCACCCCAAGGAGACACACTTGGGCGAATAAACTCCCGTTCAAGCAATTCTTCCACTTGCTTTTTCAACTCAGCTAACTCCATAGGAGACATCCTATAAGGAGCTCGGGAAACAGGTTCTGCACCCGGAATAAGATCGATAGCAAATTCCACTTCTCGTGGAGGAGGTAATCTGGGAATCTCTTCCGGAAACACATCGGGAAATTCCGAAACAATAGGAATTCCACCAGATTGGGAAACACCATTCCCATCAACCAAACAGAACATCACGAGAAGTTGAGAGATACCTCGCACATCAAAGCCTTCAATATTAGAGGTTGGGAAAATCACCGTCTTACTATGACAATCCACCAAAACCTTGTTGGCGGACAACCAATCCATGCCTAGGATAACATCCAGGTCTTTCATAGGTAAACACACGAAGGATACAACAAATTTTCTACCCTCCAAGACCATCTCTACATTCTCACATCGAGTCACCGATCTTAAGCAAGCACCAGTCGGTGTAGTTACCAATATTGAACCTTTCATCATACTCACAGGCACTCGCAGGCGCCTCACACAATCTTCAGAAATAAAAGAGTGCGTAGCACCCGAATCAAATATCACATTAACAACATTACCATTTATTTGGCACTCACTTTGGACAAGATCCTCAGCTTGTGCTGCTTCTTCACCGGTCACGGCAAAGACTCTTCCAGCCATTTGTTGATTAGCACCACGATTTGGGCCATTCCGACCACCATGAGCATTACCTCGGCCGTTTCCATTACCACGACCGTTACCACCATTCCGGTTTCCATTTCTTCCACCATTACCGTTTCCACGACCACGGCCTCTAAAAGCACCATAGCCTCCACGGTTTGCATTATCACGTGGCACAACATCTGCAGCATTCAAAGGACAATCAGGGTGGATATGCCCCGGTTGGTTGCATCTATAGCACACCACTATTTCTTCTTGATTGCACTCTCTGGCTAAGTGATTTCCACCACATCTGTAACAACGGAGTCCTTGGCCATCACCTCGGCCACCAACGGCACCATGCCTTCCGCCACCACGTCCACCTCTAAAAGAAGAGGACCCACGCACAAATCGTCTATTGTTCTTAAAGTTGCCTTTCTTCTTGAAGCTAGAAGATTGGCCTTTCAACTTGTAATCATGCCCCGAGTAGTTCCTTGGAGCAATATCATTCTCTTCGAAAATTCTGCACTTATCCACAAGAGTAGGAAAACTCCTAATCTCTTGGTGACAAATCGCCTTCTTAATCTCTTGGCGTAGTCCATTTTCAAACTTAACACATTTCGAAGTTTCAGTGCCCTCTTGCTGAAAGGGAGGATAAAACACACATAGCTCTTCAAATTTCATAGCATACTCTTCAACCGACATGCCGCCTTGCTTGAGTTCCATGAATTCAAGCTCTTTCTTGTTTTTGTAACTGGCAGGAAAATATTTCTTAAGAAATTCAGCTTTGAAATTCTCCCAAGTCAAAGGAGTGTGGGCAGTAGTCATACGCCCACGGGTAAGGATCCATCAAGATTCGGCCTCATTCCGAACCATAAACACCGCATACTCTACTTTCTGAGTTTCGGTGCACTCCATACTAGCGAATATCCGCTCCAAGTCACGGATCCAGACATGAGCATCTTCTGGCTTATAGCCTCCATGAAATTCAGAAGGCTTTCGCTTAAGAAATTGGTCAAGGCCTTGATTCGGCTGACCAACAGGTTGTTGTTGCTGTGCAAGTATGTCAGCAAAGCGATTAAAGGCCTCAATCATAGCAATTGTATCAGGATTGCGCCTATACGCCATCACTCAATCTATATACAACAACATGAACATAATTAGAAACTTGAAGTTTCTTCACCCAATGTGTATACATATCATTTATCATTAACTTGCTTAACACAAGTATCATCATAATACATTTAATAATTAGAAGGTAAATATGAGAAGGAATTGCCTGGCCGGGCTTAACAACAATCATTTAATAATCTCATTTCAATAACTACCTTCATAACTCATCCATATAATTCACAAATCAATCAGCCATAAGCAATATATACATGGATAACATCATTTATAATCATATCAAGAGCAATGAATGCTCTGATACCAGGTTGAGACACCCAAACCCCCAATTAAAATAGGGGAAAATTTTTCACGTCTTTGAAAATATTAATAAATCCGATAATTAAAATGGTGAAGTATTTTTCACCAAACCCCTGGATCTAGAATGAACCACTCCCATATATGGAGATATGAGAGGGTGAAACAAAAATGTAAATCTTTCAATCAAAATCAGCGGAAGAATTGTCCAATTTGACTTAATCATTGGCTAATTGATTTTCAAGAGGAGGAGTTTCATAAAAATGTGAAATACACTTATATAATCTCAAGAGCCGAAATACTACTCCTCAATACTTCCAAATAATGTTCAAAGAAAGCAATAATGCATAGGAATAGAATTCTCTTAAAAATAAAATTTTAATTGAGCGCCAGGTGCCACTCGCTCAGGCGTGACTCAAGTCGCTTGAGCGAGCCAGCGTACCCACGCTTAAGCGAGCGCTGGACGACCTGGATGAAAGAGAGAGGGAAATAAGTATCAGGGCTCGACTCGCTTGAGCGAGCCCTTCCTCGCTTGAGCGAGACACGAAGGAATGCTTGAGCGAAGGAAGCGAGACGCTTGAGCGAAGAGGGAGAGAAGCATCAGGGGTCAACCTCGCTTGAGCGGCCCAAGGCTCGCTTGAGCGAGATTGGTCCAGAAACGTTGGGAACTCTCTGGCCGATTTTCGCTTGGGCGAGGAACCACTCGCCTGGGCAAAAATCGTCCAGAATCACTTTTCCTTCTCCCTCGCTTGAGCGTGGCCCTTCACGCCTGGGCGACAATTGTCCAGAATCAAAACACTGATTCTGTGGCAATCTCGCTTGGGCGAAATGCAACTTCGCTTGAGCGAATTTGGGGCAGAAACGAATCCCCTGTTCCACAACAATCTCGCTCGGGCGAGATTATTACTCGCTTGAGCGAGTTCTGCAGAATCTCAGCAGAAAATGAAAATCCCATTTAATTTAGCACATATATCATAAACCTCTTCTATCTTGGCCTATCCTAGGACCATATTTTACCACATTATGCATGCACTAAACCATATAATGTTACAATCCAATACTACATGATTCTTTCATGTAATTAAACACCAACCACATCATCATGCTAAGATTAATTCATGTATATAATTTACATTCAACCTCATTTTACAAAATCCACAAACTAGCATAAAACACAGCATCCTTTCATTGATCAAAGTCAAGCATTCAAATTCATTCTTTACATCTTTTGGGTCATGTAGGAAAATTGGCCTTACACAAACATGTCCAATTTTCTCCCATGACCTCCAAAATTATCAACACTACAAAATTGAGTACATAAACCTCATATACTCTACAAAACAGATTTCATGCCGGCCAAGGCTTACGCATTCCTATCCATATTTTACCTTCTTCATACTCGGCCTCCAAAAGTTGTAGGATTTAAGTCATACCTACATCAACCTTAAAAATGGCAACGGGGAGGTGAGTAACATAATCCAAATGAATCAAAGTCATACATTATGATGAAATACATGTATACTTGCACAATTAGCAATCATTACACCACATCATACATTATACGCAATACATCTTATAATTTCAAGTATACATGCACAATATCAATCATTTGGATTGCCAAACACACACATCGGGTTAGTATTCAACTCTTTCCCCTTTCAATTCTCATTCATCCGTTGCCACCAAGGGCTTTCACCTAGGCATATCTCCAGCTATATGCAAATGCTCTTAAAGCTAATGCATATGCACAAGAATTTCTTATCAAACAATGCGGATCCGACTGTGGGAAAAATACCATATTAATTCAATTGTGGGACAAGCATAGGTGTGCTACTATGCTCCTACTGCAGTAGAAAAATTGTGTACACATATATCTCAATTTTTAAGCATGCTTACATCATCATAATCTTTTACTGGTACCAAACCGCTATCGCCCATCTGTAGCACTAGTCACCCTGTGACTTGCGGATCAACATCGTGGCCTCAACTACCACAAGTGCTACGGGCCCCTCCCGAACACACATCGAGAGAGCCGTGTCCCGTCGGACACCGAGGTAAACTCGCTCACCATAGAGCCGCCCGCCCACTGGGCCTGCCACATAGGGTGCCTCGTCACCAAACTGTGGACAGCTTCGTGACTCATACACTGAGTCATAGGGGAAAATCATAATACGCTTGTGCACTGAGCCGCCCTCCCACTGGGCCCACCTAGTGGAACCCCCTAATATTCCACATAGACAGCTATGATATGCCATGGGTGCAATGCAAATGCAAATCAAGTGCATCCTCACACTATGCATCCTAGATGCCACTCCACATTCAATCATTCACCATCACCACTTAGTGGATTTCAATATTCTCATCATTCTTATTCAATCCCAATTCTCTTTTAAACTTATTCTCATCAATAGTTAGTGGCACACACATTCCACAACTCATACACACATACTTGGGATATTCACATCACAATCTCAATTCACATATGGTTTCAAACCATCATCCTACTTCATTAATATGGTATCATCACATCATTAGTATTATCCCAAACACAATGCCACATAACAATCATCATTCTAAATGCATTCAAATCACACATATCATATCATCCATTCAAACAATTATTAACATAATCACATATACATATTTCCACATCACCAATGGATGAAATCATGCATTTAGAAAAGTTACCCCCTCCTACCTCAAGTGAAGTAGTGATCAACGCGGTTCGATGGTCCCGCTTCGTCAATGGGGTCACTTCCTACATCACAATACATCATACAATCAATTTTCTACTTACTCATTAAGATTCAAATACTTAGATATCAATAAATACTTGTTGTTTTTATTGTTATAACTCTCAAAACTCTTTTATTTCATTTTATCCACCATAACCACCATGGGTTAGGTGCTACCATTTATTATTATGCATTCAACAACCAAACCCTTTCATGGGTTTCTCCATTATCAACTTCCACCAACAAAATATCATCACCAATGACTCTTAAACATCATATCTCACATTTATCATCAACAATTAATACTCATCAACCTCCATTATGCATTTCTCCCAAATTCATGAAGTTAGGGTTTCATAAAATTTCCAACACCTTCATAAATATTCTTCTCCTTCCAACAATAAATACATCCACTTTATTACTTCTCAAAGAAACCTCATTCTCATACTAACCCACATTAAACTCTTGCATTAAATGCCTTAAATAAACATCCATTCACATGCTTGGTTCCCAAAACTCATATTATCATATAACCATGGCAAAAACCCAAGTAAATGGTGAGTATTCCTTACCTCACACCCAAAAATGAAAATGGGTTCAATAGGGGGAGAGGAAACTGCGAAAATGAGGAAGAGAAGGAGGAAGACAGCAGCTCCACAAGCCTCCTTCAAGCTCCACTTCAAACGAAATTAAGAAGGGATGGGAGGTGAGCTCAAACTTGCTAGGGTTTTGGATGAAGAAAGGAGAGGAATGGAGAAGATGATGAAGAGAAGAAGAAGAAAGTGAAGTGTAAATGTTCCACTCCTCCGGCACGCCAACATGAATAGAAAGGAAGAATTGGGCTTTTGATTTATTTTAAATTCCCATTCATTAAAACTTTACCGTTTTATAACCAACAGGTTCTCAGTTCGGGCTCAATACATCGTCTGAAAATTATTTCGAATACATATTCGGATTCCCGATAATATTCTCTACAGCCCTGACCAATATCATCTCATTCCGAGATACTTGGTCCGACACCCATATCTCAACCGGGCTTAATTTCAGCTTAACCGGTCTCCAAAATTTACCAAAAATTCCCAAAATTATCAATTTAATTATTCTCAATAGTTTGGGACATTAAATACTCCATATACCAATTCCTAATATTTATTCTGGAAATTAATTCTCTCATTTTAAAATTCAGGATGTTACAGTAACTATGTCTTTAATTGTTTGTGGACCCTTGATGCTAGTCCCATGAGCTAACTCATCTAAACTTTTCCATTTCAACAAAAAGTAATGTATGCATCCAATCTAGTAACCCCTTCCATCCGAAAAGATATTTATATAATTATGAAACCCCTCTTTTTAAATCTTATCTTATACCTTTATGAGTTTCTTTTTATGTCATTACAAGATTATGCTTTTATAGTAACATTTAAGATAGTTTATGTTATAATTTAATCCACTCATTTCATATGATTTACAATATTGTTCATTATTTTTGTAATCTTTTGTTTGCCAATCAAATATAATCAATTTTATTTTTTATTGTTGATGAACTTTTTAAAAAACATCGTTTCAATGTTATTATCAATTTCATAACATGGGAATCTCAGTGGTTTATATTATTCTTTTATATATTTATTTTAGTTTAACAATGTCTTGTTTGTTCTTCATCATCTTTAAATACTTTTTATATAATATCATTATAATTAATAATCTTTCAAAACATATTTTTATATCATATAAAGATACAATAGAATCATATAAATATTTGAAAGTTCTATGCTAGTTTTTGTTATTCTTGATCAAAATTAATGTCATATTTATTTATTATTGAAATGTTATTTGATTAATGTTACTCTTATCCTTGCTTCATAAAGATTATCTAATTAAGTTTAACAAATTCTTATCAAGATGGTGGAGTTGATCTCTTGCCGAAAATATTTTTACTATGTATAACAGCAAATTGTGTATTTATTAAAAAAAACTTTGTAGAGCCCTGTAAATTTGATGATAAAAAAGGTTTCCGCAGCCGGGATTCGAACTCGGAATTCATCATCAGAATTTACCTAGTGTGCTACTGCAGACATTTGGATATAGATTGTTGGATAAATGTTATATATAAACGACATCTCTGATCCCGTCCTTTACTACTTGCTGATCTCTCTTATCGGTTTTACGTTACATATCTACTAGTTTAATAAAATGTCACCGTAAACCATTATTTTTTATTTACTTGAAATTTCTTCTACATATTTGTATATATAAGACAATACTAGTCGCCTTTGTCTGACCTTACTTTCCATCCTATTTTTTTACTTTGTATCATTTTCGTTTTCCATTCTAATAATGACAAAAAGATAACAAATGGTAGGAAGCAAAACACACCCTCATTTGATAGGAAAAGAAACTTGAAAACCATGTAGGAAAAAAGAGGATGAAAAAATGGCTAATAAGAAAATTTTTAACTCTAGTGCTTCCATAAAAATGAACACAGAAAACCCAATGAAAATAAAAATTTCAAATGTAGAAGATGAAGAAAGTTATGTTTTAAAAAAAACAAAAAATCTCAATGCTATTGAAAAGAAGATAAGAAATAAATTTTGTGTTCACAAACTAAATTGCATACCATTATCACCCTTCAATTTCCAATACTTCTGACTTAATAAAATGAAAGAATCGAAAAAGGAAATTTAGAGTGTAAAAATTGCGTTTGATTTAAAAGAATGTATAAAAATTAGGGGAAGCTAAAAAGAAGAAATTGATGACTAAATAAAAGAGTATTAGGAAACTAATCACCATAATAAAATGAAAAGAAAAAGTGATTTATTAGGGAATACTACATAGAAAACGGTCTGAAACATTAGAATTAGGACAGTAAAATAATGATAATGTAAAAAAAGTTTGTCAAGTCTCCTTAAAATATGATAAATTTTCATAACCAATCATATTTATACCAAATCATTCACATAAAATTAATTTACTTAGAATTTTTCACTAGTTCTTTGTGTAAGATCCTATTTTACTAACTTTATGACATGGTTGACTGCTGCTATGCATATCTTTTGTGTTTTTATCTTTATTTTTTAAGTGATTTAGGCACTGCTTTTAACTGTTAGTAATGTGGTGGTCCAGAAGTCATATGACACTGAAATCAAACAACCCCAAGCATCTCAATTGTTTCAAAACGACTCCAAATACGCTACTAGCTTACAAAACTACATTATTATAAAATGGGCCACTTGCTATCGTAACACTTAACATATCGATGGTGTCAGGCGAGAGTGTAACTGAGAAAAGGGCAAATGATTAAACAAATAAAAGATAATAATATTACATCATGAGCTAATTTGTTATATCATTAAACCCCATGGTTTTCAAGAACTGTGCTATATTTCTTATTCTCGTGCCTATAATGGTTGTTGTTCTAATAGAGAAGCTTGCTGTTAATTTTTATGATACTTTTAGGCAATCTCTTACTTGTGTCCCTCCAACTAATTAGATCATTAACTAAACATATCGGGGCCTTGTCTAGCTTGTCATACAATGTTGTGCTTGACTCTACTAATCAGGCAGTCATTACTTCAAAACTATGAAATTATTAAGAGTTGAACTACCAAATGTTAACAGATTCACTATTTTACGAAATAAGATTTCACAATTAAAATTTGGAGGAACAAAATTGAAGAATTGGCAAATTTGAGGGACAAAAAGTGTAATTAAGCCAAAAAAGTGTTTTCAAAATAATCTATTTTTATTAAAATGCTCCTGATATATAGTAAAAATCAAAACAACATTTGAATTTATTGGAATAACATAATTTTCAAGACATGATAGTAAAAAAGTAAACAGTTTTTATATAAACTTAAGACTATAACCTAATATTTTTATTATTTTCAAAGTAAGTCAACCACAAATTTTAAAAAAAAATTTATTATATTTTCATAACCTCAGTGCCTCTTTAAACTTTGTAACTACGTCTTTAATCGTTTCTGGACCCTTGATGCTAGTCCCATGAGCTAACTCATCTAAACTTTTCCATTTCAACAAAAAGTAATGTATGCTTCCAATCTAGTAACCCCTTCCATCCGAAAAGATATTTATATAATTAGTAAACCCCTCTTTTTAAATCTTATCTTATACCTTTATGAGTTTCTTTTTATGTCATTACAATATTATGCTTTTACAGGAACATTTAAGATAGTTTATGTTATAATTTAATACTCTTATTTCATATGATTTACAATATTGTTCATTATTTTTGTAATCTTTTGTTTACCAATCTAATATAATCAATTTCTATTTTTTTATTGTTGATGAACTTTTTAAAAAGCATTGTTTCAATGTTATTATCAATTTCATAACACGGCAATCTCAGTGGTTTATATTATTCTATTATATATTTATTTTAATTTAACAATGTCTTGTTTGTTCTTCATACAATAGAATCATATAAATATTTGAAAGTTCTATGCTAGTTTTTGTTATTCTTGATCAAAATTAATGTCATATTTCTTTACTATTGAAATGTTATTTGATTAATGTTACTCTTATCCTTGCTTCATAAAGATTATCCAAATAAGTTTAAATATTTCTTATCAAGATGGTGGAGTTGATCTGTTTCCAAAAATATTTTTACTATGTATAGTAGCAAACTGTGTATCTATTAAAAAAACCTCGTAGAGCCCTGTAAATTTGATGATAAAAAAGGTTTCCGCAACCGGGATTCGAACCCGGAATTCATCATCAGAATTTACCTGGTGTGCTACTGCAGACATTTGGGTATACATTGCTGGATAAATGTTATATATAAACGACATATCTGATCCCGTCCTTTGCTACTTTCTGATCTCTCTTATCGACTTTACGTTACATATCTACTAGTTTAATAAAATGTCACCATAAACCATTATTTTTTATTTACATGAAATTTCTTGTACATATTTGTATATATAAGACAATACTGGTTGCCTTTGTCTGACCTTACTTTCTATCCTATTTTTTTACTTTGTATCATTTTTGTTTTCCTTTCTAATGAAGTCAAAAAGACAACTAAAGGTAGGAAGCAAAACACACTCTCATTTGATAGGAAAAGAAACTTGAAAACCATGTAGGAAGAAGAGAGTATGAAAAAATGGCTAATAAGAAAGTTTTTAACTCTAGTGCTTCCATAAAAATGAACGAAGAAAACCCAATGAAATAAAAATTTCAAATGTAGAAGACGAAGAAAGTTATGTTTTAGAAAAAAACAAAAAATCTCAATGCAACTGAAAAGAAGATAAGAAATAAATTACGTGTTCATAAACTAAATCACATACCATTATCCCCCTTCAATTTCCAATACTTCTAACTCAATAAAAGGAAACAACCGAAAAAGGATACTTAGGGTGGAAAAATTGTGTTTGATTTAAAAGAATGTATAAAAATAAGGGGAAGCTAAAAGGAAGAAACTGATGACCAAATAAAACATTATTAGGAAACTAATCACCATAATGAAATGAAAAGAGAAAGTGATTTATTAGGGAATACTGCACAGAAAGCGGTCTAAAACATTAGAATTAGGACAGTAAAACAATGATAATGTAAATAAAGTTTGTCAAATCTCTTCAAAATATGATAAATTTTCATAACCAATAATATTTATAACCAAATCATTCACATAAAATTAATTTACTTAGAATTTTTCACTAGTTCTTTGTGTAAGATCCTGTTTTACTAATTTTACGACATGGTTGACTTGAGTTATGCATATCTTTTATGTTTTTATCTTTATTTTTTAAATGATTTGGGCACCGCTTTTAACTGTTAGTAATGTGTGTGGTCTAGAAGTCATATGACGCTGAAATCAAACAACCCCAAGCATCTCACTTGTTTCAAAACGACTCCAAATACGCTAATAGCTTACAAAACTACATTATTATAAAATAGGCCACTTGCTACCGTAACACTTAACATATCCGTTGTGTCGGGCGAGAGTGTAATCGAGAAAAGGGAAAATGATTAAACAAATAAAAGATAATAATATTACATCATGAGCCAATTTATTATATCATTAAGTTACATTGTTTTCAAGAACTGTCCTGTATTTCTTATTCTCGTGCCTATAATGATTGTTGTTCTAATAGAGAAGTTTGTTGTTAATTTTTATGATACTTTTGGGCAATCTCTTACTTGTGTCCCTCCAACTAATTAGATCATTAACTAAACATATTGGGGCCTTGTCTTGCTTGTCATACAAAGTTGTGTTTGACTCTACTAATCAGGCAGTCATTACTTCAAAACTATGAAATTATTAAGAGTTGAACTATCAGATGTTAACATATTCACTATTTTAGGGAATAAGATTTCACAATAAAAATTTGAAGGAACAAAATCAAAGAATTGGAAAATTTGAGGGACAAAAAGTGTAATTAAGCCAAAAAAGTGTTTTCAAAATAATCCATTTTTATTAAAATGCTCTTGATATATAGTAAAAATAAAAACAACATTTGAATTTATTGCAATAACATAGTTTTAAAGACATGATAGTAAAAAAGTAAATAGTTTTCATATAAACTTAAGACTATAACATAATCTTTTTATTATTTTCAAAGTAAGTCAACCACAAATTTGAAAAAAACATAATTTATTATATTTTCATAACCTCAGTGTCTCTTTAAACTTTGTAACTATGTCTCTAATCATTTGTGGACCCTTGATGCTAGTCCCATAAGCTAACTCATCTAAACTTTTCCTTTTCGACAAAAAGTAATGTATACATCCAATCTAGTAACCCCTTCCAACCAAAAAGATATTTATATAATTAGTAAACCCCTGTTTTTAAATCTTATCTTATACCTTTATGAGTTTCTTTTTATGTCATTATAATATAATGCTTTTACAATAACATTGATGATAGTTTATGTTATAATTTAATCCACTCATTTCATATGATTTAGAATATTGTTCATTATTTTTGTAATCTATCGTTTTCCAATCTAATATAATCAAATTCTATTTTTTTAATGTTGATGAACTTTTTAAAAAGCATCGTTTCAATGTTATTATCAATTTCATAATATGGCAATCTCAGTGGTTTATATTTTTCTATTATATATTTATTTTTGATTAACAATGTCTTGTTTGTTCTTCATCATCTTTAAATATTTTTTATATAATATCATTATAATTAATAATCTTTCAAAACATATTGTTATACCATATAAAGATACAATAGAATCATATAAATATTTGAAAGTTGCAGCTAGTTTTTGTTATTCTTGATCAAAATTAATGTGATACTTATTTATTATTGACATGTTATTTGATTAATGTTACTCTTATCTTTGCTTCATAAAGATTATCCATTTAAGTTTAACAAATTCTTATCAAGATGGTGGAGTTGTTTTGTTGCCAAAAATATTTTTACTATGTATAGCAGCAAACTGTGTATCTATTAAAAAAAAAAACTTCGTAGAGTCCTGTAAATTTGATGATAAAAAAAGGTTTCCGCAGCTGGGATTCGAACTCAGAATTCATCATCAGAATTTACCTGGTGTGCTACTGCGGACATTTGGATATAGATTGCTGGATAAATGTTATATATAAACGACATCTCTGATCCCGTCCTTTGCTACTTTCTGATCTCTCTTATCGGCTTTACGTTACATATCTACTAGTTTAATAAAATGTCACCACAAACCATTATTTTTTATTTACATGAAATTTCTTCTACATATTTGTATATAAAAGACAATACTAGTTGCCTTTGTCTGACCTTACTTTCAATCCTATTTTTTTACTTCGTATTATCATTTTTTTCTTTCTAATGAAGACAAAAAGACAACTAATGGTAGGAAGCAAAACACACCCTCATTTGATTGGAAAAGAAACTTGAAAACCATGTAGGAAGAAAAGAGGATGAAAAAATGGCTAATAAGAAAGTTGTTAGTTCTAGTGCTTCCATAAAAATGAACGAAGAAAACCAAATGAAAATAAAAATTTCAAATGTAGAAGACGAAGAAAGTTATGTTTTAAAAAGAACAAAAAATCTCAATGCAACTGAAAAGAAGATAAGAAATAAATTACGTGTTCACAAACTAAATCGCATACCATAATCCCCCTTCAATTTCCAATACTTCTGACTCAATAAAAGGAAACAACCGAAAAAGGAACCTTAGAGTGGAAAAATTGTGTTTGATTTAAAAGACTGTATAATAATAAGGGGAAGCTAAAAGGAAGAAACTGATGACCTAATAAAAGAGTTTTAGGAAACTAATCACCATAATGAAATGAAAAGAAAAAGTGATTTTTAGGGAATACTGCACAGAAAACGGTCTAAAACATTAGAATTAGGACAGTAAAACAATGATAATGAAAATAAAGTTTGTCAAGTCTCTTCAAAATATGATAAATTTTCATAACCAATAATATTTATAACGAAATCATTCCCATAAAATTAATTTATTTAGAATTTTTCACTAGTTCTTTGTGTAAGATCCTATTTTACTAATTTTATGACATGGTTGACTTGTGCTATGCATATCTTTTTTTGTTTTTATCTTCTTTAAATGATTTTGGCATAGCTTTTAACTGTTAGTCATGTGTGTGGTTGAGAAGTCATATGACACCGAAATCAAACAACCCCAAGCATCTTAATAGTGTCAAAACGACTCCAAATACGCTAATAGCTTACAAAACTACATTATTATAAAATAGGCCACTTGCTACCGTAACACTTAACATATCGGTGGTGTCAGGCGAGAGTGTAATCGAGAAAAAGGAAAATGATTAAACAAATAAAAGATAACAATATTACATCATGAGCCAATTTATTATATCATTAAGTTACATTGTTTTCAAGATATGTACTATATTTCTTATTCTTGTGCCTATAATGGTTGTTGTTCTAATAGAGAAGCTTGCTGTTAATTTTTATGATACTTTTGGGCAATCACTTACTTGTGTCCCTCTAACTAATTAGATCATTAACTAAACATATTGGGGCCTTGTCTTGCTTGTCATACAAAGTTGTGTTTGACTCTACTAATCAGTCAGTCATTACTTCAAAACTATGAAATTATTAAGAGTTGAACTATCAGATGTTAACATATTCACTATTTTAGGGAATAAGATTTCACAATAAAAATTTGGAGGAACAAAATCAAAGAATTGGAAAATTTGAGGGACAAAAAGTGTAATTAAGCCAAAAAAGTGTTTTCAAAATAATCTATTTTTATTAAAATGCTCTTGATATATAGTAAAAATAAAAACAACATTTGAATTTATTGCAATAACATAGTTTTAAAGACATGATAGTAAAAAAGTAAATAGTTTTCATATAAACTTAAGACTATAACATAATCTTTTTATTATTTTCAAAGTAAGTCAACCACAAATTTGAAAAAAACATAATTTATTATATTTTCATAACCTCAGTGCCTCTTTAAACTTTGTAACTATGTCTTTAATCATTTGTGGACCCTTGATGCTAGTCCCATAAGCTAACTCATCTAAACTTTTCCTTTTCGACAAAAAGTAATGTATACATCCAATCTAGTAACCCCTTCCAACCAAAAAGATATTTATATAATTAGTAAACCCCTGTTTTTAAATCTTATCTTATACCTTTATGAGTTTCTTTTTATGTCATTATAATATAATGCTTTTACAATAACATTGATGATAGTTTATGTTATAATTTAATCCACTCATTTCATATGATTTAGAATATTGTTCATTATTTTTGTAATCTATCGTTTTCCAATCTAATATAATCAAATTCTATTTTTTTTAATGTTGATGAACTTTTTAAAAAGCATCGTTTCAATGTTATTATCAATTTCATAATATGGCAATCTCAGTGGTTTATATTTTTCTATTATATATTTATTTTTGATTAACAATGTCTTGTTTGTTCTTCATCATCTTTAAATATTTTTTATATAATATCATTATAATTAATAATCTTTCAAAACATATTGTTATACCATATAAAGATACAATAGAATCACATAAATATTTGAAAGTTGCAGCTAGTTTTTGTTATTCTTGATCAAAATTAATGTGATATTTATTTATTATTGACATGTTATTTGATTAATGTTACTCTTATCTTTGCTTCATAAAGATTATCCATTTAAGTTTAACAAATTCTTATCAAGATGGTGGAGTTGTTTTGTTGCCAAAAATATTTTTACTATGTATAGCAGCAAACTGTGTATCTATTAAAAAAAAAACTTCGTAGAGTCCTGTAAATTTGATGATAAAAAAAGGTTTCCGCAGCCGGGATTCGAACTCGGAATTCATCATCAGAATTTACCTGGTGTGCTACTGCGTACATTTGGATATAGATTGCTGGATAAATGTTATATATAAACGACATCTCTGATCCCGTCCTTTGCTACTTTCTGATCTCTCTTATCGGCTTTACGTTACATATCTACTAGTTTAATAAAATGTCACCACAAACCATTATTTTTTATTTACATGAAATTTCTTCTACATATTTGTATATAAAAGACAATACTAGTTGCCTTTGTCTGACCTTACTTTCGATCCTATTTTTTTACTTCGTATTATCATTTTTTTTTCTTCCTAATGAAGACAAAAAGACAACTAATGGTAGGAAGCAAAACACACCCTCATTTGATTGGAAAAGAAACTTGAAAACCATGTAGGAAGAAAAGAGGATGAAAAAATGGCTAATAAGAAAGTTTTTAGTTCTAGTGCTTACATAAAAATGAACGAAGAAAACCCAATGAAAATAAAAATTTCAAATGTAGAAGACGAAGAAAGTTATGTTTTAAAAAGAACAAAAAATCTCAATGCAACTGAAAAGAAGATAAGAAATAAATTACGTGTTCACAAACTAAATCGCATACCATAATCCCCCTTCAATTTCCAATACTTCTGACTCAATAAAAGGAAACAACCGAAAAAGGAACCTTAGAGTGGAAAAATTGTGTTTGATTTAAAAGACTGTATAATAATAAGGGGAAGCTAAAAGGAAGAAACTGATGACCTAATAAAAGAGTTTTAGGAAACTAATCACCATAATGAAATGAAAAGAAAAAGTGATTTTTAGGGAATACTGCACAGAAAACGGTCTAAAACATTAGAATTAGGACAGTAAAACAATGATAATGAAAATAAAGTTTGTCAAGTCTCTTCAAAATATGATAAATTTTCATAACCAATAATATTTATAACCAAATCATTCCCATAAAATTAATTTACTTAGAATTTTTCACTAGTTCTTTGTGTAAGATCCTATTTTACTAATTTTATGACATGGTTGACTTGTGCTATGCATGTCTTTTGTGTTTTTATCTTCTTTAAATGATTTTGGCATAGCTTTTAACTGTTAGTCATGTGTGTGGTTGAGAAGTCATATGACACCAAAATCAAACAACCCCAAGCATCTCAATAGTGTCAAAACGACTCCAAATACGCTAATAGCTTACAAAACTACATTATTATAAAATAGGCCACTTGCTACCGTAACACTTAACATATCGGTGGTGTCGGGCGAGAGTGTAATCGAGAAAAAGGAAAATGATTAAACAAATAAAAGATAACAATATTACATCATGAGCCAATTTATTATATCATTAAGTTACATTGTTTTCAAGATATGTACTATATTTCTTATTCTTGTGCCTATAATGGTTGTTGTTCTAATAGAGAAGCTTGCTGTTAATTTTTATGATACTTTTGGGCAATCTCTTACTTGTGCCCCTCCAACTAATTAGATCATTAACTAAACATATTGGGGCCTTGTCTTGCTTGTCATATAAAGTTGTGGTTGACTCTACTAATCAGGCAGTCATTACTTCAAAACTATGAAATTATTAAGAGTTGAACTACCAAATGTTAACAGATTCACTATTTAAGGAATAAGATTTCACAATTAAAATTTAGAGGAACAAAATCAAAGAATTGGCAAATTTGAGGGACAAAAAGTGTAATTAAGCCAAAAAAGTGTTTTCAAAATAATCTATTTTTATGAAAATGCTCTTGATATATAGTAAAAATCAAAACAACATTTGAATTTATTGCAATAACATAGTTTTAAAGACATGAAAGTAAAAAAGTAAATAGTTTTCATATAAACTTAATACTATAACATAATGTTTTTATTATTTTCAAAGTAAGTCAACCACAAATTTGAAAAAAAAATAATTTATTATATTTGTATAACCTCAGTGCCTCTTTAAACTTTGTAACTATGTCTTTAATTGTTTGTGGACCCTTGATGCTAGTCCCATGAGCTAACTCATCTAAACTTTTCCATTTCAACAAAAAGTAATGTATGCATCCAATCTAGTAACCCCTTCCATCCGAAAAGATATTTATATAATTATGAAACCCCTCTTTTTAAATCTTATCTTATACCTTTATGAGTTTCTTTTTATGTCATTACAAGATTATGCTTTTATAGTAACATTTAAGATAGTTTATGTTATAATTTAATCCACTCATTTCATATTATTTACAATATTGTTCATTATTTTTGTAATCTTTTGTTTGCCAATCAAATATAATCAATTTTATTTTTTATTGTTGATGAACTTTTTAAAAAACATCGTTTCAATGTTATTATCAATTTCATAACATGGGAATCTCAGTGGTTTATATTATTCTATTATATATTTATTTTAGTTTAACAATGTCTTGTTTGTTCTTCATCATCTTTAAATACTTTTTATAGAATATCATTATAATTAATAATCTTTCAAAACATATTTTTATATCATATAAAGATACAATAGAATCATATAAATATTTGAAAGTTCTATCCTAGTTTTTGTTATTCTTGATCAAAATTAATGTCATATTTATTTATTATTGAAATGTTATTTGATTAATGTTACTCTTATCCTTGCTTCATAAAGATTATCTAATTAAGTTTAACAAATTCTTATCAAGATGGTGGAGTTGATCTCTTGCCGAAAATATTTTTTATTTACTTGTAATTTAAACCATTATTTTTTATTTACTTGAAATTTCTTCTACATATTTGTATATATAAGACAATACTAGTCGCCTTTGTCTGACCTTACTTTCCATCCTATTTTTTTACTTTGTATCATTTTCGTTTTCCATTCTAATAATGACAAAGAGATAACTTATGGTAGGAAGCAAAACACACCCTCATTTGATAGGAAAAGAAACTTGAAAACCATGTAGGAAAAAAGAGGATGAAAAAATGGCTAATAAGAAAGTTTTTAACTCTAGTGCTTCCATAAAAATGAACACAGAAAACCCAATGAAAATAAAAATTTCAAATGTAGAAGACGAAGAAAGTTATGTTTTAAAAAAAACAAAAAATATCAATGCTATTGAAAAGAAGATAAGAAATAAATTTTGTGTTCACAAACTAAATTGCATACCATTATCCCCCTTCAATTTCCAATACTTCTGACTCAATAAAATGAAAGAATCGAAAAAGGAAATTTAGAGTGTAAAAATTGTGTTTGATTTAAAAGAATGTATAAAAATTAGGGGAAGCTAAAAAGAAGAAATTGATGACTAAATAAAAGAGTATTAGGAAACTAATCACCATAATAAAATGAAAAGAAAAAGTGATTTATTAGGGAATACTACATAGAAAACGGTCTGAAACATTAGAATTAGGACAGTAAAATAATGATAATGTAAAAAAAGTTTGTCAAGTCTCCTTAAAATATGATAAATTTTCATAACCAATCATATTTATACCAAATCATTCACATAAAATTAATTTACTTAGAATTTTTCACTAGTTCTTTGTGTAAGATCCTATTTTACTAACTTTATGACATGGTTGACTGCTGCTATGCATATCTTTTGTGTTTTTATCTTTATTTTTTAAGTGATCTAGGCACTGCTTTTAACTGTTAGTAATGTGGTGGTCCAGAAGTCATATGACACTGAAATCAAACAACCCCAAGCATCTCAATTGTTTCAAAACGACTCCAAATACGCTACTAGCTTACAAAACTACATTATTATAAAATGGGCCACTTGCTATCGTAACACTTAACATATCGATGGTGTCAGGCGAGAGTGTAACTGAGAAAAGGGCAAATGATTAAACAAATAAAAGATAATAATATTACATCATGAGCTAATTTATTATATCATTAAACCCCATGGTTTTCAAGAACTGTGCTATATTTCTTATTCTCGTGCCTATAATGGTTGTTGTTCTAATAGAGAAGCTTGCTGTTAATTTTTATGATACTTTTAGGCAATCTCTTACTTGTGTCCCTCCAACTAATTAGATCATTAACTAAACATATTGGGGCCTTGTCTTGCTTGTCATACAATGTTGTGCTTGACTCTACTAATCAGGCAGTCATTACTTCAAAACTATGAAATTATTAAGAGTTGAACTACCAAATGTTAACAGATTCACTATTTTACGAAATAAGATTTCACAATTAAAATTTGGAGGAACAAAATTGAAGAATTGGCAAATTTGAGGGACAAAAAGTGTAATTAAGCCAAAAAAGTGTTTTCAAAATAATCTATTTTTATTAAAATGCTCCTGATATATAGTAAAAATCAAAACAACATTTGAATTTATTGGAATAACATAATTTTCAAGACATGATAGTAAAAAAGTAAACAGTTTTTATATAAACTTAAGACTATAACCTAATATTTTTATTATTTTCAAAGTAAGCCAACCACAAATTTAAAAAAAAAAAATTTATTATATTTTCATAACCTCAGTGCCTCTTTAAACTTTGTAACTACGTCTTTAATCGTTTCTGGACCCTTGATGCTAGTCCCATGAGCTAACTCATCTAAACTTTTCCATTTCAACAAAAAGTAATGTATGCTTCCAATCTAGTAACCCCTTCCATCCGAAAAGATATTTATATAATTAGTAAACCCCTCTTTTTAAATCTTATCTTATACCTTTATGAGTTTCTTTTTATGTCATTACAATATTATGCTTTTTACAGTAACATTTAAGATAGTTTATGTTATAATTTAATACTCTTATTTCATATGATTTACAATATTGTTCATTATTTTTGTAATCTTTTGTTTACCAATCTAATATAATCAATTTCTATTTTTTTATTGTTGATGAACTTTTTAAAAAGCATTGTTTCAATGTTATTATCAATTTCATAACACGGCAATCTCAGTGGTTTATATTATTCTATTATATATTTATTTTAATTTAACAATGTCTTGTTTGTTCTTCATACAACAGAATCATATAAATATTTTAAAGTTCTATGCTAGTTTTTGTTATTCTTGATCAAAATTAATGTCATATTTATTTACTATTGAAATGTTATTTGATTAATGTTACTCTTATCCTTGCTTCATAAAGATTATCCATTTAAGTTTAACAAATTAAAATAAAGTTTGTCAATATAGATTGCTGGATAAATGTTATATATAAACGACATCTCTGATCCCGTCCTTTGCTACTTTCTGATCTCTCTTATCGGCTTTACGTTACATATCTACTAGTTTAATAAAATGTCACCACAAACCATTATTTTTTATTTACATGAAATTTCTTCTACATATTTGTATATAAAAGACAATACTAGTTGCCTTTGTCTGACCTTACTTTCGATCCTATTTTTTTACTTCGTATTATCATTTTTTTTCTTCCTAATGAAGACAAAAAGACAACTAATGGTAGGAAGCAAAACACACCCTCATTTGATTGGAAAAGAAACTTGAAAACCATGTAGGAAGAAAAGAGGATGAAAAAATGGCTAATAAGAAAGTTTTTAGTTCTAGTGCTTACATAAAAATGAACGAAGAAAACCCAATGAAAATAAAAATTTCAAATGTAGAAGACGAAGAAAGTTATGTTTTAAAAAGAACAAAAAATCTCAATGCAACTGAAAAGAAGATAAGAAATAAATTACGTGTTCACAAACTAAATTGCATACCATAATCCCCCTTCAATTTCCAATACTTCTGACTCAATAAAAGGAAACAACCGAAAAAGGAACCTTAGAGTGGAAAAATTGTGTTTGATTTAAAAGACTGTATAATAATAAGGGGAAGCTAAAAGGAAGAAACTGATGACCTAATAAAAGAGTTTTAGGAAACTAATCACCATAATGAAATGAAAAGAAAAAGTGATTTTTAGGGAATACTGCACAGAAAACGGTCTAAAACATTAGAATTAGGACAGTAAAACAATGATAATGAAAATAAAGTTTGTCAAGTCTCTTCAAAATATGATAAATTTTCATAACCAATAATATTTATCACCAAATTATTCACATAAAATTAATTTACTTAGAATTTTTCACTAGTTCTTTGTGTAAGATCCTATTTTACTAATTTTACGACATGGTTGACTTGCGCTATGCATGTCTTTTGTGTTTTTATCTTCTTTAAATGATTTTGGCATAGCTTTTAACTATTAGTCATGTATGTGGACCAGAAGTCATATGACACCGAAATCAAACAACCCCAAGCATCTCAATAGTGTCAAAACGACTCTAAATACGCTAATAGCTTACAAAACTACATTATTATAAAATGGGCCACATGCTACCGTAACACTTAAAATATCAGTGGTGTCGGGCGAGAGTGTAACCGAGAAAAGGGAAAATGATTAAACAAATAAAAGATAACAATATTACATCATGAGCCAATTTATTTTATCATTAAGTTACATTGTTTTCAAGATATGTACTATATTTCTTATTCTCGTGCCTATAATGGTTGTTCTTCTAATAGAGAAGCTTGCTGTTAATTTTTATGATACTTTTGGGCAATCTCTTATTTGTGTCCCTCCAACTAATTAGATCATTAACTAAACATATTGGGGCTTGTCTTGCTTGTCATACAAAGTTATGGTTGACTATACTAATCAGGCAGTCATTAATTCAAAACTATGAAATTATTAAGAGTTGAACTACCAAATGTTAATAGATTCACTATTTTAGGGAATAAGATTTCACAATTAAAATTTGGAGGAACAAAATCAAAGAATTTACAAATTTGAGGGACAAAAAGTTTAATTAAGCCAAAAAACTGTTTTCAAAATAATCTATTTTTATTAAATTGCTCTTGATATATAGTAAAAATAAAAATAACATTTGAATTTATTGCAATAACATAGTTTTAAAGACATGATAGTTAAAAAGTAAACAGTTTTCATCTAAGCTTAAGACAATAACATAATCTTTTTATTATTTTCAAAGTAAGCAACCACAAATTTGAAAAAAAATAATTTATTATATTTTCATAACCTCAGTGCCTCTTTAAACTTTGTAACTATGTGTTTAATCGTTTGTGGACCCTTGATGCTAGTCCCATGAGCTAACTCATCTAAACTTTTCCATTTCAACAAAAAGTAATGTATACATCCAATCTAGTAACCCCTTCCATCCGAAAAGATATTTATATAATCAGTAAACCCCTCTATTTAAATCTTATCTTATGCCTTTATGAGTTTCGTTTTATGTCATTACAATATTATGCTTTTACAGTAACATTTAAGATAGTTTATGTTATAATTTAATCCACTCATTTCATTTGATTTACAATATTGTTCATTATTTTTGTAATCTTTTGTTTGCCAATCTAATGTAATCAATTTCTATTTTTTATTGTGGATGAACTTTTTAAAGAGCATCGTTTCAATCAATTTCATAACATGGCAATCTCAGTGGTTTATATTATTCTATTATATATTTATTTTAGTTTAACAATGTCTTGTTTGTTCTTCATCATCTTTAAATATTTTTTATATAATATCATTATAATTAATAATCTTTCAAAACATATTGTTATACCATATAAAGATACAACAGAATCATATAAATATTTGAAAGTTCTATGCTAGTTTTTGTTATTCTTGATCAAAGTTAATGTCATATTTATTTATTATTGAAATGTTATTTGATTAATGTTACTTTTATCCTTGCTTCATAAAGATTATCCAATTAAGTTTAACAAATTCTTATCAAGATGGTGGAGTTAATTTGTTGCCAAAAATATTTTTACTACGTATAGTAGCAAACTGTGTATCTATTAAAAAAAACTTCGTACAGCCCTGTAAATTTGATGATAAAAAAGGTTTCCGCAGCCGGGATTCGAACTCGGAATTCATCATCAGAATTTACCTGGTGTGCTACTGCGGACATTTGGATATAGATTGCTGGATAAATGTTATATATAAACGACATCTTTGATCCCGTCCTTTGCTACTTTCTGATCTCTCTTATCGGCTTTACGTTACATATCTACTAGTTTAATAAAATGTCACCATAAACCATTATTTTTTATTTACATGAAATTTCTTCTACATATTTGTATATATAAGACAATACTAGTTCCCTTTGTCTGACCTTACTTTCCATCCTATTTTTTTACTTTGTATGATTTTTGTTTTCCTTTCTAATGAAGACAAAAAGACAACTAATGGTAGGAAGCAAAACACACCCTCATTTGATAGGAAAAGAAACTTGAAAACCATGTAGGAAGAAAAGAGGATGAAAAAATGGCTAATAAGAAAGTTTTTAACTCTAGTGCTTCCATAAAAATGAACGAAGGAAACCTATTAAAAATAAAAATTTCAAATATAGAAGATGAAGAAAAGTATGTTTAAAAAAAAAACAAAAAATCTCAATGCAACTGAAAAGAAGATAAGAAATAAATTACGTGTTCACAAACTAAATCACATACCATTATCCCCCTTCAATTTCCAATACTTCAGACTCAATAAAAGGAAACAACCGAAAAAGGATACTTAGAGTGGAAAAGTTGTGTTTGATTTAAAAGAATGTATAAAAATAAGGGGAAGCTAAAAGGAAGAAACTGATGACCAAATAAAACATTATTAGGAAACTAATCACCATAATGAAATGAAAAGAGAAAGTGATTTATTAGGGAATACTACATAGAAAGCGGTCTAAAACATTAGAATTAGGACAGTAAAACAATGATAATGTAAATAAAGTTTGTCAAATCTCTTCAAAATATGATAAATTTTCATAACCAATAATATTTATAACCAAATCATTCACATAAAATTAATTTACTTAGAATTTTTCACTAGTTCTTTGTGTAAGATCCTGTTTTACTAATTTTACGACATGGTTGACTTGAGTTATGCATATCTTTTATGTTTTTATCTTTATTTTTTAAATGATTTGGGCACCGCTTTTAACTGTTAGTAATGTGTGTGGTCTAGAAGTCATATGACGCTGAAATCAAACAACCCCAAGCATCTCACTTGTTTCAAAACGACTCCAAATACGCTAATAGCTTACAAAACTACATTATTATAAAATAGGCCACTTGCTACCGTAACACTTAACATATCGGTGGTGTCGGGCGGGAGTGTAATCGAGAAAAAGGAAAATGATTAAACAAATAAAAGATAACAATATTACATCATGAGCCAATTTATTATATCATTAAGTTACATTGTTTTCAAGATATGTACTATATTTCTTATTCTTGTGCCTATAATGGTTGTTGTTCTAATAGAGAAGCTTGCTGTTAATTTTTATGATACTTTTGGGCAATCACTTACCTGTGTCCCTCCAACTAATTAGATCATTAACTAAACATATTGGGGCCTTGTCTTGCTTGTCATACAAAGTTGTGTTTGACTCTACTAATCAGGCAGTCATTACTTCAAAACTATGAAATTATTAAGAGTTGAACTATCAGATGTTAACATATTCACTATTTTAGGGAATAAGATTTCACAATAAAAATTTGGAGGAACAAAATCAAAGAATTGGAAAATTTGAGGGACAAAAAGTGTAATTAAGCCAAAAAAGTGTTTTCAAAATAATCCATTTTTATTAAAATGCTCTTGATATATAGTAAAAATAAAAACAACATTTGAATTTATTGCAATAACATAGTTTTAAAGACATGATAGTAAAAAAGTAAATAGTTTTCATATAAGCTTAAGACTATAACATAATCTTTTTATTATTTTCAAAGTAAGTCAACCACAAATTTGAAAAAAACATAATTTATTATATTTTTATAACCTCAGTGCCTCTTTAAACTTTGTAACTATGTCTTTAATTGTTTGTGGACCCTTGATGCTAGTCCCATGAGCTAACTCATCTAAACTTTTCCATTTCAACAAAAAGTAATGTATGCATCCAATCTAGTAACCCCTTCCATCCGAAAAGATATTTATATAATTATGAAACCCCTCTTTTTAAATCTTATCTTATACCTTTATGAGTTTTTTTTTATGTCATTACAAGATTATGCTTTTATAGTAACATTTAAGATAGTTTATGTTATAATTTAATCCACTCATTTCATATGATTTACAATATTGTTCATTATTTTTGTAATCTTTTGTTTGCCAATCAAATATAATCAATTTTATTTTTTATTGTTGATGAACTTTTTAAAAAACATCCTTTCAATGTTATTATCAATTTCATAACATGGGAATCTCAGTGGTTTATATTATTCTATTATATATTTATTTTAGTTTAACAATGTCTTGTTTGTTCTTCATCATCTTTAAATACTTTTTATATAATATCATTATAATTAATAATCTTTCAAAACATATTTTTATATCATATAAAGATACAATAGAATCATATAAATATTTGAAAGTTCTATGCTAGTTTTTGTTATTCTTGATCAAAATTAATGTCATATTTATTTATTATTGAAATGTTATTTGTTTAATGTTACTCTTATCCTTGCTTCATAAAGATTATCTAATTAAGTTTAACAAATTCTTATCAAGATGGTGGAGTTGATCTCTTGCCGAAAATATTTTTACTATGTATAACAGCAAATTGTGTATTTATTAAAAAAAACTTCGTAGAGCCCTGTAAATTTGATGATAAAAAAGGTTTCCGCAGCCGAGATTCGAACTCAGAATTCATCATCAGAATTTACCTAGTGTGCTACTGCAGACATTTGGATATAGATTGCTGGATAAATGTTATATATAAACAACATCTCTGATCCCGTCCTTTACTACTTGCTGATCTCTCTTATCGGTTTTACGTTACATATCTACTAGTTTAATAAAATGTCACCGTAAACCACTATTTTTTATTTACTTGAAATTTCTTCTACATATTTGTATATATAAGACAATACTAGTTGCCTTTGTCTGACCTTACTTTCCATCCTATTTTTTACTTTGTATCATTTTCGTTTTCCTTTCTAATGAAGACAAAAAGACAACTAATGGTAGGAAGCAAAACACACCCTCATTTGATAGGAAAAGAAACTTGAAAACCATGTAGGAAGAAAAGAGGATGAGAAAATGGCTAATAAGAAAGTTTTTAACTCTAGTGCTTCCATAAAAATGAACGAAGAAAACCCAATGAAAATAAAAATTTCAAATGTAGAAGACGAAGAAAGTTATGTTTTAAAAAATAACAAAAAATCTCAAAGCAACTGAAAAGAAGATAAGAAATAAATTACGTGTTCACAAACTAAATCGTATACCGTTATCCCCCTTCAATTTCCAATACTTCTGACTCAATAAAAGGAAACAACCGAAAAAGGAAACTTAGAGTGGAAAAATTGTGTTTGACATAAAAGACTGTATAAAAATAAAGGGAAGCTAAAAGGAAGAAACTGATGACCTAATAAAAAAGTATTAGGAAACTAATCACCATAATGAAATGAAAAGAGAAAGTGATTTATTAGGGAATACTGCATATAAACGGTCTAAAACATTAAAATTAGGACAGTAAAACAATCATAATGAAAATAAAGTTTGTCAAGTCTATGCAAAATATGATAAATTTTCATAACCAATAATATTTATAACCAAATCATTCACATAAAATTAATTTACTTAGAATTTTTCACTAGATCTTTGTGTAAGATCCTATTTTACTAATTTTACGACATGGTTGACTTGAGTTATGCATATATTTTATGTTTTTATCTTTATTTTCTAAATGATTTGGGCACCGCTTTTAACTGTTAGTAATGTGTGTGGTCTAGAAGTCATATGACACTGAAATCAAACAACCCCAAGCATCTCAATAGTTTCAAAACGACTCCAAATACGCTAATAGCTTACAAAACTACATTATTGTAAAATAGGCCACTTGCTACCGTAATACTCAACATATCGGGTGTCGGGTGAGAGTGTAACCGAGAAAAGGGCAAATGATTAAACAAATAAAAGATAACAATATTACACCATGAGCCATTTTATTATATCATTCAGTTACATTGTTTTCAAGAAGTGTCCTATATTTCTTATTCTCGTGCCTATAATGATTGTTGTTCTAATAGAGAAGTTTGCTGTTAATTTTTATGATACTTTTGGGTAATCTCTTACTTGTGTCCCTCCAACTAATTAGATCATTAACTAAATATATTTGGGCCTTGTCTTGCTTGTCATACAAAGTTGTGTTTGACTCTTCTAATAAGGCAGTCATTACTTTAAAACTATGAAATTATTAAGAGTTGAACTATCAAATGTTAACAGATTCACTATTTTAGGGAATAAGATTTCACAATTAAAATTTGGAGGAACAAAATCAAAGAATTCAAAAATTTGAGGGACAAAAAGTGTAATTAAGCCAAAAAAGTGTTTTCAAAATAATCTATTTTTATTAAAATGCTCTTGATATATAGTAAAAATAAAAACAACATTGGAATTTATTGCAATAACATAGTTTTAAAGACATGATAGTAAAAAAGTAAACAGTTTTCATATAAACTTAAGACTATAACATAATCTTATTATTATTTTCAAAGTAAGTCAACCACAAATTTGAAAAAAAATTAATTTATTATATTTTCATAACCTCAGTGCCTCTTTAAACTTTGTAACTATGTCTTTAATCGTTTGTGGACCCTTAATGCTAGTCGCATGAGCTAACTCATCTAAACTTTTTCTTTTCGACAAAAAGTAATGTATACATCCAATCTAGTAACCCCTTCCAACCAAAAAGATATTTATATAATTAGTAAACCCCTCTTTTTAAATCTTATCTTATACCTTTATGAGTTTTTTTTTATGTCATTACAATATTATGCTTTTACAATAACATTTATGATAGTTTATGTTATAATTTAATCCACTCATTTCATATGATTTACAATATTGTTCATTATTTTTGTAATCTTTTGTTTTCCAATCTAATATAATCAAATTCTATTTTTTTATTGTTGATGAACCTTTTAAAAAGAATCGTGGCAATGTTATTATCAATTTCATAACATCGCAATCTCAGTGGGTTATATTATTCTATTATATATTTTTTTCGATTAACAATGTCTTGTTTGTTCTTCATCATCTTTAAATATTTTTTATATAATATCATTATAATTAATAATCTTTCAAAACATATTGTTATCCATTTAAGTTTAACAAATTCTTATCAAGATGGTGGAGTTGATTTGTTGTCGAAAATATTTTTACTATGTATAGCAGCAAACTGTGTATCTATTAAAAAAACTTCGTAGAGCCTTGTAAATTTGATGATAAAAAAGGTTTCCGCTGCCGGGATTCGAACCCGGAATTCATCATCAGAATTTACCTGGTGTGCTACTACGGACATTTGGATATAGATTGCTGGATAAAAGTTATATATAAACGACATCTCTGATCTCGTCCTTTGCTACTTTCTGATCTCTCTTATCGGCTTTACGTTACATATCTACTAGTTTAATAAAATGTCACCATAAACCATTATTTTTTATTTATATGAAATTTCTTCTACATATTTCATATATAAGACAATACTAGTTACCTTTCCATCCTATTTTTTTACTTCGTATTATTTTCGTTTTCCTTTCTAATGAAAACAAAAAGACAATTAATGGTAAGAAGCAAAACACACCCTCATTTGATAGGAAAAGAAACTTGAAAACCATGTAGGAAGAAAAGAGGATGAAAAATGGCTAATAAGAAAGTTTTTAACTCTAGTGCTTGCACAAAAATGTATGTAGAAAACCCCATGAAAATAAAAATTTCAAATTTAGAAGACGAAGAAAGTTATGTTTTAATAAAAATAAAAAACCTCAATGCAACTAAATTGAAGATAAGAAATAAATTACGTGTTCATAAACTAAATCGCATACCATTAACCCCCTTCAATTTCCAATACTTCTGACTAAATAAAAGGAAACCTAGAGTGGAAAAATTGCGTTTGATTTAAAAGAATGTATAAAAATAAGGGGAAGCTCAAAAGAAGAAACTGATAACCAAATAAAAGAGTATTAGCAAACTAATCACCATAAAGAAATGAAAAGAGGAAGTGATTTATTAGGGAATACTGCACAGAAAATGGTCAAAAACATTAGAATAAGGACATTAAACCAATGATAATTAGAGTGGAAAAGTTGTGTTTGATTTAAAAGAATGTATAAAAATAAGGGGAAGCTAAAAGGAAGAAACTGATGACCAAATAAAACATTATTAGGAAACTAATCACCATAATGAAATGAAAAGAGAAAGTGATTTATTAGGGAATACTACATAGAAAGCGGTCTAAAACATTAGAATTAGGACAGTAAAACAATGATAATGTAAATAAAGTTTGTCAAATCTCTTCAAAATTTGATAAATTTTCATAACAAATAATATTTATAACCAAATCATTCACATAAAATTAATTTACTTAGAATTTTTCACTAGTTCTTTGTGTAAGATCCTATTTTACTAATTTTACAACATGGTTGACTTGTGCTATATATATATATTGTGTTTTTATCTTTATTTTTAAATGATTTGAGCACCGCTTTTAACTGTTAGTAATGTGTGTGTTCCAGAAGTCATATGACACCGAAATCAAACAACCCCAAGCATCTCAATAGTTTCAAAACGACTTCAAATACACTAATAGCTTACATAACTACATTATTATAAAATGCGCCACTTTCTACCATAACACTTAACATATCGGTGGTGCTAAGCGAGAGTGTAATTGAGAAAAGGGTAAATGATTAAACAAATAAAAGATAACAATATTACATCATGAGCCAATTTATTATATCATTAAGTTACATGGTTTTCAAGAACTGTACTATATTTCTTATTCTCGTGCCTATAATGGTTGTTGTTCTAATAGAGAAGCTTGCTGTTAATTTTTATGATACTTTTGGCAAATCTCTTACTTGTATCCTTCCAACTAATTAGATCATTAACTAAACATATTGGGGCCTTGTGTTGCTTGTCATACAAAGTTGTGTTGACTCTACTAATCAGGCAGTCATTACTTCAAAACTATGAAATTATTAAGAGTTGAACTACCAAATGTTAACAGATTCACTATTTTAGGGAATAAGATATCATAATTAAAATTTGGAGGAGAAAAATCAAAGATTTGACAAATTTGAGGGATAAAAAGTCTAATTAAGCCAAAAAAGTGTTTTCAAAATAATCTATTTTTATTAAAATGCTCTTGATATATAATCAAAATCAAAACAACATTTGAATTTATTGCAATAACATAGTTTGAAAGACATGATAGTAAAAAAGTAAATAGTTTTCATATAAACTTAAGACTATAACATAATATTTTTATTTATTTTCAAAGTTAGTCAACCACAAATTTGAAAAAAAAATTTTATTATATTTTCATAACCTTAGTGCCTCTTTAAACTTTGTAACTATGTCTTTAATCATTTGTGGACCCTTCATGCTAGTCCCATGAGCTAACTCATCTAAACGTTTCCTTTTCAACAAAAGGTAATGTATACATCCAATCTAGTAGTAAAGATATTTATATAATTAGTAAACCCCTCTTTTTAAATCTTATCTGATGCCTTTATGAGTTTCTTTTTATGTCATTACAATATTATGCTTTTACAGTAACATTTAAGATAGTTTATGTTATAATTTAATCCACTCATTTCATATGATTTAAAATATTGTTCATTATTTTTGTAATCTTTTGTTTTCCAATCTAATATAATCAATTTCTATTTTTTTATTGTTGATGAACTTTTTAAAAAGCATCGTTTCAATGTTATTATCAATTTCATCACATGGCAATCTCAGTGGTTTATATTATTCTATTATATATTTATTTTCGATTAACAATGCCTTGTTTGTTCTTCATCATCTTTAAATATTTTTTATATAATATCATTATAATTAATAATCTTTCAAAACATATTGTTATACCATATAAAGATACAATAGAATTATATAAATATTTGAAAATGTTAACCAAGTGGCCTCAAGTACTCAAGAGGGGGGGTGAATTGAGTATTAAAAAATTTTACTTTGAATTCTTTTGAAGTTGATTCTTTAGTTACTATTTTTGATGAAAATGGTAAACTTAATGGTAAATAGTAACAAATTATACACAAGACAAAATAGTTAGCCCTTAAATGGTCTAAGTAATATTCAAGAAATGGAATCAAATTAATCTCAACACTATTTATGGTACTTAGAAAGATTTCTTAATAATTCAAGAATATTACTTAAGGCTAATTTCAACAATGTTAATCGAAATAATTTATAACTTAATATAACATGCACTTAGTCCAAATTAATTGGAAATAATATAATAAATCAAGCAAGCAAGTTAAGTGCACAAATTAAATGAGTTTAGGGAAGAGAGATTTGCAAACCGATATATACGAGTTCCACCACACCGGTGTACGCCTCGCCTCTAAGCAACCGACTTAGAGGATTTCCACTATTGGAGATTAGAGATACAACTTTGAACAACTGCGACTTCCTAGTGTCCCACACTCAAGAATCCAATCCTCACAAGTACAAGGGCACCCCACCCAATCTCTCAATCTCACAATTTACAAGGTTGAAACCCCGACCCAAAGATTCTAAGATGTTTGGTGTTTAAGCATACAAGGAAACTCTCCAATAGAGTGGATATACAAGTTAAAGCTTTCACAAAATAATAACTCTCAAAGAGAGGGTATGCAAATTAAGTACACAATATAATTTCCCCACAAATTAACTCTCAAAAATAACTTCAAGAAATATGCCAATCAAAGAATAAAGAGAGCAAGAAGAATAGCAAGAGAATGGAGGGGGAAGAAAGCAAATGGAAATGCTTTAAATGCTTGGTGTAAATTTCTTCTTCAAGTTCCTCTCTATTTATAGCCTCTAGTAGCATGGCATTGCAATTAAATTATTCCCTTCGATGCAATACAAGTGGAGCAAAGGAGCGTCTGTCTTCAATTGTTTAGTTCATAGTGCGATGCGTAATTTGCGTAGTGCGTTCAGTGCTGTTTCCATTTAAACTGAATGAATCGGTGCATGAATGGATTCCCAGCGTGTATTTTGGCCTTCTGACAGTGTATGAATCAATTCCTAGGATGAATGAATCGATTCCTTCATGAGATACACAGCCATGAATCGATTCTTTAAGCTGTGAATCGATTCCCTGGGCAAACAAGAACTTGTGAATCGATTCCTTTGAGGGATGAATCGATTCCTGCCACTGAAAATGTAATTCTTGGACCAATGACTTGTGTTAATCGATTCCTCATGGTATACTTTGCATCATGAATCGATTCATGCTTTGAGAAATGCAATCCTTGGCTTTTAAATTCAAGTGAATCGATTCATATGACTGTTCATTGCTGTGTGAATCGATTTAAGTACCTGATACTTGAATTTTGGCACTTTGTTTCACCCTTTTTGATGTTTGTTCAACCATGGCTTCAATCCTTTGATCCTTAGGCACTTTGATAAATTTATTTCACCGAATTTGAGCTTCTTTAAATGCCTTGAATCATTTCTTTGAAGTTCATCAATTTTCCAATCATCAAACATAATTATTTTGTTTGACAACATCCTTAATATCTCTTCATTTATTGTGTCATTATCAAAACCTACATCAACATATAAATACAGAAAGTTATAGCTAGTTTTTGTCATTCTTGATTAAAATTAATGTCATATTTATTTATTATTGAAATGTTATTTGATTAATGTTACTCTTATCCTTGCTTCATAAAGATTATCCATTTAAGTTTAACAAATTCTTATCAAGATGGTGGAGTTAATTTGTTGCCAAAAATATTTTTACTATGTATAGCAGCAAACTATGTCTTTACGTTACATATCTACTAGTCTAAGAAAATGTCACCGTAAACCATTATTTTTTATTTACATGAAATTTCTTCTACATATTTGTATATATAAGACAATACTAGTTGCCTTTGTCTGACCTTACTTTCCATCCTATTTTTTTACTTTGTATCATTTTCGTTTTCCTTTCTAATGAAGACAAAAAGACAACTAATGGTAGGAAGCAAAACACACCCTCATTTGATAGGAAAAGAAACTTGAAAACCATGTAGGAAGAAAAGAGGATGAAAAATGGCTAATAAGAGGGTTTTTAACTCTAGTGCTTCCATAAAAATGAATGAAGAAAACCCAATGAAATAAAAATTTCAAATGTAGAAGACGAAGAAAGTTATGTTTTAGAAAAAAACAAAAAATCTCAATGCAAGTGAAAAGAAGATAAGAAATAAATTACGTGTTCACAAACTAAATCACATACCATTATCCCCCTTCAATTTCCAATACTTCAGACTCAATAAAAAGAAACAACCGAAAAAGGATACTTAGAGTGGAAAAATTGTGTTTGATTCAAAAGAATGTATAAAAATAAGGGGAAGCTAAAAGGAAGAAACTGATGACCAAATAAAACATTATTAGGAAACTAATCACCATAATGAAATGAAAAGAGAAAGTGATTTATTAAGGAATACTGCACAGAAAGCGGTCTAAAACATTAGAATTAGGACAGTAAAACAATGATAATGTAAATAATGTTTGTCAAATCTCTTCAAAATATGATAAATTTTCATAACCAATAATATTTATAACCAAATCATTCACATAAAATTAATTTACTTAGAATTTTTCACTAGTTCTTTGTGTAAGATCCTGTTTTACTAATTTTACGACATGGTTGACTTGAGTTATGCATATCTTTTATGTTTCTATCTTTATTTTTTAAATGATTTGGGCACCGCTTTTAACTGTTAGTAATGTGTGTGGTCTAGAAGTCATATGACGCTGAAATCAAACAACCCCAAGCATCTCACTTGTTTCAAAACGACTCCAAATACGCTAATAGCTTACAAAACTACATTATTATAAAATAGGCCACTTGCTACCGTAACACTTAACATATCCGTTGTGTCGGGCGAGAGTGTAACCGAGAAAAGGGAAAATGATTAAACAAATAAAAGATAACAATATTACATCATGAGCCAATTTATTATATCATTAAGTTACATTATTTTCAAGAACTGTCCTGTATTTCTTATTCTCGTGCCTATATTGATTGTTGTTCTAATAGAGAAGTTTGTTGTTAATTTTTATGATACTTTTGGGCAATCTCTTACTTGTGTCCCTCCAACTAATTAGATCATTAACTAAACATATTGGGGCCTTATCTTACTTGTCATACAAAGTTGTGTTTGACTCTACTAATCAGGCAGTCATTACTTCAAAACTATGAAATTATTAAGAGTTGAACTATCAGATGTTAACATATTCACTATTTTAGGGAATAAGATTTCACAATAAAAATTTGGAGGAACAAAATCAAAGAATTGGAAAATTTGAGGGACAAAAAGTGTAATTAAGCCAAAAAAGTGTTTTCAAAATAATCCATTTTTATTAAAATGCTCTTGATATATAGTAAAAATAAAAACAACATTTGAATTTATTGCAATAACATAGTTTTAAAGACATGATAGTAAAAAAGTAAACAGTTTTCATATAAACTTAAGACTATAACATAATCTTTTTATTATTTTCAAAGTAAGTCAACCACAAATTTGAAAAAAACATAATTTATTATATTTTCATAACCTCAGTGCCTCTTTAAACTTTGTAACTATGTCTTTAATCATTTGTGGACCCTTGATGCTAGTCCCATAAGCTAACTCATCTAAACTTTTCCTTTTCGACAAAAAGTAATGTATACATCCAATCTAGTAACCCCTTCTAACCAAAAAGATATTTATATAATTAGTAAACCCTTGTTTTTAAATCTTATCTTATACCTTTATGAGTTTCTTTTTATGTCATTATAATATAATGCTTTTACAATAACATTGATGATAGTTTATCTTATAATTTAATCCACTCATTTCATATGATTTAGAATATTGTTCATTATTTTTGTAATCTATCGTTTTCCAATCTAATATAATCAAATTCTATTTTTTTTAATGTTGATGAACTTTTTAAAAAGCATCGTTTCAATGTTATTATCAATTTCATAATATGGCAATCTCAGTGGTTTATATTTTTCTATTATATATTTATTTTTGATTAACAATGTCTTGTTTGTTCTTCATCATCTTTAAATATTTTTTATATAATATCATTATAATTAATAATCTTTCAAAACATATTGTTACACCATATAAAGATACAATAGAATCATATAAATATTTGAAAGTTGCAGCTAGTTTTTGTTATTCTTGATCAAAATTAATGTGATATTTATTTATTATTGACATGTTATTTGATTAATGTTACTCTTATCTTTGCTTCATAAAGATTATCCATTTAAGTTTAACAAATTCTTATCAAGATGGTGGAGTTGTTTTGTTGCCAAAAATATTTTTACTATGTATAGCAGCAAACTGTGTATCTATTAAAAAAAAACTTCGTAGAGTCCTGTAAATTTGATGATAAAAAAAGGTTTCCGCAGCCGGGATTCGAACTCGGAATTCATCATCAGAATTTACCTGGTGTGCTACTGTGGACATTTGGATATAGATTGCTGGATAAATGTTATATATAAACGACATCTCTGATCCCGTCCTTTGCTACTTTCTGATCTCTCTTATCGGCTTTACGTTACATATCTACTAGTTTAATAAAATGTCACCACAAACCATTATTTTTTATTTACATGAAATTTCTTCTACATATTTGTATATAAAAGACAATACTAGTTGCCTTTGTCTGACCTTACTTTCGATCCTATTTTTTTACTTCGTATTATCATTTTTTTTTCTTTCTAATGAAGACAAAAAGACAACTAATGGTAGGAAGCAAAACACACCCTCATTTGATTGGAAAAGAAACTTGAAAACCATGTAGGAAGAAAAGAGGATGAAAAAATGGCTAATAAGAAAGTTTTTAGTTCTAGTGCTTCCATAAAAATGAACGAAGAAAACCCAATGAAAATAAAAATTTCAAATGTAGAAGACGAAGAAAGTTATGTTTTAAAAAGAACAAAAAATCTCAATGCAACTGAAAAGAAGATAAGAAATAAATTACGTGTTCACAAACTAAATCGCATACCATAATCCCCCTTCAATTTCCAATACTTCTGACTCAATAAAAGGAAACAACCGAAAAAGGAACCTTAGAGTGGAAAAATTGTGTTTGATTTAAAAGACTGTATAATAATAAGGGGAAGCTAAAAGGAAGAAACTGATGACCTAATAAAAGAGTTTTAGGAAACTAATCACCATAATGAAATGAAAAGAAAAAGTGATTTTTAGGGAATGCTGCACAGAAAATGGTCTAAAACATTAGAATTAGGACAGTAAAACAATGATAATGAAAATAAAGTTTGTCAAGTCTCTTCAAAATATGATAAATTTTCATAACCAATAATATTTATAACGAAATCATTCCCATAAAATTAATTTACTTAGAATTTTTCACTAGTTCTTTGTGTAAGATCCTATTTTACTAATTTTATGACATGGTTGACTTGTGCTATGCATATCTTTTGTGTTTTTATCTTCTTTAAATGATTTTGGCATAGCTTTTAACTGTTAGTCATGTGTGTGGTTGAGAAGTCATATGACACCGAAATCAAACAACCCTAAGCATTTCAATAGTGTCAAAACGACTCCAAATACGCTAATAGCTTACAAAACTACATTATTATAAAATAGGCCACTTGCTACCGTAACACTTAACATATCGGTGGTGTCGGGCGAGAGTGTAATCGAGAAAAAGGAAAATGATTAAACAAATAAAAGATAACAATATTACATCATGAGCCAATTTATTATATCATTAAGTTACATTGTTTTCAAGATATGTACTATATTTCTTATTCTTGTGCCTATAATGGTTGTTGTTCTAATAGAGAAGCTTGCTGTTAATTTTTATGATACTTTTGGGCAATCTCTTACTTGTGCCCCTCCAACTAATTAGATCATTAACTAAACATATTGGGGCCTTGTCTTGCTTGTCATACAAAGTTGTGGTTGACTCTACTAATCAGGCAGTCATTACTTCAAAACTATGAAATTATTAAGAGTTGACCTACCAAATGTTAACAGATTCACTATTTAAGGAATAAGATTTCACAATTAAAATTTGGAGGAACAAAATCAAAGAATTGGCAAATTTGAGGGACAAAAAGTGTAATTAAGCCAAAAAAGTGTTTTCAAAATAATCTATTTTTATTAAAATGCTCTTGATATATAGTAAAAATCAAAACAACATTTGAATTTATTGCAATAACATAGTTTTAAAGACATGATAGTAAAAAAGTAAATAGTTTTCATATAAACTTAATACTATAACATAATGTTTTTATTATTTTCAAAGTAAGTCCACCACAAATTTGAAAAAAAAATAATTTATTATATTTGCATAACCTCAGTGCCTCTTTAAACTTTGTAACTATGTCTTTAATTGTTTTTGGACCCTTGATGCTAGTCCCATGAGCTAACTCATCTAAACTTTTCCATTTCAACAAAAAGTAATGTATGCATCCAATCTAGTAACCCCTTCCATCCGAAAAGATATTTATATAATTATGAAACCCCTCTTTTTAAATCTTATCTTATACCTTTATGAGTTTTTTTTTATGTCATTACAAGATTATGCTTTTATAGTAACATTTAAGATAGTTTATGTTATAATTTAATCCACTCATTTCATATGATTTACAATATTGTTCATTATTTTTGTAATCTTTTGTTTGCCAATCAAATATAATCAATTTTATTTTTTATTGTTGATGAACTTTTTAAAAAACATCGTTTCAATGTTATTATCAATTTCATAACATGGGAATCTCAGTGGTTTATATTATTCTATTATATATTTATTTTAGTTTAACAATGTCTTGTTTGTTCTTCATCATCTTTAAATACTTTTTATATAATATCATTATAATTAATAATCTTTCAAAACATATTTTTATATCATATAAAGATACAATAGAATCATATAAATATTTGAAAGTTCTATGCTAGTTTTTGTTATTCTTGATCAAAATTAATGTCATATTTATTTATTATTGAAATGTTATTTGTTTAATGTTACTCTTATCCTTGCTTCATAAAGATTATCTAATTAAGTTTAACAAATTCTTATCAAGATGGTGGAGTTGATCTCTTGCCGAAAATATTTTTACTATGTATAACAGCAAATTGTGTATTTATTAAAAAAAACTTCGTAGAGCCCTATAAATTTGATGATAAAAAAGGTTTCCGCAGCCGAGATTCGAACTCGGAATTCATCATCAGAATTTACCTAGTGTGCTACTGCAGACATTTGGATATAGATTGCTGGATAAATGTTATATATAAACAACATCTCTGATCCCGTCCTTTACTACTTGCTGATCTCTCTTATCGGTTTTACATTACATATCTACTAGTTTAATAAAATGTCACCGTAAACCACTATTTTTTATTTACTTGAAATTTCTTCTACATATTTGTATATATAAGACAATACTAGTTGCCTTTGTCTGACCTTACTTTCCATCCTATTTTTTACTTTGTATCATTTTCGTTTTCCTTTCTAATGAAGACAAAAAGACAACTAATGGTAGGAAGCAAAACACACCCTCATTTGATAGGAAAAGAAACTTGAAAACCATGTAGGAAGAAAAGAGGATGAGAAAATGGCTAATAAAAAAGCTTTTAACTCTAGTGCTTCCATAAAAATGAACGAAGAAAACCCAATGAAAATAAAAATTTCAAATGTAGAAGACGAAGAAAGTTATGTTTTAAAAAATAACAAAAAATCTCAAAGCAACTGAAAAGAAGATAAGAAATAAATTACGTGTTCACAAACTAAATCGTATACCGTTATCCCCCTTCAATTTCCAATACTTCTGACTCAATAAAAGGAAACAACCGAAAAAGGAAACTTAGAGTGGAAAAATTGTGTTTGACATAAAAGACTGTATAAAAATAAAGGGAAGCTAAAAGGAAGAAACTGATGACCTAATAAAAGAGTATTAGGAAACTAATCACCATAATGAAATGAAAAGAGAAAGTGATTTATTAGGGAATACTACATATAAACGTTCTAAAACATTAAAATTAGGACAGTAAAACAATCATAATGAAAATAAAGTTTGTCAAGTCTATGCAAAATATGATAAATTTTCATAACCAATAATATTTATAACCAAATCATTCACATAAAATTAATTTACTTAGAAATTTTCACTAGATCTTTGTGTAAGATCCTATTTTACTAATTTTACGACATGGTTGACTTGAGTTATGCATATATTTTATGTTTTTATCTTTATTTTCTAAATGATTTGGGCACCGCTTTTAACTGTTAGTAATGTGTGTGGTCTAGAAGTCATATGACACTGAAATCAAACAACCCCAAGCATCTCAATAGTTTCAAAACGACTCCAAATACGCTAATAGCTTACAAAACTACATTATTGTAAAATAGGCCACTTGCTACCGTAACACTCAACATATCGGGTGTCGGGCGAGAGTGTAACCGAGAAAAGGGCAAATGATTAAACAAATAAAAGATAACAATATTACACCATGAGCCATTTTATTATATCATTCAGTTACATTGTTTTCCAGAAGTGTCCTATATTTATTATTCTCGTGCCTATAATGATTGTTGTTCTAATAGAGAAGTTTGCTGTTAATTTTTATGATACTTTTGGGTAATCTCTTACTTGTGTCCCTCCAACTAATTAGATCATTAACTAAATATATTTGGGCCTTGTCTTGCTTGTCATACAAAGTTGTGTTTGACTCTTCTAATAAGGCAGTCATTACTTTAAAACTATGAAATTATTAAGAGTTGAACTATCAAATGTTAACAGATTCACTATTTTAGGGAATAAGATTTCACAATTAAAATTTGGAGGAACAAAATCAAAGAATTCAAAAATTTGAGGGACAAAAAGTGTAATTAAGCCAAAAAAGTGTTTTCAAAATAATCTATTTTTATTAAAATGCTCTTGATATATAGTAAAAATAAAAACAACATTGGAATTTATTGCAATAACATAGTTTTAAAGACATGATAGTAAAAAAGTAAACAGTTTTCATATAAACTTAAGACTATAACATAATCTTATTATTATTTTCAAAGTAAGTCAACCACAAATTTGAAAAAAAATTAATTTATTATATTTTCATAACCTCAGTGCCTCTTTAAACTTTGTAACTATGTCTTTAATCGTTTGTGGACCCTTAATGCTAGTCCCATGAGCTAACTCATCTAAACTTTTTCTTTTCGATAAAAAGTAATGTATACATCCAATCTAGTAACCCCTTCCAACCAAAAAGATATTTATATAATTAGTAAACCCCTCTTTTTAAATCTTATCTTATACCTTTATGAGTTTTTTTTTATGTCATTACAATATTATGCTTTTACAATAACATTTATGATAGTTTATGTTATAATTTAATCCACTCATTTCATATGATTTACAATATTGTTCATTATTTTTGTAATCTTTTGTTTTCCAATCTAATATAATCAAATTCTATTTTTTTATTGTTGATGAACCTTTTAAAAAGAATCGTGGCAATGTTATTATCAATTTCATAACATCGCAATCTCAGTGGGTTATATTATTCTATTATATATTTTTTTCGATTAACAATGTCTTGTTTGTTCTTCATCATCTTTAAATATTTTTTATATAATATCATTATAATTAATAATCTTTCAAAACATATTGTTATCCATTTAAGTTTAACAAATTCTTATCAAGATGGTGGAGTTGATTTGTTGTCGAAAATATTTTTACTATGTATAGCAGCAAACTGTGTATCTATTAAAAAAACTTCGTAGAGCCTTGTAAATTTGATGATAAAAAAGGTTTCCGCAGCCAGGATTCGAACCCGGAATTCATCATCAGAATTTACCTGGTGTGCTACTACGGACATTTGGATATAGATTGCTGGATAAAAGTTATATATAAACGACATCTCTGATCTCGTCCTTTGCTACTTTCTGATCTCTCTTATCGGCTTTACGTTACATATCTACTAGTTTAATAAAATGTCACCATAAACCATTATTTTTTATTTATATGAAATTTCTTCTACATATTTCATATATAAGACAATACTAGTTACCTTTCCATCCTATTTTTTTACTTCGTATTATTTTCGTTTTCCTTTCTAATGAAAACAAAAAGACAATTAATGGTAAGAAGCAAAACACACCCTCATTTGATAGGAAAAGAAACTTGAAAACCATGTAGGAAGAAAAGAGGATGAAAAATGGCTAATAAGAAAGTTTTTAACTCTAGTGCTTGCACAAAAATGTATGTAGAAAACCCCATGAAAATAAAAATTTCAAATTTAGAAGACGAAGAAAGTTATGTTTTAATAAAAATAAAAAACCTCAATGCAACTAAATTGAAGATAAGAAATAAATTACGTGTTCATAAACTAAATCGCATACCATTAACCCCCTTCAATTTCCAATACTTCTGACTAAATAAAAGGAAACCTAGAGTGGAAAAATTGCGTTTGATTTAAAAGAATGTATAAAAATAAGGGGAAGCTCAAAAGAAGAAACTGATAACCAAATAAAAGAGTATTAGCAAACTAATCACCATAAAGAAATGAAAAGAGGAAGTGATTTATTAGGGAATACTGCACAGAAAATGGTCAAAAACATTAGAATAAGGACATTAAACCAATGATAATGTAAATAAAGTTTGTCAGGTCTCCTCAAAATTTGATAAATTTTCATAACAAATAATATTTATAACCAAATCATTCACATAAAATTAATTTACTTAGAATTTTTCACTAGTTCTTTGTGTAAGATCCTATTTTACTAATTTTACAACATGGTTGACTTGTGCTATATATATATATTGTGTTTTTATCTTTATTTTTAAATGATTTGGGCACCGCTTTTAACTGTTAGTAATGTGTGTGTTCCAGAAGTCATATGACACCGAAATCAAACAACCCCAAGCATCTCAATAGTTTCAAAACGACTTCAAATACACTAATAGCTTACATAACTACATTATTATAAAATGCGCCACTTTCTACCATAACACTTAACATATCGGTGGTGCTAAGCGAGAGTGTAATTGAGAAAAGGGTAAATGATTAAACAAATAAAAGATAACAATATTACATCATGAGCCAATTTATTATATCATTAAGTTACATGGTTTTCAAGAACTGTACTATATTTCTTATTCTCGTGCCTATAATGGTTGTTGTTCTAATAGAGAAGCTTGCTGTTAATTTTTATGATACTTTTGGCAAATCTCTTACTTGTATCCTTCCAACTAATTAGATCATTAACTAAACATATTGGGGCCTTGTGTTGCTTGTCATACAAAGTTGTGTTGACTCTACTAATCAGGCAGTCATTACTTCAAAACTATGAAATTATTAAGAGTTGAACTACCAAATGTTAACAGATTCACTATTTTAGGGAATAAGATATCATAATTAAAATTTGGAGGAGAAAAATCAAAGATTTGACAAATTTGAGGGATAAAAAGTCTAATTAAGCCAAAAAAGTGTTTTCAAAATAATCTATTTTTATTAAAATGCTCTTGATATATAATCAAAATCAAAACAACATTTGAATTTATTGCAATAACATAGTTTGAAAGACATGATAGTAAAAAAGTAAATAGTTTTCATATAAACTTAAGACTATAACATAATATTTTTATTTATTTTCAAAGTTAGTCAACCACAAATTTGAAAAAAAAAATTTATTATATTTTCATAACCTTAGTGCCTCTTTAAACTTTGTAACTATGTCTTTAATCATTTGTGGACCCTTCATGCTAGTCCCATGAGCTAACTCATCTAAACGTTTCCTTTTCAACAAAAGGTAATGTATACATCCAATCTAGTAGTAAAGATATTTATATAATTAGTAAACCCCTCTTTTTAAATCTTATCTGATGCCTTTATGAGTTTCTTTTTATGTCATTACAATATTATGCTTTTACAGTAACATTTAAGATAGTTTATGTTATAATTTAATCCACTCATTTCATATGATTTAAAATATTGTTCATTATTTTTGTAATCTTTTGTTTTCCAATCTAATATAATCAATTTCTATTTTTTTATTGTTGATGAACTTTTTAAAAAGCATCGTTTCAATGTTATTATCAATTTCATCACATGGCAATCTCAGTGGTTTATATTATTCTATTATATATTTATTTTCGATTAACAATGCCTTGTTTGTTCTTCATCATCTTTAAATATTTTTTATATAATATCATTATAATTAATAATCTTTCAAAACATATTGTTATACCATATAAAGATACAATAGAATTATATAAATATTTGAAAATGTTAACCAAGTGGCCTCAAGTACTCAAGAGGGGGGGTGAATTGAGTATTAAAAAATTTTACTTTGAATTCTTTTGAAGTTGATTCTTTAGTTACTATTTTTGATGAAAATGGTAAACTTAATGGTAAATAGTAACAAATTATACACAAGACAAAATAGTTAGCCCTTAAATGGTCTAAGTAATATTCAAGAAATGGAATCAAATTAATCTCAACACTATTTATGGTACTTAGAAAGATTTCTTAATAATTCAAGAATATTACTTAAGGCTAATTTCAACAATGTTAATCGAAATAATTTATAACTTAATATAACATGCACTTAGTCCAAATTAATTGGAAATAATATAATAAATCAAGCAAGCAAGTTAAGTGCACAAATTAAATGAGTTTAGGGAAGAGAGATTTGCAAACCGATATATACGAGTTCCACCACACCGGTGTACGCCTCGCCTCTAAGCAACCGACTTAGAGGATTTCCACTATTGGAGATTAGAGATACAACTTTGAACAACTGCGACTTCCTAGTGTCCCACACTCAAGAATCCAATCCTCACAAGTACAAGGGCACCCCACCCAATCTCTCAATCTCACAATTTACAAGGTTGAAACCCCGACCCAAAGATTCTAAGATGTTTGGTGTTTAAGCATACAAGGAAACTCTCCAATAGAGTGGATATACAAGTTAAAGCTTTCACAAAATAATAACTCTCAAAGAGAGGGTATGCAAATTAAGTACACAATATAATTTCCCCACAAATTAACTCTCAAAAATAACTTCAAGAAATATGCCAATCAAAGAATAAAGAGAGCAAGAAGAATAGCAAGAGAATGGAGGGGGAAGAAAGCAAATGGAAATGCTTTAAATGCTTGGTGTAAATTTCTTCTTCAAGTTCCTCTCTATTTATAGCCTCTAGTAGCATGGCATTGCAATTAAATTATTCCCTTCGATGCAATACAAGTGGAGCAAAGGAGCGTCTGTCTTCAATTGTTTAGTTCATAGTGCGATGCGTAATTTGCGTAGTGCGTTCAGTGCTGTTTCCATTTAAACTGAATGAATCGGTGCATGAATGGATTCCCAGCGTGTATTTTGGCCTTCTGACAGTGTATGAATCAATTCCTAGGATGAATGAATCGATTCCTTCATGAGATACACAGCCATGAATCGATTCTTTAAGCTGTGAATCGATTCCCTGGGCAAACAAGAACTTGTGAATCGATTCCTTTGAGGGATGAATCGATTCCTGCCACTGAAAATGTAATTCTTGGACCAATGACTTGTGTTAATCGATTCCTCATGGTATACTTTGCATCATGAATCGATTCATGCTTTGAGAAATGCAATCCTTGGCTTTTAAATTCAAGTGAATCGATTCATATGACTGTTCATTGCTGTGTGAATCGATTTAAGTACCTGATACTTGAATTTTGGCACTTTGTTTCACCCTTTTTGATGTTTGTTCAACCATGGCTTCAATCCTTTGATCCTTAGGCACTTTGATAAATTTATTTCACCGAATTTGAGCTTCTTTAAATGCCTTGAATCATTTCTTTGAAGTTCATCAATTTTCCAATCATCAAACATAATTATTTTGTTTGACAACATCCTTAATATCTCTTCATTTATTGTGTCATTATCAAAACCTACATCAACATATAAATACAGAAAGTTATAGCTAGTTTTTGTCATTCTTGATTAAAATTAATGTCATATTTATTTATTATTGAAATGTTATTTGATTAATGTTACTCTTATCCTTGCTTCATAAAGATTATCCATTTAAGTTTAACAAATTCTTATCAAGATGGTGGAGTTAATTTGTTGCCAAAAATATTTTTACTATGTATAGCAGCAAACTATGTCTTTACGTTACATATCTACTAGTCTAAGAAAATGTCACCGTAAACCATTATTTTTTATTTACATGAAATTTCTTCTACATATTTGTATATATAAGACAATACTAGTTGCCTTTGTCTGACCTTACTTTCCATCCTATTTTTTTACTTTGTATCATTTTCGTTTTCCTTTCTAATGAAGACAAAAAGACAACTAATGGTAGGAAGCAAAACACACCCTCATTTGATAGGAAAAGAAACTTGAAAACCATGTAGGAAGAAAAGAGGATGAAAAATGGCTAATAAGAGGGTTTTTAACTCTAGTGCTTCCATAAAAATGAATGAAGAAAACCCAATGAAATAAAAATTTCAAATGTAGAAGACGAAGAAAGTTATGTTTTAGAAAAAAACAAAAAATCTCAATGCAAGTGAAAAGAAGATAAGAAATAAATTACGTGTTCACAAACTAAATCACATACCATTATCCCCCTTCAATTTCCAATACTTCAGACTCAATAAAAAGAAACAACCGAAAAAGGATACTTAGAGTGGAAAAATTGTGTTTGATTCAAAAGAATGTATAAAAATAAGGGGAAGCTAAAAGGAAGAAACTGATGACCAAATAAAACATTATTAGGAAACTAATCACCATAATGAAATGAAAAGAGAAAGTGATTTATTAAGGAATACTGCACAGAAAGCGGTCTAAAACATTAGAATTAGGACAGTAAAACAATGATAATGTAAATAATGTTTGTCAAATCTCTTCAAAATATGATAAATTTTCATAACCAATAATATTTATAACCAAATCATTCACATAAAATTAATTTACTTAGAATTTTTCACTAGTTCTTTGTGTAAGATCCTGTTTTACTAATTTTACGACATGGTTGACTTGAGTTATGCATATCTTTTATGTTTCTATCTTTATTTTTTAAATGATTTGGGCACCGCTTTTAACTGTTAGTAATGTGTGTGGTCTAGAAGTCATATGACGCTGAAATCAAACAACCCCAAGCATCTCACTTGTTTCAAAACGACTCCAAATACGCTAATAGCTTACAAAACTACATTATTATAAAATAGGCCACTTGCTACCGTAACACTTAACATATCCGTTGTGTCGGGCGAGAGTGTAACCGAGAAAAGGGAAAATGATTAAACAAATAAAAGATAGCAATATTACATCATGAGCCAATTTATTATATCATTAAGTTACATTATTTTCAAGAACTGTCCTGTATTTCTTATTCTCGTGCCTATATTGATTGTTGTTCTAATAGAGAAGTTTGTTGTTAATTTTTATGATACTTTTGGGCAATCTCTTACTTGTGTCCCTCCAACTAATTAGATCATTAACTAAACATATTGGGGCCTTATCTTACTTGTCATACAAAGTTGTGTTTGACTCTACTAATCAGGCAGTCATTACTTCAAAACTATGAAATTATTAAGAGTTGAACTATCAGATGTTAACATATTCACTATTTTAGGGAATAAGATTTCACAATAAAAATTTGGAGGAACAAAATCAAAGAATTGGAAAATTTGAGGGACAAAAAGTGTAATTAAGCCAAAAAAGTGTTTTCAAAATAATCCATTTTTATTAAAATGCTCTTGATATATAGTAAAAATAAAAACAACATTTGAATTTATTGCAATAACATAGTTTTAAAGACATGATAGTAAAAAAGTAAACAGTTTTCATATAAACTTAAGACTATAACATAATCTTTTTATTATTTTCAAAGTAAGTCAACCACAAATTTGAAAAAAACATAATTTATTATATTTTCATAACCTCAGTGCCTCTTTAAACTTTGTAACTATGTCTTTAATCATTTGTGGACCCTTGATGCTAGTCCCATAAGCTAACTCATCTAAACTTTTCCTTTTCGACAAAAAGTAATGTATACATCCAATCTAGTAACCCCTTCTAACCAAAAAGATATTTATATAATTAGTAAACCCTTGTTTTTAAATCTTATCTTATACCTTTATGAGTTTCTTTTTATGTCATTATAATATAATGCTTTTACAATAACATTGATGATAGTTTATCTTATAATTTAATCCACTCATTTCATATGATTTAGAATATTGTTCATTATTTTTGTAATCTATCGTTTTCCAATCTAATATAATCAAATTCTATTTTTTTTTAATGTTGATGAACTTTTTAAAAAGCATCGTTTCAATGTTATTATCAATTTCATAATATGGCAATCTCAGTGGTTTATATTTTTCTATTATATATTTATTTTTGATTAACAATGTCTTGTTTGTTCTTCATCATCTTTAAATATTTTTTATATAATATCATTATAATTAATAATCTTTCAAAACATATTGTTACACCATATAAAGATACAATAGAATCATATAAATATTTGAAAGTTGCAGCTAGTTTTTGTTATTCTTGATCAAAATTAATGTGATATTTATTTATTATTGACATGTTATTTGATTAATGTTACTCTTATCTTTGCTTCATAAAGATTATCCATTTAAGTTTAACAAATTCTTATCAAGATGGTGGAGTTGTTTTGTTGCCAAAAATATTTTTACTATGTATAGCAGCAAACTGTGTATCTATTAAAAAAAAACTTCGTAGAGTCCTGTAAATTTGATGATAAAAAAAGGTTTCCGCAGCCGGGATTCGAACTCGGAATTCATCATCAGAATTTACCTGGTGTGCTACTGTGGACATTTGGATATAGATTGCTGGATAAATGTTATATATAAACGACATCTCTGATCCCGTCCTTTGCTACTTTCTGATCTCTCTTATCGGCTTTACGTTACATATCTACTAGTTTAATAAAATGTCACCACAAACCATTATTTTTTATTTACATGAAATTTCTTCTACATATTTGTATATAAAAGACAATACTAGTTGCCTTTGTCTGACCTTACTTTCGATCCTATTTTTTTACTTCGTATTATCATTTTTTTTTCTTTCTAATGAAGACAAAAAGACAACTAATGGTAGGAAGCAAAACACACCCTCATTTGATTGGAAAAGAAACTTGAAAACCATGTAGGAAGAAAAGAGGATGAAAAAATGGCTAATAAGAAAGTTTTTAGTTCTAGTGCTTCCATAAAAATGAACGAAGAAAACCCAATGAAAATAAAAATTTCAAATGTAGAAGACGAAGAAAGTTATGTTTTAAAAAGAACAAAAAATCTCAATGCAACTGAAAAGAAGATAAGAAATAAATTACGTGTTCACAAACTAAATCGCATACCATAATCCCCCTTCAATTTCCAATACTTCTGACTCAATAAAAGGAAACAACCGAAAAAGGAACCTTAGAGTGGAAAAATTGTGTTTGATTTAAAAGACTGTATAATAATAAGGGGAAGCTAAAAGGAAGAAACTGATGACCTAATAAAAGAGTTTTAGGAAACTAATCACCATAATGAAATGAAAAGAAAAAGTGATTTTTAGGGAATGCTGCACAGAAAATGGTCTAAAACATTAGAATTAGGACAGTAAAACAATGATAATGAAAATAAAGTTTGTCAAGTCTCTTCAAAATATGATAAATTTTCATAACCAATAATATTTATAACGAAATCATTCCCATAAAATTAATTTACTTAGAATTTTTCACTAGTTCTTTGTGTAAGATCCTATTTTACTAATTTTATGACATGGTTGACTTGTGCTATGCATATCTTTTGTGTTTTTATCTTCTTTAAATGATTTTGGCATAGCTTTTAACTGTTAGTCATGTGTGTGGTTGAGAAGTCATATGACACCGAAATCAAACAACCCTAAGCATTTCAATAGTGTCAAAACGACTCCAAATACGCTAATAGCTTACAAAACTACATTATTATAAAATAGGCCACTTGCTACCGTAACACTTAACATATCGGTGGTGTCGGGCGAGAGTGTAATCGAGAAAAAGGAAAATGATTAAACAAATAAAAGATAACAATATTACATCATGAGCCAATTTATTATATCATTAAGTTACATTGTTTTCAAGATATGTACTATATTTCTTATTCTTGTGCCTATAATGGTTGTTGTTCTAATAGAGAAGCTTGCTGTTAATTTTTATGATACTTTTGGGCAATCTCTTACTTGTGCCCCTCCAACTAATTAGATCATTAACTAAACATATTGGGGCCTTGTCTTGCTTGTCATACAAAGTTGTGGTTGACTCTACTAATCAGGCAGTCATTACTTCAAAACTATGAAATTATTAAGAGTTGACCTACCAAATGTTAACAGATTCACTATTTAAGGAATAAGATTTCACAATTAAAATTTGGAGGAACAAAATCAAAGAATTGGCAAATTTGAGGGACAAAAAGTGTAATTAAGCCAAAAAAGTGTTTTCAAAATAATCTATTTTTATTAAAATGCTCTTGATATATAGTAAAAATCAAAACAACATTTGAATTTATTGCAATAACATAGTTTTAAAGACATGATAGTAAAAAAGTAAATAGTTTTCATATAAACTTAATACTATAACATAATGTTTTTATTATTTTCAAAGTAAGTCCACCACAAATTTGAAAAAAAAATAATTTATTATATTTGCATAACCTCAGTGCCTCTTTAAACTTTGTAACTATGTCTTTAATTGTTTGTGGACCCTTGATGCTAGTCCCATGAGCTAACTCATCTAAACTTTTCCATTTCAACAAAAAGTAATGTATGCATCCAATCTAGTAACCCCTTCCATCCGAAAAGATATTTATATAATTATGAAACCCCTCTTTTTAAATCTTATCTTATACCTTTATGAGTTTTTTTTTATGTCATTACAAGATTATGCTTTTATAGTAACATTTAAGATAGTTTATGTTATAATTTAATCCACTCATTTCATATGATTTACAATATTGTTCATTATTTTTGTAATCTTTTGTTTGCCAATCAAATATAATCAATTTTATTTTTTATTGTTGATGAACTTTTTAAAAAACATCGTTTCAATGTTATTATCAATTTCATAACATGGGAATCTCAGTGGTTTATATTATTCTATTATATATTTATTTTAGTTTAACAATGTCTTGTTTGTTCTTCATCATCTTTAAATACTTTTTATATAATATCATTATAATTAATAATCTTTCAAAACATATTTTTATATCATATAAAGATACAATAGAATCATATAAATATTTGAAAGTTCTATGCTAGTTTTTGTTATTCTTGATCAAAATTAATGTCATATTTATTTATTATTGAAATGTTATTTGTTTAATGTTACTCTTATCCTTGCTTCATAAAGATTATCTAATTAAGTTTAACAAATTCTTATCAAGATGGTGGAGTTGATCTCTTGCCGAAAATATTTTTACTATGTATAACAGCAAATTGTGTATTTATTAAAAAAAACTTCGTAGAGCCCTATAAATTTGATGATAAAAAAGGTTTCCGCAGCCGAGATTCGAACTCGGAATTCATCATCAGAATTTACCTAGTGTGCTACTGCAGACATTTGGATATAGATTGCTGGATAAATGTTATATATAAACAACATCTCTGATCCCGTCCTTTACTACTTGCTGATCTCTCTTATCGGTTTTACATTACATATCTACTAGTTTAATAAAATGTCACCGTAAACCACTATTTTTTATTTACTTGAAATTTCTTCTACATATTTGTATATATAAGACAATACTAGTTGCCTTTGTCTGACCTTACTTTCCATCCTATTTTTTACTTTGTATCATTTTCGTTTTCCTTTCTAATGAAGACAAAAAGACAACTAATGGTAGGAAGCAAAACACACCCTCATTTGATAGGAAAAGAAACTTGAAAACCATGTAGGAAGAAAAGAGGATGAGAAAATGGCTAATAAAAAAGCTTTTAACTCTAGTGCTTCCATAAAAATGAACGAAGAAAACCCAATGAAAATAAAAATTTCAAATGTAGAAGACGAAGAAAGTTATGTTTTAAAAAATAACAAAAAATCTCAAAGCAACTGAAAAGAAGATAAGAAATAAATTACGTGTTCACAAACTAAATCGTATACCGTTATCCCCCTTCAATTTCCAATACTTCTGACTCAATAAAAGGAAACAACCGAAAAAGGAAACTTAGAGTGGAAAAATTGTGTTTGACATAAAAGACTGTATAAAAATAAAGGGAAGCTAAAAGGAAGAAACTGATGACCTAATAAAAGAGTATTAGGAAACTAATCACCATAATGAAATGAAAAGAGAAAGTGATTTATTAGGGAATACTGCATATAAACGTTCTAAAACATTAAAATTAGGACAGTAAAACAATCATAATGAAAATAAAGTTTGTCAAGTCTATGCAAAATATGATAAATTTTCATAACCAATAATATTTATAACCAAATCATTCACATAAAATTAATTTACTTAGAAATTTTCACTAGATCTTTGTGTAAGATCCTATTTTACTAATTTTACGACATGGTTGACTTGAGTTATGCATATATTTTATGTTTTTATCTTTATTTTCTAAATGATTTGGGCACCGCTTTTAACTGTTAGTAATGTGTGTGGTCTAGAAGTCATATGACACTGAAATCAAACAACCCCAAGCATCTCAATAGTTTCAAAACGACTCCAAATACGCTAATAGCTTACAAAACTACATTATTGTAAAATAGGCCACTTGCTACCGTAACACTCAACATATCGGGTGTCGGGCGAGAGTGTAACCGAGAAAAGGGCAAATGATTAAACAAATAAAAGATAACAATATTACACCATGAGCCATTTTATTATATCATTCAGTTACATTGTTTTCCAGAAGTGTCCTATATTTCTTATTCTCGTGCCTATAATGATTGTTGTTCTAATAGAGAAGTTTGCTGTTAATTTTTATGATACTTTTGGGTAATCTCTTACTTGTGTCCCTCCAACTAATTAGATCATTAACTAAATATATTTGGGCCTTGTCTTGCTTGTCATACAAAGTTGTGTTTGACTCTTCTAATAAGGCAGTCATTACTTTAAAACTATGAAATTATTAAGAGTTGAACTATCAAATGTTAACAGATTCACTATTTTAGGGAATAAGATTTCACAATTAAAATTTGGAGGAACAAAATCAAAGAATTCAAAAATTTGAGGGACAAAAAGTGTAATTAAGCCAAAAAAGTGTTTTCAAAATAATCTATTTTTATTAAAATGCTCTTGATATATAGTAAAAATAAAAACAACATTGGAATTTATTGCAATAACATAGTTTTAAAGACATGATAGTAAAAAAGTAAACAGTTTTCATATAAACTTAAGACTATAACATAATCTTATTATTATTTTCAAAGTAAGTCAACCACAAATTATTATATTTTCATAACCTCAGTGCCTCTTTAAACTTTGTAACTATGTCTTTAATCGTTTGTGGACCCTTAATGCTAGTCCCATGAGCTAACTCATCTAAACTTTTTCTTTTCGACAAAAAGTAATGTATACATCCAATCTAGTAACCCCTTCCAACCAAAAAGATATTTATATAATTAGTAAACCCCTCTTTTTAAATCTTATCTTATACCTTTATGAGTTTTTTTTTATGTCATTACAATATTATGCTTTTACAATAACATTTATGATAGTTTATGTTATAATTTAATCCACTCATTTCATATGATTTACAATATTGTTCATTATTTTTGTAATCTTTTGTTTTCCAATCTAATATAATCAAATTCTATTTTTTTATTGTTGATGAACCTTTTAAAAAGAATCGTGGCAATGTTATTATCAATTTCATAACATCGCAATCTCAGTGGGTTATATTATTCTATTATATATTTTTTTCGATTAACAATGTCTTGTTTGTTCTTCATCATCTTTAAATATTTTTTATATAATATCATTATAATTAATAATCTTTCAAAACATATTGTTATCCATTTAAGTTTAACAAATTCTTATCAAGATGGTGGAGTTGATTTGTTGTCGAAAATATTTTTACTATGTATAGCAGCAAACTGTGTATCTATTAAAAAAACTTCGTAGAGCCTTGTAAATTTGATGATAAAAAAGGTTTCCGCAGCCAGGATTCGAACCCGGAATTCATCATCAGAATTTACCTGGTGTGCTACTACGGATATTTGGATATAGATTGCTGGATAAAAGTTATATATAAACGACATCTCTGATCTCGTCCTTTGCTACTTTCTGATCTCTCTTATCGGCTTTACGTTACATATCTACTAGTTTAATAAAATGTCACCATAAACCATTATTTTTTATTTATATGAAATTTCTTCTACATATTTCATATATAAGACAATACTAGTTACCTTTCCATCCTATTTTTTTACTTCGTATTATTTTCGTTTTCCTTTCTAATGAAAACAAAAAGACAATTAATGGTAAGAAGCAAAACACACCCTCATTTGATAGGAAAAGAAACTTGAAAACCATGTAGGAAGAAAAGAGGATGAAAAATGGCTAATAAGAAAGTTTTTAACTCTAGTGCTTGCACAAAAATGTATGTAGAAAACCCCATGAAAATAAAAATTTCAAATTTAGAAGACGAAGAAAGTTATGTTTTAATAAAAATAAAAAACCTCAATGCAACTAAATTGAAGATAAGAAATAAATTACGTGTTCATAAACTAAATCGCATACCATTAACCCCCTTCAATTTCCAATACTTCTGACTAAATAAAAGGAAACCTAGAGTGGAAAAATTGCGTTTGATTTAAAAGAATGTATAAAAATAAGGGGAAGCTCAAAAGAAGAAACTGATAACCAAATAAAAGAGTATTAGCAAACTAATCACCATAAAGAAATGAAAAGAGGAAGTGATTTATTAGGGAATACTGCACAGAAAATGGTCAAAAACATTAGAATAAGGACATTAAACCAATGATAATGTAAATAAAGTTTGTCAGGTCTCCTCAAAATTTGATAAATTTTCATAACAAATAATATTTATAACCAAATCATTCACATAAAATTAATTTACTTAGAATTTTTCACTAGTTCTTTGTGTAAGATCCTATTTTACTAATTTTACAACATGGTTGACTTGTGCTATATATATATATTGTGTTTTTATCTTTATTTTTAAATGATTTGGGCACCGCTTTTAACTGTTAGTAATGTGTGTGTTCCAGAAGTCATATGACACCGAAATCAAACAACCCCAAGCATCTCAATAGTTTCAAAACGACTTCAAATACACTAATAGCTTACATAACTACATTATTATAAAATGCGCCACTTTCTACCATAACACTTAACATATCGGTGGTGCTAAGCGAGAGTGTAATTGAGAAAAGGGTAAATGATTAAACAAATAAAAGATAACAATATTACATCATGAGCCAATTTATTATATCATTAAGTTACATGGTTTTCAAGAACTGTACTATATTTCTTATTCTCGTGCCTATAATGGTTGTTGTTCTAATAGAGAAGCTTGCTGTTAATTTTTATGATACTTTTGGTAAATCTCTTACTTGTATCCTTCCAACTAATTAGATCATTAACTAAACATATTGGGGCCTTGTGTTGCTTGTCATACAAAGTTGTGTTGACTCTACTAATCAGGCAGTCATTACTTCAAAACTATGAAATTATTAAGAGTTGAACTACCAAATGTTAACAGATTCACTATTTTAGGGAATAAGATATCATAATTAAAATTTGGAGGAGAAAAATCAAAGATTTGACAAATTTGAGGGATAAAAAGTCTAATTAAGCCAAAAAAGTGTTTTCAAAATAATCTATTTTTATTAAAATGCTCTTGATATATAATCAAAATCAAAACAACATTTGAATTTATTGCAATAACATAGTTTGAAAGACATGATAGTAAAAAAGTAAATAGTTTTCATATAAACTTAAGACTATAACATAATATTTTTATTTATTTTCAAAGTTAGTCAACCACAAATTTGAAAAAAAAATTTTATTATATTTTCATAACCTTAGTGCCTCTTTAAACTTTGTAACTATGTCTTTAATCATTTGTGGACCCTTCATGCTAGTCCCATGAGCTAACTCATCTAAACTTTTCCTTTTCAACAAAAGGTAATGTATACATCCAATCTAGTAGTAAAGATATTTATATAATTAGTAAACCCCTCTTTTTAAATCTTATCTGATGCCTTTATGAGTTTCTTTTTATGTCATTACAATATTATGCTTTTACAGTAACATTTAAGATAGTTTATGTTATAATTTAATCCACTCATTTCATATGATTTAAAATATTGTTCATTATTTTTGTAATCTTTTGTTTTCCAATCTAATATAATCAATTTCTATTTTTTTATTGTTGATGAACTTTTTAAAAAGCATCGTTTCAATGTTATTATCAATTTCATCACATGGCAATCTCAGTGGTTTATATTATTCTATTATATATTTATTTTCGATTAACAATGCCTTGTTTGTTCTTCATCATCTTTAAATATTTTTTATATAATATCATTATAATTAATAATCTTTCAAAACATATTGTTATACCATATAAAGATACAATAGAATCATATAAATATTTGAAAATGTTAACCAAGTGGCCTCAAGTACTCAAGAGGGGGGGTGAATTGAGTATTAAAAAATTTTACTTTGAATTCTTTTGAAGTTGATTCTTTAGTTACTATTTTTGATGAAAATGGTAAACTTAATGGTAAATAGTAACAAATTATACACAAGACAAAATAGTTAGCCCTTAAATGGTCTAAGTAATATTCAAGAAATGGAATCAAATTAATCTCAACACTATTTATGGTACTTAGAAAGATTTCTTAATAATTCAAGAATATTACTTAAGGCTAATTTCAACAATGTTAATCGAAATAATTTATAACTTAATATAACATGCACTTAGTCCAAATTAATTGGAAATAATATAATAAATCAAGCAAGCAAGTTAAGTGCACAAATTAAATGAGTTTAGGGAAGAGAGATTTGCAAACCGATATATACGAGTTCCACCACACCGGTGTACGCCTCGCCTCTAAGCAACCGACTTAGAGGATTTCCACTATTGGAGATTAGAGATACAACTTTGAACAACTGCGACTTCCTAGTGTCCCACACTCAAGAATCCAATCCTCACAAGTACAAGGGCACCCCACCCAATCTCTCAATCTCACAATTTACAAGGTTGAAACCCCGACCCAAAGATTCTAAGATGTTTGGTGTTTGAGCATACAAGGAAACTCTCCAATAAAGTGGATATACAAGTTAAAGCTTTCACAAAATAATAACTCTCAAAGAGAGGGTATGCAAATTAAGTACACAATATAATTTCCCCACAAATTAACTCTCAAAAATAACTTCAAGAAATATGCCAATCAAAGAATAAAGAGAGCAAGAAGAATAGCAAGAGAATGGAGGGGGAAGAAAGCAAATGGAAATGCTTTAAATGCTTGGTGTAAATTTCTTCTTCAAGTTCCTCTCTATTTATAGCCTCTAGTAGCATGGCATTGCAATTAAATTATTCCCTTCGATGCAATACAAGTGGAGCAAAGGAGCGTCTGTCTTCAATTGTTTAGTTCATAGTGCGATGCGTAATTTGCGTAGTGCGTTCAGTGCTGTTTCCATTTAAACTGAATGAATCGGTGCATGAATGGATTCCCAGCGTGTATTTTGGCCTTCTGACAGTGTATGAATCAATTCCTAGGATGAATGAATCGATTCCTTCATGAGATACACAGCCATGAATCGATTCTTTAAGCTGTGAATCGATTCCCTGGGCAAACAAGAACTTGTGAATCGATTCCTTTGAGGGATGAATCGATTCCTGCCACTGAAAATGTAATTCTTGGACCAATGACTTGTGTTAATCGATTCCTCATGGTATACTTTGCATCATGAATCGATTCATGCTTTGAGAAATGCAATCCTTGGCTTTTAAATTCAAGTGAATCGATTCATATGACTGTTCATTGCTGTGTGAATCGATTTAAGTACCTGATACTTGAATTTTGGCACTTTGTTTCACCCTTTTTGATGTTTGTTCAACCATGGCTTCAATCCTTTGATCCTTAGGCACTTTGATAAATTTATTTCACCGAATTTGAGCTTCTTTAAATGCCTTGAATCATTTCTTTGAAGTTCATCAATTTTCCAATCATCAAACATAATTATTTTGTTTGACAACATCCTTAATATCTCTTCATTTATTGTGTCATTATCAAAACCTACATCAACATATAAATACAGAAAGTTATAGCTAGTTTTTGTCATTCTTGATTAAAATTAATGTCATATTTATTTATTATTGAAATGTTATTTGATTAATGTTACTCTTATCCTTGCTTCATAAAGATTATCCATTTAAGTTTAACAAATTCTTATCAAGATGGTGGAGTTAATTTGTTGCCAAAAATATTTTTACTATGTATAGCAGCAAACTATGTCTTTACGTTACATATCTACTAGTCTAAGAAAATGTCACCGTAAACCATTATTTTTTATTTACATGAAATTTCTTCTACATATTTGTATATATAAGACAATACTAGTTGCCTTTGTCTGACCTTACTTTCCATCCTATTTTTTTACTTTGTATCATTTTCGTTTTCCTTTCTAATGAAGACAAAAAGACAACTAATGGTAGGAAGCAAAACACACCCTCATTTGATAGGAAAAGAAACTTGAAAACCATGTAGGAAGAAAAGAGGATGAAAAATGGCTAATAAGAGGGTTTTTAACTCTAGTGCTTCCATAAAAATGAATGAAGAAAACCCAATGAAATAAAAATTTCAAATGTAGAAGACGAAGAAAGTTATGTTTTAGAAAAAAACAAAAAATCTCAATGCAACTGAAAAGAAGATAAGAAATAAATTACGTGTTCACAAACTAAATCACATACCATTATCCCCCTTCAATTTCCAATACTTCAGACTCAATAAAAAGAAACAACCGAAAAAGGATACTTAGAGTGGAAAAATTGTGTTTGATTCAAAAGAATGTATAAAAATAAGGGGAAGCTAAAAGGAAGAAACTGATGACCAAATAAAACATTATTAGGAAACTAATCACCATAATGAAATGAAAAGAGAAAGTGATTTATTAAGGAATACTGCACAGAAAGCGGTCTAAAACATTAGAATTAGGACAGTAAAACAATGATAATGTAAATAATGTTTGTCAAATCTCTTCAAAATATGATAAATTTTCATAACCAATAATATTTATAACCAAATCATTCACATAAAATTAATTTACTTAGAATTTTTCACTAGTTCTTTGTGTAAGATCCTGTTTTACTAATTTTACGACATGGTTGACTTGAGTTATGCATATCTTTTATGTTTTTATCTTTATTTTTTAAATGATTTGGGCACCGCTTTTAACTGTTAGTAATGTGTGTGGTCTAGAAGTCATATGACGCTGAAATCAAACAACCCCAAGCATCTCACTTGTTTCAAAACGACTCCAAATACGCTAATAGCTTACAAAACTACATTATTATAAAATAGGCCACTTGCTACCGTAACACTTAACATATCCGTTGTGTCGGGCGAGAGTGTAACCGAGAAAAGGGAAAATGATTAAACAAATAAAAGATAACAATATTACATCATGAGCCAATTTATTATATCATTAAGTTACATTATTTTCAAGAACTGTCCTGTATTTCTTATTCTCGTGCCTGTATTGATTGTTGTTCTAATAGAGAAGTTTGTTGTTAATTTTTATGATACTTTTGGGCAATCTCTTACTTGTGTCCCTCCAACTAATTAGATCATTAACTAAACATATTGGGGCCTTATCTTACTTGTCATACAAAGTTGTGTTTGACTCTACTAATCAGGCAGTCATTACTTCAAAACTATGAAATTATTAAGAGTTGAACTATCAGATGTTAACATATTCACTATTTTAGGGAATAAGATTTCACAATAAAAATTTGGAGGAACAAAATCAAAGAATTGGAAAATTTGAGGGACAAAAAGTGTAATTAAGCCAAAAAAGTGTTTTCAAAATAATCCATTTTTATTAAAATGCTCTTGATATATAGTAAAAATAAAAATAATATTTGAATTTATTGCAATAACATAGTTTTAAAGACATGATAGTAAAAAAGTAAACAGTTTTCATATAAACTTAAGACTATAACATAATCTTTTTATTATTTTCAAAGTAAGTCAACCACAAATTTGAAAAAAACATAATTTATTATATTTTCATAACCTCAGTGCCTCTTTAAACTTTGTAACTATGTCTTTAATCATTTGTGGACCCTTGATGCTAGTCCCATAAGCTAACTCATCTAAACTTTTCCTTTTCGACAAAAAGTAATGTATACATCCAATCTAGTAACCCCTTCCAACCAAAAAGATATTTATATAATTAGTAAACCCTTGTTTTTAAATCTTATCTTATACCTTTATGAGTTTCTTTTTATGTCATTATAATATAATGCTTTTACAATAACATTGATGATAGTTTATCTTATAATTTAATCCACTCATTTCATATGATTTAGAATATTGTTCATTATTTTTGTAATCTATCGTTTTCCAATCTAATATAATCAAATTCTATTTTTTTTAATGTTGATGAACTTTTTAAAAAGCATCGTTTCAATGTTATTATCAATTTCATAATATGGCAATCTCAGTGGTTTATATTTTTCTATTATATATTTATTTTTGATTAACAATGTCTTGTTTGTTCTTCATCATCTTTAAATATTTTTTATATAATATCATTATAATTAATAATCTTTCAAAACATATTGTTACACCATATAAAGATACAATAGAATCATATAAATATTTGAAAGTTGCAGCTAGTTTTTGTTATTCTTGATCAAAATTAATGTGATATTTATTTATTATTGACATGTTATTTGATTAATGTTACTCTTATCTTTGCTTCATAAAGATTATCCATTTAAGTTTAACAAATTCTTATCAAGATGGTGGAGTTGTTTTGTTGCCAAAAATATTTTTACTATGTATAGCAGCAAACTGTGTATCTATTAAAAAAAAACTTCGTAGAGTCCTGTAAATTTGATGATAAAAAAAGGTTTCCGCAGCCGGGATTCGAACTCGGAATTCATCATCAGAATTTACCTGGTGTGCTACTGTGGACATTTGGATATAGATTGCTGGATAAATGTTATATATAAACGACATCTCTGATCCCGTCCTTTGCTACTTTCTAATCTCTCTTATCGGCTTTACGTTACATATCTACTAGTTTAATAAAATGTCACCACAAACCATTATTTTTTATTTACATGAAATTTCTTCTACATATTTGTATATAAAAGACAATACTAGTTGCCTTTGTCTGACCTTACTTTCGATCCTATTTTTTTAATTCGTATTATCATTTTTTTTCTTTCTAATGAAGACAAAAAGACAACTAATGGTAGGAAGCAAAACACACCCTCATTTGATTGGAAAAGAAACTTGAAAACCATGTAGGAAGAAAAGAGGATGAAAAAATGGCTAATAAGAAAGTTTTTAGTTCTAGTGCTTCCATAAAAATGAACGAAGAAAACCCAATGAAAATAAAAATTTCAAATGTAGAAGACGAAGAAAGTTATGTTTTAAAAAGAACAAAAAATCTCAATGCAACTGAAAAGAAGATAAGAAATAAATTACGTGTTCACAAACTAAATCGCATACCATAATCCCCCTTCAATTTCCAATACTTCTGACTCAATAAAAGGAAACAACCGAAAAAGGAACCTTAGAGTGGAAAAATTGTGTTTGATTTAAAAGACTGTATAATAATAAGGGGAAGCTAAAAGAAAGAAACTGATGACCTAATAAAAGAGTTTTAGGAAACTAATCACCATAATGAAATGAAAAGAAAAAGTGATTTTTAGGGAATGCTGCACAGAAAATGGTCTAAAACATTAGAATTAGGACAGTAAAACAATGATAATGAAAATAAAGTTTGTCAAGTCTCTTCAAAATATGATAAATTTTCATAACCAATAATATTTATAACGAAATCATTCCCATAAAATTAATTTACTTAGAATTTTTCACTAGTTCTTTGTGTAAGATCCTATTTTACTAATTTTATGACATGGTTGACTTGTGCTATGCATATCTTTTGTGTTTTTATCTTCTTTAAATGATTTTGGCATAGCTTTTAACTGTTAGTCATGTGTGTGGTTGAGAAGTCATATGACACCGAAATCAAACAACCCTAAGCATTTCAATAGTGTCAAAACGACTCCAAATACGCTAATAGCTTACAAAACTACATTATTATAAAATAGGCCACTTGCTACCGTAACACTTAACATATCGGTGGTGTCGGGCGAGAGTGTAATCGAGAAAAAGGAAAATGATTAAACAAATAAAAGATAACAATATTACATCATGAGCCAATTTATTATATCATTAAGTTACATTGTTTTCAAGATATGTACTATATTTCTTATTCTTGTGCCTATAATGGTTGTTGTTCTAATAGAGAAGCTTGCTGTTAATTTTTATGATACTTTTGGGCAATCTCTTACTTGTGCCCCTCCAACTAATTAGATCATTAACTAAACATATTGGGGCCTTGTCTTGCTTGTCATATAAAGTTGTGGTTGACTCTACTAATCAGGCAGTCATTACTTCAAAACTATGAAATTATTAAGAGTTGAACTACCAAATGTTAACAGATTCACTATTTAAGGAATAAGATTTCACAATTAAAATTTGGAGGAACAAAATCAAAGAATTGGCAAATTTGAGGGACAAAAAGTGTAATTAAGCCAAAAAAGTGTTTTCAAAATAATCTATTTTTATAACATAGTTTTAAAGACATGATAGTAAAAAAGTAAACAGTTTTCATATAAACTTAATACTATAACATAATGTTTTTATTATTTTCAAAGTAAGTCCACCACAAATTTGAAAAAAAAATAATTTATTATATTTGCATAACCTCAGTGCCTCTTTGAACTTTGTAACTATGTCTTTAATTATTTGTGGACCCTTGATGCTAGTCCCATGAGCTAACTCATCTAAACTTTTCCATTTCAACAAAAAGTAATGTATGCATCCAATCTAGTAACCCCTTCCATCCGAAAAGATATTTATATAATTATGAAACCCCTCTTTTTAAATCTTATCTTATACCTTTATGAGTTTCTTTTTATGTCATTACAAGATTATGCTTTTATAGTAACATTTAAGATAGTTTATGTTATAATTTAATTCACTCATTTCATATGATTTACAATATTGTTCATTATTTTTGTAATCTTTTGTTTGCCAATCAAATATAATCAATTTTATTTTTTATTGTTGATGAACTTTTTAAAAAACATCGTTTCAATGTTATTATCAATTTCATAACATGGGAATCTCAGTGGTTTATATTATTCTATTATATATTTATTTTAGTTTAACAATGTCTTGTTTGTTCTTCATCATCTTTAAATACTTTTTATATAATATCATTATAATTAATAATCTTTCAAAACATATTTTTATATCATATAAAGATACAATAGAATCATATAAATATTTGAAAGTTCTATGCTAGTTTTTGTTATTCTTGATCAAAATTAATGTCATATTTATTTATTATTGAAATGTTATTTGATTAATGTTACTCTTATCCTTGCTTCATAAAGATTATCCAATTAAGTTTAACAAATTCTTATCAAGATGGTGGAGTTGATCTCTTTCCAAAAATATTTTTACTATGTATAACAGCAAATTGTGTATTTATTAAAAAAACCTTCGTAGAGCCCTGTAAATTTGATGATAAAAAAGGTTTCCGCAGCCGGGATTCAAACTCGGAATTCATCATCAGAATTTACCTAGTGTGCTACTGCAGACATTTGGATATAGATTGCTGGATAAATGTTATATATAAACGACATCTCTGATCCCGTCCTTTACTACTTGCTGATCTCTCTTATCGGTTTTACGTTACATATCTACTAGTTTAATAAAATGTCACCGTAAACCATTATTTTTTATTTACTTGAAATTTCTTCTACATATTTGTATATATAAGACAATACTAGTCGCCTTTGTCTGACCTTACTTTCCATCCTATTTTTTTACTTTGTATCATTTTCGTTTTCCATTCTAATAATGACAAAAAGATAACTAATGGTAGGAAGCAAAACACACCCTCATTTGATAGGAAAAGAAACTTGAAAACCATGTAGGAAAAAAGAGGATGAAAAAATGGCTAATAAGAAAGTTTTTAACTCTAGTGCTTCCATAAAAATGAACACATAAAACCCAATGAAAATAAAAATTTCAAATGTAGAAGACGAAGAAAGTTATGTTTTAAAAAAAACAAAAAATCTCAATGCTATTGAAAAGAAGATAAGAAATAAATTTTGTGTTCACAAACTAAATTGCATACCATTATCCCCCTTCAATTTCCAATACTTCTGACTCAATAAAATGAAAGAATCAAAAAAGGAAATTTAGAGTGTAAAAATTGCGTTTGATTTAAAAGAATGTATAAAAATTAGGGGAAGCTGAAAAGAAGAAATTGATGACTAAATAAAAGAGTATTAGGAAACTAATCACCATAATAAAATGAAAAGAAAAAGTGATTTATTAGGGAATACTACATAGAAAACGGTCTGAAACATTAGAATTAGGATAGTAAAATAATGATAATGTAAAAAAAGTTTGTCAAGTCTCCTTAAAATATGATAAATTTTCATAACCAATCATATTTATACCAAATCATTCACATAAAATTAATTTACTTAGAATTTTTCACTAGTTCTTTGTGTAAGATCCTATTTTACTAACTTTATGACATGGTTGACTGCTGCTATGCATATCTTTTGTGTTTTTATCTTTATTTTTTAAGTGATTTAGGCACTGCTTTTAACTGTTAGTAATGTGGTGGTCCAGAAGTCATATGACACTAAAATCAAACAACCCCAAGCATCTCAATTGTTTCAAAACGACTCCAAATACGCTAATAGCTTACAAAACTACATTATTATAAAATGGGTCACTTGCTATCGTAACACTTAACATATCAATGGTGTCAGGCGAGAGTGTAACTGAGAAAAGGGCAAATGATTAAACAAATAAAAGATAACAATATTACATCATGAGCCAATTTATTATATCATTAAGCTACATGGATTTCAAGAACTATACTATATTTCTTATTCTCGTACCTATAATGGTTGCTGTTCTAATACAGAAGCTTGCTGTTAATTTTCATGAAACTTTTGGGCAATCTCTTACTTGTGTCCCTCCAACTAATTAGATCATTAACTAAACATATTGGGGCCTTGTCTTGCTTCTCATACAATGTTGTGCTTGACTCTGCTAATCAGGCAGTCAGTACTTCAAAATTATGAAATTATTAAGAGTTGAACTACCAAATGTTAACAAATTCACTATTTTAGGGAATAATATTTCATAATTAAAATTTGGAGGAACAAAATCAAAGAATTGGCCAATTTGAGGGACAAAAAGTGTAATTAAGCCAAAAAAGTGTTTTCAAAATAATCTATTTTTGTTAAAATGCTCTAGATATATTGTAAAAATCAAAACAACATTTGAATTTATTGCAATAACATAGTTTTAAAGACACGATAGTAAAAAAGTAAACAGTTTTCATATAAAATTAAGACTATAACATCATATTTTTATTATTTTCAAAGTAAGTCAACCACAAATTTGAAAACAAAAATAATTTATTATATTTTCATAACCTCAGTGCCTCTTTAAACTTTGTAACTATGTCTTTAATCGTTTGTGGACCCTTAATGCTAGTCCCATGAGCTAACTCATCTAAACTTTTTCTTTTCGACAAAAAGTAATGTATACATCCAATCTAGTAACCCCTTCCAACCAAAAAGATGTTTATATAATTAGTAAACCCCTCTTTTTAAATCTTATCTTATGCCTTTATGAGTTTCTTTTTATGTCATTGCAATATTATGCTTTTACAGTAACATTTAAGATAGTTTATATTATAATTTAATCCACTCATTTCATATGATTTACAATATTATTCATTATTTTTGTAATCTTTTGTTTTCCAATCTAATATAATCAATTTCTATTTTTTTATTGTTGATGAACTTTTTAAAAAGCATCATTTCAATGTTATTATCAATTTCATCACATGGCAATCTCAGTGGTTTATATTATTCTATTATATATTTATTTTCAATTAACAATGCATTGTTTGTTCTTCATCATCTTTAAATATTTTTTATATAATATCATTATAATTAATAATCTTTCAAAACATATTGTTATACCATATAAAGATAAAATAGAATCATATGAATATTTGAAAGTTGTAGCTAGTTTTTGTTATACTTGATCAAAATTAATGTGATATTTATTTATTATTGACATGTTATTTGATTAATTTTACTCTTATCCTTGCTTCATAAAGATTATCCATTTAAGTTTAACAAATTCTTATCAAGATGGTGGAGTTGATTTGTTGCCAAAAATATTTTTACTATGTATAGCAGCAAACTGTGTGTCTATTAAAAAAACTTCGTAGAGCCTTGTAAATTTGAAGATAAAAAAGGTTTCCGCAGCCGGGCTTCGAACCCAGAATTCATCATCAGAATTTACCTGGTGTGCTACTACGGACATTTGGATATAGATTGCTGGATAAAAGTTATATATAAACGACATCTCTGATCCCGTCCTTTGCTACTTTCTGATTTCTCTTATCGGGTTTACGTTACATATCTACTAGTTTAATAAAATGTCACCATAAACCATTATTTTATATTTATATGAAATTTCTTCTACATATTTGTATATATAAGACAATACTAGTTGCCTTTATCTGACCTTACTTTCCATCCTATTTTTTTAATTTGTATCATTTTTTTCTTTCTAATGAAGACAAAAAGACAACTAATGGTAGGAAGCAAAACACACCCTCATTTGATAGGAAAAGAAACTTAAAAACCATGTAGGAAGAAAAGAGGATGAAAAAATGGCTAATAAGAAAGTTTTTAACTCTAGTGCTTCCATAAAAATAAACGAAGAAAACCCAATGAAAATAAAAATGTCAATTGTAAAAGACGAAGAAAGTTATGTTTTAAAAAAAAAAAATCTCAATGCAACTGAAAAGAAGATAAGAAATAAATTACGTGTTCACAAACTAAATCGCATACCATTATCCCCCTTCAATTTCCAATACTTCTGACTCAATAAAAGGAAACAACTGAAAAAGGAAACTTAGAGTGGAAAAATTGTGTTTGATTTAAAAGACTGTATAAAAATAAGGGGAAGCTAAAAGGAAGAAACTGATGACCTAATAAAAGAGTATTAGGAAACTAAACACCATAATGAAATGAAAAGAGAAAGTGATTTATTAGGGAATACTGCACAGAAAATGGTCTAAAACATTAGAATTAGGACAGTAAAATAATCATAATGAAAATAAAGTTTGTCAAGCCTCTGCAAAATATGATAAATTTTCATAACCAATAATATTTATAACCAAATCATTCACATAAAAGTAATTTTCTTAGAATTTTTCACTAGTTCTTTGTGTAAGATCCTATTTTACTAATTTTACGACATGGTTGACTTGAGTTATGCATATCTTTTGTGTTTTTATCTTTATTTTTTAAATGATTTGGGCACCACTTTTAACTGTTAGTAATGTGTGTGGTCTAGAAGTCATATGACACCAAAATCAAACAACCCCAAGCATCTCAATAGTTTTAAAACGACTCCAAATACGCTAATAGCTTACAAAACTACATTATTATAAAATAGGCCACTTGTTACCGTAACAATTAACATATCGGTGGTGTCGGTGAGAGTGTAACCGAGAAAAGGGAAAATGATTAAATAAATAAAAGATAACAATATTACACCATAAGCCAATTTATTATATCATTTAGTTACATTGTTTTCAAGAACTGTCCTATATTTCTTATTCGCGTGCCTATAATGATTGTTGTTCTAATAGAGAAGTTTGCTGTTAATTTTTATGATACTTTTGGACAATGTCTTACTTGTGTCCCTCCAACTAATTAGATCATTAACTACACATATTGGGGCCTTGTCTTGCTTGTCATACAAAGTTGTGTTTGACTCTACTAATCAGGCAGTCATTACTTCAAAACTATGAAATTATTAAGAGTTGAACTATCAAATGTTAACAGATTCACTTTTTTAGGGATTAAGATTTCACAATTAAAATTTGGAGGAACAAAATCAAAGAATTCAAAATTTGTGGGACAAAAAGTGTAATTAAGCCAAAAAAGTGTTTTCAAAATAATCTATTTTTGATAAAATGCTCTTGATATATAGTAAAAATAAAAACAACATTGGAATTTATTGCAATAACATAGTTTTAAAGACATGATAGTAAAAAAGTAAACAGTTTTCATATAAACTTAAGACTATAACATAATCTTATTATTATTTTCAAAGTAAGTCAACCACAAATTTGAAAAAAAATTAGTTTATTATAATTTCATAACCTTAGTGCCTCTTTAAACTTTGTAACTATGTCTTTAATCGTTTGTGGACCCTTAATGCTAGTCCCATGAGCTAACTCATCTAAACTTTTTCTTTTCGATAAAAAGTAATGTATACATCCAATCTAGTAACCCCTTCCAACCAAAAAGATATTTATATAATTAGTAAACCCCTCTTTTTAAATCTTATCTTATACCTTTATGAGTTTCTTTTTATGTCATTACAATATTATGCTTTTACAATAACATTTATGATAGTTTATGTTATAATTTAATCCACTCATTTCATATGATTTACAATATTGTTCATTATTTTTGTAATCTTTTGTTTTCCAATCTAATATAATCAAATTCTATTTTTTTTATTGTTGATGAACATTTTAAAAAGCATCGTGGCAATGTTATTATCAATTTCATAACATGGCAATCTCAGTGGGTTATATTATTCTATTATATATTTTTTTCGATTAACAATGTCTTGTTTGTTCTTCATCATCTTTAAATATTTTTTATATAATATCATTATAATTAATAATCTTTCAAAACATATTGTTATCCATTTAAGTTTAACAAATTCTTATCAAGATGGTGGAGTTGATTTGTTGCCAAAAATATTTTTACTATGTATAGCAGCAAACTGTGTATCTATTAAAAAAAACTTCGTAGAGCCTTGTAAATTTGATGATAAAAAAGGTTTCTGCAGCCGGGATTCGAACCCGGAATTCATCATCAAAATTTACCTGGTGTGCTACTGCAGACATTTGGATATAGATTGTTGGATAAAAGTTATATATAAACAACATCTCTGATCCCGTCCTTTGCTACTTTCTGATCTCTCTTATCGGCTTTACGTTACATATCTACTAGTTTAATAAAATGTCACCATAAACCATTATTTTTTATTTATATGAAATTTCTTCTACATATTTCATATATAAGACAATACTAGTTACCTTTCCATCCTATTTTTTTACTTCGTATTATTTTTGTTTTCCTTTCTAATGAAAACAAAAAGACAATTAATGGTAGGAAGCAAAGCACACCCTCATTTGATAGGAAAAGAAACTTGAAAACCATGTAGGAAGAAAAGAGGATGAAAAAATGGCTAATAAGAAAGTTTTTAACTCTAGTTCTTGCACAAAAATGTATGTACAAAACCCCATGAAAATAAAAATTTCAAATTTAGAAGACGAAGAAAGTTATGTTTTAATAAAAATAAAAAACCTCAATGCAACTAAATTGAAGATAAGAAATAAATTACGTGTTCATAAACTAAGTCCCATACCATTAACCCCCTTCAATTTCCAATACTTCTGACTAAATAAAAGGAAACCTAGAGTGGAAAAATTGCGTTTGATTTAAAAGAATGTATAAAAATAAGGGAAAGCTCAAAAGAAGAAACTGATAACCAAATAAAAGAGTATTAGCAAACTAATCACCATAAAGAAATGAAAAGAGGAAGTGATTTATTAGGGAATACTGCACAGAAAACGGTCAAAAACATTAGAATAAGGACATTAAACCAATGATAATGTAAATAAAGTTTGTCAGGTCTCCTCAAAATTTGATAAATTTTCATAACAAATAATATTTATAACCAAATCATTCACATAAAATTAATTTACTTAGAATTTTTCACTAGTTCTTTGTGTAAGATCCTATTTTACTAATTTTACGACATGGTTGACTTGTGCTATATATATATTGTGTTTTTATCTTTATTTTTAAATGATTTGGGCACCGCTTTTAACTGTTAGTAATGTGTGTGTTCCAGAAGTCATATGACACCAAAATCAAACAACCCCAAGCATCTCAATAGTTTCAAAACGACTTCAAATACACTAATAGCTTACATAACTACATTATTATAAAATGCGCCACTTGCTACCGTAACACTTAACATATCGGTGGTGCCAGGCGAGAGTGTAATTGAGAAAAGGGTAAATGATTAAACAAATAAAAGATAACAATATTACATCATGAGCCAATTTATTATATCATTAAGTTACATGGTTTTCCAGAATTGTACTATATTTCTTATTCTCGTGCCTATAATGGTTGTTGTTCTAATAGAGAAGCTTGCTGTTAATTTTTATGATACTTTTGGCAAATCTCTTACTTGTATCCTTCCAACTAATTAGATCATTAACTAAACATATTGGGGCCTTGTGTTGCTTGTCATACAAAGTTGTGTTGACTCTACTAATCAGGCAGTCATTACTTCAAAACTATGAAATTATTAAGAGTTGAACTACCAAATGTTAACAGATTCACTATTTTAGGGAATAAGATTTCACAATTAAAATTTGGAGGAACAAAATCAAAGAATTGGCAAATTTGAGGGACAAAAAGTTTAATTAAGCCAAAAAAGTGTTTTCAAAATAATCTATTTTTATTAAAATGCTCTTGATATATAGTAAAAATAAAAACAACATTTGAATTTATTGCAATAACCTTAGTGCCTCTTTAAACTTTGTAACTATGTCTTTAATCATTTGTGGACCCTTCATGCTAGTCCCATGAGCTAACTCATCTAAACTTTTCCTTTTCAACAAAAGGTAATGTATACATCCAATCTAGTAGCCCCTTCCATCTGTAAAGATATTTATATAATTAGGAAAACCCTCTTTTTAAATCTTATCTTATACCTTTATGAGTTTCTTTTTATTGCATTACAATATTATGCTTTTACAGTAACATTTAAGATAGTTTATGTTATAATTTAATCCACTCACTTCATATGATTTAAAATATTGTTCATTATTTTTGTAATCTTTTGTTTTCCAATCTAATATAATCAATTTCTATTTTTTTTATTGTTGATGAACTTTTTAAAAAGCATCGTTTCAATGTTATTATCAATTTCATAACATGGCAATCTCAGTGGTTTATATTATTCTATTACATATTTATTTTAGTTTAACAATGTCTTATTTGTTCTTTATCATCTTTAAATATTTTTATATAATATCATTATAATTAATAATCTTTCAAAACATATTGTTATACCATATGAAGATACAATAGAATAATATTAATATTTGAAAGTTCTATGCTAGTTTTTGTTATTCTTGATTAAAATTAATGTCATACTTATTTATTATTGAAATGTTATTTGATTAATGTTACTCTTATCCTTGCTTCATAAAGATTATCCAATTAAGTTTAACAAATTCTTATCAAGATGGTGGAGTTGATTTGTTGCCAAAAATATTTTTACTATGTATAACAGCAAACTGTGTATCTATTAAAAAAAACTTCGTAGAGCCCTGTAAATTTGATGATAAAAAAGGTTTCCGTAGTTGGGATTCAAACCCAGAATACATCATTAGAATTTACCTAGTGTGCTACTACGAACATTTGGATATAGATTGCTGGATAAATGTTATATATAAACGACATCTCTGATCCTGTCCTTTGCTACTTTCTGATATCTCTTATCGGCTTTACGTTACATATCTACTAGTTTAATAAAATGTCACCGTAAACCATTATTTTTTATTTACATGAAATTTCTTCTACATATTTGTATATATAAGACAATACTAGTTGCCTTTGTCTGACCTTATTACTTTCCATCCTATTTTTTTACTTTGTATCATTTTCGTTTTCCATTCTAATGAAGACAAAAAGATAACTAATTGTAGGAAGCAAAACACACCCTCATTTGATAGGAAAAGAAACTTGAAAACCATGTAGGAAGAAAAAAGGATGAAAAAATGGCTAATAAGAAAGTTTTTAACTCTAGTGCTTCCATAAAAATGAACGAAGAAAACCCAATGAAAATAAAAATGTCAAATGTAAAAGACGAAGAAAGTTATGTTTTAAAAAAAACAAAAAATCTCAATGCAACTGAAAAGAAGATAAGAAATAAATTACGTGTTCACAAACTAAATCGCATACCATTATCCCCCTTCAATTTCCAATACTTCTGACTCAATAAAAGGAAACAACCGAAAAAGGAAACTTAGAGTGGAAAAATTGTGTTTGATTTAAAAGAATGTAGAAAAATAAGGGGAAGCTAAAAGGAAGAAACTGATGACCAAATAAAAGAATATTAGGAAACTAATCACCATAATCAAATGAAAAGAGAAAGTAATTTATTAGGGAATACTGCACAGAAAACGGTCTAAAACATTTGAATTAGGACAGTAAAACAATGATAATGTAAATAAAGTTTGTCAAGTCTCTTCAAAATATGATAAATTTTCATAACCAATAATATTTATAACCAAATCATTCACATAAAATTAATTTACTTAGAATTTTTCACTAGTTCTTTGTGTAAGATCCTATTTTACTAATTTTACGACATGGTTGACTTGTGCTATGCATATCTTTTCTGTTTTTATCTTTATTTTTTAAATGATTTTGGCACAGCTTTTAACTGTTAGTAATGTGTGTGGTCTAGAAGTCATATGACACCGAAAACAAATAACCCTAAGCATCTCAATAGTTTTAAAACGACTCTAAATACAGTAATAGCTTACAAAACTACATTATTATAAAACGGGCCACTTGCTACCGTAACACTTAACATATCGGTGGTGCCAGGTGATAGTGTAATTGAAAAAATGGTAAATGATTAAACAAATAAAAGATAACAATATTACATCATGAGCCAATTTATTATATCATTAAGTTACATGGTTTTCAAGAATTGTACTATATTTCTTATTCTCGTGCCTATAATGGTTGTTGTTCTAATAGAGAAGCTTGCTGTTAATTTTTATGATACTTTTAGGCAATCTCTTACTTGTGTCCCTCCAACTAATTAGATCATTAACTAAACATATCGGGGCCTTGTCTTGCTTGTCATACAATGTTGTGCTTGACTCTACTAATCAGGCAGTCATTACTTCAAAACTATGAAATTATTAAGAGTTGAACTACCAAATGTTAACAGATTCACTATTTTACGAAATAAGATTTCACAATTAAAATTTGGAGGAACAAAATTGAAGAATTGGCAAATTTGAGGGACAAAAAGTGTAATTAAGCCAAAAAAGTGTTTTCAAAATAATCTATTTTTATTAAAATGCTCCTGATATATAGTAAAAATCAAAACAACATTTGAATTTATTGGAATAACATAATTTTCAAGACATGATAGTAAAAAAGTAAACAGTTTTTATATAAACTTAAGACTATAACCTAATATTTTTATTATTTTCAAAGTAAGTCAACCACAAATTTAAAAAAAAAATTTATTATATTTTCATAACCTCGGTGCCTCTTTAAACTTTGTAACTACGTCTTTAATCGTTTCTGGACCCTTGATGCTAGTCCCATGAGCTAACTCATCTAAACTTTTCCATTTCAACAAAAAGTAATGTATGCTTCCAATCTAGTAACCCCTTCCATCCGAAAAGATATTTATATAATTAGTAAACCCCTCTTTTTAAATCTTATCTTATACCTTTATGAGTTTCTTTTTATGTCATTACAATATTATGCTTTTACAGGAACATTTAAGATAGTTTATGTTATAATTTAATACTCTTATTTCATATGATTTACAATATTGTTCATTATTTTTGTAATCTTTTGTTTACCAATCTAATATAATCAATTTCTATTTTTTTATTGTTGATGAACTTTTTAAAAAGCATTGTTTCAATGTTATTATCAATTTCATAACACGGCAATCTCAGTGGTTTATATTATTCTATTATATATTTATTTTAATTTAACAATGTCTTGTTTGTTCTTCATACAATAGAATCATATAAATATTTGAAAGTTCTATGCTAGTTTTTGTTATTCTTGATCAAAATTAATGTCATATTTCTTTACTATTGAAATGTTATTTGATTAATGTTACTCTTATCCTTGCTTCATAAAGATTATCCAAATAAGTTTAAATATTTCTTATCAAGATGGTGGAGTTGATCTGTTTCCAAAAATATTTTTACTATGTATAGTAGCAAACTGTGTATCTATTAAAAAAACCTCGTAGAGCCCTGTAAATTTGATGATAAAAAAGGTTTCCGCAACCGGGATTCGAACCCGGAATTCAAAATCAGAATTTACCTGGTGTGCTACTGCAGACATTTGGGTATACATTGCTGGATAAATGTTATATATAAACGACATATCTGATCCCGTCCTTTGCTACTTTCTGATCTCTCTTATCGACTTTACGTTACATATCTACTAGTTTAATAAAATGTCACCATAAACCATTATTTTTTATTTACATGAAATTTCTTCTACATATTTGTATATATAAGACAATACTGGTTGCCTTTGTCTGACCTTACTTTCTATCCTATTTTTTTACTTTGTATCATTTTTGTTTTCCTTTCTAATGAAGTCAAAAAGACAACTAAAGGTAGGAAGCAAAACACACTCTCATTTGATAGGAAAAGAAACTTGAAAACCACGTAGGAAGAAGAGAGTATGAAAAAATGGCTAATAAGAAAGTTTTTAACTCTAGTGCTTCCATAAAAATGAACGAAGAAAACCCAATGAAATAAAAATTTCAAATGTAGAAGACGAAGAAAGTTATGTTTTAAAAAAAAACAAAAAATCTCAATGCAACTGAAAAGAAGATAAGAAATAAATTACGTGTTCATAAACTAAATCACATACCATTATCCCCCTTCAATTTCCAATACTTCTAACTCAATAAAAGGAAACAACCGAAAAAGGATACTTAGGGTGGAAAAATTGTGTTTGATTTAAAAGAATGTATAAAAATAAGGGCAAGCTAAAAGGAAGAAACTGATGACCAAATAAAACATTATTAGGAAACTAATCACCATAATGAAATGAAAAGAGAAAGTGATTTATTAGGGAATACTGCACAGAAAGCGGTCTAAAACATTAGAATTAGGACAGTAAAACAATGATAATGTAAATAAAGTTTGTCAAATCTCTTCAAAATATGATAAATTTTCATAACCAATAATATTTATAACCAAATCATTCACAAAAAGTTAATTTACTTAGAATTTTTCACTAGCTCTTTGTGTAAGATCCTGTTTTACTAATTTTACGAGATGGTTGACTTGAGTTATGCATATCTTTTATGTTTTTATCTTTATTTTTTAAATGATTTGGGCACCGCTTTTAACTGTTAGTAATGTGTGTGGTCTAGAAGTTATATGACGCTGAAATCAAACAACCCCAAGCATCTCACTTGTTTCAAAACGACTCCAAATACGCTAATAGCTTACAAAACTACATTATTATAAAATAGGCCACTTGCTACCGTAACACTTAACATATCCGTTGTGTCGGGCGAGAGTGTAATCGAGAAAAGGGAAAATGATTAAACAAATAAAAGATAATAATATTACATCATGAGCCAATTTATTATATCATTAAGTTACATTGTTTTCAAGAACTGTCCTGTATTTCTTATTCTTGTGCCTATATTGATTGTTGTTCTAATAGAGAAGTTTGTTGTTAATTTTTATAATACTTTTGGGCAATCTCTTACTTGTGTCCCTCCAACTAATTAGATCATTAACTAAACATATTGGGGCCTTGTCTTGCTTGTCATACAAAGTTGTGTTTGACTCTACTAATCAGGCAGTCATTACTTCAAAACTATGAAATTATTAAGAGTTGAACTATCAGATGTTAACATATTCACTATTTTAGGGAATAAGATTTCACAATAAAAATTTGAAGGAACAAAATCAAAGAATTGGAAAATTTGAGGGACAAAAAGTGTAATTAAGCCAAAAAAGTGTTTTCAAAATAATCCATTTTTATTAAAATGCTCTTGATATATAGTAAAAATAAAAACAACATTTGAATTTATTGCAATAACATAGTTTTAAAGACATGATAGTAAAAAAGTAAATAGTTTTCATATAAACTTAAGACTATAACATAATCTTTTTATTATTTTCAAAGTAAGTCAACCACAAATTTGAAAAAAACATAATTTATTATATTTTCATAACCTCAGTGCCTCTTTAAACTTTGTAACTATGTCTCTAATCATTTGTGGACCCTTGATGCTAGTCCCATAAGCTAACTCATCTAAACTTTTCCTTTTCGACAAAAAGTAATGTATACATCCAATCTAGTAACCCCTTCCAACCAAAAAGATATTTATATAATTAGTAAACCCCTGTTTTTAAATCTTATCTTATACCTTTATGAGTTTCTTTTTATGTCATTATAATATAATGCTTTTACAATAACATTGATGATAGTTTATGTTATAATTTAATCCACTCATTTCATATGATTTAGAATATTGTTCATTATTTTTGTAATCTATCGTTTTCCAATCTAATATAATCAAATTCTATTTTTTTAATGTTGATGAACTTTTTAAAAAGCATCGTTTCAATGTTATTATCAATTTCATAATATGGCAATCTCAGTGGTTTATATTTTTCTATTATATATTTATTTTTGATTAACAATGTCTTGTTTGTTCTTCATCATCTTTAAATATTTTTTATATAATATCATTATAATTAATAATCTTTCAAAACATATTGTTATACCATATAAAGATACAATAGAATCATATAAATATTTGAAAGTTGCAGCTAGTTTTTGTTATTCTTGATCAAAATTAATGTGATACTTATTTATTATTGACATGTTATTTGATTAATGTTACTCTTATCTTTGCTTCATAAAGATTATCCATTTAAGTTTAACAAATTCTTATCAAGATGGTGGAGTTGTTTTGTTGCCAAAAATATTTTTACTATGTATAGCAGCAAACTGTGTATCTATTAAAAAAAAAACTTCGTAGAGTCCTGTAAATTTGATGATAAAAAAAGGTTTCCGCAGCTGGGATTCGAACTCAGAATTCATCATCAGAATTTACCTGGTGTGCTACTGCGGACATTTGGATATAGATTGCTGGATAAATGTTATATATAAACGACATCTCTGATCCCGTCCTTTGCTACTTTCTGATCTCTCTTATCGGCTTTACGTTACATATCTACTAGTTTAATAAAATGTCACCACAAACCATTATTTTTTATTTACATGAAATTTCTTCTACATATTTGTATATAAAAGACAATACTAGTTGCCTTTGTCTGACCTTACTTTCAATCCTATTTTTTTACTTCGTATTATCATTTTTTTTCTTTCTAATGAAGACAAAAAGACAACTAATGGTAGGAATCAAAACACACCCTCATTTGATTGGAAAAGAAACTTGAAAACCATGTAGGAAGAAAAGAGGATGAAAAAATGGCTAATAAGAAAGTTGTTAGTTCTAGTGCTTCCATAAAAATGAACGAAGAAAACCAAATGAAAATAAAAATTTCAAATGTAGAAGACGAAGAAAGTTATGTTTTAAAAAGAACAAAAAATCTCAATGCAACTGAAAAGAAGATAAGAAATAAATTACGTGTTCACAAACTAAATCGCATACCATAATCCCCCTTCAATTTCCAATACTTCTGACTCAATAAAAGGAAACAACCGAAAAAGGAACCTTAGAGTGGAAAAATTGTGTTTGATTTAAAAGACTGTATAATAATAAGGGGAAGCTAAAAGGAAGAAACTGATGACCTAATAAAAGAGTTTTAGGAAACTAATCACCATAATGAAATGAAAAGAAAAAGTGATTTTTAGGGAATACTGCACAGAAAACGGTCTAAAACATTAGAATTAGGACAGTAAAACAATGATAATGAAAATAAAGTTTGTCAAGTCTCTTCAAAATATGATAAATTTTCATAACCAATAATATTTATAACGAAATCATTCCCATAAAATTAATTTATTTAGAATTTTTCACTAGTTCTTTGTGTAAGATCCTATTTTACTAATTTTATGACATGGTTGACTTGTGCTATGCATATCTTTTTTTGTTTTTATCTTCTTTAAATGATTTTGGCATAGCTTTTAACTGTTAGTCATGTGTGTGGTTGAGAAGTCATATGACACCGAAATCAAACAACCCCAAGCATCTCAATAGTGTCAAAACGACTCCAAATACGCTAATAGCTTACAAAACTACATTATTATAAAATAGGCCACTTGCTACCGTAACACTTAACATATCGGTGGTGTCAGGCGAGAGTGTAATCGAGAAAAAGGAAAATGATTAAACAAATAAAAGATAACAATATTACATCATGAGCCAATTTATTATATCATTAAGTTACATTGTTTTCAAGATATGTACTATATTTCTTATTCTTGTGCCTATAATGGTTGTTGTTCTAATAGAGAAGCTTGCTGTTAATTTTTATGATACTTTTGGGCAATCACTTACTTGTGTCCCTCTAACTAATTAGATCATTAACTAAACATATTGGGGCCTTGTCTTGCTTGTCATACAAAGTTGTGTTTGACTCTACTAATCAGGCAGTCATTACTTCAAAACTATGAAATTATTAAGAGTTGAACTATCAGATGTTAACATATTCACTATTTTAGGGAATAAGATTTCACAATAAAAATTTGGAGGAACAAAATCAAAGAATTGGAAAATTTGAGGGACAAAAAGTGTAATTAAGCCAAAAAAGTGTTTTCAAAATAATCCATTTTTATTAAAATGCTCTTGATATATAGTAAAAATAAAAACAACATTTGAATTTATTACAATAACATAGTTTTAAAGACATGATAGTAAAAAAGTAAATAGTTTTCATATAAACTTAAGACTATAACATAATCTTTTTTATTATTTTCAAAGTAAGTCAACCACAAATTTGAAAAAAACATAATTTATTATATTTTCATAACCTCAGTGCCTCTTTAAACTTTGTAACTATGTCTTTAATCATTTGTGGACCCTTGATGCTAGTCCCATAAGCTAACTCATCTAAACTTTTCCTTTTCGACAAAAAGTAATGTATACATCCAATCTAGTAACCCCTTCCAACCAAAAAGATATTTATATAATTAGTAAACCCCTGTTTTTAAATCTTATCTTATACCTTTATGAGTTTCTTTTTATGTCATTATAATATAATGCTTTTACAATAACATTGATGATAGTTTATGTTATAATTTAATCCACTCATTTCATATGATTTAGAATATTGTTCATTATTTTTGTAATCTATCGTTTTCCAATCTAATATAATCAAATTCTATTTTTTTTAATGTTGATGAACTTTTTAAAAAGCATCGTTTCAAAGTTATTATCAATTTCATAATATGGCAATCTCAGTGGTTTATATTTTTCTATTATATATTTATTTTTGATTAACAATGTCTTGTTTGTTCTTCATTATCTTTAAATATTTTTTATATAATATCATTATAATTAATAATCTTTCAAAACATATTGTTATACCATATAAAGATACAATAGAATCATATAAATATTTGAAAGTTGCAGCTAGTTTTTGTTATTCTTGATCCAAATTAATGTGATATTTATTTATTATTGACATGTTATTTGATTAATGTTACTCTTATCTTTGCTTCATAAAGATTATCCATTTAAGTTTAACAAATTCTTATCAAGATGGTGGAGTTGTTTTGTTGCCAAAAATATTTTTACTATGTATAGCAGCAAACTGTGTATCTATTAAAAAAAAAACTTCGTAGAGTCCTGTAAATTTGATGATAAAAAAAGGTTTCCGCAGCCGGGATTCGAACTCGGAATTCATCATCAGAATTTACCTGGTGTGCTACTGCATACATTTGGATATAGATTGCTGGATAAATGTTATATATAAACGACATCTCTGATCCCGTCCTTTGCTACTTTCTGATCTCTCTTATCGGCTTTACGTTACATATCTACTAGTTTAATAAAATGTCACCACAAACCATTATTTTTTATTTACATGAAATTTCTTCTACATATTTGTATATAAAAGACAATACTAGTTGCCTTTGTCTGACCTTACTTTCGATCCTATTTTTTTACTTCGTATTATCATTTTTTTTTCTTCCTAATGAAGACAAAAAGACAACTAATGGTAGGAAGCAAAACACACCCTCATTTGATTGGAAAAGAAACTTGAAAACCATGTAGGAAGAAAAGAGGATGAAAAAATGGCTAATAAGAAAGTTTTTAGTTCTAGTGCTTACATAAAAATGAACGAAGAAAACCCAATGAAAATAAAAATTTCCAATGTAGAAGACGAAGAAAGTTATGTTTTAAAAAGAACAAAAAATCTCAATGCAACTGAAAAGAAGATAAGAAATAAATTACGTGTTCACAAACTAAATCGCATACCATAATCCCCCTTCAATTTCCAATACTTCTGACTCAATAAAAGGAAACAACCGAAAAAGGAACCTTAGAGTGGAAAAATTGTGTTTGATTTAAAAGACTGTATAATAATAAGGGGAAGCTAAAAGGAAGAAACTGATGACCTAATAAAAGAGTTTTAGGAAACTAATCACCATAATGAAATGAAAAGAAAAAGTGATTTTTAGGGAATACTGCACAGAAAACGGTCTAAAACATTAGAATTAGGATAGTAAAACAATGATAATGAAAATAAAGTTTGTCAAGTCTCTTCAAAATATGATAAATTTTCATAACCAATAATATTTATAACCAAATCATTCCCATAAAATTAATTTACTTAGAATTTTTCACTAGTTCTTTGTGTAAGATCCTATTTTACTAATTTTATGACATGGTTGACTTGTGCTATGCATGTCTTTTGTGTTTTTATCTTCTTTAAATGATTTCGGCATAGCTTTTAACTGTTAGTCATGTGTGTGGTTGAGAAGTCATATGACACCGAAATCAAACAACCCCAAGCATCTCAATAGTGTCAAAACGACTCCAAATACGCTAATAGCTTACAAAACTACATTATTATAAAATAGGCCACTTGCTACCGTAACACTTAACATATCGGTGGTGTCGGGCGAGAGTGTAATCGAGAAAAAGGAAAATGATTAAACAAATAAAAGATAACAATATTACATCATGAGCCAATTTATTATATCATTAAGTTACATTGTTTTCAAGATATGTACTATATTTCTTATTCTTGTGCCTATAATGGTTGTTGTTCTAATAGAGAAGCTTGCTGTTAATTTTTATGATACTTTTGGGCAATCTCTTACTTGTGCCCCTCCAACTAATTAGATCATTAACTAAACATATTGGGGCCTTGTCTTGCTTGTCATATAAAGTTGTGGTTGACTCTACTAATCAGGCAGTCATTACTTCAAAACTATGAAATTATTAAGAGTTGAACTACCAAATGTTAACAGATTCACTATTTAAGGAATAAGATTTCACAATTAAAATTTGGAGGAACAAAATCAAAGAATTGGCAAATTTGAGGGACAAAAAGTGTAATTAAGCCAAAAAAGTGTTTTCAAAATAATCTATTTTTATTAAAATGCTCTTGATATATAGTAAAAATCAAAACAACATTTGAATTTATTGCAATAACATAGTTTTAAAGACATGATAGTAAAAAAGTAAATAGTTTTCATATAAACTTAATACTATAACATAATGTTTTTATTATTTTCAAAGTAAGTCAACCACAAATTTGAAAAAAAAATAATTTATTATATTTGTATAACCTCAGTGCCTCTTTAAACTTTGTAACTATGTCTTTAATTGTTTGTGGACCCTTGATGCTAGTCCCATGAGCTAACTCATCTAAACTTTTCCATTTCAACAAAAAGTAATGTATGCATCCAATCTAGTAACCCCTTCCATCCGAAAAGATATTTATATAATTATGAAACCCCTCTTTTTAAATCTTATCTTATACCTTTATGAGTTTCTTTTTATGTCATTACAAGATTATGCTTTTATAGTAACATTTAAGATAGTTTATGTTATAATTTAATCCACTCATTTCATATTATTTACAATATTGTTCATTATTTTTGTAATCTTTTGTTTGCCAATCAAATATAATCAATTTTATTTTTTATTGTTGATGAACTTTTTAAAAAACATCGTTTCAATGTTATTATCAATTTCATAACATGGGAATCTCAGTGGTTTATATTATTCTATTATATATTTATTTTAGTTTAACAATGTCTTGTTTGTTCTTCATCATCTTTAAATACTTTTTATATAATATCATTATAATTAATAATCTTTCAAAACATATTTTTATATCATATAAAGATACAATAGAATCATATAAATATTTGAAAGTTCTATGCTAGTTTTTGTTATTCTTGATCAAAATTAATGTCATATTTATTTATTATTGAAATGTTATTTGATTAATGTTACTCTTATCCTTGCTTCATAAAGATTATCTAATTAAGTTTAACAAATTCTTATCAAGATGGTGGAGTTGATCTCTTGCCGAAAATATTTTTACTATGTATAACAGCAAATTGTGTATTTATTAAAAAAAACTTCGTAGAGCCCTGTAAATTTGATGATAAAAAAGGTTTCCGCAGCCGGGATTCGAACTCAGAATTCATCATCAGAATTTACCTAGTGTGCTACTGCAGACATTTGGATATAGATTGCTGGATAAATGTTATATATAAACGACATCTCTGATCCCGTCCTTTACTACTTGCTGATCTCTCTTATCGGTTTTACGTTACATATCTACTAGTTTAATAAAATGTCACCGTAAACCATTATTTTTTATTTACTTAAAATTTCTTCTACATATTTGTATATATAAGACAATACTAGTCGCCTTTGTCTGACCTTACTTTCCATCCTATTTTTTTACTTTGTATCATTTTCGTTTTCCATTCTAATAATGACAAAGAGATAACTAATGGTAGGAAGCAAAACACACCCTCATTTGATAGGAAAAGAAACTTGAAAACCATGTAGGAAAAAAGAGGATGAAAAAATGGCTAATAAGAAAGTTTTTAACTCTAGTGCTTCCATAAAAATGAACACAGAAAACCCAATGAAAATAAAAATTTCAAATGTAGAAGACGAAGAAAGTTATGTTTTAAAAAAAACAAAAAATATCAATGCTATTGAAAAGAAGATAAGAAATAAATTTTGTGTTCACAAACTAAATTGCATACCATTATCCCCCTTCAATTTCCAATACTTCTGACTCAATAAAATGAAAGAATCGAAAAAGGAAATTTAGAGTGTAAAAATTGCGTTTGATTTAAAAGAATGTATAAAAATTAGGGGAAGCTAAAAAGAAGAAATTGATGACTAAATAAAAGAGTATTAGGAAACTAATCACCATAATAAAATGAAAAGAAAAAGTGATTTATTAGGGAATACTACATAGAAAATGGTCTGAAACATTAGAATTAGGACAGTAAAATAATGATAATGTAAAAAAAGTTTGTCAAGTCTCCTTAAAATATGATAAATTTTCATAACCAATCATATTTATACCAAATCATTCACATAAAATTAATTTACTTAGAATTTTTCACTAGTTCTTTGTGTAAGATCCTATTTTACTAACTTTATGACATGGTTGACTGCTGCTATGCATATCTTTTGTGTTTTTATCTTTATTTTTTAAGTGATCTAGGCACTGCTTTTAACTGTTAGTAATGTGGTGGTCCAGAAGTCATATGACACTGAAATCAAACAACCCCAAGCATCTCAATTGTTTCAAAACGACTCCAAATACGCTACTAGCTTACAAAACTACATTATTATAAAATGGGCCACTTGCTATCGTAACACTTAACATATCGATGGTGTCAGGCGAGAGTGTAACTGAGAAAAGGGCAAATGATTAAACAAATAAAAGATAATAATATTACATCATGAGCTAATTTATTATATCATTAAACCCCATGGTTTTCAAGAACTGTGCTATATTTCTTATTCTCGTGCCTATAATGGTTGTTGTTCTAATAGAGAAGCTTGCTGTTAATTTTTATGATACTTTTAGGCAATCTCTTACTTGTGTCCCTCCAACTAATTAGATCATTAACTAAACATATTGGGGCCTTGTCTTGCTTGTCATACAATGTTGTGCTTGACTCTACTAATCAGGCAGTCATTACTTCAAAACTATGAAATTATTAAGAGTTGAACTACCAAATGTTAACAGATTCACTATTTTACGAAATAAGATTTCACAATTAAAATTTGGAGGAACAAAATTGAAGAATTGGCAAATTTGAGGGACAAAAAGTGTAATTAAGCCAAAAAAGTGTTTTCAAAATAATCTATTTTTATTAAAATGCTCCTGATATATAGTAAAAATCAAAACAACATTTGAATTTATTGGAATAACATAATTTTCAAGACATGATAGTAAAAAAGTAAACAGTTTTTATATAAACTTAAGACTATAACCTAATATTTTTATTATTTTCAAAGTAAGTCAACCACAAATTTTAAAAAAAAAATTTATTATATTTTCATAACCTCAGTGCCTCTTTAAACTTTGTAACTACGTCTTTAATCGTTTCTGGACCCTTGATGCTAGTCCCATGAGCTAACTCATCTAAACTTTTCCATTTCAACAAAAAGTAATGTATGCTTCCAATCTAGTAACCCCTTCCATCCGAAAAGATATTTATATAATTAGTAAACCCCTCTTTTTAAATCTTATCTTATACCTTTATGAGTTTCTTTTTATGTCATTACAATATTATGCTTTTTACAGTAACATTTAAGATAGTTTATGTTATAATTTAATACTCTTATTTCATATGATTTACAATATTGTTCATTATTTTTGTAATCTTTTGTTTACCAATCTAATATAATCAATTTCTATTTTTTTATTGTTGATGAACTTTTTAAAAAGCATTGTTTCAATGTTATTATCAATTTCATAACACGGCAATCTCAGTGGTTTATATTATTCTATTATATATTTATTTTAATTTAACAATGTCTTGTTTGTTCTTCATACAATAGAATCATATAAATATTTGAAAGTTCTATGCTAGTTTTTGTTATTCTTGATCAAAATTAATGTCATATTTATTTACTATTGAAATGTTATTTGATTAATGTTACTCTTATCCTTGCTTCATAAAGATTATCCAAATAAGTTTAAATATTTCTTATCAAGATGGTGGAGTTGATCTGTTTCCAAAAATATTTTTACTATGTATAGTAGCAAACTGTGTATCTATTAAAAAAACCTCGTAGAGCCCTGTAAATTTGATGATAAAAAAGGTTTCCGCAGCCGGGATTCGAACCCAGAATTCATCATCAGAATTTACCTACTGTGCTACTGCAGACATTTGGATATACATTGCTGGATAAATGTTATATATAAACGACATATCTGATCCCGTCCTTTGCTACTTTCTGATCTCTCTTATCGACTTTACGTTACATATCTACTAGTTTAATAAAATGTCACCATAAACCATTATTTTTTATTTACATCAAATTTCTTCTACATATTTGTATATATAAGACAATACTGGTTGCCTTTGTCTGACCTTACTTTCTATCCTATTTTTTTACTTTGTATCATTTTTGTTTTCCTTTCTAATGAAGTCAAAAAGACAACTAAAGGTAGGAAGCAAAACAGACTCTCATTTGATAGGAAAAGAAACTTGAAAACCATGTAGGAAGAAAAGAGTATGAAAAAATGGCTAATAAGAAAGTTTTTAACTCTGGTGCTTCCATAAAAATGAACGAAGAAAACCCAATGAAAATAAAAATTTCAAATGTAGAAGACGAAGAAATTTATGTTTTAAAAAAACAAAAAATCTTAATGCAGCTGAAAAGAAGATAAGAAATAACTTACATGTTCACAAACTAAATCGCATACCATTATCCCCCTTCAATTTCCAATACTTCTAACTCAATAAAAGGAAACAACCGAAAAAGGAAACTTAGAGTGGAAAAATTGTGTTTGATTTAAAAGAATGTTTAAACATAAGAGGAAGCTAAAAGGAAGAAACTGATGACCTAATAAAAGAGTATTAGGAAACTAATCACCATAATGAAATGAAAAGAGAAAGTGATTTATTAGGGAATACTGCATAGAAAACGGTCTAAAACATTAGAATTAGGACAGTAAAACAATGATAATGAAAATAAAGTTTGTCAAGTCTCTTCAAAATATGATAAATTTTCATAACCAATAATATTTATCACCAAATTATTCACATAAAATTAATTTACTTAGAATTTTTCACTAGTTCTTTGTGTAAGATCCTATTTTACTAATTTTACGACATGGTTGACTTGCGCTATGCATGTCTTTTGTGTTTTTATCTTCTTTAAATGATTTTGGCATAGCTTTTAACTATTAGTCATGTATGTGGACCAGAAGTCATATGACACCGAAATCAAACAACCCCAAGCATCTCAATAGTGTCAAAACGACTCTAAATACGCTAATAGCTTACAAAACTACATTATTATAAAATGGGCCACATGCTACCGTAACACTTAAAATATCAGTGGTGTCGGGCGAGAGTGTAACCGAGAAAAGGGAAAATGATTAAACAAATAAAAGATAACAATATTACATCATGAGCCAATTTATTTTATCATTAAGTTACATTGTTTTCAAGATATGTACTATATTTCTTATTCTCGTGCCTATAATGGTTGTTGTTCTAATAGAGAAGCTTGCTGTTAATTTTTATGATACTTTTGGGCAATCTCTTATTTGTGTCCCTCCAACTAACTAGATCATTAACTAAACATATTGGGGCTTGTCTTGCTTGTCATACAAAGTTATGGTTGACTATACTAATCAGGCAGTCATTAATTCAAAACTATGAAATTATTAAGAGTTGAACTACCAAATGTTAATAGATTCACTATTTTAGGGAATAAGATTTCACAATTAAAATTTGGAGGAACAAAATCAAAGAATTTACAAATTTGAGGGACAAAAAGTTTAATTAAGCCAAAAAACTGTTTTCAAAATAATCTATTTTTATTAAATTGCTCTTGATATATAGTAAAAATAAAAATAACATTTGAATTTATTGCAATAACATAGTTTTAAAGACATGATAGTTAAAAAGTAAACAGTTTTCAACTAAGCTTAAGACAATAACATAATCTTTTTATTATTTTCAAAGTAAGCAACCACAAATTTGAAAAAAAAATAATTTATTATATTTTCATAACCTCAGTGCCTCTTTAAACTTTGTAACTATGTGTTTAATCGTTTGTGGACCCTTGATGCTAGTCCCATGAGCTAACTCATCTAAACTTTTCCATTTCAACAAAAAGTAATGTATACATCCAATCTAGTAACCCCTTCCATCCGAAAAGATATTTATATAATCAGTAAACCCCTCTATTTAAATCTTATCTTATGCCTTTATGAGTTTCGTTTTATGTCATTACAATATTATGCTTTTACAGTAACATTTAAGATAGTTTATGTTATAATTTAATCCACTCATTTCATATGATTTACAATATTGTTCATTATTTTTGTAATCTTTTGTTTGCCAATCTAATGTAATCAATTTCTATTTTTTATTGTGGATGAACTTTTTAAAGAGCATCGTTTCAATCAATTTCATAACATGGCAATCTCAGTGGTTTATATTATTCTATTATATATTTATTTTAGTTTAACAATGTCTTGTTTGTTCTTCATCATCTTTAAATATTTTTTATATAATATCATTATAATTAATAATCTTTCAAAACATATTGTTATACCATATAAAGATACAACAGAATCATATAAATATTTGAAAGTTCTATGCTAGTTTTTGTTATTCTTGATCAAAATTAATGTCATATTTATTTATTATTGAAATGTTATTTGATTAATGTTACTTTTATCCTTGCTTCATAAAGATTATCCAATTAAGTTTAACAAATTCTTATCAAGATGGTGGAGTTAATTTGTTGCCAAAAATATTTTTACTATGTATAGTAGCAAACTGTGTATCTATTAAAAAAAACTTCGTACAGCCCTGTAAATTTGATGATAAAAAAGGTTTCCGCAGCCGGGATTCGAACTCGGAATTCATCATCAGAATTTACCTGGTGTGCTACTGCGGACATTTGGATATAGATTGCTGGATAAATGTTATATATAGACGACATCTTTGATCCCGTCCTTTGCTACTTTCTGATCTCTCTTATCGGCTTTACGTTACATATCTACTAGTTTAATAAAATGTCACCATAAACCATTATTTTTTATTTACATGAAATTTCTTCTACATATTTGTATATATAATACAATACTAGTTCCCTTTGTCTGACTTTACTTTCCATCCTATTTTTTTACTTTGTATGATTTTTGTTTTCCTTTCTAATGAAGACAAAAAGACAACTAATGGTAGGAAGCAAAACACACCCTCATTTGATAGGAAAAGAAACTTGAAAACCATGTAGGAAGAAAAGAGGATGAAAAAATGGCTAATAAGAAAGTTTTTAACTCTAGTGCTTCCATAAAAATGAACGAAGGAAACCTATTAAAAATAAAAATTTCAAATATAGAAGATGAAGAAAAGTATGTTTAAAAAAAAAACAAAAAATCTCAATGCAACTGAAAAGAAGATAAGAAATAAATTACGTGTTCACAAACTAAATCACATACCATTATCCCCCTTCAATTTCCAATACTTCAGACTCAATAAAAGGAAACAACCGAAAAAGGATACTTAGAGTGGAAAAGTTGTGTTTGATTTAAAAGAATGTATAAAAATAAGGGGAAGCTAAAAGGAAGAAACTGATGACCAAATAAAACATTATTAGGAAACTAATCACCATAATGAAATGAAAAGAGAAAGTGATTTATTAGGGAATACTGCATAGAAAGCGGTCTAAAACATTAGAATTAGGACAGTAAAACAATGATAATGTAAATAAAGTTTGTCAAATCTCTTCAAAATATGATAAATTTTCATAACCAATAATATTTATAACCAAATCATTCACATAAAATTAATTTACTTAGAATTTTTCACTAGTTCTTTGTGTAAGATCCTGTTTTACTAATTTTACGACATGGTTGACTTGAGTTATGCATATCTTTTATGTTTTTATCTTTATTTTTTAAATGATTTGGGCACCGCTTTTAACTGTTAGTAATGTGTGTGGTCTAGAAGTCATATGACGCTGAAATCAAACAACCCCAAGCATCTCACTTGTTTCAAAACGACTCCAAATACGCTAATAGCTTACAAAACTACATTATTATAAAATAGGCCACTTGCTACCGTAACACTTAACATATCGGTGGTGTCGGGCGGGAGTGTAATCGAGAAAAAGGAAAATGATTAAACAAATAAAAGATAACAATATTACATCATGAGCCAATTTATTATATCATTAAGTTACATTGTTTTCAAGATATGTACTATATTTCTTATTCTTGTGCCTATAATGGTTGTTGTTCTAATAGAGAAGCTTGCTGTTAATTTTTATGATACTTTTGGGCAATCACTTACCTGTGTCCCTCCAACTAATTAGATCATTAACTAAACATATTGGGGCCTTGTCTTGCTTGTCATACAAAGTTGTGTTTGACTCTACTAATCAGGCAGTCATTACTTCAAAACTATGAAATTATTAAGAGTTGAACTATCAGATGTTAACATATTCACTATTTTAGGGAATAAGATTTCACAATAAAAATTTGGAGGAACAAAATCAAAGAATTGGCAAATTTGAGGGACAAAAAGTGTAATTAAGCCAAAAAAGTGTTTTCAAAATAATCCATTTTTATTAAAATGCTCTTGATATATAGTAAAAATAAAAACAACATTTGAATTTATTGCAATAACATAGTTTTAAAGACATGATAGTAAAAAAGTAAATAGTTTTCATATAAGCTTAAGACTATAACATAATCTTTTTATTATTTTCAAAGTAAGTCAACCACAAATTTGAAAAAAACATAATTTATTATATTTTTATAACCTCAGTGCCTCTTTAAACTTTGTAACTATGTCTTTAATCATTTGTGGACCCTTGATGCTAGTCCCATAAGCTAACTCATCTAAACTTTTCCTTTTCGACAAAAAGTAATGTATACATCCAATCTAGTAACCCCTTCCAACCAAAAAGATATTTATATAATTAGTAAACCCCTGTTTTTAAATCTTATCTTATACCTTTATGAGTTTCTTTTTATGTCATTATAATATAATGCTTTTACAATAACATTGATGATAGTTTATGTTATAATTTAATCCACTCATTTCATATGATTTAGAATATTGTTCATTATTTTTGTAATCTATCGTTTTCCAATCTAATATAATCAAATTTTATTTTTCTTAATGTTGATGAACTTTTTAAAAAGCATCGTTTCAATGTTATTATCAATTTCATAATATGGCAATCTCAGTGGTTTATATTTTTCTATTATATATTTATTTTTGATTAACAATGTCTTGTTTGTTCTTCATCATCTTTAAATATTTTTTATATAATATCATTATAATTAATAATCTTTCAAAACATATTGTTATACCATATAAAGATACAATAGAATCATATAAATATTTGAAAGTTGCAGCTAGTTTTTGTTAATCTTGATCAAAATTAATGTCATATTTATTTATTATTGACATGTTATTTGATTAATGTTACTCTTATCTTTGCTTCATAAAGATTATCCATTTAAGTTTAACAAATTCTTATCAAGATGGTGGAGTTGTTTTGTTGCCAAAAATATTTTTACTATGTATAGCAGCAAACTGTGTATCTATTAAAAAAAAAACTTCGTAGAGTCCTGTAAATTTGATGATAAAAAAAGGTTTCCGCAGCCAGGATTCGAACTCGGAATTCATCATCAGAATTTACCTGGTGTGCTACTGCGGACATTTGAATATAGATTGATGGATAAATGTTATATATAAACGACATCTCTGATCCCGTCCTTTGCTACTTTCTGATCTCTCTTGTCGGCTTTACGTTACATATCTACTAGTTTAATAAAATGTCACCACAAACCATTATTTTTTATTTACATGAAATTTCTTCTACATATTTGTATATAAAAGACAATACTAGTTGCCTTTGTCTGACCTTACTTTCGATCCTATTTTTTTACTTCGTATTATCATTTTTTTTCTTTCTAATGAAGACAAAAAGACAACTAATGGTAGGAAGCAAAACACACCCTCATTTGATTGGAAAAGAAACTTGAAAACCATGTAGGAAGAAAAGAGGATGAAAAAATGGCTAATAAGAAAGTTTTTAGTTCTAGTGCTTACATAAAATTGAACGAAGAAAACCCAATGAAAATAAAAATTTCAAATGTAGAAGACGAAGAAAGTTATGTTTTAAAAAGAACAAAAAATCTCAATGCAACTGAAAAGAAGATAAGAAATAAATTACGTGTTCACAAACTAAATCGCATACCATAATCCCCCTTCAATTTCCAATACTTCTGACTCAATAAAAGGAAACAACCGAAAAAGGAACCTTAGAGTGGAAAAATTGTGTTTGATTTAAAAGACTGTATAATAATAAGGGGAAGCTAAAAGGAAGAAACTGATGACCTAATAAAAGAGTTTTAGGAAACTAATCACCATAATGAAATGAAAATAAAAAGTGATTTTTAGGGAATACTGCACAGAAAACGGTCTAAAACATTAGAATTAGGACAGTAAAACAATGATAATGAAAATAAAGTTTGTCAAGTCTCTTCAAAATATGATAAATTTTCATAACCAATAATATTTATAACGAAATCATTCCCATAAAATTAATTTACTTAGAATTTTTCACTAGTTCTTTGTGTAAGATCCTATTTTACTAATTTTATGACATGGTTGACTTGTGCTATGCATATCTTTTGTGTTTTTATCTTCTTTAAATGATTTTGGCATAGCTTTTAACTGTTAGTCATGTGTGTGGTTGAGAAGTCATATGACACAAATCAAACAACCCCAAGCATCTCAATAGTGTCAAAACGACTCCAAATACGCTAATAGCTTACAAAACTACATTATTATAAAATAGGCCACTTGCTACCATAACACTTAACATATCGGTGGTGTCGGGCGAGAGTGTAATCTAGAAAAAGGAAAATGATTAAACAAATAAAAGATAACAATATTACATCATGAGCCAATTTATTATATCATTAAGTTACATTGTTTTCAAGATATGTACTATATTTCTTATTCTTGTGCCTATAATGGTTGTTGTTCTAATAGAGAAGCTTGCTGTTAATTTTTATGATAATTTTGGGCAATCACTTACTTGTGCCCCTCCAACTAATTAGATCATTAACTAAACATATTGGGGACTTGTCTTGCTTGTCATACAAAGTTGTGGTTGACTCTACTAATCAGGCAGTCATTACTTCAAAACTATGAAATTATTAAGAGTTGAACTACCAAATGTTAACAGATTCACTATTTAAGGAATAAGATTTCACAATTAAAATTTGGAGGAACAAAATCAAAGAATTGGCAAATTTGGGGGACAAAAAGTGTAATTAAGCCAAAAAAGTGTTTTCAAAATAATCTATTTTTATTAAAATGCTCTTGATATATAGTAAAAATCAAAACAACATTTGAATTTATTGCAATAACATAGTTTTAAAGACATGATAGTAAAAAAGTAAATAGTTTTCATATAAACTTAATACTATAACATAATGTTTTTATTACTTTCAAAGTAAGTCCACCACAAATTTGAAAAAAAAATAATTTATTATATTTGCATAACCTCAGTGCCTCTTTAAACTTTGTAACTATGTCTTTAATTGTTTATGGACCCTTGATGCTAGTCCCATGAGCTAACTCATCTAAACTTTTCCATTTCAACAAAAAGTAATGTATGCATCCAATCTAGTAACCCCTTCCATCCGAAAAGATATTTATATAATTATGAAACCCCTCTTTTTAAATCTTATCTTATACCTTTATGAGTTTCTTTTTATGTCATTACAAGATTATGCTTTTATAGTAACATTTAAGATAGTTTATGTTATAATTTAATCCACTCATTTCATATGATTTACAATATTGTTCATTATTTTTGTAATCTTTTGTTTGCCAATCAAATATAATCAATTTTATTTTTTATTGTTGATGAACTTTTTAAAAAACATCGTTTCAATGTTATTATCAATTTCATAACATGGGAATCTCAGTGGTTTATATTATTCTATTATATATTTATTTTAGTTTAACAATGTCTTGTTTGTTCTTCATCATCTTTAAATACTTTTTATATAATATCATTATAATTAATAATCTTTCTAAATATATTTTTATATCATATAAAGATACAATAGAATCATATAAATATTTGAAAGTTCTATGCTAGTTTTTGTTATTCTTGATCAAAATTAATGTCATATTTATTTATTATTGAAATGTTATTTGATTAATGTTACTCTTATCCTTGCTTCATAAAGATTATCTAATTAAGTTTAACAAATTCTTATCAAGATGGTGGAGTTGATCTCTTGCCGAAAATATTTTTACTATGTATAACAGCAAATTGTGTATTTATTAAAAAAACTTCGTAGAGCCCTGTAAATTTAATGATAAAAAAGGTTTCCGCAGCCGGGATTCGAACTCGGAATTCATCATCAGAATTTACCTAGTGTGCTACTGCAGACATTTGGATATAGATTGCTGGATAAATGTTATATATAAACGACATCTCTGATCCCGTCCTTTACTACTTGCTGATCTCTCTTATCGGTTTTACGTTACATATCTACTAGTTTAATAAAATGTCACCGTAAACCATTATTTTTTATTTACTTGAAATTTCTTCTACATATTTGTATATATAAGACAATACTAGTCGCCTTTGTCTGACCTTACTTTCCATCCTATTTTTTTACTTTGTATCATTTTCGTTTTCCATTCTAATAATGACAAAAAGATAACTAATGGTAGGAAGCAAAACACACCCTCATTTGATAGGAAAAGAAACTTGAAAACCATGTAGGAAAAAAGAGGATGAAAAAATGGCTAATAAGAAAGTTTTTAACTCTAGTGCTTCCATAAAAATAAACGAAGAAAACCCAATGAAAATAAAAATGTCAATTGTAAAAGACGAAGAAAGTTATGTTTTAAAAAAAAAAAATCTCAATGCAACTGAAAAGAAGATAAGAAATAAATTACGTGTTCACAAACTAAATCGCATACCATTATCCCCCTTCAATTTCCAATACTTCTGACTCAATAAAAGGAAACAACTGAAAAAGGAAACTTAGAGTGGAAAAATTGTGTTTGATTTAAAAGACTGTATAAAAATAAGGGGAAGCTAAAAGGAAGAAACTGATGACCTAATAAAAGAGTATTAGGAAACTAAACACCATAATGAAATGAAAAGAGAAAGTGATTTATTAGGGAATACTGCACAGAAAATGGTCTAAAACATTAGAATTAGGACAGTAAAATAATCATAATGAAAATAAAGTTTGTCAAGCCTCTGCAAAATATGATAAATTTTCATAACCAATAATATTTATAACCAAATCATTCACATAAAAGTAATTTTCTTAGAATTTTTCACTAGTTCTTTGTGTAAGATCCTATTTTACTAATTTTACGACATGGTTGACTTGAGTTATGCATATCTTTTGTGTTTTTATCTTTATTTTTTAAATGATTTGGGCACCACTTTTAACTGTTAGTAATGTGTGTGGTCTAGAAGTCATATGACACCAAAATCAAACAACCCCAAGCATCTCAATAGTTTTAAAACGACTCCAAATACGCTAATAGCTTACAAAACTACATTATTATAAAATAGGCCACTTGTTACCGTAACAATTAACATATCGGTGGTGTCGGTGAGAGTGTAACCGAGAAAAGGGAAAATGATTAAATAAATAAAAGATAACAATATTACACCATAAGCCAATTTATTATATCATTTAGTTACATTGTTTTCAAGAACTGTCCTATATTTCTTATTCGCGTGCCTATAATGATTGTTGTTCTAATAGAGAAGTTTGCTGTTAATTTTTATGATACTTTTGGACAATGTCTTACTTGTGTCCCTCCAACTAATTAGATCATTAACTACACATATTGGGGCCTTGTCTTGCTTGTCATACAAAGTTGTGTTTGACTCTACTAATCAGGCAGTCATTACTTCAAAACTATGAAATTATTAAGAGTTGAACTATCAAATGTTAACAGATTCACTTTTTTAGGGATTAAGATTTCACAATTAAAATTTGGAGGAACAAAATCAAAGAATTCAAAATTTGTGGGACAAAAAGTGTAATTAAGCCAAAAAAGTGTTTTCAAAATAATCTATTTTTGATAAAATGCTCTTGATATATAGTAAAAATAAAAACAACATTGGAATTTATTGCAATAACATAGTTTTAAAGACATGATAGTAAAAAAGTAAACAGTTTTCATATAAACTTAAGACTATAACATAATCTTATTATTATTTTCAAAGTAAGTCAACCACAAATTTGAAAAAAAATTAGTTTATTATAATTTCATAACCTTAGTGCCTCTTTAAACTTTGTAACTATGTCTTTAATCGTTTGTGGACCCTTAATGCTAGTCCCATGAGCTAACTCATCTAAACTTTTTCTTTTCGATAAAAAGTAATGTATACATCCAATCTAGTAACCCCTTCCAACCAAAAAGATATTTATATAATTAGTAAACCCCTCTTTTTAAATCTTATCTTATACCTTTATGAGTTTCTTTTTATGTCATTACAATATTATGCTTTTACAATAACATTTATGATAGTTTATGTTATAATTTAATCCACTCATTTCATATGATTTACAATATTGTTCATTATTTTTGTAATCTTTTGTTTTCCAATCTAATATAATCAAATTCTATTTTTTTATTGTTGATGAACATTTTAAAAAGCATCGTGGCAATGTTATTATCAATTTCATAACATGGCAATCTCAGTGGGTTATATTATTCTATTATATATTTTTTTCGATTAACAATGTCTTGTTTGTTCTTCATCATCTTTAAATATTTTTTATATAATATCATTATAATTAATAATCTTTCAAAACATATTGTTATCCATTTAAGTTTAACAAATTCTTATCAAGATGGTGGAGTTGATTTGTTGCCAAAAATATTTTTACTATGTATAGCAGCAAACTGTGTATCTATTAAAAAAAACTTCGTAGAGCCTTGTAAATTTGATGATAAAAAAGGTTTCTGCAGCCGGGATTTGAACCCGGAATTCATCATCAAAATTTACCTGGTGTGCTACTGCAGACATTTGGATATAGATTGTTGGATAAAAGTTATATATAAACAACATCTCTGATCCCGTCCTTTGCTACTTTCTGATCTCTCTTATCGGCTTTACGTTACATATCTACTAGTTTAATAAAATGTCACCATAAACCATTATTTTTTATTTATATGAAATTTCTTCTACATATTTCATATATAAGACAATACTAGTTACCTTTCCATCCTATTTTTTTACTTCGTATTATTTTCGTTTTCCTTTCTAATGAAAACAAAAAGACAATTAATGGTAGGAAGCAAAGCACACCCTCATTTGATAGGAAAAGAAACTTGAAAACCATGTAGGAAGAAAAGAGGATGAAAAAATGGCTAATAAGAAAGTTTTTAACTCTAGTTCTTGCACAAAAATGTATGTAGAAAACCCCATGAAAATAAAAATTTCAAATTTAGAAGACGAAGAAAGTTATGTTTTAATAAAAATAAAAAACCTCAATGCAACTAAATTGAAGATAAGAAATAAATTACGTGTTCATAAACTAAGTCCCATACCATTAACCCCCTTCAATTTCCAATACTTCTGACTAAATAAAAGGAAACCTAGAGTGGAAAAATTGCGTTTGATTTAAAAGAATGTATAAAAATAAGGGAAAGCTCAAAAGAAGAAACTGATAACCAAATAAAAGAGTATTAGCAAACTAATCACCATAAAGAAATGAAAAGAGGAAGTGATTTATTAGGGAATACTGCACAGAAAACGGTCAAAAACATTAGAATAAGGACATTAAACCAATGATAATGTAAATAAAGTTTGTCAGGTCTCCTCAAAATTTGATAAATTTTCATAACAAATAATATTTATAACCAAATCATTCACATAAAATTAATTTACTTAGAATTTTTCACTAGTTCTTTGTGTAAGATCCTATTTTACTAATTTTACGACATGGTTGACTTGTGCTATATATATATTGTGTTTTTATCTTTATTTTTAAATGATTTGGGCACCGCTTTTAACTGTTAGTAATGTGTGTGTTCCAGAAGTCATATGACACCAAAATCAAACAACCCCAAGCATCTCAATAGTTTCAAAACGACTTCAAATACACTAATAGCTTACATAACTACATTATTATAAAATGCGCCACTTGCTACCGTAACACTTAACATATCGGTGGTGCCAGGCGAGAGTGTAATTGAGAAAAGGGTAAATGATTAAACAAATAAAAGATAACAATATTACATCATGAGCCAATTTATTATATCATTAAGTTACATGGTTTTCCAGAATTGTACTATATTTCTTATTCTCGTGCCTATAATGGTTGTTGTTCTAATAGAGAAGCTTGCTGTTAATTTTTATGATACTTTTGGCAAATCTCTTACTTGTATCCTTCCAACTAATTAGATCATTAACTAAACATATTGGGGCCTTGTGTTGCTTGTCATACAAAGTTGTGTTGACTCTACTAATCAGGCAGTCATTACTTCAAAACTATGAAATTATTAAGAGTTGAACTACCAAATGTTAACAGATTCACTATTTTAGGGAATAAGATTTCACAATTAAAATTTGGAGGAACAAAATCAAAGAATTGGCAAATTTGAGGGACAAAAAGTTTAATTAAGCCAAAAAAGTGTTTTCAAAATAATCTATTTTTATTAAAATGCTCTTGATATATAGTAAAAATAAAAACAACATTTGAATTTATTGCAATAACCTTAGTGCCTCTTTAAACTTTGTAACTATGTCTTTAATCATTTGTGGACCCTTCATGCTAGTCCCATGAGCTAACTCATCTAAACTTTTCCTTTTCAACAAAAGGTAATGTATACATCCAATCTAGTAGCCCCTTCCATCTGTAAAGATATTTATATAATTAGGAAAACCCTCTTTTTAAATCTTATCTTATACCTTTATGAGTTTCTTTTTATTGCATTACAATATTATGCTTTTACAGTAACATTTAAGATAGTTTATGTTATAATTTAATCCACTCACTTCATATGATTTAAAATATTGTTCATTATTTTTGTAATCTTTTGTTTTCCAATCTAATATAATCAATTTCTATTTTTTTTATTGTTGATGAACTTTTTAAAAAGCATCGTTTCAATGTTATTATCAATTTCATAACATGGCAATCTCAGTGGTTTATATTATTCTATTATATATTTATTTTAGTTTAACAATGTCTTATTTGTTCTTTATCATCTTTAAATATTTTTATATAATATCATTATAATTAATAATCTTTCAAAACATATTGTTATACCATATGAAGATACAATAGAATAATATTAATATTTGAAAGTTCTATGCTAGTTTTTGTTATTCTTGATTAAAATTAATGTCATACTTATTTATTATTGAAATGTTATTTGATTAATGTTACTCTTATCCTTGCTTCATAAAGATTATCCAATTAAGTTTAACAAATTCTTATCAAGATGGTGGAGTTGATTTGTTGCCAAAAATATTTTTACTATGTATAACAGCAAACTGTGTATCTATTAAAAAAAACTTCGTAGAGCCCTGTAAATTTGATGATAAAAAAGGTTTCCGTAGTTGGGATTCAAACCCAGAATACATCATTAGAATTTACCTAGTGTGCTACTACGAACATTTGGATATAGATTGCTGGATAAATGTTATATATAAACGACATCTCTGATCCTGTCCTTTGCTACTTTCTGATATCTCTTATCGGCTTTACGTTACATATCTACTAGTTTAATAAAATGTCACCGTAAACCATTATTTTTTATTTACATGAAATTTCTTCTACATATTTGTATATATAAGACAATACTAGTTGCCTTTGTCTGACCTTATTACTTTCCATCCTATTTTTTTACTTTGTATCATTTTCGTTTTCCATTCTAATGAAGACAAAAAGATAACTAATTGTAGGAAGCAAAACACACCCTCATTTGATAGGAAAAGAAACTTGAAAACCATGTAGGAAGAAAAAAGGATGAAAAAATGGCTAATAAGAAAGTTTTTAACTCTAGTGCTTCCATAAAAATGAACGAAGAAAACCCAATGAAAATAAAAATGTCAAATGTAAAAGACGAAGAAAGTTATGTTTTAAAAAAAACAAAAAATCTCAATGCAACTGAAAAGAAGATAAGAAATAAATTACGTGTTCACAAACTAAATCGCATACCATTATCCCCCTTCAATTTCCAATACTTCTGACTCAATAAAAGGAAACAACCGAAAAAGGAAACTTAGAGTGGAAAAATTGTGTTTGATTTAAAAGAATGTAGAAAAATAAGGGGAGGCTAAAAGGAAGAAACTGATGACCAAATAAAAGAATATTAGGAAACTAATCACCATAATCGAATGAAAAGAGAAAGTAATTTATTAGGGAATACTGCACAGAAAACGGTCTAAAACATTTGAATTAGGACAGTAAAACAATGATAATGTAAATAAAGTTTGTCAAGTCTCTTCAAAATATGATAAATTTTCATAACCAATAATATTTATAACCAAATCATTCACATAAAATTAATTTACTTAGAATTTTTCACTAGTTCTTTGTGTAAGATCCTATTTTACTAATTTTACGACATGGTTGACTTGTGCTATGCATATCTTTTCTGTTTTTATCTTTATTTTTTAAATGATTTTGGCACAGCTTTTAACTGTTAGTAATGTGTGTGGTCTAGAAGTCATATGACACCGAAAACAAATAACCCTAAGCATCTCAATAGTTTTAAAACGACTCTAAATACAGTAATAGCTTACAAAACTACATTATTATAAAACGGGCCACTTGCTACCGTAACACTTAACATATCGGTGGTGCCAGGTGATAGTGTAATTGAAAAAATGGTAAATGATTAAACAAATAAAAGATAACAATATTACATCATGAGCCAATTTATTATATCATTAAGTTACATGGTTTTCAAGAATTGTACTATATTTCTTATTCTCGTGCCTATAATGGTTGTTGTTCTAATAGAGAAGCTTGCTGTTAATTTTTATGATACTTTTAGGCAATCTCTTACTTGTGTCCCTCCAACTAATTAGATCATTAACTAAACATATCGGGGCCTTGTCTTGCTTGTCATACAATGTTGTGCTTGACTCTACTAATCAGGCAGTCATTACTTCAAAACTATGAAATTATTAAGAGTTGAACTACCAAATGTTAACAGATTCACTATTTTACGAAATAAGATTTCACAATTAAAATTTGGAGGAACAAAATTGAAGAATTGGCAAATTTGAGGGACAAAAAGTGTAATTAAGCCAAAAAAGTGTTTTCAAAATAATCTATTTTTATTAAAATGCTCCTGATATATAGTAAAAATCAAAACAACATTTGAATTTATTGGAATAACATAATTTTCAAGACATGATAGTAAAAAAGTAAACAGTTTTTATATAAACTTAAGACTATAACCTAATATTTTTATTATTTTCAAAGTAAGTCAACCACAAATTTAAAAAAAAAATTTATTATAAACCTCGGTGCCTCTTTAAACTTTGTAACTACGTCTTTAATCGTTTCTGGACCCTTGATGCTAGTCCCATGAGCTAACTCATCTAAACTTTTCCATTTCAACAAAAAGTAATGTATGCTTCCAATCTAGTAACCCCTTCCATCCGAAAAGATATTTATATAATTAGTAAACCCCTCTTTTTAAATCTTATCTTATACCTTTATGAGTTTCTTTTTATGTCATTACAATATTATGCTTTTACAGGAACATTTAAGATAGTTTATGTTATAATTTAATACTCTTATTTCATATGATTTACAATATTGTTCATTATTTTTGTAATCTTTTGTTTACCAATCTAATATAATCAATTTCTATTTTTTTATTGTTGATGAACTTTTTAAAAAGCATTGTTTCAATGTTATTATCAATTTCATAACACGGCAATCTCAGTGGTTTATATTATTCTATTATATATTTATTTTAATTTAACAATGTCTTGTTTGTTCTTCATACAATAGAATCATATAAATATTTGAAAGTTCTATGCTAGTTTTTGTTATTCTTGATCAAAATTAATGTCATATTTCTTTACTATTGAAATGTTATTTGATTAATGTTACTCTTATCCTTGCTTCATAAAGATTATCCAAATAAGTTTAAATATTTCTTATCAAGATGGTGGAGTTGATCTGTTTCCAAAAATATTTTTACTATGTATAGTAGCAAACTGTGTATCTATTAAAAAAACCTCGTAGAGCCCTGTAAATTTGATGATAAAAAAGGTTTCCGCAACCGGGATTCGAACCCGGAATTCATCATCAGAATTTACCTGGTGTGCTACTGCAGACATTTGGGTATACATTGCTGGATAAATGTTATATATAAACGACATATCTGATCCCGTCCTTTGCTACTTTCTGATCTCTCTTATCGACTTTACGTTACATATCTACTAGTTTAATAAAATGTCACCATAAACCATTATTTTTTATTTACATGAAATTTCTTCTACATATTTGTATATATAAGACAATACTGGTTGCCTTTGTCTGACCTTACTTTCTATCCTATTTTTTTACTTTGTATCATTTTTGTTTTCCTTTCTAATGAAGTCAAAAAGACAACTAAAGGTAGGAAGCAAAACACACTCTCATTTGATAGGAAAAGAAACTTGAAAACCACGTAGGAAGAAGAGAGTATGAAAAAATGGCTAATAAGAAAGTTTTTAACTCTAGTGCTTCCATAAAAATGAACGAAGAAAACCCAATGAAATAAAAATTTCAAATGTAGAAGACGAAGAAAGTTATGTTTTAAAAAAAAACAAAAAATCTCAATGCAACTGAAAAGAAGATAAGAAATAAATTACGTGTTCATAAACTAAATCACATACCATTATCCCCCTTCAATTTCCAATACTTCTAACTCAATAAAAGGAAACAACCGAAAAAGGATACTTAGGGTGGAAAAATTGTGTTTGATTTAAAAGAATGTATAAAAATAAGGGCAAGCTAAAAGGAAGAAACTGATGACCAAATAAAACATTATTAGGAAACTAATCACCATAATGAAATGAAAAGAGAAAGTGATTTATTAGGGAATACTGCACAGAAAGCGGTCTAAAACATTAGAATTAGGACAGTAAAACAATGATAATGTAAATAAAGTTTGTCAAATCTCTTCAAAATATGATAAATTTTCATAACCAATAATATTTATAACCAAATCATTCACAAAAAGTTAATTTACTTAGAATTTTTCACTAGCTCTTTGTGTAAGATCCTGTTTTACTAATTTTACGACATGGTTGACTTGAGTTATGCATATCTTTTATGTTTTTATCTTTATTTTTTAAATGATTTGGGCACCGCTTTTAACTGTTAGTAATGTGTGTGGTCTAGAAGTTATATGACGCTGAAATCAAACAACCCCAAGCATCTCACTTGTTTCAAAACGACTCCAAATACGCTAATAGCTTACAAAACTACATTATTATAAAATAGGCCACTTGCTACCGTAACACTTAACATATCCGTTGTGTCGGGCGAGAGTGTAATCGAGAAAAGGGAAAATGATTAAACAAATAAAAGATAATAATATTACATCATGAGCCAATTTATTATATCATTAAGTTACATTGTTTTCAAGAACTGTCCTGTATTTCTTATTCTTGTGCCTATATTGATTGTTGTTCTAATAGAGAAGTTTGTTGTTAATTTTTATGATACTTTTGGGCAATCTCTTACTTGTGTCCCTCCAACTAATTAGATCATTAACTAAACATATTGGGGCCTTGTCTTGCTTGTCATACAAAGTTGTGTTTGACTCTACTAATCAGGCAGTCATTACTTCAAAACTATGAAATTATTAAGAGTTGAACTATCAGATGTTAACATATTCACTATTTTAGGGAATAAGATTTCACAATAAAAATTTGAAGGAACAAAATCAAAGAATTGGAAAATTTGAGGGACAAAAAGTGTAATTAAGCCAAAAAAGTATTTTCAAAATAATCCATTTTTATTAAAATGCTCTTGATATATAGTAAAAATAAAAACAACATTTGAATTTATTGCAATAACATAGTTTTAAAGACATGATAGTAAAAAAGTAAATAGTTTTCATATAAACTTAAGACTATAACATAATCTTTTTATTATTTTCAAAGTAAGTCAACCACAAATTTGAAAAAAACATAATTTATTATATTTTCATAACCTCAGTGCCTCTTTAAACTTTGTAACTATGTCTCTAATCATTTGTGGACCCTTGATGCTAGTCCCATAAGCTAACTCATCTAAACTTTTCCTTTTCGACAAAAAGTAATGTATACATCCAATCTAGTAACCCCTTCCAACCAAAAAGATATTTATATAATTAGTAAACCCCTGTTTTTAAATCTTATCTTATACCTTTATGAGTTTCTTTTTATGTCATTATAATATAATGCTTTTACAATAACATTGATGATAGTTTATGTTATAATTTAATCCACTCATTTCATATGATTTAGAATATTGTTCATTATTTTTGTAATCTATCGTTTTCCAATCTAATATAATCAAATTCTATTTTTTTAATGTTGATGAACTTTTTAAAAAGCATCGTTTCAATGTTATTATCAATTTCATAATATGGCAATCTCAGTGGTTTATATTTTTCTATTATATATTTATTTTTGATTAACAATGTCTTGTTTGTTCTTCATCATCTTTAAATATTTTTTATATAATATCATTATAATTAATAATCTTTCAAAACATATTGTTATACCATATAAAGATACAATAGAATCATATAAATATTTGAAAGTTGCAGCTAGTTTTTGTTATTCTTGATCAAAATTAATGTGATACTTATTTATTATTGACATGTTATTTGATTAATGTTACTCTTATCTTTGCTTCATAAAGATTATCCATTTAAGTTTAACAAATTCTTATCAAGATGGTGGAGTTGTTTTGTTGCCAAAAATATTTTTACTATGTATAGCAGCAAACTGTGTATCTATTAAAAAAAAAACTTCGTAGAGTCCTCTAAATTTGATGATAAAAAAAGGTTTCCGCAGCTGGGATTCGAACTCAGAATTCATCATCAGAATTTACCTGGTGTGCTACTGCGGACATTTGGATATAGATTGCTGGATAAATGTTATATATAAACGACATCTCTGATCCCGTCCTTTGCTACTTTCTGATCTCTCTTATCGGCTTTACGTTACATATCTACTAGTTTAATAAAATGTCACCACAAACCATTATTTTTTATTTACATGAAATTTCTTCTACATATTTGTATATAAAAGACAATACTAGTTGCCTTTGTCTGACCTTACTTTCAATCCTATTTTTTTACTTCGTATTATCATTTTTTTTCTTTCTAATGAAGACAAAAAGACAACTAATGGTAGGAATCAAAACACACCCTCATTTGATTGGAAAAGAAACTTGAAAACCATGTAGGAAGAAAAGAGGATGAAAAAATGGCTAATAAGAAAGTTGTTAGTTCTAGTGCTTCCATAAAAATGAACGAAGAAAACCAAATGAAAATAAAAATTTCAAATGTAGAAGACGAAGAAAGTTATGTTTTAAAAAGAACAAAAAATCTCAATGCAACTGAAAAGAAGATAAGAAATAAATTACGTGTTCACAAACTAAATCGCATACCATAATCCCCCTTCAATTTCCAATACTTCTGACTCAATAAAAGGAAACAACCGAAAAAGGAACCTTAGAGTGGAAAAATTGTGTTTGATTTAAAAGACTGTATAATAATAAGGGGAAGCTAAAAGGAAGAAACTGATGACCTAATAAAAGAGTTTTAGGAAACTAATCACCATAATGAAATGAAAAGAAAAAGTGATTTTTAGGGAATACTGCACAGAAAGCGGTCTAAAACATTAGAATTAGGACAGTAAAACAATGATAATGTAAATAAAGTTTGTCAAATCTCTTCAAAATATGATAAATTTTCATAACCAATAATATTTATAACCAAATCATTCACAAAAAGTTAATTTACTTAGAATTTTTCACTAGCTCTTTGTGTAAGATCCTGTTTTACTAATTTTACGACATGGTTGACTTGAGTTATGCATATCTTTTATGTTTTTATCTTTATTTTTTAAATGATTTGGGCACCGCTTTTAACTGTTAGTAATGTGTGTGGTCTAGAAGTTATATGACGCTGAAATCAAACAACCCCAAGCATCTCACTTGTTTCAAAACGACTCCAAATACGCTAATAGCTTACAAAACTACATTATTATAAAATAGGCCACTTGCTACCGTAACACTTAACATATCGGTGGTGTCAGGCGAGAGTGTAATCGAGAAAAAGGAAAATGATTAAACAAATAAAAGATAACAATATTACATCATGAGCCAATTTATTATATCATTAAGTTACATTGTTTTCAAGATATGTACTATATTTCTTATTCTTGTGCCTATAATGGTTGTTGTTCTAATAGAGAAGCTTGCTGTTAATTTTTATGATACTTTTGGGCAATCACTTACTTGTGTCCCTCTAACTAATTAGATCATTAACTAAACATATTGGGGCCTTGTCTTGCTTGTCATACAAAGTTGTGTTTGACTCTACTAATCAGGCAGTCATTACTTCAAAACTATGAAATTATTAAGAGTTGAACTATCAGATGTTAACATATTCACTATTTTAGGGAATAAGATTTCACAATAAAAATTTGGAGGAACAAAATCAAAGAATTGGAAAATTTGAGGGACAAAAAGTGTAATTAAGCCAAAAAAGTGTTTTCAAAATAATCCATTTTTATTAAAATGCTCTTGATATATAGTAAAAATAAAAACAACATTTGAATTTATTGCAATAACATAGTTTTAAAGACATGATAGTAAAAAAGTAAATAGTTTTCATATAAACTTAAGACTATAACATAATCTTTTTATTATTTTCAAAGTAAGTCAACCACAAATTTGAAAAAAACATAATTTATTATATTTTCATAACCTCAGTGCCTCTTTAAACTTTGTAACTATGTCTTTAATCATTTGTGGACCCTTGATGCTAGTCCCATAAGCTAACTCATCTAAACTTTTCCTTTTCGACAAAAAGTAATGTATACATCCAATCTAGTAACCCCTTCCAACCAAAAAGATATTTATATAATTAGTAAACCCCTGTTTTTAAATCTTATCTTATACCTTTATGAGTTTCTTTTTATGTCATTATAATATAATGCTTTTACAATAACATTGATGATAGTTTATGTTATAATTTAATCCACTCATTTCATATGATTTAGAATATTGTTCATTATTTTTGTAATCTATCGTTTTCCAATCTAATATAATCAAATTCTATTTTTTTTAATGTTGATGAACTTTTTAAAAAGCATCGTTTCAAAGTTATTATCAATTTCATAATATGGCAATCTCAGTGGTTTATATTTTTCTATTATATATTTATTTTTGATTAACAATGTCTTGTTTGTTCTTCATTATCTTTAAATATTTTTTATATAATATCATTATAATTAATAATCTTTCAAAACATATTGTTATACCATATAAAGATACAATAGAATCATATAAATATTTGAAAGTTGCAGCTAGTTTTTGTTATTCTTGATCAAAATTAATGTGATATTTATTTATTATTGACATGTTATTTGATTAATGTTACTCTTATCTTTGCTTCATAAAGATTATCCATTTAAGTTTAACAAATTCTTATCAAGATGGTGGAGTTGTTTTGTTGCCAAAAATATTTTTACTATGTATAGCAGCAAACTGTGTATCTATTAAAAAAAAAACTTCGTAGAGTCCTGTAAATTTGATGATAAAAAAAGGTTTCCGCAGCCGGGATTCGAACTCGGAATTCATCATCAGAATTTACCTGGTGTGCTACTGCATACATTTGGATATAGATTGCTGGATAAATGTTATATATAAACGACATCTCTGATCCCGTCCTTTGCTACTTTCTGATCTCTCTTATCGGCTTTACGTTACATATCTACTAGTTTAATAAAATGTCACCACAAACCATTATTTTTTATTTACATGAAATTTCTTCTACATATTTGTATATAAAAGACAATACTAGTTGCCTTTGTCTGACCTTACTTTCGATCCTATTTTTTTACTTCGTATTATCATTTTTTTTTCTTCCTAATGAAGACAAAAAGACAACTAATGGTAGGAAGCAAAACACACCCTCATTTGATTGGAAAAGAAACTTGAAAACCATGTAGGAAGAAAAGAGGATGAAAAAATGGCTAATAAGAAAGTTTTTAGTTCTAGTGCTTCCATAAAAATGAACGAAGAAAACCCAATGAAAATAAAAATTTCCAATGTAGAAGACGAAGAAAGTTATGTTTTAAAAAGAACAAAAAATCTCAATGCAACTGAAAAGAAGATAAGAAATAAATTACGTGTTCACAAACTAAATCGCATACCATAATCCCCCTTCAATTTCCAATACTTCTGACTCAATAAAAGGAAACAACCGAAAAAGGAACCTTAGAGTGGAAAAATTGTGTTTGATTTAAAAGACTGTATAATAATAAGGGGAAGCTAAAAGGAAGAAACTGATGACCTAATAAAAGAGTTTTAGGAAACTAATCACCATAATGAAATGAAAAGAAAAAGTGATTTTTAGGGAATACTGCACAGAAAACGGTCTAAAACATTAGAATTAGGACAGTAAAACAATGATAATGAAAATAAAGTTTGTCAAGTCTCTTCAAAATATGATAAATTTTCATAACCAATAATATTTATAACCAAATCATTCCCATAAAATTAATTTACTTAGAATTTTTCACTAGTTCTTTGTGTAAGATCCTATTTTACTAATTTTATGACATGGTTGACTTGTGCTATGCATGTCTTTTGTGTTTTTATCTTCTTTAAATGATTTCGGCATAGCTTTTAACTGTTAGTCATGTGTGTGGTTGAGAAGTCATATGACACCGAAATCAAACAACCCCAAGCATCTCAATAGTGTCAAAACGACTCCAAATACGCTAATAGCTTACAAAACTACATTATTATAAAATAGGCCACTTGCTACCGTAACACTTAACATATCGGTGGTGTCGGGCGAGAGTGTAATCGAGAAAAAGGAAAATGATTAAACAAATAAAAGATAACAATATTACATCATGAGCCAATTTATTATATCATTAAGTTACATTGTTTTCAAGATATGTACTATATTTCTTATTCTTGTGCCTATAATGGTTGTTGTTCTAATAGAGAAGCTTGCTGTTAATTTTTATGATACTTTTGGGCAATCTCTTACTTGTGCCCCTCCAACTAATTAGATCATTAACTAAACATATTGGGGCCTTGTCTTGCTTGTCATATAAAGTTGTGGTTGACTCTACTAATCAGGCAGTCATTACTTCAAAACTATGAAATTATTAAGAGTTGAACTACCAAATGTTAACAGATTCACTATTTAAGGAATAAGATTTCACAATTAAAATTTGGAGGAACAAAATCAAAGAATTGGCAAATTTGAGGGACAAAAAGTGTAATTAAGCCAAAAAAGTGTTTTCAAAATAATCTATTTTTATTAAAATGCTCTTGATATATAGTAAAAATCAAAACAACATTTGAATTTATTGCAATAACATAGTTTTAAAGACATGATAGTAAAAAAGTAAATAGTTTTCATATAAACTTAATACTATAACATAATGTTTTTATTATTTTCAAAGTAAGTCAACCACAAATTTGAAAAAAAAATAATTTATTATATTTGTATAACCTCAGTGCCTCTTTAAACTTTGTAACTATGTCTTTAATTGTTTGTGGACCCTTGATGCTAGTCCCATGAGCTAACTCATCTAAACTTTTCCATTTCAACAAAAAGTAATGTATGCATCCAATCTAGTAACCCCTTCCATCCGAAAAGATATTTATATAATTATGAAACCCCTCTTTTTAAATCTTATCTTATACCTTTATGAGTTTCTTTTTATGTCATTACAAGATTATGCTTTTATAGTAACATTTAAGATAGTTTATGTTATAATTTAATCCACTCATTTCATATTATTTACAATATTGTTCATTATTTTTGTAATCTTTTGTTTGCCAATCAAATATAATCAATTTTATTTTTTATTGTTGATGAACTTTTTAAAAAACATCGTTTCAATGTTATTATCAATTTCATAACATGGGAATCTCAGTGGTTTATATTATTCTATTATATATTTATTTTAGTTTAACAATGTCTTGTTTGTTCTTCATCATCTTTAAATACTTTTTATATAATATCATTATAATTAATAATCTTTCAAAACATATTTTTATATCATATAAAGATACAATAGAATCATATAAATATTTGAAAGTTCTATGCTAGTTTTTGTTATTCTTGATCAAAATTAATGTCATATTTATTTATTATTGAAATGTTATTTGATTAATGTTACTCTTATCCTTGCTTCATAAAGATTATCTAATTAAGTTTAACAAATTCTTATCAAGATGGTGGAGTTGATCTCTTGCCAAAAATATTTTTACTATGTATAACAGCAAATTGTGTATTTATTAAAAAAAACTTCGTAGAGCCCTGTAAATTTGATGATAAAAAAGGTTTCCGCAGCCGGGATTCGAACTCAGAATTCATCATCAGAATTTACCTAGTGTGCTACTGCAGACATTTGGATATAGATTGCTGGATAAATGTTATATATAAACGACATCTCTGATCCCGTCCTTTACTACTTGCTGATCTCTCTTATCGGTTTTACGTTACATATCTACTAGTTTAATAAAATGTCACCGTAAACCATTATTTTTTATTTACTTAAAATTTCTTCTACATATTTGTATATATAAGACAATACTAGTCGCCTTTGTCTGACCTTACTTTCCATCCTATTTTTTTACTTTGTATCATTTTCGTTTTCCATTCTAATAATGACAAAGAGATAACTAATGGTAGGAAGCAAAACACACCCTCATTTGATAGGAAAAGAAACTTGAAAACCATGTAGGAAAAAAGAGGATGAAAAAATGGCTAATAAGAAAGTTTTTAACTCTAGTGCTTCCATAAAAATGAACACAGAAAACCCAATGAAAATAAAAATTTCAAATGTAGAAGACGAAGAAAGTTATGTTTTAAAAAAAACAAAAAATATCAATGCTATTGAAAAGAAGATAAGAAATAAATTTTGTGTTCACAAACTAAATTGCATACCATTATCCCCCTTCAATTTCCAATACTTCTGACTCAATAAAATGAAAGAATCGAAAAAGGAAATTTAGAGTGTAAAAATTGCGTTTGATTTAAAAGAATGTATAAAAATTAGGGGAAGCTAAAAAGAAGAAATTGATGACTAAATAAAAGAGTATTAGGAAACTAATCACCATAATAAAATGAAAAGAAAAAGTGATTTATTAGGGAATACTACATAGAAAATGGTCTGAAACATTAGAATTAGGACAGTAAAATAATGATAATGTAAAAAAAGTTTGTCAAGTCTCCTTAAAATATGATAAATTTTCATAACCAATCATATTTATACCAAATCATTCACATAAAATTAATTTACTTAGAATTTTTCACTAGTTCTTTGTGTAAGATCCTATTTTACTAACTTTATGACATGGTTGACTGCTGCTATGCATATCTTTTGTGTTTTTATCTTTATTTTTTAAGTGATCTAGGCACTGCTTTTAACTGTTAGTAATGTGGTGGTCCAGAAGTCATATGACACTGAAATCAAACAACCCCAAGCATCTCAATTGTTTCAAAACGACTCCAAATACGCTACTAGCTTACAAAACTACATTATTATAAAATGGGCTACTTGCTATCGTAACACTTAACATATCGATGGTGTCAGGCGAGAGTGTAACTGAGAAAAGGGCAAATGATTAAACAAATAAAAGATAATAATATTACATCATGAGCTAATTTATTATATCATTAAACCCCATGGTTTTCAAGAACTGTGCTATATTTCTTATTCTCGTGCCTATAATGGTTGTTGTTCTAATAGAGAAGCTTGCTGTTAATTTTTATGATACTTTTAGGCAATCTCTTACTTGTGTCCCTCCAACTAATTAGATCATTAACTAAACATATTGGGGCCTTGTCTTGCTTGTCATACAATGTTGTGCTTGACTCTACTAATCAGGCAGTCATTACTTCAAAACTATGAAATTATTAAGAGTTGAACTACCAAATGTTAACAGATTCACTATTTTACGAAATAAGATTTCACAATTAAAATTTGGAGGAACAAAATTGAAGAATTGGCAAATTTGAGGGACAAAAAGTGTAATTAAGCCAAAAAAGTGTTTTCAAAATAATCTATTTTTATTAAAATGCTCCTGATATATAGTAAAAATCAAAACAACATTTGAATTTATTGGAATAACATAATTTTCAAGACATGATAGTAAAAAAGTAAACAGTTTTTATATAAACTTAAGACTATAACCTAATATTTTTATTATTTTCAAAGTAAGTCAACCACAAATTTTAAAAAAAAAATTTATTATATTTTCATAACCTCAGTGCCTCTTTAAACTTTGTAACTACGTCTTTAATCGTTTCTGGACCCTTGATGCTAGTCCCATGAGCTAACTCATCTAAACTTTTCCATTTCAACAAAAAGTAATGTATGCTTCCAATCTAGTAACCCCTTCCATCCGAAAAGATATTTATATAATTGGTAAACCCCTCTTTTTAAATCTTATCTTATACCTTTATGAGTTTCTTTTTATGTCATTACAATATTATGCTTTTTACAGTAACATTTAAGATAGTTTATGTTATAATTTAATACTCTTATTTCATATGATTTACAATATTGTTCATTATTTTTGTAATCTTTTGTTTACCAATCTAATATAATCAATTTCTATTTTTTTATTGTTGATGAACTTTTTAAAAAGCATTGTTTCAATGTTATTATCAATTTCATAACACGGCAATCTCAGTGGTTTATATTATTCTATTATATATTTATTTTAATTTAACAATGTCTTGTTTGTTCTTCATACAATAGAATCATATAAATATTTGAAAGTTCTATGCTAGTTTTTGTTATTCTTGATCAAAATTAATGTCATATTTATTTACTATTGAAATGTTATTTGATTAATGTTACTCTTATCCTTGCTTCATAAAGATTATCCAAATAAGTTTAAATATTTCTTATCAAGATGGTGGAGTTGATCTGTTTCCAAAAATATTTTTACTATGTATAGTAGCAAACTGTGTATCTATTAAAAAAACCTCGTAGAGCCCTGTAAATTTGATGATAAAAAAGGTTTCCGCAGCCGGGATTCGAACCCAGAATTCATCATCAGAATTTACCTACTGTGCTACTGCAGACATTTGGATATACATTGCTGGATAAATGTTATATATAAACGACATATCTGATCCCGTCCTTTGCTACTTTCTGATCTCTCTTATCGACTTTACGTTACATATCTACTAGTTTAATAAAATGTCACCATAAACCATTATTTTTTATTTACATCAAATTTCTTCTACATATTTGTATATATAAGACAATACTGGTTGCCTTTGTCTGACCTTACTTTCTATCCTATTTTTTTACTTTGTATCATTTTTGTTTTCCTTTCTAATGAAGTCAAAAAGACAACTAAAGGTAGGAAGCAAAACAGACTCTCATTTGATAGGAAAAGAAACTTGAAAACCATGTAGGAAGAAAAGAGTATGAAAAAATGGCTAATAAGAAAGTTTTTAACTCTGGTGCTTCCATAAAAATGAACGAAGAAAACCCAATGAAAATAAAAATTTCAAATGTAGAAGACGAAGAAATTTATGTTTTAAAAAAACAAAAAATCTTAATGCAGCTGAAAAGAAGATAAGAAATAACTTACATGTTCACAAACTAAATCGCATACCATTATCCCCCTTCAATTTCCAATACTTCTAACTCAATAAAAGGAAACAACCGAAAAAGGAAACTTAGAGTGGAAAAATTGTGTTTGATTTAAAAGAATGTTTAAACATAAGAGGAAGCTAAAAGGAAGAAACTGATGACCTAATAAAAGAGTATTAGGAAACTAATCACCATAATGAAATGAAAAGAGAAAGTGATTTATTAGGGAATACTGCATAGAAAACGGTCTAAAACATTAGAATTAGGACAGTAAAACAATGATAATGAAAATAAAGTTTGTCAAGTCTCTTCAAAATATGATACATTTTCATAACCAATAATATTTATCACCAAATTATTCACATAAAATTAATTTACTTAGAATTTTTCACTAGTTCTTTGTGTAAGATCCTATTTTACTAATTTTACGACATGGTTGACTTGCGCTATGCATGTCTTTTGTGTTTTTATCTTCTTTAAATGATTTTGGCATAGCTTTTAACTATTAGTCATGTATGTGGACCAGAAGTCATATGACACCGAAATCAAACAACCCCAAGCATCTCAATAGTGTCAAAACGACTCTAAATACGCTAATAGCTTACAAAACTACATTATTATAAAATGGGCCACATGCTACCGTAACACTTAAAATATCAGTGGTGTCGGGCGAGAGTGTAACCGAGAAAAGGGAAAATGATTAAACAAATAAAAGATAACAATATTACATCATGAGCCAATTTATTTTATCATTAAGTTACATTGTTTTCAAGATATGTACTATATTTCTTATTCTCGTGCCTATAATGGTTGTTGTTCTAATAGAGAAGCTTGCTGTTAATTTTTATGATACTTTTGGGCAATCTCTTATTTGTGTCCCTCCAACTAATTAGATCATTAACTAAACATATTGGGGCTTGTCTTGCTTGTCATACAAAGTTATGGTTGACTATACTAATCAGGCAGTCATTAATTCAAAACTATGAAATTATTAAGAGTTGAACTACCAAATGTTAATAGATTCACTATTTTAGGGAATAAGATTTCACAATTAAAATTTGGAGGAACAAAATCAAAGAATTTACAAATTTGAGGGACAAAAAGTTTAATTAAGCCAAAAAACTGTTTTCAAAATAATCTATTTTTATTAAATTGCTCTTGATATATAGTAAAAATAAAAATAACATTTGAATTTATTGCAATAACATAGTTTTAAAGACATGATAGTTAAAAAGTAAACAGTTTTCAACTAAGCTTAAGACAATAACATAATCTTTTTATTATTTTCAAAGTAAGCAACCACAAATTTGAAAAAAAAATAATTTATTATATTTTCATAACCTCAGTGCCTCTTTAAACTTTGTAACTATGTGTTTAATCGTTTGTGGACCCTTGATGCTAGTCCCATGAGCTAACTCATCTAAACTTTTCCATTTCAACAAAAAGTAATGTATACATCCAATCTAGTAACCCCTTCCATCCGAAAAGATATTTATATAATCAGTAAACCCCTCTATTTAAATCTTATCTTATGCCTTTATGAGTTTCGTTTTATGTCATTACAATATTATGCTTTTACAGTAACATTTAAGATAGTTTATGTTATAATTTAATCCACTCATTTCATATGATTTACAATATTGTTCATTATTTTTGTAATCTTTTGTTTGCCAATCTAATGTAATCAATTTCTATTTTTTATTGTGGATGAACTTTTTAAAGAGCATCGTTTCAATCAATTTCATAACATGGCAATCTCAGTGGTTTATATTATTCTATTATATATTTATTTTAGTTTAACAATGTCTTGTTTGTTCTTCATCATCTTTAAATATTTTTTATATAATATCATTATAATTAATAATCTTTCAAAACATATTGTTATACCATATAAAGATACAACAGAATCATATAAATATTTGAAAGTTCTATGCTAGTTTTTGTTATTCTTGATCAAAATTAATGTCATATTTATTTATTATTGAAATGTTATTTGATTAATGTTACTTTTATCCTTGCTTCATAAAGATTATCCAATTAAGTTTAACAAATTCTTATCAAGATGGTGGAGTTAATTTGTTGCCAAAAATATTTTTACTATGTATAGTAGCAAACTGTGTATCTATTAAAAAAAACTTCGTACAGCCCTGTAAATTTGATGATAAAAAAGGTTTCCGCAGCCGGGATTCGAACTCGGAATTCATCATCAGAATTTACCTGGTGTGCTACTGCGGACATTTGGATATAGATTGCTGGATAAATGTTATATATAGACGACATCTTTGATCCCGTCCTTTGCTACTTTCTGATCTCTCTTATCGGCTTTACGTTACATATCTACTAGTTTAATAAAATGTCACCATAAACCATTATTTTTTATTTACATGAAATTTCTTCTACATATTTGTATATATAAGACAATACTAGTTCCCTTTGTCTGACCTTACTTTCCATCCTATTTTTTTACTTTGTATGATTTTTGTTTTCCTTTCTAATGAAGACAAAAAGACAACTAATGGTAGGAAGCAAAACACACCCTCATTTGATAGGAAAAGAAACTTGAAAACCATGTAGGAAGAAAAGAGGATGAAAAAATGGCTAATAAGAAAGTTTTTAACTCTAGTGCTTCCATAAAAATGAACGAAGGAAACCTATTAAAAATAAAAATTTCAAATATAGAAGATGAAGAAAAGTATGTTTAAAAAAAAAACAAAAAATCTCAATGCAACTGAAAAGAAGATAAGAAATAAATTACGTGTTCACAAACTAAATCACATACCATTATCCCCCTTCAATTTCCAATACTTCAGACTCAATAAAAGGAAACAACCGAAAAAGGATACTTAGAGTGGAAAAGTTGTGTTTGATTTAAAAGAATGTATAAAAATAAGGGGAAGCTAAAAGGAAGAAACTGATGACCAAATAAAACATTATTAGGAAACTAATCACCATAATGAAATGAAAAGAGAAAGTGATTTATTAGGGAATACTGCATAGAAAGCGGTCTAAAACATTAGAATTAGGACAGTAAAACAATGATAATGTAAATAAAGTTTGTTAAATCTCTTCAAAATATGATAAATTTTCATAACCAATAATATTTATAACCAAATCATTCACATAAAATTAATTTACTTAGAATTTTTCACTAGTTCTTTGTGTAAGATCCTGTTTTACTAATTTTACGACATGGTTGACTTGAGTTATGCATATCTTTTATGTTTTTATCTTTATTTTTTAAATGATTTGGGCACCGCTTTTAACTGTTAGTAATGTGTGTGGTCTAGAAGTCATATGACGCTGAAATCAAACAACCCCAAGCATCTCACTTGTTTCAAAACGACTCCAAATACGCTAATAGCTTACAAAACTACATTATTATAAAATAGGCCACTTGCTACCGTAACACTTAACATATCGGTGGTGTCGGGCGGGAGTGTAATCGAGAAAAAGGAAAATGATTAAACAAATAAAAGATAACAATATTACATCATGAGCCAATTTATTATATCATTAAGTTACATTGTTTTCAAGATATGTACTATATTTCTTATTCTTGTGCCTATAATGGTTGTTGTTCTAATAGAGAAGCTTGCTGTTAATTTTTATGATACTTTTGGGCAATCACTTACCTGTGTCCCTCCAACTAATTAGATCATTAACTAAACATATTGGGGCCTTGTCTTGCTTGTCATACAAAGTTGTGTTTGACTCTACTAATCAGGCAGTCATTACTTCAAAACTATGAAATTATTAAGAGTTGAACTATCAGATGTTAACATATTCACTATTTTAGGGAATAAGATTTCACAATAAAAATTTGGAGGAACAAAATCAAAGAATTGGAAAATTTGAGGGACAAAAAGTGTAATTAAGCCAAAAAAGTGTTTTCAAAATAATCCATTTTTATTAAAATGCTCTTGATATATAGTAAAAATAAAAACAACATTTGAATTTATTGCAATAACATAGTTTTAAAGACATGATAGTAAAAAAGTAAATAGTTTTCATATAAGCTTAAGACTATAACATAATCTTTTTATTATTTTCAAAGTAAGTCAACCACAAATTTGAAAAAAACATAATTTATTATATTTTTATAACCTCAGTGCCTCTTTAAACTTTGTAACTATGTCTTTAATCATTTGTGGACCCTTGATGCTAGTCCCATAAGCTAACTCATCTAAACTTTTCCTTTTCGACAAAAAGTAATGTATACATCCAATCTAGTAACCCCTTCCAACCAAAAAGATATTTATATAATTAGTAAACCCCTGTTTTTAAATCTTATCTTATACCTTTATGAGTTTCTTTTTATGTCATTATAATATAATGCTTTTACAATAACATTGATGATAGTTTATGTTATAATTTAATCCACTCATTTCATATGATTTAGAATATTGTTCATTATTTTTGTAATCTATCGTTTTCCAATCTAATATAATCAAATTTTATTTTTCTTAATGTTGATGAACTTTTTAAAAAGCATCGTTTCAATGTTATTATCAATTTCATAATATGGCAATCTCAGTGGTTTATATTTTTCTATTATATATTTATTTTTGATTAACAATGTCTTGTTTGTTCTTCATCATCTTTAAATATTTTTTATATAATATCATTATAATTAATAATCTTTCAAAACATATTGTTATACCATATAAAGATACAATAGAATCATATAAATATTTGAAAGTTGCAGCTAGTTTTTGTTAATCTTGATCAAAATTAATGTCATATTTATTTATTATTGACATGTTATTTGATTAATGTTACTCTTATCTTTGCTTCATAAAGATTATCCATTTAAGTTTAACAAATTCTTATCAAGATGGTGGAGTTGTTTTGTTGCCAAAAATATTTTTACTATGTATAGCAGCAAACTGTGTATCTATTAAAAAAAAAACTTCGTAGAGTCCTGTAAATTTGATGATAAAAAAAGGTTTCCGCAGCCGGGATTCGAACTCGGAATTCATCATCAGAATTTACCTGGTGTGCTACTGCGGACATTTGAATATAGATTGATGGATAAATGTTATATATAAACGACATCTCTGATCCCGTCCTTTACTACTTTCTGATCTCTCTTGTCGGCTTTACGTTACATATCTACTAGTTTAATAAAATGTCACCACAAACCATTATTTTTTATTTACATGAAATTTCTTCTACATATTTGTATATAAAAGACAATACTAGTTGCCTTTGTCTGACCTTACTTTCGATCCTATTTTTTTACTTCGTATTATCATTTTTTTTCTTTCTAATGAAGACAAAAAGACAACTAATGGTAGGAAGCAAAACACACCCTCATTTGATTGGAAAAGAAACTTGAAAACCATGTAGGAAGAAAAGAGGATGAAAAAATGGCTAATAAGAAAGTTTTTAGTTCTAGTGCTTACATAAAATTGAACGAAGAAAACCCAATGAAAATAAAAATTTCAAATGTAGAAGACGAAGAAAGTTATGTTTTAAAAAGAACAAAAAATCTCAATGCAACTGAAAAGAAGATAAGAAATAAATTACGTGTTCACAAACTAAATCGCATACCATAATCCCCCTTCAATTTCCAATACTTCTGACTCAATAAAAGGAAACAACCGAAAAAGGAACCTTAGAGTGGAAAAATTGTGTTTGATTTAAAAGACTGTATAATAATAAGGGGAAGCTAAAAGGAAGAAACTGATGACCTAATAAAAGAGTTTTAGGAAACTAATCACCATAATGAAATGAAAATAAAAAGTGATTTTTAGGGAATACTGCACAGAAAACGGTCTAAAACATTAGAATTAGGACAGTAAAACAATGATAATGAAAATAAAGTTTGTCAAGTCTCTTCAAAATATGATAAATTTTCATAACCAATAATATTTATAACGAAATCATTCCCATAAAATTAATTTACTTAGAATTTTTCACTAGTTCTTTGTGTAAGATCCTATTTTACTAATTTTATGACATGGTTGACTTGTGCTATGCATATCTTTTGTGTTTTTATCTTCTTTAAATGATTTTGGCATAGCTTTTAACTGTTAGTCATGTGTGTGGTTGAGAAGTCATATGACACAAATCAAACAACCCCAAGCATCTCAATAGTGTCAAAACGACTCCAAATACGCTAATAGCTTACAAAACTACATTATTATAAAATAGGCCACTTGCTACCATAACACTTAACATATCGGTGGTGTCGGGCGAGAGTGTAATCTAGAAAAAGGAAAATGATTAAACAAATAAAAGATAACAATATTACATCATGAGCCAATTTATTATATCATTAAGTTACATTGTTTTCAAGATATGTACTATATTTCTTATTCTTGTGCCTATAATGGTTGTTGTTCTAATAGAGAAGCTTGCTGTTAATTTTTATGATAATTTTGGGCAATCACTTACTTGTGCCCCTCCAACTAATTAGATCATTAACTAAACATATTGGGGACTTGTCTTGCTTGTCATACAAAGTTGTGGTTGACTCTACTAATCAGGCAGTCATTACTTCAAAACTATGAAATTATTAAGAGTTGAACTACCAAATGTTAACAGATTCACTATTTAAGGAATAAGATTTCACAATTAAAATTTGGAGGAACAAAATCAAAGAATTGGCAAATTTGGGGGACAAAAAGTGTAATTAAGCCAAAAAAGTGTTTTCAAAATAATCTATTTTTATTAAAATGCTCTTGATATATAGTAAAAATCAAAACAACATTTGAATTTATTGCAATAACATAGTTTTAAAGACATGATAGTAAAAAAGTAAATAGTTTTCATATAAACTTAATACTATAACATAATGTTTTTATTACTTTCAAAGTAAGTCCACCACAAATTTGAAAAAAAAATAATTTATTATATTTGCATAACCTCAGTGCCTCTTTAAACTTTGTAACTATGTCTTTAATTGTTTATGGACCCTTGATGCTAGTCCCATGAGCTAACTCATCTAAACTTTTCCATTTCAACAAAAAGTAATGTATGCATCCAATCTAGTAACCCCTTCCATCCGAAAAGATATTTATATAATTATGAAACCCCTCTTTTTAAATCTTATCTTATACCTTTATGAGTTTCTTTTTATGTCATTACAAGATTATGCTTTTATAGTAACATTTAAGATAGTTTATGTTATAATTTAATCCACTCATTTCATATGATTTACAATATTGTTCATTATTTTTGTAATCTTTTGTTTGCCAATCAAATATAATCAATTTTATTTTTTATTGTTGATGAACTTTTTAAAAAACATCGTTTCAATGTTATTATCAATTTCATAACATGGGAATCTCAGTGGTTTATATTATTCTATTATATATTTATTTTAGTTTAACAATGTCTTGTTTGTTCTTCATCATCTTTAAATACTTTTTATATAATATCATTATAATTAATAATCTTTCTAAACATATTTTTATATCATATAAAGATACAATAGAATCATATAAATATTTGAAAGTTCTATGCTAGTTTTTGTTATTCTTGATCAAAATTAATGTCATATTTATTTATTATTGAAATGTTATTTGATTAATGTTACTCTTATCCTTGCTTCATAAAGATTATCTAATTAAGTTTAACAAATTCTTATCAAGATGGTGGAGTTGATCTCTTGCCGAAAATATTTTTACTATGTATAACAGCAAATTGTGTATTTATTAAAAAAACTTCGTAGAGCCCTGTAAATTTAATGATAAAAAAGGTTTCCGCAGCCGGGATTCGAACTCGGAATTCATCATCAGAATTTACCTAGTGTGCTACTGCAGACATTTGGATATAGATTGCTGGATAAATGTTATATATAAACGACATCTCTGATCCCGTCCTTTACTACTTGCTGATCTCTCTTATCGGTTTTACGTTACATATCTACTAGTTTAATAAAATGTCACCGTAAACCATTATTTTTTATTTACTTGAAATTTCTTCTACATATTTGTATATATAAGACAATACTAGTCGCCTTTGTCTGACCTTACTTTCCATCCTATTTTTTTACTTTGTATCATTTTCGTTTTCCATTCTAATAATGACAAAAAGATAACTAATGGTAGGAAGCAAAACACACCCTCATTTGATAGGAAAAGAAACTTGAAAACCATGTAGGAAAAAAGAGGATGAAAAAATGGCTAATAAGAAAGTTTTTAACTCTAGTGCTTCCATAAAAATGAACACAGAAAACCCAATGAAAATAAAAATTTCAAATGTAGAAGACGAAGAAAGTTATGTTTTAAAAAAAACAAAAAATCTCAATGCTATTGAAAAGAAGATAAGAAATAAATTTTGTGTTCACAAACTAAATTGCATACCATTATCCCCCTTCAATTTCCAATACTTCTGACTCAATAAAATGAAAGAATCGAAAAAGGGAATTTAGAGTGTAAAAATTGCGTTTGATTTAAAAGAATGTATAAAAATTAGGGGAAGCTAAAAAGAAGAAATTGATGACTAAATAAAAGAGTATTAGGAAACTAATCACCATAATAAAATGAAAAGAAAAAGTGATTTATTAGGGAATACTACATAGAAAACGGTCTGAAACATTAGAATTAGGACAGTAAAATAATGATAATGTAAAAAAAGTTTGTCAAGTCTCCTTAAAATATGATAAATTTTCATAACCAATCATATTTATACCAAATCATTCACATAAAATTAATTTACTTAGAATTTTTCACTAGTTCTTTGTGTAAGATCCTATTTTACTAACTTTATGACATGGTTGACTGCTGCTATGCATATCTTTTGTGTTTTTATCTTTATTTTTTAAGTGATTTAGGCACTGCTTTTAACTGTTAGTAATGTGGTGGTCCAGAAGTCATATGACACTGAAATCAAACAACCCCAAGCATCTCAATTGTTTCAAAACGACTCCAAATACGCTACTAGCTTACAAAACTACATTATTATAAAATGGGCCACTTGCTATCGTAACACTTAACATATCGATGGTGTCAGGCGAGAGTGTAACTGAGAAAAGGGCAAATGATTAAACAAATAAAAGATAACAATATTACATCATGAGCTAATTTATTATATCATTAAACCCCATGGTTTTCAAGAACTGTGCTATATTTCTTATTCTCGTGCCTATAATGGTTGTTGTTCTAATAGAGAAGCTTGCTGTTAATTTTTATGATACTTTTAGGCAATCTCTTACTTGTGTCCCTCCAACTAATTAGATCATTAACTAAACATATTGGGGCCTTGTCTTGCTTGTCATACAATGTTGTGCTTGACTCTACTAATCAGGCAGTCATTACTTCAAAACTATGAAATTATTAAGAGTTGAACTACCAAATGTTAACAGATTCACTATTTTACGAAATAAGATTTCACAATTAAAATTTGGAGGAACAAAATTGAAGAATTGGCAAATTTGAGGGACAAAAAGTGTAATTAAGCCAAAAAAGTGTTTTCAAAATAATCTATTTTTATTAAAATGCTCTTGATTTATAGTAAAAATCAAAACAACATTTGAATTTATTGCAATAACATAGTTTTAAAGACACGATAGTAAAAAAGTAAACAGTTTTCATATAAAATTAAGACTATAACATCATATTTTTATTATTTTCAAAGTAAGTCAACCACAAATTTGAAAACAAAAATAATTTATTATATTTTCATAACCTCAGTGCCTCTTTAAACTTTGTAACTATGTCTTTAATCGTTTGTGGACCCTTAATGCTAGTCCCATGAGCTAACTCATCTAAACTTTTTCTTTTCGACAAAAAGTAATGTATACATCCAATCTAGTAACCCCTTCCAACCAAAAAGATGTTTATATAATTAGTAAACCCCTCTTTTTAAATCTTATCTTATGCCTTTATGAGTTTCTTTTTATGTCATTGCAATATTATGCTTTTACAGTAACATTTAAGATAGTTTATATTATAATTTAATCCACTCATTTCATATGATTTACAATATTATTCATTATTTTTGTAATCTTTTGTTTTTCAATCTAATATAATCAATTTCTATTTTTTTATTGTTGATGAACTTTTTAAAAAGCATCATTTCAATGTTATTATCAATTTCATCACATGGCAATCTCAGTGGTTTATATTATTCTATTATATATTTATTTTCAATTAACAATGCATTGTTTGTTCTTCATCATCTTTAAATATTTTTTATATAATATCATTATAATTAATAATCTTTCAAAACATATTGTTATACCATATAAAGATAAAATAGAATCATATGAATATTTGAAAGTTGTAGCTAGTTTTTGTTATACTTGATCAAAATTAATGTGATATTTATTTATTATTGACATGTTATTTGATTAATTTTACTCTTATCCTTGCTTCATAAAGATTATCCATTTAAGTTTAACAAATTCTTATCAAGATGGTGGAGTTGATTTGTTGCCAAAAATATTTTTACTATGTATAGCAGCAAACTGTGTGTCTATTAAAAAAACTTCGTAGAGCCTTGTAAATTTGAAGATAAAAAAGGTTTCCGCAGCCGGGCTTCGAACCCAGAATTCATCATCAGAATTTACCTGGTGTGCTACTACGGACATTTGGATATAGATTGCTGGATAAAAGTTATATATAAACGACATCTCTGATCCCGTCCTTTGCTACTTTCTGATTTCTCTTATCGGCTTTACGTTACATATCTACTAGTTTAATAAAATGTCACCATAAACCATTATTTTATATTTATATGAAATTTCTTCTACATATTTGTATATATAAGACAATACTAGTTGCCTTTATCTGACCTTACTTTCCATCCTATTTTTTTAATTTGTATCATTTTTTTCTTTCTAATGAAGACAAAAAGACAACTAATGGTAGGAAGCAAAACACACCCTCATTTGATAGGAAAAGAAACTTAAAAACCATGTAGGAAGAAAAGAGGATGAAAAAATGGCTAATAAGAAAGTTTTTAACTCTAGTGCTTCCATAAAAATAAACGAAGAAAACCCAATGAAAATAAAAATGTCAATTGTAAAAGACGAAGAAAGTTATGTTTTAAAAAAAAAAAATCTCAATGCAACTGAAAAGAAGATAAGAAATAAATTACGTGTTCACAAACTAAATCGCATACCATTATCCCCCTTCAATTTCCAATACTTCTGACTCAATAAAAGGAAACAACTGAAAAAGGAAACTTAGAGTGGAAAAATTGTGTTTGATTTAAAAGACTGTATAAAAATAAGGGGAAGCTAAAAGGAAGAAACTGATGACCTAATAAAAGAGTATTAGGAAACTAAACACCATAATGAAATGAAAAGAGAAAGTGATTTATTAGGGAATACTGCACAGAAAATGGTCTAAAACATTAGAATTAGGACAGTAAAATAATCATAATGAAAATAAAGTTTGTCAAGCCTCTGCAAAATATGATAAATTTTCATAACCAATAATATTTATAACCAAATCATTCACATAAAAGTAATTTTCTTAGAATTTTTCACTAGTTCTTTGTGTAAGATCCTATTTTACTAATTTTACGACATGGTTGACTTGAGTTATGCATATCTTTTGTGTTTTTATCTTTATTTTTTAAATGATTTGGGCACCACTTTTAACTGTTAGTAATGTGTGTGGTCTAGAAGTCATATGACACCAAAATCAAACAACCCCAAGCATCTCAATAGTTTTAAAACGACTCCAAATACGCTAATAGCTTACAAAACTACATTATTATAAAATAGGCCACTTGTTACCGTAACAATTAACATATCGGTGGTGTCGGTGAGAGTGTAACCGAGAAAAGGGAAAATGATTAAATAAATAAAAGATAACAATATTACACCATAAGCCAATTTATTATATCATTTAGTTACATTGTTTTCAAGAACTGTCCTATATTTCTTATTCGCGTGCCTATAATGATTGTTGTTCTAATAGAGAAGTTTGCTGTTAATTTTTATGATACTTTTGGACAATGTCTTACTTGTGTCCCTCCAACTAATTAGATCATTAACTACACATATTGGGGCCTTGTCTTGCTTGTCATACAAAGTTGTGTTTGACTCTACTAATCAGGCAGTCATTACTTCAAAACTATGAAATTATTAAGAGTTGAACTATCAAATGTTAACAGATTCACTTTTTTAGGGATTAAGATTTCACAATTAAAATTTGGAGGAACAAAATCAAAGAATTCAAAATTTGTGGGACAAAAAGTGTAATTAAGCCAAAAAAGTGTTTTCAAAATAATCTATTTTTGATAAAATGCTCTTGATATATAGTAAAAATAAAAACAACATTGGAATTTATTGCAATAACATAGTTTTAAAGACATGATAGTAAAAAAGTAAACAGTTTTCATATAAACTTAAGACTATAACATAATCTTATTATTATTTTCAAAGTAAGTCAACCACAAATTTGAAAAAAAATTAGTTTATTATAATTTCATAACCTTAGTGCCTCTTTAAACTTTGTAACTATGTCTTTAATCGTTTGTGGACCCTTAATGCTAGTCCCATGAGCTAACTCATCTAAACTTTTTCTTTTCGATAAAAAGTAATGTATACATCCAATCTAGTAACCCCTTCCAACCAAAAAGATATTTATATAATTAGTAAACCCCTCTTTTTAAATCTTATCTTATACCTTTATGAGTTTCTTTTTATGTCATTACAATATTATGCTTTTACAATAACATTTATGATAGTTTATGTTATAATTTAATCCACTCATTTCATATGATTTACAATATTGTTCATTATTTTTGTAATCTTTTGTTTTCCAATCTAATATAATCAAATTCTATTTTTTTTATTGTTGATGAACATTTTAAAAAGCATCGTGGCAATGTTATTATCAATTTCATAACATGGCAATCTCAGTGGGTTATATTATTCTATTATATATTTTTTTCGATTAACAATGTCTTGTTTGTTCTTCATCATCTTTAAATATTTTTTATATAATATCATTATAATTAATAATCTTTCAAAACATATTGTTATCCATTTAAGTTTAACAAATTCTTATCAAGATGGTGGAGTTGATTTGTTGCCAAAAATATTTTTACTATGTATAGCAGCAAACTGTGTATCTATTAAAAAAAACTTCGTAGAGCCTTGTAAATTTGATGATAAAAAAGGTTTCTGCAGCCGGGATTCGAACCCGGAATTCATCATCAAAATTTACCTGGTGTGCTACTGCAGACATTTGGATATAGATTGTTGGATAAAAGTTATATATAAACAACATCTCTGATCCCGTCCTTTGCTACTTTCTGATCTCTCTTATCGGCTTTACGTTACATATCTACTAGTTTAATAAAATGTCACCATAAACCATTATTTTTTATTTATATGAAATTTCTTCTACATATTTCATATATAAGACAATACTAGTTACCTTTCCATCCTATTTTTTTACTTCGTATTATTTTCGTTTTCCTTTCTAATGAAAACAAAAAGACAATTAATGGTAGGAAGCAAAGCACACCCTCATTTGATAGGAAAAGAAACTTGAAAACCATGTAGGAAGAAAAGAGGATGAAAAAATGGCTAATAAGAAAGTTTTTAACTCTAGTTCTTGCACAAAAATGTATGTAGAAAACCCCATGAAAATAAAAATTTCAAATTTAGAAGACGAAGAAAGTTATGTTTTAATAAAAATAAAAAACCTCAATGCAACTAAATTGAAGATAAGAAATAAATTACGTGTTCATAAACTAAGTCCCATACCATTAACCCCCTTCAATTTCCAATACTTCTGACTAAATAAAAGGAAACCTAGAGTGGAAAAATTGCGTTTGATTTAAAAGAATGTATAAAAATAAGGGAAAGCTCAAAAGAAGAAACTGATAACCAAATAAAAGAGTATTAGCAAACTAATCACCATAAAGAAATGAAAAGAGGAAGTGATTTATTAGGGAATACTGCACAGAAAACGGTCAAAAACATTAGAATAAGGACATTAAACCAATGATAATGTAAATAAAGTTTGTCAGGTCTCCTCAAAATTTGATAAATTTTCATAACAAATAATATTTATAACCAAATCATTCACATAAAATTAATTTACTTAGAATTTTTCACTAGTTCTTTGTGTAAGATCCTATTTTACTAATTTTACGACATGGTTGACTTGTGCTATATATATATTGTGTTTTTATCTTTATTTTTAAATGATTTGGGCACCGCTTTTAACTGTTAGTAATGTGTGTGTTCCAGAAGTCATATGACACCAAAATCAAACAACCCCAAGCATCTCAATAGTTTCAAAACGACTTCAAATACACTAATAGCTTACATAACTACATTATTATAAAATGCGCCACTTGCTACCGTAACACTTAACATATCGGTGGTGCCAGGCGAGAGTGTAATTGAGAAAAGGGTAAATGATTAAACAAATAAAAGATAACAATATTACATCATGAGCCAATTTATTATATCATTAAGTTACATGGTTTTCCAGAATTGTACTATATTTCTTATTCTCGTGCCTATAATGGTTGTTGTTCTAATAGAGAAGCTTGCTGTTAATTTTTATGATACTTTTGGCAAATCTCTTACTTGTATCCTTCCAACTAATTAGATCATTAACTAAACATATTGGGGCCTTGTGTTGCTTGTCATACAAAGTTGTGTTGACTCTACTAATCAGGCAGTCATTACTTCAAAACTATGAAATTATTAAGAGTTGAACTACCAAATGTTAACAGATTCACTATTTTAGGGAATAAGATTTCACAATTAAAATTTGGAGGAACAAAATCAAAGAATTGGCAAATTTGAGGGACAAAAAGTTTAATTAAGCCAAAAAAGTGTTTTCAAAATAATCTATTTTTATTAAAATGCTCTTGATATATAGTAAAAATAAAAACAACATTTGAATTTATTGCAATAACCTTAGTGCCTCTTTAAACTTTGTAACTATGTCTTTAATCATTTGTGGACCCTTCATGCTAGTCCCATGAGCTAACTCATCTAAACTTTTCCTTTTCAACAAAAGGTAATGTATACATCCAATCTAGTAGCCCCTTCCATCTGTAAAGATATTTATATAATTAGGAAAACCCTCTTTTTAAATCTTATCTTATACCTTTATGAGTTTCTTTTTATTGCATTACAATATTATGCTTTTACAGTAACATTTAAGATAGTTTATGTTATAATTTAATCCACTCACTTCATATGATTTAAAATATTGTTCATTATTTTTGTAATCTTTTGTTTTCCAATCTAATATAATCAATTTCTATTTTTTTTATTGTTGATGAACTTTTTAAAAAGCATCGTTTCAATGTTATTATCAATTTCATAACATGGCAATCTCAGTGGTTTATATTATTCTATTATATATTTATTTTAGTTTAACAATGTCTTATTTGTTCTTTATCATCTTTAAATATTTTTATATAATATCATTATAATTAATAATCTTTCAAAACATATTGTTATACCATATGAAGATACAATAGAATAATATTAATATTTGAAAGTTCTATGCTAGTTTTTGTTATTCTTGATTAAAATTAATGTCATACTTATTTATTATTGAAATGTTATTTGATTAATGTTACTCTTATCCTTGCTTCATAAAGATTATCCAATTAAGTTTAACAAATTCTTATCAAGATGGTGGAGTTGATTTGTTGCCAAAAATATTTTTACTATGTATAACAGCAAACTGTGTATCTATTAAAAAAAACTTCGTAGAGCCCTGTAAATTTGATGATAAAAAAGGTTTCCGTAGTTGGGATTCAAACCCAGAATACATCATTAGAATTTACCTAGTGTGCTACTACGAACATTTGGATATAGATTGCTGGATAAATGTTATATATAAACGACATCTCTGATCCTGTCCTTTGCTACTTTCTGATATCTCTTATCGGCTTTACGTTACATATCTACTAGTTTAATAAAATGTCACCGTAAACCATTATTTTTTATTTACATGAAATTTCTTCTACATATTTGTATATATAAGACAATACTAGTTGCCTTTGTCTGACCTTATTACTTTCCATCCTATTTTTTTACTTTGTATCATTTTCGTTTTCCATTCTAATGAAGACAAAAAGATAACTAATTGTAGGAAGCAAAACACACCCTCATTTGATAGGAAAAGAAACTTGAAAACCATGTAGGAAGAAAAAAGGATGAAAAAATGGCTAATAAGAAAGTTTTTAACTCTAGTGCTTCCATAAAAATGAACGAAGAAAACCCAATGAAAATAAAAATGTCAAATGTAAAAGACGAAGAAAGTTATGTTTTAAAAAAAACAAAAAATCTCAATGCAACTGAAAAGAAGATAAGAAATAAATTACGTGTTCACAAACTAAATCGCATACCATTATCCCCCTTCAATTTCCAATACTTCTGACTCAATAAAAGGAAACAACCGAAAAAGGAAATTTAGAGTGGAAAAATTGTGTTTGATTTAAAAGAATGTAGAAAAATAAGGGGAGGCTAAAAGGAAGAAACTGATGACCAAATAAAAGAATATTAGGAAACTAATCACCATAATCAAATGAAAAGAGAAAGTAATTTATTAGGGAATACTGCACAGAAAACGGTCTAAAACATTTGAATTAGGACAGTAAAACAATGATAATGTAAATAAAGTTTGTCAAGTCTCTTCAAAATATGATAAATTTTCATAACCAATAATATTTATAACCAAATCATTCACATAAAATTAATTTACTTAGAATTTTTCACTAGTTCTTTGTGTAAGATCCTATTTTACTAATTTTACGACATGGTTGACTTGTGCTATGCATATCTTTTCTGTTTTTATCTTTATTTTTTAAATGATTTTGGCACAGCTTTTAACTGTTAGTAATGTGTGTGGTCTAGAAGTCATATGACACCGAAAACAAATAACCCTAAGCATCTCAATAGTTTTAAAACGACTCTAAATACAGTAATAGCTTACAAAACTACATTATTATAAAACGGGCCACTTGCTACCGTAACACTTAACATATCGGTGGTGCCAGGTGATAGTGTAATTGAAAAAATGGTAAATGATTAAACAAATAAAAGATAACAATATTACATCATGAGCCAATTTATTATATCATTAAGTTACATGGTTTTCAAGAATTGTACTATATTTCTTATTCTCGTGCCTATAATGGTTGTTGTTCTAATAGAGAAGCTTGCTGTTAATTTTTATGATACTTTTAGGCAATCTCTTACTTGTGTCCCTCCAACTAATTAGATCATTAACTAAACATATCGGGGCCTTGTCTTGCTTGTCATACAATGTTGTGCTTGACTCTACTAATCAGGCAGTCATTACTTCAAAACTATGAAATTATTAAGAGTTGAACTACCAAATGTTAACAGATTCACTATTTTACGAAATAAGATTTCACAATTAAAATTTGGAGGAACAAAATTGAAGAATTGGCAAATTTGAGGGACAAAAAGTGTAATTAAGCCAAAAAAGTGTTTTCAAAATAATCTATTTTTATTAAAATGCTCCTGATATATAGTAAAAATCAAAACAACATTTGAATTTATTGGAATAACATAATTTTCAAGACATGATAGTAAAAAAGTAAACAGTTTTTATATAAACTTAAGACTATAACCTAATATTTTTATTATTTTCAAAGTAAGTCAACCACAAATTTTAAAAAAAAAATTTATTATATTTTCATAACCTCAGTGCCTCTTTAAACTTTGTAACTACGTCTTTAATCGTTTCTGGACCCTTGATGCTAGTCCCATGAGCTAACTCATCTAAACTTTTCCATTTCAACAAAAAGTAATGTATGCTTCCAATCTAGTAACCCCTTCCATCCGAAAAGATATTTATATAATTGGTAAACCCCTCTTTTTAAATCTTATCTTATACCTTTATGAGTTTCTTTTTATGTCATTACAATATTATGCTTTTTACAGTAACATTTAAGATAGTTTATGTTATAATTTAATACTCTTATTTCATATGATTTACAATATTGTTCATTATTTTTGTAATCTTTTGTTTACCAATCTAATATAATCAATTTCTATTTTTTTATTGTTGATGAACTTTTTAAAAAGCATTGTTTCAATGTTATTATCAATTTCATAACACGGCAATCTCAGTGGTTTATATTATTCTATTATATATTTATTTTAATTTAACAATGTCTTGTTTGTTCTTCATACAATAGAATCATATAAATATTTGAAAGTTCTATGCTAGTTTTTGTTATTCTTGATCAAAATTAATGTCATATTTATTTACTATTGAAATGTTATTTGATTAATGTTACTCTTATCCTTGCTTCATAAAGATTATCCAAATAAGTTTAAATATTTCTTATCAAGATGGTGGAGTTGATCTGTTTCCAAAAATATTTTTACTATGTATAGTAGCAAACTGTGTATCTATTAAAAAAACCTCGTAGAGCCCTGTAAATTTGATGATAAAAAAGGTTTCCGCAGCCGGGATTCGAACCCAGAATTCATCATCAGAATTTACCTACTGTGCTACTGCAGACATTTGGATATACATTGCTGGATAAATGTTATATATAAACGACATATCTGATCCCGTCCTTTGCTACTTTCTGATCTCTCTTATCGACTTTACGTTACATATCTACTAGTTTAATAAAATGTCACCATAAACCATTATTTTTTATTTACATGAAATTTCTTCTACATATTTGTATATATAAGACAATACTGGTTGCCTTTGTCTGACCTTACTTTCTATCCTATTTTTTTACTTTGTATCATTTTTGTTTTCCTTTCTAATGAAGTCAAAAAGACAACTAAAGGTAGGAAGCAAAACACACTCTCATTTGATAGGAAAAGAAACTTGAAAACCACGTAGGAAGAAGAGAGTATGAAAAAATGGCTAATAAGAAAGTTTTTAACTCTAGTGCTTCCATAAAAATGAACGAAGAAAACCCAATGAAATAAAAATTTCAAATGTAGAAGACGAAGAAAGTTATGTTTTAAAAAAAAACAAAAAATCTCAATGCAACTGAAAAGAAGATAAGAAATAAATTACGTGTTCATAAACTAAATCACATACCATTATCCCCCTTCAATTTCCAATACTTCTAACTCAATAAAAGGAAACAACCGAAAAAGGATACTTAGGGTGGAAAAATTGTGTTTGATTTAAAAGAATGTATAAAAATAAGGGCAAGCTAAAAGGAAGAAACTGATGACCAAATAAAACATTATTAGGAAACTAATCACCATAATGAAATGAAAAGAGAAAGTGATTTATTAGGGAATACTGCACAGAAAGCGGTCTAAAACATTAGAATTAGGACAGTAAAACAATGATAATGTAAATAAAGTTTGTCAAATCTCTTCAAAATATGATAAATTTTCATAACCAATAATATTTATAACCAAATCATTCACAAAAAGTTAATTTACTTAGAATTTTTCACTAGCTCTTTGTGTAAGATCCTGTTTTACTAATTTTACGACATGGTTGACTTGAGTTATGCATATCTTTTATGTTTTTATCTTTATTTTTTAAATGATTTGGGCACCGCTTTTAACTGTTAGTAATGTGTGTGGTCTAGAAGTTATATGACGCTGAAATCAAACAACCCCAAGCATCTCACTTGTTTCAAAACGACTCCAAATACGCTAATAGCTTACAAAACTACATTATTATAAAATAGGCCACTTGCTACCGTAACACTTAACATATCCGTTGTGTCGGGCGAGAGTGTAATCGAGAAAAGGGAAAATGATTAAACAAATAAAAGATAATAATATTACATCATGAGCCAATTTATTATATCATTAAGTTACATTGTTTTCAAGAACTGTCCTGTATTTCTTATTCTTGTGCCTATATTGATTGTTGTTCTAATAGAGAAGTTTGTTGTTAATTTTTATGATACTTTTGGGCAATCTCTTACTTGTGTCCCTCCAACTAATTAGATCATTAACTAAACATATTGGGGCCTTGTCTTGCTTGTCATACAAAGTTGTGTTTGACTCTACTAATCAGGCAGTCATTACTTCAAAACTATGAAATTATTAAGAGTTGAACTATCAGATGTTAACATATTCACTATTTTAGGGAATAAGATTTCACAATAAAAATTTGAAGGAACAAAATCAAAGAATTGGAAAATTTGAGGGACAAAAAGTGTAATTAAGCCAAAAAAGTGTTTTCAAAATAATCCATTTTTATTAAAATGCTCTTGATATATAGTAAAAATAAAAACAACATTTGAATTTATTGCAATAACATAGTTTTAAAGACATGATAGTAAAAAAGTAAATAGTTTTCATATAAACTTAAGACTATAACATAATCTTTTTATTATTTTCAAAGTAAGTCAACCACAAATTTGAAAAAAACATAATTTATTATATTTTCATAACCTCAGTGCCTCTTTAAACTTTGTAACTATGTCTCTAATCATTTGTGGACCCTTGATGCTAGTCCCATAAGCTAACTCATCTAAACTTTTCCTTTTCGACAAAAAGTAATGTATACATCCAATCTAGTAACCCCTTCCAACCAAAAAGATATTTATATAATTAGTAAACCCCTGTTTTTAAATCTTATCTTATACCTTTATGAGTTTCTTTTTATGTCATTATAATATAATGCTTTTACAATAACATTGATGATAGTTTATGTTATAATTTAATCCACTCATTTCATATGATTTAGAATATTGTTCATTATTTTTGTAATCTATCGTTTTCCAATCTAATATAATCAAATTCTATTTTTTTAATGTTGATGAACTTTTTAAAAAGCATCGTTTCAATGTTATTATCAATTTCATAATATGGCAATCTCAGTGGTTTATATTTTTCTATTATATATTTATTTTTGATTAACAATGTCTTGTTTGTTCTTCATCATCTTTAAATATTTTTTATATAATATCATTATAATTAATAATCTTTCAAAACATATTGTTATACCATATAAAGATACAATAGAATCATATAAATATTTGAAAGTTGCAGCTAGTTTTTGTTATTCTTGATCAAAATTAATGTGATACTTATTTATTATTGACATGTTATTTGATTAATGTTACTCTTATCTTTGCTTCATAAAGATTATCCATTTAAGTTTAACAAATTCTTATCAAGATGGTGGAGTTGTTTTGTTGCCAAAAATATTTTTACTATGTATAGCAGCAAACTGTGTATCTATTAAAAAAAAAACTTCGTAGAGTCCTGTAAATTTGATGATAAAAAAAGGTTTCCGCAGCTGGGATTCGAACTCAGAATTCATCATCAGAATTTACCTGGTGTGCTACTGCGGACATTTGGATATAGATTGCTGGATAAATGTTATATATAAACGACATCTCTGATCTCGTCCTTTGCTACTTTCTGATCTCTCTTATCGGCTTTACGTTACATATCTACTAGTTTAATAAAATGTCACCACAAACCATTATTTTTTATTTACATGAAATTTCTTCTACATATTTGTATATAAAAGACAATACTAGTTGCCTTTGTCTGACCTTACTTTCAATCCTATTTTTTTACTTCGTATTATCATTTTTTTTCTTTCTAATGAAGACAAAAAGACAACTAATGGTAGGAATCAAAACACACCCTCATTTGATTGGAAAAGAAACTTGAAAACCATGTAGGAAGAAAAGAGGATGAAAAAATGGCTAATAAGAAAGTTGTTAGTTCTAGTGCTTCCATAAAAATGAACGAAGAAAACCAAATGAAAATAAAAATTTCAAATGTAGAAGACGAAGAAAGTTATGTTTTAAAAAGAACAAAAAATCTCAATGCAACTGAAAAGAAGATAAGAAATAAATTACGTGTTCACAAACTAAATCGCATACCATAATCCCCCTTCAATTTCCAATACTTCTGACTCAATAAAAGGAAACAACCGAAAAAGGAACCTTAGAGTGGAAAAATTGTGTTTGATTTAAAAGACTGTATAATAATAAGGGGAAGCTAAAAGGAAGAAACTGATGACCTAATAAAAGAGTTTTAGGAAACTAATCACCATAATGAAATGAAAAGAAAAAGTGATTTTTAGGGAATACTGCACAGAAAGCGGTCTAAAACATTAGAATTAGGACAGTAAAACAATGATAATGTAAATAAAGTTTGTCAAATCTCTTCAAAATATGATAAATTTTCATAACCAATAATATTTATAACCAAATCATTCACAAAAAGTTAATTTACTTAGAATTTTTCACTAGCTCTTTGTGTAAGATCCTGTTTTACTAATTTTACGACATGGTTGACTTGAGTTATGCATATCTTTTATGTTTTTATCTTTATTTTTTAAATGATTTGGGCACCGCTTTTAACTGTTAGTAATGTGTGTGGTCTAGAAGTTATATGACGCTGAAATCAAACAACCCCAAGCATCTCACTTGTTTCAAAACGACTCCAAATACGCTAATAGCTTACAAAACTACATTATTATAAAATAGGCCACTTGCTACCGTAACACTTAACATATCGGTGGTGTCAGGCGAGAGTGTAATCGAGAAAAAGGAAAATGATTAAACAAATAAAAGATAACAATATTACATCATGAGCCAATTTATTATATCATTAAGTTACATTGTTTTCAAGATATGTACTATATTTCTTATTCTTGTGCCTATAATGGTTGTTGTTCTAATAGAGAAGCTTGCTGTTAATTTTTATGATACTTTTGGGCAATCACTTACTTGTGTCCCTCTAACTAATTAGATCATTAACTAAACATATTGGGGCCTTGTCTTGCTTGTCATACAAAGTTGTGTTTGACTCTACTAATCAGGCAGTCATTACTTCAAAACTATGAAATTATTAAGAGTTGAACTATCAGATGTTAACATATTCACTATTTTAGGGAATAAGATTTCACAATAAAAATTTGGAGGAACAAAATCAAAGAATTGGAAAATTTGAGGGACAAAAAGTGTAATTAAGCCAAAAAAGTGTTTTCAAAATAATCCATTTTTATTAAAATGCTCTTGATATATAGTAAAAATAAAAACAACATTTGAATTTATTGCAATAACATAGTTTTAAAGACATGATAGTAAAAAAGTAAATAGTTTTCATATAAACTTAAGACTATAACATAATCTTTTTATTATTTTCAAAGTAAGTCAACCACAAATTTGAAAAAAACATAATTTATTATATTTTCATAACCTCAGTGCCTCTTTAAACTTTGTAACTATGTCTTTAATCATTTGTGGACCCTTGATGCTAGTCCCATAAGCTAACTCATCTAAACTTTTCCTTTTCGACAAAAAGTAATGTATACATCCAATCTAGTAACCCCTTCCAACCAAAAAGATATTTATATAATTAGTAAACCCCTGTTTTTAAATCTTATCTTATACCTTTATGAGTTTCTTTTTATGTCATTATAATATAATGCTTTTACAATAACATTGATGATAGTTTATGTTATAATTTAATCCACTCATTTCATATGATTTAGAATATTGTTCATTATTTTTGTAATCTATCGTTTTCCAATCTAATATAATGAAATTCTATTTTTTTTAATGTTGATGAACTTTTTAAAAAGCATCGTTTCAAAGTTATTATCAATTTCATAATATGGCAATCTCAGTGGTTTATATTTTTCTATTATATATTTATTTTTGATTAACAATGTCTTGTTTGTTCTTCATTATCTTTAAATATTTTTTATATAATATCATTATAATTAATAATCTTTCAAAACATATTGTTATACCATATAAAGATACAATAGAATCATATAAATATTTGAAAGTTGCAGCTAGTTTTTGTTATTCTTGATCAAAATTAATGTGATATTTATTTATTATTGACATGTTATTTGATTAATGTTACTCTTATCTTTGCTTCATAAAGATTATCCATTTAAGTTTAACAAATTCTTATCAAGATGGTGGAGTTGTTTTGTTGCCAAAAATATTTTTACTATGTATAGCAGCAAACTGTGTATCTATTAAAAAAAAAACTTCGTAGAGTCCTGTAAATTTGATGATAAAAAAAGGTTTCCGCAGCCGGGATTCGAACTCGGAATTCATCATCAGAATTTACCTGGTGTGCTACTGCATACATTTGGATATAGATTGCTGGATAAATGTTATATATAAACGACATCTCTGATCCCGTCCTTTGCTACTTTCTGATCTCTCTTATCGGCTTTACGTTACATATCTACTAGTTTAATAAAATGTCACCACAAACCATTATTTTTTATTTACATGAAATTTCTTCTACATATTTGTATATAAAAGACAATACTAGTTGCCTTTGTCTGACCTTACTTTCGATCCTATTTTTTTACTTCGTATTATCATTTTTTTTTCTTCCTAATGAAGACAAAAAGACAACTAATGGTAGGAAGCAAAACACACCCTCATTTGATTGGAAAAGAAACTTGAAAACCATGTAGGAAGAAAAGAGGATGAAAAAATGGCTAATAAGAAAGTTTTTAGTTCTAGTGCTTACATAAAAATGAACGAAGAAAACCCAATGAAAATAAAAATTTCCAATGTAGAAGACGAAGAAAGTTATGTTTTAAAAAGAACAAAAAATCTCAATGCAACTGAAAAGAAGATAAGAAATAAATTACGTGTTCACAAACTAAATCGCATACCATAATCCCCCTTCAATTTCCAATACTTCTGACTCAATAAAAGGAAACAACCGAAAAAGGAACCTTAGAGTGGAAAAATTGTGTTTGATTTAAAAGACTGTATAATAATAAGGGGAAGCTAAAAGGAAGAAACTGATGACCTAATAAAAGAGTTTTAGGAAACTAATCACCATAATGAAATGAAAAGAAAAAGTGATTTTTAGGGAATACTGCACAGAAAACGGTCTAAAACATTAGAATTAGGACAGTAAAACAATGATAATGAAAATAAAGTTTGTCAAGTCTCTTCAAAATATGATAAATTTTCATAACCAATAATATTTATAACCAAATCATTCCCATAAAATTAATTTACTTAGAATTTTTCACTAGTTCTTTGTGTAAGATCCTATTTTACTAATTTTATGACATGGTTGACTTGTGCTATGCATGTCTTTTGTGTTTTTATCTTCTTTAAATGATTTCGGCATAGCTTTTAACTGTTAGTCATGTGTGTGGTTGAGAAGTCATATGACACCGAAATCAAACAACCCCAAGCATCTCAATAGTGTCAAAACGACTCCAAATACGCTAATAGCTTACAAAACTACATTATTATAAAATAGGCCACTTGCTACCGTAACACTTAATATATCGGTGGTGTCGGGCGAGAGTGTAATCGAGAAAAAGGAAAATGATTAAACAAATAAAGGATAACAATATTACATCATGAGCCAATTTATTATATCATTAAGTTACATTGTTTTCAAGATATGTACTATATTTCTTATTCTTGTGCCTATAATGGTTGTTGTTCTAATAGAGAAGCTTGCTGTTAATTTTTATGATACTTTTGGGCAATCTCTTACTTGTGCCCCTCCAACTAATTAGATCATTAACTAAACATATTGGGGCCTTGTCTTGCTTGTCATATAAAGTTGTGGTTGACTCTACTAATCAGGCAGTCATTACTTCAAAACTATGAAATTATTAAGAGTTGAACTACCAAATGTTAACAGATTCACTATTTAAGGAATAAGATTTCACAATTAAAATTTGGAGGAACAAAATCAAAGAATTGGCAAATTTGAGGGACAAAAAGTGTAATTAAGCCAAAAAAGTGTTTTCAAAATAATCTATTTTTATTAAAATGCTCTTGATATATAGTAAAAATCAAAACAACATTTGAATTTATTGCAATAACATAGTTTTAAAGACATGATAGTAAAAAAGTAAATAGTTTTCATATAAACTTAATACTATAACATAATGTTTTTATTATTTTCAAAGTAAGTCAACCACAAATTTGAAAAAAAAATAATTTATTATATTTGTATAACCTCAGTGCCTCTTTAAACTTTGTAACTATGTCTTTAATTGTTTGTGGACCCTTGATGCTAGTCCCATGAGCTAACTCATCTAAACTTTTCCATTTCAACAAAAAGTAATGTATGCATCCAATCTAGTAACCCCTTCCATCCGAAAAGATATTTATATAATTATGAAACCCCTCTTTTTAAATCTTATCTTATACCTTTATGAGTTTCTTTTTATGTCATTACAAGATTATGCTTTTATAGTAACATTTAAGATAGTTTATGTTATAATTTAATCCACTCATTTCATATTATTTACAATATTGTTCATTATTTTTGTAATCTTTTGTTTGCCAATCAAATATAATCAATTTTATTTTTTATTGTTGATGAACTTTTTAAAAAACATCGTTTCAATGTTATTATCAATTTCATAACATGGGAATCTCAGTGGTTTATATTATTCTATTATATATTTATTTTAGTTTAACAATGTCTTGTTTGTTCTTCATCATCTTTAAATACTTTTTATATAATATCATTATAATTAATAATCTTTCAAAACATATTTTTATATCATATAAAGATACAATAGAATCATATAAATATTTGAAAGTTCTATGCTAGTTTTTGTTATTCTTGATCAAAATTAATGTCATATTTATTTATTATTGAAATGTTATTTGATTAATGTTACTCTTATCCTTGCTTCATAAAGATTATCTAATTAAGTTTAACAAATTCTTATCAAGATGGTGGAGTTGATCTCTTGCCGAAAATATTTTTACTATGTATAACAGCAAATTGTGTATTTATTAAAAAAAACTTCGTAGAGCCCTGTAAATTTGATGATAAAAAAGGTTTCCGCAGCCGGGATTCGAACTCAGAATTCATCATCAGAATTTACCTAGTGTGCTACTGCAGACATTTGGATATAGATTGCTGGATAAATGTTATATATAAACGACATCTCTGATCCCGTCCTTTACTACTTGCTGATCTCTCTTATCGGTTTTACGTTACATATCTACTAGTTTAATAAAATGTCACCGTAAACCATTATTTTTTATTTACTTAAAATTTCTTCTACATATTTGTATATATAAGACAATACTAGTCGCCTTTGTCTGACCTTACTTTCCATCCTATTTTTTTACTTTGTATCATTTTCGTTTTCCATTCTAATAATGACAAAGAGATAACTAATGGTAGGAAGCAAAACACACCCTCATTTGATAGGAAAAGAAACTTGAAAACCATGTAGGAAAAAAGAGGATGAAAAAATGGCTAATAAGAAAGTTTTTAACTCTAGTGCTTCCATAAAAATGAACACAGAAAACCCAATGAAAATAAAAATTTCAAATGTAGAAGACGAAGAAAGTTATGTTTTAAAAAAAACAAAAAATATCAATGCTATTGAAAAGAAGATAAGAAATAAATTTTGTGTTCACAAACTAAATTGCATACCATTATCCCCCTTCAATTTCCAATACTTCTGACTCAATAAAATGAAAGAATCGAAAAAGGAAATTTAGAGTGTAAAAATTGCGTTTGATTTAAAAGAATGTATAAAAATTAGGGGAAGCTAAAAAGAAGAAATTGATGACTAAATAAAAGAGTATTAGGAAACTAATCACCATAATAAAATGAAAAGAAAAAGTGATTTATTAGGGAATACTACATAGAAAATGGTCTGAAACATTAGAATTAGGACAGTAAAATAATGATAATGTAAAAAAAGTTTGTCAAGTCTCCTTAAAATATGATAAATTTTCATAACCAATCATATTTATACCAAATCATTCACATAAAATTAATTTACTTAGAATTTTTCACTAGTTCTTTGTGTAAGATCCTATTTTACTAACTTTATGACATGGTTGACTGCTGCTATGCATATCTTTTGTGTTTTTATCTTTATTTTTTAAGTGATTTAGGCACTGCTTTTAACTGTTAGTAATGTGGTGGTCCAGAAGTCATATGACACTGAAATCAAACAACCCCAAGCATCTCAATTGTTTCAAAACGACTCCAAATACGCTACTAGCTTACAAAACTACATTATTATAAAATGGGCCACTTGCTATCGTAACACTTAACATATCGATGGTGTCAGGCGAGAGTGTAACTGAGAAAAGGGCAAATGATTAAACAAATAAAAGATAATAATATTACATCATGAGCTAATTTATTATATCATTAAACCCCATGGTTTTCAAGAACTGTGCTATATTTCTTATTCTCGTGCCTATAATGGTTGTTGTTCTAATAGAGAAGCTTGCTGTTAATTTTTATGATACTTTTAGGCAATCTCTTACTTGTGTCCCTCCAACTAATTAGATCATTAACTAAACATATTGGGGCCTTGTCTTGCTTGTCATACAATGTTGTGCTTGACTCTACTAATCAGGCAGTCATTACTTCAAAACTATGAAATTATTAAGAGTTGAACTACCAAATGTTAACAGATTCACTATTTTACGAAATAAGATTTCACAATTAAAATTTGGAGGAACAAAATTGAAGAATTGGCAAATTTGAGGGACAAAAAGTGTAATTAAGCCAAAAAAGTGTTTTCAAAATAATCTATTTTTATTAAAATGCTCCTGATATATAGTAAAAATCAAAACAACATTTGAATTTATTGGAATAACATAATTTTCAAGACATGATAGTAAAAAAGTAAACAGTTTTTATATAAACTTAAGACTATAACCTAATATTTTTATTATTTTCAAAGTAAGTCAACCACAAATTTTAAAAAAAAAATTTATTATATTTTCATAACCTCAGTGCCTCTTTAAACTTTGTAACTACGTCTTTAATCGTTTCTGGACCCTTGATGCTAGTCCCATGAGCTAACTCATCTAAACTTTTCCATTTCAACAAAAAGTAATGTATGCTTCCAATCTAGTAACCCCTTCCATCCGAAAAGATATTTATATAATTAGTAAACCCCTCTTTTTAAATCTTATCTTATACCTTTATGAGTTTCTTTTTATGTCATTACAATATTATGCTTTTTACAGTGACATTTAAGATAGTTTATGTTATAATTTAATACTCTTATTTCATATGATTTACAATATTGTTCATTATTTTTGTAATCTTTTGTTTACCAATCTAATATAATCAATTTCTATTTTTTTATTGTTGATGAACTTTTTAAAAAGCATTGTTTCAATGTTATTATCAATTTCATAACACGGCAATCTCAGTGGTTTATATTATTCTATTATATATTTATTTTAATTTAACAATGTCTTGTTTGTTCTTCATACAATAGAATCATATAAATATTTGAAAGTTCTATGCTAGTTTTTGTTATTCTTGATCAAAATTAATGTCATATTTATTTACTATTGAAATGTTATTTGATTAATGTTACTCTTATCCTTGCTTCATAAAGATTATCCAAATAAGTTTAAATATTTCTTATCAAGATGGTGGAGTTGATCTGTTTCCAAAAATATTTTTACTATGTATAGTAGCAAACTGTGTATCTATTAAAAAAACCTCGTAGAGCCCTGTAAATTTGATGATAAAAAAGGTTTCCGCAGCCGGGATTCGAACCCAGAATTCATCATCAGAATTTACCTACTGTGCTACTGCAGACATTTGGATATACATTGCTGGATAAATGTTATATATAAACGACATATCTGATCCCGTCCTTTGCTACTTTCTGATCTCTCTTATCGACTTTACGTTACATATCTACTAGTTTAATAAAATGTCACCATAAACCATTATTTTTTATTTACATCAAATTTCTTCTACATATTTGTATATATAAGACAATACTGGTTGCCTTTGTCTGACCTTACTTTCTATCCTATTTTTTTACTTTGTATCATTTTTGTTTTCCTTTCTAATGAAGTCAAAAAGACAACTAAAGGTAGGAAGCAAAACAGACTCTCATTTGATAGGAAAAGAAACTTGAAAACCATGTAGGAAGAAAAGAGTATGAAAAAATGGCTAATAAGAAAGTTTTTAACTCTGGTGCTTCCATAAAAATGAACGAAGAAAACCCAATGAAAATAAAAATTTCAAATGTAGAAGACGAAGAAATTTATGTTTTAAAAAAACAAAAAATCTTAATGCAGCTGAAAAGAAGATAAGAAATAACTTACATGTTCACAAACTAAATCGCATACCATTATCCCCCTTCAATTTCCAATACTTCTAACTCAATAAAAGGAAACAACCGAAAAAGGAAACTTAGAGTGGAAAAATTGTGTTTGATTTAAAAGAATGTTTAAACATAAGAGGAAGCTAAAAGGAAGAAACTGATGACCTAATAAAAGAGTATTAGGAAACTAATCACCATAATGAAATGAAAAGAGAAAGTGATTTATTAGGGAATACTGCATAGAAAACGGTCTAAAACATTAGAATTAGGACAGTAAAACAATGATAATGAAAATAAAGTTTGTCAAGTCTCTTCAAAATATGATAAATTTTCATAACCAATAATATTTATCACCAAATTATTCACATAAAATTAATTTACTTAGAATTTTTCACTAGTTCTTTGTGTAAGATCCTATTTTACTAATTTTACGACATGGTTGACTTGCGCTATGCATGTCTTTTGTGTTTTTATCTTCTTTAAATGATTTTGGCATAGCTTTTAACTATTAGTCATGTATGTGGACCAGAAGTCATATGACACCGAAATCAAACAACCCCAAGCATCTCAATAGTGTCAAAACGACTCTAAATACGCTAATAGCTTACAAAACTACATTATTATAAAATGGGCCACATGCTACCGTAACACTTAAAATATCAGTGGTGTCGGGCGAGAGTGTAACCGAGAAAAGGGAAAATGATTAAACAAATAAAAGATAACAATATTACATCATGAGCCAATTTATTTTATCATTAAGTTACATTGTTTTCAAGATATGTACTATATTTCTTATTCTCGTGCCTATAATGGTTGTTGTTCTAATAGAGAAGCTTGCTGTTAATTTTTATGATACTTTTGGGCAATCTCTTATTTGTGTCCCTCCAACTAATTAGATCATTAACTAAACATATTGGGGCTTGTCTTGCTTGTCATACAAAGTTATGGTTGACTATACTAATCAGGCAGTCATTAATTCAAAACTATGAAATTATTAAGAGTTGAACTACCAAATGTTAATAGATTCACTATTTTAGGGAATAAGATTTCACAATTAAAATTTGGAGGAACAAAATCAAAGAATTTACAAATTTGAGGGACAAAAAGTTTAATTAAGCCAAAAAACTGTTTTCAAAATAATCTATTTTTATTAAATTGCTCTTGATATATAGTAAAAATAAAAATAACATTTGAATTTATTGCAATAACATAGTTTTAAAGACATGATAGTTAAAAAGTAAACAGTTTTCAACTAAGCTTAAGACAATAACATAATCTTTTTATTATTTTCAAAGTAAGCAACCACAAATTTGAAAAAAAAATAATTTATTATATTTTCATAACCTCAGTGCCTCTTTAAACTTTGTAACTATGTGTTTAATCGTTTGTGGACCCTTGATGCTAGTCCCATGAGCTAACTCATCTAAACTTTTCCATTTCAACAAAAAGTAATGTATACATCCAATCTAGTAACCCCTTCCATCCGAAAAGATATTTATATAATCAGTAAACCCCTCTATTTAAATCTTATCTTATGCCTTTATGAGTTTCGTTTTATGTCATTACAATATTATGCTTTTACAGTAACATTTAAGATAGTTTATGTTATAATTTAATCCACTCATTTCATATGATTTACAATATTGTTCATTATTTTTGTAATCTTTTGTTTGCCAATCTAATGTAATCAATTTCTATTTTTTATTGTGGATGAACTTTTTAAAGAGCATCGTTTCAATCAATTTCATAACATGGCAATCTCAGTGGTTTATATTATTCTATTATATATTTATTTTAGTTTAACAATGTCTTGTTTGTTCTTCATCATCTTTAAATATTTTTTATATAATATCATTATAATTAATAATCTTTCAAAACATATTGTTATACCATATAAAGATACAACAGAATCATATAAATATTTGAAAGTTCTATGCTAGTTTTTGTTATTCTTGATCAAAATTAATGTCATATTTATTTATTATTGAAATGTTATTTGATTAATGTTACTTTTATCCTTGCTTCATAAAGATTATCCAATTAAGTTTAACAAATTCTTATCAAGATGGTGGAGTTAATTTGTTGCCAAAAATATTTTTACTATGTATAGTAGCAAACTGTGTATCTATTAAAAAAAACTTCGTACAGCCCTGTAAATTTGATGATAAAAAAGGTTTCCGCAGCCGGGATTCGAACTCGGAATTCATCATCAGAATTTACCTGGTGTGCTACTGCGGACATTTGGATATAGATTGCTGGATAAATGTTATATATAAACGACATCTTTGATCCCGTCCTTTGCTACTTTCTGATCTCTCTTATCGGCTTTACGTTACATATCTACTAGTTTAATAAAATGTCACCATAAACCATTATTTTTTATTTACATGAAATTTCTTCTACATATTTGTATATATAAGACAATACTAGTTCCCTTTGTCTGACCTTACTTTCCATCCTATTTTTTTACTTTGTATGATTTTTGTTTTCCTTTCTAATGAAGACAAAAAGACAACTAATGGTAGGAAGCAAAACACACCCTCATTTGATAGGAAAAGAAACTTGAAAACCATGTAGGAAGAAAAGAGGATGAAAAAATGGCTAATAAGAAAGTTTTTAACTCTAGTGCTTCCATAAAAATGAACGAAGGAAACCTATTAAAAATAAAAATTTCAAATATAGAAGATGAAGAAAAGTATGTTTAAAAAAAAAACAAAAAATCTCAATGCAACTGAAAAGAAGATAAGAAATAAATTACGTGTTCACAAACTAAATCACATACCATTATCCCCCTTCAATTTCCAATACTTCAGACTCAATAAAAGGAAACAACCGAAAAAGGATACTTAGAGTGGAAAAGTTGTGTTTGATTTAAAAGAATGTATAAAAATAAGGGGAAGCTAAAAGGAAGAAACTGATGACCAAATAAAACATTATTAGGAAACTAATCACCATAATGAAATGAAAAGAGAAAGTGATTTATTAGGGAATACTGCATAGAAAGCGGTCTAAAACATTAGAATTAGGACAGTAAAACAATGATAATGTAAATAAAGTTTGTCAAATCTCTTCAAAATATGATAAATTTTCATAACCAATAATATTTATAACCAAATCATTCACATAAAATTAATTTACTTAGAATTTTTCACTAGTTCTTTGTGTAAGATCCTGTTTTACTAATTTTACGACATGGTTGACTTGAGTTATGCATATCTTTTATGTTTTTATCTTTATTTTTTAAATGATTTGGGCACCGCTTTTAACTGTTAGTAATGTGTGTGGTCTAGAAGTCATATGACGCTGAAATCAAACAACCCCAAGCATCTCACTTGTTTCAAAACGACTCCAAATACGCTAATAGCTTACAAAACTACATTATTATAAAATAGGCCACTTGCTACCGTAACACTTAACATATCGGTGGTGTCGGGCGGGAGTGTAATCGAGAAAAAGGAAAATGATTAAACAAATAAAAGATAACAATATTACATCATGAGCCAATTTATTATATCATTAAGTTACATTGTTTTCAAGATATGTACTATATTTCTTATTCTTGTGCCTATAATGGTTGTTGTTCTAATAGAGAAGCTTGCTGTTAATTTTTATGATACTTTTGGGCAATCACTTACCTGTGTCCCTCCAACTAATTAGATCATTAACTAAACATATTGGGGCCTTGTCTTGCTTGTCATACAAAGTTGTGTTTGACTCTACTAATCAGGCAGTCATTACTTCAAAACTATGAAATTATTAAGAGTTGAACTATCAGATGTTAACATATTCACTATTTTAGGGAATAAGATTTCACAATAAAAATTTGGAGGAACAAAATCAAAGAATTGGAAAATTTGAGGGACAAAAAGTGTAATTAAGCCAAAAAAGTGTTTTCAAAATAATCCATTTTTATTAAAATGCTCTTGATATATAGTAAAAATAAAAACAACATTTGAATTTATTGCAATAACATAGTTTTAAAGACATGATAGTAAAAAAGTAAATAGTTTTCATATAAGCTTAAGACTATAACATAATCTTTTTATTATTTTCAAAGTAAGTCAACCACAAATTTGAAAAAAACATAATTTATTATATTTTTATAACCTCAGTGCCTCTTTAAACTTTGTAACTATGTCTTTAATCATTTGTGGACCCTTGATGCTAGTCCCATAAGCTAACTCATCTAAACTTTTCCTTTTCGACAAAAAGTAATGTATACATCCAATCTAGTAACCCCTTCCAACCAAAAAGATATTTATATAATTAGTAAACCCCTGTTTTTAAATCTTATCTTATACCTTTATGAGTTTCTTTTTATGTCATTATAATATAATGCTTTTACAATAACATTGATGATAGTTTATGTTATAATTTAATCCACTCATTTCATATGATTTAGAATATTGTTCATTATTTTTGTAATCTATCGTTTTCCAATCTAATATAATCAAATTTTATTTTTCTTAATGTTGATGAACTTTTTAAAAAGCATCGTTTCAATGTTATTATCAATTTCATAATATGGCAATCTCAGTGGTTTATATTTTTCTATTATATATTTATTTTTGATTAACAATGTCTTGTTTGTTCTTCATCATCTTTAAATATTTTTTATATAATATCATTATAATTAATAATCTTTCAAAACATATTGTTATACCATATAAAGATACAATAGAATCATATAAATATTTGAAAGTTGCAGCTAGTTTTTGTTAATCTTGATCAAAATTAATGTCATATTTATTTATTATTGACATGTTATTTGATTAATGTTACTCTTATCTTTGCTTCATAAAGATTATCCATTTAAGTTTAACAAATTCTTATCAAGATGGTGGAGTTGTTTTGTTGCCAAAAATATTTTTACTATGTATAGCAGCAAACTGTGTATCTATTAAAAAAAAAACTTCGTAGAGTCCTGTAAATTTGATGATAAAAAAAGGTTTCCGCAGCCGGGATTCGAACTCGGAATTCATCATCAGAATTTACCTGGTGTGCTACTGCGGACATTTGAATATAGATTGATGGATAAATGTTATATATAAACGACATCTCTGATCCCGTCCTTTGCTACTTTCTGATCTCTCTTGTCGGCTTTACGTTATATATCTACTAGTTTAATAAAATGTCACCACAAACCATTATTTTTTATTTACATGAAATTTCTTCTACATATTTGTATATAAAAGACAATACTAGTTGCCTTTGTCTGACCTTACTTTCGATCCTATTTTTTTACTTCGTATTATCATTTTTTTTCTTTCTAATGAAGACAAAAAGACAACTAATGGTAGGAAGCAAAACACACCCTCATTTGATTGGAAAAGAAACTTGAAAACCATGTAGGAAGAAAAGAGGATGAAAAAATGGCTAATAAGAAAGTTTTTAGTTCTAGTGCTTACATAAAATTGAACGAAGAAAACCCAATGAAAATAAAAATTTCAAATGTAGAAGACGAAGAAAGTTATGTTTTAAAAAGAACAAAAAATCTCAATGCAACTGAAAAGAAGATAAGAAATAAATTACGTGTTCACAAACTAAATCGCATACCATAATCCCCCTTCAATTTCCAATACTTCTGACTCAATAAAAGGAAACAACCGAAAAAGGAACCTTAGAGTGGAAAAATTGTGTTTGATTTAAAAGACTGTATAATAATAAGGGGAAGCTAAAAGGAAGAAACTGATGACCTAATAAAAGAGTTTTAGGAAACTAATCACCATAATGAAATGAAAATAAAAAGTGATTTTTAGGGAATACTGCACAGAAAACGGTCTAAAACATTAGAATTAGGACAGTAAAACAATGATAATGAAAATAAAGTTTGTCAAGTCTCTTCAAAATATGATAAATTTTCATAACCAATAATATTTATAACGAAATCATTCCCATAAAATTAATTTACTTAGAATTTTTCACTAGTTCTTTGTGTAAGATCCTATTTTACTAATTTTATGACATGGTTGACTTGTGCTATGCATATCTTTTGTGTTTTTATCTTCTTTAAATGATTTTGGCATAGCTTTTAACTGTTAGTCATGTGTGTGGTTGAGAAGTCATATGACACAAATCAAACAACCCCAAGCATCTCAATAGTGTCAAAACGACTCCAAATACGCTAATAGCTTACAAAACTACATTATTATAAAATAGGCCACTTGCTACCATAACACTTAACATATCGGTGGTGTCGGGCGAGAGTGTAATCTAGAAAAAGGAAAATGATTAAACAAATAAAAGATAACAATATTACATCATGAGCCAATTTATTATATCATTAAGTTACATTGTTTTCAAGATATGTACTATATTTCTTATTCTTGTGCCTATAATGGTTGTTGTTCTAATAGAGAAGCTTGCTGTTAATTTTTATGATAATTTTGGGCAATCACTTACTTGTGCCCCTCCAACTAATTAGATCATTAACTAAACATATTGGGGACTTGTCTTGCTTGTCATACAAAGTTGTGGTTGACTCTACTAATCAGGCAGTCATTACTTCAAAACTATGAAATTATTAAGAGTTGAACTACCAAATGTTAACAGATTCACTATTTAAGGAATAAGATTTCACAATTAAAATTTGGAGGAACAAAATCAAAGAATTGGCAAATTTGGGGGACAAAAAGTGTAATTAAGCCAAAAAAGTGTTTTCAAAATAATCTATTTTTATTAAAATGCTCTTGATATATAGTAAAAATCAAAACAACATTTGAATTTATTGCAATAACATAGTTTTAAAGACATGATAGTAAAAAAGTAAATAGTTTTCATATAAACTTAATACTATAACATAATGTTTTTATTACTTTCAAAGTAAGTCCACCACAAATTTGAAAAAAAAATAATTTATTATATTTGCATAACCTCAGTGCCTCTTTAAACTTTGTAACTATGTCTTTAATTGTTTATGGACCCTTGATGCTAGTCCCATGAGCTAACTCATCTAAACTTTTCCATTTCAACAAAAAGTAATGTATGCATCCAATCTAGTAACCCCTTCCATCCGAAAAGATATTTATATAATTATGAAACCCCTCTTTTTAAATCTTATCTTATACCTTTATGAGTTTCTTTTTATGTCATTACAAGATTATGCTTTTATAGTAACATTTAAGATAGTTTATGTTATAATTTAATCCACTCATTTCATATGATTTACAATATTGTTCATTATTTTTGTAATCTTTTGTTTGCCAATCAAATATAATCAATTTTATTTTTTATTGTTGATGAACTTTTTAAAAAACATCGTTTCAATGTTATTATCAATTTCATAACATGGGAATCTCAGTGGTTTATATTATTCTATTATATATTTATTTTAGTTTAACAATGTCTTGTTTGTTCTTCATCATCTTTAAATACTTTTTATATAATATCATTATAATTAATAATCTTTCTAAACATATTTTTATATCATATAAAGATACAATAGAATCATATAAATATTTGAAAGTTCTATGCTAGTTTTTGTTATTCTTGATCAAAATTAATGTCATATTTATTTATTATTGAAATGTTATTTGATTAATGTTACTCTTATCCTTGCTTCATAAAGATTATCTAATTAAGTTTAACAAATTCTTATCAAGATGGTGGAGTTGATCTCTTGCCGAAAATATTTTTACTATGTATAACAGCAAATTGTGTATTTATTAAAAAAACTTCGTAGAGCCCTGTAAATTTAATGATAAAAAAGGTTTCCGCAGCCGGGATTCGAACTCGGAATTCATCATCAGAATTTACCTAGTGTGCTACTGCAGACATTTGGATATAGATTGCTGGATAAATGTTATATATAAACGACATCTCTGATCCCGTCCTTTACTACTTGCTGATCTCTCTTATCGGTTTTACGTTACATATCTACTAGTTTAATAAAATGTCACCGTAAACCATTATTTTTTATTTACTTGAAATTTCTTCTACATATTTGTATATATAAGACAATACTAGTCGCCTTTGTCTGACCTTACTTTCCATCCTATTTTTTTACTTTGTATCATTTTCGTTTTCCATTCTAATAATGACAAAAAGATAACTAATGGTAGGAAGCAAAACACACCCTCATTTGATAGGAAAAGAAACTTGAAAACCATGTAGGAAAAAAGAGGATGAAAAAATGGCTAATAAGAAAGTTTTTAACTCTAGTGCTTCCATAAAAATGAACACAGAAAACCCAATGAAAATAAAAATTTCAAATGTAGAAGACGAAGAAAGTTATGTTTTAAAAAAAACAAAAAATCTCAATGCTATTGAAAAGAAGATAAGAAATAAATTTTGTGTTCACAAACTAAATTGCATACCATTATCCCCCTTCAATTTCCAATACTTCTGACTCAATAAAATGAAAGAATCGAAAAAGGGAATTTAGAGTGTAAAAATTGCGTTTGATTTAAAAGAATGTATAAAAATTAGGGGAAGCTAAAAAGAAGAAATTGATGACTAAATAAAAGAGTATTAGGAAACTAATCACCATAATAAAATGAAAAGAAAAAGTGATTTATTAGGGAATACTACATAGAAAACGGTCTGAAACATTAGAATTAGGACAGTAAAATAATGATAATGTAAAAAAAGTTTGTCAAGTCTCCTTAAAATATGATAAATTTTCATAACCAATCATATTTATACCAAATCATTCACATAAAATTAATTTACTTAGAATTTTTCACTAGTTCTTTGTGTAAGATCCTATTTTACTAACTTTATGACATGGTTGACTGCTGCTATGCATATCTTTTGTGTTTTTATCTTTATTTTTTAAGTGATTTAGGCACTGCTTTTAACTGTTAGTAATGTGGTGGTCCAGAAGTCATATGACACTGAAATCAAACAACCCCAAGCATCTCAATTGTTTCAAAACGACTCCAAATACGCTACTAGCTTACAAAACTACATTATTATAAAATGGGCCACTTGCTATCGTAACACTTAACATATCGATGGTGTCAGGCGAGAGTGTAACTGAGAAAAGGGCAAATGATTAAACAAATAAAAGATAACAATATTACATCATGAGCTAATTTATTATATCATTAAACCCCATGGTTTTCAAGAACTGTGCTATATTTCTTATTCTCGTGCCTATAATGGTTGTTGTTCTAATAGAGAAGCTTGCTGTTAATTTTTATGATACTTTTAGGCAATCTCTTACTTGTGTCCCTCCAACTAATTAGATCATTAACTAAACATATTGGGGCCTTGTCTTGCTTGTCATACAATGTTGTGCTTGACTCTACTAATCAGGCAGTCATTACTTCAAAACTATGAAATTATTAAGAGTTGAACTACCAAATGTTAACAGATTCACTATTTTACGAAATAAGATTTCACAATTAAAATTTGGAGGAACAAAATTGAAGAATTGGCAAATTTGAGGGACAAAAAGTGTAATTAAGCCAAAAAAGTGTTTTCAAAATAATCTATTTTTATTAAAATGCTCTTGATTTATAGTAAAAATCAAAACAACATTTGAATTTATTGGAATAACATAATTTTCAAGACATGATAGTAAAATAGTAAACAGTTTTTATATAAACTTAAGACTATAACCTAATATTTTTATTATTTTCAAAGTAAGTCAACCACAAATTTGAAAAAAAATAATTTATTATATTTTCATAACCTCAGTGCCTCTTTAAACTTTGTAACTACGTCTTTAATCATTTCTGGACCCTTGATGCTAGTCCCATGAGCTAACTTATCTAAACTTTTCCATTTCAACAAAAAGTAATGTATGCTTCCAATCTAGTAACCCCTTCCATCCGAAAAGATATTTATATAATTAGTAAACCCCTCTTTTTAAATCTTATCTTATACCTTTATGAGTTTCTTTTTATGTCATTACAATATTATGCTTTTACTGTAACATTTAAGATAGTTTATGTTATAATTTAATACTCTTATTTCATATGATTTACAATATTGTTCATTATTTTTGTAATCTTTTGTTTACCAATCTAATATAATCAATTTCTATTTTTTTATTGTTGATGAACTTTTTAAAAAGCATTGTTTCAATGTTATTATCAATTTCATAACACGGCAATCTCAGTGGTTTATATTATTCTATTATATATTTATTTTAATTTAACAATGTCTTGTTTGTTCTTCATACAATAGAATCATATAAATATTTGAAAGTTCTATGCTAGTTTTTGTTATTCTTGATCAAAATTAATGTCATATTTATTTACTATTGAAATGTTATTTGATTAATGTTACTCTTATCCTTGCTTCATAAAGATTATCCAAATAAGTTTAAATATTTCTTATCAAGATGGTGGAGTTGATCTGTTTCCAAAAATATTTTTACTATGTATAGTAGCAAACTGTGTATCTATTAAAAAAACCTCGTAGAGCCCTGTAAATTTGATGATAAAAAAGGTTTCCGAAGCTGGGATTCGAACCTGGAATTCATCATCAGAATTTACCTGTTGTGCTACTGCAACATTTGGATATACATTGCTGGATAAATGTTATATATAAACGACATATCTGATCCCGTCCTTTGCTACTTTCTGATCTCTCTTATCGACTTTACGTTACATATCTACTAGTTTAATAAAATGTCACCATAAACCATTATTTTTTATTTACATGAAATTTCTTCTACATATTTGTATATATAAGACAATACTGGTTGCCTTTGTCTGACCTTACTTTCTATCCTATTTTTTTACTTTGTATCATTTTTGTTTTCCTTTCTAATGAAGTCAAAAAGACAACTAAAGGTAGGAAGCAAAACACACTCTCATTTGATAGGAAAAGAAACTTGAAAACCATGTAGGAAGAAAAGAGTATGAAAAAATGGCTAATAAGAAAGTTTTTAACTCTAGTGCTTCCATAAAAATGAATGAAGAAAACCCAATGAAAATAAAAATTTCAAATGTAGAAGACGAAGAAATTTATGTTTTAAAAAAAACAAAAAATCTTAATGCAGCTGATAAAGAAGATAAGAAATAACTTACATGTTCACAAACTAAATCGCATACCATTATCCCCCTTCAATTTCCAATACTTCTAACTCAATAAAAGGAAACAACCGAAAAAGGAAACTTAGAGTGGAAAAATTGTGTTTGATTTAAAAGAATGTTTAAACATAAGGGGAAGCTAAAAGGAAGAAACTGATGACCTAATAAAAGAGTATTAGGAAACTAATCACCATAATGAAATGAAAAGAGAAAGTGATTTATTAGGGAATACTGCATAGAAAACGGTCTAAAACATTAGAATTAGGACAGTAAAACAATGATAATGAAAATAAAGTTTGTCAAGTCTCTTCAAAATATGATAAATTTTCATAACCAATAATATTTATAACGAAATCATTCCCATAAAATTAATTTACTTAGAATTTTTCACTAGTTCTTTGTGTAAGATCCTATTTTACTAATTTTATGACATGCTTGACTTGTGCTATGCATATCTTTTGTGTTTTTATCTTCTTGAAATGATTTTGGCATAGCTTTTAACTGTTAGTCATGTGTGTGGTTGAGAAGTCATATGACACCGAAATCAAACAACCCCAAGCATCTCAATAGTGTCAAAACGACTCCAAATACGCTAATAGCTTACAAAACTACATTATTATAAAATAGGCCACTTGCTACCGTAACACTTAACATATCGGTGGTGTCGGGCGAGAGTGTAATCGAGAAAAAGGAAAATGATTAAACAAATAAAAGATAACAATATTACATCATGAGCCAATTTATTATATCATTAAGTTACATTATTTTCAAGATATGTACTATATTTCTTATTCTTGTGCCTATAATGGTTGTTGTTCTAATAGAGAAGCTTGCTGTTAATTTTTATGATACTTTTGGGCAATCTCTTACTTGTGCCCCTCCAACTAATTAGATCATTAACTAAACATATTGGGGCCTTGTCTTGCTTGTCATACAAAGTTGTGGTTGACTCTACTAATCAGGCAGTCATTACTTCAAAACTATGAAATTATTAAGAGTTGAACTACCAAATGTTAACAGAGTCACTATTTAAGGAATAAGATTTCACAATTAAAATTTGGAGGAACAAAATCAAAGAATTGGCAAATTTGAGGGACAAAAAGTGTAATTAAGCCAAAAAAGTGTTTTCAAAATAATCTATTTTTATTAAGATGCTCTTGATATATAGTAAAAATCAAAACAACATTTGAATTTATTGCAATAACATAGTTTTAAAGACATGATAGTAAAAAAGTAAATAGTTTTCATATAAACTTAATACTATAACATAGTGTTTTTATTATTTTCAAAGTAAGTCCACCACAAATTTGAAAAAAAAATAATTTATTATATTTGCATAACCTCAGTGCCTCTTTAAACTTTGTAACTATGTCTTTAATTGTTTGTGGACCCTTGATGCTAGTCCCATGAGCTAACTCATCTAAACTTTTCCATTTCAACAAAAAGTAATGTATGCATCCAATCTAGTAACCCCTTCCATCCGAAAAGATATTTATATAATTATGAAACCCGTCTTTTTAAATCTTATCTTATACCTTTATGAGTTTTTTTTATGTCATTACAAGATTATGCTTTTATAGTAACATTTAAGATAGTTTATGTTATAATATAATCCACTCATTTCATATGATTTACAATATTGTTCATTATTTTTGTAATCTTTTGTTTGCCAATCAAATATAATCAATTTTATTTTTTATTGTTGATGAACTTTTTAAAAAACATCGTTTCAATGTTATTATCAATTTCATAACATGGGAATCTCAGTGGTTTATATTATTCTATTATATATTTATTTTAGTTTAACAATGTCTTGTTTGTTCTTCATCATCTTTAAATACTTTTTATATAATATCATTATAATTAATAATCTTTCAAAACATATTTTTATATCATATAAAGATACAATAGAATCATATAAATATTTGAAAGTTCTATGCTAGTTTTTGTTATTCTTGATCAAAATTAATGTCATATTTATTTATTATTGAAATGTTATTTGTTTAATGTTACTCTTATCCTTGCTTCATAAAGATTATCTAATTAAGTTTAACAAATTCTTATCAAGATGGTGGAGTTGATCTCTTGCCGAAAATATTTTTACTATGTATAACAGCAAATTGTGTATTTATTAAAAAAAACTTCGTAGAGCCCTGTAAATTTGATGATAAAAAAGGTTTCCGCAGCCGAGATTCGAACTCGGAATTCATCATCAGAATTTACCTAGTGTGCTACTGCAGACATTTGGATATAGATTGCTGGATAAATGTTATATATAAACAACATCTCTGATCCCGTCCTTTACTACTTGCTGATCTCTCTTATCGGTTTTACGTTACATATCTACTAGTTTAATAAAATGTCACCGTAAACCACTATATTTTATTTACTTGAAATTTCTTCTACATATTTGTATATATAAGACAATACTAGTTGCCTTTGTCTGACCTTACTTTCGATCCTATTTTTTTACTTCGTATCATTTTCGTTTTCCTTTCTAATGAAGACAAAAAGACAACTAATGGTAGGAAGCAAAACACACCCTCATTTGATAGGAAAAGAAACTTGAAAACCATGTAGGAAGAAAAGAGGATGAGAAAATGGCTAATAAGAAAGTTTTTAACTCTAGTGCTTCCATAAAAATGAACGAAGAAAACCCAATGAAAATAAAAATTTCAAATGTAGAAGACGAAGAAAGTTATGTTTTAAAAAATAACAAAAAATCTCAAAGCAACTGAAAAGAAGATAAGAAATAAATTACGTGTTCACAAACTAAATCGTATACCGTTATCCCCCTTCAATTTCCAATACTTCTGACTCAATAAAAGGAAACAACCGAAAAAGGAAACTTAGAGTGGAAAAATTGTGTTTGACATAAAAGACTGTATAAAAATAAAGGGAAGCTAAAAGGAAGAAACTGATGACCTAATAAAAGAGTATTAGGAAACTAATCACCATAATGAAATGAAAAGAGAAAGTGATTTATTAGGGAATACTGCATATAAACGGTCTAAAACATTAAAATTAGGACAGTAAAACAATCATAATGAAAATAAAGTTTGTCAAGTCTATGCAAAATATAATAAATTTTCATAACCAATAATATTTATAACCAAATCATTCACATAAAATTAATTTACTTAGAATTTTTCACTAGATCTTTGTGTAAGATCCTATTTTACTAATTTTACGACATGGTTGACTTGAGTTATGCATATATTTTATGTTTTTATCTTTATTTTCTAAATGATTTGGGCACCGCTTTTAACTGTTAGTAATGTGTGTGGTCTAGAAGTCATATGACACTGAAATCAAACAACCCCAAGCATCTCAATAGTTTCAAAACGACTCCAAATACGCTAATAGCTTACAAAACTACATTATTGTAAAATAGGCCACTTGCTACCGTAATACTCAACATATCGGGTGTCGGGTGAGAGTGTAACCGAGAAAAGGGCAAATGATTAAACAAATAAAAGATAACAATATTACACCATGAGCCATTTTATTATATCATTCAGTTACATTGTTTTCAAGAAGTGTCCTATATTTCTTATTCTCGTGCCTATAATGATTGTTGTTCTAATAGAGAAGTTTGCTGTTAATTTTTATGATACTTTTGGGTAATCTCTTACTTGTGTCCCTCCAACTAATTAGATCATTAACTAAATATATTTGGGCCTTGTCTTGCTTGTCATACAAAGTTGTGTTTGACTCTTCTAATAAGGCAGTCATTACTTTAAAACTATGAAATTATTAAGAGTTGAACTATCAAATGTTAACAGATTCACTATTTTAGGGAATAAGATTTCACAATTAAAATTTGGAGGAACAAAATCAAAGAATTCAAAAATTTGAGGGACAAAAAGTGTAATTAAGCCAAAAAAGTGTTTTCAAAATAATCTATTTTTATTAAAATGCTCTTGATATATAGTAAAAATAAAAACAACATTGGAATTTATTGCAATAACATAGTTTTAAAGACATGATAGTAAAAAAGTAAACAGTTTTCATATAAACTTAAGACTATAACATAATCTTATTATTATTTTCAAAGTAAGTCAACCACAAATTTGAAAAAAAAATAATTTATTATATTTTCATAACCTCAGTGCCTCTTTAAACTTTGTAACTATGTCTTTAATCGTTTGTGGACCCTTAATGCTAGTCCCATGAGCTAACTCATCTAAACTTTTTCTTTTCGACAAAAAGTAATGTATACATCCAATCTAGTAACCCCTTCCAACCAAAAAGATATTTATATAATTAGTAAACCCCTCTTTTTAAATCTTATCTTATACCTTTATGAGTTTTTTTTTATGTCATTACAATATTATGCTTTTACAATAACATTTATGATAGTTTATGTTATAATTTAATCCACTCATTTCATATGATTTACAATATTGTTCATTATTTTTGTAATCTTTTGTTTTCCAATCTAATATAATCAAATTCTATTTTTTTATTTTTGATGAACCTTTTAAAAAGAATCGTGGCAATGTTATTATCAATTTCATAACATCGCAATCTCAGTGGGTTATATTATTCTATTATATATTTTTTTCGATTAACAATGTCTTGTTTGTTCTTCATCATCTTTAAATATTTTTTATATAATATCATTATAATTAATAATCTTTCAAAACATATTGTTATCCATTTAAGTTTAACAAATTCTTATCAAGATGGTGGAGTTGATTTGTTGTCGAAAATATTTTTACTATGTATAGCAGCAAACTGTGTATCTATTAAAAAAACTTCGTAGAGCCTTGTAAATTTGATGATAAAAAAGGTTTCCGCTGCCGGGATTCGAACCCGGAATTCATCATCAGAATTTACCTGGTGTGCTACTACGGACATTTGGATATAGATTGCTGGATAAAAGTTATATATAAACGACATCTCTGATCTTGTCCTTTGCTACTTTCTGATCTCTCTTATCGGCTTTACGTTACATATCTACTAGTTTAATAAAATGTCACCATAAACCATTATTTTTTATTTATATGAAATTTCTTCTACATATTTCATATATAAGACAATACTAGTTACCTTTCCATCCTATTTTTTTACTTCGTATTATTTTCGTTTTCCTTTCTAATGAAAACAAAAAGACAATTAATGGTAAGAAGCAAAACACACCCTCATTTGATAGGAAAAGAAACTTGAAAACCATGTAGGAAGAAAAGAGGATGAAAAATGGCTAATAAGAAAGTTTTTAACTCTAGTGCTTGCACAAAAATGTATGTAGAAAACCCCATGAAAATAAAAATTTCAAATTTAGAAGACGAAGAAAGTTATGTTTTAATAAAAATAAAAAACCTCAATGCAACTAAATTGAAGATAAGAAATAAATTACGTGTTCATAAACTAAATCGCATACCATTAACCCCCTTCAATTTCCAATACTTCTGACTAAATAAAAGGAAACCTAGAGTGGAAAAATTGCGTTTGATTTAAAAGAATGTATAAAAATAAGGGGAAGCTCAAAAGAAGAAACTGATAACCAAATAAAAGAGTATTAGCAAACTAATCACCATAAAGAAATGAAAAGAGGAAGTGATTTATTAGGGAATACTGCACAGAAAATGGTCAAAAACATTAGAATAAGGACATTAAACCAATGATAATGTAAATAAAGTTTGTCAGGTCTCCTCAAAATTTGATAAATTTTCATAACAAATAATATTTATAACCAAATCATTCACATAAAATTAATTTACTTAGAATTTTTCACTAGTTCTTTGTGTAAGATCCTATTTTACTAATTTTACAACATGGTTGACTTGTGCTATATATATATATTGTGTTTTTATCTTTATTTTTAAATGATTTGGGCACCGCTTTTAACTGTTAGTAATGTGTGTGTTCCAGAAGTCATATGACACCGAAATCAAACAACCCCAAGCATCTCAATAGTTTCAAAACGACTTCAAATACACTAATAGCTTACATAACTACATTATTATAAAATGCGCCACTTTCTACCATAACACTTAACATATCGGTGGTGCTAAGCGAGAGTGTAATTGAGAAAAGGGTAAATGATTAAACAAATAAAAGATAACAATATTACATCATGAGCCAATTTATTATATCATTAAGTTACATGGTTTTCAAGAACTGTACTATATTTCTTATTCTCGTGCCTATAATGGTTGTTGTTCTAATAGAGAAGCTTGCTGTTAATTTTTATGATACTTTTGGCAAATCTCTTACTTGTATCCTTCCAACTAATTAGATCATTAACTAAACATATTGGGGCCTTGTGTTGCTTGTCATACAAAGTTGTGTTGACTCTACTAATCAGGCAGTCATTACTTCAAAACTATGAAATTATTAAGAGTTGAACTACCAAATGTTAACAGATTCACTATTTTAGGGAATAAGATATCATAATTAAAATTTGGAGGAGAAAAATCAAAGATTTGACAAATTTGAGGGATAAAAAGTCTAATTAAGCCAAAAAAGTGTTTTCAAAATAATCTATTTTTATTAAAATGCTCTTGATATATAATCAAAATCAAAACAACATTTGAATTTATTGCAATAACATAGTTTGAAAGACATGATAGTAAAAAAGTAAATAGTTTTCATATAAACTTAAGACTATAACATAATATTTTTATTTATTTTCAAAGTTAGTCAACCACAAATTTGAAAAAAAAATTTTATTATATTTTCATAACCTTAGTGCCTCTTTAAACTTTGTAACTATGTCTTTAATCATTTGTGGACCCTTCATGCTAGTCCCATGAGCTAACTCATCTAAACGTTTCCTTTTCAACAAAAGGTAATGTATACATCCAATCTAGTAGTAAAGATATTTATATAATTAGTAAACCCCTCTTTTTAAATCTTATCTGATGCCTTTATGAGTTTCTTTTTATGTCATTACAATATTATGCTTTTACAGTAACATTTAAGATAGTTTATGTTATAATTTAATCCACTCATTTCATATGATTTAAAATATTGTTCATTATTTTTGTAATCTTTTGTTTTCCAATCTAATATAATCAATTTCTATTTTTTTATTGTTGATGAACTTTTTAAAAAGCATCGTTTCAATGTTATTATCAATTTCATCACATGGCAATCTCAGTGGTTTATATTATTCTATTATATATTTATTTTCGATTAACAATGCCTTGTTTGTTCTTCATCATCTTTAAATATTTTTTATATAATATCATTATAATTAATAATCTTTCAAAACATATTGTTATACCATATAAAGATACAATAGAATTATATAAATATTTGAAAATGTTAACCAAGTGGCCTCAAGTACTCAAGAGGGGGGGTAAATTGAGTATTAAAAAATTTTACTTTGAATTCTTTTGAAGTTGATTCTTTAGTTACTATTTTTGATGAAAATGGTAAACTTAATGGTAAATAGTAACAAATTATACACAAGACAAAATAGTTAGCCCTTAAATGGTCTAAGTAATATTCAAGAAATGGAATCAAATTAATCTCAACACTATTTATGGTACTTAGAAAGATTTCTTAATAATTCAAGAATATTACTTAAGGCTATTTTCAACAATGTTAATCGAAATAATTTATAACTTAATATAACATGCACTTAGTCCAAATTAATTGGAAATAATATAATAAATCAAGCAAGCAAGTTAAGTGCACAAATTAAATGAGTTTAGGGAAGAGAGATTTGCAAACCGATATATACGAGTTCCACCACACCGGTGTACGCCTCGCCTCTAAGCAACCGACTTAGAGGATTTCCACTATTGGAGATTAGAGATACAACTTTGAACAACTGCGACTTCCTAGTGTCCCACACTCAAGAATCCAATCCTCACAAGTACAAGGGCACCCCACCCAATCTCTCAATCTCACAATTTACAAGGTTGAAACCCCGACCCAAAGATTCTAAGATGTTTGGTGTTTAAGCATACAAGGAAACTCTCCAATAGAGTGGATATACAAGTTAAAGCTTTCACAAAATAATAACTCTCAAAGAGAGGGTATGCAAATTAAGTACACAATATAATTTCCCCACAAATTAACTCTCAAAAATAACTTCAAGAAATATGCCAATCAAAGAATAAAGAGAGCAAGAAGAATAGCAAGAGAATGGAGGGGGAAGAAAGCAAATGGAAATGCTTTAAATGCTTGGTGTAAATTTCTTCTTCAAGTTCCTCTCTATTTATAGCCTCTAGTAGCATGGCATTGCAATTAAATTATTCCCTTCGATGCAATACAAGTGGAGCAAAGGAGCGTCTGTCTTCAATTGTTTAGTTCATAGTGCGATGCGTAATTTGCGTAGTGCGTTCAGTGCTGTTTCCATTTAAACTGAATGAATCGGTGCATGAATGGATTCCCAGCGTGTATTTTGGCCTTCTGACAGTGTATGAATCAATTCCTAGGATGAATGAATCGATTCCTTCATGAGATACACAGCCATGAATCGATTCTTTAAGCTGTGAATCGATTCCCTGGGCAAACAAGAACTTGTGAATCGATTCCTTTGAGGGATGAATCGATTCCTGCCACTGAAAATGTAATTCTTGGACCAATGACTTGTGTTAATCGATTCCTCATGGTATACTTTGCATCATGAATCGATTCATGCTTTGAGAAATGCAATCCTTGGCTTTTAAATTCAAGTGAATCGATTCATATGACTGTTCATTGCTGTGTGAATCGATTTAAGTACCTGATACTTGAATTTTGGCACTTTGTTTCACCCTTTTTGATGTTTGTTCAACCATGGCTTCAATCCTTTGATCCTTAGGCACTTTGATAAATTTATTTCACCGAATTTGAGCTTCTTTAAATGCCTTGAATCATTTCTTTGAAGTTCATCAATTTTCCAATCATCAAACATAATTATTTTGTTTGACAACATCCTTAATATCTCTTCATTTATTGTGTCATTATCAAAACCTACATCAACATATAAATACAGAAAGTTATAGCTAGTTTTTGTCATTCTTGATTAAAATTAATGTCATATTTATTTATTATTGAAATGTTATTTGATTAATGTTACTCTTATCCTTGCTTCATAAAGATTATCCATTTAAGTTTAACAAATTCTTATCAAGATGGTGGAGTTAATTTGTTGCCAAAAATATTTTTACTATGTATAGCAGCAAACTATGTCTTTACGTTACATATCTACTAGTCTAAGAAAATGTCACCGTAAACCATTATTTTTTATTTACATGAAATTTCTTCTACATATTTGTATATATAAGACAATACTAGTTGCCTTTGTCTGACCTTACTTTCCATCCTATTTTTTTACTTTGTATCATTTTCGTTTTCCTTTCTAATGAAGACAAAAAGACAACTAATGGTAGGAAGCAAAACACACCCTCATTTGATAGGAAAAGAAACTTGAAAACCATGTAGGAAGAAAAGAGGATGAAAAATGGCTAATAAGAGGGTTTTTAACTCTAGTGCTTCCATAAAAATGAATGAAGAAAACCCAATGAAATAAAAATTTCAAATGTAAAAGACGAAGAAAGTTATGTTTTAGAAAAAAACAAAAAATCTCAATGCAACTGAAAAGAAGATAAGAAATAAATTACGTGTTCACAAACTAAATCACATACCATTATCCCCCTTCAATTTCCAATACTTCAGACTCAATAAAAAGAAACAACCGAAAAAGGATACTTAGAGTGGAAAAATTGTGTTTGATTCAAAAGAATGTATAAAAATAAGGGGAAGCTAAAAGGAAGAAACTGATGACCAAATAAAACATTATTAGGAAACTAATCACCATAATGAAATGAAAAGAGAAAGTGATTTATTAAGGAATACTGCACAGAAAGCGGTCTAAAACATTAGAATTAGGACAGTAAAACAATGATAATGTAAATAATGTTTGTCAAATCTCTTCAAAATATGATAAATTTTCATAACCAATAATATTTATAACCAAATCATTCACATAAAATTAATTTACTTAGAATTTTTCACTAGTTCTTTGTGTAAGATCCTGTTTTACTAATTTTACGACATGGTTGACTTGAGTTATGCATATCTTTTATGTTTTTATCTTTATTTTTTAAATGATTTGGGCACCGCTTTTAACTGTTAGTAATGTGTGTGGTCTAGAAGTCATATGACGCTGAAATCAAACAACCCCAAGCATCTCACTTGTTTCAAAACGACTCCAAATACGCTAATAGCTTACAAAACTACATTATTATAAAATAGGCCACTTGCTACCGTAACACTTAACATATCCGTTGTGTCGGGCGAGAGTGTAACCGAGAAAAGGGAAAATGATTAAACAAATAAAAGATAACAATATTACATCATGAGCCAATTTATTATATCATTAAGTTACATTATTTTCAAGAACTGTCCTGTATTTCTTATTCTCGTGCCTATATTGATTGTTGTTCTAATAGAGAAGTTTGTTGTTAATTTTTATGATACTTTTGGGCAATCTCTTACTTGTGTCCCTCCAACTAATTAGATCATTAACTAAACATATTGGGGCCTTATCTTACTTGTCATACAAAGTTGTGTTTGACTCTACTAATCAGGCAGTCATTACTTCAAAACTATGAAATTATTAAGAGTTGAACTATCAGATGTTAACATATTCACTATTTTAGGGAATAAGATTTCACAATAAAAATTTGGAGGAACAAAATCAAAGAATTGGAAAATTTGAGGGACAAAAAGTGTAATTAAGCCAAAAAAGTGTTTTCAAAATAATCCATTTTTATTAAAATGCTCTTGATATATAGTAAAAATAAAAACAACATTTGAATTTATTGCAATAACATAGTTTTAAAGACATGATAGTAAAAAAGTAAACAGTTTTCATATAAACTTAAGACTATAACATAATCTTTTTATTATTTTCAAAGTAAGTCAACCACAAATTTGAAAAAAACATAATTTATTATATTTTCATAACCTCAGTGCCTCTTTAAACTTTGTAACTATGTCTTTAATCATTTGTGGACCCTTGATGCTAGTCCTATAAGCTAACTCATCTAAACTTTTCCTTTTCGACAAAAAGTAATGTATACATCCAATCTAGTAACCCCTTCTAACCAAAAAGATATTTATATAATTAGTAAACCCTTGTTTTTAAATCTTATCTTATACCTTTATGAGTTTCTTTTTATGTCATTATAATATAATGCTTTTACAATAACATTGATGATAGTTTATCTTATAATTTAATCCACTCATTTCATATGATTTAGAATATTGTTCATTATTTTTGTAATCTATCGTTTTCCAATCTAATATAATCAAATTCTATTTTTTTTAATGTTGATGAACTTTTTAAAAAGCATCGTTTCAATGTTATTATCAATTTCATAATATGGCAATCTCAGTGGTTTATATTTTTCTATTATATATTTATTTTTGATTAACAATGTCTTGTTTGTTCTTCATCATCTTTAAATATTTTTTATATAATATGATTATAATTAATAATCTTTCAAAACATATTGTTACACCATATAAAGATACAATAGAATCATATAAATATTTGAAAGTTGCAGCTAGTTTTTGTTATTCTTGATCAAAATTAATGTGATATTTATTTATTATTGACATGTTATTTGATTAATGTTACTCTTATCTTTGATTCATAAAGATTATCCATTTAAGTTTAACAAATTCTTATCAAGATGGTGGAGTTGTTTTGTTGCCAAAAATATTTTTACTATGTATAGCAGCAAACTGTGTATCTATTAAAAAAAAACTTCGTAGAGTCCTGTAAATTTGATGATAAAAAAAGGTTTCCGCAGCCGGGATTCGAACTCGGAATTCATCATCAGAATTTACCTGGTGTGCTACTGTGTACATTTGGATATAGATTGCTGGATAAATGTTATATATAAACGACATCTCTGATCCCGTCCTTTGCTACTTTCTGATCTCTCTTATCGGCTTTACGTTACATATCTACTAGTTTAATAAAATGTCACCACAAACCATTATTTTTTATTTACATGAAATTTCTTCTACATATTTGTATATAAAAGACAATACTAGTTGCCTTTGTCTGACCTTACTTTCGATCCTATTTTTTTACTTCGTATTATCATTTTTTTTTCTTTCTAATGAAGACAAAAAGACAACTAATGGTAGGAAGCAAAACACACCCTCATTTGATTGGAAAAGAAACTTGAAAACCATGTAGGAAGAAAAGAGGATGAAAAAATGGCTAATAAGAAAGTTTTTAGTTCTAGTGCTTCCATAAAAATGAACGAAGAAAACCCAATGAAAATAAAAATTTCAAATGTAGAAGACGAAGAAAGTTATGTTTTAAAAAGAACAAAAAATCTCAATGCAACTGAAAAGAAGATAAGAAATAAATTACGTGTTCACAAACTAAATCGCATACCATAATCCCCCTTCAATTTCCAATACTTCTGACTCAATAAAAGGAAACAACCGAAAAAGGAACCTTAGAGTGGAAAAATTGTGTTTGATTTAAAAGACTGTATAATAATAAGGGGAAGCTAAAAGGAAGAAACTGATGACCTAATAAAAGAGTTTTAGGAAACTAATCACCATAATGAAATGAAAAGAAAAAGTGATTTTTAGGGAATGCTGCACAGAAAATGGTCTAAAACATTAGAATTAGGACAGTAAAACAATGATAATGAAAATAAAGTTTGTCAAGTCTCTTCAAAATATGATAAATTTTCATAACCAATAATATTTATAACGAAATCATTCCCATAAAATTAATTTACTTAGAATTTTTCACTAGTTCTTTGTGTAAGATCCTATTTTACTAATTTTATGACATGGTTAACTTGTGCTATGCATATCTTTTGTGTTTTTATCTTCTTTAAATGATTTTGGCATAGCTTTTAACTGTTAGTCATGTGTGTGGTTGAGAAGTCATATGACACCGAAATCAAACAACCCTAAGCATTTCAATAGTGTCAAAACGACTCCAAATACGCTAATAGCTTACAAAACTACATTATTATAAAATAGGCCACTTGCTACCGTAACACTTAACATATCGGTGGTGTCGGGCGAGAGTGTAATCGAGAAAAAGGAAAATGATTAAACAAATAAAAGATAACAATATTACATCATGAGCCAATTTATTATATCATTAAGTTACATTGTTTTCAAGATATGTACTATATTTCTTATTCTTGTGCCTATAATGGTTGTTGTTCTAATAGAGAAGCTTGCTGTTAATTTTTATGATACTTTTGGGCAATCTCTTACTTGTGCCCCTCCAACTAATTAGATCATTAACTAAACATATTGGGGCCTTGTCTTGCTTGTCATACAAAGTTGTGGTTGACTCTACTAATCAGGCAGTCATTACTTCAAAACTATGAAATTATTAAGAGTTGAACTACCAAATGTTAACAGATTCACTATTTAAGGAATAAGATTTCACAATTAAAATTTGGAGGAACAAAATCAAAGAATTGGCAAATTTGAGGGACAAAAAGTGTAATTAAGCCAAAAAAGTGTTTTCAAAATAATCTATTTTTATTAAAATGCTCTTGATATATAGTAAAAATCAAAACAACATTTGAATTTATTGCAATAACATAGTTTTAAAGACATGATAGTAAAAAAGTAAATAGTTTTCATATAAACTTAATACTATAACATAATGTTTTTATTATTTTCAAAGTAAGTCCACCACAAATTTGAAAAAAAAATAATTTATTATATTTGCATAACCTCAGTGCCTCTTTAAACTTTGTAACTATGTCTTTAATTGTTTGTGGACCCTTGATGCTAGTCCCATGAGCTAACTCATCTAAACTTTTCCATTTCAACAAAAAGTAATGTATGCATCCAATCTAGTAACCCCTTCCATCCGAAAAGATATTTATATAATTATGAAACCCCTCTTTTTAAATCTTATCTTATACCTTTATGAGTTTTTTTTTATGTCATTACAAGATTATGCTTTTACAGTAACATTAGAGATAGTTTATGTTATAATTTAATCCACTCATTTTATATGATTTACAATATTGTTCATTATTTTTGTAATCTTTTGTTTGCCAATCAAATATAATCAATTTTATTTTTTATTGTTGATGAACTTTTTAAAAAACATCCTTTCAATGTTATTATCAATTTCATAACATTGGAATCTCAGTGGTTTATATTATTCTATTATATATTTATTTTAGTTTAACAATGTCTTGTTTGTTCTTCATCATCTTTAAATACTTTTTATATAATATCATTATAATTAATAATCTTTCAAAACATATTTTTATATCATATAAAGATACAATAGAATCATATAAATATTTGAAAGTTCTATGCTAGTTTTTGTTATTCTTGATCAAAATTAATGTCATATTTATTTATTATTGAAATGTTATTTGATTAATGTTACTCTTATCCTTGCTTCATAAAGATTATCCAATTAAGTTTAACAAATTCTTATCAAGATGGTGGAGTTGATCTCTTTCCGAAAATATTTTTACTATGTATAACAGCAAATTGTGTATTTATTAAAAAAAACTTCGTAGAGCCCTGTAAATTTGATGATAAAAAAGGTTTCCACAGCCGGGATTCGAACTCGGAATTCATCATCAGAATTTACCTAGTGTGCTACTACAGACATTTGGATATAGATTGCTGGATAAATGTTATATATAAACGACATCTCTGATCCCGTCCTTTACTACTTGCTGATCTCTCTTATCGGTTTTACATTACATATCTACTAGTTTAATAAAATGTCACCGTAAACCATTATTTTTTATTTACTTGAAATTTCTTCTACATATTTGTATATATAAGACAATACTAGTCGCCTTTGTCTGACCTTACTTTCCATCCTATTTTTTTACTTTGTATCATTTTCATTTTCCATTCTAATAATGACAAAAAGATAACTAATGGTAGGAAGCAAAACACACCCTCATTTGATAGGAAAAGAAACTTGAAAACCATGTAGGAAAAAAGAGGATGAAAAAATGGCTAATAAGAAAGTTTTTAACTCTAGTGCTTCCATAAAAATGAACACAGAAAACCCAATGAAAATAAAAATTTCAAATGTAGAAGACGAAGAAAGTTATGTTTTAAAAAAAACAAAAAATCTCAATGCTATTGAAAAGAAGATAAGAAATAAATTTTGTGTTCACAAACTAAATTGCATACCATTATCCCCCTTCAATTTCCAATACTTCTGACTCAATAAAATGAAAGAATCGAAAAAGGAAATTTAGAGTGTAAAAATTGCGTTTGATTTAAAAGAATGTATAAAAATTAGGGGAAGCTGAAAAGAAGAAATTGATGACTAAATAAAAGAGTATTAGGAAACTAATCACCATAATAAAATGAAAAGAAAAAGTGATTTATTAGGGAATACTACATAGAAAACGGTCTGAAACATTAGAATTAGGACAGTAAAATAATGATAATGTAAAAAAAGTTTGTCAAGTCTCCTTAAAATATGATAAATTTTCATAACCAATCATATTTATACCAAATCATTCACATAAAATTAATTTACTTAGAATTTTTCACTAGTTCTTTGTGTAAGATCCTATTTTACTAACTTTATGACATGGTTGACTGCTGCTATGCATATCTTTTGTGTTTTTATCTTTATTTTTTAAGTGATTTAGGCACTGCTTTTAACTGTTAGTAATGTGGTGGTCCAGAAGTCATATGACACTGAAATCAAACAACCCCAAGCATCTCAATTGTTTCAAAACGACTACAAATACGCTAATAGCTTACAAAACTACATTATTATAAAATGGGCCACTTGCTATCGTAACACTTAACATATCGATGGAGTCAGGCGAGAGTGTAACTGAGAAAAGGGCAAATGATTAAACAAATAAAAGATAACAATATTACATCATGAGCTAATTTATTATATCATTAAACCCCATGGTTTTCAAGAACTGTGCTATATTTCTTATTCTCGTGCCTATAATGGTTGTTGTTCTAATAAAGAAGCTTGCTGTTAATTTTTATGATACTTTTAGGCAATCTCTTACTTATGTCCCTCCAACTAATTAGATCATTAACTAAACATATTGGGGCCTTGTCTTGCTTGTCATACAATGTTGTGCTTGACTCTACTAATCAGGCAGTCATTACTTCAAAACTATGAAATTATTAAGAGTTGAACTACCAAATGTTAACAGATTCACTATTTTACGAAATAAGATTTCACAATTAAAATTTGGAGGAACAAAATTGAAGAATTGGCAAATTTGAGGGACAAAAAGTGTAATTAAGCCAAAAAAGTGTTTTCAAAATAATCTATTTTTATTAAAATGCTCTTGATATATAGTAAAAATCAAAACAACATTTGAATTTATTGGAATAACATAATTTTCAAGACATGATAGTAAAAAAGTAAACAGTTTTTATATAAGCTTAAGACTATAACCTAATATTTTTATTATTTTCAAAGTAAGTCAACCACAAATTTGAAAAAAAAATAATTTATTATATTTTCATAACCTCAGTGCCTCTTTAAACTTTGTAACTATGTCTTTAATCGTTTGTGGACCCTTGATGCTAGTCCCATGAGCTAACTCATCTAAACTTTTCCATTTCAACAAAAAGTAATGTATGCTTCCAATCTAGTAACCCCTTCCATCCGAAAAGATATTTATATAATTAGTAAACCCCTCTTTTTAAATCTTATCTTATACCTTTATGAGTTTCTTTTTATGTCATTACAATATTATGCTTTTACAGTAACATTTAAAGATAGTTTATGTTATAATTTAATACACTTATTTCATATGATTTACAATATTGTTCATTATTTTTGTAATCTTTTGTTTACCAATCTAATATAATCAATTTCTATTTTTTTATTGTTGATGAACTTTTTAAAAAGCATTGTTTCAATGTTATTATCAATTTCATAACACGGCAATCTCAGTGGTTTATATTATTCTATTATATATTTATTTTAATTTAACAATGTCTTGTTTGTTCTTCCTACAATAGAATCATATAAATATTTGAAAGTTCTATGCTAGTTTTTGTTATTCTTGATCAAAATTAATGTCATATTTATTTACTATTGAAATGTTATTTGATTAATGTTACTCTTATCCTTGCTTCATAAAGATTATCCAAATAAGTTTAAATATTTCTTATCAAGATGGTGGAGTTGATCTGTTTCCAAAAATATTTTTACTATGTATAGTAGCAAACTGTGTATCTATTAAAAAAACCTCGTAGAGCCCTGTAAATTTGATGATAAAAAAGGTTTCCGCAACCGGGATTCGAACCCGAAATTCATCATCAGAATTTACCTGGTGTGCTACTGCAGACATTTGGATATACATTGCTAGATAAATGTTATATATAAACGACATATCTGATCCCGTCCTTTGCTACTTTCTGATCTCTCTTATCGACTTTACGTTACATATCTACTAGTTTAATAAAATGTCACCATAAACCATTATTTTTTATTTACATGAAATTTCTTCTACATATTTATATATATAAGACAATACTGGTTGCCTTTGTCTGACCTTACTTTCTATCCTATTTTTTTACTTTGTATCATTTTTGTTTTCCTTTCTAATGAAGTCAAAAAGACAACTAATGGTAGGAAGCAAAACACACTCTCATTTGATAGGAAAAGAAACTTGAAAACCATGTAGGAAGAAAAGAGTATGAAAAAATGGCTAATAAGAAAGTTTTTAACTCTAGTGCTTCCATAAAAATGAACGAAGAAAACCCAATGAAATAAAAATTTCAAATGTAGAAGATGAAGAAAGTTATGTTTTAAAAAAAAACAAAAAATCTCAATGCAACTGAAAAGAAGATAAGAAATAAATTACGTGTTCACAAACTAAATCACATACCATTATCCCCCTTCAATTTCCAATACTTCAGACTCAATAAAAGGAAACAACCGAAAAAGGATACTTAGAGTGGAAAAATTGTGTTTGATTTAAAAGAATGTATAAAAATAAGGGGAAGCTAAAAGGAAGAAACTGATGACCAAATAAAACATTATTAGGAAACTAATCACCATAATGAAATGAAAAGAGAAAGTGATTTATTAGGGAATACTGCACAGAAAGCGGTCTAAAACATTAGAATTAGGACAGTAAAACAATGATAATGTAAATAAAGTTTGTCAAATCTCTTCAAAATATGATAAATTTTCATAACCAATAATATTTATAACCAAATCATTCACATAAAATTAATTTACTTAGAATTTTTCACTAGTTCTTTGTGTAAGATCCTGTTTTACTAATTTTACGACATGGTTGACTTGAGTTATGCATGTCTTTTATGTTTTTATCTTTATTTTTTAAATGATTTGGGCACCGCTTTTAACTGTTAGTAATGTGTGTGGTCTAGAAGTCATATGACGCTGAAATCAAACAACCCCAAGCATCTCACTTGTTTCAAAACGACTCCAAATACGCTAATAGCTTACAAAACTACATTATTATAAAATAGGCCACTTGCTACCGTAACACTTAACATATCCGTTGTGTCGGGCGAGAGTGTAACCGAGAAAAGGGAAAATGATTAAACAAATAAAAGATAACAATATTACATCATGAGCCAATTTATTATATCATTAAGTTACATTATTTTCAAGAACTGTCCTGTATTTCTTATTCTCGTGCCTATATTGATTGTTGTTCTAATAGAGAAGTTTGTTGTTAATTTTTATGATACTTTTGGGCAATCTCTTACTTGTGTCCCTCCAACTAATTAGATCATTAACTAAACATATTGGGGCCTTGTCTTGCTTGTCATACAAAGTTGTGTTTGACTCTACTAATCAGGCAGTCATTACTTTAAAACTATGAAATTATTTAGAGTTGAACTATCAGATGTTAACATATTCACTATTTTAGGGAATAAGATTTCACAAAAAAAATTTGGAGGAACAAAATCAAAGAATTGGAAAATTTGAGGGACAAAAAGTGTAATTAAGCCAAAAAAGTGTTTTCAAAATAATCCATTTTTATTAAAATGCTCTTGATATATAGTAAAAATAAAAACAACATTTGAATTTATTGCAATAACATAGTTTTAAAGACATGATAGTAAAAAAGTAAATAGTTTTCATATAAACTTAAGACTATAACATAATCTTTTTATTATTTTCAAAGTAAGTCAACCACAAATTTGAAAAAACATAATTTATTATATTTTCATAACCTCAGTGCCTCTTTAAACTTTGTAACTATGTCTTTAATCATTTGTGGACCCTTGATGCTTGTCCCATAAGCTAACTCATCTAAACTTTTCCTTTTCGACAAAAAGTAATGTATACATCCAATCTAGTAACCCCTTCCAACCAAAAAGATATTTATATAATTAGTAAACCCCTATTTTTAAATCTTATCTTATACCTTTATGAGTTTCTTTTTATGTCATTATAATATAATGCTTTTACAATAACATTGATGATAGTTTATGTTATAATTTAATCCACTCATTTCATATGATTTAGAATATTGTTCATTATTTTTGTAATCTATCGTTTTCCAATCTAATATAATCAAATTCTATTTTTTTTAATGTTGATGAACTTTTTAAAAAGCATCGTTTCAATGTTATTATCAATTTCATAATATGGCAATCTCAGTGGTTTATATTTTTCTATTATATATTTATTTTTGATTAACAATGTCTTGTTTGTTCTTCATCATCTTTAAATATTTTTTATATAATATCATTATAATTAATAATCTTTCAAAACATATTGTTATACCATATAAAGATACAATAGAATCATATAAATATTTGAAAGTTGCAGCTAGTTTTTGTTATTCTTGATCAAAATTAATGTGATATTTATTTATTATTGACATGTTATTTGATTAATGTTACTCTTATCTTTGCTTCATAAAGATTATCCGTTTAAGTTTAACAAATTCTTATCAAGATGGTGGAGTTGTTTTGTTGCCAAAAATATTTTTACTATGTATAGCAGCAAACTGTGTATCTATTAAAAAAAAACTTCGTAGAGTCCTGTAAATTTGATGATAAAAAAAGGTTTCCGCAGCCGGGATTCGAACTCGGAATTCATCATCAGAATTTACCTGGTGTGCTACTGCGGACATTTGGATATAGATTGCTGGATAAATGTTATATATAAACGACATCTCTGATCCCGTCCTTTGCTACTTTCTGATCTCTCTTATCGGCTTTACGTTACATATCTACTAGTTTAATAAAATGTCACCACAAACCATTATTTTTTATTTACATGAAATTTCTTCTACATATTTGTATATAAAAGACAATACTAGTTGCCTTTGTCTGACCTTACTTTCGATCCTATTTTTTTACTTCGTATTATCATTTTTTTTTCTTTCTAATGAAGACAAAAAGACAACTAATGGTAGGAAGCAAAACACACCCTCATTTGATAGGAAAAGAAACTTGAAAACCATGTAGGAAGAAAAGAGGATGAAAAAATGGCTAATAAGAAAGTTTTTAGTTCTAGTGCTTCCATAAAAATGAACGAAGAAAACCCAATGAAAATAAAAATTTCAAATGTAGAAGACGAAGAAAGTTATGTTTTAAAAAGAACAAAAAATCTCAATGCAACTGAAAAGAAGATAAGAAATAAATTACGTGTTCACAAACTAAATCGCATACCATAATCCCCCTTCAATTTCCAATACTTCTGACTCAATAAAAGGAAACAACCGAAAAAGGAACCTTAGAGTGGAAAAATTGTGTTTGATTTAAAAGACTGTATAATAATAAGGGGAAGCTAAAAGGAAGAAACTGATGACCTAATAAAAGAGTTTTAGGAAACTAATCACCATAATGAAATGAAAAGAAACAGTGATTTTTAGGGAATACTGCACAGAAAACGGTCTAAAACATTAGAATTAGGACAGTAAAACAATGATAATGAAAATAAAGTTTGTCAAGTCTCTTCAAAATATGATAAATTTTCATAACCAGTAATATTTATAACGAAATCATTCCCATAAAATTAATTTACTTAGAATTTTTCACTAGTTCTTTGTGTAAGATCCTATTTTACTAATTTTATGACATGGTTGACTTGTGCTATGCATATCTTTTGTGTTTTTATCTTCTTTAAATGATTTTGGCATAGCTTTTAACTGTTAGTCATATGTGTGGTTGAGAAGTCATATGACACCGAAATCAAACAACCCCAAGCATCTCAATAGTGTCAAAACGACTCCAAATACGCTAATAGCTTACAAAACTACATTATTATAAAATAGGCCACTTGCTACCGTAACACTTAACATATCGGTGGTGTCGGGCGAGAGTGTAATCGAGAAAAAGGAAAATGATTAAACAAATAAAAGATAACAATATTACATCATGAGCCAATTTATTATATCATTAAGTTACATTGTTTTCAAGATATGTACTATATTTCTTATTCTTGTGCCTATAATGGTTGTTGTTCTAATAGAGAAGCTTGCTGTTAATTTTTATGATACTTTTGGGCAATCTCTTACTTGTGCCCCTCCAACTAATTAGATTATTAACTAAACATATTGGGGCCTTGTCTTGCTTGTCATACAAAGTTGTGGTTGACTCTACTAATCAGGCAGTCATTACTTCAAAACTATGAAATTATTAAGAGTTGAACTACCAAATGTTAACAGATTCACTATTTAAGGAATAAGATTTCACAATTAAAATTTGGAGGAACAAAATCAAAGAATTGGCAAATTTGAGGGACAACAAGTGTAATTAAGCCAAAAAAGTTTTTTCAAAAAAATCTATTTTTATTAAAATGCTCTTGATATATAGTAAAAATCAAAACAACATTTGAATTTATTGCAATAACATAGTTTTAAAGACATGATAGTAAAAAAGTAAATAATTTTCATATAAACTTAATACTATAACATAATGTTTTTATTATTTTCAAAGTAAGTCCACCACAAATTTGAAAAAAAAATAATTTATTATATTTGCATAACCTCAGTGCCTCTTTGAACTTTGTAACTATGTCTTTAATTGTTTGTGGACCCTTGATGCTAGTCCCATGAGCTAACTCATCTAAACTTTTCCATTTCAACAAAAAGTAATGTATGCATCCAATCTAGTAACCCCTTCCATCCGAAAAGATATTTATATAATTATGAAACCCCTCTTTTTAAATCTTATCTTATACCTTTATGAGTTTCTTTTTATGTCATTACAAGATTATGCTTTTATAGTAACATTTAAGATAGTTTATGTTATAATTTAATTCACTCATTTCATATGATTTACAATATTGTTCATTATTTTTGTAATCTTTTGTTTGCCAATCAAATATAATCAATTTTATTTTTTATTGTTGATGAACTTTTTAAAAAACATCGTTTCAATGTTATTATCAATTTCATAACATGGGAATCTCAGTGGTTTATATTATTCTATTATATATTTATTTTAGTTTAACAATGTCTTGTTTGTTCTTCATCATCTTTAAATACTTTTTATATAATATCATTATAATTAATAATCTTTCAAAACATATTTTTATATCATATAAAGATACAATAGAATCATATAAATATTTGAAAGTTCTATGCTAGTTTTTGTTATTCTTGATCAAAATTAATGTCATATTTATTTATTATTGAAATGTTATTTGATTAATGTTACTCTTATCCTTGCTTCATAAAGATTATCTAATTAAGTTTAACAAATTCTTATCAAGATGGTGGAGTTGATCTCTTGCCGAAAATATTTTTACTATGTATAACAACAAATTGTGTATTTATTAAAAAAACCTTCGTAGAGCCCTGTAAATTTGATGATAAAAAAGGTTTCCGCAGCCGGGATTCAAACTCGGAATTCATCATCAGAATTTACCTAGTGTGCTACTGCAGACATTTGGATATAGATTGCTGGATAAATGTTATATATAAACGACATCTCTGATCCCGTCCTTTACTACTTGCTGATCTCTCTTATCGGTTTTACGTTACATATCTACTAGTTTAATAAAATGTCACCGTAAACCATTATTTTTTATTTACTTGAAATTTCTTCTACATATTTGTATATATAAGACAATACTAGTCGCCTTTGTCTGACCTTACTTTCCATCCTATTTTTTTACTTTGTATCATTTTCGTTTTCCATTCTAATAATGACAAAAAGATAACTAATGGTAGGAAGCAAAACACACCCTCATTTGATAGGAAAAGAAACTTGAAAACCATGTAGGAAAAAAGAGGATGAAAAAATGGCTAATAAGAAAGTTTTTAACTCTAGTGCTTCCATAAAAATGAACACATAAAACCCAATGAAAATAAAAATTTCAAATGTAGAAGACGAAGAAAGTTATGTTTTAAAAAAAACAAAAAATCTCAATGCTATTGAAAAGAAGATAAGAAATAAATTTTGTGTTCACAAACTAAATTGCATACCATTATCCCCCTTCAATTTCCAATACTTCTGACTCAATAAAATGAAAGAATCAAAAAAGGAAATTTAGAGTGTAAAAATTGCGTTTGATTTAAAAGAATGTATAAAAATTAGGGGAAGCTGAAAAGAAGAAATTGATGACTAAATAAAAGAGTATTAGGAAACTAATCACCATAATAAAATGAAAAGAAAAAGTGATTTATTAGGGAATACTACATAGAAAACGGTCTGAAACATTAGAATTAGGACAGTAAAATAATGATAATGTAAAAAAAGTTTGTCAAGTCTCCTTAAAATATGATAAATTTTCATAACCAATCATATTTATACCAAATCATTCACATAAAATTAATTTACTTAGAATTTTTCACTAGTTCTTTGTGTAAGATCCTATTTTACTAACTTTATGACATGGTTGACTGCTGCTATGCATATCTTTTGTGTTTTTATCTTTATTTTTTAAGTGATTTAGGCACTGCTTTTAACTGTTAGTAATGTGGTGGTCCAGAAGTCATATGACACTAAAATCAAACAACCCCAAGCATCTCAATTGTTTCAAAACGACTCCAAATACGCTAATAGCTTACAAAACTACATTATTATAAAATGGGTCACTTGCTATCGTAACACTTAACATATCAATGGTGTCAGGCGAGAGTGTAACTGAGAAAAGGGCAAATGATTAAACAAATAAAAGATAACAATATTACATCATGAGCCAATTTATTATATCATTAAGCTACATGGATTTCAAGAACTATACTATATTTCTTATTCTCGTACCTATAATGGTTGCTGTTCTAATACAGAAGCTTGCTGTTAATTTTCATGAAACTTTTGGGCAATCTCTTACTTGTGTCCCTCCAACTAATTAGATCATTAACTAAACATATTGGGGCCTTGTCTTGCTTCTCATACAATGTTGTGCTTGACTCTACTAATCAGGCAGTCAGTACTTCAAAATTATGAAATTATTAAGAGTTGAACTACCAAATGTTAACAAATTCACTATTTTACGGAATAATATTTCATAATTAAAATTTGGAGGAACAAAATCAAAGAATTGGCCAATTTGAGGGACAAAAAGTGTAATTAAGCCAAAAAAGTGTTTTCAAAATAATCTATTTTTGTTAAAATGCTCTAGATATATTGTAAAAATCAAAACAACATTTGAATTTATTGCAATAACATAGTTTTAAAGACACGATAGTAAAAAAGTAAACAGTTTTCATATAAAATTAAGACTATAACATCATATTTTTATTATTTTCAAAGTAAGTCAACCACAAATTTGAAAACAAAAATAATTTATTATATTTTCATAACCTCAGTGCCTCTTTAAACTTTGTAACTATGTCTTTAATCGTTTGTGGACCCTTAATGCTAGTCCCATGAGCTAACTCATCTAAACTTTTTCTTTTCGACAAAAAGTAATGTATACATCCAATCTAGTAACCCCTTCCAACCAAAAAGATATTTATATAATTAGTAAACCCCTCTTTTTAAATCTTATCTTATACCTTTATGAGTTTCTTTTTATGTCATTACAATATTATGCTTTTACAATAACATTTATGATAGTTTATGTTATAATTTAATCCACTCATTTCATATGATTTACAATATTGTTCATTATTTTTGTAATCTTTTGTTTTCCAATCTAATATAATCAAATTCTATTTTTTTTATTGTTGATGAACATTTTAAAAAGCATCATGGCAATGTTATTATCAATTTCATAACATGGCAATCTCAGTGGGTTATATTATTCTATTATATATTTTTTTCGATTAACAATGTCTTGTTTGTTCTTCATCATCTTTAAATATTTTTTATATAATATCATTATAATTAATAATCTTTCAAAACATATTGTTATCCATTTAAGTTTAACAAATTCTTATCAAGATGGTGGAGTTGATTTGTTGCCAAAAATATTTTTACTATGTATAGCAGCAAACTGTGTATCTATTAAAAAAAACTTCGTAGAGCCTTGTAAATTTGATGATAAAAAAGGTTTCTGCAGCCGGGATTCGAACCCGGAATTCATCATCAAAATTTACCTGGTGTGCTACTGCAGACATTTGGATATAGATTGCTGGATAAAAGTTATATATAAACGACATCTCTGATCCCGTCCTTTGCTACTTTCTGATCTCTCTTATCGGCTTTACGTTACATATCTACTAGTTTAATAAAATGTCACCATAAACCATTATTTTTTATTTATATGAAATTTCTTCTACATATTTCATATATAAGACAATACTAGTTACCTTTCCATCCTATTTTTTTACTTCATATTATTTTCGTTTTCCTTTCTAATGAAAACAAAAAGACAATTAATGGTAGGAAGCAAAGCACACCCTCATTTGATAGGAAAAGAAACTTGAAAACCATGTAGGAAGAAAAGAGGATGAAAAAATGGCTAATAAGAAAGTTTTTAACTCTAGTGCTTGCACAAAAATGTATGTAGAAAACCCCATGAAAATAAAAATTTCAAATTTAGAAGACGAAGAAAGTTATGTTTTAATAAAAATAAAAAACCTCAATGCAACTAAATTAAAGATAAGAAATAAATTACGTGTTCATAAACTAAGTCCCATACCATTAACCCCCTTCAATTTCCAATACTTCTGACTAAATAAAAGGAAACCTAGAGTGGAAAAATTGCGTTTGATTTAAAAGAATGTATAAAAATAAGGGAAAGCTCAAAAGAAGAAACTGATAACCAAATAAAAGAGTATTAGCAAACTAATCACCATAAAGAAATGAAAAGAGGAAGTGATTTATTAGGGAATACTGCACAGAAAACGGTCAAAAACATTAGAATAAGGACATTAAACCAATGATAATGTAAATAAAGTTTGTCAGGTCTCCTCAAAATTTGATAAATTTTCATAACAAATAATATTTATAACCAAATCATTCACATAAAATTAATTTACTTAGAATTTTTCACTAGTTCTTTGTGTAAGATCCTATTTTACTAATTTTACGACATGGTTGACTTGTGCTATATATATATTGTGTTTTTATCTTTATTTTTAAATGATTTGGGCACCGCTTTTAACTGTTAGTAATGTGTGTGTTCCAGAAGTCATATGACACCAAAATCAAACAACCCCAAGCATCTCAATAGTTTCAAAACGACTTCAAATACACTAATAGCTTACATAACTACATTATTATAAAATGCGCCACTTGCTACCGTAACACTTAACATATCGGTGGTGCCAGGCGAGAGTGTAATTGAGAAAAGGGTAAATGATTAAACAAATAAAAGATAACAATATTACATCATGAGCCAATTTATTATATCATTAAGTTACATGGTTTTCAAGAATTGTACTATATTTCTTATTCTCGTGCCTATAATGGTTGTTGTTCTAATAGAGAAGCTCGCTGTTAATTTTTATGATACTTTTGGCAAATCTCTTACTTGTATCCTTCCAACTAATTAGATCATTAACTAAACATATTGGGGCCTTGTGTTGCTTGTCATACAAAGTTGTGTTGACTCTACTAATCAGGCAGTCATTACTTCAAAACTATGAAATTATTAAGAGTTGAACTACCAAATGTTAACAGATTCACTATTTTAGGGAATAAGATTTCACAATTAAAATTTGGAGGAACAAAATCAAAGAATTGGCAAATTTGAGGGACAAAAAGTTTAATTAAGCCAAAAAAGTGTTTTCAAAATAATCTATTTTTATTAAAATGCTCTTGATATATAGTAAAAATAAAAACAACATTTGAATTTATTGCAATAACCTTAGTGCCTCTTTAAACTTTGTAACTATGTCTTTAATCATTTATGGACCTTTCATGCTAGTCCCATGAGCTAACTCATCTAAACTTTTCCTTTTCAACAAAAGGTAATGTATACATCCAATCTAGTAGCCCCTTCCATCTGTAAAGATATTTATATAATTAGGAAAACCCTCTTTTTAAATCTTATCTTATACCTTTATGAGTTTCTTTTTATTGCATTACAATATTATGCTTTTACAGTAACATTTAAGATAGTTTATGTTATAATTTAATCCACTCACTTCATATGATTTAAAATATTTGTTCATTATTTTTGTAATCTTTTGTTTTCCAATCTAATATAATCAATTTCTATTTTTTTTATTGTTGATGAACTTTTTAAAAAGCATCGTTTCAATGTTATTATCAATTTCATAACATGGCAATCTCAGTGGTTTATATTATTCTATTATATATTTATTTTAGTTTAACAATGTCTTGTTTGTTCTTTATCATCTTTAAATATTTTTATATAATATCATTATAATTAATAATCTTTCAAAACATATTGTTATACCATATGAAGATACAATAGAATAATATTAATATTTGAAAGTTCTATGCTAGTTTTTGTTATTCTTGATTAAAATTAATGTCATACTTATTTATTATTGAAATGTTATTTGATTAATGTTACTCTTATCCTTGCTTCATAAAGATTATCCAATTAAGTTTAACAAATTCTTATCAAGATGGTGGAGTTGATTTGTTGCCAAAAATATTTTTACTATGTATAACAGCAAACTGTGTATCTATTAAAAAAAACTTCGTAGAGCCCTGTAAATTTGATGATAAAAAAGGTTTCCGTAGTTGGGATTCAAACCCAGAATACATCATTAGAATTTACCTAGTGTGCTACTACGAACATTTGGATATAGATTGCTGGATAAATGTTATATATAAACGACATCTCTGATCCTGTCCTTTGCTACTTTCTGATATCTCTTATCGGCTTTACGTTACATATCTACTAGTTTAATAAAATGTCACCGTAAACCATTATTTTTTATTTACATGAAATTTCTTCTACATATTTGTATATATAAGACAATACTAGTTGCCTTTGTCTGACCTTATTACTTTCCATCCTATTTTTTTACTTTGTATCATTTTCGTTTTCCATTCTAATGAAGACAAAAAGATAACTAATTATAGGAAGCAAAACACACCCTCATTTGATAGGAAAAGAAACTTGAAAACCATGTAGGAAGAAAAAAGGATGAAAAAATGGCTAATAAGAAAGTTTTTAACTCTAGTGCTTCCATAAAAATGAACGAAGAAAACCCAATGAAAATAAAAATGTCAAATGTAAAAGACGAAGAAAGTTATGTTTTAAAAAAAACAAAAAATCTCAATGCAACTGAAAAGAAGATAAGAAATAAATTACGTGTTCACAAACTAAATCGCATACCATTATCCCCCTTCAATTTCCAATACTTCTGACTCAATAAAAGGAAACAACCGAAAAAGGAAACTTAGAGTGGAAAAATTGTGTTTGATTTAAAAGAATGTAGAAAAATAAGGGGAAGCTAAAAGGAAGAAACTGATGACCAAATAAAAGAATATTAGGAAACTAATCACCATAATCAAATGAAAAGAGAAAGTAATTTATTAGGGAATACTGCACAGAAAACGGTCTAAAACATTTGAATTAGGACAGTAAAACAATGATAATGTAAATAAAGTTTGTCAAGTCTCTTCAAAATATGATAAATTTTCATAACCAATAATATTTATAACCAAATCATTCACATAAAATTAATTTACTTAGAATTTTTCACTAGTTCTTTGTGTAAGATCCTATTTTACTAATTTTACGACATGGTTGACTTGTGCTATGCATATCTTTTCTGTTTTTATCTTTATTTTTTAAATGATTTTGGCACAGCTTTTAACTGTTAGTAATGTGTGTGGTCTAGAAGTCATATGACACCGAAAACAAATAACCCTAAGCATCTCAATAGTTTTAAAACGACTCTAAATACAGTAATAGCTTACAAAACTACATTATTATAAAACGGGCCACTTGCTACCGTAACACTTAACATATCGGTGGTGCCAGGTGATAGTGTAATTGAAAAAATGGTAAATGATTAAACAAATAAAAGATAACAATATTACATCATGAGCCAATTTATTATATCATTAAGTTACATGGCTTTCAAGAACAGTACTATATTTCTTATTCTCGTGCCTATAATGGTTGTTGTTCTAATAGAGAAGTTTGCTGTTAATTTTTATGATACTTTTGGTCAATCTCTTACTTGTGTCCCTCCAACTAATTAGATCTTTAACTAAACATATTGGGGCCTTGTCTTGCTTGTCATACAAAGTTGTGTTTGACTCTACTAATCAGGCAGTCATTACTTTAAAACTATGAAATTATTAAGAGTTAAACTACCAAATGTTAACAGATTCACTATTTTAGGGATTAAGATTTCACAATTGAAATTTGGAGGAGAAAAATCAAAGAATTGACAAATTTGAGGGCTAAAAAGTCTAATTAAGCCAAAAAAGTGTTTTCAAAATAATCTATTTTTATTAAAATGCTCTTGATATATAATCAAAATCAAAACAACATTTGAATTTATTGCAATAACATAGTTTGAAAGACATGATAGTAAAAAAGTAAACAGTTTTCATATAAACTTAAGACTATAACATAATCTTTTTATTATTTTCAAAGTAAGTCAACCACAAATTTGAAAAAAACATAATTTATTATATTTTTATAACCTCAGTGCCTCTTTAAACTTTGTAACTATGTCTTTAATCATTTGTGGACCCTTGATGCTGGTCCCATGAGCTAACTCATCTAAACTTTTCCATTTCAACAAAAAGTAATGTATACATCCAATCTAGTAACCTTTTCCATCCGAAAAGATATTTATATAATCAGTAAACCTCTCTTTTTAAATCTTATCTTATACCTTTATGAGTTTCTTTTTATGTCATTACAATATTATGCTTTTACAGTATCATTTAAGATAGTTTATGTTATAATTTAATCCACTCATTTCATATGATTTACAATATTGTTCATTATTTTTGTAATCTTTTGTTTTCCAATCTAATATAATCAATTTCTATTTTTTGTTGTTATGAACTTTTTAAGAAGCATCGTTTCAATGTTATTATCAATTTCATCACATGGCAATCTCAGTGGTTTATATTATTCTATTATATATTTATTTTCGATTAACAATGTCTTGTTTGTTCTTCATCATCGTTAAATTCTTTTTCTATAATATCATTATAATTAATAATCTTTCAAAACATATTGTTATACCATATAAATATACAATAGAATCATATAAATATTTGAAAGTTCTATGCTAGTTTTTGTTATTCTTGATCAAAATTAATGTGATATTCATTTATTATTGAAATGTTATTTAATTAATGTTACTTTTATCCTTGCTTCATAAACATTATCCAATTAAGTTTATCAAATTCTTATCAAGATGGTGGATTTGATTTGTTGCCGAAAATATTTTTACTATGTATAGCAGAAAACTGTGTATCTATTAAAAAAAACTTCATAGAGTCCTGTAAATTTGATGATAAAAAAGGTTTCCACAGACGGGATTCGAACCCGGAATTCATCATCAGAATTTCCCTGGTGTGCTACGGCGGACATTTGGATATAGATTGCTGGATAAATGTTATAAATGAATGACATCTCTGATCCCGTCCTTTGCTACTTTCTGATCTCTCTTATCGGCTTTACGTTACATATCTACTAGTTTAATAAAATGTCACCATAAACCATTATTTTTTATTTACTTGAAATTTCTTCTACATATTTGTATATATAAGACAATACTAGTTGCCTTTATCTGACCTTACTTTCCATCCTATTTTTTACTTTGTATCATTTTCGTTTTCCTTTCTAATGAAGACAAAAAGACAACTAATGGTAGGAAGCAAAACACACCCTCATTTGATAGAAAAAAAACTTGAAAACCATGTAGGAAGAAAAGAGGATGAGAAAATGGCTAATAAGAAAGTTTTTAACTCTATTGCTTCCATAAAAATGAACGAAGAAAACCCAATGAAAATAAAAATTTCAAATGTAGAAGACGAAGAAAGTTATGATTTAAAAAATAACAAAAAATCTCAAAGCAACTGAAAAGAAGATAAGAAATAAATTACGTGTTCACAAACTAAATCACATACCGTTATCCCCCTTCAATTTCCAATTCTTCTGACTCAATAAAAGGAAACAACCGAAAAAGGAAACTTAGAGTGGAAAAATTGTGTTTGACATAAAAGACTGTATAAAAATAAAGGGAAGCTAAAAGGAAGAAACTGATGACCTAATAAAAGAGTATTAGGAAACTAATCACCATAATGAAATGAAAAGAGAAAGTGATTTATTAGGGAATACTGCACAGAAAACGGTCTAAAACATTAGAATTAGGACAGTAAAACAATCATAATGAAAATAAAGTTTGTCAAGTCTCTGCAAAATATGATAAATTTTCATAACCAATAATATTTATAACAAAATCATTCACATAAAATTAATTTACTTAGAATTTTTCACTAGATCTTTGTGTAAGATCCTATTTTACTAATTTTACGACATGGTTGACTTGAGTTATGCATATCTTTTATGTTTTTATCTTTATTTTCTAAATGATTTGGGCACCGCTTTTAACTGTTAGTAATGTGTGTGGTCTAGAAGTCATATGACACTGAAATCAAACAACCCCAAGCATCTCAATAGTTTCAAAACGACTCCAAATACGCTAATAGCTTACAAAACTACATTATTGTAAAATAGGCCACTTGCTACCGTAACACTTAACATATCGGGTGTCGGGCGAGAGTGTAACCGAGAAAAGGGCAAATGATTAAACAAATAAAAGACATCAATATTACACCATGAGCCAATTTATTATATCATTCAGTTACATTGTTTTCAAGAACTGTCCTATATTTCTTATTCTCGTGCCTATAATGATTGTTGTTCCAATAGAGAAGTTTGCTGTTAATTTTTATGATACTTTTGGGTAATCTCTTACTTGTGTCCCTCCAACTAATTAGATCATTAACTAAACATATTTGGGCCTTGTCTTGCTTGTCATACAAAGTTGTGTTTGACTCTTCTAATAAGGCAGTCATTACTTCAAAACTATGAAATTATTAAGAGTTGAACTATCAAATGTTAACAGATTCACTATTTTAGGGAATAAGATTTTACAATTAAAATTTGGAGGAACAAAATCAAAGAATTGGAAAATTTGAGGGACAAAAAGTGTAATTAAGCCAAAAAAGTGTTTTCAAAATAGTCTATTTTTATTAAAATGCTCTTGATATATAGTAAAAATAAAAACAACATTTGAATTTATTGCAATAACATAGTTTTAAAGACATGATAGTAAAAAAGTAAATAGTTTTCATATAAACTTAAGACTATAACATAATCTTTTTATTATTTTCAAAGTAAGTCAACCACAAATTTGAAAAAAAATAATTTATTATATTTTCATAACCTCAGTGCCTCTTTAAACTTTGTAACTATGTCTTTAATCGTTTGTGGACCCTTGATGCTAGTCCCATGAGCTAACTCATCTAAACTTTTCCTTTTCGACAAAAAGTAATGTATACATCCAATCTAGTAACCCCTTCCATCCGAAAAGATATTGATATAATCAGTAAACCCCTCTTTTTAAATCTTATCTTATACCTTTATGAGTTTCTTTTTATGTCATTACAATATTATGCTTTTACAGTAACAATTAAGATAGTTTATGTTATAATTTAATCCACTCATTTCATATGATTTACAATATTGTTCTTATTTTTGTAATCTTTTGTTTGCTAATCTAATATAATCAATTTCTATTTTTTTTATTGTTGATGAACTTTTTAAAAAGTATCGTTTCAATGTTATTATCAATTTCATAACATGGCAATCGCAGTGGTTTATATTATTCTATTATATATTTATTTTAGTGTAACAATCTCTTGTTTGTTCTTCATCATCTTTAAATATTTTTTATATAATATCATTATAATTAATAATCTTTCAAAACATATTGTTATACCATATAAAGATACAATAGAAACATATAAATATTTGAAAGTTCTATGCTAGTTTTTGTTATTCTTGATCAAAATTAATGTGATATTCATTTATTATTGAAATGTTATTTGATTAATGTTACTCTTATCCTTGCTTCATAAAGTTATGTTTTAAAAAATAACAAAAAATCTTAATGCAAATGAAAAGAAGATAAGAAATAAATTACTTATTCACAAACTAAATCGCATACCGTTATCCCCCTTCAATTTCCAATACTTCTGACTCAATAAAAGGAAACAACCGAAAAAGGAAACTTAGAGTGGAAAAATTGTGTTTGATTTAAAAGACTGTATAAAAATAATGGGAAGCTAAAAGGAAAAAACTGATGACCTAATAAAAGAGTATTAGGAAACTAATCACCATAATGAAATGAAAAGAGAAAGTGATTGATTACGGAATACTGCACAGAAAACGGTCTAAAACATTAGAATTAGGACAGTAAAACAATGATAATGAAAATAAAGTTTGTCAAGTCTCTTCAAAATATGATAAATTTTTATAACCAATAATATTTATAACCAAATCATTCACATAAAATTAATTTACTTAGAACTTTTCACTAGTTCTTTGTGTAAGATCCTATTTTACTAATTTTACAACATGGTTGACTTGTGCTATGCATATCTTTTGTGTTTTTATCTTCTTTAAATGATTTTGGCATAACTTTTAACTGTTAGTCATGTGTGTGGTCCAGAAGTCATATGACACCAAAATCAAACAACCTCAAGCATCTCAATAGTGTCAAAACGACTCCAAATACGCTAATAGCTTTTAAAACTACATTATTATAAAATGGGCCACTTGCTACCGTAACACTTAACATATCGGTGGTGTCGGGCGATAGTGTAATTGAAAAAATGGTAAATGATTAAACAAATAAAAGATAACAATATTACATCATGAGCCAATTTATTATATCATTAAGTTACATGGTTTTCAAGAACAGTACTATATTTCTTACTCTCGTGCCTATAATGGTTGTTGTTCTAATAGAGAAGCTTGCTGTTAATTTTTATGATACTTTTGGGTAATCTCTTACTTGTGTCCCTCCAACTAATTAGATCATTAACTGAACATATTGGGGCCTTGTCTTGCTTGTCATACAAAGTTGTGGTTGACTCTACTAATCAGGCAGTGATTACTTCAAAACTATGAAATTATTAAGAGTTGAACTACCAAATGTTAACAGATTCACTATTTTAGGGAATAAGATTTCACAATTAAAATTTGGAGGAACAAAATCAAAGAATTGGCAAATTTGAGGGACAAAAAGTTTAATTAAGCCAAAAAAGTGTTTTCAAAATAATCTATTTTTATTAAAATGCTCTTGATATATAGTAAAAATAAAAACAACATTTGAATTTATTGCAATAACATAGTTTTAAAGACATGATAGTAAAAAAGTAAACAGTTTTCATCTAAACTTAAGACTATAACATAATCCTTTTATTATTTTCAAAATAAGTCAAACACAAATTTGAAAAACAATTAATTTATTATATTTTCGTAACCTCAGTGCCTCTCTAAACTTTGTAACTATATCTTTAATCATTTGTTGACCCTTGATGCTGGTCCCATGAGCTAACTCATCTAAACTTTTCCTTTTCGACAAAAAGTAATGTATACATCCAATCTAGTAACCCCTTCCATCCGAAAAGATATTTATATAATTAGTAAACCCCTCTTTTTAAATCTTATCTTATACCTTTATGAGTTTCTTTTTATGTCATTACAATATTATGCTTTTACAATAACATTTCAGATAGTTTATGTTATAATTTAATCCACTCATTTCATATGATTTACAATATTGTTCATTATTTTTGTAATCTATTGTTTGCCAATCTAATATAATCAAATTCTATTTTTTTATTGTTGATGAACTTTTTAAAAAGCATCGTTTCAATGTTATTATCAATTTTATAACATGGAAATATCAGTGGTTTATATTATTCTATTATATATTTATTTTAGTTTAACAATGTATTGTTTGTTCTTCATCATCTTTAAATATTTTTTATATAATATCATTATAATTAATAATCTTTCAAAACATATTGTTATACCATATAAAGATACAATAGAATCATATAAATATTTGAAAGTTCTATGCTAGTTTTTGTTATTCTTGATCAAAATTAATGTGATATTCATTTATTATTGAAATGTTATTTGATTAATGTTACTCTTATCCTTGCTTCATAAAGATTATCCAATTAAGTTTAACAAATTCTTATCAAGATGGTGGATTTGATTTGTTGCCAAAATATTTTTACTATGTATAGCAGCAAATTGTGTGTCTATTAAAAAAAAACTTCGTAGAGTCCTGTAAATTTGATGATAAAAAAGGTTTCCACAGACGGGATTTGAACCCGGAATTCATCATCAGAATTTCCCTGGTTTGCTACGGCGGACATTTGGATATAGATTGTTGGATAAATGTTATAAATAAACGACATCTCTGATCCCGTCCTTTGCTACTTTCTGATCTCTCTTATCGGCTTTACGTTACATATCTACTAGTTTAATAAAATGTCACCATAAACCATTATTTTTTATTTACTTGAAATTTCTTCTACATATTTGTAAAATAGGGTTTTTTATCCCCCTTCAATTTCCAATACTTCTGACTCAATAAAAGGAAACAACCGAAAAAGGAAACTTAGAGTGGAAAAATTCTGTTTGATTTAAAAGAATGTATAAAAATAAGGGGAAGCTAAAAGGAAGAAACTGATGACCAAATAAAAGAATATTAGGAAACTAATCACCATAATCAAATGAAAAGAGAAAGTGATTTATTAGGGAATACTGCACAGAAAATGGTCTGAAACATTTGAATTAGGACAATAAAACAATGATAATGTAAATAAAGTTTGTCAAGTCTCTTCGAAATATGATAAATTTTCATAACCAATAATATTTATAACCAAATCATTCACATAAAATTAATTTACTTAGAATTTTTCACTAGTTCTTTGGGTAAGATCCTATTTTACTAATTTTACGACATGGTTGACTTGTGCTATGCATATTTTTTCTGTTTTTATCTTTATTTTTTAAATGATTTAGGCACAGCTTTTAACTGTTAGTAATGTGTGTGGTCTAGAAGTCATATGACACCGAAAACAAACAACCCCAAGCATCTCAATAGTTTTAAAACGACTCCAAATACACTAATAGCATACAAAACTACATTATTATAAAACGGGCCACTTGCTACCGTAACACTTAACATATCGATGGTGCCAGGCGATAGTGTAATTGAAAAAATGGTAAATGATTAAACAAATAAAAGATAACAATATTACATCATGAGCCAATTTATTATATCATTAAGTTACATGGTTTTCAAGAACAGTACTATATTTCTTATTCTCGTGCCTATAATGGTTGTTGTTCTAATAGAGAAGTTTGCTGTTAATTTTTATGATACTTTTGGTCAATCTCTTACTTGTGTCCCTCCAACTAATTAGATCATTAACTAAACATATTGGGGCCTTGTCTTGCTTGTCATACAAAGTTGTGTTTGACTCTACTAATCAGGCAGTCATTACTTTAAAACTATGAAATTATTAAGAGTTGAACTACCAAATGTTAACAGATTCACTATTTTAGGGAATAAGATTTCACAATTGAAATTTGGAGGAGAAAAATCAAAGAATTGACAAATTTGAGGGCTAAAAAGTCTAATTAAGCCAAAAAAGTGTTTTCAAAATAATCTATTTTTATTAAAATGCTCTTGATATATAATCAAAATCAAAACAACATTTGAATTTATTGCAATAACATAGTTTGAAAGACATGATAGTAAAAAAGTAAACAGTTTTCATATAAACTTAAGACTATAACATAATCTTTTTATTATTTTCAAAGTAAGTCAACCACAAATTTGAATAAAAAATAATTTATTATATTTTCATAACCTCGGTGCCTCTTTAAACTTTGTAACTATATCTTTAATCGTTTGTGGACCCTTGATGCTGGTCCCATGAGCTAACTCATCTAAACTTTTCCATTTCAACAAAAAGTAATGTATACATCCAATCTAGTAACATTTTCCATCCGAAAAGATATTTATATAATCAGTAAACCCCTCTTTTTAAATCTTATCTTATACCTTTATGAGTTTCTTTTTATGTCATTACAATATTATGCTTTTACAGTATCATTTAAGATAGTTTATGTTATAATTTAATCCACTCATTTCATATGATTTACAATATTGTTCATTATTTTTGTAATCTTTTGTTTTCGAATCTAATATAATCAATTTCTATTTTTTGTTGTTATGAACTTTTTAAGAAGCATCGTTTCAATGTTATTATCAATTTCATCACATGGCAATCTCAGTGGTTTATATTATTCTATTATATATTTATTTTCGATTAACAATGTCTTGTTTGTTCAACATCATCGTTAAATTCTTTTTCTATAATATCATTATAATTATTAATCTTTCAAAACATATTGTTATACCATATAAAGATACAATAGAATCATATAAATATTTGAAAGTTCTATGCTAGTTTTTGTTATTCTTGATCAAAATTAATGTGATATTCATTTATTATTGAAATGTTATTTGATTAATGTTACTTTTATCCTTGCTTCATAAACATTATCCAATTAAGGTTAACAAATTCTTATCAAGATGGTGGATTTGATTTGTTGCCGAAAATATTTTTACTATGTATAGCAGCAAACTGTGTATCTATTAAAAAAAACTTCATAGAGTCCTGTAAATTTGATGATAAAAAAGGTTTCCACAGACGGGATTCGAACCTGGAATTCATCATCAGAATTTCCCTGGTGTGCTACGGCGGACATTTGGATATAGATTGCTGGATAAATGTTATAAATAAACGACATCTCTGATCCCGTCCTTTGCTACTTTCTGATCTCTCTTATCGGCTTTACGTTACATATCTACTAGTTTAATAAAATGTCACCATAAACCATTATTTTTTATTTACTTGAAATTTCTTCTACATATTTGTATATATAAGACAATACTAGTTGCCTTTGTCTGACCTTACTTTCCATCCTATTTTTCACTTTGTATCATTTTCGTTTTCCTTTCTAATGAAGACAAAAAGACAACTAATGGTAGGAAGCAAAACACACCCTCATTTGATAGGAAAAGAAACTTGAAAACCATGTAGGAAGAAAAGAGGATGAGAAAATGGCTAATAAGAAAGTTTTTAACTCTAGTGCTTCCATAAAAATGAACAAAGAAAACCCAATGAAAATAAAAATTTCAAATGTAGAAGACGAAGAAAGTTATGTTTTAAAAAATAACAAAAAATCTCAAAGCAACTGAAAAGAAGATAAGAAATAAATTACGTGTTCACAAACTAAATCGCATACCGTTATCCCCCTTCAATTTCCAATACTTCTGACTCAATAAAAGGAAACAACCGAAAAAGGAAACTTAGAGTGGAAAAATTGTGTTTGACATAAAAGACTGTATAAAAATAAAGGGAAGCTAAAAGGAAGAAACTGATGACCTAATAAAAGAGTATTAGGAAACTAATCACCATAATGAAATGAAAAGAGAAAGTGATTTATTAGGGAATACTGCACAGAAAACGGTCTAAAACATTAGAATTAGGACAGTAAAACAATCATAATGAAAATAAAGTTTGTCAAGTCTCTGTAAAATATGATAAATTTTCATAACCAATAATATTTATAACCAAATCATTCACATAAAATTAATTTACTTAGAATTTTTCACTAGATCTTTGTGTAAGATCCTATTTTACTAATTTTATGACATGGTTGACTTGAGTTATGCATATCTTTTATGTTTTTATCTTTATTTTCTAAATGATTTGGGCACCGCGTTTAACTGTTAGTAATGTGTGTGGTCTAGAAGTCATATGACACTGAAATCAAACAAGCCCAAGCATCTCAATAGTTTCAAAACGACTCCAAATACGCTAATAGCTTACAAAACTACATTATTGTAAAATAGGCCACTTGCTACCGTAACACTTAACATAACGGGTGTCGGGCAAGAGTGTAACCGAGAAAAGGGCAAATGATTAAACAAATAAAAGACATCAATATTACACCATGAGCCAATTTATTATATCATTCAGTTACATTGTTTTCAAGAACTGTCCTATATTTCTTATTCTCGTGCCTATAATGATTGTTGTTCTAATAGAGAAGTTTGCTGTTAATTTTTATGATACTTTTGGGTAATCTCTTACTTGTGTCCCTCTAACTAATTAGATCATTAACTAAACATATTTGGGCCTTGTCTTGCTTGTCATACAAAGTTGTGTTTGACTCTTCTAATAAGGCAGTCATTACTTCAAAACTATGAAATTATTAAGAGTTGAACTATAAAATGTTAACAGATTCACTATTTTAGGGAATAAGATTTTACAATTAAAATTTGGAGGAACAAAATCAAAGAATTGGAAAATTTGAGGGACAAAAAGTGTAATTAAGCCAAAAAAGTGTTTTCAAAATAGTCTATTTTTATTAAAATGCTCTTGATATATAGTAAAAATAAAAAAAACATTTGAATTTATTGCAATAACATAGTTTTAAAGACATGATAGTAAAAAAGTAAATAGTTTTCATATAAACTTAAGACTATAACATAATCTTCTTATTATTTTCAAAGTAAGTCAACCACAAATTTGAAAAAAAATAATTTATTATATTTTCATAACCTCAGTGCCTCTTTAAACTTTGTAACTATGTCTTTAATCGTTTGTGGACCCTTGATGCTAGTCCCATGAGCTAACTCATCTAAACTTTTCCTTTTCGACAAAAAGTAATGTATACATCCAATCTAGTAACCCCTTCCATCCGAAAGATATTTATATAATCAGCTAACCCCATCTTATACCTTTATAAGTTTTTTTTTATGTCATTACAATATTATGCTTTTACAGTAACATTTAAGATAGTTTATGTTATAATTTAATCCACTCATTTCATATGATTTACAATATTGTTCTTATTTTTGTAATCTTTTGTTTGCCAATCTTATATAATCAATTTCTATTTTTTTATTGTTGATGAACTTTTTAAAAAGCATCATTTCAATGTTATTATCAATTTCATAACATGGCAATCTCATTGGTTTATATTAGTCTATTATATATTTATTTTAGTGTAACAATGTCTTGTTTGTTCTTCATCATCTTTAATTTTTTTTTATATAATATCATTATAATTAATAATCTTTCAAAACATATTGTTATACCATATAAAGATACAATAGAAACATATAAATATTTGAAAGTTCTATGCTAGTTTTTGTTATTCTTGATCAAAATTAATGTGATATTCATTTATTATTGAAATGTTATTTGATTAATGTTACTCTTATCCTTGCTTCATAAAGTTATGTTTTAAAAAATAACAAAAAATCTCAATGCAAATGAAAAGAAGATAAGAAATAAATTACATGTTCACAAACTAAATCGCATACCGTTATCCCCCTTCAATTTCCAATACTTCTGACTCAATAAAAGGAAACAACCAAAAAAGGAAACTTAGAGTGGAAAAATTGTGTTTGATTTAAAAGACTGTATAAAAATAAAGGGAAGCTAAAAGGAAGAAACTGATGACCTAATAAAAGAGTATTAGGAAACTAATCACCATAATGAAATGAAAAGAGAAAGTGATTGATTAGGGAATACTGCACAGAAAACGGTCTAAAACATTAGATTAGGACAGTAAAACAATGATAATGAAAATAAAGTTTGTCAAGTCTCTTCAAAATATGATAAATTTTTATAACCAATAATATTTATAACCAAATCATTCACATAAAATTAATTTACTTAGAACTTTTCACTAGTTCTTTGTTTAAGATCCTATTTTACTAATTTTACGACATGGTTGACTTGTGCTATGCATATCTTTTGTGTTTTTATCTTCTTTAAATGATTTTGGCATGACTTTTAACTGTTAGTCATGTGTGTGGTCCAGAAGTCATATGACACCGAAATCAAACAACCCCAAGCATCTCAATAGTGTCAAAACGACTCCAAATACGCTAATAGCTTTTAAAACTACATTATTATAAAATGGGCCACTTGCTACCGTAACACTTAACATATCGGTGGTGTCGAGCGAGAGTGTAATTGAAAAAATGGTAAATGATTAAACAAATAAAAGATAACAATATTACATCATGAGCCAATTTATTACATCATTAAGTTACATGGTTTTCAAGATATGTACTATATTTCTTACTCTCGTGCCTATAATGGTTGTTGTTCTAATAGAGAAGCTTGCTGTTAATTTTTATGATACTTTTGGGTAATCTCTTACTTGTGTCCCTCCAACTAATTAGATCATTAACTGAACATATTGGGGCCTTGTCTTGCTTGTCATACAAAGTTGTGGTTGACTCTACTAATCAGGCAGTGATTACTTCAAAACTATGAAATTATTAAGAGTTGAACTACCAAATGTTAACAGATTCACTATTTTAGGGAATAAGATTTCACAATTAAAATTTGGAGGAACAAAATCAAAGAATTGGCAAATTTGAGGGACAAAAAGTTTAATTAAGCCAAAAAAGTGTTTTCAAAATAATCTATTTTTATTAAAATGCTCTTGATATAAAGTGTTTTCAAAATAATCTAGTTTTAAAGACATGATAGTAAAAAAGTAAACAGTTTTCATCTAAACTTAAGACTATAACATAATCCTTTTATTATTTTCAAAATAAGTCAAACACAAATTTGAAAAACAATTAATTTATTATATTTTCGTAACCTCAGTGCCTCTTTAAACTTTGTAACTATATCTTTAATCGTTTGTTGACCCTTGATGCTGGTCCCATGAGCTAACTCACCTAAACTTTTCCTTTTCGACAAAAAGTAATGTATACATCCAATCTAGTAAACCCTTCCATCCGAAAAGATATTTATATAATCAGTAAACCCCTCTTTCTAAATCTTATCTTATACCTTTATGAGTTTCTTTTTATGTCATTACAATATTATGCTTTTACAATAACATTTCAGATAGTTTATGTTATGATTTAATCCACTCATTTCATATGATTTACAATATTGTTCATTATTTTTGTAATCTTTTGTTTGCCAATCTAATATAATCAAATTCTATTTTTTATTGTTGATGAACTTTTTAAAAAGCATCGTTTCAATGTTATTATCAATTTTATAACATGGAAATCTCAGTGGTTTATATTATTCTATTATATATTTATTTTAGTTTAACAATGTATTGTTTGTTCTTCATCATCTTTAAATATTTTTTATATAATATCATTATAATTAATAATCTTTCAAAACATATTGTTATACCATATAAAGATACAATAGAATCATATAAATATTTGAAAGTTCTATGCTAGTTTTTGTTATTCTTGATCAAAATTAATGTGATATTCATTTATTATTGACATGTTATTTGATTAATGTTACTCTTATCCTTGCTTCATAAAGATTATCCATTTAAGTTTAACAAATTCTTATCAAGATGGTGGAGTTGATTTGTTGCCAAAAATATTTTTAGGGAATAATATTTCATAATTAAAATTTGGAGGAACAAAATCAAAGAATTGGCCAATTTGAGGGACAAAAAGTGTAATTAAGCCAAAAGAGTGTTTTCAAAATAATCTATTTTTGTTAAAATGCTCTAGATATATAGTAAAAATCAAAACAACATTTGAATTTATTGCAATAACATAGTTTTAAAGACACGATAGTAAAAAAGTAAACAGTTTTCATATAAAATTAAGACTATAACATCATATTTTTATTATTTTCAAAGTAAGTCAACCACAAATTTGAAAAGAAAAATAATTTATTATATTTTCATAACCTCAGTGCCTCTTTAAACTTTGTAACTATGTCTTTAATCGTTTGTGGACCCTTAATGCTAGTCCCATGAGCTAACTCATCTAAACTTTTTCTTTTCGACAAAAAGTAATGTATACATCCAATCTAGTAACCCCTTCCAACCAAAAAGATGTTTATATAATTAGTAAACCCCTCTTTTTAAATCTTATCTTATGCCTTTATGAGTTTCTTTTTATGTCATTGCAATATTATGCTTTTACAGTAACATTTAAGATAGTTTATGTTATAATTTAATCCACTCATTTCATATGATTTACAATATTATTCATTATTTTTGTAATCTTTTGTTTTCCAATCTAATATAATCAATTTCTATTTTTTTATTGTTGATGAACTTTTTAAAAAGCATCGTTTCAATGTTATTATCAATTTCATCACATGGCAATCTCAGTGGTTTATATTATTCTATTATATATTTATTTTCAATTAACAATGCATTGTTTGTTCCTCATCATCTTTAAATATTTTATCTTTTATGTAATATCATTATAATTAATAATCTTTCAAAACATATTGTTATACCATATAAAGATAAAATAGAATCATATGAATATTTGAAAGTTGTAGCTAGTTTTTGTTATTCTTGATCAAAATTAATGTGATATTTATTTATTATTGACATGTTATTTGATTATATTTTCGTAACCTCAGTGCCTCTTTAAACTTTGTAACTATATCTTTAATCGTTTGTTGACCCTTGATGCTGGTCCCATGAGCTAACTCACCTAAACTTTTCCTTTTCGACAAAAAGTAATGTATACATCTAATCTAGTAAACCCTTCCATCCGAAAAGATATTTATATAATCAGTAAACCCCTCTTTCTAAATCTTATCTTATACCTTTATGAGTTTCTTTTTATGTCATTACAATATTATGCTTTTACAATAACATTTCAGATAGTTTATGTTATAATTTAATCCACTCATTTCATATGATTTACAATATTGTTCATTATTTTTGTAATCTTTTGTTTGCCAATCTAATATAATCAAATTCTATTTTTTATTGTTGATGAACTTTTTAAAAAGCATCATTTCAATGTTATTATCAATTTTATAACATGGAAATCTCAGTGGTTTATATTATTCTATTATATATTTATTTTAGTTTAACAATGTATTGTTTGTTCTTCATCATCTTTAAATATTTTTTATATAATATCATTATAATTAATAATCTTTCAAAACATATTGTTATACCATATAAAGATACAATAGAATCATATAAATATTTGAAAGTTCTATGCTAGTTTTTGTTATTCTTGATCAAAATTAATGTGATATTCATTTATTATTGAAATGTTATTTGATTAATGTTACTGTTATCCTTGCTTCATAAAGATTATCCAATTAAGTTTAACAAATTCTTATAAAGATGGTGGATTTGATTTGTTGCCGAAAATATTTTTACTATGTATAGCAGCAAACTGTGTATCTATTAAAAAAAATTCGTAGAGTCCTGTAAATTTGATGATAAAAAAGGTTTCCACAGACGGGATTCGAACCCGGAATTCATCATCAGAATTTCCCTGGTGTGCTACGGCGGACATTTGGATATCAATTGCTCGATAAATGTTATAAATAAACGACATCTCTGATCCCGTCCTTTGCTACTTTCTGATCTCTCTTATCGGCTTTACGTTACATATCTACTAGTTTAATAAAATGTCACCATAAACCATTATTTTTTATTTACTTGAAATTTCTTCTACATATTTGTATATATAAGACAATACTAGTTGCCTTTGTCTGACCTTACTTTCCATCCTTTTTTTTACTTTGTATCATTTTCGTTTTCCTTTCTAATGAAGACAAAAAGACAACTAAGGGTAGGAAGCAAAACACACCCTCATTTGATAGGAAAAGAAACTTGAAAACCATGTAGGAAGAAAAGAGGATGAGAAAATGGCTAATAAGAAAGTTTTTAACTCTAGTGCTTCCATAAAAATGAACGAAGAAAACCCAATGAAAATAAAAATTTCAAATATAGAAGACGAAGAAAGTTATGTTTTAACAAATAATAAAAAATCTCAAAGCAACTGAAAAGAAGATAAGAAATAAATTACGTGTTCACAAACTAAATCGCATACCGTTATCCCCCTTCAATTTCCAATACTTCTGACTCAATAAAAGGAAACAACCGAAAAAGGAAACTTAGAGTGGAAAAATTGTGTTTGACATAAAAGACTGTATAAAAATAAAGGGAAGCTAAAAGGAAGAAACTGATGACCTAATAAAAGGGTATTAGGAAACTAATCACCATAATGAAATGAAAAGAGAAAGTGATTTATTAGGGAATACTGCACAGAAAACGGTCTAAAACATTAGAATTAGGACAGTAAAACAATGATAATGAAAATAAAGTTTGTCAAGTCTCTGCAAAATATGATAAATTTTCATAACTAATAATATTTATAACCAAATCATTCACATAAAATTAATTTACTTAGAATTTTTCACTAGATCTTTGTGTAAGATCCTGTTTTACTAATTTTACGACATGGTTGACTTGAGTTATGCATATCTTTTATGTTTTTATCTTTATTTTCTAAATGATTTGGGCACCACTTTTAACTGTTAGTAATGTGTGTGGTCTAGAAGTCATATGACACTGAAATCAAACAACCCCAAGTATCTCAATAGTTTCAAAACGACTCCAAATACGCTAATAGCTTACAAAACTACATTATTGTAAAATAGGCCACTTGCTACCGTAACACTTAACATATCGGGTGTCGGGCGAGAGTGTAACCGACAAAAGGGCAAATGATTAAACAAATAAAAGATAACAATATTACACCATGAGCCAATTTATTATATCATTCAGTTACATTGTTTTCAAGAACTGTCCTATATTTCTTATTCTCGTGCCTATAATGATTGTTGTTCTAATAGAGAAGTTTGCTGTTAATTTTTATGATACTTTTGGGTAATCTCTTACTTGTGTCCCTCCAACTAATTAGATCATTAACTAAACATATTTGGGCCTTGTCTTGCTTGTCATAGAAAGTTGTGTTTGACTCTTCTAATAAGGCAGTCATTACTTCAAAACTATGGAATTATTAAGAGTTGAACTATCAAATGTTAACAGATTCACTATTTTAGGGAATAAGATTTTACAATTAAAATTTGGAGGAACAAAATCAAAGAATTGGAAAATTTGAGGGACAAAAAGTGTAATTAAGCCAAAAAAGTGTTTTCAAAATAATCTATTTTTATTAAAATGCTCTTGATATATAGTAAAAATAAAAACAACATTTGAATTTATTGCAATAACATTGTTTTAAAGACATGATAGTAAAAAAGTAAATAGTTTTCATATAAACTTAAGACTATAACATAATCTTCTTATTATTTTCAAAGTAAGTCAACCACAAATTTGAAAAAAAATAATTTATTATATTTTCATAACCTCAGTGCCTCTTTAAACTTTGTAACTATGTCTTTAATCGTTTGTGGACCCTTGATGCTAGTCCCATGAGCTAACTCATCTAAACTTTTCCTTTTCGACAAAAAGTAATGTATACATCCAATCTAGTAACCCCTTCCATCCGAAAGATATTTATATAATCAGTAAACCCCTCTTTTTAAATCTTATCTTATACCTTTATGAGTTTTTTTTTATGTCATTACAATATTATGCTTTTACAGTAACATTTAAGATAGATTATGTTATAATTTAATCCACTCATTTCATATGATTTACAATATTGTTCTTATTTTTGTAATCTTTTGTTTGCCAATCTTATATAATCAATTTCTATTTTTTTATTGTTGATGAACTTTTTAAAAAGCATCATTTCAATGTTATTATCAATTTCATAACATGGCAATCTCAGTGGTTTATATTAGTGTAACAATGTCTTGTTTGTTCTTCTTTATCTTTAAATATTTTTTATATAATATCATTATAATTAATAATCTTTCAAAACATATTGTTATACCATATAAAGATACAATAGAAACATATAAATATTTGAAAGTTCTATGCTAGTTTTTGTTATTCTTGATCAAAATTAATGTGATATTCATTTATTATTGAAATGTTATTTGATTAATGTTACTCTTATCCTTGCTTCATAAAGTTATGTTTTAAAAAATAACAAAAAATCTCAATTCAAATGAAAAGAAGATAAGAAATAAATTACGTGTTCACAAACTAAATCGCATACCGTTATCCCCCTTCAATTTCCCATACTTCTGACTCAATAAAAGGAAACAACCAAAAAAGGAAACTTAGAGTGGAAAAATTGTGTTTGATTTAAAAGACTGTATAAAAATAAATGGAAGCTAAAAGGAAGAAACTGATGACCTAATAAAAGAGTATTAGGAAACTAATCACCATAATGAAATGAAAAGAGAAAGTGATTGATTAGGGAATACTGCACAGAAAATGGTCTAAAACATTAGATTAGGACAGTAAAACAATGATAATGAAAATAAAGTTTGTCAAGTCTCTTCAAAATATGATAAATTTTTATAACCAATAATATTTATAACCAAATCATTCACATAAAATTAATTTACTTAGAACTTTTCACTAGTTCTTTGTTTAAGATCCTATTTTACTAATTTTACGACATGGTTGACTTGTGCTATGCATATCTTTTGTGTTTTTATCTTCTTTAAATGATTTTGGCATGACTTTTAACTGTTAGTCATGTGTGTGGTCCAGAAGTCATATGACACCGAAATCAAACAACCCCAAGCATCTCAACAGTGTCAAAACGACTCCAAATACGCTAATAGCTTACAAAACTACATTATTATAAAATGGGCCACTTGCTACCGTAACACTTAACATATCGGTGGTGTCGAGCGAGAGTGTAACCGAGAAAAGGGAAAATGATTAAACAAATAAAAGATAATAATATTACATCATGAGCCAATTTATTACATCATTAAGTTACATTGTTTTCAAGATATGTACTATATTTCTTACTCTCATGCCTATAATGGTTGTTGTTCTAATAGAGAAGCTTGCTGTTAATTTTTATGATATTTTTGGGTAATCTCTTACTTGTGTCCCTCCAACTAATTAGATCATTAACTGAACATATTGGGGCCTTGTCTTGCTTGTCAAACAAAGTTGTGGTTGACTCTACTAATCAGGCAGTCATTATTAAGAGTTGAACTACCAAATGTTAACAGATTCACTATTTTAGGGAATAAGATTTCACAATTAAAATTTGGACGAACAAAATCAAAGAATTGGCAAATTTGAGGGACAAAAAGTGTAATTAAGCCAAAAAAGTGTTTTCAAAATAATCTATTTTTATTAAAATGCTCTTGATATATAGTAAAAATAAAAACAACATTTGAATTTATTGCAATAACATAGTTTTAAAGACATGATAGTAAAAAAGTAAACAGTTTTCATCTAAACTTAAGACTATAACATAATCTTTTTATTATTTTCAAAATAAGTCAAACACAAATTTGAAAAACAATTAATTTATTATATTTTCGTAACCTCTGTGCCTCTTTAAACTATGTAACTATATCTTTAATCATTTGTTGACCCTTGATGCTGGTCCCATGAGCTAACTCATCTAAACTTTTCCTTTTCGACAAAAAGTAATGTATACATCCAATCTAGTAACCCCTTTCATCCGAAAAGATATTTATATAATCAGTAAACCCCTCTTTTTAAATCTTATCTTATACCTTTATGAGTTTCTTTTTATGTCATTACAATATTATGCTTTTACAATAACATTTTAGATAGTTTATGTTATAATTTAATCAACTCATTTTATATGATTTACAATATTGTTTATTATTTTTGTAATCTTTTGTTTGCCAATCTAATATAATCAATTTCTATTTTTTTATTGTTGATGAACTTTTTAAAAAGCATCGTTTCAATGTTATTATCAATTTTATAACATGGAAATCTCAGTGGTTTATATTATTCTATTATATATTTATTTTAGTTTAACAATGTATTGTTTGTTCTTCATCATCTTTAAATATTTTTTATATAATATCATTATAATTAATAATCTTTCAAAACATATTGTTATACCATATAAAGATACAATAGAATCATATAAATATTTGAAAGTTCTATGCTAGTTTTTGTTATTCTTGATCAAAATTAATGTGATATTCATTTATTATTGAAATGTTATTTGATTAATGTTACTCTTATCCCTGCTTCATAAAGATTATCCAATTAAGTTTAACAAATTCTTATCAAGATAGTGGATTTGATTTGTTGCCGAAAATATTTTTACTATGTATAGCAGCAAACTGGGTATCTATTAAAAAAAAACTTCGTAGAGTCCTGTAAATTTGATGATAAAAAAGGTTTCCACAGACGGGATTCGAACCCAAAATTCATCATCAGAATTTCCCTGGTGTGCTACAGCGGACATTTGGATATAGATTGCTGGATAAATGTTATAAATAAACGACATCTCTGATCCCGTCCTTTGCTACTTTCTGATCTCTCTTATCGGCTTTACGTTACATATCTACTAGTTTAATAAAATGTCACCATAAACCATTATTTTTTATTTACTTGAAATTTCTTCTACATATTTGTATATATAAGACAATACTAGTTGCCTTTGTCTGACCTTACTTTCCATCCTATTTTTTACTTTGTATCATTTTCGTTTTCCTTTCTAATGAAGACAAAAAGACAACTAATGGTAGGAAGCAAAACACACCCTCATTTAATAGGAAAAGAAACTTGAAAACCATGTAGGAAGAAAAGAGGATGAGAAAATGGCTAATAAGAAAGTTTTTAACTCTAGTGCTTCCATAAAAATGAACGAAGAAAACCCAATGAAAATAAAAATTTCAAATGTAGAAGACGAAGAAAGTTATGTTTTAAAAAATAACAAAAAATCTCAAAGCAACTAAAAAGAAGATAAGAAATAAATTACGTGTTCACAAACTAAATCGCATACCGTTGTCCCCCTTCAATTTCCAATACTTCTGACTCAATAAAAGGAAACAACCGAAAAAGGAAACTTAGAGTGGAAAAATTGTGTTTGACATAAAAGACTGTATAAAAATAAAGGGAAGCTAAAAGGAAGAAACTGATGACCTAATAAAAGAGTATTAGGAAACTAATCACCATAATGAAATGAAAAGAGAAAGTGATTTATTAGGGAATACTGCACAGAAAACGGTCTAAAACATTAGAATTAGGACTGTAAAACAATCATAATGAAAATAAAGTTTGTCAAGTCTCTACAAAATATGATAAATTTTCATAACCAATAATATTTATAACCAAATTCACATAAAATTAATTTACTTAGAATTTTTCACTAGATCTTTGTGTAAGATCCTATTTTACTAATTTTACGACATGGTTGAGTTGAGTTATGCATATCTTTTATGTTTTTATCTTTATTTTCTAAATGATTTGGGCACCGTTTTTAACTGTTAGTAATGTGTGTGGTCTAGAAGTCATATGACACTGAAATCAAACAACCCCAAGCATCTCAATAGTTTCAAAACGACTCCAAATACGCTAATAGCTTACAAAACTACATTATTGTAAAATAGGCCACTTGCTACCGTGACACTTAACATATCGGGTGTCGGGCGAGAGTGTAACCGACAAAAGGGCAAATGATTAAACAAATAAAAGATAACAATATTACACCATGAGCCAATTTATTATATCATTCAGTTACATTGTTTTCAAGAAGTGTCCTATATTTCTTATTCTCGTGCCTATAATGATTGTTGTTCTAATAGAGAAGTTTGCTGTTAATTTTTATGATACTTTTGGGTAATCCCTTACTTGTGTCCCTCCAACTAATTAGATCATTAACTAAACATATTTGGGCCTTGTCTTGCTTGTCATACAAAGTTGTGTTTGACTCTTCTAATAAGGCAGTCATTACTTCAAAACTATGAAATTATTAAGAGTTGAACTATCAAATGTTAACAGATTCACTATTTTAGGGAATAAGATTTCACAATTAAAATTTGGAGGAACAAAATCAAAGAATTGGAAAATTTGAGGGACAAAAAGTGTAATTAAGCCAAAAAAGTGTTTTCAAAATAAAAACAACATTTGAATTTATTGCAATAACATAGTTTTAAAGACATGATAGTAAAAATGTAAATAGTTTTCATATAAACTTAAGACTATAACATAATCTTTTTATTATTTTCAAAGTAAGTCAACCACAAATTTGAAAAAAAAAATAATTTATTATATTTTCATAACCTCAGTGCCTCTTTAAACTTTGTAACTATGTCTTTAATCGTTTGTGGACCCTTGATGCTAGTCCCATGAGCTAACTCATCTAAACTTTTCCTTTTCGACAAAAAGTAATGTATACATCCAATCTAGTAACCCCTTCCATCCGAAAAGATATTTATATAATCAGTAAACCCCTCTTTTTAAATCTTATCTTATACCTTTATGAGTTTCTTTTTATGTCATTACAATATTATGCTTTTACAGTAACATTTAAGATAGTTTATGTTATAATTTAATCCACTCATTTCATATGATTTACAATATTGTTCTTATTTTTGTAATCTTTTGTTTGCCAATCTAATATAATCAATTTCTATTTTTTTATTGTTGATGAACTTTTTAAAAAGCATCGTTTCAATGTTATTATCAATTTCATAACATGGCAATCTCAGTGGTTTATATTATTCTATTATATATTTATTTTAGTGTAACAATGTCTTGTTTGTTCTTCATCATCTTTAAATATTTTTTATATAATATCATTATAATTAATAATCTTTCAAAACATATTGTTATACCATATAAAGATACAATAGAAACATATAAATATTTGAAAGTTCTATGTTAGTTTTTGTTATTCTTGATCAAAATTAATGTAATATTCATTTATTATTGAAATGTTATTTGATTAATGTTACTCTTATCCTTGCTTCATAAAGTTATGTTTTAAAAAATAACAAAAAATCTCAATGCAAATGAAAAGAAGATAAGAAATAAATTACGTGTTCACAAACTAAATCGCATACCGTTATCCCCCTTCAATTTCCAATACTTCTGACTCAATAAAAGGAAACAACCAAAAAAGGAAACTTAGAGTGGAAAAATTGTGTTTGATTTAAAAGACTGTATAAAAATAAAGGGAAGCTAAAAGGAAGAAACTGATGACCTAATAAAAGAGTATTAGGAAACGAATCACCTTAATGAAATGAAAAGAGAAAGTGATTGATTAGGGAATACTGCACAGAAAACGGTCTCAAACATTAGAATTAGGACAGTAAAACAATGATAATGAAAATAAAGTTTGTCAAGTCTCTTCAAAATATGATAAATTTTTATAACCAATAATATTTATAACCAAATCATTCACATAAAATTAATTTACTTAGAACTTTTCACTAGTTCTTTGTGTAAGATCCTATTTTACTAATTTTACGACATGGTTGACTTGTGCTATGCATATCTTTTGTGTTTTTATCTTCTTTAAATGATTTTGGCATAACTTTTAACTGTTAGTCATGCTTGTGGTCCAGAAGTCATATGACACTGAAATCAAACAACCCCAAGCATCTCAATAGTGTCAAAACGACTCCAAATACGCTAATAGCTTTTAAAACTACATTATTATAAAATGGGCCACTTGCTACCGTAACACTTAACATATCGGTGGTGTCGGGCGAGAGTGTAACCGAGAAAAGGGAAAATGATTAAACAAATAAAAGATAACAATATTACATCATGAGCCAATTTATTATATCATTAAGTTACATGGTTTTCAAGAACAGTACTATATTTCTTACTCTCGTGCCTATAATGGTTGTTGTTCTAATAGAGAAGCTTGCTGTTAATTTTTATGATACTTTTGGGTAATCTCTTACTTGTGTCCCTCCAACTAATTAGATCATTAACTGAACATATTGGGGCCTTGTCTTGCTTGTCATACAAAGTTGTGGTTGACTCTACTAATCAGGCAGTGATTACTTCAAAACTATGAACTTATTAAGAGTTGAACTACCAAATGTTAACAGATTCACTATTTTAGGGAATAAGATTTCACAATTAAAATTTGGAGGAACAAAATCAAAGAATTGGCAAATTTGAGGGACAAAAAGTTTAATTAAGCCAAAAAAGTGTTTTCAAAATAATCTATTTTTATTAAAATGCTCTTGATATATAGTAAAAATAAAAACAACATTTGAATTTATTGCAATAACATAGTTTTAAAGACATGATAGTAAAAAAGTAAACAGTTTTCATCTAAACTTAAGACTATAACATAATCCTTTTATTATTTTCAAAATAAGTCAAACACAAATTTGAAAAACAATTAATTTATTATATTTTCGTAACCTCAGTGCCTCTCTAAACTTTGTAACTATATCTTTAATCATTTGTTGACCCTTGATGCTGGTCCCATGAGCTAACTCATCTAAACTTTTCCTTTTCGACAAAAAGTAATGTATACATCCAATCTAGTAACCCCTTCCATCCGAAAAGATATTTATATAATTAGTAAACCCCTCTTTTTAAATCTTATCTTATACCTTTATGAGTTTCTTTTTATGTCATTACAATATTATGCTTTTACAATAACATTTCAGATAGTTTATGTTATAATTTAATCCACTCATTTCATATGATTTACAATATTGTTCATTATTTTTGTAATCTATTGTTTGCCAATCTAATATAATCAAATTCTATTTTTTTATTGTTGATGAACTTTTTAAAAAGCATCGTTTCAATGTTATTATCAATTTTATAACATGGAAATCTCAGTGGTTTATATTATTCTATTATATATTTATTTTAGTTTAACAATGTATTGTTTGTTCTTCATCATCTTTAAATATTTTTTATATAATATCATTATAATTAATAATCTTTCAAAACATATTGTTATACCATATAAAGATACAATAGAATCATATAAATATTTGAAAGTTCTATGCTAGTTTTTGTTATTCTTGATCAAAATTAATGTGATATTCATTTATTATTGAAATGTTATTTGATTAATGTTACTCTTATCCTTGCTTCATAAAGATTATCCAATTAAGTTTAACAAATTCTTATCAAGATGGTGGATTTGATTTGTTGCCAAAATATTTTTACTATGTATAGCAGCAAATTGTGTGTCTATTAAAAAAAAACTTCGTAGAGTCCTGTAAATTTGATGATAAAAAAGGTTTTCACAGACGGGATTTGAACCCGGAATTCATCATCAGAATTTCCCTGGTTTGCTACGGCGGACATTTGGATATAGATTGTTGGATAAATGTTATAAATAAACGACATCTCTGATCCCGTCCTTTGCTACTTTCTGATCTCTCTTATCGGCTTTACGTTACATATCTACTAGTTTAATAAAATGTCACCATAAACCATTATTTTTTATTTACTTGAAATTTCTTCTACATATTTGTAAAATAGGGTTTTTTATCCCCCTTCAATTTCCAATACTTCTGACTCAATAAAAGGAAACAACCGAAAAAGGAAACTTAGAGTGGAAAAATTCTGTTTGATTTAAAAGAATGTATAAAAATAAGGGGAAGCTAAAAGGAAGAAACTGATGACCAAATAAAAGAATATTAGGAAACTAATCACCATAATCAAATGAAAAGAGAAAGTGATTTATTAGGGAATACTGCACAGAAAATGGTCTGAAACATTTGAATTAGGACAATAAAACAATGATAATGTAAATAAAGTTTGTCAAGTCTCTTCGAAATATGATAAATTTTCATAACCAATAATATTTATAACCAAATCATTCACATAAAATTAATTTACTTAGAATTTTTCACTAGTTCTTTGGGTAAGATCCTATTTTACTAATTTTACGACATGGTTGACTTGTGCTATGCATATTTTTTCTGTTTTTATCTTTATTTTTTAAATGATTTAGGCACAGCTTTTAACTGTTAGTAATGTGTGTGGTCTAGAAGTCATATGACACCGAAAACAAACAACCCCAAGCATCTCAATAGTTTTAAAACGACTCCAAATACACTAATAGCATACAAAACTACATTATTATAAAACGGGCCACTTGCTACCGTAACACTTAACATATCGATGGTGCCAGGCGATAGTGTAATTGAAAAAATGGTAAATGATTAAACAAATAAAAGATAACAATATTACATCATGAGCCAATTTATTATATCATTAAGTTACATGGTTTTCAAGAACAGTACTATATTTCTTATTCTCGTGCCTATAATGGTTGTTGTTCTAATAGAGAAGTTTGCTGTTAATTTTTATGATACTTTTGGTCAATCTCTTACTTGTGTCCCTCCAACTAATTAGATCATTAACTAAACATATTGGGGCCTTGTCTTGCTTGTCATACAAAGTTGTGTTTGACTCTACTAATCAGGCAGTCATTACTTTAAAACTATGAAATTATTAAGAGTTGAACTACCAAATGTTAACAGATTCACTATTTTAGGGAATAAGATTTCACAATTGAAATTTGGAGGAGAAAAATCAAAGAATTGACAAATTTGAGGGCTAAAAAGTCTAATTAAGCCAAAAAAGTGTTTTCAAAATAATCTATTTTTATTAAAATGCTCTTGATATATAATCAAAATCAAAACAACATTTGAATTTATTGCAATAACATAGTTTGAAAGACATGATAGTAAAAAAGTAAACAGTTTTCATATAAACTTAAGACTATAACATAATCTTTTTATTATTTTCAAAGTAAGTCAACCACAAATTTGAATAAAAAATAATTTATTATATTTTCATAACCTCGGTGCCTCTTTAAACTTTGTAACTATATCTTTAATCGTTTGTGGACCCTTGATGCTGGTCCCATGAGCTAACTCATCTAAACTTTTCCATTTCAACAAAAAGTAATGTATACATCCAATCTAGTAACATTTTCCATCCGAAAAGATATTTATATAATCAGTAAACCCCTCTTTTTAAATCTTATCTTATACCTTTATGAGTTTCTTTTTATGTCATTACAATATTATGCTTTTACAGTATCATTTAAGATAGTTTATGTTATAATTTAATCCACTCATTTCATATGATTTACAATATTGTTCATTATTTTTGTAATCTTTTGTTTTCGAATCTAATATAATCAATTTCTATTTTTTGTTGTTATGAACTTTTTAAGAAGCATCGTTTCAATGTTATTATCAATTTCATCACATGGCAATCTCAGTGGTTTATATTATTCTATTATATATTTATTTTCGATTAACAATGTCTTGTTTGTTCAACATCATCGTTAAATTCTTTTTCTATAATATCATTATAATTATTAATCTTTCAAAACATATTGTTATACCATATAAAGATACAATAGAATCATATAAATATTTGAAAGTTCTATGCTAGTTTTTGTTATTCTTGATCAAAATTAATGTGATATTCATTTATTATTGAAATGTTATTTGATTAATGTTACTTTTATCCTTGCTTCATAAACATTATCCAATTAAGGTTAACAAATTCTTATCAAGATGGTGGATTTGATTTGTTGCCGAAAATATTTTTACTATGTATAGCAGCAAACTGTGTATCTATTAAAAAAAACTTCATAGAGTCCTGTAAATTTGATGATAAAAAAGGTTTCCACAGACGGGATTCGAACCTGGAATTCATCATCAGAATTTCCCTGGTGTGCTACGGCGGACATTTGGATATAGATTGCTGGATAAATGTTATAAATAAACGACATCTCTGATCCCGTCCTTTGCTACTTTCTGATCTCTCTTATCGGCTTTACGTTACATATCTACTAGTTTAATAAAATGTCACCATAAACCATTATTTTTTATTTACTTGAAATTTCTTCTACATATTTGTATATATAAGACAATACTAGTTGCCTTTGTCTGACCTTACTTTCCATCCTATTTTTCACTTTGTATCATTTTCGTTTTCCTTTCTAATGAAGACAAAAAGACAACTAATGGTAGGAAGCAAAACACACCCTCATTTGATAGGAAAAGAAACTTGAAAACCATGTAGGAAGAAAAGAGGATGAGAAAATGGCTAATAAGAAAGTTTTTAACTCTAGTGCTTCCATAAAAATGAACAAAGAAAACCCAATGAAAATAAAAATTTCAAATGTAGAAGACGAAGAAAGTTATGTTTTAAAAAATAACAAAAAATCTCAAAGCAACTGAAAAGAAGATAAGAAATAAATTACGTGTTCACAAACTAAATCGCATACCGTTATCCCCCTTCAATTTCCAATACTTCTGACTCAATAAAAGGAAACAACCGAAAAAGGAAACTTAGAGTGGAAAAATTGTGTTTGACATAAAAGACTGTATAAAAATAAAGGGAAGCTAAAAGGAAGAAACTGATGACCTAATAAAAGAGTATTAGGAAACTAATCACCATAATGAAATGAAAAGAGAAAGTGATTTATTAGGGAATACTGCACAGAAAACGGTCTAAAACATTAGAATTAGGACAGTAAAACAATCATAATGAAAATAAAGTTTGTCAAGTCTCTGTAAAATATGATAAATTTTCATAACCAATAATATTTATAACCAAATCATTCACATAAAATTAATTTACTTAGAATTTTTCACTAGATCTTTGTGTAAGATCCTATTTTACTAATTTTATGACATGGTTGACTTGAGTTATGCATATCTTTTATGTTTTTATCTTTATTTTCTAAATGATTTGGGCACCGCTTTTAACTGTTAGTAATGTGTGTGGTCTAGAAGTCATATGACACTGAAATCAAACAAGCCCAAGCATCTCAATAGTTTCAAAACGACTCCAAATACGCTAATAGCTTACAAAACTACATTATTGTAAAATAGGCCACTTGCTACCGTAACACTTAACATAACGGGTGTCGGGCAAGAGTGTAACCGAGAAAAGGGCAAATGATTAAACAAATAAAAGACATCAATATTACACCATGAGCCAATTTATTATATCATTCAGTTACATTGTTTTCAAGAACTGTCCTATATTTCTTATTCTCGTGCCTATAATGATTGTTGTTCTAATAGAGAAGTTTGCTGTTAATTTTTATGATACTTTTGGGTAATCTCTTACTTGTGTCCCTCTAACTAATTAGATCATTAACTAAACATATTTGGGCCTTGTCTTGCTTGTCATACAAAGTTGTGTTTGACTCTTCTAATAAGGCAGTCATTACTTCAAAACTATGAAATTATTAAGAGTTGAACTATAAAATGTTAACAGATTCACTATTTTAGGGAATAAGATTTTACAATTAAAATTTGGAGGAACAAAATCAAAGAATTGGAAAATTTGAGGGACAAAAAGTGTAATTAAGCCAAAAAAGTGTTTTCAAAATAGTCTATTTTTATTAAAATGCTCTTGATATATAGTAAAAATAAAAAAAACATTTGAATTTATTGCAATAACATAGTTTTAAAGACATGATAGTAAAAAAGTAAATAGTTTTCATATAAACTTAAGACTATAACATAATCTTCTTATTATTTTCAAAGTAAGTCAACCACAAATTTGAAAAAAAATAATTTATTATATTTTCATAACCTCAGTGCCTCTTTAAACTTTGTAACTATGTCTTTAATCGTTTGTGGACCCTTGATGCTAGTCCCATGAGCTAACTCATCTAAACTTTTCCTTTTCGACAAAAAGTAATGTATACATCCAATCTAGTAACCCCTTCCATCCGAAAGATATTTATATAATCAGCTAACCCCATCTTATACCTTTATAAGTTTTTTTTTATGTCATTACAATATTATGCTTTTACAGTAACATTTAAGATAGTTTATGTTATAATTTAATCCACTCATTTCATATGATTTACAATATTGTTCTTATTTTTGTAATCTTTTGTTTGCCAATCTTATATAATCAATTTCTATTTTTTTATTGTTGATGAACTTTTTAAAAAGCATCATTTCAATGTTATTATCAATTTCATAACATGGCAATCTCATTGGTTTATATTAGTCTATTATATATTTATTTTAGTGTAACAATGTCTTGTTTGTTCTTCATCATCTTTAAATATTTTTTATATAATATCATTATAATTAATAATCTTTCAAAACATATTGTTATACCATATAAAGATACAATAGAAACATATAAATATTTGAAAGTTCTATGCTAGTTTTTGTTATTCTTGATCAAAATTAATGTGATATTCATTTATTATTGAAATGTTATTTGATTAATGTTACTCTTATCCTTGCTTCATAAAGTTATGTTTTAAAAAATAACAAAAAATCTCAATGCAAATGAAAAGAAGATAAGAAATAAATTACATGTTCACAAACTAAATCGCATACCGTTATCCCCCTTCAATTTCCAATACTTCTGACTCAATAAAAGGAAACAACCAAAAAAGGAAACTTAGAGTGGAAAAATTGTGTTTGATTTAAAAGACTGTATAAAAATAAAGGGAAGCTAAAAGGAAGAAACTGATGACCTAATAAAAGAGTATTAGGAAACTAATCACCATAATGAAATGAAAAGAGAAAGTGATTGATTAGGGAATACTGCACAGAAAACGGTCTAAAACATTAGATTAGGACAGTAAAACAATGATAATGAAAATAAAGTTTGTCAAGTCTCTTCAAAATATGATAAATTTTTATAACCAATAATATTTATAACCAAATCATTCACATAAAATTAATTTACTTAGAACTTTTCACTAGTTCTTTGTTTAAGATCCTATTTTACTAATTTTACGACATGGTTGACTTGTGCTATGCATATCTTTTGTGTTTTTATCTTCTTTAAATGATTTTGGCATGACTTTTAACTGTTAGTCATGTGTGTGGTCCAGAAGTCATATGACACCGAAATCAAACAACCCCAAGCATCTCAATAGTGTCAAAACGACTCCAAATACGCTAATAGCTTTTAAAACTACATTATTATAAAATGGGCCACTTGCTACCGTAACACTTAACATATCGGTGGTGTCGAGCGAGAGTGTAATTGAAAAAATGGTAAATGATTAAACAAATAAAAGATAACAATATTACATCATGAGCCAATTTATTACATCATTAAGTTACATGGTTTTCAAGATATGTACTATATTTCTTACTCTCGTGCCTATAATGGTTGTTGTTCTAATAGAGAAGCTTGCTGTTAATTTTTATGATACTTTTGGGTAATCTCTTACTTGTGTCCCTCCAACTAATTAGATCATTAACTGAACATATTGGGGCCTTGTCTTGCTTGTCATACAAAGTTGTGGTTGACTCTACTAATCAGGCAGTGATTACTTCAAAACTATGAAATTATTAAGAGTTGAACTACCAAATGTTAACAGATTCACTATTTTAGGGAATAAGATTTCACAATTAAAATTTGGAGGAACAAAATCAAAGAATTGGCAAATTTGAGGGACAAAAAGTTTAATTAAGCCAAAAAAGTGTTTTCAAAATAATCTATTTTTATTAAAATGCTCTTGATATAAAGTGTTTTCAAAATAATCTAGTTTTAAAGACATGATAGTAAAAAAGTAAACAGTTTTCATCTAAACTTAAGACTATAACATAATCCTTTTATTATTTTCAAAATAAGTCAAACACAAATTTGAAAAACAATTAATTTATTATATTTTCGTAACCTCAGTGCCTCTTTAAACTTTGTAACTATATCTTTAATCGTTTGTTGACCCTTGATGCTGGTCCCATGAGCTAACTCACCTAAACTTTTCCTTTTCGACAAAAAGTAATGTATACATCCAATCTAGTAAACCCTTCCATCCGAAAAGATATTTATATAATCAGTAAACCCCTCTTTCTAAATCTTATCTTATACCTTTATGAGTTTCTTTTTATGTCATTACAATATTATGCTTTTACAATAACATTTCAGATAGTTTATGTTATGATTTAATCCACTCATTTCATATGATTTACAATATTGTTCATTATTTTTGTAATCTTTTGTTTGCCAATCTAATATAATCAAATTCTATTTTTTATTGTTGATGAACTTTTTAAAAAGCATCGTTTCAATGTTATTATCAATTTTATAACATGGAAATCTCAGTGGTTTATATTATTCTATTATATATTTATTTTAGTTTAACAATGTATTGTTTGTTCTTCATCATCTTTAAATATTTTTTATATAATATCATTATAATTAATAATCTTTCAAAACATATTGTTATACCATATAAAGATACAATAGAATCATATAAATATTTGAAAGTTCTATGCTAGTTTTTGTTATTCTTGATCAAAATTAATGTGATATTCATTTATTATTGACATGTTATTTGATTAATGTTACTCTTATCCTTGCTTCATAAAGATTATCCATTTAAGTTTAACAAATTCTTATCAAGATGGTGGAGTTGATTTGTTGCCAAAAATATTTTTAGGGAATAATATTTCATAATTAAAATTTGGAGGAACAAAATCAAAGAATTGGCCAATTTGAGGGACAAAAAGTGTAATTAAGCCAAAAGAGTGTTTTCAAAATAATCTATTTTTGTTAAAATGCTCTAGATATATAGTAAAAATCAAAACAACATTTGAATTTATTGCAATAACATAGTTTTAAAGACACGATAGTAAAAAAGTAAACAGTTTTCATATAAAATTAAGACTATAACATCATATTTTTATTATTTTCAAAGTAAGTCAACCACAAATTTGAAAAGAAAAATAATTTATTATATTTTCATAACCTCAGTGCCTCTTTAAACTTTGTAACTATGTCTTTAATCGTTTGTGGACCCTTAATGCTAGTCCCATGAGCTAACTCATCTAAACTTTTTCTTTTCGACAAAAAGTAATGTATACATCCAATCTAGTAACCCCTTCCAACCAAAAAGATGTTTATATAATTAGTAAACCCCTCTTTTTAAATCTTATCTTATGCCTTTATGAGTTTCTTTTTATGTCATTGCAATATTATGCTTTTACAGTAACATTTAAGATAGTTTATGTTATAATTTAATCCACTCATTTCATATGATTTACAATATTATTCATTATTTTTGTAATCTTTTGTTTTCCAATCTAATATAATCAATTTCTATTTTTTTATTGTTGATGAACTTTTTAAAAAGCATCGTTTCAATGTTATTATCAATTTCATCACATGGCAATCTCAGTGGTTTATATTATTCTATTATATATTTATTTTCAATTAACAATGCATTGTTTGTTCCTCATCATCTTTAAATATTTTATCTTTTATGTAATATCATTATAATTAATAATCTTTCAAAACATATTGTTATACCATATAAAGATAAAATAGAATCATATGAATATTTGAAAGTTGTAGCTAGTTTTTGTTATTCTTGATCAAAATTAATGTGATATTTATTTATTATTGACATGTTATTTGATTATATTTTCGTAACCTCAGTGCCTCTTTAAACTTTGTAACTATATCTTTAATCGTTTGTTGACCCTTGATGCTGGTCCCATGAGCTAACTCACCTAAACTTTTCCTTTTCGACAAAAAGTAATGTATACATCTAATCTAGTAAACCCTTCCACCTGAAAAGATATTTATATAATCAGTAAACCCCTCTTTCTAAATCTTATCTTATACCTTTATGAGTTTCTTTTTATGTCATTACAATATTATGCTTTTACAATAACATTTCAGATAGTTTATGTTATAATTTAATCCACTCATTTCATATGATTTACAATATTGTTCATTATTTTTGTAATCTTTTGTTTGCCAATCTAATATAATCAAATTCTATTTTTTATTGTTGATGAACTTTTTAAAAAGCATCATTTCAATGTTATTATCAATTTTATAACATGGAAATCTCAGTGGTTTATATTATTCTATTATATATTTATTTTAGTTTAACAATGTATTGTTTGTTCTTCATCATCTTTAAATATTTTTTATATAATATCATTATAATTAATAATCTTTCAAAACATATTGTTATACCATATAAAGATACAATAGAATCATATAAATATTTGAAAGTTCTATGCTAGTTTTTGTTATTCTTGATCAAAATTAATGTGATATTCATTTATTATTGAAATGTTATTTGATTAATGTTACTGTTATCCTTGCTTCATAAAGATTATCCAATTAAGTTTAACAAATTCTTATAAAGATGGTGGATTTGATTTGTTGCCGAAAATATTTTTACTATGTATAGCAGCAAACTGTGTATCTATTAAAAAAAATTCGTAGAGTCCTGTAAATTTGATGATAAAAAAGGTTTCCACAGACGGGATTCGAACCCGGAATTCATCATCAGAATTTCCCTGGTGTGCTACGGCGGACATTTGGATATCAATTGCTCGATAAATGTTATAAATAAACGACATCTCTGATCCCGTCCTTTGCTACTTTCTGATCTCTCTTATCGGCTTTACGTTACATATCTACTAGTTTAATAAAATGTCACCATAAACCATTATTTTTTATTTACTTGAAATTTCTTCTACATATTTGTATATATAAGACAATACTAGTTGCCTTTGTCTGACCTTACTTTCCATCCTTTTTTTTACTTTGTATCATTTTCGTTTTCCTTTCTAATGAAGACAAAAAGACAACTAAGGGTAGGAAGCAAAACACACCCTCATTTGATAGGAAAAGAAACTTGAAAACCATGTAGGAAGAAAAGAGGATGAGAAAATGGCTAATAAGAAAGTTTTTAACTCTAGTGCTTCCATAAAAATGAACGAAGAAAACCCAATGAAAATAAAAATTTCAAATATAGAAGACGAAGAAAGTTATGTTTTAACAAATAATAAAAAATCTCAAAGCAACTGAAAAGAAGATAAGAAATAAATTACGTGTTCACAAACTAAATCGCATACCGTTATCCCCCTTCAATTTCCAATACTTCTGACTCAATAAAAGGAAACAACCGAAAAAGGAAACTTAGAGTGGAAAAATTGTGTTTGACATAAAAGACTGTATAAAAATAAAGGGAAGCTAAAAGGAAGAAACTGATGACCTAATAAAAGGGTATTAGGAAACTAATCACCATAATGAAATGAAAAGAGAAAGTGATTTATTAGGGAATACTGCACAGAAAACGGTCTAAAACATTAGAATTAGGACAGTAAAACAATGATAATGAAAATAAAGTTTGTCAAGTCTCTGCAAAATATGATAAATTTTCATAACTAATAATATTTATAACCAAATCATTCACATAAAATTAATTTACTTAGAATTTTTCACTAGATCTTTGTGTAAGATCCTGTTTTACTAATTTTACGACATGGTTGACTTGAGTTATGCATATCTTTTATGTTTTTATCTTTATTTTCTAAATGATTTGGGCACCACTTTTAACTGTTAGTAATGTGTGTGGTCTAGAAGTCATATGACACTGAAATCAAACAACCCCAAGTATCTCAATAGTTTCAAAACGACTCCAAATACGCTAATAGCTTACAAAACTACATTATTGTAAAATAGGCCACTTGCTACCGTAACACTTAACATATCGGGTGTCGGGCGAGAGTGTAACCGACAAAAGGGCAAATGATTAAACAAATAAAAGATAACAATATTACACCATGAGCCAATTTATTATATCATTCAGTTACATTGTTTTCAAGAACTGTCCTATATTTCTTATTCTCGTGCCTATAATGATTGTTGTTCTAATAGAGAAGTTTGCTGTTAATTTTTATGATACTTTTGGGTAATCTCTTACTTGTGTCCCTCCAACTAATTAGATCATTAACTAAACATATTTGGGCCTTGTCTTGCTTGTCATAGAAAGTTGTGTTTGACTCTTCTAATAAGGCAGTCATTACTTCAAAACTATGGAATTATTAAGAGTTGAACTATCAAATGTTAACAGATTCACTATTTTAGGGAATAAGATTTTACAATTAAAATTTGGAGGAACAAAATCAAAGAATTGGAAAATTTGAGGGACAAAAAGTGTAATTAAGCCAAAAAAGTGTTTTCAAAATAATCTATTTTTATTAAAATGCTCTTGATATATAGTAAAAATAAAAACAACATTTGAATTTATTGCAATAACATTGTTTTAAAGACATGATAGTAAAAAAGTAAATAGTTTTCATATAAACTTAAGACTATAACATAATCTTCTTATTATTTTCAAAGTAAGTCAACCACAAATTTGAAAAAAAATAATTTATTATATTTTCATAACCTCAGTGCCTCTTTAAACTTTGTAACTATGTCTTTAATCGTTTGTGGACCCTTGATGCTAGTCCCATGAGCTAACTCATCTAAACTTTTCCTTTTCGACAAAAAGTAATGTATACATCCAATCTAGTAACCCCTTCCATCCGAAAGATATTTATATAATCAGTAAACCCCTCTTTTTAAATCTTATCTTATACCTTTATGAGTTTTTTTTTATGTCATTACAATATTATGCTTTTACAGTAACATTTAAGATAGATTATGTTATAATTTAATCCACTCATTTCATATGATTTACAATATTGTTCTTATTTTTGTAATCTTTTGTTTGCCAATCTTATATAATCAATTTCTATTTTTTTATTGTTGATGAACTTTTTAAAAAGCATCATTTCAATGTTATTATCAATTTCATAACATGGCAATCTCAGTGGTTTATATTAGTCTATTATATATTTATTTTAGTGTAACAATGTCTTGTTTGTTCTTCTTTATCTTTAAATATTTTTTATATAATATCATTATAATTAATAATCTTTCAAAACATATTGTTATACCATATAAAGATACAATAGAAACATATAAATATTTGAAAGTTCTATGCTAGTTTTTGTTATTCTTGATCAAAATTAATGTGATATTCATTTATTATTGAAATGTTATTTGATTAATGTTACTCTTATCCTTGCTTCATAAAGTTATGTTTTAAAAAATAACAAAAAATCTCAATTCAAATGAAAAGAAGATAAGAAATAAATTACGTGTTCACAAACTAAATCGCATACCGTTATCCCCCTTCAATTTCCCATACTTCTGACTCAATAAAAGGAAACAACCAAAAAAGGAAACTTAGAGTGGAAAAATTGTGTTTGATTTAAAAGACTGTATAAAAATAAATGGAAGCTAAAAGGAAGAAACTGATGACCTAATAAAAGAGTATTAGGAAACTAATCACCATAATGAAATGAAAAGAGAAAGTGATTGATTAGGGAATACTGCACAGAAAATGGTCTAAAACATTAGATTAGGACAGTAAAACAATGATAATGAAAATAAAGTTTGTCAAGTCTCTTCAAAATATGATAAATTTTTATAACCAATAATATTTATAACCAAATCATTCACATAAAATTAATTTACTTAGAACTTTTCACTAGTTCTTTGTTTAAGATCCTATTTTACTAATTTTACGACATGGTTGACTTGTGCTATGCATATCTTTTGTGTTTTTATCTTCTTTAAATGATTTTGGCATGACTTTTAACTGTTAGTCATGTGTGTGGTCCAGAAGTCATATGACACTGAAATCAAACAACCCCAAGCATCTCAACAGTGTCAAAACGACTCCAAATACGCTAATAGCTTACAAAACTACATTATTATAAAATGGGCCACTTGCTACCGTAACACTTAACATATCGGTGGTGTCGAGCGAGAGTGTAACCGAGAAAAGGGAAAATGATTAAACAAATAAAAGATAATAATATTACATCATGAGCCAATTTATTACATCATTAAGTTACATTGTTTTCAAGATATGTACTATATTTCTTACTCTCATGCCTATAATGGTTGTTGTTCTAATAGAGAAGCTTGCTGTTAATTTTTATGATATTTTTGGGTAATCTCTTACTTGTGTCCCTCCAACTAATTAGATCATTAACTGAACATATTGGGGCCTTGTCTTGCTTGTCAAACAAAGTTGTGGTTGACTCTACTAATCAGGCAGTCATTATTAAGAGTTGAACTACCAAATGTTAACAGATTCACTATTTTAGGGAATAAGATTTCACAATTAAAATTTGGACGAACAAAATCAAAGAATTGGCAAATTTGAGGGACAAAAAGTGTAATTAAGCCAAAAAAGTGTTTTCAAAATAATCTATTTTTATTAAAATGCTCTTGATATATAGTAAAAATAAAAACAACATTTGAATTTATTGCAATAACATAGTTTTAAAGACATGATAGTAAAAAAGTAAACAGTTTTCATCTAAACTTAAGACTATAACATAATCTTTTTATTATTTTCAAAATAAGTCAAACACAAATTTGAAAAACAATTAATTTATTATATTTTCGTAACCTCTGTGCCTCTTTAAACTATGTAACTATATCTTTAATCATTTGTTGACCCTTGATGCTGGTCCCATGAGCTAACTCATCTAAACTTTTCCTTTTCGACAAAAAGTAATGTATACATCCAATCTAGTAACCCCTTTCATCCGAAAAGATATTTATATAATCAGTAAACCCCTCTTTTTAAATCTTATCTTATACCTTTATGAGTTTCTTTTTATGTCATTACAATATTATGCTTTTACAATAACATTTTAGATAGTTTATGTTATAATTTAATCAACTCATTTTATATGATTTACAATATTGTTTATTATTTTTGTAATCTTTTGTTTGCCAATCTAATATAATCAATTTCTATTTTTTTATTGTTGATGAACTTTTTAAAAAGCATCGTTTCAATGTTATTATCAATTTTATAACATGGAAATCTCAGTGGTTTATATTATTCTATTATATATTTATTTTAGTTTAACAATGTATTGTTTGTTCTTCATCATCTTTAAATATTTTTTATATAATATCATTATAATTAATAATCTTTCAAAACATATTGTTATACCATATAAAGATACAATAGAATCATATAAATATTTGAAAGTTCTATGCTAGTTTTTGTTATTCTTGATCAAAATTAATGTGATATTCATTTATTATTGAAATGTTATTTGATTAATGTTACTCTTATCCCTGCTTCATAAAGATTATCCAATTAAGTTTAACAAATTCTTATCAAGATAGTGGATTTGATTTGTTGCCGAAAATATTTTTACTATGTATAGCAGCAAACTGGGTATCTATTAAAAAAAAACTTCGTAGAGTCCTGTAAATTTGATGATAAAAAAGGTTTCCACAGACGGGATTCGAACCCGAAATTCATCATCAGAATTTCCCTGGTGTGCTACAGCGGACATTTGGATATAGATTGCTGGATAAATGTTATAAATAAACGATATCTCTGATCCCGTCCTTTGCTACTTTCTGATCTCTCTTATCGGCTTTACGTTACATATCTACTAGTTTAATAAAATGTCACCATAAACCATTATTTTTTATTTACTTGAAATTTCTTCTACATATTTGTATATATAAGACAATACTAGTTGCCTTTGTCTGACCTTACTTTCCATCCTATTTTTTACTTTGTATCATTTTCGTTTTCCTTTCTAATGAAGACAAAAAGACAACTAATGGTAGGAAGCAAAACACACCCTCATTTAATAGGAAAAGAAACTTGAAAACCATGTAGGAAGAAAAGAGGATGAGAAAATGGCTAATAAGAAAGTTTTTAACTCTAGTGCTTCCATAAAAATGAACGAAGAAAACCCAATGAAAATAAAAATTTCAAATGTAGAAGACGAAGAAAGTTATGTTTTAAAAAATAACAAAAAATCTCAAAGCAACTAAAAAGAAGATAAGAAATAAATTACGTGTTCACAAACTAAATCGCATACCGTTATCCCCCTTCAATTTCCAATACTTCTGACTCAATAAAAGGAAACAACCGAAAAAGGAAACTTAGAGTGGAAAAATTGTGTTTGACATAAAAGACTGTATAAAAATAAAGGGAAGCTAAAAGGAAGAAACTGATGACCTAATAAAAGAGTATTAGGAAACTAATCACCATAATGAAATGAAAAGAGAAAGTGATTTATTAGGGAATACTGCATAGAAAACGGTCTAAAACATTAGAATTAGGACTGTAAAACAATCATAATGAAAATAAAGTTTGTCAAGTCTCTACAAAATATGATAAATTTTCATAACCAATAATATTTATAACCAAATCATTCACATAAAATTAATTTACTTAGAATTTTTCACTAGATCTTTGTGTAAGATCCTATTTTACTAATTTTACGACATGGTTGAGTTGAGTTATGCATATCTTTTATGTTTTTATCTTTATTTTCTAAATGATTTGGGCACCATTTTTAACTGTTAGTAATGTGTGTGGTCTAGAAGTCATATGACACTGAAATCAAACAACCCCAAGCATCTCAATAGTTTCAAAACGACTCCAAATACGCTAATAGCTTACAAAACTACATTATTGTAAAATAGGCCACTTGCTACCGTAACACTTAACATATCGGGTGTCGGGCGAGAGTGTAACCGACAAAAGGGCAAATGATTAAACAAATAAAAGATAACAATATTACACCATGAGCCAATTTATTATATCATTCAGTTACATTGTTTTCAAGAAGTGTCCTATATTTCTTATTCTCGTGCCTATAATGATTGTTGTTCTAATAGAGAAGTTTGCTGTTAATTTTTATGATACTTTTGGGTAATCCCTTACTTGTGTCCCTCCAACTAATTAGATCATTAACTAAACATATTTGGGCCTTGTCTTGCTTGTCATACAAAGTTGTGTTTGACTCTTCTAATAAGGCAGTCATTACTTCAAAACTATGAAATTATTAAGAGTTGAACTATCAAATGTTAACAGATTCACTATTTTAGGGAATAAGATTTCACAATTAAAATTTGGAGGAACAAAATCAAAGAATTGGAAAATTTGAGGGACAAAAAGTGTAATTAAGCCAAAAAAGTGTTTTCAAAATAAAAACAACATTTGAATTTATTGCAATAACATAGTTTTAAAGACATGATAGTAAAAATGTAAATAGTTTTCATATAAACTTAAGACTATAACATAATCTTTTTATTATTTTCAAAGTAAGTCAACCACAAATTTGAAAAAAAAAATAATTTATTATATTTTCATAACCTCAGTGCCTCTTTAAACTTTGTAACTATGTCTTTAATCGTTTGTGGACCCTTGATGCTAGTCCCATGAGCTAACTCATCTAAACTTTTCCTTTTCGACAAAAAGTAATGTATACATCCAATCTAGTAACCCCTTCCATCCGAAAAGATATTTATATAATCAGTAAACCCCTCTTTTTAAATCTTATCTTATACCTTTATGAGTTTCTTTTTATGTCATTACAATATTATGCTTTTACAGTAACATTTAAGATAGTTTATGTTATAATTTAATCCACTCATTTCATATGATTTACAATATTGTTCTTATTTTTGTAATCTTTTGTTTGCCAATCTAATATAATCAATTTCTATTTTTTTATTGTTGATGAACTTTTTAAAAAGCATCGTTTCAATGTTATTATCAATTTCATAACATGGCAATCTCAGTGGTTTATATTATTCTATTATATATTTATTTTAGTGTAACAATGTCTTGTTTGTTCTTCATCATCTTTAAATATTTTTTATATAATATCATTATAATTAATAATCTTTCAAAACATATTGTTATACCATATAAAGATACAATAGAAACATATAAATATTTGAAAGTTCTATGTTAGTTTTTGTTATTCTTGATCAAAATTAATGTAATATTCATTTATTATTGAAATGTTATTTGATTAATGTTACTCTTATCCTTGCTTCATAAAGTTATGTTTTAAAAAATAACAAAAAATCTCAATGCAAATGAAAAGAAGATAAGAAATAAATTACGTGTTCACAAACTAAATCGCATACCGTTATCCCCCTTCAATTTCCAATACTTCTGACTCAATAAAAGGAAACAACCAAAAAAGGAAACTTAGAGTGGAAAAATTGTGTTTGATTTAAAAGACTGTATAAAAATAAAGGGAAGCTAAAAGGAAGAAACTGATGACCTAATAAAAGAGTATTAGGAAACGAATCACCTTAATGAAATGAAAAGAGAAAGTGATTGATTAGGGAATACTGCACAGAAAACGGTCTCAAACATTAGAATTAGGACAGTAAAACAATGATAATGAAAATAAAGTTTGTCAAGTCTCTTCAAAATATGATAAATTTTTATAACCAATAATATTTATAACCAAATCATTCACATAAAATTAATTTACTTAGAACTTTTCACTAGTTCTTTGTGTAAGATCCTATTTTACTAATTTTACGACATGGTTGACTTGTGCTATGCATATCTTTTGTGTTTTTATCTTCTTTAAATGATTTTGGCATAACTTTTAACTGTTAGTCATGCTTGTGGTCCAGAAGTCATATGACACTGAAATCAAACAACCCCAAGCATCTCAATAGTGTCAAAACGACTCCAAATACGCTAATAGCTTACAAAACTACATTATTATATAATGGCCCACTTGCTACCGTAACACTTAACATATCGGTGGTGTCGGGCGAGAGTGTAACCGAGAAAAGGGAAAATGATTAAACAAATAAAAGATAACAATATTACATCATGAGCCAATTTATTACATCATTAAGTTACATTGTTTTCAAGATATGTACTATATTTCTTACTCTCGTGCCTATAGTGGTTGTTGTTCTAATAGAGAAGCTTGCTGTTAATTTTTATGATACTTTTGGGTAATCTCTTACTTGTGTCCCTCCAACTAATTAGATCATTAACTGAACATATTGGGGCCTTGTCTTGCTTGTCATACAAAGTTGTGGTTGACTCTACTAATCAGGCAGTCATAATTATTAAGAGTTGAACTACCAAATGTTAACAGATTCACTATTTTAGGGAATAAGATTTCACAATTAAAATTTGGAGGAACAAAATCAAAGAATTGGCAAATTTGAGGGACAAAAAGTTTAATTAAGCCAAAAAAGTGTTTTCAAAATAATCTATTTTTATTAAAATGCTCTTGATATATAGTAAAAATAAAAACAACATTTGAATTTATTGTAATAACATAGTTTTAAAGACATGATAGTAAAAAAGTAAACAGTTTTCATCTAAACTTAAGACTATAATATAATCTTTTTATTATTTTCAAAATAAGTCAAACACAAATTTGAAAAACAATTAATTTATTATATTTTCATAACCTCAGTGCCTCTTTAAACTTTGTAACTATATCTTTAATCGTTTGTTGACCCTTGATGCTGGTCCCATGAGCTAACTCATCTAAACTTTTCCTTTTCAACAAAAAGTAATGTATACATCTAATCTAGTAACCCCCTCCATCCGAAAAGATATTTATATAATCAGTAAAACCCTCTTTTTAAATCTTATCTTATATCTTTATGAGTTTCTTTTTATGTCATTACAATATTATGCTTTTACAATAACATTTCAGATAGTTTATGTTATAATTTAATCCACTCATTTCATATGATTTACAATATTGTTCTTATTTTTGTAATCTTTTGTTTGCTAATCTAATATAATCAATTTCTATTTTTTTATTGTTGATGAACTTTTTAAAAAGCATCGTTTCAATGTTATTACCAATTTCATAACATGGAAATCTCAGTGGTTTATATTATTCTATTATATATTTATTTTAGTTTAACAATGTCTTGTTTGTTCTTCATCATCTTTAAATATTTTTTATATAATATCATTATAATTAATAATCTTTCAAAACATATTGTTATACCATATAAACATACAATAGAATCATATAAATATTTGAAAGTTCTATGGTAGTTTTTGTTATTCTTAATCAAATTCAATGTGATATTCATTTATTATTGAAATGTTATTTGATTAATGTTACTCTTATCCTTGCTTCATAAAGATTATCCAATTAAGTTTAACAAATTCTTATAAAGATGGTGGATTTGATTTGTTGCCGAAAATATTTTTACTATGTATAGCAGTAAACTGTGTATCTATTAAAAAAAACTTCGTAGAGTCCTGTAAATTTGATGATAAAAAAGGTTTCCACAGACGGGATTCGAACCCGGAATTCATCATCAAAATTTCCTTGGTGTGCTGCGACGGACATTTGGATATAGATTGTTGGATAAATGTTATAAATAAACGACATCTCTGATCTCGTCCTTTGCTACTTTCTGATCTCTCTTATCGGCTTTACGTTACAAATCTACTAGTTTAATAAAATGTCACCATAAACCATTATTTTTTATTTACATGAAATTTCTTCTACATATTTGTATATATAAGACAATACTAGTTGCCTTTGTCTAACCTTACTTTCCATCCTATTTTTTTACTTTGTATCATTTTTGTTTTCCTTTCTAATGAAGACAAAAAGACAACTAATGGTAGAAAGAAAAACACAACCTCATTTGAAAGGAAAAGAAACTTGAAAACCATGTAGGAAGAAAAGAGGATGAGAAAATGGCTAATAAGAAAGTTTTTAACTCTAGTGCTTCCATAAAAATGAACGAAGAAAACCCAATGAAAATAAAAATTTCAAATGTAGAAGACGAAGAAAGTTATGTTTTAAAAAATAACAAAAAATCTCAATGCAACTGAAAAGAAGATAAGAAATAAATTACGTGTTCACAAACTAAATCGCATACCGTTATCCCCTTCAATTTCTAATACTTCTGACTCAATAAAAGGAAACAACCGAAAAAGGAAACTTAGAGTGGAAAAATTGTGTTTGATTTAAAAGACTGTATAAAAATAAAGGGAAGCTAAAAGGAAGAAACTGATGACCTAATAAAAGAGTATTAGGAAACTAATCACCATAATGAAATAAAAAGAGAAAGTGATTGATTAGGAAATACTGCACAGAAAACGGTCTAAAACATTAGAATTAGGACAGTAAAACAATGATAATAAAAATAAAGTTTGTCAAGTCTCTTCAAAATATGATAAATTTTTATAACCAATAATATTTATAACCAAATCATTCACATAAAATTAATTTACTTAGAACTTCTCACTAGTTCTTTGTGTAAGATCCTATTTTACTAATTTTACGACATGGTTGACTTGTGCTATGCATATCTTTTGTGTTTTTATCTTATTTAAATGATTTTGGCCTAGCTTTAACTGTTAGTCATGTGTGTGGTCCAGAAGTCATATGACACCGAAATCAAACAACCCCAAGCATCTCAATAGTGTCAAAACGACTCCAAATACGCTAATAGCTTACAAAACTACATTATTATAAAATGGGCCACTTGCTACCGTAACACTTAACATATAGGTGGTGTCGGGCGAGAGTGTAACCGAGAAAAGGGAAAATGATTAAACAAATAAAAGATAACAATATTACATCATGAGCCAATTTATTACATCATTAAGCTACATTGTTTTCAAGATATGTACTATATTTCTTACTCTCGTGCCTATAATGGTTGTTGTTCTAATAGAGAAGCTTGCTGTTAATTTTTATGATACTTTTGGGCAATCTTTTACTTGTGTCCCTCCAACTAATTAGATCATTAACTGAACATATTGGGGCCTTGTCTTGCTTGTCATACAAAGTTGTGGTTGACTCTACTAATCAGGCAGTCATAATTATTAAGAGTTGAACTACCAAATGTTAACAGATTCACTATTTTAGGGAATAAGATTTCACAATTAAAATTTGGAGGAACAAAATCAAAGAATTGGCAAATTTGAGGGACAAAAAGTTTAATTAAGCCAAAAAAGTGTTTTCAAAATAATCTATTTTTATTAAAATGCTCTTGATATATAGTAAAAATAAAAACAACATTTGAATTTATTGCAATAACATAGTTTTAAAGACATGATAGTAAAAAAGTAAACAATTTTCATCTAAACTTAAGACTATAATATAATCTTTTTATTATTTTCAAAATAAGTCAAACACAAATTTGAAAAACAATTAATTTATTATATTTTCATAACCTCAGTGCCTCTTTAAACTTTGTAACTATATCTTTAATCGTTTGTTGACCCTTGATGCTGGTCCCATGAGCTAACTCATCTAAACTTTTCCTTTTCGACAAAAAGTAATGTATACATCCAATCTAGTAACCTCTTCCATCCGAAAAGATATTTATATAATCAGTAAACCCCTCTTTTTAAATCTTATCTTATACCTTTATGAGTTTCTTTTTATGTCATTACAATATTATGCTTTTACAGTAACATTTAAGATAGTTTATGTTATAATTTAATCCACTCATTTCATATGATTTACAACATTATTCATTATTTTTGTAATCTTTTGTTTGCCAATCTAATATAATCAATTTCTATTTTTTTATTGTTGATGAACTTTTTAAAAAGCATCGTTTCAATGTTATTATCAATTTCATAACATGGAAATCTCAGTGGTTTATATTATTCTATTATATATTTATTTTAGTTTAACAATGTATTGTTTGTTCTTCATCATCTTTAAATATTTTTTATATAATATCATTATAATTAATAATCTTTCAAAACATATTGTTATACCATATAAAGATACAATAGAATCATATAAATATTTGAAAGTTCTATGCTGGTTTTTGTTATTCTTGATCGAAATTAATGTCATATTTATTTATTATTGAAATGTTATTTGATTAATGTCACTTTTATCCTTGCTTCATAAAGATTATCCAATTAAGTTTAACAAATTCTTATCAAGATGGTGGAGTTGATTTGTTGCCGAAAATATTTTTACTATGTATAGCAGCAAACTGTGTATCTATTAAAAAAAACTTCGTAGAGCCCTGTAAATTTGATGATAAAAAGGGTTTCCGCAGGAGGGATTCAAACCCGAAATTCATCATCAGAATTTACCTGGTGTGCTACTGCGGACATTTGGATATAGATTGCTGGATAAATGTTATATATAAACGACATCTCTGATCCTGTCCTTTGCTACTTTCTGATCTCTCTTATCAGCTTTACGTTACATATCTACTAGTTTAATAAAATGTCACCACAAACCATTATTTTTTATTTACATGAAATTTCTTCTACATATTTGTATATATAAAACAATACTAGTTGCCTTTGTCTGACCTTACTTTCGATCCTATTTTTTTACTTTGTATCATTTTCGTTTTCCTTTCTAATGAAGACAAAAAGACAACTAATGGTAGGAAGCAAAACACACCCTCATTTGATAGGAAAAGAAACTTGAAAACCATGTAGGAAGAAAAGAGGATGAGAAAATGGCTAATAAGAAAGTTTTTAACTCTAGTGCTTGCATAAAAATGAATGAAGAAAGCCCAATGAAAATAAAAATTTCAAATGTAGAAGATGAAGAAAGTTATGTTTTAAAAAAAACAAAAAATCTCAATGCAATTGAAAAGAAGATAAGAAATAAATTACGTGTTCACAAACTAAATCGCATACCGTTATCCCCCTTCAATTTCCAATACTTCTGACTCAATAAAAAGCAAACAACCGAAAAAGGAAACTTAGAGTGGAAAAATTGTGTTTGATTTAAAAGACTATATAAAAATAAGGGGAAGCTAAAAGGAAGAAACTGATGACCTAATAAAAGAGTATTAGGAAACTAATCACCATAATGAAATGAAAAGAGAAAGTGATTTATTAGGGAATACAGCACAGAAAACGGTCTAAAACATTAGAAATAGCACAATACAACAATGATAATGTAAATAAAGTTTGTCAAGTCTCTTCAAAATATGATAAATTTTCATAACCAATAATATTTATAACCAAATTATTCACATAAAATTAATTTACTTAGAATTTTTCACTAGTTCTTTGTGTAAGATCCCATTTTACTAATTTTATGACATGGTTGACTTGTGCTATGCATATCTTTTGTGTTTTTATCTTTATTTTTAAATGATTTAGGCACCGCTTTTAACTGTTAGTAATGTGTGTGGTCCTGAAGTCATACGACACCAAAATTAAACAACCTCAAGCATCTCAATAGTTTTAAAACGACTCCAAATGAGCTAATAGTTTACAAAAATACATTATTATAAAATGGGCCACTTGATACCGTAACACCTAACATATCGGTGGTGCCGGGCGAGAGTGTGACCGAGAAAAGGACAAATGATTAAACAAATAAAAGATAACAATATTATATCATGAGTCATTTCATTATATCATGAAGTTACCTGGTTTTTAAGAACTGTACTATATTTCTTATTCTCGTGCCTATAATGGTTGTTGTTCTAATAAAGAAGCTTGTTGTTAATTATTATCATACTTTTGGGCAATCTCTTACTTGTGTCAGTCCAACTAATTAGATCATTAACTAAACATCTTGGGGCTTTGTCTTACTTGTCATACAAAGTTGAGCTTCACTATACTAATCAGGCAACCATTACTTCAAAACTATGAAATTATTAAGATTTGAACTACCAAATGTTAAGATTAACTAGTTTAGGGAATAAGATTTCACAATTAAAATTTGGAGGAACAAAATCAAAGAATTGGCAAATTTGAGGGATAAAATGTTTAATTAAGCAAAAAAAAGTGTTCTCAAAATAAGCTAATTTTATTAAAATGCTCTTGATATATTGTAAAAATCAAAACAACATTTGAATTTATTGCAATGACATAGTTTTAAAGACATGATAGTAAAAAAGTAAACAGTTTTCATCTAAACATAAGACTATAACACAATATTTTTTATAATTTTCAAAGTAAGTCAAACACAAATTTGAAAAAAAAATTAATTTATTATATTTTCGTAACCTCAGTTCTTCTTTAAACTTTGTAAGTATATCTTTAATCGTTTGTTAACCCTTGATGCTTGTCCCATGAGCTAACTCATCTAAACTTTTCCTTTTCAACAAAAAGTAATGTATACATCCAATCCAGTAACCCCTTCCATCCGAAAAGATGTTTATATAATAAGTAAACGCCTCTTTTTAAATCTTATTTTATACCTTTATGAGTTTCTTTTTATGTCATTACAATATTATGCTTTTACAATAACATTTAAGATAATTTATCTTATAATTTAGTCCACTCATTTCATATCATTTACAATATTATTCATTATTTTTGTAATCTTATGTTTGCCAATTTAATATGATCAATTTTTATTTTTTAATGTTAATGAACTTTTTAACAAGCATCGTTTCAATGTTATTATCAATTTCAAAACATGGCAATGTCAGTGGTTTATATCATTCTATTATATATTTATTTTAGTTTAACAATGTCTTGTTTGTTCTTCATTGTCTTTAAATATTTTTTATATGATATCATTATAATTAGTAATCTTTCAAAACATATTGTTGTACCATATAAAGATACAACAGAATCATATAACTATTCTTCTACATATTTGTATATATAAGACAATACTAGTTACATTTGTTTGACCTTACTATCCATCCTATTTTTTTCCTTCGTATCATTTTTGTTTTCTTTCTTATGAAAACAAAAAGACAATTAATGGTAGGAAGCAAAACACACCTTCCTTTGATAGGAAAAGAAACTTGAAAACCATGTAGCAAGAAAGGAGGATGAAAAATGGCAAATAAGAAAGTTTTTAACTCTAGTGCTTCCATAAAAATTAACGAAGAAAACCCAATGAAAATAAAAATTTCAAACGTAGAACATGAAGAAAGTTATGTTTTAAACAAAACAAAAATTCTCAATGCAAGTGAAAATAAGATAAGAAATAAATTACGTGTTCACAAACAAAATCGCATACCACTACCCCCCTTAAATTTCCAATACTTCTGACTCAATAAAAGGAAACAACCGAAAAAGGAAACTTAGAGTGGAAAAATTACGTTTAATTTAAAAGAATGTATAAAAATAAGGGGAAGCTGAAAAGAAGAAACTGATGACCAAATAAAAGAGTATTTGGAAACTAATCACCATAATGAATTAAAGAGAGAGAGAAAGTGATTTATTAGGGAATACTACACAGAAAATGGTCTGAAACATAAGAATTAGGACAGTAAATCAATGATAATGTAAATAAAGTTTGTCAAGTCTCCTCAAAATATGATAAATTTTCATAACCAATAATATTTATAACCCAATCATTCACATAAAATTAATTTACTTAGAATTTTTCACTAGTTCTTTGTGTAAGATCCCATTTTACTAATTTTATGACATGGTTGACTTGTGCTATACATATCTTTTGTGTTTTTATCTTTATTTTTAAATGAGTTGGGCACCGCTTTTAACTGTTAGTAATGTGTGTGGTCCAGAAGTCATATGACATGAAAATTAAACAACCCCAAGCATCTCAATAGTTTCAAAATGACTCCAAATGAGCTAATAGTTTACAAAAATACATTATTATAAAATGGGCCACTTGCTACCGTAACACCTAACATATCGGTGGTACCGGGCGAGAGTGTAACCGAGAAAAGGACAAATGATTAAACAAATAAAAGATAACAATATTATACCATGAGCCGTTTCATTATATCATGAAGTTACCTGGTTTTCAACAACTGTACTATATTTCTTATTCTCGTGCCTATAATGGTTGTTGTTCTAATAAAGAAGCTTGCTGTTAATTATTATGATACTTTTGGGCAATCTCTTACTTGTGTTAGTCCAACTAATTAGATCATTAACTAAACATCTTGGGGCTTTGTCTTGCATGTCATATAAAGTTGTGCTTGACTCTACTAATCAAGCAGCCATTACTTCAAAACTATGAAATTATTAAGAGTTGAACGACCAAATTTTAAGATTAACTAGTTTAGGGAATAAGATTTCACAATTAAAATTTGGAGGAACAAAATTAAAGAATTGGAAAAATTTAGGGACAAAAAGTATAGTTATGCTAAAAATATGTTTTCAAAATAATCTATAGTGAAAATCAAAACAACATTTGAATTTATATAATTAGTAACTCCTTCCATTCGAAAAGATATTTATATAATTAGTAAACCCCTCATTTTAAATCTTATCTTATACCTTTATGAGTTTCTTTTTATGTCATTACAAAATTATGCTTTTACAATAACATTTAAGATAATTTATGTTATAATTTAATCCACTCATTTCATATCATTTACAATATTGTCCATTATTTTTGTAATCTTTTGTTTGCCAATTTAATATAATCAATTTCTATTTTTTTAATGTTGATGAACTTTTTAAAAAGCATCGTTTCAATGTTATTATCAATTTCATAACATGGCAATCTCAGTTGTTTATATTATTCTATTATATATTATTTTAGTTTAATAATGTCTTGTTTGTTCTTCATCTTCTCTAAATATTTTTATATAATATCATTATAATTAATAATCTTTCAAAATATATTGTTATACCATAGAAACATACAATAGAATCATATAAATATTTGAAAGTTGTATGCTAGTTTTTGTTATTCTTGATCAAAATTAATGTCATATTTATTTATTATTGGAATCTTATTTGATTAATGTTACTCTTATCCTTGCTTCAAAAAGATTATCCAATTAAGTTTAACAAATTCTTATCAAGATGGTGGAGTCGATTTGTTGCCAAAAATATTTTTACTATGTATAGCAGCAACCCAGAATTCATCATCAGAATTTACCTGGTATGCTACTACTGACATTTAGAAATGGATTGCTGGTTAAATGTTATATAAACTACAACTCTAATCCCGTCCTTTGCTACTTTCTGATTTCTCTTATCGGCTTTACGTTACATATGTACTAAATTAATAAAATTTCACCATAAACCGTTATTTTTTATTCACATGAAATTTCTTCTACATAGTTATATATATAAGATAATACTAGTTACCTTTGTCTGACCTTACTTTCCATCCTATTTTTTTCCTTCGTATCATTTTCGTTTTCTTTCTTATGAAAACAAAAAGACAATTAATGGTAGGAAGCAAAACACACCCTCCTTTGATAGGAAAAGAAATTTCAAATTCATATCGAAAGAAAAGAGGATGAAAAATAGGGCTAATAAGAAAGTTTCTAATTCTAGTGCTTCCATAAAATTGAACAAAGAAAACCCATTAACCATGAAAATAAAAATTTCAAATGCAGAAGACGAAGAAAGTTATGTTTTTAAAAAAACAAACAAATCTTAGTGCAACTGAAAATAAGATAAGAAATATATTACATGTTCACAACCTAAATCGCATACCATTACCCCCCCCCCCTTCAATTTCCAATGCTTCCGACTCAATGAAAGGGAACAACCCAAAAGGAAACTTAGAGTGAAAAAATTATGTTTGATTTATAAGAATGTATAAAAATAAAGGGAAGCTGAAAAGAAGAAGATGACCAAATAAAAGAGTATTAGGAAACTAATCACCATAATGAAATGAAAAGAGAGAGAAAGTGATTTATTAGGGAATACTATACAGAAAAAGGTCTGAAACATAAGAATTAGGACAGTATAACAATGATAATGTAAATAAAGTTTGTCAAGTCTCCTTAAAATTGAATAAATTTTTATAACCAATAATATTTATAACCAAATCATTCACATAAAATTAATTTACTTAGAATTTTTCACTAGTTCTTTATATAAGATCCCATTTTACTAATTTTGTCAGATTGTTGACTTGGACTATGCATATCTTTTATGTTTTTATCTTTTTTTTAAATGATTTGGACACCGCTTTTAACTGTTAGTGATGTGTGTGGTCCAGAATCATACGACACCACAATCAAAAAACCCCAAACATCTTAATATTTTCAAAACGACTCTAATTACGCTAATAGCTTACAAAAATACATTATTATAAAATGGGCCACTTGCTACCATAACACCTAACATATCGGTGGTGCCGGGCAAAAGTGTAACCGAGAAAAGGGAAAATGATTAAACAAATAAAAGATAACAATATTACATCATGAACCATTTTATTATATCATTAAGTTACCTGTTTTTCAAGAACTGTACTATATTTCTTATTCTCGTGCCTATAATGGTTGTTGTTCTAATAAAGAAGTTTGCTGTTAATGTTTTTGATACTTTTGGGCAATCTCTTCAAAATATACTTGTGTCCCTCCGACTAATTAGATCATTAACTAAACAGCTAGGGGCTTTCTCTTACTTGTCATACAATGTTGTGCTTGACTCTACTAATCAGGCAGCCATTACTTCAAAACTATGAAATTATTAAGAGTTGAACAATCAAATGTTAACAGATTAACCAGTTTAGGTACCAAGATTTCACAATTAAAATTTGGAGGATCAAAATCAAAGAATTGGAAAAATTGAGGGACAAAAAGTGTAATTAGACCAAAAAAGTGTTTTCAAAATAATCTATTTTTATTAAAATGCTCTTCATCTCTTTTAAGTTCTTTCCTAAATTCATCCCCCAACTTTTATGGGGTCGGGTCAGGAAGATTTAAACTTGCCCCTCACCCACCGAATGTCATTTCTAGATGGAAACTTTAAGTAAGTCAATTGATCTAATATGTATGTTTAAGACTTATTTTATGTGAGAATGTCGGGAATAAATCTGAACCGTTAGATTTTATCATCAATGGTCGAGATTAAATATATTGATTGTATAAATTTTTAAAAAAAGTCATGTGAATTTTTAAATGATCATGTGACTTTTAAAAACTTTTAACTATCATTATCCATATATAATTGTATGGTCTAGATTTGTCTCTCTCGCTCTCACTTAAGATATGATTTCTCCTAAGATATATATATAGAGGATGAATCCTTTAGATATGTTCAAGGAGTTTAATTGTTGCGGATCTATAAAAAATTCGTTAAAATAAATAAAAATTTGAGTGATCGCTGCGTGTTTAAAATTACTGTATAGCTATAACTGAAATAATACCATTTAATTTTTATATATAAAACAATTGTTGGGATAATCATAATAATAAGAGTTGGGTAAACTTTAATTCAGGTTGATAGTAGGTGAAAGCACATCATGGTTCATAATCATGAGAGCCAAATTTGCTGACCCAACTTGAGACGTGTCTTCAGAAAAATTGATAAGCTTGTCTATTCTAATTAATAATCAAATGCATAGTTTCCATATTCAATGCTGGCTCCATACTAAATCCAAACATGGAGGTTTCGAAGCTGTTTTCATGGGAACCCAATCCTGAAAGCCCGATATTCTAATATTCTCACCACATCCATTTTATTTCCCTAAATCGTGAGATCACAATCACAAAATAAGGCTTTCTTCGTCATAAATTATAGCAACTTGGAGAAAATCTTATTCATAGAAATCCATTAAGGTCAAAATTACATTACGAGTCTTGGGATTAAAAAATTCGAATAGAAAATTATGTTATAGATAAATTGGAAGTTTCAATAGAGATGCACTAATGATACTTTAACAAAAGTTTTATATTTGTAATCTTTTTGAGCATGGTCCATATTTTTTTTTATACAGGTATAATTTAAGATATTAGCTGTCAATTACCCTGTATATAAATTATTTGAATCTCTAACAACATTTTAATTTTATTATTTGATCCACTTTTATTATTGCGTATTTGTCCCTTTTATTTTAGAATGGCACAAAAACCTGCCCTTGCGCTTAACCGCATGGATTATTCGGTGGTGATAATGAATTAGATAAACGATGAATACGTAATAAATATGTACGAATATTATAATACTTGCCAGTACATATAGTTATTTAATTATAAAGTGTTTTTATCAAATATCATGTTATGAATTATTCTTATTATTATGTTATGAAAGAGTAATCATGTAATTGAAGAATATTATATCTACAACCTGGCGTAAATTAAAAAGTTTTTGGGGTATTGCCTTAGATTATATAACCCAGTAAAGAAGGAGAAGAAGGAAGAATGGATAGAATGATTAAAACTAAGATTTTGAGTGTTTTAAATAAGAAATAAAAAGGTACGAAGACATCCATCAAAGAACAAGTCTGTCATGGAAAGGCCTCTTTTGTAGGGAGACATATACCTGTCGTGTTCGGACTTTATACGTGCAAGGGCCCACACTTCCTATCATTTTTACAAGTTTCACATACTTTTTGGTATATAAACTCTAAACATGTCTCAAGTCTAAGTGATATAGGACTTGGTATCTTTTGGAATATATTTTTCCAACAATCCCTTACATATTTCAAAAGATCATTAAGGAAAACATTGTTATAAAACAAAAGAAACTTTGTTGAGTTAATATGTTGAGTACAATGCATCAAGCTTGGTATCTTTTGGATTATGAACCAAACCCTAGACAAATAGGCTTAAACTACAATGCTCTAGTGAAGCAAAGCTTCTATGAACTAAAGACATTTAGCGTATTTTAGAAGCTTTATCTGTCACATCGTGCCCCTACAATTCTTGTCGTTATCGTCGTTTTACGCTAATAGGCCATACGCGTGCCTAGTATTTCTTGAGAGCTCTAGAGATTCTGCCTCAATCTCATGCCAGCGGCCCCACTTGACACTTATATAGGTGACTTCATCAAGTGTATTTATTTTTTCTATACACCACCTATAAAGGCTATGATAGTCATTAAAAGTAATAAACTTAGCCTCTCATCCAATGCTTATTATTACACACACCATATAGGAATAAGGAAAAATGTATAATGTTATAGCAATTAAACATGATTGTTATTACCACATGTGGACCTTCTTCATGGGACCTCTAACCACAAAGGTCGGGTGTCCATCATAGTCAATTTTCTTGTTGGCATACCCCTTGATGTTTTGTAGATAGATTTTTTTATCCAATGCTTTGGTCAGAGGATCAGTCAAATTCACTTATGACCTTACAAAGTCAATGGAAATTATTCCATCTTTCAACAATTGCTTTACCACATCATGTCTTAGATGAATGTGTCTATGATTACCATTGTAGGTTTTGTTTTTAGAACCGGGTATCACCAATTAAGAATCACAATGCAACGATACAGAAGGTGTTAGTTTCATTCTTAAAGGAATAAATGTTAAGAATCTTAAACATTCACCTTCATTCCCAACCAACTTCAAAGTAATGAACTCTGATTCTATAGTGGATTTTGCAATAATTGTTTGCTTGGCTGATCTCTAGGTTCCTGCACCACCTTAAAGGATAAATACATAACCACTAGATTTGATCTCATCTGAATTAGAGATGCAATTTGCATCACTGTATCTTTCCAACACAGCGGGATATCCATTAAATATTTTAGATTTAGTTTATATCCTTTTCATATTTCATAAGGTCTTATTCTTGTTTTCTTATACAAAATCCTATTTTGTAAATGACATGCAAATAGTAAGGCATCACCCCATAAATTATCAAGTGTAGAAGAACTAATAAGTAAAACATGTATAATTTCCTTTAACATTTTATTTTTTCCTTTTTGCTATTCCTTTAGATTCTAGTGAATAAATGGAGGTTACTTCTTGAATTATGCCTTCACAAAACTCATTAAAGGAAAAATATTCATTTCCTCTGTCAGATTTAACCTTTGTGATCTTTCTCTGATTAATTTTCTACTTCAGCTTTATAAATTAGAAACATATCAAAGGCCTCATCCTTATTCCTAATTAGATATAATTTAATATATCTAGAGTAATCATTTATGAATGTTACATAATCCCTATAATTGTTTGTTTTAAATCTCTTAAATTTTCTTTAGATTAAGGAGTTTAGTTTCACATTTTTGTACAGAAACATAAGATTTTTTAGTTATTTTGAATTCTATACATATCACATTTATTTAAGCATGTTGTATTAATGCCAAATGCAAGGACCATCGATCCCCCAGATCTGAATCCTGATGTAAGTAACAATTAATTAAAACAATAGAAATACAAGTATCTTTTTCGTGTTTCAAAATCTGAAACATATAACCTCACATCAAGAGTCGAATCACGGAAAACCAACGACCTAAGTTTATAGAATTAGAAAATGGATTGAGAAATAATCGCCCCAATATGTATACAAAAACAATCACGTTTACAGCAAAAGAAGAATGTGTATACAGGGCATACACCTAGTCCCATATATAAAGATATGAGAAAAGGCCCAAAAATGAGGAAAGGAATGAGGAAAACTAATTTCAGGTGGCCTCGCTTAAGCAAGGAATCTCTCGCTTGAGCGAGTGTAAGCTCGCTTGAGCAAGCAGGGCTAAAGTATTAGACCTCCACATTTGCGTGAGCGACACAACCCCCGCTTGAGTGAAAAACCTCTAGAACCAATTTATAACACCCTCGCTCAAGCAAGGCATTAATCACTTGAGCGAAAAGTAAACAAAATCAAAATTACATTTTCTCACTTGAGTGAGACATCTCTCACTTGAGAAAAAAAGAGACAAAATCAAATTCACACATACTCGCTTGGGCGAGCACTAAATTGCCTAGGCGAGAATTTCACAGAATCTATTTTCCCTATTTTCGCTTGAGCGAGATCCCACTCGCTTGGGTGAAAATAAATAGAGTCATTACTCTGACTCTTGCTTGAGCGAGATCACGCTCGCTTGGGCGAGAATGAGCCAGAAAGCACAATGCTGATACAGAACATTCTCGCTTGAGCGAGATTGATAGGAAATGGCTTTTAACATGTGTAAATCAAATTACATGGCATACAAAAATGTATTATGCAAGGATTTGATCTAAACTATCAATAGGTACACATTTATACACATAATCATGACTTGCTCCAACAAGTTGTATTTATATGTTGATGTAGGTTTTGATAATGAGACAACAAATGAAGAGACAAGATCAAACATATATAATTATGGACGAAATAATTATGTTTGATGATGGAAAATTGTTGAATTCCAAAGAAATGATTCAAGGCATTTATAGAGGTCTAAAACAAGTGAAATACAATCATCAAAGTACCTAAGGATCAAAGGATTGAAGCCATGATTGAAAAAATATCAAAAAGGGTGAAACAAAGTGCCAGAATTCATGCAACAGATGCATGAATCGATTCATACAGCAATGCACAACCATATGAATCGATTCATACGGTTTAACATACCCAGGATGTGAATTTTTGATGCATGAATCGATTCACCATCACCCTGAATCGATTCACACGGTTTGAAATGCCCAGGAAGTGATTTTTGAGTGAATGAATCGATTCACCCCTGGCCTGAATCAATTCATACGTCTGGACAATGGAAAAATTGCATAAAAATCACGCATGAATCTATTCATTTCAATTCTGATGCAAAATTACAATAAATGAATTTATTCATTTGGGAAATGAATCAATTCATTTAGTTCAAATGGCTCTGGAACATGAAATTCAAAATGTGCCAACCTTGCATCGCATTATCAACGTACTACGAATTAACAATTGCATGGTCCATCACTCACTAAGGAAACAGACGCTCCCTTGCTCCACAATGTCAAGTTGCAATGTTGCTACCCAATTTTATCCGGGCCCATTTAAAATTTTTAATAAATAATAAAAATACCAAAAAATAGAAAATTCTTTTTAGAAAAAAGTGAACCTATGAGCTTGTTTGAATTTTAAATTATTGATCCGGGTTTTGACTTTTAAATTTTAAATCCTTATCAAGACCATAAATTATTGAACTCCTAGACTTTGAAATTTGAATTTCATAAGGGATAAGATTTTAGAAGATTAGAGAAAGAAAGAGATAAAGCTTTTTAAATAAATGAGTATATTATAAAATGTGGTAAGTTTTTAAAAAAAATCAAATTTTATATATTAAGCTAATCCTATTATCTATATGTTATGAGATAATGATAAGAGGATAAGATGGAGATTTTAAGGTATGAGATAAAGTTTCTTTTGAAGAGATAGAGTTTTTAAATATTATAAGATGAGATAGAGCTTTTAGCTTCAGATAATTATATCAATTAAGCTAACTTTGTTTATTAATATATAAGCTACGAGATAATAAAAAAGAATATATATTATAATAGATAAAGGGAAATGGATTTCATGTTATATAATAGAATAATAAAATGATTCACTAGCAAGGAGATAAAGAAAATCAATTTTTTGTTAAATAATAATATATAGAAGATTGAATGGAGATATATAAGGCACGTTGCAGAGGAAAAATGGGATTCACGTAAAAGAGATAAGGAAACAATGAATTTTATATTATAAAATCAAAAAGGAATCAGATTTATATATTATAAGCCAAAAAAAAAGGATTAGAGATAGGAACATGAATCAGGGGGAGGAGTTTAGGTAACTAAATTAATAATATATATATATATATATATATATATATTCACGCTGGAGGGATCAGAAAACGGGGAGGAGAGAAGGAGATAGCAGCATTAGAAATATATATTGGAGGATTCACATGCAACAGAGAGAGAACAAAAGCAATTATAGCATTCACGCACACACCTGGGGCACATTCACGCAAATTGAACTTTGCCATTAACGCAGAAAATTTGAACACTCCAGGTATCTCTTTCTTTTCTCTTTAATTTTCTTGTTGCGATTATACGAAATCTTAGTCCTTAAAGGTTTAAATTATGAAATCTCTTTTCCTTTAGGAATATTCTAATAATTAGTATCACTAAACACCTGTTTGCTAAAACTAATATTGGTATATGCCTAAAATTAAAATCTCTATGTTAGGGTTAATTTAGGCAAGACGTCCCATTAACCTATGTTTAATTTCTAGATCTAGTGATGCTAATAGGTAACAAAAATTAATATATTCACATCAAGATCAATTTGGATGAGACATTCTTTTGGTCTAAGTTTTTAAATAAAATAAATTTTAATAGTCTCAAAATTAACGTAGACCTTAAAAAATATTTTCATAACAAATTTAGGGACTTTATAGATTTTTTGGGCGAGACGTCCTGTCAATCTATGTAAAATTTCCTAAAATAATTTAGACCATAAAACACTTTAATAATATCTATAATATAATAAAACCAAAATATCTTTATAGATTCTTTGGACGAGACGTCCTGTTAATCTAGGTCTTCAAATAAACTTTTCATTCTCAAATTAACCTAGACTGTTAAGTATTCCTTTTAAAAAATATAATAAAATCAATAAAACCTAAGGCTTCTTTTTTTAAAAAATATAACTTACTTCGCATTTTTTTTAAAATAACCCAAAGAACTACGTAACCCTGATTTCCCCTAACGCTTGGGGAATACGTAGGAGCGGGAACAATTATTCCTGTCGGGCCCAAATTTTAAAAAATATATATCCCGTTTACTAGTAAGAATAAAATCATCATGCTTTTAACGATAACTCGATTAATTTGGACGAGACGTCCTATTAATCGTAAAGTTTATAATTTTAAAAATCATTAAATCAACAACAAATCCATGAGGCATCTCTAAGAGGTTTAAATTATAAATTAGTAGGATTATTCAAACTTAAACGATTTAGGGTAACCATTTAAAACAGACAGTGTGGGGTGCTAATACCTTCCCCACCTGTAATTAGACTCCCGAACTTAAAATCTTAATTTAGGACTAGTACCTTCACGTTAGGTTTTTTCTGATGTTTTACCTTAAAAACATTAGTGGCGACTCCACGGTTTTCGGAGGAAACTCGGGAAACCTAATTTTCTTTTTACGGTCGGCCTCCCGCCGCGATTTAGGTCGCGACAGATGGCGACTCCACTGGGGACCTTAGAGAGTCAAGCCCGTTTAATTTGTTTAAGTATATTAGAATTATCCTACATGATTTCTTGCCTATGTTTATGCCATGTGTTTTGTTGATATATGTTATTATCGAACCTTAGGGTAGAAGATGTTATATTTTGTATTATTGAACCTTATGGTAGATTTTTTTTTATATATTTTTCTATGTTTGTTTCTTGTGAAGGAAGGGTAAATTACATGTATGTATGCCCCTCACACACTACACATACACTTGTTCACACACTTTCTGAGTGGGACCCTACACCCAAGGGTCTGAATAAACCATTAAGTTTAGGGGAGGTTGTGTAGCGGTGTCATTTGGGACATTCGTCTTCGTCTGACATCGTGAGAGTCTCAGCTAGAGTGTGACTTTCTCATGGTGCGCACACCTGGTAGATTTCCTATCGTTGTGGTCTACATTATGGGTAGAGTCTTAGCTCTAGTGGCCTTTAGTGATTTAAAATAGCCACCTAATGTGAGAGAACACTATTAGAGGAGCCTTAGAACCCATAGAAGGCCTTCAGACAAACCCTGTACAGGGAACACAAGGGGCAATGGTATTTTAGCGTCTATTTTTTTTCTAAATTAAAAGACTCCTTTTCCAATAAACATTTTCTTAAAAAAAAGCCCAATAATTTGACATGAGGCAAATAGTTCAAGCCCGTTCAATTTCGTGCTTTAAATTATAGGCCTTTTGGATCATAAGTTTTTATGCAAAGTTTTCCAAAAAGTGGATGTCTGTAATTTATTCACGCAAAAAAAAAATATTTTTAAGAAATAATGATAACAAGCCCATAAGTTGATTTTTTTTCCTCTTCCAGAAAGTAATCGGAACTTGGCGAGTATCCAAGAAAAATGGAAACTAATGTGGATTTAGATGAATATGGGGCCAACAAGACCGAATTGAGGAAGTTACTACATGTCAAGGTTTGGAAAATTGACACTGCTAGCCTGTAGGTTTTGGGAAAGAAGCTGAATCTGACCTAAAGGATGACCTTCTCAAGGAAATATAGGAGGATCCTAAAGCTTTTGGAAGTTGAAGTACAGGTCGAAGCACTCACTACTTTAGCCCAATTTTACGACCCGCCTCTTCGATGCTTCACATTTCGAGACTTCCAGTTAGCGCCATCAGTGGAAGAGTTCGAGCAGATTTTTGGCTTACCATTAGAGGGGCAGGTACCTTACAGACGGCTTGGGCAGTATGCTAACGTCACCTCCCTTTCTTCAATACTGAAGATTAGTCTGACCGAGCTAGAAGAAGCGCGACTATGCAGGAATCAGATACCAGGGTTTACCAGGGCATATTTGGAAAAACACATGAACAGTTTGGCTGAAAATAAAGATTGGGAAACTTTCATGGATACCTTAGCACTTACCCTTTATGGTATCATCTTGTTTCCTCGAATCGAGAATTATGTAGACTACGATGCTATAGATGTTTTCCTGGCCCGTAAACTTCATCGTGAAAATCCTATTACTGCACTTTTGGCGGATGTTTACTGTACCATGGACTATTGCCATACTCAAGGGGGAAAAGAATCCTTTGTTGCTCACCTGCTTTGTATGTGTGGCTTACATCACATGTCTTCAGCCAAATGGGCAAGGTTGAATGCCCTATATCAAACCTAAAGTGGTGCCAGTTGACTGTGAAGAGCGGGCGTGAATGGGCCAGCCATCTTATTGGGCTCACTACTGAAAAGGTAAGATGGTATCCGCAATGGCTAAAGGTTGACACCATCATTCACCATTGTGGAAGTTATCCGAATGTCCCGCTCATAGGCACTCGCGGATGCATCAATTATAATCCAGTCATAGCCAAGCGCCAATTGACTTACCCTTTGCTCGGACCGCCAAGTAAAGAGTCATTGACCCCCTTTGTCCTCTACTGCACAAACGGGGAATACGCTTCTACCCTCAAGCATATAAGGGGTGCCTGGCAGAAAGTTAGCAAGAAAGGGAAAGAGTTAGGTGTCAGAAGTCATGGTATTAAAGAAGAATACTATCAGTGGATCCTAAATCGGGTCTCTATCGTCAAGCTGCCATTCAGGACATTCGATCCCCCTCCGAGGTATGAGTCATCTACTGGACCCCCTTTTGAAGATGAAAGGGCTAGAGAAATAGAGGAGCTGAAAGCCAAGAACAAGAAGTTAGAAGATGACTTGACAAAAGCCTATCAAGATTGTGCTCTTTTGAAGAGGGAAAATCATGAAAAAGAACAAGCCTATGAGGACATTAGTAGAAAGCGAAAGGCCAAAATGATTCATAGGCAGAAGTTAGATCAATGCCTCCGAGCAGCTAACTGCCAGCTAAAAGCCAAGAATGAAGAAAGAGATGTTATTCTTGCAGACAAACAACTATTGAAACAGATGATGGAGAGAGCAAGAGAAAATGAACAGAAAGCCATGGCAGAAAAAGATTTTCTGCAATCTCAAATCACTATCATGGAGCAACAAATCAAAGATATGACAGAAACGTCTCGACAAGAAATAAATGATGAGAAATGGCGTGCATACGAGATAGAGAACAGATGTCAGGAGATGATAGTCTATTAGAGCCGAAGTAGTAAATCAGGATGAAATCATTCACTCATGGATGCGCCGCTTCCACCAGCTAGCGTATCTGGCAAATGGAACTTTGGAAGACATCCCACAGCTGCTGAGAAAGGCTGATGGAATGACAAATCCCCTCACTACCCCCAAGGAGATTGTAGTTTTCCTAGAATATCGTAAAAATCGGCTTAATGAAATGAAGGCTGTGATTGCCCGAGCTAGGAGAGACTGATTATTTCTGCTGGATATAATGACTGCTTTTATTAAAGTAATAAAATGATTGCTTCACGTCCACAATGATACCATATTAGTTTCCACGTTGCTTAACTTAGTACTTTTGAACGAGACGTTCTGAGGAACGATAAAAGGATGCTAGCCAAGGCTCATGATCGCTTCAATCATTTTTATTTTTATTTTTATTTTTATTTATTTCTTTATTTATTTATTTATTTATTTATTTATTTGGTCTCTTTCTTTTCCTTTTTTTTTCACTGATACATTTTTTTATTTAAAAAAACAAGAAAGAAAGAAAGAAAGAAATCACGGGGAGACATCTTTATAGAACCCGGCTTCAGACAAGACTCATGGCTGAAACGGATAACGAGACTGAGAACTTAAGGAATGAGGTCAACTATTTAAGGGAGCAGATAACTGAGTTGACCAAGCTTCTAGAAAAAAAGGTCACAGAGGAGGGCCCATCCTCAAACAGCGAGCGTCAACCAACTTCTCCGGTGTACCCTCCTGGTTTTGCTCTTGGCCAGGATACGCCACCTGCTAACGATATCGGAAACCAGGGCAAAACTGCTGAACCCCACACCATGCAACCACCATTTTATGGCATGCCATATGGATGCATGCCTCCTCAAACCTTCACTGATCAAGATGGTAACCTCATACCCTTTCCGTTGTATGGTTTACCACCAGGTTATTTTCCTCCTGTAATCTCGGGTCCATAAGATGGGAATGTAGTACCCCCGTTAAACCCACAGGCTCAGAATCGAGTCCTGAGCCCACAGACCTCTAAGCTTCGAAACACTCAGTCACCCACAATTCAGGCAACTACACCTATTCCAAATCCACAAGGGGCGACACAGTCAAATTTGGCATATCAAACACAACAATTCCCTCACCTCCAATCACAACATAATTATCCTTATGGGTATATGATGCCTCGCCCTGTCGTCGTGCAAACCACCAATTCTGCTATTACAAATGCTGAGCCTAAGGGAAAGGTGGAGATTCTCGAAGAACGCCTTCGTGTTATGGAAGGTGTGGGAGGTTTTGGCCCAACAGACGCATCTGAACTTTGCCTGGTTCCAGATATGGTGATACCCCCCAAATTTAAAATGCCCGAATTTGACAAATATCAGGGTATGTCTTGTCCTTGGAATCATCTGACCATGTATTGTCGAAAGATGGCTTCCCATGCCCTCGATGATAAACTGCTTATTCACTGTTTCCAAGATAGTTTGGCAGGAGCTGCCCTGACTTGGTACATGCATCTAGAACGTGCTCGCATACACTACTGGAGAGACCTAGCTGATGCCTTTTTGAAACAATACAACTACAACCTAGACATGGCACCAGACAGGATGCAATTATAAAATATGACTAAGAAAGATAATGAGTCTTTCAAAGAGTATGCCCAGCGTTGGCGAGAAGTGGCTGCACAAGTGGACCCCCCGCTGCTAGAGAAGGAGGTTGTGGCAATGTTCATCGATACGCTCCAAGCTCCTTTTTATGATAGAATGATTGGGAGTGTATCATCAAATTTCTCTGACATCGTTACCATTAGAGAAAGAGTGGAAAGTGGGGTAAGGACAGGGAAAATTGCCCAAACTGCATCAGGGGAACCTTCCATACATATGTAAACTGGAAAAAGAAAGGAAGGTGGGGCTAATGCTGTCACCTATGATTTAAGGAACTTTCCTCAAAGACCACACCACCCTACATCTCTTCCCCAGAATAACCCCTACAAATTCACGTTATATCCTCAAGTAGCTGCTACTACCAATAACCATTCTCCGCCTTCCCCTCAACCACCTCGTTATCATTCATCCATACCACCACACAATCATCATCACATGCCAGTACAACCACCACAACAATGGACTCGACCCCCAAACCCTAATCAGAAGAGGACGAACAATGATCGCAACCATGTTCAGTTTGACCCTATCCCTATGAGTTACACTGAACTATTGCCGCACCTTATCCAGAACTCCCTTGTGGTGCCTTGTCTTTCCACAATTCTTGGACCACCTTATCCCAAAGGATGTGATCCGAATGCTCAATGTGACTATCATGCCGGGGCACCAGGGCACTCAACAGAAAACTATTTGGCCTTGAAACGTAAAGTGCAAGACTTGATTAAAGCCAAGTGGCTTAATTTCCGGGAAGGAAATCCGAATGTGGCTACAAATCCCTTGCCTAACCATGAGGACTCTGGGGTTAATGTTGTGGAAGAAGATCAAGTAGCTATTATTGAAGACAATTCCTGTGATAATGCAAGCTTTGTGTGCCCCCTGTTCACCGGGCACTTAATTTTGTAATTGAGAGGCTGTTGACTCCCTACGATTTTAATTTTTGATTCAAAATAATTTTAATTGCCTTAATAACTCAATATTCTCATTGCTATGCCCAAGGCTTTGGGGTCTTTTCTTTTTGTAATAAGGGCGAAGCATGTTTTATCATTTTTTCTGTTAATAAATGCGTATTTGAATTTGGATACCTCTTTCTTTGCACCTTTTTACCATTCCCCTTCCCTTTATCCCTCATTCGACCATCCATCCAAATACAGAGCCAAAAATGATCCACTTGAAGATAGTAAGGTCACGATCCCATTTCACGACTTTGAGTATTCAGTTGATTGCACTCACAAAGAGGGTAAGGAAGACTATGGTCCCTCGCCCAAATTAACCAGGGAATAAAAGGCTAGAGAAATTCAGCCCTATCAAAAGGTAATCAAGATCATCAAGATAAAAAGGTCAAGATTGACATTTTCCTGAGTCAAGAACAATAGTGGAAATTGATTAAGTTATTGATATCCTTTGTTTAAAAACGTGGGGCAATTTATCAGAGGGCAATGGTAACCCTGTTTCATGACATGATGAAAAGAGGCATATCTATCATTTAAGGAAGCTTTGGTATTGACCAACATGGATGGAGATGACTTTTCGATGCCCATAAATACAGACGTAATCAAGAGATGCTTTGCCAAAAAAAAATCAAACAAACAAACAAAAACAACAAAAAAATCAAGGTTAGCATCTTATGCACATACCAACTGGGGCAAGCTGATGCTCTCGCATTACCATATTGGGACATATCCAGATCACCAAGTAAGTCGTCACCTTTCTATATGGGGAATGGATGTCATCAAGCCAAGAACGCAACAAAAAAAAATAATATTTCATCCCCGTTGCAATCAACCTTAAGGGGATGTAGCTACTCCCTATGCTAATGTAACCAAGGAAATGGTTTACCATGCTGAGAAACAAAAGTACCAAGGAGATCATTCAAAGGTCAAAAAAAAAGAGAAAGAAAAAACAAATGAAAAATCAAGAAAAAGAAAAAAGAGCAAAAACAAAAGCAAAAGAAAGAGACTCGGAATGGTCCTTTTATTAAGGCAAGAAAAAGAGGCTCATCTCATTTCCTTCGGTACAGGGCGTTGGGGTAAAGTTGCCTATTTGAAGTGATATCTGTCCCCAAAAGGATGAAAGTAAATTAAAGGAGGCCAAGTGGGTTCGGTTTCAGTATAATCAACTTAAACCTTTTATTGTGAAAGATACAACCTTGATTTTAAAAAAAATGTCAAAAAGAAAGAAAAGCTCGCTAGGCTGAAAACCTGAAGAGGCGGTCTAGGCAAAAATTAGAGCGACCCGGTGAGTCGAAAACCTAAAAAGGCGGCTTAAGCAAAAATTAGGGTCAAGATATTGGCAAAGCAACTAAAATTTTTTGTACGAGCAGAATAAGATCCAACTGGGGCACAAGGACTATAGTTGAATTACTTTCTCGGAAGCAAAATCAAAGGATAAACTCGTCGCCGTGATACGGGATCAAGATTCTTGCTGTTCTCAGGGATTCACTGGAGGATCTACAAACCCCATTACATCCCTCATTACCAAACTCTTTAACCACATTTGTTTCTTTTTTGCATTTGATTTCCCCTTGTCTTTTCCGGTACTTGATCAACCTACATAAAGGTGCTACCTTTTCAATATGCATTTATACACGAGCTTCATTAATGTGACAAAACATGTGTTTTAACAAAATAAAACAAGCAATGACAATTATTTTCATAAAAAGAGAAAAGGAAAGTCATGGGAGTGAGAGGCTTCTGTTATTTGTTAGCACCTCAGACAAGCATCACAAGGACCGCGTTGAATACATGCTCAGAAGAGAAAATCACCGTGTTCATCCATTTCACCCATGAGTCTAAACCTAAAATCTATAACGATTGCAGTTCTAAAGGTTTCTCCCTGGATTTAAAACTTCATTTTATTTTCCTAGAGCCGAACATGGCATCTTTTAAACTTCCAGTTGCCGAGCGGGGCACTCTTTTAATTTCCAGTAGCCGAGCGTGGCACCATTTTACTTTCCTTTCGCCAAACATGGCACCATTTTACTTTTCAGTTGCCAAGCGGGGAACCATTTTAATTGCCGATCGGGGCATCATTTTACTTTCCAGTCGCCAAGCGGGGCACTCTTTTAATTTCCAGTAGCCGAGCGGGGTACCATTTTACTTTCCTTTCGCCAAACATGGCACCATTTTACTTTTCAGTTGCCAAGCGGGGCACCATTTCAATTGCTGAGCGGGACATCATTTTACTTTCCAATCGCCGAACGAGGCACAATTTTACTTTCTAGTAGCCGAACAAGGCATAATTTTACTTTCCAGTAGCCGAGCGGGGCACCATTTTACTTTCCTGTCGCCAAACATGGCATCATTTTACTTTCCAGTCGTCGAGCGGGGCACTCTTTTAATTTCCAGTAGCCGAGCGGGGCACCATTTTACTTTCCTTTCGCCAAACATGGCACCATTTTACTTTTCAGTTGCCAAGCGGGGCACCATTTTAATTGTCGAGCGGGACATCATTTTACTTTCTAATCGCCGAACGAGGCACAATTTTAGTTTCCAGTAGCCGAACAAGGCACAATTTTACTTTCCTGTCGCCAAACATGGCACCATTTTACTTTTCAGTCGCTGAGCGGGGCACCATTTCAATTGCTGAGCGGGCCATCATTTTATTTTCCTAGAGCCGAACATGGCATCTTTTAAACTTCTAGTCACCGAGCGGGGCACTCTTTTAATTTCCAGTAGCCGAGCCACCATTTTACTTTCCTTTCGCCAAACATGGCACCATTTTACTTTTCAGTTGCCAAGCGGGGCACCATTTTAATTGCCGAGCGGGGCATCATTTTACTTTCCAGTCGCCGAGCGGGGCACTCTTTTAATTTCCAGTAGCCGAGCGGGGTACCATTTTACTTTCCTTTCGCCAAACATGGCACCATTTTACTTTTCATTTGCCAAGCAGGGCACCATTCTAATTGTCGAGCGGGGCATCATTTTACTTTCCAATCACCGAACGAGGCACAATTTTACTTTCCAGTATCCGAACAAGGCATAATTTTACTTTCCAGTAGCCGAGCGGGGCGCCATTTTACTTTCCTGTCGCCAAACATGGCATCATTTTACTTTCCAGTCACCGAGCGGGGCACTCTTTTAATTTCCAGTAGCCGAGCGGGGCACCATTTTACTTTCCTGTCGCCAAACATGGCACCATTTTACTTTTCAGTTGCCAAGCGGGGCACTATTTTAATTGCCGAGTGGGGCATCATTTTACTTTCTAATCGCCAAACGAGGCATAATTTTACTTTCCAGTAGCCGAACAAGGCACAATTTTACTTTCCTGTCGCCAAACATGGCACCATTTTACTTTTCAGTCGCCGAGCGGGGCACCATTTCAATTGCCGAGTGGGCCATCATTTTATTTTCCTAGAGCCGAACATGGCATCTTTTAAACTTCCAGTCGCCAAGCGGGGCACTCTTTTAATTTCCAGTAGCCGAGCGGGGCACAATTTTACTTTCCTTTCGCCAAACATGGCACCATTTTACTTTTTAGTTGCCAAGCGGGGCACCATTTTAATTGCCGAGCGGGGCATCATTTTACTTTTCAATCGCCGAACGAGGCACAATTTTACCTTCCAGTAGCCGAACAAGGCACAATTTTACTTTCCAGTAGCCAAGCAGGGCACCATTTTACTTTCCTGTCGCCAAACATGGCATCATTTAAATTTTCAGTCGCCGAGCGGGGCACCATTTTACTTTTCAGCCGCCGAGCGGGGCACCATTTCAATTGCCGAGCGGGGCATCATTTTATTTTCCTAGAGCCGAACGTGGCATCTTTTAAACTTCCAGTCGTCAAATGAGGCACTCTTTCACTCTCCTGTCGCCAAACATAACATCATTTGAATTTTCGGTCGTCAAGTGAGGCACCATTTTAATTTCTTCATCGTCAAACACGACATTCTTTAAAGTTGGCGCCCTGGAAAAAATTGTTTCGCACTGTCTTTACTTATCTATTACTGCAACACAGTAAGAGAAAAGTAAAGAGGGGCAAGCTATTGCTACCCAATTTTATCCGGGCCTATTTAAAATTTTTAATAAATAATAAAAATACCAAAAAATAGAAAATTCTTTTTAGAAAAAAGTGAACCTATGGGCTTGTTTGAATTTCAAATTATTGATCCGGGTTTTGACTTTTAAATTTTAAATCCTTATCAAGACCATAAATTGTCGAACTCCTAGACTTTGAAATTTGAATTTCATAAGGGATAAGATTTTAGAAGATTAGAGAAAGAAAGAGATAAAGCTTTTTAAATAAATGAGTATATTATAAAATGTGGTAAGTTTTTAAAAAAATCAAATTTTATATATTAAGCTAATCCTATTATCTATATGTTATGAGATAATGATAAGAGGATAAGATGGAGATTTTAAGGAATGGGATAAAGTTTCTTTTGAAGAGATAGAATTTTTAAATATTATAAGATGAGATAGAGCTTTTAGCTTCAGATTTTATAATTATATCAATTAAGCTAACTTTGTTTATTAATATATAAGCTATGAGATAATGAAAAAGAATATATATTATAATAGATAAAGGGAAATGGATTTCATGTTATATAATAGAATAATAAAATGATTCACTGGCAAGGAGATAAAGAAAATCAATTTTTTGTTAAATAATAATATATAGAAGATTGAATGGAGATATATAAGGCACGCTGCATAGGAAAATGGGATTCACGTAAAAGAGATAAGGAAACAATGAATTTTATATTATAAAATCAAAAAGGAATCAGATTTATATATTATAAGCCAAAAAAAAGGGATTAGAGATAGGAACGTGAATCAGGGGGAGGAGTTTAGGTAACTAAATTAATAATATATATATATATATATATATTCACGCTGGAGGGATCAGAAAAAGGGGAGGAGAGAAGGAGACAGCAGCATTAGAAATATATATTGGAGGATTCACACGCAACAGAGAGAGAACAAAAGCAATTATAGCATTCACGCACACACCTGGGGCACATTCACGCAAATTGAACTTTGCCATTAACGCAAAAAATTTGACAACTCCAGGTATCTCTTTCTTTTCTCTTTCATTTTCTTGTTGCGATTATACGAAATCTTAGTCTCTTAAAGAATTAAATTATGAAATCTCTTTTCCTTTAGGAATATTCTAATAATTAGTATCACTAAACACCTGTTTGCTAAAACTAATATTGGTATATGCCTAAAATTAAAATCTCTATGTTAGGGTTAATTTAGGCAAGATGTCCCATTAACCTATGTTTAATTTCTAGATCTAGTGATGCTAATAGGTAACAAAAATTAATATATTCACATCAAGATCAATTTGGATGAGACATTCTTTTGGTCTAAGTTTTTAAATAAAATAAATTTTAATAATCTCAAAATTAACGTAGACCTTAAAAAATATTTTCATAACAAATTTAGGGACTTTATAGATTTTTTGGGCGAGACGTCCTGTCAATCTATGTAAATTTCCTAAAATAATTTAGACCATAAAACACTTTAATAATATCTATAAAATAATAAAACCAAAATATCTTTATAGATTCATTGGACGAGACGTCCTGTTAATCTAGGTCTTCAAATAAACTTTTCATTCTCAAATTAACCTAGACTGTTAAGTTTTCCTTTTCAAAAATATAATAAAATCAATAAAACCTAAGGCTTCTTTTTTAAAAAAATATAACTTACTTCGCATTTTTTTTTAAAAAAACCCAAAGAACTACATAATCCTGATTTCCCCTAACGCTTGGGGAATACGTAGGAGCGGGAACAATTATTCCTGTCGGGCCCAAATTTTAAAAAATATATCCCTTTTACTAGTAAGAATAAAATCATCATGCTTTTAACGATAACTCGATTAATTTGGACGAGACGTCCTGTTAATCGTAAAGTTTATAATTTTAAAAATCATTAAATCAACAACAAATCCATGAGGCATCTCTAAGAGGTTTAAATTATAAATTAGTAGGATTATTCAAACTTAAACGATTTAGGGTAACCGTTTAAAATGGATAGTGTGGGGTGCTAATGCCTTCTCCATCTGTAATTAGACTCCCGAACTTAAAATCTTAATTTAGGACTAGTACCTTCACGTTAGGTTTTTTCTGATGTTTTACCTTAAAAACATTAGTGGCGACTCCACGGTTTTCGGAGGAAACTCGGGAAACCTAATTTTCTTTTTACGGTCGGCCTCCCGCCGCGATTTAGGTCGCGACATGCAAGCATCAGGATACAATTTTTAAATTGTCAATGCCATGCTCTTGAAGTCCTATAAATAGGAGAAGGAATTGCACTTGCAAAATGTCCCAAAGCATTGAAGCAGTTCCATTGCTTTCTTCCTCCGCCTTGCTCTCTGCTCATTTTATTTGCTCTCTCTTTATTCATTAATTGGCATATTTCTTTGACAAATTATTTTGAGAGTGCTTTTGTGAGCAAATTATTTGAGTGCTATAATTTACATACCCTCTCTTTGAGAGTTATCATTTGGTGAAAGCTTTAATTTGTATATTCACTCTATTGGAGAGTTACTCTTGTATTCTAAACACCAAAATTTCTAGAGTTTTTGGGTTGGGTTTCAACCTTGTAAATTTGAGAGATTGAGATATTGGGTGGGTTGCCCTTGTACTTGTAAGAATTGGGTTCTTGAGTGTGGGACACTAGGAAGCCGTGATTGCTCAAAGTTATATCTCTAATCTCCAATAGTGGAAATCCTCTAAGTGGGTTGCTTAGAGGCGAGACGTACACCGGTGTGGTGGAACTCGTATATATCGGTTTGCAAATCTCTCTTCCCTACACTCATTTAAATTTGTGCACTTAATTTGATTGCTTAATTTATTGTGTTCATAACTTGATTAAACTTGTAAATCACTTAGATTAAATTTGTTGAAGTTGTTAAAGTAATATTCTTGAATATAACTTTATCTCTTAAGTGAATTTATTACCATATACTTAGTACTCATTAATTTGCTTTGTGTATAAATTGTTATCATTTGTGATTAAATTTATTATCTTCATTAAGCATAATTATTAAAGAATCAATTTCAAAAGCATTCCAAGTAAAATTTTTAATACTCAATTCACCCCCTCCCCCCTCTTGAGTAATTGAGGCCACTTGGTTAACAAGTGGTATCAGAGCTTGACTCTTGGTAGATCAAGCTTTACAACTTCAAGAGAACAAATGGCCTCAAATTCTCAAACCTTTTTCCGGAGGGTGGTGGCACAAATAGACCTCCCGCTTTCAATGGTGGGGGTTACGCCTTTTGGAAAGAAAGGATGAAAATTTTTGTACAATCAATTGATTTGAAAGTATGGAATGTTATTGAAAATGGTCCTTTTATACCTATGCACATTGTTGATAATAAACAAATAGAAAAGCCTATGGATGATTGGACAAGTGAGGAAGAAAAGAAAGTACAGTATAATTACAAAGCAAAAAATCTTATCACTTTAGCCTTACAGTATAATTACAAAGCAAAAAATCTTATCACTTTAGCCTTAGGTCCCGATGAATTTGATGATAAAAAAGGTTTCCGCAGCCGGGATTCGAACCCGAAATTCATCATCAGAATTTACCTGGTGTGCTACTGCGGACATTTGGATATAGATTGCTGGATAAAAGTTATATATAAACGACATCTCTGATCCCGTCCTTTGCTACTTTCTGATTTCTCTTATCGGCTTTACGTTACATATCTACTAGTTTAATAAAATGTCACCATAAACCATTATTTTATATTTATATGAAATTTCTTCTACATATTTGTATATATAAGACAATACTAGTTGCCTTTGTCTGACCTTACTTTCCATCCTATTTTTTACTTTGTATCATTTTCGTTTTCCTTTCTAATGAAGACAAAAAGACAACTAATGGTAGGAAGCAAAACACACCCTCATTTGATAGGAAAAGAAACTTGAAAACCATGTAGGAAGAAAAGAGGATGAGAAAATGGCTAATAAGAAAGTTTTTAACTCTAGTGCTTCCATAAAAATGAACGAAGAAAACCCAATGAAAATAAAAATTTCAAATGTAGAAGACGAAGAAAGTTATGTTTTAAAAAATAACAAAAAATCTCAAAGCAACTGAAAAGAAGATAAGAAATAAATTACGTGTTCATAAACTAAATCGTATACCGTTATCCCCCTTCAATTTCCAATACTTCTGACTCAATAAAAGGAAACAACCGAAAAAGGAAACTTAGAGTGGAAAAATTGTGTTTGACATAAAAGACTGTATAAAAATAAAGGGAAGCTAAAAGGAAGAAACTGATGACCTAATAAAAGAGTATTAGGAAACTAATCACCATAATGAAATGAAAAGAGAAAGTGATTTATTAGGGAATACTGCATATAAACGGTCTAAAACATTAAAATTAGGACAGTAAAACAATCATAATGCAAATAAAGTTTGTCAAGTCTATGCAAAATATGATAAATTTTCATAACCAATAATATTTATAACCAAATCATTCACATAAAATTAATTTACTTAGAATTTTTCACTAGATCTTTGTGTAAGATCCTATTTTACTAATTTTACGACATGGTTGACTTGAGTTATGCATATATTTTATGTTTTTATCTTTATTTTCTAAATGATTTGGGCACCGCTTTTAACTGTTAGTAATGTGTGTGGTCTGGAAGTCATATGACACTGAAATCAAACAACCCCAAGCATCTCAATAGTTTCAAAACGACTCCAAATACGCTAATAGCTTACAAAACTACATTATTGTAAAATAGGCCACTTGCTACCGTAACACTCAACATATCGGGTGTCGGGCGAGAGTGTAACCGAGAAAAGGGCAAATGATTAAACAAATAAAAGATAACAATATTACACCATGAGCCATTTTATTATATCATTCAGTTACATTGTTTTCAAGAAGTGTCCTATATTTCTTATTCTCGTGCCTATAATGATTGTTGTTCTAATACAGAAGTTTGCTGTTAATTTTTATGATACTTTTGGGTAATCTCTTACTTGTGTCCCTCCAACTAATTAGATCATTAACTAAATATATTTGGGCCTTGTCTTGCTTGTCATACAAAGTTGTGTTTGACTCTTCTAATAAGGCAGTCATTACTTTAAAACTATGAAATTATTAAGAGTTGAACTATCAAATGTTAACAGATTCACTATTTTAGGGAATAAGATTTCACAATTAAAATTTGGAGGAACAAAATCAAAGAATTCAAAAATTTGAGGGACAAAAAGTGTAATTAAGCCAAAAAAGTGTTTTCAAAATAATCTATTTTTATTAAAATGCTCTTGATATATAGTAAAAATAAAAACAACATTGGAATTTATTGCAATAACATAGTTTTAAAGACATGATAGTAAAAAAGTAAACAGTTTTCATATAAACTTAAGACTATAACATAATCTTATTATTATTTTCAAAGTAAGTCAACCACAAATTTGAAAAAAAATTAATTTATTATATTTTCATAACCTCAGTGCCTCTTTAAACTTTGTAACTATGTCTTTAATCGTTTGTGGACCCTTAATGCTAGTCCCATGAGCTAACTCATCTAAACTTTTTCTTTTCGACAAAAAGTAATGTATACATCCAATCTAGTAACCCCTTCCAACCAAAAAGATATTTATATAATTAGTAAACCCCTCTTTTTAAATCTTATCTTATACCTTTATGAGTTTTTTTTTATGTCATTACAATATTATGCTTTTACAATAACATTTATGATAGTTTATGTTATAATTTAATCCACTCATTTCATATGATTTACAATATTGTTCATTATTTTTGTAATCTTTTGTTTTCCAATCTAATATAATCAAATTCTATTTTTTTATTGTTGATGAACCTTTTAAAAAGAATCGTGGCAATGTTATTATCAATTTCATAACATCGCAATCTCAGTGGGTTATATTATTCTATTATATATTTTTTTCGATTAACAATGTCTTGTTTGTTCTTCATCATCTTTAAATATTTTTTATATAATATCATTATAATTAATAATCTTTCAAAACATATTGTTATCCATTTAAGTTTAACAAATTCTTATCAAGATGGTGGAGTTGATTTGTTGTCGAAAATATTTTTACTATGTATAGCAGCAAACTGTGTATCTATTAAAAAAACTTCGTAGAGCCTTGTAAATTTGATGATAAAAAAGGTTTCCGCAGCCGGGATTCGAACCCGGAATTCATCATCAGAATTTACCTGGTGTGCTACTACAGACATTTGGATATAGATTGCTGGATAAAAGTTATATATAAACGACATCTCTGATCTCGTCCTTTGCTAGTATCTGATCTCTCTTATCGGCTTTACGTTACATATCTACTAGTTTAATAAAATGTCACCATAAACCATTATTTTTTATTTATATGAAATTTCTTCTACATATTTCATATATAAGACAATACTAGTTACCTTTCCATCCTATTTTTTTACTTCGTATTATTTTCGTTTTCCTTTCTAATGAAAACAAAAAGACAATTAATGGTAAGAAGCAAAACACACCCTCATTTGATAGGAAAAGAAACTTGAAAACCATGTAGGAAGAAAAGAGGATGAAAAATGGCTAATAAGAAAGTTTTTAACTCTAGTGCTTGCACAAAAATGTATGTAGAAAACCCCATGAAAATAAAAATTTCAAATTTAGAAGACGAAGAAAGTTATGTTTTAATAAAAATAAAAAACCTCAATGCAACTAAATTGAAGATAAGAAATAAATTACGTGTTCATAAACTAAATCGCATACCATTAACCCCCTTCAATTTCCAATACTTCTGACTAAATAAAAGGAAACCTAGAGTGGAAAAATTGCGTTTGATTTAAAAGAATGTATAAAAATAAGGGGAAGCTCAAAAGAAGAAACTGATAACCAAATAAAAGAGTATTAGCAAACTAATCACCATAAAGAAATGAAAAGAGGAAGTGATTTATTAGGGAATACTGCACAGAAAATGGTCAAAAACATTAGAATAAGGACATTAAACCAATGATAATGTAAATAAAGTTTGTCAGGTCTCCTCAAAATTTGATAAATTTTCATAACAAATAATATTTATAACCAAATCATTCACATAAAATTAATTTACTTAGAATTTTTCACTAGTTCTTTGTGTAAGATCCTATTTTACTAATTTTACAACATGGTTGACTTGTGCTATATATATATATTGTGTTTTTATCTTTATTTTTAAATGATTTGGGCACCGCTTTTAACTGTTAGTAATGTGTGTGTTCCAGAAGTCATATGACACCGAAATCAAACAACCCCAAGCATCTCAATAGTTTCAAAACGACTTCAAATACACTAATAGCTTACATAACTACATTATTATAAAATGCGCCACTTTCTACCATAACACTTAACATATCGGTGGTGCTAAGCGAGAGTGTAATTGAGAAAAGGGTAAATGATTAAACAACTAAAAGATAACAATATTACATCATGAGCCAATTTATTATATCATTAAGTTACATGGTTTTCAAGAACTGTACTATATTTCTTATTCTCGTGCCTATAATGGTTGTTGTTCTAATAGAGAAGCTTGCTGTTAATTTTTATGATACTTTTGGCAAATCTCTTACTTGTATCCTTCCAACTAATTAGATCATTAACTAAACATATTGGGGCCTTGTGTTGCTTGTCATACAAAGTTGTGTTGACTCTACTAATCAGGCAGTCATTACTTCAAAACTATGAAATTATTAAGAGTTGAACTATCAGATGTTAACATATTCCTTATTTTAGGGAATAAGATTTCACAAAAAAAATTTGGAGGAACAAAATCAAAGAATTGGAAAATTTGAGGGACAAAAAGTGTAATTAAGCCAAAAAAGTGTTTTCAAAATAATCCATTTTTATTAAAATGCTCTTGATATATAGTAAAAATAAAAACAACATTTGAATTTATTGCAATAACATAGTTTTAAAGGCATGATAGTAAAAAAGTAAATAGTTTTCATATAAACTTAAGACTATAACATAATCTTTTTATTATTTTCAAAGTAAGTCAACCACAAATTTGAAAAAAACATAATTTATTATATTTTCATAACCTCAGTGCCTCTTTAAACTTTGTAACTATGTCTTTAATCATTTGTGGACCCTTGATGCTAGTCCCATAAGCTAACTCATCTAAACTTTTCCTTTTCAACAAAAATTAATGTATACATCCAATCTAGTAACCCCTTCCAACCAAAAAGATATTTATATAATTAGTAAACCCCTATTTTTAAATCTTATCTTATACCTTTATGAGTTTCTTTTTATGTCATTATAATATAATGCTTTTACAATAACATTGATGATAGTTTATGTTATAATTTAATCCACTCATTTCATATGATTTAGAATATTGTTCATTATTTTTGTAATCTATCGTTTTCCAATCTAATATAATCAAATTCTATTTTTTTTAATGTTGATGAACTTTTTAAAAAGCATCGTTTCAATGTTATTATCAATTTCATAATATGGCAATCTCAGTGGTTTATATTTTTCTATTATATATTTATTTTTGATTAACAATGTCTTGTTTGTTCTTCATCATCTTTAAATATTTTTTATATAATATCATTATAATTAATAATCTTTCAAAACATATTGTTATACCATATAAAGATACAATAGAATCATATAAATATTTGAAAGTTACAGCTAGTTTTTGTTATTCTTGATCAAAATTAATGTGATATTTATTTATTATTGACATGTTATTTGATTAATGTTACTCTTATCTTTGCTTCATAAAGATTATCCGTTTAAGTTTAACAAATTCTTATCAAGATGGTGGAGTTGTTTTGTTGCCAAAAATATTTTTACTATGTATAGCAGCAAACTGTGTATCTATTAAAAAAAAACTTCGTAGAGTCCTGTAAATTTGATGATAAAAAAAGGTTTCCGCAGCCGGAATTCGAACTCGGAATTCATCATCAGAATTTACCTGGTGTGCTACTGCGGACATTTGGATATAGATTGCTGGATAAATGTTATATATAAACGACATCTCTGATCCCGTCCTTTGCTACTTTCTGATCTCTCTTATCGGCTTTACGTTACATATCTACTAGTTTAATAAAATGTCACCACAAACCATTATTTTTTATTTACATGAAATTTCTTCTACATATTTGTATATATAAGACAATACTAGTTGCCTTTGTCTGACCTTATTACTTTCCATCCAATTTTTTTACTTTGTATCATTTTCGTTTTCCATTCTAATGAAGACAAAAAGATAACTAATTGTAGGAAGCAAAACACACCCTCATTTGATAGGAAAAGAAACTTGAAAACCATGTAGGAAGAAAAGAGGATGAAAAAATGGCTAATAAGAAAGTTTTTAACTCTAGTGCTTCCATAAAAATGAACGAAGAAAACCCAATGAAAATAAAAATGTCAAATGTAAAAGACGAAGAAAGTTATGTTTTAAAAAAAACAAAAAATCTCAATGCAACTGAAAAGAAGATAAGAAATAAATTACGTGTTCACAAACTAAATCGCATACCATTATCCCCCTTCAATTTCCAATACTTCTGACTCAATAAAAGGAAACAACCGAAAAAGGAAACTTAGAGTGGAAAAATTGTGTTTGATTTAAAAGAATGTAGAAAAATAAGGGGAAGCTAAAAGGAAGAAACTGACGACCAAATAAAAGAATATTAGGAAACTAATCACCATAATCAAATGAAAAGAGAAAGTGATTTATTAGGGAATACTGCACAGAAAACGGTCTAAAACATTTGAATTAGGACAGTAAAACAATGATAATGTAAATAAAGTTTGTCAAGTCTCTTCGAAATATGATAAATTTTCATAACCAATAATATTTATAACCAAATCATTCACATAAAATTAATTTACTTAGAATTTTTCACTAGTTCTTTGTGTAAGATCCTATTTTACTAATTTTACGACATGGTTGACTTGTGCTATGCATATCTTTTCTGTTTTTATCTTTATTTTTTAAATGATTTTGGCACAGCTTTTAACTGTTAGTAATGTGTGTGGTCTAGAAGTCATATGACACCGAAAACAAACAACCCTAAGCATCGCAATAGTTTTAAAACGACTCTAAATACAGTAATAGCTTACAAAACTACATTATTATAAAACGGGCCACTTGCTACCGTAACACTTAACATATCGGTGGTGCCAGGTGATAGTGTAATTTAAAAAATGGTAAATGATTAAACAAATAAAAGATAACAATATTACATCATGAGCCAATTTATTATATCATTAAGTTACATGGTTTTCAAGAACAGTACTATATTTCTTATTCTCGTGCCTATAATGGTTGTTGTTCTAATAGAGAAGTTTGCTGTTAATTTTTATGATACTTTTGGTCAATCTCTTACTTGTGTCCCTCCAACTAATTAGATCATTAACTAAACATATTGGGGCCTTGTCTTGCTTGTCATACAAAGTTGTGTTTGACTCTACTAATCAGGCAGTCATTACTTTAAAACTATGAAATTATTAATAGTTAAACTACCAAATGTTAACAGATTCACTATTTTAGGGATTAAGATTTCACAATTGAAATTTGGAGGAGAAAAATCAAAGAATTGACAAATTTGAGGGCTAAAAAGTCTAATTAAGCCAAAAAAGTGTTTTCAAAATAATCTATTTTTATTAAAATGCTCTTGATATATAATCAAAATCAAAACAACATTTGAATTTATTGCAATAACATAGTTTGAAAGACATGATAGTAAAAAAGTAAACAGTTTTCATATAAACTTAAGACTATAACATAATCTTTTTATTATTTTCAAAGTAAGTCAACCACAAATTTGAATAAAAAATAATTTATTATATTTTCATAACCTCGATGCCTCTTTAAACTTTGTAACTATGTCTTTAATCGTTTGTGGACCCTTGATGCTGGTCCCATGAGCTAACTCATCTAAACTTTTCCATTTCAACAAAAAGTAATGTATACATCCAATCTAGTAACCTTTTCCATCCGAAAAGATATTTATATAATCAGTAAACCCCTCTTTTTAAATCTTATCTTATACCTTTATGAGTTTCTTTTTATGTCATTACAATATTATGCTCTTACAGTATCATTTAAGATAGTTTATGTTATAATTTAATCCACTCATTTCATATGATTTACAATATTGTTCATTATTTTTGTAATCTTTTGTTTTCCAATCTAATATAATCAATTTCTATTTTTTGTTGTTATGAACTTTTTAAGAAGCATCGTTTCAATGTTATTATCAATTTCATCACATGGCAATCTCAGTGGTTTATATTATTCTATTATATATTTATTTTCGATTAACAATGTCTTGTTTGTTCTTCATCATCGTTAAATTCTTTTTCTATAATATCATTATAATTAATAATCTTTCAAAATTAATGTGATACAATAGAAACATATAAATATTTGAAAGTTCTATGCTAGTTTTTGTTATTCTTGATCAAAATTAATGTGATATTCATTTATTATTGAAATGTTATTTGATTAATGTTACTTTTATCCTTGCTTCATAAACATTATCCAATTAAGTTTATCAAATTCTTATCAAGATGGTGGATTTGATTTGTTGCCGAAAATATTTTTACTATGTATAGCAGAAAACTGTGTATCTATTAAAAAAACTTCATAGAGTCCTGTAAATTTGATGATAAAAAAGGTTTCCACAGACGGGATTCGAACCCGGAATTCATCATCAGAATTTCCCTGGTGTGCTACGGCGGACATTTGGATATAGATTGCTGGATAAATGTTATAAATAAACGACATCTCTGATCCCGTCCTTTGCTACTTTCTGATCTCTCTTATCGGCTTTACGTTACATATCTACTAGTTTAATAAAATGTCACCATAAACCATTATTTTTTATTTACTTGAAATTTCTTCTACATATTTGTATATATAAGACAATACTAGTTGCCTTTGTCTGACCTTACTTTCCATCCTATTTTTTACTTTGTATCATTTTCGTTTTCCTTTCTAATGAAGACAAAAAGACAACTAATGGTAGGAAGCAAAACACACCCTCATTTGATAGGAAAAAAAACTTGAAAACCATGTAGGAAGAAAAGAGGATGAGAAAATGGCTAATAAGAAAGTTTTTAACTCTAGTGCTTCCATAAAAATGAACGAAGAAAACCCAATGAAAATAAAAATTTCAAATGTAGAAGACGAAGAAAGTTATGTTTTAAAAAATAACAAAAAATCTCAAAGCAACTGAAAAGAAGATAAGAAATAAATTACGTGTTCACAAACTAAATCGCATACCGTTATCCCCCTTCAATTTCCAATTCTTCTGACTCAATAAAAGGAAACAACCGAAAAAGGAAACTTAGAGTGGAAAAATTATGTTTGACATAAAAGACTGTATAAAAATAAAGGGAAGCTAAAAGGAAGAAACTGATGACCTAATAAAAGAGTATTAGGAAACTAATCACCATAATGAAATGAAAAGAGAAAGTGATTTATTAGGGAATACTGCACAGAAAACGGTCTAAAACATTAGAATTAGGACAGTAAAACAATCATAATGAAAATAAAGTTTGTCAAGTCTCTGCAAAATATGATAAATTTTCATAACCAATAATATTTATAACAAAATCATTCACATAAAATTAATTTACTTAGAATTTTTCACTAGATCTTTGTGTAAGATCCTATTTTACTAATTTTACGACATGGTTGACTTGAGTTATGCATATCTTTTATGTTTTTATCTTTATTTTCTAAATGATTTGGGTACCGCTTTTAACTGTTAGTAATGTGTGTGGTCTAGAAGTCATATGACACTGAAATCAAACAACCCCAAGCATCTCAATAGTTTCAAAACGACTCCAAATACGCTAATAGCTTACAAAACTACATTATTGTAAAATAGGCCACTTGCTACCGTAACACTTAACATATCGGGTGTCGGGCGAGAGTGTAACCGAGAAAAGGGCAAATGATTAAACAAATAAAAGACATCAATATTACACCATGAGCCAATTTATTATATCATTCAGTTACATTGTTTTCAAGAACTGTCCTATATTTCTTATTCTCGTGCCTATAATGATTGTTGTTCTAATAGAGAAGTTTGCTGTTAATTTTTATGATACTTTTGGGTAATCTCTTACTTGTGTCCCTCCAACTAATTAGATCATTAACTAAACATATTTGGGCCTTGTCTTGCTTGTCATACAAAGTTGTGTTTGACTCTTCTAATAAGGCAGTCATTACTTCAAAACTATGAAATTATTAAGAGTTGAACTATCAAATGTTAACAGATTCACTATTTTAGGGAATAAGATTTTACAATTAAAATTTGGAGGAACAAAATCAAAGAATTGGAAAATTTGAGGGACAAAAAGTGTAATTAAGCCAAAAAAGTGTTTTCAAAATAGTCTATTTTTATTAAAATGCTCTTGATATATAGTAAAAATAAAAACAACATTTGAATTTATTGCAATAACATAGTTTTAAAGACATGATAGTAAAAAAGTAAATAGTTTTCATATAAACTTAAGACTATAACATAATCTTTTTATTATTTTCAAAGTAAGTCAACCACAAATTTGAAAAAAAATAATTTATTATATTTTCATAACCTCAGTGCCTCTTTAAACTTTGTAACTATGTCTTTAATCGTTTGTGGACCCTTGATGCTAGTCCCATGAGCTAACTCATCTAAACTTTTCCTTTTCGACAAAAAGTAATGTATACATCCAATCTAGTAACCCCTTCCATCCGAAAAGATATTGATATAATCAGTAAACCCCTCTTTTTAAATCTTATCTTATACCTTTATGAGTTTCTTTTTATGTCATTACAATATTATGCTTTTACAGTAACAATTAAGATAGTTTATGTTATAATTTAATCCACTCATTTCATATGATTTACAATATTGTTCTTATTTTTGTAATCTTTTGTTTGCTAATCTAATATAATCAATTTCTATTTTTTTTATTGTTGATGAACTTTTTAAAAAGTATCGTTTCAATGTTATTATCAATTTCATAACATGGCAATCTCAGTGGTTTATATTATTCTATTATATATTTATTTTAGTGTAACAATCTCTTGTTTGTTCTTCATCATCTTTAAATATTTTTTATATAATATCATTATAATTAATAATCTTTCAAAACATATTGTTATACCATATAAAGATACAATAGAAACATATAAATATTTGAAAGTTCTATGCTAGTTTTTGTTATTCTTGATCAAAATTAATGTGATATTCATTTATTATTGAAATGTTATTTGATTAATGTTACTCTTATCCTTGCTTCATAAAGTTATGTTTTAAAAAATAACAAAAAATCTTAATGCAAATGAAAAGAAGATAAGAAATAAATTACGTGTTCACAAACTAAATCGCATACCGTATTCCCCCTCAATTTCCAATACTTCTGACTCAATAAAAGGAAACAACCGAAAAAGGAAACTTAGAGTGGAAAAATTGTGTTTGATTTAAAAGACTGTATAAAAATAATGGGAAGCTAAAAGGAAAAAACTGATGACCTAATAAAAGAGTATTAGGAAACTAATCACCATAATGAAATGAAAAGAGAAAGTGATTGATTACGAAATACTGCACAGAAAACGGTCTAAAACATTAGAATTAGGACAGTAAAACCATGATAATGAAAATAAAGTTTGTCAAGTCTCTTCAAAATATGATAAATTTTTATAACCAATAATATTTATAACCAAATCATTCACATAAAATTAATTTACTTAGAACTTTTCACTAGTTCTTTGTGTAAGATCCTATTTTACTAATTTTACAACATGGTTGACTTGTGCTATGCATATCTTTTGTGTTTTTATCTTCTTTAAATGATTTTGGCATAACTTTTAACTGTTAGTCATGTGTGTGGTCCAGAAGTCATATGACACCAAAATCAAACAACCTCAAGCATCTCAATAGTGTCAAAACGACTCCAAATACGCTAATAGCTTTTAAAACTACATTATTATAAAATGGGCCACTTGCTACCGTAACACTTAACATATCGGTGGTGTCGGGCGATAGTGTAATTGAAAAAATGGTAAATGATTAAACAAATAAAAGATAACAATATTACATCATGAGCCAATTTATTATATCATTAAGTTACATGGTTTTCAAGAACAGTACTATATTTCTTACTCTCGTGCCTATAATGGTTGTTGTTCTAATAGAGAAGCTTGCTGTTAATTTTTATGATACTTTTGGGTAATCTCTTACTTGTGTCCCTCCAACTAATTAGATCATTAACTGAACATATTGGGGCCTTGTCTTGCTTGTCATACAAAGTTGTGGTTGACTCTACTAATCAGGCAGTGATTACTTCAAAACTATGAAATTATTAAGAGTTGAACTACCAAATGTTAACAGATTCACTATTTTAGGGAATAAGATTTCACAATTAAAATTTGGTGGAACAAAATCAAAGAATTGGCAAATTTGAGGGACAAAAAGTTTAATTAAGCCAAAAAAGTGTTTTCAAAATAATCTATTTTTATTAAAATGCTCTTGATATATAGTAAAAATAAAAACAACATTTGAATTTATTGCAATAACATAGTTTTAAAGACATGATAGTAAAAAAGTAAACAGTTTTCATCTAAACTTAAGACTATAACATAATCCTTTTATTATTTTCAAAATAAGTCAAACACAAATTTGAAAAACAATTAATTTATTATATTTTCGTAACCTCAGTGCCTCTTTAAACTTTGTAACTATATCTTTAATCATTTGTTGACCCTTGATGCTGGTCCCATGAGCTAACTCATCTAAACTTTTCCTTTTCGACAAAAAGTAATGTATACATCCAATCTAGTAAACCCTTCCATCCGAAAAGATATTTATATAATTAGTAAACCCCTCTTTTTAAATCTTATCTTATACCTTTATGAGTTTCTTTTTATGTCATTACAATATTATGCTTTTACAATAACATTTCAGATAGTTTATGTTATAATTTAATCCACTCATTTCATATGATTTACAATATTGTTCATTATTTTTGTAATCTATTGTTTGCCAATCTAATATAATCAAATTCTATTTTTTTATTGTTGATGAACTTTTTAAAAAGTATCGTTTCAATGTTATTATCAATTTTATAACATGGAAATATCAGTGGTTTATATTATTCTATTATATATTTATTTTAGTTTAACAATGTATTGTTTGTTCTTCATCATCTTTAAATATTTTTTATATAATATCATTATAATTAATAATCTTTCAAAACATATTGTTATACCATATAAAGATACAATAGAATCATATAAATATTTGAAAGTTCTATGCTAGTTTTTGTTATTCTTGATCAAAATTAATGTGATATTCATTTATTATTGAAATGTTATTTGATTAATGTTACTCTTATCCTTGCTTCATAAAGATTATCCAATTAAGTTTAACAAATTCTTATCAAGATGGTGGATTTGATTTGTTGCCAAAATATTTTTACTATGTATAGCAGCAAATTGTGTATCTATTAAAAAAAAACTTCATAGAGTCCTGTAAATTTGATGATAAAAAAGGTTTCCACAGACGGGATTCGAACCCGGAATTCATCATCAGAATTTCCCTGGTGTGCTACGGCGGACATTTGGATATAGATTGCTGGATAAATGTTATAAATAAACGACATCTCTGATCCCGTCCTTTGCTACTTTCTGATCTCTCTTATCGGCTTTACGTTACATATCTACTAGTTTAATAAAATGTCACCATAAACCATTATTTTTTATTTACTTGAAATTTCTTCTACATATTTGTAAAATAGGGTTTTTTATCCCCCTTCAATTTCCAATACTTCTGACTCAATAAAAGGAAACAACCGAAAAAGGAAACTTAGAGTGGAAAAATTCTGTTTGATTTAAAAGAATGTATAAAAATAAGGGGAAGCTAAAAGGAAGAAACTGATGACCAAATAAAAGAATATTAGGAAACTAATCACCATAATCAAATGAAAAGAGAAAGTGATTTATTAGGGAATACTGCACAGAAAATGGTCTAAAACATTTGAATTAGGACAATAAAACAATGATAATGTAAATAAAGTTTGTCAAGTCTCTTCGAAATATGATAAATTTTCATAACCAATAATATTTATAACCAAATCATTCACATAAAATTAATTTACTTAGAATTTTTCACTAGTTCTTTGGGTAAGATCCTATTTTACTAATTTTACGACATGGTTCACTTATGCTATGCATATCTTTTCTGTTTTTATCTTTATTTTTTAAATGATTTTGGCACAGCTTTTAACTGTTAGTAATGTGTGTGGTCTAGAAGTCATATGACACCGAAAACAAACAACCCCAAGCATCTCAATAGTTTTAAAACGACTCCAAATACACTAATAGCATACAAAACTACATTATTATAAAACGGGCCACTTGCTACCGTAACACTTAACATATCGGTGGTGCCAGGCGATAGTGTAATTGAAAAAATGGTAAATGATTAAACAAATAAAAGATAACAATATTACATCATGAGCCAATTTATTATATCATTAAGTTACATGGTTTTCAAGAACAGTACTATATTTCTTATTCTCGTGCCTATAATGGTTGTTGTTCTAATAGAGAAGTTTGCTGTTAATTTTTATGATACTTTTGGTCAATCTCTTACTTGTGTCCCTCCAACTAATTAGATCATTAACTAAACATATTGGGGCCTTGTCTTGCTTGTCATACAAAGTTGTGTTTGACTCTACTAATCAGGCAGTCATTACTTTAAAACTATGAAATTATTAAGAGTTGAACTACCAAATGTTAACATATTCACTATTTTAGGGAATAAGATTTCACAATTGAAATTTGGAGGAGAAAAATCAAAGAATTGACAAATTTGAGGGCTAAAAAGTCTAATTAAGCCAAAAAAGTGTTTTCAAAATAATCTATTTTTATTAAAATGCTCTTGATATATAATCAAAATCAAAACAACATTTGAATTTATTGCAATAACATAGTTTGAAAGACATGATAGTAAAAAAGTAAACAGTTTTCATATAAACTTAAGACTATAACATAATCTTTTTATTATTTTCAAAGTAAGTCAACCACAAATTTGAATAAAAAATAATTTACTATATTTTCATAACCTCGGTGCCTCTTTAAACTTTGTAACTATGTCTTTAATCGTTTGTGGACCCTTGATGCTGGTCCCATGAGCTAACTCATCTAAACTTTTCCATTTCAACAAAAAGTAATGTATACATCCAATCTAGTAACCTTTTCCATCCGAAAAGATATTTATATAATCAGTAAACCCCTCTTTTTAAATCTTATCTTATACCTTTATGAGTTTCTTTTTATGTCATTACAATATTATGCTTTTACAGTATCATTTAAGATAGTTTATGTTATAATTTAATCCACTCATTTCATATGATTTACAATATTGTTCATTATTTTTGTAATCTTTTGTTTTCGAATCTAATATAATCAATTTCTATTTTTTGTTGTTATGAACTTTTTAAGAAGCATCGTTTCAATGTTATTATCAATTTCATCACATGGCAATCTCAGTGGTTTATATTATTCTATTATATATTTATTTTCGATTAACAATGTCTTGTTTGTTCTTCATCATCGTTAAATTCTTTTTCTATAATATCATTATAATTAATAATCTTTCAAAACATATTGTTATACCATATAAAGATACAATAGAATCATATAAATATTTGAAAGATCTATGCTAGTTTTTGTTATTCTTGATCAAAATTAATGTGATATTCATTTATTATTGAAATGTTATTTGATTAATGTTACTCTTATCCTTGCTTCATAAACATTATCCAATTAAGTTTAACAAATTCTTATCAAGATGGTGGATTTGATTTGTTGCCGAAAATATTTTTACTATGTATAGCAGCAAACTGTGTATCTATTAAAAAAAACTTCATAGAGTCCTGTAAATTTGATGATAAAAAAGGTTTCCACAGACGGGATTCGAACCCGGAATTCATCATCAGAATTTCCCTGGTGTGCTACGGCGGACATTTGGATATAGATTGCTGGATAAATGTTATAAATAAACGACATCTCTGATCCCGTCCTTTGCTACTTTCTGATCTCTCTTATCGGCTTTACGTTACATATCTACTAGTTTAATAAAATGTCACCATAAACCATTATTTTTTATTTACTTGAAATTTCTTCTACATATTTGTATATATAAGACAATACTAGTTGCCTTTGTCTGACCTTACTTTCCATCCTATTTTTTACTTTGTATCATTTTCGTTTTCCTTTCTAATGAAGACAAAAAGACAACTAATGGTAGGAAGCAAAACACACCCTCATTTGATAGGAAAAGAAACTTGAAAACCATGTAGGAAGAAAAAAGGATGAGAAAATGGCTAATAAGAAAATTTTTAACTCTAGTGCTTCCATAAAAATGAACAAAGAAAACCCAATGAAAATAAAAATTTCAAATGTAGAAGACGAAGAAAGTTATGTTTTAAAAAATAACAAAAAATCTCAAAGCAACTGAAAAGAAGATAAGAAATAAATTACGTGTTCACAAACTAAATCGCATACCGTTATCCCCCTTCAATTTCCAATACTTCTGACTCAATAAAAGGAAACAACCGAAAAAGGAAACTTAGAGTGGAAAAATTGTGTTTGATTTAAAAGACTGTATAAAAATAATGGGAAGCTAAAAGGAAAAAACTGATGACCTAATAAAAGAGTATTAGGAAACTAATCACCATAATGAAATGAAAAGAGAAAGTGATTGATTACGGAATACTGCACAGAAAACGGTCTAAAACATTAGAATTAGGACAGTAAAACAATGATAATGAAAATAAAGTTTGTCAAGTCTCTTCAAAATATGATAAATTTTTATAACCAATAATATTTATAACCAAATCATTCACATAAAATTAATTTACTTAGAACTTTTCACTAGTTCTTTGTGTAAGATCCTATTTTACTAATTTTACAACATGGTTGACTTATGCTATGCATATCTTTTGTGTTTTTATCTTTATTTTCTAAATGATTTGGGCACCGCTTTTAACTGTTAGTAATGTGTGTGGTCTAGAAGTCATATGACACTGAAATCAAACAACCCCAAGCATCTCAATAGTTTCAAAACGACTCCAAATACGCTAATAGCTTACAAAACTACATTATTGTAAAATAGGCCACTTGCTACCGTAACACTTAACATAACGGGTGTCGGGCGAGAGTGTAACCGAGAAAAGGGCAAATGATTAAACAAATAAAAGACATCAATATTACACCATGAGCCAATTTATTATATCATTCAGTTACATTGTTTTCAAGAACTGTCCTATATTTCTTATTCTCGTGCCTATAATGATTGTTGTTCTAATAGAGAAGTTTGCTGTTAATTTTTATGATACTTTTGGGTAATCTCTTACTTGTGTCCCTCCAACTAATTAGATCATTAACTAAACATATTTGGGCCTTGTCTTGCTTGTCATACAAAGTTGTGTTTGACTCTTCTAATAAGGCAATCATTACTTCAAAACTATGAAATTATTAAGAGTTGAACTATCAAATGTTAACAGATTCACTATTTTAGGGAATAAGATTTTACAATTAAAATTTGGAGGAACAAAATCAAAGAATTGGAAAATTTGAGGGACAAAAAGTGTAATTAAGCCAAAAAAGTGTTTTCAAAATAGTCTATTTTTATTAAAATGCTCTTGATATATAGTAAAAATAAAAAAAACATTTGAATTTATTGCAATAACATAGTTTTAAAGACATGATAGTAAAAAAGTAAATAGTTTTCATATAAACTTAAGACTATAACATAATCTTCTTATTATTTTCAAAGTAAGTCAACCACAAATTTGAAAAAAAATAATTTATTATATTTTCATAACCTCAGTGCCTCTTTAAACTTTGTAACTATGTCTTTAATCGTTTGTGGACCCTTGATGCTAGTCGCATGAGCTAACTCATCTAAACTTTTCCTTTTCGACAAAAAGTAATGTATACATCCAATCTAGTAACCCCTTCCATCCGAAAGATATTTATATAATCAGTAAACCCCTCTTTTTAAATCTTATCTTATACCTTTATAAGTTTTTTTTTATGTCATTACAATATTATGCTTTTACAGTAACATTTAAGATAGTTTATGTTATAATTTAATCCACTCATTTCATATGATTTACAATATTGTTCTTATTTTTGTAATCTTTTGTTTGCCAATCTTATATAATCAATTTCTAATTTTTTATTGTTGATGAACTTTTTAAAAAGCATCATTTCAATGTTATTATCAATTTCATAACATGGCAATCTCATTGGTTTATATTAGTCTATTATATATTTATTTTAGTGTAACAATGTCTTGTTTGTTCTTCATCATCGTTAAATTCTTTTTCTATAATATCATTATAATTAATAATCTTTCAAAACATATTGTTATACCATATAAAGATACAATAGAAACATATAAATATTTGAAAGTTCTATGCTAGTTTTTGTTATTCTTGATCAAAATTAATGTGATATTCATTTATTATTGAAATGTTATTTGATTAATGTTACTCTTATCCTTGCTTCATAAAGTTATGTTTTAAAAAATAACAAAAAATCTCAATGCAAATGAAAAGAAGATAAGAAATAAATTACGTGTTCATAAACTAAATCGCATACCGTTATCCCCCTTCAATTTCCAATACTTCTGACTCAATAAAAGGAAACAACCAAAAAAGGAAACTTAGAGTGGAAAAATTGTGTTTGATTTAAAAGACTGTATAAAAATAAAGGGAAGCTAAAAGGAAGAAACTGATGACCTAATAAAAGAGTATTAGGAAACTAATCACCATAATGAAATGAAAAGAGAAAGTGATTGATTAGGGAATACTGCACAGAAAACGGTCTAAAACATTAGATTAGGACAGTAAAACAATGATAATGAAAATAAAGTTTGTCAAGTCTCTTCAAAATATGATAAATTTTTATAACCAATAATATTTATAACCAAATCATTCACATAAAATTAATTTACTTAGAACTTTTCACTAGTTCTTTGTTTAAGATCCTATTTTACTAATTTTACGACATGGTTGACTTGTGCTATGCATATCTTTTGTGTTTTTATCTTCTTTAAATGATTTTGGCATGACTTTTAACTGTTAGTCATGTGTGTGGTCCAGAAGTCATATGACACCGAAATCAAACAACCCCAAGCATCTCAATAGTGTCAAAACGACTCCAAATACGCTAATAGCTTTTAAAACTACATTATTATAAAATGGGCCACTTGCTACCGTAACACTTAACATATCGGTGGTGTCGAGCGAGAGTGTAATTGAAAAAATGGTAAATGATTAAACAAATAAAAGATAACAATATTACATCATGAGCCAATTTATTACATCATTAAGTTACATGGTTTTCAAGATATGTACTATATTTGTTACTCTCGTGCCTATAATGGTTGTTGTTCTAATAGAGAAGCTTGCTGTTAATTTTTATGATACTTTTGGGTAATCTCTTACTTGTGTCCCTCCAACTAATTAGATCATTAACTGAACATATTGGGGCCTTGTCTTGCTTGTCATACAAAGTTGTGGTTGACTCTACTAATCAGGCAGTGATTACTTCAAAACTATGAAATTATTAAGAGTTGAACTACCAAATGTTAACAGATTCACTATTTTAGGGAATAAGATTTCACAATTAAAATTTGGAGGAACAAAATCAAAGAATTGGCAAATTTGAGGGACAAAAAGTTTAATTAAGCCAAAAAAGTGTTTTCAAAATAATCTATTTTTATTAAAATGCTCTTGATATATAGTAAAAATAAAAACAACATTTGAATTTATTGCAATAACATAGTTTTAAAGACATGATAGTAAAAAAGTAAACAGTTTTCATCTAAACTTAAGACTATAACATAATCCTTTTATTATTTTTAAAATAAGTCAAACACAAATTTGAAAAACAATTAATTTATTATATTTTCGTAACCTCAGTGCCTCTCTAAACTTTATAACTATATCTTTAATCGTTTATTGACCCTTGATGCTGGTCCCATGAGCTAACTCATCTAAACTTTTCCTTTTCGACAAAAAGTAATGTATACATCCAATCTAGTAAACCCTTCCATCCGAAAAGATATTTATATAATTAGTACACCCCTCTTTTTAAATCTTATCTTATACCTTTATGAGTTTCTTTTTATGTCATTACAATATTATGCTTTTACAATAACATTTCAGATAGTTTATGTTATAATTTAATCCACTCATTTCATATGATTTACAATATTGTTCATTATTTTTGTAATCTATTGTTTGCCAATCTAATATAATCAAATTCTATTTTTTTATTGTTGATGAACTTTTTAAAAAGCATCGTTTCAATGTTATTATCAATTTTATAACATGGAAATCTCAGTGGTTTATATTATTCTATTATATATTTATTTTAGTTTAACAATGTATTGTTTGTTCTTCATCATCTTTAAATATTTTTTATATAATATCATTATAATTAATAATCTTTCAAAACATATTGTTATACCATATAAAGATACAATAGAATCATATAAATATTTGAAAGTTCTATGCTAGTTTTTGTTATTCTTGTTCAAAATTAATGTGATATTCATTTATTATTGAAATGTTATTTGATTAATGTTACTCTTATCCTTGCTTCATAAAGATTATCCAATTAAGTTTAACAAATTCTTATCAAGATGGTGGATTTGATTTGTTGCCGAAATATTTTTACTATGTATAACACCAAATTGTGTATCTATTAAAAAAAAAACTTCGTAGAGTCCTGTAAATTTGATGATAAAAAAGGTTTCCACAGACGGGATTCGAACCCGGAATTCATCATCAGAATTTCCCTGGTGTGCTACGGCGCATATTTGGATATAGATTACTGGATAAATGTTATAAATAAATGACATCTCTGATCCTGTCCTTTGCTACTTTCTGATCTCTCTTATCGGCTTTACGTTACATATCTACTAGTTTAATAAAATGTCACCATAAACCATTATTTTTTATTTACTTGAAATTTCTTCTACATATTTATATATATAAGACAATACTAGTTGCCTTTGTCTGACCTTACTTTCCATCCTATTTTTTACTTTGTATCATTTTTGTTTTCCTTTCTAATGAAGACAAAAAGACAACTAATGGTAGGAAGCAAAACACACCCTCATTTGATAGGAAAAGAAACTTGAAAACCATGTAGGAAGAAAAGAGGATGAGAAAATGGCTAATAAGAAAGTTTTTAACTCTAGTGCTTCCATAAAAATGAACGAAGAAAACCCAATGAAAATAAAAATTTCAAATTTAGAAGACGAAGAAAGTTATGTTTTAAAAAATAACAAAAAATCTCAAAGCAACTGAAAAGAAGATAAGAAATAAATTACGTGTTCACAAACTAAATCGCATACCGTTATCCCCCTTCAATTTCCAATACTTCTGACTCAATAAAAGGAAACAACCGAAAAAGGAAACTTAGAGTGGAAAAATTGTGTTTGACATAAAAGACTGTATAAAAATAAAGGGAAGCTAAAAGGAAGAAACTGATGACCTAATAAAAGAGTATTAGGAAACTAATCACCATAATGAAATGAAAAGAGAAAGGGATTTATTAGGGAATACTGCACATAAACGGTCTAAAACATTAGAATTAGGACAGTAAAACAATCATAATGAAAATAAAGTTTGTCAAGTCTATGCAAAATATGATAAATTTTCATAACCAATAATATTTATAACCAAATCATTCACATAAAATTAATTTACTTAGAATTTTCACTAGACCTTTGTGTAAGATCCTATTTTACTAATTTTACGACATGGTTGACTTGAGTTATGCATATCTTTTATGTTTTTATCTTTATTTTCTAAATGATTTGGGCACCGCTTTTAACTGTTAGTAATGTGTGTGGTCTAGAAGTCATATGACACTGAAATCAAACAACCCCAAGCATCTCAATAGTTTCAAAACGACTCCAAATACGCTAATAGCTTACAAAACTACATTATTGTAAAATAGGCCACTTGCTACCGTAACACTTAACATATCGGGTGTCGGGCGAGAGTGTAACCGAGAAAAGGGCAAATGATTAAACAAATAAAAGATAACAATATTACACCATGAGCCAATTTATTATATCATTCAGTTACATTGTTTTCAAGAAGTGTCCTATATTTCTTATTCTCGTGCCTATAATGATTGTTGTTCTAATAGAGAAGTTTGCTGTTAATTTTTATGATACTTTTGGGTAATCTCTTACTTGTGTCCCTCCAACTAATTAGATCATTAACTAAACATATTTGGGCCTTGTCTTGCTTGTCATACAAAGTTATGTTTGACTCTTCTAATAAGGCAGTCATTACTTTAAAACTATGAAATTATTAAGAGTTGAACTATCAAATGTTAACAGATTCACTATTTTAGGGAATAAGATTTCACAATTAAAATTTGGAGGAACAAAATCAAAGAATTCAAAAATTTGAGGGACAAAAAGTGTAATTAAGCCAAAAAAGTGTTTTCAAAATAATCTATTTTTATTAAAATGCTCTTGATATATAGTAAAAATAAAAACAACATTGGAATTTATTGTAATAACATAGTTTTAAAGACATGATAGTAAAAAAGTAAAAAGTTTTCATATAAACTTAAGACTATAACATAATCTTATTATTATTTTCAAAGTAAGTCAACCACAAAGTTGAAAAAAAATTAATTTATTATATTTTCAAAACCTCAGTGCCTCTTTAAACTTTGTAACTATGTCTTTAATCGTTTGTGGACCCTTAATGCTAGTCCCATGAGCTAACTCATCTAAACTTTTTCTTTTCGACAAAAAGTAATGTATACATCCAATCTAGTAACCCCTTCCAACCAAAAAGATATTTATATAATTAATAAACCCCTCTTTTTAAATCTTATCTTATACCTTTATGAGTTTTTTTTATGTCCTTACAATATTATGCTTTTACAATAACATTTATGATAGTTTATGTTATAATTTAATCCACTCATTTCATATGATTTACAATATTGTTCATTATTTTTTTTATTGTTGATGAACTTTTTAAAAAGCATCGTGGCAATGTTATTATCAATTTCATAACATCGCAATCTCAGTGGGTTATATTATTCTATTATATATTTTTTCGATTAAAAATGTCTTCTTTGTTCTTCATCATCTTTAAATATTTTTTATATAATATCATTATAATTAATAATCTTTCAAAACATATTGTTATCCATTTAAGTTTAACAAATTCTTATCAAGATGGTGGAGTTGATTTGTTGCCAAAAATATTTTTACTATGTATAGCAGCAAACTGTGTATCTATTAAAAAAACTTCGTAGAGCCTTGTAAATTTGATGATAAAAAAGGTTTCCGCAGCCGGGATTCGAACCCGGAATTCATCATCAAAATTTACCTGGTGTGCTACAGCGGACATTCGGATATAGATTGCTGGATAAAAGTTATATATAAACGACATCTCTGATCCCGTCCTTTGCTACTTTCTGATCTCTCTTATCGGCTTTACGTTACATATCTACTAGTTTAATAAAATGTCACCATAAACCATTATTTTTTATTTATATGAAATTTCTTCTACATATTTCATATATAAGACAATACTATTTACCTTTCCATCCTATTTTTTTACTTCGTATTATTTTCGTTTTCCTTTCTAATGAAAACAAAAAGATAATTAATGGTAGGAAGCAAAACACACCCTCATTTGATAGGAAATGAAACTTGAAAACCATGTAGGAAGAAAAGAGGATGAAAAAATGGCTAATAAGAAAGTTTTTAACTCTAGTGCTTGCACAAAAATGTATGTAGAAAACCCCATGAAAATAAAAATTTTAAATTTAGAAGACGAAGAAAGTTATGTTTTAATAAAAATAAAAAACCTCAATGCAACTAAATTGAAGATAAGAAATAAATTACGTGTTCATAAACTAAATCGCATACCATTATCCCCCTTCAATTTCCAATACTTCTGACTAAATAAAAGGAAACCTAGAGTGGAAAAATTGCGTTTGATTTAAAAGAATGTATAAAAATAAGGGGAAGCTGAAAAGAAGAAACTGATAACTAAATAAAAGAGTATTAGCAAACTAATCACCATAAAGAAATGAAAAGAGGAAGTGATTTATTAGGGAATACTGCACAGAAAACGGTCTAAAACATTAGAATAAGGACATTAAACCAATGATAATGTAAATAAAGTTTGTCAGGTCTCCTCAAAATTTGATAAATTTTCATAACAAATAATATTTATAACCAAATCATTCACATAAAATTAATTTACTTAGAATTTTTCACTAGTTCTTTGTGTAAGATCCTATTTTACTAATTTTACGACATGGTTGACTTGTGCTATATATATATTGTGTTTTTATCTTTATTTTTAAATGATTTGGGCACCGCCTTTAATTGTTAGTAATGTGTGTGTTCCAGAAGTCATATGACACCGAAATCAAACAACCCCAAGCATCTCAATAGTTTCAAAACGACTTCAAATACACTAATAGCTTACATAACTACATTATTATAAAATGCGCCACTTGCTACCGTAACACGTAACATATCGGTGGTGCCAGGCGAGAGTGTAATTGAGAAAAGGGTAAATGATTAAACAAATAAAAGATAACAATATTACATCATGAGCCAATTTATTATATCATTAAGGTACATGGTTTTCAAGAACTGTACTATATTTCTTATTCTCGTGCCTATAATGGTTGTTGTTCTAATAGAGAAGCTTGCTGTTAATTTTTATGATACTTTTGGCAAATCTCTTACTTGTATCCTTCCAACTAATTAGATCATTAACTAAACATATTGGGGCCTTGTGTTGCTTGTCATACAAAGTTGTGTTGACTCTACTAATCAGGCAGTCATTACTTCAAAACTATGAAATTATTAAGAGTTGAACTACCAAATGTTAACAGATTCACTATTTTAGGGAATAAGATATCACAATTAAAATTTGGAATAGAAAAATCAAAGAATTGACAAATTTGAGGGATAAAAAGTCTAATTAAGCCAAAAAAGTGTTTTCAAAATAATCTATTTTTATTAAAATGCTCTTGATATATAATCAAAATCAAAACAACATTTGAATTTATTGCAATAACATAGTTTGAAAGACATGATAGTAAAAAAGTAAACAGTTTTCATATAAACTTAAGACTATAACATAATGTTTTTATTATTTTCAAAGTAAGTCAACCACAAATTTGAATAAAAAATAATTTATTATATTTTCAGAACCTTAGTGCCTCTTTAAACTTTGTAACTATGTCTTTAATCATTTGTGGACCCTTCATGCTAGTCCCATGAGCTAACTCATCTAAACTTTTCCTTTTCAACAAAAGGTAATGTATACATCCAATCTAGTAGTAAAGATATTTATATAATTAGTAAACCCCTCTTTTTAAATCTTATCTGATGCCTTTATGAGTTTCTTTTTATGTCATTACAATATTATGCTTTTACAGTAACATTTAAGATAGTTTATGTTATAATTTAATCTACTCATTTCATATGATTTAAAATATTGTTCATTATTTTTGTAATCTTTTGTTTTCCAATCTAATATAATCAATTTCTATTTTTTTATTGTTGATGAACTTTTTAAAAAGCATCGTTTGAATGTTATTATCAATTTCATAACATGGCAATCTCAGTGGTTTATATTATTCTATTATATATTTAGTTTAGTTTAACAATGTCTTGTTTGTTCTTCATCATCTTTAAATATTTTTTATATAATATCATTATAATTAATAATCTTTCAAAACATATTGTTATACCATATGAAGACACAATAGAATAATATTAATATTTGAAAGTTCTATGCTAGTTTTTGTTATTCTTGATCAAAATTAATGTCATACTTATTTATTATTGAAATGTTATTTGATTAATGTTACTCTTATCCTTGCTTCATAAAGATTATCGAATTAAGTTTAACAAATTCTTATCAAGATGGTGGAGTTGATTTGTTGCCGAAAATATTTTTACTATGTATAACAGCAAACTGTGTATCTATTAAAAAAAACTTCGTAGAGCCCTTTAAATTTGATGATAAAAAAGGTTTCCGTAGTTGGGATTCAAACCCAGAATACATAATCAGAATTTACCTAGTGTGCTACTACGGACATTTGGATATAGATTGCTGGATAAATGTTATATATAAACGACATCTCTGATCCTGTTCTTTGCTACTTTCTGATATCTCTTATCGGCTTTACGTTACATATCTACTAGTTTAATAAAATGTCACCGTAAACCATTATTTTTTATTTACATGAAATTTCTTCTACATATTTGTATATATAAGACAATACTAGTTGCCTTTGTCTGACCTTAGTTTCCATCCTATTTTTTTACTTTGTATCATTTTCGTTTTCCATTCTAATGAGGACAAAAAGACAACTAATTGTAGGAAGCAAAACACACCCTCATTTGATAGGAAAAGAAACTTGAAAACCATGTAGGAAGAAAAGAGGATGAAAAAATGGCTAATAAGAAAGTTTTTAACTCTAGTGCTTCCATAAAAATGAACGAAGAAAACCCAATGAAAATAAAAATGTCAAATGTAAAAGACGAAGAAAGTTATGTTTTAAAAAAAACAAAAAATCTCAATGCAACTGAAAAGAAGATAAGAAATAAATTACGTGTTCACAAACTAAATCGCATACCATTATCCCCCTTCAATTTCCAATACTTCTGACTCAATAAAAGGAAACAACCGAAAAAGGAAACTTAGAGTGGAAAAATTCTGTTTGATTTAAAAGAATGTATAAAAATAAGGGGAAGCTAAAAGGAAGAAACTGATGACCAAATAAAAGAATATTAGGAAACTAATCACCATAATCAAATGAAAAGAGAAAGTGATTTATTAGGGAATACTGCACAGAAAATGGTCTAAAACATTTGAATTAGGACAATAAAACAATGATAATGTAAATAAAGTTTGTCAAGTCTCTTCGAAATATGATAAATTTTCATAACCAATAATATTTATAACCAAATCATTCACATAAAATTAATTTACTTAGAATTTTTCACTAGTTCTTTGTGTAAGATCCTATTTTACTAATTTTACGACATGGTTGACTTGTGCTATGCATATCTTTTCTGGTTTTATCTTTATTTTTTAAATGATTTTGGCACAGCTTTTAACTGTTAGTAATGTGTGTGGTCTAGAAGTCATATGACACCGAAAACAAACAACCCCAAGCATCTCAATAGTTTTAAAACGACTCCAAATACACTAATAGCATACAAAACTACATTATTATAAAACGGGCCACTTGCTACCGTAACACTAAACATATCGGTGGTGCCAGGCGATAGTGTAATTGAAAAAATGGTAAATGATTAAACAAATAAAAGATAACAATATTACATTATGAGCCAATTTATTATATCATTAAGTTACATGGTTTTCAAGAACAGTAATATATTTCTTATTCTCGTGCCTATAATGGTTGTTGTTCTAATAGAGAAGTTTGCTGTTAATTTTTATGATACTTTTGGTCAATCTCTTACTTGTGTCCCTCCAACTAATTAGATCATTAACTAAACATATTGGGGCCTTGTCTTGCTTGTCATACAAAGTTGTGTTTGACTCTACTAATCAGGCAGTCATTACTTTAAAACTATGAAATTATTAAGAGTTGAACTACCAAATGTTAACAGATTCACTATTTTAGGGAATAAGATTTCACAATTGAAATTTGGAGGAGAAAAATCAAAGAATTGACAAATTTGAGGGCTAAAAAGTCTAATTAAGCCAAAAAAGTGTTTTCAAAATAATCTATTTTTATTAAAATGCTCTTGATATATAATCAAAATCAAAACAACATTTGAATTTATTGCAATAACATAGTTTGAAAGACATGATAGTAAAAAAGTAAACAGTTTTCATATAAACTTAAGACTATAACATAATCTTTTTATTATTTTCAAAGTAAGTCAACCACAAATTTGAAAAAAAAATAATTTATTATATTTTCATAACCTCGGTGCCTCTTTAAACTTTGTAACTATGTCTTTAATCATTTGTGGACCCTTGATGCTGGTCCCATGAGCTAACTCATCTAAACTTTTCCATTTCAACAAAAAGTAATGTATACATCCAATCTAGTAACCTTTTCCATCCGAAAAGATATTTATATAATCAGTAAACCTCTCTTTTTAAATCTTATCTTATACCTTTATGAGTTTCTTTTTATGTCATTACAATATTATGCTTTTACAGTATCATTTAAGATAGTTTATGTTATAATTTAATCCACTCATTTCATATGATTTACAATATTGTTCATTATTTTTGTAATCTTTTGTTTTCCAATCTAATATAATCAATTTCTATTTTTTGTTGTTATGAACTTTTTAAGAAGCATCGTTTCAATGTTATTATCAATTTCATCACATGGCAATCTCAGTGGTTTATATTATTCTATTATATATTTATTTTCGATTAACAATGTCTTGTTTGTTCTTCATCATCGTTAAATTCTTTTTCTATAATATCATTATAATTAATAATCTTTCAAAACATATTGTTATACCATATAAAGATACAATAGAATCATATAAATATTTGAAAGATCTATGCTAGTTTTTGTTATTCTTGATCAAAATTAATGTGATATTCATTTATTATTGAAATGTTATTTGATTAATGTTACTCTTATCCTTGCTTCATAAACATTATCCAATTAAGTTTAACAAATTCTTATCAAGATGGTGGATTTGATTTGTTGCCGAAAATATTTTTACTATGTATAGCAGCAAACTGTGTATCTATTAAAAAAAAACTTCGTAGAGTCCTGTAAATTTGATGATAAAAGAGGGGTTTACTAATTATATAATTAGTAAACCCCTTTTTTTAAATCTTATCTTATACCTTTATGAGTTTCTTTTTATGTCATTACAATATTATGCTTTTACAATAACATTTATGATAGTTTATGTTATAATTTAATCCACTCATTTCATATGATTTACAATATTGTTCATTATTTTTGTAATCTTTTGTTTTCCAATCTAATATAATCAAATTCTATTTTTTTATTGTTGATGAACTTTTTAAAAAGCATCGTGGCAATGTTATTATCAATTTCATAACATTGCAATCTCAGTGGGTTATATTATTCTATTATATATTTTTTTCGATTAACAATGTCTTGTTTGTTCTTCATCATCTTTAAATATTTTTTATATAATATCATTATAATTAATAATCTTTCAAAACATATTGTTATCCATTTAAGTTTAACAAATTCTTATCAAGATGGTGGAGTTGATTTGTTGTCGAAAATATTTTTACTATGTATAGCAGCAAACTGTGTATCTATTAAAAAAACTTCATAGAGCCTTGTAAATTTGATGATAAAAAAGGTTTCCGCAGCCGGGATTGAAACCCGGAATTCATCATCAGAATTTACCTGGTGTGCTACTGCGGACATTTGGATATAGATTGCTGGATAAAAGTTATATATAAATGACATCTCTGATCCCGTCCTTTGCTACTTTCTGATCTCTCTTATCGGCTTTACGTTACATATCTACTAGTTTAATAAAATGTCACCATAAACCATTATTTTTTATTTATATGAAATTTCTTCTACATATTTCATATATAAGACAATACTAGTTACCTTTCCATCCTATTTTTTTACTTCGTATTATTTTCGTTTTCCTTTCTAATGAAAACAAAAAGACAATTAATGGTAGGAAGCAAAACACACCCTTATTTGATAGGAAAAGAAACTTGAAAACCATGTAGGAAGAAAAGAGGATGAAAAAATGGCTAATAAGAAAGTTTTTAACTCTAGTTCTTGCACAAAAATGTATGTAGAAAACCCCATGAAAATAAAATTTTCAAATTTAGAAGACGAAGAAAGTTATGTTTTAATAAAAATAAAAAACCTCAATGCAACTAAATTGAAGATAATAAATAAATTACGTGTTCATAAACTAAATCGCATACCATTATCCCCCTTCAATTTCCAATACTTCTGACTAAATAAAAGGAACCCTAGAGTGGAAAAATTGCGTTTGATTTAAAAGAATGTATAAAAATAAGGGGAAGCAGAAAAGAAGAAACTGATAACCAAATAAAAGAGTATTAGCAAACTAATCACCATAAAGAAATGAAAAGAGGAAGTGATTTATTAGGGAATACTGCACAGAAAACGGTCTAAAACATTAGAATAAGGACATTAAACCAATGATAATGTAAATAAAGTTTGTCAGGTCTCCTCAAAATTTGATAAATTTTCATAACAAATAATATTTATAACCAAATCATTAACATAAAATTAATTTACTTGGAATTTTTCACTAGTTCTTTGTGTAAGATCCTATTTTACTAATTTTACGACATGGTTGACTTGTGCTATATATATTGTGTTTTTATCTTTATTTTTAAATGATTTGGGCACCGCTTTTAACTGTTAGTAATGTGTGTGTTCCAGAAGTCATATGACACCGAAAACAAACAACCCCAAGCATCTCAATAGTTTCAAAACGACTTCAAATACACTAATAGCGTACATAACTACATTATTATAAAATGCGCCACTTGCTACCATAACACTTAACATATCGGTGGTGCCAGGCGAGAGTGTAATTGAGAAAAGGGTAAATGATTAAACAAATAAAAGATAACAATATTACATCATGAGCCAATTTATTATATCATTAAGTTACATGGTTTTCAAGAACTGTACTATATTTCTTATTCTCGTGCCTATAATGGTTGTTGTTCTAATAGAGAAGCTTGCTGTTAATTTTTATGATACTTTTGGGTAATCTCTTACTTGTGTCCCTCCAACTAATTAGATCATTAACTGAACATATTGGGGCCTTGTCTTGCTTGTCATATAAAGTTGTGGTTGACTCTACTAATCAGGCAGTGATTACTTCAAAACTATGAAATTATTAAGAGTTGAACTACCAAATGTTAACAGATTCACTATTTTAGGGAATAAGATTTCACAATTAAAATTTGGAGGAACAAAATCAAAGAATTGGCAAATTTGAGGGACAAAAAGTTTAATTAAGCCAAAAAAGTGTTTTCAAAATAATCTATTTTTATTAAAATGCTCTTGATATAAAGTGTTTTCAAAATAATCTAGTTTTAAAGACATGATAGTAAAAAAGTAAACAGTTTTCATCTAAACTTAAGACTATAACATAATCCTTTTATTATTTTCAAAATAAGTCAAACACAAATTTGAAAAACAATTAATTTATTATATTTTCGTAACCTCAGTGCCTCTTTAAACTTTGTAACTATATCTTTAATCGTTTGTTGACCCTTGATGCTGGTCCCATGAGCTAACTCACCTAAACTTTTCCTTTTCGACAAAAAGTAATGTATACATCCAATCTAGTAAACCCTTCCATCCGAAAAGATATTTATATAATCAGTAAACCCCTCTTTCTAAATCTTATCTTATACCTTTATGAGTTTCTTTTTATGTCATTACAATATTATGCTTTTACAATAACATTTTAGATAGTTTATGTTATAATTTAATCCACTCATTTCATATGATTTACAATATTGTTCATTATTTTTGTAATCTTTTGTTTGCCAATCTAATATAATCAAATTCTATTTTTTATTGTTGATGAACTTTTTAAAAAGCATCGTTTCAATGTTATTATCAATTTTATAACATGGAAATCTCAGTGGTTTATATTATTCTATTATATATTTATTTTAGTTTAACAATGTATTGTTTGTTCTTCATCATCTTTAAATATTTTTTATATAATATCATTATAATTAATAATCTTTCAAAACATATTGTATTACCATATAAAGATACAATAGAATCATATAAATATTTGAAAGTTCTATGCTAGTTTTTGTTATTCTTGATCAAAATTAATGTGATATTCATTTATTATTGACATGTTATTTGATTAATGTTACTCTTATCCTTGCTTCATAAAGATTATCCATTTAAGTTTAACAAATTCTTATCAAGATGGTGGAGTTGATTTGTTGCCAAAAATATTTTTAGGGAATAATATTGCATAATTAAAATTTGGAGGAACAAAATCAAAGAATTGGCCAATTTGAGGGACAAAAAGTGTAATTAAGCCAAAAAAGTGTTTTCAAAATAATCTATTTTTGTTAAAATGCTCTAGATATATAGTAAAAATCAAAACAACATTTGAATTTATTGCAATAACATAGTTTTAAAGACACGATAGTAAAAAAGTAAACAGTTTTCATATAAAATTAAGACTATAACATCATATTTTTATTATTTTCAAAGTAAGTCAACCACAAATTTGAAAAGAAAAATAATTTATTATATTTTCATAACCTCAGTGCCTCTTTAAACTTTGTAACTATGTCTTTAATCGTTTGTGGACCCTTAATGCTAGTCCCATGAGCTAACTCATCTAAACTTTTTCTTTTCGACAAAAAGTAATGTATACATCCAATCTAGTAACCCCTTCCAACCAAAAAGATGTTTATATAATTAGTAAACCCCTCTTTTTAAATCTTATCTTATGCCTTTATGAGTTTCTTTTTATGTCATTGCAATATTATGCTTTTACAGTAACATTTAAGATAGTTTATGTTATAATTTAATCCACTCATTTCATATGATTTACAATATTATTCATTATTTTTGTAATCTTTTGTTTTCCAATCTAATATAATCAATTTCTATTTTTTTATTGTTGATGAACTTTTTAAAAAGCATCGTTTCAATGTTATTATCAATTTCATCACATGGCAATCTCAGTGGTTTATATTATTCTATTATATATTTATTTTCAATTAACAATGCATTGTTTGTTCTTCATCATCTTTAAATATTTTATCTTTTATGTAATATCATTATAATTAATAATCTTTCAAAACATATTGTTATACCATATAAAGATAAAATAGAATCATATGAATATTTGAAAGTTGTAGCTAGTTTTTGTTATTCTTGATCAAAATTAATGTGATATTTATTTATTATTGACATGTTATTTGATTATATTTTTGTAACCTCAGTGCCTCTTTAAACTTTGTAACTATATCTTTAATCGTTTGTTGACCCTTGATGCTGGTCCCATGAGCTAACTCACCTAAACTTTTCCTTTTCGACAAAAAGTAATGTATACATCTAATCTAGTAAACCCTTCCATCCGAAAAGATATTTATATAATCAGTAAACCCCTCTTTCTAAATCTTATCTTATACCTTTATGAGTTTCTTTTTATGTCATTACAATATTATGCTTTTACAATAACATTTCAGATAGTTTATGTTATAATTTAATCCACTCATTTCATATGATTTACACTACAACAAAAATTGAAAAAGGATGCGCTAGTATTGTCTGCGGTTGGGCGGAACCGCAGACATTGATGAAAAAAAGGGAGTATTGTATGCGGTTGCTTCATTAAACGCAAATAATAATATTGTCTACGGTTAGGTGTTTCAACCGCATACATTGTTGAATTTATTTCATTCTTGCGCGGGACCCTTCAAGTAATATTTTCTATTGCCTAACTTTTGCTCTGCCTGTGAAACATCACTTAACATTTTTTATTGCCTAACTTTTTCTCTACGCGTTTTGTATTTTGCTTTTCATTTGTTTGTTGTGAATCAAAAACCCTAGCACGCCGCTTCTCTCCTCACTCCGATCTCTCTCGCACTGTCCTCCTTATACCTCATCGCGAACTCAATTTCTCCTTCGTCAAAGGTTATTTTTCCTCCTCTTCGTTAGTCTCTTCTCTTGCACGCTATGAAAGAGATAGCTATGTTCATATTTATATATATTAAATAATAATCAATTTTAGAGAAGTAATAACAATACGAGTTTTGTTTCAGGAAACCTACTGTGACATGTTGGTGAGGTATAAATATGATCTGACGCGGCCTTTTGATGAAGCGACGACCTTTCTCAACAAGATCGAAACGCAGCTCAACGATCTCTGGAGCGGTTCTTCTTTGCTTCCCACTCTTTCTGGTTAGTATATCAGTCATTCCTTTTTGTTTCACTTCCAATCCTTATCGTTTTCTCTTTCTATTCCTTTAGTCGTTGTTTGTTGATATCTGTGCTAGCTAGCTAGCTAGAATTTTTTGTTACTTTCTCTTGGCTATCTCATTGTTTTGTTACTTTCAGGCATTGTGGACTTGCTGGGTCAATCCCTTGTCAAAGCTGATTGGAAACCTGAATCAAGGAGGAGAGGGAGACCAAAAATTGAGAAAAGTGAAGAGAATCCAGAAACAAGGAGTGAAGTTATATTACGAATTGAAAAAAGGAAAAAGTCTATTTGAGGCCATAATCACTTTTAAGATCATTTAAGAAGTAAGTATCCTTGGATGTATAGCTTCTTTAGCTAATTGTTTAATTTCACGGTGTCAAATGCAAACATTGCTCCATTACTAGTGAACCTTTTTTTTTTCTTCTTTTACTTGCTAAGCATATGCCTTCTTTATCCAAGTGAAAGACTGCTGGCTGGTTATGGTGGTGTGTTCCTCATTTTTGCACCTCCAGTGGCTCATCATTGGGGCTTGTAAATTATGGTCGCTGAAACCATTAGGGATGGGGTTTCATGGGATATATTTTTTCCAGTGTTATAATCTTTTTCTATTTTTTTGGACTTTTGGATTTGTTATTTATTTATTTATTTCTAAAGGGAATGGTGCTTACAATGCATGCATTTAGGACAACTAGAATCATAATTATAAGATTAAGTAGTTACTAAACTTAATACATACATACTATTGTCCATGATATACATTAACATCTTAAAATAACATTTAAATATTATCTTGTTAATTGTAAAGTTATTATATGTACATAAATTAATACGAGTGAGCTAATTAAAATTAGATTGAGGCCATCAAGAGGAAACTTTTAATTTCATAATTTTTGTGGGGTGTTGGACAAAACATGTTTCAGAAATATTTGTAGTTTTTTTATTGCCTGCTTTTGGTTCCAGAGCTGTATGTTCATACAAATAGAATAAAGAATAAAGGCTAGAATCTGAATATTGGTGATGACTGCTAGACTACATCGCAGGAAAATATAGAATCCTGTTAGACAATAATTGGGGTTTACTGAACCAAAGTTGAGTGATCTTTTATTTTTTTGAGTCTGAAGGTAATTTTTCTAAAAGATAAATTTATTGGCCTTATATATCCCATAGAAAATCCTTTGAAGAATCGTAGGGTTATTGGCTTTGCTGCCTCTTGGAACTCTAAACTGATACACTTGATAATATTATAATTTATGTAAAAAAAAATTGCCACTAAAGTATATTAATAATTTTTTGTCATAGAATTTAACAGGTGATGTAATTGCTTTATTTTTTATTCCTTTCTGTTTTCCTTATATATCCCATTGAAAATTCAAGGTTCTTCACAGGAGTCAAGGTAGGTGTCATGCTGCAGTGAGTATTGGAACCAAGGTGAGTTCTTTTATGTTGAACAATAATACTTCCTCTATTTCAATTTATCTGTCAATTTATGAGTCTTGCTTCATGTTATACCATTCATTAATGAAGATATTTTGCATAAGCATGGTCACTTTGTTATAGTAATTAATGCATCTGGTAATTTTTTTAAGATGTATGAATAACATTAAATGACGTATTATTGGCAAAGGAGGGAGTATTCATTTTCAATGGATAAATGGATTTGGTTTTTACTTGATGTATGGAATGTGGTACTATTTTAAACTTAATAACTAAGTAGATGAACTTTTTATGATCAACAGATCTATATCATTGGAGGGGTTGGAGATAAACGTTATTATAATGATATATGAATGTTTGATATCGACACTTGTTCATGGACTCAACTTGATATTCGTGGTGAGTTATTTGCTACGAGAACAAAAATTACTGCTGTTGCCATAGTAGTGGTGTGTTAATGCATTTTCCTTTTAAATGAATATGTTTTATCATTCATTTAATCCATATTCTGTTCCTTCCTTTGAGTTGAGTTGTGTTCTGGATAAAATCATCTAGTGGATCAATGCAAAGAGGATATGTTTTAAGGATTCATTGAAAAAATGATTGGTGGATTCAACTTAGTATAGTTTATAATTCTGTTCCTTTCTTGATGGAAGCAGATTCCTGATGCTTCGGATGAAGTTTTGCCACCTCATAAATTGTAATCTTCTTTAAGAGGTAATTATTTGATTTTTCCCTTTTTGTTTGAGTTATGTTTGATGATTGGAATCTGAAATTGGTGGATGTCAGATCTCTTTACTGTAATAGAAACTGATCTTGTTAGGTCCATTGCTATGCTTTAAAAAGGGAAACATGACACATGAAGGGTGCTGCTAAAGTTTCATGGAAGCTTATTTTATTCATTATTATGTGAGTTTAGTGGGGCTGCTGAAGTCACGATGCCAAACCTTATGTATTATTTTTTCATCTTTCTATTTCCAACTAAACAAAACTTGTTCCTCCCACTTGTATATTCCTAATTCTCAACCCATTACTTAGATACTTATTATTCTCTCATTAACTTGTAAAATAACTACCTGTTTGTGCTTCTTCTCTATTGATATAAATAAATTCGCCTTCTAAGAAAAATTTAATATATGGCTTCTTTTTTTAATTACAAGTAGTATATGTTTAACTCATTATAAGTAAGAGATTTTTGAAAAGTTTATCTCACCATAATATATATATATATATATATATAGGCTTGTTAAAGTTAGTAACGATGTTGCATTACCATTTTGCACCTTTTGATATAAAATCTTATAATATATTAATACTTTATTCTTTTTGTTTTTATGTATTCAGGAGAGACTAATAGCAAATCTCTCAAAGCCATGGTGAGTTTAAAATCTTATAATATATTAGCACTTTTTCCACTAGAATTCTTCAAGCTTTTTCCATTCATTATATATGGCTTCAATGGTCTATAAATGAACTTAAATAAAACTGCATTGTTAATCTGAGATAAATTAGAGTCATTTATAGAAGAAAAATTGACTACAAATGTTGTTTTGAATATCTACACAGATGGACCTTTCCCTTAATATTGGTATATTACTTGCACTTGCACATATTATAGAAGTAGTTTAATGAAAAGTACAGGCTTATCTTTGCTTTTCACTTTTTTTGTTTTTCATTTTTAATTAGAACAATGTTTACTATTTTTATTTTTGTTTTCTCTTTTCAAAGATTTGTGCAGGAATTAACAAAACAACAAAATGTTATTTTCACAATTTTTTGTTCTAATATTTTAAAACAGAAACAAAATGACATTTCTGTGAGTGGAAGTTGAATATAATAATATATGTTTTTCCAAACTAGATTGGCCCTTAACTTGTAATTTCCCTTTATTCTGTTCTTGAATCACATAGATATGGCATCTGCTGCGTTTATTGAACCTCTTCCAGTAGTGGAATTTATTCGTCAGCTATTAGGAAAAGATGTGCTGTCAAGGCCATTGTCTGATGCTGATCGCATTAATGTAACTACTTAGCAATATGGACAAAGCTTTCTGAGTTTATGTTTTAGAATATTAATTTTGTTCAATTAACATAGCTACATTTTGATGTCTAACAGATTAAGAAAGCCCTTAGAGGGGTTAAAGTTGAAGTAACACACAGAGGAAGCGTGGTGGGGGCGGGGGTTGTACAAGCAGGCTATTCAATATAATGCTTACGATCAAGATCCTTATGCAAATGAGTGTCATGTTCTGATTTTGGCTTTTGAAATTAGTAGCCTTTTCTTTTTTCTTCTAAGTTGTGACAGTGACTTGACATATTTAAGATGGAATTGAAAAACATTTCCTTTTGAATTTTATATCGTCATAGAGATTTCTTGTCAACAGATTATAAATTCTTGTTCTCTTTCTTACTTAAGTAAATAACTGTTGATGTGTTCTGCCAAGTTGTATGGTTAAACTTATATTTTGTTGCCTTTGGTTCTTTTATACTTTATTAATTTAATACAAGTCTATTAAATTAAAAATTAAAAATTAAAAAAAATAAACTGTTGTCTGCGGTTCTGTGTCCTAGCCGCTGACAATGTTAGACTATTGTCAGCGGTTCCGCGTTACAACCGCTGACATTGTTGGACTATTGTCTGCGGTTCCGCGTCCTAACCGCTGACATTGTTAGACTATTGTCAGCGGTTCCGCGTTACAACCGCTGACAATACATTACTAGTGTCAGCGGTTTAAGCGCTGACGTTGATTTTAGTGCTATTAATAGCGCCATTATTGTCTGCGCTTGTACCGCTGACAATAGGTATGATGGAACCGCTGACAAAGACCTTTTCTGTAGTAGTGTTACAATATTGTTCATTATTTTTGTAATCTTTTGTTTGCCAATCTAATATAATCAAATTCTATTTTTTATTGTTGATGAACTTTTTAAAAAGCATCGTTTCAATGTTATTATCAATTTTATAACATGGAAATCTCAGTGGTTTATATTATTCTATTATATATTTATTTTAGTTTAACAATGTATTGTTTGTTCTTCATCATCTTTAAATATTTTTTATATAATATCATTATAATTAATAATCTTTCAAAACATATTGTTATACCATATAAAGATACAATAGAATCATATAAATATTTGAAAGTTCTATGCTAGTTTTTGTTATTCTTGATCAAAATTAATGTGATATTCATTTATTATTGAAATGTTATTTGATTAATGTTACTCTTATCCTTGCTTCATAAAGATTATCCAATTAAGTTTAACAAATTCTTATAAAGATGGTGGATTTGATTTGTTGCCGAAAATATTTTTACTATGTATAGCAGCAAACTGTGTATCTATTAAAAAAAATTCGTAGAGTCTTGTAAATTTGATGATAAAAAAGGTTTCCACAGACGGGATTCGAACCCGGAATTCATCATCAGAATTTCCCTGGTGTGCTACGGCGGACAATTGGATATCAATTGCTGGATAAATGTTATAAATAAACGACATCTCTGATCCCGTCCTTTGCTACTTTCTGATCTCTCTTATCGACTTTACGTTACATATCTACTAGTTTAATAAAATGTCACCATAAACCATTATTTTTTATTTACTTGAAATTTCTTCTACATATTTGTATATATAAGACAATACTAGTTGCCTTTGTCTGACCTTACTTTCCATCCTTTTTTTTACTTTGTATCATTTTCGTTTTCCTTTCTAATGAAGACAAAAAGACAACTAATGGTAGGAAGCAAAACACACCCTCATTTGATAGGAAAAGAAACTTGAAAACCATGTAGGAAGAAAAGAGGATGAGAAAATGGCTAATAAGAAAGTTTTTAACTCTAGTGCTTCCATAAAAATGAACGAAGAAAACCCAATGAAAATAAAAATTTCAAATATAGAAGACGAAGAAAGTTATGTTTTAAAAAATAATAAAAAATCTCAAAGCAACTGAAAAGAAGATAAGAAATAAATTACGTGTTCAGAAACTAAATCGCATACCGTTATCCCCCTTCAATTTCCAATACTTCTGACTCAATAAAAGGAAACAACCGAAAAAGGAAACTTAGAGTGGAAAAATTGTGTTTGACATAAAAGACTGTATAAAAATAAAGGGAAGCTAAAAGGAAGAAACTGATGACCTAATAAAAGAGTATTAGGAAACTAATCACCATAATGAAATGAAAAGAGAAAGTGATTTATTAGGGAATACTGCACAGAAAACGGTCTAAAACATTAGAATTAGGACAGTAAAACAATGATAATGAAAATAAAGTTTGTCAAGTCTCTGCAAAATATGATAAATTTTCATAACTAATAATATTTATAACCAAATCATTCACATAAAATTAATTTACTTAGAATTTTTCACTAGATCTTTGTGTAAGATCCTGTTTTACTAATTTTACGACATGGTTGACTTGAGTTATGCATATCTTTTATGTTTTTATCTTTATTTTCTAAATGATTTGGGCACCGCTTTTAACTGTTAGTAATGTGTGTGGTCTAGAAGTCATATGACACTGAAATCAAACAACCCCAAGTATCTCAATAGTTTCAAAACGACTCCAAATACGCTAATAGCTTACAAAACTACATTATTGTAAAATAGGCCACTTGCTACCGTAACACTTAACATATCGGGTGTCGGGCGAGAGTGTAACCGACAAAAGGGCAAATGATTAAACAAATAAAAGATAACAATATTACACCATGAGCCAATTTATTATATCATTCAGTTACATTGTTTTCAAGAACTGTCCTATATTTCTTATTCTCGTGCCTATAATGATTGTTGTTCTAATAGAGAAGTTTGCTGTTAATTTTTATGATACTTTTGGGTAATCTCTTACTTGTGTCCCTCCAACTAATTAGATCATTAACTAAACATATTTGGGCCTTGTCTTGCTTGTCATACAAAGTTGTGTTTGACTTTTCTAATAAGGCAGTCATTACTTCAAAACTATGGAATTATTAAGAGTTGAACTATCAAATGTTAACAGATTCACTATTTTAGGGAATAAGATTTTACAATTAAAATTTGGAGGAACAAAATCAAAGAATTGGAAAATTTGAGGGACAAAAAGTGTAATTAAGCCAAAAAAGTGTTTTCAAAATAATCTATTTTTATGAAAATGCTCTTGATATATAGTAAAAATAAAAACAACATTTGAATTTATTGCAATAACATTGTTTTAAAGACATGATAGTAAAAAAGTAAATAGTTTTCATATAAACTTAAGACTATAACATAATCTTCTTATTATTTTCAAAGTAAGTCAACCACAAATTTGAAAAAAAATAATTTATTATATTTTCATAACCTCAGTGCCTCTTTAAACTTTGTAACTATGTCTTTAATCGTTTGTGGACCCTTGATGCTAGTCCCATGAGCTAACTCATCTAAACTTTTCCTTTTCGACAAAAAGTAATGTATACATCCAATCTAGTAACCCCTTCCATCCGAAAGATATTTATATAATCAGTAAACCCCTCTTTTTAAATCTTATCTTATACCTTTATGAGTTTTTTTTTATGTCATTACAATATTATGCTTTTACAGTAACATTTAAGATAGATTATGTTATAATTTAATCCACTCATTTCATATGATTTACAATATTGTTCTTATTTTTGTAATCTTTTGTTTGCCAATCTTATATAATCAATTTCTATTTTTTTATTGTTGATGAACTTTTTAAAAAGCATCATTTCAATGTTATTATCAATTTCATAACATGGCAATCTCAGTGGTTTATATTAGTCTATTATATATTTATTTTAGTGTAACAATGTCTTGTTTGTTCTTCATCATCTTTAAATATTTTTTATATAATATCATTATAATTAATAATCTTTCAAAACATATTTTTATACCATATAAAGATACAATAGAAACATATAAATATTTGAAAGTTCTATGCTAGTTTTTGTTATTCTTGATCAAAATTAATGTGATATTCATTTATTATTGAAATGTTATTTGATTAATGTTACTCTTATCCTTGCTTCATAAAGTTATGTTTTAAAAAATAACAAAAAATCTCAATTCAAATGAAAAGAAGATAAGAAATAAATTACGTGTTCACAAACTAAATCGCATACCGTTATCCCCCTTCAATTTCCAATACTTCTGACTCAATAAAAGGAAACAACCAAAAAAGGAAACTTAGAGTGGAAAAATTGTGTTTGATTTAAAAGACTGTATAAAAATAAATGGAAGCTAAAAGGAAGAAACTGATGACCTAATAAAAGAGTATTAGGAAACTAATCACCATAATGAAATGAAAAGAGAAAGTGATTGATTAGGGAATACTGCACAGAAAACGGTCTAAAACATTAGATTAGGACAGTAAAATAATGATAATGAAAATAAAGTTTGTCAAGTCTCTTCAAAATATGATAAATTTTTATAACCAATAATATTTATAACCAAATCATTCACATAAAATTAATTTACTTAGAACTTTTCACTAGTTCTTTGTTTAAGATCCTATTTTACTAATTTTACGACATGGTTGACTTGTGCTATGCATATCTTTTGTGTTTTTATCTTCTTTAAATGATTTTGGCATGACTTTTAACTGTTAGTCATGTGTGTGGTCCAGAAGTCATATGACACCGAAATCAAACAACCCCAAGCATCTCAACAGTGTCAAAACGACTCCAAAGACGCTAATAGCTTACAAAACTACATTATTATAAAATGGGCCACTTGCTACCGTAACACTTAACATATCGGTGGTGTCGAGCGAGAGTGTAACCGAGAAAAGGGAAAATGATTAAACAAATAAAAGATAATAATATTACATCATGAGCCAATTTATTACATCATTAAGTTACATTGTTTTCAAGATATGTACTATATTTCTTACTCTCATGCCTATAATGGTTGTTGTTCTAATAGAGAAGCTTGCTGTTAATTTTTATGATATTTTTGGGTAATCTCTTACTTGTGTCCCTCCAACTAATTAGATCATTAACTGAACATATTGGGGCCTTGTCTTGCTTGTCAAACAAAGTTGTGGTTGACTCTACTAATCAGGCAGTCATTACTTCAAAACTATGAAATTATTAAGAGTTGAACTACCAAATGTTAACAGATTCACTATTTTAGGGAATAAGATTTCACAATTAAAATTTGGAGGAACAAAATCAAAGAATTGGCAAATTTGAGGGACAAAAAGTTTAATTAAGCCAAAAAAGTGTTTTCAAAATAATCTATTTTTATTAAAATGCTCTTGATATATAGTAAAAATAAAAACAACATTTGAATTTATTGCAATAACATAGTTTTAAAGACATAATAGTAAAAAAGTAAACAATTTTCATCTAAACTTAAGACTATAACATAATCTTTTTATTATTTTCAAAATAAGTCAAACACAAATTTGAAAAACAATTAATTTATTATATTTTCGTAACCTCTGTGCCTCTTTAAACTTTGTAACTATATCTTTAATCATTTGTTGACCCTTGATGCTGGTCCCATGAGCTAACTCATCTAAACTTTTCCTTTTCGACAAAAAGTAATGTATACATCCAATCTAGTAACCCCTTTCATCCGAAAAGATATTTATATAATCAGTAAACCCCTCTTTTTAAATCTTATCTTATACCTTTATGAGTTTCTTTTTATGTCATTACAATATTATGCTTTTACAATAACATTTCAGATAGTTTATGTTATAATTTAATCAACTCATTTTATATGATTTACAATATTGTTTATTATTTTTGTAATCTTTTGTTTGCCAATCTAATATAATCAATTTCTATTTTTTTATTGTTGATGAACTTTTTAAAAAGCATTGTTTCAATGTTATTATCAATTTTATAACATGGAAATCTCAGTGGTTTATATTATTCTATTATATATTTATTTTAGTTTAACAATGTATTGTTTGTTCTTCATCATCTTTAAATATTTTTTATATAATATCATTATAATTAATAATCTTTCAAAACATATTGTTATACCATATAAAGATACAATAGAATCATATAAATATTTGAAAGTTCTATGCTAGTTTTTGTTATTCTTGATCAAAATTAATGTGATATTCATTTATTATTGAAATGTTATTTGATTAATGTTACTCTTATCCCTGCTTCATAAAGATTATCCAATTAAGTTTAACAAATTCTTATCAAGATAGTGGATTTGATTTGTTGCCGAAAATATTTTTACTATGTATAGCAGCAAACTGGGTATCTATTAAAAAAAAACTTCGTAGAGTCCTGTAAATTTGATGATAAAAAAGGTTTCCACAGACGGGATTCGAACCCGAAATTCATCATCAGAATTTCCCTGGTGTGCTACAGCGGACATTTGGATATAGATTGCTGGATAAATGTTATAAATAAACGATATCTCTGATCCCGTCCTTTGCTACTTTCTGATCTCTCCTATCGGCTTTACGTTACATATCTACTAGTTTAATAAAATGTCACCATAAACCATTATTTTTTATTTACTTGAAATTTCTTCTACATATTTGTATATATAAGACAATACTAGTTGCCTTTGTCTGACCTTACTTTCCATCCTATTTTTTACTTTGTATCATTTTCGTTTTCCTTTCTAATGAAGACAAAAAGACAACTAATGGTAGGAAGCAAAACACACCCTCATTTAATAGGAAAAGAAACTTGAAAACCATGTAGGAAGAAAAGAGGATGAGAAAATGGCTAATAAGAAAGTTTTTAACTCTAGTGCTTCCATAAAAATGAACGAAGAAAACCCAATGAAAATAAAAATTTCAAATGTAGAAGACGAAGAAAGTTATGTTTTAAAAAATAACAAAAAATCTCAAAGCAACTAAAAAGAAGATAAGAAATAAATTACGTGTTCACAAACTAAATCGCATACCGTTATCCCCCTTCAATTTCCAATACTTCTGACTTAATAAAAGGAAACAACCGAAAAAGGAAACTTAGAGTGGAAAAATTGTGTTTGACATAAAAGACTGTATAAAAATAAAGGGAAGCTAAAAGGAAGAAACTGATGACCTAATAAAAGAGTATTAGGAAACTAATCACCATAATGAAATGAAAAGAGAAAGTGATTTATTAGGGAATACTGCACAGAAAACGGTCTAAAACATTAGAATTAGGACTGTAAAACAATCATAATGAAAATAAAGTTTGTCAAGTCTCTACAAAATATGATAAATTTTCATAACCAATAAAATTTATAACCAAATCATTCACATAAAATTAATTTACTTAGAATTTTTCACTAGATCTTTGTGTAAGATCCTATTTTACTAATTTTACGACATGGTTGAGTTGAGTTATGCATATCTTTTATGTTTTTATCTTTATTTTCTAAATGATTTGGGCACCGTTTTTAACTGTTAGTAATGTGTGTGGTCTAGAAGTCATATGACACTGAAATCAAACAACCCCAAGCATCTCAATAGTTTCAAAACGACTCCAAATACGCTAATAGCTTACAAAACTACATTATTGTAAAATAGGCCACTTGCTACCGTAACACTTAACATATCGGGTGTCGGGCGAGAGTGTAACCGACAAAAGGGCAAATGATTAAACAAATAAAAGATAACAATATTACACCATGAGCCAATTTATTATATCATTCAGTTATATTGTTTTCAAGAACTGTCCTATATTTCTTATTCTCGTGCCTATAATGATTGTTGTTCTAATAGAGAAGTTTGCTGTTAATTTTTATGATACTTTTGGGTAATCCCTTACTTGTGTCCCTCCAACTAATTAGATCATTAACTAAACATATTTGGGCCTTGTCTTGCTTGTCATACAAAGTTGTGTTTGACTCTTCTAATAAGGCAGTCATTACTTCAAAACTATGAAATTATTAAGAGTTGAACTATCAAATGTTAACAGATTCACTATTTTAGGGAATAAGATTTCACAATTAAAATTTGGAGGAACAAAATCAAAGAATTGGAAAATTTGAGGGACAAAAAGTGTAATTAAGCCAAAAAAGTGTTTTCAAAATAATCTATTTTTATGAAAATGCTCTTGATATATAGTAAAAATAAAAACAACATTTGAATTTATTGCAATAACATTGTTTTAAAGACATGATAGTAAAAAAGTAAATAGTTTTCATATAAACTTAAGACTATAACATAATCTTCTTATTATTTTCAAAGTAAGTCAACCACAAATTTGAAAAAAAATAATTTATTATATTTTCATAACCTCAGTGCCTCTTTAAACTTTGTAACTATGTCTTTAATCGTTTGTGGACCCTTGATGCTAGTCCCATGAGCTAACTCATCTAAACTTTTCCTTTTCGACAAAAAGTAATGTATACATCCAATCTAGTAACCCCTTCCATCCGAAAGATATTTATATAATCAGTAAACCCCTCTTTTTAAATCTTATCTTATACCTTTATGAGTTTTTTTTTATGTCATTACAATATTATGCTTTTACAGTAACATTTAAGATAGATTATGTTATAATTTAATCCACTCATTTCATATGATTTACAATATTGTTCTTATTTTTGTAATCTTTTGTTTGCCAATCTTATATAATCAATTTCTATTTTTTTATTGTTGATGAACTTTTTAAAAAGCATCATTTCAATGTTATTATCAATTTCATAACATGGCAATCTCAGTGGTTTATATTAGTCTATTATATATTTATTTTAGTGTAACAATGTCTTGTTTGTTCTTCATCATCTTTAAATATTTTTTATATAATATCATTATAATTAATAATCTTTCAAAACATATTTTTATACCATATAAAGATACAATAGAAACATATAAATATTTGAAAGTTCTATGCTAGTTTTTGTTATTCTTGATCAAAATTAATGTGATATTCATTTATTATTGAAATGTTATTTGATTAATGTTACTCTTATCCTTGCTTCATAAAGTTATGTTTTAAAAAATAACAAAAAATCTCAATTCAAATGAAAAGAAGATAAGAAATAAATTACGTGTTCACAAACTAAATCGCATACCGTTATCCCCCTTCAATTTCCAATACTTCTGACTCAATAAAAGGAAACAACCAAAAAAGGAAACTTAGAGTGGAAAAATTGTGTTTGATTTAAAAGACTGTATAAAAATAAATGGAAGCTAAAAGGAAGAAACTGATGACCTAATAAAAGAGTATTAGGAAACTAATCACCATAATGAAATGAAAAGAGAAAGTGATTGATTAGGGAATACTGCACAGAAAACGGTCTAAAACATTAGATTAGGACAGTAAAATAATGATAATGAAAATAAAGTTTGTCAAGTCTCTTCAAAATATGATAAATTTTTATAACCAATAATATTTATAACCAAATCATTCACATAAAATTAATTTACTTAGAACTTTTCACTAGTTCTTTGTTTAAGATCCTATTTTACTAATTTTACGACATGGTTGACTTGTGCTATGCATATCTTTTGTGTTTTTATCTTCTTTAAATGATTTTGGCATGACTTTTAACTGTTAGTCATGTGTGTGGTCCAGAAGTCATATGACACCGAAATCAAACAACCCCAAGCATCTCAACAGTGTCAAAACGACTCCAAAGACGCTAATAGCTTACAAAACTACATTATTATAAAATGGGCCACTTGCTACCGTAACACTTAACATATCGGTGGTGTCGAGCGAGAGTGTAACCGAGAAAAGGGAAAATGATTAAACAAATAAAAGATAATAATATTACATCATGAGCCAATTTATTACATCATTAAGTTACATTGTTTTCAAGATATGTACTATATTTCTTACTCTCATGCCTATAATGGTTGTTGTTCTAATAGAGAAGCTTGCTGTTAATTTTTATGATATTTTTGGGTAATCTCTTACTTGTGTCCCTCCAACTAATTAGATCATTAACTGAACATATTGGGGCCTTGTCTTGCTTGTCAAACAAAGTTGTGGTTGACTCTACTAATCAGGCAGTCATTACTTCAAAACTATGAAATTATTAAGAGTTGAACTACCAAATGTTAACAGATTCACTATTTTAGGGAATAAGATTTCACAATTAAAATTTGGAGGAACAAAATCAAAGAATTGGCAAATTTGAGGGACAAAAAGTTTAATTAAGCCAAAAAAGTGTTTTCAAAATAATCTATTTTTATTAAAATGCTCTTGATATATAGTAAAAATAAAAACAACATTTGAATTTATTGCAATAACATAGTTTTAAAGACATAATAGTAAAAAAGTAAACAGTTTTCATCTAAACTTAAGACTATAACATAATCTTTTTATTATTTTCAAAATAAGTCAAACACAAATTTGAAAAACAATTAATTTATTATATTTTCGTAACCTCTGTGCCTCTTTAAACTTTGTAACTATATCTTTAATCATTTGTTGACCCTTGATGCTGGTCCCATGAGCTAACTCATCTAAACTTTTCCTTTTCGACAAAAAGTAATGTATACATCCAATCTAGTAACCCCTTTCATCCGAAAAGATATTTATATAATCAGTAAACCCCTCTTTTTAAATCTTATCTTATACCTTTATGAGTTTCTTTTTATGTCATTACAATATTATGCTTTTACAATAACATTTCAGATAGTTTATGTTATAATTTAATCAACTCATTTTATATGATTTACAATATTGTTTATTATTTTTGTAATCTTTTGTTTGCCAATCTAATATAATCAATTTCTATTTTTTTATTGTTGATGAACTTTTTAAAAAGCATTGTTTCAATGTTATTATCAATTTTATAACATGGAAATCTCAGTGGTTTATATTATTCTATTATATATTTATTTTAGTTTAACAATGTATTGTTTGTTCTTCATCATCTTTAAATATTTTTTATATAATATCATTATAATTAATAATCTTTCAAAACATATTGTTATACCATATAAAGATACAATAGAATCATATAAATATTTGAAAGTTCTATGCTAGTTTTTGTTATTCTTGATCAAAATTAATGTGATATTCATTTATTATTGAAATGTTATTTGATTAATGTTACTCTTATCCCTGCTTCATAAAGATTATCCAATTAAGTTTAACAAATTCTTATCAAGATAGTGGATTTGATTTGTTGCCGAAAATATTTTTACTATGTATAGCAGCAAACTGGGTATCTATTAAAAAAAAACTTCGTAGAGTCCTGTAAATTTGATGATAAAAAAGGTTTCCACAGACGGGATTCGAACCCGAAATTCATCATCAGAATTTCCCTGGTGTGCTACAGCGGACATTTGGATATAGATTGCTGGATAAATGTTATAAATAAACAATATCTCTGATCCCGTCCTTTGCTACTTTCTGATCTCTCCTATCGGCTTTACGTTACATATCTACTAGTTTAATAAAATGTCACCATAAACCATTATTTTTTATTTACTTGAAATTTCTTCTACATATTTGTATATATAAGACAATACTAGTTGCCTTTGTCTGACCTTACTTTCCATCCTATTTTTTACTTTGTATCATTTTCGTTTTCCTTTCTAATGAAGACAAAAAGACAACTAATGGTAGGAAGCAAAACACACCCTCATTTAATAGGAAAAGAAACTTGAAAACCATGTAGGAAGAAAAGAGGATGAGAAAATGGCTAATAAGAAAGTTTTTAACTCTAGTGCTTCCATAAAAATGAACGAAGAAAACCCAATGAAAATAAAAATTTCAAATGTAGAAGACGAAGAAAGTTATGTTTTAAAAAATAACAAAAAATCTCAAAGCAACTAAAAAGAAGATAAGAAATAAATTACGTGTTCACAAACTAAATCGCATACCGTTATCCCCCTTCAATTTCCAATACTTCTGACTCAATAAAAGGAAACAACCGAAAAAGGAAACTTAGAGTGGAAAAATTGTGTTTGACATAAAAGACTGTATAAAAATAAAGGGAAGCTAAAAGGAAGAAACTGATGAACTAATAAAAGAGTATTAGGAAACTAATCACCATAATGAAATGAAAAGAGAAAGTGATTTATTAGGGAATACTGCACAGAAAACGGTCTAAAACATTAGAATTAGGACTGTAAAACAATCATAATGAAAATAAAGTTTGTCAAGTCTCTACAAAATATGATAAATTTTCATAACCAATAAAATTTATAACCAAATCATTCACATAAAATTAATTTACTTAGAATTTTTCACTAGATCTTTGTGTAAGATCCTATTTTACTAATTTTACGACATGGTTGAGTTGAGTTATGCATATCTTTTATGTTTTTATCTTTATTTTCTAAATGATTTGGGCACCGTTTTTAACTGTTAGTAATGTGTGTGGTCTAGAAGTCATATGACACTGAAATCAAACAACCCCAAGCATCTCAATAGTTTCAAAACGACTCCAAATACGCTAATAGCTTACAAAACTACATTATTGTAAAATAGGCCACTTGCTACCGTAACACTTAACATATCGGGTGTCGGGCGAGAGTGTAACCGACAAAAGGGCAAATGATTAAACAAATAAAAGATAACAATATTACACCATGAGCCAATTTATTATATCATTCAGTTATATTGTTTTCAAGAACTGTCCTATATTTCTTATTCTCGTGCCTATAATGATTGTTGTTCTAATAGAGAAGTTTGCTGTTAATTTTTATGATACTTTTGGGTAATCCCTTACTTGTGTCCCTCCAACTAATTAGATCATTAACTAAACATATTTGGGCCTTGTCTTGCTTGTCATACAAAGTTGTGTTTGACTCTTCTAATAAGGCAGTCATTACTTCAAAACTATGAAATTATTAAGAGTTGAACTATCAAATGTTAACAGATTCACTATTTTAGGGAATAAGATTTCACAATTAAAATTTGGAGGAACAAAATCAAAGAATTGGAAAATTTGAGGGACAAAAAGTGTAATTAAGCCAAAAAAGTGTTTTCAAAATAAAAACAACATTTGAATTTATTGCAATAACATAGTTTTAAAGACATGATAGTAAAAATGTAAATAGTTTTCATATAAACTTAAGACTATAACATAATCTTTTTATTATTTTCAAAGTAAGTCAACCACAAATTTGAAAAAAAAATAATTTATTATATTTTCATAACCTCAGTGCCTCTTTAAACTTTGTAACTATGTCTTTAATCGTTTGTGGACCCTTGATGCTAGTCCCATGAGCTAACTCATCTAAACTTTTCCTTTTCGACAAAAAGTAATGTATACATCCAATCTAGTAACCCCTTCCATCCGAAAAGATATTTATATAATCAGTAAACCCCTCTTTTTAAATCTTATCTTATACCTTTATGAGTTTCTTTTTATGTCATTACAATATTATGCTTTTACAGTAACATTTAAGATAGTTTATGTTATAATTTAATCCACTCATTTCATATGATTTACAATATTGTTCTTATTTTTGTAATCTTTTGTTTGCCAATCTAATATAATCAATTTCTATTTTTTTATTGTTGATGAACTTTTTAAAAAGCATCATTTCAATGTTATTATCAATTTCATAACATGGCAATCTCAGTGGTTTATATTATTCTATTATATATTTATTTTAGTGTAACAATGTCTTGTTTGTTCTTCATCATCTTTAAATATTTTTTATATAATATCATTATAATTAATAATCTTTCAAAACATATTGTTATACCATACAAAGATACAATAGAAACATATAAATATTTGAAAGTTCTATGTTAGTTTTTGTTATTCTTGATCAAAATTAATGTAATATTCATTTATTATTGAAATGTTATTTGATTAATGTTACTCTTATCCTTGCTTCATAAAGTTATGTTTTAAAAAATAACAAAAAATCTCAATGCAAATGAAAAGAAGATAAGAAATAAATTACGTGTTCACAAACTAAATCGCATACCGTTATCCCCCTTCAATTTCCAATACTTCTGACACAATAAAAGGAAACAACCAAAAAAGGAAACTTAGAGTGGAAAAATTGTGTTTGATTTAAAAGACTGTATAAAAATAAAGGGAAGCTAAAAGGAAGAAACTGATGACCTAATAAAAGAGTATTAGGAAATGAATCACCTTAATGAAATGAAAAGAGAAAGTGATTGATTAGGGAATACTGCACAGAAAACGGTCTAAAACATTAGAATTAGGACAGTAAAACAATGATAATGAAAATAAAGTTTGTCAAGTCTCTTCAAAATATGATAAATTTTTATAACCAATAATATTTATAACCAAATCATTCACATAAAATTAATTTACTTAGAACTTTTCACTAGTTCTTTGTGTAAGATCCTATTTTACTAATTTTACGACATGGTTGACTTGTGCTATGCATATCTTTTGTGTTTTTATCTTCTTTAAATGATTTTGGCATAACTTTTAACTGTTAGTCATGCTTGTGGTCCAGAAGTCATATGACACTGAAATCAAACAACCCCAAGCATCTCAATAGTGTCAAAACGACTCCAAATACGCTAATAGCTTACAAAACTACATTATTATAAAATGGCCCACTTGCTACCGTAACACTTAACATATCGGTGGTGTCGGGCGAGAGTGTAACCGAGAAAAGGGAAAATGATTAAACAAATAAAAGATAACAATATTACATCATGAGCCAATTTATTACATCATTAAGTTACATTGTTTTCAAGATATGTACTATATTTCTTACTCTCGTGCCTATAATGGTTGTTGTTCTAATAGAGAAGCTTGCTATTAATTTTTATGATACTTTTGGGTAATCTCTTACTTGTGTCCCTCCAACTAATTAGATCATTAACTGAACATATTGGGGCCTTGTCTTGCTTGTCATACAAAGTTGTGGTTGACTCTACTAATCAGGCAGTCATAATTATTAAGAGTTGAACTACCAAATGTTAACAGATTCACTATTTTAGGGAATAAGATTTCACAATTAAAATTTGGAGGAACAAAATCAAAGAATTGGCAAATTTGAGGGACAAAAGGTTTAATTAAGCCAAAAAAGTGTTTTCAAAATAATCTATTTTTATTAAAATGCTCTTGATATATAGTAAAAATAAAAACAACATTTGAATTTATTGCAATAACATAGTTTTAAAGACATGATAGTAAAAAAGTAAACAGTTTTCATCTAAACTTAAGACTATAATATAATCTTTTTATTATTTTCAAAATAAGTCAAACACAAATTTGAAAAACAATTAATTTATTATATTTTCATAACCTCAGTGCCTCTTTAAACTTTGTAACTATATCTTTAATCGTTTGTTGACCCTTGATGCTGGTCCCATGAGCTAACTCATCTAAACTTTTCCTTTTCGACAAAAAGTAATGTATACATCTAATCTAGTAACCCCCTCCATCCGAAAAGATATTTATATAATCAGTAAAACCCTCTTTTTAAATCTTATCTTATACCTTTATGAGTTTCTTTTTATGTCATTACAATATTATGCTTTTACAATAACATTTCAGATAGTTTATGTTATAATTTAATCCACTCATTTCATATGATTTACAATATTGTTCTTATTTTTGTAATCTTTTGTTTGCTAATCTAATATAATCAATTTCTATTTTTTTATTGTTGATGAACTTTTTAAAAAGCATCGTTTCAATGTTATTACCAATTTCATAACATGGAAATCTTAGTGGTTTATATTATTCTATTATATATTTATTTTAGTTTAACAATGTCTTGTTTGTTCTTCATCATCTTTAAATATTTTTTATATAATATCATTATAATTAATAATCTTTCAAAACATATTGTTATACCATATAAACATACAATAGAATCATATAAATATTTGAAAGTTCTATGGTAGTTTTTGTTATTCTTAATCAAATTCAATGTGATATTCATTTATTATTGAAATGTTATTTGATTAATGTTACTCTTATCCTTGCTTCATAAAGATTATCCAATTAAGTTTAACAAATTCTTATAAAGATGGTGGATTTGATTTGTTGCCGAAAATATTTTTACTATGTATAGCAGCAAACTGTGTATCTATTAAAAAAAACTTCGTAGAGTCCTGTAAATTTGATGATAAAAAAGGTTTCCACAGACGGGATTCGAACTCGGAATTCATCATCAAAATTTCCTTGGTGTGCTACGACGGACATTTGGATATAGATTGTTGGATAAATGTTATAAATAAACGACATCTCTGATCTCGTCCTTTGCTACTTTCTGATCTCTCTTATCGGCTTTACGTTACAAATCTACTAGTTTAATAAAATGTCACCATAAACCATTATTTTTTATTTACATGAAATTTCTTCTACATATTTGTATATATAAGACAATACTAGTTGCCTTTGTCTAACCTTACTTTCCATCCTATTTTTTTACTTTGTATCATTTTTGTTTTCCTTTCTAATGAAGACAAAAAGACAACTAATGGTAGAAAAAAAACACAACCTCATTTGAAAGGAAAAGAAACTTGAAAACCATGTAGGAAGAAAAGAGGATGAGAAAATGGCTAATAAGAAAGTTTTTAACTCTAGTGCTTCCATAAAAATGAACGAAGAAAACCCAATGAAAATAAAAATTTCAAATGTAGAAGACGAAGAAAGTTATGTTTTAAAAAATAACAAAAAATCTCAATGCAACTGAAAAGAAGATAAGAAATAAATTACGTGTTCACAAACTAAATCGCATACCGTTATCCCCTTCAATTTCTAATACTTCTGACTCAATAAAAGGAAACAACCGAAAAAGGAAACTTAGAGTGGAAAAATTGTGTTTGATTTAAAAGACTGTATAAAAATAAAGGGAAGCTAAAAGGAAGAAACTGATGACCTAATAAAAGAGTATTAGGAAACTAATCACCATAATGAAATGAAAAGAGAAAGTGATTGATTAGGAAATACTGCACAGAAAACGGTCTAAAACATTAGAATTAGGACAGTAAAACAATGATAATAAAAATAAAGTTTGTCAAGTCTCTTCAAAATATGATAAATTTTTATAACCAATAATATTCATAACCAAATCATTCACATAAAATTAATTTACTTAGAACTTTTCACTAGTTCTTTGTGTAAGATCCTATTTTACTAATTTTACGACATGGTTGACTTGTGCTATGCATATCTTTTGTGTTTTTATCTTATTTAAATGATTTTGGCCTAGCTTTAACTGTTAGTCATGTGTGTGGTCCAGAAGTCATATGACACCGAAATCAAACAACCCCAAGCATCTCAATAGTGTCAAAACGACTCCAAATACGCTAATAGCTTACAAAACTACATTATTATAAAATGGGCCACTTGCTACCGTAACACTTAACATATAGGTGGTGTCGGGCGAGAGTGTAACCGAGAAAAGGGAAAATGATTAAACAAATAAAAGATAACAATATTACATCATGAGCCAATTTATTACATCATTAAGCTACATTGTTTTCAAGATATGTACTATATTTCTTACTCTCGTGCCTATAATGGTTGTTGTTCTAATAGAGAAGCTTGCTGTTAATTTTTATGATACTTTTGGGCAATCTTTTACTTGTGTCCCTCCAACTAATTAGATCATTAACTGAACATATTGGGGCCTTGTCTTGCTTGTCATACAAAGTTGTGGTTGACTCTACTAATCAGGCAGTCATAATTATTAAGAGTTGAACTACCAAATGTTAACAGATTCACTATTTTAGGGAATAAGATTTCACAATTAAAATTTGGAGGAACAAAATCAAAGAATTGGCAAATTTGAGGGACAAAAAGTTTAATTAAGCCAAAAAAGTGTTTTCAAAATAATCTATTTTTATTAAAATGCTCTTGATATATAGTAAAAATAAAAACAACATTTGAATTTATTGCAATAACATAGTTTTAAAGACATGATAGTAAAAAAGTAAACAATTTTCATCTAAACTTAAGACTATAATATAATCTTTTTATTATTTTCAAAATAAGTCAAACACAAATTTGAAAAACAATTAATTTATTATATTTTCATAACCTCAGTGCCTCTTTAAACTTTGTAACTATATCTTTAATCGTTTGTTGACCCTTGATGCTGGTCCCATGAGCTAACTCATCTAAACTTTTCCTTTTCGACAAAAAGTAATGTATACATCCAATCTAGTAACCTCTTCCATCCGAAAAGATATTTATATAATCAGTAAACCCCTCTTTTTAAATCTTATCTTATACCTTTATGAGTTTCTTTTTATGTCATTACAATATTATGCTTTTACAGTAACATTTAAGATAGTTTATGTTATAATTTAATCCACTCATTTCATATGATTTACAATATTATTCATTATTTTTGTAATCTTTTGTTTGCCAATCTAATATAATCAATTTCTATTTTTTTATTGTTGATGAACTTTTTAAAAATCATCGTTTCAATGTTATTATCAATTTCATAACATGGAAATCTCAGTGGTTTATATTATTCTATTATATATTTATTTTAGTTTAACAATGTATTGTTTGTTCTTCATCATCTTTAAATATTTTTTATATAATATCATTATAATTAATAATCTTTCAAAACATATTGTTATACCATATAAAGATACAATAGAATCATATAAATATTTGAAAGTTCTATGCTGGTTTTTGTTATTCTTGATCGAAATTAATGTCATATTTATTTATTATTGAAATGTTATTTGATTAATGTCACTTCTATCCTTGCTTCATAAAGATTATCCAACTAAGTTTAACAAATTCTTATCAAGATGGTGGAGTTGATTTGTTGCCGAAAATATTTTTACTATGTATAGCAGCAAACTGTGTATCTATTAAAAAAAACTTCGTAGAGCCCTGTAAATTTGATGATAAAAAGGGTTTCCGCAGGAGGGATTCAAACCCGAAATTCATCATCAGAATTTACCTGGTGTGCTACTGCGGACATTTGGATATAGATTGCTGGATAAATGTTATATATAAACGACATCTCTGATCCCGTCCTTTGCTACTTTCTGATCTCTCTTATCAGCTTTACGTTACATATCTACTAGTTTAATAAAATGTCACCACAAACCATTATTTTTTATTTACATGAAATTTCATCTACATATTTGTATATATAAAACAATACTAGTTGCCTTTGTCTGACCTTACTTTCGATCCTATTTTTTTACTTTGTATCATTTTCGTTTTCCTTTCTAATGAAGACAAAAAGACAACTAATGGTAGGAAGCAAAACACACCCTCATTTGATAGGAAAAGAAACTTGAAAACCATGTAGGAAGAAAAGAGGATGAGAAAATGGCTAATAAGAAAGTTTTTAACTCTAGTGCTTGCATAAAAATGAATGAAGAAAGCCCAATGAAAATAAAAATTTTAAATGTAGAAGATGAAGAAAGTTATGTTTTAAAAAAAACAAAAAATCTCAATGCAATTGAAAAGAAGATAAGAAATAAATTACGTGTTCACAAACTAAATCGCATACCGTTATCCCCCTTCAATTTCCAATACTTCTGACTCAATAAAAAGCAAACAACCGAAAAAGGAAACTTAGAGTGGAAAAATTGTGTTTGATTTAAAAGACTATATAAAAATAAGGGGAAGCTAAAAGGAAGAAACTGATGACCTAATAAAAGAGTATTAGGAAACTAATCACCATAATGAAATGAAAAGAGAAAGTGATTTATTAGGGAATACAGCACAGAAAACGGTCTAAAACATTAGAATTAGCACAATACAACAATGATAATGTAAATAAAGTTTGTCAAGTCTCTTCAAAATATGATAAATTTTCATAACCAATAATATTTATAACCAAATTATTCACATAAAATTAATTTACTTAGAATTTTTCACTAGTTCTTTGTGTAAGATCCCATTTTACTAATTTTATGACATGGTTGACTTGTGCTATGCATATCTTTTGTGTTTTTATCTTTATTTTTAAATGATTTAGGCACCGCTTTTAACTGTTAGTAATGTGTGTGGTCCTGAAGTCATACGACACCAAAATTAAACAACCTCAAGCATCTCAATAGTTTTAAAACGACTCCAAATGAGCTAATAGTTTACAAAAATACATTATTATAAAATGGGCCACTTGATACCGTAACACCTAACATATCGGTGGTGCCGGGCGAGAGTGTGACCGAGAAAAGGACAAATGATTAAACAAATAAAAGATAACAATATTATATCATGAGTCATTTCATTATATCATGAAGTTACCTGGTTTTTAAGAACTGTACTATATTTCTTATTCTCGTGCCTATAATGGTTGTTGTTCTAATAAAGAAGCTTGTTGTTAATTATTATCATACTTTTGGGCAATCTCTTACTTGTGTCAGTCCAACTAATTAGATCATTAACTAAACATCTTGGGGCTTTGTCTTACTTGTCATACAAAGTTGAGCTTGACTATACTAATCAGGCAACCATTACTTCAAAACTATGAAATTATTAAGATTTGAACTACCAAATGTTAAGATTAACTAGTTTAGGGAATAAGATTTCACAATTAAATTTTGGAGGAAGAAAATCAAAGAATTGGCAAAATTGAGGGATAAAATGTTTAATTAAGCAAAAAAAGTGTTTTCAAAATAAGCTAATTTTATTAAAATGCTCTTGATATATTGTAAAAATCAAAACAACATTTGAATTTATTGCAATAACATAGTTTTAAAGACATGATAGTAAAAAAGTAAACAGTTTTCATCTAAACATAAGACTATAACACAATATTTTTTATAATTTTCAAAGTAAGTCAAACACAAATTTGAAAAAAAAATTAATTTATTATATTTTCGTAACCTCAGTTCTTCTTTAAACTTTGTAAGTATATCTTTAATCGTTTGTTAACCCTTGATGCTTGTCCCATGAGCTAACTCATCTAAACTTTTCCTTTTCAACAAAAAGTAATGTATACATTCAATCCAGTAACCCCTTCCATCCGAAAAGATGTTTATATAATAAGTAAACGCCTCTTTTTAAATCTTATTTTATACCTTTATGAGTTTCTTTTTATGTCATTACAATATTATGCTTTTACAATAACATTTAAGATAATTTATCTTATAATTTAGTCCACTCATTTCATATCATTTACAATATTATTCATTATTTTTGTAATCTTATGTTTGCCAATTTAATATGATCAATTTCTATTTTTTAATGTTAATGAACTTTTTAACAAGCATCGTTTCAATGTTATTATCAATTTCAAAACATGGCAATGTCAGTGGTTTATATCATTCTATTATATATTTATTTTAGTTTAACAATGTCTTGTTTGTTCTTCATTGTCTTTAAATATTTTTTATATGATATCATTATAATTAGTAATCTTTCAAAACATATTGTTGTACCATATAAAGATACAACAGAATCATATAACTATTCTTCTACATATTTGTATATATAAGACAATACTAGTTACATTTGTTTGACCTTACTATCCATCCTATTTTTTTCCTTCGTATCATTTTTGTTTTCTTTCTTATGAAAACAAAAAGACAATTAATGGTAGGAAGCAAAACACACCTTCCTTTGATAGGAAAAGAAACTTGAAAACCATGTAGCAAGAAAGGAGGATGAAAAATGGCAAATAAGAAAGTTTTTAACTCTAGTGCTTCCATAAAAATTAACGAAGAAAACCCAATGAAAATAAAAATTTCAAACGTAGAACATGAAGAAAGTTATGTTTTAAACAAAACAAAAATTCTCAATGCAAGTGAAAATAAGATAAGAAATAAATTACGTGTTCACAAACAAAATCGCATACCACTACCCCCCTTAAATTTCCAATACTTCTGACTCAATAAAAGGAAACAACCGAAAAAGGAAACTTAGAGTGGAAAAATTACGTTTAATTTAAAAGAATGTATAAAAATAAGGGGAAGCTGAAAAGAAGAAACTGATGACCAAATAAAAGAGTATTTGGAAACTAATCACCATAATGAATTAAAAAGAGAGAGAAAGTGATTTATTAGGGAATACTACACAGAAAATGGTCTGAAACATAAGAATTAGGACAGTAAATCAATGATAATGTAAATAAAGTTTGTCAAGTCTCCTCAAAATATTATAAATTTTCATAACCAATAATATTTATAACCCAATCATTCACATAAAATTAATTTACTTAGAATTTTTCACTAGTTCTTTGTGTAAGATCCCATTTTACTAATTTTATGACATGGTTGACTTGTGCTATACATATCTTTTGTGTTTTTATCTTTATTTTTAAATGAGTTGGGCACCGCTTTTAACTGTTAGTAATGTGTGTGGTCCAGAAGTCATATGACATGAAAATTAAACAACCCCAAGCATCTCAATAGTTTCAAAATGACTCCAAATGAGCTAATAGTTTACAAAAATACATTATTATAAAATGAGCCACTTGCTACCGTAACACCTAACATATCGGTGGTACCGGGCGAGAGTGTAACCGAGAAAAGGACAAATGATTAAACAAATAAAAGATAACAATATTATACCATGAGCCGTTTCATTATATCATGAAGTTACCTGGTTTTCAACAACTGTACTATATTTCTTATTCTCGTGCCTATAATGGTTGTTGTTCTAATAAAGAAGCTTGCTGTTAATTATTATGATACTTTTGGGCAATCTCTTACTTGTGTCAGTCCAACTAATTAGATCATTAACTAAACATCTTGGGGCTTTGTCTTGCATGTCATATAAAGTTGTGCTTGACTCTACTAATCAAGCAGCCATTACTTCAAAACTATGAAATTATTAAGAGTTGAACGACCAAATTTTAAGATTAACTAGTTTAGGGAATAAGATTTCACAATTAAAATTTGGAGGAACAAAATTAAAGAATTGGAAAAATTGAGGGACAAAAAGTATAGTTATGCTAAAAATATGTTTTCAAAATAATCTATAGTGAAAATCAAAACAACATTTGAATTTATATAATTAGTAACTCCTTCCATTCGAAAAGATATTTATATAATTAGTAAACCCCTCATTTTAAATCTTATCTTATACCTTTATGAGTTTCTTTTTATGTCATTACAAAATTATGCTTTTACAATAACATTTAAGATAATTTATGTTATAATTTAATCCACTCATTTCATATCATTTACAATATTGTCCATTATTTTTGTAATCTTTTGTTTGCTAATTTAATATAATCAATTTCTATTTTTTTAATGTTGATGAACTTTTTAAAAAGCATCGTTTCAATGTTATTATCAATTTCATAACATGGCAATCTCAGTTGTTTATATTATTCTATTATATATTATTTTAGTTTAATAATGTCTTGTTTGTTCTTCATCTTCTCTAAATATTTTTATATAATATCATTATAATTAATAATCTTTCAAAATATATTGTTATACCATAGAAACATACAATAGAATCATATAAATATTTGAAAGTTGTATGCTAGTTTTTGTTATTCTTGATCAAAATTAATGTCATATTTATTTATTATTGGAATCTTATTTGATTAATGTTACTCTTATCCTTGCTTCAAAAAGATTATCCAATTAAGTTTAACAAATTCTTATCAAGATGGTGGAGTCGATTTGTTGCCAAAAATATTTTTACTATGTATAGCAGCAACCCAGAATTCATCATCAGAATTTACCTGGTATGCTACTACTGACATTTAGAAATGGATTGCTGGTTAAATGTTATATAAACTACAACTCTAATCCCGTCCTTTGCTACTTTCTGATTTCTCTTATCGGCTTTACGTTACATATGTACTAAATTAATAAAATTTCACCATAAACCGTTATTTTTTATTCACATAAAATTTCTTCTACATAGTTATATATATAAGATAATACTAGTTACCTTTGTCTGACCTTACTTTCCATCCTATTTTTTTCCTTCGTATCATTTTCGTTTTCTTTCTTATGAAAACAAAAAGACAATTAATGGTAGGAAGCAAAACACACCCTCCTTTGATAGGAAAAGAAATTTCAAATTCATATCGAAAGAAAAGAGGATGAAAAACAGGGCTAATAAGAAAGTTTCTAATTCTAGTGCTTCCATAAAATTGAACAAAGAAAACCCATTAACCATGAAAATAAAAATTTCAAATGCAGAAGACGAAGAAAGTTATGTTTTTAAAAAAACAAACAAATCTTAATGCAACTGAAAATAAGATAAGAAATATATTACATGTTCACAACCTAAATCGCATACCATTACCCCCCCCCCCCCTTCAATTTCCAATGCTTCCGACTCAATGAAAGGGAACAACCCAAAAGGAAACTTAGAGTGAAAAAATTATGTTTGATTTATAAGAATGTATAAAAATAAAGGGAAGCTGAAAAGAAGAAGATGACCAAATAAAATAGTATTAGGAAACTAATCACCATAATGAAATGAAAAGAGAGAGAAAGTGATTTATTAGGGAATACTATACAGAAAAAGGTCTGAAACATAAGAATTAGGACAGTATAACAATGATAATGTAAATAAAGTTTGTCAAGTCTCCTTAAAATTGAATAAATTTTTATAACCAATAATATTTATAACCAAATCATTCACATAAAATTAATTTACTTAGAATTTTTCACTAGTTCTTTATATAAGATCCCATTTTACTAATTTTGCCAGATTGTTGACTTGGACTATGCATATCTTTTATGTTTTTATCTTTTTTTTAAATGATTTGGACACCGCTTTTAACTGTTAGTGATGTGTGTGGTCCAGAATCATACGACACCACAATCAAAAAACCCCAAACATCTTAATATTTTCAAAACGACTCTAATTGCGCTAATAGCTTACAAAAATACATTATTATAAAATGGGCCACTTGCTACCATAACACCTAACATATCGGTGGTGCCGGGCAAAAGTGTAACCGAGAAAAGGGAAAATGATTAAACAAATAAAAGATAACAATATTACATCATGAACCATTTTATTATATCATTAAGTTACCTGTTTTTCAAGAACTGTACTATATTTCTTATTCTCGTGCCTATAATGGTTGTTGTTCTAATAAAGAAGTTTGCTGTTAATTTTTTTGATACTTTTGGGCAATCTCTTCAAAATATACTTGTGTCCCTCCGACTAATTAGATCATTAACTAAACAGCTAGGGGCTTTCTCTTACTTGTCATACAATGTTGTGCTTGACTCTACTAATCAGGCAGCCATTACTTCAAAACTATGAAATTATTAAGAGTTGAACAATCAAATGTTAACAGATTAACCAGTTTAGGTACCAAGATTTCACAATTAAAATTTGGAGGATCAAAATCAAAGAATTGGAAAAATTGAGGGACAAAAAGTGTAATTAGACCAAAAAAGTGTTTTCAAAATAATCTATTTTTATTAAAATGCTCTTCATCTCTTTTAAGTTCTTTCCTAAATTCATCCCCCAACTTTTATGGGGTCGGGTCAGGAAGATTTAAACTTGCCCCTCACCCACCGAATGTCATTTCTAGATGGAAACTTTAAGTAAGTCAATTGATCTAATATGTATGTTTAAGACTTATTTTATGTGAGAATGTCGGGAATAAATCTGAACCGTTAGATTTTATCATCAATGGTCGAGATTAAATATATTGATTGTATGATTTTTTAAAAAAAGTCATGTGAATTTTTAAATGATCATGTGACTTTTAAAAACTTTTAACTATCATTATCCATATATAATTGTATGGTCTAGATTTGTCTCTCTCACTCTCACTTAAGATATGATTTCTCCTAAGATATATATATAGAGGATGAATCCTTTAGATATGTTCAAGGAGTTTAATTGTTGCGGATCTATAAAAAATTCGTTAAAATAAATAAAAATTTGAGTGATCGCTGCGTGTTTAAAATTACTGTATAGCTATAACTGAAATAATACCATTTAATTTTTATATATAAAACAATTGTTGGGATAATCATAATAATAAGAGTTGGGTAAACTTTAATTCAGGTTGATAGTAGGTGAAAGCACATCATGGTTCATAATCATGAGAGCCAAATTTGCTGACCCAACTTGAGACGTGTCTTCAGAAAAATTGATAAGCTTGTCTATTCTAATTAATAATCAAATGCATAGTTTCCATATTCAATGCTGGCTCCATACTAAATCCAAACATGGAGGTTTCGAAGCTGTTTTCATGGGAACCCAATCCTGAAAGCCCGATATTCTAATATTCTCACCACATCCATTTTATTTCCCTAAATCGTGAGATCACAATCACAAAATAAGGCTTTCTTCGTCATAAATTATAGCAACTTGGAGAAAATCTTATTCATAGAAATCCATTAAGGTCAAAATTACATTACGAGTCTTGGGATTAAAAAATTCGAATAGAAAATTATGTTATAGATAAATTGGAAGTTTCAATAGAGATGCACTAATGATACTTTAACAAAAGTTTTATATTTGTAATCTTTTTGAGCATGGTCCATATTTTTTTTTATACAGGTATAATTTAAGATATTAGCTGTCAATTACCCTGTATATAAATTATTTGAATCTCTAACAACATTTTAATTTTATTATTTGATCCACTTTTATTATTGCGTATTTGTCCCTTTTATTTTAGAATGGCACAAAAACCTGCCCTTGCGCTTAACCGCATGGATTATTCGGTGGTGATAATGAATTAGATAAACGATGAATACGTAATAAATATGTACGAATATTATAATACTTGCCAGTACATATAGTTATTTAATTATAAAGTGTTTTTATCAAATATCATGTTATGAATTATTCTTATTATTATGTTATGAAAGAGTAATCATGTAATTGAAGAATATTATATCTACAACCTGGCGTAAATTAAAAAGTTTTTGGGGTATTGCCTTAGATTATATAACCCAGTAAAGAAGGAGAAGAAGGAAGAATGGATAGAATGATTAAAACTAAGATTTTGAGTGTTTTAAATAAGAAATAAAAAGGTACGAAGACATCCATCAAAGAACAAGTCTGTCATGGAAAGGCCTCTTTTGTAGGGAGACATATACCTGTCGTGTTCGGACTTTATACGTGCAAGGGCCCACACTTCCTATCATTTTTACAAGTTTCACATACTTTTTGGTATATAAACTCTAAACATGTCTCAAGTCTAAGTGATATAGGACTTGGTATCTTTTGGAATATATTTTTCCAACAATCCCTTACATATTTCAAAAGATCATTAAGGAAAACATTGTTATAAAACAAAAGAAACTTTGTTGAGTTAATATGTTGAGTACAATGCATCAAGCTTGGTATCTTTTGGATCATGAACCAAACCCTAGACAAATAGGCTTAAACTACAATGCTCTAGTGAAGCAAAGCTTCTATGAACTAAAGACATTTAGCGTATTTTAGAAGCTTTATCTGTCACATCGTGCCCCTACAATTCTTGTCGTTATCGTCGTTTTACGCTAATAGGCCATACGCGTGCCTAGTATTTCTTGAGAGCTCTAGAGATTCTGCCTCAATCTCATGCCAGCGGCCCCACTTGACACTTATACAGGTGACTTCATCAAGTGTATTTATTTTTTCTATACACCACCTATAAAGGCTATGATAGTCATTAAAAGTAATAAACTTAGCCTCTCATCCAATGCTTATTATTACACACACCATATAGGAATAAGGAAAAATGTATAATGTTATAGCAATTAAACATGATTGTTATTACCACATGTGGACCTTCTTCATGGGACCTCTAACCACAAAGGTCGGGTGTCCATCATAGTCAATTTTCTTGTTGGCATACCCCTTGATGTTTTGTAGATAGATTTTTTTATCCAATGCTTTGGTCAGAGGATCAGTCAAATTCACTTATGACCTTACAAAGTCAATGGAAATTATTCCATCTTTCAACAATTGCTTTACCACATCATGTCTTAGATGAATGTGTCTATGATTACCATTGTAGGTTTTGTTTTTAGAACCGGCACAACTAAAAAAACAACTGTTAGCGACGGACGTAATTAGTCGCTAATCAATGGAATTCCCGTCGCTAAAACCATTAGCGACGGCATCGCAGACGGAAAAGGGGACGTCGCTAAAACCCTCGTCGAAAACACCTCAGCGACCACATACACACCGTCGCTAAATTATTGACGGCGTTAGGCCGTCGCTAAATTCGTCTCTGCCCCATAACTCCAGCCGTCGCTAAGTGTTGCCATACAGCGACCTCGAGGCCCCGTCGCTAATAACAGCCAACAGCGACCACGCTCCGCCGTCGCTATAGGTAGTGCGACAGCGACCACCCCATTCCGTCGCTAGTGGTTGCCAGGTAGCGACCACACTGTCCGTCGCTAGTGGTTGCCAGGTAGCGACCACATTGTCCGTCGCTAGTGGTTGCCAGGTAGCGACCACATTGTCCGTCGCTAGTGGTTGCCAGGTAGCGACCACATTGTCCGTCGCTAGTGGTTGCCAGGTAGCGACCACATTGTCCGTCGCTAGTGTTAATAAGTCCGCGACGGACATGAGCCGTCGCTAACGAGAGTTTTTAAATTTTTTTAAAATTGATTCAATATTGACTGGTTTTGTTAATTTAGCTTTAAAAATATCTTAATATTTTGTATTTTGTATTGGCTGATAAAATTTTATAATTAAATTAAAATAATTTTTTTGAAGTAATGAATTATTATTAAAAACAAAATAATATATTAAATTAATTTATGAAATAGGTTGAATTATTAATGATAGGTAGAATAAGGCTTTGTGATTTGAATGTAATTACCAATAAATATTGACATAATAAATAAAGAATGACAAAATAAATACTGAATGAAAATATAACATAACTAAAAATCAAATATACAAATGTGTATAAATAAAAGAACTACAATCAAGGTGGTGGGGGATCCTGGGGTGGTGGTGGGGGCGCCTGGGAAGTGGGGGGAGGTAGCCTCGCCATCAACTGCATCAGTAGCTCCTGCTGCTGAGCAAGTTGCCGACGAGTCTCGGCGTGCTGCTCCTCGGCCCGCTGTCGGTCCGCCTCGGCCTTCTGTCGGTCCGCCTCGTGCCGCTCCAACAGCAACTGCCTCTGACGTCGCTCCTCCTGTAGCTCATCGTTCAGGTTTTGAATTACCTGAACGACCTCAGTCGGAAGACCAGAGGAAGACGAAGAGGAAGGGGTCTTCCCCTTTTTCGCCAGCTGCGTGCCGACGCCACCCAATCCAAACACCCTCCCTTTCTTGTTCACACCGCCAACAGCCTCCATATAGATGGCGTTGTCGTCAGAACAAGATAGGGTGGGAGGAACCTCCCCTTCAGGAGTGGAAGCCACCAGGTCCGCCTCCTTCTCGGCCCTCCTGGCCTGATACGCCTCCTGTAAATTCAAAAACAACAATAGGATTAGTAAGTTGATTTGTAAATTATAAGCATATGTCAGTTAAAAGTAAATACCGCTAGCTCCGTAGTCTTCTGGTTTACCCATGCACCGGCTTTGTTCTTCTTGGTCATTTGCATGACCTCAAACAAAGAAGGCTCCCGGTGCTCCCTCTGCTCCTGTGGTGGACAAAAAACATTGAGATTATTATTTGTAAACATGTAAGACGAATGATAATAGAAATGTTTAACATAAATATACTTACAAATCTTTTCTTGTGCTCGAGGGTTGAAATGCTACCCCCAGTGTAAACCGAGGCTGCAGCATCGGCGGCTCTGTTGGCCCTATTCCGAGCACTCGCCTGCTGGAATGGGACCCCGCCCCACTTCTGGACCATCCCGTCCCAATGGTCCTCCGGGATCCAACGAGGGCGCTCACCCTTGTCCCTCACCTTCCAAAGGGTACTCTTGATGATTTTGGAGGTCTTTGTGGCAAAGACCTTCCTAATCTCATCAATCATACCCTCCGCCCACTGGTAATCACGCTGTAAAATGAATTGAGAAATCAAAATTAATAACAGGTCTATTTTACAAATCAAGTCACAATAAATGAGCTAGGAACTTACCGAGAAGGTGTCAAACCACCTATCTTGCACAACCTTCCCAGCATCTGTCCAAGATATATATGGACCATCCCACTGGGCCTTCAAAACCTTAGTAATCGCTTTGGTAGTGCGACTACTATCAACAAAGCTGTAATGACAACAATTATGTTAGGAGTAAAACAACACACAATCTAGGGAGACACCCAAAATTTCGGCAGAGTCTCCCCTGTAAATGTAACATTTCCAAGTTTACATAGTTACCCTGTTACAAACAGAAGAGTGCCCAGTACAATTCAATCTATACAAGTACTAATTAAAGTAACATCCAATAAACCAACAAGTCTTTCTACTAAAGTTTAATATAAAGTGTCATACAAATAACATAAAAGTATTTGAGGTTTAGTCACTTACTCGTCTCCGGCCGGCACGGGTACCAACATGGGCAGAGGGGATGCCGGAGGTGGGGTCGCCTGATGGCCATGGTCCTCCAAGCCACCAACTCCAGGAGTCTGCTCTGGGGTGGTCAGCTGTGGGGGTGATGGGGTGGTCTGCTGTGGTGGTGGTGATGGAGTGGTCTGCTGTAGTGGTGATGGAGTGGTCCGCTGTGGTGGTGATGGAGTGGTCTCCTGCCCTGGGGTAGGAGTCCCCAGACGGGAAGCCGGGGTCCTGGACCCACCACCCCTACTGAAGGGCAGTCGACGTCCCGTCATCTGTGGATAAAATAATGAACAAAAAAGGTTAGTCTCAGGATATATATAAACCTATGCATATATGTTTAACAACTACATACTCTGTGTCTGTTTCAGTTTCAAATTCCCCCTCAGTTTGAGTGTCACTGTGGTAATCTGTTTGAACAAGTTCATCAGTATCCAAATCAGCCCTAGACCGTTTTGATCGAGAGACAAGGTCTTTGTCAATGTGTTCACCCCCCGTAGTGGCGAGTGTCTCATCCATTATGACTGGATCAATGTTGAACAACAAAGAGGCATCGTTGAGCTCGTGTGGTGCAAGCTGATAAGCGTCATCAACCTCCTCGGAGACATTGTCAGTGATCTGACTTCGGGCCTTGGCCTTGATTACTGCATACCAGTCCCGATGTCCTCCCGGGAAGTCGGTGTAATAAACTTGCTCAGCTTGTTGGGCAAAAATGAAGGGATCAAACCCTTTATATCTACCATTCTTCTTGACCTCAACTAAGCCGTAGTTGTTGTCAACCTTTGTTCCAACACCGATTGTGTTGTCGAACCAATCACATTTGAATAGAACAATATCTCTTCTTAGTCGTCCAGAGAATGAAACTTCAACAATCTCCGTCAGCACTCCATAAAAGTCTTCTTCCAACTGACCGGCGGTGCCTTTAACACAAACCCCGTAGTTATGGGTGCGCATCCCTTCACTCCATTGAAGAATATTAAACTTGTAGCCATTTACGTAGTAAATAGGCCATTTTTTAACAGTCTTCACCGGCCCCCAAGAAAGGGCTTGGAGTAAAGAATCTTCAATATGGTTGTTAGGGTCTTGTATCTATGTACAACATAAGAAGTAGGTGATTGTTACCATATTGACGGGAGTTAGAAGCAAATAGGCTTAAAAACACTTGGAATACGGGTCTTACATGTTGCGCGAACCAACCAACGAACTTGGATGACACCTCACTATGAATTTGGTCATCAGTTAAATCATTTTGCTCAAGTTTTAGCATATCTGTGTATAAGCTATTGAAAGAAACAAATAAGTTTAATATAAAAGCTACGTTAAGAATGTATAATATAACTTCTATGACTTACTCAATAAAGGGTTCCACTTCTGGGCAATTGAGAAGAATGTACAAGTGAGCCGCCTTTCGATCTTTCTCATCAATGTAACATTTTGTGAGCCTGCCCCCCGGGTGACCAGGATAGTTGAAAATCGACGTTTGTTCATCAAACCCTGTGCGGCTGGCTACCCCAAGATTGCGGGGAATTCTACTCATTCTAGTTTCTATCTCCGTTGGAAAATAGAAAGAAGCAAAGGTTGTCATTTCTTCGACTAAGTATGCCTCACAAATTGAAGCTTCAACGCAGGCTTTGTTCGACACTTTATCTTTTAAAGAGCGTAAGAATCTTCAACATCATTAACAAGATGGTGTTAAGTTAGAAAATACTATTATAAGCACGATTTGCAAGTAAATTAAAGAGTTCACCAAGCATTCACCTTTCGAATGGATACATCCAACGATACTGCACTGGGCCACCAACCAAGGCCTCGTACGGTAGATGGATAGGCAAATGCTCCATGGAGTCAAAAAAACTTGGTGGGAAAATCTGCTCCAACTTACAAATCAATACCGGGATAGTTTCTTCCATCTTCACAAGTTTCTCCACACTCAACGAAGTAGCCGTCAACTCCTTAAAGAAGTGACTCAACTCCACTAACGGTTTCCAAATAGGCTTCGGTAAGGCATGAAACGCGTACGGGAGTAGTTGTTGCATAAACACATGGCAATCATGACTTTTCATGCCAAACACCCTGCCCTCCTTCACGTCGACACATCTACTCAAGTTAGAAGCGAATCCGTCAGGCAGGGTCAACCCATTCATCCAAATGCACACAGCAATCTGTTGTGGTCTAGTTAAAGCATATTTTGCATGGGGTTTAAACATTCTTCCACGTCCCGCATCCCTCAACTCCAACTCCTTCCTAGAACACCAAATCGGAAGGTCTAGACGACTCTTCTCGTTGTCCTTTGTTCTCCCTTTGATGTCCATAACAGTGTCAAAAATATTCATGAAAACATTACGTTCAGTGTGCATCACATCAATGTTGTGTCTTAACAACAAGTCTTTCCAATATGGCAAATCCCACAACACACTCTGCTTCACCCAGTGGTGTTCCTTACCGTAACCCGCAAACTCCTTAACACTCTTGTCCCAGATGTAAGGATACTCTTCGACCCTCTGCCAAACCCGTGCACCAGATAGCCTACGGGGTGGAGGTTCATTAACAACCTTGTTCTTCTTAAAAGCGGTTTTGTTCCTCCTAAACGGGTGATCCAACGGTAGAAACTTTCTATGACAGTCAAAGAAACTTGTCTTGCCACTAACAGGGAGTGATTCCCCCCCGGTATGTTCCATGCATACAGGGCAAGCAAGCTTCCCAGACGTGGACCATCCAGAAAGCATACCATAGGCCGGGAAGTCGTTAATAGTCCACATCAAAACAGCACGCATCATAAAGTTGTTCTTCAAAGACACATCGTATGTCATTACCCCGACATCCCATAACTGTGATAACTCTTCAACCAACGGTTGCAAAAACACGTCTATGTTCGCCTTTGGATTTTTGGGTCCTGGAACCAGTATAGATAGAAACATGACCTCCCTCTTCATACACATATCAGGCGGCAGATTGTATGGGGTCAGGATGACTGGCCAACAAGAGTAAGCCCTTCCGTATTGACCGAAAGGGTTAAACCCATCAGTACATAAGCCAAGTCTTACATTTCGCGGCTCGCCAGAAAAGTCCGGATATAGCTCATCCAAACACTTCCATGCTTTCCCGTCGGAAGGATGGCAAAGAAACCCCTCTTGTGTTCGGTTCAGAGCATGCCAACGCATGTGTTTTGCCGTGGACAATGAGGCATACAGGCGTTGAAGACGCGGTGTTATAGGGAAGTACCACATTTTCTTCCTGGCCGTCCGGGTTACCTTCCCTCTCCTTTTAACGGTCTTGTAGCGTTCCTCATTACAATGCAGACATTTTGTGACACCCTCGTCTGCAAACTCATTTCTGAACAGCATACATCCACCAACACAACACTCTATCTTCACACAACCCAGCCCCAAGTTTGCCACTTGTTTCTTAGCACGGTACAGGTTTGCTGGCATTCTGTGATTACTAGGCATGGTGGAACCCATCAGACTGACCATCCTATCAAAACAACCTCCAGAAAGATTATAATCTGCCTTTATGCTTAAAGCAGCTAGGGAGGCGGATAACTCAGTGTGACTGTTGCACCCGTCCCACAATGGAGTCTGAGCCGCCGCCAACAAATCATAAAATCTCTTCACCTCCGGATTAGGATCCTCCTCTACATTGTCAGAGTCCCCATGACCTGCTTGGTCATTATGTTCCAGCATACGCCCGGTGGAGGGTCCAACATGATCCATCACCATTTGTTCTATGTTGTTGTACGTATCCCTGTTTCCTCCAACCTCGTAGTAAGACTGTTGCACGGTTACGTCTGACGGTCTACGCGGTAACTGCTCACCATGGTTGTACCAGCAGTGGTATGTTTCCATGAACCCTTTCTCTGTTAGGTGGCACATGACATCATCCGCATATTCAAAACTCATGCATTTGCACCTTGAGCACGGGCAACGAATCTTCTGAGTCACTTCAAATCCAGGCGTGTTTGCCGTAGCGAACGGAATGAACTCCAAAAGCCCCATCATAAAGTCCTCAGTCACTCGCCGATTGCCATCTAGTCGGTTGTACATCCATCGCCGATTTGCCGGTACCTCCATTTACAATATCTAACAAGCACGATTTCTGTTATGTTACACGTTTAAATTTTTATTTAACTATCGGTTGTGAATCACTCTATCTCTTTGATGTTGCAAATTGGTGGGGCCCTATCCCATTCGGGATGAATATGCAACCATCCGTAACCCATCCCATAATTATATGTGGTCTATCTTGAGTTGAACGAATGTTCATTTGAAATTTCGGCAGCATTTCGCATTGGTCCCCGAGTACACAGAGATACGTACGGTATGAAACACCACACGCAGACATGCACCCTGGGAACAATACGAAACACCATAACTGAAATTTCAAATGAACATTCATTCAACTTCTCAAGATAGACCACATACAACATTGATGGGTTACGCCCTACAGGTTACAAATTCATACCAAACTGTCCAACCGGGACAATTCAAGATCCAACACAACACGGTACATCAACCGGTTGTTTTGAAACTTGAACGGGAATCTAATGGGTACACACACGACTAAACCCTACATTATTAAAGTTGAGTTTCATTTTTTAAGTTCCCTAAGCAAGGGAGTCTGCCGAAATTTTGGCAGAGTCTCCCCTGTAAACTAGACATTTCCCAAATTTACAAACGGCCTGTTACATATAGAAAACTTCCCAGTATAGATAAATAAACATATGATACGCATTATATATGATATTCAGAGTTATGAACACCAAATCATGTTAACAAACAACATTACACATGCATCGTAAATCATGTTATCAGCACACAAAACCAATGCCTAATGAGCTCTGCTCTCCACTAACAAACAACATTACACATGCATGTTTATCATGTTATCAGCACACAAAACCATCGCCTAATGAGCTCTGCTCTCCACTAACAAACAACATTACACATGCATAAAACACATTATAAACACATCAAAACCAGTTCCTAATGAGCTTTGCTCTCTACTAACAAACAACAATTGACATGCATACATATATCGAGAAAGTCAGCGTTAGGGATTACCTAGGGAAAAAAGTGGGCGATAAATACGGAGCTGAAGAGAGACGATCAGAGATCACGCGTGATGTGTGTTACTCTGCATGACAAACCAAGAATTAGTTAGACAGTTACAAGTAGCAAGGAAACTAAACAAAGAGAGACACGCAAAGCAAATTATAGATTACACAGCAACGACTTCAGACCGGTGATCTACACACTTGGGATCCACGTCAGAATGAGTCCATGAGAGACACAACAGAGACTACATTTGCATTATTAAACATTCTAAAGGTTGTTTGTAAAGACTCTTCTTAGATGAGTTAATTTATAAAGACTCTTCTTAGATGAGCTAATTAGAAAGAGGACCAAGTTGTTTCAGGTCAAATGCACCATTCAGTTTGTTAACGAGGTACTGAACTAGAGATGGGCTGCTGCCAGTGATGATGACGCTGTCTACATAAACCAGTAGGTAATCTACCTAAGATACACAGTTATATACAAAGAGAGATGAGTCACAGATGGTGGCTTTATCCCCAAGGGAGATCTGAGTGAACTGTAAGCATTCAAACCAAGCTCTTGGGGCCTGTTTAAGTTCATATATTACCTTATGCAACCTGTACATAAGCTACATATATTACCTTATGACCATAGGATGAATGTTGGTTGTTTGTGATGTTGAGGGTGTTGGTTGGTTGTGTAGAGGGAGCTACAGAATTAAGGGGAAAACCAGTGGGAACTGAGACTCATTGGTGAAAGGTACAGAGGGAGATGATGTGGAAGTAGAGGAGCTAGTTACAGGGCGAAAATAATACAGTTGGATGCAGTGGGTGTAACAGGAATGGGATAAGGAAGTGGTGAATTTAGGATAGGGAAAGCGAGCCTCATTGAATAACACATCCTTTGAGATATATAACCTACGATAGGAAAATAACTTCTGCTAATGCCACATCATATATTGTGACAAAGGGTTATATAGCTCCAGAGTATCTCGAGGAAGGAATGGTCACAACCAAAATGGATGTTTATGCATTCGGAGTGGTGCTGTTGGAACTGATCACAAGTAAAGATTCTATGATCGTACAAGATGGAAGACAAGTAATGCTTCAGGCTATCGAAGTAAATCTTGTTGGAAAAGAGATTGAAGCAAAGGAAGTGAGTTTGTTTGTTGATCCTAGCCTAACTGGAAACAATGAGAAAGTGTGTGCCCTGCAGATAGTTAAACTAAGTCTAGCCTGCTTGAGCCAAGAACCAGCAGAAAGAGCCAACATGGTAGAGATAGTCTCTGTCTTGGAGTTGGACAAGAGAGAGAACAATCATTTGCCCGAGGGGAATAAGGATTCTAAACTCGTCTTGGAGTTGGACAAGAGGATTAGGGACAATGATGGAGGATCTGGGACTCAATTGGCTCAAAAGTTTCCCACCTCAGAACATAGAAAGGATGAGGGGACTGTTAGGCTGGTTGCTAAAGGTAGCGGCACTTGGCCTGATGGTAAGGAAAGACTTCAGGACAGGGGTATTTATTCTAAGAAGATTGATGGGAGAGGAATCTGGGCTGAGGTCCGGCCGATTGGAAATGCTATAGTTCAGAGTCATGAAACATTTGAGCATGAAATTAAGGGTTTGTTCTTTCAATTCTTATACCTCACAAAAGTCTTTTACTCAGTACAAGATTAAATGAATCATACCACATTCAATCTCAAAACCAATGTAACTTCAATGCAACTTCCAGAAAATGAATTTAGCCATGAAACATTTCTAATTTTCAAACTCTCAATAGGCACGTATTGCGTGGATATGATATGGGCTTGTGCAATGGGTGGGTACTAAATAAAAGCCACCAAAGGTGAGTTTATGGCATTTGAATGAAAGCGTTAGAACACGGACTTAGGATGGAAACCACAATTTACAGGTTTCAACAATAAGCGTCATCATGAATTACATGGATCGGTATAATTCAAATAAAATGTTATTTTGGTTCAAAAACTCATAAACATGGGTGAAAATAACAAATAAAACATGGTGTTAATATAATTTCTCTTAAATATCCTTCATTTAGTAGGTCCAAGTTTGATTCAAACATTTTACCAACTCTATTAATATATTATTATCCTCTAATCATACAATTAAATTATTTGATAAAATTAAAAAATAACAATCAATTTTTAACTTTACTTTGACTTTCACCTAAAACTAATAACTTTAAACTTTAGTATTCAATCTTTGTAAACTAATTTGACAACTATTTCACAACTTCATTCTTCAACACTTTATAACAAGAGCATAAAAATTAAAATAAAAGTTTAAAATGTTCTAAAATATTTAAAGGCAAAGGCCTTAAGCCTGTATATATCATCAGTGAGTTTACAAAATTAAAACAAAACAAAACTTGATGGCTTTCTTGATAAACTCAAAAGTTGGATTAATAAGAAAAATAAAATCTGTTATTTTCGATAATATACTAGAAAACAAAAAGCCCAAAACCTCAACAAGATTTTCCAATGTAGAACACACCAAATCAAAACTTATATCAACATTGCTTCTAATTCTAAATATTCTGACCAAAACATCCCAATGCAAATCCAATATGAACAATTTTAATCAAGGAAGGTGACTTTGAGCATTGCACCTTCTAAATTATGCATTACATTTTATTTCTTTTACTGTTTCAGTAGTTAATCTTCATTTTTGTTCTAGTTCTCTGCCCAGTATTCTGGCACTTTATAAACTTGTAAAGAAATACCACTTTAATGAAACATGTTTACTTAATAGTAACTCAACAATACATTTCTTTGCTAAATATCCAATCTGTGAGACTCGAATTATTTTTGAACTTTAGCTTGTATCAGCCAGAGAAACATCAAAATCTGAAAAACAAGCCAAGTTCTTATACTAAACTGCTAAACAAATATGGTAACATAAAACTGTTTTTGGGCAATTGACAAACATTATTGTGATTGTTTAGTATCCAATTAACACATCATTAAAAATATCTACATACTCTATTTAATCAACAAATAAAAAATTTATCTTTTATCCATCCCAATTGAAAGACTACATTTTAAAAATTAAACAAGAGCAGAAATGATTTACCAATACTAAACTTATGGTTATTAACTACAGAATTTTAATGCATAATATGCTAACTTTCCGTGAGGTAAATCATAAAACAAGTAATTTAAGCTAATAATGACAAATATGCTAACTTTGCAGAGTGGTGAGTGGAAGAATCAACAATTCAACGAGTACAATTTTAGACAGCATAAAGAGTTAATTCTATCATTTCCTATCCAACATCAGAAACAAGATAACTACAACTCTAACATTGGACCAGCAATAACACCACAGTAACTTCAATTGAGATATTCTGAACACAGAAGAACAATGACAAACATCATCAGCAATAACACCACAGCAATAACACCATCAGCAAACCCGAAACACCCTCTCTCACCCATGCACCTTGATGCCTAACCCAACCACAGCAACCCCTAACGCCCTAAGCCCATCACCAACCACCCTAAACCACCCATACCTCTCCCCACATCCACTAGTCACCACCTGAAACCCCCTCCCCACAGCCTCACCAACCTTAAACCGATTAACCCTTCCCTATACCTAAACCCACCACCCTCCCCACACATACCACCTTCCACCCACCTCCCAACCCGAAACCCCTCAACACCCACCCGAAACCCGAAACACTCTCCCCACGGCCTAACCAACCCCAACCCATAACCCCTCTCCACACCCACCACCCGTAACCTAACCCAAACATCCCTCCCGTAACCCCCTTCCTCACCCACCTCACCCAGATACCAAAAATAAAGGCCAGAAACCCACAAAACTAGAGATGGAGGGAAGGGTAGTGGAACGTTACCTGCGATGGAGGGAAGGGAGCCTCAAGTAGTCTTCTTCCAACGGAGGTTCCAACAGAGGTTCAGAAAGGGCGGGAGACGGTGGTTCGGACCTTCGGACGGGGGACTCAGACACGACGAGGGATACGGAGGGAGGGGGAGATTGTCGGCGTCTGAGGGAGGGAGACAGATGAGGGAGGGAGGGAACTTTCGGTTAGGGCGAATGACAAGGAAAGGAATTGCTGTCGAGATAGATTAAAAGATTAGCGACGGGGGTATGAACCGTCGCTAACAACGTCACTACAATTAAAACCCTTAGCGACGCCTAAGTCTTCCGTCACTAATCCCCTGATATTAGCGACGGTGTCAGATGACTGTCGCTACATTCCCCTCTTTAAAATAAAATAATGGAGGGAAGGCCAAAACAGTAGCGACGACTAAGACCTCCGTCACAAAATTCTCAGAATACTGGCGACGGCGAGGTTAGACCGTCGAAACATTAGCGACGGAAAGACTAATCCGTCACTAATACCCAGTACACTACCGACGACTAACTACTCCCGTCACAAGTACAAAACATAGCGACGCTAAAACGCCGTCGCTATAGTTGGAGGTAAATACAGTGACGGCTCGTGCCGTCGCTAAGATTTGGCGCCATCAAAAATCATGGAGGGAAACCAAAAAAGGGAGGAGCTGAAATTGTAGCGACCGTACTAGCGACGGTATTTGCAAATTTTTAGCGACGGGTTCGTTGTTGGGTCGCTAATATAGTCGCTAACAATTTTTTTGTACCTTTTCGCATGAGGGGTCGCTAAATCGGTCGCTGAATAGCGACGGGATTTGGTGGTCGCTAACTTGAGGTAGCTGTTTAGGGTTTTTTTAGTAGTGCGGGTATCACCAATTAAGAATCACAATGCAACGATACAGAAGGTGTTAGTTTCATTCTTAAAGGAATAAATGTTAAGAATCTTAAACATTCACCTTCATTCCCAACTAACTTCAAAGTAATGAACTCTGATTCTATAGTGGATTTTGCAATAATTGTTTGCTTGGCTGATCTCTAGGTTCCTGCACCACCTTAAAGGATAAATACATAACCACTAGATTTGATCTCATCTGAATTAGAGATGCAATTTGCATCACTGTATCTTTCCAACACAGCGGGATATCCATTAAATATTTTAGATTTAGTTTATATCCTTTTCATATTTCATAAGGTCTTATTCTTGTTTTCTTATACAAAATCCTATTTTGTAAATGACATGCAAATAGTAAGGCATCACCCCATAAATTATCAAGTGTAGAAGAACTAATAAGTAAAACATGTATAATTTCCTTTAACATTTTATTTTTTCCTTTTTGCTATTCCTTTAGATTCTAGTGAATAAATGGAGGTTACTTCTTGAATTATGCTTTCACAAAACTCATTAAAGGAAAAATATTCATTTCCTCTGTCAGATTTAACCTTTGTGATCTTTCTCTGATTAATTTTCTACTTCAGCTTTATAAATTAGAAACATATCAAAGGCCTCATCCTTATTCCTAATTAGATATAATTTAATATATCTAGAGTAATCATTTATGAATGTTACATAATCCCTATAATTGTTTGTTTTAAATCTCTTAAATTTTCTTTAGATTAAGGAGTTTAGTTTAACATTTTTGTACAGAAACATAAGATTTTTTAGTTATTTTGAATTCTATACATATCACATTTATTTAAGCATGTTGTATTAATGCCAAATGCAAGGACCATCGATCCCCCAGATCTGAATCCTGATGTAAGTAACAATTAATTAAAACAATAGAAATACAAGTATCTTTTTCGTGTTTCAAAATCTGAAACATATAACCTCACATCAAGAGTCGAATCACGGAAAACCAACGACCTAAGTTTATAGAATTAGAAAATGGATTGAGAAATAATCGCCCCAATATGTATACAAAAACAATCACGTTTACAGCAAAAGAAGAATGTGTATACAGGGCATACACCTAGTCCCATATATAAAGATATGAGAAAAGGCCCAAAAATGAGGAAAGGAATGAGGAAAACTAATTTCAGGTGGCCTCGCTTAAGCAAGGAATCTCTCGCTTGAGCGAGTGTAAGCTCGCTTGAGCAAGCAGGGCTAAAGTATTAGACCTCCACATTTGCGTGAGCGACACAACCCCCGCTTGAGTGAAAAACCTCTAGAACCAATTTATAACACCCTCGCTCAAGCAAGGCATTAATCACTTGAGCGAAAAGTAAACAAAATCAAAATTACATTTTCTCACTTGAGTGAGACATCTCTCACTTGAGAAAAAAAGAGACAAAATCAAATTCACACATACTCGCTTGGGCGAGCACTAAATTGCCTAGGCGAGAATTTCACAGAATCTATTTTCCCTATTTTCGCTTGAGCGAGATCCCACTCGCTTGGGTGAAAATAAATAGAGTCATTACTCTGACTCTTGCTTGAGCGAGATCACGCTCGCTTGGGCGAGAATGAGCCAGAAAGCACAATGCTGATACAGAACATTCTCGCTTGAGCGAGATTGATAGGAAATGGCTTTTAACATGTGTAAATCAAATTACATGGCATACAAAAATGTATTATGCAAGGATTTGATCTAAACTATCAATAGGTACACATTTATACACATAATCATGACTTGCTCCAACAAGTTGTATTTATATGTTGATGTAGGTTTTGATAATGAGACAACAAATGAAGAGACAAGATCAAACATATATAATTATGGACGAAATAATTATGTTTGATGATGGAAAATTGTTGAATTCCAAAGAAATGATTCAAGGCATTTATAGAGGTCTAAAACAAGTGAAATACAATCATCAAAGTGCCTAAGGATCAAAGGATTGAAGCCATGATTGAAAAAATATCAAAAAGGGTGAAACAAAGTGCCAGAATTCATGCAACAGATGCATGAATCGATTCATACAGCAATGCACAACCATATGAATCGATTCATACGGTTTAACATACCCAGGATGTGAATTTTTGATGCATGAATCGATTCACCATCACCCTGAATCGATTCACACGGTTTGAAATGCCCAGGAAGTGATTTTTGAGTGAATGAATCGATTCACCCCTGGCCTGAATCAATTCATACGTCTGGACAATGGAAAAATTGCATAAAAATCACGCATGAATCTATTCATTTCAATTCTGATGCAAAATTACAATAAATGAATTTATTCATTTGGGAAATGAATCAATTCATTTAGTTCAAATGGCTCTGGAACATGAAATTCAAAATGTGCCAACCTTGCATCGCATTATCAACGTACTACGAATTAACAATTGCATGGTCCATCACTCACTAAGGAAACAGACGCTCCCTTGCTCCACAATGTCAAGTTGCACTGTTGCTACCCAATTTTATCCGGGCCTATTTAAAATTTTTAATAAATAATAAAAATACCAAAAAATAGAAAATTCTTTTTAGAAAAAAGTGAACCTATGGGCTTGTTTGAATTTTAAATTATTGATCCGGGTTTTGACTTTTAAATTTTAAATCCTTATCAAGACCATAAATTATTGAACTCCTAGACTTTGAAATTTGAATTTCATAAGGGATAAGATTTTAGAAGATTAGAGAAAGAAAGAGATAAAGCTTTTTAAATAAATGAGTATATTATAAAATGTGGTAAGTTTTTAAAAAAAATCAAATTTTATATATTAAGCTAATCCTATTATCTATATGTTATGAGATAATGATAAGAGGATAAGATGGAGATTTTAAGGTATGAGATAAAGTTTCTTTTGAAGAGATAGAGTTTTTAAATATTATAAGATGAGATAGAGCTTTTAGCTTCAGATAATTATATCAATTAAGCTAACTTTGTTTATTAATATATAAGCTACGAGATAATAAAAAAGAATATATATTATAATAGATAAAGGGAAATGGATTTCATGTTATATAATAGAATAATAAAATGATTCACTAGCAAGGAGATAAAGAAAATCAATTTTTTGTTAAATAATAATATATAGAAGATTGAATGGAGATATATAAGGCACGTTGCAGAGGAAAAATGGGATTCACGTAAAAGAGATAAGGAAACAATGAATTTTATATTATAAAATCAAAAAGGAATCAGATTTATATATTATAAGCCAAAAAAAAAGGATTAAAGATAGGAACATGAATCAGGGGGAGGAGTTTAGGTAACTAAATTAATAATATATATATATATATATATTCACGCTGGAGGGATCAGAAAACGGGGAGGAGAGAAGGAGACAGCAGCATTAGAAATATATATTGGAGGATTGACACGCAACAGAGAGAGAACAAAAGCAATTATAGCATTCACGCACACACCTGGGGCACATTCACGCAAATTGAACTTTGCCATTAACGCAGAAAATTTGAACACTCCAGGTATCTCTTTCTTTTCTCTTTAATTTTCTTGTTGCGATTATACGAAATCTTAGTCCTTAAAGGTTTAAATTATGAAATCTCTTTTCCTTTAGGAATATTCTAATAATTAGTATCACTAAACACCTGTTTGCTAAAACTAATATTGGTATATGCCTAAAATTAAAATCTCTATGTTAGGGTTAATTTAGGCAAGACGTCCCATTAACCTATGTTTAATTTCTAGATCTAGTGATGCTAATAGGTAACAAAAATTAATATATTCACATCAAGATCAATTTGGATGAGACATTCTTTTGGTCTAAGTTTTTAAATAAAATAAATTTTAATAGTCTCAAAATTAACGTAGACCTTAAAAAATATTTTCATAACAAATTTAGGGACTTTATAGATTTTTTGGGCGAGACGTCCTGTCAATCTATGTAAAATTTCCTAAAATAATTTAGACCATAAAACACTTTAATAATATCTATAATATAATAAAACCAAAATATCTTTATAGATTCTTTGGACGAGACGTCCTGTTAATCTAGGTCTTCAAATAAACTTTTCATTCTCAAATTAACCTAGACTGTTAAGTATTCCTTTTAAAAAATATAATAAAATCAATAAAACCTAAGGCTTCTTTTTAAAAAAAATATAACTTACTTCGCATTTTTTTTAAAATAACCCAAAGAACTACGTAACCCTGATTTCCCCTAACGCTTGGGGAATACGTAGGAGCGGGAACAATTATTCCTGTCGGGCCCAAATTTTAAAAAATATATATCCCGTTTACTAGTAAGAATAAAATCATCATGCTTTTAACGATAACTCGATTAATTTGGATGAGACGTCCTATTAATCGTAAAGTTTATAATTTTAAAAATCATTAAATTAACAACAAATCCATGAGGCATCTCTAAGAGGTTTAAATTATAAATTAGTAGGATTATTCAAACTTAAACGATTTAGGGTAACCATTTAAAACAGACAGTGTGGGGTGCTAATACCTTCCCCACCTGTAATTAGACTCCTGAACTTAAAATCTTAATTTAGGACTAGTACCTTCACGTTAGGTTTTTTCTGATGTTTTACCTTAAAAACATTAGTGGCGACTCCACGGTTTCTGGAGGAAACTCGGGAAACCTAATTTTCTTTTTACGGTCGGCCTCCCGCCGCGATTTAGGTCGCGACAGATGGCGACTCCACTGGGGACCTTAGAGAGTCAAGCCCGTTTAATTTGTTTAAGTATATTAGAATTATCCTACATGATTTCTTGCCTATGTTTATGCCATGTGTTTTGTTGATATATGTTATTATCGAACCTTAGGGTAGAAGATGTTATATTTTGTATTATTGAACCTTATGGTAGATTTTTTTTTTATATATTTTTCTATGTTTGTTTCTTGTGAAGGAAGGGTAAATTACATGTATGTATGCCCCTCACACACTACACATACACTTGTTCACACACTTTCTGAGTGGGACCCTACACCCAAGGGTCTGAATAAACCATTAAGTTTAGGGAAGGTTGTGTAGCGGTGTCATTTGGGACATTCGTCTTCGTCTGACATCGTGAGAGTCTCAGCTAGAGTGTGACTTTCTCATGGTGCGCACACCTGGTAGATTTCCTATCGTTGTGGTCTACATTATAGGTAGAGTCTTAGCTCTAGTGGCCTTTAGTGATTTAAAATAGCCACCTAATGTGAGAGAACACTATTAGAGGAGCCTTAGAACCCATAGGAGGCCTTCAGACAAACCCTGTACAGGGAACACAAGGGGCAATGGTATTTTAGCGTCTATTTTTTTTCTAAATTAAAAGACTCCTTTTCCAATAAACATTTTCTTAAAAAAAAGCCCAATAATTTGACATGAGGCAAATAGTTCAAGCCCGTTCAATTTCGTGCTTTAAATTATAGGCCTTTTGGATCATAAGTTTTTATGCAAAGTTTTCCAAAAAGTGGATGTCTGTAATTTATTCACGCAAAAAAAAAATATTTTTAAGAAATAATGATAACAAGCCCATAAGTTGATTTTTTTTCCTCTTCCAGAAAGTAATCGGAACTTGGCGAGTATCCAACAAAAATGGAAACTAATGTGGATTTAGATGAATGTGGGGCCAACAAGACCGAATTGAGGAAGTTACTACATGTCAAGGTTTGGAAAATTGACACTGCTAGCCTGTAGGTTTTAGGAAAGAAGCTGAATCTGACCTAAAGGATGACCTTCTCAAGGAAATATAGGAGGATCCTAAAGCTTTTGGAAGTTGAAGTACAGGTCAAAGCACTCACTACTTTAGCCCAATTTTACGACCCGCCTCTTCGATGCTTCACATTTCGAGACTTCCAGTTAGCGCCATCAGTGGAAGAGTTCGAGCAGATTTTTGGCTTACCATTAGAGGGGCAGGTACCTTACAGACGGCTTGGGCAGTATGCTAACGTCACCTCCCTTTCTTCAATACTGAAGATTAGTCCGACCGAGCTAGAAGAAGCGCGGCTATGCAGGAATCAGATACCAGGGTTTACCAGGGCATATTTGGAAAAACACATGAACAGTTTGGCTGAAAATAAAGATTGGGAAACTTTCATGGATACCTTAGCACTTACCCTTTATGGTATCATCTTGTTTCCTCGAATCGAGAATTATGTAGACTACGATGCTATAGATGTTTTCCTGGCCCGTAAACTTCATCGTGAAAATCCTATTACTGCACTTTTGGCGGATGTTTACTGTACCATGGACTATTGCCATACTCAAGGGGGAAAAGAATCCTTTGTTGCTCACCTGCTTTGTATGTGTGGCTTACATCACATGTCTTCAGCCAAATGGGCAAGGTTGAATGCCCTATATCAAACCTAAAGTGGTGCCAGTTGACTGTGAAGAGCGGGCGTGAATGGGCCAGCCATCTTATTGGGCTCACTACTGAAAAGGTAAGATGGTATCCGCAATGGCTAAAGGTTGACACCATCATTCACCATTGTGGAAGTTATCTGAATGTCCCGCTCATAGGCACTCGCGGATGCATCAATTATAATCCAGTCATAGCCAAGCGCCAATTGACTTACCCTTTGCTCGGACCGCCAAGTAAAGAGTCATTGACCCCCTTTGTCCTCTACTGCACAAACGGGGAATACGCTTCTACCCTCAAGCATATAAGGGGTGCCTGGCAGAAAGTTAGCAAGAAAGGGAAAGAGTTAGGTGTCAGAAGTCATGGTATTAAAGAAGAATACTATCAGTGGATCCTAAATCGGGTCTCTATCGTCAAGCTGCCATTCAGGACATTCGATCCCCCTCCGAGGTATGAGTCATCTACTGGACCCCCTTTTGAAGATGAAAGGGCTAGAGAAATAGAGGAGCTGAAAGCCAAGAACAAGAAGTTAGAAGATGACTTGACAAAAGCCTATCAAGATTGTGCTCTTTTGAAGAGGGAAAATCATGAAAAAGAACAAGCCTATGAGGACATTAGTAGAAAGCGAAAGGCCAAAATGATTCATAGGCAGAAGTTAGATCAATGCCTCCGAGCAGCTAACTGCCAGCTAAAAGCCAAGAATGAAGAAAGAGATGTTATTCTTGCAGACAAACAACTATTGAAACAGATGATGGAGAGAGCAAGAGAAAATGAACAGAAAGCCATGGCAGAAAAAGATTTTCTGCAATCTCAAATCATTATCATGGAGCAACAAATCAAAGATATGACAGAAACGTCTCGACAAGAAATAAATGATGAGAAATGGCGTGCATACGAGATAGAGAACAAATGTCAGGAGATGATAGTCTATTAGAGCCGAAGTAGTAAATCAGGATGAAATCATTCACTCATGGATGCGCCGCTTCCACCAGCTAGCGTATCTGGCAAATGGAACTTTGGAAGACATCCCACAGCTGCTGAGAAAGGCCGATGGAATGACAAATCCCCTCACTACCCCCAAGGAGATTGTAGTTTTCCTAGAATATCGTAAAAATCGGCTTAATGAAATGAAGGCTGTGATTGCCCGAGCTAGGAGAGACTGATTATTTCTGCTGGATATAATGACTGCTTTTATTAAAGTAATAAAATGATTGCTTCACGTCCACAATGATACCATATTAGTTTCCACGTTGCTTAACTTAGTACTTTTGAACGAGACGTTCTGAGGAACGATAAAAGGATGCTAGCCAAGGCTCATGATCGCTTCAATCATTTTTATTTTTATTTTTATTTTTATTTATTTATTTATTTATTTATTTATTTATTTATTTATTTGGTGTCTTTCTTTTCCTTTTTTTTTCACTGATACATTTTTTTATTTAAAAAAACAAGAAAGAAAGAAAGAAAGAAATCACGGGGAGACATCTTTATAGAACCCGGCTTCAGACAAGACTCATGGCTGAAACGGATAACGAGACTGAGAACTTAAGGAATGAGGTCAACTATTTAAGGGAGCAGATAACTGAGTTGACCAAGCTTCTAGAAAAAAGGTCACAGAGGAGGGCCCATCCTCAAACAGCGAGCGTCAACCAACTTCTCCGGTGTACCCTCCTGGTTTTGCTCTTGGCCAGGATACGCCACCTGCTAACGATATTGGAAACCAGGGCAAAACTGCTGAACCCCGCACCATGCAACCACCATTTTATGGCATGCCATATGGATGCATGCCTCCTCAAACCTTCACTGATCAAGATGGTAACCTCATACCCTTTCCGTTGTATGGTTTACCACCTGGTTATTTTCCTCCTGTAATCTCGGGTCCATAAGATGGGAATGTAGTACCCCCGTTAAACCCACAGGCTCAGAATCGAGTCCTGAGCCCACAGACCTCTAAGCTTCGAAACACTCAGTCACCCACAATTCAGGCAACTACACCTATTCCAAATCCACAAGGGGCGACACAGTTAAATTTGGCATATCAAACACAACAATTCCCTCACCTCCAATCACAACATAATTATCCTTATGGGTATATGATGCCTCGCCCTGTCGTCGTGCAAACCACCAATTCTGCTATTACAAATGCTGAGCCTAAGGGAAAGGTGGAGATTCTCGAAGAACGCCTTCGTGTTATGGAAGGTGTGGGAGGTTTTGGCCCAACAGACACATCTGAACTTTGCCTGGTTCTAGATATGGTGATACCCCCCAAATTTAAAATGCCCGAATTTGACAAATATCAGGGTATGTCTTGTCCTCGGAATCATCTGACCATGTATTGTTGAAAGATGGCTTCCCATGCCCTCGATGATAAACTGCTTATTCACTGTTTCCAAGATAGTTTGGCAGGAGCTGCCCTGACTTGGTACATGCATCTAGAACGTGCTCGCATACACTGCTGGAGAGACCTAGCTGATGCCTTTTTGAAACAATACAACTACAACCTAGACATGGCACCAGACAGGATGCAATTATAAAATATGACTAAGAAAGATAATGAGTCTTTCAAAGAGTATGCCCAGCGTTGGCGAGAAGTGGCTGCACAAGTGGACCCCCCACTGCTAGAGAAGGAGGTTGTGGCAATGTTCATCGATACGCTCCAAGCTCCTTTTTATGATAGAATGATTGGGAGTGTATCATCAAATTTCTCTGACATCGTTACCATTAGAGAAAGAGTGGAAAGTGGGGTAAGGACAGGGAAAATTGCCCAAACTGCATCAGGGGAACCTTCCATACATATGTAAACTGGAAAAAGAAAGGAAGGTGGGGCTAATGCTGTCACCTATGATTTAAGGAACTTTCCTCAAAGATCACACCACCCTACATCTCTTCCCCAGAATAACCCCTACAAATTCACGTTATATCCTCAAGTAGCTGCTACTACCAATAACCATTCTCCGCCTTCCCCTCAACCACCTCGTTATCATTCATCCATACCACCACACAATCATCATCACATGCCAGTACAACCACCACAACAATGGACTCGACCCCCAAACCCTAATCAGAAGAGGACGAACAATGATCGCAACCATGTTCAGTTTGACCCTATCCCTATGAGTTACACTGAACTATTGCCGCACCTTATCCAGAACTCCCTTGTGGTGCCTTGTCCTTCCACAATTCTTGGACCACCTTATCCCAAAGGATGTGATCCGAATGCTCAATGTGACTATCATGCCGGGGCACCAGGGCACTCAACAGAAAACTATTTGGCCTTGAAACGTAAAGTGCAAGACTTGATTAAAGCCAAGTGGCTTAATTTCCGGGAAGGAAATCCGAATGTGGCTACAAATCCCTTGCCTAACCATGAGGACTCTGGGGTTAATGTTGTGGAAGAAGATCAAGTAGCTATTATTGAAGACAATTCCTGTGATAATGCAAGCTTTGTGTGCCCCCTGTTCACCGGGTACTTAATTTTGTAATTGAGAGGCTGTTGACTCCCTACGATTTTAATTTTTGATTCAAAATAATTTTAATTGCCTTAATAACTCAATATTCTCATTGCTATGCCCAAGGCTTTGGGGTCTTTTCTTTTTGTAATAAGGGCGAAGCATGTTTTATCATTTTTTCTGTTAATAAATGCGTATTTGAATTTGGATACCTCTTTCTTTGCACCTTTTTACCATTCCCCTTCCCTTTATCCCTCATTCGACCATCCATCCAAATACAGAGCCAAAAATGATCCACTTGAAGATAGTAAGGTCACGATCCCATTTCACGACTTTGAGTATTCAGTTGATTGCACTCACAAAGAGGGTAAGGAAGACTATGGTCCCTCGCCCAAATTAACCAGGGAATAAAAGGCTAGAGAAATTCAGCCCTATCAAAAGGTAATCAAGATCATCAAGATAAAAAGGTCAAGATTGACATTTTCCTGAGTCAAGAACAATAGTGGAAATTGATTAAGTTATTGATATCCTTTGTTTAAAAACGTGGGGCAATTTATCAGAGGGCAATGGTAACCCTGTTTCATGACATGATGAAAAGAGGCATATCTATCATTTAAGGAAGCTTTGGTATTGACCAACATGGATGGAGATGACTTTTCGATGCCCATAAATACAGACGTAATCAAGAGATGCTTTGCCAAAAAAAAATCAAACAAACAAACAAAAACAACAAAAAAATCAAGGTTAGCATCTTATGCACATACCAACTGGGGCAAGCTGATGCTCTCGCATTACCATATTGGGACATATCCAGATCACCAAGTAAGTCGTCACCTTTCTATATGGGGAATGGATGTCATCAAGCCAAGAACGCAACAAAAAAAAATAATATTTCATCCCCGTTGCAATCAACCTTAAGGGGATGTAGCTACTCCCTATGCTAATGTAACCAAGGAAATGGTTTACCATGCTGAGAAACAAAAGTACCAAGGAGATCATTCAAAGGTCAAAAAAAAAGAGAAAGAAAAAACAAATGAAAAATCAAGAAAAAGAAAAAAGAGCAAAAACAAAAGCAAAAGAAAGAGACTCGGAATGGTCCTTTTATTAAGGCAAGAAAAAGAGGCTCATCTCATTTCCTTCGGTACAGGGCGTTGGGGTAAAGTTGCCTATTTGAAGTGATATCTGTCCCCAAAAGGATGAAAGTAAATCAAAGGAGGCCAAGTGGGTTCGGTTTCAGTATAATCAACTTAAACCTTTTATTGTGAAAGATACAACCTTGATTTTAAAAAAAATGTCAAAAAGAAAGAAAAGCTCGCTAGGCTGAAAACCTGAAAAGGCGGTCTAGGCAAAAATTAGAGCGACCCGGTGAGTCAAAAACCTAAAAAGGCGGCTTAAGCAAAAATTAGGGTCAAGATATTGGCAAAGCAACTAAAATTTTTTGTACGAGCAGAATAAGATCCAACTGGGGCACAAGGACTATAGTTGAATTACTTTCTCGGAAGCAAAATCAAAGGATAAACTCGTCGCCGTGATACGGGATCAAGATTCTTGCTGTTCTCAGGGATTCACTGGAGGATCTACAAACCCCATTACATCCCTCATTACCAAACTCTTTAACCACATTTGTTTCTTTTTTGCATTTGATTTCCCCTTGTCTTTTCCGGTACTTGATCAACCTACATAAAGGTGCTACCTTTTCAATATGCATTTATACATGAGCTTCATTAATATGACAAAACATGTGTTTTAACAAAATAAAACAAGCAATGACAATTATTTTCATAAAAAGAGAAAAGGAAAGTCATGGGAGTGAGAGGCTTCTGTTATTTGTTAGCACCTCAGACAAGCATCACAAGGACCGCGTTGAATACATGCTCAGAAGAGAAAATCACCGCGTTCATCCATTTCACCCATGAGTCTAAACCTAAAATCTATAAAGATTGCAGTTCTAAAGGTTTCTCCCTGGATTTAAAACTTCATTTTATTTTCCTAGAGCCGAACATGGCATCTTTTAAACTTCCAGTTGCCGAGCGGGGCACTCTTTTAATTTCCAGTAGCCGAGCGTGGCACCATTTTACTTTCCTTTCGCCAAACATGGCACCATTTTACTTTTCAGTTGCCAAGCGGGGAACCATTTTAATTGCCGATCGGGGCATCATTTTACTTTCCAGTCGCCAAGCGGGGCACTCTTTTAATTTCCAGTAGCCGAGCGGGGTACCATTTTACTTTCCTTTCGCCAAACATGGCACCATTTTACTTTTCAGTTGCCAAGCGGGGCACCATTTCAATTGCTGAGCGGGACATCATTTTACTTTCCAATCGCTGAACGAGGCACAATTTTACTTTCTAGTAGCCGAACAAGGCATAATTTTACTTTCCAGTAGCCGAGCGGGGCACCATTTTACTTTCCTGTTGCCAAACATGGCATCATTTTACTTTCCAGTCGTCGAGCGGGGCACTCTTTTAATTTCCAGTAGCCGAGCGGGGCACCATTTTACTTTCCTTTCGCCAAACATGGCACCATTTTACTTTTCAGTTGCCAAGCGGGGCACCATTTTAATTGTCGAGCGGGACATCATTTTACTTTCTAATCGCCGAACGAGGCACAATTTTAGTTTCCAGTAGCCGAACAAGGCATAATTTTACTTTCCTGTCGCCAAACATGGCACCATTTTACTTTTCAGTCGCTGAGCGGGGCACCATTTCAATTGCCGAGCGGGCCATCATTTTATTTTCCTAGAGCCGAACATGGCATCTTTTAAACTTCTAGTCACCGAGCGGGGCACTCTTTTAATTTCCAGTAGCCGAGCGGGGCACCATTTTACTTTCCTTTCGCCAAACATGGCACCATTTTACTTTTCAGTTGCCAAGCGGGGCACCATTTTAATTGCCGAGCGGGGCATCATTTTACTTTCCAGTCGCCGAGCGGGGCACTCTTTTAATTTCCAGTAGCCGAGCGGGGTACCATTTTACTTTCCTTTCGCCAAACATGGCACCATTTTACTTTTCATTTGCCAAGCAGGGCACCATTTTAATTGTCGAGCGGGGCATCATTTTACTTTCCAATCACCGAACGAGGCACAATTTTACTTTCCAGTATCCGAACAAGGCATAATTTTACTTTCCAGTAGCCGAGCGGGGCACCATTTTACTTTCCTGTCGCCAAACATGGCATCATTTTACTTTCCAGTCACCGAGCGGGGCACTCTTTTAATTTCCAGTAGCCGAGCGGGGCACCATTTTACTTTCCTGTCGCCAAACATGGCACCATTTTACTTTTCAGTTGCCAAGCGGGGCACTATTTTAATTGCCGAGTGGGGCATCATTTTACTTTCTAATCGCCGAACGAGGCATAATTTTACTTTCCAGTAGCCGAACAAGGCACAATTTTACTTTCCTGTCGCCAAACATGGCACCATTTTACTTTTCAGTCGCCGAGCGGGGCACCATTTCAATTGCCGAGCGGGCCATCATTTTATTTTCCTAGAGCCGAACATGGCATCTTTTAAACTTCCAGTCGCCAAGCGGGGCACTCTTTTAATTTCCAGTAGCCGAGCGGGGCACAATTTTACTTTCCTTTCGCCAAACATGGCACCATTTTACTTTTTAGTTGCCAAGCGGGGCACCATTTTAATTGCCTAGCGGGGCATCATTTTACTTTTCAATCGCCGAACGAGGCACAATTTTACCTTCCAGTAGCCGAACAAGGCACAATTTTACTTTCCAGTAGCCAAGCAGGGCACCATTTTACTTTCCTGTTGCCAAACATGGCATCATTTAAATTTTCAGTCGCCGAGCGGGGCACCATTTTACTTTTCAGCCGCCGAGCGGGGCACCATTTCAATTGCCGAGCGGGGCATCATTTTATTTTCCTAGAGCCGAACGTGGCATCTTTTAAACTTCCAGTCGCCAAATGAGGCACTCTTTTACTCTCCTGTCGCCAAACATAACATCATTTGAATTTTCGGTCGTCAAGTGAGGCACCATTTTAATTTCTTCATCGTCAAACACGACATTCTTTAAAGTTGGCGCCCTGGAAAAAATTGTTTCGCACTGTCTTTACTTATCTATTACTGCAACACAGTAAGAGAAAAGTAAAGAGGGGCAAGCTATTGCTACCCAATTTTATCCGGGCCTATTTAAAATTTTTAATAAATAATAAAAATACCAAAAAATAGAAAATTCTTTTTAGAAAAAAGTGAACCTATGGGCTTGTTTGAATTTCAAATTATTGATCCGGGTTTTGACTTTTAAATTTTAAATCCTTATCAAGACCATAAATTGTCGAACTCCTAGACTTTGAAATTTGAATTTCATAAGGGATAAGATTTTAGAAGATTAGAGAAAGAAAGAGATAAAGCTTTTTAAATAAATGAGTATATTATAAAATGTGGTAAGTTTTTAAAAAAATCAAATTTTATATATTAAGCTAATCCTATTATCTATATGTTATGAGATAATGATAAGAGGATAAGATGGAGATTTTAAGGAATGGGATAAAGTTTCTTTTGAAGAGATAGAATTTTTAAATATTATAAGATGAGATAGAGCTTTTAGCTTCAGATTTTATAATTATATCAATTAAGCTAACTTTGTTTATTAAGATATAAGCTACGAGATAATGAAAAAGAATATATATTATAATAGATAAAGGGAAATGGATTTCATGTTATATAATAGAATAATAAAATGATTCACTGGCAAGGAGATAAAGAAAATCAATTTTTTGTTAAATAATAATATATAGAAGATTGAATGGAGATATATAAGGCACGCTGCATAGGAAAATGGGATTCACGTAAAAGAGATAAGGAAACAATGAATTTTATATTATAAAATCAAAAAGGAATCAGATTTATATATTATAAGCCAAAAAAAAGGGATTAGAGATAGGAACGTGAATCAGGGGGAGGAGTTTAGGTAACTAAATTAATAATATATATATATATATATATATATATTCACGCTGGAGGGATCAGAAAAAGAGGAGGAGAGAAGGAGACAACAGCATTAGAAATATATATTGGAGGATTCACACGCAACAGAGAGAGAACAAAAGCAATTATAGCATTCACGCACACACCTGGGGCACATTCACGCAAATTGAACTTTGCCATTAACGCAGAAAATTTGACAACTCCAGGTATCTCTTTCTTTTCTCTTTCATTTTCTTGTTGCGATTATACGAAATCTTAGTCTCTTAAAGAATTAAATTATGAAATCTCTTTTCCTTTAGGAATATTCTAATAATTAGTATCACTAAACACCTGTTTGCTAAAACTAATATTGGTATATGCCTAAAATTAAAATCTCTATGTTAGGGTTAATTTAGGCAAGATGTCCCATTAACCTATGTTTAATTTCTAGATCTAGTGATGCTAATAGGTAACAAAAATTAATATATTCACATCAAGATCAATTTGGATGAGACATTCTTTTGGTCTAAGTTTTTAAATAAAATAAATTTTAATAATCTCAAAATTAACGTAGACCTTAAAAAATATTTTCATAACAAATTTAGGGACTTTATAGATTTTTTGGGCGAGACGTCCTGTCAATCTATGTAAAATTTCCTAAAATAATTTAGACCATAAAACACTTTAATAATATCTATAAAATAATAAAACCAAAATATCTTTATAGATTCATTGGACGAGACGTCCTGTTAATCTAGGTCTTCAAATAAACTTTTCATTCTCAAATTAACCTAGACTGTTAAGTTTTCCTTTTCAAAAATATAATAAAATCAATAAAACCTAAGGCTTCTTTTTTAAAAAAATATAACTTACTTCGCATTTTTTTTAAAAAAAACCCAAAGAACTACATAATCCTGATTTCCCCTAACGCTTGGGGAATACGTAGGAGCGGGAACAATTATTCCTGTCGGGCCCAAATTTTAAAAAATATATATCCCTTTTACTAGTAAGAATAAAATCATCATGCTTTTAACGATAACTCGATTAATTTGGACGAGACGTCCTGTTAATCGTAAAGTTTATAATTTTAAAAATCATTAAATCAACAACAAATCCATGAGGCATCTCTAAGAGGTTTAAATTATAAATTAGTAGGATTATTCAAACTTAAACGATTTAGGGTAACCGTTTAAAACGGACAGTGTGGGGTGCTAATGCCTTCCCCATCTGTAATTAGACTCCCGAACTTAAAATCTTAATTTAGGACTAGTACCTTCACGTTAGGTTTTTTCTGATGTTTTACCTTAAAAACATTAGTGGCGACTCCACGGTTTTCGGAGGAAACTCGGGAAACCTAATTTTCTTTTTACGGTCGGCCTCCCGCCGTGATTTAGGTCGCGACATGCAAGCATCAGGATACAATTTTTAAATTGTCAATGCCATGCTCTTGAAGTCCTATAAATAGGAGAAGGAATTGCACTTGCAAAATGTCCCAAAGCATTGAAGCAGTTCCATTGCTTTCTTCCTCCGCCTTGCTCTCTGCTCATTTTATTTGCTCTCTCTTTATTCATTAATTGGCATATTTCTTTGACAAATTATTTTGAGAGTGCTTTTGTGAGCAAATTATTTGAGTGCTATAATTTACATACCCTCTCTTTGAGAGTTATCATTTGGTGAAAGCTTTAATTTGTATATTCACTCTATTGGAGAGTTACTCTTGTATTCTAAACACCAAAATTTCTAGAGTTTTTGGGTTGGGTTTCAACCTTGTAAATTTGAGAGATTGAGATATTGGGTGGGTTGCCCTTGTACTTGTAAGAATTGGGTTCTTGAGTGTGGGACACTAGGAAGCCGCGATTGCTCAAAGTTATATCTCTAATCTCCAATAGTGGAAATCCTCTAAGTGGGTTGCTTAGAGGCGAGACGTACACCGGTGTGGTGGAACTCGTATATATCGGTTTGCAAATCTCTCTTCCCTACACTCATTTAAATTTGTGCACTTAATTTGATTGCTTAATTTATTGTGTTCATAACTTGATTAAACTTGTAAATCACTTAGATTAAATTTGTTGAAGTTGTTAAAGTAATATTCTTGAATATAACTTTATCTCTTAAGTGAATTTATTACCATATACTTAGTACTCGTTAATTTGCTTTGTGTATAAATTGTTATCATTTGTGATTAAATTTATTATCTTCATTAAGCATAATTATTAAAGAATCAATTTCAAAAGCATTCCAAGTAAAATTTTTAATACTCAATTCACCCCCTCCCCCTTCTTGAGTAATTGAGGCCACTTGGTTAACAAGTGGTATCAGAGCTTGACTCTTGGTAGATCAAGCTTAACAACTTCAAGAGAACAAATGGCCTCAAATTCTCAAACCTTTTTCCGGAGGGTGGTGCCACAAATAGACCTCCCGCTTTCAATGGTGGGGTTACGCCTTTTGGAAAGAAAGGATGAAAATTTTTGTACAATCAATTGATTTGAAAGTATGGAATGTTATTGAAAATGGTCCTTTTATACCTATGCACATTGTTGATAATAAACAAATAGAAAAGCCTATGGATGATTGGACAAGTGAGGAAGAAAAGAAAGTACAGTATAATTACAAAGCAAAAAATCTTATCACTTTAGCCTTACAGTATAATTACAAAGCAAAAAATCTTATCACTTTAGCCTTAGGTCCCGATGAATTTGATGATAAAAAAGGTTTCCGCAGCCGGGATTCGAACCCGGAATTCATCATCAGAATTTACCTGGTGTGCTACTGCGGACATTTGGATATAGATTGCAGGATAAAAGTTATATATAAACGACATCTCTGATCCCGTCCTTTGCTACTTTCTGATTTCTCTTATCGGCTTTACGTTACATATCTACTAGTTTAATAAAATGTCACCATAAACCATTATTTTATATTTATATGAAATTTCTTCTACATATTTGTATATATAAGACAATACTAGTTGCCTTTGTCTGACCTTACTTTCCATCCTATTTTTTTAATTTGTATCATTTTTTTCTTTCTAATGAAGACAAAAAGACAACTAATGGTAGGAAGCAAAACACACCCTCATTTGATAGGAAAAGAAACTTGAAAACCATGTAGGAAGAAAAGAGGATGAAAAAATGGCTAATAAGAAAGTTTTTAACTCTAGTGCTTCCATAAAAATGAACGAAGAAAACCCAATGAAAATAAAAATGTCAATTGTAAAAGACGAAGAAAGTTATATTTTAAAAAAAAACAAAAAATCTCAATGCAACTGAAAAGAAGATAAGAAATAAATTACGTGTTCACAAACTAAATCGCATACCATTATCCCCCTTCAATTTCCAATACTTCTGACTCAATAAAAGGAAACAACCGAAAAAGGAAACTTAGAGTGGAAAAATTGTGTTTGATTTAAAAGACTGTATAAAAATAAGGGGAAGCTAAAAGGAAGAAACTGATGACCTAATAAAAGAGTATTAGGAAACTAAACACCATAATGAAATGAAAAGAGAAAGTGATTTATTAGGGAATACTGCACAGAAAACGGTCTAAAACATTAGAATTAGGACAGTAAAATAATCATAATGAAAATAAAGTTTGTCAAGTCTCTGCAAAATATGATAAATTTTCATAACCAATAATATTTATAACCAAATCATTCACATAAAAGTAATTTTCTTAGAATTTTTCACTAGTTCTTTGTGTAAGATCCTATTTTACTAATTTTACGACATGGTTGACTTGAGTTATGCATATCTTTTGTGTTTTTATCTTTATTTTTTAAATGATTTGGGCACCGCTTTTAACTGTTAGTAATGTGTGTGGTCTAGAAGTCATATGACACCGAAATCAAACAACCCCAAGCATCTCAATAGTTTTAAAACGACTCCAAATATGCTAATAGCTTACAAAACTACATTATTATAAAATAGGCCACTTGTTACCGTAACACTTAACATATCGGTGGTGTCGGGCGAGAGTGTAACCGAGAAAAGGGCAAATGATTAAATAAATAAAAGATAACAATATTACACCATAAGCCAATTTATTATATCATTTAGTTACATTGTTTTCAAGAACTGTCCTATATTTCTTATTCGCGTGCCTATAATGATTGTTGTTCTAATAGAGAAGTTTGCTGTTAATTTTTATGATACTTTTGGACAATGTCTTACTTGTGTCCCTCCAACTAATTAGATCATTAACTACACATATTGGGGCCTTGTCTTGCTTGTCATACAAAGTTGTGTTTGACTCTACTAATCAGGAAGTCATTACTTCAAAACTATGAAATTATTAAGAGTTGAACTATCAAATGTTAACAGATTCACTATTTTAGGGAATAAGATTTCACAATTAAAATTTGGAGGAACAAAATCAAAGAATTGGCAAATTTAAGGGACAAAAAGTGTAATTAAGCCAAAAAAGTGTTTTCAAAATAATCTATTTTTATTAAAATGCTCTTGATATATAGTAAAAATAAAAACAACATTGGAATTTATTGCAATAACATAGTTTTAAAGACATGATAGTAAAAAAGTAAACAGTTTTCATATAAACTTAAGACTATAACATAATCTTATTATTATTTTCAAAGTAAGTCAACCACAAATTTGAAAAAAAATTAATTTATTATATTTTCATAACCTCAGTGCCTCTTTAAACTTTGTAACTATGTCTTTAATCGTTTATGGACCCTTAATGCTAGTCCCATGAGCTAACTCATCTAAACTTTTTCTTTTCGACAAAAAGTAATGTATACATCCAATCTAGTAACCCCTTCCAACCGTAAAGATATTTATATAATTAGTAAACCCCTCTTTTTAAATCTTATCTTATACCTTTATGAGTTTCTTTTTATGTCATTACAATATTATGCTTTTACAATAACATTTATGATAGTTTATGTTATAATTTAATCCACTCATTTCATATGATTTACAATATTGTTCATTATTTTTGTAATCTTTTGTTTTCCAATCTAATATAATCAAATTCTATTTTTTTATTGTTGATGAACTTTTTAAAAAGCATCGTGGCAATGTTATTATCAATTTCATAACATGGCAATCTCAGTGGGTTATATTATTCTATTATATATTTTTTTCGATTAACAATGTCTTGTTTGTTCTTCATCATCTTTAAATATTTTTTATATAATATCATTATAATTAATAATCTTTCAAAACATATTGTTATCCATTTAAGTTTAACAAATTCTTATCAAGATGGTGGAGTTGATTTGTTGCCAAAAATATTTTTACTATGTATAGCAGCAAACTGTGTATCTATTAAAAAAGCTTCATAGAGCCTTGTAAATTTGATGATAAAAAAGGTTTCCGCAGCCGGGATTCGAACCCGGAATTCATCATCAAAATTTACCTGGTGTGCTATTGCGGACATTTGGATATAGATTGCTGGATAAAAGTTATATATAAACGACATCTCTGATCCCGTCCTTTGCTACTTTCTGATCTCTCTTATCGGCTTTACGTTACATATCTACTAGTTTAATAAAATGTCACCATAAACCATTATTTTTTATTTATATGAAATTTCTTCTACATATTTCATATATAAGACAATACTAGTTACCTTTCCATCCTATTTTTTTACTTCGTATTATTTTCGTTTTCCTTTCTAATGAAAATAAAAAGACAATTAATGGTAGGAAGCAAAACACACCCTCATTTGATAGGAAAAGAAACTTGAAAACCATGTAGGAAGAAAAGAGGATGAAAAAATGGCTAATAAGAAAGTTTTTAACTCTAGTGCTTGCATAAAAATGTATGTAGAAAACCCCATGAAAATAAAAATTTCAAATTTAGAAGACGAAGAAAGTTATGTTTTAATAAAAATAAAAAACCTCAATGCAACTAAATTGAAGATAAGAAATAAATTACGTGTTCATAAACTAAATCGCATACCATTAACCCCCTTCAATTTCCAATACTTCTGACTAAATAAAAGGAAACCTATAGTGGAAAAATTGCGTTTGATTTAAAAGAATGTATAAAAATAAGGGGAAGCTCAAAAGAAGAAACTGATAACCAAATAAAAGAGTATTAGCAAACTAATCACCATAAAGAAATGAAAAGAGGAAGTGATTTATTAGGGAATACTGCACAGAAAACGGTCAAAAACATTAGAATAAGGACATTAAACCAATGATAATGTAAATAAAGTTTGTCAGGTCTCCTCAAAATTTGATAAATTTTCATAACAAAAAATATTTATAACCAAATCATTCACATAAAATTAATTTACTTAGAATTTTTCACTAGTTCTTTGTGTAAGATCCTATTTTACTAATTTTACGAGATGGTTGACTTGTGCTATATATATATTGTGTTTTTATCTTTATTTTTAAATGATTTGGGCACCGCTTTTAACTGTTAGTAATGTGTGTGTTCCAGAAGTCATATGACACCGAAATCAAACAACCCCAAGCATCTCAATAGTTTCAAAACGACTTCAAATACACTAATAGCTTACATAACTACATTATTATAAAATGCACCACTTTCTACCGTAACACTTAACATATCGGTGGTGCTAGGCGAGAGTGTAATTGAGAAAAGGGTAAATGATTAAACAAATAAAAGATAACAATATTACATCATGAGCCAATTTATTATATCATTAAGTTACATGGTTTTCAAGAACTGTACTATATTTCTTATTCTCGTGCCTATAATGGTTGTTGTTCTAATAGAGAAGCTTGCTATTAATTTTTATGATACTTTTGGGAAATCTCTTACTTGTATCCTTCCAACTAATTAGATCATTAACTAAACATATTGGGGCCTTGTGTTGCTTGTAATACAAAGTTGTGTTGACTCTACTAATCAGGCAGTCATTACTTCAAAACTATGAAATTATTAAGAAATGAACTACCAAATGTTAACAGATTCACTATTTTAGGGAATAAGATATCACAATTAAAATTTGGAGGAGAAAAATCAAAGAATTGACAAATTTGAGGGATAAAAAGTCTAATTAAGCCAAAAAAGTGTTTTCAAAATAATCTATTTTTATTAAAATGCTCTTGATATATAATCAAAATCAAAACAACATTTGAATTTATTGCAATAACATAGTTTGAAAGACATGATAGTAAAAAAGTAAATAGTTTTCATATAAACTTAAGACTATAACATTATTTTTATTTATTTTCAAAGTAAGTCAACCACAAATTTGAAAAAAAAAATTTATTATATTTTCATAACCTTAGTGCCTCTTTAAACTTTGTAACTATGTCTTTAATCATTTGTGGACCCTTCATGCTAGTCCCATGAGCTAACTCATCTAAACTTTTCCTTTTCAACAAAAGGTAATGTATACATCCAATCTAGTAGCCCCTTCCATCTGTAAAGATATTTATATAATTAGTAAACCCCTCTTTTTAAATCTTATCTTATGCCTTTATGAGTTTCTTTTTATGTCATTACAATATTATGCTTTTACAGTAACATTTAAGATAGTTTATGTTATAATTTAATCCACTCATTTCATATGATTTAAAATATTGTTCATTATTTATGTAATCTTTTGTTTTCCAATCTAATATAATCAATTTCTATTTTTTTTATTGTTGATGACCTTTTTACAAAGCATCGTTTCAATGTTATTATCAATTTCATAACATGGCAATCTCAGTGGTTTATATTATTCTATTATATATTTATTTTAGTTTAACAATGTCTTGTTTGTTCTTCAATAACTTTAAATATTTTTATATAATATCATTATAATTAATAATCTTTCAAAACATATTGTTATACCATATGAAGATACAATAGAATAATATTAATATTTGAAAGTTCTATGCTAGTTTTTGTTATTCTTGATCAAAATTAATGTCATACTTATTTATTATTGAAATGTTATTTGATTAATGTTACTCTTATCCTTGCTTCATAAAGATTATCCAATTATGTTTAACAAATTCTTATCAAGATGGTGGAGTTGATTTGTTGCCAAAAATATTTTTACTATGTATAACAGCAAACTGTGTATCTATTAAAAAAAACTTCATAGAGCCCTGTAAATTTGATGATAAAAAAGGTTTTCGTAGTTGGGATTCAAACCCAGAATACATCATCAGAATTTACCTAGTGTGCTACTACGGACATTTGGATATAGATTGCTGGATAAATGTTATATATAAACGACATCTCTGATCCTGTCCTTTGCTACTTTCTGATATCTCTTAACGGCTTTACGTTACATATCTACTAGTTTAATAAAATGTCACCGTAAACCATTATTTTTTATTTACATGAAATTTCTTCTACATATTTGTATATATAAGACAATACTAGTTGCCTTTGTCTGACCTTACTTTCCATCCTATTTTTTTACTTTGTATCATTTTTGTTTTCCATTCTAATGAAGACAAAAAGACAACTAATTGTAGGAAGCAAAACACACCCTCATTTGATAGGAAAAGAAACTTGAAAACCATGTAGGAAGAAAAGAGGATGAAAAAATGGCTAATAAGAAAGTTTTTAACTATAGTGCTTCCATAAAAATGAACGAAGAAAACCCAATGAAAATAAAAATGTCAAATGTAAAAGACGAAGAAAGTTATGTTTTAAAAAAACAAAAAATCTCAATGCAACTAAAAAGAAGATAAGAAATAAATTACGTGTTCACAAACTAAATCGCATACCATTATCCCCCTTCAATTTCCAATACTTCTGACTCAATAAAAGGAAACAACCGAAAAAGGAAACTTAGAGTGGAAAAATTGCGTTTGATTTAAAAGAATGTATAAAAATAAGGGGAAGCTAAAAGGAAGAAACTGATGACCAAATAAAAGAATATTAGGAAACTAATCACCATAATCAAATGAAAAGAGAAAGTGATTTATTAGGGAATACTGCACAGAAAACGGTCTAAAACATTTGAATTAGGACAGTAAAACAATGATAATGTAAATAAAGTTTGTCAAGTCTCTTCGAAATATGATAAATTTTCATAACCAATAATATTTATAACCAAATCATTCACATAAAATTAATTTACTTAGAATTTTTCACTAGTTCTTTGTGTAAAATCCTATTTTACTAATTTTACGACATGGTTGACTTGTGCTATGCATATCTTTTCTGTTTTTATCTTTATTTTTTAAATGATTTTGGCACAGCTTTTAACTGTTAGTAATGTGTGTGTTCCAGAAGTCATATGACACCGAAAACAAACAACCCCAAGCATCTCAATAGTTTTAAAATGACTCCAAATACACTAATAGCTTACAAAACTACATTATTATAAAATGCGCCACTTGCTACCGTAACACTTAACATATCGGTGGTGCCAGGCGATAGTGTAATTGAAAAAATGGTAAATGATTAAACAAATAAAAGATAACAATATTACATCATGAGCCAATTTATTATATCATTAAGTTACATGGTTTTCAAGAACAGTACTATATTTCTTATTCTCGTGCCTATAATGGTTGTTGTTCTAATAGAGAAGCTTGCTGTTAATTTTTATGATACTTTTGGTCAATCTCTTACTTGTGTCCCTCCAACTAATTAGATCATTAACTAAACATATTGGGGCCTTGTCTTGCTTGTCATACACAGTTGTGTTTGACTCTACTAATCAGGCAGTCATTACTTCAAAACTATGAAATTATTAAGAGTTGAACTACCAAATGTTAACAGATTCACTATTTTAGGGAACAAGATTTCACAATTGAAATTTGGAGGAGAAAAATCAAAGAATTGACAAATTTGAGGGCTAAAAAGTCTAATTAAGCCAAAAACGTGTTTTCAAAATAATCTATTTTTATTAAAATGCTCTTGATATATAATCAAAATCAAAACAACATTTGAATTTATTGTAATAACATAGTTTGAAAGACATAATAGCAAAAAAGTAAACAGTTTTCATATAAACTTAAGACTATAACATAATCTTTTTATTATTTTCAAAGTAAGTCAACCACAAATTTGAAAAAAAATAATTTATTATATTTTCATAACCTCGGTGCCTCTTTAAACTTTGTAACTATGTCTTTAATCGTTTGTGGACCCTTGATGCTGGTCCCATGAGCTAACTCATCTAAACTTTTCCATTTCAACAAAAAGTAATGTATACATCCAATCTAGTAAACTTTTCTATCCGAAAAGATATTTATATAATCAGTAAACCCCTTTTTTTAAATCTTATCTTATACCTTTATGAGTTTCTTTTTATGTCATTACAATATTATGCTTTTACAGTATCATTTAAGATAGTTTATGTTATAATTTAATCCACTCATTTCATATGATTTACAATATTGTTCATTATTTTTGTAATCTTTTGTTTTCCAATCTAATATAATCAATTTCTATTTTTTGTTGTTATGAACTTTTTAAGAAGCATCGTTTCAATGTTATTATCAATTTCATCCCATGGCAATCTCAGTGGTTTATATTATTCTATTATATATTTATTTTAGTTTAACAATGTCTTGTTTGTTCTTCATCATCGTTAAATTCTTTTTCTATAATATCATTATAATTAATAATCTTTTAAAACATATTGTTATACCATATAAAGATACAATAGAATCATATAAATATTTGAAAGATCTATGCTAGTTTTTGTTATTCTTGCTCAAAATTAATGTGATATTCATTTATTATTGAAATGTTATTTGATTAATGTTACTCTTATCCTTGCTTCATAAACATTATCCAATTAAGTTTAACAAATTCTTATCAAGATGGTGGATTTGATTTGTTGCCGAAAATATTTTTACTATGTATAGATGCAAACTGTATATCTATTAAAAAAAACTTCATAGAGCCCTGTAAATTTGATGATAAAAAAGGTTTCCACAAACGGGATTCGAACCCGGAATTCATCATCAGAATTTCCCTGGTGTGCTACGGCGGACATTTGGATATCAATTGCTGGATAAATGTTATAAATAAACGACATCTCTGATCCCGTCCTTTGCTACTTTCTGATCTCTCTTATCGGCTTTACGTTACATATCTACTAGTTTAATAAAATGTCACCATAAAGCATTATTTTTTATTTACTTGAAATTTCTTCTACATATTTGTATATATAAGACAATACTAGTTTCCTTTGTCTGACCTTACTTTCCATCCTATTTTTTACTTTGTATCATTTTCGTTTTCCTTTCTAATGAAGACAAAAAGACAACTAATGGTAGGTAGCAAAACACACCCTCATTTGATAGGAAAAGAAACTTGAAAACCATGTAGGAAGAAAAGAGGATGAGAAAATGGCTAATAAGAAAGTTTTTAACTCTAGTGCTTCCATAAAAATGAACGAAGAAAACCCAATGAAAATAAATATTTCAAATGTAGAAGACGAAGAAAGTTATGTTTTAAAATATAATAAAAAATCTCAAAGCAACTAAAAAGAAGATAAGAAATAAATTACGTGTTCACAAACTAAATCGCATACCGTTATCCCCCTTCAATTTCCAATACTTCTGACTCAATAAAAGGAAACAACCGAAAAAGGAAACTTAGAGTGGAAAAATTATGTTTGACATAAAAGACTGTATAAAAATAAAGGGAAGCTAAAAGGAAGAAACTAATGACCTAATAAAAGAGTATTAGGAAACTAATCACCATAATGAAATGAAAAGAGAAAGTGATTTATTAGGGAATACTACACAGAAAACGGTCTAAAACATTAGAATTAGGACAGTAAAACAATGATAATGAAAATAAAGTTTGTCAAGTCTCTGTAAAATATGATAAATTTTCATAACCAATAATATTTATAACCAAATCATTCACATAAAATTAATTTACTTAGAATTTTTCACTAGATCTTTGTGTAAGATCCTATTTTACTAATTTTACGACATGGTTGAGTTGAGTTATGCATATCTTTTATGTTTTTATCTTTATTTTCTAAATGATTTGGGCACCGCTTTTAACTGTTAGTAATGTGTGTGGTCTAGAAGTCATATGACACTGAAATCAAACAACCCCAAGCATCTCAATAGTTTCAAAACGACTCCAAATACGCTAATAGCTTACAAAACTACATTATTGTAAAATAGGCCACTTGCTACCGTAACACTTAACATATCGGGTGTCGGGCGAGAGTGTAACCGAGAAAAGGGCAAATGATTAAACAAATAAAAGATAACAATATTACACCATGAGCCAATTTATTATATCATTCAGTTACATTGTTTTCAAGAACTGTCCTATATTTCTTATTCTCGTGCCTATAATGATTGTTGTTCTAATAGAGAAGTTTGCTGTTAATTTTTATGATACTTTTGGGTAATCTCTTACTTGTGTCCCTCCAACTAATTAGATCATTAACTAAACATATTTGGGCCTTGTCTTGCTTGTCATACAAAGTTGTGTTTGACTCTTCTAATAAGGCAGTCATTACTTCAAAACTATGAAATTATTAAGAGTTGAACTATCAAATGTTAACAGATTCACTATTTTAGGGAATAAGATTTTACAATTAAAATTTGGAGGAAAAAAATCAAAGAATTGGAAAATTTAAGGGACAAAAAGTGTAATTAAGCCAAAAAAGTGTTTTCAAAATAATCTATTTTTATTAAAATGCTCTTGATATATAGTAAAAATAAAAACAACATTTGAATTTATTGCAATAACATAGTTTTAAAGACATGATAGTAAAAAAGTAAATAGTTTTCATATAAACTTAAGACTATAACATAATCTTTTTATTATTTTCAAAGTAAGTGACCCACAAATTTGAAAAAAAAATAATTTATTATATTTTCATAACCTCAGTGCCTCTTTAAACTTTGTAACTATGTCTTTAATCGTTTGTGGACCCTTGATGCTAGTCCCATGAGCTAACTCATCTAAACTTTTCCTTTTCGACAAAAAGTAATGTATACATCCAATCTAGTAACCCCTTCCATCCGAAAAGATATTTATATAATCAGTAAACCCGTCTTTTTAAATTTTATCTTATACCTTTATGAGTTTCTTTTTATGTCATTACAATATTATGCTTTTACAGTAACATTTAAGATAGTTTATGTTATAATTTAATCCACTCATTTCATATGATTTACAATATTGTTCTTATTTTTGTAATCTTTTGTTTGCCAATCTTATATAATCAATTTCTATTTTTTTATTGTTGATGAACTTTTTAAAAAGCATCGTTTCAATGTTATTATCAATTTCATAACATGGCAATCTCAGTGCTTTATATTAGTCTATTATATATTTATTTTAGTGTAACAATGTCTTGTTTGTTCTTCATCATCTTTAAATATTTTTTATATAATATCATTATAATTAATAATCTTTCAAAACATATTGTTATACCATATAAAGATACAATAGAAACATATAAATATTTGAAAGTTCTATGCTAGTTTTTGTTATTCTTAATCAAAATTAATGTGATATTCATTTATTATTGAAATGTTATTTGATTAATGTTACTCTTATCCTTGCTTCATAAAGTTATGTTTTAAAAAATAACAAAAAATCTCAATGCAAATGAAAAGAAGATAAGAAATAAATTACGTGTTCACAAACTAAATCGCATACCGTTTTCCCCCTTCAATTTCCAATACTTCTGACTCAATAAAAGGAAACAACCGAAAAAGGAAACTTAGAGTGGAAAAATTGTGTTTGATTTAAAAGAATGTATAAAAATAAAGGGAAGCTAAAAGGAAGAAACTGATGACCTAATAAAAGAGTATTAGGAAACTAATCACCATAATGAAATGAAAAGAGAAAGTGATTGATTAGGGAATACTGCATAGAAAACGGTCTAAAACATTAGAATTAGGACAGTAAAACAATGATAATGAAAATAAAGTTTGTCAAGTCTCTTCAAAATATGATAAATTTTTATAACCAATAATATTTATAACCAAATCATTCACATAAAATTAATTTACTTAGAACTTTTCACTAGTTCTTTGTGTAAGATCCTATTTTACTAATTTTGCGACATGGTTGACTTGTGCTATGCATATCTTTTGTGTTTTTATCTTCTTTAAATGATTTTGGCATGACTTTTAACTGTTAGTCATGTGTGTGGTCCAGAAGTCATATGACACCGAAATCAAACAACCCCAAGCATCTCAATAGTGTCAAAACGACTCCAAATACGCTAATAGCTTACAAAACTACATTATTATAAAATGGGCCACTTGCTACCGTAACACTTAACATATCGGTGGTGTCGGGCGTGAGTGTAACCGAGAAAAGGGAAAATGATTAAACAAACAAAAGATAATAACATTACATCATGAGCCAATTTATTACATCATTAAGTTACATTGTTTTCAAGATATGTACTATATTTCTTACTCTCGTGCCTATAATGGTTGTTGTTTTAATAGAGAAGCTTGCTTTTAATTTTTATGATACTTTTGGGTAATCTCTTACTTGTGTCCCTCCAACTCATTAGATCATTAACTGAACATATTGGGGCCTTGTCTTGCTTGTCAAACAAAGTTGTGGTTGACTCTACTAATCAGGCAGTCATTACTTTAAAACTATGAAATTATTAAGAGTTGAACTACCAAATGTTAACAGATTCACTATTTTAGGGAATAAGATTTCACAATTAAAATTTGGAGGAACAAAATCAAAGAATTGGCAAATTTGAGGGACAAAAAGTTTAATTAAGCCAAAAAAGTGTTTTCAAAATAATCTATTTTTATTAAAATGCTCTTGATATATAGTAAAAATAAAAACGACATTTGAATGTATTGCAATAACATAGTTTTAAAGACATGATAGTAAAAAAGTAAATAGTTTTCATATAAACTTAAGACTATAACATAATCTTTTTATTATTTTCAAAGTAAGTGACCCACAAATTTGAAAAAAAAATAATTTATTATATTTTCATAACCTCAGTGCCTCTTTAAACTTTGTAACTATGTCTTTAATCGTTTGTGGACCCTTGATGCTAGTCCCATGAGCTAACTCATCTAAACTTTTCCTTTTCGACAAAAAGTAATGTATACATCCAATCTAGTAACCCCTTCCATCCGAAAAGATATTTATATAATCAGTAAACCCCTCTTTTTAAATCTTATCTTATACCTTTATGAGTTTCTTTTTATGTCATTACAATATTATGCTTTTACAGTAACATTTAAGATAGTTTATGTTATAATTTAATCCACTCATTTCATATGATTTACAATATTGTTCTTATTTTTGAAATCTTTTGTTTGCCAATCTAATATAATCAATTTCTATTTTTTTATTGTTGATGAACTTTTTAAAAAGCATCATTTCAATGTTATTATCAATTTCATAACATGGCAATCTCAGTGGTTTATATTATTCTATTATATATTTATTTTAGTGTAACAATGTCTTGTTTGTTCTTCATCATCTTTAAATATTTTTTATATAATATCATTATAATTAATAATCTTTCAAAACATATTGTTATACCATATAAAGATACAATAGAAACATATAAATATTTGAAAGTTCTATGCTAGTTTTTGTTATTCTTAATCAAAATTAATGTGATATTCATTTATTATTGAAATGTTATTTGATTAATGTTACTCTTATCCTTGCTTCATAAAGTTATGTTTTAAAAAATAACAAAAAATCTCAATGCAAATGAAAAGAAGATAAGAAATAAATTACGTGTTCATAAACTAAATCGCATACCGTTATCCCCCTTCAATTTCCAATACTTCTGACTCAATAAAAGGAAACAACCAAAAAAGGAAACTTAGAGTGGAAAAATTGTGTTTGATTTAAAAGACTATATAAAAATAAAGGGAAGCTAAAAGGAAGAAACTGGTGACCTAATAAAAGAGTATTAGGAAACTAATCACCATAATGAAATGAAAAGAGAAAGTAATTGATTAGGGAATACTGCACAGAAAACGGTCTAAAACATTAGAATTAGGACAGTAAAACAATGATAATGAAAATAAAGTTTGTCAAGTCTCTTCAAAATATGATAAATTTTTATAACCAATAATATTAATAACCAAATCATTCACATAAAATTAATTTACTTAGAACTTTTCACTAGTTCTTTGTGTAAGATCCTATTTTACTAATTTTACGACATGGTTGACTTGTGCTATGCGTATCTTTTGTGTTTTTATCTTCTTTAAATGATTTTGGCATAACTTTTAACTGTTAGTCATGTGTGTGGTCCAGAAGTCATATGACACTGAAATCAAACAACCCCAAGCATCTCAATAGTGTCAAAACGACTCCAAATACGCTAATAGCTTACAAAACTACATTATTATAAAATGGGCCACTTGCTACCGTAACACTTTACATATCGGTGGTGTCGGGCGAGAGTGTAACCGAGAAAAGGGAAAATGATTAAACAAATAAAAGATAACAATATTACATCATGAGCCAATTTATTACATCATTAAGTTACATTGTTTTCAAGATATGTACTATATTTCTTACTCTCGTGCCTATAATGGTTGTTGTTCTAATAGAGAAGCTTGCTGTTAATTTTTATGATACTTTTGGGTAATCTCTTACTTGTGTCCCTCCAACTAATTAGATCATTAACTGAACATATTGGGGCCTTGTCTTGCTTGTCATACAAAGTTGTGGTTGACTCTACTAATCAGGCAGTCATTACTTCAAAACTATGAAATTATTAAGAGTTGAACTACCAAATATTAACAGATTCACTATTTTAGGGAATAAGATTTCACAATTAAAATTTGGTGGAACAAAATCAAAGAATTGGCAAATTTGAGGGACAAAAAGTTTAATTAAGCCAAAAAAGTGTTTTCAAAATGATCTATTTTTATTAAAATGCTCTTGATATATAGTAAAAATAAAAACAACATTTGAATTTATTGCAATAACATAGTTTTAAAGACATAATAGTAAAAAAGTAAACAGTTTTCATCTAAACTTAAGACTATAACATAATCTTTTTATTATTTTCAAAATAAGTCAAACACAAATTTGAAAAACAATTAATTTATTATATTTTTGTAACCTCAGTGCCTCGTTAAACTTTGTAACTATATCTTTAATCATTTGTTGACCCTTGATGCTGGTCCTATGAGCTAACTCATCTAAACTTTTCCTTTTCGACAAAAAGTAATGTATACATCCAATCTAGTAACCCCTTCCATCCGAAAAGATATTTATATAATCAGTAAACCCCTCTTTTTAAATCTTATCTTATACCTTTATGAGTTTCTTTTTATGTCATTACAATATTATGCTTTTACAATAACATTTCAGATAGTTTATGTTATAATTTAATCCACTCATTTCATATGATTTACAATATTGTTCTTATTTTTGTAATCTTTTGTTTGCCAATCTAATATAATCAATTTCTATTTTTTTATTGTTGATGAACTTTTTAAAAAGCATCGTTTCAATGTTATTACCAATTTCATAACATGGAAATCTCAGTGGTTTATATTATTCTATTATATATTTATTTTAGTTTAACAATGTCTTGTTTGTTCTTCATCATCTTTAAATATTTTTTATATAATATCATTATAATTAATAATCTTTCAAAACATATTGTTATACCATATAAACATACAATAGAATCATATAAATATTTGAAAGTTCTATGCTAGTTTTTGTTATTCTTGATCAAAATTAATGTCATACTTATTTGATATTGAAATGTTATTTGATTAATGTTACTCTTATCCTTGCTTCATAAAGATTATCCAATTAAATTTAACAAATTCTTATCAAGATGGTGGAGTTGATTTGTTGCCGAAAATATTTTTACTATGTATAACAGCAAACTGTGTATCTATTAAAAAAAACTTCGTAGAGCCCTGTAAATTTGATGATAAAAAAGGTTTCCGTAGTTGGGATTCAAACCCAGAATACATCATTAGAATTTACCTAGTGTGCTACTACGAACATTTGGATATAGATTGCTGGATAAATGTTATATATAAACGACATCTCTGATCCTGTCCTTTGCTACTTTCTGATATCTCTTATCGGCTTTACGTTACATATCTACTAGTTTAATAAAATGTCACCGTAAACCATTATTTTTTATTTACATGAAATTTCTTCTACATATTTGTATATATAAGACAATACTAGTTGCCTTTGTCTGACCTTACTTTCCATCCTATTTTTTTACTTTGTATCATTTTTGTTTTCCTTTCTAATGAAGACAAAAACACAACTAATGGTAGGAAGAAAAACACACCCTCATTTGATAGGAAAAGAAACTTGAAAACCATGTAGGAAGAAAAGAGGATGAGAAAATGGCTAATAAGAAAGTTTTTTAACTCTAGTGCTTCCATAAAAATGAACGAAGAAAACCCAATGAAAATAAAAATTTTAAATGTAGAAGACGAAGAAAGTTATGTTTTAAAAAATAACAAAAAATCTCAATGCAACTGAAAAGAAGATAAGAAATAAATTACGTGTTCACAAACTAAATCGCATACCGTTATCCCCTTCAATTTCTAATACTTCTGACTCAATAAAAGGAAACAACCGAAAAAGGAAACTTAGAGTGGAAAAATTGTGTTTGATTTAAAAGACTGTATAAAAATAAAGGGAAGCTAAAAGGAAGAAACTGATGACCTAATAAAAGAGTATTAGGAAACTAATCACCATAATGAAATGAAAAGAGAAAGTGATTGATTAGGAAATACTACACAAAAAAGGGTCTAAAACATTAGAATTAGGATAGTAAAACAATGATAATGAAAATAAAGTTTGTCAAGTCTCTTCAAAATATGATAAATTTTTATAACCAATAATATTTATAACCAAATCATTCACATAAAATTAATTTACTTAGAACTTTTCACTAGTTCTTTGTGTAAGATCCTATTTTACTAATTTTACGACATGGTTGACTTGTGCTATGCATATCTTTTGTGTTTTTATCTTATTTAAATGATTTTGGCCTAGCTTTTAACTGTTAGTCATGTGTGTGGTCCAGAAGTCATATGACACCGAAATCAAACAACCCCAAGCATCTCAATAGTGTCAAAACGACTCCAAATACGCTAATAGCTTACAAAACTACATTATTATAAAATGGGCCACTTGCTACCGTAACACTTAACATATAGGTGGTGTCGGGCGAGAGTGTAACCGAGAAAAGGGAAAATGATTAAACAAATAAAAGATAACAATATTACATCATGAGCCAATTTATTACATCATTAAGCTACATTGTTTTCAAGATATGTACTATATTTCTTACTCTCGTGCCTATAATGGTTGTTGTTCTAATAGAGAAGCTTGCTATTAATTTTTATGATACTTTTGGGCAATCTCTTACTTGTGTCCCTCCAACTAATTAGATCATTAACTGAACATATTGGGGCCTTGTCTTGCTTGTCATACAAAGTTGTGGTTGACTCTACTAATCAGGCAGTCATAATTATTAAGAGTTGAACTACCAAATGTTAACAGATTCACTATTTTAGGGAATAAGATTTCACAATTAAAATTTGGAGGAACAAAATCAAAGAATTGGCAAATTTGAGGGACAAAAAGTTTAATTAAGCCAAAAAAGTGTTTTCAAAATAATCTATTTTTATTAAAATGCTCTTGATATATAGTAAAAATAAAAACAACATTTGAATTTATTGCAATAACATAGTTTTAAAGACATGATAGTAAAAAAGTAAACAGTTTTCATCTAAACTTAAGACTATAATATAATCTTTTTATTATTTTCAAAATAAGTCAAACACAAATTTGAAAAACAATTAATTTATTATATTTTCATAACCTCAGTGCCTCTTTAAACTTTGTAACTATATCTTTAATCGTTTGTTGACCCTTGATGCTGGTCCCATGAGCTAACTCATCTAAACTTTTCTTTTTCGACAAAAAGTAATGTATACATCCAATCTAGTAACCTCTTCCATCCGAAAAGATATTTATATAATCAGTAAACCCCTCTTTTTAAATCTTATCTTATACCTTTATGAGTTTCTTTTTATGTCATTACAATATTATGCTTTTACAGTAACATTTAAGATAGTTTATGTTATAATTTAATCCACTCATTTCATATGATTTACAATATTATTCATTATTTTTGTAATCTTTTGTTTGCCAATCTAATATAATCAATTTCTATTTTTTTATTGTTGATGAACTTTTTAAAAAGCATCGTTTCAATGTTATTATCAATTTCATAACATGGAAATCTCAGTGGTTTATATTATTCTATTATATATTTATTTTAGTTTAACAATGTCTTGTTTGTTCTTCATCATCTTTAAATATTTTTTATATAATATCATTACAATTAATAATCTTTCAAAACATATTGTTATACCATATAAAGATACAATAGAATCATATAAATATTTGAAAGTTCTATGCTGGTTTTTGTTATTCTTGATCGAAATTAATGTCATATTTATTTATTATTGAAATGTTATTTGATTAATGTCACTCTTATCCTTGCTTCATAAAGATTATCCAATTAAGTTTAACAAATTCTTATCAAGATGGTGGAGTTGATTTGTTGCCGAAAATATTTTTACTATGTATAGCAGCAAACTGTGTATCTATTAAAAAAACTTCGTAGAGCCCTGTAAATTTGATGATAAAAAGGGTTTCCGCAGGTGGGATTCAAACCCGGAATTCATCATCAGAATTTACCTGGTGTGCTACTGCGGACATTTGGGTATAGATTGCTGGATAAATGTTATATATAAATGACATCTCTGATCCCGTCCTTTGCTACTTTCTGATCTCTCTTATCAGCTTTACGTTACATATCTACTAGTTTAATAAAATGTCACCATAAACCATTATTTTTTATTTACATGAAATTTCTTCTACATATTTGTATATATAAGACAATACTAGTTGCCTTTGTCTGACCTTACTTTCGATCCTATTTTTTTACTTTGTATCATTTTCGTTTTCCTTTCTAATGAAGACAAAAAGACAACTAATGGTAGGAAGCAAAACACACCCTCATTTGATAGGAAAAGAAACTTGAAAACCATGTAGGAAGAAAAGAGGATGAGAAAATGGCTAATAAGAAAGTTTTTAACTCTAGTGCTTCCATAAAAATGAATGAAGAAAGCCCAATGAAAATAAAAATTTTAAATGTAGAAGATGAAGAAAGTTATGTTTTAAACAAAACAAAAAATCTCAATGCAATTGAAAAGAAGATAAGAAATAAATTACGTGTTCACAAACTAAATCGCATACCGTTATCCCCCTTCAATTTCCAATACTTCTGACTCAATAAAAGCAAACAACCGAAAAAGGAAACTTAGAGTGGAAAAATTGTGTTTGATTTAAAAGACTATATAAAAATAAGGGGAAGCTAAAAGGAAGAAACTGATGACCTAATAAAAGAGTATTAGGAAACTAATCACCATAATGAAATGAAAAAAGAAAGTGATTTATTAGGGAATACAACACAGAAAACGATCTAAAACATTAGAATTAGCACAATACAACAATGATAATGTAAATAAAGTTTGTCAAGTCTCTTCAAAATATGATAAATTTTCATAACCAATAATATTTATAACCAAATTATTCACATAAAATTAATTTACGTAGAATTTTTCACTAGTTCTTTGTGTAAGATCCCATTTTACTAATTTTATGACATGGTTGACTTATGCTATGCATATCTTTTGTGTTTTTATCTTTATTTTTAAATGATTTGGGCACCCTTTTAACTGTTAGTAATGTGTGTGGTCCTGAAGTCATACGACACCAAAATTAAACAACCCCAAGCATCTCAATAGTTTCAAAACGACTCCAAATGAGCTAATAGTTTACAAAAATACATTATTATAAAATGGGCCACTTGATACCATAACACCTAACATATCGGTAGTGTCGGGCGAGAGTGTGACCAAGAGAAGGACAAATGATTAAACAAATAAAAGATAACAATATTATATCATGAGTCGTTTCATTATATCATGAAGTTACCTGGTTTTCAAGAACTGTACTATATTTCTTATTCTCGTGCCTATAATGGTTGTTGTTCTAATAAAGAAGCTTGTTGTTAATTATTATCATACTTTTGGGCAATCTCTTACTTGTGTCAGTCCAACTAATTAGATCATTAACTAAACATCTTGGGGCTTTTTCTTACTTGTCATACAAAGTTGAGCTTGACTATACTAATCAGGCAACCATTACTTCAAAACTATGAAATTATTAAGATTTGAACTACCAAATGTTAAGATTAACTAGTTTAGGGAATAAGATTTCACAATTAAAATTTGGAGGAACAAAATCAAAGAATTGGCAAAATTGAGGACAAAATGTTTAATTAAGCAAAAAAAGTGTTTTCAAAATAAGCTAATTTTATTAAAATGCTCTTGATATATTGTAAAAATCAAAACAACATTTGAATTTATTACAATAACATAGTTTTAAAGACATGATAGTAAAAAAGTAAACAGTTTTCATCTAAACATAAGACTATAACACAATATTTTTTATAATTTTCAAAGTAAGTCAAACACAAATTTGAAAAAAAATTAATTTATTATATTTTCGTAACCTCAGTTCTTCTTTAAACTTTGTAAGTATATCTTTAATCGTTTGTTAACCCTTGATGCTTGTCCCATGAGCTAACTCATCTAAACTTTTCCTTTTCAACAAAAAGTAATGTATACATCCAATCCAGTAACCCCTTCCATCCGAAAAGATGTTTATATAATAAGTAAACGCCTCTTTTTAAATCTTATTTTATACCTTTATGAGTTTCTTTTTATGTCATTACAATATTATGCTTTTACAATAACATTTAAGATAATTTATCTTATAATTTAGTCCACTCATTTCATATCATTTACAATATTATTCATTATTTTTGTAATCTTATGTTTGCCAATTTAATATGATCAATTTCTATTTTTTAATGTTAATGAACTTTTTAAAAAGCATCGTTTCAATGTTATTATCAATTTCAAAACATGGCAATGTCAGTGGTTTATATCATTCTATTATATATTTATTTTAGTTTAACAATGTCTTGTTTGTTCTTCATCGTCTTTAAATATTTTTTATATGATATCATTATAATTAGTAATCTTTCAAAACATATTGTTGTACCATATAAAGATACAACATAATCATATAACTATTCTTCTACATATTTGTATATATAAGACAATACTAGTTACATTTGTTTGACCTTACTATCCATCATATTTTTTCCTTCGTATCATTTTTGTTTTCTTTCTTATGAAAACAAAAAGACAATTAATGGTAGGAAGCAAAACACACCTTCCTTTGATAGGAAAAGAAACTTGAAAACCATGTAGCAAGAAAGGAGGATGAAAAATGGCAAATAAGAAAGTTTTTAACTCTAGTGCTTCCATAAAAATTAACGAAGAAAACCCAATGAAAATAAAAATTTCAAACGTAGAACATGAAGAAAGTTATGTTTTAAACAAAACAAAAATTCTCAATGCAAGGGAAAATAAGATAAGAAATAAATTACGTGTTCACAAACAAAATCGCATACCACTACCCCCCTTAAATTTCCAATACTTCTGACTCAATAAAAGGAAACAACCGAAAAAGGAAACTTAGAGTGAAAAAATTACGTTTGATTTAAAAGAATGTATAAAAATAAGGGGAAGCTGAAAAGAAGAAACTGATGACCAAATAAAAGAGTATTTGGAAACTAATCACCATAATGAATTAAAAAGAGAGAGAAAGTGATTTGTTAGGGAATACTACACAGAAAATGGTCTGAAACATAAGAATTAGGACAGTAAAACAATGATAATGTAAATAAAGTTTGTCAAGTCTCCTCAAAATATTATAAATTTTCATAACCAATAATATTTATAACCCAATCATTCACATAAAATTAATTTACTTAGAATTTTTCACTAGTTCTTTGTGTAAGATCCCATTTTACTAATTTTATGACATGGTTGACTTGTGCTATACATATCTTTTGTGTTTTTATCTTTATTTTTAAATGATTTGGGCACCGCTTTTAACTGTTAGTAATGTGTGTGGTCCAGAAGTCATATGACATGAAAATTAAACAACCCCAAGCATCTCAATAGTTTCAAAATGACTCCAAATGAGCTAATAGTTTACAAAAATACATTATTATAAAATGGGCCACTTGCTACCGTAACACCTAACATATCGGTGGTACCGGGCGAGAGTGTAACCGAGAAAAGGACAAATGATTAAACAAATAAAATATAACAATATTATACCATGAGCCGTTTCATTATATCATGAAGTTACCTGGTTTTCAACAACTGTACTATATTTCCTATTCTCGTGCCTATAATGGTTGTTGTTCTAATAAAGAAGCTTGCTGTTAATTATTATGATACTTTTGGGCAATCTCTTACTTGTGTCAGTCCAACTAATTAGATCATTAACTAAACATCTTGGGGCTTTGTCTTGCTTGTCATATAAAGTTGTGCTTGACTCTACTAATCAAGCAGCCATTACTTCAAAACTATGAAATTATTAAGAGTTGAACGACCAAATTTTAAGATTAACTAGTTTAGGGAATAAGATTTCACAATTATAATTTGGAGGAACAAAATTAAAGAATTGGAAAAATTGAGGGACAAAAAGTATAGTTATGCTAAAAATATGTTTTCAAAATAATCTATAGTGAAAATCAAAACAACATTTGAATTTATATAATTAGTAACTGCTTCCATTCGAAAAGATATTTATATAATTAGTAAACCCCTCATTTTAAATCTTATCTTATACCTTTATGAGTTTCTTTTTATGTCATTACAAAATTATGTTTTTACAATAACATTTAAGATAATTTATGTTATAATTTAATCCACTCATTTCATATCATTTACAATATTGTCCATTATTTTTGTAATCTTTTGTAATCAATTTCTATTTTTTTAATGTTGATGAACTTTTTAAAAAGCATCGTTTCAATGTTATTATCAATTTCATAACATGGCAATCTCAGTTGTTTATATTATCTATTATATATTATTTTAGTTTAATAATGTCTTGTTTGTTCTTCATCTTCTCTAAATATTTTTATATAATATCATTATAATTAATAATCTTTCAAAATATATTGTTATACCATAGAAACATACAATAGAATCATATAAATATTTGAAAGTTGTATGCTAGTTTTGTTATTCTTGATCAAAATTAATGTCATATTTATTTATTATTGAAATCTTATTGATTAATGTTACTCTTATCCTTGCTTCAAAAAGATTATCCAATTAAGTTTAACAAATTCTTTTCAAGATGGTGGAGTCGATTTGTTGCCGAAAATATTTTTACTATGTATAGCAGCAACCCGGAATTCATCATCAGAATTTACCTGGTATGCTACTACTGACATTTAGAAATGGATTGCTGGTTAAATGTTATATAAACTACAACTCTAATCCCGTCCTTTGCTACTTTCTGATTTCTCTTATCAGCTTTACGTTACATATGTACTAAATTAATAAAATTTCACCATAAACCGTTATTTTTTATTCACATGAAATTTCTTCTACATAGTTATATATATAAGATAATACTAGTTACCTTTGTCTGACCTTACTTTCCATCCTATTTTTTTCCTTCGTATCATTTTCGTTTTCTTTCTTATGAAAACAAAAAGACAATTAATGGTAGGAAGCAAAACACACCCTCCTTTGATAGGAAAAGAAATTTCAAATTCATATCGAAAGAAAAGAGGATGAAAAACTTGGCTAATAAGAAAGTTTCTAATTCTAGTGCTTCCATAAAATTGAACAAAGAAAACCCATTAACCATGAAAATAAAAATTTCAAATGCAGAAGACGAAGAAAGTTATGTTTTTAAAAAAACAAACAAATCTTAATGCAACTGAAAATAAGATAAGAAATATATTACATGTTCACAACCTAAATCGCATACCATTACCCCCCCCCCCCTTCAATTTCCAATGCTTCCGACTCAATGAAAGGGAACAACCCAAAAGGAAACTTAGAGTGAAAAAATTATGTTTGATTTATAAGAATGTATAAAAATAAAGGGAAGCTGAAAAGAAGAAGATGACCAAATAAAAGAGTATTAGGAAACTAATCACCATAATGAAATGAAAAGAGAGAGAAAGTGATTTATTAGGGAATACTATACAGAAAAAGGTCTGAAACATAAGAATTAGGACAGTATAACAATGATAATGTAAATAAAGTTTGTCAAGTCTCCTTAAAATTGAATAAATTTTTATAACCAATAATATTTATAACCAAATCATTCACATAAAATTAATTTACTTAGAATTTTTCACTAGTTCTTTATATAAGATCCCATTTTACTAATTTTGCCAGATTGTTGACTTGGACTATGCATATCTTTTATGTTTTTATCTTTTTTTTAAATGATTTGGACACCGCTTTTAACTGTTAGTGATGTGTGTGGTCCAGAATCATACGACACCACAATCAAAAAACCCCAAACATCTTAATATTTTCAAAACGACTCTAATTGCGCTAATAGCTTACAAAAATACATTATTATAAAATGGGCCACTTGCTACCATAACACCTAACATATCGGTGGTGCCGGGCAAAAGTGTAACCGAGAAAAGGGAAAATGATTAAACAAATAAAAGATAACAATATTACATCATGAACCATTTTATTATATCATTAAGTTACCTGTTTTTCAAGAACTGTACTATATTTCTTATTCTCGTGCCTATAATGGTTGTTGTTCTAATAAAGAAGTTTGCTGTTAATTTTTTTGATACTTTTGGGCAATCTCTTCAAAATATACTTGTGTCCCTCCGACTAATTAGATCATTAACTAAACAGCTAGGGGCTTTCTCTTACTTGTCATACAATGTTGTGCTTGACTCTACTAATCAGGCAGCCATTACTTCAAAACTATGAAATTATTAAGAGTTGAACAATCAAATGTTAACAGATTAACCAGTTTAGGTACCAAGATTTCACAATTAAAATTTGGAGGATCAAAATCAAAGAATTGGAAAAATTGAGGGACAAAAAGTGTAATTAGACCAAAAAAGTGTTTTCAAAATAATCTATTTTTATTAAAATGCTCTTCATCTCTTTTAAGTTCTTTCCTAAATTCATCCCCCAACTTTTATGGGGTCGGGTCAGGAAGATTTAAACTTGCCCCTCACCCACCGAATGTCATTTCTAGATGGAAACTTTAAGTAAGTCAATTGATCTAATATGTATGTTTAAGACTTATTTTATGTGAGAATGTCGGGAATAAATCTGAACCGTTAGATTTTATCATCAATGGTCGAGATTAAATATATTGATTGTATGATTTTTTAAAAAAAGTCATGTGAATTTTTAAATGATCATGTGACTTTTAAAAACTTTTAACTATCATTATCCATATATAATTGTATGGTCTAGATTTGTCTCTCTCACTCTCACTTAAGATATGATTTCTCCTAAGATATATATATAGAGGATGAATCCTTTAGATATGTTCAAGGAGTTTAATTGTTGCGGATCTATAAAAAATTCGTTAAAATAAATAAAAATTTGAGTGATCGCTGCGTGTTTAAAATTACTGTATAGCTATAACTGAAATAATACCATTTAATTTTTATATATAAAACAATTGTTGGGATAATCATAATAATAAGAGTTGGGTAAACTTTAATTCAGGTTGATAGTAGGTGAAAGCACATCATGGTTCATAATCATGAGAGCCAAATTTGCTGACCCAACTTGAGACGTGTCTTCAGAAAAATTGATAAGCTTGTCTATTCTAATTAATAATCAAATGCATAGTTTCCATATTCAATGCTGGCTCCATACTAAATCCAAACATGGAGGTTTCGAAGCTGTTTTCATGGGAACCCAATCCTGAAAGCCCGATATTCTAATATTCTCACCACATCCATTTTATTTCCCTAAATCGTGAGATCACAATCACAAAATAAGGCTTTCTTCGTCATAAATTATAGCAACTTGGAGAAAATCTTATTCATAGAAATCCATTAAGGTCAAAATTACATTACGAGTCTTGGGATTAAAAAATTCGAATAGAAAATTATGTTATAGATAAATTGGAAGTTTCAATAGAGATGCACTAATGATACTTTAACAAAAGTTTTATATTTGTAATCTTTTTGAGCATGGTCCATATTTTTTTTTATACAGGTATAATTTAAGATATTAGCTGTCAATTACCCTGTATATAAATTATTTGAATCTCTAACAACATTTTAATTTTATTATTTGATCCACTTTTATTATTGCGTATTTGTCCCTTTTATTTTAGAATGGCACAAAAACCTGCCCTTGCGCTTAACCGCATGGATTATTCGGTGGTGATAATGAATTAGATAAACGATGAATACGTAATAAATATGTACGAATATTATAATACTTGCCAGTACATATAGTTATTTAATTATAAAGTGTTTTTATCAAATATCATGTTATGAATTATTCTTATTATTATGTTATGAAAGAGTAATCATGTAATTGAAGAATATTATATCTACAACCTGGCGTAAATTAAAAAGTTTTTGGGGTATTGCCTTAGATTATATAACCCAGTAAAGAAGGAGAAGAAGGAAGAATGGATAGAATGATTAAAACTAAGATTTTGAATGTTTTAAATAAGAAATAAAAAGGTACGAAGACATCCATCAAAGAACAAGTCTGTCATGGAAAGGCCTCTTTTGTAGGGAGACATATACCTGTCGTGTTCGGACTTTATACGTGCAAGGGCCCACACTTCCTATCATTTTTACAAGTTTCACGTACTTTTTGGTATATAAACTCTAAACATGTCTCAAGTCTAAGTGATATAGGACTTGGTATCTTTTGGAATATATTTTTCCAACAATCCCTTACATATTTCAAAAGATCATTAAGGAAAACATTGTTATAAAACAAAAGAAACTTTGTTGAGTTAATATGTTGAGTACAATGCATCAAGCTTGGTATCTTTTGGATCATGAACCAAACCCTAGACAAATAGGCTTAAAGTACAATGCTCTAGTGAAGCAAAGCTTCTATGAACTAAAGACATTTAGCGTATTTTAGAAGCTTTATCTGTCACATCGTGCCCCTACAATTCTTGTCGTTATCGTCGTTTTACGCTAATAGGCCATACGCGTGCCTAGTATTTCTTGAGAGCTCTAGAGATTCTGCCTCAATCTCATGCCAGCGGCCCCACTTGACACTTATACAGGTGACTTCATCAAGTGTATGTATTTTTTCTATACACCACCTATAAAGGCTATGATAGTCATTAAAAGTAATAAACTTAGCCTCTCATCCAATGCTTATTATTACACACACCATATAGGAATAAGGAAAAATGTATAATGTTATAGCAATTAAACATGATTGTTATTACCACATGTGGACCTTCTTCATGGGACCTCTAACCACAAAGGTCGGGTGTCCATCATAGTCAATTTTATTGTTGGCATACCCCTTGATGTTTTGTAGATAGATTTTTTTATCCAATGCTTTGGTCAGAGGATCAGTCAAATTCACTTATGACCATACAAAGTCAATGGAAATTATTCCATCTTTCAACAATTGCTTTACCACATCATGTCTTAGATGAATGTGTCTATGATTACCATTGTAGGTTTTGTTTTTAGAACCGGGTATCGCCAATTAAGAATCACAATGCAACGATACAGAAGGTGTTAGTTTCATTCTTAAAGGAATAAATGTTAAGAATCTTAACCATTCACCTTCATTCCCAACCAACTTCAAAGTAATGAACTCTGATTCTATAGTGGATTTTGCAATAATTGTTTGCTTGGCTGATCTCTAGGTTCCTGCACCACCTTAAAGGATAAATACATAACCACTAGATTTGATCTCATCTGAATTAGAGATGCAATTTGCATCACTGTATCTTTCCAACACAGCGGGATATCCATTAAATATTTTAGATTTAGTTTATATCCTTTTCATATTTCATAAGGTCTTATTCTTGTTTTCTTATACAAAATCCTATTTTGTAAATGACATGCAAATAGTAAGGCATCACCCCATAAATTATCAAGTGTAGAAGAACTAATAAGTAAAACATGTATAATTTCCTTTAACATTTTATTTTTTCCTTTCTGCTATTCCTTTAGATTCTAGTGAATAAATGGAGGTTACTTCTTGAATTATGCCTTCACAAAACTCATTAAAGGAAAAATAATCATTTCCTCTGTCAGATTTAACCTTTTTGATCTTTCTCTGATTAATTTTCTACTTCAGCTTTATAAATTAGAAACATATCAAAGGCCTCATCCTTATTCCTAATTAGATATAATTTAATATATCTAGAGTAATCATTTATGAATGTTACATAATCCCTATAATTGTTTGTTTTAAATCTCTTAAATTTTCTTTAGATTAAGGAGTTTAGTTTCATATTTTTGTACAGAAACATAAGATTTTTTAGTTATTTTGAATTCTATACATATCACATTTATTTAAGCATGTTGTATTAATGCCAAATACAAGGACCATCGACCCCCCAGATCTGAATCCTGATGTAAGTAACAATTAATTAAAACAATAGAAATACAAGTATCTTTTTCGTGTTTCAAAATCTGAAACATATAACCTCACATCAAGAGTCGAATCACGGAAAACCAACGACCTAAGTTTATAGAATTAGAAAATGGATTGAGAAATAATCGCCCCAATATGTATACAAAAACAATCACGTTTACAGCAAAAGAAGAATGTGTATACAGGGCATACACCTAGTCCCATATATAAAGATATGAGAAAAGGCCCAAAAATGAGGAAAGGAATGAGGAAAACTAATTTCAGGTGGCCTCGCTTAAGCAAGGAATCTCTCGCTTGAGCGAGTGTAAGCTCGCTTGAGCAAGCAGGGCTAAAGTATTAGACCTCCACATTTGCGTGAGCGACACAACCCCCGCTTGAGTGAAAAACCTCTAGAACCAATTTATAACACCCTCGCTCAAGCAAGGCATTAATCACTTGAGCGAAAAGTAAACAAAATCAAAATTACATTTTCTCACTTGAGTGAGACATCTCTCACTTGAGAAAAAAAGAGACAAAATCAAATTCACACATACTCGCTTGGGCGAGCACTAAATTGCCTAGGCGAGAATTTCACAGAATCTATTTTCCCTATTTTCGCTTGAGCGAGATCCCACTCGCTTGGGTGAAAATAAATAGAGTCATTACTCTGACTCTTGCTTGAGCGAGATCACGCTCGCTTGGGCGAGAATGAGCCAGAAAGCACAATGCTAATACAGAACATTCTCACTTGAGCGAGATTGATAGGAAATGGCTTTTAACATGTGTAAATCAAATTACATGGCATACAAAAATGTATTATGCAAGGATTTGATCTAAACTATCAATAGGTACACATTTATACACATAATCATGACTTGCTCCAACAAGTTGTATTTATATGTTGATGTAGGTTTTGATAATGAGACAACAAATGAAGAGACAAGATCAAACATATATAATTATGGACGAAATAATTATGTTTGATGATGGAAAATTGTTGAATTCCAAAGAAATGATTCAAGGCATTTATAGAGGTCTAAAACAAGTGAAATACAATCATCAAAGTGCCTAAGGATCAAAGGATTGAAGCCATGATTGAAAAAATATCAAAAAGGGTGAAACAAAGTGCCAGAATTCATGCAACAGATGCATGAATCGATTCATACAGCAATGCACAACCATATGAATCAATTCATACGGTTTAACATACCCAGGATGTGAATTTTTGATGCATGAATCGATTCACCATCACCCTGAATCGATTCACACGGTTTGAAATGCCCAGGAAGTGATTTTTGAGTGAATGAATCGATTCACCCCTGGCCTGAATCAATTCATACGTCTGGACAATGGAAAAATTGCATAAAAATCACGCATGAATCTATTCATTTCAATTCTGATGTAAAATTACAATAAATGAATCTATTCATTTGGGAAATGAATCAATTCATTTAGTTCAAATGGCTCTGGAACATGAAATTCAAAATGTGCCAACCTTGCATCGCATTATCAACGTACTACGAATTAACAATTGCATGGTCCATCACTCACTAAGGAAACAGACGCTCCCTTGCTCCACAATGTCAAGTTGCAATGTTGCTACCCAATTTTATCCGGGCCCATTTAAAATTTTTAATAAATAATAAAAATACCAAAAAATAGAAAATTCTTTTTAGAAAAAAGTGAACCTATGGGCTTGTTTGAATTTTAAATTATTGATCCGGGTTTTGACTTTTAAATTTTAAATCCTTATCAAGACCATAAATTATTGAACTCCTAGACTTTGAAATTTGAATTTCATAAGGGATAAGATTTTAGAAGATTAGAGAAAGAAAGAGATAAAGCTTTTTAAATAAATGAGTATATTATAAAATGTGGTAAGTTTTTAAAAAAAATCAAATTTTATATATTAAGCTAATCCTATTATCTATATGTTATGAGATAATGATAAGAGGATAAGATGGAGATTTTAAGGTATGAGATAAAGTTTCTTTTGAAGAGATAGAGTTTTTAAATATTATAAGATGAGATAGAGCTTTTAGCTTCAGATAATTATATCAATTAAGCTAACTTTGTTTATTAATATATAAGCTACGAGATAATAAAAAAGAATATATATTATAATAGATAAAGGGAAATGGATTTCATGTTATATAATAGAATAATAAAATGATTCACTAGCAAGGAGATAAAGAAAATCAATTTTTTGTTAAATAATAATATATAGAAGATTGAATGGAGATATATAAGACACGTTGCAGAGGAAAAATGGGATTCACGTAAAAGAGATAAGGAAACAATGAATTTTATATTATAAAATCAAAAAGGAATCAGATTTATATATTATAAGCCAAAAAAAAAGGATTAGAGATAGGAACATGAATCAGGGGGAGGAGTTTAGGTAACTAAATTAATAATATATATATATATATATATATATATTCACGCTGGAGGGATCAGAAAACGGGGAGGAGAGAAGGAGACAGCAGCATTAGAAATATATATTGGAGGATTCGCACGCAACAGAGAGAGAACAAAAGCAATTATAGCATTCACGCACACACCTGGGGCACATTCACGCAAATTGAACTTTGCCATTAACGCAGAAAATTTGAACACTCCAGGTATCTCTTTCTTTTCTCTTTAATTTTCTTGTTGCGATTATACGAAATCTTAGTCTCTTAAAGAATTAAATTATGAAATCTCTTTTCCTTTAGGAATATTCTAATAATTAGTATCACTAAACACCTGTTTGCTAAAACTAATATTGGTATATGCCTAAAATTAAAATCTCTATGTTAGGGTTAATTTAGGCAAGACGTCCCATTAACCTATGTTTAATTTCTAGATCTAGTGATGCTAATAGGTAACAAAAATTAATATATTCACATCAAGATCAATTTGGATGAGACATTCTTTTGGTCTAAGTTTTTAAATAAAATAAATTTTAATAGTCTCAAAATTAACGTAGACCTTAAAAAATATTTTCATAACAAATTTAGGGACTTTATAGATTTTTTGGGCGAGACGTCCTGTCAATTTATGTAAAATTTCCTAAAATAATTTATACCATAAAGCACTTTAATAATATCTATAATATAATAAAACCAAAATATCTTTATAGATTCTTTGGACGAGACATCCTGTTAATCTAGGTCTTCAAATAAACTTTTCATTCTCAAATTAACCTAGACTGTTAAGTATTCCTTTTAAAAAATATAATAAAATCAATAAAACCTAAGGCTTCTTTTTTAAAAAAATATAACTTACTTCGCATTTTTTTTAAAATAACCCAAAGAACTACGTAACCCTGATTTCCCCTAACGCTTGGGGAATACGTAGGAGCGGGAACAATTATTCCTGTCGGGCCCAAATTTTAAAAAATATATATCCCGTTTACTAGTAAGAATAAAATCATCATGCTTTTAACGATATATAACTCGATTAATTTGGACGAGACGTCTTATTAATCGTAAAGTTTATAATTTTAAAAATCATTAAATCAACAACAAATCCATGAGGCATCTCTAAGAGGTTTAAATTATAAATTAGTAGGATTATTCAAACTTAAACGATTTAGGGTAACCATTTAAAATAGACAGTGTGGGGTGCTAATACCTTCCCCACCTGTAATTAGACTCCCGAACTTAAAATCTTAATTTAGGACTAGTACCTTCACGTTAGGTTTTTTCTGATGTTTTACCTTAAAAACATTAGTGGCGACTCCACGGTTTCCAGAGGAAACTCGGGAAACCTAATTTTCTTTTTACGGTCGGCCTCCCGCCGCGATTTAGGTCGCGACAGATGGCGACTCCACTGGGGACCTTAGAGAGTCAAGCCCGTTTAATTTGTTTAAGTATATTAGAATTATCCTACATGAATTCTTGCCTATGTTTATGCCATGTGTTTTGTTGATATATGTTATTATCGAACCTTAGGGTAGAAGATGTTATATTTTGTATTATTGAACCTTATGGTAGATTTTTTTTATATATTTTTCTGTGTTTGTTTCTTGTGAAGGAAGGGTAAATTACATGTATGTATGCCCCTCACACACTACACATACACTTGTTCACACACTTTCTGAGTGGGACCCTACACCCAAGGGTCTGAATAAACCATTAAGTTTAGGGGAGGTTGTGTAGCGGTGTCATTTGGGACATTTGTCTTCGTCTGACATCGTGAGAGTCTCAGCTAGAGTGTGACTTTCTCATGGTACGCACACCTGGTAGATTTCCTATCGTTGTGGTCTACATTATGGGTAGAGTCTTAGCTCTAGTGGCCTTTAGTGATTTAAAATAGCCACCTAATGTGAGAGAACACTATTAGAGGAGCCTTAGAACCCATAGGAGGCCTTCAGACAAACCCTGTACAGGGAACACAAGGGGCAATGGTATTTTAGCGTCTGTTTTTTTTCTAAATTAAAAGACTCCTTTTCCAATAAACATTTTCTTAAAAAAAAGCCCAATAATTTGACATGAGGCAAATAGTTCAAGCCCGTTCAATTTCGTGCTTTAAATTATAGGCCTTTTGGATCATAAGTTTTTATGCAAAGTTTTCCAAAAAGTGGATGTCTGTAATTTATTCACGCAAAAAAAATATATTTTTAAGAAATAATGATAACAAGCCCATAAGTTGATTTTTTTTCCTCTTCCAGGAAGTAATCGGAACTTGGCGAGTATCCAACAAAAATGGAAACTAATGTGGATTTAGATGAATGTGGGGCCAACAAGACCGAATTGAGGAAGTTACTACATGTCAAGGTTTGGAAAATTGACACTGCTAGCCTGTAGGTTTTGGGAAAGAAGCTGAATCTGACCCAAAGGATGACCTTCTCAAGGAAATATGGGAGGATCCTAAAGCTTTTGGAAGTTGAAGTACAGGTCGAAGCACTCACTGCTTTAGCCCAATTTTACGACCCGCCTCTTCGATGCTTCACATTTCGAGACTTCCAGTTAGCGCCATCAGTGGAAGAGTTCGAGCAGATTTTTGGCTTACCATTAGAGGGGCAGGTACCTTACAGATGGCTTGGGCAGTATGCTAACGTCACCTCCCTTTCTTCAATACTGAAGATTAGTCCGACCGAGCTAGAAGAAGCGCGACTATGCAGGAATCAGATACCAGGGTTTACCAGGGCATATTTGGAAAAACACATGAACAGTTTGGCTGAAAATAAAGATTGGGAAACTTTCATGGATACCTTAGCACTTACCCTTTATGGTATCATCTTGTTTCCTCGAATCGAGAATTATGTAGACTACGATGCTATAGATGTTTTCCTGGCCCGTAAACTTCATTGTGAAAATCCTATTACTGCACTTTTGGTGGATGTTTACTATACCATGGACTATTGCCATACTCAAGGGGGAAAAGAATCCTTTGTTGCTCACCTGCTTTGTATGTGTGGCTTACATCACATGTCTTCAGCCAAATGGGCAAGGTTGAATGCCCTATATCAAACCTAAAGTGGTGCCAGTTGACTGTGAAGAGTGGGCGTGAATGGGCCAGCCATCTTATTGGGCTCACTACTGAAAAGGTAAGATGGTATCCGCAATGGCTAAAGGTTGACACCATCATTCACCATTGTGGAAGTTATCCGAATGTCCCGCTCATAGGCACTCGCGGATGCATCAATTATAATCCAGTCATAGCCAAGCGCCAATTGGCTTACCCTTTGCTCGGACCGCCAAGTAAAAAGTCATTGACCCCCTTTGTCCTCTACTGCACAAACGGGGAATACGCTTCTACTCTCAAGCATATAAGGGGTGCCTGGCAGAAAGTTAGCAAGAAAGGGAAAGAGTTAGGTGTCAGAAGTCATGGTATTAAAGAAGAATACTATCAGTGGATCCTAAATCGGGTCTCTATCGTCAAGCTGCCATTCAGGACATTCGATCCCCCTCTGAGGTATGAGTCATCTACTGGACCCCCTTTTGAAGATGAAAGGGCTAGAGAAATAGAGGAGCTGAAAGCCAAGAACAAGAAGTTAGAAGATGACTTGATAAAAGCCTATCAAGATTGTGCTCTTTTGAAGAGGGAAAATCATGAAAAAGAACAAGCCTATGAGGACATTAGTAGAAAGTGAAAGGCCGAAATGATTCATAGACAGAAGTTAGATCAATGCCTCCGAGCAGCTAACTCCCAGCTAAAAGCCAAGAATGAAGAAAGAGATGTTATTCTTGCAGACAAACAACTATTGAAACAGATGATGGAGAGAGCAAGAGAAAATGAACAGAAAGCCATGGCAGAAAAAGATTTTCTGCAATCTCAAATCACTATCATGGAGCAACAAATCAAAGATATGACAGAAACGTCTCGACAAGAAATAAATGATGAGAAATGGCGTGCATACGAGATAGATAACAGATGTCAGGAGATGATACAGTCTATTAGAGCCGAAGTAGTAAATCAGGATGAAATCATTCACTCATGGATGCGCCGCTTCCACCAGCTAGCGTATCTGGAAAATGGAACTTTGGAAGACATCCCACAGCTGCTGAGAAAGGCCGATGGAATGACAAATCCCCTCACTACCCCCAAGGAGATTGTAGTTTTCCTAGAATATTGTAAAAATCGGCTTAATGAAATGAAGGCTGTGATTGCCCGAGCTAGGAGAGACTGATTATTTCTGCTGGATATAATGACTGCTTTTATTAAAGTAATAAAATGATTGCTTCACGTCCACAATGATACCATATTAGTTTCCATGTTGCTTAACTTAGTACTTTTGAATGAGACGTTCTGAGGAACGATAAAAGGATGCTAGCCAAGGCTCATGATCGCTTCAATCATTTTTATTTTTATTTTTATTTTTATTTATTTATTTATTTATTTATTTATTTATTTATTTGGTCTCTTTCTTTTCCTTTTTTTTTCACTGATACATTTTTTTTATTTAAAAAAACAAGAAAGAAAGAAAGAAAGAAATCACGGGGAGACATCCTTATAGAACCCGGCTTCAGACAAGACTCATGGCTGAAACGGATAACGAGACTGAGAACTTAAGGAATGAGGTCAACTATTTAAGGGAGCAGATAACTGAGTTGACCAAGCTTCTAGAAAAAAAGGTCACAGAGGAGGGCCCATCCTCAAACAGCGAGCGTCAACCAACTTCTCCGGTGTACCCTCCTGGTTTTGCTCTTGGCCAGGATACGCCACCTGCTAACGATATCGGAAACCAGGGTAAAACTGCTGAACCCCGCACCATGTAACCACCATTTTATGGCATGCCATATGGATGCATGCCTCCTCAAACCTTCACTGATCAAGATGGTAACCTCATACCCTTTCCGCTGTATGGTTTACCACCTGGTTATTTTCCTCCTGTAATCTCGGGTCCATAAGATGGGAATGTAATACCCCCGTTAAACCCACAGGCTCAGAATCGAGTCCTGAGACCACAGACCTCTAAGCTTCAAAACACTCAGTCACCCACAATTCAGGCAACTACACCTATTCCAAATCCACAAGGGGCGACACAGTCAAATCTGGCATATCAAACACAACAATTCCCTCACCTCCAATCACAACATAATTATCCTTATGGGTATATGATGCCTCGCCCTGTCGTCGTGCAAACCATCAATCCTGCTATTACAAATGCTGAGCCTAAGGGAAAGGTGGAGATTCTCGAAGAACGCCTTCGTGTTATAGAAGGTGTGGGAGGTTTTGGCCCAACAGACGCATCTGAACTTTGCCTGGTTCCAGATATGGTGATACCCCCCAAATTTAAAATGCCCGAATTTGACAAATATCAGGGTATGTCTTGTCCTCGGAATCATCTGACCATGTATTGTCGAAAGATGGCTTCCCATGCCCTCGATGATAAACTGCTTATTCACTGTTTCCAAGATAGTTTGGCAGGAGCTTCCCTGACTTGGTACATGCATCTAGAACGTGCTCGCATACACTGCTGGAGAGACCTAGCTGATGCCTTTTTGAAACAATACAACTACAACCTAGACATGGCACCAGACAGGATGCAATTATAAAATATGACTAAGAAAGATAATGAGTCTTTCAAAGAGTATGCCCAGTGTTGGCGAGAAGTGGCTGCACAAGTGGACCCCCCGCTGCTAGAGAAGGAGGTTGTGGCAATGTTCATCGATACGCTCCAAACTCCTTTTTATGATAGAATGATTGGGAGTGTATCATCAAATTTCTCTGACATCGTTACCATTAGAGAAAGAGTGGAAAGTGGGATAAGGACAGGGAAAATTGCCCAAACTGTATCAGGGGAACCTTCCATACATATGTAAACTGGAAAAAGAAAGGAAGGTGGGGCTAATGCTGTCACCTATGATTTAAGGAACTTTCCTCAAAGACCACACCACCCTACATCTCTTCCCCAGAATAACCCCTACAAATTCACGTTATATCCTCAAGTAGCTGCTACTACCAATAACCATTCTCCGCCTTCCCCTCAACCACCTCGTTATCATTCATCCATACCACCACACAATCATCATCACATGCCAGTACAACCACCACAACAATGGACTCGACCCCCAAACCCTAATCAGAAGAGGACGAACAATGTTCAGTTTGACCCTATCCCTATGAGTTACACTGAACTATTGCCGCACCTTATCCAGAACTCCCTTGTGGTGCCTTGTCCTTCCACAATTCTTGGACCACCTTATCCCAAAGGATGTGATCCGAATGCTCAATGTGACTATCATGCCGGGGCACCAGGGCACTCAACAGAAAACTGTTTTGCCTTGAAACGTAAAGTGCAAGACTTGATTAAAGCCAAGTGGCTTAATTTCCGGGAAGGAAATCCGAATGTGGCTACAAATCCCTTGCCTAACCATGAGGACTCTGGGGTTAATGTTGTGGAAGAAGATCAAGTAGCTATTATTGAAGACAATTCCTATGATAATGCAAGCTTTGTGTGCCCCCTATTCACCGGGCACTTAATTTTGTAATTGAGAGGCTGTTGACTCCCTACGATTTTAATTTTTGATTCAAAATAATTTTAATTGCCTTAATAACTCAATATTCTCATTGCTATGCCCAAGGCTTTGGGGTCTTTTCTTTTTATAATAAGGGCGAAGCATGTTTTGTCATTTTTTCTGTTAATAAATGCGTATTTGAATTTGGATACCTCTTTCTTTGCACCTTTTTACCATTCCCCTTCCCTTTATCCCTCATTCGACCATCCATCCAAATACAGAGCCAAAAATGATCCACTTGAAGATAGTAAGGTCACGATCCCATTTCACGACTTTGAGTATTCAGTTGATTGCGCTCACAAAGAGGGTAAGGAAGACTATGGTCCCTCGCCCAAATTAACCAGGGAACAAAAGGCTAGAGAAATTCAGCCCTATCAAAAGGTAATCAAGATCATCGAGATAAAAAGGTCAAGATTGACATTTTCCTGAGTCAAGAACAATAGTGGAAATTGATTAAGTTATTGATATCCTTTGTTTAAAAACGTGGGGCAATTTATCAGAGGGCAATGGTAACCCTGTTTCATGACATGATGAAAAGAGGCATATCTATCATTTAAGGAAGCTTTGGTATTGACCAACATGGATGGAGATAACTTTTCGATGCCCATAAATACAAACGTAATCAAGAGATGCTTTGCCAAAAAAAAATCAAACAAACAAACAAAAACAACAACAAAAATCAAGGTTAGCATCTTATGCACATACCAACTGGGGCAAGCTGATGCTCTCGCATTACCATACTGGGACATATCCAGATCACCAAGTAAGTCGTCACCTTTCTATATGGGGAATGGATGTCATCAAGCCAAGAATGCAACAAAAAAAATAATATTTCATCCCCGTTGCAATCAACCTTAAGGGGATGTAGCTACTCCCTATGCTAATGTAACCAAGGAAATGGTTTACCATGCTGAGAAACAAAAGTACCAAGGAGATCATTCAAAGGTCAAAAAAAAGAAAAAGAAAAAACAAATGAAAAATCAAGAAAAAGAAAAAAGAGCAAAAACAAAAGCAAAAGAAAGAGACTCGGAATGGTCCTTTTATTAAGGCAAGAAAAAGAGGCTCATCTCATTTCCTTCGGTATAGGGCGTTGGGGTAAAGTTGCCTATTTGAAGTGATATCTGTCCCCAAAAGGATGAAAGTAAATCAAAGGAGGCCAAGTGGGTTCGGTTTCAGTATAATCAACTTAAACCTTTTATTGTGAAAGATACAACCTTGATTTTTAAAAAAAATGTCAAAAAGAAAGAAAAGCTCGCTAGGCTGAAAACCTGAAAAGGCGGTCTAGGCAAAAATTAGAGCGACCCGGTGAGTCGAAAACCTAAAAAGGCGGCTTAAGCAAAAATTAGGGTCAAGATATTGGCAAAGCAACTAAAATTTTTTGTACGAGCAGAATAAGATCCAACTGGGGCACAAGGACTATAGTTGAATTACTTTCTCGGAAGCAAAATCAAAGGATAAACTCGTCGCCGTGATACGGGATCAAGATTCTTGCTGTTCTCAGGGATTCACTGGAGGATCTACAAACCCCATTACATCCCTCATTACCAAACTCTTTAACCACATTTGTTTCTTTTTTGCATTTGATTTCCCCTTGTCTTTTCCGGTACTTGATCAACCTACATAAAGGTGCTACCTTTTCAATATGCATTTATACATGAGCTTCATTAATGTGACAAAACATGTGTTTTAACAAAATAAAACAAGGCAATGACAATTATTTTCATAAAAAGAGAAAAGGAAAGTCATGGGAGTGAGAGGCTTCTGTTATTTGTTAGCACCTCAGACAAGCATCACAAGGACCACGTTGAATACATGCTCAGAAGAGAAAATCACCTCGTTCATCCATTTCACCCATGAGTCTAAACCTAAAATCTATAAAGATTGCAGTTCTAAAGGTTTCTCCCCGGATTTAAAACTTCATTTTATTTTCCTAGAGCCGAACATGGCATCTTTTAAACTTCCAGTTGCCGAGCGGGGCACTCTTTTAATTTCCAGTAGCCGAGCGTGGCACCATTTTACTTTCCTTTCGCCAAACATGGCACCATTTTACTTTTCAGTTGCCAAGCGGGGCACCATTTTAATTGCCGAATGGGGCATCATTTTACTTTCCAGTCGCCAAGCGGGGCACTCTTTTAATTTCCAGTAGCCGAGCGGGGTACCATTTTACTTTCCTTTCGCCAAACATGGCACCATTTTACTTTTCAGTTGCCAAGCGGGGCACCATTTCAATTGCTGAGCGGGGCATCAATTTACTTTCCAATCGCCGAACGAGGCACAATTTTACTTTCCAGTAACCGAACAAGGCATAATTTTACTTTCCAGTAGCCGAGCGGGGCACCATTTTACTTTCCTGTCGCCAAACATGGCATCATTTTACTTTCCAGTCGCCGAGCGGGGCACTCTTTTAATTTCCAGTAGCCGAGCGGGGCACCATTTTACTTTTCTTTCGCCAAACATGGCACCATTTTACTTTTCAGTTGCCAAGCGGGGCACCATTTTAATTGCCGAGCGGGATATCATTTTACTTTCTAATCGCCGAATGAGGCACAATTTTACTTTCCAGTAGCCGAACAAGGCACAATTTTACTTTCCTGTCGCCAAACATGGCACCATTTTACTTTTCAGTCGTTGAGCGGGGCACCATTTCAATTGCCGAGCGGGCCATCATTTTATTTTCCTAGAGCCGAACATGGCATCTTTTAAACTTCCAGTCGCTGAGCGGGGCACTCTTTTAATTTCCAGTAGCCGAGCGGGGCACCATTTTACTTTCCTTTCGCCAAACATGGCACCATTTTACTTTTCAGTTGCCAAGCGGGGCACCATTTTAATTGCCGAGCGGGGCATCATTTTACTTTCCAGTCGCCGAGCGGGGCACTCTTTTAATTTCCAGTAGCCGAGCGGGGTACCATTTTACTTTCCTTTCGCCAAACATGGCACCATTTTACTTTTCAGTTGCCAAGCAGGGCACCATTTTAATTGTCGAGCGGGGCATCATTTTACTTTCCAATCGCCGAACGAGGCACAATTTTACTTTCCAGTTTCCGAACAAGGCATAATTTTACTTTCCAGTAGCCGAGCGGGGCACCATTTTACTTTCCTGTCGCCAAACATGGCATCATTTTACTTTCCAGTCGCCGAGCGGGGCACTCTTTTAATTTCCAGTAGCCGAGCGGGGCACCATTTTACTTTCCTGTCGCCAAACATGGCACCATTTTACTTTTCAGTTGCCAAGCGGGGCACCATTTTAATTGCCGAGTGGGGCATCATTTTACTTTCTAATCGCCGAACGAGGCATAATTTTACTTTCCAGTAGCCGAACAAGGCACAATTTTACTTTCCTGTCGCCAAACATGGCACCATTTTACTTTTCAGTCGCCGAGCGGGGCACCATTTCAATTGCCGAGCGGGCCATCATTTTATTTTCCTAGAGCCGAACATGGCATCTTTTAAACTTCCAGTCGCCAAGCGGGGCACTCTTTTAATTTCCAGTAGCCGAGCGGGGCACAATTTTACTTTCCTTTCGCCAAACATGGCACCATTTTACTTTTCAGTTGCCAAGCGGGGCACCATTTTAATTGCTGAGCGGGGCATCATTTTACTTTTCAATCGCCAAACGAGGCACAATTTTACCTTAAGTTTAACAAATTCTTATCAAGATGGTGGATTTGATTTGTTGCCGAAAATATTTTTACTATGTATAGCAGCAAACTGTATATCTATTAAAAAAAACTTCATAGAGCCCTGTGAATTTGATGATAAAAAAGGTTTCCACAAACGGGATTCGAACCCGGAATTCATCATCAGAATTTCCCTGGTGTGCTACGGCGGACATTTGGATATCGATTGCTGGATAAATGTTATAAATAAACGACATCTCTGATCCCGTCCTTTGCTACTTTCTGATCTCTCTTATCGGCTTTACGTTACATATCTACTAGTTTAATAAAATGTCACCATAAAGCATTATTTTTTATTTACTTGAAATTTCTTCTACATATTTGTATATATAAGACAATACTAGTTTCCTTTGTCTGACCTTACTTTCCATCCTATTTTTTACTTTGTATCATTTTCGTTTTCCTTTCTAATGAAGACAAAAAGACAACTAATGGTAGGTAGCAAAACACACCCTCATTTGATAGGAAAAGAAACTTGAAAACCATGTAGGAAGAAAAGAGGATGAGAAAATGGCTAATAAGAAAGTTTTTAACTCTAGTGCTTCCATAAAAATGAACGAAGAAAACCCAATGAAAATAAATATTTCAAATGTAGAAGACGAAGAAAGTTATGTTTTAAAATATAATAAAAAATCTCAAAGCAACTAAAAAGAAGATAAGAAATAAATTACGTGTTCACAAACTAAATCGCATACCGTTATCCCCCTTCAATTTCCAATACTTCTGACTCAATAAAAGGAAACAACCGAAAAAGGAAACTTAGAGTGGAAAAATTATGTTTGACATAAAAGACTGTATAAAAATAAAGGGAAGCTAAAAGGAAGAAACTAATGACCTAATAAAAGAGTATTAGGAAACTAATCACCATAATGAAATGAAAAGAGAAAGTGATTTATTAGGGAATACTACACAGAAAACAGTCTAAAACATTAGAATTAGGACAGTAAAACAATGATAATGAAAATAAAGTTTGTCAAGTCTCTGCAAAATATGATAAATTTTCATAACCAATAATATTTATAACCAAATCATTCACATAAAATTAATTTACTTAGAATTTTTCACTAGATCTTTGTGTAAGATCCTATTTTACTAATTTTACGACATGGTTGAGTTGAGTTATGCATATCTTTTATGTTTTTATCTTTATTTTCTAAATGATTTGGGCACCGCTTTTAACTGTTAGTAATGTGTGTGGTCTAGAAGTCATATGACACTGAAATCAAACAACCCCAAGCATCTCAATAGTTTCAAAACGACTCCAAATACACTAATACCTTACAAAACTACATTATTGTAAAATAGGCCACTTGCTACCGTAACACTTAACATATCGGGTGTCGGGCGAGAGTGTAACCGAGAAAAGGGCAAATGATTAAACAAATAAAAGATAACAATATTACACCATGAGCCAATTTATTATATCATTCAGTTACATTGTTTTCAAGAACTGTCCTATATTTCTTATTCTCGTGCCTATAATGATTGTTGTTCTAATAGAGAAGTTTGCTGTTAATTTTTATGATACTTTTGGGTAATCTCTTACTTGTGTCCCTCCAACTAATTAGATCATTAACTAAACATATTTGGGCCTTGTCTTGCTTGTCATACAAAGTTGTGTTTGACTCTTCTAATAAGGCAGTCATTACTTCAAAACTGTGAAATTATTAAGAGTTGAACTATCAAATGTTAACAGATTCACTATTTTAGGGAATAAGATTTTACAATTAAAATTTGGAGGAACAAAATCAAAGAATTGGAAAATTTAAGGGACAAAAAGTGTAATTAAGCCAAAAAAGTGTTTTCAAAATAATCTATTTTTATTAAAATGCTCTTGATATATAGTAAAAATAAAAACAACATTTGAATTTATTGCAATAACATAGTTTTAAAGACATGATAGTAAAAAAGTAAATAGTTTTCATATAAACTTAAGACTATAACATAATCTTTTTATTATTTTCAAAGTAAGTCAACCACAAATTTGAAAAAAAAATAATTTATTATATTTTCATAACCTCGGTGCCTCTTTAAACTTTGTAACTATGTCTTTAATCGTTTGTGGACCCTTGATGCTAGTCCCATGAGCTAACTCATCTAAACTTTTCCTTTTCGACAAAAAGTAATGTATACATCCAATCTAGTAACCCCTTCCATCCGAAAAGATATTTATATAATCAGTAAACCCGTCTTTTTAAATTTTATCTTATACCTTTATGAGTTTCTTTTTATGTCATTACAATATTATGCTTTTACAGTAACATTTAAGATAGTTTATGTTATAATTTAATCCACTCATTTCATATGATTTACAATATTGTTCTTATTTTTGTAATCTTTTGTTTGCCAATCTTATATAATCAATTTCTATTTTTTTATTGTTGATGAACTTTTTAAAAAGCATCATTTCAATGTTATTATCAATTTCATAACATGGCAATCTCAGTGTTTTATATTAGTCTATTATATATTTATTTTAGTGTAACAATGTCTTGTTTGTTCTTCATCATCTTTAAATATTTTTTATATAATATCATTATAATTAATAATCTTTCAAAACATATTGTTATACCATATAAAGATACAATAGAAACATATAAATATTTGAAAGTTCTATGCTAGTTTTTGTTATTCTTGATCAAAATTAATGTGATATTCATTTATTATTGAAATGTTATTTGATTAATGTTACTCTTATCCTTGCTTCATAAAGTTATGTTTTAAAAAATAACAAAAAATCTCAATGCAAATGAAAAGAAGATAAGAAATAAATTACGTGTTCACAAACTAAATCGCATACCGTTATCCCCCTTCAATTTCCAATACTTCTGACTCAATAAAAAGAAACAACCGAAAAAGGAAACTTAGAGTGGAAAAATTGTGTTTGATTTAAAAGAATGTATAAAAATAAAGGGAAGCTAAAAGGAAGAAACTGATGACCTAATAAAAGAGTATTAGGAAACTAATCACCATAATGAAATAAAAAGAGAAAGTGATTGATTAGGGAATACTGCATAGAAAACGGTCTAAAACATTAGAATTAGGACAGTAAAACAATGATAATGAAAATAAAGTTTGTCAAGTCTCTTCAAAATATGATAAATTTTTATAACCAATAATTTTTATAACCAAATCATTCACATAAAATTAATTTACTTAGAACTTTTCACTAGTTCTTTGTGTAAGATCCTATTTTACTAATTTTGCGACATGGTTGACTTGTGCTATGCATATCTTTTGTGTTTTTATCTTCTTTAAATGATTTTGGCATGACTTTTAACTGTTAGTCATATGTGTGGTCCAGAAGTCATATGACACTGAAATCAAACAACCCCAAGCATCTCAATAGTGTCAAAACGACTCCAAATACGCTAATAGCTTACAAAACTACATTATTATAAAATGGGCCACTTGCTACCGTAACACTTAACATATCGGTGGTGTCGGGCGAGAGTGTAACCGAGAAAAGGGAAAATGATTAAACAAACAAAAGATAATAACATTACATCATGAGCCAATTTATTACATCATTAAGTTACATTGTTTTCAAGATATGTACTATATTTCTTACTCTCGTGCCTATAATGGTTGTTGTTTTAATAGAGAAGCTTGCTTTTAATTTTTATGATACTTTTGGGTAATCTCTTACTTGTGTCCCTCCAACTCATTAGATCATTAACTGAACATATTGGGGCCTTGTCTTGCTTGTCAAACAAAGTTGTGGTTGACTCTACTAATCAGGCAGTCATTACTTTAAAACTATGAAATTATTAAGAGTTGAACTACCAAATGTTAACAGATTCACTATTTTAGGGAATAAGATTTCACAATTAAAATTTGGAGGAACAAAATCAAAGAATTGGCAAATTTGAGGGACAAAAAGTTTAATTAAGCCAAAAAAGTGTTTTCAAAATAATCTATTTTTATTAAAATGCTCTTGATATATAGTAAAAATAAAAACAACATTTGAATTTATTGCAATAACATAGTTTTAAAGACATGATAGTAAAAAAGTAAACAGTTTTCATCTAAACTTAAGACTATAACATAATCTTTTTATTATTTTCAAAATAAGTCAAACACAAATTTGAAAAACAATTAATTTTTTATATTTTCGTAACCTCTGTGCCTCTTTAAACTTTGTAACTATATCTTTAATCGTTTGTTGACCCTTGATGCTGGTCCCATGAGCTAACTCATCTAAACTTTTCCTTTTCGACAAAAAGTAATGTATACATCCAATCTAGTAACCCCTTCCATCTGAAAAGATATTTATATAATCAGTAAACCCCTCTTTTTAAATCTTATCTTATACCTTTATGAGTTTCTTTTTATGTCATTACAATATTATGCTTTTACAATAACATTTCAGATAGTTTATGTTATAATTTAATCCACTCATTTCATATGATTTACAATATTGTTCATTATTTTTGTAATCTTTTGTTTGCCAATCTAATATAATCAATTTCTATTTTTTTATTGTTGATGAACTTTTTAAAAAGCATCGTTTCAATGTTATTATCAATTTTATAACATGGAAATCTCAGTGGTTTATATTATTCTATTATATATTTATTTTAGTTTAACAATGTATTGTTTGTTCTTCATCATCTTTAAATATTTTTTATATAATATCATTATAATTAATAATCTTTCAAAACATATTGTTATACCATATAAAGATACAATAGAATCATATAAATATTTGAAAGTTCTATGCTAGTTTTTGTGATTCTTGATCAAAATTAATGTGATATTCATTTATTATTGAAATGTTATTTGATTAATGTTACTCTTATCCTTGCTTCATAAAGATTATCCAATTAAGTTTAACAAATTCTTATCAAGATAATGGATTTGATTTGTTGCCAAAAATATTTTTACTATGTATAGTAGCAAACTGGGTATCTATTAAAAAAAAACGTCGTAGAGTCCTATAAATTTGATGATAAAAAAGGTTTCCACAGACGGGATTCGAACCCGGAATTCATCATCAGAATTTCCCTGGTGTGCTACGGCGGACATTTGGATATAGATTGCTGGATAAATGTTATAAATAAATGACATCTCTGATCCCGTCCTTTGCTACTTTCTGATCTCTCTTATCGGCTTTACGTTACATATCTACTAGTTTAATAAAATGTCACCATAAACCATTATTTTTTATTTACTTGAAATTTCTTCTACATATTTGTATATATAAGACAATACTAGTTGCCTTTGTCTGACCTTACTTTCCATCCTATTTTTTACTTTGTATCATTTTCGTTTTCCTTTCTAATGAAGACAAAAAGACAACTAATGGTAGGAAGCAAAACACACACTCATTTGATACGAAAAGAAACTTGAAAACCATGTAGGAAGAAAAGAGGATGAGAAAATGGCTAATAAGAAAGTTTTTAACTCTAGTGCTTCCATAAAAATGAAAGAAGAAAACCCAATGAAAATAAAAATTTCAAATGTAGAAGACGAAGAAAGTTATGTTTTAAAAAATAACAAAAAATCTCAAAGCAACTAAAAAGAAGATAAGAAATAAATTACGTGTTCACAAACTAAATCGCATACCGTTATCCCCCTTCAATTTCCAATACTTCTGACTCAATAAAAGGAAACAACTGAAAAAGGAAACTTAGAGTGGAAAAATTGTGTTTGACATAAAAGACTGTATAAAAATAAAGGGAAGCTAAAAGGAAGAAACTGATGACCTAATAAAAGAGTATTAGGAAACTAATCACCATAATGAAATGAAAAGAGAAAGTGATTTATTAGGGAATACTGCACAGAAAACGGTCTAAAACATTAGAATTAGGACTGTAAAACAATCATAATGAAAATAAAGTTTGTCAAGTCTCTGCAAAATATGATAAATTTTCATAACCAATAATATTTATAACCAAATCATTCATATAAAATTAATTTACTTAGAATTTTTCACTAGATCTTTGTGTAAGATCCTATTTTACTAATTGTACGACATGGTTGAGTTGAGTTATGCATATCTTTTATGTTTTTATCTTTATTTTCTAAATGATTTGGGCACAGCTTTTAAGTGTTAGTAATGTGTGTGGTCTAGAAGTCATATGACACTGAAATCAAACAACCCCAAGCATCTCAATAGTTTCAAAACGACTCCAAATACGCTAATAGCTTACAAAACTACATTATTGTAAAATAGGCCACTTGCTACCGTAACACTTAACATATCGGGTGTCGGGCGATAGTGTAACCGAGAAAAGGGCAAATGATTAAACAAATAAAAGATAACAATATTACACCATGAGCCAATTTATTATATCATTCAGTTACATTGTTTTCAAGAACTGTCCTATATTTCTTATTCTCGTGCCTATAATGATTGTTGTTCTAATAGAGAAGTTTGCTGTTAATTTTTATGATACTTTTGGGTAATCTCTTACTTGTGTCCCTCCAACTAATTAGATCATTAACTAAACATATTTGGGCCTTGTCTTGCTTGTCATACAAAGTTGTGTTTGACTCTTCTAATAAGGCAGTCATTACTTCAAAACTATGAAATTATTAAGAGTTGAATTATCAAATGTTAACAGATTCACTATTTTAGGGAATAAGATTTCACAATTAAAATTTGGAGGAACAAAATCAAAGAATTGCAAAATTTGAGGGACAAAAAGTGTAATTAAGCCAAAAAAGTGTTTTCAAAATAATCTATTTTTATTAAAATGCTCTTGATATATAGTAAAAATAAAAACAACATTTGAATGTATTGCAATAACATAGTTTTAAAGACATGATAGTAAAAAAGTAAATAGTTTTCATATAGACTATAACATAATCTTTTTATTATTTTCAAAGTAAGTCAACCACAAATTTGAAAAAAAAAATAATTTATTATATTTTCATAACCTCAGTGCCTCTTTAAACTTTGTAACTATGTCTTTAATCGTTTGTGGACCCTTGATGCTAGTCCCATGAGCTAACTCATCTAAACTTTTCCTTTTCGACAAAAAGTAATGTATACATCCAATCTAGTAACCCCTTCCATCCGAAAAGATATTTATATAATCAGTAAACCCGTCTTTTTAAATTTTATCTTATACCTTTATGAGTTTCTTTTTATGTCATTACAATATTATGCTTTTACAGTAACATTTAAGATAGTTTATGTTATAATTTAATCCACTCATTTCATATGATTTACAATATTGTTCTTATTTTTGTAATCTTTTGTTTGCCAATCTAATATAATCAATTTGTATTTTTTTATTGTTGATGAACTTTTTAAAAAGCATCATTTCAATGTTATTATCAATTTTATAACATGGCAATCTCAGTGGTTTATATTATTCTATTATATATTTATTTTAGTGTAACAATGTCTTGTTTGTTCTTCATCATCTTTAAATATTTTTTATATAATATCATTATAATTAATAATCTTTCAAAACATATTGTTATACCATATAAAGATACAATAGAAACATATAAATATTTGAAAGTTCTATGCTAGTTTTTGTTATTCTTAGTCAAAATTAATGTGATATTCATTTATTATTGAAATGTTATTTGATTAATGTTACTCTTATCCTTGCTTCATAAAGTTATGTTTTAAAAAATAACAAAAAATCTCAATGCAAATGAAAAGAAGATAAGAAATAAATTACGTGTTCACAAACTAAATCGCATACCGTTATCCCCCTTCAATTTCCAAAACTTCTGACTCAATAAAAGGAAACAACCAAAAAAGGAAACTTAGAGTGGAAAAATTGTGTTTGATTTAAAAGACTATATAAAAATAAAGGGAAGCTAAAAGGAAGAAACTGGTGACCTAATAAAAGAGTATTAGGAAACTAATCACCATAATGAAATGAAAAGAGAAAGTAATTGATTAGGGAATACTGCACAGAAAACAGTCTAAAACATTAGAATTAGGACAGTAAAACAATGATAATGAAAATAAAGTTTGTCAAGTCTCTTCAAAATATGATAAATTTTTATAACCAATAATATTTATAACCAAATCATTCACATAAAATTAATTTACTTAGAACTTTTCACTAGTTCTTTGTGTAAGATCCTATTTTACTAAATTTACGACATGGTTGACTTCTGCTATGCGTATCTTTTGTGTTTTTATCTTCTTTAAATGATTTTGGCATAACTTTTAACTGTTAGTCATGTGTGTGGTCCAGAAGTCATATGACACTGAAATCAAACAACCCCAAGCATCTCAATAGTGTCAAAACGACTCCAAATACGCTAATAGCTTACAAAACTACATTATTATAAAATGGGCCACTTGCTACCGTAACACTTAACATATCGGTGGTGTCGGGCGAGAGTGTAACCGAGAAAAGGGAAAATGATTAAATAAATAAAAGATAACAATATTACATCATGAGCCAATTTATTACATCATTAAGTTACATTGTTTTCAAGATATGTACTATATTTCTTACTCTCGTGCCTATAATGGTTGTTGTTCTAATAGAGAAGCTTGCTGTTAATTTTTATGATACTTTTGGGTAATCTCTTACATGTGTCCCTCCAACTAATTAGATCATTAACTGAACATATTGGGGCCTTGTCTTGCTTGTCATACAAAGTTGTGGTTGACTCTACTAATCAGGCAGTCATTACTTCAAAACTATGAAATTATTAAGAGTTGAACTACCAAATATTAACAGATTCACTATTTTAGGGAATAAGATTTCACAATTAAAATTTGGAGGAACAAAATCAAAGAATTGGCAAATTTGAGGGACAAAAAGTTTAATTAAGCCAAAAAAGTGTTTTCAAAATGATCTATTTTTATTAAAATGCTCTTGATATATAGTAAAAATAAAAACAACATTTGAATTTATTGCAATAACATAGTTTTAAAGACATGATAGTAAAAAAGTAAACAGTTTTCATCTAAACTTAAGACTATAACATAATCTTTTTATTATTTTCAAAATAAGTCAAACACAAATTTGAAAAACAATTAATTTTTTATATTTTCGTAACCTCAGTGCCTCGTTAAACTTTGTAACTATATCTTTAATCATTTGTTGACCCTTGATGCTGGTCCTATGAGCTAACTCATCTAAACTTTTCCTTTTCGACAAAAAGTAATGTATACATCCAATCTAGTAACCCCTTCCATCCGAAAAGATATTTATATAATCAGTAAACCCCTCTTTTTAAATCTTATCTTATACCTTTATGAGTTTCTTTTTATGTCATTACAATATTATGCTTTTACAATGACATTTCAGATAGTTTATGTTATAATTTAATCCACTCATTTCATATGATTTACAATATTGTTCTTATTTTTGTAATCTTTTGTTTGCCAATCTAATATAATCAATTTCTATTTTTTTATTGTTGATGAACTTTTTAAAAAGCATCGTTTTAATGTTATTACCAATTTCATAACATGGAAATCTCAGTGGTTTATATTATTCTATTATATATTTATTTTAGTTTAACAATGTCTTGTTTGTTCTTCATCATCTTTAAATATTTTTTATATAATATCATTATAATTAATAATCTTTCAAAACATATTGTTATACCATATAAACATACAATAGAATCATATAAATATTTGAAAGTTCTATGCTAGTTTTTGTTATTCTTGATCAAAATTAATGTCATACTTATTTGTTATTGAAATGTTATTTGATTAATGTTACTCTTATCCTTGCTTCATAAAGATTATCCAATTAAATTTAACAAATTCTTATCAAGATGGTGGAGTTGATTTGTTGCCGAAAATATTTTTACTATGTATAACAGCAAACTGTGTATCTATTAAAAAAAACTTCGTAGAGCCCTGTAAATTTGATGATAAAAAAGGTTTCCGTAGTTGGGATTCAAACCCAGAATACATCATTAGAATTTACCTAGTGTGCTACTACGAACATTTGGATATAGATTGCTGGATAAATGTTATATATAAACGACATCCCTGATCCTGTCCTTTGCTACTTTCTGATATCTCTTATCGGCTTTACGTTACATATCTACTAGTTTAATAAAATGTCACCGTAAACCATTATTTTTTATTTACATGAAATTTCTTCTACATATTTGTATATATAAGACAATACTAGTTGCCTTTGTCTGACCTTACTTTCCATCCTATTTTTTTACTTTGTATCATTTTTGTTTTCCTTTCTAATGAAGACAAAAAGACAACTAATGGTAGGAAGAAAAACACACCCTCATTTGATAGGAAAAGAAACTTGAAAACCATGTAGGAAGAAAAGAGGATGAGAAAATGGCTAATAAGAAAGTTTTTTAACTCTAGTGCTTCCATAAAAATGAACGAAGAAAACCCAATGAAAATAAAAATTTTAAATGTAGAAGACGAAGAAAGTTATGTTTTAAAAAATAACAAAAAATCTCAATGCAACTGAAAAGAAGATAAGAAATAAATTACGTGTTCACAAACTAAATCGCATACCGTTATCCCCTTCAATTTCTAATACTTCTGACTCAATAAAAGGAAACAACCGAAAAAGGAAACTTAGAGTGGAAAAATTGTGTTTGATTTAAAAGACTGTATAAAAATAAAGGGAAGCTAAAAGGAAGAAACTGATGACCTAATAAAAGAGTATTAGGAAACTAATCACCATAATGAAATGAAAAGAGAAAGTGATTGATTAGGAAATACTACACAAAAAAGGGTCTAAAACATTAGAATTAGGACAGTAAAACAATGATAATGAAAATAAAGTTTGTCAAGTCTCTTCAAAATATGATAAATTTTTATAACCAATAATATTTATAACCAAATCATTCACATAAAATTAATTTACTTAGAACTTTTCACTAGTTCTTTGTGTAAGATCCTATTTTACTAATTTTACGACATGGTTGACTTGTGCTATGCATATCTTTTGTGTTTTTATCTTATTTAAATGATTTTGGCCTAGCTTTTAACTGTTAGTCATGTGTGTGGTCCAGAAGTCATATGACACCGAAATCAAACAACCCCAAGCATCTCAATAGTGTCAAAACGACTCCAAATACGCTAATAGCTTACAAAACTACATTATTATAAAATGGGCCACTTGCTACCGTAACACTTAACATATAGGTGGTGTCGGGCGAGAGTGTAACCGAGAAAAGGGAAAATGATTAAACAAATAAAAGATAACAATATTACATCATGAGCCAATTTATTACATCATTAAGCTACATTGTTTTCAAGATATGTACTATATTTCTTACTCTCGTGCCTATAATGGTTGTTGTTCTAATAGAGAAGCTTGCTATTAATTTTTATGATACTTTTGGGCAATCTCTTACTTGTGTCCCTCCAACTAATTAAATCATTAACTGAACATATTGGGGCCTTGTCTTGCTTGTCATACAAAGTTGTGGTTGACTCTACTAATCAGGCAGTCATAATTATTAAGAGTTGAACTACCAAATGTTAACAGATTCACTATTTTAGGGAATAAGATTTCACAATTAAAATTTGGAGGAACAAAATCAAAGAATTGGCAAATTTGAGGGACAAAAAGTTTAATTAAGCCAAAAAAGTGTTTTCAAAATAATCTATTTTTATTAAAATGCTCTTGATATATAGTAAAAATAAAAACAACATTTGAATTTATTGCAATAACATAGTTTTAAAGACATGATAGTAAAAAAGTAAACAGTTTTCATCTAAACTTAAGACTATAATATAATCTTTTTATTATTTTCAAAATAAGTCAAACACAAATTTGAAAAACAATTAATTTATTATATTTTCGTAACCTCGGTGCCTCTTTAAACTTTGTAACTATATCTTTAATCGTTTGTTGACCCTTGATGCTGGTCCCATGAGCTAACTCATCTAAACTTTTCTTTTTCGACAAAAAGTAATGTATACATCCAATCTAGTAACCTCTTCCATCCGAAAAGATATTTATATAATCAGTAAACCCCTCTTTTTAAATCTTATCTTATACCTTTATGAGTTTCTTTTTATGTCATTACAATATTATGCTTTTACAGTAACATTTAAGATAGTTTATGTTATAATTTAATCCACTCATTTCATATGATTTACAATATTATTCATTATTTTTGTAATCTTTTGTTTGCCAATCTAATATAATCAATTTCTATTTTTTTATTGTTGATGAACTTTTTAAAAAGCATCGTTTCAATGTTATTATCAATTTCATAACATGGAAATCTCAGTGGTTTATATTATTCTATTATATATTTATTTTAGTTTAACAATGTCTTGTTTGTTCTTCATCATCTTTAAATATTTTTTATATAATATCATTATAATTAATAATCTTTCAAAACATATTGTTATACCATATAAAGATACAATAGAATCATATAAATATTTGAAAGTTCTATGTTGGTTTTTGTTATTCTTGATCGAAATTAATGTCATATTTATTTATTATTGAAATGTTATTTGATTAATGTCACTCTTATCCTTGCTTCATAAAGATTATCCAATTAATTTTAACAAATTCTTATCAAGATGGTGGAGTTGATTTGTTGCCGAAAATATTTTTACTATGTATAGCAGCAAACTGTGTATCTATTAAAAAAACTTCATAGAGCCCTGTAAATTTGATGATAAAAAGGGTTTCCGCAGGTGGGATTCAAACCCGGAATTCATCATCAGAATTTACCTGGTGTGCTACTGCGGACATTTGGGTATAGATTGCTGGATAAATGTTATATATAAATGACATCTCTGATCCCGTCCTTTGCTACTTTCTGATCTCTCTTATCAGCTTTACGTTACATATCTACTAGTTTAAAAAAATGTCACCATAAACCATTATTTTTTATTTACATGAAATTTCTTCTACATATTTGTATATATAAGACAATACTAGTTGCCTTTGTCTGACCTTACTTTCGATCCTATTTTTTTACTTTGTATCATTTTTGTTTTCCTTTCTAATGAAGACAAAAATACAACTAATGGTAGGAAGCAAAACACACCCTCATTTGATAGGAAAAGAAACTTGAAAACCATGTAGGAAGAAAAGAGGATGAGAAAATGGCTAATAAGAAAGTTTTTAACTCTAGTGCTTCCATAAAAATGAATGAAGAAAGCCCAATGAAAATAAAAATTTTAAATGTAGAAGATGAAGAAAGTTATATTTTAAACAAAACAAAAAATCTCAATGCAATTGAAAAGAAGATAAGAAATAAATTACGTGTTCACAAACTAAATCGTATACCGTTATCCCCCTTCAATTTCCAATACTTCTGACTCAATAAAAGCAAACAACCGAAAAAGGAAACTTAGAGTGGAAAAATTGTGTTTGATTTAAAAGACTATATAAAAATAAGGGGAAGCTAAAAGGAAGAAACTGATGACCTAATAAAAGAGTATTAGGAAACTAATCACCATAATGAAATGAAAAGAGAAAGTGATTTATTAGGGAATACAGCACAGAAAACGATCTAAAACATTAGAATTAGCACAATACAACAATGATAATGTAAATAAAGTTTGTCAAGTCTCTTCAAAATATGATAAATTTTCATAACCAATAATATTTATAACCAAATTATTCACATAAAATTAATTTACTTAGAATTTTTCACTAGTTCTTTGTGTAAGATCCCATTTTACTAATTTTATGACATGGTTGACTTATGCTATGCATATCTTTTGTGTTTTTATCTTTATTTTTAAATGATTTGGGCACCCTTTTAACTGTTAGTAATGTGTGTGGTCCTGAAGTCATACGACACCAAAATTAAACAACCCCAAGCATCTCAATAGTTTCAAAACGACTCCAAATGAGCTAATAGTTTACAAAAATACATTATTATAAAATGGGCCACTTGATACCATAACACCTAACATATCGGTAGTGTCGGGCGAGAGTGTGACCAAGAGAAGGACAAATGATTAAACAAATAAAAGATAACAATATTATATCATGAGTCGTTTCATTATATCATGAAGTTACCTGGTTTTCAAGAACTGTACTATATTTCTTATTCTCGTGCCTATAATGGTTGTTGTTCTAATAAAGAAGCTTGTTGTTAATTATTATCATACTTTTGGGCAATCTCTTACTTGTGTCAGTCCAACTAATTAGATCATTAACTAAACATCTTGGGGCTTTGTCTTACTTGTCATACAAAGTTGAGCTTGACTATACTAATCAGGCAACCATTACTTCAAAACTATGAAATTATTAAGATTTGAACTACCAAATGTTAAGATTAACTAGTTTAGGGAATAAGATTTCACAATTAAAATTTGGAGGAACAAAATCAAAGAATTGGCAAAATTGAGGACAAAATGTTTAATTAAGCAAAAAAAGTGTTTTCAAAATAAGCTAATTTTATTAAAATGCTCTTGATATATTGTAAAAATCAAAACAACATTTGAATTTATTGCAATAACATAGTTTTAAAGACATGATAGTAAAAAAGTAAACAGTTTTCATCTAAACATAAGACTATAACACAATATTTTTTATAATTTTCAAAGTAAGTCAAACACAAATTTGAAAAAAAATTAATTTATTATATTTTCGTAACCTCAGTTCTTCTTTAAACTTTGTAAGTATATCTTTAATCGTTTGTTAACCCTTGATGCTTGTCCCATGAGCTAACTCATCTAAACTTTTCCTTTTCAACAAAAAGTAATGTATACATCCAATCCAGTAACCCCTTCCATCCGAAAAGATGTTTATATAATAAGTAAACGCCTCTTTTTAAATCTTATTTTATACCTTTATGAGTTTCTTTTTATGTCATTACAATATTATGCTTTTACAATAACATTTAAGATAATTTATCTTATAATTTAGTCCACTCATTTCATATCATTTACAATATTATTCATTATTTTTGTAATCTTATGTTTGCCAATTTAATATGATCAATTTCTATTTTTTAATGTTAATGAACTTTTTAAAAAGCATCGTTTCAATGTTATTATCAATTTCAAAACATGGCAATGTCAGTGGTTTATATCATTCTATTATATATTTATTTTAGTTTAACAATGTCTTGTTTGTTCTTCATCGTCTTTAAATATTTTTTATATGATATCATTATAATTAGTAATCTTTCAAAACATATTGTTGTACCATATAAAGATACAACATAATCATATAACTATTCTTCTACATATTTGTATATATAAGACAATACTAGTTACATTTGTTTGACCTTACTATCCATCATATTTTTTTCCTTCGTATCATTTTTGTTTTCTTTCTTATGAAAACAAAAAGACAATTAATGGTAGGAAGCAAAACACACCTTCCTTTGATAGGAAAAGAAACTTGAAAACCATGTAGCAAGAAAGGAGGATGAAAAATGGCAAATAAGAAAGTTTTTAACTCTAGTGCTTCCATAAAAATTAACAAAGAAAACCCAATGAAAATAAAAATTTCAAACGTAGAACATGAAGAAAGTTATATTTTAAACAAAACAAAAATTCTCAATGCAAGTGAAAATAAGATAAGAAATAAATTACGTGTTCACAAACAAAATCGCATACCACTACCCCCCTTAAATTTCCAATACTTCTGACTCAATAAAAGGAAACAACCGAAAAAGGAAACTTAGAGTGAAAAAATTACGTTTGATTTAAAAGAATGTATAAAAATAAGGGGAAGCTGAAAAGAAGAAACTGATGACCAAATAAAAGAGTATTTGGAAACTAATCACCATAATGAATTAAAAAGAGAGAGAAAGTGATTTATTAGGGAATACTACACAGAAAATGGTCTGAAACATAAGAATTAGGACAGTAAAACAATGATAATGTAAATAAAGTTTGTCAAGTCTCCTCAAAATATTATAAATTTTCATAACCAATAATATTTATAACCCAATCATTCACATAAAATTAATTTACTTAGAATTTTTCACTAGTTCTTTGTGTAAGATCCCATTTTACTAATTTTATGACATGGTTGACTTGTGCTATACATATCTTTTGTGTTTTTATCTTTATTTTTAAATGATTTGGGCACCGCTTTTAACTGTTAGTAATGTGTGTGGTCCAGAAGTCATATGACATGAAAATTAAACAACCCCAAGCATCTCAATAGTTTCAAAATGACTCCAAATGAGCTAATAGTTTACAAAAATACATTATTATAAAATGGGCCACTTGCTACCGTAACACCTAACATATCGGTGGTACCGGGCGAGAGTGTAACCGAGAAAAGGACAAATAATTAAACAAATAAAATATAACAATATTATACCATGAGCCATTTCATTATATCATGAAGTTACCTGGTTTTCAACAACTGTACTATATTTCCTATTCTCGTGCCTATAATGGTTGTTGTTCTAATAAAGAAGCTTGCTGTTAATTATTATGATACTTTTGGGCAATCTCTTACTTGTGTCAGTCCAACTAATTAGATCATTAACTAAACATCTTGGGGCTTTGTCTTGCTTGTCATATAAAGTTGTGCTTGACTCTACTAATCAAGCAGCCATTACTTCAAAACTATGAAATTATTAAGAGTTGAACGACCAAATTTTAAGATTAACTAGTTTAGGGAATAAGATTTCACAATTATAATTTGGAGGAACAAAATTAAAGAATTGGAAAAATTGAGGGACAAAAAGTATAGTTATGCTAAAAATATGTTTTCAAAATAATCTATAGTGAAAATCAAAACAACATTTGAATTTATATAATTAGTAACTGCTTCCATTCGAAAAGATATTTATATAATTAGTAAACCCCTCATTTTAAATCTTATCTTATACCTTTATGAGTTTCTTTTTATGTCATTACAAAATTATGCTTTTACAATAACATTTAAGATAATTTATGTTATAATTTAATCCACTCATTTCATATCATTTACAATATTGTCCATTATTTTTGTAATCTTTTGTTTGCCAATTTAATATAATCAATTTCTATTTTTTTAATGTTGATGAACTTTTTAAAAAGCATCGTTTCAATGTTATTATCAATTTCATAACATGGCAATCTCAGTTGTTTATATTATTCTATTATATATTATTTTAGTTTAATAATGTCTTGTTTGTTCTTCATCTTCTCTAAATATTTTTATATAATATCATTATAATTAATAATCTTTCAAAATATATTGTTATACCATAGAAACATACAATAGAATCATATAAATATTTGAAAGTTGTATGCTAGTTTTGTTATTCTTGATCAAAATTAATGTCATATTTATTTATTATTGAAATCTTATTGATTAATGTTACTCTTATCCTTGCTTCAAAAAGATTATCCAATTAAGTTTAACAAATTCTTATCAAGATGGTGGAGTCGATTTGTTGCCGAAAATATTTTTACTATGTATAGCAGCAACCCGGAATTCATCATCAGAATTTACCTGGTATGCTACTACTGACATTTAGAAATGGATTGCTGGTTAAATGTTATATAAACTACAACTCTAATCCCGTCCTTTGCTACTTTCTGATTTCTCTTATCAGCTTTACGTTACATATGTACTAAATTAATAAAATTTCACCATAAACCGTTATTTTTTATTCACATGAAATTTCTTCTACATAGTTATATATATAAGATAATACTAGTTACCTTTGTCTGACCTTACTTTCCATCCTATTTTTTTCCTTCGTATCATTTTCGTTTTCTTTCTTATGAAAACAAAAAGACAATTAATGGTAGGAAGCAAAACACACCCTCCTTTGATAGGAAAAGAAATTTCAAATTCATATCGAAAGAAAAGAGGATGAAAAACAGGGCTAATAAGAAAGTTTCTAATTCTAGTGCTTCCATAAAATTGAACAAAGAAAACCCATTAACCATGAAAATAAAAATTTCAAATGCAGAAGACGAAGAAAGTTATGTTTTTAAAAAAACAAACAAATCTTAGTGCAACTGAAAATAAGATAAGAAATATATTACATGTTCACAACCTAAATCGCATACCATTACCCCCCCCCCCCTTCAATTTCCAATGCTTCCGACTCAATGAAAGGGAACAACCCAAAAGGAAACTTAGAGTGAAAAAATTATGTTTGATTTATAAGAATGTATAAAAATAAAGGGAAGCTGAAAAGAAGAAGATGACCAAATAAAAGAGTATTAGGAAACTAATCACCATAATGAAATGAAAAGAGAGAGAAAGTGATTTATTAGGGAATACTATACAGAAAAAGGTCTGAAACATAAGAATTAGGACAGTATAACAATGATAATGTAAATAAAGTTTGTCAAGTCTCCTTAAAATTGAATAAATTTTTATAACCAATAATATTTATAACCAAATCATTCACATAAAATTAATTTACTTAGAATTTTTCACTAGTTCTTTATATAAGATCCCATTTTACTAATTTTGCCAGATTGTTGACTTGGACTATGCATATCTTTTATGTTTTTATCTTTTTTTTAAATGATTTGGACACCGCTTTTAACTGTTAGTGATGTGTGTGGTCCAGAATCATACGACACCACAATCAAAAAACCCCAAACATCTTAATATTTTCAAAACGACTCTAATTGCGCTAATAGCTTACAAAAATACATTATTATAAAATGGGCCACTTGCTACCATAACACCTAACATATCGGTGGTGCCGGGCAAAAGTGTAACCGAGAAAAGGGAAAATGATTAAACAAATAAAAGATAACAATATTACATCATGAACCATTTTATTATATCATTAAGTTACCTGTTTTTCAAGAACTGTACTATATTTCTTATTCTCGTGCCTATACACTAGTGGAAAAAATGGATACAACCACGGGGGTATAATCACGGATTAGTGTGTATCCGTGATTAAAAATGACGCGGTGGCATTTTTGAAATTTTTGAGAAAACTTTTAATCACGGTTGTTTGTCAAGTCTCTTCAAAATATGATAAATTTTCATAACCAATAATATTTATAACGAAATCATTCCCATAAAATTAATTTACTTAGAATTTTTCACTAGTTCTTTGTGTAAGATCCTATTTTACTAATTTTATGACATGGTTGACTTGTGCTATGCATATCTTTTGTGTTTTTATCTTCTTTAAATGATTTTGGCATAGCTTTTAACTGTTAGTCATGTGTGTGGTTGAGAAGTCATATGACACCGAAATCAAACAACCCTAAGCATTTCAATAGTGTCAAAACGACTCCAAATACGCTAATAGCTTACAAAACTACATTATTATAAAATAGGCCACTTGCTACCGTAACACTTAACATATCGGTGGTGTCGGGCGAGAGTGTAATCGAGAAAAAGGAAAATGATTAAACAAATAAAAGATAACAATATTACATCATGAGCCAATTTATTATATCATTAAGTTACATTGTTTTCAAGATATGTACTATATTTCTTATTCTTGTGCCTATAATGGTTGTTGTTCTAATAGAGAAGCTTGCTGTTAATTTTTATGATACTTTTGGGCAATCTCTTACTTGTGCCCCTCCAACTAATTAGATCATTAACTAAACATATTGGGGCCTTGTCTTGCTTGTCATACAAAGTTGTGGTTGACTCTACTAATCAGGCAGTCATTACTTCAAAACTATGAAATTATTAAGAGTTGACCTACCAAATGTTAACAGATTCACTATTTAAGGAATAAGATTTCACAATTAAAATTTGGAGGAACAAAATCAAAGAATTGGCAAATTTGAGGGACAAAAAGTGTAATTAAGCCAAAAAAGTGTTTTCAAAATAATCTATTTTTATTAAAATGCTCTTGATATATAGTAAAAATCAAAACAACATTTGAATTTATTGCAATAACATAGTTTTAAAGACATGATAGTAAAAAAGTAAATAGTTTTCATATAAACTTAATACTATAACATAATGTTTTTATTATTTTCAAAGTAAGTCCACCACAAATTTGAAAAAAAAATAATTTATTATATTTGCATAACCTCAGTGCCTCTTTAAACTTTGTAACTATGTCTTTAATTGTTTGTGGACCCTTGATGCTAGTCCCATGAGCTAACTCATCTAAACTTTTCCATTTCAACAAAAAGTAATGTATGCATCCAATCTAGTAACCCCTTCCATCCGAAAAGATATTTATATAATTATGAAACCCCTCTTTTTAAATCTTATCTTATACCTTTATGAGTTTTTTTTTATGTCATTACAAGATTATGCTTTTATAGTAACATTTAAGATAGTTTATGTTATAATTTAATCCACTCATTTCATATGATTTACAATATTGTTCATTATTTTTGTAATCTTTTGTTTGCCAATCAAATATAATCAATTTTATTTTTTATTGTTGATGAACTTTTTAAAAAACATCGTTTCAATGTTATTATCAATTTCATAACATGGGAATCTCAGTGGTTTATATTATTCTATTATATATTTATTTTAGTTTAACAATGTCTTGTTTGTTCTTCATCATCTTTAAATACTTTTTATATAATATCATTATAATTAATAATCTTTCAAAACATATTTTTATATCATATAAAGATACAATAGAATCATATAAATATTTGAAAGTTCTATGCTAGTTTTTGTTATTCTTGATCAAAATTAATGTCATATTTATTTATTATTGAAATGTTATTTGTTTAATGTTACTCTTATCCTTGCTTCATAAAGATTATCTAATTAAGTTTAACAAATTCTTATCAAGATGGTGGAGTTGATCTCTTGCCGAAAATATTTTTACTATGTATAACAGCAAATTGTGTATTTATTAAAAAAAACTTCGTAGAGCCCTATAAATTTGATGATAAAAAAGGTTTCCGCAGCCGAGATTCGAACTCGGAATTCATCATCAGAATTTACCTAGTGTGCTACTGCAGACATTTGGATATAGATTGCTGGATAAATGTTATATATAAACAACATCTCTGATCCCGTCCTTTACTACTTGCTGATCTCTCTTATCGGTTTTACATTACATATCTACTAGTTTAATAAAATGTCACCGTAAACCACTATTTTTTATTTACTTGAAATTTCTTCTACATATTTGTATATATAAGACAATACTAGTTGCCTTTGTCTGACCTTACTTTCCATCCTATTTTTTACTTTGTATCATTTTCGTTTTCCTTTCTAATGAAGACAAAAAGACAACTAATGGTAGGAAGCAAAACACACCCTCATTTGATAGGAAAAGAAACTTGAAAACCATGTAGGAAGAAAAGAGGATGAGAAAATGGCTAATAAAAAAGCTTTTAACTCTAGTGCTTCCATAAAAATGAACGAAGAAAACCCAATGAAAATAAAAATTTCAAATGTAGAAGACGAAGAAAGTTATGTTTTAAAAAATAACAAAAAATCTCAAAGCAACTGAAAAGAAGATAAGAAATAAATTACGTGTTCACAAACTAAATCGTATACCGTTATCCCCCTTCAATTTCCAATACTTCTGACTCAATAAAAGGAAACAACCGAAAAAGGAAACTTAGAGTGGAAAAATTGTGTTTGACATAAAAGACTGTATAAAAATAAAGGGAAGCTAAAAGGAAGAAACTGATGACCTAATAAAAGAGTATTAGGAAACTAATCACCATAATGAAATGAAAAGAGAAAGTGATTTATTAGGGAATACTGCATATAAACGTTCTAAAACATTAAAATTAGGACAGTAAAACAATCATAATGAAAATAAAGTTTGTCAAGTCTATGCAAAATATGATAAATTTTCATAACCAATAATATTTATAACCAAATCATTCACATAAAATTAATTTACTTAGAAATTTTCACTAGATCTTTGTGTAAGATCCTATTTTACTAATTTTACGACATGGTTGACTTGAGTTATGCATATATTTTATGTTTTTATCTTTATTTTCTAAATGATTTGGGCACCGCTTTTAACTGTTAGTAATGTGTGTGGTCTAGAAGTCATATGACACTGAAATCAAACAACCCCAAGCATCTCAATAGTTTCAAAACGACTCCAAATACGCTAATAGCTTACAAAACTACATTATTGTAAAATAGGCCACTTGCTACCGTAACACTCAACATATCGGGTGTCGGGCGAGAGTGTAACCGAGAAAAGGGCAAATGATTAAACAAATAAAAGATAACAATATTACACCATGAGCCATTTTATTATATCATTCAGTTACATTGTTTTCCAGAAGTGTCCTATATTTCTTATTCTCGTGCCTATAATGATTGTTGTTCTAATAGAGAAGTTTGCTGTTAATTTTTATGATACTTTTGGGTAATCTCTTACTTGTGTCCCTCCAACTAATTAGATCATTAACTAAATATATTTGGGCCTTGTCTTGCTTGTCATACAAAGTTGTGTTTGACTCTTCTAATAAGGCAGTCATTACTTTAAAACTATGAAATTATTAAGAGTTGAACTATCAAATGTTAACAGATTCACTATTTTAGGGAATAAGATTTCACAATTAAAATTTGGAGGAACAAAATCAAAGAATTCAAAAATTTGAGGGACAAAAAGTGTAATTAAGCCAAAAAAGTGTTTTCAAAATAATCTATTTTTATTAAAATGCTCTTGATATATAGTAAAAATAAAAACAACATTGGAATTTATTGCAATAACATAGTTTTAAAGACATGATAGTAAAAAAGTAAACAGTTTTCATATAAACTTAAGACTATAACATAATCTTATTATTATTTTCAAAGTAAGTCAACCACAAATTTGAAAAAAAATTAATTTATTATATTTTCATAACCTCAGTGCCTCTTTAAACTTTGTAACTATGTCTTTAATCGTTTGTGGACCCTTAATGCTAGTCGCATGAGCTAACTCATCTAAACTTTTTCTTTTCGACAAAAAGTAATGTATACATCCAATCTAGTAACCCCTTCCAACCAAAAAGATATTTATATAATTAGTAAACCCCTCTTTTTAAATCTTATCTTATACCTTTATGAGTTTTTTTTTATGTCATTACAATATTATGCTTTTACAATAACATTTATGATAGTTTATGTTATAATTTAATCCACTCATTTCATATGATTTACAATATTGTTCATTATTTTTGTAATCTTTTGTTTTCCAATCTAATATAATCAAATTCTATTTTTTTATTGTTGATGAACCTTTTAAAAAGAATCGTGGCAATGTTATTATCAATTTCATAACATCGCAATCTCAGTGGGTTATATTATTCTATTATATATTTTTTTCGATTAACAATGTCTTGTTTGTTCTTCATCATCTTTAAATATTTTTTATATAATATCATTATAATTAATAATCTTTCAAAACATATTGTTATCCATTTAAGTTTAACAAATTCTTATCAAGATGGTGGAGTTGATTTGTTGTCGAAAATATTTTTACTATGTATAGCAGCAAACTGTGTATCTATTAAAAAAACTTCGTAGAGCCTTGTAAATTTGATGATAAAAAAGGTTTCCGCTGCCGGGATTCGAACCCGGAATTCATCATCAGAATTTACCTGGTGTGCTACTACGGACATTTGGATATAGATTGCTGGATAAAAGTTATATATAAACGACATCTCTGATCTCGTCCTTTGCTACTTTCTGATCTCTCTTATCGGCTTTACGTTACATATCTACTAGTTTAATAAAATGTCACCATAAACCATTATTTTTTATTTATATGAAATTTCTTCTACATATTTCATATATAAGACAATACTAGTTACCTTTCCATCCTATTTTTTTACTTCGTATTATTTTCGTTTTCCTTTCTAATGAAAACAAAAAGACAATTAATGGTAAGAAGCAAAACACACCCTCATTTGATAGGAAAAGAAACTTGAAAACCATGTAGGAAGAAAAGAGGATGAAAAATGGCTAATAAGAAAGTTTTTAACTCTAGTGCTTGCACAAAAATGTATGTAGAAAACCCCATGAAAATAAAAATTTCAAATTTAGAAGACGAAGAAAGTTATGTTTTAATAAAAATAAAAAACCTCAATGCAACTAAATTGAAGATAAGAAATAAATTACGTGTTCATAAACTAAATCGCATACCATTAACCCCCTTCAATTTCCAATACTTCTGACTAAATAAAAGGAAACCTAGAGTGGAAAAATTGCGTTTGATTTAAAAGAATGTATAAAAATAAGGGGAAGCTCAAAAGAAGAAACTGATAACCAAATAAAAGAGTATTAGCAAACTAATCACCATAAAGAAATGAAAAGAGGAAGTGATTTATTAGGGAATACTGCACAGAAAATGGTCAAAAACATTAGAATAAGGACATTAAACCAATGATAATTAGAGTGGAAAAATTGCGTTTGATTTAAAAGAATGTATAAAAATAAGGGGAAGCTCAAAAGAAGAAACTGATAACCAAATAAAAGAGTATTAGCAAACTAATCACCATAAAGAAATGAAAAGAGGAAGTGATTTATTAGGGAATACTGCACAGAAAATGGTCAAAAACATTAGAATAAGGACATTAAACCAATGATAATGTAAATAAAGTTTGTCAGGTCTCCTCAAAATTTGATAAATTTTCATAACAAATAATATTTATAACCAAATCATTCACATAAAATTAATTTACTTAGAATTTTTCACTAGTTCTTTGTGTAAGATCCTATTTTACTAATTTTACAACATGGTTGACTTGTGCTATATATATATATTGTGTTTTTATCTTTATTTTTAAATGATTTGGGCACCGCTTTTAACTGTTAGTAATGTGTGTGTTCCAGAAGTCATATGACACCGAAATCAAACAACCCCAAGCATCTCAATAGTTTCAAAACGACTTCAAATACACTAATAGCTTACATAACTACATTATTATAAAATGCGCCACTTTCTACCATAACACTTAACATATCGGTGGTGCTAAGCGAGAGTGTAATTGAGAAAAGGGTAAATGATTAAACAAATAAAAGATAACAATATTACATCATGAGCCAATTTATTATATCATTAAGTTACATGGTTTTCAAGAACTGTACTATATTTCTTATTCTCGTGCCTATAATGGTTGTTGTTCTAATAGAGAAGCTTGCTGTTAATTTTTATGATACTTTTGGCAAATCTCTTACTTGTATCCTTCCAACTAATTAGATCATTAACTAAACATATTGGGGCCTTGTGTTGCTTGTCATACAAAGTTGTGTTGACTCTACTAATCAGGCAGTCATTACTTCAAAACTATGAAATTATTAAGAGTTGAACTACCAAATGTTAACAGATTCACTATTTTAGGGAATAAGATATCATAATTAAAATTTGGAGGAGAAAAATCAAAGATTTGACAAATTTGAGGGATAAAAAGTCTAATTAAGCCAAAAAAGTGTTTTCAAAATAATCTATTTTTATTAAAATGCTCTTGATATATAATCAAAATCAAAACAACATTTGAATTTATTGCAATAACATAGTTTGAAAGACATGATAGTAAAAAAGTAAATAGTTTTCATATAAACTTAAGACTATAACATAATATTTTTATTTATTTTCAAAGTTAGTCAACCACAAATTTGAAAAAAAAAATTTATTATATTTTCATAACCTTAGTGCCTCTTTAAACTTTGTAACTATGTCTTTAATCATTTGTGGACCCTTCATGCTAGTCCCATGAGCTAACTCATCTAAACGTTTCCTTTTCAACAAAAGGTAATGTATACATCCAATCTAGTAGTAAAGATATTTATATAATTAGTAAACCCCTCTTTTTAAATCTTATCTGATGCCTTTATGAGTTTCTTTTTATGTCATTACAATATTATGCTTTTACAGTAACATTTAAGATAGTTTATGTTATAATTTAATCCACTCATTTCATATGATTTAAAATATTGTTCATTATTTTTGTAATCTTTTGTTTTCCAATCTAATATAATCAATTTCTATTTTTTTATTGTTGATGAACTTTTTAAAAAGCATCGTTTCAATGTTATTATCAATTTCATCACATGGCAATCTCAGTGGTTTATATTATTCTATTATATATTTATTTTCGATTAACAATGCCTTGTTTGTTCTTCATCATCTTTAAATATTTTTTATATAATATCATTATAATTAATAATCTTTCAAAACATATTGTTATACCATATAAAGATACAATAGAATTATATAAATATTTGAAAATGTTAACCAAGTGGCCTCAAGTACTCAAGAGGGGGGGTGAATTGAGTATTAAAAAATTTTACTTTGAATTCTTTTGAAGTTGATTCTTTAGTTACTATTTTTGATGAAAATGGTAAACTTAATGGTAAATAGTAACAAATTATACACAAGACAAAATAGTTAGCCCTTAAATGGTCTAAGTAATATTCAAGAAATGGAATCAAATTAATCTCAACACTATTTATGGTACTTAGAAAGATTTCTTAATAATTCAAGAATATTACTTAAGGCTAATTTCAACAATGTTAATCGAAATAATTTATAACTTAATATAACATGCACTTAGTCCAAATTAATTGGAAATAATATAATAAATCAAGCAAGCAAGTTAAGTGCACAAATTAAATGAGTTTAGGGAAGAGAGATTTGCAAACCGATATATACGAGTTCCACCACACCGGTGTACGCCTCGCCTCTAAGCAACCGACTTAGAGGATTTCCACTATTGGAGATTAGAGATACAACTTTGAACAACTGCGACTTCCTAGTGTCCCACACTCAAGAATCCAATCCTCACAAGTACAAGGGCACCCCACCCAATCTCTCAATCTCACAATTTACAAGGTTGAAACCCCGACCCAAAGATTCTAAGATGTTTGGTGTTTAAGCATACAAGGAAACTCTCCAATAGAGTGGATATACAAGTTAAAGCTTTCACAAAATAATAACTCTCAAAGAGAGGGTATGCAAATTAAGTACACAATATAATTTCCCCACAAATTAACTCTCAAAAATAACTTCAAGAAATATGCCAATCAAAGAATAAAGAGAGCAAGAAGAATAGCAAGAGAATGGAGGGGGAAGAAAGCAAATGGAAATGCTTTAAATGCTTGGTGTAAATTTCTTCTTCAAGTTCCTCTCTATTTATAGCCTCTAGTAGCATGGCATTGCAATTAAATTATTCCCTTCGATGCAATACAAGTGGAGCAAAGGAGCGTCTGTCTTCAATTGTTTAGTTCATAGTGCGATGCGTAATTTGCGTAGTGCGTTCAGTGCTGTTTCCATTTAAACTGAATGAATCGGTGCATGAATGGATTCCCAGCGTGTATTTTGGCCTTCTGACAGTGTATGAATCAATTCCTAGGATGAATGAATCGATTCCTTCATGAGATACACAGCCATGAATCGATTCTTTAAGCTGTGAATCGATTCCCTGGGCAAACAAGAACTTGTGAATCGATTCCTTTGAGGGATGAATCGATTCCTGCCACTGAAAATGTAATTCTTGGACCAATGACTTGTGTTAATCGATTCCTCATGGTATACTTTGCATCATGAATCGATTCATGCTTTGAGAAATGCAATCCTTGGCTTTTAAATTCAAGTGAATCGATTCATATGACTGTTCATTGCTGTGTGAATCGATTTAAGTACCTGATACTTGAATTTTGGCACTTTGTTTCACCCTTTTTGATGTTTGTTCAACCATGGCTTCAATCCTTTGATCCTTAGGCACTTTGATAAATTTATTTCACCGAATTTGAGCTTCTTTAAATGCCTTGAATCATTTCTTTGAAGTTCATCAATTTTCCAATCATCAAACATAATTATTTTGTTTGACAACATCCTTAATATCTCTTCATTTATTGTGTCATTATCAAAACCTACATCAACATATAAATACAGAAAGTTATAGCTAGTTTTTGTCATTCTTGATTAAAATTAATGTCATATTTATTTATTATTGAAATGTTATTTGATTAATGTTACTCTTATCCTTGCTTCATAAAGATTATCCATTTAAGTTTAACAAATTCTTATCAAGATGGTGGAGTTAATTTGTTGCCAAAAATATTTTTACTATGTATAGCAGCAAACTATGTCTTTACGTTACATATCTACTAGTCTAAGAAAATGTCACCGTAAACCATTATTTTTTATTTACATGAAATTTCTTCTACATATTTGTATATATAAGACAATACTAGTTGCCTTTGTCTGACCTTACTTTCCATCCTATTTTTTTACTTTGTATCATTTTCGTTTTCCTTTCTAATGAAGACAAAAAGACAACTAATGGTAGGAAGCAAAACACACCCTCATTTGATAGGAAAAGAAACTTGAAAACCATGTAGGAAGAAAAGAGGATGAAAAATGGCTAATAAGAGGGTTTTTAACTCTAGTGCTTCCATAAAAATGAATGAAGAAAACCCAATGAAATAAAAATTTCAAATGTAGAAGACGAAGAAAGTTATGTTTTAGAAAAAAACAAAAAATCTCAATGCAAGTGAAAAGAAGATAAGAAATAAATTACGTGTTCACAAACTAAATCACATACCATTATCCCCCTTCAATTTCCAATACTTCAGACTCAATAAAAAGAAACAACCGAAAAAGGATACTTAGAGTGGAAAAATTGTGTTTGATTCAAAAGAATGTATAAAAATAAGGGGAAGCTAAAAGGAAGAAACTGATGACCAAATAAAACATTATTAGGAAACTAATCACCATAATGAAATGAAAAGAGAAAGTGATTTATTAAGGAATACTGCACAGAAAGCGGTCTAAAACATTAGAATTAGGACAGTAAAACAATGATAATGTAAATAATGTTTGTCAAATCTCTTCAAAATATGATAAATTTTCATAACCAATAATATTTATAACCAAATCATTCACATAAAATTAATTTACTTAGAATTTTTCACTAGTTCTTTGTGTAAGATCCTGTTTTACTAATTTTACGACATGGTTGACTTGAGTTATGCATATCTTTTATGTTTCTATCTTTATTTTTTAAATGATTTGGGCACCGCTTTTAACTGTTAGTAATGTGTGTGGTCTAGAAGTCATATGACGCTGAAATCAAACAACCCCAAGCATCTCACTTGTTTCAAAACGACTCCAAATACGCTAATAGCTTACAAAACTACATTATTATAAAATAGGCCACTTGCTACCGTAACACTTAACATATCCGTTGTGTCGGGCGAGAGTGTAACCGAGAAAAGGGAAAATGATTAAACAAATAAAAGATAGCAATATTACATCATGAGCCAATTTATTATATCATTAAGTTACATTATTTTCAAGAACTGTCCTGTATTTCTTATTCTCGTGCCTATATTGATTGTTGTTCTAATAGAGAAGTTTGTTGTTAATTTTTATGATACTTTTGGGCAATCTCTTACTTGTGTCCCTCCAACTAATTAGATCATTAACTAAACATATTGGGGCCTTATCTTACTTGTCATACAAAGTTGTGTTTGACTCTACTAATCAGGCAGTCATTACTTCAAAACTATGAAATTATTAAGAGTTGAACTATCAGATGTTAACATATTCACTATTTTAGGGAATAAGATTTCACAATAAAAATTTGGAGGAACAAAATCAAAGAATTGGAAAATTTGAGGGACAAAAAGTGTAATTAAGCCAAAAAAGTGTTTTCAAAATAATCCATTTTTATTAAAATGCTCTTGATATATAGTAAAAATAAAAACAACATTTGAATTTATTGCAATAACATAGTTTTAAAGACATGATAGTAAAAAAGTAAACAGTTTTCATATAAACTTAAGACTATAACATAATCTTTTTATTATTTTCAAAGTAAGTCAACCACAAATTTGAAAAAAACATAATTTATTATATTTTCATAACCTCAGTGCCTCTTTAAACTTTGTAACTATGTCTTTAATCATTTGTGGACCCTTGATGCTAGTCCCATAAGCTAACTCATCTAAACTTTTCCTTTTCGACAAAAAGTAATGTATACATCCAATCTAGTAACCCCTTCTAACCAAAAAGATATTTATATAATTAGTAAACCCTTGTTTTTAAATCTTATCTTATACCTTTATGAGTTTCTTTTTATGTCATTATAATATAATGCTTTTACAATAACATTGATGATAGTTTATCTTATAATTTAATCCACTCATTTCATATGATTTAGAATATTGTTCATTATTTTTGTAATCTATCGTTTTCCAATCTAATATAATCAAATTCTATTTTTTTTAATGTTGATGAACTTTTTAAAAAGCATCGTTTCAATGTTATTATCAATTTCATAATATGGCAATCTCAGTGGTTTATATTTTTCTATTATATATTTATTTTTGATTAACAATGTCTTGTTTGTTCTTCATCATCTTTAAATATTTTTTATATAATATCATTATAATTAATAATCTTTCAAAACATATTGTTACACCATATAAAGATACAATAGAATCATATAAATATTTGAAAGTTGCAGCTAGTTTTTGTTATTCTTGATCAAAATTAATGTGATATTTATTTATTATTGACATGTTATTTGATTAATGTTACTCTTATCTTTGCTTCATAAAGATTATCCATTTAAGTTTAACAAATTCTTATCAAGATGGTGGAGTTGTTTTGTTGCCAAAAATATTTTTACTATGTATAGCAGCAAACTGTGTATCTATTAAAAAAAAACTTCGTAGAGTCCTGTAAATTTGATGATAAAAAAAGGTTTCCGCAGCCGGGATTCGAACTCGGAATTCATCATCAGAATTTACCTGGTGTGCTACTGTGGACATTTGGATATAGATTGCTGGATAAATGTTATATATAAACGACATCTCTGATCCCGTCCTTTGCTACTTTCTGATCTCTCTTATCGGCTTTACGTTACATATCTACTAGTTTAATAAAATGTCACCACAAACCATTATTTTTTATTTACATGAAATTTCTTCTACATATTTGTATATAAAAGACAATACTAGTTGCCTTTGTCTGACCTTACTTTCGATCCTATTTTTTTACTTCGTATTATCATTTTTTTTTCTTTCTAATGAAGACAAAAAGACAACTAATGGTAGGAAGCAAAACACACCCTCATTTGATTGGAAAAGAAACTTGAAAACCATGTAGGAAGAAAAGAGGATGAAAAAATGGCTAATAAGAAAGTTTTTAGTTCTAGTGCTTCCATAAAAATGAACGAAGAAAACCCAATGAAAATAAAAATTTCAAATGTAGAAGACGAAGAAAGTTATGTTTTAAAAAGAACAAAAAATCTCAATGCAACTGAAAAGAAGATAAGAAATAAATTACGTGTTCACAAACTAAATCGCATACCATAATCCCCCTTCAATTTCCAATACTTCTGACTCAATAAAAGGAAACAACCGAAAAAGGAACCTTAGAGTGGAAAAATTGTGTTTGATTTAAAAGACTGTATAATAATAAGGGGAAGCTAAAAGGAAGAAACTGATGACCTAATAAAAGAGTTTTAGGAAACTAATCACCATAATGAAATGAAAAGAAAAAGTGATTTTTAGGGAATGCTGCACAGAAAATGGTCTAAAACATTAGAATTAGGACAGTAAAACAATGATAATGAAAATAAAGTTTGTCAAGTCTCTTCAAAATATGATAAATTTTCATAACCAATAATATTTATAACGAAATCATTCCCATAAAATTAATTTACTTAGAATTTTTCACTAGTTCTTTGTGTAAGATCCTATTTTACTAATTTTATGACATGGTTGACTTGTGCTATGCATATCTTTTGTGTTTTTATCTTCTTTAAATGATTTTGGCATAGCTTTTAACTGTTAGTCATGTGTGTGGTTGAGAAGTCATATGACACCGAAATCAAACAACCCTAAGCATTTCAATAGTGTCAAAACGACTCCAAATACGCTAATAGCTTACAAAACTACATTATTATAAAATAGGCCACTTGCTACCGTAACACTTAACATATCGGTGGTGTCGGGCGAGAGTGTAATCGAGAAAAAGGAAAATGATTAAACAAATAAAAGATAACAATATTACATCATGAGCCAATTTATTATATCATTAAGTTACATTGTTTTCAAGATATGTACTATATTTCTTATTCTTGTGCCTATAATGGTTGTTGTTCTAATAGAGAAGCTTGCTGTTAATTTTTATGATACTTTTGGGCAATCTCTTACTTGTGCCCCTCCAACTAATTAGATCATTAACTAAACATATTGGGGCCTTGTCTTGCTTGTCATACAAAGTTGTGGTTGACTCTACTAATCAGGCAGTCATTACTTCAAAACTATGAAATTATTAAGAGTTGACCTACCAAATGTTAACAGATTCACTATTTAAGGAATAAGATTTCACAATTAAAATTTGGAGGAACAAAATCAAAGAATTGGCAAATTTGAGGGACAAAAAGTGTAATTAAGCCAAAAAAGTGTTTTCAAAATAATCTATTTTTATTAAAATGCTCTTGATATATAGTAAAAATCAAAACAACATTTGAATTTATTGCAATAACATAGTTTTAAAGACATGATAGTAAAAAAGTAAATAGTTTTCATATAAACTTAATACTATAACATAATGTTTTTATTATTTTCAAAGTAAGTCCACCACAAATTTGAAAAAAAAATAATTTATTATATTTGCATAACCTCAGTGCCTCTTTAAACTTTGTAACTATGTCTTTAATTGTTTGTGGACCCTTGATGCTAGTCCCATGAGCTAACTCATCTAAACTTTTCCATTTCAACAAAAAGTAATGTATGCATCCAATCTAGTAACCCCTTCCATCCGAAAAGATATTTATATAATTATGAAACCCCTCTTTTTAAATCTTATCTTATACCTTTATGAGTTTTTTTTTATGTCATTACAAGATTATGCTTTTATAGTAACATTTAAGATAGTTTATGTTATAATTTAATCCACTCATTTCATATGATTTACAATATTGTTCATTATTTTTGTAATCTTTTGTTTGCCAATCAAATATAATCAATTTTATTTTTTATTGTTGATGAACTTTTTAAAAAACATCGTTTCAATGTTATTATCAATTTCATAACATGGGAATCTCAGTGGTTTATATTATTCTATTATATATTTATTTTAGTTTAACAATGTCTTGTTTGTTCTTCATCATCTTTAAATACTTTTTATATAATATCATTATAATTAATAATCTTTCAAAACATATTTTTATATCATATAAAGATACAATAGAATCATATAAATATTTGAAAGTTCTATGCTAGTTTTTGTTATTCTTGATCAAAATTAATGTCATATTTATTTATTATTGAAATGTTATTTGTTTAATGTTACTCTTATCCTTGCTTCATAAAGATTATCTAATTAAGTTTAACAAATTCTTATCAAGATGGTGGAGTTGATCTCTTGCCGAAAATATTTTTACTATGTATAACAGCAAATTGTGTATTTATTAAAAAAAACTTCGTAGAGCCCTATAAATTTGATGATAAAAAAGGTTTCCGCAGCCGAGATTCGAACTCGGAATTCATCATCAGAATTTACCTAGTGTGCTACTGCAGACATTTGGATATAGATTGCTGGATAAATGTTATATATAAACAACATCTCTGATCCCGTCCTTTACTACTTGCTGATCTCTCTTATCGGTTTTACATTACATATCTACTAGTTTAATAAAATGTCACCGTAAACCACTATTTTTTATTTACTTGAAATTTCTTCTACATATTTGTATATATAAGACAATACTAGTTGCCTTTGTCTGACCTTACTTTCCATCCTATTTTTTACTTTGTATCATTTTCGTTTTCCTTTCTAATGAAGACAAAAAGACAACTAATGGTAGGAAGCAAAACACACCCTCATTTGATAGGAAAAGAAACTTGAAAACCATGTAGGAAGAAAAGAGGATGAGAAAATGGCTAATAAAAAAGCTTTTAACTCTAGTGCTTCCATAAAAATGAACGAAGAAAACCCAATGAAAATAAAAATTTCAAATGTAGAAGACGAAGAAAGTTATGTTTTAAAAAATAACAAAAAATCTCAAAGCAACTGAAAAGAAGATAAGAAATAAATTACGTGTTCACAAACTAAATCGTATACCGTTATCCCCCTTCAATTTCCAATACTTCTGACTCAATAAAAGGAAACAACCGAAAAAGGAAACTTAGAGTGGAAAAATTGTGTTTGACATAAAAGACTGTATAAAAATAAAGGGAAGCTAAAAGGAAGAAACTGATGACCTAATAAAAGAGTATTAGGAAACTAATCACCATAATGAAATGAAAAGAGAAAGTGATTTATTAGGGAATACTGCATATAAACGTTCTAAAACATTAAAATTAGGACAGTAAAACAATCATAATGAAAATAAAGTTTGTCAAGTCTATGCAAAATATGATAAATTTTCATAACCAATAATATTTATAACCAAATCATTCACATAAAATTAATTTACTTAGAAATTTTCACTAGATCTTTGTGTAAGATCCTATTTTACTAATTTTACGACATGGTTGACTTGAGTTATGCATATATTTTATGTTTTTATCTTTATTTTCTAAATGATTTGGGCACCGCTTTTAACTGTTAGTAATGTGTGTGGTCTAGAAGTCATATGACACTGAAATCAAACAACCCCAAGCATCTCAATAGTTTCAAAACGACTCCAAATACGCTAATAGCTTACAAAACTACATTATTGTAAAATAGGCCACTTGCTACCGTAACACTCAACATATCGGGTGTCGGGCGAGAGTGTAACCGAGAAAAGGGCAAATGATTAAACAAATAAAAGATAACAATATTACACCATGAGCCATTTTATTATATCATTCAGTTACATTGTTTTCCAGAAGTGTCCTATATTTCTTATTCTCGTGCCTATAATGATTGTTGTTCTAATAGAGAAGTTTGCTGTTAATTTTTATGATACTTTTGGGTAATCTCTTACTTGTGTCCCTCCAACTAATTAGATCATTAACTAAATATATTTGGGCCTTGTCTTGCTTGTCATACAAAGTTGTGTTTGACTCTTCTAATAAGGCAGTCATTACTTTAAAACTATGAAATTATTAAGAGTTGAACTATCAAATGTTAACAGATTCACTATTTTAGGGAATAAGATTTCACAATTAAAATTTGGAGGAACAAAATCAAAGAATTCAAAAATTTGAGGGACAAAAAGTGTAATTAAGCCAAAAAAGTGTTTTCAAAATAATCTATTTTTATTAAAATGCTCTTGATATATAGTAAAAATAAAAACAACATTGGAATTTATTGCAATAACATAGTTTTAAAGACATGATAGTAAAAAAGTAAACAGTTTTCATATAAACTTAAGACTATAACATAATCTTATTATTATTTTCAAAGTAAGTCAACCACAAATTTGAAAAAAAATTAATTTATTATATTTTCATAACCTCAGTGCCTCTTTAAACTTTGTAACTATGTCTTTAATCGTTTGTGGACCCTTAATGCTAGTCCCATGAGCTAACTCATCTAAACTTTTTCTTTTCGACAAAAAGTAATGTATACATCCAATCTAGTAACCCCTTCCAACCAAAAAGATATTTATATAATTAGTAAACCCCTCTTTTTAAATCTTATCTTATACCTTTATGAGTTTTTTTTTATGTCATTACAATATTATGCTTTTACAATAACATTTATGATAGTTTATGTTATAATTTAATCCACTCATTTCATATGATTTACAATATTGTTCATTATTTTTGTAATCTTTTGTTTTCCAATCTAATATAATCAAATTCTATTTTTTTATTGTTGATGAACCTTTTAAAAAGAATCGTGGCAATGTTATTATCAATTTCATAACATCACAATCTCAGTGGGTTATATTATTCTATTATATATTTTTTTCGATTAACAATGTCTTGTTTGTTCTTCATCATCTTTAAATATTTTTTATATAATATCATTATAATTAATAATCTTTCAAAACATATTGTTATCCATTTAAGTTTAACAAATTCTTATCAAGATGGTGGAGTTGATTTGTTGTCGAAAATATTTTTACTATGTATAGCAGCAAACTGTGTATCTATTAAAAAAACTTCGTAGAGCCTTGTAAATTTGATGATAAAAAAGGTTTCCGCAGCCAGGATTCGAACCCGGAATTCATCATCAGAATTTACCTGGTGTGCTACTACGGATATTTGGATATAGATTGCTGGATAAAAGTTATATATAAACGACATCTCTGATCTCGTCCTTTGCTACTTTCTGATCTCTCTTATCGGCTTTACGTTACATATCTACTAGTTTAATAAAATGTCACCATAAACCATTATTTTTTATTTATATGAAATTTCTTCTACATATTTCATATATAAGACAATACTAGTTACCTTTCCATCCTATTTTTTTACTTCGTATTATTTTCGTTTTCCTTTCTAATGAAAACAAAAAGACAATTAATGGTAAGAAGCAAAACACACCCTCATTTGATAGGAAAAGAAACTTGAAAACCATGTAGGAAGAAAAGAGGATGAAAAATGGCTAATAAGAAAGTTTTTAACTCTAGTGCTTGCACAAAAATGTATGTAGAAAACCCCATGAAAATAAAAATTTCAAATTTAGAAGACGAAGAAAGTTATGTTTTAATAAAAATAAAAAACCTCAATGCAACTAAATTGAAGATAAGAAATAAATTACGTGTTCATAAACTAAATCGCATACCATTAACCCCCTTCAATTTCCAATACTTCTGACTAAATAAAAGGAAACCTAGAGTGGAAAAATTGCGTTTGATTTAAAAGAATGTATAAAAATAAGGGGAAGCTCAAAAGAAGAAACTGATAACCAAATAAAAGAGTATTAGCAAACTAATCACCATAAAGAAATGAAAAGAGGAAGTGATTTATTAGGGAATACTGCACAGAAAATGGTCAAAAACATTAGAATAAGGACATTAAACCAATGATAATGTAAATAAAGTTTGTCAGGTCTCCTCAAAATTTGATAAATTTTCATAACAAATAATATTTATAACCAAATCATTCACATAAAATTAATTTACTTAGAATTTTTCACTAGTTCTTTGTGTAAGATCCTATTTTACTAATTTTACAACATGGTTGACTTGTGCTATATATATATATTGTGTTTTTATCTTTATTTTTAAATGATTTGGGCACCGCTTTTAACTGTTAGTAATGTGTGTGTTCCAGAAGTCATATGACACCGAAATCAAACAACCCCAAGCATCTCAATAGTTTCAAAACGACTTCAAATACACTAATAGCTTACATAACTACATTATTATAAAATGCGCCACTTTCTACCATAACACTTAACATATCGGTGGTGCTAAGCGAGAGTGTAATTGAGAAAAGGGTAAATGATTAAACAAATAAAAGATAACAATATTACATCATGAGCCAATTTATTATATCATTAAGTTACATGGTTTTCAAGAACTGTACTATATTTCTTATTCTCGTGCCTATAATGGTTGTTGTTCTAATAGAGAAGCTTGCTGTTAATTTTTATGATACTTTTGGTAAATCTCTTACTTGTATCCTTCCAACTAATTAGATCATTAACTAAACATATTGGGGCCTTGTGTTGCTTGTCATACAAAGTTGTGTTGACTCTACTAATCAGGCAGTCATTACTTCAAAACTATGAAATTATTAAGAGTTGAACTACCAAATGTTAACAGATTCACTATTTTAGGGAATAAGATATCATAATTAAAATTTGGAGGAGAAAAATCAAAGATTTGACAAATTTGAGGGATAAAAAGTCTAATTAAGCCAAAAAAGTGTTTTCAAAATAATCTATTTTTATTAAAATGCTCTTGATATATAATCAAAATCAAAACAACATTTGAATTTATTGCAATAACATAGTTTGAAAGACATGATAGTAAAAAAGTAAATAGTTTTCATATAAACTTAAGACTATAACATAATATTTTTATTTATTTTCAAAGTTAGTCAACCACAAATTTGAAAAAAAAATTTTATTATATTTTCATAACCTTAGTGCCTCTTTAAACTTTGTAACTATGTCTTTAATCATTTGTGGACCCTTCATGCTAGTCCCATGAGCTAACTCATCTAAACTTTTCCTTTTCAACAAAAGGTAATGTATACATCCAATCTAGTAGTAAAGATATTTATATAATTAGTAAACCCCTCTTTTTAAATCTTATCTGATGCCTTTATGAGTTTCTTTTTATGTCATTACAATATTATGCTTTTACAGTAACATTTAAGATAGTTTATGTTATAATTTAATCCACTCATTTCATATGATTTAAAATATTGTTCATTATTTTTGTAATCTTTTGTTTTCCAATCTAATATAATCAATTTCTATTTTTTTATTGTTGATGAACTTTTTAAAAAGCATCGTTTCAATGTTATTATCAATTTCATCACATGGCAATCTCAGTGGTTTATATTATTCTATTATATATTTATTTTCGATTAACAATGCCTTGTTTGTTCTTCATCATCTTTAAATATTTTTTATATAATATCATTATAATTAATAATCTTTCAAAACATATTGTTATACCATATAAAGATACAATAGAATCATATAAATATTTGAAAATGTTAACCAAGTGGCCTCAAGTACTCAAGAGGGGGGGTGAATTGAGTATTAAAAAATTTTACTTTGAATTCTTTTGAAGTTGATTCTTTAGTTACTATTTTTGATGAAAATGGTAAACTTAATGGTAAATAGTAACAAATTATACACAAGACAAAATAGTTAGCCCTTAAATGGTCTAAGTAATATTCAAGAAATGGAATCAAATTAATCTCAACACTATTTATGGTACTTAGAAAGATTTCTTAATAATTCAAGAATATTACTTAAGGCTAATTTCAACAATGTTAATCGAAATAATTTATAACTTAATATAACATGCACTTAGTCCAAATTAATTGGAAATAATATAATAAATCAAGCAAGCAAGTTAAGTGCACAAATTAAATGAGTTTAGGGAAGAGAGATTTGCAAACCGATATATACGAGTTCCACCACACCGGTGTACGCCTCGCCTCTAAGCAACCGACTTAGAGGATTTCCACTATTGGAGATTAGAGATACAACTTTGAACAACTGCGACTTCCTAGTGTCCCACACTCAAGAATCCAATCCTCACAAGTACAAGGGCACCCCACCCAATCTCTCAATCTCACAATTTACAAGGTTGAAACCCCGACCCAAAGATTCTAAGATGTTTGGTGTTTGAGCATACAAGGAAACTCTCCAATAAAGTGGATATACAAGTTAAAGCTTTCACAAAATAATAACTCTCAAAGAGAGGGTATGCAAATTAAGTACACAATATAATTTCCCCACAAATTAACTCTCAAAAATAACTTCAAGAAATATGCCAATCAAAGAATAAAGAGAGCAAGAAGAATAGCAAGAGAATGGAGGGGGAAGAAAGCAAATGGAAATGCTTTAAATGCTTGGTGTAAATTTCTTCTTCAAGTTCCTCTCTATTTATAGCCTCTAGTAGCATGGCATTGCAATTAAATTATTCCCTTCGATGCAATACAAGTGGAGCAAAGGAGCGTCTGTCTTCAATTGTTTAGTTCATAGTGCGATGCGTAATTTGCGTAGTGCGTTCAGTGCTGTTTCCATTTAAACTGAATGAATCGGTGCATGAATGGATTCCCAGCGTGTATTTTGGCCTTCTGACAGTGTATGAATCAATTCCTAGGATGAATGAATCGATTCCTTCATGAGATACACAGCCATGAATCGATTCTTTAAGCTGTGAATCGATTCCCTGGGCAAACAAGAACTTGTGAATCGATTCCTTTGAGGGATGAATCGATTCCTGCCACTGAAAATGTAATTCTTGGACCAATGACTTGTGTTAATCGATTCCTCATGGTATACTTTGCATCATGAATCGATTCATGCTTTGAGAAATGCAATCCTTGGCTTTTAAATTCAAGTGAATCGATTCATATGACTGTTCATTGCTGTGTGAATCGATTTAAGTACCTGATACTTGAATTTTGGCACTTTGTTTCACCCTTTTTGATGTTTGTTCAACCATGGCTTCAATCCTTTGATCCTTAGGCACTTTGATAAATTTATTTCACCGAATTTGAGCTTCTTTAAATGCCTTGAATCATTTCTTTGAAGTTCATCAATTTTCCAATCATCAAACATAATTATTTTGTTTGACAACATCCTTAATATCTCTTCATTTATTGTGTCATTATCAAAACCTACATCAACATATAAATACAGAAAGTTATAGCTAGTTTTTGTCATTCTTGATTAAAATTAATGTCATATTTATTTATTATTGAAATGTTATTTGATTAATGTTACTCTTATCCTTGCTTCATAAAGATTATCCATTTAAGTTTAACAAATTCTTATCAAGATGGTGGAGTTAATTTGTTGCCAAAAATATTTTTACTATGTATAGCAGCAAACTATGTCTTTACGTTACATATCTACTAGTCTAAGAAAATGTCACCGTAAACCATTATTTTTTATTTACATGAAATTTCTTCTACATATTTGTATATATAAGACAATACTAGTTGCCTTTGTCTGACCTTACTTTCCATCCTATTTTTTTACTTTGTATCATTTTCGTTTTCCTTTCTAATGAAGACAAAAAGACAACTAATGGTAGGAAGCAAAACACACCCTCATTTGATAGGAAAAGAAACTTGAAAACCATGTAGGAAGAAAAGAGGATGAAAAATGGCTAATAAGAGGGTTTTTAACTCTAGTGCTTCCATAAAAATGAATGAAGAAAACCCAATGAAATAAAAATTTCAAATGTAGAAGACGAAGAAAGTTATGTTTTAGAAAAAAACAAAAAATCTCAATGCAACTGAAAAGAAGATAAGAAATAAATTACGTGTTCACAAACTAAATCACATACCATTATCCCCCTTCAATTTCCAATACTTCAGACTCAATAAAAAGAAACAACCGAAAAAGGATACTTAGAGTGGAAAAATTGTGTTTGATTCAAAAGAATGTATAAAAATAAGGGGAAGCTAAAAGGAAGAAACTGATGACCAAATAAAACATTATTAGGAAACTAATCACCATAATGAAATGAAAAGAGAAAGTGATTTATTAAGGAATACTGCACAGAAAGCGGTCTAAAACATTAGAATTAGGACAGTAAAACAATGATAATGTAAATAATGTTTGTCAAATCTCTTCAAAATATGATAAATTTTCATAACCAATAATATTTATAACCAAATCATTCACATAAAATTAATTTACTTAGAATTTTTCACTAGTTCTTTGTGTAAGATCCTGTTTTACTAATTTTACGACATGGTTGACTTGAGTTATGCATATCTTTTATGTTTTTATCTTTATTTTTTAAATGATTTGGGCACCGCTTTTAACTGTTAGTAATGTGTGTGGTCTAGAAGTCATATGACGCTGAAATCAAACAACCCCAAGCATCTCACTTGTTTCAAAACGACTCCAAATACGCTAATAGCTTACAAAACTACATTATTATAAAATAGGCCACTTGCTACCGTAACACTTAACATATCCGTTGTGTCGGGCGAGAGTGTAACCGAGAAAAGGGAAAATGATTAAACAAATAAAAGATAACAATATTACATCATGAGCCAATTTATTATATCATTAAGTTACATTATTTTCAAGAACTGTCCTGTATTTCTTATTCTCGTGCCTGTATTGATTGTTGTTCTAATAGAGAAGTTTGTTGTTAATTTTTATGATACTTTTGGGCAATCTCTTACTTGTGTCCCTCCAACTAATTAGATCATTAACTAAACATATTGGGGCCTTATCTTACTTGTCATACAAAGTTGTGTTTGACTCTACTAATCAGGCAGTCATTACTTCAAAACTATGAAATTATTAAGAGTTGAACTATCAGATGTTAACATATTCACTATTTTAGGGAATAAGATTTCACAATAAAAATTTGGAGGAACAAAATCAAAGAATTGGAAAATTTGAGGGACAAAAAGTGTAATTAAGCCAAAAAAGTGTTTTCAAAATAATCCATTTTTATTAAAATGCTCTTGATATATAGTAAAAATAAAAATAATATTTGAATTTATTGCAATAACATAGTTTTAAAGACATGATAGTAAAAAAGTAAACAGTTTTCATATAAACTTAAGACTATAACATAATCTTTTTATTATTTTCAAAGTAAGTCAACCACAAATTTGAAAAAAACATAATTTATTATATTTTCATAACCTCAGTGCCTCTTTAAACTTTGTAACTATGTCTTTAATCATTTGTGGACCCTTGATGCTAGTCCCATAAGCTAACTCATCTAAACTTTTCCTTTTCGACAAAAAGTAATGTATACATCCAATCTAGTAACCCCTTCCAACCAAAAAGATATTTATATAATTAGTAAACCCTTGTTTTTAAATCTTATCTTATACCTTTATGAGTTTCTTTTTATGTCATTATAATATAATGCTTTTACAATAACATTGATGATAGTTTATCTTATAATTTAATCCACTCATTTCATATGATTTAGAATATTGTTCATTATTTTTGTAATCTATCGTTTTCCAATCTAATATAATCAAATTCTATTTTTTTTAATGTTGATGAACTTTTTAAAAAGCATCGTTTCAATGTTATTATCAATTTCATAATATGGCAATCTCAGTGGTTTATATTTTTCTATTATATATTTATTTTTGATTAACAATGTCTTGTTTGTTCTTCATCATCTTTAAATATTTTTTATATAATATCATTATAATTAATAATCTTTCAAAACATATTGTTACACCATATAAAGATACAATAGAATCATATAAATATTTGAAAGTTGCAGCTAGTTTTTGTTATTCTTGATCAAAATTAATGTGATATTTATTTATTATTGACATGTTATTTGATTAATGTTACTCTTATCTTTGCTTCATAAAGATTATCCATTTAAGTTTAACAAATTCTTATCAAGATGGTGGAGTTGTTTTGTTGCCAAAAATATTTTTACTATGTATAGCAGCAAACTGTGTATCTATTAAAAAAAAACTTCGTAGAGTCCTGTAAATTTGATGATAAAAAAAGGTTTCCGCAGCCGGGATTCGAACTCGGAATTCATCATCAGAATTTACCTGGTGTGCTACTGTGGACATTTGGATATAGATTGCTGGATAAATGTTATATATAAACGACATCTCTGATCCCGTCCTTTGCTACTTTCTGATCTCTCTTATCGGCTTTACGTTACATATCTACTAGTTTAATAAAATGTCACCACAAACCATTATTTTTTATTTACATGAAATTTCTTCTACATATTTGTATATAAAAGACAATACTAGTTGCCTTTGTCTGACCTTACTTTCGATCCTATTTTTTTAATTCGTATTATCATTTTTTTTTCTTTCTAATGAAGACAAAAAGACAACTAATGGTAGGAAGCAAAACACACCCTCATTTGATTGGAAAAGAAACTTGAAAACCATGTAGGAAGAAAAGAGGATGAAAAAATGGCTAATAAGAAAGTTTTTAGTTCTAGTGCTTCCATAAAAATGAACGAAGAAAACCCAATGAAAATAAAAATTTCAAATGTAGAAGACGAAGAAAGTTATGTTTTAAAAAGAACAAAAAATCTCAATGCAACTGAAAAGAAGATAAGAAATAAATTACGTGTTCACAAACTAAATCGCATACCATAATCCCCCTTCAATTTCCAATACTTCTGACTCAATAAAAGGAAACAACCGAAAAAGGAACCTTAGAGTGGAAAAATTGTGTTTGATTTAAAAGACTGTATAATAATAAGGGGAAGCTAAAAGAAAGAAACTGATGACCTAATAAAAGAGTTTTAGGAAACTAATCACCATAATGAAATGAAAAGAAAAAGTGATTTTTAGGGAATGCTGCACAGAAAATGGTCTAAAACATTAGAATTAGGACAGTAAAACAATGATAATGAAAATAAAGTTTGTCAAGTCTCTTCAAAATATGATAAATTTTCATAACCAATAATATTTATAACGAAATCATTCCCATAAAATTAATTTACTTAGAATTTTTCACTAGTTCTTTGTGTAAGATCCTATTTTACTAATTTTATGACATGGTTGACTTGTGCTATGCATATCTTTTGTGTTTTTATCTTCTTTAAATGATTTTGGCATAGCTTTTAACTGTTAGTCATGTGTGTGGTTGAGAAGTCATATGACACCGAAATCAAACAACCCTAAGCATTTCAATAGTGTCAAAACGACTCCAAATACGCTAATAGCTTACAAAACTACATTATTATAAAATAGGCCACTTGCTACCGTAACACTTAACATATCGGTGGTGTCGGGCGAGAGTGTAATCGAGAAAAAGGAAAATGATTAAACAAATAAAAGATAACAATATTACATCATGAGCCAATTTATTATATCATTAAGTTACATTGTTTTCAAGATATGTACTATATTTCTTATTCTTGTGCCTATAATGGTTGTTGTTCTAATAGAGAAGCTTGCTGTTAATTTTTATGATACTTTTGGGCAATCTCTTACTTGTGCCCCTCCAACTAATTAGATCATTAACTAAACATATTGGGGCCTTGTCTTGCTTGTCATATAAAGTTGTGGTTGACTCTACTAATCAGGCAGTCATTACTTCAAAACTATGAAATTATTAAGAGTTGAACTACCAAATGTTAACAGATTCACTATTTAAGGAATAAGATTTCACAATTAAAATTTGGAGGAACAAAATCAAAGAATTGGCAAATTTGAGGGACAAAAAGTGTAATTAAGCCAAAAAAGTGTTTTCAAAATAATCTATTTTTATAACATAGTTTTAAAGACATGATAGTAAAAAAGTAAACAGTTTTCATATAAACTTAATACTATAACATAATGTTTTTATTATTTTCAAAGTAAGTCCACCACAAATTTGAAAAAAAAATAATTTATTATATTTGCATAACCTCAGTGCCTCTTTGAACTTTGTAACTATGTCTTTAATTATTTGTGGACCCTTGATGCTAGTCCCATGAGCTAACTCATCTAAACTTTTCCATTTCAACAAAAAGTAATGTATGCATCCAATCTAGTAACCCCTTCCATCCGAAAAGATATTTATATAATTATGAAACCCCTCTTTTTAAATCTTATCTTATACCTTTATGAGTTTCTTTTTATGTCATTACAAGATTATGCTTTTATAGTAACATTTAAGATAGTTTATGTTATAATTTAATTCACTCATTTCATATGATTTACAATATTGTTCATTATTTTTGTAATCTTTTGTTTGCCAATCAAATATAATCAATTTTATTTTTTATTGTTGATGAACTTTTTAAAAAACATCGTTTCAATGTTATTATCAATTTCATAACATGGGAATCTCAGTGGTTTATATTATTCTATTATATATTTATTTTAGTTTAACAATGTCTTGTTTGTTCTTCATCATCTTTAAATACTTTTTATATAATATCATTATAATTAATAATCTTTCAAAACATATTTTTATATCATATAAAGATACAATAGAATCATATAAATATTTGAAAGTTCTATGCTAGTTTTTGTTATTCTTGATCAAAATTAATGTCATATTTATTTATTATTGAAATGTTATTTGATTAATGTTACTCTTATCCTTGCTTCATAAAGATTATCCAATTAAGTTTAACAAATTCTTATCAAGATGGTGGAGTTGATCTCTTTCCAAAAATATTTTTACTATGTATAACAGCAAATTGTGTATTTATTAAAAAAACCTTCGTAGAGCCCTTTAAATTTGATGATAAAAAAGGTTTCCGCAGCCGGGATTCAAACTCGGAATTCATCATCAGAATTTACCTAGTGTGCTACTGCAGACATTTGGATATAGATTGCTGGATAAATGTTATATATAAACGACATCTCTGATCCCGTCCTTTACTACTTGCTGATCTCTCTTATCGGTTTTACGTTACATATCTACTAGTTTAATAAAATGTCACCGTAAACCATTATTTTTTATTTACTTGAAATTTCTTCTACATATTTGTATATATAAGACAATACTAGTCGCCTTTGTCTGACCTTACTTTCCATCCTATTTTTTTACTTTGTATCATTTTCGTTTTCCATTCTAATAATGACAAAAAGATAACTAATGGTAGGAAGCAAAACACACCCTCATTTGATAGGAAAAGAAACTTGAAAACCATGTAGGAAAAAAGAGGATGAAAAAATGGCTAATAAGAAAGTTTTTAACTCTAGTGCTTCCATAAAAATGAACACATAAAACCCAATGAAAATAAAAATTTCAAATGTAGAAGACGAAGAAAGTTATGTTTTAAAAAAAACAAAAAATCTCAATGCTATTGAAAAGAAGATAAGAAATAAATTTTGTGTTCACAAACTAAATTGCATACCATTATCCCCCTTCAATTTCCAATACTTCTGACTCAATAAAATGAAAGAATCAAAAAAGGAAATTTAGAGTGTAAAAATTGCGTTTGATTTAAAAGAATGTATAAAAATTAGGGGAAGCTGAAAAGAAGAAATTGATGACTAAATAAAAGAGTATTAGGAAACTAATCACCATAATAAAATGAAAAGAAAAAGTGATTTATTAGGGAATACTACATAGAAAACGGTCTGAAACATTAGAATTAGGATAGTAAAATAATGATAATGTAAAAAAAGTTTGTCAGGTCTCCTTAAAATATGATAAATTTTCATAACCAATCATATTTATACCAAATCATTCACATAAAATTAATTTACTTAGAATTTTTCACTAGTTCTTTGTGTAAGATCCTATTTTACTAACTTTATGACATGGTTGACTGCTGCTATGCATATCTTTTGTGTTTTTATCTTTATTTTTTAAGTGATTTAGGCACTGCTTTTAACTGTTAGTAATGTGGTGGTCCAGAAGTCATATGACACTAAAATCAAACAACCCCAAGCATCTCAATTGTTTCAAAACGACTCCAAATACGCTAATAGCTTACAAAACTACATTATTATAAAATGAGTCACTTGCTATCGTAACACTTAACATATCAATGGTGTCAGGCGAGAGTGTAACTGAGAAAAGGGCAAATGATTAAACAAATAAAAGATAACAATATTACATCATGAGCCAATTTATTATATCATTAAGCTACATGGATTTCAAGAACTATACTATATTTCTTATTCTCGTACCTATAATGGTTGCTGTTCTAATACAGAAGCTTGCTGTTAATTTTCATGAAACTTTTGGGCAATCTCTTACTTGTGTCCCTCCAACTAATTAGATCATTAACTAAACATATTGGGGCCTTGTCTTGCTTCTCATACAATGTTGTGCTTGACTCTGCTAATCAGGCAGTCAGTACTTCAAAATTATGAAATTATTAAGAGTTGAACTACCAAATGTTAACAAATTCACTATTTTAGGGAATAATATTTCATAATTAAAATTTGGAGGAACAAAATCAAAGAATTGGCCAATTTGAGGGACAAAAAGTGTAATTAAGCCAAAAAAGTGTTTTCAAAATAATCTATTTTTGTTAAAATGCTCTAGATATATTGTAAAAATCAAAACAACATTTGAATTTATTGCAATAACATAGTTTTAAAGACACGATAGTAAAAAAGTAAACAGTTTTCATATAAAATTAAGACTATAACATCATATTTTTATTATTTTCAAAGTAAGTCAACCACAAATTTGAAAACAAAAATAATTTATTATATTTTCATAACCTCAGTGCCTCTTTAAACTTTGTAACTATGTCTTTAATCGTTTGTGGACCCTTAATGCTAGTCCCATGAGCTAACTCATCTAAACTTTTTCTTTTCGACAAAAAGTAATGTATACATCCAATCTAGTAACCCCTTCCAACCAAAAAGATGTTTATATAATTAGTAAACCCCTCTTTTTAAATCTTATCTTATGCCTTTATGAGTTTCTTTTTATGTCATTGCAATATTATGCTTTTACAGTAACATTTAAGATAGTTTATATTATAATTTAATCCACTCATTTCATATGATTTACAATATTATTCATTATTTTTGTAATCTTTTGTTTTCCAATCTAATATAATCAATTTCTATTTTTTTATTGTTGATGAACTTTTTAAAAAGCATCATTTCAATGTTATTATCAATTTCATCACATGGCAATCTCAGTGGTTTATATTATTCTATTATATATTTATTTTCAATTAACAATGCATTGTTTGTTCTTCATCATCTTTAAATATTTTTTATATAATATCATTATAATTAATAATCTTTCAAAACATATTGTTATACCATATAAAGATAAAATAGAATCATATGAATATTTGAAAGTTGTAGCTAGTTTTTGTTATACTTGATCAAAATTAATGTGATATTTATTTATTATTGACATGTTATTTGATTAATTTTACTCTTATCCTTGCTTCATAAAGATTATCCATTTAAGTTTAACAAATTCTTATCAAGATGGTGGAGTTGATTTGTTGCCAAAAATATTTTTACTATGTATAGCAGCAAACTGTGTGTCTATTAAAAAAACTTCGTAGAGCCTTGTAAATTTGAAGATAAAAAAGGTTTCCGCAGCCGGGCTTCGAACCCAGAATTCATCATCAGAATTTACCTGGTGTGCTACTACGGACATTTGGATATAGATTGCTGGATAAAAGTTATATATAAACGACATCTCTGATCCCGTCCTTTGCTACTTTCTGATTTCTCTTATCGGGTTTACGTTACATATCTACTAGTTTAATAAAATGTCACCATAAACCATTATTTTATATTTATATGAAATTTCTTCTACATATTTGTATATATAAGACAATACTAGTTGCCTTTATCTGACCTTACTTTCCATCCTATTTTTTTAATTTGTATCATTTTTTTCTTTCTAATGAAGACAAAAAGACAACTAATGGTAGGAAGCAAAACACACCCTCATTTGATAGGAAAAGAAACTTAAAAACCATGTAGGAAGAAAAGAGGATGAAAAAATGGCTAATAAGAAAGTTTTTAACTCTAGTGCTTCCATAAAAATAAACGAAGAAAACCCAATGAAAATAAAAATGTCAATTGTAAAAGACGAAGAAAGTTATGTTTTAAAAAAAAAAAATCTCAATGCAACTGAAAAGAAGATAAGAAATAAATTACGTGTTCACAAACTAAATCGCATACCATTATCCCCCTTCAATTTCCAATACTTCTGACTCAATAAAAGGAAACAACTGAAAAAGGAAACTTAGAGTGGAAAAATTGTGTTTGATTTAAAAGACTGTATAAAAATAAGGGGAAGCTAAAAGGAAGAAACTGATGACCTAATAAAAGAGTATTAGGAAACTAAACACCATAATGAAATGAAAAGAGAAAGTGATTTATTAGGGAATACTGCACAGAAAATGGTCTAAAACATTAGAATTAGGACAGTAAAATAATCATAATGAAAATAAAGTTTGTCAAGCCTCTGCAAAATATGATAAATTTTCATAACCAATAATATTTATAACCAAATCATTCACATAAAAGTAATTTTCTTAGAATTTTTCACTAGTTCTTTGTGTAAGATCCTATTTTACTAATTTTACGACATGGTTGACTTGAGTTATGCATATCTTTTGTGTTTTTATCTTTATTTTTTAAATGATTTGGGCACCACTTTTAACTGTTAGTAATGTGTGTGGTCTAGAAGTCATATGACACCAAAATCAAACAACCCCAAGCATCTCAATAGTTTTAAAACGACTCCAAATACGCTAATAGCTTACAAAACTACATTATTATAAAATAGGCCACTTGTTACCGTAACAATTAACATATCGGTGGTGTCGGTGAGAGTGTAACCGAGAAAAGGGAAAATGATTAAATAAATAAAAGATAACAATATTACACCATAAGCCAATTTATTATATCATTTAGTTACATTGTTTTCAAGAACTGTCCTATATTTCTTATTCGCGTGCCTATAATGATTGTTGTTCTAATAGAGAAGTTTGCTGTTAATTTTTATGATACTTTTGGACAATGTCTTACTTGTGTCCCTCCAACTAATTAGATCATTAACTACACATATTGGGGCCTTGTCTTGCTTGTCATACAAAGTTGTGTTTGACTCTACTAATCAGGCAGTCATTACTTCAAAACTATGAAATTATTAAGAGTTGAACTATCAAATGTTAACAGATTCACTTTTTTAGGGATTAAGATTTCACAATTAAAATTTGGAGGAACAAAATCAAAGAATTCAAAATTTGTGGGACAAAAAGTGTAATTAAGCCAAAAAAGTGTTTTCAAAATAATCTATTTTTGATAAAATGCTCTTGATATATAGTAAAAATAAAAACAACATTGGAATTTATTGCAATAACATAGTTTTAAAGACATGATAGTAAAAAAGTAAACAGTTTTCATATAAACTTAAGACTATAACATAATCTTATTATTATTTTCAAAGTAAGTCAACCACAAATTTGAAAAAAAATTAGTTTATTATAATTTCATAACCTTAGTGCCTCTTTAAACTTTGTAACTATGTCTTTAATCGTTTGTGGACCCTTAATGCTAGTCCCATGAGCTAACTCATCTAAACTTTTTCTTTTCGATAAAAAGTAATGTATACATCCAATCTAGTAACCCCTTCCAACCAAAAAGATATTTATATAATTAGTAAACCCCTCTTTTTAAATCTTATCTTATACCTTTATGAGTTTCTTTTTATGTCATTACAATATTATGCTTTTACAATAACATTTATGATAGTTTATGTTATAATTTAATCCACTCATTTCATATGATTTACAATATTGTTCATTATTTTTGTAATCTTTTGTTTTCCAATCTAATATAATCAAATTCTATTTTTTTTATTGTTGATGAACATTTTAAAAAGCATCGTGGCAATGTTATTATCAATTTCATAACATGGCAATCTCAGTGGGTTATATTATTCTATTATATATTTTTTTCGATTAACAATGTCTTGTTTGTTCTTCATCATCTTTAAATATTTTTTATATAATATCATTATAATTAATAATCTTTCAAAACATATTGTTATCCATTTAAGTTTAACAAATTCTTATCAAGATGGTGGAGTTGATTTGTTGCCAAAAATATTTTTACTATGTATAGCAGCAAACTGTGTATCTATTAAAAAAAACTTCGTAGAGCCTTGTAAATTTGATGATAAAAAAGGTTTCTGCAGCCGGGATTCGAACCCGGAATTCATCATCAAAATTTACCTGGTGTGCTACTGCAGACATTTGGATATAGATTGTTGGATAAAAGTTATATATAAACAACATCTCTGATCCCGTCCTTTGCTACTTTCTGATCTCTCTTATCGGCTTTACGTTACATATCTACTAGTTTAATAAAATGTCACCATAAACCATTATTTTTTATTTATATGAAATTTCTTCTACATATTTCATATATAAGACAATACTAGTTACCTTTCCATCCTATTTTTTTACTTCGTATTATTTTTGTTTTCCTTTCTAATGAAAACAAAAAGACAATTAATGGTAGGAAGCAAAGCACACCCTCATTTGATAGGAAAAGAAACTTGAAAACCATGTAGGAAGAAAAGAGGATGAAAAAATGGCTAATAAGAAAGTTTTTAACTCTAGTTCTTGCACAAAAATGTATGTACAAAACCCCATGAAAATAAAAATTTCAAATTTAGAAGACGAAGAAAGTTATGTTTTAATAAAAATAAAAAACCTCAATGCAACTAAATTGAAGATAAGAAATAAATTACGTGTTCATAAACTAAGTCCCATACCATTAACCCCCTTCAATTTCCAATACTTCTGACTAAATAAAAGGAAACCTAGAGTGGAAAAATTGCGTTTGATTTAAAAGAATGTATAAAAATAAGGGAAAGCTCAAAAGAAGAAACTGATAACCAAATAAAAGAGTATTAGCAAACTAATCACCATAAAGAAATGAAAAGAGGAAGTGATTTATTAGGGAATACTGCACAGAAAACGGTCAAAAACATTAGAATAAGGACATTAAACCAATGATAATGTAAATAAAGTTTGTCAGGTCTCCTCAAAATTTGATAAATTTTCATAACAAATAATATTTATAACCAAATCATTCACATAAAATTAATTTACTTAGAATTTTTCACTAGTTCTTTGTGTAAGATCCTATTTTACTAATTTTACGACATGGTTGACTTGTGCTATATATATATTGTGTTTTTATCTTTATTTTTAAATGATTTGGGCACCGCTTTTAACTGTTAGTAATGTGTGTGTTCCAGAAGTCATATGACACCAAAATCAAACAACCCCAAGCATCTCAATAGTTTCAAAACGACTTCAAATACACTAATAGCTTACATAACTACATTATTATAAAATGCGCCACTTGCTACCGTAACACTTAACATATCGGTGGTGCCAGGCGAGAGTGTAATTGAGAAAAGGGTAAATGATTAAACAAATAAAAGATAACAATATTACATCATGAGCCAATTTATTATATCATTAAGTTACATGGTTTTCCAGAATTGTACTATATTTCTTATTCTCGTGCCTATAATGGTTGTTGTTCTAATAGAGAAGCTTGCTGTTAATTTTTATGATACTTTTGGCAAATCTCTTACTTGTATCCTTCCAACTAATTAGATCATTAACTAAACATATTGGGGCCTTGTGTTGCTTGTCATACAAAGTTGTGTTGACTCTACTAATCAGGCAGTCATTACTTCAAAACTATGAAATTATTAAGAGTTGAACTACCAAATGTTAACAGATTCACTATTTTAGGGAATAAGATTTCACAATTAAAATTTGGAGGAACAAAATCAAAGAATTGGCAAATTTGAGGGACAAAAAGTTTAATTAAGCCAAAAAAGTGTTTTCAAAATAATCTATTTTTATTAAAATGCTCTTGATATATAGTAAAAATAAAAACAACATTTGAATTTATTGCAATAACCTTAGTGCCTCTTTAAACTTTGTAACTATGTCTTTAATCATTTGTGGACCCTTCATGCTAGTCCCATGAGCTAACTCATCTAAACTTTTCCTTTTCAACAAAAGGTAATGTATACATCCAATCTAGTAGCCCCTTCCATCTGTAAAGATATTTATATAATTAGGAAAACCCTCTTTTTAAATCTTATCTTATACCTTTATGAGTTTCTTTTTATTGCATTACAATATTATGCTTTTACAGTAACATTTAAGATAGTTTATGTTATAATTTAATCCACTCACTTCATATGATTTAAAATATTGTTCATTATTTTTGTAATCTTTTGTTTTCCAATCTAATATAATCAATTTCTATTTTTTTTATTGTTGATGAACTTTTTAAAAAGCATCGTTTCAATGTTATTATCAATTTCATAACATGGCAATCTCAGTGGTTTATATTATTCTATTATATATTTATTTTAGTTTAACAATGTCTTATTTGTTCTTTATCATCTTTAAATATTTTTATATAATATCATTATAATTAATAATCTTTCAAAACATATTGTTATACCATATGAAGATACAATAGAATAATATTAATATTTGAAAGTTCTATGCTAGTTTTTGTTATTCTTGATTAAAATTAATGTCATACTTATTTATTATTGAAATGTTATTTGATTAATGTTACTCTTATCCTTGCTTCATAAAGATTATCCAATTAAGTTTAACAAATTCTTATCAAGATGGTGGAGTTGATTTGTTGCCAAAAATATTTTTACTATGTATAACAGCAAACTGTGTATCTATTAAAAAAAACTTCGTAGAGCCCTGTAAATTTGATGATAAAAAAGGTTTCCGTAGTTGGGATTCAAACCCAGAATACATCATTAGAATTTACCTAGTGTGCTACTACGAACATTTGGATATAGATTGCTGGATAAATGTTATATATAAACGACATCTCTGATCCTGTCCTTTGCTACTTTCTGATATCTCTTATCGGCTTTACGTTACATATCTACTAGTTTAATAAAATGTCACCGTAAACCATTATTTTTTATTTACATGAAATTTCTTCTACATATTTGTATATATAAGACAATACTAGTTGCCTTTGTCTGACCTTATTACTTTCCATCCTATTTTTTTACTTTGTATCATTTTCGTTTTCCATTCTAATGAAGACAAAAAGATAACTAATTGTAGGAAGCAAAACACACCCTCATTTGATAGGAAAAGAAACTTGAAAACCATGTAGGAAGAAAAAAGGATGAAAAAATGGCTAATAAGAAAGTTTTTAACTCTAGTGCTTCCATAAAAATGAACGAAGAAAACCCAATGAAAATAAAAATGTCAAATGTAAAAGACGAAGAAAGTTATGTTTTAAAAAAAACAAAAAATCTCAATGCAACTGAAAAGAAGATAAGAAATAAATTACGTGTTCACAAACTAAATCGCATACCATTATCCCCCTTCAATTTCCAATACTTCTGACTCAATAAAAGGAAACAACCGAAAAAGGAAACTTAGAGTGGAAAAATTGTGTTTGATTTAAAAGAATGTAGAAAAATAAGGGGAAGCTAAAAGGAAGAAACTGATGACCAAATAAAAGAATATTAGGAAACTAATCACCATAATCAAATGAAAAGAGAAAGTAATTTATTAGGGAATACTGCACAGAAAACGGTCTAAAACATTTGAATTAGGACAGTAAAACAATGATAATGTAAATAAAGTTTGTCAAGTCTCTTCAAAATATGATAAATTTTCATAACCAATAATATTTATAACCAAATCATTCACATAAAATTAATTTACTTAGAATTTTTCACTAGTTCTTTGTGTAAGATCCTATTTTACTAATTTTACGACATGGTTGACTTGTGCTATGCATATCTTTTCTGTTTTTATCTTTATTTTTTAAATGATTTTGGCACAGCTTTTAACTGTTAGTAATGTGTGTGGTCTAGAAGTCATATGACACCGAAAACAAATAACCCTAAGCATCTCAATAGTTTTAAAACGACTCTAAATACAGTAATAGCTTACAAAACTACATTATTATAAAACGGGCCACTTGCTACCGTAACACTTAACATATCGGTGGTGCCAGGTGATAGTGTAATTGAAAAAATGGTAAATGATTAAACAAATAAAAGATAACAATATTACATCATGAGCCAATTTATTATATCATTAAGTTACATGGTTTTCAAGAATTGTACTATATTTCTTATTCTCGTGCCTATAATGGTTGTTGTTCTAATAGAGAAGCTTGCTGTTAATTTTTATGATACTTTTAGGCAATCTCTTACTTGTGTCCCTCCAACTAATTAGATCATTAACTAAACATATCGGGGCCTTGTCTTGCTTGTCATACAATGTTGTGCTTGACTCTACTAATCAGGCAGTCATTACTTCAAAACTATGAAATTATTAAGAGTTGAACTACCAAATGTTAACAGATTCACTATTTTACGAAATAAGATTTCACAATTAAAATTTGGAGGAACAAAATTGAAGAATTGGCAAATTTGAGGGACAAAAAGTGTAATTAAGCCAAAAAAGTGTTTTCAAAATAATCTATTTTTATTAAAATGCTCCTGATATATAGTAAAAATCAAAACAACATTTGAATTTATTGGAATAACATAATTTTCAAGACATGATAGTAAAAAAGTAAACAGTTTTTATATAAACTTAAGACTATAACCTAATATTTTTATTATTTTCAAAGTAAGTCAACCACAAATTTAAAAAAAAAATTTATTATATTTTCATAACCTCGGTGCCTCTTTAAACTTTGTAACTACGTCTTTAATCGTTTCTGGACCCTTGATGCTAGTCCCATGAGCTAACTCATCTAAACTTTTCCATTTCAACAAAAAGTAATGTATGCTTCCAATCTAGTAACCCCTTCCATCCGAAAAGATATTTATATAATTAGTAAACCCCTCTTTTTAAATCTTATCTTATACCTTTATGAGTTTCTTTTTATGTCATTACAATATTATGCTTTTACAGGAACATTTAAGATAGTTTATGTTATAATTTAATACTCTTATTTCATATGATTTACAATATTGTTCATTATTTTTGTAATCTTTTGTTTACCAATCTAATATAATCAATTTCTATTTTTTTATTGTTGATGAACTTTTTAAAAAGCATTGTTTCAATGTTATTATCAATTTCATAACACGGCAATCTCAGTGGTTTATATTATTCTATTATATATTTATTTTAATTTAACAATGTCTTGTTTGTTCTTCATACAATAGAATCATATAAATATTTGAAAGTTCTATGCTAGTTTTTGTTATTCTTGATCAAAATTAATGTCATATTTCTTTACTATTGAAATGTTATTTGATTAATGTTACTCTTATCCTTGCTTCATAAAGATTATCCAAATAAGTTTAAATATTTCTTATCAAGATGGTGGAGTTGATCTGTTTCCAAAAATATTTTTACTATGTATAGTAGCAAACTGTGTATCTATTAAAAAAACCTCGTAGAGCCCTGTAAATTTGATGATAAAAAAGGTTTCCGCAACCGGGATTCGAACCCGGAATTCATCATCAGAATTTACCTGGTGTGCTACTGCAGACATTTGGGTATACATTGCTGGATAAATGTTATATATAAACGACATATCTGATCCCGTCCTTTGCTACTTTCTGATCTCTCTTATCGACTTTACGTTACATATCTACTAGTTTAATAAAATGTCACCATAAACCATTATTTTTTATTTACATGAAATTTCTTCTACATATTTGTATATATAAGACAATACTGGTTGCCTTTGTCTGACCTTACTTTCTATCCTATTTTTTTACTTTGTATCATTTTTGTTTTCCTTTCTAATGAAGTCAAAAAGACAACTAAAGGTAGGAAGCAAAACACACTCTCATTTGATAGGAAAAGAAACTTGAAAACCACGTAGGAAGAAGAGAGTATGAAAAAATGGCTAATAAGAAAGTTTTTAACTCTAGTGCTTCCATAAAAATGAACGAAGAAAACCCAATGAAATAAAAATTTCAAATGTAGAAGACGAAGAAAGTTATGTTTTAAAAAAAAACAAAAAATCTCAATGCAACTGAAAAGAAGATAAGAAATAAATTACGTGTTCATAAACTAAATCACATACCATTATCCCCCTTCAATTTCCAATACTTCTAACTCAATAAAAGGAAACAACCGAAAAAGGATACTTAGGGTGGAAAAATTGTGTTTGATTTAAAAGAATGTATAAAAATAAGGGCAAGCTAAAAGGAAGAAACTGATGACCAAATAAAACATTATTAGGAAACTAATCACCATAATGAAATGAAAAGAGAAAGTGATTTATTAGGGAATACTGCACAGAAAGCGGTCTAAAACATTAGAATTAGGACAGTAAAACAATGATAATGTAAATAAAGTTTGTCAAATCTCTTCAAAATATGATAAATTTTCATAACCAATAATATTTATAACCAAATCATTCACAAAAAGTTAATTTACTTAGAATTTTTCACTAGCTCTTTGTGTAAGATCCTGTTTTACTAATTTTACGACATGGTTGACTTGAGTTATGCATATCTTTTATGTTTTTATCTTTATTTTTTAAATGATTTGGGCACCGCTTTTAACTGTTAGTAATGTGTGTGGTCTAGAAGTTATATGACGCTGAAATCAAACAACCCCAAGCATCTCACTTGTTTCAAAACGACTCCAAATACGCTAATAGCTTACAAAACTACATTATTATAAAATAGGCCACTTGCTACCGTAACACTTAACATATCCGTTGTGTCGGGCGAGAGTGTAATCGAGAAAAGGGAAAATGATTAAACAAATAAAAGATAATAATATTACATCATGAGCCAATTTATTATATCATTAAGTTACATTGTTTTCAAGAACTGTCCTGTATTTCTTATTCTTGTGCCTATATTGATTGTTGTTCTAATAGAGAAGTTTGTTGTTAATTTTTATAATACTTTTGGGCAATCTCTTACTTGTGTCCCTCCAACTAATTAGATCATTAACTAAACATATTGGGGCCTTGTCTTGCTTGTCATACAAAGTTGTGTTTGACTCTACTAATCAGGCAGTCATTACTTCAAAACTATGAAATTATTAAGAGTTGAACTATCAGATGTTAACATATTCACTATTTTAGGGAATAAGATTTCACAATAAAAATTTGAAGGAACAAAATCAAAGAATTGGAAAATTTGAGGGACAAAAAGTGTAATTAAGCCAAAAAAGTGTTTTCAAAATAATCCATTTTTATTAAAATGCTCTTGATATATAGTAAAAATAAAAACAACATTTGAATTTATTGCAATAACATAGTTTTAAAGACATGATAGTAAAAAAGTAAATAGTTTTCATATAAACTTAAGACTATAACATAATCTTTTTATTATTTTCAAAGTAAGTCAACCACAAATTTGAAAAAAACATAATTTATTATATTTTCATAACCTCAGTGCCTCTTTAAACTTTGTAACTATGTCTCTAATCATTTGTGGACCCTTGATGCTAGTCCCATAAGCTAACTCATCTAAACTTTTCCTTTTCGACAAAAAGTAATGTATACATCCAATCTAGTAACCCCTTCCAACCAAAAAGATATTTATATAATTAGTAAACCTCTGTTTTTAAATCTTATCTTATACCTTTATGAGTTTCTTTTTATGTCATTATAATATAATGCTTTTACAATAACATTGATGATAGTTTATGTTATAATTTAATCCACTCATTTCATATGATTTAGAATATTGTTCATTATTTTTGTAATCTATCGTTTTCCAATCTAATATAATCAAATTCTATTTTTTTAATGTTGATGAACTTTTTAAAAAGCATCGTTTCAATGTTATTATCAATTTCATAATATGGCAATCTCAGTGGTTTATATTTTTCTATTATATATTTATTTTTGATTAACAATGTCTTGTTTGTTCTTCATCATCTTTAAATATTTTTTATATAATATCATTATAATTAATAATCTTTCAAAACATATTGTTATACCATATAAAGATACAATAGAATCATATAAATATTTGAAAGTTGCAGCTAGTTTTTGTTATTCTTGATCAAAATTAATGTGATACTTATTTATTATTGACATGTTATTTGATTAATGTTACTCTTATCTTTGCTTCATAAAGATTATCCATTTAAGTTTAACAAATTCTTATCAAGATGGTGGAGTTGTTTTGTTGCCAAAAATATTTTTACTATGTATAGCAGCAAACTGTGTATCTATTAAAAAAAAAACTTCGTAGAGTCCTGTAAATTTGATGATAAAAAAAGGTTTCCGCAGCTGGGATTCGAACTCAGAATTCATCATCAGAATTTACCTGGTGTGCTACTGCGGACATTTGGATATAGATTGCTGGATAAATGTTATATATAAACGACATCTCTGATCCCGTCCTTTGCTACTTTCTGATCTCTCTTATCGGCTTTACGTTACATATCTACTAGTTTAATAAAATGTCACCACAAACCATTATTTTTTATTTACATGAAATTTCTTCTACATATTTGTATATAAAAGACAATACTAGTTGCCTTTGTCTGACCTTACTTTCAATCCTATTTTTTTACTTCGTATTATCATTTTTTTTCTTTCTAATGAAGACAAAAAGACAACTAATGGTAGGAATCAAAACACACCCTCATTTGATTGGAAAAGAAACTTGAAAACCATGTAGGAAGAAAAGAGGATGAAAAAATGGCTAATAAGAAAGTTGTTAGTTCTAGTGCTTCCATAAAAATGAACGAAGAAAACCAAATGAAAATAAAAATTTCAAATGTAGAAGACGAAGAAAGTTATGTTTTAAAAAGAACAAAAAATCTCAATGCAACTGAAAAGAAGATAAGAAATAAATTACGTGTTCACAAACTAAATCGCATACCATAATCCCCCTTCAATTTCCAATACTTCTGACTCAATAAAAGGAAACAACCGAAAAAGGAACCTTAGAGTGGAAAAATTGTGTTTGATTTAAAAGACTGTATAATAATAAGGGGAAGCTAAAAGGAAGAAACTGATGACCTAATAAAAGAGTTTTAGGAAACTAATCACCATAATGAAATGAAAAGAAAAAGTGATTTTTAGGGAATACTGCACAGAAAACGGTCTAAAACATTAGAATTAGGACAGTAAAACAATGATAATGAAAATAAAGTTTGTCAAGTCTCTTCAAAATATGATAAATTTTCATAACCAATAATATTTATAACGAAATCATTCCCATAAAATTAATTTATTTAGAATTTTTCACTAGTTCTTTGTGTAAGATCCTATTTTACTAATTTTATGACATGGTTGACTTGTGCTATGCATATCTTTTTTTGTTTTTATCTTCTTTAAATGATTTTGGCATAGCTTTTAACTGTTAGTCATGTGTGTGGTTGAGAAGTCATATGACACCGAAATCAAACAACCCCAAGCATCTCAATAGTGTCAAAACGACTCCAAATACGCTAATAGCTTACAAAACTACATTATTATAAAATAGGCCACTTGCTACCGTAACACTTAACATATCGGTGGTGTCAGGCGAGAGTGTAATCGAGAAAAAGGAAAATGATTAAACAAATAAAAGATAACAATATTACATCATGAGCCAATTTATTATATCATTAAGTTACATTGTTTTCAAGATATGTACTATATTTCTTATTCTTGTGCCTATAATGGTTGTTGTTCTAATAGAGAAGCTTGCTGTTAATTTTTATGATACTTTTGGGCAATCACTTACTTGTGTCCCTCTAACTAATTAGATCATTAACTAAACATATTGGGGCCTTGTCTTGCTTGTCATACAAAGTTGTGTTTGACTCTACTAATCAGGCAGTCATTACTTCAAAACTATGAAATTATTAAGAGTTGAACTATCAGATGTTAACATATTCACTATTTTAGGGAATAAGATTTCACAATAAAAATTTGGAGGAACAAAATCAAAGAATTGGAAAATTTGAGGGACAAAAAGTGTAATTAAGCCAAAAAAGTGTTTTCAAAATAATCCATTTTTATTAAAATGCTCTTGATATATAGTAAAAATAAAAACAACATTTGAATTTATTACAATAACATAGTTTTAAAGACATGATAGTAAAAAAGTAAATAGTTTTCATATAAACTTAAGACTATAACATAATCTTTTTATTATTTTCAAAGTAAGTCAACCACAAATTTGAAAAAAACATAATTTATTATATTTTCATAACCTCAGTGCCTCTTTAAACTTTGTAACTATGTCTTTAATCATTTGTGGACCCTTGATGCTAGTCCCATAAGCTAACTCATCTAAACTTTTCCTTTTCGACAAAAAGTAATGTATACATCCAATCTAGTAACCCCTTCCAACCAAAAAGATATTTATATAATTAGTAAACCCCTGTTTTTAAATCTTATCTTATACCTTTATGAGTTTCTTTTTATGTCATTATAATATAATGCTTTTACAATAACATTGATGATAGTTTATGTTATAATTTAATCCACTCATTTCATATGATTTAGAATATTGTTCATTATTTTTGTAATCTATCGTTTTCCAATCTAATATAATCAAATTCTATTTTTTTTAATGTTGATGAACTTTTTAAAAAGCATCGTTTCAAAGTTATTATCAATTTCATAATATGGCAATCTCAGTGGTTTATATTTTTCTATTATATATTTATTTTTGATTAACAATGTCTTGTTTGTTCTTCATTATCTTTAAATATTTTTTATATAATATCATTATAATTAATAATCTTTCAAAACATATTGTTATACCATATAAAGATACAATAGAATCATATAAATATTTGAAAGTTGCAGCTAGTTTTTGTTATTCTTGATCCAAATTAATGTGATATTTATTTATTATTGACATGTTATTTGATTAATGTTACTCTTATCTTTGCTTCATAAAGATTATCCATTTAAGTTTAACAAATTCTTATCAAGATGGTGGAGTTGTTTTGTTGCCAAAAATATTTTTACTATGTATAGCAGCAAACTGTGTATCTATTAAAAAAAAAACTTCGTAGAGTCCTGTAAATTTAATGATAAAAAAAGGTTTCCGCAGCCGGGATTCGAACTCGGAATTCATCATCAGAATTTACCTGGTGTGCTACTGCATACATTTGGATATAGATTGCTGGATAAATGTTATATATAAACGACATCTCTGATCCCGTCCTTTGCTACTTTCTGATCTCTCTTATCGGCTTTACGTTACATATCTACTAGTTTAATAAAATGTCACCACAAACCATTATTTTTTATTTACATGAAATTTCTTCTACATATTTGTATATAAAAGACAATACTAGTTGCCTTTGTCTGACCTTACTTTCGATCCTATTTTTTTACTTCGTATTATCATTTTTTTTTCTTCCTAATGAAGACAAAAAGACAACTAATGGTAGGAAGCAAAACACACCCTCATTTGATTGGAAAAGAAACTTGAAAACCATGTAGGAAGAAAAGAGGATGAAAAAATGGCTAATAAGAAAGTTTTTAGTTCTAGTGCTTACATAAAAATGAACGAAGAAAACCCAATGAAAATAAAAATTTCCAATGTAGAAGACGAAGAAAGTTATGTTTTAAAAAGAACAAAAAATCTCAATGCAACTGAAAAGAAGATAAGAAATAAATTACGTGTTCACAAACTAAATCGCATACCATAATCCCCCTTCAATTTCCAATACTTCTGACTCAATAAAAGGAAACAACCGAAAAAGGAACCTTAGAGTGGAAAAATTGTGTTTGATTTAAAAGACTGTATAATAATAAGGGGAAGCTAAAAGGAAGAAACTGATGACCTAATAAAAGAGTTTTAGGAAACTAATCACCATAATGAAATGAAAAGAAAAAGTGATTTTTAGGGAATACTGCACAGAAAACGGTCTAAAACATTAGAATTAGGACAGTAAAACAATGATAATGAAAATAAAGTTTGTCAAGTCTCTTCAAAATATGATAAATTTTCATAACCAATAATATTTATAACCAAATCATTCCCATAAAATTAATTTACTTAGAATTTTTCACTAGTTCTTTGTGTAAGATCCTATTTTACTAATTTTATGACATGGTTGACTTGTGCTATGCATGTCTTTTGTGTTTTTATCTTCTTTAAATGATTTCGGCATAGCTTTTAACTGTTAGTCATGTGTGTGGTTGAGAAGTCATATGACACCGAAATCAAACAACCCCAAGCATCTCAATAGTGTCAAAACGACTCCAAATACGCTAATAGCTTACAAAACTACATTATTATAAAATAGGCCACTTGCTACCGTAACACTTAACATATCGGTGGTGTCGGGCGAGAGTGTAATCGAGAAAAAGGAAAATGATTAAACAAATAAAAGATAACAATATTACATCATGAGCCAATTTATTATATCATTAAGTTACATTGTTTTCAAGATATGTACTATATTTCTTATTCTTGTGCCTATAATGGTTGTTGTTCTAATAGAGAAGCTTGCTGTTAATTTTTATGATACTTTTGGGCAATCTCTTACTTGTGCCCCTCCAACTAATTAGATCATTAACTAAACATATTGGGGCCTTGTCTTGCTTGTCATATAAAGTTGTGGTTGACTCTACTAATCAGGCAGTCATTACTTCAAAACTATGAAATTATTAAGAGTTGAACTACCAAATGTTAACAGATTCACTATTTAAGGAATAAGATTTCACAATTAAAATTTGGAGGAACAAAATCAAAGAATTGGCAAATTTGAGGGACAAAAAGTGTAATTAAGCCAAAAAAGTGTTTTCAAAATAATCTATTTTTATTAAAATGCTCTTGATATATAGTAAAAATCAAAACAACATTTGAATTTATTGCAATAACATAGTTTTAAAGACATGATAGTAAAAAAGTAAATAGTTTTCATATAAACTTAATACTATAACATAATGTTTTTATTATTTTCAAAGTAAGTCAACCACAAATTTGAAAAAAAAATAATTTATTATATTTGTATAACCTCAGTGCCTCTTTAAACTTTGTAACTATGTCTTTAATTGTTTGTGGACCCTTGATGCTAGTCCCATGAGCTAACTCATCTAAACTTTTCCATTTCAACAAAAAGTAATGTATGCATCCAATCTAGTAACCCCTTCCATCCGAAAAGATATTTATATAATTATGAAACCCCTCTTTTTAAATCTTATCTTATACCTTTATGAGTTTCTTTTTATGTCATTACAAGATTATGCTTTTATAGTAACATTTAAGATAGTTTATGTTATAATTTAATCCACTCATTTCATATTATTTACAATATTGTTCATTATTTTTGTAATCTTTTGTTTGCCAATCAAATATAATCAATTTTATTTTTTATTGTTGATGAACTTTTTAAAAAACATCGTTTCAATGTTATTATCAATTTCATAACATGGGAATCTCAGTGGTTTATATTATTCTATTATATATTTATTTTAGTTTAACAATGTCTTGTTTGTTCTTCATCATCTTTAAATACTTTTTATATAATATCATTATAATTAATAATCTTTCAAAACATATTTTTATATCATATAAAGATACAATAGAATCATATAAATATTTGAAAGTTCTATGCTAGTTTTTGTTATTCTTGATCAAAATTAATGTCATATTTATTTATTATTGAAATGTTATTTGATTAATGTTACTCTTATCCTTGCTTCATAAAGATTATCTAATTAAGTTTAACAAATTCTTATCAAGATGGTGGAGTTGATCTCTTGCCGAAAATATTTTTACTATGTATAACATCAAATTGTGTATTTATTAAAAAAAACTTCGTAGAGCCCTGTAAATTTGATGATAAAAAAGGTTTCCGCAGCCGGGATTCGAACTCAGAATTCATCATCAGAATTTACCTAGTGTGCTACTGCAGACATTTGGATATAGATTGCTGGATAAATGTTATATATAAACGACATCTCTGATCCCGTCCTTTACTACTTGCTGATCTCTCTTATCGGTTTTACGTTACATATCTACTAGTTTAATAAAATGTCACCGTAAACCATTATTTTTTATTTACTTAAAATTTCTTCTACATATTTGTATATATAAGACAATACTAGTCGCCTTTGTCTGACCTTACTTTCCATCCTATTTTTTTACTTTGTATCATTTTCGTTTTCCATTCTAATAATGACAAAGAGATAACTAATGGTAGGAAGCAAAACACACCCTCATTTGATAGGAAAAGAAACTTGAAAACCATGTAGGAAAAAAGAGGATGAAAAAATGGCTAATAAGAAAGTTTTTAACTCTAGTGCTTCCATAAAAATGAACACAGAAAACCCAATGAAAATAAAAATTTCAAATGTAGAAGACGAAGAAAGTTATGTTTTAAAAAAAACAAAAAATATCAATGCTATTGAAAAGAAGATAAGAAATAAATTTTGTGTTCACAAACTAAATTGCATACCATTATCCCCCTTCAATTTCCAATACTTCTGACTCAATAAAATGAAAGAATCGAAAAAGGAAATTTAGAGTGTAAAAATTGCGTTTGATTTAAAAGAATGTATAAAAATTAGGGGAAGCTAAAAAGAAGAAATTGATGACTAAATAAAAGAGTATTAGGAAACTAATCACCATAATAAAATGAAAAGAAAAAGTGATTTATTAGGGAATACTACATAGAAAATGGTCTGAAACATTAGAATTAGGACAGTAAAATAATGATAATGTAAAAAAAGTTTGTCAAGTCTCCTTAAAATATGATAAATTTTCATAACCAATCATATTTATACCAAATCATTCACATAAAATTAATTTACTTAGAATTTTTCACTAGTTCTTTGTGTAAGATCCTATTTTACTAACTTTATGACATGGTTGACTGCTGCTATGCATATCTTTTGTGTTTTTATCTTTATTTTTTAAGTGATCTAGGCACTGCTTTTAACTGTTAGTAATGTGGTGGTCCAGAAGTCATATGACACTGAAATCAAACAACCCCAAGCATCTCAATTGTTTCAAAACGACTCCAAATACGCTACTAGCTTACAAAACTACATTATTATAAAATGGGCCACTTGCTATCGTAACACTTAACATATCGATGGTGTCAGGCGAGAGTGTAACTGAGAAAAGGGCAAATGATTAAACAAATAAAAGATAATAATATTACATCATGAGCTAATTTATTATATCATTAAACCCCATGGTTTTCAAGAACTGTGCTATATTTCTTATTCTCGTGCCTATAATGGTTGTTGTTCTAATAGAGAAGCTTGCTGTTAATTTTTATGATACTTTTAGGCAATCTCTTACTTGTGTCCCTCCAACTAATTAGATCATTAACTAAACATATTGGGGCCTTGTCTTGCTTGTCATACAATGTTGTGCTTGACTCTACTAATCAGGCAGTCATTACTTCAAAACTATGAAATTATTAAGAGTTGAACTACCAAATGTTAACAGATTCACTATTTTACGAAATAAGATTTCACAATTAAAATTTGGAGGAACAAAATTGAAGAATTGGCAAATTTGAGGGACAAAAAGTGTAATTAAGCCAAAAAAGTGTTTTCAAAATAATCTATTTTTATTAAAATGCTCCTGATATATAGTAAAAATCAAAACAACATTTGAATTTATTGGAATAACATAATTTTCAAGACATGATAGTAAAAAAGTAAACAGTTTTTATATAAACTTAAGACTATAACCTAATATTTTTATTATTTTCAAAGTAAGTCAACCACAAATTTTAAAAAAAAAATTTATTATATTTTCATAACCTCAGTGCCTCTTTAAACTTTGTAACTACGTCTTTAATCGTTTCTGGACCCTTGATGCTAGTCCCATGAGCTAACTCATCTAAACTTTTCCATTTCAACAAAAAGTAATGTATGCTTCCAATCTAGTAACCCCTTCCATCCGAAAAGATATTTATATAATTAGTAAACCCCTCTTTTTAAATCTTATCTTATACCTTTATGAGTTTCTTTTTATGTCATTACAATATTATGCTTTTTACAGTAACATTTAAGATAGTTTATGTTATAATTTAATACTCTTATTTCATATGATTTACAATATTGTTCATTATTTTTGTAATCTTTTGTTTACCAATCTAATATAATCAATTTCTATTTTTTTATTGTTGATGAACTTTTTAAAAAGCATTGTTTCAATGTTATTATCAATTTCATAACACGGCAATCTCAGTGGTTTATATTATTCTATTATATATTTATTTTAATTTAACAATGTCTTGTTTGTTCTTCATACAATAGAATCATATAAATATTTGAAAGTTCTATGCTAGTTTTTGTTATTCTTGATCAAAATTAATGTCATATTTATTTACTATTGAAATGTTATTTGATTAATGTTACTCTTATCCTTGCTTCATAAAGATTATCCAAATAAGTTTAAATATTTCTTATCAAGATGGTGGAGTTGATCTGTTTCCAAAAATATTTTTACTATGTATAGTAGCAAACTGTGTATCTATTAAAAAAACCTCGTAGAGCCTTGTAAATTTGATGATAAAAAAGGTTTCCGCAGCCGGGATTCGAACCCAGAATTCATCATCAGCATTTACCTACTGTGCTACTGCAGACATTTGGATATACATTGCTGGATAAATGTTATATATAAACGACATATCTGATCCCGTCCTTTGCTACTTTCTGATCTCTCTTATCGACTTTACGTTACATATCTACTAGTTTAATAAAATGTCACCATAAACCATTATTTTTTATTTACATCAAATTTCTTCTACATATTTGTATATATAAGACAATACTGGTTGCCTTTGTCTGACCTTACTTTCTATCCTATTTTTTTACTTTGTATCATTTTTGTTTTCCTTTCTAATGAAGTCAAAAAGACAACTAAAGGTAGGAAGCAAAACAGACTCTCATTTGATAGGAAAAGAAACTTGAAAACCATGTAGGAAGAAAAGAGTATGAAAAAATGGCTAATAAGAAAGTTTTTAACTCTGGTGCTTCCATAAAAATGAACGAAGAAAACCCAATGAAAATAAAAATTTCAAATGTAGAAGACGAAGAAATTTATGTTTTAAAAAAACAAAAAATCTTAATGCAGCTGAAAAGAAGATAAGAAATAACTTACATGTTCACAAACTAAATCGCATACCATTATCCCCCTTCAATTTCCAATACTTCTAACTCAATAAAAGGAAACAACCGAAAAAGGAAACTTAGAGTGGAAAAATTGTGTTTGATTTAAAAGAATGTTTAAACATAAGAGGAAGCTAAAAGGAAGAAACTGATGACCTAATAAAAGAGTATTAGGAAACTAATCACCATAATGAAATGAAAAGAGAAAGTGATTTATTAGGGAATACTGCATAGAAAACGGTCTAAAACATTAGAATTAGGACAGTAAAACAATGATAATGAAAATAAAGTTTGTCAAGTCTCTTCAAAATATGATAAATTTTCATAACCAATAATATTTATCACCAAATTATTCACATAAAATTAATTTACTTAGAATTTTTCACTAGTTCTTTGTGTAAGATCCTATTTTACTAATTTTACGACATGGTTGACTTGCGCTATGCATGTCTTTTGTGTTTTTATCTTCTTTAAATGATTTTGGCATAGCTTTTAACTATTAGTCATGTATGTGGACCAGAAGTCATATGACACCGAAATCAAACAACCCCAAGCATCTCAATAGTGTCAAAACGACTCTAAATACGCTAATAGCTTACAAAACTACATTATTATAAAATGGGCCACATGCTACCGTAACACTTAAAATATCAGTGGTGTCGGGCGAGAGTGTAACCGAGAAAAGGGAAAATGATTAAACAAATAAAAGATAACAATATTACATCATGAGCCAATTTATTTTATCATTAAGTTACATTGTTTTCAAGATATGTACTATATTTCTTATTCTCGTGCCTATAATGGTTGTTGTTCTAATAGAGAAGCTTGCTGTTAATTTTTATGATACTTTTGGGCAATCTCTTATTTGTGTCCCTCCAACTAACTAGATCATTAACTAAACATATTGGGGCTTGTCTTGCTTGTCATACAAAGTTATGGTTGACTATACTAATCAGGCAGTCATTAATTCAAAACTATGAAATTATTAAGAGTTGAACTACCAAATGTTAATAGATTCACTATTTTAGGGAATAAGATTTCACAATTAAAATTTGGAGGAACAAAATCAAAGAATTTACAAATTTGAGGGACAAAAAGTTTAATTAAGCCAAAAAACTGTTTTCAAAATAATCTATTTTTATTAAATTGCTCTTGATATATAGTAAAAATAAAAATAACATTTGAATTTATTGCAATAACATAGTTTTAAAGACATGATAGTTAAAAAGTAAACAGTTTTCAACTAAGCTTAAGACAATAACATAATCTTTTTATTATTTTCAAAGTAAGCAACCACAAATTTGAAAAAAAAATAATTTATTATATTTTCATAACCTCAGTGCCTCTTTAAACTTTGTAACTATGTGTTTAATCGTTTGTGGACCCTTGATGCTAGTCCCATGAGCTAACTCATCTAAACTTTTCCATTTCAACAAAAAGTAATGTATACATCCAATCTAGTAACCCCTTCCATCCGAAAAGATATTTATATAATCAGTAAACCCCTCTATTTAAATCTTATCTTATGCCTTTATGAGTTTCGTTTTATGTCATTACAATATTATGCTTTTACAGTAACATTTAAGATAGTTTATGTTATAATTTAATCCACTCATTTCATATGATTTACAATATTGTTCATTATTTTTGTAATCTTTTGTTTGCCAATCTAATGTAATCAATTTCTATTTTTTATTGTGGATGAACTTTTTAAAGAGCATCGTTTCAATCAATTTCATAACATGGCAATCTCAGTGGTTTATATTATTCTATTATATATTTATTTTAGTTTAACAATGTCTTGTTTGTTCTTCATCATCTTTAAATATTTTTTATATAATATCATTATAATTAATAATCTTTCAAAACATATTGTTATACCATATAAAGATACAACAGAATCATATAAATATTTGAAAGTTCTATGCTAGTTTTTGTTATTCTTGATCAAAATTAATGTCATATTTATTTATTATTGAAATGTTATTTGATTAATGTTACTTTTATCCTTGCTTCATAAAGATTATCCAATTAAGTTTAACAAATTCTTATCAAGATGGTGGAGTTAATTTGTTGCCAAAAATATTTTTACTATGTATAGTAGCAAACTGTGTATCTATTAAAAAAAACTTCGTACAGCCCTGTAAATTTGATGATAAAAAAGGTTTCCGCAGCCGGGATTCGAACTCGGAATTCATCATCAGAATTTACCTGGTGTGCTACTGCGGACATTTGGATATAGATTGCTGGATAAATGTTATATATAGACGACATCTTTGATCCCGTCCTTTGCTACTTTCTGATCTCTCTTATCGGCTTTACGTTACATATCTACTAGTTTAATAAAATGTCACCATAAACCATTATTTTTTATTTACATGAAATTTCGTCTACATATTTGTATATATAAGACAATACTAGTTCCCTTTGTCTGACCTTACTTTCCATCCTATTTTTTTACTTTGTATGATTTTTGTTTTCCTTTCTAATGAAGACAAAAAGACAACTAATGGTAGGAAGCAAAACACACCCTCATTTGATAGGAAAAGAAACTTGAAAACCATGTAGGAAGAAAAGAGGATGAAAAAATGGCTAATAAGAAAGTTTTTAACTCTAGTGCTTCCATAAAAATGAACGAAGGAAACCTATTAAAAATAAAAATTTCAAATATAGAAGATGAAGAAAAGTATGTTTAAAAAAAAAACAAAAAATCTCAATGCAACTGAAAAGAAGATAAGAAATAAATTACGTGTTCACAAACTAAATCACATACCATTATCCCCCTTCAATTTCCAATACTTCAGACTCAATAAAAGGAAACAACCGAAAAAGGATACTTAGAGTGGAAAAGTTGTGTTTGATTTAAAAGAATGTATAAAAATAAGGGGAAGCTAAAAGGAAGAAACTGATGACCAAATAAAACATTATTAGGAAACTAATCACCATAATGAAATGAAAAGAGAAAGTGATTTATTAGGGAATACTGCATAGAAAGCGGTCTAAAACATTAGAATTAGGACAGTAAAACAATGATAATGTAAATAAAGTTTGTCAAATCTCTTCAAAATATGATAAATTTTCATAACCAATAATATTTATAACCAAATCATTCACATAAAATTAATTTACTTAGAATTTTTCACTAGTTCTTTGTGTAAGATCCTGTTTTACTAATTTTACGACATGGTTGACTTGAGTTATGCATATCTTTTATGTTTTTATCTTTATTTTTTAAATGATTTGGGCACCGCTTTTAACTGTTAGTAATGTGTGTGGTCTAGAAGTCATATGACGCTGAAATCAAACAACCCCAAGCATCTCACTTGTTTCAAAACGACTCCAAATACGCTAATAGCTTACAAAACTACATTATTATAAAATAGGCCACTTGCTACCGTAACACTTAACATATCGGTGGTGTCGGGCGGGAGTGTAATCGAGAAAAAGGAAAATGATTAAACAAATAAAAGATAACAATATTACATCATGAGCCAATTTATTATATCATTAAGTTACATTGTTTTCAAGATATGTACTATATTTCTTATTCTTGTGCCTATAATGGTTGTTGTTCTAATAGAGAAGCTTGCTGTTAATTTTTATGATACTTTTGGGCAATCACTTACCTGTGTCCCTCCAACTAATTAGATCATTAACTAAACATATTGGGGCCTTGTCTTGCTTGTCATACAAAGTTGTGTTTGACTCTACTAATCAGGCAGTCATTACTTCAAAACTATGAAATTATTAAGAGTTGAACTATCAGATGTTAACATATTCACTATTTTAGGGAATAAGATTTCACAATAAAAATTTGGAGGAACAAAATCAAAGAATTGGCAAATTTGAGGGACAAAAAGTGTAATTAAGCCAAAAAAGTGTTTTCAAAATAATCCATTTTTATTAAAATGCTCTTGATATATAGTAAAAATAAAAACAACATTTGAATTTATTGCAATAACATAGTTTTAAAGACATGATAGTAAAAAAGTAAATAGTTTTCATATAAGCTTAAGACTATAACATAATCTTTTTATTATTTTCAAAGTAAGTCAACCACAAATTTGAAAAAAACATAATTTATTATATTTTTATAACCTCAGTGCCTCTTTAAACTTTGTAACTATGTCTTTAATCATTTGTGGACCCTTGATGCTAGTCCCATAAGCTAACTCATCTAAACTTTTCCTTTTCGACAAAAAGTAATGTATACATCCAATCTAGTAACCCCTTCCAACCAAAAAGATATTTATATAATTAGTAAACCCCTGTTTTTAAATCTTATCTTATACCTTTATGAGTTTCTTTTTATGTCATTATAATATAATGCTTTTACAATAACATTGATGATTGTTTATGTTATAATTTAATCCACTCATTTCATATGATTTAGAATATTGTTCATTATTTTTGTAATCTATCGTTTTCCAATCTAATATAATCAAATTTTATTTTTCTTAATGTTGATGAACTTTTTAAAAAGCATCGTTTCAATGTTATTATCAATTTCATAATATGGCAATCTCAGTGGTTTATATTTTTCTATTATATATTTATTTTTGATTAACAATGTCTTGTTTGTTCTTCATCATCTTTAAATATTTTTTATATAATATCATTATAATTAATAATCTTTCAAAACATATTGTTATACCATATAAAGATACAATAGAATCATATAAATATTTGAAAGTTGCAGCTAGTTTTTGTTAATCTTGATCAAAATTAATGTCATATTTATTTATTATTGACATGTTATTTGATTAATGTTACTCTTATCTTTGCTTCATAAAGATTATCCATTTAAGTTTAACAAATTCTTATCAAGATGGTGGAGTTGTTTTGTTGCCAAAAATATTTTTACTATGTATAGCAGCAAACTGTGTATCTATTAAAAAAAAAACTTCGTAGAGTCCTGTAAATTTGATGATAAAAAAAGGTTTCCGCAGCCAGGATTCGAACTCGGAATTCATCATCAGAATTTACCTGGTGTGCTACTGCGGACATTTGAATATAGATTGATGGATAAATGTTATATATAAACGACATCTCTGATCCCGTCCTTTGCTACTTTCTGATCTCTCTTGTCGGCTTTACGTTACATATCTACTAGTTTAATAAAATGTCACCACAAACCATTATTTTTTATTTACATGAAATTTCTTCTACATATTTGTATATAAAAGACAATACTAGTTGCCTTTGTCTGACCTTACTTTCGATCCTATTTTTTTACTTCGTATTATCATTTTTTTTCTTTCTAATGAAGACAAAAAGACAACTAATGGTAGGAAGCAAAACACACCCTCATTTGATTGGAAAAGAAACTTGAAAACCATGTAGGAAGAAAAGAGGATGAAAAAATGGCTAATAAGAAAGTTTTTAGTTCTAGTGCTTACATAAAATTGAACGAAGAAAACCCAATGAAAATAAAAATTTCAAATGTAGAAGACGAAGAAAGTTATGTTTTAAAAAGAACAAAAAATCTCAATGCAACTGAAAAGAAGATAAGAAATAAATTACATGTTCACAAACTAAATCGCATACCATAATCCCCCTTCAATTTCCAATACTTCTGACTCAATAAAAGGAAACAACCGAAAAAGGAACCTTAGAGTGGAAAAATTGTGTTTGATTTAAAAGACTGTATAATAATAAGGGGAAGCTAAAAGGAAGAAACTGATGACCTAATAAAAGAGTTTTAGGAAACTAATCACCATAATGAAATGAAAATAAAAAGTGATTTTTAGGGAATACTGCACAGAAAACGGTCTAAAACATTAGAATTAGGACAGTAAAACAATGATAATGAAAATAAAGTTTGTCAAGTCTCTTCAAAATATGATAAATTTTCATAACCAATAATATTTATAACGAAATCATTCCCATAAAATTAATTTACTTAGAATTTTTCACTAGTTCTTTGTGTAAGATCCTATTTTACTAATTTTATGACATGGTTGACTTGTGCTATGCATATCTTTTGTGTTTTTATCTTCTTTAAATGATTTTGGCATAGCTTTTAACTGTTAGTCATGTGTGTGGTTGAGAAGTCATATGACACAAATCAAACAACCCCAAGCATCTCAATAGTGTCAAAACGACTCCAAATACGCTAATAGCTTACAAAACTACATTATTATAAAATAGGCCACTTGCTACCATAACACTTAACATATCGGTGGTGTCGGGCGAGAGTGTAATCTAGAAAAAGGAAAATGATTAAACAAATAAAAGATAACAATATTACATCATGAGCCAATTTATTATATCATTAAGTTACATTGTTTTCAAGATATGTACTATATTTCTTATTCTTGTGCCTATAATGGTTGTTGTTCTAATAGAGAAGCTTGCTGTTAATTTTTATGATAATTTTGGGCAATCACTTACTTGTGCCCCTCCAACTAATTAGATCATTAACTAAACATATTGGGGACTTGTCTTGCTTGTCATACAAAGTTGTGGTTGACTCTACTAATCAGGCAGTCATTACTTCAAAACTATGAAATTATTAAGAGTTGAACTACCAAATGTTAACAGATTCACTATTTAAGGAATAAGATTTCACAATTAAAATTTGGAGGAACAAAATCAAAGAATTGGCAAATTTGGGGGACAAAAAGTGTAATTAAGCCAAAAAAGTGTTTTCAAAATAATCTATTTTTATTAAAATGCTCTTGATATATAGTAAAAATCAAAACAACATTTGAATTTATTGCAATAACATAGTTTTAAAGACATGATAGTAAAAAAGTAAATAGTTTTCATATAAACTTAATACTATAACATAATGTTTTTATTACTTTCAAAGTAAGTCCACCACAAATTTGAAAAAAAAATAATTTATTATATTTGCATAACCTCAGTGCCTCTTTAAACTTTGTAACTATGTCTTTAATTGTTTATGGACCCTTGATGCTAGTCCCATGAGCTAACTCATCTAAACTTTTCCATTTCAACAAAAAGTAATGTATGCATCCAATCTAGTAACCCCTTCCATCCGAAAAGATATTTATATAATTATGAAACCCCTCTTTTTAAATCTTATCTTATACCTTTATGAGTTTCTTTTTATGTCATTACAAGATTATGCTTTTATAGTAACATTTAAGATAGTTTATGTTATAATTTAATCCACTCATTTCATATGATTTACAATATTGTTCATTATTTTTGTAATCTTTTGTTTGCCAATCAAATATAATCAATTTTATTTTTTATTGTTGATGAACTTTTTAAAAAACATCGTTTCAATGTTATTATCAATTTCATAACATGGGAATCTCAGTGGTTTATATTATTCTATTATATATTTATTTTAGTTTAACAATGTCTTGTTTGTTCTTCATCATCTTTAAATACTTTTTATATAATATCATTATAATTAATAATCTTTCTAAATATATTTTTATATCATATAAAGATACAATAGAATCATATAAATATTTGAAAGTTCTATGCTAGTTTTTGTTATTCTTGATCAAAATTAATGTCATATTTATTTATTATTGAAATGTTATTTGATTAATGTTACTCTTATCCTTGCTTCATAAAGATTATCTAATTAAGTTTAACAAATTCTTATCAAGATGGTGGAGTTGATCTCTTGCCGAAAATATTTTTACTATGTATAACAGCAAATTGTGTATTTATTAAAAAAACTTCGTAGAGCCCTGTAAATTTAATGATAAAAAAGGTTTCCGCAGCCGGGATTCGAACTCGGAATTCATCATCAGAATTTACCTAGTGTGCTACTGCAGACATTTGGATATAGATTGCTGGATAAATGTTATATATAAACGACATCTCTGATCCCGTCCTTTACTACTTGCTGATCTCTCTTATCGGTTTTACGTTACATATCTACTAGTTTAATAAAATGTCACCGTAAACCATTATTTTTTATTTACTTGAAATTTCTTCTACATATTTGTATATATAAGACAATACTAGTCGCCTTTGTCTGACCTTACTTTCCATCCTATTTTTTTACTTTGTATCATTTTCGTTTTCCATTCTAATAATGACAAAAAGATAACTAATGGTAGGAAGCAAAACACACCCTCATTTGATAGGAAAAGAAACTTGAAAACCATGTAGGAAAAAAGAGGATGAAAAAATGGCTAATAAGAAAGTTTTTAACTCTAGTGCTTCCATAAAAATGAACACAGAAAACCCAATGAAAATAAAAATTTCAAATGTAGAAGACGAAGAAAGTTATGTTTTAAAAAAAACAAAAAATCTCAATGCTATTGAAAAGAAGATAAGAAATAAATTTTGTGTTCACAAACTAAATTGCATACCATTATCCCCCTTCAATTTCCAATACTTCTGACTCAATAAAATGAAAGAATCGAAAAAGGGAATTTAGAGTGTAAAAATTGCGTTTGATTTAAAAGAATGTATAAAAATTCGGGGAAGCTAAAAAGAAGAAATTGATGACTAAATAAAAGAGTATTAGGAAACTAATCACCATAATAAAATGAAAAGAAAAAGTGATTTATTAGGGAATACTACATAGAAAACGGTCTGAAACATTAGAATTAGGACAGTAAAATAATGATAATGTAAAAAAAGTTTGTCAAGTCTCCTTAAAATATGATAAATTTTCATAACCAATCATATTTATACCAAATCATTCACATAAAATTAATTTACTTAGAATTTTTCACTAGTTCTTTGTGTAAGATCCTATTTTACTAACTTTATGACATGGTTGACTGCTGCTATGCATATCTTTTGTGTTTTTATCTTTATTTTTTAAGTGATTTAGGCACTGCTTTTAACTGTTAGTAATGTGGTGGTCCAGAAGTCATATGACACTGAAATCAAACAACCCCAAGCATCTCAATTGTTTCAAAACGACTCCAAATACGCTACTAGCTTACAAAACTACATTATTATAAAATGGGCCACTTGCTATCGTAACACTTAACATATCGATGGTGTCAGGCGAGAGTGTAACTGAGAAAAGGGCAAATGATTAAACAAATAAAAGATAACAATATTACATCATGAGCTAATTTATTATATCATTAAACCCCATGGTTTTCAAGAACTGTGCTATATTTCTTATTCTCGTGCCTATAATGGTTGTTGTTCTAATAGAGAAGCTTGCTGTTAATTTTTATGATACTTTTAGGCAATCTCTTACTTGTGTCCCTCCAACTAATTAGATCATTAACTAAACATATTGGGGCCTTGTCTTGCTTGTCATACAATGTTGTGCTTGACTCTACTAATCAGGCAGTCATTACTTCAAAACTATGAAATTATTAAGAGTTGAACTACCAAATGTTAACAGATTCACTATTTTACGAAATAAGATTTCACAATTAAAATTTGGAGGAACAAAATTGAAGAATTGGCAAATTTGAGGGACAAAAAGTGTAATTAAGCCAAAAAAGTGTTTTCAAAATAATCTATTTTTATTAAAATGCTCTTGATTTATAGTAAAAATCAAAACAACATTTGAATTTATTGCAATAACATAGTTTTAAAGACACGATAGTAAAAAAGTAAACAGTTTTCATATAAAATTAAGACTATAACATCATATTTTTATTATTTTCAAAGTAAGTCAACCACAAATTTGAAAACAAAAATAATTTATTATATTTTCATAACCTCAGTGCCTCTTTAAACTTTGTAACTATGTCTTTAATCGTTTGTGGACCCTTAATGCTAGTCCCATGAGCTAACTCATCTAAACTTTTTCTTTTCGACAAAAAGTAATGTATACATCCAATCTAGTAACCCCTTCCAACCAAAAAGATGTTTATATAATTAGTAAACCCCTCTTTTTAAATCTTATCTTATGCCTTTATGAGTTTCTTTTTATGTCATTGCAATATTATGCTTTTACAGTAACATTTAAGATAGTTTATATTATAATTTAATCCACTCATTTCATATGATTTACAATATTATTCATTATTTTTGTAATCTTTTGTTTTCCAATCTAATATAATCAATTTCTATTTTTTTATTGTTGATGAACTTTTTAAAAAGCATCATTTCAATGTTATTATCAATTTCATCACATGGCAATCTCAGTGGTTTATATTATTCTATTATATATTTATTTTCAATTAACAATGCATTGTTTGTTCTTCATCATCTTTAAATATTTTTTATATAATATCATTATAATTAATAATCTTTCAAAACATATTGTTATACCATATAAAGATAAAATAGAATCATATGAATATTTGAAAGTTGTAGCTAGTTTTTGTTATACTTGATCAAAATTAATGTGATATTTATTTATTATTGACATGTTATTTGATTAATTTTACTCTTATCCTTGCTTCATAAAGATTATCCATTTAAGTTTAACAAATTCTTATCAAGATGGTGGAGTTGATTTGTTGCCAAAAATATTTTTACTATGTATAGCAGCAAACTGTGTGTCTATTAAAAAAACTTCGTAGAGCCTTGTAAATTTGAAGATAAAAAAGGTTTCCGCAGCCGGGCTTCGAACCCAGAATTCATCATCAGAATTTACCTGGTGTGCTACTACGGACATTTGGATATAGATTGCTGGATAAAAGTTATATATAAACGACATCTCTGATCCCGTCCTTTGCTACTTTCTGATTTCTCTTATCGGCTTTACGTTACATATCTACTAGTTTAATAAAATGTCACCATAAACCATTATTTTATATTTATATGAAATTTCTTCTACATATTTGTATATATAAGACAATACTAGTTGCCTTTATCTGACCTTACTTTCCATCCTATTTTTTTAATTTGTATCATTTTTTTCTTTCTAATGAAGACAAAAAGACAACTAATGGTAGGAAGCAAAACACACCCTCATTTGATAGGAAAAGAAACTTAAAAACCATGTAGGAAGAAAAGAGGATGAAAAAATGGCTAATAAGAAAGTTTTTAACTCTAGTGCTTCCATAAAAATAAACGAAGAAAACCCAATGAAAATAAAAATGTCAATTGTAAAAGACGAAGAAAGTTATGTTTTAAAAAAAAAAAATCTCAATGCAACTGAAAAGAAGATAAGAAATAAATTACGTGTTCACAAACTAAATCGCATACCATTATCCCCCTTCAATTTCCAATACTTCTGACTCAATAAAAGGAAACAACTGAAAAAGGAAACTTAGAGTGGAAAAATTGTGTTTGATTTAAAAGACTGTATAAAAATAAGGGGAAGCTAAAAGGAAGAAACTGATGACCTAATAAAAGAGTATTAGGAAACTAAACACCATAATGAAATGAAAAGAGAAAGTGATTTATTAGGGAATACTGCACAGAAAATGGTCTAAAACATTAGAATTAGGACAGTAAAATAATCATAATGAAAATAAAGTTTGTCAAGCCTCTGCAAAATATGATAAATTTTCATAACCAATAATATTTATAACCAAATCATTCACATAAAAGTAATTTTCTTAGAATTTTTCACTAGTTCTTTGTGTAAGATCCTATTTTACTAATTTTACGACATGGTTGACTTGAGTTATGCATATCTTTTGTGTTTTTATCTTTATTTTTTAAATGATTTGGGCACCACTTTTAACTGTTAGTAATGTGTGTGGTCTAGAAGTCATATGACACCAAAATCAAACAACCCCAAGCATCTCAATAGTTTTAAAACGACTCCAAATACGCTAATAGCTTACAAAACTACATTATTATAAAATAGGCCACTTGTTACCGTAACAATTAACATATCGGTGGTGTCGGTGAGAGTGTAACCGAGAAAAGGGAAAATGATTAAATAAATAAAAGATAACAATATTACACCATAAGCCAATTTATTATATCATTTAGTTACATTGTTTTCAAGAACTGTCCTATATTTCTTATTCGCGTGCCTATAATGATTGTTGTTCTAATAGAGAAGTTTGCTGTTAATTTTTATGATACTTTTGGACAATGTCTTACTTGTGTCCCTCCAACTAATTAGATCATTAACTACACATATTGGGGCCTTGTCTTGCTTGTCATACAAAGTTGTGTTTGACTCTACTAATCAGGCAGTCATTACTTCAAAACTATGAAATTATTAAGAGTTGAACTATCAAATGTTAACAGATTCACTTTTTTAGGGATTAAGATTTCACAATTAAAATTTGGAGGAACAAAATCAAAGAATTCAAAATTTGTGGGACAAAAAGTGTAATTAAGCCAAAAAAGTGTTTTCAAAATAATCTATTTTTGATAAAATGCTCTTGATATATAGTAAAAATAAAAACAACATTGGAATTTATTGCAATAACATAGTTTTAAAGACATGATAGTAAAAAAGTAAACAGTTTTCATATAAACTTAAGACTATAACATAATCTTATTATTATTTTCAAAGTAAGTCAACCACAAATTTGAAAAAAAATTAGTTTATTATAATTTCATAACCTTAGTGCCTCTTTAAACTTTGTAACTATGTCTTTAATCGTTTGTGGACCCTTAATGCTAGTCCCATGAGCTAACTCATCTAAACTTTTTCTTTTCGATAAAAAGTAATGTATACATCCAATCTAGTAACCCCTTCCAACCAAAAAGATATTTATATAATTAGTAAACCCCTCTTTTTAAATCTTATCTTATACCTTTATGAGTTTCTTTTTATGTCATTACAATATTATGCTTTTACAATAACATTTATGATAGTTTATGTTATAATTTAATCCACTCATTTCATATGATTTACAATATTGTTCATTATTTTTGTAATCTTTTGTTTTCCAATCTAATATAATCAAATTCTATTTTTTTATTGTTGATGAACATTTTAAAAAGCATCGTGGCAATGTTATTATCAATTTCATAACATGGCAATCTCAGTGGGTTATATTATTCTATTATATATTTTTTTCGATTAACAATGTCTTGTTTGTTCTTCATCATCTTTAAATATTTTTTATATAATATCATTATAATTAATAATCTTTCAAAACATATTGTTATCCATTTAAGTTTAACAAATTCTTATCAAGATGGTGGAGTTGATTTGTTGCCAAAAATATTTTTACTATGTATAGCAGCAAACTGTGTATCTATTAAAAAAAACTTCGTAGAGCCTTGTAAATTTGATGATAAAAAAGGTTTCTGCAGCCGGGATTCGAACCCGGAATTCATCATCAAAATTTACCTGGTGTGCTACTGCAGACATTTGGATATAGATTGTTGGATAAAAGTTATATATAAACAACATCTCTGATCCCGTCCTTTGCTACTTTCTGATCTCTCTTATCGGCTTTACGTTACATATCTACTAGTTTAATAAAATGTCACCATAAACCATTATTTTTTATTTATATGAAATTTCTTCTACATATTTCATATATAAGACAATACTAGTTACCTTTCCATCCTATTTTTTTACTTCGTATTATTTTCGTTTTCCTTTCTAATGAAAACAAAAAGACAATTAATGGTAGGAAGCAAAGCACACCCTCATTTGATAGGAAAAGAAACTTGAAAACCATGTAGGAAGAAAAGAGGATGAAAAAATGGCTAATAAGAAAGTTTTTAACTCTAGTTCTTGCACAAAAATGTATGTAGAAAACCCCATGAAAATAAAAATTTCAAATTTAGAAGACGAAGAAAGTTATGTTTTAATAAAAATAAAAAACCTCAATGCAACTAAATTGAAGATAAGAAATAAATTACGTGTTCATAAACTAAGTCCCATACCATTAACCCCCTTCAATTTCCAATACTTCTGACTAAATAAAAGGAAACCTAGAGTGGAAAAATTGCGTTTGATTTAAAAGAATGTATAAAAATAAGGGAAAGCTCAAAAGAAGAAACTGATAACCAAATAAAAGAGTATTAGCAAACTAATCACCATAAAGAAATGAAAAGAGGAAGTGATTTATTAGGGAATACTGCACAGAAAACGGTCAAAAACATTAGAATAAGGACATTAAACCAATGATAATGTAAATAAAGTTTGTCAGGTCTCCTCAAAATTTGATAAATTTTCATAACAAATAATATTTATAACCAAATCATTCACATAAAATTAATTTACTTAGAATTTTTCACTAGTTCTTTGTGTAAGATCCTATTTTACTAATTTTACGACATGGTTGACTTGTGCTATATATATATTGTGTTTTTATCTTTATTTTTAAATGATTTGGGCACCGCTTTTAACTGTTAGTAATGTGTGTGTTCCAGAAGTCATATGACACCAAAATCAAACAACCCCAAGCATCTCAATAGTTTCAAAACGACTTCAAATACACTAATAGCTTACATAACTACATTATTATAAAATGCGCCACTTGCTACCGTAACACTTAACATATCGGTGGTGCCAGGCGAGAGTGTAATTGAGAAAAGGGTAAATGATTAAACAAATAAAAGATAACAATATTACATCATGAGCCAATTTATTATATCATTAAGTTACATGGTTTTCCAGAATTGTACTATATTTCTTATTCTCGTGCCTATAATGGTTGTTGTTCTAATAGAGAAGCTTGCTGTTAATTTTTATGATACTTTTGGCAAATCTCTTACTTGTATCCTTCCAACTAATTAGATCATTAACTAAACATATTGGGGCCTTGTGTTGCTTGTCATACAAAGTTGTGTTGACTCTACTAATCAGGCAGTCATTACTTCAAAACTATGAAATTATTAAGAGTTGAACTACCAAATGTTAACAGATTCACTATTTTAGGGAATAAGATTTCACAATTAAAATTTGGAGGAACAAAATCAAAGAATTGGCAAATTTGAGGGACAAAAAGTTTAATTAAGCCAAAAAAGTGTTTTCAAAATAATCTATTTTTATTAAAATGCTCTTGATATATAGTAAAAATAAAAACAACATTTGAATTTATTGCAATAACCTTAGTGCCTCTTTAAACTTTGTAACTATGTCTTTAATCATTTGTGGACCCTTCATGCTAGTCCCATGAGCTAACTCATCTAAACTTTTCCTTTTCAACAAAAGGTAATGTATACATCCAATCTAGTAGCCCCTTCCATCTGTAAAGATATTTATATAATTAGGAAAACCCTCTTTTTAAATCTTATCTTATACCTTTATGAGTTTCTTTTTATTGCATTACAATATTATGCTTTTACAGTAACATTTAAGATAGTTTATGTTATAATTTAATCCACTCACTTCATATGATTTAAAATATTGTTCATTATTTTTGTAATCTTTTGTTTTCCAATCTAATATAATCAATTTCTATTTTTTTTATTGTTGATGAACTTTTTAAAAAGCATCGTTTCAATGTTATTATCAATTTCATAACATGGCAATCTCAGTGGTTTATATTATTCTATTATATATTTATTTTAGTTTAACAATGTCTTATTTGTTCTTTATCATCTTTAAATATTTTTATATAATATCATTATAATTAATAATCTTTCAAAACATATTGTTATACCATATGAAGATACAATAGAATAATATTAATATTTGAAAGTTCTATGCTAGTTTTTGTTATTCTTGATTAAAATTAATGTCATACTTATTTATTATTGAAATGTTATTTGATTAATGTTACTCTTATCCTTGCTTCATAAAGATTATCCAATTAAGTTTAACAAATTCTTATCAAGATGGTGGAGTTGATTTGTTGCCAAAAATATTTTTACTATGTATAACAGCAAACTGTGTATCTATTAAAAAAAACTTCGTAGAGCCCTGTAAATTTGATGATAAAAAAGGTTTCCGTAGTTGGGATTCAAACCCAGAATACATCATTAGAATTTACCTAGTGTGCTACTACGAACATTTGGATATAGATTGCTGGATAAATGTTATATATAAACGACATCTCTGATCCTGTCCTTTGCTACTTTCTGATATCTCTTATCGGCTTTACGTTACATATCTACTAGTTTAATAAAATGTCACCGTAAACCATTATTTTTTATTTACATGAAATTTCTTCTACATATTTGTATATATAAGACAATACTAGTTGCCTTTGTCTGACCTTATTACTTTCCATCCTATTTTTTTACTTTGTATCATTTTCGTTTTCCATTCTAATGAAGACAAAAAGATAACTAATTGTAGGAAGCAAAACACACCCTCATTTGATAGGAAAAGAAACTTGAAAACCATGTAGGAAGAAAAAAGGATGAAAAAATGGCTAATAAGAAAGTTTTTAACTCTAGTGCTTCCATAAAAATGAACGAAGAAAACCCAATGAAAATAAAAATGTCAAATGTAAAAGACGAAGAAAGTTATGTTTTAAAAAAAACAAAAAATCTCAATGCAACTGAAAAGAAGATAAGAAATAAATTACGTGTTCACAAACTAAATCGCATACCATTATCCCCCTTCAATTTCCAATACTTCTGACTCAATAAAAGGAAACAACCGAAAAAGGAAACTTAGAGTGGAAAAATTGTGTTTGATTTAAAAGAATGTAGAAAAATAAGGGGAGGCTAAAAGGAAGAAACTGATGACCAAATAAAAGAATATTAGGAAACTAATCACCATAATCAAATGAAAAGAGAAAGTAATTTATTAGGGAATACTGCACAGAAAACGGTCTAAAACATTTGAATTAGGACAGTAAAACAATGATAATGTAAATAAAGTTTGTCAAGTCTCTTCAAAATATGATAAATTTTCATAACCAATAATATTTATAACCAAATCATTCACATAAAATTAATTTACTTAGAATTTTTCACTAGTTCTTTGTGTAAGATCCTATTTTACTAATTTTACGACATGGTTGACTTGTGCTATGCATATCTTTTCTGTTTTTATCTTTATTTTTTAAATGATTTTGGCACAGCTTTTAACTGTTAGTAATGTGTGTGGTCTAGAAGTCATATGACACCGAAAACAAATAACCCTAAGCATCTCAATAGTTTTAAAACGACTCTAAATACAGTAATAGCTTACAAAACTACATTATTATAAAACGGGCCACTTGCTACCGTAACACTTAACATATCGGTGGTGCCAGGTGATAGTGTAATTGAAAAAATGGTAAATGATTAAACAAATAAAAGATAACAATATTACATCATGAGCCAATTTATTATATCATTAAGTTACATGGTTTTCAAGAATTGTACTATATTTCTTATTCTCGTGCCTATAATGGTTGTTGTTCTAATAGAGAAGCTTGCTGTTAATTTTTATGATACTTTTAGGCAATCTCTTACTTGTGTCCCTCCAACTAATTAGATCATTAACTAAACATATCGGGGCCTTGTCTTGCTTGTCATACAATGTTGTGCTTGACTCTACTAATCAGGCAGTCATTACTTCAAAACTATGAAATTATTAAGAGTTGAACTACCAAATGTTAACAGATTCACTATTTTACGAAATAAGATTTCACAATTAAAATTTGGAGGAACAAAATTGAAGAATTGGCAAATTTGAGGGACAAAAAGTGTAATTAAGCCAAAAAAGTGTTTTCAAAATAATCTATTTTTATTAAAATGCTCCTGATATATAGTAAAAATCAAAACAACATTTGAATTTATTGGAATAACATAATTTTCAAGACATGATAGTAAAAAAGTAAACAGTTTTTATATAAACTTAAGACTATAACCTAATATTTTTATTATTTTCAAAGTAAGTCAACCACAAATTTAAAAAAAAAATTTATTATAAACCTCGGTGCCTCTTTAAACTTTGTAACTACGTCTTTAATCGTTTCTGGACCCTTGATGCTAGTCCCATGAGCTAACTCATCTAAACTTTTCCATTTCAACAAAAAGTAATGTATGCTTCCAATCTAGTAACCCCTTCCATCCGAAAAGATATTTATATAATTAGTAAACCCCTCTTTTTAAATCTTATCTTATACCTTTATGAGTTTCTTTTTATGTCATTACAATATTATGCTTTTACAGGAACATTTAAGATAGTTTATGTTATAATTTAATACTCTTATTTCATATGATTTACAATATTGTTCATTATTTTTGTAATCTTTTGTTTACCAATCTAATATAATCAATTTCTATTTTTTTATTGTTGATGAACTTTTTAAAAAGCATTGTTTCAATGTTATTATCAATTTCATAACACGGCAATCTCAGTGGTTTATATTATTCTATTATATATTTATTTTAATTTAACAATGTCTTGTTTGTTCTTCATACAATAGAATCATATAAATATTTGAAAGTTCTATGCTAGTTTTTGTTATTCTTGATCAAAATTAATGTCATATTTCTTTACTATTGAAATGTTATTTGATTAATGTTACTCTTATCCTTGCTTCATAAAGATTATCCAAATAAGTTTAAATATTTCTTATCAAGATGGTGGAGTTGATCTGTTTCCAAAAATATTTTTACTATGTATAGTAGCAAACTGTGTATCTATTAAAAAAACCTCGTAGAGCCCTGTAAATTTGATGATAAAAAAGGTTTCCGCAACCGGGATTCGAACCCGGAATTCATCATCAGAATTTACCTGGTGTGCTACTGCAGACGTTTGGGTATACATTGCTGGATAAATGTTATATATAAACGACATATCTGATCCCGTCCTTTGCTACTTTCTGATCTCTCTTATCGACTTTACGTTACATATCTACTAGTTTAATAAAATGTCACCATAAACCATTATTTTTTATTTACATGAAATTTCTTCTACATATTTGTATATATAAGACAATACTGGTTGCCTTTGTCTGACCTTACTTTCTATCCTATTTTTTTACTTTGTATCATTTTTGTTTTCCTTTCTAATGAAGTCAAAAAGACAACTAAAGGTAGGAAGCAAAACACACTCTCATTTGATAGGAAAAGAAACTTGAAAACCACGTAGGAAGAAGAGAGTATGAAAAAATGGCTAATAAGAAAGTTTTTAACTCTAGTGCTTCCATAAAAATGAACGAAGAAAACCCAATGAAATAAAAATTTCAAATGTAGAAGACGAAGAAAGTTATGTTTTAAAAAAAAACAAAAAATCTCAATGCAACTGAAAAGAAGATAAGAAATAAATTACGTGTTCATAAACTAAATCACATACCATTATCCCCCTTCAATTTCCAATACTTCTAACTCAATAAAAGGAAACAACCGAAAAAGGATACTTACCGAAACTAATCACCATAATGAAATGAAAAGAGAAAGTGATTTATTAGGGAATACTGCACAGAAAGCGGTCTAAAACATTAGAATTAGGACAGTAAAACAATGATAATGTAAATAAAGTTTGTCAAATCTCTTCAAAATATGATAAATTTTCATAACCAATAATATTTATAACCAAATCATTCACAAAAAGTTAATTTACTTAGAATTTTTCACTAGCTCTTTGTGTAAGATCCTGTTTTACTAATTTTACGACATGGTTGACTTGAGTTATGCATATCTTTTATGTTTTTATCTTTATTTTTTAAATGATTTGGGCACCGCTTTTAACTGTTAGTAATGTGTGTGGTCTAGAAGTTATATGACGCTGAAATCAAACAACCCCAAGCATCTCACTTGTTTCAAAACGACTCCAAATACGCTAATAGCTTACAAAACTACATTATTATAAAATAGGCCACTTGCTACCGTAACACTTAACATATCCGTTGTGTCGGGCGAGAGTGTAATCGAGAAAAGGGAAAATGATTAAACAAATAAAAGATAATAATATTACATCATGAGCCAATTTATTATATCATTAAGTTACATTGTTTTCAAGAACTGTCCTGTATTTCTTATTCTTGTGCCTATATTGATTGTTGTTCTAATAGAGAAGTTTGTTGTTAATTTTTATGATACTTTTGGGCAATCTCTTACTTGTGTCCCTCCAACTAATTAGATCATTAACTAAACATATTGGGGCCTTGTCTTGCTTGTCATACAAAGTTGTGTTTGACTCTACTAATCAGGCAGTCATTACTTCAAAACTATGAAATTATTAAGAGTTGAACTATCAGATGTTAACATATTCACTATTTTAGGGAATAAGATTTCACAATAAAAATTTGAAGGAACAAAATCAAAGAATTGGAAAATTTGAGGGACAAAAAGTGTAATTAAGCCAAAAAAGTGTTTTCAAAATAATCCATTTTTATTAAAATGCTCTTGATATATAGTAAAAATAAAAACAACATTTGAATTTATTGCAATAACATAGTTTTAAAGACATGATAGTAAAAAAGTAAATAGTTTTCATATAAACTTAAGACTATAACATAATCTTTTTATTATTTTCAAAGTAAGTCAACCACAAATTTGAAAAAAACATAATTTATTATATTTTCATAACCTCAGTGCCTCTTTAAACTTTGTAACTATGTCTCTAATCATTTGTGGACCCTTGATGCTAGTCCCATAAGCTAACTCATCTAAACTTTTCCTTTTCGACAAAAAGTAATGTATACATCCAATCTAGTAACCCCTTCCAACCAAAAAGATATTTATATAATTAGTAAACCCCTGTTTTTAAATCTTATCTTATACCTTTATGAGTTTCTTTTTATGTCATTATAATATAATGCTTTTACAATAACATTGATGATAGTTTATGTTATAATTTAATCCACTCATTTCATATGATTTAGAATATTGTTCATTATTTTTGTAATCTATCGTTTTCCAATCTAATATAATCAAATTCTATTTTTTTAATGTTGATGAACTTTTTAAAAAGCATCGTTTCAATGTTATTATCAATTTCATAATATGGCAATCTCAGTGGTTTATATTTTTCTATTATATATTTATTTTTGATTAACAATGTCTTGTTTGTTCTTCATCATCTTTAAATATTTTTTATATAATATCATTATAATTAATAATCTTTCAAAACATATTGTTATACCATATAAAGATACAATAGAATCATATAAATATTTGAAAGTTGCAGCTAGTTTTTGTTATTCTTGATCAAAATTAATGTGATACTTATTTATTATTGACATGTTATTTGATTAATGTTACTCTTATCTTTGCTTCATAAAGATTATCCATTTAAGTTTAACAAATTCTTATCAAGATGGTGGAGTTGTTTTGTTGCCAAAAATATTTTTACTATGTATAGCAGCAAACTGTGTATCTATTAAAAAAAAAACTTCGTAGAGTCCTCTAAATTTGATGATAAAAAAAGGTTTCCGCAGCTGGGATTCGAACTCAGAATTCATCATCAGAATTTACCTGGTGTGCTACTGCGGACATTTGGATATAGATTGCTGGATAAATGTTATATATAAACGACATCTCTGATCCCGTCCTTTGCTACTTTCTGATCTCTCTTATCGGCTTTACGTTACATATCTACTAGTTTAATAAAATGTCACCACAAACCATTATTTTTTATTTACATGAAATTTCTTCTACATATTTGTATATAAAAGACAATACTAGTTGCCTTTGTCTGACCTTACTTTCAATCCTATTTTTTTACTTCGTATTATCATTTTTTTTCTTTCTAATGAAGACAAAAAGACAACTAATGGTAGGAATCAAAACACACCCTCATTTGATTGGAAAAGAAACTTGAAAACCATGTAGGAAGAAAAGAGGATGAAAAAATGGCTAATAAGAAAGTTGTTAGTTCTAGTGCTTCCATAAAAATGAACGAAGAAAACCAAATGAAAATAAAAATTTCAAATGTAGAAGACGAAGAAAGTTATGTTTTAAAAAGAACAAAAAATCTCAATGCAACTGAAAAGAAGATAAGAAATAAATTACGTGTTCACAAACTAAATCGCATACCATAATCCCCCTTCAATTTCCAATACTTCTGACTCAATAAAAGGAAACAACCGAAAAAGGAACCTTAGAGTGGAAAAATTGTGTTTGATTTAAAAGACTGTATAATAATAAGGGGAAGCTAAAAGGAAGAAACTGATGACCTAATAAAAGAGTTTTAGGAAACTAATCACCATAATGAAATGAAAAGAAAAAGTGATTTTTAGGGAATACTGCACAGAAAGCGGTCTAAAACATTAGAATTAGGACAGTAAAACAATGATAATGTAAATAAAGTTTGTCAAATCTCTTCAAAATATGATAAATTTTCATAACCAATAATATTTATAACCAAATCATTCACAAAAAGTTAATTTACTTAGAATTTTTCACTAGCTCTTTGTGTAAGATCCTGTTTTACTAATTTTACGACATGGTTGACTTGAGTTATGCATATCTTTTATGTTTTTATCTTTATTTTTTAAATGATTTGGGCACCGCTTTTAACTGTTAGTAATGTGTGTGGTCTAGAAGTTATATGACGCTGAAATCAAACAACCCCAAGCATCTCACTTGTTTCAAAACGACTCCAAATACGCTAATAGCTTACAAAACTACATTATTATAAAATAGGCCACTTGCTACCGTAACACTTAACATATCGGTGGTGTCAGGCGAGAGTGTAATCGAGAAAAAGGAAAATGATTAAACAAATAAAAGATAACAATATTACATCATGAGCCAATTTATTATATCATTAAGTTACATTGTTTTCAAGATATGTACTATATTTCTTATTCTTGTGCCTATAATGGTTGTTGTTCTAATAGAGAAGCTTGCTGTTAATTTTTATGATACTTTTGGGCAATCACTTACTTGTGTCCCTCTAACTAATTAGATCATTAACTAAACATATTGGGGCCTTGTCTTGCTTGTCATACAAAGTTGTGTTTGACTCTACTAATCAGGCAGTCATTACTTCAAAACTATGAAATTATTAAGAGTTGAACTATCAGATGTTAACATATTCACTATTTTAGGGAATAAGATTTCACAATAAAAATTTGGAGGAACAAAATCAAAGAATTGGAAAATTTGAGGGACAAAAAGTGTAATTAAGCCAAAAAAGTGTTTTCAAAATAATCCATTTTTATTAAAATGCTCTTGATATATAGTAAAAATAAAAACAACATTTGAATTTATTGCAATAACATAGTTTTAAAGACATGATAGTAAAAAAGTAAATAGTTTTCATATAAACTTAAGACTATAACATAATCTTTTTATTATTTTCAAAGTAAGTCAACCACAAATTTGAAAAAAACATAATTTATTATATTTTCATAACCTCAGTGCCTCTTTAAACTTTGTAACTATGTCTTTAATCATTTGTGGACCCTTGATGCTAGTCCCATAAGCTAACTCATCTAAACTTTTCCTTTTCGACAAAAAGTAATGTATACATCCAATCTAGTAACCCCTTCCAACCAAAAAGATATTTATATAATTAGTAAACCCCTGTTTTTAAATCTTATCTTATACCTTTATGAGTTTCTTTTTATGTCATTATAATATAATGCTTTTACAATAACATTGATGATAGTTTATGTTATAATTTAATCCACTCATTTCATATGATTTAGAATATTGTTCATTATTTTTGTAATCTATCGTTTTCCAATCTAATATAATCAAATTCTATTTTTTTTAATGTTGATGAACTTTTTAAAAAGCATCGTTTCAAAGTTATTATCAATTTCATAATATGGCAATCTCAGTGGTTTATATTTTTCTATTATATATTTATTTTTGATTAACAATGTCTTGTTTGTTCTTCATTATCTTTAAATATTTTTTATATAATATCATTATAATTAATAATCTTTCAAAACATATTGTTATACCATATAAAGATACAATAGAATCATATAAATATTTGAAAGTTGCAGCTAGTTTTTGTTATTCTTGATCAAAATTAATGTGATATTTATTTATTATTGACATGTTATTTGATTAATGTTACTCTTATCTTTGCTTCATAAAGATTATCCATTTAAGTTTAACAAATTCTTATCAAGATGGTGGAGTTGTTTTGTTGCCAAAAATATTTTTACTATGTATAGCAGCAAACTGTGTATCTATTAAAAAAAAAACTTCGTAGAGTCCTGTAAATTTGATGATAAAAAAAGGTTTCCGCAGCCGGGATTCGAACTCGGAATTCATCATCAGAATTTACCTGGTGTGCTACTGCATACATTTGGATATAGATTGCTGGATAAATGTTATATATAAACGACATCTCTGATCCCGTCCTTTGCTACTTTCTGATCTCTCTTATCGGCTTTACGTTACATATCTACTAGTTTAATAAAATGTCACCACAAACCATTATTTTTTATTTACATGAAATTTCTTCTACATATTTGTATATAAAAGACAATACTAGTTGCCTTTGTCTGACCTTACTTTCGATCCTATTTTTTTACTTCGTATTATCATTTTTTTTTCTTCCTAATGAAGACAAAAAGACAACTAATGGTAGGAAGCAAAACACACCCTCATTTGATTGGAAAAGAAACTTGAAAACCATGTAGGAAGAAAAGAGGATGAAAAAATGGCTAATAAGAAAGTTTTTAGTTCTAGTGCTTCCATAAAAATGAACGAAGAAAACCCAATGAAAATAAAAATTTCCAATGTAGAAGACGAAGAAAGTTATGTTTTAAAAAGAACAAAAAATCTCAATGCAACTGAAAAGAAGATAAGAAATAAATTACGTGTTCACAAACTAAATCGCATACCATAATCCCCCTTCAATTTCCAATACTTCTGACTCAATAAAAGGAAACAACCGAAAAAGGAACCTTAGAGTGGAAAAATTGTGTTTGATTTAAAAGACTGTATAATAATAAGGGGAAGCTAAAAGGAAGAAACTGATGACCTAATAAAAGAGTTTTAGGAAACTAATCACCATAATGAAATGAAAAGAAAAAGTGATTTTTAGGGAATACTGCACAGAAAACGGTCTAAAACATTAGAATTAGGACAGTAAAACAATGATAATGAAAATAAAGTTTGTCAAGTCTCTTCAAAATATGATAAATTTTCATAACCAATAATATTTATAACCAAATCATTCCCATAAAATTAATTTACTTAGAATTTTTCACTAGTTCTTTGTGTAAGATCCTATTTTACTAATTTTATGACATGGTTGACTTGTGCTATGCATGTCTTTTGTGTTTTTATCTTCTTTAAATGATTTCGGCATAGCTTTTAACTGTTAGTCATGTGTGTGGTTGAGAAGTCATATGACACCGAAATCAAACAACCCCAAGCATCTCAATAGTGTCAAAACGACTCCAAATACGCTAATAGCTTACAAAACTACATTATTATAAAATAGGCCACTTGCTACCGTAACACTTAACATATCGGTGGTGTCGGGCGAGAGTGTAATCGAGAAAAAGGAAAATGATTAAACAAATAAAAGATAACAATATTACATCATGAGCCAATTTATTATATCATTAAGTTACATTGTTTTCAAGATATGTACTATATTTCTTATTCTTGTGCCTATAATGGTTGTTGTTCTAATAGAGAAGCTTGCTGTTAATTTTTATGATACTTTTGGGCAATCTCTTACTTGTGCCCCTCCAACTAATTAGATCATTAACTAAACATATTGGGGCCTTGTCTTGCTTGTCATATAAAGTTGTGGTTGACTCTACTAATCAGGCAGTCATTACTTCAAAACTATGAAATTATTAAGAGTTGAACTACCAAATGTTAACAGATTCACTATTTAAGGAATAAGATTTCACAATTAAAATTTGGAGGAACAAAATCAAAGAATTGGCAAATTTGAGGGACAAAAAGTGTAATTAAGCCAAAAAAGTGTTTTCAAAATAATCTATTTTTATTAAAATGCTCTTGATATATAGTAAAAATCAAAACAACATTTGAATTTATTGCAATAACATAGTTTTAAAGACATGATAGTAAAAAAGTAAATAGTTTTCATATAAACTTAATACTATAACATAATGTTTTTATTATTTTCAAAGTAAGTCAACCACAAATTTGAAAAAAAAATAATTTATTATATTTGTATAACCTCAGTGCCTCTTTAAACTTTGTAACTATGTCTTTAATTGTTTGTGGACCCTTGATGCTAGTCCCATGAGCTAACTCATCTAAACTTTTCCATTTCAACAAAAAGTAATGTATGCATCCAATCTAGTAACCCCTTCCATCCGAAAAGATATTTATATAATTATGAAACCCCTCTTTTTAAATCTTATCTTATACCTTTATGAGTTTCTTTTTATGTCATTACAAGATTATGCTTTTATAGTAACATTTAAGATAGTTTATGTTATAATTTAATCCACTCATTTCATATTATTTACAATATTGTTCATTATTTTTGTAATCTTTTGTTTGCCAATCAAATATAATCAATTTTATTTTTTATTGTTGATGAACTTTTTAAAAAACATCGTTTCAATGTTATTATCAATTTCATAACATGGGAATCTCAGTGGTTTATATTATTCTATTATATATTTATTTTAGTTTAACAATGTCTTGTTTGTTCTTCATCATCTTTAAATACTTTTTATATAATATCATTATAATTAATAATCTTTCAAAACATATTTTTATATCATATAAAGATACAATAGAATCATATAAATATTTGAAAGTTCTATGCTAGTTTTTGTTATTCTTGATCAAAATTAATGTCATATTTATTTATTATTGAAATGTTATTTGATTAATGTTACTCTTATCCTTGCTTCATAAAGATTATCTAATTAAGTTTAACAAATTCTTATCAAGATGGTGGAGTTGATCTCTTGCCAAAAATATTTTTACTATGTATAACAGCAAATTGTGTATTTATTAAAAAAAACTTCGTAGAGCCCTGTAAATTTGATGATAAAAAAGGTTTCCGCAGCCGGGATTCGAACTCAGAATTCATCATCAGAATTTACCTAGTGTGCTACTGCAGACATTTGGATATAGATTGCTGGATAAATGTTATATATAAACGACATCTCTGATCCCGTCCTTTACTACTTGCTGATCTCTCTTATCGGTTTTACGTTACATATCTACTAGTTTAATAAAATGTCACCGTAAACCATTATTTTTTATTTACTTAAAATTTCTTCTACATATTTGTATATATAAGACAATACTAGTCGCCTTTGTCTGACCTTACTTTCCATCCTATTTTTTTACTTTGTATCATTTTCGTTTTCCATTCTAATAATGACAAAGAGATAACTAATGGTAGGAAGCAAAACACACCCTCATTTGATAGGAAAAGAAACTTGAAAACCATGTAGGAAAAAAGAGGATGAAAAAATGGCTAATAAGAAAGTTTTTAACTCTAGTGCTTCCATAAAAATGAACACAGAAAACCCAATGAAAATAAAAATTTCAAATGTAGAAGACGAAGAAAGTTATGTTTTAAAAAAAACAAAAAATATCAATGCTATTGAAAAGAAGATAAGAAATAAATTTTGTGTTCACAAACTAAATTGCATACCATTATCCCCCTTCAATTTCCAATACTTCTGACTCAATAAAATGAAAGAATCGAAAAAGGAAATTTAGAGTGTAAAAATTGCGTTTGATTTAAAAGAATGTATAAAAATTAGGGGAAGCTAAAAAGAAGAAATTGATGACTAAATAAAAGAGTATTAGGAAACTAATCACCATAATAAAATGAAAAGAAAAAGTGATTTATTAGGGAATACTACATAGAAAATGGTCTGAAACATTAGAATTAGGACAGTAAAATAATGATAATGTAAAAAAAGTTTGTCAAGTCTCCTTAAAATATGATAAATTTTCATAACCAATCATATTTATACCAAATCATTCACATAAAATTAATTTACTTAGAATTTTTCACTAGTTCTTTGTGTAAGATCCTATTTTACTAACTTTATGACATGGTTGACTGCTGCTATGCATATCTTTTGTGTTTTTATCTTTATTTTTTAAGTGATCTAGGCACTGCTTTTAACTGTTAGTAATGTGGTGGTCCAGAAGTCATATGACACTGAAATCAAACAACCCCAAGCATCTCAATTGTTTCAAAACGACTCCAAATACGCTACTAGCTTACAAAACTACATTATTATAAAATGGGCCACTTGCTATCGTAACACTTAACATATCGATGGTGTCAGGCGAGAGTGTAACTGAGAAAAGGGCAAATGATTAAACAAATAAAAGATAATAATATTACATCATGAGCTAATTTATTATATCATTAAACCCCATGGTTTTCAAGAACTGTGCTATATTTCTTATTCTCGTGCCTATAATGGTTGTTGTTCTAATAGAGAAGCTTGCTGTTAATTTTTATGATACTTTTAGGCAATCTCTTACTTGTGTCCCTCCAACTAATTAGATCATTAACTAAACATATTGGGGCCTTGTCTTGCTTGTCATACAATGTTGTGCTTGACTCTACTAATCAGGCAGTCATTACTTCAAAACTATGAAATTATTAAGAGTTGAACTACCAAATGTTAACAGATTCACTATTTTACGAAATAAGATTTCACAATTAAAATTTGGAGGAACAAAATTGAAGAATTGGCAAATTTGAGGGACAAAAAGTGTAATTAAGCCAAAAAAGTGTTTTCAAAATAATCTATTTTTATTAAAATGCTCTTGATATATAGTAAAAATCAAAACAACATTTGAATTTATTGGAATAACATAATTTTCAAGACATGATAGTAAAAAAGTAAACAGTTTTTATATAAACTTAAGACTATAACCTAATATTTTTATTATTTTCAAAGTAAGTCAACCACAAATTTTAAAAAAAAAATTTATTATATTTTCATAACCTCAGTGCCTCTTTAAACTTTGTAACTACGTCTTTAATCGTTTCTGGACCCTTGATGCTAGTCCCATGAGCTAACTCATCTAAACTTTTCCATTTCAACAAAAAGTAATGTATGCTTCCAATCTAGTAACCCCTTCCATCCGAAAAGATATTTATATAATTAGTAAACCCCTCTTTTTAAATCTTATCTTATACCTTTATGAGTTTTTTTTTATGTCATTACAATATTATGCTTTTTACAGTAACATTTAAGATAGTTTATGTTATAATTTAATACTCTTATTTCATATGATTTACAATATTGTTCATTATTTTTGTAATCTTTTGTTTACCAATCTAATATAATCAATTTCTATTTTTTTATTGTTGATGAACTTTTTAAAAAGCATTGTTTCAATGTTATTATCAATTTCATAACACGGCAATCTCAGTGGTTTATATTATTCTATTATATATTTATTTTAATTTAACAATGTCTTGTTTGTTCTTCATACAATAGAATCATATAAATATTTGAAAGTTCTATGCTAGTTTTTGTTATTCTTGATCAAAATTAATGTCATATTTATTTACTATTGAAATGTTATTTGATTAATGTTACTCTTATCCTTGCTTCATAAAGATTATCCAAATAAGTTTAAATATTTCTTATCAAGATGGTGGAGTTGATCTGTTTCCAAAAATATTTTTACTATGTATAGTAGCAAACTGTGTATCTATTAAAAAAACCTCGTAGAGCCCTGTAAATTTGATGATAAAAAAGGTTTCCGCAGCCGGGATTCGAACCCAGAATTCATCATCAGAATTTACCTACTGTGCTACTGCAGACATTTGGATATACATTGCTGGATAAATGTTATATATAAACGACATATCTGATCCCGTCCTTTGCTACTTTCTGATCTCTCTTATCGACTTTACGTTACATATCTACTAGTTTAATAAAATGTCACCATAAACCATTATTTTTTATTTACATCAAATTTCTTCTACATATTTGTATATATAAGACAATACTGGTTGCCTTTGTCTGACCTTACTTTCTATCCTATTTTTTTACTTTGTATCATTTTTGTTTTCCTTTCTAATGAAGTCAAAAAGACAACTAAAGGTAGGAAGCAAAACAGACTCTCATTTGATAGGAAAAGAAACTTGAAAACCATGTAGGAAGAAAAGAGTATGAAAAAATGGCTAATAAGAAAGTTTTTAACTCTGGTGCTTCCATAAAAATGAACGAAGAAAACCCAATGAAAATAAAAATTTCAAATGTAGAAGACGAAGAAATTTATGTTTTAAAAAAACAAAAAATCTTAATGCAGCTGAAAAGAAGATAAGAAATAACTTACATGTTCACAAACTAAATCGCATACCATTATCCCCCTTCAATTTCCAATACTTCTAACTCAATAAAAGGAAACAACCGAAAAAGGAAACTTAGAGTGGAAAAATTGTGTTTGATTTAAAAGAATGTTTAAACATAAGAGGAAGCTAAAAGGAAGAAACTGATGACCTAATAAAAGAGTATTAGGAAACTAATCACCATAATGAAATGAAAAGAGAAAGTGATTTATTAGGGAATACTGCATAGAAAACGGTCTAAAACATTAGAATTAGGACAGTAAAACAATGATAATGAAAATAAAGTTTGTCAAGTCTCTTCAAAATATGATACATTTTCATAACCAATAATATTTATCACCAAATTATTCACATAAAATTAATTTACTTAGAATTTTTCACTAGTTCTTTGTGTAAGATCCTATTTTACTAATTTTACGACATGGTTGACTTGCGCTATGCATGTCTTTTGTGTTTTTATCTTCTTTAAATGATTTTGGCATAGCTTTTAACTATTAGTCATGTATGTGGACCAGAAGTCATATGACACCGAAATCAAACAACCCCAAGCATCTCAATAGTGTCAAAACGACTCTAAATACGCTAATAGCTTACAAAACTACATTATTATAAAATGGGCCACATGCTACCGTAACACTTAAAATATCAGTGGTGTCGGGCGAGAGTGTAACCGAGAAAAGGGAAAATGATTAAACAAATAAAAGATAACAATATTACATCATGAGCCAATTTATTTTATCATTAAGTTACATTGTTTTCAAGATATGTACTATATTTCTTATTCTCGTGCCTATAATGGTTGTTGTTCTAATAGAGAAGCTTGCTGTTAATTTTTATGATACTTTTGGGCAATCTCTTATTTGTGTCCCTCCAACTAATTAGATCATTAACTAAACATATTGGGGCTTGTCTTGCTTGTCATACAAAGTTATGGTTGACTATACTAATCAGGCAGTCATTAATTCAAAACTATGAAATTATTAAGAGTTGAACTACCAAATGTTAATAGATTCACTATTTTAGGGAATAAGATTTCACAATTAAAATTTGGAGGAACAAAATCAAAGAATTTACAAATTTGAGGGACAAAAAGTTTAATTAAGCCAAAAAACTGTTTTCAAAATAATCTATTTTTATTAAATTGCTCTTGATATATAGTAAAAATAAAAATAACATTTGAATTTATTGCAATAACATAGTTTTAAAGACATGATAGTTAAAAAGTAAACAGTTTTCAACTAAGCTTAAGACAATAACATAATCTTTTTATTATTTTCAAAGTAAGCAACCACAAATTTGAAAAAAAAATAATTTATTATATTTTCATAACCTCAGTGCCTCTTTAAACTTTGTAACTATGTGTTTAATCGTTTGTGGACCCTTGATGCTAGTCCCATGAGCTAACTCATCTAAACTTTTCCATTTCAACAAAAAGTAATGTATACATCCAATCTAGTAACCCCTTCCATCCGAAAAGATATTTATATAATCAGTAAACCCCTCTATTTAAATCTTATCTTATGCCTTTATGAGTTTCGTTTTATGTCATTACAATATTATGCTTTTACAGTAACATTTAAGATAGTTTATGTTATAATTTAATCCACTCATTTCATATGATTTACAATATTGTTCATTATTTTTGTAATCTTTTGTTTGCCAATCTAATGTAATCAATTTCTATTTTTTATTGTGGATGAACTTTTTAAAGAGCATCGTTTCAATCAATTTCATAACATGGCAATCTCAGTGGTTTATATTATTCTATTATATATTTATTTTAGTTTAACAATGTCTTGTTTGTTCTTCATCATCTTTAAATATTTTTTATATAATATCATTATAATTAATAATCTTTCAAAACATATTGTTATACCATATAAAGATACAACAGAATCATATAAATATTTGAAAGTTCTATGCTAGTTTTTGTTATTCTTGATCAAAATTAATGTCATATTTATTTATTATTGAAATGTTATTTGATTAATGTTACTTTTATCCTTGCTTCATAAAGATTATCCAATTAAGTTTAACAAATTCTTATCAAGATGGTGGAGTTAATTTGTTGCCAAAAATATTTTTACTATGTATAGTAGCAAACTGTGTATCTATTAAAAAAAACTTCGTACAGCCCTGTAAATTTGATGATAAAAAAGGTTTCCGCAGCCGGGATTCGAACTCGGAATTCATCATCAGAATTTACCTGGTGTGCTACTGCGGACATTTGGATATAGATTGCTGGATAAATGTTATATATAGACGACATCTTTGATCCCGTCCTTTGCTACTTTCTGATCTCTCTTATCGGCTTTACGTTACATATCTACTAGTTTAATAAAATGTCACCATAAACCATTATTTTTTATTTACATGAAATTTCTTCTACATATTTGTATATATAAGACAATACTAGTTCCCTTTGTCTGACCTTACTTTCCATCCTATTTTTTTACTTTGTATGATTTTTGTTTTCCTTTCTAATGAAGACAAAAAGACAACTAATGGTAGGAAGCAAAACACACCCTCATTTGATAGGAAAAGAAACTTGAAAACCATGTAGGAAGAAAAGAGGATGAAAAAATGGCTAATAAGAAAGTTTTTAACTCTAGTGCTTCCATAAAAATGAACGAAGGAAACCTATTAAAAATAAAAATTTCAAATATAGAAGATGAAGAAAAGTATGTTTAAAAAAAAAACAAAAAATCTCAATGCAACTGAAAAGAAGATAAGAAATAAATTACGTGTTCACAAACTAAATCACATACCATTATCCCCCTTCAATTTCCAATACTTCAGACTCAATAAAAGGAAACAACCGAAAAAGGATACTTAGAGTGGAAAAGTTGTGTTTGATTTAAAAGAATGTATAAAAATAAGGGGAAGCTAAAAGGAAGAAACTGATGACCAAATAAAACATTATTAGGAAACTAATCACCATAATGAAATGAAAAGAGAAAGTGATTTATTAGGGAATACTGCATAGAAAGCGGTCTAAAACATTAGAATTAGGACAGTAAAACAATGATAATGTAAATAAAGTTTGTCAAATCTCTTCAAAATATGATAAATTTTCATAACCAATAATATTTATAACCAAATCATTCACATAAAATTAATTTACTTAGAATTTTTCACTAGTTCTTTGTGTAAGATCCTGTTTTACTAATTTTACGACATGGTTGACTTGAGTTATGCATATCTTTTATGTTTTTATCTTTATTTTTTAAATGATTTGGGCACCGCTTTTAACTGTTAGTAATGTGTGTGGTCTAGAAGTCATATGACGCTGAAATCAAACAACCCCAAGCATCTCACTTGTTTCAAAACGACTCCAAATACGCTAATAGCTTACAAAACTACATTATTATAAAATAGGCCACTTGCTACCGTAACACTTAACATATCGGTGGTGTCGGGCGGGAGTGTAATCGAGAAAAAGGAAAATGATTAAACAAATAAAAGATAACAATATTACATCATGAGCCAATTTATTATATCATTAAGTTACATTGTTTTCAAGATATGTACTATATTTCTTATTCTTGTGCCTATAATGGTTGTTGTTCTAATAGAGAAGCTTGCTGTTAATTTTTATGATACTTTTGGGCAATCACTTACCTGTGTCCCTCCAACTAATTAGATCATTAACTAAACATATTGGGGCCTTGTCTTGCTTGTCATACAAAGTTGTGTTTGACTCTACTAATCAGGCAGTCATTACTTCAAAACTATGAAATTATTAAGAGTTGAACTATCAGATGTTAACATATTCACTATTTTAGGGAATAAGATTTCACAATAAAAATTTGGAGGAACAAAATCAAAGAATTGGAAAATTTGAGGGACAAAAAGTGTAATTAAGCCAAAAAAGTGTTTTCAAAATAATCCATTTTTATTAAAATGCTCTTGATATATAGTAAAAATAAAAACAACATTTGAATTTATTGCAATAACATAGTTTTAAAGACATGATAGTAAAAAAGTAAATAGTTTTCATATAAGCTTAAGACTATAACATAATCTTTTTATTATTTTCAAAGTAAGTCAACCACAAATTTGAAAAAAACATAATTTATTATATTTTTATAACCTCAGTGCCTCTTTAAACTTTGTAACTATGTCTTTAATCATTTGTGGACCCTTGATGCTAGTCCCATAAGCTAACTCATCTAAACTTTTCCTTTTCGACAAAAAGTAATGTATACATCCAATCTAGTAACCCCTTCCAACCAAAAAGATATTTATATAATTAGTAAACCCCTGTTTTTAAATCTTATCTTATACCTTTATGAGTTTCTTTTTATGTCATTATAATATAATGCTTTTACAATAACATTGATGATAGTTTATGTTATAATTTAATCCACTCATTTCATATGATTTAGAATATTGTTCATTATTTTTGTAATCTATCGTTTTCCAATCTAATATAATCAAATTTTATTTTTCTTAATGTTGATGAACTTTTTAAAAAGCATCGTTTCAATGTTATTATCAATTTCATAATATGGCAATCTCAGTGGTTTATATTTTTCTATTATATATTTATTTTTGATTAACAATGTCTTGTTTGTTCTTCATCATCTTTAAATATTTTTTATATAATATCATTATAATTAATAATCTTTCAAAACATATTGTTATACCATATAAAGATACAATAGAATCATATAAATATTTGAAAGTTGCAGCTAGTTTTTGTTAATCTTGATCAAAATTAATGTCATATTTATTTATTATTGACATGTTATTTGATTAATGTTACTCTTATCTTTGCTTCATAAAGATTATCCATTTAAGTTTAACAAATTCTTATCAAGATGGTGGAGTTGTTTTGTTGCCAAAAATATTTTTACTATGTATAGCAGCAAACTGTGTATCTATTAAAAAAAAAACTTCGTAGAGTCCTGTAAATTTGATGATAAAAAAAGGTTTCCGCAGCCGGGATTCGAACTCGGAATTCATCATCAGAATTTACCTGGTGTGCTACTGCGGACATTTGAATATAGATTGATGGATAAATGTTATATATAAACGACATCTCTGATCCCGTCCTTTACTACTTTCTGATCTCTCTTGTCGGCTTTACGTTACATATCTACTAGTTTAATAAAATGTCACCACAAACCATTATTTTTTATTTACATGAAATTTCTTCTACATATTTGTATATAAAAGACAATACTAGTTGCCTTTGTCTGACCTTACTTTCGATCCTATTTTTTTACTTCGTATTATCATTTTTTTTCTTTCTAATGAAGACAAAAAGACAACTAATGGTAGGAAGCAAAACACACCCTCATTTGATTGGAAAAGAAACTTGAAAACCATGTAGGAAGAAAAGAGGATGAAAAAATGGCTAATAAGAAAGTTTTTAGTTCTAGTGCTTACATAAAATTGAACGAAGAAAACCCAATGAAAATAAAAATTTCAAATGTAGAAGACGAAGAAAGTTATGTTTTAAAAAGAACAAAAAATCTCAATGCAACTGAAAAGAAGATAAGAAATAAATTACGTGTTCACAAACTAAATCGCATACCATAATCCCCCTTCAATTTCCAATACTTCTGACTCAATAAAAGGAAACAACCGAAAAAGGAACCTTAGAGTGGAAAAATTGTGTTTGATTTAAAAGACTGTATAATAATAAGGGGAAGCTAAAAGGAAGAAACTGATGACCTAATAAAAGAGTTTTAGGAAACTAATCACCATAATGAAATGAAAATAAAAAGTGATTTTTAGGGAATACTGCACAGAAAACGGTCTAAAACATTAGAATTAGGACAGTAAAACAATGATAATGAAAATAAAGTTTGTCAAGTCTCTTCAAAATATGATAAATTTTCATAACCAATAATATTTATAACGAAATCATTCCCATAAAATTAATTTACTTAGAATTTTTCACTAGTTCTTTGTGTAAGATCCTATTTTACTAATTTTATGACATGGTTGACTTGTGCTATGCATATCTTTTGTGTTTTTATCTTCTTTAAATGATTTTGGCATAGCTTTTAACTGTTAGTCATGTGTGTGGTTGAGAAGTCATATGACACAAATCAAACAACCCCAAGCATCTCAATAGTGTCAAAACGACTCCAAATACGCTAATAGCTTACAAAACTACATTATTATAAAATAGGCCACTTGCTACCATAACACTTAACATATCGGTGGTGTCAGGCGAGAGTGTAATCTAGAAAAAGGAAAATGATTAAACAAATAAAAGATAACAATATTACATCATGAGCCAATTTATTATATCATTAAGTTACATTGTTTTCAAGATATGTACTATATTTCTTATTCTTGTGCCTATAATGGTTGTTGTTCTAATAGAGAAGCTTGCTGTTAATTTTTATGATAATTTTGGGCAATCACTTACTTGTGCCCCTCCAACTAATTAGATCATTAACTAAACATATTGGGGACTTGTCTTGCTTGTCATACAAAGTTGTGGTTGACTCTACTAATCAGGCAGTCATTACTTCAAAACTATGAAATTATTAAGAGTTGAACTACCAAATGTTAACAGATTCACTATTTAAGGAATAAGATTTCACAATTAAAATTTGGAGGAACAAAATCAAAGAATTGGCAAATTTGGGGGACAAAAAGTGTAATTAAGCCAAAAAAGTGTTTTCAAAATAATCTATTTTTATTAAAATGCTCTTGATATATAGTAAAAATCAAAACAACATTTGAATTTATTGCAATAACATAGTTTTAAAGACATGATAGTAAAAAAGTAAATAGTTTTCATATAAACTTAATACTATAACATAATGTTTTTATTACTTTCAAAGTAAGTCCACCACAAATTTGAAAAAAAAATAATTTATTATATTTGCATAACCTCAGTGCCTCTTTAAACTTTGTAACTATGTCTTTAATTGTTTATGGACCCTTGATGCTAGTCCCATGAGCTAACTCATCTAAACTTTTCCATTTCAACAAAAAGTAATGTATGCATCCAATCTAGTAACCCCTTCCATCCGAAAAGATATTTATATAATTATGAAACCCCTCTTTTTAAATCTTATCTTATACCTTTATGAGTTTCTTTTTATGTCATTACAAGATTATGCTTTTATAGTAACATTTAAGATAGTTTATGTTATAATTTAATCCACTCATTTCATATGATTTACAATATTGTTCATTATTTTTGTAATCTTTTGTTTGCCAATCAAATATAATCAATTTTATTTTTTATTGTTGATGAACTTTTTAAAAAACATCGTTTCAATGTTATTATCAATTTCATAACATGGGAATCTCAGTGGTTTATATTATTCTATTATATATTTATTTTAGTTTAACAATGTCTTGTTTGTTCTTCATCATCTTTAAATACTTTTTATATAATATCATTATAATTAATAATCTTTCTAAACATATTTTTATATCATATAAAGATACAATAGAATCATATAAATATTTGAAAGTTCTATGCTAGTTTTTGTTATTCTTGATCAAAATTAATGTCATATTTATTTATTATTGAAATGTTATTTGATTAATGTTACTCTTATCCTTGCTTCATAAAGATTATCTAATTAAGTTTAACAAATTCTTATCAAGATGGTGGAGTTGATCTCTTGCCGAAAATATTTTTACTATGTATAACAGCAAATTGTGTATTTATTAAAAAAACTTCGTAGAGCCCTGTAAATTTAATGATAAAAAAGGTTTCCGCAGCCGGGATTCGAACTCGGAATTCATCATCAGAATTTACCTAGTGTGCTACTGCAGACATTTGGATATAGATTGCTGGATAAATGTTATATATAAACGACATCTCTGATCCCGTCCTTTACTACTTGCTGATCTCTCTTATCGGTTTTACGTTACATATCTACTAGTTTAATAAAATGTCACCGTAAACCATTATTTTTTATTTACTTGAAATTTCTTCTACATATTTGTATATATAAGACAATACTAGTCGCCTTTGTCTGACCTTACTTTCCATCCTATTTTTTTACTTTGTATCATTTTCGTTTTCCATTCTAATAATGACAAAAAGATAACTAATGGTAGGAAGCAAAACACACCCTCATTTGATAGGAAAAGAAACTTGAAAACCATGTAGGAAAAAAGAGGATGAAAAAATGGCTAATAAGAAAGTTTTTAACTCTAGTGCTTCCATAAAAATGAACACAGAAAACCCAATGAAAATAAAAATTTCAAATGTAGAAGACGAAGAAAGTTATGTTTTAAAAAAAACAAAAAATCTCAATGCTATTGAAAAGAAGATAAGAAATAAATTTTGTGTTCACAAACTAAATTGCATACCATTATCCCCCTTCAATTTCCAATACTTCTGACTCAATAAAATGAAAGAATCGAAAAAGGGAATTTAGAGTGTAAAAATTGCGTTTGATTTAAAAGAATGTATAAAAATTAGGGGAAGCTAAAAAGAAGAAATTGATGACTAAATAAAAGAGTATTAGGAAACTAATCACCATAATAAAATGAAAAGAAAAAGTGATTTATTAGGGAATACTACATAGAAAACGGTCTGAAACATTAGAATTAGGACAGTAAAATAATGATAATGTAAAAAAAGTTTGTCAAGTCTCCTTAAAATATGATAAATTTTCATAACCAATCATATTTATACCAAATCATTCACATAAAATTAATTTACTTAGAATTTTTCACTAGTTCTTTGTGTAAGATCCTATTTTACTAACTTTATGACATGGTTGACTGCTGCTATGCATATCTTTTGTGTTTTTATCTTTATTTTTTAAGTGATTTAGGCACTGCTTTTAACTGTTAGTAATGTGGTGGTCCAGAAGTCATATGACACTGAAATCAAACAACCCCAAGCATCTCAATTGTTTCAAAACGACTCCAAATACGCTACTAGCTTACAAAACTACATTATTATAAAATGGGCCACTTGCTATCGTAACACTTAACATATCGATGGTGTCAGGCGAGAGTGTAACTGAGAAAAGGGCAAATGATTAAACAAATAAAAGATAACAATATTACATCATGAGCTAATTTATTATATCATTAAACCCCATGGTTTTCAAGAACTGTGCTATATTTCTTATTCTCGTGCCTATAATGGTTGTTGTTCTAATAGAGAAGCTTGCTGTTAATTTTTATGATACTTTTAGGCAATCTCTTACTTGTGTCCCTCCAACTAATTAGATCATTAACTAAACATATTGGGGCCTTGTCTTGCTTGTCATACAATGTTGTGCTTGACTCTACTAATCAGGCAGTCATTACTTCAAAACTATGAAATTATTAAGAGTTGAACTACCAAATGTTAACAGATTCACTATTTTACGAAATAAGATTTCACAATTAAAATTTGGAGGAACAAAATTGAAGAATTGGCAAATTTGAGGGACAAAAAGTGTAATTAAGCCAAAAAAGTGTTTTCAAAATAATCTATTTTTATTAAAATGCTCTTGATTTATAGTAAAAATCAAAACAACATTTGAATTTATTGCAATAACATAGTTTTAAAGACACGATAGTAAAAAAGTAAACAGTTTTCATATAAAATTAAGACTATAACATCATATTTTTATTATTTTCAAAGTAAGTCAACCACAAATTTGAAAACAAAAATAATTTATTATATTTTCATAACCTCAGTGCCTCTTTAAACTTTGTAACTATGTCTTTAATCGTTTGTGGACCCTTAATGCTAGTCCCATGAGCTAACTCATCTAAACTTTTTCTTTTCGACAAAAAGTAATGTATACATCCAATCTAGTAACCCCTTCCAACCAAAAAGATGTTTATATAATTAGTAAACCCCTCTTTTTAAATCTTATCTTATGCCTTTATGAGTTTCTTTTTATGTCATTGCAATATTATGCTTTTACAGTAACATTTAAGATAGTTTATATTATAATTTAATCCACTCATTTCATATGATTTACAATATTATTCATTATTTTTGTAATCTTTTGTTTTCCAATCTAATATAATCAATTTCTATTTTTTTATTGTTGATGAACTTTTTAAAAAGCATCATTTCAATGTTATTATCAATTTCATCACATGGCAATCTCAGTGGTTTATATTATTCTATTATATATTTATTTACAATTAACAATGCATTGTTTGTTCTTCATCATCTTTAAATATTTTTTATATAATATCATTATAATTAATAATCTTTCAAAACATATTGTTATACCATATAAAGATAAAATAGAATCATATGAATATTTGAAAGTTGTAGCTAGTTTTTGTTATACTTGATCAAAATTAATGTGATATTTATTTATTATTGACATGTTATTTGATTAATTTTACTCTTATCCTTGCTTCATAAAGATTATCCATTTAAGTTTAACAAATTCTTATCAAGATGGTGGAGTTGATTTGTTGCCAAAAATATTTTTACTATGTATAGCAGCAAACTGTGTGTCTATTAAAAAAACTTCGTAGAGCCTTGTAAATTTGAAGATAAAAAAGGTTTCCGCAGCCGGGCTTCGAACCCAGAATTCATCATCAGAATTTACCTGGTGTGCTACTACGGACATTTGGATATAGATTGCTGGATAAAAGTTATATATAAACGACATCTCTGATCCCGTCCTTTGCTACTTTCTGATTTCTCTTATCGGCTTTACGTTACATATCTACTAGTTTAATAAAATGTCACCATAAACCATTATTTTATATTTATATGAAATTTCTTCTACATATTTGTATATATAAGACAATACTAGTTGCCTTTATCTGACCTTACTTTCCATCCTATTTTTTTAATTTGTATCATTTTTTTCTTTCTAATGAAGACAAAAAGACAACTAATGGTAGGAAGCAAAACACACCCTCATTTGATAGGAAAAGAAACTTAAAAACCATGTAGGAAGAAAAGAGGATGAAAAAATGGCTAATAAGAAAGTTTTTAACTCTAGTGCTTCCATAAAAATAAACGAAGAAAACCCAATGAAAATAAAAATGTCAATTGTAAAAGACGAAGAAAGTTATGTTTTAAAAAAAAAAAATCTCAATGCAACTGAAAAGAAGATAAGAAATAAATTACGTGTTCACAAACTAAATCGCATACCATTATCCCCCTTCAATTTCCAATACTTCTGACTCAATAAAAGGAAACAACTGAAAAAGGAAACTTAGAGTGGAAAAATTGTGTTTGATTTAAAAGACTGTATAAAAATAAGGGGAAGCTAAAAGGAAGAAACTGATGACCTAATAAAAGAGTATTAGGAAACTAAACACCATAATGAAATGAAAAGAGAAAGTGATTTATTAGGGAATACTGCACAGAAAATGGTCTAAAACATTAGAATTAGGACAGTAAAATAATCATAATGAAAATAAAGTTTGTCAAGCCTCTGCAAAATATGATAAATTTTCATAACCAATAATATTTATAACCAAATCATTCACATAAAAGTAATTTTCTTAGAATTTTTCACTAGTTCTTTGTGTAAGATCCTATTTTACTAATTTTACGACATGGTTGACTTGAGTTATGCATATCTTTTGTGTTTTTATCTTTATTTTTTAAATGATTTGGGCACCACTTTTAACTGTTAGTAATGTGTGTGGTCTAGAAGTCATATGACACCAAAATCAAACAACCCCAAGCATCTCAATAGTTTTAAAACGACTCCAAATACGCTAATAGCTTACAAAACTACATTATTATAAAATAGGCCACTTGTTACCGTAACAATTAACATATCGGTGGTGTCGGTGAGAGTGTAACCGAGAAAAGGGAAAATGATTAAATAAATAAAAGATAACAATATTACACCATAAGCCAATTTATTATATCATTTAGTTACATTGTTTTCAAGAACTGTCCTATATTTCTTATTCGCGTGCCTATAATGATTGTTGTTCTAATAGAGAAGTTTGCTGTTAATTTTTATGATACTTTTGGACAATGTCTTACTTGTGTCCCTCCAACTAATTAGATCATTAACTACACATATTGGGGCCTTGTCTTGCTTGTCATACAAAGTTGTGTTTGACTCTACTAATCAGGCAGTCATTACTTCAAAACTATGAAATTATTAAGAGTTGAACTATCAAATGTTAACAGATTCACTTTTTTAGGGATTAAGATTTCACAATTAAAATTTGGAGGAACAAAATCAAAGAATTCAAAATTTGTGGGACAAAAAGTGTAATTAAGCCAAAAAAGTGTTTTCAAAATAATCTATTTTTGATAAAATGCTCTTGATATATAGTAAAAATAAAAACAACATTGGAATTTATTGCAATAACATAGTTTTAAAGACATGATAGTAAAAAAGTAAACAGTTTTCATATAAACTTAAGACTATAACATAATCTTATTATTATTTTCAAAGTAAGTCAACCACAAATTTGAAAAAAAATTAGTTTATTATAATTTCATAACCTTAGTGCCTCTTTAAACTTTGTAACTATGTCTTTAATCGTTTGTGGACCCTTAATGCTAGTCCCATGAGCTAACTCATCTAAACTTTTTCTTTTCGATAAAAAGTAATGTATACATCCAATCTAGTAACCCCTTCCAACCAAAAAGATATTTATATAATTAGTAAACCCCTCTTTTTAAATCTTATCTTATACCTTTATGAGTTTCTTTTTATGTCATTACAATATTATGCTTTTACAATAACATTTATGATAGTTTATGTTATAATTTAATCCACTCATTTCATATGATTTACAATATTGTTCATTATTTTTGTAATCTTTTGTTTTCCAATCTAATATAATCAAATTCTATTTTTTTTATTGTTGATGAACATTTTAAAAAGCATCGTGGCAATGTTATTATCAATTTCATAACATGGCAATCTCAGTGGGTTATATTATTCTATTATATATTTTTTTCGATTAACAATGTCTTGTTTGTTCTTCATCATCTTTAAATATTTTTTATATAATATCATTATAATTAATAATCTTTCAAAACATATTGTTATCCATTTAAGTTTAACAAATTCTTATCAAGATGGTGGAGTTGATTTGTTGCCAAAAATATTTTTACTATGTATAGCAGCAAACTGTGTATCTATTAAAAAAAACTTCGTAGAGCCTTGTAAATTTGATGATAAAAAAGGTTTCTGCAGCCGGGATTCGAACCCGGAATTCATCATCAAAATTTACCTGGTGTGCTACTGCAGACATTTGGATATAGATTGTTGGATAAAAGTTATATATAAACAACATCTCTGATCCCGTCCTTTGCTACTTTCTGATCTCTCTTATCGGCTTTACGTTACATATCTACTAGTTTAATAAAATGTCACCATAAACCATTATTTTTTATTTATATGAAATTTCTTCTACATATTTCATATATAAGACAATACTAGTTACCTTTCCATCCTATTTTTTTACTTCGTATTATTTTCGTTTTCCTTTCTAATGAAAACAAAAAGACAATTAATGGTAGGAAGCAAAGCACACCCTCATTTGATAGGAAAAGAAACTTGAAAACCATGTAGGAAGAAAAGAGGATGAAAAAATGGCTAATAAGAAAGTTTTTAACTCTAGTTCTTGCACAAAAATGTATGTAGAAAACCCCATGAAAATAAAAATTTCAAATTTAGAAGACGAAGAAAGTTATGTTTTAATAAAAATAAAAAACCTCAATGCAACTAAATTGAAGATAAGAAATAAATTACGTGTTCATAAACTAAGTCCCATACCATTAACCCCCTTCAATTTCCAATACTTCTGACTAAATAAAAGGAAACCTAGAGTGGAAAAATTGCGTTTGATTTAAAAGAATGTATAAAAATAAGGGAAAGCTCAAAAGAAGAAACTGATAACCAAATAAAAGAGTATTAGCAAACTAATCACCATAAAGAAATGAAAAGAGGAAGTGATTTATTAGGGAATACTGCACAGAAAACGGTCAAAAACATTAGAATAAGGACATTAAACCAATGATAATGTAAATAAAGTTTGTCAGGTCTCCTCAAAATTTGATAAATTTTCATAACAAATAATATTTATAACCAAATCATTCACATAAAATTAATTTACTTAGAATTTTTCACTAGTTCTTTGTGTAAGATCCTATTTTACTAATTTTACGACATGGTTGACTTGTGCTATATATATATTGTGTTTTTATCTTTATTTTTAAATGATTTGGGCACCGCTTTTAACTGTTAGTAATGTGTGTGTTCCAGAAGTCATATGACACCAAAATCAAACAACCCCAAGCATCTCAATAGTTTCAAAACGACTTCAAATACACTAATAGCTTACATAACTACATTATTATAAAATGCGCCACTTGCTACCGTAACACTTAACATATCGGTGGTGCCAGGCGAGAGTGTAATTGAGAAAAGGGTAAATGATTAAACAAATAAAAGATAACAATATTACATCATGAGCCAATTTATTATATCATTAAGTTACATGGTTTTCCAGAATTGTACTATATTTCTTATTCTCGTGCCTATAATGGTTGTTGTTCTAATAGAGAAGCTTGCTGTTAATTTTTATGATACTTTTGGCAAATCTCTTACTTGTATCCTTCCAACTAATTAGATCATTAACTAAACATATTGGGGCCTTGTGTTGCTTGTCATACAAAGTTGTGTTGACTCTACTAATCAGGCAGTCATTACTTCAAAACTATGAAATTATTAAGAGTTGAACTACCAAATGTTAACAGATTCACTATTTTAGGGAATAAGATTTCACAATTAAAATTTGGAGGAACAAAATCAAAGAATTGGCAAATTTGAGGGACAAAAAGTTTAATTAAGCCAAAAAAGTGTTTTCAAAATAATCTATTTTTATTAAAATGCTCTTGATATATAGTAAAAATAAAAACAACATTTGAATTTATTGCAATAACCTTAGTGCCTCTTTAAACTTTGTAACTATGTCTTTAATCATTTGTGGACCCTTCATGCTAGTCCCATGAGCTAACTCATCTAAACTTTTCCTTTTCAACAAAAGGTAATGTATACATCCAATCTAGTAGCCCCTTCCATCTGTAAAGATATTTATATAATTAGGAAAACCCTCTTTTTAAATCTTATCTTATACCTTTATGAGTTTCTTTTTATTGCATTACAATATTATGCTTTTACAGTAACATTTAAGATAGTTTATGTTATAATTTAATCCACTCACTTCATATGATTTAAAATATTGTTCATTATTTTTGTAATCTTTTGTTTTCCAATCTAATATAATCAATTTCTATTTTTTTTATTGTTGATGAACTTTTTAAAAAGCATCGTTTCAATGTTATTATCAATTTCATAACATGGCAATCTCAGTGGTTTATATTATTCTATTATATATTTATTTTAGTTTAACAATGTCTTATTTGTTCTTTATCATCTTTAAATATTTTTATATAATATCATTATAATTAATAATCTTTCAAAACATATTGTTATACCATATGAAGATACAATAGAATAATATTAATATTTGAAAGTTCTATGCTAGTTTTTGTTATTCTTGATTAAAATTAATGTCATACTTATTTATTATTGAAATGTTATTTGATTAATGTTACTCTTATCCTTGCTTCATAAAGATTATCCAATTAAGTTTAACAAATTCTTATCAAGATGGTGGAGTTGATTTGTTGCCAAAAATATTTTTACTATGTATAACAGCAAACTGTGTATCTATTAAAAAAAACTTCGTAGAGCCCTGTAAATTTGATGATAAAAAAGGTTTCCGTAGTTGGGATTCAAACCCAGAATACATCATTAGAATTTACCTAGTGTGCTACTACGAACATTTGGATATAGATTGCTGGATAAATGTTATATATAAACGACATCTCTGATCCTGTCCTTTGCTACTTTCTGATATCTCTTATCGGCTTTACGTTACATATCTACTAGTTTAATAAAATGTCACCGTAAACCATTATTTTTTATTTACATGAAATTTCTTCTACATATTTGTATATATAAGACAATACTAGTTGCCTTTGTCTGACCTTATTACTTTCCATCCTATTTTTTTACTTTGTATCATTTTCGTTTTCCATTCTAATGAAGACAAAAAGATAACTAATTGTAGGAAGCAAAACACACCCTCATTTGATAGGAAAAGAAACTTGAAAACCATGTAGGAAGAAAAAAGGATGAAAAAATGGCTAATAAGAAAGTTTTTAACTCTAGTGCTTCCATAAAAATGAACGAAGAAAACCCAATGAAAATAAAAATGTCAAATGTAAAAGACGAAGAAAGTTATGTTTTAAAAAAAACAAAAAATCTCAATGCAACTGAAAAGAAGATAAGAAATAAATTACGTGTTCACAAACTAAATCGCATACCATTATCCCCCTTCAATTTCCAATACTTCTGACTCAATAAAAGGAAACAACCGAAAAAGGAAACTTAGAGTGGAAAAATTGTGTTTGATTTAAAAGAATGTAGAAAAATAAGGGGAGGCTAAAAGGAAGAAACTGATGACCAAATAAAAGAATATTAGGAAACTAATCACCATAATCAAATGAAAAGAGAAAGTAATTTATTAGGGAATACTGCACAGAAAACGGTCTAAAACATTTGAATTAGGACAGTAAAACAATGATAATGTAAATAAAGTTTGTCAAGTCTCTTCAAAATATGATAAATTTTCATAACCAATAATATTTATAACCAAATCATTCACATAAAATTAATTTACTTAGAATTTTTCACTAGTTCTTTGTGTAAGATCCTATTTTACTAATTTTACGACATGGTTGACTTGTGCTATGCATATCTTTTCTGTTTTTATCTTTATTTTTTAAATGATTTTGGCACAGCTTTTAACTGTTAGTAATGTGTGTGGTCTAGAAGTCATATGACACCGAAAACAAATAACCCTAAGCATCTCAATAGTTTTAAAACGACTCTAAATACAGTAATAGCTTACAAAACTACATTATTATAAAACGGGCCACTTGCTACCGTAACACTTAACATATCGGTGGTGCCAGGTGATAGTGTAATTGAAAAAATGGTAAATGATTAAACAAATAAAAGATAACAATATTACATCATGAGCCAATTTATTATATCATTAAGTTACATGGTTTTCAAGAATTGTACTATATTTCTTATTCTCGTGCCTATAATGGTTGTTGTTCTAATAGAGAAGCTTGCTGTTAATTTTTATGATACTTTTAGGCAATCTCTTACTTGTGTCCCTCCAACTAATTAGATCATTAACTAAACATATCGGGGCCTTGTCTTGCTTGTCATACAATGTTGTGCTTGACTCTACTAATCAGGCAGTCATTACTTCAAAACTATGAAATTATTAAGAGTTGAACTACCAAATGTTAACAGATTCACTATTTTACGAAATAAGATTTCACAATTAAAATTTGGAGGAACAAAATTGAAGAATTGGCAAATTTGAGGGACAAAAAGTGTAATTAAGCCAAAAAAGTGTTTTCAAAATAATCTATTTTTATTAAAATGCTCCTGATATATAGTAAAAATCAAAACAACATTTGAATTTATTGGAATAACATAATTTTCAAGACATGATAGTAAAAAAGTAAACAGTTTTTATATAAACTTAAGACTATAACCTAATATTTTTATTATTTTCAAAGTAAGTCAACCACAAATTTAAAAAAAAAATTTATTATATTTTCATAACCTCGGTGCCTCTTTAAACTTTGTAACTACGTCTTTAATCATTTCTGGACCCTTGATGCTAGTCCCATGAGCTAACTCATCTAAACTTTTCCATTTCAACAAAAAGTAATGTATGCTTCCAATCTAGTAACCCCTTCCATCCGAAAAGATATTTATATAATTAGTAAACCCCTCTTTTTAAATCTTATCTTATACCTTTATGAGTTTCTTTTTATGTCATTACAATATTATGCTTTTACAGGAACATTTAAGATAGTTTATGTTATAATTTAATACTCTTATTTCATATGATTTACAATATTGTTCATTATTTTTGTAATCTTTTGTTTACCAATCTAATATAATCAATTTCTATTTTTTTATTGTTGATGAACTTTTTAAAAAGCATTGTTTCAATGTTATTATCAATTTCATAACACGGCAATCTCAGTGGTTTATATTATTCTATTATATATTTATTTTAATTTAACAATGTCTTGTTTGTTCTTCATACAATAGAATCATATAAATATTTGAAAGTTCTATGCTAGTTTTTGTTATTCTTGATCAAAATTAATGTCATATTTCTTTACTATTGAAATGTTATTTGATTAATGTTACTCTTATCCTTGCTTCATAAAGATTATCCAAATAAGTTTAAATATTTCTTATCAAGATGGTGGAGTTGATCTGTTTCCAAAAATATTTTTAATATGTATAGTAGCAAACTGTGTATCTATTAAAAAAACCTCGTAGAGCCCTGTAAATTTGATGATAAAAAAGGTTTCCGCAACCGGGATTCGAACCCGGAATTCATCATCAGAATTTACCTGGTGTGCTACTGCAGACATTTGGGTATACATTGCTGGATAAATGTTATATATAAACGACATATCTGATCCCGTCCTTTGCTACTTTCTGATCTCTCTTATCGACTTTACGTTACATATCTACTAGTTTAATAAAATGTCACCATAAACCATTATTTTTTATTTACATGAAATTTCTTCTACATATTTGTATATATAAGACAATACTGGTTGCCTTTGTCTGACCTTACTTTCTATCCTATTTTTTTACTTTGTATCATTTTTGTTTTCCTTTCTAATGAAGTCAAAAAGACAACTAAAGGTAGGAAGCAAAACACACTCTCATTTGATAGGAAAAGAAACTTGAAAACCACGTAGGAAGAAGAGAGTATGAAAAAATGGCTAATAAGAAAGTTTTTAACTCTAGTGCTTCCATAAAAATGAACGAAGAAAACCCAATGAAATAAAAATTTCAAATGTAGAAGACGAAGAAAGTTATGTTTTAAAAAAAAACAAAAAATCTCAATGCAACTGAAAAGAAGATAAGAAATAAATTACGTGTTCATAAACTAAATCACATACCATTATCCCCCTTCAATTTCCAATACTTCTAACTCAATAAAAGGAAACAACCGAAAAAGGATACTTAGGGTGGAAAAATTGTGTTTGATTTAAAAGAATGTATAAAAATAAGGGCAAGCTAAAAGGAAGAAACTGATGACCAAATAAAACATTATTAGGAAACTAATCACCATAATGAAATGAAAAGAGAAAGTGATTTATTAGGGAATACTGCACAGAAAGCGGTCTAAAACATTAGAATTAGGACAGTAAAACAATGATAATGTAAATAAAGTTTGTCAAATCTCTTCAAAATATGATAAATTTTCATAACCAATAATATTTATAACCAAATCATTCACAAAAAGTTAATTTACTTAGAATTTTTCACTAGCTCTTTGTGTAAGATCCTGTTTTACTAATTTTACGACATGGTTGACTTGAGTTATGCATATCTTTTATGTTTTTATCTTTATTTTTTAAATGATTTGGGCACCGCTTTTAACTGTTAGTAATGTGTGTGGTCTAGAAGTTATATGACGCTGAAATCAAACAACCCCAAGCATCTCACTTGTTTCAAAACGACTCCAAATACGCTAATAGCTTACAAAACTACATTATTATAAAATAGGCCACTTGCTACCGTAACACTTAACATATCCGTTGTGTCGGGCGAGAGTGTAATCGAGAAAAGGGAAAATGATTAAACAAATAAAAGATAATAATATTACATCATGAGCCAATTTATTATATCATTAAGTTACATTGTTTTCAAGAACTGTCCTGTATTTCTTATTCTTGTGCCTATATTGATTGTTGTTCTAATAGAGAAGTTTGTTGTTAATTTTTATGATACTTTTGGGCAATCTCTTACTTGTGTCCCTCCAACTAATTAGATCATTAACTAAACATATTGGGGCCTTGTCTTGCTTGTCATACAAAGTTGTGTTTGACTCTACTAATCAGGCAGTCATTACTTCAAAACTATGAAATTATTAAGAGTTGAACTATCAGATGTTAACATATTCACTATTTTAGGGAATAAGATTTCACAATAAAAATTTGAAGGAACAAAATCAAAGAATTGGAAAATTTGAGGGACAAAAAGTGTAATTAAGCCAAAAAAGTGTTTTCAAAATAATCCATTTTTATTAAAATGCTCTTGATATATAGTAAAAATAAAAACAACATTTGAATTTATTGCAATAACATAGTTTTAAAGACATGATAGTAAAAAAGTAAATAGTTTTCATATAAACTTAAGACTATAACATAATCTTTTTATTATTTTCAAAGTAAGTCAACCACAAATTTGAAAAAAACATAATTTATTATATTTTCATAACCTCAGTGCCTCTTTAAACTTTGTAACTATGTCTCTAATCATTTGTGGACCCTTGATGCTAGTCCCATAAGCTAACTCATCTAAACTTTTCCTTTTCGACAAAAAGTAATGTATACATCCAATCTAGTAACCCCTTCCAACCAAAAAGATATTTATATAATTAGTAAACCCCTGTTTTTAAATCTTATCTTATACCTTTATGAGTTTCTTTTTATGTCATTATAATATAATGCTTTTACAATAACATTGATGATAGTTTATGTTATAATTTAATCCACTCATTTCATATGATTTAGAATATTGTTCATTATTTTTGTAATCTATCGTTTTCCAATCTAATATAATCAAATTCTATTTTTTTAATGTTGATGAACTTTTTAAAAAGCATCGTTTCAATGTTATTATCAATTTCATAATATGGCAATCTCAGTGGTTTATATTTTTCTATTATATATTTATTTTTGATTAACAATGTCTTGTTTGTTCTTCATCATCTTTAAATATTTTTTATATAATATCATTATAATTAATAATCTTTCAAAACATATTGTTATACCATATAAAGATACAATAGAATCATATAAATATTTGAAAGTTGCAGCTAGTTTTTGTTATTCTTGATCAAAATTAATGTGATACTTATTTATTATTGACATGTTATTTGATTAATGTTACTCTTATCTTTGCTTCATAAAGATTATCCATTTAAGTTTAACAAATTCTTATCAAGATGGTGGAGTTGTTTTGTTGCCAAAAATATTTTTACTATGTATAGCAGCAAACTGTGTATCTATTAAAAAAAAAACTTCGTAGAGTCCTGTAAATTTGATGATAAAAAAAGGTTTCCGCAGCTGGGATTCGAACTCAGAATTCATCATCAGAATTTACCTGGTGTGCTACTGCGGACATTTGGATATAGATTGCTGGATAAATGTTATATATAAACGACATCTCTGATCTCGTCCTTTGCTACTTTCTGATCTCTCTTATCGGCTTTACGTTACATATCTACTAGTTTAATAAAATGTCACCACAAACCATTATTTTTTATTTACATGAAATTTCTTCTACATATTTGTATATAAAAGACAATACTAGTTGCCTTTGTCTGACCTTACTTTCAATCCTATTTTTTTACTTCGTATTATCATTTTTTTTCTTTCTAATGAAGACAAAAAGACAACTAATGGTAGGAATCAAAACACACCCTCATTTGATTGGAAAAGAAACTTGAAAACCATGTAGGAAGAAAAGAGGATGAAAAAATGGCTAATAAGAAAGTTGTTAGTTCTAGTGCTTCCATAAAAATGAACGAAGAAAACCAAATGAAAATAAAAATTTCAAATGTAGAAGACGAAGAAAGTTATGTTTTAAAAAGAACAAAAAATCTCAATGCAACTGAAAAGAAGATAAGAAATAAATTACGTGTTCACAAACTAAATCGCATACCATAATCCCCCTTCAATTTCCAATACTTCTGACTCAATAAAAGGAAACAACCGAAAAAGGAACCTTAGAGTGGAAAAATTGTGTTTGATTTAAAAGACTGTATAATAATAAGGGGAAGCTAAAAGGAAGAAACTGATGACCTAATAAAAGAGTTTTAGGAAACTAATCACCATAATGAAATGAAAAGAAAAAGTGATTTTTAGGGAATACTGCACAGAAAGCGGTCTAAAACATTAGAATTAGGACAGTAAAACAATGATAATGTAAATAAAGTTTGTCAAATCTCTTCAAAATATGATAAATTTTCATAACCAATAATATTTATAACCAAATCATTCACAAAAAGTTAATTTACTTAGAATTTTTCACTAGCTCTTTGTGTAAGATCCTGTTTTACTAATTTTACGACATGGTTGACTTGAGTTATGCATATCTTTTATGTTTTTATCTTTATTTTTTAAATGATTTGGGCACCGCTTTTAACTGTTAGTAATGTGTGTGGTCTAGAAGTTATATGACGCTGAAATCAAACAACCCCAAGCATCTCACTTGTTTCAAAACGACTCCAAATACGCTAATAGCTTACAAAACTACATTATTATAAAATAGGCCACTTGCTACCGTAACACTTAACATATCGGTGGTGTCAGGCGAGAGTGTAATCGAGAAAAAGGAAAATGATTAAACAAATAAAAGATAACAATATTACATCATGAGCCAATTTATTATATCATTAAGTTACATTGTTTTCAAGATATGTACTATATTTCTTATTCTTGTGCCTATAATGGTTGTTGTTCTAATAGAGAAGCTTGCTGTTAATTTTTATGATACTTTTGGGCAATCACTTACTTGTGTCCCTCTAACTAATTAGATCATTAACTAAACATATTGGGGCCTTGTCTTGCTTGTCATACAAAGTTGTGTTTGACTCTACTAATCAGGCAGTCATTACTTCAAAACTATGAAATTATTAAGAGTTGAACTATCAGATGTTAACATATTCACTATTTTAGGGAATAAGATTTCACAATAAAAATTTGGAGGAACAAAATCAAAGAATTGGAAAATTTGAGGGACAAAAAGTGTAATTAAGCCAAAAAAGTGTTTTCAAAATAATCCATTTTTATTAAAATGCTCTTGATATATAGTAAAAATAAAAACAACATTTGAATTTATTGCAATAACATAGTTTTAAAGACATGATAGTAAAAAAGTAAATAGTTTTCATATAAACTTAAGACTATAACATAATCTTTTTATTATTTTCAAAGTAAGTCAACCACAAATTTGAAAAAAACATAATTTATTATATTTTCATAACCTCAGTGCCTCTTTAAACTTTGTAACTATGTCTTTAATCATTTGTGGACCCTTGATGCTAGTCCCATAAGCTAACTCATCTAAACTTTTCCTTTTCGACAAAAAGTAATGTATACATCCAATCTAGTAACCCCTTCCAACCAAAAAGATATTTATATAATTAGTAAACCCCTGTTTTTAAATCTTATCTTATACCTTTATGAGTTTCTTTTTATGTCATTATAATATAATGCTTTTACAATAACATTGATGATAGTTTATGTTATAATTTAATCCACTCATTTCATATGATTTAGAATATTGTTCATTATTTTTGTAATCTATCGTTTTCCAATCTAATATAATCAAATTCTATTTTTTTTAATGTTGATGAACTTTTTAAAAAGCATCGTTTCAAAGTTATTATCAATTTCATAATATGGCAATCTCAGTGGTTTATATTTTTCTATTATATATTTATTTTTGATTAACAATGTCTTGTTTGTTCTTCATTATCTTTAAATATTTTTTATATAATATCATTATAATTAATAATCTTTCAAAACATATTGTTATACCATATAAAGATACAATAGAATCATATAAATATTTGAAAGTTGCAGCTAGTTTTTGTTATTCTTGATCAAAATTAATGTGATATTTATTTATTATTGACATGTTATTTGATTAATGTTACTCTTATCTTTGCTTCATAAAGATTATCCATTTAAGTTTAACAAATTCTTATCAAGATGGTGGAGTTGTTTTGTTGCCAAAAATATTTTTACTATGTATAGCAGCAAACTGTGTATCTATTAAAAAAAAAACTTCGTAGAGTCCTGTAAATTTGATGATAAAAAAAGGTTTCCGCAGCCGGGATTCGAACTCGGAATTCATCATCAGAATTTACCTGGTGTGCTACTGCATACATTTGGATATAGATTGCTGGATAAATGTTATATATAAACGACATCTCTGATCCCGTCCTTTGCTACTTTCTGATCTCTCTTATCGGCTTTACGTTACATATCTACTAGTTTAATAAAATGTCACCACAAACCATTATTTTTTATTTACATGAAATTTCTTCTACATATTTGTATATAAAAGACAATACTAGTTGCCTTTGTCTGACCTTACTTTCGATCCTATTTTTTTACTTCGTATTATCATTTTTTTTTCTTCCTAATGAAGACAAAAAGACAACTAATGGTAGGAAGCAAAACACACCCTCATTTGATTGGAAAAGAAACTTGAAAACCATGTAGGAAGAAAAGAGGATGAAAAAATGGCTAATAAGAAAGTTTTTAGTTCTAGTGCTTACATAAAAATGAACGAAGAAAACCCAATGAAAATAAAAATTTCCAATGTAGAAGACGAAGAAAGTTATGTTTTAAAAAGAACAAAAAATCTCAATGCAACTGAAAAGAAGATAAGAAATAAATTACGTGTTCACAAACTAAATCGCATACCATAATCCCCCTTCAATTTCCAATACTTCTGACTCAATAAAAGGAAACAACCGAAAAAGGAACCTTAGAGTGGAAAAATTGTGTTTGATTTAAAAGACTGTATAATAATAAGGGGAAGCTAAAAGGAAGAAACTGATGACCTAATAAAAGAGTTTTAGGAAACTAATCACCATAATGAAATGAAAAGAAAAAGTGATTTTTAGGGAATACTGCACAGAAAGCGGTCTAAAACATTAGAATTAGGACAGTAAAACAATGATAATGTAAATAAAGTTTGTCAAATCTCTTCAAAATATGATAAATTTTCATAACCAATAATATTTATAACCAAATCATTCACAAAAAGTTAATTTACTTAGAATTTTTCACTAGCTCTTTGTGTAAGATCCTGTTTTACTAATTTTACGACATGGTTGACTTGAGTTATGCATGTCTTTTATGTTTTTATCTTTATTTTTTAAATGATTTGGGCACCGCTTTTAACTGTTAGTAATGTGTGTGGTCTAGAAGTTATATGACGCTGAAATCAAACAACCCCAAGCATCTCACTTGTTTCAAAACGACTCCAAATACGCTAATAGCTTACAAAACTACATTATTATAAAATAGGCCACTTGCTACCGTAACACTTAACATATCGGTGGTGTCAGGCGAGAGTGTAATCGAGAAAAAGGAAAATGATTAAACAAATAAAAGATAACAATATTACATCATGAGCCAATTTATTATATCATTAAGTTACATTGTTTTCAAGATATGTACTATATTTCTTATTCTTGTGCCTATAATGGTTGTTGTTCTAATAGAGAAGCTTGCTGTTAATTTTTATGATACTTTTGGGCAATCACTTACTTGTGTCCCTCTAACTAATTAGATCATTAACTAAACATATTGGGGCCTTGTCTTGCTTGTCATACAAAGTTGTGTTTGACTCTACTAATCAGGCAGTCATTACTTCAAAACTATGAAATTATTAAGAGTTGAACTATCAGATGTTAACATATTCACTATTTTAGGGAATAAGATTTCACAATAAAAATTTGGAGGAACAAAATCAAAGAATTGGAAAATTTGAGGGACAAAAAGTGTAATTAAGCCAAAAAAGTGTTTTCAAAATAATCCATTTTTATTAAAATGCTCTTGATATATAGTAAAAATAAAAACAACATTTGAATTTATTGCAATAACATAGTTTTAAAGACATGATAGTAAAAAAGTAAATAGTTTTCATATAAACTTAAGACTATAACATAATCTTTTTATTATTTTCAAAGTAAGTCAACCACAAATTTGAAAAAAACATAATTTATTATATTTTCATAACCTCAGTGCCTCTTTAAACTTTGTAACTATGTCTTTAATCATTTGTGGACCCTTGATGCTAGTCCCATAAGCTAACTCATCTAAACTTTTCCTTTTCGACAAAAAGTAATGTATACATCCAATCTAGTAACCCCTTCCAACCAAAAAGATATTTATATAATTAGTAAACCCCTGTTTTTAAATCTTATCTTATACCTTTATGAGTTTCTTTTTATGTCATTATAATATAATGCTTTTACAATAACATTGATGATAGTTTATGTTATAATTTAATCCACTCATTTCATATGATTTAGAATATTGTTCATTATTTTTGTAATCTATCGTTTTCCAATCTAATATAATCAAATTCTATTTTTTTTAATGTTGATGAACTTTTTAAAAAGCATCGTTTCAAAGTTATTATCAATTTCATAATATGGCAATCTCAGTGGTTTATATTTTTCTATTATATATTTATTTTTGATTAACAATGTCTTGTTTGTTCTTCATTATCTTTAAATATTTTTTATATAATATCATTATAATTAATAATCTTTCAAAACATATTGTTATACCATATAAAGATACAATAGAATCATATAAATATTTGAAAGTTGCAGCTAGTTTTTGTTATTCTTGATCAAAATTAATGTGATATTTATTTATTATTGACATGTTATTTGATTAATGTTACTCTTATCTTTGCTTCATAAAGATTATCCATTTAAGTTTAACAAATTCTTATCAAGATGGTGGAGTTGTTTTGTTGCCAAAAATATTTTTACTATGTATAGCAGCAAACTGTGTATCTATTAAAAAAAAAACTTCGTAGAGTCCTGTAAATTTGATGATAAAAAAAGGTTTCCGCAGCCGGGATTCGAACTCGGAATTCATCATCAGAATTTACCTGGTGTGCTACTGCATACATTTGGATATAGATTGCTGGATAAATGTTATATATAAACGACATCTCTGATCCCGTCCTTTGCTACTTTCTGATCTCTCTTATCGGCTTTACGTTACATATCTACTAGTTTAATAAAATGTCACCACAAACCATTATTTTTTATTTACATGAAATTTCTTCTACATATTTGTATATAAAAGACAATACTAGTTGCCTTTGTCTGACCTTACTTTCGATCCTATTTTTTTACTTCGTATTATCATTTTTTTTTCTTCCTAATGAAGACAAAAAGACAACTAATGGTAGGAAGCAAAACACACCCTCATTTGATTGGAAAAGAAACTTGAAAACCATGTAGGAAGAAAAGAGGATGAAAAAATGGCTAATAAGAAAGTTTTTAGTTCTAGTGCTTACATAAAAATGAACGAAGAAAACCCAATGAAAATAAAAATTTCCAATGTAGAAGACGAAGAAAGTTATGTTTTAAAAAGAACAAAAAATCTCAATGCAACTGAAAAGAAGATAAGAAATAAATTACGTGTTCACAAACTAAATCGCATACCATAATCCCCCTTCAATTTCCAATACTTCTGACTCAATAAAAGGAAACAACCGAAAAAGGAACCTTAGAGTGGAAAAATTGTGTTTGATTTAAAAGACTGTATAATAATAAGGGGAAGCTAAAAGGAAGAAACTGATGACCTAATAAAAGAGTTTTAGGAAACTAATCACCATAATGAAATGAAAAGAAAAAGTGATTTTTAGGGAATACTGCACAGAAAACGGTCTAAAACATTAGAATTAGGACAGTAAAACAATGATAATGAAAATAAAGTTTGTCAAGTCTCTTCAAAATATGATAAATTTTCATAACCAATAATATTTATAACCAAATCATTCCCATAAAATTAATTTACTTAGAATTTTTCACTAGTTCTTTGTGTAAGATCCTATTTTACTAATTTTATGACATGGTTGACTTGTGCTATGCATGTCTTTTGTGTTTTTATCTTCTTTAAATGATTTCGGCATAGCTTTTAACTGTTAGTCATGTGTGTGGTTGAGAAGTCATATGACACCGAAATCAAACAACCCCAAGCATCTCAATAGTGTCAAAACGACTCCAAATACGCTAATAGCTTACAAAACTACATTATTATAAAATAGGCCACTTGCTACCGTAACACTTAATATATCGGTGGTGTCGGGCGAGAGTGTAATCGAGAAAAAGGAAAATGATTAAACAAATAAAGGATAACAATATTACATCATGAGCCAATTTATTATATCATTAAGTTACATTGTTTTCAAGATATGTACTATATTTCTTATTCTTGTGCCTATAATGGTTGTTGTTCTAATAGAGAAGCTTGCTGTTAATTTTTATGATACTTTTGGGCAATCTCTTACTTGTGCCCCTCCAACTAATTAGATCATTAACTAAACATATTGGGGCCTTGTCTTGCTTGTCATATAAAGTTGTGGTTGACTCTACTAATCAGGCAGTCATTACTTCAAAACTATGAAATTATTAAGAGTTGAACTACCAAATGTTAACAGATTCACTATTTAAGGAATAAGATTTCACAATTAAAATTTGGAGGAACAAAATCAAAGAATTGGCAAATTTGAGGGACAAAAAGTGTAATTAAGCCAAAAAAGTGTTTTCAAAATAATCTATTTTTATTAAAATGCTCTTGATATATAGTAAAAATCAAAACAACATTTGAATTTATTGCAATAACATAGTTTTAAAGACATGATAGTAAAAAAGTAAATAGTTTTCATATAAACTTAATACTATAACATAATGTTTTTATTATTTTCAAAGTAAGTCAACCACAAATTTGAAAAAAAAATAATTTATTATATTTGTATAACCTCAGTGCCTCTTTAAACTTTGTAACTATGTCTTTAATTGTTTGTGGACCCTTGATGCTAGTCCCATGAGCTAACTCATCTAAACTTTTCCATTTCAACAAAAAGTAATGTATGCATCCAATCTAGTAACCCCTTCCATCCGAAAAGATATTTATATAATTATGAAACCCCTCTTTTTAAATCTTATCTTATACCTTTATGAGTTTCTTTTTATGTCATTACAAGATTATGCTTTTATAGTAACATTTAAGATAGTTTATGTTATAATTTAATCCACTCATTTCATATTATTTACAATATTGTTCATTATTTTTGTAATCTTTTGTTTGCCAATCAAATATAATCAATTTTATTTTTTATTGTTGATGAACTTTTTAAAAAACATCGTTTCAATGTTATTATCAATTTCATAACATGGGAATCTCAGTGGTTTATATTATTCTATTATATATTTATTTTAGTTTAACAATGTCTTGTTTGTTCTTCATCATCTTTAAATACTTTTTATATAATATCATTATAATTAATAATCTTTCAAAACATATTTTTATATCATATAAAGATACAATAGAATCATATAAATATTTGAAAGTTCTATGCTAGTTTTTGTTATTCTTGATCAAAATTAATGTCATATTTATTTATTATTGAAATGTTATTTGATTAATGTTACTCTTATCCTTGCTTCATAAAGATTATCTAATTAAGTTGAACAAATTCTTATCAAGATGGTGGAGTTGATCTCTTGCCGAAAATATTTTTACTATGTATAACAGCAAATTGTGTATTTATTAAAAAAAACTTCGTAGAGCCCTGTAAATTTGATGATAAAAAAGGTTTCCGCAGCCGGGATTCGAACTCAGAATTCATCATCAGAATTTACCTAGTGTGCTACTGCAGACATTTGGATATAGATTGCTAGATAAATGTTATATATAAACGACATCTCTGATCCCGTCCTTTACTACTTGCTGATCTCTCTTATCGGTTTTACGTTACATATCTACTAGTTTAATAAAATGTCACCGTAAACCATTATTTTTTATTTACTTAAAATTTCTTCTACATATTTGTATATATAAGACAATACTAGTCGCCTTTGTCTGACCTTACTTTCCATCCTATTTTTTTACTTTGTATCATTTTCGTTTTCCATTCTAATAATGACAAAGAGATAACTAATGGTAGGAAGCAAAACACACCCTCATTTGATAGGAAAAGAAACTTGAAAACCATGTAGGAAAAAAGAGGATGAAAAAATGGCTAATAAGAAAGTTTTTAACTCTAGTGCTTCCATAAAAATGAACACAGAAAACCCAATGAAAATAAAAATTTCAAATGTAGAAGACGAAGAAAGTTATGTTTTAAAAAAAACAAAAAATATCAATGCTATTGAAAAGAAGATAAGAAATAAATTTTGTGTTCACAAACTAAATTGCATACCATTATCCCCCTTCAATTTCCAATACTTCTGACTCAATAAAATGAAAGAATCGAAAAAGGAAATTTAGAGTGTAAAAATTGCGTTTGATTTAAAAGAATGTATAAAAATTAGGGGAAGCTAAAAAGAAGAAATTGATGACTAAATAAAAGAGTATTAGGAAACTAATCACCATAATAAAATGAAAAGAAAAAGTGATTTATTAGGGAATACTACATAGAAAATGGTCTGAAACATTAGAATTAGGACAGTAAAATAATGATAATGTAAAAAAAGTTTGTCAAGTCTCCTTAAAATATGATAAATTTTCATAACCAATCATATTTATACCAAATCATTCACATAAAATTAATTTACTTAGAATTTTTCACTAGTTCTTTGTGTAAGATCCTATTTTACTAACTTTATGACATGGTTGACTGCTGCTATGCATATCTTTTGTGTTTTTATCTTTATTTTTTAAGTGATTTAGGCACTGCTTTTAACTGTTAGTAATGTGGTGGTCCAGAAGTCATATGACACTGAAATCAAACAACCCCAAGCATCTCAATTGTTTCAAAACGACTCCAAATACGCTACTAGCTTACAAAACTACATTATTATAAAATGGGCCACTTGCTATCGTAACACTTAACATATCGATGGTGTCAGGCGAGAGTGTAACTGAGAAAAGGGCAAATGATTAAACAAATAAAAGATAATAATATTACATCATGAGCTAATTTATTATATCATTAAACCCCATGGTTTTCAAGAACTGTGCTATATTTCTTATTCTCGTGCCTATAATGGTTGTTGTTCTAATAGAGAAGCTTGCTGTTAATTTTTATGATACTTTTAGGCAATCTCTTACTTGTGTCCCTCCAACTAATTAGATCATTAACTAAACATATTGGGGCCTTGTCTTGCTTGTCATACAATGTTGTGCTTGACTCTACTAATCAGGCAGTCATTACTTCAAAACTATGAAATTATTAAGAGTTGAACTACCAAATGTTAACAGATTCACTATTTTACGAAATAAGATTTCACAATTAAAATTTGGAGGAACAAAATTGAAGAATTGGCAAATTTGAGGGACAAAAAGTGTAATTAAGCCAAAAAAGTGTTTTCAAAATAATCTATTTTTATTAAAATGCTCCTGATATATAGTAAAAATCAAAACAACATTTGAATTTATTGGAATAACATAATTTTCAAGACATGATAGTAAAAAAGTAAACAGTTTTTATATAAACTTAAGACTATAACCTAATATTTTTATTATTTTCAAAGTAAGTCAACCACAAATTTTAAAAAAAAAATTTATTATATTTTCATAACCTCAGTGCCTCTTTAAACTTTGTAACTACGTCTTTAATCGTTTCTGGACCCTTGATGCTAGTCCCATGAGCTAACTCATCTAAACTTTTCCATTTCAACAAAAAGTAATGTATGCTTCCAATCTAGTAACCCCTTCCATCCGAAAAGATATTTATATAATTAGTAAACCCCTCTTTTTAAATCTTATCTTATACCTTTATGAGTTTCTTTTTATGTCATTACAATATTATGCTTTTTACAGTGACATTTAAGATAGTTTATGTTATAATTTAATACTCTTATTTCATATGATTTACAATATTGTTCATTATTTTTGTAATCTTTTGTTTACCAATCTAATATAATCAATTTCTATATTTTTATTGTTGATGAACTTTTTAAAAAGCATTGTTTCAATGTTATTATCAATTTCATAACACGGCAATCTCAGTGGTTTATATTATTCTATTATATATTTATTTTAATTTAACAATGTCTTGTTTGTTCTTCATACAATAGAATCATATAAATATTTGAAAGTTCTATGCTAGTTTTTGTTATTCTTGATCAAAATTAATGTCATATTTATTTACTATTGAAATGTTATTTGATTAATGTTACTCTTATCCTTGCTTCATAAAGATTATCCAAATAAGTTTAAATATTTCTTATCAAGATGGTGGAGTTGATCTGTTTCCAAAAATATTTTTACTATGTATAGTAGCAAACTGTGTATCTATTAAAAAAACCTCGTAGAGCCCTGTAAATTTGATGATAAAAAAGGTTTCCGCAGCCGGGATTCGAACCCAGAATTCATCATCAGAATTTACCTACTGTGCTACTGCAGACATTTGGATATACATTGCTGGATAAATGTTATATATAAACGACATATCTGATCCCGTCCTTTGCTACTTTCTGATCTCTCTTATCGACTTTACGTTACATATCTACTAGTTTAATAAAATGTCACCATAAACCATTATTTTTTATTTACATCAAATTTCTTCTACATATTTGTATATATAAGACAATACTGGTTGCCTTTGTCTGACCTTACTTTCTATCCTATTTTTTTACTTTGTATCATTTTTGTTTTCCTTTCTAATGAAGTCAAAAAGACAACTAAAGGTAGGAAGCAAAACAGACTCTCATTTGATAGGAAAAGAAACTTGAAAACCATGTAGGAAGAAAAGAGTATGAAAAAATGGCTAATAAGAAAGTTTTTAACTCTGGTGCTTCCATAAAAATGAACGAAGAAAACCCAATGAAAATAAAAATTTCAAATGTAGAAGACGAAGAAATTTATGTTTTAAAAAAACAAAAAATCTTAATGCAGCTGAAAAGAAGATAAGAAATAACTTACATGTTCACAAACTAAATCGCATACCATTATCCCCCTTCAATTTCCAATACTTCTAACTCAATAAAAGGAAACAACCGAAAAAGGAAACTTAGAGTGGAAAAATTGTGTTTGATTTAAAAGAATGTTTAAACATAAGAGGAAGCTAAAAGGAAGAAACTGATGACCTAATAAAAGAGTATTAGGAAACTAATCACCATAATGAAATGAAAAGAGAAAGTGATTTATTAGGGAATACTGCATAGAAAACGGTCTAAAACATTAGAATTAGGACAGTAAAACAATGATAATGAAAATAAAGTTTGTCAAGTCTCTTCAAAATATGATAAATTTTCATAACCAATAATATTTATCACCAAATTATTCACATAAAATTAATTTACTTAGAATTTTTCACTAGTTCTTTGTGTAAGATCCTATTTTACTAATTTTACGACATGGTTGACTTGCGCTATGCATGTCTTTTGTGTTTTTATCTTCTTTAAATGATTTTGGCATAGCTTTTAACTATTAGTCATGTATGTGGACCAGAAGTCATATGACACCGAAATCAAACAACCCCAAGCATCTCAATAGTGTCAAAACGACTCTAAATACGCTAATAGCTTACAAAACTACATTATTATAAAATGGGCCACATGCTACCGTAACACTTAAAATATCAGTGGTGTCGGGCGAGAGTGTAACCGAGAAAAGGGAAAATGATTAAACAAATAAAAGATAACAATATTACATCATGAGCCAATTTATTTTATCATTAAGTTACATTGTTTTCAAGATATGTACTATATTTCTTATTCTCGTGCCTATAATGGTTGTTGTTCTAATAGAGAAGCTTGCTGTTAATTTTTATGATACTTTTGGGCAATCTCTTATTTGTGTCCCTCCAACTAATTAGATCATTAACTAAACATATTGGGGCTTGTCTTGCTTGTCATACAAAGTTATGGTTGACTATACTAATCAGGCAGTCATTAATTCAAAACTATGAAATTATTAAGAGTTGAACTACCAAATGTTAATAGATTCACTATTTTAGGGAATAAGATTTCACAATTAAAATTTGGAGGAACAAAATCAAAGAATTTACAAATTTGAGGGACAAAAAGTTTAATTAAGCCAAAAAACTGTTTTCAAAATAATCTATTTTTATTAAATTGCTCTTGATATATAGTAAAAATAAAAATAACATTTGAATTTATTGCAATAACATAGTTTTAAAGACATGATAGTTAAAAAGTAAACAGTTTTCAACTAAGCTTAAGACAATAACATAATCTTTTTATTATTTTCAAAGTAAGCAACCACAAATTTGAAAAAAAAATAATTTATTATATTTTCATAACCTCAGTGCCTCTTTAAACTTTGTAACTATGTGTTTAATCGTTTGTGGACCCTTGATGCTAGTCCCATGAGCTAACTCATCTAAACTTTTCCATTTCAACAAAAAGTAATGTATACATCCAATCTAGTAACCCCTTCCATCCGAAAAGATATTTATATAATCAGTAAACCCCTCTATTTAAATCTTATCTTATGCCTTTATGAGTTTCGTTTTATGTCATTACAATATTATGCTTTTACAGTAACATTTAAGATAGTTTATGTTATAATTTAATCCACTCATTTCATATGATTTACAATATTGTTCATTATTTTTGTAATCTTTTGTTTGCCAATCTAATGTAATCAATTTCTATTTTTTATTGTGGATGAACTTTTTAAAGAGCATCGTTTCAATCAATTTCATAACATGGCAATCTCAGTGGTTTATATTATTCTATTATATATTTATTTTAGTTTAACAATGTCTTGTTTGTTCTTCATCATCTTTAAATATTTTTTATATAATATCATTATAATTAATAATCTTTCAAAACATATTGTTATACCATATAAAGATACAACAGAATCATATAAATATTTGAAAGTTCTATGCTAGTTTTTGTTATTCTTGATCAAAATTAATGTCATATTTATTTATTATTGAAATGTTATTTGATTAATGTTACTTTTATCCTTGCTTCATAAAGATTATCCAATTAAGTTTAACAAATTCTTATCAAGATGGTGGAGTTAATTTGTTGCCAAAAATATTTTTACTATGTATAGTAGCAAACTGTGTATCTATTAAAAAAAACTTCGTACAGCCCTGTAAATTTGATGATAAAAAAGGTTTCCGCAGCCGGGATTCGAACTCGGAATTCATCATCAGAATTTACCTGGTGTGCTACTGCGGACATTTGGATATAGATTGCTGGATAAATGTTATATATAAACGACATCTTTGATCCCGTCCTTTGCTACTTTCTGATCTCTCTTATCGGCTTTACGTTACATATCTACTAGTTTAATAAAATGTCACCATAAACCATTATTTTTTATTTACATGAAATTTCTTCTACATATTTGTATATATAAGACAATACTAGTTCCCTTTGTCTGACCTTACTTTCCATCCTATTTTTTTACTTTGTATGATTTTTGTTTTCCTTTCTAATGAAGACAAAAAGACAACTAATGGTAGGAAGCAAAACACACCCTCATTTGATAGGAAAAGAAACTTGAAAACCATGTAGGAAGAAAAGAGGATGAAAAAATGGCTAATAAGAAAGTTTTTAACTCTAGTGCTTCCATAAAAATGAACGAAGGAAACCTATTAAAAATAAAAATTTCAAATATAGAAGATGAAGAAAAGTATGTTTAAAAAAAAAAACAAAAAATCTCAATGCAACTGAAAAGAAGATAAGAAATAAATTACGTGTTCACAAACTAAATCACATACCATTATCCCCCTTCAATTTCCAATACTTCAGACTCAATAAAAGGAAACAACCGAAAAAGGATACTTAGAGTGGAAAAGTTGTGTTTGATTTAAAAGAATGTATAAAAATAAGGGGAAGCTAAAAGGAAGAAACTGATGACCAAATAAAACATTATTAGGAAACTAATCACCATAATGAAATGAAAAGAGAAAGTGATTTATTAGGGAATACTGCATAGAAAGCGGTCTAAAACATTAGAATTAGGACAGTAAAACAATGATAATGTAAATAAAGTTTGTCAAATCTCTTCAAAATATGATAAATTTTCATAACCAATAATATTTATAACCAAATCATTCACATAAAATTAATTTACTTAGAATTTTTCACTAGTTCTTTGTGTAAGATCCTGTTTTACTAATTTTACGACATGGTTGACTTGAGTTATGCATATCTTTTATGTTTTTATCTTTATTTTTTAAATGATTTGGGCACCGCTTTTAACTGTTAGTAATGTGTGTGGTCTAGAAGTCATATGACGCTGAAATCAAACAACCCCAAGCATCTCACTTGTTTCAAAACGACTCCAAATACGCTAATAGCTTACAAAACTACATTATTATAAAATAGGCCACTTGCTACCGTAACACTTAACATATCGGTGGTGTCGGGCGGGAGTGTAATCGAGAAAAAGGAAAATGATTAAACAAATAAAAGATAACAATATTACATCATGAGCCAATTTATTATATCATTAAGTTACATTGTTTTCAAGATATGTACTATATTTCTTATTCTTGTGCCTATAATGGTTGTTGTTCTAATAGAGAAGCTTGCTGTTAATTTTTATGATACTTTTGGGCAATCACTTACCTGTGTCCCTCCAACTAATTAGATCATTAACTAAACATATTGGGGCCTTGTCTTGCTTGTCATACAAAGTTGTGTTTGACTCTACTAATCAGGCAGTCATTACTTCAAAACTATGAAATTATTAAGAGTTGAACTATCAGATGTTAACATATTCACTATTTTAGGGAATAAGATTTCACAATAAAAATTTGGAGGAACAAAATCAAAGAATTGGAAAATTTGAGGGACAAAAAGTGTAATTAAGCCAAAAAAGTGTTTTCAAAATAATCCATTTTTATTAAAATGCTCTTGATATATAGTAAAAATAAAAACAACATTTGAATTTATTGCAATAACATAGTTTTAAAGACATGATAGTAAAAAAGTAAATAGTTTTCATATAAGCTTAAGACTATAACATAATCTTTTTATTATTTTCAAAGTAAGTCAACCACAAATTTGAAAAAAACATAATTTATTATATTTTTATAACCTCAGTGCCTCTTTAAACTTTGTAACTATGTCTTTAATCATTTGTGGACCCTTGATGCTAGTCCCATAAGCTAACTCATCTAAACTTTTCCTTTTCGACAAAAAGTAATGTATACATCCAATCTAGTAACCCCTTCCAACCAAAAAGATATTTATATAATTAGTAAACCCCTGTTTTTAAATCTTATCTTATACCTTTATGAGTTTCTTTTTATGTCATTATAATATAATGCTTTTACAATAACATTGATGATAGTTTATGTTATAATTTAATCCACTCATTTCATATGATTTAGAATATTGTTCATTATTTTTGTAATCTATCGTTTTCCAATCTAATATAATCAAATTTTATTTTTCTTAATGTTGATGAACTTTTTAAAAAGCATCGTTTCAATGTTATTATCAATTTCATAATATGGCAATCTCAGTGGTTTATATTTTTCTATTATATATTTATTTTTGATTAACAATGTCTTGTTTGTTCTTCATCATCTTTAAATATTTTTTATATAATATCATTATAATTAATAATCTTTCAAAACATATTGTTATACCATATAAAGATACAATAGAATCATATAAATATTTGAAAGTTGCAGCTAGTTTTTGTTAATCTTGATCAAAATTAATGTCATATTTATTTATTATTGACATGTTATTTGATTAATGTTACTCTTATCTTTGCTTCATAAAGATTATCCATTTAAGTTTAACAAATTCTTATCAAGATGGTGGAGTTGTTTTGTTGCCAAAAATATTTTTACTATGTATAGCAGCAAACTGTGTATCTATTAAAAAAAAAACTTCGTAGAGTCCTGTAAATTTGATGATAAAAAAAGGTTTCCGCAGCCGGGATTCGAACTCGGAATTCATCATCAGAATTTACCTGGTGTGCTACTGCGGACATTTGAATATAGATTGATGGATAAATGTTATATATAAACGACATCTCTGATCCCGTCCTTTGCTACTTTCTGATCTCTCTTGTCGGCTTTACGTTACATATCTACTAGTTTAATAAAATGTCACCACAAACCATTATTTTTTATTTACATGAAATTTCTTCTACATATTTGTATATAAAAGACAATACTAGTTGCCTTTGTCTGACCTTACTTTCGATCCTATTTTTTTACTTCGTATTATCATTTTTTTTCTTTCTAATGAAGACAAAAAGACAACTAATGGTAGGAAGCAAAACACACCCTCATTTGATTGGAAAAGAAACTTGAAAACCATGTAGGAAGAAAAGAGGATGAAAAAATGGCTAATAAGAAAGTTTTTAGTTCTAGTGCTTACATAAAATTGAACGAAGAAAACCCAATGAAAATAAAAATTTCAAATGTAGAAGACGAAGAAAGTTATGTTTTAAAAAGAACAAAAAATCTCAATGCAACTGAAAAGAAGATAAGAAATAAATTACGTGTTCACAAACTAAATCGCATACCATAATCCCCCTTCAATTTCCAATACTTCTGACTCAATAAAAGGAAACAACCGAAAAAGGAACCTTAGAGTGGAAAAATTGTGTTTGATTTAAAAGACTGTATAATAATAAGGGGAAGCTAAAAGGAAGAAACTGATGACCTAATAAAAGAGTTTTAGGAAACTAATCACCATAATGAAATGAAAATAAAAAGTGATTTTTAGGGAATACTGCACAGAAAACGGTCTAAAACATTAGAATTAGGACAGTAAAACAATGATAATGAAAATAAAGTTTGTCAAGTCTCTTCAAAATATGATAAATTTTCATAACCAATAATATTTATAACGAAATCATTCCCATAAAATTAATTTACTTAGAATTTTTCACTAGTTCTTTGTGTAAGATCCTATTTTACTAATTTTATGACATGGTTGACTTGTGCTATGCATATCTTTTGTGTTTTTATCTTCTTTAAATGATTTTGGCATAGCTTTTAACTGTTAGTCATGTGTGTGGTTGAGAAGTCATATGACACAAATCAAACAACCCCAAGCATCTCAATAGTGTCAAAACGACTCCAAATACGCTAATAGCTTACAAAACTACATTATTATAAAATAGGCCACTTGCTACCATAACACTTAACATATCGGTGGTGTCGGGCGAGAGTGTAATCTAGAAAAAGGAAAATGATTAAACAAATAAAAGATAACAATATTACATCATGAGCCAATTTATTATATCATTAAGTTACATTGTTTTCAAGATATGTACTATATTTCTTATTCTTGTGCCTATAATGGTTGTTGTTCTAATAGAGAAGCTTGCTGTTAATTTTTATGATAATTTTGGGCAATCACTTACTTGTGCCCCTCCAACTAATTAGATCATTAACTAAACATATTGGGGACTTGTCTTGCTTGTCATACAAAGTTGTGGTTGACTCTACTAATCAGGCAGTCATTACTTCAAAACTATGAAATTATTAAGAGTTGAACTACCAAATGTTAACAGATTCACTATTTAAGGAATAAGATTTCACAATTAAAATTTGGAGGAACAAAATCAAAGAATTGGCAAATTTGGGGGACAAAAAGTGTAATTAAGCCAAAAAAGTGTTTTCAAAATAATCTATTTTTATTAAAATGCTCTTGATATATAGTAAAAATCAAAACAACATTTGAATTTATTGCAATAACATAGTTTTAAAGACATGATAGTAAAAAAGTAAATAGTTTTCATATAAACTTAATACTATAACATAATGTTTTTATTACTTTCAAAGTAAGTCCACCACAAATTTGAAAAAAAAATAATTTATTATATTTGCATAACCTCAGTGCCTCTTTAAACTTTGTAACTATGTCTTTAATTGTTTATGGACCCTTGATGCTAGTCCCATGAGCTAACTCATCTAAACTTTTCCATTTCAACAAAAAGTAATGTATGCATCCAATCTAGTAACCCCTTCCATCCGAAAAGATATTTATATAATTATGAAACCCCTCTTTTTAAATCTTATCTTATACCTTTATGAGTTTCTTTTTATGTCATTACAAGATTATGCTTTTATAGTAACATTTAAGATAGTTTATGTTATAATTTAATCCACTCATTTCATATGATTTACAATATTGTTCATTATTTTTGTAATCTTTTGTTTGCCAATCAAATATAATCAATTTTATTTTTTATTGTTGATGAACTTTTTAAAAAACATCGTTTCAATGTTATTATCAATTTCATAACATGGGAATCTCAGTGGTTTATATTATTCTATTATATATTTATTTTAGTTTAACAATGTCTTGTTTGTTCTTCATCATCTTTAAATACTTTTTATATAATATCATTATAATTAATAATCTTTCTAAACATATTTTTATATCATATAAAGATACAATAGAATCATATAAATATTTGAAAGTTCTATGCTAGTTTTTGTTATTCTTGATCAAAATTAATGTCATATTTATTTATTATTGAAATGTTATTTGATTAATGTTACTCTTATCCTTGCTTCATAAAGATTATCTAATTAAGTTTAACAAATTCTTATCAAGATGGTGGAGTTGATCTCTTGCCGAAAATATTTTTACTATGTATAACAGCAAATTGTGTATTTATTAAAAAAACTTCGTAGAGCCCTGTAAATTTAATGATAAAAAAGGTTTCCGCAGCCGGGATTCGAACTCGGAATTCATCATCAGAATTTACCTAGTGTGCTACTGCAGACATTTGGATATAGATTGCTGGATAAATGTTATATATAAACGACATCTCTGATCCCGTCCTTTACTACTTGCTGATCTCTCTTATCGGTTTTACGTTACATATCTACTAGTTTAATAAAATGTCACCGTAAACCATTATTTTTTATTTACTTGAAATTTCTTCTACATATTTGTATATATAAGACAATACTAGTCGCCTTTGTCTGACCTTACTTTCCATCCTATTTTTTTACTTTGTATCATTTTCGTTTTCCATTCTAATAATGACAAAAAGATAACTAATGGTAGGAAGCAAAACACACCCTCATTTGATAGGAAAAGAAACTTGAAAACCATGTAGGAAAAAAGAGGATGAAAAAATGGCTAATAAGAAAGTTTTTAACTCTAGTGCTTCCATAAAAATGAACACAGAAAACCCAATGAAAATAAAAATTTCAAATGTAGAAGACGAAGAAAGTTATGTTTTAAAAAAAACAAAAAATCTCAATGCTATTGAAAAGAAGATAAGAAATAAATTTTGTGTTCACAAACTAAATTGCATACCATTATCCCCCTTCAATTTCCAATACTTCTGACTCAATAAAATGAAAGAATCGAAAAAGGGAATTTAGAGTGTAAAAATTGCGTTTGATTTAAAAGAATGTATAAAAATTAGGGGAAGCTAAAAAGAAGAAATTGATGACTAAATAAAAGAGTATTAGGAAACTAATCACCATAATAAAATGAAAAGAAAAAGTGATTTATTAGGGAATACTACATAGAAAACGGTCTGAAACATTAGAATTAGGACAGTAAAATAATGATAATGTAAAAAAAGTTTGTCAAGTCTCCTTAAAATATGATAAATTTTCATAACCAATCATATTTATACCAAATCATTCACATAAAATTAATTTACTTAGAATTTTTCACTAGTTCTTTGTGTAAGATCCTATTTTACTAACTTTATGACATGGTTGACTGCTGCTATGCATATCTTTTGTGTTTTTATCTTTATTTTTTAAGTGATTTAGGCACTGCTTTTAACTGTTAGTAATGTGGTGGTCCAGAAGTCATATGACACTGAAATCAAACAACCCCAAGCATCTCAATTGTTTCAAAACGACTCCAAATACGCTACTAGCTTACAAAACTACATTATTATAAAATGGGCCACTTGCTATCGTAACACTTAACATATCGATGGTGTCAGGCGAGAGTGTAACTGAGAAAAGGGCAAATGATTAAACAAATAAAAGATAACAATATTACATCATGAGCTAATTTATTATATCATTAAACCCCATGGTTTTCAAGAACTGTGCTATATTTCTTATTCTCGTGCCTATAATGGTTGTTGTTCTAATAGAGAAGCTTGCTGTTAATTTTTATGATACTTTTAGGCAATCTATTACTTGTGTCCCTCCAACTAATTAGATCATTAACTAAACATATTGGGGCCTTGTCTTGCTTGTCATACAATGTTGTGCTTGACTCTACTAATCAGGCAGTCATTACTTCAAAACTATGAAATTATTAAGAGTTGAACTACCAAATGTTAACAGATTCACTATTTTACGAAATAAGATTTCACAATTAAAATTTGGAGGAACAAAATTGAAGAATTGGCAAATTTGAGGGACAAAAAGTGTAATTAAGCCAAAAAAGTGTTTTCAAAATAATCTATTTTTATTAAAATGCTCTTGATTTATAGTAAAAATCAAAACAACATTTGAATTTATTGGAATAACATAATTTTCAAGACATGATAGTAAAATAGTAAACAGTTTTTATATAAACTTAAGACTATAACCTAATATTTTTATTATTTTCAAAGTAAGTCAACCACAAATTTGAAAAAAAATAATTTATTATATTTTCATAACCTCAGTGCCTCTTTAAACTTTGTAACTACGTCTTTAATCATTTCTGGACCCTTGATGCTAGTCCCATGAGCTAACTTATCTAAACTTTTCCATTTCAACAAAAAGTAATGTATGCTTCCAATCTAGTAACCCCTTCCATCCGAAAAGATATTTATATAATTAGTAAACCCCTCTTTTTAAATCTTATCTTATACCTTTATGAGTTTCTTTTTATGTCATTACAATATTATGCTTTTACTGTAACATTTAAGATAGTTTATGTTATAATTTAATACTCTTATTTCATATGATTTACAATATTGTTCATTATTTTTGTAATCTTTTGTTTACCAATCTAATATAATCAATTTCTATTTTTTTATTGTTGATGAACTTTTTAAAAAGCATTGTTTCAATGTTATTATCAATTTCATAACACGGCAATCTCAGTGGTTTATATTATTCTATTATATATTTATTTTAATTTAACAATGTCTTGTTTGTTCTTCATACAATAGAATCATATAAATATTTGAAAGTTCTATGCTAGCTTTTGTTATTCTTGATCAAAATTAATGTCATATTTATTTACTATTGAAATGTTATTTGATTAATGTTACTCTTATCCTTGCTTCATAAAGATTATCCAAATAAGTTTAAATATTTCTTATCAAGATGGTGGAGTTGATCTGTTTCCAAAAATATTTTTACTATGTATAGTAGCAAACTGTGTATCTATTAAAAAAACCTCGTAGAGCCCTGTAAATTTGATGATAAAAAAGGTTTCCGAAGCTGGGATTCGAACCTGGAATTCATCATCAGAATTTACCTGTTGTGCTACTGCAACATTTGGATATACATTGCTGGATAAATGTTATATATAAACGACATATCTGATCCCGTCCTTTGCTACTTTCTGATCTCTCTTATCGACTTTACGTTACATATCTACTAGTTTAATAAAATGTCACCATAAACCATTATTTTTTATTTACATGAAATTTCTTCTACATATTTGTATATATAAGACAATACTGGTTGCCTTTGTCTGACCTTACTTTCTATCCTATTTTTTTACTTTGTATCATTTTTGTTTTCCTTTCTAATGAAGTCAAAAAGACAACTAAAGGTAGGAAGCAAAACACACTCTCATTTGATAGGAAAAGAAACTTGAAAACCATGTAGGAAGAAAAGAGTATGAAAAAATGGCTAATAAGAAAGTTTTTAACTCTAGTGCTTCCATAAAAATGAATGAAGAAAACCCAATGAAAATAAAAATTTCAAATGTAGAAGACGAAGAAATTTATGTTTTAAAAAAAACAAAAAATCTTAATGCAGCTGATAAAGAAGATAAGAAATAACTTACATGTTCACAAACTAAATCGCATACCATTATCCCCCTTCAATTTCCAATACTTCTAACTCAATAAAAGGAAACAACCGAAAAAGGAAACTTAGAGTGGAAAAATTGTGTTTGATTTAAAAGAATGTTTAAACATAAGGGGAAGCTAAAAGGAAGAAACTGATGACCTAATAAAAGAGTATTAGGAAACTAATCACCATAATGAAATGAAAAGAGAAAGTGATTTATTAGGGAATACTGCATAGAAAACGGTCTAAAACATTAGAATTAGGACAGTAAAACAATGATAATGAAAATAAAGTTTGTCAAGTCTCTTCAAAATATGATAAATTTTCATAACCAATAATATTTATAACGAAATCATTCCCATAAAATTAATTTACTTAGAATTTTTCACTAGTTCTTTGTGTAAGATCCTATTTTACTAATTTTATGACATGCTTGACTTGTGCTATGCATATCTTTTGTGTTTTTATCTTCTTGAAATGATTTTGGCATAGCTTTTAACTGTTAGTCATGTGTGTGGTTGAGAAGTCATACGACACCGAAATCAAACAACCCCAAGCATCTCAATAGTGTCAAAACGACTCCAAATACGCTAATAGCTTACAAAACTACATTATTATAAAATAGGCCACTTGCTACCGTAACACTTAACATATCGGTGGTGTCGGGCGAGAGTGTAATCGAGAAAAAGGAAAATGATTAAACAAATAAAAGATAACAATATTACATCATGAGCCAATTTATTATATCATTAAGTTACATTATTTTCAAGATATGTACTATATTTCTTATTCTTGTGCCTATAATGGTTGTTGTTCTAATAGAGAAGCTTGCTGTTAATTTTTATGATACTTTTGGGCAATCTCTTACTTGTGCCCCTCCAACTAATTAGATCATTAACTAAACATATTGGGGCCTTGTCTTGCTTGTCATACAAAGTTGTGGTTGACTCTACTAATCAGGCAGTCATTACTTCAAAACTATGAAATTATTAAGAGTTGAACTACCAAATGTTAACAGAGTCACTATTTAAGGAATAAGATTTCACAATTAAAATTTGGAGGAACAAAATCAAAGAATTGGCAAATTTGAGGGACAAAAAGTGTAATTAAGCCAAAAAAGTGTTTTCAAAATAATCTATTTTTATTAAGATGCTCTTGATATATAGTAAAAATCAAAACAACATTTGAATTTATTGCAATAACATAGTTTTAAAGACATGATAGTAAAAAAGTAAATAGTTTTCATATAAACTTAATACTATAACATAGTGTTTTTATTATTTTCAAAGTAAGTCCACCACAAATTTGAAAAAAAAATAATTTATTATATTTGCATAACCTCAGTGCCTCTTTAAACTTTGTAACTATGTCTTTAATTGTTTGTGGACCCTTGATGCTAGTCCCATGAGCTAACTCATCTAAACTTTTCCATTTCAACAAAAAGTAATGTATGCATCCAATCTAGTAACCCCTTCCATCCGAAAAGATATTTATATAATTATGAAACCCGTCTTTTTAAATCTTATCTTATACCTTTATGAGTTTTTTTTATGTCATTACAAGATTATGCTTTTATAGTAACATTTAAGATAGTTTATGTTATAATATAATCCACTCATTTCATATGATTTACAATATTGTTCATTATTTTTGTAATCTTTTGTTTGCCAATCAAATATAATCAATTTTATTTTTTATTGTTGATGAACTTTTTAAAAAACATCGTTTCAATGTTATTATCAATTTCATAACATGGGAATCTCAGTGGTTTATATTATTCTATTATATATTTATTTTAGTTTAACAATGTCTTGTTTGTTCTTCATCATCTTTAAATACTTTTTATATAATATCATTATAATTAATAATCTTTCAAAACATATTTTTATATCATATAAAGATACAATAGAATCATATAAATATTTGAAAGTTCTATGCTAGTTTTTGTTATTCTTGATCAAAATTAATGTCATATTTATTTATTATTGAAATGTTATTTGTTTAATGTTACTCTTATCCTTGCTTCATAAAGATTATCTAATTAAGTTTAACAAATTCTTATCAAGATGGTGGAGTTGATCTCTTGCCGAAAATATTTTTACTATGTATAACAGCAAATTGTGTATTTATTAAAAAAAACTTCGTAGAGCCCTGTAAATTTGATGATAAAAAAGGTTTCCGCAGCCGAGATTCGAACTCGGAATTCATCATCAGAATTTACCTAGTGTGCTACTGCAGACATTTGGATATAGATTGCTGGATAAATGTTATATATAAACAACATCTCTGATCCCGTCCTTTACTACTTGCTGATCTCTCTTATCGGTTTTACGTTACATATCTACTAGTTTAATAAAATGTCACCGTAAACCACTATATTTTATTTACTTGAAATTTCTTCTACATATTTGTATATATAAGACAATACTAGTTGCCTTTGTCTGACCTTACTTTCGATCCTATTTTTTTACTTCGTATCATTTTCGTTTTCCTTTCTAATGAAGACAAAAAGACAACTAATGGTAGGAAGCAAAACACACCCTCATTTGATAGGAAAAGAAACTTGAAAACCATGTAGGAAGAAAAGAGGATGAGAAAATGGCTAATAAGAAAGTTTTTAACTCTAGTGCTTCCATAAAAATGAACGAAGAAAACCCAATGAAAATAAAAATTTCAAATGTAGAAGACGAAGAAAGTTATGTTTTAAAAAATAACAAAAAATCTCAAAGCAACTGAAAAGAAGATAAGAAATAAATTACGTGTTCACAAACTAAATCGTATACCGTTATCCCCCTTCAATTTCCAATACTTCTGACTCAATAAAAGGAAACAACCGAAAAAGGAAACTTAGAGTGGAAAAATTGTGTTTGACATAAAAGACTGTATAAAAATAAAGGGAAGCTAAAAGGAAGAAACTGATGACCTAATAAAAGAGTATTAGGAAACTAATCACCATAATGAAATGAAAAGAGAAAGTGATTTATTAGGGAATACTGCATATAAACGGTCTAAAACATTAAAATTAGGACAGTAAAACAATCATAATGAAAATAAAGTTTGTCAAGTCTATGCAAAATATAATAAATTTTCATAACCAATAATATTTATAACCAAATCATTCACATAAAATTAATTTACTTAGAATTTTTCACTAGATCTTTGTGTAAGATCCTATTTTACTAGTTTTACGACATGGTTGACTTGAGTTATGCATATATTTTATGTTTTTATCTTTATTTTCTAAATGATTTGGGCACCGCTTTTAACTGTTAGTAATGTGTGTGGTCTAGAAGTCATATGACACTGAAATCAAACAACCCCAAGCATCTCAATAGTTTCAAAACGACTCCAAATACGCTAATAGCTTACAAAACTACATTATTGTAAAATAGGCCACTTGCTACCGTAATACTCAACATATCGGGTGTCGGGTGAGAGTGTAACCGAGAAAAGGGCAAATGATTAAACAAATAAAAGATAACAATATTACACCATGAGCCATTTTATTATATCATTCAGTTACATTGTTTTCAAGAAGTGTCCTATATTTCTTATTCTCGTGCCTATAATGATTGTTGTTCTAATAGAGAAGTTTGCTGTTAATTTTTATGATACTTTTGGGTAATCTCTTACTTGTGTCCCTCCAACTAATTAGATCATTAACTAAATATATTTGGGCCTTGTCTTGCTTGTCATACAAAGTTGTGTTTGACTCTTCTAATAAGGCAGTCATTACTTTAAAACTATGAAATTATTAAGAGTTGAACTATCAAATGTTAACAGATTCACTATTTTAGGGAATAAGATTTCACAATTAAAATTTGGAGGAACAAAATCAAAGAATTCAAAAATTTGAGGGACAAAAAGTGTAATTAAGCCAAAAAAGTGTTTTCAAAATAATCTATTTTTATTAAAATGCTCTTGATATATAGTAAAAATAAAAACAACATTGGAATTTATTGCAATAACATAGTTTTAAAGACATGATAGTAAAAAAGTAAACAGTTTTCATATAAACTTAAGACTATAACATAATCTTATTATTATTTTCAAAGTAAGTCAACCACAAATTTGAAAAAAAATTAATTTATTATATTTTCATAACCTCAGTGCCTCTTTAAACTTTGTAACTATGTCTTTAATCGTTTGTGGACCCTTAATGCTAGTCCCATGAGCTAACTCATCTAAACTTTTTCTTTTCGACAAAAAGTAATGTATACATCCAATCTAGTAACCCCTTCCAACCAAAAAGATATTTATATAATTAGTAAACCCCTCTTTTTAAATCTTATCTTATACCTTTATGAGTTTTTTTTTATGTCATTACAATATTATGCTTTTACAATAACATTTATGATAGTTTATGTTATAATTTAATCCACTCATTTCATATGATTTACAATATTGTTCATTATTTTTGTAATCTTTTGTTTTCCAATCTAATATAATCAAATTCTATTTTTTTATTTTTGATGAACCTTTTAAAAAGAATCGTGGCAATGTTATTATCAATTTCATAACATCGCAATCTCAGTGGGTTATATTATTCTATTATATATTTTTTTCGATTAACAATGTCTTGTTTGTTCTTCATCATCTTTAAATATTTTTTATATAATATCATTATAATTAATAATCTTTCAAAACATATTGTTATCCATTTAAGTTTAACAAATTCTTATCAAGATGGTGGAGTTGATTTGTTGTCGAAAATATTTTTACTATGTATAGCAGCAAACTGTGTATCTATTAAAAAAACTTCGTAGAGCCTTGTAAATTTGATGATAAAAAAGGTTTCCGCTGCCGGGATTCGAACCCGGAATTCATCATCAGAATTTACCTGGTGTGCTACTACGGACATTTGGATATAGATTGCTGGATAAAAGTTATATATAAACGACATCTCTGATCTTGTCCTTTGCTACTTTCTGATCTCTCTTATCGGCTTTACGTTACATATCTACTAGTTTAATAAAATGTCACCATAAACCATTATTTTTTATTTATATGAAATTTCTTCTACATATTTCATATATAAGACAATACTAGTTACCTTTCCATCCTATTTTTTTACTTCGTATTATTTTCGTTTTCCTTTCTAATGAAAACAAAAAGACAATTAATGGTAAGAAGCAAAACACACCCTCATTTGATAGGAAAAGAAACTTGAAAACCATGTAGGAAGAAAAGAGGATGAAAAATGGCTAATAAGAAAGTTTTTAACTCTAGTGCTTGCACAAAAATGTATGTAGAAAACCCCATGAAAATAAAAATTTCAAATTTAGAAGACGAAGAAAGTTATGTTTTAATAAAAATAAAAAACCTCAATGCAACTAAATTGAAGATAAGAAATAAATTACGTGTTCATAAACTAAATCGCATACCATTAACCCCCTTCAATTTCCAATACTTCTGACTAAATAAAAGGAAACCTAGAGTGGAAAAATTGCGTTTGATTTAAAAGAATGTATAAAAATAAGGGGAAGCTCAAAAGAAGAAACTGATAACCAAATAAAAGAGTATTAGCAAACTAATCACCATAAAGAAATGAAAAGAGGAAGTGATTTATTAGGGAATACTGCACAGAAAATGGTCAAAAACATTAGAATAAGGACATTAAACCAATGATAATGTAAATAAAGTTTGTCAGGTCTCCTCAAAATTTGATAAATTTTCATAACAAATAATATTTATAACCAAATCATTCACATAAAATTAATTTACTTAGAATTTTTCACTAGTTCTTTGTGTAAGATCCTATTTTACTAATTTTACAACATGGTTGACTTGTGCTATATATATATATTGTGTTTTTATCTTTATTTTTAAATGATTTGGGCACCGCTTTTAACTGTTAGTAATGTGTGTGTTCCAGAAGTCATATGACACCGAAATCAAACAACCCCAAGCATCTCAATAGTTTCAAAACGACTTCAAATACACTAATAGCTTACATAACTACATTATTATAAAATGCGCCACTTTCTACCATAACACTTAACATATCGGTGGTGCTAAGCGAGAGTGTAATTGAGAAAAGGGTAAATGATTAAACAAATAAAAGATAACAATATTACATCATGAGCCAATTTATTATATCATTAAGTTACATGGTTTTCAAGAACTGTACTATATTTCTTATTCTCGTGCCTATAATGGTTGTTGTTCTAATAGAGAAGCTTGCTGTTAATTTTTATGATACTTTTGGCAAATCTCTTACTTGTATCCTTCCAACTAATTAGATCATTAACTAAACATATTGGGGCCTTGTGTTGCTTGTCATACAAAGTTGTGTTGACTCTACTAATCAGGCAGTCATTACTTCAAAACTATGAAATTATTAAGAGTTGAACTACCAAATGTTAACAGATTCACTATTTTAGGGAATAAGATATCATAATTAAAATTTGGAGGAGAAAAATCAAAGATTTGACAAATTTGAGGGATAAAAAGTCTAATTAAGCCAAAAAAGTGTTTTCAAAATAATCTATTTTTATTAAAATGCTCTTGATATATAATCAAAATCAAAACAACATTTGAATTTATTGCAATAACATAGTTTGAAAGACATGATAGTAAAAAAGTAAATAGTTTTCATATAAACTTAAGACTATAACATAATATTTTTATTTATTTTCAAAGTTAGTCAACCACAAATTTGAAAAAAAAATTTTATTATATTTTCATAACCTTAGTGCCTCTTTAAACTTTGTAACTATGTCTTTAATCATTTGTGGACCCTTCATGCTAGTCCCATGAGCTAACTCATCTAAACGTTTCCTTTTCAACAAAAGGTAATGTATACATCCAATCTAGTAGTAAAGATATTTATATAATTAGTAAACCCCTCTTTTTAAATCTTATCTGATGCCTTTATGAGTTTCTTTTTATGTCATTACAATATTATGCTTTTACAGTAACATTTAAGATAGTTTATGTTATAATTTAATCCACTCATTTCATATGATTTAAAATATTGTTCATTATTTTTGTAATCTTTTGTTTTCCAATCTAATATAATCAATTTCTATTTTTTTATTGTTGATGAACTTTTTAAAAAGCATCGTTTCAATGTTATTATCAATTTCATCACATGGCAATCTCAGTGGTTTATATTATTCTATTATATATTTATTTTCGATTAACAATGCCTTGTTTGTTCTTCATCATCTTTAAATATTTTTTATATAATATCATTATAATTAATAATCTTTCAAAACATATTGTTATACCATATAAAGATACAATAGAATTATATAAATATTTGAAAATGTTAACCAAGTGGCCTCAAGTACTCAAGAGGGGGGGTAAATTGAGTATTAAAAAATTTTACTTTGAATTCTTTTGAAGTTGATTCTTTAGTTACTATTTTTGATGAAAATGGTAAACTTAATGGTAAATAGTAACAAATTATACACAAGACAAAATAGTTAGCCCTTAAATGGTCTAAGTAATATTCAAGAAATGGAATCAAATTAATCTCAACACTATTTATGGTACTTAGAAAGATTTCTTAATAATTCAAGAATATTACTTAAGGCTATTTTCAACAATGTTAATCGAAATAATTTATAACTTAATATAACATGCACTTAGTCCAAATTAATTGGAAATAATATAATAAATCAAGCAAGCAAGTTAAGTGCACAAATTAAATGAGTTTAGGGAAGAGAGATTTGCAAACCGATATATACGAGTTCCACCACACCGGTGTACGCCTCGCCTCTAAGCAACCGACTTAGAGGATTTCCACTATTGGAGATTAGAGATACAACTTTGAACAACTGCGACTTCCTAGTGTCCCACACTCAAGAATCCAATCCTCACAAGTACAAGGGCACCCCACCCAATCTCTCAATCTCACAATTTACAAGGTTGAAACCCCGACCCAAAGATTCTAAGATGTTTGGTGTTTAAGCATACAAGGAAACTCTCCAATAGAGTGGATATACAAGTTAAAGCTTTCACAAAATAATAACTCTCAAAGAGAGGGTATGCAAATTAAGTACACAATATAATTTCCCCACAAATTAACTCTCAAAAATAACTTCAAGAAATATGCCAATCAAAGAATAAAGAGAGCAAGAAGAATAGCAAGAGAATGGAGGGGGAAGAAAGCAAATGGAAATGCTTTAAATGCTTGGTGTAAATTTCTTCTTCAAGTTCCTCTCTATTTATAGCCTCTAGTAGCATGGCATTGCAATTAAATTATTCCCTTCGATGCAATACAAGTGGAGCAAAGGAGCGTCTGTCTTCAATTGTTTAGTTCATAGTGCGATGCGTAATTTGCGTAGTGCGTTTAGTGCTGTTTCCATTTAAACTGAATGAATCGGTGCATGAATGGATTCCCAGCGTGTATTTTGGCCTTCTGACAGTGTATGAATCAATTCCTAGGATGAATGAATCGATTCCTTCATGAGATACACAGCCATGAATCGATTCTTTAAGCTGTGAATCGATTCCCTGGGCAAACAAGAACTTGTGAATCGATTCCTTTGAGGGATGAATCGATTCCTGCCACTGAAAATGTAATTCTTGGACCAATGACTTGTGTTAATCGATTCCTCATGGTATACTTTGCATCATGAATCGATTCATGCTTTGAGAAATGCAATCCTTGGCTTTTAAATTCAAGTGAATCGATTCATATGACTGTTCATTGCTGTGTGAATCGATTTAAGTACCTGATACTTGAATTTTGGCACTTTGTTTCACCCTTTTTGATGTTTGTTCAACCATGGCTTCAATCCTTTGATCCTTACGCACTTTGATAAATTTATTTCACCGAATTTGAGCTTCTTTAAATGCCTTGAATCATTTCTTTGAAGTTCATCAATTTTCCAATCATCAAACATAATTATTTTGTTTGACAACATCCTTAATATCTCTTCATTTATTGTGTCATTATCAAAACCTACATCAACATATAAATACAGAAAGTTATAGCTAGTTTTTGTCATTCTTGATTAAAATTAATGTCATATTTATTTATTATTGAAATGTTATTTGATTAATGTTACTCTTATCCTTGCTTCATAAAGATTATCCATTTAAGTTTAACAAATTCTTATCAAGATGGTGGAGTTAATTTGTTGCCAAAAATATTTTTACTATGTATAGCAGCAAACTATGTCTTTACGTTACATATCTACTAGTCTAAGAAAATGTCACCGTAAACCATTATTTTTTATTTACATGAAATTTCTTCTACATATTTGTATATATAAGACAATACTAGTTGCCTTTGTCTGACCTTACTTTCCATCCTATTTTTTTACTTTGTATCATTTTCGTTTTCCTTTCTAATGAAGACAAAAAGACAACTAATGGTAGGAAGCAAAACACACCCTCATTTGATAGGAAAAGAAACTTGAAAACCATGTAGGAAGAAAAGAGGATGAAAAATGGCTAATAAGAGGGTTTTTAACTCTAGTGCTTCCATAAAAATGAATGAAGAAAACCCAATGAAATAAAAATTTCAAATGTAAAAGACGAAGAAAGTTATGTTTTAGAAAAAAACAAAAAATCTCAATGCAACTGAAAAGAAGATAAGAAATAAATTACGTGTTCACAAACTAAATCACATACCATTATCCCCCTTCAATTTCCAATACTTCAGACTCAATAAAAAGAAACAACCGAAAAAGGATACTTAGAGTGGAAAAATTGTGTTTGATTCAAAAGAATGTATAAAAATAAGGGGAAGCTAAAAGGAAGAAACTGATGACCAAATAAAAGATTATTAGGAAACTAATCACCATAATGAAATGAAAAGAGAAAGTGATTTATTAAGGAATACTGCACAGAAAGCGGTCTAAAACATTAGAATTAGGACAGTAAAACAATGATAATGTAAATAATGTTTGTCAAATCTCTTCAAAATATGATAAATTTTCATAACCAATAATATTTATAACCAAATCATTCACATAAAATTAATTTACTTAGAATTTTTCACTAGTTCTTTGTGTAAGATCCTGTTTTACTAATTTTACGACATGGTTGACTTGAGTTATGCATATCTTTTATGTTTTTATCTTTATTTTTTAAATGATTTGGGCACCGCTTTTAACTGTTAGTAATGTGTGTGGTCTAGAAGTCATATGACGCTGAAATCAAACAACCCCAAGCATCTCACTTGTTTCAAAACGACTCCAAATACGCTAATAGCTTACAAAACTACATTATTATAAAATAGGCCACTTGCTACCGTAACACTTAACATATCCGTTGTGTCGGGCGAGAGTGTAACCGAGAAAAGGGAAAATGATTAAACAAATAAAAGATAACAATATTACATCATGAGCCAATTTATTATATCATTAAGTTACATTATTTTCAAGAACTGTCCTGTATTTCTTATTCTCGTGCCTATATTGATTGTTGTTCTAATAGAGAAGTTTGTTGTTAATTTTTATGATACTTTTGGGCAATCTCTTACTTGTGTCCCTCCAACTAATTAGATCATTAACTAAACATATTGGGGCCTTATCTTACTTGTCATACAAAGTTGTGTTTGACTCTACTAATCAGGCAGTCATTACTTCAAAACTATGAAATTATTAAGAGTTGAACTATCAGATGTTAACATATTCACTATTTTAGGGAATAAGATTTCACAATAAAAATTTGGAGGAACAAAATCAAAGAATTGGAAAATTTGAGGGACAAAAAGTGTAATTAAGCCAAAAAAGTGTTTTCAAAATAATCCATTTTTATTAAAATGCTCTTGATATATAGTAAAAATAAAAACAACATTTGAATTTATTGCAATAACATAGTTTTAAAGACATGATAGTAAAAAAGTAAACAGTTTTCATATAAACTTAAGACTATAACATAATCTTTTTATTATTTTCAAAGTAAGTCAACCACAAATTTGAAAAAAACATAATTTATTATATTTTCATAACCTCAGTGCCTCTTTAAACTTTGTAACTATGTCTTTAATCATTTGTGGACCCTTGATGCTAGTCCCATAAGCTAACTCATCTAAACTTTTCCTTTTCGACAAAAAGTAATGTATACATCCAATCTAGTAACCCCTTCTAACCAAAAAGATATTTATATAATTAGTAAACCCTTGTTTTTAAATCTTATCTTATACCTTTATGAGTTTCTTTTTATGTCATTATAATATAATGCTTTTACAATAACATTGATGATAGTTTATCTTATAATTTAATCCACTCATTTCATATGATTTAGAATATTGTTCATTATTTTTGTAATCTATCGTTTTCCAATCTAATATAATCAAATTCTATTTTTTTTAATGTTGATGAACTTTTTAAAAAGCATCGTTTCAATGTTATTATCAATTTCATAATATGGCAATCTCAGTGGTTTATATTTTTCTATTATATATTTATTTTTGATTAACAATGTCTTGTTTGTTCTTCATCATCTTTAAATATTTTTTATATAATATGATTATAATTAATAATCTTTCAAAACATATTGTTACACCATATAAAGATACAATAGAATCATATAAATATTTGAAAGTTGCAGCTAGTTTTTGTTATTCTTGATCAAAATTAATGTGATATTTATTTATTATTGACATGTTATTTGATTAATGTTACTCTTATCTTTGATTCATAAAGATTATCCATTTAAGTTTAACAAATTCTTATCAAGATGGTGGAGTTGTTTTGTTGCCAAAAATATTTTTACTATGTATAGCAGCAAACTGTGTATCTATTAAAAAAAAACTTCGTAGAGTCCTGTAAATTTGATGATAAAAAAAGGTTTCCGCAGCCGGGATTCGAACTCGGAATTCATCATCAGAATTTACCTGGTGTGCTACTGTGGACATTTGGATATAGATTGCTGGATAAATGTTATATATAAACGACATCTCTGATCCCGTCCTTTGCTACTTTCTGATCTCTCTTATCGGCTTTACGTTACATATCTACTAGTTTAATAAAATGTCACCACAAACCATTATTTTTTATTTACATGAAATTTCTTCTACATATTTGTATATAAAAGACAATACTAGTTGCCTTTGTCTGACCTTACTTTCGATCCTATTTTTTTACTTCGTATTATCATTTTTTTTTCTTTCTAATGAAGACAAAAAGACAACTAATGGTAGGAAGCAAAACACACCCTCATTTGATTGGAAAAGAAACTTGAAAACCATGTAGGAAGAAAAGAGGATGAAAAAATGGCTAATAAGAAAGTTTTTAGTTCTAGTGCTTCCATAAAAATGAACGAAGAAAACCCAATGAAAATAAAAATTTCAAATGTAGAAGACGAAGAAAGTTATGTTTTAAAAAGAACAAAAAATCTCAATGCAACTGAAAAGAAGATAAGAAATAAATTACGTGTTCACAAACTAAATCGCATACCATAATCCCCCTTCAATTTCCAATACTTCTGACTCAATAAAAGGAAACAACCGAAAAAGGAACCTTAGAGTGGAAAAATTGTGTTTGATTTAAAAGACTGTATAATAATAAGGGGAAGCTAAAAGGAAGAAACTGATGACCTAATAAAAGAGTTTTAGGAAACTAATCACCATAATGAAATGAAAAGAAAAAGTGATTTTTAGGGAATGCTGCACAGAAAATGGTCTAAAACATTAGAATTAGGACAGTAAAACAATGATAATGAAAATAAAGTTTGTCAAGTCTCTTCAAAATATGATAAATTTTCATAACCAATAATATTTATAACGAAATCATTCCCATAAAATTAATTTACTTAGAATTTTTCACTAGTTCTTTGTGTAAGATCCTATTTTACTAATTTTATGACATGGTTAACTTGTGCTATGCATATCTTTTGTGTTTTTATCTTCTTTAAATGATTTTGGCATAGCTTTTAACTGTTAGTCATGTGTGTGGTTGAGAAGTCATATGACACCGAAATCAAACAACCCTAAGCATTTCAATAGTGTCAAAACGACTCCAAATACGCTAATAGCTTACAAAACTACATTATTATAAAATAGGCCACTTGCTACCGTAACACTTAACATATCGGTGGTGTCGGGCGAGAGTGTAATCGAGAAAAAGGAAAATGATTAAACAAATAAAAGATAACAATATTACATCATGAGCCAATTTATTATATCATTAAGTTACATTGTTTTCAAGATATGTACTATATTTCTTATTCTTGTGCCTATAATGGTTGTTGTTCTAATAGAGAAGCTTGCTGTTAATTTTTATGATACTTTTGGGCAATCTCTTACTTGTGCCCCTCCAACTAATTAGATCATTAACTAAACATATTGGGGCCTTGTCTTGCTTGTCATACAAAGTTGTGGTTGACTCTACTAATCAGGCAGTCATTACTTCAAAACTATGAAATTATTAAGAGTTGAACTACCAAATGTTAACAGATTCACTATTTAAGGAATAAGATTTCACAATTAAAATTTGGAGGAACAAAATCAAAGAATTGGCAAATTTGAGGGACAAAAAGTGTAATTAAGCCAAAAAAGTGTTTTCAAAATAATCTATTTTTATTAAAATGCTCTTGATATATAGTAAAAATCAAAACAACATTTGAATTTATTGCAATAACATAGTTTTAAAGACATGATAGTAAAAAAGTAAATAGTTTTCATATAAACTTAATACTATAACATAATGTTTTTATTATTTTCAAAGTAAGTCCACCACAAATTTGAAAAAAAAATAATTTATTATATTTGCATAACCTCAGTGCCTCTTTAAACTTTGTAACTATGTCTTTAATTGTTTGTGGACCCTTGATGCTAGTCCCATGAGCTAACTCATCTAAACTTTTCCATTTCAACAAAAAGTAATGTATGCATCCAATCTAGTAACCCCTTCCATCCGAAAAGATATTTATATAATTATGAAACCCCTCTTTTTAAATCTTATCTTATACCTTTATGAGTTTTTTTTTATGTCATTACAAGATTATGCTTTTACAGTAACATTAGAGATAGTTTATGTTATAATTTAATCCACTCATTTTATATGATTTACAATATTGTTCATTATTTTTGTAATCTTTTGTTTGCCAATCAAATATAATCAATTTTATTTTTTATTGTTGATGAACTTTTTAAAAAACATCCTTTCAATGTTATTATCAATTTCATAACATTGGAATCTCAGTGGTTTATATTATTCTATTATATATTTATTTTAGTTTAACAATGTCTTGTTTGTTCTTCATCATCTTTAAATACTTTTTATATAATATCATTATAATTAATAATCTTTCAAAACATATTTTTATATCATATAAAGATACAATAGAATCATATAAATATTTGAAAGTTCTATGCTAGTTTTTGTTATTCTTGATCAAAATTAATGTCATATTTATTTATTATTGAAATGTTATTTGATTAATGTTACTCTTATCCTTGCTTCATAAAGATTATCCAATTAAGTTTAACAAATTCTTATCAAGATGGTGGAGTTGATCTCTTTCCGAAAATATTTTTACTATGTATAACAGCAAATTGTGTATTTATTAAAAAAAACTTCGTAGAGCCCTGTAAATTTGATGATAAAAAAGGTTTCCACAGCCGGGATTCGAACTCGGAATTCATCATCAGAATTTACCTAGTGTGCTACTACAGACATTTGGATATAGATTGCTGGATAAATGTTATATATAAACGACATCTCTGATCCCGTCCTTTACTACTTGCTGATCTCTCTTATCGGTTTTACATTACATATCTACTAGTTTAATAAAATGTCACCGTAAACCATTATTTTTTATTTACTTGAAATTTCTTCTACATATTTGTATATATAAGACAATACTAGTCGCCTTTGTCTGACCTTACTTTCCATCCTATTTTTTTACTTTGTATCATTTTCATTTTCCATTCTAATAATGACAAAAAGATAACTAATGGTAGGAAGCAAAACACACCCTCATTTGATAGGAAAAGAAACTTGAAAACCATGTAGGAAAAAAGAGGATGAAAAAATGGCTAATAAGAAAGTTTTTAACTCTAGTGCTTCCATAAAAATGAACACAGAAAACCCAATGAAAATAAAAATTTCAAATGTAGAAGACGAAGAAAGTTATGTTTTAAAAAAAACAAAAAATCTCAATGCTATTGAAAAGAAGATAAGAAATAAATTTTGTGTTCACAAACTAAATTGCATACCATTATCCCCCTTCAATTTCCAATACTTCTGACTCAATAAAATGAAAGAATCGAAAAAGGAAATTTAGAGTGTAAAAATTGCGTTTGATTTAAAAGAATGTATAAAAATTAGGGGAAGCTGAAAAGAAGAAATTGATGACTAAATAAAAGAGTATTAGGAAACTAATCACCATAATAAAATGAAAAGAAAAAGTGATTTATTAGGGAATACTACATAGAAAACGGTCTGAAACATTAGAATTAGGACAGTAAAATAATGATAATGTAAAAAAAGTTTGTCAAGTCTCCTTAAAATATGATAAATTTTCATAACCAATCATATTTATACCAAATCATTCACATAAAATTAATTTACTTAGAATTTTTCACTAGTTCTTTGTGTAAGATCCTATTTTACTAACTTTATGACATGGTTGACTGCTGCTATGCATATCTTTTGTGTTTTTATCTTTATTTTTTAAGTGATTTAGGCACTGCTTTTAACTGTTAGTAATGTGGTGGTCCAGAAGTCATATGACACTGAAATCAAACAACCCCAAGCATCTCAATTGTTTCAAAACGACTACAAATACGCTAATAGCTTACAAAACTACATTATTATAAAATGGGCCACTTGCTATCGTAACACTTAACATATCGATGGAGTCAGGCGAGAGTGTAACTGAGAAAAGGGCAAATGATTAAACAAATAAAAGATAACAATATTACATCATGAGCTAATTTATTATATCATTAAACCCCATGGTTTTCAAGAACTGTGCTATATTTCTTATTCTCGTGCCTATAATGGTTGTTGTTCTAATAAAGAAGCTTGCTGTTAATTTTTATGATACTTTTAGGCAATCTCTTACTTATGTCCCTCCAACTAATTAGATCATTAACTAAACATATTGGGGCCTTGTCTTGCTTGTCATACAATGTTGTGCTTGACTCTACTAATCAGGCAGTCATTACTTCAAAACTATGAAATTATTAAGAGTTGAACTACCAAATGTTAACAGATTCACTATTTTACGAAATAAGATTTCACAATTAAAATTTGGAGGAACAAAATTGAAGAATTGGCAAATTTGAGGGACAAAAAGTGTAATTAAGCCAAAAAAGTGTTTTCAAAATAATCTATTTTTATTAAAATGCTCTTGATATATAGTAAAAATCAAAACAACATTTGAATTTATTGGAATAACATAATTTTCAAGACATGATAGTAAAAAAGTAAACAGTTTTTATATAAGCTTAAGACTATAACCTAATATTTTTATTATTTTCAAAGTAAGTCAACCACAAATTTGAAAAAAAAATAATTTATTATATTTTCATAACCTCAGTGCCTCTTTAAACTTTGTAACTATGTCTTTAATCGTTTGTGGACCCTTGATGCTAGTCCCATGAGCTAACTCATCTAAACTTTTCCATTTCAACAAAAAGTAATGTATGCTTCCAATCTAGTAACCCCTTCCATCCGAAAAGATATTTATATAATTAGTAAACCCCTCTTTTTAAATCTTATCTTATACCTTTATGAGTTTCTTTTTATGTCATTACAATATTATGCTTTTACAGTAACATTTAAAGATAGTTTATGTTATAATTTAATACACTTATTTCATATGATTTACAATATTGTTCATTATTTTTGTAATCTTTTGTTTACCAATCTAATATAATCAATTTCTATTTTTTTATTGTTGATGAACTTTTTAAAAAGCATTGTTTCAATGTTATTATCAATTTCATAACACGGCAATCTCAGTGGTTTATATTATTCTATTATATATTTATTTTAATTTAACAATGTCTTGTTTGTTCTTCCTACAATAGAATCATATAAATATTTGAAAGTTCTATGCTAGTTTTTGTTATTCTTGATCAAAATTAATGTCATATTTATTTACTATTGAAATGTTATTTGATTAATGTTACTCTTATCCTTGCTTCATAAAGATTATCCAAATAAGTTTAAATATTTCTTATCAAGATGGTGGAGTTGATCTGTTTCCAAAAATATTTTTACTATGTATAGTAGCAAACTGTGTATCTATTAAAAAAACCTCGTAGAGCCCTGTAAATTTGATGATAAAAAAGGTTTCCGCAACCGGGATTCGAACCCGAAATTCATCATCAGAATTTACCTGGTGTGCTACTGCAGACATTTGGATATACATTGCTAGATAAATGTTATATATAAACGACATATCTGATCCCGTCCTTTGCTACTTTCTGATCTCTCTTATCGACTTTACGTTACATATCTACTAGTTTAATAAAATGTCACCATAAACCATTATTTTTTATTTACATGAAATTTCTTCTACATATTTATATATATAAGACAATACTGGTTGCCTTTGTCTGACCTTACTTTCTATCCTATTTTTTTACTTTGTATCATTTTTGTTTTCCTTTCTAATGAAGTCAAAAAGACAACTAATGGTAGGAAGCAAAACACACTCTCATTTGATAGGAAAAGAAACTTGAAAACCATGTAGGAAGAAAAGAGTATGAAAAAATGGCTAATAAGAAAGTTTTTAACTCTAGTGCTTCCATAAAAATGAACGAAGAAAACCCAATGAAATAAAAATTTCAAATGTAGAAGATGAAGAAAGTTATGTTTTAAAAAAAAACAAAAAATCTCAATGCAACTGAAAAGAAGATAAGAAATAAATTACGTGTTCACAAACTAAATCACATACCATTATCCCCCTTCAATTTCCAATACTTCAGACTCAATAAAAGGAAACAACCGAAAAAGGATACTTAGAGTGGAAAAATTGTGTTTGATTTAAAAGAATGTATAAAAATAAGGGGAAGCTAAAAGGAAGAAACTGATGACCAAATAAAACATTATTAGGAAACTAATCACCATAATGAAATGAAAAGAGAAAGTGATTTATTAGGGAATACTGCACAGAAAGCGGTCTAAAACATTAGAATTAGGACAGTAAAACAATGATAATGTAAATAAAGTTTGTCAAATCTCTTCAAAATATGATAAATTTTCATAACCAATAATATTTATAACCAAATCATTCACATAAAATTAATTTACTTAGAATTTTTCACTAGTTCTTTGTGTAAGATCCTGTTTTACTAATTTTACGACATGGTTGACTTGAGTTATGCATGTCTTTTATGTTTTTATCTTTATTTTTTAAATGATTTGGGCACCGCTTTTAACTGTTAGTAATGTGTGTGGTCTAGAAGTCATATGACGCTGAAATCAAACAACCCCAAGCATCTCACTTGTTTCAAAACGACTCCAAATACGCTAATAGCTTACAAAACTACATTATTATAAAATAGGCCACTTGCTACCGTAACACTTAACATATCCGTTGTGTCGGGCGAGAGTGTAACCGAGAAAAGGGAAAATGATTAAACAAATAAAAGATAACAATATTACATCATGAGCCAATTTATTATATCATTAAGTTACATTATTTTCAAGAACTGTCCTGTATTTCTTATTCTCGTGCCTATATTGATTGTTGTTCTAATAGAGAAGTTTGTTGTTAATTTTTATGATACTTTTGGGCAATCTCTTACTTGTGTCCCTCCAACTAATTAGATCATTAACTAAACATATTGGGGCCTTGTCTTGCTTGTCATACAAAGTTGTGTTTGACTCTACTAATCAGGCAGTCATTACTTTAAAACTATGAAATTATTTAGAGTTGAACTATCAGATGTTAACATATTCACTATTTTAGGGAATAAGATTTCACAAAAAAAATTTGGAGGAACAAAATCAAAGAATTGGAAAATTTGAGGGACAAAAAGTGTAATTAAGCCAAAAAAGTGTTTTCAAAATAATCCATTTTTATTAAAATGCTCTTGATATATAGTAAAAATAAAAACAACATTTGAATTTATTGCAATAACATAGTTTTAAAGACATGATAGTAAAAAAGTAAATAGTTTTCATATAAACTTAAGACTATAACATAATCTTTTTATTATTTTCAAAGTAAGTCAACCACAAATTTGAAAAAACATAATTTATTATATTTTCATAACCTCAGTGCCTCTTTAAACTTTGTAACTATGTCTTTAATCATTTGTGGACCCTTGATGCTTGTCCCATAAGCTAACTCATCTAAACTTTTCCTTTTCGACAAAAAGTAATGTATACATCCAATCTAGTAACCCCTTCCAACCAAAAAGATATTTATATAATTAGTAAACCCCTATTTTTAAATCTTATCTTATACCTTTATGAGTTTCTTTTTATGTCATTATAATATAATGCTTTTACAATAACATTGATGATAGTTTATGTTATAATTTAATCCACTCATTTCATATGATTTAGAATATTGTTCATTATTTTTGTAATCTATCGTTTTCCAATCTAATATAATCAAATTCTATTTTTTTTAATGTTGATGAACTTTTTAAAAAGCATCGTTTCAATGTTATTATCAATTTCATAATATGGCAATCTCAGTGGTTTATATTTTTCTATTATATATTTATTTTTGATTAACAATGTCTTGTTTGTTCTTCATCATCTTTAAATATTTTTTATATAATATCATTATAATTAATAATCTTTCAAAACATATTGTTATACCATATAAAGATACAATAGAATCATATAAATATTTGAAAGTTGCAGCTAGTTTTTGTTATTCTTGATCAAAATTAATGTGATATTTATTTATTATTGACATGTTATTTGATTAATGTTACTCTTATCTTTGCTTCATAAAGATTATCCGTTTAAGTTTAACAAATTCTTATCAAGATGGTGGAGTTGTTTTGTTGCCAAAAATATTTTTACTATGTATAGCAGCAAACTGTGTATCTATTAAAAAAAAACTTCGTAGAGTCCTGTAAATTTGATGATAAAAAAAGGTTTCCGCAGCCGGGATTCGAACTCGGAATTCATCATCAGAATTTACCTGGTGTGCTACTGCGGACATTTGGATATAGATTGCTGGATAAATGTTATATATAAACGACATCTCTGATCCCGTCCTTTGCTACTTTCTGATCTCTCTTATCGGCTTTACGTTACATATCTACTAGTTTAATAAAATGTCACCACAAACCATTATTTTTTATTTACATGAAATTTCTTCTACATATTTGTATATAAAAGACAATACTAGTTGCCTTTGTCTGACCTTACTTTCGATCCTATTTTTTTACTTCGTATTATCATTTTTTTTTCTTTCTAATGAAGACAAAAAGACAACTAATGGTAGGAAGCAAAACACACCCTCATTTGATAGGAAAAGAAACTTGAAAACCATGTAGGAAGAAAAGAGGATGAAAAAATGGCTAATAAGAAAGTTTTTAGTTCTAGTGCTTCCATAAAAATGAACGAAGAAAACCCAATGAAAATAAAAATTTCAAATGTAGAAGACGAAGAAAGTTATGTTTTAAAAAGAACAAAAAATCTCAATGCAACTGAAAAGAAGATAAGAAATAAATTACGTGTTCACAAACTAAATCGCATACCATAATCCCCCTTCAATTTCCAATACTTCTGACTCAATAAAAGGAAACAACCAAAAAAGGAACCTTAGAGTGGAAAAATTGTGTTTGATTTAAAAGACTGTATAATAATAAGGGGAAGCTAAAAGGAAGAAACTGATGACCTAATAAAAGAGTTTTAGGAAACTAATCACCATAATGAAATGAAAAGAAACAGTGATTTTTAGGGAATACTGCACAGAAAACGGTCTAAAACATTAGAATTAGGACAGTAAAACAATGATAATGAAAATAAAGTTTGTCAAGTCTCTTCAAAATATGATAAATTTTCATAACCAGTAATATTTATAACGAAATCATTCCCATAAAATTAATTTACTTAGAATTTTTCACTAGTTCTTTGTGTAAGATCCTATTTTACTAATTTTATGACATGGTTGACTTGTGCTATGCATATCTTTTGTGTTTTTATCTTCTTTAAATGATTTTGGCATAGCTTTTAACTGTTAGTCATATGTGTGGTTGAGAAGTCATATGACACCGAAATCAAACAACCCCAAGCATCTCAATAGTGTCAAAACGACTCCAAATACGCTAATAGCTTACAAAACTACATTATTATAAAATAGGCCACTTGCTACCGTAACACTTAACATATCGGTGGTGTCGGGCGAGAGTGTAATCGAGAAAAAGGAAAATGATTAAACAAATAAAAGATAACAATATTACATCATGAGCCAATTTATTATATCATTAAGTTACATTGTTTTCAAGATATGTACTATATTTCTTATTCTTGTGCCTATAATGGTTGTTGTTCTAATAGAGAAGCTTGCTGTTAATTTTTATGATACTTTTGGGCAATCTCTTACTTGTGCCCCTCCAACTAATTAGATTATTAACTAAACATATTGGGGCCTTGTCTTGCTTGTCATACAAAGTTGTGGTTGACTCTACTAATCAGGCAGTCATTACTTCAAAACTATGAAATTATTAAGAGTTGAACTACCAAATGTTAACAGATTCACTATTTAAGGAATAAGATTTCACAATTAAAATTTGGAGGAACAAAATCAAAGAATTGGCAAATTTGAGGGACAACAAGTGTAATTAAGCCAAAAAAGTTTTTTCAAAAAAATCTATTTTTATTAAAATGCTCTTGATATATAGTAAAAATCAAAACAACATTTGAATTTATTGCAATAACATAGTTTTAAAGACATGATAGTAAAAAAGTAAATAATTTTCATATAAACTTAATACTATAACATAATGTTTTTATTATTTTCAAAGTAAGTCCACCACAAATTTGAAAAAAAAATAATTTATTATATTTGCATAACCTCAGTGCCTCTTTGAACTTTGTAACTATGTCTTTAATTGTTTGTGGACCCTTGATGCTAGTCCCATGAGCTAACTCATCTAAACTTTTCCATTTCAACAAAAAGTAATGTATGCATCCAATCTAGTAACCCCTTCCATCCGAAAAGATATTTATATAATTATGAAACCCCTCTTTTTAAATCTTATCTTATACCTTTATGAGTTTCTTTTTATGTCATTACAAGATTATGCTTTTATAGTAACATTTAAGATAGTTTATGTTATAATTTAATTCACTCATTTCATATGATTTACAATATTGTTCATTATTTTTGTAATCTTTTGTTTGCCAATCAAATATAATCAATTTTATTTTTTATTGTTGATGAACTTTTTAAAAAACATCGTTTCAATGTTATTATCAATTTCATAACATGGGAATCTCAGTGGTTTATATTATTCTATTATATATTTATTTTAGTTTAACAATGTCTTGTTTGTTCTTCATCATCTTTAAATACTTTTTATATAATATCATTATAATTAATAATCTTTCAAAACATATTTTTATATCATATAAAGATACAATAGAATCATATAAATATTTGAAAGTTCTATGCTAGTTTTTGTTATTCTTGATCAAAATTAATGTCATATTTATTTATTATTGAAATGTTATTTGATTAATGTTACTCTTATCCTTGCTTCATAAAGATTATCTAATTAAGTTTAACAAATTCTTATCAAGATGGTGGAGTTGATCTCTTGCCGAAAATATTTTTACTATGTATAACAACAAATTGTGTATTTATTAAAAAAACCTTCGTAGAGCCCTGTAAATTTGATGATAAAAAAGGTTTCCGCAGCCGGGATTCAAACTCGGAATTCATCATCAGAATTTACCTAGTGTGCTACTGCAGACATTTGGATATAGATTGCTGGATAAATGTTATATATAAACGACATCTCTGATCCCGTCCTTTACTACTTGCTGATCTCTCTTATCGGTTTTACGTTACATATCTACTAGTTTAATAAAATGTCACCGTAAACCATTATTTTTTATTTACTTGAAATTTCTTCTACATATTTGTATATATAAGACAATACTAGTCGCCTTTGTCTGACCTTACTTTCCATCCTATTTTTTTACTTTGTATCATTTTCGTTTTCCATTCTAATAATGACAAAAAGATAACTAATGGTAGGAAGCAAAACACACCCTCATTTGATAGGAAAAGAAACTTGAAAACCATGTAGGAAAAAAGAGGATGAAAAAATGGCTAATAAGAAAGTTTTTAACTCTAGTGCTTCCATAAAAATGAACACATAAAACCCAATGAAAATAAAAATTTCAAATGTAGAAGACGAAGAAAGTTATGTTTTAAAAAAAACAAAAAATCTCAATGCTATTGAAAAGAAGATAAGAAATAAATTTTGTGTTCACAAACTAAATTGCATACCATTATCCCCCTTCAATTTCCAATACTTCTGACTCAATAAAATGAAAGAATCAAAAAAGGAAATTTAGAGTGTAAAAATTGCGTTTGATTTAAAAGAATGTATAAAAATTAGGGGAAGCTGAAAAGAAGAAATTGATGACTAAATAAAAGAGTATTAGGAAACTAATCACCATAATAAAATGAAAAGAAAAAGTGATTTATTAGGGAATACTACATAGAAAACGGTCTGAAACATTAGAATTAGGACAGTAAAATAATGATAATGTAAAAAAAGTTTGTCAAGTCTCCTTAAAATATGATAAATTTTCATAACCAATCATATTTATACCAAATCATTCACATAAAATTAATTTACTTAGAATTTTTCACTAGTTCTTTGTGTAAGATCCTATTTTACTAACTTTATGACATGGTTGACTGCTGCTATGCATATCTTTTGTGTTTTTATCTTTATTTTTTAAGTGATTTAGGCACTGCTTTTAACTGTTAGTAATGTGGTGGTCCAGAAGTCATATGACACTAAAATCAAACAACCCCAAGCATCTCAATTGTTTCAAAACGACTCCAAATACGCTAATAGCTTACAAAACTACATTATTATAAAATGGGTCACTTGCTATCGTAACACTTAACATATCAATGGTGTCAGGCGAGAGTGTAACTGAGAAAAGGGCAAATGATTAAACAAATAAAAGATAACAATATTACATCATGAGCCAATTTATTATATCATTAAGCTACATGGATTTCAAGAACTATACTATATTTCTTATTCTCGTACCTATAATGGTTGCTGTTCTAATACAGAAGCTTGCTGTTAATTTTCATGAAACTTTTGGGCAATCTCTTACTTGTGTCCCTCCAACTAATTAGATCATTAACTAAACATATTGGGGCCTTGTCTTGCTTCTCATACAATGTTGTGCTTGACTCTACTAATCAGGCAGTCAGTACTTCAAAATTATGAAATTATTAAGAGTTGAACTACCAAATGTTAACAAATTCACTATTTTACGGAATAATATTTCATAATTAAAATTTGGAGGAACAAAATCAAAGAATTGGCCAATTTGAGGGACAAAAAGTGTAATTAAGCCAAAAAAGTGTTTTCAAAATAATCTATTTTTGTTAAAATGCTCTAGATATATTGTAAAAATCAAAACAACATTTGAATTTATTGCAATAACATAGTTTTAAAGACACGATAGTAAAAAAGTAAACAGTTTTCATATAAAATTAAGACTATAACATCATATTTTTATTATTTTCAAAGTAAGTCAACCACAAATTTGAAAACAAAAATAATTTATTATATTTTCATAACCTCAGTGCCTCTTTAAACTTTGTAACTATGTCTTTAATCGTTTGTGGACCCTTAATGCTAGTCCCATGAGCTAACTCATCTAAACTTTTTCTTTTCGACAAAAAGTAATGTATACATCCAATCTAGTAACCCCTTCCAACCAAAAAGATATTTATATAATTAGTAAACCCCTCTTTTTAAATCTTATCTTATACCTTTATGAGTTTCTTTTTATGTCATTACAATATTATGCTTTTACAATAACATTTATGATAGTTTATGTTATAATTTAATCCACTCATTTCATATGATTTACAATATTGTTCATTATTTTTGTAATCTTTTGTTTTCCAATCTAATATAATCAAATTCTATTTTTTTTATTGTTGATGAACATTTTAAAAAGCATCATGGCAATGTTATTATCAATTTCATAACATGGCAATCTCAGTGGGTTATATTATTCTATTATATATTTTTTTCGATTAACAATGTCTTGTTTGTTCTTCATCATCTTTAAATATTTTTTATATAATATCATTATAATTAATAATCTTTCAAAACATATTGTTATCCATTTAAGTTTAACAAATTCTTATCAAGATGGTGGAGTTGATTTGTTGCCAAAAATATTTTTACTATGTATAGCAGCAAACTGTGTATCTATTAAAAAAAACTTCGTAGAGCCTTGTAAATTTGATGATAAAAAAGGTTTCTGCAACCGGGATTCGAACCCGGAATTCATCATCAAAATTTACCTGGTGTGCTACTGCAGACATTTGGATATAGATTGCTGGATAAAAGTTATATATAAACGACATCTCTGATCCCGTCCTTTGCTACTTTCTGATCTCTCTTATCGGCTTTACGTTACATATCTACTAGTTTAATAAAATGTCACCATAAACCATTATTTTTTATTTATATGAAATTTCTTCTACATATTTCATATATAAGACAATACTAGTTACCTTTCCATCCTATTTTTTTACTTCATATTATTTTCGTTTTCCTTTCTAATGAAAACAAAAAGACAATTAATGGTAGGAAGCAAAGCACACCCTCATTTGATAGGAAAAGAAACTTGAAAACCATGTAGGAAGAAAAGAGGATGAAAAAATGGCTAATAAGAAAGTTTTTAACTCTAGTGCTTGCACAAAAATGTATGTAGAAAACCCCATGAAAATAAAAATTTCAAATTTAGAAGACGAAGAAAGTTATGTTTTAATAAAAATAAAAAACCTCAATGCAACTAAATTAAAGATAAGAAATAAATTACGTGTTCATAAACTAAGTCCCATACCATTAACCCCCTTCAATTTCCAATACTTCTGACTAAATAAAAGGAAACCTAGAGTGGAAAAATTGCGTTTGATTTAAAAGAATGTATAAAAATAAGGGAAAGCTCAAAAGAAGAAACTGATAACCAAATAAAAGAGTATTAGCAAACTAATCACCATAAAGAAATGAAAAGAGGAAGTGATTTATTAGGGAATACTGCACAGAAAACGGTCAAAAACATTAGAATAAGGACATTAAACCAATGATAATGTAAATAAAGTTTGTCAGGTCTCCTCAAAATTTGATAAATTTTCATAACAAATAATATTTATAACCAAATCATTCACATAAAATTAATTTACTTAGAATTTTTCACTAGTTCTTTGTGTAAGATCCTATTTTACTAATTTTACGACATGGTTGACTTGTGCTATATATATATTGTGTTTTTATCTTTATTTTTAAATGATTTGGGCACCGCTTTTAACTGTTAGTAATGTGTGTGTTCCAGAAGTCATATGACACCAAAATCAAACAACCCCAAGCATCTCAATAGTTTCAAAACGACTTCAAATACACTAATAGCTTACATAACTACATTATTATAAAATGCGCCACTTGCTACCGTAACACTTAACATATCGGTGGTGCCAGGCGAGAGTGTAATTGAGAAAAGGGTAAATGATTAAACAAATAAAAGATAACAATATTACATCATGAGCCAATTTATTATATCATTAAGTTACATGGTTTTCAAGAATTGTACTATATTTCTTATTCTCGTGCCTATAATGGTTGTTGTTCTAATAGAGAAGCTCGCTGTTAATTTTTATGATACTTTTGGCAAATCTCTTACTTGTATCCTTCCAACTAATTAGATCATTAACTAAACATATTGGGGCCTTGTGTTGCTTGTCATACAAAGTTGTGTTGACTCTACTAATCAGGCAGTCATTACTTCAAAACTATGAAATTATTAAGAGTTGAACTACCAAATGTTAACAGATTCACTATTTTAGGGAATAAGATTTCACAATTAAAATTTGGAGGAACAAAATCAAAGAATTGGCAAATTTGAGGGACAAAAAGTTTAATTAAGCCAAAAAAGTGTTTTCAAAATAATCTATTTTTATTAAAATGCTCTTGATATATAGTAAAAATAAAAACAACATTTGAATTTATTGCAATAACCTTAGTGCCTCTTTAAACTTTGTAACTATGTCTTTAATCATTTATGGACCTTTCATGCTAGTCCCATGAGCTAACTCATCTAAACTTTTCCTTTTCAACAAAAGGTAATGTATACATCCAATCTAGTAGCCCCTTCCATCTGTAAAGATATTTATATAATTAGGAAAACCCTCTTTTTAAATCTTATCTTATACCTTTATGAGTTTCTTTTTATTGCATTACAATATTATGCTTTTACAGTAACATTTAAGATAGTTTATGTTATAATTTAATCCACTCACTTCATATGATTTAAAATATTTGTTCATTATTTTTGTAATCTTTTGTTTTCCAATCTAATATAATCAATTTCTATTTTTTTTATTGTTGATGAACTTTTTAAAAAGCATCGTTTCAATGTTATTATCAATTTCATAACATGGCAATCTCAGTGGTTTATATTATTCTATTATATATTTATTTTAGTTTAACAATGTCTTGTTTGTTCTTTATCATCTTTAAATATTTTTATATAATATCATTATAATTAATAATCTTTCAAAACATATTGTTATACCATATGAAGATACAATAGAATAATATTAATATTTGAAAGTTCTATGCTAGTTTTTGTTATTCTTGATTAAAATTAATGTCATACTTATTTATTATTGAAATGTTATTTGATTAATGTTACTCTTATCCTTGCTTCATAAAGATTATCCAATTAAGTTTAACAAATTCTTATCAAGATGGTGGAGTTGATTTGTTGCCAAAAATATTTTTACTATGTATAACAGCAAACTGTGTATCTATTAAAAAAAACTTCGTAGAGCCCTGTAAATTTGATGATAAAAAAGGTTTCCGTAGTTGGGATTCAAACCCAGAATACATCATTAGAATTTACCTAGTGTGCTACTACGAACATTTGGATATAGATTGCTGGATAAATGTTATATATAAACGACATCTCTGATCCTGTCCTTTGCTACTTTCTGATATCTCTTATCGGCTTTACGTTACATATCTACTAGTTTAATAAAATGTCACCGTAAACCATTATTTTTTATTTACATGAAATTTCTTCTACATATTTGTATATATAAGACAATACTAGTTGCCTTTGTCTGACCTTATTACTTTCCATCCTATTTTTTTACTTTGTATCATTTTCGTTTTCCATTCTAATGAAGACAAAAAGATAACTAATTATAGGAAGCAAAACACACCCTCATTTGATAGGAAAAGAAACTTGAAAACCATGTAGGAAGAAAAAAGGATGAAAAAATGGCTAATAAGAAAGTTTTTAACTCTAGTGCTTCCATAAAAATGAACGAAGAAAACCCAATGAAAATAAAAATGTCAAATGTAAAAGACGAAGAAAGTTATGTTTTAAAAAAAACAAAAAATCTCAATGCAACTGAAAAGAAGATAAGAAATAAATTACGTGTTCACAAACTAAATCGCATACCATTATCCCCCTTCAATTTCCAATACTTCTGACTCAATAAAAGGAAACAACCGAAAAAGGAAACTTAGAGTGGAAAAATTGTGTTTGATTTAAAAGAATGTAGAAAAATAAGGGGAAGCTAAAAGGAAGAAACTGATGACCAAATAAAAGAATATTAGGAAACTAATCACCATAATCAAATGAAAAGAGAAAGTAATTTATTAGGGAATACTGCACAGAAAACGGTCTAAAACATTTGAATTAGGACAGTAAAACAATGATAATGTAAATAAAGTTTGTCAAGTCTCTTCAAAATATGATAAATTTTCATAACCAATAATATTTATAACCAAATCATTCACATAAAATTAATTTACTTAGAATTTTTCACTAGTTCTTTGTGTAAGATCCTATTTTACTAATTTTACGACATGGTTGACTTGTGCTATGCATATCTTTTCTGTTTTTATCTTTATTTTTTAAATGATTTTGGCACAGCTTTTAACTGTTAGTAATGTGTGTGGTCTAGAAGTCATATGACACCGAAAACAAATAACCCTAAGCATCTCAATAGTTTTAAAACGACTCTAAATACAGTAATAGCTTACAAAACTACATTATTATAAAACGGGCCACTTGCTACCGTAACACTTAACATATCGGTGGTGCCAGGTGATAGTGTAATTGAAAAAATGGTAAATGATTAAACAAATAAAAGATAACAATATTACATCATGAGCCAATTTATTATATCATTAAGTTACATGGCTTTCAAGAACAGTACTATATTTCTTATTCTCGTGCCTATAATGGTTGTTGTTCTAATAGAGAAGTTTGCTGTTAATTTTTATGATACTTTTGGTCAATCTCTTACTTGTGTCCCTCCAACTAATTAGATCTTTAACTAAACATATTGGGGCCTTGTCTTGCTTGTCATACAAAGTTGTGTTTGACTCTACTAATCAGGCAGTCATTACTTTAAAACTATGAAATTATTAAGAGTTAAACTACCAAATGTTAACAGATTCACTATTTTAGGGATTAAGATTTCACAATTGAAATTTGGAGGAGAAAAATCAAAGAATTGACAAATTTGAGGGCTAAAAAGTCTAATTAAGCCAAAAAAGTGTTTTCAAAATAATCTATTTTTATTAAAATGCTCTTGATATATAATCAAAATCAAAACAACATTTGAATTTATTGCAATAACATAGTTTGAAAGACATGATAGTAAAAAAGTAAACAGTTTTCATATAAAATTAAGACTATAACATAATCTTTTTATTATTTTCAAAGTAAGTCAACCACAAATTTGAATAAAAAATAATTTATTATATTTTCATAACCTCGATGCCTCTTTAAACTTTGTAACTATGTCTTTAATCGTTTGTGGACCCTTGATGCTGGTCCCATGAGCTAACTCATCTAAACTTTTCCATTTCAACAAAAAGTAATGTATACATCCAATCTAGTAACCTTTTCCATCCGAAAAGATATTTATATAATCAGTAAACCCCTCTTTTTAAATCTTATCTTATACCTTTATGAGTTTCTTTTTATGTCATTACAATATTATGCTTTTACAGTATCATTTAAGATAGTTTATGTTATAATTTAATCCACTCATTTCATATGATTTACAATATTGTTCATTATTTTTGTAATCTTTTGTTTTCCAATCTAATATAATCAATTTCTATTTTTTGTTGTTATGAACTTTTTAAGAAGCATCGTTTCAATGTTATTATCAATTTCATCACATGGCAATCTCAGTGGTTTATATTATTCTATTATATATTTATTTTCGATTAACAATGTCTTGTTTGTTCTTCATCATCGTTAAATTCTTTTTCTATAATATCATTATAATTAATAATCTTTCAAAACATATTGTTATACCATATAAATATACAATAGAATCATATAAATATTTGAAAGTTCTATGCTAGTTTTTGTTATTCTTGATCAAAATTAATGTGATATTCATTTATTATTGAAATGTTATTTAATTAATGTTACTTTTATCCTTGCTTCATAAACATTATCCAATTAAGTTTATCAAATTCTTATCAAGATGGTGGATTTGATTTGTTGCCGAAAATATTTTTACTATGTATAGCAGAAAACTGTGTATCTATTAAAAAAAACTTCATAGAGTCCTGTAAATTTGATGATAAAAAAGGTTTCCACAGACGGGATTCGAACCCGGAATTCATCATCAGAATTTCCCTGGTGTGCTACGGCGGACATTTGGATATAGATTGCTGGATAAATGTTATAAATGAATGACATCTCTGATCCCGTCCTTTGCTACTTTCTGATCTCTCTTATCGGCTTTACATTACATATCTACTAGTTTAATAAAATGTCACCATAAACCATTATTTTTTATTTACTTGAAATTTCTTCTACATATTTGTATATATAAGACAATACTAGTTGCCTTTATCTGACCTTACTTTCCATCCTATTTTTTACTTTGTATCATTTTCGTTTTCCTTTCTAATGAAGACAAAAAGACAACTAATGGTAGGAAGCAAAACACACCCTCATTTGATAGAAAAAAAACTTGAAAACCATGTAGGAAGAAAAGAGGATGAGAAAATGGCTAATAAGAAAGTTTTTAACTCTATTGCTTCCATAAAAATGAACGAAGAAAACCCAATGAAAATAAAAATTTCAAATGTAGAAGACGAAGAAAGTTATGATTTAAAAAATAACAAAAAATCTCAAAGCAACTGAAAAGAAGATAAGAAATAAATTACGTGTTCACAAACTAAATCACATACCGTTATCCCCCTTCAATTTCCAATTCTTCTGACTCAATAAAAGGAAACAACCGAAAAAGGAAACTTAGAGTGGAAAAATTGTGTTTGACATAAAAGACTGTATAAAAATAAAGGGAAGCTAAAAGGAAGAAACTGATGACCTAATAAAAGAGTATTAGGAAACTAATCACCATAATGAAATGAAAAGAGAAAGTGATTTATTAGGGAATACTGCACAGAAAACGGTCTAAAACATTAGAATTAGGACAGTAAAACAATCATAATGAAAATAAAGTTTGTCAAGTCTCTGCAAAATATGATAAATTTTCATAACCAATAATATTTATAACAAAATCATTCACATAAAATTAATTTACTTAGAATTTTTCACTAGATCTTTGTGTAAGATCCTATTTTACTAATTTTACGACATGGTTGACTTGAGTTATGCATATCTTTTATGTTTTTATCTTTATTTTCTAAATGATTTGGGCACCGCTTTTAACTGTTAGTAATGTGTGTGGTCTAGAAGTCATATGACACTGAAATCAAACAACCCCAAGCATCTCAATAGTTTCAAAACGACTCCAAATACGCTAATAGCTTACAAAACTACATTATTGTAAAATAGGCCACTTGCTACCGTAACACTTAACATATCGGGTGTCGGGCGAGAGTGTAACCGAGAAAAGGGCAAATGATTAAACAAATAAAAGACATCAATATTACACCATGAGCCAATTTATTATATCATTCAGTTACATTGTTTTCAAGAACTGTCCTATATTTCTTATTCTCGTGCCTATAATGATTGTTGTTCCAATAGAGAAGTTTGCTGTTAATTTTTATGATACTTTTGGGTAATCTCTTACTTGTGTCCCTCCAACTAATTAGATCATTAACTAAACATATTTGGGCCTTGTCTTGCTTGTCATACAAAGTTGTGTTTGACTCTTCTAATAAGGCAGTCATTACTTCAAAACTATGAAATTATTAAGAGTTGAACTATCAAATGTTAACAGATTCACTATTTTAGGGAATAAGATTTTACAATTAAAATTTGGAGGAACAAAATCAAAGAATTGGAAAATTTGAGGGACAAAAAGTGTAATTAAGCCAAAAAAGTGTTTTCAAAATAGTCTATTTTTAGTAAAATGCTCTTGATATATAGTAAAAATAAAAACAACATTTGAATTTATTGCAATAACATAGTTTTAAAGACATGATAGTAAAAAAGTAAATAGTTTTCATATAAACTTAAGACTATAACATAATCTTTTTATTATTTTCAAAGTAAGTCAACCACAAATTTGAAAAAAAATAATTTATTATATTTTCATAACCTCAGTGCCTCTTTAAACTTTGTAACTATGTCTTTAATCGTTTGTGGACCCTTGATGCTAGTCCCATGAGCTAACTCATCTAAACTTTTCCTTTTCGACAAAAAGTAATGTATACATCCAATCTAGTAACCCCTTCCATCCGAAAAGATATTGATATAATCAGTAAACCCCTCTTTTTAAATCTTATCTTATACCTTTATGAGTTTCTTTTTATGTCATTACAATATTATGCTTTTACAGTAACAATTAAGATAGTTTATGTTATAATTTAATCCACTCATTTCATATGATTTACAATATTGTTCTTATTTTTGTAATCTTTTGTTTGCTAATCTAATATAATCAATTTCTATTTTTTTTATTGTTGATGAACTTTTTAAAAAGTATCGTTTCAATGTTATTATCAATTTCATAACATGGCAATCGCAGTGGTTTATATTATTCTATTATATATTTATTTTAGTGTAACAATCTCTTGTTTGTTCTTCATCATCTTTAAATATTTTTTATATAATATCATTATAATTAATAATCTTTCAAAACATATTGTTATACCATATAAAGATACAATAGAAACATATAAATATTTGAAAGTTCTATGCTAGTTTTTGTTATTCTTGATCAAAATTAATGTGATATTCATTTATTATTGAAATGTTATTTGATTAATGTTACTCTTATCCTTGCTTCATAAAGTTATGTTTTAAAAAATAACAAAAAATCTTAATGCAAATGAAAAGAAGATAAGAAATAAATTACTTATTCACAAACTAAATCGCATACCGTTATCCCCCTTCAATTTCCAATACTTCTGACTCAATAAAAGGAAACAACCGAAAAAGGAAACTTAGAGTGGAAAAATTGTGTTTGATTTAAAAGACTGTATAAAAATAATGGGAAGCTAAAAGGAAAAAACTGATGACCTAATAAAAGAGTATTAGGAAACTAATCACCATAATGAAATGAAAAGAGAAAGTGATTGATTACGGAATACTGCACAGAAAACGGTCTAAAACATTAGAATTAGGACAGTAAAACAATGATAATGAAAATAAAGTTTGTCAAGTCTCTTCAAAATATGATAAATTTTTATAACCAATAATATTTATAACCAAATCATTCACATAAAATTAATTTACTTAGAACTTTTCACTAGTTCTTTGTGTAAGATCCTATTTTACTAATTTTACAACATGGTTGACTTGTGCTATGCATATCTTTTGTGTTTTTATCTTCTTTAAATGATTTTGGCATAACTTTTAACTGTTAGTCATGTGTGTGGTCCAGAAGTCATATGACACCAAAATCAAACAACCTCAAGCATCTCAATAGTGTCAAAACGACTCCAAATACGCTAATAGCTTTTAAAACTACATTATTATAAAATGGGCCACTTGCTACCGTAACACTTAACATATCGGTGGTGTCGGGCGATAGTGTAATTGAAAAAATGGTAAATGATTAAACAAATAAAAGATAACAATATTACATCATGAGCCAATTTATTATATCATTAAGTTACATGGTTTTCAAGAACAGTACTATATTTCTTACTCTCGTGCCTATAATGGTTGTTGTTCTAATAGAGAAGCTTGCTGTTAATTTTTATGATACTTTTGGGTAATCTCTTACTTGTGTCCCTCCAACTAATTAGATCATTAACTGAACATATTGGGGCCTTGTCTTGCTTGTCATACAAAGTTGTGGTTGACTCTACTAATCAGGCAGTGATTACTTCAAAACTATGAAATTATTAAGAGTTGAACTACCAAATGTTAACAGATTCACTATTTTAGGGAATAAGATTTCACAATTAAAATTTGGAGGAACAAAATCAAAGAATTGGCAAATTTGAGGGACAAAAAGTTTAATTAAGCCAAAAAAGTGTTTTCAAAATAATCTATTTTTATTAAAATGCTCTTGATATATAGTAAAAATAAAAACAACATTTGAATTTATTGCAATAACATAGTTTTAAAGACATGATAGTAAAAAAGTAAACAGTTTTCATCTAAACTTAAGACTATAACATAATCCTTTTATTATTTTCAAAATAAGTCAAACACAAATTTGAAAAACAATTAATTTATTATATTTTCGTAACCTCAGTGCCTCTCTAAACTTTGTAACTATATCTTTAATCATTTGTTGACCCTTGATGCTGGTCCCATGAGCTAACTCATCTAAACTTTTCCTTTTCGACAAAAAGTAATGTATACATCCAATCTAGTAACCCCTTCCATCCGAAAAGATATTTATATAATTAGTAAACCCCTCTTTTTAAATCTTATCTTATACCTTTATGAGTTTCTTTTTATGTCATTACAATATTATGCTTTTACAATAACATTTCAGATAGTTTATGTTATAATTTAATCCACTCATTTCATATGATTTACAATATTGTTCATTATTTTTGTAATCTATTGTTTGCCAATCTAATATAATCAAATTCTATTTTTTTATTGTTGATGAACTTTTTAAAAAGCATCGTTTCAATGTTATTATCAATTTTATAACATGGAAATATCAGTGGTTTATATTATTCTATTATATATTTATTTTAGTTTAACAATGTATTGTTTGTTCTTCATCATCTTTAAATATTTTTTATATAATATCATTATAATTAATAATCTTTCAAAACATATTGTTATACCATATAAAGATACAATAGAATCATATAAATATTTGAAAGTTCTATGCTAGTTTTTGTTATTCTTGATCAAAATTAATGTGATATTCATTTATTAATGAAATGTTATTTGATTAATGTTACTCTTATCCTTGCTTCATAAAGATTATCCAATTAAGTTTAACAAATTCTTATCAAGATGGTGGATTTGATTTGTTGCCAAAATATTTTTACTATGTATAGCAGCAAATTGTGTGTCTATTAAAAAAAAACTTCGTAGAGTCCTGTAAATTTGATGATAAAAAAGGTTTCCACAGACGGGATTTGAACCCGGAATTCATCATCAGAATTTCCCTGGTTTGCTACGGCGGACATTTGGATATAGATTGTTGGATAAATGTTATAAATAAACGACATCTCTGATCCCGTCCTTTGCTACTTTCTGATCTCTCTTATCGGCTTTACGTTACATATCTACTAGTTTAATAAAATGTCACCATAAACCATTATTTTTTATTTACTTGAAATTTCTTCTACATATTTGTAAAATAGGGTTTTTTATCCCCCTTCAATTTCCAATACTTCTGACTCAATAAAAGGAAACAACCGAAAAAGGAAACTTAGAGTGGAAAAATTCTGTTTGATTTAAAAGAATGTATAAAAATAAGGGGAAGCTAAAAGGAAGAAACTGATGACCAAATAAAAGAATATTAGGAAACTAATCACCATAATCAAATGAAAAGAGAAAGTGATTTATTAGGGAATACTGCACAGAAAATGGTCTGAAACATTTGAATTAGGACAATAAAACAATGATAATGTAAATAAAGTTTGTCAAGTCTCTTCGAAATATGATAAATTTTCATAACCAATAATATTTATAACCAAATCATTCACATAAAATTAATTTACTTAGAATTTTTCACTAGTTCTTTGGGTAAGATCCTATTTTACTAATTTTACGACATGGTTGACTTGTGCTATGCATATTTTTTCTGTTTTTATCTTTATTTTTTAAATGATTTAGGCACAGCTTTTAACTGTTAGTAATGTGTGTGGTCTAGAAGTCATATGACACCGAAAACAAACAACCCCAAGCATCTCAATAGTTTTAAAACGACTCCAAATACACTAATAGCATACAAAACTACATTATTATAAAACGGGCCACTTGCTACCGTAACACTTAACATATCGATGGTGCCAGGCGATAGTGTAATTGAAAAAATGGTAAATGATTAAACAAATAAAAGATAACAATATTACATCATGAGCCAATTTATTATATCATTAAGTTACATGGTTTTCAAGAACAGTACTATATTTCTTATTCTCGTGCCTATAATGGTTGTTGTTCTAATAGAGAAGTTTGCTGTTAATTTTTATGATACTTTTGGTCAATCTCTTACTTGTGTCCCTCCAACTAATTAGATCATTAACTAAACATATTGGGGCCTTGTCTTGCTTGTCATACAAAGTTGTGTTTGACTCTACTAATCAGGCAGTCATTACTTTAAAACTATGAAATTATTAAGAGTTGAACTACCAAATGTTAACAGATTCACTATTTTAGGGAATAAGATTTCACAATTGAAATTTGGAGGAGAAAAATCAAAGAATTGACAAATTTGAGGGCTAAAAAGTCTAATTAAGCCAAAAAAGTGTTTTCAAAATAATCTATTTTTATTAAAATGCTCTTGATATATAATCAAAATCAAAACAACATTTGAATTTATTGCAATAACATAGTTTGAAAGACATGATAGTAAAAAAGTAAACAGTTTTCATATAAACTTAAGACTATAACATAATCTTTTTATTATTTTCAAAGTAAGTCAACCACAAATTTGAATAAAAAATAATTTATTATATTTTCATAACCTCGGTGCCTCTTTAAACTTTGTAACTATATCTTTAATCGTTTGTGGACCCTTGATGCTGGTCCCATGAGCTAACTCATCTAAACTTTTCCATTTCAACAAAAAGTAATGTATACATCCAATCTAGTAACATTTTCCATCCGAAAAGATATTTATATAATCAGTAAACCCCTCTTTTTAAATCTTATCTTATACCTTTATGAGTTTCTTTTTATGTCATTACAATATTATGCTTTTACAGTATCATTTAAGATAGTTTATGTTATAATTTAATCCACTCATTTCATATGATTTACAATATTGTTCATTATTTTTGTAATCTTTTGTTTTCGAATCTAATATAATCAATTTCTATTTTTTGTTGTTATGAACTTTTTAAGAAGCATCGTTTCAATGTTATTATCAATTTCATCACATGGCAATCTCAGTGGTTTATATTATTCTATTATATATTTATTTTCGATTAACAATGTCTTGTTTGTTCAACATCATCGTTAAATTCTTTTTCTATAATATCATTATAATTATTAATCTTTCAAAACATATTGTTATACCATATAAAGATACAATAGAATCATATAAATATTTGAAAGTTCTATGCTAGTTTTTGTTATTCTTGATCAAAATTAATGTGATATTCATTTATTATTGAAATGTTATTTGATTAATGTTACTTTTATCCTTGCTTCATAAACATTATCCAATTAAGGTTAACAAATTCTTATCAAGATGGTGGATTTGATTTGTTGCCGAAAATATTTTTACTATGTATAGCAGCAAACTGTGTATCTATTAAAAAAAACTTCATAGAGTCCTGTAAATTTGATGATAAAAAAGGTTTCCACAGACGGGATTCGAACCTGGAATTCATCATCAGAATTTCCCTGGTGTGCTACGGCGGACATTTGGATATAGATTGCTGGATAAATGTTATAAATAAACGACATCTCTGATCCCGTCCTTTGCTACTTTCTGATCTCTCTTATCGGCTTTACGTTACATATCTACTAGTTTAATAAAATGTCACCATAAACCATTATTTTTTATTTACTTGAAATTTCTTCTACATATTTGTATATATAAGACAATACTAGTTGCCTTTGTCTGACCTTACTTTCCATCCTATTTTTCACTTTGTATCATTTTCGTTTTCCTTTCTAATGAAGACAAAAAGACAACTAATGGTAGGAAGCAAAACACACCCTCATTTGATAGGAAAAGAAACTTGAAAACCATGTAGGAAGAAAAGAGGATGAGAAAATGGCTAATAAGAAAGTTTTTAACTCTAGTGCTTCCATAAAAATGAACAAAGAAAACCCAATGAAAATAAAAATTTCAAATGTAGAAGACGAAGAAAGTTATGTTTTAAAAAATAACAAAAAATCTCAAAGCAACTGAAAAGAAGATAAGAAATAAATTACGTGTTCACAAACTAAATCGCATACCGTTATCCCCCTTCAATTTCCAATACTTCTGACTCAATAAAAGGAAACAACCGAAAAAGGAAACTTAGAGTGGAAAAATTGTGTTTGACATAAAAGACTGTATAAAAATAAAGGGAAGCTAAAAGGAAGAAACTGATGACCTAATAAAAGAGTATTAGGAAACTAATCACCATAATGAAATGAAAAGAGAAAGTGATTTATTAGGGAATACTGCACAGAAAACGGTCTAAAACATTAGAATTAGGACAGTAAAACAATCATAATGAAAATAAAGTTTGTCAAGTCTCTGTAAAATATGATAAATTTTCATAACCAATAATATTTATAACCAAATCATTCACATAAAATTAATTTACTTAGAATTTTTCACTAGATCTTTGTGTAAGATCCTATTTTACTAATTTTATGACATGGTTGACTTGAGTTATGCATATCTTTTATGTTTTTATCTTTATTTTCTAAATGATTTGGGCACCGCTTTTAACTGTTAGTAATGTGTGTGGTCTAGAAGTCATATGACACTGAAATCAAACAAGCCCAAGCATCTCAATAGTTTCAAAACGACTCCAAATACGCTAATAGCTTACAAAACTACATTATTGTAAAATAGGCCACTTGCTACCGTAACACTTAACATAACGGGTGTCGGGCAAGAGTGTAACCGAGAAAAGGGCAAATGATTAAACAAATAAAAGACATCAATATTACACCATGAGCCAATTTATTATATCATTCAGTTACATTGTTTTCAAGAACTGTCCTATATTTCTTATTCTCGTGCCTATAATGATTGTTGTTCTAATAGAGAAGTTTGCTGTTAATTTTTATGATACTTTTGGGTAATCTCTTACTTGTGTCCCTCTAACTAATTAGATCATTAACTAAACATATTTGGGCCTTGTCTTGCTTGTCATACAAAGTTGTGTTTGACTCTTCTAATAAGGCAGTCATTACTTCAAAACTATGAAATTATTAAGAGTTGAACTATAAAATGTTAACAGATTCACTATTTTAGGGAATAAGATTTTACAATTAAAATTTGGAGGAACAAAATCAAAGAATTGGAAAATTTGAGGGACAAAAAGTGTAATTAAGCCAAAAAAGTGTTTTCAAAATAGTCTATTTTTATTAAAATGCTCTTGATATATAGTAAAAATAAAAAAAACATTTGAATTTATTGCAATAACATAGTTTTAAAGACATGATAGTAAAAAAGTAAATAGTTTTCATATAAACTTAAGACTATAACATAATCTTCTTATTATTTTCAAAGTAAGTCAACCACAAATTTGAAAAAAAATAATTTATTATATTTTCATAACCTCAGTGCCTCTTTAAACTTTGTAACTATGTCTTTAATCGTTTGTGGACCCTTGATGCTAGTCCCATGAGCTAACTCATCTAAACTTTTCCTTTTCGACAAAAAGTAATGTATACATCCAATCTAGTAACCCCTTCCATCCGAAAGATATTTATATAATCAGCTAACCCCATCTTATACCTTTATAAGTTTTTTTTTATGTCATTACAATATTATGCTTTTACAGTAACATTTAAGATAGTTTATGTTATAATTTAATCCACTCATTTCATATGATTTACAATATTGTTCTTATTTTTGTAATCTTTTGTTTGCCAATCTTATATAATCAATTTCTATTTTTTTATTGTTGATGAACTTTTTAAAAAGCATCATTTCAATGTTATTATCAATTTCATAACATGGCAATCTCATTGGTTTATATTAGTCTATTATATATTTATTTTAGTGTAACAATGTCTTGTTTGTTCTTCATCATCTTTAATTTTTTTTTATATAATATCATTATAATTAATAATCTTTCAAAACATATTGTTATACCATATAAAGATACAATAGAAACATATAAATATTTGAAAGTTCTATGCTAGTTTTTGTTATTCTTGATCAAAATTAATGTGATATTCATTTATTATTGAAATGTTATTTGATTAATGTTACTCTTATCCTTGCTTCATAAAGTTATGTTTTAAAAAATAACAAAAAATCTCAATGCAAATGAAAAGAAGATAAGAAATAAATTACATGTTCACAAACTAAATCGCATACCGTTATCCCCCTTCAATTTCCAATACTTCTGACTCAATAAAAGGAAACAACCAAAAAAGGAAACTTAGAGTGGAAAAATTGTGTTTGATTTAAAAGACTGTATAAAAATAAAGGGAAGCTAAAAGGAAGAAACTGATGACCTAATAAAAGAGTATTAGGAAACTAATCACCATAATGAAATGAAAAGAGAAAGTGATTGATTAGGGAATACTGCACAGAAAACGGTCTAAAACATTAGATTAGGACAGTAAAACAATGATAATGAAAATAAAGTTTGTCAAGTCTCTTCAAAATATGATAAATTTTTATAACCAATAATATTTATAACCAAATCATTCACATAAAATTAATTTACTTAGAACTTTTCACTAGTTCTTTGTTTAAGATCCTATTTTACTAATTTTACGACATGGTTGACTTGTGCTATGCATATCTTTTGTGTTTTTATCTTCTTTAAATGATTTTGGCATGACTTTTAACTGTTAGTCATGTGTGTGGTCCAGAAGTCATATGACACCGAAATCAAACAACCCCAAGCATCTCAATAGTGTCAAAACGACTCCAAATACGCTAATAGCTTTTAAAACTACATTATTATAAAATGGGCCACTTGCTACCGTAACACTTAACATATCGGTGGTGTCGAGCGAGAGTGTAATTGAAAAAATGGTAAATGATTAAACAAATAAAAGATAACAATATTACATCATGAGCCAATTTATTACATCATTAAGTTACATGGTTTTCAAGATATGTACTATATTTCTTACTCTCGTGCCTATAATGGTTGTTGTTCTAATAGAGAAGCTTGCTGTTAATTTTTATGATACTTTTGGGTAATCTCTTACTTGTGTCCCTCCAACTAATTAGATCATTAACTGAACATATTGGGGCCTTGTCTTGCTTGTCATACAAAGTTGTGGTTGACTCTACTAATCAGGCAGTGATTACTTCAAAACTATGAAATTATTAAGAGTTGAACTACCAAATGTTAACAGATTCACTATTTTAGGGAATAAGATTTCACAATTAAAATTTGGAGGAACAAAATCAAAGAATTGGCAAATTTGAGGGACAAAAAGTTTAATTAAGCCAAAAAAGTGTTTTCAAAATAATCTATTTTTATTAAAATGCTCTTGATATAAAGTGTTTTCAAAATAATATAGTTTTAAAGACATGATAGTAAAAAAGTAAACAGTTTTCATCTAAACTTAAGACTATAACATAATCCTTTTATTATTTTCAAAATAAGTCAAACACAAATTTGAAAAACAATTAATTTATTATATTTTCGTAACCTCAGTGCCTCTTTAAACTTTGTAACTATATCTTTAATCGTTTGTTGACCCTTGATGCTGGTCCCATGAGCTAACTCACCTAAACTTTTCCTTTTCGACAAAAAGTAATGTATACATCCAATCTAGTAAACCCTTCCATCCGAAAAGATATTTATATAATCAGTAAACCCCTCTTTCTAAATCTTATCTTATACCTTTATGAGTTTCTTTTTATGTCATTACAATATTATGCTTTTACAATAACATTTCAGATAGTTTATGTTATGATTTAATCCACTCATTTCATATGATTTACAATATTGTTCATTATTTTTGTAATCTTTTGTTTGCCAATCTAATATAATCAAATTCTATTTTTTATTGTTGATGAACTTTTTAAAAAGCATCGTTTCAATGTTATTATCAATTTTATAACATGGAAATCTCAGTGGTTTATATTATTCTATTATATATTTATTTTAGTTTAACAATGTATTGTTTGTTCTTCATCATCTTTAAATATTTTTTATATAATATCATTATAATTAATAATCTTTCAAAACATATTGTTATACCATATAAAGATACAATAGAATCATATAAATATTTGAAAGTTCTATGCTAGTTTTTGTTATTCTTGATCAAAATTAATGTGATATTCATTTATTATTGACATGTTATTTGATTAATGTTACTCTTATCCTTGCTTCATAAAGATTATCCATTTAAGTTTAACAAATTCTTATCAAGATGGTGGAGTTGATTTGTTGCCAAAAATATTTTTAGGGAATAATATTTCATAATTAAAATTTGGAGGAACAAAATCAAAGAATTGGCCAATTTGAGGGACAAAAAGTGTAATTAAGCCAAAAGAGTGTTTTCAAAATAATCTATTTTTGTTAAAATGCTCTAGATATATAGTAAAAATCAAAACAACATTTGAATTTATTGCAATAACATAGTTTTAAAGACACGATAGTAAAAAAGTAAACAGTTTTCATATAAAATTAAGACTATAACATCATATTTTTATTATTTTCAAAGTAAGTCAACCACAAATTTGAAAAGAAAAATAATTTATTATATTTTCATAACCTCAGTGCCTCTTTAAACTTTGTAACTATGTCTTTAATCGTTTGTGGACCCTTAATGCTAGTCCCATGAGCTAACTCATCTAAACTTTTTCTTTTCGACAAAAAGTAATGTATACATCCAATCTAGTAACCCCTTCCAACCAAAAAGATGTTTATATAATTAGTAAACCCCTCTTTTTAAATCTTATCTTATGCCTTTATGAGTTTCTTTTTATGTCATTGCAATATTATGCTTTTACAGTAACATTTAAGATAGTTTATGTTATAATTTAATCCACTCATTTCATATGATTTACAATATTATTCATTATTTTTGTAATCTTTTGTTTTCCAATCTAATATAATCAATTTCTATTTTTTTATTGTTGATGAACTTTTTAAAAAGCATCGTTTCAATGTTATTATCAATTTCATCACATGGCAATCTCAGTGGTTTATATTATTCTATTATATATTTATTTTCAATTAACAATGCATTGTTTGTTCCTCATCATCTTTAAATATTTTATCTTTTATGTAATATCATTATAATTAATAATCTTTCAAAACATATTGTTATACCATATAAAGATAAAATAGAATCATATGAATATTTGAAAGTTGTAGCTAGTTTTTGTTATTCTTGATCAAAATTAATGTGATATTTATTTATTATTGACATGTTATTTGATTATATTTTCGTAACCTCAGTGCCTCTTTAAACTTTGTAACTATATCTTTAATCGTTTGTTGACCCTTGATGCTGGTCCCATGAGCTAACTCACCTAAACTTTTCCTTTTCGACAAAAAGTAATGTATACATCTAATCTAGTAAACCCTTCCATCCGAAAAGATATTTATATAATCAGTAAACCCCTCTTTCTAAATCTTATCTTATACCTTTATGAGTTTCTTTTTATGTCATTACAATATTATGCTTTTACAATAACATTTCAGATAGTTTATGTTATAATTTAATCCACTCATTTCATATGATTTACAATATTGTTCATTATTTTTGTAATCTTTTGTTTGCCAATCTAATATAATCAAATTCTATTTTTTATTGTTGATGAACTTTTTAAAAAGCATCATTTCAATGTTATTATCAATTTTATAACATGGAAATCTCAGTGGTTTATATTATTCTATTATATATTTATTTTAGTTTAACAATGTATTGTTTGTTCTTCATCATCTTTAAATATTTTTTATATAATATCATTATAATTAATAATCTTTCAAAACATATTGTTATACCATATAAAGATACAATAGAATCATATAAATATTTGAAAGTTCTATGCTAGTTTTTGTTATTCTTGATCAAAATTAATGTGATATTCATTTATTATTGAAATGTTATTTGATTAATGTTACTGTTATCCTTGCTTCATAAAGATTATCCAATTAAGTTTAACAAATTCTTATAAAGATGGTGGATTTGATTTGTTGCCGAAAATATTTTTACTATGTATAGCAGCAAACTGTGTATCTATTAAAAAAAATTCGTAGAGTCCTGTAAATTTGATGATAAAAAAGGTTTCCACAGACGGGATTCGAACCCGGAATTCATCATCAGAATTTCCCTGGTGTGCTACGGCGGACATTTGGATATCAATTGCTCGATAAATGTTATAAATAAACGACATCTCTGATCCCGTCCTTTGCTACTTTCTGATCTCTCTTATCGGCTTTACGTTACATATCTACTAGTTTAATAAAATGTCACCATAAACCATTATTTTTTATTTACTTGAAATTTCTTCTACATATTTGTATATATAAGACAATACTAGTTGCCTTTGTCTGACCTTACTTTCCATCCTTTTTTTTACTTTGTATCATTTTCGTTTTCCTTTCTAATGAAGACAAAAAGACAACTAAGGGTAGGAAGCAAAACACACCCTCATTTGATAGGAAAAGAAACTTGAAAACCATGTAGGAAGAAAAGAGGATGAGAAAATGGCTAATAAGAAAGTTTTTAACTCTAGTGCTTCCATAAAAATGAACGAAGAAAACCCAATGAAAATAAAAATTTCAAATATAGAAGACGAAGAAAGTTATGTTTTAACAAATAATAAAAAATCTCAAAGCAACTGAAAAGAAGATAAGAAATAAATTACGTGTTCACAAACTAAATCGCATACCGTTATCCCCCTTCAATTTCCAATACTTCTGACTCAATAAAAGGAAACAACCGAAAAAGGAAACTTAGAGTGGAAAAATTGTGTTTGACATAAAAGACTGTATAAAAATAAAGGGAAGCTAAAAGGAAGAAACTGATGACCTAATAAAAGGGTATTAGGAAACTAATCACCATAATGAAATGAAAAGAGAAAGTGATTTATTAGGGAATACTGCACAGAAAACGGTCTAAAACATTAGAATTAGGACAGTAAAACAATGATAATGAAAATAAAGTTTGTCAAGTCTCTGCAAAATATGATAAATTTTCATAACTAATAATATTTATAACCAAATCATTCACATAAAATTAATTTACTTAGAATTTTTCACTAGATCTTTGTGTAAGATCCTGTTTTACTAATTTTACGACATGGTTGACTTGAGTTATGCATATCTTTTATGTTTTTATCTTTATTTTCTAAATGATTTGGGCACCACTTTTAACTGTTAGTAATGTGTGTGGTCTAGAAGTCATATGACACTGAAATCAAACAACCCCAAGTATCTCAATAGTTTCAAAACGACTCCAAATACGCTAATAGCTTACAAAACTACATTATTGTAAAATAGGCCACTTGCTACCGTAACACTTAACATATCGGGTGTCGGGCGAGAGTGTAACCGACAAAAGGGCAAATGATTAAACAAATAAAAGATAACAATATTACACCATGAGCCAATTTATTATATCATTCAGTTACATTGTTTTCAAGAACTGTCCTATATTTCTTATTCTCGTGCCTATAATGATTGTTGTTCTAATAGAGAAGTTTGCTGTTAATTTTTATGATACTTTTGGGTAATCTCTTACTTGTGTCCCTCCAACTAATTAGATCATTAACTAAACATATTTGGGCCTTGTCTTGCTTGTCATAGAAAGTTGTGTTTGACTCTTCTAATAAGGCAGTCATTACTTCAAAACTATGGAATTATTAAGAGTTGAACTATCAAATGTTAACAGATTCACTATTTTAGGGAATAAGATTTTACAATTAAAATTTGGAGGAACAAAATCAAAGAATTGGAAAATTTGAGGGACAAAAAGTGTAATTAAGCCAAAAAAGTGTTTTCAAAATAATCTATTTTTATTAAAATGCTCTTGATATATAGTAAAAATAAAAACAACATTTGAATTTATTGCAATAACATTGTTTTAAAGACATGATAGTAAAAAAGTAAATAGTTTTCATATAAACTTAAGACTATAACATAATCTTCTTATTATTTTCAAAGTAAGTCAACCACAAATTTGAAAAAAAATAATTTATTATATTTTCATAACCTCAGTGCCTCTTTAAACTTTGTAACTATGTCTTTAATCGTTTGTGGACCCTTGATGCTAGTCCCATGAGCTAACTCATCTAAACTTTTCCTTTTCGACAAAAAGTAATGTATACATCCAATCTAGTAACCCCTTCCATCCGAAAGATATTTATATAATCAGTAAACCCCTCTTTTTAAATCTTATCTTATACCTTTATGAGTTTTTTTTTATGTCATTACAATATTATGCTTTTACAGTAACATTTAAGATAGATTATGTTATAATTTAATCCACTCATTTCATATGATTTACAATATTGTTCTTATTTTTGTAATCTTTTGTTTGCCAATCTTATATAATCAATTTCTATTTTTTTATTGTTGATGAACTTTTTAAAAAGCATCATTTCAATGTTATTATCAATTTCATAACATGGCAATCTCAGTGGTTTATATTAGTGTAACAATGTCTTGTTTGTTCTTCTTTATCTTTAAATATTTTTTATATAATATCATTATAATTAATAATCTTTCAAAACATATTGTTATACCATATAAAGATACAATAGAAACATATAAATATTTGAAAGTTCTATGCTAGTTTTTGTTATTCTTGATCAAAATTAATGTGATATTCATTTATTATTGAAATGTTATTTGATTAATGTTACTCTTATCCTTGCTTCATAAAGTTATGTTTTAAAAAATAACAAAAAATCTCAATTCAAATGAAAAGAAGATAAGAAATAAATTACGTGTTCACAAACTAAATCGCATACCGTTATCCCCCTTCAATTTCCCATACTTCTGACTCAATAAAAGGAAACAACCAAAAAAGGAAACTTAGAGTGGAAAAATTGTGTTTGATTTAAAAGACTGTATAAAAATAAATGGAAGCTAAAAGGAAGAAACTGATGACCTAATAAAAGAGTATTAGGAAACTAATCACCATAATGAAATGAAAAGAGAAAGTGATTGATTAGGGAATACTGCACAGAAAATGGTCTAAAACATTAGATTAGGACAGTAAAACAATGATAATGAAAATAAAGTTTGTCAAGTCTCTTCAAAATATGATAAATTTTTATAACCAATAATATTTATAACCAAATCATTCACATAAAATTAATTTACTTAGAACTTTTCACTAGTTCTTTGTTTAAGATCCTATTTTACTAATTTTACGACATGGTTGACTTGTGCTATGCATATCTTTTGTGTTTTTATCTTCTTTAAATGATTTTGGCATGACTTTTAACTGTTAGTCATGTGTGTGGTCCAGAAGTCATATGACACCGAAATCAAACAACCCCAAGCATCTCAACAGTGTCAAAACGACTCCAAATACGCTAATAGCTTACAAAACTACATTATTATAAAATGGGCCACTTGCTACCGTAACACTTAACATATCGGTGGTGTCGAGCGAGAGTGTAACCGAGAAAAGGGAAAATGATTAAACAAATAAAAGATAATAATATTACATCATGAGCCAATTTATTACATCATTAAGTTACATTGTTTTCAAGATATGTACTATATTTCTTACTCTCATGCCTATAATGGTTGTTGTTCTAATAGAGAAGCTTGCTGTTAATTTTTATGATATTTTTGGGTAATCTCTTACTTGTGTCCCTCCAACTAATTAGATCATTAACTGAACATATTGGGGCCTTGTCTTGCTTGTCAAACAAAGTTGTGGTTGACTCTACTAATCAGGCAGTCATTATTAAGAGTTGAACTACCAAATGTTAACAGATTCACTATTTTAGGGAATAAGATTTCACAATTAAAATTTGGACGAACAAAATCAAAGAATTGGCAAATTTGAGGGACAAAAAGTGTAATTAAGCCAAAAAAGTGTTTTCAAAATAATCTATTTTTATTAAAATGCTCTTGATATATAGTAAAAATAAAAACAACATTTGAATTTATTGCAATAACATAGTTTTAAAGACATGATAGTAAAAAAGTAAACAGTTTTCATCTAAACTTAAGACTATAACATAATCTTTTTATTATTTTCAAAATAAGTCAAACACAAATTTGAAAAACAATTAATTTATTATATTTTCGTAACCTCTGTGCCTCTTTAAACTATGTAACTATATCTTTAATCATTTGTTGACCCTTGATGCTGGTCCCATGAGCTAACTCATCTAAACTTTTCCTTTTCGACAAAAAGTAATGTATACATCCAATCTAGTAACCCCTTTCATCCGAAAAGATATTTATATAATCAGTAAACCCCTCTTTTTAAATCTTATCTTATACCTTTATGAGTTTCTTTTTATGTCATTACAATATTATGCTTTTACAATAACATTTTAGATAGTTTATGTTATAATTTAATCAACTCATTTTATATGATTTACAATATTGTTTATTATTTTTGTAATCTTTTGTTTGCCAATCTAATATAATCAATTTCTATTTTTTTATTGTTGATGAACTTTTTAAAAAGCATCGTTTCAATGTTATTATCAATTTTATAACATGGAAATCTCAGTGGTTTATATTATTCTATTATATATTTATTTTAGTTTAACAATGTATTGTTTGTTCTTCATCATCTTTAAATATTTTTTATATAATATCATTATAATTAATAATCTTTCAAAACATATTGTTATACCATATAAAGATACAATAGAATCATATAAATATTTGAAAGTTCTATGCTAGTTTTTGTTATTCTTGATCAAAATTAATGTGATATTCATTTATTATTGAAATGTTATTTGATTAATGTTACTCTTATCCCTGCTTCATAAAGATTATCCAATTAAGTTTAACAAATTCTTATCAAGATAGTGGATTTGATTTGTTGCCGAAAATATTTTTACTATGTATAGCAGCAAACTGGGTATCTATTAAAAAAAAACTTCGTAGAGTCCTGTAAATTTGATGATAAAAAAGGTTTCCACAGAAGGGATTCGAACCCGAAATTCATCATCAGAATTTCCCTGGTGTGCTACAGCGGACATTTGGATATAGATTGCTGGATAAATGTTATAAATAAACGATATCTCTGATCCCGTCCTTTGCTACTTTCTGATCTCTCTTATCGGCTTTACGTTACATATCTACTAGTTTAATAAAATGTCACCATAAACCATTATTTTTTATTTACTTGAAATTTCTTCTACATATTTGTATATATAAGACAATACTAGTTGCCTTTGTCTGACCTTACTTTCCATCCTATTTTTTACTTTGTATCATTTTCGTTTTCCTTTCTAATGAAGACAAAAAGACAACTAATGGTAGGAAGCAAAACACACCCTCATTTAATAGGAAAAGAAACTTGAAAACCATGTAGGAAGAAAAGAGGATGAGAAAATGGCTAATAAGAAAGTTTTTAACTCTAGTGCTTCCATAAAAATGAACGAAGAAAACCCAATGAAAATAAAAATTTCAAATGTAGAAGACGAAGAAAGTTATGTTTTAAAAAATAACAAAAAATCTCAAAGCAACTAAAAAGAAGATAAGAAATAAATTACGTGTTCACAAACTAAATCGCATACCGTTATCCCCCTTCAATTTTCAATACTTCTGACTCAATAAAAGGAAACAACCGAAAAAGGAAACTTAGAGTGGAAAAATTGTGTTTGACATAAAAGACTGTATAAAAATAAAGGGAAGCTAAAAGGAAGAAACTGATGACCTAATAAAAGAGTATTAGGAAACTAATCACCATAATGAAATGAAAAGAGAAAGTGATTTATTAGGGAATACTGCACAGAAAACGGTCTAAAACATTAGAATTAGGACTGTAAAACAATCATAATGAAAATAAGGTTTGTCAAGTCTCTACAAAATATGATAAATTTTCATAACCAATAATATTTATAACCAAATTCACATAAAATTAATTTACTTAGAATTTTTCACTAGATCTTTGTGTAAGATCCTATTTTACTAATTTTACGACATGGTTGAGTTGAGTTATGCATATCTTTTATGTTTTTATCTTTATTTTCTAAATGATTTGGGCACCGTTTTTAACTGTTAGTAATGTGTGTGGTCTAGAAGTCATATGACACTGAAATCAAACAACCCCAAGCATCTCAATAGTTTCAAAACGACTCCAAATACGCTAATAGCTTACAAAACTACATTATTGTAAAATAGGCCACTTGCTACCGTAACACTTAACATATCGGGTGTCGGGCGAGAGTGTAACCGACAAAAGGGCAAATGATTAAACAAATAAAAGATAACAATATTACACCATGAGCCAATTTATTATATCATTCAGTTACATTGTTTTCAAGAAGTGTCCTATATTTCTTATTCTCGTGCCTATAATGATTGTTGTTCTAATAGAGAAGTTTGCTGTTAATTTTTATGATACTTTTGGGTAATCCCTTACTTGTGTCCCTCCAACTAATTAGATCATTAACTAAACATATTTGGGCCTTGTCTTGCTTGTCATACAAAGTTGTGTTTGACTCTTCTAATAAGGCAGTCATTACTTCAAAACTATGAAATTATTAAGAGTTGAACTATCAAATGTTAACAGATTCACTATTTTAGGGAATAAGATTTCACAATTAAAATTTGGAGGAACAAAATCAAAGAATTGGAAAATTTGAGGGACAAAAAGTGTAATTAAGCCAAAAAAGTGTTTTCAAAATAAAAACAACATTTGAATTTATTGCAATAACATAGTTTTAAAGACATGATAGTAAAAATGTAAATAGTTTTCATATAAACTTAAGACTATAACATAATCTTTTTATTATTTTCAAAGTAAGTCAACCACAAATTTGAAAAAAAAAATAATTTATTATATTTTCATAACCTCAGTGCCTCTTTAAACTTTGTAACTATGTCTTTAATCGTTTGTGGACCCTTGATGCTAGTCCCATGAGCTAACTCATCTAAACTTTTCCTTTTCGACAAAAAGTAATGTATACATCCAATCTAGTAACCCCTTCCATCCGAAAAGATATTTATATAATCAGTAAACCCCTCTTTTTAAATCTTATCTTATACCTTTATGAGTTTCTTTTTATGTCATTACAATATTATGCTTTTACAGTAACATTTAAGATAGTTTATGTTATAATTTAATCCACTCATTTCATATGATTTACAATATTGTTCTTATTTTTGTAATCTTTTGTTTGCCAATCTAATATAATCAATTTCTATTTTTTTATTGTTGATGAACTTTTTAAAAAGCATCGTTTCAATGTTATTATCAATTTCATAACATGGCAATCTCAGTGGTTTATATTATTCTATTATATATTTATTTTAGTGTAACAATGTCTTGTTTGTTCTTCATCATCTTTAAATATTTTTTATATAATATCATTATAATTAATAATCTTTCAAAACATATTGTTATACCATATAAAGATACAATAGAAACATATAAATATTTGAAAGTTCTATGTTAGTTTTTGTTATTCTTGATCAAAATTAATGTAATATTCATTTATTATTGAAATGTTATTTGATTAATGTTACTCTTATCCTTGCTTCATAAAGTTATGTTTTAAAAAATAACAAAAAATCTCAATGCAAATGAAAAGAAGATAAGAAATAAATTACGTGTTCACAAACTAAATCGCATACCGTTATCCCCCTTCAATTTCCAATACTTCTGACTCAATAAAAGGAAACAACCAAAAAAGGAAACTTAGAGTGGAAAAATTGTGTTTGATTTAAAAGACTGTATAAAAATAAAGGGAAGCTAAAAGGAAGAAACTGATGACCTAATAAAAGAGTATTAGGAAACGAATCACCTTAATGAAATGAAAAGAGAAAGTGATTGATTAGGGAATACTGCACAGAAAACGGTCTCAAACATTAGAATTAGGACAGTAAAACAATGATAATGAAAATAAAGTTTGTCAAGTCTCTTCAAAATATGATAAATTTTTATAACCAATAATATTTATAACCAAATCATTCACATAAAATTAATTTACTTAGAACTTTTCACTAGTTCTTTGTGTAAGATCCTATTTTACTAATTTTACGACATGGTTGACTTGTGCTATGCATATCTTTTGTGTTTTTATCTTCTTTAAATGATTTTGGCATAACTTTTAACTGTTAGTCATGCTTGTGGTCCAGAAGTCATATGACACTGAAATCAAACAACCCCAAGCATCTCAATAGTGTCAAAACGACTCCAAATACGCTAATAGCTTTTAAAACTACATTATTATAAAATGGGCCACTTGCTACCGTAACACTTAACATATCGGTGGTGTCGGGCGAGAGTGTAACCGAGAAAAGGGAAAATGATTAAACAAATAAAAGATAACAATATTACATCATGAGCCAATTTATTATATCATTAAGTTACATGGTTTTCAAGAACAGTACTATATTTCTTACTCTCGTGCCTATAATGGTTGTTCTTCTAATAGAGAAGCTTGCTGTTAATTTTTATGATACTTTTGGGTAATCTCTTACTTGTGTCCCTCCAACTAATTAGATCATTAACTGAACATATTGGGGCCTTGTCTTGCTTGTCATACAAAGTTGTGGTTGACTCTACTAATCAGGCAGTGATTACTTCAAAACTATGAACTTATTAAGAGTTGAACTACCAAATGTTAACAGATTCACTATTTTAGGGAATAAGATTTCACAATTAAAATTTGGAGGAACAAAATCAAAGAATTGGCAAATTTGAGGGACAAAAAGTTTAATTAAGCCAAAAAAGTGTTTTCAAAATAATCTATTTTTATTAAAATGCTCTTGATATATAGTAAAAATAAAAACAACATTTGAATTTATTGCAATAACATAGTTTTAAAGACATGATAGTAAAAAAGTAAACAGTTTTCATCTAAACTTAAGACTATAACATAATCCTTTTATTATTTTCAAAATAAGTCAAACACAAATTTGAAAAACAATTAATTTATTATATTTTCGTAACCTCAGTGCCTCTCTAAACTTTGTAACTATATCTTTAATCATTTGTTGACCCTTGATGCTGGTCCCATGAGCTAACTCATCTAAACTTTTCCTTTTCGACAAAAAGTAATGTATACATCCAATCTAGTAACCCCTTCCATCCGAAAAGATATTTATATAATTAGTAAACCCCTCTTTTTAAATCTTATCTTATACCTTTATGAGTTTCTTTTTATGTCATTACAATATTATGCTTTTACAATAACATTTCAGATAGTTTATGTTATAATTTAATCCACTCATTTCATATGATTTACAATATTGTTCATTATTTTTGTAATCTATTGTTTGCCAATCTAATATAATCAAATTCTATTTTTTTATTGTTGATGAACTTTTTAAAAAGCATCGTTTCAATGTTATTATCAATTTTATAACATGGAAATATCAGTGGTTTATATTATTCTATTATATATTTATTTTAGTTTAACAATGTATTGTTTGTTCTTCATCATCTTTAAATATTTTTTATATAATATCATTATAATTAATAATCTTTCAAAACATATTGTTATACCATATAAAGATACAATAGAATCATATAAATATTTGAAAGTTCTATGCTAGTTTTTGTTATTCTTGATCAAAATTAATGTGATATTCATTTATTATTGAAATGTTATTTGATTAATGTTACTCTTATCCTTGCTTCATAAAGATTATCCAATTAAGTTTAACAAATTCTTATCAAGATGGTGGATTTGATTTGTTGCCAAAATATTTTTACTATGTATAGCAGCAAATTGTGTGTCTATTAAAAAAAAACTTCGTAGAGTCCTGTAAATTTGATGATAAAAAAGGTTTCCACAGACGGGATTTGAACCCGGAATTCATCATCAGAATTTCCCTGGTTTGCTACGGCGGACATTTGGATATAGATTGTTGGATAAATGTTATAAATAAACGACATCTCTGATCCCGTCCTTTGCTACTTTCTGATCTCTCTTATCGGCTTTACGTTACATATCTACTAGTTTAATAAAATGTCACCATAAACCATTATTTTTTATTTACTTGAAATTTCTTCTACATATTTGTAAAATAGGGTTTTTTATCCCCCTTCAATTTCCAATACTTCTGACTCAATAAAAGGAAACAACCGAAAAAGGAAACTTAGAGTGGAAAAATTCTGTTTGATTTAAAAGAATGTATAAAAATAAGGGGAAGCTAAAAGGAAGAAACTGATGACCAAATAAAAGAATATTAGGAAACTAATCACCATAATCAAATGAAAAGAGAAAGTGATTTATTAGGGAATACTGCACAGAAAATGGTCTGAAACATTTGAATTAGGACAATAAAACAATGATAATGTAAATAAAGTTTGTCAAGTCTCTTCGAAATATGATAAATTTTCATAACCAATAATATTTATAACCAAATCATTCACATAAAATTAATTTACTTAGAATTTTTCACTAGTTCTTTGGGTAAGATCCTATTTTACTAATTTTACGACATGGTTGACTTGTGCTATGCATATTTTTTCTGTTTTTATCTTTATTTTTTAAATGATTTAGGCACAGCTTTTAACTGTTAGTAATGTGTGTGGTCTAGAAGTCATATGACACCGAAAACAAACAACCCCAAGCATCTCAATAGTTTTAAAACGACTCCAAATACACTAATAGCATACAAAACTACATTATTATAAAACGGGCCACTTGCTACCGTAACACTTAACATATCGATGGTGCCAGGCGATAGTGTAATTGAAAAAATGGTAAATGATTAAACAAATAAAAGATAACAATATTACATCATGAGCCAATTTATTATATCATTAAGTTACATGGTTTTCAAGAACAGTACTATATTTCTTATTCTCGTGCCTATAATGGTTGTTGTTCTAATAGAGAAGTTTGCTGTTAATTTTTATGATACTTTTGGTCAATCTCTTACTTGTGTCCCTCCAACTAATTAGATCATTAACTAAACATATTGGGGCCTTGTCTTGCTTGTCATACAAAGTTGTGTTTGACTCTACTAATCAGGCAGTCATTACTTTAAAACTATGAAATTATTAAGAGTTGAACTACCAAATGTTAACAGATTCACTATTTTAGGGAATAAGATTTCACAATTGAAATTTGGAGGAGAAAAATCAAAGAATTGACAAATTTGAGGGCTAAAAAGTCTAATTAAGCCAAAAAAGTGTTTTCAAAATAATCTATTTTTATTAAAATGCTCTTGATATATAATCAAAATCAAAACAACATTTGAATTTATTGCAATAACATAGTTTGAAAGACATGATAGTAAAAAAGTAAACAGTTTTCATATAAACTTAAGACTATAACATAATCTTTTTATTATTTTCAAAGTAAGTCAACCACAAATTTGAATAAAAAATAATTTATTATATTTTCATAACCTCGGTGCCTCTTTAAACTTTGTAACTATATCTTTAATCGTTTGTGGACCCTTGATGCTGGTCCCATGAGCTAACTCATCTAAACTTTTCCATTTCAACAAAAAGTAATGTATACATCCAATCTAGTAACATTTTCCATCCGAAAAGATATTTATATAATCAGTAAACCCCTCTTTTTAAATCTTATCTTATACCTTTATGAGTTTCTTTTTATGTCATTACAATATTATGCTTTTACAGTATCATTTAAGATAGTTTATGTTATAATTTAATCCACTCATTTCATATGATTTACAATATTGTTCATTATTTTTGTAATCTTTTGTTTTCGAATCTAATATAATCAATTTCTATTTTTTGTTGTTATGAACTTTTTAAGAAGCATCGTTTCAATGTTATTATCAATTTCATCACATGGCAATCTCAGTGGTTTATATTATTCTATTATATATTTATTTTCGATTAACAATGTCTTGTTTGTTCAACATCATCGTTAAATTCTTTTTCTATAATATCATTATAATTATTAATCTTTCAAAACATATTGTTATACCATATAAAGATACAATAGAATCATATAAATATTTGAAAGTTCTATGCTAGTTTTTGTTATTCTTGATCAAAATTAATGTGATATTCATTTATTATTGAAATGTTATTTGATTAATGTTACTTTTATCCTTGCTTCATAAACATTATCCAATTAAGGTTAACAAATTCTTATCAAGATGGTGGATTTGATTTGTTGCCGAAAATATTTTTACTATGTATAGCAGCAAACTGTGTATCTATTAAAAAAAACTTCATAGAGTCCTGTAAATTTGATGATAAAAAAGGTTTCCACAGACGGGATTCGAACCTGGAATTCATCATCAGAATTTCCCTGGTGTGCTACGGCGGACATTTGGATATAGATTGCTGGATAAATGTTATAAATAAACGACATCTCTGATCCCGTCCTTTGCTACTTTCTGATCTCTCTTATCGGCTTTACGTTACATATCTACTAGTTTAATAAAATGTCACCATAAACCATTATTTTTTATTTACTTGAAATTTCTTCTACATATTTGTATATATAAGACAATACTAGTTGCCTTTGTCTGACCTTACTTTCCATCCTATTTTTCACTTTGTATCATTTTCGTTTTCCTTTCTAATGAAGACAAAAAGACAACTAATGGTAGGAAGCAAAACACACCCTCATTTGATAGGAAAAGAAACTTGAAAACCATGTAGGAAGAAAAGAGGATGAGAAAATGGCTAATAAGAAAGTTTTTAACTCTAGTGCTTCCATAAAAATGAACAAAGAAAACCCAATGAAAATAAAAATTTCAAATGTAGAAGACGAAGAAAGTTATGTTTTAAAAAATAACAAAAAATCTCAAAGCAACTGAAAAGAAGATAAGAAATAAATTACGTTTTCACAAACTAAATCGCATACCGTTATCCCCCTTCAATTTCCAATACTTCTGACTCAATAAAAGGAAACAACCGAAAAAGGAAACTTAGAGTGGAAAAATTGTGTTTGACATAAAAGACTGTATAAAAATAAAGGGAAGCTAAAAGGAAGAAACTGATGACCTAATAAAAGAGTATTAGGAAACTAATCACCATAATGAAATGAAAAGAGAAAGTGATTTATTAGGGAATACTGCACAGAAAACGGTCTAAAACATTAGAATTAGGACAGTAAAACAATCATAATGAAAATAAAGTTTGTCAAGTCTCTGTAAAATATGATAAATTTTCATAACCAATAATATTTATAACCAAATCATTCACATAAAATTAATTTACTTAGAATTTTTCACTAGATCTTTGTGTAAGATCCTATTTTACTAATTTTATGACATGGTTGACTTGAGTTATGCATATCTTTTATGTTTTTATCTTTATTTTCTAAATGATTTGGGCACCGCTTTTAACTGTTAGTAATGTGTGTGGTCTAGAAGTCATATGACACTGAAATCAAACAAGCCCAAGCATCTCAATAGTTTCAAAACGACTCCAAATACGCTAATAGCTTACAAAACTACATTATTGTAAAATAGGCCACTTGCTACCGTAACACTTAACATAACGGGTGTCGGGCAAGAGTGTAACCGAGAAAAGGGCAAATGATTAAACAAATAAAAGACATCAATATTACACCATGAGCCAATTTATTATATCATTCAGTTACATTGTTTTCAAGAACTGTCCTATATTTCTTATTCTCGTGCCTATAATGATTGTTGTTCTAATAGAGAAGTTTGCTGTTAATTTTTATGATACTTTTGGGTAATCTCTTACTTGTGTCCCTCTAACTAATTAGATCATTAACTAAACATATTTGGGCCTTGTCTTGCTTGTCATACAAAGTTGTGTTTGACTCTTCTAATAAGGCAGTCATTACTTCAAAACTATGAAATTATTAAGAGTTGAACTATAAAATGTTAACAGATTCACTATTTTAGGGAATAAGATTTTACAATTAAAATTTGGAGGAACAAAATCAAAGAATTGGAAAATTTGAGGGACAAAAAGTGTAATTAAGCCAAAAAAGTGTTTTCAAAATAGTCTATTTTTATTAAAATGCTCTTGATATATAGTAAAAATAAAAAAAACATTTGAATTTATTGCAATAACATAGTTTTAAAGACATGATAGTAAAAAAGTAAATAGTTTTCATATAAACTTAAGACTATAACATAATCTTCTTATTATTTTCAAAGTAAGTCAACCACAAATTTGAAAAAAAATAATTTATTATATTTTCATAACCTCAGTGCCTCTTTAAACTTTGTAACTATGTCTTTAATCGTTTGTGGACCCTTGATGCTAGTCCCATGAGCTAACTCATCTAAACTTTTCCTTTTCGACAAAAAGTAATGTATACATCCAATCTAGTAACCCCTTCCATCCGAAAGATATTTATATAATCAGCTAACCCCATCTTATACCTTTATAAGTTTTTTTTTATGTCATTACAATATTATGCTTTTACAGTAACATTTAAGATAGTTTATGTTATAATTTAATCCACTCATTTCATATGATTTACAATATTGTTCTTATTTTTGTAATCTTTTGTTTGCCAATCTTATATAATCAATTTCTATTTTTTTATTGTTGATGAACTTTTTAAAAAGCATCATTTCAATGTTATTATCAATTTCATAACATGGCAATCTCATTGGTTTATATTAGTCTATTATATATTTATTTTAGTGTAACAATGTCTTGTTTGTTCTTCATCATCTTTAAATATTTTTTATATAATATCATTATAATTAATAATCTTTCAAAACATATTGTTATACCATATAAAGATACAATAGAAACATATAAATATTTGAAAGTTCTATGCTAGTTTTTGTTATTCTTGATCAAAATTAATGTGATATTCATTTATTATTGAAATGTTATTTGATTAATGTTACTCTTATCCTTGCTTCATAAAGTTATGTTTTAAAAAATAACAAAAAATCTCAATGCAAATGAAAAGAAGATAAGAAATAAATTACATGTTCACAAACTAAATCGCATACCGTTATCCCCCTTCAATTTCCAATACTTCTGACTCAATAAAAGGAAACAACCAAAAAAGGAAACTTAGAGTGGAAAAATTGTGTTTGATTTAAAAGACTGTATAAAAATAAAGGGAAGCTAAAAGGAAGAAACTGATGACCTAATAAAAGAGTATTAGGAAACTAATCACCATAATGAAATGAAAAGAGAAAGTGATTGATTAGGGAATACTGCACAGAAAACGGTCTAAAACATTAGATTAGGACAGTAAAACAATGATAATGAAAATAAAGTTTGTCAAGTCTCTTCAAAATATGATAAATTTTTATAACCAATAATATTTATAACCAAATCATTCACATAAAATTAATTTACTTAGAACTTTTCACTAGTTCTTTGTTTAAGATCCTATTTTACTAATTTTACGACATGGTTGACTTGTGCTATGCATATCTTTTGTGTTTTTATCTTCTTTAAATGATTTTGGCATGACTTTTAACTGTTAGTCATGTGTGTGGTCCAGAAGTCATATGACACCGAAATCAAACAACCCCAAGCATCTCAATAGTGTCAAAACGACTCCAAATACGCTAATAGCTTTTAAAACTACATTATTATAAAATGGGCCACTTGCTACCGTAACACTTAACATATCGGTGGTGTCGAGCGAGAGTGTAATTGAAAAAATGGTAAATGATTAAACAAATAAAAGATAACAATATTACATCATGAGCCAATTTATTACATCATTAAGTTACATGGTTTTCAAGATATGTACTATATTTCTTACTCTCGTGCCTATAATGGTTGTTGTTCTAATAGAGAAGCTTGCTGTTAATTTTTATGATACTTTTGGGTAATCTCTTACTTGTGTCCCTCCAACTAATTAGATCATTAACTGAACATATTGGGGCCTTGTCTTGCTTGTCATACAAAGTTGTGGTTGACTCTACTAATCAGGCAGTGATTACTTCAAAACTATGAAATTATTAAGAGTTGAACTACCAAATGTTAACAGATTCACTATTTTAGGGAATAAGATTTCACAATTAAAATTTGGAGGAACAAAATCAAAGAATTGGCAAATTTGAGGGACAAAAAGTTTAATTAAGCCAAAAAAGTGTTTTCAAAATAATCTATTTTTATTAAAATGCTCTTGATATAAAGTGTTTTCAAAATAATCTAGTTTTAAAGACATGATAGTAAAAAAGTAAACAGTTTTCATCTAAACTTAAGACTATAACATAATCCTTTTATTATTTTCAAAATAAGTCAAACACAAATTTGAAAAACAATTAATTTATTATATTTTCGTAACCTCAGTGCCTCTTTAAACTTTGTAACTATATCTTTAATCGTTTGTTGACCCTTGATGCTGGTCCCATGAGCTAACTCACCTAAACTTTTCCTTTTCGACAAAAAGTAATGTATACATCCAATCTAGTAAACCCTTCCATCCGAAAAGATATTTATATAATCAGTAAACCCCTCTTTCTAAATCTTATCTTATACCTTTATGAGTTTCTTTTTATGTCATTACAATATTATGCTTTTACAATAACATTTCAGATAGTTTATGTTATGATTTAATCCACTCATTTCATATGATTTACAATATTGTTCATTATTTTTGTAATCTTTTGTTTGCCAATCTAATATAATCAAATTCTATTTTTTATTGTTGATGAACTTTTTAAAAAGCATCGTTTCAATGTTATTATCAATTTTATAACATGGAAATCTCAGTGGTTTATATTATTCTATTATATATTTATTTTAGTTTAACAATGTATTGTTTGTTCTTCATCATCTTTAAATATTTTTTATATAATATCATTATAATTAATAATCTTTCAAAACATATTGTTATACCATATAAAGATACAATAGAATCATATAAATATTTGAAAGTTCTATGCTAGTTTTTGTTATTCTTGATCAAAATTAATGTGATATTCATTTATTATTGACATGTTATTTGATTAATGTTACTCTTATCCTTGCTTCATAAAGATTATCCATTTAAGTTTAACAAATTCTTATCAAGATGGTGGAGTTGATTTGTTGCCAAAAATATTTTTAGGGAATAATATTTCATAATTAAAATTTGGAGGAACAAAATCAAAGAATTGGCCAATTTGAGGGACAAAAAGTGTAATTAAGCCAAAAGAGTGTTTTCAAAATAATCTATTTTTGTTAAAATGCTTTAGATATATAGTAAAAATCAAAACAACATTTGAATTTATTGCAATAACATAGTTTTAAAGACACGATAGTAAAAAAGTAAACAGTTTTCATATAAAATTAAGACTATAACATCATATTTTTATTATTTTCAAAGTAAGTCAACCACAAATTTGAAAAGAAAAATAATTTATTATATTTTCATAACCTCAGTGCCTCTTTAAACTTTGTAACTATGTCTTTAATCGTTTGTGGACCCTTAATGCTAGTCCCATGAGCTAACTCATCTAAACTTTTTCTTTTCGACAAAAAGTAATGTATACATCCAATCTAGTAACCCCTTCCAACCAAAAAGATGTTTATATAATTAGTAAACCCCTCTTTTTAAATCTTATCTTATGCCTTTATGAGTTTCTTTTTATGTCATTGCAATATTATGCTTTTACAGTAACATTTAAGATAGTTTATGTTATAATTTAATCCACTCATTTCATATGATTTACAATATTATTCATTATTTTTGTAATCTTTTGTTTTCCAATCTAATATAATCAATTTCTATTTTTTTATTGTTGATGAACTTTTTAAAAAGCATCGTTTCAATGTTATTATCAATTTCATCACATGGCAATCTCAGTGGTTTATATTATTCTATTATATATTTATTTTCAATTAACAATGCATTGTTTGTTCCTCATCATCTTTAAATATTTTATCTTTTATGTAATATCATTATAATTAATAATCTTTCAAAACATATTGTTATACCATATAAAGATAAAATAGAATCATATGAATATTTGAAAGTTGTAGCTAGTTTTTGTTATTCTTGATCAAAATTAATGTGATATTTATTTATTATTGACATGTTATTTGATTATATTTTCGTAACCTCAGTGCCTCTTTAAACTTTGTAACTATATCTTTAATCGTTTGTTGACCCTTGATGCTGGTCCCATGAGCTAACTCACCTAAACTTTTCCTTTTCGACAAAAAGTAATGTATACATCTAATCTAGTAAACCCTTCCATCCGAAAAGATATTTATATAATCAGTAAACCCCTCTTTCTAAATCTTATCTTATACCTTTATGAGTTTCTTTTTATGTCATTACAATATTATGCTTTTACAATAACATTTCAGATAGTTTATGTTATAATTTAATCCACTCATTTCATATGATTTACAATATTGTTCATTATTTTTGTAATCTTTTGTTTGCCAATCTAATATAATCAAATTCTATTTTTTATTGTTGATGAACTTTTTAAAAAGCATCATTTCAATGTTATTATCAATTTTATAACATGGAAATCTCAGTGGTTTATATTATTCTATTATATATTTATTTTAGTTTAACAATGTATTGTTTGTTCTTCATCATCTTTAAATATTTTTTATATAATATCATTATAATTAATAATCTTTCAAAACATATTGTTATACCATATAAAGATACAATAGAATCATATAAATATTTAAAAGTTCTATGCTAGTTTTTGTTATTCTTGATCAAAATTAATGTGATATTCATTTATTATTGAAATGTTATTTGATTAATGTTACTGTTATCCTTGCTTCATAAAGATTATCCAATTAAGTTTAACAAATTCTTATAAAGATGGTGGATTTGATTTGTTGCCGAAAATATTTTTACTATGTATAGCAGCAAACTGTGTATCTATTAAAAAAAATTCGTAGAGTCCTGTAAATTTGATGATAAAAAAGGTTTCCACAGACGGGATTCGAACCCGGAATTCATCATCAGAATTTCCCTGGTGTGCTACGGCGGACATTTGGATATCAATTGCTCGATAAATGTTATAAATAAACGACATCTCTGATCCCGTCCTTTGCTACTTTCTGATCTCTCTTATCGGCTTTACGTTACATATCTACTAGTTTAATAAAATGTCACCATAAACCATTATTTTTTATTTACTTGAAATTTCTTCTACATATTTGTATATATAAGACAATACTAGTTGCCTTTGTCTGACCTTACTTTCCATCCTTTTTTTTACTTTGTATCATTTTCGTTTTCCTTTCTAATGAAGACAAAAAGACAACTAAGGGTAGGAAGCAAAACACACCCTCATTTGATAGGAAAAGAAACTTGAAAACCATGTAGGAAGAAAAGAGGATGAGAAAATGGCTAATAAGAAAGTTTTTAACTCTAGTGCTTCCATAAAAATGAACGAAGAAAACCCAATGAAAATAAAAATTTCAAATATAGAAGACGAAGAAAGTTATGTTTTAACAAATAATAAAAAATCTCAAAGCAACTGAAAAGAAGATAAGAAATAAATTACGTGTTCACAAACTAAATCGCATACCGTTATCCCCCTTCAATTTCCAATACTTCTGACTCAATAAAAGGAAACAACCGAAAAAGGAAACTTAGAGTGGAAAAATTGTGTTTGACATAAAAGACTGTATAAAAATAAAGGGAAGCTAAAAGGAAGAAACTGATGACCTAATAAAAGGGTATTAGGAAACTAATCACCATAATGAAATGAAAAGAGAAAGTGATTTATTAGGGAATACTGCACAGAAAACGGTCTAAAACATTAGAATTAGGACAGTAAAACAATGATAATGAAAATAAAGTTTGTCAAGTCTCTGCAAAATATGATAAATTTTCATAACTAATAATATTTATAACCAAATCATTCACATAAAATTAATTTACTTAGAATTTTTCACTAGATCTTTGTGTAAGATCCTGTTTTACTAATTTTACGACATGGTTGACTTGAGTTATGCATATCTTTTATGTTTTTATCTTTATTTTCTAAATGATTTGGGCACCACTTTTAACTGTTAGTAATGTGTGTGGTCTAGAAGTCATATGACACTGAAATCAAACAACCCCAAGTATCTCAATAGTTTCAAAACGACTCCAAATACGCTAATAGCTTACAAAACTACATTATTGTAAAATAGGCCACTTGCTACCGTAACACTTAACATATCGGGTGTCGGGCGAGAGTGTAACCGACAAAAGGGCAAATGATTAAACAAATAAAAGATAACAATATTACACCATGAGCCAATTTATTATATCATTCAGTTACATTGTTTTCAAGAACTGTCCTATATTTCTTATTCTCGTGCCTATAATGATTGTTGTTCTAATAGAGAAGTTTGCTGTTAATTTTTATGATACTTTTGGGTAATCTCTTACTTGTGTCCCTCCAACTAATTAGATCATTAACTAAACATATTTGGGCCTTGTCTTGCTTGTCATAGAAAGTTGTGTTTGACTCTTCTAATAAGGCAGTCATTACTTCAAAACTATGGAATTATTAAGAGTTGAACTATCAAATGTTAACAGATTCACTATTTTAGGGAATAAGATTTTACAATTAAAATTTGGAGGAACAAAATCAAAGAATTGGAAAATTTGAGGGACAAAAAGTGTAATTAAGCCAAAAAAGTGTTTTCAAAATAATCTATTTTTATTAAAATGCTCTTGATATATAGTAAAAATAAAAACAACATTTGAATTTATTGCAATAACATTGTTTTAAAGACATGATAGTAAAAAAGTAAATAGTTTTCATATAAACTTAAGACTATAACATAATCTTCTTATTATTTTCAAAGTAAGTCAACCACAAATTTGAAAAAAAATAATTTATTATATTTTCATAACCTCAGTGCCTCTTTAAACTTTGTAACTATGTCTTTAATCGTTTGTGGACCCTTGATGCTAGTCCCATGAGCTAACTCATCTAAACTTTTCCTTTTCGACAAAAAGTAATGTATACATCCAATCTAGTAACCCCTTCCATCCGAAAGATATTTATATAATCAGTAAACCCCTCTTTTTAAATCTTATCTTATACCTTTATGAGTTTTTTTTTATGTCATTACAATATTATGCTTTTACAGTAACATTTAAGATAGATTATGTTATAATTTAATCCACTCATTTCATATGATTTACAATATTGTTCTTATTTTTGTAATCTTTTGTTTGCCAATCTTATATAATCAATTTCTATTTTTTTATTGTTGATGAACTTTTTAAAAAGCATCATTTCAATGTTATTATCAATTTCATAACATGGCAATCTCAGTGGTTTATATTAGTCTATTATATATTTATTTTAGTGTAACAATGTCTTGTTTGTTCTTCTTTATCTTTAAATATTTTTTATATAATATCATTATAATTAATAATCTTTCAAAACATATTGTTATACCATATAAAGATACAATAGAAACATATAAATATTTGAAAGTTCTATGCTAGTTTTTGTTATTCTTGATCAAAATTAATGTGATATTCATTTATTATTGAAATGTTATTTGATTAATGTTACTCTTATCCTTGCTTCATAAAGTTATGTTTTAAAAAATAACAAAAAATCTCAATTCAAATGAAAAGAAGATAAGAAATAAATTACGTGTTCACAAACTAAATCGCATACCGTTATCCCCCTTCAATTTCCCATACTTCTGACTCAATAAAAGGAAACAACCAAAAAAGGAAACTTAGAGTGGAAAAATTGTGTTTGATTTAAAAGACTGTATAAAAATAAATGGAAGCTAAAAGGAAGAAACTGATGACCTAATAAAAGAGTATTAGGAAACTAATCACCATAATGAAATGAAAAGAGAAAGTGATTGATTAGGGAATACTGCACAGAAAATGGTCTAAAACATTAGATTAGGACAGTAAAACAATGATAATGAAAATAAAGTTTGTCAAGTCTCTTCAAAATATGATAAATTTTTATAACCAATAATATTTATAACCAAATCATTCACATAAAATTAATTTACTTAGAACTTTTCACTAGTTCTTTGTTTAAGATCCTATTTTACTAATTTTACGACATGGTTGACTTGTGCTATGCATATCTTTTGTGTTTTTATCTTCTTTAAATGATTTTGGCATGACTTTTAACTGTTAGTCATGTGTGTGGTCCAGAAGTCATATGACACTGAAATCAAACAACCCCAAGCATCTCAACAGTGTCAAAACGACTCCAAATACGCTAATAGCTTACAAAACTACATTATTATAAAATGGGCCACTTGCTACCGTAACACTTAACATATCGGTGGTGTCGAGCGAGAGTGTAACCGAGAAAAGGGAAAATGATTAAACAAATAAAAGATAATAATATTACATCATGAGCCAATTTATTACATCATTAAGTTACATTGTTTTCAAGATATGTACTATATTTCTTACTCTCATGCCTATAATGGTTGTTGTTCTAATAGAGAAGCTTGCTGTTAATTTTTATGATATTTTTGGGTAATCTCTTACTTGTGTCCCTCCAACTAATTAGATCATTAACTGAACATATTGGGGCCTTGTCTTGCTTGTCAAACAAAGTTGTGGTTGACTCTACTAATCAGGCAGTCATTATTAAGAGTTGAACTACCAAATGTTAACAGATTCACTATTTTAGGGAATAAGATTTCACAATTAAAATTTGGACGAACAAAATCAAAGAATTGGCAAATTTGAGGGACAAAAAGTGTAATTAAGCCAAAAAAGTGTTTTCAAAATAATCTATTTTTATTAAAATGCTCTTGATATATAGTAAAAATAAAAACAACATTTGAATTTATTGCAATAACATAGTTTTAAAGACATGATAGTAAAAAAGTAAACAGTTTTCATCTAAACTTAAGACTATAACATAATCTTTTTATTATTTTCAAAATAAGTCAAACACAAATTTGAAAAACAATTAATTTATTATATTTTCGTAACCTCTGTGCCTCTTTAAACTATGTAACTATATCTTTAATCATTTGTTGACCCTTGATGCTGGTCCCATGAGCTAACTCATCTAAACTTTTCCTTTTCGACAAAAAGTAATGTATACATCCAATCTAGTAACCCCTTTCATCCGAAAAGATATTTATATAATCAGTAAACCCCTCTTTTTAAATCTTATCTTATACCTTTATGAGTTTCTTTTTATGTCATTACAATATTATGCTTTTACAATAACATTTTAGATAGTTTATGTTATAATTTAATCAACTCATTTTATATGATTTACAATATTGTTTATTATTTTTGTAATCTTTTGTTTGCCAATCTAATATAATCAATTTCTATTTTTTTATTGTTGATGAACTTTTTAAAAAGCATCGTTTCAATGTTATTATCAATTTTATAACATGGAAATCTCAGTGGTTTATATTATTCTATTATATATTTATTTTAGTTTAACAATGTATTGTTTGTTCTTCATCATCTTTAAATATTTTTTATATAATATCATTATAATTAATAATCTTTCAAAACATATTGTTATACCATATAAAGATACAATAGAATCATATAAATATTTGAAAGTTCTATGCTAGTTTTTGTTATTCTTGATCAAAATTAATGTGATATTCATTTATTATTGAAATGTTATTTGATTAATGTTACTCTTATCCCTGCTTCATAAAGATTATCCAATTAAGTTTAACAAATTCTTATCAAGATAGTGGATTTGATTTGTTGCCGAAAATATTTTTACTATGTATAGCAGCAAACTGGGTATCTATTAAAAAAAAACTTCGTAGAGTCCTGTAAATTTGATGATAAAAAAGGTTTCCACAGACGGGATTCGAACCCGAAATTCATCATCAGAATTTCCCTGGTGTGCTACAGCGGACATTTGGATATAGATTGCTGGATAAATGTTATAAATAAACGATATCTCTGATCCCGTCCTTTGCTACTTTCTGATCTCTCTTATCGGCTTTACGTTACATATCTACTAGTTTAATAAAATGTCACCATAAACCATTATTTTTTATTTACTTGAAATTTCTTCTACATATTTGTATATATAAGACAATACTAGTTGCCTTTGTCTGACCTTACTTTCCATCCTATTTTTTACTTTGTATCATTTTCGTTTTCCTTTCTAATGAAGACAAAAAGACAACTAATGGTAGGAAGCAAAACACACCCTCATTTAATAGGAAAAGAAACTTGAAAACCATGTAGGAAGAAAAGAGGATGAGAAAATGGCTAATAAGAAAGTTTTTAACTCTAGTGCTTCCATAAAAATGAACGAAGAAAACCCAATGAAAATAAAAATTTCAAATGTAGAAGACGAAGAAAGTTATGTTTTAAAAAATAACAAAAAATCTCAAAGCAACTAAAAAGAAGATAAGAAATAAATTACGTGTTCACAAACTAAATCGCATACCGTTATCCCCCTTCAATTTCCAATACTTCTGACTCAATAAAAGGAAACAACCGAAAAAGGAAACTTAGAGTGGAAAAATTGTGTTTGACATAAAAGACTGTATAAAAATAAAGGGAAGCTAAAAGGAAGAAACTGATGACCTAATAAAAGAGTATTAGGAAACTAATCACCATAATGAAATGAAAAGAGAAAGTGATTTATTAGGGAATACTGCATAGAAAACGGTCTAAAACATTAGAATTAGGACTGTAAAACAATCATAATGAAAATAAAGTTTGTCAAGTCTCTACAAAATATGATAAATTTTCATAACCAATAATATTTATAACCAAATCATTCACATAAAATTAATTTACTTAGAATTTTTCACTAGATCTTTGTGTAAGATCCTATTTTACTAATTTTACGACATGGTTGAGTTGAGTTATGCATATCTTTTATGTTTTTATCTTTATTTTCTAAATGATTTGGGCACCGTTTTTAACTGTTAGTAATGTGTGTGGTCTAGAAGTCATATGACACTGAAATCAAACAACCCCAAGCATCTCAATAGTTTCAAAACGACTCCAAATACGCTAATAGCTTACAAAACTACATTATTGTAAAATAGGCCACTTGCTACCGTAACACTTAACATATCGGGTGTCGGGCGAGAGTGTAACCGACAAAAGGGCAAATGATTAAACAAATAAAAGATAACAATATTACACCATGAGCCAATTTATTATATCATTCAGTTACATTGTTTTCAAGAAGTGTCCTATATTTCTTATTCTCGTGCCTATAATGATTGTTGTTCTAATAGAGAAGTTTGCTGTTAATTTTTATGATACTTTTGGGTAATCCCTTACTTGTGTCCCTCCAACTAATTAGATCATTAACTAAACATATTTGGGCCTTGTCTTGCTTGTCATACAAAGTTGTGTTTGACTCTTCTAATAAGGCAGTCATTACTTCAAAACTATGAAATTATTAAGAGTTGAACTATCAAATGTTAACAGATTCACTATTTTAGGGAATAAGATTTCACAATTAAAATTTGGAGGAACAAAATCAAAGAATTGGAAAATTTGAGGGACAAAAAGTGTAATTAAGCCAAAAAAGTGTTTTCAAAATAAAAACAACATTTGAATTTATTGCAATAACATAGTTTTAAAGACATGATAGTAAAAATGTAAATAGTTTTCATATAAACTTAAGACTATAACATAATCTTTTTATTATTTTCAAAGTAAGTCAACCACAAATTTGAAAAAAAAAATAATTTATTATATTTTCATAACCTCAGTGCCTCTTTAAACTTTGTAACTATGTCTTTAATCGTTTGTGGACCCTTGATGCTAGTCCCATGAGCTAACTCATCTAAACTTTTCCTTTTCGACAAAAAGTAATGTATACATCCAATCTAGTAACCCCTTCCATCCGAAAAGATATTTATATAATCAGTAAACCCCTCTTTTTAAATCTTATCTTATACCTTTATGAGTTTCTTTTTATGTCATTACAATATTATGCTTTTACAGTAACATTTAAGATAGTTTATGTTATAATTTAATCCACTCATTTCATATGATTTACAATATTGTTCTTATTTTTGTAATCTTTTGTTTGCCAATCTAATATAATCAATTTCTATTTTTTTATTGTTGATGAACTTTTTAAAAAGCATCGTTTCAATGTTATTATCAATTTCATAACATGGCAATCTCAGTGGTTTATATTATTCTATTATATATTTATTTTAGTGTAACAATGTCTTGTTTGTTCTTCATCATCTTTAAATATTTTTTATATAATATCATTATAATTAATAATCTTTCAAAACATATTGTTATACCATATAAAGATACAATAGAAACATATAAATATTTGAAAGTTCTATGTTAGTTTTTGTTATTCTTGATCAAAATTAATGTAATATTCATTTATTATTGAAATGTTATTTGATTAATGTTACTCTTATCCTTGCTTCATAAAGTTATGTTTTAAAAAATAACAAAAAATCTCAATGCAAATGAAAAGAAGATAAGAAATAAATTACGTGTTCACAAACTAAATCGCATACCGTTATCCCCCTTCAATTTCCAATACTTCTGACTCAATAAAAGGAAACAACCAAAAAAGGAAACTTAGAGTGGAAAAATTGTGTTTGATTTAAAAGACTGTATAAAAATAAAGGGAAGCTAAAAGGAAGAAACTGATGACCTAATAAAAGAGTATTAGGAAACGAATCACCTTAATGAAATGAAAAGAGAAAGTGATTGATTAGGGAATACTGCACAGAAAACGGTCTCAAACATTAGAATTAGGACAGTAAAACAATGATAATGAAAATAAAGTTTGTCAAGTCTCTTCAAAATATGATAAATTTTTATAACCAATAATATTTATAACCAAATCATTCACATAAAATTAATTTACTTAGAACTTTTCACTAGTTCTTTGTGTAAGATCCTATTTTACTAATTTTACGACATGGTTGACTTGTGCTATGCATATCTTTTGTGTTTTTATCTTCTTTAAATGATTTTGGCATAACTTTTAACTGTTAGTCATGCTTGTGGTCCAGAAGTCATATGACACTGAAATCAAACAACCCCAAGCATCTCAATAGTGTCAAAACGACTCCAAATACGCTAATAGCTTACAAAACTACATTATTATATAATGGCCCACTTGCTACCGTAACACTTAACATATCGGTGGTGTCGGGCGAGAGTGTAACCGAGAAAAGGGAAAATGATTAAACAAATAAAAGATAACAATATTACATCATGAGCCAATTTATTACATCATTAAGTTACATTGTTTTCAAGATATGTACTATATTTCTTACTCTCGTGCCTATAGTGGTTGTTGTTCTAATAGAGAAGCTTGCTGTTAATTTTTATGATACTTTTGGGTAATCTCTTACTTGTGTCCCTCCAACTAATTAGATCATTAACTGAACATATTGGGGCCTTGTCTTGCTTGTCATACAAAGTTGTGGTTGACTCTACTAATCAGGCAGTCATAATTATTAAGAGTTGAACTACCAAATGTTAACAGATTCACTATTTTAGGGAATAAGATTTCACAATTAAAATTTGGAGGAACAAAATCAAAGAATTGGCAAATTTGAGGGACAAAAAGTTTAATTAAGCCAAAAAAGTGTTTTCAAAATAATCTATTTTTATTAAAATGCTCTTGATATATAGTAAAAATAAAAACAACATTTGAATTTATTGTAATAACATAGTTTTAAAGACATGATAGTAAAAAAGTAAACAGTTTTCATCTAAACTTAAGACTATAATATAATCTTTTTATTATTTTCAAAATAAGTCAAACACAAATTTGAAAAACAATTAATTTATTATATTTTCATAACCTCAGTGCCTCTTTAAACTTTGTAACTATATCTTTAATCGTTTGTTGACCCTTGATGCTGGTCCCATGAGCTAACTCATCTAAACTTTTCCTTTTCGACAAAAAGTAATGTATACATCTAATCTAGTAACCCCCTCCATCCGAAAAGATATTTATATAATCAGTAAAACCCTCTTTTTAAATCTTATCTTATATCTTTATGAGTTTCTTTTTATGTCATTACAATATTATGCTTTTACAATAACATTTCAGATAGTTTATGTTATAATTTAATCCACTCATTTCATATGATTTACAATATTGTTCTTATTTTTGTAATCTTTTGTTTGCTAATCTAATATAATCAATTTCTATTTTTTTATTGTTGATGAACTTTTTAAAAAGCATCGTTTCAATGTTATTACCAATTTCATAACATGGAAATCTCAGTGGTTTATATTATTCTATTATATATTTATTTTAGTTTAACAATGTCTTGTTTGTTCTTCATCATCTTTAAATATTTTTTATATAATATCATTATAATTAATAATCTTTCAAAACATATTGTTATACCATATAAACATACAATAGAATCATATAAATATTTGAAAGTTCTATGGTAGTTTTTGTTATTCTTAATCAAATTCAATGTGATATTCATTTATTATTGAAATGTTATTTGATTAATGTTACTCTTATCCTTGCTTCATAAAGATTATCCAATTAAGTTTAACAAATTCTTATAAAGATGGTGGATTTGATTTGTTGCCGAAAATATTTTTACTATGTATAGCAGTAAACTGTGTATCTATTAAAAAAAACTTCGTAGAGTCCTGTAAATTTGATGATAAAAAAGGTTTCCACAGACGGGATTCGAACCCGGAATTCATCATCAAAATTTCCTTGGTGTGCTGCGACGGACATTTGGATATAGATTGTTGGATAAATGTTATAAATAAACGACATCTCTGATCTCGTCCTTTGCTACTTTCTGATCTCTCTTATCGGCTTTACGTTACAAATCTACTAGTTTAATAAAATGTCACCATAAACCATTATTTTTTATTTACATGAAATTTCTTCTACATATTTGTATATATAAGACAATACTAGTTGCCTTTGTCTAACCTTACTTTCCATCCTATTTTTTTACTTTGTATCATTTTTGTTTTCCTTTCTAATGAAGACAAAAAGACAACTAATGGTAGAAAGAAAAACACAACCTCATTTGAAAGGAAAAGAAACTTGAAAACCATGTAGGAAGAAAAGAGGATGAGAAAATGGCTAATAAGAAAGTTTTTAACTCTAGTGCTTCCATAAAAATGAACGAAGAAAACCCAATGAAAATAAAAATTTCAAATGTAGAAGACGAAGAAAGTTATGTTTTAAAAAATAACAAAAAATCTCAATGCAACTGAAAAGAAGATAAGAAATAAATTACGTGTTCACAAACTAAATCGCATACCGTTATCCCCTTCAATTTCTAATACTTCTGACTCAATAAAAGGAAACAACCGAAAAAGGAAACTTAGAGTGGAAAAATTGTGTTTGATTTAAAAGACTGTATAAAAATAAAGGGAAGCTAAAAGGAAGAAACTGATGACCTAATAAAAGAGTATTAGGAAACTAATCACCATAATGAAATGAAAAGAGAAAGTGATTGATTAGGAAATACTGCACAGAAAACGGTCTAAAACATTAGAATTAGGACAGTAAAACAATGATAATAAAAATAAAGTTTGTCAAGTCTCTTCAAAATATGATAAATTTTTATAACCAATAATATTTATAACCAAATCATTCACATAAAATTAATTTACTTAGAACTTCTCACTAGTTCTTTGTGTAAGATCCTATTTTACTAATTTTACGACATGGTTGACTTGTGCTATGCATATCTTTTGTGTTTTTATCTTATTTAAATGATTTTGGCCTAGCTTTAACTGTTAGTCATGTGTGTGGTCCAGAAGTCATATGACACCGAAATCAAACAACCCCAAGCATCTCAATAGTGTCAAAACGACTCCAAATACGCTAATAGCTTACAAAACTACATTATTATAAAATGGGCCACTTGCTACCGTAACACTTAACATATAGGTGGTGTCGGGCGAGAGTGTAACCGAGAAAAGGGAAAATGATTAAACAAATAAAAGATAACAATATTACATCATGAGCCAATTTATTACATCATTAAGCTACATTGTTTTCAAGATATGTACTATATTTCTTACTCTCGTGCCTATAATGGTTGTTGTTCTAATAGAGAAGCTTGCTGTTAATTTTTATGATACTTTTGGGCAATCTTTTACTTGTGTCCCTCCAACTAATTAGATCATTAACTGAACATATTGGGGCCTTGTCTTGCTTGTCATACAAAGTTGTGGTTGACTCTACTAATCAGGCAGTCATAATTATTAAGAGTTGAACTACCAAATGTTAACAGATTCACTATTTTAGGGAATAAGATTTCACAATTAAAATTTGGAGGAACAAAATCAAAGAATTGGCAAATTTGAGGGACAAAAAGTTTAATTAAGCCAAAAAAGTGTTTTCAAAATAATCTATTTTTATTAAAATGCTCTTGATATATAGTAAAAATAAAAACAACATTTGAATTTATTGCAATAACATAGTTTTAAAGACATGATAGTAAAAAAGTAAACAATTTTCATCTAAACTTAAGACTATAATATAATCTTTTTATTATTTTCAAAATAAGTCAAACACAAATTTGAAAAACAATTAATTTATTATATTTTCATAACCTCAGTGCCTCTTTAAACTTTGTAACTATATCTTTAATCGTTTGTTGACCCTTGATGCTGGTCCCATGAGCTAACTCATCTAAACTTTTCCTTTTCGACAAAAAGTAATGTATACATCCAATCTAGTAACCTCTTCCATCCGAAAATATATTTATATAATCAGTAAACCCCTCTTTTTAAATCTTATCTTATACCTTTATGAGTTTCTTTTTATGTCATTACAATATTATGCTTTTACAGTAACATTTAAGATAGTTTATGTTATAATTTAATCCACTCATTTCATATGATTTACAACATTATTCATTATTTTTGTAATCTTTTGTTTGCCAATCTAATATAATCAATTTCTATTTTTTTATTGTTGATGAACTTTTTAAAAAGCATCGTTTCAATGTTATTATCAATTTCATAACATGGAAATCTCAGTGGTTTATATTATTCTATTATATATTTATTTTAGTTTAACAATGTATTGTTTGTTCTTCATCATCTTTAAATATTTTTTATATAATATCATTATAATTAATAATCTTTCAAAACATATTGTTATACCATATAAAGATACAATAGAATCATATAAATATTTGAAAGTTCTATGCTGGTTTTTGTTATTCTTGATCGAAATTAATGTCATATTTATTTATTATTGAAATGTTATTTGATTAATGTCACTTTTATCCTTGCTTCATAAAGATTATCCAATTAAGTTTAACAAATTCTTATCAAGATGGTGGAGTTGATTTGTTGCCGAAAATATTTTTACTATGTATAGCAGCAAACTGTGTATCTATTAAAAAAAACTTCGTAGAGCCCTGTAAATTTGATGATAAAAAGGGTTTCCGCAGGAGGGATTCAAACCCGAAATTCATCATCAGAATTTACCTGGTGTGCTACTGCGGACATTTGGATATAGATTGCTGGATAAATGTTATATATAAACGACATCTCTGATCCTGTCCTTTGCTACTTTCTGATCTCTCTTATCAGCTTTACGTTACATATCTACTAGTTTAATAAAATGTCACCACAAACCATTATTTTTTATTTACATGAAATTTCTTCTACATATTTGTATATATAAAACAATACTAGTTGCCTTTGTCTGACCTTACTTTCGATCCTATTTTTTTACTTTGTATCATTTTCGTTTTCCTTTCTAATGAAGACAAAAAGACAACTAATGGTAGGAAGCAAAACACACCCTCATTTGATAGGAAAAGAAACTTGAAAACCATGTAGGAAGAAAAGAGGATGAGAAAATGGCTAATAAGAAAGTTTTTAACTCTAGTGCTTGCATAAAAATGAATGAAGAAAGCCCAATGAAAATAAAAATTTCAAATGTAGAAGATGAAGAAAGTTATGTTTTAAAAAAAACAAAAAATCTCAATGCAATTGAAAAGAAGATAAGAAATAAATTACGTGTTCACAAACTAAATCGCATACCGTTATCCCCCTTCAATTTCCAATACTTCTGACTCAATAAAAAGCAAACAACCGAAAAAGGAAACTTAGAGTGGAAAAATTGTGTTTGATTTAAAAGACTATATAAAAATAAGGGGAAGCTAAAAGGAAGAAACTGATGACCTAATAAAAGAGTATTAGGAAACTAATCACCATAATGAAATGAAAAGAGAAAGTGATTTATTAGGGAATACAGCACAGAAAACGGTCTAAAACATTAGAAATAGCACAATACAACAATGATAATGTAAATAAAGTTTGTCAAGTCTCTTCAAAATATGATAAATTTTCATAACCAATAATATTTATAACCAAATTATTCACATAAAATTAATTTACTTAGAATTTTTCACTAGTTCTTTGTGTAAGATCCCATTTTACTAATTTTATGACATGGTTGACTTGTGCTATGCATATCTTTTGTGTTTTTATCTTTATTTTTAAATGATTTAGGCACCGCTTTTAACTGTTAGTAATGTGTGTGGTCCTGAAGTCATACGACACCAAAATTAAACAACCTCAAGCATCTCAATAGTTTTAAAACGACTCCAAATGAGCTAATAGTTTACAAAAATATATTATTATAAAATGGGCCACTTGATACCGTAACACCTAACATATCGGTGGTGCCGGGCGAGAGTGTGACCGAGAAAAGGACAAATGATTAAACAAATAAAAGATAACAATATTATATCATGAGTCATTTCATTATATCATGAAGTTACCTGGTTTTTAAGAACTGTACTATATTTCTTATTCTCGTGCCTATAATGGTTGTTGTTCTAATAAAGAAGCTTGTTGTTAATTATTATCATACTTTTGGGCAATCTCTTACTTGTGTCAGTCCAACTAATTAGATCATTAACTAAACATCTTGGGGCTTTGTCTTACTTGTCATACAAAGTTGAGCTTCACTATACTAATCAGGCAACCATTACTTCAAAACTATGAAATTATTAAGATTTGAACTACCAAATGTTAAGATTAACTAGTTTAGGGAATAAGATTTCACAATTAAAATTTGGAGGAACAAAATCAAAGAATTGGCAAATTTGAGGGATAAAATGTTTAATTAAGCAAAAAAAAGTGTTCTCAAAATAAGCTAATTTTATTAAAATGCTCTTGATATATTGTAAAAATCAAAACAACATTTGAATTTATTGCAATGACATAGTTTTAAAGACATGATAGTAAAAAAGTAAACAGTTTTCATCTAAACATAAGACTATAACACAATATTTTTTATAATTTTCAAAGTAAGTCAAACACAAATTTGAAAAAAAAATTAATTTATTATATTTTCGTAACCTCAGTTCTTCTTTAAACTTTGTAAGTATATCTTTAATCGTTTGTTAACCCTTGATGCTTGTCCCATGAGCTAACTCATCTAAACTTTTCCTTTTCAACAAAAAGTAATGTATACATCCAATCCAGTAACCCCTTCCATCCGAAAAGATGTTTATATAATAAGTAAACGCCTCTTTTTAAATCTTATTTTATACCTTTATGAGTTTCTTTTTATGTCATTACAATATTATGCTTTTACAATAACATTTAAGATAATTTATCTTATAATTTAGTCCACTCATTTCATATCATTTACAATATTATTCATTATTTTTGTAATCTTATGTTTGCCAATTTAATATGATCAATTTTTATTTTTTAATGTTAATGAACTTTTTAACAAGCATCGTTTCAATGTTATTATCAATTTCAAAACATGGCAATGTCAGTGGTTTATATCATTCTATTATATATTTATTTTAGTTTAACAATGTCTTGTTTGTTCTTCATTGTCTTTAAATATTTTTTATATGATATCATTATAATTAGTAATCTTTCAAAACATATTGTTGTACCATATAAAGATACAACAGAATCATATAACTATTCTTCTACATATTTGTATATATAAGACAATACTAGTTACATTTGTTTGACCTTACTATCCATCCTATTTTTTTCCTTCGTATCATTTTTGTTTTCTTTCTTATGAAAACAAAAAGACAATTAATGGTAGGAAGCAAAACACACCTTCCTTTGATAGGAAAAGAAACTTGAAAACCATGTAGCAAGAAAGGAGGATGAAAAATGGCAAATAAGAAAGTTTTTAACTCTAGTGCTTCCATAAAAATTAACGAAGAAAACCCAATGAAAATAAAAATTTCAAACGTAGAACATGAAGAAAGTTATGTTTTAAACAAAACAAAAATTCTCAATGCAAGTGAAAATAAGATAAGAAATAAATTACGTGTTCACAAACAAAATCGCATACCACTACCCCCCTTAAATTTCCAATACTTCTGACTCAATAAAAGGAAACAACCGAAAAAGGAAACTTAGAGTGGAAAAATTACGTTTAATTTAAAAGAATGTATAAAAATAAGGGGAAGCTGAAAAGAAGAAACTGATGACCAAATAAAAGAGTATTTGGAAACTAATCACCATAATGAATTAAAGAGAGAGAGAAAGTGATTTATTAGGGAATACTACACAGAAAATGGTCTGAAACATAAGAATTAGGACAGTAAATCAATGATAATGTAAATAAAGTTTGTCAAGTCTCCTCAAAATATTATAAATTTTCATAACCAATAATATTTATAACCCAATCATTCACATAAAATTAATTTACTTAGAATTTTTCACTAGTTCTTTGTGTAAGATCCCATTTTACTAATTTTATGACATGGTTGACTTGTGCTATACATATCTTTTGTGTTTTTATCTTTATTTTTAAATGAGTTGGGCACCGCTTTTAACTGTTAGTAATGTGTGTGGTCCAGAAGTCATATGACATGAAAATTAAACAACCCCAAGCATCTCAATAGTTTCAAAATGACTCCAAATGAGCTAATAGTTTACAAAAATACATTATTATAAAATGGGCCACTTGCTACCGTAACACCTAACATATCGGTGGTACCGGGCGAGAGTGTAACCGAGAAAAGGACAAATGATTAAACAAATAAAAGATAACAATATTATACCATGAGCCGTTTCATTATATCATGAAGTTACCTGGTTTTCAACAACTGTACTATATTTCTTATTCTCGTGCCTATAATGGTTGTTGTTCTAATAAAGAAGCTTGTTGTTAATTATTATGATACTTTTGGGCAATCTCTTACTTGTGTTAGTCCAACTAATTAGATCATTAACTAAACATCTTGGGGCTTTGTCTTGCATGTCATATAAAGTTGTGCTTGACTCTACTAATCAAGCAGCCATTACTTCAAAACTATGAAATTATTAAGAGTTGAACGACCAAATTTTAAGATTAACTAGTTTAGGGAATAAGATTTCACAATTAAAATTTGGAGGAACAAAATTAAAGAATTGGAAAAATTTAGGGACAAAAAGTATAGTTATGCTAAAAATATGTTTTCAAAATAATCTATAGTGAAAATCAAAACAACATTTGAATTTATATAATTAGTAACTCCTTCCATTCGAAAAGATATTTATATAATTAGTAAACCCCTCATTTTAAATCTTATCTTATACCTTTATGAGTTTCTTTTTATGTCATTACAAAATTATGCTTTTACAATAACATTTAAGATAATTTATGTTATAATTTAATCCACTCATTTCATATCATTTACAATATTGTCCATTATTTTTGTAATCTTTTGTTTGCCAATTTAATATAATCAATTTCTATTTTTTTAATGTTGATGAACTTTTTAAAAAGCATCGTTTCAATGTTATTATCAATTTCATAACATGGCAATCTCAGTTGTTTATATTATTCTATTATATATTATTTTAGTTTAATAATGTCTTGTTTGTTCTTCATCTTCTCTAAATATTTTTATATAATATCATTATAATTAATAATCTTTCAAAATATATTGTTATACCATAGAAACATACAATAGAATCATATAAATATTTGAAAGTTGTATGCTAGTTTTTGTTATTCTTGATCAAAATTAATGTCATATTTATTTATTATTGGAATCTTATTTGATTAATGTTACTCTTATCCTTGCTTCAAAAAGATTATCCAATTAAGTTTAACAAATTCTTATCAAGATGGTGGAGTCGATTTGTTGCCAAAAATATTTTTACTATGTATAGCAGCAACCCAGAATTCATCATCAGAATTTACCTGGTATGCTACTACTGACATTTAGAAATGGATTGCTGGTTAAATGTTATATAAACTACAACTCTAATCCCGTCCTTTGCTACTTTCTGATTTCTCTTATCGGCTTTACGTTACATATGTACTAAATTAATAAAATTTCACCATAAACCGTTATTTTTTATTCACATGAAATTTCTTCTACATAGTTATATATATAAGATAATACTAGTTACCTTTGTCTGACCTTACTTTCCATCCTATTTTTTTCCTTCGTATCATTTTCGTTTTCTTTCTTATGAAAACAAAAAGACAATTAATGGTAGGAAGCAAAACACACCCTCCTTTGATAGGAAAAGAAATTTCAAATTCATATCGAAAGAAAAGAGGATGAAAAATAGGGCTAATAAGAAAGTTTCTAATTCTAGTGCTTCCATAAAATTGAACAAAGAAAACCCATTAACCATGAAAATAAAAATTTCAAATGCAGAAGACGAAGAAAGTTATGTTTTTAAAAAAACAAACAAATCTTAGTGCAACTGAAAATAAGATAAGAAATATATTACATGTTCACAACCTAAATCGCATACCATTACCCCCCCCCCCCTTCAATTTCCAATGCTTCCGACTCAATGAAAGGGAACAACCCAAAAGGAAACTTAGAGTGAAAAAATTATGTTTGATTTATAAGAATGTATAAAAATAAAGGGAAGCTGAAAAGAAGAAGATGACCAAATAAAAGAGTATTAGGAAACTAATCACCATAATGAAATGAAAAGAGAGAGAAAGTGATTTATTAGGGAATACTATACAGAAAAAGGTCTGAAACATAAGAATTAGGACAGTATAACAATGATAATGTAAATAAAGTTTGTCAAGTCTCCTTAAAATTGAATAAATTTTTATAACCAATAATATTTATAACCAAATCATTCACATAAAATTAATTTACTTAGAATTTTTCACTAGTTCTTTATATAAGATCCCATTTTACTAATTTTGCCAGATTGTTGACTTGGACTATGCATATCTTTTATGTTTTTATCTTTTTTTTAAATGATTTGGACACCGCTTTTAACTGTTAGTGATGTGTGTGGTCCAGAATCATACGACACCACAATCAAAAAACCCCAAACATCTTAATATTTTCAAAACGACTCTAATTACGCTAATAGCTTACAAAAATACATTATTATAAAATGGGCCACTTGCTACCATAACACCTAACATATCGGTGGTGCCGGGCAAAAGTGTAACCGAGAAAAGGGAAAATGATTAAACAAATAAAAGATAACAATATTACATCATGAACCATTTTATTATATCATTAAGTTACCTGTTTTTCAAGAACTGTACTATATTTCTTATTCTCGTGCCTATAATGGTTGTTGTTCTAATAAAGAAGTTTGCTGTTAATGTTTTTGATACTTTTGGGCAATCTCTTCAAAATATACTTGTGTCCCTCCGACTAATTAGATCATTAACTAAACAGCTAGGGGCTTTCTCTTACTTGTCATACAATGTTGTGCTTGACTCTACTAATCAGGCAGCCATTACTTCAAAACTATGAAATTATTAAGAGTTGAACAATCAAATGTTAACAGATTAACCAGTTTAGGTACCAAGATTTCACAATTAAAATTTGGAGGATCAAAATCAAAGAATTGGAAAAATTGAGGGACAAAAAGTGTAATTAGACCAAAAAAGTGTTTTCAAAATAATCTATTTTTATTAAAATGCTCTTCATCTCTTTTAAGTTCTTTCCTAAATTCATCCCCCAACTTTTATGGGGTCGGGTCAGGAAGATTTAAACTTGCCCCTCACCCACCGAATGTCATTTCTAGATGGAAACTTTAAGTAAGTCAATTGATCTAATATGTATGTTTAAGACTTATTTTATGTGAGAATGTCGGGAATAAATCTGAACCGTTAGATTTTATCATCAATGGTCGAGATTAAATATATTGATTGTATAAATTTTTAAAAAAAGTCATGTGAATTTTTAAATGATCATGTGACTTTTAAAAACTTTTAACTATCATTATCCATATATAATTGTATGGTCTAGATTTGTCTCTCTCGCTCTCACTTAAGATATGATTTCTCCTAAGATATATATATAGAGGATGAATCCTTTAGATATGTTCAAGGAGTTTAATTGTTGCGGATCTATAAAAAATTCGTTAAAATAAATAAAAATTTGAGTGATCGCTGCGTGTTTAAAATTACTGTATAGCTATAACTGAAATAATACCATTTAATTTTTATATATAAAACAATTGTTGGGATAATCATAATAATAAGAGTTGGGTAAACTTTAATTCAGGTTGATAGTAGGTGAAAGCACATCATGGTTCATAATCATGAGAGCCAAATTTGCTGACCCAACTTGAGACGTGTCTTCAGAAAAATTGATAAGCTTGTCTATTCTAATTAATAATCAAATGCATAGTTTCCATATTCAATGCTGGCTCCATACTAAATCCAAACATGGAGGTTTCGAAGCTGTTTTCATGGGAACCCAATCCTGAAAGCCCGATATTCTAATATTCTCACCACATCCATTTTATTTCCCTAAATCGTGAGATCACAATCACAAAATAAGGCTTTCTTCGTCATAAATTATAGCAACTTGGAGAAAATCTTATTCATAGAAATCCATTAAGGTCAAAATTACATTACGAGTCTTGGGATTAAAAAATTCGAATAGAAAATTATGTTATAGATAAATTGGAAGTTTCAATAGAGATGCACTAATGATACTTTAACAAAAGTTTTATATTTGTAATCTTTTTGAGCATGGTCCATATTTTTTTTTATACAGGTATAATTTAAGATATTAGCTGTCAATTACCCTGTATATAAATTATTTGAATCTCTAACAACATTTTAATTTTATTATTTGATCCACTTTTATTATTGCGTATTTGTCCCTTTTATTTTAGAATGGCACAAAAACCTGCCCTTGCGCTTAACCGCATGGATTATTCGGTGGTGATAATGAATTAGATAAACGATGAATACGTAATAAATATGTACGAATATTATAATACTTGCCAGTACATATAGTTATTTAATTATAAAGTGTTTTTATCAAATATCATGTTATGAATTATTCTTATTATTATGTTATGAAAGAGTAATCATGTAATTGAAGAATATTATATCTACAACCTGGCGTAAATTAAAAAGTTTTTGGGGTATTGCCTTAGATTATATAACCCAGTAAAGAAGGAGAAGAAGGAAGAATGGATAGAATGATTAAAACTAAGATTTTGAGTGTTTTAAATAAGAAATAAAAAGGTACGAAGACATCCATCAAAGAACAAGTCTGTCATGGAAAGGCCTCTTTTGTAGGGAGACATATACCTGTCGTGTTCGGACTTTATACGTGCAAGGGCCCACACTTCCTATCATTTTTACAAGTTTCACATACTTTTTGGTATATAAACTCTAAACATGTCTCAAGTCTAAGTGATATAGGACTTGGTATCTTTTGGAATATATTTTTCCAACAATCCCTTACATATTTCAAAAGATCATTAAGGAAAACATTGTTATAAAACAAAAGAAACTTTGTTGAGTTAATATGTTGAGTACAATGCATCAAGCTTGGTATCTTTTGGATTATGAACCAAACCCTAGACAAATAGGCTTAAACTACAATGCTCTAGTGAAGCAAAGCTTCTATGAACTAAAGACATTTAGCGTATTTTAGAAGCTTTATCTGTCACATCGTGCCCCTACAATTCTTGTCGTTATCGTCGTTTTACGCTAATAGGCCATACGCGTGCCTAGTATTTCTTGAGAGCTCTAGAGATTCTGCCTCAATCTCATGCCAGCGGCCCCACTTGACACTTATATAGGTGACTTCATCAAGTGTATTTATTTTTTCTATACACCACCTATAAAGGCTATGATAGTCATTAAAAGTAATAAACTTAGCCTCTCATCCAATGCTTATTATTACACACACCATATAGGAATAAGGAAAAATGTATAATGTTATAGCAATTAAACATGATTGTTATTACCACATGTGGACCTTCTTCATGGGACCTCTAACCACAAAGGTCGGGTGTCCATCATAGTCAATTTTCTTGTTGGCATACCCCTTGATGTTTTGTAGATAGATTTTTTTATCCAATGCTTTGGTCAGAGGATCAGTCAAATTCACTTATGACCTTACAAAGTCAATGGAAATTATTCCATCTTTCAACAATTGCTTTACCACATCATGTCTTAGATGAATGTGTCTATGATTACCATTGTAGGTTTTGTTTTTAGAACCGGGTATCACCAATTAAGAATCACAATGCAACGATACAGAAGGTGTTAGTTTCATTCTTAAAGGAATAAATGTTAAGAATCTTAAACATTCACCTTCATTCCCAACCAACTTCAAAGTAATGAACTCTGATTCTATAGTGGATTTTGCAATAATTGTTTGCTTGGCTGATCTCTAGGTTCCTGCACCACCTTAAAGGATAAATACATAACCACTAGATTTGATCTCATCTGAATTAGAGATGCAATTTGCATCACTGTATCTTTCCAACACAGCGGGATATCCATTAAATATTTTAGATTTAGTTTATATCCTTTTCATATTTCATAAGGTCTTATTCTTGTTTTCTTATACAAAATCCTATTTTGTAAATGACATGCAAATAGTAAGGCATCACCCCATAAATTATCAAGTGTAGAAGAACTAATAAGTAAAACATGTATAATTTCCTTTAACATTTTATTTTTTCCTTTTTGCTATTCCTTTAGATTCTAGTGAATAAATGGAGGTTACTTCTTGAATTATGCCTTCACAAAACTCATTAAAGGAAAAATATTCATTTCCTCTGTCAGATTTAACCTTTGTGATCTTTCTCTGATTAATTTTCTACTTCAGCTTTATAAATTAGAAACATATCAAAGGCCTCATCCTTATTCCTAATTAGATATAATTTAATATATCTAGAGTAATCATTTATGAATGTTACATAATCCCTATAATTGTTTGTTTTAAATCTCTTAAATTTTCTTTAGATTAAGGAGTTTAGTTTCACATTTTTGTACAGAAACATAAGATTTTTTAGTTATTTTGAATTCTATACATATCACATTTATTTAAGCATGTTGTATTAATGCCAAATGCAAGGACCATCGATCCCCCAGATCTGAATCCTGATGTAAGTAACAATTAATTAAAACAATAGAAATACAAGTATCTTTTTCGTGTTTCAAAATCTGAAACATATAACCTCACATCAAGAGTCGAATCACGGAAAACCAACGACCTAAGTTTATAGAATTAGAAAATGGATTGAGAAATAATCGCCCCAATATGTATACAAAAACAATCACGTTTACAGCAAAAGAAGAATGTGTATACAGGGCATACACCTAGTCCCATATATAAAGATATGAGAAAAGGCCCAAAAATGAGGAAAGGAATGAGGAAAACTAATTTCAGGTGGCCTCGCTTAAGCAAGGAATCTCTCGCTTGAGCGAGTGTAAGCTCGCTTGAGCAAGCAGGGCTAAAGTATTAGACCTCCACATTTGCGTGAGCGACACAACCCCCGCTTGAGTGAAAAACCTCTAGAACCAATTTATAACACCCTCGCTCAAGCAAGGCATTAATCACTTGAGCGAAAAGTAAACAAAATCAAAATTACATTTTCTCACTTGAGTGAGACATCTCTCACTTGAGAAAAAAAGAGACAAAATCAAATTCACACATACTCGCTTGGGCGAGCACTAAATTGCCTAGGCGAGAATTTCACAGAATCTATTTTCCCTATTTTCGCTTGAGCGAGATCCCACTCGCTTGGGTGAAAATAAATAGAGTCATTACTCTGACTCTTGCTTGAGCGAGATCACGCTCGCTTGGGCGAGAATGAGCCAGAAAGCACAATGCTGATACAGAACATTCTCGCTTGAGCGAGATTGATAGGAAATGGCTTTTAACATGTGTAAATCAAATTACATGGCATACAAAAATGTATTATGCAAGGATTTGATCTAAACTATCAATAGGTACACATTTATACACATAATCATGACTTGCTCCAACAAGTTGTATTTATATGTTGATGTAGGTTTTGATAATGAGACAACAAATGAAGAGACAAGATCAAACATATATAATTATGGACGAAATAATTATGTTTGATGATGGAAAATTGTTGAATTCCAAAGAAATGATTCAAGGCATTTATAGAGGTCTAAAACAAGTGAAATACAATCATCAAAGTGCCTAAGGATCAAAGGATTGAAGCCATGATTGAAAAAATATCAAAAAGGGTGAAACAAAGTGCCAGAATTCATGCAACAGATGCATGAATCGATTCATACAGCAATGCACAACCATATGAATCGATTCATACGGTTTAACATACCCAGGATGTGAATTTTTGATGCATGAATCGATTCACCATCACCCTGAATCGATTCACACGGTTTGAAATGCCCAGGAAGTGATTTTTGAGTGAATGAATCGATTCACCCCTGGCCTGAATCAATTCATACGTCTGGACAATGGAAAAATTGCATAAAAATCACGCATGAATCTATTCATTTCAATTCTGATGCAAAATTACAATAAATGAATTTATTCATTTGGGAAATGAATCAATTCATTTAGTTCAAATGGCTCTGGAACATGAAATTCAAAATGTGCCAACCTTGCATCGCATTATCAACGTACTACGAATTAACAATTGCATGGTCCATCACTCACTAAGGAAACAGACGCTCCCTTGCTCCACAATGTCAAGTTGCAATGTTGCTACCCAATTTTATCCGGGCCCATTTAAAATTTTTAATAAATAATAAAAATACCAAAAAATAGAAAATTCTTTTTAGAAAAAAGTGAACCTATGAGCTTGTTTGAATTTTAAATTATTGATCCGGGTTTTGACTTTTAAATTTTAAATCCTTATCAAGACCATAAATTATTGAACTCCTAGACTTTGAAATTTGAATTTCATAAGGGATAAGATTTTAGAAGATTAGAGAAAGAAAGAGATAAAGCTTTTTAAATAAATGAGTATATTATAAAATGTGGTAAGTTTTTAAAAAAAATCAAATTTTATATATTAAGCTAATCCTATTATCTATATGTTATGAGATAATGATAAGAGGATAAGATGGAGATTTTAAGGTATGAGATAAAGTTTCTTTTGAAGAGATAGAGTTTTTAAATATTATAAGATGAGATAGAGCTTTTAGCTTCAGATAATTATATCAATTAAGCTAACTTTGTTTATTAATATATAAGCTACGAGATAATAAAAAAGAATATATATTATAATAGATAAAGGGAAATGGATTTCATGTTATATAATAGAATAATAAAATGATTCACTAGCAAGGAGATAAAGAAAATCAATTTTTTGTTAAATAATAATATATAGAAGATTGAATGGAGATATATAAGGCACGTTGCAGAGGAAAAATGGGATTCACGTAAAAGAGATAAGGAAACAATGAATTTTATATTATAAAATCAAAAAGGAATCAGATTTATATATTATAAGCCAAAAAAAAAGGATTAGAGATAGGAACATGAATCAGGGGGAGGAGTTTAGGTAACTAAATTAATAATATATATATATATATATATATATATTCACGCTGGAGGGATCAGAAAACGGGGAGGAGAGAAGGAGATAGCAGCATTAGAAATATATATTGGAGGATTCACATGCAACAGAGAGAGAACAAAAGCAATTATAGCATTCACGCACACACCTGGGGCACATTCACGCAAATTGAACTTTGCCATTAACGCAGAAAATTTGAACACTCCAGGTATCTCTTTCTTTTCTCTTTAATTTTCTTGTTGCGATTATACGAAATCTTAGTCCTTAAAGGTTTAAATTATGAAATCTCTTTTCCTTTAGGAATATTCTAATAATTAGTATCACTAAACACCTGTTTGCTAAAACTAATATTGGTATATGCCTAAAATTAAAATCTCTATGTTAGGGTTAATTTAGGCAAGACGTCCCATTAACCTATGTTTAATTTCTAGATCTAGTGATGCTAATAGGTAACAAAAATTAATATATTCACATCAAGATCAATTTGGATGAGACATTCTTTTGGTCTAAGTTTTTAAATAAAATAAATTTTAATAGTCTCAAAATTAACGTAGACCTTAAAAAATATTTTCATAACAAATTTAGGGACTTTATAGATTTTTTGGGCGAGACGTCCTGTCAATCTATGTAAAATTTCCTAAAATAATTTAGACCATAAAACACTTTAATAATATCTATAATATAATAAAACCAAAATATCTTTATAGATTCTTTGGACGAGACGTCCTGTTAATCTAGGTCTTCAAATAAACTTTTCATTCTCAAATTAACCTAGACTGTTAAGTATTCCTTTTAAAAAATATAATAAAATCAATAAAACCTAAGGCTTCTTTTTTTAAAAAATATAACTTACTTCGCATTTTTTTTAAAATAACCCAAAGAACTACGTAACCCTGATTTCCCCTAACGCTTGGGGAATACGTAGGAGCGGGAACAATTATTCCTGTCGGGCCCAAATTTTAAAAAATATATATCCCGTTTACTAGTAAGAATAAAATCATCATGCTTTTAACGATAACTCGATTAATTTGGACGAGACGTCCTATTAATCGTAAAGTTTATAATTTTAAAAATCATTAAATCAACAACAAATCCATGAGGCATCTCTAAGAGGTTTAAATTATAAATTAGTAGGATTATTCAAACTTAAACGATTTAGGGTAACCATTTAAAACAGACAGTGTGGGGTGCTAATACCTTCCCCACCTGTAATTAGACTCCCGAACTTAAAATCTTAATTTAGGACTAGTACCTTCACGTTAGGTTTTTTCTGATGTTTTACCTTAAAAACATTAGTGGCGACTCCACGGTTTTCGGAGGAAACTCGGGAAACCTAATTTTCTTTTTACGGTCGGCCTCCCGCCGCGATTTAGGTCGCGACAGATGGCGACTCCACTGGGGACCTTAGAGAGTCAAGCCCGTTTAATTTGTTTAAGTATATTAGAATTATCCTACATGATTTCTTGCCTATGTTTATGCCATGTGTTTTGTTGATATATGTTATTATCGAACCTTAGGGTAGAAGATGTTATATTTTGTATTATTGAACCTTATGGTAGATTTTTTTTTATATATTTTTCTATGTTTGTTTCTTGTGAAGGAAGGGTAAATTACATGTATGTATGCCCCTCACACACTACACATACACTTGTTCACACACTTTCTGAGTGGGACCCTACACCCAAGGGTCTGAATAAACCATTAAGTTTAGGGGAGGTTGTGTAGCGGTGTCATTTGGGACATTCGTCTTCGTCTGACATCGTGAGAGTCTCAGCTAGAGTGTGACTTTCTCATGGTGCGCACACCTGGTAGATTTCCTATCGTTGTGGTCTACATTATGGGTAGAGTCTTAGCTCTAGTGGCCTTTAGTGATTTAAAATAGCCACCTAATGTGAGAGAACACTATTAGAGGAGCCTTAGAACCCATAGAAGGCCTTCAGACAAACCCTGTACAGGGAACACAAGGGGCAATGGTATTTTAGCGTCTATTTTTTTTCTAAATTAAAAGACTCCTTTTCCAATAAACATTTTCTTAAAAAAAAGCCCAATAATTTGACATGAGGCAAATAGTTCAAGCCCGTTCAATTTCGTGCTTTAAATTATAGGCCTTTTGGATCATAAGTTTTTATGCAAAGTTTTCCAAAAAGTGGATGTCTGTAATTTATTCACGCAAAAAAAAAATATTTTTAAGAAATAATGATAACAAGCCCATAAGTTGATTTTTTTTCCTCTTCCAGAAAGTAATCGGAACTTGGCGAGTATCCAAGAAAAATGGAAACTAATGTGGATTTAGATGAATATGGGGCCAACAAGACCGAATTGAGGAAGTTACTACATGTCAAGGTTTGGAAAATTGACACTGCTAGCCTGTAGGTTTTGGGAAAGAAGCTGAATCTGACCTAAAGGATGACCTTCTCAAGGAAATATAGGAGGATCCTAAAGCTTTTGGAAGTTGAAGTACAGGTCGAAGCACTCACTACTTTAGCCCAATTTTACGACCCGCCTCTTCGATGCTTCACATTTCGAGACTTCCAGTTAGCGCCATCAGTGGAAGAGTTCGAGCAGATTTTTGGCTTACCATTAGAGGGGCAGGTACCTTACAGACGGCTTGGGCAGTATGCTAACGTCACCTCCCTTTCTTCAATACTGAAGATTAGTCTGACCGAGCTAGAAGAAGCGCGACTATGCAGGAATCAGATACCAGGGTTTACCAGGGCATATTTGGAAAAACACATGAACAGTTTGGCTGAAAATAAAGATTGGGAAACTTTCATGGATACCTTAGCACTTACCCTTTATGGTATCATCTTGTTTCCTCGAATCGAGAATTATGTAGACTACGATGCTATAGATGTTTTCCTGGCCCGTAAACTTCATCGTGAAAATCCTATTACTGCACTTTTGGCGGATGTTTACTGTACCATGGACTATTGCCATACTCAAGGGGGAAAAGAATCCTTTGTTGCTCACCTGCTTTGTATGTGTGGCTTACATCACATGTCTTCAGCCAAATGGGCAAGGTTGAATGCCCTATATCAAACCTAAAGTGGTGCCAGTTGACTATGAAGAGCGGGCGTGAATGGGCCAGCCATCTTATTGGGCTCACTACTGAAAAGGTAAGATGGTATCCGCAATGGCTAAAGGTTGACACCATCATTCACCATTGTGGAAGTTATCCGAATGTCCCGCTCATAGGCACTCGCGGATGCATCAATTATAATCCAGTCATAGCCAAGCGCCAATTGACTTACCCTTTGCTCGGACCGCCAAGTAAAGAGTCATTGACCCCCTTTGTCCTCTACTGCACAAACGGGGAATACGCTTCTACCCTCAAGCATATAAGGGGTGCCTGGCAGAAAGTTAGCAAGAAAGGGAAAGAGTTAGGTGTCAGAAGTCATGGTATTAAAGAAGAATACTATCAGTGGATCCTAAATCGGGTCTCTATCGTCAAGCTGCCATTCAGGACATTCGATCCCCCTCCGAGGTATGAGTCATCTACTGGACCCCCTTTTGAAGATGAAAGGGCTAGAGAAATAGAGGAGCTGAAAGCCAAGAACAAGAAGTTAGAAGATGACTTGACAAAAGCCTATCAAGATTGTGCTCTTTTGAAGAGGGAAAATCATGAAAAAGAACAAGCCTATGAGGACATTAGTAGAAAGCGAAAGGCCAAAATGATTCATAGGCAGAAGTTAGATCAATGCCTCCGAGCAGCTAACTGCCAGCTAAAAGCCAAGAATGAAGAAAGAGATGTTATTCTTGCAGACAAACAACTATTGAAACAGATGATGGAGAGAGCAAGAGAAAATGAACAGAAAGCCATGGCAGAAAAAGATTTTCTGCAATCTCAAATCACTATCATGGAGCAACAAATCAAAGATATGACAGAAACGTCTCGACAAGAAATAAATGATGAGAAATGGCGTGCATACGAGATAGAGAACAGATGTCAGGAGATGATAGTCTATTAGAGCCGAAGTAGTAAATCAGGATGAAATCATTCACTCATGGATGCGCCGCTTCCACCAGCTAGCGTATCTGGCAAATGGAACTTTGGAAGACATCCCACAGCTGCTGAGAAAGGCTGATGGAATGACAAATCCCCTCACTACCCCCAAGGAGATTGTAGTTTTCCTAGAATATCGTAAAAATCGGCTTAATGAAATGAAGGCTGTGATTGCCCGAGCTAGGAGAGACTGATTATTTCTGCTGGATATAATGACTGCTTTTATTAAAGTAATAAAATGATTGCTTCACGTCCACAATGATACCATATTAGTTTCCACGTTGCTTAACTTAGTACTTTTGAACGAGACGTTCTGAGGAACGATAAAAGGATGCTAGCCAAGGCTCATGATCGCTTCAATCATTTTTATTTTTATTTTTATTTTTATTTATTTCTTTATTTATTTATTTATTTATTTATTTATTTGGTCTCTTTCTTTTCCTTTTTTTTTCACTGATACATTTTTTTATTTAAAAAAACAAGAAAGAAAGAAAGAAAGAAATCACGGGGAGACATCTTTATAGAACCCGGCTTCAGACAAGACTCATGGCTGAAACGGATAACGAGACTGAGAACTTAAGGAATGAGGTCAACTATTTAAGGGAGCAGATAACTGAGTTGACCAAGCTTCTAGAAAAAAAGGTCACAGAGGAGGGCCCATCCTCAAACAGCGAGCGTCAACCAACTTCTCCGGTGTACCCTCCTGGTTTTGCTCTTGGCCAGGATACGCCACCTGCTAACGATATCGGAAACCAGGGCAAAACTGCTGAACCCCACACCATGCAACCACCATTTTATGGCATGCCATATGGATGCATGCCTCCTCAAACCTTCACTGATCAAGATGGTAACCTCATACCCTTTCCGTTGTATGGTTTACCACCAGGTTATTTTCCTCCTGTAATCTCGGGTCCATAAGATGGGAATGTAGTACCCCCGTTAAACCCACAGGCTCAGAATCGAGTCCTGAGCCCACAGACCTCTAAGCTTCGAAACACTCAGTCACCCACAATTCAGGCAACTACACCTATTCCAAATCCACAAGGGGCGACACAGTCAAATTTGGCATATCAAACACAACAATTCCCTCACCTCCAATCACAACATAATTATCCTTATGGGTATATGATGCCTCGCCCTGTCGTCGTGCAAACCACCAATTCTGCTATTACAAATGCTGAGCCTAAGGGAAAGGTGGAGATTCTCGAAGAACGCCTTCGTGTTATGGAAGGTGTGGGAGGTTTTGGCCCAACAGACGCATCTGAACTTTGCCTGGTTCCAGATATGGTGATACCCCCCAAATTTAAAATGCCCGAATTTGACAAATATCAGGGTATGTCTTGTCCTTGGAATCATCTGACCATGTATTGTCGAAAGATGGCTTCCCATGCCCTCGATGATAAACTGCTTATTCACTGTTTCCAAGATAGTTTGGCAGGAGCTGCCCTGACTTGGTACATGCATCTAGAACGTGCTCGCATACACTACTGGAGAGACCTAGCTGATGCCTTTTTGAAACAATACAACTACAACCTAGACATGGCACCAGACAGGATGCAATTATAAAATATGACTAAGAAAGATAATGAGTCTTTCAAAGAGTATGCCCAGCGTTGGCGAGAAGTGGCTGCACAAGTGGACCCCCCGCTGCTAGAGAAGGAGGTTGTGGCAATGTTCATCGATACGCTCCAAGCTCCTTTTTATGATAGAATGATTGGGAGTGTATCATCAAATTTCTCTGACATCGTTACCATTAGAGAAAGAGTGGAAAGTGGGGTAAGGACAGGGAAAATTGCCCAAACTGCATCAGGGGAACCTTCCATACATATGTAAACTGGAAAAAGAAAGGAAGGTGGGGCTAATGCTGTCACCTATGATTTAAGGAACTTTCCTCAAAGACCACACCACCCTACATCTCTTCCCCAGAATAACCCCTACAAATTCACGTTATATCCTCAAGTAGCTGCTACTACCAATAACCATTCTCCGCCTTCCCCTCAACCACCTCGTTATCATTCATCCATACCACCACACAATCATCATCACATGCCAGTACAACCACCACAACAATGGACTCGACCCCCAAACCCTAATCAGAAGAGGACGAACAATGATCGCAACCATGTTCAGTTTGACCCTATCCCTATGAGTTACACTGAACTATTGCCGCACCTTATCCAGAACTCCCTTGTGGTGCCTTGTCTTTCCACAATTCTTGGACCACCTTATCCCAAAGGATGTGATCCGAATGCTCAATGTGACTATCATGCCGGGGCACCAGGGCACTCAACAGAAAACTATTTGGCCTTGAAACGTAAAGTGCAAGACTTGATTAAAGCCAAGTGGCTTAATTTCCGGGAAGGAAATCCGAATGTGGCTACAAATCCCTTGCCTAACCATGAGGACTCTGGGGTTAATGTTGTGGAAGAAGATCAAGTAGCTATTATTGAAGACAATTCCTGTGATAATGCAAGCTTTGTGTGCCCCCTGTTCACCGGGCACTTAATTTTGTAATTGAGAGGCTGTTGACTCCCTACGATTTTAATTTTTGATTCAAAATAATTTTAATTGCCTTAATAACTCAATATTCTCATTGCTATGCCCAAGGCTTTGGGGTCTTTTCTTTTTGTAATAAGGGCGAAGCATGTTTTATCATTTTTTCTGTTAATAAATGCGTATTTGAATTTGGATACCTCTTTCTTTGCACCTTTTTACCATTCCCCTTCCCTTTATCCCTCATTCGACCATCCATCCAAATACAGAGCCAAAAATGATCCACTTGAAGATAGTAAGGTCACGATCCCATTTCACGACTTTGAGTATTCAGTTGATTGCACTCACAAAGAGGGTAAGGAAGACTATGGTCCCTCGCCCAAATTAACCAGGGAATAAAAGGCTAGAGAAATTCAGCCCTATCAAAAGGTAATCAAGATCATCAAGATAAAAAGGTCAAGATTGACATTTTCCTGAGTCAAGAACAATAGTGGAAATTGATTAAGTTATTGATATCCTTTGTTTAAAAACGTGGGGCAATTTATCAGAGGGCAATGGTAACCCTGTTTCATGACATGATGAAAAGAGGCATATCTATCATTTAAGGAAGCTTTGGTATTGACCAACATGGATGGAGATGACTTTTCGATGCCCATAAATACAGACGTAATCAAGAGATGCTTTGCCAAAAAAAAATCAAACAAACAAACAAAAACAACAAAAAAATCAAGGTTAGCATCTTATGCACATACCAACTGGGGCAAGCTGATGCTCTCGCATTACCATATTGGGACATATCCAGATCACCAAGTAAGTCGTCACCTTTCTATATGGGGAATGGATGTCATCAAGCCAAGAACGCAACAAAAAAAAATAATATTTCATCCCCGTTGCAATCAACCTTAAGGGGATGTAGCTACTCCCTATGCTAATGTAACCAAGGAAATGGTTTACCATGCTGAGAAACAAAAGTACCAAGGAGATCATTCAAAGGTCAAAAAAAAAGAGAAAGAAAAAACAAATGAAAAATCAAGAAAAAGAAAAAAGAGCAAAAACAAAAGCAAAAGAAAGAGACTCGGAATGGTCCTTTTATTAAGGCAAGAAAAAGAGGCTCATCTCATTTCCTTCGGTACAGGGCGTTGGGGTAAAGTTGCCTATTTGAAGTGATATCTGTCCCCAAAAGGATGAAAGTAAATTAAAGGAGGCCAAGTGGGTTCGGTTTCAGTATAATCAACTTAAACCTTTTATTGTGAAAGATACAACCTTGATTTTAAAAAAAATGTCAAAAAGAAAGAAAAGCTCGCTAGGCTGAAAACCTGAAGAGGCGGTCTAGGCAAAAATTAGAGCGACCCGGTGAGTCGAAAACCTAAAAAGGCGGCTTAAGCAAAAATTAGGGTCAAGATATTGGCAAAGCAACTAAAATTTTTTGTACGAGCAGAATAAGATCCAACTGGGGCACAAGGACTATAGTTGAATTACTTTCTCGGAAGCAAAATCAAAGGATAAACTCGTCGCCGTGATACGGGATCAAGATTCTTGCTGTTCTCAGGGATTCACTGGAGGATCTACAAACCCCATTACATCCCTCATTACCAAACTCTTTAACCACATTTGTTTCTTTTTTGCATTTGATTTCCCCTTGTCTTTTCCGGTACTTGATCAACCTACATAAAGGTGCTACCTTTTCAATATGCATTTATACACGAGCTTCATTAATGTGACAAAACATGTGTTTTAACAAAATAAAACAAGCAATGACAATTATTTTCATAAAAAGAGAAAAGGAAAGTCATGGGAGTGAGAGGCTTCTGTTATTTGTTAGCACCTCAGACAAGCATCACAAGGACCGCGTTGAATACATGCTCAGAAGAGAAAATCACCGTGTTCATCCATTTCACCCATGAGTCTAAACCTAAAATCTATAACGATTGCAGTTCTAAAGGTTTCTCCCTGGATTTAAAACTTCATTTTATTTTCCTAGAGCCGAACATGGCATCTTTTAAACTTCCAGTTGCCGAGCGGGGCACTCTTTTAATTTCCAGTAGCCGAGCGTGGCACCATTTTACTTTCCTTTCGCCAAACATGGCACCATTTTACTTTTCAGTTGCCAAGCGGGGAACCATTTTAATTGCCGATCGGGGCATCATTTTACTTTCCAGTCGCCAAGCGGGGCACTCTTTTAATTTCCAGTAGCCGAGCGGGGTACCATTTTACTTTCCTTTCGCCAAACATGGCACCATTTTACTTTTCAGTTGCCAAGCGGGGCACCATTTCAATTGCTGAGCGGGACATCATTTTACTTTCCAATCGCCGAACGAGGCACAATTTTACTTTCTAGTAGCCGAACAAGGCATAATTTTACTTTCCAGTAGCCGAGCGGGGCACCATTTTACTTTCCTGTCGCCAAACATGGCATCATTTTACTTTCCAGTCGTCGAGCGGGGCACTCTTTTAATTTCCAGTAGCCGAGCGGGGCACCATTTTACTTTCCTTTCGCCAAACATGGCACCATTTTACTTTTCAGTTGCCAAGCGGGGCACCATTTTAATTGTCGAGCGGGACATCATTTTACTTTCTAATCGCCGAACGAGGCACAATTTTAGTTTCCAGTAGCCGAACAAGGCACAATTTTACTTTCCTGTCGCCAAACATGGCACCATTTTACTTTTCAGTCGCTGAGCGGGGCACCATTTCAATTGCTGAGCGGGCCATCATTTTATTTTCCTAGAGACGAACATGGCATCTTTTAAACTTCTAGTCACCGAGCGGGGCACTCTTTTAATTTCCAGTAGCCGAGCCACCATTTTACTTTCCTTTCGCCAAACATGGCACCATTTTACTTTTCAGTTGCCAAGCGGGGCACCATTTTAATTGCCGAGCGGGGCATCATTTTACTTTCCAGTCGCCGAGCGGGGCACTCTTTTAATTTCCAGTAGCCGAGCGGGGTACCATTTTACTTTCCTTTCGCCAAACATGGCACCATTTTACTTTTCATTTGCCAAGCAGGGCACCATTCTAATTGTCGAGCGGGGCATCATTTTACTTTCTAATCACCGAACGAGGCACAATTTTACTTTCCAGTATCCGAACAAGGCATAATTTTACTTTCCAGTAGCCGAGCGGGGCGCCATTTTACTTTCCTGTCGCCAAACATGGCATCATTTTACTTTCCAGTCACCGAGCGGGGCACTCTTTTAATTTCCAGTAGCCGAGCGGGGCACCATTTTACTTTCCTGTCGCCAAACATGGCACCATTTTACTTTTCAGTTGCCAAGCGGGGCATTATTTTAATTGCCGAGTGGGGCATCATTTTACTTTCTAATCGCCAAACGAGGCATAATTTTACTTTCCAGTAGCCGAACAAGGCACAATTTTACTTTCCTGTCGCCAAACATGGCACCATTTTACTTTTCAGTCGCCGAGCGGGGCACCATTTCAATTGCCGAGTGGGCCATCATTTTATTTTCCTAGAGCCGAACATGGCATCTTTTAAACTTCCAGTCGCCAAGCGGGGCACTCTTTTAATTTCCAGTAGCCGAGCGGGGCACAATTTTACTTTCCTTTCGCCAAACATGGCACCATTTTACTTTTTAGTTGCCAAGCGGGGCACCATTTTAATTGCCGAGCGGGGCATCATTTTACTTTTCAATCGCCGAACGAGGCACAATTTTACCTTCCAGTAGCCGAACAAGGCACAATTTTACTTTCCAGTAGCCAAGCAGGGCACCATTTTACTTTCCTGTCGCCAAACATGGCATCATTTAAATTTTCAGTCGCCGAGCGGGGCACCATTTTACTTTTCAGCCGCCGAGCGGGGCACCATTTCAATTGCCGAGCGGGGCATCATTTTATTTTCCTAGAGCCGAACGTGGCATCTTTTAAACTTCCAGTCGTCAAATGAGGCACTCTTTCACTCTCCTGTCGCCAAACATAACATCATTTGAATTTTCGGTCGTCAAGTGAGGCACCATTTTAATTTCTTCATCGTCAAACACGACATTCTTTAAAGTTGGCGCCCTGGAAAAAATTGTTTCGCACTGTCTTTACTTATCTATTACTGCAACACAGTAAGAGAAAAGTAAAGAGGGGCAAGCTATTGCTACCCAATTTTATCCGGGCCTATTTAAAATTTTTAATAAATAATAAAAATACCAAAAAATAGAAAATTCTTTTTAGAAAAAAGTGAACCTATGGGCTTGTTTGAATTTCAAATTATTGATCCGGGTTTTGACTTTTAAATTTTAAATCCTTATCAAGACCATAAATTGTCGAACTCCTAGACTTTGAAATTTGAATTTCATAAGGGATAAGATTTTAGAAGATTAGAGAAAGAAAGAGATAAAGCTTTTTAAATAAATGAGTATATTATAAAATGTGGTAAGTTTTTAAAAAAATCAAATTTTATATATTAAGCTAATCCTATTATCTATATGTTATGAGATAATGATAAGAGGATAAGATGGAGATTTTAAGGAATGGGATAAAGTTTCTTTTGAAGAGATAGAATTTTTAAATATTATAAGATGAGATAGAGCTTTTAGCTTCAGATTTTATAATTATATCAATTAAGCTAACTTTGTTTATTAATATATAAGCTATGAGATAATGAAAAAGAATATATATTATAATAGATAAAGGGAAATGGATTTCATGTTATATAATAGAATAATAAAATGATTCACTGGCAAGGAGATAAAGAAAATCAATTTTTTGTTAAATAATAATATATAGAAGATTGAATGGAGATATATAAGGCACGCTGCATAGGAAAATGGGATTCACGTAAAAGAGATAAGGAAACAATGAATTTTATATTATAAAATCAAAAAGGAATCAGATTTATATATTATAAGCCAAAAAAAAGGGATTAGAGATAGGAACGTGAATCAGGGGGAGGAGTTTAGGTAACTAAATTAATAATATATATATATATATATATATATTCACGCTGGAGGGATCAGAAAAAGGGGAGGAGAGAAGGAGACAGCAGCATTAGAAATATATATTGGAGGATTCACACGCAACAGAGAGAGAACAAAAGCAATTATAGCATTCACGCACACACCTGGGGCACATTCACGCAAATTGAACTTTGCCATTAACGCAAAAAATTTGACAACTCCAGGTATCTCTTTCTTTTCTCTTTCATTTTCTTGTTGCGATTATACGAAATCTTAGTCTCTTAAAGAATTAAATTATGAAATCTCTTTTCCTTTAGGAATATTCTAATAATTAGTATCACTAAACACCTGTTTGCTAAAACTAATATTGGTATATGCCTAAAATTAAAATCTCTATGTTAGGGTTAATTTAGGCAAGATGTCCCATTAACCTATGTTTAATTTCTAGATCTAGTGATGCTAATAGGTAACAAAAATTAATATATTCACATCAAGATCAATTTGGATGAGACATTCTTTTGGTCTAAGTTTTTAAATAAAATAAATTTTAATAATCTCAAAATTAACGTAGACCTTAAAAAATATTTTCATAACAAATTTAGGGACTTTATAGATTTTTTGGGCGAGACGTCCTGTCAATCTATGTAAATTTCCTAAAATAATTTAGACCATAAAACACTTTAATAATATCTATAAAATAATAAAACCAAAATATCTTTATAGATTCATTGGACGAGACGTCCTGTTAATCTAGGTCTTCAAATAAACTTTTCATTCTCAAATTAACCTAGACTGTTAAGTTTTCCTTTTCAAAAATATAATAAAATCAATAAAACCTAAGGCTTCTTTTTTAAAAAAATATAACTTACTTCGCATTTTTTTTAAAAAAACCCAAAGAACTACATAATCCTGATTTCCCCTAACGCTTGGGGAATACGTAGGAGCGGGAACAATTATTCCTGTCGGGCCCAAATTTTAAAAAATATATCCCTTTTACTAGTAAGAATAAAATCATCATGCTTTTAACGATAACTCGATTAATTTGGACGAGACGTCCTGTTAATCGTAAAGTTTATAATTTTAAAAATCATTAAATCAACAACAAATCCATGAGGCATCTCTAAGAGGTTTAAATTATAAATTAGTAGGATTATTCAAACTTAAACGATTTAGGGTAACCGTTTAAAATGGATAGTGTGGGGTGCTAATGCCTTCTCCATCTGTAATTAGACTCCCGAACTTAAAATCTTAATTTAGGACTAGTACCTTCACGTTAGGTTTTTTCTGATGTTTTACCTTAAAAACATTAGTGGCGACTCCACGGTTTTCGGAGGAAACTCGGGAAACCTAATTTTCTTTTTACGGTCGGCCTCCCGCCGCGATTTAGGTCGCGACATGCAAGCATCAGGATACAATTTTTAAATTGTCAATGCCATGCTCTTGAAGTCCTATAAATAGGAGAAGGAATTGCACTTGCAAAATGTCCCAAAGCATTGAAGCAGTTCCATTGCTTTCTTCCTCCGCCTTGCTCTCTGCTCATTTTATTTGCTCTCTCTTTATTCATTAATTGGCATATTTCTTTGACAAATTATTTTGAGAGTGCTTTTGTGAGCAAATTATTTGAGTGCTATAATTTACATACCCTCTCTTTGAGAGTTATCATTTGGTGAAAGCTTTAATTTGTATATTCACTCTATTGGAGAGTTACTCTTGTATTCTAAACACCAAAATTTCTAGAGTTTTTGGGTTGGGTTTCAACCTTGTAAATTTGAGAGATTGAGATATTGGGTGGGTTGCCCTTGTACTTGTAAGAATTGGGTTCTTGAGTGTGGGACACTAGGAAGCCGTGATTGCTCAAAGTTATATCTCTAATCTCCAATAGTGGAAATCCTCTAAGTGGGTTGCTTAGAGGCGAGACGTACACCGGTGTGGTGGAACTCGTATATATCGGTTTGCAAATCTCTCTTCCCTACACTCATTTAAATTTGTGCACTTAATTTGATTGCTTAATTTATTGTGTTCATAACTTGATTAAACTTGTAAATCACTTAGATTAAATTTGTTGAAGTTGTTAAAGTAATATTCTTGAATATAACTTTATCTCTTAAGTGAATTTATTACCATATACTTAGTACTCATTAATTTGCTTTGTGTATAAATTGTTATCATTTGTGATTAAATTTATTATCTTCATTAAGCATAATTATTAAAGAATCAATTTCAAAAGCATTCCAAGTAAAATTTTTAATACTCAATTCACCCCCTCCCCCCTCTTGAGTAATTGAGGCCACTTGGTTAACAAGTGGTATCAGAGCTTGACTCTTGGTAGATCAAGCTTTACAACTTCAAGAGAACAAATGGCCTCAAATTCTCAAACCTTTTTCCGGAGGGTGGTGGCACAAATAGACCTCCCGCTTTCAATGGTGGGGGTTACGCCTTTTGGAAAGAAAGGATGAAAATTTTTGTACAATCAATTGATTTGAAAGTATGGAATGTTATTGAAAATGGTCCTTTTATACCTATGCACATTGTTGATAATAAACAAATAGAAAAGCCTATGGATGATTGGACAAGTGAGGAAGAAAAGAAAGTACAGTATAATTACAAAGCAAAAAATCTTATCACTTTAGCCTTACAGTATAATTACAAAGCAAAAAATCTTATCACTTTAGCCTTAGGTCCCGATGAATTTGATGATAAAAAAGGTTTCCGCAGCCGGGATTCGAACCCGAAATTCATCATCAGAATTTACCTGGTGTGCTACTGCGGACATTTGGATATAGATTGCTGGATAAAAGTTATATATAAACGACATCTCTGATCCCGTCCTTTGCTACTTTCTGATTTCTCTTATCGGCTTTACGTTACATATCTACTAGTTTAATAAAATGTCACCATAAACCATTATTTTATATTTATATGAAATTTCTTCTACATATTTGTATATATAAGACAATACTAGTTGCCTTTGTCTGACCTTACTTTCCATCCTATTTTTTACTTTGTATCATTTTCGTTTTCCTTTCTAATGAAGACAAAAAGACAACTAATGGTAGGAAGCAAAACACACCCTCATTTGATAGGAAAAGAAACTTGAAAACCATGTAGGAAGAAAAGAGGATGAGAAAATGGCTAATAAGAAAGTTTTTAACTCTAGTGCTTCCATAAAAATGAACGAAGAAAACCCAATGAAAATAAAAATTTCAAATGTAGAAGACGAAGAAAGTTATGTTTTAAAAAATAACAAAAAATCTCAAAGCAACTGAAAAGAAGATAAGAAATAAATTACGTGTTCATAAACTAAATCGTATACCGTTATCCCCCTTCAATTTCCAATACTTCTGACTCAATAAAAGGAAACAACCGAAAAAGGAAACTTAGAGTGGAAAAATTGTGTTTGACATAAAAGACTGTATAAAAATAAAGGGAAGCTAAAAGGAAGAAACTGATGACCTAATAAAAGAGTATTAGGAAACTAATCACCATAATGAAATGAAAAGAGAAAGTGATTTATTAGGGAATACTGCATATAAACGGTCTAAAACATTAAAATTAGGACAGTAAAACAATCATAATGCAAATAAAGTTTGTCAAGTCTATGCAAAATATGATAAATTTTCATAACCAATAATATTTATAACCAAATCATTCACATAAAATTAATTTACTTAGAATTTTTCACTAGATCTTTGTGTAAGATCCTATTTTACTAATTTTACGACATGGTTGACTTGAGTTATGCATATATTTTATGTTTTTATCTTTATTTTCTAAATGATTTGGGCACCGCTTTTAACTGTTAGTAATGTGTGTGGTCTAGAAGTCATATGACACTGAAATCAAACAACCCCAAGCATCTCAATAGTTTCAAAACGACTCCAAATACGCTAATAGCTTACAAAACTACATTATTGTAAAATAGGCCACTTGCTACCGTAACACTCAACATATCGGGTGTCGGGCGAGAGTGTAACCGAGAAAAGGGCAAATGATTAAACAAATAAAAGATAACAATATTACACCATGAGCCATTTTATTATATCATTCAGTTACATTGTTTTCAAGAAGTGTCCTATATTTCTTATTCTCGTGCCTATAATGATTGTTGTTCTAATACAGAAGTTTGCTGTTAATTTTTATGATACTTTTGGGTAATCTCTTACTTGTGTCCCTCCAACTAATTAGATCATTAACTAAATATATTTGGGCCTTGTCTTGCTTGTCATACAAAGTTGTGTTTGACTCTTCTAATAAGGCAGTCATTACTTTAAAACTATGAAATTATTAAGAGTTGAACTATCAAATGTTAACAGATTCACTATTTTAGGGAATAAGATTTCACAATTAAAATTTGGAGGAACAAAATCAAAGAATTCAAAAATTTGAGGGACAAAAAGTGTAATTAAGCCAAAAAAGTGTTTTCAAAATAATCTATTTTTATTAAAATGCTCTTGATATATAGTAAAAATAAAAACAACATTGGAATTTATTGCAATAACATAGTTTTAAAGACATGATAGTAAAAAAGTAAACAGTTTTCATATAAACTTAAGACTATAACATAATCTTATTATTATTTTCAAAGTAAGTCAACCACAAATTTGAAAAAAAATTAATTTATTATATTTTCATAACCTCAGTGCCTCTTTAAACTTTGTAACTATGTCTTTAATCGTTTGTGGACCCTTAATGCTAGTCCCATGAGCTAACTCATCTAAACTTTTTCTTTTCGACAAAAAGTAATGTATACATCCAATCTAGTAACCCCTTCCAACCAAAAAGATATTTATATAATTAGTAAACCCCTCTTTTTAAATCTTATCTTATACCTTTATGAGTTTTTTTTTATGTCATTACAATATTATGCTTTTACAATAACATTTATGATAGTTTATGTTATAATTTAATCCACTCATTTCATATGATTTACAATATTGTTCATTATTTTTGTAATCTTTTGTTTTCCAATCTAATATAATCAAATTCTATTTTTTTATTGTTGATGAACCTTTTAAAAAGAATCGTGGCAATGTTATTATCAATTTCATAACATCGCAATCTCAGTGGGTTATATTATTCTATTATATATTTTTTTCGATTAACAATGTCTTGTTTGTTCTTCATCATCTTTAAATATTTTTTATATAATATCATTATAATTAATAATCTTTCAAAACATATTGTTATCCATTTAAGTTTAACAAATTCTTATCAAGATGGTGGAGTTGATTTGTTGTCGAAAATATTTTTACTATGTATAGCAGCAAACTGTGTATCTATTAAAAAAACTTCGTAGAGCCTTGTAAATTTGATGATAAAAAAGGTTTCCGCAGCCGGGATTCGAACCCGGAATTCATCATCAGAATTTACCTGGTGTGCTACTACAGACATTTGGATATAGATTGCTGGATAAAAGTTATATATAAACGACATCTCTGATCTCGTCCTTTGCTACTATCTGATCTCTCTTATCGGCTTTACGTTACATATCTACTAGTTTAATAAAATGTCACCATAAACCATTATTTTTTATTTATATGAAATTTCTTCTACATATTTCATATATAAGACAATACTAGTTACATTTCCATCCTATTTTTTTACTTCGTATTATTTTCGTTTTCCTTTCTAATGAAAACAAAAAGACAATTAATGGTAAGAAGCAAAACACACCCTCATTTGATAGGAAAAGAAACTTGAAAACCATGTAGGAAGAAAAGAGGATGAAAAATGGCTAATAAGAAAGTTTTTAACTCTAGTGCTTGCACAAAAATGTATGTAGAAAACCCCATGAAAATAAAAATTTCAAATTTAGAAGACGAAGAAAGTTATGTTTTAATAAAAATAAAAAACCTCAATGCAACTAAATTGAAGATAAGAAATAAATTACGTGTTCATAAACTAAATCGCATACCATTAACCCCCTTCAATTTCCAATACTTCTGACTAAATAAAAGGAAACCTAGAGTGGAAAAATTGCGTTTGATTTAAAAGAATGTATAAAAATAAGGGGAAGCTCAAAAGAAGAAACTGATAACCAAATAAAAGAGTATTAGCAAACTAATCACCATAAAGAAATGAAAAGAGGAAGTGATTTATTAGGGAATACTGCACAGAAAATGGTCAAAAACATTAGAATAAGGACATTAAACCAATGATAATGTAAATAAAGTTTGTCAGGTCTCCTCAAAATTTGATAAATTTTCATAACAAATAATATTTATAACCAAATCATTCACATAAAATTAATTTACTTAGAATTTTTCACTAGTTCTTTGTGTAAGATCCTATTTTACTAATTTTACAACATGGTTGACTTGTGCTATATATATATATTGTGTTTTTATCTTTATTTTTAAATGATTTGGGCACCGCTTTTAACTGTTAGTAATGTGTGTGTTCCAGAAGTCATATGACACCGAAATCAAACAACCCCAAGCATCTCAATAGTTTCAAAACGACTTCAAATACACTAATAGCTTACATAACTACATTATTATAAAATGCGCCACTTTCTACCATAACACTTAACATATCGGTGGTGCTAAGCGAGAGTGTAATTGAGAAAAGGGTAAATGATTAAACAACTAAAAGATAACAATATTACATCATGAGCCAATTTATTATATCATTAAGTTACATGGTTTTCAAGAACTGTACTATATTTCTTATTCTCGTGCCTATAATGGTTGTTGTTCTAATAGAGAAGCTTGCTGTTAATTTTTATGATACTTTTGGCAAATCTCTTACTTGTATCCTTCCAACTAATTAGATCATTAACTAAACATATTGGGGCCTTGTGTTGCTTGTCATACAAAGTTGTGTTGACTCTACTAATCAGGCAGTCATTACTTCAAAACTATGAAATTATTAAGAGTTGAACTATCAGATGTTAACATATTCCTTATTTTAGGGAATAAGATTTCACAAAAAAAATTTGGAGGAACAAAATCAAAGAATTGGAAAATTTGAGGGACAAAAAGTGTAATTAAGCCAAAAAAGTGTTTTCAAAATAATCCATTTTTATTAAAATGCTCTTGATATATAGTAAAAATAAAAACAACATTTGAATTTATTGCAATAACATAGTTTTAAAGGCATGATAGTAAAAAAGTAAATAGTTTTCATATAAACTTAAGACTATAACATAATCTTTTTATTATTTTCAAAGTAAGTCAACCACAAATTTGAAAAAAACATAATTTATTATATTTTCATAACCTCAGTGCCTCTTTAAACTTTGTAACTATGTCTTTAATCATTTGTGGACCCTTGATGCTAGTCCCATAAGCTAACTCATCTAAACTTTTCCTTTTCAACAAAAATTAATGTATACATCCAATCTAGTAACCCCTTCCAACCAAAAAGATATTTATATAATTAGTAAACCCCTATTTTTAAATCTTATCTTATACCTTTATGAGTTTCTTTTTATGTCATTATAATATAATGCTTTTACAATAACATTGATGATAGTTTATGTTATAATTTAATCCACTCATTTCATATGATTTAGAATATTGTTCATTATTTTTGTAATCTATCGTTTTCCAATCTAATATAATCAAATTCTATTTTTTTTAATGTTGATGAACTTTTTAAAAAGCATCGTTTCAATGTTATTATCAATTTCATAATATGGCAATCTCAGTGGTTTATATTTTTCTATTATATATTTATTTTTGATTAACAATGTCTTGTTTGTTCTTCATCATCTTTAAATATTTTTTATATAATATCATTATAATTAATAATCTTTCAAAACATATTGTTATACCATATAAAGATACAATAGAATCATATAAATATTTGAAAGTTACAGCTAGTTTTTGTTATTCTTGATCAAAATTAACGTGATATTTATTTATTATTGACATGTTATTTGATTAATGTTACTCTTATCTTTGCTTCATAAAGATTATCCGTTTAAGTTTAACAAATTCTTATCAAGATGGTGGAGTTGTTTTGTTGCCAAAAATATTTTTACTATGTATAGCAGCAAACTGTGTATCTATTAAAAAAAAACTTCGTAGAGTCCTGTAAATTTGATGATAAAAAAAGGTTTCCGCAGCCGGAATTCGAACTCGGAATTCATCATCAGAATTTACCTGGTGTGCTACTGCGGACATTTGGATATAGATTGCTGGATAAATGTTATATATAAACGACATCTCTGATCCCGTCCTTTGCTACTTTCTGATCTCTCTTATCGGCTTTACGTTACATATCTACTAGTTTAATAAAATGTCACCACAAACCATTATTTTTTATTTACATGAAATTTCTTCTACATATTTGTATATATAAGACAATACTAGTTGCCTTTGTCTGACCTTATTACTTTCCATCCAATTTTTTTACTTTGTATCATTTTCGTTTTCCATTCTAATGAAGACAAAAAGATAACTAATTGTAGGAAGCAAAACACACCCTCATTTGATAGGAAAAGAAACTTGAAAACCATGTAGGAAGAAAAGAGGATGAAAAAATGGCTAATAAGAAAGTTTTTAACTCTAGTGCTTCCATAAAAATGAACGAAGAAAACCCAATGAAAATAAAAATGTCAAATGTAAAAGACGAAGAAAGTTATGTTTTAAAAAAAACAAAAAATCTCAATGCAACTGAAAAGAAGATAAGAAATAAATTACGTGTTCACAAACTAAATCGCATACCATTATCCCCCTTCAATTTCCAATACTTCTGACTCAATAAAAGGAAACAACCGAAAAAGGAAACTTAGAGTGGAAAAATTGTGTTTGATTTAAAAGAATGTAGAAAAATAAGGGGAAGCTAAAAGGAAGAAACTGACGACCAAATAAAAGAATATTAGGAAACTAATCACCATAATCAAATGAAAAGAGAAAGTGATTTATTAGGGAATACTGCACAGAAAACGGTCTAAAACATTTGAATTAGGACAGTAAAACAATGATAATGTAAATAAAGTTTGTCAAGTCTCTTCGAAATATGATAAATTTTCATAACCAATAATATTTATAACCAAATCATTCACATAAAATTAATTTACTTAGAATTTTTCACTAGTTCTTTGTGTAAGATCCTATTTTACTAATTTTACGACATGGTTGACTTGTGCTATGCATATCTTTTCTGTTTTTATCTTTATTTTTTAAATGATTTTGGCACAGCTTTTAACTGTTAGTAATGTGTGTGGTCTAGAAGTCATATGACACCGAAAACAAACAACCCTAAGCATCGCAATAGTTTTAAAACGACTCTAAATACAGTAATAGCTTACAAAACTACATTATTATAAAACGGGCCACTTGCTACCGTAACACTTAACATATCGGTGGTGCCAGGTGATAGTGTAATTTAAAAAATGGTAAATGATTAAACAAATAAAAGATAACAATATTACATCATGAGCCAATTTATTATATCATTAAGTTACATGGTTTTCAAGAACAGTACTATATTTCTTATTCTCGTGCCTATAATGGTTGTTGTTCTAATAGAGAAGTTTGCTGTTAATTTTTATGATACTTTTGGTCAATCTCTTACTTGTGTCCCTCCAACTAATTAGATCATTAACTAAACATATTGGGGCCTTGTCTTGCTTGTCATACAAAGTTGTGTTTGACTCTACTAATCAGGCAGTCATTACTTTAAAACTATGAAATTATTAATAGTTAAACTACCAAATGTTAACAGATTCACTATTTTAGGGATTAAGATTTCACAATTGAAATTTGGAGGAGAAAAATCAAAGAATTGACAAATTTGAGGGCTAAAAAGTCTAATTAAGCCAAAAAAGTGTTTTCAAAATAATCTATTTTTATTAAAATGCTCTTGATATATAATCAAAATCAAAACAACATTTGAATTTATTGCAATAACATAGTTTGAAAGACATGATAGTAAAAAAGTAAACAGTTTTCATATAAACTTAAGACTATAACATAATCTTTTTATTATTTTCAAAGTAAGTCAACCACAAATTTGAATAAAAAATAATTTATTATATTTTCATAACCTCGATGCCTCTTTAAACTTTGTAACTATGTCTTTAATCGTTTGTGGACCCTTGATGCTGGTCCCATGAGCTAACTCATCTAAACTTTTCCATTTCAACAAAAAGTAATGTATACATCCAATCTAGTAACCTTTTCCATCCGAAAAGATATTTATATAATCAGTAAACCCCTCTTTTTAAATCTTATCTTATACCTTTATGAGTTTCTTTTTATGTCATTACAATATTATGCTCTTACAGTATCATTTAAGATAGTTTATGTTATAATTTAATCCACTCATTTCATATGATTTACAATATTGTTCATTATTTTTGTAATCTTTTGTTTTCCAATCTAATATAATCAATTTCTATTTTTTGTTGTTATGAACTTTTTAAGAAGCATCGTTTCAATGTTATTATCAATTTCATCACATGGCAATCTCAGTGGTTTATATTATTCTATTATATATTTATTTTCGATTAACAATGTCTTGTTTGTTCTTCATCATCGTTAAATTCTTTTTCTATAATATCATTATAATTAATAATCTTTCAAAATTAATGTGATACAATAGAAACATATAAATATTTGAAAGTTCTATGCTAGTTTTTGTTATTCTTGATCAAAATTAATGTGATATTCATTTATTATTGAAATGTTATTTGATTAATGTTACTTTTATCCTTGCTTCATAAACATTATCCAATTAAGTTTATCAAATTCTTATCAAGATGGTGGATTTGATTTGTTGCCGAAAATATTTTTACTATGTATAGCAGAAAACTGTGTATCTATTAAAAAAACTTCATAGAGTCCTGTAAATTTGATGATAAAAAAGGTTTCCACAGACGGGATTCGAACCCGGAATTCATCATCAGAATTTCCCTGGTGTGCTACGGCGGACATTTGGATATAGATTGCTGGATAAATGTTATAAATAAACGACATCTCTGATCCCGTCCTTTGCTACTTTCTGATCTCTCTTATCGGCTTTACGTTACATATCTACTAGTTTAATAAAATGTCACCATAAACCATTATTTTTTATTTACTTGAAATTTCTTCTACATATTTGTATATATAAGACAATACTAGTTGCCTTTGTCTGACCTTACTTTCCATCCTATTTTTTACTTTGTATCATTTTCGTTTTCCTTTCTAATGAAGACAAAAAGACAACTAATGGTAGGAAGCAAAACACACCCTCATTTGATAGGAAAAAAAACTTGAAAACCATGTAGGAAGAAAAGAGGATGAGAAAATGGCTAATAAGAAAGTTTTTAACTCTAGTGCTTCCATAAAAATGAACGAAGAAAACCCAATGAAAATAAAAATTTCAAATGTAGAAGACGAAGAAAGTTATGTTTTAAAAAATAACAAAAAATCTCAAAGCAACTGAAAAGAAGATAAGAAATAAATTACGTGTTCACAAACTAAATCGCATACCGTTATCCCCCTTCAATTTCCAATTCTTCTGACTCAATAAAAGGAAACAACCGAAAAAGGAAACTTAGAGTGGAAAAATTATGTTTGACATAAAAGACTGTATAAAAATAAAGGGAAGCTAAAAGGAAGAAACTGATGACCTAATAAAAGAGTATTAGGAAACTAATCACCATAATGAAATGAAAAGAGAAAGTGATTTATTAGGGAATACTGCACAGAAAACGGTCTAAAACATTAGAATTAGGACAGTAAAACAATCATAATGAAAATAAAGTTTGTCAAGTCTCTGCAAAATATGATAAATTTTCATAACCAATAATATTTATAACAAAATCATTCACATAAAATTAATTTACTTAGAATTTTTCACTAGATCTTTGTGTAAGATCCTATTTTACTAATTTTACGACATGGTTGACTTGAGTTATGCATATCTTTTATGTTTTTATCTTTATTTTCTAAATGATTTGGGTACCGCTTTTAACTGTTAGTAATGTGTGTGGTCTAGAAGTCATATGACACTGAAATCAAACAACCCCAAGCATCTCAATAGTTTCAAAACGACTCCAAATACGCTAATAGCTTACAAAACTACATTATTGTAAAATAGGCCACTTGCTACCGTAACACTTAACATATCGGGTGTCGGGCGAGAGTGTAACCGAGAAAAGGGCAAATGATTAAACAAATAAAAGACATCAATATTACACCATGAGCCAATTTATTATATCATTCAGTTACATTGTTTTCAAGAACTGTCCTATATTTCTTATTCTCGTGCCTATAATGATTGTTGTTCTAATAGAGAAGTTTGCTGTTAATTTTTATGATACTTTTGGGTAATCTCTTACTTGTGTCCCTCCAACTAATTAGATCATTAACTAAACATATTTGGGCCTTGTCTTGCTTGTCATACAAAGTTGTGTTTGACTCTTCTAATAAGGCAGTCATTACTTCAAAACTATGAAATTATTAAGAGTTGAACTATCAAATGTTAACAGATTCACTATTTTAGGGAATAAGATTTTACAATTAAAATTTGGAGGAACAAAATCAAAGAATTGGAAAATTTGAGGGACAAAAAGTGTAATTAAGCCAAAAAAGTGTTTTCAAAATAGTCTATTTTTATTAAAATGCTCTTGATATATAGTAAAAATAAAAACAACATTTGAATTTATTGCAATAACATAGTTTTAAAGACATGATAGTAAAAAAGTAAATAGTTTTCATATAAACTTAAGACTATAACATAATCTTTTTATTATTTTCAAAGTAAGTCAACCACAAATTTGAAAAAAAATAATTTATTATATTTTCATAACCTCAGTGCCTCTTTAAACTTTGTAACTATGTCTTTAATCGTTTGTGGACCCTTGATGCTAGTCCCATGAGCTAACTCATCTAAACTTTTCCTTTTCGACAAAAAGTAATGTATACATCCAATCTAGTAACCCCTTCCATCCGAAAAGATATTGATATAATCAGTAAACCCCTCTTTTTAAATCTTATCTTATACCTTTATGAGTTTCTTTTTATGTCATTACAATATTATGCTTTTACAGTAACAATTAAGATAGTTTATGTTATAATTTAATCCACTCATTTCATATGATTTACAATATTGTTCTTATTTTTGTAATCTTTTGTTTGCTAATCTAATATAATCAATTTCTATTTTTTTTATTGTTGATGAACTTTTTAAAAAGTATCGTTTCAATGTTATTATCAATTTCATAACATGGCAATCTCAGTGGTTTATATTATTCTATTATATATTTATTTTAGTGTAACAATCTCTTGTTTGTTCTTCATCATCTTTAAATATTTTTTATATAATATCATTATAATTAATAATCTTTCAAAACATATTGTTATACCATATAAAGATACAATAGAAACATATAAATATTTGAAAGTTCTATGCTAGTTTTTGTTATTCTTGATCAAAATTAATGTGATATTCATTTATTATTGAAATGTTATTTGATTAATGTTACTCTTATCCTTGCTTCATAAAGTTATGTTTTAAAAAATAACAAAAAATCTTAATGCAAATGAAAAGAAGATAAGAAATAAATTACGTGTTCACAAACTAAATCGCATACCGTTATCCCCCTTCAATTTCCAATACTTCTGACTCAATAAAAGGAAACAACCGAAAAAGGAAACTTAGAGTGGAAAAATTGTGTTTGATTTAAAAGACTGTATAAAAATAATGGGAAGCTAAAAGGAAAAAACTGATGACCTAATAAAAGAGTATTAGGAAACTAATCACCATAATGAAATGAAAAGAGAAAGTGATTGATTACGAAATACTGCACAGAAAACGGTCTAAAACATTAGAATTAGGACAGTAAAACCATGATAATGAAAATAAAGTTTGTCAAGTCTCTTCAAAATATGATAAATTTTTATAACCAATAATATTTATAACCAAATCATTCACATAAAATTAATTTACTTAGAACTTTTCACTAGTTCTTTGTGTAAGATCCTATTTTACTAATTTTACAACATGGTTGACTTGTGCTATGCATATCTTTTGTGTTTTTATCTTCTTTAAATGATTTTGGCATAACTTTTAACTGTTAGTCATGTGTGTGGTCCAGAAGTCATATGACACCAAAATCAAACAACCTCAAGCATCTCAATAGTGTCAAAACGACTCCAAATACGCTAATAGCTTTTAAAACTACATTATTATAAAATGGGCCACTTGCTACCGTAACACTTAACATATCGGTGGTGTCGGGCGATAGTGTAATTGAAAAAATGGTAAATGATTAAACAAATAAAAGATAACAATATTACATCATGAGCCAATTTATTATATCATTAAGTTACATGGTTTTCAAGAACAGTACTATATTTCTTACTCTCGTGCCTATAATGGTTGTTGTTCTAATAGAGAAGCTTGCTGTTAATTTTTATGATACTTTTGGGTAATCTCTTACTTGTGTCCCTCCAACTAATTAGATCATTAACTGAACATATTGGGGCCTTGTCTTGCTTGTCATACAAAGTTGTGGTTGACTCTACTAATCAGGCAGTGATTACTTCAAAACTATGAAATTATTAAGAGTTGAACTACCAAATGTTAACAGATTCACTATTTTAGGGAATAAGATTTCACAATTAAAATTTGGTGGAACAAAATCAAAGAATTGGCAAATTTGAGGGACAAAAAGTTTAATTAAGCCAAAAAAGTGTTTTCAAAATAATCTATTTTTATTAAAATGCTCTTGATATATAGTAAAAATAAAAACAACATTTGAATTTATTGCAATAACATAGTTTTAAAGACATGATAGTAAAAAAGTAAACAGTTTTCATCTAAACTTAAGACTATAACATAATCCTTTTATTATTTTCAAAATAAGTCAAACACAAATTTGAAAAACAATTAATTTATTATATTTTCGTAACCTCAGTGCCTCTTTAAACTTTGTAACTATATCTTTAATCATTTGTTGACCCTTGATGCTGGTCCCATGAGCTAACTCATCTAAACTTTTCCTTTTCGACAAAAAGTAATGTATACATCCAATCTAGTAAACCCTTCCATCCGAAAAGATATTTATATAATTAGTAAACCCCTCTTTTTAAATCTTATCTTATACCTTTATGAGTTTCTTTTTATGTCATTACAATATTATGCTTTTACAATAACATTTCAGATAGTTTATGTTATAATTTAATCCACTCATTTCATATGATTTACAATATTGTTCATTATTTTTGTAATCTATTGTTTGCCAATCTAATATAATCAAATTCTATTTTTTTATTGTTGATGAACTTTTTAAAAAGTATCGTTTCAATGTTATTATCAATTTTATAACATGGAAATATCAGTGGTTTATATTATTCTATTATATATTTATTTTAGTTTAACAATGTATTGTTTGTTCTTCATCATCTTTAAATATTTTTTATATAATATCATTATAATTAATAATCTTTCAAAACATATTGTTATACCATATAAAGATACAATAGAATCATATAAATATTTGAAAGTTCTATGCTAGTTTTTGTTATTCTTGATCAAAATTAATGTGATATTCATTTATTATTGAAATGTTATTTGATTAATGTTACTCTTATCCTTGCTTCATAAAGATTATCCAATTAAGTTTAACAAATTCTTATCAAGATGGTGGATTTGATTTGTTGCCAAAATATTTTTACTATGTATAGCAGCAAATTGTGTATCTATTAAAAAAAAACTTCATAGAGTCCTGTAAATTTGATGATAAAAAAGGTTTCCACAGACGGGATTCGAACCCGGAATTCATCATCAGAATTTCCCTGGTGTGCTACGGCGGACATTTGGATATAGATTGCTGGATAAATGTTATAAATAAACGACATCTCTGATCCCGTCCTTTGCTACTTTCTGATCTCTCTTATCGGCTTTACGTTACATATCTACTAGTTTAATAAAATGTCACCATAAACCATTATTTTTTATTTACTTGAAATTTCTTCTACATATTTGTAAAATAGGGTTTTTTATCCCCCTTCAATTTCCAATACTTCTGACTCAATAAAAGGAAACAACCGAAAAAGGAAACTTAGAGTGGAAAAATTCTGTTTGATTTAAAAGAATGTATAAAAATAAGGGGAAGCTAAAAGGAAGAAACTGATGACCAAATAAAAGAATATTAGGAAACTAATCACCATAATCAAATGAAAAGAGAAAGTGATTTATTAGGGAATACTGCACAGAAAATGGTCTAAAACATTTGAATTAGGACAATAAAACAATGATAATGTAAATAAAGTTTGTCAAGTCTCTTCGAAATATGATAAATTTTCATAACCAATAATATTTATAACCAAATCATTCACATAAAATTAATTTACTTAGAATTTTTCACTAGTTCTTTGGGTAAGATCCTATTTTACTAATTTTACGACATGGTTCACTTATGCTATGCATATCTTTTCTGTTTTTATCTTTATTTTTTAAATGATTTTGGCACAGCTTTTAACTGTTAGTAATGTGTGTGGTCTAGAAGTCATATGACACCGAAAACAAACAACCCCAAGCATCTCAATAGTTTTAAAACGACTCCAAATACACTAATAGCATACAAAACTACATTATTATAAAACGGGCCACTTGCTACCGTAACACTTAACATATCGGTGGTGCCAGGCGATAGTGTAATTGAAAAAATGGTAAATGATTAAACAAATAAAAGATAACAATATTACATCATGAGCCAATTTATTATATCATTAAGTTACATGGTTTTCAAGAACAGTACTATATTTCTTATTGTCGTGCCTATAATGGTTGTTGTTCTAATAGAGAAGTTTGCTGTTAATTTTTATGATACTTTTGGTCAATCTCTTACTTGTGTCCCTCCAACTAATTAGATCATTAACTAAACATATTGGGGCCTTGTCTTGCTTGTCATACAAAGTTGTGTTTGACTCTACTAATCAGGCAGTCATTACTTTAAAACTATGAAATTATTAAGAGTTGAACTACCAAATGTTAACATATTCACTATTTTAGGGAATAAGATTTCACAATTGAAATTTGGAGGAGAAAAATCAAAGAATTGACAAATTTGAGGGCTAAAAAGTCTAATTAAGCCAAAAAAGTGTTTTCAAAATAATCTATTTTTATTAAAATGCTCTTGATATATAATCAAAATCAAAACAACATTTGAATTTATTGCAATAACATAGTTTGAAAGACATGATAGTAAAAAAGTAAACAGTTTTCATATAAACTTAAGACTATAACATAATCTTTTTATTATTTTCAAAGTAAGTCAACCACAAATTTGAATAAAAAATAATTTACTATATTTTCATAACCTCGGTGCCTCTTTAAACTTTGTAACTATGTCTTTAATCGTTTGTGGACCCTTGATGCTGGTCCCATGAGCTAACTCATCTAAACTTTTCCATTTCAACAAAAAGTAATGTATACATCCAATCTAGTAACCTTTTCCATCCGAAAAGATATTTATATAATCAGTAAACCCCTCTTTTTAAATCTTATCTTATACCTTTATGAGTTTCTTTTTATGTCATTACAATATTATGCTTTTACAGTATCATTTAAGATAGTTTATGTTATAATTTAATCCACTCATTTCATATGATTTACAATATTGTTCATTATTTTTGTAATCTTTTGTTTTCGAATCTAATATAATCAATTTCTATTTTTTGTTGTTATGAACTTTTTAAGAAGCATCGTTTCAATGTTATTATCAATTTCATCACATGGCAATCTCAGTGGTTTATATTATTCTATTATATATTTATTTTCGATTAACAATGTCTTGTTTGTTCTTCATCATCGTTAAATTCTTTTTCTATAATATCATTATAATTAATAATCTTTCAAAACATATTGTTATACCATATAAAGATACAATAGAATCATATAAATATTTGAAAGATCTATGCTAGTTTTTGTTATTCTTGATCAAAATTAATGTGATATTCATTTATTATTGAAATGTTATTTGATTAATGTTACTCTTATCCTTGCTTCATAAACATTATCCAATTAAGTTTAACAAATTCTTATCAAGATGGTGGATTTGATTTGTTGCCGAAAATATTTTTACTATGTATAGCAGCAAACTGTGTATCTATTAAAAAAAACTTCATAGAGTCCTGTAAATTTGATGATAAAAAAGGTTTCCACAGACGGGATTCGAACCCGGAATTCATCATCAGAATTTCCCTGGTGTGCTACGGCGGACATTTGGATATAGATTGCTGGATAAATGTTATAAATAAACGACATCTCTGATCCCGTCCTTTGCTACTTTCTGATCTCTCTTATCGGCTTTACGTTACATATCTACTAGTTTAATAAAATGTCACCATAAACCATTATTTTTTATTTACTTGAAATTTCTTCTACATATTTGTATATATAAGACAATACTAGTTGCCTTTGTCTGACCTTACTTTCCATCCTATTTTTTACTTTGTATCATTTTCGTTTTCCTTTCTAATGAAGACAAAAAGACAACTAATGGTAGGAAGCAAAACACACCCTCATTTGATAGGAAAAGAAACTTGAAAACCATGTAGGAAGAAAAAAGGATGAGAAAATGGCTAATAAGAAAATTTTTAACTCTAGTGCTTCCATAAAAATGAACAAAGAAAACCCAATGAAAATAAAAATTTCAAATGTAGAAGACGAAGAAAGTTATGTTTTAAAAAATAACAAAAAATCTCAAAGCAACTGAAAAGAAGATAAGAAATAAATTACGTGTTCACAAACTAAATCGCATACCGTTATCCCCCTTCAATTTCCAATACTTCTGACTCAATAAAAGGAAACAACCGAAAAAGGAAACTTAGAGTGGAAAAATTGTGTTTGATTTAAAAGACTGTATAAAAATAATGGGAAGCTAAAAGGAAAAAACTGATGACCTAATAAAAGAGTATTAGGAAACTAATCACCATAATGAAATGAAAAGAGAAAGTGATTGATTACGGAATACTGCACAGAAAACGGTCTAAAACATTAGAATTAGGACAGTAAAACAATGATAATGAAAATAAAGTTTGTCAAGTCTCTTCAAAATATGATAAATTTTTATAACCAATAATATTTATAACCAAATCATTCACATAAAATTAATTTACTTAGAACTTTTCACTAGTTCTTTGTGTAAGATCCTATTTTACTAATTTTACAACATGGTTGACTTATGCTATGCATATCTTTTGTGTTTTTATCTTTATTTTCTAAATGATTTGGGCACCGCTTTTAACTGTTAGTAATGTGTGTGGTCTAGAAGTCATATGACACTGAAATCAAACAACCCCAAGCATCTCAATAGTTTCAAAACGACTCCAAATACGCTAATAGCTTACAAAACTACATTATTGTAAAATAGGCCACTTGCTACCGTAACACTTAACATAACGGGTGTCGGGCGAGAGTGTAACCGAGAAAAGGGCAAATGATTAAACAAATAAAAGACATCAATATTACACCATGAGCCAATTTATTATATCATTCAGTTACATTGTTTTCAAGAACTGTCCTATATTTCTTATTCTCGTGCCTATAATGATTGTTGTTCTAATAGAGAAGTTTGCTGTTAATTTTTATGATACTTTTGGGTAATCTCTTACTTGTGTCCCTCCAACTAATTAGATCATTAACTAAACATATTTGGGCCTTGTCTTGCTTGTCATACAAAGTTGTGTTTGACTCTTCTAATAAGGCAGTCATTACTTCAAAACTATGAAATTATTAAGAGTTGAACTATCAAATGTTAACAGATTCACTATTTTAGGGAATAAGATTTTACAATTAAAATTTGGAGGAACAAAATCAAAGAATTGGAAAATTTGAGGGACAAAAAGTGTAATTAAGCCAAAAAAGTGTTTTCAAAATAGTCTATTTTTATTAAAATGCTCTTGATATATAGTAAAAATAAAAAAAACATTTGAATTTATTGCAATAACATAGTTTTAAAGACATGATAGTAAAAAAGTAAATAGTTTTCATATAAACTTAAGACTATAACATAATCTTCTTATTATTTTCAAAGTAAGTCAACCACAAATTTGAAAAAAAATAATTTATTATATTTTCATAACCTCAGTGCCTCTTTAAACTTTGTAACTATGTCTTTAATCGTTTGTGGACCCTTGATGCTAGTCGCATGAGCTAACTCATCTAAACTTTTCCTTTTCGACAAAAAGTAATGTATACATCCAATCTAGTAACCCCTTCCATCCGAAAGATATTTATATAATCAGTAAACCCCTCTTTTTAAATCTTATCTTATACCTTTATAAGTTTTTTTTTATGTCATTACAATATTATGCTTTTACAGTAACATTTAAGATAGTTTATGTTATAATTTAATCCACTCATTTCATATGATTTACAATATTGTTCTTATTTTTGTAATCTTTTGTTTGCCAATCTTATATAATCAATTTCTAATTTTTTATTGTTGATGAACTTTTTAAAAAGCATCATTTCAATGTTATTATCAATTTCATAACATGGCAATCTCATTGGTTTATATTAGTCTATTATATATTTATTTTAGTGTAACAATGTCTTGTTTGTTCTTCATCATCGTTAAATTCTTTTTCTATAATATCATTATAATTAATAATCTTTCAAAACATATTGTTATACCATATAAAGATACAATAGAAACATATAAATATTTGAAAGTTCTATGCTAGTTTTTGTTATTCTTGATCAAAATTAATGTGATATTCATTTATTATTGAAATGTTATTTGATTAATGTTACTCTTATCCTTGCTTCATAAAGTTATGTTTTAAAAAATAACAAAAAATCTCAATGCAAATGAAAAGAAGATAAGAAATAAATTACGTGTTCATAAACTAAATCGCATACCGTTATCCCCCTTCAATTTCCAATACTTCTGACTCAATAAAAGGAAACAACCAAAAAAGGAAACTTAGAGTGGAAAAATTGTGTTTGATTTAAAAGACTGTATAAAAATAAAGGGAAGCTAAAAGGAAGAAACTGATGACCTAATAAAAGAGTATTAGGAAACTAATCACCATAATGAAATGAAAAGAGAAAGTGATTGATTAGGGAATACTGCACAGAAAACGGTCTAAAACATTAGATTAGGACAGTAAAACAATGATAATGAAAATAAAGTTTGTCAAGTCTCTTCAAAATATGATAAATTTTTATAACCAATAATATTTATAACCAAATCATTCACATAAAATTAATTTACTTAGAACTTTTCACTAGTTCTTTGTTTAAGATCCTATTTTACTAATTTTACGACATGGTTGACTTGTGCTATGCATATCTTTTGTGTTTTTATCTTCTTTAAATGATTTTGGCATGACTTTTAACTGTTAGTCATGTGTGTGGTCCAGAAGTCATATGACACCGAAATCAAACAACCCCAAGCATCTCAATAGTGTCAAAACGACTCCAAATACGCTAATAGCTTTTAAAACTACATTATTATAAAATGGGCCACTTGCTACCGTAACACTTAACATATCGGTGGTGTCGAGCGAGAGTGTAATTGAAAAAATGGTAAATGATTAAACAAATAAAAGATAACAATATTACATCATGAGCCAATTTATTACATCATTAAGTTACATGGTTTTCAAGATATGTACTATATTTCTTACTCTCGTGCCTATAATGGTTGTTGTTCTAATAGAGAAGCTTGCTGTTAATTTTTATGATACTTTTGGGTAATCTCTTACTTGTGTCCCTCCAACTAATTAGATCATTAACTGAACATATTGGGGCCTTGTCTTGCTTGTCATACAAAGTTGTGGTTGACTCTACTAATCAGGCAGTGATTACTTCAAAACTATGAAATTATTAAGAGTTGAACTACCAAATGTTAACAGATTCACTATTTTAGGGAATAAGATTTCACAATTAAAATTTGGAGGAACAAAATCAAAGAATTGGCAAATTTGAGGGACAAAAAGTTTAATTAAGCCAAAAAAGTGTTTTCAAAATAATCTCTTTTTATTAAAATGCTCTTGATATATAGTAAAAATAAAAACAACATTTGAATTTATTGCAATAACATAGTTTTAAAGACATGATAGTAAAAAAGTAAACAGTTTTCATCTAAACTTAAGACTATAACATAATCCTTTTATTATTTTTAAAATAAGTCAAACACAAATTTGAAAAACAATTAATTTATTATATTTTCGTAACCTCAGTGCCTCTCTAAACTTTATAACTATATCTTTAATCGTTTGTTGACCCTTGATGCTGGTCCCATGAGCTAACTCATCTAAACTTTTCCTTTTCGACAAAAAGTAATGTATACATCCAATCTAGTAAACCCTTCCATCCGAAAAGATATTTATATAATTAGTACACCCCTCTTTTTAAATCTTATCTTATACCTTTATGAGTTTCTTTTTATGTCATTACAATATTATGCTTTTACAATAACATTTCAGATAGTTTATGTTATAATTTAATCCACTCATTTCATATGATTTACAATATTGTTCATTATTTTTGTAATCTATTGTTTGCCAATCTAATATAATCAAATTCTATTTTTTTATTGTTGATGAACTTTTTAAAAAGCATCGTTTCAATGTTATTATCAATTTTATAACATGGAAATCTCAGTGGTTTATATTATTCTATTATATATTTATTTTAGTTTAACAATGTATTGTTTGTTCTTCATCATCTTTAAATATTTTTTATATAATATCATTATAATTAATAATCTTTCAAAACATATTGTTATACCATATAAAGATACAATAGAATCATATAAATATTTGAAAGTTCTATGCTAGTTTTTGTTATTCTTGTTCAAAATTAATGTGATATTCATTTATTATTGAAATGTTATTTGATTAATGTTACTCTTATCCTTGCTTCATAAAGATTATCCAATTAAGTTTAACAAATTCTTATCAAGATGGTGGATTTGATTTGTTGCCGAAATATTTTTACTATGTATAACACCAAATTGTGTATCTATTAAAAAAAAAACTTCGTAGAGTCCTGTAAATTTGATGATAAAAAAGGTTTCCACAGACGGGATTCGAACCCGGAATTCATCATCAGAATTTCCCTGGTGTGCTACGGCGCATATTTGGATATAGATTACTGGATAAATGTTATAAATAAATGACATCTCTGATCCTGTCCTTTGCTACTTTCTGATCTCTCTTATCGGCTTTACGTTACATATCTACTAGTTTAATAAAATGTCACCATAAACCATTATTTTTTATTTACTTGAAATTTCTTCTACATATTTATATATATAAGACAATACTAGTTGCCTTTGTCTGACCTTACTTTCCATCCTATTTTTTACTTTGTATCATTTTTGTTTTCCTTTCTAATGAAGACAAAAAGACAACTAATGGTAGGAAGCAAAACACACCCTCATTTGATAGGAAAAGAAACTTGAAAACCATGTAGGAAGAAAAGAGGATGAGAAAATGGCTAATAAGAAAGTTTTTAACTCTAGTGCTTCCATAAAAATGAACGAAGAAAACCCAATGAAAATAAAAATTTCAAATTTAGAAGACGAAGAAAGTTATGTTTTAAAAAATAACAAAAAATCTCAAAGCAACTGAAAAGAAGATAAGAAATAAATTACGTGTTCACAAACTAAATCGCATACCGTTATCCCCCTTCAATTTCCAATACTTCTGACTCAATAAAAGGAAACAACCGAAAAAGGAAACTTAGAGTGGAAAAATTGTGTTTGACATAAAAGACTGTATAAAAATAAAGGGAAGCTAAAAGGAAGAAACTGATGACCTAATAAAAGAGTATTAGGAAACTAATCACCATAATGAAATGAAAAGAGAAAGGGATTTATTAGGGAATACTGCACATAAACGGTCTAAAACATTAGAATTAGGACAGTAAAACAATCATAATGAAAATAAAGTTTGTCAAGTCTATGCAAAATATGATAAATTTTCATAACCAATAATATTTATAACCAAATCATTCACATAAAATTAATTTACTTAGAATTTTCACTAGACCTTTGTGTAAGATCCTATTTTACTAATTTTACGACATGGTTGACTTGAGTTATGCATATCTTTTATGTTTTTATCTTTATTTTCTAAATGATTTGGGCACCGCTTTTAACTGTTAGTAATGTGTGTGGTCTAGAAGTCATATGACACTGAAATCAAACAACCCCAAGCATCTCAATAGTTTCAAAACGACTCCAAATACGCTAATAGCTTACAAAACTACATTATTGTAAAATAGGCCACTTGCTACCGTAACACTTAACATATCGGGTGTCGGGCGAGAGTGTAACCGAGAAAAGGGCAAATGATTAAACAAATAAAAGATAACAATATTACACCATGAGCCAATTTATTATATCATTCAGTTACATTGTTTTCAAGAAGTGTCCTATATTTCTTATTCTCGTGCCTATAATGATTGTTGTTCTAATAGAGAAGTTTGCTGTTAATTTTTATGATACTTTTGGGTAATCTCTTACTTGTGTCCCTCCAACTAATTAGATCATTAACTAAACATATTTGGGCCTTGTCTTGCTTGTCATACAAAGTTATGTTTGACTCTTCTAATAAGGCAGTCATTACTTTAAAACTATGAAATTATTAAGAGTTGAACTATCAAATGTTAACAGATTCACTATTTTAGGGAATAAGATTTCACAATTAAAATTTGGAGGAACAAAATCAAAGAATTCAAAAATTTGAGGGACAAAAAGTGTAATTAAGCCAAAAAAGTGTTTTCAAAATAATCTATTTTTATTAAAATGCTCTTGATATATAGTAAAAATAAAAACAACATTGGAATTTATTGTAATAACATAGTTTTAAAGACATGATAGTAAAAAAGTAAAAAGTTTTCATATAAACTTAAGACTATAACATAATCTTATTATTATTTTCAAAGTAAGTCAACCACAAAGTTGAAAAAAAATTAATTTATTATATTTTCAAAACCTCAGTGCCTCTTTAAACTTTGTAACTATGTCTTTAATCGTTTGTGGACCCTTAATGCTAGTCCCATGAGCTAACTCATCTAAACTTTTTCTTTTCGACAAAAAGTAATGTATACATCCAATCTAGTAACCCCTTCCAACCAAAAAGATATTTATATAATTAATAAACCCCTCTTTTTAAATCTTATCTTATACCTTTATGAGTTTTTTTTATGTCCTTACAATATTATGCTTTTACAATAACATTTATGATAGTTTATGTTATAATTTAATCCACTCATTTCATATGATTTACAATATTGTTCATTATTTTTTTGATTGTTGATGAACTTTTTAAAAAGCATCGTGGCAATGTTATTATCAATTTCATAACATCGCAATCTCAGTGGGTTATATTATTCTATTATATATTTTTTCGATTAAAAATGTCTTCTTTGTTCTTCATCATCTTTAAATATTTTTTATATAATATCATTATAATTAATAATCTTTCAAAACATATTGTTATCCATTTAAGTTTAACAAATTCTTATCAAGATGGTGGAGTTGATTTGTTGCCAAAAATATTTTTACTATGTATAGCAGCAAACTGTGTATCTATTAAAAAAACTTCGTAGAGCCTTGTAAATTTGATGATAAAAAAGGTTTCCGCAGCCGGGATTCGAACCCGGAATTCATCATCAAAATTTACCTGGTGTGCTACAGCGGACATTCGGATATAGATTGCTGGATAAAAGTTATATATAAACGACATCTCTGATCCCGTCCTTTGCTACTTTCTGATCTCTCTTATCGGCTTTACGTTACATATCTACTAGTTTAATAAAATGTCACCATAAACCATTATTTTTTATTTATATGAAATTTCTTCTACATATTTCATATATAAGACAATACTATTTACCTTTCCATCCTATTTTTTTACTTCGTATTATTTTCGTTTTCCTTTCTAATGAAAACAAAAAGATAATTAATGGTAGGAAGCAAAACACACCCTCATTTGATAGGAAAAGAAACTTGAAAACCATGTAGGAAGAAAAGAGGATGAAAAAATGGCTAATAAGAAAGTTTTTAACTCTAGTGCTTGCACAAAAATGTATGTAGAAAACCCCATGAAAATAAAAATTTTAAATTTAGAAGACGAAGAAAGTTATGTTTTAATAAAAATAAAAAACCTCAATGCAACTAAATTGAAGATAAGAAATAAATTACGTGTTCATAAACTAAATCGCATACCATTATCCCCCTTCAATTTCCAATACTTCTGACTAAATAAAAGGAAACCTAGAGTGGAAAAATTGCGTTTGATTTAAAAGAATGTATAAAAATAAGGGGAAGCTGAAAAGAAGAAACTGATAACTAAATAAAAGAGTATTAGCAAACTAATCACCATAAAGAAATGAAAAGAGGAAGTGATTTATTAGGGAATACTGCACAGAAAACGGTCTAAAACATTAGAATAAGGACATTAAACCAATGATAATGTAAATAAAGTTTGTCAGGTCTCCTCAAAATTTGATAAATTTTCATAACAAATAATATTTATAACCAAATCATTCACATAAAATTAATTTACTTAGAATTTTTCACTAGTTCTTTGTGTAAGATCCTATTTTACTAATTTTACGACATGGTTGACTTGTGCTATATATATATTGTGTTTTTATCTTTATTTTTAAATGATTTGGGCACCGCCTTTAATTGTTAGTAATGTGTGTGTTCCAGAAGTCATATGACACCGAAATCAAACAACCCCAAGCATCTCAATAGTTTCAAAACGACTTCAAATACACTAATAGCTTACATAACTACATTATTATAAAATGCGCCACTTGCTACCGTAACACGTAACATATCGGTGGTGCCAGGCGAGAGTGTAATTGAGAAAAGGGTAAATGATTAAACAAATAAAAGATAACAATATTACATCATGAGCCAATTTATTATATCATTAAGGTACATGGTTTTCAAGAACTGTACTATATTTCTTATTCTCGTGCCTATAATGGTTGTTGTTCTAATAGAGAAGCTTGCTGTTAATTTTTATGATACTTTTGGCAAATCTCTTACTTGTATCCTTCCAACTAATTAGATCATTAACTAAACATATTGGGGCCTTGTGTTGCTTGTCATACAAAGTTGTGTTGACTCTACTAATCAGGCAGTCATTACTTCAAAACTATGAAATTATTAAGAGTTGAACTACCAAATGTTAACAGATTCACTATTTTAGGGAATAAGATATCACAATTAAAATTTGGAATAGAAAAATCAAAGAATTGACAAATTTGAGGGATAAAAAGTCTAATTAAGCCAAAAAAGTGTTTTCAAAATAATCTATTTTTATTAAAATGCTCTTGATATATAATCAAAATCAAAACAACATTTGAATTTATTGCAATAACATAGTTTGAAAGACATGATAGTAAAAAAGTAAACAGTTTTCATATAAACTTAAGACTATAACATAATGTTTTTATTATTTTCAAAGTAAGTCAACCACAAATTTGAATAAAAAATAATTTATTATATTTTCAGAACCTTAGTGCCTCTTTAAACTTTGTAACTATGTCTTTAATCATTTGTGGACCCTTCATGCTAGTCCCATGAGCTAACTCATCTAAACTTTTCCTTTTCAACAAAAGGTAATGTATACATCCAATCTAGTAGTAAAGATATTTATATAATTAGTAAACCCCTCTTTTTAAATCTTATCTGATGCCTTTATGAGTTTCTTTTTATGTCATTACAATATTATGCTTTTACAGTAACATTTAAGATAGTTTATGTTATAATTTAATCTACTCATTTCATATGATTTAAAATATTGTTCATTATTTTTGTAATCTTTTGTTTTCCAATCTAATATAATCAATTTCTATTTTTTTATTGTTGATGAACTTTTTAAAAAGCATCGTTTGAATGTTATTATCAATTTCATAACATGGCAATCTCAGTGGTTTATATTATTCTATTATATATTTAGTTTAGTTTAACAATGTCTTGTTTGTTCTTCATCATCTTTAAATATTTTTTATATAATATCATTATAATTAATAATCTTTCAAAACATATTGTTATACCATATGAAGACACAATAGAATAATATTAATATTTGAAAGTTCTATGCTAGTTTTTGTTATTCTTGATCAAAATTAATGTCATACTTATTTATTATTGAAATGTTATTTGATTAATGTTACTCTTATCCTTGCTTCATAAAGATTATCGAATTAAGTTTAACAAATTCTTATCAAGATGGTGGAGTTGATTTGTTGCCGAAAATATTTTTACTATGTATAACAGCAAACTGTGTATCTATTAAAAAAAACTTCGTAGAGCCCTTTAAATTTGATGATAAAAAAGGTTTCCGTAGTTGGGATTCAAACCCAGAATACATAATCAGAATTTACCTAGTGTGCTACTACGGACATTTGGATATAGATTGCTGGATAAATGTTATATATAAACGACATCTCTGATCCTGTTCTTTGCTACTTTCTGATATCTCTTATCGGCTTTACGTTACATATCTACTAGTTTAATAAAATGTCACCGTAAACCATTATTTTTTATTTACATGAAATTTCTTCTACATATTTGTATATATAAGACAATACTAGTTGCCTTTGTCTGACCTTAGTTTCCATCCTATTTTTTTACTTTGTATCATTTTCGTTTTCCATTCTAATGAGGACAAAAAGACAACTAATTGTAGGAAGCAAAACACACCCTCATTTGATAGGAAAAGAAACTTGAAAACCATGTAGGAAGAAAAGAGGATGAAAAAATGGCTAATAAGAAAGTTTTTAACTCTAGTGCTTCCATAAAAATGAACGAAGAAAACCCAATGAAAATAAAAATGTCAAATGTAAAAGACGAAGAAAGTTATGTTTTAAAAAAAACAAAAAATCTCAATGCAACTGAAAAGAAGATAAGAAATAAATTACGTGTTCACAAACTAAATCGCATACCATTATCCCCCTTCAATTTCCAATACTTCTGACTCAATAAAAGGAAACAACCGAAAAAGGAAACTTAGAGTGGAAAAATTCTGTTTGATTTAAAAGAATGTATAAAAATAAGGGGAAGCTAAAAGGAAGAAACTGATGACCAAATAAAAGAATATTAGGAAACTAATCACCATAATCAAATGAAAAGAGAAAGTGATTTATTAGGGAATACTGCACAGAAAATGGTCTAAAACATTTGAATTAGGACAATAAAACAATGATAATGTAAATAAAGTTTGTCAAGTCTCTTCGAAATATGATAAATTTTCATAACCAATAATATTTATAACCAAATCATTCACATAAAATTAATTTACTTAGAATTTTTCACTAGTTCTTTGTGTAAGATCCTATTTTACTAATTTTACGACATGGTTGACTTGTGCTATGCATATCTTTTCTGGTTTTATCTTTATTTTTTAAATGATTTTGGCACAGCTTTTAACTGTTAGTAATGTGTGTGGTCTAGAAGTCATATGACACCGAAAACAAACAACCCCAAGCATCTCAATAGTTTTAAAACGACTCCAAATACACTAATAGCATACAAAACTACATTATTATAAAACGGGCCACTTGCTACCGTAACACTAAACATATCGGTGGTGCCAGGCGATAGTGTAATTGAAAAAATGGTAAATGATTAAACAAATAAAAGATAACAATATTACATTATGAGCCAATTTATTATATCATTAAGTTACATGGTTTTCAAGAACAGTAATATATTTCTTATTCTCGTGCCTATAATGGTTGTTGTTCTAATAGAGAAGTTTGCTGTTAATTTTTATGATACTTTTGGTCAATCTCTTACTTGTGTCCCTCCAACTAATTAGATCATTAACTAAACATATTGGGGCCTTGTCTTGCTTGTCATACAAAGTTGTGTTTGACTCTACTAATCAGGCAGTCATTACTTTAAAACTATGAAATTATTAAGAGTTGAACTACCAAATGTTAACAGATTCACTATTTTAGGGAATAAGATTTCACAATTGAAATTTGGAGGAGAAAAATCAAAGAATTGACAAATTTGAGGGCTAAAAAGTCTAATTAAGCCAAAAAAGTGTTTTCAAAATAATCTATTTTTATTAAAATGCTCTTGATATATAATCAAAATCAAAACAACATTTGAATTTATTGCAATAACATAGTTTGAAAGACATGATAGTAAAAAAGTAAACAGTTTTCATATAAACTTAAGACTATAACATAATCTTTTTATTATTTTCAAAGTAAGTCAACCACAAATTTGAAAAAAAAATAATTTATTATATTTTCATAACCTCGGTGCCTCTTTAAACTTTGTAACTATGTCTTTAATCATTTGTGGACCCTTGATGCTGGTCCCATGAGCTAACTCATCTAAACTTTTCCATTTCAACAAAAAGTAATGTATACATCCAATCTAGTAACCTTTTCCATCCGAAAAGATATTTATATAATCAGTAAACCTCTCTTTTTAAATCTTATCTTATACCTTTATGAGTTTCTTTTTATGTCATTACAATATTATGCTTTTACAGTATCATTTAAGATAGTTTATGTTATAATTTAATCCACTCATTTCATATGATTTACAATATTGTTCATTATTTTTGTAATCTTTTGTTTTCCAATCTAATATAATCAATTTCTATTTTTTGTTGTTATGAACTTTTTAAGAAGCATCGTTTCAATGTTATTATCAATTTCATCACATGGCAATCTCAGTGGTTTATATTATTCTATTATATATTTATTTTCGATTAACAATGTCTTGTTTGTTCTTCATCATCGTTAAATTCTTTTTCTATAATATCATTATAATTAATAATCTTTCAAAACATATTGTTATACCATATAAAGATACAATAGAATCATATAAATATTTGAAAGATCTATGCTAGTTTTTGTTATTCTTGATCAAAATTAATGTGATATTCATTTATTATTGAAATGTTATTTGATTAATGTTACTCTTATCCTTGCTTCATAAACATTATCCAATTAAGTTTAACAAATTCTTATCAAGATGGTGGATTTGATTTGTTGCCGAAAATATTTTTACTATGTATAGCAGCAAACTGTGTATCTATTAAAAAAAAACTTCGTAGAGTCCTGTAAATTTGATGATAAAAGAGGGGTTTACTAATTATATAATTAGTAAACCCCTTTTTTTAAATCTTATCTTATACCTTTATGAGTTTCTTTTTATGTCATTACAATATTATGCTTTTACAATAACATTTATGATAGTTTATGTTATAATTTAATCCACTCATTTCATATGATTTACAATATTGTTCATTATTTTTGTAATCTTTTGTTTTCCAATCTAATATAATCAAATTCTATTTTTTTATTGTTGATGAACTTTTTAAAAAGCATCGTGGCAATGTTATTATCAATTTCATAACATTGCAATCTCAGTGGGTTATATTATTCTATTATATATTTTTTTCGATTAACAATGTCTTGTTTGTTCTTCATCATCTTTAAATATTTTTTATATAATATCATTATAATTAATAATCTTTCAAAACATATTGTTATCCATTTAAGTTTAACAAATTCTTATCAAGATGGTGGAGTTGATTTGTTGTCGAAAATATTTTTACTATGTATAGCAGCAAACTGTGTATCTATTAAAAAAACTTCATAGAGCCTTGTAAATTTGATGATAAAAAAGGTTTCCGCAGCCGGGATTGAAACCCGGAATTCATCATCAGAATTTACCTGGTGTGCTACTGCGGACATTTGGATATAGATTGCTGGATAAAAGTTATATATAAATGACATCTCTGATCCCGTCCTTTGCTACTTTCTGATCTCTCTTATCGGCTTTACGTTACATATCTACTAGTTTAATAAAATGTCACCATAAACCATTATTTTTTATTTATATGAAATTTCTTCTACATATTTCATATATAAGACAATACTAGTTACCTTTCCATCCTATTTTTTTACTTCGTATTATTTTCGTTTTCCTTTCTAATGAAAACAAAAAGACAATTAATGGTAGGAAGCAAAACACACCCTTATTTGATAGGAAAAGAAACTTGAAAACCATGTAGGAAGAAAAGAGGATGAAAAAATGGCTAATAAGAAAGTTTTTAACTCTAGTTCTTGCACAAAAATGTATGTAGAAAACCCCATGAAAATAAAATTTTCAAATTTAGAAGACGAAGAAAGTTATGTTTTAATAAAAATAAAAAACCTCAATGCAACTAAATTGAAGATAATAAATAAATTACGTGTTCATAAACTAAATCGCATACCATTATCCCCCTTCAATTTCCAATACTTCTGACTAAATAAAAGGAACCCTAGAGTGGAAAAATTGCGTTTGATTTAAAAGAATGTATAAAAATAAGGGGAAGCAGAAAAGAAGAAACTGATAACCAAATAAAAGAGTATTAGCAAACTAATCACCATAAAGAAATGAAAAGAGGAAGTGATTTATTAGGGAATACTGCACAGAAAACGGTCTAAAACATTAGAATAAGGACATTAAACCAATGATAATGTAAATAAAGTTTGTCAGGTCTCCTCAAAATTTGATAAATTTTCATAACAAATAATATTTATAACCAAATCATTAACATAAAATTAATTTACTTGGAATTTTTCACTAGTTCTTTGTGTAAGATCCTATTTTACTAATTTTACGACATGGTTGACTTGTGCTATATATATTGTGTTTTTATCTTTATTTTTAAATGATTTGGGCACCGCTTTTAACTGTTAGTAATGTGTGTGTTCCAGAAGTCATATGACACCGAAAACAAACAACCCCAAGCATCTCAATAGTTTCAAAACGACTTCAAATACACTAATAGCGTACATAACTACATTATTATAAAATGCGCCACTTGCTACCATAACACTTAACATATCGGTGGTGCCAGGCGAGAGTGTAATTGAGAAAAGGGTAAATGATTAAACAAATAAAAGATAACAATATTACATCATGAGCCAATTTATTATATCATTAAGTTACATGGTTTTCAAGAACTGTACTATATTTCTTATTCTCGTGCCTATAATGGTTGTTGTTCTAATAGAGAAGCTTGCTGTTAATTTTTATGATACTTTTGGGTAATCTCTTACTTGTGTCCCTCCAACTAATTAGATCATTAACTGAACATATTGGGGCCTTGTCTTGCTTGTCATATAAAGTTGTGGTTGACTCTACTAATCAGGCAGTGATTACTTCAAAACTATGAAATTATTAAGAGTTGAACTACCAAATGTTAACAGATTCACTATTTTAGGGAATAAGATTTCACAATTAAAATTTGGAGGAACAAAATCAAAGAATTGGCAAATTTGAGGGACAAAAAGTTTAATTAAGCCAAAAAAGTGTTTTCAAAATAATCTATTTTTATTAAAATGCTCTTGATATAAAGTGTTTTCAAAATAATCTAGTTTTAAAGACATGATAGTAAAAAAGTAAACAGTTTTCATCTAAACTTAAGACTATAACATAATCCTTTTATTATTTTCAAAATAAGTCAAACACAAATTTGAAAAACAATTAATTTATTATATTTTCGTAACCTCAGTGCCTCTTTAAACTTTGTAACTATATCTTTAATCGTTTGTTGACCCTTGATGCTGGTCCCATGAGCTAACTCACCTAAACTTTTCCTTTTCGACAAAAAGTAATGTATACATCCAATCTAGTAAACCCTTCCATCCGAAAAGATATTTATATAATCAGTAAACCCCTCTTTCTAAATCTTATCTTATACCTTTATGAGTTTCTTTTTATGTCATTACAATATTATGCTTTTACAATAACATTTTAGATAGTTTATGTTATAATTTAATCCACTCATTTCATATGATTTACAATATTGTTCATTATTTTTGTAATCTTTTGTTTGCCAATCTAATATAATCAAATTCTATTTTTTATTGTTGATGAACTTTTTAAAAAGCATCGTTTCAATGTTATTATCAATTTTATAACATGGAAATCTCAGTGGTTTATATTATTCTATTATATATTTATTTTAGTTTAACAATGTATTGTTTGTTCTTCATCATCTTTAAATATTTTTTATATAATATCATTATAATTAATAATCTTTCAAAACATATTGTATTACCATATAAAGATACAATAGAATCATATAAATATTTGAAAGTTCTATGCTAGTTTTTGTTATTCTTGATCAAAATTAATGTGATATTCATTTATTATTGACATGTTATTTGATTAATGTTACTCTTATCCTTGCTTCATAAAGATTATCCATTTAAGTTTAACAAATTCTTATCAAGATGGTGGAGTTGATTTGTTGCCAAAAATATTTTTAGGGAATAATATTGCATAATTAAAATTTGGAGGAACAAAATCAAAGAATTGGCCAATTTGAGGGACAAAAAGTGTAATTAAGCCAAAAAAGTGTTTTCAAAATAATCTATTTTTGTTAAAATGCTCTAGATATATAGTAAAAATCAAAACAACATTTGAATTTATTGCAATAACATAGTTTTAAAGACACGATAGTAAAAAAGTAAACAGTTTTCATATAAAATTAAGACTATAACATCATATTTTTATTATTTTCAAAGTAAGTCAACCACAAATTTGAAAAGAAAAATAATTTATTATATTTTCATAACCTCAGTGCCTCTTTAAACTTTGTAACTATGTCTTTAATCGTTTGTGGACCCTTAATGCTAGTCCCATGAGCTAACTCATCTAAACTTTTTCTTTTCGACAAAAAGTAATGTATACATCCAATCTAGTAACCCCTTCCAACCAAAAAGATGTTTATATAATTAGTAAACCCCTCTTTTTAAATCTTATCTTATGCCTTTATGAGTTTCTTTTTATGTCATTGCAATATTATGCTTTTACAGTAACATTTAAGATAGTTTATGTTATAATTTAATCCACTCATTTCATATGATTTACAATATTATTCATTATTTTTGTAATCTTTTGTTTTCCAATCTAATATAATCAATTTCTATTTTTTTATTGTTGATGAACTTTTTAAAAAGCATCGTTTCAATGTTATTATCAATTTCATCACATGGCAATCTCAGTGGTTTATATTATTCTATTATATATTTATTTTCAATTAACAATGCATTGTTTGTTCTTCATCATCTTTAAATATTTTATCTTTTATGTAATATCATTATAATTAATAATCTTTCAAAACATATTGTTATACCATATAAAGATAAAATAGAATCATATGAATATTTGAAAGTTGTAGCTAGTTTTTGTTATTCTTGATCAAAATTAATGTGATATTTATTTATTATTGACATGTTATTTGATTATATTTTTGTAACCTCAGTGCCTCTTTAAACTTTGTAACTATATCTTTAATCGTTTGTTGACCCTTGATGCTGGTCCCATGAGCTAACTCACCTAAACTTTTCCTTTTCGACAAAAAGTAATGTATACATCTAATCTAGTAAACCCTTCCATCCGAAAAGATATTTATATAATCAGTAAACCCCTCTTTCTAAATCTTATCTTATACCTTTATGAGTTTCTTTTTATGTCATTACAATATTATGCTTTTACAATAACATTTCAGATAGTTTATGTTATAATTTAATCCACTCATTTCATATGATTTACACTACAACAAAAATTGAAAAAGGATGCGCTAGTATTGTCTGCGGTTGGGCGGAACCGCAGACATTGATGAAAAAAAGGGAGTATTGTATGCGGTTGCTTCATTAAACGCAAATAATAATATTGTCTACGGTTAGGTGTTTCAACCGCATACATTGTTGAATTTATTTCATTCTTGCGCGGGACCCTTCAAGTAATATTTTCTATTGCCTAACTTTTGCTCTGCCTGTGAAACATCACTTAACATTTTTTATTGCCTAACTTTTTCTCTACGCGTTTTGTATTTTGCTTTTCATTTGTTTGTTGTGAATCAAAAACCCTAGCACGCCGCTTCTCTCCTCACTCCGATCTCTCTCGCACTGTCCTCCTTATACCTCATCGCGAACTCAATTTCTCCTTCGTCAAAGGTTATTTTTCCTCCTCTTCGTTAGTCTCTTCTCTTGCACGCTATGAAAGAGATAGCTATGTTCATATTTATATATATTAAATAATAATCAATTTTAGAGAAGTAATAACAATACGAGTTTTGTTTCAGGAAACCTACTGTGACATGTTGGTGAGGTATAAATATGATCTGACGCGGCCTTTTGATGAAGCGACGACCTTTCTCAACAAGATCGAAACGCAGCTCAACGATCTCTGGAGCGGTTCTTCTTTGCTTCCCACTCTTTCTGGTTAGTATATCAGTCATTCCTTTTTGTTTCACTTCCAATCCTTATCGTTTTCTCTTTCTATTCCTTTAGTCGTTGTTTGTTGATATCTGTGCTAGCTAGCTAGCTAGAATTTTTTGTTACTTTCTCTTGGCTATCTCATTGTTTTGTTACTTTCAGGCATTGTGGACTTGCTGGGTCAATCCCTTGTCAAAGCTGATTGGAAACCTGAATCAAGGAGGAGAGGGAGACCAAAAATTGAGAAAAGTGAAGAGAATCCAGAAACAAGGAGTGAAGTTATATTACGAATTGAAAAAAGGAAAAAGTCTATTTGAGGCCATAATCACTTTTAAGATCATTTAAGAAGTAAGTATCCTTGGATGTATAGCTTCTTTAGCTAATTGTTTAATTTCACGGTGTCAAATGCAAACATTGCTCCATTACTAGTGAACCTTTTTTTTTTCTTCTTTTACTTGCTAAGCATATGCCTTCTTTATCCAAGTGAAAGACTGCTGGCTGGTTATGGTGGTGTGTTCCTCATTTTTGCACCTCCAGTGGCTCATCATTGGGGCTTGTAAATTATGGTCGCTGAAACCATTAGGGATGGGGTTTCATGGGATATATTTTTTCCAGTGTTATAATCTTTTTCTATTTTTTTGGACTTTTGGATTTGTTATTTATTTATTTATTTCTAAAGGGAATGGTGCTTACAATGCATGCATTTAGGACAACTAGAATCATAATTATAAGATTAAGTAGTTACTAAACTTAATACATACATACTATTGTCCATGATATACATTAACATCTTAAAATAACATTTAAATATTATCTTGTTAATTGTAAAGTTATTATATGTACATAAATTAATACGAGTGAGCTAATTAAAATTAGATTGAGGCCATCAAGAGGAAACTTTTAATTTCATAATTTTTGTGGGGTGTTGGACAAAACATGTTTCAGAAATATTTGTAGTTTTTTTATTGCCTGCTTTTGGTTCCAGAGCTGTATGTTCATACAAATAGAATAAAGAATAAAGGCTAGAATCTGAATATTGGTGATGACTGCTAGACTACATCGCAGGAAAATATAGAATCCTGTTAGACAATAATTGGGGTTTACTGAACCAAAGTTGAGTGATCTTTTATTTTTTTGAGTCTGAAGGTAATTTTTCTAAAAGATAAATTTATTGGCCTTATATATCCCATAGAAAATCCTTTGAAGAATCGTAGGGTTATTGGCTTTGCTGCCTCTTGGAACTCTAAACTGATACACTTGATAATATTATAATTTATGTAAAAAAAAATTGCCACTAAAGTATATTAATAATTTTTTGTCATAGAATTTAACAGGTGATGTAATTGCTTTATTTTTTATTCCTTTCTGTTTTCCTTATATATCCCATTGAAAATTCAAGGTTCTTCACAGGAGTCAAGGTAGGTGTCATGCTGCAGTGAGTATTGGAACCAAGGTGAGTTCTTTTATGTTGAACAATAATACTTCCTCTATTTCAATTTATCTGTCAATTTATGAGTCTTGCTTCATGTTATACCATTCATTAATGAAGATATTTTGCATAAGCATGGTCACTTTGTTATAGTAATTAATGCATCTGGTAATTTTTTTAAGATGTATGAATAACATTAAATGACGTATTATTGGCAAAGGAGGGAGTATTCATTTTCAATGGATAAATGGATTTGGTTTTTACTTGATGTATGGAATGTGGTACTATTTTAAACTTAATAACTAAGTAGATGAACTTTTTATGATCAATAGATCTATATCATTGGAGGGGTTGGAGATAAACGTTATTATAATGATATATGAATGTTTGATATCGACACTTGTTCATGGACTCAACTTGATATTCGTGGTGAGTTATTTGCTACGAGAACAAAAATTACTGCTGTTGCCATAGTAGTGGTGTGTTAATGCATTTTCCTTTTAAATGAATATGTTTTATCATTCATTTAATCCATATTCTGTTCCTTCCTTTGAGTTGAGTTGTGTTCTGGATAAAATCATCTAGTGGATCAATGCAAAGAGGATATGTTTTAAGGATTCATTGAAAAAATGATTGGTGGATTCAACTTAGTATAGTTTATAATTCTGTTCCTTTCTTGATGGAAGCAGATTCCTGATGCTTCGGATGAAGTTTTGCCACCTCATAAATTGTAATCTTCTTTAAGAGGTAATTATTTGATTTTTCCCTTTTTGTTTGAGTTATGTTTGATGATTGGAATCTGAAATTGGTGGATATCAGATCTCTTTACTGTAATAGAAACTGATCTTGTTAGGTCCATTGCTATGCTTTAAAAAGGGAAACATGACACATGAAGGGTGCTGCTAAAGTTTCATGGAAGCTTATTTTATTCATTATTATGTGAGTTTAGTGGGGCTGCTGAAGTCACGATGCCAAACCTTATGTATTATTTTTTCATCTTTCTATTTCCAACTAAACAAAACTTGTTCCTCCCACTTGTATATTCCTAATTCTCAACCCATTACTTAGATACTTATTATTCTCTCATTAACTTGTAAAATAACTACCTGTTTGTGCTTCTTCTCTATTGATATAAATAAATTCGCCTTCTAAGAAAAATTTAATATATGGCTTCTTTTTTTAATTACAAGTAGTATATGTTTAACTCATTATAAGTAAGAGATTTTTGAAAAGTTTATCTCACCATAATATATATATATATATATATATATATAGGCTTGTTAAAGTTAGTAACGATGTTGCATTACCATTTTGCACCTTTTGATATAAAATCTTATAATATATTAATACTTTATTCTTTTTGTTTTTATGTATTCAGGAGAGACTAATAGCAAATCTCTCAAAGCCATGGTGAGTTTAAAATCTTATAATATATTAGCACTTTTTCCACTAGAATTCTTCAAGCTTTTTCCATTCATTATATATGGCTTCAATGGTCTATAAATGAACTTAAATAAAACTGCATTATTAATCTGAGATAAATTAGAGTCATTTATAGAAGAAAAATTGACTACAAATGTTGTTTTGAATATCTACACAGATGGACCTTTCCCTTAATATTGGTATATTACTTGCACTTGCACATATTATAGAAGTAGTTTAATGAAAAGTACAGGCTTATCTTTGCTTTTCACTTTTTTTGTTTTTCATTTTTAATTAGAACAATGTTTACTATTTTTATTTTTGTTTTCTCTTTTCAAAGATTTGTGCAGGAATTAACAAAACAACAAAATGTTATTTTCACAATTTTTTGTTCTAATATTTTAAAACAGAAACAAAATGACATTTCTGTGAGTGGAAGTTGAATATAATAATATATGTTTTTCCAAACTAGATTGGCCCTTAACTTGTAATTTCCCTTTATTCTGTTCTTGAATCACATAGATATGGCATCTGCTGCGTTTATTGAACCTCTTCCAGTAGTGGAATTTATTCGTCAGCTATTAGGAAAAGATGTGCTGTCAAGGCCATTGTCTGATGCTGATCGCATTAATGTAACTACTTAGCAATATGGACAAAGCTTTCTGAGTTTATGTTTTAGAATATTAATTTTGTTCAATTAACATAGCTACATTTTGATGTCTAACAGATTAAGAAAGCCCTTAGAGGGGTTAAAGTTGAAGTAACACACAGAGGAAGCGTGGTGGGGGCGGGGGTTGTACAAGCAGGCTATTCAATATAATGCTTACGATCAAGATCCTTATGCAAATGAGTGTCATGTTCTGATTTTGGCTTTTGAAATTAGTAGCCTTTTCTTTTTTCTTCTAAGTTGTGACAGTGACTTGACATATTTAAGATGGAATTGAAAAACATTTCCTTTTGAATTTTATATCGTCATAGAGATTTCTTGTCAACAGATTATAAATTCTTGTTCTCTTTCTTACTTAAGTAAATAACTGTTGATGTGTTCTGCCAAGTTGTATGGTTAAACTTATATTTTGTTGCCTTTGGTTCTTTTATACTTTATTAATTTAATACAAGTCTATTAAATTAAAAATTAAAAATTAAAAAAAATAAACTGTTGTCTGCGGTTCTGTGTCCTAGCCGCTGACAATGTTAGACTATTGTCAGCGGTTCCGCGTTACAACCGCTGACATTGTTGGACTATTGTCTGCGGTTCCGCGTCCTAACCGCTGACATTGTTAGACTATTGTCAGCGGTTCCGCGTTACAACCGCTGACAATACATTACTAGTGTCAGCGGTTTAAGCGCTGACGTTGATTTTAGTGCTATTAATAGCGCCATTATTGTCTGCGCTTGTACCGCTGACAATAGGTATGATGGAACCGCTGACAAAGACCTTTTCTGTAGTAGTGTTACAATATTGTTCATTATTTTTGTAATCTTTTGTTTGCCAATCTAATATAATCAAATTCTATTTTTTATTGTTGATGAACTTTTTAAAAAGCATCGTTTCAATGTTATTATCAATTTTATAACATGGAAATCTCAGTGGTTTATATTATTCTATTATATATTTATTTTAGTTTAACAATGTATTGTTTGTTCTTCATCATCTTTAAATATTTTTTATATAATATCATTATAATTAATAATCTTTCAAAACATATTGTTATACCATATAAAGATACAATAGAATCATATAAATATTTGAAAGTTCTATGCTAGTTTTTGTTATTCTTGATCAAAATTAATGTGATATTCATTTATTATTGAAATGTTATTTGATTAATGTTACTCTTATCCTTGCTTCATAAAGATTATCCAATTAAGTTTAACAAATTCTTATAAAGATGGTGGATTTGATTTGTTGCCGAAAATATTTTTACTATGTATAGCAGCAAACTGTGTATCTATTAAAAAAAATTCGTAGAGTCTTGTAAATTTGATGATAAAAAAGGTTTCCACAGACGGGATTCGAACCCGGAATTCATCATCAGAATTTCCCTGGTGTGCTACGGCGGACAATTGGATATCAATTGCTGGATAAATGTTATAAATAAACGACATCTCTGATCCCGTCCTTTGCTACTTTCTGATCTCTCTTATCGACTTTACGTTACATATCTACTAGTTTAATAAAATGTCACCATAAACCATTATTTTTTATTTACTTGAAATTTCTTCTACATATTTGTATATATAAGACAATACTAGTTGCCTTTGTCTGACCTTACTTTCCATCCTTTTTTTTACTTTGTATCATTTTCGTTTTCCTTTCTAATGAAGACAAAAAGACAACTAATGGTAGGAAGCAAAACACACCCTCATTTGATAGGAAAAGAAACTTGAAAACCATGTAGGAAGAAAAGAGGATGAGAAAATGGCTAATAAGAAAGTTTTTAACTCTAGTGCTTCCATAAAAATGAACGAAGAAAACCCAATGAAAATAAAAATTTCAAATATAGAAGACGAAGAAAGTTATGTTTTAAAAAATAATAAAAAATCTCAAAGCAACTGAAAAGAAGATAAGAAATAAATTACGTGTTCAGAAACTAAATCGCATACCGTTATCCCCCTTCAATTTCCAATACTTCTGACTCAATAAAAGGAAACAACCGAAAAAGGAAACTTAGAGTGGAAAAATTGTGTTTGACATAAAAGACTGTATAAAAATAAAGGGAAGCTAAAAGGAAGAAACTGATGACCTAATAAAAGAGTATTAGGAAACTAATCACCATAATGAAATGAAAAGAGAAAGTGATTTATTAGGGAATACTGCACAGAAAACGGTCTAAAACATTAGAATTAGGACAGTAAAACAATGATAATGAAAATAAAGTTTGTCAAGTCTCTGCAAAATATGATAAATTTTCATAACTAATAATATTTATAACCAAATCATTCACATAAAATTAATTTACTTAGAATTTTTCACTAGATCTTTGTGTAAGATCCTGTTTTACTAATTTTACGACATGGTTGACTTGAGTTATGCATATCTTTTATGTTTTTATCTTTATTTTCTAAATGATTTGGGCACCGCTTTTAACTGTTAGTAATGTGTGTGGTCTAGAAGTCATATGACACTGAAATCAAACAACCCCAAGTATCTCAATAGTTTCAAAACGACTCCAAATACGCTAATAGCTTACAAAACTACATTATTGTAAAATAGGCCACTTGCTACCGTAACACTTAACATATCGGGTGTCGGGCGAGAGTGTAACCGACAAAAGGGCAAATGATTAAACAAATAAAAGATAACAATATTACACCATGAGCCAATTTATTATATCATTCAGTTACATTGTTTTCAAGAACTGTCCTATATTTCTTATTCTCGTGCCTATAATGATTGTTGTTCTAATAGAGAAGTTTGCTGTTAATTTTTATGATACTTTTGGGTAATCTCTTACTTGTGTCCCTCCAACTAATTAGATCATTAAGTAAACATATTTGGGCCTTGTCTTGCTTGTCATACAAAGTTGTGTTTGACTTTTCTAATAAGGCAGTCATTACTTCAAAACTATGGAATTATTAAGAGTTGAACTATCAAATGTTAACAGATTCACTATTTTAGGGAATAAGATTTTACAATTAAAATTTGGAGGAACAAAATCAAAGAATTGGAAAATTTGAGGGACAAAAAGTGTAATTAAGCCAAAAAAGTGTTTTCAAAATAATCTATTTTTATGAAAATGCTCTTGATATATAGTAAAAATAAAAACAACATTTGAATTTATTGCAATAACATTGTTTTAAAGACATGATAGTAAAAAAGTAAATAGTTTTCATATAAACTTAAGACTATAACATAATCTTCTTATTATTTTCAAAGTAAGTCAACCACAAATTTGAAAAAAAATAATTTATTATATTTTCATAACCTCAGTGCCTCTTTAAACTTTGTAACTATGTCTTTAATCGTTTGTGGACCCTTGATGCTAGTCCCATGAGCTAACTCATCTAAACTTTTCCTTTTCGACAAAAAGTAATGTATACATCCAATCTAGTAACCCCTTCCATCCGAAAGATATTTATATAATCAGTAAACCCCTCTTTTTAAATCTTATCTTATACCTTTATGAGTTTTTTTTTATGTCATTACAATATTATGCTTTTACAGTAACATTTAAGATAGATTATGTTATAATTTAATCCACTCATTTCATATGATTTACAATATTGTTCTTATTTTTGTAATCTTTTGTTTGCCAATCTTATATAATCAATTTCTATTTTTTTATTGTTGATGAACTTTTTAAAAAGCATCATTTCAATGTTATTATCAATTTCATAACATGGCAATCTCAGTGGTTTATATTAGTCTATTATATATTTATTTTAGTGTAACAATGTCTTGTTTGTTCTTCATCATCTTTAAATATTTTTTATATAATATCATTATAATTAATAATCTTTCAAAACATATTTTTATACCATATAAAGATACAATAGAAACATATAAATATTTGAAAGTTCTATGCTAGTTTTTGTTATTCTTGATCAAAATTAATGTGATATTCATTTATTATTGAAATGTTATTTGATTAATGTTACTCTTATCCTTGCTTCATAAAGTTATGTTTTAAAAAATAACAAAAAATCTCAATTCAAATGAAAAGAAGATAAGAAATAAATTACGTGTTCACAAACTAAATCGCATACCGTTATCCCCCTTCAATTTCCAATACTTCTGACTCAATAAAAGGAAACAACCAAAAAAGGAAACTTAGAGTGGAAAAATTGTGTTTGATTTAAAAGACTGTATAAAAATAAATGGAAGCTAAAAGGAAGAAACTGATGACCTAATAAAAGAGTATTAGGAAACTAATCACCATAATGAAATGAAAAGAGAAAGTGATTGATTAGGGAATACTGCACAGAAAACGGTCTAAAACATTAGATTAGGACAGTAAAATAATGATAATGAAAATAAAGTTTGTCAAGTCTCTTCAAAATATGATAAATTTTTATAACCAATAATATTTATAACCAAATCATTCACATAAAATTAATTTACTTAGAACTTTTCACTAGTTCTTTGTTTAAGATCCTATTTTACTAATTTTACGACATGGTTGACTTGTGCTATGCATATCTTTTGTGTTTTTATCTTCTTTAAATGATTTTGGCATGACTTTTAACTGTTAGTCATGTGTGTGGTCCAGAAGTCATATGACACCGAAATCAAACAACCCCAAGCATCTCAACAGTGTCAAAACGACTCCAAAGACGCTAATAGCTTACAAAACTACATTATTATAAAATGGGCCACTTGCTACCGTAACACTTAACATATCGGTGGTGTCGAGCGAGAGTGTAACCGAGAAAAGGGAAAATGATTAAACAAATAAAAGATAATAATATTACATCATGAGCCAATTTATTACATCATTAAGTTACATTGTTTTCAAGATATGTACTATATTTCTTACTCTCATGCCTATAATGGTTGTTGTTCTAATAGAGAAGCTTGCTGTTAATTTTTATGATATTTTTGGGTAATCTCTTACTTGTGTCCCTCCAACTAATTAGATCATTAACTGAACATATTGGGGCCTTGTCTTGCTTGTCAAACAAAGTTGTGGTTGACTCTACTAATCAGGCAGTCATTACTTCAAAACTATGAAATTATTAAGAGTTGAACTACCAAATGTTAACAGATTCACTATTTTAGGGAATAAGATTTCACAATTAAAATTTGGAGGAACAAAATCAAAGAATTGGCAAATTTGAGGGACAAAAAGTTTAATTAAGCCAAAAAAGTGTTTTCAAAATAATCTATTTTTATTAAAATGCTCTTGATATATAGTAAAAATAAAAACAACATTTGAATTTATTGCAATAACATAGTTTTAAAGACATAATAGTAAAAAAGTAAACAATTTTCATCTAAACTTAAGACTATAACATAATCTTTTTATTATTTTCAAAATAAGTCAAACACAAATTTGAAAAACAATTAATTTATTATATTTTCGTAACCTCTGTGCCTCTTTAAACTTTGTAACTATATCTTTAATCATTTGTTGACCCTTGATGCTGGTCCCATGAGCTAACTCATCTAAACTTTTCCTTTTCGACAAAAAGTAATGTATACATCCAATCTAGTAACCCCTTTCATCCGAAAAGATATTTATATAATCAGTAAACCCCTCTTTTTAAATCTTATCTTATACCTTTATGAGTTTCTTTTTATGTCATTACAATATTATGCTTTTACAATAACATTTCAGATAGTTTATGTTATAATTTAATCAACTCATTTTATATGATTTACAATATTGTTTATTATTTTTGTAATCTTTTGTTTGCCAATCTAATATAATCAATTTCTATTTTTTTATTGTTGATGAACTTTTTAAAAAGCATTGTTTCAATGTTATTATCAATTTTATAACATGGAAATCTCAGTGGTTTATATTATTCTATTATATATTTATTTTAGTTTAACAATGTATTGTTTGTTCTTCATCATCTTTAAATATTTTTTATATAATATCATTATAATTAATAATCTTTCAAAACATATTGTTATACCATATAAAGATACAATAGAATCATATAAATATTTGAAAGTTCTATGCTAGTTTTTGTTATTCTTGATCAAAATTAATGTGATATTCATTTATTATTGAAATGTTATTTGATTAATGTTACTCTTATCCCTGCTTCATAAAGATTATCCAATTAAGTTTAACAAATTCTTATCAAGATAGTGGATTTGATTTGTTGCCGAAAATATTTTTACTATGTATAGCAGCAAACTGGGTATCTATTAAAAAAAAACTTCGTAGAGTCCTGTAAATTTGATGATAAAAAAGGTTTCCACAGACGGGATTCGAACCCGAAATTCATCATCAGAATTTCCCTGGTGTGCTACAGCGGACATTTGGATATAGATTGCTGGATAAATGTTATAAATAAACGATATCTCTGATCCCGTCCTTTGCTACTTTCTGATCTCTCCTATCGGCTTTACGTTACATATCTACTAGTTTAATAAAATGTCACCATAAACCATTATTTTTTATTTACTTGAAATTTCTTCTACATATTTGTATATATAAGACAATACTAGTTGCCTTTGTCTGACCTTACTTTCCATCCTATTTTTTACTTTGTATCATTTTCGTTTTCCTTTCTAATGAAGACAAAAAGACAACTAATGGTAGGAAGCAAAACACACCCTCATTTAATAGGAAAAGAAACTTGAAAACCATGTAGGAAGAAAAGAGGATGAGAAAATGGCTAATAAGAAAGTTTTTAACTCTAGTGCTTCCATAAAAATGAACGAAGAAAACCCAATGAAAATAAAAATTTCAAATGTAGAAGACGAAGAAAGTTATGTTTTAAAAAATAACAAAAAATCTCAAAGCAACTAAAAAGAAGATAAGAAATAAATTACGTGTTCACAAACTAAATCGCATACCGTTATCCCCCTTCAATTTCCAATACTTCTGACTTAATAAAAGGAAACAACCGAAAAAGGAAACTTAGAGTGGAAAAATTGTGTTTGACATAAAAGACTGTATAAAAATAAAGGGAAGCTAAAAGGAAGAAACTGATGACCTAATAAAAGAGTATTAGGAAACTAATCACCATAATGAAATGAAAAGAGAAAGTGATTTATTAGGGAATACTGCACAGAAAACGGTCTAAAACATTAGAATTAGGACTGTAAAACAATCATAATGAAAATAAAGTTTGTCAAGTCTCTACAAAATATGATAAATTTTCATAACCAATAAAATTTATAACCAAATCATTCACATAAAATTAATTTACTTAGAATTTTTCACTAGATCTTTGTGTAAGATCCTATTTTACTAATTTTACGACATGGTTGAGTTGAGTTATGCATATCTTTTATGTTTTTATCTTTATTTTCTAAATGATTTGGGCACCGTTTTTAACTGTTAGTAATGTGTGTGGTCTAGAAGTCATATGACACTGAAATCAAACAACCCCAAGCATCTCAATAGTTTCAAAACGACTCCAAATACGCTAATAGCTTACAAAACTACATTATTGTAAAATAGGCCACTTGCTACCGTAACACTTAACATATCGGGTGTCGGGCGAGAGTGTAACCGACAAAAGGGCAAATGATTAAACAAATAAAAGATAACAATATTACACCATGAGCCAATTTATTATATCATTCAGTTATATTGTTTTCAAGAACTGTCCTATATTTCTTATTCTCGTGCCTATAATGATTGTTGTTCTAATAGAGAAGTTTGCTGTTAATTTTTATGATACTTTTGGGTAATCCCTTACTTGTGTCCCTCCAACTAATTAGATCATTAACTAAACATATTTGGGCCTTGTCTTGCTTGTCATACAAAGTTGTGTTTGACTCTTCTAATAAGGCAGTCATTACTTCAAAACTATGAAATTATTAAGAGTTGAACTATCAAATGTTAACAGATTCACTATTTTAGGGAATAAGATTTCACAATTAAAATTTGGAGGAACAAAATCAAAGAATTGGAAAATTTGAGGGACAAAAAGTGTAATTAAGCCAAAAAAGTGTTTTCAAAATAATCTATTTTTATGAAAATGCTCTTGATATATAGTAAAAATAAAAACAACATTTGAATTTATTGCAATAACATTGTTTTAAAGACATGATAGTAAAAAAGTAAATAGTTTTCATATAAACTTAAGACTATAACATAATCTTCTTATTATTTTCAAAGTAAGTCAACCACAAATTTGAAAAAAAATAATTTATTATATTTTCATAACCTCAGTGCCTCTTTAAACTTTGTAACTATGTCTTTAATCGTTTGTGGACCCTTGATGCTAGTCCCATGAGCTAACTCATCTAAACTTTTCCTTTTCGACAAAAAGTAATGTATACATCCAATCTAGTAACCCCTTCCATCCGAAAGATATTTATATAATCAGTAAACCCCTCTTTTTAAATCTTATCTTATACCTTTATGAGTTTTTTTTTATGTCATTACAATATTATGCTTTTACAGTAACATTTAAGATAGATTATGTTATAATTTAATCCACTCATTTCATATGATTTACAATATTGTTCTTATTTTTGTAATCTTTTGTTTGCCAATCTTATATAATCAATTTCTATTTTTTTATTGTTGATGAACTTTTTAAAAAGCATCATTTCAATGTTATTATCAATTTCATAACATGGCAATCTCAGTGGTTTATATTAGTCTATTATATATTTATTTTAGTGTAACAATGTCTTGTTTGTTCTTCATCATCTTTAAATATTTTTTATATAATATCATTATAATTAATAATCTTTCAAAACATATTTTTATACCATATAAAGATACAATAGAAACATATAAATATTTGAAAGTTCTATGCTAGTTTTTGTTATTCTTGATCAAAATTAATGTGATATTCATTTATTATTGAAATGTTATTTGATTAATGTTACTCTTATCCTTGCTTCATAAAGTTATGTTTTAAAAAATAACAAAAAATCTCAATTCAAATGAAAAGAAGATAAGAAATAAATTACGTGTTCACAAACTAAATCGCATACCGTTATCCCCCTTCAATTTCCAATACTTCTGACTCAATAAAAGGAAACAACCAAAAAAGGAAACTTAGAGTGGAAAAATTGTGTTTGATTTAAAAGACTGTATAAAAATAAATGGAAGCTAAAAGGAAGAAACTGATGACCTAATAAAAGAGTATTAGGAAACTAATCACCATAATGAAATGAAAAGAGAAAGTGATTGATTAGGGAATACTGCACAGAAAACGGTCTAAAACATTAGATTAGGACAGTAAAATAATGATAATGAAAATAAAGTTTGTCAAGTCTCTTCAAAATATGATAAATTTTTATAACCAATAATATTTATAACCAAATCATTCACATAAAATTAATTTACTTAGAACTTTTCACTAGTTCTTTGTTTAAGATCCTATTTTACTAATTTTACGACATGGTTGACTTGTGCTATGCATATCTTTTGTGTTTTTATCTTCTTTAAATGATTTTGGCATGACTTTTAACTGTTAGTCATGTGTGTGGTCCAGAAGTCATATGACACCGAAATCAAACAACCCCAAGCATCTCAACAGTGTCAAAACGACTCCAAAGACGCTAATAGCTTACAAAACTACATTATTATAAAATGGGCCACTTGCTACCGTAACACTTAACATATCGGTGGTGTCGAGCGAGAGTGTAACCGAGAAAAGGGAAAATGATTAAACAAATAAAAGATAATAATATTACATCATGAGCCAATTTATTACATCATTAAGTTACATTGTTTTCAAGATATGTACTATATTTCTTACTCTCATGCCTATAATGGTTGTTGTTCTAATAGAGAAGCTTGCTGTTAATTTTTATGATATTTTTGGGTAATCTCTTACTTGTGTCCCTCCAACTAATTAGATCATTAACTGAACATATTGGGGCCTTGTCTTGCTTGTCAAACAAAGTTGTGGTTGACTCTACTAATCAGGCAGTCATTACTTCAAAACTATGAAATTATTAAGAGTTGAACTACCAAATGTTAACAGATTCACTATTTTAGGGAATAAGATTTCACAATTAAAATTTGGAGGAACAAAATCAAAGAATTGGCAAATTTGAGGGACAAAAAGTTTAATTAAGCCAAAAAAGTGTTTTCAAAATAATCTATTTTTATTAAAATGCTCTTGATATATAGTAAAAATAAAAACAACATTTGAATTTATTGCAATAATATAGTTTTAAAGACATAATAGTAAAAAAGTAAACAGTTTTCATCTAAACTTAAGACTATAACATAATCTTTTTATTATTTTCAAAATAAGTCAAACACAAATTTGAAAAACAATTAATTTATTATATTTTCGTAACCTCTGTGCCTCTTTAAACTTTGTAACTATATCTTTAATCATTTGTTGACCCTTGATGCTGGTCCCATGAGCTAACTCATCTAAACTTTTCCTTTTCGACAAAAAGTAATGTATACATCCAATCTAGTAACCCCTTTCATCCGAAAAGATATTTATATAATCAGTAAACCCCTCTTTTTAAATCTTATCTTATACCTTTATGAGTTTCTTTTTATGTCATTACAATATTATGCTTTTACAATAACATTTCAGATAGTTTATGTTATAATTTAATCAACTCATTTTATATGATTTACAATATTGTTTATTATTTTTGTAATCTTTTGTTTGCCAATCTAATATAATCAATTTCTATTTTTTTATTGTTGATGAACTTTTTAAAAAGCATTGTTTCAATGTTATTATCAATTTTATAACATGGAAATCTCAGTGGTTTATATTATTCTATTATATATTTATTTTAGTTTAACAATGTATTGTTTGTTCTTCATCATCTTTAAATATTTTTTATATAATATCATTATAATTAATAATCTTTCAAAACATATTGTTATACCATATAAAGATACAATAGAATCATATAAATATTTGAAAGTTCTATGCTAGTTTTTGTTATTCTTGATCAAAATTAATGTGATATTCATTTATTATTGAAATGTTATTTGATTAATGTTACTCTTATCCCTGCTTCATAAAGATTATCCAATTAAGTTTAACAAATTCTTATCAAGATAGTGGATTTGATTTGTTGCCGAAAATATTTTTACTATGTATAGCAGCAAACTGGGTATCTATTAAAAAAAAACTTCGTAGAGTCCTGTAAATTTGATGATAAAAAAGGTTTCCACAGACGGGATTCGAACCCGAAATTCATCATCAGAATTTCCCTGGTGTGCTACAGCGGACATTTGGATATAGATTGCTGGATAAATGTTATAAATAAACAATATCTCTGATCCCGTCCTTTGCTACTTTCTGATCTCTCCTATCGGCTTTACGTTACATATCTACTAGTTTAATAAAATGTCACCATAAACCATTATTTTTTATTTACTTGAAATTTCTTCTACATATTTGTATATATAAGACAATACTAGTTGCCTTTGTCTGACCTTACTTTCCATCCTATTTTTTACTTTGTATCATTTTCGTTTTCCTTTCTAATGAAGACAAAAAGACAACTAATGGTAGGAAGCAAAACACACCCTCATTTAATAGGAAAAGAAACTTGAAAACCATGTAGGAAGAAAAGAGGATGAGAAAATGGCTAATAAGAAAGTTTTTAACTCTAGTGCTTCCATAAAAATGAACGAAGAAAACCCAATGAAAATAAAAATTTCAAATGTAGAAGACGAAGAAAGTTATGTTTTAAAAAATAACAAAAAATCTCAAAGCAACTAAAAAGAAGATAAGAAATAAATTACGTGTTCACAAACTAAATCGCATACCGTTATCCCCCTTCAATTTCCAATACTTCTGACTCAATAAAAGGAAACAACCGAAAAAGGAAACTTAGAGTGGAAAAATTGTGTTTGACATAAAAGACTGTATAAAAATAAAGGGAAGCTAAAAGGAAGAAACTGATGACCTAATAAAAGAGTATTAGGAAACTAATCACCATAATGAAATGAAAAGAGAAAGTGATTTATTAGGGAATACTGCACAGAAAACGGTCTAAAACATTAGAATTAGGACTGTAAAACAATCATAATGAAAATAAAGTTTGTCAAGTCTCTACAAAATATGATAAATTTTCATAACCAATAAAATTTATAACCAAATCATTCACATAAAATTAATTTACTTAGAATTTTTCACTAGATCTTTGTGTAAGATCCTATTTTACTAATTTTACGACATGGTTGAGTTGAGTTATGCATATCTTTTATGTTTTTATCTTTATTTTCTAAATGATTTGGGCACCGTTTTTAACTGTTAGTAATGTGTGTGGTCTAGAAGTCATATGACACTGAAATCAAACAACCCCAAGCATCTCAATAGTTTCAAAACGACTCCAAATACGCTAATAGCTTACAAAACTACATTATTGTAAAATAGGCCACTTGCTACCGTAACACTTAACATATCGGGTGTCGGGCGAGAGTGTAACCGACAAAAGGGCAAATGATTAAACAAATAAAAGATAACAATATTACACCATGAGCCAATTTATTATATCATTCAGTTATATTGTTTTCAAGAACTGTCCTATATTTCTTATTCTCGTGCCTATAATGATTGTTGTTCTAATAGAGAAGTTTGCTGTTAATTTTTATGATACTTTTGGGTAATCCCTTACTTGTGTCCCTCCAACTAATTAGATCATTAACTAAACATATTTGGGCCTTGTCTTGCTTGTCATACAAAGTTGTGTTTGACTCTTCTAATAAGGCAGTCATTACTTCAAAACTATGAAATTATTAAGAGTTGAACTATCAAATGTTAACAGATTCACTATTTTAGGGAATAAGATTTCACAATTAAAATTTGGAGGAACAAAATCAAAGAATTGGAAAATTTGAGGGACAAAAAGTGTAATTAAGCCAAAAAAGTGTTTTCAAAATAAAAACAACATTTGAATTTATTGCAATAACATAGTTTTAAAGACATGATAGTAAAAATGTAAATAGTTTTCATATAAACTTAAGACTATAACATAATCTTTTTATTATTTTCAAAGTAAGTCAACCACAAATTTGAAAAAAAAATAATTTATTATATTTTCATAACCTCAGTGCCTCTTTAAACTTTGTAACTATGTCTTTAATCGTTTGTGGACCCTTGATGCTAGTCCCATGAGCTAACTCATCTAAACTTTTCCTTTTCGACAAAAAGTAATGTATACATCCAATCTAGTAACCCCTTCCATCCGAAAAGATATTTATATAATCAGTAAACCCCTCTTTTTAAATCTTATCTTATACCTTTATGAGTTTCTTTTTATGTCATTACAATATTATGCTTTTACAGTAACATTTAAGATAGTTTATGTTATAATTTAATCCACTCATTTCATATGATTTACAATATTGTTCTTATTTTTGTAATCTTTTGTTTGCCAATCTAATATAATCAATTTCTATTTTTTTATTGTTGATGAACTTTTTAAAAAGCATCATTTCAATGTTATTATCAATTTCATAACATGGCAATCTCAGTGGTTTATATTATTCTATTATATATTTATTTTAGTGTAACAATGTCTTGTTTGTTCTTCATCATCTTTAAATATTTTTTATATAATATCATTATAATTAATAATCTTTCAAAACATATTGTTATACCATACAAAGATACAATAGAAACATATAAATATTTGAAAGTTCTATGTTAGTTTTTGTTATTCTTGATCAAAATTAATGTAATATTCATTTATTATTGAAATGTTATTTGATTAATGTTACTCTTATCCTTGCTTCATAAAGTTATGTTTTAAAAAATAACAAAAAATCTCAATGCAAATGAAAAGAAGATAAGAAATAAATTACGTGTTCACAAACTAAATCGCATACCGTTATCCCCCTTCAATTTCCAATACTTCTGACACAATAAAAGGAAACAACCAAAAAAGGAAACTTAGAGTGGAAAAATTGTGTTTGATTTAAAAGACTGTATAAAAATAAAGGGAAGCTAAAAGGAAGAAACTGATGACCTAATAAAAGAGTATTAGGAAATGAATCACCTTAATGAAATGAAAAGAGAAAGTGATTGATTAGGGAATACTGCACAGAAAACGGTCTAAAACATTAGAATTAGGACAGTAAAACAATGATAATGAAAATAAAGTTTGTCAAGTCTCTTCAAAATATGATAAATTTTTATAACCAATAATATTTATAACCAAATCATTCACATAAAATTAATTTACTTAGAACTTTTCACTAGTTCTTTGTGTAAGATCCTATTTTACTAATTTTACGACATGGTTGACTTGTGCTATGCATATCTTTTGTGTTTTTATCTTCTTTAAATGATTTTGGCATAACTTTTAACTGTTAGTCATGCTTGTGGTCCAGAAGTCATATGACACTGAAATCAAACAACCCCAAGCATCTCAATAGTGTCAAAACGACTCCAAATACGCTAATAGCTTACAAAACTACATTATTATAAAATGGCCCACTTGCTACCGTAACACTTAACATATCGGTGGTGTCGGGCGAGAGTGTAACCGAGAAAAGGGAAAATGATTAAACAAATAAAAGATAACAATATTACATCATGAGCCAATTTATTACATCATTAAGTTACATTGTTTTCAAGATATGTACTATATTTCTTACTCTCGTGCCTATAATGGTTGTTGTTCTAATAGAGAAGCTTGCTATTAATTTTTATGATACTTTTGGGTAATCTCTTACTTGTGTCCCTCCAACTAATTAGATCATTAACTGAACATATTGGGGCCTTGTCTTGCTTGTCATACAAAGTTGTGGTTGACTCTACTAATCAGGCAGTCATAATTATTAAGAGTTGAACTACCAAATGTTAACAGATTCACTATTTTAGGGAATAAGATTTCACAATTAAAATTTGGAGGAACAAAATCAAAGAATTGGCAAATTTGAGGGACAAAAGGTTTAATTAAGCCAAAAAAGTGTTTTCAAAATAATCTATTTTTATTAAAATGCTCTTGATATATAGTAAAAATAAAAACAACATTTGAATTTATTGCAATAACATAGTTTTAAAGACATGATAGTAAAAAAGTAAACAGTTTTCATCTAAACTTAAGACTATAATATAATCTTTTTATTATTTTCAAAATAAGTCAAACACAAATTTGAAAAACAATTAATTTATTATATTTTCATAACCTCAGTGCCTCTTTAAACTTTGTAACTATATCTTTAATCGTTTGTTGACCCTTGATGCTGGTCCCATGAGCTAACTCATCTAAACTTTTCCTTTTCGACAAAAAGTAATGTATACATCTAATCTAGTAACCCCCTCCATCCGAAAAGATATTTATATAATCAGTAAAACCCTCTTTTTAAATCTTATCTTATACCTTTATGAGTTTCTTTTTATGTCATTACAATATTATGCTTTTACAATAACATTTCAGATAGTTTATGTTATAATTTAATCCACTCATTTCATATGATTTACAATATTGTTCTTATTTTTGTAATCTTTTGTTTGCTAATCTAATATAATCAATTTCTATTTTTTTATTGTTGATGAACTTTTTAAAAAGCATCGTTTCAATGTTATTACCAATTTCATAACATGGAAATCTCAGTGGTTTATATTATTCTATTATATATTTATTTTAGTTTAACAATGTCTTGTTTGTTCTTCATCATCTTTAAATATTTTTTATATAATATCATTATAATTAATAATCTTTCAAAACATATTGTTATACCATATAAACATACAATAGAATCATATAAATATTTGAAAGTTCTATGGTAGTTTTTGTTATTCTTAATCAAATTCAATGTGATATTCATTTATTATTGAAATGTTATTTGATTAATGTTACTCTTATCCTTGCTTCATAAAGATTATCCAATTAAGTTTAACAAATTCTTATAAAGATGGTGGATTTGATTTGTTGCCGAAAATATTTTTACTATGTATAGCAGCAAACTGTGTATCTATTAAAAAAAACTTCGTAGAGTCCTGTAAATTTGATGATAAAAAAGGTTTCCACAGACGGGATTCGAACTCGGAATTCATCATCAAAATTTCCTTGGTGTGCTACGACGGACATTTGGATATAGATTGTTGGATAAATGTTATAAATAAACGACATCTCTGATCTCGTCCTTTGCTACTTTCTGATCTCTCTTATCGGCTTTACGTTACAAATCTACTAGTTTAATAAAATGTCACCATAAACCATTATTTTTTATTTACATGAAATTTCTTCTACATATTTGTATATATAAGACAATACTAGTTGCCTTTGTCTAACCTTACTTTCCATCCTATTTTTTTACTTTGTATCATTTTTGTTTTCCTTTCTAATGAAGACAAAAAGACAACTAATGGTAGAAAAAAAACACAACCTCATTTGAAAGGAAAAGAAACTTGAAAACCATGTAGGAAGAAAAGAGGATGAGAAAATGGCTAATAAGAAAGTTTTTAACTCTAGTGCTTCCATAAAAATGAACGAAGAAAACCCAATGAAAATAAAAATTTCAAATGTAGAAGACGAAGAAAGTTATGTTTTAAAAAATAACAAAAAATCTCAATGCAACTGAAAAGAAGATAAGAAATAAATTACGTGTTCACAAACTAAATCGCATACCGTTATCCCCTTCAATTTCTAATACTTCTGACTCAATAAAAGGAAACAACCGAAAAAGGAAACTTAGAGTGGAAAAATTGTGTTTGATTTAAAAGACTGTATAAAAATAAAGGGAAGCTAAAAGGAAGAAACTGATGACCTAATAAAAGAGTATTAGGAAACTAATCACCATAATGAAATGAAAAGAGAAAGTGATTGATTAGGAAATACTGCACAGAAAACGGTCTAAAACATTAGAATTAGGACAGTAAAACAATGATAATAAAAATAAAGTTTGTCAAGTCTCTTCAAAATATGATAAATTTTTATAACCAATAATATTCATAACCAAATCATTCACATAAAATTAATTTACTTAGAACTTTTCACTAGTTCTTTGTGTAAGATCCTATTTTACTAATTTTACGACATGGTTGACTTGTGCTATGCATATCTTTTGTGTTTTTATCTTATTTAAATGATTTTGGCCTAGCTTTAACTGTTAGTCATGTGTGTGGTCCAGAAGTCATATGACACCGAAATCAAACAACCCCAAGCATCTCAATAGTGTCAAAACGACTCCAAATACGCTAATAGCTTACAAAACTACATTATTATAAAATGGGCCACTTGCTACCGTAACACTTAACATATAGGTGGTGTCGGGCGAGAGTGTAACCGAGAAAAGGGAAAATGATTAAACAAATAAAAGATAACAATATTACATCATGAGCCAATTTATTACATCATTAAGCTACATTGTTTTCAAGATATGTACTATATTTCTTACTCTCGTGCCTATAATGGTTGTTGTTCTAATAGAGAAGCTTGCTGTTAATTTTTATGATACTTTTGGGCAATCTTTTACTTGTGTCCCTCCAACTAATTAGATCATTAACTGAACATATTGGGGCCTTGTCTTGCTTGTCATACAAAGTTGTGGTTGACTCTACTAATCAGGCAGTCATAATTATTAAGAGTTGAACTACCAAATGTTAACAGATTCACTATTTTAGGGAATAAGATTTCACAATTAAAATTTGGAGGAACAAAATCAAAGAATTGGCAAATTTGAGGGACAAAAAGTTTAATTAAGCCAAAAAAGTGTTTTCAAAATAATCTATTTTTATTAAAATGCTCTTGATATATAGTAAAAATAAAAACAACATTTGAATTTATTGCAATAACATAGTTTTAAAGACATGATAGTAAAAAAGTAAACAATTTTCATCTAAACTTAAGACTATAATATAATCTTTTTATTATTTTCAAAATAAGTCAAACACAAATTTGAAAAACAATTAATTTATTATATTTTCATAACCTCAGTGCCTCTTTAAACTTTGTAACTATATCTTTAATCGTTTGTTGACCCTTGATGCTGGTCCCATGAGCTAACTCATCTAAACTTTTCCTTTTCGACAAAAAGTAATGTATACATCCAATCTAGTAACCTCTTCCATCCGAAAAGATATTTATATAATCAGTAAACCCCTCTTTTTAAATCTTATCTTATACCTTTATGAGTTTCTTTTTATGTCATTACAATATTATGCTTTTACAGTAACATTTAAGATAGTTTATGTTATAATTTAATCCACTCATTTCATATGATTTACAATATTATTCATTATTTTTGTAATCTTTTGTTTGCCAATCTAATATAATCAATTTCTATTTTTTTATTGTTGATGAACTTTTTAAAAATCATCGTTTCAATGTTATTATCAATTTCATAACATGGAAATCTCAGTGGTTTATATTATTCTATTATATATTTATTTTAGTTTAACAATGTATTGTTTGTTCTTCATCATCTTTAAATATTTTTTATATAATATCATTATAATTAATAATCTTTCAAAACATATTGTTATACCATATAAAGATACAATAGAATCATATAAATATTTGAAAGTTCTATGCTGGTTTTTGTTATTCTTGATCGAAATTAATGTCATATTTATTTATTATTGAAATGTTATTTGATTAATGTCACTTCTATCCTTGCTTCATAAAGATTATCCAACTAAGTTTAACAAATTCTTATCAAGATGGTGGAGTTGATTTGTTGCCGAAAATATTTTTACTATGTATAGCAGCAAACTGTGTATCTATTAAAAAAAACTTCGTAGAGCCCTGTAAATTTGATGATAAAAAGGGTTTCCGCAGGAGGGATTCAAACCCGAAATTCATCATCAGAATTTACCTGGTGTGCTACTGCGGACATTTGGATATAGATTGCTGGATAAATGTTATATATAAACGACATCTCTGATCCCGTCCTTTGCTACTTTCTGATCTCTCTTATCAGCTTTACGTTACATATCTACTAGTTTAATAAAATGTCACCACAAACCATTATTTTTTATTTACATGAAATTTCATCTACATATTTGTATATATAAAACAATACTAGTTGCCTTTGTCTGACCTTACTTTCGATCCTATTTTTTTACTTTGTATCATTTTCGTTTTCCTTTCTAATGAAGACAAAAAGACAACTAATGGTAGGAAGCAAAACACACCCTCATTTGATAGGAAAAGAAACTTGAAAACCATGTAGGAAGAAAAGAGGATGAGAAAATGGCTAATAAGAAAGTTTTTAACTCTAGTGCTTGCATAAAAATGAATGAAGAAAGCCCAATGAAAATAAAAATTTCAAATGTAGAAGATGAAGAAAGTTATGTTTTAAAAAAAACAAAAAATCTCAATGCAATTGAAAAGAAGATAAGAAATAAATTACGTGTTCACAAACTAAATCGCATACCGTTATCCCCCTTCAATTTCCAATACTTCTGACTCAATAAAAAGCAAACAACCGAAAAAGGAAACTTAGAGTGGAAAAATTGTGTTTGATTTAAAAGACTATATAAAAATAAGGGGAAGCTAAAAGGAAGAAACTGATGACCTAATAAAAGAGTATTAGGAAACTAATCACCATAATGAAATGAAAAGAGAAAGTGATTTATTAGGGAATACAGCACAGAAAACGGTCTAAAACATTAGAATTAGCACAATACAACAATGATAATGTAAATAAAGTTTGTCAAGTCTCTTCAAAATATGATAAATTTTCATAACCAATAATATTTATAACCAAATTATTCACATAAAATTAATTTACTTAGAATTTTTCACTAGTTCTTTGTGTAAGATCCCATTTTACTAATTTTATGACATGGTTGACTTGTGCTATGCATATCTTTTGTGTTTTTATCTTTATTTTTAAATGATTTAGGCACCGCTTTTAACTGTTAGTAATGTGTGTGGTCCTGAAGTCATACGACACCAAAATTAAACAACCTCAAGCATCTCAATAGTTTTAAAACGACTCCAAATGAGCTAATAGTTTACAAAAATACATTATTATAAAATGGGCCACTTGATACCGTAACACCTAACATATCGGTGGTGCCGGGCGAGAGTGTGACCGAGAAAAGGACAAATGATTAAACAAATAAAAGATAACAATATTATATCATGAGTCATTTCATTATATCATGAAGTTACCTGGTTTTTAAGAACTGTACTATATTTCTTATTCTCGTGCCTATAATGGTTGTTGTTCTAATAAAGAAGCTTGTTGTTAATTATTATCATACTTTTGGGCAATCTCTTACTTGTGTCAGTCCAACTAATTAGATCATTAACTAAACATCTTGGGGCTTTGTCTTACTTGTCATACAAAGTTGAGCTTGACTATACTAATCAGGCAACCATTACTTCAAAACTATGAAATTATTAAGATTTGAACTACCAAATGTTAAGATTAACTAGTTTAGGGAATAAGATTTCACAATTAAATTTTGGAGGAAGAAAATCAAAGAATTGGCAAAATTGAGGGATAAAATGTTTAATTAAGCAAAAAAAGTGTTTTCAAAATAAGCTAATTTTATTAAAATGCTCTTGATATATTGTAAAAATCAAAACAACATTTGAATTTATTGCAATAACATAGTTTTAAAGACATGATAGTAAAAAAGTAAACAGTTTTCATCTAAACATAAGACTATAACACAATATTTTTTATAATTTTCAAAGTAAGTCAAACACAAATTTGAAAAAAAAATTAATTTATTATATTTTCGTAACCTCAGTTCTTCTTTAAACTTTGTAAGTATATCTTTAATCGTTTGTTAACCCTTGATGCTTGTCCCATGAGCTAACTCATCTAAACTTTTCCTTTTCAACAAAAAGTAATGTATACATTCAATCCAGTAACCCCTTCCATCCGAAAAGATGTTTATATAATAAGTAAACGCCTCTTTTTAAATCTTATTTTATACCTTTATGAGTTTCTTTTTATGTCATTACAATATTATGCTTTTACAATAACATTTAAGATAATTTATCTTATAATTTAGTCCACTCATTTCATATCATTTACAATATTATTCATTATTTTTGTAATCTTATGTTTGCCAATTTAATATGATCAATTTCTATTTTTTAATGTTAATGAACTTTTTAACAAGCATCGTTTCAATGTTATTATCAATTTCAAAACATGGCAATGTCAGTGGTTTATATCATTCTATTATATATTTATTTTAGTTTAACAATGTCTTGTTTGTTCTTCATTGTCTTTAAATATTTTTTATATGATATCATTATAATTAGTAATCTTTCAAAACATATTGTTGTACCATATAAAGATACAACAGAATCATATAACTATTCTTCTACATATTTGTATATATAAGACAATACTAGTTACATTTGTTTGACCTTACTATCCATCCTATTTTTTTCCTTCGTATCATTTTTGTTTTCTTTCTTATGAAAACAAAAAGACAATTAATGGTAGGAAGCAAAACACACCTTCCTTTGATAGGAAAAGAAACTTGAAAACCATGTAGCAAGAAAGGAGGATGAAAAATGGCAAATAAGAAAGTTTTTAACTCTAGTGCTTCCATAAAAATTAACGAAGAAAACCCAATGAAAATAAAAATTTCAAACGTAGAACATGAAGAAAGTTATGTTTTAAACAAAACAAAAATTCTCAATGCAAGTGAAAATAAGATAAGAAATAAATTACGTGTTCACAAACAAAATCGCATACCACTACCCCCCTTAAATTTCCAATACTTCTGACTCAATAAAAGGAAACAACCGAAAAAGGAAACTTAGAGTGGAAAAATTACGTTTAATTTAAAAGAATGTATAAAAATAAGGGGAAGCTGAAAAGAAGAAACTGATGACCAAATAAAAGAGTATTTGGAAACTAATCACCATAATGAATTAAAAAGAGAGAGAAAGTGATTTATTAGGGAATACTACACAGAAAATGGTCTGAAACATAAGAATTAGGACAGTAAATCAATGATAATGTAAATAAAGTTTGTCAAGTCTCCTCAAAATATTATAAATTTTCATAACCAATAATATTTATAACCCAATCATTCACATAAAATTAATTTACTTAGAATTTTTCACTAGTTCTTTGTGTAAGATCCCATTTTACTAATTTTATGACATGGTTGACTTGTGCTATACATATCTTTTGTGTTTTTATCTTTATTTTTAAATGAGTTGGGCACCGCTTTTAACTGTTAGTAATGTGTGTGGTCCAGAAGTCATATGACATGAAAATTAAACAACCCCAAGCATCTCAATAGTTTCAAAATGACTCCAAATGAGCTAATAGTTTACAAAAATACATTATTATAAAATGAGCCACTTGCTACCGTAACACCTAACATATCGGTGGTACCGGGCGAGAGTGTAACCGAGAAAAGGACAAATGATTAAACAAATAAAAGATAACAATATTATACCATGAGCCGTTTCATTATATCATGAAGTTACCTGGTTTTCAACAACTGTACTATATTTCTTATTCTCGTGCCTATAATGGTTGTTGTTCTAATAAAGAAGCTTGCTGTTAATTATTATGATACTTTTGGGCAATCTCTTACTTGTGTCAGTCCAACTAATTAGATCATTAACTAAACATCTTGGGGCTTTGTCTTGCATGTCATATAAAGTTGTGCTTGACTCTACTAATCAAGCAGCCATTACTTCAAAACTATGAAATTATTAAGAGTTGAACGACCAAATTTTAAGATTAACTAGTTTAGGGAATAAGATTTCACAATTAAAATTTGGAGGAACAAAATTAAAGAATTGGAAAAATTGAGGGACAAAAAGTATAGTTATGCTAAAAATATGTTTTCAAAATAATCTATAGTGAAAATCAAAACAACATTTGAATTTATATAATTAGTAACTCCTTCCATTCGAAAAGATATTTATATAATTAGTAAACCCCTCATTTTAAATCTTATCTTATACCTTTATGAGTTTCTTTTTATGTCATTACAAAATTATGCTTTTACAATAACATTTAAGATAATTTATGTTATAATTTAATCCACTCATTTCATATCATTTACAATATTGTCCATTATTTTTGTAATCTTTTGTTTGCTAATTTAATATAATCAATTTCTATTTTTTTAATGTTGATGAACTTTTTAAAAAGCATCGTTTCAATGTTATTATCAATTTCATAACATGGCAATCTCAGTTGTTTATATTATTCTATTATATATTATTTTAGTTTAATAATGTCTTGTTTGTTCTTCATCTTCTCTAAATATTTTTATATAATATCATTATAATTAATAATCTTTCAAAATATATTGTTATACCATAGAAACATACAATAGAATCATATAAATATTTGAAAGTTGTATGCTAGTTTTTGTTATTCTTGATCAAAATTAATGTCATATTTATTTATTATTGGAATCTTATTTGATTAATGTTACTCTTATCCTTGCTTCAAAAAGATTATCCAATTAAGTTTAACAAATTCTTATCAAGATGGTGGAGTCGATTTGTTGCCAAAAATATTTTTACTATGTATAGCAGCAACCCAGAATTCATCATCAGAATTTACCTGGTATGCTACTACTGACATTTAGAAATGGATTGCTGGTTAAATGTTATATAAACTACAACTCTAATCCCGTCCTTTGCTACTTTCTGATTTCTCTTATCGGCTTTACGTTACATATGTACTAAATTAATAAAATTTCACCATAAACCGTTATTTTTTATTCACATAAAATTTCTTCTACATAGTTATATATATAAGATAATACTAGTTACCTTTGTCTGACCTTACTTTCCATCCTATTTTTTTCCTTCGTATCATTTTCGTTTTCTTTCTTATGAAAACAAAAAGACAATTAATGGTAGGAAGCAAAACACACCCTCCTTTGATAGGAAAAGAAATTTCAAATTCATATCGAAAGAAAAGAGGATGAAAAACAGGGCTAATAAGAAAGTTTCTAATTCTAGTGCTTCCATAAAATTGAACAAAGAAAACCCATTAACCATGAAAATAAAAATTTCAAATGCAGAAGACGAAGAAAGTTATGTTTTTAAAAAAACAAACAAATCTTAATGCAACTGAAAATAAGATAAGAAATATATTACATGTTCACAACCTAAATCGCATACCATTACCCCCCCCCCCCCCCCCTTCAATTTCCAATGCTTCCGACTCAATGAAAGGGAACAACCCAAAAGGAAACTTAGAGTGAAAAAATTATGTTTGATTTATAAGAATGTATAAAAATAAAGGGAAGCTGAAAAGAAGAAGATGACCAAATAAAATAGTATTAGGAAACTAATCACCATAATGAAATGAAAAGAGAGAGAAAGTGATTTATTAGGGAATACTATACAGAAAAAGGTCTGAAACATAAGAATTAGGACAGTATAACAATGATAATGTAAATAAAGTTTGTCAAGTCTCCTTAAAATTGAATAAATTTTTATAACCAATAATATTTATAACCAAATCATTCACATAAAATTAATTTACTTAGAATTTTTCACTAGTTCTTTATATAAGATCCCATTTTACTAATTTTGCCAGATTGTTGACTTGGACTATGCATATCTTTTATGTTTTTATCTTTTTTTTAAATGATTTGGACACCGCTTTTAACTGTTAGTGATGTGTGTGGTCCAGAATCATACGACACCACAATCAAAAAACCCCAAACATCTTAATATTTTCAAAACGACTCTAATTGCGCTAATAGCTTACAAAAATACATTATTATAAAATGGGCCACTTGCTACCATAACACCTAACATATCGGTGGTGCCGGGCAAAAGTGTAACCGAGAAAAGGGAAAATGATTAAACAAATAAAAGATAACAATATTACATCATGAACCATTTTATTATATCATTAAGTTACCTGTTTTTCAAGAACTGTACTATATTTCTTATTCTCGTGCCTATAATGGTTGTTGTTCTAATAAAGAAGTTTGCTGTTAATTTTTTTGATACTTTTGGGCAATCTCTTCAAAATATACTTGTCTCCCTCCGACTAATTAGATCATTAACTAAACAGCTAGGGGCTTTCTCTTACTTGTCATACAATGTTGTGCTTGACTCTACTAATCAGGCAGCCATTACTTCAAAACTATGAAATTAGTAAGAGTTGAACAATCAAATGTTAACAGATTAACCAGTTTAGGTACCAAGATTTCACAATTAAAATTTGGAGGATCAAAATCAAAGAATTGGAAAAATTGAGGGACAAAAAGTGTAATTAGACCAAAAAAGTGTTTTCAAAATAATCTATTTTTATTAAAATGCTCTTCATCTCTTTTAAGTTCTTTCCTAAATTCATCCCCCAACTTTTATGGGGTCGGGTCAGGAAGATTTAAACTTGCCCCTCACCCACCGAATGTCATTTCTAGATGGAAACTTTAAGTAAGTCAATTGATCTAATATGTATGTTTAAGACTTATTTTATGTGAGAATGTCGGGAATAAATCTGAACCGTTAGATTTTATCATCAATGGTCGAGATTAAATATATTGATTGTATGATTTTTTAAAAAAAGTCATGTGAATTTTTAAATGATCATGTGACTTTTAAAAACTTTTAACTATCATTATCCATATATAATTGTATGGTCTAGATTTGTCTCTCTCACTCTCACTTAAGATATGATTTCTCCTAAGATATATATATAGAGGATGAATCCTTTAGATATGTTCAAGGAGTTTAATTGTTGCGGATCTATAAAAAATTCGTTAAAATAAATAAAAATTTGAGTGATCGCTGCGTGTTTAAAATTACTGTATAGCTATAACTGAAATAATACCATTTAATTTTTATATATAAAACAATTGTTGGGATAATCATAATAATAAGAGTTGGGTAAACTTTAATTCAGGTTGATAGTAGGTGAAAGCACATCATGGTTCATAATCATGAGAGCCAAATTTGCTGACCCAACTTGAGACGTGTCTTCAGAAAAATTGATAAGCTTGTCTATTCTAATTAATAATCAAATGCATAGTTTCCATATTCAATGCTGGCTCCATACTAAATCCAAACATGGAGGTTTCGAAGCTGTTTTCATGGGAACCCAATCCTGAAAGCCCGATATTCTAATATTCTCACCACATCCATTTTATTTCCCTAAATCGTGAGATCACAATCACAAAATAAGGCTTTCTTCGTCATAAATTATAGCAACTTGGAGAAAATCTTATTCATAGAAATCCATTAAGGTCAAAATTACATTACGAGTCTTGGGATTAAAAAATTCGAATAGAAAATTATGTTATAGATAAATTGGAAGTTTCAATAGAGATGCACTAATGATACTTTAACAAAAGTTTTATATTTGTAATCTTTTTGAGCATGGTCCATATTTTTTTTTATACAGGTATAATTTAAGATATTAGCTGTCAATTACCCTGTATATAAATTATTTGAATCTCTAACAACATTTTAATTTTATTATTTGATCCACTTTTATTATTGCGTATTTGTCCCTTTTATTTTAGAATGGCACAAAAACCTGCCCTTGCGCTTAACCGCATGGATTATTCGGTGGTGATAATGAATTAGATAAACGATGAATACGTAATAAATATGTACGAATATTATAATACTTGCCAGTACATATAGTTATTTAATTATAAAGTGTTTTTATCAAATATCATGTTATGAATTATTCTTATTATTATGTTATGAAAGAGTAATCATGTAATTGAAGAATATTATATCTACAACCTGGCGTAAATTAAAAAGTTTTTGGGGTATTGCCTTAGATTATATAACCCAGTAAAGAAGGAGAAGAAGGAAGAATGGATAGAATGATTAAAACTAAGATTTTGAGTGTTTTAAATAAGAAATAAAAAGGTACGAAGACATCCATCAAAGAACAAGTCTGTCATGGAAAGGCCTCTTTTGTAGGGAGACATATACCTGTCGTGTTCGGACTTTATACGTGCAAGGGCCCACACTTCCTATCATTTTTACAAGTTTCACATACTTTTTGGTATATAAACTCTAAACATGTCTCAAGTCTAAGTGATATAGGACTTGGTATCTTTTGGAATATATTTTTCCAACAATCCCTTACATATTTCAAAAGATCATTAAGGAAAACATTGTTATAAAACAAAAGAAACTTTGTTGAGTTAATATGTTGAGTACAATGCATCAAGCTTGGTATCTTTTGGATCATGAACCAAACCCTAGACAAATAGGCTTAAACTACAATGCTCTAGTGAAGCAAAGCTTCTATGAACTAAAGACATTTAGCGTATTTTAGAAGCTTTATCTGTCACATCGTGCCCCTACAATTCTTGTCGTTATCGTCGTTTTACGCTAATAGGCCATACGCGTGCCTAGTATTTCTTGAGAGCTCTAGAGATTCTGCCTCAATCTCATGCCAGCGGCCCCACTTGACACTTATACAGGTGACTTCATCAAGTGTATTTATTTTTTCTATACACCACCTATAAAGGCTATGATAGTCATTAAAAGTAATAAACTTAGCCTCTCATCCAATGCTTATTATTACACACACCATATAGGAATAAGGAAAAATGTATAATGTTATAGCAATTAAACATGATTGTTATTACCACATGTGGACCTTCTTCATGGGACCTCTAACCACAAAGGTCGGGTGTCCATCATAGTCAATTTTCTTGTTGGCATACCCCTTGATGTTTTGTAGATAGATTTTTTTATCCAATGCTTTGGTCAGAGGATCAGTCAAATTCACTTATGACCTTACAAAGTCAATGGAAATTATTCCATCTTTCAACAATTGCTTTACCACATCATGTCTTAGATGAATGTGTCTATGATTACCATTGTAGGTTTTGTTTTTAGAACCGGCACAACTAAAAAAACAACTGTTAGCGACGGACGTAATTAGTCGCTAATCAATGGAATTCCCGTCGCTAAAACCATTAGCGACGGCATCGCAGACGGAAAAGGGGACGTCGCTAAAACCCTCGTCGAAAACACCTCAGCGACCACATACACACCGTCGCTAAATTATTGACGGCGTTAGGCCGTCGCTAAATTCGTCTCTGCCCCATAACTCCAGCCGTCGCTAAGTGTTGCCATACAGCGACCTCGAGGCCCCGTCGCTAATAACAGCCAACAGCGACCACGCTCCGCCGTCGCTATAGGTAGTGCGACAGCGACCACCCCATTCCGTCGCTAGTGGTTGCCAGGTAGCGACCACACTGTCCGTCGCTAGTGGTTGCCAGGTAGCGACCACATTGTCCGTCGCTAGTGGTTGCCAGGTAGCGACCACATTGTCCGTCGCTAGTGGTTGCCAGGTAGCGACCACATTGTCCGTCGCTAGTGGTTGCCAGGTAGCGACCACATTGTCCGTCGCTAGTGTTAATAAGTCCGCGACGGACATGAGCCGTCGCTAACGAGAGTTTTTAAATTTTTTTAAAATTGATTCAATATTGACTGGTTTTGTTAATTTAGCTTTAAAAATATCTTAATATTTTGTATTTTGTATTGGCTGATAAAATTTTATAATTAAATTAAAATAATTTTTTTGAAGTAATGAATTATTATTAAAAACAAAATAATATATTAAATTAATTTATGAAATAGGTTGAATTATTAATGATAGGTAGAATAAGGCTTTGTGATTTGAATGTAATTACCAATAAATATTGACATAATAAATAAAGAATGACAAAATAAATACTGAATGAAAATATAACATAACTAAAAATCAAATATACAAATGTGTATAAATAAAAGAACTACAATCAAGGTGGTGGGGGATCCTGGGGTGGTGGTGGGGGCGCCTGGGAAGTGGGGGGAGGTAGCCTCGCCATCAACTGCATCAGTAGCTCCTGCTGCTGAGCAAGTTGCCGACGAGTCTCGGCGTGCTGCTCCTCGGCCCGCTGTCGGTCCGCCTCGGCCTTCTGTCGGTCCGCCTCGTGCCGCTCCAACAGCAACTGCCTCTGACGTCGCTCCTCCTGTAGCTCATCGTTCAGGTTTTGAATTACCTGAACGACCTCAGTCGGAAGACCAGAGGAAGACGAAGAGGAAGGGGTCTTCCCCTTTTTCGCCAGCTGCGTGCCGACGCCACCCAATCCAAACACCCTCCCTTTCTTGTTCACACCGCCAACAGCCTCCATATAGATGGCGTTGTCGTCAGAACAAGATAGGGTGGGAGGAACCTCCCCTTCAGGAGTGGAAGCCACCAGGTCCGCCTCCTTCTCGGCCCTCCTGGCCTGATACGCCTCCTGTAAATTCAAAAACAACAATAGGATTAGTAAGTTGATTTGTAAATTATAAGCATATGTCAGTTAAAAGTAAATACCGCTAGCTCCGTAGTCTTCTGGTTTACCCATGCACCGGCTTTGTTCTTCTTGGTCATTTGCATGACCTCAAACAAAGAAGGCTCCCGGTGCTCCCTCTGCTCCTGTGGTGGACAAAAAACATTGAGATTATTATTTGTAAACATGTAAGACGAATGATAATAGAAATGTTTAACATAAATATACTTACAAATCTTTTCTTGTGCTCGAGGGTTGAAATGCTACCCCCAGTGTAAACCGAGGCTGCAGCATCGGCGGCTCTGTTGGCCCTATTCCGAGCACTCGCCTGCTGGAATGGGACCCCGCCCCACTTCTGGACCATCCCGTCCCAATGGTCCTCCGGGATCCAACGAGGGCGCTCACCCTTGTCCCTCACCTTCCAAAGGGTACTCTTGATGATTTTGGAGGTCTTTGTGGCAAAGACCTTCCTAATCTCATCAATCATACCCTCCGCCCACTGGTAATCACGCTGTAAAATGAATTGAGAAATCAAAATTAATAACAGGTCTATTTTACAAATCAAGTCACAATAAATGAGCTAGGAACTTACCGAGAAGGTGTCAAACCACCTATCTTGCACAACCTTCCCAGCATCTGTCCAAGATATATATGGACCATCCCACTGGGCCTTCAAAACCTTAGTAATCGCTTTGGTAGTGCGACTACTATCAACAAAGCTGTAATGACAACAATTATGTTAGGAGTAAAACAACACACAATCTAGGGAGACACCCAAAATTTCGGCAGAGTCTCCCCTGTAAATGTAACATTTCCAAGTTTACATAGTTACCCTGTTACAAACAGAAGAGTGCCCAGTACAATTCAATCTATACAAGTACTAATTAAAGTAACATCCAATAAACCAACAAGTCTTTCTACTAAAGTTTAATATAAAGTGTCATACAAATAACATAAAAGTATTTGAGGTTTAGTCACTTACTCGTCTCCGGCCGGCACGGGTACCAACATGGGCAGAGGGGATGCCGGAGGTGGGGTCGCCTGATGGCCATGGTCCTCCAAGCCACCAACTCCAGGAGTCTGCTCTGGGGTGGTCAGCTGTGGGGGTGATGGGGTGGTCTGCTGTGGTGGTGGTGATGGAGTGGTCTGCTGTAGTGGTGATGGAGTGGTCCGCTGTGGTGGTGATGGAGTGGTCTCCTGCCCTGGGGTAGGAGTCCCCAGACGGGAAGCCGGGGTCCTGGACCCACCACCCCTACTGAAGGGCAGTCGACGTCCCGTCATCTGTGGATAAAATAATGAACAAAAAAGGTTAGTCTCAGGATATATATAAACCTATGCATATATGTTTAACAACTACATACTCTGTGTCTGTTTCAGTTTCAAATTCCCCCTCAGTTTCAGTGTCACTGTGGTAATCTGTTTGAACAAGTTCATCAGTATCCAAATCAGCCCTAGACCGTTTTGATCGAGAGACAAGGTCTTTGTCAATGTGTTCACCCCCCGTAGTGGCGAGTGTCTCATCCATTATGACTGGATCAATGTTGAACAACAAAGAGGCATCGTTGAGCTCGTGTGGTGCAAGCTGATAAGCGTCATCAACCTCCTCGGAGACATTGTCAGTGATCTGACTTCGGGCCTTGGCCTTGATTACTGCATACCAGTCCCGATGTCCTCCCGGGAAGTCGGTGTAATAAACTTGCTCAGCTTGTTGGGCAAAAATGAAGGGATCAAACCCTTTATATCTACCATTCTTCTTGACCTCAACTAAGCCGTAGTTGTTGTCAACCTTTGTTCCAACACCGATTGTGTTGTCGAACCAATCACATTTGAATAGAACAATATCTCTTCTTAGTCGTCCAGAGAATGAAACTTCAACAATCTCCGTCAGCACTCCATAAAAGTCTTCTTCCAACTGACCGGCGGTGCCTTTAACACAAACCCCGTAGTTATGGGTGCGCATCCCTTCACTCCATTGAAGAATATTAAACTTGTAGCCATTTACGTAGTAAATAGGCCATTTTTTAACAGTCTTCACCGGCCCCCAAGAAAGGGCTTGGAGTAAAGAATCTTCAATATGGTTGTTAGGGTCTTGTATCTATGTACAACATAAGAAGTAGGTGATTGTTACCATATTGACGGGAGTTAGAAGCAAATAGGCTTAAAAACACTTGGAATACGGGTCTTACATGTTGCGCGAACCAACCAACGAACTTGGATGACACCTCACTATGAATTTGGTCATCAGTTAAATCATTTTGCTCAAGTTTTAGCATATCTGTGTATAAGCTATTGAAAGAAACAAATAAGTTTAATATAAAAGCTACGTTAAGAATGTATAATATAACTTCTATGACTTACTCAATAAAGGGTTCCACTTCTGGGCAATTGAGAAGAATGTACAAGTGAGCCGCCTTTCGATCTTTCTCATCAATGTAACATTTTGTGAGCCTGCCCCCCGGGTGACCAGGATAGTTGAAAATCGACGTTTGTTCATCAAACCCTGTGCGGCTGGCTACCCCAAGATTGCGGGGAATTCTACTCATTCTAGTTTCTATCTCCGTTGGAAAATAGAAAGAAGCAAAGGTTGTCATTTCTTCGACTAAGTATGCCTCACAAATTGAAGCTTCAACGCAGGCTTTGTTCGACACTTTATCTTTTAAAGAGCGTAAGAATCTTCAACATCATTAACAAGATGGTGTTAAGTTAGAAAATACTATTATAAGCACGATTTGCAAGTAAATTAAAGAGTTCACCAAGCATTCACCTTTCGAATGGATACATCCAACGATACTGCACTGGGCCACCAACCAAGGCCTCGTACGGTAGATGGATAGGCAAATGCTCCATGGAGTCAAAAAAACTTGGTGGGAAAATCTGCTCCAACTTACAAATCAATACCGGGATAGTTTCTTCCATCTTCACAAGTTTCTCCACACTCAACGAAGTAGCCGTCAACTCCTTAAAGAAGTGACTCAACTCCACTAACGGTTTCCAAATAGGCTTCGGTAAGGCATGAAACGCGTACGGGAGTAGTTGTTGCATAAACACATGGCAATCATGACTTTTCATGCCAAACACCCTGCCCTCCTTCACGTCGACACATCTACTCAAGTTAGAAGCGAATCCGTCAGGCAGGGTCAACCCATTCATCCAAATGCACACAGCAATCTGTTGTGGTCTAGTTAAAGCATATTTTGCATGGGGTTTAAACATTCTTCCACGTCCCGCATCCCTCAACTCCAACTCCTTCCTAGAACACCAAATCGGAAGGTCTAGACGACTCTTCTCGTTGTCCTTTGTTCTCCCTTTGATGTCCATAACAGTGTCAAAAATATTCATGAAAACATTACGTTCAGTGTGCATCACATCAATGTTGTGTCTTAACAACAAGTCTTTCCAATATGGCAAATCCCACAACACACTCTGCTTCACCCAGTGGTGTTCCTTACCGTAACCCGCAAACTCCTTAACACTCTTGTCCCAGATGTAAGGATACTCTTCGACCCTCTGCCAAACCCGTGCACCAGATAGCCTACGGGGTGGAGGTTCATTAACAACCTTGTTCTTCTTAAAAGCGGTTTTGTTCCTCCTAAACGGGTGATCCAACGGTAGAAACTTTCTATGACAGTCAAAGAAACTTGTCTTGCCACTAACAGGGAGTGATTCCCCCCCGGTATGTTCCATGCATACAGGGCAAGCAAGCTTCCCAGACGTGGACCATCCAGAAAGCATACCATAGGCCGGGAAGTCGTTAATAGTCCACATCAAAACAGCACGCATCATAAAGTTGTTCTTCAAAGACACATCGTATGTCATTACCCCGACATCCCATAACTGTGATAACTCTTCAACCAACGGTTGCAAAAACACGTCTATGTTCGCCTTTGGATTTTTGGGTCCTGGAACCAGTATAGATAGAAACATGACCTCCCTCTTCATACACATATCAGGCGGCAGATTGTATGGGGTCAGGATGACTGGCCAACAAGAGTAAGCCCTTCCGTATTGACCGAAAGGGTTAAACCCATCAGTACATAAGCCAAGTCTTACATTTCGCGGCTCGCCAGAAAAGTCCGGATATAGCTCATCCAAACACTTCCATGCTTTCCCGTCGGAAGGATGGCAAAGAAACCCCTCTTGTGTTCGGTTCAGAGCATGCCAACGCATGTGTTTTGCCGTGGACAATGAGGCATACAGGCGTTGAAGACGCGGTGTTATAGGGAAGTACCACATTTTCTTCCTGGCCGTCCGGGTTACCTTCCCTCTCCTTTTAACGGTCTTGTAGCGTTCCTCATTACAATGCAGACATTTTGTGACACCCTCGTCTGCAAACTCATTTCTGAACAGCATACATCCACCAACACAACACTCTATCTTCACACAACCCAGCCCCAAGTTTGCCACTTGTTTCTTAGCACGGTACAGGTTTGCTGGCATTCTGTGATTACTAGGCATGGTGGAACCCATCAGACTGACCATCCTATCAAAACAACCTCCAGAAAGATTATAATCTGCCTTTATGCTTAAAGCAGCTAGGGAGGCGGATAACTCAGTGTGACTGTTGCACCCGTCCCACAATGGAGTCTGAGCCGCCGCCAACAAATCATAAAATCTCTTCACCTCCGGATTAGGATCCTCCTCTACATTGTCAGAGTCCCCATGACCTGCTTGGTCATTATGTTCCAGCATACGCCCGGTGGAGGGTCCAACATGATCCATCACCATTTGTTCTATGTTGTTGTACGTATCCCTGTTTCCTCCAACCTCGTAGTAAGACTGTTGCACGGTTACGTCTGACGGTCTACGCGGTAACTGCTCACCATGGTTGTACCAGCAGTGGTATGTTTCCATGAACCCTTTCTCTGTTAGGTGGCACATGACATCATCCGCGTATTCAAAACTCATGCATTTGCACCTTGAGCACGGGCAACGAATCTTCTGAGTCACTTCAAATCCAGGCGTGTTTGCCGTAGCGAACGGAATGAACTCCAAAAGCCCCATCATAAAGTCCTCAGTCACTCGCCGATTGCCATCTAGTCGGTTGTACATCCATCGCCGATTTGCCGGTACCTCCATTTACAATATCTAACAAGCACGATTTCTGTTATGTTACACGTTTAAATTTTTATTTAACTATCGGTTGTGAATCACTCTATCTCTTTGATGTTGCAAATTGGTGGGGCCCTATCCCATTCGGGATGAATATGCAACCATCCGTAACCCATCCCATAATTATATGTGGTCTATCTTGAGTTGAACGAATGTTCATTTGAAATTTCGGCAGCATTTCGCATTGGTCCCCGAGTACACAGAGATACGTACGGTATGAAACACCACACGCAGACATGCACCCTGGGAACAATACGAAACACCATAACTGAAATTTCAAATGAACATTCATTCAACTTCTCAAGATAGACCACATACAACATTGATGGGTTACGCCCTACAGGTTACAAATTCATACCAAACTGTCCAACCGGGACAATTCAAGATCCAACACAACACGGTACATCAACCGGTTGTTTTGAAACTTGAACGGGAATCTAATGGGTACACACACGACTAAACCCTACATTATTAAAGTTGAGTTTCATTTTTTAAGTTCCCTAAGCAAGGGAGTCTGCCGAAATTTTGGCAGAGTCTCCCCTGTAAACTAGACATTTCCCAAATTTACAAACGGCCTGTTACATATAGAAAACTTCCCAGTATAGATAAATAAACATATGATACGCATTATATATGATATTCAGAGTTATGAACACCAAATCATGTTAACAAACAACATTACACATGCATCGTAAATCATGTTATCAGCACACAAAACCAATGCCTAATGAGCTCTGCTCTCCACTAACAAACAACATTACACATGCATGTTTATCATGTTATCAGCACACAAAACCATCGCCTAATGAGCTCTGCTCTCCACTAACAAACAACATTACACATGCATAAAACACATTATAAACACATCAAAACCAGTTCCTAATGAGCTTTGCTCTCTACTAACAAACAACAATTGACATGCATACATATATCGAGAAAGTCAGCGTTAGGGATTACCTAGGGAAAAAAGTGGGCGATAAATACGGAGCTGAAGAGAGACGATCAGAGATCACGCGTGATGTGTGTTACTCTGCATGACAAACCAAGAATTAGTTAGACAGTTACAAGTAGCAAGGAAACTAAACAAAGAGAGACACGCAAAGCAAATTATAGATTACACAGCAACGACTTCAGACCGGTGATCTACACACTTGGGATCCACGTCAGAATGAGTCCATGAGAGACACAACAGAGACTACATTTGCATTATTAAACATTCTAAAGGTTGTTTGTAAAGACTCTTCTTAGATGAGTTAATTTATAAAGACTCTTCTTAGATGAGCTAATTAGAAAGAGGACCAAGTTGTTTCAGGTCAAATGCACCATTCAGTTTGTTAACGAGGTACTGAACTAGAGATGGGCTGCTGCCAGTGATGATGACGCTGTCTACATAAACCAGTAGGTAATCTACCTAAGATACACAGTTATATACAAAGAGAGATGAGTCACAGATGGTGGCTTTATCCCCAAGGGAGATCTGAGTGAACTGTAAGCATTCAAACCAAGCTCTTGGGGCCTGTTTAAGTTCATATATTACCTTATGCAACCTGTACATAAGCTACATATATTACCTTATGACCATAGGATGAATGTTGGTTGTTTGTGATGTTGAGGGTGTTGGTTGGTTGTGTAGAGGGAGCTGCAGAATTAAGGGGAAAACCAGTGGGAACTGAGACTCATTGGTGAAAGGTACAGAGGGAGATGATGTGGAAGTAGAGGAGCTAGTTACAGGGCGAAAATAATACAGTTGGATGCAGTGGGTGTAACAGGAATGGGATAAGGAAGTGGTGAATTTAGGATAGGGAAAGCGAGCCTCATTGAATAACACATCCTTTGAGATATATAACCTACGATAGGAAAATAACTTCTGCTAATGCCACATCATATATTGTGACAAAGGGTTATATAGCTCCAGAGTATCTCGAGGAAGGAATGGTCACAACCAAAATGGATGTTTATGCATTCGGAGTGGTGCTGTTGGAACTGATCACAAGTAAAGATTCTATGATCGTACAAGATGGAAGACAAGTAATGCTTCAGGCTATCGAAGTAAATCTTGTTGGAAAAGAGATTGAAGCAAAGGAAGTGAGTTTGTTTGTTGATCCTAGCCTAACTGGAAACAATGAGAAAGTGTGTGCCCTGCAGATAGTTAAACTAAGTCTAGCCTGCTTGAGCCAAGAACCAGCAGAAAGAGCCAACATGGTAGAGATAGTCTCTGTCTTGGAGTTGGACAAGAGAGAGAACAATCATTTGCCCGAGGGGAATAAGGATTCTAAACTCGTCTTGGAGTTGGACAAGAGGATTAGGGACAATGATGGAGGATCTGGGACTCAATTGGCTCAAAAGTTTCCCACCTCAGAACATAGAAAGGATGAGGGGACTGTTAGGCTGGTTGCTAAAGGTAGCGGCACTTGGCCTGATGGTAAGGAAAGACTTCAGGACAGGGGTATTTATTCTAAGAAGATTGATGGGAGAGGAATCTGGGCTGAGGTCCGGCCGATTGGAAATGCTATAGTTCAGAGTCATGAAACATTTGAGCATGAAATTAAGGGTTTGTTCTTTCAATTCTTATACCTCACAAAAGTCTTTTACTCAGTACAAGATTAAATGAATCATACCACATTCAATCTCAAAACCAATGTAACTTCAATGCAACTTCCAGAAAATGAATTTAGCCATGAAACATTTCTAATTTTCAAACTCTCAATAGGCACGTATTGCGTGGATATGATATGGGCTTGTGCAATGGGTGGGTACTAAATAAAAGCCACCAAAGGTGAGTTTATGGCATTTGAATGAAAGCGTTAGAACACGGACTTAGGATGGAAACCACAATTTACAGGTTTCAACAATAAGCGTCATCATGAATTACATGGATCGGTATAATTCAAATAAAATGTTATTTTGGTTCAAAAACTCATAAACATGGGTGAAAATAACAAATAAAACATGGTGTTAATATAATTTCTCTTAAATATCCTTCATTTAGTAGGTCCAAGTTTGATTCAAACATTTTACCAACTCTATTAATATATTATTATCCTCTAATCATACAATTAAATTATTTGATAAAATTAAAAAATAACAATCAATTTTTAACTTTACTTTGACTTTCACCTAAAACTAATAACTTTAAACTTTAGTATTCAATCTTTGTAAACTAATTTGACAACTATTTCACAACTTCATTCTTCAACACTTTATAACAAGAGCATAAAAATTAAAATAAAAGTTTAAAATGTTCTAAAATATTTAAAGGCAAAGGCCTTAAGCCTGTATATATCATCAGTGAGTTTACAAAATTAAAACAAAACAAAACTTGATGGCTTTCTTGATAAACTCAAAAGTTGGATTAATAAGAAAAATAAAATCTGTTATTTTCGATAATATACTAGAAAACAAAAAGCCCAAAACCTCAACAAGATTTTCCAATGTAGAACACACCAAATCAAAACTTATATCAACATTGCTTCTAATTCTAAATATTCTGACCAAAACATCCCAATGCAAATCCAATATGAACAATTTTAATCAAGGAAGGTGACTTTGAGCATTGCACCTTCTAAATTATGCATTACATTTTATTTCTTTTACTGTTTCAGTAGTTAATCTTCATTTTTGTTCTAGTTCTCTGCCCAGTATTCTGGCACTTTATAAACTTGTAAAGAAATACCACTTTAATGAAACATGTTTACTTAATAGTAACTCAACAATACATTTCTTTGCTAAATATCCAATCTGTGAGACTCGAATTATTTTTGAACTTTAGCTTGTATCAGCCAGAGAAACATCAAAATCTGAAAAACAAGCCAAGTTCTTATACTAAACTGCTAAACAAATATGGTAACATAAAACTGTTTTTGGGCAATTGACAAACATTATTGTGATTGTTTAGTATCCAATTAACACATCATTAAAAATATCTACATACTCTATTTAATCAACAAATAAAAAATTTATCTTTTATCCATCCCAATTGAAAGACTACATTTTAAAAATTAAACAAGAGCAGAAATGATTTACCAATACTAAACTTATGGTTATTAACTACAGAATTTTAATGCATAATATGCTAACTTTCCGTGAGGTAAATCATAAAACAAGTAATTTAAGCTAATAATGACAAATATGCTAACTTTGCAGAGTGGTGAGTGGAAGAATCAACAATTCAACGAGTACAATTTTAGACAGCATAAAGAGTTAATTCTATCATTTCCTATCCAACATCAGAAACAAGATAACTACAACTCTAACATTGGACCAGCAATAACACCACAGTAACTTCAATTGAGATATTCTGAACACAGAAGAACAATGACAAACATCATCAGCAATAACACCACAGCAATAACACCATCAGCAAACCCGAAACACCCTCTCTCACCCATGCACCTTGATGCCTAACCCAACCACAGCAACCCCTAACGCCCTAAGCCCATCACCAACCACCCTAAACCACCCATACCTCTCCCCACATCCACTAGTCACCACCTGAAACCCCCTCCCCACAGCCTCACCAACCTTAAACCGATTAACCCTTCCCTATACCTAAACCCACCACCCTCCCCACACATACCACCTTCCACCCACCTCCCAACCCGAAACCCCTCAACACCCACCCGAAACCCGAAACACTCTCCCCACGGCCTAACCAACCCCAACCCATAACCCCTCTCCACACCCACCACCCGTAACCTAACCCAAACATCCCTCCCGTAACCCCCTTCCTCACCCACCTCACCCAGATACCAAAAATAAAGGCCAGAAACCCACAAAACTAGAGATGGAGGGAAGGGTAGTGGAACGTTACCTGCGATGGAGGGAAGGGAGCCTCAAGTAGTCTTCTTCCAACGGAGGTTCCAACAGAGGTTCAGAAAGGGCGGGAGACGGTGGTTCGGACCTTCGGACGGGGGACTCAGACACGACGAGGGATACGGAGGGAGGGGGAGATTGTCGGCGTCTGAGGGAGGGAGACAGATGAGGGAGGGAGGGAACTTTCGGTTAGGGCGAATGACAAGGAAAGGAATTGCTGTCGAGATAGATTAAAAGATTAGCGACGGGGGTATGAACCGTCGCTAACAACGTCACTACAATTAAAACCCTTAGCGACGCCTAAGTCTTCCGTCACTAATCCCCTGATATTAGCGACGGTGTCAGATGACTGTCGCTACATTCCCCTCTTTAAAATAAAATAATGGAGGGAAGGCCAAAACAGTAGCGACGACTAAGACCTCCGTCACAAAATTCTCAGAATACTGGCGACGGCGAGGTTAGACCGTCGAAACATTAGCGACGGAAAGACTAATCCGTCACTAATACCCAGTACACTACCGACGACTAACTACTCCCGTCACAAGTACAAAACATAGCGACGCTAAAACGCCGTCGCTATAGTTGGAGGTAAATACAGTGACGGCTCGTGCCGTCGCTAAGATTTGGCGCCATCAAAAATCATGGAGGGAAACCAAAAAAGGGAGGAGCTGAAATTGTAGCGACCGTACTAGCGACGGTATTTGCAAATTTTTAGCGACGGGTTCGTTGTTGGGTCGCTAATATAGTCGCTAACAATTTTTTTGTACCTTTTCGCATGAGGGGTCGCTAAATCGGTCGCTGAATAGCGACGGGATTTGGTGGTCGCTAACTTGAGGTAGCTGTTTAGGGTTTTTTTAGTAGTGCGGGTATCACCAATTAAGAATCACAATGCAACGATACAGAAGGTGTTAGTTTCATTCTTAAAGGAATAAATGTTAAGAATCTTAAACATTCACCTTCATTCCCAACCAACTTCAAAGTAATGAACTCTGATTCTATAGTGGATTTTGCAATAATTGTTTGCTTGGCTGATCTCTAGGTTCCTGCACCACCTTAAAGGATAAATACATAACCACTAGATTTGATCTCATCTGAATTAGAGATGCAATTTGCATCACTGTATCTTTCCAACACAGCGGGATATCCATTAAATATTTTAGATTTAGTTTATATCCTTTTCATATTTCATAAGGTCTTATTCTTGTTTTCTTATACAAAATCCTATTTTGTAAATGACATGCAAATAGTAAGGCATCACCCCATAAATTATCAAGTGTAGAAGAACTAATAAGTAAAACATGTATAATTTCCTTTAACATTTTATTTTTTCCTTTTTGCTATTCCTTTAGATTCTAGTGAATAAATGGAGGTTACTTCTTGAATTATGCTTTCACAAAACTCATTAAAGGAAAAATATTCATTTCCTCTGTCAGATTTAACCTTTGTGATCTTTCTCTGATTAATTTTCTACTTCAGCTTTATAAATTAGAAACATATCAAAGGCCTCATCCTTATTCCTAATTAGATATAATTTAATATATCTAGAGTAATCATTTATGAATGTTACATAATCCCTATAATTGTTTGTTTTAAATCTCTTAAATTTTCTTTAGATTAAGGAGTTTAGTTTCACATTTTTGTACAGAAACATAAGATTTTTTAGTTATTTTGAATTCTATACATATCACATTTATTTAAGCATGTTGTATTAATGCCAAATGCAAGGACCATCGATCCCCCAGATCTGAATCCTGATGTAAGTAACAATTAATTAAAACAATAGAAATACAAGTATCTTTTTCGTGTTTCAAAATCTGAAACATATAACCTCACATCAAGAGTCGAATCACGGAAAACCAACGACCTAAGTTTATAGAATTAGAAAATGGATTGAGAAATAATCGCCCCAATATGTATACAAAAACAATCACGTTTACAGCAAAAGAAGAATGTGTATACAGGGCATACACCTAGTCCCATATATAAAGATATGAGAAAAGGCCCAAAAATGAGGAAAGGAATGAGGAAAACTAATTTCAGGTGGCCTCGCTTAAGCAAGGAATCTCTCGCTTGAGCGAGTGTAAGCTCGCTTGAGCAAGCAGGGCTAAAGTATTAGACCTCCACATTTGCGTGAGCGACACAACCCCCGCTTGAGTGAAAAACCTCTAGAACCAATTTATAACACCCTCGCTCAAGCAAGGCATTAATCACTTGAGCGAAAAGTAAACAAAATCAAAATTACATTTTCTCACTTGAGTGAGACATCTCTCACTTGAGAAAAAAAGAGACAAAATCAAATTCACACATACTCGCTTGGGCGAGCACTAAATTGCCTAGGCGAGAATTTCACAGAATCTATTTTCCCTATTTTCGCTTGAGCGAGATCCCACTCGCTTGGGTGAAAATAAATAGAGTCATTACTCTGACTCTTGCTTGAGCGAGATCACGCTCGCTTGGGCGAGAATGAGCCAGAAAGCACAATGCTGATACAGAACATTCTCGCTTGAGCGAGATTGATAGGAAATGGCTTTTAACATGTGTAAATCAAATTACATGGCATACAAAAATGTATTATGCAAGGATTTGATCTAAACTATCAATAGGTACACATTTATACACATAATCATGACTTGCTCCAACAAGTTGTATTTATATGTTGATGTAGGTTTTGATAATGAGACAACAAATGAAGAGACAAGATCAAACATATATAATTATGGACGAAATAATTATGTTTGATGATGGAAAATTGTTGAATTCCAAAGAAATGATTCAAGGCATTTATAGAGGTCTAAAACAAGTGAAATACAATCATCAAAGTGCCTAAGGATCAAAGGATTGAAGCCATGATTGAAAAAATATCAAAAAGGGTGAAACAAAGTGCCAGAATTCATGCAACAGATGCATGAATCGATTCATACAGCAATGCACAACCATATGAATCGATTCATACGGTTTAACATACCCAGGATGTGAATTTTTGATGCATGAATCGATTCACCATCACCCTGAATCGATTCACACGGTTTGAAATGCCCAGGAAGTGATTTTTGAGTGAATGAATCGATTCACCCCTGGCCTGAATCAATTCATACGTCTGGACAATGGAAAAATTGCATAAAAATCACGCATGAATCTATTCATTTCAATTCTGATGCAAAATTACAATAAATGAATTTATTCATTTGGGAAATGAATCAATTCATTTAGTTCAAATGGCTCTGGAACATGAAATTCAAAATGTGCCAACCTTGCATCGCATTATCAACGTACTACGAATTAACAATTGCATGGTCCATCACTCACTAAGGAAACAGACGCTCCCTTGCTCCACAATGTCAAGTTGCACTGTTGCTACCCAATTTTATCCGGGCCTATTTAAAATTTTTAATAAATAATAAAAATACCAAAAAATAGAAAATTCTTTTTAGAAAAAAGTGAACCTATGGGCTTGTTTGAATTTTAAATTATTGATCCGGGTTTTGACTTTTAAATTTTAAATCCTTATCAAGACCATAAATTATTGAACTCCTAGACTTTGAAATTTGAATTTCATAAGGGATAAGATTTTAGAAGATTAGAGAAAGAAAGAGATAAAGCTTTTTAAATAAATGAGTATATTATAAAATGTGGTAAGTTTTTAAAAAAAATCAAATTTTATATATTAAGCTAATCCTATTATCTATATGTTATGAGATAATGATAAGAGGATAAGATGGAGATTTTAAGGTATGAGATAAAGTTTCTTTTGAAGAGATAGAGTTTTTAAATATTATAAGATGAGATAGAGCTTTTAGCTTCAGATAATTATATCAATTAAGCTAACTTTGTTTATTAATATATAAGCTACGAGATAATAAAAAAGAATATATATTATAATAGATAAAGGGAAATGGATTTCATGTTATATAATAGAATAATAAAATGATTCACTAGCAAGGAGATAAAGAAAATCAATTTTTTGTTAAATAATAATATATAGAAGATTGAATGGAGATATATAAGGCACGTTGCAGAGGAAAAATGGGATTCACGTAAAAGAGATAAGGAAACAATGAATTTTATATTATAAAATCAAAAAGGAATCAGATTTATATATTATAAGCCAAAAAAAAAGGATTAAAGATAGGAACATGAATCAGGGGGAGGAGTTTAGGTAACTAAATTAATAATATATATATATATATATATTCACGCTGGAGGGATCAGAAAACGGGGAGGAGAGAAGGAGACAGCAGCATTAGAAATATATATTGGAGGATTGACACGCAACAGAGAGAGAACAAAAGCAATTATAGCATTCACGCACACACCTGGGGCACATTCACGCAAATTGAACTTTGCCATTAACGCAGAAAATTTGAACACTCCAGGTATCTCTTTCTTTTCTCTTTAATTTTCTTGTTGCGATTATACGAAATCTTAGTCCTTAAAGGTTTAAATTATGAAATCTCTTTTCCTTTAGGAATATTCTAATAATTAGTATCACTAAACACCTGTTTGCTAAAACTAATATTGGTATATGCCTAAAATTAAAATCTCTATGTTAGGGTTAATTTAGGCAAGACGTCCCATTAACCTATGTTTAATTTCTAGATCTAGTGATGCTAATAGGTAACAAAAATTAATATATTCACATCAAGATCAATTTGGATGAGACATTCTTTTGGTCTAAGTTTTTAAATAAAATAAATTTTAATAGTCTCAAAATTAACGTAGACCTTAAAAAATATTTTCATAACAAATTTAGGGACTTTATAGATTTTTTGGGCGAGACGTCCTGTCAATCTATGTAAAATTTCCTAAAATAATTTAGACCATAAAACACTTTAATAATATCTATAATATAATAAAACCAAAATATCTTTATAGATTCTTTGGACGAGACGTCCTGTTAATCTAGGTCTTCAAATAAACTTTTCATTCTCAAATTAACCTAGACTGTTAAGTATTCCTTTTAAAAAATATAATAAAATCAATAAAACCTAAGGCTTCTTTTTAAAAAAAATATAACTTACTTCGCATTTTTTTTAAAATAACCCAAAGAACTACGTAACCCTGATTTCCCCTAACGCTTGGGGAATACGTAGGAGCGGGAACAATTATTCCTGTCGGGCCCAAATTTTAAAAAATATATATCCCGTTTACTAGTAAGAATAAAATCATCATGCTTTTAACGATAACTCGATTAATTTGGATGAGACGTCCTATTAATCGTAAAGTTTATAATTTTAAAAATCATTAAATTAACAACAAATCCATGAGGCATCTCTAAGAGGTTTAAATTATAAATTAGTAGGATTATTCAAACTTAAACGATTTAGGGTAACCATTTAAAACAGACAGTGTGGGGTGCTAATACCTTCCCCACCTGTAATTAGACTCCTGAACTTAAAATCTTAATTTAGGACTAGTACCTTCACGTTAGGTTTTTTCTGATGTTTTACCTTAAAAACATTAGTGGCGACTCCACGGTTTCTGGAGGAAACTCGGGAAACCTAATTTTCTTTTTACGGTCGGCCTCCCGCCGCGATTTAGGTCGCGACAGATGGCGACTCCACTGGGGACCTTAGAGAGTCAAGCCCGTTTAATTTGTTTAAGTATATTAGAATTATCCTACATGATTTCTTGCCTATGTTTATGCCATGTGTTTTGTTGATATATGTTATTATCGAACCTTAGGGTAGAAGATGTTATATTTTGTATTATTGAACCTTATGGTAGATTTTTTTTTTATATATTTTTCTATGTTTGTTTCTTGTGAAGGAAGGGTAAATTACATGTATGTATGCCCCTCACACACTACACATACACTTGTTCACACACTTTCTGAGTGGGACCCTACACCCAAGGGTCTGAATAAACCATTAAGTTTAGGGAAGGTTGTGTAGCGGTGTCATTTGGGACATTCGTCTTCGTCTGACATCGTGAGAGTCTCAGCTAGAGTGTGACTTTCTCATGGTGCGCACACCTGGTAGATTTCCTATCGTTGTGGTCTACATTATAGGTAGAGTCTTAGCTCTAGTGGCCTTTAGTGATTTAAAATAGCCACCTAATGTGAGAGAACACTATTAGAGGAGCCTTAGAACCCATAGGAGGCCTTCAGACAAACCCTGTACAGGGAACACAAGGGGCAATGGTATTTTAGCGTCTATTTTTTTTCTAAATTAAAAGACTCCTTTTCCAATAAACATTTTCTTAAAAAAAAGCCCAATAATTTGACATGAGGCAAATAGTTCAAGCCCGTTCAATTTCGTGCTTTAAATTATAGGCCTTTTGGATCATAAGTTTTTATGCAAAGTTTTCCAAAAAGTGGATGTCTGTAATTTATTCACGCAAAAAAAAAATATTTTTAAGAAATAATGATAACAAGCCCATAAGTTGATTTTTTTTCCTCTTCCAGAAAGTAATCGGAACTTGGCGAGTATCCAACAAAAATGGAAACTAATGTGGATTTAGATGAATGTGGGGCCAACAAGACCGAATTGAGGAAGTTACTACATGTCAAGGTTTGGAAAATTGACACTGCTAGCCTGTAGGTTTTAGGAAAGAAGCTGAATCTGACCTAAAGGATGACCTTCTCAAGGAAATATAGGAGGATCCTAAAGCTTTTGGAAGTTGAAGTACAGGTCAAAGCACTCACTACTTTAGCCCAATTTTACGACCCGCCTCTTCGATGCTTCACATTTCGAGACTTCCAGTTAGCGCCATCAGTGGAAGAGTTCGAGCAGATTTTTGGCTTACCATTAGAGGGGCAGGTACCTTACAGACGGCTTGGGCAGTATGCTAACGTCACCTCCCTTTCTTCAATACTGAAGATTAGTCCGACCGAGCTAGAAGAAGCGCGGCTATGCAGGAATCAGATACCAGGGTTTACCAGGGCATATTTGGAAAAACACATGAACAGTTTGGCTGAAAATAAAGATTGGGAAACTTTCATGGATACCTTAGCACTTACCCTTTATGGTATCATCTTGTTTCCTCGAATCGAGAATTATGTAGACTACGATGCTATAGATGTTTTCCTGGCCCGTAAACTTCATCGTGAAAATCCTATTACTGCACTTTTGGCGGATGTTTACTGTACCATGGACTATTGCCATACTCAAGGGGGAAAAGAATCCTTTGTTGCTCACCTGCTTTGTATGTGTGGCTTACATCACATGTCTTCAGCCAAATGGGCAAGGTTGAATGCCCTATATCAAACCTAAAGTGGTGCCAGTTGACTGTGAAGAGCGGGCGTGAATGGGCCAGCCATCTTATTGGGCTCACTACTGAAAAGGTAAGATGGTATCCGCAATGGCTAAAGGTTGACACCATCATTCACCATTGTGGAAGTTATCTGAATGTCCCGCTCATAGGCACTCGCGGATGCATCAATTATAATCCAGTCATAGCCAAGCGCCAATTGACTTACCCTTTGCTCGGACCGCCAAGTAAAGAGTCATTGACCCCCTTTGTCCTCTACTGCACAAACGGGGAATACGCTTCTACCCTCAAGCATATAAGGGGTGCCTGGCAGAAAGTTAGCAAGAAAGGGAAAGAGTTAGGTGTCAGAAGTCATGGTATTAAAGAAGAATACTATCAGTGGATCCTAAATCGGGTCTCTATCGTCAAGCTGCCATTCAGGACATTCGATCCCCCTCCGAGGTATGAGTCATCTACTGGACCCCCTTTTGAAGATGAAAGGGCTAGAGAAATAGAGGAGCTGAAAGCCAAGAACAAGAAGTTAGAAGATGACTTGACAAAAGCCTATCAAGATTGTGCTCTTTTGAAGAGGGAAAATCATGAAAAAGAACAAGCCTATGAGGACATTAGTAGAAAGCGAAAGGCCAAAATGATTCATAGGCAGAAGTTAGATCAATGCCTCCGAGCAGCTAACTGCCAGCTAAAAGCCAAGAATGAAGAAAGAGATGTTATTCTTGCAGACAAACAACTATTGAAACAGATGATGGAGAGAGCAAGAGAAAATGAACAGAAAGCCATGGCAGAAAAAGATTTTCTGCAATCTCAAATCATTATCATGGAGCAACAAATCAAAGATATGACAGAAACGTCTCGACAAGAAATAAATGATGAGAAATGGCGTGCATACGAGATAGAGAACAAATGTCAGGAGATGATAGTCTATTAGAGCCGAAGTAGTAAATCAGGATGAAATCATTCACTCATGGATGCGCCGCTTCCACCAGCTAGCGTATCTGGCAAATGGAACTTTGGAAGACATCCCACAGCTGCTGAGAAAGGCCGATGGAATGACAAATCCCCTCACTACCCCCAAGGAGATTGTAGTTTTCCTAGAATATCGTAAAAATCGGCTTAATGAAATGAAGGCTGTGATTGCCCGAGCTAGGAGAGACTGATTATTTCTGCTGGATATAATGACTGCTTTTATTAAAGTAATAAAATGATTGCTTCACGTCCACAATGATACCATATTAGTTTCCACGTTGCTTAACTTAGTACTTTTGAACGAGACGTTCTGAGGAACGATAAAAGGATGCTAGCCAAGGCTCATGATCGCTTCAATCATTTTTATTTTTATTTTTATTTTTATTTATTTATTTATTTATTTATTTATTTATTTATTTATTTGGTGTCTTTCTTTTCCTTTTTTTTTCACTGATACATTTTTTTATTTAAAAAAACAAGAAAGAAAGAAAGAAAGAAATCACGGGGAGACATCTTTATAGAACCCGGCTTCAGACAAGACTCATGGCTGAAACGGATAACGAGACTGAGAACTTAAGGAATGAGGTCAACTATTTAAGGGAGCAGATAACTGAGTTGACCAAGCTTCTAGAAAAAAGGTCACAGAGGAGGGCCCATCCTCAAACAGCGAGCGTCAACCAACTTCTCCGGTGTACCCTCCTGGTTTTGCTCTTGGCCAGGATACGCCACCTGCTAACGATATTGGAAACCAGGGCAAAACTGCTGAACCCCGCACCATGCAACCACCATTTTATGGCATGCCATATGGATGCATGCCTCCTCAAACCTTCACTGATCAAGATGGTAACCTCATACCCTTTCCGTTGTATGGTTTACCACCTGGTTATTTTCCTCCTGTAATCTCGGGTCCATAAGATGGGAATGTAGTACCCCCGTTAAACCCACAGGCTCAGAATCGAGTCCTGAGCCCACAGACCTCTAAGCTTCGAAACACTCAGTCACCCACAATTCAGGCAACTACACCTATTCCAAATCCACAAGGGGCGACACAGTTAAATTTGGCATATCAAACACAACAATTCCCTCACCTCCAATCACAACATAATTATCCTTATGGGTATATGATGCCTCGCCCTGTCGTCGTGCAAACCACCAATTCTGCTATTACAAATGCTGAGCCTAAGGGAAAGGTGGAGATTCTCGAAGAACGCCTTCGTGTTATGGAAGGTGTGGGAGGTTTTGGCCCAACAGACACATCTGAACTTTGCCTGGTTCTAGATATGGTGATACCCCCCAAATTTAAAATGCCCGAATTTGACAAATATCAGGGTATGTCTTGTCCTCGGAATCATCTGACCATGTATTGTTGAAAGATGGCTTCCCATGCCCTCGATGATAAACTGCTTATTCACTGTTTCCAAGATAGTTTGGCAGGAGCTGCCCTGACTTGGTACATGCATCTAGAACGTGCTCGCATACACTGCTGGAGAGACCTAGCTGATGCCTTTTTGAAACAATACAACTACAACCTAGACATGGCACCAGACAGGATGCAATTATAAAATATGACTAAGAAAGATAATGAGTCTTTCAAAGAGTATGCCCAGCGTTGGCGAGAAGTGGCTGCACAAGTGGACCCCCCACTGCTAGAGAAGGAGGTTGTGGCAATGTTCATCGATACGCTCCAAGCTCCTTTTTATGATAGAATGATTGGGAGTGTATCATCAAATTTCTCTGACATCGTTACCATTAGAGAAAGAGTGGAAAGTGGGGTAAGGACAGGGAAAATTGCCCAAACTGCATCAGGGGAACCTTCCATACATATGTAAACTGGAAAAAGAAAGGAAGGTGGGGCTAATGCTGTCACCTATGATTTAAGGAACTTTCCTCAAAGATCACACCACCCTACATCTCTTCCCCAGAATAACCCCTACAAATTCACGTTATATCCTCAAGTAGCTGCTACTACCAATAACCATTCTCCGCCTTCCCCTCAACCACCTCGTTATCATTCATCCATACCACCACACAATCATCATCACATGCCAGTACAACCACCACAACAATGGACTCGACCCCCAAACCCTAATCAGAAGAGGACGAACAATGATCGCAACCATGTTCAGTTTGACCCTATCCCTATGAGTTACACTGAACTATTGCCGCACCTTATCCAGAACTCCCTTGTGGTGCCTTGTCCTTCCACAATTCTTGGACCACCTTATCCCAAAGGATGTGATCCGAATGCTCAATGTGACTATCATGCCGGGGCACCAGGGCACTCAACAGAAAACTATTTGGCCTTGAAACGTAAAGTGCAAGACTTGATTAAAGCCAAGTGGCTTAATTTCCGGGAAGGAAATCCGAATGTGGCTACAAATCCCTTGCCTAACCATGAGGACTCTGGGGTTAATGTTGTGGAAGAAGATCAAGTAGCTATTATTGAAGACAATTCCTGTGATAATGCAAGCTTTGTGTGCCCCCTGTTCACCGGGTACTTAATTTTGTAATTGAGAGGCTGTTGACTCCCTACGATTTTAATTTTTGATTCAAAATAATTTTAATTGCCTTAATAACTCAATATTCTCATTGCTATGCCCAAGGCTTTGGGGTCTTTTCTTTTTGTAATAAGGGCGAAGCATGTTTTATCATTTTTTCTGTTAATAAATGCGTATTTGAATTTGGATACCTCTTTCTTTGCACCTTTTTACCATTCCCCTTCCCTTTATCCCTCATTCGACCATCCATCCAAATACAGAGCCAAAAATGATCCACTTGAAGATAGTAAGGTCACGATCCCATTTCACGACTTTGAGTATTCAGTTGATTGCACTCACAAAGAGGGTAAGGAAGACTATGGTCCCTCGCCCAAATTAACCAGGGAATAAAAGGCTAGAGAAATTCAGCCCTATCAAAAGGTAATCAAGATCATCAAGATAAAAAGGTCAAGATTGACATTTTCCTGAGTCAAGAACAATAGTGGAAATTGATTAAGTTATTGATATCCTTTGTTTAAAAACGTGGGGCAATTTATCAGAGGGCAATGGTAACCCTGTTTCATGACATGATGAAAAGAGGCATATCTATCATTTAAGGAAGCTTTGGTATTGACCAACATGGATGGAGATGACTTTTCGATGCCCATAAATACAGACGTAATCAAGAGATGCTTTGCCAAAAAAAAATCAAACAAACAAACAAAAACAACAAAAAAATCAAGGTTAGCATCTTATGCACATACCAACTGGGGCAAGCTGATGCTCTCGCATTACCATATTGGGACATATCCAGATCACCAAGTAAGTCGTCACCTTTCTATATGGGGAATGGATGTCATCAAGCCAAGAACGCAACAAAAAAAAATAATATTTCATCCCCGTTGCAATCAACCTTAAGGGGATGTAGCTACTCCCTATGCTAATGTAACCAAGGAAATGGTTTACCATGCTGAGAAACAAAAGTACCAAGGAGATCATTCAAAGGTCAAAAAAAAAGAGAAAGAAAAAACAAATGAAAAATCAAGAAAAAGAAAAAAGAGCAAAAACAAAAGCAAAAGAAAGAGACTCGGAATGGTCCTTTTATTAAGGCAAGAAAAAGAGGCTCATCTCATTTCCTTCGGTACAGGGCGTTGGGGTAAAGTTGCCTATTTGAAGTGATATCTGTCCCCAAAAGGATGAAAGTAAATCAAAGGAGGCCAAGTGGGTTCGGTTTCAGTATAATCAACTTAAACCTTTTATTGTGAAAGATACAACCTTGATTTTAAAAAAAATGTCAAAAAGAAAGAAAAGCTCGCTAGGCTGAAAACCTGAAAAGGCGGTCTAGGCAAAAATTAGAGCGACCCGGTGAGTCAAAAACCTAAAAAGGCGGCTTAAGCAAAAATTAGGGTCAAGATATTGGCAAAGCAACTAAAATTTTTTGTACGAGCAGAATAAGATCCAACTGGGGCACAAGGACTATAGTTGAATTACTTTCTCGGAAGCAAAATCAAAGGATAAACTCGTCGCCGTGATACGGGATCAAGATTCTTGCTGTTCTCAGGGATTCACTGGAGGATCTACAAACCCCATTACATCCCTCATTACCAAACTCTTTAACCACATTTGTTTCTTTTTTGCATTTGATTTCCCCTTGTCTTTTCCGGTACTTGATCAACCTACATAAAGGTGCTACCTTTTCAATATGCATTTATACATGAGCTTCATTAATATGACAAAACATGTGTTTTAACAAAATAAAACAAGCAATGACAATTATTTTCATAAAAAGAGAAAAGGAAAGTCATGGGAGTGAGAGGCTTCTGTTATTTGTTAGCACCTCAGACAAGCATCACAAGGACCGCGTTGAATACATGCTCAGAAGAGAAAATCACCGCGTTCATCCATTTCACCCATGAGTCTAAACCTAAAATCTATAAAGATTGCAGTTCTAAAGGTTTCTCCCTGGATTTAAAACTTCATTTTATTTTCCTAGAGCCGAACATGGCATCTTTTAAACTTCCAGTTGCCGAGCGGGGCACTCTTTTAATTTCCAGTAGCCGAGCGTGGCACCATTTTACTTTCCTTTCGCCAAACATGGCACCATTTTACTTTTCAGTTGCCAAGCGGGGAACCATTTTAATTGCCGATCGGGGCATCATTTTACTTTCCAGTCGCCAAGCGGGGCACTCTTTTAATTTCCAGTAGCCGAGCGGGGTACCATTTTACTTTCCTTTCGCCAAACATGGCACCATTTTACTTTTCAGTTGCCAAGCGGGGCACCATTTCAATTGCTGAGCGGGACATCATTTTACTTTCCAATCGCTGAACGAGGCACAATTTTACTTTCTAGTAGCCGAACAAGGCATAATTTTACTTTCCAGTAGCCGAGCGGGGCACCATTTTACTTTCCTGTTGCCAAACATGGCATCATTTTACTTTCCAGTCGTCGAGCGGGGCACTCTTTTAATTTCCAGTAGCCGAGCGGGGCACCATTTTACTTTCCTTTCGCCAAACATGGCACCATTTTACTTTTCAGTTGCCAAGCGGGGCACCATTTTAATTGTCGAGCGGGACATCATTTTACTTTCTAATCGCCGAACGAGGCACAATTTTAGTTTCCAGTAGCCGAACAAGGCATAATTTTACTTTCCTGTCGCCAAACATGGCACCATTTTACTTTTCAGTCGCTGAGCGGGGCACCATTTCAATTGCCGAGCGGGCCATCATTTTATTTTCCTAGAGCCGAACATGGCATCTTTTAAACTTCTAGTCACCGAGCGGGGCACTCTTTTAATTTCCAGTAGCCGAGCGGGGCACCATTTTACTTTCCTTTCGCCAAACATGGCACCATTTTACTTTTCAGTTGCCAAGCGGGGCACCATTTTAATTGCCGAGCGGGGCATCATTTTACTTTCCAGTCGCCGAGCGGGGCACTCTTTTAATTTCCAGTAGCCGAGCGGGGTACCATTTTACTTTCCTTTCGCCAAACATGGCACCATTTTACTTTTCATTTGCCAAGCAGGGCACCATTTTAATTGTCGAGCGGGGCATCATTTTACTTTCCAATCACCGAACGAGGCACAATTTTACTTTCCAGTATCCGAACAAGGCATAATTTTACTTTCCAGTAGCCGAGCGGGGCACCATTTTACTTTCCTGTCGCCAAACATGGCATCATTTTACTTTCCAGTCACCGAGCGGGGCACTCTTTTAATTTCCAGTAGCCGAGCGGGGCACCATTTTACTTTCCTGTCGCCAAACATGGCACCATTTTACTTTTCAGTTGCCAAGCGGGGCACTATTTTAATTGCCGAGTGGGGCATCATTTTACTTTCTAATCGCCGAACGAGGCATAATTTTACTTTCCAGTAGCCGAACAAGGCACAATTTTACTTTCCTGTCGCCAAACATGGCACCATTTTACTTTTCAGTCGCCGAGCGGGGCACCATTTCAATTGCCGAGCGGGCCATCATTTTATTTTCCTAGAGCCGAACATGGCATCTTTTAAACTTCCAGTCGCCAAGCGGGGCACTCTTTTAATTTCCAGTAGCCGAGCGGGGCACAATTTTACTTTCCTTTCGCCAAACATGGCACCATTTTACTTTTTAGTTGCCAAGCGGGGCACCATTTTAATTGCCTAGCGGGGCATCATTTTACTTTTCAATCGCCGAACGAGGCACAATTTTACCTTCCAGTAGCCGAACAAGGCACAATTTTACTTTCCAGTAGCCAAGCAGGGCACCATTTTACTTTCCTGTTGCCAAACATGGCATCATTTAAATTTTCAGTCGCCGAGCGGGGCACCATTTTACTTTTCAGCCGCCGAGCGGGGCACCATTTCAATTGCCGAGCGGGGCATCATTTTATTTTCCTAGAGCCGAACGTGGCATCTTTTAAACTTCCAGTCGCCAAATGAGGCACTCTTTTACTCTCCTGTCGCCAAACATAACATCATTTGAATTTTCGGTCGTCAAGTGAGGCACCATTTTAATTTCTTCATCGTCAAACACGACATTCTTTAAAGTTGGCGCCCTGGAAAAAATTGTTTCGCACTGTCTTTACTTATCTATTACTGCAACACAGTAAGAGAAAAGTAAAGAGGGGCAAGCTATTGCTACCCAATTTTATCCGGGCCTATTTAAAATTTTTAATAAATAATAAAAATACCAAAAAATAGAAAATTCTTTTTAGAAAAAAGTGAACCTATGGGCTTGTTTGAATTTCAAATTATTGATCCGGGTTTTGACTTTTAAATTTTAAATCCTTATCAAGACCATAAATTGTCGAACTCCTAGACTTTGAAATTTGAATTTCATAAGGGATAAGATTTTAGAAGATTAGAGAAAGAAAGAGATAAAGCTTTTTAAATAAATGAGTATATTATAAAATGTGGTAAGTTTTTAAAAAAATCAAATTTTATATATTAAGCTAATCCTATTATCTATATGTTATGAGATAATGATAAGAGGATAAGATGGAGATTTTAAGGAATGGGATAAAGTTTCTTTTGAAGAGATAGAATTTTTAAATATTATAAGATGAGATAGAGCTTTTAGCTTCAGATTTTATAATTATATCAATTAAGCTAACTTTGTTTATTAAGATATAAGCTACGAGATAATGAAAAAGAATATATATTATAATAGATAAAGGGAAATGGATTTCATGTTATATAATAGAATAATAAAATGATTCACTGGCAAGGAGATAAAGAAAATCAATTTTTTGTTAAATAATAATATATAGAAGATTGAATGGAGATATATAAGGCACGCTGCATAGGAAAATGGGATTCACGTAAAAGAGATAAGGAAACAATGAATTTTATATTATAAAATCAAAAAGGAATCAGATTTATATATTATAAGCCAAAAAAAAGGGATTAGAGATAGGAACGTGAATCAGGGGGAGGAGTTTAGGTAACTAAATTAATAATATATATATATATATATATATATATATATATTCACGCTGGAGGGATCAGAAAAAGAGGAGGAGAGAAGGAGACAACAGCATTAGAAATATATATTGGAGGATTCACACGCAACAGAGAGAGAACAAAAGCAATTATAGCATTCACGCACACACCTGGGGCACATTCACGCAAATTGAACTTTGCCATTAACGCAGAAAATTTGACAACTCCAGGTATCTCTTTCTTTTCTCTTTCATTTTCTTGTTGCGATTATACGAAATCTTAGTCTCTTAAAGAATTAAATTATGAAATCTCTTTTCCTTTAGGAATATTCTAATAATTAGTATCACTAAACACCTGTTTGCTAAAACTAATATTGGTATATGCCTAAAATTAAAATCTCTATGTTAGGGTTAATTTAGGCAAGATGTCCCATTAACCTATGTTTAATTTCTAGATCTAGTGATGCTAATAGGTAACAAAAATTAATATATTCACATCAAGATCAATTTGGATGAGACATTCTTTTGGTCTAAGTTTTTAAATAAAATAAATTTTAATAATCTCAAAATTAACGTAGACCTTAAAAAATATTTTCATAACAAATTTAGGGACTTTATAGATTTTTTGGGCGAGACGTCCTGTCAATCTATGTAAAATTTCCTAAAATAATTTAGACCATAAAACACTTTAATAATATCTATAAAATAATAAAACCAAAATATCTTTATAGATTCATTGGACGAGACGTCCTGTTAATCTAGGTCTTCAAATAAACTTTTCATTCTCAAATTAACCTAGACTGTTAAGTTTTCCTTTTCAAAAATATAATAAAATCAATAAAACCTAAGGCTTCTTTTTTAAAAAAATATAACTTACTTCGCATTTTTTTTAAAAAAAACCCAAAGAACTACATAATCCTGATTTCCCCTAACGCTTGGGGAATACGTAGGAGCGGGAACAATTATTCCTGTCGGGCCCAAATTTTAAAAAATATATATCCCTTTTACTAGTAAGAATAAAATCATCATGCTTTTAACGATAACTCGATTAATTTGGACGAGACGTCCTGTTAATCGTAAAGTTTATAATTTTAAAAATCATTAAATCAACAACAAATCCATGAGGCATCTCTAAGAGGTTTAAATTATAAATTAGTAGGATTATTCAAACTTAAACGATTTAGGGTAACCGTTTAAAACGGACAGTGTGGGGTGCTAATGCCTTCCCCATCTGTAATTAGACTCCCGAACTTAAAATCTTAATTTAGGACTAGTACCTTCACGTTAGGTTTTTTCTGATGTTTTACCTTAAAAACATTAGTGGCGACTCCACGGTTTTCGGAGGAAACTCGGGAAACCTAATTTTCTTTTTACGGTCGGCCTCCCGCCGTGATTTAGGTCGCGACATGCAAGCATCAGGATACAATTTTTAAATTGTCAATGCCATGCTCTTGAAGTCCTATAAATAGGAGAAGGAATTGCACTTGCAAAATGTCCCAAAGCATTGAAGCAGTTCCATTGCTTTCTTCCTCCGCCTTGCTCTCTGCTCATTTTATTTGCTCTCTCTTTATTCATTAATTGGCATATTTCTTTGACAAATTATTTTGAGAGTGCTTTTGTGAGCAAATTATTTGAGTGCTATAATTTACATACCCTCTCTTTGAGAGTTATCATTTGGTGAAAGCTTTAATTTGTATATTCACTCTATTGGAGAGTTACTCTTGTATTCTAAACACCAAAATTTCTAGAGTTTTTGGGTTGGGTTTCAACCTTGTAAATTTGAGAGATTGAGATATTGGGTGGGTTGCCCTTGTACTTGTAAGAATTGGGTTCTTGAGTGTGGGACACTAGGAAGCCGCGATTGCTCAAAGTTATATCTCTAATCTCCAATAGTGGAAATCCTCTAAGTGGGTTGCTTAGAGGCGAGACGTACACCGGTGTGGTGGAACTCGTATATATCGGTTTGCAAATCTCTCTTCCCTACACTCATTTAAATTTGTGCACTTAATTTGATTGCTTAATTTATTGTGTTCATAACTTGATTAAACTTGTAAATCACTTAGATTAAATTTGTTGAAGTTGTTAAAGTAATATTCTTGAATATAACTTTATCTCTTAAGTGAATTTATTACCATATACTTAGTACTCGTTAATTTGCTTTGTGTATAAATTGTTATCATTTGTGATTAAATTTATTATCTTCATTAAGCATAATTATTAAAGAATCAATTTCAAAAGCATTCCAAGTAAAATTTTTAATACTCAATTCACCCCCTCCCCCTTCTTGAGTAATTGAGGCCACTTGGTTAACAAGTGGTATCAGAGCTTGACTCTTGGTAGATCAAGCTTAACAACTTCAAGAGAACAAATGGCCTCAAATTCTCAAACCTTTTTCCGGAGGGTGGTGCCACAAATAGACCTCCCGCTTTCAATGGTGGGGTTACGCCTTTTGGAAAGAAAGGATGAAAATTTTTGTACAATCAATTGATTTGAAAGTATGGAATGTTATTGAAAATGGTCCTTTTATACCTATGCACATTGTTGATAATAAACAAATAGAAAAGCCTATGGATGATTGGACAAGTGAGGAAGAAAAGAAAGTACAGTATAATTACAAAGCAAAAAATCTTATCACTTTAGCCTTACAGTATAATTACAAAGCAAAAAATCTTATCACTTTAGCCTTAGGTCCCGATGAATTTGATGATAAAAAAGGTTTCCGCAGCCGGGATTCGAACCCGGAATTCATCATCAGAATTTACCTGGTGTGCTACTGCGGACATTTGGATATAGATTGCAGGATAAAAGTTATATATAAACGACATCTCTGATCCCGTCCTTTGCTACTTTCTGATTTCTCTTATCGGCTTTACGTTACATATCTACTAGTTTAATAAAATGTCACCATAAACCATTATTTTATATTTATATGAAATTTCTTCTACATATTTGTATATATAAGACAATACTAGTTGCCTTTGTCTGACCTTACTTTCCATCCTATTTTTTTAATTTGTATCATTTTTTTCTTTCTAATGAAGACAAAAAGACAACTAATGGTAGGAAGCAAAACACACCCTCATTTGATAGGAAAAGAAACTTGAAAACCATGTAGGAAGAAAAGAGGATGAAAAAATGGCTAATAAGAAAGTTTTTAACTCTAGTGCTTCCATAAAAATGAACGAAGAAAACCCAATGAAAATAAAAATGTCAATTGTAAAAGACGAAGAAAGTTATATTTTAAAAAAAAACAAAAAATCTCAATGCAACTGAAAAGAAGATAAGAAATAAATTACGTGTTCACAAACTAAATCGCATACCATTATCCCCCTTCAATTTCCAATACTTCTGACTCAATAAAAGGAAACAACCGAAAAAGGAAACTTAGAGTGGAAAAATTGTGTTTGATTTAAAAGACTGTATAAAAATAAGGGGAAGCTAAAAGGAAGAAACTGATGACCTAATAAAAGAGTATTAGGAAACTAAACACCATAATGAAATGAAAAGAGAAAGTGATTTATTAGGGAATACTGCACAGAAAACGGTCTAAAACATTAGAATTAGGACAGTAAAATAATCATAATGAAAATAAAGTTTGTCAAGTCTCTGCAAAATATGATAAATTTTCATAACCAATAATATTTATAACCAAATCATTCACATAAAAGTAATTTTCTTAGAATTTTTCACTAGTTCTTTGTGTAAGATCCTATTTTACTAATTTTACGACATGGTTGACTTGAGTTATGCATATCTTTTGTGTTTTTATCTTTATTTTTTAAATGATTTGGGCACCGCTTTTAACTGTTAGTAATGTGTGTGGTCTAGAAGTCATATGACACCGAAATCAAACAACCCCAAGCATCTCAATAGTTTTAAAACGACTCCAAATACGCTAATAGCTTACAAAACTACATTATTATAAAATAGGCCACTTGTTACCGTAACACTTAACATATCGGTGGTGTCGGGCGAGAGTGTAACCGAGAAAAGGGCAAATGATTAAATAAATAAAAGATAACAATATTACACCATAAGCCAATTTATTATATCATTTAGTTACATTGTTTTCAAGAACTGTCCTATATTTCTTATTCGCGTGCCTATAATGATTGTTGTTCTAATAGAGAAGTTTGCTGTTAATTTTTATGATACTTTTGGACAATGTCTTACTTGTGTCCCTCCAACTAATTAGATCATTAACTACACATATTGGGGCCTTGTCTTGCTTGTCATACAAAGTTGTGTTTGACTCTACTAATCAGGAAGTCATTACTTCAAAACTATGAAATTATTAAGAGTTGAACTATCAAATGTTAACAGATTCACTATTTTAGGGAATAAGATTTCACAATTAAAATTTGGAGGAACAAAATCAAAGAATTGGCAAATTTAAGGGACAAAAAGTGTAATTAAGCCAAAAAAGTGTTTTCAAAATAATCTATTTTTATTAAAATGCTCTTGATATATAGTAAAAATAAAAACAACATTGGAATTTATTGCAATAACATAGTTTTAAAGACATGATAGTAAAAAAGTAAACAGTTTTCATATAAACTTAAGACTATAACATAATCTTATTATTATTTTCAAAGTAAGTCAACCACAAATTTGAAAAAAAATTAATTTATTATATTTTCATAACCTCAGTGCCTCTTTAAACTTTGTAACTATGTCTTTAATCGTTTATGGACCCTTAATGCTAGTCCCATGAGCTAACTCATCTAAACTTTTTCTTTTCGACAAAAAGTAATGTATACATCCAATCTAGTAACCCCTTCCAACCGTAAAGATATTTATATAATTAGTAAACCCCTCTTTTTAAATCTTATCTTATACCTTTATGAGTTTCTTTTTATGTCATTACAATATTATGCTTTTACAATAACATTTATGATAGTTTATGTTATAATTTAATCCACTCATTTCATATGATTTACAATATTGTTCATTATTTTTGTAATCTTTTGTTTTCCAATCTAATATAATCAAATTCTATTTTTTTATTGTTGATGAACTTTTTAAAAAGCATCGTGGCAATGTTATTATCAATTTCATAACATGGCAATCTCAGTGGGTTATATTATTCTATTATATATTTTTTTCGATTAACAATGTCTTGTTTGTTCTTCATCATCTTTAAATATTTTTTATATAATATCATTATAATTAATAATCTTTCAAAACATATTGTTATCCATTTAAGTTTAACAAATTCTTATCAAGATGGTGGAGTTGATTTGTTGCCAAAAATATTTTTACTATGTATAGCAGCAAACTGTGTATCTATTAAAAAAGCTTCATAGAGCCTTGTAAATTTGATGATAAAAAAGGTTTCCGCAGCCGGGATTCGAACCCGGAATTCATCATCAAAATTTACCTGGTGTGCTATTGCGGACATTTGGATATAGATTGCTGGATAAAAGTTATATATAAACGACATCTCTGATCCCGTCCTTTGCTACTTTCTGATCTCTCTTATCGGCTTTACGTTACATATCTACTAGTTTAATAAAATGTCACCATAAACCATTATTTTTTATTTATATGAAATTTCTTCTACATATTTCATATATAAGACAATACTAGTTACCTTTCCATCCTATTTTTTTACTTCGTATTATTTTCGTTTTCCTTTCTAATGAAAATAAAAAGACAATTAATGGTAGGAAGCAAAACACACCCTCATTTGATAGGAAAAGAAACTTGAAAACCATGTAGGAAGAAAAGAGGATGAAAAAATGGCTAATAAGAAAGTTTTTAACTCTAGTGCTTGCATAAAAATGTATGTAGAAAACCCCATGAAAATAAAAATTTCAAATTTAGAAGACGAAGAAAGTTATGTTTTAATAAAAATAAAAAACCTCAATGCAACTAAATTGAAGATAAGAAATAAATTACGTGTTCATAAACTAAATCGCATACCATTAACCCCCTTCAATTTCCAATACTTCTGACTAAATAAAAGGAAACCTATAGTGGAAAAATTGCGTTTGATTTAAAAGAATGTATAAAAATAAGGGGAAGCTCAAAAGAAGAAACTGATAACCAAATAAAAGAGTATTAGCAAACTAATCACCATAAAGAAATGAAAAGAGGAAGTGATTTATTAGGGAATACTGCACAGAAAACGGTCAAAAACATTAGAATAAGGACATTAAACCAATGATAATGTAAATAAAGTTTGTCAGGTCTCCTCAAAATTTGATAAATTTTCATAACAAAAAATATTTATAACCAAATCATTCACATAAAATTAATTTACTTAGAATTTTTCACTAGTTCTTTGTGTAAGATCCTATTTTACTAATTTTACGAGATGGTTGACTTGTGCTATATATATATTGTGTTTTTATCTTTATTTTTAAATGATTTGGGCACCGCTTTTAACTGTTAGTAATGTGTGTGTTCCAGAAGTCATATGACACCGAAATCAAACAACCCCAAGCATCTCAATAGTTTCAAAACGACTTCAAATACACTAATAGCTTACATAACTACATTATTATAAAATGCACCACTTTCTACCGTAACACTTAACATATCGGTGGTGCTAGGCGAGAGTGTAATTGAGAAAAGGGTAAATGATTAAACAAATAAAAGATAACAATATTACATCATGAGCCAATTTATTATATCATTAAGTTACATGGTTTTCAAGAACTGTACTATATTTCTTATTCTCGTGCCTATAATGGTTGTTGTTCTAATAGAGAAGCTTGCTATTAATTTTTATGATACTTTTGGGAAATCTCTTACTTGTATCCTTCCAACTAATTAGATCATTAACTAAACATATTGGGGCCTTGTGTTGCTTGTAATACAAAGTTGTGTTGACTCTACTAATCAGGCAGTCATTACTTCAAAACTATGAAATTATTAAGAAATGAACTACCAAATGTTAACAGATTCACTATTTTAGGGAATAAGATATCACAATTAAAATTTGGAGGAGAAAAATCAAAGAATTGACAAATTTGAGGGATAAAAAGTCTAATTAAGCCAAAAAAGTGTTTTCAAAATAATCTATTTTTATTAAAATGCTCTTGATATATAATCAAAATCAAAACAACATTTGAATTTATTGCAATAACATAGTTTGAAAGACATGATAGTAAAAAAGTAAATAGTTTTCATATAAACTTAAGACTATAACATTATTTTTATTTATTTTCAAAGTAAGTCAACCACAAATTTGAAAAAAAAAATTTATTATATTTTCATAACCTTAGTGCCTCTTTAAACTTTGTAACTATGTCTTTAATCATTTGTGGACCCTTCATGCTAGTCCCATGAGCTAACTCATCTAAACTTTTCCTTTTCAACAAAAGGTAATGTATACATCCAATCTAGTAGCCCCTTCCATCTGTAAAGATATTTATATAATTAGTAAACCCCTCTTTTTAAATCTTATCTTATGCCTTTATGAGTTTCTTTTTATGTCATTACAATATTATGCTTTTACAGTAACATTTAAGATAGTTTATGTTATAATTTAATCCACTCATTTCATATGATTTAAAATATTGTTCATTATTTATGTAATCTTTTGTTTTCCAATCTAATATAATCAATTTCTATTTTTTTTATTGTTGATGACCTTTTTACAAAGCATCGTTTCAATGTTATTATCAATTTCATAACATGGCAATCTCAGTGGTTTATATTATTCTATTATATATTTATTTTAGTTTAACAATGTCTTGTTTGTTCTTCAATAACTTTAAATATTTTTATATAATATCATTATAATTAATAATCTTTCAAAACATATTGTTATACCATATGAAGATACAATAGAATAATATTAATATTTGAAAGTTCTATGCTAGTTTTTGTTATTCTTGATCAAAATTAATGTCATACTTATTTATTATTGAAATGTTATTTGATTAATGTTACTCTTATCCTTGCTTCATAAAGATTATCCAATTATGTTTAACAAATTCTTATCAAGATGGTGGAGTTGATTTGTTGCCAAAAATATTTTTACTATGTATAACAGCAAACTGTGTATCTATTAAAAAAAACTTCATAGAGCCCTGTAAATTTGATGATAAAAAAGGTTTTCGTAGTTGGGATTCAAACCCAGAATACATCATCAGAATTTACCTAGTGTGCTACTACGGACATTTGGATATAGATTGCTGGATAAATGTTATATATAAACGACATCTCTGATCCTGTCCTTTGCTACTTTCTGATATCTCTTAACGGCTTTACGTTACATATCTACTAGTTTAATAAAATGTCACCGTAAACCATTATTTTTTATTTACATGAAATTTCTTCTACATATTTGTATATATAAGACAATACTAGTTGCCTTTGTCTGACCTTACTTTCCATCCTATTTTTTTACTTTGTATCATTTTTGTTTTCCATTCTAATGAAGACAAAAAGACAACTAATTGTAGGAAGCAAAACACACCCTCATTTGATAGGAAAAGAAACTTGAAAACCATGTAGGAAGAAAAGAGGATGAAAAAATGGCTAATAAGAAAGTTTTTAACTATAGTGCTTCCATAAAAATGAACGAAGAAAACCCAATGAAAATAAAAATGTCAAATGTAAAAGACGAAGAAAGTTATGTTTTAAAAAAACAAAAAATCTCAATGCAACTAAAAAGAAGATAAGAAATAAATTACGTGTTCACAAACTAAATCGCATACCATTATCCCCCTTCAATTTCCAATACTTCTGACTCAATAAAAGGAAACAACCGAAAAAGGAAACTTAGAGTGGAAAAATTGCGTTTGATTTAAAAGAATGTATAAAAATAAGGGGAAGCTAAAAGGAAGAAACTGATGACCAAATAAAAGAATATTAGGAAACTAATCACCATAATCAAATGAAAAGAGAAAGTGATTTATTAGGGAATACTGCACAGAAAACGGTCTAAAACATTTGAATTAGGACAGTAAAACAATGATAATGTAAATAAAGTTTGTCAAGTCTCTTCGAAATATGATAAATTTTCATAACCAATAATATTTATAACCAAATCATTCACATAAAATTAATTTACTTAGAATTTTTCACTAGTTCTTTGTGTAAAATCCTATTTTACTAATTTTACGACATGGTTGACTTGTGCTATGCATATCTTTTCTGTTTTTATCTTTATTTTTTAAATGATTTTGGCACAGCTTTTAACTGTTAGTAATGTGTGTGTTCCAGAAGTCATATGACACCGAAAACAAACAACCCCAAGCATCTCAATAGTTTTAAAATGACTCCAAATACACTAATAGCTTACAAAACTACATTATTATAAAATGCGCCACTTGCTACCGTAACACTTAACATATCGGTGGTGCCAGGCGATAGTGTAATTGAAAAAATGGTAAATGATTAAACAAATAAAAGATAACAATATTACATCATGAGCCAATTTATTATATCATTAAGTTACATGGTTTTCAAGAACAGTACTATATTTCTTATTCTCGTGCCTATAATGGTTGTTGTTCTAATAGAGAAGCTTGCTGTTAATTTTTATGATACTTTTGGTCAATCTCTTACTTGTGTCCCTCCAACTAATTAGATCATTAACTAAACATATTGGGGCCTTGTCTTGCTTGTCATACACAGTTGTGTTTGACTCTACTAATCAGGCAGTCATTACTTCAAAACTATGAAATTATTAAGAGTTGAACTACCAAATGTTAACAGATTCACTATTTTAGGGAACAAGATTTCACAATTGAAATTTGGAGGAGAAAAATCAAAGAATTGACAAATTTGAGGGCTAAAAAGTCTAATTAAGCCAAAAACGTGTTTTCAAAATAATCTATTTTTATTAAAATGCTCTTGATATATAATCAAAATCAAAACAACATTTGAATTTATTGTAATAACATAGTTTGAAAGACATAATAGTAAAAAAGTAAACAGTTTTCATATAAACTTAAGACTATAACATAATCTTTTTATTATTTTCAAAGTAAGTCAACCACAAATTTGAAAAAAAATAATTTATTATATTTTCATAACCTCGGTGCCTCTTTAAACTTTGTAACTATGTCTTTAATCGTTTGTGGACCCTTGATGCTGGTCCCATGAGCTAACTCATCTAAACTTTTCCATTTCAACAAAAAGTAATGTATACATCCAATCTAGTAAACTTTTCTATCCGAAAAGATATTTATATAATCAGTAAACCCCTTTTTTTAAATCTTATCTTATACCTTTATGAGTTTCTTTTTATGTCATTACAATATTATGCTTTTACAGTATCATTTAAGATAGTTTATGTTATAATTTAATCCACTCATTTCATATGATTTACAATATTGTTCATTATTTTTGTAATCTTTTGTTTTCCAATCTAATATAATCAATTTCTATTTTTTGTTGTTATGAACTTTTTAAGAAGCATCGTTTCAATGTTATTATCAATTTCATCCCATGGCAATCTCAGTGGTTTATATTATTCTATTATATATTTATTTTAGTTTAACAATGTCTTGTTTGTTCTTCATCATCGTTAAATTCTTTTTCTATAATATCATTATAATTAATAATCTTTTAAAACATATTGTTATACCATATAAAGATACAATAGAATCATATAAATATTTGAAAGATCTATGCTAGTTTTTGTTATTCTTGCTCAAAATTAATGTGATATTCATTTATTATTGAAATGATATTTGATTAATGTTACTCTTATCCTTGCTTCATAAACATTATCCAATTAAGTTTAACAAATTCTTATCAAGATGGTGGATTTGATTTGTTGCCGAAAATATTTTTACTATGTATAGATGCAAACTGTATATCTATTAAAAAAAACTTCATAGAGCCCTGTAAATTTGATGATAAAAAAGGTTTCCACAAACGGGATTCGAACCCGGAATTCATCATCAGAATTTCCCTGGTGTGCTACGGCGGACATTTGGATATCAATTGCTGGATAAATGTTATAAATAAACGACATCTCTGATCCCGTCCTTTGCTACTTTCTGATCTCTCTTATCGGCTTTACGTTACATATCTACTAGTTTAATAAAATGTCACCATAAAGCATTATTTTTTATTTACTTGAAATTTCTTCTACATATTTGTATATATAAGACAATACTAGTTTCCTTTGTCTGACCTTACTTTCCATCCTATTTTTTACTTTGTATCATTTTCGTTTTCCTTTCTAATGAAGACAAAAAGACAACTAATGGTAGGTAGCAAAACACACCCTCATTTGATAGGAAAAGAAACTTGAAAACCATGTAGGAAGAAAAGAGGATGAGAAAATGGCTAATAAGAAAGTTTTTAACTCTAGTGCTTCCATAAAAATGAACGAAGAAAACCCAATGAAAATAAATATTTCAAATGTAGAAGACGAAGAAAGTTATGTTTTAAAATATAATAAAAAATCTCAAAGCAACTAAAAAGAAGATAAGAAATAAATTACGTGTTCACAAACTAAATCGCATACCGTTATCCCCCTTCAATTTCCAATACTTCTGACTCAATAAAAGGAAACAACCGAAAAAGGAAACTTAGAGTGGAAAAATTATGTTTGACATAAAAGACTGTATAAAAATAAAGGGAAGCTAAAAGGAAGAAACTAATGACCTAATAAAAGAGTATTAGGAAACTAATCACCATAATGAAATGAAAAGAGAAAGTGATTTATTAGGGAATACTACACAGAAAACGGTCTAAAACATTAGAATTAGGACAGTAAAACAATGATAATGAAAATAAAGTTTGTCAAGTCTCTGTAAAATATGATAAATTTTCATAACCAATAATATTTATAACCAAATCATTCACATAAAATTAATTTACTTAGAATTTTTCACTAGATCTTTGTGTAAGATCCTATTTTACTAATTTTACGACATGGTTGAGTTGAGTTATGCATATCTTTTATGTTTTTATCTTTATTTTCTAAATGATTTGGGCACCGCTTTTAACTGTTAGTAATGTGTGTGGTCTAGAAGTCATATGACACTGAAATCAAACAACCCCAAGCATCTCAATAGTTTCAAAACGACTCCAAATACGCTAATAGCTTACAAAACTACATTATTGTAAAATAGGCCACTTGCTACCGTAACACTTAACATATCGGGTGTCGGGCGAGAGTGTAACCGAGAAAAGGGCAAATGATTAAACAAATAAAAGATAACAATATTACACCATGAGCCAATTTATTATATCATTCAGTTACATTGTTTTCAAGAACTGTCCTATATTTCTTATTCTCGTGCCTATAATGATTGTTGTTCTAATAGAGAAGTTTGCTGTTAATTTTTATGATACTTTTGGGTAATCTCTTACTTGTGTCCCTCCAACTAATTAGATCATTAACTAAACATATTTGGGCCTTGTCTTGCTTGTCATACAAAGTTGTGTTTGACTCTTCTAATAAGGCAGTCATTACTTCAAAACTATGAAATTATTAAGAGTTGAACTATCAAATGTTAACAGATTCACTATTTTAGGGAATAAGATTTTACAATTAAAATTTGGAGGAAAAAAATCAAAGAATTGGAAAATTTAAGGGACAAAAAGTGTAATTAAGCCAAAAAAGTGTTTTCAAAATAATCTATTTTTATTAAAATGCTCTTGATATATAGTAAAAATAAAAACAACATTTGAATTTATTGCAATAACATAGTTTTAAAGACATGATAGTAAAAAAGTAAATAGTTTTCATATAAACTTAAGACTATAACATAATCTTTTTATTATTTTCAAAGTAAGTGACCCACAAATTTGAAAAAAAAATAATTTATTATATTTTCATAACCTCAGTGCCTCTTTAAACTTTGTAACTATGTCTTTAATCGTTTGTGGACCCTTGATGCTAGTCCCATGAGCTAACTCATCTAAACTTTTCCTTTTCGACAAAAAGTAATGTATACATCCAATCTAGTAACCCCTTCCATCCGAAAAGATATTTATATAATCAGTAAACCCGTCTTTTTAAATTTTATCTTATACCTTTATGAGTTTCTTTTTATGTCATTACAATATTATGCTTTTACAGTAACATTTAAGATAGTTTATGTTATAATTTAATCCACTCATTTCATATGATTTACAATATTGTTCTTATTTTTGTAATCTTTTGTTTGCCAATCTTATATAATCAATTTCTATTTTTTTATTGTTGATGAACTTTTTAAAAAGCATCGTTTCAATGTTATTATCAATTTCATAACATGGCAATCTCAGTGCTTTATATTAGTCTATTATATATTTATTTTAGTGTAACAATGTCTTGTTTGTTCTTCATCATCTTTAAATATTTTTTATATAATATCATTATAATTAATAATCTTTCAAAACATATTGTTATACCATATAAAGATACAATAGAAACATATAAATATTTGAAAGTTCTATGCTAGTTTTTGTTATTCTTAATCAAAATTAATGTGATATTCATTTATTATTGAAATGTTATTTGATTAATGTTACTCTTATCCTTGCTTCATAAAGTTATGTTTTAAAAAATAACAAAAAATCTCAATGCAAATGAAAAGAAGATAAGAAATAAATTACGTGTTCACAAACTAAATCGCATACCGTTTTCCCCCTTCAATTTCCAATACTTCTGACTCAATAAAAGGAAACAACCGAAAAAGGAAACTTAGAGTGGAAAAATTGTGTTTGATTTAAAAGAATGTATAAAAATAAAGGGAAGCTAAAAGGAAGAAACTGATGACCTAATAAAAGAGTATTAGGAAACTAATCACCATAATGAAATGAAAAGAGAAAGTGATTGATTAGGGAATACTGCATAGAAAACGGTCTAAAACATTAGAATTAGGACAGTAAAACAATGATAATGAAAATAAAGTTTGTCAAGTCTCTTCAAAATATGATAAATTTTTATAACCAATAATATTTATAACCAAATCATTCACATAAAATTAATTTACTTAGAACTTTTCACTAGTTCTTTGTGTAAGATCCTATTTTACTAATTTTGCGACATGGTTGACTTGTGCTATGCATATCTTTTGTGTTTTTATCTTCTTTAAATGATTTTGGCATGACTTTTAACTGTTAGTCATGTGTGTGGTCCAGAAGTCATATGACACCGAAATCAAACAACCCCAAGCATCTCAATAGTGTCAAAACGACTCCAAATACGCTAATAGCTTACAAAACTACATTATTATAAAATGGGCCACTTGCTACCGTAACACTTAACATATCGGTGGTGTCGGGCGAGAGTGTAACCGAGAAAAGGGAAAATGATTAAACAAACAAAAGATAATAACATTACATCATGAGCCAATTTATTACATCATTAAGTTACATTGTTTTCAAGATATGTACTATATTTCTTACTCTCGTGCCTATAATGGTTGTTGTTTTAATAGAGAAGCTTGCTTTTAATTTTTATGATACTTTTGGGTAATCTCTTACTTGTGTCCCTCCAACTCATTAGATCATTAACTGAACATATTGGGGCCTTGTCTTGCTTGTCAAACAAAGTTGTGGTTGACTCTACTAATCAGGCAGTCATTACTTTAAAACTATGAAATTATTAAGAGTTGAACTACCAAATGTTAACAGATTCACTATTTTAGGGAATAAGATTTCACAATTAAAATTTGGAGGAACAAAATCAAAGAATTGGCAAATTTGAGGGACAAAAAGTTTAATTAAGCCAAAAAAGTGTTTTCAAAATAATCTATTTTTATTAAAATGCTCTTGATATATAGTAAAAATAAAAACGACATTTGAATGTATTGCAATAACATAGTTTTAAAGACATGATAGTAAAAAAGTAAATAGTTTTCATATAAACTTAAGACTATAACATAATCTTTTTATTATTTTCAAAGTAAGTGACCCACAAATTTGAAAAAAAAATAATTTATTATATTTTCATAACCTCAGTGCCTCTTTAAACTTTGTAACTATGTCTTTAATCGTTTGTGGACCCTTGATGCTAGTCCCATGAGCTAACTCATCTAAACTTTTCCTTTTCGACAAAAAGTAATGTATACATCCAATCTAGTAACCCCTTCCATCCGAAAAGATATTTATATAATCAGTAAACCCCTCTTTTTAAATCTTATCTTATACCTTTATGAGTTTCTTTTTATGTCATTACAATATTATGCTTTTACAGTAACATTTAAGATAGTTTATGTTATAATTTAATCCACTCATTTCATATGATTTACAATATTGTTCTTATTTTTGAAATCTTTTGTTTGCCAATCTAATATAATCAATTTCTATTTTTTTATTGTTGATGAACTTTTTAAAAAGCATCATTTCAATGTTATTATCAATTTCATAACATGGCAATCTCAGTGGTTTATATTATTCTATTATATATTTATTTTAGTGTAACAATGTCTTGTTTGTTCTTCATCATCTTTAAATATTTTTTATATAATATCATTATAATTAATAATCTTTCAAAACATATTGTTATACCATATAAAGATACAATAGAAACATATAAATATTTGAAAGTTCTATGCTAGTTTTTGTTATTCTTAATCAAAATTAATGTGATATTCATTTATTATTGAAATGTTATTTGATTAATGTTACTCTTATCCTTGCTTCATAAAGTTATGTTTTAAAAAATAACAAAAAATCTCAATGCAAATGAAAAGAAGATAAGAAATAAATTACGTGTTCATAAACTAAATCGCATACCGTTATCCCCCTTCAATTTCCAATACTTCTGACTCAATAAAAGGAAACAACCAAAAAAGGAAACTTAGAGTGGAAAAATTGTGTTTGATTTAAAAGACTATATAAAAATAAAGGGAAGCTAAAAGGAAGAAACTGGTGACCTAATAAAAGAGTATTAGGAAACTAATCACCATAATGAAATGAAAAGAGAAAGTAATTGATTAGGGAATACTGCACAGAAAACGGTCTAAAACATTAGAATTAGGACAGTAAAACAATGATAATGAAAATAAAGTTTGTCAAGTCTCTTCAAAATATGATAAATTTTTATAACCAATAATATTAATAACCAAATCATTCACATAAAATTAATTTACTTAGAACTTTTCACTAGTTCTTTGTGTAAGATCCTATTTTACTAATTTTACGACATGGTTGACTTGTGCTATGCGTATCTTTTGTGTTTTTATCTTCTTTAAATGATTTTGGCATAACTTTTAACTGTTAGTCATGTGTGTGGTCCAGAAGTCATATGACACTGAAATCAAACAACCCCAAGCATCTCAATAGTGTCAAAACGACTCCAAATACGCTAATAGCTTACAAAACTACATTATTATAAAATGGGCCACTTGCTACCGTAACACTTTACATATCGGTGGTGTCGGGCGAGAGTGTAACCGAGAAAAGGGAAAATGATTAAACAAATAAAAGATAACAATATTACATCATGAGCCAATTTATTACATCATTAAGTTACATTGTTTTCAAGATATGTACTATATTTCTTACTCTCGTGCCTATAATGGTTGTTGTTCTAATAGAGAAGCTTGCTGTTAATTTTTATGATACTTTTGGGTAATCTCTTACTTGTGTCCCTCCAACTAATTAGATCATTAACTGAACATATTGGGGCCTTGTCTTGCTTGTCATACAAAGTTGTGGTTGACTCTACTAATCAGGCAGTCATTACTTCAAAACTATGAAATTATTAAGAGTTGAACTACCAAATATTAACAGATTCACTATTTTAGGGAATAAGATTTCACAATTAAAATTTGGTGGAACAAAATCAAAGAATTGGCAAATTTGAGGGACAAAAAGTTTAATTAAGCCAAAAAAGTGTTTTCAAAATGATCTATTTTTATTAAAATGCTCTTGATATATAGTAAAAATAAAAACAACATTTGAATTTATTGCAATAACATAGTTTTAAAGACATAATAGTAAAAAAGTAAACAGTTTTCATCTAAACTTAAGACTATAACATAATCTTTTTATTATTTTCAAAATAAGTCAAACACAAATTTGAAAAACAATTAATTTATTATATTTTTGTAACCTCAGTGCCTCGTTAAACTTTGTAACTATATCTTTAATCATTTGTTGACCCTTGATGCTGGTCCTATGAGCTAACTCATCTAAACTTTTCCTTTTCGACAAAAAGTAATGTATACATCCAATCTAGTAACCCCTTCCATCCGAAAAGATATTTATATAATCAGTAAACCCCTCTTTTTAAATCTTATCTTATACCTTTATGAGTTTCTTTTTATGTCATTACAATATTATGCTTTTACAATAACATTTCAGATAGTTTATGTTATAATTTAATCCACTCATTTCATATGATTTACAATATTGTTCTTATTTTTGTAATCTTTTGTTTGCCAATCTAATATAATCAATTTCTATTTTTTTATTGTTGATGAACTTTTTAAAAAGCATCGTTTCAATGTTATTACCAATTTCATAACATGGAAATCTCAGTGGTTTATATTATTCTATTATATATTTATTTTAGTTTAACAATGTCTTGTTTGTTCTTCATCATCTTTAAATATTTTTTATATAATATCATTATAATTAATAATCTTTCAAAACATATTGTTATACCATATAAACATACAATAGAATCATATAAATATTTGAAAGTTCTATGCTAGTTTTTGTTATTCTTGATCAAAATTAATGTCATACTTATTTGATATTGAAATGTTATTTGATTAATGTTACTCTTATCCTTGCTTCATAAAGATTATCCAATTAAATTTAACAAATTCTTATCAAGATGGTGGAGTTGATTTGTTGCCGAAAATATTTTTACTATGTATAACAGCAAACTGTGTATCTATTAAAAAAAACTTCGTAGAGCCCTGTAAATTTGATGATAAAAAAGGTTTCCGTAGTTGGGATTCAAACCCAGAATACATCATTAGAATTTACCTAGTGTGCTACTACGAACATTTGGATATAGATTGCTGGATAAATGTTATATATAAACGACATCTCTGATCCTGTCCTTTGCTACTTTCTGATATCTCTTATCGGCTTTACGTTACATATCTACTAGTTTAATAAAATGTCACCGTAAACCATTATTTTTTATTTACATGAAATTTCTTCTACATATTTGTATATATAAGACAATACTAGTTGCCTTTGTCTGACCTTACTTTCCATCCTATTTTTTTACTTTGTATCATTTTTGTTTTCCTTTCTAATGAAGACAAAAACACAACTAATGGTAGGAAGAAAAACACACCCTCATTTGATAGGAAAAGAAACTTGAAAACCATGTAGGAAGAAAAGAGGATGAGAAAATGGCTAATAAGAAAGTTTTTTAACTCTAGTGCTTCCATAAAAATGAACGAAGAAAACCCAATGAAAATAAAAATTTTAAATGTAGAAGACGAAGAAAGTTATGTTTTAAAAAATAACAAAAAATCTCAATGCAACTGAAAAGAAGATAAGAAATAAATTACGTGTTCACAAACTAAATCGCATACCGTTATCCCCTTCAATTTCTAATACTTCTGACTCAATAAAAGGAAACAACCGAAAAAGGAAACTTAGAGTGGAAAAATTGTGTTTGATTTAAAAGACTGTATAAAAATAAAGGGAAGCTAAAAGGAAGAAACTGATGACCTAATAAAAGAGTATTAGGAAACTAATCACCATAATGAAATGAAAAGAGAAAGTGATTGATTAGGAAATACTACACAAAAAAGGGTCTAAAACATTAGAATTAGGATAGTAAAACAATGATAATGAAAATAAAGTTTGTCAAGTCTCTTCAAAATATGATAAATTTTTATAACCAATAATATTTATAACCAAATCATTCACATAAAATTAATTTACTTAGAACTTTTCACTAGTTCTTTGTGTAAGATCCTATTTTACTAATTTTACGACATGGTTGACTTGTGCTATGCATATCTTTTGTGTTTTTATCTTATTTAAATGATTTTGGCCTAGCTTTTAACTGTTAGTCATGTGTGTGGTCCAGAAGTCATATGACACCGAAATCAAACAACCCCAAGCATCTCAATAGTGTCAAAACGACTCCAAATACGCTAATAGCTTACAAAACTACATTATTATAAAATGGGCCACTTGCTACCGTAACACTTAACATATAGGTGGTGTCGGGCGAGAGTGTAACCGAGAAAAGGGAAAATGATTAAACAAATAAAAGATAACAATATTACATCATGAGCCAATTTATTACATCATTAAGCTACATTGTTTTCAAGATATGTACTATATTTCTTACTCTCGTGCCTATAATGGTTGTTGTTCTAATAGAGAAGCTTGCTATTAATTTTTATGATACTTTTGGGCAATCTCTTACTTGTGTCCCTCCAACTAATTAGATCATTAACTGAACATATTGGGGCCTTGTCTTGCTTGTCATACAAAGTTGTGGTTGACTCTACTAATCAGGCAGTCATAATTATTAAGAGTTGAACTACCAAATGTTAACAGATTCACTATTTTAGGGAATAAGATTTCACAATTAAAATTTGGAGGAACAAAATCAAAGAATTGGCAAATTTGAGGGACAAAAAGTTTAATTAAGCCAAAAAAGTGTTTTCAAAATAATCTATTTTTATTAAAATGCTCTTGATATATAGTAAAAATAAAAACAACATTTGAATTTATTGCAATAACATAGTTTTAAAGACATGATAGTAAAAAAGTAAACAGTTTTCATCTAAACTTAAGACTATAATATAATCTTTTTATTATTTTCAAAATAAGTCAAACACAAATTTGAAAAACAATTAATTTATTATATTTTCATAACCTCAGTGCCTCTTTAAACTTTGTAACTATATCTTTAATCGTTTGTTGACCCTTGATGCTGGTCCCATGAGCTAACTCATCTAAACTTTTCTTTTTCGACAAAAAGTAATGTATACATCCAATCTAGTAACCTCTTCCATCCGAAAAGATATTTATATAATCAGTAAACCCCTCTTTTTAAATCTTATCTTATACCTTTATGAGTTTCTTTTTATGTCATTACAATATTATGCTTTTACAGTAACATTTAAGATAGTTTATGTTATAATTTAATCCACTCATTTCATATGATTTACAATATTATTCATTATTTTTGTAATCTTTTGTTTGCCAATCTAATATAATCAATTTCTATTTTTTTATTGTTGATGAACTTTTTAAAAAGCATCGTTTCAATGTTATTATCAATTTCATAACATGGAAATCTCAGTGGTTTATATTATTCTATTATATATTTATTTTAGTTTAACAATGTCTTGTTTGTTCTTCATCATCTTTAAATATTTTTTATATAATATCATTACAATTAATAATCTTTCAAAACATATTGTTATACCATATAAAGATACAATAGAATCATATAAATATTTGAAAGTTCTATGCTGGTTTTTGTTATTCTTGATCGAAATTAATGTCATATTTATTTATTATTGAAATGTTATTTGATTAATGTCACTCTTATCCTTGCTTCATAAAGATTATCCAATTAAGTTTAACAAATTCTTATCAAGATGGTGGAGTTGATTTGTTGCCGAAAATATTTTTACTATGTATAGCAGCAAACTGTGTATCTATTAAAAAAACTTCGTAGAGCCCTGTAAATTTGATGATAAAAAGGGTTTCCGCAGGTGGGATTCAAACCCGGAATTCATCATCAGAATTTACCTGGTGTGCTACTGCGGACATTTGGGTATAGATTGCTGGATAAATGTTATATATAAATGACATCTCTGATCCCGTCCTTTGCTACTTTCTGATCTCTCTTATCAGCTTTACGTTACATATCTACTAGTTTAATAAAATGTCACCATAAACCATTATTTTTTATTTACATGAAATTTCTTCTACATATTTGTATATATAAGACAATACTAGTTGCCTTTGTCTGACCTTACTTTCGATCCTATTTTTTTACTTTGTATCATTTTCGTTTTCCTTTCTAATGAAGACAAAAAGACAACTAATGGTAGGAAGCAAAACACACCCTCATTTGATAGGAAAAGAAACTTGAAAACCATGTAGGAAGAAAAGAGGATGAGAAAATGGCTAATAAGAAAGTTTTTAACTCTAGTGCTTCCATAAAAATGAATGAAGAAAGCCCAATGAAAATAAAAATTTTAAATGTAGAAGATGAAGAAAGTTATGTTTTAAACAAAACAAAAAATCTCAATGCAATTGAAAAGAAGATAAGAAATAAATTACGTGTTCACAAACTAAATCGCATACCGTTATCCCCCTTCAATTTCCAATACTTCTGACTCAATAAAAGCAAACAACCGAAAAAGGAAACTTAGAGTGGAAAAATTGTGTTTGATTTAAAAGACTATATAAAAATAAGGGGAAGCTAAAAGGAAGAAACTGATGACCTAATAAAAGAGTATTAGGAAACTAATCACCATAATGAAATGAAAAAAGAAAGTGATTTATTAGGGAATACAACACAGAAAACGATCTAAAACATTAGAATTAGCACAATACAACAATGATAATGTAAATAAAGTTTGTCAAGTCTCTTCAAAATATGATAAATTTTCATAACCAATAATATTTATAACCAAATTATTCACATAAAATTAATTTACGTAGAATTTTTCACTAGTTCTTTGTGTAAGATCCCATTTTACTAATTTTATGACATGGTTGACTTATGCTATGCATATCTTTTGTGTTTTTATCTTTATTTTTAAATGATTTGGGCACCCTTTTAACTGTTAGTAATGTGTGTGGTCCTGAAGTCATACGACACCAAAATTAAACAACCCCAAGCATCTCAATAGTTTCAAAACGACTCCAAATGAGCTAATAGTTTACAAAAATACATTATTATAAAATGGGCCACTTGATACCATAACACCTAACATATCGGTAGTGTCGGGCGAGAGTGTGACCAAGAGAAGGACAAATGATTAAACAAATAAAAGATAACAATATTATATCATGAGTCGTTTCATTATATCATGAAGTTACCTGGTTTTCAAGAACTGTACTATATTTCTTATTCTCGTGCCTATAATGGTTGTTGTTCTAATAAAGAAGCTTGTTGTTAATTATTATCATACTTTTGGGCAATCTCTTACTTGTGTCAGTCCAACTAATTAGATCATTAACTAAACATCTTGGGGCTTTTTCTTACTTGTCATACAAAGTTGAGCTTGACTATACTAATCAGGCAACCATTACTTCAAAACTATGAAATTATTAAGATTTGAACTACCAAATGTTAAGATTAACTAGTTTAGGGAATAAGATTTCACAATTAAAATTTGGAGGAACAAAATCAAAGAATTGGCAAAATTGAGGACAAAATGTTTAATTAAGCAAAAAAAGTGTTTTCAAAATAAGCTAATTTTATTAAAATGCTCTTGATATATTGTAAAAATCAAAACAACATTTGAATTTATTACAATAACATAGTTTTAAAGACATGATAGTAAAAAAGTAAACAGTTTTCATCTAAACATAAGACTATAACACAATATTTTTTATAATTTTCAAAGTAAGTCAAACACAAATTTGAAAAAAAATTAATTTATTATATTTTCGTAACCTCAGTTCTTCTTTAAACTTTGTAAGTATATCTTTAATCGTTTGTTAACCCTTGATGCTTGTCCCATGAGCTAACTCATCTAAACTTTTCCTTTTCAACAAAAAGTAATGTATACATCCAATCCAGTAACCCCTTCCATCCGAAAAGATGTTTATATAATAAGTAAACGCCTCTTTTTAAATCTTATTTTATACCTTTATGAGTTTCTTTTTATGTCATTACAATATTATGCTTTTACAATAACATTTAAGATAATTTATCTTATAATTTAGTCCACTCATTTCATATCATTTACAATATTATTCATTATTTTTGTAATCTTATGTTTGCCAATTTAATATGATCAATTTCTATTTTTTAATGTTAATGAACTTTTTAAAAAGCATCGTTTCAATGTTATTATCAATTTCAAAACATGGCAATGTCAGTGGTTTATATCATTCTATTATATATTTATTTTAGTTTAACAATGTCTTGTTTGTTCTTCATCGTCTTTAAATATTTTTTATATGATATCATTATAATTAGTAATCTTTCAAAACATATTGTTGTACCATATAAAGATACAACATAATCATATAACTATTCTTCTACATATTTGTATATATAAGACAATACTAGTTACATTTGTTTGACCTTACTATCCATCATATTTTTTCCTTCGTATCATTTTTGTTTTCTTTCTTATGAAAACAAAAAGACAATTAATGGTAGGAAGCAAAACACACCTTCCTTTGATAGGAAAAGAAACTTGAAAACCATGTAGCAAGAAAGGAGGATGAAAAATGGCAAATAAGAAAGTTTTTAACTCTAGTGCTTCCATAAAAATTAACGAAGAAAACCCAATGAAAATAAAAATTTCAAACGTAGAACATGAAGAAAGTTATGTTTTAAACAAAACAAAAATTCTCAATGCAAGGGAAAATAAGATAAGAAATAAATTACGTGTTCACAAACAAAATCGCATACCACTACCCCCCTTAAATTTCCAATACTTCTGACTCAATAAAAGGAAACAACCGAAAAAGGAAACTTAGAGTGAAAAAATTACGTTTGATTTAAAAGAATGTATAAAAATAAGGGGAAGCTGAAAAGAAGAAACTGATGACCAAATAAAAGAGTATTTGGAAACTAATCACCATAATGAATTAAAAAGAGAGAGAAAGTGATTTGTTAGGGAATACTACACAGAAAATGGTCTGAAACATAAGAATTAGGACAGTAAAACAATGATAATGTAAATAAAGTTTGTCAAGTCTCCTCAAAATATTATAAATTTTCATAACCAATAATATTTATAACCCAATCATTCACATAAAATTAATTTACTTAGAATTTTTCACTAGTTCTTTGTGTAAGATCCCATTTTACTAATTTTATGACATGGTTGACTTGTGCTATACATATCTTTTGTGTTTTTATCTTTATTTTTAAATGATTTGGGCACCGCTTTTAACTGTTAGTAATGTGTGTGGTCCAGAAGTCATATGACATGAAAATTAAACAACCCCAAGCATCTCAATAGTTTCAAAATGACTCCAAATGAGCTAATAGTTTACAAAAATACATTATTATAAAATGGGCCACTTGCTACCGTAACACCTAACATATCGGTGGTACCGGGCGAGAGTGTAACCGAGAAAAGGACAAATGATTAAACAAATAAAATATAACAATATTATACCATGAGCCGTTTCATTATATCATGAAGTTACCTGGTTTTCAACAACTGTACTATATTTCCTATTCTCGTGCCTATAATGGTTGTTGTTCTAATAAAGAAGCTTGCTGTTAATTATTATGATACTTTTGGGCAATCTCTTACTTGTGTCAGTCCAACTAATTAGATCATTAACTAAACATCTTGGGGCTTTGTCTTGCTTGTCATATAAAGTTGTGCTTGACTCTACTAATCAAGCAGCCATTACTTCAAAACTATGAAATTATTAAGAGTTGAACGACCAAATTTTAAGATTAACTAGTTTAGGGAATAAGATTTCACAATTATAATTTGGAGGAACAAAATTAAAGAATTGGAAAAATTGAGGGACAAAAAGTATAGTTATGCTAAAAATATGTTTTCAAAATAATCTATAGTGAAAATCAAAACAACATTTGAATTTATATAATTAGTAACTGCTTCCATTCGAAAAGATATTTATATAATTAGTAAACCCCTCATTTTAAATCTTATCTTATACCTTTATGAGTTTCTTTTTATGTCATTACAAAATTATGCTTTTACAATAACATTTAAGATAATTTATGTTATAATTTAATCCACTCATTTCATATCATTTACAATATTGTCCATTATTTTTGTAATCTTTTGTAATCAATTTCTATTTTTTTAATGTTGATGAACTTTTTAAAAAGCATCGTTTCAATGTTATTATCAATTTCATAACATGGCAATCTCAGTTGTTTATATTATCTATTATATATTATTTTAGTTTAATAATGTCTTGTTTGTTCTTCATCTTCTCTAAATATTTTTATATAATATCATTATAATTAATAATCTTTCAAAATATATTGTTATACCATAGAAACATACAATAGAATCATATAAATATTTGAAAGTTGTATGCTAGTTTTGTTATTCTTGATCAAAATTAATGTCATATTTATTTATTATTGAAATCTTATTGATTAATGTTACTCTTATCCTTGCTTCAAAAAGATTATCCAATTAAGTTTAACAAATTCTTTTCAAGATGGTGGAGTCGATTTGTTGCCGAAAATATTTTTACTATGTATAGCAGCAACCCGGAATTCATCATCAGAATTTACCTGGTATGCTACTACTGACATTTAGAAATGGATTGCTGGTTAAATGTTATATAAACTACAACTCTAATCCCGTCCTTTGCTACTTTCTGATTTCTCTTATCAGCTTTACGTTACATATGTACTAAATTAATAAAATTTCACCATAAACCGTTATTTTTTATTCACATGAAATTTCTTCTACATAGTTATATATATAAGATAATACTAGTTACCTTTGTCTGACCTTACTTTCCATCCTATTTTTTTCCTTCGTATCATTTTCGTTTTCTTTCTTATGAAAACAAAAAGACAATTAATGGTAGGAAGCAAAACACACCCTCCTTTGATAGGAAAAGAAATTTCAAATTCATATCGAAAGAAAAGAGGATGAAAAACTTGGCTAATAAGAAAGTTTCTAATTCTAGTGCTTCCATAAAATTGAACAAAGAAAACCCATTAACCATGAAAATAAAAATTTCAAATGCAGAAGACGAAGAAAGTTATGTTTTTAAAAAAACAAACAAATCTTAATGCAACTGAAAATAAGATAAGAAATATATTACATGTTCACAACCTAAATCGCATACCATTACCCCCCCCCCCCCCCTTCAATTTCCAATGCTTCCGACTCAATGAAAGGGAACAACCCAAAAGGAAACTTAGAGTGAAAAAATTATGTTTGATTTATAAGAATGTATAAAAATAAAGGGAAGCTGAAAAGAAGAAGATGACCAAATAAAAGAGTATTAGGAAACTAATCACCATAATGAAATGAAAAGAGAGAGAAAGTGATTTATTAGGGAATACTATACAGAAAAAGGTCTGAAACATAAGAATTAGGACAGTATAACAATGATAATGTAAATAAAGTTTGTCAAGTCTCCTTAAAATTGAATAAATTTTTATAACCAATAATATTTATAACCAAATCATTCACATAAAATTAATTTACTTAGAATTTTTCACTAGTTCTTTATATAAGATCCCATTTTACTAATTTTGCCAGATTGTTGACTTGGACTATGCATATCTTTTATGTTTTTATCTTTTTTTTAAATGATTTGGACACCGCTTTTAACTGTTAGTGATGTGTGTGGTCCAGAATCATACGACACCACAATCAAAAAACCCCAAACATCTTAATATTTTCAAAACGACTCTAATTGCGCTAATAGCTTACAAAAATACATTATTATAAAATGGGCCACTTGCTACCATAACACCTAACATATCGGTGGTGCCGGGCAAAAGTGTAACCGAGAAAAGGGAAAATGATTAAACAAATAAAAGATAACAATATTACATCATGAACCATTTTATTATATCATTAAGTTACCTGTTTTTCAAGAACTGTACTATATTTCTTATTCTCGTGCCTATAATGGTTGTTGTTCTAATAAAGAAGTTTGCTGTTAATTTTTTTGATACTTTTGGGCAATCTCTTCAAAATATACTTGTGTCCCTCCGACTAATTAGATCATTAACTAAACAGCTAGGGGCTTTCTCTTACTTGTCATACAATGTTGTGCTTGACTCTACTAATCAGGCAGCCATTACTTCAAAACTATGAAATTATTAAGAGTTGAACAATCAAATGTTAACAGATTAACCAGTTTAGGTACCAAGATTTCACAATTAAAATTTGGAGGATCAAAATCAAAGAATTGGAAAAATTGAGGGACAAAAAGTGTAATTAGACCAAAAAAGTGTTTTCAAAATAATCTATTTTTATTAAAATGCTCTTCATCTCTTTTAAGTTCTTTCCTAAATTCATCCCCCAACTTTTATGGGGTCGGGTCAGGAAGATTTAAACTTGCCCCTCACCCACCGAATGTCATTTCTAGATGGAAACTTTAAGTAAGTCAATTGATCTAATATGTATGTTTAAGACTTATTTTATGTGAGAATGTCGGGAATAAATCTGAACCGTTAGATTTTATCATCAATGGTCGAGATTAAATATATTGATTGTATGATTTTTTAAAAAAAGTCATGTGAATTTTTAAATGATCATGTGACTTTTAAAAACTTTTAACTATCATTATCCATATATAATTGTATGGTCTAGATTTGTCTCTCTCACTCTCACTTAAGATATGATTTCTCCTAAGATATATATATAGAGGATGAATCCTTTAGATATGTTCAAGGAGTTTAATTGTTGCGGATCTATAAAAAATTCGTTAAAATAAATAAAAATTTGAGTGATCGCTGCGTGTTTAAAATTACTGTATAGCTATAACTGAAATAATACCATTTAATTTTTATATATAAAACAATTGTTGGGATAATCATAATAATAAGAGTTGGGTAAACTTTAATTCAGGTTGATAGTAGGTGAAAGCACATCATGGTTCATAATCATGAGAGCCAAATTTGCTGACCCAACTTGAGACGTGTCTTCAGAAAAATTGATAAGCTTGTCTATTCTAATTAATAATCAAATGCATAGTTTCCATATTCAATGCTGGCTCCATACTAAATCCAAACATGGAGGTTTCGAAGCTGTTTTCATGGGAACCCAATCCTGAAAGCCCGATATTCTAATATTCTCACCACATCCATTTTATTTCCCTAAATCGTGAGATCACAATCACAAAATAAGGCTTTCTTCGTCATAAATTATAGCAACTTGGAGAAAATCTTATTCATAGAAATCCATTAAGGTCAAAATTACATTACGAGTCTTGGGATTAAAAAATTCGAATAGAAAATTATGTTATAGATAAATTGGAAGTTTCAATAGAGATGCACTAATGATACTTTAACAAAAGTTTTATATTTGTAATCTTTTTGAGCATGGTCCATATTTTTTTTTATACAGGTATAATTTAAGATATTAGCTGTCAATTACCCTGTATATAAATTATTTGAATCTCTAACAACATTTTAATTTTATTATTTGATCCACTTTTATTATTGCGTATTTGTCCCTTTTATTTTAGAATGGCACAAAAACCTGCCCTTGCGCTTAACCGCATGGATTATTCGGTGGTGATAATGAATTAGATAAACGATGAATACGTAATAAATATGTACGAATATTATAATACTTGCCAGTACATATAGTTATTTAATTATAAAGTGTTTTTATCAAATATCATGTTATGAATTATTCTTATTATTATGTTATGAAAGAGTAATCATGTAATTGAAGAATATTATATCTACAACCTGGCGTAAATTAAAAAGTTTTTGGGGTATTGCCTTAGATTATATAACCCAGTAAAGAAGGAGAAGAAGGAAGAATGGATAGAATGATTAAAACTAAGATTTTGAATGTTTTAAATAAGAAATAAAAAGGTACGAAGACATCCATCAAAGAACAAGTCTGTCATGGAAAGGCCTCTTTTGTAGGGAGACATATACCTGTCGTGTTCGGACTTTATACGTGCAAGGGCCCACACTTCCTATCATTTTTACAAGTTTCACGTACTTTTTGGTATATAAACTCTAAACATGTCTCAAGTCTAAGTGATATAGGACTTGGTATCTTTTGGAATATATTTTTCCAACAATCCCTTACATATTTCAAAAGATCATTAAGGAAAACATTGTTATAAAACAAAAGAAACTTTGTTGAGTTAATATGTTGAGTACAATGCATCAAGCTTGGTATCTTTTGGATCATGAACCAAACCCTAGACAAATAGGCTTAAAGTACAATGCTCTAGTGAAGCAAAGCTTCTATGAACTAAAGACATTTAGCGTATTTTAGAAGCTTTATCTGTCACATCGTGCCCCTACAATTCTTGTCGTTATCGTCGTTTTACGCTAATAGGCCATACGCGTGCCTAGTATTTCTTGAGAGCTCTAGAGATTCTGCCTCAATCTCATGCCAGCGGCCCCACTTGACACTTATACAGGTGACTTCATCAAGTGTATGTATTTTTTCTATACACCACCTATAAAGGCTATGATAGTCATTAAAAGTAATAAACTTAGCCTCTCATCCAATGCTTATTATTACACACACCATATAGGAATAAGGAAAAATGTATAATGTTATAGCAATTAAACATGATTGTTATTACCACATGTGGACCTTCTTCATGGGACCTCTAACCACAAAGGTCGGGTGTCCATCATAGTCAATTTTATTGTTGGCATACCCCTTGATGTTTTGTAGATAGATTTTTTTATCCAATGCTTTGGTCAGAGGATCAGTCAAATTCACTTATGACCATACAAAGTCAATGGAAATTATTCCATCTTTCAACAATTGCTTTACCACATCATGTCTTAGATGAATGTGTCTATGATTACCATTGTAGGTTTTGTTTTTAGAACCGGGTATCGCCAATTAAGAATCACAATGCAACGATACAGAAGGTGTTAGTTTCATTCTTAAAGGAATAAATGTTAAGAATCTTAACCATTCACCTTCATTCCCAACCAACTTCAAAGTAATGAACTCTGATTCTATAGTGGATTTTGCAATAATTGTTTGCTTGGCTGATCTCTAGGTTCCTGCACCACCTTAAAGGATAAATACATAACCACTAGATTTGATCTCATCTGAATTAGAGATGCAATTTGCATCACTGTATCTTTCCAACACAGCGGGATATCCATTAAATATTTTAGATTTAGTTTATATCCTTTTCATATTTCATAAGGTCTTATTCTTGTTTTCTTATACAAAATCCTATTTTGTAAATGACATGCAAATAGTAAGGCATCACCCCATAAATTATCAAGTGTAGAAGAACTAATAAGTAAAACATGTATAATTTCCTTTAACATTTTATTTTTTCCTTTCTGCTATTCCTTTAGATTCTAGTGAATAAATGGAGGTTACTTCTTGAATTATGCCTTCACAAAACTCATTAAAGGAAAAATAATCATTTCCTCTGTCAGATTTAACCTTTTTGATCTTTCTCTGATTAATTTTCTACTTCAGCTTTATAAATTAGAAACATATCAAAGGCCTCATCCTTATTCCTAATTAGATATAATTTAATATATCTAGAGTAATCATTTATGAATGTTACATAATCCCTATAATTGTTTGTTTTAAATCTCTTAAATTTTCTTTAGATTAAGGAGTTTAGTTTCATATTTTTGTACAGAAACATAAGATTTTTTAGTTATTTTGAATTCTATACATATCACATTTATTTAAGCATGTTGTATTAATGCCAAATACAAGGACCATCGACCCCCCAGATCTGAATCCTGATGTAAGTAACAATTAATTAAAACAATAGAAATACAAGTATCTTTTTCGTGTTTCAAAATCTGAAACATATAACCTCACATCAAGAGTCGAATCACGGAAAACCAACGACCTAAGTTTATAGAATTAGAAAATGGATTGAGAAATAATCGCCCCAATATGTATACAAAAACAATCACGTTTACAGCAAAAGAAGAATGTGTATACAGGGCATACACCTAGTCCCATATATAAAGATATGAGAAAAGGCCCAAAAATGAGGAAAGGAATGAGGAAAACTAATTTCAGGTGGCCTCGCTTAAGCAAGGAATCTCTCGCTTGAGCGAGTGTAAGCTCGCTTGAGCAAGCAGGGCTAAAGTATTAGACCTCCACATTTGCGTGAGCGACACAACCCCCGCTTGAGTGAAAAACCTCTAGAACCAATTTATAACACCCTCGCTCAAGCAAGGCATTAATCACTTGAGCGAAAAGTAAACAAAATCAAAATTACATTTTCTCACTTGAGTGAGACATCTCTCACTTGAGAAAAAAAGAGACAAAATCAAATTCACACATACTCGCTTGGGCGAGCACTAAATTGCCTAGGCGAGAATTTCACAGAATCTATTTTCCCTATTTTCGCTTGAGCGAGATCCCACTCGCTTGGGTGAAAATAAATAGAGTCATTACTCTGACTCTTGCTTGAGCGAGATCACGCTCGCTTGGGCGAGAATGAGCCAGAAAGCACAATGCTAATACAGAACATTCTCACTTGAGCGAGATTGATAGGAAATGGCTTTTAACATGTGTAAATCAAATTACATGGCATACAAAAATGTATTATGCAAGGATTTGATCTAAACTATCAATAGGTACACATTTATACACATAATCATGACTTGCTCCAACAAGTTGTATTTATATGTTGATGTAGGTTTTGATAATGAGACAACAAATGAAGAGACAAGATCAAACATATATAATTATGGACGAAATAATTATGTTTGATGATGGAAAATTGTTGAATTCCAAAGAAATGATTCAAGGCATTTATAGAGGTCTAAAACAAGTGAAATACAATCATCAAAGTGCCTAAGGATCAAAGGATTGAAGCCATGATTGAAAAAATATCAAAAAGGGTGAAACAAAGTGCCAGAATTCATGCAACAGATGCATGAATCGATTCATACAGCAATGCACAACCATATGAATCGATTCATACGGTTTAACATACCCAGGATGTGAATTTTTGATGCATGAATCGATTCACCATCACCCTGAATCGATTCACACGGTTTGAAATGCCCAGGAAGTGATTTTTGAGTGAATGAATCGATTCACCCCTGGCCTGAATCAATTCATACGTCTGGACAATGGAAAAATTGCATAAAAATCACGCATGAATCTATTCATTTCAATTCTGATGTAAAATTACAATAAATGAATCTATTCATTTGGGAAATGAATCAATTCATTTAGTTCAAATGGCTCTGGAACATGAAATTCAAAATGTGCCAACCTTGCATCGCATTATCAACGTACTACGAATTAACAATTGCATGGTCCATCACTCACTAAGGAAACAGACGCTCCCTTGCTCCACAATGTCAAGTTGCAATGTTGCTACCCAATTTTATCCGGGCCCATTTAAAATTTTTAATAAATAATAAAAATACCAAAAAATAGAAAATTCTTTTTAGAAAAAAGTGAACCTATGGGCTTGTTTGAATTTTAAATTATTGATCCGGGTTTTGACTTTTAAATTTTAAATCCTTATCAAGACCATAAATTATTGAACTCCTAGACTTTGAAATTTGAATTTCATAAGGGATAAGATTTTAGAAGATTAGAGAAAGAAAGAGATAAAGCTTTTTAAATAAATGAGTATATTATAAAATGTGGTAAGTTTTTAAAAAAAATCAAATTTTATATATTAAGCTAATCCTATTATCTATATGTTATGAGATAATGATAAGAGGATAAGATGGAGATTTTAAGGTATGAGATAAAGTTTCTTTTGAAGAGATAGAGTTTTTAAATATTATAAGATGAGATAGAGCTTTTAGCTTCAGATAATTATATCAATTAAGCTAACTTTGTTTATTAATATATAAGCTACGAGATAATAAAAAAGAATATATATTATAATAGATAAAGGGAAATGGATTTCATGTTATATAATAGAATAATAAAATGATTCACTAGCAAGGAGATAAAGAAAATCAATTTTTTGTTAAATAATAATATATAGAAGATTGAATGGAGATATATAAGACACGTTGCAGAGGAAAAATGGGATTCACGTAAAAGAGATAAGGAAACAATGAATTTTATATTATAAAATCAAAAAGGAATCAGATTTATATATTATAAGCCAAAAAAAAAGGATTAGAGATAGGAACATGAATCAGGGGGAGGAGTTTAGGTAACTAAATTAATAATATATATATATATATATATATATATATATATATTCACGCTGGAGGGATCAGAAAACGGGGAGGAGAGAAGGAGACAGCAGCATTAGAAATATATATTGGAGGATTCGCACGCAACAGAGAGAGAACAAAAGCAATTATAGCATTCACGCACACACCTGGGGCACATTCACGCAAATTGAACTTTGCCATTAACGCAGAAAATTTGAACACTCCAGGTATCTCTTTCTTTTCTCTTTAATTTTCTTGTTGCGATTATACGAAATCTTAGTCTCTTAAAGAATTAAATTATGAAATCTCTTTTCCTTTAGGAATATTCTAATAATTAGTATCACTAAACACCTGTTTGCTAAAACTAATATTGGTATATGCCTAAAATTAAAATCTCTATGTTAGGGTTAATTTAGGCAAGACGTCCCATTAACCTATGTTTAATTTCTAGATCTAGTGATGCTAATAGGTAACAAAAATTAATATATTCACATCAAGATCAATTTGGATGAGACATTCTTTTGGTCTAAGTTTTTAAATAAAATAAATTTTAATAGTCTCAAAATTAACGTAGACCTTAAAAAATATTTTCATAACAAATTTAGGGACTTTATAGATTTTTTGGGCGAGACGTCCTGTCAATTTATGTAAAATTTCCTAAAATAATTTATACCATAAAGCACTTTAATAATATCTATAATATAATAAAACCAAAATATCTTTATAGATTCTTTGGACGAGACATCCTGTTAATCTAGGTCTTCAAATAAACTTTTCATTCTCAAATTAACCTAGACTGTTAAGTATTCCTTTTAAAAAATATAATAAAATCAATAAAACCTAAGGCTTCTTTTTTAAAAAAATATAACTTACTTCGCATTTTTTTTAAAATAACCCAAAGAACTACGTAACCCTGATTTCCCCTAACGCTTGGGGAATACGTAGGAGCGGGAACAATTATTCCTGTCGGGCCCAAATTTTAAAAAATATATATCCCGTTTACTAGTAAGAATAAAATCATCATGCTTTTAACGATATATAACTCGATTAATTTGGACGAGACGTCTTATTAATCGTAAAGTTTATAATTTTAAAAATCATTAAATCAACAACAAATCCATGAGGCATCTCTAAGAGGTTTAAATTATAAATTAGTAGGATTATTCAAACTTAAACGATTTAGGGTAACCATTTAAAATAGACAGTGTGGGGTGCTAATACCTTCCCCACCTGTAATTAGACTCCCGAACTTAAAATCTTAATTTAGGACTAGTACCTTCACGTTAGGTTTTTTCTGATGTTTTACCTTAAAAACATTAGTGGCGACTCCACGGTTTCCAGAGGAAACTCGGGAAACCTAATTTTCTTTTTACGGTCGGCCTCCCGCCGCGATTTAGGTCGCGACAGATGGCGACTCCACTGGGGACCTTAGAGAGTCAAGCCCGTTTAATTTGTTTAAGTATATTAGAATTATCCTACATGAATTCTTGCCTATGTTTATGCCATGTGTTTTGTTGATATATGTTATTATCGAACCTTAGGGTAGAAGATGTTATATTTTGTATTATTGAACCTTATGGTAGATTTTTTTTATATATTTTTCTGTGTTTGTTTCTTGTGAAGGAAGGGTAAATTACATGTATGTATGCCCCTCACACACTACACATACACTTGTTCACACACTTTCTGAGTGGGACCCTACACCCAAGGGTCTGAATAAACCATTAAGTTTAGGGGAGGTTGTGTAGCGGTGTCATTTGGGACATTTGTCTTCGTCTGACATCGTGAGAGTCTCAGCTAGAGTGTGACTTTCTCATGGTACGCACACCTGGTAGATTTCCTATCGTTGTGGTCTACATTATGGGTAGAGTCTTAGCTCTAGTGGCCTTTAGTGATTTAAAATAGCCACCTAATGTGAGAGAACACTATTAGAGGAGCCTTAGAACCCATAGGAGGCCTTCAGACAAACCCTGTACAGGGAACACAAGGGGCAATGGTATTTTAGCGTCTGTTTTTTTTCTAAATTAAAAGACTCCTTTTCCAATAAACATTTTCTTAAAAAAAAGCCCAATAATTTGACATGAGGCAAATAGTTCAAGCCCGTTCAATTTCGTGCTTTAAATTATAGGCCTTTTGGATCATAAGTTTTTATGCAAAGTTTTCCAAAAAGTGGATGTCTGTAATTTATTCACGCAAAAAAAATATATTTTTAAGAAATAATGATAACAAGCCCATAAGTTGATTTTTTTTCCTCTTCCAGGAAGTAATCGGAACTTGGCGAGTATCCAACAAAAATGGAAACTAATGTGGATTTAGATGAATGTGGGGCCAACAAGACCGAATTGAGGAAGTTACTACATGTCAAGGTTTGGAAAATTGACACTGCTAGCCTGTAGGTTTTGGGAAAGAAGCTGAATCTGACCCAAAGGATGACCTTCTCAAGGAAATATGGGAGGATCCTAAAGCTTTTGGAAGTTGAAGTACAGGTCGAAGCACTCACTGCTTTAGCCCAATTTTACGACCCGCCTCTTCGATGCTTCACATTTCGAGACTTCCAGTTAGCGCCATCAGTGGAAGAGTTCGAGCAGATTTTTGGCTTACCATTAGAGGGGCAGGTACCTTACAGATGGCTTGGGCAGTATGCTAACGTCACCTCCCTTTCTTCAATACTGAAGATTAGTCCGACCGAGCTAGAAGAAGCGCGACTATGCAGGAATCAGATACCAGGGTTTACCAGGGCATATTTGGAAAAACACATGAACAGTTTGGCTGAAAATAAAGATTGGGAAACTTTCATGGATACCTTAGCACTTACCCTTTATGGTATCATCTTGTTTCCTCGAATCGAGAATTATGTAGACTACGATGCTATAGATGTTTTCCTGGCCCGTAAACTTCATTGTGAAAATCCTATTACTGCACTTTTGGTGGATGTTTACTATACCATGGACTATTGCCATACTCAAGGGGGAAAAGAATCCTTTGTTGCTCACCTGCTTTGTATGTGTGGCTTACATCACATGTCTTCAGCCAAATGGGCAAGGTTGAATGCCCTATATCAAACCTAAAGTGGTGCCAGTTGACTGTGAAGAGTGGGCGTGAATGGGCCAGCCATCTTATTGGGCTCACTACTGAAAAGGTAAGATGGTATCCGCAATGGCTAAAGGTTGACACCATCATTCACCATTGTGGAAGTTATCCGAATGTCCCGCTCATAGGCACTCGCGGATGCATCAATTATAATCCAGTCATAGCCAAGCGCCAATTGGCTTACCCTTTGCTCGGACCGCCAAGTAAAAAGTCATTGACCCCCTTTGTCCTCTACTGCACAAACGGGGAATACGCTTCTACTCTCAAGCATATAAGGGGTGCCTGGCAGAAAGTTAGCAAGAAAGGGAAAGAGTTAGGTGTCAGAAGTCATGGTATTAAAGAAGAATACTATCAGTGGATCCTAAATCGGGTCTCTATCGTCAAGCTGCCATTCAGGACATTCGATCCCCCTCTGAGGTATGAGTCATCTACTGGACCCCCTTTTGAAGATGAAAGGGCTAGAGAAATAGAGGAGCTGAAAGCCAAGAACAAGAAGTTAGAAGATGACTTGATAAAAGCCTATCAAGATTGTGCTCTTTTGAAGAGGGAAAATCATGAAAAAGAACAAGCCTATGAGGACATTAGTAGAAAGTGAAAGGCCGAAATGATTCATAGACAGAAGTTAGATCAATGCCTCCGAGCAGCTAACTCCCAGCTAAAAGCCAAGAATGAAGAAAGAGATGTTATTCTTGCAGACAAACAACTATTGAAACAGATGATGGAGAGAGCAAGAGAAAATGAACAGAAAGCCATGGCAGAAAAAGATTTTCTGCAATCTCAAATCACTATCATGGAGCAACAAATCAAAGATATGACAGAAACGTCTCGACAAGAAATAAATGATGAGAAATGGCGTGCATACGAGATAGATAACAGATGTCAGGAGATGATACAGTCTATTAGAGCCGAAGTAGTAAATCAGGATGAAATCATTCACTCATGGATGCGCCGCTTCCACCAGCTAGCGTATCTGGAAAATGGAACTTTGGAAGACATCCCACAGCTGCTGAGAAAGGCCGATGGAATGACAAATCCCCTCACTACCCCCAAGGAGATTGTAGTTTTCCTAGAATATTGTAAAAATCGGCTTAATGAAATGAAGGCTGTGATTGCCCGAGCTAGGAGAGACTGATTATTTCTGCTGGATATAATGACTGCTTTTATTAAAGTAATAAAATGATTGCTTCACGTCCACAATGATACCATATTAGTTTCCATGTTGCTTAACTTAGTACTTTTGAATGAGACGTTCTGAGGAACGATAAAAGGATGCTAGCCAAGGCTCATGATCGCTTCAATCATTTTTATTTTTATTTTTATTTTTATTTATTTATTTATTTATTTATTTATTTATTTATTTGGTCTCTTTCTTTTCCTTTTTTTTTCACTGATACATTTTTTTTATTTAAAAAAACAAGAAAGAAAGAAAGAAAGAAATCACGGGGAGACATCCTTATAGAACCCGGCTTCAGACAAGACTCATGGCTGAAACGGATAACGAGACTGAGAACTTAAGGAATGAGGTCAACTATTTAAGGGAGCAGATAACTGAGTTGACCAAGCTTCTAGAAAAAAAGGTCACAGAGGAGGGCCCATCCTCAAACAGCGAGCGTCAACCAACTTCTCCGGTGTACCCTCCTGGTTTTGCTCTTGGCCAGGATACGCCACCTGCTAACGATATCGGAAACCAGGGTAAAACTGCTGAACCCCGCACCATGTAACCACCATTTTATGGCATGCCATATGGATGCATGCCTCCTCAAACCTTCACTGATCAAGATGGTAACCTCATACCCTTTCCGCTGTATGGTTTACCACCTGGTTATTTTCCTCCTGTAATCTCGGGTCCATAAGATGGGAATGTAATACCCCCGTTAAACCCACAGGCTCAGAATCGAGTCCTGAGACCACAGACCTCTAAGCTTCAAAACACTCAGTCACCCACAATTCAGGCAACTACACCTATTCCAAATCCACAAGGGGCGACACAGTCAAATCTGGCATATCAAACACAACAATTCCCTCACCTCCAATCACAACATAATTATCCTTATGGGTATATGATGCCTCGCCCTGTCGTCGTGCAAACCATCAATCCTGCTATTACAAATGCTGAGCCTAAGGGAAAGGTGGAGATTCTCGAAGAACGCCTTCGTGTTATAGAAGGTGTGGGAGGTTTTGGCCCAACAGACGCATCTGAACTTTGCCTGGTTCCAGATATGGTGATACCCCCCAAATTTAAAATGCCCGAATTTGACAAATATCAGGGTATGTCTTGTCCTCGGAATCATCTGACCATGTATTGTCGAAAGATGGCTTCCCATGCCCTCGATGATAAACTGCTTATTCACTGTTTCCAAGATAGTTTGGCAGGAGCTTCCCTGACTTGGTACATGCATCTAGAACGTGCTCGCATACACTGCTGGAGAGACCTAGCTGATGCCTTTTTGAAACAATACAACTACAACCTAGACATGGCACCAGACAGGATGCAATTATAAAATATGACTAAGAAAGATAATGAGTCTTTCAAAGAGTATGCCCAGTGTTGGCGAGAAGTGGCTGCACAAGTGGACCCCCCGCTGCTAGAGAAGGAGGTTGTGGCAATGTTCATCGATACGCTCCAAACTCCTTTTTATGATAGAATGATTGGGAGTGTATCATCAAATTTCTCTGACATCGTTACCATTAGAGAAAGAGTGGAAAGTGGGATAAGGACAGGGAAAATTGCCCAAACTGTATCAGGGGAACCTTCCATACATATGTAAACTGGAAAAAGAAAGGAAGGTGGGGCTAATGCTGTCACCTATGATTTAAGGAACTTTCCTCAAAGACCACACCACCCTACATCTCTTCCCCAGAATAACCCCTACAAATTCACGTTATATCCTCAAGTAGCTGCTACTACCAATAACCATTCTCCGCCTTCCCCTCAACCACCTCGTTATCATTCATCCATACCACCACACAATCATCATCACATGCCAGTACAACCACCACAACAATGGACTCGACCCCCAAACCCTAATCAGAAGAGGACGAACAATGTTCAGTTTGACCCTATCCCTATGAGTTACACTGAACTATTGCCGCACCTTATCCAGAACTCCCTTGTGGTGCCTTGTCCTTCCACAATTCTTGGACCACCTTATCCCAAAGGATGTGATCCGAATGCTCAATGTGACTATCATGCCGGGGCACCAGGGCACTCAACAGAAAACTGTTTTGCCTTGAAACGTAAAGTGCAAGACTTGATTAAAGCCAAGTGGCTTAATTTCCGGGAAGGAAATCCGAATGTGGCTACAAATCCCTTGCCTAACCATGAGGACTCTGGGGTTAATGTTGTGGAAGAAGATCAAGTAGCTATTATTGAAGACAATTCCTATGATAATGCAAGCTTTGTGTGCCCCCTATTCACCGGGCACTTAATTTTGTAATTGAGAGGCTGTTGACTCCCTACGATTTTAATTTTTGATTCAAAATAATTTTAATTGCCTTAATAACTCAATATTCTCATTGCTATGCCCAAGGCTTTGGGGTCTTTTCTTTTTATAATAAGGGCGAAGCATGTTTTGTCATTTTTTCTGTTAATAAATGCGTATTTGAATTTGGATACCTCTTTCTTTGCACCTTTTTACCATTCCCCTTCCCTTTATCCCTCATTCGACCATCCATCCAAATACAGAGCCAAAAATGATCCACTTGAAGATAGTAAGGTCACGATCCCATTTCACGACTTTGAGTATTCAGTTGATTGCGCTCACAAAGAGGGTAAGGAAGACTATGGTCCCTCGCCCAAATTAACCAGGGAACAAAAGGCTAGAGAAATTCAGCCCTATCAAAAGGTAATCAAGATCATCGAGATAAAAAGGTCAAGATTGACATTTTCCTGAGTCAAGAACAATAGTGGAAATTGATTAAGTTATTGATATCCTTTGTTTAAAAACGTGGGGCAATTTATCAGAGGGCAATGGTAACCCTGTTTCATGACATGATGAAAAGAGGCATATCTATCATTTAAGGAAGCTTTGGTATTGACCAACATGGATGGAGATAACTTTTCGATGCCCATAAATACAAACGTAATCAAGAGATGCTTTGCCAAAAAAAAATCAAACAAACAAACAAAAACAACAACAAAAATCAAGGTTAGCATCTTATGCACATACCAACTGGGGCAAGCTGATGCTCTCGCATTACCATACTGGGACATATCCAGATCACCAAGTAAGTCGTCACCTTTCTATATGGGGAATGGATGTCATCAAGCCAAGAATGCAACAAAAAAAATAATATTTCATCCCCGTTGCAATCAACCTTAAGGGGATGTAGCTACTCCCTATGCTAATGTAACCAAGGAAATGGTTTACCATGCTGAGAAACAAAAGTACCAAGGAGATCATTCAAAGGTCAAAAAAAAGAAAAAGAAAAAACAAATGAAAAATCAAGAAAAAGAAAAAAGAGCAAAAACAAAAGCAAAAGAAAGAGACTCGGAATGGTCCTTTTATTAAGGCAAGAAAAAGAGGCTCATCTCATTTCCTTCGGTATAGGGCGTTGGGGTAAAGTTGCCTATTTGAAGTGATATCTGTCCCCAAAAGGATGAAAGTAAATCAAAGGAGGCCAAGTGGGTTCGGTTTCAGTATAATCAACTTAAACCTTTTATTGTGAAAGATACAACCTTGATTTTTAAAAAAAATGTCAAAAAGAAAGAAAAGCTCGCTAGGCTGAAAACCTGAAAAGGCGGTCTAGGCAAAAATTAGAGCGACCCGGTGAGTCGAAAACCTAAAAAGGCGGCTTAAGCAAAAATTAGGGTCAAGATATTGGCAAAGCAACTAAAATTTTTTGTACGAGCAGAATAAGATCCAACTGGGGCACAAGGACTATAGTTGAATTACTTTCTCGGAAGCAAAATCAAAGGATAAACTCGTCGCCGTGATACGGGATCAAGATTCTTGCTGTTCTCAGGGATTCACTGGAGGATCTACAAACCCCATTACATCCCTCATTACCAAACTCTTTAACCACATTTGTTTCTTTTTTGCATTTGATTTCCCCTTGTCTTTTCCGGTACTTGATCAACCTACATAAAGGTGCTACCTTTTCAATATGCATTTATACATGAGCTTCATTAATGTGACAAAACATGTGTTTTAACAAAATAAAACAAGGCAATGACAATTATTTTCATAAAAAGAGAAAAGGAAAGTCATGGGAGTGAGAGGCTTCTGTTATTTGTTAGCACCTCAGACAAGCATCACAAGGACCACGTTGAATACATGCTCAGAAGAGAAAATCACCTCGTTCATCCATTTCACCCATGAGTCTAAACCTAAAATCTATAAAGATTGCAGTTCTAAAGGTTTCTCCCCGGATTTAAAACTTCATTTTATTTTCCTAGAGCCGAACATGGCATCTTTTAAACTTCCAGTTGCCGAGCGGGGCACTCTTTTAATTTCCAGTAGCCGAGCGTGGCACCATTTTACTTTCCTTTCGCCAAACATGGCACCATTTTACTTTTCAGTTGCCAAGCGGGGCACCATTTTAATTGCCGAATGGGGCATCATTTTACTTTCCAGTCGCCAAGCGGGGCACTCTTTTAATTTCCAGTAGCCGAGCGGGGTACCATTTTACTTTCCTTTCGCCAAACATGGCACCATTTTACTTTTCAGTTGCCAAGCGGGGCACCATTTCAATTGCTGAGCGGGGCATCAATTTACTTTCCAATCGCCGAACGAGGCACAATTTTACTTTCCAGTAACCGAACAAGGCATAATTTTACTTTCCAGTAGCCGAGCGGGGCACCATTTTACTTTCCTGTCGCCAAACATGGCATCATTTTACTTTCCAGTCGCCGAGCGGGGCACTCTTTTAATTTCCAGTAGCCGAGCGGGGCACCATTTTACTTTTCTTTCGCCAAACATGGCACCATTTTACTTTTCAGTTGCCAAGCGGGGCACCATTTTAATTGCCGAGCGGGATATCATTTTACTTTCTAATCGCCGAATGAGGCACAATTTTACTTTCCAGTAGCCGAACAAGGCACAATTTTACTTTCCTGTCGCCAAACATGGCACCATTTTACTTTTCAGTCGTTGAGCGGGGCACCATTTCAATTGCCGAGCGGGCCATCATTTTATTTTCCTAGAGCCGAACATGGCATCTTTTAAACTTCCAGTCGCTGAGCGGGGCACTCTTTTAATTTCCAGTAGCCGAGCGGGGCACCATTTTACTTTCCTTTCGCCAAACATGGCACCATTTTACTTTTCAGTTGCCAAGCGGGGCACCATTTTAATTGCCGAGCGGGGCATCATTTTACTTTCCAGTCGCCGAGCGGGGCACTCTTTTAATTTCCAGTAGCCGAGCGGGGTACCATTTTACTTTCCTTTCGCCAAACATGGCACCATTTTACTTTTCAGTTGCCAAGCAGGGCACCATTTTAATTGTCGAGCGGGGCATCATTTTACTTTCCAATCGCCGAACGAGGCACAATTTTACTTTCCAGTTTCCGAACAAGGCATAATTTTACTTTCCAGTAGCCGAGCGGGGCACCATTTTACTTTCCTGTCGCCAAACATGGCATCATTTTACTTTCCAGTCGCCGAGCGGGGCACTCTTTTAATTTCCAGTAGCCGAGCGGGGCACCATTTTACTTTCCTGTCGCCAAACATGGCACCATTTTACTTTTCAGTTGCCAAGCGGGGCACCATTTTAATTGCCGAGTGGGGCATCATTTTACTTTCTAATCGCCGAACGAGGCATAATTTTACTTTCCAGTAGCCGAACAAGGCACAATTTTACTTTCCTGTCGCCAAACATGGCACCATTTTACTTTTCAGTCGCCGAGCGGGGCACCATTTCAATTGCCGAGCGGGCCATCATTTTATTTTCCTAGAGCCGAACATGGCATCTTTTAAACTTCCAGTCGCCAAGCGGGGCACTCTTTTAATTTCCAGTAGCCGAGCGGGGCACAATTTTACTTTCCTTTCGCCAAACATGGCACCATTTTACTTTTCAGTTGCCAAGCGGGGCACCATTTTAATTGCTGAGCGGGGCATCATTTTACTTTTCAATCGCCAAACGAGGCACAATTTTACCTTAAGTTTAACAAATTCTTATCAAGATGGTGGATTTGATTTGTTGCCGAAAATATTTTTACTATGTATAGCAGCAAACTGTATATCTATTAAAAAAAACTTCATAGAGCCCTGTGAATTTGATGATAAAAAAGGTTTCCACAAACGGGATTCGAACCCGGAATTCATCATCAGAATTTCCCTGGTGTGCTACGGCGGACATTTGGATATCGATTGCTGGATAAATGTTATAAATAAACGACATCTCTGATCCCGTCCTTTGCTACTTTCTGATCTCTCTTATCGGCTTTACGTTACATATCTACTAGTTTAATAAAATGTCACCATAAAGCATTATTTTTTATTTACTTGAAATTTCTTCTACATATTTGTATATATAAGACAATACTAGTTTCCTTTGTCTGACCTTACTTTCCATCCTATTTTTTACTTTGTATCATTTTCGTTTTCCTTTCTAATGAAGACAAAAAGACAACTAATGGTAGGTAGCAAAACACACCCTCATTTGATAGGAAAAGAAACTTGAAAACCATGTAGGAAGAAAAGAGGATGAGAAAATGGCTAATAAGAAAGTTTTTAACTCTAGTGCTTCCATAAAAATGAACGAAGAAAACCCAATGAAAATAAATATTTCAAATGTAGAAGACGAAGAAAGTTATGTTTTAAAATATAATAAAAAATCTCAAAGCAACTAAAAAGAAGATAAGAAATAAATTACGTGTTCACAAACTAAATCGCATACCGTTATCCCCCTTCAATTTCCAATACTTCTGACTCAATAAAAGGAAACAACCGAAAAAGGAAACTTAGAGTGGAAAAATTATGTTTGACATAAAAGACTGTATAAAAATAAAGGGAAGCTAAAAGGAAGAAACTAATGACCTAATAAAAGAGTATTAGGAAACTAATCACCATAATGAAATGAAAAGAGAAAGTGATTTATTAGGGAATACTACACAGAAAACAGTCTAAAACATTAGAATTAGGACAGTAAAACAATGATAATGAAAATAAAGTTTGTCAAGTCTCTGCAAAATATGATAAATTTTCATAACCAATAATATTTATAACCAAATCATTCACATAAAATTAATTTACTTAGAATTTTTCACTAGATCTTTGTGTAAGATCCTATTTTACTAATTTTACGACATGGTTGAGTTGAGTTATGCATATCTTTTATGTTTTTATCTTTATTTTCTAAATGATTTGGGCACCGCTTTTAACTGTTAGTAATGTGTGTGGTCTAGAAGTCATATGACACTGAAATCAAACAACCCCAAGCATCTCAATAGTTTCAAAACGACTCCAAATACACTAATACCTTACAAAACTACATTATTGTAAAATAGGCCACTTGCTACCGTAACACTTAACATATCGGGTGTCGGGCGAGAGTGTAACCGAGAAAAGGGCAAATGATTAAACAAATAAAAGATAACAATATTACACCATGAGCCAATTTATTATATCATTCAGTTACATTGTTTTCAAGAACTGTCCTATATTTCTTATTCTCGTGCCTATAATGATTGTTGTTCTAATAGAGAAGTTTGCTGTTAATTTTTATGATACTTTTGGGTAATCTCTTACTTGTGTCCCTCCAACTAATTAGATCATTAACTAAACATATTTGGGCCTTGTCTTGCTTGTCATACAAAGTTGTGTTTGACTCTTCTAATAAGGCAGTCATTACTTCAAAACTGTGAAATTATTAAGAGTTGAACTATCAAATGTTAACAGATTCACTATTTTAGGGAATAAGATTTTACAATTAAAATTTGGAGGAACAAAATCAAAGAATTGGAAAATTTAAGGGACAAAAAGTGTAATTAAGCCAAAAAAGTGTTTTCAAAATAATCTATTTTTATTAAAATGCTCTTGATATATAGTAAAAATAAAAACAACATTTGAATTTATTGCAATAACATAGTTTTAAAGACATGATAGTAAAAAAGTAAATAGTTTTCATATAAACTTAAGACTATAACATAATCTTTTTATTATTTTCAAAGTAAGTCAACCACAAATTTGAAAAAAAAATAATTTATTATATTTTCATAACCTCGGTGCCTCTTTAAACTTTGTAACTATGTCTTTAATCGTTTGTGGACCCTTGATGCTAGTCCCATGAGCTAACTCATCTAAACTTTTCCTTTTCGACAAAAAGTAATGTATACATCCAATCTAGTAACCCCTTCCATCCGAAAAGATATTTATATAATCAGTAAACCCGTCTTTTTAAATTTTATCTTATACCTTTATGAGTTTCTTTTTATGTCATTACAATATTATGCTTTTACAGTAACATTTAAGATAGTTTATGTTATAATTTAATCCACTCATTTCATATGATTTACAATATTGTTCTTATTTTTGTAATCTTTTGTTTGCCAATCTTATATAATCAATTTCTATTTTTTTATTGTTGATGAACTTTTTAAAAAGCATCATTTCAATGTTATTATCAATTTCATAACATGGCAATCTCAGTGTTTTATATTAGTCTATTATATATTTATTTTAGTGTAACAATGTCTTGTTTGTTCTTCATCATCTTTAAATATTTTTTATATAATATCATTATAATTAATAATCTTTCAAAACATATTGTTATACCATATAAAGATACAATAGAAACATATAAATATTTGAAAGTTCTATGCTAGTTTTTGTTATTCTTGATCAAAATTAATGTGATATTCATTTATTATTGAAATGTTATTTGATTAATGTTACTCTTATCCTTGCTTCATAAAGTTATGTTTTAAAAAATAACAAAAAATCTCAATGCAAATGAAAAGAAGATAAGAAATAAATTACGTGTTCACAAACTAAATCGCATACCGTTATCCCCCTTCAATTTCCAATACTTCTGACTCAATAAAAAGAAACAACCGAAAAAGGAAACTTAGAGTGGAAAAATTGTGTTTGATTTAAAAGAATGTATAAAAATAAAGGGAAGCTAAAAGGAAGAAACTGATGACCTAATAAAAGAGTATTAGGAAACTAATCACCATAATGAAATAAAAAGAGAAAGTGATTGATTAGGGAATACTGCATAGAAAACGGTCTAAAACATTAGAATTAGGACAGTAAAACAATGATAATGAAAATAAAGTTTGTCAAGTCTCTTCAAAATATGATAAATTTTTATAACCAATAATATTTATAACCAAATCATTCACATAAAATTAATTTACTTAGAACTTTTCACTAGTTCTTTGTGTAAGATCCTATTTTACTAATTTTGCGACATGGTTGACTTGTGCTATGCATATCTTTTGTGTTTTTATCTTCTTTAAATGATTTTGGCATGACTTTTAACTGTTAGTCATATGTGTGGTCCAGAAGTCATATGACACTGAAATCAAACAACCCCAAGCATCTCAATAGTGTCAAAACGACTCCAAATACGCTAATAGCTTACAAAACTACATTATTATAAAATGGGCCACTTGCTACCGTAACACTTAACATATCGGTGGTGTCGGGCGAGAGTGTAACCGAGAAAAGGGAAAATGATTAAACAAACAAAAGATAATAACATTACATCATGAGCCAATTTATTACATCATTAAGTTACATTGTTTTCAAGATATGTACTATATTTCTTACTCTCGTGCCTATAACGGTTGTTGTTCTAATAGAGAAGCTTGCTTTTAATTTTTATGATACTTTTGGGTAATCTCTTACTTGTGTCCCTCCAACTCATTAGATCATTAACTGAACATATTGGGGCCTTGTCTTGCTTGTCAAACAAAGTTGTGGTTGACTCTACTAATCAGGCAGTCATTACTTTAAAACTATGAAATTATTAAGAGTTGAACTACCAAATGTTAACAGATTCACTATTTTAGGGAATAAGATTTCACAATTAAAATTTGGAGGAACAAAATCAAAGAATTGGCAAATTTGAGGGACAAAAAGTTTAATTAAGCCAAAAAAGTGTTTTTAAAATAATCTATTTTTATTAAAATGCTCTTGATATATAGTAAAAATAAAAACAACATTTGAATTTATTGCAATAACATAGTTTTAAAGACATGATAGTAAAAAAGTAAACAGTTTTCATCTAAACTTAAGACTATAACATAATCTTTTTATTATTTTCAAAATAAGTCAAACACAAATTTGAAAAACAATTAATTTTTTATATTTTCGTAACCTCTGTGCCTCTTTAAACTTTGTAACTATATCTTTAATCGTTTGTTGACCCTTGATGCTGGTCCCATGAGCTAACTCATCTAAACTTTTCCTTTTCGACAAAAAGTAATGTATACATCCAATCTAGTAACCCCTTCCATCTGAAAAGATATTTATATAATCAGTAAACCCCTCTTTTTAAATCTTATCTTATACCTTTATGAGTTTCTTTTTATGTCATTACAATATTATGCTTTTACAATAACATTTCAGATAGTTTATGTTATAATTTAATCCACTCATTTCATATGATTTACAATATTGTTCATTATTTTTGTAATCTTTTGTTTGCCAATCTAATATAATCAATTTCTATTTTTTTATTGTTGATGAACTTTTTAAAAAGCATCGTTTCAATGCTATTATCAATTTTATAACATGGAAATCTCAGTGGTTTATATTATTCTATTATATATTTATTTTAGTTTAACAATGTATTGTTTGTTCTTCATCATCTTTAAATATTTTTTATATAATATCATTATAATTAATAATCTTTCAAAACATATTGTTATACCATATAAAGATACAATAGAATCATATAAATATTTGAAAGTTCTATGCTAGTTTTTGTGATTCTTGATCAAAATTAATGTGATATTCATTTATTATTGAAATGTTATTTGATTAATGTTACTCTTATCCTTGCTTCATAAAGATTATCCAATTAAGTTTAACAAATTCTTATCAAGATAATGGATTTGATTTGTTGCCAAAAATATTTTTACTATGTATAGTAGCAAACTGGGTATCTATTAAAAAAAACGTCGTAGAGTCCTATAAATTTGATGATAAAAAAGGTTTCCACAGACGGGATTCGAACCCGGAATTCATCATCAGAATTTCCCTGGTGTGCTACGGCGGACATTTGGATATAGATTGCTGGATAAATGTTATAAATAAATGACATCTCTGATCCCGTCCTTTGCTACTTTCTGATCTCTCTTATCGGCTTTACGTTACATATCTACTAGTTTAATAAAATGTCACCATAAACCATTATTTTTTATTTACTTGAAATTTCTTCTACATATTTGTATATATAAGACAATACTAGTTGCCTTTGTCTGACCTTACTTTCCATCCTATTTTTTACTTTGTATCATTTTCGTTTTCCTTTCTAATGAAGACAAAAAGACAACTAATGGTAGGAAGCAAAACACACACTCATTTGATACGAAAAGAAACTTGAAAACCATGTAGGAAGAAAAGAGGATGAGAAAATGGCTAATAAGAAAGTTTTTAACTCTAGTGCTTCCATAAAAATGAAAGAAGAAAACCCAATGAAAATAAAAATTTCAAATGTAGAAGACGAAGAAAGTTATGTTTTAAAAAATAACAAAAAATCTCAAAGCAACTAAAAAGAAGATAAGAAATAAATTACGTGTTCACAAACTAAATCGCATACCGTTATCCCCCTTCAATTTCCAATACTTCTGACTCAATAAAAGGAAACAACTGAAAAAGGAAACTTAGAGTGGAAAAATTGTGTTTGACATAAAAGACTGTATAAAAATAAAGGGAAGCTAAAAGGAAGAAACTGATGACCTAATAAAAGAGTATTAGGAAACTAATCACCATAATGAAATGAAAAGAGAAAGTGATTTATTAGGGAATACTGCACAGAAAACGGTCTAAAACATTAGAATTAGGACTGTAAAACAATCATAATGAAAATAAAGTTTGTCAAGTCTCTGCAAAATATGATAAATTTTCATAACCAATAATATTTATAACCAAATCATTCATATAAAATTAATTTACTTAGAATTTTTCACTAGATCTTTGTGTAAGATCCTATTTTACTAATTGTACGACATGGTTGAGTTGAGTTATGCATATCTTTTATGTTTTTATCTTTATTTTCTAAATGATTTGGGCACAGCTTTTAAGTGTTAGTAATGTGTGTGGTCTAGAAGTCATATGACACTGAAATCAAACAACCCCAAGCATCTCAATAGTTTCAAAACGACTCCAAATACGCTAATAGCTTACAAAACTACATTATTGTAAAATAGGCCACTTGCTACCGTAACACTTAACATATCGGGTGTCGGGCGATAGTGTAACCGAGAAAAGGGCAAATGATTAAACAAATAAAAGATAACAATATTACACCATGAGCCAATTTATTATATCATTCAGTTACATTGTTTTCAAGAACTGTCCTATATTTCTTATTCTCGTGCCTATAATGATTGTTGTTCTAATAGAGAAGTTTGCTGTTAATTTTTATGATACTTTTGGGTAATCTCTTACTTGTGTCCCTCCAACTAATTAGATCATTAACTAAACATATTTGGGCCTTGTCTTGCTTGTCATACAAAGTTGTGTTTGACTCTTCTAATAAGGCAGTCATTACTTCAAAACTATGAAATTATTAAGAGTTGAATTATCAAATGTTAACAGATTCACTATTTTAGGGAATAAGATTTCACAATTAAAATTTGGAGGAACAAAATCAAAGAATTGCAAAATTTGAGGGACAAAAAGTGTAATTAAGCCAAAAAAGTGTTTTCAAAATAATCTATTTTTATTAAAATGCTCTTGATATATAGTAAAAATAAAAACAACATTTGAATGTATTGCAATAACATAGTTTTAAAGACATGATAGTAAAAAAGTAAATAGTTTTCATATAGACTATAACATAATCTTTTTATTATTTTCAAAGTAAGTCAACCACAAATTTGAAAAAAAAAATAATTTATTATATTTTCATAACCTCAGTGCCTCTTTAAACTTTGTAACTATGTCTTTAATCGTTTGTGGACCCTTGATGCTAGTCCCATGAGCTAACTCATCTAAACTTTTCCTTTTCGACAAAAAGTAATGTATACATCCAATCTAGTAACCCCTTCCATCCGAAAAGATATTTATATAATCAGTAAACCCGTCTTTTTAAATTTTATCTTATACCTTTATGAGTTTCTTTTTATGTCATTACAATATTATGCTTTTACAGTAACATTTAAGATAGTTTATGTTATAATTTAATCCACTCATTTCATATGATTTACAATATTGTTCTTATTTTTGTAATCTTTTGTTTGCCAATCTAATATAATCAATTTGTATTTTTTTATTGTTGATGAACTTTTTAAAAAGCATCATTTCAATGTTATTATCAATTTTATAACATGGCAATCTCAGTGGTTTATATTATTCTATTATATATTTATTTTAGTGTAACAATGTCTTGTTTGTTCTTCATCATCTTTAAATATTTTTTATATAATATCATTATAATTAATAATCTTTCAAAACATATTGTTATACCATATAAAGATACAATAGAAACATATAAATATTTGAAAGTTCTATGCTAGTTTTTGTTATTCTTAGTCAAAATTAATGTGATATTCATTTATTATTGAAATGTTATTTGATTAATGTTACTCTTATCCTTGCTTCATAAAGTTATGTTTTAAAAAATAACAAAAAATCTCAATGCAAATGAAAAGAAGATAAGAAATAAATTACGTGTTCACAAACTAAATCGCATACCGTTATCCCCCTTCAATTTCCAAAACTTCTGACTCAATAAAAGGAAACAACCAAAAAAGGAAACTTAGAGTGGAAAAATTGTGTTTGATTTAAAAGACTATATAAAAATAAAGGGAAGCTAAAAGGAAGAAACTGGTGACCTAATAAAAGAGTATTAGGAAACTAATCACCATAATGAAATGAAAAGAGAAAGTAATTGATTAGGGAATACTGCACAGAAAACAGTCTAAAACATTAGAATTAGGACAGTAAAACAATGATAATGAAAATAAAGTTTGTCAAGTCTCTTCAAAATATGATAAATTTTTATAACCAATAATATTTATAACCAAATCATTCACATAAAATTAATTTACTTAGAACTTTTCACTAGTTCTTTGTGTAAGATCCTATTTTACTAAATTTACGACATGGTTGACTTCTGCTATGCGTATCTTTTGTGTTTTTATCTTCTTTAAATGATTTTGGCATAACTTTTAACTGTTAGTCATGTGTGTGGTCCAGAAGTCATATGACACTGAAATCAAACAACCCCAAGCATCTCAATAGTGTCAAAACGACTCCAAATACGCTAATAGCTTACAAAACTACATTATTATAAAATGGGCCACTTGCTACCGTAACACTTAACATATCGGTGGTGTCGGGCGAGAGTGTAACCGAGAAAAGGGAAAATGATTAAATAAATAAAAGATAACAATATTACATCATGAGCCAATTTATTACATCATTAAGTTACATTGTTTTCAAGATATGTACTATATTTCTTACTCTCGTGCCTATAATGGTTGTTGTTCTAATAGAGAAGCTTGCTGTTAATTTTTATGATACTTTTGGGTAATCTCTTACATGTGTCCCTCCAACTAATTAGATCATTAACTGAACATATTGGGGCCTTGTCTTGCTTGTCATACAAAGTTGTGGTTGACTCTACTAATCAGGCAGTCATTACTTCAAAACTATGAAATTATTAAGAGTTGAACTACCAAATATTAACAGATTCACTATTTTAGGGAATAAGATTTCACAATTAAAATTTGGAGGAACAAAATCAAAGAATTGGCAAATTTGAGGGACAAAAAGTTTAATTAAGCCAAAAAAGTGTTTTCAAAATGATCTATTTTTATTAAAATGCTCTTGATATATAGTAAAAATAAAAACAACATTTGAATTTATTGCAATAACATAGTTTTAAAGACATGATAGTAAAAAAGTAAACAGTTTTCATCTAAACTTAAGACTATAACATAATCTTTTTATTATTTTCAAAATAAGTCAAACACAAATTTGAAAAACAATTAATTTTTTATATTTTCGTAACCTCAGTGCCTCGTTAAACTTTGTAACTATATCTTTAATCATTTGTTGACCCTTGATGCTGGTCCTATGAGCTAACTCATCTAAACTTTTCCTTTTCGACAAAAAGTAATGTATACATCCAATCTAGTAACCCCTTCCATCCGAAAAGATATTTATATAATCAGTAAACCCCTCTTTTTAAATCTTATCTTATACCTTTATGAGTTTCTTTTTATGTCATTACAATATTATGCTTTTACAATGACATTTCAGATAGTTTATGTTATAATTTAATCCACTCATTTCATATGATTTACAATATTGTTCTTATTTTTGTAATCTTTTGTTTGCCAATCTAATATAATCAATTTCTATTTTTTTATTGTTGATGAACTTTTTAAAAAGCATCGTTTTAATGTTATTACCAATTTCATAACATGGAAATCTCAGTGGTTTATATTATTCTATTATATATTTATTTTAGTTTAACAATGTCTTGTTTGTTCTTCATCATCTTTAAATATTTTTTATATAATATCATTATAATTAATAATCTTTCAAAACATATTGTTATACCATATAAACATACAATAGAATCATATAAATATTTGAAAGTTCTATGCTAGTTTTTGTTATTCTTGATCAAAATTAATGTCATACTTATTTGTTATTGAAATGTTATTTGATTAATGTTACTCTTATCCTTGCTTCATAAAGATTATCCAATTAAATTTAACAAATTCTTATCAAGATGGTGGAGTTGATTTGTTGCCGAAAATATTTTTACTATGTATAACAGCAAACTGTGTATCTATTAAAAAAAACTTCGTAGAGCCCTGTAAATTTGATGATAAAAAAGGTTTCCGTAGTTGGGATTCAAACCCAGAATACATCATTAGAATTTACCTAGTGTGCTACTACGAACATTTGGATATAGATTGCTGGATAAATGTTATATATAAACGACATCCCTGATCCTGTCCTTTGCTACTTTCTGATATCTCTTATCGGCTTTACGTTACATATCTACTAGTTTAATAAAATGTCACCGTAAACCATTATTTTTTATTTACATGAAATTTCTTCTACATATTTGTATATATAAGACAATACTAGTTGCCTTTGTCTGACCTTACTTTCCATCCTATTTTTTTACTTTGTATCATTTTTGTTTTCCTTTCTAATGAAGACAAAAAGACAACTAATGGTAGGAAGAAAAACACACCCTCATTTGATAGGAAAAGAAACTTGAAAACCATGTAGGAAGAAAAGAGGATGAGAAAATGGCTAATAAGAAAGTTTTTTAACTCTAGTGCTTCCATAAAAATGAACGAAGAAAACCCAATGAAAATAAAAATTTTAAATGTAGAAGACGAAGAAAGTTATGTTTTAAAAAATAACAAAAAATCTCAATGCAACTGAAAAGAAGATAAGAAATAAATTACGTGTTCACAAACTAAATCGCATACCGTTATCCCCTTCAATTTCTAATACTTCTGACTCAATAAAAGGAAACAACCGAAAAAGGAAACTTAGAGTGGAAAAATTGTGTTTGATTTAAAAGACTGTATAAAAATAAAGGGAAGCTAAAAGGAAGAAACTGATGACCTAATAAAAGAGTATTAGGAAACTAATCACCATAATGAAATGAAAAGAGAAAGTGATTGATTAGGAAATACTACACAAAAAAGGGTCTAAAACATTAGAATTAGGACAGTAAAACAATGATAATGAAAATAAAGTTTGTCAAGTCTCTTCAAAATATGATAAATTTTTATAACCAATAATATTTATAACCAAATCATTCACATAAAATTAATTTACTTAGAACTTTTCACTAGTTCTTTGTGTAAGATCCTATTTTACTAATTTTACGACATGGTTGACTTGTGCTATGCATATCTTTTGTGTTTTTATCTTATTTAAATGATTTTGGCCTAGCTTTTAACTGTTAGTCATGTGTGTGGTCCAGAAGTCATATGACACCGAAATCAAACAACCCCAAGCATCTCAATAGTGTCAAAACGACTCCAAATACGCTAATAGCTTACAAAACTACATTATTATAAAATGGGCCACTTGCTACCGTAACACTTAACATATAGGTGGTGTCGGGCGAGAGTGTAACCGAGAAAAGGGAAAATGATTAAACAAATAAAAGATAACAATATTACATCATGAGCCAATTTATTACATCATTAAGCTACATTGTTTTCAAGATATGTACTATATTTCTTACTCTCGTGCCTATAATGGTTGTTGTTCTAATAGAGAAGCTTGCTGTTAATTTTTATGATACTTTTGGGCAATCTCTTACTTGTGTCCCTCCAACTAATTAGATCATTAACTAAACATATTGGGGCCTTGTCTTGCTTGTCATACAAAGTTGTGGTTGACTCTACTAATCAGGCAGTCATTACTTCAAAATATGAATTATTAAGAGTTGAACTACCAAATGTTAACAGATTCACTATTTTAGGGAATAAGATTTCACAATTAAAATTTGGAGGAACAAAATCAAAGAATTGGCAAATTTGAGGGACAAAAAGTCTAATTAAGCCAAAAAAGTGTTTTCAAAATAATCTATTTTTATTAAAATGCTCTTGATATATAGTAAAAATAAAAACAACATTTGAATTTATTGCAATAACATAGTTTTAAAGACATGATAGTAAAAAAGTAAACAGTTTTCAATATAAACTTAAGACTATAATATAATTTTTTTATTATTTTCAAAATAAGTCAACCACAAATTTGAAAAACAATTAATTTATTATATTTTCATAACCTCAGTGCCTCTTTAAACTTTGTAACTATTCTTTAATCGTTTGTTGACCCTTGATGCTGGTCCCATGAGCTAACTCATCTAAACTTTTCTTTTTCGACAAAAAGTAATGTATACATCCAATCTAGTAACCTCTTCCATCCGAAAAGATATTTATATAATCAGTAAACCCCTCTTTTTAAATCTTATCTTATACCTTTATGAGTTTCTTTTTATGTCATTACAATATTTTATGCTTTTACAGTAACATTTAAGATAGTTTATGTTATAATTTAATCCACTCATTTCATATGATTTACAATATTATTCATTATTTTTGTAATCTTTTGTTTGCCAATCTAATATAATCAATTTCTATTTTTTTATTGTTGATGAACTTTTTAAAAAGCATCGTTTCAATGTTATTATCAATTTCATAACATGGAAATCTCAGTGGTTTATATTATTCTATTATATATTTATTTTAGTTTAACAATGTCTTGTTTGTTCTTCATCATCTTTAAATATTTTTTATATAATATCATTACAATTAATAATCTTTCAAAACATATTGTTATACCATATAAAGATACAATAGAATCATATAAATATTTGAAAGTTCTATGCTGGTTTTTGTTATTCTTGATCGAAATTAATGTCATATTTATTTATTATTGAAATGTTATTTGATTAATGTCACTCTTATCCTTGCTTCATAAAGATTATCCAATTAAGTTTAACAAATTCTTATCAAGATGGTGGAGTTGATTTGTTGCCGAAAATATTTTTACTATGTATAGCAGCAAACTGTGTATCTATTAAAAAAACTTCGTAGAGCCCTGTAAATTTGATGATAAAAAGGGTTTCCGCAGGTGGGATTCAAACCCGGAATTCATCATCAGAATTTACCTGGTGTGCTACTGCGGACATTTGGGTATAGATTGCTGGATAAATGTTATATATAAATGACATCTCTGATCCCGTCCTTTGCTACTTTCTGATCTCTCTTATCAGCTTTACGTTACATATCTACTAGTTTAATAAAATGTCACCATAAACCATTATTTTTTATTTACATGAAATTTCTTCTACATATTTGTATATATAAGACAATACTAGTTGCCTTTGTCTGACCTTACTTTCGATCCTATTTTTTTACTTTGTATCATTTTCGTTTTCCTTTCTAATGAAGACAAAAAGACAACTAATGGTAGGAAGCAAAACACACCCTCATTTGATAGGAAAAGAAACTTGAAAACCATGTAGGAAGAAAAGAGGATGAGAAAATGGCTAATAAGAAAGTTTTTAACTCTAGTGCTTCCATAAAAATGAATGAAGAAAGCCCAATGAAAATAAAAATTTTAAATGTAGAAGATGAAGAAAGTTATGTTTTAAACAAAACAAAAAATCTCAATGCAATTGAAAAGAAGATAAGAAATAAATTACGTGTTCACAAACTAAATCGCATACCGTTATCCCCCTTCAATTTCCAATACTTCTGACTCAATAAAAGCAAACAACCGAAAAAGGAAACTTAGAGTGGAAAAATTGTGTTTGATTTAAAAGACTATATAAAAATAAGGGGAAGCTAAAAGGAAGAAACTGATGACCTAATAAAAGAGTATTAGGAAACTAATCACCATAATGAAATGAAAAAAGAAAGTGATTTATTAGGGAATACAACACAGAAAACGATCTAAAACATTAGAATTAGCACAATACAACAATGATAATGTAAATAAAGTTTGTCAAGTCTCTTCAAAATATGATAAATTTTCATAACCAATAATATTTATAACCAAATTATTCACATAAAATTAATTTACGTAGAATTTTTCACTAGTTCTTTGTGTAAGATCCCATTTTACTAATTTTATGACATGGTTGACTTATGCTATGCATATCTTTTGTGTTTTTATCTTTATTTTTAAATGATTTGGGCACCCTTTTAACTGTTAGTAATGTGTGTGGTCCTGAAGTCATACGACACCAAAATTAAACAACCCCAAGCATCTCAATAGTTTCAAAACGACTCCAAATGAGCTAATAGTTTACAAAAATACATTATTATAAAATGGGCCACTTGATACCATAACACCTAACATATCGGTAGTGTCGGGCGAGAGTGTGACCAAGAGAAGGACAAATGATTAAACAAATAAAAGATAACAATATTATATCATGAGTCGTTTCATTATATCATGAAGTTACCTGGTTTTCAAGAACTGTACTATATTTCTTATTCTCGTGCCTATAATGGTTGTTGTTCTAATAAAGAAGCTTGTTGTTAATTATTATCATACTTTTGGGCAATCTCTTACTTGTGTCAGTCCAACTAATTAGATCATTAACTAAACATCTTGGGGCTTTTTCTTACTTGTCATACAAAGTTGAGCTTGACTATACTAATCAGGCAACCATTACTTCAAAACTATGAAATTATTAAGATTTGAACTACCAAATGTTAAGATTAACTAGTTTAGGGAATAAGATTTCACAATTAAAATTTGGAGGAACAAAATCAAAGAATTGGCAAAATTGAGGACAAAATGTTTAATTAAGCAAAAAAAGTGTTTTCAAAATAAGCTAATTTTATTAAAATGCTCTTGATATATTGTAAAAATCAAAACAACATTTGAATTTATTACAATAACATAGTTTTAAAGACATGATAGTAAAAAAGTAAACAGTTTTCATCTAAACATAAGACTATAACACAATATTTTTTATAATTTTCAAAGTAAGTCAAACACAAATTTGAAAAAAAATTAATTTATTATATTTTCGTAACCTCAGTTCTTCTTTAAACTTTGTAAGTATATCTTTAATCGTTTGTTAACCCTTGATGCTTGTCCCATGAGCTAACTCATCTAAACTTTTCCTTTTCAACAAAAAGTAATGTATACATCCAATCCAGTAACCCCTTCCATCCGAAAAGATGTTTATATAATAAGTAAACGCCTCTTTTTAAATCTTATTTTATACCTTTATGAGTTTCTTTTTATGTCATTACAATATTATGCTTTTACAATAACATTTAAGATAATTTATCTTATAATTTAGTCCACTCATTTCATATCATTTACAATATTATTCATTATTTTTGTAATCTTATGTTTGCCAATTTAATATGATCAATTTCTATTTTTTAATGTTAATGAACTTTTTAAAAAGCATCGTTTCAATGTTATTATCAATTTCAAAACATGGCAATGTCAGTGGTTTATATCATTCTATTATATATTTATTTTAGTTTAACAATGTCTTGTTTGTTCTTCATCGTCTTTAAATATTTTTTATATGATATCATTATAATTAGTAATCTTTCAAAACATATTGTTGTACCATATAAAGATACAACATAATCATATAACTATTCTTCTACATATTTGTATATATAAGACAATACTAGTTACATTTGTTTGACCTTACTATCCATCATATTTTTTCCTTCGTATCATTTTTGTTTTCTTTCTTATGAAAACAAAAAGACAATTAATGGTAGGAAGCAAAACACACCTTCCTTTGATAGGAAAAGAAACTTGAAAACCATGTAGCAAGAAAGGAGGATGAAAAATGGCAAATAAGAAAGTTTTTAACTCTAGTGCTTCCATAAAAATTAACGAAGAAAACCCAATGAAAATAAAAATTTCAAACGTAGAACATGAAGAAAGTTATGTTTTAAACAAAACAAAAATTCTCAATGCAAGGGAAAATAAGATAAGAAATAAATTACGTGTTCACAAACAAAATCGCATACCACTACCCCCCTTAAATTTCCAATACTTCTGACTCAATAAAAGGAAACAACCGAAAAAGGAAACTTAGAGTGAAAAAATTACGTTTGATTTAAAAGAATGTATAAAAATAAGGGGAAGCTGAAAAGAAGAAACTGATGACCAAATAAAAGAGTATTTGGAAACTAATCACCATAATGAATTAAAAAGAGAGAGAAAGTGATTTGTTAGGGAATACTACACAGAAAATGGTCTGAAACATAAGAATTAGGACAGTAAAACAATGATAATGTAAATAAAGTTTGTCAAGTCTCCTCAAAATATTATAAATTTTCATAACCAATAATATTTATAACCCAATCATTCACATAAAATTAATTTACTTAGAATTTTTCACTAGTTCTTTGTGTAAGATCCCATTTTACTAATTTTATGACATGGTTGACTTGTGCTATACATATCTTTTGTGTTTTTATCTTTATTTTTAAATGATTTGGGCACCGCTTTTAACTGTTAGTAATGTGTGTGGTCCAGAAGTCATATGACATGAAAATTAAACAACCCCAAGCATCTCAATAGTTTCAAAATGACTCCAAATGAGCTAATAGTTTACAAAAATACATTATTATAAAATGGGCCACTTGCTACCGTAACACCTAACATATCGGTGGTACCGGGCGAGAGTGTAACCGAGAAAAGGACAAATGATTAAACAAATAAAATATAACAATATTATACCATGAGCCGTTTCATTATATCATGAAGTTACCTGGTTTTCAACAACTGTACTATATTTCCTATTCTCGTGCCTATAATGGTTGTTGTTCTAATAAAGAAGCTTGCTGTTAATTATTATGATACTTTTGGGCAATCTCTTACTTGTGTCAGTCCAACTAATTAGATCATTAACTAAACATCTTGGGGCTTTGTCTTGCTTGTCATATAAAGTTGTGCTTGACTCTACTAATCAAGCAGCCATTACTTCAAAACTATGAAATTATTAAGAGTTGAACGACCAAATTTTAAGATTAACTAGTTTAGGGAATAAGATTTCACAATTATAATTTGGAGGAACAAAATTAAAGAATTGGAAAAATTGAGGGACAAAAAGTATAGTTATGCTAAAAATATGTTTTCAAAATAATCTATAGTGAAAATCAAAACAACATTTGAATTTATATAATTAGTAACTGCTTCCATTCGAAAAGATATTTATATAATTAGTAAACCCCTCATTTTAAATCTTATCTTATACCTTTATGAGTTTCTTTTTATGTCATTACAAAATTATGCTTTTACAATAACATTTAAGATAATTTATGTTATAATTTAATCCACTCATTTCATATCATTTACAATATTGTCCATTATTTTTGTAATCTTTTGTAATCAATTTCTATTTTTTTAATGTTGATGAACTTTTTAAAAAGCATCGTTTCAATGTTATTATCAATTTCATAACATGGCAATCTCAGTTGTTTATATTATCTATTATATATTATTTTAGTTTAATAATGTCTTGTTTGTTCTTCATCTTCTCTAAATATTTTTATATAATATCATTATAATTAATAATCTTTCAAAATATATTGTTATACCATAGAAACATACAATAGAATCATATAAATATTTGAAAGTTGTATGCTAGTTTTGTTATTCTTGATCAAAATTAATGTCATATTTATTTATTATTGAAATCTTATTGATTAATGTTACTCTTATCCTTGCTTCAAAAAGATTATCCAATTAAGTTTAACAAATTCTTTTCAAGATGGTGGAGTCGATTTGTTGCCGAAAATATTTTTACTATGTATAGCAGCAACCCGGAATTCATCATCAGAATTTACCTGGTATGCTACTACTGACATTTAGAAATGGATTGCTGGTTAAATGTTATATAAACTACAACTCTAATCCCGTCCTTTGCTACTTTCTGATTTCTCTTATCAGCTTTACGTTACATATGTACTAAATTAATAAAATTTCACCATAAACCGTTATTTTTTATTCACATGAAATTTCTTCTACATAGTTATATATATAAGATAATACTAGTTACCTTTGTCTGACCTTACTTTCCATCCTATTTTTTTCCTTCGTATCATTTTCGTTTTCTTTCTTATGAAAACAAAAAGACAATTAATGGTAGGAAGCAAAACACACCCTCCTTTGATAGGAAAAGAAATTTCAAATTCATATCGAAAGAAAAGAGGATGAAAAACTTGGCTAATAAGAAAGTTTCTAATTCTAGTGCTTCCATAAAATTGAACAAAGAAAACCCATTAACCATGAAAATAAAAATTTCAAATGCAGAAGACGAAGAAAGTTATGTTTTTAAAAAAACAAACAAATCTTAATGCAACTGAAAATAAGATAAGAAATATATTACATGTTCACAACCTAAATCGCATACCATTACCCCCCCCCCCCCCCTTCAATTTCCAATGCTTCCGACTCAATGAAAGGGAACAACCCAAAAGGAAACTTAGAGTGAAAAAATTATGTTTGATTTATAAGAATGTATAAAAATAAAGGGAAGCTGAAAAGAAGAAGATGACCAAATAAAAGAGTATTAGGAAACTAATCACCATAATGAAATGAAAAGAGAGAGAAAGTGATTTATTAGGGAATACTATACAGAAAAAGGTCTGAAACATAAGAATTAGGACAGTATAACAATGATAATGTAAATAAAGTTTGTCAAGTCTCCTTAAAATTGAATAAATTTTTATAACCAATAATATTTATAACCAAATCATTCACATAAAATTAATTTACTTAGAATTTTTCACTAGTTCTTTATATAAGATCCCATTTTACTAATTTTGCCAGATTGTTGACTTGGACTATGCATATCTTTTATGTTTTTATCTTTTTTTTAAATGATTTGGACACCGCTTTTAACTGTTAGTGATGTGTGTGGTCCAGAATCATACGACACCACAATCAAAAAACCCCAAACATCTTAATATTTTCAAAACGACTCTAATTGCGCTAATAGCTTACAAAAATACATTATTATAAAATGGGCCACTTGCTACCATAACACCTAACATATCGGTGGTGCCGGGCAAAAGTGTAACCGAGAAAAGGGAAAATGATTAAACAAATAAAAGATAACAATATTACATCATGAACCATTTTATTATATCATTAAGTTACCTGTTTTTCAAGAACTGTACTATATTTCTTATTCTCGTGCCTATAATGGTTGTTGTTCTAATAAAGAAGTTTGCTGTTAATTTTTTTGATACTTTTGGGCAATCTCTTCAAAATATACTTGTGTCCCTCCGACTAATTAGATCATTAACTAAACAGCTAGGGGCTTTCTCTTACTTGTCATACAATGTTGTGCTTGACTCTACTAATCAGGCAGCCATTACTTCAAAACTATGAAATTATTAAGAGTTGAACAATCAAATGTTAACAGATTAACCAGTTTAGGTACCAAGATTTCACAATTAAAATTTGGAGGATCAAAATCAAAGAATTGGAAAAATTGAGGGACAAAAAGTGTAATTAGACCAAAAAAGTGTTTTCAAAATAATCTATTTTTATTAAAATGCTCTTCATCTCTTTTAAGTTCTTTCCTAAATTCATCCCCCAACTTTTATGGGGTCGGGTCAGGAAGATTTAAACTTGCCCCTCACCCACCGAATGTCATTTCTAGATGGAAACTTTAAGTAAGTCAATTGATCTAATATGTATGTTTAAGACTTATTTTATGTGAGAATGTCGGGAATAAATCTGAACCGTTAGATTTTATCATCAATGGTCGAGATTAAATATATTGATTGTATGATTTTTTAAAAAAAGTCATGTGAATTTTTAAATGATCATGTGACTTTTAAAAACTTTTAACTATCATTATCCATATATAATTGTATGGTCTAGATTTGTCTCTCTCACTCTCACTTAAGATATGATTTCTCCTAAGATATATATATAGAGGATGAATCCTTTAGATATGTTCAAGGAGTTTAATTGTTGCGGATCTATAAAAAATTCGTTAAAATAAATAAAAATTTGAGTGATCGCTGCGTGTTTAAAATTACTGTATAGCTATAACTGAAATAATACCATTTAATTTTTATATATAAAACAATTGTTGGGATAATCATAATAATAAGAGTTGGGTAAACTTTAATTCAGGTTGATAGTAGGTGAAAGCACATCATGGTTCATAATCATGAGAGCCAAATTTGCTGACCCAACTTGAGACGTGTCTTCAGAAAAATTGATAAGCTTGTCTATTCTAATTAATAATCAAATGCATAGTTTCCATATTCAATGCTGGCTCCATACTAAATCCAAACATGGAGGTTTCGAAGCTGTTTTCATGGGAACCCAATCCTGAAAGCCCGATATTCTAATATTCTCACCACATCCATTTTATTTCCCTAAATCGTGAGATCACAATCACAAAATAAGGCTTTCTTCGTCATAAATTATAGCAACTTGGAGAAAATCTTATTCATAGAAATCCATTAAGGTCAAAATTACATTACGAGTCTTGGGATTAAAAAATTCGAATAGAAAATTATGTTATAGATAAATTGGAAGTTTCAATAGAGATGCACTAATGATACTTTAACAAAAGTTTTATATTTGTAATCTTTTTGAGCATGGTCCATATTTTTTTTTATACAGGTATAATTTAAGATATTAGCTGTCAATTACCCTGTATATAAATTATTTGAATCTCTAACAACATTTTAATTTTATTATTTGATCCACTTTTATTATTGCGTATTTGTCCCTTTTATTTTAGAATGGCACAAAAACCTGCCCTTGCGCTTAACCGCATGGATTATTCGGTGGTGATAATGAATTAGATAAACGATGAATACGTAATAAATATGTACGAATATTATAATACTTGCCAGTACATATAGTTATTTAATTATAAAGTGTTTTTATCAAATATCATGTTATGAATTATTCTTATTATTATGTTATGAAAGAGTAATCATGTAATTGAAGAATATTATATCTACAACCTGGCGTAAATTAAAAAGTTTTTGGGGTATTGCCTTAGATTATATAACCCAGTAAAGAAGGAGAAGAAGGAAGAATGGATAGAATGATTAAAACTAAGATTTTGAATGTTTTAAATAAGAAATAAAAAGGTACGAAGACATCCATCAAAGAACAAGTCTGTCATGGAAAGGCCTCTTTTGTAGGGAGACATATACCTGTCGTGTTCGGACTTTATACGTGCAAGGGCCCACACTTCCTATCATTTTTACAAGTTTCACGTACTTTTTGGTATATAAACTCTAAACATGTCTCAAGTCTAAGTGATATAGGACTTGGTATCTTTTGGAATATATTTTTCCAACAATCCCTTACATATTTCAAAAGATCATTAAGGAAAACATTGTTATAAAACAAAAGAAACTTTGTTGAGTTAATATGTTGAGTACAATGCATCAAGCTTGGTATCTTTTGGATCATGAACCAAACCCTAGACAAATAGGCTTAAAGTACAATGCTCTAGTGAAGCAAAGCTTCTATGAACTAAAGACATTTAGCGTATTTTAGAAGCTTTATCTGTCACATCGTGCCCCTACAATTCTTGTCGTTATCGTCGTTTTACGCTAATAGGCCATACGCGTGCCTAGTATTTCTTGAGAGCTCTAGAGATTCTGCCTCAATCTCATGCCAGCGGCCCCACTTGACACTTATACAGGTGACTTCATCAAGTGTATGTATTTTTTCTATACACCACCTATAAAGGCTATGATAGTCATTAAAAGTAATAAACTTAGCCTCTCATCCAATGCTTATTATTACACACACCATATAGGAATAAGGAAAAATGTATAATGTTATAGCAATTAAACATGATTGTTATTACCACATGTGGACCTTCTTCATGGGACCTCTAACCACAAAGGTCGGGTGTCCATCATAGTCAATTTTATTGTTGGCATACCCCTTGATGTTTTGTAGATAGATTTTTTTATCCAATGCTTTGGTCAGAGGATCAGTCAAATTCACTTATGACCATACAAAGTCAATGGAAATTATTCCATCTTTCAACAATTGCTTTACCACATCATGTCTTAGATGAATGTGTCTATGATTACCATTGTAGGTTTTGTTTTTAGAACCGGGTATCGCCAATTAAGAATCACAATGCAACGATACAGAAGGTGTTAGTTTCATTCTTAAAGGAATAAATGTTAAGAATCTTAACCATTCACCTTCATTCCCAACCAACTTCAAAGTAATGAACTCTGATTCTATAGTGGATTTTGCAATAATTGTTTGCTTGGCTGATCTCTAGGTTCCTGCACCACCTTAAAGGATAAATACATAACCACTAGATTTGATCTCATCTGAATTAGAGATGCAATTTGCATCACTGTATCTTTCCAACACAGCGGGATATCCATTAAATATTTTAGATTTAGTTTATATCCTTTTCATATTTCATAAGGTCTTATTCTTGTTTTCTTATACAAAATCCTATTTTGTAAATGACATGCAAATAGTAAGGCATCACCCCATAAATTATCAAGTGTAGAAGAACTAATAAGTAAAACATGTATAATTTCCTTTAACATTTTATTTTTTCCTTTCTGCTATTCCTTTAGATTCTAGTGAATAAATGGAGGTTACTTCTTGAATTATGCCTTCACAAAACTCATTAAAGGAAAAATAATCATTTCCTCTGTCAGATTTAACCTTTTTGATCTTTCTCTGATTAATTTTCTACTTCAGCTTTATAAATTAGAAACATATCAAAGGCCTCATCCTTATTCCTAATTAGATATAATTTAATATATCTAGAGTAATCATTTATGAATGTTACATAATCCCTATAATTGTTTGTTTTAAATCTCTTAAATTTTCTTTAGATTAAGGAGTTTAGTTTCATATTTTTGTACAGAAACATAAGATTTTTTAGTTATTTTGAATTCTATACATATCACATTTATTTAAGCATGTTGTATTAATGCCAAATACAAGGACCATCGACCCCCCAGATCTGAATCCTGATGTAAGTAACAATTAATTAAAACAATAGAAATACAAGTATCTTTTTCGTGTTTCAAAATCTGAAACATATAACCTCACATCAAGAGTCGAATCACGGAAAACCAACGACCTAAGTTTATAGAATTAGAAAATGGATTGAGAAATAATCGCCCCAATATGTATACAAAAACAATCACGTTTACAGCAAAAGAAGAATGTGTATACAGGGCATACACCTAGTCCCATATATAAAGATATGAGAAAAGGCCCAAAAATGAGGAAAGGAATGAGGAAAACTAATTTCAGGTGGCCTCGCTTAAGCAAGGAATCTCTCGCTTGAGCGAGTGTAAGCTCGCTTGAGCAAGCAGGGCTAAAGTATTAGACCTCCACATTTGCGTGAGCGACACAACCCCCGCTTGAGTGAAAAACCTCTAGAACCAATTTATAACACCCTCGCTCAAGCAAGGCATTAATCACTTGAGCGAAAAGTAAACAAAATCAAAATTACATTTTCTCACTTGAGTGAGACATCTCTCACTTGAGAAAAAAAGAGACAAAATCAAATTCACACATACTCGCTTGGGCGAGCACTAAATTGCCTAGGCGAGAATTTCACAGAATCTATTTTCCCTATTTTCGCTTGAGCGAGATCCCACTCGCTTGGGTGAAAATAAATAGAGTCATTACTCTGACTCTTGCTTGAGCGAGATCACGCTCGCTTGGGCGAGAATGAGCCAGAAAGCACAATGCTAATACAGAACATTCTCACTTGAGCGAGATTGATAGGAAATGGCTTTTAACATGTGTAAATCAAATTACATGGCATACAAAAATGTATTATGCAAGGATTTGATCTAAACTATCAATAGGTACACATTTATACACATAATCATGACTTGCTCCAACAAGTTGTATTTATATGTTGATGTAGGTTTTGATAATGAGACAACAAATGAAGAGACAAGATCAAACATATATAATTATGGACGAAATAATTATGTTTGATGATGGAAAATTGTTGAATTCCAAAGAAATGATTCAAGGCATTTATAGAGGTCTAAAACAAGTGAAATACAATCATCAAAGTGCCTAAGGATCAAAGGATTGAAGCCATGATTGAAAAAATATCAAAAAGGGTGAAACAAAGTGCCAGAATTCATGCAACAGATGCATGAATCGATTCATACAGCAATGCACAACCATATGAATCGATTCATACGGTTTAACATACCCAGGATGTGAATTTTTGATGCATGAATCGATTCACCATCACCCTGAATCGATTCACACGGTTTGAAATGCCCAGGAAGTGATTTTTGAGTGAATGAATCGATTCACCCCTGGCCTGAATCAATTCATACGTCTGGACAATGGAAAAATTGCATAAAAATCACGCATGAATCTATTCATTTCAATTCTGATGTAAAATTACAATAAATGAATCTATTCATTTGGGAAATGAATCAATTCATTTAGTTCAAATGGCTCTGGAACATGAAATTCAAAATGTGCCAACCTTGCATCGCATTATCAACGTACTACGAATTAACAATTGCATGGTCCATCACTCACTAAGGAAACAGACGCTCCCTTGCTCCACAATGTCAAGTTGCAATGTTGCTACCCAATTTTATCCGGGCCCATTTAAAATTTTTAATAAATAATAAAAATACCAAAAAATAGAAAATTCTTTTTAGAAAAAAGTGAACCTATGGGCTTGTTTGAATTTTAAATTATTGATCCGGGTTTTGACTTTTAAATTTTAAATCCTTATCAAGACCATAAATTATTGAACTCCTAGACTTTGAAATTTGAATTTCATAAGGGATAAGATTTTAGAAGATTAGAGAAAGAAAGAGATAAAGCTTTTTAAATAAATGAGTATATTATAAAATGTGGTAAGTTTTTAAAAAAAATCAAATTTTATATATTAAGCTAATCCTATTATCTATATGTTATGAGATAATGATAAGAGGATAAGATGGAGATTTTAAGGTATGAGATAAAGTTTCTTTTGAAGAGATAGAGTTTTTAAATATTATAAGATGAGATAGAGCTTTTAGCTTCAGATAATTATATCAATTAAGCTAACTTTGTTTATTAATATATAAGCTACGAGATAATAAAAAAGAATATATATTATAATAGATAAAGGGAAATGGATTTCATGTTATATAATAGAATAATAAAATGATTCACTAGCAAGGAGATAAAGAAAATCAATTTTTTGTTAAATAATAATATATAGAAGATTGAATGGAGATATATAAGACACGTTGCAGAGGAAAAATGGGATTCACGTAAAAGAGATAAGGAAACAATGAATTTTATATTATAAAATCAAAAAGGAATCAGATTTATATATTATAAGCCAAAAAAAAAGGATTAGAGATAGGAACATGAATCAGGGGGAGGAGTTTAGGTAACTAAATTAATAATATATATATATATATATATATATATATATATATTCACGCTGGAGGGATCAGAAAACGGGGAGGAGAGAAGGAGACAGCAGCATTAGAAATATATATTGGAGGATTCGCACGCAACAGAGAGAGAACAAAAGCAATTATAGCATTCACGCACACACCTGGGGCACATTCACGCAAATTGAACTTTGCCATTAACGCAGAAAATTTGAACACTCCAGGTATCTCTTTCTTTTCTCTTTAATTTTCTTGTTGCGATTATACGAAATCTTAGTCTCTTAAAGAATTAAATTATGAAATCTCTTTTCCTTTAGGAATATTCTAATAATTAGTATCACTAAACACCTGTTTGCTAAAACTAATATTGGTATATGCCTAAAATTAAAATCTCTATGTTAGGGTTAATTTAGGCAAGACGTCCCATTAACCTATGTTTAATTTCTAGATCTAGTGATGCTAATAGGTAACAAAAATTAATATATTCACATCAAGATCAATTTGGATGAGACATTCTTTTGGTCTAAGTTTTTAAATAAAATAAATTTTAATAGTCTCAAAATTAACGTAGACCTTAAAAAATATTTTCATAACAAATTTAGGGACTTTATAGATTTTTTGGGCGAGACGTCCTGTCAATTTATGTAAAATTTCCTAAAATAATTTATACCATAAAGCACTTTAATAATATCTATAATATAATAAAACCAAAATATCTTTATAGATTCTTTGGACGAGACATCCTGTTAATCTAGGTCTTCAAATAAACTTTTCATTCTCAAATTAACCTAGACTGTTAAGTATTCCTTTTAAAAAATATAATAAAATCAATAAAACCTAAGGCTTCTTTTTTAAAAAAATATAACTTACTTCGCATTTTTTTTAAAATAACCCAAAGAACTACGTAACCCTGATTTCCCCTAACGCTTGGGGAATACGTAGGAGCGGGAACAATTATTCCTGTCGGGCCCAAATTTTAAAAAATATATATCCCGTTTACTAGTAAGAATAAAATCATCATGCTTTTAACGATATATAACTCGATTAATTTGGACGAGACGTCTTATTAATCGTAAAGTTTATAATTTTAAAAATCATTAAATCAACAACAAATCCATGAGGCATCTCTAAGAGGTTTAAATTATAAATTAGTAGGATTATTCAAACTTAAACGATTTAGGGTAACCATTTAAAATAGACAGTGTGGGGTGCTAATACCTTCCCCACCTGTAATTAGACTCCCGAACTTAAAATCTTAATTTAGGACTAGTACCTTCACGTTAGGTTTTTTCTGATGTTTTACCTTAAAAACATTAGTGGCGACTCCACGGTTTCCAGAGGAAACTCGGGAAACCTAATTTTCTTTTTACGGTCGGCCTCCCGCCGCGATTTAGGTCGCGACAGATGGCGACTCCACTGGGGACCTTAGAGAGTCAAGCCCGTTTAATTTGTTTAAGTATATTAGAATTATCCTACATGAATTCTTGCCTATGTTTATGCCATGTGTTTTGTTGATATATGTTATTATCGAACCTTAGGGTAGAAGATGTTATATTTTGTATTATTGAACCTTATGGTAGATTTTTTTTATATATTTTTCTGTGTTTGTTTCTTGTGAAGGAAGGGTAAATTACATGTATGTATGCCCCTCACACACTACACATACACTTGTTCACACACTTTCTGAGTGGGACCCTACACCCAAGGGTCTGAATAAACCATTAAGTTTAGGGGAGGTTGTGTAGCGGTGTCATTTGGGACATTTGTCTTCGTCTGACATCGTGAGAGTCTCAGCTAGAGTGTGACTTTCTCATGGTACGCACACCTGGTAGATTTCCTATCGTTGTGGTCTACATTATGGGTAGAGTCTTAGCTCTAGTGGCCTTTAGTGATTTAAAATAGCCACCTAATGTGAGAGAACACTATTAGAGGAGCCTTAGAACCCATAGGAGGCCTTCAGACAAACCCTGTACAGGGAACACAAGGGGCAATGGTATTTTAGCGTCTGTTTTTTTTCTAAATTAAAAGACTCCTTTTCCAATAAACATTTTCTTAAAAAAAAGCCCAATAATTTGACATGAGGCAAATAGTTCAAGCCCGTTCAATTTCGTGCTTTAAATTATAGGCCTTTTGGATCATAAGTTTTTATGCAAAGTTTTCCAAAAAGTGGATGTCTGTAATTTATTCACGCAAAAAAAATATATTTTTAAGAAATAATGATAACAAGCCCATAAGTTGATTTTTTTTCCTCTTCCAGGAAGTAATCGGAACTTGGCGAGTATCCAACAAAAATGGAAACTAATGTGGATTTAGATGAATGTGGGGCCAACAAGACCGAATTGAGGAAGTTACTACATGTCAAGGTTTGGAAAATTGACACTGCTAGCCTGTAGGTTTTGGGAAAGAAGCTGAATCTGACCCAAAGGATGACCTTCTCAAGGAAATATGGGAGGATCCTAAAGCTTTTGGAAGTTGAAGTACAGGTCGAAGCACTCACTGCTTTAGCCCAATTTTACGACCCGCCTCTTCGATGCTTCACATTTCGAGACTTCCAGTTAGCGCCATCAGTGGAAGAGTTCGAGCAGATTTTTGGCTTACCATTAGAGGGGCAGGTACCTTACAGATGGCTTGGGCAGTATGCTAACGTCACCTCCCTTTCTTCAATACTGAAGATTAGTCCGACCGAGCTAGAAGAAGCGCGACTATGCAGGAATCAGATACCAGGGTTTACCAGGGCATATTTGGAAAAACACATGAACAGTTTGGCTGAAAATAAAGATTGGGAAACTTTCATGGATACCTTAGCACTTACCCTTTATGGTATCATCTTGTTTCCTCGAATCGAGAATTATGTAGACTACGATGCTATAGATGTTTTCCTGGCCCGTAAACTTCATTGTGAAAATCCTATTACTGCACTTTTGGTGGATGTTTACTATACCATGGACTATTGCCATACTCAAGGGGGAAAAGAATCCTTTGTTGCTCACCTGCTTTGTATGTGTGGCTTACATCACATGTCTTCAGCCAAATGGGCAAGGTTGAATGCCCTATATCAAACCTAAAGTGGTGCCAGTTGACTGTGAAGAGTGGGCGTGAATGGGCCAGCCATCTTATTGGGCTCACTACTGAAAAGGTAAGATGGTATCCGCAATGGCTAAAGGTTGACACCATCATTCACCATTGTGGAAGTTATCCGAATGTCCCGCTCATAGGCACTCGCGGATGCATCAATTATAATCCAGTCATAGCCAAGCGCCAATTGGCTTACCCTTTGCTCGGACCGCCAAGTAAAAAGTCATTGACCCCCTTTGTCCTCTACTGCACAAACGGGGAATACGCTTCTACTCTCAAGCATATAAGGGGTGCCTGGCAGAAAGTTAGCAAGAAAGGGAAAGAGTTAGGTGTCAGAAGTCATGGTATTAAAGAAGAATACTATCAGTGGATCCTAAATCGGGTCTCTATCGTCAAGCTGCCATTCAGGACATTCGATCCCCCTCTGAGGTATGAGTCATCTACTGGACCCCCTTTTGAAGATGAAAGGGCTAGAGAAATAGAGGAGCTGAAAGCCAAGAACAAGAAGTTAGAAGATGACTTGATAAAAGCCTATCAAGATTGTGCTCTTTTGAAGAGGGAAAATCATGAAAAAGAACAAGCCTATGAGGACATTAGTAGAAAGTGAAAGGCCGAAATGATTCATAGACAGAAGTTAGATCAATGCCTCCGAGCAGCTAACTCCCAGCTAAAAGCCAAGAATGAAGAAAGAGATGTTATTCTTGCAGACAAACAACTATTGAAACAGATGATGGAGAGAGCAAGAGAAAATGAACAGAAAGCCATGGCAGAAAAAGATTTTCTGCAATCTCAAATCACTATCATGGAGCAACAAATCAAAGATATGACAGAAACGTCTCGACAAGAAATAAATGATGAGAAATGGCGTGCATACGAGATAGATAACAGATGTCAGGAGATGATACAGTCTATTAGAGCCGAAGTAGTAAATCAGGATGAAATCATTCACTCATGGATGCGCCGCTTCCACCAGCTAGCGTATCTGGAAAATGGAACTTTGGAAGACATCCCACAGCTGCTGAGAAAGGCCGATGGAATGACAAATCCCCTCACTACCCCCAAGGAGATTGTAGTTTTCCTAGAATATTGTAAAAATCGGCTTAATGAAATGAAGGCTGTGATTGCCCGAGCTAGGAGAGACTGATTATTTCTGCTGGATATAATGACTGCTTTTATTAAAGTAATAAAATGATTGCTTCACGTCCACAATGATACCATATTAGTTTCCATGTTGCTTAACTTAGTACTTTTGAATGAGACGTTCTGAGGAACGATAAAAGGATGCTAGCCAAGGCTCATGATCGCTTCAATCATTTTTATTTTTATTTTTATTTTTATTTATTTATTTATTTATTTATTTATTTATTTATTTGGTCTCTTTCTTTTCCTTTTTTTTTCACTGATACATTTTTTTTATTTAAAAAAACAAGAAAGAAAGAAAGAAAGAAATCACGGGGAGACATCCTTATAGAACCCGGCTTCAGACAAGACTCATGGCTGAAACGGATAACGAGACTGAGAACTTAAGGAATGAGGTCAACTATTTAAGGGAGCAGATAACTGAGTTGACCAAGCTTCTAGAAAAAAAGGTCACAGAGGAGGGCCCATCCTCAAACAGCGAGCGTCAACCAACTTCTCCGGTGTACCCTCCTGGTTTTGCTCTTGGCCAGGATACGCCACCTGCTAACGATATCGGAAACCAGGGTAAAACTGCTGAACCCCGCACCATGTAACCACCATTTTATGGCATGCCATATGGATGCATGCCTCCTCAAACCTTCACTGATCAAGATGGTAACCTCATACCCTTTCCGCTGTATGGTTTACCACCTGGTTATTTTCCTCCTGTAATCTCGGGTCCATAAGATGGGAATGTAATACCCCCGTTAAACCCACAGGCTCAGAATCGAGTCCTGAGACCACAGACCTCTAAGCTTCAAAACACTCAGTCACCCACAATTCAGGCAACTACACCTATTCCAAATCCACAAGGGGCGACACAGTCAAATCTGGCATATCAAACACAACAATTCCCTCACCTCCAATCACAACATAATTATCCTTATGGGTATATGATGCCTCGCCCTGTCGTCGTGCAAACCATCAATCCTGCTATTACAAATGCTGAGCCTAAGGGAAAGGTGGAGATTCTCGAAGAACGCCTTCGTGTTATAGAAGGTGTGGGAGGTTTTGGCCCAACAGACGCATCTGAACTTTGCCTGGTTCCAGATATGGTGATACCCCCCAAATTTAAAATGCCCGAATTTGACAAATATCAGGGTATGTCTTGTCCTCGGAATCATCTGACCATGTATTGTCGAAAGATGGCTTCCCATGCCCTCGATGATAAACTGCTTATTCACTGTTTCCAAGATAGTTTGGCAGGAGCTTCCCTGACTTGGTACATGCATCTAGAACGTGCTCGCATACACTGCTGGAGAGACCTAGCTGATGCCTTTTTGAAACAATACAACTACAACCTAGACATGGCACCAGACAGGATGCAATTATAAAATATGACTAAGAAAGATAATGAGTCTTTCAAAGAGTATGCCCAGTGTTGGCGAGAAGTGGCTGCACAAGTGGACCCCCCGCTGCTAGAGAAGGAGGTTGTGGCAATGTTCATCGATACGCTCCAAACTCCTTTTTATGATAGAATGATTGGGAGTGTATCATCAAATTTCTCTGACATCGTTACCATTAGAGAAAGAGTGGAAAGTGGGATAAGGACAGGGAAAATTGCCCAAACTGTATCAGGGGAACCTTCCATACATATGTAAACTGGAAAAAGAAAGGAAGGTGGGGCTAATGCTGTCACCTATGATTTAAGGAACTTTCCTCAAAGACCACACCACCCTACATCTCTTCCCCAGAATAACCCCTACAAATTCACGTTATATCCTCAAGTAGCTGCTACTACCAATAACCATTCTCCGCCTTCCCCTCAACCACCTCGTTATCATTCATCCATACCACCACACAATCATCATCACATGCCAGTACAACCACCACAACAATGGACTCGACCCCCAAACCCTAATCAGAAGAGGACGAACAATGTTCAGTTTGACCCTATCCCTATGAGTTACACTGAACTATTGCCGCACCTTATCCAGAACTCCCTTGTGGTGCCTTGTCCTTCCACAATTCTTGGACCACCTTATCCCAAAGGATGTGATCCGAATGCTCAATGTGACTATCATGCCGGGGCACCAGGGCACTCAACAGAAAACTGTTTTGCCTTGAAACGTAAAGTGCAAGACTTGATTAAAGCCAAGTGGCTTAATTTCCGGGAAGGAAATCCGAATGTGGCTACAAATCCCTTGCCTAACCATGAGGACTCTGGGGTTAATGTTGTGGAAGAAGATCAAGTAGCTATTATTGAAGACAATTCCTATGATAATGCAAGCTTTGTGTGCCCCCTATTCACCGGGCACTTAATTTTGTAATTGAGAGGCTGTTGACTCCCTACGATTTTAATTTTTGATTCAAAATAATTTTAATTGCCTTAATAACTCAATATTCTCATTGCTATGCCCAAGGCTTTGGGGTCTTTTCTTTTTATAATAAGGGCGAAGCATGTTTTGTCATTTTTTCTGTTAATAAATGCGTATTTGAATTTGGATACCTCTTTCTTTGCACCTTTTTACCATTCCCCTTCCCTTTATCCCTCATTCGACCATCCATCCAAATACAGAGCCAAAAATGATCCACTTGAAGATAGTAAGGTCACGATCCCATTTCACGACTTTGAGTATTCAGTTGATTGCGCTCACAAAGAGGGTAAGGAAGACTATGGTCCCTCGCCCAAATTAACCAGGGAACAAAAGGCTAGAGAAATTCAGCCCTATCAAAAGGTAATCAAGATCATCGAGATAAAAAGGTCAAGATTGACATTTTCCTGAGTCAAGAACAATAGTGGAAATTGATTAAGTTATTGATATCCTTTGTTTAAAAACGTGGGGCAATTTATCAGAGGGCAATGGTAACCCTGTTTCATGACATGATGAAAAGAGGCATATCTATCATTTAAGGAAGCTTTGGTATTGACCAACATGGATGGAGATAACTTTTCGATGCCCATAAATACAAACGTAATCAAGAGATGCTTTGCCAAAAAAAAATCAAACAAACAAACAAAAACAACAACAAAAATCAAGGTTAGCATCTTATGCACATACCAACTGGGGCAAGCTGATGCTCTCGCATTACCATACTGGGACATATCCAGATCACCAAGTAAGTCGTCACCTTTCTATATGGGGAATGGATGTCATCAAGCCAAGAATGCAACAAAAAAAATAATATTTCATCCCCGTTGCAATCAACCTTAAGGGGATGTAGCTACTCCCTATGCTAATGTAACCAAGGAAATGGTTTACCATGCTGAGAAACAAAAGTACCAAGGAGATCATTCAAAGGTCAAAAAAAAGAAAAAGAAAAAACAAATGAAAAATCAAGAAAAAGAAAAAAGAGCAAAAACAAAAGCAAAAGAAAGAGACTCGGAATGGTCCTTTTATTAAGGCAAGAAAAAGAGGCTCATCTCATTTCCTTCGGTATAGGGCGTTGGGGTAAAGTTGCCTATTTGAAGTGATATCTGTCCCCAAAAGGATGAAAGTAAATCAAAGGAGGCCAAGTGGGTTCGGTTTCAGTATAATCAACTTAAACCTTTTATTGTGAAAGATACAACCTTGATTTTTAAAAAAAATGTCAAAAAGAAAGAAAAGCTCGCTAGGCTGAAAACCTGAAAAGGCGGTCTAGGCAAAAATTAGAGCGACCCGGTGAGTCGAAAACCTAAAAAGGCGGCTTAAGCAAAAATTAGGGTCAAGATATTGGCAAAGCAACTAAAATTTTTTGTACGAGCAGAATAAGATCCAACTGGGGCACAAGGACTATAGTTGAATTACTTTCTCGGAAGCAAAATCAAAGGATAAACTCGTCGCCGTGATACGGGATCAAGATTCTTGCTGTTCTCAGGGATTCACTGGAGGATCTACAAACCCCATTACATCCCTCATTACCAAACTCTTTAACCACATTTGTTTCTTTTTTGCATTTGATTTCCCCTTGTCTTTTCCGGTACTTGATCAACCTACATAAAGGTGCTACCTTTTCAATATGCATTTATACATGAGCTTCATTAATGTGACAAAACATGTGTTTTAACAAAATAAAACAAGGCAATGACAATTATTTTCATAAAAAGAGAAAAGGAAAGTCATGGGAGTGAGAGGCTTCTGTTATTTGTTAGCACCTCAGACAAGCATCACAAGGACCACGTTGAATACATGCTCAGAAGAGAAAATCACCTCGTTCATCCATTTCACCCATGAGTCTAAACCTAAAATCTATAAAGATTGCAGTTCTAAAGGTTTCTCCCCGGATTTAAAACTTCATTTTATTTTCCTAGAGCCGAACATGGCATCTTTTAAACTTCCAGTTGCCGAGCGGGGCACTCTTTTAATTTCCAGTAGCCGAGCGTGGCACCATTTTACTTTCCTTTCGCCAAACATGGCACCATTTTACTTTTCAGTTGCCAAGCGGGGCACCATTTTAATTGCCGAATGGGGCATCATTTTACTTTCCAGTCGCCAAGCGGGGCACTCTTTTAATTTCCAGTAGCCGAGCGGGGTACCATTTTACTTTCCTTTCGCCAAACATGGCACCATTTTACTTTTCAGTTGCCAAGCGGGGCACCATTTCAATTGCTGAGCGGGGCATCAATTTACTTTCCAATCGCCGAACGAGGCACAATTTTACTTTCCAGTAACCGAACAAGGCATAATTTTACTTTCCAGTAGCCGAGCGGGGCACCATTTTACTTTCCTGTCGCCAAACATGGCATCATTTTACTTTCCAGTCGCCGAGCGGGGCACTCTTTTAATTTCCAGTAGCCGAGCGGGGCACCATTTTACTTTTCTTTCGCCAAACATGGCACCATTTTACTTTTCAGTTGCCAAGCGGGGCACCATTTTAATTGCCGAGCGGGATATCATTTTACTTTCTAATCGCCGAATGAGGCACAATTTTACTTTCCAGTAGCCGAACAAGGCACAATTTTACTTTCCTGTCGCCAAACATGGCACCATTTTACTTTTCAGTCGTTGAGCGGGGCACCATTTCAATTGCCGAGCGGGCCATCATTTTATTTTCCTAGAGCCGAACATGGCATCTTTTAAACTTCCAGTCGCTGAGCGGGGCACTCTTTTAATTTCCAGTAGCCGAGCGGGGCACCATTTTACTTTCCTTTCGCCAAACATGGCACCATTTTACTTTTCAGTTGCCAAGCGGGGCACCATTTTAATTGCCGAGCGGGGCATCATTTTACTTTCCAGTCGCCGAGCGGGGCACTCTTTTAATTTCCAGTAGCCGAGCGGGGTACCATTTTACTTTCCTTTCGCCAAACATGGCACCATTTTACTTTTCAGTTGCCAAGCAGGGCACCATTTTAATTGTCGAGCGGGGCATCATTTTACTTTCCAATCGCCGAACGAGGCACAATTTTACTTTCCAGTTTCCGAACAAGGCATAATTTTACTTTCCAGTAGCCGAGCGGGGCACCATTTTACTTTCCTGTCGCCAAACATGGCATCATTTTACTTTCCAGTCGCCGAGCGGGGCACTCTTTTAATTTCCAGTAGCCGAGCGGGGCACCATTTTACTTTCCTGTCGCCAAACATGGCACCATTTTACTTTTCAGTTGCCAAGCGGGGCACCATTTTAATTGCCGAGTGGGGCATCATTTTACTTTCTAATCGCCGAACGAGGCATAATTTTACTTTCCAGTAGCCGAACAAGGCACAATTTTACTTTCCTGTCGCCAAACATGGCACCATTTTACTTTTCAGTCGCCGAGCGGGGCACCATTTCAATTGCCGAGCGGGCCATCATTTTATTTTCCTAGAGCCGAACATGGCATCTTTTAAACTTCCAGTCGCCAAGCGGGGCACTCTTTTAATTTCCAGTAGCCGAGCGGGGCACAATTTTACTTTCCTTTCGCCAAACATGGCACCATTTTACTTTTCAGTTGCCAAGCGGGGCACCATTTTAATTGCTGAGCGGGGCATCATTTTACTTTTCAATCGCCAAACGAGGCACAATTTTACCTTAAGTTTAACAAATTCTTATCAAGATGGTGGATTTGATTTGTTGCCGAAAATATTTTTACTATGTATAGCAGCAAACTGTATATCTATTAAAAAAAACTTCATAGAGCCCTGTGAATTTGATGATAAAAAAGGTTTCCACAAACGGGATTCGAACCCGGAATTCATCATCAGAATTTCCCTGGTGTGCTACGGCGGACATTTGGATATCGATTGCTGGATAAATGTTATAAATAAACGACATCTCTGATCCCGTCCTTTGCTACTTTCTGATCTCTCTTATCGGCTTTACGTTACATATCTACTAGTTTAATAAAATGTCACCATAAAGCATTATTTTTTATTTACTTGAAATTTCTTCTACATATTTGTATATATAAGACAATACTAGTTTCCTTTGTCTGACCTTACTTTCCATCCTATTTTTTACTTTGTATCATTTTCGTTTTCCTTTCTAATGAAGACAAAAAGACAACTAATGGTAGGTAGCAAAACACACCCTCATTTGATAGGAAAAGAAACTTGAAAACCATGTAGGAAGAAAAGAGGATGAGAAAATGGCTAATAAGAAAGTTTTTAACTCTAGTGCTTCCATAAAAATGAACGAAGAAAACCCAATGAAAATAAATATTTCAAATGTAGAAGACGAAGAAAGTTATGTTTTAAAATATAATAAAAAATCTCAAAGCAACTAAAAAGAAGATAAGAAATAAATTACGTGTTCACAAACTAAATCGCATACCGTTATCCCCCTTCAATTTCCAATACTTCTGACTCAATAAAAGGAAACAACCGAAAAAGGAAACTTAGAGTGGAAAAATTATGTTTGACATAAAAGACTGTATAAAAATAAAGGGAAGCTAAAAGGAAGAAACTAATGACCTAATAAAAGAGTATTAGGAAACTAATCACCATAATGAAATGAAAAGAGAAAGTGATTTATTAGGGAATACTACACAGAAAACAGTCTAAAACATTAGAATTAGGACAGTAAAACAATGATAATGAAAATAAAGTTTGTCAAGTCTCTGCAAAATATGATAAATTTTCATAACCAATAATATTTATAACCAAATCATTCACATAAAATTAATTTACTTAGAATTTTTCACTAGATCTTTGTGTAAGATCCTATTTTACTAATTTTACGACATGGTTGAGTTGAGTTATGCATATCTTTTATGTTTTTATCTTTATTTTCTAAATGATTTGGGCACCGCTTTTAACTGTTAGTAATGTGTGTGGTCTAGAAGTCATATGACACTGAAATCAAACAACCCCAAGCATCTCAATAGTTTCAAAACGACTCCAAATACACTAATACCTTACAAAACTACATTATTGTAAAATAGGCCACTTGCTACCGTAACACTTAACATATCGGGTGTCGGGCGAGAGTGTAACCGAGAAAAGGGCAAATGATTAAACAAATAAAAGATAACAATATTACACCATGAGCCAATTTATTATATCATTCAGTTACATTGTTTTCAAGAACTGTCCTATATTTCTTATTCTCGTGCCTATAATGATTGTTGTTCTAATAGAGAAGTTTGCTGTTAATTTTTATGATACTTTTGGGTAATCTCTTACTTGTGTCCCTCCAACTAATTAGATCATTAACTAAACATATTTGGGCCTTGTCTTGCTTGTCATACAAAGTTGTGTTTGACTCTTCTAATAAGGCAGTCATTACTTCAAAACTGTGAAATTATTAAGAGTTGAACTATCAAATGTTAACAGATTCACTATTTTAGGGAATAAGATTTTACAATTAAAATTTGGAGGAACAAAATCAAAGAATTGGAAAATTTAAGGGACAAAAAGTGTAATTAAGCCAAAAAAGTGTTTTCAAAATAATCTATTTTTATTAAAATGCTCTTGATATATAGTAAAAATAAAAACAACATTTGAATTTATTGCAATAACATAGTTTTAAAGACATGATAGTAAAAAAGTAAATAGTTTTCATATAAACTTAAGACTATAACATAATCTTTTTATTATTTTCAAAGTAAGTCAACCACAAATTTGAAAAAAAAATAATTTATTATATTTTCATAACCTCGGTGCCTCTTTAAACTTTGTAACTATGTCTTTAATCGTTTGTGGACCCTTGATGCTAGTCCCATGAGCTAACTCATCTAAACTTTTCCTTTTCGACAAAAAGTAATGTATACATCCAATCTAGTAACCCCTTCCATCCGAAAAGATATTTATATAATCAGTAAACCCGTCTTTTTAAATTTTATCTTATACCTTTATGAGTTTCTTTTTATGTCATTACAATATTATGCTTTTACAGTAACATTTAAGATAGTTTATGTTATAATTTAATCCACTCATTTCATATGATTTACAATATTGTTCTTATTTTTGTAATCTTTTGTTTGCCAATCTTATATAATCAATTTCTATTTTTTTATTGTTGATGAACTTTTTAAAAAGCATCATTTCAATGTTATTATCAATTTCATAACATGGCAATCTCAGTGTTTTATATTAGTCTATTATATATTTATTTTAGTGTAACAATGTCTTGTTTGTTCTTCATCATCTTTAAATATTTTTTATATAATATCATTATAATTAATAATCTTTCAAAACATATTGTTATACCATATAAAGATACAATAGAAACATATAAATATTTGAAAGTTCTATGCTAGTTTTTGTTATTCTTGATCAAAATTAATGTGATATTCATTTATTATTGAAATGTTATTTGATTAATGTTACTCTTATCCTTGCTTCATAAAGTTATGTTTTAAAAAATAACAAAAAATCTCAATGCAAATGAAAAGAAGATAAGAAATAAATTACGTGTTCACAAACTAAATCGCATACCGTTATCCCCCTTCAATTTCCAATACTTCTGACTCAATAAAAAGAAACAACCGAAAAAGGAAACTTAGAGTGGAAAAATTGTGTTTGATTTAAAAGAATGTATAAAAATAAAGGGAAGCTAAAAGGAAGAAACTGATGACCTAATAAAAGAGTATTAGGAAACTAATCACCATAATGAAATAAAAAGAGAAAGTGATTGATTAGGGAATACTGCATAGAAAACGGTCTAAAACATTAGAATTAGGACAGTAAAACAATGATAATGAAAATAAAGTTTGTCAAGTCTCTTCAAAATATGATAAATTTTTATAACCAATAATATTTATAACCAAATCATTCACATAAAATTAATTTACTTAGAACTTTTCACTAGTTCTTTGTGTAAGATCCTATTTTACTAATTTTGCGACATGGTTGACTTGTGCTATGCATATCTTTTGTGTTTTTATCTTCTTTAAATGATTTTGGCATGACTTTTAACTGTTAGTCATATGTGTGGTCCAGAAGTCATATGACACTGAAATCAAACAACCCCAAGCATCTCAATAGTGTCAAAACGACTCCAAATACGCTAATAGCTTACAAAACTACATTATTATAAAATGGGCCACTTGCTACCGTAACACTTAACATATCGGTGGTGTCGGGCGAGAGTGTAACCGAGAAAAGGGAAAATGATTAAACAAACAAAAGATAATAACATTACATCATGAGCCAATTTATTACATCATTAAGTTACATTGTTTTCAAGATATGTACTATATTTCTTACTCTCGTGCCTATAACGGTTGTTGTTCTAATAGAGAAGCTTGCTTTTAATTTTTATGATACTTTTGGGTAATCTCTTACTTGTGTCCCTCCAACTCATTAGATCATTAACTGAACATATTGGGGCCTTGTCTTGCTTGTCAAACAAAGTTGTGGTTGACTCTACTAATCAGGCAGTCATTACTTTAAAACTATGAAATTATTAAGAGTTGAACTACCAAATGTTAACAGATTCACTATTTTAGGGAATAAGATTTCACAATTAAAATTTGGAGGAACAAAATCAAAGAATTGGCAAATTTGAGGGACAAAAAGTTTAATTAAGCCAAAAAAGTGTTTTTAAAATAATCTATTTTTATTAAAATGCTCTTGATATATAGTAAAAATAAAAACAACATTTGAATTTATTGCAATAACATAGTTTTAAAGACATGATAGTAAAAAAGTAAACAGTTTTCATCTAAACTTAAGACTATAACATAATCTTTTTATTATTTTCAAAATAAGTCAAACACAAATTTGAAAAACAATTAATTTTTTATATTTTCGTAACCTCTGTGCCTCTTTAAACTTTGTAACTATATCTTTAATCGTTTGTTGACCCTTGATGCTGGTCCCATGAGCTAACTCATCTAAACTTTTCCTTTTCGACAAAAAGTAATGTATACATCCAATCTAGTAACCCCTTCCATCTGAAAAGATATTTATATAATCAGTAAACCCCTCTTTTTAAATCTTATCTTATACCTTTATGAGTTTCTTTTTATGTCATTACAATATTATGCTTTTACAATAACATTTCAGATAGTTTATGTTATAATTTAATCCACTCATTTCATATGATTTACAATATTGTTCATTATTTTTGTAATCTTTTGTTTGCCAATCTAATATAATCAATTTCTATTTTTTTATTGTTGATGAACTTTTTAAAAAGCATCGTTTCAATGCTATTATCAATTTTATAACATGGAAATCTCAGTGGTTTATATTATTCTATTATATATTTATTTTAGTTTAACAATGTATTGTTTGTTCTTCATCATCTTTAAATATTTTTTATATAATATCATTATAATTAATAATCTTTCAAAACATATTGTTATACCATATAAAGATACAATAGAATCATATAAATATTTGAAAGTTCTATGCTAGTTTTTGTGATTCTTGATCAAAATTAATGTGATATTCATTTATTATTGAAATGTTATTTGATTAATGTTACTCTTATCCTTGCTTCATAAAGATTATCCAATTAAGTTTAACAAATTCTTATCAAGATAATGGATTTGATTTGTTGCCAAAAATATTTTTACTATGTATAGTAGCAAACTGGGTATCTATTAAAAAAAACGTCGTAGAGTCCTATAAATTTGATGATAAAAAAGGTTTCCACAGACGGGATTCGAACCCGGAATTCATCATCAGAATTTCCCTGGTGTGCTACGGCGGACATTTGGATATAGATTGCTGGATAAATGTTATAAATAAATGACATCTCTGATCCCGTCCTTTGCTACTTTCTGATCTCTCTTATCGGCTTTACGTTACATATCTACTAGTTTAATAAAATGTCACCATAAACCATTATTTTTTATTTACTTGAAATTTCTTCTACATATTTGTATATATAAGACAATACTAGTTGCCTTTGTCTGACCTTACTTTCCATCCTATTTTTTACTTTGTATCATTTTCGTTTTCCTTTCTAATGAAGACAAAAAGACAACTAATGGTAGGAAGCAAAACACACACTCATTTGATACGAAAAGAAACTTGAAAACCATGTAGGAAGAAAAGAGGATGAGAAAATGGCTAATAAGAAAGTTTTTAACTCTAGTGCTTCCATAAAAATGAAAGAAGAAAACCCAATGAAAATAAAAATTTCAAATGTAGAAGACGAAGAAAGTTATGTTTTAAAAAATAACAAAAAATCTCAAAGCAACTAAAAAGAAGATAAGAAATAAATTACGTGTTCACAAACTAAATCGCATACCGTTATCCCCCTTCAATTTCCAATACTTCTGACTCAATAAAAGGAAACAACTGAAAAAGGAAACTTAGAGTGGAAAAATTGTGTTTGACATAAAAGACTGTATAAAAATAAAGGGAAGCTAAAAGGAAGAAACTGATGACCTAATAAAAGAGTATTAGGAAACTAATCACCATAATGAAATGAAAAGAGAAAGTGATTTATTAGGGAATACTGCACAGAAAACGGTCTAAAACATTAGAATTAGGACTGTAAAACAATCATAATGAAAATAAAGTTTGTCAAGTCTCTGCAAAATATGATAAATTTTCATAACCAATAATATTTATAACCAAATCATTCATATAAAATTAATTTACTTAGAATTTTTCACTAGATCTTTGTGTAAGATCCTATTTTACTAATTGTACGACATGGTTGAGTTGAGTTATGCATATCTTTTATGTTTTTATCTTTATTTTCTAAATGATTTGGGCACAGCTTTTAAGTGTTAGTAATGTGTGTGGTCTAGAAGTCATATGACACTGAAATCAAACAACCCCAAGCATCTCAATAGTTTCAAAACGACTCCAAATACGCTAATAGCTTACAAAACTACATTATTGTAAAATAGGCCACTTGCTACCGTAACACTTAACATATCGGGTGTCGGGCGATAGTGTAACCGAGAAAAGGGCAAATGATTAAACAAATAAAAGATAACAATATTACACCATGAGCCAATTTATTATATCATTCAGTTACATTGTTTTCAAGAACTGTCCTATATTTCTTATTCTCGTGCCTATAATGATTGTTGTTCTAATAGAGAAGTTTGCTGTTAATTTTTATGATACTTTTGGGTAATCTCTTACTTGTGTCCCTCCAACTAATTAGATCATTAACTAAACATATTTGGGCCTTGTCTTGCTTGTCATACAAAGTTGTGTTTGACTCTTCTAATAAGGCAGTCATTACTTCAAAACTATGAAATTATTAAGAGTTGAATTATCAAATGTTAACAGATTCACTATTTTAGGGAATAAGATTTCACAATTAAAATTTGGAGGAACAAAATCAAAGAATTGCAAAATTTGAGGGACAAAAAGTGTAATTAAGCCAAAAAAGTGTTTTCAAAATAATCTATTTTTATTAAAATGCTCTTGATATATAGTAAAAATAAAAACAACATTTGAATGTATTGCAATAACATAGTTTTAAAGACATGATAGTAAAAAAGTAAATAGTTTTCATATAGACTATAACATAATCTTTTTATTATTTTCAAAGTAAGTCAACCACAAATTTGAAAAAAAAAATAATTTATTATATTTTCATAACCTCAGTGCCTCTTTAAACTTTGTAACTATGTCTTTAATCGTTTGTGGACCCTTGATGCTAGTCCCATGAGCTAACTCATCTAAACTTTTCCTTTTCGACAAAAAGTAATGTATACATCCAATCTAGTAACCCCTTCCATCCGAAAAGATATTTATATAATCAGTAAACCCGTCTTTTTAAATTTTATCTTATACCTTTATGAGTTTCTTTTTATGTCATTACAATATTATGCTTTTACAGTAACATTTAAGATAGTTTATGTTATAATTTAATCCACTCATTTCATATGATTTACAATATTGTTCTTATTTTTGTAATCTTTTGTTTGCCAATCTAATATAATCAATTTGTATTTTTTTATTGTTGATGAACTTTTTAAAAAGCATCATTTCAATGTTATTATCAATTTTATAACATGGCAATCTCAGTGGTTTATATTATTCTATTATATATTTATTTTAGTGTAACAATGTCTTGTTTGTTCTTCATCATCTTTAAATATTTTTTATATAATATCATTATAATTAATAATCTTTCAAAACATATTGTTATACCATATAAAGATACAATAGAAACATATAAATATTTGAAAGTTCTATGCTAGTTTTTGTTATTCTTAGTCAAAATTAATGTGATATTCATTTATTATTGAAATGTTATTTGATTAATGTTACTCTTATCCTTGCTTCATAAAGTTATGTTTTAAAAAATAACAAAAAATCTCAATGCAAATGAAAAGAAGATAAGAAATAAATTACGTGTTCACAAACTAAATCGCATACCGTTATCCCCCTTCAATTTCCAAAACTTCTGACTCAATAAAAGGAAACAACCAAAAAAGGAAACTTAGAGTGGAAAAATTGTGTTTGATTTAAAAGACTATATAAAAATAAAGGGAAGCTAAAAGGAAGAAACTGGTGACCTAATAAAAGAGTATTAGGAAACTAATCACCATAATGAAATGAAAAGAGAAAGTAATTGATTAGGGAATACTGCACAGAAAACAGTCTAAAACATTAGAATTAGGACAGTAAAACAATGATAATGAAAATAAAGTTTGTCAAGTCTCTTCAAAATATGATAAATTTTTATAACCAATAATATTTATAACCAAATCATTCACATAAAATTAATTTACTTAGAACTTTTCACTAGTTCTTTGTGTAAGATCCTATTTTACTAAATTTACGACATGGTTGACTTCTGCTATGCGTATCTTTTGTGTTTTTATCTTCTTTAAATGATTTTGGCATAACTTTTAACTGTTAGTCATGTGTGTGGTCCAGAAGTCATATGACACTGAAATCAAACAACCCCAAGCATCTCAATAGTGTCAAAACGACTCCAAATACGCTAATAGCTTACAAAACTACATTATTATAAAATGGGCCACTTGCTACCGTAACACTTAACATATCGGTGGTGTCGGGCGAGAGTGTAACCGAGAAAAGGGAAAATGATTAAATAAATAAAAGATAACAATATTACATCATGAGCCAATTTATTACATCATTAAGTTACATTGTTTTCAAGATATGTACTATATTTCTTACTCTCGTGCCTATAATGGTTGTTGTTCTAATAGAGAAGCTTGCTGTTAATTTTTATGATACTTTTGGGTAATCTCTTACATGTGTCCCTCCAACTAATTAGATCATTAACTGAACATATTGGGGCCTTGTCTTGCTTGTCATACAAAGTTGTGGTTGACTCTACTAATCAGGCAGTCATTACTTCAAAACTATGAAATTATTAAGAGTTGAACTACCAAATATTAACAGATTCACTATTTTAGGGAATAAGATTTCACAATTAAAATTTGGAGGAACAAAATCAAAGAATTGGCAAATTTGAGGGACAAAAAGTTTAATTAAGCCAAAAAAGTGTTTTCAAAATGATCTATTTTTATTAAAATGCTCTTGATATATAGTAAAAATAAAAACAACATTTGAATTTATTGCAATAACATAGTTTTAAAGACATGATAGTAAAAAAGTAAACAGTTTTCATCTAAACTTAAGACTATAACATAATCTTTTTATTATTTTCAAAATAAGTCAAACACAAATTTGAAAAACAATTAATTTTTTATATTTTCGTAACCTCAGTGCCTCGTTAAACTTTGTAACTATATCTTTAATCATTTGTTGACCCTTGATGCTGGTCCTATGAGCTAACTCATCTAAACTTTTCCTTTTCGACAAAAAGTAATGTATACATCCAATCTAGTAACCCCTTCCATCCGAAAAGATATTTATATAATCAGTAAACCCCTCTTTTTAAATCTTATCTTATACCTTTATGAGTTTCTTTTTATGTCATTACAATATTATGCTTTTACAATGACATTTCAGATAGTTTATGTTATAATTTAATCCACTCATTTCATATGATTTACAATATTGTTCTTATTTTTGTAATCTTTTGTTTGCCAATCTAATATAATCAATTTCTATTTTTTTATTGTTGATGAACTTTTTAAAAAGCATCGTTTTAATGTTATTACCAATTTCATAACATGGAAATCTCAGTGGTTTATATTATTCTATTATATATTTATTTTAGTTTAACAATGTCTTGTTTGTTCTTCATCATCTTTAAATATTTTTTATATAATATCATTATAATTAATAATCTTTCAAAACATATTGTTATACCATATAAACATACAATAGAATCATATAAATATTTGAAAGTTCTATGCTAGTTTTTGTTATTCTTGATCAAAATTAATGTCATACTTATTTGTTATTGAAATGTTATTTGATTAATGTTACTCTTATCCTTGCTTCATAAAGATTATCCAATTAAATTTAACAAATTCTTATCAAGATGGTGGAGTTGATTTGTTGCCGAAAATATTTTTACTATGTATAACAGCAAACTGTGTATCTATTAAAAAAAACTTCGTAGAGCCCTGTAAATTTGATGATAAAAAAGGTTTCCGTAGTTGGGATTCAAACCCAGAATACATCATTAGAATTTACCTAGTGTGCTACTACGAACATTTGGATATAGATTGCTGGATAAATGTTATATATAAACGACATCCCTGATCCTGTCCTTTGCTACTTTCTGATATCTCTTATCGGCTTTACGTTACATATCTACTAGTTTAATAAAATGTCACCGTAAACCATTATTTTTTATTTACATGAAATTTCTTCTACATATTTGTATATATAAGACAATACTAGTTGCCTTTGTCTGACCTTACTTTCCATCCTATTTTTTTACTTTGTATCATTTTTGTTTTCCTTTCTAATGAAGACAAAAAGACAACTAATGGTAGGAAGAAAAACACACCCTCATTTGATAGGAAAAGAAACTTGAAAACCATGTAGGAAGAAAAGAGGATGAGAAAATGGCTAATAAGAAAGTTTTTTAACTCTAGTGCTTCCATAAAAATGAACGAAGAAAACCCAATGAAAATAAAAATTTTAAATGTAGAAGACGAAGAAAGTTATGTTTTAAAAAATAACAAAAAATCTCAATGCAACTGAAAAGAAGATAAGAAATAAATTACGTGTTCACAAACTAAATCGCATACCGTTATCCCCTTCAATTTCTAATACTTCTGACTCAATAAAAGGAAACAACCGAAAAAGGAAACTTAGAGTGGAAAAATTGTGTTTGATTTAAAAGACTGTATAAAAATAAAGGGAAGCTAAAAGGAAGAAACTGATGACCTAATAAAAGAGTATTAGGAAACTAATCACCATAATGAAATGAAAAGAGAAAGTGATTGATTAGGAAATACTACACAAAAAAGGGTCTAAAACATTAGAATTAGGACAGTAAAACAATGATAATGAAAATAAAGTTTGTCAAGTCTCTTCAAAATATGATAAATTTTTATAACCAATAATATTTATAACCAAATCATTCACATAAAATTAATTTACTTAGAACTTTTCACTAGTTCTTTGTGTAAGATCCTATTTTACTAATTTTACGACATGGTTGACTTGTGCTATGCATATCTTTTGTGTTTTTATCTTATTTAAATGATTTTGGCCTAGCTTTTAACTGTTAGTCATGTGTGTGGTCCAGAAGTCATATGACACCGAAATCAAACAACCCCAAGCATCTCAATAGTGTCAAAACGACTCCAAATACGCTAATAGCTTACAAAACTACATTATTATAAAATGGGCCACTTGCTACCGTAACACTTAACATATAGGTGGTGTCGGGCGAGAGTGTAACCGAGAAAAGGGAAAATGATTAAACAAATAAAAGATAACAATATTACATCATGAGCCAATTTATTACATCATTAAGCTACATTGTTTTCAAGATATGTACTATATTTCTTACTCTCGTGCCTATAATGGTTGTTGTTCTAATAGAGAAGCTTGCTATTAATTTTTATGATACTTTTGGGCAATCTCTTACTTGTGTCCCTCCAACTAATTAAATCATTAACTGAACATATTGGGGCCTTGTCTTGCTTGTCATACAAAGTTGTGGTTGACTCTACTAATCAGGCAGTCATAATTATTAAGAGTTGAACTACCAAATGTTAACAGATTCACTATTTTAGGGAATAAGATTTCACAATTAAAATTTGGAGGAACAAAATCAAAGAATTGGCAAATTTGAGGGACAAAAAGTTTAATTAAGCCAAAAAAGTGTTTTCAAAATAATCTATTTTTATTAAAATGCTCTTGATATATAGTAAAAATAAAAACAACATTTGAATTTATTGCAATAACATAGTTTTAAAGACATGATAGTAAAAAAGTAAACAGTTTTCATCTAAACTTAAGACTATAATATAATCTTTTTATTATTTTCAAAATAAGTCAAACACAAATTTGAAAAACAATTAATTTATTATATTTTCGTAACCTCGGTGCCTCTTTAAACTTTGTAACTATATCTTTAATCGTTTGTTGACCCTTGATGCTGGTCCCATGAGCTAACTCATCTAAACTTTTCTTTTTCGACAAAAAGTAATGTATACATCCAATCTAGTAACCTCTTCCATCCGAAAAGATATTTATATAATCAGTAAACCCCTCTTTTTAAATCTTATCTTATACCTTTATGAGTTTCTTTTTATGTCATTACAATATTATGCTTTTACAGTAACATTTAAGATAGTTTATGTTATAATTTAATCCACTCATTTCATATGATTTACAATATTATTCATTATTTTTGTAATCTTTTGTTTGCCAATCTAATATAATCAATTTCTATTTTTTTATTGTTGATGAACTTTTTAAAAAGCATCGTTTCAATGTTATTATCAATTTCATAACATGGAAATCTCAGTGGTTTATATTATTCTATTATATATTTATTTTAGTTTAACAATGTCTTGTTTGTTCTTCATCATCTTTAAATATTTTTTATATAATATCATTATAATTAATAATCTTTCAAAACATATTGTTATACCATATAAAGATACAATAGAATCATATAAATATTTGAAAGTTCTATGTTGGTTTTTGTTATTCTTGATCGAAATTAATGTCATATTTATTTATTATTGAAATGTTATTTGATTAATGTCACTCTTATCCTTGCTTCATAAAGATTATCCAATTAATTTTAACAAATTCTTATCAAGATGGTGGAGTTGATTTGTTGCCGAAAATATTTTTACTATGTATAGCAGCAAACTGTGTATCTATTAAAAAAACTTCATAGAGCCCTGTAAATTTGATGATAAAAAGGGTTTCCGCAGGTGGGATTCAAACCCGGAATTCATCATCAGAATTTACCTGGTGTGCTACTGCGGACATTTGGGTATAGATTGCTGGATAAATGTTATATATAAATGACATCTCTGATCCCGTCCTTTGCTACTTTCTGATCTCTCTTATCAGCTTTACGTTACATATCTACTAGTTTAATAAAATGTCACCATAAACCATTATTTTTTATTTACATGAAATTTCTTCTACATATTTGTATATATAAGACAATACTAGTTGCCTTTGTCTGACCTTACTTTCGATCCTATTTTTTTACTTTGTATCATTTTTGTTTTCCTTTCTAATGAAGACAAAAATACAACTAATGGTAGGAAGCAAAACACACCCTCATTTGATAGGAAAAGAAACTTGAAAACCATGTAGGAAGAAAAGAGGATGAGAAAATGGCTAATAAGAAAGTTTTTAACTCTAGTGCTTCCATAAAAATGAATGAAGAAAGCCCAATGAAAATAAAAATTTTAAATGTAGAAGATGAAGAAAGTTATATTTTAAACAAAACAAAAAATCTCAATGCAATTGAAAAGAAGATAAGAAATAAATTACGTGTTCACAAACTAAATCGTATACCGTTATCCCCCTTCAATTTCCAATACTTCTGACTCAATAAAAGCAAACAACCGAAAAAGGAAACTTAGAGTGGAAAAATTGTGTTTGATTTAAAAGACTATATAAAAATAAGGGGAAGCTAAAAGGAAGAAACTGATGACCTAATAAAAGAGTATTAGGAAACTAATCACCATAATGAAATGAAAAGAGAAAGTGATTTATTAGGGAATACAGCACAGAAAACGATCTAAAACATTAGAATTAGCACAATACAACAATGATAATGTAAATAAAGTTTGTCAAGTCTCTTCAAAATATGATAAATTTTCATAACCAATAATATTTATAACCAAATTATTCACATAAAATTAATTTACTTAGAATTTTTCACTAGTTCTTTGTGTAAGATCCCATTTTACTAATTTTATGACATGGTTGACTTATGCTATGCATATCTTTTGTGTTTTTATCTTTATTTTTAAATGATTTGGGCACCCTTTTAACTGTTAGTAATGTGTGTGGTCCTGAAGTCATACGACACCAAAATTAAACAACCCCAAGCATCTCAATAGTTTCAAAACGACTCCAAATGAGCTAATAGTTTACAAAAATACATTATTATAAAATGGGCCACTTGATACCATAACACCTAACATATCGGTAGTGTCGGGCGAGAGTGTGACCAAGAGAAGGACAAATGATTAAACAAATAAAAGATAACAATATTATATCATGAGTCGTTTCATTATATCATGAAGTTACCTGGTTTTCAAGAACTGTACTATATTTCTTATTCTCGTGCCTATAATGGTTGTTGTTCTAATAAAGAAGCTTGTTGTTAATTATTATCATACTTTTGGGCAATCTCTTACTTGTGTCAGTCCAACTAATTAGATCATTAACTAAACATCTTGGGGCTTTGTCTTACTTGTCATACAAAGTTGAGCTTGACTATACTAATCAGGCAACCATTACTTCAAAACTATGAAATTATTAAGATTTGAACTACCAAATGTTAAGATTAACTAGTTTAGGGAATAAGATTTCACAATTAAAATTTGGAGGAACAAAATCAAAGAATTGGCAAAATTGAGGACAAAATGTTTAATTAAGCAAAAAAAGTGTTTTCAAAATAAGCTAATTTTATTAAAATGCTCTTGATATATTGTAAAAATCAAAACAACATTTGAATTTATTGCAATAACATAGTTTTAAAGACATGATAGTAAAAAAGTAAACAGTTTTCATCTAAACATAAGACTATAACACAATATTTTTTATAATTTTCAAAGTAAGTCAAACACAAATTTGAAAAAAAATTAATTTATTATATTTTCGTAACCTCAGTTCTTCTTTAAACTTTGTAAGTATATCTTTAATCGTTTGTTAACCCTTGATGCTTGTCCCATGAGCTAACTCATCTAAACTTTTCCTTTTCAACAAAAAGTAATGTATACATCCAATCCAGTAACCCCTTCCATCCGAAAAGATGTTTATATAATAAGTAAACGCCTCTTTTTAAATCTTATTTTATACCTTTATGAGTTTCTTTTTATGTCATTACAATATTATGCTTTTACAATAACATTTAAGATAATTTATCTTATAATTTAGTCCACTCATTTCATATCATTTACAATATTATTCATTATTTTTGTAATCTTATGTTTGCCAATTTAATATGATCAATTTCTATTTTTTAATGTTAATGAACTTTTTAAAAAGCATCGTTTCAATGTTATTATCAATTTCAAAACATGGCAATGTCAGTGGTTTATATCATTCTATTATATATTTATTTTAGTTTAACAATGTCTTGTTTGTTCTTCATCGTCTTTAAATATTTTTTATATGATATCATTATAATTAGTAATCTTTCAAAACATATTGTTGTACCATATAAAGATACAACATAATCATATAACTATTCTTCTACATATTTGTATATATAAGACAATACTAGTTACATTTGTTTGACCTTACTATCCATCATATTTTTTTCCTTCGTATCATTTTTGTTTTCTTTCTTATGAAAACAAAAAGACAATTAATGGTAGGAAGCAAAACACACCTTCCTTTGATAGGAAAAGAAACTTGAAAACCATGTAGCAAGAAAGGAGGATGAAAAATGGCAAATAAGAAAGTTTTTAACTCTAGTGCTTCCATAAAAATTAACAAAGAAAACCCAATGAAAATAAAAATTTCAAACGTAGAACATGAAGAAAGTTATATTTTAAACAAAACAAAAATTCTCAATGCAAGTGAAAATAAGATAAGAAATAAATTACGTGTTCACAAACAAAATCGCATACCACTACCCCCCTTAAATTTCCAATACTTCTGACTCAATAAAAGGAAACAACCGAAAAAGGAAACTTAGAGTGAAAAAATTACGTTTGATTTAAAAGAATGTATAAAAATAAGGGGAAGCTGAAAAGAAGAAACTGATGACCAAATAAAAGAGTATTTGGAAACTAATCACCATAATGAATTAAAAAGAGAGAGAAAGTGATTTATTAGGGAATACTACACAGAAAATGGTCTGAAACATAAGAATTAGGACAGTAAAACAATGATAATGTAAATAAAGTTTGTCAAGTCTCCTCAAAATATTATAAATTTTCATAACCAATAATATTTATAACCCAATCATTCACATAAAATTAATTTACTTAGAATTTTTCACTAGTTCTTTGTGTAAGATCCCATTTTACTAATTTTATGACATGGTTGACTTGTGCTATACATATCTTTTGTGTTTTTATCTTTATTTTTAAATGATTTGGGCACCGCTTTTAACTGTTAGTAATGTGTGTGGTCCAGAAGTCATATGACATGAAAATTAAACAACCCCAAGCATCTCAATAGTTTCAAAATGACTCCAAATGAGCTAATAGTTTACAAAAATACATTATTATAAAATGGGCCACTTGCTACCGTAACACCTAACATATCGGTGGTACCGGGCGAGAGTGTAACCGAGAAAAGGACAAATAATTAAACAAATAAAATATAACAATATTATACCATGAGCCATTTCATTATATCATGAAGTTACCTGGTTTTCAACAACTGTACTATATTTCCTATTCTCGTGCCTATAATGGTTGTTGTTCTAATAAAGAAGCTTGCTGTTAATTATTATGATACTTTTGGGCAATCTCTTACTTGTGTCAGTCCAACTAATTAGATCATTAACTAAACATCTTGGGGCTTTGTCTTGCTTGTCATATAAAGTTGTGCTTGACTCTACTAATCAAGCAGCCATTACTTCAAAACTATGAAATTATTAAGAGTTGAACGACCAAATTTTAAGATTAACTAGTTTAGGGAATAAGATTTCACAATTATAATTTGGAGGAACAAAATTAAAGAATTGGAAAAATTGAGGGACAAAAAGTATAGTTATGCTAAAAATATGTTTTCAAAATAATCTATAGTGAAAATCAAAACAACATTTGAATTTATATAATTAGTAACTGCTTCCATTCGAAAAGATATTTATATAATTAGTAAACCCCTCATTTTAAATCTTATCTTATACCTTTATGAGTTTCTTTTTATGTCATTACAAAATTATGCTTTTACAATAACATTTAAGATAATTTATGTTATAATTTAATCCACTCATTTCATATCATTTACAATATTGTCCATTATTTTTGTAATCTTTTGTTTGCCAATTTAATATAATCAATTTCTATTTTTTTAATGTTGATGAACTTTTTAAAAAGCATCGTTTCAATGTTATTATCAATTTCATAACATGGCAATCTCAGTTGTTTATATTATTCTATTATATATTATTTTAGTTTAATAATGTCTTGTTTGTTCTTCATCTTCTCTAAATATTTTTATATAATATCATTATAATTAATAATCTTTCAAAATATATTGTTATACCATAGAAACATACAATAGAATCATATAAATATTTGAAAGTTGTATGCTAGTTTTGTTATTCTTGATCAAAATTAATGTCATATTTATTTATTATTGAAATCTTATTGATTAATGTTACTCTTATCCTTGCTTCAAAAAGATTATCCAATTAAGTTTAACAAATTCTTATCAAGATGGTGGAGTCGATTTGTTGCCGAAAATATTTTTACTATGTATAGCAGCAACCCGGAATTCATCATCAGAATTTACCTGGTATGCTACTACTGACATTTAGAAATGGATTGCTGGTTAAATGTTATATAAACTACAACTCTAATCCCGTCCTTTGCTACTTTCTGATTTCTCTTATCAGCTTTACGTTACATATGTACTAAATTAATAAAATTTCACCATAAACCGTTATTTTTTATTCACATGAAATTTCTTCTACATAGTTATATATATAAGATAATACTAGTTACCTTTGTCTGACCTTACTTTCCATCCTATTTTTTTCCTTCGTATCATTTTCGTTTTCTTTCTTATGAAAACAAAAAGACAATTAATGGTAGGAAGCAAAACACACCCTCCTTTGATAGGAAAAGAAATTTCAAATTCATATCGAAAGAAAAGAGGATGAAAAACAGGGCTAATAAGAAAGTTTCTAATTCTAGTGCTTCCATAAAATTGAACAAAGAAAACCCATTAACCATGAAAATAAAAATTTCAAATGCAGAAGACGAAGAAAGTTATGTTTTTAAAAAAACAAACAAATCTTAGTGCAACTGAAAATAAGATAAGAAATATATTACATGTTCACAACCTAAATCGCATACCATTACCCCCCCCCCCCCCCCTTCAATTTCCAATGCTTCCGACTCAATGAAAGGGAACAACCCAAAAGGAAACTTAGAGTGAAAAAATTATGTTTGATTTATAAGAATGTATAAAAATAAAGGGAAGCTGAAAAGAAGAAGATGACCAAATAAAAGAGTATTAGGAAACTAATCACCATAATGAAATGAAAAGAGAGAGAAAGTGATTTATTAGGGAATACTATACAGAAAAAGGTCTGAAACATAAGAATTAGGACAGTATAACAATGATAATGTAAATAAAGTTTGTCAAGTCTCCTTAAAATTGAATAAATTTTTATAACCAATAATATTTATAACCAAATCATTCACATAAAATTAATTTACTTAGAATTTTTCACTAGTTCTTTATATAAGATCCCATTTTACTAATTTTGCCAGATTGTTGACTTGGACTATGCATATCTTTTATGTTTTTATCTTTTTTTTAAATGATTTGGACACCGCTTTTAACTGTTAGTGATGTGTGTGGTCCAGAATCATACGACACCACAATCAAAAAACCCCAAACATCTTAATATTTTCAAAACGACTCTAATTGCGCTAATAGCTTACAAAAATACATTATTATAAAATGGGCCACTTGCTACCATAACACCTAACATATCGGTGGTGCCGGGCAAAAGTGTAACCGAGAAAAGGGAAAATGATTAAACAAATAAAAGATAACAATATTACATCATGAACCATTTTATTATATCATTAAGTTACCTGTTTTTCAAGAACTGTACTATATTTCTTATTCTCGTGCCTATACACTAGTGGAAAAAATGGATACAACCACGGGGGTATAATCACGGATTAGTGTGTATCCGTGATTAAAAATGACGCGGTGGCATTTTTGAAATTTTTGAGAAAACTTTTAATCACGGTTGTTATGGCAACCGTGATTAAAAGTCTCTATAATCACGGTTGTATGACAACCGTGGATATATGTCAAAACGAGATGGCATTTTTGAAATTTTTGGGAAAACTTTTATTCACGGTTGTTAGGCAACCGTGATTAAAAGTGTGTCTATAACCACGGTTGTTTGACAACCGTGGTTATATGTCAAAATATTATTCACCTTATTTTTAGGAAAATCCAAAAAAATAGAAAAACATGGAATTTTGATCTGATTTTTTGCGTCATGACTTCTTTTGGTACTTATTAGCCATTCGAGTTGGAATTTTTGAAAAATAAATTTTTGAGTGAGAGATACAAAAAATTTGTGACGACAAAAATCAACAAACTTCAAACGAGCATAACTTGAGCTAGAAAACTCAGAATCCTTATTGCTGCATATGATTTTGGGGTAGAAAAAAAATCCGCATTCATTCCAACTCGCTATGCCAGTTGGGGTTGCTCAGATTTTCAAAAAACCCTTGTTTTCTCAAAATTTTTTATTTTTTGTGATTTATTTGCTTATTTTTTGGATTTTTAGGCTTCTACTTTACCTACCAAATAAATTCTAAAAATTCTAAAATTTTTTATGGTGTTTTCTAATGCCAAAATAAGATTTTCACATATAACCACGGGTCCCTTGTTCAACCGTGGGTATATGTCATATATATAACCACGGGTCCTGGAGTAACCGTGGTTATAGGTCATACATATATGTATAACCACGGGTCCTGGAGTAACCGTGGTTATAGGTCATACATATATCCACGGGTACTCTCATAACCGTGGTTATAGGTTATACATATATCCACGGTTCCTTGTGTAACCGTGATTATAGCTTCCTTTTCGTTTTAAATTTCGTAATTTCATGAGCGCGCCTAACTTTCTTTTCTCTCCTTCTTCTCTGTAAGGTTTCTCTTCTCTGTTTTCATGTTTCCATTTACATCTACATTTCATTATTTACGTTCTAGATTTGTTTATTATGTGACTTCTCACTATTTTTCATATGCCATTTACAGGTTTCCCATCGCACGCCATTGCTTATTTACAGGTTTACATTTTAGATTTATACTTGTGTTCTTCGTTTTGCAGTAGCATTCTTGTTTCTTGTTTCTTGTTTCTTGTGGTTGTTCTGATTTTGTTTCATTCATTTACTTTTCTTCATTTCTTGTTTCATTCATTTACTTTTCTTCTGTTTTTGTTTCTTGCGTTCTTGCTGCGTTTCTTATTTCTGGTGTTGGTGTTCATTGTGTTCTTGCTGTTTCTGAATGGTGAAGATGATAACCACGATTTTTAATTTTTTTTTGGTCCAGTACATTTAATCACGGTTGTTAGGGGCAACCGTGGTTATAGCCACTCCACTTTTAACCACGGTTGTTCAACCGTGATTAAATATCCTGATATACAACCACGCCCACTTTTAACCACGGTTGTTCAACCGTGATTAAAAGTCTTTTTTAACCGTGATTAAAGCCATTTTTTCCACTAGTGATAATGGTTGTTGTTCTAATAAAGAAGTTTGCTGTTAATTTTTTTGATACTTTTGGGCAATCTCTTCAAAATATACTTGTGTCCTTCCGACTAATTAGATCATTAACTAAACAGCTAGGGGCTTTCTCTTACTTGTCATACAATGTTGTGCTTGACTCTACTAATCAGGCAGCCATTACTTCAAAACTATGAAATTATTAAGAGTTGAACAATCAAATGTTAACAGATTAACCAGTTTAGGTACCAAGATTTCACAATTAAAATTTGGAGGATCAAAATCAAAGAATTGGAAAAATTGAGGGACAAAAAGTGTAATTAGACCAAAAAAGTGTTTTCAAAATAATCTATTTTTATTAAAATGCTCTTCATCTCTTTTAAGTTCTTTCCTAAATTCATCCCCCAACTTTTATGGGGTCGGGTCAGGAAGATTTAAACTTGCCCCTCAACCACCGAATGTCATTTCTAGATGGAAACTTTAAGTAAGTCAATTGATCTAATATGTATGTTTAAGACTTATTTTATGTGAGAATGTCGGGAATAAATCTGAACCGTTAGATTTTATCATCAATGGTCGAGATTAAATATATTGATTGTATAATTTTTTAAAAAAAGTCATGTGAATTTTTAAATGATCATGTGACTTTTAAAAACTTTTAACTATCATTATCCATATATAATTGTATGGTCTAGATTTGTCTCTCTCACTCTCACTTAAGATATGATTTCTCCTAAGATATATATATAGAGGATGAATCCTTTAGATATGTTCAAGGAGTTTAATTGTTGCGGATCTATAAAAAATTCGTTAAAATAAATAAAAATTTGAGTGATCGCTGCGTGTTTAAAATTACTGTATAGCTATAACTGAAATAATACCATTTAATTTTTATATATAAAACAATTGTTGGGATAATCATAATAATAAGAGTTGGGTAAACTTTAATTCAGGTTGATAGTAGGTGAAAGCACATCATGGTTCATAATCATGAGAGCCAAATTTGCTGACCCAACTTGAGACGTGTCTTCAGAAAAATTGATAAGCTTGTCTATTCTAATTAATAATCAAATGCATAGTTTCCATATTCAATGCTGGCTCCATACTAAATCCAAACATGGAGGTTTCGAAGCTGTTTTCATGGGAACCCAATCCTGAAAGCCCGATATTCTAATATTCTCACCACATCCATTTTATTTCCCTAAATCGTGAGATCACAATCACAAAATAAGGCTTTCTTCGTCATAAATTATAGCAACTTGGAGAAAATCTTATTCATAGAAATCCATTAAGGTCAAAATTACATTACGAGTCTTGGGATTAAAAAATTCGAATAGAAAATTATGTTATAGATAAATTGGAAGTTTCAATAGAGATGCACTAATGATACTTTAACAAAAGTTTTATATTTGTAATCTTTTTGAGCATGGTCCATATTTTTTTTTATACAGGTATAATTTAAGATATTAGCTGTCAATTACCCTGTATATAAATTATTTGAATCTCTAACAACATTTTAATTTTATTATTTGATCCACTTTTATTATTGCGTATTTGTCCCTTTTATTTTAGAATGGCACAAAAACCTGCCCTTGCGCTTAACCGCATGGATTATTCGGTGGTGATAATGAATTAGATAAACGATGAATACGTAATAAATATGTACGAATATTATAATACTTGCCAGTACATATAGTTATTTAATTATAAAGTGTTTTTATCAAATATCATGTTATGAATTATTCTTATTATTATGTTATGAAAGAGTAATCATGTAATTGAAGAATATTATATCTACAACCTGGCGTAAATTAAAAAGTTTTTGGGGTATTGCCTTAGATTATATAACCCAGTAAAGAAGGAGAAGAAGGAAGAATGGATAGAATGATTAAAACTAAGATTTTGAGTGTTTTAAATAAGAAATAAAAAGGTACGAAGACATCCATCAAAGAACAAGTCTGTCATGGAAAGGCCTCTTTTGTAGGGAGACATATACCTGTCGTGTTTGGACTTTATACGTGCAAGGGCCCACACTTCCTATCATTTTTACAAGTTTCACGTACTTTTTGGTATATAAACTCTAAACATGTCTCAAGTCTAAGTGATATAGGACTTGGTATCTTTTGGAATATATTTTTCCAACAATCCCTTACATATTTCAAAAGATCATTAAGGAAAACATTGTTATAAAACAAAAGAAACTTTGTTGAGTTAATATGTTGAGTACAATGCATCAAGCTTGGTATCTTTTGGATCATGAACCAAACCCTAGACAAATAGGCTTAAAGTACAATGCTCTAGTGAAGCAAAGCTTCTATGAACTAAAGACATTTAGCGTATTTTAGAAGCTTTATCTGTCACATCGTGCCCCTACAATTCTTGTCGTTATCGTCGTTTTACGCTAATAGGCCATACGCGTGCCTAGTATTTCTTGAGAGCTCTAGAGATTCTGCCTCAATCTCATGCCAGCGGCCCCACTTGACACTTATACAGGTGACTTCATCAAGTGTATGTATTTTTTCTATACACCACCTATAAAGGCTATGATAGTCATTAAAAGTAATAAACTTAGCCTCTCATCCAATGCTTATTATTACACACACCATATAGGAATAAGGAAAAATGTATAATGTTATAGCAATTAAACATGATTGTTATTACCACATGTGGACCTTCTTCATGGGACCTCTAACCACAAAGGTCGGGTGTCCATCATAGTCAATTTTATTGTTGGCATACCCCTTGATGTTTTGTAGATAGATTTTTTTATCCAATGCTTTGGTCAGAGGATCAGTCAAATTCACTTATGACCTTACAAAGTCAATGGAAATTATTCCATCTTTCAACAATTGCTTTACCACATCATGTCTTAGATGAATGTGTCTATGATTACCATTGTAGGTTTTGTTTTTAGAACCGGGTATCGCCAATTAAGAATCACAATGCAACGATACAGAAGGTGTTAGTTTCATTCTTAAAGGAATAAATGTTAAGAATCTTAACCATTCACCTTCATTCCCAACCAACTTCAAAGTAATGAACTCTGATTCTATAGTGGATTTTGCAATAATTGTTTGCTTGGCTGATCTCTAGGTTCCTGCACCACCTTAAAGGATAAATACATAACCACTAGATTTGATCTCATCTGAATTAGAGATGCAATTTGCATCACTGTATCTTTCCAACACAGCGGGATATCCATTAAATATTTTAGATTTAGTTTATATCCTTTTCATATTTCATAAGGTCTTATTCTTGTTTTCTTATACAAAATCCTATTTTGTAAATGACATGCAAATAGTAAGGCATCACCCCATAAATTATCAAGTGTAGAAGAACTAATAAGTAAAACATGTATAATTTCCTTTAACATTTTATTTTTTCCTTTCTGCTATTCCTTTAGATTCTAGTGAATAAATGGAGGTTACTTCTTGAATTATGCCTTCACAAAACTCATTAAAGGAAAAATAATCATTTCCTCTGTCAGATTTAACCTTTTTGATCTTTCTCTGATTAATTTTCTACTTCAGCTTTATAAATTAGAAACATATCAAAGGCCTCATCCTTATTCCTAATTAGATATAATTTAATATATCTAGAGTAATCATTTATGAATGTTACATAATCCCTATAATTGTTTGTTTTAAATCTCTTAAATTTTCTTTAGATTAAGGAGTTTAGTTTCATATTTTTGTACAGAAACATAAGATTTTTTAGTTATTTTGAATTCTATACATATCACATTTATTTAAGCATGTTGTATTAATGCCAAATGCAAGGACCATCGACCCCCCAGATCTGAATCCTGATGTAAGTAACAATTAATTAAAACAATAGAAATACAAGTATCTTTTTCGTGTTTCAAAATCTGAAACATATAACCTCACATCAAGAGTCGAATCACGGAAAACCAACGACCTAAGTTTATAGAATTAGAAAATGGATTGAGAAATAATCGCCCCAATATGTATACAAAAACAATCACGTTTACAGCAAAAGAAGAATGTGTATACAGGGCATACACCTAGTCCCATATATAAAGATATGAGAAAAGGCCCAAAAATGAGGAAAGGAATGAGGAAAACTAATTTCAGGTGGCCTCGCTTAAGCAAGGAATCTCTCGCTTGAGCGAGTGTAAGCTCGCTTGAGCAAGCAGGGCTAAAGTATTAGACCTCCACATTTGCGTGAGCGACACAACCCCCGCTTGAGTGAAAAACCTCTAGAACCAATTTATAACACCCTCGCTCAAGCAAGGCATTAATCACTTGAGCGAAAAGTAAACAAAATCAAAATTACATTTTCTCACTTGAGTGAGACATCTCTCACTTGAGAAAAAAAGAGACAAAATCAAATTCACACATACTCGCTTGGGCGAGCACTAAATTGCCTAGGCGAGAATTTCACAGAATCTATTTTCCCTATTTTCGCTTGAGCGAGATCCCACTCGCTTGGGTGAAAATAAATAGAGTCATTACTCTGACTCTTGCTTGAGCGAGATCACGCTCGCTTGGGCGAGAATGAGCCAGAAAGCACAATGCTAATACAGAACATTCTCACTTGAGCGAGATTGATAGGAAATGGCTTTTAACATGTGTAAATCAAATTACATGGCATACAAAAATGTATTATGCAAGGATTTGATCTAAACTATCAATAGGTACACATTTATACACATAATCATGACTTGCTCCAACAAGTTGTATTTATATGTTGATGTAGGTTTTGATAATGAGACAACAAATGAAGAGACAAGATCAAACATATATAATTATGGACGAAATAATTATGTTTGATGATGGAAAATTGTTGAATTCCAAAGAAATGATTCAAGGCATTTATAGAGGTCTAAAACAAGTGAAATACAATCATCAAAGTGCCTAAGGATCAAAGGATTGAAGCCATGATTGAAAAAATATCAAAAAGGGTGAAACAAAGTGCCAGAATTCATGCAACAGATGCATGAATCGATTCATACAGCAATGCACAACCATATGAATCGATTCATACGGTTTAACATACCCAGGATGTGAATTTTTGATGCATGAATCGATTCACCATCACCCTGAATCGATTCACATGGTTTGAAATGCCCAGGAAGTGATTTTTGAGTGAATGAATCGATTCACCCCTGGCCTGAATCAATTCATACGTCTGGACAATGGAAAAATTGCATAAAAATCACGCATGAATCTATTCATTTCAATTCTGATGCAAAATTACAATAAATGAATCTATTCATTTGGGAAATGAATCAATTCATTTAGTTCAAATGGCTCTGGAACATGAAATTCAAAATGTGCCAACCTTGCATCGCATTATCAACGTACTACGAATTAACAATTGCATGGTCCATCACTCACTAAGGAAACAGACGCTCCCTTGCTCCACAATGTCAAGTTGCAATGTTGCTACCCAATTTTATCCGGGCCCATTTAAAATTTTTAATAAATAATAAAAATACCAAAAAATAGAAAATTCTTTTTAGAAAAAAGTGAACCTATGGGCTTGTTTGAATTTTAAATTATTGATCCGGGTTTTGACTTTTAAATTTTAAATCCTTATCAAGACCATAAATTATTGAACTCCTAGACTTTGAAATTTGAATTTCATAAGGGATAAGATTTTAGAAGATTAGAGAAAGAAAGAGATAAATCTTTTTAAATAAATGAGTATATTATAAAATGTGGTAAGTTTTTAAAAAAAATCAAATTTTATATATTAAGCTAATCCTATTATCTATATGTTATGAGATAATAATAAGAGGATAAGATGGAGATTTTAAGGTATGAGATAAAGCTTCTTTTGAAGAGATAGAGTTTTTAAATATTATAAGATGAGATAGAGCTTTAAGCTTCAGATAATTATATCAATTAAGCTAACTTTGTTTATTAATATATAAGCTACGAGATAATAAAAAAGAATATATATTATAATAGATAAAGGGAAATGGATTTCATGTTATATAATAGAATAATAAAATGATTCACTAGCAAGGAGATAAAGAAAATCAATTTTTTGTTAAATAATAATATATAGAAGATTGAATGGAGATATATAAGACACGTTGCAGAGGAAAAATGGGATTCACGTAAAAGAGATAAGGAAACAATGAATTTTATATTATAAAATCAAAAAGGAATCAGATTTATATATTATAAGCCAAAAAAAAAGGATTAGAGATAGGAACATGAATCAAGGGGAGGAGTTTAGGTAACTAAATTAATAATATATATATATATATATATATATATATATATATTCACGCTGGAGGGATCAGAAAACGGGGAGGAGAGAAGGAGACAGCAGCATTAGAAATATATATTGGAGGATTCGCACGCAACAGAGAGAGAACAAAAGCAATTATAGCATTCACGCACACACCTGGGGCACATTCACGCAAATTGAACTTTGCCATTAACGCAGAAAATTTGAACACTCCAGGTATCTCTTTCTTTTCTCTTTAATTTTCTTGTTGCGATTATACGAAATCTTAGTCTCTTAAAGAATTAAATTATGAAATCTCTTTTCCTTTAGGAATATTCTAATAATTAGTATCACTAAACACCTGTTTGCTAAAACTAATATTGGTATATGCCTAAAATTAAAATCTCTATGTTAGGGTTAATTTAGGCAAGACGTCCCATTAACCTATGTTTAATTTCTAGATCTAGTGATGCTAATAGGTAACAAAAATTAATATATTCACATCAAGATCAATTTGGATGAGACATTCTTTTGGTCTAAGTTTTTAAATAAAATAAATTTTAATAGTTTCAAAATTAACGTAGACCTTAAAAAATATTTTCATAACAAATTTAGGGTCTTTATAGATTTTTTGGGCGAGACGTCCTATCAATTTATGTAAAATTTCCTAAAATAATTTATACCATAAAACACTTTAATAATATCTATAATATAATAAAACCAAAATATCTTTATAGATTCTTTGGACGAGACATCCTGTTAATCTAGGTCTTCAAATAAACTTTTCATTCTCAAATTAACCTAGACTGTTAAGTATTCCTTTTAAAAAATATAATAAAATCAATAAAACCTAAGGCTTCTTTTTTAAAAAAATATAACTTACTTCGCATTTTTTTTAAAATAACCCAAAGAACTACGTAACCCTGATTTCCCCTAACGCTTGGGGAATACGTAGGAGCGGGAACAATTATTCCTGTCGGGCTCAAATTTTAAAAAATATATATCCCGTTTACTAGTAAGAATAAAATCATCATGCTTTTAACGATAACTCGATTAATTTGGACGAGACGTCCTATTAATCGTAAAGTTTATAATTTTAAAAATCATTAAATCAACAACAAATCCATGAGGCATCTCTAAGAGGTTTAAATTATAAATTAGTAGGATTATTCAAACTTAAACGATTTAGGGTAACCATTTAAAACAGACAGTGTGGGGTGCTAATACCTTCCCCACCTTTAATTAGACTCCCGAACTTAAAATCTTAATTTAGGACTAGTACCTTCACGTTAGGTTTTTTCTGATGTTTTACCTTAAAAACATTAGTGGCGACTCCACAGTTTCCGGAGGAAACTCGGGAAACCTAATTTTCTTTTTACGGTCGGCCTCCCGCCGCGATTTAGGTCGCGACAGATGGCGACTCCACTGGGGACCTTAGAGAGTCAAGCCCGTTTAATTTGTTTAAGTATATTAGAATTATCCTACATGAATTCTTGCCTATGTTTATGCCATGTGTTTTGTTGATATATGTTATTATCGAACCTTAGGGTAGAAGATGTTATATTTTGTATTATTGAACCTTATGGTAGATTTTTTATATATATTTTTCTGTGTTTGTTTCTTGTGAAGGAAGGGTAAATTACATGTATGTATGCCCCTCACACACTACACATACACTTGTTCACACACTTTCTGAGTGGGACCCTACACCCAAGGGTCTGAATAAACCATTAAGTTTAGGGGAGGTTGTGTAGCGGTGTCATTTGGGACATTTGTCTTCGTCTGACATCGTGAGAGTCTCAGCTAGAGTGTGACTTTCTCATGGTACGCACACCTGGTAGATTTCCTATCGTTGTGGTCTACATTATGGGTAGAGTCTTAGCTCTAGTGGCCTTTAGTGATTTAAAATAGCCACCTAATGTGAGAGAACACTATTAGAGGAGCCTTAGAACCCATAGGAGGCCTTCAGACAAACCCTGTACAGGGAACACAAGGGGCAATGGTATTTTAGTGTCTGTTTTTTTTCTAAATTAAAAGACTCCTTTTCCAATAAACATTTTCTTAAAAAAAAGCCCAATAATTTGACATGAGGCAAATAGTTCAAGCCCGTTCAATTTCGTGCTTTAAATTATAGGCCTTTTGGATCATAAGTTTTTATGCAAAGTTTTCCAAAAAGTGGATGTCTGTAATTTATTCACGCAAAAAAAATATATTTTTAAGAAATAATGATAACAAGCCCATAAGTTGATTTTTTTTCCTCTTCCAGGAAGTAATCGGAACTTGGCGAGTATCCAACAAAAATGGAAACTAATGTGGATTTAGATGAATGTGGGGCCAACAAGACCGAATTGAGGAAGTTACTACATGTCAAGGTTTAGAAAATTGACACTGCTAGCCTGTAGGTTTTGGGAAAGAAGCTGAATCTGACCCAAAGGATGACCTTCTCAAGGAAATATGGGAGGATCCTAAAGCTTTTGGAAGTTGAAGTACAGGTCGAAGCACTCACTGCTTTAGCCCAATTTTACGACCCGCCTCTTCGATGCTTCACATTTCGAGACTTCCAGTTAGCGCCATCATGGAAGAGTTCGAGCAGATTTTTGGCTTACCATTAGAGGGGCAGGTACCTTACAGATGGCTTGGGCAGTATGCTAACGTCACCTCCCTTTCTTCAATACTGAAGATTAGTCCGACCGAGCTAGAAGAAGCGCGACTATGCAGGAATCAGATACCAGGGTTTACCAGGGCATATTTGGAAAAACACATGAACAGTTTGGCTGAAAATAAAGATTGGGAAACTTTCATGGATACCTTAGCACTTACCCTTTATGGTATCATCTTGTTTCCTCGAATCGAGAATTATGTAGACTACGATGCTATAGATGTTTTCCTGGCCCGTAAACTTCATTGTGAAAATCCTATTACTGCACTTTTGGTGGATGTTTACTATACCATGGACTATTGCCATACTCAAGGGGGAAAAGAATCCTTTGTTGCTCACCTGCTTTGTATGTGTGGCTTACATCACATGTCTTCAGCCAAATGGGCAAGGTTGAATGCCCTATATCAAACCTAAAGTGGTGCCAGTTGACTGTGAAGAGCGGGCGTGAATGGGCCAGCCATCTTATTGGGCTCACTACTGAAAAGGTAAGATGGTATCCGCAATGGCTAAAGGTTGACACCATCATTCACCATTGTGGAAGTTATCCGAATGTCCCGCTCATAGGCACTCGCGGATGCATCAATTATAATCCAGTCATAGCCAAGCGCCAATTGGCTTACCCTTTGCTCAGACCGCCAAGTAAAAAGTCATTGACCCCCTTTGTCCTCTACTGCACAAACGGGGAATACGCTTCTACTCTCAAGCATATAAGGGGTGCCTGGCAGAAAGTTAGCAAGAAAGGGAAAGAGTTAGGTGTCAGAAGTCATGGTATTAAAGAAGAATACTATCAGTGGATCCTAAATCGGGTCTCTATCGTCAAGCTGCCATTCAGGACATTCGATCCCCCTCTGAGGTATGAGTCATCTACTGGACCCCCTTTTGAAGATGAAAGGGCTAGAGAAATAGAGGAGCTGAAAGCCAAGAACAAGAAGTTAGAAGATGACTTGATAAAAGCCTATCAAGATTGTGCTCTTTTGAAGAGGGAAAATCATGAAAAAGAACAAGCCTATGAGGACATTAGTAGAAAGTGAAAGGCCAAAATGATTCATAGACAGAAGTTAGATCAATGCCTCCGAGCAGCTAACTACCAGCTAAAAGCCAAGAATGAAGAAAGAGATGTTATTCTTGCAGACAAACAACTATTGAAACAGATGATGGAGAGAGCAAGAGAAAATGAACAGAAAGCCATGGCAGAAAAAGATTTTCTGCAATCTCAAATCACTATCATGGAGCAACAAATCAAAGATATGACAGAAACGTCTCGACAAGAAATAAATGATGAGAAATGGTGTGCATACGAGATAGATAACAGATGTCAGGAGATGATACAGTCTATTAGAGCCGAAGTAGTAAATCAGGATGAAATCATTCACTCATGGATGCGCCGCTTCCACCAGCTAGCGTATCTGGAAAATGGAACTTTGGAAGACATCCCACAGCTGCTGAGAAAGGCCGATGGAATGACAAATCCCCTCACTACCCCCAAGGAGATTGTAGTTTTCCTAGAATATTGTAAAAATCGGCTTAATGAAATGAAGGCTGTGATTGCCCGAGCTAGGAGAGACTGATTATTTCTGTTGGATATAATGACTGCTTTTATTAAAGTAATAAAATGATTGCTTCACGTCCACAATGATACCATATTAGTTTCCACGTTGCTTAACTTAGTACTTTTGAACGAGACGTTCTGAGGAACGATAAAAGGATGCTAGCCAAGGCTCATGATCGCTTCAATCATTTTTATTTTTATTTTTATTTTTATTTATTTATTTATTTATTTATTTATTTGGTCTCTTTCTTTTCCTTTTTTTTTCACTGATACATTTTTTTTATTTAAAAAAACAAGAAAGAAAGAAAGAAAGAAATCACGGGGAGACATCCTTATAGAACCCGGCTTCAGACAAGACTCATGGCTGAAACGGATAACGAGACTGAGAACTTAAGGAATGAGGTCAACTATTTAAGGGAGCAGATAACTGAGTTGACCAAGCTTCTAGAAAAAAAGGTCACAGAGGAGGGCCCATCCTCAAACAGCGAGCGTCAACCAACTTCTCCGGTGTACCCTCCTGGTTTTGCTCTTGGCCAGGATACGCCACCTGCTAACGATATCGGAAACCAGGGCAAAACTGTTGAACCCCGCACCATGTAACCACCATTTTATGGCATGCCATATGGATGCATGCCTCCTCAAACCTTCACTGATCAAGATGGTAACCTCATACCCTTTCCGCTGTATGGTTTACCACCTGGTTATTTTCCTCCTGTAATCTCGGGTCCATAAGATGGGAATGTAATACCCCCGTTAAACCCACAGGCTCAGAATCGAGTCCTGAGCCCACAGACCTCTAAGCTTCAAAACACTCAGTCACCCACAATTCAGGCAACTACACCTATTCCAAATCCACAAGGGGCGACACAGTCAAATCTGGCATATCAAACACAACAATTCCCTCACCTCCAATCACAACATAATTATCCTTATGGGTATATGATGCCTCGCCCTGTCGTCGTGCAAACCACCAATCCTGCTATTACAAATGCTGAGCCTAAGGGAAAGGTGGAGATTCTCGAAGAACGCCTTCGTGTTATGGAAGGTGTGGGAGGTTTTGGCCCAACAGACGCATCTGAACTTTGCCTGGTTCCAGATATGGTGATACCCCCCAAATTTAAAATGCCAAAATTTGACAAATATCAGGGTATGTCTTGTCCTCGGAATCATCTAACCATGTATTGTCGAAAGATGGCTTCCCATGCCCTCGATGATAAACTGCTTATTCACTGTTTCCAAGATAGTTTGGCAGGAGCTTCCCTGACTTGGTACATGCATCTAGAACGTGCTCGCATACACTGCTGGAGAGACCTAGCTGATGCCTTTTTGAAACAATACAACTACAACCTAGACATGGCACCAGACAGGATGCAATTATAAAATATGACTAAGAAAGATAATGAGTCTTTCAAAGAGTATGCCCAGCGTTGGCGAGAAGTGGCTGCACAAGTGGACCCCCCGCTGCTAGAGAAGGAGGTTGTGGCAATGTTCATCGATACGCTCCAAACTCCTTTTTATGATAGAATGATTGGGAGTGTATCATCAAATTTCTCTGACATCGTTACCATTAGAGAAAGAGTGGAAAGTGGGATAAGGACAGGGAAAATTGCCCAAACTGTATCAGGGGAACCTTCCATACATATGTAAATTGGAAAAAGAAAGGAAGGTGGGGCTAATGCTGTCACCTATGATTTAAGGAACTTTCCTCAAAGACCACACCACCCTACATCTCTTCCCCAGAATAACCCCTACAAATTCACGTTATATCCTCAAGTAGCTGCTACTACCAATAACCATTCTCCGCCTTCCCCTCAACCACCTCGTTATCATTCATCCATACCACCACACAATCATCATCACATGCCAGTACAACAACCGCAACAATGGACTCGACCCCCAAACCCTAATCAGAAGAGGATGAACAATGTTCAGTTTGACCCTATCCCTATGAGTTACACTAAACTATTGCCGCACCTTATCCAGAACTCCCTTGTGGTGCCTTGTCCTTCCACAATTCTTGGACCACCTTATCCCAAAGGATGTGATCCGAATGCTCAATGTGACTATCATGCCGGGGCACCAGGGCACTCAACAGAAAACTGTTTTGCCTTGAAACGTAAAGTGCAAGACTTGATTAAAGCCAAGTGGCTTAATTTCCGGGAAGGAAATCCGAATGTGGCTACAAATCCCTTGCCTAACCATGAGGACTCTGGGGTTAATGTTGTGGAAGAAGATCAAGTAGCTATTATTGAAGACAATTCCTGTGATAATGCAAGCTTTGTGTGCCCCCTATTCACCGGGCACTTAATTTTGTAATTGAGAGGCTGTTGACTCCCTACGATTTTAATTTTTGATTCAAAATAATTTTAATTGCCTTAATAACCCAATATTCTCATTGCTATGCCCAAGGCTTTGGGGTCTTTTCTTTTTATAATAAGGGCGAAGCATGTTTTGTCATTTTTTCTGTTAATAAATGCGTATTTGAATTTGGATACCTCTTTCTTTGCACCTTTTTACCATTCCCCTTCCCTTTATCCCTCATTCGACCATCCATCCAAATACAGAGCCAAAAATGATCCACTTGAAGATAGTAAGGTCACGATCCCATTTCACGACTTTGAGTATTCAGTTGATTGCGCTCACAAAGAGGGTAAGGAAGACTATGGTCCCTCGCCCAAATTAACCAGGGAACAAAAGGCTAGAGAAATTCAGCCCTATCAAAAGGTAATCAAGATCATCGAGATAAAAAGGTCAAGATTGACATTTTCCTGAGTCAAGAACAATAGTGGAAATTGATTAAGTTATTGATATCCTTTGTTTAAAAACGTGGGGCAATTTATCAGAGGGCAATGGTAACCCTGTTTCATGACATGATGAAAAGAGGCATATCTATCATTTAAGGAAGCTTTGGTATTGACCAACATGGATGGAGATGACTTTTCGATGCCCATAAATACAAACGTAATCAAGAGATGCTTTGCCAAAAAAAAATCAAACAAACAAACAAAAACAACAACAAAAATCAAGGTTAGCATCTTATGCACATACCAACTGGGGCAAGCTGATGCTCTCGCATTACCATATTGGGACATATCCAGATCACCAAGTAAGTCGTCACCTTTCTATATGGGGAATGGATGTCATCAAGCCAAGAACGCAACAAAAAAAATAATATTTCATCCCCGTTGCAATCAACCTTAAGGGGATGTAGCTACTCCCTATGCTAATGTAACCAAGGAAATGGTTTACCATGCTGAGAAACAAAAGTACCAAGGAGATCATTCAAAGGTCAAAAAAAAAAGAAAAAGAAAAAACAAATGAAAAATCAAGAAAAAGAAAAAAGAGCAAAAACAAAAGCAAAAGAAAGAGACTCGGAATGGTCCTTTTATTAAGGCAAGAAAAAGAGGCTCATCTCATTTCCTTCGGTACAGGGCGTTGGGGTAAAGTTGCCTATTTGAAGTGATATCTGTCCCCAAAAGGATGAAAGTAAATCAAAGGAGGCCAAGTGGGTTCGGTTTCAGTATAATCAACTTAAACCTTTTATTGTGAAAGATACAACCTTGATTTTTAAAAAAAATGTCAAAAAGAAAGAAAAGCTCGCTAGGCTGAAAACCTGAAAAGGCGGTCTAGGCAAAAATTAGAGCGACCCGGTGAGTCGAAAACCTAAAAAGGCGGCTTAAGCAAAAATTAGGGTCAAGATATTGGCAAAGCAACTAAAATTTTTTGTACGAGCAGAATAAGATCCAACTGGGGCACAAGGACTATAGTTGAATTACTTTCTCGGAAGCAAAATCAAAGGATAAACTCGTCGCCGTGATACGGGATCAAGATTCTTGCTGTTCTCAGGGATTCACTGGAGGATCTACAAACCCCATTACATCCCTCATTACCAAACTCTTTAACCATATTTGTTTCTTTTTTGCATTTGATTTCCCCTTGTCTTTTCCGGTACTTGATCAACCTACATAAAGGTGCTACCTTTTCAATATGCATTTATACATGAGCTTCATTAATGTGACAAAACATGTGTTTTAACAAAATAAAACAAGGCAATGACAATTATTTTCATAAAAAGAGAAAAGGAAAGTCATGGGAGTGAGAGGCTTCTGTTATTTGTTAGCACCTCAGACAAGCATCACAAGGACCACGTTGAATACATGCTCAGAAGAGAAAATCACCTCGTTCATCCATTTCACCCATGAGTCTAAACCTAAAATCTATAAAGATTGCAGTTCTAAAGGTTTCTCCCCGGATTTAAAACTTCATTTTATTTTCCTAGAGCCGAACATGGCATCTTTTAAACTTCCAGTTGCCGAGCGGGGCACTCTTTTAATTTCCAGTAGCCGAGCGTGGCACCATTTTACTTTCCTTTCGCCAAACATGGCACCATTTTACTTTTCAGTTGCCAAGCGGGGCACCATTTTAATTGCCGAACGGGGCATCATTTTACTTTCCAGTCGCCAAGCGGGGCACTCTTTTAATTTCCAGTAGCCGAGCGGGGTACCATTTTACTTTCCTTTCGCCAAACATGGCACCATTTTACTTTTCAGTTGCCAAGCGGGGCACCATTTCAATTGCTGAGCGGGGCATCAATTTACTTTCCAATCGCCGAACGAGGCACAATTTTACTTTCCAGTAACCGAACAAGGCATAATTTTACTTTCCAGTAGCCGAGCGGGGCACCATTTTACTTTCCTGTCGCCAAACATGGCATCATTTTACTTTCCAGTCGCCGAGCGGGGCACTCTTTTAATTTCCAGTAGCCGAGCGGGGCACCATTTTACTTTTCTTTCGCCAAACATGGCACCATTTTACTTTTCAGTTGCCAAGCGGGGCACCATTTTAATTGCCGAGCGGGATATCATTTTACTTTCTAATCGCCGAATGAGGCACAATTTTACTTTCCAGTAGCCGAACAAGGCACAATTTTACTTTCCTGTCGCCAAACATGGCACCATTTTACTTTTCAGTCGTTGAGCGGGGCACCATTTCAATTGCCGAGCGGGCCATCATTTTATTTTCCTAGAGCCAAACATGGCATCTTTTAAACTTCCAGTCGCTGAGCGGGGCACTCTTTTAATTTCCAGTAGCCGAGCGGGGCACCATTTTACTTTCCTTTCGCCAAACATGGCACTATTTTACTTTTCAGTTGCCAAGCGGGGCACCATTTTAATTGCCGAGCGGGGCATCATTTTACTTTCCAGTCGCCGAGCGGGGCACTCTTTTAATTTCCAGTAGCCGAGCGGGGTACCATTTTACTTTCCTTTCGCCAAACATGGCACCATTTTACTTTTCAGTTGCCAAGCAGGGCACCATTTTAATTGTCGAGCGGGGCATCATTTTACTTTCCAATCGTCGAACGAGGCACAATTTTACTTTCAGGTATCCGAACAAGGCATAATTTTACTTTCCAGTAGCCGAGCGGGGCACCATTTTACTTTCCTGTCCCAAACATGGCATCATTTTACTTTCCAGTCGCCGAGCGGGGCACTCTTTTAATTTCCAGTAGCCGAGCGGGGCACCATTTTACTTTCCTGTCGCCAAACATGGCACCATTTTACTTTTCAGTTGCCAAGCGGGGCACCATTTTAATTGCCGAGTGGGGCATCATTTTACTTTCTAATCGCCGAACGAGGCATAATTTTACTTTCCAGTAGCCGAACAAGGCACAATTTTACTTTCCTGTCGCCAAACATGGCACCATTTCACTTTTCAGTCGCCGAGCGGGGCACCATTTCAATTGCCGAGCGGGCCATCATTTTATTTTCCTAGAGCCGAACATGGCATCTTTTAAACTTCCAGTCGCCAAGCGGGGCACTCTTTTAATTTCCAGTAGCCGAGCGGGGCACAATTTTACTTTCCTTTCGCCAAACATGACACCATTTTACTTTTCAGTTGCCAAGCGGGGCACCATTTTAATTGCTGAGCGGGGCATCATTTTACTTTTCAATCGCCAAACGAGGCACAATTTTACCTTCCAGTAGCCGAACAAGGCACAATTTTACTTTCCAGTAGCCAAGCGGGGCACCATTTTACTTTCCTGTCGCCAAACATGGCATCATTTAAATTTTCAGTCGTCGAGCGGGGCACCATTTTACTTTTCAGCCGCCGAGCGGGGCACCATTTCAATTGCCAAGCGGGGCATCATTTTATTTTCCTAGAGCCGAACGTGGCATCTTTTAAACTTCCAGTCGCCAAATGAGGCACTCTTTTACTCTCCTGTCGCCAAACATAACATCATTTGAATTTTCGGTCATCAAGTGAGGCACCATTTTAATTTCTTCATCGTCAAACACGACATTCTTTAAAGTTGGCGTCCTGGACAAAATTGTTTCGCACTGTCTTTACTTATCTATTACTGCAACACAGTAAGAGAAAAGTAAAGAGGGGCAAGCTGTTGCTACCCAATTTTATCTGGGCCCATTTAAAATTTTTAATAAATAATAAAAATACCAAAAATAGAAAATTCTTTTTAGAAAAAAGTGAACCTATGGGCTTGTTTGAATTTCAAATTATTGATCCGGGTTTTGAATTTTAAATTTTAAATCCTTATCAAGACCATAAATTGTCGAACTCCTAGACTTTGAAATTTGAATTTCATAAGGGATAAGATTTTAGAAGATTAGAGAAAGAAAGAGATAAATCTTTTTAAATAAATGAGTATATTATAAAATGTGGTAAGTTTTTAAAAAAAATCAAATTTTATATATTAAGCTAATCCTATTATCTATATGTTATGAGATAATGATAAGAGGATAAGATGAAGATTTTAAGGAATGAGATAAAGTTTCTTTTGAAGAGATAGAATTTTTAAATATTATAAGATGAGATAGAGCTTTTAGCTTCAGATTTTATAATTATATCAATTAAGCTAACTTTGTTTATTAATATATAAGCTACGAGATAATGAAAAAGAATATATATTATAATAGATAAAGGGAAATGGATTTCATGTTATATAATAGAATAATAAAATGATTCACTGGCAAGGAGATAAAGAAAATCAATTTTTTGTTAAATAATAATATATAGAAGATTGAATGGAGATATATAAGGCACGCTGCATAGGAAAATGGGATTCACGTAAAAGAGATAAGGAAACAATGAATTTTATATTATAAAATCAAAAAGGAATCAGATTTATATATTATAAGCCAAAAAAAAGAGGGATTAGAGATAGGAACGTGAATAAGGGGGAGAAGTTTAGGTAACTAAATTAATAATATATATATATATATATATATATTCACGCTGGAGGGATCAGAAAAAGGGGAGGAGAGAAGGAGACAGCAGCATTAGAAATATATATTGGAGGATTCACACGCAACAGAGAGAGAACAAAAGCAATTATAGCATTCACGCACACACCTGGGGCACATTCACGCAAATTGAACTTTGCCATTAACGCAGAAAATTTGACAACTCCAGGTATCTCTTTCTTTTCTCTTTAATTTTCTTGTTGCGATTATACGAAATCTTAGTCTCTTAAAGAATTAAATTATGAAATCTCTTTTCCTTTAGGAATATTCTAATAATTAGTATCACTAAACACCTGTTTGCTAAAACTAATATTGGTATATGCCTAAAATTAAAATCTCTATGTTAGGGTTAATTTAGGCAAGATGTCCCATTAACCTATGTTTAATTTCTAGATCTAGTGATGCTAATAGGTAACAAAAATTAATATATTCACATCAAGATCAATTTGGATGAGACATTCTTTTGGTCTAAGTTTTTAAATAAAATAAATTTTAATAATCTCAAAATTAACGTAGACCTTAAAAAATATTTTCATAACAAATTTAGAGACTTTATAGATTTTTTGGGCGAGACGTCCTGTCAATCTATGTAAAATTTCCTAAAATAATTTAGACCATAAAACACTTTAATAATATCTATAAAATAATAAAACCAAAATATCTTTATAGATTCATTGGACGAGACGTCCTGTTAATCTAGGTCTTCAATAAACTTTTCATTCTCAAATTAACCTAGACTGTTAAGTTTTCCTTTTCAAAAATATAATAAAATCAATAAAACCTAAGGCTTCTTTTTTAAAAAAATATAACTTACTTCGCATTTTTTTTAAAAAAACCCAAAGAACTACGTAACCCTGATTTCCCTTAACGCTTGGGGAATACGTAGGAGCGGGAACAATTATTCCTGTCGGGCCCAAATTTTAAAAAATATATATCCCTTTTACTAGTAAGAATAAAATCATCATGCTTTTAATGATAACTCGATTAATTTGGACGAGACGTCCTGTTAATCGTAAAGTTTATAATTTTAAAAATCATTAAATCAACAACAAATCCATGAGGCATCTCTAAGAGGTTTAAATTATAAATTAGTAGGATTATTCAAACTTAAACGATTTAGGGTAACCGTTTAAAACGGACAGTGTGGGGTGCTAATGCCTTCTCCATCTGTAATTAGACTCCCGAACTTAAAATCTTAATTTAGGACTAGTACCTTCACGTTAGGTTTTTTCTGATGTTTTACCTTAAAAACATTAGTGGCGACTCTACGGTTTTCAGAGGAAACTCGGGAAACCTAATTTTCTTTTTACGGTCGGCCTCCCGCCGCGATTTAGGTCGCGACATGCAAGCATCAGGATACAATTTTTAAATTGTCAATGCCATGCTCTTGAAGTCCTATAAATAGGAGAAGGAATTGCACTTGCAAAATGTCCCAAAGCATTGAAGCAGTTCCATTGCTTTCTTCCTCCTCCTTGCTCTCTGCTTATTTTATTTGCTCTCTCTTTATTCATTAATTGGCATATTTCTTTGACAAATTATTTTGAGAGTGCTTTTGTGAGCAAATTATTTGAGTGCTATAATTTACATACCCTCTCTTTGAGAGTTATCATTTGGTGAAAGCTTTAATTTGTATATTCACTCTATTGGAGAGTTACTCTTGTATTCTAAACACCAAAATTTCTAGAGTTTTTGGGTTGGGTTTCAACCTTGTAAATTTGAGAGATTGAGAGATTGGGTGGGTTGCCCTTGTACTTGTAAGAATTGGGTTCTTGAGTGTGGGACACTAGGAAGCCGCGATTGCTCAAAGTTATATCTCTAATCTCCAATAGTGGAAATCCTCTAAGTGGGTTGCTTAGAGGCGAGACGTACACCGGTGTGGTGGAACTCGTATATATCGGTTTGCAAATCTCTCTTCCCTACACTCATTTAAATTTGTGCACTTAATTTGATTGCTTAATTTATTGTGTTCATAACTTGATTAAACTTGTAAATCACTTAGATTAAATTTGTTGAAGTTGTTAAAGTAATATTCTTGAATATAACTTTATCTCTTAAGTGAATTTATTACCATATACTTAGTACTCGTTAATTTGCTTTGTGTATAAATTGTTATCATTTGTGATTAAATTTATTATCTTCATTAAGCATAATTATTAAAGAATCAATTTCAAAAGCATTCCAAGTAAAATTTTTAATACTCAATTCACCCCCTCCCCCCTCTTGAGTAATTGAGGCCACTTGGTTAACAAGTGGTATCAGAGCTTGACTCTTGGTAGATCAAGCTTAACAACTTCAAGAGAACAAATGGCCTCAAATTCTCAAACCTTTTTCCGGAGGGTGGTGCCACAAATAGACCTCCCGCTTTCAATGGTGGGGGTTACACCTTTTGGAAAGAAAGGATGAAAATTTTTGTACAATCAATTGATTTGAAAGTATGGAATGTTATTGAAAATGGTCCTTTTATACCTATGCACATTGTTGATAATAAACAAATAGAAAAGCCTATGGATGATTGGACAAGTGAGGAAGAAAAGAAAGTACAGTATAATTACAAAGCAAAAAATCTTATCACTTTAGCCTTACAGTATAATTACAAAGCAAAAAATCTTATCACTTTAGCCTTAGGTCTTGATGAATTTTTTAGAGTAGTTACATGTAAATCTGTTAAGGATATGTGGGATACCCTTCAAATAACTCATGAAGGAACTAGCGATTTTAAGGATTCTAAGATTAGTACTTTAACTAGTCAATATGAAAGTTTTAGAAAGAGTTCTAATGAATCTATTTTAGAACTTCAAAAAAGATTCACTTTGATTATTAATCACCTTATTACACTTGGTAAATCTTACACTAACAAGGAACTTATCCATAAAGTTCTAAAAAGTCTTACTAGGGAATGGCAACCTCTTGTTACGGCCATCAAGCAATCTCCTAATATAAATGATATGTCTCTTGCCACTTTGTTTGGTAAACTCCAAGAACAAGAACAAGAGTTAAAAGACTTGAAACAAGCGGAGGAAGAAGAAAAAGTCTCTACGAAGAAAGGGCTAGCTCTCAAAGCCACCTCAATTGTTGAAGATGAATTCGAGAGTGATCCTGACGAGGATGAAGAGTTAAGCCTATTCGTGAAACATTTTGGAAAGCTTATGAAGAGTAAACGCTTCCAAAGGAACTTTAAATCACAAGGTAAGAAACCTAATCTTAAAGAAAATTCTACTTCACCTACTTGCTTTGAATGTGGAAAGGAAGGACACTTCAAGATAGATTGTCCAAACCTAAAGAAGAAAAACAAAGAAAGAAAAGAGAGGAGAAGAGCATATATCGTATGGGATGAAAACGAAATAAGTAGCTTGGATGATTCAGAAAATGAAGAAGCAAACCTCTGTCTCATGGAAAATCACCAAGATGAAGATGATGAGGTAAATTTTCATGACTTAGATAAGGAAGAACTACTTGATGCTCTTGAAGAATTATATGATAAATTTATAAAAGTGTCTAATAAGCATAAGTTATCTAGAAAAACCATTGACACTCTTGAGATGCATCTTATGGAAGTTTGTAAAGAAAATGAATATTTGAAAAATGAATTAGTAAATGTTCAAGCATGCTCTAGGACTCAACCTTGTGAATTTGTAAAGAAATGTGATATTCTAGAAACTAAGGTTTTAGACTTGAATAAAACATTAGAAAAGTTTACAAATGGTAGAGACAACCTAAATGTTTTACTTGGTAAACAACGGTGTATGTTTGATAAAACGGGTTTAGGTTTCAATGCCGTTAAGAAACAAAAGAATTATAAGAACTTTTTTATACCACCTAGTAAAACTTCATCACCTTTCATGAAATGTAATTATTGTGGTTTTAAAGGACATAGTGCATCTAATTGTAATGTTAGAAAACTAGGGCCAAAGGTTGTGAGAAAAGTATGGGTTCCTAAAGGAACATTACCTCAAACTAACCTACAAGAACCCAACATAAAATGGGTACCAAGTTCTCTAACTTGACATGTTTTGTAGGTATGCTTTAAAGCGAATAGCACCCATTAGTATTTTGATAGTAGATGTTCAAAACATATGACGGGAGATAAAAGTAAGTACATTTCACTTACTCTACGAAATAAAGGATTCGTTACATATGGAGACAACACAAAGGGAAGAATACTAGGAATCGAAAATGTTGGTAAAAATTCTTCCACCTCTATAAATGATGTTTTATATGTTGAAGGACTCAAACACAACTTGCTTAGCATTAGTCAATTATGTGATAAAGGCTATAAAATTGTTTTTGAATCAAACGGTTGCATAATTAAAAATAAGCTAAACAAGGAAATAAAATTCATTGGTCAAAGAGTAGATAACATTTATATGATTAATCTTGATTGTCTTGCTTCAAATGATGTGCAATGCTTCATAACTAAAGAGGATGAATCATGGCTTGGCATAGAAGAATTGCTCACATTCATGTAGACCATTTAAACAAACTTGTTTCGAAAGACTTAGTAATTGGTTTACCAAAATTGAAATTTGAAAATAAATTTTATGACGCATGTCAAAAGGGAAAACAAGTAAAGGTTTCTTTTCAAGCAAAAAATGTTGTTTCAACAAATAGACCTTTACAGCTTTTACACATGAATTTATTTGGACCTTCAAAGATTAAAAGTTTTGGTGGAAATTATTATGGTCTTGTGATTGTGGACGATTATTCTAGATATACATGGACATTGTTTCTTACTCATAAACATGAAGCATATCATGCATTTAAGAAACTTGCTAAGATCATCCAAAACGAACAAAATTTGAAAATTGCATCCATTCAAACTGATCATGGGGGAGAATTTGAAAACCAATCTTTTGAAAAGTTTTACAAAAAATTTGGCATTGAACATAATTTTTCGGGTCCAAGAACTCCACAACAAAATGGAGTAGTTGAAAGGAAAAATCGATCTTTAGTGGAGCTCGCAAGAACTATGTTAAATGAAAGTAATATTTCAAAACATTTTTGGGCCGATGCGGTAAATACCGCTTGTCATGTTATGAACCGATGTTTGATAAGACCTATATTAAAGAAAACTCCCTATGAGCTTTATAAAGGAAGAAAACCAAATATTTCTTATTTTCATATATTTGGATGCAAATGTTTTGTCTTAAACAATGGAAAGGAAAATCTCGGTAAATTCGATGCGAAGTCTAATGAAGCAATTTTCTTAGGTTATTCATCTACTAGTAAAGCATATCGACTCTTTAACAAATGAACATATACAATTGAAGAGTCTATACATGTCAAATTTGATAAACTTAACCAAAATCCTCCGAGAAAGGAAATTGATGATCTTGTAGGTATCTTCCAAGAAATGAACTTGGAAGATGAAGAAGGAAACAAAAATAAAGGAGATACAACACAAAATGACGAACCTCAATAAAAGGAATGGATCACCTTAAAGAATCACCCTTTGGACAATGTCATAGGTGAAATAACAAAAGGTGTAAGTACTCGAAACGCTATTAGAAATGCATGCAATCACTTAGCTTTTGTATCACAAATAGAACCCAAAAATATCAATGAAGTTATTATTGATGAACATTGGATGTTGGCCATGCAAGAAGAATTGAATCAATTTGAAAGAAATGAAGTTTGGGAACTTGTGCCAAGACCCAATGACCATCTAATAATAGGCACCAAATGGGTTTTTAGAAATAAGATAGATGAAAATGGAATAATAACAAGAAATAAAGCTAGATTAGTTGCTAAGGGATATAATCAAGAAGAAGGAATAGACTATGAAGAAACGTATGCTCCCATAGCTAGGTTAGAAGCCATAAGATTATTGTTAGCTTTTGCTTGTTATATGGATTTTAAGCTTTATCAAATGGATGTCAAAAGTGCTTTTCTAAATGGCTATATTCAAGAAGAAATTTATGTAGATCAACCTCCAGGTTTTAAAATTCACAAATTTCCAAACCATGTTTTTAAACTGAGAAAAGCCTTATGTGGTTTGAAACAAGCTCCAAGAGCTTGGTATGAAAGACTTAGTAAATTTCTCTTAGAAAATAATTTTGAAAGAGGAAAGGTTGATACTATATTGTTTATAAAATGCAAAAGTAATGACATTCTTTTAGTACAAGTTTATGTTGATGACATAATATTTGGTGCTACTAACGAAAGTCTTTGTCAAGAGTTTGTCAAGATTATGCAAGATGAATTTGAAATGTCCATGATGGGAGAACTCACCTTCTTCCTTGGATTACAAATCAAACAAACAAATGAAGGAACGTTCATTAGTCAAACAAAATATTGCAAGGAACTACTCAAAAGATTTGAAATGGATAAAGCAAACGAAATAGCTACACCCATGAGTACATCTTGCTACTTAGGCAAAGATGAGAAGGGTAAGGACGTTGAAATAACTAAATACTGAGGTATGATAGGCTCTTTACTTTACTTAACAGCTAGTAGACCCGATATTATGTTTGCTATATGCATGTGTGCTAGATATCAAGCATGTCCTAAAGAATCACATCTCACAGCCGTAAAAAGAATTTTGAAATATCTTGTGGGTACTCAAAACGTTGGTTTATGGTATCCCAAAGGCGTTGAATGTATTCTTGTAGGATATTCTGATTCTGACTTTGCTGGTTGTAAACTTGATAGAAAGAGTACTAGTGGCACATGTCATTTACTTGGTAGTTCCCTTGTTTCTTGGCATAGCAAGAAGCAAGTAAGTGTTGCTTTATCGATAGCTGAGGCAGAATATGTAGCAGCTGGTAGTTGTTGTGCTCAAATTCTTTGGATGAGACAACAACTTCTTGACTTTGGTGTTGTTTTAAATAAAGTGCCTATTAAATAGCGCCATAAATATCTCCAAAAATCCAGTCATGCACTCTAGGACTAAACATATTGAAATAAGACATCATTTTATAAGAGACCATGTTTTGAAAGGAGATTGTGTTCTTGAATATGTTGAAACTTCAAAACAATTGGCGGATATTTTTACAAAACCCCTTCCGAAAGAACAATTTATAAATATTAGAAGGGAATTAGGAATTTTGGAAATTGTTTAATTAAGTTATTATTTTCTTACTCTTTGAACATAGTGATTTACTCTGTGATATATGGTCAAACCTTTTTCATTGAAAAGCCAATCACATTATCAATAATCATGTTAATGCTCCACAAGTCACTTGTTTTATTGACTTCCCGAGTAGTCTTTACTTAATTAAACATATTTTTGACACCAAATAATCTCCTATATACCACATGGATCTCAAAAACAAATGGCAAACGACCTTTGATTTTCTTGACTCTCTCGTGCAATAAAAATCATTGGCAAATTACAAAATTTTAATCCTTGTATAACCTCTCACAAAACACCCATGAGACTTTGCTTATCATTATGATTGCTTACATGCTTTGCATTACTCTGTAATATATGTTGCATGCTTTAGGGGGAGTTTTATATACAATTGGTATCTCACTTTAATAATGAATGTATCTGTCTTAAAGTGGTATATATATTGTTTTATTTTTGATGATGCCAAAGGGGGAGAGATAAGATATAAAGAGGGAGAGATATTATGAGAAGAATATGAAAGAATATGATAGAATAACATGTTAAAAAGAGAAAATATTATTATGCTTATTATGCTTGCTCACACTGCCACGATGCTTTAAAAATTAGATGAACTATTTTGGGGTATCTATTGTATGATTAAGGGGGAGATATTATCTTGCATGATACATTATGATCTTTTAACAATCGGTATCAACTCTTGTGTGTCATGTGGCTAACAATTGGTATCAACTTATATATGTTAGGGGGAGTCATTATTTATGCCATGAATTTGAACTGTTATGAAACTAACACACCGCAAGATGAACATTTGTTGTCATCATCAAAAAGGGGGAGAATGTATTTATATGTTGATGTAGGTTTTGATAATGAGACAACAAATGAAGAGACAAGATCAAACATACATAATTATGGACGATTTATGTTTGATGATGGAAAATTGATGAATTCCAAAGAAATGATTCAAGGCATTTATAGAGGTCTAAAACAAGTGAAATACAATCATTAAAGTGCCTAAGGATCAAAGGATTGAAGCCATGATTGAACAAATATCAAAAAGGGTGAAACAAAGTGCCAGAATTCATGCAACAAATGCATGAATCGATTCATACAGCAATGCACAACCATATGAATCGATTCACATGGTTTAACATACCCAGGATGTGAATTTTTGATGCATGAATCGATTCACCATCACCCTGAATCGATTCACACAGTTTGAAATGCCCAGGAAATGATTTTTGAGTGAATGAATCGATTTACCCCTGGCCTGAATCGATTCATACATCTGGACAATGGAAAAATTGCATAAAAATCATGCATGAATCTATTCATTGGTTTCGTGAATCTATTCATTTCAATTCTGATGCAAAATTACACTAAATGAATTTATTCATTTGGGAAATAAATCAATTCATTTAGTTCAAATGGCTCTAGAATGTGAAATTCAAAATGTGTCAACCTTGCATCGCATTATCAACGCACTACGAATTAATAATTGCATGGTCCATCACTCACTAAGGAAACAGACGCTCCCTTGCTCCACAATGTCAAGTTGCAAGCATCAGGATACAATTTTTAAATTGTCAATGCCATGCTCTTGAAGTCCTATAAATAGGAGAAGGAATTGCACTTGCAAAATGTCCCAAAGCATTGAAGCAGTTCCATTGCTTTCTTCCTCCTCCTTGCTCTCTGCTCATTTTATTTGCTCTCTCTTTATTCATTAATTGGCATATTTCTTTGACAAATTATTTTGAGAGTGCTTTTGTGAGCAAATTATTTGAGTGCTATAATTTACATACCCTCTCTTTAAGAGTTATCATTTGGTGAAAGCTTTAATTTGTATATCCACTCTATTGGAGAGTTACTCTTGTATTCTAAACACCAAAATTTCTAGAGTTTTTGGGTTGGGTTTCAACCTTGTAAATTTGAGAGATTGAGAGATTGGGTGGGTTGCCCTTGTACTTGTAAGAATTGGGTTCTTGAGTGTGGGACACTAGGAAGCCGCGATTGCTCAAAGTTTTATCTCTAATCTCCAATAGTGGAAATCCTCTAAGTGGGTTGCTTAGAGGCGAGACGTACACCGGTGTGGTGGAACTCGTATATATCGGTTTGCAAATCTCTCTTCCCTACACTCATTTAAATTTGTGCACTTAATTTGATTGCTTAATTTATTATGTTCATAACTTGATTAAACTTGTAAATCACTTAGATTAAATTTGTTGAAGTTGTTAAAGTAATATTCTTGAATATAACTTTATCTCTTAAGTGAATTTATTACCATATACTTAGTACTCGTTAATTTGCTTTGTGTATAAATTGTTATCATTTGTGATTAAATTTATTATCTTCATTAAGCATAATTATTAAAGAATCAATTTCAAAAGCATTCCAAGTAAAATTTTTAATACTCAATTCACCACCCCCCCTCTTGAGTAATTGAGGCCACTTGGTTAACACAAGTCTCATCCAATAATTTGAATTCTAGATCATCCTATGCACTAATGGCAATTCAAGCATATTTGAGCTAAACCAAACATGCCAAAATGCAATACAAGTCCATTTGGCCACAACCAATCATACACACAAGTCATATACATACATTATGAATTGTAAGTAGCCTCTACATGGGGTCTTGATCATTAAATGGGAATATAGCCCATTTATTTCCCCAACATACATAGAATCCATAATTTTCATCACACAAACTACATATTCATTTCTAAATATCAAAATCCTCAAAACATCATCATTCATTCATCAATGTAGCATAAAATTAACATATCACAATATTCATCAACCATTGTTAAGGTCATAAGCAAAAATTATCCGTTCAAACATTTAAGGCCTAATTTTCACACATGACCTACAAAATACATATCCATCAATATTCAATATCCATATACATAACATGTATATATCGTATGCTTTACAAAATAATTATCGGCCAAGGCATAAGAGCTTTTCTTCCATATTTACCTTCACCAAGTTCAACCTCCAAAAAGGTTAGGATTTCCATATACCTATATCAACCTTTAAAAATAGCAACTAGGAGGTGAGTAACATATACCAAATGAATCAATATCATACATTATAATAATATATACATGTACAAGACATATGTTCCTCAATGGAACCATATGATTCAACTACACATAATATCATTTCGATCATAGCACATGTACAAATCAACGCATACACATTATATATGAAATCATTATCAATCTTATCAAGCACAACCATTCCATTTAGGGTTAGTACCACTATTTATTTATTTTCACTTATCAATTATCCATCGCTACCACGAGCTACCAAACTCGCCATATCTTCGGTTATATGCAAAATGCTCTTACAGCTAATGCATATGCACAAAAGAATCAATATCAAATCGCGGATCTAGCTATGGGAACAAATTCATATAATATATGGGTCAAGCATTGGTGTGCTACTATACCCCTACTGTAATAGTAAATGTGTACACTTATCTCTTAAACCTTACATGCATAACATCATTCTTTTACAGGTACCAAACCACTATCATCCATATATAACATTAGTCACCCTATGACTTGTGGATCAACAACATGGCCACACTTGCCAAAAGTGCTACGGGCCCCTTCCGAACACACATCGAGAGAGTCAATGCCCCATAGGGACACCGAGGTCACTTGCTCATCACAGAGCCATCCACCCACTGGGCCCGCCACATAGGGTGCCTCATCACCAAACTATGAACAGCTTCGTGATTCCACAGAATCACTAAGGAACAACAATAACTTTTGCCCATATATACGACCTCCCTCCATTGGGCCCACTTGTTGGAACCCCTAAAATCCCAAAACAAACCGCGTATGATATACCATGGATGCAAATGCAAATCAATGCATTCTCACTATATGCATCCTAAAATGTCACTACACAATCATCAACTCACCACCATGACTTAATGGAATTTTAATATCCTCATCTTTCTCAATCATTACCGAATGTCATTGGATTTCATTCACATCAATAGTTAGTGGCAAACATTACCCATCAAATTATACATCATGGGATGTTCAATATATTTATAATCAATTCAATCATGGTCTCAATGAATTCACAAACAAGTCAAATTTTCATGAATCAATCTTAACATCATAATCATCATCCCAACAACATTCACCACATAACAAAAATCATTCTAAATGCATTTTGAATCACATTTTTCATCAAGACAATCATCCAAGCCAAAATATGGAATCACACTCATACACATACATCAATAATGGATGGAATCATGCATTTAGAAATGTTACCTCCTCCTACCTCAAGAAAAGTAGAAACCACCACGGTCCAAAGGTCCCGCTTCACCAATGGGGTCGTTTCCTGCATCACACAATGTACTAAATAATTATTTGTTTAAACCACTAAGATTAACTTATTCTAAGCTAACTACTTGGTGTTAATGTCATTATTACTTGAACTACATTTTATTTTCATTTATTTCACATTCAATGCAACACCCATTAGTGGGTTTTCACATTCATGGTCATTTACCATCTATGTCACCATCTTTCATCATTAATGTCACTCTTCCAACATTAATAACAACACTACTCATGTTTCCCCCAACTTCTAGGGTTAGGGTTTTCATTAAAAACCTAACAATCACAATTAATACTCATCTTTTTCTACCATAATAATGCCATTCTTGTGTACCCTCGCACACCCTCACAAAATCATGCATTAATCACACCCCACCTTAGGGTATTGCATAAAAATGGCTCCTACAATTCAACCCATACATATCACATTCTCTCTAACCATAATAACTCATAACCTAGGGCTCAAGCTCAAGAAAAATGGTAAGAAACTTACCTCGAGCCAAAAAGAGAAGTGAGCTTCAAGAGAGGGAGATAGAGAAACGAAAATGAGAGGGGAAAAAGAAAGCTTCCAATCACCACAAGCTCCTCCTTGCTTGCAAGAGGAAAACGAAAATGGGAGTAGGAGGAGAAGTAAGGCACACACACATTATGGGTTCTTAAAAGTGGAAGGAGAAGAAATGAGTAAAAGAGAATAAGAAGAAAAGAGAGGGATTTGCCTTAAGGAAAGGGAGAATAACGTGAAATGAGAGAAAAGAAAAGGGTTTTAGTGCTACAATTTGACTCTTCATTAAAATCCTTCCGTTTAATAATAAACAGGATTACCGTTCGGACTCAATACTTATCCAAAAATTATTTTGAAGATATATTCAGATTCACATTAATATTTTTAACAGCCCTGACTAACAGTGCCTCAATTGGAGACACTTAATCTGACACTCATATTTTAATCGGGTATTAATTTCGGCTCTTTAAGCCACAATAAATTATGAATAGTCAAGATAAATCCCAATTTAATTATTTCTCAATTTTTTGGATATTAATTAACTCATATGTAATTATTTACTATTTATTCTTCTCAATTAAGTATTCACTTAAATTTTAGGATGTTCACTAGGAATCATACCATGATCTTGCAATTTCTTAATATAAGGTGCACTAACATATGTCTTAATCTAGCATGCCACAAATCAAAGGAATCAAACATATAAGCAGAAGAGGTATTTCTATTAATAACATTAGAAACGTTGAGTACAAACAATCCCTAATCAAATATCCTTTGCCTACAAACACATCATTTCTGGTCATAACAATTTTGTCAGACTCAAAAACTTTTAACTTCTACTTTCCCAATAAATCCATAGAAATTAAGTTGGCTCTAATATTAGGTACATGCAGTACATTATTCAATTCAAGTGTTTTCCTAAATGTAAGCTTGAGAAGAACTTTTCCTTTTTCGATCACTGTAGTGGTTTGAGAATCTCCAATAAACATGTTTCTCTCCTTCTATCACAACATTGTAGAAGGAAAAGGCATCTCTGTTTGCACAATTGTACCTGGTAGCCCTAAAGCCTACCACCTATTTGCTTACATTGGCTAGAAGCATTGCTTAAGGAATGACCGCAGCAACAATGTCATCCCTTTTAACCAAGTTGGCACTTGTTTTAGGAGGAATCTAATTCTCTTCTTGAATCTACGTGTATTTGCAAAATGGCCTAGCTTTCTTATCAAGCTTAATCCTTTCTTTTTGAAAGAAAAGGGCTGGAGACTTTGAACTTATGATCAGAAGATGGGTTGTGTTTCTTGTACCTTTTCTTTGGATGTTTATTTGCTTGCACCGCCTTTGTCTTAGCAGCTTTAATCTTTCTACGATTTGTGTCCTCAACAATAATACGGGTTATCGAATCTGCAAATGAGAGTTGTATTTGTTTATGCTTAAGTTGTTGTTTGTAGTCCTTCCATGATTCTGGCAATTTCTCAATAAAGAAACCTGCCACTAGTTGATCTTGCATAATGATATCTTCTATCTTGAGATCTTGTAGGATTTTGTAGTATTCATTGATTTGCATCTTGATGTCTTTATGATCAGTCATAGTCCATTTATGGAAATTTTTGATGATAAAGCATTGCTTACCAACATCCTCGGCAGTATACTTTAGGTTCATTGAATCTCATGCCTTGGCTTCTTTGTAGGAGGCATAAACATCATACAACTCGTTGGAAAAAGTGTTAAAAATGGTGTGACAACATATTTTGTTGGCATTAGACCAACCATCAATAAGCTTTTTGCTGGTTAGTGCAAAAGCAAAAGAGTACATGTGTAGAGGCGAATGCAAGCGTTCCTTCCATCTACAATAAGCCTAATCGTTAAAGACCTCTATTTTCAAAATGTTGGGGAGGGAGAATTTGTCATTTTGAACAAAATTTCCCAATACCATATTTAGATTTTATGCATGTCAAAGCCCAATACTTTCTATCATGTTTACAATACTCCTTCATGCTTGAAGTTCAAGTAATGTGGAACTTGATATCTTTTAGAATAATATTTTTCCAACACAAACTCTGTGTTCCATTAAGATTCCTACTTCTATTTTTTTTTTGTTGGTTTTGATCATGTTTTGCTTTCTGTTGCAAAATCTTTAAATAATTTAAGGAAAATTTTATTTTTAAATTGAATTAATACTATCATAATTTTTTATTTTTATGAGAATTGCCCGCTCCACTCCACGTGTGAAAATATCTAATTTAAACTTCGCTTTGGAATATTGACAAAGCCATTACTGAGAAATTTTAAGAATCAAATATGTAAATTGTCTATTTCATTCCTTTTATTTTATTCATCTATAATATTTTAAAGAAATGAAAATTTAGTAAGAAGGACCAGAATTTATGACCAGAATTTAGGGAGAAGATTACACCTTCTATGTGAAACAAAAGTCACAAGACGGCAAAACAGTGAGCCCGTGACTACACAGTTGACCATGGTCATATCTTTCAAGTTTCTTATGAGAGTTACTATTACTATAAAGTAATTTTTTTATAACAGTTTAAGAATATGATTTATTTTTTTGTTGAATATGTTTTAATCCTCGTAAATATAGATAATTTTAATTTTTGTTTTTTTTATTTCTTACAAATTTTAATTTTTTAAAAAAATGATCTTTATGACTATATATTGATATAACACATCAAACATTCAAACATGTAAACCCACTAGAAAATCAGTCTATTGGCAGAGAGGCTTTGGATAACTTAATCTGAAGTCTTAATTCAATTCCTACTCATAAAAGAAATATATAAAGATTATAAAAAATGGATTTTGTTCCTCCTTGCAAATAAAGTAATTTTTTTTGTTTACGGTTAATATTCAAAGACTTAAGTGTCTACTGAATGTCATGAACTTTGCTGATATTCTATTTTATTTGACATACATCAACTTCTTTTCGTGTATACAAAAAAAATCTGTTAAAAACTTCACTTACTATATATAGATACACTATATGAAACGGATAGAATTGCCTAAAAAAAGTACCTTCAAAAAAATACATTGGCTTCGAAATATTAAATTTGATAATCGAAGTTAAAGAAGCATTAAGATATGTGGTGAGACCAGAGAACAACAATCTTCTGTATTCACGGGATTTATTTTCACTTCAATTTGCTCAATTAATTATTATTCCCTGGACACCAATATATAGTAAAGCACTTCATACTTCAACAAAGAATCACCAACAAACTAGTTATTCAAAGTTGATCACACATGGTGGCGATATATATCTGAGGTATGAATAGTATTATATAATTGCATACACTGAAATCTTCTAAAGCAGTAATTCTAATCTCTGCATCGAACCATGGCAAAATGCTTGATTGAAATCCTAGAAGACACTTTGGATTCTACTGATCATAGTGATGGAGATGATTCATACATTGAAATAGAACTTGATGCTGCACCTACATGTCACATTCATGATCAGACCAAGAGCACCCAGATCAAGGGGAGTTGTATGGACAAAGATGATGCTGAATGCGACCAATGGCGCATATCAATTTCATCAACTATTTCTGTCTCTTTTTCTGATGTTCAAAAAGAGGGTACAAATGTTCACAATATGATGCCAAATGTAGCTGCAATTGGTGTTCCTTGCATGCCATCTCTAATGAGTTGTTCTGCTGATGATGATACCGTGTCATTCAATCCAACAGTGTCATCGGAATTTCCTCAACCAGAGACAAAATTTTTTAGTGGAACTCGTGTGATTCCTTGTGACAACGTTGATGTGCCATATACTAGGTACGTATATGCGACTAATCACATGCTAAAAAATAGCACATATTGGTGTTTTGGAAGTGTTGGTGAGAACAAAAATGACAAAAAATGATTGAAATTGTAAGTTCTTTAAAATAGTGAGTTTTCAACTTGAGTAACATGTTTAATTTTCCTAAAATACCTTCTGTCTATATATACTTTTTTATTATTTGTTTGACTCACCAAGATAAGAGTAATGAACTCATTCCCCAACGTGTATAGCTAGCCTAGTAGTAAAATTTGATATGCATCAGAAATTTGTCTTTTTATAGTGTTTCGTATTAATTTCTATCTTATTTGATAAAGTATCACAACATAACCAATAAGTGAATAGATCAACCGATAAATAACTATTTTAGTTTAATTTATAGTTTTTAGTTTAAATCTCAAACAACACACTACTGAAATATTGATAGAAGAGTTTTGTTATCTACAATTAATTAGTTATTATACCTAATATATCAAAATAAAAAAATTGTCACGGAAAATTTCGACAAGCAAATACCATACTTTAATTTGATAACAAATCAAAGCTTTTTTTTATGAGTAATTCTATGAATGTCACATATTTAATCTCAACAAATTTAACTTTTAGGAATATAAAATTTTAGTGAAAACTTTTTTCCTATAATATAAGTAAAATTATATTTTTTTGATGTCATTAAATATTTTTTACCAAGTATATATATACTTTTTATATATATTTTTAAGATGATTAATGTTTTGTGTAACAAATAATATATATTAGAGGTATGTTAAGAAATTATCTTAAATATTTGATAACATTAATATAAAAAACTATTTTTGGTTATTATTCTTAATATGTGTGAGATTAGTTCCTTTTAGTAGTAGTTTTTATGTAAAATCATATATTAAAGATGTTAAAATGGTTGCTTTCACTAAGTTTTTTTTTTTTTTTTTGGCTTATTGGCACAATGATTGAAAGGCCATTTCTTCTCTCCTAACAAGTTTAATTTAATCAATACACGTGAATAAGTTACAAACTCATAGTTGGGGGGTGTTCTGATTCAATTCGAATAATATAATATAATTTTAATTTTAATTTTACTGTAGGAGACAACCAAGCTTGATGACGACGACAAATGGTATTATAATGAAATTTTTTATCAAAATTCGAGGTATGAAGAAAATGGGGGCACTATTAGCATCACTGGTGAAACCAACACAAGCATGCCAAGTCAACAATGGACACAGGTCAAACAAAAAGTCCAAAACGTTTTTTCAATGTTATCAAAGGAGGTTGGTCAATCCCTCAAATGCAAGGTACACTACAAAGAGTAAAGAGCAAGGAAGGAAGAAGAAGCATTGGGATTTGGAGGATTATAGTATTTGTGATTCTTTAAGAAGCAGTAAAAAATATAGTAGTAGGGTGATGGAGATGGATTTGGGAGCAGTAAGAGGTATATTCAATGCTATGGGAATGATGAGTATTGCTAGAAAAAGTAGCACATCAAAAAGGGAAGCAGGGTCAAGTTCATGTAACACCACACCAATTCATGAAGGATCAATTTCATTATGTTCTAGTAGTGAAAACTCCATTCAGGCAGCAATTGCCTATTGTAAAAGTTCATTGGGCCAGACATCTGATTTCTCATTCAGAAGTTCAATTAGCTCTAGTCCTTCCCTATCGCTTGGTAGCATTCATGATTAAGATGAAATGAATTTCAATCCCTTAATCCAAATTCAGGCACATTTCTGCTTAACAATGTCTGATCCACTAATGTGCTAAACATCGTTGTACGGATAATGTAAATTATTTTCATGATGTAAGCAATTAATAAAAATGCTTCATATATATATATATATATATATATATATATATATATATATATAATATTGTATAAAAACTAATATGCTAAACATGTGTTTGGGTTGTTTTACAAAAATATTTGATATTATATAAGAAATATTTTTTACAATATGTAGCATCCTTTTATCTAGTTGATAAGTATTAACAGTTAATTATTTTAGTTAACATTACAAAATGTGTGTATAATTTGAGTTAGTTTTTAAAAATTATCTAATCTAAATTCCACTATAAATTTTCTACCTTTTGATTCATTATCCTTTTATACAAAAACTCCAATTATGAATAAAGGTGTTTTACTCAACAAATAGTTTTTTTAAGGTCAACAAATAGTTAGTAGGGCTTTTTCTTTAAAATAATGTCAAAAAAAATTAACTTTTATGGTAGTTAGCAAAATAATTCATGGTCTGGGTAGAAGCTGTCCAACCATGTTTTACAATTCGCATACCCAACATGCGAAATCTAACAAGTTCTGAGCCTCTTGACAAATTCGCAAACCCAATCTATGAAATCGGCCTTGTCAAATCAACCTGACAATTTCACATACAGGTCGTGTGAATTGGGCCTTTGTCATATCAGGTCAGATGCATTTGTCAAATCAACTCAAAATGGCAACCGAGCTTTTGTACGCATGATTCACTGATTTCGCATGTCAGCCATGCGAATTGTGTGCATGGCTGACGTGTGGCCAAAAAGCTACGTCCCCCTCTGCATTTCATGGCCCCCAGTGTGCGAATTCACTAGGGTATTGAGATGTGGCGTCGAAAAAAAATAAAATTGGGTTTTTCACCCTTTATACCGTAGGAAAGCTTGGGTTTTTACTCAAGCTGATTGCTCTCTTTCTCAATTTGATCTCCCTTGCATGTTCATTTAAATTTTTTTTGGTTTCCTAAAGAAAATGTGATTAACTTCAAGTTATTGAAAGATATGTATACAAGTCTAGTTTTGTTTTTAGTTGTATGATATGATAGTGTTAGAATACATTTTTTATTTTATTTTATTGTGTTAGACATTTTATATATTAGTTTTTATAAATGAGTGTTAATAAACATTTAATATAGATTAATATTTTTTAATGTCCATGAAATTGTTTATAAACCTATCTTCATTAAAATGTTAGTTTTTAATGTTAATAAGGATTAATATTTGTTAATGTGCATAAAAAATTAAGCTAAGGTTCATACTATATATATAGCTAGTCTTTATAAATGAATGTTAATAAACATTGTTTATAGGTTAATATTTTTTAATATTCATGAAATTGTTTATAAACTCGTGTTCATTAAAGTGTTAGTTTTTAATGTTTAAGAAAGATTAATATTTGTTAATGTGTTAAAATATTTAAGCTAAGGTTCATAGTATTTTTATATAATAGTTTTTTAAAATGAATGTTAATAAAAAAATTTATAGGTTAATTTTTGTTAATATTCATAAAATTATTTATAAACTCATGTTCATTAAAGTGTTAGTTTTTAATGTTTAAGAAGGATTAATATTTGTTAATGTGTATATATATTTCTTAATAGTTTATATACATGTGTGTGTGTATTTTTAACATTCATGTTAATAAATATTATATTATGTTTCCGTTGGTGTCATGGAATTTTGTCGGGTCTTGATGAAAATTATATATGTTTCTCATTGTAAGATGGTTTCGTCATCTTCATCAATGTCTGGGTCACGTGAAGTGAACCCCGATCTGGAAGATTCAACATTACTGAAATTTCAAAGTGCTCATGTATCAGAGTCTGTTTGGAATGAAAGACCAGATTGGATTTTGAAAATTAGATGAACATTGGTTTTTCGTAGAGCGGGTATCCCCTAATAAATTGTACCACTTTTGCAAAGGGTCAGATTTCTTGGTGTTGTACAACTGCAATTTTTTACTGTAGGGGTTGCCCTTATATCTGCCCATGTTGAAATATGGATACCGGAGACACATACAATTCATATGCCACCTGGTGAGTGTACCATTACACTCCAAGACGTTGCGATCCAAGTTGGACTACGTGTGGATGGTTTACCGTTGATAACAGACACATGTCCTCGTGACTGGAAAACAATTGTTCATAATCTATTTGGAATATACCCTTTAAAGTTGAAATGGTTATCTGGTAACTTTGCTAATGTTGAAGATCATCTGGGTGATGAAACATAACTTTTGAGGTTCACGAGGGCATATATTATGCGATTGATTGGTGGTGTTGTCTTTCCTTATCAATCAAGTAATAGGGTCTCGTTAAAGTATTTGCCATTGGTTGAAGACCTTGATATGTATGGCCAATATAGCTGGGGATCTGCAGCACTCAGCTATTTGTATCGGGAATTATGTTTAGCCACTAAGTATAAGTGCGTCTCAATCTCTGGCCTCCTTTAGCTTGTGCAAGCCTGGGCGTGGGACAGGTTTCTTGAAATTGCTCCAAATTCCCCTTAGAATGGTAGACTACCAGGCACACCCTACGCTACAAGGTATGTCTGTAATTAATATTGGCTTGAGTTTTATTGTTTACAGATGACAATATGTCTATCAATTGTAGGTGGTTGGGAGGTAATAGTTTCAAGGCAGTCGGACAAGACATAGATTACTATTGACGTGCATTCGATCAAATGAAATGCACTAACGTGAGTTCTTTTAAAGTGTGTAATTTTAAAGTAGTTGTTATGTTTAGCATCTAGCAAGGATAGTGTTGGTTGAACAGATTGTTTGGACCCTTTATAGTGAGGAATTGGTGCAGACATTGTCAGCCATTTGTTTACAAGGATCAGAGGGATGGAGAGTCGTAGTTCCTCTATTATGTATAAACATAGTAGAGTGGCATCAACCAAACCGTGTCATGAGATAGTTTGGTATGCAACAACATATACCATCGGCTCCTCGTCAACCTGAACATTTGCACGGCCTAACACAAAGAGGCAAACAAGGAGAAATTTGGAGTGAAGTGTATATACCATTGATTGCAATGTGGGAAAGTCATGCAAATTTTATACATACAAATGGGCCACAGGAGGGGTTATTGAGCGCAAACTCTGACTATATGTGTTGGTATTGTAACACCCTCGGTTAAATAAGGTAGACCCTTCTATAGGATCATCATATTTAACTAAGAGTGTTAACAGTTTTCAGAAAAAGTGAATATTATTTTTTATTATTATTATAAAATAAAATGATGGCAGATCAGTGGAAGCAAATAGTAAATAATTCACATAGTCATTCACAAACTATAAGTAATTGTACTCTTAACAGAATGGGGCATGCAGGCACCCTTAAATATTTATACAATCATCCATTGTCTTATTATTGATTAATAGATATTCAACTATATGAATTCTATATTTAATGAGCACTCTCAGTTGGTTCAGCGTATTACTGTCCTTCGTACTCTGGTTCTTGATTTCCTAATTCCTCTGAAAGTATCAACAGTAAGGGTGAGTATAACCCAAGACCCTGGAAGTTATCCGATGCGAACATATCCAGTCAATAGATAATATCACATAAATCATACAATTAACATAATTACAAATATAACAATCAAGGATGTTATCATGGAATGCATGAGTTCGATTTATTGTGATTTATCTTTGGTTAAGTCTCATGATGCATGTGGGCCCAATAAATCAATCCACCATCACCATTTTCTCATTCCTTTGCAGTCATTCTGCTCAATTTGCCTCTTGGGCACATCATTTTCCATTCTAGAGCGATCGGAGTCCACCAAGCTCCCATTCATTATTTCATCATAAGGTACGAATGAACTCATTGGTTCTCATCATTTATATATATATATATATATATATATATATATATATATATATATATATATTCTTGGGACTTGGATCTCCACGATCATAGATACATTTCGTCGTTTAGTCAAAGTACACCAGAATTACATCGTCTCACCCGGCTTCAGGCGCGACTCTGATGCCATTGGGTTTCCGTTCCAGTTGTACTCCCAAGATTCTCCTCAGAGATCGAACGTGAATGTCCTCCAGCGTACCAGGTGTATGCTCTAGTTTTACTCTCTCAAAAATATTTTCATGATGCGAAATGCATTATTTTTATCATTTGATCCTTGGGTATCTTATGTGTTTCCAGTCTCATAATATTTATTCTCAAGTCCTTGGGTCCCATCAATTTTTATTATTATTCTTATTCTAGAAAATATATCGATTGTATCTTGACTAAAATAATGCTTCGTTTAAAGATTGATGGTAATAATAATATCAATAACAATAATAATAGTTAATAATAATAATAAGAATAACAATAATAATGGTAATAATAATAGAAATAAGAATAATAATGATAATTGTAACATCCCAATTTTTATGATTTTTATAAAAATAATTTATAAAGGACTAAAGAAGAATTTCTAAATGTAAATCCGAGTGAAAATAACGAAAACCAGATTTTCCGAGTAAAACGAGTGTGATTCCGAGTGAATAAATATGATTCCAAGTGAAAATGAGTTTTCCGAGTAAAATGAGTTTGGTTCCGAGTGAAAATGAGTTTTCCGAGTGAAATAACCATGATTCCGAGTGGAATCATGTATTTTGTTTTAAATGATTCGGTCGATTTTCGTAAAACATCTGAGTGAAATTATGTATTTTTAGATGATCTGGTCGGTTTATACAAAACCGAGCTTGTTATCATTGATTTTGACTTCTGTTTATAATTCTTCACTAGAATTCACATAGACACCCATGATTCTTAATATTTTCACCATTCAACACCAATCATATCCATTTAGTCATCAAGATTAATAATAATCAATTCAGTCAATCGAACATATTCATTGAATCATCATGGTTAATAATAAGCAACATAGCCAATTGAACATATTCATAGCAATAAAGATATATAAAAACAAACATATAAAATTAAAGCATATTAATCAACAATTCTTGAACCTGCCCTGGAAAGGTGGGGACCAAAGGTACCTTAACCCTTTCCTAACACACGGTTTTCCCCCAGAATACCCGAGAATATACCCCCCTAACCTTAATGGAAGATCTCATTATTTTCTTGCTGCAGAGGAGAAAGGAAAATGAGAGAGAAGGAGGCTTGCACGAAGAGAAAGTAATAAAAAGGGTGTTTCTGTTGCTAAGTTCCGTGTGTGTGTGTTCTGAGAGTCTAAGAGTTAATGAGTGGTATTAGGTTAATAATGAGAAAGGCAAGTGGGAGACAGCTTTCTGTTGATTGAAGGATTAGGTGAGAATAATGGAGATAATAGAGACTTTTGGACAAAAGGTGGGCTGTTTTTGACCATTTCTGCCACTTACGTACAAGAGTTAGTGAGATTTAAAGAGAATATATATATATATATAATATGTAAAAGGTGCTCTGATTGGAGTGAAAAGCATTTCACGTGAGTGGAGAAAAGGGAATCCAGACCCTGCACGCTTGAGCGTAATACGTTCGCTTGAGCGTGAGTTCCTGTTAGCAAGGAAAGCTCCATCTCGCTTAAGCGAGTCATACCGTCCTCGTTTGGGCGAAGTAAGAAGAACTAAGTGAAATGAATTATTATGCATCAGGGGTCCTTCTCGCTCAAGCGAAATCCGACTCGCTTGAGCGAGTCATCCAGTTCTCGCTCGGAATTCCTCTGAAACCGACTCAAGTACTCCTCTTCTCACTCAGCCGAACCTATCCAGACTGAGTTCTTTCTCTCACTCAGACTTCCTGCTTGGTAAATTTATTCCGAATTCGAGTCTTCACTCACTCGGAGTTCCACTCGGTTATGAATTTCAGAAACTGACTTTCCACCTATTGGTTACTTACTCGGAACTGATTCTTCTTGAAACACTCGGTCAGATTTCTCTTCCTTGGAGGTGATTCAGTCGGAGTTACCTCATTTGGACTCACTCATAAAGTATCTCACTCGGCAGAATCTCCCTGAAACCGGCTTAAGGCACATAGGTTTTCCACTCAGGAAGATAATCCTGACTGACCCATCATTCACTCGGTAATTCACCCTCACACCGACTCATCTTGCTTGGTTTTCTACTTGGCAAAATCAATCAGAGATGACTCGTCTCTTACTTGGCCTTTCACTCGGCAATATATTCCAAATCTGAGTCATTTCTAAATCAGTCTTTCACTCGGCAACTTCACTCAAGTCCGAGTCATTTCTGATGGTTCTCACTCGGTTAAATCATTCCAAACCTAGTCTTTTCTCACTCGGTAATTTACTTCAAAAACCAACTCCCTTTTTATTTTCTCACGAGGGAAGTTATTCCAGAATACTACTGGACAACACATCATAAATCCCCATAGGTGCCAATCCCCCACTCGGAGTTACACCCTCGGACTCCACCATCAAGTTCCATTCGGCATTACTCTGACCTCTCATCGATCAGAGGAATTCACTAAACTGTCTCACTCAGACCTAATGAAATCTTGTCCACTCGGATTTATTCAAACTCCACATCACTCGGAGGGATTCACTAAGTGAAGTCTTACTCGGACTTATTTCATACTTAGCCACTTGGAATACATGTTACCTTATTCACTCGGAATAGGTACCCTTAATCAATCGGAATATACATATAACATTGTTCACTCGGATTATGACTCCTAGAGTATACCTCAATCAAAACCATCACAACCCTTCTTCCCTCAGAAGTGGTTCACTCGGATTTTACCACTCAGGAGCATTTAAGTCCTTCCCCACTCGGGGTTCACTCAGCTATTCATCTCTTAGAAACATATAGACTAACCTTTCTCAAAATACGTTTCACTCGGAATCCTTTAAGGCCTTCACCACTCAGAAAAGGAGTCATAAACATAAGCCTCACTCAAAAATGGCTCTAAGCCTTATATATATTCTACTCAGAATGGGCTCCCATCACTATATTCCACTCGGAATTTCATATTCGGGGGCATGCCACTCAGGACAGGTTACACTGGGCTCAGATATGCCCCTACTCGGAACTCCACTGCCCAAAATACCACACTTAGAGACCTTTCTACCTGGAATGCTATCCCCTTCCTCACTAGGGAGGTCCTGACTTGGACAAACTCACTCGGATTGCACTCGGAAATTCACCTCATCTTAGATTTCTTTCAAAACTCCCCACTCGGACGGAATTCGTCCAGGATCTCACCTGATCCTCATCATACTTAACTCGGAAATTCCACTCGGATATATCCCTGACTGAGTCCTTTCACTCAGAAATATTGATCACTCGGAGTTATATTCATTTCGAAGTCAGTCTGCCTTTGTGTAAGTACTTCCCTTGGGAATGACATTTGGTTCCATCCACACGGAATTCACTACTCAGAACTATCTTGGTCTGAGCAGTACACTAAGTTTTTCTTCGTTCTGAAATTTCTTCTCTCGGAACGTTTCACTCGGAGACATATGACTCGGAAATGAGTCATTCAAAGACATTTGACTCGGAATTTTCACCCAGAAGTAGTTCTCTTGAACACACTTCACTCCAAATGTCTCCGAAGCCAGGATTCCACTCGGTAGTAGCCCTCTCGGTCATGTTTTACTCGGAAAACATAACCTTACACTCGGAATTTCAACCTTCAGTCGGAATTTCTAATCCTTCACTCGGAATTTCTCTTTGTCACTCGGAATAGATCCCTTCTTCACTCGGACAGTCTTATCTTAGACATGTTTCACTCGGAAAATGAATAATATCCTTAATGGTCTATATAAATTCCATGATTATACCCAAAAAATGAAATTTTTAGAGTATTGCAGACCATCTATAGAGTGTTTTATTTACCAACTCTCACTTATAGAGCTTCCATATTTCAAAATTTACCAAGTAAGACTACTACTAAAAACAGGGATGTTACAGGTATAACCTGCATACCAGACGTTGGATTGCAAGATTGCATATGATTTTAGGGCACTCGGTGAGATTTTGGGTTCACAACACTTTTTGTTGATTGACATGTTCTTTAAGGTTTAGGGTTTATTTTATAATCAAGTGTTTATTTTGGGTAACTTTTTATAGGTTGATACATTGAAGAATATTCATTACCTGGCTACGGAGGACGCACAGGCCCCATCTCACTGATAATAGTCTAGTTTGCATTAGTTTTAGAGTCATTTTTGTTTAAATTCTCAAGTTGTTCATGTTAGTTTTCCCCTTAATTCCAAGTGTTTTCCTTTGTTCCACACATGTTACTTGGGTGTCTCAATTTTGCAGGACTAACTCTGTTTTGGGTCCATAAACCTTGGAAAATGAGGCATTTAAAGAAGCATTGGATGAATGGAAAAGAGTTCAAGGCCATTTATGTTCAAAAACTGAAGCAATATGACCCTTGAAATGCAAGATTTAGAAAGGATATATCAAGAAGAACACTTCGGGGCCTCAAAATGCTGTCAAAGATGATTTTTGCAAGGTCCAGAGAAATATAAAAAAATCCATTGCCAATGGGTTTTTCCCACTAGCCGTGTTTCTCTCTGCCTAAAAACCCACTAGCCATGGGAATTTCCCACTGGCCGTGGTTGTCTCTGCCTGAAGGTGAAAAATTGTAATTTTGGACCCCCTGTCACGACCCACTGGCCGTGGGTTTTTCCCACTACCAGTGGATTTGGCACGTTTGGCAATTGCTTTTATTTCAGGGAGCGGTTTCTGAAGTTTAAGATGGGGAAAACACGTTCCAAAATTGAGGATTATATTTGAAGACTTTTGAGAGAAGAGAAGGAGGCTCTTACAGAGAAAATTCAAGGACTTCTCAAGGAATGACATTAAAGAGGATTGATCTGCAGCTTTGGGGAAGAAACTTAGGAGATAGTGAGAACTTCTCTTGTACTTTCAAAACCCTAGTTTTGCTTTGATTTCTTCTTATGTTAAAACTTGGTTCATATTATTTTGGCTTGGTATCCATCTTTACTATGGCACACTAAATTTCATTCTTGGGATGTAAGGGGTAGTATGAACATGTATCAAAATTGATGTGTTCTTCATCTTTAAATTATGCTATCGCGTTTTCTATTCAATTCCATGAAATCTTAACGCTTCTACAAGTCTTAGAGATAAGCGTAGATGATTATAAATTAGATGGGTAATCGAAAGATTGGCATGTGATTTGAAAAGCATTGAATTGAACCTATAGTTTTAAATTGTGAAGGTAACCAAAACTGTTTGATGAACTAATTGGGTTTTCACAAGAAGTAACGGACTTAATTGGAAAATTGAACGTTGTTCTTTGGCGATTAGGTACATTAATAAGGTTTTGAGAGAAAATTATTAATTAACTTAGGGAAACCCACCTTAGAAACAAAATAACATAATTGAATAGGAGAATCACATTGGATTTGGTACTCACATATGAATCCCCTAAATTCCCAAGACATTTCCTTGATTAATCTCTTAGAAAAGCAATTGAATTCTCATCTTGATATGACTCTGAGTTTTTGAGCAGTAGTTTAGTTTTTAAACATGATTCTGGTTCTCGTAAAATTAAATTGATTTCATCTAGATAATTGAATTACTGTTAAAACTAGTACTTGGGGCACAATCTAAGTGGGAACAATAACTTTTTATTACATGATACCCTGTGTGCTTGCGGTTGGCTATCACTCACTCACATGTGTTTGTATTTGATCAAATCAGGCAACAATCCTTGAACGTCATGCAAATATGGGGAGAAGAGTCCAGGGTTTTAGAAGCCAAGTAGCTTCCACCTATGCTCTTGCATGAGGTACCTAATGTTGAATTTGACATTAATATACCGGGTACATGAAATGAACGGCAGGGGATTATGAGGGGAAGGACACATGAGGAATGACAAGTTTACAGTTTGCCAGTACTGCCACCTCAGGAGCAAGGTTCATACTTTGTTTCCCTCCTAATCTGGTTCGTTTTCTCTATGGTCTATATATGAGTATCTTTCCCAAGGCGATGGCACAAGTCAACACTTTTATTGTAGCCCTCAAGCTGAACACTTTTTTGGCACACAAGGACCTAACATGGGAGGAAAAGGTAATGGATATGTTTCCTCATCGACCCAATCACCGATGATGTTTGGGCAAGAATTGTTAACCCCCAACACACCACTGGTGACGCACAAGGGAGAAGGACCTTTGCACCCAGTTGGACAAGGTATAGACCTTAACATAGATTTGTTTGCAGCAGCTGATAGTATTAGCTTGGAAATAGACAAAGAGATACCTAATCTCCAACCAAGAAGGAACCCCCACCGCGCTGCAAGGGATTTTACAAGACCTTGTATTGTTTTTTCATCGGAACCCCACCCCCGAAACCAAAATAGGTAGTAGTTATTTGTGTGTACTATATTTCACTAGTTCTTCCTGTATTGGTTATGATTTTGTAACATATTGTTATTTGACATTTTATTTAATAGACGGTATTTAATGACACATTATGCTACAATTATTATATTATATATTATTTATTAAATGATAATAAAGAATATAAGATGATAACATAGAACTTTAATAGTTATGACAAGAGTTTAGGACTCATTATGACTACTGCTTGATCCGACTAAATTAGGACAACTACGACGATTGTGGCCTATCTACTTGCATTATTGATATGTAACTTTTTTTTGTTGTAAGTCACCCTAATCCATTTCGTTTCAAATTCTTGAAGATTTTGGGCCACCCTTTGGTCGCAAACCTCATCGAATCAAGAGTAAGTATCCATCCATCATTGGTTACAGGTATGTCTTCATCATTACCAATGGGGTACCATTGACCAGAATATGTATTGATAATATTTTCTTGAGTGTACACAGGATGAATGAACTGAAAATAATCCACACTTACTACCTGAGAAATTGTGATGACGTGTGAGCATGGACACTTTAATTCCTAAAATCTCTCGCAATCACATTGAGGATCAGCCGACAGGGTTACTGAAAGTTTCTTACCTCCTCGTTGCAACACTGGGTTGAACCTTTCTTTAACCTCAAACCTGTTACCTTGTATATCATGCCTACAAACTTGACACGTGCAAGCGTTGGCCTGATTCTTAGATATCATCTCGACTAATTTTTATGTGTATCTCATTCCCTGATTGAACTCCGCCCATACCCTATAGCCTATCGTTGTACAAAGAATTCAACCATGCATGAGTACGTACACTTTACCCATGTGGTTATTGGCATGTTTCAAACACCCTTCAATATTTTACTCACACACTCAGACAAATTTATGGTCGTATGGCCAAACCAACGACCCCTAACATCATACGCCATGATCTATTATTCTTTTGGAATGGCATCAATCCACGCTGCAATTTCATGTTTTACTTCACAAAATTTTTCCAATTTTCTATCAAACACCCCCCGGCATGCAGAATATCCTGAAAAGAAAAACATAAGTACGCATCCATGAAGAAGATAATAATGTGAAACAATATAAACCAATATAATAATAAAAATACACCATAAACTGAGTCTCAGCAGCTCCTCTTCCAATGTGGCATTTTTGAATTTGTTATTGAAATTACTTGCAATATGCCTGATGCAAAACACATGGTGCGCATTCAGCAGTTACCAACCATTTTGAGGGTTTGCTTTAGCAGCCTTAATACTTTGGTGTCGATCTGAGATCAAACATATGCCTATCTTTTGAGTCACGTGAATCCTACTCTGAAGTAAGAACCAACTCTATGCCTGTAAATTTTCTTCTTCAATTATTGCAAATGCAATAGGCAGAACAGAATTATTTCCATCTTGGGTCATAGCAATAAGTATGTCTATACTTTCCATATAAGAATGTGTCATCAACCTGTAGAAGTAGCTTACAAAAGGGAAACACACCCACACATTATTTAAAAGTCCAGAACACACGCTTGAATGTATGGAACTTTTGGTTGACTTTAGTGCCTGCAACATACTCAGTGGTTAAGATTTCATAAGCAGAACCAAGCGATATCTAACGCATACGGTAAAGCCACTGGGGTAAAAAAGTATACAATTCATCTCAATCACCAAAGACATGGACAATGGCTTTTTGTTTCGTCTTCCACACCTTACTGTAAGACACTTTAAACCCAAATTGAGTGGCTATTCGTTCTTGTATCAATGCAATAGTAACTGACAAATCTTGGTTTACCATGCTTACTCAAAAAAGCACCAATCCAAATTATTTGATTGCAAACACAACAACACAACATAAAGGAAATCACTGTGTCCCTACTAACCTAGAATGCACGAGCAAATAAACCTTGAATCCAACTTTGCATGATCTTGGAAGAGTGTAACATTCACACAACTATGGGCCCCTCAGTTACTTACCACCCACATGTTCTTCTTTTTGGATAATATTGCCCTCATTTTCCAAGAGCAACCATCAATTTGATTTGGGCATTTTACACTTAACAATGTTGGTTTAGATTCAACCACAATGTACATCTGATACGTCTTCATACAATATTGTTTCAACACACTTTGAACAACATTTTTTGATTGAAATTTCAAACACGTATAAAGTTCATCTCCAATGCGCCATTCAGTTTCATTATCAAACCTAGATAGTTGTCTTCCTTATCAGGGTGCTCCCAATTATCATCACTGAAATACAACAATGACAACCAAAATGCCTTTCCTCTGTCCCCTACAATTCAACGTAATCATTAGTTGTCAATACTTAATAAGCTAACCCTATCCATGAAATTATATAACATTACTAACCTGGTACAACAGTGCCAACATCACGTGAATTTGCTAAACTTGATGAGTTTGACATGGAGTCAAAGTCACCTTCAACCTCTGCGTCCACATCACTATCATTGGGAACATAAGCTTCATTGACCCCTTCCTCGTCACTACTTTCACACCTCACCTGAATATTAAAATATGGATCTTCCTCATTTGATAGGCTAACATCCATTTCATTTTCTAACAACAAAACATTAATTTTTTATTACAAACCCTAAACTAACAATTACTTTAAAAATATATTAACACAACCTGAACTTTCAAACTATACTTACTTTCTGTTTGCGTGATACAATGTGAACCACCTCCTTGAGACGTCAGAACATCGACATCAACAAATATCTCAAGTGCATTCATATCTGATTGATGCTTAAAAAATTTCACCAACAAGTCAATCTCTTCATCATCGTTTATTTGAAAACCTTCAAAAAAATTTTCTTTTATCAATAATTAACCTACTAGTTAATTGTGTCATAACCTGATTGGCTTATAGCTTTAACTTATCAGAAATCCTCTCCTTAAGTTGCGCAACTGTAATACCGTGTTTAATTTGCATCAATCTGATGTCTCCATCAAACGAAAAACCATCCGAACCTTCAAATTGCCTTCCATTCATGTATAAAATGACCCTAATTTGAGGAGCCATTTATGAAACCTAATTATTAAAAAAAACACGAATACTAAATAATTTCAGGATATACTACATTAAATATATACTACTGAAAATAATATATAATCTAAAAACATACCTTTCAAACTAGAAAAAAACTGACCAAGAAATAGCAGGTCCATCTTAAGCCTCACCAAGACGTAGTTCCACCTTCAGGGCCACCATATCTTGCTTTATATAAGGTAAAAATATCATTTTTTATTCATTTTACGGAGTGAAGTGTCAACATAATATTCATTTCACAGGATTTATTTACGAAATATTGCCATTTTGCATATTCAATTCGTGAAAAAGTGCCACGTGTGCTGACATTTTTCACATTCAGTATGCGAAATCTGTGACTAACGTGACGCATATAATTTCATCATTTTGACCTGTGAAATGGACCAGAGCATGACACGTTGCGGGCCCTTGTTGATTTTGCATGTTCACTGTGTGAAATGCTGACACGTCTGACATTTTATGGGGCCAACGTGTGAAATGCAAAGATGATTGGACAGTTTCTACCCAAACCATGAATTATTTTGCCAACTACCATAAAAGTTAAATTATTTTTTGGCACTATTTTAAAAAAATCCAGTTAGTAGCGTAGGAATTTAGATTGTTGTGAATTTGTTTTCTCGTTGCTTTATGCTTGTTTAACTCAACATAGTAAATTGTTTTAAATATATTAAAATGTAATTATGTTATACAATATACGCGGAAGGAAAATCTGTCGATTTGAACTAAATTTTTTAACATTGTATTTGAACTTTGTGCATTAAAAGTGATAGAGTAACTTAGTTGACTCAAAATGAGTGATGATATTTATAGTTTAACGGAGGTCTAACTCTTAATTTGACATTTGACAGACTCTAAACTCTTTTATAGACAAGTTATCCACTTGGTTGTAAAACTCTAACTCACTAACAGGCTTTAAACTGGGGTCCATCCAACAAGCATGTCAGTTTTCTCTAAAACTTCGGTAAGGAGTTATCACTGGACCCACATCTTTTCCCTACCAATATCTATGTCGTTGGGAGCCGGTATTGATACCGGATCAATCTATAACTAAATTTATCATAAACATATGCAATGAATATGGGCATGATTATTATTTAAAATATACATTTCATAGCTAATCAAATTAATTATAAGGATATTTTAAAAAAAATATAAGACATTAATAAAAAATTCTTGAATAGAATTTGAGATAGATAAGATTGATAAGATCATCTCTACATTCTGAATAATGGTAATTTAGTAAAGAAAATGGGATAGAGATTGAATCAAATAGATCGATTGTATTTGACTAGCTTAAACTCACCCTTAAAATAAAGAGCTTGAGTTTTATATTTTTAACCTAAATTAAAATTGAGTCGTATCAACTCACCCAACTAGGTCAATGTCGAATTAGTATGGAAAAACTTTAAAAAACTATCAAGCTTTTATTGGCTTATTGTCTATCCGATTTCAATACCTGTTAAGACTCATTAGTAGAATTGGGCATTTGGTCTAGTGGTATGATTCTCGCTTTGGGTGCGAGAGGTCCCGAGTTCGATTCTCGGAATGCCCCATCTTTTTAAAGGTTTCCAATGAATATTTCCCATGTTAGTTTGTAACATTTTTCAGTGAAGCCTTTCAATGCTTATGCATCGTTTCCATTCCTAATGCTTTAAATGGTTTATATACCATCTCTTGTATAAAAACTAACTTCTGTAATCGACGGTAAAAAATAAAATCTGTTCTTTATTTTTTTAATTTTTTATTATAATATATTTTTATTTATCTATTTATTTATGTGGAGTGCAAAACCTTTTATCAACATTTCCACAAAATTATTTAAAAAACATTAAATTGCTTTTAGTACTACTTTATTTTCATACATATTTGATTCCACCCATTAACACTTCAAAAAAATTAACACTTAATATTTACCGTTTTAAAAATATATATACTTGCTGTTCATATATTCGTATCTGTAGTCTTTCGACTTTTTGTTGATTTAATAACTTATATTTTTTATAGCATCAAAATTAAAGGTAGAATTTATATATGATATATGAAATACTTCTGATTTGATATGGATCCGCCCCTAAACTAAAGGGTAACACTCAAGGTAAAAAATACTAATTCAGAAAGATGGTTTAAGGTCAACACCTTTTACAACCGATATGTTTGTTGGAGGATGCTGATTAAAAGCAATAAAAATTTTAAATAAAATATTTAATCTATATTAAATAAAATTTAAATTAAATAGTTCTTACTATCATTAATGCAATGGAAATTAAGTATTAAGTATAGTATATATTTAAATTTTTAATTTTATTTTATAGAAATTTCAAATTTTTAAATGATTATAATATATTAAAAAATAAATTAATGCAGCTAATTTTACATATATTTATTGACTATTGTTTGCTAAAAGTTGTAGTAATTTATAATTAGAGTAACTAATGACATTAAATGTACTGTATATTTCAAAGTAAATCAATTTTTATCAATTAGATAATAAAATAAATTTAAAAATAAATAAAATAGAAAAAAAAGATGTTGAGATTGACAATTTTGAATGTAATGAAATTTTATAAAACTTTCTTTTATTATTATATATATATATATATATATATATATAGAAAATGATCTTAGATATAACCAAATATAAATAAGAGTATAATTGGAGAAAAATTAATATTACGTTAAATCTCGGACAAATATTTAGAAAAAAATTAAAACTTTAAAATGGATAAATAAAAAGGCAGAGAGACTAATAAACATTCTATGAATATATATGTTTTCTTATTTCATTTAAGATTATTATACATGATTTATATTAATTTTGAAATTTATTAAAAGTTAATGTGATTTTAATTTCTATTTATTTATTTTTTTAAAAACATAACTATAAATATTATTACATTTGAAAGGTTGAATGCATAAAAATTTAAGAAAGATATACGGGAATAAAATAATATTAAATAAAAACATATTATAAAATGTATATAAGAAATCACGACGAGTGGTTGGTTCAAGTGATACTTAAGAATGTATTAACTTTATATATTTTTAAATTATATAAAATTGTCTCGTGACATACTCTACTCAGTCAATTAGTTTGACTTCTTCAACCATATTTTTTTTAATAAGTTTAGTAGTAATATACATATAGAGATTATAATAGAAGAAACTATTTGATAAAGAAATTTCTATATATTATAGAAAGCTTTTAATAATAGTTAAATTATTTTAAGAAAACATTAAGTCACTTTCAAATTTTAATATATTAAATAATTTCATTTAATACGCGATGACCAATTACGAGGATGTAGCGCAGTATTTGAATACTATCTATTTCTTATTGTCATTTTTTTCCGGCCATATAATCATCATATTAATACTAGTATTATTGTGTTATAGTTATTCGTATAATTATTTTATTTATAATATTATCATTTTTATTTTATTTTAACTTCATTAGTCTTATTTTTATTTATTATTATTATGATCAATTTTATTAATTATAAGAAATTTATTATTATAAAATGGACAGTGAGGTCCACTTGGGAGTATAAAATGTAGAAATTGAAGAGGTGAGGGAAACAAGTGACAAGAGAAGATAACAAAGAGTGAAAATGGGGGTTGAGATTTCAGTTTGGTGGTCAGTGATATTGTTGATAGGGATATGCAGCGTTATAACAAGATTATACAAAAAGTTATGGTTGGGGCCTCAAAGGATCAGATCAGTGCTTCAGAAACAGGGGATCAATGGACCAAACCCTTCCTTTCCCTTTGGCAACATTTCTGAAATGAAACAACAACAACCTCCTTCTGCTGTTTCTGTTGCTGCCTTAGATCAATGGCTTCCTTCCCTCTTCCCATATTTTCAAACATGGAGGCAACGTTACGGTAATCTTCTCAATATCACTAATACCACTGTCTTATCAAATTTCCTTTGAATTAATGTTGGTTGTCTTAATAATACGTTTTGCGTTTTTTTCTATAAGATTATACTCCCTTTGTGTTAGAATTATTGTTGTTTTAGTTTTTTCATACAGATTAAAAAATCATCAAATGTATAATTATTTGAGTTTATATTACCAAATGAAATATGACAAGAGAAAAATACATTAATTATAAAAGTATACAATTGAACAATATAAATTGACCTTCTAATGCAACAATAGTTTTAGGACAAAAAAACAATCAAAGCGACATTAGTTCCGGACGGGGAGTATCTTTTTAATCGTTTTTATCTTTTTTACAAGACTTTTTCCAATTGATAATGTGTATTTATTACTTCATCCATTCTTTTAAAATGTCATGTTAGGAGTTTAAGAAAATATATACTACCTCCGGTTCCAAATATAAGCAAATCTTAGTGGAATTTTTTGGTCCCTTAATATAAGCAAAATTAGACTTTTTCAATGTCATTAAATGTTTGTTTACCAAATATGTCCTCATCATATATAAGGCCACTAATTCTTTATGTAATAAATGATACTAAGGGTATTTTAGAAAATTAAATCAAATATGTGGTAACATTAATGCAAATAACTACCTCCAACTACTATTCTTAATATGTGTGAAGTTAGGTATATTTGCTTATATTTGGAACCGGAGGTAGTATTATTTCTTTTCTTATTATACTATTACTCTTCAAATAAATGACTACAATTAAGATATATAATAAATGAGAAAAAAAATATAAAGGTAAACTAAGAACTTAGATGATAAAACTATGTATTTCGATGTTCTTTAATGGTTAAAAATAATAAATAAAATAAGAAAATAATCAATTATTTTATTAAAATTAACAACATTAATTAAATTTCTTAATATGTGTGTTTCTTCTATTTCCATACATTTAAATATAAACTAAGAGAGAATAATTAATATGAAAGATATATTTAGAAGTTTAACAACAATAATTGACAAATTTAATACATTTACCTAGATTAACTAAATTTCTTGTATGAAATGATGTACTCCACTGTTCTCTTTCATCTAACATAATTTAAAAAACATGTGATTAAGAAAATCATTACATAGCCTTAAAATACATAATTTTATTATCTCATTTCCTAATTTACCCTTATACTTCTTTATCTCTTTATTAATTCTACACTTTAATTGTAGCGACTTATCCAAAGAGTAAGGTATATTAGGAAAACAAGTAAGAAATATTTTTTTGAGCTTCTAAAATGACAAATTCAAAAGAACAATTTTCTTCAAAATCATAAAAAGGAAGAGAGAGTTATATGATCTAATAAAAAGGACCGGATGAATTACTTTTTATAAGATTTTGTGACAACTTTCAACTTACTCCCTTTATTCCTTTTTATGAGACGTAATTTTAAAAAAAAAATTATTCATTTTTATTTTTCATTTTAGGAGTGCAAGAAAATATTTATTACTTATTTTTCTAGTATATCTTTACTTTTAAAATAAATGACTGTAAATAAGATGTAGAATAAATGAGGAGAAATAAGTGCAAGGCTAAACTAGGAAATTATATATTATCTCCATTCCTAAATATAAAACTCTTTACGAATTTTTTTTGTCCCCTAATATAAGACAATATTTTAAATTTTTATGACATTAATTATTTTTCAATTGAAATACCCATATTAAATGAATAACTCTTATTGGAGTTTAAAAAATAATAAATAAATTATATTGTTTAAAATATTTATCTCTTCTATTATAATTGGCTAAAACAAAGATTAATTTATACTTTATTTTTCATATAAAATACAAGTCATTAACTATGATAGAGAGAATCGGTGGAGAGAGAAACGGTGAGAAGGGAAAATTGTATTCCCAATATTGTTAAGCGTAATTCTAGAAAATTACGATTTTAACTAAACTAACTAACCTTCTTAATACCTTTAAATCAGAAGAAAGGGTATTATATTTAAGGATAAAATTAATAATAAAATTATGCATTTCAAAATAATTTATTGATTTTTTAATTTGTATGTTTTTCGAAATTAAGCCAAATAAAATGGGAGGGAGGGGGTATAATTTAGTTTTTAACCAGTCAAACATTTTACAATAAGGAGAGAGATAGACGCAAATATTTAATGTGTAGTTAGTGCTGATTTGCCAATAACAACTTACACTGTTTGAGTTAGATAAATATTTTATGTCTAATTCAATAGGTAAATATATATGTTGAACTAAACTATTAAGAATTGAATCATGGATGAATCGATTATAGATAAATATATGAATGGGACGACACGTTGTGAATAGTAACCTGTTTCTGTTTAAATTTACAAATACCTATACTTAAAGTAATGAATCCCCACAGGCATTCGTTAATATTTAAAAAATCATAATATAGAAAAATAATAATACATAAAGTACTAAATATATATTGTATAGTATAATACAAATACAATTTAATATATTAAAAATATTATCATGAATTAATAATAAATAAAATTTATCTCAATATAAAATAACAAAGAATCTTAATATTTAAATATATTTAATAAAAATCAAATATTTATACATATGTGAATACCGTAGGACGGATAGTATAGTATTCAAACCACCCATTTAGTAGATACGTAGATATCTATTGCAGATATACACGAATATATTCTTTAATAATAAATTAATTCAAATTAATCACCTTGATATGACCGATATGATAAAAATAGTAATTCATATGAAATTTCAAGAAACGTGGTCCCATTATATTAATAGAGAAACTTATAAATTTTGCTAGAATTATTTATGAATTATCACTTAATAGTATTATTAGAAAAATTAATTGTTAACACTATTTTAAAAAAAAAATTAGTGGCATGTTTGTTTCAGTTTTCTATTTTTCTTCAAGGGAAGCTTAAGGTCTATTTTATTTTAGTTGAGATTTTCAACTAGTCGGACAGAGTTTATAAATGTCTGGAATAATGTATTAAATTAATAGTAACCATTATATTATTCAGTTGGCTAAACTAAATTTTGGTAACTAAACACCAAAGAATCCCTGGTCGTTGTGATGAATCAGGATCATTATACCTATACTCTACCGGAACCAAACAACATCTATATGTAGAGGTACCTGAATTAATCAAGTGGATAAGTTCGAACAAGTCCTTGGATCTGGGGCGACCATCGTATCTAACCAAAACACTGAGGCCTATGCTTGGGGAAGGTATTCTCAGGGCTAATGGACAATATTGGGCCTTCCAAAGAAATCTACTTGCTCCTGAGTTTTTCCAAACCAAGATTAAGGTTAGTACCTCTAACATGAGAGGCTTTATTGAATGTTCAATCATCACATGCATATGGACCATACTCATATATAATAAAATCATTAAACTTTGCTTTGTGTCACAATGTGGGTTAGTGCATCACTTATATTGTCCCAATGAATTAATGTATATTATATAAATACTAATAATGTACTCTCGTGATGGTGAATTTTTCGAATCATGAATCATTTCATATCGTGAATTGAAAGATACATAAACATTAAAAAATAATAAATAAATCTAATATAAACTCATAAAAACATAATTTTTTTTATCAATTAGCATGACCAAAGTATATGAATAACTATTTTATGTCACCATATAGCTAATAAAGTGACACATACATTGCTAAAAATGAAAAAGTTTCTAATCATAAACATTTTAAGTCACAATGATCCCAAAAAACTAATGACTTAATTGCCAATTTCAGCATATGAATACCCCTCCCCCAGAAAAAAAAACTTAAAACAAAGACTGGTTAACATCAAATTGTCAAGCATCATCCCCTAGATCTATATCACTTAGTTCATTTTCATCCCCCAATATCATAAGTTCTTCATCTTCTTCTCTCCTCCTTCCTCCACATTTCTAATAATTTCTTCAATTTCTTCCTCATCTCCTATTATAGAATTTCCCTTCTTAATCTTATCAACCTTGCATTCAAATTCCTTTGACCTATATAAAACCTAAGAAAAAGAAAAGAGTAAGCATGATATTTTTACATTTAAAGTTACCTAAAAACACTCATAAATAACTCAAAATCTATCATCAAATTACCTTTTTTCCTTTTCTTGTTTAGAGCTCCCTCATCATAACCAAAACACTCATGCACATTCATCCATGAATTGTCAATTGGTAGACAAGGATCCTTTTTTTTCAATGATTCATTCATCATTCGATTCAATATCACATAAGCAAATAGGATCATAGGTATCACCCTTCTCTTCTCTAAATGTTTGTCTCATCTCAAGTTGAAAGTTATACTTAACAAATACAAGGGCATTTAGTCTTTGTTGTTCCAATCTAACTAGGGGTGAGCAAGTACTAGATTGGATTGGATTAGATTTGTGTAAATTTTTTTTTGAAATCCAATCCAATCCGATCCGACTTAAATTGGTTTGGATTGGATTACATAATTGGGTATCCGATTAAAGAAAATTTATTATATTTTTTATGAAACCACAATATAAAAAAAACTTCTGACATCTTAAAGTCCATGTCAAACATCACAACATAGTACTTACTAGTGTTTAATAACACACATAATCAATAGAAATATAAATCAAATCCATTTTAACAACACATTTAAATTAAAATAAAATGACAACAATAACAAGGTAGTTAGCCATATTTTTTTTATTAACGTGGGTGTGGATTGAGTATTTCTATTTTTTTAACCTTGGATTGAGTATTCCCTTATTTGCTCTAAAGGGAAAACATGAGTATGTGAGAATATATATATATATATAATATAAAAATAGGTTGGGTATTCATCGAGTACTCAGATTTTTAAACGTCAAATCTGATATCTGATCCGATTATAATTGGATCTTGGTTGGATTGGATTGGATTTGATCCGATGACCAAAAAAATCCAATCTAATTTAATTGAATTGGATTGGATAATCGAATTAAACGGATAAATCCGACCTACTGCTCAACCCTAAATCTAACCTATTTCTTCTTTTGGTGTGCACTTGGTCAAATGTGCTCTAATTTCTTTCACACCCAGTAGCACTACATGTGAGACTTAAAATTCTCATGGCAAGTTGTTGCGACTTTTTACCCTCTCCCTCAAAACTTTTCCATTAAAGAGCTATTAGAAAATAGAAAGAACAAAAAATGTACACAATTAGCATAGGCAAAATATATATTTTACATAAGCAATAATGTATATTATTATAAAGACAAGATTTATCAAGTTGTTTCTTGTCCATAGTGTTTATTGTCACACTCATACCAAAAAGTCTCTTGGCTCCTTTGAACTTCTCTAGTTATTGATCAATTATAAACCTTGTTTTTCTTTCAATCATCATCCTTTCAATTATTTCATACAAGCTATAGAACATCACGCTATCTGGATTAAAGTTCATGGAACCTAAGAAAATATTAAATAAGAAACCAATTCATTAACCACTGACTAATTAACTAAACTAAAATGCACAAAAATAGAGTAAAGATGTAAATTGTAATGTAATTACTTACCTAGGATTAAGATAATAGACAACTACATGTAAAGTTCTATAAAGTTGCAAATTCTATCTAGTGTCAATAATTTTCCACACTTTCTTGAAACTTGACTCTTCCTTTTTAAAACTTTTAGCAATTTGCTCCTTTGTCCTATCCATCACGTCATAAATATAGGGTATTGCGGGTTTTGAATCGCCATCAACAAGTCTTAGTACCTTTATAAGTGGAATCACACACTTTAGGCAAAAAGTGATGGATTTCCAAAATCTAATATCACTAGGATGATAGCTTACCATCTTTCAGCTCTACTAGCAAATGAACTAGAAGCCCATTCTTTTAAAGCAAACATAGACTTAAAGTGCATCTTTTTTGTTACATAAGACAATAAAGGGTAAGGTAAGAAGTAGCAAATCTTGTTATAGCTCGTCTTGCTATTTCTATTCCCTTTGAATGCTTTCTAAACAAATTAAGAACCCAAGTATGCCTATAAATGTAAGTTTTGAAAAAATACTAGAATCTCTCCAATGTCTTCAAGTATTAGATCAAGGCAATGAGCTAAACAAAGGGACCAAAATAATTTCTTCCTTTTTTTTCTAACAACCTCCTAGCTGCCATAAGATTCGAAGCTCCATTGTTCACAACTTGCACTATATTGTTTTCTCCAATTTCTTTTACCATGACATCCAACAACTCAAACGTTTTGATCACATCACTTGTATCAACAGATTTCAAAAAAATAGTATCACTTTGACTGTTAACTAGAAAGTTAGTTAGTGACCTCTCTTTCTGGTCGGTCCAACCATCACACATCAAGGTATATCCCCACTTCTCCCATTCACTCTTATATGTTTCTAAGCTTTTTTGGATGTCACCAACACCCTTTTTCAAAATAGAAACCCTTACTTCATGATAACTATGAGGCTTTAATCCTTTACCATACTCTCCAACAACCTTCAATATTTGTTTAAAAAGTGGACTTCTAACTAAATTAAAAGGTAATGCATTACCATATATGCATACAAAAATCTCCTGAATGACACCATCTCTGTCTTTGAGCATTTCATTCATTGTCCTTTGCTTGGGTTTAGATGCTCCTTCAATTCCTTTCTTTGTTGCGACATCTTCTTGAAAACACTCTTGGCTATCTTTTTCTTTCTTCTTTTCATCATTTGCTGTTAATCGCTTGCTAAATAGCTCCTTTACATCATCTGGAACACTAGTACAGAGAATGGCGTTATCTCTTGTTCCTATAAGATGGTGTTTCATTCTTGTTATCCCACGCCAACAAGCATAGGTGCAATAATTGCATTTAAAATAGCTTCATAATGACTCCAAGCAATATCAACATCTTTCCTTTTTTTTGACTTTACTCACTGATAAACAGCACCAAACTAAGGCACGAAAAAACAGAGGAAGAGAATCACTAAAGGGGTTGAAAATAGACCACGTTTATGGCTCTAAACAAGCCATAATGGAACGAGGTAGTGAGGGACCACAACAAGTATTGTAAACAGTGAAATCATGAGCATTAGTATATCTCATATTGTGAAGTGGAACATTTCATATGATACGTATATTTAAACTTTGTATTTAATTATATTTCTCTTAATAAATACATAGATAAATTAAAACAAATATAAGTTAAACATGACTTAATTTAGATGATAAAAATCCTCATTAAGAGAGTCTAACTTAATTGGTTGAGTATATCATGTAAATTTTAGTAGTCAATTCTTAATTCTTATTGAAAAAATAAACATATTCATCCACAACATTTTGATAAATCAATAGACATATATAAGTTAATGATTGTTTAATAGGATGACTATTTTAGCAAACTTTTAATTGGGTTGAAAGTTCGAATTATATAGATATTCCCTCTGGTTATTTTATTTCATTTTCAGGAGATTTGATTTGTTTTTAAGTATATCTTCCTCTAAAATTTTAAGGTAAAATTAAAAGTCTATTTATTAATTTTACATTTATCTTTTATTTAAATAAAGAATACATTAATTAAGAAAGAGGTGGTAAGTATAGAAAGATGAAAGATATATTAAAAAATTAAAAAAAACCATACTAATTACATGTTTATTTTTAGGGGATGTACCTTAAAAAGAAAAAGAAAGAGGGATTACTATTTTAAGAACATCGTATTAAAGGTATTTATTTTGGTTTATCTTATAGAATATGGTGGGTTTAATGGAAGAATCTACCATGGAAATTATCCGAAAATGGGAAGGTTATATAACACAAAGTGAAGGAGGAATTGCAGAGTTGGTGATTGATGAAGATCTAAAGCTTCTCACAGGGGATGTCATTTCTAAAACTTGTTTTGGCAGCTCCTATGCACAGGGCAATTTAATTTTTACAAAATTGGCCATTATGCAAGCTACTCTATCAAGGCCTAGTATTCTATTCGGATATCTAAACCTAAGGTTAGACTTATTATGCATCTTTGCTTAATTTTTTTTATTCATATTGTATTAAATTTATAGTTAAATATAATTTTAGTTTATGTATTTTAATTAATTTTTAATTTTTTAGTCCCTAAACATGTCAAAGAAAAATATAATAGAGTTTATTTTCATATGTCAAATAGTAGAATAAGTTGAAAAAATTAAATATGAAATATGTGATATAATATTTTTTTTATATTTTAAGAAGTAATTTTAATATATTAATGATGAATTTCAATATAAAATCAGAGATTGATTAAAATATAATGATAAAAACATATTTATTTGTAATGAGTAAAATATTTTTACACTGTTGTCATGTAAATAGTGATTATAAATTATAATATGCATTCTATGTAGGTTTCTCCCAACAAAGGAAAACAAAAAGATATGGAGGCTGCAGAAAGAGATGGAAACATTGATTCTGAAAATTATCAATGACCGCAAAGCAGAAAACCAGAAGAATGGCACTGATGAGAATAAGAAAGATCTGTTACAAATACTACTAGAAGGAGTTAACAATGATAGTGGTGAAAAGGGTATCTTCAGGAAGGGATATAACGTGAACCAAATGATTCTAGACATATGCAAAACCATCTACTTTGCAGGCTCTGAGAGCAGTGGTCTTGCAGTTACTTGGACATTGCTGCTCCTTGCATTGCACCCTGATTGGCAACAACGAGTTAGATCTGAGATTATGGAGACCTTTGAGAACAAGTTGCCTCATTCCTTTCATGACATGGATAAACTTCGAAAATTGAAAGCAGTTGAGTATAGCACCCTCTTTCTAAAATTAATTGATCATTGACATTTGTTCAATAGTAGTATTAATTAAGAATAACAGTTAGTCTCGTTTAATCTCATTAAACACCAAGCTATAATTCCTATATATTCTCTTATTTAACTAATAAAATTACAAAATCTTATGGTAAGGTAACATAATTGAGACTTGAGTTCAATCTTGCATTTAGATCTCTTCACTTCCTAACCCTTATCTATTTATTTAGAAGTCTGACATAAGTGGTATCCCAACATAAATGGTGGTGTGTGATATAAATATTTAAGTGTTGAGATTAAGGTTCCAATCTTATTCCTCCACTTCCTAATCCTCTATCCTTTCATTACAAAATTGTTTGATAAGCTCAACATTGTTGGTTTTTGGAGTGAACATTTAATTGACAGGATTTGGGTTCAAATGTATGTCAATCCTCACTTCTTAACCCCTATCCTGTCCTTTTTACCACTGCTGAGTAAAAAAGGTACAAAAGTACCTTGTTTGATGTTTTTGTCCTAAGAATGTGAATAATTGATCCTAATGTGCTCATGTGCAGCTAACAATGGTGATACAAGAGAGTCTACGACTCTACGGGCCTGGAGTAACAGCCTCAAGAGAAGTTTTGACTGACATGAAGTTAGGAGAACATTTGCTGCCTAAAGGGATAAACATGTGGTTGTTCCTGCCAATGTTGCATCGTGACCCTGATAATTGGGGACCAGATGCCAGGGAGTTCAAGCCAGAAAGGTTTGCTGGTGGTGTTTCTGCAGCTTGTAAGTACCCACAAGCTTATATACCATTTGGCCTTGGAAGTCGAATTTGCTTAGGCCAAAACTTTGCCTTATTGGAGATCAAGATAGTGCTATGCCTTCTTCTCTCCAACTTCTCCTTTTCTCTTTCACCAAACTATCAACATTGTCCTGTGTATAACATGTTGTTAGTCCCAAAATATGGTGTAAGGCTTCTTATTAGCAAGGTTCGCAAGACAGAGGCATAGTTCGGATTCTGCATTCTCTGTTGTCTCAATATGTGATCAAGGATGCTGCATCATCCGTATTCTTAAATAAAACAAAACCTCATGATTTAGTAATTTTTCCTCTCTTTTTTTGCCTCTCAAAATACACCTCGTGTGTTTCACTCACCTTTATATACTGTTAATTAATTTAACCAAAAACAAAAATGACATTCGAACGCTAATTGACATCCATTATAAAGAAATCCATACTGGTAATTATCACTCCCTTCCTAGGCATTTAGTGGTTGATGATGCTTTGTACATCCCTTATCTATTCTAATAATAATAATAGAATCATCAAAACCAATAAAAATAAATAGGATGGAGGTTTTTTTAATGCTGATGTCATATTCAAGTTTAAATATTATCTTTTATATGATAAAGAAAAATAACAATTTATTAAATATAATAGAGTAAGCAAATATCTTAGAATTAGTTAACGTTGACATTGTTGGGATTTGGAGAGAAAGCAAGTTGTTCGTACTGTTCTTCTAAGTTTCCCATTGATCAGATTCGAAGGCAGTTTCCTTTTTCTCCCACCAAAGAAACAACCTTTAGTAAAACCCACTCATCAGAGTAGGATAAGAAGAAGATGATGATGAAGAATTTATTATTAATTTATTAATAGCAAAAATTATTATTATTATTATTATTATTATTATTATTGTATTGTTATTATATTTTTCATTTTTATTATTATTATATACTCTTACATTTTATCTTGATATCCACTAAACAGGATAAAAAATTTATCATATTTTTATCATATCTACCCTATTAGATTTGTTTGTTTTATTTTTTTTTTAATTTTGTCAAGAAACAAAATTTTCGTATTTGTGAAAACCTATATACTTTGAAAGATACCCCTTTTATTTCATAGACATAAAAACTCTTTTGGGACTGTGGTAACACTCTTGTACTGATTTATATTAGTTTTATTTTAATTATGCGTTTATAAAATAAAATGTTTGCGGTACATAAAAAATATAAAAAAATGATTTCATTCAATTGTTATTCTTTATTTTGAGCAAATTTAACTTTTGTAAACAACATTGAATAGACTGATAAACCAATTTCGAGCTGACACATGTGTAGATTCAACTTGGATTTTATTATGCAGATAGATCAAGCATTGAGTCATTGACTCTCACTTTCTCATTCATCAATAATTTCGTTTAAAATAATTAAGATAACAGTTGTCATATAAAACTACATATAATAATAACTATTATATATTAATATTATTAAATATTTAATATAGTTTCTTAAAATTATTAAAAAAATAGTTGACGTGAAAATATATAAATAATAACATATACTTACTAAACAAACATTTAATAATGTTAAAAAATATAATTTTATTTAAATTATAGAAAAAAATTTCATTAAAATTTACGTACATTTAAAAAATAGAGATAATATATAAAATTTACTTTTCCATTAATAAAAAATAAGTTTTGATCCTGGATAAATAAAATAAAACTAGATGGTGTTTCTAATTTCATATAGGATTAATATTGACTTTTGAATGATATATCTAACAAAACTTTATTTTTATAACTAGATTACAAATTAATGTACTCCTATTGGATAGGAAGTTCAACTAAAGTCTATAAAATGAAGGGATGAGCCAATAATCAGAGTGAAAGAGAGTGGGAATGGAAGCTGAAATTAGGAAATGGGTGAGAATGGGGAAGAAAGAGGTATGTTGGGGAGTGTTGTTGATAGTGTTATGGAACCTTATGATAATACTATACAAAAAGTTGTGGTTGGGGCCTCAAAGGATCAGATCAGTGCTTCAGAAACAAGGCATCAATGGACCAAAGCCTTCCTTCCCCTTTGGTAACCTCTTTGAGATGCGACGGTTCCGTCACCACCAACCTTCCCTTTCTCTTCATCACTTAGACCAATGGCTTGATTCCGTCTGTCCATATTTCCATGCATGGAAGAAACGCTATGGTACTAATTTTGTTTTTAATTCTTCTTGATTCTCCATAGGGTTTTCCATGAATTTTGACTATTTCCTTTGGAAAAATACTAATATATTTTTCAAAGGTTTAAAAATGTTGTTTTTCCATGTTTTATTAACTTTTTTTAGTTTCTCAGTTATTTCTTTATTAATTTTGGTCCTTATATTATTATATATTAAAATTAATTCCTAAAAATGTTATATGGAAAAGACAGAATCCATTTTAAGAAATTAAATAGTAAAATTAGTTAAAAACACTAAATAAGAGTCACATACAAATTAGTTAGCGGTTAAGGATCAATTTTAACATATTATAAACCAATATATTCAATAACATAATAAAAAATAATTAAATACTAAAAAAATTGATAAAAACATATGGAGAAAAATATATTTAACTTTTTTTAATGATATACTTATTATAATTACTATGGAAAAATTCACCATTACCAAAATTAAATAATATTGCATTTCGAAAGACTTAAATCTGAGAACACAAATTAAATTAGAAGAGTCTCCTGCAGATGATTGAAGTGCTTGGAGTTCGGTACTGACATGTTTTCTTATTTACTCTTTTCAATTTACCCTTTATGAATAGTTGAAATTTAAATAAGTAATGCCAAATTAGAAATATGCTCTATTAGGAGAAGAGTTAGAAAAATGGGTTTGAGACGCTGGAAAATCTGAATAAGCCAGTAAACTCTTATGGTTTGAACTTTCTATTTCGGGACCAAATAAATTCAACTTTATTTAGTTTGGTTCGCATAAAAACTGGACTTTGTTAATGCAGGTTTAAACCAGGACATAATTCATAAAAAAAATGCTTATTTTATATGAAAATGACAAAACCTAAATCGTATAATTACTTATAAAATATAAATGGTTAGTATTAGGAAGACACACTGGTCATATGAGTTTATTAAAAAACTACATGTTTAAATAATCACATGATTTTAAAAAATTTAGCCAACATTATTTAATATAAGTATAGGTAAAAGAATATTAATTAGCTGGAAAATAAAAAGGGTAACATGGGTTTCACCCATGTTATTTAATGTAGATTCTTTTTCAGACTAACTCCAAATTTTTGCTTTAAGTCAGTTAGCATGAGCCTCTACCTTATATGTTTGGAAGGTAGAAAATGATAGAAAAAAGTGTAAAAGAGGTAGTGTTTCCCATAGTTTCTCTTAATTGTTTTACGTGTCCTTATTTTATTAAAAAAAAACTTGTTTTTTAAAAGTTTTCTCATAGTAAGAAAACAAGTTGTCTTTAATGAAAATCATATTGACTTGCTTAATACTCTTCCTTTTCAATACAAATAAATTATATTAATTTATAATTATGAAATCTTATACAACATAATATACAATTTCAATTTTTAATATTTATACAACTGTACATTTAAATTTACTAAATATAAAGAACTTTTAATTTATATTTATTTAAAATTTTAAAGTTGGATATTGTATTTTGAGTTGACTATATGAGAAAATTTTCTTACTTATATCATATCAATTAAATAATCAACAAGAAAATAAATGTTTATTTATATTTTTCTCATAAACAAAACACATAACTTTTCATATTGATTTTAACATAATTTTCTTTTTCATTATTTTTTCTCATGCATCAATTATACATAAAATTATTGTTAGAGTCGATTTTAGACCAAGGTTAATGGCTTAGTACATATTTGGTATAGATTAAATTTTAGATTATAATATTATTTTGATATGTTTTATAACTTTTGTCAAAATCAGTTTATAGTATAACTTTCATACTATAATTATAAACATACTTTTAGAGAGTATTGTTATAATCTAATAGACTATTTTTCACTCAATTCTTGTTCTTCAATCTTACTCTCATCAATTAATTAATTTAAATATATATCTAACTACTACAATATAAATAGTTCCGTACCCTTCTTCATAATTTTAACATAAAATAATTAATTATTTTGAACAATCTAAATAAAATAGATTATTTTAAAATTATTTTCGCATAACATATCCAACCATATTCAATAATCAATTATAACATCGATTATTAATCACATTTTTTTATTTCTATTTTCTAGTTATATACTCCTTACTTTCTTATTTGATGGGATAGTGTCTGTGGTTTATCCTCTTATTTGGTTATTGTTTTGGTAAATATATACGATTATCAGGTCCAATATTCTCCTACTCTATTGGATCCGTGCAGCATCTCTATGTGGGAATACCTGAATTGATAAAATTGATGCGCTTGAGCATGTCCTTGGACCTGGGCCGGCCCGCGTTTCTAACCCAAATATTAAAGCCCATGTTGGGTGAAGGCATTGTTAGGGCAAATGGGCCACATTGGGCTTTCCAAAGGAATATAATTGCACCCGAGCTTTTCATTACCAAAATTAAGGTTAGTATATTCCATGTTGTCATATAATAGATAAAAGAATTTAATTGTAATATACTGCCTCCATCGAATTATTGTAGTTTTAATCTTTTTTTTTCAAAATTATTATTACTTTAGTAGTTTAAGATATAATTAATTTATATTTCTTAATTATTTTTTTAATAATTAATGTATCTCTCTTATCACATTTTTATTTTACTAATAAATAAGATTTAAAAACTTAAGACATTATTTATTATTAATAAAACAATAGAATTAAATGGGGATAGTTTAGTCTATATTAATTTAAATAATTATATATTTAATGATTTCTTAATATATTTAAAAAAGACTAAAGCAACAATAGTTATTGGACAGAAGAAGTATTATAAGGGTAAATATTTTTATTTTGTGAACTAATTAGAAATTTTCGTAGATATGATTTATAGCATATCTGTTACATAAACTAATGATTTTTGTTTAGGCGATAGTAACGCACGATTGAATTATAACCTAAAAACTCACACAAGATATATTTCAATTAAGTTTATATAAATACATATATTTCCATTAATAGAAGCCAAATTGGTAAAATTGGTAATAGTTATTTAATATATCTATTAAGATAAAGATATATACAAAATTTGGACATGACTTTGTTTAAGATTCACCCTGGCATGATCCATTGTCTAGTATCTTTAATTTTATTGAAAGTTCGAATTACATAGATGCATGATACTTTCAAAATATCCTATTATGCATTTGTTTTGTTTGAACATGTAGAATATGGTGGATGTTATGGAGGAATGTACAATGGAAACTATCAAGAAATGGGAGAGCCATATAAGTGAAAGTGAAGAGGGAATTGCTGACCTGATAATTGACGGAGATTTGAAAGCTCTTACAAGAAATGTGTTCGCAAAAACTTGTTTTGGTACCTCTTATTTTAATAAAGGCAATGCAATTATTGATAAATTGGCCGTTTTGCAAGATGAACTAGTAAAGCCAACTATTCTATATGGAACTCTAAGTCTAAGGTGTCATGTCCTTGTTTAGGTTTTGTTTGCCCTACACAGTAAATGAATATTTTATTTTATCTACTCTTTCCATATTTTCTTGTTCACGTACCTAACTATTGAAGTCTTTTGCAGCAACCTGCCCCACCTTATCCCAAAGAAACTCAAAGAGCTATTCGCTGGAGTCATGGAGCTCCTCAGCACTCCAGGATTATTCAGGTAAAACAACAATATGTAACAGTTATAATTTGAATAGATATTAGATTAATTGAAGAAACAAATAAAAGATAGTTTTGGTAGCGGATCAGATTTATTTGTGTAAGTTGAGCACTTAACTCTATTTAAACAAGTTGGATTAGATTTTTCTATTAATCATATCAGAATAAATCCAAACTAAAAGAATTGATAGTAGTCGTACTAAGTATGGAATCTCATATGCATGCATAATTTGACCAGATAGTAGATTAATTGAAATAACAAGTAAAAGATAGTTTTGTGTAGCAGATTTATTTGTTTAAGTTGAGCACTTAACTCTATTTAAACAAACTTGGATTAGATTTTTTTTATTAATCAAATCAGAATCAATCCAAACTAATTAAGAATCGATAGCAGTATGTATCAAATCTCATATGCATAAATCCAACTACTCATCCAACCAAAATTTATATTAATTTTTTATTGTTCTTTTTTTGGTATGTTTCACATTCTAAACTTAATTGAGAGTTAAGACTTCACTTACCCCACTTCCAAAACTAAAAACATTGTTTTCCTTTTTTTCTTCTCTTATATGTCGTCACCCTATACCACTCTCACATTACGTCTTACCAAGTTTTATAATATTATTTTAAATTTAAATGTTGGACGTGAATTTGGTTTCATAACATTTTTAGTTTTAATGTTGTTTGATTATGAATTTGTAATATTTGATCATGTATTTAAATTTAAATTTAAATATTTGATCATAAATTTTAAATTTATTTATGTTATTTGTATGTATTTTCAACAACTGTGATTTTGGATTTTTTTTCAAATTTCTTTTCTTTTAAAAATTTGTAATAGGTTATAAATTAATCTAATATATGACTAATGATCTAAACTAACTCGACTTACATCAATTTGGATTGGATTTTGTAGAAAAAAAATCACAAATTGGATATCTTTTGAATTTTTTTAATTGAAATTTGATCTAACTCAATACTTGCTTTGTTATAGTAAAAGATATCTTTATTGAATCACACAATTGAGATCAACTCACTACAAGAGTGATTACAAGAAAACCAAAAGAAAATAACATATCACAAAAACAAGGAATACAAATGAGAGAAAGGAGAGTGACGATATCAATATTTCTCATATGGCTTAAATAAATAGTTGATTTTTGATCTTTTACTCGATTTAAGTTTTAGTCCTTGGTTAAAATTTTCGCCTGATATAATCCATGAATTATATAAAATAGTCAATTTCTATCCCCATGGTTAACTTCATTCAATAATTGTGTGTTAAACGAAAGGATACATGTCACCATTAGGTGTACAACAAATAAAAGATAATGAATTAAAAGTATTTTCACTTCAGTCGTAAAATCATCATTCTCCCCTTTTGCCCTTTTTTCTTTCTTTATCACTTTTTTTCTCCTCAACCTCACCCCAACCCTCTTTCTTGCCCTATCCGACACCTCACCCTACAAACATCACAACTCCCCCCACCCCCAACTAATCCGACACCTCACCCTACAAACATCACAACTCCCCCCACCCCCAACTAATCACCACCGCCACACCAAAATTAAACAACAACATATTAACAAAAAAAACATAGAAACGGTACCGGAGCACGATTCACCTGAAATATAGAAACACCAATATGAGAACTAAACCTATTGAAGAAGGAAGATGGACCAAAATGATCTACCTAAAAACTAATTCATAAATTAGATCAAAACTTTCCCTTCACAACTTTATGAACCCTATAGATCGTAAAAATCTACAAAAGAACTTTTTTTTAACATACGTATAAATGTTGTTTTTAGAACAACCGAAGGAAAACGTGATGAGTGTGTTACTCTGCCACACGCGGAGAGAGAACAAGATCCTAGCAAAGTTGACAACGCTATACTCAATTCACGATTGAGGAGAATAAGATCCGAACAGTAAATTAAGACGAGGCTAGTGTAAAGCTTGACTTGTCGCACCATGGTGGCTCGTAATGAAAGCATGACCTAGCTTGTGAAGGTGGGTTGGTTGGGTTTTTTTGTTGATGGTGGTTAGAGTGACCTTTGTTTTTGGATGAGATAAGGAAAATGGTGGTTGTGGTAGTGGTAGGGTGAGAAGAGGATTTGGGTTAATGGTAAGGGCCAATACATGTTATTTTCATTTGACACATCATCAAATAACACAGAAAGAGGTTAATGGTAGGCACCAATACATGTTATTTCGTATAGTTCAAGAATTAAATCATACAAAAATTTTAACTAGGATTTAAATCTTAAATTGTCTAAAAGATCATAGATCAAATGTTTATTTAAGCCTTTTCATATTCTCTTTTTATCCTTCTTTGATTCTTCACATAATGTTCATGTATGTCCAATATATGTCATAAGTCAAGCCCACATGGTCATATATTCATTACTTATAACTAATTCTACTACATGTTCGTGACATAATATTAAAGTTAAGTTTTTAATAAATAAGATTATAGTTACTAAAAGTTTTGGTGTTTTTTCTATTACATCTTTATTAACTTTTAATCCTAAAATTATAAGAAAATCTGATTTTAGTATATATTGGGAAACTAAAGAAACATTTTAAAATCAAATTAATAAAAGGATATCAATTTAAGTAAATGAGATGTTGAATTAATGTTATTAAAATCGGATTGGTTATCGATTCGGTTAAGATGTCGGGTCACTTGGTTATTGACCAAACCAACATGTGACTAGTCAAACCAATTGACTCAGTTTGTATCAAAACATTCATAAATTATTATATATTGATATATATAACTTAACAAATCATATAGAAGCATATAATAGATTCATAATCAATATCGCATAAGTATAATAATTAATTAGTTAATAAATCTAAGAGAAGCATATAATAGATTCATAATCAATATCGCATAAGTATAATAATTAATTAGTTAATAAATCTAAGAGAAGCATACAACAAATTTAGAATCAAGACCTCACATTATAATAATTAATTAGTTAACAAATTATATAGAAGTATATAATAAATTCAGAATCACAACCTCATAGATATAATTTTTAATCATAATTACGAAATCAATGGAAAACATATAATAGTATAGAATCACATGTTAAAAATAATATGTTCAGAAAATCATAAGTAAAAAATTTTAGAATTATAACATCAGGTATAATAATTGATTTGGAATAAAACCAAAACAACGGTAATATAAGGAAAAAAATGTAAAAATTTTAAAACAATGTCTTTTTGATCCTTTAAAAAAACATTTTGGGTATGATTTGGTTGATTCACTTCCACTCTCGGTTGGGTCACTGGTTTTACTCCAAACTCATTAGTTAAAACCACTTCCTTAACATGTTTAAATATTCAGACCAGTTACTTGATCTATTCACCAATTTTATGATTGGACTACCTAGTTCAATCTGGTGCATGGAAATAATAATAATCGAGAGTAAAATGATAGAACCGCTTAGCTTGTGAAAAGTTCAAAGTTCAACTGAGTTCCACCAGTTTTTAGAACAATAATGTAAAGTACATCGTTCTTGTTGACTGTTGTGAGGTAAAATAAATGATTGAAATTTGTGTATGAATTTAAACCAAAATTCATAATATTTTCATGTACTAAAACTTATAATTAACCCATATGCTTACTAATGATATATTTATATGATGCTTTCCCTTCAGGTTTCTTCCCACAAGAGATAACAAAGAGATATCGAAGTTGCAGAATGAGGCTGAAACCATGATCCTGGAAATCCTCAATGAACAGAAAATAGAAAACCAGAAGAGTGGCACCGATGAGAATCAAAAGTATTTGCTACAAACAATATTAAAAAGTGCTGCAAATGCCACTAATAAAATTGAAAAGGGTACCTTCAAGCTTGGGTATGACACGAACAAGTTGCTTCTAGACATCTGCAAAAACATGTACTTTGCTGGATCCGACAGCACCACTCTTGCAATCACTTGGACATTGATGTTGCTTGCCGTACACCCTGAATGGCAACAACGTGTTAGATCTGAGATTATCGCGGCCTATGGTAACAATTTGCTCCATTCCTTTCACGACACAGACAAACTTCAAAAGTTGAAAGCGGTTAGTACATTATCCTTTTTCTAAATTTGATTATTAATCCAAACTATACTTATCAACAGCACTATGTTACTCTCCTCCGCAGTGTTATAAAACTCCGATGAATGATCAATTTGGTTAAAATGATTGATCATTGTGTTATTAGCTAAATTAGTGAGCCAATAACTGTACCGTTTAAATCGGTTAAATACATTTAAAATGAACAAATATGTGATCTATATTACATAATAAGACACATCATTTCCGCTACAGTGATTGCTTTAAAGAGGGTTCTGAAACATTACCGTTATATAATACAGTATGCATCACTGTTTAAAATGTACAAAGTGTTGGCATCACTGTTTGTGTCCTTTCAGTCGTGTGTTCGATTCGATCCAAAGGGTCTGCCTTTTTGTTTGGGAAATTTACTTTACCTAATATTTACTAACTCATAAAAAACCATTCTATTTTTACAATAAATTATTATTATTATTATTTATTTTTAATATTTTTATTTTATTTTAAAGAAATAAAAATTTTTAGAATTTAAATAAAAATATTATATAAAAACTTAAGTGTCATTATATTTTATAATATTATATCATAAAAATGTTTTATATTTACTTTTTATATAAAATGTTCAATTAATTTAAAGTCTTACAATATAATTATCATAAAATAATATAGAAAAAATTCTTTCTATTTCTCTTATATCAATATTATTATAACTTGTATTATTGTAGTTGATATAAATCTTCAAAAATAATTTATAAAAAATATAAAATACATAACATATTTAAATAATATAGTTTTAAGTATCTTATTTTAATAAATAATTGATTGTTTAAAATTTATTATTAAATTTGTATATATAATTAAAGTAATATCATTATAATTAGTAAAATAAATCATATATATGTATACAAATGCTATTGTGTATTACATGATTACATGTTTTATATGTATAAAAATAAATCATCATTATAATTTAATTATAGTGATCTTATTTCAAAGTTAATGATATAATTTAAATAATGAATATTTAATAAAAATAAAATACTAAAATTATATTATTTAAATAAATTATATATTTTACATTTTTATAAAACTAATCTTTTAACATCTGTCAATTATAATAATGATCGGATTAGTCCAATCGACATGTGAAAGTCGAGTTTAACAACAAACTAATGATGTGCATGCATATATCTAATCACAATTACTAATACCATGTGTATATACAATAAATTCTTTCAAATTTGTGAGCACTTAATTGATCCTAGTGTGCTCCAAAAATGCAGCTAAAAATGGTGGTTCAAGAGAGTCTAAGACTTTATGCACCAACAGTGACAGTGGCGAGAGAAATATTGAGTGATATGAAGTTAGGGGAACATTTGCTACCTAAAGGAATCAACACATGGTTGTTTTTGCCAGTGTTGCATCGTGATCCTGATAATTGGGGACCAGATTCCAGGGAGTTCAAGCCAGAACGGTTTGCTAATGGTCTTTTTGCAGCCTGTAAGTATCCCCAAGTTTATGCGCCCTTCGGCTTTGGGACTCGAACTTGCTTAGGCCAACACTTTGCCATCGTCGAACTCAAGATTGTAATATGTCTTCTCTTCTCCAAATTCTCCTTTTCTATTTCACCAAACTATCGCCATTGCCCTCAGTTTAACATCATGTTGACGCCAAAATATGGTGTGAGCCTTCTTGTTAGCAAACTTCCTAATTCAACTTTTTAATGCCATTTGTATTTTCTGATAGAAATTTCACGAAGTTTCATATCATCCTTAAGTCATGAAATTCTTTTATTTACCGGATTAGTTTTTTGGATTGAATTATCCTCATGTGATTAATCATTATGGACTTAATTTCTTTCATTCTTCTAATCTTGTTATGCCCATGACTTTAACGACGGATCTATTTGAAGGTGGGAGGGGTCTTGACCCCAGTCCCAAAAATGTTTCATTTACAGACAGTATATAAATTTATTATTAAATTTATATTAATTAAAATAATATTGATAATTGAGTTTTAATATTAAAAATTTAATTATTTTAAAGTTTATTAAGGATAATTTCATGATTTAGTAGTTATTAATATATAAATTTATTATTAAATTTACATTAATTAAAATAATATTGATAATTTTAAAAGATCAATATGCAGGCACGATCTATAATACGCTTTTATTGACAACAAAATATCTTAGCTTTGATCAAACTTTGTTTCTTTGTTTTAGTTGTAAAACAAACATATGCTAAGTTGGTTCTTTAAAGATTTTGGAATGCTCTATAATTACCCATTAGTTTCATTTTTAAGAAGTTCTTTTCAAATAAACAAACCGCTAGGAAGAGTGTTTGGGTTGGCAATTTAGGTAATGATATTTTGGAGTCGGCTATTGGATTATGAAATTGGTGTCTAGATACAATTTAGTGAATTTGTTGTTAGGGTCGTTAGTTGATTAGAGTTGGCAAGTGATTGTTTAGAGAGTTAGTGATTTATTAGAGTTAGTAAGGTTGAGTGAGTTTAGGTTTTCCTTCTTTTACCCATAAATAAGAGTGATGTCTTTTTGTATGATCACTTTTTAATAATGAATTTATATAATATAGTGTTTGAATCTCTAACCTTTTTTGTTCCTATTTAAAATTTTCACATGGTATCAAAACTCTCATCGGAGGAGATGAATAATCTATAAAACAATTTCCATTCTTCAATCAATACATTTTTAACTACTTATGAATTCTCTCGACTTTACTCTTCATTTTCTAAGGTGAACAACCTCTGACTAATAGAACAATGTAGGTAAGGGAAGTAAACAAAATGGATTCGTAACCTTAGGAAAAGGATTGGCTCCGAGGGCTGGGCCTAGGGGTCCCAATCTCGAACCCATCAGCTATCGGTGAATTGCTCAAGCTACTCCCGTAGCAAGAGTGGGTTATCGCATGCCAGTCAAGGGATGGATTAGGAATGGGTCCTTCAAGGCCTTTTACCTGAGCATTGAAGAGTAAACTTAGAACTAGTACGGATAGGGGGAATCCGATTGTTTAATTAAAACAAAGTATTGTGATGGTCCCTACGGATGTTAAGCCATGTTTTCTAACATGTTGTAATTATATGTACTAACAAAATTTCTTTTAGTTCTTATAAAATATATACACTACAACATTTTGTAGTTTAGATCACAACTAAAAACCGCGGTCTAAAGTGAAAAATTGTAATCTTTAGTTTAGGCCACTGTTTGGTCATACTTTGTGTCGTGATCTAGGTAATCACATTTATCCACAACTTAAACATATATACCATATATACATGATAAGTATTCTATCACCAACTTCTCAAAACATGCCACCTACACATATTTCCAAATACATATATCAACAATATAAAAGTCCCTCCTTGGTATTGCTTCTGGCGTACTAGTATCTGTACCATCTAAGTGATCCTTGTCTCTAGTCATTAAAAACAGTTGTAAGGGTGAGTGACTGACTATATAAATTAATACAAATACTCTACAATATATATCTATACTCAAGTAATGGGAAAAGCATAACATAACGTAATGCAATCATTAGGTCTCATTATTAATTCGATTCACACCAATCTCAACATCATACAACTTAATCATCACTTCATCATTTATTTACTTAGCATCCGCATCATTATATATTTAATATAATTTCATATCATCATCAATATAATCACTATCATTTTATCAGCAATTAATCAATATCAACTCAAATATCAGCACCACTGACTCTCAATCAATTATAAGATGCGACTCTAGTATCCGGGTAGTAAAAGGATTGGCCGTCAGCTAGGGGTCCTACCTGATACATCATGGACCCTACCTGTTCCACTGAGCCTACCTTGCTCCCCACCTCACCACTGGGTCTTACCTGACCACTAGGTAGCTCAATGGGGTCATCAACGACTACTGGAGCAAAAAATAAGAGGTAATCTATATTGATCGGTCGTCCACACCATAACACACCATGCATATATAGCATCTACTAGTCATCGACATCTCAATTTCATCAACATTCACATTCTCATATCAAATAATGCATCACATCTAGTCCCGACATTATAGTTATCACCCTGGGACATCAACATAAGTCACTCAAGCAACTTTATATCAATCTCATTTTTCAGTTTTATTAATCATCACATCGTCATGTACTACTATCATCATCACCATTGTCGGGCAATACAACACTACTAAAAAAACCCTAAACAGCTACCTCAATTTAGCGACCAACGATTCCCGTCGCTAAATAGCGACCGTATTAGCGACCGTTTCATATAAAAAGGGACCAAGAAAATGTTAGCGACTCATTTAGCGACCAAAAGAGGAAGCGGTCGCTACCAATTGTAAACGCCATCGCTAGTACGGTCGCTATACTTTCAGCGCCTCCTTTTTTGGTTTCCCTCCATGGTTTTTTGTTGGCGCCAAACGTTAGCGATGGTCCACTGCGTCGCTATGTTTTGTGCTAGTGACGGAGGCCTCATTCGTCGCTATTTTAAAAGGGGATGTAGCGACGGGGATATGACACCGCCGCTACTATGCAGGAGATTAGTGACGGACGCCTCCTACCGTCGTTAATATTCAGGAGAGGAGTGACGGAATTAGTGTGTCGTCGCTATTGTTTTCGACTTCCCTCCATATTTTTCCTTTTAAGAAGGGAAGGTAGTGACGGTGGAGTGACACCGTCGCTACTATTTAGGAGATTAATGACGGAATTGTCCTGCCGTCGCTATCATTATTTTAGTTGGGAGATTAGCGACGGTATATCCCCCCGTCACTAGTATTTTCGGTCTTCCCTCCATTATTTATGTTTAAGAAGGGGAAGTTAGCGACGATATTATCCGACCGTCGCTTGGTTTTGGGGAGTAGTGACGGAAGCGGTAGACGTCGCTATGATTTTTGGCCTTCCCTCCATTAATTTCGCAACGGTGGCTGTTGTCCCGTCGCTATAGGGCCTTATTTGTGACCGTTATAGCGACAACCGTTTTGGAATAGCGACGGAGGGTGTCGTGACAACGTTAGCGACGGGGTTTGACCGTTGCTAAGTATAAAACTTACTCGATCAGAACCTTCTCTATCAAACACTTTTTTCCCTCCCCTGAAGCCCTAACCCCTTTTCTCTCATCTCTGCCTCCACCGTGTTCAATCTCCCCTTTTCTCTCTATCTCCACCGAACCTCCACCTCCACCGAACCTCTACCTCCACTGAAGCTACATCTCCCCTGCCTCTGTGAGCCCCTCTCACAAAGGCTTCGTTGTCTACCTCCACCTCCACGAAGAGCTGTTGTCCTCCCTCTCAGAAAGCCTTCGTCCTCCACCTCCACACTCTCTGTAGTCGTCGTCTCCCTTATCTGTATCGAAGGTAATGTGTTTTCCTTCTCTGTGTGGGCTATGTGTATTGGCTGTGTTCTCCTTTATTGGCTGTGTATTACTTTCCTCACAGTAGTCCTTTGAAGCACCGTCTATTTCTTCAATGTAACAAAAATCTGCATCCCATTGCTGTGCAAGATAACAAAAAACATGAAATTAAATTCTTAGTGATTGGTTCGGTTATGTTGTCAGTATGTGTTTGGTTATGTTGTCACACCCCTAAAATTAATTTTCAGTTTCTAAAAACATGTTTCACTACAATTTTATATGTTTAGAAAGTGTTCCCAAATTGATTTCTAGTCATGAGAACCATGTTTTGGTTGAAGTCACTCCTCCTTACAGTTTCTGCTTCAACAAAATCAGTTTATAAAATCATTTTAATCTAAAATTTAGTGAATTTTAGTGTTTGTTCGATATCCCTTATAAAAAAAGACACCACCTATTAGAGAAGATTGATGTTATACATTGTTTGAATTGTTAGAATAGTAATTTCAATTAACTTTTGTCATTCCTTAACTTTTCAAGTCTCATATTAAAAACTCTATCTCTTAGATCATATTTTTATATATCTTAACCAACTTAATTTGGTATATTGGTTAAAAGACTAATAAATAAAATCGTCAAGCAGCCCTAGCCCGGTTACACAGTATACACGCTCATTATTTGGCTGAAGTGAATCAGTAGACCATTATACACAATTCTATCTCCTTGAATCATTTTATAAAAGAACCCTAACAACATTGTTAGACACTATATAACAATCAAATTAAAAACTAACCCAATTGAGAATCAAAGATGAAGTAAATATGATTCTTCCTTTTATATCAGAATATATTTGTCAAACATGCCAAACTTTATTTTTTAAGTTAAGCTTGTAGTTTAATTTGAATTTTTAAGTTTCAAGGTTTTTAAATAAATAGAAAGAAAAAACTTTTGTTAAACTTGCTTTTTCTCTAAAAATTAAATGGCAAAGGTGTCTTTTTAGTTGTCAGGTTGTAATTCATTGTATCCAGGGTGACTTTTGCTTTTGTTTTGAACTTGTTTTTACTAATTAATAAATTTATGCATTATCCTTACTATTGAATTTTTAAGCTTGACATATAGTAACAATTATTGATGAGTTAGTAATTAACAATATTGATTTCTCCTGTGTGTTTTTTAAAGAAAAATTATTATATGGGTATTCTAGATGGAATGTATTATTAGATCAGTGAAATTTAAGTGAAAATCACTTAAATTAGAAAAGTGAAATTTAAGCCTAAATCACTTAAATTCCTTGAAACTTAATGTGAATGTATTATTAGATAAGTGAAAATCTGTTTCATAGAACACTACGGTAATATTTTGTTTAATTGCATTGACGTAGTTAGCTCTACTGGAGTCATAATATCTTTCTTCTGTTGTTTCAATTATGTCATCATATTAAACCTGTATTAATGCATGCATACAATTAGTCTAAAGCATAGTAGTTAAATCGCGGCGGAGCGGCCGCGATCGCGCCACGAAATAGCGTCGCGGCTCCCTTGCGCGACAGAGCAGGCATAGCGGGCATGATTGAGGTTGCGGCTCCCTTCTTGGGTGAAGGTTTTTCTTTTCGTCTTCTTTCTTTTCTTCTTGGGTGGAGGCTGTGTTTCTGCCTCTTGGTCTCCGACGAGCCTTCAGCAAGCTGCAAGGAGGAAGAACAACCATTGTTGGCTCCGGTGACAACCCCACACAGCAACTACACCCTCCTGCAACAGCCCCATAGCTCTGCACCATCCTGCAACAGCCCCATTGCTACTGCACCCTCCTGCAACAGCCCCTGCAACCTCTGTTTTCTCTTCTCTGAATTTTTTTTCTTGTTGAAATCACCTCCATCAACAATGGCAAGTGGTGGACAGCAGCCTGCAAACACCTCTGGGACTCCTGATTCAGCTGCACAAGCTGAAATGTTTAGGCCAACAGGGAAAAATGTAGATATTGCTTGGACTTGGAATTTTCTAAGGGACAAGAAGAACACCAAGTCAGTAACTTGTGTGTTTTGTGGGAAAACCTCCAATGGTGGTATCACTAGAGCGAAGCAACACCAATTGGGTACAGTGGGGAATGTTGGCAAGTGTACCAAAACCCCCGAAAATGTGAAGGAACAATTAAGGGCAGCAGCTGCAAAAAAAGCTGCAGATAAAATGGTTTATATGAATGAGGCTGAGAATGAAGATGAAGAGGAGGAAGACGTTCAACAAATAAGAGCCATCAAAAGAGGGAAGCTAGTTGTAGATACAGTTTCAAGTAAAGCTTCTACACCTCAATTAAGGCAGTCTCAAAATATGAAGGGGCCAATGGATTTGTGGATGATGATGAAGGATCCAGCAGCAACAGCAAAATTGACAAAAACTGCTAAGCAAACAAGCATTAAAGAACATTGTCCGAAAGAGGCAAGAGCTATTGCTGTACAGTACATAGAGCGATTCCTAGTCAGAAATGGAAAAGCTTTTAATGTGGTGCGGACGGAGAGCTTCAAGCAAATGCTGCAAGCTGTAGGACAATATAGTCCTAATCTAAAACCCCCGAGCTACCATGAGTGTATAGTTCCTCTCCTTAAGAAGGAGTTGGAATACACAAAAGGATTGATGAAGAACCATGAGGTTTGGAGAGACAACCATGGGTGTTCTATTATGTCTGATGGTTGGACAAATAGGAAAAGAGGACATTGATTAATTTTTTGGTGATCACCCCCACTGGAACGATGTTTGTGAAGAGTGTTGATGCCTCTTCTTATATGAAGACTGGAGAGAAGGTGCATGAGTTACTTGATAGCTTTGTAGAGGAGATTGGAGATTCCAAAGTTGTCCAAGTGATCACGGACAACGGAAGCAATTATAAGTTGGCCGGTAATTTGATTTGGGGTTTTATTCGATTTCATTAATTAAAAATTTGATTTGATCTTTTGTATATTTTTAGGTAAGTTGTTGATGGCCAAGAGGCCACATTTATTCTGGATACCATCTGCTGCCCATTGCCTAGATTTGATGTTAGAAGACATTGGGAAGCTTACAAGGATCAAGAAAGCCATCAATAGAGGAGTCAAGCTTGTTGGCTACATCTACAACCACTCCTTGGCATTGAACCTGTTGAGAACCTTCACTAATGGTACTGAATTGGTGAGGCATGGCATTACAAGGTTTGCTATAACCTTCTTGACATTGCAAAGGTTGTACAAGTTGAAGACCAACGTTCGTAAGATGTTCACATCAGATGAATGGTTGCAAAGCAAGGGTGCGAAAGAGGCGAAGGCCAAGAGAGCAATGGATACTGTTCTACTTCCTTTATTTTAGGCTGATGTTGTTTATACCCTCAAGGCCATGGGGCCTATTGTGCTTGTATTGCGATTGGTGGACAACGAGAAGAAACCCGCAATGGGTTACATTTATGAAGCCATGGAGAGGGCCAAGGAAAGTATTCAAAATGCTTTTAAAGGAGATGAGACCAAATATAAAGATATCTTTGAGATCATTGATAGGAGATGGGATTGTCAGTTGCATCATCCTTTACATGCAGCAGGGTATTACCTCAATCCCCAATTCTGCAGCTCCCTCTACACAACCAACCAACACCCTCAACATCACAAACAACCAACATTCATCTTATGGTCATAAGGTAATATATACAGCTTATGTGCAGGTTGCATAAGGTAATATATGAACTTAAACAGGCCCCAAGAGCTTGGTTTGAACGCTTACAGTTCACTCAGATCTCCCTTGGGGATAAAGCCAGTATCTGTGACTCATCTCTCTTTGTATATAACTCTGTATCTTAGGCGGATTACCTACTGGTTTATGTAGACAACATCATCATCACTGGCAGCAGCCCATCTCTAGTTCAGTAACTCGTTAACAAACTGAATGGTGCATTTGACCTGAAACAACTTGGTCCTCTTAACTAATTAACTCATCTAAGAAGAGTCTTTATAAATTAACTCAAATGTAGTCTCTGTTGCGTCTCTCATGGACTCATTCTCATGTGGATCCCAAGTGTCTAGATCACTAAGAAGTCGTTGCTGTGTAATCTATAATTTTCTTTGCGTGTCTCTCTTTGTTTAGTTTTCTTGCTACTTGTAACTTTCTAACGACTTCTTGGTTTGTCATGCAGAGTAACACACATCACGCGTGGTCTCTGATCGTCTCTCTTTAGCTCCGTATTCATCACCAACTTTTTTCCCTAGGTAATCCCCTAACGCTGACTTTTTCGATATATGTATGCATGTGAAATGTTGTTTGTTAGTAGAGAGCAAAGCTCATTAGGAACTGGTTATGATGTGTTTATAATGTGTTTTATGCATGTGTAATGTTGTTTGTTAGTGGAGAGCAGAGCTCATTAGGCATTGGTTTTGTGTGCTGATAATATGATTCTTTATGCATTGTAATGTTGTGTGTTAGTGGAGAGCAGAGCTCATTAGGCATTGGTTTTGTGTGCTGATAACATGATTCTTTATGCATGTGTAATGTTGTGTGTTAGTGGAAAGCAAAGCTCATTAGGCATTGGTTTTGTGTGCTGATAACATGATTCTTTATGCATGTGTAATGTTGTTTGTTAGTGGAGAGCAGAGCTTATTAGGCATTGGTTTTATGTACTGATAACCTTGGAGATGGTGTTCATAACTCTGAATATCATATACAATACGTATGGTATGTATATTTATCTATACTGGAAACTTTTCTGTATGTAACAGGTCGTTCGTAAATTTGGGAAATGTCTAGTTTACAGGGGAGACTCTGCCAAAATTTTGACAGGCTCCCTTTCTTAGGGAACTTAAAAAATGAAACTCATGATTTAATAATGTAGAGTTTAGTCGTGTGTGTACCCATTAGATTCCCGTTCAAGTTTCAAAACAACCGGTTGATGTATCGTGTTGTCTTGGATCTTGAATTTGTCCCAGTTGGACAGTTTGGTATGAATTTGTAACCAGTAGGGCGTAACCCATCAATGTTGTATATAGTCTATCTTAAGACATTGAATGTTCATATGAAATTTAGGTTATGGTGTTTCGTATTGTCCCCAGGGTGCATGTCTGCGTGTGGTGTTTCATACCATACGTATCTCTGTGTACTCGGGGACTAATGCGAAATGCTGCCGAAATTTTAAATGAACATCAACGACACAAGATAGACCACATACAACATCGATGGGTTACGGATGGTTGCATATTCATACCGAATGGGATAGGGCCCTACCAATTTACAACATCAAAGAGATAGAGTGATTCACAACCGATAGTCAAATAAAATTTTAAAAATGTAAAGTAACAGAAACCGTGCTTGTTAGATATTGTAAATGGAGGTACCGGCAAATCGGCGATGGATGTACAACCGACTAGATCGTAGTCGGCGAGTGACTGAGGAGTTTATGATGGGGCTATCCTATCATTGTTTTTGAATTTACAGGAGGCGTATCAGGCCAGGAGGGCCGAGAAGGAGGCGGACCTGGTGGCTTCCACTCCTGAAGGGGAGGTTCCTCCCACCCTATCTTGTTCCGACGACAACGCCATCTATATGGAGGCTGTTGGTGGTGTGAACAAGAAAGGGAGGGTATTTGGATTGGGTGGCGTCGGCACGCAGCTAGCGAAAAAGGGGAAGACCCCTTCCTCTTCCTCTGCTCTCCCGACTGAGGTTGTTCAGGTAATTCAAAACCTGAATGATGAGCTACAAGAGGAGCGACGTTAGAGGCAGCTGTTGGAGGAGCGGGCCGAGGCGGACCGACAGCGGGCCGAGGCGGACCGACGGCGGGCCGAGGAGCAGCACGCCGAGACTCGTCGGCAACTTGCTCAGCAGCAGGAGCTACTGATGCAGTTGATGGCGAGGCTACCTCCCCCCACTTCCCAGGCGCCCTCACCACCACCCCAGGATCCCCCACCACCATGATTGTATTTTTATTATTTATACACATTGTATATTTGATTTATAGTTTTTATATTATATTCCATTCAGTATTTATTTTGTCATTCTTCATTTATTATGTCAATATTTATTGGTAATTAAATTCAAATAAAAAAGCCTTATTGTAATTATCATTAATAATTCAACCTATTTGATAAATAAATTTAATCCATTATTTTGTTTTAATAATAATTTAATATTTTAAAAAAATTATTCAAATTTAATTATAAAATTTTATCAGCCAATACAAAATACAAAATATTAATACATTTTTAAAGTTAAATTAACAAAACTGTAAATATTTAACCAATTTTTTTAAAATTAAAAAATTCCAATTAGCGACGGACTACAGTAGTCGCTGTATGGCTACCCACAGCGACGGAGGTATACGGTCGCTAGGCAAAACGTAGCGACGGATCTAGTGGTCGCTATATTATTAACAATAGCGACGGCGGCTGTGGTTGCTATATGACTAGCCATAGCGACAGTCTACTGTGGTCGCTACTGGCGACGGACCTTCGACATCGCTGTTTGGCCACAGTTAGCGACGACTGAAGTCAATGAAGCAGAGACCATTTTAGCGACGGTATCATGCCGTCGACACTTTAGCGACGGCGTTCTTATGGTCGCTGATCTATTTTCGATGAAGGTTTTAGCGACGGGGATTTTCCCGTCTAAAATGTCGTCGCTAAGGATTGTAGCGACGGCCTTGGCATGGATTAGCGACCAAATCATTCCGTCGCTAACAGGTATTTTTTTAGTAGTGCAAGAATACAATGCAACATTATATCAATTCTCATAATCTCTCAATTATCAAATCAATTCACCATCATACATATCAATGTAGATATACATCAATATCATCATCAACTATTTACAACACAAACATATAAACTTTTTCCATTACATTATTCAATAGTTCACTATTAATTATATTTTCATCACCATTACTCAATTCAATTCATTTATACCATGCAATTACATTCCATACCTATATACATACATTTTCACACACACACACACACACACACACACACACACACACACATATATATATATATATATATCAACTTATATAGCTATGCTACTCTTTTCCCACGATTGGCAAACAACTTCAATTCATGTTTCTATTAATATATACACCCGGTACACCCCTCTTACCTCAACTCTGAGTCTCTGTAGCTTTGAATCAATCACCAAGTTTGCCAATCACCTCGAATGTCTAAGTTGTAAGGAATTTACATATCGGAATTAAATATCAGCTTCCAGGATCATAAATTTAATTTACCAAAATAGCTTCAAGGTATTTCTAAGAGATTAGGAACTTACACCGACGTCCCCGGATTTCCAAAACAAAAACCCTGAACTCACCAATCCTTCAAAATATCTACAATTAAACATTTCACATAATCAATTAACATTCCATCATCCAAAATCGCAACCCATTTCGTCAATCTGAATTTATTTTCCAATTCAAGGTTCTGAACTCTTACCTCTTTTACTTTCGAATATCGTTGCCGCATTCCGGTTCACCTACGACCTTTTTGAAGCTCGATTTAACAACTAACCATGCCGATCAATACCCCGTTAGCAAATCGTCATCATCTTCCTTGCCAAGGACCATTCTCAAGCTTCGGATTGTTAAGAAAATGAAAAACAACCACTCCCTCAAGAACCCCCATTTTCGGCCAAGTGAGGTGAAGAAGGAGAAATGAGAAATTAAAGGTTCCAATAAGGTTACCTCACTTCCCTGATTCCAAAATTGCGTTCAATTTCAGATTTCATCAACAAATGGGCCTTGAATTGGAACTTGGAGTTACGACAATGGCTTCCTCACTCAAGTTGTTTACTCTTTGTTTTGCTTTCTCTTTACTCGCGTGGAAGAATATGAACGTGAGAATTGAAAACTTAATTTTTCTCAAAGGGCAACTTGGGCAATTCCACCCTTTTCTTATTTTCATTTTCCAATTCTTTTTAAATTTCAAACCCTATTTCTGTTTTTCAAATAAAACTCATCATGTATAATTAAATTCCTAAATTAATCTTTTAATTTAATTATCTTACTCCTAGATTTATTTATTTAAAGCCCAAAACTCTCTAATTAATTTTTAGAGCACAACTAACACTTAATTTAAATTATCGTCAATTCCCAAATAATTCACTTATAAATTTTCCTTTAACGTAAATAATTAAATTGAATAATTAAGATATTACACAGCTCATTTATGTCATTTTACATTTTTATTAAACATATTTTAATTTAATTAACTAGCTTATTTACTTTGTCAAACATAACTTATATCTTTCACGTCATTTTATATTTAACAACTAATTTTATTAAAAATATTTTAATTTTATCACTTTGCAACTTTCATTTATTATCTTTTTTTTTGTTAATTTTTTATTTTTCAACTAATCTATCTGTTAATTTTAATAAATAAATCTATATACGAATCTTTATTTATTTGAATTTTAATCAATTAATGTAAGGGACACGTATATATTATCAATATTTCTATTAATAATTTTAATTTTCATTAGAAAAATATGAACATCGTATAAATATCATCGTATTGTACTGATCTAGAGACATTTTAATGTCGAATTTTCTTGATTCGAGCGGAATCATTGAGATGCAGTACATTGTCCCATGCGTTGTCACTTCACTTGTCATGAACAGAAAATTAGTGCCTGTTTTTTTCAATATAGGGACAACATTCATGTGCACGCCACGTGTGTGCGAATTAATTGAATGAGAAAACTTCCAAACTTAAAATCTTAATGTTTTTACGTAAATATATGTACTCTTACGTTGTGCCGTTACTTTTATCCAAATCGTAATGATAATCCTATTGACTGTTCCGTTTTATATGATATTTTTTGGTTTCACTGCAGGGTAACCTCTGTACTAGGTAAAAAAATCTTTTATGTTATGATCGAATGAACTCTTAATAGTTTTAAATCTTTGAAGATTTAAAATATTGAAATTATGCAAAGTTAATTATCTCCATGAACATTTTTTATTTAAATTCTTCATCTTTCGCTAAAACTCAAACATATACTTCACACAGTTATGTTTTGGTAGTGACCTAGATGGCATCTTTGAAAGGTGTGAATGAGTTATTGATTTGGGGAAGAATTAGAATTCGTTGCTCAGAACTCAGTGTTTCTCGAGTCAAGACAACCAACCTTTCCCTTTACACTAGATGGATCGATTCCATGAATAACATTTAATTCTCATTGATCGGTTAACACTAAGAGTCGTGTTACTTTAAAACATAATGCATGGCCCATATGGAATTAGATTCAATATGTTTATCATTATCATTTAAAACTAATAATATAAGATAAGATAAGACAACTTCAAAAAAAAAAAGTGATTTACATAACTGTATATAGTTTGATTGATTATTTGGTATATATTCTGATTAGTAAATGTTGATTGTATTTCCTTCGATTTTATTGATTTTAAAACGGTTGTTTCTAATTTTGATGACACTTATTTGTTTGGTAGGTTTGGCTCCTTAGTAATTTTATATGAAGATGCATGAGTATGTTGATCTCAAATGTGTTTTGGTAAGGGAGGTGGACAGTAATGGAACCAAGCATTTGGAGTATGATTTATTAAATATCATTTTCGAGATTCAATGTGACTTTGACATGTCCTCTGTGGGATGATATTGTCCAACAAATGGTAAACTTTTTTTAAATTAGGCAGAAAATATTGATGTTTGTCCTGGTTGTTTATCATTAAGCAACTTTTGAGAAGTTAAATAGTATCCTAAATAATTAGTAACTTAAATTAATTTAAAATAAGTTTACGAAGAATAAAAATAATTCAATACGTTAAATTTTATTTCATATAACTTATTTACAGTAGTTATATATATTTTTTTATCGTGCTAATAACTCGATGTTAAAAATTATTTATTAATACATGAAATTACAGTTATATATCTTCAGACCAGGGCCAAGGGCAATGACCCAGGACCCATTGTTAGTAGGGGCCCAAAATAAATAATCTTTAGCTTATATAGGAAAAAGATCAATGAATTTTAATAAGGGATGCATAGTTTAGTGGTAAATTTGTATAACTTTCACTTAAAGGTATTAGGAACAATTCCCAACATATTTTAAGTTAAGTTTTTTTATTAAATGTTTCTTGTGATTGTGAAATACTAACAGGTGCATAATTCCATTAAGTGAGGCCGGTAATAATGTTTACATATATATATATATATATATATATATATATATAACTAAAAGAATTATATTTTCTTATTCCATCATTTTTCATTTTCTCCTCTTCTTCTATTTCTATATTTCTTTTTTTTACTTTAGCGGTTTAATTTCTCTCAAATCTCAATCACCACAATTACATTGGAAAATCATAAAATTGGTATGTGTTTTTGTTCACCTTCTAAATCATTTGTTAATTAAGTTATAACTTATGTTGTTATATATAGTCATTGTCAATTATTTAATTTTTTTATATTTTTATGTTAAGAATATTTAATTTTTCAATTTTTAATAATTATTACTAATTGATTGGTTGTTTCAATTTTCATATTAATTTATGAATTTTACGCTTATAGTGTTTAAATTTAACTATTGAAATTAATATATACGTGTGAGGTTGTGAATGGGTATCCAACATTAGCTTCTCTTTCCAGGTGCTATTGTTCTTTTCTTCTTTACTTGTGTTAATTTATTATTTTAATTATCTTTTATAATATACCTCCTAAAAACTTACTTAAGATCATCAATGTAAGAGAGGTTGAATGGTTTGTCAATTTTATTTATTGATTGAAAATGATATCTTAGAAAGTATTGATGTTGATGATCTCATTATTGATTTTGCATCTAAAAATGCTAGAAAAAACCATTTTTTATGATAATTTGTGTTTTTTTTGCTTCGGTGTAGGTGGAAAAATAATTTTTGAAGGAAGACATGAGACTATAAGAACACCGTTTATTATTTCCTAGCTTGTTATTATTCTTTATACAAGGATGATATATTTGACTCATGTGTATTTATATAATGACTTTGTTAATGTTGATTTAATTATTTAATAAATTTTTTTCTTAAAAATATATTAAGGGGCCTTTATTTATTGTATCGCCCAGCGCCTATAAAATTCTAGGACCGGGCCTGCTTCAGACATGGATCGACCATAAATTTTACTAACTTAACATACTAATATTTAATAAAATTTTAGATTTGGTAAAACACATCATAATTTTCATTTCATAAAAATAGAATTTTAAGATTTACAAATCATGTCAACTAAATATAATCTTTTTGGTTAATTTTATTTTGTTCATTATGTAACATTCTCAAAATTTTTAAATTTGGGGAATTTGATAATTAAAATTAATAAATTAAATCATGAAAGATATTAAAAATAATATTTAAAATTATACTAATTGAATTGATAATTATGTATTTAGTTAAAATAAATTATTAATTAAATTAATTTAATTAAATAGTTAAATTCATTAATTTTATTAAACCCTGAAATTCTAGCCTTTAATTTGTAACTTCTTTGTCCATGCTTTCTATTTTCTCTCGTATACTACTCTTCTCTTGGCAGAACTTAGTTTCTCCTTCCTCCTTCATTCAACCCTATCACCGTGCCACTCATTTCTCCTTCCTATCAGCAACATCATCTCCACTGTGCCATTTGTAATGTCCCGAAACGTTGATTAAAATTTTCGAATAAATTTTTCGCGTTTTCGGAAGATCATTTTATAATTCATAAATTCAATTCAGAGTTTATGTAACAGTTGATAACAGCGGAAAATTATCATACATACTAGTCGTGAATAATTAAATTCAAGAAAATATTCAAATAGCGGAAACGATTTAGAAGATAATGGTACATGACATGTTATACTTATTACAACCCATGAAATCAAAGTTCAAGTAATAATTCAAATAGACATCAATCATGGCATCACTCTGCATTCTGCATGTCATTCGCTGTAAAAATTAATGTAAGAGTGAGACAGAATATAGAATAAGTATAAAATAGATAAAATTGCACAAACACAATCAACAACTCATAATGATATGATGAATATGCCAAACAAGTCCATTTGATAATTCTTCAATTAGTCAAATGTTGTCATGCTGGATCCATTTGGTTTTGGTGGGAATACTGCAGTAAAAGTCTCATAGAGACACAATTAGGGCTTTAGCATATACCATGAATCCCTATACTTCATGGCGCTTACACAATTAGGGCTTTAGCATATACCATGAATCCCTATACTTCATGGCGCTTACACAATTAGGGCTTTAGCATATACCATGAATCCCTATACTTCATGGTGCTTACACAATTAGGGCTTTAGTATATACCATGAATCCCTATACTTCATGGCGCTTAAGTACCGAAGTACACAATTATCATAAGTAGGGCTTTGCATAGACCATGAATCCCTACACTCTATGGCACACAACAAAATAGGGCTTAACTCATCATAGAGTAACCCCCCACCAGGGTAGGCAATCACGAAACCCCTAAATTCCATGATGCGTCCAATGCTTATGATGCATAAATGCCTTTAATTCTCTTTATCATTTAACATACCATGATAACCACATTTCCAAAACCTCTTGGATAATACAAGTCCTCAAGGGACACAATACACATAATAATTCACAAAATCATGGATTTACTGTTTCAACCACATATGTCAGTAACCACAAGGCATTCATGTACATATATATGAATTATGTCATTCATAATTATTCACCATCACAATATACAAACTGTGTAATACTCAACAACATTTATAATAATTCATAATTACTCAATAATTTAATAAATAATTTCTATCCATAGAGAAAATATCATTTTCTTTCAAAATAGCCATTTAAAGTGACTTTCAGCATCCCCAATAGCAACATACATTAGCAAAACAGTCATAACATGGGCAAATCAACTCCTTTTTAGATGATTCCACTTTCTATAGCTCAATAATACAATTATCTACAACTTTCATGAAGACCACAGTTTCAGATTCCAATCAGAAATACTACTTATTCACAAAATACCATACTGCCTCAAGATAAGTTTTCCAAAATGCACACAGATCAGTATTTAGAACGTATCTGGAGTTAAAAACGTGATTTTGACATGAAACCAATTCTAAATTATTTTTAACACACATATCTACAATTTTCATGAAGACACCAACCCCTAATTCTCACCATAAACTTCCTAGTTTTAAAAACAAGATTCGGATTTCAGAATTTCAGAATTTCAGAATTTCAGCTTGCACATACTTCAGTAATTTGAGCATAACTTGAGCTACAAAAATTATTTTGATGTGAGACCAATTTCTAAAGATCCACAACTTAAATATCTACAACTTTCATGAAGACATTCAAGGATGATTACGCATGTATAATTCCCAGCATATCAAAATATACACAAAACATGGAACAAATCTTTCACTCGAACATGCAGTAGTAATTTGGCTATAACTTTTGCTATACATACTCAAATTAATTGAATCAGGTCTCATAATTTAGATAACATAAAGATCTACAATTTTCATGAAGAAGTCAAAGGCAAATTCATACGTTTTCAGTTTCAAAATTGAGCCACAAGATGCGAAATTAAGACTGGAATCCTAGAACAGCATACAACTCTACCCATTTCATAGTTATTCACAACCCTCTCCCCTCTTACCTGATTTGATGTCCTTTGATTAACAGGGTATGTCTTGTAGTTTCCTCGTTCCAGTCCGTAATGGAAGAAAATGGAAAGAACAGCCTTTAGAACGTACAAGAATAAGAAGAAGAAGAAAAAGAGTGTGTGATTTGCTAAGTGGTTCGTATGTAGGTGGTAAGTTATTAATAATGAGAGAATAAGTGGCAGACTTGAATGGAGGATTAGGTGAGATTTAATGGAACCTTTTGACTCGTCTCCCTGTCATCTTTGCATTAAAGAGGTTAGTGATATATTAATTTATATAAAGTGGTCTGAGTGGAGTTAAAAGGTGTTCGTTGTTGGAGATTTTGAAGAGGGCGGTATTGAATTTATGAGGGTGGAATGTAGTGTGAGAGGCGGTGTTGAGTGACGGGCGGTGTTCTGTGAAGGGCGGTGTTGTGTGTATCTTAAGAGATGTCCACATTCTAAAGGATGTTCACGTTACTCCGCCAAGGCATTTGACCTCGTCAATGCTTATGACTCCGCCAAAACGTGTGACCCCGCCTAAATTTACTACTCCGCCAAGGCATGAGACCCCAGTTTTGTAAGAAAACTGTACCCTTCCTAGTCTGTAATCTTCTGTTTCCTGGACGGACTCAGTCTGGTCTTTAATACCGGTACAATTTATCCGGTGTGAACATTAGTTTTAAGGATGAACCTTCCTTGAATCTAACCGGTGTTCACAAATGACAAAGCATTAATTCGGTCTCATGGTCATACGACCCATAGCTCACAGTAAAACATTGATCCGGTCTGCTTCACATAAGCTGTCTTCCCTACATCAGTCATCCGATCTTCACATGTGATGTGGTATTAGTGGACTTCCGATCTTCTTCTTTGAAGTCTTGACGTCGTCCTACCTTTTGAGATCAGAACGGATCAGAAGTGTCTCTTCCGACCTCATTCAACCGACTCCTCTTCTTTCAACTTTTCACTCGGTTAAATCTTCTCAGGCCGACTCAAGGCTCATTCGATCTTCACTCGGTGTTCATGTCCTTTCTCATCTGAGGAATAACTTAACCATTCATTCATCAGAGACAAGCATCACAGTCAAGTCTTATTCGGACTCAGTCATTACTTAGTCACTCGGAATACGGTTTACATGATTCACTCGGAATATGTATAATGTCTTCTTGGCATGTTTGACTCGGCAGTGAGTCTCTGAGACATTATTTCACTCGGAATAAGTCCTCCTGACCATGTTCCCCTCGGAAAACATCATTGGCACTCGGTATTTCCATTTTCCACTCAGAATTCCTCTTGGTCACTCGGAATTTGCAGTTTTCACTCAGAACAGCCTCTCTTTCTCACTCGGAATTTGGGCTTCATTAATAGGGATCTATATAAGTTATAGAATTATACCCAAAAATGAAACTTTAGGAGTATCACAACCATCCATAGAGTGTTTTTATTCATTGAGTAACACTAACAGATCTTTTATACTTCAAAATTTACAAAAATAGAGCTATTATTAAAAGCAGGATGTTACATTTCTCCCACCCTAATAAAAATTTCGTCCTCGAAATTTCAAAGCTGGAATCATTCCGCACTATTATTCGGAACACAATCCTATCACAACTATACATATTCATGCTATTATTATACCACCATAAGACATCTCCCCCCCAAAACTCATTATCAAGTTCTAAACTTGTTTATATCCAATTTACACGTCTATGTTAGGCTTTGGGAATTCCTTTCCCAATACCTAAATTCTCTAAATCTTAAAGAGCTAACTATTCCTATCAATATCAATACTATGGCTCTTAGCTTTCCAAACCATCACATGAATCATTCAACCATTACTAATTCAACTATTTCAAAGTGATTCTAGTATGTATTCCCTTAATTCACTATCAATTGCTTGCAACCATTTTTAACATCATCATAACATCAACAATCTAAATTTAAGTCCTCTAATCACTCACATACCCATATACATCCTTCTCCTAGTCTCCAATACCAATGTTTCAATAATTCGATTCCTCATATATAATCATCCTAGAGTATTAAAAGTCATCAGAATCATCAATTTAACCAAAATCCTCAACTCATCAAAACTTAATAATCATTCCTAATAACCACTAATCTCCATTATTAATAACACCTATACACACATCACCATGGTTTTTGCTAAAAATCATCTCACATGACATTATTACTTATTTCCCTTAAATCCTAAAGTTAAAGTTCCACTAGAATCAAACAATCACAATTATCAACCATTATCTTCCATCTCAAATCTTAAAATCTTCGTATACTATTTCACACCTATCCAAAGATACTTAAGACATATTCCTCCTTTGGGTTTCACATGAAAATGATTTCTATTCTTAAACTCATTCATAATGCACTCTTCTATGATCATAGAAACCAAAACCTAAAACAACAAAAGAGTATAAGAATTGCACCTTAAGTTCCACGCTATCCCTAGCCTTAGTATATCCACGAAAATGAAGAAAGAATATAAAGTTTCTAAACATTTGAACCATCTTCATATTGAAAAATAAGAAAGCATGGTTGGTTGGTATGGAAGGAGACTCATAAGATGGTTATCTGTAATAGGATTTTCTTCTAATAGAAATACCCTGGTCTCGTTATGACAGTCTATTAAAACTTGATTCACCGATAACCAATTCATTCCTAGAATTACTTCCATATTCTTCAAAGATAAATAGGATTGACAAGAAAGTTCCTACCTTCTGTGAGTTCAGAATAATCGTTACACACTTTAGTAATCCTAAGTTGTGTACCGTTGGGAATGGAAATAATCAAGTCATATATTATAGGCTTCACGGGTAATTGAAAACGTCTAACTTACTTCGGTGTAGCACCCGAATCAGACAACACAGATAAAATGGTGTCATTGATCTCACACTTACTTCGCATGAGGTCGCCTGCTTGGTCTGCCTCTGAACTGCTAATGTCAAAGACTCTTTCTGTATGTGATCTCTCGTCTGTTGACTCCCTATACTGTCTTATAGGTTGAACAGCACGAGCGTTTCCTCTACGGACTTCTTGATAACCCGAATCTCTTTGCTTATTCATAGTGTTGTTGATTCGCTTTGCACTTAAAACACTTTATATCCATATGATTGTTGTATCTCTCATAAGATGATGACGATTCCCCCTTGAAGCGATTTGGATAAAACGATCCTCTCCTTTTGAAGGAAATTGACTGAGGTTTCAGTTGTCTGTTGATCTCTTCTCGTGCCAAGCTGTCTTGGTGGTTTTCTTTGAACATTCTTAGTTGATTTTGCCTTTCTATAGCTTCAGCCAAACGGTTGATAGCAGCTGCCATAGCGTCATTCTCGTTCCTTGTCATCCTATATTCATGGTTTGATTTATACTAATCCTATGGGAAAATATATCGTATGTATATATATATAATATTATAACGTAACTACAATTTATCAGATAAGCAATAAGTCATATAATACACATTTATCATATCATCAGGCTAGTAATCAAACAAATCACCTTGCAGTTTATCAGTCAGGCACAAGTCATATAGCACATATAGGACATATTCTCAAACAATTAATCAAACAATTCACATAGTATATCAATAATCAATACATATCATAGTAATTGGTCCTGAATTTTTGAAAACGCTCTGATACCAACATTGTAACGTCCCGAAACGTTGATTAAAATTTTCGAATAAATTTTTCGCGTTTTCGGAAGATCATTTTATAATTCATAAATTCAATTCAGAGTTTATGTAACAGTTGATAACAGCGGAAAATTATCATACATACTAGTCGTGAATAATTAAATTCAAGAAAATATTCAAATAGCGGAAACGATTTAGAAGATAATGGTACATGACATGTTATACTTATTACAACCCATGAAATCAAAGTTCAAGTAATAATTCAAATAGACATCAATCATGGCATCACTCTGCATTCTGCATGTCATTCGCTGTAAAAATTAATGTAAGAGTGAGACAGAATATAGAATAAGTATAAAATAGATAAAATTGCACAAACACAATCAACAACTCATAATGATATGATGAATATGCCAAACAAGTCCATTTGATAATTCTTCAATTAGTCAAATGATGTCATGCTGGATCCATTTGGTTTTGGTGGGAATACTGCAGTAAAAGTCTCATAGAGACACAATTAGGGCTTTAGCATATACCATGAATCCCTATACTTCATGGCGCTTACACAATTAGGGCTTTAGCATATACCATGAATCCCTATACTTCATGGCGCTTACACAATTAGGGCTTTAGCATATACCATGAATCCCTATACTTCATGGCGCTTACACAATTAGGGCTTTAGCATATACAATGAATCCCTATACTTCATGGCGCTTAAGCACCGAAGTACACAATTATCATAAGTAGGGCTTTGCATAGACCATGAATCCCTGCACTCCATGGCACACAACAAAATAGGGCTTAACTCATCATAGAGTAACCCCCCACCAGGGTAGGCAATCACGGAACCCCTAAATTCCATGATGCGTCCAATGCTTATGATGCATGAATGCCTTTAATTCTCTTTATCATTTAACATACCATGATAACCACATTTCCAAAACCTCTTGGATAATACAAGTCCTCAAGGGACAAAATACACATAATAATTCACAAAATCATGGATTTACTGTTTCAACCACATATGTCAGTAACCACAAGGCATTTATGTACATATATATTAATTATGTCATTCATAATTATTCACCATCACAATATACAAACTGTGTAATACTCAACAACATTTATAATAATTCATAATTACTCAATAATTTAATAAATAATTTCTATCCATAGAGAAAATATCATTTTCTTTCAAAATAGCCATTTAAAGTGACTTTCAGCATCCCCAACAGCAACATACATTAGCAAAACAGTCATAACATGGCAAATCAACTCCTTTTTAGATGATTCCACTTTCTATAGCTTAATAATACAATTATCTACAACTTTCATGAAGAACACAGTTTCAGATTCCAATCAGAAATACTACTTATTCACAAAATACCATACTGCCTCAAGATAAGTTTTCCAAAATGTACACAGATCAGTATTTAGAACGTATCTGGAGTTACAAATGTGATTTTGACATGAAACCAATTCTAAATTATTTTTAACACACATATTTACAATTTTCATGAAGACACCAACCCCTAATTCTCACCATAAACTTTCCAGTTTTAAAAACAAGATTCGGATTTCAGAATTTCAGAATTTCAGAATTTCAGCTTGCACATACTTCAGTAATTTGAGCATAACTTGAGCTACAAAAATTATTTTGATGTGAGACCAGTTTATAAAGATCCACAACTTAAATATCTACAACTTTCATGAAGACATTCAAGGCTGATTACGCATGTATAATTCCCAGCATATCAAAATATACACAAAACATGGAACAAATCTTTCACTCAAACATGCAGTAGTAATTTGGCTATAACTTTTGCTATACATACTTAAATTAATTGAATCAGGTCTCATAATTTAGATAACATAAAGATCTACAATTTTCATGAAGAAGTCAAAGGCAAATTCATACGTTTTCAGTTTCAAAATTGAGCCACAAGATGCGAAATTAAGACTGGAATCCTAGAACAGCATACAACTCTACCCATTTCATAGTTATTCACAACCCTCTCCCCTCTTACCTGATTTGATGTCCTTTGATTAACAGGGTATGTCTTGTAGTTTCCTCGTTCCAGTCCGTAATGGAAGAAAATGGAAAGAACAGCCTTTAGAACGTACAAGAATGAGAAGAAGAAGAAAAAGAGTGTGTGATTTGCTAAGTGGTTCGTATGTAGGTGGTAAGTTATTAATAATGAGAGAATAAGTGGCAGACTTGAATGGAGGATTAGGTGAGATTTAATGGAACCTTTTGACTCGTCTCCCTGTCATCTTTGCATTAAAGAGGTTAGTGATATATTAATTTATATAAAGTGGTCTGAGTGGAGTTAAAAGGTGTTCGTTGTTGGAGATTTTGAAGAGGGCGGTATTGAATTTATGAGGGTGGAATGTAGTGTGAGAGGCGGTGTTGAGTGACGGGCGGTGTTCTGTGAAGGGCGGTGTTGTGTGAAGGGCGGTGTTGTGTGAAGGGCGGTGTTGTGTGTATCTTAAGAGATGTCCACGTTCTAAAGGATGTTCACGTTACTCCGCCAAGGCATTTGACCTCGTCAATGCTTATGACTCCGCCAAAACGTGTGACCCCACCTAAATTTACTACTCCGCCAAGGCATGAGACCCCAGTTTTGTAAGAAAATTGTACCCGTCCTAGTCTGTAATCTTCTGTTTCCTGGACGGACTCAGTCCGGTCTTTAATACCGGTACAATTTATCCGGTGTGAACATTAGTTTTAAGGATGAACCTTCCTTGAATCTAACCGGTGTTCACAAATGACAAAGCATTAATTCGGTCTCATGGTCATACGACCCATAGCTCACAGTAAAACATTGATCCGGTCTGCTTCACATAAGCTGTCCTCCCTACATCGGTCATCCGATGTGATGTGGTATTAGTGGACTTCCGATCTTCTTCTTTGAAGTCTTGACGTCGTCCTATCTTTTGAGATCAGAACGGATCAGAAGTGTCTCTTCCGACCTCATTCAACCGACTCCTCTTCTTTCAACTTTTCACTCGGTTAAATCTTCTCAGGCCGACTCAAGGCTCATTTGATCTTCACTCGGTGTTCATGTCCTTTCTCATCTGAGGAATAACTTAACCATTCATTCATCAGAGACAAGCATCACAGTCAAGTCTCATTCGTACTCAGTCATTACTTAGTCACTCGGAATACGGTTTACATGATTCACTCGGAATATGTATAATGTCTTCTTGGCATGTTTGACTCGGCAGTGAGTCTCTGAGACATTATTTCACTCGGAATAAGTCCTCCTGACCATGTTCCACTCGGAAAACATCATTGGCACTCGGTATTTCCATTTTCCACTCAGAATTCCTCTTGGTCACTCGGAATTTGCAGTTTTCACTCGGAACAGCCTCTCTTTCTCACTCGGAATTTGGGCTTCATTGATAGGGATCTATATAAGTTATAGAATTATACCCAAAAATGAAACTTTTGGAGTATCACAACCATCCATAGAGTGTTTTTATTCATTGAGTAACACTAACAGATCTTTTATACTTCAAAATTTACAAAAATAGAGCTATTATTAAAAGCAGGATGTTACACCATTATCTTTCAATCCAGCTCCTCAATTTCACCTTTGTACTTCCAAGATAGGTGCATGTAAATTTTTCCCTTGTCTTCCCCTCCTTCCTCACTTTCGGTTTGTTGGTGCATGACCCGTTTTTGTTCCTTTTCACCGCTTGGTTGGGAATGACATAGGTAAAGCTTGGAAGAGCATTGTTTCGTGCATTTATGTTACAAAGGTAGCAACCCATTCCTTCTCCTTCTTCCTCATTCTTTCGATCATGCTGGGCCTTGACCCATGCAAGCTAAAATGCTGAAATTTAGTCAAATTGTTGTTGGGCAACGCTTGAGAAATTGTTCCGAAAGCTATCGGTTGAAGTTCAAAGCGTCAAAAGAAAATCAGAGAGTTGTCGGTGAAAGGAATGACATCTCGGTAAGTCGATACCTTTCAAAACCATGACAGATTCCTTATTTAAGCTTTGAAAAATGTTGAATCTAATTCTAGAATAGCTAAAATAATTATTTGGTATTTAGGATCTTTTATTAAGTGTTGTCGCCGCTCGGAGACCTTTCAATATTGTACAAACACATATTCGTTAGCTTTGGTATGTTTTGGTGATCTAAAATTATAATTTTAGCCTCGGAATGCGTTGTTAGGTGGTTTGGAGTTATTGAAATATTTGTTTTGGATTTTGGGAATTTTTGGAATAGTGAAAGACTATAATCGAAAGGCGTTTCAATGGTCGGAAGTTTAAACCATAATGCAGAATTGACGTAAGGTACATTTAATGTGCGAAAGGGATTACTAGTTGAATAATAAGTAGGGATTTAATTCCAGGGTTATGGGTTCAACCAAGACTTTAATTACTTAGGTTGGTTGTGTTGTTTCCATTTACCGTCTAGTGATGAAAATATATGTATTGGCCTAAATCGTGTTGTTCTTCCACGTTAACTTAATTTGATTATTGTGTGGCTGAAATGGTCCTTGTACCAATTGTAGTTAATGCTAAATTATGATTGATGATATGTATATGTGTGATCAATTGTATGATGGATTCATAATGCTTTCTAAATATGTTTGTGATGATATGTATTGTTCGAATGAGGCGTAGGATACCTATTGATTCCACTATTTAGCTCCATGATGCTATTATAAAGAAGAAATATTAAGTGATGAATGATGATTGTTGATTTGAGAATATAAAATGATTAGCGGGGAATAGGTTATGATGTCATCTATTATTGTGCGTTAAGATTCTCATCATATGCATATCTGCATCTCATGACATCATATGCATCAACGTTACGATTTGCCTTTGAAAACGTCATTTATAGTGCTACGATTCACTGAGCCGTTCTCGAGTACTACCTCTTATAGTGCTACGATTCACTGTGTGGTTACTCAGGGTATCATCCCTTATAGTGCTACGATTCACTACGTGGTTACCCGGATGCCCCTCATTATAGTGCTACGATTCACTGAGTTGGTTATCCTTGGCACTATGATTTGCCATTGTTTAAGCCGAATCTACATAACATGTTTTATGCATTAAAATAAATATTTTAAAAGTCTATGGCATCTAGTCTTGCATATGCCTATATATATAAAAATGTAAACTCTACAAGTTGCTATTATAGCGAAAGAGAATTGGAGTAATATTTAAAGGTGTATGCTTTGATCCTTAGAAGTCTTAGTACTTGTGTCATTTAAGGACGGTTGCTTTTGTTCATGAGTAACTATTATGTCTCTTGTGTTGGTGACGTAAATTGATATAATTGTCAAAGGAATTAATCCTTAGTTGTTAATGAGAGTAATGAAATGATTTTCTTTGCTATTAAATTGTTACTTATTGTTTGATTGGTACTCAGCCCTTTAACTTGTGGATTTTCAATGAATATTCAGGGGGATGAGTCTGCTTGGTGATCCGGATGTGGAAATGCATTGTACAACCATAAAGGATGCAAATGTGTTTATATACATACATATATAGTTGTGTATAGCGTAGCCTTTGATATTTTGATGACTTGGTGTTGGCGTATATCTTTTGATTTCATGAATTAAGCCATATGGTATTTAGTTGGAGGGACCACCACATCAAACAGCTACCTCAAATTAGCGACCACCACCTGCCGTCGCTAAATAGCGACCGTGTTAGCGACCGTTTCATGCCAAAAGGGACCTAAAAGTTGTTAGCGACTAAATTAGCGACCGGTATAACAAGCGGTCGCTAATCCTTGTCAACACCGTCGCTAGAAGGGTCGCTATATTTTAACTCCACCATTTTTTCTTTCCCGCCCTGGTTTTCAGTTGGCGGCAAACAGTTGCGACGGTGAACTACCGTCACTAATGTTCCCTCCAACTAAAGCGACGGTCAATCTGCGTCGCTATGGTTTGTACTAGTGACGAAGGCGTACGTCGTCGCTACTGTATGAAATAATTAGTGACGGAGCTACAATACCGTCGCTAATATTTTCACCTACGCTCCAGATATTTTTCCTGTTGAAGTTAGTGACGGGTAGAGTAACCGTCGCTAAGGTTTAAGAGATTAGTGACGGAATTCTCCAACCGTCGCTAAGGTTTAGGAGATTAGTGACGGTTGGGCGATACCGTCGCTATTTGTAGGTTAGTGACGGTACGGTCTACCGTCGCTATGTTTTCGTCTTCCCTCCACACTATTGAATTTAAATAATGGAAGGTAGTGACGGGGGTGTGAAACCGTCGCTAAGATTCAGGATATTAGTGACGGATTCGTCTGCCCGTCGCTATGTATTTCACTTCCCTCTAATTTTTCCTTTTAATGATTGAAGTTAGTGACGGTGGGTTGAGGCCGTCGCTACGGTTCAGGAGATTAGTGACGGTTGGTGTACCGTCGCTAAGTGTTTAAAGGTAGTGACGTCTGTAGCGACGGCCTGAATGCCGTCGCTAAAGTTTTAATGTTACTCGACAGTAGCCCCTCTCCCTCTCAGTTGCCCTAACTTTCCCCCCTCTCAGTTGCCCTAACCTCTCCGTTCACCTCTCCCTCCCCCTCCTCACCTCCGTTCACCTCCTCCCTCCCTCCGTTCACCTCTCCCTCCCTCTCCTCACCTCCGTCTTCCTGCTCCCTCCCTGCGTTCACCTCTCCCTCCTCTCCTCACCTCCGTTCACCCCCTCCCTCCCTCCGTTCACCTCTCCCTCCCTCTCCTCACCTCCGACTTCCCCCTCCCTGCCTCCGTTCACCTCTCCGGCCAGGCAGAGCTGCGACAACGTGTGAGGTGCCTCCGGCGACCACCCCTGCAGGTTTTAATGTGGCTTGTAAGTACTTTGTAGTGGCTGCTAACCAAGGTCAGCCCAAGGCATTCTACCAGCTGGCTAAGATTTTCCATATTGGTGTTGGGTTCAAGAAGAATATTCCTTTGGTAAGTGGTTCTTTGTTTTATGCAAGTGCTATGAATACTGTCGATCAATGTACGAGCCTGATGTTAATCTGATTTTCCAATGTTAATTTTGTACTATAATATGTTCCAGCATATGTAAGAGATTTATTTAATGGCAATTTACCCTATGTCAACTTAGATGATCTAGTTATTTGTTGAGCTATTCTGGAATTGGTAGATCTGTGTGGTTGAGTCCACTGATATAGAAAATTGGACTGGCATGGTTATTTGTTCAAGATGTTAACCTTTATGTGCTTACCCCAATTAGAAGACTTTTACAATACCGCTTTCTAGTATATAGACTCCTTAGATAGTAATCAGAGTTTACCAATATTTTTGTTAGTTAATAAGATGGGGATTGTGATAAGTTGGCTATTCCAAAGCATGTTTTTAATCTGTAGTATGGAAGGTGTCAACTAAGAATTCAATGAAAATGAGGAACTGCTAACCCAAAAGGGATACCAACTGGTGATGTTTGAGTAGTTCTTTTATTTAGTTTATGTTATTTATATTTATTGATGGGTGTAATCTTTTGAATACATGAAATTTTGTTCTATTTAGTTCTTGCAATTCTTGTGTTGAGTGGTGCTTATTGGTGACATGAATGATAAGCTACGGGTAGTTTTCCTTTTGCTTTTGTTCTCTGATACACCATCCAATTGATACCCTCCGTTCTCAAATATCTTTATTTTGAAACATTCTATATTAATTAGTATATCTTTGTATGATTTATTTTGTTTTATTATAATCTTAATTTTATAATATGATTGACATGTTTATAATCTTATATTAATTTTGGTTGAAATCAAATTATAATTTGAGAATCAGATTAAATTGTTAGCAAATTTTGGAGATTAAAATTATAAGGTAATATATTGTATTTTACTCAATTCTTATTTTCATATTTTATCCTTGTTAATCAATTAATTTTTGATTAAGTAGTTAACCTATATGTATTCAACTAATATAATTGATTATATTTATACTCCATTATTAACAATCTTCAATAAACAAATGTGATTGGGATGATGATGATCTTCAATAAACAAATATGAAACATGGGATGATGATGATCTATACTTTTTTTTTCTTTTTGTGTTGCTTTCGTAGTTGGTAAATTAAGGGACTTGCTTGGTAAGTTAATTTGTTTGTTAAGTTTCAATTTCTTTTTAGTCTTTTTATATAAGATGATTTTTCAACGATGAGAAGTTTGACGCCACGGGAATAATCAGTTGACCAGAAATATTTTGTTTTGATATCTGTAGTTTATTTATCGCTGGTTGATGTTGAATCTATGTTTGGTGATGTATTTGTAAACTAGATTTGCGTGGTAAATTTCATAGATGTGATTTAGATTTATAAATTTTGTAGGGAATTTGTTTGCTTTTTCCTTTTCCTTTTCTCTTTTTTAGCTCCTTTGTTGCCTTTGGCTTGTTAGTCATTACATAAACCACTCCTGATTCATTTATTTGCTGCTTGTAGTCCCTTTGGCTAAGGATCAATTTCAGTGGTTGATAAGATGAAAGTAGATCTTTGTTGGACATAATATTATAATATTAGCCAATACATACTCAATATGTTTCATGTTTCATTTTTCTAAGACTATATGGAAAAATAAAATGATAGATTGTTCTTTTAACAATTTAATGTTTTAGAAGAAAAATTTAAAATGAACACATTCTAAAATTATGAACCAAACAAGTTTTAAGGTGAATTTAATGAAGATTAAGCCCCTAAGTAAATGTTTCTTAACTCTATGGAGTTCGGTATATGAATTGGTTATGAAAAGTGAAGTCTTTAATATGAAAATATTTTGTGCATGCTTGTTGTTTGTTCACAGAGAGGATAGATGTCGTGTGAAATTTCAAATGTTAGAAGGTGGTTAGTGTGACTCTTGTTGGTATAGAAACTGTGAGTGCAGGGATTGATGACTGAGGGAGATTATGTGTGTATTGCATAAATGGTGCTAATGTCTTGTGAGAAGGAATTAGAGATTTAACCGAATTATGAACAAGGATATACAAACTTATCTTTTTTTTATTTCTTTTTCTCTCCTTTAAGCTGAATGCTTGGCCTTTGTTCATAACTTCATAAATCATTGGTTGAATGACAAAATCTTATTATGTTGTTTGTGATAAGTTATTCTGCTGTACATGATAAAATGTCTTGTTTCTTTTAATTAATGTAATTTGCTTCTTTCGTGTGACTTAAGATATGCTATTGATGTGAACAGAAATTGTTAATTTCCTAAAGATAGTTAGGATTCAGTTTTTTTGTTTTCCCTTTTTTAGTAAGTTGTTACATTATTAGCTATTACATCTTTAGAAACCTCATTATGGAAACCAGTTGCATGTTGAGAACTTTGATTAACACTTTTAACCATCAACTTTGTCATGCAGACCAACACACTTTACGCGTGGTCTGTGTTCGGCTCTCATCAGCTTTGTCTCCATCGCTATCTCTCTTTCGACGGTAATCCCCTAACGCTAACTTTCTGGCTATGTGTGTTGTATGTTTTGAAGTGTATGTATGTTGATTATTGTTTGTTAGTGGAGAGCAGAGCTCATTAGGCAGTGATTTTGTGTGCTGATAACATGATTTTTTATGCATGTGTAATGTTGTTTGTTAGTGGAGAGCAGAGCTCATTAGGCATTGGTTTTGTGTGCTGATAACATGATTTACGATGCATGTGTAATGTTGTTTGTTAGTAGAGAGCAGAGCTCATTAGGCATTGATTTTATATATTGATAACATGATTTCGTGTTCATAACTGTGAATATCATATACAATGCGTATGATATGTTTATTTATCTATACTGAGAAGTTTTCTATATGTAACAGGCCGTTTGTAAATTTGGGAAATGTCTAGTTTACAGGGGAGACTCTGCCAAAATTCTGGCAGACTCCCTTTCTATTTGGGAACTTAAAAAATGAAACTCAACTTTAATAATGTAGGGTTTAGTCGTGTGTGTACCCATTAGATTCCCGTTCAAGTTTCAAAACAACCGGTTGATGTACCGTGTTGTGTTGGATCTTGAATTATCCTGGTTGGACAGTTTGGTATGAATTTGTAACCTGTAGGGCGTAACCCATCAATGTTGTATATGGTCTATCTTGAGAAGTTGAATGAATGTTAATTTGAAATTTCGGTTATGGTGTTCCGTATTGTCCCCAGGGTGCATGTCTGCGTGTGGTGTTTCATACCGTACGTATCTCTGTGTACTCGGGGACCAATGCGAAATGCTGCCGAAATTTCAAATGAACATTCATTCAACTCAAGATAGACCACATACAATTATGGGATGGGTTACGGATGGTTGCATATTCATCCCGAATGGGATAGGGCCCCACCAATTTGCAACATCAAAGAGATAGAGTGATTCACAACCGATAGTTAAATAAATATTTAAACGTGTAAGGTAATAGAAATCGTGCTTGTTAGATATTATAAATGGAGGTACCGGTAAATCGGCGATGGATTTACAACCGACTAGATCGCAATCGGCGAGTGACTGAGGAGTTTATGACGGGGTTATTGGAGTTCATTCCGTTCGCTACGGCAAACACGCCTGGATTTGAAGTGACTCAGAAGATTCGTTGTCCGTGCTCAAGGTGCAAATGCATGAGTTTTGAATACGCGGATGATGTCATGTGCCACCTAACTGAGAAAGGGTTCATGGAAACATACCACTGCTGGTACAACCATGGTAAGCAGTTACCGCGTAGACCATCAGACGTAACCGTGCAACAGTCTTACTACGAGGTTGGAGGAAACAGGGATACGTACAACAACATAGAACAAATGGTGATGGATCATGTTGGACCCTCCACCGGGCGTATGCTGGAACATAATGACCAAGCAGGTGATGGAGACTCTGACAATGTAGAGGAGGATCCTAATCCGGAGGTGAAGAGATTTTATGATTTGTTGGCGGCGGCTCAGACTCCATTGTGGGACGGGTGCAACAGTCACACTGAGTTATCCGCCTCCCTAGCTGCTTTAAGCCTAAAGGCAGATTATAATCTTTCTGGAGGTTGTTTTAATAGGATGGTCAATCTGATGGGATCCACCATGCCTAGTAATCACAGAATGCCAGCAAACCTGTACCGTGCTAAGAAACAAGTGGCAAACTTGGGGTTGGGTTGTGTGAAGATAGAGTGTTGTGTTGGTGGATGTATGTTGTTCAGAAATGAGTTTGCAGACAAGAGTGTCACAAAATGTCTACATTGTAATGAGGAACGCTACAAGACCGTTAAAAGGAGAGGGAAGGTAACCCGGACAGCCAGGAAGAAAATGTGGTACTTCCCTATAACACCGCGTCTTCAACGCCTGTATGCCTCATTGTCCACGGCAAAACACATGCGTTGGCATGCTCTGAACCGAACACAAGAGGGGTTTCTTTGCCATCCTTCCAACGGGAAAGCATGGAAGTGTTTGGATGAGCTATATCCGGACTTTTCTGGCGAGCCGCGCAATGTAAGACTTGGCTTATGTACTGATGGGTTTAACCCTTTCGGTCAATACGAAAGGGCTTACTCTTGTTGGCCAGTCATCCTGACCCCATACAATCTGCCTCCTGATATGTGTATGAAGAGGGAGGTCATGTTTCTATCTATACTGGTTCCAGGACCCAAAAATCCAAAGGCGAACATAGACGTGTTTTTGCAACCGTTGGTTGAAGAGTTATCACAGTTATGGGATGTCGGGGTAATGACATACGATGCGTCTTTGAAGAACAACTTTATGATGCGTGCTGTTTTGATATGGACTATTAACGACTTCCCGGCCTATGGTATGCTTTCTGGATGGTCCACGTCTGGGAAGCTTGCTTGCCCTGTATGCATGGAACATACCAGGGGGGAATCACTCCCTGTTAGTGGCAAGACAAGTTTCTTTGACTGTCATAGAAAGTTTCTACCGTTGGATCACCCGTTTAGGAGAAACAAAATCGCTTTTAAGAAGAACAAGGTTGTTAATGAACCTCCACCCCGTAGGTTATCTGGTGCACGGGTTTGGCAGAGGGTCGAAGAGTATCCTTACATCTGGGACAAGAGTGTTAAGGAGTTTGCGGGTTACAGTAAGGAACACCACTGGGTGAAGCAGAGTGTCTTGTGGGATTTGCCATATTGGAAAGACTTGTTGTTAAGACACAACATTGATGTCATGCACACTGAACGTAATGTTTTCATGAATATTTTTGACACTGTTATGGACATCAAAGGGAGAACAAAGGACAACGAGAAGATTCGTCTAGACCTTCCGATTTGGTGTTCCAGGAAGGAGTTGGAGTTGAGGGATGCGGGACGTGGAAGAATGTTTAAACCCCATGCAAAATATGCTTTAACTAGACCACAATAGATTGCTGTGTGTATTTGGATGAATGGTTTGACCCTGCCTGACGGATTCGCTTCTAACTTGAGTAGATGTGTCGATGTGAAGGAGGGCAGGGTGTTTGGCATAAAAAGTCATGATTGCCATGTGTTTATGCAACAACTACTCCCGTATGCGTTTCATGCCTTACCGAAGCCTATTTGGAAACCGTTGGTGGAGTTGAGTCACTTCTTTAAGGAGTTGACAGCTACTTCGTTGACTGTGAAGAAACTTGTGAAGATGGAAGAAACTATCCCGGTATTGATTTGTAAGTTGGAGCAGATTTTCCCACCAAGTTTTTTTGACTCCATGGAGCATTTGCCTATCCATCTACCGTACGAGGCCTTGGTTGGTGGCCCAGTGCAGTATCATTGGATGTATCCATTCGAAAGGTGAATGCTTGGTGAACTCTTTAATTTCCTTGCAAACACTTCTTATAATAGTATTTTCTAACTTAACACTATCTTGTTAATGATGTTGAAGATTCTTACGCTATTTAAAAGATAAAGTGTCGAACAAAGCCTGCGTTGAAGCATCAATTTGTGAGGCATACTTAGTCGAAGAAATGACAACCTTTGCTTCTTTCTATTTTCCGACGGAGATAGAAACTAGAATGAGTAGAATTCCCCGCAATCTTGGGGTAGCCAGCCGCACAGGGTTTGATGAACAAACATCGATTTTCAACTATCCTGGTCACCCGGGGGGCAGGCTCACAAAATGTTACATTGATGAGAAAGATCGAAAGGCGGCTCACTTGTACATTCTTCTAAATTGCCCAGAAGTGGAACCCTTTATTGAGTAAGTCATAGAAGTTATATTATACATTCTTAACGTAGCTTTTATAGTATCTAAATTTGTTTCCTTTGAATAGCTTATACACAGATATGCTAAAACTTGAGCAAAATGATTTAACTGATGACCAAATTCATAGTGAGGTGTCATCCAAGTTCGTTGGTTGGTTCGCGCAACACGTAAGACCCGTATACCAAGTGTTTTTAAGCCTATTTGCTTCTAACTCCCGTTATCTAACGATGACCTACTTCTTATGTTGTACATAGATACAAGACCCTAACAACCATATTGAAGATTCTTTACTACAAGCCCTTTCTTGGGGGCCGGTGAAAACTGTTAAAAAATGGCCTATTTACTATGTAAATGGCTACAAGTTTAATATTCTTCAATGGAGTGAAGGGATGCGCACCCATAACTACGGGGTTTGTGTTAAAGGCACCGCCAGACAGTTGGAAGAAGACTTTTATGGAGTGCTGACAGAGATTGTTGAAGTTTCATTCTCTGGACGACTAAGAAGAGATATTGTTCTATTCAAATGTGATTGGTTCGACAACACAATCGGTGTTGGAACAAAGGTTGACAACAACTACGGCTTAGTTGAGGTCAAGAAGAATGGTAGATATAAAGGGTTTGATCCCTTCATTTTTGCCCAACAAGCTGAGCAGGTTTATTACACCGACTTCCCGGGAGGACATCGGGACTGGTATGCAGTAATCAAGACCAAGGCCCGAAGTCAGATCACTGACAATGTCTCCGAGGAGGTCGATGACGCTTATCATCTTGCACCACACGAGCTCAACGATGCCAATTTGTTGTTCAACATTGATCCAGTCATAATGGATGAGACACTCGCCACTACGGGGGGTGAACACATTGACAAAGACCTTGTCTCTCGATCAAAACGGTCTAGGGCTGATTTGGATACTGATGAACTTGTTCAAACAGATAACTACAGTGACACTGAAACTGAGGGGGAATTTGAAACTGAAACAGACACAGAGTATGTAGTTGTTAAACATATATACATAGGTTTATATATATCCTGAGACTAACCTTTCTTTTCATGATTTTATCCACAGATGACGGGACGTCGACTGCCCTTCAGTAGGGGTGGTGGGTCCAGGACCCCGACATCCCGGCAGAGGACTCCCACCCCAGGACAGGAGACCACTCCATCACCACTACAGCAAAGCACTCCATCACCACCACCACAGCAGACCACTCCACCACCACCACCACAGCAGACCACCCCATCACCCCGACTGACCACCCCAGAGCAGAGTCCTGGAGTTGGTGGCTTGGAGGACCATGGCCATCAGGCCACCCCACCTCCGGCATCCCCTCTGCCCATGTTGGTACCCGTGCCGGCCGGAGACGAGTAAGTGACTAAACCTCAAATACTTTTATGTTATTTGTATGATACTTTATATTAAACTTTAGTGGAAAGACTTGTTGGTTTATTGGATGTTACTTTAATTAGTACTTGTATAGATTGAATTGTACTGGGCACTCTTTTGTTTGTAACAGGGTAACTATTGTGATTGGAAATGTTACATTTACAGGGGAGACTCTGCCGAAATTTTGGGAGTCTCCCTAGATTGTGTGTTGTTTTACTCCTAACATAATTGTTGTCATTACAGCTTTGTTGATAGTAGTCGCACTACCAAAGCGATTACTAAGGTTTTGAAGGCCCAGTGGGATGGTCCATATATATCTTGGACAGATGCTGGGAAGGTTGTGTAAGATAGGTGGTTTGACACCTTCTCGGTAAGTTCCTAGCTCATTTGTTGTGACTTGATTTGTAAAATAGACCTCTTATTAATTTTGATTTCTCATTTCATTTTACAGCGTGATTACCAGTGGGCGGAGGGTATGATTGATGAGATTAGGAAGGTCTTTGCCACAAAGACCTCCAAAATCATCAAGAGTACCCTTTGGAAGGTGAGGGACAAGGGTGAGCGCCCTCGTTGGATCCCGGAGGACCATTGGGACGGGATGGTCCAGAAGTGGGGCGGGGTCCCGTTCCAGCAGGCGAGTGCTCGGAACAGGGCCAACAGAGCCGCCGATGCTGCAGCCTCGGTTTACACTAGGGGTAGCATTTCAACCCTCGAGCACAAGAAAAGATTTGTAAGTATATTTATGTTAAACATTTCTATTATGATTCGTCTTACATGTTTACAAATAATAATCTCAATGTTTTTTGTCCACCACAGGAGCTGAGGGAGCACCGGGAGCCTTCTTTGTTTGAGGTCATGCAAATGACCAAGAAGAACAAAGCCGGCGCATGGGTAAACCAGAAGACTACGGATCTAGCGGTATTTACTTTTAACTGACACATGCTTATAATTTACAAATCAGCTTACTAATCCTATCATTGTTTTTGAATTTACAGGAGGCGTATCAGGCCAGGAGGCCCGAGAAGGAGGCGGACCTGGTGGCTTCCACTCCTGAAGGGGAGGTTCCTCCCACCCTATCTTGTTCTGACGACAACGCCATCTATATGGAGGCTGTTGGCGGTGTGAACAAGAAAGGGAGGGTATTTGGATTGGGTGGCGTCGGCACGCAGCTGGCGAAAAAGGGGAAGACCCCTTCCTCTTCGTCTTCCTCTGGTCTTTCGACTGAGGTCGTTCAGGTAATTCAAAACCTGAACGATGAGCTACAGGAGGAGCGACGTCAGAGGCAGTTGTTGTTGGAGCGGGCCGAGGCGGACCGACAGAAAGCCGAGGCGGACTGACAGCGGACCGAGGAGCAGCACGCCGAGACTCGTCGGCAACTTGCTCAGCAGCAGGAGCTACTGATGCAGTTGATGGCGAGGCTACCTCCCCCCACTTCCCAGGCGCCCCCACCACCACCCCAGGATCCCCCACCACCATGATTGTATTTTTATTATTTATACACATTGTATATTTGATTTTTAGTTTTTATGTTATATTTCATTCAGTATTTATTTTGTCATTCTTTATTTATTATGTCAATATTTATTGGTAATTACATTCAAATCAAAAAGCCTTATTGTACCTATCATTAATAATTCAACCTATTTGATAAATAAATTTAATCTATTATTTTGTTTTTAATAATAATTTAATATTTTAAAAAAATTATTTAAATTTAATTATAAAATTTTATCAGCCAATACAAAATACAAAATATTTAACAAAACCTATATAAATATTTAATCCAATTTTGTAAAAAAGAAATTTCCAATTAGCGACGGCAACAGATGGTCGCTGTATTGTTAAAAACAGCGACGGACTACAGTCGTCGCTGTATTGTAACCATCAGCGACGGAATATCGTGGTCGCTGTATGGCTTCCCACAGCGACGGATCACGTGGTCGCTACATGAGTACCCATAGCGACGGCGTAGCTTAGTCGCTGGAAGGCCACAGCTGGCGACGGACTCGTCGGTCGCTATACGTTTAACATTAGCGACGGCGTATTGAGGTCGCTGTATGGCAACACTTAGCGACGGCTGGAGTTATTGGGGCAGAGACGATTTTAGCGACGGCCTTACGCCGTCAATGTCATAGCGACGATTTGTATGTAGTCGCTGATGTGTTTTCGACGAGGGTTTTAGCGACGTCCTCTGTCCCGTCTGAGATGTCGTCGCTAATGGTTTTAGCGACAGTCATGGCATGGAGTAGCGACCAATTCCTTCCGTCGCTAACAGGTGTTTTTTTAGTGGTGTAGTGCTACGATTCACTGTGTGGTTACTCAGGGTATCATCCCTTATAGTGCTACGATTCACTACGTGGTTACCCGGATGCCCCTCATTATAGTGCTATGATTCACTGAGTTGGTTATCCTTGGCACTATGATTTGCCATTGTTTAAGCCGAATCTACATAACATGTTTTATGCATTAAAATAAATATTTTAAAAGTCCATGGCATCTATTCTTGCATATGCCTATATATATAAAAATGTAAACTCTACAAGTTGCTATTATAGCGAAAGAGAATTGGAGTAATATTTAAAGGTGTATGCTTTGATCCTTAGAAGTCTTAGTACTTGTGTCATTTAAGGATGGTTGCTTTTGTTCATGAGTAACTATTATGTCTCTTGTGTTGGTGACGTAAATTGATATAATTGTCAAAGGAATTAATCCTTAGTTGTTAATGAGAGTAATGAAATGATTTTCTTTGCTATTAAATTGTTACTTATTGTTTGATTGGTACTCAGCCCTTTAACTTGTGGATTTTCAATGAATATTCAGGGGGATGAGTCTGCTTGGTGATCCGGATATGGAAATACATTGTACAGCCATAAAGGATGCAAATGTGTTTATATACATACATATATAGTTGTGTATAGCGTAGCCTTTGATATTTTGATGACTTGGTGTTGGCGTATATCTTTTGATTTCATGAATTAAGCCATATGGTATTTAGTTGAAATCTAAATTTGTATGCATTTTGATGAATATGGTGACTAGGTTTGATACTATGATATGTGATTTGATAAATTCTTGGTACTAAGTCAGTTATGTTATTGTAGTATTGATGTCATGGGCAGGGTTGAATATGTCATGGTTGGATTCATGTGGAATATGAATGAACTAGGTGATATTATGTGATGTTGTGTAATCATGTGTTACTTTAAAGGAAAATCATGTGTTAAAATGAGTGAACGTGGGAATTAAATTCTCCAAATGGTTTCCATGAGTCAAAATTTGTATATTAAACTTGTGTAGAGGCCTAGATTAGGAATTGGAATGCATTTGATCCCTTTTGTATCTTGAGTTGGGCATGAAATGGCCAAAACACATTCTATTGTGTAACTTAGTCATACGATAGAATTTTGGCAAACAAACTTCGCTAACAGATTCGAAATAGGCAAACATGGTGTGTATGAAATTTGGGGTCATTTGGACTTGAAACGAATGAAATAGGTGTCCTACAAACAAGTGAATTTTTATGTAGGGACCAAATTACAAAAATCAAAAATTTGTACCTGTCATGGGCGTACCTACGTTGGTCTAGGCGTGCCTATGCCCAAACTCTGTGTCATCCACCCATGTGTGGGCATTTCAATGCCCAATGTGGCGTCCCTACGCTGGTGGGTCTAGTCCCGTTTCCTACTTGACACTTAATATGGTCCTCCTTGTTCCCTGCTTGCGTGTCTAAATACCACTAGCATGCGCTCACACTAGGTTTGGCTTGTTGATGGTTCCCTCACTCAAGCCTCTAGACGTTTCCACGTCAACCCCAAAGTTGAATATTGACAAGTCTTAGGGAAATTAATTTAGATAATGGATTTTGGGCAATATGTTTAATCCCATAGCCTTCCTTTTTACTCAGAGTCTTCTAAAATTTTTGGCACCCGATCTTGAGCCCAAGTACAGAGTGTTGGTATGATATGCGAGCGATCAAGAGTCGATCTACATTTTTTAGTGAAACTATGTCAATTTAAGTCTTATTACTACTACTACCATCCTTATTCTCATTATTCATCATAATTTCACACTTCTCAATATCATGTATCTTCTTAAAAAATATTAATTGTTTCCTTATAAGGCTACATCATACACATAGGATTTTGGATACAGAGTCAGCTGAAGCCCATATTTTTTCACAGAAACACATGGCAAGACCTATCTTTACAGGTTCAGGGCCTTGGAGACTTGCCTCAAAAATTAGGGTGTTACAATGGACATGACTCAAAATCTTTGTCCCAAAGCATCAAGGTATTTGAAAATGGTCTAATAACAAATCGTTTCACTTAACTCATTCTGAAGACAATGTGGGACTAAACTCACACTTGCGTCTCCTATAATTCCCCTTCAAGTGTAAGTTCAAACAAAATTTCTACGAATAGCATACTTCTATATAAGTTTTAAAAAATAACTGAAGCATGTATTTATTTATTTTGTTCAACTTCGTCTACCTCACAAATTTCTAAAACAAGGTCCTAAAACATTTGCTAAATATTCATTATATTGACTCTGATACTCATTGTTCAAAACCTCACACATTTGATATTCTAGTCTATCATAAAATTGATAGCAATCCTTAAAAATTTAGAGGCATCCAATAAAGAAGATCCAACCAACTAGATTTGGACCAATTACACTTATGTACTAGCAAAAAAATATATAATAAACTATGTGTGATCAACCTTTTAATTTTAATGTTCAAAACATGACCCTATATAGTCATAATATAGAAACTTATTATTCAATTATTATGATTTATAAATATAAGGTCATTAATATAATTATCCAAGTTCATCATACATGGCCCATTGTAAAGTTTTGAACAGATTACTATGTAATCAATAACTCTCCATTCACAAAGTTCAAAATATAGCCAAAACAATCTAAAGTCTAAAAACTAATATTGGAATAAAGTTTCATGTTACAAAAAATACCTCAAATACAATTAGTCTTTACAAAATTGGTTTCATCTAAATTTTAACAAAAATGGGCATAACACATAAGGTAAACAATAAAGAAAAATTGATATTCAAGTGCAACAATAATATGCTCATCATAAAATTTCCTATCCATTATTATCCCACCTAAGGGTCCCAAATCATAATAGTAAGAAATATATACACAAGCGAATACAATATACAAAACTTCATGCTACGAAAATCCTAACAACAATAAGGTATATATTTGTACAAAATTAATTAACATAAGCAAAACATAGATACATTGTGTTTTACAAATCATATTAATAACAACATATGGATATAGTGTAATTATCATTAACATAATATAATTTTATAATTATAAAATATATACAAATCTTGTATAAATGGTTCAATGATAGGTGATAACATTATATAAACATGTATTTAGAGTTAATATAAACATATATATATATATATATTATGCATATGAAATTAAGAAGTATATCACAACTATATTGAATTACAATCATAATTCAATCAATTGGAATTAGTTGACTAACACATTTTATATAACTAATCTCATGGTAAGTGAGCTGACAAATATACAAAATAACAACAATCATGTTTATAATAAAATAGTTATAACAAGCATGCAACAAAGTCAAGTATACAATAGTCATGTTAATAACAATAAATTAATAACAAGCATGAACCAATTAAATCAACATAATAATATATTAAATTTATAAAAATTTGCCTATAATTACACCCAAGTTGGTGAGCTCACAATTATAACAAATTATAAATTCCTTACCAAATAAATTATATATAATAAATATATATTGTATGAAAAAGCATATTCAAACCAGAATATGTTATATTTAATTTCACAATACCTAAATAAATAATTCCAAAACATAGAGAATTATTACATCAAACAAATGACTTAACTCATCATAACTCATTCATATCAAAAGTCCAACCACATAAAATCATATAAATAAATAAATAACATAATTATTTATATTATAATTGATAATATGATATTATTTTATTAATTTAATAATTGTCATGTTCTATCCTAAATACAATATTAGTTATCTAATCAAATAAAAATTTTGATCGTTGCTTACTGAACATTAAATTTTCAAAACAGATTTTTCACACTCCATTATCCTAATCTATTTACCTCATTAATGTTATGAACAATCCATAAGGCTTTATCAAATTTACTTGCAGTAAGGTGTACCTATAGATATATGTTGATAAAAATTTCCAAGGCAAAGCTTCAAACCACCTAAGAGGTAAAATTTTCCACATGGAGACAGAACCTGAGCGTTCCAACGCCCAGGTGTAGCGTTTCAACGCCAAACGTTCCAAGGACAGGGGAAAATGCATGACACTGGAAAAAGGCATGAGCGTATAGACGCCTAACTTTTAACATATATATACATGGGTAACTAGCTGATTCATGATATCAAACCAAAGAGTAAGAGGAAGCACATAGGACAAAGGTTCATAAGATTTTGGGCAGTGCATGGGCGTATAAATGCCCATGCTAGTGTGTAGGCACGTGAGCACCAAAGGGAGAAATAGAGGATCAGCGTTTATACGCTCGGTCTAGCGTGGCAACACATTGGTGTAAAATGATGCATACAAGGCTCAGTTACCTGAGAAAATGCATGGGCGTAAGGACGCCCATATTGGTGTGCAAACGCGCACACGAGGAAGGCAGGGCCATAGCACGACATATCCTACAAGCATGGAGTTAAATTAGGTGTAGGAATGGTAAGCATAGGCCTGGTTACGTGTGATGTAAAAGGGAGACACAAGATTGAGTAGCACCCTAGTGTGGCCACGCTAGGGGATGGCATTCTCACGTGCAAGCAGAGGAAAAAAGGGGTACAGAGCCTGAGCATCCTAACGCCCAAGCCAGTGTTCACACGCTCGCGATAGATGCTAAAGTTTTATTTTTTACAATTTAGTCCCTACACTAAAATGGCTTACTTCTAGGGGTCATAAATTCCTCTTTTTTTTTTTGATCGACACCAAATTTTATAGGCCATATGTTTTCGATATTTTAGATCCGTTGGCTAAATTGGTTTGCCAAAATTCGACCATATAAGAAAGATATGTAATAAAGTGCATTATGATTTCTATATGCGCAACTTAAAGTTCTAACTTGATAGTATGCATAGTAATCTAATATGTGAACTTGGATGCAAACTCAAAATACTTATTCTAAAGCGTAGAAACCATTTAGGGAGTTAGATTCCCTCAATTACCCATTATGGCCTACCCAGTTCTTTTAAAGTGTCTTATGGCTACATAAATTCATGCTCTCAACAATACAATTGCAATGTCAACATATAATCCAAAATACAAACAATCAGAACCTGCCTATGTGATTAAAGTCACTCCAAGATATCTACTACATGATTCAGTTTCATAGTCCATTGTTTCACAATGCACTAAACACAAAGATTAATATACCACTCACACAATGGCATGATCAATTCTAGCATTTGGTCCCACACAATGTCTATGATTCAAAAACAATATCTACTACCTATTATATATATATATATACCATCATTAAATAAACGGCTCGATGCCGATCATATTCAAACTTCATACCTTGTGACAATTCAATCATATTACTACAAGTTCAACTTCTTCAGGCATATAAAGATTTTAATTTCCTTTGATAATCATATAATCCTTTTTCCAAACATCTAAAAGATATATTTATATACCATCATCAAGAATTATACATCATGATGCCAAACCAGCCCACATTCAACAAAACACAATTCAAGATCATGGACTATGAAACAAAAGGTATATGCTAACACCATAGCCATCAAAATAGTTAAACTCTACTATGTACTACTACTCATATACATATGTGTATACATCCACAAATATGTCCATTATGGCCATATCATGCAATTCCTACCTCTGGATCAATCACCCTCATAAGTATTCACTGAAATCATCCACAAGTTACATGAGTGAGTACTAGTTAAATAACATTTAGCAACAAAATACAAGATGGTTATTTTATCAAGCACAACAACATAATAACCACAGAAATCAACTTAGTCATCTCTGATAATACAAGCATTACAGCCTCTAAAATCACATTATACATCTCTAAAATCTTCCAAACATTCATCACTAAACACAATTGCCAACACTCAGCATATGCGCATCATGAATGCCATGTTATTTAAATATTTTCTTTTTATTATACACAAAAATCAATGAAATATGAATATGATATAACAATACCAAGCAAGTGGCAAGATGACCCAGTCAATGAATCGTAGCATTATAATTGAAGGGCATCTGGGTAACCCCTTAGTGAATCATAGCACTATTAGCGGTGGTATTTGAAGACTACTGGTGAATCGTAGCACCGCGAGCGGTAGCCTCAATGAAAACAAGCCGTAGACCGCATATATAGTGAATCATAGCACTATAATATAGCAATCTCTTCAACAAATCATAGTGCTAGAAATGCATATGATGTCATGTAATGTAGTCAATGCAAATGATGCGAATCGTCGCACATGGGGAAAACTGACATCATAGCCTATACTTCTTCTAAACCATTTCATATTCTTATCTCAATTTAACAAGCGTCATTGATCCCTATTTTCCCATAGGCCTCATAGCATATCATCAATCATAATTCACAATACAATTAAACCTCTCAAAAACAGTCATCACCTTACCTTCCACCTAAATCATAATTTAACATCATAATCATCTCAATCATATACGGTCATATATTCATTCATCATCAAAACAGAAATCGAAACATCGTTGGCATACATAAACAAAAGCAAGGTCATTACCATTTACAAAACTAATAAATACCTTCCATTTACAAAATAATAAAAGATTTAGTTTAATTTGTAACTATCTTCCTAATTTAGACCATTTACATAAGAGTATCCTTCATAACTCACAAATTATAGAACAATTTTACAATCTCAAAATTAGGTCCCAAATTATCATTCAACTAGTAAACTCCCATGTACGATGAACGTACCTTATGACAATCCCGTCGTATAGTTCAAGTCTTCGACCACTGAAACGCTAGTTTCCTTAACTCCTAAAATTAGTAAAAATTATAATTCATCGTTTTAGCAACTTGACATGCATTAGACATCAATTTCAAGGGTTAATTTAAGACCCCGACTTAGTTTTGAAAGAAACTGACTACCAGAATGCGGTTGCACTTTCTAACACCCCTCTGATAGATTTTTGATGCTTCAAACGTCAATCGGTAGCTTCCAAAACAACTTACACACGACTGCCCAACAACAATTACGAAAATTTTTAGCAATTGCATAAGGTGGGTACAACCAAGAAGCTGAAATTTAGGATGATTGAAGACCCACTACCTTTAAACTCCTCAAATAAAAAATCTAAGCTTCTAGGGCGGGTACCAATGGCTGCCACAGTCCATGTTAACGGAGAGGAAAGGAAAAATTAATTTTTAATCTCATGCATAAAGAGACCGTGAGGGGAAAAGAATGAGCTATGTTTAGATTTTACCTTGAGAGAAACTTTAAAGTGGAAGATCCAAGGTGAGGATGGCACACGGTGATGGTAGTGATGAACAGAATGAAGGAGAAATGGTGATGGTAAGGCATGCACGGTGAAGGTGAAGGGGGAATCAAGAAGAAGAGAAAAATTTATTTTCTATTTGCAAGGAAAACACATGCACGGAGGAAGAAAGGGTAAGGGGAAAATGAATTTAGTTTTAAGAAAGTAGAATTATTAGGAATTTAAAATTTAAATGCTGAATTTTAAATAATAATCATTTGTTTTAATAGCCAACCATGAATAAAATGGTGGATACAAAACTTAATCTATGTCCGATTGGTAGAATTTAATGTTCATCTCAAATTATAAAATTTAGGATGTTACAATAATTCTAATCCAAATAATTAAAACTATATCCCACATTTTTAACATAAATTTATTTTAGTTTTCTTAATCATAAGGAAGGAGGCTAGGATAGGATTTCAACGCATTTAACCATTGCTTTTAACGTTGCTCTTTTGGTGGATAAAATATAATAAAATAAAATAAAATAAGAGTATAAAAAGCTACTATTATGTTTAGTATTTAATAATAATAATAATAATAATAATAATAATAATAATAATAATAATAATAATAATAATAATAATATATTTATGTAATTGACTGACCAAACAAATGTTAATTATTAATGGAGTGGGATGATGAATGAATAATCACTAGGATGCACACGATCTAACACTAGTTTCCGTGGAATATGAGAGAAGGTAAATTGAAAAGAAAGATTAATTGAAACTTGAAAAGAAAACGGGGTGTGAGTGTGGAATTAAAATTTTAATTTTATTCCATATTTGAATTTTTTATTTAGTTCCATTTTAAATTATCTAATTGTCATCGTAATTTTTTTATTATCTATTATTATGTTATATTATTATATAAAGTCTTCCACTGAGTATTGCCATGATACATTTTATCTTATTCTAAAATTTGTAAAATTGTTTTGATTTATTACTTATCATTTAATTCATTCAATTGTTGATTTTTTATTTTTAATTAATTTAATTACCATATATTTTAAATTTTTTGAAAAATAGACAATAAATTTTAACATGAGAAAAATACTTTTTATCTTAAATAAAAAGCCCTTGCGATGCATAAGAAGTTGAGTAGGGATAAGGTACAATAACATTATACAATCAGTCTAACTAAGCATAACTAGTTAGTTGGATAAAGCATCCTTGTTATTGTTCATTTGATGGTTATATTAAATGAAAAATAAATCAAATACAAAAATGTAATATGTTTATTAGCAAAAATTTGAGCTAAAATTTATTGCAAAATTAAGGAGATAAATCTTATACTATCAGATAATGAAATCTGTTCTTTTTTCTTCTGCGTTAGTGTTATATAATAATTTGTAAAAATAATTTATAATTTTCGTAAGTTATTTTTAATTATTTTAATAAGTTATTTCATGTAACTTATTAAAGTTAGTTTTAACTTATTCTAATAAATTTTATAATTAAATTTATAATATAAACTCTTATTTAAGATAACTTACTAATAAGTTTTTAAGTTACGTATCTAAACACACTTTAAAAATAATTTGTAAAGTTACGTGTATTAATTTTCTATAAAAATAGATAATTTTACCATAATAAGTTGTATTAAATGTCATTAGAATTAGGATTGTATTTAGTATCATGTAAATGTCTATATTAATTAATAAAAGATAAGTAAATAAATAAATTTTTTTATTGAAAATGTCATCTCACCACCTTACGTCACTATTTTCACATGGTATGGGTAATGTAGGAGACATCTCTATTTTTTATCGGGAGAATCCTTAGAATTACTACTGCTTTGATTTAATCCTAAATAATCGAAATTTTTTCTTTTTTTCTAAAAGAATTGAAACTAATGAATTTATGTTTTATTTGATTATTATTTACTAATAAAAGGTTACAAATATTTCTTTCTCCTTAGAAAGAGAATGAATGTTCATTTGATCTTATCCTTGTGGAGTGAAAAAGAGACTGAAGTGGATCCATAAATGACTTGTTTTTGGTAAGATATAGACATTACTATATCTAAATATGCATGGTACACATCTTTACGAATAAACATTTTTTTGAACTTTCAAATTCAAAATGTGTGTTCCTGCACGAATCTCAACCATCATTTGTTCTGATTTTACATATTGATCATTTTGGACTAATAGGAAACCTTGGTGGAATATACACATTATGTTTAATATCGTTACTTTCTATAGTTACACACGAGTCTATATAACATAAAAAAAATGATGTCCATGACCTGTACACATAGGATGAACCAAATCCTCAATGAATTTTATTTTTCCATTAGAAGGCGCTCACACATGTTCTTCAGTACCCCAATGAATACTCCACCCGTATGAAAAGTTCTTAATGTTAGTTGAGTTCCTAGTTACGAGTCGCACATACATCTTGGTATACGTACCCCGTCACTGAAGACATCCGGAAGAGCAGAGGATTTTGTGACATTTTGGATTGGTTGTCTTAGGTTAAAAAAAAATTCAGTTACTAATAATTTTCGATTAAGTGTGTCTATTTTCTGTTTAAATTCTAAGTTATTATTATTAGTAAAAAAAACACCATGTTCCTTATGGTAACTAGGTTCATGAAATATGGTCAACAAACAGTTAAAGCTGCAAGGTATATTGGTCAAAGTTTCATAATTACCTTATCTCACTTGTCATGGATAGATCACCTAGGTTCGGGTCCACAAGTAGTGTCAATTTTCTTATGAAGCTCATTTTTGCTACGATCCTGATAGTTTTCCTTAATCAAGCCACCGCCTATATAATTAAATTTATTATTTTAATAAAGTGTGATAAGTTTATTTGATATAATAAATTTCAAATAATCAATAACCTTTTTATTATTAAAAAATAACCTTTTCTGATAAATAATCATGATAATTTATTTATTTAAATTCAAATTTTCAATAAAACTAATAAAAGATTACTTAATCTTGAAAATCGTACAATACACGGATAGAAAATCTATTTTTACTAATATGTGGATAACCTTTTGAAAATAATATTTTAAGGTAATTAAATGACATTGGTATTTTTTGTTTCTACGTCAATGACATTGATATTTTACTAAACGAAAGCAATGCAAAATTCTCTATACAATTTTGACTGGTAAATGTAAACTTGTAGACTTAAGAAACAAAACATAGTACTATAATGAACAAAAAATCAAATTAAGTACTGAACATTCATATGACGTGTTATGCAAAAATAGCTCAGAGGAACTAATAAACAAAAAATAAAAACGGCAGAGAGGAGAGGAATGGCTACGGTACGGAAGATGAAAATGAAAGGAAATAGGGATTGTAACGGAAGCCAACAAAATATGGAAAACTTGATATATATATATATATATATTTATATATATATATATATGTGGGGACATGTGAACTTCCCTGGCTGGCATTTCGGGGGCTTGCAACTACCAGTCCATTTCACCAACTTTGAGGTGAAGAGGCAAAAAAAACATAAACCAAAACGAAAACATATGTAGTTAATTAATTGGATTTAGTGTTTAGATTCAGATTTAGATTTATATTTATATTTGAATATTAGATATTAGATTTGAGGGGGTGTTCTTGTTTCGTGATTTTGTGTTCGTATTTAGGTGGAACAAAGAAAAAGAAAAGAAGAGAATAGGATTATAGAATCATATTCATATGCTTATGCTCTATTGCTCTAGTTCCAAACATATACCATTGACCCATTTCAACATTTACATACACCCTTCTCTTTCTCTCTCTTCAGGGAAAAGATCTTTTACAGTTCTTCACATCTACATGAGGTGAGGTTATGAATTTAAAGATTTTTCTTTTTCTTTTTCAATGTTTTCAATTTGTTATGTGATTTTGATTCTGTTGGGATTATGTTAAATGGTTTTGTCCAATTAAGAATTCTTCTTCTTTATTCTCTTGGAGCGGTTTCAGGTTGAATTTGTTTCTTTAAGAACAAATACGGTAGCAATGGCAAGAGTGGAGAGGTTTTTGTTGGCCCTGCAGAATCAGGGTGCAGGAGGAGAATCCTTGTTGGGGTCTATCAAAATTGCTGTGTTGCCTATTGTTAAAGTGTTCACCATGTGTGCCTTGGGGCTTCTTATGGCTTCCAAGTATGTTAACATCTTGCCTGCTTCTGGAAGGAAGCTCTTGAATGGGGTATGTATGTTTATGTATGTATGTATGTATATGACATGTGCTCTCAAATTCCATTGCTGAACTTCTCACTCAATTTCACTTATTGGTTGTTGTAGCTGGTGTTTACACTATTGTTACCTTGTTTGATTTTCTCTCAATTGGGCCAAGCTGTTACCTTGGAGAAGATGATTGATTGGTAAGTGGTGATAACTACAGGGCTTAATTCTCTCCCTTCTTCTAATTTCCCCTTTATTATTTCAAATTCGCACACATACACATGCGAGCGCGCACATGCACCAGTTCATTGATACCTGGTGCTACAAGAGCCCACACTGTACGCGGGACCAGAGAAGGGCCCGGGTGGGTCTAATGTGGGCAGCCTAATCTTCCATTTGCAAGAGGGTGTATCGAACCTTTAACCTCCAAGTCACATAGCAACAACTCCAATCGTTGCACCAAGGTTCCCCTTCACACCAGTTCATTGATCTTTCACTATTTTCAGGTGGTTTATTCCCATGAATGTTGTTCTGGGTTCCATATCAGGCTCACTCATTGGTCTTCTTGTTGCAACCATTGTCCGCCCACCCTACCCTTTCTTCAAGTTTACAATTGTACAAATTGGAATTGGTAAAGATCAACCCTGTTTTTGTTTCCTTGAATTTGGAAATCTATCTTGATACTTGGACTTGGACTGAGACACCTTCAACTCAAGAGAAGGAATTGTTGAATTTGTGTGTTGGGTTTCCTTCTTTTGAACCATTTCATTGCATATTGTTATACAGGGAATATTGGGAATGTTCCACTTGTTCTGATTGCTGCTTTATGTCGAGACCAATCCAATCCCTTTGGAGACTCGGAAAAATGTAGCACAGACGGAACTGCTTATATATCATTTGGACAGTGGGTAGGTTCTTTCTACCTTGCTTATTGCTGCATCTTGTCCTAGTTGTTGAGATCTTGTTCCTTCTCTTATAATTCATTCACTTGATTTGCGATTCTCAATATGCAGGCTCTTTTATTCAGGGTCTTTATTATAATATAGACTAGTTCATGTGTTTAATATTGCTCTAGATGTCATACATCTGTAAAACAAAGTCCTAGTACTAATCATGGATTATTGATTCTCATTTGTTAGGTTGGTGCCATCATCTTATATACATATGTGTTTAATATGTTGGCTCCTCCTCCAGAAGGCACCTTTGACATTGATAATGAAAGTGTTCCCTTAAAGAACAGTCCTACGAGTAATATTTCACCTGAACAAGCTCCTTTGATTGCTAGGGAGGAGGGGGTCACTTCAACAGTTCCAAATACTTCAAAGAAGTGGAAGGTAAAGTTCACTTGAAGCATTGATGCTTGTTTCCTTTTTTTTACATCTTTGACAACTTAAAAAGATGAAAATTGAAAATTGGACAGTGTCCTCTTTTGTTTGTTCTTTTCTTGGGCGTGTTTTTCTTTTTTTTTTTTTTGGGGGGGGGGGGGGGGGGTAGTAGTTTCGGTATTCCCAATGTGGCAACAATATACTTACTGGAAACAGCATTTCCCCTCCCCCTTCCTTAGGCGCTCCTGTTGAGTAGATGACACTTGACTCTTGTGCCATCCAATGACAAAAATCTGTACTATTCTGTAGTGTGTCCATCTTCAGGGCTGTTTTGTGTAAAAATTAAAAGCATATACAGCTTCATGTTGTTTTCATATTTATGTTCTCTAGTTTAACTGGACACATTTTTATTTGAACCTTCTTTCTTATAAACTCCCTGATTGGCCTCTAAATTGTTGTGAGGGTTTAATTTATATATTTATGCACTCAAATTCCTAGTGAATGCCTGTGTTATTTATCTCCTTTGTTTCTTATTCTTCCCTGAAGACAAAGTTAACACATTTTTGTTGGTGCAGATTAAAGATGTATTGATATTCCTGTATGACAAGTTGAAGCTTAAGCAAATTCTTCAACCCCCCATCATTGCATCAGTAAGCTTCTCCTTCTTGAACTTATAATGATTATTTAATCTCATTTTATATACCGGGTTCTCCTTACTCCCTCTCCACTTGGAGTGTGTGTGAGGTTGGAGGTTATACCCTACTTGTTCAAAAAGTAATAGGGTTATCCAATTTATGTTGTGTTCCTGCAATGTCTGGTAGATCAACTAGAGAAACACATTTGTCCAAAGCATTGAGGAGGGTGGTTTTAAACCTTCCTTTTACTCTGACACTTTATCTTTTATATAGTTAAAAATCAAGTGGAAATGCATGTATAGGTTTACCTAGTACCCATTTCATAGTAATCTAATACACAGAGAAAAGACCTTTCTTGCACACTTGTTGAAACAGAAGTGATGTTTTTGAACTAGTTTACTGATATGTTGGTAAAAAGATCAGTACACTGTTGATATATTAACGAATTGATTCTGAGGTATTGCATATGTTTTGCAGATCCTTGCCATGGTTCTTGGGGCAGTTCCATTTCTTAAGAAGCTGATCTTTACTACTGATGCTCCTCTATTCTTCTTCACTGACAGCTGCATGATTCTTGGGTATATGCCATTTAATTTTTAATGAAGTGGACAATTTTATGAACATATACATAGCATGCTATGAAATTTAATTTGTTTCCTCTTATAACTATTAATCAGTTGATTAAACAATATACCAACTTTAGCAGATAAGAATTTCTTTTCTTGGCCATGGATAATATTGTTGTAGCATAATCATGCTCTTTCTGGTGTTTTGTGACACACTGATGTTTGATGATGTAAGTCCTTGGTAAAAGTTTTGATGGTATTGCCAGTTGAACCATTTCCTACGTGAAATTGGAGCAACAACATAGTAAAACATTTACAATCAGAAATAACAAAGAGTAGACTCGTAGTGACTCAGTTTCACCCAACTATTCTCTTTTTACCTAGTAACATGAAATTACATAGACTTTATGCCTATTGGGGTCGATGTTTTGTTCGGTAATGCATTGCAAGGCAAGAGGATATCTGTCCTCTTCCCTTTTCTCTTCCTCTTTTCTCTCTGATAAATGTTTGTTTTAAAAAATTTATTTTCATGAAAAAATTTCATTCTTGGCTCTAAGGCAATCCATAAACAATTAAATTACAAAAATATGCGTTATGGAACTAAGTCATTATATTCTTTTGTGATCAGGGAGGCCATGATTCCTTGCATCCTGTTGGCATTGGGAGGCAACCTTATCGATGGTAAATTATGTCATGGTGTTCTTGTTCTATTCAATTTATGTCATTCAACATGTTTCTTTGTGTCAAAGGATACCAAAGCATTTACATGAATCATGGTTAACAATGTCTTGATTGCAGGACCTGGAAGTTCAAAGCTTGGTTTTCGCACAACCGCTGCTATTATTTTTGCGCGGTTACTTTTAGTGCCTCCTGTTGGACTTGGGATTGTCACTTTGGCTGACAAGCTTGGTTTTCTTCCTCCTGATGATAAGATGTTTCGATTTGTCTTACTCCTTCAGCATTCTATGCCAACATCTGTCCTTGCAGGTATAGCATACACATACTCCTAGTCCTTACTGGTAGAGAGTAGAGGCTTCTATAGACATGTATAGGAGGAGTTAGAATGAACTCTGTTATGCCTCGCACAGTCGCACATCACTAGCAGAACACAGATTTCTTTTGGGCAAGCAAAGTGGGTGGAATGCTTTTCCCTTTGAATCTCAAGTTGATCTAAGGATTATTAGTTTAGAGATTGTTATATGCTAGATAATAAATAAAATATTAAAAACTATTTAGTTTGAGAAAATATTTTTTTATTTTCATTTTTGTATTACAAAATTGTCTGTTTTTTATAACTTAAATGTTTGTTAAGAAAACAGTGTAAACAAACAAATAATAAACATTTAATGTGTTTTATACAAATTTTTGAAAACAAATAATAATATGGCGGTTTTACAATTGAAATAGAACATGTTTTCTTAATTGAAATAACCCTTTAAGTTGGACTTTTTATAGACAGGTTTCTCTGATGTTTTTTACACAAATGTTTTACTTGCTCACAGGTGCTGTTGCTAATTTAAGAGGGTGTGGAAAGAATGCAGCTGCCGTTCTGTTCTGGGTCCATATCTTTGCTATATTCTCAATGGCTGGATGGATTATTCTATATCTGAACATACTCTTCTGAGACTGTAGAGAGCTAGAGCTATCATGGTTTTGTAATTCAATTCAATTAATTTTGTCCATTTAAAGTTAGATCAGTAGAGAAACATCAATATTTTATATAACGCACCCTTTACATGATGATCACTATCACGGTGCTATTCAATGATTGATATGACCTAGTATAGAAAAGTAGGAAAACACCACCAGTCCATTCATCAAAGCATAATTGTTTATTTGAATACGTTGGTCCATTTTCTATTGTTACAAATTGGTTTAGTGAACTCATAATCATTAATAATAGAATATTTTCTCTGCATTATTAGGATGGACAAAAGGGAATCATCAATAATTAAACACACATGTCAGGTCTGAATGGATCCACATCGCTGTCACTCAATTTGATACCCAATATTTTAAACAAACAAAAAGATAACCTTTGCAGTTACATCACAAGATAATAAAAAATTTGTCCTGACTTTTACAATTTATTATATTAATTTATTTTAAATACACTGACAGTGTAAAGTTGTTTAATAAAAAATATTTTAGAGTATACAAGTTAAGTTTTTATTATCTTTTGTTTCCGGTGCTCCTTAAAGATTAAGAAATAGGGAGCATGACTTTGCAGTCTGAGTTGCAGTACATCAACCAAAAAAACAGGCTTTACTTTGTACTGTTAGTTTGGATTTGGGGGTTTCATATTCTTCCATTAAAAATATTTCAAAACAATATCAGTGAATACACCCAACCTATCATATAGGAAGAGTAATCGATAAAACTAAAACATTAAGTAAATCCTTTTTAAAGAGCGCAATCAATGACTTTTTTCTTATAAATGAAAGGTCAAGCTCATGTATTTCAGCTTTTAATCTCAAGTGATCCTATATCCTCACTTTTTGATTTTCCGTCTCATCTTAGCTACTTTGTATTTTATCCAATTAATTATTTATTATTTTATATTTACTAATTATTATCATCCTTAGATATTTCATATTATTATAATAAAATTAATTAAGTTTCTATATTATCCATCTTAGTTATTAATATGATTTATTATAAAAAAAATTATTATTCAACCTTTTAACTATTTAAAAATTAAGACGTTACAGATGGTTTATCGATGCTTGTTCAGGTAAGATGACCCTTTCTTATATCCTTGTGTTGAAAATCACCAAAACCATGAGCCAGTGGCTGACCGGAAGTTCAACCTCTTTGTCTATGTGGAAGCGGTGGCAAAGAAAGACATGTGGCTCACTGACTGCAACAACTTCAAAGTATGAACCAAGAACCCACTAAAGCTACACGCATTGGTTGTTTGGTTGGTCAAACAAATTAAGGTTTTATCAACCAAAAAAAAGATTCGTTGGTTCAATGAAATTTTTGATTATCTTGAATGGTGTAAAAAATCAATATTAATCATTAGATTTTTTTCATTTTCACAACTATATTTCCCTAACTAGTTGCCAAATAAGCACACAATGAGGTTTGTAAAGAGAACTCTATGGTTATTGGAAAATGATTTTAGTACGAAAGTAAAATCAGACCGTTCATTGACTCAATCGAGGTACTAGATTAATGGGTCATTAGTCACATTGATGACTCACTTGTTGAACGAGTTTAAATCGATGTATATCAAATACTATAATGTAATAATAAAATATGTAGCAAAATAAAAAAAATGCAAGATGTCTTAATGGTTAAGGTTGATTGATTTGTTAAGCTATAGGTCACAAGTTTGTCATTTGCATTTTTTATTCTTTAGGTCCTTTAAACTGGTGCCTTAAGTGATGAAGCTCAAATCAAAAGACAAGTTAGCTAGTTAATTAGTCTTTACCTTAGTAAGTTAGTCTTAGTTAGTTTCTAACCATTGTTTAATCATAGTTCTAACTAACAAACAGCATGTATTCCCATTATTTAGTCTGTGAATATACAAAAAGCTTTTGCTTGAGCGTTGTTCTCTTTTCTATTTTTATGTCTGTATGTTTCGTGTGATGGTATCAGAACCCTTAAACAAGGGCTCTAACATCTTCATCTCATCATGGTTCATGGAAACAATTCGTATGTTGCCGTTACCGATCTTAACCAAAATCAGTTGAGTCCTTATTACGTGTATCTGAACAAATCTACCTTGAATTATTTGGTGAATAATGTGCTTGATGGATGAAATATCATGTTTGGACAAGAGCAATGAGGTATGCCCTGATATAAAAGAACAAGTGGAAATTTATGGATGGAAGCATTCAAGTTCTAGATTCTTATGATCCAAGCTATGAGGCTTGGGAACAATGCAACAACTTTGTGCATTCATGGATCCTTAGCTCGGTTAATCAATCAATTGGATAGAGTATTATTTTTGTTGAATTTGCATATGAACCATGGAAAAAATTAAAGGAGAGATTCTCCTAAGGTGATATTGTTTGAGTCTTTGAGATTCAACAAGAAATTTTCAGCTTCAAGCAAGGAAGCATGTCTATAACAAACTACTTCATCGAAATGAAGGTTTTATGGAAGGAATTAGAAAATTACTGGCCCCTACCTCTGTGATCTTGCGCCTCAAAATGTAGGTGTGAATTTGTTGAGATACCAAAGAAGTATAGGATACAAGATTATGTGTCATACAATTTTTGATAGGATTGAGTGAGAATTTTGCCATGGTGAGGTCTCAAATCTTGTTGATGGAGCCTTTGCCTAGAATCAACAAGGTGTTTTCTCTTATTCTACAACAAGAGAGATAGAGTGAAATTGTTAACAATGTGGATGAATGTCGCGACCGGTGATCGCGGCGGCGCGGCCAACCCTTCAAAAAGATGAAACAAACAAAAACATGGAGTCGCCACCAACGTTTTTATCCACAGAAAAAACATTGGAAAAAAAAAACTTTAACAAGGCACTGGTTAAAAAGAGTGAGATTTGAATTCGGGAGTCGACTACGAGTAGGGAAGGTGTTAGCACCCTACATCGCCTTTTAAAAATAGTACCAAGATTGAAAATGTGCAACATGAATAGCCTTACAAGGGATGTATTATTTCTTCCTTTTTATTATTGCATTTTTTGTTTATCTAAAAAACAATGAAAGGAGCGGGCTGAACAAACGAATGTCGAAACAAGGTCAACAAGACGTCTTGTAACATCCCTAATATTTAGAAAAGTTTTAATTGGCGAAAAATATTAATAATTGCCCAACCGGATTTATTGAAATTTTGGGAACTATTAGTATTAAAAATGCAATTATAAATAATTAAATGTTGTGGGAATAAATAAATTTATTTGATTAATTAATTATAAAAGATTAAATGATGTATAATTAGGAGAAGGTAAGATTTGAAATTACAATGGGGTAAAAAGGTGAAAGGTGAAAGTAAAAGTTTAATTAAAACTTTTAAAGGAAAAAGTAATTGAAATAGGAAATGACCAAACTGCCCTTGAGTATTAAAATCTTAATTTCCTCTTCTTCTTCCTCACTTCACGCGTGCATTCTTCTTCTTCTTCTCCTTAAGTTGGCCGTGACTTGCATGCCTTGAAGGGAGGTCGATTTCGCGTCGAAACTTCGAGATAACTACGTTTTTGAGATCGTGGCTTCGAGGTAACGAAACAGTCGTCGGAGGATCGAACAGTGACGTGGGTGTTGATTTCGGAAGTAGGACGCTGGATATAGCGTAGAGAGGGCGCTAATTACATCAAGAACGAATCGTCGAAGCTCGGAAGTGAGGTAAGGGGGTGTTCGGGTCGTAATTAATTAGAATAGATAAATGTAAGTAAATAGAGTAAGTGAATTAAATACGGAATTAATGAGAATATATAAATAATGATAATTGTATGTGTATGAATGAAAGTTGTGTATGATTTGTGATGATTATGAGCACAATGTAAATTGAAAGGTGAAGAGTTGATGAGTGTAGTGGCATTGTGATGACGGGCTTGACAAGTAGGTCGCCCAATTGATGAGTATGCGTTTTGTGATGGCCACTTGCATTATGATATATATGAAATATGAATATACATGTATGATTATGTGGTGTAGGACGGCCAACGGTATGTGCAGCCCCTCATTTCTGGCTCCCGTGGTGTTTATGCCCAGTTGAGCTACCCAGTGGTGAAGTAGGACCCAGTGGTTGAGGTGGAGAGTCAAGTAGGACTCAGTGGACCAAGCAGGGTTCACGGGGTGTCAAGTAGGACCCCCAACTGAAGGCCGATCCTTTTAGTATCCGGATACTAGGCGTCAAATTGATATGAGAGTCAGTGGTGTTATTTGATGCATTGTTAGTATTGTATGATGATACGAATGTATTTCATGATAATTGTTGATTGTGATTGGCAAATTGGGGATAAAGGAATTGGAATCGAATTTTGAATGGTAAATGGAGATTGAGGATAAGAGGTAAGATAAATGGTACAAACTAAAAATAGTGAATATGTATCTTGTTATTGAATTACCATTCTATATTAATTATGATACCAAACACTCACCCCTGCTGTTGTTTCCTTAATTTTAGTAACCAGTGACAGGGAAGAGGTTGAAGCCCCGGAGATGCGCCAAGCGAAGAATTGATGCCAAGGAGCTAAGGAGATCATGAAATGAACTAAATGTGTAATGTGTGTTGTGAATTATGTATGTTGTGCTTGGATGTTGTGTATGCATGGTGAGTCAATTTGGAATACTGTTATCGTAGTCATGAATGTGATGAATAGTAAATAGAAAACTGAATGTGGTTGATGTATATTGGCATGGAGCCAATGGTAGTGTACTTGATGCATGAATATAAACAGGTTTGATCTATGATTAGAAATATGAATGATGTGAGATGATAGGTGAATGGCCTAGTGCATTGATGGTTGATGTACATTTAGCAGAATGGAATTAGAAGTGAAGTGCATTGCATGATTGAAATGTAGGTAAGTGGATGAACTAAGTCAGATGAGACATGTGAGTGTTTAAATTTGTGGGTTAGTATGAAAATCCTAAGTCCTTCGCATGTACTGCATAACTCGCTCAAGCGAGATGAATTCTCGCTCAAGTGAGAGGGCTTTGTATCAGTGTTATGCTCTCTGGTCAAATCTCGCTCGAGCGGGTATGATTTAGCTCAAGCGAGATAGGTAAGAATTAGGAGAATGTGGTTCTGGAGGTTTTGCGCTCAAGCGGTTATAACCTCGCCTGAGCGAGGAATAGAGAAAATAGCCACTGTGCTGATCTCGTTCAAGCGAGAGAAATCTCCGCTCAAGCGAGAAGTGTATGAGGTATCAGGGGCAGCTACTGGGTGGTTTTAGCTCGAGCGGATTGAGTTCCGCTCAAGTGAGGACCATAAGATTAGATTCTGGAGTTTATTCGCTCAAGCGAGATGTGCTCGCTCAAGCGAATAAAGAGGAAACTAGCTACTGGAGAAACCTCGTCTAAGCGAGAGTAGTTCGTTAGAGCGAGTCAAGTTAGTGAGGTTACTGGAGTTAATTCGCTCAAGCGAACTAAGGCCTTATGTACATGGATGTATTCGCTCAAGCGTGAGTGTGGCTCACCTAAGCATAGAATATAAACCTCACTCAAGCGAGTTCGCACTTCGCTCAAGCGAAGATTCATGAGCTCGCTTAAGCGAGTTGGGGCCTCGCTTAAGCGAGATGCTCATGATTCCCTTTTTCCTCCTTTTGTCCTATTTAACTAGCTTTCTCCTTTTTCCTTGCTTGTTCAATTTAATTAAGATTGATTACTAATTTAATTATGTTTAGTGAAACATAAACATTATCTTGAATCATGACTTCATTATTATCGTTGATCAAAAAAAAAAATTTTTTTTTGTAAAATTTAATCAAATGAATAAAACTAAATGTAAATCGACCTAGGATGTCATAGGTGGTATCAGAGCGGTTCTTTTTAGAGCCGGGTGAATGGGCAGTGTTAGAAAATTGTTTGAGTCCCATGTCGGACTATTTTTGCATTGTATGGAAATTGTTTGTGTGATAATTGAGTTGTAACAGGTCCACTTGGCATCATTTTCCTTGGCACTCTGGTGGCATTATGTTATATATATGTATGAGGTAAATGCCCTATCCCTGATAGACCATTGGTTATTAATGGTGATGTGTTTGGTTATTGTAGAATTACTTTATGGCTGAAGGAGCTAGTTCAGGAGGAGGAGATGATTTCTTCTCAAAATTTTCCCAACTGTTGAGTAGGACTGAATCTGGTCCCACTCTTGATAAATTCCTGAAGAGGAATCCCCCTGTTTATAGAGGAGGCCATGATTATGATGGGGCTCATGTCTGGATGCGAGAAATTGAGCAAACATTTGAATACTTTGAATGCTCTGAAGAACAGAAAGTCTAATTTGCTACTTATCAATTGAAGGATGAGGCTCGTGTGTGGTGGTCAAGGACTAAGATTCAGATGAATGCTGCGAGTGAACCATTAATGTGGATGAATTTCAAGCGGAGATTTCTTGCTAAATACTTTCCAGATAATTACAAAATCTGCAAGGAGATGGAATTCTTAAAACTTGAGCAAGGCAAAATGTCAGTGGCAGAATACACTCACAGTTTGATGAACTATGTGATTTCTATCATCCTTTTTCTCTTGAAGGAACCGAAAGTATGAATCCGAGCTAAGAATTGAACTCTGAAGTGTCATTATTCCTATAGAGATCTGTGACTATCCTACTCTGGTAAATAAGGCCAGACTTGCTGAGGAAGTGCAGTTACAGAGAGCGTCCCAATCAAGGGACAAAAGACCCTTGAAGGCTAAAGGATTTAGTTTTAAAAAGATGGGTCAGTTTTTCCGTGGAGGCAAGTCTTCTACTACATCTTCTTCTTCGGGCCGTAGTTCTGCAGGCCGTTCTGGTGGTCATTCTGGTAGCCGCGCCTGTTATAATTGTGGCCGGGAGGGCCATATTGCAAAACATTGTCCGGCCAACCAAATTGTTTGCTTCCAATGTAGACAACCGGGGCATCTTAGGCCAGATTGCCCACAGAGGCAGCAACAAGATGATCATAGCAGTCGAGCTAATACTTCTGTGGCCCGTGGTGCTAATTTTCAAAGAGGAGGTAGGAATAGCAGTGGTCGTGGAGGCCAACACCCGAGGAGGACTGATGCCCAATCTAGCGATGCTCAAAATGTTATGACTGGACGAGTGTTCGCTTTTGATGCTTCAGAGGTTGCAAGAACTGATAATTTGGTGCAGGGTAAGTGCATTATTCATGACTGTCTGGTAAATGTAATTTATGATTCGGGTGCAACACATTCTTTTATTTCTGAAAGTTGTGTGAGGCGGTTTGGGTTACCAGTGGTGTTAATGGAGAATGCCCTTAATGTCTCCACCCCTACTGGTTCTACATTCCATGCCACCACCATGTGTGGAGGATTACCAATGCAAATTGAAGACCGTTCCTTTTGGGTAAATTTAATATGTATGCCGTTGAAAGATTTAGATGTTATCCTGGGTCTTGACTGGTTGTCTGCAAACCATGTTATGGTGGATTGTTACCGCAAGACTATAGTATTCTCTCAGGAATTGGACACTAAGAATGTGGTAAGTAATGTCTCCGCAACTTATGCTATTCTATTTACTTCAGAAGGACGGTATAATCTTAATCCCAATGATATTCCCGTAGTGTGTGATTTTCCTGATGTATTTCCGGGAGAAATTCCGGGGTTACCTCCCAATCGGGAGATTGACTTTGCCATTGACTTGATTCCCGGGGCCGAGCCTGTGTCCCGTGCACCTTATAGAATGTCTTCGGTGGAATTGACTGAAGTGAAGGAGCAAGTGAATGAGCTGTTAGAAAAAGGGTTTATCCGACCGAGTGCTTCACCTTGGGGCGCTCCGGTGTTGTTGGTGAAAAAGAAGGATGGCAGCATGCGAATGTGTATCAATTATCGGCAGCTGAATAAGTTGACAGTTAAAAACAAATACCCTTTACCACGAATCGATGATCTGTTGGATCAGTTGAGAGGCGCTGAGGTATTTTCCAAGATTGACTTGAGGTCCGGATATCACCAAATAAGAGTGAAATCGGAAGATATTCCCAAGACGGCGTTCCGGACTCGATATGGACACTTTGAGTATGTTGTAATGCCCTTTGGAGTGACGAATGCTCCTGCTATCTTCATGGACTACATGAATAGGATCTTCCAACCTTACTTGGATCAATTTGTGGTAGTATTCATTGATGATATATTGGTGTATTCAAAGTCCATTGAGGAACATGCACAGCATCTTCGAATTGTTTTGCAGATATTGCGGGAGAAAGGGTTGTATGCCAAGCTGTCTAAATGTGATTTCTGGGAAGGAAGTGTGCAATTCTTGGGCCATGTAATTTCCAGGGATGGAGTATCTGTTGATCCATCCAAAATTGAAGCAGTTATGGGCTGGGAGAGACCTAAATCAGTGACGGAGATTAGGAGTTTCCTGGGATTGGCTGGTTACTATCGCCGCTTCATTGAAGGATTTTCTCGTATTGCTCTTCCTTTAACTCGATTGACAAGAAAGGATAATCCATTTGTATGGTCAGATAAGTGTGAATTGAGTTTTCAAACTCTGAAGCGATGTTTAACTACTGCACCTGTGCTTGCACTACCAGATGTGACAAAAGAATTTGTGGTATATTGTGACGCATCTAAGTTTGGTTTAGGATGTGTATTGATGCAGGACGACAGGGTGATTGCCTATGCTTCAAGGCAATTGAGACCCCACGAACAGAATTACCCTACCCATGATTTAGAGCTGGCAGCAGTGGTATTTGCATTAAAAATCTGGCGTCATTATTTATATGGTTCTCGTTTTGTGGTATTTAGTGACCACAAAAGCTTGAAATACTTGTTCGATCAGAAAGAGTTAAACATGAGACAAAGGAGATGGGTAGAATACCTAAAAGACTATGATTTTGATTTGAAGTACCATCCTGGAAAAGCAAATGTTGTGGCGGATGCTTTAAGTAGAAAAGTATTACATACAGCCTTCTTGATGGGCAAAGAGCAAGAATTGTTAGAAGACTTTCGCGATATGAACCTTGGGGTTGCTGTGCAAGCTCCGAATCAAATGATAATTGGGATGCTGAAGATCTCTAATGAATTCTTAGAATCTTTAGCTGTAGCTCAGGAGGAAGATGAAGAGTTACTAGAATTGCTCGATACCCAAGCAAGAGGAAAAGATATGGAGCTAATCAAAGGTACTGATGGAATTTGGAGATTCAGAAACCGAGTTGTAGTGCCTATAAAAGGTGACTTTAGGCAGGCCGTGTTAGCTGAAGCCCATAAAAGTTCTTTTAGCATTCATCCTGGTGTTACAAAAATGTACCATGATTTGAAGAGAGAGTTCTGGTGGCCAGGCATGAAACAAGCAATCATAGAGTATATAAGATCTTGTGTGGTATGTCAGAAGTGTAAGGTCGAACACCAGAGACCCCCAGGTCTACTTCAACCTCCGGAGATTCCAATATGGAAATGGGAAGGCATTACTATGGATTTCGTATCCGGGTTACCCCGTACCCGTTCTGGTTGTAATGCAATATGGGTAATTGTGGATAGACTGACAAAGAGTGCTCACTTCTTAGCTATGAATATGAAATGGTCATTGGACCGGTTGGCTAGATTATACATTGCAGAAATTGTAAGATTACATGGTGTACCTGTGAGTATTATTTCAGATCGTGATCCTTGGTTTACTTCCAGATTCTGGGGAAGTTTACAACAGGAATTGGGTACTGAACTGAGGTTGAGTTCTGCTTATCATCCCCAGACTGATGGCCAGTCTGAGCGTACAATCCAGACCTTGGAAGACATGCTTAGAGCTTGTGTATTGGAGCAAGGTGGTTCATGGGAGAGATACCTACTATTAGTGGAATTTGCTTATAATAACAGTTACCATAGTAGCATTGGAATGGCTCCTTATGAAGCTTTATACGGAAGACAGTGTCGTACGCCTTTATGCTAGAATGAAGACAGAGATGCAATCCATTTGGGGCCTGAGTTAATTCAGGAAATGAATGATCAGGTGATAATGATTCGTGAAAAGATGAAAATTGCACAAGACCGTCAGAAGAGTTACCATGATAATCGTCATAGGCCACTTGAGTTTCAGGTGGGAGATTGGGTGTTCCTGAAAGTTTCGCCTACCAAAGGTGTAGGTCGGATGCTAAAGAGCCATAAGCTTAACCCGCGGTACATTGGACCGTATCAGATTCTGGAGAGAATTGGGGATGTTGCTTACCGATTGGATCTTCCCCAATCGTTAACTAATATTCACAATGTATTTCATGTGTCACAACTTCGAGCATGCATTCCTTACGACTCCATGATTGTACCAGAAGATTCTATTGAGCTGAAAGAAGATTTGACTGTAGAGGTGGCACCTATTTGTATCGAAGGATATTAAGCTAAACGATTGAGAAACAAAGAGGTACCATTGGTGAAAGTGAAGTGGCAGAATATAAATGGAGTGACTTATACATGGGAGTTGGAATCAGACATGAGGTGAGTGTACCCCGATCTTTTCAATGAGGTACGTTGATTTCGGGGACGAAATCCCTTTTTAGGGGGGATGGGTGTAACATCCCTAATATTTAGAAAAGTTTTAATTGGCGAAAAATATTAATAATTGCCCAACCGGATTTATTGAAATTTTGGGAACTATTAGTATTAAAAATGCAATTAGAAATAATTAAATGTTGTGGGAATAAATAAATTTATTTGATTAATTAATTATAAAAGATTAAATGATGTATAATTAGGAGAAGGTAAGATTTGAAATTACAATGGGGTAAAAAGGTGAAAGGTGAAAGTAAAAGTTTAATTAAAACTTTTAAAGGAAAAAGTAATTGAAATAGGAAATGACCAAACTGCCCTTGAGTATTAAAATCTTAATTTCCTCTTCTTCTTCCTCACTTCACGCGTGCATTCTTCTTCTTCTTCTCCTTAAGTTGGCCGTGACTTGTATGCCTTGAAGGGAGGTCGATTTCGCATCGAAACTTTGAGATAACTACGTTTTTGAGATCGTGGCTTCGAGGTAACGAAACAGTCGTCGGAGGATCGAACAGTGATGTGGGTGTTGATTTCGGAAGTAGGACGCTGGATATAGCGTAGAGAGGGCGCTAATTACATCAAGAACGAATCGTCGGAGTTCGGAAGTGAGGTAAGGGGGGGTGTTCGGGTCGTAATTAATTAGAATAGGTAAATGTAATTAAATTGAGTAAGTGAATTAAATACGGAATTAATGAGAATATATAAATAATGATAATTGTATGTGTATGAATGAAAGTTGTGTATGATTTGTGATGATTATGAGCACAATGTAAATTGAAAGGTGAAGAGTTGATGAGTATAGTGGCATTGTGATGACGGGCTTGACAAGTAGGTCGCCCAATTGATGAGTATGCGTTTTGTGATGGCCACTTGCATTATGATATATATGAAATATGAATATACATGTGTGATTATGTGGTGTAGGACGGCCGACGGTATGTGCAGCCCCTCGTTTCTGGCTCCCGTGGTGTTTATGCCCAGTTGAGCTACCCAGTGGTCAAGTAGGACCCAGTGGTTGAGGTGGAGAGTCAAGTAGGACTCAGTGGACCAAGCAGGGTTCACGGGGTGTCAAGTAGGACCCCCAACTGAAGGCCGATCCTTTTAGTATCCGGATACTAGGCGTCGAATTGATATGAGAGTCAGTGGTGTTATGTGATGCATTGTTAGTATTGTATGATGATACGAATGTATTTCATGATAATTGTTGATTGTGATTGGCAAATTGGGGATAAAGGAATTGGAATCGAATTTTGAATGGTAAATGGAGATTGAGGACAAGAGGTAAGATAAATGGTACAAACTAAAAATAGTGAATATGTATCTTGTTATTGAATTGCCATTCTATATTAATTATGATACCAAACACTCACCCCTGCTGTTGTTTCCTTAATTTTAGTAACCAGTGACAGGGAAGAGGTTGAAGCCCCGGAGATGCGCCAAGCGGAGAATTGATGCCAAGGAGCTAAGGAGATCATGAAATGAACTAAATGTGTAATGTGTGTTGTGAATTATGTATGTTGTGCTTGGATGTTGTGTATGCATGGTGAGTCAATTTGGAATACTGTTATCGTAGTCATGAATGTGATGAATAGCAAATAGAAAACTGAATGTGGTTGATGTATATTGGCATGGAGCCAATGGTAGTGTACTTGATGCATGAATATAAACAGGTTTGATCTATGATTAGAAATATGAATGATGTGAGATGATAGGTGAATGGCCTAGTGCATTGATGATTGATGTACATTTAGCAGAATGGAATTAGAAGTGAAGTGCATTGCATGATTGAAATGTAGGTAAGTGGATGAACTAAGTCAGATGAGACATGTGAGTGTTTAAATTTGTGGGTTAGTATGAAAATCCTAAGTCCTTCGCATGTACTGCATAACTCGCTCAAGCGAGATGAATTCTCGCTGAAGCGAGAGGGCTTTGTATCAGTGTTATGCTCTCTGGTCAAATCTCGCTCGAGCGGGTATGATTTAGCTCAAGCGAGATAGGTAAGAATTAGGAGAATGTGGTTCTGGAGGTCTTGCGCTCAAGCGGTGATAACCTCGCCTGAGCGAGGAATAGAGGAAATAGCCACTGTGCTGATCTCGTTCAAGTGAGAGAAATCCCCGCTCAAGCGAGAAGTGTATGAGGTATCAGGGGCAGCTACTGGGTGGTTTTAGCTCGAGCGGATTGAGTTCCGCTCAAGCGAGGACCATAAGATTAGATTCTGGAGTTTATTCGCTCAAGCGAGATGTGTTCGCTCAAGCGAATAAAGAGGAAACTAGCTACTGGAGAAACCTCGCCTAAGTGAGAGTAGTTCGTTAGAGCGAGTCAGGTTAGTGAGGTTACTGGAGTTAATTCGCTCAAGCGAGGAAATCTCGCTCAAGCGAACTAAGGCCTGATATACATGGATGTATTCGCTCAAGCGTGAGTGTGGCTCACCCAAGCATAGAATATAAACCTCGCTCAAGCGAGTTCGCACTTCGCTCAAGCGAAGATTCATGAGCTCGCTTAAGCGAGTTGGGGCCTCGCTTAAGCGAGGTGCTCATGATTCCCTTTTTCCTCCTTTTATCCTATTTAACTAGCTTTCTCCTTTTTCCTTGCTTGTTCAATTTAATTAAGATTGATTACTAATTTAATTATGTTTAGTGAAACATAAACATTATCTTGAATCATGACTTCATTATTATCGTTGATCAAAAAAAAATTTTTTTTTTGTAAAATTTAATCAAATGAATAAAACTAAATGTAAATCGACCTAGGATGTCACACGTCTCGTCCAGATTAACCTTGATTTCATTATAAACAGGGAAGGGAGAGGATGTTAACGAGGCGTCGCGTCTAAATTAGTCATCCTTTAATCAAAATACGGGGATAAGAACGAGAAGGGGATAAACGGGACATCTCGTCCTAAGTATCCCGTTCCTTATGAATCATGGTGATGGTCAACCAAAAATGGGGGAAAATCAATAAGACGTCGCGTCTAAATTGACTTCCATGGAAGTGACGAAAACGGAACAACTGTATAAACGTAAAAATAAAAGGAAAGATGGGCCCGATAGGAGTTAAATCCTGCTCCTACGTATTCTCCAATGGTCGAGAAATCAGGGTTACGTAGTTCTTGAAGAAGGGTATGTAAGTGAAGCTAGATATTTAGTGGTGAGTAGACTTTACGAAAAAAAGGGGCACACAAGGCGAAGTTCTCCGCACGTGTATAGGCTTCAAAGATAGTGTAGGCAGAAGTACATCCGCACGACACCGGCTAAGACAAAATTTACAGTGATCAAAATAAAATGTGAGAAATACTTATTTTTTTGTTATTATTACGAATCTAGGTGAGGGAAAATTCAACAACAGAAGCTAAATTAACTGGGAAAGCAGATTCAGCAGAAATTATAAACTTGATGAAAGAAATAGACCAAACAGTATGAAATAAGCTAAAATGATAGAGTGACAGGGCCCGCAAGCGCACGGGTTATGTCGCGTAATATAAAAGATTATCGTTCTCCACAGGGACTGTGTTCAAAGTACCAGCATATTGAAATTTAATTATCCACACAATTAATTTTTAAGATTTTTATAAAATAAAGTACAAATTAAAGTTGCACAGAATATGAATAAAAATAAAATTTACTTAACACTAAAAAAAATTCAGAATTAAGAGTATCTTGGGATTTCAGGGGATTAAGACTCTATTTTATGTTTAATGAATTTTAACTTTTCATAAATAAGAATCGAATTAAGTTTTCCAAGGCGAATTTTCCAAAAGCTAATTAATATGTTCCTTTCGGAATCCTATTAATGTACCTAACCTATGGAAAGCGCTGCTTAATCCTCAGAAAGGCCCATTATCGTTTTATGAAAATCCCTTTTATTTCCTCAAAAGAATTTTGATTACTTTCACGGTTTTACCGAGGTCACAAAAAGCATTTCAAAAATCTTAGGTTTAGTTCAAAGCTTTCCGGTAAAAATAAATCTCTCGATTCTATTTATTACCTAAACTTACTAATATACCCGTAAGTATACAGTTTTATCATTTAGGTTCTTGTTGGGAATTACTAAAAGCATTAAGCATAATTGAACTAAATGGAAAACAGAAATTTATTTAATTCCAAGTCAAAATAACATTAAAATAAAATATTATCATACCCCCTTCATCCCAAGATAATTAATTTAGCTACTCATGAAATAATTTAAATTCATGTAAATAATGAAAAAATAAAACATACAAGACATGGTAAAAATAAAGACTTACGGGTTTCTCCAAAAGCTCAGAATAATTTACCACTGTAATTCCTTGTTGCAATAATTTCTCCACCAATTACAAATTTAAATTCTCACTTTTACAGCCCTCACACTCTTACAAAATAAAAGAAAGAAAAGAAAATAAAAAGAAAGAGAAGAAAAACGGACAGAGAAAGAAAAAATAGAAAAGAATAGAACTAAAGAGAAAAAGAAAGTAACGAAGAAGTGAAGTTTGAGTGATTTTAGACTGGGAAGAAGTTGTTTTTTTTTGCTGATGGGTTGCTGCTGCTTTTATAGGCAAATGGATGAATGAATCCAGCTAAGGAAACGCGTTAAAATTTGCAAGTGGGAGAAACTTTCGGTGCATGTGACTTCCAACTGTCCCAAATTGCATTATTTTAATATTTCTAATAATTCGATGCTTGGATTTATTCAGCTGGGCAAATTCTGACTGGAATTCCACAAGACCGAGTGAAAGCTTGCTGTTTGGTATTAGTTGCTGGGCGTTGTTGGTTTGTATGTGGCAGGTATGGTGATATGAGGGATAGTGGAGTTGCTGGACGGTGTGGTGGATGGAGCCGGTGTTGCTGGGCGGTGTTGTGTTGAGTGAGTTACTGGGCGGTGTTCAATTGATCTGGTGTTGGGCCTGTGAAGAGAGTCTGGGCGGTGTTGTGGTTTGAGAGTCTGGGCGGAGTTGAGAGGGTTACTGGGCGGTGTGTTGAGGTGAGGACGGTTGGGCGGTATGTTGAGGTGAGGACGGTTGGGCGGAGTTGAGGTGAGGACGGTTGGGCGGAGTTAAGGTGAGGACGGTTGTGGATGGAAAGGAAGAGTCTGCGCGGAGTTGTGGATTAGGAGCCTGGGCGGTGTTGGTTGGATTACTGGGCGGTGTCATGGATTAGGAGCTTGGGCGGTGTTGGTTTGAGAGAAGTCTGGGCGGTATGGATGGAAAGGAAAGGTGAAGTGGGACGGTGTGTGGTATAGATTAGAAGGGGACAGCGGATAGAAGAGAGGAATGTGGGTCGGATTTCTGGATTGAGGACGGTGTAGAGAGTGATCCGATGTTTGGAGTTTGTGGAGTGTAGGTCGGTTTTGAAAGGAGAAGGGACGGTGTTGTGGCTTGAAGGAAAGTAGAAGGAGGCGGAGTTTGATGGAGGTAGTGATCCGGTGTTGCATGAAGAATTGGGTCGGTGTTTGGTTGAGTGTTTGTTGAAGGAGACCGTCTCGCTCAAGCGGAGAAATGTTCGCTCAAGCGAGAGGTCTTGTTTCACTCGGTGTTTGAGAGTTGGACGGGCAAAGTGACTTACTCGGAATTGATTGAATCCATTCACTCGGCTTAAATTCATGAAGTTCATTCGGCACTGATTGAAGACTCACTCGGAATCAGAATTTATTCAATCGGTTCTCAATCATTTTCACTCGGCTGTAATCTGAACCACTCGGTTAAAACTCTGCTCGGATTTTGCATTGGAATTCTTCAGTCGGCCTTCATGCTTTTTACTCAGAATGGCCTTCAGTCGTCAATCAATTCACTCGGAATGGCCTTCTCTTTTACTCAAGAACTTGCACTTGAAGAGTTGGAATTTGACTGATTGAATTTCTTCTTATGTCCGAGCTTTGCTTTGCTCGGAAATGCATTTTTCTGACCCAACTCACTCGGAATTCCTTTCCTTGGAGACTTCTCACTCGGGTTCAGTGTGAAACTTGAGAGTCTGCCCGAGTATGATTCATTTCTGGTCAGATTTTTCCTTGTTTTTGACCCTTTATTACCTTAATTCCTGCAAAATAACCTACCCAAGTAGAAAATAGTGGAAAGAAAGCAAAAATCACAATAAATAAAGGAAATACAGTGCATAATGACTAAAATCCTAAGTAATTTAGACCTAATTTATTGTATTATAAAGCACTTATCAAAATACCCCAAACCAAAACATTGCTTGTCCTCAAGCAATCACCATATTCACAAGATAAAATACAGAAAACACTAAACTTAATAAACTAAGGAATTCAAAACAGAGAAACAGATTTATTCAAATGCCAGTTTTATTTTTCTTATGTGAATTAATTTTCAATGTCAAGACTTGAGATACTCTTCTCACAATTTTCACTCAAGTGTTTAAAGGTTTGTGTATCTCTCAAATCATCATAGTCAAAAAATATTACCATAAGCTTGTTAATAAACCAGAAACTCCACAGTTTAGATAGAAAATATGTCAAAGTCTAAAGGTCTTTCAAAGGTTGTAACGTGGCCTTGGGTTGTATTGGTAGGAATTTCAAGAAAAATAGAATACAAAAGGGCTTTAACAGTCATGAATGATTCAAATTATCATCATAAATTTAACAGAGCAAATTTTTGAATTTTTATGGACTTTTTGGAATTCATTCAATATCATCCTTTTGATTTTCTTTTCTTTTTCTTGCGTTTCTTTGCATCTAATATCATATTTTTCTTAAGTCCCTTTTTTTTTTATTTCTTTGCTCCACTAAATTTCCAACTTTTTCACCATTAAGAGAATATCATTCAATGAAAGGTTTCAAGGAAAAATTTTCGCTTTTAGGCTCAAAAGGGGCAACTAGGGGTCAAATTATACAAAATTCTGAGGCTTAAGAATAAGACCTAATTGTGCCTTTATCATCCTAAGACATATAATCAAAAACCATTTTGAATCGGTTGAAAAACAAGTTCTAGAATATTAATGACTATGAGATTCACTCAATCAAGAAAATATGGGTTTTGAAAATTTGTTTGATAAATTACCCATTTTGGCTCAAGTCTCACCATGGAAAGTCCTTTCAAAGAAAATTTTAATCACATAAGGTTCATTTAAGCATTTATTTGGCATTTAAACAATCAAATTTTTAAACTTTTACTCAAAATTTTGGGATCCTTAGATACTTGAGCCTTGTGTTCAAAGTAAATTTATCATGCAATCATGGTAAATTACAAGATTACAAACAAATCAAAGAAAACACACATGCATAATAAAATGACAATCACACAACGTAAACAAAACAGTTAAGTTTTCTTACCTACCACCCCAAACCAGAATTTGACATTGTCCTCAATGTTAAAATGGATGATAAAAGGATAAGAAAACTTACCTGTAATAACCCCAAACCAGCATCTGACATAGTTGGTTTTTTTTTTTTTAAGAATAAAAGCTTAAAATAAAACAACAACTTTTTATAGGGTTACCTCCCTATCAGTGCTAAGTTTTAAGTCTTCAGCCAGACTTCTCACCGTTTGGATTTACTCATCAGGAGCATCAAACAAGTCCAAGTCACTTGCTTGTTGTATTGGTTGACCTGTGAAGTAATGCTTTACTCTCTGTCCATTTACTCTAAATGTACCAGATTTCTCGATCCATAGTTCGACAGCTCCAAAGGGAAAGACTTTTGTCACCTTGAATGGTCCCGACCATCGGGATCTCAGTTTACCTGGAAAAAGCTTCAGTCTGGAATTAAACAGTAAAACCATATCACCTGGATTAAATGTTCTCCGTTGGATGTGACGATCATGCCATTGTTTGGTTTTTTCTTTATAAATTCTGGCATTTTCGTATGCATCTAGACGGAGTTCTTCAAGTTCATTTAATTCCAACAACCTACGTTCACCTGTAGCCTTATGATCAAAGTTAAGAGTTTTAACAGCCCAAAAAGATTTATATTCTAGCTCAACAGGTAAATGACAGGGTTTCCCATATACTAGCTTAAAAGGTGTAGTTCCAATGGGAGTTTTGTATGCGGTTCGATACGCCCATAAGGAATCATCTAACTTAATAGACCAATCCTTACGTGATGTATTCACCACTTTTTGAAGAATATTTTTAATTTCCCGATTGGATACCTCAACTTGTCCACTAGTTTGTGGGTGATAAGGTGTAGCAACCTTATGCTTAACTCCATATTTCTTTAGAAGGGTCTGAAAAGTTTTTTCAATAAAATGAGACCCTCCATCACTTATAACACATTTTGGGACCCCAAACCTTGGAAATATTATTTTCTTGAAAAGTTTAATAACAGTCTTAGCATCAGAATGAGGTGAAGCAATGGCTTCCACCCATTTTGACACATAGTCAACTGCCACTAATATGAACTGATTTCCAAAAGAAGAGGGAAAGGGACCCATAAAATCAACACCCCATACATCAAACAATTCAACTTCTAAAATTGTATTCAATGGCATTTCTTGTCTCTTACCAATGTTACCTGTTCTCTGGCAAGCATCACAAGTTAGAACATACTTACGGACATCCTTAAAAATATTTGGCCAATAGAACCCAGCTTGCAATACTTTAGCAGCTGTCTTGGAGGTGCTCATGTGCCCTCCACAGGAAAGAGAATGGCAATGATCCAAGATAGCATGGACATCATCTTGTGAAACACATCTCCGAATCATACCATCTGCACATTGCTTGAAAAGGAGTGGTTCATCCCAATAATAATGCTTGACATCTGCATAAACCTTTGCTGAAAGCTAAGATCAGGAGGTAAGATACCACATGCAAGAAAATTTACAAAATCAGCATACCAAGGAACACGTTGGATACTAAGATTCAAGAGTTGTTCATCTGGAAAAGATTCATTGATGGGAATATTATCTGTTTTTTCTTTTTCAGATGTCAACCTAGATAGGTGGTCAGCGACCAAGTTCTCGGTACCCTTCTTGTCCTTAATTTCCAAGTCAAATTCTTGCAATATTAGAATCCACCTAATTAATCTAGGCTTTGCTTCCTTTTTATTCAATAGATACTTAATGGCAGAGTGGTCAGTGTAAACAGTAACATGTGATCCTACCAAATAAGACCTAAATTTATCAAAAGCAAAGACAATAGCTAACAGTTCTTTTTCAGTTGTGGCATAATTTACCTGAGCATCATCTAGCGTCCGGCTGGCATAATGAATTACATGGAGCTTTTTATCCTTTCTTTGCCCCAACATAGCTCCTACTGCGTAATCACTCGCATCGCACATCAGCTCAAATGGGAGTTTCCAATCTGGTGGTTGTACGATGGGGGCAGAGATTAGAGCTTGCTTAATCCTGCAAAAAGCTTCCATACAAGATGAATCAAAATTGAAAGGCACATCCTTACCCAGAAGAGTTGTAAGAGGCTTTGTGATCTTGGAGAAATCTTTAATGAACCTACGGTAAAACCCTGCATGTCCAAGAAAACTCCGAATACCTTTCACATTTGTGGGTGGAGGCAATTTTTCAATCACTTCCACTTTAGCCTTATCAACTTCTATACCTCTCTCAGACACCAGGTGTCCAAGAACTATGCCTTCTCTTACCATGAAATGACATTTTTCCCAATTTAGAACCAAATTGGTTTCTTCACAACGCTGCAAGACTTGGCACAAATTTGTTAAACAATTATCAAAATCCAAACCATGCACTGAAAAATCATCCATAAAGACTTCCATCACATTTTCAATAAGATCAGAAAAAATTGCTTGCATACACCTTTGAAAAGTTGCAGGTGCATTACATAAACCAAAAGGCATACGTCTATAAGCATAAGTCCCATAAGGGCAAGTGAAGGTAGTCTTTTCTTGATCATATGGATGAATGGGAATTTGATGAAAACCTGAATACCCATCCAAATAACAGAAATAAGAGTGTTTCGCAAGTCTTTCAAGCATCTGATCAATAAAAGGGAGGGGAAAATGATCTTTTTTCGTGGCGCTATTTAACTTCCTATAATCAATGCACATGCGCCAACTAGAGACAATCCTAGTAGGAATCAAGTTATGTTTATCATTTTCAATCACAGTTATTCCCCCCTTTTTAGGCACCACATGGACAGGACTTACCCATTTACTACTATCAACAGGATATATCACTCCAGCATCAAGCAGTTTCAAAATTTCCTTTTTAACCACTTCTTGCATTTTAGGGTTTAATCTCCTAAGTGGTTCTACTGTGGGCCTACTTTCATCTTCTACAGTAATCCTGTGCATACAAAGAGAAGGGCTAATCCCTTTGATATCATCCATTGTATAACCTATTACCTTTCTATACAACCTAAGTTGTTTCAAAAGTTTTTCAGTTTCAGATGGATTCAATTCAGCATTGATAATCACAGGATATGTGGAATTAGGACCAAGAAATTCATACCTTAATGAAGCTGGTAAAGGTTTTAATTCCACATTGGGGCTTACCACTTTGTCACCCATGACCTTAGTATCATGTTCTAGTGGAGCCTCAGAGCAATCAGATGTTTCTGTCGACTCAATCATAAAAATAGTTTCAAGTGGGTCATTAGGAAGGGTTGCTTCCTTTACCACTTGTTCGACAAAATCCACAGTACAGCAAACATCATTATAAGGTTTTTCTAAAACATTTTTCAAGTTGAAATCAACTTTTTGGTCTCCAACAGTTAGAGATAACTTACCATTCTTGACGTCGATCACTGCACCCGCAGTTGCTAAAAATGGTCGTCCTAAAATAATAGGAATCAAAGAATCTTCGTCCATTTCAAGCACAACAAAGTCAGCAGGTATAAAAAATTTTCCTATCTTAATAGGAACATCCTCTAAAATTCCTACAGGATATTTTACAGATCTATCAGCCAATTGTAAAGACATCCTAGTAGGTTTTAGTTCACCCAATCCTAACTTTTCAGCAACAGATAATGGCATTAAACTTACACTCGCTCCTAAATCACACAATGCTTTATCTATATTCATGTCACCAATCATGCAAGGAATAGAAAAACTACCTGGATCTTGGAGCTTGGGTGGAAGTTTCTTTTGAATTAGAGCACTGCACTCTTCAGTAAGTGCAACTGTACCATCTTCCTCCAGTCTTCTTTTATTGGACAGAATGTCCTTCAGGAACTTTGCATATGTAGGCATTTGCTGCAAAGCATCTGTAAAAGGAATATTAATATACAATTTCTTTAAAACATCAAGGAACTTACCAAATTGTTTGTCCAACTTTGCTTTGGCTAAGCGTTGAGGAAATGGAATGGGAGGTTGATATGGCTTAACCTCCTCCTTCTTTTCTTGTGGTTTCTCTTCTTTAATTACTGGATGAGATGAAGATTCATCGACTTTCTTTTCCTCCTTTGCTGTCTTGTCAACTGGTCCATCATATTGAGTACCACTCCTAAGAGTGACAGCCATGGTTTGGTTGGATGGTCCAGCCTCTGGTTTTCCAGGAAATGTTCCCGATGCTCTTTGAGAATAGGAGGCTTGTTGGGCAATTTGATTTTCCAGTATTTTGTTGTGAGTGGCAAGAGAGTCCACTTTTGAAGCCAAGTTTTTTATTACATCAGAGAATTCATTATTTTGTTTAAGTTGAGTAGCTACAAATGTCTCCATCAAGGATTCTAGCTTTGATTTTTGTGGAATATAGGTTCCTTGTTGAGGTTTGTAGTTACTTTGGAATTGAGGTGGCCTATTTTGGAAGCCAGGTGGACCTTGTGGAGGTCTGTAGTTACCTTGATAGTTTCCACCATAATTTCCAATAGCGTCCACCTGATGCATTTCTTGTTCTTGATTAGGGGTCATTGCTAAATGGCAGTTTGTAGCTCCATGTCCTGAAACACCACAAACTTCACAAACAATATTAGTAGCACCTGTTGACCCTATTTTATCAAGTTTTAATGTTAATGCTTCAACTTTGGCAGAAAGTAAGGAAAGAGCATCAACAGAATACTTACCTGGTGTTTTAGCAGGTAATCCTCTCTCAGAGTTCCACTGGTGAGTGTTTTGAGCTATTTCCTCAATCAGGTTCTCAGCTTCATCAACATTTTTACTTATGAAGGCTCCTCCAGCTGCAGCATCTAAAGAGATCTTTTGTGTGGAAGTTAGTCCATTATAGAAAATATGAATTGTCAACCACCTTTCTATCCCATGGTGAGGACATTCTCTTAGCAACTCCCTGTATCTTTCCCAGGCTTCATACAAGGATTCATCATCTTTTTGTGAAAAATTGATGATTTGTTTTCTCAGCACATCAGTCTTGTTCCTTGGGTACCATTTATTGATAAAAGCACTGGACAATTGTTCCCAAGTCGTGATGGATCCTTCAGGAAGAGAGTATAACCATGCTCTTGCTTTATCTCTTAAGGAGAAAGGGAAAAGTCTTAAGCGAATGGCATCATTGGTGGCTCCGTTCATCTTCAGGGTGTCACAGTATTCAAGAAAGATTTGAAGGTGAAGATTTGGATCTTCAGAGGGTAAACCCCCGAATTGGTTCTGTTGAACCATTAAGAGTAGTGAAGGCTTCAATTCAAAATTATTAGCCTCTACTGTGGGTCTAAGGATGCTAGATCCTCTCCCATTAGTGCTTGGAGCGGCAAAATCTCTTAAGGGTCTGTGTTGGTCTGCCATTTGTTTTTCTTTTTGTTCTTTTTGTTGTTTTTGTTGTTTTCTCAAAGCTCTAAGGGTACGTTCTATCTCAGGGTCAAATCCTAAGTTTAGATTGACACTACGGCTTCGTCGCATAAATAGAAAGTAAATGACAAATAAAACAAACAATTACAAAAATAAAACCACAACAGATACACAGAATATAGAACAAAATACAAAATTACAAACAAAATAAAAATAAAAATAACAATAAAAATATTAACAAGTATGATCTAATCGAATTTCAATATTGCCGATATTTGAGGGACAACAGTCCCCGGCAACGGTGCCAAAAACTTGACAGGGCCCGCAAGCGCACGGGTTATGTCGCGTAATATAAAAGATTATCGTTCTCCACAGGGACTGTGTTCAAAGTACCAGCATATTGAAATTTAATTATCCACACAATTAATTTTTAAGATTTTTATAAAATAAAGTACAAATTAAAGTTGCACAGAATATGAATAAAAATAAAATTTACTTAACACTAATAAAATTCAGAGTTGAGAGTATCTTGGGATTTCAGGGGATTAAGACTCTATTTTATGTTTAATGAATTTTAAATTTTCATAAATAAGAATCGCATTAAGTTTTCCAAGGCGAATTTTCCAAAAGTTAATTAATATGTTCCTTTCGGAATCCTATTAATGTACCTAACCTATGGAAAACGCTGCTTAATCCTCAGAAAGGCCCATTATCGTTTTATGAAAATCCCTTTTATTTCCTCAAAAGAATTTTGATTACTTTCACGGTTTTACCGAGGTCACAAAAAGCATTTCAAAAATCTTAGGTTTAGTTCAAAGCTTTCCGGTAAAAATAAATCTCTCGATTCTATTTATTACCTAAACTTACTAATATACCTGTAAGTATACAGTTTTATCATTTAGGTTCTTGTTGGGAATTACTAAAAGCATTAAGCATAATTGAACTAAATGGAAAACAGAAATTTATCTAATTCCAAGTCAAAATAACATTAAAATAAAATATTATCATACCCCCTTTATCCCAAGATAATTAATTTAGCTACTCATGAAATAATTTAAATTCATGTAAATAATGGAAAAATAAAACATACAAGACATGGTAAAAATAAAGACTTACGGGTTTCTCCAAAAGCTCAGAATAATTTACCACTGTAATTCCTTGTTGCAATAATTTCTCCACCAATTACAAATTTAAATTCTCACTTTTACAGCCCTCACACTCTTACAAAATAAAAGAAAGAAAAGAAAATAAAAAGAAAGAGAAGAAAAACGGACAGAGAAAGAAAAAATAGAAAAGAATAGAACTAAAGAGAAAAAGAAAGTAACGAAGAAGTGAAGTTTGAGTGATTTTAGACTGGGAAGAAGTTGTTTTTTTTTGCTGATGGGTTGCTGCTGCTTTTATAGGCAAATGGATGAATGAATCCAGCTAAGGAAACGCGTTAAAATTTGCAAGTGGGAGAAACTTTCGGTGCATGTGACTTCCAACTGTCCCAAATTGCATTATTTTAATATTTCTAATAATTCGATGCTTGGATTTATTCAGCTGGGCAAATTCTGACTGGAATTCCACAAGACCGAGTGAAAGCTTGCTGTTTGGTATTAGTTGCTGGGCGTTGTTGGTTTGTATGTGGCAGGTATGGTGATATGAGGGATAGTGGAGTTGCTGGACGGTGTGGTGGATGGAGCCGGTGTTGCTGGGCGGTGTTGTGTTGAGTGAGTTACTGGGCGGTGTTCAATTGATCTGGTGTTGGGCCTGTGAAGAGAGTCTGGGCGGTGTTGTGGTTTGAGAGTCTGGGCGGAGTTGAGAGGGTTACTGGGCGGTGTGTTGAGGTGAGGACGGTTGGGCGGTATGTTGAGGTGAGGACGGTTGGGCGGAGTTGAGGTGAGGACGGTTGGGCGGAGTTGAGGTGAGGACGGTTGTGGATGGAAAGGAAGAGTCTGCGCGGAGTTGTGGATTAGGAGCCTGGGCGGTGTTGGTTGGATTACTGGGCGGTGTCATGGATTAGGAGCTTGGGCGGTGTTGGTTTGAGAGAAGTCTGGGCGGTATGGATGGAAAGGAAAGGTGAAGTGGGACGGTGTGTGGTATAGATTAGAAGGGGACAGCGGATAGAAGAGAGGAATGTGGGTCGGATTTCTGGATTGAGGACGGTGTAGAGAGTGATCCGATGTTTGGAGTTTGTGGAGTGTAGGTCGGTTTTGAAAGGAGAAGGGACGGTGTTGTGGCTTGAAGGAAAGTAGAAGGAGGCGAAGTTTGATGGAGGTAGTGATCCGGTGTTGCATGAAGAATTGGGTCGGTGTTTGGTTGAGTGTTTGTTGAAGGAGACCGTCTCGCTCAAGCGGAGAAAGGTTCGCTCAAGCGAGAGGTCTTGTTTCACTCGGTGTTTGAGAGTTGGACGGGCAAAGTGACTTACTCGGAATTGATTGAATCCATTCACTCGGCTTAAATTCATGAAGTTCATTCGGCACTGATTGAAGACTCACTCGGAATCAGAATTTATTCAATCGGTTCTCAATCATTTTCACTCGGCTGTAATCTGAACCACTCGGTTAAAACTCTGCTCGGATTTTGCATTGGAATTCTTCAGTCGGCCTTCATGCTTTTTACTCAGAATGGCCTTCAGTCGTCAATCAATTCACTCAGAATGGCCTTCTCTTTTACTCAAGAACTTGCACTTGAAGAGTTGGAATTTGACTGATTGAATTTCTTCTTATGTCCGAGCTTTGCTTTGCTCGGAAATGCATTTTTCTGACCCAACTCACTCGGAATTCCTTTCCTTGGAGACTTCTCACTCGGGTTCAGTGTGAAACTTGAGAGTCTGCCCGAGTGTGATTCATTTCTGGTCAGATTTTTCCTTGTTTTTGACCCTTTATTACCTTAATTCCTGCAAAATAACCTACCCAAGTAGAAAATAGTGGAAAGAAAGCAAAAATCACAATAAATAAAGGAAATACAGTGCATAATGACTAAAATCCTAAGTAATTTAGACCTAATTTATTGTATTATAAAGCACTTATCATAGAGGTGAAGAAAGATCGTAACCGGTGTGGAGCGGACCTGGGAGGAACCGGACATCAGGTTGGAGCCGGCGTGGAATAAGCTCTGATAGACGATCTGCTAGTGCGAGCCGGTGTGGGCTGAATCAGCAGCGCGACTGGTAGAAAACTGGACCGGTGTGGCTATAACCGAAGTACAATATGGAGCTGGAAGGGCTCAGTGGTGAAAATGTATTTTGATGAAGAAACGGTGTAGGATTCAGTGGTGTTGAGCGATATAGGGTTTGGACGGAGTTTAAAGTGACAAGGAGGTTCTGAGGTCCGACAAACAGGGACGGGACTGGTGCTTCCGTTTCAAAGAAAATAAGAGAATGTGGGTTGGGGACAGGTTTGTTGACTTCGGATTCAGGATACCGGAGTAAATTTTACCAGGGGTTCAGGGATTCAAGATGGAGACCCCTGTGCCTCTTCAGTTGAGGCATTTATAGAGGCTTCTGGGTGCTGGCTGAGTGCTTGGACAGCTCAAGCCTCCATTCACCCATGCGCACAGTGGAGCCAACCTGGCCACTAACAGGTTATGGGGAGCAGCGGCTGGTAGGGAATTTTTAATGATTTCCACTTCTGCCCCCTGTCTGCCACTCCCAGGATTCGAGGGTTGGTTCAGATGTACGATTCCAAGTCAGCATAGGTAACCGGACTTACCACTTCGATGTAAGGTCCATCACATCGGATAACAGGGATACCGGTTCAACGAATGATTTTAATGATTAGGCCGGTGTGATCCCTTCAATAGCCTGGACCGGTGTTCTTGTAACACCCTCTGTTACACCTTAATAAATTCTAGAAAAATTCATAATAATTTTTTTTTTACTAAAGATATGATTGTTAAAAAGAAACTATCGGAATAAATTATATATATTATTTCTGAAATACCTCAATATTATTAAAACTTTATAAAGTATTTGTACATTCATCCGAAGAAAATAAACATTAAACATTATAAGAAAGAGAGGAAACTCCATGGCCCAGAAGAAGTTACTTATTAACATTATTTATTCATTGGACCACGGTATTCATACCGAGCTCCCTTTCTAGAACATGCTATAGTTACTGCCGATATTCTTCAATTCTTCCCTCTGAACCATCAATTTAGAATATATGAAACAAAAACATGGAGAAATGAGTGAGAAACAGAATATAATATTTCCGAATAAGACATAAGCAACAAAGGGTTTTCACAAACCAATACATAATATCAATCACAATCACATACACAATCAATTATGAATGCATGAATGTTATGCAATATCTTCATCATAACTTACCTATATATGTGGGCCCTTAAATTTTAATTTGCACTGAGCCAACCAGGAGTTTACACTGTTCCATAAGTCCGGATAATAATAATATGAACAGCTCAACTGGCATGGAAACACTTAGAGACTAGTCAGATTGAGAAAGTTTTTATTGTGAAAGTACCCGACACTAGGGAGCTACCCCAGGTTCCCTGAAGCACCCTTTCACACCCTCTCATCCCAAGGCTCGTAATTAAGCCTCCTCTAATGTATCCTCGGTTTCTATAATCCGTCCCCAGACAATATCATTTCATTTCACTTTAATGATTCATGATGCATGAACTACTCGCATATTGAGTTGGTTAAGGCTTTTAGAAACTCAATTATTAAATACCTTAAAGGTTTACAATATCATTTCAATAAACTGTACATTTTCTCAATTCCCTGAATTTCTATCCCACAGAAATAAATTTGGTACAGTTTTCGAATCTCACTGAAAATTGAGTTTCTAAGCCTTAAATATCTAAAAACTTTCTCATATAAAACTTTACATAATCTTTCTCAAATTAAATCTTAACAAAATCAAATTTAGAAATCTCAATTATTTCCAAATATCTTTAGTTATTAAGTTGGAAAAATAAAATAGTTTTCTTTTGAAAATTTTATTTTATTAAAAGAGAATAATCTTTAAGTTATTAACCAAAAATACTTAAAGTTACAAAATTTTTCTTTATCTCAAGATTTAATTATTTCAATTTGTTATAATTTAATTTTCATAAAATGTTTTCTTTCTAAAATAAATACTATTTTTATTCTAAATATTGAAAATAAAAATAATTTCTAAGAAGAAATAAAAGATAATAAAATTTAAAGAGTAAGGTAAGAAATTCTTACTGAATTTTAGTTTTCCGTCATGCTCGCTATATGCTCAAACTCCACATTACAATATCATCAATCAAAATCAAGCAATACCAATCATAACTAAATATCATCAATCAATCATTCATAATCAAATCAATTAAATATCATTAATACATATCATAATACAAAATTTAATGATTATTAATATAGTCAATTTGAGTCCTTTTGGCCAATTCGTCGCATAGGTATATATAAGTCCATATAATCCAGTCCTTGCATAGGTATAGTTCAGTCCATATGGGTCATAATGGTCCAAATCCTTGCATCATAGTCCAGTCCGTATAGGTCATAATGGTCCAAGTCCTTGCATAGGTATGTTAGAGTTAGTTAAACCGGATATTTAATTTAAAATTTATTAAAAATTTTAAGTTAAAAAGTTAATATTTTAAAATAATAATATTATCAGATTTAAAAGGAGTAGGGGACTCCTCCCATTATTCTTATGTCTTTTCATATTATACTCTTATCTCACTCCCCCTTACCTTGAATTGTTACCCAAAATGGATTTGCTTTGCGCCTCCGATTTCTAGAAATATTAATACCAATCTTATTTCAGTATAAGCATAAGACGAAGATTAAGATTACTACTTAAAACAGAAATGGTAAATTTTGAATAGTGAATAGTGAATAGTAAATCGTGAATAGTAACAGTAAATAGTAAAACATGAATAGTAACAGTAAATAGTAAAAAGTAAAACGTGAATAGTAACGGTAAATAGTAAATCGTGAATAGTAACGGTAAATAGTAACAATAAATAGTAATTTACTATTTGAATAGTAATTTACTGTTGAAATAGTATTTTACTATACAGAATAGTAACTTAAAATAATATTATTTCTAGTATAATAACAGATTTCTAAAAACGATATAAAAATAACCCAAAAAATATAAAAGAGAAGTATTCTTACCTTAGGATTTTGGCAGAACCTTCTCTCCAAAAACTTTTCTTCTCTCTCTCACTTCCACCACTATCTCACTAGCACTACTATATTAAGAAAACTTAATCTGAAATTGTGAATTCTAAAGAAGAAATCCTTCGGTATTTATAGGAAAAAAATTTACTATATATTCCATTATTTTAATATAAAAGTACTATGTATTTTTGAATTTTTTATTCCTGGTTACTGTGCATCTTTTGAAAATTTCATACATGTACAGTGTTTTGCATAGTAATTGTCGGCAAAATTATTAAGTCAAATAGTAACCCTTCACTCGGTATATTTTAAATATTCAAAATGAGTCCTTTTTGAAATTTAGCGATATTATATCAGTCCTCACTAATTTTATAATAAGTAATATAAAGTTGAAATTTTAAAAATCTAAAATTTTCTGTTAATAAAAATTTATTGATACTTTTCTAATTTTTTAACGATTGGAAAAATCAAGATTTTTCTCAAACCGATAATTTTTAGATAAGTCTACTTGAAATGGATTTTAAAAAATTTTCTTATAATTTCAATTCACTTTCTTGTAAATATTTTTAATTTAAGTCACTTATATGAATTTAAAATTATTTAAAAAATATTATTTTATTAAAAAAATTCCAAAATTCCAAAAAATTCCAAAAAATCATAAATAATACGTAGATTAAAAAGTTCTAAAGAACCGTAATTTAATTCCTTCAAAATTTCAATATAAAAATAAAAATAGGGGTGTTACAACTCTACTCCCCTTAGAAAATTTCGTCCTCGAAATTTACATTAATCAGTAAAACAAATGAGGACGAGACTCTTTCATCTTAGTTTCTAGTTCCCATGTAGCATCTTCTCCTCTCGTTTCACTCCAAATGACCTTTACAAGTGGAATTGTCTTGTCTTTTAATTTTTTTATTCTTCTGTCACCTATTCTAACAGGTGGTGCATCATATGTAAGATTATCTTTAACTTGTATGACATCAGGTTCAATAACATGTGTAGGATCAGATATATACTTTCGTAAGTTTGACACATGAAAAACATTATGGATATTAGAAAGAAAAGTTGGTAATGCTATTTGGTAGGCAAGGTGACTAACTTTATGAATTATTTGATATGGACCAATAAATCTAGGAGTTAGTTTTCGAGATTTCATTGCCCGACCGACCCCAGTCATAGGTGTGACTTTCAAGAATACATGATCGCCTTCTTGAAATTCGAGCGGCTTTCTTCTTTTGTCATAGTAACTTTTCTGCTTGCTCTGTGTTGCCTTCATCTTTTCCTGAACTATTTTGATTTTATCCGTGGTTTGTTGTACCAACTCTGGTCCTAACATCAAGTTTTCACCAGTCTCAAACCAACATAGCGGGGTCCTACATTTTCTTCCATATAATGCTTCAAAAGGTGCCATGCCAATGCTAGCATGGAAACTGTTGTTGTAGGTAAACTCCACATATGGTAAGAATTGATTCCAACTTCCTTTATGCTCTAACACACAAGCTCGTAACAAGTCCTCTAGAGATTGGATTGTTCTTTCTGATTGTCCATCCGTCTGAGGATGATATGCTGAACTTAGACGCAGTCTTGTTCCCAAAGCCTTGTGCAAGCTCTTCCAGAATTGTGATGTAAAACGAGGGTCCCGATCAGAAATGATACTTGAAGGAATTCCATGCAATCTCACAATCTCCTCGATGTATAATTTTGCCAGCTTCTCCATAGAGTAACGAATATTGATGGGAATAAAGTGGGCAGACTTTGTTAGTCTATCAACTATTACCTATATTGAATCATGTCCTAATGGAGTTTTGGGTAAAGAAGTCACAAAATCCATGGTAATGCTATCCCATTTCCATTCTGGTATTTCCATTGATTGTAGCATTCCAGGGGGTTTTTGATGTTCCACTTTAACCTTCTGGCAAATTAGACATGCAGCCACGTACTCTGCCACTGCTTTCTTCATTCCAGGCCACCAAAATAACTTCTTCAAATCTTGATACATTTTAGTAGCTCCGAGATGAATGCTCATATAACTTTTATGGCCTTCTTCCAGAATTGCTTTCCTCAACTCCTCTTGATTAGGGATACACACTCGATCCTTATACCTCAGCAATTGGTCACTTCTTACATTGAACTCGACTTCTTTTCCTCGTTTCAAGAGTTCTTTCTTTTCTTGCAGGAATTCATCATCTCTTTGAGCCTCTAAAACTTGCCTCAGGAATTCACTTGTCACTTGCAACGCTCCTAATCTATAGCTGTTAGCATTAACCTTTACTGCTAGGTTAAGATCTCTGAAGTTCTCTATCAATTCCAGCTCTTTAATCATCATTGTGGATGTATGTAGAGACTTTCGACTCAAAGCATCAGCTACTATATTCGCTTTTCCAGGATGGTACTGTAACTCAAAGTCGTAATCCTTTAAGAACTCCATCCATCTCCGTTGCCTCATGTTTAACTCCTTTTGGTCGAATAAATACTTGAGACTCTTATGATCACTAAACACATCGAATGTTGCACCGTATAGATAATGCCTCCAAATCTTTAAGGCAAAAACTACAGCGGCTAACTCTAAGTCATGGGTAGGGTAGTTAATCTCATGTTGCCTTAATTGACGCGACGCATAGGCTACAACCTTCTTGTCTTGCATGAGTACACTTCCTAGTCCTTGTTTAGACGCATCACAGTAAACTTCAAAACTTTGATGTGGATCGGGGAGTACTAACACCGGCGTAGAAGTAAGTCGATTTTTCAGCTCTTGGAAACTATTCTCGCATTGTGTCGTCCAAACAAAAGGTTGTCCTTTTCGTGTTAACTTGGTCAATGGGTCTCCTAGCTTTGAAAATCCTTCAATGAATCTCCTATAGTATCCAGCCAAGCCCAAGAAACTTCTAATCTCAATGATCGTGGTTGGTCTCTCCCATTTTAAAACCGCCTCCACCTTGGAAGGGTCTACAGCTATTCCTCCTTGACTAATTACATGTCCTAAAAAGTTCACCTCTTCCAATCAGAATTCACACTTCGACAGCTTTGCATACAGTTGTTTCTTTTTCAGGATTTCCAACACGACCTTCAAATGTTCAACATGTTCTTCTCTGCTTTTAGAGTACACTAATATATCATCAATGAATACCACTACAAATTTATCTAGATATGGATGAAAAATCCTATTCATGTAATCCATGAATACGGCTGGTGTATTAGTTACACCAAAAGGCATTACTAGATATTCGTAATGGCCATAGCGTGTTCTAAAAGCAGTTTTTGATACATCTTCTTTCTTCACCCTTATTTGATGGTATCCAGACCTCAAATCAATTTTGGAGAACACCGTGGCACCACGCAGCTAATCCATCAAGTCGTCAATCCTTGGCAGAGGGTATCTGTTCTTGATCGTCACCTTGTTCAGTTACCGATAATCTACACACAATCTCATGCTACCATCTTTTTTCTTAACCAACAACACTGGTACACCCCATGGGGATATACTGGGTCGTATAAACTGCTTCTCTATCATCTCTTCAAGTTGTTTCTTTAACTCTGCTAATTCTAGAGGTGACATTCAGTATGGTGCAATTGAAATAGGTCCAACTCCAGGTACTAGATCAATGGAAAATTCTACATCTCTTTCTGGGGGTAAACCAGGGATATCTTCAGGAAAAACGTCAGGAAATTCACACACAACCGGCAGATTTTTGATTTTTGATTCTTGCTCTCCTTTCGTTGAAAGCAATAGCATGAATCCTTGAGCCCCTCCTTTTAAAGAGGCAATCACTTGGTTGGCGGTTAGAAATCTCAAATCCTCAGGATTCAAATTCACTGGTTCTTTAAACATTACGGTTTAATTATGACAATCTATTAGAACATGATTGTCAGACAACCAATCTAGCCCAATAATAACTTCTAAGCTAGAAAGGGGTAAACAGAAAAGATTGGCCTTAAAGTCCCTACCATCTATGACAATAGGGCATTTCCAACAGGCTTTAGAAGTGACAATGGGATTGTTTCCAAGAGTATGTACAGATAAGTTAAATGGTAGTTCTATCACAGGTAATTTTAGTTTTTCTACACAGTCATTGAAAATAAAGGAATATGATGCACCTGAGTCATACATAACAGTTAAAGAAATCTTATTAATGATACACTTACCTTCCACCATGGAATCAGCATGAGATGCTTCTTCTCCAGTGATTGCAAAAACCTTTCCTTTTGCCTTCGGCCTTCCGACTGCACTGTGCACGCCTCCTTGAGTATTTATGTTTGTACTCGCACCTTCAGGGTTTTCTCTCTTCATCTCTGGGCAATCCTTGATGTGATGACCTGGTTTCTTACACTTAAAGCAAACATAAGTGTTTTTAGGACAATCCCTTTTTAAATGGGGTCCTCCATAGATAAAACATTTAAAATTTGGTGTAGATGTTGGCTAATAGCTTCCAGTTGAAGCTTGGGGTCTGTTAGGAACAGATGCTGCTCCAAACCGACGAAATGGTGCTTGGTAAGGCTTATTTCTCCTGAAGTCTCTTCTTTGGTGATGGTGAGGTCCTCTACTTCTCATTTCTCCTGCCTTGTGAATGGGCTCACGACTTTTGGTCATTCTATCCTTATGGTCTTCTTCAAAGATCCTGCAGCGATTTACCAATACAGAAAATTCACAGATTTCCTGCATTCGTATAGCTTCCTTAATTTCTGGCCGCAGTCCATTTACAAACTTTACACACCGATCTCTTTCATTAGTAGCATCATTATAATGAGATAGCTCTTCAAACCTGGATGCGTACTCTCCAACGGTCATATTTCCTTGGGTCAGCGATAGGAATTCGAATTGTCTTTTCTCTTTAACATCAGCTGGAAATTATTTCTGCAGAAACATATCCTTGAAATAATCCCAAGTGATCTCCACATCGTTGACTTTGAATTGTCTACGCATGCTATCCCACCAATGTTCGGCATCCTCAGATAAGGCATAAGTAGCGAAGACTACCTTATCAGCTTCATTACATTGTAATGCTCGAAAGATCTTCTCTATCTCTCGAATCCAGATTTGTGCTCCATCAGGGTTATATCCTCCCTTAAAACGAGGTGGATTGCGCTTTTTGAATAGGTCCAGTCTTCTCAAGGCATCGTTACCTTGACCTTCACGTGCTCCCATTGCATTGATTAAGCGTTCTACAACTCCAGCAAGATCGTTTCCAGCCATTAGTTTCCTGTTTCACAGTAACTGAGATTTGTCACATCAATCACAGTTACTACCAAGTCAGATATTCTATTCTCTATCACCTATACAGAGTTTACAGACAAAGCAAGATAGACCTTTTTCCCAGGCCTATTGGATTAACTGCTCTGATACCACTTTGTAACACCCTCTGTTACACCTTAATAAATTCTAGAAAAATTCGTAATATTTTTTTTTTACTAAAGATATGATTGTTAAAAGGAAACTATCGGAATAAATTATATACATTATTTCTGAAATACCTCAATATTATTAAAACTTTATAAAGTATTTGTACATTCATCCGAAGAAAATAAACAATAAACATTATAAGAAAGAGAGGAAACTCCATGGCCCAGAAGCAGTTACTTATTAACATTATTTATTCATTGGACCACGGTATTCAGACCGAGCTCCCTTTCTAGAACATGCTATAGTTACTGCCGATATTCTTCGATTCTTCCCTCTGAACCATCAATTTAGAATATATGAAATAAAAACATGGAGAAATGAGTGAGAAACAGAATATAATATTTCCGAATAAGACATAAGCAACAAAGGGTTTTCACAAACCAATACATAATATCAATCATAATCACATACACAATCAATTATGAATGCATGAATGTTATGCAATATCTTCATCATAACTTACCTATATATGTGGGCCCTTAAATTTTAATTTGCACTGGGCCAACCAGGAGTTTACACTGTTCCATAAGTCCGGATAATAATAATATGAACAGCTCAACTGGCATGGAAACACTTAGAGACTAGTCAGATTGAGAAAGTTTTTATTGTGAAAGTACCCGACACTAGGGAGCTATCCCAGGTCCCCTGAAGCACCCTTTCACACCCTCTCATCCCAAGGCTCGTAATTAAGCCTCCTCTAATGTATCCTCGGTTTCTATAATCCGTCCCCAGACAATATCATTTCATTTCACTTTAATGATTCATGATGCATGAACTACTCGCATATTGAGTTGGTTAAGGCTTTTAGAAACTCAATTATTAAATACCTTAAAGGTTTACAATATCATTTCAATAAACTGTACATTTTCTCAATTCCCTGAATTTCTATCCCACAGAAATAAATTTGGTACAGTTTTCGAATCTCACTGAAAATTGAGTTTCTAAGCCTTAAATATCTAAAAACTTTCTCATATAAAACTTTACATAATCTTTCTCAAATTAAATCTTAACAAAATCAAATTTAGAAATCTCAATTATTTCCAAATATCTTTAGTTATTAAGTTGGAAAAATAAAATAATTTTCTTTTGAAAATTTTATTTTATTAAAAGAGAATAATCTTTAAGTTATTAACCAAAAATACTTAAAGTTACAAAATTTTTCTTTATCTCAAGATTTAATTATTTCAATTTGTTATAATTTAATTTTCATAAAATGTTTTCTTTCTAAAATAAATACTATTTTTTTATTCTAAATATTGAAAATAAAAATAATTTATAAGAAGAAATAAAAGATAATAAAATTTAAAGAGTAAGGTAAGAAATTCTTACTGAATTTTAGCTTTTCGTCATGCTCGCTATATGCTCAAACTCCACATTACAATATCATCAATCAAAATCAAGCAATACCAATCATAACTAAATATCATCAATCAATCAATCATAATCAAATCAATTAAATATCATTAATACATATCATAATACAAAATTTAATGATTATTAATATAGTCAATTTGAGTCCTTTTGGTCAATTCGTCGCATAGGTATATATAAGTCCATATAATCTAGTCCTTGCATAGGTATAGTTCAGTCCATATGGGTCATAATGGTCCAAGTCCTTGCATAGGTATAGTCCAGTCCATATAGGTCATAATGGTCCAAGTCCTTGCATAGGTATGTTAGAGTTAGTTAAACCGGATATTTAATTTAAAATTTATTAAAAATTTTAAGTTAAAAAGTTAATATTTTAAAATAATAATATTATCAGATTTAAAAGGAGTAGGGGACTCCTCCCATTATTCTTATGTCTTTTCATATTATACTCTTATCTCACTCCCCCTTACCTTGAATTGTTACCCAAAATGGATTGCTTTGCGCCTCCGATTTCTAGAAATATTAATACCAATCTTATTTCAGTATAAGCATAAGACGAAGATTAAGATTACTACTTAAAACAGAAATGATAAATTTTGAATAGTGAATAGTGAATAGTAAATCATGAATAGTAACAGTAAATAGTAAAACATGAATAGTAACAGTAAATAGTAAAAAGTAAAACGTGAATAGTAACGGTAAATAGTAAATCGTGAATAGTAACAGTAAATAGTAACAGTAAATAGTAATTTACTATTTGAATAGTAATTTACTTTTGAAATAGTAATTTACTGTTGAAATAGTATTTTACTATGCAGAATAGTAACTTAAAATAATATTATTTCTAATATAATAACAGATTTCTAAAAACGATATGAAAATAACCCAAAAAATATAAAAGAGAAGTATTCTTACCTTAGGATTTTGACAGAACCTTCTCTCCAAAAACTTTTCTTCTCTCTCTCACTTCCACCACTATCTCACTAGCACTACTATATTAAGAAAACTTAATCTGAAATTGTGAATTCTAAAGAAGAAATCCTTCGGTATTTATAGGAAAAAATTTACTATGCATTCCATTATTTTAATATAAAAGTACTATACATTTTTGAATTTTTTATTCCTGATTACTGTGCATCTTTTGAAAATTTCATACATGCACAGTGTTTTGCATAGTAATTGTCGGCAAAATTATTAAGTCAAATAGTAACCCTTCACTCGGTATATTTTAAATATTCAAAATGAGTCCTTTTTGAAATTTAGCGATATTATATCAGTCCTTACTAATTTTATAATAAGTAATATAAAGTTGAAATTTTAAAAATCTAAAATTTTCTGTTAATAAAAATTTATTGATACTTTTCTAATTTTTTAACGATTGAAAAAATCAAGATTTTTCTCAAACCGATAATTTTTAGATAAGTCTACTTGAAACGGATTTTAGAAAATTTTCTTATAATTTCAATTCACTTTCTTGTAAATATTTTTAATTTAAGTCACTTATATGAATTTAAAATTATTTAAAAAATATTATTTTATTAAAAAAATTCCAAAATTCCAAAAAATTCCAAAAAATCATAAATAATACGTAGATTAAAAAGTTCTAAAGAACCATAATTTAATTCCTTCAAAATGTCAATTTAAAAATAAAAATAGGGGTGTTACAATTCTCTTGCTGGATACCGGCTGATGCAATCTGGCCATCAAACGACGTCCTATTTTAGCAGCTCAGACCGGTGTTCTTTCAGCCTTAGACTAGTGTTCTTTTATGACATCAGACGATGTCACACCTACTACCTCCCACCGGTTGGGATTCATTGCTTGAAAACGATGTCAATTCGATGTAATCACTGGCCGGACCGAAATAGGTGTTCACAGATGCCCCTCTTTACTTCTTTTTCACAAGAGAAACACGAAGTCTTCGTGTTTTTGAAGTGAAAAAAAAGTAAAGACATGAACACCGATGTAGGGGCCAGGTGGGACACCTTAACCGATATGGCATCTGACGGTGTAGGTAGATAACGGGCCGGTGTACCTCAGGATGGTTCACATCTGGAAAGGACCTAAGGGTCCTTACACGTGTTATCACCTGATTCGTCCTTTCAAATTTCAAATTTTCACACCCTCGGACCGGAATGCGAATAGTCGAAGCGAGTGGGCCCTTCTTCATGGGCCTGGGCCAGAATGTGGAACGTTCTGGATCCTTGTCCACTAACTCTATAAAAGCAGGCACGGGGGTCGTTCATTTTCACTTGTTTTCTGATACCAAAGTTCTGCCTCTCTGACGTTCAAAACCTCCGGTGTTCAACATTCTGGCTCGTACTAAAAGAACCGCCCGCATCGTCTCAGCAGGTAGCTCCCCCTTCTTTCTCCATTTTCATTCCTAGATAGGGTATGGGGGACACTGGGTCAAGCAGTGACTCCGTCGAGGTCCTATCGGGGCCTCCTTCAATCACATCCCGATGTTAGTCGGGAGGAGTCATGAGCCGGGGTCAGCGTCGCCACGGTGAAGTAACTTCTGGGGTTTCACACCGGCCCGTGGTTTCAGGACATTGTTTCTCCACCTTGCCTTTGTGGGAAACGAGGGAGTTTGACACATCGTCTGACTCCCACACATCATCCTCTCCTTTCAACTTGGGCACTACTAGTGAGCGGGATAGCAGTGCCGATCTCTATTTAACTGACGATATGGCCTTTTACAGTTGTGTCCCATTCCTCTGCCACACCGTCTTCATGGATGCTTCTGGAAATTCTTCTACCAACGTCCCGGTTGTTGCCACCAACCCGGTCGAAACAAATGTCCTTGCACACTGGATAGATTGGCTTGCTGAGAAGGCCAAGGATCCCTACTTTTGGGTTCATGAAGACCCAAGGAACATCGTCTCCCGGTATGCTGAGGATGCTGCCAATGTAACTATTGAAGACGTCATTGTTCACTCCGACGAGGAGCATGAAAATGACTTCACTGTCTTCTTCCCCCTTACCTCGGATCAGATCTGCCATCAACCGAGGTCAAGGTAATTCTTCATGTACGAGATGCTGTTCTTGAAGATCGGTGTCCGTCTCCCTCTCACGGAGTTCAAAATGGGGGTACTCCGGTTCTTGGATTGCTCCCCCAGCCAGCTTTATCCCAACGGCTGGGGTTTGGTAAGATCCTTGGAAGTACTTGGGGAGTACTTCCACTTCGTCCCTACTGTCGCTCTTTTCTTCACCTACTGCAGGGTGATGCGCTGGGGTAATGCCGGAGGGTGCCTGGGATTCATCAACCTCCGTTGCGACTCCAAGGTGGTGAACTTTGAAAGTTACATCGAGTCGGCCAAGACAGAAGCGGTCAGCTTCAAGCACTCCTATTTCAAGCTCGAGGTCAATGCAGGAAGACCGGTGTTCTGGGAGAATTCTGATTTTTCCAGGAAGTTCTACACCGGCTGGACTCATGAGCTTTTCCTCCTGACCTGCAATGCTTACACCGTCAGCGAGAATGTTCTGTCAACGGAGTCCAAAAGGGTCTTGGACGCTCTGAAAAGCTATTCTGGCTTTGCCAAGATCTCCTGCAAGAACCTTCTTGGGTCGGAGTCGCACCGGGATACTTACCTAGGTAGTTCCCCCTCTTTTTTTTAATAATAATACTGGTGTTGACAACAGTTCCCCTTTTTTCAGGTGAAATGGCTCGGATCGACATCCTCAAGAAACTCAGGGAGGCGGCCGAAGCTAGAAATGCTGCTACAGCCGGTATGGAGAACAGGGTAACCCCCAGGCGCACATCGGCAAAGCTAGTGAGTATCCCGGCTTACAAGGTTGGGAACATGGCCTTGGGTCCGGAGGACAGGGCCCAAGATAAAGGCAGGAAACGCAATAACTCTGGCCAAACCTCCAGGTCCAAGAAACATAAGGCCTAAAGGGTTGAGGTCGAGGTGGAGGCACATCCTGAGGAGGAGGAGGCTGCCAGTTTAAATAACTCTCCGGACCGAACTTAGCCTGTTGAAGAGCCCATCTACTACAACTCCAACATTTCAGGGTTTTTGGATTACGTCGGGGGGACACCGGTGCGGTTTGAAATTACTTTCAAGATGAAGGATGATCTTCCCGCCTCCGAATCCCAGAGTGTTGTCAAGGGGGCTATCTTCAACTTGGTCGAAGCGGCCGGGGTTCTCAGTTCTTTAGGGAAGTCCTACTACTCCAGTCTCGAGGCTAGAGAATGCCTAGATCAGATGAAGAAGGCCGAAGCCCTTAGAGTGGAGGCTCAAACTACTTTGGCCAAGAGCTAGGAGGATTTGGCTAAGAGCCAGGCAGATTTGGCCGAACTCACTATGGCTTACACTTCGGCTGCCAAGAGGGCGGATGAGGCTGAGGCTAAACATAAGGCTTCAGAGGACGCTCTTAAAGCTCTTCAGGCTAAACTGGATGAAGCCTTGGCAGGACGGGCCGAGGTGGATAAGAAGAATGAAGAGCTGGTAGCCAAAGTTGCCGCTGTATAGGAAGCTCAAGCCCAAGAACGGCGTGAAACTAAGGAGCAGATGGCTGAATTCTCGGAATTGGCTGATATTACTTTTAGCTCCGCTGTTCGTCAAGTTGTACATCAGAATTCCGCTGTGCAACTTAACTTGAACGGTATAGGTGTCTTTCATAAGTTTCATGGTGGGCACCTGTATGCCATGGACCGAGGTCAGGCAGTGGAACTTGAGGATGTTCCTTATGAACCTTTGCCTCTCCCTGATGGCCAAAGCATGGAGTTGAGGACGGTGTCAGAAGATTCTGAGAGGATAGCCACTGTCGCCGGGCCAGACTCCCCAAGCATTAGGACTTGAGTTTTTTCCTTTTCTGATAGCCTTGTTCCGGGATAGGCTCCGGAGTCAAACTTTTTGTATGGCCGTTGTGCCCTTTTTCTTTAATGAAGTGCATTTTTCATATTTGCCTTTGTTTTTTAATTTCCAAGAATGCCTAGTATAATTGACCTGTGACTGATGTGTAATGAATTACAACTTGAAACAACATCGTCTAATCTCATCAATCGCACGAATTCTGAATCACCAAAAACTATATCGTCCTTTAATAACTTGGTTTGCTTTTGACCGATGTTGAATTAATAGTGCAATTTAAACCAACATCGTCCTTTAACAGGCTAACTGAATTGAATTCTCAACATCATCCCTTATGACCAAAGTTAAAATCGAACCAAGTGCATCTGATTCTAACCGACGTAGGCTTCAAATTGAGTTGCAACCGGTGTAAGGAGTGTGACATCGTCCCTTATGACCAAAGTTCAAATCAAACCAAGTGCATCTGATTGTAACTGACGTAGGGGTTACGACAACATCCTTGGATGTCGTCCTGCTTCCTTTCGCCCCTAATCTCGGATGCTGAGAAGGTACCAGTTGAAATCCTTCTCAGGTCGGTGTCAACATTGAATCCCTTTTTTTAACGGGATAATGTTCTTTTGGCTGATAGGGAAGAAAGGGTGAGGGTGTTGCCTCTTGGTTGACAGGAAAAGTAAAGATGAGGGTGTTGTCTCTCGGTTGACTGGAAAAGTAAAATTGAGGGTGTTGCCTCTCGGTTGACTGGGAAAGTAAAGGTGAAGGTGTTGCCTCTCGGTTGACAAGAAAAGTAAAGGTGAGGGTGTTGCCTGTCGGTCGACAGGAAAGGTAAAAGTGAGGGTGTTGTCTCTCGGTTGACAGGAAAAGTAAAAGTGAGGGTGTTGCCTCTCGGTTGACAGGGAAAGTAAAGGTGAGGTTGTTGCCTATAACATCCCAAATTTCCAAATAAATTTTTCATAAATATTTCAAATTTTAAAACAGAATTTTCAATTTAACATAATAATACAGTCGGCATTACATAAACCGGCTCATTCAAATTTACAAATATTTTACAAATCGGTATACACAGGAGCCGGCCAAGGCTACTACAAATAACTATGTGCATTATGTACAATACACACAAATACATAATGCTCCGAACGGCTGAGTGATCTCACACGTCGTTGCTGGGTCCTATGTCCACTGTAAAAATGACAACAGTAGAGGGTGAGCATAAACATATCAAATGATAGTTATTGAATAGGATTAAAAGTCCAATTCATAACTATATATTAAACAAACATATCACATAATCTCATAACATCAACCGATCAATTCATCATGTTATTGCTCAATAACATATCAGTATAAACATATACTCAATCAAATGGATCCATTATTAAGTCTTTTAATTTATGTTGTAACACTGGCTCCCCGAGCCATAACTCAGCTCTCAGCTGATCCGGCCGTTTTACTGGTACCAAACCGTTTGCCCTCTCATGTGACACAATCACTCCCAACGACAACGATAGTGTCACGGGCTAAACCCCGAGCCCCGCTCAAGAGGTTTACCTTGAGTCCCACCCAAGGTCTTTTGTGGAATCCTCGAAACCACATCATACTTCATATTTGTTCATCATATAAGCATCCATGCTTTATCAGTATGCATCCCATGCATTCATATATCATGAAAAATTCATGAATAACATTCATATTATCCTCATCATCAATCACTTATTAACAACATATTTCCTACTGCATCTCACGCATAGAAATAAACATAAATTCACACATCACATAACAACATCAATTATATATGAATGGAAATATCACAGATATATCACACATATTATATTCATATTCAGGATTTAATATTATCCCGAATCCGTTCATAAACCATGCATTTAAGATGTAACGCTCCCCCTACCTGGAAATAAGGAGTTCCTCAAGCTATACCCAAACACAGCTCACAAATTCCAATTGGAATTTCAGTTCTGAACAGTCCACAGCTTTCTCTCTTAAAGCTCTTACAAACTTTTCACGTTAAAGAGAAGAATGAAGATTGGTCTCCTCTTTTTATCGATAATTTCCAATAATGATTGGAAAAGAAAAAGATTAAAGGTGATGTTGACACCCACATAATTCCAAGCTAATCTAATAATAGGATTTGACATAATTCGTTCATGAAAAAGACGTGAACGAATAAAGAAGTCTAATGTGCGTATATTAAAATATAAGGATAAAACAAGATAATAAAAGAAAAGAGGATAGGACAATAGAGAGGGTCCACCACTTAGCAAAATCAGGAAAATGAATCTACTAGAATAGTGACGTGGAAAGCCCCAATAATTGAAGTGATTATTAATTCCGACTCAGTCTCGGTATTCTGGGCACATCTTTCTGAGAGGATTCAACATAGCCTTTGTCCATTCGGAATTCCTTCATTTGGAAGAAATTCACTCGAAGTGGTTTCATCCCATGAAACACTCAGCTTTCCTTCCTCGGAAATGTCCCACATGAAAATATATCACTCGGAAATACCTTTAGAAATAACTTATTCGGTTATATGTATTTCTGTCTGAGTCAAAGCCTTCACTTACGTCACTCGGAAGTCTTTCATTCGAAATTATTACTCGGAATCGAGGTTCAGTCCTCTCTCGAAATCTTTCCACTTGAAAGGATCACTCGGGGTCAAAGTCAATCTCTATGACGAACTCGAGCACAAGCTCTCAGCAACTCTTTAAAACACCCGAGCATGAATTAAATGAAGGGTTCACCACTCGGGAACTCACCACTCGGATATTATCTACTCGGTAACTATTCACTTGGAATATACTCATTTGAAGTTGAGGTCTTTCTGTCCAGAAGCACCTTTCTTGGAAAAGACTCACTCGGTATGTCTCAATCGGTGTCATACCACTCGGAAACTAGAAATGTCTTGACGTTGTCCCACTTGGAAACGTCTCACTCGGTGTCATCCCACTCGGAAGTGTCGTACTCGAAGACACCTCACTCGGAAAGTCACACAACTTGGAGATTCTCCACTCGGAAACAGCTTAACTTCCCTACACTCGGAAGTATCTCAACTTTTTCTACACTCGAAAGTATCTTAACTTCTTACTCTCGAAAGTATTTTAACTTCCTACACTCGGAAGTAGTTCTCTCGATCATGTTTCACTCAGAAACGTAGAACTTAGGAGCGTCTTTGCCTAAAATGTGTTCATTCGAAGTCAGAGTCCCCTTTCACTCAGAATTACATCCATTTTTCATTGGAATGTCCTGTCTAATACATAATTCACTCGGAATTTCACTCGAAAATTCTCTACTGATCCTTAATGAATTATTTTCTAACATTCAAAAATTTAGGATGTTACATTGCCTCTCGGTTGACAAGAAAAGTAAAGGTGAGGGTGTTGCCTCTCGGTTGACTGGAAAAGTAAAAGTGAGGGTGTTGCCTCTCGGTTGACAGGAAGAGTAAAGGTGAGGGTGTTGCCTCTCGGTTGACTGGAAAAGTAAAAGTAAGGGTGTTGCGTCTCGGTTGACAGGAAAAGTAAAATAAGGGGGTTAACAAGACGTCTCGTCCAAATTAACCTTGATTTAGAGCCTTGGGGTGATGCCCTAGTTCAAAAGGACTGAAAGAATCTTGGGGGACTGCCCCTTGACTGAAAGAGAAAAGATCTGGGGTGATGCCCCAGTTTCTTGAAATACTGAATAAGTTAGGGGTGCTGCCCCTCGACAGAGAGAGACCTGGGGTGATGCCCCAGTTCAAGTTTATCTGGAAATTTGGGGTACTGCCCCTTGACTGGAAGAGAAATCTGGGGAGATGCCCCAGTTTTTGGAAAGACTAAAAGTTTCAAGGGTATTGCCCCTTGACAGGGAGGAACCTGGGGTGATGCCCCAGTTTTTTGGAAAGATTGAAAGTTTTAGGTGTAACGCCCCGACCGCTTTTCAAGAATGAACGACTCGCCCCACAGACTAACACGAGACCTTTCTAGTGTGCTTTGTCCTCAATCACACACTTCCCGAGAACTTCCCAAGAGGTCACCCATCCCAGAATTACTCCAAGTTAAGCACGCTTAACTTTAGAGTCCTTATATGATAGGCCACCGAAAAGGCTGATGCATTTGTTGGTATAGGAAGTACGAATTCATTTCTTTAAGCTATCCTTGACTGTATAGTCTCATACCTATACAGTCTTTAGATACCTCCCATTCTGGTATGTATTCTGTTCGTTCATGTGTCCCTCCCACTGGAAGCTTGCCAGGAGCCGCTCCTTGTCCGTGCCTATGCACCGGCGATCACTCCTCGCCCTCAACAGTGCCCGGGATGTCACATTCTCCGCTGGAAGCCTGCCAGGAGCCGTTCCTTGTCCGTGCCAATGCACCGGCGATTACTCCCCGCCCTCAACAGCGCTGGGATGTCACATTAGGGGTATTGCCCCTCGACTGAAAGAGAGAAATCTGGGGAGATGTCCAGTTTGAGCTATTTTGAAATTCAGGGTACTGCCCCTTGACTGGAAGAGAAATCTGGGGAGATGCCCTAGTTTTTGGAAATTCGGGGTACTGCCCCTTGACTTGGAAGAAAAATCTGGGGAGATGCCCTAGTTTGAGCTGTTTGGTGAGAAGAGTGTGATGGGTGCTAGTTTGGTAATGGTGAACTCATTGGGGAATGATAGGTTTTCTTAAGTCTGATCAAAGAAATATTCTGGTTGGGGAGAGCTGCGTTCATTTTATGGTTTTCCTCAGGAGGAATCCTCAGTTTGTGTTCCTCTTGGGTACAAATGGTGGGTCTTACAGAGGGAGAGCTTTGGCGAATACCCGCTTCTGGATGATGGATTCTGGTTACCCCTTTAACAAAAAAGTGAGTAGTATAGAAAGACTTACAGGTAAACCCTCTCTGGCGACTGGCTTTTTAAGGTAACTCATGGATGAAATAGAAATACCCTCTGACTTTGATGAGCGTATTTAGCAGAGTTGGTTATGCTAATACCAAGCAAAGTCTGGCACTAGGATGCATTTTGTTCCCCATAACTTTGTGTTTTGTCATTTTCAATTTCAAAAATTTCCTTTAGGCAAAAACTTGTTTATTCATAAAATCTAGTCATGAACACATGTAGGAAGAAGGGAGAATTTTATTTACGAACATCAGGCATGTACAGTGGTGATGAAAGTAATGCAATAGATAACATATAACAAGGTACAAAGAATTGACTGTAAATGGGAAAAGGGAAGCCTTTAGACCCTCCAGCAATTTTCTGAGAGCGATGAGTATCTGGATTTTTCTCACGACTTCATGTCCATCCTCTGATTTTGCTTCTGAGGTCGTAATTTGACGATGACCCCGATGCCCTAATCTGACTTCCTTGTTTATGGCTTGAAAGGTTTATGTTGCAGAGTCAAGTTTGTGATTTTGTCTGAGCCGCCTTCTCGGGTTTTCAGCTCATCTAGTTACTCTAACTTTTGCCTAGGTCGCCTTTTTAGGTTTTCAACCTAGCGAGCCCCCTCTTCTTTTTTCTTTTTTTTATTTTTATTTTATTTTTATTATTTTTTTATGCAAAGTATTTTTTTCACTACGTCGGTGTTGACAGGCATTGGCAGGTCGTCTCCATCCATGTTAGTGAGTATGAGAGCTCCTCCGGAAAAGGCCTTCTTTACAACATATGGTCCTTCATAGTTAGGTGTCCATTTCCCTCGGTCATCTTTCTGAATTGGCAAAACCTTCTTGAGGACCAAATCCCCTTCTTGGAACTGTCGGGGGCGCACTTTCTTTTCATATGCCCGCTTCATGCGCTTTTGATACAACTGTCCCCGACAGAGAGCGGTTAACCTTCTCCCATTAATCAGATTCAGTTGGTCGTATTTGGCCTGGATCCATTCAGCTTCTTCCAGTTTGGCTTCCATGATCACCCTAAGGGATGGGATCTCCACTTCAAATGGCAGTACAACTTCCATTCCGTAGACCAAAGAAAATGGGGTTGCCTTAGTTGAGGTTCGCACTGAGGATCGGTATCCATGTAGTGCGAAAGGAAGCATTTCATTCCAATCTTTGTAGGTCATCACCATCTTTTGCACTATCTTCTTGATATTTTTGTTAGCCGCCTCGACTGCTCCATTCATTTTTGGACGGTACGGAGAGGAGTTATGGTGGGAGATTTTAAAGTTTTCGCACAGCTCCTTCATCATTTTGTTGTTCAAATTTGTACCATTGTCTATGATGATTTGGGTCGGTAGGCCGTACCGGCATATCAGCTCACGCTTGATGAATTTGACCACAACATTCTTCGTCACCTTGGTGTATGAAGCCGCCTCCACCCACTTGGTGAAATAATCAATGGCGACCAGAATAAAAAGATGACCGTTTGAGGCTTTTGGCTCAATGGGCCCAATAACATCCATACCCTACATTGAAAAGGGCCACGGTACTGACAACACATTTAGGGATGAAGGTGGTGCATAAATGTGATCACCATAAATCTGACATTTATGATACCTCCGTACATAAGCAAAACAATCTACTTCCATGGTCATCCAATAATATCCTGCCTTTAAGATCTTTCTCTACATGGCATGCCCATTTGTGTGAGTTCCAAAAGATCCTTCATGGATATCTCTCATGATTTGGTTTACCTCGACGGTATCAACGCATCGAAGGAGGACAGAATCATAATTTCTCTTGTATAGCACATTGCCACTCAACAGATATCCCATAGCCAGCCTTCTCAGGGTCCGTTTGTCAGTATCTGTGATGTCTTCCGGGTATTCTTGGCATTGGAGATACCTTTTAATGTCATGGTACCAAGGTTTGCCGTCCGGCTCTCCTTCCATGACCTGGCAATGGGCAGGTTCTTATCGTTTCTTTACTTCAATGAGAGGCACCTCGTAGTCACTGTTGAGTTCGAACATAGAAGCTAGGGTGGCCAAAGCATCTGCCATTTGGTTGTCATCCCGTGGGACATGATGGAAGGTAATTTCATCGAACTCTTTGATCATCTCCTTGATGTGAGCATGATAGGGAACTAGTTTACTGTCTCTAGTTTCCCACTCATCCTTTAATTGATGGATAACCAAAGCAGAATCTCCATAAACTTCCAGGGTCTGTATTCCCATGTTTAGAGCCGCTTGTATCCCTAGAGAACATGCTTCATATTCTGCAACATTGTTGGTGTAATCAAAACACAGCCGAGCGTAAATAGGGATGAATTCCTTATTAGGTGAGATCAGGATAACCCCAATTCCGTGTCCTAGTGCGTTGGAAGCCCCATCGAATCTCATGATCCATCTGGTTTTCAGACCGTCTTCTTCTTTGAAAATGGCCAAAATATCTTCATCCGGGAAATCATGCCGCATTGGTTGGTAAGTCTCAATGGGTTGGTATGCCAAGTAATCTGCTAGCGCACTCCCTTTGATGGCTTTTTGGGTGATATATGTTATGTCATATTCTGTCAGTAACACTTGCCATCGGGCAATCCTCCCAGTCAGAGCAGGTTTTTCAAAGATATACTTAATGGGATCCATCTTAGACACCAGCTAAGTGGTATGATTGAGCATGTATTACCGTAAGCGCCGGGTAGCCCAGGCCAATGCACAACATGTCCTTTCGAGAGAAGAGTATCTCATCTCGCATTCAGTAAATCTCTTGCTCAAGTAATAGATGGCACACTCCTTCTTCCCAGTCTCATCATGTTGACTTAACACGCATCCCATGGATTCGTTCAGCACGGTCAAGTACAGGATTAGAGGTTTCCCGGAACGGGCGATACCAAGACTGGCGGCTCCAACAAGTACTGCTTTATCTTTTGAAATGCAGTTTGGCAATCCTCGTTCCACTACCCAGGCTGGTTCTTGCGAAGTAACTTGAAAATCAGCTCGCAGGTTGCCGTCATTTGGGAAATGAATCGGGCGATGTAGTTCAACCTTCCCAAGAACCCTTGGACTTCTTTTTCGGTACGAGGAGGAGGCATTTCCCGAATTGCTTTGACCTTGTCGGGATCAACCTCTATCCCTCTTTTGCTCACGATGAATCCTAACAATTTTCCAGATTTCGCGCCAAAGGTGCACTTGGCCGGATTCAATCTAAGCTTGAATTTTCTTAACCTCTCGAAGAGTTTCCTCAAATCAGTAATGTGCTCTTCCTCAGATCTGGATTTGGCAATTATGTCATCCATATAGATTTCTATTTCCTTGTGCATCATGTCATGGAAGAGAGTCACCATTGCCCTTTGATAGGTAGCTTCCGCGTTCTTCAATCCGAAAGATATTACTTTGTAACAAAAGGTGCCCCATAAAGTGATGAACGTGGTCTTTTCCATATCTTCTGGTGCCATCTTGATCTGATTATACCTCGAAAATCCATCCATAAATAAGAAGATGGAGTGTTAAGCTGTATTATCGACCAGTACGTCGATCTGAGGTAAAGGAAAATTATCCTTAGGGCTGGCCCGATTCAAGTCTCGGTAGTCCACACACATCCTCACTTTCCTATCTTTCTTTGGAACAGGAACTATGTTGGCTACCCATTGTGGATATTTAGCTACGGCTAGGAAACCAACATCAAATTGCTTCTTGACTTCTTCTTTGATCTTAAGAAGCATTTCTGGCTTCATTCGTCACAGCTTCTGCTTGATTGGTGGACATTCCGGCTTCAAAGGTAACCTGTGCTCCACGATGTTGTTATCCAACCCTGGCATATCCTGATACGACCATGCAAATACATCCCGAAATTCCCAAGGCAGTTTAATCAATTCATCTTGTCGTTCTTTGCTTAGGAGGGTGCCTAACTTGACCTCTTTAACCTCTCCTTCATCCCCCAGGTTTACGATTTCGATCTTTTCCTGATGAGGTTGAATTTCCTTACCTCCTGTTCCATTAACCTCATTAATTCGGGCGAAGGTTCAAAGTCTTCCTCACTTTCCACATAGGCGCAATCATTCGGATAATCAGAATCGTGAAACAAGACCGAGTTCTCACTACTCTCAGAGGAATCGCTTTCGGATCTGTATTTGGGTTATATTATAACGAATGAAAAAGAAAAATAGGTAAGTGAAAGGCTTAAGAGAAAGAGATCGAACAAAGATGAGGTACTGAAATTAGACTGTGTTCACTAATTTAAACAAATAAACAAGTTTTGCCTTTGCCCTTATTACAAAATGGGTCCCAAAGCCTTAGGCATAACAGAGGGACTGACAAGTTTTAAGATAATAATGATTACTTTGACAGAACATTGACAGTGGTAAGGAACTCCATGATTTCCTAATTGTTCAGCTCTTGACTTGGTAAGCAAGCATACACCAATTCCGCATTATGGCTGGGCTCGTCTTTAATCATGGCCACTTGATCCGGATACATGACCCCGGCGCTCCTAAAGCTTTGATAAAGGTCACAAATGGGGATTCTTGTGGTGTCGAATTCTTGACCAGTAAGGCGAGCCACCCTCCTCCCCTTCTTTCTTCTTCGACCCTCCTCCTATTCGCTGCTGTGGGTTTGTACCCCAGGCCATACCTGTCTTTCTTCTCTGGGAGGTACACAGGATGTATTCTCCCTTCCAGTTCACGCCCTAATCCTTTCCCTAGCTCGTATCCCTCCCGTAACATTGCCCTGGCAACGGCTAGAGTCACGTTTGGGAAAGATGTCTTGGCAATGCTAGTCGCATTGGCTATTTCCAGAGCTTGGAATGAGGTCTTGAGGGCCTCCTCAGCTGCCTTGATATACAGAGTAGAGACAGGTTTGCTAACCAGAAAGTCTTCCTCCCCGGAAACGATTACCAATTTGTTGTCGACGATGAGCTTTAACTTTTGATGCAACGTAGAAGGGACCACTCCGGCTGAATGGATCCACGGCTGCCCTAGCAAACAACTGTAAGCGGGCATGATATCCATGACTTGGAAGAGAACTTGGAAGGTACACGGCCTGACCTGTATTGGCAAATCTATTTCTCCCATGACTTCCCGTCGAGTCCCGTCGAAAGCCCGCACGACCATAGAGCTAGGCCTCATGTATGTTCCATCGAAGGGCAATCTTGCCAATATGGATTTTGGCACCACGTTCAGGGAAGATCCATTGTCGATAAGTACTTTGGCCAAGATATGATCCTGACACTTTACAGAAATATGAAGGGCTTTATTGTGCCCTCTTCCTTCAGCGGGTATTTCATCGTCTGTAAAGGTCAAGTAATTGTTGGCAACAATGTGTCTTACTATGCCTCCAAACTTGTCAATAGGTAAGTCGTGCTTGACATGGGCCTTACTTAGAACTTTCATTAATATGTCCCGATGTGGTTCAGAATTCATCAGCAGGGACAACAAGGAAATCTTGGCTGGGGTATAGTTCAATTAGTCTAGCACTTGGTACTCGCTATAGCAGATAAACTTTAGAAACTCCTGGGCTTCTTCCTCAGTCACAGCCCTCTTTGCTTCACCAGTGGTTCCTTCTTTCCCAGCCCTTACCTCCCCGGTAGTTTTATCCTGTTTTGACTCAGGTGGTGTATATACTCTCCCGCTCCGAGTCATTCCTCCAACTCCAACGATATTTGTAACAGAGGAGGGTGGCACAGGATTAACTGCCACTGGGTTGGTGACGACCACATCTGAATCATACTTCCATGGCACAACATGAGAACTCTTGAAAGGGAATGGAGCGGGTGGTTGCATCGAGATGATAGTTTTGGCCGGAGTCGGAGTCGGAACTATAGGCGTGTTTCTGTTATAAAATATGAGCAGGGGCTTTGGGGCCCGTAACCCGGTCTGATTCTATACCATGTTTATCTTGCCTCCCTGGCGCCTACAAATCTCCACGGTGTGGTTGTCCATGAGTTCTTGAAGAGTTTTTCGGAAGCCTCGTCGCTTTGCGAACCAGTCATCATTGTATTCCTCATCCCATGAGCCCTCTATCAATCCCATCTCAAGCATATAGGAGTGAATTATTTCTAAAGGCATTTTGATGTCGTCAACCTTTGAAATACATCCTTCATCCTTCTCAACAGCATTAACCCCTGGCCCCCTATGGTTGGGCAAAGGGTTAGTTGTTACATTTGGGCTCCCCTCTCGAAAACTTATCCAGTCAGCCCTGATCAGATCTCTCACTTTAAACTTCAAAGCTAGGCAGTTCTCAGTGGAATGCCCTGGTGCACCGGCATGGTAATCGCATCGTGCATTCGGATCATATCCTCTAGGGTAAGGTGGCTGAAGTGGTCTCAGAGGGCATGGTACTACCAAGGTGTTTTCGATGAGATGGGGTAAGAGCTCAGTGTATGTCATGGGGATGGGATCGAACTATATATGAGTGCAGTTATTGTTTGGTCGTCTAGGATTTGGATTAGGTGACTAGTTCACTTACGGTGGTTGGTATGGCGTTTATGGTGGTACGGGTGGTCGCACAAAGGGTGGTCAGAAATGAGGTGGATTTGGATTTTAAATCGCCGCCACATACGGGTGCGGTGTGTTAGGATAAGCTAGTGGAAAGGTGATGGCGGTAGGTAGTCTGGATTGATTTCTTCTCTGGTTATGAGAGACCAAGTTGGTCTCTCCTTCTCTTCTCCTACCTTCTCCAAGCGTGGGCTTTCTCACTGCCCCTGTCCTAGATGGGCCCCGAAGAATCTTCCCAGTCCGTAACTCATTCTCTATCATTTCTCCGATTATGACAATATCAGAGAAATAGGATGAAACGCTTCCAATTATCCTATCATAGAAAGGTGACTGGAGTGTATCAATAAACGTAGAAATCACTTCTTTTTCCGACAGAGGCGGGTCAACTTGTGCTGCTAACTCACGCCAGCGCTAGGCGTATTCTTTGAATGTCTCATTATCTTTCTTGGACATATTTTGTAACTGTACCCTATCTGGTGCCATGTCCAGATTATATTTGTATTGTTGCATGAAAGCGTCCGCTAGATCTTTCCAACATCGTATGCGAGAGCGCTCAAGATGATTATACCAGGTTAGGGCTGCTTAAGCCAGGCTATCCTGGAAACAATGAATCAGCAAGGGATCGTTAGAAGCATGCAAAGCCATCTTCCGGCAGTACATGGTAAGATGGTTCTTTGGGCAGGTCAGCCCCCGGTACTTATCAAATTTAGGCGTTTTAAACTTGGGAGGGATAACAACATCAGGAATTAGGCAGAGTTCTACAACGCTGCCCATCCCAAATCTGTTCGTCCCTTCCATCTCTCTCATTCGCCTTTCCAGGAATTCTAACCTCCCCTCTTGGGTAACAACAGTAGCACTTGGACCCGTGGTGACATGATGACTAGTATTTCTGATCGGCTGGTAGACATATGTTGGATTAGCATTTGGCATGGAAGTGTGGGGTCTGGCTGCAGTTTGGGTGGCTTGTGTTTGGGTGGCTTGTGTGTGGATGGGAACTGTTTGAAACTCTCGGACAGGCGGGATATTTGGTTGAGCAATGTAAAGAATTATCTCCTGGTAATCGGGCTCTTCTTGGAGTGGTGGAAAATAACCCGGTGGTAAGCCATATACCGGGAAGGGTATAGCATTACCTTCTGTATCCACAAAGGTATGCTGCTAGATATTGGCAGGGTTCATTTTGCCAATGCGAACCGTAAAGGTAGGCACAGCAGGGTCTGAATTTGGTCCTCAAGACGGACCCTGAGTATGTCGGGGAGTAGGCGGCCGTTGCCTGGCATCTTCTACACCCGCTGGAGAATCCCCTTCCGTGACTCTTTTCTCAAGAAGCTTGGCCATCTCGGCCATTTGCTCCTTCAGTTGACTGACTTCAGCTCTTAAGCTCTCATTTTCTTGTTCTACTTCAGCCATGAGTTTTTTCTTAAGCCTAGTCGCGCAGGGATGCTTACCCGTTATGTCTAAAGAATCACAACAATTTGTTAGAAAAATAAAAGAAAATAGTTAAAGAGGATGATAAAAAACAGAGATAGAAGGATGTACGCAGGACGCGATTCCAAATTCAGCGCGTATTCTCTGACCGTTCTTCAGAACGTCACGTTCAAAAGTACTAGGTAAAGTAGTAAAACGGAAATTAACATGAGACAATTATGGGGATGAAAAATGCTTCATTATTTCATACTTCCAAGAGGATACAATATTGCTAGAAAGGTTTGAATTACAACACTTCAGCCGTTCTTGGCTTGGGCAATCATGGCCCTCATTTTACAAATTCTTTCTTGACAATAATTCAAAAATGATGAAATCTTCCTTGGAGTAGAGAGAGGATTAACCAAGCTCTCAGCTTGTTTCAGCAATAGTGGAAGATCTTCTAGAACTCCGTTGGCTAAGTAGGCTAGATTAGCGAAGCGATCCATCCATGAACGAATGACTTTATCCTGCCGAGTCACTTCGGTTTCTAAGACTTGTGTAGCCTCTTAGCAACATTGTTCGACATTAATGGCCTTTTGCTGTTCATCATTTATTTCTCGCTCACAGGCTCTCATTATCTCTTTGAGCTATCACTCCAGATTGTGTACTTGGGATTGTAGCAGCTCTTTCTCCGCCAAAGCCTTTCTTTCATTCTCCCTGGACTGTGTCAGCGTATCCTTGAGGAATTGTCTTTCGGCTAAGATAGCGTTACTTCGCTGGCCCTTCATTTTCAGTTGAGAATTGGCCGCACGAAGGCACTGTTCTTGTTTTTCCCTATAGTCTTCATCAACCTTCCATTTTTTTCATATCTCATCCATGGCCAGCCTCCCTTCTGAATTTTCTTTCTTTTAAAGAGTACATTCTTGTTGACACCTCAAAAGGTCTTCTTCTAGCTTTCGATTCTTAGCTGTCAACTCCTTTATCTGAGCCTTTATAGCCAGGGTGGCTTTGTCCTCTATAATGAGTGGTGGAGTGAAAATGTTTGTAGACTGGTTTGAAGGACTTCTAAAGGGTAATTTCACAATGGAAACCCTGTTTACGACCCATTCATGGTATTCTGCCCCCACGGCGTGGCTTTGCGCCCCCAATTCCTTTCCCATCCTGTAGACCTTCTTCCACGCATTGACTATGTCCCGAACGGTAGATGTGTAGTTTCCTTTCATATAATACAAAACGAAAGGAGTGAGCAGCTCTCATTTGGTAGCCCAAGCAGAGGATACGCTAACTGACGCTTCGCAATAACAGGATTGTAGTTGATACACCCTTGTGTGCTCATGAGGGGAACATTTGGATAGCTTCTGCAGCTATAGATGATTGACCTGACCTCTAGACATTGAGGATACCATCTGACCTTTTTAGCTGTAAGGCCCACAAGGTGATTAGCCCATTCACACCCACTCTTTACCGCCAACTGACACAATTTCAGATCGAAAATTGGACACTCGGCCTTGCATATTTAGTGGAAGGCGTGAGATATGAGCCACACATACAAAACAAATAAACAACAAATGATCCTTTTCCCCCCTTGCGTGTGGTAGAAATCCACGGTGCAGTACACATTAGCCAACATAGCAGTAACTGGATTCTCGAGTCTGTGTTTGCGAGCAGCGAAGACATTGATAGCATCATAATCTACATAGTTATCCAAGTTAGGGAACAAGACAACCCCGTAGATAGTAAGTGCTAAGGTGTCCATGAAGGTCTCCTAATCTTTATCTGCCAGGATGTGCATATGCTTCTTAAGAAACTCTCGAGTAAACCCGGGGACTTGATTTCTATTCATTTGTGTGCCTTTCAACATCTCAGGATGGATTTTCAGGATACGGGTGACAAAAGCGATTGTTGCATGATGATCAAGACGGCGATAGGGAATTTGTCCCTCTACCGGTATCCCCAATATCTGTTCAAACTCTTCTATAGATGGTGCCAGTTAAAAATCTATGAATGTGAAACAGCGAAGGGGTGGGTCATAGAATTATGCTAGAGCTGTAATTACTTCGGTTTGGACTTCCACCTCCAAGAGTTTTAGGATTTTCCCATATTTCCTTGCAAAGGCCATCCTTTGAGTCAGATTCAATCTTTTCCCCAGCGACTGTAGACTAACTATATCAATCTTTTTGGCTTTAAGATGTAATATCTTCTTTAATTCTGTCACATTTGTACCACAATTGTCTTGTCTCATGTTAATTTCCATACTTGCTCAGAGATACTGCCAATTTATGAATAGCTTCCTGCGAATACCAAGACAAAGAAGAGGAATCAGTTATTGTTTCGTTTTGAAATCAATGTTTCCCCATTGTTTTTATGCAATGCAAAATTTTTCGGGAAACAGCGATTTCCAAAACTCATGCGAGTCCAAGTCGAAAAAAGGTCATAGGTTTTCTAATCGTCATTGATGCCCCAGTTAGAGGGAAACAAAGTTATTTTTTGATTTTTTTTGACGACTAGGAAGATCTACGACTCAAGACTTGGGGGATACATGACCAGAAGCGGATTATCTATCTGCTCAAAGAATACTGGGTGTTTTAGAAATAAGCCATTATCTCAAAATAAAGTAAATCTTTGGTGGATAGATAAATCATTTATTTGGATTGAAAGGGAAAGTGAAAATGACGTAAGGTGAAGTAAAGTCTGCCCTTTTGTGACCTAGGTCAGGTTTTGCTAAAAGTCTTTTCTAGGCCCTACGGCTTGTCTAAGAGTGACTCTCCATACCGGGTGGCTCATACTAGACTTCTAGAAGGTCACTAGAGCCGAGATCCTACTCATGATATAGTCGCAACAGTAGGGAATCTACTAGATGCGTACATCATGAAAGGTCGAACTCTAGTTAAGGTTCTCACGAACACCGGATAGGAAGTACATCCCATACGATTCCGCTACCAACTCCTCCTAACTTAAGTTTCATTAGGGGCCCGGGTATAGGGCGCCACTCATAAGTGTGTGCAAGTAATGTGAGTGCAGTGTGTGAAAGGGCATTCAATACCCTTTTTACCTTACCTCATTCTACACAAAGAACAAACACAAGATACAATACAAAGTCGTCTACCCTAGGGTTTAATATTCATAGAAATAACATAGTCCTCTACCTTGGGGTTCAACAATCATGCAGACATTGACAATAAAACAAATAACGAGATACAATTGAAATAAGAATGAACGTTTACAAAAGCAACAACAAATAAAACAAGGGAAGAAATTAAAGCATACAAAGGCTACATAGGAAACATGCACTTTCAATCAAACTGGCCTGATCACGGCGGCACGGCCAACCCTTTGAAAAGATGAAACAAACAAAAATAGGGAGTCGCCACCAACGTTTTTATCCACAGGAAAAACATTGGAAAAAAAACTTTAACAAGGCACTGGTTAAAAAGAGTGAGATTTGAATTCGGGAGTCGGTTACGAGTAGGGAAGGTGTTAGCACCCTACATCGCCTGTTAAAAACAATACCAAGATCGAAAATGTGCAACATGAATAGCCTTACAAGGGATGTATTATTTCTTCCTTTTTATTATTACATTTTTTGTTTATTTAAAAAAATGGAAGGAGCGGGCTGAACAAACGAATGTCGAAGCAAGGTCAATAGGACGTCTCATCTAGATTAACCTCAATTTCATTATAAACAGGGAAGGGAGAGGATGCTAACGAGGCGTCACGTCTAAATTAGTCATCCTTTAATCAAAATACGGGGATAAGAACGAGAAGGGGATAAACGGGACGTCTCGTCCTAAGTATCCCGTTCCTTATGAATCATGGTGATGGTCAACCAAAAATGGGGGAAAATCAATAAGACGTCGTGTCTAAATTGACTTCCATAAAAGTGACGAAAACGGAACAACTGTATAAACGTAAAAATAAAAGGAAAGATAGGCCCGACAGGAGTTAAATCTTGTTCCTACGTATTCTTGAATGGTCGAGAAATCAAGGTTACATAGTTCTTGAAGAAGGGTATATAAGTGAAGCTAGATATTTAGTGGTGAGTAGACTTTACAAAAAAAAAGGGCACACAAGGCGAAGTTCTCCGCACGTGTATGGGCTTCAAAGATAGTGTAGGCAGAAGTACATCCGCACGACACCGGCTAAGACAAAATTTATAGTGATCAAAATAAAATATGAGAAATATTTGTTTTTCTGCTATTATTACGAATCTAGGTGAGGGAAAATTCAACAACAAAAGCTAAATTAACTGGGAAAGCAGATTCAGCAGAAACTATAAACTTGATGAAAGAAATGGACCAAACAGTATGAAATAAGCTAAAATGATAGAGGTGAAGAAAGATCGTAACTGGTGTGGAGCGGACCTGGGAGGAACCGCACTGCAGGTTGGAGCCGGTGTGGAATAAGCTCTGATAGACGATCTGCTAGTGCAAGCCGGTGTGGGCTGAATCAGCAGCGTGACTAGCAGAAAACTAGACCGGTGTGGCTATAACCGAAGTACAGTGTGGAGCCGGAGTAGGGCTCAGTAGTGAAAATGTATTTTGATGAAGAAACAGTGTAGGATTTAGTGGTGTTGAGCGATATAGGGTTTGGGTGGAGTTTAGAGTGACAAGGAGGTTCTGAGGTCCGACAAACAGGGACGAGACTGGTGCTTCTGTATCAAAGAAAACAAGAGAATGTGGGTTGGGGACAGGTTTCTTGACTTCGGATTCAGGATACTGGAGTAAATTTTGCCAGGGGTTCAAGGATTCAAGATGCGGACCCCTGTGCCTCTTCAGCTAAGGCATTTATAGAGGCTTCTGGGTGCTGGCTGAGTGCTTAGACAGCTCAAGCCTCCACTCACCCATGCACACAGTGGAGCCAACCTGGCCACTAACAGGTTATGGGGAGCAGCGGCTGGTGGGGAATTTTTAATTATTTCCACTTGTGCCCCCTGTCTGCCACTCCCAGGATTTGAGGGTTGGTTCAGATGTGCGATTCCAAGTCAGCATAGGTAACCGGACTTACCACTTCGATGTAAGGTCCATGACATCGGATAACAGGGATACTGGTTCAACGAATGATTTTAATGATTAGGTCGGTGTGATCCCTTCAATAGCCTGGACCGGTGTTCTCTTGCTGGATACCGGCTGATGCAATTTGGCCATTTGGCCATCAAACAACGTCCCATTTTAGCAGCTCAGACCGGTGTACTTTCAGCCTTAGACCGGTGTTCTTTCATGACATCAGACGATTTCACACCTACTACCTCACACCAGTTGGGATTCATTGCTTGCAAACAGTGTCAATTCGATCTAATCACTGGCCGAACCGAAATAGGTGTTCACAATGAAGCATTAAATATCTCAACCAATTTCATTGATGGAAGGAAGAACTATAGTCAAAGAAACTTTAGTGGAAGATAAGGATTCAATAGGAATTTAAACCTGAATTAGAGGAATAAGTAGTGCACCTACTATGGAAAGACGGGACACACTATTGAAAATTGTTACTGGGAAATATAGTTTTCCATCTATATTCAAGCCAAAAAAATTTAACAATGCTAATAATGTGTTTGTTGAAAGACCTGACATGATACAAATGAAAAAGGTTTTATTTGAAATGAAAAAGCATATAATAAAAGAGGAGGGATCAATTCATGCCTTTCACCAATGAACATTGCAAGAGTATTATGACAATTCAATAGGCTACTAGCTAAGGAACATCAAATTATGTGACTTCCATTATCACCACTCATGATATAAAGGGGGGAGGTAAAATCTTCACTCTGTCGTGCAAGTCATCTTAAAACTATAGCACGCATAAAGTTTGGATTCCATATCACATCTATGCTCACAAAAAATTGTTTGAGTTAGACAACATAGCACCTCTTATAGTTCACTTACTAAATGGCCACACACTCATAATTACGCACTCAAGGGCTATAAGAATTTTTCCAGATTTATTATTGAAGGATGTGTTATTCTTACTAGAATTCAGTTTTAATTATGTCTATTCACAAGCTTGTTGCACAACATTCATATAATTTGTTGTTTCACCATAACACTTTATCTAGGATCCAACCTCCAAGAGGATGATTAGTTCTGTTGAGGCAAAGAATGGGCTCTACCAATTGCAAACCACATGTTTAGATGTTGTTGGTATGTGAAATGAAGCTTCTGTAAGTAGTTTTTTGGTCATTCTTGATTCAGCCTTATGGCACTACAAGTTAGGCCACTTGTCTATGTCCAAGAGGCAATCCCTTACTGAGGAACATTTTTTTATTACAATCAATAAATATTTAATTTGTGGTGTTTTCATGCTTTAAAACAAAGGTTAGTTTTCCATTTGAGTAATACTATAGCCAGTGCCATATTTGATTTGGTTTATATGGATATTTAGGGGGGACTAGGTTCCACAATTGATATCCACAAACACAATACTTTCTAACTGTTGTAGATGATCATAGTACGTTCACTTGGACATATCTTATGAAGGTAAAATATAAGGCTACTATGGCAGTTTAGAACTTTATCTCCATGGTTGCCACATAGTTTGACAAAGAAATAAAGGTGGTAAGGTCTTATAATGGGGAGGAACTTATGATGCCTAACTTCTATGCATCCAAGGGGATTATGCCCCAAAGGAGTTATGTCCAGACTCCTCAACAAAATGGAAGAAAGGAAAAAAGACATAATACTTTCTTGAATATTACTAGAGCACTTCTATTTCACTCTCATGCTCCAAAATATCTATAGAGTTATGCCATAAGCCATGCTTACCACTTGATGAATAGGATCCCAAGTCATGTATTACAATGACACTTACTAGACTTCTTATTATTTGGCCCTTTTTGAATATGGATCAAAAATTTAAAGCCTGAGCCCGACCCGTATCGGCCCAACAGTCTTGGCGGGTGACTCGCTTGGGTGGGTTTTGACAGACCCGTATTGTTTTCTTTTGTTTTTTAATAACAAAAATTACAAAAAATACAACCATTAAAAGTATATATAAATTTTTACAATCAATATGGTTGGCGTGGTGGTTTAGCACCTTGTCCTTTGAGCATATGGTCTTAGGTTCAATCCCTAACTAATGTGAATGGAACAAACCATTTAGCCAATCCCTTATCGCTTAGTGCGCTAAATGTTGGGACTAGAGATTAGTCTCTAGGCCTACAACCCAATGGATACTCAAGGGGAAAACCTTACCAAAAAATATAAAAACTTTTACATGTTCTAAATCAACTACAAGATCTAATTCAAGTAAAAAAAATATAAAGTATATTTTTTCCATGTGAACTGGTCTAAACCGGGGTATGGAATCCAGTGTGGAAACCAGCCATAAAAGTTGATGATTTCAATATTTGTACATCGGTACAATGGGTACCGGTATTTTAATCTGATCTCTCAGTGGGAGAGACCGGTCTTGTTGTCCTGGAGATCCTTCACACCAGAGTTTTGCATTGTTAAGGGGCAAAAGATGGTGCCACCTACGAAGATTCTCCGACGCTCAAGTTAGCAGAGTGTATGAGAACTCAGAGAACACTTGAGCAATGCAATAGTATAGTAAGAGTAAGAACAATGTAAACTTGCATACGTTGGAGAAGATGCTATTTATAGTTGAGCGTGGAAAATGAATCGTTGGGCACAAGTGGGCTCAGAAGTTCTGATGCCGTGTGCAGCGTATCAATCAAAGTTGTTCAATATTCAGAGTGTGACAGAGGGTAGGTCAATGATCAGTGTATAATTCTGACACAGGAATGAGGATAATCCACCTTTTTCGTATATCACGCCTGTAATGGTACTTGCTCTTTTCAGTGAATGACATAGACATATTCCGCTATGCAGGGTATCTATTTTGATAAGTAATGACTCCATTTATCTTATCGAGACACTAAGGCAAACGGTTATACGTAACAGAAGGTTGAGAGGGGATGAAATATCCGGTATCTCAGGTGCAACCCCAGATGATCGGTGAAGGAAGGACTTCTAATATGATGTCTTTATAGTACGGATATTAACCTGTGATACCCGTTGTCCTTCTAGTATAGCCAAGATGACGTCCAAAAATTGGGGCCGGTGTCTAGACCTGATCATTTGTCCCCTAGCTTATGTGAGGGACTATTAAGTTGCTCATATAAGCTATGTTGTTTGCAAGAGATCTAGATGCCGGCGTCGGATGTAAACGTTCTCGTTAAAAATACGTATAAGTTTCGTGTTGAGACTCTGCTCGATGGACCATTCTATGGGTGAAGTGACTATTCTTATGGTATTCCCACAACGGGTTTGGACAAAGATTTGTGAGAAAGGAAATCCCAAGAGTTTTTGGAAATCGTAACTCTTGGTATTTGAGTGGTTGTTGGAATGCATTTAATACGTATGAAATGATCAGACAATAGATGTCTTTAACATGTGTGTCATCATTGTTCCAAAAATGTAACCGTCGTTAGGGCTATGTTGGGCCTGGACCTTTGGATATTAGGGCCCATTTCACTCGAAACCTTTTATGAAGCGTCGCCATTTTATGCCTTTGACTATGAAACAATGGGGTCGTTTAAATTTAAAAAGTTGCATTTTGGGGCATGCGACACAATCCTTGGTCGATCGTTGCACTCCTTCGTTACCTATAAAAGGGTGACTTAGCGAGTTTCGAAATTCACTCTTGCCTTCAAGCTTAGTGAAACTCTGCAAAAATTCTGAAGACCATGTTGCTGTCATTTTTGCGAGGTTCTCATCGCCTTTAACTCCTTTCCTAGGTAACCTCCTTCATCCTTAAACTCATATTTCTTTAAATTTCTTTACACCACTACCATGCGCCCTAGGAAAAATAGCGCTGGTACCTCAAACAGGGGGAAACATAGCTCTCATACCCCCTCAGGCCACCGTGGTGGGAGGATTCCTGTAAACCTTCCTGTGGTTGGGTCTCATCGCTCAGAGAGGGTTGGAACTTCCTCTTCATGGTTGCCAGTGGTTTGGTACCACCCTGAGGATTCCTTCGGCTCGAGGGCTATCAGTCTCTTTGACAGTGGATCGAGTGCAGAAGGGTACCTCTCTAATGATGTTGCCTTTTATCACAGCGCTGAAGAATTTTAGCACGCATCAGCCGAAATGGAGGTTCCAAGGTCTTGAAAAACGCTGATTCTCTGCACTGCTGAGGGGTGTGTCAACGTGGTTGCACACCGGTTGAATAGGGAGAGGCTGAACAGGGAGTACCCATATTGCTGGGTTGAGGAGGAATTTAAAGAAATACCCTCACATCACGCCAAGGAAGATAGGAGCCAAGTGGAGCCGCGCTTCTGAGTCTACTCCGAGGAAAAATACAAGGGACGTTTCCTCATTCTTGCACCCCAACCGATGGAAAGAGTATGCCATCAGGTCGCAGACGAGAGGTCGGTGTACATGTACGACTTCGTCTTTCAAAATCTGGGGGTGCGTTTCCCCTTAACCGAATTCCAAATGGCCGTCCTCCGTTTCCTGGACTGTGCCCCCACGTAACTACATCCGAACGGTTAGGGTCTGGTGCGTGCCCTAGAAGTTCTTGGGAAGCACTTCAACTTCAAAGCCACTGTGGCAAAACTCTTCTATTATTGCCAAGTGGTCCGCCGTGTGACACTAGTGGAAAAAATGGATATAATCACAGTTAAAAATGGCTTTTAATCACGGTTAAAGAACCGTGGTTGTTGCAGCCGTGGTAGTAGATGAGGGCATTTAACCACGGTTAACAACCATGGTAATAAATCATATCTAACCACAGTTGTCGATTATAACCGTGAATATAACAGACAATTTATATTCACGGTTATAGTAAAAACCGTGGATAAAGAGAATCTATATTCACGGTTGTTTAGCACAACCGTGAATATAAGTAGTAAAAAAAATTCACTTATAGACTATTTATAATCACGGTTATGGTAGTAACCATGGATAAATAGGGTCTATAATCATGGTTGTTTAGCACAACCGTGAATATAAGTAGTAAAAAAATTCACTTACAGACTATTTATAATCACGGTTATGGTAGTAACCGTGGATAAATAGGGTCTATAATCACGATTGTTACCATAATCATGAATAAATACTGTGGTTTTTTTTAATATGGTTTCTGTTTTATTGTTTCCCAAACCTGCATTCAGACAACCAGCACAATATACAGTATCCCAGCATATCCAGTAACAAACCATATATAAAAAGAATGGTATATATATAACAATTAATTTGATATGAATTCATAACAACCTAAAAAATGAAACTATATACAATTCAGATGAATGTAACCTAATAAAATGTAAACCCTAAATCCTACACTAGATACATATTTAAGAGAATAAAGATCCTATATCTAGCTAAGTTCTTTTGCTGATTTCAATGAAGTATGAGGCCCATTGCTTTCTAACATTATCTACAAGTGTCTTAGAGAAGTATGACCGGTCCTGGAAGTACTGCAAACAATGCACAAAACAATTAGAACAAAAGCTATATTTATTACATGAAATTGATGAAATTTTTAGAAAAGTAGTCCAAATGATGAGACTTACATCTGTCCATCCATCTACTAAATGTTGTTGGACGATGGTCAGCATGGTATGCATGACGTAATAGCCACACTCGAAAGTACCCTCCTGCCTGTAAGACTACAATGGACATAAAATATAGAATAAGTGAATTCGCAACTTAAAAAATATATATTGAAGATTTGAATGAATACGATTGACTTACTTTTGGGTGCACCCACACAACTTTTCTTCCGCTGAACTTAACTCTAAGCAGTCGGTTGTATCCAACCACCGCCCTACATCAAATAAAACACAAGATACGTTAGAATCGTATAGGTCCAAAAATGATGTAATCGAATTTGTACTTATTTTTTAAGGATTAACTTACCCGTCTACTATACTTTTCAGGTCTTGTGGAACTGGCCAATGCATAGTATCAAAGTATAGAGCAAAATAAGCCCGGGGACAGATCACCATAAGCGTCCAGTGAGCGCTACAGTTACCAGTGATAAGTGAGACTTCAAAATGCAAAAATTAATGACAATAATTATGGAATAGAATATTACCCTTTATGATAGGGGCCCATGTATACAGCCTTCCCAGACTCAAACATCCAATTCTAGATGTATGCCTGGGTGTCCTGCGTGGTGTTTCCTTGCTTCTGTATGAGAGAGCGCTCTAAGAAACCATAAGTTCCTTGGAAACCCAAGTCCACACAGAGTTTTATCAGAAACCTAAACAAGTTGAGACATGGTTAGCGACAAATAACTTGTATAATGAAAAAATTGAACAAAAAATGATATACTTACAGCTCCCACAATTGAATGATGGAGATGTTCAGCATCGACATCCCCGAAATAATCTCACACATGTCAAAATGTGTAATGTAAAGTGGTACTGCACTTGGACGGCCGAACACTAGTGGCTCCCATGGGACCTGAACAGTCTCCTCTCCTTGCTCATACCTGATGCGCCATAGCATCCGGATGGGATCGTCGGCCGGGTCTGGCCTCTTCAATGCCTGTTCCTGCTGAACAATTGACAACCATCACAGTTTGTACCATAATTGACAATATAACAAAATTTGTTAGTGTTTAAGGTTTTTACCTGTCCAGGGGCAACCGTCAGAAGTCTGTTGGGCCACATCAGAAAGTGGCCCACCGCCTGACCGACGGTCTTTACCTCTGGAGTTGCCACTGGCACAGCAGCATCCTCTTCGAGGACGAGCACAACAGAGACCCTGGACATACCATCAGGTTATGTCTGATGGTGAACCACAGGGCCTAAGTTGTAGACCATGCCAGTGGCAACTAGCTCCTCCGACCCGTCAATGAACAAGTCACATTGACGGGTATCTGGTGGCTCGACCCCATCATCGTCAAGGTCAGCCGCAGCACACGACCCCTTAGTGCTAACCCTCCGTACCTACATATTTACACATCAAGCAGAAGTTATTCAACAATGAAAGAAAGTGATTACAAACAATAAAACCGAGGAAATTGAATAAGGAATCTAACCTGTGGGTCGCTAGTTGGTGCAGTAGTCTCCTGGTGGTGGCTGAGTGAGGCCTTCATCTCCTCCCTGAATCGGGCCATCTCCTGGTGGAGCCTAGATATCTCCTCCTGATACTCAGCCTTCACAACAGCCACCTTCTGCTCCACCATTTTCTCAAGGGAGGGGGTAGGGTCGGGAGCACCATAATAGCTGTGGAGGCCTGTGAAATATGAATGATTAGCCCATAATTGTTTAACAGATAACAAAATGAAAGCATACAGTTATTTACAACTTACCTACACCTCGACCAACAGCACGCACTCTTCCTGGGTGCTCTGGCCTACCGATGGCGGTAGTCAAAATATCCTGCCTACCATGGGCTACAAAAGACCCTTGGGTTGATTGCTCAACCAAGGAATCCTGAAACCAAACAAGTTAGTATTCACTTCCTTCACGTAAACCAAAAAATAGACACTGATACAAGGGGAATACTTACTATCCGTGAGGCGACCTCCTGAGCTTGTGAGGAAGTGTATTCCCCACTCTTCTTGATCCTGGCCCACTTCCATTTGTCGTGGCATGTAGGTGGGGAAGGGGGATCCATAATTCCAGTGTCAGGCTGACTAGTCTGACACTAACTCAGCCTCTCCTGGGCTAGCCGCTCCTCCAACCTACGGTAACCCCCACGTGACAGTGTGTGGGGGCAGTCATTCAGCTTCCTAATGTCCCGAGCTTTCTTTCTGACCACCTACAAAAAGAAAGACAAATATTCAGAGTTAGCCATTTAAATCATACATAATTTAATCATTTAAAAACCATTGTACCTGAAACTGGTCAGAATGCCTAGATGCAACGAAAGTATCCCAAATCTCCTGATCAATGAATGGATATTTCTCTCCGGGGAACTATCCTTTGTCCTCCCCGAATACATACCTACAATTCAGGTACATTTAAACTAAGGATTGGTACAATTTGGCAAAGCGTTGATTAAGAATTTAAAGTCCAAATATGCCTCCTGGTGAGTATCGATTTGAACGACCTCCATCGCTCAACCATAATACCGAGGATCTTCCTCCTCGCTATGTCATGTGATGGTATGTCAAAAGAATCCTACATGAAAGGAGTTAGTCCATAAAGGAGTCCTTATTATGAATTACATGAAATAATACACTAAAATAAAACTTAAATGATATCTAAGTTACCAGAATATCACTCCATAGCTGGTTCTTCACCATCTCCTCTACATTATCCCAGTCGGGGATAGTGATGGACACCTTCGACCGAGCCACGACTCCCAAATAACTGCTCAACTTTGCGACATTTGGTCCTCCAAACCTACCAGTGTTAACATCCATGTCAACAGGTAACCTCTCGCCCCGGTGTCGCCTAAGTGCAACGTCTGGCATCCGGGTAACACCTCTACTCTTTCGAGTAGAGGAATCAGTAGCCTGTGAGTCAGACCTAGATCGTTCATCCTGATCAGCCATGAGTATTTGTCCAAACAAGGAAACACAACTGTCAAATATTTAATATAACATTTAATAAATGAATAATTAATATAACATGTAATTCAATGATTCATTAACATGATTAATACCCTATGAAGATGAAATATTTTCCCACAAGCCTTCATGGTGGTCATGATGACTAGCAACTACATCATCTATGTCATGTTCCACGATAGATGTTGGAATCCGTGTTGTGGTCGATGGAATTTCCATAATATCAAGATTGGGGTCTCCAACGTGTCTACCTTGGATAACAATTGACCACCGTTTGTCAGCTGGGTCAGCAACATAAAAAACTTGCTTCACCTGCGTTGCCATTATGAATGGTTCGTCCTTATGCCCTATCTTGTTGAGGTCCACCAATGTAACTCCTAAGTCATCGGTTTTGACACCGTTCTTATTGTCAACCCATTTGCATTTAAACACAGGAACGGTGAAGGGACCGTAATCGACTTCCCATATATCTTCAATCACACTAAAGTAGCATGACTCGGCCATCACAAGGTTGTTATCCTTTGAAGTTGAGAAATGCATTGACTGAGCGACAACCATCACTCCACTGTTTTGATTTGTACTCTTTTCATCCTGTGTCCTTGTATAAAATGAATAGTTATTTATGTCATACCCACAAAAGGTGAGGACATCAAAGTTCAGGCCCTGTGCCAGTCGATGTAATGTCGAGGATGCAGATGCATCTTTCAGAACGGTCTTTTGGAACCATTGCATGAAACTCTTGTTGTGTTCATTCAACAACCACTTTTCAGTCATTTTAGGGTTAGTTTTCTTGACTAGCTCCTTGTGAGTGGCTAGATACGGTTACACGTCGTCCGTGTTGTTCAATCTCTGAAACGGATGATTCGCTTTAAGAAACCTTCAATGTCGAAGATAAACATTTTTCCTACCATGATGCAACTGCACAGAACTAGTCCCCTCCTCATATACTGGACAGGCTTTATGACTCTTCACGCTGTACCCGGATAAGTTACCATACGCTGGAAAGTCATTGATCGTGCAAAATAGCATAGCACGTAATTTGAATGACTGCCCGATAAACCCGTCAAACACATTAACACCGTCTTCCCATAACCTTTTGAGGTCTTCAACCAATGGAGTTAAATATACATCAATGTCATTCCCTGGTTGTCGTGGACCAGAAATCATCATCAATAACATGACATATTTTCGCTTCATGCACAACCATGGTGTCAAGTTGTAAACAAACAACAAAGCAGGCCACGGACTATGGTTTGTGCTCAGGTTCCCAAACGGGTTCATGCCGTCTGTGGCTAGTGCAAGCCTAACATTTCTTGGTTCATGGAAAAATTCTGAAAAAATCTTATCCATTTTCTTCCATTGCGATCCATCGGCCGGATGCCTAAGTAGTCCATCAATAACCCTTTTATCAGCATGCCATCCATAAGTTTTGCATCATCTGCATTGGCAAACAGACGCTTTAGTCTTGGAACTATAGGCAGATACCACAACACCTTTGCAGGAGACCCTTTAGTGAAAACCTCATCAGAATTCGCCTCTTTCTTCTTATACCGTGACACCTCACACCTAGGACATCGATGCAGCATTTCTAATTCACCTCGGAATAATACACAATCATTTGGGCATGCATGTATTTTCTCATACTCTAAACCCATAGGACACAACACCTTTTTGGCCTTATAGTTACGATTCGGCAAGGTGTTTCTAGCTGGGAGAATTTCTTTCAACAACTTCAGTAAGTCAGTGAAACTTTTATCCGTCCACTCGTTTATGGCCTTCAAATTAAACAATCGCAAAACTGCTGATAACCTCGTGAAATTGACGTAGTTTGGATACAACAGCTGCTTAGAGTCCTCACACAGAGTCGTATATACATGAGCTTTCTTAAAACCTTCTACCCCCACATCACGGATCATATCCTCGAGTCGGTCATCCATGTCGACATCGGTGTCATGCATCGAGCTTCGATTTTCAGTTTGAGAGTTGTTACTTGGCACCACCACATCTTCACCATGCCATATCCAACGCGTATAACTACGCAAAAAACCGTCACACAGTAGATTTTCTCACACCTCTTCCAAGTCTACCCGACGCAGGTTCAAGCATTTAACACATAGGCAAAAATACTTTCCGTTCACCTCCACTGCATTCCTCGCTACAAATTCTATAAATGATTTAACTCCCCCTCGTACTCTAGACTTAGGCGTGATGTAGTTATCCAACTCCGATCCATGCCAACTGTTTACAAAATGCTATGATCAACCTCACTTTTTCTTCAAAGGTGGTGGTCCTATACCCATTCAGGATGACAATTGTTTTTATACGTCATTCATATATACAGGTTAGGAGTTATTTTAAAATTTGATGAAATTTCGGCAGCATTTCGCATTGGTCTCTAAGTACACAAAATGAGAGTGGTCAAATCAAATTCAACCACAACCAAATATGCACCCAGAGAACAACACAAAATGCAAGTTACCGAAAGTTTATCAAATTTTAAAATAACTCTTAACTTGTACATACTAACAATGACGTATAAAAAATAATTGTTCATCCCAAACTGTCCAAACGGACAATTCAAGATTCAACACAAACGATGACATTAATTAATTTAATGACCATTTGTGTCGAATCTCAAACGGGGAACTACGGTTCACTCATGCACAGTAACTTTCATACTAATTAACAACCACACATATACAACAGCAATAAAAATAACATATAAGAGCAACCAACAACAACAGCACAAAGGTTAATTTGGTCCCGAATTGAACCATGATCAACATTCAGTGGTCACGGTAGGGACCAAGTATTGTTGCGGGGGTAGATTAGTCATACCAAATATTCAAGGACCACTTTGGATATATAACCATGTGTAGGTTATCATAATCTTACTCTTTAAAACTAGAATTACCCTTTCTGCTGTGCTCATTTTCCATTGAATAATTTTATTTTATTGGAAAATCTACTCTACATATGAATTTTAAATTCTAATCTTTTATCTCAAATATTTGTTTAACTGAAAGGTTCCATTATAAAATAGTTTTAAAAATCTCAATCAGTCTCACTTCCACTTAAAGATGCCTACAAATCAAATCAGTCAAAGATATTATCTACATATAGGATAGATAATTTAAGTTATACCTAAAAACATACATATTATGTTAGGTCACCCTAAAAAACTTCATCTCATAATTTCTTATTCAAAACAAAATTAGAGAAAAAAAAACCTGCACCGTACACAACTTTAACATGATTTGATATCATTTTATAAAATCATAATCCTTATATACCTAATAATATTCTTTGTTTATTAATTTTTTTAACATGATTTTCACACCTTAACTAAATTTATGAGCCCTCAAAGTAATTTATTTTTACCAAATATGCAATTTTTACTAGAAGAAATTGCAAATGTTCTGGATACAACAATTATAAGTTTTAAGGAAATTAAAAACTTGCAAACCCTCCATTGCCACGATTATAGAAGTCCCATGTTAAAATGTACTTAAATTAGGCCAATGGACAATTAAGGATGGGAGCCAAATTTCTATTTTAGGCACAAATGGCTATTGAATGATGCACTTTGTTATGAACATCCAAACTGCTAGAATAATTCTGCTATAAAGTTATCCTCCTTTATAAATCAATCTACCCATTCTTGGAATCTCTCAAAAGTCTGTCAAATTTTACCATAACATAACTAGTTACCTATCCTCCAAACCCCTATTAGTATAACTACAAGCACGAATCGTTTAAGGTGGCCCTACACTAAAGAAAGGGAGTATACAGTGAAGTCTGGTTACAAAGCTATTCAAACGACAATCCAAAAACAGCATGCGTTCTCACTTTCTCATCCCAACAACAGAAGTATTATTAACATACCAAACAGGGATCAATAAAAATAGTTACGAGCAAAAATAGGGAACTTACAGAACAATGCAGCACCACTGGGACAAGCACAGAGCACACTGGGACAAGACTCGAGCAAGAAGAAGGCAACAACAGCAACGACCACACTGGGATAGATGGGGAAGATGAGAAACAGCTCGAGTGAAGAAGGAGAAAGTAGAAAACCAAAAAACAGGGATGACTTACCAGACAGGGACGACTTAACAGCTCGAGTGAAGAAGGAAGTGAACGGAGAAGCCTATGACCAGGAAAGAGGAGGACGTGGAAGAAGACGACAACCAGCGTAAAAGAAGAAGAGAAAGTGAAAAAAGGCTGAAAGGCGCGGCTTTTGAAGTTTCAGAAAGGATGTATATTCACGGTTCCCCTTGAAACTGTGAATATATTACACATATATTCACGGTTGAACAAACAACTGTGGATAAATATTAACTCTATCACCACGGTTATGACCCCAACCGTGGATAAATATTAAATCTATAATCACAGTTATATATACAACCGTGGATATACAGTACCCAGTGATTAAAACCTAAAACTTGAACTATATATCCACGGTTAGAAATACAACCGTGATTATAGACATCAATATATATCCACGGTTAGCATCATAACCCTGATCATACCCATGAATATATAGTCACGGTTGTGCACACAACCGTGGATATATATTTCAGGTACTATATATCCACGGTTGACTTCTCAACCGTGAATATATATTGATGGGTACGATCACGGTTATGATGTTAACCATGGATATATAGTTTTTTTCTGATTATAACGTTCACCTTATAATTTCAAAAATGCCACCGCACATGTTTTTATCACTGATCCTCTTCAACCCGTGAATATATCCCATTGTTATATCCAATTTTTGCACTAGTGTGAATAAGAAGGGCGGCCTCGGGTTCATCACGCTCCGGGGTGACTCAAGGATAATAAACTTCAAGTCCTTCACCGAATCTGCGAAGATTGACGATCATTCATTCAAGCAGTACTATACGCGAATTCGGGTGAAGAATAATAAGTCGGTCTTCTGGCTTAATAAAGAAGGGATTTCAAAGTTCCCAACCAGCTGGACGCATAAGCACTTCCTGTTAATAAGCCATGCTTATTATACCGAAGAGGGCAAACTCTCTCCTCACTCCGTAGAGGTGCTGAGTGAGACGCCCAAACCCCCAAATAAAATAGGGGAAAATTTTTCGCGTCCTTTAGAATATTAATAATCCAAATAATTAAAGTGGTGAAACATTTTTCACCAAACCCCTGGATCTAAAATGAACCACTCCCATATATGAAGATATGAGAGGGTGAAACTAAATATAAACTTTTCAATCAGAAGCCGCGAAAGAATTATTTAATCTAGTTTAATTAGTGGCTAATTGATTTTCAAGAGGAGTCCATTCATAAAAATATGGGATACAATTTATATAATCTAGAAGGCCTAAATATACTCCTCAATACCTTTAAAATAATATCTAAAGAAGAAAAAATGCATAACATTTTAAAATTTAATTTAAAATAACAAAATGAGAATCAGGGGCATACTCGCTCAAGCGTGACTCAAGTCGCTTGAGCGAGCCAGCGTACCCACGCTTGGGCGAACGCTGAGCGACCTTGAGCGAGGGAGGGAAATAAGTATCAGGGCTCAACTCGCTTGAGCGAGCCCTGCCTCGCTTGAGCGAGACACGAAGGAATGCTTGAGCGAAGGAAGCGAGACGCTTGAGTGAAGAAGGAAAGGAGTATCAGGTACCAATCTCGCTTGAGCGGTCCAAGGCTCGCTTGAGCGAGATCGTTCCAGAAACGTTGAGGACTCTCTGGCCGATTTTCGCTTGGGCGAGGCACCACTCGCCTGGGCGAAAATCGTCCAGAATCAAATCTCCTTCCCCCTCGCTTGAGCGCCCACTCCCACGCCTGAGCGAAGAATGTCCAGAAGCAAAACACTGATTCTGTGGCAATCTCGCTTGGGCGGAATGCAACTTCGCTTGGGCGAATTTGGGGTAGAAACGAATCCCCTGTTTCACAGCAAGCTCGCTCGAGTGAGAATGCCACTCGCTTGAGCGAGTTCTGCAGAAACTCAACAGCAACGAAAATTCACTTGAATAAAACACATGCAACATCAATTCCTTCTAATTTGGCCTCACCTAAGACCCTATCTTATTTCATTATGCATGTACCACTTCATATGATGCTACAATCCAAAACTACATGATTCTCATGTAATTAAACACCAACAACATCATCATGCTAAGATTAATTCATGCATATAAACCAAATTCAACATTGACTCACAACATTCATGAACTAGCATAAAAACACAGCATCCATTCATTGATCAAAGTCAAGCATCCAAATTCATTCTTTACATCTTTTGGGTCATGTGGGAAAATTGGCCTTATACAACATGTCCGATTCTCTCCCATGACCTTCAAAATCTATCAACATTACAAATTTTGAGTATATAAACAGCATATACTCTACAAAACAGATTTCATGCCGGCCAAGGCTTACGCATTCCTATCCATATTTTACCTTCTTTATACTCGGCCTCCAAAAGTTGTAGGATTTAAGTCATACCTACATCAACTTTAAAAATGGCAACGGGGAGGTGAGTAACATAATCCAAATGAATTAAAGTCATACATTATGATGAAATACATGTATACTTGCACAATTAGCCATCATTACACCACATCATACATTATACACAATACATTTTATAGTTTCAAGTATACATTCACAATATCAATCATTTGGATTGCCAATCACATGTAGGGTTAGTATTCAACTCTTTCCCTTTTCAATTTTCAATCATCCGTTGCCACCATGGGCTTTCAACTAAGCATATCTCCGGCTATATGCAAATGCTCTTAAAGCTAATGCATATGCACAAGAATTTCTTATCAAACAATGCGGATCTGACTGTGGGAAAAATATATCATTAAATCAATTTTGGGACAAGCATAGGTGTGCTACTATGCCCCTACTGCAGTAGAAAAATTGTGTACACATATATCTCAATTTTAAGCATGCTTACATACTTATTATTTTACTGGTACCAAACCGCTCTCGCCCATCTGTAGCACTAGTCACCCTGTGACTTACGGATCAACATCGTGGCCTCAACTACCACAAGTGCTATGGGCCCCTCCCGAACACACATCGAGAGAGCCGTGTCCCGTCGGACACCGAGGTAAACTCGCTCACCATAGAGCCGCCCGCCCACTGGGCCCGCCACATAGGGTGCCTCGTCACCAAACTATGGACAGCTTCGTAACTCATAAACCGAGTCACAGGGGAAAAACCACAACACGCTCGTGCACCGAGCCGCCCTCCCACTGGGCCCGCCTAGTGGAACCCCCTAATGTTCCACATAGACAGCTATGCTATGCCATGGATGCAATGCAAATGCAAATCAAGTGCATCCTCACACTATGCATCCTAGATGCCACTCCACATTCAATCATTCACCACCACCACTTGGTGGATTTTAATATTCACATCATTCTTATCCAATCCCAATTCTCTTTTGAACTTATTCTCATCAATAGTTAGTGGCATACACATTCCATAACTCATACACACATATTTGGGATATTCACATCACAATCTCAACTCACATATGGTTGCAAACCATCATCATACTTCATTAATATAGTATTACCACATCATTAATTTTATCCCAAACACAATGCCACATAACAATCATCATTCTAAATGCATTCAAATCACACATATCATATCATCCATTCAAACAACCATTAACATAATCACATATACATATTTTCACATCACCAATGGATGAAATCATGTATTTAGACAAGTTACCCCCTCCTACCTCAAGTGAAGTAGTAATCAACGCGGTTTGATGGTCCCGCTTCGTCAATGGGGTCACCTCCTACATCACAATACATTATACAATCAACTTTCTATTTACCCATCAAGACTCAAACGCTTATACATATATCATTAACTTGATATTCATATTATTTTAACTCTCAAAACTCTTTTATTCCATTTTATCCACCATAACCACCATGGTTAGGTGCTACCCTTTATTATTATGCATTCAACAACCAAACCCTTTCATGGGTGTCTCCATTAATGACTTCCCTCAACCAAATACCATCACCAAGAACACTTATGCATTATAATTCACATTTATTACCAACAATTAATACTCATCAACCTCCATTATACATTCCCCCAACTTATGAAATTAGAGTTTTCATCAAATTTCCAATCACCCACATACATATTCTTCTCCTTCCGACCATAAATGTATCCACTTCATTACTTCACAAAGAAACCTTACTCTCATACCAATCCACACCAAACCCTTGCATTAAATACTCTCCTCAAGGACATCCATACACATGCATGGTTCCCAAAACTCATATTATCATACAACCATGGCAAAAACCCAAGTAAATAGTGAGTATTCCTTACCTCACACCCAAAAACGAAAATGGGTTCAATGGAGGGAGAGAAAGCTGCGAAAATGGAGAGAGAGAGGGAGAAAACAGCAGCTCACAATCTCCTTCAAGCTCCACCAACGAAAATGAGAAGGAGAGGTGGAAGATGAACTCAATGTGTTAGGGTTTGGAGGAGGAAAGGAAGAGAATAGAGAAGATGGTGATGGAAAGAAGAAGAAAGTGAAGTGTAATGTCCACTTTCAGCATGCCTACATGAATAGAGAAAGGAAAATTTGGGTTTTTGATTTATTTTAAATTCCCATTCATTAAAACTTCAGCGTTTTATAACTAACAGGTTCTCCGTTCGGCTCAATACATCGTCTGAAAATTATTCCGAATACATATTCGGATTCCCAATATTATTCTCTACAGCCCTGACTAATATCATCTCATTCCGAGATACTTGGTCCGACACCCATATTCCAACCGGGCTTAATTTCAGCTTAACCGGTCTCCATAATTTTCTAACAGTTCCCAAAATTATCAATTCAATTATTCTCAATAGTTTGGGACATTAAATACTCCATATACCAATTCCTAATATTTATTCCGGTAATCAATTCTCTATTTTAAAATTTGGGATGTTACACTGAGTGCTATGAGGTCCTGCTCAGTGGCCCTGAAGGGGTTTTCCTGCAAACTCCTCCTTGGGAGCGCCGATGTCAGGGACGAATACCTTAGTAAATATCCGTTCTCTTGCTTTTATATCCGTGTTATATTATATTTTCCATTCCAACCGCTATATTAATGTCTATCTTTCTCCTTTTTGTAGCATAAATCGAAAAAGGTTCCACCTAGATGCTTTCCTTGAAGTCTATGTTGGCGGATGATGATTCTTCCTCCGACGAGAATAACATTCAGGCCAAGAGGAATTCCTTCAAGGCTAATGCTCCACTTATCCCATTAACGTCTGATGTGGGAGATGAAGTGCCCCTCCTCAAGGAAAATAGGGGTAAGGAGCAGGCTCAGGAAGAAGAGCAAGAACAACCTGTCCCCGAGAAAAAGAAAAGGAGGAGGATACTGGTCAAGGCCGCAGAGAAGAAAAAGCCTTCTGTTGAGGGGTCTCCTAAAAAGCGCCAGAGGACCCTGGAAGAGACCGGCATAAAGAAAGATAAAGGAAAGAAACCGGTTGAATCCTCCTCCGCTCTTCCCTCTCATACTAGCTCGGGGGCGGAGTCGGAGGATGAAATACCTATGATTAGCTCCCATCCGAGAGGGTCCTTCCTTTCCCCCTTCCTCTGGTTCCAAGGCTCCATGCCTTTTACACTCCTGAAACCAAGATATTGCCTCCGACCTTCTCTTGAGGCTGCTGACATAAGGAGTGCTTGCAAGGCCGGCTGCTGGCAGCTGGATGAACTTTCAGGCTTACTAGACTCCTTAAGCGAGAAAGCGAATTACATGGAACAAGTTGAAAAACTTGAAGCCGGTATCGCTGTGAAGGAGGCCTGGGCGGCCAAGCAGGTAGAAACTGCAAGGGGAGTTGAATCAGAGCTGATAAAGGCTAAGGAGCTGGTGGAGAAGAAGGCTGAAGAAATAAGTCGTCTTCATTTGGTGAACAAGTCTTTGGAGCGGTAAGCTTCTGAGCTTCAACAGCAGAATAAATCAATTCCCCTCCTACAAGAAGAGCTCCAGCTTGAGAAGAAAAAATCTATCAAGCTAAATAAAGACCTTGCAGCAACAGAGGCCGGCCACAGCAAAAGCGTGGGAGAATGAGAGGCTAGGGAGAAGGAGTTGTTGGCCCAACTAGAAGAACTGAAGAAAGAGAGTGCATCTGCTGGCTCAATGGAAGAAGAAAATGCCAAGCTTCGGAAATAGTTGGCTGCTTCCAAGGCTAAGGCAACCAAGGCTCTAAAAATATGCAAAAATGTTGCCTTTGAGTCCTTTGGCCTAGCTCTTCGTCAGATCTTCTATCGTAACCCCGATGTGAAACTCAATTTATATGGGTTTCATCCGTTCTACTAGTTTTATGGAGGGAAACTAGTTGTGGTGAAGAGTGATGGCTCGCACGAGGATCCTCCCAGTTCTCTTTATGAATTGCCTCCTCTCCCTGAGGGCCAGAGCAAGGAGCCACCACCAGTCACTTCGGGCCCTGAAAGTGCTACTCAAGAGAATGTTCCAAAAGATAAGGATCCCGGAGGTGAAGGAGCTCAAGATCAGAGGAATGAAGGGGGAGAAAAGGAAGTGCCCACAACGGAGCATCATGCCTCTTAGTTTTGTATTTTTATTTCATTGCTGTGTACTGGGATCAGCTATAGCTTTATCATAACTCATATAATTTTCTTGTGAATGAATGAAATTTCCTTTAAGTTTCTGTCTCTAATATTTACAAAACATATACTGCTATAACATAATTTGGGTATATACGTTATCTTAAGGTTGGATCGCGACAAACAGATGATAGAACGGAGAAGTAAACACGCAAATACTATCCCCAAGTGTGAGTGTATTGGGAGATGAATATTTGTTATAAGATATTACCCCTAACTCTTTAAGAATGGAGGATTTAGTCCACTTTGATAATAAATGAAGTTGCTAAATTACCCGTAGAGTAATATCGTTTCAAATAGAAGTACCCAACTGTAAGGAACTACCTCAATCATAAGGATGATGATTGGGCCTTCAACCACAAGAGTGATGATTGGAATTGTCCATGCCAGGAGTTACATCGTCAATTCATGGAATAGGTGATTGAGATTATCCATCCTGAGGAAATTACTTCATTTACAAGGATAACGATTGAACCTTCAACAACGTTCGGCCAAACCTACTAGTTGTACTTGGAGTTCGATTTATTCCTACAATCCAAGCCTTCAAATGGGGTTCGGTACAACCTTGTAAAAAGGTTTGATCCTACAACCCATTTCTTGAGGTTCGATTTAATCCTACAACTCAAGTCTTCAACGGTGTTCGGCCAAACCTACTAACCGTACTCAGAGTTCGGTTCAATCTTATAATCTGAGCCTTCGAATAGGATTCGGTACAACCTTGAAAAAGGTTTGATCCTACAACCCATTCCACCACTCGAGGAGTTGCATCTCCAATCACAGAATAGGTGATTGGGATCATCAGTCCTAAAGGTCTTCATATACAGCGGCGTAAAGCTATAAATTAAAACACAGAAAAAGAGTGAAATAGCAAGGCATGAATTGCATTCTTATTAAATTGGATAAAGATTACAAAGAGAGCGTAGTTGGTGTCATGCCTCGTTAAAACCTTCTTGAGAAAAACCCATTGGGAAAAAACTCAAGTAAGGAAAAAGAGTACATGTCATCTTACCAACTAGCTGTAATAAATACGTGAGTTTTAAGCGTTCCACTTATTGCGGATCGATGTGTCGTCGAGCTCTTCCAAGCGGTATGATCCTTTGCCAGTCACCTCAGATACTCTGTATGGGCCTTCCCATGTCGGCGTTAACTTTCCTTGATGTGCAAATTTGTTTCCCACACTTGCCTTCCTCAAAACAAGCTCTTCGGTGTTGTGTTGAACACGCTTATTGTATCAAAGGGCAGCCTTCGCCTTTATCGCCTGATCCCTGACAAAAGCTTCCTCTCTTAACTCCTGGAGAAAATCTAGTTCTGATGCCAAATTGACGCTATTATTCTTCGCAGAAAAATATCCCACCCTCGACGATCTAGTTGGGAGCTCCACCAGGGTCATCGCCTCGACCCCGTAGGTAAGACGATATGGGGATTCATTGGTAGAAGAATGGGGTGTAGTACGATATGCCCACAAAACATGACATAATTGATCAGTCCATCCACCCTTTGCTTCACCAAGGCGCTTTTTCAATCCTTTCAACACTTCTCTATTGGCAACCTCAGCTTGGCCATTTGTCTGAGGATGTTCAACAGACGAAAAGATTTGGACTATCCCTAGTCCTTCAAGCAACTCTGTGAACTTCCTATCTATAAATTGGGTGCCGTTGTCAGTTATGATCCGTCCTAGGATGCCAAACCGTGCTATGATATTCTCGTATACAAAGCGCCGTGTCTGTGCTGACGTGACATACACTACTGGCTCCGCTTCGATCCACTTGGTGAAATAATCAACTCCCACAATAAGGTATTTAATGCCCCCGGGCGCTGTTGGGAATGAGCCCAAGATATCGAGGCCCCATTGATAGAAAGGCCATGGCACCACGGATGAAGAAAGTTCTTGGGCTGGTGTATGGTGAAGATTAGAAAATCTTTGTCAAGCATCGCACCTCTTGACGAAATCAATGGAATCTTGCTTCATCGTGGGCTACCAATATCCAGCCCTGAGGATTTTTCTCATTAAGCTTCTTCCTCCAGCGTGGTGCCCACATTGCCCCTCGTGTACCTCTTTCATTACTCCTTGTATCTCATTCTCCTTTAAACAAAGGAGGCACGACACTAAGAATCCTCTTCTATAGAAAACATCGTCAACCATGGTGAAATATGGCAATTCCCTTTTTATTCTTCTTCTCTCCTTCTCGTCGGTGGGCAGCTGTCTGTCAGCCAGGTAACGGACATAAGGGGTAACCCATGAATTCTCGTAGGAAGAATTGACCATTATGGCGTTCAGAGAAGGGAACAAAGGAATGTTGGGCGATGTCAGCATACTCTGGACCATCGTAGTTGTACTGCCAGGCTGTTTTGTACTTACAAGCCTCGATAGAATATCTGCCCTAGTGTTTTCTTCTCTTGGCACATGCTTAAACTCCAGCATATCGGACCTCCCTTTCAACTCATTCACACAGTTCAAATACAGCTGAAGTTGGGGCTCATGAACCTGGTATTCACCTTGAATCTGCGATATTACCAGCTGTGAATCACTGCATAATGCCACTTTTGTTGTCTCGATATCAATTGCCGCGCGAAGTCCAGCTAAACATGCCTCATATTCAGCCTGGTTGTCGGAGGTTTTAAAGTTGAATCTATATACGCATGTTGTAAATAGATTTTGATAATGACAAATGCACATGAACAAGAAAGGGCTCACAATATCAAAAACAAGTGCAAAGAACAAAACGAAAGTACTCACAAAGAAAATATAAAGACAAGATCAAGAAACCATAAAGGATATGCTCCCAAATTTTCAAACAATCAAGAGAGCAATGCATGAAGATGAAGGAAAGGAACCATGAAGCAAAATGAATCAAGGAAGCATCAAAAAGCATGGAAAAACAACCAATAGTAAACCATGAATCGATTCACACAATGCATGAATCAATTCAAAGGCCTGGAAGTCATAAAAACACAAAACAACAAATCATGAATCGATTCACACCAAGCATGATTCGATTCACACGATTTTGAAATTCAAAATGCCCAAAACAGAATGTTATGGATCGATTCGTATACACATGAATCGATTCAAGTAGTGGGAAACACCATTAAAAAGACACTTTTGAGTGGGAAAACTTAGATCCAAACATCCACTACACGAAGGGACAACCTGGAACTCATTATGCAACGGCTAAGAGGACCTTCAAGGCTCTATAAATGGATCCCCAACTCAAGCACAAGACACAACACAAGAGGCAATCAATTCTTACTTATATTTGTGCTTAGTGAGTTCATTTTCTTTGTATATTCTACATCATTGAGCTTAGAACTTGTATATCCTCTCTTGTTGAGAGTTAGAAATTATGAGAGATCTTCATCTGCTTATCCACTCTATTGAGAGAGCACATTACTTGTAAACACAAACACCAAACACCAAACTTCACTCTAGGTTGAGTGGTTACAAAGGTTGGGGTTTCAACCTTTGGGATATTGAGAGATTGTGAGATTGGGTGGGTTACCCTTTACTTATGAGAATTAGGTTCTTGAGTGTGGGACACTAGGAGACAATTGCTCAAAGTTTGTATCTCAAATCTTCAATAGTGGAATCCTTCAAGTGGGTTGCTTGAAGGCGAGACGTACACCGGGTTGGTGGAACTCATTAAATTTGGTTTGCATTCTCTCTAACCTTGAACTCCTTACTAATTGTGCATATAAACTATTTGTTGAATTGCCTGAGTCAAATTGCTTGTGTTGAATGAGCTTCTTAGTAATCACTTAACCATTGCACACCAACTGCTCGATAAAATTACTGAATCATTATCTTATCTTGAATCTTATTTCTTAGATTAGTTTTACTTGTTCTAAGAGTTTATTAACTCATATCAAACTCATTTGTGTTTGAATCATTATTGTTGCTTGTCCACTTCTATTTACTCATCAAAATTGCATAAAGAACCGAGTTCAAAGGCATTCCAAGTTAAAGTTTTTTAAACACTCAATTCACCCCCCCTTTGAGTATTGAGGCCACTTGAATAACAGAATCTAAGAGAAATCTCCAGGTGCATACCGTCATCACTCTCCACAACAACACCAGCTCCACAACCTTTACTATTCGATGATCTATCCACGTAAATGGTCCAATAAGCACGAGGTATGGTTGGATCTGCCCCTGTCATCTCTACGACAAAATCAGCTAAAACTTGGGCTTTGATGGCTCCTCGTGGTTCATAGGAGATTTCAAATTCAGAAAGTTCGACAGACCATTTGTTTATCCTTCCTTCGAGGTCTGGCTTGCTTAGAATGGAACGGAGTGGCAAATCTGTTCTTACCAGAATTGGATATGCATGGAAGTACGGCCTCAACCAACGTGAAGCCCAGATAACTACAAGAACGGCCTTCTGAATTTTTTGGTATCTGCTCTCTGCTCCCTGTAACATCTTACTGGTGAAATACACTGGCCTCTGCCCCTCTGGGGTTTCCTTGACCAATGCTACTCCCAAGGCTTCATCCAAAATCGCCAAGTACAAAATGAGGGATTCACCGAGGTCTGGCTTTACCAAGATCGGAGGACTCAACAATACTTCCTTGAGCTCCTGGAACGCTTGCTCCTGCTCCTGTCCCCACTCAAACTTCTTAGACTTTGTTATCACCTTATACAGGGAAAGTGATCTGTGTGCCATCTTAGGCATGAATTGAGCCAAAGTTGCCACTTTCCCGTTTAAAGACTGCACCTCCCTTAAGCTCTTCAGACTCTGCATATTCAAATCACTTGGCATTTTCCTGGATTAGCCTCAATGCTGTGCTGAGTCAACATGAAGCCCAAAAACTTTCCAGCTGGAATAGCAAAAGTACACTTCAACGGGTTCAGTCTTATGTTATATTGCCTCAAGCGTGTAAATACCTGGTGTAAGTCTTCAACATGATCACCTCCAGCTGGAGTCTTGGCAATGATATCGTCAATCTACACCTCCATCAGTTTGGTGTGCATGCCCTCAAACACCTTATTAATCATACGCTGGTAAGTAGCCCTGGCATTCTTCAAACCGAAGGGCATGACGGTATAGCAAAAGAAACCGTGGTCATTGACGAAAGCCAATTTCTCTTGATCCTCCTCCTATATCGGAATCTGGTTGTACCCCGAATAAGCATCCATGAAACTTAAGTACTGGTAACCAGATGAATCGTCCACCATGCGATCAATATTCGGGAGAGTATATGGGTCCTTCGGGCAGCATCGGTTGAGGTCTACGTAGCCAGTGGACATTCTCCACTTGCCATTGGCCTTCTGTACCATCACCATATTGGAAAGCCAAGAGGAATAGCAGACCTCCCTAATAAATCTGACCTTTAACAGCTCCTCCGTCTGCTCACAAGTTGCCTTTTGCTTCTCTGGTCCCAGCCTTCTCTTCTTCTGAGCAACCGACCTCGTCTCTGGATAGACGGATAATTTGTGGCAACAGAAATTAGGGTCCATCCCAGGCATATCTACAGCAGTCCATGCAAAAAGGTCTTTGAATTCCTGGAGGAGTGTTAACAAATGTTACTTCATAACTGACTCTAGCTTGTCATTAATGTGAGTGACCTTCTCTGGGGAATCACCTAAAATGACGTCCCTGAAACCTCCATTCGACATGGGTTTTGATGGGTTGAGCAGATCAATCTTCAACTCCGCTCTGGGATCTAGATCAATCAAACTAACAGACCCAACCGTTGTTCCTCCATCATTCAACTTCTTTTTTTTGTTAAATGCCTCAAACTTCACCATATTCAAGCTCAGGTTGTAGCAATACCTGGCCATCTCTTGATCGCCTCGGAGGGATGACACACCGTTGTCCTTGTTAATGAATTTGATAAGGAGGTACGGGGTGGACACAATTGCTTCCATCGCGTTCAGAGTGGGACGGCCTATAATCCCGTTGTAAGGGGATTCCACATCAATCACCAGGATCCTGGACTTCACCGTTCTTACACCAGGCTCACCTTCGAAAGACACAAGGGTATCAAGATACCCCTTGGTAGGCTGCTTTGCTCCATTAAAGGTTGTGAGTTCCTGTGTATAAGGCTGCAAATCTGCATCAGTAAAACCCATTCTTTTGAAGCAATTGTAAAAGATAATGTCATAGAAACTTCCCTGGTCAATGAGGATTCTTTTTACATCCTTGTTAGCTATCACAGCAATAATGACCACAGCATCATCGCCTCCTGGAATGGTTGGGCCGAAATCGTCGTCTATAAATATGACCATCAGCGTCGTCATGTCATCCCTGAAGGGGCGGTTATCTCTGGGCTTTCCTTGTACAGATCAAATCATCTGATGATGATTCTTATGAGCCGTAATGGACGCTCCTCCTCCAGTAAATCCTCCAACGATCATATCGATCACCTCGCGTTGGCCTTGCCTTTGCTGCTGAGGCATTCCATCCTGTTGAGCCCCTTCACTGATCACCACTCCCTTCTGTTTCTCAGAAGCTGTGAATCTCCTGACTGGATTAAAACTATTATCGCCCTCGTCATCACGGTCTCTCCTTCTTTTCTCCATCCTGTCTGGTTCATCTAAGGATTTCTCCTTAAATAAGTATTGTTTCAACTTTCCCTCTCTAATGAGGGTCTCTACTGCGTTCTTCAACACCTTGCACTCATCTGTAGTATAGCCGACCTGTTCGTGGAAAGCATAGTATTTTCAAGAGTTACCAGGTCTTTTCATTGGAGGAGGCTTCCTTATCCCATAAACACTTAGCGTAGGCCAGCCAACTTCCCTCAAGATTTAAGAGTGCCTGAAGTTCAGTGGGGCATAGTTGCTGAAAGAGGCTACATGCCTATCCCGCTTTTGAGGTTGGGTGCTCATGAAATCGTATCTCTGAGCATGCTTCTTTGGCCTCACCCTCTCCTTATCTCTCCAAGGTTGCTGTAGGGTCACTGACGGCTTCAGTCTAGCTGTTGTGGCTTCCAGGTGCATCTCTATGCCCACATACTTCGAAGCTTTCCTCCGGAACTCCTCAAACGTCACCGGAGGACTCTTTGCCAAAGACAAAGCAAAGGCTGATCCAGGCTGTAGAGCTTCAACAACAATATGAAGTTGAATAGCCTCCGTAAGGTTAGGCACCAAAGCTGCCTCTTTGTAAAACCTTTTTAAAAACTCTAAGAGTTTCATTCTTTCCCTGCCTGATCTAAGCTAAGGTATGAGAAGTCTTAGGAATATCTCTGGAAATAACGAAGTGGCTCTCAAACGCAGCAGCCATTTCCTCCCAAGAGTTTATCGAACCTGAAGGTAAACTCTTGAATCAACTAAGAGCTTCTCCCGTCAAGGTCCGTGGGAACATCCTGTACATCACGTCCTCATCTGCTCCCAGATACATGGCCTCATACATGTAAGCATCAAGATGCTTAATGGGATCTGTCTCTCTATTATACTTTCCAATCGAAAGTGGCTGGGTGGTTTACAGATGCTTGGGGATAAGTACACTCAGAAGCCTCCTTGAAAAAGAGACATTGAGTTTGTATGTTCCAAAGGTCACCAACGCCTGCTCCTTCCTTCTTCCACTGACTCTATCTCCAGAGTCTTGAGTTTGTTCCCTCTCCTCATAGGTGGGAATCTTCAAATATTGGAGAGTAGTGGACTTCTCCCTCGCAGATGTATGATGAGTCTCCTTAGCCTGAGACATGGCTTTGTCCCCTGTCACCCTTTTCTCCCTTCTTAGCTCCATCAACTCCTCCCTGAGTTGCCTTATAACTTCGTCTCGAGGGTCGGGAGTTATAACAGGTACCATTCTCCTTGAGTGGGTTATAGGAGATTCGAAAATAAGTCTCCTACCAGTCTGCTGATGGGTCACATCCTCTACATGACCATCCATAAAATCACGTCTATCTCCTTCCATGCTACTGAACTTTTGCAAAAAGTGGGAATAACTCTATCGAGTCCCACCGGGCATGCCAATGAACTGGTCTAAACCAGGGTATGGAATCCGGTATGGGAACTAGCCACAAAAGTTGATGATTTCAATATTTGTACACTGGTACAGTGGGTATCCGGTATTTTAATCTGATCTCTCAGTGGGAGAGACCGATCTTATTGTCCTGGAGATCCTTCACACCAGAGTTTTGTGTTGTTAGGGGGCAAAAGATGGTGCCACCTACGAAGATTCTCCGACGCTCAGAGAACACTTGAGAAATACAATAGTATGGTAAGAGTAAGAACAATGTAACCTTGCATGCGTTGGAGAATATGTTATTTATAGTTGAGTGTGGAAAATAAATCGTTGGGCGTAAGTGGGCCCAGAAGTTCTGATGCCGTGTGTAGTGTATCAATCAGAGTTGTTCAATATTCAGAGTGTGACAGAAGGTAGGTCAATGATCAGTGTACGATTCTGACACAGGAATGGGGATAATCCACCTTTTCCGTATATCACGCCTGTAATGATACTTGCTCCTTTCAGTGAATGATATAGACATATTCCGCAATCCAAGGTAACTATTTTGATAAGTAATGACTCCACTTATCATATTGAGACAATAAGGTAAACGGTTATACGTGACGGAAGATTGAGAGCGGATGAAATATCCGGTATCTTAGGTGTAACCCCGAATGATTGGTGAAGGAAGGACTTCTAATATGATGTCTTTACAGTACGGATATTGACCTGTGATACCGGTTGTCCTTCTAGTATACCCAAGATGACGTCCAATAATTGGGGCCGGTGTCCAGACCGGATCACCATGTTAATAAAAAAACATGTGTGCAGACTTATGTGAGTCAGGTTAAAAAAGGTCGGCTTTCAATTAGGGATCCTTTTTTAAAACCCAAGTTTGCCTATTTTGGGGGCTAGTTCAGCTTAGCCTATTTTGAGGATTTTCTTCTTGAATAGATCTAGATCTTCAAGCTTCTTTTGATCTTCTCAACCTTGCAAGTATAAAATCATCTCTTTAAAATATGGCTTGGATGAAATTGTGTTATGGAAGGTAAAAAAAAATTATACAAAAACTCACTAAAAATGAAAAGAGAAGTGGATTTAAGGAGAGATTTAGAAAAGGAATGTGAAAGGTGTCATTCTCTTAGAGAGAGATAAACCTAAAGCGTCAATCACCACCTTGGAAGGATCCAAGGATAAAATTCAATGAGAGAGAGTTCTAAGCACTCTTGAGCTTAGAGAGAGAATCACACACAATCTCACTGAAATAATTTCAAATGACTAAAAATATAGGAAAATATAAAGCTGAGAGGTTTATATAAATCTCCTCTTTACTTTGAGAGTAATTTCCAGATTTGATCTTGGTGGGCTTGTTAAAGCTTCACCTAAGACCCAAAACTAAAAATTACATGACCTTAAGGTGGCCAAAGTATTTGATATGACTATACAAGGACCAAAAGTAGTCTAAAATGAAAAATATGGTCATGTAAGGCTCAAACCTAACTACTAACGAGTTTATAACAATAATGAGATATAATAAATCAAAAAGTCCATTAGCCTAACCCCAAGAATGTACAAATGAAAAAAGCCCAAATATGTAAAACCCAAGCTCACCATGGACCTCATCATGCTCCCCCTCCTCAAGAGGATTTTCCTTTAAATCCAAGCTCATCTACAGCAACAATAATCCTATAAGATGTAGAGAAAAAAATGAGTCCACCTTATGAGAAAGATTAAAGAAAAAGTAAATGATTAAACAACAAATAAAAGATGAGAGGAATGGAAACGTCCACCAGGGTCAAAGACTAACCTTTTCACCTTTGAAGTGATAAAATAAAAGATATCATCAAAAAAAGCAATGAAAAGGTCCTACAAGAATGCACACACAAAACTATGGAAACCTATGTATCATAGAAATGGTACTATTTATGTTATGCATAATGAGTATAATATTAACTGTAGATATATGAACATGAGATATATGACTAAACATGGGCATGTAATAAGGAAACATAGGATGGGATGCCTTAAGGGAGTCATAATGAGTAATGGCATTCAAACTAGGAACTAGAGTGTGCATGACATGCAAAGATGCTACTAGCTCCTTATATAACCCCTTATGAAAGTGAATGATATCAATATGGTTATATATACTATATGGTCCTATATGTAATGAGATGGAAATATCATAAGATGGACAAAAGGTTAAACCTATAAAAGTCCTAGACTCAAGAAACAACAAAAAAGACATAACTCTAAGGAAGGTCAACTCAAAGGAGTAAAGACACATCTCTACCTTATAAGAAATTATAGTAAGTGATCCTAAGAGAACTATGGACAATTGGTGATCAAATCTTTTCACAATGAATAAGAGAAGTTAAAGGAGATTCCTCCACCACTTTATGGTCTTCTTGAGGAAAAAAACTAATGATAAGGGTAAATAAACTATTAGTAAAGTGACATTCTCTTAAAGCATTATGGTTGTCCAAAAGCAAGCCGTTATCATACACCTTACTCTCTTTGTTTTCAACATTCCCATTATCTTTCCTTTTTATCTCTTGTTTTTTATCACATACTTGTCGTAGTCTTGCACATAAAGTTGTATTTTTTTCTTCCATAGATTTTTTTTCTTCTTATTTTTCTTTTCCCCTTTTTTACACTCTAATTTTCTCATTTCCTTTATCATTAAACTCTAAATATTTTTTCATAATTGTTTCACATTGTTATGGATTTTCTCAAAGAATCTCTTTGCTATTTTCTATCTCTCACCCCTTGACTTATAAGAGTCTATTCTAGCATGTAGAGCACCTAATTGTTATATTAGGATCTCAAATTGGAAAGTAATAAAGTCCCCACTAAGCTTACTGATGGTTCAAAGTCAGACTTAGAAGGAGGGTTGAATAAGTCTAATGCTCTTTTTGCGTGGGATGAAAACTTTTTTGAACGAGAGATACAACAGACTTATGAACCAAACTTTAAGAGATAAAAGGAAAAAAGATAGCACACAACAGATTTATATTGGTTCACTTCAAAAACAAAAGCTACATCCAGTGCCTTTAGACCTGAAGGATTTCCACTATAGTAAAAATGTCTTTTTACAATCAAAGCATCACCCGTGCCATAAGTATTCTTGACTCCAGCCACTCATGGCTTAAACCCAATTATTCTTTCAACAAGTCACTCCTGAATCAATACTCAAGTATTCTTTCAAAAGCCTCTTCAGACCAATAACTATTTCCCATAGAAACTAAAGCTGACAACACACTAGACTATTATACAAGTAAAGATTTGAAAGAGTGTTTGTGTTTGAGTTTCTAAGAACTTTATGTATAAAGAGATACAAGATAAAGAGCTGATACATTAAGTGTAAAAGAAAAAGACTAACGTTTGCTAGAAGCAGAAAAACAAAGAAAGTCTTTACTTTAGAGAAGAAAGCTTAGACAAAGAACTTGAAAGAGTAGAGAGAAGCTTTTATGTTTCTGATTTTTCAGAGTTGTTAACTTCTTCAAGGTTTGGATTCTCTTTATATTTATAGGCCAAGCAAGGTGACCATTGTGAATCTATTGAAGAGAGGTAGTCATTGAAGCTTGTTGTCCTTGAAGCTGAGAACATGAAAAAAGGTCTGAAATGAGGTTCTTCAAAATTTGCACTGAAATAGTGTTCCTCGAGTGAAACATAATGAAAGCCCTTTTGTAGGCTTTCTTCTTTCAACTAAAATATGCAGAATATACAGGGTTGACCTTCAGATTGCTTTTTGACGCAAGTATTGATTTTCATCAACTTTTCTGAAATGCGTAAAGTAGCTTCCTCGATCTTCTATCCATGAAGTTGTTGGTTCTTGCACTGATTTGTCTTCTTTCCTCTTTTAGTGATAAATGTTGTTTTTCTTGATCAGAATTCAGTTCAAAGCATCTTTAAAATTATCCTTGATTTTGTTTGATGCATGCTTTGGAGTAACATTCTTGATGCTTCAAAATTTTGGGGTCTGATTGATGAAGCAAGTACGTGTGCTAAGTTTAGAGAACAAGAAACGTATAACTTAGCAGTCCAAAATTCTGGACGAGCGCACTTGAATAAAACTCTTCTTGAGCGTTGTTCTAGGATCAGACTTTTCTTAGGATGAACTTGTACGCAATCTATTTTTGATCTCAAACAGACTTGTTTTGAAATAACTTGCATGACTCAAGGTAGACTTTTTATTGGTGGATTCCCCTTTCATTTATAATCTATATCATAGATCTATAACCTGAAACACTTAATTGAAAAGGTTAGATAACACGCAGGCTATGACTTTATTTAATTAAATGCTCTGATGTGTGTTATTAACAAATCTTGGGGTCTGGTAGATAATAACCAATGATTTTAAAATATCTTAAAAACCAAACTTGGTTCTAACACTTACCACCACTCACCCTTTTATTTCTTTTGTTTGTTCAAGTTTACATATAAAGTAATAAAATAAACCACTTTTCTAGTGGATTAAAAAGAGCCTACAAAAAGACACTATAAAAGACTAGTAAAAGAAATAGAGGGAGACAAAGTTAAGGATACTTGGTCCAAAACCTGAATTTTTAGCTTGTAACTAGCAAAGCAAGCAAGCAATATACTAGTCATGAGAAAGAAAATAAACTAAGCTTAAACGCACTACCCTAAGGTAATTTTTAAAAGCACACAATAAAATGTCCAAAGTCCAAAGTCAAAGTCAAAGCCCAAAGTAAATGTCTCAAAATACAAAGACAAAAATGAGAAGGTATTACAAAAGAACATACAAGAAGTTTCTCAAAATACAAGGGAAAAAAATAAAATCACAAGTCTCAAACTAAATTGTATTACAAAGCTTTTCTTTCCAAGTATAAGTCTTCAAGGAAAAGCTCCACCAAGTAACACAACACAAACTTGCAAGAAAGCAAATTATTAGAAAAATAAGCAATAAAGAGACTTAGGTCTTACCACTCACTAAATATTTACACTCAACACTTGTGTATCACTTAATGAAGGCTTTTAACAGGATGTACATACTTGCCTTTTACCATTCACTCTCTTTATCACCCAAGATAAGCTTCGTACAACCTCTAAAGTCTTATTCCTTTACTCAATATGCTACGAAAGTAATGATCAACCTAAAAGCAATCTCAAAGAGTCCAAGAAAAGGTATAAACTCAAAGAGACAAAACTAAGAGGATCAAGACAAGTAATAAAAGCTCAAGTAAGGGAGCAAAACCAAAGTGGGGTGAAGTGAGACAAACTTTCAAAAGAAAGAGACAAGAAATAAAAGGACAAAGAAAGGATGCTAAACTCAAATATAGAACTTAAGTGTGACAAATAAGAATCAAACAAGACAAGCAAACAACAAAGAACATATAAGAAAGCAAGCATACAAAAAGTGATCTAGAAACTCTAAGAATACAAGTAATGCACCCAATTAACAAGTGAACTATGTAGTAATTTTTTTTCAAAAAACAAATTATCACTAAGAGGAAATTAAAAACAAATTAATGGGTTGCACAAACTAAATAGGGTTTAGGGGGTTTTGCACAAACAAATTATCACCCATTTGATGTAGGATTTTCTTCATGAATTGATCTAGATTTTAAAGCTTCCTTTGATCTTCTTAACCTTGTAAGCATGAAATCATCTTCTCCTCCTTAAAATCTAGCTTGGACGAAATTGTAATGTGGAAGGTGGAAAATTGCACAAAAAACTCACTAAAAATGAAAAGAGAAATGGATTTGTGGAGAGATATGGGAGAGAAATGTGAAATATAACATCATGGGTATTTGATTTAATTATTAGCGATAGACAAAAATTAATGAATAAATTATTTAGAATTAATTTGGATTTTTCTAAAATTATTATAAATTAAGTAATAATTGTTTAAGGTGATAAAAATTAAATAAATTAATGAAACAATGAATTGTAAATTTAGAATGTAAAAATAAAGGGTGATGGTAAATTTATAAGTTACCAAGGAAGGTAATAAAAGAAGAAAGAAATCAGAAAGTGATGGTTTTGACCTTGTGGTTTTAAGACAAAATTCCCATTTTTCTTCTTCATGTTTCACGCGTCGAGAGAGAGAAAAATAGTGTGCCATTTCGCTTCTTCATAGTCGAAGCTACAAGGCCCAAATTGGAGTTCAATTTGACGATGAAACTTGAAAGAGATTATGTTTTTGAGATCATGGGAGCAAGGTGAGTTAATTTGTACCAATAATCTCGTGTTTTCTCTATCCCTCTTCCTCTCTCTCTAGGCCGAATGTGGCTTCGCATGGAGAGGTTTTCATTTTTGTCTTATAGCAATTTCTAAGCTTGGTAGTGGACTTTAAGGCTATGGGTATGGCAAACGGTTAATGGGTTTGTGTTTCGGTGCTCGTAAGTGTCGGAATGAGCTTCAGAAAGTCGTTAAGCAAAGTGGGTGCCGAAATCAAAATCGGAGCGGTGAACTGTCAAGTTGTAGGACGTAACCGGCACCAAGAATAACTAGTGGAAGCTTGGAGTCGAGGTAAGGGGGTGTCTAGAGTTATAATTAATTAGAATTGGGTATCACCCCTAATTGGGGTTTCGAAAAGAGATAACCTAATCAATGGAAAATTTATAATTTATTATGTACCTGCAAAATATAATGATAGGTGGAATTATATGAATTAAAGAATGAGGATATAATATGAATAAGGAATGAGGAATGATAAAACAAAAAGAATGGTGATTTTAAAAATGTATGAATTATGGGAATGGTGATGTTAAAGCCTGTGGCTTGGGATTGCTAGCGTGTGATGTATTGAAATTGAATTGTTATAATGGTTTTGATAGTAGTGGGTATTGTGCCTTTATGGCTGTGTGAAATATGACATAAAAATTGATCTGTCCTGAACCGGGGTCTAGAGATCCGGACTCAGACCAGTCACAAATAGTGTGTGAATACTGTATAGAAGACTGGATGTATGTGTATCCGGTGTAGGTATCCGTTGTCCTTGAGTGAGGAGAGCGGATTGGGCGTTCTGGAGATCCTTCACACCGACCTAACGCGTTGAAGTGGGCGAATGGTGGTGTCACCTGCAAAGATTCTCCGACGCTCAAGTCAGTAATATTCCAAGTAAGGAATGTATTCAGAGAGGAATCAGTCGTAAAAGAGCTGAAGATCCCCCACTTCAATCATGAAGTGAGTTCATATACCTGATTGGCTCGATTAACGAGGATTCGTTGGTAGGGAACCACCAACTCCCATTAGCATTATTATATTGCGCACTTACCTGCATGATTGGGTCAAGTGGCTATTTTATATTGAGCATAGAGAATGTAGACTAGGATTAGGGAACAAGTTGACCATTCCCGTGAGCAGAATTTGGCTCGTAGTGCTGGGAATTATTGATCGATCCCTGTAGCAACAATCCTTGTCTTTTGCACAGTGACGTGTGTATTATCCGATGTCATGGTGTTATCCTGAACAACCGGTATAGGGAGAACGCCTGATACGGAATTACAGTCCGGATGTATACCGATGACACCGGTTACACGTAGATGTCTCATCAAAGACGCTGAAATATGTATAGCATATCGGATACCGGTATTGAGACCGGATCATATGTCCCCTAGCTTGTGTGAGGGACCGAATGGTTGTTCACATAAGCTACTCAACCTGCGAGAGGTCTTAATATCGGTAAGCTTACGTGTGTAACAGTTCCTTAGCATCTGTTGTCATTCGTAAAGAACCGTTCTAAAATTAATAGATCCGACCTGTCGATGCAGCCACAACGGATTCAGACAAAGATTCGTTGTACGAGAATTTCAAGAGTTTATTGGAATTGAAAGCTCTTGAAGTTCGTGTAACGGCTGTAAAGCGTGAATTGCGTTGCATGATTGGACATTAATGCTTTTAATCACGTGGGCAAGCAATTATTGCGTCTGAGATGAAAATCTTATTAACCGTCGTTTTGGGCTTGATGGGCATGAAGTTTTCGAAACTTTTGGACCTAGTGGATAGCCCTTCGCTGAGTCGCTATCGTTTTGGCGCCCAAGAATTTGGAACGGTTGTGTCGTTTCGCTTGTGAACGAATGCGTTTTATCGAGAACGACACAACTTCAAGAGGGGGTAACCGAACCTCTTCGTTTCCTATAAAAGGAACACTTAGTGGATTCTGGGTTCCACTCGCTTTTGTTTACTTAACAAAACTCTGTAGAAATATTGCAAGGAAGTTTGTTGCCTGTACTGCGAGGGTTTCTTCGTTCCTCAAATTCATCACTGTCATCTGAGGTAACTATCTCTTCCTTGTCGCTCTAGTTTTGCTTTGGTTTGCTACTCTTAGTTATAGAAAGTAGGCTTCATCTAAAGGGGGGGGGGGAATCAGTTTCCCGCAACCCTAATAGTCGTGGGGAAGAATCCTTGTAATTCTTCCTAAGACTGAATCGCGTCGCTCAGAAAGGGGATCTTACTCACTGTGGGAAGTGACCTTTCCCTTCTCAGAGTCGCCCTCTGATTGTAATTGCTTTTAAAATGCAGTGAGTAATGATTGCAACTTTCTGACGACATTTTATTTCTTATCGTAGATTAAGGAGTTCGATTTAGAAAATCCAAATGGCCACTGGAGAGGGAACCTCTGGAAATAGTGCTATTTCGAGGACAACTGAAGGTCTCTATAGCGTAGTTGCTTCGAGGCTGAATTGGGAGGAGGTTCAGGCTAAATGGCCTTTCTGTTGGGTGTACAGCGAGTTTAAGGACTTGGCCTCTCGTCATGCGGATGAGGAGGGATCCCGGATTCAACCGAGGTTCACGCTGAGTACGGATGAAGAGACGAAAAAGTGGTATAGGGTTTACACACCACTTCCGACAGAGCGGATATGCCATGTCGTCCCTAATGACCGCTCTGTATATATGTATGACTTTATTTTTCATTATCTGGGAGTTCGTTTTCCTCTAACCAAACTCCAGATGGGCGTCTTGAAGTTTCTGAACTGTGCACCCTCCCAACTTCATCCCAACGGTTGGGGCCTCATCCGAGCTTTGGAGGTCTTGGGTGAACATTTTAATTTCACGCCAACTGTAGCGATGCTGTTCTACTACACTCAGGTAGTTCGAAGGGCAAACAAGCAAGGTGGAGTTGGTCTGGTGACTCTCCGGACTCTCTGTTCCTTTGTGAACTTTGAGTCTTATACGGATTCTGCCAAGGTTGACGGGAAGTCCTTCAAGACTTATTTCACTCGCATCTCCATTAAGAAGGGCAAACCAATATTTTGGAAGGATGAAGAGGGCGTCGACAAATTTCCCCTGAGTTGGACACACAAACATTTTCTCTTGAGCTCACACGCGTACTACACTGATCAATCCGATCTGTCTCGTGAGACGTCGAGAGTGTTGTTCGCACTTGAATCACACACTACACGTCGTCACGTCTTTTCATGTAGGCGTTTGCTAAGTAGCTCAAGCGGAGTCCGGGAGGAATATTTGCGTACTTCTCGTTTTGTTTCACCTTTTCTCCTTTACCAAATATATATAGAATATTTGTAGTTGCTGACATCTTGTGTTTGTTCATGTAGGTGAAATAGAACAAGAAACTCCAGAAATGGACAAGTTAAAGAAATTCAAGGTGGCGGGTAAGTCCGTTGCCCGTGAAAATGAAGTGAAGCCCAGGCCCTCAACCAAGGATCGTCTTGAGTTAATAATACTGACCTCGGATGCTGAAGGGGACGTTCCGTTGGTTGAGGGCGGTTCTTCTGTCGCTGATGTAGCCACGGGTCATCCTCAAGTTTCTGAGAGGAGAAGAAAAATCAAGAATGACTCAGAGGGAGGCCCATCCAAAAAGCGCAGAACTCCGGAGGATAAGTCTGTTGAAACCTCGGAAGCAGCAGCTGCTACCTCTGAAGGTAAAAGGATTGCTACAGGGGTTTCTGGGGCGAAGCCGACCTCTTTCCCAACTACCTCGTTTCTCACCCCCTTCCTCTCCTATGAGGGTTCTACTCCGGCCACTCTTCCACCACCGATGTACAAACTCCGGCCTACGCTCAGTGCTAAAGAAATTAAAGAAGCGTGTGAGGCCGGAAGGTGGCAATTAGCCGAACTCGCTGGAATGCTTTCTTCAGTCAGCGAGTTAGCTGACAACGTCGATAAGGTTGAAGAGCTGAGTGACAAATTAAAAGAGCTCAACCTTTCCTCGGAAAAAGATAAAGCCTCCATGAAATGGAAGATCGTCTCACCAAATCTAAGGAGTTCGGAGAGATGATGACTAAAGAGAATCTCAAGCTCAAAGGCGACCTCAAAAACTTAGAGGAAGAGCTCCGTAGCAGCCAGGATAAAAATAAAACTGCTGCTGAGGAGTGGTCTCAAAGGGAGAAAAAGCTCCTTCTTGAGATCGAAGGGCTGAAGGCTGAGAAAGCGAAGTCCGGAGGATTGAGTGAGGAGCTGTCAAAGTTGCGAGAAGAATTGGCTACGGTGAAAGCTGATAAGGAAGAAGCCATTGACATATGTAACCGGGCTGTTGAAGAATCCTTCGGCCTAGCCATACGCCAAATCTTCTATCGCAACCCCACTGCGAAACTTAGCCTCTATGGAATAGATCCGTTCTATGAATTCCATGGGGGAAAGTTAGTCGCAGTGGTTGATGATAGCCACGAAGATCCTCCGATGTCCCTGTATGGTTTGCCCCCTCTTCCCGAGGGTCAAACTATGGGGCCGGACTTCGTTCTTCCTGTGTCCGAGGTTCCTTCTTCTGAAGAAAGGGCTGAGGCTCCTGGAGGGGAGACTCCTGTGGAGGTTCCTAAGGAAGGTGCACAAGAGCCTGGTGCTGAGGAGGCACAGAAAACTGAAGAGCAGATTCCTCCTCCGTAGTTTTCTTTTTCATTTACATGTATAGTTGTGTACCGGGATCAACTCCGGATTTTGAACTATTGTGTACAGCCTTGTTTTTAATGAATGAATTCCATTTAAGGCATTTGTCTTCATCGTTTCATGCATATATAAATCGTTGCTAATCCGTTCTGTATAATTAATTTTAAGGTCAGATTTAAATAACTGCCTCAGAAGATTAAACAATAGATAAATTTAGAACGGCGAAATATATGAATGTCCCCAAGTATGTGTTAAGAAAAAGGTGCCTGTCTTTGGGGCATGATCCTTAATTTTCTTAATTCTCTTGGGGAAAGATGGGTCGCTCCGCTGTTCAGTAGAGTAATGTAACATGACGGATGACTGCTTTTAATCCGTAATACTCTCACAGGAGATGACAATATTGTTCCAAGTTTAGGGAACTGTAAGGAAGTGGTGTTTGAGTCCTTCATCATAAGGATGATGATGGGAGTTTTTTCTACGCCAGGAGTTACGTCGTTGTATCACAGAATAGGTGATAAAGAGTATCCGTCCTGGGAGAATACCACTTGAAAGCGAAAGTGCGGACTGACTTTCGGAATTTTCCATCATAAGAATGATTATATGAATTGATCATGCCAGGTGTTTCGTCATTAAATCACCTCATAAGTGATTGAGATCATCCGTCTTGGGGATGTGTACAGCACCAGAAGTTATATCGTTGGATCACATAACAGGTGATTGAGATCATCCATCCTTGAGGTGTGTATGGCGCCAGGAGTTACATCGTCATTTCACAGAATAGGTGATTGAGATCATCCGTCCTGGGCAGGTACACCATGTCAAGGAGTTACATCGTCAGATCACATAATGGGTGATTGAGATTGTCCGTTCAAGAGTTACATCATCGAATCACAGAATAGGTGATTGAGATCATCCGTCCTGGTGAATTTTTTCCAATCATGGGAGTGCGGATTAGGCAATTTTCACATCCATCCGACATCCGAGTAATACCTCTACTAGCCCCCTAGCTGATGTGAGGAAGCAGTTGACTTGCTCATATGAGCTATATTGATCATAGTACGTTTGGATTTCAGAATTGCACCGAAGTGTAAATATCCGCTCTAGGAACCAGGTTCCGTAGTGATGAAATTTTAAGGGCGGATTCGACAATGGGAATATCAGAAGTTTATCGAATTTCGCAACCCTTGGTATTCGGGTAATGGTGGCCACGTTTCTAATGATTGGACATTTAATGCCTTAATTCACGTGGGCGAGCCATTATTGCGTTAAGTGCGCATGTCTTAGTAACTGTCACGCATAGTATTGTTGGGCCTAGTATTTGGTTTTAATAGGCCCATTTCGATGGCTCTGTGACAAAACGATGGCATTTTCGCGCCTTGAGGTACTAAACGACAATTTTGGTCCACTAAACGGGGAGTCGTTTGGGGGTAAACGACAGGTTGTGTTTAGTGGGTATTTGAAAAATTTTCGTGCCCCGATAAAGGCATATTTGGTAATCTCAGTTACCATTTCGTCTTGCTTCCTTGACGAACCTCTGCAAAAGTTCCAAGAAGTTCTTCGTGTCCGCCTCTGTGAATTTCAATTCACTATCCTTAGGTAACCACTTTCCCTTCGTTTTTTGTATCTCTTTTCAGTATTTGAGAATGTCTAGGAAGGGTGTTAGCTTCAGTGGCGTTAGCCCTAGAGGAAGAGGAGGAAGGACTTTGACTCAAAACCCTAGCGTCCGTGGTGGGAGGATCCCAGTGATCCTCCAGTCGAGACCACAGTATACAGAGAGGGAGGAGTCGCAATATCAAAGGTGAAGGGTGATTATACCCTCTTCAGAGTCTTCCTCCTCCAGTGAGAGTGTCGAGAGTGGGGATTTGTATCTCTCTGATGATGTGAAATTTTATCGCAGCATCAAAGCTTTCACAATGGTGACAAAGAAAGTTACTGGGAGGAAATCGTCTGAAGGGGAATCTCCTTCTGAGAAATATATCTTGAAGACCCAATCCGGCCTATGCAATGTGGTTGCACACCGGATAGACTGGGTGAAATTCCAACAGAAACGCCCATTCAGCTGGGTGGCTGAAGAATTTCGTGAAATAGCATCAGTTCACGCTCGAGAGGAGGGAGCGGAGTTGGAGCCGCGTTTCACGATCTTCAAGAAGGACAAATACAAGAAGTGCTTCATGGTGATAGCTCCGTTGCCATCCGATCGAATTTGTCATGCTCCGGACGAAAGGTCCTTGTATATGTATGACTTTTTATTTTTGAACCTTGGCGTGCGGTTTCCCCTTTCAAAGTTTCAGATGGGGGTTCTGAGATTCCTGGACTGCGCTCCTTCGCAGCTTCACCCCAATGGATGGGGATTAGTCCGTTCTCTTGAAGTGCTTGGGGAGCACTTCAACTTCAAACCGACGGTGGCCATGCTCTTCTATTTTGCCCAAGTGGTCCGTCGTGCAAATAAAGAGAAGGGGGGAGTGAGCTTGATATCCCTCCGGACTCTCTCCAAGGTTATCCACTTTGAGGCGTACACTGACTCCGCCAAAGTTGATGGACATTCATTCAAGTCCTATTTCACGAAGATTAGCGTTCACTCTGATGAGTCAGTTTTTTGGTTAACTGAAGATGGGATTCCGAAGTTCCCAGTGGCTTGGACGCATGAGCACTTTTTGCTGACCTCCCAGGCGTACTACACTGAGGAGGATGAACTAAGCCCGTCTTCAGTTTCCGTTCTTTCCGCCCTTCAATCCTACACCGCCTCGCATCAATTTTTCTCTTGCAGGCGTTTGTTAGGATCGTGGTCTACCCGCGAGGAATATCTGTGTAATTTTCCTGCTATTTTTCATGTTTTATCGTATCATGCCTTGAAGTCTTTGATTTCTAACCGTATTGTTTGGTTTTGCAGTTGAAATTGAAGCTGCGTCACCAGAGATGGAAAAACTGAAGGGGCTCAAAGCTGGAGTGAATTCCGTGGCAGCTGAAAATGACATTCAAGCGAAACGGAATTCGAAGAAAGCTACAGCGGAGACCATCATTTTGACCTCATCTGCTGGTGACGATATTCCCTTGCTAGAGGGCGGATCTGAGGGGGTTGCGGTTGAGAAGGTCGGAGAGAAGAAGAAAAGAATAAAACGCGGTTCCTCAAAGACCTCGGATCGTCAACTCTCTCCGAAAAAACAAAAAGTTTCAAGTGAGGGTGCTGATCCGGAGCTTTTAAAGGGAAAGAAAGTGGAAGGGTCCGCTCTGGATGCAGGATCCACTCCGGATGCCCCCGGCGACGGGATCACTTATGGTGCAAAGCCAATAACGACTTACTTTGCACCAAAAGTTACTCGCCCTCTTCAAAGTAACTCCGGTCTTGCACAATATCTGGTATACGAGGGTTCTGTTCCTGAGGGCGTTCCTGAGACTCCGTACAAGCTGAAGCCCTCATTGATGAGCGACGAAGTAACCAAAGCTTGCGATGCCGGACAGAAGCACCTGGCAGAATTATCCGGGCTCTTAAGATCGGTTCGCAAGCTTTCAGAAGAGAATGAGAGGCTGAACTTGTTGGTTGGCAAGGTTAATGACCTTAGCGTTGCTGCTGCTAAGGATAAGGCAACCATCCTTCGTCTAGAAGGTAAATTAGAAGCTTCCAGAGAGGAAGGATATAAGAAGGATGAAGAAATTGCCAGGCTGAAATATCTTGCCAAGGAGTTGGAGGCCCAAGTAACTGACCAAAAGAAAATCAACTCCGACCTCCACTCCGGTTTTTGTGCGGAGAAGGAACGCTCTTCAAAGCTGGAAGAGGAGCTTAAGGAAGTTAAAGTTGTTTATTCTCGAGGAACCGAAGATTGGTCGCGTAAGGAGAAGGAGCTGCTCTCAAGGTTGGCAGACACAAAAGCAGAATTTGACGAGGCTGTAGATATGTGTGATCAAGCAGTCAAGGAATCCTTTGGGTTGGCTGTTCGTCAAATTCAATACCGGAATCCCAAGGTGAAACTTAATCTGAATGGTATTGATCCGTTCTATGAGTTTCATCAAGGGAAACTGGTGGCCATAGTTGATAAGCGTCATGAAAGTCCGCCTAACACTCCTTATAGGTTTGCTCCTTTACCTGAAGGCCAAACAATGGGACCTTCACTCCTGAAGCCCATAAGCACAGGAACAAGCTCTCGCACTGAAGAAGGCAAGATCGGAGACAAAGGCAAAGGGAAGGAAGGAGACTCAAGCCAGAGAAAGTAGCGCCTTCCTTGTTTCCTTTTTCATTTTATTGATTCAAATTCGCTGTGTTCCGGGATCAGCTCCAGATTATTACACGAATTGTAATTCTCGTTTAATCAATAAAAGAGTTTTTTACCTCCATTCTTGTTTAGTGAAAAACAACTTTAATAGAGGGATTGCATGTGTATTGTATCATTCTGGATTTAAGTAATGAAGATCAGATTGTAAAACAAAATCTCCATTCCGGACTTACACATGCGAGATAATTTCATAATAAGATCACCGCTCGTGAGGGAACACATCGTCGTCACAAGAACGGCTTAAGGGGAATGATTGTGAGATCGTTGAGACGAAAGTTCATTCCTCAAGATATTCGTTAAATCGTTGATGATGTCCCCCAGTTTCATTGGGTGATTATCACTTTGAATAAACTCTGAGTGAGATTTTCTCGTGAGAGCTTTCAAGAGTGAGGATTTAAAATAGAAATTCCTCTTCAAATATTTCTGACTGAGAGATTTCGGGTGAATATGCCTTGGATTGTGGCGTACCCGAGTGAATTGTTTGTGTCGGAGTTTATGAGTTAGGTCTCAATTGAAGAATTGATGACTCAGAATTATAAGCTATAAAACTTCCAAATAAAGAACTTCATAAGAGAGTATTAATCTGGAGTTCAGTATAACTTACTTGCTGTGTTTGGAGTTCGGCTTGATCCTACAATCCATGTTATATTTGGCGTTCGGTTTAATCCTACTAACCGTTATTCAATCGGTCTTTGGTTTTACCCAATGACGATTCTTCACCGACGTTCGGTCAATCCTACTAGTCGTACTCAGAGTTCGGTTTGATCCTACAATCCGAGCCTTCAACGCGGGGTTCAGATCAGGGTTAATCCTGAACCTACTTCACCCGTTACTTGGGGTTCAGCGTGGTCTTGAAGAAGAACCAGCTTACTGCGCCCAAGCCTTCAATGTTTTATGAAGAGTAAGGCATTCAATAATCCGTTCAGCGTGATCAATATTGAGGTCGGATTGGGGAAGTGTATCTCAATCGTAAGAGTACGGATTGAGTCTTCAAAGACTTCCATCATAAGGATGATGATGGGAATTGTCCGCACCAGGAGTTACCTCGTCAACTCACAGAATATGTGATTGAGAGCATCCGTCCTGGAGAAATGTATCTCAATCGTACTTCTTCAACCGGTGTTGGATTTCACTCATTCACCAGCCTTCAAATAGGGTTCGGTGCAATCCTACTACCCATTTCCTGAGGTTCGGTTTAATCCTACAACTCAGGTCTTCACCGACGTTCGGCCAAACCTACTAGTCGTACTCGGAGTTCGGTTCAATCCTACAATCCAAGCCTTCACCGGTGTTCAGCCAAACTTACTAACCGTACCCAGAGTTCGGTTTAATCCTACAATCTGGGCCTTCGAATGGGGTTCGGTTTGTGGCCTTGAAAAAGGACCAGCCCTACAACCCATGTAGTCTTCGAATGGGGTTCGGTTTGTGGCCTTGAAAAAGGACCAGCCCTACAACCCATGCCCTAAGGTTCGGTTTAATCCTACAACTCAGGTCTTCACCGACGTTCGGTTAATCCTACTAGTCGTACTCAGAGTTCGGTTTAATCCTACAATCCGAGCCTTCACCGGTGTTCAGCCGAACTTACTAACCGTACCCAGAGTTCGGTTTAATCCTACAATCCGGGCCTTCAATCAATTAAACACACTCGAGGAGTTACATCGTCAATTACAGAATGGGTAATTGAGATCATCCGTCCTGAGTATGCTCTTGTGTATTGCGCATATTCGAGAAGTTACATCGTCAGCTACAGAACAAGTAGCTGAGATCATCCGTCCTGAATATGTTTCTGTACACCGGATAAACTGAAAATCACAGCATGAGAAAAACTTGAAAAAGTTAAATTGTTGTGAGAGATTCTTATTAAATCAAAAATAAGAATTACAATGAGAGCGTAGCTGTGAAAATAAATTCTCCAGTATTCAATCCAAGATAAGGATAGGAGAGTGTGGATGGTTTCAACAGCTAGCTATAGTAGATGCGCAAGTTTTGGGTGTTCCACTTATTTCGGATTGGAGTGCCATCAAGGTTTTCAAGGCGGTAAGAGCCTTTTCCAGTGACCTCGGATACCCTATATGGGCCTTCCCAGTTTGGGGCTAATTTGCCTTGATGAGCGAATTTGTTCCCTATACTTGCTTTCCTCAAAACCAAATCTCCAACGTTGAAAGTCCTTGATTGGACTCGTTTGTTGTACCGGAGAGCAACTTTGGCTTTGATGGCTTGATCTCTGATGAAAGCGTCTTCTCTGAGTTCTTGTATGACATCCATTTCGGATGCCAAGTTAGCATTGTTGGTTTCTTCAGAGAAGTACTTAACCCTTGTGGAAGCAATTTGCAGTTCCACAGGTATCATTGCCTCGACCCCGTATGTTAGGCGATATGGGGACTCATTGGTGGATGAATGAGGCGTTGTCCGATATGCCCATAGGACATGACACAGCTGGTCTGTCCATCCGCCCTTGGCTTCACCAAGGCGTTTCTTTAGTCCCTTCAGCACCTCCCTGTTGGCCACTTCAGCTTGACCATTAGTTTGGGGATGTTCGAAGGATGAGAATATTTGGGTTATTCCTAACCCTTCAAGCAAATCTGTGAATTTTCTATCCGTGAACTGGGTGCCATTGTCTGTGACAATCCGTGCTGGGACCCCGAACCGTGTTATGATGTTTTCATACATGAAACGACGAGTTCGAGCTGAAGTAATATGCACCACCGGCTCTGCTTCTATCCACTTGGTTAAATAATCGACCCCTACAATGAGATATTTGATGCCCCCAGGAGCAGTTGGAAAGGGGCCCAGAATATCCAATCCCCATTGATAGAAGGGCCATGGAACAGCGGATGTGAAGAGTTCTTCCGCCGGTGTATGGTGCAGGTTAGAGAATTTTTGGCAAGCATCACATTTTTTGACGAAGTCAATGGAGTCTTGCTTCATTGTGAGCCACCAGTATCCAGCTCTGAGGATTTTTCGCATTAAGCTTCTTCCTCCGGCGTGGTGTCCACATTGTCCTCCATGCACTTCCTCCATTACATCTTGCACCTCATCCTCTTTGAGACAAATCAAATAGGGCACAGAGAGTGCCCTTCTGTAAAGATTACCATCAATCATAGTGAAATATGGTAATTCTCTTCTTAGCCTCGTCTTTTCCTTCTCATCTATAGGTAGTGGTCCATCAGCCAAATAACGGATGTAAGGAGCCATCCATGTATCTCCGTAAAGGGAGTTAGTCATTATGGCGTTTAGAGAAGGGAAAAGAGGAATGCTGGGCAACATTAGCGTGCTTTGAACCAGCGTAGTGGTGCTACCTGGTCGTTTAGTGCTTGCTAACCTGGAGAGTATATCCGCTCTAGTATTCTCTTCACGTGGAACATGCTTGAATTCCACCTTTGAGAATTTCTCAGTCAACTCCTTGACACAGTTCAAGTATAATTGGAGTTGAGGTTCGCGAGCTTGATAATCTCCTAAGATCTGTGAAATCACCAGCTGTGAATCGCTGCAGAGTGTCGCCTCAGAAGCTCCGATGTCAATTGCAGCTCTTAGCCCGGCCAAGCAAGCTTCGTACTCAGCTTGGTTGTTGGATGTTTTGAAATTGAAACGAAGGGAGATCTCCAGGTGTACTCCGTCGTCACTTTCTAGAACTACACCTGCTCCAGAGCCTCTTTGGTTTGATGAACCATCAACGTAAATGGTCCAATGGACTCGAGGGTAATCTGGATCAGTCCCTGTCATTTCCACAATAAAATCAGCCAGGACTTGAGCTTTAATAGCGCTACGGGGTTCGTAGGATATATCAAACTCAGAGAGTTCAATAGACCATTTGATCATCCTCCCAGCGAGATCGGGCTTGATTAAGACAGAACGGAGTGGCAAATCCGTTCTCACTATGATTGGATGGGCATGAAAGTACGGACGCAACCGTCGTGAGGCCCAAACAACAACGAGGGCGGCCTTTTCGATTTTCTGATACCGGATCTCAGCTCCTTGCAAGGTCTTGCTAGTGAAATAGACCGGTCTTTGTCCATCAGGAGTTTCTTTTATCAAGTCAATGCCCAAAGCTTCATCTAAAATAGCCAAGTACAGAATGAGTGTGTCTTCGGGGTCAGGCTTTGTGAGAATGGGAGGTTTGGACAACACCTCCTTAAGCTCTTGGAAAGCTTTTTCTTGTTCCTGTCCCCACTCGAATTTCTTGGACTTTTTCAGTATCCTATACAGGGGGAGCGACCTGTGAGCCATCTTTGGCATGAATCATGCCAAAGCTGCTACCTTGCCATTCAGGGATTGGACTTCTCTGAGATTCTTTGGACTCTGCATGTCTAGAATCGTTTGGCATTTCCCTGGATTGGCTTCAATACCACGTTGAGTTAACATGAAACCCAAAAACTTCCCAGCAGGGACAGCAAATGTGCACTTCATTGGGTTTAGCCTCATGTTAAATTGTCTCAAACGGGTGAATACTTGGCGTAGGTCCTCAATATGATCGCCACCAACCGGTGTCTTTACTATTATGTCATCAATGTATACTTCAACAAGTTTGGTGTGCATACCTTCGAAAACCTTGTTGATCATGCGCTGATATGTCGCCCCAGCGTTTTTCAGGCCAAAGGGCATGACTGTATAGCAAAAGACACCACGATCATTTATGAAAGCTGTCTTCTCTTGATCCTCTTCGCACATCGGAATTTGGTTGTAACCAGAATAAGCATCCATGAAGCTCAGGTATTGATAACCAGAGGAATCATCCACCATCCGATCTATATTAGGAAGAGGATAAGGATCTTTTGGACAGCAGCGGTTGAGGTCCACGTAGTCAATGCACATTCTCCATTTACCATTGGATTTAGGGACCATCACCACATTCGAAAGCCAAGAGGAATATCGGATTTCCCTGATAAATCCGGCCTTCAGCAACTCCTCAGTTTGCTGGCAAGCTGCCTTCTGTTTCTCTGGGCCCAATCGTCTTTTCTTTTGGGCCACAGGTTTCGTCTCTGGATAGATGGATAGTTTATGACAGCAGAATTCAGGGTCTATGCCTGGCATATCGGTTGCAGTCCATGCAAAGAGGTCTTTAAACTCTTGCAAGAGAGCCAGCAGTCGCTGCTCTATTTCAGTATCTAGCTTGTCATTGATATGGGTGATCTTTTCTGGAGAATCTCCCAAGACGATGTCCCTGGAACTTCCATCCGGTGTGGGCTTTGATGGGTTGAACGGATCAATGTTCAAATCCGCTCTAGGGTCCAGGTCGACAAGGCTTACAGATCCAGCCGATGTTCCAGCATCATTAAGTTTCCTCTTTTTATTGGAGGCGTCCAGCTTTGTCATGTTGAGGCTAAGGTTGTAGCAGTACCTAGCCATCTCTTGATCACCCCGGATAGATGACACAGCATTATCCTTGTCAATGAACTTGATAAGGAGATGTGGGGTTGATACAACTGCCTCCATTGCATTCAGAGTGGGACGGCCTATGATGCCATTAAATGGTGATTTGACATCAATCACTAGCACCCGAGACCTAACCGTCCTGGCTCCTGGCTCGCCTTCAAACGAGATAAGGGTGTCAAGATACCCTTTAGTTGGTTGCTTTGCGCCATTGAAAGCTGTTAGTTCCTGCGTGTAAGGCTGTAAGTCTGAGTCTTTAAAACCCATTCTTTCAAAGCAATTATAGAAAATAACATCGCAGGAACTTCCCTGGTCAACAAGGATTCTTCGGACGTCCTTGTTGGCGATCACAGCAGTGATGACTACAGCATCGTCACCACCAGGAATGGTTGGGCCAAAATCCTCATCGGAGAAAGAGATTATGGGAGCCTCAATCCCTCCTCTGTAAGGGCGATTGTCTTTAACCTTCCCTTGCACAGATAGAATCATTCTGTGATGATTTTTACGAGCTGTAATTGAAGCTCCTCCTCCAGCAAATCCTCCAGCAATCATGTCAATAACTTCACGTCGGCCCTGACGTTGTTGCTGGGGCAGGCCGTCTCTCTGCGTTGCATTATCAGTCATCACACCTTTTTGCTTTTCTACAGCAGAGAATTTTCGGACTGGATTGTCGTCGTTGTCATCCCCGTCGTCTGGATCTCTTTCTCTCTTCTCATTCCGTTCTACCCTGTCAAGAGATTTTTCTTTGAATAGGTACTGCTTCAATTTGCCTTCTCTAATTAGCGTCTCAACCGCGTTCTTTAGAGCTTGGCATTCATCAGTGGAATGACCATTTTGTTCATGAAAATCACAGTACTTAGGGGAATTTCCTGGTCTTTTCATAGGGGGTGGTCTCCTGATGCCATATGTGCTGAAAACTGGCCATCCGACCTCTCTCAAAATCTGAGATGGTCTGGCAGACAACTGTGCATAATGGCTGAAGGAATTGACGTGCTTTTCTCGAGGTCGAGGAGGGTGGTTATTAACCTTAGGATTGGTGAATGGCCTCTCTATGCGTTCTGACCTCGTCTTCTCCTTACCCTTCTGGGTTTGGGGAGATGGTGTTGGTGGCTTTTTCTTTGCAGCCATTGCCTCCATGTGCATCTCTATGCTCACGTACTTTGAGGCTTTTTTCCTGAACTCCTCAAAAGTTGTTGGGGGGCTCTTTGCTAATGAAAGAGCGAAAGCTGATCCTGGCTGCAATGCCTCAATAACGATATGCAGCTTGATAGATTCTGTGAGGTTAGGAACCAGGGCTGCTTCCTTATAAAACCTCTTCAAAAAATCTTTTAAGCCCTCTGTTTCACCTTGCTTAATCTGAGCCAAGGTATGAGACGTCTTGGGTACGTCTCTGGAGATGACAAAGAGGGTTTCAAAGGCAGCTGCCATTTCCGTCCAAGAATCTATGGATCCAGAAGGCAGGCCTTTAAACCACCCGAGGGCCTCCTCAGACAATGTTCGAGGGAACATTCGGCACATCACGTCTTCATCAGCCCCCAAGTACATGGCTTCAAACACATAAGCATCAAGGTGCTTAGTTGGATCAGTTTCACCATTATACTTTCCGATGGAAAGTGGTTGAGTAGTTTGAAGGTGCTTGGGGATGCTGATGCCCATAAGTCTCCTTGAAAAAGGAACCTTCAGATTGTAAGACAATGGGGGTGCTGCTGTCGAATCTCTCTTCCTTCGGGAAGCTGCATCCTCAAAATCGCGAGTCTGTTCTCCCCCCTCAAACGTAGGGATATTTGAGTACTGAAGAGTGGTGGACTTTTCACCATCAGTTGCTTGGGGAGTGTTTCGCGTGCGAGATGATTCTTTATCCTCGCTTTGCCTTTTTTCTTTTCGCAGTTCAGCGAGTTCTCTCTGAAGTTGTCTGATCAACTCATCGCGAGGATCAGGATCAGACACTGTTACTATCTTCTTTGAGCTGCCCCCATGAGAATCAAAATTGAGTTTTCTGAAGGCGTTAGGATTGGTTCTGCCTTCAGTTTGATTCTCCATGAAGTCTTGCGCTTCGCCTTCCATTGTGGATTACCTGCTCTGTCAAAGGATATGGGAATAACTTTATCGGGTCCCACTGGGCGTGCCAATGATCTGTCCTGAACCGGGGTCTAGAGATCCGGACTCAGACCAGTCACAAATAGTGTGTGAATACTGTATAGAAGACTGGATGTATGTGTATCCGGTGTAGGTATTCGTTGTCCTTGAGTGAGGAGAGCGGATTGGGCGTTCTGGAGATCCTTCACACCGACCTAACGCGTTGAAGTGGGCGAATGGTGGTGTCACCTGCAAAGATTCTCCGACGCTCAAGTCAGTAATATTCCAAGTAAGGAATGTATTCAGAGAGGAATCAGTCGTAAAAGAGCTGAAGATCCCCCACTTCAATCATGAAGTGAGTTCATATACCTGATTGGCTCGATTAACGAGGATTCGTTGGTGGGGAACCACCAACTCCCATTAGCATTATTATATTGCGCACTTACCTGCATGATTGGGTCAAGTGGCTATTTTATATTGAGCATAGAGAATGTAGACTAGGATTAGGGAACAAGTTGACCATTCCCGTGAGCAGAATTTGGCTCGTAGTGCTGGGAATTATTGATCGATCCCTGTAGCAACAATCCTTGTCTTTTGCACAGTGACGTGTGTATTATCCGATGTCATGGTGTTATCCTGAACAACCGGTATAGGGAGAACGCCTGATACGGAATTACAGTCCGGATGTATACCGATGACACCGGTTACACGTAGATGTCTCATCAAAGACGCTGAAATATGTATAGCATATCGGATACCGGTATTGAGACCGGATCAAAAATGTATATTATGGGTCTGGTCTATGTGGTCGTCCTATTATTTAAAATATGGGTCAGGTCTGAGTGGCTGCCTTAGTGTTTTTATATATGGGCTGGGTGTAACAGCCTCTTATATACACAAAATATCTATATTCTTATTACTTTTAAAAAATTTAGAAAGATATATATATTTATCATTCCTTATCTCGCGTATACAAAGACGTATATATGCCTGATTTCCTTCAAATATTGAAACTAAAAAAAAATGTTGTCTTTCAATATTTATCCATAATAACAAAAATAATTTATAGAAATCATAAGTGATAAAAGATTACAGTGTTATATCTGAATGATAAGGTTTATCAAAGTTTAACCTTTACCTTGTTACAATTATCCAACTTGATATTGTAATAAGTTAAACTAAAACTAAATTATACTTCTACTACGACTGCGACCAATCATTTCCTAGTCCTCGAACTATAGGGTTTTGGAATCCTACTCTAGTCATGTCTCTTTGTAACACCCCTATTTTTATTTTTATATTAAAATTTTAAAGCAATTAGATTATGGTTCTTTAGAACTTTTTAATCTACGTATTATTTATAATTTTCTAGAATTTTTTGAAATTTTGGGAATATTTTAATAAAATAATGTATTTTAAATAATTTTAAATTCATATAAAGTGACTTAAAATTAAAAATATTTATAAGAAAGTGAAGTTAAATTATAAGAAAATTTTCTAAAATCCATTTCAAGTAGACTTATCTAAAAATGATCGGTTTGAGAAAAATCTTGATTTTTACCAATCGTAAAAAATTGGAAACGTATCAATAAATTTTTATTAACAGAAAATTTTAGATTTTTAAAATTTAAACTTTATATTACTTATTATAAAATTAGTGAGGACTGATATAATATTGCTAAATTTCAAAAAGGACTGATTTTGAATATTTAAAATATACTGAGTGAAAGGTTACTATTTGGTTAATAATTCACTCGATATTTACTATACAAAACACTGTACATGCATGAAATTTTCAAACTTGCACAGTAACCAGAAACAAAAATTTCAGAAATTGCACAGTACTTTTATAATAAAATAATAAAATACATAGTGATTTTCCTTCCTATAAATACCGAGCGAAGGAATGAAGGAAAATCACAATTTCAGATTAAATTTTCTTACTATAATAGTGCTAGAGAGATAGTGGTGGAAGTAAGAGAGAAATATTTTTTTTGGAAGGAGGTTCTGCTAAAATAACAAGGTAAGAATACCTCTCTTTTATATTTTTTACGAATATTTTCATATCGTTTTAGAAATCTATTTATAATATTATTTTAAGTTATTATTCTGAATAGTAAAATACTATTTCAATAGTAAATTACTATTCAAATAGTAAATTACTATTTACTATTACTATTTACCTTTATTATTCACGTTTTACTATTTTCTGTTACTATTCACGTTTTACTATTTACCGTTACTATTTATGTTTTACTATTTACTATTATTATTCACGATTTACTATTCACTATTCATTATTTACTATTCAAAATTTATCATTTCTGTTTTAAGTAGAAATCTTAATTTTTATCTTGTAGCTATATTAAAATGAAATTGGTATGTTTTAGAACTCGTAGACGAGGCGCGCACAGATTTTCAATAACGAATCAGGATACAAGAGGTAAGGGGGAGTGAGATAAGAATATAATATGAAAAGACATAAGAATAATGGGAGGAGTCCCCTACTCCTTTTAAATTTAATAATATTATTATTCTAAAATATTAACTTTTTAACTTAAAATTTATTTTATATTAAATATCTGATGTAACTAACTCTGACATACCTATGTAAGGACCTAGACTTTCATAACCTATACAACCTGGACTGAACCTATGCAAGGACTTGGACTAGTTTGACCTATATGAACTGAACTATACCTATGCAAAGACTGGATCATATGGACTTACATAGACCTATGCAAGGAATGGACTATAAGGATTCAAAATCAATTTTGATAATTTAAATAACCATTAAAATTTGAATTAAATTTAATTGATTTGATTATAATTATTAGTATTTGATTATTATTGATGATATTTAATTTTGATCGATATTAGTTGACTGTGATTGATATTTTTTGATTGTGATTGATGATATTGTGATTGATAATATTTGATTATGATTGATGATCTTGTGATATGAAGTTGAGATTTCTTTTCTGTCATAATTGAGAATTAGATAAATAATTAAGAAAAATAAAAAAAATATGTCAATGAAATGTTGATTGGTCTTTATTGAGAACTTGAGTAAAGAGTAAACCTTTACTTTTTTATTTTCAGTTTTATAGATAAAATAAAGTGAAAATAGTAAGCATGACGAAAAGTTAAAACTCAGTAAGAATTTTCTTACATTACTCTTTAAATTTTTATTATTTTAAATCTTTTATTTCTTCTTAGAGATTATTTTTATTAACTTTACTTTTAATATTTAGAATAAAAAATTTAGTATTTATTTAAAAAGAAGTCATTTTATGAAAATTAATTTTTAAAAAGGTTGAGATAATTAAATCTTGAATTAAAGAAAAATTTTATAATTTTAAGTATTTTTGGTTAATAATTTAAAGATTATTCTCTTTTAATAAAATAAAATTTTCAAAAGAAAATTATTTTCTTTTTCCAACTTAATAACTAAAGATATTTGAAAATAATTGAGATTTCTAAATTCCATCTTGTTAAGATTCAATTTGAGAAAGATTATGTAAAGTTTTATATGAGAAAGTTTGAGATATTTAAGGCTTAAAAACTCAATTTCAGTGAGATTCGAAAACGGTACCAAATTTATTTATGTGGGGCAGAAATTCAGAGAATTGAGAAAATGTACAGTTTATTGAAATGATGTTGTAAAACCTTTAAGGTATTTAATAATTGAGTTTCTAAAAGTCTTAACCAACTAAATACGTAAGTAGTTCATGCATCATAAATCATTAAAGTGAAACAAAATGATATTGTCTGGGGACGGATTATACAAACCGAGGATACATTAGAGGAGGCTTAATTACGAGCCTTGGGATGAGAGGGTGTGAAAGGGTGCTTCAGGGGACCTGGGGTAGCTCCCTAGTGTCGGGTACTTTCACAATAAAAATTTTCTCAATCTGACTAGTCTCTAAGTGTTTCCATGTCAGTTAAGTTGTTCATATTATTATTATCCGGACTTTTGGAACAGTGTAAACTCCTGGTTGGCCCAGTGCAAATTAAAATTTAAGGGCCCACATATATAGGTAAGTTATGATGAGGATATTACATAACATTCATGCATTCATAATTGATTGTGTATGTGATTGTGGTTGATATTATTATATATTAGTTTGTAAAAACCCTTTATTGCTTATGCCCCATTTGGGAATATTATATTTTTTTTCTCACTCCTTTCTCCGTGTTTTTGTTTCATATGTTTTAAATTAATGGTTTAGAGGGAAAGATCGAAGAATCTCGGTAGTAAATATAGTACGTTCTAGAAAGGGAGCTCGGTATGAATACTGTGGTCCAATGAATAAATGATGTTAATTAAGTAACTGCTTCTGGGCCAAGGAGTTTCCTCTCTTTCTTATAATGTTTAATATTTATTTTCTTCAGATGGATGTAAAATTACTTTATAAAGTTTTAATAATATTTATGAGGTATTTCATAAATGATGTATGTAATTTATTCTGATAGTTTCTATTTAACAATCATATCTTTAAAAAAAAAATTACGAATTGTTCTAGAATTTATTAAGGTGTAACAGAGGGTGTTACAAAGTGGTATCAGAGCAGTTAATCCAATAAGCCTGGGGAAAAGGTCTATCTTGCTTTGTCTGTAAACTCTGTATAGGTGATAGAGAATAGAATATCTGACTTGGTAGTAACTGTGATTGATGTGACAAGTCTCAGTTATTGTGAAACAGGAAACTAATGGTTGGAAACGATCTTGCTGGAGTTGTAGAATGCTTAATCAATGCAATGGGAGCACGTGAAGGTCAAGGTAATGATGCCTTGAGAAGGTTGGACCTTTTCAAAATGCATAATCCACCTCATTTCAAAGGAGGATATAACTCTGATGGAGTATAAATCTGGATTCGAGAGATAGAAAAGATCTTTCGAGCATTACAATGTAATGAAGTTGATAAGGTAGTCTTCGCTACTTATGCGTTATCTGAGGATGCCAAACATTGGTGGGATAGCATGCGTAGACAATTCGAAGTCAACCAAGTGGAGATCACCTGGGATCATTTCAAGGATATGTTCCTGGAAAAATACTTTCCAGCTGATGTTAAAGAGAAAAGACAATTTGAATTCCTGTCGCTGACCCAAGGAAACATGACCTTGGGAGAGTATGCATCCAGGTTTGAAGAGCTATCTCGTTTTCATTCTCATTATAATGATGCTACTAACGAACGTGATCGGTGTGCAAAGTTTTTAAATGGATTACAGCCAGAAATTAAAGAAGTTACACGAATGTAGGAAATCCGTGAATTTTCTGTGTTGGTAAATCGGTGCAGAATATTTGAAGAGGATCATAAGGATAGAATGACCAAAAGTCGTGAGCCCATTCATAAGACGGGAGAAATGAGAAGTGGAGGACCTCACTATCACCAAAGAAGAGACTTCAGGAGAAATAAGTCTTACCAAGTGCCATTTCACCGGTTTGGAGCAGCATCTGTTCCTAACAGACCCCAAGCTTCAACTGGAAGCTATTACCTGACATCTGCAACAAATTTTAAATGTTTTATCTATGAAGGACCCCATTTGAAAAGGGATTGTCCTAAAAACACTTATATTTGCTTTAAGTGTAACAAACCAGGTCATCACATCAAGGATTGCCTAGAGATGAAGAGGGAAAACCCTAAAGGTGAGAGTACATGTAACATCCCATTTTCATCATAAATAGGAAATAAATATTAATATATCTTTCTTGAGAAATACTTACTATAAGTTAGTTTATTATTATCATTTTTTTTATTTTGGTATTTATATTTAATTATTTGTTTTTTTAAAATAATAATAATAAAAAGAAAATAAAAATATTTCTGAATGAGAATTTTAAAATGACTTAATTAGTATTCACTAATTAAGAAAATTATATTAAGAATTTTTAATATCTTTATTATTCATCATTTTTATTTTATGTTCTTATATTTATCTTTTTACATATTTAAGATTTAACTCTTATTAGAATTTTAAAATAAAATTTTGAAGGAATTAGACTATGGTTCTTTTGAACATTTTGATCTACATAATATTTATTATTTTCTGGAATTTTTTGAAATTTTTGAATTATTTTAATAAAATAATATATTTTAAATAATTTTAAATTCATATAAAGCTGCTTAAAATTAAAAATATTTACAAGAATGTAAAGTTAAATTATAAGAAAATTTTCTAAAATCTATTTCAAGTAGACTTATCTAAAAATTATCGGTTTGAGTAAAATCTTGATTTTTACCAATCGTAAAAAAATTAAAAACGTACTAATAAATTTTTATTAATAGAAAATTTTAGATTTTTAAAATTTAAACTTTATATTACTTATCATAAAATTAGTGAGAACTGATATAATATCGTTAAATTTCAAAAAGGATTAATTTTGAATATTTAAAATATACCGAGTGAAAGGTTACTATTTGGCTTAATAATTCTGCCGACATTTACTATGCAAAACACTGTGCATGTATGAAATTTTCAAAAGTTGCACAGTAACCAGGTTTTAAATTTCAAAAAATGTATAGTACTTTTATATTAAAATAATGGAATGCATAGTAAATTTTTTTCCTATAAATACCGAAGGAATTCTTCTTTAGAATTCACAATTTTAGATTAAGTTTTCTTAATATAGTAGTGTTAGTGAGATAGTGGTGAAAGTAAGAGAGAGAAATAAATTTTTTGGAAGAATGTTCTGCAAAAATTCTAAGGTACGAATACATCTCTTTTATATTTTTTAGGATTATTTTTATATCGTTTTTAGAAATCTATTATTATACTAGAAATAATATTATTTTAAGTTACTATTCTATATAGTAACACTATTTCAATAGTAAATTACTATTTCAATAGTAAATTACTATTTCAATAGTAAATTACTATTCAAATAGTAAATTACTATTTACTATTACTATTTACCTTTACTGTTACTATTTACCTTTACTATTCACGTTTTATTATTTATCGTTACTATTCACAATTTACTATTTACTGTTACTATTCACATTTTACTATTTACTGTTACTATTTACTGTTACTATTCACTATCCACTATTCACTATTCAAAATTTACCATTTTTATTTTAAGTAGTAATCTTAATTTTCATCTTGTAATTATATTAAAATGAAATTGGTATGTTTTAGAACTCGGAGACGAGGCGCGCACGGATTTTCAATAACGAATCGGTATACAAGAGGTAAGGGGGAGTCCGAGATAAGAATATAATATGAAAGACATAAGAATAAAGGGAGGAGTCCCTTACTCCTTTTAAAATAATAATATTATTATTTTAGAGTAATAACTTCTCAACTTAAAATTTATAATAAATTTAATATATTGTGTAACTTATTCTGAAATATCTATACATGGATCTGAATTATTATAACTTATACGGACTGGACTAAACCTATGCAAGGACTTGGATTTTTATATCCGATATGGATCGAACTAAACCTATACAAGGACTTGGACTATTACGACCTGTCTAGACTGAACTATACCTATGTGAAGACTGGATTATATATATGGACTTATATAAATGGACTATAAGGACTCAAAAATCAAAACTACTAATTTAAATAACCATTAAAATTTAAATTATATTTATGAGCGATATTTAGTTGATTTGACTTAATTATAATTAATTGTATTTGATTTTGATTAATGATATTATATTAGACTGTGATTAATAATATGTAATTATGATTGATGATATTTGATTGTGATTGATAAGATTACTATACTTGATTGTGGTTGATGAATGATTGATGACCTTGTGATATGAAGTTTGAGCATATAGCAAGCATGACGGAAAGTTAAAACTCAGTAAGAATTTTCTTACCTTACTCTTTAAATTTTTATTCCAAAAGAAAGTATTTTATAATTATTTTAGTCTTTTATTTCTTCTTAGAAATAATTTTCACTAACTTTATTTTTAATTTCAATAATAAAATCTAGTATTAGAAAGAAGTTATTTTATGAAAATCAGAGGTTGAGATAATTAATTCTTGAATTAAAGAAAATTTTTATAGTTTTAAGTATTCTTAGTTAATGATTTTAAATTATTTTCTTTAGAAATTAGAAGTTTAAAGTAAATTATTTTGGTTTTCCCCAACGAAATAACTAAAGAATATTTTGTCGAGATTTCTAAAACTCAATCTAGTTAAGATTCAAATTGAGAAAGATTATGTAAATATGTGAAGATTTTTAAGAGAAAGTTTTGAGATATTTAAGGCTTGGAAACTCAATTTTGGTAAGATCTGAATTTGAAGACTGTACTAAATTATTTCAGTATAACAGAAGTTCAAAGAAGAACTTATAGGAATGTACAGTTTATTGTGATGATTTTGTGAACCTTTATGGTATTTAATAATTGAGTTTCTAAAAGTCTTAACCAACTAAATATGCGAGTAGTTCATGCATCATGAATCATTAAAGAGAAATGAGATGTGATATTGCCTGGGGACAAATTATAGAAACCGAGGATATATTAGAGGAGGCTTAATTCCGAGCCTTGGGATGAGAGGGTGTGAAAGGGTGCTTCAGGTGACCTGGGGTCGCTCCCTAGTGTCGGGTACTTTCACAATAAAAACTTTCTCAGTCTGACTAGTCTCTAAGTGTTTCCACGCCAGTTGAGCTGTTCATATGCCATGAAGGCATTTATGTTATTATTATCCGGAATTTATGGAACAGTGTAAACTCCTGGTTGGCCCAGTGCAAACTAAAACATTAAGGGCCCACATGCATAGAATGAATGAGATGATAGTATTAAAAATATTGCATGACATTCATATGATTGTGACATTCTATGTGGGTGGTTGTGGATGAAAATATAATTGTTATGTTAACAAAACTCTATATTCATAATTGATTATGTATATGATTGTGATTGAAATTATTATATTAGATTGTGAAAACCCTTATGCTTATGTCTTATCTGTAAAGTATTATATTCTGTTTCTCACTCCTTCTTGTTTGAATTTTGTGTCCAAAATATATGTTATATGATATATAGCTAGCAGTTCAAGATGAAAGGGTGAAATTATAATAGGGTAAATTGGTTTCATCCTCAATCGGATAGGAGAAGAGATGTGACAAGAATAGGATTCAAGATCACATGGTTTGAAGATAAGGAAATAATTGGTTACAGTCGAAGTAGATGTATTAAATTTTTAGTTTTAGTTTACCTTAATACAATATTAAGTTGGATGATTGTAAATCAATGTAAAGGTTAAACTTTAATAAACCTTATTCTTTGGATATGATACTGAAATCTTTGATCACTTATGATTTTCTGAAAGTTCATTTTATCATTATAAATAATTTGAAACTTTTTACTTTCAAAATTCAAAGAAAATCAGATGTATATATGTCCTTGTATACACGAGATAAGAAGTGATAAATATGTATATCTTTCTTAAAAAAAAGAGCAAGAAGAATAGATATATGTCTCGTGTATATAAGGGGGTGTTACAGTACAAGCATAAATACTCAGGGAGGCGCACACAGTGCAGTCAGAAGGCCGAAGGCAAAAGGAAAGGTTTTTGCAATCACTGGAGAAGAAGCATCTTATTCTGATTCCATGGTGAAAGGTAAGTGTATCATTAATAAGATTCCTTTAACTGTTATGTATGACTCAGGTGCATCACATTTCATTATTGCCAATGACTGTGTAGAAAAACTAAAATTACCTGTGATAGAACTGTCATTTGACTTATCTGTACATACTCTTGGAAACAATCTCATTGTCACTTCTAAAGCCTATTGGAAATGCCCTATTGTCATAGATGGTAGGGACTTTAAGGCTAATCTTTTCTATTTACCCCTTTCTGGCTTAGAAGTTATTATTGGGTTAGATTGGTTGTCTGACAATCATGTTCTAATAGATTTTCATAATAAAACCATAATGTTTAAAGAACCAGTGAATTTGAATCTTGAGGATTCGAGATTTCTAACAGCCAACCAAGTGAGTGCCTCTTTAAAAGGAGAGGCTCAAGGATTCATGTTATTGCTTTCAATGAAAGGAGAGCAAGAATCAAAAATAAAAAATTTACCGGTTGTATACGAATTTCCTGATGTTTTTCCTAAAGATATCCTTGGTTTACCCCCAGAAAGAGATGTGGAATTCGCCATAGGTCTAGTACCTGGACTTGGACCCATTTCAATTACACCATACCGAATGTCACCTCTAGAATTAGCAGAGTTGAAGAAACAACTTGAAGAGATGATAGAGAAGCAATTTATACGACCCAGTGTATCCCCTTGTGGTGCACCAGTGTTATTGGTTAAGAAAAAGGATGGTAGCATGAGGTTATGTGTAGATTATCGGCGACTGAACAAGGTGACAATCAGGGACAGATATCCTCTACCTGTAACATCCCATTTTCATCACAAATAGGAAATAGATATTAATATATCTTTCTTGAGAAATACTTACTATAAGTTAGTTTATTATTATCATTTTTTTTATTTTGGTATTTATATTTAATTATTTGTTTTATTTTAATAATAATAAAAAAATAAAAATATTTCTAAATGAGAATTTTAAAATGACTTAATTAGTATTCACTAATTAAGAAAATTATATTAAGAATTTTTAATATCTTTATTATTCATCATTTTTATTTTATGTTCTTATATTTATGTTTTTACATATTTAATATTTAACTCTTATTAGAATTTTTAAATAAAATTTTGAAAGAATTAAACTATGATTCTTTAGAACTTTTTGATCTACATAATATTTATGATTTTCTGGAATTTTTTGAAATTTTAGAATTATTTTAATAAAATAATATATTTTAAATAATTTTAAATTCATATAAAGTTGCTTAAAATTAAAAATATTTACAAGAATGTAAAGTTAAATTATAAGAAAATTTTCTAAAATCTATTTCAAGTAGACTTATCTAAAAATTATCGGTTTGAGAAAAATCTTGATTTTTTCTAATCGTTAAAAAATTAGAAACGTATCAATAAATTTTTATTAAAAAAAATTTAGATTTTTAAAATTTCAGCTTTATATTACTTATTATAAAATTAGTGAGGACTGATATAATATCGCTAAATTTCAAAAAGGACTCATTTTAAATATTTAAAATATACCGAGTGAAGGGTTACTATTTAACTTAATAATTTTACCGACAGTTACTATGCAAAACATTGTGCATGTATGAAATTTTCAAAAGATGCACAGTAACCCGAAATAAAAAATTTAAAAATGCATAGTACTTTTATATTAAAATAATGGAATACATAGTAAATTTTTTTCCTATAAATATCGAAGGATTTCTTCTTTAGAATTCATAATTTCAGATTAAGTTTTCTTAATATAGTAGTGCTAGTGAGATAGTGGTGGAAGTAAGAGAGAGAAATAATTTTTTTTGAAGAAGGTTCTGCTAAAATTCTAAGGTACGAATACCTCACTTTTATATTTTTTGGGTTATTTTCATATCGTTTTTAGAAATCTGTTATTATACTGGAAATAATATTATTTTAAGTTACTATTCTGCATAGTAAAATACTATTTCAATAGTAAATTACTATTTTAATAGTAAATTACTATTCAAATAGTAAATTACTATTTACCTTTACTGTTACTATTTACCTTTACTATTCACGTTTTACTATTTACCGTTACTATTCACGTTTTACTATTTACTATTACTATTTACAATTTACTATTTACCGTTACTATTCACGTTTTACTATTTACTGTTACTATTCACTATTCACTATTCAGCATTTACCATTTTTATTTTAAGTAGTAATCTTACTTTTCATCTTGTAATTATATTAAAATGAAATTAGTATGTTTTAGAACTCGGAGATGAGGCGTGCACAGATTTTCAATAACGAATCGGTATACAAGAGGTAAGGGGGAGTGAGATAAGAATATAATATGAAAGACATAAGAATAAAGGGAGGAGTCCCCTACTCCTTTTTAATTTAATAATATTATTATTTTAAAGTAATAACTTCTCAACTTAAAATTTATAATAAATTTAATATATTGTGTAACTTATTCTGAAATATCTATACATGGATTTGAATTATTATAACTTATACGGACCGGACTAAACCTATGCAAGGACTTAGATTTTTATATCCTATATGGATCGAACTAAACCTATGCAAGGACTTGGACTATTATGACCTGTCTAGACTGAACTATACCTATGCGAAGACTGGATTATATATATGGACTACCTGTGCGAGGAATGGACTATAAGGACTCAAAATCTAATTTACTAATTTAAATAACCATTAAAATTTGAATTATATTTATGAGCGATATTTAGTTGATTTGACTTGATTATAATTAATTGTATTTGATTTCGATTAATGATATTGTATTAGACTGTGATTGATAATATGCAATTATGATTGATGATATTTGATTGTGATTGATGAGATTACTATATGATCCGGTCTGGATACCGGCCCTCATTCTTGTGACGTCAGAGTGACCTCATATAAGGAAAACCGGTGTCCTAGTTCAACTTTACCATACCAGATATCCGATGTCTGGCCGTCCGTCCTCATCTCACGACTGCACCACTTATTTTCTCCATAACGGTTCTTTGTTCATTTTCACAGGACATTTATATAACTGTTGGCTTTTCAGTCACAGCAAAATAAGAGCCCCTAATAACTTATCAGCGAAGACACTGTATGTAGCAAAATATGTCACGTCAATGGCCTCAGAAAGCAAGTGGATGTGTCAGCAGATTATGCGGAAAAGGTGATTATCCTCCCCTCTTCCTAGAGGATCGTACTCTGATAATTGACCTACCCTCCTGACACATTCTGAGAGTTGAGCCACCCTGATTGACATAATATACACGCTATCAGAGCTAAGGGACCCACTTGTACCCAACGACTCTTTTTCTTACGTACAAACTATAAATAGCTCGTTTCAATACACATGCATGGTATCGTTATTCTATCTCATACTTTACTATTACTTTGCTTGAGCATTCACTGAGTTCTTACACTCTTCTAACTTGAGCGTCGGAGAATCTTCGCAGGTGGTACCACCTTTCGCCCCCCGGCAACGCGAAACGCTGGTGTGAAGGATCTCCAGGACAACAAGACCGGCCTCTCCCACTGAGAAACCGGATTAATACATCGGATACACACTGTTCCGGTGTGCAAACCCTAAAAACACCTATAATCTTGTGGCTGGTCCCACACCGGATCCTAGACCCCGGTCCAGACTAGTTCATTGGCACGCCCGGTGGGACTCGTTAGAGTTATTCCCATTTTCGCAGAAGTTTGGTAGTCACGATAGAAGGTGATGGGAGAGATTTCGTTGATGGTCACGTGGAGGATGTGACCCATCAACAGACTGGAAGGAGACTTGTCTTCGAGTCTCCTGTAACTCAAACTTGGAGGATGGTGCAAGTACAAATGCCTGACCCTCGCGATGAGGTTATCAGGCAACTCAGGGAGGAGTTGATGGAGTTGAAACGGGAGAGAGGAGGAGCTGGGGACAGGGCAGCGTCCCATGCAGAGGATGCTCATCATGCATTAGCGAGGGATAGATCTACAACCCTCCAGTATTCGAAGATCCCCACATATGAAGAGAGAGAGCAGACGCAAGACTCTGGTGATAGAGTCAGTACCAGGAGAAGGGAGCAGGCGGTGGTGACTTCAGGGACGTACAAGCTCAGTGTCCCTTTCTCAAGAAGGCTGATGAGCATTACCATCCCAAAATATTTACAAACAACTCAGCCACTGTCGATAGGGAAGTATAATGGAGAGACTGATCCCACCAAGCATTTGGATACTTATGTGTATGAAGCTATGTATTTGGGAGCAGATGAAGATGTTATGTGCAGGATGTTTCCAAGAACACTAACCGAGGAGGCTCTCAGCTAGTTTAAAAGTTTACCCTCAGGATCTATAGACTCTTGGGAGGAAATGGCTGCTGCATTTGAAAGCCATTTTGTCATCTCTAGGGATATCCCAAGAACTTCTCACACCCTGGCCCAGATAAGGCAGGGAGAAACTGAAACTCTTAAGGAGTTCTTGAAAAGGTTTTATAAGGAGGCAGCCTTGGTCCCTAACCTTACGGAGGCCATACAACTCCATATTGTAGTGGAAGCTCTTCAGCCTGGTTCAGCCTTTGACCTATCTTTGGCAAAGAGCCCCCCAACAACCTTCGAGGAGTTTCGAAGGAAAGCTTCCAAGTACGTGGGCATAGAGATGCATCTAGAGGCAACTGCAACAAGAATGAAGCCTTCAGCACCCACTCAGCAGCCACGAAGAGAAAAGGAGAGAGTGAGGCCTGAGAAGCATGCCTTTAGAGAAGACTTTGTAAACACTCGCCCGCATCCACGAGATAGGTGTGTACCATCGTTCGATAACTATGCTCCGTTGAACACCAGGCACTCACAAATCATGAGGGAGGTTGGTTGGCCAACTTTGAACGTCTTTGGGATAAGAAAACCAGCCCCAGTCAAGAGGGGTGGTAACCCACGTAAGTATTGCACTTTCCATGAACAGACAGGACACAACACTGATGAGTGCAAGGCGTTAAAGAATACGGTGGAAACTCTCCTTTGGGAAGGAAAGCTGAAGCAGTATTTGTTCAAGGAGAAATCTGTAGACGAGCCTCAGAGGATGGAAAAAAGGAATAGAGATCCTGATGACGAAGATGATAATACACGTAACCCAACAAGGAAGTTTACTGCAGCTGAGAAGCAGAAGGGAGTAGTGATTGCTGAAGGTGCCCAACAAAATAACATGCCCCAGCAGCAGAGGCAGGGCAGACGAGAAGTGATTGAGATGATAGCTGGAGGATTTGCGGGAGGAGGAGCATCAATCACAGCACGGAAGAATCACCACAGGATGATTCTATCTGTCCAGGGCAAACCGAGGGATAACCGCCCTTTCAGGGACGGTATGACAGCTCCAACGGTGTCATTTACTGATGATGACTTTGGCCCAACAATTCCAGGAGGTGATGATGCGGTAGTTATCGTGGCAGTCATAGCCAACAAGGATGTCAAGAGGATCCTCGTCGATCAGGGAAGTTCTTGTGATGTTATCTTTTATAATTGTTTCAAACGCATGGGTTTCAATGATGCAGATTTACAACCCTACACTCAAGAACTCACAGCGTTTAATGGAGCCAAGCAACCCACCAAGGGGTATCTTAACACTCTGATTTCTTTTGAAGGAGAGCCTGGTGCGAGAACGGTCAAGTCAAGAATTCTGGTGATTGACGTGGAATCCCCATACAACGGTATCATAGGCCGTCCAACACTGAACGCGATGGAAGCAATTGTATCCACTCCTCACCTCTTGATCAAATTCATTGACAAGGACAACGGTGTGTCCTCTCTCCGTGGTGATCAGGAGATGGCTCGATATTGTTATAACCTGAGCCTCAACATGGTTAAGTTGGAAGCATTCAACAAGAAGAGGAAGCTGAATGATGGAGGAACAGCGGCAGGGTCTGTCAGTCTCATTAACCTGGACCCCAGAGCAGAATTGAAGATTGATCCACTCAATCCCTCTAAGCCCACACCGGATGGTGGTTCCAGGGATGTTGTCTTAGGAGATTCCCCAGAGAAGATCACGCACATAAATGATAAGCTGGAGTTTGCTATGGAGCAACGCTTATTAGCCCTTCTGCAGGAGTTCAAAGATCTTTTCGCATGGACAGCAGCAGACATGCCTGGGATGGACCCTGATTTCTGTTGCCACAAGCTTACTGTATACCCTGAAACAAGACCGGTGGCCCAGAAGAAGAGGAGGTTGGGACCGGAGAAGCAGAGGGCGGCTTGTGAGCAGACAGAGGAGTTGTTGAAAGCAGGCTTTATAAGGGAGATACGCTACTCATCTTGGCTTTCTAACGTGGTCATGGTGCAGAAGGCTAATGGCAAATGGAGAATGTGCACAGATTATGTGGATCTTAACCGTTGCTGCCCCAAGGATCCATATCCCCTGCCCAACATTGATCGCATGGTGGATGACTCATCTGGTTACCAGTACCTCAGTTTCATGGATGCTTATTCGGGGTATAACCAGATTCCGATGTGGGGGGGAGACCAGGAGAAAACTGCCTTCATCAATGACCGCGGTGTTTTTTGCTACACCGTCATGCCTTTTGGATTGAAGAACGTCGGTGCTACCTATCAGCGCATGATTAACAAAGTCTTTGAAGGGATGCATACAAGGCTGGTCGAAGTTTATATTGATGATATTATAGCCAAAACATCCGCTGGAGGAGACCACATTGAAGATCTGCGCCAAGTTTTCACTAGGCTTCGGCAGTACAACATGAGGTTAAATCCTTTAAAATGCACCTTTGCCGTTCCAGCTGGGAAATTCTTGGGATTTATGTTGACCCAACGAGGCATTAAGGCTAACCCTGGGAAATGTCAAGCAATCCTGGACATGCAGAGCCCTAAGAGCCTGAGGGAGGTCCAATCGTTGAATGGGAAAGTGGCCGCTCTAGCTCGTTTCATGCCCAAGATGGCGCACAGGTCCCTCCCCTTGTATAAGGCGTTGAAGAAACACAAGAGTTTTGAATGGGGAGAGGAGCAAGAACAAGCCTTCCAGCAGCTCAAGGCCGTTCTCTCGAGTCCACCAATTTTGGTTAAGCCTGACCCCTGTGAGACTTTGATCTTGTACTTAGCAATCTCTGATGAAGCCCTAGGCGTGGCCTTGGTTAAAGAAACCCCTGAAGGGCAGAGGCCGGTGTACTTCACTAGTAAGACGTTTCAGGGAGCGGAAGGAAGGTATCAAAAGATTGAGAAAGCTGCTCTAGCAGTAGTGTGGGCGTCACGACGGTTGAGGCCCTATTTCCACGCACACCCAGTACTGGTGAGAACGGATTTGCCTCTCCGTTCAGTGCTTAGCAAGCCAAACCTCGCTGGAAGGATGATAAAATGGTCTATCGAACTGTCTGAATTTGAAATTTCATATGAGCCTCCAGGAGCCATCAAGGCGCAAGTGTTGGCCGATTTTGTTGTGGAGATGACTGGGGCGGACCCGGCCACCCCTCGAGCGCATTGGACCATTTACGTTGATGGATCGTCGAACAGCAAAGGTTGTGGAGCAGGTGTGGTGGTAGAAAGTGATGATGGTGTGCACCTAGAAATTTCCCTCCGATTCAATTTCAAAACCTCCAACAACCAAGCTGAATACGAAGCATGCTTGGCCAGTCTCCGTGCGGCAATTGACATCGGAGCATCAGCAGTCACACTGTGTAGTGATTCCCAATTAGTGATCTCGCAGATCCAGGGGGAGTACCAAGCAAAGGAGCCGCAACTTCAATTGTACTTGAATTGTGTTAATGAGTTGAAGGGAAGGTTTGAAGTTTTAGAGTTCAAACATGTACCCAGAGAAGAAAACACCAGAGCGGACATCTTGTCAAGATTGGCAAGTACAAAGCAGCCCGGCAGCACAACAACGGTAGTTCAAAGCACTTTGACATCGCCTAGCATACCTCTGTACCCTTCTCTGAATGCTATCATGGTGAGCTATCCATATGAGGATTCTTGGGTCATACCCTATATTCGCTATCTGGCTGATGGTCAACTTCCCACTGATGAGAAGGAGAGGAGACGAGTGAAGAGGGAGCTGCCATATTTTACTATGGTTGATGGTGTTCTCTACAAAAGGGGATTCTCTGTCCCATATCTTTTGTGTTTGAGAGAGGATGAGGTTCAAGCGGTTTTGGAGGAAGTGCACGAGGGGCAATGTGGGCACCATGCTGGGGGCCGAAGCTTAATGAGAAAAGTCCTCAGGGCTGGATATTGGTGGCCCACTGTGAAGCAGGATTCTACAGACTTCGTTAGGAAGTGCGATGCTTGTCAAAAATTCTCCAATCTTCACCATACACCGGCCCAAGAGCTATCCTCATCTGCTGTGCCTTGGCCGTTCTACCAGTGGGGCCTTGATATTTTGGGCCCATTCCCCACTGCGCCAGGAGGTATCAAATATTTGATCGTGGGGGTAGACTACTTCACCAAATGGATCGAGGCGGAACCAGTAGTGCATATCACTTCTACGCGAACAAGACGTTTCGTGTATGAAAATATCATAGCTCGGTTCGGGGTGCCAGGGCGGATTGTGACTGACAACGGCACCCAGTTTACAGACAAAAAGTTTATAGATTTGCTTGAAGGACTGGGGATAATCCAGATATTTTCATCTGTTGAACACCCCCAAACCAATGGACAAGCGGAGGTAGCCAACCGAGAAGTGCTAAAGGGGTTGAAGAAGCGTCTTGGAGAAGCGAAGGGAGGATGGACTGACCAGCTATGTCATGTTTTATGGGCATACCGCACTACGCCTCATTCTTCAACTAATGAATCCCCATACCGGCTCACGTACGGGGTTGAGGCGATGATTCCAGTGGAGTTACAAACAAGATCAGCTCGTGTGGAGTATTTCTCAGCTGAAGATAACAACGCCAATTTGGCATCAGAGCTGGACGTCCTTCAGGAGTTGAGGGAAAAGGCCTTCGTCAGAGATCAGGCAATAAAAGCAAAGGCAGCACTCTGGTATAATAAACGTGTCCAGTACAGAGCTTTCAACACCGGAGATCTTGTTTTGAGAAAGGCAAGTGTGGGGAATAAATTCGCTCACCAAGGAAAGCTAGCACCGACGTGGGAAGGTCCTTATAGAGTTTCTGAAGTGACTGGAAGAGGGTCATACCGATTGGAAGAACTTGATGGAACTCCAATCCGCAACAAATGGAACACTCAGAACTTACGTGTCTATTACCGCTAGTTGGTAAGACGGCGTGTACTCTTTTTCCTTTCTTGAGTTTTTTCCCATTGGGTTTTCTCAAGAAGGTTTTAACGAGGCATGACCCCAACTACGCTTTTCATGTAATGTACTTTCAATTTTAATGAGAATACATTTTAACCGCCCTATCATTCTCACGTTTCTTATGTGTTGTGATTTATAGCCGTAGTTTAATACGCATACACCTCAGGACGGATGAACTCAACTACCAATTCTGTAGTTGATGATATAACTCCTCGAGGAACTGATGAAGACCCCTCAGGACGGATGATCTCAATCACACATCGTATGTTTTGACGATGTAACTCCTTGAGGTGGAATGGGTTGTAGGGCTGGTCCTTTTTCAAGGCCACAAACCGAACCCCATTCGAAGACTACATGGGTTGTAGGGCTGGTCCTTTTTCAAGGCCACAAACCGAACCCCATTCGAAGACTACATGGGTTGTAGGGCTGGTCCTTTTTCAAGGCCACAAACCGAACCCCATTCGAAGACTACATGGGTTGTAGGGCTGGTCCTTTTTCAAGGCCACAAACCGAACCCCATTCGAAGACTACATGGGTTGTAGGGTTGGTCCTTTTTCAAGGCCACAAACCGAACCCCATTCGAAGACTACATGGGTTGTAGGGCTGGTCCTTTTTCAAGGCCACAAACCGAACCCCATTCGAAGACTACATGGGTTGTAGGGCTGGTCCTTTTTCAAGGCCACAAACCGAACCCCATGCGAAGGCTCGGGTGCAGTAGGCCGGTTCATGTAGAAAACCACGCCGAACCCCGAGTAACGGGTGCAGTAGGTTCAGGATTAGCCCTGATCTGAACCCCGTGTTGAAGGCTTGGATTGTAGGATTGCACCGAACTCCAAGTACGGTTAGTAGGATCGAACCGAACACCGTGTGAAGACTTGAGGTGTAGGACCGAACCGAACCTCAAGAGAAAGGCGTAAAGCTTACCCTTGTCAAAGCTATACAAAAATTTAAAGGCAATGTCCGTCCTCAATTGCGGAATATCCACCCCAGAGCAGTTGAACAATAACGTACCCGCTCTACATCTTCGAGGACAGATAAGCATTTCTATCTTCTTAAGAAGTTCAAAGGTAATCCTTGAGATAAAATCTCCCTTCCCAATGTACTTACACTTGGGGACAGGGCATGCTTTAACTTAATTGTCACTTATTTGTTACGATTTGTTATCTTAATCTGGTGTGATAAGTATGCTTTAAGCAGCTAGGTAACTACACAGAACGGATTCGCAGAGCACTGAAAACAATAAAGTGTTTCGTATAGCACTAAGTTATTAAACAACCATACATTCGACGCAAGCAGTTAAAGAAAAGCAACAGTGAATTTTATTTCCAAAAAATAAAAATTATTCAAGACACAAGGCAGTTAAAACTGGAGCTGATCCCAGTACACAGCTATGAATAAAGCATAAATTAAGAGGCCGGTGCTTGATCCTCCGCAGTGGGCACTCCTACCTTCTCCGTTTCGTCTTCCACTCCAGTTTGGGCACCTTCTTGCGCTTCAGCTCCAGAGGTAGCGGTGGACGTTGTTGGCTCCATACTTTGACCTTCTGGAAGGGGAGGCAGTTCATACAGAGATGCACGGGGTTCATGGTGCGAGCCGTCCTTATGAACTTCGACAAGTCTTCCCCCATGGAATTCTAGGAACGGATCTAATCCGTACAGATTCAGCTGCACTCCAGGGTTACGATAATAGACTTGACGAAGGGCCAGGCCGAAGGATTCATACGCCACATTTTTGCATATCTCCAAGGCTTTGGCAGCCTTGGCCTTCGCAGCAGCTAATCTTCTTTGAACCTTGGCAAAATCCTCTTCTGAAGGCCCAGCACTCGCACCACCCTTCTTGAGTTCCTCAATTTGGGCTTGCATTTCCTTCCGAAGGCTCTCCCACTCCCCGAGGTCTTTGTTGCGACCGTCCTCCATAATTTTGAGATCGTCAGCAAGCTTAGCCGATCTCTTCTTCTCCAGTTGTAATTCTTCTTCAAGGAGGGGTATGGATTTGTTCTTTTTCTGGAGGTCGGCAACTTCCCGCTCTAGGGCCTTGTTCGCAAAATGAACTTGGCTCGCTTCCTCAGTTTTCCTCTGGAGCGTCTTCTTAGTTTTCTTCAATTCTGACTCCACGCCCCTATGAACTTCAGCTTGCTTGGTCGCCCATTTCTCCTTCACCGTGAGTTCGGCTTCAAGTTTTTCAACCTGGTCCATGTAATCTGCCTTCTCGCTCAGGGAATCAAGGAGGCTGGACAGTTCATCCAACTGCCAACGTCCGGCCTTACAAGCACCTCGGACCCCAGCGGCGTCGAGGGAAGGGCGGAGGCAATACCTTGCCTTTGGAAGAGTGGGAGGCATAGACCCCTGAAACCACAAGTAAGGAAAAAGGAAGGAGTCACGCGGAGGATCGAACGCCGGAGGAGGACCATTCCCAGAGTCCGGTTCTGAAGCATTCTGTGAAGAAGGGGCAGAGGATTCAGGAACGGGCTTCTTTCCCTTGTCCTTCTTCAATTCAGTTTCTTCGACCGTCTTCTGACGCTTCTTCATGGGGTCATCAGAGGAGGGCTTTTCTTGGTCTGCCTTTTTTACAAGATGCCTCTTCTTCCTCTTCTTCTCTGGGACGGCCTCCTCGTCGCCCGCTCCAGTGGCCTCAGCTGCCTCTTCTGTTTCCTCCTCATCAAAGAAAGGAACTTCATCACCTACTACAGAGGTTAGGGGAATGAGGGGAGTTTTAGTGGCGTTCCTCTTCGCCTGGATCTCGTTTTCCTCAGAGGAGGAATCGTCGTCAGCCATCATGGTCCTTAACGACAACATCTCTGGGCAGGCTCTTTCGATTTGTTCTGCATAACAAGAAAGGTTGAATTAGTACATAAGAAGAAAGATAATCAGAGCGGAATAATCATACAATACAGACAGAGTAAGAGCGGGTATTACGGAGGTATGCGTTTCGGATGTCGTCCTCGGCCAAGAGGAGCCTGCTGGAAAATCCTTTGAGGGTCTTTGAGGCCGTCTGCATGGCGCTCAAGACCTCAACAGAGTGAGAGGAGAGTTCACTCTCATCTGTATAATAAGCACGGCTCATAAGGAGAAAATGCTTGTGCGTCCAGCTAAGGGGAAACTTGGTAAACCCCTCCTTGTTCCGCCAGAAGACCGGCTTATTTGGTTGAATACGGACCCGCGTGTAATAGTGCTTGAAGGAGCGTCCATACACCTTCGCGGATTCCGTATAAGACTTGAAATTTATCACCCTTGAGTCACTACGGAGAGTAATGAACCCAAGGCTGCCCTTCTTATTAGCACGGCGGACCACTTGGCAATAGTAAAACAGCTTGGCCACAGTGGCGGAGAAGTTGAAATGCTCCCCCAGAACCTCCAGAGCCCGGATTAAACCCCAACCATTGGGATGCAGTTGTGTGGGGGCGCAGTCTAGGAAACGCAGGACGGCCATCTGGAATTCCGTCATGGGGAAGCGTACTCCCAATTTCAAAAAGACGAAGTCGTACATGTATACCGACCTCTCATCAGGGACGCTGTGGCATATTCTTTCAGAGGGATGTGGTGCCATCGCAGCGTATCGTGCCTTATACTTTTTGTCTGAATATATTTTGCAGCGGAAAGAGACCGTGCATTCTTCCTCACTTGCATGGTGTGAAGGGATCTCTAGGAATTCCTCCTCCACCCAGCAGTAGGGTTTTTCCCTGTTGAGTTTCTCCCAGTCAAGCCGGTGTGCCACAACGTTGACACACCCTTCAGCAGAGCGGAGAACCGGTGTTTTTCCACGTCCTGGAAGGTCCATGGTTGTGCAGGCACGGTGGAACGCGTATGTACTGTGGTAAAAAGCAACATCGTCAGAGAGGTAACCTTCAGCACTTGACCCTTCATCAGAGCGGCTGGTAGCCCTCGAGTCAAGAGGAACCTCAGAGCGACGTTGGGAAGAGGACGCTCGTGAGGAAGAAGCTTCAGCTCTCTCTGAGCGACGAGGCCCAGCCACAGGAGGATTCGCTGGAATCCTTCCACCACGGTGGCTAAGGGGGGCACGAGAGCCAAAACTCCCCCTGTTTGAAGGACCAGCGTGGCCTGCTCTAGGGCGTATGGTGGAAATAGAATGAATAAAAATTACAAGGTGTTGAAGGAAAGGGAGGTTACCTAAAGGAAGAAGATCTTTGAGAAGTTTGAAGACGACAGAGAAATTCCAAAGAAATTTGAGCAGAGGTTCACTAAGCTTGAAAACAAGAGTGGACTCCAAAATCTGCTAAGAGTCCCTTTTATAGGTAACGAAGAGGCACAGTGTTTCGTCGAAGATCACAAGGCTTGCATCAAAATGCAACCTTTTCAAATTGAAACGACTCCGTCGTTTCGTCACGTACGGGCGCGAAAATAGTAACGTTTCAGTAAACATTTTGGCAAAATGGGCCCCCCATTCAGTTTGAATCCAGGCCCAATAAGCCCAATCGACGGTTACACTCTTGGGTAATGATGACTCGTGTGTAAAAAACGCATTTACTGTCCAATCATGCCATGCGCATTTAATGCCTCCCAACCACTTTTCGAATACCAAGGGTTTCAATTCTCAAAGACTCTAGGGATTTCCATTATTTATTTTATGTTGTCTGAATCCGTTGTACTCAACGCGAGAAGAGCGGTCACTCGTTTATTAGAGCGGACGCCACAGAGCTCCCAGAGACCTTCCAGAATGCACTACCGGCATCCAGATTTCTCTAGGGTTGTGTAGCTCATATGAGCAACTTAACAGTCCCTCATACAACTAGGGGACAGATGATCCGGTCTGGATACCGGCCCCCATTCTTGTGACGTCAGAGTGACCTCATATAAGGAAAACCAGTGTCCTGGTTCAACTTTACCACACCGGATATCCGATGTCTGGTCGTCCGTCCTCATCTCACGACTGCACCACTTATTTTCTCCATAACGGTTCTTTGTTCATTTTCACAGGACATTTATATAACTGTTGGTTTTTTAGTCACAGCAAAATAAGAGCCCCTAATAACTTATCAGCGAAGACACTGTATGTAGCAAAATATGTCACGTCAATGGCCTCAGAAAGCAAGTGGATGTGTCAGCAGATTATGCGGAAAAGGTGATTATCCTCCCCTCTTCCTAGAGGATCGTACTCTGATAATTGACCTACCCTCCTGACACATTCTGAGAGTTGAGCCACCCTGATTGACATAATATACACGCTATCAGAGCTAAGGGACCCACCTGTACCCAACGACTCTTTTTCTCACGTACAAACTATAAATAGCTCGTTTCAATACACATGCATGGTATCGTTGTTCTATCTCATACTTTACTATTACTTCGCTTGAGCATTCACTGAGTTCTTACACTCTTCTAACTTGAGCGTCGGAGAATCTTCGCAGGTGGCACCACCTTTCGCCCCCCGGCAACGCGAAACGCTGGTGTGAAGGATCTCCAGGACAACAAGACCGGCCTCTCCCACTGAGAAACCGGATTAATACATCGGATACACACTGTTCTGGTGTGCAAACCCTAAAAACACCTATAATCTTGTGGCTGGTCCCACATCGGATCCTAGACCCCGGTCCAGACCAGTTCACTATACTTGATTGTGGTTGATGAATGATTGATGACCTTGTGATATGAAGTTTGAGCATATAGTAAGCATGACGGAAAGTTAAAACTCAGTAAGAATTTTCTTACCTTACTCTTTAAATTTTTATTCCAAAAGAAAGTATTTTATAATTATTTTAGTCTTTTATTTCTTCTTAGAAATAATTTTCACTAACTTTATTTTTAATTTCAATAATAAAATCTAGTATTAGAAAGAAGTTATTTTATGAAAATCAGAGGTTGAGATAATTAATTCTTGAATTAAAGAAAATTTTTATAGTTTTAAGTATTCTTAGTTAATGATTTTAAATTATTTTCTTTAGAAATTAGAAGTTTAAAGTAAATTATTTTGGTTTTCCCTAACGAAATAACTAAAGAATATTTTGTCGAGATTTCTAAAACTCAATCTAGTTAAGATTCAAATTGAGAAAGATTATGTAAATATGTGAAGATTTTTAGGAGAAAGTTTTGGGATATTTAAGGCTTGGAAACTCAATTTTGGTAAGATCTGAATTTGAAGACTGTACTAAATTATTTCAGTATAACAGAAGTTCAGAGAAGAACTTATGGGAATGTACAGTTTATTGTGATGATTTTGTGAACCTTTATGGTATTTAATAATTGAGTTTCTAAAAGTCTTAACCAACTAAATATGCGAGTAGTTCATGCATCATGAATCATTAAAGAGAAATGAGATGTGATATTGTCTGGGGACGGATTATAGAAACCGAGGATACATTAGAGGAGACTTAATTGCGAGCCTTGGGATGAGAGGGTGTGAAAGGGTGCTTCAGGTGACCTAGGGTCGCTCCCTAGTGTCGGGTACTTTCACAATAAAAACTTTCTCAGTCTGACTAGTCTCTAAGTATTTCCACGCCAGTTGAGCTGTTCATATGCCATGAAGGCATTTATGTTATTATTATCTGGAATTTATGGAATAGTGTAAACTCCTGGTTGGCCCAGTGCAAACTAAAACTTTAAGGGCCCACATGCATAGAATGAATGAGATGATAGTATTAAAAACATTACATGACATTCATGTGATTGTGACATTCTATGTGGGTGGTTGTGGATGAAAATATAATTGTTATGTTATAAAAACTCTATATTCATAATTGATTATGTATATGATTATGATTGAAATTATTATATTAGATTATGAAAACCCTTATGCTTATGTTTTATCTGTAAAGTATTATATTTTGTTTCTCACTCCTTCTTGTTTGAATTTTGTGTCCAAAATATATGTTATATGATATATAACTAGCAGTTCAAGATGAAAGGATGAAATTACAAGAGGGTAAATTGGTTTCATCCTCAATCGGATAGGAGAAGAGATGTGACAAGAATAGGATTCAAGATCACAAGGTTTGAAGATAAGGAAATAATTGGTTACAGTCGAAGTAGATGTATTAAATTTTTAGTTTTAGTTTACCTTAATACAATATTAAGTTGGATGATTGTAAATCAATGTAAAGGTTAAACTTCAATAAACCTTATTCTTTGGATATGATACTGTAATCTTTGATCACTTATGATTTTCTGAAAGTTCATTTTATCATTATGAATAATTAAAAACTTTTTACTTTCAAAATTAAAAGAAAATTAGATGTATATACGTCCTTGTATACACGAGATAAGAAGTGATAAATATGTATGTCTTTCTTAAAAAAAAGCAAGAAGAATAGATATATGTCTGGTGTATATAAGGGGGTGTTACACAACCAAGGATTGACGACTTGATGGATTAACTGCGTGGTGCCACGGTGTTCTCCAAAATTGATTTGAGGTCTGGATACCATCAAATAAGAGTGAAGAAAGAAGATATATCAAAAACTCCTTTTAGAACACATTATGGCCATTACGAATATCTAGTAATGCCTTTTGGTGTAACTAATGCACCAGCCGTATTCATGGATTACATGAATAGGATTTTTCATCCATATCTAGATAAATTTGTAGTGGTGTTCATTGATGATATATTAGTGTACTCTAAAAGCAGAGAAGAACATGTTGAACACTTGAAGGTTGTGTTGGAAATTGTGACACCCCGAAATTGGGGGTAAATTTTTTGCGATTTTAAAGATATTAATCAATAAGGGAAATTAAGTGGTGAAGCATTAAATCGCCACCCCGGATCTATAAAACCTATCCCATATGTGAAGATATGAGAAGGTGAGTTTTGAAAATAATATAAGAGATATTCTCATTTAAAATTAGCGGAAGAATTTAAATAAATTTATGTTGTATGTTTGCATTTCAAAGAGAGTGGATTAAAAGAGAATTTAAGTCAAATCAGAGTTACACAACTCCAATCAAGATGAATATGGTTTGTAAAGAATGGTAACTCAAATATCTACAATTTTTATGAAGAAGTTGAGAGCTAATTATACCCCAAAGATTGCTTAATTTGTTAATTTATGAAATCAGCCCTGCTGAAATTTTCAGCCTGAACACCCTTTAGTATTTTGGGCATAACTCGGGCTACCGAACTCCGATTGACGCAAATTGGGTATCAAAACGACGGCGACAAAATTATCTACAACTTTGATGAACAGTGAAAAAACTGATTCTTCACGCTTGAGCGTGAATTTCCACGATTAAGCGCGATCGGGTTTCAAAAGTTACGCTTAAGTGAAAACGAAGAAAATTGAAAGAAGGAAAATTAGCATCAGGGGTCTTCATGCTTAAGCGTGGCCCCCTTTCGCTTGAGCGTGAGCATGTTATTATGCTTGAGCGTGAGAAACAATCAGCCTCTCCCCACACAATCATGCTTGAGCGCGCCCCTTTTACACATGACTCACGCTTGAGCGTGAGAAGAAAAGGGAATCAGGACTCATGCGCGCTTGAGCGCAAAACGCTCGCTTGAGCATGGGATCCTTCACGCTTGATCACGCTTGAGCGTGACACCCTTGCACTCTCAATTTTCTCTTTAATTTGCTTGAGCGAGAGTTTCTCGCTTAAACGAAAACACTCCAGTAGCTCACCTGATACTTCTCGCTTAAGCGATCCTTTCTTCGCTTGAGCGAGATTAACACAGAATGGTTTCTTCTAACAAGCGCTTAAGTGAAATCAGTTCTCGCTTGAGCGAAGGATGGACAGTGAGCAAATTTTAGATGCAGAGCATTCACGTTTGAGCGAGGAATCTTCTCGCTTGAGCGTGTTTGACAAATTATGTAGAAAACTTAGAAACTTATGCACTCTTACATACCCAAATCAATCCTTCACAAAATAATTCAAGCCAATAATATACCTATGCAATATATATACATTCATAATTGAATCAATTAAACACACATCCAAATTTTCATTCCAATTTATCCACACAAGTAATTATGCCAATTCAAAGCTAAACAAAATATATAAAGTTATAGATAAATATATTCCATACAATCCAAAATCCAAAATATTGCCGGCCAAGGCATTCTTTACCATAATAGGCTATCTTCACACCTCTTCTTCACTCAACACCTCTATGTGCAGCCCTACAACACAGGTGCTAAAAAAAATATACCACAGGGAGAGTGAGTATACTTTCTCAATGATGAAAATCTAAAATTTATGATAATATATACATGAATGCAATATAAACATCATCTATAAAAACTTCAATCCACACTAAATCATCAAATATCAATTTACTAAACATAATCATATATGTATCCTTTTTAATTCACAAGAAACAAATCGTCCACTAACCCATTCACAGTTGGTTTCAAAAGTAAGTTCCGTTTATCCTTCACACAATTCACTCAACAGGATATCATTCTATGCCATGTTCTTATGGCTAACACACATGCTAGTGTTTAAAATGCATATGCACAGATCTGATTATTATTTCAACAGAGATCTCATTCACTTAAATTAACATCATCACTTCGGGATATACCCTTCATGGCACCCCGCAAGGTGATATATTCATCAATCATATCATCATCATCACTTCGGGATAAATACCCTTTGTGGCACCCCGCAAGGTGATATATTCATCAATCATATCATTATCATCACTCCGGGATATATATACCCTTTGTGGCACCCCGCAAGGTGATATATTTATCAATCATACCATCATCATCACTCAGGGATATACCCTTCGTGGCACCCCACAAGGTGATATATTTATCAATCATACCATCATCATCACTCCGGAATATACCCTTCGTGGCACCCCGCAAGGTGATATATTTATCAATTATACCATCATCATCACTTCGGGATATACCCTTCGTGGCACCCCGCAAGGTGATATATTTATTAATATTATAACATAATCATCACATGATATACCATTCTTAGCCTCAAAAGGTCTCAATCCACAATCAATCATTTTAGGCACCAAGTTCAAATCCACATCACAAACACATGATATTACTTTCATTCAAGTAGACATGCCACATTACATCATCATATACATTATCAACATACATGTTCTTATACATTTAGAAAATATACCCCCTCTCCTACCTTAAGTGAAGTAGTGATCAACGCGGTCCGAAGGTTCCGCCTCGTCGATGGGGTTATTCCCTATATTAACATATTCAAAGAATCATAATTAATCAACCACTCAACACAAATTCAACTTTAACTAACCATTTTTTTTATATCTACAATTCATAACATGTATAAAACATGTTACAGGCATTCTTTTCCTTTCTTTATTAGGCTTTGGGAATTCCTTATTACCATACCACCTTCATTATATCTAAAAGCCACAAAACCCATAACCTAACATCCATGATAATGCTTTGTCAATCATAACCCAAACTCTCTGTAGCTTGTATTTGCCTTCAAATACCTCAATTTACCAACATTCACCATTTTCCCCAAATCTTTAAAAGTTAGGGTTTTTCACTAACCCATCAGCATTCATAAATACCCATTAACTTTTTTTTTCTTCTTTCAGCCATAAAGTATCTACCTCATTAACACTTCATAATACCCACAACATTAAAGCAAACAAAAGAAGTGAATATGGCTTACCACACCCAAATGAAATGGGTTCCAGGAAAAGAGAAGAGGAGCTGTAAAAATAGAGGCAGAAAGAAGAGAAATCCAAACTCCAATAGTTTCCTTCTAAGCTCCAGTGAATGAAATTTGAGAAGAGTGAAATAGAACCACCTTTTCTTAGGGTTTAGAAGAAAGAAGAGAAAAGGGGAAAATAGAAGAAGAAGAAGAAATATGTCTCTGCCAAATGGTCTCAGGAAGTCATGAAAAATGAGAGAAGGAAAATGGGCCTTTAGCATTTAACTTTAACTCCTTCATTAAAATTTCATCGTTTTTCCATAAACAGGTTCTCTATTTGGGCTCAATACTTATCCAAAAATTATTCTGAATATATATATTCGGACTCCTAATAATATTCTTAACAGCCCTGACCAATATCATCTCAAACAGAGATACTTGGTCCGACACCCATATTTTATCCGAGTCAATTTTCAACTTATCCGGTCATAATAATTCACTAACAGTCTCTGAAAATCTTAATTAAATTATTTCTAGCATTTTGGGATATTAATCAACCCCCATCTAATTATTCAATATTCATTTCTTAATATAACTTCTATTTTTTTTGCAAAATTCGGGGTGTTACAGAAATCCTGAAAAAGAAACAATTGTATGCAAAGTTGTCGAAGTGTGAATTCTGGTTGGAAGAAGTGAACTTTTTAGGACATGTAATTAGTCAAGGAGGAATAGCCGTAGACCCTTCCAAGGTGGAAGCAGTTTTGAAATGGGAGAGACCAACCACAATCACTGAGATCAGAAGTTTCTTGGGTTTGGCTAGATACTATAGGAGATTTATCGAAGGATTTTCAAAGTTAGGATACACACTGACCAAGCTAACACGGAAAGGACAACCTTTTGTGTGGACGACACAATGCAAGAATAGTTTCCAAGAGTTGAAAGATCGACTTACTTATGCGCCAGTGTTAGTACTCCCTGATCCACATTGAAGTTTTGAAGTTTACTGTGATGCGTCTAAACAAGGTCTAGGAAGTGTACTCATGCAAGACAAGAAGGTTATAGCCTATGCATCGCGCCAATTAAGGCAACATGAGATTAACTACCCTACCCATGACTTAGAATTAGCCGCTGTAGTTTTTACCTTAAAGATTTGGAGGGATTATCTATACGGTGCAACATTCGATGTGTTTAGTGATCATAAGAGTCTCAAGTATTTATTCGACCAAAAGGAGTTAATCATGAGGCAACGGAGATAGATGGAGTTCTTAAAAGACTACGACTTTGAGTTACAATACCATCCTGGAAAAGCAAACGTAGTAGCTGATGCTTTGAGTCGAAAGTCTCTACATGCGTCCACAATGATGATTAAAGAGCTAGAATTGATAGAGAACTTCAGAGATCTTAACCTAGCAGTAAAGGTTAATGCTAACAGCTATAAATTGGGAGCGTTACAAGTGACAAGTGAATTCCTGAGGCAAGTTTTAAAGGCTCAATGAGAGGATGAATTCCTGCAAGAGAAGAAAGAACTCTTGAAACAAGGAAAAGAAGTTGAGTTCAATGTGGGAAACAACCAATTGTTGAGGTATAAGGATCGAGTGTGTATCCCTGATCAAGAGGAGTTAAGGAAAGCAATTCTGGAAGAAGGCCACAAAAGTTATATGAGTATTCATCCCGGAGCTACTAAAATGTATCAAGATTTGAAGAAGTTATTTTGGTGGCCAGGAATGAAGAAAGCGGTGGCAGAGTACGTGGCTGCATGTCTAATTTGCCAGAAGGTTAAAGTGGAACATCAAAAGCCTCCTGGAATGCTACAATCAATGGAAATACCAGAATGGAAATGGGATAGCATTACCATGGATTTTGTGACTTCTTTACCAAAAACTCCATTAGGACATGATGCAATATGGGTAATAGTTGATAGATTAACCAAATCTGCCCACTTTATTCCCATTAATAATTGTTACCCTATGGAGAAGCTGGTGAAATTATACATCGAGGAGATTGTGAGATTGCATGAAATTCCTTCAAGTATTATTTCTGATCGGGACCCTCGTTTTACATCACAATTCTAGAAGAGCTTACACAAGGCTTTGGGAACAAGACTGCGTCTGAGTTCAGCATTCATCCTCAGACGGATGGACAATCAGAAAGAACAATTCAATCTCTAGAAGACTTGTTACGAGCTTGTGTGTTAGAGCATAAGGGAAGTTGGAATCAATTCTTGTCATATGTGGAATTCACCTACAACAACAGTTTCCATCCTAGCATTGGCATGGCACCTTTTGAAGCATTATATTGAAGAAAATGTAGGACTCCGCTATGTTGGTTTGAGACTGGTGAAAACTTGATGCTAGGACCAAAGTTGGTACAACAAACCACGGATAAAATCAAAATGGTTCAGGAAAAGATGAAGGTAGCATAGAGCAGGTAGAAAAGTTACTATGACAAAAGAAGGAAGCCGCTCGAATTTCAAGAAGGCGATCATGTATTCTTGAAAGTCACACCTACGACTGGGGTCGGTCGGGCAATGAAATCTCGAAAACTAACACCTAGATTTATTGGTCCATATCAAATAATTCATAAAGTTAGTCTTCTTGCCTACCAAATAGCATTACCACCTTTTCTTTCTAATATCCATAACGTTTTTCATGTGTCAAACTTACAAAAGTATATATCTGATCCTACACATGTTATTGAACCTAATGTCATACAAGTTAAAGATAATCTTACATATGATGCACCACCTGTCAGAATAGTTGACAAAAGAATAAAAAAGCTAAGGGACAAGACAATTCCACCTGTAAAAGTCATTTGGAGTGAAACGAGATGAGAAGATGCTACATGGGAACTAGAAACTGAGATGAAAGAATCTCATCCCCATTTGTTTTACTGAATAATGTAAATTTCGATGATGAAATTTTTCTAAGGGGAGTAGAGCTGTAACACCCCTATTTTTATTTTTATATTAAAATTTTAAAGAAATTAGACTGTGGTTCTTTAGAACTTTTTAATCTACGTATTATTTATTATTTTCTAGAATTTTTTGAAATTTTGGAAATATTTTGATAAAATAATTTATTTTAAATAATTTTAAATTCATATAAAGTGACTTAAAATTAAAAATATTTATAAGAAAGTAAAGTTAAATTATAATAAAATTTTCTAAAATCCATTTCAAGTAGACTTATCTAAAAATGATCGGTTTGAGAAAAATCTTGATTTTTACCAATCGTAAAAAATTAGAAACGTATCAATAAATTTTTATTAATAGAAAATTTTAGATTTTTAAAATTTAAACTTCATATTACTTATTATAAAATTAGTGAGGACTGATATAATATCATTAAATTTCAAAAAGGACTGATTTTGAATATTTAAAATATACCGAGTAAAAGGTTACTATTTGGCTTAATAATTCAGCCGATATTTACTATGCAAAACACTGTGCATGCATGAAATTTTCAAACTTGCATAGTAACCAGAAACGAAAATTTCAGAAATTGCATAGTACTTTTATAATAAAATAATGGAATGTATAGTGATTTTCCTTCCTATAAATACCGAGCGAAGGAACGAAGGAAAATCATAATTTCAGATTAAATTTTCTTAATATAGTAGTGCTAGAGACATAGTGGTGGAAGTAAGAGAGAGAAATATTTTTTTTGGAATGAGGTTCTGCTAAAATAACAAGGTAAGAATACCTCTCTTTTATATTTTTTACGGATATTTTCATATCGTTTTAGAAATCTATTATTATACTGGATATAATATTATTTTAAGTTAGTATTCTGAATAGTAAAATACTATTTCAATAGTAAATTACTATTGCAATAGTAAATTACTATTGCAATAGTAAATTACTATTTACTATTACTATTTACTGTTACTATTTACCTTTACTATTCACGTTTTACTATTTACCGTTATTATTCACATTTTACTATTTACCGTTACTATTCACGTTTTACTATTTATTGTTACTATTCATGATTTACTATTCACTATTCATTATTTACTATTCACTATTCAAAATTTACCATTTCTGTTTTAAGTAGAAATCTTAATTTTCATCTTCTAACTATATTAAAATAAAATTGGTATGTTTTAGAACTCGGAGACGAGACGCACACGGATTTTCAATAACGAATCAGGATACAAGAGGTAAGGGGGAGTGAGATAAGAATATAATATGAAAAGACATAAGAATAATGGGAGGAGTCCCCTGCTCCTTTTAAATTTAATAATATTATTTTAAAATATTAACTTTTTAACTTAAAATTTATTTTAAATTAAATATCTGATGTAACTAACTCTGACATACCTATGTAAGGACCTAGACTTTCATAACCTATACGACCTGCACTGAACCTATGCAAGGACTTGGACTAGTTTGACCTATATGAACTGAACTATACCTATACAAGGACTCGATCATATGGACTTACATAAACCTATGCAAGGAATAGACTATAAGGACTCAAAATCAATTTTGATAATTTAAATAACCATTAAAATTTGAATTATATTTAATTGATTTGATTATAATTATTAGTATTTGATTATTATTGATAATATTTAATTTTGATCGATATTAGTTGATTGTGATTGACATTTTTTTATTGTGATTGATGATATTGTGATTGATAATATTTGATTATGATTGATGATCTTGGGATATGAAGTTGAGCATATAGTAAGTATGACGAAAAGCTAAAACTCAGTAAGAATTTTCTTACCTTGCTCTTTAAATTTTTATTATTTTAAATCTGTTATTTCTTCTTATTTTTTATTAACTTTACTTTTATTATTTAGAATAAAAAAATTTAGTATTTATTTAAAAAGAAGTCATTTTATGAAAATTAATTTATAAAAAGGTTGAGATAATTAAATCTTGAATTAAAGAAAAATTTTATAATTTTAAGTATTTTTGGTTAATGATTTAAAGATTATTCTCTTTTAATAAAATAAAATTTTCAAAAGAAAATTATTTTCTTTTTCCAACTTAATAACTAAAGATATTTGGAAATAATTGAGATTTCTAAATTCGATCTTGTTAAGATTCAATTTGAGAAAGATTATGTAAAGTTTTGTATGAGAAAGTTTTAAGATATTTAAGGCTTAGAAACTCAATTTTAGTGAGATTCGAAAACTGTACCAAATTTATTTCTGTGGGACAGAAATTCAGAGAATTGAGAAAAATGTATAGTTTATTGAAATGATGTTGTAAAACCTTTAAGGTATTTAATAATTGAGTTTCTAAAAGCCTTAACCAACTAAATACGCAAGTAGTTCATGCATCATAAATCATTAAAGTGAAACAAAATGATATTGTCTGGGGACGGATCATAGAAACCGAGGATACATTAGAGGGGGCTTAATTATGAGCCTTGGGATGAGAGGGTGTGAAAGGGTGCTTCAGGGGACATGGGGTAGCTCCCTAGTGTCGGGTACTTTCACAATAAAAATTTTCTCAATCTGACTAGTCTCTAAGTGTTTCCATGCCAGTTGAGCTGTTCATATTATTATTATCAGGACTTATAGAACAGTGTAAACTCCTGGTTGGCCCTATGTAAATTAAAATTTAAGGGCCCACATATATAGGTAAGTTATGATGAGGATATTGCATAACATTCATGCATTCATAATTGATTGTGTATGTGATTGTGATTGATATTATTATATATTAGTTTGTAAAAACCCTTTATTGCTTATGCCCCATTTGGGAATATTATATTCTGTTTCTCACTCCTTTCTTCGTGTTTTTGTTTCATATGTTTTAAATTGATGGTTTAGAGGGAAGGATCAAAAAATCTCGGCAGTAAATATAGCATGTTCTAGAAAGGGAGCTCGGTATGCATACCGTGGTCTAATGAATAAATAATATTATTAAGTAACTACTTCTGGGCCATGGAGTTTCCTTTCTTTCTTATAATGTTTAATATTTATTTGCTTTGGGTGAATATAAAATTACTTTATAAAGTTTTAATAATATTTATGAGGTATTTCAGAAATGATGTATGTAATTTATTCCGATGGTTTCTTTTTAACAATCATATCTTTAGAAAAAAAATTACAAATTTTTCTAGAATTTATTAAGGTGTAACAGAGGCTGTTACACTATTTACCTATCCGATTGAGGATGAGACCACTTTACCCTCTTGTAATTACATCCTTTCATCTTGGACTGCTAGCTATATATCAACATAGAATATATTTTGGACACAAAAATTTAAACAAGAAGGTGTGAGAAACAGAATATAATACTTTACAAATAAGACATAAGCATAAGGGTTTTCACAAACTAATATAATAATATCAGTCTTAATCTCATACACAAACAATTATGAATGTAGAGTATTCATAAACATAATTGAACTGGTCTGGACCGGGGTCTAGGATCCGGTGTGGGACCAGCCACAAGATTATAGGTGTTTTTAGGGTTTGCACACCGGAACAGTGTGTATCCGATGTATTAATCCGGTTTCTCAGTGGGAGAGGCCGGTCTTGTTGTCCTGGAGATCCTTCACACCAGCGTTTCGCGTTGCCGGGGGGCGAAAGGTGGTGCCACCTGCGAAGATTCTCCGACGCTCAAGTTAGAAGAGTGTAAGAACTCAGTGAATGCTCAAGCGAAGTAATAGTAAAGTATGAGATAGAACAACGATACCATGCATGTGTATTGAAACGAGCTATTTATAGTTTGTACGTGAGAAAAAGAGTCGTTGGGTACAGGTGGGTCCCTTAGCTCTGATAGCGTGTATATTATGTCAATCAGGGTGGCTCAACTCTCAGAATGTGTCAGGAGGGTAGGTTAATTATCAGAGTACGATCCTCTAGGAAGAGGGGAGGATAATCACCTTTTCCGCATAATCTGCTGACACATCCACTTGCTTTCTGAGGCCATTGACGGGACATATTTTGCTACATACAGTGTCTTCGCTGATAAGTTATTAGGGGCTCTTATTTTGCTGTGACTGAAAAGTCAACAGTTATATAAATGTCCTGTGAAAATGAACAAAGAACCGTTATGGAGAAAATAAGTGGTGCAGTCGTGAGATGAGGACGGACGGCCAGACATCGGATATCCGGTGTGGTAAAGTTGAACCAGGACACCGGTTTTCCTTATATGAGGTCACTCTGACGTCACAAGAATGGGGGCCGGTATCCAGACCGGATCATCTGTCCCCTAGCTTGTATGAGGGACTGTTAAGTTGCTCATATGAGCTACACAACCCTAGAGAAATCTGGATGCCGGTAGTACATTCTGGAAGGTCTCTGGGAGCTCTATGGCGTCCGCTCTAATAAACGGGTGACCGCTCTTCTCGCGTTGAGCACAACGGATTCAGACAACATAAAATAAATAATGGAAATCCCCAGAGTCTTTGAGAATTGAAACCCTTGGTATTCGAAAAGTGGTTGGGAGGCATTAAATGCGCATGGCATGATTGGACAGTAAATGCGTTTTTTACACACGAGTCATCATTACCCAAGAGTGTAACCGTCGATTGGGCTTATTGGGCCTGGATTCAAACTGAATAGGGGGCCCATTTTGCCAAAATGTTTACTGAAACGTTACTATTTTCGCGCCCGTACGTGACGAAACGACGGAGTCGTTTCAATTTGAAAAGGTTGCGTTTTGATGCAAGCCTTGTGATCTTCGACGAAACACTGTGCCTCTTCGTTACCTATAAAAGGGACTCTTAGCATATTTTAGAGTCCACTCTTGTTTTCAAGCTTAGTGAACCTCTGCTCAAATTTCTTTGGAATTTCTCTGTCGTCTTCAAACTTCTCAAAGATCTTCTTCCTTTAGGTAACCTCCCTTTCCTTCAACTCCTTGCAATTTTTGTTCATTCTATTTCCACCATGCGCCCTAGAGCAGGCCACGCTGGTCCTTCAAACAGGGGGAGTTTTGGCTCTCATGCCCCCCTTAGCCACCGTGGTGGGAGGATTCCAGCGAATCCTCCTGTGGCTGGGCCTCGTCGCTCAGAGAGAGCTAAAGCTTCTTCCTCACGAGCGTCCTCTTCCCAACGTTGCTCTGAGGTTCCTCTTGACTCGAGGGCTACCAGCCGCTCTGATGAAGGGTCAAGTGCTGAAGGTTACCTCTCTGACGATGTTGCTTTTTACCACAGTACATACGCGTTCCACCGTGCCTGCACAACCATGGACCTTCCAGGACGTGGAAAAACACCGGTTCTCTGCTCTGCTGAAGGGTGTGTCAACGTTGTGGCACACCGGCTTGACTGGGAGAAACTCAACAGGGAAAAACCCTACTGCTGGGTGGAGGAGGAATTCCTAGAGATCCCTTCACACCATGCAAGTGAGGAAGAATGCACGGTCTCTTTCCGCTGCAAAATATATTCAGACAAAAAGTATAAGGCACGATACGCTGTGATGGCACCGCATCCCTCTGAAAGAATATGCCACAGCGTCCCTGACGAGAGGTCGGTATACATGTACGACTTCGTCTTTTTGAAATTGGGAGTACGCTTCCCCATGATGGAATTCCAGATGGCCGTCCAGCGTTTCCTAGACTGCGCCCCCACACAACTGCATCCCAACGGTTGGGGTTTAATCCAGGCTCTGGAGGTTCTGGGGGAGCATTTCAATTTCTCCGCCACTGTGGCCAAGCTGTTTTACTATTGCCAAGTGGTTCGCCGTGCTAATAAGAAGGGCGGCCTTGGGTTCATTACTCTCCGTAGTGACTCAAGGGTGATAAATTTCAAGTCTTATACGGAATCCGCGAAGGTGGATGGACGCTCCTTCAAGCACTATTACACGCGGGTCCGTATTCAACCAAATAAGCCGGTCTTCTGGCGGAACAAGGAGGGGTTTACCAAGTTTCCCCTTAGCTGGACGCACGAGCATTTTCTCCTTATGAGCCGTGCTTATTATACAGATGAGAGTGAACTCTTCTCTCACTCTGTTGAGGTCTTGAGCGCCATGCAGACGGCCTCAAAAACCCTCAAAGGATTTTCCAGCAGGCTCCTCTTGGCCGAGGACGACATCCGAAACGCATACCTCCGTAATACCCGCTCTTACTCTGTCTGTATTGTATGATTATTCCGCTCTGATTATCTTTCTTCTTATGTATTAATTCAACCTTTCTTGTTATGCAGAACAAATCGAAAGAGCCTGCCCAGATATGTTGTCGTTAAGGACCATGATGGCTGACGACGATTCCTCCTCTGAGGAAAACGAGATCCAGGCGAAGAGGAACGCCACCAAAACTCCCCTCATTCCCCTAACCTCTGCAGTAGGTGATGAAGTTCCTTTCTTTGATGAGGAGGAAACAGAAGAGGCAGCTGAGGCCACTAGAGCAGGCGACCAGGAGGCCGTCCCAGAGAAGAAGAGGAAGAAGAGGCATCTTGTAAAAAAGGCAGACCAAGAAAAGCCCTCCTCTGATGACCCCGTGAAGAAGCGTCAGAAGACGGTCGAAGAAACTGAATTGAAGAAGGACAAGGGAAAGAAGCCCGTTCCTGAATCCTCTGCCCCTTCTTCACAGAATGCTTCAGAATCGGACTCTGGGAATGGTCCTCCTCTGGCGTTCGATCCTCCGCGTGACTCCTTCCTTTCTCCTTACTTGTGGTTTCAGGGGTCTATGCCTCCCACTCTTCCAAAGGCAAGGTATTGCCTCCGCCCTTCCCTCGACGCCGCTGGGGTCCGAGGTGCTTGTAAGGCCGGACGTTGGCAGTTGGATGAACTGTCCGGCCTCCTTGATTCCCTGAGCGAGAAGGCAGATTACATGGACCAGGTTGAAAAACTTGAAGCCGAACTCGCGGTGAAGGAGAAATGGGCGACCAAGCAAGCTGAAGTTCATAGGGGCGTGGAGTCAAAATTGAAGAAAACTAAGGAGACGCTCCAGAGGAAAACTGAGGAAGCGAGACAAGTTCATTTTGCGAACAAGGCCCTAGAGCGGGAAGTTGCCGACCTCCAGAAAAAGAACAAATCCATACCCCTCCTTGAAGAAGAATTACAACTGGAGAAGAAGAGATCGGCTAAGCTTGCTGACGATCTCAAAATTATGGAGGACGGTCGCAACAAAGACCTCGAGGAGTGGGAGAGCCTTCGGAAGGAAATGCAAGCCCAAATTGAGGAACTCAAGAAGGGTGGTGCGAGTGCTGGACCTTCAGAAGAGGATTTTGCCAAGGTTCAAAGAAGATTAGCTGCTGCGAAGGCCAAGGCTGCCAAAGCCTTGGAGATATGCAAAAATGTGGCGTATGAATCCTTCGGCCTGGCCCTTCGTCAAGTCTATTATCGTAACCCTGGAGTACAGCTGAATCTATACGGATTAGATCCGTTCTTCGAATTCCATGGGGGAAGACTTGTCGAAGTTCATAAGGACGGCTCGCACCATGAACCCCGTGCATCTCTGTATGAACTGCCTCCCCTTCCAGAAGGTCAAAGTATGGAGCCAACAACGTCCACCGCTGCCTCTGGAGCTAAAGCGCAAGAAGGTGCCCAAACTGGAGTGGAAGACGAAACGGAGAAGGCAGGAGTGCCCACTGCGGAGGATCAAGCACCGGCCTCTTAATTTATGCTTTATTCATAGCTGTGTACTGGGATCAGCTCCAGTTTTAACTGCCTTGTGTCTTGAACAATTTTTATTTTTTGGAAATAAAATTCACTGTTGCTTTTCTTCAACTGCTTGCGTCGAATGTATGGTTGTTTAATAACTTAGTGCTATACGAAACACTTTATTGTTTTCAGTGCTCTGCGAATCCATTCTGTGTAGTTACCTAGCTGCTTAAAGCATACTTATCACACCGGATTAAGATAACAAATCATAACAAATAAGTGACAATTAAGTTAAAGCATGCCCTGTCCCCAAGTGTAAGTACATTGGGAAGGGAGATTTTATCTCAAGGATTACCTTTGAACTTCTTAAAAAGATAGAAATGCTTATCTGTCCTCGAAGATGTAGAGCGGGTACGTTATTGTTCAACCGCTCTGGGGTGGATATTCCGCAATTGAGGACGGACATTGCCTTTAAATTTTTGTATAGCTTTGACAAGGGTAAGCGTTACGCCTTTCTCTTGAGGTTCGGTTCGGTCCTACACCTCAAGTCTTCACACGGTGTTCGGTTCGATCCTACTAACCGTACTTGGAGTTCGGTGCAATCCTACAATCCAAGCCTTCAACACGGGGTTCGGATCAGGGCTAATCCTGAACCTACTGTGCCCGTTACTCGGGGTTCGGCGTGGTTTTCTGCATGAACCGGCCTACTGCGCCCGAGCCTTCGCAGGGGGTTCGGTTTGTGGCCTTGAAAAAGGACCAGCCCTACAACCCATGTAGTCTTCGAATGGGGTTCGGTTTGTGGCCTTGAAAAAGGACCAGCCCTACAACCCATTCTACCTCAAGGAGTTACATCGTCAAAACACACGATGTGTGATTGAGATCATCCGTCCTGAGGGGTCTTCATCAGTTCCTCGAGGAGTTATATCATCAACTACAGAATTGGTAGTTGAGTTCATCCGTCCTGAGGTGTATGCGTATTAAACTACGGCTATAAATCACAACACATAAGAAACGTGAGAATGATAGGGCGGTTAAAATGTATTCTCATTAAAATTGAAAGTACATTACATGAAAACCGTAGTTGGGGTCATGCCTCGTTAAAACCTTCTTGAGAAAACCCAATGGGAAAAAACTCAAGTAAGGAAAAAGAGTACACGCCATCTTACCAACTAGCTGTAATAGACACGTAAGTTCTGAGTGTTCCATTTGTTGCGGATTGGAGTTCAATCAAGTTCTTCCAATCGGTATGACCCTCTTCCAGTCACTTCAGAAACTCTATAAGGACCTTCCCACTTCGGTGCTAGCTTTCCTTGGTGAGCGAATTTATTCCCCACACTTGCCTTTCTCAAAACAAGATCTCCGGTGTTAAAAGCTCTGTACTGGACACGTTTATTATACCGGAGTGCTGCCTTTGCTTTTATTGCCTGATCTCTGACGAAGGCCTTTTCCCTCAACTCCTGAAGGACGTCCAGCTCTGATGCCAAATTGGCGTTGTTATCTTCAGCTGAGAAATACTCCACACGAGCTGATCTTGTTTGTAACTCCACTGGAATCATCGCCTCAACCCTGTACGTGAGCCGGTATGGGGATTCATTAGTTAAAGAATAAGGCGTAGTGCGGTATGCCCATAAAACATGACATAGCTGGTCAGTCCATCCTCCCTTCGCTTCTCCAAGACGCTTCTTCAACCCCTTTAGCACTTCTCGGTTGGCTACCTCCGCTTGTCCATTGGTTTGGGGGTGTTCAACAGATGAAAATATCTGGATTATCCCCAGTCCTTCAAGCAAATCTGTAAACTTTTTGTCTGTAAACTGGGTGCCATTGTCAGTCACAATCCGCCCTGGCACCCCGAACCGAGCTATGATATTTTCATACACGAAACGTCTTGTTCGCGCAGAAGTGATATGCACTACTGGTTCCGCCTCGATCCATTTGGTGAAGTAGTCTACCCCCACGATCAAATATTTGATACCTCCTGGCGCAGTGGGGAATGGGCCCAAAATATCAAGGCCCCACTGGTAGAACGGCCAAGGCACAGCAGATGAGGATAGCTCTTGGGCCGGTGTATGGTGAAGATTGGAGAATTTTTGACAAGCATCGCACTTCCTAACAAAGTCTGCAGAATCCTGCTTCACAGTGGGCCACCAATATCCAGCCCTGAGGACTTTTCTCATTAAGCTTCGGCCCCCAGCATGGTGCCCACATTGGCCCTCGTGCACTTCCTCCAAAACCGCTTGAACCTCATCCTCTCTCAAACACAAAAGATATGGGACAGAGAATCCCCTTTTGTAGAGAACACCATCAACCATAGTAAAATATGGCAGCTCCCTCTTCACTCGTCTCCTCTCCTTCTCATCAGTGGGAAGTTGACCATCAGCCAGATAGCGAATATAGGGTATGACCCAAGAATCCTCATATGGATAGCTCACCATGATAGCATTCAGAGAAGGGTACAGAGGTATGCTAGGCGATGTCAAAGTGCTTTGAACTACCGTTGTTGTGCTGCCGGGCTGCTTTGTACTTGTCAATCTTGACAAGATGTCCGCTCTGGTGTTTTCTTCTCTGGGTACATGTTTGAACTCTAAAACTTCAAACCTTCCCTTCAACTCATTAACACAATTCAAGTACAATTGAAGTTGCGGCTCCTTTGCTTGGTACTCCCCCTGGATCTGCGAGATCACCAATTGGGAATCACTGCACAGTGTGACTGCTGATGCTCCGATGTCAATCGCCGTACGGAGACCGGCCAAGCATGCTTCGTATTCAGCTTGGTTGTTGGAGGTTTTGAAATTGAATCGGAGGGAAATTTCTAGGTGCACACCATCATCACTTTCTACCACCACACCTGCTCCACAACCTTTGCTGTTCGACGATCCATCAACGTAAATGGTCCAATGCGCTCGAGGGGTGGCCGGGTCCGCCCCAGTCATCTCCACAACAAAATCGGCCAACACTTGCGCCTTGATGGCTCCTCGAGGCTCATATGAAATTTCAAATTCAGACAGTTCGATAGACTATTTTATCATCCTTCCAGCGAGGTCTGGCTTGCTAAGCACTGAATGGAGAGGCAAATCCGTTCTCACCAGTACTGGGTGTGCGTGGAAATAGGGCCTCAACCGTCGTGACGCCCACACTACTGCTAGAGCAGCTTTCTCAATCTTTTGATACCTTCCTTCCGCTCCCTGAAACGTCTTACTAGTGAAGTACACCGGCCTCTGCCCTTCAGGGGTTTCTTTAACCAAGGCCACGCCTAGGGCTTCATCAGAGATTGCTAAGTACAAGATCAAAGTCTCACCGGGGTCAGGCTTAACCAAAATTGGTGGACTCGAGAGAACGGCCTTGAGCTGCTGGAAGGCTTGTTCTTGCTCCTCTCCCCATTCAAAACTCTTGTGTTTCTTCAACGCCTTATACAAGGGAAGGGACCTGTGCGCCATCTTGGGCATGAAACGAGCTAGAGCGGCCACTTTCCCATTCAACGATTGGACCTCCCTCAGGCTCTTAGGGCTCTGCATGTCCAGGATTGCTTGACATTTCCCAGGGTTAGCCTCAATGCCTCGTTGGGTCAACATAAATCCCAAGAATTTCCCAGCTGGAACGGCAAAGGTGCATTTTAAAGGATTTAACCTCATGTTGTACTGCCGAAGCCTAGTGAAAACTTGGCGCAGATCTTCAATGTGGTCTCCTTCTGCGGACGTTTTGGCTATAATATCATCAATATAAACTTTGACCAGCCTTGTATGCATCCCTTCAAAGACTTTGTTAATCATGCGCTGATAGGTAGCGCCGGCGTTCTTCAATCCAAAAGGCATGACGGTGTAGCAAAAAACACCGTGGTCATTGATGAAGGCAGTTTTCTCCTGGTCTCCCTCCCACATCGGAATCTGGTTATACCCCGAATAAGCATCCATGAAACTGAGGTACTGGTAACCAGATGAGTCATCCACCATGCGATCAATGTTGGGCAGGGGATATGGATCCTTGGGGCAGCAACGGTTAAGATCCACATAATCTGTGCACATTCTCCATTTGCCATTAGCCTTCTGCACCATGACCATGTTAGAAAGCCAAGACGAGTAGCGTATCTCCCTTATAAAGCCTGCTTTCAACAACTCCTCTGTCTGCTCACAAGCCGCCCTCTGCTTCTCCGGTCCCAACCTCCTCTTCTTCTGGGCCACCGGTCTTGTTTCAGGGTATACAGCAAGCTTGTGGCAACAGAAATCAGGGTCCATCCCAGGCATGTCTGCTGCTGTCCATGCGAAAAGATCTTTGAACTCCTGCAGAAGGGCTAATAAGCGTTGCTCCATAGCAAACTCCAGCTTATCATTTATGTGCGTGATCTTCTCTGGGGAATCTCCTAAGACAACATCCCTGGAACCACCATCCGGTGTGGGCTTAGAGGGATTGAGTGGATCAATCTTCAATTCCGCTCTGGGGTCCAGGTCAATGAGACTGACAGACCCTGCCGCTGTTCCTCCGTCATTCAGCTTCCTCTTCTTGTTGAATGCTTCCAACTTAACCATGTTGAGGCTCAGGTTATAACAATATCGAGCCATCTCCTGATCACCACGGAGAGAGGACATACCGTTGTCCTTGTCAATAAATTTGATCAAGAGGTGAGGAGTGGATACAATTGCTTCCATCGCGTTCAGTGTTGGACGGCCTATGATACCGTTGTATGGGGATTCCACGTCAATCACCAGAATTCTTGACTTAACCGTTCTCGCACCAGGCTCTCCTTCAAAAGAAATCAGAGTGTCAAGATACCCCTTGGTGGATTGCTTGGCTCCATTAAACGCTGTGAGTTCTTGCGTGTAGGGTTGTAAATCTGCATCGTTGAAACCCATGCGTTTGAAACAATTATAAAAGATAACATCACAAGAACTTCCCTGATCGACGAGGATCCTCTTGACATCCTTGTTGGCTATGACTGCCATGATAACTACCGCATCATCACCTCCTGGAATTGTTGGGCCAAAGTCATCATCAGTAAATGACACCGTCGGAGCTGTCATACCGTCCCTGAAAGGGCGGTTATCCCTCGGTTTGCCCTGGATAGACAGAATCATCCTGTGGTGATTCTTCTGTGCTGTGATTGATGCTCCTCCTCCTGTAAATCCTCCAGCTATCATCTCAATCACTTCTCGTCTGCCCTACCTCTGCTGCTGGGGCATGTTATTTTGTTGGGCACCTTCAGCAATCACTACTCCCTTCTGCTTCTCAGCTGCAGTGAACTTCCTTGTTGGGTTACGTGTATTATCATCTTCGTCATCAGGATCTCTATTCCTTTTTTCCATCCTCTGAGGCTCGTCTACAGATTTCTCCTTGAACAAATACTGCTTCAGCTTTCCTTCCCGAAGGAGAGTTTCCACCGTATTCTTTAACGCCTTGCACTCATCAGTGTTGTGTCCTGTCTGTTCATGGAAAGTGCAATACTTACGTGGGTTACCACCCCTCTTGACTGGGGCTGGTTTTCTTATCCCAAAGACGTTCAAAGTTGGCCAACCAACCTCCCTCATGATTTGTGAGTGCCTGGTGTTCAACGGAGCATAGTTATCGAACGATGGTACACGCCTATCTCGTGGATGCGGGCGAGTGTTTACAAAGTCTTCTCTAAAGGCATACTTCTCAGGCCTCACTCTCTCCTTTTCTCTCTGTGGCTGCTGAGTGGGTGCTGAAGGCTTCATTCTTGTTGCAGTTGCCTCTAGATGCATCTCTATGCCCACGTACTTGGAAGCTTTCCTTCGAAACTCCTCGAAGGTTGTTGGGGGGCTCTTTGCCAAAGATAGGGCAAAGGCTGAACCAGGCTGAAGAGCTTCCACTACAATATGGAGTTGTATGGCCTCCGTAAGGTTAGGGACCAAGGCTGCCTCCTTATAAAACCTTTTCAAGAACTCCTTAAGAGTTTCAGTTTCTCCCTGCCTTATCTGGGCCAGGGTGTGAGAAGTTCTTGGGATATCCCTAGAGATGACAAAATGGCTTTCAAATGCAGCAGCCATTTCCTCCCAAGAGTCTATAGATCCTGAGGGTAAACTTTTAAACCAGCTAAGAGCCTCCTCGGTTAGTGTTCTTGGAAACATCCTGCACATAACATCTTCATCTGCTCCCAAATACATAGCTTCATACACATAAGCATCCAAATGCTTGGTGGGATCGGTCTCTCCATTATACTTCCCTATCGATAGTGGCTGAGTTGTTTGCAAATGTTTTGGGATGGTAATGCTCATCAGCCTTCTTGAGAAAGGGACACTGAGCTTGTACGTCCCTGAAGTCACCACCGCCTGCTCCCTTCTCCTGGTACTGACTCTATCACTAGAGTCTTGCGTCTGCTCTCTCTCTTCATATGTGGGGATCTTCGAATACTGGAGGGTTGTAGATTTATCCCTCGCTGATGCATGATGAGCATCCTCTGTATGGGACGCTGCCCTGTCCCCAGCTCCTCCTCTCTCCCATTTCAACTCCATCAACTCCTCCCTGAGTTGCCTGATAACCTCATCGCGAGGGTCAGGCGTTTGCACTTGCACCATCCTCCGAGTTTGAGTTACAGGAGACTCGAAGACAAGTCTCCTTCCAGTCTGTTGATGGGTCACATCCTCCACGTGACCATCAACGAAATCTCTCCCATCACCTTCCATCGTGACTACCAAACTTCTGCAAAAATGGGAATAACTCTAACGAGTCCTACTGGGCGTGCCAATGAACTGGTCTGGACCGGGGTCTAGGATCCGGTGTGGGACCAGCCACAAGATTATAGGTGTTTTTAGGGTTTGCACACCGGAACAGTGTGTATCCGATGTATTAATCCGGTTTCTCAGTGGGAGAGGCCGGTCTTGTTGTCCTAGAGATCCTTCACACCAGCGTTTCGCGTTGCCGGGGGGCGAAAGGTGGTGCCACCTGCGAAGATTCTCCGACGCTCAAGTTAGAAGAGTGTAAGAACTCAGTGAATGCTCAAGCGAAGTAATAGTAAAGTATGAGATAGAACAACGATACCATGCATGTGTATTGAAACGAGCTATTTATAGTTTGTACGTGAGAAAAAGAGTCGTTGGGTACAGGTGGGTCCCTTAGCTCTGATAGCGTGTATATTATGTCAATCAGGGTGGCTCAACTCTCAGAATGTGTCAGGAGGGTAGGTCAATTATCAGAGTACGATCCTCTAGGAAGAGGGGAGGATAATCACCTTTTCCGCATAATCTGCTGACACATCCACTTGCTTTCTGAGGCCATTGACGTGACATATTTTGCTACATACAGTGTCTTCGCTGATAAGTTATTAGGGGCTCTTATTTTGCTGTGACTGAAAAGCCAACAGTTATATAAATGTCCTGTGAAAATGAACAAAGAACCGTTATGGAGAAAATAAGTGGTGCAGTCGTGAGATGAGGATGGACGGCCAGACATCGGATATCCGGTGTGGTAAAGTTGAACCAGGACACCGGTTTTCCTTATATGAGGTCACTCTGACGTCACAAGAATGGGGGCCGGTATCCAGACCGGATCAATAATAATTATACTTTCATTCACAATCCACTCACATAGAATGTCATATTCACATGAATGTCATGCAATGCTTTTAATGTTACTATCTTATTCAGTTTATGCATGTGAGCCTTTAAAGTTTTAATTTGCACTGGGCCAACTAGGAGTTTACACTGTTTCATAATTCCAGATAATAACATAAATGCCTTTGTCGCATATGAACAGCTCAACTGGCGTGGAAACACTTAAAGACTAGTCAGACTGAGAAGGTTTTTATTGTGAAAGGACCCGACACTAGGGAGCGACCCCAAGTCCCCTGAAACACCCTTCCACACCCTCTCATCCCTAGGTTCGCATTTGAACCTCCTCTAATGTATCCTCGGTTTCTATAATGCGCCCCCAGACAACATCACATCTCATTTATCTTTAATCATTCATGATGCATGAACTACTCACATATTTAGTTAGTTAAGACTTTTAGAAACTCAATTATTAAATACCATAAAAGTTTACAACATCATCTCAATAAACTATACATTTTCACAATTTCTTCTCTAAATTTCTGTCACACAGACATAAATTTGGTACAGTTTTCAAATTCAAATCTCACCAAAATTGAGTTTTCAAGCCTTAAATATCTCAAAATTTTCTCATAGAAAACTTTACATATATACATAATCTTTCTCAAATTAAATATTAATGAGATCGAGTTTAGAAATCTCGATTACATCAAAATATCCTTTAGTTATTATATTTGGGAAATCCAAAATAATTTATTTTAAAATTCTAATTTGCTGAAAGAAATTAATTCTTAAAATTATTAAAAATACTTAAAACTATAAATTTTTCTTTCATTCAAGAATTAACTATCTTAACCTTTTTATAAATTAATTTTCATAAAATAGTTTCTTTCTAAAATGAATATTAGATTTTATCCTAAATATTAAAAGTAAGGTTGATGAAAATAATTTTTTAAAAGAAATAAAAGACTAAAGTAATTATAAAATACTTTTTTTAGAATAAAAACTTAAAGTGTAAGGTAAGAATATTCTTACTGAGTTTTAGCTTTCCGTCATGCTTGCTATATGCTCAAACTCCACATTACAAGATCATCAATCACTCATTAATCACAATCAAATATTATCAATCATAATTAAATATCATCACTGACAATCAAACATTGTCGATCACAATTAAATATCATCAATCATAAATAAATATTATCAATCATAATCAAATCAAATAAATTAAATATCATTCATAAATATCATAATTCAAAGTTTAATAGTTATTTAAATTAATAAACTTAATTTCAAGTTCTTATAGTCCATTCCTCGCATAGGTCTATGTAAGTCCATATAATCCAGTCATTGCATAGGTTTAGTTTAGTTCATATAGGTTATAATAGTCCATGTCCTTGCACAGGTTTAGTTCAGTTCGTATTAGGTATTTCAGAGTAAGTTACACAAGATACTTAATTTAAATTTATTATAATTTTTAAGTTAAAAAATTATTATTTTAAAATAATAATATTATTAAATTTAAAAGAAGTAGGGGACTCCTCCCATTATTCTTATGTCTTTTCATATTATATTCCTATTCCACTCCCCTTTACCTTGAATTGCTACCAAAAGTAAGTTCATTTTGCGCCTCAGAGTTATAGAAATATTAATACCAATTTATTTCAATATAGACATAAGATGAAAATTAAGATTACTATTTGAAACAGAAATGGTAAATGGTAATTATGCATAGTAATAGTAAATAGTAAATTTTAAATAGTTACCGAGAATAGTAACAGTAAATAGTCAATCATAAATAGTAATGGTAAATAGTAAATCATGAATAGTAATAGTAAATAGTAAATCATAAATAGTAATGGTAAATGTAACACCCCGAATTTTGTAAAATGAGTAATCGATAAGAATGGCAAATGGTTGAATATGAGTTGAATGGAAATTATTGTGCGCGAACATAGGAGACAAGTTTTAAATGATTATTGTAAGGTGTATGAAGTATGGAATTGAGTTAAATAGGCTTTGAATGGATTTTGTTATGTGTGCTATTGAGAGCTCACGTTTCTGCCTAGGTCTTGATACTTCTCGCCCAAGCGAGAGGGATTCTCACTCAAGCGAGAATCCTTTTGTGTTGGTTTCAGGGCTTCTGGCCCGAATTCGCCCAGGCGAATAGAGTGAGAAGCGAGTAGGAGAGATTCTGGACGGATCCCGCTTAAGCAGATGTTGTTGCGCTTGAACGAGTGAGAGAGGAGAGGGATTCTGAGTGTTGGTCGCTCAAGAGAGCTTAGGGCGCTTGAGCGAGTAAAGTGGGGTCTGATGCTGGGGCCCGGTTTTCTCTCTCCTGAATGCACGTTGGTGATACGTGGTGCCTTGGTGTTTGGTTCTTTTCCTCTCCCTTGTCCACGTTGGATGGAAGTGATGATTGCTGAGGGTATAGCATTAAATGTTGATGGACTTGCATTAAATGAGGATGGGATGTCGTGATGAGTGGGATGCTGATGAGGCTGAGATGATAAGGCCTTGGTTGCATGTTTTTCTTCTCACTCTCTCCCTATTCCTTGGGAGTGCATGTTATGATGAGAGAAGTGCTCCTTCTTCTCTTTAGAACTTGTTGGAGCTTCTGCTCCATCTTCTTCCTCCTTTTTATCTTCTACTTCCACTAATGTATGGTATAGAATTCTAGTGGAACTGTATGGTGTTGAGGAACAGTTATGGCTGTGTGTGGAGGCTGGGTTTAGGTCCCTTTTATCCTTCCCTGTTCCCTGGTGCTTCCTCTTCATCTTTCTCGATGTGATGGGCTGGTTGTGCCTTGGTTGGAAGCTGTAGCAGTCTCTGGGTGCCTCAGTTGTGGATGCAAGATGGTCCACTATGTTGTGAAGATGAAAACATGTATGTTGCATGGAGGTATGGTGGTCCTTCACTATTGTTGAAGGTGTATGATGCTGTTGTGAAGAAGAGACATGCATGAAAGTTACTTGTCCTCCATGGTGGTGAGAACAGTGCTGATCGAGAGTATGGTATAGTTTGTGTTGAGCTTGGGAGTTTCTCCACTGACTTGGTGGCTTTGAGGCTTGTGTGGAAATTATATTGGCTCTTCCCACATTTAGAAAGCCGAGCAGAGTGCTGCTGTGGCTGGGTCGAGTGTCCATGTGACTCTTAGAAGCTTCATCCAGGTAAGGGGGGCTTTGCATCTCAAATGAATAGGTTATGGACGGGTTTCCAGGTGAAATTGTCACTGTGTTGTGTTTTAATGTGTATGGTACGCTGTAATTGAATAAATAGCCTGGACTATTGATGCTTATTATTTATGCAATGTATGATACCGTTCATATGATGTGTGATGTTTATGGATGATGTTTATGTTGAGATGTATGAGATGCACGTGGTGAATGTTGTGTTCTTTGTGTGATCCTCTATTTGTCCTTGGGTATGTTGTACCTTGAACGCATGTGAGCTTTGTTGATGCATGTACTTGTGATAAATGAATGAATGGGGACTGTTATGATGAATGCCGAGTGGGCTTTATAGAGAAAAGCGTGAAATGCTTACTGTAAAGGATAAATCCGAGTGAATATAGGATAATCTGAGTGAAAGGCATAGTGATTGCTGAGTGGATGGTATGGTGATTACTGAGTGGATGGCATAGGATTGCCGAGTGAATGTGGTATAAGCCGAGTCATCTGACTGTTATTGAGTTGCCGAATGAATTTAATGTTTAACGCAGATTTCCGAGTGGGCAATCGAATGAATATGAGTTGAATTTATACGCATACGTGTTATTGTGTTATTGAATATGAACACCTTGTGGGGTGCCACGAGGGTGTTATCCCGAGTGAAGAGGACGTGGTCCTAATGTTGAATGTGATGAAAGACCCGGATTGTATTCGGGCAGTGCCTGGGGCACTAAGCGTGAAATGAAACGCTTGTTGAAATGCTGAGTACATGGGCCTTGGACGCCGAGTGAATGAAACCGTATGCATCCGATTCGCCACTGGAATGCGGTGAATTTGTATACCGATCGGCAATCAAATGACAGGTGATGAATATGCTTAAGTCCTGAAGTTGGGCTCGGACAGACTCCTTGAGCGTGGCTCGGAGTGTGAATATTGTTGACATAGTATCGGAGCAAACTTGAAGTGAAATCCAATTGAAGGATTGTATTATTGATGAAGATGTTGAGCTTTATAGCCGAGTGAAATGGGTAAGAAACCCGATTGAGGATGATTGTGATTGATCATATTGAATGATAATGAATGTTGTGTTGATTGACGTATATGTTATGGCATGTTGTGGATTCTATGATTAATCCGAGCCAATATCTGTCATTTAATATGTAATGCTCACCCCTACACCATTTTTCAGTGTTTGCAGGTCGGTTGGAATGTTATGATGGCCTTAAACCCGAGTGATGGGTATTTATGATGAGGCTGTATGAGTAATGTAATGTACCGAGTGTAATTATTGTATTAAAGCCTTGGTTGGCTTATATAACCTGTTGTACAATGAATACAGATATATGTATTGGATCCGAGTGTGTATATACAAGATTTACATTGAAATCATGTAAATATACTGGATAATGGATGTTAGTGAATGAATAAGTTAAGTTGATATTACCCGGGTGTAAACTCCTATTGGTATGTATATACGTTTTATGTGGGCATTATGTATTGGAGTTGGCTTAGGATTAACAATGATAAATCATGTTAAGATGATGGACAATCTGAGTGCCTGTATGTATGTATATGTTTTAAGGATAACATGAATATGTATTAGTGTTGAGTATTGCTGAGTGGGTAGTCGACTTTGGAAAGCAGAGAGTACATTTATGTATGAGGTTTATGTTGATTTGATGCTTCTTACCGACTGAAATATAATGGTGTTGAAGGAGTGAAATATAAGAGGCTTAAGTATATGAACTTCCCGAATGTGTAGGCTTGATTTCTTTCTGAGTGAGGCTATGTAGGTGGCCCTTCCCTGAGTGGAAAATATGGGTAAACCCAAGCGGGGAATGGTTTGTGTTTCCCGAGTGGAATCTGAGTGAATCTCTTAAGGGAAGACGGATTGTACTAACTTAGTTTGGAAATATATTCTAAGTATGAAATATATGTATGCTGAGTGTTAAGAGCGGAATGAGTCCGAGTGGAGCCTGATTTAATGGTTTTCCGAATAGTTGAGTATTTCATATGTTTAAGTGACTTAACCTGGTGAAGTCCTCTAAGTATTGAGCAGTTCGGATAGTTCTGAGTGGAATTGTTTAGGAAGCTATTTCCTAAGGATGGATGTTAAGGTATTCTCCGTGTGAGAAACGATGGAATATTCCGAGTGGAGTATGGTTGAGGAGATCCCTTCTAAGTGAAGGAAAATCCATATATTCTCCGAGGGTGGGAATAGACTTGAATACCGAGTGTGAGGCCGAATGAGTATTGGTCGGAAATGATACTAGTTACCGAGTAGAATACCACTCTGATGATGAGTTGGTTTATGAATGATTAGACCGAGTGATTTATGGCCAAAAGGAAGCCTATGTATTTTCTGAATGATAGAGTTTAAATATGCCGAGTGAATCAAGGTTGAATTATACCGATTGGTGTTTGGTTGGGTAATAACCCGAGTGTGAGGGGTTTGATAGAATCCGACTGGAATCACCTTTATTTCCCGAGTGGATCCTTATGTTGACTCTGTGAATAAAATTGAGAGACTAAGTTATGGGTTACCGGGTGAGGCAATTGTTGGGGTGGTTCCCGAGTGATTGGATTTTCTTATACCGAGTGGACTAAGTTATTACCGAGTAAATGGTTGTCTCGAATACCGAGTGGTGAATATGCCGAGTGTGGATTCTCGCTTCAGCGAATGAAGGCTTCGCTCCAACGAGTTTGGTTCTGAGGGAAGGCTTTTGTATGGTTTCATCCAAGCGAATGTGTGTTCGCCCAAACGAATTGTGTTGTCTCGCTTAAGCGGAGTCGGATCTCGCTTGAGCGAATGCACGCTGTTTGTGGGATCGCTCAGGCGCTGTTGTTTTCCGCTGTGAAAGATTTTATTTGCCTGTTGCCTTCCTTTCCTTTCTCTCCTTGGCCGTGGGACCAGCTCTCATATCTTCATATATGAGAGTGGATTTTATAGATCCAGGTATGTTTTAACGCAAAAAACAAATAAAAAAATTGACCCCTATTTTCCCTAAAAATTAGGATGTCATATTTTTGGTATCAGAGCGGACTGAGAGGTTCATGGCCAAGATATGTTTACCGAGTGTAAGCGGTTGAATGTATGATGACCAGTTGTCATTACTGCTGGTGGTATTTTGTTGGTTTGATGCCTGCTTATGCATGGTTTGTATGGCTATATGCCTATGTGCTTTGCTGGGACAGTAGTGAAAGATACTACTGTTGTGAAGGTTGATTTGAGAAATAAAGTGATATAATGTTGTATCCTTATATTTGTGGAAGTCGGATTAACTGACTAGGATTTATGTATATGGATTGATGGATAATTATTATGATACTCTTGTGTTGGGTTGGAAATCCCCAATGAATATATATAAGGATATTGATAGATAAGATGAAATGTTATGACATTCTAGTGGTGGATACAAGTAGTTGACTTGTATGTGTGTAAAGCAATGATAATTGCCAAGTATGTGAATGGTGAATCTGCCTCAAATGATTTTTTTTATGGATTGATATTATTATGTGTTCTATGCCTTTGATATTCATGTGGGGATTGTTATGAGTGGTGTTTGTGGCCATTGAATGCCAATTATTTGAATGATGTGCCTTGAGGGGCCTTGTGAATATTTATACGCCATTGATGATAAGACTAAAATATATAATATACCCCTAACTGAGAGGGTGAGATATCCTTGTGAGGTTGTTATTGAGCATATGCATTGTTGCATTTTGTATTCATGGCATGGCATAGCATTAATATTATGTGGTTGCGATCACAATGATGAAAGATCCTACGGGATTCTATGAAGGGAGTACCCCTTGCGAGGCGGGAAACCAATGTGATGATGATATGATAAAGGGCTTGCGAGCACCTATGATGCCCATGGTTGCGATCATGAGGCGGGAGTACCCCTTGCGAGGAGGGAAACCTATATGAAATATTGAACGTGGTTGCGATCACGAGAAGCACCTTGTGAGGTTGCCAGAGGGAGTACCCCTTGTGAGGTGGGAAACCAATGATTATGATTGATTGATTATGGTGGTTGCGATCACCCGTGATATGAAATCGGATCCGTTGCATATGCATTACACAGTTGACATATGCATTTGTTTAAAGACCATGGCATTTGAGATGGGATGACCACAAGTGTTGAGAAACCCCTTGCGAGGAGGTATTGAGTGAGACCTTAGTGAATTAATGATGATAATAATTATGAATGCTCTTGTTGATAAGTGGCAAAGTGACAGTGTTAGTGATTATGTATATGTTGTACTTATTTATGATATGAATTACGATTCATGAGGCTGGTATGCTATTGTGATACTTTAGTAATGAAATATGTGAAAATGTTAATGAAGGAATTCCCTAATGTGTTGAATTCGGATTATGAATATTTGATTGTGCCATTTCTTAAATGATGATTTATACCCTTGGCATGAGAACTCTGCTTGATTAATATATATGATTAAGTTGATTTATGGCAGATTCCTAATTTAAGAATTTGAATACGATCATGAATGTGTAAATGTGAAATTAGGTATATGTTATGTTGGAATTGTGTCTTGGTTTTAATGTGTTAAAACCGAGTGATGGATTAATTGATGATAGTGAAGTTCTTATAAGTATTAAGACTGTGTTAATTGATTTAAACTCTGGTGTATGCCATGCTAACGATTCATGGCCGAGTCGTGATTGTAAATGGATTCAAATTTACATACTAAGTTGGCTAGGTAAGTAATGCTGGGAAATCTCATGATGTGAGAATTTTAATATGTGATAGGTGATTGAATGTAAAACTTGATGCATGCTTGGTTGGGAATTTTGTTTCGATTTGAAGTATGGTAATCCAGTTGATTAGGCATAATTATGTGTGATTGGATGATTAAGAATTAATACTGTTGGATACCTGTTAGTTTGGGTACTGTCTCGGTTTTATGATTGAAAACGAGTAAGTGGTTGATCGAATTATGACCCATAAGGTGTAGTAATCCGATTGGATTCTGTATGATCTTATACTGTTAGACCTTGTGGAATTGGACTCAATGTTGGCATGACTCGGTAGTAATTGGATGTTGTGGGGGTGTTTAGTAACCCTTGAAATTCCGAGTCAGAGAATCTGATTGATCATGTGAATTGTTGAGTCAAGTAATGGTATAGCAAATTATGGAGGTTTGAAGCGTCTTAAGGTTGAAATCCGAATACACCTTGGTACTGGATATGGTAAAAATGGAAACACTACTATAATGATTGTGTATCTGACTGGTAGACGGTGTTTATGCTCAGCGAGAAAAGTTACCAATGTAGGACCCTATTGTTATAATTGGAAATCGTATTAAAAATCGAGTGATATATCTAAGAGAATTTGATGAATTCCTTAGGCTTTAATTAACTGAAGACTAGTGATGAATGGTGATATTAAGGAATATTAGGCTGATTGGCCAACAGTTTGCGAGGGATAAGATTAAAGAAAGGATTTTTGTTCGGTTTGGACTAGGAACCGACTGCTTTTATGTTATTTTATGGTGAATGTGATTGGCATTTGAAGATTAATATCAAGATGATTGCATTAGAATAGGTATAAGGATGGTATATATACCTTGTGTGGGTCAGATGTACGCTGTTAGTATGTCATTTTACAGTGATAATCAGGGATAATTGCTGGCTGTTGGTGAGTAATGTACCATTGTGGATGCCTAATGACGAAGTTAATTCTGATGTGTTGCTTATAGATGGGTATAAATTGTCATTGATTTTCATACAGGTTATCATTATTTGAGTGAAATTGATCGGTATGAGTGAGATAAGATGTGAGGATGCTATTCCAGTGTGACTCTACATGCCATAGGTATTGTGGCAGTGTACATTTTGTATTGACTTGATGCAACTGTTGTGACCCTATAGGAATGAGGCATCATCCTATAAGTTGGATGCAGCAGTTCATAGGTCGGGCAAGTGAGACTGTAGCTGCTTATGGGTATGGTTTGAGTCCATCGGACTGCTCCGAGCAAGATGAGAGTTATGCTGAGTGAAATTATGATGTTCCGAATGAAATACCCTTAAGAGGGTGGAGCTTTTTCTGAGGTGAAGTAAAGCCTTGAATTTGGTGTACTGCTCGAGTTAGAATGTTTCCGAGCAGTGAATACCCGAGTGGGTGATTTCCGAGCCAATTGGTGACACTTCCGAGTGGAAGATGTTAAAAGTGTGGTGTCTTGGAATTTTTTTTGTTGTGTGGTTAGTAACTACTTGAGAAGTGAAATTGTGCTGATTGGATTTGGCAGTCGGTGAATACTTGGAAAGTGTTGGTATGTAAATGATTTGTTTGGTATATAGTGAATGCCAAGTTGTTTATTGAGGTAGGTTCATAATTGAAATTCGAGGACGAAATTCCTTGAAGGTGGGGAGAATTGTAACACCCCGAATTTTGTAAAATGAGTAATCGATGAGAATGGCAAATGGTTGAATATGAGTTGAATGGAAATTATTGTGCGCGAACATAGGAGACAAGTTTTAAATGATTATTGTAAGGTATATGAAGTATGGAATTGAGTTAAATAGGCTTTGAATGGATTTTGTTATGTGTGCTATTGACAGCTCACGTTTCTGCCTAGGTCTTGATACTTCTCGCCCAAGCGAGAGGGATTCTCGCTCAAGCGAGAATCCTTTTGTGTTGGTTTCAGGGCTTCTGGACCGAATTCGCCCAGGCAAATAGAGTGAGAAGCGAGCAAGAGAGATTCTGGACGGATCCCGCTCAAGCGGATGTTGTTGCGCTTGAACAAGCGAGAGAGGCGAGGGATTCTGAGTGTTGGTCGCTCAAGAGAGCTTGGGGCGCTTGAGCGAGTGAAGTGGGGTCTGATGCTGGGGCCCGGTTTTCTCTCTCCTGAATGCACGTTGGTGATACGTGGTGCCTTGGTGTTTGGTTCTTTTCCTCTCCCTTGTCCATGTTGGATGGGAGTGATGATTGCTGAGGGTATAGCATTAAATGTTGATGGACTTGCATTAAATGAGGATGGGATGTCGTGATGAGTGGGATGCTGATGAGGCTGAGATGATAAGGCCTTGGTTGCATGTTTTTCTTCTCACTCTCTCCCTATTCCTTGGGAGTGTATGTTATGATGAGAGAAGTGCTCTTTCTTCTCTCTAGAACTTGTTGGAGCTTCTGCTTCATCTTCTTCCTCCTTTTTATCTTCTACTTCCACTAATGTATGGTATAGAATTCTAGTGGAACTGTATGTTGAGGAACAGTTATGGCTGTGTGTGGAGGCTGGGTTTAGGTCCCTTTTATCCTTCCCTGTTCCCCGGTGCTTCCTCTTCATCTTTCTCTATGTGATGGGCTGGTTGTGCCTTGGTTGGAAGCTGTAGCAGTCTCTGGGTGCCATAGTTGTGGATGCAAGATGGTCCACTGTGTTGTGAAGATGAAAACATGTATGTTGCATGGAGGTATGGTGGTCCTTCACTATTGTTGAAGGTGTATGATGCTGTTGTGAAGAAGAGACATGCATGAAAGTTGGTTGTCCTCCATGGTGGTGAGAACAGTGCTGATCGAGAGTATGGTATAGTTTGTGTTGAGCTTGGGAGTTTCTCCACTGACTTGGTGGCTTTGAGGCTTGTGTGGAAATTATATTGGCTCTTCCCACGTTTAGAAAGCCGAGCAGAGTGCTGCTGTGGCTGGGCCGAGTGTCCATGTGACTCTTAGAAGGTTCATCCAGGTAAGGGGGGCTTTGCATCTCAAATGAATAGGTTATGGATGGGTTTCCGGGTGAAATTGTCACTGTGTTGTGTTTTAATGTGTATGGTACGCTGTAATTGAGTAAATAGCCTGGACTATTGATGCTTATTATTTATGCAATGTATGATACCGTTCATATGATGTGTGATGTTTATGGATGATGTTTATGTTGAGATGTATGAGATGCACATGGTGAATGTTGTGTTCTTTGTGTGATCCTTTATTTGTCCTTGGGTATGTTGTACCTTGAATGCATGTGAGCTTTGTTGATGCATGTACTTGTGATAAATGAATAAATGGGGACTGTTATGATGAATGCCGAGTGGGCTTTATAGAGGAAAGCATGAAATGCTTACTGTAAAGGATAAATCCGAGTGAATATAGGATAATCCGAGTGAAAGGCATAGTGATTGCCGAGTGGATGATATGGTGATTACTGAGTGGATGGCATAGGATTGCCGAGTGAATGTGGTATGAGTCATCTGACTGTTATTGAGTTGCCGAATGAATTTAATGTTTAACGCAGATTTCCGAGTGGGCAATCGAATGAATATGAGTTGAATTTATACGCATACGTGTTATTGTGTTATTGAATATGAACACCTTGCGGGGTGCCACGAGGGTGTTATCCCGAGTGAAGAGGACGTGGTCCTAATGTTGAATGTGATGAAAGACCCAGATTGTATTCGGGCAGTGCCTGGGGCACTAAGCGTGAAATGAAACGCTTGTTGAAATGCTGAGTACATAGGCCTTGGACGCCGAGTGAATGAAACCGTATGCATCCAATTCGCCACTGGAATGCGTTGAATTTGTATACCGATCGGCAATCAGATGACAGGTGATGAATATGCTTAAGTCCTGAAGTTGGGCTCGGACAGACTCCTTGAGCGTGGCTCAGAGTGTGAATATTGTTGACATAGTATCGGAGCAAACTTGAAGTGAAATCCGATTGAGGGATTGTATTATTGACGAAGATGTTGAGCTTTATAGCCGAGTGAAATGGGTAAGAAACCCGATTGAGGATGATTGTGATTGATCATATTGAATGATAATGAATGTTGTGTTGATTGACGTATATGTTATGGCATGTTGTGGATTCTATGATTAATCCGAGCCAATATCTGTCATTTAATATGTAATGCTCACCCCTACACCATTTTTCAGTGTTTGCAGGTCGGTTGGAATGTTATGATGGCCTTAAACCCGAGTGATGGGTATTTATGATGAGGCTGTATGAGTAATGTAATGTACCGAGTGCAATTATTGTATTAAAGCCTTGGTTGGCTTATATAACCTGTTGTACAATGAATACAGATATATGTATTGGATCCGAGTGTGTATATACAAGATTTACATTGAAATCATGTAAATGTACTGGATAATGGATGTTAGTGAATGAATAAGTTAAGTTGATATTACCCGGGTGTAAACTCCTATTGGTATGTATATATGTTTTATGTGGGCATTATGTATTGGAGTTGGCTTAGGATTAACAATGATAAATCATGTTAAGATGATGGATAATCTGAGTGCCTGTATGTATGTATATGTTTTAAGGATAACATGAATATGTATTAGTGTTGAGTATTGCTGAGTGGGTAGTCGACTTTGGAAAGCAGAGAGTACATTTATGTATGAGGTTTATGTTGATTTGATGCTTCTTACCGACTGAAATATAATGGTGTTGAAGGAGTGAAATATAAGAGGCTTAAGTATATGAACTTCCCGAATGTGTAGGCTTGATTTCTTTCTGAGTGAGGCTATGTAGGTGGCCCTTCCCTGAGTGGAAAATATGGGTAAACCCAAGCGGGGAATGGTTTGTGTTTCCCAAGTGGAATCTGAGTGAATCTCTTAAGGGAAGACGGATTGTACTAACTTAGTTCGGAAATATATTCTAAGTATGAAATATATGTATGCTGAGTGTTAAGAGCGGAATGAGTCCGAGTGGAGCCTGATTTAATGGTTTTCCGAGTAGTTGAGTATTTCATATGTTTAAGTGACTTAACCTGGTGAAGTCCTCTAAGTATTGAGCAGTTCGGATAGTTCTGAGTGGAATTGTTTAGGAAGCTATTTCCTAAGGATGGATGTTAAGGTATTCTCCGTGTGAGAAACGATGGAATATTCCGAGTGGAGTATGGTTGAGGAGATCCCTTCTAAGTGAAGGAAAATCCATATATTCTCCGAGGATGGGAATAGACTTGAATACCGAGTGTGAGGCCGAATGAGTATTGGTCGGAAATGATACTAGTTACCGAGTAGAATACCACTCTGATGATGAGTTGGTTTATGAATGATTAGACCGAGTGATTTATGGCCAAAAGGAAGCCTATGTATTTTCTGAATGATAGAGTTTAAATATGCCGAGTGACTCGAGGTTGAATTATACCGATTGGTGTTTGGTTGGGTAATAACTCGAGTGTGAGGGGTTTGATAGAATCCGACTGGAATCACCTTTATTTCCCGAGTAGATCCTTATGTTGACTCTGTGAATAAAATTGAGAGACTAAGTTATGGGTTGCCGGGTGAGGTAATTGTTGGGGTGGTTCCCGAGTGATTGGATTTTCTTATACCGAGTGGACTAAGTTATTACCGAGTAAATGGTTGTCTCGAATACCGAGTGGTGAATATGCCGAGTGTGGATTCTCGCTTCAGCGAATGAAGGCTTCGCTCCAGCGAGTTTGGTTCTGAGGGAAGGCTTTTGTATGGTTTCGTCCAAGCGAATGTGTGTTCGCCCGAGCGAATTGTGCTGTCTCGCTCAAGCGGAGTCGGATCTCGCTTGAGCGAATGCACGCTGTTTGTGGGATCGTTCAGGCGCTGTTGTTTTCCGCTGTGAAAGATTTTATTTGCCTGTTGCCTTCCTTTCCTTTCTCTCCTTGGCCGTGGGACCAGCTCTCATATCTTCATATATGAGAGTGGATTTTATAGATCCAGGTATGTTTTAACGCAAAAAAAAAAATTGACCCCTATTTTCCCTAAAAATTAGGATGTCATAATAAATAGTAAATCGTGAGTAGTAACGGGAAATAGTAAATCGTGAATAGTAAAAGTAAATAGTAAATCATAAATAGTATCAGTAAATAGTAATTTACTATTCGTAACAGTAATTTTCTATTAATATAGTAATTTACTATTTAGAATAGTAACTTAAAATAATATTATATCCAATATAATAATAGATTTCTAAAACGATATAAAAATAAACCTAAAAAATATAAAAGAAAGTTATTCTTACCTTATAATTTTGGCAGAATCTTCTTCCATGAAAATTATTTCTCTCTCTTACTCCCACCATTATCTCTCTAACACTACTATATTAAGAAAATTTATTCTGAAACTATGAAATCCTTCGGTATTTATAGGCAAAAATTTCACCTTGCGTTCCATTATTTTATTATAAAAGTACTATGTAATTTTCTGAAATTTTCGTTTCTGGTTACTGTGCAAGTTTGAAATTTTCAAAATTGTACAGTAAAATTTCTCGTGAAGGTGGCTGAGAATTATGACGGGTGTGAATAGTAATTTAGAGGGTGCAAAAAGAAATTTTTTTAGAAATAATTAAATTTTTTTATAAATTTTGAAATAATATAATGATCAAAAAATTGTAAAGGTCCATGGTCAAATTCCATCAAGATTTTAATATGAAATTTTCTGTAATGAATTAAAATAAAAATAAAGGTCTAAATTATTAAGCCAATTAGTAACCATGCACTCAGTATATTTTAAATTTCAAAATCTATACTAAACCTAACTTATTTTATAATAAGTAATATAAAGTTTAAATTTTAAGAATCTAAATTTTTTTGCTAATAAAAATTTGTTGGTACATTTTCGATCTCCTTATAATTAGTAAAAATCAAGATTTTACTAAAACCAATCATTTTCAGATAAGTCTACTTGAAATGGATTTTAGAAAAAAAATTTATAATTTAATTTTACTTTCTTGTAAATATTTTTAATTTTAAGTAACTATATAAATATAAAATTATTTAAAATATATTATTTTATTAAAATATTTCCAAATTTTCAAAAATTTCAGAAAATCATAAATAATGCATAGATCAAAAAGTTCTAAAGAACCATAATCTAATTCCTTCAAAATTTTATTTTAAAATTCTAATAAGAGTTAAATCATAAATATGTAAAAACATAAATATAAAAACATAAAATAAAAATTGTGAATAATAAAGATATTAAAAATTCCTAATATAATTTTCTTAACTAGTGAATACTAATTAAGTTATTTTAAAATCCTCATTCAAAATACATATATATATATATTATCAAAAAGAAAATAATTAAATATAAATACCAAAATTTCATAAACATAGTACTTAGTTAATAATCAACTAACTAATAGTAAGTGTTTTTTCATTAAAGAGATATTAATATCTACTTTCTATTTGAATAGAAAATGGGATGTTACACCTAGTCTATGTGGCCGCCCAAAGTAATTAAAATTAGGCCTTTGTGCCAAATAATAAAGAGAAAGAGAATTTAAAATAAACTTATGTGATTTGTGTTGTTAGGGACAACCAACAGTATATTTCGCCCCCCATTTTTGGCTTTCATGATCAAGTAGGACCAGTTGAGCTACCTAGTGGTCAAGTAGGACCCAATGGTTGAGGTGGAGCGCTAAGTCGGGCTCGATGGATCAAGACGGGTTCACGGGGTGTCAAGTAGGATACCTAACTGAAGGTCAATCTTTTTAGTATCCGGATACTAGCGAGTCACTATAATTTGTTTGAGAGTCAGTTGTGCCTTGCATGATTTGACCTATGTTGATGTTGAGATGGTGATTATTATGTTGACTAATGTGTTGAAATGGAATAAGACTTCATTAGTGCATATGATATCTTTGATAGCCCGGTGGGCTTGTAATGGTGTTAACAAAATGACGTATTTGATGATTATTGATTTAGATAATGTATTTTGAAAGTGATTAAAATGAGATTTGTATGTGTGGTGTTTAGTATGGCCCGATGGGCTTGGGATAATTTTAACATGGTGAAGTGTCATTGATGATGGAGAATAAAGGTAAATACGGATCATGTTGAATATGATGGAATGTTGACAATTGGTGAAGTATATATTATTGTATTTATATGTATGTCGTTCTACAATAATTATAATTTATAGCACTTACCCTTGTTGTGGTTTATTTCTTTTTAGTAACCAATGCTAGGGAAATCACAGATGCCCCAGAGGGAAGCGCCAAGTGAAAAGCAGATGCCAAGGAAGGAGCAAAATTGATGTATTATGGTGATGAATTTAGTTTTATATTGTATGATGATTAAACTTTAGTGTTGTGTTTAAATTCAGAATTTAGATAATGGTGTGAAGATTAATGTTTTATGATTGTGATTGGTGATTTGATGATATGGAGTTAGTGTGTGAATGTAATATATGCATGTGGAATTTATTTGTTGGATGGCATTGAGCTTTATGATAGTTATTTGTGATAGTTTGATGATGGGCAGATGAATTTATTTGGTGCATAATTATGATGGGCAGATGAATTATGATTTATATCTATACATGGCTTTGTTCATAGGGTGGATAGTTTGATGATGATGATGATGATGAAATCGATTAATTGATGGTAAGTAGATAGAATTGTTTTGCAAGTGATGAAATAGGCTAATGTAGCAACTGGAGGTGTGAAATGGAGATCCGGTGAGACTTAGAACCCTTGGAGGGAAACAATAGGTTCCCATAGTCATTTAGAACTCGTGTGTATAGCCCTTATTTATTTTGGAACGCATTTGAATGGTTTGGTGAATGGTGTTATTCTAAGTCCATTTGAAATGCATTTTTGTGCATATCTTTGTCATATATGGGAATTTTGGAGTACAGACTGCGCTAGCAGGTACAAAATGGGGAAACATAGTGCCCATGAAGTTTGGTGGTGATCAAAGTTGAAACGAGCAAGTTAGGTGAGGCAGAAGTTAGCCTAGAGGCCAAATTCTACAAAATTCTTCAGAATAGGGTGTTTGGTAATTGTTTGGTAATTGATTACATAATCAATTACCAGAGGGGTGTGTAATTTTCCTGTGTAGCAGGCTTGCGGGTAATCGATTACCACATCTATGTAATCAATTACCAGGGCCCTAAAAATGGAGTTTTGGGTGTTTTATGCAAGTGACCCTTAGGTTCCTACTATTTATTGTTGCGGAAGTTTAAATGGTGAAAATCATTCTAATTTTATCAAACCCTTGGCTGAATTCTAAGAATCGCTAAGAGGACGTTACATAAAATATGTCACTCTCTTAGAAAAAGATAAATCTAAAGTGTCAATCACCACCTTGGAAGGATCCAAGAATAAGATTCAATGAGAAAGAATTCTAAGCACTTTTGAGCTTGGAGAGAATCACACTCAATCTCACTAAAATTCTTTCAAATGATTACAAGTGTGGGAAAATATAAAGGAGAAAGGTTTATATAGACTTCTTTACTCTAAAAGTAATTTTTAGATTTGATATTGGTGGACTTGTTAAAGTTTCACCAAAGACCCAAAACTAAAAAATACATGATACAAAAGTGACCTAAAACATGTATATGACCATACAAGGTCCAAAAGTAACCTAAAATGAAAAATATGGCTACGTAAGACTGAAACCTAACTACTAATGAGCTTCTAACAATAATGAGATACAATGAATCAAAAAGTCCATTGGCTTAAGCCCAAGAATGTATAAATGAAAAAGACTCAAATAAAGGCCCAAAGATATAAAATCAAAGCTTATTCATGGATCTCATCACCTAATTATGTTTATTTAAAAATTTTATAAATATCTTTAACGTTTTAGATCTTTAGTTTTTAAAGGTACGTAGATTTATCAAATATACACAACACATAACTATTGTTTTCAATTAATTATTGTAGTTTTAGGCTATAATTTTTCTCATTTTTACTAAGTTTACTCATTTTAATAGTTATTATCGTTATTATTTTCTTTTAGTAGCCTATTTTAGTTAACATTATTTGTTTATTTTTTTAAAGCGAGTAGGTTAACCCATCAGCTCATTAAAAAATAGGACGAACTGGGAAATAAATGCATCGTCAATAAGTGGACCAACCCACCCCATCTCGCTTAGACACTTTTGACAGGACAAACCAAGGCAGGGTGGATTGGCCTGTTTGTCATTCATGGTGTAGATTCATACTAAAAGTTAATAACAAATTAACTCATTTTTTAAATTATAGTTTTACTTAAAGTATTAATTTGCTATATATAAATTGATTTAGTTTAAAAATAAATTATTACCAAAAAAATAAATTAACAATTGATAACACATTTGTTTTATTCATATGTATAACTTCATCCTAATTGCATAATATTTTTTAAGAAAGTAAAAATTAGTTTGTGTATAATAAGTGATTTTTATGAAAATTCATTATTAGATTTAAATTTTATCGTTATATAAATTTAAACTCTAGTATTATATTGATTGCAATGAATTATTCAACAACGATAAAGAACAAATTAGAGGGGAGAAAAGTATTTATTATTACATTTAAAGTTTATAGTAATTTGAATCGAAACTCTAACATAGCAATGAAGTCAAAAAATTCAACAAGCATGAAGGATGAATAAGAAAATAAAACAGGCAAATGTTTTTAAAGATCTGTGAATGCTCTTATGAAAACCACCATATAAAATTATAGAAAAGACTCTAACTAAAACCATAACGTGTAGCTCTTCACTGTTAAAATCTTAAAATTAACAAAAATGTTAACCAATACTCTAAAAATATCTGTAAAGGATAAAAATAGGAAGTTTTACTCTGATGTTTTTAAAATCTTACAACATATTATTAGCGATAATGGTGCTTTCCAACCTAAGAAATTTTGGTCATTAAGATAATAAATTCGATCTAACACGGTAAAACATTATGGATCATCAAATATTGAGAGACTTGGTCCTTGAAGCACAAACTAGGAAAGCGAAAGGAAACAAAAAGCAAAAATAAGAAGAAAAGAAGTATCATAAGGCACTACAAACTTAAATCTATATACAAGACTTCCTAAATTAGTGAGAAGACAAGGCACACCATGAATCAGCTAAAATTTTCATCCCAAATGGCCATCATAAGGCATTATTGATGAATAATTAAAAAAGCACTCAGAATGGGCACCACCATCTTCTGCTTCTACTCTCCCTTTGGTTTGGGGAGGCATAAACATGAACAGGTTGTTGATTTTGCCCAGATATGTAGCCACCACTAAGATGTCTACTCCCTTCAGTCTGAGAGTTATTACCTAACCACAAGACAAGAACAATGCCCACTAGACTAACAATTGGAGCTGCAGCAAGAAAAAACCATCTTCCTCTACCACTTCTTGTTGCAGAAGAATTTGGGATAGAACCTAAGCTCACACCTCTTTGCAGTGTTCCACCTTGATTATTACCATCCTCTTCATTCACCTCAGCTCCATCAGAAACTTCAGAGGAGCTATCATGCATTACATCTAGTTGTTGCCGCCTCTCATAGATCACATCGCTACCATCAATGTTCTGCTTTCCCTCTTCATAATCCTTATCATCAGTTGGTAGCTCGTAACGACAAAGAGGGCAAGAGTTTCGTGCACTCAACCATGGCAAAATGCAACTGATGTGATAAAGGTGAGAGCAAGGAAGCTGATTTACTTCAGTGCCAGGGGCCAAGACATCCTTGCAAATGGCACAAACTAGTTCACCATGCTTCTCATGTTCCTTGCCTATAACTACACGTGGCAGATTATTCACACAAGACACGGCAGCAGGAGGTGCTCCTCGTCTTGAGCTGTCATTCTCAGCAAGATGCTCAAGGAGATCTTCAAAACGTCTAGCATCAAGATAATCTCCAAAGTTTGCTCCATGAGGTAAATCAGCATCCTCCAAAGCTTGCCAGGTATCCCTAATTATCCGGCTAAACATTCCCTCAGATTCAGATGGATTAAACCTTTGTTCCCAATTACTGCGGTCCCTGCTCTCACTTGGACTTGAGGTGAGAAAAATTTGAAGGCGGGCTGGGGTTTCAGCTTCGTCGGCCTCAGCTAACTCCCATTCCCTTTCCTCCTCTTCTTCCTCCTCTTCTTCATCTTCGTCCTCGTCTTCATCATCTTCCATATCTGAATTCCACTGGCTAAGGCCAGCATGCATTGGATCAATATCAGTGTCACTATCAAACTCATCTCCCTCACCAGGTAAATTAAATATTCCAGTGTCTACAAAACTATGTCTATCCACCGAGATATCTGAGTCACCTCCATAAACACTCATAGAGAAAGAATCAGTATCACCATGTGGAACCCTGTACCGTCTAAGACTCGCATTTGATTCATTTTCACTATAAAGTGAACCCCAATTATCAAAACCATCACTGTCAGTGTCAGAGAGCACTTGCCTCCACCTTCTAGACCCGCTAGGGGTAGTATGTGTACTAGCATACTGCAACGACCAAGCAGGGGTGTCACCATCTACAAGTTGATCATCCTCAGTAGATGCAGTGAATTGATGTTGCCTCACAGTATTAACCATATGGGGGATCTGTTGTGATAAATTATTCTCAACTGATTCAAAACTGTTGAGCCTGAATAATCTTCCTCTATGCCTCCTTCGAGAGCTTTGGGTAACCGGATGACTCCCAAAGTCCTCAAGTAATAAAAATTTACAATCACCACATATGCCATTGCTAGCAAGATCACTTGTCATCTCATTATCAGGTGATAGGGACTTTTGGCAAAGAGAACACACTGCAACCGGGACAGAATCAGGGTCCCCATGAATCTGAGAAGTAGACTGAGACAATGCAATTGAGATATTCTCAGAGTTTGCAGCCATCTGAAACCCCAGACAGAATCCAGATTATCAAAGACTGTAATACATAGGCAATACAAGCAAACAAACCAGTCAGAAAATGTCAATAATGAAGCATTAAAACTAAGTACTAACAATGCATAATAGTAACACTTAGCACTAGGACCAATTTACATCTAAGAATCACACTACACAACAAGACACCAACTTCCAAAAATTCATTTGGGTTAAGCTCCGAGAGAAGGTACTCGGAGACTGGGCAATAATGATCATTAAGCCAGTATCAAATGTGATTGCAAGCACATGAAATTGCTTATAGTATGTTTGGAGTAACATTTCAGCTCCCCGAAAACACACGTTTGTATGGAACATGCATGACTTCGCAAATTATTACGTGTTTGGTTACAATGATTCAAAATCAAGTTTGCTCCTTAGAGCACATTTAACTCTACGAATGGGAGAAAAATACACAACTTTCGCGTAATGTTCAAAATTTTATACTAAATTTCACTACAAATGAACCTAGAAAACAGAAATTTCCAATCATAACTCACTTCCCTTCAAAATCAACCCTACCCAAAATCAATTTTGAAAAATCAAGTTCACAAACGCTCAACCAAACACACAATTAGTAGCAGAGAGACGCTAAGAAGTTAAGTTTTTCAATTTTATCTATCTATCTATCTCATAGTCTCATATAAATCACGACTTGCCTAACTCTAAAAACTTGCAATTGGCGGAAAGAGAAAGCATGTGAACTCATTAAGGTAAAAGATAGTGTATTGTAAAACAGTGCAAGGAAGAAATTGAAAAAAGAGAAGTAGATTGTATTATCATCATCATCATCATTAACATCATGGTGATGTATCATCATCATCCATGCGGAGTAACGAAACCGACACAATTACGAAATACCCAGAAGACAAAAATCGTTGATAATAGTGAAGGCAATGTGGGGGTAGCATAAAGGATGAATTTTTTGCAAGAGGTAGAAAAAGGGTGTTAGATAGCATTTAAAACCCCAAAAAAATGTCTCTTGAGCACAGAAGAGTGAGAAAAAAAAAAAGATAACCTGGGTAGAGCAACACGAAGGAGCAGAAAGTGGGATCTAAAGAAGAAGAAGAAAATGGGGAAAATGGAAGTGGTGAAATTGGATTTGGATTTGGCAGAAAGAGGGTAACTTTTCTATTCTTCTATCAAATCTTCAGCCGGCGACTCCGCCCAACTCGTCAACACAACACACCCCACACCACACGGTACGACGACGTTTTTTTGAATTAATTATTTCCTCCCCTCATTCACAACAATTTCCTTACCTTAGGAAAATACAATCTTTTCATAGCCTTACCTTTTTCGGTGAAAATATCAATTTAAATAAACTCTTAATAAATTAAAGATCTAATTGCAGTAGAATTAAAATAAAAAAATTAATTTAAATAATTATGTAACCTGTTTACAGTTGACTAAATCAAATAAATTGGTTGGAACCGGTTTCCATAACAAATAAGAAATGATAACTGGCAACAACGACATTATATTGGTATTTTCTTTTCATGGTTTGATGAGATGCATAAGAAAAATAGGAAGAAAATATGACATGCGAGATCTGCTTTTCTAAAGTGACACTTTAGTTAAGAATTAGAGAATTTTAAAGTTGTTCAAATTTTAACTATTAGCTTTTTTCAGTTAACAACTAATTATTAAGAGTTAAGGTAAGTTAGGCTTTTTGATATATGATCAAATCTACAGTGGAATATTGACATATTTATTTGAATACGCCTAATTAAAAGTCTAATCTGACATTTTAAAAATCTGATTTAACCTAAAAATCTATTTAAAAGTTTATTTATGATAATTTATATTAAATAAATTTGTAAGCATACACTTAATACATAAACTTATTTTATCTTATATAAGACAATTTAAACAGAATAACAAATATATAATATTAAAATATTACATAATTTTTTACATAAAAATAATAATAATAATAATTTATTATATTCTTTACATTATTTTAAATAGGTCAGCTTATTAAGTTTAAAAGGTTTTTTGAACCGTATGAAGTCTGATATATTTAATTAAATAAACTTTTAAAAAAATCTTAAGTCTTATTTAAAAAAAAAGATTAGGGTAGCCTTACCTAGGTCTCATGTAGGTTAGGTCCGGAGCGAGACTTTTGTCAATTAATTTGTTGTATTTTCATCACTGTGATTAGAGTACTTTATCTATGAAAGTGTGGTGACTCATTTTAAATGGATGAAATCCATAAAATACTATAGGTAAAATTATGTTTAGTGTGATTAATAATGAATATCATTATTGATCTCAATAAATAATAAAAAATTCAAAGTATTAATTAATTTATTTAATTTAGTTAATTGATGTGTAATTTAATTTTTTATTTTTAGTAAATCAAGTTTTATATTTAAATTAAACAAATATCTCAATATTTTATTTAATCGAGGATTTATAATGGATTTAAAATATTCAATAATTTTAAATTTTAGAGATAAAAATTATAGGATTTAGTAGAAGAGCGTTAGGGAAATTTTCAACATGGATACAAATGTGATTTATACTTCAATTGTAAAAAAAAAAAAAATGTAACATAAGAAGGCAAAGATATTTTCACATTTTACATAAAGGTATTTAGAAACTGAACCAAACTGTTATAAATTGTAAATTAGATTAATTTGATTCGTGACCATAAAAAACTATCAATCATCTAAATTGTTATTATTAAAAAATTGCTCATTCTAATAAGATTCAATTTGATTTGTGTTTGTCATGAACAACATCAAACACAATCAAATCAAATTAAACTAAACCACATGTATATAAAATATTTTTCTATTCTTTTAAAAATTACTTGATAACAAATTCTTACTTTTATTGTTTGTTTATCGTGTCTTTGACAATTAAAAACTTGAGTAGATAAGTTTATGATATAAACAAAATTATTCTTATAATTTATGTCTTATGCTTCTTTTTTTACTAGTAGTTGTAACTAATTTAGATTATATTATGATGATTAAATTATTATTTTATTCTTTTATCTTTTTCAGTAAATTTCAATTTAGACTTTTAATTTTTTAGGTTATGTTAATGTGGTGATTCCACATGTCAAATATTCATGGGTAAAATTAAAAGTAGAAAAAAATGTCTTGTATAGAAATTGAAATCATGATCTTTACACAAGAAACCACTTACTCAACCACCAAAACATACCTTATTTTAAGTTTATACATGGAAACGGTTATATATACATAAGTGCATATATATAATGACAATTCATTTTTTTTGTGTTAGTTTAAATGCAACTTGAATGATGATGTGAGTGTGTATGATAAAATATATATTCATATTATAACAAAAATCACATATGTATTAAATATAATATTTAAAATATACTTAATATATATTTTTAATAATATTAAAAATACACCAAATAACATATGTGTTTAATAATGATAATAATAATTTTGAAAATATATATTTATTAAATATATTTTAATAATAATATCCATATTAAATAGTAATATATTGAATAATAAATTGTAATATATTTATTAAATATTAATATGTTTAATATTTAAAATACAAAATATGATATGTTAAGTCATATGAATTGATAAAATAATATGAATTTATATTTAATCATATATATTCACTTCATCTATGTTGTATTTAAACTAACACTAAAAATGTGAATTTATATATATAATGGTTCCTACATATAAACTTAAAAGAAGCTATTGTTTAGTGGTTGAGTAGGTAATCCTTTGTATAGTAATTCATGGATTCAATCTTTATAATTTAGAGTTCTAATAATTTAGCTTATTATGATTGAGTTATAATTTAGCCTAAGCATCAAGAGAAGCGTTTGCTAAAGAGACAATAGAGAATTTACTTGAAACTTAAGTTGATTTATTTACTTTACATAAAATCCTATTTATAGGCTTTAATAAACTATTGAAATCTTAAGGAAAATAAATTCTCACTAATGCTCACATTATAGATCACTAACTATTTATTTCCTACTATCATGAATATGAAAAATGTATTTTAAAAAATACAAAAATATAAAAATTATTTTTTAATAACTAAGTTACCATTTTTTATTCATGTCATTGTTTTTTCTTTAGAATGATTCACCATAGAATCATTATTCATTTTCGGTTGCAACATATGTTTCCTGTAGGTCAAAAGTCAACTTTTTGAAATCATTCTTCACTTGAATCTTTTCTAGTGCGGTCAATCAAATTCTGGAACAATTGATCTTGAAAGAAAAGATTAGAAACACTTTTGGTTTGTTTAGGAGACTTAATTCTCAACACAAATGCTAATTCAAACATGTATTTCATTAGTCTATCAACTGGTGTTCTATAACATCTCTTATCTCATGTTGGTATTTTTTTTTTATAAATCAAGTATACAACACAAATTGGAAAGTAGCAAATTAGAAATTATGCAAAAGGAAACCTTAAATTCCCTTGACATATGACAAATGCATTATTAGAAAAGTTTTGTGGAGATGGAGACTATAAGAAATAACAAATATAGAGAGTAATTACTTTGTTTGGTGTTAAAGGTTGTTGCTCCCGATTGTTGTGTCTTCTTGTCTTGCTTATACTTGCTCCTAGTATTTTTGAATTTACCAAATATACACACACGACTAATGAACACTATCCCTCCACAATTATCAAATCTACTAAAAAATATATGAAACTATAAAAAACGTCCACATTGGGATTTGTTAGTATTTGGGACTGAAATGACATTTTTACAATTCCAATAGCAAAATTGTTTTGTGCTGGTAAGTTCATGTACTAATTTCATGATGTATTGTTCCACCTAACAAACACCTTAGCTTCTTATTATCAATCTTAAGGAAGTAAAATTATTTATCTTATGAATACAAAAAAATTACCACGGCTTCCTTTAATACAAGCAAATAAGAAGGAAGGCCAGAATGTTTAAATTTGAATTCTTATAAATAAAATATACACATTTAAATGTAAGCAAATAAGAGAGAAGGCCAAGCTGAAAGACTTAATTTATGGTGTATGAGATTGACGAAAACATTGAGAGGGGCGGTATAGGTAGAATTTGGTGACAAAGGAATAATTGTTGTGGAAGACTTTGAGGGAACAAACATGACAACATGACTTTGGAACATGACAGTGAGGTAGTCAAACACAATGAATAAAAAACTAAATCGGTTATGTTGTTCAATAAAGAGGCTTAGGTGGTGTCATCCATGGAAGGGAAGAGAAATTAGGGCTCAACCAGATTAAGCATCCAACAAAGAAAAAAAAAAGAGGAAGGGGGTGGGGTAGGCAGAAAAAACATAGATATAAGGAGAAATACCTTAAAATTAGGCTACCTTTTTTTTTCTTGGCCAACGAAATAGACTTGGACTACCCATAGTTATTTTATTGCCCTTATATGGCCAATGTTATTAACACCTCATGTTTTCTCAAAATTAACCTCCATTTTTATTTTATGAATAGTTTGTTCCTAAAATACTATTGTTATTTCACCTTTTTCTTCCCTCTCTCTTTCTTTCTCTTTCATCCTCTCCCATTTCATATTCGTAATCCTTACCCCAACCTTTGTCATATCCACCTCTCAACTTGCTTTGATGTGAGATTCAATCTTATTAAGTTTAAATTAATTTTCACTTATAAGGAGACAATCAAGAAAGACGATTGCAAAGCGAGACTAGCAAATGGTAATTTGGTAGTCGGTGAGGATGACAGAGTTGGTACGCACATCATGGTAGCCTACCATGAAGTGGATAATGATGTCTATAAGGAATGAGAATTGGCATGTGATTTCTAACATGATAATTTTCTTCAACAAGCCTTAGAAGAAATTGAACTACATGGGATTAAAGGATGATGATACACCTTTAAGTTCATATATTTTCAATTATAATTGAAGTTTATTTCAATAATATATTATACTAAAAGACGATATTAATTTATAATTATTGATATAATAATAAAACTCTAATTTAAAAGTAATATTAGTTATATCTAAAGAATTTATAATTAAAGAATAATGAGTGCACCTCTAAAGAGAACTTTGGTCAAACTTGTTAACTTTGCACATATCGTGGAGAAAGGTGTAATTAATCGTAACTTCTTGGGTGGTCTCTGTTATTTCATTAGGCTTATCTCGGTGGATGTGGGAGGGGTTGGGGTGAGGATTTGGAATAAGAATTGAGAAAGGATGGAGGAGAAAGAAAGAAGATGATATAACTAGGGATATTTTAGAAACAAACTATTTATAAAATAAAAAAAGGAGGGTAATTTTGAGAAAAAGATGAGTGCTAATATCATTAGCTTTATATTCTTTGTTCTCATTCTATATTAAAAAGCATATGTACAACAAGGTTAGCACAATTAGTATTTGTCATATATATTTAAATGGTAGGAATAAGGTTACCATGCATCTTCGACACTTATTCCCTTAGCTTTACCATTATTTCAAAGAACAAAAAATTATATTAAACTTTGACAAATAATTATTTGAGTTTAAACATGTTTGAACCTTAAATTAAAATATTTAATGAATGATATTTTTTTAATGTTATGTGTTTGGTTAAAAATTTACTATGATAATTCTTATAATAATAAGTTACTCAAAGTTGTTTTTGCTCCAAAAAGTATATAAATAAATAAATACATGCTCAGATTTATGTTTTAACTCTTTTTTTTAATTTTTTAAGTTTGAATATAAGCCTTTTGAGCTTCCCTACACAACGTTGATACCTAAAATGTACCGACTCGTAGGCCAAATAGCCTAAATATATAGCTTATAGTCAATAATAGTCATGAAATACACATGAAAAACATAGTATTTGAACTCAATTGAAGACCCAAATAAATTTAGGCTTTTTTAGCCTCAACCTCAAAAGACTTGTAGAAATTGTTTAATATGGTTGTACGACTTATATTTGTTACTCCCACTTTTACCTAAAAGACTATTTTATAAAGTCGATGTTGTGTAAACTCAGCATAGGGAGAAACAATAACTTGCAAACTATATATATTCCTATTTCCACTTAAATAGTGATATTAGTTAAGTTTGCAAATTCATTCTAAAACCGTGAAATAGTAAACATGGTTAAATAGACTCACACATGAAAAACTCGTCACTTTTGGAATTTAAAACTCTTTAGACTGTTAAAATATTTCATTTTCTTAGATTTCTCTTTACTTTCAGCGAACCAAGTTCACTGATCCTAAAATAAAGATAGTTAATGGCCTCAAAATTTGAGATTTGAGGGAAAGATAATATCACTTACTTAATTTGTGGAGACAAAATTAAAGAAATTATAATTTAAATAAAAAGATAATGTTATTTTAATATTAACAAATTTCAAAATTATGTGGGGCCATATACCCTATATAACTAAATATAGATCTGTGTTTAAGTGAAGGGATTACTTATTATATTAGGTTTTGGTAGAGTTGTCAACATGGGTAAGAACTCATGGTATAACCTTATACCCTTACATTTAAGCCTGTAAACATTAAAGCCCTGTAGGTAAGGGGTTTTTCCTGCGGGACCCCTTAATCAGGCGTGTTGGGATAAGGCTTTTCCACGGGACAACCCATAGGTCAACCCACAGGCACACTTAACAAAAATCCAAGAATTCAAAAGGTGAAAATAATAGTCTCATAAAGTCTACACATTCTTCATTTTACACAAATCTTGCGCTAAACATGGTAGGAATATAGGAATGCTTACTATACAATAATAAAATAAAATTACACTACACTAGTTTATATGGCATTATTTAGTCAAATTTGAAATGGTAAAACAGACCAATATTATTAAGTTCATTGGAATAATATTTTAAAAAATAGATAAATTAACTTATATTACTATAAGTCATTTTTTTTATAGTATTCAATAATTTATTTTATTATTGTGACCCATAGGACTCAAATCTCAAACCCCAACATGGATATCATAGGGTAAGATTTTTTAGGGTAAAATTTTCATTTTTATATGAAACGTCCATATTGAAGTTCAAACCCAAGTTCTAGATGTTAGGGGTATAAACACACCTTCCTTGAACACAGTGTAGGTTAAAGAATAGGGTTTTATGTCTCAAGAACAGGGCAATTTTCGCTTGAGCGAAAATTCTCTCGCTTGAGCGAAAATTCTCTCGCTTGGTAGAGATTTCCTAGCCATTTTTTCTTGAGCGACGATTTCTCGCTTAAGCTAAAATGACATTTTTGCTTGAGTAACCATTTTCGCTCAAGTGAAAATGACAAGAACGGAAACAATTGCCCTTTTTATACTCAAATTACAAAAAGTCAAAATTCATGCAAATGTTATCCAAATTATACCAAATTTTGACACAGGTTAATATATACCTAAATAAACTCATTGGCATAAGTCTTGATGAAAAATTCATCTGAATGTGAATCTACACACGCTAAAAGTTTTAGACCAAAATTGATAATTTACAAAGTATATGAAATGTAAAATTGGAGGCTTAGGCTCCAAGACCATATCACACATTCACTACTATGCCTAATTAGCATTTGCCTAGCTATCCACCGACATACACACCAATTAGCACTATTTCATAATGAGGGATCACACAAGAGTATAGAAGCTCAATCCTATGGTCATTTCTCAATCATTAGGTATTAAAAGTCATCAATCTAGCATATTACATAATCCTTAACCATTTTAATGATCATCAACTAGGACCAATGCATCACATAGTCATCACAAGGCACAAAGGCCACAACATTTATCTCAATCTCATATATATATTCATAACATTCCTGCTTTAGGCATAACCAAAACAATCCTATATACCAAACACTATAAGATTATAAAATATACATCATTCCAAAACAAATTGTTAAAAGGCGTTTCCCCTTACCCGATACCGCATCCATCAACTTCTGGAGTTCACCAATCACCATCACGCTACAAACTCACTAAAAAATAGATAGAAGAATGAGCATAGTCCTAATAGAAATTTTTACAATAATGTGCAGGGTCAAACAATCACCTACAAACATACACACATCTAACACATTATCAATCATCAGTCTATATCCAATACAACGATGATAATATCAATAATCATCACCAATTATATACACAATGCATATGCTATAATATGCTCCTCATCCCATCCATATCAATGTACAATCATGCCATGTGGACTCAATGTAGTGGTTGATGTTGCAGTGTGGAGAGAATGGCCATATTCATAATTATTTACAGGATATTCATACAACTACCCTTCTTACAACACCTGTCACCCTCAGTGGCACAGGTCCATATAATCAATGGTGTTACGGGTTGACTCTAGGATACACTAACCTAGGATGCTCAGGTCCTTATTGGCCTGTAGGGTCTTTTGCTCTTCTCTCAGAGCCACCCCCACCAAGGTCAGCAACAAGGGTACCTTGTATCCCTTTGTGCATCCAAATGCATATGATGAATGATAACAACATACACTCATGCTCAATGCAACTCATTGTGCACAAATTACCCTTCTTCGCATAACTTTTTATCATTCACATCAGAAAATCAATTCCATCATCATCACCATGCATTAACATTTAAATCGGAAATATAATTTCGTCAATATTATCATCCATGCACTAACGACTCACAATTATATTTACCATAACAAACTATCCATCACAATCATCTCAATCATAATATAATCATTATTATCAATTCAATCACACATTGCAATAGAAGCAAACAATACTATATTTAATAGTTACATAGCCAAATTGTACCCATCTTCCATACCTAAATTGGCAACGTAAGGTAACCCATGCTCGTACCCGATCTCACTCACAAACCTATACACCAAAATACATTTTGAATTACTCGATAATTTCAATTAACTTCAGAACTCATCAAACTGACTTAAGCTAAGCTATTTCGAAGCACATTCACTAAAAATTAAATTGAATTAATGAAAGGTTTAGGTTTTCAGTAGCTTTGGCTTATGAGTCACACATCGACGAGGTTTTGAAAACAAATTAAAACCCTTGACGACATCTATACTCTTAGGTCATTTCCTACAAATGTAGATTTGAATGTTTAAGAAATTGGACAATTACGCACTTGGATTTACAAGATCATACCTTAAACCAATGTGGAATTAGAAGAAACCCTTGCAAGCCAAGCCCCTAAGCAGATAGGGAGGAGATAAAGGCTTAAACAGAGGTTTGCTTCCATTGGATATGGGAGGAAGAAAATGAAGTGAAGGTGAAGGTAATGGGAAGAGGAGACACGATTTTGGAGTGAAAAGAAGGAATGAGGAATTTGATTTCTTTTCTTTCCTTTTGCTTTTAGTAAAAGTAAAAAGGAAAATGAATAATTAATATGGTAGGGCTATTTTGGTCATTTCATGCATTTAATTAATTTCAGAGACCAATCTGGTATCTTTATGTTATTCCAAACCTAACCAGATTTAAATCTCATTTAGCTTACCCCATTTCATTATAATTAATAAATCTCAAATTATAATTTGGTTATTAGTTATTAACCAATAAATGTAATTCAGGATGTTACAATTGCTAATATAGATAAATTAATTGATTTATTTTATGTGAATATAAATACAATTAATTGTAAACACTATACTAAAATTACTATAATGGTAATTGTAAGTTTTGATTATTAGTTTTTTTGAAATAAAATATTTGTATTTTTTAATAGATAATGATAATTATGTTTGAAAATTGATAGAAAGAAAAAGAAAGTCTTAAATATTAAAAAATAGAAATATACACAAATACATATTGTAGTCTTGAATGATTGATTGTCCAACATTAATAATCATGATGTATAGTAATTTAAAATTTTAAAAAATATTAAATAGTATATCATATGTTGTCTTTACAAATATTGAAGGCAATGGACATTGCTAGGTTGTTATTGTGAATGTGGAAAAAAATATAATCATTTAGCACTTTGTGCTCATACATGGTGAGTAACAATTAAAAAAATATAGTCAAAATTAGATTTAGTAGTGGGCTAACCCACTATGGGTTAGGACCAACCCATATAAAAAGTAAGTAAAATTAATATTTTTTAAAAATAGACTAACCCATAGGTCTACTCTAGCCAACTTGGCCTTGTGAGCTTTTTAGTCCTATGACTTTTTATATACTGGGCCACTTAGCCCTATAGGCTTTTCAACTCAAACTCACATATACCAGAGTTAAAAAATAATGGGTTGATTTATTTAACAATTGTAGTTTTAGATTTAGTGATTCGATATCTCTTTATCATTTTGATAAATTTTACAACTATTTATCATAAAATCAAGATACTACGTTACATTGACCCAAATCACAACATGGTGCTGTGCTGCTGCTGTAAAAAAAACACCACGTACCAACCAATCATCAATATTTGCATAATTTTACAAAAACAAAACAAAAAAGAGCACTATTTGCATAATGAGTTATAATATTGTAACACCAAGCATGGTTTGGTTTCGTTAGCCTCGTTGTAAATAGTGCAGAAAGTGGTCCACGGTAGTGATTTGCATTTTCTGGCCTACATAAACTTTCTGTCACCGTTGAATTATGATTTAGTTAGGGTATTTTTACCCTCAAAAACACTTACAAGAAAAGAAAAAGTATACCACCAAACAAGAAAGATTATCTGAAAAAAAGTTATACTTATATTGAAGTACTTAGAAATACAACATTGTTAAATTTTTATAGACAAAACTTTGTCCTCTATAATAGTTATGTTTGGCTCAAATCTATATATATATATATTAAATTATAGATATAAAATAGATGAGATTTTATTTGTAAGTTAAAATCAATTTAAGCACCTCAACTTAAGAAAAAGTTATACAAAAAAATTTTAAAACATTAAGGCACATAAATTAATTTTAATTTGTGGAAAAAAAATTATTCATTTCACTTTCTTAATTCACTCTATGTTCTTCTTTTATTCTATAAATGCTTATAAAAAAAAGTTTACTTAAATTGTACCTTCTTGCAGATGGATGGAATGGAACACAATTGCTTCGTTTAATGGGAAAGGCATCACTAAAGTTGCTCATGAAAAAAGTTTGTTTGGAATTAATAATTAATATTCATGATAAAAAGAAAATGCTCGACACATACATTTAAGAGCAACGTAAGTATCTATACATACACTTATCTCTCTCAATATATAAGAATACATGTTATGAAAAATGTTATCTTATGTGAGAATTGTATGTCGTATAACTGTACAATGGATGATTGATATTAAAAAAAATTTAAAGTCACATGATCACTTAAAAGTTCACATGATTTTTTAAAAAACTTACATGATTAATTTCAATCATCCATTATATAATTATACAACCCAAATTCGTTTCTCTCACCCTCACGTAAAAAGAGTATTTATCACATATGTTTCAAATATTCTTTGCTCTCTGCTTGTTTTTTCTGTGTTGAGTTGTCACTACGCGCTTGACCCTCTTTTAATTTGTTATGGTTGACAAAGAAAAATTGAAAAGTAAAAGGTTAGCATTATAAAATAGCGAGTCCCAACTAGCTTATAAATTAAGAATCAACTTAAAATTTATAGTTATAGTATTTTCAATTATTATTACAACAAATTTTTCCGGTAAAGGTTTAGTTTTTTTATTAGTTAGAAAATAAAGGAAAATCACAATCTGAAATGATAAAAAATATTGCTAACTTGAGATGGAAATGTATTTCAAATCGCGAAGGTTTAGTTGATATATCAACATAAATATCAATTGACCATTCTTTTTTCTGGGAAAAATGAAAGAATCAATGCACCATCCATCCATAATTATCTGGGTCTAGTGTGGAAAAAGGGAGGGGGAAAAGGACATACAACCTTTTCTAAACATTATTATTATTATTATTATTACCATGGAGCAATGGTGTAAAAGGAATTATGAGATTTAAAAAACAGATCCCAGTCAATAATAGCATTAAAGTTTATGTAATGTACCAAACTTTTGAAGGGTATCTTACTCTTACAAGATATTTCACAATTTTATAAGTTGGTTAATAATATGAAAGAAAAAATATTTTTGTTTTTTTTTATTACTTGTTTGGATTCGAATGTAGCTACATTTATTACCTTGTTACTGAAAATTTACCATCTGGGATTTTAACTTGATCCGTGGTATTTAATTCGAATCTTAAACTTGTTGAGATTTGATTAAAAATGTTGTTAATCATAATGGTATGCCCGAATGGAGGGTTGTTTTTATGTGACATAAATTGTCAAGGTATTAATGGTAACCAATAACTTAGGCAGTGTAGAGAAAATATTTACTGGATTTTTTAATTGGGGTCGATAAAAATGGTGTTGGATTAAAAATTTGTTGGTTAAATAAAGTTTGATTAAGTTTAAATAACGTATAAATTAATATTAATGAATAATTTTACTTTTAGAATTTAATTTTTTTCAGCCGATTATCATAACAAGTCCAAGAAACCTAGAACGACACACCAGTTCATCTGTTGGTTACAGTTAAAGCTACATTTCCTTTTCTTTATTTATTTTTCCTTTCTGTCTCCCTCTCTTTGCGTGTATGTATTTCTGATCTGTCGTTAAGACGCAAATAATTGATGATGTTTATGTATGTACATTATTGATTAGTACATGTTACATATTCATTTGGTTCAAATTTCATTTCATAATTTAAAAAATAAAAAATAAAACCCGGAAAGAGTTAGTTAGGTAGCAGTTGATATTCTATGTGAATCAGACAGTGGTGCTGGTTCTTTTTTCCTTTCATCGTTTGTGGTTTTTGTGATCTCGCAGGTTGTAACATGGCGTATAGGAGAAGGCAAGGTTTATCCAGGGCTTCCACCTTCAAGGAAGATTTTCATCCATCACCATCATCATCACTGGATCATGTTGTTAAGGATTCTGATCCTCACAATGCTTCTCCTCCATCTATCTTCTCTTCTTCTTCTTCTTCACCCTCATCTTCATCTATTGCTGCTCAAGCCATCAAAGCTTCTGCTTCTCGCCGCCAACCATCTCTTTCCTTTGCTTTTGCTCCTGACTCTGTCTCTGACCACCAAAGATCCAAGGTATTGGATGCTCCATCTGTCTTTCTTTGTTTACAACAATCATTGTATTGATACCCTTTTATCATTTTCCCATGATAGCTTCGAAACTCTTGATTTAATGTATAGATAGATGGATAAAAGGTGGGAAGGAGTGAAGAGAAGAGTCAATCTTAACAATTCTATGATTCAATCTTACACAGATGAATCGAAATTGGCTTTACGTAACAAATCATGTAAGACTGAATACAGCTGACAACTGTTCTAGCTTAACCAATTATGTCTATCGGGAACCGTAATCTAATGTTAACCATTCATGTTAATTTAAACAATTCTATGATTCAATCATGACCACCGAACCGAGTATATAGATTGTTCTAACTTAACTACAACTTTTGAGTTTGAGTTTCCGATGGTGGTATTAAAACTTTAGAAAGAGTTTTGTAGTTCATAGTGGTCTTACCTAACTCAAACCGGTATAGGCATGTCCTGTATACCAAACCCGGAAAAAATGATCAACTCTTCTCACCTTTTGCTTGATGTGTTCACGCATGTGTGTGTGTGTGTCTGATACACGTATATATAGAGTTAATTCCTCGAATGAATGAATGCAGGGCTTTGAAGCTTATGGAAATGGAGAGTCCAAGTCTGGTTTCTGGGGTGTCCTGGCACAGAAAGCCAAATCAATTCTGGATGACGACAAGTCAAATCCACAACATGACAAGAAGCCTCAAACACTCAAATCACACTCATTTAATACCTTTACAGGTCCTTCTGCAGCTCAGGTAATGATCAAGTATAGTATAACTCTTGTTCACTTGTTATTTATTGTGTTCTATACAATCAAGGGATATGATACATTATATGATGTGATAATGCTTGCTAAAAATATATGATATTGTGTGTGTTTTCTTTGGCATGCTTAGAACTCAAGCCAGTATATCAAGCCACCATATCAAGCCACCGACTCCAGTAGAAAAATGGACAATCCTACGTTTCGGAAGAGCCTGGATAAAATCACTTCTTCCCTCAATCAACTAGGTGACACCTTTGAGAAGGCTTTTGAGGTAACTGTGTCTTTACTACACATCGATTTTACAATTGGCTTCTTCACAATTCTAGTTATCAGTCTACATATGCATGCTGCTGCCACTTCCCATCAACAAAATTCAGAAATGTTTCTAGGACACCAAAATTTTCGCATCCTTCCTATACTAGTGTTTGATGATGACTTGTTTATAGTTATGAAGGTGTACTATTACTGAAAACAGAAGAGACCATCCATGTGGTCTAAGTTGATCTAGGTTTTGCCTTATTATAAATTAGTTAAACAAATATGTAATCATTACTAATAGATATATACATCTTATAAACCAATATTTTAATTTCCATTAATCAGTGTGAATAATCTTGTTATGCAAATGACACAACTAATCAGTTAAAATATCACTGTTGATGAAATTATCTGAATTTCATCTTTTTATAGTACAATGGATATTCATAATCCAGGCAGGAATATAAGCAGACTCTCTTATTTAATTTAATTAGTTACTTAGCTTTGTTTTCTAGTTCACCTACTTATTTTGGTTTAACACATCACTTTCTCCAATTCAAATTCAATTCTGCTTCTATAATTTCTTCAGGAAGGCCGAACAATTGTGGAGAATAAGACAGCAGATCTGAGAACACAAATCCGGAGAAAAGGAAACAACTCTGGGGACACGAACCAAACTTCAGATGTAAGAAATCCATTGCAACAAGCAGGCCAGACACATGAAACACAACTCAAGGCATCACGCGACGTAAGGTGGCAACTATGTAATCATGTGTCACTGCCTCACTGCTTCATGTACATGTAGTGAAGGCCTACAATGTCTTGTATAACATCTGAGTTGTACCTTAATATGTTTGAAGTTAGCATAAGTTGATTAATGTAAATTCAAACCATAAATTGCATTATTGAAACTGGTTTACTTCTAAGACTTGAAACTTTACTCACTGCAAAGACCTATAGGCATTTGTGCTTAAAGTAGGTGTAGGAAACTCAGTTCAAACTTTTGCATCCTATTGTAATTGTGAACAAAAAACTGAGTATGTGATAGTTGTCTATTTCAATGAACTGCTTTGGTCATAATTTGCTTTTTTTTCTTTGTTTGCAGGTGGCAATGGCAACAGCTGCCAAGGCAAAATTACTTCTTCGAGAGCTAAAAACAATTAAAGCAGATTTGGCTTTTGCTAAAGCAAGGTGTGCTCAACTTGAAGAAGAAAATAAAGTACTCCGGGACCGAGAGGGCAGTGATAAGGGACACAACCGTGAGGATGATGATCTGGTATTACTTACTTTGTTGTTTCTCTGTTTCAACTGTTGTTAGACCCCTAAGCAGCACTCACATGGACTTAACAAAATTTGAAGTTTCCTATTATGTCACGCGGTGTTTAATAGACTAATAGTATTATTATGCATCTAGTATGTGACTTTAAGTGTTACGTACAAAGTCTAGTATAGTTGTTATAAAATTAGGATTCTTAAGCATTTTACCATTTGCTATCATGATGCTCACTCCAGTTATCTTTGTACCTCAAAAGGGATACCTGCATTTGTCTCACATATCCGTATCAGATATATGTCTAATACCAATACTCTTAGATATTTCATGGACACTTCAAAGTTATCTATGGAATATCGGATACATATCAGATCATCAGATACACAACTTGTATCTAAAACACATACGTGCATCACAGACCATAGGTAGTGCATGGGTGTATACATAATGCATTACCGTGTATAATAACACTACCTTTGTGTTGTTGAGTTTTGTATGTAGTAAGAGCAAAACCAGGATCACTCATTGGATTTAGAAATTTAGCTCTAATATTTTTTTGATGTCTGCAGATAAGGCATCAACTGGAGACACTTCTAGCTGAGAAGGCTCGACTGGCAAGTGAGAATGAGACATATTCCAGGGAAAACCGTTTCTTGAGGGAAATAGTGGAATACCATCAGCTGACAATGCAGGATGTGGTGTACATAGATGAGGGAACGGAAGAAGTCACTGAAGTTTACCCTGTAGATTCCAGAGGGATCACCAGCTTGCTATCTGTCTCCACACACTCATCATCACCACTATCACCCCATGAGCTTCTTGTGGTGTCAGCAAGTCCTCCTTTGCGGACCAAAGAATTATTTTCTGTGGCAGAAGAAGATGACAAGAGTACATCAGAAGATGAGACTCCTCCAAATATATCAGATTCTCAACATACAAAATAATCTCTCTCTTTTTTCTTTTTTATTTTTCTTTTGTTGTTTGTCATGCCTTAGCTTTAGGTGAGGTTCTCTTGTTTGGAGGAAAAATATGCATGCTTTGGAATGTTTATTTATTTCTTCTGCCTTTGTTACAATGCGAGGAAGAGTGTGTGAGGTATATCATAGATGAAGAGAAAAGTGAAAAGTTGAAAACCATGTTTTTGTTTTGTGTGTAACTTTCCTTGCATGGTAAGCTTGGTTTGGCAAATTCCTTTATTTTTATTTTTTAAAAAAATATATTGATTGAACACATTTTGATTGGACGGTCAATTTAGAAATATTCAAAAATAGGATAAGGAATATTCATACTTCTCAACAAATATCGATTAAATTTATCCTAACTAAAAACCTCCTTTGATTCTGCCTAGCTAAGGTGAATTGTACAATGTTCGAACCAGGTTAGCAGAAAACCTTCACTGGTTCTGCTTAAGGAGTTTGGCTACCCTCTGAATTATGATCCATTGCAGCAAATTATTTCAGAAATTTCTTTTAACTCTGCCAAATCAATTCTTTGCTTTCTTCTTTACCTGAAGGACATCATAAGGGCATTGGATTTAATTTAGTATTTAGTATTACCCTGGTTCTTGTTATGAGTAAAAGAGACCAATTTTATACTTCATTTATTATTTATATTAATTATTAAATATTGATATATTTGTCTAAAGTGTCCTTAATTTTATTTATTGCATAAAGAATTTAGTTGTATTAGAAATGTATTAAAAAAGGACATATTTGTAATATAAACATTTAATAATATTAAAAAAAGACATTTTTGTTTATGTTTGAGACAAAGAAATCTCTAAAAGCTTTACTTATGTCTGATACCTTAGAGAATATATGTCGAATGAGAAAAATGTTTAGTAGTCATTGAAATGGAATTAAAAACACATTCCCTGTAATTTTACAGTGTATTTATGAGATTCACATGTGCAAAAAATGTAAAAAGAAAAAGAAAATAGTATGAATCTAGCAAAATTAGTAGATAAGCTAGTTGAATGTTGAAAAATTAATTTAAAGCTAAAGTCTGTAGTTAATAAGTTAATTCATTAAATTAAAATATGTTTAATAAAATTAATTGTTCAAGCTAAAATAATATAAAGGACATATTTTCTTTTGAATAGATTAGAGTAATTTAAAAAAAAAATATCAGTGGAGATAAAAATATAAATATAAATTTTAAAACTATCAACTACTAAAACTCTTTTCACCAAACAAGATTATTTTATATAACAAATTTTTAAAGAGTTAATTTATATTATACATATGACTTTACTACACATAACCTATATAATACTCCCTTCAGTGTTACTTATAAACAAATCAGACAAATTTCACACAAATTAAGAAAGTAGACTATAAATTATTATTTACATCAATATTATCAAATATTTGATATATTTGTCTAAAGTATCCTCATTCTCATTTATTTCATAAAGCATTTAGTTGTCTTGGAAGCTACTTTGAAAAGAATATATTTACTTGTATTTAAAAAAATCTCTGAAAATTTATTCATAACATAAACCCGAGAAAGTATTACATGTTATATTAATTTCTTTTTTATTATAAAACCATCGCATATAAAATATAAATTATAATTCTACACCCTACACTTATCTTAAATTTGTTCCTATTCTTCTATAAAATAAAAAGCAGATTAACATCGGATACAGTTTACAAGGAACTTAGTTGAACTCGTTAACTTTCATTTGTCTCTCATACTTTATAATCAAGTCTCAAACTCCTTTTAACTTATTTTAATAAAAAAAATTGTAACTTAGGAGTAAATTCAGAATTCATTTCATAAATTCTCATCTTTTAAATAAACTGTTTACCGAATTGCACCGAGTATATTTAAGTTTTCAACAGGTTTATGTTATTGAATGAAGAAAAACTGACATTTTGAAGACTCATGGCTAACAACTAAAGGATTTCAGCTGTGATTCATACTGATCTTGATCCAACCAGATCAAGAATCTAACCATCCAGATAAAATGCAGACATTCCTTGTTGTTTCAGTACATCTACCTATAAGGGTTCGAACAAATTAAAGATATACGCTTGCTTCTCAGCCAACACAGATCAGCACACAATGATGGCTAAATTAACTATTACAGAATAAATAGTATCCTCAGATTTATTACATGAGTCAAAGTGTTAGATCTTTAACCATAACCAGCCAGTTGAGTAACACCCTTGTATCTGTGCTTCAAAACCACATAAGGAAAAATTCTTCAGAGAAAAAAAAAAAGTTTAGAATTGACACTTTGATTCGCACTATATGACAAATTAACAATCGCTAAGCAACTGGCGAAAGAGAACTTCATTCCTTGCCAATGAAGTGTCACATTTCATTATACTTTCAATAAACTTCCTAGTTTACAGGGCCAATTAGATACACTTAACCTTTCACTAGTACAATATATGAATGCATGACCAATTCAATTCTCTTCGGCTGCATTCATCTCCTCATAGTATATATATCCCCAAGATTGCCTCCAGAGAATTTTACATGTGTTGATGTATATATAGATAGCGACAATACTGCTGCTTTGAAAAAGTAAAGCTTCAAAGCAGAAAAAAACTTGCTGCCATGTATTTATATATGATTTCAGAATAACTGGAAAAACAAGCTAGTAGAGCCGTCCCCAAATGACCTGAGATCTGCAGGTTTCACCAAAGCCCTGCATAATGGACAGGTCCTTTCTCTCTCAAACCTGGCAAGATAAGATTATTAGGTGTCAGAAAACACAAGAAAAATATAGAGCAACAAGTAGGAAGTAATATATGACAGGCTAACCCAAATACTAAAATAAATTTAAACAGCATTTTAGGAATTTTATAACACAGTCAAATATGAATTTTAGAACAAAAAAGATTAGAAACTTAAGTACTGGTAATTGTGTTAAGCTAATTTGACTCAAATGTAAATCGTGATTTCAAATTGCTAAGCACAACAGTACACAAGAAAAACACTAAAACAGCAAAGCAAGTCTCACCACTCTGATACACAGTCTTCACAAAAAATATGTTTACAACGTAATAAGATTGGCGCATGCATCTTCTCCTGACAAATAGCACAAAGATCACCAGCCGCATTGACCTGCCATAAGATAAATTACTTACATGAACAACTTGCTGCTCCCACACATGTATATAGCAGGCTATAAAAGTTCTTAACAACAGACTTTGAAGTGTCCACATGCCTATTGCTTACATTTTAGCAAATTCTGTCATTTAACTTTAAAAAAAAAAGTAATTTATATTTTACAGTGAAAATGGATAAGATTGAAACTTCAGTGATTGATTGACTAACTCCAAAATGATTAAAAGAAATCACCACAGCACCTGCTCTGATGTTGCATAGGCCCCATAGTGCACTTCTTTACGTGACAATGCCTTCATTGCAGCAAAGAAGGATTGCACCTGAAAACCAACCCCACATATAAGAGAACCATGCAAACAGATGCAATCCACGTATAGCTTAAAACACAGAAAACTAAGGAGTACTTCATAGTTTCCCTGTTAAATGACTTCTTATAGTATACCATTTGGAAGCTTAAAAATTAATGTTCTAAACCCCAGGAAGGAGTCATTTTTGTGCTGCTTTTCCTGAAGCTGAAATTTATAACTTAACAGGAGAGCTTATTTTCACAAACATAATACATCTTCAGCCTGTTCCATCACAAAGCAAAAACCAAAACTAGCTTCGCATTGTTTCAGTCAAAGTTACTAACAAACAAAAGAAGTTAGCAAATAAATAAGGTTCAAACAAATCAACTTATGTTAAAACTGACCCCCCCCCCCCCCCAAAAAAAAAAAACTACTATTGCATGATGGGTAATATAATCAATGGGTTGAATATACTGTTAATGAATCATGGGAGAGAGACTATGGAGGTTACTCTTCACAAATTACATTCGAAGTTTCAAACAAAATAGAATCTACATGTATTGTAAAAAACTAGTGCACCTTTTCAACAACAGATGTGAGTTTAAATGTTAGATACAATCCCGTCATCAGTGATGAAAAGAGGCTTCCATATTCTTTGTTCAGGAAGAATCGGTACCAGACTGGTGTTGGCAACAATGCACGGTAAAGGAGGAGGAGGTATTCAACTAAAGTAAGCATTTGACCCTGGCAAATAAATGATAATACGATCAGATGGAATGACATGCAAAAGGTAAAGTAGATCCTGAGCCCATAACTCCAATCCATGAAGAAAGAAGCCATCTTAAAATGTTCTTTTAATCCCCAAAACAAAATGCTTAGATTCAATTTCCCTAGTGCTTCATAATCAATTACTCACCTGTTTACGATAATTACGGCCTCTGCTATTCTTGTAATACATCAACAATATACACTTCAATACCATTGCTGCCTGACGGACCAAAGTATCTGAAATTTTAAAACATGGATAAAGTAATATGAATAAATAACTAATTCCATAAGCTGCAATCAAATTTTCCATCACAAGAGTAGTTTCATGCTAACGGGCTAATTGCAGACATATATCAGTTGGACAGCATAGTAATCAAAATAAATTAAAAAGAAGCACATGTCATGCTTATACAGAAGTACAGATAAAAGATACAAATTATACAGGCAGTCAGAACTGCTCCGCCACCATTATAAACAGCTTAATTCAGTACTTATTCAATAAGCTCTTTCCATATAAATGCTTACTCTGTAGATAGAAGTCATATAACTATGATATTAATTGGAATAAGCTGAAAATAGCTTAATTTGATAAGCTACACCAAGAAGCTTATTGAAATAAACTAAAAGGAGCTTACGGGAATCAAAAACTATTTCCATAAGCTCTTCCAAACACCCCTTAAATCATTCTGGGACAGCAAATATCATGGGCACACATGACATAACGAGAGGTGATTAGATATGAAGTCAAATTGCAATACATTGTCCTTAAAGCAAATTAATTGCAAGTTGAGACAAAAATAGCATGCTATTAACATTGACCAAGAAAACAACAAAAAGAGAAACATGCAAGCACACAAGTATCATTCATAAAGGGAGACCCCTAGTAGTCAATCATTAGGTAAGAGGTGAAACACACCATTGACCATGATGATGAAAATAGCATGCCAAAAAGGTGGTATATCTTTAGGAGGAAGCATGATCAAGGGATACATTAGATCATCATTCTGATACCACCAATAAACACCAACCACATGGAGCGCGAATGCAACAGAAATTCCAATCAAAACAGGCATTTTCCTCTCTCCCTGCAGCCGCCAAAAAACAAACAACCTCAACAAAACAAACCAAATTCCCGCACGCACACACACACAATAAACATGAACCATTACACACCTTCAGCGCCGTTTGTTTCCTTAGAATATCATTGGACTTGAAAAGTACAGCGGCAATCCAAATCGTAACAAAAAACCCTGCAACAAAAGAAACACCAAAATCCAAAAAAAAAAAACATCATTTTTTAAAAAATAAAAAATACCCCATTTGAAATTTCACCGGGGGGAATTCAAAATGCACCTTGCAAATGTTGCCTAATGAAGACAACCAATAGAAGCAAGGAAAAGGGCAAGACTTGTTCAATCCACCTAGCAGCATGCTGAATATCATATCTCTGGTAAGAAGAATCCCTCCCATTCGCCCCAACACCGTCTCCTCCGGCGGCGGCACCACCTTCCGCATCGGTTGCCCCATTTCCCGTCGGCGAAACAGGGTCCCCATCGGAAGACGGCAAAACGGCGTCGTTCTGGGAATGGGAAAGCCCAACAACCAAACCGCCACTATTAAGAGGCTGTTGCTCTTCCCTCTGATTATCATGTTCCGATGGCCCAATGATCCTAATCGAAACCTCGCCGTCATTGGTAACGGTGTCAGGGTTCGCTTGGTTGTGGTGGTGATTGGACCGTGACGGAAGAATACCGGAATATTCCAAGAGAAGAGATAATGGCGCTTGGATGATGTTCGACGGCGTTATCATTCCGTATCTTCTAGAAGAAGACGATGAGGACGATGACGGAGAAGAGGAGGAAGAAGAGGATGGGCCCACCCCGGGAGAAGAAGCTCTGATGAACATGTCGCCGTTCCCTTCCATAACCACCTCAATTAGCTAACCCTAACTCAAAATCATAAAAAATAAAATAAAAACTTGGGGCTAGGGTTTGAGATTGAGGGTTTGAACGATGATGGGATTTAGGGATTGGAGTTGATGGAGATGAAAATTGATAACGAGTGTTGAGGGTAAATGGAATAAAGGTGGGGGCTTGAAGGGGGAAGGGGAGGTGGGGGTCTCTGCTCTGGTGTGCGGGGGAGGAGAGAGAGAGAGAGAGGGAGAGAGACAAAGATGGGGGTTGCTAGAGGACAAACCAAATAAGAGAAAAGAGAGAAGCAACCATTTCGGATGCTATACTTGCTCTCTGCTTTATCATCCCCAATTAACATTTGCCATTTTTCATGCTCATCTTTCAATAATATCTATGCACATTACATTTATGGCATTTTCGATTTCTGTCGAACTTTTTCTTATTAGATTTTTATATTTTCATATACATGTATTTTATGGGTTTGGATTAGCATTTATTTATTTTAAGATGAGATTTTATGTCTTTTTTTGTTTGGAAATGTAATTTTAAAATTAAAATTTGTTCAAAGTAATAAATTTAATATTTTTAATATATTTTTAAAATTCTTTCAAAACCACATCTCGAAATGATAAAATTGGTGTACTTTATGCAGATATTTTCTATTTTCATTTTTAAAAAATTATTTTTATTTTCACGTTTTTAGAAGAAAAAAAACATGTTTGTTTTAAAGTTTTATTTTGTGTTTCAAAAATGAAAATAATAGAAAGATTTTGAAATTAAATATGATTCCGACATCCAATCAAATAAAGGAAAGAAAAGGAGATGGTGGCTTGAGATCAATAGTCATGAGAAGTTGTTAGCATGTTGCACAAAAGGAACAATGGTAGGGTTTAATGATGGCAATTAGTGAAGCTTTCATGATTGTTGGAGAAGGAGCTTTGTGGTGGTCAAAGATGGAGTTTCATGATCGTCTAGCTTTACTGTCATAAAAAAAGCTCACGCGGTGTTATTACGTTCTCGCTAAGGAACTTTGTGTTAACGGTGGCTTAAGCTCGAGTGTTGACACAACAACAACGTTAGGTGGTGCGATCTTACAAAATTGTGAAGCTTATGTGAAGAGGAGCCACACATGGAGGAAGGATATTGCAAATAAGAAAAAGGAATAGAAAAGTAAGTTTACCATTGGACCTTTAACACTTCCATCAATATTTAGCTTCTTGTTACCCTCAAGTGGAAGTAACCATCATACATGGATTTCCATTATCTTTCTATGATTAGTTTGATCATTATACAACCTCGAGTCCTGATAGGATATTTCATGATAACTTGAAATGATGAACTAAAAAAAAGATTCCAGTGTAGTCTTCTTATTAAAGACTATATTATAACTTGAAATGTTGAACTAAAGAGAAGATTCCATTGTAGTCTTCGTATTAAATACTATATTATTTTAGCAATTCCATATTTGCAAAACTATATTAAGGAATAGATTAAGCCTCATTGGCAAAGTTTCTTTCAAGGTTAGCTTTAAATCATGCCTTGATTCCAAGATTCAATAAAGTGCTCCATTTATTGGGGTCAATGAATTTATTCCAAATCCCCATCACAGGCTCACAATCCCTAATAGCATGCACGATCGATTTAAGGAATTGAAGGCATCTGAGAAAAAGGTTGGAGTCTAACATATTGTTAGAACCAAGTATTTTTTTAAAAGACTTTGGAGATTCCGAAATTTATTTTAGAGACCCTAAGATTTGTTAATAACACACATCAAGACTTTTAAGTGTTATCTAACCCTTTACTTGAGTGTTTCAGTATGCAAAGTCTGAAGTGCATAAGTTACAACTTACATGGGGAGTACATCAATTCCAAGCAACAAAGTATGTGTGGGACCAAATCAGATTTATCCAAGTCTATCCCAACTCAAGTCTATTACAAGGCAACGCTCAAGAGAAAAACTGTCAAGTGTGTCTATCCCAGACTTAGGACTGTTGAGTCACACTCTTTATCAAATTCATCATTCAGACTCAGCACACATCTCTCTCTCATATATTCATCTATCCAAGCTTCAAGTCATCAGATTCAGACCCCTCTTGCATAGAACGGTCCTCTAATTTTGACCCAATCTACTCAAGGATATTTTTAAAGATACTTCAAACCTAGTTTCCTTCAAGCAAATCCGCGCCTGACCTGAAATAAACAAGAAGACAAGTTTGAAAGAAAACCCAAGGCTCGCATGAAGAGAAAATTGAGGAAGTTACTCTATGTAAATCGAAAAGTTGACGAGGATTAGTACTTGAGTCAGAAAGCTTCAGAAGGTCAACCAAGCCTATTTTGCGATAGTCCATGATAGACAAAAGGCAACAAAAAGGACTTTTGCACTACAATGCTTGAGGAACTCTATTTTAGTGCAACATTTGCATATCCTTGAACCAGACCTTTATCTTCATCTTTTCTCTCAAGTCTGCATACTCAAACAGCTACCTTTTCTCATTGAAACAGTAACGGCTATTTGAAATGGCTTATAAATAGGAAGAAACCTCAAACCTTGAAAAAGTGAACCATCATAGAGAACCAAGTAAATCAATCAAGCTTTCAACTTAAAAATAGAGAATCTCATTCTCAATTTCTTACATCTGCTTCTTGCATACTTAGTCTTTGTTTTCAACTTAGTGTATATGCTCTTAAGTTTAATTCTCTTGTACACTAAGTTATCAAACATAAACACTTCTTAAATCTTTTCCTGTGTCAAAGTTAGCTGTGTTAATCAATCTTAGTTTCTTGTAGGAAACAGTTTAGCTTGAGGAGGCTTTAGAAAGAATACTTGGGTTTGAGCCAGAAGTGGCTTATTGAAAGAATACTAGGGGTTAAGCCAAAAGTGACTGGGGTCAACTGACTTGAGGCATGAGAAGTGTAGTTTGTTTAAAAAGATGTTTTTACATAGTGAAAATCCTTCAAGGCTGAAGGTACTAGACATAGCTTCATCATTTTGAAGTGAACCGGTATAAATCTTCTATGCATTTCTCTTCATCCTTTATCTTTTTTAAGTCTAAACCTTTGTTTGTTAATGTCTGGTACCATTTCTGTTTAAAAAGGTTTTATTCCGCAAAAAGAGTTAAAGACTTATTCAACCTCTCTTTCTAAGTCTATCTTTAAACCTTCACATATGTTTATGAACTTTTTCCTTGTTTGTATATATAGAAACATGTGATATTTTCCATAGAAGTGTCTCTATCTTAAAAGGCCTTGCTATTTCCATATTCACTTGAATCCAAAGACGGTATCTTGGAGATTAAAAGCTCTCTGATCTAACCAGTTTTAGGTCATTTTAATGGTGAATATATTATCAAAATTAAGGTGACAAGATGAGATTTCTTACACCCCATATTTCGTTAGAGCTTTTGTTGCAAGTAAGTGTTTCATTAAAACTTTATGAGTTAATTTTACAAAAGATCTATGTCTCAATTTCTTTCTTTTGGATAAAAAGATGCTACATAATGATCATGAAATTAGGAAACATTTACCTTAAGGGTTTTCAGCTAATGTTTTGAAATGAGGGTTGATGATGTATTTCCATAGTCTAGAACTATTGCCATTACCTATAATTTTGATTGCACATTCCTAGAGTTCTAGTTATTGCCTAACAATACCTTTCCAAAACAAAAAGTCATAACTTAAAGCATGGATCTAAGGAATAGAGAATAAGTTGACCTTGTATTTAATTGTAAGAACCTTAACCCAAAATGCGTATGAATTCTTAAGTAAGCTCTATCCAAGTTTCATCATGAAGGCTTTAATTAAAACATATAGGTTTAGAAAGCCCAGACCCTTCTCGATCTTTACTCCTGCAAATTTAATTGTAAGAAACAATATTAACTTTCTTATTTTTAGGAGTGGAACCCCAAATGAAGTCTCTATACAATTTTTTTTATTTGCTCACATACACTTTTGGAATTAAACAAGTCTACATTACATAACCCTAAATAGACATTATTAATGATTAAGTTAAGGTCACTGCTAGAAAAAATGGGAGTTTTCATTTTTTTTAGCTAGTCATTGTATCTCTAACCTTATTAATTAAAAAGCTAAAAGTGACTTTGCTTAATCGAGAGCATGCTACTAATATTCCAAGATAAAGTCTAATTTAATTTATAAATCCAATGCTTGAAGAGTTATAAGTAGAGTATGTGAATTGATGATTAACATTATGAGAATAGAAAACTTTTAACATATCAAGGTTTGTCTGTTGGCCTGGGGCATTGCAAACTATGATAAAACTTGTCAAATGTCTTGTTATACAAGGTCTTATTTAATATGTTGAGCCTTTAGAAGAAAGATATAAAGAGATAATGGGCATTCTTGTCTAAAACCTCTTGTAGGATTTAGGAGTTATATGACTTGTATATTTTCCACTTGGTTGAAAAAGAATTCTTAACAAGAAATTCATTCAAGTGTCAAATTTGTTGTGTTAACATCCATACCTACATGGATAAGAGTGGATTTATGGAAATTTCATGATAACATGTCATATGCTCTGGACAGATCAATCTTGACCATAATATAACCTTTTTACCCCCTCCCCCACCATATACGTCACATGAAGCGCATAACTTCTTGTAAATTTTAACTTGTCGCTACGACTCAAAAAATACGGTCAATTTTAACTTCCGACGGGAAATCAAGGGCCAATCGGGCACCTAAGCACGCATGGCCATGGAAACCTTGAGCTTCTGTTTCTTTCTCCCTAAATCTCGTGTGAGAAGAAGAAGAAAGTGGAAATGCCAATTTGGCTTTACTCTTAAGGGTATTTTTTTCCTTTCACTATTTTTTATCTATTTTCTTTTATTTTCTTTTAATAAAATTTATTTTTACCTCAAGTAATTAATCTGTTTACTATCACTACATGGTAATTAATATTTTACCATCCTAATTTAATTTAATCTAATTTCGTAATTAATCACCTTTCATTAATCAATTTAATTACATTAGCAATTAAATTTCCCTAAATAATTTAATTTAATACACAATAAGTCTTAATTACTTATTTATTAATTCTATTTAGCATAAATAATTAATTTTAATAACTTGGATGTTACAGAGATTACCTAAATAAATCTGAATATGAACAAAAATATACTTATTTTAACTAATTCAATTGATTAAACATGGTGTGTTGATTGTTGTTAGGGATTGAACCAAATTGTTTTTTTAAGGGAACAGATAATTCATAATAGCAATATAAGTTAAAAGTATTTTAGTTTTAAAGGGGATCATCATAACATTTCTATGTAACTTAGTTCTGTTTCTAGTTGTTGGCAATCCTCTAATATGTGTTTAATTTCTACCAAAATCAAAAACAAAAAAAAAAAGCAAACTTGCTTAAAGATGCACGTTAAATGTTATCAATTTAGAAGACTAAATCCCCAAGTTCATATTTTTTCTTCTTTTCTAGGCTTAGGAGAAGATTTAAAGATAGCAAGACTTTCAACAAAGTGTTGCTCAAGTGTTATATGTAGATTGTAGAATGTTGTATCTTTTTGTTATGTATAATTGTGTTTCTTAACTATTTTGATTAGAAAGTCTATTGTTTGTTGCCTCTCATTTATTTTAGGCACTAGAAATTATAAGGAGTATAGAAACATTATCTCTTCCTTATGTTAGTGGTCATCGTAAGAAATCGAGACTAATCATTGGAAGCCATTTTCATTTGTAATAACAACAATAAGTGTTTGTTTGGATTGAGTGTTTTGAAATTCTAAGGAATTTAAAATCCTAGGGAATTCAATTTCTAGCAATTAAATTTTCATCAATATTAAAATGATTTGCTTAGATAAAATAATTTAAATATTTTTATTCTTAAAATGACTTGTTTAGATAAAACATTTACAATTTACACATTCTTAGAAAAATTAATGACTTTTGTAAAAATCAATATTTATAATTTTTATTTAAAATTATTTTTTACTATCTTTTATTTTGAAAATTACTTTATCTTAAAATAATAATATTTTTTTATTATGTCAAAATAGTTTTTATATAAATAAGTTTCTATCAAATATTTTTCATTTAAAGTTTTTAGTAATTCAATTTTAATAAACTTGAAAACTTTACATTGTTATTTGCAAATGGATCATGATAAAATCTATATTTAACATTTGAATGGTTATGTTTAATTGGTCTCGCTTATTTAGTCAAAGGTCAAAACTCATTATTATGTTATATTATATTTCTAGCATAAAAAAACATGTCATAAAAAGTAATTTTTTTAAAAAAGCATAATAAGATATTTCATAAATAAGTGCTCATTTACACCAACCAAAAGCATATGCAATAGCACTCTTGTATGAAGTAACATATTAAATGAAGAAGTGCTCATTCACACTAAAACCATTGATGTGTGATACTTGCTACACAACTTAGAGCATATACCAAAATTAAAATATAATTACAAATAAATAACTTAAACTTGCAATTGTTGTTCATGTTAATTGAAGCACACCTAAAAACATAAATATAATTACATTTTTATGATGTGTAATATGATATGGTCATATGAAACTTAAGTTGATCTGCATATCCGGACTCCATTGTCATCATGCATTCCTACCTTAAGAACCAAATAACCTTCAACCGCAATCTCACGCCATAAGACAATACAAAGCCAAATAACAAGGTAACTCTTATACCAAATACATACATAGACTAAACCTTTCATAGTACATGAAAACAACATATTTATGTATAAAGCAATTAAGAAACACAAAACTCGAAAGCAATATTAGTGCCTTTCGTCTGGTGCTGTTATGAGCTATAACATGGACATCTTTCTTTTTTCTTTTTTGAAAAGGAAAACAAGACATGTATAATTTTGGTGTTGCTTTTTTATAACATTGGTTATTTGCAACATAATTGTGAGACTTCTCACCCCTTACTTTTCTTATAAACAGACAAACAAGACAATTTAATTAAATAAAACTTGGTTGTGCATAAAATATGCATTCACCAAACAAAGTTCCAAAACACTTTAATATCTAAGTACTATATAAATTCTCAAAATAGTTTAGGAGATGTCAAAATAAATAAGCCATCTAAAGATAGTCTTTAAGTAAAATTTTAACAAAAAAAAATTCAAGACTAAGACATTAAAGAGAATATGTATCTTTTTGTTTGACTCATAGGAAGAGCTTTTAATTTATGTTATTAAAATCAACTTGGACCGGTTGGTTGAACCTATTAGATCAAAAACTGATCACGTGACCAGTTAAAACCCATTATTAGATTGGACACGTTGACTCATTATTAACTAGAACAAATTGATTGAGTTTATCCGTTGACCCGGTCGAGCCATACTGAACTAGTTTAGTCTGTGACTAAATAAGTCATTTTCCTATTGTTGGGTCTCATGTATGTTTCCTTTAGTAAAATAAAAAAAACTTGCTACCCACAAGAGAATTAAAAAAGAAAAGAGGACAAGAAATTAGAAAAGATTATTGTGTAATTCTGTTACATCAAAGAAACTTGAAGTAGTAACATTCAATACTAGATCTGATAGTGTAGTAGAACTATAGAAGACTAAAGTGAAAAGGATAAGGGAAAAGAATGATGGTATTGGAGAACAATTAAAAAAATCTAGAGAAGGAAAGAAAGAAAGAAAAAGATGGAAGCTTGAAACAAGAAATTAAAGATGAAAAGTTGTATAATGATAAAATGGACTACATAGTACGCATAAAAAGTTGACACTTTTCAAGGTTTTATTATAAATTTTATTTAAAAGTTAATAAATTGTTATCAAATGTTGAAAGTTTGAAACTTGTGCCACTTTATTCCTACTACAATGTTACAAGCCTACCCACATGAATGATAACATTTTTTTCCAATAACTTACTTATAATCTTGCAAAAGATAACAAAGAGGGCGAATAAAACTGCTTAAAAGATTCAACCATGCCAACATAATTTCTTTTGCATTATTGATTGCACAAATATTAAAACTCAAGACCTATTAACACACCATAAAGCTATCTCAAGTTATAAATTTGTAGAGTAGTTTGCTATTATAGGTGAAGAAATGAAGTCTCTTCATAAGAACCAAACTTGGGAGAGGCAAAAGATTATTGGTTACAAATGAGTTTTCAAGAAAAGGAAGGATCACCTGAAGTCGAGATGGCTAGATATAAAACACGTTTAGTCGTTAAAGGTTTCAATCAAAGGGGAGGAATTGACTACAATGAAATATTCTCCCATGTTATGAAACATAGCTATATTTGTGTGTCACTTGCTATGGTTTCTCTATCTGATTTGGAGCTTGAGCAATTACATGTAAAAATAACATTTCTTCACAGTGAGCTTGACATTTACATGCATCAGCTACAAAGTTTCATAGTTGAAGGAAAGTAAGATCATTTTTGTTTCTTAAAGAAGGAATTATATGGTTTAAAGCAATGAATCATGATTATTCTAGAAGTGACCATGAAAGCTGTGTATACCACAGAAAACTCCAAGATTGTTCATTTATTTATTTATTACTATATGTTGATGACATGTTCATTATTTTAAAGAGTATGCTTGAGATCAAGAAGTTACAGGCTCAACTTAGTAGTGAATTTGCGATGAAAGATTTGGGTGAAACTAAGAAAAATTTAGGCATGGAAATTTATAGAGATTGGCAGGCTAGAAAATCATACTTGTCTCGGAAAAACTATGTGTTTGTTTGTTTAGATGTTCAAACGGAGTTGAGCTAAAGTGGTGTGATTTCCAATGCTATCAAACAGTTGAAACAATATAGTTAGGAATAACAAAACAAAGTTAGATGGCAGGGATTATTTATGGGGTTGGCTCAACCAGGTTTAGGTAAGTGGATAAACAAGCACTATATTAAGAAAGTATTATAGCGCTTTGGAAGGTAGAATGCAAAGCCTGTGACTACTTCCTTTGCAACCTATTTTAGAATATCAATGTTGTAACACCCCCTTATATACACAAAATATATAAGTATTCTTATTGCTTTTAAAAACTTTAGATATATATATATATATATATATATATATATATCATTCCTTATCTCGTGTATACAAAGACGTACATATACATGATTTCCTTTGAATATTGGAAATAAAAAAATGTTGTCTTTCAATATTTGTCCATAATGACAAAACAAATTTATAGAAATTATAAGTGATAAAAGATTACAGTATTATAACTGAATGATAAGGTTTATCAAAGTTTAACCTTGACCTTGTTACAATTATCCAACTTGATATTGTAATAAGGTAAACTAAAACCAAATTATACCTCTACTATGACTGTGACCAATTATTTCCTAGTCCTCGAACCATAGGGTTTTGGAATCCTACTTTTGTCATATCTCTTCACTTGATGAGACCACTTTACCCTCTTGTAATTTTATCCTTTCATCTTGGACTGCTAGCTATACATCACATAGCATATATTTTGAACACAAATTCAAACAAGGAGTGAGAAACAAAATATAATATCTTATAGATAAGACATAAGCATAAGGGATTTCACAAACTAATATAATAATATCAGTCATAATCTCATACACAATCAATTATAAATGTAGGGTTTCCACAAACATAACAATTATATTTTCATTCACACCACCCACATAGAATGTCACAAACACATGAATGTTATGTAATGTCTTTAATGCTATTATCTCATTCAGTTTATACATATGGGCTCTTAAAGTTTTAATTTGCACTGGGCCAACCAGGAGCTTACACTGTTCCATAATTCCATATGATAATAACATAAATGCCTTCATGGCATATGAACAACTCAACTGACATGTAAACACTTAGAGACTAGTCAGATTGAGAAGGTTTTTTATTGTGAAAGTACCCGACACTAGGGAGCGACCCCAGGTCCCTTGAAGCACCCTTTCGCACCCTCCCATCCCAAGGCTCATAATTAAGTCTCCTTTAATGTATCCTCGGTTTCTATAATTCGTCCCCAGGCAATATCACATCTTATTTCTCTTTAATGATTTATGATGCATGAACTACTCGTGTATTGAGTTGGTTAAGACTTTTAGAAACTCAAGTATAAACTATATCTTCGGGGCCTACAAATCACAACGTAGCCACCCTGATGAACTACACATTTCCAAACTCTTAAATAAGTTCTGCCACAAGCAGGAGAATTTTAGTACAAATTTTCTTTATCATTCACAAATGAATTGAGTTTCAAAGTCTTAACATATATTTCAAACCTTCTTTAGAGCATTTATAGGAAATTAATTTACTTTAGACACAAGTTTAAATTATTGATCTTTTTTCATCTTTAATTATAATACTTAAAAAATGTATAATATTTCTAAACACTTTTGAAATTAAAACTCTTATTTTCAAAAGTTTAAAATAAAATATTATTGAAGTATCTCATTTCCATTTGAGAATCAAATATTTTCATATCCATACATATACATATACGTATATAAATATATTATTTTTATAAAATACTTTCTCTTTTTTTATATATAAAATAACTAAAATTTAATTTAATTAAATTATTTATTTTGAAAGATAAAAGTGAGTTATAAAAATTATATAATTTTATTGAAAGTTAAGAAAAATTTCTTAACAATAATCTGAATAAACATTGAGAAATAATTTCTTTTAAATTAATACTTTAAAGAGTAATAGATAAGTATATTCTTACTGAGTTTTAGTTTTCCGTTATGCTTGCTATATGCTCAAACTTCAGTTCACAAGATCATCAATCATTAATCAATCACAATCAAATATTGTCAATCATAATTAAATACCATTACTCACAATCAAATATCGATCATAATCAAATCAAATAAAAAAAACACAATTACTATACAAAATCTACACAATTTATTTCAAGGTGTCTTAATTATTAAAGTTCATTTTAAGTCGTAGTAGTCCAGTCCTAATGTTAGTTGGTCCATACTAAGTCTAAAATAGTCCAATGGTCATATGGGTCCATAATAGTCCAATCAACGCAAAGGTATAATTCAGTCCATATCAGTCCATAATAGTTCATATAAGTCCATAACAGTCCAAATCTCAATGATACAGTATGTTAGGTTAATGAGTCATCTAAATATTTTAAACTTTATGTTAGGTTAATCAATATGATTTCATCAAAATATTTTAAACTTTTGAATAAATTCTATTTATTTATTTATTTACTTAAGATGATAATAAGTATTACTTTAAAATATAATAATTATTCATAGTTAAAAAGAGTAGGGGACTCCTCCTATTATTCTTATGTCTTTTCATATTATATTCTTATCTCACTCCTCCTTACCTTGAATTGCTACCAAAAGTGAGTTCGTTTTGCGCCTCCAAGTTCTAGAAATATTAATACCAATTTATTTCATTATAGACATAACATAAAAATAAAGATTACTATTTGAAACAGAAATTGTAATTAGTAATTATGTATAGTAATAATAAATAGTAATAGTAAATAGTAAATTTTAAATAGTTACCATGAATAGTAACACTAAATAGTAAATCGTGAATAGTAACACTAAATAGTAAATTGTGAATAGTAACAGTAAACAGTAAAATGTGAATAGTAATAGTAAATAGTAATTTGTGAATAGTAACGATAAATAGTAAATCATGAATAGTAATAGTAAATAGTAAAAAGTAAATAGTAATAGTAAATTATAAATAGTAACAATAAATAGTAATTTACTATTTAAATAGTAATTTACTACTCATAATAGTGATTTACTATTGACATAGTAATTTACTATTCAGAATAGTAACTTAAAATAATATTATATCCAGTATAATAATAGATTTCTAAAACGATATGAAAATTAACATAAAAAAATATAAAAGAGAGTTATTTTTATCTTACAATTTTGGCAGAACCTTATTCCATAAAAATTATTTCTCTCTCTTACTCCTACCACTATCTCTCTAACACTGCTATATTAATAAAATTTAATCTGAAAATATGAATTTCCTTCTCCGCTTCCTCCGTATTTATAGGCAAACTTATGCACTATGTATTCTATTATATTTATTATAAAAGTGTTGTGTAATTTTTGAAATTTTTGTTTCTGGTTACTGTGCAAGTTTAAAATTTTTATACATGCACAGTGCTTTGTATAGTAAATGTCGGCTGAATTATTAAGCCAAATAGTAACCATTTACTCGATATATTTTAAATATTCAAAATCAGTTATTTTTTAAATTTAGCGATATTATATCAGACCTCACTAATTTTATAATAAGTAATATAAAATTTAAATTTTAAAAATCTAAAATTTTCTGTTAATAAAAATTTATTGGTACGTTTCTGATTTTCTTACGATTGGTAAAAATCAAGATTTTACTCAAATCGATCATTTTTAAATAAGTCTACTTGAAATGGATTTTAGAAAATTTTCTTACTTATAAATATTTTTAATTTTAAGTACTTTATATAAATATAAAATGATTAAAAATATATTTTTATTAAAATATTTTCAAATTTTCAAAAAATTCTAGAAAATTATAAATAATATGAAGATTAAAAATTTTAAAAGAACCATAGTCTAATTCCTTCAAAATTTTATTTTAAAATTCTAATAAGAGTTAAATCATAAATATGTAAAAACATAAATATAAAAACATAAAATAAAAGTTGTGAATAATAAAGATATTCAAAATTCTTAATATAATTTTCTTAATCAATGAATACTAATTAAGTCATTCTAAAATCCCCATTCAAAATACATATATTATTATTATTATTATTATTATTATTATTATTATTATTATTATTATTTTAATAAAATAATTAAATATAAGTACCAAAATTTCATAAAAATATTAATTAGTTAATAATCAACTAACTAATAATCTCATTAAAGAGATATTAATATCTATTTTCCATTTGAGTGGAAAATGGGATGTTACAAATGTCACCATGGTCTATTAAAGAGGAGGAACAAATGTCACATATTCTTTATCCAAGTGTGGTTGGAAGCATTATGTATGTTATGGTTTTCACTTGTTTAGATAGTTCACATTTCGTTAATGTTGTTAACAGATGCATCAGGCATCGTGGAAAGACGCGTTGGCGGACCGTAGTGCATATTTTGATATCCAAGGTACTATAAATGTTAGGTTGATATATGACAAGAGTCATAACACTGGTGATGATGTTGTTGGTTATGGTGACTTTGATTATGTTAGAGTTATTAATAAAAGGAGATCTTTGACGAGTTATATTTTTATGCTTTTGGTGAGTATCATTAATTGGAAAGCTTCTTTACAATCCATTATTGCATTGTCCACTACAAAAGCATAATATATGGCTATAGCTAAAGTTGTGAAGGAAGCCATTTAACTTAGATGTTTGGTTGGCAATCCGGGTTTGGTACAAACTACCATTGTAGTTTACCATGATAGCTAAAGTGTCATACATTTAATCAAAAATTGAACATATCATGAAATAACTAAACCTATTGACACTAAGTATCATTTCATACCAAAAATTATTTCTTCAGCAACCCATTATTGTGAAAAAGATTAACACGTTAAATATGTTAGAAATTTTAATTTCTAATAATTAATATGGGCTGATATATTATTTTAGAATTTATATTAGCTATTTAATTGGGCTCAATTAAGGTGATTTGATATTGGTAAGCCCGTTAGACTATCAACATTAATGATATGGGCTTATATGAGTGGAAACCAGGATTTGACCCGTTAGGGTTTAATGGGAACCCTAACAGGTATATAATCAACCAGTGGTCATGGTCTCCAAGATGTCAAATCAAAACCTAATTTTCTCTGCCTCATCAAAGGAGAAATATCAAGTCCTATTAAGGAATCCGGTGATTTGGCTGAGGAAGACCATAGCACCAATAAACCATTCTGCTACGACCTTCAGTCAAGATCAATGGATCCAGGTAATCTTATAACACTTCTTTTATTCGATAATTTGATGTAATGACTATTGAGTTTTATTTGGAAATCCATACAGTCCATTGGGAATTTTCCAACAAGTGGTATCAGAGCCTCCTTACTATTAGATTATTGGATTTTAAGGTTGATTGATTTATATTTTTTTAACATATTACGATTATATTATTGTTTCTCGTTAATATGTTTCACACACTGCAATTATCTATATATAGATCCAACCGTTCTTAACTATATGGTGAATCCAATATAATAATATGTGTGTTTCATAGGTTTCACATCAATAAATTTCTAACAGAATTAACTTGCCCAGTAATCGAAACTTCTAATCATGAAGTTGAATTTTCTAATAAGATTTAAACAAAAGATATAGGTTTAAGCCAAAGGAATACTCTTTTCCATTGATCTACGTGCTCCGTGATACTTGGAAGTTTTTTATTTGAATAATTTATTTAATTAATTTATAATAATTCATATCAGTAAACCTTATGGTATGTGATTAGTTATAATTATTATGTAATTATGCCTATCGTGATAAGGGAAACATTTAATAATATTATATAATTTTTCCATGCCTACCATTTTTTTATATGATTATAATATAATAATATTATAATAATATTATATTGTTGCCATGCATTTAAAATTTTGATCAAGTTGTTATTTTTTTATAATTATTATTTTAATCGTGCATTTAAAGTTTTGATTAGGTTGTTATGGTGCATTTTTTTAATTAAATATATTAAATTAAAGTTAAATGCACCGTCTTTAAATTTGTTATGAATGCCGTTATGATTTTGAATTTTAATTTAAAGATGCAATTTTTTTTTGGACATGCCATTGTGAAATATATATATATATATATATATATATATATGGTAATTTTTTAATCTGGTTGTTATTTTATTTGAAAAAAAATTAGGCAGATAAAAGACCCTAATCAAATACTAATTTGTGTCCCTTAACATACTTCGAGTGGGACCCTACACCCAGGGGTCTGAATAAATCTTAAGTTTAGGGGAGGTTGTGTAACAGTGTTATTTGGGACATTCGTCTCTGTCTAACATCATGAGAGCCTCAGCTAGAGTGTGACTTCCTCATGATGCCCACACCTGGTAAACTTCCTATCGTTATGGTCAACATCATGGGTGGAGCCTGAACTCTAGTGGCCTTTTAGTAATTTAAGAACAACCACCCAATGTGAGGAAGGGCAACACTGGTAACTTTTTTAAAATTAGATTAATTGATATAATATTTATTGCCAAAGCAATCCCTGTTATAGAAAATAATTTAATTAAAATTATAATAGATGTTTGCATGAGATTATTTATGCATTTTGTACTCATCCCAAAGGAAGATGTAATCTGGCCAAATAATAACATGCCTGTGATGATAAATATGTGATAATAATAAAGTTAAAATCATGTGAGTAATAGTCGGTCCAAAGAAAGGCTATTATTTGACAGAATCAATTATCAAAATTTGATCGTTGCAGGATAAGGTTGAAAAGTGGGAATGCTCAAACTAAATGTGTCTAATGATCATGAAGCGATCCGTTCTAGAAGTTTTTCGAGGCTCTATTTGAGACTGAGAGTGCCAAAGGTTTCCTTGATGCTGTTGAAAAATATTTCACCAGTAAAGAAAAGGCTGATGCAAGCAGTTTGCTTGCCAAACTAATCTCTATGAGATACAAAGGAACAAGAAACATAAGGGAGTACATTATGGAAATGTCTAATCTTGCATCAAAACTGAAAGCACTAAAGTTAGAGCTGTCTGATGACTTGCTCGTGCACTTAGTTTTGATTTCTCTTCCTACACACTTTGGACAGTTCAAGGTGAGTTATAATACTCAAAAGGATAAATGGACCTTGAATGAGCTCATTTCTCACTGTGTGCAAGAAGAGGAAAGGCAACAAAGGGACAAAACTGAAAATGCTTATTTGGCCTCAAATTCTCAAAATAGAAAGAGAAAGAACAATATGGATGCTGTAGGAGGGACTTCTCAACAAAATAAAGTTAAAAAGAATGAGAAAATACCTAATTGCTTCTTTTGTAAGAAGTCTGGACACATGAAGAAAGAGTGTTCCAAGCACGCCTCCTGGCGTGTAAAGAAAGGTAATTTTCTCTCCTTGGTTTGTTCTGAAGTTAATTTAGCTTTTGTACCTCATGATACTTGGTGGGTAGATTTCGGTGCTACTACTCACATTAGCATATCCATGCAGGGTTGCCTTTGGAGTGGACCACCAAGTGATAACGAAAGATTTATCTATGTGGGAGATGGCAACAAAGTTACGGTGGAGGCTATTGGACTTTTAGATTACATTTAAAAACTGGATTTCATTTGGATTTATTTAAGACTTTTGTCGTACCGTCTTTTAGGCGGAATTTAATTTCTATTTCTAATTTAGACAGATTTGGTTTTTCTTGTTCATTTGGAAATAATAAATTTAGTCTCTATCAAAATTCAAATATTGTTGGTTGTGGTTGTTTGATTGATAATCTATATATGCTCGATGTTATTGCCTCTCGTAATGAAATACTGTAAATTAGTTCATGAAGAACAAAACGTAAATTAAATGAGAACCCAACCACCTTATGGCATAAGCGTTTAGGCCATATCTCTAAACAGAGAATTCAGAGGCTTGTGTCGGATGAGATTCTTGGACCCTTAGACTTGTCAAAGTTTGAGGTATGCATTGAATGCATTAAGGGCAAACAAACAAACTCTAAAAAATTAGGTGCTGAAAGGGCTAAGGACGTTTTAGAATTAATTCACATAGATATTTGTGGATCATTCCCTATGGCATCATGGAATGGATAACAATATTTTATTACGTTCATAGATGACTATTCAAAGTACGACTACCTATTTTTAATTCATGAGAAGTCTTAATCCCTAGAAGTTTTCAAAACTTTCAAAGCTGAGGTTGAATTTCAACTTGGAAAGAAAATTAAGGCTATCAAATATAACCGTGAAGGTGAATATTACGGTAGATATGATGGATCAGGTGAACAATGTCTAGGGCCTTTTGCGCTTTTCCTACGGGAATGTGGCATCGTTCCTCAGTATACTATGCCTGGGAAACCAAGCATGAATGGTGTTGTAAAATATAGAAATAGGACTCTTAAGGATATGGTGAGAAGTATGATTAGTCATTCTTCTTTGCCAGAGTCATTATAGGGAGAAACGCTTAAGACTACAGTGTACATCTTAAACAGGGTGCCAAGTAAAGTAGTTAACAAAACTCTTTATGAGCTATAGACTGGTAAAAAGCCAAGTTTAAAACATTTACACATTTGGGGTGGTCCAGATGAGGCGCATCCTTATAGATCGCATGAAAGCAAGCTGGAATCAAGGACTATTAGCTGTTATTTTGTTAGTTATCCTGAATGTTCTTGCAGCTATAAATTTTACAATCCTACTACTAAATCAATTTTTAAGATAGGGAATGCAAGATTCCTTGAGGATGTTAAGTTTGGGAAGGAAGAGAACATAAGGAATGTTGTCTTTGAGGAAGAACTGGTTTTTAAACCAAGACCAAGTTCTCGTGCCTATTACTATTCCAGTATATACTCCTGTAATAGAGGACAATAATGAAGTTATTCCTAACATTGTCCTAGCACAAGACAACAATGAGGTTCTCCCTCAAGAACCTATAGAGCAAGCTCAACAACCTCAAGAAGTGCCATTAAGGAGATCTACTAGAGAAAGAAGAAGTGCAATTCTAGATAATTATGTTGTGTTTCTTCAAGAACATGAGGATGACATTGGTTTAACAGAAAATGATCCACTCAATTTTTGTCAAGCTATACAAATTTCTAACTCTCAAAAGTGGATTGATGCTATGAAGGATGAGATAAAGTCCATGCAAGACAATAATGTTTGGGATCTTATTGAATTACCTAAAGGTGTGAAACCCGTTGGTTGTAAATGGATATTTAAAACCAAGACGGATTCAAAGGGTAATGTTAAGAGATATAAGGCCTGTTTAGTTGCTAAAGGCTTCACTAAAAAAGACGGCATCGACTACAAAGAAACCTTCTCTCTAGTGTCTTTGAAGGATTCTTTGGGGACAATCATGGCACTTGTAGCTCATTATGACCTAGAGCTCCATCAGATGGATGTTAAAACCGCGTTCCTAAATGGTGACGTAGAAGAAACAATTTACATGTTGCAACCAGAAAATTTTGTAATTGGTGACTCAAAGTCTATGGTATGCAAATTAAAGAAATCCATATATGGTCTCAAACAAGCTTCCCGTCAATGGTATCACAAATTTCATCAAACTATTACCTTATATGGTTTTGAGGCAAATGAAGTTGATGATTGTGTTTATCATAAATTTAGTGGGAGTAAATATATATTCTTGGTGTTATATGTCGATGATATACTACTTGCTAGCAACGATATAGGCTTATTGCATGAAACCAATAAATTTCTAACAAAGAATTTTGAAATGAAAGATCTTGGTGAAGCCTCTTTTGCATTAGGTATTGAAATACTAAGAGATCGTTCTCTTGGTATCTTAAGGTTATCGCAAGAGAGCTATATCGATAAAGTTGTAGATAGATTCGGCAAGAAAGATTGTAAACCAGGAGATATAGCTAAGGGAGATAAATTTAGCCTCAAACAATGTCTTAAAAATTATCTTGAAATAAATGAGATGCAAAAGATTCCCTATGCTTCAGCTGTGGGAAGTCTTATGTACGCTCAAGTTTGTACTCGTCCCGATATTGCATTTGTAGTGGGAGTTTTGGGCAGATACTTAAGTAATCCCGAGATCTGGAGTGGTAACCAGAAATGGACAAGTCATGACCAGAGTCCGGAGCTACCGACGGACTACGGATTCTTCCCTCGACCTCGGTTCATAACTGACAATCCGACAAGTTGGTCAGAGGAGGTATGGTAACCTGACCCTACAGCTACAGTATCAATAGTAATTTAGGAAGATAGTCAAATCACTTTCAAACTAAGGTAAACACTATAAATACAATTTATTAATTACTGAAGAAGGATCTGATCTAATTCTTGTAAGTTACCTCCGTAATTTTACATTGCCTTAGTTACCGTACTGACTTAAGCATCGGAGAATATTCTGCAGGTACCCCTCCGGTGTGGTCTCTAACTTCCAGTACGGTCTAGAAATCAATTCCATTCAAACTTGAAGAACCTTGGATTCCCACTAAACTGAGGTGTAAAATAGCGTACTACACCAAGGTGGTGTAAAACTGAGTGATAGAGAGTTAACAACGGTTGTGATGCTAAGATTCAGACCTCGGTTAAGATAATCAACTCTTAACCCTGAATTCTAGAACAGATCATTGGCACGCCCAGTAGGACCACATAAATTTGTGAGTCCCGCATCGAATTGAATAAGTAGCATGGAGCGCCCTAGAGGAGATGAAACCCCGAAGGACATGTTCAGAATGTGACAAGAATCTTGAATTTCAATGAAGGAATAGTGGAAACCCCTGGGACGGAGTTGAGAGCTCAAGTTGTAGTATGAGCAGATCCCAGGGACAAAATCATAAGGCAACTGTGCCAGGAGATACAAATACTGCGAAGGGAAAACAGAAGTGGAGATCAGAGGCAGCCAGAAAACCCTTACCATCAAGAGAGATCCTTGACGTACGTGTACGATGAGCAAGAATCCACACATAGGATGGAAGAAATGAGAAGCCAAAGGAGGGTGATGAACCACGTTAGGGGAGGAGAATACTGGTTCAAAATTCCATTCACTAGAAGACTGATGAGTACCCCAATCCCCAGACATCTCCAAACCCCTCAACCATTGTCAATTGGGAAATACACTGGCGAGTCAGACCCCTTAAGTCATCTAGATGCCTATGTAAACTAATCTCTGTTCCTGGGTGTTGAGGAGGATGTTATTTATAGAATGTTCCCAAGAACGCTGTCTACCGAGGCTCTGGGGTGGTTTAAGAGCTTGCCCGATGGGTTAATAGATTCATGGGACAACATGGCTCATGTTTTCCTTCAACATTTTGTGGCGTCTAGAGATGTGCTAAAGACATCACACACACTGGCGTAGAGTAGAAAAGGAGTGGAAGAGAGTCTGAAGGATTTTTTGAAGAGATTTTATAAAGAATCAGCATTGGTTCCGGGGTTGACGAAAGAAACAAATGCACATTGCAATAGAAGCATTGCAACCACGGTCACCTTTTGCATTATCCTTGGTAAAGGGACCACCCCGAATGTTGGAGGAGTTCAGAAGTAAGGCGGTAAATATGTGGGAAGAGAAATGCACTTGGTAGCTACCAAGCAGAGAAGTGCAGAGACCGAGGTAAGAAAAGTGGATAAAAAGGAAGGCCGGGTGGAAAGAAGAGGAGCTGGTAGGGATGTGTTCCCTAAACCACGAGAAGGAATGAGTGTGAATGTAATGCAGTATACCCCATTAGCTGTTTGACCTAGCCAAATACTATAGGAGGTTGGATTGAGAGGAATGATGGTGTAAGGGGTGAGAAAACCCATTCTAATGAAGAGAGCTGGAAATCCAATAAGTATTGTGAATTTTAAGAGCAAGCAGGGGCATAATACTGATAAGTGTCATAAGCTGAAGGAAGCTATTGAAATGTTGATAAAAGAAGGGAAATTAAAGCAGTATTTGTTCAAGCAAAAAGCGAATACGGAGCCAGAAAGAGTAGCACCCCGAAGAAGAGAGGGTGATCCGGTTGAAGAAGAAGCCCGAAGTTTGAAAAAGCCTGCGATAGACAAAGGAAAAGTTGTAGTATATAACATTGATGATGACAACGTGTCTTAGATGAAACCACCACCTAGTTCGGGTAGAAAAGACGTCATAGACATGATTATTGGAGGATTTGCTGGAGGAGGAGTGTCGAACACAGCGAGGAAAAACCACTTGAGGATGATAATGTCGGTACAGATAAAAGCAGACAATAGGCCTTTCAGGGACGGTGTTAAAACTCCGACCATTACTTTTACCGATGATGACTACAGCCCGACAATGCCAAGAGGTGATGACGCGGTGGTAATAAAAGCTGTGGTGGCAAATAAAACGATCAGGGGGATGTTGGTGGATCAAGGTAGCTCATGCGATGTTATTTTTTATGAATATTTTAAGAAAATGAGCCTTTTAGATTCAGATCTGCAGCCATACACTTAGGAACTGACTGTATTCAATGGCGCCAAGCAATCTACTAAAGGGTATTTGGAAACCAGATTAACATTTGAAGGAGAGCCGGGGTTGAAAACTGTACGCAGTAGAGTCCTAGTTATTGATGTCAAGTCCCCATTCAATAGGATTATTGGATGCCCTTCTCTAAATGCTCTGGAATATCAACCCTGCATCTGTTAATAAAGTTTATAGACAAGGATAACCAAGTATCCTCTGTCCGGGGTGATCAGAAACTGGTGAGGTATTGCTATAACCTCAGAGTGCTAATGACCAAGGCGGAAGAGTCAATGAAAAGAAAAAGATTGAATGACGGAGGACCAATTTTAGAGTTGGTGAACCTGATAGACTTAAACCTGAGAGAGGAATTGAGGCTAGACCCAGAAAATCCTTAGAGGCCAACACCGGAGGGAGGAGTGAAGAAAGTAACATTAGAAGATGACCCTGCCAGAGGGACGAAGATTAATGATTCTTTAGATGAAGGAATGGAGGAATGATTGATCAAGCTGTTAAGGGAATTTAAACACCTGTTTGCATGGACAGTAGCCGATATGCCAGGAATCGACCCGAACTTCTGCTGCCATAAGTTGGCAGTTTACCTAAAGTCCAGAGCGGTGGCACAAAAAAAGAGAAGATTGGGTCTTGAAAAGCAATAGGCGGCGTGTGAGCAGACTGAAGAATCACTGAAGGCCGGATTCATAAGGGAAGTGCAATATTCTTCCTGGGTCTCAAATGTAGTGATGGTAAAGAAGGCCAATGGTAAATGGCAGATGTGTACGGATTTTACAAATCTGAACAAATGTTGCCCTAAATATCCGTATCCCTTGCCAAGCATTGATCAAATGGTTGATGATTTGTCGGGGTACCAATTCCTATCTTTTTTGGATGCGTCTCCGGTTATAATCAAATTCTGATGTGGAAGGAGAATAAGGATAAGACAGTGTTTGTGAATGACAAAGGAGTTTTTTGTTATACCGTGATGCCATTTAGGTTAAAGAACGTAGGGGTAACATACCAGAGGATGATGAACAAGGTGTTTGACGGAATGAGGTCAAAAGTGGTCAAGGTTTATGTAGACGATATAATAACCAAGACACCGGTTAGAGGGGATCACGTTGAGGACTTAAGAAAAGTGTTTCAAAGACTACAGCTCTACAACATGAGGTTGAATCCCCTTAAATGCACATTTGCAGTACCAGCTGGAAGGTTCTTAGGTTTTATGTTAACTTAGAGAGGCATAGAAGCTAATCCAGACAAGTGTAAGGCAGTGAGAGAGCTTCAGAGTCTGACCAATATAAGAGAGGTACGGTCGTTAAGTGGAAAAGTGGCAGCATTATCCCAGTTCATGCCAAAAATGGCACACCGGTCACTGCCTCTCTACAAGGCGTTGAAGAGGAACAAGGAGTTTCAATGGGGAGAAGAGCAGGAAAAAGCGTTTCAAAAGCTGAAGGAGGTTCTAGCAAACCTGTTGGTGTTAACAAAGCCTGACCCCAGAGAAAAACTATTCATTTACTTATCCGTGTCCGATGAAGTGATTGGAGCCGCACTTGTAAAGGAAATAGTTGAGGGTCAGAGGCCGGTATATTTTGTAGGAAAAGTGCTGCAAGGATCAGAGGGACGATATCAGAAGTTGGAGAAAGCAGCTTTAGCATTGGTTAGGACATCTCGACGTTTGAGACAATATTTTCATGCACATCCAATCACAGTCTGGACAGATCTCCCTTTGAGAGCAATACTTTATAAACCTGACCTGGCAGAAAGAATGATGAAGTGGGTGATAGAACTATCAGAGTTTGACATTTCCTGTGAACCACGACCAACTATAAAAGCCCAAGTCTTGGCGGATTTTGTGACGGAGTTAACTGGAGAAGCCCCAACATTACCACGGGAGCATTGGAAGATTTTCGTTGACGGATTGTCAAATGGAAAAGGATGTGGGGCCGGAGTAGTAATCGAAAGTGAAGACAGGGTGAGCATGGAGATATCCCTCAGGTTTGACTTTAAAACGTCGAATAATCAAGCTGAATATGAGGCGTGCTTGGCCAGACTCAGAGCATCCTTGGATGTGAGGGGCACGCATGGCAGTTCTCTGCAGCAATCCACAACTAGTGATTTCACAGATTAACGGGATTTATCAAGCAAAGGAGCCACTATTATAGCAATACCTGGCGAAGGTCAAGGAGTTAGGAGAAAATTTTATGACACTGGAATTCAAACATGTCCCAAGGGAAGAAAATGTAAGGGCCAACGTCCTATCCCGACTAGCCAGCATAAAAAAGGTGGGGTGTACAACTACGATAATACAAAGTACGCTAGCTGATCCAAGCATCTCGAACCCACTTAAGGTATATGTTGTCCAGTTTAAAGCGCACCCAGAAGACTCTTGGGTTATTCCAATTATCCAGTATATCGTGAGTAGATAACTACCGAAATGTCCAATCAAGAGGAAGAAATTGAAAAAGGAGTTACCGAACTTCGTACTGATAGATGGGAATTTATACAGAAGAGGAATGACCGAGCCTTATTTAAGGTACATAAATGAGGCCAGGGTGGATGAAGTACTCTTCGAGGTACTTGAAGGGACATTTGGCAACCACTACGGAGGTAGAAGTTTAACTAGGAATATGTTAAGGGCAGGCTATTGATGGCCCACTTTAGCCAAGGACGTAGTAGAATATGTTAAGAAATGCGATGCGTGTCAAAAGAACAACAACAAACATCATGTCCCAGCTGAAGAACTGTTCACATCCGCAGTCCCCTGGCTTTTCTATCAATGGGGCATGGACATTTTGGGACCGTTCCCCAAAGCTCCAGGCGGAGTCAAGTACTTAATTGTCAGAGTTTATTACTTTATGAAGTGGATCAAGACAGAGTCAGTAGTGCATATCACCGCAGCATGGACATAGAGGTTCTTTTATGAGAACATCATTACAAGGTTCGGAATACCAAGAAGGGTGATAACGGACAATGGGACACAATTCACAGATTCTAAGTTCAAAAGCCTACTCGAGGGACTGTAGATTAAACAAGTATTCTCATCAGTTGAACATCCCCAAACCAATGGACAGGCCAAAGTCACAAATAGAGAAATCTTGAGAGGGCTGAAGAAATGCCTGGGTGAAGCTAAGGGAGAATGGGCCACTCAGCTGTGTCATGTCTTATGGACACATCGGACGACTCCACATTCGTCTATTGGTGAGACCCCATTCCAGTTGGTGTACGGGGTAGATGCGGTAATACCGATGGAAATAAACTTGATGTCTCCAAGGATTAAGCAATTTGACGTAACGGATAATGACTGAAGGCTGAGGAACGAGCTGGATTTATTAACCGAAGTCAGAAAAGCAGCCTTCGTCTGGGATCAGGCGATCAAAGCCAAAGATGTATTTCGATACAATGTAAAAGTCCAACAAAGAAGATTTAATATGGGTAATCTCATTCTAAGAAAGGCATTATTTGGGAATTGATTTGCGTACCAAGGAAAATTGGCGCCGATGTGGGAAGGGCCATACCGAGTGAATAAAGTCACACCAGGCGGAGCTTATTTGTTAGAAACCCTAGAAGGCGAGGTGTTCAAAAATAAGTGGAATATAAAGAACCTGCGTATAGATTACAGCTAACTGGCGCTATAAGTCATGCACTCTTTTTCCCTACCTAAGGTTCTTCCCACGGGGTTTACTTGGGAGGTTTTTAATGAGGTATGCGGCTGGGATGCTATTTGATCAATAAAGACAATTTTATGTTTAAATGATAATGTCGTCCGGTAGCTTTCTTTTGTTATTTAAAACCCCAGAGTGGTCTAAGGACCCCAGAGCGGTTGAGTATATTAAAACCCCGAAGTGGTCTAAGGATCCTAGAGCGGTTAAGTATATTAAAACCCTGGAGTGGTTTAAGGACCCCAGAGCGGTTGAACTTATTAAAACCCCGGAGTGGTCTAAGGACCCTAGAGCGGTTGAGTATATTAAAACCCCAGAATAGTCTAAGGACCCCAGAGCGGTTGAGTTATTAAAACCCCGAAGTGGTCTATGGACCCCAGAGCGGTTAAAATTATTAAACCCTGGAGTGGTCTAAGGACCCCAGAGTGGCTACGGTTTTAAATTACGAAATAATCTAAGGATTCCAGAGTAATTCAAGTACGAAGTAATAATATTTATGCGAACTTCAAATTATGAAAACCAAAAATCAAAAAAAAAGAGACGATGTGGCCAAGACAATCAAAATTAAAAAACGACAGAGCTTATCCCGCCTACAAAGAAAAATATTGATATTAATTACAAAAGGGGAGGCATTATAGTCAAAATCAAAATGGGCGGAGCTCATCCCGCCTACAGAGCAAAAGAAAATCAGGGGTTGGTCGAACCCTCATCTTCACCTTTGGATCCAGCACCGACATTATCCGCGTTAGAGTCTCCAAGATCGTCATCCTCCCCCACAGCTAAAGGACGAAGTTTGAAGGGCTTGTTAGAAGGAGAAAAGGATTGGCCACCCATCTCGGTCACCAATTCCCCATTCCGGAATCGGTTGAAAAAACTAATTCCGTTCAGGCTCAAAGGTGTATCCCGGTTCCGGTGAATGACCTGTCGGATCGCGTGACTGAAGGAATCCATAGCGGTATGAGCAAACTGCAACATGTCTTCTTTATACTTGTCTTGCTCATTTGTAATCGACATGGACAACTCCCCGTTCTTCTTGTAAAGATTGGTCACTTGACCTTCTAGTTGGGTCACCTTCCCTAACAGCCCATCCTTCTCTTTCTTCCAGTTCTCCTCGGATTGCTGAAAAGCCTGGTTAAACTCATTAAGGGATTTAATCCTTTGATAAGCCCGGCTGCAATCCTCAGAGAGATGGGAATTCTTGTCCTTTAAACGGTCCACCTCCAGATTAGGACCATCAGTTGTGGCGGAGTAGATGACAGAGAAAGTCTTGATATTATACCACATCATCGTCTCCAAGGCGAATGAGATATCGTCCTTCTCCAACCCCGGCTTGAGACGGTAAGGGAGCTTGAAGTCTGAGTTTGGGGGAAGGGTCCTTGTAAGCAGCTCCTCTAGAGCTTCCATACCAGAGTGAGGAGGGGAAGAAAACTTACTCTTGACTGGAGTCTCAGTGGCTACCCCTTTACCATTGTCTGTTGCATGGGGGTGGGGTTTGATTTTTGTTTTTTTGAGGCACCGGCAGCTTGCCCCTTATCCTTCTGCTTGCTAGGGGCGTCCTCCAATCTAATAACCCCACCAGAGGTAGGAAGTCCAGAGGCTTTCTGTATCTTTGGGGTGACGTTATTTTTAGCGGTGGTATCAACCACCGAACCCTCCATTAGCTTACGGAGTATCTCCAAAGCGGCGGCACTCATGTTTCCTGAAAAAGTGTAAAAATATATAAAAACAGGTAAGGAAATGGGTATCTACCCAGGTGAACAAGGTAATCATCCCGTGTCTCAGTTGTTCCAAGAAGAGAGTGACACTTAATGGGGGAACCCTGGGATATGTTGTGAAAGGCGTCGACCACCATCTTCGTGGACTTAGAGACGAAGGATTGGTCAATAACATAAGGAAAACTCTCCAGCAGGAAATGCTTATGAGTCCAACTGGTATGGATCCTGAACCGACCTTCCTCATCCTTCAAGAAAGGCTGTCCTGTACCTTTAACAAAGAGTTTTAGGTAGGAGTTTTTGAAGGAGCCTCTGGCAATCTTGCAGGATTCCGTGAAGGCTTTGAAATTAACGATGTCACTTTGACATCGTAAATTGACGAATCTCATCCCGGTTCTACTCTAGCGCATCACGCGGGCATACCGAAAGAAAATTGCAATGGTTGGGGTGAAGCCCAGGTGCTTACCCAGGACCTCGAGATAGAGGATGAGGGCACATCCGTTGGGATGAAGCTGGCTGGGGGCAATGTCTAGAAACTGCAGTACCCCCATTTCAAATTTATTCAAGGAGAATCGAACTCCCACCTTGCTTATAGTGTAGTTATGGAAATAAAGAAAGCGGTCCTTCGGAATATGGTAAATCTGTTATGTGACTGTAGGGGTGAAGAGGGTGAAGGAATTGGCGTATTTCTTGGCACGCCAGTGATACTCGATCTCTAGTTCCACCCTATCTGAAGGCTGAGCAAGGCGACTGTAAATGGAGATTACGTCTTGAGAAACCCAGAAATAGGGATCTTCAGCTTTCCGGGCTAGCCAATTCACCTTGTCAGTAATTATTAAAAGTATCGTGGGGGTCATTCCTCAAAGTTGCTGAGCCAACGGCGTTCATGGTTACCACGTGCGCTAAAAAAAGGATACGCAAATAAAAGTCAGTATCATCAGCGTAGTAATGTACTATGTTGGAATTCTTACTCCGGTCCGAAGACAGAAGAGGAATGGGAGAATGAGGAACCCAAACTTCAGAAATAGAAGACTCTGCCCGAGAAGTTGTGCCCAAGTCCCTGACAAGGAACCCTAGGAGGCCAGGAAATTAAAGAATTGGATATAACTTCACAAGAGGAATCTTGTTCCTGGCCGTGGTTAGAAGAAAATGAAGACATGGTAAAAGAGAGAAGGGGGATTTCAGAGGCTACCTGTGGGGATGATACAAACAATCCTTCGAGTGCGAGCCAGGACGAAGTAAAAGCAAATAATAGAGGGCGGTCGAAGTAGAGTTTTGGTAAAGAAGTTAAATAAAAGAGTAGAGGTACTTGCTTTTATAGGCAGAAAAAGAGCATGGGCTAAAGTTCAACCATCACGGCCCATGGACGAAGTGGAAGATGAAACGTCGTGGCCCAAATGGGAGCGTCATTTTGCCTAGGCTGACGTCACCTCATAGCGCATGGGATGTACGACCAACCATGAAGTGACACGTTAGTGATTCGCGTGAAGTGGAAACTTTTATAGGTGAGGTGCATTAAATGCTTCACCTATCAAAAAGTACATTTGACACTGGTCATATCAAACACATCAGTACCTGCACCTCGATAATTTCTAAGTTGGACACTGGATAGTTCACCTTTCGTAGCAATACTACAAAAAATAAACTAAGGGGCAAATAATCCTGAGTGGTAACCAGAAACGAACAAGTCATGACCGGAGTCCGAAGCTATTGGCGGACTACGGATTCTTCCCTCGACCTCGGTTCATAACTGACAATCTGACAAGTCAATCAGAGAAGGTATGAGCAACCTGACCCTACAGCTACAGTATCAATAGTAAGTCAGGAAGATAGTCAAATCACTTCCAAACTAAGTAAAACACTATAAATACAATTCATTAATTACTGAAGAAAGATCTGATCTAATTCTCGTAAGTTACCTCTGTAATTTTACCATCCATTTTAACCTTGGCCACATTACAACCTTGGAAAGCCCTGTTGATCTATACATGCATTTGTGTTGATTGTGGAATTGAGAAACTTGCCAAATTTTTGGACTGTCTATTTTTCAGGAAATGTTTGAGAGTATACACAAACCCAAAACACTTGAGAGTTGAGAGTATGTCTTGTGAGGTTCTGTCACTTATGATTTTCCTTTCAGTTTGATTTAATTCTCACATGTCTAATTGTTTGGATGATTTTTATGCATATCTTGATGCTCTGTATCTTACATACTGAAAACTCTTGTTTCTCTGTATATTCCTAAGATTTCATGAAAAGTATGCCAGTTCTGTGTGTTTAATATATTTAAATTTTTGATGTTTTCAATAAAGTGTGAAACTTATTTTTATTCTGATTTTGCCCAGGAGTGCAAAAGAGTAAGTGTGGGGGTATTTGATGACTAATATTTTTACCTTTAGTTATTTACTCTGTTTGTCTGTTTTATTTACTGTTAAATCCTAATAAATGTGTTTTAGCATAAATTGTCAGTAATCTCCATTTGTAATTTTTATTTCACTATTTGTTAGTAATCACCGTTTTCTTATTTTTACTGTTACTATTGAGTGTTGAATTTTGTGATTTATGTTTTCTTTTACTTTTACTGTTTACTAGTGATTGTTGTTTCCAATTTCTACTGTTTTTGTTTAGTTTGTGTTAATTAGTATGTTTGAAATAAATTAAGCTTTCATCCTAAAATAAAATCTATTGAATTAACTAAGTTTAATTTGATTTTTTATTTTACAGGCTATCAAATTATTGGAAGCTTCATGATTATTTTGCAAATAAATTACCCTCCTCCAAGTACAAATTCACATTAATTACTTTTTCTTGACAAGTATATTAATGTGAAATTGTTTTAGCTTTATCAATGCTTAAAAAAAAAATGAACAAAATAAACTCCATTCAGCCATGGGTCCACATGAAAGCTGCTGCAAAACAGCAATAAAATAGACAAAAACAGCAGAGAATTTCGTACAGCAATAGCAAGGAATTTTGACAGCAACAGCAGTAAAAATAGAACAGCAAAACAACAAAAATGCAAACAGAATTCTGGACAGCATCAAGAAGGATATGTTCCAATTATTTAAAGCAAACAAATGCATTTTGACAAGCCTTTCATGTCACTAATAAAGCAAGGGTCCCATTTGACAAAACTCTTGACTTTGCCAAGCTTCCCAACGTGAAATACAAAGCTGAATGTGGAATTGGCAAAGCTTTGTCCACTTTGTTTCATGAATAAAATAATGCAATCTTTTCCTACTTGCTACATGAAATACAAAGCTGAATGTGTCCTAGTGCAGCCCATAATTCCAACGTCAAAGCTAAATGGTTCAAAGGCAAAGTGGTGAATTTTTAAATAGCAAAATTGGACCCACAAGCTAAAGAATTAATCAAGCTACCACTCCATTATTCCAACGTAAATGCTGCTGGAATTTGGACAAAACAACAAAGGAAATGGGACAGCATTGTGGAGCATTTAACGTGAACAAACAACAATGGAATGGATGTTTTTTTTACGTGAAATGCTGGCTGTTGTAGAGCAAATTTGGACAGCATTAAAACGTGAACAAGGCTGGATGATGGGCAACATTATTCTGACAACAAACAGCAAGCTTTCCAACGTGAATTGCCTCTTAAAATTGCAGAATATTATTGCAATAGAGTGACACTATTTTGGAAAAAGAAGGAAACATAGCAAGTGCAATAAATCCATGGCAATACATAGCAAAATGGTATGTTCCCTTAAGTGCAAAAATGGCAACGTGAAGGCATATAGCAAGGTGATGGGCTGCACTAAAATTTTCTAAAAATTCAGCCAAGAAAGCTCTATAAATTAGAGCTAAGAACTGAGAAAAAAAAAAGGTGTTCAGAGAGCAGAGTCAGAGGAATTTCTGGAGCAGAGGCAGTAGCAGTGGACAGTAGGAGAAACAGAGGAAAAATTCGGGAGAACTTCATTCCGGGTTCGGTTTTTATTTTGTTTTAATTATGGAGGGCTAAAACCCTTAGATTGATTTTCTTGGAGGTTAATGTAATATTATTTTTGAGGTTTTGATTTTTAATATATTTCCTTGTTGTTAAACTCTTCATAATTTTAGCTCAATTATTTAATGTCTATTCGGTTTAATTAAGTTGTATGCTTAATCAATTTAATTAAACAATTAGGATTAAATAATAAAAATATATATTAAGATAGATTAAGAAATATACATGCTTAATGAATGTTTCAAAATCAATCTTAATAGTTGTGGTTTGCTTAATTCCATAACGTTGAAGCTAGTTTATGTATGTAGGCGATGTTCTATGTATGTTCAATAATTCCTAGAATTTAAAATCTTGACTCCTTTTGCTTAATTAGGATGCTTGATTAAAATCTTCATTTTATGAAAGTAAAGGAATTACGAATTAAAAGACGCTTAGTTGATTAATTCAAATTGAACTAAGGGATTGACAGTAAGGAAGTGTATAGAAACCTTTTCAAATCCAAGGATAAAATAAATTACAATACTCCAAGAAAATCAATCGTTCGTTATTTACTTGTTCTACACTTATTTTGTATTTTATATTCTGTTTTAAATTTCTGTAACACTTAAACAAACCCCCCCATTGTATGCTTGTTGAACTTTTATCTGTAAAAATAAATTTTAGTTGTTAAATTTTGGTTTGTTAAAAATTAGTTTAAGGCTTGATTTTCCTAAATTTTAGTGTTGATCCGTGAGAGAACGACCTAGGTTGACACCCTAGTACTACATTAATTAGTTTTAATGTACTAATTTGACGGGGCCACGACAGCCGGCGTCAAATTTTGGCGCCGCAGCCGGGGATCAACGATCTTTAGGAAAATTGTTGTTTTAAATTAATTTCTTTTAATAATTTTTTCTAAAAAAAATAAATAAATAAATAAAAAATATTTTTGTTTGTATGTTTGTTTAATTTTAATTCTTTTGCATGATTTAGGATTTTTATGATATATTGCTCATTATCATGAAATATCTTGTTGTATGCTATGTATGACTAGAAGGACTTTTGAGCATTTATATTCATTTGATCCTGAAATTGATAGAACTTTTCATAGATTAATTAGAGAAGCTAGATTTAATAATAATTTTGTTGATATTGATAGTGATAGTATTTCATCTGAATCTGTTGAGAATAATTCTGAAAATTTTTCTGATATGGCTGGACCTCGTGAGAGAACTCTTAGAGAACTAGCCGCACCTGAATTCACATATGAAAGTTTGTGTATTCAATATCCTGATGAGGATGTCCCTTTTATTCTTAAGACCGGACTTATACACTTGTTGCCTAAGTTTCATGGTCTTGCAGGTGAAGATCCGCATAAACACCTCAAAGAATTCCACATCGTGTGTTCCACAATGAAACCCCAAAACGTTCAAGAAGACCATGTCTATCTTAAAGCGTTTCCTCATTCTTTAGAGGGTGTTGCTAAGGATTGGCTCTATTACCTTGCTCCAAGATCAATCACAAGTTGGAATGACTTAAAGAAAATGTTCTTGGAAAAATTCTTTCCTGCCTCTAGAACAACTGCAATCCGGAAGGATATATCTGGCATTAGGCAACTCTCCGGAGAAAGTCTTTATGAGTATTGGGAGAGATTTAAGAAACTCTGTGCAAGTTGCCCTCACCACCAAATTTCTGAATAACTTCTTCTTCAGTACTTCTATGAAGGTCTGCACCACGTTGATCGTAACATGATTGATGCGGCAAGTGGAGGAGCTTTAGGAGACATGACTGCTGCTAAAGCAAGAAATTTGATTGAGAAGATGGCATCCAACTCTCAACAATTTGGTATGAGAAATGATTCTTTCAAACCCATGTTTGATTCCAATTCTAGTTCATCTGGAATTAAATTGGAGAGTAAACTCGATGCTCTCACCACTCTGGTCACACAATTAGCAGTAAATCAAAAATCCATGACTGCTAAAGTATGTGGCATCTGTACTTCACAAGAGCACCCCACTGATTGTTGTCCTTCTCTACAAGAAAAGGATAATAATAATCCCCAAGCCTATGCAGCCAATATCTACCATGATAGACCTCCACCACAACAGCAACAAAACCATGACCTTTCCACCAATAGATATAACCCAGGTTGGAGGAACCATCCAAACTTGAGATGGGGTAACCAACAACAAAATCCCCAACCCCCGTTTCAAAACAATACACCAACCTTTCAAAGACCTACACCTCAACCATCAACAAGTGGACCTTCTTTGGAGGATCTGGTGAAACAAATGGCTGCACAGAACTTGGAGTATCAACAGAGGAATGATGCTACCATCCAGAGCTTGAGCAATCAAATTGGGCAATTGGCTTCATCATTGAGCCAGTTACAGTCTCAGAACTCTGATAAGTTACCATCTCAACCAGCTGCTAATCCAAGAAATGTGAGCGCAATTCAGTTAAGATCAGGTAAGAACCTTGAAGTACCCATACCCAAGGAACCTGAGAAACAAACAGATGTGCCCACAACAGTTGAGAATGATGTACCCTCTTCAAGAAAATCTGAGATGCAATCACCTCAAATCCCACCTCATATCCCTCTTCCTTTCCCACCAAAAGCAATTCCAAGCAAGAAGATGGAAGAAGTTGATAAAGAAATCTTGGATACTTTTCGGAAAGTAGAAGTGAATATACCTCTTCTTGATGCAATCAAGCAAATTCCCAAGTATGCCAAATTTCTGAAGGAGTTGTGTACTCACAAGAGGAGACTAAAAGGGAATGAAAGAATAAGCATGGGAAGAAATGTATCTGCATTGCTTGGTAAGGAAGTTCCAAATATTCCTGAGAAATGCAAGGATCCAGGTACGTTTTCTATACCCTGTATCATAGGCAATAACAAATTTGAAAATTGCATGTTAGATTTAGGAGCTTCAATAAATGTTATGCCTATGTCTGTTTTTAAATCTCTGTCTCTTGGAAATTTACAACCTACTGGTGTAGTGATTCAACTAGCCAATAGAAGTACTGCTTACCCTGCTGGAGTCATAGAGGATGTTTTGGTTCAGGTAGAACAACTTGTTTTCCCTGCTGACTTTTTCGTACTTGATATGGAAGAAGGTATGTCTCATATTCCTGTTCCTATCATTTTGGGAAGACCATTTTTGAAAACAGCCCGAACCAAAATAGATGTTCATTCTGGAACTCTCTCTATGGAATTTGGTGACACTAGAGTTCAATTCAATATTCTTGATGCCATGAAATACCCAGCAGAAAATCATTCTATTTTCCAAATTGACATTATTGATGAACTAGTTTTTGAACATTTTTCTAATGTTGATTTGGAATGCATAGATGATTCAAACAAATGTTTTGCATGCAATGATTCTGGAAGTTGTGATATTTGTGCTGAAATTGATAAATACATAATTTCTGATTTAGAGTCTTCAGATATACCTGTTAACCATAAGGAGCTGAATGCAGGATTTCAAGAAAATTCTAACAAAATTTTTGAGGTGCAAGCAGCAGAATCAAAATCTACCTTGTTAGTTCCATCTGTTTTGCAGGCACCTAGATTAGAATTGAAACCCCTACCTGAGAACCTCAAGTATGTATACTTAGGGGATGATGAACAGCTCCCGGTGATAATTTCCACTTCTCTTGATGAAAATCAAGAAGAAAAATTGTTGCAGGTATTGAAAAGACACAAGAAGGCTATAGGCTGGACATTGGCAGATATTCCTGGAATTAGCCCATCCATGTGCATGCATAGAATATTTCTGGAGGAAAATACTAAAGCAGTAAGACAGCCCCAGAGGAGACTCAACCCTGTAATCCTTGATGTTGTTAAGAAGGAAATTACCAAGCTTTTACAAGCAGGAATTATTTATCCTATCTCTGACAGTGAATGGGTGAGTCCAATTCAAGTGGTTCCTAAGAAAACAGGGATCACTGTTGTAAAGAATGAGAAGAATGAGTTGATCCCAACTAGAGTGCAGAATAGTTGGAGAGTCTGTATTGATTACAGAAGACTTAACCAAGCAACCAAGAAGGACCATTTTCCTTTACCCTTCATTGACCAAATGCTTGAGCGTCTCGCAGGTAAGTCTCACTACTGTTTTCTTGATGGATTCTCTGGATATTTTCAGATTCATATTGCACCTGAGGATCAAGAAAAGACCACATTCACCTGTCCCTTTGGCACATTTGCTTATAGGAGAATGCCATTTGGTCTATGCAATGCTCCTGGAACTTTCCAAAGATGCATGATAAGTATTTTTCATGATTTCATTGAAAATTGCATAGAGGTGTTTATGGATGATTTTACTGTCTATGGATCTTCATTTAATGCATGCCTTGATAGTCTTGATAAAGTTCTAAACAGATGTATTGAAACTAACCTTGTCTTGAACTATGAAAAATATCATTTTATGGTAAAACAAGGAATAGTTTTAGGGCATGTAATCTCTGAGAAAGGAATTAAGGTAGACCCTGCCAAGGTAGAAGTTATATCACATTTGCCTTACCCCTCTTGTGTTCGAGAGGTTCGTTCTTTTCTTGGTCATGCAGGTTTCTACAGAAGATTCATAAAGGATTTCAGCAAGAAGGCTAGGCCACTATCCAGTTTGCTTCAAAAGGATGTGGCATTTGAATTCGATGAAAAGTGTAAGGAGGCTTTTAATTGCCTCAAGCAAGCATTGACCACTACCCCAATAATCCAAGCACCTGATTGGACAGCCCCATTTGAATTGATGTGTGATGCCTCTAATTATGCATTGGGAGCTGTCCTTGGTCAAAAGATTGACAAGCAACCTAGAGTCATCTACTATACATCTAAAACTTTAGATGCTGCCCAGGTAAATTACACCACCACTGAAAAAGAGCTCTTGGCCATTGTTTTTGCATTAGATAAGTTCAGATCTTACCTACTCGGTTCCCGAGTAGTTGTCTTTACTGACCATGCAGCTCTGAAGTACTTGTTGAAGAAAGGTGAATCCAAGCCAAGATTAATTCGTTGGATGCTCTTGCTCCAAGAGTTTGACTTGGAAATTCATGATAGAAGTGGAACACAAAACCTCGTGGCAGACCATTTAAGCAGAATTGAGAATGCTCCTGATTCGGCACCTATTCGGGACCATTTTCCCGATGAACACCTCATGAGTATTTCTAACTCTTTTGATACACCTTGGTTTGCTAACATTGTAAATTATCTTGTTGCTTCTGTTTTTCCACCATATGCATCCAAAAACCAAATTTCAAAATTAAAAAGTGATGCAAAATATTATATATGGGATGACCCGTATTTGTGGAAGTTGTGTAATGATCAGGTGATTCGAAGATGCATTCCTGATCAAGAGATAGAATCAGTTCTTCGATTCTGTCATGCTTCACCAGTTGGCGGATATTTTGGTCCACAAAGAACAGCAAGGAAGGTGTTAGACTCTGGTCTATACTGGCCCACCATTTTTAAGGATGCATGGAGAATTTGTAACACCTGTGAGAAATGCCAAAGAACTGGAAATGCTATCACATGGCGTCAACAGATGCCTCAGCAACCTATGTTGTTTTGTGAAGTTTTTGATGTTTGGGGCATTGATTTTATGGGTCCATTTCCTCCATCCTTTGGTTTTGCTTATATTCTGTTAGCTGTAGATTATGTTTCTAAATGGGTGGAAGCTAAAGCCACCAGAACTAATGATGCTCGAGTTGTTGTAGATTTTGTTAGATCTCAAATTTTTTGCAGGTTTGGCATTCCGAGAGCAATCATTAGTGATCAAGGAACACACTTCTGCAACAGGACCATGCAAGCTATGCTCAAGAAGTATGGGGTTGTTCATAGAGTCTCTACTCTATATCACCCCCAAACCAATGGACAAGCAGAAGTCTTTAACAGAGAAATCAAAAGAATCCTAGAGAAGATAGTACAGCCTAACAGAAAAGATTGGAGCAGGAAACTGGATGATGCTCTTTGGGCACATAGAACAGCTTTTAAGGCACCTATAGGAATGTCTCCCTATAGAATTGTTTTTGGTAAAGTATGTCATCTTCCAGTGGAGATTGAGCATCGTGCTTATTGGGCTGTAAAAGCTTGCAACTTAGCACTTGATCAAGCAGGTGAAGAAAGGAAATTACAACTGAATGATCTTGATGAGATCCGTTTGGCAGCCTATGAAAATTCAAAATTCTACAAAGAGAAAACAAGGAAATTCCATGATAGCTCAATAGCTAGAAAGGAATTTACTGTCGGGCAGAAAGTGCTACTGTTTAATTCCCGGTTGAAACTGATGGCCGGAAAATTACGCTCTAAATGGGAAGGACCTTTTATTGTCACTAATGTATTTCCCCATGGAGCTGTTGAAATAAAAAGTGAGAACTCCAACAAAAGCTTCAAAGTTAATGGACAACGTTTGAAGCCATTTCATGAGAATCCTTCACTTGTAGATGTCACAATGGAGGAACATAATTTGGGGGAACCACTTCTTGATCCCCCTTGAGGGAGTTTTTCTTTCCCATCTTTTTACTTTTTCATTATATTGTCTATTTTGTATGCTCTGTCTTACATTGAGGACAATGTATGATTTAAGTGTGGGGGTGGGAATATCCTTGTATGTTGTTATGTTGTTGTGTGTTGTTTTCATTGTGTGAATTTGTGATTAATTTTGTGTGACTATTTTCAAAAAAAATATATATATATATATAAAAAAAAAAGAAGTAAAAAAAATATAAAAAAAAAAATTTTGTGTTTTTGTTTTAAAAGGCATGTTTTATTGGAATTTTAAGATATGCATGAGTAACAGGTAAATTCTCCCATGTCTGATATAAGCTTAATGATACGTTATAATTTGAACTCAAGCATTTTTGGTATGTTGAGAATGACATGATAATTGAGAGATGATCATATATGATGGAATTATACCTTGTGAGATTTTTGAGCCTTAAAAAAAAATTTGATGGATCATTTTAAACCATCTTAATTCTTTCATGTGTGATTAATTCTTGAATGTTTACATCCTAATTTTTGTCTTGTTTCTTGATGATACTTGAAACTCATGTGAATGTATTTGAAATGATACAGGCATTTTGTTCAATTGAGCCACTAGCCATATAAGCCTACCATGAATAAATTATCCTTTGCTAGCCACTTTGAGCCTATTTAACCATTTCTTTGTTGCAGCTCAAATAAGCCATGGATGAAAAACCAAAAATATACCTACCTTAAGGAATATATTGGAGCTTTGGAATCAAGTCAAAAACAGGCATTCAAATAAGTGTGGGAGTGTACAAAAAAAAAAAAGAGTTTCAACTCTTGTTTCAAAGTGTTATGCAATCGCATAAGAAAAAAAATATATTCATGAATGAATAAAAAGAAATATTTTGAAGATTACGACCAAAAGAAATCGGAACACAAAGTGTTATATCCTCATGCTTACCTGTAAAATTATTTGCTCCTTATTCTTTTTGGTACTTGCCATAATCCTAAAAATTTTACCATCCATTTTAACCTTGGCCACATTACAACCTTGGAAAGCCCTGTTGATCTATACATGCATTTGTGTTGATTGTGGAATTGAGAAACTTGCTAAATTTTTGGACTGTCTATTTTTCAGGAAATGTTTGAGAGTATACACAAACCCAAAACACTTGAGAGTTGAGAGTATGTCTTGTGAGGTTCTGTCACTTATGATTTTCCTTTCAGTTTGATTTAATTCTCACATGTCTAATTGTTTGGATGATTTTTATGCATATCTTGATGCTCTGTATCTTACATACTGAAAACTCTTGTTTCTCTGTATATTCCTAAGATTTCATGAAAAGTATGCCAGTTCTGTGTGTTTAATATATTTAAATTTTTGATGTTTTCAATAAAGTGTGAAACTTATTTTTATTCTGATTTTGCCCAGGAGTGCAAAAGAGTAAGTGTGGGGGTATTTGATGACTAATATTTTTACCTTTAGTTATTTACTCTGTTTGTCTGTTTTATTTACTGTTAAATCCTAATAAATGTGTTTTAGCATAAATTGTCAGTAATCTCCATTTGTAATTTTTATTTCACTATTTGTTAGTAATCACCGTTTTCTTATTTTTACTGTTACTATTGAGTGTTGAATTTTGTGATTTATGTTTTCTTTTACTTTTACTGTTTACTAGTGATTGTTGTTTCCAATTTCTACTGTTTTTGTTTAGTTTGTGTTAATTAGTATGTTTGAAATAAATTAAGCTTTCATCCTAAAATAAAATCTATTGAATTAACTAAGTTTAATTTGATTTTTTATTTTACAGGCTATCAAATTATTGGAAGCTTCATGATTATTTTGCAAATAAATTACCCTCCTCCAAGTACAAATTCACATTAATTACTTTTTCTTGACAAGTATATTAATGTGAAATTGTTTTAGCTTTATCAATGCTTAAAAAAAAATGAACAAAATAAACTCCATTCAGCCATGGGTCCACATGAAAGCTGCTGCAAAACAGCAATAAAATAGACAAAAACAGCAGAGAATTTCGTACAGCAACAGCAAGGAATTTTGACAGCAACAGCAAGGAATTTTGACAGCAACAGCAGTAAAAATAGAACAGCAAAACAACAAAAATGCAAACAGAATTCTGGACAGCATCAAGAAGGATCCATGTTCCAATTATTTAAAGCAAACAAATGCATTTTGACAAGCCTTTCATGTCACTAATAAAGCAAGGGTCCCATTTGACAAAACTCTTGACTTTGCCAAGCTTCCCAACGTGAAATACAAAGCTGAATGTGGAATTGGCAAAGCTTTGTCCACTTTGTTTCATGAATAAAATAATGCAATCTTTTCCTACTTGCTACATGAAATACAAAGCTGAATGTGTCCTAGTGCAGCCCATAATTCCAACGTCAAAGCTAAATGGTTCAAAGGCAAAGTGGTGAATTTTTAAATAGCAAAATTGGACCCACAAGCTAAAGAATTAATCAAGCTACCACTCCATTATTCCAACGTAAATGCTGCTGGAATTTGGACAAAACAACAAAGGAAATGGGACAGCATTGTGGAGCATTTAACGTGAACAAACAACAATGGAATGGATGTTTTTTTTACGTGAAATGCTGGCTGTTGTAGAGCAAATTTGGACAGCATTAAAACGTGAACAAGGCTGGATGATGGGCAACATTATTCTGACAACAAACAACAAGCTTTCCAACGTGAATTGCCTCTTAAAATTGCAGAATATTATTGCAATAGAGTGACACTATTTTGGAAAAAGAAGGAAACATAGCAAGTGCAATAAATCCATGGCAATACATAGCAAAATGGTATGTTCCCTTAAGTGCAAAAATGGCAACGTGAAGGCATATGGCAAGGTGATGGGCTGCACTAAAATTTTCTAAAAATTCAGCCAAGAAAGCTTTATAAATTAGAGCTAAGAACTGAGAAAAAAAAAAGGTGTTCAGAGAGCAGAGTCAGAGGAATTTCTGGAGCAGAGGCAGTAGCAGTGGACAGTAGGAGAAACAGAGGAAAAATTCGGGAGAACTTCATTTCGGGTTCGGTTTTTATTTTGTTTTAATTATGGAGGGCTAAAACCCTTAGATTGATTTTCTTGGAGGTTAATGTAATATTATTTTTGAGGTTTTGATTTTTAATATATTTCCTTGTTGTTAAACTCTTCATAATTTTAGCTCAATTATTTAATGTCTATTCGGTTTAATTAAGTTGTATGCTTAATCAATTTAATTAAACAATTAGGATTAAATAATAAAAATATATATTAAGATAGATTAAGAAATATACATGCTTAATGAATGTTTCAAAATCAATCTTAATAGTTGTGGTTTGCTTAATTCCATAACGTTGAAGCTAGTTTATGTATGTAGGCGATGTTCTATGTATGTTCAATAATTCCTAGAATTTAAAATCTTGACTCCTTTTGCTTAATTAGGATGCTTGATTAAAATCTTCATTTTATGAAAGTAAAGGAATTACGAATTAAAAGACGCTTAGTTGATTAATTCAAATTGAACTAAGGGATTGACAGTAAGGAAGTGTATAGAAACCTTTTCAAATCCAAGGATAAAATAAATTACAATACTCCAAGAAAATCAATCGTTCGTTATTTACTTGTTCTACACTTATTTTGTATTTTATATTCTGTTTTAAATTTCTGTAACACTTAAACAAACCCCCCCATTGTATGCTTGTTGAACTTTTATCTGTAAAAATAAATTTTAGTTGTTAAATTTTGGTTTGTTAAAAATTAGTTTAAGGCTTGATTTTCCTAAATTTTAGTGTTGATCCGTGAGAGAACGACCTAGGTTGACACCCTAGTACTACATTAATTAGTTTTAATGTACTAATTTGACGGGGCCACGACAGCCGGCGTCAGTACTCTGACTCTGATTTTGTTGGATGTCAAGACAACAAATGTTCCGCATCAGGATATATTTTCATGTTGGCTGGAGGAGCTATCTCTTGGAAGTCTATTAAACAGACTATTATAGCTTCTTCAACCATGGCTGTAAAGTTTATTGCTTGTTTTGAGGCATCCAACCATGGTATATGGCTGTGAAATTTTGTCACTAATTTACGTGTGGTTGATGGCATTGAAAGACCATTGAAGATCTATTATGATAATAACTCAGCAGTCATTTATTCCAACAACAACGACAGTACAACCAAGTCAAAATTCATTGATATTAAGTTTTTGGTTGTAAAAGAAAGAGTTCAGAATAAACAAATTTCTATAGAACACATAGGGACTAAATTTATGCTAGTTGATCCACTTACTAAGGGTTTGTGCCTAAAGTCTTTTATGAGCACATTGCCCATATGGGTGTAATTCCTTACAGAATCTTAATTTAAGTGGGAGTCCCATTTATTCTATATTTTTGGTTGATGTTTATTATTTTGATTTAGCTTATGTTATGCAAAACTTATATTGTGATGATCTCTATAAAGAATAAAGTTTGGACCAGTTGGAAATAGGCATGCCTAAGATCACATTGCATGTAATTTCCATGTCACTTATCCATATTTGATCTATGTCATTGAGTACATACAATTGTGGTGATCACTGTGGTCTAATCAAATCTAATTATGATGAAATTTGCAGTGGTTCCCTGTTGTATTATAAGATGGACCGGATTGTTTAAGGATAGTCTAAAAGTAAATAGCATACAGTTGGGCGTCTAAAGAATTTTGTAAATATAAATACTTAAATGAATATAAAGCCCAAGTGAGAGATTATTAGAAATTTTAGTTTCTAATAATTAATATGGGGCTGATATATTATTTTAGAATTTATATTGGCTATTTAATTGGGCTCAATTAAGGTGATCTGATATTGGTAAGCCCGTTAGGCTATCAACATTAATGATATGGGCTTATATGAGTGGAAACCAGGATTTAGCCCATTAGGGTTTAATGGGAACCCTAACAGATATATAATCAACCAGTGATCATGGTCCCCAAGATGTCAAATCAAAACCTAATTTTCTCTGCCCCATCAAAGGAGAAATATCAAGTCCTATTGAGGAATCCGGTGATTTGGCTGAGGAAGACCATAGCACCAATAAACCATTCTGCTGCGACCTTCAGTTAAGATCAATGGATCCAGGTAATCCTATAACACTTCTTTTATTCGATAATCTGACGTAATGGCTATTGAGTTTTATTTGGAAATCGATACAGTCCATTGGGAATTTTCCAACAAAATAATCTAGCTAACATGATGACTAAGCTTGTTATAGTATCTAAGTTTAAATATTGTTTGAACTTAATCGTGTTGATAGTTATTAAAAATAACACAAGTTTTTTAAAGGCTAAAAAAAGTTAAAGGTATAAGTTTGTTATTTAAGACTTTTTTCTTTTTTAACTATTTTAATTAGGAAGTCTTTTGTTGCCTCTCCTTAATTTTAGGCATCGGGAACTATGACGAGTAGAGAAACGTTGTTCCTTTCTTACATTAGTTAGTGGTTATAATAAGAAATCAAAACTTATAAATTGGGAGCCATTTTCATTTTTAATAACAATAATTGTAATACCCAACAGCATGGCCCAAAATGCCTCACACTTCTTTGGCATTAGTGGGCTGCATCAACCCTACCTTGCCACTTAGGTTTACCCAACCCATACCATTTCTTTTATAACACCCAAATATTGTTGCTTATTTTATTAAAATTCAACAACTAATACAAAGGCATGTATTATTATTGTGAAAAATAGATGACCCTTGTCACCAAAGAAAACAAAATAAATATTAAGACATTGCAGCTCATTTATTACTGGATTAGCTATATTTGTTGGGAATCATAGGATTGGCCACGAGTTCACAAATTTTCAAAGGAACCTACTAATTTACTCATTTTACGCTTATACATCTATATTGCATGTTCAATATTTACTCAATTTCAGACCCTTTCAAGTCTTTTTTTCAATAATTTAATTGTTAATATAAGCAACTAAATTACATATTAACTTGTTAAGATGGTTTTGATATATTCAACTAATTGTTAACATATGACTTCAATTTAAAATACAGTCTTTGGTCATTAAAAAATCATTAGTTTTATTTTTTAAAACAAATTTTAAAGCAACTTTTTGTAATCAATTGAACATGTTAGAGTCATCTGAACAAGTTAATATAACTTAGTTATTTAAATCAATAATTAACTAATTCAAATTTAAAGTAGAGACTAAAAATATAATATTCAATAAAGAAGGATGTAAAGGAAAAAATATATTTTAAAGGGACCATCTTTCATTTTATGAAAACCAAAAAAAAATATATACACCATCTTAATTTATGGTTGGTTGGTTTTTTTAATCTAATTAATGATATTCTTGACCGAAAATTGATAATTAATCCTCTAAGAATATAGAGATTAGCGAAATAAATATTATTTTTTGAATAATGTTTTATACTTAAATTCTTGATAATATGATTAAATTAGTCGATTATCTCTTAAGTATGTGAAAATTTCTTTTTAGAATAAAATGATTCTTAATATATCTTGTACCTGTAGATTTGTAGAATTAATTTTGCAAACAAATCTAAACCATTGAACCCAGAGCAATGGGCACACATATTATATATATAAAAAATTGCTTCACTAGCTGGATTCTTTCAGGAATTATGGGAAAAGATAAGAAATTAAAGAGCTCATTTCTTTATGTCATTGTATGGTGTTACTTTGAAAGCATATATTACAATTATTTGTGAAATGTTTAAATCTCCACACTGCATTCACTAACTATTGATTTTCTTCACCCAAAACCTCTATTCATAAATCTCACTTACTGCTTAGTGATTAGGTTAGCAAACGCATGTGAGTATATTATAATAATAAAATTAAAACATGCTTATATCACTTTTAAATAATTATAACAATATTAATAACAAAAGGAAGGTAATAAAATTAAGTTGAAATTTTATAATTATAAAAATAGTTAGGCCATGTTATATAAGTTGCTAATCCCTTTCAAAAAAAAGATTTAGTTAGTCTCTGTCTATAGTAACTTCAGACACTTAGGATATCGGTTTAGTAAGTTTCCTTAGTTAGTACCCCACGTCCATCATCGTCATAAACATAGGTCTCTACTGTGAACAGGAGTCAAATGTTCGTTAGAGTTAGGTGACGTGTGTTGTTAAGTGGCAACAGGGATGTCACTTATGCATGAAAGGGCATCATTTTGCTTTCTTAAAACCCTAATTATTTTCACCAACTTTCTCCTCTCTCGCATTACCTCTCGTGTGTGTATCCTTGTTCTCTCTTGTAAAAATTTCTTGCCTTTCCTTCTCCTCTAGCGAGCCTCCCTATGCTCCTCTAGCCTCAGGCGAAGCCATCAAGGAAGGTACGAGTTAGAACCCTAGCCAGGGATCATTGTCCTCATCATCCAGCCAACCTCGATTCCGGTTCTAGATCACAACATCATTGCAGTTGTGGTGACCTGTCAGCCTTACGTGTATCCCATATAGTGAACAACCCAAATCGTCAATTTTGGAGATACGCACGACTCCGGGGAGGACAATGTGATTTCTTTGCTTGGGTCTAAGATGAGGAGTTAGTACTTCACAAGGAAGAATGGAGGAATACACTGATGTATAAGCTAATAAAGATGGAGGAAGTGATTTTAGGACATAGATGTGATTGTCATAGGGATGTTTACAAAGTTATGGCCCAAGTTATATGCAATGAAGAAGGTAAATAATAGATGCATATGCAATCGTTGGTGAAGAAAGGGTGCATGGAAACTGATCGGTCCTGAATCGGGGTCAAGAGATCCGGTGTCGGGCCGGTCATAGAAGTTGAAGACCGAGTGATGTTGAAGACCGGTTCTGTGAGTATCCGGTGTCTCTGTAGGGAGCAGTCTTGATATCCTGGAGATCCTTCAGACCGACCTTATGCGTTGGTGTGGGCAAAAGGTGGTGTCACCTGTGAAAGGAATCCGACGATCAAGTTAGAGAACATGTGTGAGAAACAGATGCATGTGAGGCAGTAAGTAGTAATCAGTCATTAGAAGCCATCATAGCATGCATAGTTCAAGTATATATAGATGCTCATGAATTATGGACCTGATTAGGCCTGGGGAGCAAGGCATGTTCCTCGGTATTGGTGGCTTCGAGGAAAGAATGATGCCCATTCTATTTTGTGAGAGCATGGAAAATAAATTTGTTTAATCTATCGTGGGAGACAATCGTGGGTTAAGTGTAGAGGCGCGTACCCCTCGTGGGGTGAATTCGTCATGGGAAACTAGAATCACTGCGCTGTGCCTAAAGCCACTTATTAGTGTCTACTAGTAATAAGATGTATGGAGCATGCTGTATCCGATATGGGAGGTGTCAACATGGACTCGCCGGTCTTGGGAGAACGCCCAGACGCTTTCAGGTTATCCGATGTCTTACCTGTGAGGTCGGTAGCATGGCTAGATCGGATGACACGTCACCCTTATCTTGGGACCGGTATCAAGACCAGATCATTTGCCCCCTAGCTTGTATGAGGGACTACGAGGTTGCTCATATGAGCTATACATTCTGCGAAAGGTCTGGATGTCGGTGAGCTTACGCAAGAAATGTTTATTAACATGTAAAATTTTATTATTAGGGGGTGTTCTGATTCAATATTATGTAGTTGTTCGAGGAGCCGATCTGTTTGTCAAAAGTTTTGTTGTCGTAGTATTCCTACGACGGATTTGGACAAAGATTCATTATGAAAGAATTTCGAAAGTTTTCGAAACTTAAAACTCTTGGTATTCGAGTAACAGCTGGAACGTTCTCATGATTGGTCATTTAATGCTTTTTTAGTACGTGGGCCAGCCACTAATGCTTTATTCAGATGTGTCTTTGAACAGCCACTCAGGGGCTTTATGGGCTTGGAATTCGTATTTCAAAGCCCATTTAAGAGGCTTTTTTGGTGAATCCACGCTATTTTCGTGCCTTAGAGTTTGAGACGACATTATCAATTTTATGAAAAGATGCCGTTTAAAGACAAAACGACATAACCTTGAAACGGTGGCTGCGACTCTTCTACTCTTATAAAAGGAGTACTTAGCAGATTCAGAAATCACTTGCCTCTGCTTTTTAGACGAAACTCTATGAAAATTTCGAAGAGATGCTTGCTTTCCTGCTTTGTGAAGTTCATTCCTCGGCCCTTTCTTTACTTAGGTAATCATTTCCTTAAACTCCTTATATTTACACTTTTCTAAATGTCTGGGAGAGGAAACACTGGCTCGGGCCATATTGGCCCTAGGGTTAGAGGAGGGAGAGCTTCGTCTCGAACTCCTGCACGTCGAGGTGGGAGGATCCCTGTGATCTCTTCTAGCGCCTGGACACATTATTCAGAGAGGGAGGCATCGCCCTACTCCAGGCGGAGGGTGTAATACCCTCCTCGGAATCCTCTTTTAGTGAGAGCGATGAGAGCGCTGGCTTATACCTCTCTGATGATATGGATTTTTATCGCAGTGTAAAGGTTTTTAAGTTAGCTCTACGGAAAATGACTGGGGAGAGCACTTCTGGTGGTGGAACAGCATCTCATTAGTATATTCTGAAGACTGCCTCGGGGCTGTGCAATGTGGTTGCACATCGGATTGACTGGTTGAAGCTCCAGAAGATGCGTCCGTACTGCTGGGTAGCGGATGAATTCCGTGACACACCATCTATCTACACAAGGGAGGACAGAGCAAGGCTGGAAACTCGCTTTACAGTCTTCAAGAAGGAACAACACAAGGAGCGTTTTATGGTGTTGGTACCCCTTCCTTTAGAGCGGATATGCTACACACCGGATGAGAGGTCAATCTATATGTATGACTTCCTCTTCTTGAACTTGGGTGTGTGCTTTCCTCTGATGAATTATCTTCCACATCCAATGGATGGGGATTGATCCGTTCTCTTGAAGTGCTTGGAAAGCACTTTAACTTCACGCCGACGGTTGCTATGCTCTTTTATTTCACGCAAGTGGTCCGTCGTGCAAATAAGAAGAGCGGAGGAGTAATCTTAGTGACCCTCCGTACTCTCTCCAGGATTGTCAACTTCGAATCCTACACCGACTCCGCCAAAGTTGACGGGCGTTCTTTCAAATCCTACTTCACCAGGATCCGTATCAAACCTGAGGATCTAATTTTTTTGGCTAAATAAGGAAGGAATAAATGAATTTCCCGTGGCTTGGTCCCACGAGCATTTCTTATTAACCTCCCAGGCTTATTATAGTGAGGAGGGCGAATTATCTTCCACATCCATAAACGTTCTCTTTGCTCTTGAAGCATACACCACCGTGCACAAATCCTTTTCCTGTCAGCGTTTGTTAGGGTCAAAATCTACCTGTGAGGAATATTTGCGTAATTTCCTGTCATTTTTCATTGTTGTCTTCCTTTTTATGTCTTGAAATTTTCTATTGTTTGATAGTCTTCTCATTTGATTATGCAGTTGAAATCGAGGCTGAGTAACCGGATATGGAGAAGTTGAAGGCGCTCAAAGCTGGAGGGAAATCTGTTGCGGTTGAGAACAGTATTCAGCCAAATCAGAATTCCAAGAAGGCTACTGTTGAAACCATAATCCTCACTTCATCTGCTGGTGACGATATTCCCTTGCTGGAGGGCGGATCTAAAAAGCCTACCTACGGTGTTGAGGATAAGAAGGCCAGAGAGAAGAGGAGAAAGGCAAAAAATGACTCCTCTAAGCAGGCGGAGTTGCAACCTTCTCCTAAAAAATCAAAAACTTCCGAAGGAAGAGCTGATTCTGGGGCTCCTAAAGGAAAAAAGGCAGAGGGGCCAACCCCGAATGCCCCAAGCAATGTTGTTACCTCCGGCGCCAAACCAATAACCACTTACTATGCGCCCAAGGTCTCTTGCCCCCCTCCAGGCAACTCCAATCTTGCCCCATACCTGGTTTATGAGGGTCTAGTGCCTCAGTGCATCCCTAATCTGCACTACAAACTGAAAACTACTCTGGAGCCTGAAGACATAAAGCAAGCTTGCGACGCCGGACAGTGGCAACTGGAAGAACTGTCCGGTCTCCTGAGATCGCTTCGCAGGCTGGCAGACGACGGGGAAGAACTTAGCAAACTGACGGGCAAGGTTAATGACCTTACCGTTTCATCTGCTAAGGACAAAGCGAATATTCTGCGCCTGGAGAATCGGTTGAAAGCTTCTAAGGAGGACGGGGATCAAAAGGATGAGGAGATCTCCAGGCAGTGATTGATTATTAAAGAGCTGGAGGCCCAGTTGCTTGATCAGAAAAAGGCCAATTCTGACCTCAATGCCAGCCTCTGCACAGAGAGGGAGCATTCTGCCAAGCTGGGAGAGGAGTTGAAAGCAAACAAGTATAGCTACTCCAAAGAGGCTGAAGACTGGTCCCATCGGGAAAAGGAACTGCTCTTGGAGATTGAAAACTTAAAGTTGGCAAGTCCGAATGACGACGTCACCACTCTGAAAGCGGATCTGGCTGCTGCCAATGCTAGAGCGGAAGAGGCTGTGGATATTTGTGTCCAAGCAGTCGAGGAATCTTTCGGGTTGGCGGTTCGTCAAATTCTCCACCGCAATCCCAATGTGGAACTTAATTTGAGCGGTATTAATCCATTCTATGAGTTTCATGGAGGGAAACTCATGGCTGTTATCGACGATCGTCATGAGGATCCGCCCAACACTCGGTACGAGCTACCTTATCTTCCCACAGGCCAGTCAATGGGTCCCTCTCTCCCGGTCCCTATCACCAAGCAGTCCAAAGGTGAAGGAACCAATGATAATGTTGCTGCCAGTACTGGGGGAGTCAAAGTCGGAGGAGAGAAAAAAAAAGGAAGAGGGCGGTCAAAAGGGCTAGAGAAGGGAGTGGCCTCTTATAATTTTGTTTAGTGTGTTCTGGGATCAGCTTCGGTTTTTAATCCCTTATGTATTTGTTTTATGAATAAGAATTTTTCTTTAAATATTCACGTGTTATGATTTCTAATCTGTTCTACGAACATAATTTATTCAATAATCCACTTCGTTTTAATATCCTGAGGTCGGGTTATCATAACTGCTTTGAAGAACATTAATCTAATTACTTAAGAAACATAAACTTTAGAACGGAGAATTAAGCATTTGAATACTACCCCCAAGCATGAGTGTGTTAAGGGGTTGGTACCTGTCAGAGGACATTACCCTTAATTCTTTTGGGGAGAGAAAGAGTCGATCCGTTGTTCTCGACAGTGGTGTCACAGGACGGATGACTTGCAATGATTCGTATTGAACTTCACGAAAGGAAAGGAATCGTCCATCGTGAGAGTATCATTCCGCGCTCAGGGAACTCAACCATGCTCGGAGTTCGGTTTAGCCCTATAATCCGAGTCTTCATTCAGGTGGGAAGTTTTTGAAAGCAACTTTCTTGCGTGGGTTTACACAGTGAGACATTATCGATTCCCGCGTGATTTGGCACTGAGTGAGACGTTTCCGTGTCCCGTGTGCTATGGCACCGGGTGAGACATTTCCGAGTCCCACGTGCTATGGCACCGAGTGAGACATTTCCGAGTCCCGTGTGATATGGCACCGAGTGAGACATTTCCGAGTGGGTCAATTTCCAGGGGGAGTACTTCTGGACAGCGAAAAGCTTTGACTTCGAATGAATATGTTTCGGGTAAAAATATTCCCGAGTGAATATTTCCTGAATGTGACTCCGAAATGAGATATTTCCGACTAAGGAATTCATGAGTTTGACTTTGAAGTAAGATATCTCCGAGTGAAGAATTCTCGAGTCTGACTTTGGAGTGAGATATCTCCGAGTGAAGAATTCTCGGGGGAAGCACTGCTGAGCGAATTCAATAATACGATGACGATTGATTCTTCCTCAACTTATTTCCTGAGGTTCGGTTTAATCCTACAACCTAGGTCTTTAATGGCGTTCGGTTGAATCCTACTAACCACACTCGGAGTCTGGTTTAATCCTACAATCTGAGCCTTCGAATGGGGTTTGGTGCGATCCTACAACCCATTTCCTGAGGTTCGATTTAATCCTACTGACCGTTCTCCTTCAATCGGTGTTGGATTCTCCCTTTCACCGTTCCTCTTTAGTCGGTGTTGGATTTTACCCATTCACCGTTCTTCTTCAATCGGTGTTGGATTTTACCCATTCACCGTTCTTCTTCAATCGGTGTTGGATTTTACCCATTCACCGTTCTTCTTCAGTCGGTGTTGGATTTTACCCATTCACCGTTCTTCTTCAATCGGTGTTGGATTTTACCCATTCACCGTTCTTCTTCAGTCGGTGTTGGATTTTACCCATTCACCATTCTTCTTCAGTCGGTGTTGGATTTTACCCATTCACCGTTCTTCTTCAGTCGGTGTTGGATTTTGCCCATTCACCGTTCTTCTTCAATTGGTGTTGGATTTTACCCATTCACCGTTTTTCTTCAATCGGTGTTGGATTTTACCCATTCACCATTCTTCTTCAATCGGTTTTAATCTTATCCTTCAGGCCTTCAAGCGGCCGTTCGGTTTTATCGCTTGGCCTTAGAAAGGAACCAGCTTACTACGCCCAAGCCTTCATTTTATGGTTCACTCGTTTGTACCTTTGAAGGGTTTCATTACTAACAACAGATACGTTGTTAAGACCGTCCGCCCTGAAAGTATCTTGTCACAACAGTGCTGTGCATAATGAAATCATAAATACAATGGGTGAACTGATAAGTCTTGAAAAGACTTAATTATTCCACTGTTTATTTAACATAAATTACTAAGTATTGTCTAGTTTTGATATTATTATTTAATAATTTGTTAATAATTCATGTTTTAGTTATTCATTTCAAAAGTATGTTATTTATGTAAGAAACCGATTGAAAATATTAATTAATTAAGGAATTTTGAAGTATTTATAAATTCACTAAGCAGCCCGCATATAATTGCTAGGCAAGTAGCTTTTTATTGGTACAGGAACAGGGCGCACTCGAGATAAGAAGAAAATTCCGAGTGAAATCCTACAAATCCGAGCAGGAATTGATAATTCCGAGTGAGTCTTCACAAATCTGACTGAAAGGAGCTCAAATACTGACCAAGCGAGACTTCAGGAAAGCTAACTTAAGAAGACTCTCAAGACACCGACCCCAAAAGAGTCCAAGACCGACTGAGAAGACTTCAAAGACACCGACTCCGAAAGAGAACAAGGACTCAGAATATTGCATGAAGAACTCGAACGCCAACTGCAGAATACCGATTGAATAATCAACTCGCTCAAGCGAGAGTTAAATTCGCTCAAGCGAAGGTCAAAAATTAGCTCAAGCGAAGCAATCACGCTTGAGTGAGAAAGCTATTCTGTATTACATATTTCCAATTCGCCCAAGTTTCGCCATAACGCTTAAGCGACAAAGCAACACTGCAGTGCAATTCCCGAATTCGCCCAAGCGAGAGTGTAGTCCGCTCAAGCGAGAACCCAGTAGCTGAAGCATAAAGGTAGTAATTTAAACACTGTTCCTTCCCTCCAACAACACACTCGACGCAGTGCAGTTTCCATCTTCCATTACCTTCGCTTCTACTTGTACCTTAATAAATTTAAGTAGTGAGTTGTTATTAGTTGGCACTGAGTTGTACATTAGCTAATAATGAGTTGTAATCTGCTAAGAGCTGAGCTGTGATTAGTTAGTTAAGTTTAGTCGTTAACTTAAGGTTTCGAAGTTATCAGTTTTAGTTAGTTAGTTTTTAGATAGAAGCCTATATATACTCATGAACATACTCTGTAAAAGAGACGGGAAAAACAGAGACAGAGAATACATAGAACACATTCTTTTCATTACACACTTCGAGCATCTTACTACTTCATTTTCTCTCTCTAATTCCTCTCCTCCATGACGTTCCACAATCCTTCGATGGAACTGAAGTCAATGGAGTTCTAAATCCCTAAGGTTGGGATTGCGAAGGTGAACAATGGAGTCTTGAAGCTGTGAGCAAGTAGGTCGACTTCTAGATCCTGAGGCAAACAAGCTGAGGAGTGGAGCAGAATCGCTGGATTGACAAATCCAGAACTGATGAAGAACTTCGCCAGTGAGGAATCATGGTTGAAGCTTAGGTAACTTCCAGCTTTCTAACTAGTTCAGGCCTAATCAATTTAGGTGAATAGTTAGAGTTCAACCTCCAATTTCGCATTAGATTCTTAGGTTAATCGAGCACTTAAGGAATTAAGGTTCATTGCTTAAGGATTAGTGTTTTTTCACCTAAGGAATTAGGGAATAACCACAAGCGGATTGTCCTCTGGATTGTGAAGTTCAATTATACTTATTTGTATGTTTCTTGAGGAAATTGTGAGCCAAAGCAATCTTGACCTGCTTTCTTTTAATCACTTTTCATATTCATCTTAACTCTGTTTCTGAAAATACCAAAAACAACTAGAAAACATTAAAATCATAAAAGCCGAATGAACTACCTGTATTTCGTGTTGGTTCAGCTTGTACTAGTCCTAGATTGAGGTACTTACCACAATCCCTGTAGGACGATCAAATATTCTACAATTTTAATGACTGGTGCGCTTGCCATAAGTGTAAATCTGAGAGTCATATTTTGTTTTACTAAGATTTTCACTACCAAGTTAATGACTCGGGATTTTAGCATCATGAACATAAGGAATATTTCATTAATAATGAGTTACAATAGAAGCTCAGTTGGGGTCGTGCCTCGTTAAAACCTTCTTGGTAAAACCCGATGGGAAAAACCCAAGTAAGGAAAAAGAGTACACGCCATCTTACTAACTAGCTATAGTAAACGCGTAAATTCTGAATATTCCACTTGTTACCGATTGGGGTGCCATCAAGGTTCTCCAGGCGATAGGAGCCCTTTTCGCAGACATCAGATATTCTGTAGGGACCTTCCCACGTCGAAGCGAACTTGCCCTGGTGTGCAAACTTGTTCCCCACGCTTGCTTTCCTCAAAACCAAGTCTTTAACGTTGAAGGTCCTAGATTGGACTCGTTTGTTGTATCGGAGGGTGGCTTTGGCTTTGATGCCTTGATCCCTAATAAACGCTTCTTCTCTGATCTCTTGTACGACATCCATTTCTGATGCCAAGTTAGCGTCATTGCTTTCTTTAGAGAAGTACTTGACCCTCACAGAAGCAGTTTGCAATTCCACAGGTATCATTGCTTCCACTCCATAGGTCAAGCGATACGGGGATTCATTGGTGGAAGAATGCGGCGTAGTTTGGTATGCCCAAAGGACATGGCACAACTGATCTGTCCATCCGCCCTTAGCTTCACCCAAACGTTTCTTCAACCCTTTCAGTACCTCTCTGTTGGCCACTTTATCTTGGCCATTGGTCTGCGGGTGTTTGACAAAGGAAAATATCTGGGTTATTCCTAACCCCTGGAGTAAATCTGTGAACTTCCTGTCCGTGAATTGGGTGCCATTGTCGGTGATGACCCGCGCTGGGACTCCGAATCGTGTTATAATGTTTTCATACATAAAACGACGAGTTTGAGCTGAAGTAATATGCACCACCGGCTCTGCCTCAATCCACTTAGTGAAATAATCAACCCCTACAATGAGATATTTGATGCCCCCAGGAGCAGTTGGGAAGAGGCCCAAGATATCCAATCCCCATTGGTAGAATGGCCATGGGACAGCGGATGTGAAGAGCTATTCTGCCGGTGTGTGGTGAAGATTGGAAAACTTTTGGCAGGCGTCACATTTCTTGACAAAGTCAATGGAATCCTTCTTCATCATGGGCCACCAATACCCCGCCCTGAGGATTTTTCTCATCAAACTTCTTTCTCCGGCGTGGTGCCCACATTGTCCTTCATGCACTTCCTCCATTACTCTTTGTACCTCATTTTCTCTCAGACAAATTAGGTAAGGTACAGAGAGTGCCCTTCTGTAAAGGTTACCATCAATCATAGTGAAGTATGGCAATTCTCTTTTTATCCTTTTCTTTTCATTCTCGTCAGTAGGCAACTGCCCGTCAGCCAGATAATGGATGTAGGGGGCCATCCATGTACCTCCGTAATTGATAGTGATAACGTTTAGAGAAGGGTATAGAGGAATGCTGGGTGATGCTAGCGTACTTTGGATCACTGTTATGGTGGCACCTGATTGTTTCGTGCTTGCAAGCCTTGATAGGATATCCGCCCTTGCATTCTCCTCTCGAGGGACGTATCTAAACTCAAGTGTTGAAAATTTTACAATTAACTCTTTCACGCAGTTCAAATATAGCTGAAGTTAAGGCTCGCGGACCTGGTATTCTCCTTGTATCTGTGATATTACCAGTTGCGAGTCACTGTAAAGAGTAACTTCGGATGCTCCGATGTCGATCGCAGCACGTAGCCCGGCGAGACAAGCTTCATACTCAGCTTGATTATTAGAAGTCTTAAAACTGAAGCGAAGGGAAATTTCCAGGTGGACACCATCATCGCTTTCTACGACAATGCCTGCTCCACAGCCTTTGTTATTGGATGAACCATCTACATATATGGTCCAATGTTTTTGTAGTGTTGCTGGATCTGTCCCCAGCATTTCCACTATGAAATCAGCCAGAATTTGGGCTTTTATCGCACCCCGCGGCTCGTAAGAAATTTTGAATTCTGAAAGTTTGATGGACCACTTGATCATTCTGTCGGCGAGGTCAGGCTTACTCAGTACGGATCGGAGCGGTAAGTCCGTTCTCACAACAATGGGATGAGCATGAAAGTACGGACGTAGGCATCGAGAAGCGAAGACAACGGCGAGAGCTGCCTTTTTGATCTTCTGATACTTGGTCTCAGTGCCTTACAGTGTTTTACTTGTAAAATACATAGGCCTTTGTCCATCCTGGGTCTCCTTCACCAGAGCGACTCCTAGTGCTTCATCCGAAATTGCCAAGTACAGAATGAGTACCTCTTCAGGGTCGGGCTTTACCAATATCAGAGGCTTAGACAACACCTTTTTAAGCTCCTGAAAAGCTCGTTCCTGCTCCTGTCCCCACTCAAACTTCTTAGTTTTCCTCAAGACCCTATATAGAGGAAGTGATCTGTGGGCCATCTTGGGCATGAATCGTGCCAAGGCTGCTATTTTGCCATTTAGGGACTGCACCTCCCTCACATTTTTCAGACTTTGCATATTAAGGATAGCTTGGCACTTTCCTGGATTAGCCTCAATTCTGCGCTGCGTCAACATGAAACCCAAGAATTTCCTAACTGGAACTGCAAAAGTGCATTTCAAGGGGTTCAACCTCATGTTGTACTGCCTCAGACGTAAGAACACTTGGTGCAGGTCCTCTATGTGGTCACCTCCTACAGAGGTCTTGGCGATAATGTCATCAATGTATACCTCGATTATCTGGGTGTGTAAGCCTTCGAACACCTTATTGATCATATGCTGGTATGTGGACCCAGCGTTCTTCAGGCCGAAGGGCATAACGGTGTAGCAAAAGACACCACGATCATTGATGAAAGCTGTTTTCTCCTGATCCTCTTCCCATATCAGAATCTGGTTATACCCTGAGTACGCATCCATGCAACTCAAATACTGGTAGCCAGATAAATCATCCACCATCCGATCTATATTAGGGAGATGATACGGGTCTTTGGGACAACAATGGTTGAGATCCACATAGTCAGTGCACATTCTCCATTTTCCATTGGATTTCTGAACCATGACGACGTTGGAAAGCCACGAGGAGTAGCAGACCTCTTTAATAAATCTGGCCTTCAGTAATTCTTCTGTTTATTCACAAGCAGCTTTCTGCTTTTCTGGGCCCAATCTTCGTTTTTTCTGGGCAACCGACTTCGTCTCTGGATAAACAGCTAGCTTGTGACAATAGAAGTCCAGATCCATACCAGGCATATCTGCTGTTATCCATGCGAAAAGGTCTTTAAACTCCTACAGAAGCATCAACAGTTGGTGCTCCATTTCTGTTTCTAGCTTGTCATTAATATGGGTGACATTTTGTTAGTCCTCAAATTTTCAATAAAAGCTTGAACAAAAATTTCATAAAAATTATAAAAATTAGTTTAATTTGTTAGAAAATTAGGATTTAAATTCAATAAATGGATGTTGTTGGAAATAATCTGCCCTTGATCAATTTTCTCCAGTTTTGCAGTGAAAAAGTTAAGAAATCAAGAGAAAATTACACTGGAGGAGCTGACGCGTAGCCTCATCCCACGCGTAGCATCAACAACTATTTTTGATGCTGACGCTACGCGTCCTAGCCACGCATAGCGTCAATGCTGCGCAGGCTCCACTTCCAGCTTGGTCAAGCACTCAGCTTTGACCCAATAATGGTCATCCCACTCAGCACCAAGGGCCATCCCACTCAACACAAATGGCCAAAACACAGTGGAGACACGTCCAAGTGGCCAAGCATGATCCATTTTTATAATTTGTAGTGGCCATTATCAGCTGTTTAATGGAAGCTGAGTCAGGGGCCTGACGCGTAGCGTCACACTGACGCGTAGCGTCAGCACCCTTGCTCAGCCCTATAAATAGGGTCATCCAACACCATTCTAAGCATCCTTTTCACAACATTTCATTCTCTTCTTTTCTCTCTTGTGCTCGATTTTGAGTACTTCTTTTATGAGTTGTAGTTCTAGAATAGTTTTCTAGATACTTGAGTGTGTTTCGGTGTATTGTGATCGTTGTATCATGAAGTTTTCATCGTCTTCGTAATGTCAAACTCTGTAAGTGTTGTTTTTACTTTCACCATGTGTAACTAATCTGTTTATGTTGGAATTAGTGAACTAATCTATTGAGTATAATGTTGTGAATTCGACCTCTGCATGTTTATGATTCAAGTCCATGTTAGTATTTCAACCTTTTATTAATATGAACGTCAAACGGGAGAATGATTTTCATGTGATTTGAAACTTGTTTTATTAGTACGAATGTCAAACGGGAGAATGATTGTTCATGCCGTATTGAAACTTGTTTTGATGAAAGTAAAAAGTTGGAATACCCTTGGTATCTCAACTCTATAGGGGTTGTTAACCATTGTTGCCATAAGGCTAGGTCTTAATGCAAGTTTTTACTGAGAAAGCTCACGAGGGATCGGACTTTACGGTGAATTCTTAGAATTTATATCACGAGGGATCGGTTATAATGATTTTAAGTTGCAATGACATGAAACTTGATGATTAAATATGCATGTCTTGAGTTCCTCATTGTTATTCTAGATTAGGGATCCAATTTCCAACATAATTTGTTTATCTGTGTTTATCTCAAGTATCTTACCTATTCTAGATTGCAACTCCGCTTTTTAGATAGATTTTCTTTTCTTTTATCTTATGAACCACTCAATCATGCTAACCTATGAATATTGTATAAATTGTATATAAATCATTCTTTTGTTTATAACTTCTTTCACATTTACCATAGTAAATAGAAAATTACTGTTGTTATTGGACTTTCAATCCCAGTGGAACGATATCTAAATTTTGAAAACTACAAACGATTGGTGCGCTTGCCAATTAACAACCCGGTGGTGGAAACGTACTGTTGAGACGCTATCGCCGGGTTAACACCTTTTCTAGAGAATCTCCCAATACGATGTCCCTGGAACTTCCATCTGGCGTGGACTTTGATGGGTTGGACGGATCAATGTTTAACTCCGCCCTAGGGTCCAAGTCAACGAGACTCACAGACCCCGCCGCTGATCCTCCATCGTTTAACTTTCTTTTCTTGTTGAAGGTTTGGAGCTTCACCATATTAAGGCTTAGGTTGTAACAATACCTTGCCATCTCCTGATCCTCTCTGACAGAAGACACATTATTATCTTTGTCAATGAATTTAATGAGTAAATGAGGAGTTGAGACGATGGCCTCTATTGCGTTTAGTGTGGGGCGGCCTATGATTCCGTTGTAAGGTGACTCCACATCAATCACCAAAATCCTGGACTTCACTGTTCTAGCCCCTGGCTCCCCTTCGAAAGATATCAGGGTATCTAAGTACCCCTTGGTTGGCTGCTTAGCTCCATTGAAGGCCGTCAGATCCTGCGTATAAGGCTGCAGGTTAGAGTCATTAAAACCCAGACGTTTATAGCAGCTATAGAAAATAACGTCACAGGAGCTTCCCTGGTCAACGAGTATCCTCTTAACATCTTTGTTGGCGATCACTGCCACAATCACCACTGCGTCATCACCTCCAGGAATGGTTGGTCCGAAATCATCGTTGGAGAAGGAGATCATTGGGGCAGCAACCCCGCCTCTAAAGGGACGATTGTTTCTTGATTTGCCTTGTAATGAAAGGACCATGCAATAATGATTCTTCCTGGCAGTGATGAAAGCTCCTCCCCCAGCAAAGCTACCAGCTATCATGTTAATGACTTCCCGATGGCCCTGGCGTTGCTGTTGGGGCATAATATTCTGCTGCGTGGGCTCGCCAGCCATAACTCCTTTCTGTTTTTCCGTAGCTGAAAATCTTCTGACCGGGGTGGGACCATCGTCATCGCCATCCTCATGGTATCTTCCCTGTTTCTCAGTCCGGTCTGGCTCATCAAAAGACCTTTCTTTGAACAGGTATTGTTTGAGCTTGTCCTCTCGAATCAGGGTTTCGATAGTGTTTTTAAAGGCTTAACATTCGTCTGTCGAGTGCCCCTTCTGTTCATGGAAGGCGCAGTATTTCCATGGGTCACCATATTTACGAAGTTGGGGCGGTTTCCTAACCCCGTAGATGCTAAGTGTTGACCATCCAATGTCCTTCATAATCTGCGAAGGCTTAGAATTCAAAGGAGCATAATCACTAAAGGAGTTTACCCGTTTTTCCTGGTGCCTTGCGCAGGGCCATTGAAGGTATTACCACGGAATGGTCTCTCCATATGTTTCGCTCTAGGCCTATCCTTATCCCTCTGTTGTTGTTGGTGTGGCACAGGGGATTTTCCTTTTGGCGCTGTTACTTCCAAGTGCATTTCGATGCCCACATACTTGGAGGCTTTCCTTCTGAACTCCTCAAAACTTGCAGGAGGGCTTTTCGCCAGCGACAGGGTGAAAGCAGATTTTGGTTGTAAGGCTTCTATTACGATGTGCAACTGTAATGCTTCTGCCAAGTTTGGAACAGCGGCTGCCTCTTTATAGAATCTCTTCAAGAAGTCCTTGAGAGTCTCATGCTTCCCCTGCCTGATCTGGGCCAGAGTGTGGGATGTCCTGGGCACGTCTCTAGAGATGACAAAGTGGTCAATGAATGCTGTTGCCATTTCTTCCCAGGAGTCGATGGAACCTGATGGTAGCCCCTTAAACCAGCCAAGGGCATCGTCAATGAGGGTGTGAGGGAACATTCTGCACATGACATCCTCATCTGCCCCTAAGTACATGGCTTCGTACACGTAGGCATCTAAGTGTTTGGTGGGGTCTGTTTCTCTACCATACTTCCCGATAGAAAGCGGTTGAGTAGTTTGTAGATGCTTTAGAATGGTCATATTCATCAATCTTTAGGAGAAAAGAACATTGGGCTTGTAAGCCCCGTGGGCTATTGCTGGCTCACGTCTTCTACTACTGGTTTTCTCACCAGAGTCATGTGCTTGCTCCTTATCTTCATAAGTGGGATTCTGCGAGTATTGGATACTTGCAGATTTTCTTCCCTCAACTGCGTGGTATGTCCCCTCAGTCTGGGACGTTGCTTTCTCTTCCACGTTCTTTCTTTTACGTCTCAAATCCACCAATTCCTCCATCAATTTCTGAATCATTTCATCTTTTGGATCGGGTACAGGTATTTGCACCATCCTTCTTGAACTTCTGACAGGCGACTCGAATGTCAAGCGCCTGTTCACCGCTTGTTCTCGGGCAGTGATGTCCTCCACGTGCCCCTCCGGTGGGTTTCCCCCATTGGCGTCCATGATACGGGACAGGGTCTCAGAAACGAGTAGTGGGAATACCTTTAACGGGTCCTACTGGGCGTGCCAATGATTGGTCCTGAACTGGGGTCAAGGGATCCGGTGTCGGGCCGGTCGTAGAAGTTGAAGACCGAGTGATGTTGAAGACCAGTTTTGTGAGTATCCGGTGTCTCTGTAGGGAGCAGTCTTGATATCCTGGAGATCCTTCACACTGACCTTATACGTTGGTGTGGGCAAAAGGTGGTGTCACGTACGAAAGGACTCCGACGATCAAGTTAGAGAACATGTGTGAGAAGCAGATGCATGTGAGGCAGTAAGTAGTAATTAGTCATTCGAAGCCGTCATAGCATGCATAGTTCAAGTATATATAAATGCTCATGAATTATGGGCCTGATTAGGCCTGGGGAGCAAGGCATGTTCCTCGGTGTTGATGGCTTCGAGGAAAGAATGATGCCCATTCTATTTTGTCGGAGCATGGAAAATATATTTGTTTAATCTATCGTGGGAGACAATCGTGGGTTAAGTGTAGAGGCGCGTGCCCCTCTTGGGGCGAATTCGTCATAGGAAACTAGAATCACTGCGCTGTGCCTAAAGCCACTTATTAGTGTCTACTAGCAATCAGATGTATGGAGCATGCTGTATCCGATATGGGAGGTGTCAACATGGACTCGCCGGTCTTGGGAGAATGCCCAAACACTTTCAGGTTATCCGATGTCTTACCTGTGAGGTCGATAGCATGGCTAGATCAGAAGACACGTCACCCTTATCTTGGGGCCGGTATCAAGAACGGATCACCCAATGAGAATTGCGACAGTTGAAGATGGTTTTGGTTACTTAAAGTATTTTAATGGGCTCCTGGTTCTTAGTTTGTAATGGTTTTTCACTGTGAGCATGTGTTTGTAATGGGGCTCTTGGTTCTTAGTTTGTAATCCTTTTGTTCTTAGTTTATAGTCCTTTTGTTCAATTAATATATGCAAAATCCTGCTCACAGTGAGCATGTGTTTGTAATCTTGTTCTTCAGTTATAATATGCAAAAATTAACTTTGTAGTCCATTATTCCATTTTTTTCTAAACCATTATATTCCATTATATTACCTTATAATTATAATATGTAGTTGAACATAGTTTAGAAATTAGCAGCGTGAACTGTTTGACACAAAATACCAACCCTTAATAATTTTCTTTGATGTTTTTATTAGGGTTAAGTAATAGTAATTTGTAACTAAACTTACAGATATTTGTGCCTTGGTCTTGATTAATAGGTGACAAAAATCTGTATTTTCAAAACTCACCAAGCCAGTGACATTTGTCAATTCCCCTCTTCCATTTATCTATTTCAGTGTCAATTATTTCCGTTTCTCTCTACCAAGCTAATTTTCTTAAGATGTAATATCACCTAACAGCTCACCATTAAGAGCATAGGTTTATAGTACAAGTTGTTTCCCCAGTATGATCATTATATAAATATACACCAAGCCTATAGGATCAAACTAAATCTCTTATGGAGCAAGGAAACACGATTGTATCAGAATTACACTATTTTTTTATATTCAAATAATGTTAGCATTCAAATATAATGATAGCATTCATAAACATTACACGACATGAAATAAATTACTACATAATTCGGTGTTCAATACAGGGATATAATCATTTGTTTAATCCAGGCATTTCCATGAAAACCATGTGTCCTGGTTTTTGGATAGGTAATTTCCTTCTCAGGTTGTATTTGTTATTGGGTGGTGTAGTTATAGCACTTGGCTGATCAGGTTATGGAGATATGGCAGAAGTTGCCAACCTTGGACTCCTTCTAATAGGGGTTGTGGATTCTGTTTGAGACATTGGCTATAAGGTAGTGACATCAATTACATCCTGGATCTGTTGAGGTGTAGGGTTGGTTAGTTTGGCTACCTTAAGCTAGTCCCTTCTCTTGTCATTAGCAACTGGACATAAGAGCTTCCTGTGACTGACCTCACCATATTGACCATATTTTTCTAGTTGTAGCTTCCTTTTTGTTTTCTTTTTAGGGTTGTTATCCCCATTTTTGTTTCTTGTTTTTATTCGTTTCAATTGACTCTCTATTATTGTCACCCACCTTCCTTCTCTACTTTTTGGGCCTCCTAATGGTCCTTTGGATTGTTGGAGGAACTAATGGGATAAACTCTATCTTTTCCCAAAACTCTAACTCGAGGACTGATTCAACGTGGTGTTGATAAGTTGCATCCCAAGCTGCCATCGTGAGCCCAACATGGTAATGATCCTCCGATCTTTCTCCTTTATGAGTTATGGTTGCACAAGCATGTTTGCATGACATTCTTGCAATGAACATATAACTATTAAATAATAATATATACTAAATTTATAAAATTTAACCCTAAACCTAGAAGATACATGTAAGTTGCTGTACTTTACACGTGCATTTTTTTGTTCTCAAATTAATAGAAACCTTGTTTGTGAAACAATTGACCTCATATTTTTTAGTTCCATCATCACCTAGTCAGAAATTATGATAGGTCAGGTACTTTACATGTAAAAGAACTATTATTGGTGAAAACAAAATGAAATACCTGTCCATACTACAGTCTAATTGTTACTTATAGTCTTTTGCTTCTTTAACCTACTCTGCTAAATTGGGGGAAACTTTCCAAAATTCCCTGTTAACTTTAACTTATGGTTGCCTATGGTGATCATGATATAGGTCTTGACTTCTTCCAGCATTGTGACAATGGGCTTGCACTTGGCATGCACAAGTTTAGAGTTGATCACCTCACAATTGTTGTTTGTGATGTTGTCCACCTTGCAGTTTTCATCAAAGAAGGCTTTGCTGCAAAACTCCTTTGGAAACTTAGACAAATATGTCCAAGCCTTCTCATTGACCATCCTTATCTTCACAGTATTTTTTTTAAAATTCATTTGGAGTTGTTGATCTGGCCGCCTGCTAAAGAAGGGACATGAGCTCTTTCCCTCTTCACTGTATCAAGAAGTTCTACCATAGGTCACACACAGAATCTGTGTGGCACACCAGGCATCACTTCTTGAAGTACAGGTAACCCTACAAGAAACACACAAAAAATCATTATTAGTTATTATGAGGGATTATGTTTGAAAACCACATAAGCAAAGGGGTTAATATTTATACTTTTTGCATGTCATTCATAAAAGTTAGCCCCATTTCCTTATAGTCACCAACATTTACATGTAGCAACTCCAAAAAACATTTCCAATTTTCTTTTTTCTTAATTTGGCACACACCATATGCTATGGGCCATATGTGGTTGTTTGCATCTTGCCTCACAGTGGTCAAGAGGTACCCCCTGTAGTATCCTTTCAAAAAACATACATCAAGGCCCACCAGTGGTCTTCTACATTCTATAAATCTATCTTTACACCTCTTTAAACAAATATACAATCTATTAAACACTAGTGGGCCTTCGGGTTGTGGTTGACACTTTACTTTCACTATGGACCCGAGATTCCTCTTTAACAATTCTCCATAGTAGTCCCACAGCATGACAAACTGTCGCTTCTCACTTCCTTCAATCATCTTTCTTAACCTTTTCATTAACCTATAGATCATCTTATCCTCTAGCTTCACCTTATACATTTCTCTAAAAAGCTTATACACTCTATAATGTGTAATATTATGGTGCCTTCTCATATGCTTCACCAGTTTCCCTGTAACCCATTGTTAATCACATGTTGAATTTTTGAACACCCTAACACATGAGTGCTAATCATTGAATGTCTTGATCTAATATGATTGCCTAACTGGGTTCAGACTATAAAAAATTTCTCATCCATAATTCTTGTCTTTGCACCTTGCCCTTGTTCTAACTTTATCATTTTTTACCCATTTAAACTCAGTGCCTAGATGTACATTATAATCTTTCACAATATGTTTAAACACTACAAGTGAAGAAAACTCCATCTCACACTCCAACACTACATGAACAAAGGTAGTTGTTTCATTATACTGAGGATACACCTCTTTGGACTCACCCTCGTCCTTTGAACATTGAAGAGTTTTCAGCTATTCTAAAACCCATGAGTTTTCAGAACCTTCACCAATGCCTTTACCACATAACTCATTTCCAACTTCATCTTCAATCTCAATATCATTGTCAAATATGGAAGGAATAATTGACTTTCTATTCTCTTATGGCTTCTTCATACCCTGTACATTCTGTTTCTTCTTTTTGTTACTACTTATATCTCTACTCTTCCCCTTCCCTTTTTTGCCACAATCCTTACTTCCTCCCTCATCTTTAATCTTATCACTACCCTCTGTTCCTTTGTCACCGGTCCTAGAACTGCCTTCTACATCTTCTTCCCTACTCTTAGAACTACCATCCTCATCACCCATAGTGCTAACCTTATAACTCACAGCTTCTATATTGATGTCCACCTCTCTATCATTATTATCCATAATGTCATCATCCACCCTAACCAATACCCTAACCTTATCAGCTTCAACATGGTTCCCCTCATCCACATACGACATTATTGTCTCATCAACTGGATGTTGAAAATACATATCCATTAACCCTTGATTATTCTTAGCACATCTAACCATGTCCAATATATCAGTATCACCCTTTAACACATTCAACGCTTTATTTAAATCAAACTTTGGGTCAGGCCATAAGATCTTCTCTATTCTAGAGTACCCACGGTTCTCATTAAGCCTAATGAAAGCAAAAAAAATCTACATAATCAGGGTCCAACTCCTTCCATACTTCAACTTTACCCCATTTGTATCCTTTTTTGCCATGACGATCAACCATAAACCTACCACCGATATAAAGCCTAATCTGAATATCCTACCCATATTATATAACAATAGAAAATAATTACAACTTTCATGAAACAAAAAATTTTGTGAACAGAAAATAACATAACATCAGAAAATAACATAACATAAAAGAAGATCATAACATCAGAGAAACCCTAAACACCAGAAAATAGCATAGTAACATGAGACAACAACATAACAACATCAGAATACCATAATAACAGAAAACATTTTCGAATTCCATAAACACAAAACAAAGAATACCATAACAACATTCCTCAAATTCCATAAACACAAAATAGAGAATACCATAACAACAAAACATTTTCGAATTCCATCAAAATTATAGAAAAAAATAACATGTAATGTAAAGGTTTAGGGTTTACTAACCTCAACGGGATTTCCCATTACTCATGACCTGCCAAGCCCGTCAAAATTAGCGGGACGGATAAAATTTTTTAGCCCGTCGTCTCGCCATGGCCCGACCCGCCAAATTGACAGGCCAAAACCTTGGTGGGGTGGGCCGGCCTGACGGGCCCCTACCAAAAGAAAAAATTATAAGTATTACTAATTAAATAATTTATACTTTATTTTATTAAAATATGTACTTTCATTTTTTGAAATTAAAAAATAATGACATCTCTTACTACTTATACATTTTTTTAATAATATCTTCTTTAATTTTTTTTTAAATTATTATTTTTATCTTAATTTGACACATTTTTTAAAAGATAATAATTTTAACTTTGGCGGGCTGGCCCACCAGCTCCACCAATAAGCAGGGTGGGCCCTAATTTTTGGCTTGTTTATTTTAGCGAGGCAGGTTAGTCCAGCCTTCTTTTTGGTGGGCTTTGACGGGGTGAGCTAACCCGTTTTGTCATCCCTAACGACACCATCGAGCACATTGAAGAATTAGGGGTTGAGGTTTAGTTTCGCTTCTCCAAAACTTGCTATTCTCTGTCATGGTCGTAACTCACACGCCCAGGACACCGGGTGTAACATCCTATTTTCAACACAAATAGAAAATAGATATTAATATATCTTTCTTGAGAAATACTTACTATAAGTTAGTTTATTATTATCATTTTTTGAAATTTTGGTATTTATATTTAATTATTTGTTTTTTAAATAATAATAATAATAAAAAATGAAAATATTTCTGAATGAGAATTTTAAAATGACTTAATTAGTATTCACTAATTAAGAAAATTATATTAAGAATTTTTAATATCTTTATTATTAGTCATTTTTATTTTATGTTCTTATATTTATGTTTTTACATATATAAGATTTAACTCTTATTAGAATTTTAAAATACAATTTTGAAGGAATTAGACTATGGTTCTTTAGAACTTTTTGATCTACATAATATTTATGATTTTCTAGAATTTTTTTGAAAATTTTGAAATATTTTAACAAAATAATATATTTTAAATAATTTTAAATTCATATAAAGTTACTTAAAATTAAAAATATTTACAAGAATGTAAAGTTAAATTATAAGAAAATTTTTGTAAAATCTATTTCAAGTAGACTTATCTAAAAATTATCGGTTTGAGTAAAATCTTGATTTTTACCAATCGTAAAAAATTCAAAACATACTAATAAATTTTTATTAACAAAAAATTTTAAATTTTTAAAATTTAAACTTTATATTACTTATCATAAAATTAGTGAGAACTGATATAATATTGCTAAATTTCAAAAAGGATTAATTTTGAATATTTAAAATATACCGAGTGAAAGGTTACTATTTGGCTTAATAATTCTACCGACATTTACTATGAAAAACACTGTGCATGTATGAAAATTTCAAAAGGTGCACAGTAACCAGGTTTTAAATTTCAAAAAATGTATAGTACTTTTATATTAAAATAATAGAATGCATAGTAATTTTTTTCTTATAAATACCGAAGGAATTCTTCTTTAGAATTCACAATTTCAGATTAAGTTTTCTTAATATAGTAGTGCTAGTGAGATAGTGGTGGAAGTAAGAGAGAAATAAATTTTTTTGGAAGAAGGTTCTGCTAAAATTCTAAGGTACGAATACATCTCTTTTATATTTTTTAAGGTTATTTTTATATCGTTTTTAGAAATCTATTATTATACTAGAAATAATATTATTTTAAGTTACTATTCTGCATAGTAAAACACTATTTCAATAGTAAATTACTATTCAAATAGTAAATTACTATTTACTATTACTATTTACCTTTACTATTTACGTTTTACTATTTACCGTTACTATTCATAATTTACTATTTATCGATACTATTCATGATTTACTATTTACCGTTACTATTCATGTTTTACTATTTACTGTTATTATTTACTATTTACTATTCACTATTCACTATTCAAAATTTACCATTTCTACTTTAAGTAGTGATCTTAATTTTCATCTTGTAACTATATTAAAATGAAATTGGTATGTTTTAAAACTCAGAGACGAGGCGTGCATGGATTTACAATAACGAATCAGTATACAAGAGGTAAGGGGGAGTGAGATAAGAGTATAATATGAAAAGACATAAGAATAATGGGAGGAGTCCCCTACTCCTTTTACATTTGAAAATATTATTATTTTAAATATTAACTTTTTAACTTAAAATTTTTAATAAATTTTAAATTAAATATCTAGTTTAACTAACTTTAACATACCTATGCAAGGACTTGTATTTTTATAACCTATACGAACTGGATTATACCTATGCAAAGACTTGGACCACCATAACCCATATGGACTGAACTATACCTATGCAAGGACTGGATTATATGGACTTACATAGACCTATGCAAGGAATGGACTATAAGGACTCAAAATCAATTTTAATAATTTAAATAACCATTAAAATTTGAATTATATTTAATTGATTTGTTTATAATTATTATTGATGATATTTAATTGTGATCGATATTATTTGATCGTGATTGACATTATTTGATTATGATTGATGATATTGTGATTGATAATATTATCATTGATGACCTTGTGATATGGAGTTTGAGCATATAGTAAGCATGATGGAAAGTTAAAACTCAGTAAGAATTTTCTTACCTTACTCTTTAAATTTTTATTCTAAGAGAAAGTATTTTATCATTATTCTAGTCTTTTATTTCTTCTTAGAAATAATTTTCATTAACTTTATTTTTAATCTCTAGAATAAAATCTAGTATTAGAAAAAAGCTATTTTATGAAAATCAAAGGTTGAGATAATTAATTCTTGAATTAAAGAAAATTTTTATAGTTTTAAGTATTCTTAATTAATGATTTAAATATATATATATATATATATATATTCTTTTAGAAATCAGAAATTTAAATTGGTTTTCCCTAATGAAATAACTAAAGGATATTTTATAGTTGAGATTTCTAAACTCAATCTAGTTAAGATTCAAATTTGGAAAGATTATGTAAATATGTGAAGTTTTTTAAGAGAAAGTTTTGAGATATTTAAGGCTTGGAAACTCAATTTTGGTAAGATCTGAATTTGAAGATTGTACTAAATTTGTTTCTGTATAACAGAAGTTCAAAGAAGAACTTATGGGAATGTACAGTTTATTGAGATGATTTTGTGAACCTTTATGGTATTTAATAATTAAGTTTCTAAAAGTATTAACCAACTAAATATGCGAGTAGTTCATGCATCATGAATCATTAAAGAGAAATGAGATGTGATATTGCCTGGGGACGGATTATAGAAACCGAGGATACATTAGAGGAGGCTTAATTACGAGCCTTAGGATGAGAGGGTGTTGTAACATCCTGGTTTTGGTTTACATACCGATTGAGGCTAATTACATAATTAAAGTTGTTGATTTAATAATGATAATAATAATACAAAGAATTGACCCATGTGCCCTTGGTGTTAAGAGGAACTTCGGTCCTCTCTCTCCCTCTCTCTTTATTCACGTTAAAGGTGATTAATGATGGCTGATGGGATTGCATTAAATGAGGATGGGATGTGATGGCTGATGGGAGAGGGCTGTCACGACAGGGAAGAGATAAGGGCTTGGCTTCTCATTTTCCAACCACTCCTTGCTTATTACACTTTGGTACAAGAGGAAACACTCCTCCTTTCTCTTTCGATTTCCTCTGGAGACTCTTCTCCTTCTTCGTTGTTCGTCTTCTTCTTATCTTCTTCATCTTCTTCTTCCACTCAACACTGTGTAGAACCTGAGTGGAAGTGGGAACACGATGTGGAACAGCGTGGCTGTGAGAGAGAAACAACATGGTGTTGTGTGTTGTGGAGGCTAGGATCCTCCTTTGTTTTGCCTGAACGTTGATGGCTGTGTTACATGAAAGCATGGGGTCCTCCATTGTTGGTGAGGACTGAGCTGTTCTAGTGGTGGAAATAGCCTTGGAATCCTCCACTGGACTGAGTGTGAGGACTGTGTGTGCCTTAGAGGCTTGGCATGGAGTGTCTTAGTGGTAGATCTGCTCGTGTGGAAGCAGCGTTGGTCCTTCCAAAGCTGAGAGCAGAGTGCTGTATGAACAGCTGGAAGCTGGGTCGTTCTGTTGAGAACGGGTGACTGAAGAACGTTCAGTCGGTGTTGCAAGCTCTGAGAGCTTCTGGGATCTTCATTCCAAGTAAGGGGGGCTATTGCATCTCAAATGCATAGTTTATGGACGGATTTCCGGGTGAAACTATCGTACTGTGATGTGTAGTACTTGTTATGTATTATTTGTTGTTTTTTCGAGTAAGTGGTAGCCCGGATGTGTAATGAATATGAGTTGTGTGTTTATGTTGATTTTCCATCCATGAGATGTATGATGCATGTTGATGTTGAGTAAATACATGAGATGCATGTAAGTGTGTTGTTTATGAGCTGTAGTGCATGAGTTGTACTGGTTCCTGTGTGTGATTGTGTGTTTAAATGCTGAGTGCATAAGATGGGGACTGTTATGTTAATGTTGAGTGGGTTTTACATGAAATAGCATGGGATGCTTGTTGTAAATGATAATTTTGAGTGGATGGCATTGGGATTGCCGAGTGTATGAGATGTGGGTCATCTGATTCGCCATTAGAAATGCCGAGTGCATATAGCGTTGGACGCTTAATACAGAGTCGGCAATCGGATGAATATGTGTTAAATATAATGAAAGACCTCGGGTTGGACTCGAGGCAGTGCCGAGGGCACTAAGCGTGGGACGCTTGATGAAAGGCCTTGGGTTAGACTCAAGGCAATGCCGAGTGCATTGGCGTTGGACGCCTGATGAATGAGACCGTATGCATCCGATTCGCCACCGGAAATGCTTGGAGCATGTAGCGTGGAACGCTTAATGTAGAATCGGTAATCAGATGAATAAGTGTGAGAATATAATTAAAGACCTTTGAGCGGGGCTCAGGCACTCTCCTTGAGTGAGGCTCGGAGTTTAAACATTATTGATATTGCTTGGAATAGATTTGGGGTAAAATCCGATTGGATGAATACATGTATATTGATATATTGTTATTGAGGATGTTGTGCATTATAGCCGAGTAAAATGGGTAAATCCCGATCGGAAGATGATGTGTGAATATTCATATTTAAATGGCAGTATGTGTTATGATTGACTATGTAATTTGTATAATTGAGGATTGAGGTATAATCCGAGTTAATAACTGTCATTTAATATGTAAAAGCTCACCCCTACAATATTTTTCAGTGTATGCAGGTCAGACTGGTAATGAGGATGGCCTCAAGTCCGAGTGATGGGCACTTAGATTGTTAAAATGCACATATAGTATATATATTGTAAATAGACATGTTAAAGCCTTGGCCGGCTCTCTTGTAATCCGAATGGATTTAATTATATGGGTTGTCTATCGGGTTTGTGAACAAGTGTACATTATACATATATATATATATATTTTCATTGTTATGATGTTACCCGATTTGTTCATTATGTGTGTTGAGAGAATAATGCTAAGTTAATAAATTCCGAGTGGAATATTGTTGTGAGAGCCGTGTCTGTGTGAAGCTTTAGTGTGTGTGTGGGCTACTTCCAAGGGAAGACTAGTCCATATGTTACCGAGTGAAAATATGTGTAAATCCCGAGTGGGAAGGGGTTTGTATATTCCGAGTGGAAATCCCGAATGAACCTCTTCCGAGGAAAGAGTTGTTGTGATGGTTTGATTGAGGTGTATTCTGGGAGTCCTCTTCCGAGTGAATGAGGTTACATATATTCCGAGTAAATGTTATATATTTTCCGAGGGGCTAAGTATTGATAAGTCCGAGTGACTTAACTTGGTGAATTCCTCCGAGTGATGTGAGGATAGAGTAATTCCGAATGGAATTTTCTTGTGGAAACTCCTTCCAAAGGAATGGAGGTTTGGGTGATCTCCGAGTGGGGAAGATCAGGTTATGCCGAGTGTAGAATGGATGTTGTATTCCGAGTGAATTGAGGTTGAAATATACCGAGTGATATTGGACTGGGGAATAATCTGGGTGAGGGAAGCTTACGGACTCCGAGTGGAGTATCTGAGGGAATCATTTTCCGAGTGGAGATTATGACGCTTCTGAATGAAGCATGTGTGTAGGCTTCTTGAATAAACTAAGTATTTGGCTAAGTAAGAATTTACCGGGTGAATCATGTATGTGGGGGCCGATCCCGAGTGGACGTGGTTCCGAATCCGAGTGATGGAAATTACCAAGGGTGGGTGTTCGCTTCAGCGAACAAGGTATTCGCTCCAGCGAGTGTGAATGGAAGGAAGGTTTCTGGTTAGTTTCGCTTAAGCGAATGGGTGTTTCGCCCAAGCGAGATGGGTTGTCTCGCTCAAGCGGATTTGGGTCTCGCTTGAGCGAGTGAACACTGTAATGGGCTCGCTCAAGCGGATTATCCAGAATTTATGGAACAGTGTAAACTCCTGGTTGGCCCAGTGCAAACTAAAACTTTAAGGGCCCACATACATAGAATGAATGAGATGATAGTATTAAAAACATTGCATGACATTCATGTGATTGTGACATTCTATATGGGTGGTTGTGAATGAAAATATAATTGTTATGTTATGAAAATTCTACATTCATAATTGATTATGTATATGATTGTGATTGAAATTATTATATTAGATTCTGAAAACCCTTATGCTTATGTCTTATCTGTAAAGTATTATATTCTGTTTCTCACTCCTTCTTATTTGAATTTTGTGTCCAAAATATATGTTATATGATATATAGCTAGCAGTTCAAGATGAAAGGATGAAATTACAAGAGGGTAAATTGGTCTCATCCTCAATCGGATAGGAGAAGAGATGTGACAAGAATAGGATTCAAAATCACATGGTTTGAAGATAAGGAAATAATTGGTTACAGTCGAAGTAGAGGTATTAAATTTTTAGTTTTAGTTTACCTTAATATGTAACACCCTCTGTTACACCTTAATAAATTCTAGAAAAACTCGTAATTTTTTTTTAAAGATATGATTGTTAAAAAGAAACTATCGGAATAAATTATATACATTATTTCTGAAATACCTCACAAATATTATTAAAACTTTATAAAGTATTTGTACATTCATCCGATGAAAATAAACATTAAACATTATAAGAAAAAGAGGAAACTCCATGGCCCAGAAGAAGTTACTTATTAACATTATTTATTCATTGGACCACGATATTCATACCGAGCTCCCTTTCTAGAACGTGCTATATTTACTGCCGATATTCTTCGATCCTTCCCTCTGAACCATCAATTTAAAACATGTGAAACAAAAACACGGAGAAAGGAGTGAGAAACAGAATATAATATTCCCGAATAAGACATAAGCAACAAAGGGTTTTCACAAACCAATACATAATAATATCAATCACAATCACATACACAATCAATTATGAATGCATGAATGTTATGCAATATCTTCATCATAACTGTCGCGACCGGGATCGCGACGGCACGGCCGACCCTCAAAACGGTTTTTTTGAAAATGAAAATGAACAGGGAGTCGCCACCAATATTTTTAGGATAAAATACCGGGAAAACCTTTAATTAAAGCATTGGTCAAAAAATGAGATTCCAGATCCGGGAGTCTAATTACAGGTGAGGAAGGTATTAGCACCTCACAGCTGTCCGTTATAAAAACGGTTACCTCAATTTAATAGCGCGCATTATAATTAACCCAATAATTATTTTAACTTTTCCATGAAAAGAAAATATACGAGACGACAAAACATATTATAAATAAACAGAAATAAACACGGAATATTTACATGAGATTAACAGGACGTCTCGTCCAAATTAAACTCGCTCCACCCTTTTTTAAAAAAAAAATGAGATTAACAGGACGTCTCATCCAAATTAAACTCGCTCCTCTTTTTTTAAAATAAAAAAAAATGAGATTAACAGGACATCTCGTCCAAATTAAACTCACTCCTCCTTTTTAAAATAAAAAGAATAAAGAATAAAAGAAATAATAATAAAAATTGCAATAATAATGATGATAACAATAGTCACACCTTTTATGCTAATTTAAATAGAATGTGTGAGGCACTCATTTTATTAATATTTATCAATCAATAAAGATTAATTGATAATTAAAAAGGAAGGTAAAATCACCAAATAACAATTGATTTAACAGAAAATAAAATAAATACAAGTAAAAAAAATAAAGGGAAGAGTGGGACCAGTGTGGTGAGAAAGGAGTTGGATGGTGTTGTGGATGGTGTGGGCGGCGTTGAGGATGGTGTGGGCGGCGTTGATAGGAAGGTGTTGGGCGGTGTGTGGGCTGTGTGTGGGCGGTGTGGAGAGGACGGTTGTAGGAGTGTGCGTATGGGCGGTATTGAGTGGGAGTGAGGTCGATTGATGTGAGTAGTGATGTATTGGGAGGAGGTGGGGACAATGTTGGAAAAGGCTATAAGGACGGTCTTGGGGCGGTGTTTAGGAAGGTGTTGGGCGGTGTTTAGGCAGTATGGAGGGTAAGGTGTTGGGCGGTGTTGAGAACGGTGTGGGGACGTTAAGAGGAAGGTGTTGGGCGGTATGTGGGGAGTGTGCGGGTAAGGTGTTGGGCGGTGTGTATGGAGTGTGCGGGTAAGGTGTTGGGCGGTGTTGAGAACGGTGTGGGGACGTTGTTTTAGGGTAGTGTGGGCGGTATGTGGAGAGGACAGCGTAGGTAGTGTTGAGAGGAAGGTGTTGGGCGGAGTGGAGAGGGGCGGTGTTGAGAGGACAGTGTTTTAGGGTAGTGTGTGGGGCGGTGTGGAGAGGTTTGTGAGGGGCTGTGAGGACGGTGTCTTGGGGCGGTGTGTGGGGCGGAGTGGAGAGGTTTGTGAGGTTGGTTTGGGCAGTGTGGGGCGGAGTGGAGAGGTTTGTGAGGTCGGTTTGGGCAGTGTGTGGGGCGGAGTGTAGAGGTTTGTGAGGTTGGTTTGGGCAGTGTGTGGGGCGAAGTGGAGAGTAAAGTGTTGGGCGGTGTTGAGAGGAAGGTGTTGGGCGGAGTGGAGAGGGGGTGTTGGGCGGACAGTGTTTTAGGGTAGTGTGTGGGGCGGACTGAGAAGGAGGTTTGGACGGTTGAAAAGTGAATGAGTTCTCTTTTAATGACTCTTCCAGGGATGCTTCTTCTTCCTTCGCTTGTAGTATTTATAGAGCATTTGAGGAGCGTCATTATTGCTTGAACAAACCCGTGACCAGCCTGGCTGCCAATTGGTGAGGATTTTTAATATTTCCACATTGTCTTTTTGTCAGCCGCCCTTTGAAATTATCAAACAACTTGCATGGTGGTGCTGGAAACGGCCTGGGTCTTTGACAATTAAGGAAAATGAAAGCTGGTGGCAATTCTTTATCATTTTCCACCTTGTCTTATTGCCAACCAGCCTCCGTAATTCAAGGATCCACTTGAGGCTATTTCACTCGGAAATGATCATTTCCGAGTCAGAGTTTTCTTTTTTTTCTTTTTAATTTTTAATTCTTTTCTTCTTCTTTTTTTTTATCCTTCCTTTTTCTTTTCTTCTTTTTTTCTTCTTTTTTTCTTTTTTTTTTAATTCTTTTCTTCTTTTTTTTTATCCTTCCTTTTTCTTTTCTTTTTTTTCTTTTTTTTCTTTTTTTTTTGTGAATTCTTTTCCCTTGTGAATTTCCCATTCTTGGTGAAAATTGACTGGAACGAAATAGGTGTTCACAGATGCCCCTCTTTACTTCTTTTTCATGAGGAAAAAGCATGAAGTTTCTTCTTGCTTTTTTGAAATGGAAAGGGAGTAAAGACGTGAACACCATTGAAAAAGTAGAAAGTGAAGGTGTTACAGAAATGATGAGGATGTTGTCTCTAGGTTGACAGCAAAGGTAAAAGGATGAGGGTGTTGCCTCTCGATTGACTGGAAAAACAAAAGGATGAGGGTGTTGCCTCTCGGTTAACTGGAAAAGTAAAAGGATGAGGGTGTTGCCTCTCGGTTGACTGGAAAAGTAAAAGGATGAGGGTGTTGCCTCTCGGTTAACAAAGAAAGTAAAAGGATGAGGGTGTTGCCTCTCGGTTGACAAGGAAAGTAAAAGGATGAGGGTGTTGCCTCTCGGTTGACTGGAAAAATAAAAGGATGAGGGTGTTGCCTCTCGGTTGACATGACTGAGGCCCTGGATTGAAAGGGAATAAATCTGGGGGTAATGCCCTAGTTTGGGGTAGTCTGAAAGAATTCTTGGGGCATTGCCTTTTGTCTAAAGGGAAACCTGAGGTGATGCTCCTGTTGGAATTGTTTAGGAAGTGTAGCTCCACTGGGGAAGGATAATTCCTCCTGGTAACCTTCATGGTACCACTGGGAAAGTATTAGGTGAGTTGGGACAGAGTAATCTGGGGGTTGTCGGGGAACTGTCCTTCTAAGGAAAGAGAATGAAATCTGGGGAGATGCCCCAGTTTGATATGACTGCAGGTTGTTGGGGGACTGCCCTTTGAAAGAAATCTGGGGAGATGCCCCAGTTTGATATAACTGAAGGTTGTTGGGAGACTGCCCCTTGAAAGAAATCTGGGAAGATGCCCCAGTTTGACATAACTGAAGGTTGTTGGGGGACTGCCCCTCGAAAGAAATCTGGGAAGATGCCCCAGTTTGACATAACTGAAGGTTGTTGGGGGACTGCCCCTTGAAAGAAATCTGGGAAGATGCCCCAGTTTGACATAACTGAAGGTTGTTGGGGAACTGCCCCCTTGAAAGAAATTTGGGGAGATGCCCCAGTTTGAGCTTTTTAGTGAGAGGAGTATGATGGATGCTAGTTTGGTAATGGCGAACTCACTGGGGAAAGACAAGTCCTCTTAAGCCTGATCAAAGAAACATCCCGGTTGAGGGAACTGATCCTATTTTATGGAACTCCTTGGGAGAGATCTTCAGTCTATAGGTCTTGCTGAGAGAAAACTTTGGCGAATACCTGCTTTTGGATGATAGATTTGCTGACAAAAGAATGAGTTAGTATAAAAAGACTTACAGGTAAATTTTCCTTGGCGACTGGCTCTTTAAGATAACTCATGGATGAAACAGAAACATCCTCCGACTTTTGGCGAGAGTATTTAGTGGAAACGGTCATGCTTATACCAAGCGAAGTTTGGCGCTAGGAAATATTTCAAAAATTTTAGGCAAAAACTTGTTTATTCATAAAAAATGAACACATGTAGGATGAAGGGAGATTTTATAAACATCAGATATGTACACAGTGATGTGACAAGGTATATAAAGAATTGAAGGCAAAATAAAAGGAAAAGGCTCATATATCCTCAAATGATCCTCCACGAGCAATGAGAAACTTGATCCCATATCATGACTTCGTGTTCGTCTTTTGATTTTGCTTCTGAGGGCGTAATTTGACAATGACCCTAATACCCGTTTTGACCTCCTTTGACTTTGGCTTGAAGGGTTTATGTTGTGGAGTAGAATTTGTAGAACCGCCTTTTTAGGTTTTCGGCTCATCTTGCTGCTCTAACTTTTGCCTAGGTCGCCTTTCCAGGTTTTCAACCTAGCGAGCTCTTTTTTCCTTTTTTTTTTTTTATGCAAAGTATCTTTTCACTGCATCGGTATTGACAGGCATTGGCAGGTCGTCTCCATCCATATTAGTGAGTATAAGGGCTCCTCCGGAGAAAGCCTTCTTTATAACATATGGTCCCTCATAATTAGGTGTCCATTTCCCTCGGACATCCCTTTGAATTGGCAAAATCTTCTTGAGGACCAAATCTCCCTCTTGGAATTGTCGGGGGCGTACTTTCTTTTCATATGCCCGCTTCATGCGTCTTTGATACAATTGTCCCTGGCAAAGGGCAGTTAATCTCTTCCTGTCAATTAGATTCAATTGGTCATATTTGGCCTGGACCCATTCAGCTTCTTGCAATTTAGCCTCCATGATCACCCTAAGGGATGGAATTTCCACTTCGAATGGTAGTACAGCTTCCATTCCGTAAACCAAAGAAAATGGGGTTGCCCCAGTTGAGGTTCGTACCGAGGTTCGGTATCCAAGTAGTGCGAAAGGGAGCATTTCATGCCAGTCTTTGTAGGTTACTACCATCTTTTGCACTATCCTCTTTATATTTTTGTTGGCTGCCTCAACCGCTCCATTCATTTTCGGACGGTATGGAGAGGAGTTGTGATAGGAGATTTTAAAACTCTCACAAAGCTCCTTCATCATTTTGTTGTTTAAATTTGTACCATTGTCCGTGATGATTTGGTTTGGTAAGCCATACCGGCATATCAGCTCACGCTTGACGAATTTGACCACAACATTTTTCGTCACATTGGCGTATGAAGCTGCTTCTACCCACTTGGTGAAATAATCAATAGCAACCAAAATGAAACGATGACCATTCGAGGCTTTTGGTTCAATGGGCCCAATTACATCCATACCCCACATTGAAAAAGGCCATGGTGCTGACAAGACATTTAGGGATGAGGGAGGAGCATGAATGTGATCAGCATAAATCTGACATTTATGACACCTCCGTACGTAAGCAAAACAATCGGCTTCCATAGTCATCCAATAATACCCAGCTCTCAGTATTTTTCTTGACATAGCATGCCCATTTGTATGAGTTCCGAAAGATCCTTCGTGGATATCTTTCATGATCTGGTTTGCTTCAACGGTATCAACACACCGGATGAGAATGGAATCATAATTCCTCTTGTAAAGCACGTTACCACTCAATAGGTATCCCATAGCTAGTCTTCTCAAAGTTCGTTTGTCATTGTCCGTGATACCTTCAGGGTATTCTTGGCATTGGAGGTATCTTTTGATGTCATGATACCAGGGCTTGCCATCCGGTTCTTCTTCTATGGCCTGGCAATGGGCGGGTTCTTGCTGTTTCTTTACCTCAATGAGAGGCACTTCATAATCATTACTGACCTCGAACATAGCAGCTAGGATGGCTAAAGCATCTGCCATTTGGTTGTCTTCCCGTGGAACATGATGGAAGGTAACTTCATCGAACCTTTTGATCATCTCTTTGATATGAGCATGATAGGGAACTAGTTTATTATCTCTAGTCTCCCATTCATCCTTTAGTTGATGGATAACTAAAGCAGAATCTCCATAAACCTCCAGAACCTTTATTCCCGCGTTTAGAGCCGCTTGTATTCCTAGAGAACATGCTTCATATTCCGCAATATTATTGGTGCAGTCAAAACACAACCGAGCGCAAATAGGGATGAATTCCTTATCAGGTGATATTAAAATAACCCCAATTCCATGTCCTAGTGCATTGGATGCTCCATCGAATCTCATGATCCATCTGGTTTCCAGGCCATCTTCTTCTTTGGAAAGAGCCAAGATATCCTCATCTGGGTGGTTGATAAGCTTCAATGGGTTGGTATGCCAAGTAATCTGCCAGCGCACTCCCTTTAATTGCCTTTTGGGTGACATATGTTATGTCATATTCCATCAGTAACACTTGCCAACGGGCAATCCTTCCAGTCAAAGCGGGTTTTTCAAAGATATACTTGATGGGATCCATCTTAGACACCAGCCAAGTAGTATGATTAAGTATGTATTGCCGTAAGCGTCGGGCAGCCCAAGCCAATGCACAACACGTTCTTTCAAGAGACGAATACCTCATCTCACATTCGGTAAATCTCTTGCTCAAGTAGTAGATGGCGCATTCCTTTCTTCCAGTCTCATCATGTTGACCCAATACACATCCCATGGATTCATTCAACACAGTCAGGTATAGGATTAATGGTCTCCCATGAATGGGTGGCACCAAGACTGGTGGCTCCAATAAGTACTGTTTTATTTTTTCAAATGCAATCTGGCAATCCTCATTCCACTGTCCAGGCTGATTCTTGCGAAGCAACTTGAAAATTGGCTCACAAGTTGCCGTCATTTGGGAAATGAATCGGGCGATGTAATTCAATCTTCCTAAGAATCCTCAGACTTCTTTTTCAGTACGAGGAGGAGGCATTTCCAGAATTGCCTTGACTTTGTCAGGATCAACCTCTATCCCCTTCTCATTCACGACGAACCCTAACAATTTGCCGGATCTTGCGCCAAAAGTACACTTGGCGGGATTCAATCTAAGCTTGAATTTCCTCAACCTTTCAAAAAGTTTTCTCAGGTCAGCAATATGCTTCTCCTCAGACCTGGACTTGGCAATTATGTCATCCACATAGACCTCTATCTCCTTGTGCATCATGTCGTGGAAGAGAGTCACCATTGCCCTTTGATAGGTGGCTCCTGCATTTTTTAATCCGAAGGACATTACTTTGTAACAAAAGGTGCCCCACAGAGTGATGAACGTGGTCTTTTCCATATCTTCTGGTGCCATCTTGATTTGGTTATATCCCGAAAATCCATCCATAAATGAGAAGATGGAATGTTGAGCTGTGTTATCAACCAATACGTCAATCTGAGGTAAAGGAAAATCATCCTTAGGACTCGCCCGATTCAAGTCTCGGTAGTCTACACACATCCTTACTCTCCCATCTTTCTTTGGAACGGGAACTATATTGGCTACCCATTGCGGATACTTAGCTACGGCTAAGAAACCAGCGTCGAATTGTTTCTTGACTTCTTCTTTGATCTTAAGAAGCATTTCTGGTTTCATTTGTCGTAACTTTTGCTTGATCGGTGGACATTCCAGCTTTAAAGGCAACTTGTGTTCCACAATATTATTATCCAGACCTGGCATATCTTGATACGACCATGCAAAAATGTCTCGAAATTCCCGGAGTAATCTAATCAATTCACTCTGCCGTTGTTTGCTCAAAAGGGTGCCTATCTTGACTTCTTTATTTTCTCCTTCATCTCCCAGGTTAATGGTCTCAATCTTTTCCTGATGAGGTTGAATTTCTTTATCTTCTTGTTCCATTAACTTTGTCAACTCGAGTGAAGGTTCAAAGTCTTCCTCACTATCCTCATAGGCATAATCATTTGGATTATCAGAGTCATGAAATAGAACCGAGTTTTCATTGCTCTTAGAAGAATCGCTTTCAAATCTGCATTTAGTGTTATATCATAATGAATGAAAACAAAGAAAGGCAAGCAAATGGAAGGTTTAAAAGAAAGAGTTTGAACAAAGATGAGGTATGAAATCAGACTGCATTCATTTAATTTAATAAACAAGCAAGTTTTCGCCTTTATTACAAAACAGATCCTAAAGCCTTAGGCATAGCAAGAGGATCGACAAGTTTTGAAAACAACAATTACTTTGGCTGAAGATTGATAGTTATGGGGAACTCCATGATTTCCCAGTTGTCCAGTTCTTGACCGGGTAAGCAAGCATGCACTAATTCCACATTAGGGCTGTGTCCGTCTCCAACCATAGCCACCTGACCCGGATATATAATCCCGGCGCTTCTGAAGCTTTGATAGAGGTCACAGATAGGGATTCTAGCAGTATCGAACTTTTGACCGGTAAGGCGAGCGATCCTTCTCTCCATTCTTTCTTCTCCCATCCTTTTTCTATCAGCTGCTGTAGGCTTGTATCCTAGACCATACCTATCCTTATTTTCTGGGAGACTTATAGGTTGGGTTCTCCCTTCCAATTCTCGTCCTAACCCCTTTCCCAGCTTGTATCCTTCTCTCAACATTGTCTTTGCAACCATCAGAGGCACGTTTGGGAAGGATTTCTTTGTAATGCTCGTTGCATTGGCCACCTCTAAAGCCTGAAATAAGGTTTCAAGGGCTTCCTCAGTCGCTTCAATGTATGGGGTGTTGGCAGGCTTACTAACCAACAAGTCTTCTTCTCCAGAGACAATCACCAACTTGTTGTCAATGATGAACTTCAACTTTTGATGTAGAGTAGAAGGAACTACCCCAGCCGAATGGATCCACGGCCGTCCCAGTAAACAACTGTATGCGGGCGTAATATCCATGACTTGAAAAAGGATTTGAAAGGTGCATGGCCCAACTTGTATAGGCAATTCAATTTCTCCCATGACTTCTCGGCGAGTTCCGTCAAAAGCCCGGACTACCATGGAACTGGGTCTCATATGGGTCCCATCAAAAGGCAACTTTGCCAACGTAGATTTTGGCATTACATTCAAGGATGATCCATTGTCAACCAGCACCTTCGCCATGATATGATCTTGACATTTTACGGAGATATGAAGGGCTTTGTTGTGCCCTCTTCCTTCCGCTGGTGTCTCATCATCCGTAAAAGTTAGATAGTTGTTGGCCACAATGTGTCCCACTATGCCCTCGAATTTATCTACCGGCAAATCATGTTTCACATGTGCCTCACTCAAAACTTTCATCAACGTGTTCCGGTGTGGTTTAGAACTCATTAATAAGGATAACAGAGAAATTTTTGCCGGGGTGTGGTTTAGTTGGTCCAACACCTGGTAGTCACTATGACGAATGAATCTAAGAAACTCTTGGGCTTCCTCTTCGGTTACTACCTTCTTTGCTTCACCGGAGGATTCTCCCTTCCCATTCCCTGTGGCTTTGTCAAGTTTTGGTTCTGGGGAAGCATACACTCTTCCACTTCGGGTGACACCCCCGATTCCGGCAATATTCGTGACAGGGGATGATGGAGTAGGCTCAACGGCCTCAGAACTGGTAACGATCACATCAGTACCATACTTCCATGGTACAGCTCACGAATCCTTGTAAGGGAATGGGGTTGGAGTGTTTACTGTGATGACAGTTTTAACAGGGGTTGAAGCCACAGGTGCATTTTTATTATAAAATATGACTAGAGGTTTTGGAGCTCGAACTCGGCCTTGCTCTTGTATCATATTTATTATGTCTTCACGATGCCGGCAAACTTCTATGACGTGACTGTCCATAAATCCCTGAAGGGTTTTCTGGAAGTCCCTTCGCTTTGCAGACAGGAGGTCATTGCACTCTTTATCCCATGATCCTTCTATCAATCCCATCTTAAGCATATGGGAATGAATGGTTTCCAACGGCATTTGGATGTCCTGAACTTTGGAAATACATTCCTCATCTTTTTCCACAGCGTTAACGCCTTGTCTCCCATGGTTAGGCAAAGGATTGGTGGTCACATTCGGGCTTCCTTCCTTGAAGCTTATCCAATCAGCTCTGATTAAATCTCTTACCTTAAACTTCAATGCCAGGCAATTTTCGGTGGAATGTCCCGGTGCACCGGCATGGTAATCACATCGCGCATTTGGGTCATACCCCCTGGGATAAGGTGGTTGAAACGATTTTAAAGGACAAGGTGCCACTAAGGTGTTTTCAATAAGATGGGGGAGAAGCTCTGTGTAGGTCATGGGAATTGGATCAAATTGCACTTGGGTGCGGTCATCATTCTGTCTCCTCATGTTTGGATTTGGTGGGTTTATTTGGGGTGGTTGATATGGTGTTTGTGGTGGTGCAGGTGGTCGCATGACAGGTGGTCGAAAATGTGGTGGGTTTGGATTTGGAATTGCAGCTACATATGGGTGCGGTGTGTTATGGTAAGTTGACGGAAAGGTGACGGGAGTAGGTGGTCTGAGCTGGTTCCTTCTTTGGTTATGAGAGACCAGGTTAGTCTCTCCCTCTCTTCTTTTTCCTTCTCCAAAAGAAGGCTTTCTTGCTGTCCCAGCCCCAGATGGGCTACGAGTAATCTTCCCCGTTCTCAAGCCATTCTCTATTCTTTCTCCGATAGTGACAATGTCGGAGAAGTGGGAGGAAATGCTTCCAATCATCTTGTCATAGAAAGGTGACTGGAGTGTATCAATAAATGTGGAAATCACCTCCTTTTCTGATAGAGGTGGATCGACTTGTGCTGCTACTTCTCGCCACCTTTGGGCATATTCTTTAAACGTCTCATTATCTTTCTTGGCCATGTTTTGCAACTGTACTCTATCTGGCGCCATATCCAGATTATACTTGTACTGTTGCATGAAAGCATCTGCCAGATCTTCCCAACAGCGTATATGAGATCGTTCAAGGTGGTTGTACCAGGTAAGAGGTGCTCCCGCCAAACTATCCTGGAAACAATGAATAAGCAGAGGGTCATTAGAAGCATGAGAGGCCATCTTCCGACAGTACATGGTTAGATGGTTCTTTGGACAGGTTAGCCCCCGATATTTGTCAAACTCTGGCATTTTGAATTTGGGGGGAATGACAACATCAGGAATCAGACAGAGTTGTGCAGCACTGCCCATTCCAAACCTGTTTGTTCTCTCCATTTCTCGGAATCGCCTTTCCAGGAATTCTAATCTTCCCTCCTGGGTAATAGCAGCAGTATTTGGACCCGCAGTGGCATGATGACTGGTATCCCTAACTGGTTGGTCGACATGTGCCGGGTTTGCATTAGGCATTGAGATGTGGGGTCTGGCTGTCGTCTGGGTAGCTTGTGGTTGCGTAACTTGTGCAAGGATTAGATTTGCTTGAGGGTCTCGGACGGGCGGGACACTTGGCTGGGCCGTATGTGAAATCGCCTCTTGATAATCCGGTTCTTCTTGAAGCGGTGGGAAATAACCCTGTGGCAATCCGTAAGGTATGACGTTACCTTCTGCATCTACAAAGATGGGTTGCTGGGCTTCGGCAGTGTTTGGTTTCCTAACATGAATGGTTAGGGGAGGCGCAGCTGGGTTTGAACTTGGTCCCCCAGTGGGACCCTGAGTGGACGGTCGTTGTCTAGTGTCTTCAATTCCTGCTGAAGAGTCCCCTTCTGTGACCCTTCTCTCAAGAAGTTTGGCCATTTCAGCCATTTGCTCTTTCAGTTGATTGACTTCAGCTCTCAAACTCTCATTTTCTTGTTCTATTTCAGCCATGAGTCTAGTATTAAGCCGAGTCGCGTAAGGATGTTTACCCGTTATTTCTGAGAAGTCAACAAGAAATTGTTAAAAAGAAAGTAAAAAAAACAGCAAAAGAAAAACAAATGATACGTGAAGCAATCGCGGAATTCAGCCAATATCTTTCGACTTTTTTCAGAACTTCATTCAAAAGTGATGAGTGGAAATTAACATGAGGTAGTTGTGGGGACAAGAAGAAAACTCCTTTTTTTTTCGGAATACATTACTGCTGCCAGCCTATTTTTATGCAGAAAAAGTAAATTAGCCATTCCTAGCTCGGGCAATCATGGCCCTCATTTTACAAATCCTTTCTCTACAATAATCAAGGAAGGTCACAATTTCTCTTGGAGTGTTAAGAGGATTAACCATCCCCTCAGCTTGCTTGAGTAGGTGCGGGAGGTCTTCCAGAACTCCATTAGCCAAATATGCCAAGTGGGCAAAGCGATTCATCCATGAATGAATATCTTCATTTTGCTGTGTTAGTTCATCTTTCAAAACATGGATAGCTTCACCACATTCTTGTTCAGCCTCTATCACACGCTGTCGCTCACCATTTATCTCATGCTGGTAAGCTTCTACCATCTCATCAAGTTGATGCTCTAATCGGCAAACTTGCAATTGCAGAAGTTCTTTCTGTACCAAGACATTTTGCTCGCGCTCTTTGGCTCTTGCCAACATGTCCCTTAGAAGCTGCTTATCAGTCAACATGGTATCTCTTTGCTTGTTCTTCGCTTTTAGTTGAGCATTAGCCGTTCGGAGGCATTGGCTTTTTTTTCTCAGGTAGTCCCTTTCAATTTTTCTTTTCTTTCCAATCTTCCTGATGGTTTGTTTGCTTTCTAAATTCTCCCTTTTCTGAAGGGCACATTCTTGCTGAGATATCAGCAATTCTTTTTCCAATTCCTCATTTTTGGTGGTTAGCTCTTTTATTTTGGCTCTCATTGCCTCTTCTTCAAGGGTAGGAGAGGTAACATGTGCGCCTGTCGGGAGATAGGAGGGACTTTTGAAAGGTAGCTTGACAATGGAAACTCTGTTTAAGACCCATTGGTAGTACTCTTCCTTCACGGCGTGGCTTCGACTTCCTAATTCTTTCCCTTGTTTATGGACTTTCTTCCATGCATTTGCTATATCCCGAATGACAGACGTGCAATCCCCCTCTGAGAAATAAACGATGAAAGAAGTAAGGGATTCTCCATCGGGTGATCCAAGTAAGGGATAGGCTAGCTGACGTTTGGCTATGACAGGGTTGTAATTGATACACCCCTGAGTACCCATGAGAGGAACATTCGGGTAGTTTCCACAATGGTGAATTATGGTATCAACCTTCAACCATTGCGGGTACCACCTTACTTTATCAGCTGTGAGTCCTACCAGGTGATTGGCCCATTCACGTCTATTCTTCGCTACTAACTGACATAACTTCAGATCTGAGACTGGACATTCAATTTTGCTGACTTGATGGAAGACATGTGATGTAAGCCATACATATAGAGCAGGTAAACAGCAAATGATTCTCTTTCCACCTCGTGTACAGCAGAAGTCCATGGTGCAGTATATATTTGCCAATATAGCAGTGACAGGATTTTCAGACTTGAACCTATGGGCAAGGAAAACGCCAATAGCATCATAGTCCACATAATTGTCGATATTAGGAAACAAGATAACTCCATAAATGGTGAGAGCTAGAGTATCCATGAAGGCTTTCCAATCTCTTTTCTCAGCTAGCAAGTGCATGTGCTTTTCAAAATACTCTCGATCAAATCCCAGGATCTGATTTCTATTCAGTTGCGCACTCCTTAACACTTCCGGGTGAATCTTTAGGACATTAGCAACAGTAACAATATTTGCTTGACGTCCAAGATGACGGTAAGGTGTTTGTTCTTCTAATGGCATCCCCAGAATTTGTTCAAACTCCTCAACTGACGGAGCTAATTGGAAGTCCCGGAAGGTAAAACAACGGAGAGGTGGGTCATAGAATTGAGTCAAAGCGGTAATTGCCTCGACTTGTACCTCCACTTCTAGCAATTTTAGGATCCTCCCATATTTCCTTGAGAAAACCATCTTCTGATTCATGTCCAATTTCTTCCCTAATGCTTGTAGGCTGGTTGTATCAACCTTCCTAACCTTAACATGCAGTAATTTTTTCAACTCGGGTACATTTCCACCACAACTATCTGACCTCATGTTAATTTCCATATTTCACTCAAAGATACTGGCCAAGCCCTTAATAACTTCCTGTAGAGACATAAAGAAAAGAAAAATCAATCACTGACATGCTTTGCAAATTGATACTCCCCTAATAACTTTCTTGAAAACATTTTGGGATTTAGGGAAGTTACAATTTGTCGAAACTTGCAATAAATCAAGGATCACACGAGCTATGAATTTTCTGATTATTTTTTCTTTTTTTTTAAAAAAGTTCATAACTCCAGATCCTAAGACTTAAGCAAGTATAAAAAGAAAGGTCCACTTGCCCATTAGAGGATCACAGGTTAAAAATAGGTTATTCTTTGAAAAAGTAATCCTCTAAACAGGCAAGCGGTCCATTAGTTTGGATTGGAAGAGAAAACGAGAATGAGAAAAGGTATAAGTAAAGTTTGCCCCTTTGTGCCTTAAGTCGGGTTTTTCTGAAGATGCCTTAATGGTTCTAAGGTTTATTTATCAGTGATGTCTCACATTGGGTGGTTTATTCTAAAATTTCTAAAGGTCACTAGAGCCAAGATCCTACTCATGATGTTGGCCACAAATAGCAGGAAGTCTACTAAGTGTGGGCACCACGAATAAGTCGAACTCTAGCTGAGATTCTTACAGTAACCAGATAGGAAGTACATCCCAAATGGCTCCGCTATCAATCTCCCTTAATCTTAGGTTTTATTTGGGCCCGGGTATAGGGTCCCACTCAAAAGTGTGTGCAAGTTGTGAGTGTAGTGTGTGAAAGAGGCATTCAATACCTGTACCTTACTCATCCTGCACATAGAACAAACACAGAGCAACAAAATAAAGTCGACTACCCTAGGGTTCAATGATCACACATATATTTACAGAACATAAAGGATAAGATACAAATAAAACAGAGACCAAATAAAATAAAGGAAAAAGTCAAATAATTAATATGCTAATTAAAATATGCGCTATCAGATTGACTGGCTTGACTCTCTAAGTCCCCAGTGGAGTCGCCATCTGTCGCGACCGGGATCGCGACGGCACGGCCGACCCTCAAAACGGTTTTTTTGAAAATGAAAATGAACAGGGAGTCGCCACCAATATTTTTAGGATAAAATACCGGGAAAACCTTTAATTAAAGCATTGGTCAAAAAATGAGATTCCAGATCCGGGAGTCTAATTACAGGTGAGGAAGGTATTAGCACCTCACAGTTGTCCGTTATAAAAACGGTTACCTCAATTTAATAGCGCGCATTATAATTAACCCAATAATTATTTTAACTTTTCCATGAAAAGAAAATATGCGAGACGACAAAACATATTATAAATAAACAGAAATAAACACGGAATATTTACATGAGATTAACAGGACGTCTCGTCCAAATTAAACTTGCTCCACCCTTTTTTAAAAAAAAAATGAGATTAACAGGACGTCTCGTCCAAATTAAACTCGCTCCTCTTTTTTTAAAATAAAAAAAATGAGATTAACAGGACGTCTCGTCCAAATTAAACTCACTCCTCCTTTTTAAAATAAAAAGAATAAAGAATAAAAGAAATAATAATAAAAATTGCAATAATAATGATGATAACAATAGTCACACCTTTTATGCTAATTTAAATAGAATGTGTGAGGCACTCATTTTATTAATATTTATCAATCAATAAAGATTAATTGATAATTAAAAAGGAAGGTAAAATCACCAAATAACAATTGATTTAACAGAAAATAAAATAAATACAAGTAAAAAAAATAAAGGGAAGAGTGGGACCAGTGTGGTGAGAAAGGAGTTGGATGGTGTTGTGGATGGTGTGAGCGGCGTTGAGGATGGTGTGGGCGGCGTTGATAGGAAGGTGTTGGGCGGTGTGTGGGCTGTGTGTGGGCGGTGTGGAGAGGACGGTTGTAGGAGTGTGCGTATGGGCGGTATTGAGTGGGAGTGAGGTCGATTGATGTGAGTAGTGATGTATTGGGAGGAGGTGGGGACAATGTTGGAAAAGGCTATAAGGACGGTCTTGGGGCGGTGTTTAGGAAGGTGTTGGGCGGTGTGTAGGCAGTGTGGAGGGTAAGGTGTTTGGCGGTGTTGAGAACGGTGTGGGGACGTTGAGAGGAAGATGTTGGGCGGTATGTGGGGAGTGTGCGGGTAAGGTGTTGGGCGGTGTGTATGGAGTGTGCGGGTAAGGTGTTGGGCGGTGTTGAGAACGGTGTGGGGACGTTGTTTTAGGGTAGTGTGGGCGGTATGTGGAGAGGACAGCATAGGTAGTGTTGAGAGGAAGGTGTTGGGCGGAGTGGAGAGGGGCGGTGTTGAGAGGACAGTGTTTTAGGGTAGTGTGTGGGGCGGTGTGGAGAGGTTTGTGAGGGGCTGTGAGGACGGTGTCTTGGGGCGGTGTGTGGGGCGGAGTGGAGAGGTTTGTGAGGTTGGTTTGGGCAGTGTGGGGCGGAGTGGAGAGGTTTGTGAGGTCGGTTTGGGCAGTGTGTGGGGCGGAGTGTAGAGGTTTGTGAGGTTGGTTTGGGCAGTGTGTGGGGCGAAGTGGAGAGTAAAGTGTTGGGCGGTGTTGAGAGGAAGGTGTTGGGCGGAGTGGAGAGGGGGTGTTGGGCGGACAGTGTTTTAGGGTAGTGTGTGGGGCGGACTGAGAAGGAGGTTTGGACGGTTGAAAAGTGAATGAGTTCTCTTTTAATGACTCTTCCAGGGATGCTTCTTCTTCCTTCGCTTGCAGTATTTATAGAGCATTTGAGGAGCGTCATGATTGCTTGAACAAACCCGTGACCAGCCTGGCTGCCAATTGGTGAGGATTTTTAATATTTCCACATTGTCTTTTTGTCAGCCGCCCTTTGAAATTATCAAACAACTTGCATGGTGGTGCTGGAAACGGCCTGGGTCTTTGACAATTAAGGAAAATGAAAGCTGGTGGCAATTCTTTATCATTTTCCACCTTGTCTTATTTCCAACCAGCCTCCGTAATTCAAGGATCCACTTGAGGCTATTTCACTCGGAAATGATCATTTCCGAGTCAGAATTTTCTTTTCTTTTTTTTTTAATTCTTTTCTTCTTTTTTTTTATCCTTCCTTTTTCTTTTCTTCTTTTTTTTCTTTTTTTTTCTTTTTTTTAATTCTTTTCTTCTTTTTTTTTTATCCTTCCTTTTTCTTTTCTTTTTTTTTCTTTCTTTTTTTTTGTGAATTCTTTTCCCTTGTGAATTTCCCATTCTTGGTGAAAATTGACTGGAACGAAATAGGTGTTCACAATAACTTACCTATGTATGTGGGCCCTTAAATTTTAATTTGCACTGGGTCAACCAAGAGTTTACACTGTTCCATAAGTCCGGATAATAATAATATGAACAGCTCAACTGGCATGAAAACACTTAGAGACTAGTCAGATTGAGAAAGTTTTTATTGTGAAAGTACCCGACACTAGGGAGCTACCCCAGGTCCCCTGAAGCACCCTTTCACACCCTCTCATCCCAAGGCTCGTAATTAAGCCTCCTCTAATGTATCCTCGGTTTCTATAATCCGTCCCCAGACAATATTATTTCATTTCACTTTAATGATTCATGATGCATGAACTACTCGCGTATTGAGTTGGTTAAGGCTTTTAGAAACTCAATTATTAAATCCCTTAAAGGTTTACAATATCATTTTAATAAACTGTACATTTTCTCAATTCTCTGAATTTCTGTCCCATAGAAATAAATTTGGTACAGTTTTCAAATCTCACTGAAATTGAGTTTCTAAGCCTTAAATATCTAAAAACTTTATCATATAAAACTTTACATGATCTTTCTCGAATTAAATCTTAACAAAATCAAATTTAGAAATCTCAATTATTTCCAAATATCTTTAGTTATTAAGTTGGAAAAAATAAAATAATTTTCTTTTAAAAAATTTTGTTTTATTAAAAGAGAATAATTATTAACCAAAAATACTTAAAATTACAAAATTTTTCTTTAACTCAAGATTTAATTAAATAAATTCTCATAAAATGTTTTCTTTCTAAAATAAATACTAATTTTTTTATTCTAAATATTGAAAATAAAGTTAATAAAAATCATTTCTAAGAATGAATAAAAGATAATAAAATTTAAAGAGTAAGGTAAGAAATTCTTACTGAATTTTAGCTTTCCGTCATGGTCGCTATATGCTCAAACTCCACATTACAATATCATCAATCAAAATCAAGCAATATCAATCATAACTAAATATCATCAATCAATCAATCATAATCAAATCATAATCAAATCAATTAAATATCATTAATACATATCATAATACAAAATTTAATGATTATTAATATAGTCAATTTGAGTCGTTTTGGTCAATTCCTCGCAAAGGTATATGTAAGTCCATATAATCCAGTCCTTGTATAGGTATAGTTCAGTCCATATGGGTCATAATGGTCCAAGTCCTTGCATAGGTATAGTCCAGTCCATATAGGTCATAATGGTCCAAGTCCTTGCATAGGTATGTTAGAGTTAGTTTAAACCGGATATTTAATTTAAAATTTATTAAAATTGTTAAGTTAAAAAGTTAATATTTTAAAATAATAATATTATTAAATTTAAAAGGAGTAGGGGACTCCTCCCATTATTCTTATGTCTTTTCATATTATATTCTTATCTCACTCCCCCTTACCTTGAATTGTTACCCAAAATGGATTTGCTTTACGCCTCCGATTTCTAGAAATATTAATACCAATCTTATTTCAGTATAAGCATAAGACGAAGATTAAGATTACTACTTAAAACAGAAATGATAAATTTTGAATAGTGAATAGTGAATAGTAAATCATGAATAGTAACAGTAAATAGTAAAATCTGAATAGTAACAGTAAATAGTAAAACGTGAATAGTAACAGTAAATAGTAAATCGTGAATAGTAACGGTAAATAGTAACAGTAAATAGTAATTTACTATTTGAATAGTAATTTACTATTGAAATAGTGTTTACTATTGAAATAGTATTTACTATACAGAATAGTAACTTAAAATAATATTATTTTCAGTATAATAACAGATTTCTAAAAACGATATAAAAATAACCCAAAAAAATATAAAAGAGAAGTATTCTTACCTTAGGATTTTGGCAGAACCTTCTCTCCAAAAACTTTTCTTTTCTCTCTCACTTCCACCACTATCTCACTAGCACTACTATATTAAGAAAACTTAATCTGAAATTGTGAATTCTAAAGAAGAAATCCTTCGGTATTTATAGGAAAAAAATTTACTATGCATTCTATTATTTTAATATAAAAGTACTATGCATTTTTGAATTTTTTATTCCAGGTTACTGTGCATCTTTTGAAAATTTCATACATGCACAGTGATTTGCATAGTAATTGTCGGCAAAATTATTAAGTCAAATAGTAACCCTTCACTCGGTATATTTTAAATATTCAAAATGAGTCCTTTTTGAAATTTAGCGATATTATATCAGTCCTCACTAATTTTATAATAAGTAATATAAAGCTGAAATTTTAAAAATCTAAAATTTTCTGTTAATAAAAATTTATTGATACGTTTCTAATTTTTTAACGATTGGAAAAAATCAAGATTTTTCTCAAACCGATAATTTTTAGATAAGTCTACTTGAAACAGATTTTAGAAAATTTTCTTATAATTTAAATTCGCTTTTTTATAAATATTTTTAATTTAAGTCACTTATATGAATTTAAAATTATTTAAATAATATTATTTTATTAAAAAATTCCAAAATTCCAAAAAATTCCAAAAAATCATAAATAATACGTAGATTAAAAAGTTCTAAAGAACCATAATTTAATTCCTTCAAAATTTTAATATAAAAATAAAAATAGGGGTGTTACAACTCTACTCCCCTTAGAAAATTTCGTTCTCGAAATTTACATTAATCAGTAAAACAAATGAGGATGAGACTCTTTCATCTCAGTTTCTAGTTCCCATGTAGCATCTTCTCCTCTCGTTTCACTCCAAATAACCTTTATAAGCGGAATTGTCTTGTCTCTTAATTGTTTTATTCTTCTGTCACTTATTCTAACAGGTGGTGCATCATATGTAAGATTATCTTTAACTTGTATGACATCAGGTTCAATAACATGTGTAGGATCAGATATATACTTTCACAAGTTTGACACATGAAAAACATTATGGATATTAGAAAGAAAAGGTGGTAATGCTATTTGGTAGGCAAGGGGACTAACTTTATGAATTATTTGGTATGGACCGATAAATCTAGGAGTTAGTTTTCGAGATTTCATTGCCCGACCGACCCCAGTCATCGGTGTGACTTTCAAGAATACATGATCGCCTTCTTGAAATTCGAGCGGCTTTCTTCTTTTGTCACAGTAACTTTTCTGCCTGCTCTGTGTTGCCTTCATCTTTTCCTGAACTATTTTGATTTTATCCGTGGTTTGTTGTACCAACTCTGGTCCTAGCATCAAGTTTTCACCAGTCTCAAACCAACATAGCGGGGTCCTACATTTTCTTCCATATAATGCTTCAAAAGGTGCCATGCCAATGCTAGCATGGAAACTTTTGTTGTAGGTAAACTCCACATATGGTAAGAATTGATTCCAACTTCCTTTATGCTCTAACACACAAGCTCGTAACAAGTCCTCTAGAGATTGGATTGTTCTTTCTGATTGTCCATCCGTATGAGGATGATATGCTGAACTTAGACGCAGTCTTGTTCCCAAAGCCTTGTGCAAGCTCTTCCAGAATTGTGATGTAAAATGAGGGTCCCGATCAGAAATGATACTTGAAGGAATTCCATGCAATCTTACAATCTCCTCGATGTATAATTTTGCCAGCTTCTCCATAGAGTAACGAATGTTGATGGGAATAAAGTGGGCAGACTTTGTTAGTCTATCAACTATTACCCATATTGAATCATGTCCTAATGGAGTTTTGGGTAGAGAAGTCACAAAATCCATGGTAATACCATCCCATTTCCATTCCGGTATTTCCATTGATTGTAGCATTCCAGGGGGTTTTTGGTGTTCTACTTTAACCTTCTGGCAAATTAGACATGCAGCCATATACTCTGCCACTGCTTTCTTCATTCCAGGCCACCAAAATAACTTCTTCAAATCTTGATACATTTTAGTAGCTCCGGGATGAATGCTCATATAACTTTTGTGTCCTTCTTCCAGAATTGCTTTCCTCAACTCCTCTTGATCAGGGATACACACTCGATCTTTATACCTCAGTAATTGGTCATTTCTTACATTGAACTCGACTTCTATTCCTTGTTTCAAAAGTTCTTTCTTTTCTTGTAGGAATTCATCATCTCGTTGAGCCTCTAAAACTTGCCTCAGGAATTCATTTGTCACTTGCAACGCTCCTAATCTATAGCTGTTAGCATTAACCTTTACTGCTAGGTTAAGATCTCTGCAGTTCTCTATTAATTCCAGCTCTTTAATCATCATTGTGGACGCATGTAGAGACTTTCGACTTAAAGCATCAGCTACTACGTTCGCTTTTCCAGGATGGTATTGCAACTCAAAGTCGTAGTCCTTTAAGAACTCCATCCATCTCCGTTGCCTCATGTTTAACTCCTTTTGGTCGAATAAATACTTGAGACTCTTATGATCGCTAAACACATCGAATGTTGCACCGTATAGATAATGCCTCCAAATCTTTAAGGCAAAAACTACAGCGGCTAACTCTAAGTCATGGGTAGGGTAGTTAATCTCATGTTGCCTTAATTGGCGCGACGCATAGGCTACAACCTTCTTGTCTTGCATGAGTACACTTCCTAGTCCTTGTTTAGATGCATCATAGTAAACTTCAAAACTTCGATGTGGCTCAGGGAGTACTAACACCGGCGCAGAAGTAAGTCGATTTTTTAGTTCTTGAAAACTATTCTCGCATTGTGTCGTCCACACAAAAGGTTCTCCTTTCCATGTTAGCTTGGTCAGTGGGTATCCTAACTTTGAAAATCCTTCAATGAATCTCCTATAGTATCCAGCCAAACCCAAGAAACTTCTAATCTCAGTGATTGTGGTTGGTCTCTCCCATTTTAAAACTGCTTCCACCTTGGAAGGGTCTACAGCTATTCCTCCTTGACTAATTACATGTCCTAAAAGGTTCACTTCTTCCAACCAGAATTCACACTTTGACAGCTTTGTATACAGTTGTTTCTTTTTCAGAATTTCCTACACGACCTTCAAATGTTCAACATGTTCTTCTCTGCTTTTAGAGTACACTAGTATATCATCAATGAACACCACTACAAATTTATCTAGATATGGATGAAAAATCCTATTCATGTAATCCATGAATACGGCTGGTGCATTAGTTACACCAAAAGGCATTACTAGATATTCGTAATGGCCATAGCGTGTTCTAAAAGTAGTTTTTGATACATCTTCTTTCTTCACCCTTATTTGATGGTATCCAGACCTCAAATCAATTTTGGAGAACACCATGGCACCACGCAGCTGATCCATCAAGTCGTCAATCCTTGGTAGAGGATATCTGTTCTTGATTGTCACCTTGTTCAGTTGTCGATAATCTACACACAACCTCATGCTACCATCTGTTGTTCAAGTGGCCTCAATACTCAAGAGGGGGGGTGAATTGAGTTTTAAAACTTTTGATTGGAATACCTTTGAAATTGATTTTTATAACCAAGATCGTGAGATTATGCAAGTGAAATATAGTGGAGGATAACAAGCAATGCACTACAATGAGAAATATTGCTGAAGCAATTTATCAAACACTTGGTGTGCAATATTAGAGGTATAACAAATTAAGCAAGTTCAAGTGAGCTCTTCTCAACCAATCAATACCAATCAACAAATATGCAGTAAATGAAAGTAAAAGAGTAAGGAAGAGAAGCTTGCAAACCGATGTAACGAGTTCCACCCAATCCGGTGTACGTCTCGCCTCTAAGCAACCCACTTAGAGGATTTTCCACTATTGTAGACTAGAGATACAACTTTGAGCAATTGCGGCTTCCTAGTGTCCCACACTCAAGAACCCAATCCTCACAAGTATAAGGGCAACCCACCCAATCTCTCAATCTCACAATATCGCAAAGATTGAATCCTCAACCTTTGTAACCACTCAACCTAGAGTGAACAACCACTCAACCTAGAGTGAATATCTTGTGTTTGGAGTTTGTGTTTACAATCAATATACTCTCTTAATAGAGCAGATATACAAATGAAAAGCTCTCCCAAATTCTAATCTCTCAAGATGAGAGGATATACAAGTGAAAGTACAATATGCAAGAAATAGGCTTACAAAGCACAAAATAGAGCTATGAATTGTTGCTTCTTAGTTGTGTCTTTGTGCTTGTCTTCCTCTTCAATTTATAGAGCCAAGATAGCTGTTGAGGAGTGCCCTAGTCCATCATAGCTGTTGCAGTTAGTGGAAATTTAAAGAATGGTGGAGACATGACCTGGTTTCCCACTTAAATCTGTTTTTCCACTATCGTAATCGATTACACCCTCGCGTTGTAATCGATTAGCTTCAAGTCAGAGAGTCACTAATCGATTATTTCACTTCCTGTAATCGATTAGCATCTGTACCTGATGCATTTAATTTGTTTTCGCAGCATACTAATCGATTAGCATGTCTTGCAATCGATTACCTTAAATCCAGTGACTCACTAATCGATTATATGGTTCCCTTAATCGATTAGCTTTCATACCTGATGCATTTTGTTCCATTTCTGATTGTTGTAATCGATTAGTCTTTGGTGTATAATCGATTACCTTAATTCCAGTGTGTACCTAATCGATTATTTGGCTTCCTAATCGATTAGCTTTCATACCTGATGCAATTAATTCCAAAACAGAAAGCTCCTAATCGATTAGCATCTATGGCCTAATCGATTAGCTTCGCTGTTACTTCAATTCTGATTTCATGTCTTTGTTTTTGCATCGGTTTCTTCAAGAGTGTTTGTCATTATCAAAATCTTTGCACATCTTTGGACCTGTTAACATATTCAAACACACCATCCTTTTTCTTAACCAACAACACTGGTGCACCCCAGGGGGATACACTAGGTCGTATAAACTGCTTCTCTATCATTTTCTTAAGTTGTTTCTTCAACTCTGCTAATTCTAGAGGTGACATTCGGTATGGTGCAATTGAAATGGGTCCAACTCCAGGTACTAGATCAATGGAAAATTCCACATCTCTTTCTGGGGGTAAACCAGGGATATCTTCAGGAAAAACGTCAGGAAATTCACACACAACCGGCAGATTTTTGATTTTTGATTCTTGCTCTCCTTTCATTGAAAGCAATAGCATGAATCCTTGAGCCCCTCCTTTTAAAGAGGCACTCACTTGGTTGGCGGTTAGAAATCTCGAATCCTCAGGATTCAAATTCACTGGTTCTTTAACATTATGGTTTTATTATGACAATCTATTAGAACATGATTGTCAGACAACCAATCTAGCCCAATAATAACTTCTAAGCCAGAAAGGGGTAAACAGAAAAGATTAGCTTTAAAGTCCCTACCATTTATAACAATAGGGCATTTCCAACAGGCTTTAGAAGTGACAATGGGATTGTTTCCAGGAGTATGTACAGATAAGTCAAATGGCAGTTCTATCACAGGTAATTTTAGTTTTTCTACACAGTCATTGGCAATAAAGGAATGTGATGCACCTGAGTCATACATAACAGTTAAAGGAATCTTATTAATGATACACTTACCTTCCACCATGGAATCAGAATGAGATGCTTCTTCTCCAGTGATTGCAAAAACCTTTCCTTTTGCCTTCGACCTTTCGACTGCACTGTGCGCGCCTCCTTGAGTATTTATGCTTGTACTTGCACCTTCAGGGTTTTCCCTCTTCATCTCTGGACAATCCTTGATGTGATGACCTGGTTTGTTACACTTAAAGCAAACATAAGTGTTTTTAGGACAATCCCTTTTTAAATGGGGTCCTCCACAGATAAAACATTTAAAATTTAGTGCAAATGTTGGGTAATAGCTTCCAGTTGAAGCTTGGGGTCTGTTAGGAACAGATGCTGCTCCAAACCGGCGAAATGGCGCTTGGTAAGGTTTATTCCTTTTGAAGTCTCTTCTTTGGTGATGGTGAGGTCCTCCACTTCTCATTTCTCCTACCTTGTGAATGGGCTCACGACTTTTGGTCATTCTATCCTTATGATCTTCTTCAAAGATCCTGCAGCGATTTACCAATACAGAAAATTCACGGATTTCCTGCATTCGTATAGCTTCCTTAATTTCTGGTCGCAATCCATTTACAAACTTTGCACACCGATCTCTTTCATTAGTAGCATCATTATAATGAGAATGAAAACGAGATAGCTCTTCAAACCTGGATGCATACTCTCCAACGGTCATATTTCCTTGGGTCAGCGACAGGAATTTGAATTGTCTTTTCTCTTTAACATCAGCTGGAAAGTATTTCTCCAGAAACATATCCTTGAAATAATCCTAAGTGATCTCCACGTCGTTGACTTCGAATTGTCTACGCATGCTATCCCACCAATGTTCGGCATCCTCAGATAAGGCATAAGTAGCGAAGACTATCTTATCAGCTTCATTACATTGTAATGCTCAAAAAATCTTCTCTATCTCTCGAATCCAGATTTGTGCTCCATCAGGGTTATATCCTCCCTTGAAACGAGGTGGATTACGCTTTTCGAATAGGTCCAGCCTTCTCAAGGCATCGTTACCTTGACCTTCATGTGCTCCCATTGCATTGATTAAGCGTTCTACAACTCCAGCAAGATCGTTTCCAGCCATTAGTTTCTTGTTTCACAGTAACTGAGATTTGTCACATCAATCACAGTTACTACCAAGTCAGATATTCTATTCTCTATCACCTATACAGAGTTTACAGACAAAGTAAGATAGACCTTTTCCCCAGGCCTATTGGATTAACTGCTCTGATACCACTTTGTAACACCCTCTGTTACACCTTAATAAATTCTAGAAAAACTCATAAATTTTTTTTAAAAGATATGATTGTTAAAAAGAAACTATCGGAATAAATTATATACATTATTTCTGAAATACCTCATAAATATTATTAAAACTTTATAAAGTATTTGTACATTCATCCGATGAAAATAAACATTAAACATTATAAGAAAAAGAGGAAACTCCATGGCCCAGAAGCAGTTACTTATTAACATTATTTATTCATTGGACCACGGTATTCATACCGAGCTCCCTTTCTAGAACGTGCTATATTTACTGCCGATATTCTTCGATCCTTCCTTCTGAACCATCAATTTAAAACATGTGAAACAAAAACACGGAGAAAGGAGTGAGAAACAGAATATAATATTCCCGAATAAGACATAAGCAACAAAGGGTTTTCACAAACCAATACATAATAATATCAATCACAATCACATACACAATCAATTATGAATGCATGAATGTTATGCAATATCTTCATCATAACTTACCTATATATGTGGGCCTTTAAATTTTAATTTGCACTGGGTCAACCAGGAGTTTACACTGTTCTATAAGTCCGGATAATAATAATATGAACAGCTCAACTGGCATGGAAACACTTAGAGACTAGTCAGATTGAGAAAGTTTTTATTGTGAAAGTACCCGACACTAGGGAGCTACCCCAGGTCCCCTGAAGCACCCTTTCACACCCTCTCATACCAAGGCTCGTAATTAAGCCTCCTCTAATGTATCCTCGGTTTCTATAATCCGTCCCCAGACAATATTATTTCATTTCACTTTAATGATTCATGATGCATGAACTACTCGCGTATTGAGTTGGTTAAGGCTTTTAGAAACTCAATTATTAAATCCCTTAAAGGTTTACAATATCATTTTAATAAACTGTACATTTTCTCAATTCTCTGAATTTCTGTCCCACAGAAATAAATTTGGTACAGTTTTCAAATCTCACTGAAATTGAGTTTCTAAGCCTTAAATATCTAAAAACTTTATCATATAAAACTTTACATAATCTTTCTCGAATTAAATCTTAACAAAATCAAATTTAGGAATCTCAATTATTTCCAAATATCTTTAGTTATTAAGTTGGAAAAAATAAAATAATTTTCTTTTAAAAAATTTTGTTTTATTAAAAGAGAATAATTATTAACCAAAAATACTTAAAATTACAAAATTTTTCTTTAACTCAAGATTTAATTAAATAAATTCTCATAAAATGTTTTCTTTCTAAAATAAATACTAATTTTTTTATTCTAAATATTGAAAATAAAGTTAATAAAAATCATTTCTAAGAATGAATAAAAGATAATAAAATTTAAAGAGTAAGGTAAGAAATTCTTACTGAATTTTAGCTTTCCGTCATGCTCGCTATATGCTCAAACTCCACATTACAATATCATCAATCAAAATCAAGCAATATCAATCATAACTAAATATCATCAATCAATCAATCATAATCAAATCATAATCAAATCAATTAAATATCATTAATACATATCATAATACAAAATTTAATGATTATTAATATAGTCAATTTGAGTCGTTTTGGTCAATTCCTCGCAAAGGTATATGTAAGTCCATATAATCCAGTCCTTGTATAGGTATAGTTCAGTCCATATGGGTCATAATGGTCCAAGTCCTTGCATAGGTATAGTCCAGTCCATATAGGTCATAATGGTCCAAGTCCTTGCATAGGTATGTTAGAGTTAGTTTAAACTGGATATTTAATTTAAAATTTATTAAAATTGTTAAGTTAAAAAGTTAATATTTTAAAATAATAATATTATTAAATTTAAAAGGAGTAGGGGACTCCTCCCATTATTCTTATTTCTTTTCATATTATATTCTTATCTCACTCTCCCTTACCTTGAATTGTTACCCAAAATAGATTTGCTTTGCGCCTCTGATTTCTAGAAATATTAATACCAATCTTATTTCAGTATAAGCATAAGACGAAGATTAAGATTACTACTTAAAACAGAAATGATAAATTTTGAATAGTGAATAGTGAATAGTAAATCGTGAATAGTAATAATAAATAGTAAAACGTGAATAGTAACAGTAAATAGTAAATCGTGAATAGTAATGGTAAATAGTAACAGTAAATAGTAATTTACTATTTGAATAGTAATTTACTATTGAAATAGTAATTTACTATTGAAATAGTGTTTACTATGCAGAATAGTAACTTAAAATAATATTATTTTCAGTATAATAACAGATTTCTAAAAATGATATAAAAATAACCCAAAAAAATATAAAAGAGAAGTATTCTTACCTTAGGATTTTGGCAGAACCTTCTCTCCAAAAACTTTTCTTTTCTCTCTCACTTCCACCACTATCTCACTAGCACTACTATATTAAGAAAACTTAATCTGAAATTGTGAATTCTAAAGAAGAAATCTTTCGGTATTTATAGGAAAAAAATTTACTATACATTCCATTATTTTAATATAAAAGTACTATGCATTTTTGAATTTTTTATTCCAGGTTACTGTGCATCTTTTGAAAATTTCATACATGCACAGTGATTTGCATAGTAATTGTCGGCAAAATTATTAAGTCAAATAGTAACCCTTCACTCGGTATATTTTAAATATTCAAAATGAGTCCTTTTTGAAATTTAGTGATATTATATCAGTCCTCACTAATTTTATAATAAGTAATATAAAGCTGAAATTTTAAAAATCTAAAATTTTCTGTTAATAAAAATTCATTGATACGTTTCTAATTTTTTAACGATTGGAAAAAATCAAGATTTTTCTCAAACCGATAATTTTTAGATAAGTCTACTTGAAACAGATTTTAGAAAATTTTCTTATAATTTAAATTCACTTTTTTATAAATATTTTTAATTTAAGTCACTTATATGATTTTAAAATTATTTAAAAAATATTATTTTATTAAAAAAAATTCCAAAATTCCAAAAAATTCCAAAAAATCATAAATAATACGTAGATTAAAAAGTTCTAAAGAACCATAATTTAATTCCTTCAAAATTTTAATATAAAAATAAAAATAGGGGTGTTACATAATACAATATTAAGTTGGATGATTGTAAATCAATGTAAAGGTTAAACTTTAATAAACCTTATTCTCTGGATATGATACTGTAATCTTTGATCACTTATGATTTTTTGAAAGTTCATTTTATCATTATGAATAATTTGAAACTTTTTACTTTCAAAATTCAAAGAAAATCAGATATATATACGTCCTTGTATACACGAGATAAAAAGTGATAAATATGTATATCTTTCTAAACAAAAGAGCAAGAAGAATAGATATATGTCTCGTGTATATAAGGGGGTGTTACACTGGGGAATTGGGGGTTTAGGGGTTTAGGGTTGGTTTTGCTATGTGTATAGGGAGAAACACAAAGCGATGCCATTTTTTTAGAGAAACAAAACAATTAAGGTTTCTATGTGTCGTTTGATGGGAGAAAGCAAAACAACGTCGTTTCATGCATTAATGGCATCCCTATTGGTAAGTAACGACACACGCTACCTAACTCTAACAGACATTTGATATCTGTTCAGGGTGGAGACCTATGTGTCTAATGATGATGGACGTGAGGGACTAACGAAGGTAACTTACTAAACCGAAGACCTAAGTGTCTGAAGCTACTATAGACAATAACTAACTAGGATGTTTCGTCGAAAAGGAAAAGTTAACTAGGTGTTTGGTTTGCAAAAATCTTCTTCATTTCTAGTTGTTTTAAAATTTAAAAACATGTTTATATATTTACACTATAGCCCAATTAAAATTGTTATCCACTTTTCATGAAGGGATTTCCAAATGAAATTCTTAAAATTTATCAACCAATTTATTAGCATTAATTAAGGAAGTTACTCTTTATCCTAAACTGGTTGGGCTAAGTGTATTAAAAATGTTGTCCTAAATCAAAGTACAATACGAGAAAATAGATATACGTTTTTTTGGGGGCAAAAATACATACAAGTAGGAGCCTTTTATTATTGACAAATGCTTACTACAACTCCATCAAAATTCTTATAAACCTAATATGATTAAATTTTCTCAATCCTCTTGAATATCTTTCTTCCTCCTCTATTGGAATAAAACCCTGTGGAAGAGAGAACTTACAATTTACTTATTTAGAACATTACAAATCTAATGACTCATCATCATCATAACATCAACTACCTAAATCCTTAAGTTTTAAAAGTCATCATTTAAATTTCTGAAATGACTATTCTCAATCAAGTATATTCCTATTGTGGGAATGTAATTAAAGTGTTTCAGTCAATAAAAATTAGCCTAGTTAGTTAGAGATTTAACTTGTAATTATAAAATTACAAGTTTAAATCTGATCAAATATTCATAGAGTTTTAAAGTTTATCCTAATTCTATATCAGTCTCCAACACCTAACTTATATAAACCTTTTTTTACCAGTGGAAAAAAATCTTGATAACACAAATTAGAAGCATATGATTGCTAGTTATTAGAAAGGGGATGGTCACATGATCTAATAGTGAGAGGTTGATGAAGATTGAAGCATGTGAGCTGGTAAATTTATTTCGTTGTTGTGATGACTATATCGCCTCGTGCTACAATATAATTTTCTTAATGCTAACAACTTGTAAAATTAACTCAAGTAACTCGTATTCCATCGCTATAATATGTTTGAGAGGTTCTTCTTTTCCCCTTTGTCCAAGTTCGATAAAAGTGCAACTTTAATTAATATTGGACCAAGTCGAAGAGTTTAACTTTAATCAAGATCAAAATTTAAAGTTGAAATACTATAATTTATTAGACACTTCTGGGTTACCCTAGTTGGATGACCCATTTTACTAGCTATAGGTGGAAGTTAGGAAGATATGTCATCTAGAAGGTAAAGGCTACATTGTTAGCTTGGGATGTGACGAGTTTGAATTTTTCTCAAGTTGGGTCAAGAGACATGTTTTAAATTTGGGCTTTAATTTTAGGGTCTAGACACAACTTGTATGATCTCGATGAACTTGATGAGTTACCCGCTTAGACGAGCTTTTGGATGACCCATATTGTTTTGTTTTTGTTTTTTAGTAAAAAATTACAAAAAAAATACAATCACTAAAAAACATATCAAAATTCTCACATGCTCTAAATCAACAATAAAAGATAGAGAGTAGTTTTTTTTTCATGTTAGTGAAAAAAATGTTACAGGCTACCTGTCTCGCCTTAGCAAAGGTCAAGCTTTCACGGGGTCAGGCATAAAAATGTCCTATTTTAATTCGAGCTCTTTTTTAGTATTCAAGTCCACTCATTTTATGGCCTAATTCGTCTCAATAGATTGACCCATTTTAATAACCCAAGTTAAGATTAACATGCGCCAACCCTATAGAGGTACATAAGGTGTCTGTTTGGCTCCTCAAAAACATTTTCATTTGCTATCAAAAATAAAAATAACAAATAATTGTAAATAACAACAACATATTTAGAATAATTAAATCTCTCTTCCCAAAAAGGCTTTCATTTTATTATGATATTATTTGATCCATCCTATTTAAGTTTCTTTTTCCTTCAAATGATAGCTCATTAGTATAACTCTATAAAAGTTACTATAAAAAAAGTAAAATCAACTTTTTAAACATGTTGGATTGGAGAAAGAGTTTTGCATCTAAATGTTTAGCACGAGCCACTTCATATTTAACACGAGCCATACTAGCTACCTCTTGTGAAAATACTATCGTGGTTTTAGATTATAAAAATGAGTTTGTGGTTTATTTATGAAGTATTTTTTTCAAAAAATATATGAGCTAATTTTAGGAGATTTTATTTCTTTTTCTTCTTTTTTTATTACAAATTCAAAATTTACTAATTCAAAAATATATTAGCTTGTAATCTTTTGCAAGTAACATTTAACCTGAACGTTATAAAACTAGTTTTACTTTTGAATTTAAACCTCTTAACTTTAATTTCAAATTAGATTTCACAATTCAAAATTTTGTTAGTATCTCTCATAAAATGATTTAATCCAATGCAAACCATAAAAAATAAAATTAAAATTATTAGATAAGATTGAATTTTAAATCCATGTTTTAGAAATGATTTAATCCAATTCAAATTGAACTTTTATTTATATATATGATTTTATTTATAAAATAAATTTGTTAGAGTTGTACTTATATATTCATAGGATTATATTATTAAATTATTTATCAAATTTATTTTTAAAGCTATATCTTTTATTATTTTTCATGAGAGATATATTTTAATGTATTTATAAGTTTATTATTTTTAACTTTAATTTAAACTTAATTTTTTTATTCCTTTCTTTACTATTTTAGTTTTATATTTTGTATTGGTACTAATGATTATTAATAAAATAAAATTTATTTGTTATCTTCTAATTAAATAATAAAATACAAATATAAAAACCAAATTTCAATCTAATCCAAATCGTATTTTATCAGATTAGATTGGATTTAAAAACTTATTCCAACTGATCCATCCAAATCATATTGTAATTTTATGATAAGATCAAACAATTTTTTGTTTTAAAACCGATCTAATCTAATCCACAAACACCTCTAATTGTATGGATGTAAGTGATTATATAGGCACAAAATAGATGAGAGCAGGAACTTCTCACTGGCACATAAAATGGGCCAACCCATCACGGTCCATTCAATTAGAAAGCCCAATAATGAAATATATTTAATTAATAATATAGAAATAATAATTTAATAATATTAATCCACAAAAATATATTAATATAATAATATATTCATATCAAAATGGCTACTCAAAATTTTCTTTGTCTCATTCAAAACATCAATACAACTGCTAGTAAGAAGAATATCATCAACATATAAGACAAGGATAATAAAGTTGTTCCCACTCATCTTCAGGTAAATGCACTGATCTAAGGCATTTTCCTTGAAGCCAAAAGTAGTGACCACTTGGTCAAATTTCAAGTACCATTGTCTAGAAGCCTGTTTCAAACCATAAATGGATTTCTTCAACCTGCAAACTAAGTGTTCTTTGCCATTTTCAACAAAACCATCAGGTTGAACCATATAGACATCTTCAGCAAGATCTCCATTCAAAAAAGCTGTTTTGACATCCATCTGGTGCAGTTCCAGATTAAAATGAGCTACCATAGCCATAACAACTCGAAATGAATCCTTTGTAGAGACCGGTGAGAAAGTTTCTTTAAAATCAATGCCTTCTCTCTGACTGTACCCTTTCGCCACCAATCTAGTTTTGTATCTTTCAACTTCGCCAGATGGTTTACGCTTGGTTTTGAAAGCCCATTTGCAGCCAACTGGTTTGCAACTAGGAGGTAAAGAAATAAGCTCCCAAACATTATTGTGAGACATAGAAGCTAACTCGTCATGCATGGTATTCACCCATTCAGAAGCATGAGAGCTAGAGATAGCTTGTTCAAAACTAATAGGGTCATCATCACCACAGACGTCAAACTCATGTTCCTCAAGATACACAATATAATCATCTGGTATGGACAACTTACATGTTCTTTGAGATCTTCTCACCACAGCCTCAACAATAATAGGTGTAGGTGTAATTTCATCATTTAAAGGGGCATGGTCAATCGCAACGTTAGGATCTTGATAAGTTGCCGTAGGTGCTGTCACAATCTCATCAACAATAGGAACATGTTCATTATTGGGTACGAAATGAGTTGTATCGATTACCGGAACAGAGAATTGTGGTGTAAGGACTTCAACTTTATCTTCTTCAAAGACAATTGGTCGTGAGGAAATGCTCCCACTACCCAAATCATCCTCAAAGAATACTGCACGATCAGACTCTATGACTAGTGTAGAGTGAGAAGGACAATAGAATCTGCTACCTCTTGAACCCACACAATAACCAATAAAGAAGCCACTAACAGTCTTCAGATCAAGCTTTTTCAACGTAGGGTTATAGGGTCTCACTTCTGCCTTACATCCCCAAACACGCAAGTGTTTCAAACTTGGTTTCTTTCCAGTCATCAATTCATAAGAAGTTTTTGGTATAGACTTGCTAGGCACTTGATTAAGAACGTATACAGCGGTTCTCAGGGCATCTCCCCAAAGAAAATCGGGTAAAGAAGATGGACCCATTATAGATCTCACCATATCCATAAGCATACAATTTCTCCTCTCTGCTACTCCATTTTGTTCAGGTGTACCTGGCATTGTGTACTGAGCTTCGATGCCGCATTCTTGGAGGTATCTAGCAAAAGGTCTAGGATTCCTTCCGGTCTCATCATATCTGTCATAATATTCTCCTCCTCTGTCAGACCGCACACATTTTATCTTCTTGCCAGTTTTTAATTCAGCTGCAGCCTTGAACGATTTAAAAGCATCCAAGGAACATGATTTCTCTTAAAGAAGATCTATCCAGCCAAAACGAGAGTAATCGTCAATGAATGTAATAAAATACTTATATCCTCCCATAGTAGTGGGTGTAATAGGCCCACACATGTCAGTGTGAATCAACTCTAACATAGCATCACGACGACTCCTAGATTTGTTCCTGGGTTTAGCAGTAAGCTTACCTTTAATGCAAGCCACACAAACATCAAAATCAGAGAAGTCCAAATCAGGTAAAATCTCATGCTTAATGAGTTTCTCAATACGAGGCCTTGAAATATGCCCTAAGCGTCTATGCCATAACATGGAAGAGTTTTCATCAACCCTGCCACGCTTATGCCCAACAACAGAATTCACGCTCATATCAGAAAGAGTCAACATATAAAGATTATAACAAAGAATCCCATGTCTAACAATAGAAGATTTAAAATGGATGTCCAATTTTCCATTGCTAAACAAAAAAGAATAACCATATTTATCCAAAACAGAAACAGAGATCAGGTTTCTACGAATACAAGGGACATAAACAGCGTCTTTCAAAAGCAAAACATGACCAGAGGGCAAACTCAAAGAAACAACCCCAATATCTTCAATAGGGGCTCTAGCTTCATCTCCTACTACGATCTTTGATTCAGAATCACTTGGTTTCCTCAGGCTTGTGAACCCCTGCAAAGAATTCACCACATGAATTGTTGCGCCCGAGTCAAACCACCAAGTATTATGAGGAACGTCAACAACATTAGATTCAAAACATGCTAGAGCAAGAGATGTACCTTCCCTCTGATTTTTCTTCTTTAGGATATAACAATCCTTCAGCATATGTCCAAACTTCTTGAAATACTTACATTCTCCTTTGAAAAATTTCCTGTTTGGACCGAGGTTAGGAACCATCTTCTTCATTTTCTTGTCATTGTGATTTTTATGAATAGATTTGAACCTTGAAGAAGAATTAGCAAACTTATTTTTGTGAGGTTTGTCAATAAACTGAACAACTCCAGACTTTCCTTTTTTCATAGCCTCCTCTTCTTGAGTGACAATGGCAATAGTCTGATCAACAGTCCACTCATGGTTTTGAGTATTATAAAAAGTCCTCAAAACATCAAACTGGTAAGGAAGTCATTCTAAAATTTTCCAAATCAGGTAGCTGTCATCAATCTCAAGCTTCATCCCCCTCAGTTTGTTACGACAATGCACCATTTTCAGTATGTGCTCACGAACTCCACTAACACCATCATATCTAGCTCGATCAAATAGTGAGGAATAATGGCTCTTCTTAGCTTTGTCAAAAGTATTAAACTTTTCTCCAATGGATTTCAGGAAGGTTGTAGCATTGTCATTTTCTGCAATACTCTGTCTGATTGACTTCTCCATGGTGAATTTTATCACCATCAAACACACTCAATTCGAGTGATCCCATTTTGCACGATAGGCCTTTTGATCGACAGATGACTCACCAGTGAGGGTGGGTGACTCGTTTTCCCTCAAAGCTAAGTCAATGTTGGCCATAGCCAAATACAAATCCAGAGACTCCTTCCAGTCCTCATAATTAGTCCCGTTTAACCTTTTTACCGAAGTGGGCATCGATACTGATATATGAAAATAAGCCACATGCATAATTAGATCATGCAAAATAGTGTGCCCATCACAAAATTTCTTATTAATTATAATCTCGCCTAAGGGTCCCAGATTATAATAAACAAGAAATATTCGTAAAAGAATATAATGCATAAAATTTTATGTTACCAAATTCTAACACCGATAGGGCATCAGTACAAATTTGACATAAATAAAAAACACAAATGCATATTATTAAACAAATCACATTAACAACAACACATCGATAGGATATAATTATTATTAATGTAATATTATGTATAGATATTTATTTTATTTTATTTTCATAGGTCCTGTATAAATGGTCTCACGATAGGTGGGATGACATTTGTACAGAATAATTCAAAAATTTTGTATACAATATTACCATTACTGATTTTATATTTTATAGTTATTGTATACATAATAAGTATATATTAATTGTAAATATATTTAATATATGTAATATTCTGCCACATAAAATTAATATCATACCATTTAAAAATATGTACTACCACGTAGAATTAATATACTACCAATATATAATGGCACACAAGTAGCACGCAACAGTACTGAACATAAAAAAATAAAATTAAAGAAACAATTAAAACTTGAAAGTTATCATACATGTTTATACACAAGAATTGCATACAGGTCCCCCCTTTTTTTAATTATGTATATAGTGAGTGAGAGAAAGGGAGCGACTACACAATAAAAATAAAAAAATTATTATGAGAAAAAAATATTAATGTCAATCATAGAACAAAGTTATATATATATATATATATATTAACTTTCAAAAAAACTCATATGATTTGCCTTTATTATTATTTTATCATAGTATATCAAATTTAAATATGATATAAAAAAATTCAAATCAACATTTAAATGTTGAAGCCTTTAATTCATGATCACAAGCACTGAATTTGTCCAAACCGTGTTAACAATTAAAACAAAAAAAACTAAAGCTGACTTGCAACGCCATAAACCATAAAAGTAATGTAATCATGATATATATATATATATAATACTAATTGTGTCAATTTAAAACCATATATGTAACAGATGCAAAATATATATATATATATGGCAAATAATGACACATTTGATGGCAATAAAATTACATAACAACAATCACAATTATAAATGGTACAATATATTCCACTACCGAAAAACATAAGATATAATTCACAAGTTTAATAACATATATCACGTTCAATATCAATATGAAAATAATTTTTTGCAAGGAAAAAAAACAGATACACAAAACACTCGATAAATACCTACCCCAAATTTCTCAACATTTAAATAGAAGAAAAAAATGACCCACACAGATAGTTCCACAAAATGGAAGCAATAACCCATAATGAAGATATACATTTCTTTTAACGATTAAGGAAGCAAACGAAATAGGGGTATTTGCTTTGCAGGTAACAGATAATATATATGTAGCATTCATGATATGTGTTAACAGGCTCTGATACCATTTGCAGAAAATCAAGTATGTAAATCATTATAATTTTAACATACAATATATATATATATATATATATATATATATATATATATATAACACATATCATAACAACTCAGTTTATAATCATATAAATATATATGACTATTAATTTGACTGAAAGCGTACCTGAAGACAAACGATCCATGAATTCCATAAAAGTGAGTACGTATTACTCTTAACCTGAGTGTCTTATGTTTAGTGTTTTCTGATTCTATGTAATAATCACCTAATGGGATAATGATTATATAAGCATAAAACAGATGAGAGCAGGAACTTCTAGGCAAATAGAATGAGCCAACCCATCATGGTCCATTCAATTAGAAAGCCCAATAATGAAATATATTTAATTAATAATATAGAAATAATAATTTAATAATGTTAATCCATAAAAATATATTAATAAGAAAAGTCTAACGGTTAGATCATTTGACCAAATAATCATCAACTTGGGTTGCACTAATTTTAGTCTAAAACGTAAACATGACAATAAAATTCAAGTTCATAGGCATTCATTTGAATCTGATTCCGCTATGAATTTGATGGTGTAAATGGAAGTAGTTAAGTAGTTAGTTAGTTCTTAGTTTGTTAGAGTTGGTTATTTTGTTAAAGGTTAGTTTGCTGTGTATAAATATTTTCTTATATCCTTCTTTTATTATAATGAAAATTCATATTATTCTCTTCTATCTTCTTCATTGTCACTATTCCTAATATGGTATTCAGAGCCTCCTTAACCATGGCTTCCCAAACCCTCTTCAATCCTCAAACATTCCAAACCCCCATCTCAATCAAACTTGATGATAAATTTTTTTGATTTGGCAGCAACAGATTCTTGCCACAATTCGAGGTCCAAAGCTCAACAAATATCTTCTTAAAGAACATGTTACAAAGAAGTTTGAGTCCAAAGAACATGAAAAGGTTGGTATAATCAATGAAGCTTTTCTCAATTTTAAACAACAAGATCAGTTACTTGTTGTCTGTCTTCTTGGATTGATGTCAACACCAGTTCTCACAAAGATGGTTGGTCTGCAACAAACATGGCAAATTTGGAAAAGATTAGCAGTCTATTATGCGTCTCAGATTCGTGCAAAAGCAAAGAAATTAAAGGTACAATTGCGTCAAATTAAGAAAGATAAGTCAATTTCAAAATACTTACTTGCGATAAAGAAAATAGTTGATTCTCTAGATGTGATTGGTTCCGCGATTTCTGACGAGGATCATATAGAAGCAATTTTAGATGGCTTGCCTAAAAATTACAATTGTTTTGTTACTTCTGTTACATCCCGTTTAAATCCATACCTTGTCGATGATATTGAGACTCTTCTAATGGCTCAAGAAGAGCGTTTTGAGAAATGCAGGAAAGCTGATTCGACATTGGTTCTGGCTAATACTATATCTGCACCTAATTATTTTTCTCGTAAAAGAAGAGGAGATAATTTGAATTTTAGAGGAGGATATAACAACAGTGATAGTAGATTTAACTTTAGTGGTAGTTATAATTCCAATTAAGGAAAAAGATACAATAATGAAAAAACCATTTTAATTTGATCGATAAAAACAAAAACCTAATCATCAATAATTTAAATGTTGGATCATTGAATTGTGAAATAATTTACCTCATAACAATGTTACTCGGAACAGTTTCTTTATTGTTTAATATCTTTTTAATGAAATGTTGGGGAATAATTTAATTATCATTAACTGATGTAATAACATGACTTCAAATGACGTGAAACTATATCAAAATGGGGTCATATCTTATAGTAGTAGCTATATTGGTCACGGGTATACAAAATAATAATAATAATAGCATCAAATTCAAAGGTTGGGGTCAACTCTAAACTCTGTTTCTGGGCCTTTGTATTATTTCCATATGTATCATTGTCTTGTTGGTATCTCTTGGTCAGAACTGTGCACTTGAGCAGCACTCTGCATCATTAATGTGCGCGAAGCAACTCTGTGTGTTGTTGAATGAATGAATTTAATTTGAATTTTCATATGATTTAATTAACCCTATTTTTCTAACCGTCGCGAATTCATACATCATAAGAAATAAAATATAGAAATCTCTTTTTGGAAATTATATTAGATTTTTATTGGAAATTATGGAGGATTTATACCTCAATGTTAATTTCAAATCATTTACTTTTTGTGTTGTGAAATGTTGTACACAGATTTAAAAATAAGGATTAAAATTACACAAGAAATAAAGTTTTACTAGAATTACAATTTAAGTTTTAGGGTATATTTGGTTTGTAGTTTGAAAAACGAAGTTGAAAAAATAAAAAAAATTTAAGAGTTGATATTGATTTTTCACACCGACATTCAAAACTTCGTTTGATCATATGACTTATTTTTGGGTTGATCAAACTCAATTTGACCAAATAAATTGGGTATCCAAACATACCTTTAAAAATGGAATCCTGTTTACATCTTTAGTATTTTAGCTCTAACTATTTAAAGTGAGGCACGAAAAATATTTACCTTGCAGCATCGAGGGAATCAAAAGGAAAGCAGTTGGACAAAACACATGATGACCAACATGACCAACTTTTGTTTTAAGTTGACAACTGTTTGCTTCATGATTCCTGGCACATCGAGAAGAAAGCCAAAGGAGGAGGGTTCAAACTCAAGAACCCACTTCTCCAAATATCTCTTACATCACGAGAATAAACAAATTAAAAAGGGCAGTCTAAATCTCAAAGTACTATATGCTAAAATAGTTTTGATGATATTCCATTTTAAAAAATAATTCAAAACATCTTATCTTAAAAGTGATTTAACAAGTTTCTTTAAGTGTGAAGCAAAAACAGTAAAGAAACTAAATAAAGAAGTATAAGAAATTCTCAACAGAAGCTAAAATGTCTCTATAAGAAATATAATGAATCCAAAGTCCTTACAATCAAAGATCACAAGTCAAGATCAAGAAACAAGCAAAGTAAGCAAGAAAAACCTCCACATCCAGTTTGTAACGCCCCGTGTAATATTAATTAAATTTTCCGAATAAATTTTTCACGTTTTTAAAAGATCTTTTTAAAGTTCATAAATTAAAATCAGAGTTCACATAAAGGTCGATAATAACGGAATATTATTATGCATACTAGTCGTGAATAATAATATTCATGAAATATTTGCATAGCAGAAACGATTTATAAATAACAGTACATAACACGTTGTATTTATTACAAATCGTAAAATTAGAATAAATTTGAAATCCAAGCAATAGTTCACATAGACATCAACCATAGCATCACTCTTCATTCTGGGTGGCATTCACTGTAAAAATTATTGTAAGAGTGAGACAGAATATAGAATAAATATAAAATATATAGAATTGCACAAACACAATCAATAATACATAATATATGATGAATATGTCAAACAAGTTCATTTAATAAGTCTTTAATTAGTCAAATGATATCATATTGGATCCATTTTGTTTGGTGGGAATACTGCAGTAAAAGGTCTCATAGATACACCGGTAGGAATTAATACAGTCATGGATCCCTACAGCCCCATGACCCACACATCGGTAGGAATTAATACAGTCATGGATCCCTACAGCCCCATGACCAACACATCGGTAGGAATTAATACAGTCATGGATCCCTACAGCCCCATGACCAACACATCGGTAGGAATTAATACAGTCATGGATCCCTACAGCCCCATGACCCTCATAACAAAATTAGGACTTTAACTCATAGAGAAAAATATCTTTTCATTCATAATAACCATTAAAATTAACTTTCAGCATTTCCAACAGCAACATACTCTAGGAAAACAGTCATAACATGAGCAAATCATAACCTTTTCATGTGATTCCACTTTCTATAGCTTAATAATACAATTATCTACAACTTTCATGAAGAACACAATTTCAAATTCCAAACAGAATTACCACTTATTCACGAAATACCATACTGCCTCAAGGTGAGTTTTTTTCAAAACGTACATATATTAGTAATTTGAACGTTTCTGGAGCTACAAAAATGATTTTGGCATGAAACCAGTTCTAGATTATCCTTAACACAAATATCCATAACTTTCATGAAGATCATAAATTCAAATTCTAAGTAGAAATACCATTTATCCACAAAATACAACACTGCCTCCAGATGAGCTTTCAAAACGTACATATATTAGTATTTTCAACGTTTCTGGAGTTACAAAAATAGTTTTGACATGAGACCAGTCCTAAATTACTCTTAATATAATTATCTACAACTTTCATGAAGACACCAACCACTAATTCACACCACAAAATTCCCAGTTTGGAAAATAAGATTCAGATTTCATAGTTAACAGCTTTACAGCTTGTACATACTTCAGTATTTTAGGCATAACTCAAGCTACAAAAATCATTTTGACTTGAAACCACTTTCTATAGATCCATAACATAAGTACCTACAACTTTCATGAAGACATAAAAGGATGATTATATATGTATAAGTCCCAGCATATTAATATATACACAAAACATGGGATAAATATTCCACTCGGACATGCTGTAGTATTTTGGCTATAACTTTTGCTACACATACTCAAATCAGTCGGTCCAGGTCTCAAATTTCACATAATAAAAATATCTATAACTTTCATGAAGAAGTCAGAGTCAAAATCATACGTTTTCAATCTCAAAACTGAGCAACAAGATATGAAAATAAAACTGGAATCCTAGGACAGCATACAACTCTACCCATTTCATAGTTATTCACAACCCTGTCCCCTCTTACTTGGTTTGATAATCTATGGCTGACTGAAAAGAAGTCATCCTTGTTGTCCTAGTTCCAGCTCGAAAATGTTTTGATAAAGGAGAGAAATTGAAGGAAAGATATTTCACTAACTTTGTTCTAATGCCTTCTGGTCTAGCAAGGGGCAGAGTTAATAATGCAAGACAAGTGGGGAACATTATCTTCGTGAGTGGATGTTTAGTGCTGTTAGTGCTTTGATAGTGGAGATAATGGAGGATTAAAATAAGAAAGTGGCTTATAATGGTCCACTTCTGGTCGTCCTACTCACTAGAGAGGATTAATGGGGCTACATGCATTAAACTATGCATAAGAGACAATAAAGGAGTCAAAAGTTATTCCTGGCACTGAAAACCGACTGGAATTCCACTCGGTTAGCCTATAAACCGACTGGAATTCCTTCAGTCATGTGAAGAAGTAGAGAAATCGAGTCCTCTCGCTCAAGCAAAATATGACTCGCTTGAGCGAGTGCCATATAATGCACTCGCAGAGGGCTTTCGTTCAAGCGAAAACCGACTCGCTTGAGCGAGTGTGAGTTTCGCTCAAGCGGATACCAACTCGCTTGAGCCAGGCACTCTCCCTCGCTTAAGCGAGGATCTCATTCGCTTAAGCGAATCCACTCGGTTTTTATTCAACATTTTAGTCCACTCGGTAAAATCTCCTGAAACCGAGTCTTCACCTATTACTCACTCGGAACTGGTTCTATTTGAAACTCTCAGTTTGATTTCTCTTCTTTGGAGGTGACAGTCGGAGTTTCCTCACTCGGATTTACTCATGATTTCCATTCGGCAAATAACCTATTCTTATCTATTTCTCACTCAACTAAATCATCCTTTAGCCGACTTAACATCAAATCAATTTTCACTCAGGATTTCATAACACCTTACTCACTCGGAAATGGCTCCATGCATACTGAAATTCACTCGGAATGGGCTCCCAATAACATTTTCCACTCAGTATTTATTCACTTAGTATTATTCATTTATCACCACTCATATTCAAGCCAAGTAATTCCTTAACCATACAGTATATATATATATATATATATATATATATATATATATAACCACTCGAAATCCTTAACTTAATCACTCGGTTTATCACTAATCAAATACCACTCGGTATACCTCATTTTATTCACTCGGGGAAACCATTACGCTAAGTCCAACTCGGATTTGTTCTAACCCAATCCACTCGGATTATCATCATATACTTAGAAATTTTCCAATCTAATCCATTACAACAAATCTTCCCTCGATTTTCACTCGGGAATATCCAAATCCATTCCTACACACATCATTTTCACTCGGTATTATTTCCCACTCGAGTATATCTTACTTGGGATCATCCAAGCCTATTCACTCAGAAAGGCTACATATTTAACCTCACTCAATGGCTCTAAACCTCATATATATATATATCCCACTCGGAATGCTATTCCCTTTCTCACTGGGAAGGTTTGACTTAGACTAACTTACTCGGATTGCATTGGTTATATCCCTGACTGAGTCTCTTCACTCGGAAATGAAGGCACTCAGTGAACTTTCAGTCAGAAATGCTATGTCTGACTATGATTGACTCGGAAACTAGTCCTTCAGAAACATTGGACTCGGAAACGAGTCTTTGGAGAGTACTTGACTCGGAAATGAGTCTTTCTGAGGTGTTTGACTCAGAAATGAGTCACTCAGGAATAATTGACTCGGAATTGAGTCTTCCTGACATGTTTGACTCAGCAGTGAGTCTCTGAGACAGAATTTCACTCGGAATGAGTCCTCTTGACCATGTTCCATTCGGAAAACACAATTTTAACTCGGTATTTCCATTTTACACTCGGAATTCCTTTTGGTCACTCGAAATTTGCAGTTTTTACTCGGAACAGAGTCTCTTTCTCACTCGGACAGTTCTTTCTAAGGCATTTTCACTCGGAAATTGGGCCTTATCAATAAGGATCTATATAAATTCTAGAATTATACCCAAAAATGAAACTTTTGGAGCATTAAAAACCATCCATAGAGTGTTTTATTCATTGATTAACACTAACATATCTTCTATACCTCATAATTTACAAAATAGAGCTATTATTAAAAGCAGGATGTTACACAGTTTCTAAAGGACTTAACTCTTGACCTAAAATAGGACTCCACCACCAAAGGTTCTTAAATCATCACAAAACTTCAACAAACATATCAAGGATGCTTTCACAAGAGGTTTCTCAAAGAAACAAGTCAGAATTGAAGATTTGGCATCTGTTTATGAAGAAATAAAGATCTAGAATGATTTAAATCCTTGAAGAATATTTTGGAAAGAGAATTAGTGCAGATTAAAGATGAAGACTACTTGAAGACACATATGTAAGAGTGAATTAAAAGGAATTCAACATCAGCTAAGTCAAATTTACTCAATGAACTATGTCTCTCAAGCAGATCTAAAAGATGAATCCTAGAAGAAACTCAAGTCTTCAAAAACAAGCCACCTTAGTAAGATTTTCACACTACAAGCTGGAATTCAATAAAAAAAAAGATCTAACTCAGTCTAAGAAAACATAAACCAAGGTTACTTTAAAATCTGAAGAACCCCTTCAAAAGTAAATTTGAGTTTCCTCTTTAAAGATCCAAGTTAGCCCCATTTTTTGAATATAAAGAAGGACAAGCTTCCAATAACTACACTTCTACATCCTTTTATAAATGCAGTACAAGTGAAAGACACATAATAACATAGTAAAATCATATGAAAAGAGAATCAAAGTTGTGTGCAAGTAAGAACTAAAAAGTTTATGCTTTGTTTTTCTCACACATTGTAAAAGAGAGTCTAAACATTACATATCCAACTTTCCATCCTCAAAACTTATTATTTACTCTCTTTATAAAAGTCTAACTCTAAAACAATTTAAGGTGTTAATTGTGTGAGATTAGAGCTTCATTTTCAAGCACAATCTATTTTACTCACTATAATTGTTTAGTTTGAAAACCTACTGCAATTCATCTCCCAACCTAAGGCGTTTACTTACTAGCTAGTCAAGTGGATTAGCTTGTAAATATGTGTAACTTGCAAAGGCAAAGTGGTGTGTTGAGCATGAAGAGGTCTTGTGAAATAATACTTTTGGGAGAGAGCTTGAAGAGGCTTGATAAGAAAAAATACTTAATTCAAGGTTGAACAGTAAAGAAAATCCTACTGAGGTATATATTGGACGTAGCCTCAAGTAACAATAAGAGGTAAACCAGTATAAATCCTTATATTCCCTAACCTTATCTTTTTATTTTTAGTAGCTAAAATTTGTTAATACTACATGTTATGTTTTTGAAAGTTGAGAAAATGACTTTGAAAGTGTTAACCTTGTGAAAACTAAAGGAACTTTTATTAAAGTGTTTTTGTTAAAACTTAAACCTTATTCAAAAACAAGAACACCTATTTTTAAAGGAAAACATGACTTTTAGGATTCATTTTTGAACAACTAAATTTATTTAGAAATATATTTTACAACTTTTAAAATACTTCAAAATTGTTTAATCAAGGTCCCCTCCCTATTGTTAACCTTATCTAAGTCTTAAAACACTTAAGATATTAAAGTGATCCTATTTTATAGTGAAAGTCAAAGTTTATAAGTGTCATAATTAAATCTCCCCTTCTTATGACTCTCTAGCATGTTGCTACCCCATACTCTTCCACTCCTAGAGACATGTAAGGCACTGTAACAAAGGTAACATTATTGGATCCTATGAGGAAATCTGCAACTGGATTTGTTGGGGTTTTGAACAGTTAGACGAAATCAGGAAGGGGTGCAAAACATAAACTTGATGATGGGAAAACTTGTAATTGAAAGGAAGACTAGGGATGGATAGAACGAATGAAAGAACTAGTTGTAGTTATTATTTCTAATGTGGAAAGAAAGACTAGGTGGTGTCAAAAGAAGTGTTGTTTAATGATAAAGAGATCCCGTTTATTGCCTAAATTGGTAAAATATACAACATGAATCAAATTTGCTAAGTAATGTTTCAAAAGGCGTAATAATAAAGAACATTATTTTACTTTTCTATTTTACATTCATCCAAACAAACTTTTAAAAAAAATACTTCCTCCTCATTCTATTCAATTTAGGTTAATCTAAATACAAAAGACTTTCACTCCATTTATTCTTATTTATTTTATTTCCACTCAATTTCTTTCCTTATTATGTCCTCATCTTACCAAAAAGCATTACAATGTAGCTTTGCATTTAGAATCATAATGTTGTTATTTTAGTAAACCCTTTAATCGGTCCCTAAGATTGTAACAATTAGTAAATTAGTCCTTGAGTTTTTAAAATTGCCTCATTAGTTCCTAAAAATATACATAGTTTGTCATACAATTTTGATATTGAAAGCCTCTGAAGCAATTGTAAAAACAATTAGCTTGAGTAGGTTAACATGCTTTATTTAATAAACTCTAACAGGTTTTTCCGGTCCTTTATGATTTTCTATATAAAGATTTCTCTTCAGATTTCATTTTTATGATGTTTTCAATTTCTGATCTGGTCTCAATACAGGTATCCGTTCTACAAGACATATTTCAACGTCTTTGTCAATTCGCCAACGTGCAACCGGTGTCATCGGTATACATCCGGACTCTAATTTCGTATCAGGCGCTTTCCCTATACCGATTGTCCAGGATAACACCATGACACCGGATAACACACACGTCACTATGCAAAAGACAAAAGGCATCGCTACAGGGACCGATCAAATAATTCCCTGCACTACGAGCCAAAATCTGCTCACGGGAATGATCAACTTGTCCCCTAATTCTAGCCTATACTCTCTACGCTCAATATAAAATAGCCACTTGACCCAATCATGCTGGCAAGTGCACAATAAAATAATAATTTATAATGTTATTAGAGGTTAGTGGTTCCCCACTAACGAATCCTCGAATATCGAGCCAATCAGGTATATGAACTCTCTTCATCAATGAAGGGAGGGATCTTCGACTATTTTTCAACTCATGATTACTCTCTGAATACATTCCTTACTTGGAATATTATCACTGACTTGAGCGTCGGAGAATCTTTGCAGGTGACACCACCTTTCGCCCACACCAACGCGTTAGGCCGGTGTGAAGGACCTCCAGGACGCTCAATCCACCCTCTTCTCATACAGAGATATCGGATCTATAAATCGGATACTCATATAACCGGTCTTCAGAGACGTAATTTCTTCACTATTTGTGACTGCCCCGACACCGGATCTTTTGACCCCGGTTCAAGACAGATCATTGGCACGCCCAGTGGGACACGATAAAGTTATTCCCACCTCTCGTTTACAAAGTCTGACTTTGCGTCATGGAAAGGAATGGAAGAAACATATCTGATGGGCATGTAGAAGATGTGACGGCCCAAGAACAACCAGCGAACAGACGCTTGGTTTTTGAGTCACCTGTCGGGAGTTCAAGGAGAATAGTGCAAGTATCTGCACCCGATCCAAGGGATGAGATGATAAGAAAATTGATGGAGGAGTTAGTGGAGTTAAAACGCGAAAGACAGAACATGGGAGAGAAATCAATATCCCAAACTGATGGGACACACCATACAACCGACGGAGAAAAATCCACAACTCTCCAATACTCAAACATCCCCACGTTTGAGGGAAGAGAACAGACCCACGATTCTGATGATGGAGCTGCTCGAGGGAAGAGGGAGCTAATTACAGCACCCACGGTAACTTACAAACTCAAAGTTCCTTTTTCAAGGAGGCTTATGAGTATCCACATCCCCAAACATCTTCAAACCACTCAGCCACTCTCCATTAGAAAGTATAATAGTGAAAATGATCCTACTAAGCATCTTGATGCTTACGTATTTGAAGCCATGTACTTAGGGGCTGATGAAGATGTGATGTGTCGAATGTTCCCACGAACATTGTCAGAAGAGGCCCTCGATTGGTTTAAAGGTTTACCTTCTAGATCCATAGATTCCTGGGTTGAAATGGCAGCTATTTTTGAAACTCACTTTGTCATCTCTAGAGATGTTCCCAGGACATCTCATACTTTGGCCCAAGTTAAGCAGGGTGAAAATGAAACCTTAAAGGATTTCCTTAAGAGGTTTTACAAGGAAGCATCCCTGGTTCCTGACCTCATAGAATCCATTAAGCTTCATATCGTTATCGAGGCATTGCAGCCAAGATCAGCCTTTGCTCTCTCGCTAGCAAAAAGCCCGCCAACAACATTTGAGGAGTTCAGGAAAAAAGCCTCAAAGTATATGGGTATAGAGATGCACCTAGAGGCTATGGCTGCGAAGAAAAAGCCACCAACACAACCTTCACAGCCACGGAGAGATAAGGAGAAAATAAGGTCAAAACGCATGGAGAGGCCATTCAACAACCCCAAAGTTAATAACTCTTCTCCTCGACCTCGAGAAAGGCGTGTTAATTCCTTTAGCCATTATGCACCTCTGAAAGCCAAGCCATCTCAGATCTTGAGAGAGGTAGGATGGCCAGCATTCAGCATCTATGGCATTAGGAGACCAGCCCCTGTGAAGAGACCAGGGAATCCCTGGAAGTACTATGATTTTCATGAACAAACAGGTCATTTCACTGATGAATGCCAAGCTCTAAAAAACACAGTTGAAACGTTAATTAGAGAAGGCAAACTAAAGCAGTACCTGTTCAAAGAAAAATCCTTTGATAGGATAGATCGGAATGAGAAAAGAGAAAGAGATCTAGACGATGGGGATGACAATAGCCGTAATCCGGTTAGAAAGTTCTCTGTTGCGGAGAAATAGAAGGGTGCAGTGACTGATGATATAACACACAGAGATGACATGCCTCAGCAACAGCGTCAAGGCCGGCGTGAAGTCATTGATATGATCGTTGGAGGGTTCGCTGGGGGAGGAGCTTCAATTACAGCCCGTAAGAATCATCATAGAATGATTCTGTCTGTATAAGGAAAAGTTAAAGACAATCGTCCTTACAGAGGAGGGGTTGAAGCTCTAATAATTTCATTCTCTGATGAGGATTTTGGTCCTACCATTCCTGGTGGAGACGATGCTGTAGTCATCGTTACAGTGATAGCCAACAAGGACGTCCAAAGAATCCTTGTTGACCAGGGAAGTTCCTGTGATGTTATTTTTTATAATTGCTTTAAAAGAATGGGTTTTAATGACTCAGACTTACAACCTTACACACAGGAACTAACAGCTTTCAATGGTGCAAAGCAACCAACAAAAGGGTATCTTGACACCCTTATCTCTTTCGAAGGTGAGCCAGGGGCTAGAACGGTTAAATCCAGAGTGTTGGCGATAGATGTTGAGTCACCATTTAACGGCATCATAGGCCGCCCCACCTTGAATGCTATGGAGGCAGTCGTGTCAACTCCACACCTCCTTATCAAGTTTATCGATAAGGACAATGTTATTTCGTCCATCCGAGGTGACCAAGAGATGGCCAGGTACTGCTACAACCTAAGCCTGAATATGACAAAGTTGGAGGCTTCCAACAAAAAGAGGAAACTCAACGATTCAGGAACGGCAGCTGGTTCTGTGAGCCTTATCGACCTAGACCCAAGGGCAGATTTGAACATCGATCCGTCCAACCCATCAAAGCCCACACCGGATGGAAGTTCCAGGGACATCGTATTGGGAGATTCTCCAGAAAAGGTCACCCATATTAAAGACAAGCTAAATACAGAAATGGAGCAGCGACTGTTGATGCTCCTACAGGAATTTAAAGACCTCTTTGCATGGACTGCAGCCGATATGCCTGGCATAGATCCTGCTTTCTGCTGTCATAAATTATCCGTCTATCCAGAGACGAGACTGGTTACCCAAAAGAAGAGAAGATTGGGACCAGAGAAACAGAAAGCAGCTTGCCAACAAACAGAGGAATTGCTAAAGGCAGGATTTATCAAGGAAATCCGTTATTCCTCTTGGCTCTCGAATGTAGTGATGGTCCGCAAAGCCAATGGCAAATAGAGAATGTGCATTGATTATGTGGACCTTAACCGTTGCTGTCCAAAGGATCGTTATCCTCTTCCTAACATAGATCGGATGGTGGATGATTCCTCTGGTTATCAGTACCTGAGCTTCATGGATGCATACTCAGGTTATAACCAAATTCCGATGTGCGAGGAGGATCAGGAGAAGACAGCTTTCATAAATGATCGTGGTGTCTTTTGCTACACTGTTATGCCCTTCGGCCTGAAGAATGCTGGGGCCACATACCAGCGCATGATCAACAAGGTGTTTGAGGGCATGCACACCAAGCTCGTTGAGGTGTACATCGACGATATCATAGCTAAGACACCGGTTGGAGGTGATCATATTGAAGACCTACGCCAAGTGTTTATCCACTTGAGAGAATTTAACATGAGGCTAAACCCATTGAAATACACTTTCGCTGTCCCAGCTGGGAAGTTTTTGGGTTTCATGTTAACTCAACGCAGTATCGAGGCCAATCTAGGGAAATGCCAAATGATTCTCAACATGCAGAGTCCAAAAAATATGAGAGAAGTCCAACCCCTGAATGGCAAAGTAGCAGCCTTGGCACGGTTCATGCCAAAGATGGCTCACAAGAAATTCGAGTGGGGACAGGAACAAGAACAAACATTCCAAGAGCTTAAGGAGGTGTTGTCCAAACCTCCTATTCTTACAAAGCCTGACCCCGAGGACACGCTCATCCTATACTTGGCTATTTCAGATAAAGCTTTAGGCGTTGCCTTGGTAAAAGAAACTCCTGATGGACAGAGGCCGATCTACTTCACCAGCAAAACGTTACAAGGTATTGAGATCCGGTATCAGAAGATTGAAAAGGCTGCCCTCGCTATTGTTTGGGCCTCTTGACGGTTACGTTCGTATTTTCACGCACATCCGATCCTGGTAAAAACAGATCTACCACTCCACTCTGTGTTAATCAAGCCTGACCTCGCTGGTAGGATAATCAAATGGTCCATTGAACTCTCAGAGTTTGATATATCCTATGAACCTCGAGGCGCTATTAAAGCTCAGGTCCTGGCCGATTTCATTGTGGAAATGACAGGGTTAGATCCAGATACACCTCGTGTCCATTGGACAATCTATGTCGATGGTTCATCAAATCACAAGGGTTCTGGAGCAGGTGTAGTTCTTGAAAGTGACGATGGAGTACACTTGGAGATCTCCCTTCGTTTTAATTTTAAAGCTTCTAACAACCAAGCTGAGTACGAAGCTTGTTTGGTCAGACTACGAGCTGCGATTGACATCGGAGCCACTGAGGCGACGCTATGCAGTGATTCATAACTCATGATTTCACAGATCTTGGGAGATTATCAAGCTCCTGAGCCTCAACTCCAATTATACTTAAACTGTGTCAAGGAGTTGAGAGAGAAGTTCTCAAAAATGGAATTCAAGCACGTTCCACGAGAAGAGAATACCAGAGCAGATATACTCTCCAGATTGGCAAGCACCAAACGGCCAGGTAGTACCACTATGTTGGTCCAGAGCACTCTGACGTCACCTAGCATTCCTCTTTTCCCTTCTCTAAATGCCATAATGACCAATTCCCTTTATGGTGACACATGGATGGCCCCCTACATCCATTATTTGGCCGATGGACAGTTGCCTACTGATGAGAAGGAAAAGAAGAGAATAAGGAGAGAACTGCCATACTTCACTTTGATAGATGGTAACCTTTACAGAAGGGCACTCTCAGTACCTTACTTAAGTTGTCTGAGAGAGAATAAAGTACATAAAGTAATGGAGGAAGTGCACGAAGGACAATGTGGATACCACGCCGGAAGAAGAAGTCTAATGAGAAAAATCCTCAGAGCGGGATATTGGTGGCCCACAATGAAGCAGGACTCCATTGACTTTGTCAAAAAATACGATGCCTGCCAAAAATTCTCTAATCTTCACCACACACCGGTAGAAGAACTCTTCACATCCGCTGTTCCATGGCCGTTCTACCAATGGGCATTGGATATTTTGGGCCCTTTCCCAACTGCTCCTGGGGGCATCAAATATCTCATTGTAGGGGTCGATTATTTCACTAAGTGGATTAAAGCAGAGCCGGTGGTGCATATTACTTTAGTCTGAACTCGTCGTTTTATGTATGAAAATATTATAACACGATTCGGAGTCCCAGCACGGGTTGTCACAGACAATGGCACCCAATTCACGGATAGAAAATTTACAGATTTACTTGAAGGGTTAGGAATAACCCAGATATTTTCCTCCGTCGAACATCCCCAAACTAACGGCCAGGCTGAGGTGGCCAACAGGGAGGTGCTGAAAGGACTGAAGAAACGTCTTGGTGAAGCCAAGGGTAGATGGACAGACCAGTTGTGTCACGTCCTTTGGGCATATCGCACAACGCCTCATTCTTCCACCAATGAATCCCCATATCGCCTGACCTATGGGGTAGAGGCAATGATACCTGTAGAACTGCAAATTGCTTCTACCAGGGTCAAATACTTCTCTGAAGAAGGTAATAATGCTAACTTGGCATCAGAAATGGATGTCATACAAGAACTCAGAGAAGACGCATTCATTAGAGATCAGGCCATCAAAGCTAAAGTCACTCTTCGATATAACAAACGAGTCCAATCAAGGACTTTCAACGTCGGAGATTTGGTTTTGAGGAAAGAAAGTGTGGGAAATAAATTCACCCATCAAGGCAAACTAGCCCCAAACTGGGAAGGCCCATACAAGGTATCCGAGATTGCTGGCAAAGGCTCTTACCGCCTTGAAAACCTTGATGGCACTCCAATCCAAAACAAGTGGAATACCCAGAACTTGCGCATTTATTATAGCTAGCTACTGGAGACACATGCACTATTTTCTCCTCACTTGAGATTGTTCAACGGAGAAATCATTATATCATAATCCCAGCTACGCTTTTATTGTAATTCTTATTTTTGCTCAATAAGAATCTCATACATCAACTTAACTCTTTCAACTTTTTCTTATGCTGTGATTTTCAGTCTATCCGGCGTGCACAAACATATTCAGGACGAATGATCTCAACTACCCATTTTGTAGTTGACGATGTAACTCCTCGAATGTGTGCAAATAAAAGAAGACCTGGGCGCAGTAGGATCAGACCTTTATATAAGGCTGTACCGAACCCCATTCGAAGACCCAGATTGTAGGATTAAACCGAACTCTGGGTACGGTTAGTAAGTTTGGCTGAACACCGTTGAAGGCTTGGATTGTAGGACCAAACCAAACTCCAAGTACGGTTAGTAGGTATGACCAAACACCGGAGAAGGCTTGGGCGTAGTAGGCTGGTTCTTCTTTAAGACCACGCTGAACCCCGAGTAACGGGTGCAGTAAGTTCAGGATTAGCCCTGATCCGAACCCCATGTGAAAGACTCGGATTGTAGGATTGAACCGAACTCCGAGTACGACTAGTAGGTTTGGCCGAACGTCGGTGAAGAACGGTGAATGGGTAGAATCCAACACCAGATGAAGGCTTGGGCGCAGCAAGCTGGTTCTTCTTTAAGACCACGCTGAACCCCGAGTAGATTGAGAAGAACGGTGAATGTGTAGAATCCAACACCGATTGAAGCATGCTAGTAGGATTAAACCGAACGTTGTTAAAGACATGGACTGTAGTATCAAACTGAACTCCAAATATAACAAGTAAGTTACACCGAACTTTAAATTTCCCAGAAGCACTTCTCCTGGTAATTCTTCAATCGGTAATACTTTCTCTTAAAATTCTTTATTCGAGAGCATTTTAACTTCAAATTTTGGGTCATATTTTATCAAAGCCCGACTCATGATTTCCGAATCAGGAATAATTCATTCGGGTATGTCTCTATCTGAGGCATATTCACCCGAAGCATTTCATTCGGAAATTCTCTAATCGACACCGCGCCATGCAGGAGTCGGAGATATTTCACTCGGTGATATCCTATTCACTCGGAGTTTTTCTTATTCAGAAATTCTCCACTCGATGTCATGCCACGTGGGAATCGGAGATATTTCACTCGGTAATATCTCGCTCGAAAAAGTATCACTCGTGATCATTCAAAAATTGCTGAGAAGTACTTCCCCTAGGAATTCCCTACTCGAAAATACTTTTCCTTGGAACTCCTTACTCGGAAACACTTCAAGCTCGTATCTAGACGCTGAAAATTCTTCAGTCAGCAATACTTCACTGAAATCCGACTCATGAAGAATCAGTCATAATACTTATTAGTTTTGCTCGAAAATACTTTACTTCGAAGTACCAATCAGTAATTATTTACTTGGGAATGCTTCAAACCAAAACACATTTGTTCAAAGTCAGAACCTTCTTCTGACCAAAAACACTTCCCCTGAAGTGGCCCACTCGGAAATACTCCACTCGGGAAAATTTGCACTCAAAAAATTTGAGCCTGAATAGAAACTCAAATTGTAAGTCTAAACTCCGAGTGCGGCTGAAAGATCATTACAATCGCTTGATTAGGTTTAATCAGAACCCTTTACTCAGAAAGAATTAATCTGAGAGCTTCCACTCAGAGTTTTCAATCAGAAGAACTCCCACTCGGAGCTCTCACTCAGAGGAGCTTCCATTTGGAATTCTCAATCAGAAGAACTCCCACTCGGTGTTCTCACTCGAGAGAACTTCCACTCGGAAGTATCACTCGGAATTCGTCCAAGACAAAGTACTTGTCCTTGGCGTAAAATAAGACTCAGATAAACTATACATGCTTTTACCGAGCAACACGACGGGTAATGGAATTTCCCGGGTGACATGGCCAGAACCTGCCTCACTTGGAATCATCCACTCTGAATCAACCTCACTCTGAACTGATCACCCAATAATACTTGGGGACAGTATCGAACAGCTAACGAGTATTCCGAGTGACGAACACTTAGTAAAACGTTCTCACAATCATTTCCCCTCAAGATTAACATCGCAAGCCGTTCTCATGACAACGTGTTTTCTTACAACGAAGGTCCCCATTACGGTGCTTACAATCGGAAAGCCTAATTATTAAAGATTAAGGTACACCTTTTACAGGGCTCACATATGCCAAACGTGTGATTTAAGTAAACCACTTCGTCGTACTACCATATCAAGGCAACAAAAGATATTTTATCTTTTCTATCAGACTAAACCTTTGGTTATTGAAGTACCTATACATGGGGACAGAAGTTGTTTGCTGCTATCAGATTTAGTATCTATACGTCTAAATCCGGATTGGATCATTACACATACAATGGTTCTATTGAAGCACAAACAAACGTATAAAGCAAGTTATCTTTTTATTGACTCCTGAATTACATGAGGGAATTGATTCAATAATCCAGAGCTGATCCCGGAACACAGCAGATTTGAATCAATAAAAACTATAAGACAAGGAAGGCACTATTTATATTGGCTTGTCTCTCCGCCCTTTCCTTTACCTTTTTCTCCGGCCTTGCTACCCCCATCACCAGCAGCAACATCTGCACTTGTTCCTTCACTTTTAGGCTGCTTGGTGACACGGGTCAGAAGAGAAGGTCCCATTGATTGACCTTTGGGGAGAGGAGCCAGCTTATACTTGGTGTTTGGTGGTTCCTCCTGACGATCGTCAACTAAAGCTATGAGTTTCCCTCCTTGAAACTCATAGAACGGATCAATACCATCCAAATTGAGTTCCACCTTGGGATTCCGGTATTGAATTTGACGTACAGCTAACCCGAAAGACTCCTTGACTGCTTGGACACAAATGTCCACAGCCTCTTCTGCTCGGGTATTCGCAGCAGTCAAATCCGCTTTCAAAGCTTTGACCTCGTCATTCGAACTCGCCAACTTTAGTAACAACTCCTTCTCCTTACGGGCCCAATCTTCAACTCCTTGGGAGTAAACCACTTTGGTTTCCTTCAATTCCTCTCCCAACTTGGCCGAATGCTCCTTCTCTATACACAGGCTGGCATGGAGGTCAGAATTGATTTTCTTCTAATCAAGTGCTTGGGCCTCCAGCTCGTTAAGAAGGTATTTCAGCCTGGTGATTTCTTCATCTTTTTGCTCCCCCTTCTTTCTAAAGGCCTTCAACTTATTCTCCAGTCAGAGAATGCTTGCCTTATCCCTAGCTGCAGCAACGTAAAGGTCATTAACTTCACCTATTAACTTGCTGAGTCTTTCGTTATCCTCCGACAGCCTACGAACCGACTTCAGAAGACCGGACAGTTCTGCCAATTGCCACTGTCCGGCGTCACAAGCTTTTGTTACTTCTTCAGTCTCTAAAGTCTTCAGCTTGTACGGAGAATCAAGGATACACTCAGGCACTGGACCCTCATACACTAGGTATGGGGCAAGATTAGAGTTGCCTGGAGGGGGACAGGAAACCTTGGGCGCAAAGTAGGAACTTATTGGTCTGGCGCCGAAGGTAACATTGCTGGGGGCAGCCGCTGTTGTCTCTTCTTTTCCCTTTCCTTTATAGGCCTCAGGATCAGCTGCCCCTTCGGAAGTCTTTGGTTTTTTGAGGGAAGGCTGAGATTCTGTTTTCTTTGAGGAGTCATTTCTTACTTTCTTCCTCTTCTCTCCAGCCTTTTTTGCCTCAAATTTAGAGGTCGGTATGTCAGATCCGCCCTCCAACAAAGGAATATCATCACCAGCGGACGAAGTGAATATGATGGTCTCAATGGTAGCCTTCTTGGAATTCCGCTTTGCTTGAATATTGTTTTCAGCTGCAACGAATTTCCCTCCAACTTTGAGACCCTTCAACTTCTCCATCTCTGGTGACTCAGCTTCAATTTCGACTGCATAATCAGATAAAAAGACCATCAGTAACAGAAGGTATCAAGACATAAAAAGAAGGAAAATAAAAAATCACAGAAAAATTACGCAAATATTCCTCGTGGGTGGTCTTTGACCCTAGCAAACGCCTGCAAGAGAAAAACTTGTGCGAGGCGGTGTATGATTGAAGAGTAGAAAGAACGGAGACCGATGTTGGGGTTAACTCGTCCTCATCGGTGTAATAAGCCTGGGACGTCAACAAAAAGTGTTCATGAGTCCAGGCCACGGGAAATTCTTGAATCCCATCTTTATTCAGCCAAAAAATTGGGTCATCAGGCTTCACACAAATCCTAGTGAAATAAGATTTGAATGAACGCCCATCTACTTTGGCGGAGTCAGTGTATGATTCGAAGTTGATGACTTTGGAGTTAGTCCGGAGGGTTATCAAAGCGGAAGGGGAAACAGGTCTCGATCTCGCTCAAGCAAAAAAAAGACACGCTCAAGCGAAAAGACTTATACAAGGTCACGCTTAGATCACGCTTAAGCGTCAACTTCCTCTTGCTCAAGCGTGGAGGGAATCTGATTCTATTTTCTTCATGTTGTTCAGTCTCTCACTATTTTATTTATGTACACGAAAAACCAACACAAGATCATCCTCCAGGATCCCATTTCTTATGTCCATACACTCTTGGTCTTTTTACTCCTTGTTTTTCCTTGTTATGTTTGAAGCTAATGTTCAACATAATTTTCCTCCAATCTTTTCTTTTCCAACCTTTCTGCTTTTTCTTCTTTTTCTTTTCTTCACTCTTTTTCTTTTTCTGTTTTTTGTTAGTCTTCCTCTTTTTACGCCACAAGTAATGTTCTTCTTGACTTGATGATTCACGTTTCCTTTTGAATTCCATAGCTGCAGTAGTCATCACTAGCAAACGCTCCTCATAACATGGCTGAATTTCTTCTTCTTCTTTTATATTCTCAACATCTACACATGTTAACTCTTCTTGTACATGAACTTCTACTTCTTTCTCTGTGTTCACACTTGGCTCCAACAAAAATTCAGTATCAATATTGTGTTGCCAAGATGTGGTTAACTTTTGCTCTTGTTCTTCTTCAGACCAATCTTCTTCATTGTAATCATCAAAGAATGCTTCACTAGATATACTATCATCTTCCACTTCTGAAGTATAATCCATATCACTTTCTTCTTCACATTCTTCAATTGACTCTTCTTCCATCAAATATCCCTAAACTTCCATATTTTCTTCTTCTTCTTTTGTTTCTACATCAACTTCAAGTTCAGGTTCATCCATTTCAAGATTTTCTAGCTGGTCTTCTTCATCCCCAAACTTAATTTCTTCAACTAGACCAACATCATCATCCCATGGCTCTTCATATTAGTCTTTTCTTCGTACAACCTTTGTATTGCTTTGCTCTTCGGCTAACTGCTTTGCAATAAAATCCACTTGCTTTTGAATATTCATGATTGAATTATCAAAATTTTGAAGGCCGGTTTGAGTGACTTTTATGAAATTAAACTCCTTTCTAACTCTGATGGCTCCTCCTCAATTGGTTGTACCTCCTCTTCATGGTTCATGCATAACGTTTGTGAATATTGAAGAAACTCTGCTAAGGTGTCATCAAGATCCATTACCTACAACTTTTCACTTTCTGAAGGAACTAGGAAAAACATAAATGCAACATCTAACTACAAACAAAGCTACTGTAACGGTTAGTACCAACAACTAAACAACTAAAATCGAAACAGTAGTAACTATGAACAACAATACAAGCAAGATTTAACAAATCCTACTCTTACAACGAAATTTACTAACAACTAACAATCATGTACAGAAACTAACAAAAATGGTTCAGTCTAGTACCGGTCCAAGGATTGTTGATATTACTCAACAATCCCCGGCAACGGCGCCATTAACTTGATGCTGAAATCCTGAGCCATTAATTTGGTGCAAAAATTCTTAGTAAAATAAAATGTGACTCTCGGATTTACACTTTGGCAAGTGCACCAGTCGTTAAAATTGTAGTGTATTTGATCGTCCCACAGGGATTGTGGTAAGTACCTCAATCTAGGACTAGTACAAGCTGAACCAACAAACAATACATGAAGTTCATTCGGTTTTTATGGTTTTAATGTTTTATAGTTGTTTTTGTATTTTCAGAAACAGAGTTAAAGTGAAATGTGGAAAGTGATTAATAGAAAACAGGTCAGGATTACTTCGGCTCACAATTTCCTCAAGAAACATGCAATTAAGTATAAACGAACTTCACAATCTAGAGGACAATCCGCTTGCGGTTATTCCCTAATTCCTTAGGTGAAAAACACTAATCCTTAAGCAATGAACCTTAATTCCTTAAGTGCTCGATTAACCTAAGAATCTAATGCGAAATTGGAGGTTGAACTCTAACTATTCACCTAAATTGATTAGGCCTGAACTAGTTAGAAAGCTGGAAGTTACCTAAGCTTCAACCATGATTCCTCACTGGCGAAGTTCTTCATCGGTTCTGGATTTGTCAATCCAGCGATTCTGCTCCACTCCCCAGCTTGTTCGCCTCAGGATCTTAGAAATCGATCTACTTGCTCACAGCTTCAAGACTCCATTGCTCACCTTCACAATCCCAACCTTAGGGGATTAGAACTCCATCGACGTTAGATTCATCGAAGGAATACAGAGAGACATGGATGGGAGAGTTTAGAGAGATGAAAATGTAGTGAGAGATTGGAAATGGAAAATGAAGTGTATTATGTTGTACGATGTTCTGTTCTTTTTTTTTACAGAGTATGTACATGAATATATATAGGCATCTAACTAAACTAACTAACTTCGCTAATATCTGAAAACTGAGTTCTTAATTAAACTAAACTAACTAATTGAATAATTACAGAATAATTAACTAATCACAGCTCAGCTCGTAGCAGATTCCAGTTCATCATTAGCTAATGTATAGCTCAACACCAGCTAATTGACAGCTCACTTCTTAAGTTACTTAAGGTTTCAGTAGTAGAGAGGAAGGCACTGGAAGCGGGACAGTACTGCACCAAGTGTGTTGTTGGAGGGAAGGAACAGTGTTTAAATTACTGCCTTTATGCTTCAGCTGCTGAGTTTTCGCTTGAGCGGATTAAACTCTCGCTTGGGCGAGTTTAACTCCCGCTTGAGCGAGTTGATTATTCAATCGGTATCCTGTAGTTGGCGCTCGGGTTCTTCATGCAATATTCCGAGTCCTTGTTCTCTTTTGGAGTCAGTGTCTTTGAAGTCTCACTCAGTCGGTCTTTGGACTCTTTTCAGTCGGAATGGAGAAGTTTCACTCGGATTTTCCAAATCTCGCTCGGCTTTTGTAATTTTCACTCGGATTTGTCTTCTTTTCTCAAGTACGCCCTGTTCCTGCACCATTAGACAGCTAATTGCCTAGCATTTATACGCTGGATGCTTAGTAAATTTGTAAATACTTCAAAATTCCTTATCTAATTAATATTTTCAATCGGTTTCTTACATAAATAGCATACTTTTGAAATAATTAACTAAAACTTGAATTATTAACAAATTATTAAATAATAATATCAAAACTAGACAATACTTAGTAAATTATGTTAACTAAACAGTGGAATAATTAAGTCTTTTCAAGACTTATCACCTGATCTCACAGATCATAGATATAGATGATATCGAGTCTTCACATAGGTACACATTAAGAGTAATGATGTACTGGATAGACCCACCATGAGAACGTTGCATGGATCGTTACATGATTGTCATAAACGATTCTCAATGTGATAATGGTATATGTAGTCCTTCGACCTGAAGTCACTACGATTCCTACATGAGGAGTTTATTGTTTTAATACAATTAAACGTCTTCTGTAACAAGAGGACTATAAAGGTTGTGATTAGGCAATGAACAAATTATGCAGAGGGATGTGAGTGATGTAGATGGAATTTGTCTCTCCTATGTGACAGGAGTGATATCCATAGGCCACTTGATGGAGTAAGACTAAGAAAACGCATGGCCATGCTAGAAAGAATAAATATTAGATATTTATTCGGATCCAGTCTACTCTGGTATCAAGTAAAATAAATTCGGCCGTACAAGGATGACGCGACCATGCCTTGGGCCCAATTAGGATATCGTGACAAAAGGAATAAACATATTAAATAATTATCACTTATAGGTTATGTTGATAATATTCAGACATAATGATGCATTGCTAGATGCCGCTCTTATTTTATATTAATAATAAAATAGTTTATTATTAATATGACCGGGTATTTTACCTATAGGGTCACACACATAGAGTAAGCCCATCAGAAAATGTTGTCTTATTTTAGTTGGACTAAAATAAAGCTATTGGGCCTAACTCATTTGGAATGAGTAAGGAGCCCACTTTTAGAGAGAACAAATTAGGTCAAACCTAAGCCTATAAATAGAGCATAAGATGCTCATAGGCCGTTCACTCAAGTGAGACACAAATTCGCAAAAGTTGCAAGAGCTACACGCCGTCAAACTAGCAGTTGGCAAGTGTTGCGATTCTGGTGGGAGTGCTCGTGTGGACTCCTAAAGGACGAGGCTACGACTGCTTCGGAGTTCTTCAAGAGGTAATCCAAAATGAATTTCGAGATTGTTTTGTGCTTTGAAACACGGAACCTTGCAAATCCTATGGAATCCCTTTTATTTTTCCGCTGCTCATGCTTAGGGACCCCCGTACATTCTCTGCGTAGCGCCTTATTGCCGACCCCACGTGTTTAATTGCCCGTTTTAAAATTAATTACTCTTTTAATGCTTTTAAATGAGTTATAATCAATTAATTAACACGTTGCGTGGTGAATGGTTATGGTCTTAGTTATTTTATTTAAATACAGCCTGCGTGTTGTGCCTCTCTCTATTCTATTGCATTTCTCTTCTCAACCCTTCACTCGTATGTAAAGCGAGTTTCTATTTAATCATGTAATCTTGATCGGGCCAACAAAGTAGATACTTAGAAGAAAATCAAGGAGTGGTGACTCTAAGAGGATGATGGATTCAAGAAGTAGGACTTCATGAAGCCATGGCAATATAGTTCCTCTAGGTTTATTTATTTATTTATTTTTCTTCTAGGAAAACCATAACCATCTCACAATTTCGTTTGCATGCTTTGGGGATAATTTTATTACGTTAAAGTGTTTAACAAAGACGGTAATTTTAAAATAAATTAAAATCCCTCAAAATAATATTAAGTTATAAACGCCTTCCAATAAGTACACTCGTCAACACTAATGTCAATAAATAGTGGGTCTGCCAAAGCAGGGCACTATTATTTATATTAGTAAAGACGCGATGGGATAATGGTAATATCCAAACTGTTTTATTGGGCTTTAACTTAACTAAGTTTTCAATTGGATTGAATATAACTTAGAGGCGTAAACATTGGGCTAAATATTCATAAGATGAATAATTAGTAATGGTTACTTAACCCAATGACTAAGAGTTGTATAAAGATACAATTGGAAAAAGTTTCCTACCTAAATAACCAAGTATTAGGTGATCAGCCAAAGCTGACTTAACGCTTGGCAAAATATGGATCTTAGCCCACTAGAAAATCTTCCAACGGGATTTTCTGATTCGTGGAGGGTATTTTGTTTTGAATCGAAATAGTGGGAGACATATTTAATTTAAATGACCATAATTTAAATATGTTTTGAAAATGATACTTACTACATATTTTCTATTTTAGATAACCATGACGTCAAACACACCTTCAAACCTTTCGTTGCGATCAATCCTAGACAAAGAAAAATTGTCTGGTTCTAACTTCCTTGACTGGTATAGAAATTTGAGGATTGTCCTCAAACAAGAGAAAAAGCAGTATGTCCTGGAAGGTCTGATTCCGGAACCACCCACGAACAATGCCTCTAAAGCTGACAAGGATGCTTACAAGAAGCATCAGGATGACGCTTTAGATGTCCAATGCCTTATGCTGGCAACCATGTCTCCTGAGCTTCAGAAGCAACATGAGCATATGGAGGCTTTCGATATGATTGAAAACCTAAGGAAACTATATCAAGGTCAAGCTGACCAAGAAAGATATGAAGTTTCTTCAGCCCTATTTAGCTGCAGACTTGAAGAGGGAGGTTCTGTAGGACCTCATGTGCTCAAAATGATTGGGTACTTGGAGAATCTAGCTAGGCTAGGATTCCCCTTCCCTCAGAAGTTGGCTACCGATCTCATTTTGAAATCATTACCTGACAGTTTTAAGCCAGTCATCATGAATTACAACATGAATGCATTGGACAAAACATTGCCAGAGCTACTCAATATGTTGAGGACTGCTGAGCCCAATATTTCTAAAGGAAAGGGCAAGGCCATAATGATGGTCAATTCTGGCAAAGGTAAAGGAAAGGGCATGTATAAAGGCAAAGGAAAGGCTATTGTAGGAAATGGCAAGAAGATTTGGAAAGGCAAGGATGAGCCAAGTACATCAGCCTTAAAACCTGTGGGCGGGGTGGCTAAGGAAGGTAAATGTCACCATTGTGGACAAAAGGGACACTGGAAGAGAAACTGTCCAAAGTACCTAGAAGAGCTTAAGAAGAAGGGAAGTGAGACTTCCACTTCAGGTATTTTTGTTATAGAAATTAACATGTCAACTTCAACATCATGGGTATTAGATACTGGATGTGGATCTCACATTTGTCTTAATGTGCAGGATCTAAGAAGGAGTAGGCAGTTGATGAAGGGCGAGGTAGACCTACGCGTTGGAAATGGAGCAAGAGTTGCTGCATTAGCTGTAGGGACTTATTTTTTATCCTTACCCTCAGGGTTAGTCCTTGAATTGGACAATTGTTATTTTGTTCCTGCAATAAGGAGAAATATTATTTCTGTTTCTTGTCTTGATAAGAAAGGGTTTTCCTTTACAATAAAGAACAATAGTTGTTCTGTTTATTTAAAAGACATGTTTTATTGTTGTGCAAATTTGAGTAATGGACTTTATGTTCTAGATCTCGAAACCCCTATCTATAACATTAATACTAAAAGGGTTAAAACAAATGATTTAAACCCAACTTATCTTTGGCATTGTCGCCTAGGACATATAAATGAGAAACGCATTTCTAAACTCCATCAAGATGGATATTTAGAATCTTTTGATTTTGAATCAATAGATACATGTGAATCTTGTTTATTAGGGAAGATGACCAAGACCCCTTTTACCGGAAAAGGTGAAAGGGCGAGTGATCTTCTTGGCTTGATACATAGTGATGTATGTGGGCCTATAGGGACAATGGCTAGGGGAGGTTTTAGTTACTTCATCACTTTTACTGATGATTTTAGTAGATATGGATTTGTGTTTATCATGAAACATAAATTAGAATCCTTTGAAAAGTTCAAGGAGTTTAAACATGAAGTAGAGAACCAACTTGGCAAGACTATTAAAGCACTTCGATCCGATCGAGGTGGTGAATATTTGAGCCTAGAGTTTGATGAATATCTTAAAGAGTGTGGGATTATATCTCAACTTACTCCCCCTGGAATACCAGAATGGAATGGGGTTTCTGAGCGGAGAAATAGAACCTTGTTGGACATGGTTCGATTAATGATGAGTCAAACTGACCTCCCTAACTCATTCTGGGGACATGCTTTGTTGACAGCAACTTTCACACTTAACCGTGTTCCATCAAAGGCTGTCATAATGACACCATATGAGATATGGACTGGGAAATGACCTAGTATGTCTTTTCTTAAGATTTGGGGTTGTGAAGCTTATGTTAAACGCCAAAGTTCTGATAAACTTGGGCTCAATTCAGATAAATGTCTTTTTGTGGGATACCCAAAAGAAACTAAGGGTTATTATTTTTACAATCCTACTGAGGGCAAAGTGTTTGTTGCTCGGAATGCTGTATTCTTAGAAAGGGAATTCATCTCTACAAGAATCAGTGGGAGGAAAGTAGAACTTGAAGAAATTCAAGACTCACAAGGCATTGAAGAGCCAATGGTGGAAGTGGAGCAGGACCCACAAAATGTTGTGATAACACCAGCTCCAGTAGCACAAGACTTGCGTAGATCAGGTAGGATACGTCAACAACCTGAAAGATATGGATTTCTTGTAACTCAGGAAGGAGATGTATTCCTAATGGATCAAAATGAGCCAACATCTTATGAAGAGGCCATTGTAAGTTCAGAATCTGAGAAATGGCTAGAAGCCATGGAATCTGAAATGGACTCCATGTACACTAATCAAGTTTGGAACTTGGTTGATGCACCTGAAGGGGTAAAACCTATAGGATGCAAGTGGGTTTTCAAAAAGAAAACTGACATGGATGGTAATATAAGTACCTTTAAAGCAAGGTTGGTGGCTAAAGGTTTCAAGCAAATACATGGTATAGACTATGATGAAACTTTTTCCCCAGTTGCTATGCTAAAGTCTGTTCGGATTCTGCTTGCTATTGCTGCATACCATGTTTATAAGATATGGCAAATGGATGTCAAGACTACTTTCCTTAATGGAAATCTTCTTGAGGAAGTGTACATGACACAACCTTAAGCCTGAAGCATCCAGGAAGGTGTGCAAGCTACAACGTTCTATATATGGACTTAAGCAAGCTTCCAGAAGCTGGAATCTTCGTTTTGATGAAACTGTTAAACAATTTGGCTTTACTAAAAATGAGGATGAACCTTGTGTCTACAAGAAGGTTAGTGACTGCACAATTGTTTTTCTGGTCCTGTATGTTGATGACATACTACTTATTGGAAATGACGTTCCTACTCTTCAGTCTGTGAAGAGTTGGTTGGGAAGCTGTTTTTCTATGAAAGACTTAGGTGAAGCAACCTACGTGTTGGGAATTAAGATCTATAGAGATAGATCAAGAAAACTTCTTGGCCTAAGTCAGAATACATACATAGACAAAGTGTTAAAAAGGTTTAACATGCAAGATTCCAAGAAAGGAACTTTGCCTATGGCTCATGGCATAAGCTTATCAAAAGCTCAATCTCCTTCCACTAAAGAAGAAAGAGAACGGATGAATAAGATTCCATATGCATCTTCTATTGGATCAATCATGTATGCCATGATATGTACCCGACCAGATGTCTCATACGCTTTAAGCATGACGAGCAGATACCAGTCTGATCCCGGTGAAAGTCATTGGACTGTTGTCAAGAATATCCTGAAGTACTTAAGAAAAACTAAGGATTCATTCTTGATATATGGAGGGGAAGAAGAGCTCATTGTAAAAGGTTACACTGATGCTAGCTTCCAAACTGATAAGGATGACTCAAGATCGCAATCTGGGTACGTGTTTTGTCTAAATGGTGGCGTTGTAAGCTGGAAGAGTTCAAAGCAAGAGACAATTGCTGATTCTACTACAGAGTCTGAGTATATTGCTGCCTCAAATGCTGCAAAAGAGGCAGTATGGATCAAGAAGTTCATAACAAAACTTGGGATTGTTCCTAGCATTGTGGACCCTATAAGTCTCTACTGTGACAATAGTGGAGCAATCGCACAAGCTAAGGAACCTAGATCACATCAACGATCCAAGCATATACTTAGGCGATTTCATCTCATTCGAGAGATCCTTGACCGAGGAGATGTAAAGATATGTAAGGTGCATACTGATGAGAATATTGCTGACCCACTCACAAAACCTCTTACACAACAAAAACATGAGGGGCACACTAGATCATTAGGCATTTGGCAAATGTCTGATTGGCTCTAGTGCAAGTGGGAGATTGTTGGTGTATGCACTATGAGCTTTTATGCTTCTTTATTTGTATCATTTTTCTACTTATCAATAGAATAAATATTTCAGTTTAAAATTGTTTTAAAACATATTTATCCTTGGAGTAATAGGTCATATAAAAATTATTCCTAAAATGTCCCTAGTCAAGTATTTACATGGGGACATGTAAATACACTGAGACTAGTGTGTGAGTGTACTGATGACCTGATCTCACAGATCATAGATATAGATGATATCGAGTCTTCACACAGGTACACATTAAGAGTAATGATGTACTGGATAGACCCACCATGAGAACGTTTCATGGATCGTTACATGATTGTCATAAACGATTCTCAATGTGATAATGGTATATGTAGTCCTTCGACCTGAAGTCACTACGATTCCTACATGAGGAGTTTATTGTTTTAATACAATTAAACGTCTTCTGTAACAAGAGGACTATAAAGGTTGTGATTAGGCAATGAACAAATTATGCAGAGGGATGTGAGTGATGTAGATGGGATTTGTCTCTCCTATGTGACAGGAGTGATATCCATAGGCCACTTGATGGAGTAAGACTAAGAAAACGCATGGCCATGCTAGAAAGAATAAATATTAGATATTTATTCGGATCCAGTCTACTCCGGTATCAAGTAAAATAAATTGGGCCGTACAAGGATGACGCGACCATGCCTTGGGCCCAATTAGGATATCGTGACAAAAGGAATAAACATATTAAATAATTATCACTTATAGGTTATGTTGATAATATTCGGACATAATGATGCATTGCTAGATGCCGCTCTTATTTTATATTAATAATAAAATAGTTTATTATTAATATAACCGGGTATTTTACCTATAGGGTCACACACATAGAGTAAGCCCATCAGAAAATGTTGTCTTATTTTAGTTGGACTAAAATAAAGCTATTGGGCCTAACTTATTTGGAATGAGTAAGGAGCCCACTTTTAGAGAGAACAAATTAGGTCAAACCTAAGCCTATAAATAGAGCATAAGATGCTCATAGGCCATTCACTCAAGTGAGACACAAATTCGCAAAAGTTGCAAGAGCTACACGCTGTCAAACTAGCAGTTGGCAAGTGTTACGATTCTGGTGGGAGTGCTCGTGTGGACTCCTAAAGGACGAGGCTACGACTGCTTCGGAGTTCTTCAAGAGGTAATCCAAAATGAATTTCGAGATTGTTTTGTGCTTTGAAACACGGAACCTTGCAAATCCTATGGAATCCCTTTTATTTTTCCGCTGCTCATGCTTAGGGATTTCCTAACACTTTCAATGTCCCAAACATGACAGAACTTATTTCTGCACCAGTTTGTCCTACTATTTCAATTCATCCTATGAAAACTAGGTCTAAGTCTGGAATAGTTAAACCTAAACTTCATCCTACTCTCCTTACTGCTTCTGCAGGAACAGTAGCTGAGCCTACTTCTATTTCTTTAGCTATGAAATCACAAAAATGGTTAGCTGCAATGAAAGCTGAATATGATGCTCTTATTCATAATCAAACCTGGTCTCTTGTGTCTTTACCACCTCACCACACAACTATAGGGACTAAATGGGTTTTCAAGATTAAAAAAAATCTAGATAGGTCTGTTCAAAAGTATAAAGCTAGGTTGGTTGCCAAGGGGTTTCATTAACAAGAAGGATATGATTATTCTGAAACCTTCTCTCCAGTAGTAAAGCCTGCTACAGTTAGAATTGTCCTCACTATTGCTTTGACTCATTCTTGGCCTGTATCAAATTGATGTTAATAATGCCTTTCTAAATAGAGATTTAGATGAAGAAGTATATATGGTACAACCTCCTGGTTTTGTACAAGATCCTAATCTTGTGTGAAAACTGCATAAAGCTTTATATGGACTTAAACAGGAACCTCGGGCTTAGTTTGATAAACTTTCTAAAACACTTTTGGCCTATGGGTTTTATAGCAGTAAAGGTGATTCCTTACTGTATACACTTCAAGATACTAAAGGAATTATATATGTTCTTATTTATGTTGATGATATCATCATCACAGGGTCTTCTTCTCACCTTATCTCCTCCCTTATTTCTCATCTTAATTCCACCTTTGCTTAAAAAGATTTAGGTCCTTTGTCCTATTTTCTAGTCATAGAAGTCTCTAAACTACAAAATAGTTCATTTCATTTTTCTTAAACAAAATATATTCATGATCTACTTTCTAGATCAAATATGTTAGAAGCTAAGGCCATTAGTACTCCTATGCCAAGTTCTTGTAAACTCGCCAAGTCTGGAAGAGATCCATGTCCCGACCCTTCTTTGTATAGATCCATAGTAGGAGCTTTGCGATATGTTACTGTAACTAGACTAAAACTTCATTTTAGTGTCAACAAAGTGTGTCAGTTTCTTATCAATCCTCTCACCACATATTGGCAAGCTGTTAAAAGAATTCTCAAATATTTGAGAGGGACTCTAGATCATGGCTTATTACTTAAACCTTCTGTAGATTTCTTTCCACTCATAGCCTATTGTGATGCAGATCAGGCTTCAGATTCTGATGATAGAAGATCTACTTCAGGCTCTACTATTTTCCTTAGTCCAAACTTAATTTCTTGATGGTCTAAAAAGCAACAACTTGTTGCTATATCTAGTGCAAAAGCTAAATATAGAAGTTTAGCTCTCACTGCTCAAGAAATTTTATGGGTTCAGTCTTTACTTCAAGAATTAAAAGATCATGCTTCACACCTACCATCTACTGTGATAATTAGAGTGTTGTTGCTATTAGTCACAACCTTGTTCTACATGCTAGAACTAAGCATATGGAACTAGATTTGTTCTTTGTCAGGGAAAAGGTACTCCAGAAATCTCTTTCTATTCAACACATCCCGTCACAATACCAACTTGCACCATTCACCAAACCTTTATCAAAACAGTGGTTTCATCTTCTCATGGAACATCTTATTGTTTTTCCTAGATCAAGTATCTAGAAATTTCTATGTAATTCTTATTTACACAGGGCAATGTTAGAGATTTTAGAGAAAGATGTCCTAGGGGAATGTTAAAGATAGTATTGAATATGTAATTGTAAACCAGTCTAACTGGCAACATGTCATAACTAATTCTGTTTTCTATTACGTTAAGCCATAACATAATTTGTTATGCTCATCAACACTTGATAAGTCTTGAAAAGACTTAATTATTTCACCTTTTTATTTAACATTATTCAGTAATTATTGGTTAGTTTGTAGGTATTATTTAATAATTTGATAACAATTCGTATTTTAGTTATAAATTTCAAAAGTACTTCATTTATGTAAGAAAACGATTGAAAATATTAATTAGTTAAGGAATTTTGAAGTGTTTATAAATTCACTAAGCAGCCAGCATATAAATGCTAGGCAATTAGCTGTTTAATAGTGCAGGAACAGGGCGTACTCGGGAAAAGAAGACAAATCTGAGTGAAAATTACAAAAAAGTCGAGCAAGAATTTACAGAGCCGAGTGAGAATTCGTAAATCCGACTGAAGGAAGTTCACAAGACCGACTGGGCGAGACTTCAAAGGGTTGACCGAAAAGAATTAACAAAAAGCTGACTGTAAAGATTTCCAAGATACCGACTCCAAAAGAGAACAAGGAACCGATCGAAAATAAAAGGAAGAACCCGAGCGTCCATTTCAAAAATGCTGATTGAAAAGATAATTCGCTTAAGCGATAGTTTAATTCGCTCGGGCGAGGGTCAAAGTTCGCTCAAGCAAAGCAAGCCTACGCTCAAGCGTGACCTCAAAACATCACCTTTCGCCTAAGCTACTCTATCACGCTTGAGCGAGAAAGCCATTCTACATTACATATTTTCAATTCGCCCAAGCTTCGCCATAACGCTTAAGCGACAAAGCAACACTGCAATACAATTCCCGAGCTCGCCCAAGCGAGAGTTAATCAGCTCAAGCGAAAACCCAGCAGCTGAAGCAAAAAAGCAGTAACTTAAACCCTGTTTCTTCCCTCCAACAACACACACCTGGTGCAGTACTGTTTCCGCTTCCATTGCCTTCTTCTCCACTGCTGCAACCTTAGTAACTTAAGTAGTGAACTGTCAATTAGCTGGTGCTGCGCTGTAAATTAGCTAAGGCTGAGCTGGATCCTGTTAAGAGCTGAGCTGTAATTAGTTGGTTACTCTGTAAACTGTGTAACTAGTAGTTTAGTCGTTAACTTAAGTCTTCTAAGTTATTAGTTAAGTTAGTTAAGTTAGGTAAAAACATATATATAGGTTGTACATATTATGTGAGATGGACACGTATACACAGATACGAAATAACAGAACAGAGAACATTCATTACACACTTCGAACATCTCACTACACATTTTTCTCTCTCTAATCCTCTCCTCCATGACGTTCCACAATCCTTCGATGGAACCGAAGTCAATGGGGTACTAAATCCCTAAGGTTGGGATTGCGAAGGTTAGCAATGGAGTCTTGAAGCTATGAGCAAGTAGATCAGCTTCTAGATCCTGAGGCGAACAAGCTGAGGAGTGGAGCAGAACTGCTGGATTGACAAATCCAGAATCGATGAAGAACTTCACCAGTGAGGAATCATGGCTGAAGCTTAGGTAACTTCCAGCTTTCTAACTAGTTCAGGCCTAATCAATTTAGGTGAACAGTTAGAGTTCAACCTCCAATTTCGCATTAGATTCTTAGGTTAATCGAGCACTTAAGGAATTAAGGTTCATTGCTTAAGGATTAGTGTTTTTCACCTAAGGAATTAGGGAATAACCACAAGCGGATTGTCGTCTAGATTGTGAAGTCTGATTATACTTATTTGTATGTTTCTTGAGGAAATTGTGAGCCGAAGCAATCCTAACCTGTTTTCTTTTAATCACTTTTCACATTCATCTTAACTCTGTTTCTGAAAATACCAAAAACAACTAGAAAACATTGAAATCATAAAAACTGAATGAACTACTTGTATTTCGTGTTGGTTCAGCTTGTACTAGTCCTAGATTGAGGTACTTACCACAATCCCTGTGGGACGATCAAATACACTACAATTTTAACGACTGGTGCGCTTGCCAAAGTGTAAATCCGAGAAGTCACATTTTCTTTACTAAGATTTTCATATCAAATTAATGACTCGGGATTTTAGCATCAAGTTAATGGCGCCGTTGCCGGGGATTGTTGAGTAATATCAACAATCCTTGTACCGGTACTAGACTGAACCGTTTTACTTTAGTTTGCATTTAATACGTAGCTTCACTTTTGTTTTTTTAGTAAAAGTAGTTTGTCATTTTCGTATAGATTTAGTCGTAGCAGTGAATTGTTCTTTTGTTTGACATTTGTTGTATGCAATCAAGGAGTAGAGGAGAACCTTTCTTCTTTGATCCTGACATAGACTTGTTAGAACGTAGACTAAGAAAAGAGAAAAAGCAAAAAGAAGAAAAAAAAATGGAACAGAGGAGAGTTACACTAGGTGACTACTCCAGGCCGACTGAAGAAGGATCACAATCTAGCATCCTTAGGCCACCAATTTCAGCAAATAATTTCGAACTAAAACCAGCTTTACTGCAGTTGGTAAGAAATGAACAGTTCGGAGGAAGTGAGGTTGAGGATCCAAATTTGCATCTAGCAACCTTCCTCCAAATCTGTGACACGGTAAAAATGAATAGAGTCCCAGACGAGGCAATCCGACTGAGATTGTTTCCGTTTTCAGTGAGGGACCGAGCAAAAGCCTGGTTGCAGAGTCAACCGAGAGGCAGTATTTCAACTTGGGAGGACTTGCAACGAAAATTCTTGATTAAATATTTTCCTCCCTCTAAACATGTAAAGTTGCGCAATGAAATCACATGTTTCCAACAAAGAGAAAGTGAGTCTTTGATGGAAGCATGGGATCGGTATAAAGAAAGTTTGAGGAGATGTCCTCATCATTAAATTTCTGATGTGCAACAGGTAACTATTTTCTATAATGGTGTCAGGCCAGCTACCAGAGTCCTGATTGATGCCTCAGCTGGAGGTTCATTAACAACAAAAACTGTAGAAGAAGCCATAGAGCTGATTGACGTTATGGCTTCTAATGAATGCTTGATTAGTGAGAGGAGCCAAGTCCCTAAGAGAGGGATATTAAAATTAGAAGCACAAGATGCTTATCTGGCTCAGAGTAAACTGATGACTCAGGCTTTGGAGAAACTAAGCATACAAATTTTAGAACTCCAAAAGCCGAGAGTTTCTATGATCAGTTGTGACTTTTGTGGTGGAGACCATGAGAATGGATTGTGTGATCCAAATGTGCCTTCCGAGCAAGTGAATTATATGGGGCAGCAACAGTATCAAAGGAATTATCCTTCTAATTCCTTTAATCCTAATTACAGGAATCACCCCAATTTTTCCTGACAGAAAGGTCCACATCTGAATCAGAACATCCCACTAAGTCAACCCACAAATAGACCACAACAACCTTCTCACCCCCCTGTTAAGGAAAAATCCGAACTTGAGAATGTACTTTCTCAGTTTGTCCAGGCCACTCAGGCCAGTTTTAAGAATCAGGAAGCGTCCATCAGAAATCTAGAAAATCAAGTCGGACAGCTTTCTAAACAATTAGCTAAGAGACAAGTAGGCAATTTCCCTGGAGATACCGAGGTAAATCCACGGGAACATTGCAAGGCCATAATTACTAGGAGTGGAAAAATTATTTCTCCATCTCTGAGTCAGGAAATAAGTTCAGAAAAAGAAGGAAAAGAAATAATACAAGAAACCGAGCAGGATAATAATGAGGTAGAAAATAAAAATGAAACAGAAAAAGAAAAAGAAAATAAAGTCCATCAGAAGAAGAAGAAAAAGGTTGATCTGATTCCGGAGAAAGCTTCTAAGTTGACTCCTGAAAAACTGAGGAATGCTCCATTTCCACATAGGTTTAAAAAACAAATAGAGGAGCAGAAGTTTGCTAGGTTCTTAGAGGTTTTCAAGAAACTTCACATCAATATCCCTTTTGCCGAGGCATTGCAGGAGATGCCTTCCTATGCAAAATTTTTGAAAGAATTATTATCTAAGAAGAGGAAGCTTAAGGGGGATGAAATGATTACTCTCACTCAAGAGTGTAGTGCAATCATTCAAAAGAAACTTCCCCAAAAGCTAGAGGATCCTGGATCTTTTACAATACCATGTGCAATTGGGGATATTCATGTAGGATAAGTATTTACTAGTATTTACTAGCTAAGAAAGAGTCTAAACCGAGACTGATCAGGTGGGTTCTGTTACTCCAAGAATTTGATTTAGAAATACGAGATAAAAAGGGAGTAGAGAACTCAGTTGCCAACCAACTGTCTCGTCTGGAAGGTGAGTCGGATTCTGTCTTAATAAAAGAAGAAAACAAAGAAATGGCACGATAAGCGGATTAATAAGAAAGAGTTTCAGAAGGGTGATCGGGTTTTATTATTCAATTCCCGACTGAGACTCTTCCCTGGAAAACTCAGATCCAAGTGGTCGGGGCCTTTTACTGTAAATGAGGTTTTCCCTCATGGTGTAGTCGAACTGAAAGACCCGACTACTGATCGGATTTTTAAGGCAAATGGCCAGCGACTCAAACTCTACTTTAGAGGAGAGTTTGATAGGCAGAAAACCTCCCTGTTACTGCAGGCATCTTCTTAGATGCAATAAGGTCAAGCTAGTGACCTTAAAGAAGCGCTCTAGGGAGGCAGCCCTATGTTTCGATTGTTTTGTTTTGAACTTTGAATCGGAATGAATAAAAAGAAAAACTAAAAAAAAATTTAGTAAATAAAGTTTGTGAAGTTGAAGAAGGAAATCCGAGCTAGATTCTTCTATTTTCGCTCAGGCGAAGCACTTGTAGCTTAGGTGAGACACTGCTGGTTGTTGTTTCACACTTAAGCGAAAACTTACTGAGTTTGAGTGAAAATAGTACACTCGGATAACTGTTACTTATTTTTAACCCTTCTTCCCGACTGAACTTCACTCGTCATTTTTCAATAAAATTCCAATTCTTGATGCGAATAAAAGGAAGACTTTTAAGGATTTCTGATCGTTGATGTAATGAACGGGTCAGATGGTGAAAGGCGACTTATTTCAGTCAGCTTTTTATCACTCGGATTCCTCACTCATCACAATCAGTATTGTATCCATTAGTCTCCTATTCACGCTGTCTTTCGGTTTTTCATTCATCCACTCGGCTTTCTCTCTTTCTCTTGGCCGACCTTTATCACTCGGTATTTCTTTCATGCGTCTCTTTTCGCAATTCCTTTTTCATTCACTCAATGTCTCATTAGAGTATTCAGTTTCTTCCACTCGGTACTCCGTTCACTCGAATCCTTCTGCAGTCGTTCATTTTTCACTCATCTTTCTTACTCTGTCATTCTGATTTTCGTATTTCACCTCATATTCTTTTCATTCGGTTCTTCGTTCACTTGGTATAACTTATATTCATCTATTCCACTCAGCCTTCATTCACCCAGTCAATCTTTCACTCGTCTTTCATTTACTCATTCTTCATTCACTCAGTATTCTTTCCATTCAGTATATCATTCACTTGTTTTTCATTTCACCCGGTGTTCGCATCACTCAGTTTTTTATCCTTTCAGTCTCATTCAAATTCTCTCATTTCTTCGACCGATTCCTTTCTCGATGTTATTCATTCGGTAGTTTGTTATTCATTTTTCCATTTATTCTTCCACTGGCTTGTGCATTTACTCATCTCTTTCATCCAGTCAGTATAAACTTTACTCATCTCCACTCGGAATATTCTCAGTCGTTCTCCCATTCATTCTTTCATCTACTCGTTTTTCTCACCCACCCTCAATCCACTCGTTCCTCAATTCACTCGGTCGCTATTCCACTTGTTGTTTCATTCCTTCAGCTTTGCTCTCAATTTTCCGTTCGTCTGTTATTCATCGGTTCTTCCATTTACTCATCCCTTCTCGGCACTCGTTGTTTTATTTACTCTTCCACTCATTCTTTATTTCTCAGATCTCTATCGCTCGGTATCTTTCTCCATACTCACTCGGTCATTATCGTTTCACTCTTTTCACTCATTTACACAATCTCTTCCTTTATAATCTTCCATTCCTTGTCTCTTATTCATTTACTCGGTATTCCTTCATTTATTCGTGCTTCCATTCGTTTCTTCTACCATCCGTTTTTCTATTCACTCGTATTTCACTACAGTGGTTCACTCGTCTCTCATACGCTCTATTTCATTCATCTATTCTTTCACTCGTTCTTATGTCCATTCGTCCTTTATTCGTTCAGGATCTTTTCTATTTAGTGTTTCATTCACTCGGGATTCTGTATTCATTCACGAATTTTTCACTCATTCATTCTTTCACTCATTCATTTACTTATAGTTTTCATTCGCCCATTCTGTCTTATCGTTTGTTCATTTATTCATCTTCCATTCTCTTGTGTCCACTTGGCATCACATTGGTATCATCCCACTCTTACTCGATCTTCTACCTATCCAGTATATGAGTATATTAAAAGAAAAAATAATAAATAATAATATATATATTATAATAATAAAGTAATAATTAAAGCTGGAACACATTTACGCGTTTCTTGGAAAATGAATTCAACAATATAAAAAAAACCTTTCAGCTTCCAAACCCTAAGTACCTATGCTGAACTTGGGCTGAAGACGAAAGGACATTTTCTGGTTTCTAAGAAAGGTATCATCTTTCCACTTCTTTCACTTCTTTCACTTATTTCGTGCACTTGTAAGTTCGTGTTTATTATCTTCTTGTTTCCTTGTCATTGTTTTCCACTGTTCATAAGCCATGCATCTCACAGTTTTGGTTTGTTGTCTTTCTGTTGGATTTCTGTTTTTATTTTTGTTTATTTAGGTTGGTTATCATCATTCTTTTAACATTAATCATGAAAAGAAGATCACAAAGACTTCTGCAAAAACCTAGACCAAATTTTGCAGAAGGAAGTGTGCGAAGAAAACAAATAGATAACGAAAGAGAAGTGGCAACCATCACTATATCTGATTCCTCTGAACATGTACCCAGTCAAAGTCAGGTTCAAAGGGATGTATCTCCTCTGGTTTAAAGGCATGTATCCCCTGCAAGTGAGGAAAATGAGTCACCAGAAGTTGAAAGTGTTAAGGTTGTTGAAAACTGTGCTATGAAGTTTAAAGCCACAGAGCCAGAACGTCCCAGGCAATCTGTAGGAGCTTCTTCTTCTTCTTCTTCTTCTGACATTCTTATGGTGTTACAGGAATTACAGGTCATGAAGAAGATGCAACTTGGAATTTATGATCGGGTCTTGAACCACGATCTGATGCTCAGGAAGATTACCACGAAACTGAGGGTTGAACACACAACAGAAATGGGAGCCCCACCTGATAGAGATGCGTGGTTAGCTTCCATTGGATTCACGATTCCCTCCCAGCAAGACAAAGACGATGAAGATCAGGATGTTTAAGCAGTTGTTCCATAGCCATAGCCACTCAGGTAAAAAGGGAAGTATCTTTCCGACTTATTCCTTAATTAATATTCTGACTTATTAATTGCTAAATTATGTTTATTGTTTCTTTCACTCCATCTTAATAATTTAAAAGTTGCTGATTCGTTAAGCTTAGTCGGATAAATTAATTGATCGGTTTTGTTTAACTCATCATATCTACCCCTAATGATTTTTCATCATTAATTAAATTGTTTACTCGGCATGCTAGTTAGCAATCTGAATGTATGATCTTACATTAAGTTTGGGGATATGACTGGCTGATTAACTATTATATTCGTAGCTTTTGAGCCTGTTTTATCCTTTTCCGAGTGAGCTTGCATGCTAGTTAGTGAGACAGAATTTGCTTCAGTGCTTGCTAATTGTTGTATGTCAACCAATCGGAAATGATGAAGGCCTTCTTTGTTAATTCAGCCAGGGCCAAAAAGTAACCATCCTAATTTTATTAATCATCTTTTGACCCAATAATTATGTTTGAGTCTGAAACCCTTTTATTCATTTTAAAAACCTAACGTTACAAGCCTAATTATCCAAGAAAAACCCGACTAGAGTACCCTGGATGTTCCACTAGTGAATTACTCGGTTTTTGCTTGTTGCTAGGGACTAGCAATTTCTAAGTTTGGGGATGAAGAGTGTGCCTAACAATAATTAAGGATACACTCCGACCTTAATTATGGATAAATATGTAGAAAAATAAAAGGAAGAAAGGCAAAGCCGAGAGAAAAATGAATAAAGTCAGAAAAGAAAAAGAGGTTCAAAGCACCACAAGAAAAAAATTCGATCGGAAAAAGATGGAAAGAAAAGAAAGAAAAGGAAAAGTCCGAAGGACTAAAAGAAAAAGAAGGTGCAAAACAGCACGAGTTATTAAGTAGCATTCAGTCGGAAAAGTTAAGAGAGTTGTTAGTAGAGGCAATTAAGTCAAAATTAAGGCAAGGCATCAGTGGATACATCTTGTAACCTATCTATGACTCGGAAAAACAATAATTGAGCCTGTAGCCCAGCCCCATTATAAGCTTAAAAAAAAGCCCTTACTGATCTGATTGTGTTGGCATATGGCATGACGTGTAGAACTGTTGCAAGCCTATGTTTATCTAACAAGTATGCAGGTGCTGAGTGCATTCTATTTACCTTACACACCAAGAGAAAAGTTAAACACCGACCAGTGAGGAAAGCATCAGCAGCTTGTCTTCCAAAGGAGGTGTAAGTTTTTATACTTTTAGAAATTGCAAGAAGAAAGCATGATCGGTATTCAATAATTATAGTATGAACCAAGTTAAGGAAAGGTTGAGTGTGTTGATCAAATGTTGTTAGTTAATAAGTCTGAATATTTGCTTGAGGACAAGCAAGTTTTAAGTTTGGGGATGTGATAAGTCTTAAAAAGACTTAATTATTTCACCTTTTTATTTAACATTATTCAGTAATTATTGGTTAGTTTGTTAGTATTATTTAATAATTTGATAACAATTCGTATTTTAGTTATGAATTTCAAAAGTACTTCATTTATGTAAGAAAACGATTGAAAATATTAATTAGTTAAGGAATTTTGAAGTGTTTATAAATTCACTAAGCAGCCAGCGTATAAATGCTAAGCAATTAGCTGTTTAATAGTGCAGGAACAGGGCGTACTCGAGAAAAGAAGACAAATCCGAGTGAAAATTACAAAAAAGCCAAGCAAGAATTTACAGAGCCGAGTGAGAATTCGTAAATCCGACTGAAGGAAGTTCACAAGACCGACTGGGCGAGACTTCAAAGGGTTGACCGAAAAGAATTAACGAAAAGCTGACTGCAAAGATTTCTAAGATACCGACTCCAAAAGAGAACAAGGAACCGATCAAAAATAAAAGGAAGAACCCGAGCGTCCATTTCAGAAATGCTGATTGAAAAGATAATTCGCTTAAGCAATAGTTTAATTCGCTCGGGCGAGGGTCAAAGTTCGCTCAAGCAAAGCAAGCCTACGCTCAAGCGTGACCTCAAAACATCACCTTTCGCCTAAGCTACTCTATCACGCTTGAGCGAGAAAGCCATTCTGCATTACATATTTTCAATTCGCCTAAGCTTCGCCATAACGCTTAAGCGACAAAGCAACACTGCAGTACAATTCCCGAGCTCGCCCAAGCGAGAGTTAATCAGCTCAAGCGAAAACCCAGCAGCTGAAGTGAAAAAGCAGTAACTTAAACCCTGTTTCTTCCCTCCAACAACACACACCTGGTGCAGTACTGTTTCCGCTTCCATTGCCTTCTTCTCCACTGCTACAACCTTAGTAACTTAAGTAGTGAACTGTCAATTAGCTGGTGCTGCGCTGTAAATTAGCTAAGGCTGAGCTGGATCTTGTTAAGAGCTGAGCTGTAATTAGTTGGTTACTCTGTAAACTGTGTAACTAGTAGTTTAGTCGTTAACTTAAGTCTTCTAAGTTATTAGTTAAGTTACTTAAGTTAGGTAAAAACATATATATAGGTTGTACATATTATGTGAGACGGACACGCATACACAGATACGAAATAACAGAACAGAGAACATTCATTACACACTTCGAACATCTCACTACACATTTTTCTCTCTCTAATCCTCTCCTCCATGACGTTCCACAATCCTTCGACGGAACCGAAGTCAATGGGGTACTAAATCCCTAAGGTTGGGATTGCGAAGGTTAGCAATAGAGTCTTGAAGCTATGAGCAAGTAGATCGGCTTCTAGATCCTGAGGCGAACAAGCTGAGGAGTGGAGCAGAACTGCTGGATTGACAAATCCAAAATCGATGAAGAACTTCACCAGTGAGGAATCATGGCTGAAGCTTAGGTAACTTCCAGCTTTCTAACTAGTTCAGGCCTAATCAATTTAGGTGAACAGTTAGAGTTCAACCTCCAATTTCGCATTAGATTCTTAGGTTAATCGAGCACTTAAGGAATTAAGGTTCATTGCTTAAGGATTAGTGTTTTTCACCTAAGGAATTTGGGAATAACCACAAGCGGATTGTCCTCTAGATTGTGAAGTCCGATTATACTTATTTGTATGTTTCTTGAGGAAATTATGAGCCGAAGCAATCCTGACCTGTTTTCTTTTAATCACTTTTCACATTCATCTTAACTCTGTTTCTGAAAATACCAAAAACAACTAGAAAACATTGAAATCATAAAAACTGAATGAACTACTTGTATTTCGTGTTGGTTCAGCTTGTACTAGTCCTAGATTGAGGTACTTACCACAATCCCTGTGGGACGATCAAATATACTACAATTTTAACGACTGGTGCGCTTGCCAAAGTGTAAATCTGAGAAGTCACATTTTCTTTACTAAGATTTTCATATCAAATTAATGACTCGGGATTTTAGCATCAACACTATATACCCATGCTTATAATCAATCATAATCAGAAAATACAATATGTAATTACCTCTCATTTTGATTTTCTCTCTCTCAGTTTACTTTTCTGTCATACACAATCAATGCCTTTAAATGCACTATTGTGGCTAATGATCGCAAATTGTAAACATTATCATGATATTGCACATGTATTCAATATTTTGTAAAACCCACGTGAAATTTGTTTGTGTATCTACATAATCCTTTTGATTTATAATTGCAAATTTGGATAGTTTCTTTAAGACAACTATTTCTTGGCGAAGAAGAATCACATTTCCTTTATATGTGCAACAGTGACAACCATTGAAAATTATTAAAAACCTTTTTTTAATATATATATATATATATTATTTTGTACTAAGCATGGTTAATTATGGAATATTCTATTATAAATTTTTGATTGAAGTACTTCATTAAAACTAAGTGTAATATTGGCTGAACTTTAGGTCATCTTTAATATTAAAAGTAACAATCTTCCCATTGGAACAATGAAAGAAGTGGAATATTTGAAGGAAATGTTCTTTTGCTTAACCATGGTTTGATACAATTCTTTTATTAAAGTATTTTTTGTTTGCAACGTTACTTTGCCAAACAAAAATCTCCTAACTTAACATTGAATCCTTCATCTAACATTATGTTATTAGACTGAATATCTTAATGAATCACCTGATTTCACATTATTGATGCAAATAGGCCAACACAAATGCTACACCTAACAAAATCTTGCACCTGCTAATATTTTAGAAAAGTTTTAATTGGCGAAACTTTTTTAATAATTGCCCAACCGGATTTATTAAGACTTTGGGAATTATTATTATTAAAGAAGTAATTACAAATAATTAAATGTTGTAGAAATAAATAAATTTATTTGATTGACTCATTATAAAAGGTTAAATGAAGCGTAATTGGAAGGAAGTAAATTTAGAAATTACCAATGAAGGTAAAAAGGTAAAAACTTAATTAAAACTCTGATGGCTTATTTTTTTGATATATTGAAATGAAGAGTTCAATGAAAGAGAATCAAGTTTGTATAATATGAACTCAATATAATGCTTATGCCAAGTTTAAACACAGAAGTTGTAATATAGTATAGTTGTCGTTCCACTAGGGAGGTGTTAGAATGAAGATCTTAGTTTTGAATTGATTAGGCAGAAGGTTTTTAGTTTGTTTTGTTGTGAATGATGTTGAATGAAAAAGTGAATAACTAACAGAGAATCAAATTTGTAAAAGATACAGTGAATGGTTTTTGAGAGAAATCAATTTTGTAAAACAGGGATTGGCGTTCATCACATCTTCACCTTCTGTAAGCTGCATAAGTTTTTATATAAGTAAATCGAAAAGATAATTTCTACGTCACAATCACAGTCATTTGTATCGATCCCTCGACTACAAAATTCATAAGAATGATTTCAAACCGCTGATCCCTCAGTCACTTTGAAATCATCCCAGCATTATCGATCGATTGTTTTGACGTTTATTGCGTTAGACGCCATCCCTGGCTACCTACTCACAATAAGTATTTCTTTCAGATCTGCTTTCAAAAGTCACTTCCCAGCATACTTGAGAAAACTTAAAACAAGAAAATAGTGATCAAGTACTTTCAGGCATTAAACACAGAAGGAAATACAGAAACTTATCAAATCTCATTACTAAATAAAAACTTACAACAACATTACTTCAGTGTTGAATGGATTACAGCCAATCCCATAAGGGAGTTTAGTTACTCATGCCTTGCATTTTCACCATCAAAAGAATGAATACAGAAAATAATGGAAAGTTTGGATTGTGAATGAAATACAGGGGATTAAATCTGATGATGTTTGCAGCTTGATTTATAGAGGTTATGCTCTAGCTTCCCATGCCCACTTGCGTAGAACCCATGCAGCATCTTTCAGAGACTTGTAGAAACACAAGAAAGTGGGTGAGTTGGCATCGCATCATTGGTGAATAAAGAATTAAGAGACCCATGTTGTATGAGTCACGCTTGAGCTTACTGGTCACGCTCAAGCGTGAAAGGTTCTAATGTTCAGTGATAGTCTCACGCTCAAGCTAACTTAACCACGCTTAAGCGTGGTCTTCCTTTGTTCAGTATGCTTTTTCCACGCTTGATCCATGCTGGTTCCTCGCTCAGGCGTGCTCGGCTTATGCTTTGCTATCCATTAGTCACACTCAAGCATGGAATGCCTACACTCAAGCGTTCTTCTTGTTAGACCGTGTGTAATCCTTGCTTAATTCACGCTCACTCCACGCTTAATCCATGCTTAGGCTTTCATTTTTATTATTCCACGCTTAAGCGCCTAGTGTTCACGCTCAAGCGTGAGAGGTCCTGATGCTCTCTAACTTGTTCAAGCTCAAGCTTGCTTGTTCAAGCTTAAGCTTGGTTGTTCAAGCTTAAGCTTGCTGTCTTCAAATGCTCTCGATCATGCTTAAGCTTGCTCTTTCACGCTTAAGCTTGCCTTTTCACGCTTAAGCTTGCCCTTCCACGCTTAAGCATGCCTGCTCAAGCTTAAGCTTGATCTTTCACGCTTAAGCTTGCCTGCTCAAGCTTAAGCTTGCCTGCTCAAGCTTAAGCTTGCCTTGCTTTCCTGTTGAATTTCCTGCAACTTTCCAAGAGTTTTAACACAATATTTCTTTTATACACTTATCCATCACTACTTAAAAGATTCATGCTCACTTCCTTTAATAATTCATCAATTTAGCTCAAGTCTTTACAAAATTAGTTCAAATAAGTCATGAAATCAATGCTTAATCAACACTTATCAAACTCTCCCCAACCTAGATTTTTGCTTGTCCTCAAGCAAAAGAACTTTGGATTTAATCTTTCATGAGGATTCAGTTGTAAACAAAATTTTTAAGACAGTAATCACAGTTTAACTTTTTTTTAGGCAAATAACATCCTTAATACCCATTTCTTTGAAATGCAATGCACCAATGAATCTTTCACAAGGCAAGTAACCACTTGCTGTAAGAATAAGGAGCTTCTCATTAATTCTCTCCAGGTGCCTGTTTCACTCATCCATCATTAGAACTGCTCAGTTAACATTGCCCGTCATTTCTAGTAAAACCAAAATTCAAATGAACAGCAAGGATCAAAAGGTCTTTTAAGGTTGTAATGAGGCTGGGTTAACAAGAATTTTTGGTTTTTCTTGGATTTCAAATCGCATGTACAAAGAAGAGCATAAGTATTTTTAGTTAATTTATTTAACAATTTAGAAGGCTTCTTCTTTGAATTTAAACTTCAGTATTTTCATTTGTTTTCCTCCAGCTCTTTTATACATTTTTAGAGAGCTTACTATTTTTCTTTCTGCATTTTCTTTTTCTGCCTCCATTTGTTTCATCACTTTTTGAAAAAAATATTTTATGCTCTTTTTCAAGATGAACATGCAAGTAAGGTAGGATTTTTGCTTTTATGCTTAGCTCAGGGTAAGAAGAAATTTTTTTTTTTATGGCTCAAAATAGGCTACCAAAAAATAGGATATTTTTATCAGGGAAGCTTTTTAGCTCTAGGCTAACTGTGTTTTCAAAATTGCCTTATCATTTCCTTGCTTATTTCTTAAGAAAAAGGTTAATTAGAAAATCAGTCAATGCCAATTTTAACAAATTCAAATGAGGCTCTCAGTGTTTAATTGCTCACTTCTCACCAGGTTTATAGGCCTACTCCAATACTCTAACAGAAAAAGGTTCAAGTACATAAACAGATTCACTAGCTTATTTTATTTTCATGGTTCTTAAATCAGTTAATTTGCCTTCTCAAAACCAATGTTATTGCCTTAAAATAATTGCTAACTCAGAATCCTTTCTTGAAACAAAAATTGTAAATCCTGGTTGGGTTTTTCAAAAACTTTTTTTTGTGTTAAGCATGTGACTTTGCATCAAAACAATCAACCAAAAGCATGAAATTTTTAAAAATTTTCAAAGTATGCTGCAGTAAGAAAACCAACTCAAAGTAAACTAAAGCAATTAAAAACTAAAGCAGTAAACTCATCACTCATCCTCAGAAGAGTCATCCTTTGTCTCTTGTTCCCTTACTGAAGGCCCTTGTGAGGAGGTTCCTGGTCCAGCCTATGAAGTCTCACCCCTCCTAAGAAAGAAGGCCTGTCCCCAGGCCAAGCAATGTGGGCTGCAAACTTGCTTCCAATGAGAAAGCTCAATGTAGAAGAAAAACATATTGCACCATGAGTGAATTGAGAAATGTAATGCAGTTAAAATGCTCAATAAAAACTCATAGAGAGAAGGGAGTTACGTTTTTTTTTTGAACTTTTAAAATAATGGGGATAATGGCCTGTCAGGATTTGAATTTATAGAAGGAGGGCCAGTTTTTAGATCTCACGCTTAAGCGTGGATATGTCACGCTTGAATGTGAAGGAAACAGAATGTCTTTTGAAGATTGCGCTTGAACCTGTGCTTGGTGTAACACCCCCTTATATACACGAGACATATATTTATTCTTCTTGCTCTTTTTTTTAAGAAGATATACATATTTATCACTTCTTATCTCGTGTATACAAGGACGTATATACATCTAATTTTCTTTGAATTTTGAAAGTAAAAAGTTTTAAATTATTCATAATGATAAAATGAACTTTCAGAAAATCATAAGTGATCAAAGATTACAGTATCATATCCAAAGAATAAGGTTTATTGAAGTTTAACCTTTACATTGATTTACAATCATCCAACTTAATATTGTATTAAGGTAAACTAAAACTAAAAATTTAATACCTCTACTTCGACTGTAACCAATTATTTCCTTATCTTCAAACCATGTGATCTTGAATCCTATTCTTGTCACATCTCTTCTCCTATCCGATTGAGGATGAAACCAATTTACCCTCTTGTAATTTCATCCTTTCATCTTGAACTACTAGCTATATATCATATAACATATATTTTGGACACAAAATTCAAACAAGAAGGAGTGAGAAACAGAATATAATACTTTACAGATAAGACATAAGCATAAGGGTTTTCACAATCTAATATAATAATTTCAATCACAATCATATACATAATCAATTATGAATATAGAGTTTTTATAACATAACAATTATATTTTCATCCACAACCACCCACATAGAATGTCACAATCACATAAATGTCATGCAATGTTTTTAATACTATCATCTCATTCATTCTATGCATGTGGGCCCTTAAAGTTTTAGTTTGCACTGGGCCAACCAGGAGTTTACACTGTTCCATAAATTCCGGATAATAATAACATAAATGCCTTCATGGCATATGAACAGCTCAACTGGCGTGGAAACACTTAGAGACTAGTCAGACTGAGAAAGTTTTTATTGTGAAAGTACCCGACACTAGGGAGCGACCCTAGGTCACCTGAAGCACCCTTTCACACCCTCTCATCCCAAGGCTCGCAATTAAGCCTCCTCTAATGTATCCTCGGTTTCTATAATCCGTCCCCAGGCAATATCATATCTCATTTCTCTTTAATGATTCATGATGCATGAACTACTCGCATATTTAGTTGGTTAAGACTTTTAGAAACTCAATTATTAAATATCATAAAGGTTCACCAAATCATCACAATAAACTGTACATTCCCATAAGTTCTTCTTTGAACTTCTGTTATACTGAAATAATTTAGTACAGTCTTCAAATTCAGATCTTACCAAAATTGAGTTTCCAAGCCTTAAATATCTCAAAACTTTCTCTTAAAAATCTTCACATATTTACATAATCTTTCTCAATTTGAATCTTAACTAGATTGAGTTTTAGAAATCTCGACAAAATATTCTTTAGTTATTTCGTTGGGGAAAACCAAAATAATTTACTTTAAACTTCTAATTTCTAAAGAAAATAATTTAAAATCATTAACTAAGAATACTTAAAACTATAAAAATTTTCTTTAATTCAAGAATTAATTATCTCAACCTCTTATTTTCATAAAATAACTTCTTTCTAATACTAGATTTTATTATTGAAATTAAAAATAAAGTTAGTGAAAATTATTTCTAAGAAGAAATAAAAGACTAAAATAATTATAAAATACTTTCTCTTGGAATAAAAATTTAAAAAGTAAGGTAAGAAAATTCTTACTGAGTTTTAACTTTCCGTCATGCTTGCTATATGCTCAAACTTCATATCACAAGGTCATCAATCATTCATCAACCACAATCAAGTATAGTAATCTCATCAATCACAATCAAATATCATCAATCATAATTGCATATTATCAATCACAGTCTAATACAATACCATTAATCAAAATCAAATACAATTAATTATAATCAAGTCAAATCAACTAAATATCGCTCATAAATATAATTCAAATTTTAATGGTTATTTAAATTAGTAGATTTGATTTTGAGTCCTTATAGTCCATTCCTCGCACAGGTCTATATAAGTCCATATATATAATCCAGTCTTCACATAGGTATAGTTCAGTCTAGACAAGTCATAATAGTCCAAGTCCTTGCATAGGTTTAGTTCGATCCATATAGGATATAAAAGTCCAAGTCCTTGCATAGGTTTAGTCCAGTCCGTATGAGTTATAATAATTCAGATCCATGTATAGATATTTCAGAATAAGTTACACAATATATTAAATTTATTATAAATTTTAAGTTGAGAAGTTATTACTTTAAAATAATAATATTATTAAATTTAAAAGGAGTAGGGGACTCCTCCCTTTATTCTTATGTCTTTCATATTATATTCTTATCTCACTCCCCCTTACCTCTTGTATACCGATTCGTTATTGAAAATTCGTGCGCGCCTCGTCTCCGAGTTCTAAAACATACCAATTTTATTTTAATATAATTACAATATGAAAATTAAGATTACTACTTAAAATAAAAATGGTAAATTTTGAATAGTGAATAGTAAATAGTGAATAGTGAATAGTAACAATAAATAGTAGTAGTAAATATTAAAACGTGAATAGTAACAGTAAATAGTAAATCATGAATAGTAATGGTAAATAGTAAATCGTGAATAGTAACAGTAAATAGTAAAACGTGAATAGTAAAGGTAAATAATAACAGTAAAGGTAAATAGTAATAGTAAATAGTAATTTACTATTTGAATAGTAATTTACTATTGAAATAGTAATTTACTATTGAAATAGTGTTACTATGCAGAATAATAACTTAAAATAATATTATTTCCAGTATAATAATAGATTTCTAAAAACGATATAAAAATAATCCTAAAAAATATAAAGAGATGTATTCGTACCTTAGAATTTTAGCAGAACCTTCTTCCAAAAAATTTATTTCTCCCTCTTACTTCCACCACTATCTCACTAACACTACTATATTAAGAAAACTTAATCTGAAATTGTGAATTCTAAAGAAGAATTCCTTCGGTATTTATAGGAAAAAAATTTACTATGCATTTTATTATTTTAATATAAAAGTACTATACATTTTTGAAATTTAAAACCTAGTTACTGTGCAACTTTTGAAAATTTCATATATGCACAGTGTTTTGCATAGTAAATATCGGCAGAATTATTAAGCCAAATAGTAATCTTTCACTCGGTATATTTTAAATATTCAAAATTAATCCTTTTTGAAATTTAGCGATATTATATCGGTTCTCACTAATTTTATGATAAGTAATATAAAGTTTAAATTTTAAAAATCTAAAATTTTCTGTTAATAAAAATTTATTAGTACGTTTTCAATTTTTTTATAATTGGTAAAAATCAAGATTTACTCAAACCGATAATTTTTAGATAAGTCTACTTGAAATAGATTTTAGAAAATTTTCTTATAATTTAACTTTACATTCTTGTAAATATTTTTAATTTTAAGCAACTTTATATGAATTTAAAATTATTTAAAATATATTATTTTATTAAAATAATTCGAAAATTTTAAAAAATTCTAGAAAATCATAAATATTATGTAGATCAAAAAGTTCTAAAGAACCATAGTCTAATTCTTTCAAAATTTTATTTTAAAAGTCTAATAAGAGTTAAATATTAAATATGTAAAAACATAAATATAAGAACATAAAATAAAAATGATGAATAATAAAGATATTAAAATTCTTAATATAATTTTCTTAATTAGTGAATACTAATTAAGTCATTTTAAAATTCTCATTTAGAAATATTTTTATTTTTTTATTATTATTATTTAAATAAAACAAATAATTAAATATAAATACCAAAATAAAAAAAATGATAATAATAAACTAACTTATAGTAAGTATTTCTCAAGAAAGATATATTAATATCTATTTCCTATTTGTGATGAAAATGAGATGTTACACTTGGGCGTACCCCTTGGTGTTATTATTATTCTTCCTCGCTTAAGCGAGGCTGATTACGCTTGAGCGTAAGCTTCCTAGCCAGGTCTTTTTAAGTATGAGCTTTAAGCTTGGGGTATTTCGCTTAAGCGAGCAAGCCACTGATACTAAAAGAATTACACGTTTGGGCGTAAAAACACACGTTTGAGCGCTCTCGGGTTTTGAAAAACTGGGTGTTCTTTTGTTTCAAGACTTGCGCTCAAGCTTGGGTGGGGCGCTCAAGCGCGTAGTGCCCCCTGATACTTTGAATAATTCTCTCTTGAGCTAGGATAATCAATCTTGAGCGTGATTCCAAAATAGAATGGTACTTACCTTGCCACGCTTGAGCGTGGTTTCTTGCGCTTGGCTACCTGATTACTTACGCCTGAGCGTGATGAGTCATGCTGGAGCGTGAACATACCTGATGGTTATTTTCCATCCTCGCTTAAGCTTTGAAATCATTTGCTTGAGCGAATTTAAGTCAGAATCAAAAAGTGAAGTTCCTAGCCTGATCTTGGCAAGTTACACTTGAGCGTGTTTGCTTGACTTTTGCTGTAACTTGTCCTTTGTTCCCCGTTGAACTTGGCACTTATCATTCGGATAATGAGTGGGATGAATTTGATGAGCTGCTTGAAAAATAAAAGAAAAATTCAATCATAGGATAAAATTTACTTAAAGTAAAATCAACAGGATGAAAAGAAAACATAAAAGATTGGGTTGCCTCCCAATAAGCGCTTGTTTAACGTCATTAGCTTGACGCCTGATAGATTTTTCAATATGGATCATGGAGCTGGTGGATGAGAGTGTTGAGTTTTTCCACCTCCTTGCCTAAGTCAAGCCTTGGCTTTCTTCCATTCTGTTTTTCAAGTGCACCTTAGCTTCTTCTTTTTGCACTCGAATTCTTACTTTTCTGTCATCCACATCTATGATGACCTTGGCTACTTTCAAGAATGGTCTCCCCAGTATTAGAGGAACTTCAGGATCTTCCTCCATATCTATGACAACAAAATTCTCATGAAATTCAAATTGATCAACTTTGACCTTAACATTTTCAGCAATACCATAAGGGGTTTGTATTGATTGATCTGTCATTTTTAAGGTCATGTTTGTTGGCTTTACTGAAAAATCCCCTATATTTTTAAGTGTGGATAATGGCATCAAATTTACACTAGCACTAAGATCTAATAAAGCTTTACTTTTTGAAAGATTTCCAATAGTGACAGGAATAGAAAAACTCCCTGGATCTTTGGTGTTATGAGGTACTGCTTCAGAGATGATAGCATCATGTCCATCTTCTTCCTCAGTTGTTTCCTTAGTCAGTGTGGTCACAACCTTGCAATGCTCTATTAGATTTGTTTCAATGTTTGCTCCATACTGAGGCTTCTGTTTCTCAGCAAGTTGTCGGGCTAGTTGTCCCAATTGTGTTTCCAAGTTCCTAAGCGATGCCTCATTGTTCTTTTGACTTGCTAAAGAAGTTTGCATAAATTTTTCCAAGGTGTCCTCTAATCTAGAAGTTCTCTCCACCAAAGAAGGACCATTATTTTGATATGGTTTATTTGAAGAGCTGGGCTCTTGCTTCCATCCTTGGCCTTGGTTTTGGTTACTTCTCCATCCCTGAAATGGTTGGTTAGAAAAATTTGAATTGAAATTACCAGACCTTCCTTGGTTGTTCATGAAGTATACAGTTGCTTCTTGTGAGCCACAGTTCTCATTGAGATGATCTCCTCCACAAAAGTTACATGTTGCAGGCATTTGTTGTTGCCCTGGTTGTGATGATTGTACTGCATGTAATTGTTGTGGAATATTGGATATCTTTTTGGTCAATGCTTCTAATTGTTGGGTCAGAATTTTGTTCTGTGCTAAAATGGCATCTGTGGTGTTTAAGTCAAGGACTCCTTTCCTTTGAACTTGCTGACGATCATGTTGAGCTTGGTAGTCTGTTGAGGATAAAGCTTCTATTATCCTTGTGGCTTGGTCAGCATCCATTGTCATCATTGTTCCTCCTGCTGCTGCATCTAAAATCATTTTAGTGTCAGCCCTTAAACCACTGTAAAAAATATTAAGTTGTGCAATATCTTCAAGTCCATGGTTTGGGCATTTTCTGAGCAGTGATTTAAAGCGTTCCCATGCCTCACAAAAAGGTTCATCTTGGCCTTGTCTAAATGTTGTAATATCTGATTTGGCCTTGATGAATCTAGATGGAGGAAAGAACCTTTGTAGAAATTTTTCTTCAACTATGTTCCAGCTATTCAAACTTTGATTTGGATGAGATTGTAACCACTCCTTTGCTTTTCCTGCTAAAGAGAAAGGAAATAGTCTTAAATATGCAGCATCAATAACATCTTGGTTAAATCCCATGGTTCCAACCAATTCATAGAATGTGGCTAAGTGAGTATACGGATCTTCACTTGACATTCCAGTAAATTGGTGTGAACTAATCAAACTAAGAAATGTTGGTTTCATTTCTAATGCTCTGACAGTGTTTGGAACTGCAATGCTTGAGAAATGTCTTGGCCCTTGTTGTAAAGCATAGTCTCCAAGTGTTCTCCTTGGTGGGTTTTGATTGTTGCTGTTGACATCCATTGTATCAGAGGAAGTTTATCCTACGTGGAAGTTCTGCTTGGCTTTCTTGATTTTCTTGAGGAACCTGTCTATCTCTAGATCAAATGCAAGTTGCTCTTTTGTACCCTGTCCTCTCAAGATCATAAATCAAGTACTCAAAGTAGCAAGGTTACTAAAAAATAAAAGCAAATTGAAAACAAATTTATTTACACTGTCTTGTCAATTCAATGCTAAAATATTCAAACTTAAATCACCTCCCCGGCTGCGGCGCCAAAACTTGATGGCTTATTTTTTTGATATATTGAAATGAAGAGTTCAATGAAAGAGAATTAAGTTTGTATAATATGAACTCAATGTAATGCTTGTGCCAAGTTTAAACACAGAAGTTGTAATATAGTATAGTTGTCGTTCCACTAGGGAGGTGTTAGAATGAAGATCTTAGTTTTGAATTGATTAGGCAGAAGGTTTTTAGTTTGTTTTGTTGTGAATGATGTTGAATGAAAAAGTGAATAACTAACAGAGAATCAAATTTGTAAAAGATACAGTGAATGGTTTTTGAGAGAAATCAATTTTGTAAAACAGGGATTGGCTTCATCACATCTTCACCTTCTGTAAGCTGCATAAGTTTTTATATAAGTAAATCAAAAAGATAATTTCTACATCATAATCACAGTCATTTGTATCGATCCCTCGACTACAAAATTCATAAGAATGATTTCAAACCGCTGATCCCTCAGTCACTTTGAAATCATCCCAGCATTATCGATCGATTGTTTTGACGTTTATTGCGTTAGACGCCATCCCTGGCTACCTACTCACAATAAGTATTTCTTTCAGATCTGCTTTCAAAAGTCACTTCCCAGCATACTTGAGAAACCTTAAAACAAGAAAATAGTGATCAAGTACTTTCAGGCATTAAACACAGAAGGAAATACAGAAACTTATCAAATCTCATTACTAAATAAAAACTTACAACAACATTACTTCAGTGTTGAATGGATTACAGCCAATCCCATAAGGGAGTTTAGTTACTCATGCCTTGCATTTTCACCATCAAAAGAATGAATACAGAAAATAATGGAAAGTTTGGATTGTGAATGAAATACAGGGGATTAAATCTGATGATGTTTGCTGCTTGATTTATAGAGGTTATGCTCTAGCTTCCCATGCCCACTTGCGTAGAACCCATGCAGCATCTTTCAGAGACTTGTAGAAACACAAGAAAGTGGGTGAGTTGGCATCGCATCATTGGTGAATAAAGAATTAAGAGACCCATGCTGTATGAGTCACGCTTGAGCTTACTGTTCACGCTCAAGCGTGAAAGGTTCTAATGTTCAGTGATAGTCTCACGCTCAAGCTAACTTAACCATGCTTAAGCGTGGTCTTCCTTTGTTCAGTATGCTTTTTCCACGCTTGATCCATGCTGGTTCCTCGCTCAGGCACGCTCGGCTTATGCTTTGCTATCCATTAGTCACGCTCAAGCGTGGAATGCCTACGCTCAAGCGTTCTTCTTGTTAGACCGTGTGTAATCCTTGCTTAATTCACGCTCACTCCACGCTTAATCCATGCTTAGGCTTTCATTTTTATTATTCCACGCTTAAGCGCCTAGTGTTCACGCTCAAGTGTGAGAGGTCCTGATGCTCTCCAACTTGTTCAAGCTCAAGCTTGCTTGTTCAAGCTTAAGCTTGGTTGTTCAAGCTTAAGCTTGCTGTCTTCAAATGCTCCCGATCATGCTTAAGCTTGCTCTTTCACGCTTAAGCTTGCCCTTTCATGCTTAAGCTTGCCCTTCCACGCTTAAGCTTGCCTGCTCAAGCTTAAGCTTGCTTGCTTAAGCTTAAGCTTGCCTTGCTTTCCTGTTGAATTTCCTGCAACTTTCCAAGAGTTTTAACACAATATTTCTTTTATACACTTATCCATCACTACTTAAAAGATTCATGCTCACTTCCTTTAATAATTCATCAATTTAGCTCAAGTCTTTACAAAATTAGTTCAAATAAGTCATGAAATCAATGCTTAATCAACATTTATCAAACTCTCCCCAGCCTAGATTTTTGCTTGTCCTCAAGCAAAAGAACTTTGGATTTAATCTTTCATGAGGATTCAGTTGTAAACAAAAATTTTAAGACAGTAATCACAGTTTAACTTTTTTTTAGGCAAATAACATCCTTAATACCCATTTCTTTGAAATGCAATGCACCAATGAATCTTTCACAAGGCAAGTAACCACTTGCTGTAAGAATAAGGAGCTTCTCATTAATTCTCTCCAGGTGCCTGTTTCACTCATCCATCATTAGAACTGCTCAGTTAACATTGCCCGTCATTTCTAGTAAAACCAAAATTCAAATGAACAGCAAGGATCAAAAGGTCTTTTAAGGTTGTAATGAGGCTGGGTTAACAAGAATTTTTGGTTTTTCTTGGATTTCAAATCGCATGTACAAAGAAGAGCATAAGTATTTTTAGTTAATTTATTTAACAATTTAGAAGGCTTCTTCTTTGAATTTAAACTTCAGTATTTTCGTTTGTTTTCCTCCAGCTCTTTTATACATTTTTAGAGAGCTTACTATTTTTCTTTCTGCATTTTCTTTTTCTGCCTCCATTTGTTTCATCACTTTTTGAAAAAAATATTTTATGCTCTTTTTCAAGATGAACATACAAGTAAGGTAGGATTTTTGCTTTTATGCTTAGCTCAGGGTAGAAGAAAAAAAAATTTTTATGGCTCAAAATAGGCTACCAAAGAATAGGATATTTTTATCAGGGAAGCTTTTTAGCTCTAGGCTAACTGTGTTTTCAAAATTGCCTTATCATTTCCTTGCTTATTTCTTAAGAAAAAGGTTAATTAGAAAATCAGTTAATGCCAATTTTAACAAATTCAAGTGAGGCTCTCAGTGTTTAATTGCTCACTTCTCACCAGGTTTATAGGCCTACTCCAATACTCTAACAGAAAAAGGTTCAAGTATGTAAACAGATTCACTAGCTTATTTTATTTTCATGGTTCTTAAATCAGTTAATTTGCCTTCTCAAAACCAATGTTATTGCCTTAAAATAATTGCTAACTCAAAATCTTTTCTTGAAACAAAAATTGTAAATACTGGTTGGGTTTTTCAAAACTTTTTTTTTTGTGTTAAGCATGTGACTTTGCATCAAAACAATCAACCAAAAGCATGAAATTTTTAAAAATTTTCCAAGTATGCTGCAGTAAGAAAACCAACTCAAAGTAAACTAAAGCAATTAAAAACTAAAGCAGTAAACTCATCACTCATCCTCAGAAGAGTCATCCTTTGTCTCTTGTTCCCTTACTGAAGGCCCTTGTGAGGAGGTTCCTGGTCCAGCCTATGAAGTCTCACCCCTCCTAAGAAAGAAGGCTTGTCCCTAGGCCAAGCAATGTGGGCTGCAAACTTGCTTCCAATGAGAAAGCTCAATGTAGAAGAAAAGCATATTGCACCATGAGTGAATTGAGAAATGTAATGCAGTCAAAATGCTCAATAAAAACTCATAGAGAGAAGGGAGTTACGTTTTTTTTGAACTTTTAAAATAATGGGGATAATGGCCTGTCAGGATTTGAATTTATAGAAGGAGGGTCAGTTTTTAGATCTCACGCTTAGGCGTGGATATATCACACTTAAATGTGAAGGAAACAGAATGTCTTTTAAAGATTGCGCTTGAACCTGTGCTTAGGCGTACCCCTTAGTGTTATTGTTATTCTTCCTCGCTTAAGCGAGGCTGATTACGCTTGAGCGTAAGCTTCCTAGCCAGGTCTTTTTAAGTATAAGCTTTAAGCTTGGGGTATTTCGCTTAAGCGAGCAAGCCACTGATACTAAAAGAATTACACGTTTGGGCGTAAAAACACACGTTTGAGCGCTCTCGGGTTTTGAAAAACTGGGTGTTCTTTTGTTTCAAGACTTGCGCTCAAGCTTGGGTGGGGCGCTCAAGCGCGTAGTGCCCCCTGATACTTTGAATAATTCTCGCTTGAGCTAGGATAATCAATCTTGAGCGTGATTCCAAAATAGAATGGTACTTACCTTGCCACGCTTGAGCGTGGTTTCTTGCGCTTGGCTACCTGATTACTTACGCCTGAGCGTGATGAGTCATGCTGGAGCGTGAACATACCTGATGGTTATTTTCCATCCTCGCTTAAGCTTTGAAATCATTCGCTTGAGCGAATTTAAGTCAGAATCAAAAAGTGAAGTTCCTAGCCTGATCTTGGCAAGTTACACTTGAGCGTGTTTGCTTGACTTTTGCTGTAACTTGTCCTTTGTTCCCCGTTGAACTTGGCACTTATCATTCGGATAATGAGTGGGATGAATTTGATGAGCTGCTTGAAAAATAAAAGAAAAATTCAATCATAGGATAAAATTTACTTAAAGTAAAATCAACAGGATGAAAAGAAAACATAAAAGATTGGGTTGCCTCCCAATAAGCGCTTGTTTAACGTCATTAGCTTGACGCCTGATAGATTTTTCAATATGGATCATGGAGCTGGTGGATGAGAGTGTTGAGTTTTTCCACCTCCTTGCCTAAGTCAAGCCTTGGCTTTCTTCCATTCTGTTTTTCAAGTGCACCTTCAATAGCAAAATCAGCTTCTTCTTTTTACACTCGAATTTTTACTTTTCTGTCATCCACATCTATGATGACCTTCGCTACTTTCAAGAATGGTCTCCCCAGTATTAGAGGAACTTCAGGATCTTCCTCCATATCTATGACAACAAAATTCTCATGAAATTCAAATTGATCAACTTTGACCTTAACATTTTCAGCAATACCATAAGGGGTTTGTATTGATTGATCTGCTATTTTTAAGGTCATGTTTGTTGGCTTTACTGAAAAATCCCCTATACTTTTAAGTGTGGATAATGACATCAAATTTACACTAGCACCAAGATCTAATAAAGCTTTACTTTTTGAAAGATTTCCAATAGTGACAGGAATAGAAAAACTCCCTGGATCTTTGGTGTTATGAGGTACTACTTCAGAGATGACAGCATCATGTCCATCTTCTTCCTCAGTTGTTTCCTTAGTCAGTGTGGTCACAACCTTGCAATGCTCTATTGGATTTGTTTCAGTGTTTGCTCCATACTGAGGCTTCTGTTTCTCAGCAAGTTGTCAGGCTAGTTATCCTAATTGTGTTTCCAAGTTTCTAAGCGATGCCTCGTTGTTCTTTTGACTTGCTAAAGAAGTTTGCATAAATTTTTCCAAGGTGTCCTCTAATCTAGAAGTTCTCTCCACCAAAGAAGGACCATTATTTTGATATGGTTTATTTGAAGAGCTGGGCTCTTGCTTCCATCCTTGGCCTTGGTTTTGGTTACTTCTCCATCCCTCAAATGGTTGGTTAGAAAAATTTGAATTGAAATTACCAGACCTTCCTTGGTTGTTCATGAAGTATACAGTTGCTTCTTGTGAGCCACAGTTCTCATTGAGATGATCTCCTCCACAAAAGTTACATGTTGCAGGCATTTATTGTTGCCCTGGTTGTGATGATTGTACTACATGTAATTGTTGTGGAAGATTGGATATCTTTTTGGTCAATGCTTCTAATTGTTAGGTCAGAATTTTGTTCTGTGCTAAAATGGCATCTGTGGTGTTTAAGTCAAGGACTCCTTTCCTTTGAACTTGCTGACGATCATGTTGAGCTTGGTAGTCTGTTGAGGATAAAGCTTCTATTATCCTTGTGGCTTGGTCAGCATCCACTGTCATCATTGTTCCTCCTGCTGCTGCATCTAAAATCATTTTAGTGTCAGCCCTTAAACCACTGTAAAAAATATTAAGTTGTGCAATATCTTCAAGTCCATGGTTTGGGCATTTTCTGAGCAATGATTTAAAGCATTCCCATGCCTCACAAAAAGGTTCATCTTGGCCTTGTCTAAATGTTGTAATATCTGATTTGGCCTTGATGAATCTAGATGGAGGAAAGAACCTTTGTAGAAATTTTTCTTCAACTATGTTCCAGCTATTCAAACTTTAATTTGGATGAGATTGTAACCACTCCTTTGCTTTTCCTGCTAAAGAGAAAGGAAATAGTCTTAAATATGCAGCATCAATAACATCTTGGTTAAATCCCATGGTTCCAACCAATTCATAGAATGTGGCTAAGTGAGTATACGGATCTTCACTTGACATTCCAGTAAATTGGTGTGAACTAATCAAACTAAGAAATGCTGGTTTCATTTCTAGTGCTCTGACAGTGTTTGGAACTGCAATGCTTGAGAAATATCTTGGCCCTTGTTGTAAAGCATGGTCTCCAAGTGTTCTCCTTGGTGGGTTTTGATTGTTGCCGTTGACATCCATTGTATCAGAGGAAGTTTGTCCTACGTGGAAGTTCTGCTTGGCTTTCTTGATTTTCTTGAGGAACCTGTCTATCTTTGGATCAAATGCAAGTTGTTCTTTTGTACCCTGTCCTCTCAAGATCATAAATCAAGTACTCAAAGTAGCAAGGTTACTAAAAAATAAAAGCAAATTGAAAACAAATTTATTTACACTGTATTGTCAATTCAATGCTAAAATATTCAAAATTAAATCACCTCCCCGGCTGCGGCGCCAAAACTTGATGGCTTATTTTTTTGATATATTGAAATGAAGAGTTCAATGAAAGAGAATCAAGTTTGTATAATATGAACTCAATGTAATGCTTGTGCCAAGTTTAAACATAGAAGTTGTAATATAGTATAGTTGTCGTTCCACTAGGGAGGTGTTAGAATGAAGATCTTAGTTTTGAATTGATTAGGCAGAAGGTTTTTAGTTTGTTTTGTTGTGAATGATGTTGAATGAAAAAGTGAATAACTAACAGAGAATCAAATTTGTAAAAGATACAGTGAATGGTTTTTGAGAGAAATCAATTTTGTAAAACAGGGATTGGCTTCATCACATCTTCACCTTCTGTAAGTTGCATAAGTTTTTATATAAGTAAATCGAAAAGATAATTTCTACGTCACAATCACAGTCATTTGTATCGATCCCTCGACTACAAAATTCATAAGAATGATTTCAAACCGCTGATCCCTCAGTCACTTTGAAATCATCCCAGCATTATCGATCGATTGTTTTGACGTTTATTGCGTTAGACGCCATCCCTGGCTACCTACTCACAATAAGTATTTCTTTCAGATTTGCTTTCAAAAGTCACTTCCCAGCATACTTGAGAAAACTTAAAACAAGAAAATAGTGATCAAGTACTTTCAGGCATTAAACACAGAAGGAAATACAGAAACTTATCAAATCTCATTACTAAATAAAAACTTACAACAACATTACTTCAGTGTTGAATGGATTACAGCCAATCCCATAAGGGAGTTTAGTTACTCATGCCTTGCATTTTCACCATCAAAAGAATGAATACAGAAAATAATGGAAAGTTTGGATTGTTAATGAAATACAGGGGATTAAATCTGATGATGTTTGCAGCTTAATTTATAGAGGTTATGCTCTAGCTTCCCATGCCCACTTGCGTAGAACCCATGCAACATCTTTCAGAGACTTGTAGAAACACAAGAAAGTGGGTGAGTTGGCATCGCATCATTGGTGAATAAAGAATTAAGAGACCCATGTTGTATGAGTCACGCTTGAGCTTACTGGTCACGCTCAAGCGTGAAAGGTTCTAATGTTCAGTGATAGTCTCACGCTCAAGCTAACTTAACCACGCTTAAGCGTGGTCTTCCTTTGTTCAGTATGCTTTTTCCACGCTTGATCCATGCTGGTTCCTCGCTCAGGCGCGCTCGGCTTATGCTTTGCTATCCATTAGTCACGCTCAAGCATGGAATGCCTACGCTCAAGCGTTCTTCTTATTAGACCGTGTGTAATCCTTGCTTAATTCACGCTCACTCCACGCTTAATCCACGCTTAGGCTTTCATTTTTATTATTCCACGCTTAAGCGCCTAGTGTTCACGCTCAAGCGTGAGAGGTCCTGATGCTCTCCCACTTGTTCAAGCTCAAGCTTGCTTGTTCAAGCTTAAGCTTAGTTGTTCAAGCTTAAGCTTGCTGTCTTCAAATGCTCCCGATCACGCTTAAGCTTGCTCTTTCACGCTTAAGCTTGCCCTTTCACGCTTAAGCTTGCCCTTCCACGCTTAAGCTTGCCTGCTCAAGCTTAAGCTTGATCTTTCACGCTTAAGCTTGCCTACTAAAGCTTAAGCTTGATCTTTCACGCTTAAGCTTGCCTGCTCAAGCTTAAGCTTGCCTTGTTTTCCTGTTGAATTTCCTGCAACTTTCCAAGAGTTTTAACACAATATTTCTTTTATACACTTATCCATCACTACTTAAAAGATTCATGCTCACTTCCTTTAATAATTCATCAATTTAGCTCAAGTCTTTACAAAATTAGTTCAAATAAGTCATGAAATCAATGCTTAATCAACACTTATCAAACTCTAAAGAAATTACAAAAGAAAGGGGAGAATGACTATTTTGCCCTTGTGTCTTAAATTTTAATTTCCTTTCTTTCTCCTTCCTCACCTTCACGCGAGTATTCCTTCTTCTTCCTCTCCATAGCTGTCATGACTTGCATGCACCAGTGGAAGGTCGATCTTGCGCCAAAATTTTGAGATAACTACGTTTTTGAGACCGTAGCTTCGAGGTAATGAAACAGTCATCGGAGGATCGAACGGGAAGTGGGTGTTGATTTCGGACGCAGGACGTTGGACATAACGTCGAGAGAACGCTAATCACATCAAGAACGAGTTGTCGGAGCTCGGAATCAAGGTAAGGGGGTGTTCGGGTTGTAATTAATTAGAATAGATATTTACGGTAGAATTGAGTCATTGAATTAAGCATAGAAATAATGAGAATAAATACTGAACTATAATTGTATGAGTATGTTTGTATGAATGCAAATGGTGTATGAGTCATGGTGATTATGAGATTAGAATACTTGATATTATAATGAATTAATGTGTATAATGGCAATGTGGTGGCGGGCTTGACAAGTAGGTCGCCCAATTGATGAGTATGCGTTTTGTTGCTGGCCACTTGCAGTATGATATGTGAAATATGAATATACATGTGTTATTATGTGGTGTAGGACGGCCGACGGTATGTGCAGCCCCTCGTTTCTGGCTCCCGTGGTGTTTGTGCCCAGTTGAGCTACCCAGTGGTCAAGTAGGACCCAGTGGTTGAGGTGGAGAGTCAAGTAGGACTCAGTGGACCAAGCAGGGTTCACGGGGTGTCAAGTAGGACCCCCAGCTGAAGGCCGATCCTTTTAGTATCCGGATACTAGGCGTCGAATTGATATGAGAGTTAGTTGTGTTATTCGATGCATTGTTAACATTGTGTGATGATATGAATATGTTTTATGGTAATTGTTGATTATGACTGGTAAGTTGGGGAAAAGAATTGGAATCGAATCCATGATTGGTAAATAGAAGATGAGAACAAGAGGTAAGAATAATGGCATAAACCAGAACTAGTAAATATGTAACTTGTTATTAAATTGTCATTCTATATTAATTATGATACCAAACACTCACCCTTGCTGTTGTTTTCTTTAATTTAGTAGCCAGTGACAGGGAAGAGGTTGAAGCCCCGGAAGTACGCCAAGCGGAGAATTGATGCCAAGTAGTGCAGGGAATTATGAAGTGAATGATGTGTGTATTATACTTATATATTATCTATGTGTGTTGAAACAATCTAGATGTGATTAATGTAGTTATGAAAGTGTGTAATCAATTATGGATAAAAAAAATCTACATGTTGATTGATGAGGATAGGAATTTATGTCGACGAGATGGTGTGTTAGTGATGTTGATATGAGTAATGTGAATTTCATGATTTGATGCATATTGGCATGGAGCCAATGGTAAGTATGAAAATAAATTGCTATAAACAGGTTGTGTTTATGATTAGGAACATGAATGATGTAGATGATTGATGTACATTTAGTGGAATGGAACTAGAAGTGAAGTGCATTGCATGATTGAAATGTAGGTAAGTGGATAAACTAGGCCAGATGAGATATGTGAGTGTTTAACTTTGCTGGTCGGTATGAGAATCTTGAGTTTTTACGCATGTACTGCATAACTCGCTCAAGCGAGATGAATTCTCACTCAAGCGAGAGGGTTTTTATCAGTGATATGCTCTCTAGTCAAGTCTCGCTCGACCGGGTATGATATTAGCTCAAGCGAGATAGGTAAGTATTAGAGGAACGTGGTTACTGGAGGATTTTCGCTCAAGCGGGTAGGGCCTCGCTTGAGCGAAAGTTAGAGGAAATGGCCACTGTGTTAATCTCGCTCAAGCGAGGGGGATTTCCACTCAAGCGAGATGTGTTTGCTGTAACAGGGGGGACTGCTGGATGTTTTTAGCCCGAGCAGATTGTGTCCCGCTCGAGCGAGGGCCATAAAATTAGATTCAGGATTGTTTCCGCTCAAGCGAGATATACTCGCTCAAGCGAATAAAGATGGGAGTAGCTACTGTACATTTTTCGCCCAAGCGTGTGTGTGTGGCTTGAGCCAAAGTGTGAAGTCTAATGCTGGGTTGGTCCTCACTCAAGTGAGTGACTGGTATGGTTGTGTTTTGACCGAGTGTATAGTGAGTAAGTGGGAACCTTAGAAAATAATTCTATGATGTAGGGAATTTCCGAGTGAAATGTCGAGTGGGCCATGTCCAAGACTGAACCTTCCGAGTGAGGAAGTGTGTATAATTCCGAGTGATGAGTCTCCCAATATGATACCCCGGGTAGTGGTGTCCCGAGTGGAAATTTCCGAGTTCGAAGGAACTCATTCCGAGGGGAGTCCCTCAGTGTATGTAATTCCGAGTGAGAAAAGGGTCGGTCTGGATTATACTTTCCGAGTGGAAACTCGAGTGAGTGTGAAGTCGATTTTTGAGACATTTCTCCGAGTGAAAGACCTATCAGGTGATGAGTCGGTTTTGGAATGAAATTACCGAGTGAAAGGCTGATTAAGAGATGACTTGGATTTGGAATAAGATGCCGAGTGGAAGGCCAAGTGAGAGGCGAGTCAGTTTTGGATTAATTTTAACGAGTAGAAAGCCAAGCAGGATGAGTCAGTTGATTGAATTGCCGAGTGTAAAACTAAGGGATGGGAAAGACGACATCTAGTCAGATTCGCTTAAGCGTATGGGTGCACTCGCTCAAGCGTGACCATGGCTTAAACGAGTCATATTAGTAATGCCACTGGAGTTAATTCGCTCAAGCGAGACAATCTCGCTCAAGCGAACTAAGGTCTGATATGCATGTATGTTTTCGCTCAAGCGTGAGTATGGCTCGCCCAAGGATGAAATATGAACCTCGCTCAAGCGAGTGGGCACTTCGCTCAAGCAAAGACTCCTGATCTCGCTTAAGCGAGTTGGGGCCTCGCCCAAGCGAGAGGCCCCTGATCCCATATTTTTCCTTTTGGTTCCATTTAAATAAATTTCTGCTTCTCACTTTAATTATTTGACTTAATTATGGCTGTTTATTATTTTAAACATGTTTAGTGAAAAATAAATATTATTTTGAATTAGGACTTAATTATTATTGTTAATTGCGAAAATTTATTGAAAAATTTACTTGAACAAATAAAAATAAAATGTAAATTTAGGAAGGATGTCACAGGTGGTATCAGAGCGGTTCTTTCTAGAGCCCGGTGAATGGGCAGTGTTAGAGGATTGTTTGAGTCCCATGTCAGACTATTTTTATATTGTATTGCAATTGTTTATGTGTTATTTAAGTTGTAACAGGTTAACTTGGCATCATTTCCCTTGGCACTCTGGCGGCATTATGCTATATATATGTGTATGAGGTAAATACCCTATCCCTGATAGATCATTGGTTATTAATGGTGATGTGTTTGGTTATTGTAGAACTACTTCATGGCTGAAGGAGCTAGTTCTGGAGGAGGAGATGATTTCTTCTCAAAATTTTCTCAACTGATGAGTAGGACTGAATCTGGTCCCACTCTTGATAAATTTCTGAAAAGGAATTCACCTGTTTATAGAGGAGGTCATGATTATGATGGGGCTCATGTCTGGATGCGGGAAATTGAGCAAACATTTGAATACTTTGAATGCTCTGAAGAACAAAAAGTGCAATTTGCTACTTATCAATTGAAGGATGAGGCTCGTATATGGTGGTCAAGGACTAGAATTCAGATGAATGCTGCGAGTGAACTATTAATGTGGACGAATTTCAAGTGAAGATTTCTTGCTAAATACTTTCCAGATAATTATAAAAATCCACAAGGAGATGGAATTCCTAAAACTTGAGCAGGGCAGAATGTCAGTGGCAGAATACACATCGCAGTTTGATGAACTATGTGATTTCTATCATCCTTTTTCTCTTGAAGGAACCGAAGGTAGTAAGTGTGCAAAGTATGAATCCGGGCTAAGAATTGAACTCTGAAGTGTCATTGTTCCTATGGAGATCTGTGACTATCCTACTCTGGTAAATAAGGCCAGACTGGCGGAGGAGGTGCAGTTATAGAGGACGTCCCAATCAAGGGACAAGAGACCATTGAAGGCTAAAGGATTCAGTTTTAAAAAGATTGGTCAGTTTTTCCATGGTGGCAAGTCTTCGGCTACATCTTCTTCTTCTTCGGGTCAAAATTCTACAGGCCGTTCTGGTGGTCATTCTGGTAGTCGTGCATGTTACAATTATGGCCGGGAGGGCCATATTGCGAAGCATTGTCCGGCCAGTCAAATTGTTTGCTTCCAATATGGACAACCAGGACTTCTTCGGCTAGATTACCCACAGAGGCAGCAACAAGGTGAACATAACAGTCGAGCTAATACTTCTGTGACCCGTGGTGTTAATTTTCAGAGAGGAGGTAGAAACAGCAGTGGTCGTGGAGGCCAACGCCCGAGGAGGACTGATGCTCAATCTAGCGGTGCTCAAAATGTTATGACTGGACGAGTATTTGCTTTTGATGCTTCAGAGGTTGCAAGAACTGATAATTTGGTGCAGGGTAAGTGCATTATTCATGACTGTCTAGTAAATGTAATTTATGATTCGGGTGCAACACATTCTTTTATTTCTGAAAGTTGTGTTAGACGGTTTGGGTTACTAGTGGTGTTAATGGAGAATGCCCTTAATGTCTCCACCCCTACTGGTTCTACATTTCGTGCCACCACCATGTGTGGAGGATTACCAATGCAAATTGAAGATCGTTCCTTTTGGGTAAATTTAATATGTATGCCGTTGAAGGATTTAGATGTTATCCTGGGTCTTGATTGGTTGTCTGCAAACCATGTTATGGTGGATTGTTACCGCAAGACTATAGTATTCTCTCAGGAATTGGACACTAAGAATGTGGTAAGTGATGTTTCCGTAACTTATGCTATTCTGTTTACTTCAAAAGGACAGTATAATCTTAATCCCAATGATATTCCCGTAGTGTGTGATTTTCCTGATGTATTTTCGGGAGAAATTCCGGGGTTACCTCCCAATCAGGAGATTGACTTTGCCATTGACTTGATTCCTAGGGTCGAACCTGTGTCCCGTGCACCTTATAGAATGTCTTCGGTGGAATTGACTGAAGTGAAGAAGCAAGTGAATGAGATGTTAGAAAAGGGGTTTATCCGACCAAGTGCTTCACCTTGGGGCGCTCCGGTATTGTTGGTGAAAAAGAAGGATGGCAGTATACGAATGTGTATCGATTATCGGCAGCTGAATAAGTTGATAATAAAAAACAAATACCTGTTACCACGAATTGATGATCTGTTGGATCAGTTTAGAGGTGCTGAGGTGTTTTCCAAGATTGACTTGAGGTCCGGATATCATCAAATAAGAGTGAAATCGGAAGATATTCCCAAGACGGCGTTCCGGACTCGATATGGACACTTTGAGTATGTTGTAATGCCCTTTGGAGTAACAAATGCTCCTGCTATCTTCATGGATTACATGAATCGGATCTTCCAACCCTACTTGGATCAATTTGTGGTAGTGTTCATCGATGATATATTGGTGTATTCAAAGTCCATTGAAGAACATGAACAACATCTTCGAATTGTTTTGCAGATACTACGGGAGAAAAGGTTGTATGCCAAGCTGTCTAAATGTGATTTATGGGAAGGAAGTATGCAATTCTTGGGCCATGTAATTTCCAGGGATGGAGTATCTGTTGATCCATCCAAGGTTGAAGCAGTCATGGGCTGGGAGAGACCTAAATCAGTGACGGAGATTAGGAGTTTCCTTGGATTGACTGGCTACTATCGTCGTTTTATTGAAGGATTTTCTCGTATTGCGCTTCCTTTAACTCGATTGACAAGAAAGGAGAACCCATTTATATGGTCGGACAAGTGTGAATTGAGTTTTCAAACTCTGAAGCGGTGTTTAACTACTGCACCTGTGCTTGCACTACCAGATGTGACAAGAGAATTTATAGTATATTGTGATGCATCCAAGTTTGGCTTAGGATGTGTGCTGATGCAAGATGACAGGGTGATTGCCTATGCTTCAAGGCAATTGAGACCACACGAGCAAATTTACCCTACCCACGATTTAGAGCTTGCAGCAGTGGTATTTGCATTAAAAATCTGGCGTCACTATTTATATGGTTCTCGTTTTGTGGTATTCAGTGACCACAAAAGCTTGAAATACTTGTTCGATCAGAAAGAGTTAAACATGAGACAAAGGAGATGGGTGGAATACCTAAAGGATTACGATTTTGAATTGAAATACCATCCTGGAAAAGCAAATGTTGTGGCTGACGCTTTAAGTAGAAAAGTATTACATGCAGCCTTCTTGATGGGCAAAGAGCAAGAATTGTTAGAAGACTTTCGCGATATGAACATTGGGGTTGCTGTACAAGCTCCGGATCAAATGATAATTGGGATGATGAAGATCTCTAATGAATTCTTAGAATCTTTAGCTGTGGCTCAGGAGGAAGATGAAGAGTTACTAGAATTACTCGATACCCAAGCAAGAGGAAAAGATATGGAGCTAATCAAAGGTACTGATGGAATTTGGAGATTCATAAACCGAGTTGTAATGCCTACAAAAGGTGACTTTAGGCAGGCCGTGTTAGCTAAAGCCCATAAAAGTTCTTTTAGCATTCATCCTAGTGTTACAAAAATGTACCATGATTTGAAGAGAGAGTTCTGGTGGCCAGGCATGAAACAAGCAATCATAGAGTATGTAAGATCTTGTGTGATATGTCAGAAGTGTAAGGTCAAACACCAGAGACCCCCAGGTCTACTTCAACTCCAAAGATTCCAATGTGGAAATGGGAAAGCATTACTATGGATTTCGTATCCAGGTTACCCCGTACCCGTTCTGGTTGTAATGCAATATGGGTAATTGTGGATAGGCTGACAAAGAGTGCTCACTTCTTAGCTATGAACATAAAATGGTCATTGGACCGGTTGGCTAGATTATACATTGCAGAAATTGTAAGATTACATGGTGTACCTGCGAGTATTATTTTAGATCGTGATCCTCGGTTTACTTCCAGATTCTGGGGAAGTTTACAACAGGAATTGGGTACTGAACTGAGGTTAAGTTCTGCTTATCATCCCCAGACTGATGGCCAATCTGAGCGTACAATCCAGACCTTGGAAGACATGCTTAGAGCTTGTGTACTGGAGCAAGGTGGTTCATGGGAGAGATACCTACCATTAGTGGAATTTGCTTATAATAACAGTTATCATAGTAGCATTGGAATGGCTCCTTATGAAGCTTTATACGGAAGACGGTGTTGTACGCCTTTATACTGGAATGAAGACGGAGATGCAATCCATTTGGGACCTGAGTTAATTCAGGAAATGAATGATCAGGTGGTAATGATTCGTGAAAAGATGAAAATTACACAAGACCGTCAGAAGAGTTACTATGATAATCGTCATAGGCCACTTGAGTTTCAGGTGGGAGATTGGGTGTTCCTGAAGGTCTCACCTACCAAAGGTGTAGGTCGGATACTGAAGAGCCATAAGCTTAATCCACGGTACATCGGACCATATCAGATTCTGGAGAGAATTGGTGATGTTGCTTACCGATTGGATCTTCCCCAATCGTTAACTAATATTCACAATGTGTTTCATGTGTCACAACTTCGAGTGTACATTCCTTGCGACTCCATGATTGTACCTGAAGATTCTATTGAGCTGAAAGAAGATTTGACTGTAGAGGTGGCACCTATTTGTATTGAAGGATATCAAGCTAAACGACTGAGAAACAAAGAGGTACCATTGGTGAAAGTAAAGTGGCAGAATATAAATAGAGTAACTTACACATGGGAGTTGGAATCAGACATGAGGCGGCTGTACCCCGATCTTTTTCAATAAGGTGCGTTGATTTCGGGGACGAAATCCCTTTTTAGGGGGGGTGGATGTAACATCCCTAATATTTTAGAAAAGTTTTAATTGGAGAAAAATTTTTAATAATTGCCCAACCGGATTTATTAAGACTTTGGGAATTATTATTATTAAAGAAGTAATTATAAATAATTAAATGTTGTAGAAATAAATAAATTTATTTGATTGACTCATTACAAAAGGTTAAATGAAGGGTAATTGGAAGGAAGTAAATTTAGAAATTACCAATGAAGGTAAAAAGGTAAAAACTTAATTAAAACTCTAAAGAAATTACAAAAGAAAGGGGAGAATGACTATTTTGCCCTTGTGTCTTAAATTTTAATTTCCTTTCTTTCTCCTTCCTCACCTTCACGCGAGTATTCCTTCTTCTTCCTCTCCATAGCTGCCGTGACTTGCATGCACCAGTGGAAGGTCGATCTTGCGCCGAAACTTCGAGATAACTACGTTTTTGAGACCATAGCTTCGAGGTAACGAAATAGTCGTCGGAGGATCAAACGGGAAGTGGGTGTTGATTTCGGACGCAAGACGTTGGACATAACGTCGAGAGAACACTAATCACATCAAAAACGAGTTGTCGGAGCTCGGAATCAAGGTAAGGGGGTGTTTGGGTTGTAATTAATTAGAATAGATATGTACGGCAGAATTGAGTCATTGAATTAAGCATAGAAATAATGAGAATAAATACTAAACTATAATTGTATGAGTATATTTGTATGAATGCAAATGGTGTATGAGTCATGGTGATTATGAGATTAGAATACTTGATATTATAATGAATTAATGTGTATAATGGCAATGTGGTGGCGGGCTTGACAAGTAGGTCGCCCAATTGATGAGTATGCGTTTTGTTGCTGGCCACTTGCAGTATGATATGTGAAATATGAATATACATGTGTGATTATGTGGTGTAGGACGGCCGACGGTATGTGCAGCCCCTCGTTTCTGGCTCCCGTGGTGTTTGTGCCCAGTTGAGCTACCCAGTGGTCAAGTAGGACCCAGTGGTTGAGGTGGAGAGTCAAGTAGGACTCAGTGGACCAAGCAGGGTTCACGGGGTGTCAAGTAGGACCCCCAGCTGAAGGCCGATCCTTTTAGTATCCGGATACTAGGCGTTGAATCGATATGAGAGTCAGTTGTGTTATTCGATGCATTGTTAACATTGTGTGATGATATGAATATGTTTTATGGTAATTGTTGATTATGACTGGTAAGTTGGAGAAAAGAATTGGAATCGAATCCATGATTGGTAAATAGAAGATGAGAACAAGAGGTAAGAATAATGGCATAAACCAGAACTAGTAAATATGTAACTTGTTATTAAATTGTCATTCTATATTAATTATGATACCAAACACTCACCCTTGCTGTTGTTTTCTTTAATTTAGTAGCCAGTGACAGGGAAGAGGTTGAAGCCCCGGAAGTGCGCCAAGCGGAGAATTGATGCCAAGTAGTGCAGGGAATTATGAAGTGAATGATGTGTGTATTATACTTATATATTATCTATGTGTGTTGAAACAATCTAGATGTGATTAATGTAGTTATGAAAGTGTGTAATCAATTATGGATAAAAAAAAAATCTGCATGTTGATTGATGAGGATAGGAATTTATGTCGACGAGATGGTGTGTTAGTGATGTTGATATGAGTAATGTGAATTTCATGATTTGATGCATATTGGCATGGAGCCAATGGTAAGAATGAACAATAAATTGCTATAAACAGGTTTTGTTTATGATTAGGAACATGAATGATGTAGATGATTGATGTACATTTAGTGGAATGGAATTAGAAGTGAAGTGCATTGCATGATTGAAATGTAGGTAAGTGGATAAACTAGGCCAGATGAGATACGTGAGTGTTTAACTTTGCTGGTCGGTATGAGAATCTTGAGTTTTTACACATGTACTGCATAACTCGCTCAAGCGAGATGAATTCTCGCTCAAGCAAGAGGGTTTTTGTCAGTGATATGCTCTCTGGTCAAGTCTCGCTCGAGCGGGTATGATTTTAGCTCAAGCGAGATAGGTAAGTATTAGAGGAACGTGGTTACTGGAGGATTTTCGCTCAAGCGGGTAGGGCCTCGCTCGAGCGAAAGGTAGAGGAAATGGCCACTATGTTAATCTCGCTCAAGCGAGCAGGATTTCCGCTCAAGCGAGATGTGTTTGTTGTAACAGGGGGGACTGCTGGATGTTTTTAGCCCGAGCAGATTGTGTCCCGCTCGAGCGAGGGCCATAAAATTAGATTCAGGATTGTTTCCGCTCAAGCGAGATATACTCGCTCAAGCGAATAAAGATGGGAGTAGCTACTGTACATTTTTCGCCCAAGCGTATGTGTGTGGCTTGAGCGAAAGTGTGAAGTCTAATGTTGGGTTGGTCCTCACTCAAGTGAGTGACTGGTATGGTTGTGTTTTGACCGAGTGTATGGTGAGTAAGTGGGAACCTTAGAAAATAATTCTATGATGTAGGGAATTTTCGATTGAAATGCCGAGTGGGCCATGTCCAAGACTGAACCTTTCGAGTGAGGAAGTGTGTATAATTCCGAATAATGAGTCTCCCAATATGATACCCCGGGTAGTGGTGTACCGTGTGGAAATTTCCGAGTTCGAAGGAACTCATTCCGAGGGGAGTCCATCAGTGTATATAATTCCGAGTGAAAAAAGGGTCAGTCTGGATTATACTTTCCGAGTGGAAACCCGAGTGAGTGTGAAGTCGATTTTTTAGACATTTCTCTGAGTGAAAGACCTATCAGGTGATGAGTCGGTTTTGGAATGAAATTACCGAGTGAAAGGCTGATTAAGAGATGACTTGGATTTGGAATAAGATGCCGAGTGGAAGGCCAAGTGAGAGGCGAGTCAGTTTTGGATTAATTTTAACGAGTAGAAAGCCAAGCAGGATGAGTCGGTTGATTGAATTGCCAAGTGCAAAAGCGAGGGATGGGAAAGACGAGATCTAGTCAGATTCGCTTAAGCGTATGGGTGCACTCGCTCAAGCGTGACCATGGCTTAAACGAGTCATATTAGTAATGCCACTGGAGTTAATTCGCTCAAGCGAGACAATCTCGCTCAAGCGAACTAAGGTCTGATATGCATGTATGTTTTCGCTCAAGCGTGAGTATGGCTCGCCCAAGGATGGAATATGAACCTCGCTCAAGCGAGTGGGCATTTCGCTCAAGTGAAGACTCCTGATCTCGCTTAAGCGAGTTGGGGCCTCGCCCAAGCGAGAGGCCCCTGATCCCATCTTTTTCCTTTTGGTTCCATTTAAATAAATTTCTACTTCTCACTTTAATTATTTGACTTAATTATGGCTGTTTATTATTTTAAACATGTTTAGTGAAAAATAAATATTATTTTGAATTAGGACTTAATTATTATTGTTAATTGTGAAAAATTTATTGAAAAATTTACTTGAACAAATAAAAATAAAATGTAAATTTACGAAGGATGTCACATGCAAGACCAAGGAAAAAGGTGTTATAGTCTCAAACCAAGCCTTGCCCAAACCTTATTAGGAATCAAGTCACATAGTAACAAAATCTCATTTTTCTCATGGAACCACCCTTGAAGGCTCACAAACTCATTATTTTCTTGACAACTGTGGTTACATCTCTTCATAGAAATAGTGTCCTTATTTCAAGCAAAATTCCTTTATGTAAAACACACCATGCCCTATGACCCTATTACTATTAGCACTAAAGCACTTGATAATAGACCTAAGCTCATTGTAACCAAACTACTTAGGCATTTTGATGTTCGTTGATCTAAGGTAATTAAACTTGTTCACACACTAAACCTTCTTAGAGTAAAACCAAATCAATACACCACAAAAATGGCCAAAACAAAAGCCCTAATAGTCTCAACCAATGGCTCTTAAATTTCACTTATACGACTCATTATGGCAAGGAGGTAAAGACATCTAGGAATTCATAATTGGGTGGTTCAACAAACTTACTCTTAAAAGTGGTAGCAACATTGGCGATGACCTTAGGAGAACCATCACTTTCAGAAGACAAACTAAAGGGATGTTTGGTTTACAGTTAAGGAAATGGAGTTGGGGAAATAGAAAAATTTAAAGGTAGATATTGATCTTTCACGCCGTTCGAGATAATCAAAACTCCATTGGACCGTAGGATAAATTTTCTCCTTTTGCAAAGCTCTGTCTCGTTACTTTCATTGGTAGAGCAAAATGCTCTAAAACTTCACCACTCCACTTTATGAATCTTCGTCCTACCTTGTGTTGAACTAGAGAGAACAAAGAGAGGCTGATAAATTTTTCAAACCCCAACATAAAGAATCTACCAGTGTCATGAGGTCCTCATCGTACAACGAAAGGATGAAGGTGGGGCTGTCATTGATAGAAGAATGATTAATATTTGTAACTACAAAGGAAAAGAAGGTTGTAACACTCATTGAAAAATAATTTCTGATTGCTGAACTTGACATGTGAGAATAAAGAACCTTGTCATGGTTAAAAGTGAGAACAACTAGTTTAGAAAACATGATTTAGAAAAATGAGAAATTTAAAGCTTAATATTGATGTTTCGTGCCGTTTAAAACCATCAAAACTCTGTTTGACTAGAGGATTTAAATATTCTCATTCCCCAATCTCCATTTCAATAACTCAATGGAGAACCCAACCTCATTGTATGGTATGAAGTATTTTACGAAAAGGGGTAAAATGTAATTTCTAAGAAAACATTGAACCTCTTTGTAATAATAGAAAAACTCATAACCGTAGTTTAAAATAGGTTAAAGTACAAATGCACCATTCGTAAAATATAGGATTTGGAAAAACCTTTCTATAATTAAAAATGACTAATTTTAGCCTTTGTTTTCAATCGCGAACAATAATATAAATGGAACTACTGACAATAAACAATAGAGATGTTTTTTAGCCACCCCTAAAAATTTAAAAGATTAAAAGTAGCCATTTTTTATTTATAAGAAGTTTTTCTTAAATCTTAATTGTAAAATGTAACACATAAAATTTGCCTAATAGTGTTAAATTTCAATCCGATTAGAGAGTATAAACAAAGGTAAGAGGTTTGACGTCACATGCAAAAGGCAAATAGCAAAGACAAATGCATGTGCACTTTGGCGCATCATAGTATCTGCAGCGCATGTGTGGGACCTTGTTTCCTTCTACACAATAAACTACTACCAATCATGATAAATAATACTAGTAACAAATAATTAACCGTTTTTAAAAGCAAACATTAATAAAAAAAATTTGTTTAAAGTACTTTTAGTGTATCCTTTAGTATAAATTTAAAAAAATTACACTTTCAAAATTTATAGCATATATCTTGAAAACAATTTAAAAAATTGATAAATTAATATGATGGTGTGGGCCAAGGGGTGGTCAACTTCCTTGAGCTGGCATATGCCAATATCATATGTGCCAACTCTTACTTTTATTTATATTTGAGATTAATTTATATTTTGTTTGTTAGTATTTTGCAAAACCCACCACAGGCCATAGGGGTCAATTGGTGATCATGGACCATTTTACATTCCAATTGTGAACACAGAAAAAGTCTGTGAATCCCTTTGGAATGTTTTGCAAAGTGGCCCCTCTTCACCTTTCTTTTTCTTATTTCTTTCTAATATACCCAAAGCTTTCATGGCTTCAACACTTGCATTGCATTCACTGCCAAGACAATTCTTTTCACTAATTCTTCATTATCCATCCCACTTTTCATTTCTAGATTAAGAAAACACATTCATTTTAATTATTGTATTAACTTTTGAAAAAATTATTACTATAAAGTATTCTAAATTTATTCTTGTTAAAGCAACATTCTAATGTTATATTAATGGTAAAAACTTAGAGAGTTGAATGATTATAAATGAAAAATATATAAAAAAAATGGTACAAAACATTACCCCTGCTGCTATTTGTCAAAATTACACTAATCTTAATATTATACTTCATCTTTGGTTACGAATATTCTATAGAAATGCTTTCTAACTTAACCCAAGTTAAGAATTTCATATTTGATTTGAATAAAAGTGTTTTGTAAATTTATTTTATTTTAAATAAACTGTGATGGACTTTTATTTTCTCATATTAATTTAGCTTGTTTAAAAATGAGTAATTTAAGTTACGTAAGAATTCTTATAAAAAAAAGTTAGGTAAGAAATAAATAATTCACTCTAAAAAAACAATAATTAATATTTTATGTAAATGTATAATAAATTATAAATTTATTAAAATTCATATTCTAATGGTCAAACATTCAATCAGGATTTCTTAATTTTTTTCTTTAAAACAATTATTTATTTTATAAGAATTGAATTTGAAAACTTTTTTAAGCAATTAAATCTTAACTAATTTGTACGATAAACATTTTTTAATATAAAATAAACTCTATTATAGTACAAGTTAGACGCCAAGTCTATGGATGATAGAAATATATGCATATAAGAATAATTTCTTCTCATCTTTTCTATAAATAAAAAAGTTGTTTTGTTTCTTTTTTTTTCCTGCGCATGATTTTCTTTCTTACCGAAAGGTTGTATCTCAAATAAATGACTACAATTTTTATTCAAAAACACAGTATTTTTGTCTAACCTTAAGTCATAAAACACGAGTATCTTATACTACAATTTTACGTTACTTTATAACATAAAGTATATGTTAAATATTAAATCAGTAAACGTATATAAAATAATAAAAAATCATAACATATTATAATATATATTATAGTATGATATTTATAAAATTATATATTTTATAATTAAGCATGTATCTATGAAAAAATATTCTAATCCATTTAATGTAACAAAGAATATAAATAGATTAAAAATAAAATAAAATTCTTCTCCCGAGTTAGAGGGGGTCCCATGAATACCCTTCGTCCCTTTATTTTAAGGAAGGACTTGAAATATGCTGATCCACTCATTAGACGTGGGAATGCGTAGCCATATCATGTCATCATGGGCCAGACGCCTTGTACCCCATCTTCCCCATATCTTACTAGTTGTATAAATAGTCTCAAGCTTTTCGATTGTAACTAAGTGACACATTAATGCTAATAAATTCTGTTACTTAGAGAATATTCATTTAGGTTCTTTGCACTCTCTATCTTAGTGTGAACAAAAATAAACATGTTTTTAATATATAAAAATAAATGATAAAAAAGTTATTATTATTTTTGTTTGGATGGATGAGAAGAAGGTAGATGGAGATAAAAATAATTATATAAAAATAAATTAAAATTTACAAGCTCTTGGAAGGTCAATGGAATCATGTTTCTTTTTCACAAAGAATTTTATAACCACTCTTTTTTTTATTAAATTGAAAATATTCAATACCTTCTTCTATTAAGACCACACACACGGTGCACTGTTTATGAAGTCAATTAAAAGTGGGTATGAACAATTAATTAGATACTACATCTTAATCTTTTTCTCTCATAACCTACCTTAGTAAAGATCCTTGCTATTTGGCTGAACATTATTTCATTATTGTTAAACAAAAGAAATTTTTTTTGTCAGATATAAATTGCTTTTAATTTTAGTGGGTCGATGTTGATTTTGACTATGATGTCTCCTTATTATTTCAGAAGTGGTTATACAGTGCATGCTGTTTTCTATATTAAACGAATTACTGAAATGGTTCTTTGTTTAAAAACAAATTTTTAAAATTAATATCACAAAATTATCAGAAAAAACTCAGAAAGTAACCTGCCACCTGAAAGTTATAAGGTTAGAAAATGAAGTGGGGTCATTGCCGTCAAATGGTTCTAAAATTAGCAATCATGCTTTGCATTATAGTTATTATATTATTATTTTTGGTTTTTAATTTTGTGACACGTATCCTTTAAGAATTTGACAAACCTTTAATGTCATTTTTTAAATTTTTCATATGCATTAAAAATTGTGTATAAACTTTATTTACATACCTGATATATTTGTTGGTACACTGAAAGGGCATATTAGTGTATTCTTTTTGGGTTACAGAAGGAAACAAAAATCATTTAATAGGATGACCACTTTAATATTAATGTAATTGAATATGACAACCCATCCTTATTAGTGAAAACTTCAATAAACAAAATCATTTTATGCCTATGAACATGAACACTTTTATTCTGTTTCCCATTTAACTTTCTTATTCTTTTTTCTCATGCTCACACACTGCTTTTCTGTTGTTTACTATTATCATTGTTTTTTATCTAGTTGCTTTGCTGGGAGTCCAAATGTGCTCCTATTAAATTGAGGTAAAGTCATGCTAGAGGATAAATTTCTCACAACTGGAATTTAGTATAACTATGTTAACAACAACTCAAACTCATTTATTAATAACAAACTCCAAAAAAAATCGTACAGTTATATGAAGTTTTGACTATCTTAAATAACATAAAATATTAATATTAACTTTTAAATTTTTTTATTTTTATAACTTCATTTTCCCAATTGCATATCAAACGGACATTACATATATTTAATTGTATTATTGTGTGTGATTAAAATAGTTAGATATCCTACCATCCAACTATAAATCAACTAATAAAGAATTATATTTCTTTAACATATAATCTTTAAGTTTGAGTTACACCAAATGCAATACTTTAAATTTTGGTAGAATAAATTTTGCAGTTTATAGTATAGTGATTCTACCGACTTAAATTTGAAAATGTATATTAAACAAAAAAAAATAGTTAGGTGTTGCTTAACTCGATTTGACTTAAATAAAAATTTAATCAAATTAAACTTGACTCTATTTTGTATGATTCGTATTATATGTTTGTTTAAAGCTCACGAAATATTTGGGTTAATTTATAAATTCAAGAACTAAAGTTTTTAATTCTTCAAAATTGTTATTTATATATTCTTTTTTTACATAGAACAAAAGCAAAAGATAAAATGAAAGTTGTCCAAAACTGTTATTTATTATTTAAAACTAAAGTAAAACTTTTATAAGATGTTAGTCAAATTAACTCTTGTTCGGGATGATTTTCAATTTTAAATTGTTAATTTTTATGAAAGTGAAAAGATAATTTTAAAACTCAAAACAAAATTAAAAATTAATTTTTATAGTTTTGGAATGTAGTATTTAAATCGTTAAAATATAATAAAAATTAATTGAAACTATTTTATTTAAAGTTTACTTTTCAAAACAAAACATACAATCTCCATCCATCATGAATATGATCTTAATTATGACATTGGTAGGTATTTAATAAGACATTTTAATATAATATTTATATTATTATTTTTATAAATCAGTATTTTTAATATTTTTTATTATAATAGAATAAGTATGAGTATTTATAAAAATAATAATACAAAAATATCATTATTAATTAGACAAAAATAAAAAAGGGATCTAATGTATAAAAGATTAAGCATTTTAAGGATTAAAATTATACAATTCAAAATCAAAGATCAATTGTTAACAAATTAAATAGTTAAGTAAAATTATATAATTAAAAGTTGAAGGATAAAAAAGGATTAAAAGTGTAATTAAAACAGAAAAAAAAAGTGATGAAATTTTGATTGAGTTAGTAGGATCATGTATTGGAAGTGTAGCTGGGTGGAAATGCAACCCTGGAAGTAGAAACTTATCCCTACTCTCTTTTATCCATCTCACAGACTCACTCACTAACAGCTCAAAAAGTCACAAGCAACAGTTGGCTTTTTACACCAAAACAGCTTACTCTTTCTCTTGCCATCATAACTCATTTGCTACAGAGACCAGAAAGGAAGCATTCACATTCACATTCACTGTAGAAATTACAAAGAAAAGAAATGAATCATCCACCACCATCAATCATTAACCAGGACTTGACTTCCCCCATGTGTCTCTCTGGAGTCACTTTCCTCTAGATTTACCCAAATGGGTAGGAGCACTCTCACAACCAAGCCACAACCAAGGATAATTTTCCTCAAGATTATTGCTCTTGTTCTTGTTACTATTTGCACCCCCAACAAGGTTTCTTCTTCTTTTGTTGGCTCAAGTTTGGACTTGTTTTGAGGTGCATGGTGTTTGTGTTCTAGTTCACTGATACTGAAATCTTGAGGGAAAAAGCAAAAAAGAAAGACATTTTTTTTGTTCAGGTAATTGCTTGTGCTTTGTTTTTTTTTTTCACTTTTTTGCCTTGCCTTTGTTGAGTGGCACCTCCAAATCCAAATGGGCCATGGATCTTGCCTCTTCTTAGAATCTCAATTTGATGAACACCACTGATTTCAGTTTCGGTTTTGTTTTTTTTGGGTTCTCATCAATAATTCTTCTTAAAGTTTACTCAATTATTGCCTTAACTACTACCACTCATGTGAGATTTGGTTGTGACTGAGTGAGGAATGAAATGCTCAGAAGCAGAAGAAGATTGGCATGTGCTGAGTGAGTTTTTGCCTCTTTGGCTTTCCCTTTTGCAAGGATTCTTGTTAGAAAAGAGTTACATTGCAACGGTTGAAACGTTCAAAGCTGCTTTTACACTTAGAGCCCCCAAGACAAGAGAATATTTCTCTTTATTGCATCAAAACGTGTCTCCAAGTTTCAATTTTTAAGACCCCCCTTTGAAGGGATTTATTTCTTTTCTTTCGGTTATACTTTGCTCAGAATCAGCTATTCATTGTGATATTTGCATTGGAGTTGTGTCTGTGAGTCCAAAAAAGTGAATATCTCAGATACACACAGAACCAACCACAATTTACCAAAATTCCATTAACCATCTCATGGAGCTTCTTCTTCCAAGCCTAATAATGATGATGCTTGTTCTTGTTCAGTGCTTTCAATCACTTCCTAATGTTAGGGGTCAGTCTACTAGTGCTACTCCCAGGTCTTCTTCATCAGGGGTAGAAGCAAAAGCCTTGGATGCACGTCTACAACAATATGCTTTTAGTGCTTTGGTGAATCCAAAAACAGGTACCATTTACAATGCAACTCAGCTACCTTCTAGTTTGACTGGGATTGAGGTTGCAGCATTGAGATTAAGGAATGGAAGTTTAAGGAGAAGGGGCTTTGAGATGTACAATGAGTTTGGAATTCCCAAGGGACTAATTGTGACACCGTATGTGGAAAGGCTTGTTTTGGTGTACCAAAATCTTGGCAATTGGTCTACAAGGTACTACCCGTTGCCTAATTATACTTACTTGGCTCCAGTGTTGGGATTACTGGCTTATGATGGTTCAAATTTGTCTGCTAGAAATTTGCCAGAACTAGATATAAATACATCTGAAGACCCTATATTGATTAAGTTCAGGAATGTAAAATCAGCTCCTCATGGTAGTGTTGCAAAATGTGTTTGGTTTGATTTGCAAGGTTCTTCCAATTTCATCAATGTAACAGGAGACGACACATGTTCTGCTTCTCAACAAGGTCATTTCTCTATCGTGGTTAGATCCCCTGCTCCCCCGGCTCCAGCACCAGCACCAGTATCTCCTGCTCCTACAAGTGGTGCTCCAAAAGGGGGGCCAGTACCAGGTGCTCAACCTCAAGGAGAAGGTGAAAAGAAGAGTAATAAGGTGTGGATTATTGTTGGTTCTGTTGTAGGGGGACTAGTATTGCTTGTGTTGTTGTCACTTCTAGTATTGTGGATGAACAAGTTCAAACAGAAGAAGAAAATGCAACAAATGGAAAGGGCTGCAGATGTGGGAGAAGCGCTTCAAATGGCTTCTGTCGGGGACACAAAAGCTCCTGCGGCAACTGTAACCCGAACACAACCAACCCTTGAACAAGAATATGCACCATGACAATATTTTTGCACAATCTTCAGTTGCTCTTCCACTTCATTCAAGTTAATTACTGTGTGCAGAAATTCTTCTAATCACACTTTCTTTTCTTTTCTTTTTTTCTTGGTGCCACCTTTTCCTTGTTTGTTTGCTTAACATAGGATTCTTGTGTAAATCTGTTATCTTTTTTGTGATTCATTGTTGTGTGAATTTAGCAGCCAAAAGTGATAATTATGTGATGAATTCAGTTGTTCCATTGACAAACAATAAAATTGTAGAACCTACTTCTTGTTGGGTTGTTTATCTTGTTTTTACTATCCTTTTCACGTGGTTGAAAGATGATAACTTGGTATAAATGTTGTGGTCACACAAGGCTTGTTCCTTCAGCAACCAGTTCCCATCATTCCTGTTAATTCATTAAAGTGAGGTAGAGACTAGAGACCCAAGATCTTGATGCCATCACCTAGTTTCTGAGAAGGACACTTGGAAATTGTATGTATTATTGTTTACTATTTTGCTTGACCTCCCTTGTCACTGTGTTTGTTGGTAATGGTCTTGCTAACAAATGCATTTGGATAAGATGCAGAGTTTTTAATGCTAATTATGTATAACATACCTAAGAAAACTATGTAATGTTAAAGCTTAGAAATAGACCATGAAGAAGCTAATGGCTTAGAATTAGAGTAGAAAATATAGTATTTAAGTGAGCACCTGCTGATAATTGCTTATTAAATTTGGTGTCTTACATTTTGTTTCCAAACAGACAAGTTGGCAAAGGAAAGTAACTAAGGAGAGGAAATAAATAAATACCAAGACCTGCTTCTGAGTGCTGGCATTTCAGTGGTCATCTGCACCAGAAAATGACAATATAATGCAGGCAACCAAGTCGGGACAAGAAGTAAATCCTTATAGTTTTGGCACCAATAACTTCCTCCTCTTTCACTATTTTTTTAAAAGAAAAGAAAAAAGAAACCTTTTTAGCTTGACATTTTGTTGTCCAAACTTCAAAGACTGAAAACATCACATGGCACGAAAAACAGTGTCCTTCAGCTGTGAAATGTGAATAACATGTTTGGATTTCTGTTTTGAAAGTCCTAAGCTATATTGTGTGAAAAAAACTTTGTATTTTATAGTGTTTACTCGAACCATAGTTTATGAAGTTCAAAGTATAATATTTTTTTGTTAACTATATATAACTTTCGTACAATGGGTCATAAGTTTAAGGTTCTTCGTTTGGGATAGAACCTAGAATTTTTCCGATAATCACAACTTATTGTAATCAAATCATTACTCATTACTTCTTAAATGGAATCTAAACACACTAGAAGCCGTCCAAACACATTTAATAGTACTTCTTTTTCTCTTTCTCTTTATCAGTTGAAGTGCAACAATCTATATCTCTTCCTTGCCACTTGAATTACACTAAGAACTGAGAAATAATAATAAGACTACGAGTATAATAATAATAACAACATGATTTGCTTCTAAAATACTTTGGAGAAGAAATTACATGGTTTAGGACTATTTGTTCTAATTAATTATAAAATAATACGTGTTAATAAATATAATAATATAATCTTTATCAATTTTTATATTTATCACGTTCTCATAGAAATTATAGATAATATAGTGGTGATGGACTAAGTAATATTTTCTCCCCTGAAGTGGCCAGTGTCACCAAAAAGCATATGAAATTGAAAGTTTACATTTTAAAAGATGTAACTTGGCCACTCTTTCATTATTTGTATGAGTCAACTACTCAAAGTCTATATAATAAAGAACCAAACCAAACAAAGAAGAGAAATGCTTCTGGCTGCACGGATGACATAAGGTGACTTATGAAGGAAGATGTTACATTCACAGCTCAGCAGGCACCAACACCTAACTATCTGTTTGAGCCATTGAGTCTTGTACAAGGAATATGCACACTTTTTTATTCTTAAAAATTATTATTTCACTCCTTTCTTTGATGATTGAATTTTCAGGCAACATAATGGAACAGCACACGAGGGCAATATGAATCAAACACTTGAAAAATGTTATAACTTCAATAAAAGAAAACGTTTTGGAACCCATGTTATAAATCTATGACTTAGTGTGTTCTCCATAATTTATTCTTCTCATTTAATAATTTGTTCCGATTGCGCTCCAACATTCACATTTCACATACTCTCTTAACTGAGGTTATCTTAAGGTTTAAACTGTTACTTCTAGTATAACTGGTATGTATTCCTACCACATTATCAGCATACTCATTAGTTCTTGTAACCCTTGTTTTGTCGTAGAACTATCAAAGTAGATCATGATTTACAAGCTAACCTGACTCAAAGGAATTTTGATGAGCTAGGTTAGAAAATTGTTAACCATTAGGAGGAAGGTCAAATTAACTTGAGCCCACCTAACACCAAATTGTCAACTAGCCCCTATTGAGTTAGATCGGGCTCATGGGTTAAGCATATTAAAATTAAAACAATATACACTATTAAAATTTATTATCATTGGTACTAATTACTATATGATCATGGAATTTAATTTCATAAGTATGTTTATTTAGTTTTATGGAATGTGAGAGAGAAAAATAGTATTCTATTTCATTTTGTTCATTCTTTATTTTTTTTCAAAATTTTAAGTTAATTAACCGGGTTGGTGAGTTGAGCAATGTTAATGTTTTTTCTATCATTTGGGTTGACCAATCAATTATCTTGACCTCTAGTGGGTCAACCCATGTAGGTTGGATTAGCCTTATTTTAACGGACCAAAATTAATAATTAATTTGTTAGTAAAGGGAGTCAAAGCTATGACGCCTCTTTTCCATCTCTTTTACCCTTAAATCACCTAATCATTTTCGTTAGCAAAAAGATTGACCTATTTTAACAACTCTATTTTATGGATAAGTAACAAAAATTATGAAATTTGGATCAACCGACCAATTCGATCGGTAAGCGATGGTCTAACAGGACCGACTCATCTATCATAATGGTTTTGCATTCAAAACGGGAAAAATCAGTGACTCAACCAATTGGACCAGTGATTTGGATGGTTAAATTGGATAAATCAATTAATTATAGTAAGTTAACTATATTTTTTAATTTATATATATATATATATATATAGAGAGAGAGAGAGAGAGAGAGAGAGAGAGCTAAGTGATTCAACCAATATTTCATTACTTTGATTATTGACTCATTAACCTAACACCCTAAGCAAGTAATAACCATTCCAATTTTAATAAAACTATACATAAGTCATGAGTTACGAGCCATTCACAAGGAAACATAAAAAATAGGAGAAAAATCATTACTGTATGAGTCTTCCAAAAATTCCCAAGAAAAATATGGTTTGAAATAATGGCAGATTGATAACACACTAGACGGTCTAAATACAACTAGGCCCAAACGAAAACAAACTTGTTTGGCTCAAAGACTTCATTTGAATCAGGCTTATTCGGTTTATCTTCTTAATTTTAATGTCTTTTATCCCTTCTTTATATATAATGTATCTCTCTTTCTAGGGTTTCTTATGAAATAAAATATTTGAGTAGCCTTAGCTTCCTTATTGTCTTTTATGGTTAATGCTTAGTTATCCCTAACATTCCCTAATAGCTCAAAGATTATGAGAAAAGATGCTAACATTTTGGTGCCTTCATTGAGATTCTCATATGTGACATCCCGGTCACTGTTGAGGGTGGGGAGTGATCGTCGATGCATAGGCACAGACAAGGAGCGGCTCCCAGTGGGAGGGACACGTGAACGAACTGAATACATACCAAAATGAGAGGGATCCAAAGATTGTATAGGTATGGGACTATACAGTCGAGGATAGCTTAAAGAAAAGAATTCGTACTACCTATACCAACAAATGCATTAGCCTTTTCGGTGGCCTATCACTTAAGGACTCCAAAGTTAAGCAGTAATTCTGGGATGGGTGACCTCCTGGAAAGTTCTCAGGAAGTGTGTGAGTGAGGACAAAGCACACTGAAAAGTTCTCGTGTTGGTTTATGGGGAGAGTCGTTCATTCCTAAAAAGTGGTCGAGGCGTTACATCATACCTCAAAAACCCAACAACAACAACAAAGGTATTGAGGAGGTCATCCATGGTATATTAGAAAAATTAGGGTTCCTCCAAACCCAGTTTAATAATCATTGTCACACTCAAGATACAAGGCACAACACACTACAACAACTTATTAATACTCATTATGATGCAATAACAAACTTCATGGTAGGTCTTTTGAAGCAAGTTTCTTCCTTACAACCGAGATCTTTCCACCATGACACTCTTTTAAGCGTTTTCTAAGGCCCATTATTGACTAAAAATTTTCTCTTTCTTCTAATAATAGCCTTATTGTCATACCTTTTTCCACTCCCTTATCTAATTTAATACCAATTTCTATTGCTATTCCCTCATCTACTGTTATACTCACTTCCATTCCTATGTCCACTATAATCCCTAACACAACCTGTGACATCCTGCGTCAATTTATATTTATTTCTACCCGTTTAATTGAATATCATAATAATTTTTTTCTCAATTAATTAATTTAATTATACCTTAATTCTAAATAATATTTATTTTCCCTAAACAGGTTCAAAATAATAATTATATGGCATCTTAAAACTTTAAAGCCCAAGTAATCTCAAAGGAAATCAAAAACTGAAACAGGGGTCTGACGTTGCGCGCTAGCCCCACGCGTAGTGTAACATCCCAGATTTTTAAAGGAAATAAATTTATTGGAAGAGGATAATTAATTATTTATGGACGAATAATTATGGAAGAATTTATTAGACATTAGAGATGAATTATCGGTAAATTAAAATTTACCGGAATCGGGTGATTTAACGGATAATGTGGGACCCATTAAGTGGAAATAAATATTTGATGGGTCTTGAGTGTTTAGAAAATTATTTGTGCATTATTTAATATCCCAATATATTAGAAATAATTGAATTAAGATTTTTGGGACTATGGGTGATTTATGCAGACCGGATAAGCTGAAAACTGACCCGACTGAGATATGGGTGTCGGGCTAAGTATCTCCGATTGAGATGCCATTGGTCAGGGCAGTAAAGAATATTATGGGGAATCTGAATATATCTTTAGAATAATTTTTGGATATAGTATTGAGCCCAAACAGAGAACCTGTTTATAGAAAAACGATGAATTTTAATGAATGGAATTAAAAATAAACCCAAAAGCCCAAATTCCCTTCTAACTTCACGTTGGCTTCTTCTCATTTCGGTGGCAACCATTCCTCTTCTTCTTTTCTCTACTTTTCCTTCTCCTTCTTCATCTCTTCTTCTTCCAAAACTCTAGACAAGGTGGTGTCACCTTCATCCATCTCCATTTTCGTTTGAAGGGTCTTGAAGGAAGCTTGAGGCTTGAAGTTCCTCTCTTCTTACCCCTCTATTTTCACAGCACTCTCTCCCTCTTCTTGAACCCATTTCATTTTTGGGTGTGAGGTAAGAAATACTCATCATTTAGTTGAGTTTTTGCCATAGATATGTGGTAGTATGAGTTTGGGAGCCATACAAGTGAATGGGTGTTTATTAGAAGCATTTAATGTATGAGCCCTAAGGTGGGTGGCCATGAATATGAGGTTTTCATGAGGGATAAATGTAGTAGATGCATGTATGTTGGAAATAGATGGAAGATTGGTGATCAATTATGTATGTGGTTGGATTTTAGTGAAAACCCTAACCCTAGGATTTGGGGGAAATGGGTAATAATGCCATGAAAAAGGATTTTTAGTGAAAACCCATGATAATGTGTGTGTGGGTGTTGTTAATGATGGAGATTGGTGGTTATTAGAAATGGTTATTGAGTCTTAATGAAAAACCCTAAGTGTAGTGATTTGGGGATTTTGGCTAAATTGACGATTTTGATGGCTTTGAATACTCTAGAATGATTTTGCATGAGGAAATGAATGTTTGAAGCATTGGTGTTGATTATTGAGGATTGGGAGAGGAGTGTATATGAGTAAGTATGTGGTTGGAGGAATTAATTGAGATTGTTGATGTTTGTGATGATGTTAAAAATGGTTGCAAGCCATTGATAGTGGATTTAGAAAATAGATACTTGAGTTGATGAGTATGTAGGCCTTGATATATGCCATTGAGGTTGTTGATTGAGGATGGTCTTAAATGGAGCTAATAAGGCTTATAATGAATTTGAATGAATTGTGATGATGAGTAGTGAACCACATGATGATTTAAAGGTCTTATGAGTAAGGGTCATGGTATTGTTGTTGTTGGATTTGTTTAGCCCTTTAAGATTTAGAGAATCTTGGTTTTGGGAGAGGAATTCCCGAAGCCTAACATGAGCGTATAAATGGGATTTAGACAAGCCTAGGATTTGATAATGGGTTTTAGGGGATGATGCCTTGTGATGGTATATTAATAGCATGTATATGTATGTTTGTGATAGGATTATGTTCCGGACGATGATGTGGAATGATCGAGGCAATCAGAACACTTGGATTGCGGTTCTTCTCTTGAGGTAGGAGAGGAGTTTGCATTTCAAATTTGCATAAGTGAATAATTGTTGAATTATGAATATGTATGAACTTATGCATTGCCTTGCCATAATTATGTTGAATGTTGAATATTGAATTGATGATGTGGTAAATGCTAGGCTAGGCAAATGGTTGAATTTTGGAAATTCTATATATATATATATATATATATATATATGAGATGGTGATGAATGGTTAATGGTCCCTAAATGGGAATTGATGTATTGAAATGAAAGACCCATAATGAAATGAATGATAGATGATTTGAGTCATATTGTAGTTCACAAAGTGTATTTTAATGCATAATCACGGAAGTGAAGGGGTCAAATAGAGTTTTATGTGGTTTTGATGATATAGGGTAGTTCCAATAGCTTCCATGTATGAATTAAAACTTGTGGAAATTGGAATGGGTCAATTTAAGTAAGAAATGACCCTTGAGTTGCATTAAAGAGGCTTAAAATGGGTAAAACACATTTATATGCATAAGTCTATCCTTTTTAAGAATTTTTGAATGAGACCGGTGGCCACGCGTCACAAATGGTGTAATTTAGTTGGTGTCAAAATTTGGTAGCATTTGGAGTTGATATGAAAAAGTTAGGGGGTTAGAAGTTCCAAAATTATGCATTTTCTGCATAATTTCTGCATTCTGGTATGCATAATCGATTACAAAGGTGTTCCTAATCGATTATAGGCATTCTGTTTCATGTGTAATCGATTACAAAGGTATTGATAATCGATTACAGGCCTTCTGAGTCATTTGTAATCGATTAGGTGCTTGGCCTAATCGATTAGCTACGACAGGATTGCCCGATAAGCGTTCTTTGCTATTTTTGGGCCGTTTGGGGATCTTAATGACATTTTTGGCCTCTGAGTTCTTCACGAAAGTTGTAGATAATTATGTACGGAGGTGTGAGAATTGGTCTCACTTTAATTGAAGTTTTCTAAATCTCATTAGGTGAAAAATATCGAACCCATTGCGTTGAAAAATTCAAGTTTAAGAGGGTTTTGAACCCAACTTTTGATGGTGGTCAAGTGGGACTAATAGGTGATAATTGTGGTATGTCCCACTATTATTAAGACTAAAAGTGAGCTTTTCTCATGTCTTAGTATTGAAAGTTAACATGAGCTTGTTATTACCAAAAACCCCCTTTATTATGTAAAAGTAAGAGATTATGGTAAGGGTATATGATGATGGTGAGTCTAGGTGATAATGATATTGATTGACACATATTAAGAGAGTATGAATATTCACCACTAATGATATTAAATTATGGTTGATGTATAACACACCTTATATGGTGATGAAACTAATGAGGGATGATGGTACGACAATATATTCATTACAAGTCGATGAATCAGAGATGATATTGATAACGAATGATGATGGGTGAGATTGTTAATCGTTCCATGAATAGAGGATGGTTTCTAATATTGATGATTTGTTGAATACTATTGTGTTGATACAAATGTGACCTTATATGTGTGGTTTGAATTGTATTTATGAATTATTGTGAATACCACACTAATATGTAAGACAATGGTTATGAATAATGAGATGAAAATCCATTAAATGAATGTGTGGTAATATTTATGAATGATATGTAATGATGTGATGCCATTGTGGTTGATCGCAAGTATTGACTTGCATGGATGATATGAAAAATATGTAAATATATTGAGATGAAAATGCCACAATTAAAACTTGAATATAATGGCTAAAACCAACTGTGATAAAATCCACTAAGATGTATATGGTGGTGTTGGTGATGATGATGATGATGGTTGATGAGTGGCATTTAGGATGCACAGTGTGAGAAATGCATTTGATTTGCATTGCATTACATCCATGGCATATCGATCGCTGTCTATGTGGAATATTAGGGGGTTCCACTAGGCGGGCCCAGTGGGAGGGCGGCTCAGTGCACGAGCGTATTGTTGATTTCCCCTGTGACTCGGTGTGTGAGTCACGAAGCTGTCCATAGTTTGGTGACGAGGCACCCTATGTGGCGGGCCCAGTGGGCGGGCGGCTCTATGGTGAGCGAGTTACCTCGGTGTCTGACGGGGCACGGCTCTCTCGATGTGTGTTCGGGAGGGGCCCGTAGCACTTTTGGCAAGTGAGGCCATGTTGTTGATCCGCAAGTCACGGGGTGACTAGTGCTACAGATGGGCGATAGCGGTTTGGTACCAGTAAAAGATGTTGAGATGCATGCATGCTTTGAGATATGTGTACACATTTTACTACTGCAGTAGGGGCATAGTAGCACACCTATGCTTGACCCACAACTTGGTGTTTATTCCCACAGTCGGATCCGCATTTGTTGTTGATTATTCCATTGTGCATATGCATTAGCTATAAGAGCATTTGCATATAACATGGAGATATGCCAGAATATGATGATGATTGAGATGATGGTATTGGTGTTGACGAGATGAGAAGTTAATATAATGAAAGACCACATAAAAGTAATGAATGATATGAATATATGAAATGATGTTGAATATGACGATATGTATGATATGGCCCAATGTAATGAAGGGCGTATTTGTTTATGATTTGAGATGATGATGTTAGCCCATGGTGGTTTGATGAAAGACCAGAATGGTCTATGTTAATAATGTTGGCCCATTATGGCGATGTGATAGATACGTGTTGGCCCATTGTGGCGGTGTTATAAATGTGTATATGCTTGCTTTGCTATGATTTGATGAATAAGCATGAAATGAATATATATATATTGTTGAATTAATAATCTATGATGATTGTTGTTTAGTATAGCAAAGCATACATGATGTTGATATACATATGTACATAATTTCAATTGTATTCATATCGTCATTTGAAATGTATAACTCACTCTCCCATGTGGTCTACTTTTTAGTACTGATGCAGGAAAACCATGGGATGAGGATGTTTAAGAAATAAAGCTTTTGGGAAGGTAAATAGTTGTAAAGGAATGTCTTGGCCGGCAGCATTGTAATTTAACGTGTTATGTATATAATGAATAGTATGATGTTGTAATTATTGATATTGATGGACAAATTATGAATATGTATACACTTGGATGATATACTAATAGTGGAGATATATGAATTGGGGTTGGACTGATTTTGGTCTATTATAAATATGAATGTTGGAGATGTATGTTGCATGATCATACAGATAAGTATATATATACATCGTAGGCATTGCATGCTTTTGTGATTATGTAAAATAATGATGGTTGTATATTAGGCTTACCATATGCCATTGCATGCTTGCCGAGCCTTTTCTCATATCTTCATATATGGGACTAAGCGTGTGCCCGGTATACACATTCTTCTTCCGCTGTAAACTCTGTTATTTTTGTATACCGCATGGGTAAACTATTTATCGATCCAGTTATAGGTTACTTAATCTCACTCTTTGGTTTTCTGTGATTTGGGTCTTGACGTGATCATGATGATGTCTGGGAAATGTTTTTCAAACGCGAAAAATTTATTCACAATTTATATTAATTATATCGATCACATCGGGATTCGAGTACAGAAAATCAGGGGGTGTGATAATCTGGTATCAGAGCGTATTTTGCTCTGAATTAGAGCTCTTGATTATTGTCAATGCATGGTTGCTTGGTAAGAAAGTTGATGTTATGGATGTTTGAAGCACGATTGCTCGATTGGGAAATATTTTGATGATCATTGTAATATGGTTGTTTGCCTAGATTCAAGAGTGGTAGATGTCTAGAGGATACTGATATTATGTTTGATTGCCCTACATGGACAGATGATGGACTAAGTGTCTAGGAATTATGAATTGATTATAAGGGCATACTTGCTTATTGAGGAATTATTGTGAATCATTAATATTGAGTTGTGAGTGATGCTATTTGAGGACTTTTATGAGATTGTGATTCAAAAGACGTGGATGTTGACTATTGGGAGTATACCTTTTTCATTGAGGTCGTATGATGTACTTGTGGAGCATAGTTGCTCAATTGGAAAACTTGATGATCATTAGATTGAATATATTTATGGATGAATTCCTCAATGTAATTGATGTGGTTGTTTGTGTAAGTCCGGCCAAGTTCCTTACACTATTTCCTTTGAATGACGAATACATTGATATTATGCATTTGAATATTGATATGTTGAGTATGACTTAAATTGATGATGAATTTATACCATGTGCGATCATGGATATAATATATTACATATGAATTGATTTGAGGATGGACCTATGTCGTGTGTTGATCTCGGATAAGAGATATTAAATGTGAAATAATATGGTAATAAATCATGAAACGTTGAGACCTTGATATGTATGTATATTGAAATTGAAATATTTGCTTAGGTCTATGAATTATGAAGTGGCTCATAACTATGGTATACTCATTGAATATGAAATTATGTTGCCACATGATTGGGGTTATGACTCGGTTCTATGTTTGTGAACCGAGTGAATGATGATTTGATTATAACCCACTAAGTGTGGTAACCCTAGATAACTCAAAATGATCTTGTATGATCGAACCTTGTTGAATTGGACCCTATGGTGGTCTGGGCTCTATGTTGTTTTTATGAGCCATATCTAATGATGTTGTGTGGTATGAGAGTATTCCAGGATGGGTGCTAGGTGACCCCTTGGACTTTGTAAGTTGGTGAAGTGTTAAACCTCAGGGTTATTAGATCCATAATAAGATTTAGTGTGTAATGAATTGTTGAGGCTAAAGCCGATATGTGTAGGAATACGAATAATGAATGTAACCTCTAAGTATTTTGTGAATAATGACGCCGAATTCGGGGTATGATTTAGCTTTGGCCATGATGAAAGTTTTATTATATGACTTTGGGCTAAATTGTGAACCCTTGATGTTATGATTATTAAATAAATTATGGATTATGATATGATGTAGAGATGATAGGTGTGAACATGAGCTGGTAAATGGTGTTTAATCCTGTAGATACCTCTTTTTTCATTTTGAAAGGAATTAAATTGGTGATAGAAATCCTATGCCGATGTGACACGATGTGAATCGTATGTCCAATTTATGGACTTTGGTTGTGATATGTGAAGGAAAATCAGTAGTGTGGAAAAAATTATTACATGAGTATGAACCTTATTTTAACCTTGGGAGCATATATTTGATGTGAGTTTGGTGAATAGATCAAGTTTGAATCAAATTACAGCCGACAATGTTTGAAATAAACAGATGATTACTAAGTTGATTGACCATGACTTCAAATGGATGAAGTCCAATGGTGGGGTGATTACCCTGTGATGGTTGGAAAATTATTACCCATGTAGCAATGTATGGTTATGGTAATCGATATTTGATGATTTATACGGCGCGAATGATGCTGAATTATATTTAATGATGACGTAACATGAACCTGTTGAGTGACAGACTTATACGAGTTGTCATTAAGTCTCATGTGAGTTGGTATTATTTGGATAAGTGTGACCGATGTGAGCATGGGAATACGAAGTGCTGGTCCCGATATGGCCTTACATGCCATAGGCATCGTGGCAACATGCACTTATGCGCCGACTTTATGTGTTTGTGGTAACCACTACGGGATTGGGACGCCTTCCTGTATGTCGGATGCAGCAACACATAGGCCGGGCAGGTGTAGGGATTGTAACTGCTTATGGTGAATGTACTGCACCTATCTGGACGTACTGAGTATGAACATCTGAGCTCTGTTGGGCGAGTCGTAATTGATGACATATGACACACTTTGATGTAGGAATTTTATGTTAAGAATGATGAAGTGATAATGAACATGTCTTGACGGACTTTGAAAAGTCCGATGTTATTTTGTGGTGTCATTGAACCCTATTGGTGTATGGCCAAAGTATGGCATTACAGTATATGCCGACGTTGAACTTCGAGGACGAAGTTTCTTTTTGGTGGGGTGGATTGTAACATCCCGGATTTTTAAAGGAAATAAATTTATTGGAAGAGGATAATTAATTATTTATAGACGAATAATTATGGAAGAATTTATTAGACATTAGAGATGAATTATCGGTAAATTAAAATTTACCGGAATCGGGTGATTTAACGGATAATGTGGGACCCACTAAGTGGAAATAAATATTTGATGGGTCTTGAGTGTTTAGAAAATTATTTGTGCATTATTTAATGTCCCAATATATTAGAAATAATTGAATTAAGATTTTTGGGACTATGGGTGATTTATGCAGACCTGATAAGCTGAAAACTGACCCGACTGAGATATGGGTGTCGGGCCAAGTATCTCTGATTGAGATGCCATTGGTCAGGGCAGTAAAGAATATTATGGGGAATCCGAATATATCTTTAGAATAATTTTTGGATATAGTATTGAGCCCAAACAGAGAACCTGTTTGTAGAAAAACGATGAATTTTAATGAATGGAATTAAAAATAAACCCAAAAGCCCAAATTCCCTTCTAACTTCACGTTGGCTTCTTCTCATTTCGGTGGCAACCATTCCTCTTCTTCTTTTCTCTACTTTTCCTTCTCCTTCTTCATCTCTTCTTCTTCCAAAACTCTAGACAAGGTGGTGTCACCTTCATCCATCTCCATTTTCGTTTGAAGGGTCTTGAAGGAAGCTTGAGGCTTGAAGTTCCTCTCTTCTTACCCCTCCATTTTCACAGCACTCTCTCCCTCTTCTTGAACCCATTTCATTTTTGGGTGTGAGGTAAGAAATACTCATCATTTAGTTGAGTTTTTGCCATAGATATGTGGTAGTATGAGTTTGGGAGCCATACAAGTGAATGGGTGTTTATTAGAAGCATTTAATGTATGAGCCCTAAGGTGGGTGGCCATGAATATGAGGTTTTCATGAGGGATAAATGTAGTAGATGCATGTATGTTGGAAATAGATGGAAGATTGGTGATCAATTATGTATGTGGTTGGATTTTAGTGAAAACCCTAACCCTAGGATTTGGGGGAAATGGGTAATAATGCCATGAAAAAGGATTTTTAGTGAAAACCCATGATAATGTGTGTGTGGGTGTTGTTAATGATGGAGATTGGTGGTTATTAGAAATGGTTATTGAGTCTTAATGAAAAACCCTAAGTGTAGTGATTTGGGGATTTTGGCTAAATTGACGATTTTGATGGCTTTGAATACTCTAGAATGATTTTGCATGAGGAAATGAATGTTTGAAGCATTGGTGTTGATTATTGAGGATTGGGAGAGGAGTGTATATGAGTATGTATATGGTTGGAGGAATTAATTGAGATTGTTGATGTTTGTGATGATGTTAAAAATGGTTGCAAGCCATTGATAGTGGATTTAGAAAATAGATACTTGAGTTGATGAGTATGTAGGCCTTGATATATGCCATTGAGGTTGTTGATTGAGGATGGTCTTAAATGGAGCTAATAAGGCTTATAATGAATTTGAATGAATTGTGATGATGAGTAGTGAACCACATGATGATTTAAAGGTCTTATGAGTAAGGGTCATGGTATTGTTGTTGTTGGATTTGTTTAGCCCTTTAAGATTTAGAGAATCTTGGTTTTGGGAGAGGAATTCCCGAAGCCTAACATGAGCGTATAAATGGGATTTAGACAAGCCTAGGATTTGATAATGGGTTTTAGGGGATGATGCCTTGTGATGGTATATTAATAGCATGTATGTGTATGTTTGTGATAGGATTATGTTCCAGACGATGATGCGGAATGATCGAGGCAATCGGAACACTTGGATTGCGGTTATTCTCTTGAGGTAGGAGAGGAGTTTACATTTCAAATTTGCATGAGTGAATAATTGTTGAATTATGAATATGTATGAACTTATGCATTGCCTTGCCATAATTATGTTGAATGTTGAATATTGAATTGATGATGTGGTAAATGCTAGGCTAGGCAAATGGTTGAATTTTGGAAATTCTATATATATATATATATATATATATATATATATATATATATGAGATGGTGATGAATGGTTAATGGTCCCTAAATGGGAATTGATGTATTGAAATGAAAGACCCATAATGAAATGAATGATAGATGATTTGAGTCATATTGTAGTTCACAAAGTGTATTTTAATGCATAATCACGGAAGTGAAGGGGTCAAATAGAGTTTTATGTGGTTTTTATGATATAGGGTAGTTCCAATAGCTTCCATGTATGAATTAAAACTTGTGGAAATTGGAATGGGTCAATTTAAGTAAGAAATGACCCTTGAGTTGCATTAAAGAGGCTTAAAATGGGTAAAACACATTTATATGCATAAGTCTATCATTTTTAAGAATTTTTGAATGAGACCGGTGGCCACGTGTCACAAATGGTGTAATTTAGTTGGTGTCAAAATTTGGTAGCATTTGGAGTTGATATGAAAAAGTTAGGGGGTTAGAAGTTCCAAAATTATGCATTTTCTGCATAATTTCTGCATTCTGGTATGCATAATCGATTACAAAGGTGTTCCTAATCGATTATAGGCATTCTGTTTCATGTGTAATCGATTACAAAGGTATTGATAATCGATTACAGGCCTTCTGAGTCATTTGTAATCGATTAGGTGCTTGGCCTAATCGATTAGCTACGACAGGATTGCCCGATAAGCGTTCTTTGCTATTTTTGGGCCGTTTGGGGATCTTAATGACATTTTTGGCCTCTGAGTTCTTCACGAAAGTTGTAGATAATTATGTTACGGAGGTGTGAGAATTCGTCTCACTTTAATTGGAGTTTTCTAAATCTCATTAGGTAAAAAATACCGAACCTATTGCGTTGAAAAATTCAAGTTTAAGAGGGTTTTGAACCCAACTTTTGATGGTGGTCAAAGTGGGACTAATAGGTGATAATTGTGGTATGTCCCACTATTATTAAGACTAAAAGTGAGATTTTCTCATGTCTTAGTATTGAAAGTTAACATGAGCTTGTTATTACCAAAAACCCCCTTTATTATGTAAAAGTAAGAGATTATGGTAGGGGTATATGATGATGGTGAGTCTAGGTGATAATGATATTGATTGACACACATTAAGAGAGTATGAATATTCACCACTAATGATATTAAATTATGGTTGATGTATAACACACCTTATATGGTGATGAAACTAATGAGGGATGATGGTACGACAATATATTCATTACAAGTCGATGAATCAGAGATGATATTGATAACGAATGATGATGGGTGAGATTGTTAATCGTTCCATGAATAGAGGATGGTTGCTAATATTGATGATTTGTTGAATACTATTGTGTTGATACAAATGTGACCTTATATGTGTGGTTTGAATTGTATTTGTGAATTATTGTGAATACCACACTAATATGTAAGACAATGGTTATGAATAATGAGATGAAAATCCATTAAATGAATGTGTGGTAATATTTATGAATGATATGTAATGATGTGATGCCATTGTGGTTGATCGCAAGTATTGACTTGCATGGATGATATGAAAATTATGTAAACATATTGAGACGAAAATGCCATACTTAAAACTTGAATATAATGGTTAAAACCAACTGTGATAAAATCCACTAAGATGTATATGGTGGTGTTGGTGATAATGATGATGATGGTTGATGAGTGGCATTTAGGATGCACAGTGTGAGAAATGCATTTGATTTGCATTGCATTACATCCATGGCATATCGATCGCTGTCTATGTGGAATATTAGGGGGTTCCACTAGGCGGGCCCAGTGGGAGGGCGGCTCAGTGCACGAGCGTATTGTTGATTTCCCCTGTGACTCGGTGTGTGAGTCACGAAGCTGTCCATAGTTTGGTGACGAGGCACCCTATGTGGCAGGCCCAGTGGGCGGGCGGCTCTATGGTGAGCGAGTTACCTCGGTGTCCGACGGGGCACGGCTCTCTCGATGTGTGTTCGGGAGGGGCCCGTAGCACTTTTGGCAAGTGAGGCCATGTTGTTGATCCGCAAGTCACGGGGTGACTAGTGCTACAGATGGGCGATAGCGGTTTGGTACCAGTAGAAGATGTTGTTGAGATGCATGCATGCTTTGAGATATGTGTACACATTTTACTACTGCAGTAGGGGCATAGTAGCACACCTATGCTTGACCCACAACTTGGTGTTTATTCCCACAGTCGGATCCGCATTTGTTGTTGATTATTCCAATGTGCATATGCATTAGCCATAAGAGCATTTGCATATAGCATGGAGATATGCCAGAATATGATGATGATTGAGATGATGGTATTGGTGTTGACGAGATGAGAAGTTAATATAATGAAAGACCACATAAAAGTAATGAATGATATGAATATATGAAATGATGTTGAATATGACGATATGTATGATATGGCCCAATGTAATGAAGGGCGTATTTGTTTATGATTTGAGATGATGATGTTAGCCCATGGTGGTTTGATGAAAGACCAGAATGGTCTATGTTAATGATGTTGGCCCATTATGGCGATGTGATAGATACGTGTTGGCCCATTGTGGCGGTGTTATAAATGTGTATATGCTTGCTTTGCTATGATTTGATGAATAAGCATGAAATGAATATATATATTGTTGAATTAATAATCTATGATGATTGTTGTTTAGTATAGCAAAGCATACATGATGTTGATATGCATATGTACATAATTTCAATTGTATTCATATCGTTATTTGAAATGTATAACTCACTCTCCCATGTGGTCTACTTTTTAGTATTGATGCAGGAAAACCATGGGATGAGGATGTTTAAGAAATAAAGCTTTTGGGAAGGTAAATAGTTGTAAAGGAATGCCTTGGGCGGCAGCATTGTAATTTAACATGTTATGTATATGATGAATAGTATGATGTTGTAATTATTGATATTGATGGACAAATTATGAATATGTATACACTTGGATGATATACTAATAGTAGAGATATATGAATTGGGGTTGGACTGATTTTGGTCTATTATAAATATGAATGTTGGAGATGTATGTTGCATGATCATACAGATAAGTATATATATGCATTGTAGGCATTGCATGCTTTTGTGATTATGTAAAATGATGATGGTTGTATATTAGGCTTACCATATGCCATTGCATGCTTGCCGAGCCTTTTCTCATATCTTCATATATGGGACTAGGTGTGTGTCTGGTATACATATTCTTCTTCCACTGTAAACTCTGTTATTTTTGTATACCGCATGGGCAAACTATTTATCGATCCAGTTATAGGTTACTTAATCTCACTCTTTGGTTTTCTATGATTTGGGTCTTGACGTGATCATGATGATGTCTGGGAAATGTTTTTCAAACGTGAAAAATTTATTCACAATTTATATTAATTATGTCGATCACATCGGGATTCGAGTACAGAAAATCAGGGGGTGTGATACGTAGCGTCAGCCCAAGCTGCGCACCTCACGCTACTCGTCAGCCTCACACGTAGCGTGGGCATGACAGTAGCAACAACAGGTGCTGATACATATTTTAGGCCAAACGGTCAACTTCTAACCTACCCAATTGGCCTGTTTTAGATCCGATTGCCATGAAACTTCACGGACCATATATTTTCCCCATTTCAGAACTGCTGGCGCCATCCGTTTGTCAAAATTCCACCGTATACACAAGTCATGTGCAGTTTGCAGTTTAAACCATTTATGTGTAAAACCTTTGCACCAAACACCCTGAATGGGTTCTAATTAGCCCAAGGCCAATACACACGGATCCTAAACGCCCTAGGGAACCTATTGGTACATTTCGGGGGTCCCAAAACCTGCCGGATCTCCAAATCACCTATTTGGTTCCTTAAATCCCCTAGTTATTCACTATATGCACAACTTCCTAATTTAATCAAATCATCAATCATCAATCATCAATCATATAACACACACGCATCAATCATGCATATAACAGAACCTGCCCATATCATTCAGTATTCATGCAAGTTGGCTCCATGCCACAGTTCATCAAATCATACATACAACTAACCATCACAATTTTCAATCAATCATCATCATTAACAATTCATCTAAATCGTCATCATGTCCATCATCATCACACCATATTAATTTAACACTTCCACACGCATAACATAATCAACTCATCACATATAACTAGCAATCTATTACTCCACCACACATGGTTTACTATTTACTACACATATACTTATACATTACATATATTACATTCATCCATTCATCATTGGCATCAATCTTCCGCTTGGCGCACCTCCGCAGCATTAGCATCATCCCTGTCACTAGTCACTAAAATGAAACAACAACAAGGGTGAGTGTTTGGAATATCACAATTAATCTAGGACAGAATAATAAATCTAACAATACCTACAACTTCCATCGCTAATTAACTTCCACCTTCCTGCACTTTTACACATTCGCGGATACAAATACATATGCATCTATCTCAGCCTTTTTATCTTTTCTTCCTAAACTCAAGTCATATACACTCATACTCAAATTCATCACACAAATGGTTTATCATATATCATCCAGTTCATATAAACATCAACATACATCATCGATTCACATTCCACCATCATACATGAATCATTAATTCACATAGTTCACAACTGACTCACATGTATCAGACTCTCTAGTATCCGGATACCTAAGGATTGGCCTTCAGCTGGGGGTCCTACTTGACACCCCATGGACCCTACTTGGTCCACCGAGTCCTGCTTGACTCTCCACCTCAACCACTGGGTCCTACTTGACCACTGGGTAGCTCAATTGGGCACAAAGACCATAGGATCCAGAAGCGAGGGGCTACGCATACCGTCGGCCGTCCCACACCACATAATCACATAGCAAATCACATTGATCCGGTCTAGATACCGGCCCCCATACTTGTGACGTCAGACTGACCTCATATAAGGAAAACCGGTGTCCAGGTTCAACGTTACCACACCGGATATCCGTTGTCTGGTCATCCGCCCTCACTCCATGACAGCATCATTCATTTTCGCTGTAACGGTTCTATGTTCATTGATACGGGATATTTATATAATTGTTAGCTTTTCCCTCATAGCAAGAGAAGAGCCTTTTGATAACTTATCAACGAAGACACTGTTTGTAGCAAAATACGTCACATCAATGACTTCAGAAAGTAAGTGGGCGTGTCAGCAGATTATGCGGAAAAAGTGATTATCCTCTCCTCTCTCTGGAGGATTGTACTCTGATAATTGACCTACCCTCCTGACACATTCTGAAAGTCGAGCCACTTTGATTGACACAATATACACGCAGTCAGAGATAAGGGACCCACCTGCATCCAACGTCTCATTTTTTCTCTTACGTTCAACTATAAGAGGCCATATCAACACACATGCATGGTATCGTTATTCTATCTCACATTTTACTGTTATCACGCTTGAGTATTCATTCAGTTCATACACTCTTCTAACTTGAGCGTCGGAGAATCTTCGCAGGTGGCACCACCTTTCGCCCTCCTACAACGCGAATCGTTGGTGTGAAGGATCTCCAGGACAACAAGACCGGCCTCTCCCATTGAGAGACCGGATTAGTACGTCGGATATACACAGTTCCGGTGTGCAAACCCTAAAAACACCTGCATCCTTGTGGCTGGTCCCATACCGGATCCTAGACCCCGGTCCAGACCAGTTCACACATCATCATGGCATATCATCAATATACAACATATATAACAATGTCAGAAGCTAACATATATCATCTCTCAGGCAACCTACTTGTCAAGCCCATCATCATAAGCTATGTTATACAATTATATACTCATCATCTCATTTATTCACAACACTTTTTATCAAATCATATACAACAACATCATCAAATATCATACCACACATCACTAACATCAGCAGAATTTATAATTTATTAGATGTTATACATTTACATAATTTTATATATTTCCTTCTTACCCTCTTGCTCGTACTTATTTAATTTAACTTACTTTCTTATCAAACAACGACTAAATCATGTTTAGCATACTCGTAAAAATTATAATAATTATATTTGATTATTCTACATCATTCACAATATTTTTATAAATATTTCTAAGCCTCCCAAAGCCACAGTATATCTGAATCCTAATTAATTACGACCAACACCCCCTTACCTCGATTCCAAGCTTCCACAATTTGCCCGAGGTGTCGATTGCGTCCTTCGGGTACTTGATTCGCTGCTCCTCTTTCAAATTCGACGCCTGCTTTGCCGTTCGTTCGACCAACGCTCGTTCCGGCACCTACGGTTACCGAAACACCAAACCAATTAGTACACTTCCTTCCTCATACTTCCAAACTCACCATTTAAGCTTCTTAATTCCATAAAACACAAAATCAAGGTCCCATCTACCACATGCAAATTCAGATTCATGAGAGGGAGGGGAAGAAACTAGAGATTAAAGGTCCCAATTGCCTTACCTTGCCTCCTAATGCCTAAAAATGCAAGGAATTGAATCTCCAAACGAAATCCAAGTAAAATCGCCTCAGAGGAGAAGAAAATAGAGGGAGAAGAGTTCTGCTCGAACTATTTTGCATGCCTCTATTTTAAGCTGATCGTGACGCTGACGCTACGCATCCCATTAGCGCTACGCGTCAGCTCATTAATTCACACCTGATGCTACGCGCCCCAGCCACGCTACGCATCAGGGTCCTGATGTCATTTTCCTTAAAATTCCATTTTCCACTTAATTTCTCATTTATTATTATAATTTTAATCCAAATAATACTTTTATTTATTTTCTAATATTAAAACATCAAGGATGTTACACAACCAATTCCCCATACTCTTTTATTCAATTTGGTCGCATAACTTAAGCTGGACCCACCTTCACAACTACCTCTACAATCCCTAACATCCTTAACCCATACTTTCTTTACTCCTCATTTCCCCTTAACTTTAATTTCCCAAACCCTAACCTTATTCCCAATTTGAATCCTACACCCTTATGCCCTTCAAATTTTGAATTGGTTCTATTTGATGGCTTTGAACCTAGGGACTGGTTGTTTCAAATTGATCAATTTTTTTTATGTCTATCAAGTACCCATTGACCTTTGTTTACCTATGGTGGTTTTCTATATGATGGGTGAAGCCTTGGGTTAGTTTAAGTGGATGTATCATAATCATTAGTTAATAGATTGGCACATTTTTGTTAGGGCCTTAATATTGCATTTTGGCCTCTCCTTCTATGAAAATATCAAGTGAAGTTGTTCAAACTCTGTCAACATGGTTCTATTACTGATTATGAAGCTCATCTTGAAAAACTATGTAATAGAGTTTTGGGGCTTCCCCCTAAAATAATTCTCAATTATTTTATTTATGGCCTAATTCGTGATATTCACAGAGAACTTGTTGTCCTCCAATCTCCAACTATCACCCAAGCCATTGGTCTTGCCAAGCTAGTAGGGTGTAACCTTAAAAACTCTAAACCTCATTACCCTAAACCATCAACCTCACCTTCCCCATCAGCCTCTTTTCTTTTTAGATTTACCCCTCTACCACGACATAACCCTCCCCTTATTCCTCCCAATCAAATGCCAAATCCCTACCCAAATGCAAGAGAGACATGTCTTAGGCCTCTGTTATAATTGTGATGAAAAATTTGTCCCTGGTCACAAAGTCACTAACATTTCTCTTTCTTATGATAGAAAAAGACAACTTTCAACTTGATTCCCCCTCACCCATTCTAGACTCACCTACCTGTTGAACTTAAACAACCACCAATTAACTTTCAATTGTCCCCCTAAGCTCTTACAGACCAACCCTTTCCCTAAACTCTCAAATTCAAAGGTTTTATTGCAGGGTTTCTTCTTTAGATCCTAATTGACTTAGGTAGTTCCCATAACATCTTATAACCTTGCCTGGCTACACACCTTAAATTACCCACTCAACCCACCCCTACCTTTCTTGTGATGTTTAGTAATGAAGCCCAAATTGTATGCTCATGTCTTTTTCCCAATGTCTATATTTTTATTCAAAGGCATGACTTCTCTATTTCCTTATATGTGTTACCTATTGAAGGGGATATGTTGTACTTGGAATTGAATGACCGCGCTAACTAAGCTCCATTATTATTGACTTTATTATCCTCTCTGGAGAATTTATTTCCCAAATATCACCCCCACCTAAACTTAGTTTTGCCAATTCTTACCTACAAGCTTTATTGTTTCTCTCCACCTTCTCACCTTTTCTCCAATTAACCCCGCCCAATTTAATCCTAGAACACTTGAGGTTTCCCATCCCTCCATTTCCATATTGTCTAAACTTATTTTCCAACTACTTCTTTCCTATTCCTCTATTTTCACAACCCCACAGGGTCTACCTCCCCCCTAGACCACATGATTATCACATTTCACTTCTACCCAATACTTCCCCAGTTAATGTCAAACCTTATAGATACCCACACTCTAAAATAAACCACAATGACAAATCTTATTCAGACGATGCTTAAAGAAGACATGGTTGCTCCTAATACAAGCCTTTCTCCTTACCCGTCTTTCCAGTCAAAAAGAAATATGGATCTTAGCATTTATGTATGGGATCTTAGCATTTGTGTATGGATTATAGGGCCTTAAACACCATCACCATTAAGGATAGGTTTCCTTTTTCAACAATCGATGAGTTATTGGATGAACAAGGGTATGCTACAATGTTTTCCAAAATAGACCTACGCTCAGACTACCATTACATTAAGGTTACCCCGTAAATACACATAAAACAACTGTCAGAACCTGGAATACTAGTTCCTAGTCATGCCTTTTGGCCTGACTAACACTCCCTCCACTTTTCATGTCGCTATGAATGATCTCTTATGTTCAATTTTAAGGCGACTTGTTTTAGTTTTTTTATGACATCCTCATTTATAGTTCTACCATTACTAATCACATTACTCACTTACATTTAGTGTTAGATATTTTAGCTACTAACAATTACTATGTTATGTTATCTAAGTGCATTTTTGCCATCTATGAGTTATGTGGGACACATTATTTCTTCTGATGGTGTTGCCCATGATCCTAACAAACTTCAAGCTATTATGGATTGGCCTTAGCCACATCCTCTCACGACTTTAAGGGGTTTTCTCGATCTCATCGAATTTTATAAACGCTTTATGCGCCACACTCATCGCTCTTCTCATCGATCTACTTACTCATCCATATTTTACATGGAGTACAACTGCCACTAAGGCATTCACATAATTGAAGCAAAAACTAACCATTACTCTCATCTTGGCATTTCCTCATTTCTCCAAGATATTTGTGGTTAAAATTAATGCATCCTCAGTTGCCATTGATGTTTTCTTGACTTAGCAAGGCCACCACTTTGCTTATTTTAGCAATAAATTAGGGCCTCACATGTCCATTGCTTTTGTGTATGTCTGTGAAATATACAATGTTATAGAGGCAGTAAAAAATGGAGACATTATATAATTGGTCAACATTTTCACGTTATCACAAATCAACAAAGTCTAAAACATCTCCTAACTTAAACATTTCAGACACCAGAACAACAAAAGTGGGCCATAAAACTACAAGGATTCAATTTTAAGATTTTCTATAGACTTGGTTCAACGAAACAGGTAAGGGGTGATCTCTCCCGCAAGTTCACTGATTCTACTATTTTCTTATTTTCCATATTCTCCATGGTCCCTTCCCTCATCACCTCCTTTTAGGAATTTTATTCACAGGACCCTTGGGAAAATTATTGATGGAGAAACACACATCAGACCAAACAAAGTTTACAATTACAAATGGTCTGTTATTAATGTAGGAAAAAAATTTATACATGTGATTCAGGACCTTAGGCAGAAGATGCTTCACGAGTACTAGTCTACGCCAATTGTTGGTCATTCTGGCTCTAAGCCTACGGTGGGTCGTTTAGCCTCATCTTTTTCTTGGTCAGGGCTTCATCGAGACGTCAAAAAATTCATTCGTCATTACACTGTCTATTAGGCTAGCAAGTATGAACCAATAACAAAAAGGGACTATTACAACCTTTACCCTCACCCAATAAAGTTTAGAATGAAATAAGTTTGGATTTTTTGACTCGCCTTCCAAACTCGTCAAGGCACACTATTATTTAATTGGTGTGTAACCGCTTTGTAACATCCTAAAAATAGGATTTACTATTAAAACAAGGTTTAAAGAGGGATTTAAAGGCAAATGGGGAATTAATTTGAACAATTACAAAAATGACGATTTCATCCCTAACAAATGCCAAAATGACGGATACATCCCCAACAATTGCCGTAATGGCGGACGCGTCCCTAAATGTTTTTAAAATTGAAATTTCACTTTTATCTTTCTCAAACTTTCGAGAGATTGAGCGAAGCCATTTCTTTCTTCATCTTCTTCTTCTTCTCATCCAAAATTATTGCCTCTAATCCTCTCTTTTTCAATTTTCTTCCAAGATTACAAAAATTGAATGGAAATCAATCTCCACTCCTTTCTCTTTTCGTTGGAAGCTGGACCTTTAGGGAGAAGAAGCTTTGAATTCTCCAAGTGAGGTAAGATGATGAATACCTATCATGGATTCTAGTTTAACTTTATTTCATCTTTTAATTCATGCACAATTAAGAACTTAGAAGTAATTGGAATCCATGGAAATAAAGAAAGAGCTTAGGTTTTTCAAGAACCTAGAGTTTCTTATGAAAGAGTGAAATTAAACGGCTTCTTGATTGCTAATCTTAGAGAATTGAAGCTTAATAGTGATTGTTTTAATAAACTAGGTAGCTTCGGAAGGTTTCGAAGCTAGAGGTTTGATTCGGAACTTACGAAAGCGAGAGAATTATACTCGATAGCTCGAGGAGCTTCTGGAATTGTTTATTCCAGGTAGGGGAGCGTTTACATTTTAAATATATAGTTTATGAACGGTATCGGGATAATATCATTATCTTTAATGAGAAATTCCTAGTATGTATGACATATGTGATATATTATGAGATATGATGTCTTCCGTTTATATGTGAATGGTATTGATCTTGAATTTATATGAGATATGAACTGTATATGTGATGTATGAGTTTATGATGAATTCTATGCATGAGATGCAATAGAATATATGATTAATGTTGATGATATGAATGATATTCATAATATATGAATGCATGAGATGCATTTGATAAGCATGGGATGCTTGTATGATGAATGAATATGAAATATAATTGTGGTTTTGAGGATTCCACAAAAAGACCTTGGGTGGGACTCAAGCCAAACCTCTTGAGCGGGGCTCGGGGTTTAGCCCGTGACACTACCGTTATCGCTGGGAGTGATTGTGTCACGTGAGAGGGCAAACGGTTTGGTACCAGTAAAACGGCTGGATCAGCTGAGAGCTGAGTTATGGCTGAGAGCCAATGTTGCAACACAAAACTAAAACTTAATAATGGATCTATTTGATTGATCATGTGATTGCATTGATGAATGTTGTTGTGAACAACATGAGTTTATGATCATTGTGAAGGAATAAAATGTAATGAGATTGAACTGTTCTTTACAGGGGGTGTAAAGGTATGATTGTCAAACAATTCAAAATGTATATGTCAGGTAAAATCTGATATGAGGAGGGCCTTATACAGATACAAATATAGAGTACTCTTGTATACTGGGGCGTAGTACAATGCACTCTACGGCGGTATAGCAGTCCGCCTGGAATAGCCTCCTTTGCTTTGACACAATTGGTGGTTGTACCTGTAATTATTCTCCGACGCTCAAGTCAGTATTTTGAAGTACTGTTAGACTTAGAAAGCAAATCTGAGAGAATTGTGCAAGTATGAGTGTAAGGTTCCGAATTAGGGGGATCCCTTCTATACCTTTTTGCTGAGGTTTATATACCTGTTACTGGTGCTCTATTATTGGTAGGACCCGTTCCTTATTTTCAGGCATAATGCAAGAAAGGTAGTGGGTCCCTGCGCCGTTCACGAGCATCATCACTGTAGTGGGTATTTCCACTCACTTGGAAAGCGTTAATGTTTTATTATTTTATTTGTTGTTCCCTCTTATGCGTGACAGCGTGATTCCCATTTTCAACCTCTCAAGACAGAGTCAATCTCGTGCCGGGGTTATAAATGTGGGCTCGTTTCGCAGTATGGGAATTTTGGTATTCCGCCTGTATTGAGCCTATGGCTTGGCGGAGTAGTGTGCATTGGAAATGCTTTATGTATGTGTATAATCTTTTTAATACTTTTCACCTTGGCGGAGTAATAGGCCTTGGCGGAGTAACATGCCTTGGCGGAGTCACATGCCTTGGCGAAGTCACATGCCTTGGTGGTATGTACTCCGTATAAGAGTAATCATAGAGGATTTAAAACGTATTTCTCCTGTTCGAAATGCTGATCTGGCAAGGCATTAAAACCATGCTCTTTGGGGCCGGTGTTGGGACCGGATCATCTGCCCCCTAGCTTGTTATAGTGACTAGCGGGGTCGCTTTAATAAGCTATAGCACTTTGTTGTGTTTAGCTATTATAGGCATGGGTTTAGGCGGTGTTTGCTAGGTCCGAATTTATGGACAAGTGTTTTCATGCATTTATTGTTTTTGTCATTACTCGCCACGCCTGTCATCAAAGCGCCTCAAAACTGCGTTTTGCCGCTTCAATCTCTCACTGCCACGTATGCCCTTGTAACGATTGCCATTCCAATGATGGGACATAAATGCGTGGGATGGCAGTTGGAATACGTTTTCGAGGTTATTACCATGGGCCTTGGATTTTAAAAATACGGCCCAGGAAATGCTTGCCTTGAGATTCATCTAACAGTCTCAGAATTAACAGAACGTCGTTATGATTCATCCAACGGCCATAGGTGCATTTCTGAGATTTTCGAGGTTTTGCTTATTTCCCCCCAAGCCATGCCTATAAATAGGTAAACTCTTAGGAGAGAAAACATTTTGCTTCATCTTCCACTCTGTGTTTTAGTGTTTAAACTGCCTTCTGAATGTTGCGTCCTCGCGATTCATTTTTTGTTGCCAGTTCATCGTTTCTTCAGAGATTTAAGGTAACCTTCTTCTTCCTCTATTTTCTGTCTTCGTTGTTATTGGGTTGGTTCTGTTTTCTTTATATGTGTGTTTGTTGAAACGAGGATGAGAGGAAAAGAATCAGAGTCGTGCCCTAGGGTATCTGTTCACCCTATGTTTTCGGATATTGAGAGTGAAGATGAGGGCTTCTATACTAGGAGGGATTCAACATTTTACAGCAGCGTGGAGTGTTTTAGTAATGCTATACATTCGTTTGTAGCAGGAGGTACCCCTCAGATACAAGTGATAACAATGGCAGAATGTCAGAATATTGTGCTGCACGGGTTAGATTGGGAAAAGATGCTTGAGACTGATCCCTATTGTTGGGTCGAGGAAGACGTCAAAGAAGCTTCTTCACGTCATGCAACGACAAGTGGTGGGGTAATGGAGTTGTCAGTGCCTGACTGGAAGGATGAGAGATTTGAAAGGAGGTTTATCGTTCGTTCGCCAAAGACGTTTGAACGCATTTGCCATCGTCCTCAGGATGAGCATACTTTCTATATGTACAATATTCTGTTTACTCAGTTGGGGGTATGATTTCTGTTGAACAAATTCCAGATGGGTGTACTCAGGTTTCTGGATTGCGCCCCCTCTCAGCTGCACCCTAATGGATGGGGAATAGTCTGCAGCTTTGAAGTGCTGGCTAAACATTTGGAGTTTACGCCTACTGTGGCGTTGTTCTTTGCCTTTTGCCGCATAATGAGGTGGGTGAATGCAAAAACCGGCGGCATGGGTTTTGTTACTCTTCGGGCGGAGCCGAAGATTGTAAATTTTAAGGCATTTGCTGACTCCGCCAAAGAAGGCGGACTTCATTTCAGAATGAGTTTGTAAAAATTTCTATTAGGAAGAACAAGTTCGTCTTTTGGCGGAGTGCGGAGGGGATCGATAAATTCCCGGTGGCATGGACTCATGAGCACTTCCTCCTGACTAAACAAGCTTATGAAGTTGAGGAGAGTGTCCTGTCACCTACCTCCGTGGAAGTACTCCAGACACTGAAGGAGTATAACTCTGCCCACAAGCAGTTTCTATGCCGAAGGCTGCTTGGGCATGATGCTGAAGGATATTTAAGTAATGTTTTGAGACTTGTTGCTTGAATATTATTCCTGTGCTTCCCTGCAGCTTCTAATTGTATTCGTGTATCTTATGTTTGCAGGAGAGATCGCTGAATTTCCTGGGATGGAGCGTATCAAGCAAATCCGTATGAGTCGCCAGGAAATTGATACGGAGAATAATGTGCAGCCCCAGAGGAATCTTGTTGCAGCTCTGACGAGGACTCTCCCTTTGTCTGCATCCACCAAGGTAGTGATGCTGGAGGGTGGTGCGGGCCCCTCGATAGTTGATGTGGAAAGGCGATCTAAAAAACGCCAAGAACCAGAAACTATCGAGGTGGAGGAAGAGGACCCCCAACCTTTGCAGAAGAGGAAGAGCAAGGGAAAAGGGAAGGTGGGGGAAGGAGCATCATCTGATGCTGTGATAGAGGTTGAAGAGATTCCGGAGCCATCAGCTGTGGCTATCACTCCTGAACTGGGCGGTCAGGAGGTCACCCCTGAAGAAGATGTTGTGGAAGAGGAGATGGGGGGATTCAAGCTTCTCCACCTCGCCAAACTGAGAGTCCTGCCTTGGACTTGACTGCTCGAGGCACAGCAGTTTTCCTTGTCAACGTTGTAGGGGAGCCATCTAGGCGGTCTGTCTCTCTCCCTCTGGCGGGTCTCGTTTGAACCCTTACCTGTATTTCACAAATATGGGATCCCGCCAGTCAGAGAGGCGCGATCCAGACTTCATTCTCCGCCCAGATATCGACTTCGAGGAGATTGCGGATGCCACTGCCGCTGCAAGGTGGCATCTTGCTGAAATTGATGGTTTCCTTGCTTCAGTGCCCCGCATTGCCGAAGTAGCTACGGAGGCTGCCATGTTTCAAGAATCATTTCATGATTCTGTTGAAAAAATTCGAAGCTTGGAGCATGACAATGAACAGTTGTTGGAGGTGATTAAGGCTAAAGATAAACACCTTGACACCGCCGACTCTGATAAAAAGAAGCTTGAGGAGGAGCTGGCTCGGGTCAAGGCTGATAAGGCCCTGCTGGAAAAGCAAGTTTCGGATTTGAAAGAGCAGAATTCGAAACTGGGTGAGGATGTGGGCGAGCTGACCCATATGAAGGCTGAAAATGTTCTGCTGGGACAACAAATTTTAGATTTGAAACAGTAGAACCAAAAACTGGGTGAGGATGTGAGTGAAGTTCAGCAGAGACTGGTTTCTTTTGAACTAGTAAGGCTCTCGCTGAAGACGCCTGGGCTGCGGAGTTAGATCAAGCAGCCACTGTATATAGTGACCTTGAAAAATAGGTCGAAGAGCTGAAAGATGAGAAAGCCATTTTCGATGCCAGCAATAAACGGCTTGATCAGGAGTTGCAATCGGCTTTGGATGCAGTTGAGGCAGCAATTGATGATGCTTTCAGTATGGCCATTCGCCAGGTCCGTCATCGCAACCCAGGCGTTGTTCTTAACATTGCAGGCATTCATCCTTATTATGAGTTTATCAATGGTGAATTAATGGTGCCTGCTCAGGGGGGTCATGTTCCTGCGCCTAATGAAGAGTACGTCTTGGCGGACTTGCCCCCCTCACAGAGTTTGTCCAAACCCAGTGAGTTTCAGCCTAGCTCCGCCCACCAAGAAGGAGTGCCACCCGAGTCATAAAGATTAGCTCCGGGGTTTCTTTGCAAATTTTGTTTTTTGCACTTTAATAATATTGCCTTGTTCCAGGATAGGCTCTGGATCCTTTATCAGTTCTTGACAATATTTAATAAAGTATAATTTCTGTAAATTTATACTTGTTCATATAAACGGTGTTTGAGTTCGTAGGAGTTGTGCCTTGTAAAATGCTATTAATAAGGCAGAGTAATCGTTTGAGGACTGATGAAATATGACTAAGTATAAAGAGGCGGAATAACCTTTTTGTGAATTTTAATGAAGTAAAATTCTGTAATGAGGCGGAGTAGCCTCTTAAGAATTTCAATGAAGTAGAATTCTGTAATGAGGCGGAGTAGCCTCTTAAGAATTTCAATGAAGTAGAATTCTGTAATGAGGCGGAGTAACCTCTTAAGAATTTCAATGAAGTAGAATTCTGTAATGAGGCGGAATAGCCTCTTAAGAATTTCAATGAAGTAGAATTCTGTAATGAGGCGGAGTAGCCTCTTAAGAATTTCAATGAAGTAGAATTCTGTAATGAGGCGGAGTAGCCTCTTAAGAATTTCAATGAAGTAGAATTCTGTAATGAGGCGGAGTAGCCTCTTAAGAATTTCAATGAAGCACAATTTTTACAAGTATTATACTTACTTGGACTTGTTGATAGTGCTTGAGTTTGTCGATTATGTATTCTGCGAAACATTAGCAGTTGGGCGGAGTAAGGGTTTGGATGGAGCGTTCATCCCTTTGAATTTGAATTGGAGTGTATCTCCTGATCAAGTGAAAATTATTCAATCCAGGGTTGGTATGGTGCAGCATAAACTGTGACACCAGTCCTTCTCGTAAGAAGTTTGTTGAACCTTGGAGGCGGTATGGTGCAGCATAAGCTGTGACACCAATTCTTCCTGCAAGAATTTTGCTGGACCTTGGGGTCGGTATAGTGCAGCATAGGCTGTGACACCAATCCTTTCCCCCCAAGGAGTTTTTTGTACCTTGGGGTCGGTATGGTGCAACATAGGCTGTGATACCAATCCTTTCCCCCCAAGGAGTTTTTTGTACCTTGGGGTCGGTATGGTGCAACATAAGCTGTAATACCAATCCTTTCCCCCCAAGGAGTTTTTTGTACCTTGGGGTCGGTATGGTGCAGCATAAGCTGTGACACCAATCCTTTCCCCCCAAGGAGTTTTTTGTACCTTGGGGTCGGTATGGTGCAGCATAAGCTGTGACACCAATCCTTTCCCCCCAAGGAGTTTTTTGACTCCGTTTGTGAAGCTTTGTTGCATGTTGGATGATCTTTATGGAATAAAGAGTTATACTTTTATGCTTCAATTATTGGAGCCGGTGTCTTATCTGCATGGGAACAAGTTCTGCCATAAAGATTAGAATGAAGATTGAATGTAGGAAGGAATTTTATTAATGATGGAACTACATAAAGAGCTGAGTTGGGGTATGTCTCGTCGAAGCCTTTTCAAGGAAAGCCCATTTGGGAAGAACCTTAAGTTAGGAGAGAGAACATACCGTATTACCCAACTAGCTGTAATATATGCGTAAATTTAAAATGTTCCATTTATTCCTGATCGGAGTATCATCTAAGTTTTCTAGGCGGTATGTGCCTTTGCCCAGAGCTTCGATGACTCGGTATGGACCTTCCCAGGATGGCGCCAATTTGCCTTGGTGTGCAAATTTGTTGCCGATATTGGCCCTTCTCAAAACCAAATCTCCTTTTTTGAAACGGCGTTCAGAAATACGAGTGTTATACCGTTTGGCGGCTTTTGCTTTAGCAGCTTGATCCCGCACAAAGGCTTCCTCTCTCAATTCTGCCAAGACCTTGAGTTCATGGGCGAGGTTCTGTTGATTGGCTTCTTCATTGAAGTGGAGGATTCGAGCTGAAGGGGCTGCCAATTCAATAGGAATAACAGCCTCGACTCCATATGTCAGCTGATATGGGGATTCATTTGTGGTGGAGTGAAGGGTTGTTCGATATGCCCACAAAACGTGGCATAATTGATTTGCCCAATCTCCCTTTGCTTCACCAAGGCGTTTCTTAAGGCCTTTCAAAATTTCTCTGTTGGCAACTTTAGCTTGGCCATTGGTTTGAGGATGCTCCACAGAACAGAAAATCTGCGTAATGCTGAGATTTTCTAGGAGTTCAGTGAACTTACGATCTGTGAATTGGGTGCCATTATCAGTGACTATGCGTCCAGGGACTCCGAAACATGCAATGATATTTTTGTATACGAACCTACGAGCCCTGGCTGATGTAATATGCACCACTGCCTCTGCTTCAATCCATTTGGTGAAGTAATCAACACCAACTATCAAGTACTTGATACCGCCAGGCACAGTTGGGAATGGACCTAAGATATCCATGCCCCATTGATAGAAAGGCCAAGGCGTTATTGATGATGACATTTCTTCCGCTGGAGTGTGATGAAGGTTTGTAAATCGTTGACATTGATCGCACTTCTGAACATATGAGGCGAAGTCATGCTTTAGGGTAGGCCACCAATACCCAGCTCTGAGTATTTTTCTCATTAGACTACGTGCCCCCGGATGGTGCCCACACTGCCCTTCATGGACTTCTTCTAAAACGGCTTGCACCTCATTTTCGTTTATGCATATTAAGTAAGGAACAGAAATTCCTTGGCGGTATAACTGTCCGTCTAGGAGCGTATAATAAGGTGCTTCTTTCTTTAGTTTCCGTCGCTCAAGATCATCCGTGGGTAATTGTCCATTAACAAGGTAACGAACTATCGGTGCTACCCAGGAATTGTCATCAAAGGAGCGGCTTCTAATCATACACATTGAGGAAGGAAAGGAAATACTTGGCTCCGCTAAGGTACTTTGTACAACCGTAGTTGTGCATCCTGCCTTCTTTGTGCTAGCCAACCTGGAGAGGATATCAGCACGTGTATTTTCTTCCCGGGGTACATGTTTGAAAGTGACTTCGTCGAAGCGTTGCTTTAACTCATTAACGCAGTTTAGATATTGTTGCAGCAAAGGTTCTTTAGCCTGATATTCGCCAAGAATTTGCGAGATGACTAATTGAGAATCACTACATAAGGTTACAGTTTTGGCCCCAATATCTTGTGCTGCTCTGAGTCCGGCTAAGCAGGCTTCATACTCCGCCTGATTGTTAGACGTAGTGAAGGTGAAGTGCAATGAAATTTCGAGATGTACCCCGTCATCGCTTTCCATAACAATTCCTGCCCCACATCCTTTGCTATTTGAAGATCCATCAACGTATATTGTCCAATATGAATGATCTGCATCTGGGCTAGAGCCTGTTAATTCAACTAAGAAGTCTGCTAGGACTTGAGCCTTGATAGAAGTTCTTGGTTCGTAGGATATGTCGAATTCAGAGAGTTCTACGGCCCATTTGATCATTCTTCCAGCCAGGTCTGGTTTGAACAGTATAATACGAAGTGGCAAGTCTGTGCGAATCAAGACAGGATGGGCATGAAAGTATGGTCTTAGGCGTCGTGAAGCCCAAACAACTGCAAGCGCTGCCTTTTCAATCTTCTGATAACAGCATTCTGCACCATGCAATGTTTTACCGGTGAAGTACACCGGTCGTTGGCCTTCAACTATTTCCTTGACCAAAGCTACTGCTAAAGCCTCATCTGAAACAGACAAATAAACGATGAGTTGCTCACCTGGGCTTGGTCTTACCAGGATTGAAGGGCTGGCCAAGACATTTTTCAAGCTTTGGAAAGCCTCCTCTTGCTCTGGGCCCCAACTGAATTTCTTATCTTTTTTCAACATTTTGTACAAGGGAAGAGAGCGATGAGCCATTTTTGGCATGAATCGTGCTAGAGCAGCGATTTTGCCGTTGAGGGATTGTACCTCTTTTAGTGTTTTGGGGCTCTGCAACTCCAGGATAACGCGGTATTTATCAGGATTAGCCTCTATACCTCTTTATGTCAACATGAAGCCCAAAAATCTGCCACCAGGGACAGCGAATGTGCATTTCAAAGGGTTGAGCCTCATATCATGTTGTTGTAGGCGTTGAAAAATGAGACGTAAATCTTCAACATGGTCTCCTCCTTCCGGGGTCTTGGCAATAATATCATCAATATAAACTTCTACCAGCTTTGTGTGCATACCCTCAAAAACTTTGTTGATCATGCGCTGGTAGGTTGCCCCGGTGTTTTTTAACCCAAATGGCATGACGTTATAGCAAAAGACTCCTTTATCATTAACAAACGCTGTCTTCTCTTGATCATCCTCACACATTGGAATTTGGTTGTAACCGGAGTAAGCATCCATGAAAGATAGATACTTATACCCTGAAGAATCGTCAACCAGTCTATCAATGTTAGGGGGAGGGTATGGATCCTTGGGACAGCATTTATTTAAATCAACGTAGTCTATACACATACACCATTTGTCATTGGCTTTCTGTACCATGACCACGTTAGACAACCAGGAGGAGTAACGGAGTTCCCTGATAAACCCCGCCTTGAGGAGTTCCTCTGTTTGCTCGTAGGCAGCTTTTTGTTTAGCTGGACCCATACGCCGTTTCTTTTGTGCTACAGGTTTAGTTTCAGGGTACACCGCCAGGCGGTGACAACAAAAGCTGGGATCCATGCCAGGCATGTCTGCAGCGGTCCAAGCGAAAATTTCTTTATACTCATGGAGAAGTGCTATTAGTTTTGCCTCCATGTTAGCCTCAAGCTTGTCGTTGATGTTTGTAATCTGTTCTGAGGTGCTACCCAAAACAATAGACTTGGAACCACCATCAGGAGTTGGTTTCAAAGGGTTCAGTGGGTCTACAGAAGACTCCGCCCTGGGGTCAAGATCCACCAAATTGACGACGCCGCCGCACTACTCCCTTCATTCAACTTTCTTTTCTTAGACATGGCTTCAAGCTTCACCATGTTAAGACTCAAATTGTAGCAATAGCGAGCCATTTCTTGGTCACCCTTTACAAATGAGACTTGATTATCTTTGTCAATGAACTTGATTAACAAGTGGGGGGTTGAAACGATGGCTTCCATGGCATTCAGGGTAGGCCGCCCAATGATGCCATTGTATGGAGATTTCACATCAATGACAAGAATCCTGGATTTCACAGTTCTTGCTCCAGGTTCGCCATCAAAAGTAATTCTCGTGTCCAAGTAGCCTTTGGTGGGCTGTTTAGCGCCATTGAAGGCTGTAAGGTCCTGCGTATATGGTTGCAAATCTACATCAGTTAATCCCATGCGTTTAAAACAGTCATAAAAGATAACATCGCAGGAACTTCCCTGATCAACTAGGATGCATTTTACATCCATATTAGCGATTACTGCAATAATCACTACTGCGTCATCTCCTTCAGGAATAGTAGGGCCAAAATCGTCGTCTGTGAAGGTTATAGACGGAGTCTGAACCCCGTTCCTGAATGGGCGATATTCTTTGCTCTTGCCTTGCACAGACAAGATCATACGATGGTGGTTTTTCCTCGTGGTGATTGAGGGTCCGCCCCCAGCAAAGCCCCCAGCAATCATATCTACCACCTGCCTTTTGCCCCATGATCTGGGTTCAGGGCTTGGTTCTCTTTGGGCGGACTCCGGAACAATACTCTTTTGATTTTCTGTTGCCGCTGTGCATTTTGGCTCCCGAGTGTTATCAAGATCTGGAGAACGATCACGAGGTCGTTTTTCGAACCTCTCTGGCTCATCATGAGATTTACCCTTAAACAAATAATGCTTCAGTTTGCCTTCACGAATAAGCACCTCGATGGTGTTTTTGAGTTGCTTGCACTCCTCCGTGGTATGGCCAACTGACTCGTGGAACTCACAATATTTCTTTGGATTCCCACCGCGTCTGAGTGGAGGTGGACGTTGAACCCCGTAAACGTTGAGGGTAGTCCATCCTATTTCGCGCAAGATTTGCTCATATGTCGTGTTCAGGGGTGCATAATGAGCAAAATTGAACACACGTCTATCTTGCTGTTTGAAGGTTTGGTTCCCCGCCTTATCTTTTTGAGGGAACTTATCATTCCTGGATGATTTTTCTTTATCTTTATCATGGTGTGGAGCTGAAATGAGTGGTTTATTGCGAGATGCAGTGGCTTCCAAGTGCATCTCAATACCTACGTACTTGGATGCTTTCCTGCGAAACTCCTCCATGGTGGATGGAGGTCCTTTTGCCAACAACAAAGCAAAGGGCGATTTCGGCTGTATGGCCTCGATGAGGATATGCAACTGGATCGCTTCTGTCAAGTCAGGGACCATGGCCGCCTCTTTATAAAATCTCTTCAGGAAATCCTTTAGAGATTCTTTGTCACCTTGCCTGATCTGAGCCAAGGTATGGGAGGTTCTAGGCGCATCCCTAGAGATTACAAAGTGACTGCCAAAAGCTGTGGCCAAGTCCTCCCATGAATCAATGGAACCTGAAGGTAAACTCTTGAACCAGCTAAGAGCTTCACCTGTGAGGGTCCTGGGAAACATTCTGCACATGACATCTTCTTCCGCACCTAAGAACATTGCTTCATAGATGTAAGCATCTAAATGCTTAGAAGGATCTGTCTCCCCGGTGTATTTTCCTATGGAAATGGGTTGCATAGTTTGCAAATGTTTGGGGACATGCGCATTCATCAGTCTTTTGGAAAATGGGATACTCATCTTGTATCCCGAGGGGGATGTATTTGAAACGACTCTCATTCCCTCATGATGGTGGGCATTTGCCAGTGGAAGGCTTCGTTGCTCTTCCATGTAAGTAGGGATGCGAGAGTAATTTGGGGTACTCGATTCCTCCTGTACATGTGATTCATGGTGCGGCTGTTTTGCAGGGCCCGCTTTCTCGTGTATGGGATTTGCCTTTTCACGTCGAAGCTCTGCGATTTATTCCCTCAACATTCTGATCATGTCATCTCTCGGATCTGGAGAGCCAACATGTGTTGCCCTTTTGTGAGTATCGTTGTCAAAGCTTAGACGTCTAGGATTACGTGGAGGAGAATCCTCAGTCTGCACTTCTGGTCCTGGTCTTTCCATTGATGATGAATGTAATGGAAATTGTTCAAGGATTGTGGGATTACCAATTTTACAGGTCCCACCGGGCGTGCCAATGAACTGTTCTTTACAGGGGGTGTAAAGGTATGATTATCAAACAATTCAAAATGTATATGTCAGGTAAAATCTGATATGAGGAGGGCCTTATACAGATACAAATATGGAGTACTCTTGTATACTGGGGTGTAGTACAATGCACTCTGCGGCGGTATAGCAGTCCACCTGGAATAGCCTCCTTTGCCTTGACACAATTGGTGGTTGTACCTGCAATTATTCTCTGACGCTCAAGTCAGTATTTTGAAGTATTGTTAGACTTAGAAAGCAAATCTGAGAGAATTGTGCAAGTATGAGTGTAAGGTTCCGAATTAGGGGGATCCCTTCTATACCTTTTTGCTGAGGTTTATATACCTGTTACTAGTCCTCTATTATTGGTAGGACCCGTTCCTTATTTTCAGGCATAATGCAAGAAAGGTAGTGGGTCCCTGCGCCGTTCACGAGCATCATCACTGTAGTGGGTATTTCCACTCACTTGGAAAGCGTTAATGTTTCATTATTTTATTTGTTGTTCCCTCTTATGCGTGACAGCGTGATTCCCATTTTCAACCTCTCAAGACAGAGTCAATCTCGTGCCGGGGTTATAAATGTGGGCTCGCTTCGTAGTATGGGAATTTTGGTATTCCGCCTGTATTGAGCCTATGGCTTGGCGGAGTAGTGTGCATTGGAAATGCTTTATGTATGTGTATAATCTTTTTAATACTTTCCACCTTGGCGGAGTAATAGGCCTTGGCGGAGTCACATGCCTTGGCAAAGTCACATGCCTTGGCGGAGTAACATGCCTTGGCGGAGTAACATGCCTTGGCGAAGTCACATGCCTTGGCGGTATGTACTCCGTATAAGAGTAATCATAGAGGATTTGAAACGTATTTCTTCTGTTCGAAATGCTGATTTGGCAAGGCATTAAAACCATGCTCTTTGGGGCCGGTGTTGGGACCGGATCAGAGATTATGTGATATGGTTATGATTTATATGTGGTTATGAATTGGACACTTGATCCGATTTAATAACTGTCATTTAACATATAGTATGCTCACCCCTATTTATGATTGTTTTTCAGTGGATATAGGACGTAGTGAAGGCATATGAGAAGGCATTCAATGGAAATTAAAGTATTATGTATATATTGACACATAATATCTTTTGATAGTATGTTAAAGCCTTGGCCAGCTCTAGATGATGTTTTATGATATGTATGAAGGATTTAAAGTTTTGGAAGATGGATAGCTTCATTTAGAGGCTTGAAATCTAAATATGATTATGAATATGTATTTGATGATATAGTTATGTTATATGAGATAATATATGAGTTGATTTTACAGAATTTGAAATTATGCATATACATAAGATGAAAATTAGGAACCGGAAGGGTGAAATGATGATCCGATAAGTTTTTGAGTCATTGGAAGGGATCGATAGATTCCCTATATTATATATGACTTGTTTAAATAGGTGTTGATGTATTTGAATGGAATTAAGAGGGGTTGATGCATTTAAATTGCATAATTAGACCATAATGCATTTTTGTGCATAAGTTGGTCATATGTCCGAATTTTGACAAACAGAGAGCGCCAATAGCTCTGGAATGGTAAAAATATAGTGCCCATGAAGTTTCGTAGTAATCGGAGTTGAAACGGGCAAAATAGGTAGGTAGGAAGTCGATTTAGAGGTTTAAAGCTGTCAAACTCGCTCAAGCGAGTCAAATTTCACTTGAGCGAGCCATTATACGAGTTTGGGTATGCATTCTGGTCAAATCTTGCTCAAGCGAGCCTAATTTCGCTCAAACGAGTGCCAATTTCACTCAAGCATTGCCAATTTCGCTCAAGCGAGTTGCAGGGTCTGATGCTGTTGCATTTTCACTCAAGCGAGAGCCTGAGCGAAAATTTCACTTAAGCGCCCAAAATCTCACTCAATCTAGATGATTCAGCTGTTTCTCTCTTCTTTAAAGTTGTAGATAATTTCGTCTTCATCATTTTGATACCCAATTTGCATCGATCGGAGTTTGGTAGCCCGAGTTATGCCCAAAATACTAAAGCGTGTTCATGCTGAAAACTTCAGCAGGACTGATTTTATAAATTTGCGAATTGGGCAATCTTTGGGGCACAATTAGCCCTTTACTTTTTCATAACAATTGTAGGTATTTGAGTTACAGATGTTTACAAACTAGATTCGTCCCAATTGGAGTTATATAACTCCGATTTGACTCAGTTTATCGAGTGGTGCTCAAGGAGCCGACGTGCTGAAAAATTTTCTTTGGGCCATTTTGGAACCCTAAACTCTAGAATATGTTATGAGGTACCCATTGAGTCATATAGGGACATCCTAATATGGGTGTGAATAAAAAAAATTCACATATTCTATTTATTTATTTATTATTATTATTATTAAATTAAGATTTGGATGACTTATTTATCAATTTAAAATACGCTTTCCGCTGATTCTTGTGATAATCTTCATTTTGATTATCCAAAATGTATTTTAATTTAATTTTTATACCTTCTCATATCGCCATATATGGGAAAGGTTTATTTAATTGATCTAGGGGTAATTGTAAATATTCTTTTCGCGATCTTTCTATATTTTATTAGATTTATTAATTCGTGAAAAATCTACCCTTAATTTTATGATTATAATTAATTATATTGGGAAAATTATATTAAGGGTTAGGATGTTTTATGCTTCACCAAGTCAGCACACTTCGTGGGTCTCCCGTCATGTTTTACTACTCAAGACCTAGCCCATTGCTTTTTAGTGGAGATCTACAGGCTCCATGGTGTTCCAAAGTTCCTAATTTTGGATATGGGTCTGTTGTTTCTTAATACCTTTTGGCATAGCCTCTTCTGTTCTCGAGGAATGACCCTCGAGTTTAGCACGATGTACCGTCATGAAACTGACAGTCATATTGAGGTTTTGATTCGCTCCCTCGAAGCCTACATTTGATGCTTTTTGAGGCGAACACCCTTGGACCTACTTTTGTTTCATCCACCTTGTGAAGTTATGGTATAACTTTACATACCATACAACAATTGACATGCCCCCTTTCGCGCTTTGCATGACTGTGCTCCTCTGACTACTTTGGACCTCTTACCAAATCCCTCTACTCCTTCATCTTTGGCAGAACTTCTCTTCAAATTTCGCCTCATTCTTGCCCAAGTTCAGGCTTCTCTATTACAAAATCGTCAGAGTATGACCTCCTAAACCAACTACCACTGTCTGGACGTCTTTTGTTTTTTTACAATTTCATCTGGCTTTACCTTTGTCAGTATCGCCAAAGTTCTCTGGCTCATCGTCTCTCACTAAAGCGAACACAACATTTTTATGGCCCCTTTGAGGTTGTTTGACGTAAAGGCAAGATGTCATATGAGTTGGCTCCCCCTCCTCAGTCGAAATTACATCTATATTTCATGTCTCTCTTTTAAGATATTTTCAAGGAGAAAACCTTAGTTCGAACTCTACCCCCTACCCCTTTCCCTCTCTACAATCCTCCCCTCCCACTAAAATGATAATTCTGAGTCCATATTCACTTTCCTTAAGCCACTTAACCTTATCCCTTCAGTTCTCAAAACTAATGTCCCTCTCTCCTCAATAACACTATCAAATCATCACAATTACTTATACATTTCCATCCTACCCTCCATTCAAACTAAGCTAATGACCCATGTCCCAACAGCCCATGTGCCTTAATCATACACCATTACCTCTCTCTCCTCCAACCCATTGTTGGATTCTTCCCATATGCCAAACACATTTATCTCACCCTTAATTCAAAAACTCCCTTTAACTCACATGCCTTTCTTTTCCACAAATCAATTGACAGTGCAAGACAACCCAATGTTCACTTACTGGATATTGACACTTAACCGTTGGATTCTACCAATACTTCTTAGTCATTCGATGCCCAACATCTAGATCCTACCTTCATTTCAAGTCATGAAGACTGATTTTAAATCCAATAGTAAAAATAACACATTGGACGACCCAAGTACAACTAAGCCTAAACAAGACAAAAACAAACTTGTTTGACTCGAGAGCTTTATTTGAATTAGGCTCATTTAGTTTATTTTGTTAATTTTAATGTGTTTTATCCTTCCCTTGTATATTGCATCTTCCTTTCTATGATTTCTCATGGAATGAAAGCTTTGATTAGCATTAGCTTCCTTATTATCTTTTATGGTTAATGTTTAGGTATCCTTAACATTCCTTAGTAGCTCAAGGATTGTGAGAAAGGATTTTAGAAATCCCCTTTCCTTCTTTGATCCTCCAAGTATGTGTCAAATTCAAGAGATCTTTATGTTATTAAACCACAAATTTGGTCCTTTTACTTGAACTTGTTAGAAAAAAATGGAATTTTGTAAAGGTAAAATGTGGCTAGCAACGTTTGATATCATCATACACGCTGCACGCATTTATTTTAAGTAGATCAACATATATACGCTTTCATTTTCCTATTGCCATCTGTTAAGATTTGTACAAATTCTTTGAATACTTAATTCATTCAACTCAGTCTTTACACTTAAGGACTAACAAACACGTTTCCATAAACATTTTTTTTAATTCTTGATAAAATAAATAAATAAATGTCCCATATGTTGGATCATCGTACGAAATGTACTTGAGCAGAAGATATTTATATCTCTTTAATCAACTCTTCAGATTTCCATCATCAATTATTATCTTTGGATAATAAGCTTTAAAATTCTAGATTAATTGTTCTATGTCTATGAATTAAAAAAAAATTATCCTAGATTACAACTAAAAAAACACTTTCTTTTTAATTATTTCACTTTTTCCGGGGAGACTTGGTGGACATGTGTGCAAATGTTCACGGTTGTGCAAAATTATCCTTGGTTTAAAAATTATATGCAAATTTGAAAAATACAAATAGATGCATCTGATATTATAGAAAAATGATCATCTACAATACTCTCATTAAGATGAGTGTCGGTCCTACATTTGAAATTAAAACTTTTTATTGAAAAAATGTTGAGTTAATTTTTAATTTATTTTTAAATAATTCTTAGTCATATAAGAAAAGATAGTTTCTTTATTTTTGTTTTTATATTTATAAACTTTCAATTATAAACCATCATTATTGTCATTGCTATCACAATCACCATCACCATAAATATTAAACTCTAAACCTTTACTACCACCATAAACATATTTACCCATGGCCTGTTATCAGCATCATCATCACCACCACCATCATTATTACCACCAACACCACTACTATTATTGTTGTTAACGTAAAAATAGTTGTAATTAAAACTTATAAAAAAAATTGCAACTTTTAAAATTTAAAACTGTGCAAAATAAAACATGACACTAGAAACCACAAACAAGTTTTGGTTTTATAGAATTCTAAAAGTAAAAATTAAAACTCATCCCAAAACCTTATAGCCTATTCAAGTGCTTACGAGATTTTGGTTTTTAGTTGATAAACAATGTTTGGTAAAAACAAGTAATAAGTTAAATTTTAACTTATTTTCAAACGAGTTTTTAATCATATTTAAAAATAAGAAAGAATGGGTTCTTTATTTTTGTTTTAAATTTTATAAACTTCTGACTATAAACCATAAGCTCAAAACCACTATCACTACCGTCATGGTCACCACCACCACCAATGCCACCCTAAACCACCACCTTATCATCATCATTGTCACCACAACCAGCAACATTGTCGCATAATTGTTATCATCACCATAATCATTCTTAGCATCACCATCAACCAAGCACCACCGCCACCTCCACCCTCTCCATCACCAACATTATATTATTATTTGTGTGTAATGTAGTAAAGATTAAAATTTAAAAAGTTTTACAATAACTTTTTAAATTGAAAACCATAAAAATTAAAACATGAAACTAAAAGCAAGTTTTTATTCTTTAAAATTTTTAAACAAAAAACTATAATTCACCCTGAATAGGTCCTTAATTGTATTTACAAGGGTGGTATTCACATTAGAATTTTTTTATGTTAGTTGTTACTATTTATATGTTTCTTGGTAAGAATTTTAATGGCCGGTAAATGCTCGACACTAGAATACCTACCCACGAAAATTTCTTCTTCCTAATAGTTATTAGGAAAATATAAAGCCAACTAACACCTATGACATTATACGTTGGCCCCTTCGAAAATTTACCCAAAAAAAAAACGGGGTAACTAGCTTCCTTACTCACCCCTTCTTGTTAAAATAACATACATCTCCTATCTCCAAAAAAAAAAAACATACATCTCTCTTGGTTTTTGAATATTTACCTCAAAAATATTCCTAGCAGATAATAAATTATTAGTTCTTTGACATGTATAGATTAATGTATAACTTTTTTCATTTTCTTTTTAACTTTATTAATTAAATATTTTTTTAATACCAAAACATTATTCATGTTACATAATCAAAACAACATATCTTCAAGATAAATTTTATTCATCGATTATAACTAACAAAAACATTGTTGCTATAAGCATTTCAGCTTCCTTCTTTTCACTAATACTCTTTTGTTATGCGATAGGAAACATGAAACTTTATGTTAATCATGTAAATAAATGATATTTCAGTCAAGAAAATATAATTTATTCAATAAAATTAAAAGAAAAAAAACCACATATTAATCGAATGTTTGTTAAGTGAATAAAAGCTTGTTGTCTTCCAGAAATGTATGTTAAATAAACATTAAAAAATTATAAAAATCAAGTGTTATTTTATAAATAAGAAGGCAGTGAGGGTAATTAACTAATGTCAAGGGGAGGTTTGATTTTAACAAGAGAAATAAGGATACTATTCGGTGAAAATCCTCGTTTCTTAGCATTAAATAAGTGAAATCCGAATAAAAATTCTATTAGCAATAATAGTAGTCGCCAACTTGACTCCTCTTTCTCTTCCCAACTTTCTCTGCATATTTTGTGGCAATTCGGATTAGGAATGTATGTTGCTTCACATGATTATTCATCAAGCATTGATGTCAACTCGAGAGATGTCCAAAGATTAGGGTAAAAACACAAAGTCCTACAGAGTTTTCATCAGCCAATTTAACAGCCGAAGCCTTCGGAACAATTGCAATAAAAAGTAAAATCATAAGTATATTTATAAAGCTTATCTTGAATAGCATACAAGAAAACAGAAAGAAATTGATTCTGGTGATTCATCCTTCTTCCTTGGAACACAGCTGAAAATCCAGGCGAGCAATTTATTTTCTTCACAATGACATTGACATTGACAAACCAACCTGCATTTTGCAGAACAATTAGTATGATTTATACTCTCTATATCCAAATCCTGAAACGTTTCTACACATAGCAAATCAAATCAAATCCCTAGCTTGTGTCTTCAGCCTCAAAATAAAATATAATAAAAAAGAAAAAGTATATTCATAGAGGGAAGACAACAAGAAGATCGGATACAAAATACAAGCGTGTTTTCCTGTTGAGGGTGAAGACAGGTCCGTGCAATAACAGATTCATGTTTCCATGAATATGGAAAGTATACCAATACCGTCCTTTTAGATATCAAATTTGTCATTCTCAAAATAAGAAAAGATATTTCATCAAACAAAACAAGAAGTACAAGACCAGAGGTTGCAATACTGAACAAAGAAACACATGAAAGGCACAAACTGGTTGCATTATTAGACAAAGAAACACATGTAATGTATGGCACACATTTCTCTCTAAAAACACAAAGGATAATGAACACAAGCTGAGCATTACAAAAGAGCCAAGAAGATGAAGAAAGCAAGGAGATTTCAAAAGACATTTCCTTGTTGAACACCTCATACTTGGCACCAAGTAGATACAGTAAATACTTCTAACCAAGGTTGTTGAATCCAGATTTAAATCATGAATTGAGAGACCTATTTTTTGAATCGTGAATTAAACCTTAAAATGAATCGCAAGATACAACATCAACATCAAAAACGAATACAAAAGTCAAAATTCATTGCATTAACATATGTATAAGCTCATGTTTAATTTATTGAACTTCAAATAAACTAAAATCCAAATCATAAATCAAAATAAAAGCACAAAAGTCCAAACAGTAGCTAGCTGCACAAATCAATGTGTCCAGGGAGGCTTCAAGCCCTCATAAAACCACCATCAACATGTCTTAGACTCAAAATGCATATAGTCCTACATACTAACTGTATTTCATAATTTTTTTGCATTTTGATTTTAACAGTTATACCAATACAAATGAAAATATAATAGATTAAGGACTTAAGGACAACATTTTATTAAATCTATATGTTACCTTTTAATCATCAAAATTTTCTCTTGATTTAAAACTACCTCTTAGTAATAATTTTATACATATCTATTCATTATACGATAGTTGTATTTCATCCGATATAATTCAGAAAATTAATATAACTCCTCTAAGGTGAGGAGTTAAAATTGTTGATTGAAAACATCAGTTGAATCAGTAATAAAATTCATGTGCTTGTATCAAACAAGGGTAAACTCCCATTCTAGTCTCTCAATTTATAAGTGTCAACCACTGCAATCCCTGACTTTATAAAACATCATTCACATTGGTTCCTTTTGGTTCAAAAAGACAATAGAAAACAAAGTACAAAAGGGACTAAACTAAATGATTTTTTTTTCCAAAGTCAAGAACTTTAGTGAGGATTTTGTAATGTCTCACGATACTAAAGATTAGAACGGGGACTTACCATTACACAACAAAAAATGAAACAATCAAACTCTCACCCCAAAATTAATTGGCAACCATAACTCCAACCTCCAAAAGCTCACCCCTTACCTTAGAACTGAAATTCTCCAAAAATATTGGTCAGTATTCCCATATTCACACCATAAACATGTATGATATCACTTCACCCTACAACTTAATAAGTCACAAAATTGTGAACACCAATCATCTAAATGATTTTAACAAACAGCAATCCTAAAAGCTACAACTGCAATGACCTATGAAACATGAACACCTCATTAGTTTCACGTGCCTTGTTTTGGAGATATTTCCAATACAAACACTTATCTAACACATGTTAGACACTCCTTTACAAGTGTTCATATAAAAAATTATTTGTTATCGGCTCAAACACTTATTAAGCTAACAATCTGACACCTTTATATGGCCCAGAAACTTGAGTCGACACTTCCGAATAGATAAACACACTCATGATATTAATAATGTATATTAATTTTTAATCTTCATAAAGAGTTAAACTTAGAATGTAATAAAAAAATATTTAAAGTGTATATGTCTGTGAGGTGTCCCCATGACCTGCGAATTAGATTTTAGCCGTGTCAAAGTTTCATGTTGTGTCCCATGTTTGTGTCGGAATCTATGCTTCATAGACAATGACAAATACTACATTTTATTCAAAAGAGGCAAAGGAACACTAGTTTTATCAAAATTTAAAATAGGAGTAAACCTTCACTTTGGTCCTTAAAATTGATAGCATCAAACAAAATAGTCAAACTCAAGAGTTTAAGTAGACCCAAACTCGACTCATAAACTCTAAAGAATTTATCTCATATTAAAATATTTTAAAAAGCTGTTTAAATAAGAAAAATATGGTAAAATTAAAAATCTACCACAAGTATAATAAAGACACACAAACATGGATTATTCTACACATGTTATTATTAAATTTGACATTAAAAGGTTCATCTGTAATTTCATTGATTAACATTAGCTCTAGAGACAATGGGTGGCTTGCAGAAAACAATAGTTTTAGGTCAATAAATTGAGGGCAAAGCATACATGTAATTTAAAACTTGAGTTCATCAAGAAAACAGTTCAAACGAATTAACTCAAATTCTCCAAAATCCAACACTATAGCCTCTAAATTTCTTTGTCGTCAACCAATTAGATTTGTAACGCTGAGAAATTATCACTTTAGACCTTGGAATTGAACAATCTTAGGTACTACAGACTACAGTGATGGTTGTGAAAAATGTGATAAGTTCTTGAGGCACGACTAAAGTGCTCTACACTACCAATTTCAGGAATCAAACAAAGGAAGCTTACACTCTGAAAAGCCAAAATAAAACGCGAAATTCGCATATAAATTGAGGTTTCTCAGAATCCGAATTAGCGTTTAGGTATTGGCGGAAACGATAGGGTTAGAGTGAGAGAAAGAGGAGCTTACGGTGTTACTTGGAGGAGGCTTGTTCGATGAGCTTCTTGTCCCTTCGTTCCATTGCCACATCCCACATATCGTTACCGATGTGCTTAGGCTGAAATAATTTGGCATGGTTAATATTCAGATCCAAAATTTAGATTTCAGAAGAAGAAAAGAAGTGAATTGAAAAAGAAGGTAACAGTGACAGACTCTGCCATGAGCGGCTTTATGGATGTGATACTGAGCGTTTCCCATGACACAGAGCATTCCTGCTATGATGCCCAGGGGTAACATTGCTTCCAACCATACCAACGTCATTTTCTTCTTCTTCTTCGCTACTCTCTTTGCTCCTTTTGCTTTGTTTTATTTCTCACTTCCATGGACCTCAAGCCCAGTGCCCCTTGCTCGTATTGGGCCTGCATCGTTTATCTTTTTAACTTAGACAACAACAAAATGCACCGTGGTTGTTTTTAAAATTTATGAGTAAACATACTTATTTAAATAAATTGTAATAAGTTGTAATAAAAAAAGAACTTAACTTATAGGTGTGATTCAGTTTTAATAACAATTTAAACGTGATATAAAAAAAGGTATTTAAAAAAAACAAGTGCAACATAATTTGTCTTTTCATTTTTGTTTTATATTTTTAACTAATTTATTTCTCTTTATAATAATTAGATGAAGACTAACTATGGTTGATTCAAATAATAAATAATATTAATGTTTTCAAATTAAACATTTGTCACATGTAGCTAAAAAAAAGATAAAAACTAACAATATTATCTTTAACAGCATCTTTTTTTACATGGATATGGAATTTCATTCTTTTTTTTAATAAGTTTAAGCTAATATACAATGCTTATTATGTGTTTTTGGATCATACTAAAAATATCATTTAATCCCTCATTTTATTGTATTTGGGTTAATAGATCTATTACTTTTTAAAAATTCATGTGTGATCTCTCTCATATGAATTTCATTTTGTTAATAAATCATTGACGTTGACTTCTTCATAGAACTGTTAACTTTTGTTTATGTATCACATAAATTTGACACGTGTTACTTCACTAGGATTGTTGATTGGACATCACTTAATATGTAATAAACCTGTTAACCAAATTTCTATTTTAACTTCATTAATCTCATCACCCCCGTCACTTTTTTTCTTATCCACCCCTAATCACCACCACCAACATCATCCTCACCCATTTTCCTTATTCAATTTTCTTATTTATATCAGTCATGAAGATGGCATGGGGAGCTAATTTAACAACAAGGTTAAGAATTAAATTAGCTATTATTCAAATAAATTAAGGTCTTTGAATTCCCAGTTCTTAGATACAATGCTTATTGTTAGACAAGCGAGTACAACATTAGTTATTACTCTTATGATTCTCAAGCTAGTTGCTTGCAAAGAGAACGAGGAGCCGATGAGCTAGACGCTAAGAGGGTTGAGCAAAAGAGATAAGCTCCAACTAAAAGGAACAAAGAGAGAGAAAAAGGGAAATGGTGGAGAGGGAGAGAAAGAAAGAAAGAAAGAAATGATAAAAAAAAAGATAGATAGAGATGAGTAATCGTGAGTAACATAATAAGGACTTACCTAACATGTGTAGTGGCCAATGTCTAACAAATGCGATGACAATGATAAAGGCATTCTGAAATGATGAAGAGGGGGTGTAACAGACTAAATGAGGGAGAAAAAAAGGAAAGAAAGTGAAGGGAGAGAGGAACTTCGTTTCAAAATATGATGACACTTCAAATGGCGGTGAGGATGGCAAGAGAGGTAGAGATACAAAGAGGATAAATAAAGAACAAGTTTGAGGGAGAGAGTAAGGTCTTAAAGCGAGAAGAAATAAGGAGAGAGGTGATTTACAACTTATTTGTTTCAGTTAAGAGTGGACAAGCCCCATTCTACCCGTATGATTTTAATGTCTGAAAATACAAATTTTGGTTCCGTTAATTTTATTGTTAGCGGGAAGAAAGGCTAAAATGGCAATATAACATGGTTAGTTGAATCCTTTGGAAACCGTTGCTAACTAAAGCTTCAAAAGAATTATGAAACCTAAACAAATATGGTTCATTATCTAAATCAAATATAACACACCTAGCTCAAGAGTCCAAAATTAATACAAAGACTTTACAAACCAAAGTTGGTCCAAACCCAACCCAACATAAATTAGAATGTCTTTAGGGTTTCTTTATGTTTCTCAAATATTATGGTCTTAACATTCACACCCTTAGTGTTTCACTATTGTGGTGTTAGGACACATCCATTCGGATAGACAATAGTAATCAATAAGTGAATGGTCGTTACCTGGGATGGAGAAAAGCGTAACAAAATAACTAATTGTGTCATTGATGTTGAGATCTTATGAGTGAACATTGTTCTCTTCTTTAAGTGTAGCTTTCCTGCGTTAAGGATATACACCCTGAATCATAACTTAGTCTTCAGAATTGTCATCAATAAACAACTATTAGCATTTTAGATTTGTACTATAGAGAATTGTCATCATGAAGCAACATTTGACATCTTGAATTTACATCCTGGATCATAACTTATTCTCTAGAACTATCACTAATTAGCACTTTAAGCATCTCAGATTTGTACCCTAGATCAACATTTAGCACCTTGAATTAGCATTGGGGAGCATCATTTTGGAATCCCATATTTGCACCCCACATTAACACTTAACACCTCCGAGTGGCATCGAGCAACATTGTTTTGGCATCCCGAATCATAACTTAGTCTCCAAAATTGCCATCAAGGAGAAACTTTTAGCATCCTTAATTTGCACCCTTGGTCAATACTTAGCATCTGGGATTGGCATTAAGGAGCATTATTTTGAAATCCTATATTTACATCTCAGATCATGTCTTGGTCTCCAGAATTGTCATCAAGAATAAACTTTTAACATCATAGATCTGTACCTTGAAACAACCCCACTTAAATAGAAGCAAACCCGAGACTAGGGAAATTTTTCCAAAATTCAAACGTTCACAAAGCAGTTCAGAATAGGAGTCGGGATAAATAAAACAGACTGAAGGCAAGGGAAGCAGAAAACCGATCAGCGAAAGAGGAGACCGAGTCAGGATGCCACACGCTGGTAAAACTCAGCCTCGGTTAAACGAAAGGCAGCAGAAGTCGCTTGAGAGAGCTTCATTCGCTGGAGCGAATCCTTATTCGCTGAAGCGAGTAATTATACTCGGTATTCCATCATTCGGAATGAGGGATTCCGTTCACTCGGGAACGATCCCTACATGTCATACTTCCCTCGGCAGTTTACACACAGTTCCTTATTTTTATTCTGGAAGGTCACAAACATGTTCCACTCGGAAAATGATTCCCTCGGTTATCCCACTCGGATTCTATAAACTTTCCCTCACCCGGAATAATTCCTCAGTTATACATCACTCGGAGGCACTTCAACCTCAACACACTCGGAAGTGTATTACACATTCTTCACTCCGTATATTTTAATCTTCCTCACTCGGAGAACACCCTATTAGGTCAAGTCCCACTTAAAGATTTTACAACCTCATCCACTCGGAAATACTCTAACTGCTCTTCACTCGGAAGACTTCACCAAGTCAAGTTCTGCTCGGTAATATATGAACCTTATCCCCTCGGAATAGGCTTACTAAGATAAGTTTCACTCAGAATCATTTGACCATTCTTCCCTCGAAAGAAATCCTCTCGGTAAATCCTCACTCGGGGTATCTAAGTCCTTCTACCAATCGGAAGAGATTCATTCAACTACTTTCCCTTCGACAACCCATTGACTAGCCTTCCCTCGGAAGAAGTCATTTCGAACACATATCTCTCGGAATCAGTTCGAGCCCACATCACTCGGAACGGCTCTCCCAACTATATTCCACTCGGAATTTATTAACTTAGCATTATTCTTTCGTCACCACTTCCTAGTCGATTCAAGTAACACCATATCAATGCAAAATATATATATATATATATATATATATATATATATATACTTGTTCACAACTCCGATAGTCAATCCACATAAATAAATACGTTCAGACAGACAGATTACATGAGAGCCGGCCAAGGCTTTATGATATCTATATACAATAGGTACAATATGTACACTACAATAGTATGAATGCTCATCACTCGGACTTGAGGAGCACTCGTCATTCTCCAGCCCGACCTGCATTAACTGAAAAATATAGCCACAGTAGGGGTGAGCATTTACATATTAAATGACAGTTACTGACTTAGATTAATCCTCAGATTCTCAATTATTCAATTACATATCTCAATCAACAATAACATACACTACCATTCAATATGAATATTCACACTATATCATCCGATCGGAATTATTCAATTCATACAGGGCTATATAATTCACATTACTTTCAATAACATATATTCACATCCATACCATCACATTGCACTCGGCACAGTATCAATACACATACATTCATCCAGTCGGAATTCACTCTGGTCATTCAAGACTATATTAATCATGTTATTCTCAATAACATTCACACATATACAAATCACATTGAGCTCAACCACAGTTATAAGTGTGCACACATCATTTCAGTCAGATCCGATCATTTATTATTAATTATTAATTTTTATTGTTGCAACATAGGCTCTAAGCCTTTTTCTCAGCTCCAAGCTGATCCGGCCGTTTTACTGGTACCAAACCGTTTGCCCTCTCATGTAACACAGTCACTCCAAGCGACAACAGGAGTGTTACGGGCTAAACCCTGAGCCTCGCTCAAGAGGTTTGTCTGAGCCTCGCTCAAAGGTCTTTGAAGTTAAACCCCGAGCCTCGCTCAAGGGGAGTGCCTGAGCCTCGCTCAAAGGACTTTGATTGTATTTCACACATATTCATCTGATTGCCGTTTATATATTGAGCGTCCCACGCTATATGCTCTCAGCATTTTCAATGGCGAATCAGATGCATATGGTCGTATTCATCAAGCGTATGCACTCAGCATTCACATTTACAACGACAAGCATCTCATGCTAATTCATATAAAATCATAACGGATTCAGCACAACATTTGCATACACTCGGCAATCCACACTTTTATCACATGCATCACATGCTTTTTAATATAAAATCCCAAACGGGAATTAACATAACAGTCCCCATCTCATGCACTCAGCATTTGAATGTCAGTAACATGCATCTCATGCATTTAAATACAAAATCACACACGGGAATCAGTATAGCAGACTCATACACTCGGCATCTCAATAGAATCGACATGCATTTTAATATAAACAACAAACAGATATTATCCACTGTCTCATAGTATAATGCACTTGGCAATCATAATAACATACACTTGCATTCACTCTGCATCCTCATGTTTATCAACATACATCTCATGGACAGAAATTGACATGCACCACAATTCATAATCATCACACATCCGGGCTATCACTCAATCAAAATACAACAATTAATACACTACAAGTATAACACAACACAGTGAAGTAGTTTCACCTGGAACTTGTCCATAAACCGTGCATTTGAGATGTAAATCAGCCCCCCTACCTGGAATGAAGATTCCATAAGCTCCTCGAGCTTACAGCTCCGATCGGTTGCTTTTCGATCGCTCCATTGGTCACTCGTTCTTAACAAAACAACCTGATTCAGTCATCCACCATGGCACTCAGCTTTGGAGGAACTCCGAGCCACTCATAACAAAACAACAAGTGATACTGAGCGTTTCCTATGACACAGAGCATTCCTGCTATGATGCCCGGGGGTAACATTGCTTCCAACCATACCAACGTCATTTTCTTCTTCTTCTTCGCTACTCTCTTTGCTCCTTTTGCTTTGTTTTATTTCTCACTTCCATGGACCTCAAGCCCAATGCCCCTTGCACGTATTGGGCCTGCATCGTTTATCTTTTTAACTTAGACAACAACAAAATGCACCGTGGTTGTTTTTAAAATTTATGAGTAAACATACTTATTTAAATAAATTGTAATAAGTTGTAATAAAAAAAATAACTTAAATTAGTAGACTATTTTATAGGTGTGATTCAGTTTTAATAACAATTTAAACGTGATATAAAAAAAGGTATTTAAAAAAAACAATTGCAACATAATTTGTCTTTTCATTTTTGTTTTATATTTTTAACTAATTTATTTCTCTTTATAATAATTAGATGAAGACTAGCTATGGTTGATTCAAATAATAAATAATATTAATGTTTTCAAATTAAACATTTGTCACATGTAGCTAAAAAAAAAAGATAAAAACTAACAATATTATCTTTAACAGCATCTTTTTTTACATGGATATGGAATTTCATTCTTTTTTTTAATAAGTTTAAGCTAATATACAATGCTTATTATGTGTTTTTGGATCATACTAAAAATATTATTTAATCCCTCATTTTATTGTATTTGGGTTAATAGATCTATTACTTTTTAAAAATTCATGTGTGATCTCTCTCATATGAATTTCATTTTGTTAATAAATCATTGACGTTGACTTCTTCATAGAACTGTTAACTTTTGTTTATGTATCACATAAATTTGACATATGTTACTTCACTAGGATTGTCGATTGGACATCACTTAATATGTAATAAACCTGTTAACCAAATTTCTATTTTAACTTCATTAATCTCATCACCCCCGTCACTTTTTTTCTTATCCACCCCTAATCACCACCACTAACATCATCCTCACCCATTTTCCTTATTCAATTTTCTTATTTATATCAGTCATGAAGATGGCATGGGGAGCTAATTTAACAACAAGGTTAAGAATTAAATTAGCTATTATTCAAATAAATTAAGGTCTTTGAATTCCCAGTTCTTAGATACAATGATTATTGTTAGACAAGCGAGTACAACATTAGTTATTACTCTTATGATTCTCAAGCTAGTTGCTTGCAAAGAGAACGAGGAGCTGAAGAGCTAGACGCTAAGAGGGTTGAGCAAAAGAGATAAGCTCCAACTAAAAGGAACAAAGAGAGAGAAAGAGGGAAATGGGGGAGAGGGAGAGAAAGAAAGAAAAAAAGAAATGATAAAAAAAAAAGATAGATAGAGATGAGTAATCGTGAGTAACACAATAAGGACTTACCTAACATGTGTAGTGGCCAATGTCTAACAAATGCGATGACAATGATATAGGCATTCTGAAATGATGAAGAGGGGGTGTAACAGACTAAATGAGGGAGAAAAAAAGGAAAGAAAGTGAAGGGAGAGAGGAACTTCGTTTCAAAATATGATGACACTTCAAATGGCGGTGAGGATGGCAAGAGAGGTAGAGATACAAAGAGGATAAATAGAGAAAAAGTTTGAGGGAGAGAGTAAGGTCTTAAAGCAAGAAGAAATAAGAAGAGAGGTGATTTACAACTTATTTGTTTCAGTTAGGAGTGGACAAGCCCCATTCTACCCGTATGATTTTAATGTCTGAAAATGCAAATTTTGGTTCGGTTAACTTTATTGTTAGGGGGAAGAAAGGCTAAAATGGCAATATAACATGGTTAGTTGAATCCTTTGGAAACCGTTGCTAACTAAAGCTTCAAAAGAATTATGAAACCTAAACAAATATGGTTCATTATCTAAATCAAATATAACACACCTAGCTCAAGAGTCCAAAATTAATACAAAGACTTTACAAACCAAAGTTGGCCCAAACCTAACCCAACATAAATTAGAATGTCTTTAGGGTTTCTTTATGTTTCTCAAATATTATGGTCTTAACATTCACACCCTATTAGTGTTTCACTATTGTGGTGTTAGGACACATCCATTCTGATAGACAATAGTAATCAATAAGTGAATGGTCGTTACCTGGGATGGAGAAAAGTGTAACAAAATAACTAATTGTGTCATTGATGTTGAGATCTTATGAGTGAACATTGTTCTCTTCTTTAAGTGTAGCTTTCCTGCGTTGGGGATATACACCCTAGATCATAACTTAGGCTTTAGAATTGTCATCAATAAACAACTTTTAGCATTTTAGATTTGTACTATAGAGAATTGTCATCATGAAGCAACATTTGACATCTTGAATTTACATCCTGGATCATAACTTATTCTCTAGAACTATCACTAATTAAGCATCTCAGATTTGTACCCTAGATCAACATTTAGCACCTTGAATTAGCATTGGGGAGCATCATTTTGGAATCCCATATTTGCACCCCACATTAACACTTAACACCTCCGAGTGGCATCAAGCAACATTGTTTTGGCATCCCGAATCATAACTTAGTCTCCAAAATTGCCATCAAGGAGAAACTTTTAGCATCCTTAATTTGCACCCTTGGTCAACACTTAGCATCTGGGATTGGCATTAAGGAGCATTATTTTGAAATCCTATATTTACATCTCAGATCATGTCTTGGTCTCCAGAATTGTCATCAAGAATAAACTTTTAACATCATAGATCTGTACCTCTTATTAAGACTTAACACCTCGGATTGGCATCGAGGAGCATCATTTGACATCCTAGATTGACATTGGATCATAACCTAATCTTCAGAATTGTCATCAGGTAGAATCATTTAGGTTGCGTTTAGTTACAGAAAATTATTCTAGTTTTCTAAGAAAAGTTTTCCGCTTGTTTTCCAAAATTTTCATTTTCTAGAATAGCTAGAAAAATTTTGAAAATTCATTTCGATAATGTGACAGTTTTTAATTTGGAAAACTAAAAAATTAAAAAAGTTGTTCAAGTGTGCTCAGTTTTCTAAATTTTTTTCAAACATTCTTTAATTCAAATTAATTGAGATATGTCTTATATATATTATTTATAACAATATTGTATAGTATATGCATCACAAAAAATTATGACAAAAATTTAAAGTAATATTAAAATGAGAGCAAATGAGTTTGTGTTTAAATATATTTCAAAATAGTAGCAGTAGAAATTTTCAAATTAGTAGCAGTTTGTTTCATATTCTTATTTGGTTACAACAGTCTCTATCTTGTAATTCAGTTACTTTATCTTGTAATTCAATTACCTTATCTTATAATTCAGTTACCATTTTTCTATTTTTTCACTTTTCTTAGAAAACCTTTTTAAAGAGTTGTTTGATTTTCTTAAAAAATAAAAAATCAGTTTTCTATTTTTCTATAAAAAAATTAAATAATTTATAAATAAAAAAAATTTCTATTTTTTAAATTTTCTAAGAATAATTTTCTATTTTTCTAAGAAAACTTATGAACTAAACGCAACATTAGCATCCTAGAATGGCACCTCGGATTGGCATCTAATAACATATTTTAGCATCCCAGGTTGACATCCTAAGTCAACACTTAGCACATTGTATTGGCATCCAGGACCAAAACTAAGTACCCTGGATTGGCATTCAGATCAACCATGAGTATCTCGGAATGGAATCTTAGATCAATTATTGAGTATACTAGAATATCATACAAGTTATAATAAGGCTTGTGTAGGCCTTAAGTATTATTTTTGTACATATTATTATTTGACATGAGTTCACTATATTTCATGTAAATTTTAAAGCATGCGAGTTTTCATTAATCGATATCAAGAATATATTTGTGAACTCATTTTTTTAAAAGCGCAAAGAGCGGTAAAAAGCCTTAAGAATGGCTAAACAAACCCTAATAATGGCAAAAAAAATCCAAGAACGATAAAAAAACCCTAAGAGCAGCAACCCCCCTAAAAGTAGTTAAATGCCCCAAGAATGACTACAAATCAAATGAGACAGTTAGAACCTTAAAGAGAGGTGGTAATTAACTATATTGCTAAAATCATCTGATATGAGTATGACTTGTAAAAACTTACCATTTGTATTTGGATAAAGAGCGACAACAATCAAATGAGGTAGTTAAGTTTGACCCAAAGAGGCAATAATTAACTATAAGATCTAAATTGACCGATATGAGGACGATTAATAAATATTTTACAAATTTATTAGTCCGACATAAGATTAATAACCATAACCACTAGGCCAACTGATTCCTTGATACAAATAGGGAAGACTATTAAATATAATACTTTCTATTCTTACATATATATATATACATAAAATAAAATAAAAACTTATATAATATATATAACATATTAAATATATATTAAAATATTATAATATATAATTTATAAATTAAATTTATATTTATAATATTTTAATATATATACATATTAATATAAAAATTTATATACATTATTGTTAGTATATAAACTAACGTTAATATATTAAAACATTTTAATATAAAATATATATTTATGTTTAATATTTAATATTTTAATATATAAATTATATATTTTTAATATATATTATTAAATATGTATATTAAAATCCTTTATATATTTTATTAATATATAATATATATTAATGTTAATAGAATATATATTGATATATATTCTATATATATATGTTCTATTAATATATTCTATATATATATATCTTCTATTAATATGTAATATATATTAAAATATTTAAATATATTAATGTTAGTTTATATACTAACAATAATATATAAATTTTTATATTAATATGTATATATATATTAAAATATTATAAATATATATTTAATTTATAAATTATATATTATAATATTTTAATATATATTTAATATTATATATATATATTATATAAGCTTTTATTTTATTTTATTTTATGTATATATATATATATGTGTGTGTGAGAATAGAAAGTATTATATTTAATAGTCTTCCTTATTTATATTGAGGAATCAGTTGTCCCAGTGGTTATGGTATCACACCCTGATTTATAGGTGATAGGTTCAACTCCTGGTGGGGTTGATTTTATCAATTATTTTTCCCTAACTGGTAATATTTTAAAATGTACACATCTTATTTCAATTAATTATATTTTAAAGTAATATTTTAATAAAATAACATTATACATGAAACCTGAAATTATATCAATTATCTAGAAAAAATAAAAGTTGAAATGAATTTATCACATGAAGCAAAATAATTACATACATTACAAAAAAAATTGTCATTTATGACTGAGAAAGAAATAAAAAAACAAAGCTTGTTTCTATTTAAATGGATGAAAATAAAATAAATAGAAAAACTAATATAGAAGAAATAAATTATATTATATATATATATATTAAATTTTACCACAATAAACTTTAATGTATAAAAAACTACTTTAATTGTTTTTAATTTGTAATAATGTTTATTAAATCCTTAAACTTTAAAATAGAAAAACAAAAAAATTCCACCTAATTTCTTTCGATCTAGAGATGAAATTAATTTCTAATTCTGTTTACGATTTCCTCCATCATAAGAAGAGGTAAGGTTTTAACATAAAGTGAGTGTTTGATTTGCAGTTGGAGAAAAAGAGTTAAGTTGAAGTGAAAAATTTAAAGGTTGATATTAATTCTTCACGACGATTTAAACAATCAAAACTCCGTTGAGCCGTAGGATAAAAAATCTCTCATAACTCAATAGAGGTTTTTTCCGTTTGCTTCTGTCACCAAACAACCTCGAATCCCTTTGCAAAAAGTGAAAACAAATCTCTTTCAACCTAACTTGTTTTAGAATTTGTGCTAGTTACGTTGTGTCACTTGTGTGTGTATTGGATAATTAGAGAAAATAATTTTTTTATTATTTTCATTTAACGACGTTAAGATTTGTATGATTTTCCTATTTTAGAATGAAAAATCATCTTCTTTGACTATTGTTTTTGTTAAAACAAATCAAACACGTCAAACATTTTCCAGTATCAAACTTCTCTCATGCGTTCATAACTTATACCATCAATATTTACAGTAAATAAACGTCAAAAAATGATTACCATGATTGTTTTTTTTTCCTACAAGTATACCTCTTTGAAACATTTTTGTCCTAACGCATGTTAAAGTACATATTATCTACCTCGTAATAATATTTTGTATGATTTAAATGAAGAAAAATTCTTATTATGAACATACAATTCATAACACAATTTTAACACATATCATGACAACAAAGTTTTGATTGAAGGCGTACCTGAAGACAAGCGATCCATGAGTCACAATAGTGAGCGTGTACTACTCTTAATCTGAGTGCCTTATGTCCAGTGTATTACTGACTCTCTGTGTGATAATCACCTAATGGGATAGTGATTATATAGGCAACCTCAGATGAGAGCAGGAACCTCTCACTAGGCACATAAAATGGGCCAACCCATCACGGTCCATTCAAACAAAAGCCCAATAGCTAAATCTATCTATATCTATAATATTTACATATTATATAATTAATCAAACAATATAGATATAATAATTTAATGATGTTAATCCATCAAATTAATATAATAATATATTAATAAGAAAATCTAACATTTCTCCCACTTGGATAGCATTTTAAATTATTAAGTACAAAATCTATATTATTATTACAAGTTATTAATTATACCAAGAAATATAATAATTTCACAATAGCATACAATCATATCCGATAGGGATATGCATTATACACCATAATTGTTTATATTTCAGTCACGGTATAGATAAGGAAATATGAATTTCATTTCCACATGTTCCAAGCATCCAAAATGCAACAAAAATGTCAATAAAATGACATCAATAATAACATGTCCAAAATAGAAAATTAGTTTCAATAAACAGATTACAAAATAAAACTCCCACTAATCCAAGACATCAAAAGACTTGACTAAACCCATATGGGTTACATGATTCTGAAAAACTCCAACGGTCAAGCCTTTGGTTAGTGGATCTGCCAACATGCTCTGAGTAGCAATGTGCTCAATTCGAGTCTGAAACTCAAGTACTTTCTCTCTAACAAACAAGTACTTCACATCGAAGTGCTTTGAACGAGTAGAGCTCTTATTATTTTGAGAGATAAGTACGGCAGCAGTATTATCACAATAAATTACAAGTAGCCTAGAAATACTTTCAACAATGCGGAAGCCAGAAATCAAATTCTTTAGCCACATAGCTTGGCGAGTAGCCTCATAACAAGCAACATACTCTGCCTCTATAGTAGAAGTAGCTGTGATTGTCTGTTTGACACTTTTCCAGGATACAGCTCCTCCTGCCATCATAAAGATGAAGCCTGAAGTAGACTTACGGTCATCAGGGCAACCTGCAAAATCAGAATCTGAATAACCTATGACTTCAAGTTGATCAGACTTTGCATAGGTCAACATATAATCCTTGGTTCCCTGTAAATATCTCAAGACCTTCTTCACAGCTTTCCAATGACCCAAACCTGGGTTGCTCAAGTATCTGCCCAAAGCATTAACTGCGCAAGCAATATCGGGACGAGTGCAGACTTGAGCATACATCAAGCTCCTAACAGCAGAAGCATATGGAACTTTCTCCATTTCAAACAACTCTTTGTCGTTCTGAGGACACTGAGAATTAGAGAGTTTCTCACCCCTTTGAACAGGCGCGGCACACGGGGAGCAAGAGTACATATTAAACCTTTTGAGGATTCTATCAATGTACCCTTTCTGAGACAATCCAAGAGTACCACGAGACCTATCACGACATATCTGGATGCCCAAGACAACAGAAGCATCACCAAGGTCTTTCATATCAAAATGGCTACTCAACATTTTCTTTGTCTCATTCAAAACATCAATGCAACTTCTAGCAAGAAGAATATCATCAACATATACAACAAGGATGATAAAATTGCTCCCACTCATCTTCAGGTAAATGCACTGATCTGAGGCATTTTCCTTGAAGCCAAAAGAAGTAACCACTTGGTCAAATTTTAAGTACCATTGTCTAGAAGCCTGTTTCAAACCATAAAGGGATTTCTTCAACCTGCAAACTAAATTTTCTTTGCCCTTTTCAGCAAAGCCATCAGGTTGAACCATGTAGACATCTTCAACAAGATCACCATTTAGAAAAGCTGTTTTGACATCCATCTGGTGCAACTCCAGATCAAAATGAGCCACCATAGCCATAACAACTCGAAAAGAATCCTTTGTCGAGACCGGTGAAAAAGTTTCTTTAAAATCAATGCCTTCTCTCTGACTGTACCCTTTCGCCACCAATCTAGCTTTGTATCTTTCAACTTCGCCAGATGGTGTATGTTTAGTTTTGAAAACCCATTTGCAGCCAACCGGTTTGCAACCAGGCGGTAAAGAAACAAGCTCCCAAACATTATTGTTAGTCATAGAAGCTAACTCATCATGCATGGCATTCACCCATTCAGAAGCATGAGAGCTGGAGATAGCTTGCTCAAGACTAATAGGGTCATCATCACCACAAACATCAAACTCATATTCCTGAAGATACATAATATAATCATCTGGTATGGACGACTAACGCGTTCTTTGAGATCTTCTCACCACAGCCTCAACAGGAACAGGTGCAGGTACAATTTCATTATTTAAAGGGGTATGGTCAATGGCAACGTTAGGATCTTGATAAGTTGCCACAAGTGCTATGACAATCTCATCAGTGATAGGAACATGTTCATTATTAGGTATGAAAGGAGTTTGATCGATTTCCGAAATAGGAAATTGAGGTGCGGGGACTTCAACTCTATCTTCTTCAAAGACAACTGGTCGTGAGGCAATGCTCCCACTACCTAAATCATCCTCAAAGAATACTGCACGATCAGACTCTATTACTCGTGTAGAGTGAGAAGGACAATAAAATTTGCTACCTCTTGAACCCATACAATAACCAATGAAGAAGCCACTAACAGTCTTCAGATCAAGCTTCTTCATCGCAGGGTTATAGGGTCTAACTTCTACCTTACATCCCCAAACACACAAGTGTTTCAAACTTGGTTTCTTTCCAGTCATCAATTCATAAGGAGTTTTTGGTACAGACTTGCTAGGCACTTGATTAAGAACGTACACAGCGGTTCTCAAGGCATCTCCCCAAAGAAAGTTGGGTAAGCAAGATGGACCCATCATAGATCTCACCATCTCCATAAGCGTGCAATTTCTCCTTTCTGCCACTCCATTTTGTTCAGGTGTACCTGGCATCGTGTATTGAGCTTTGATACCGCATTCTTGGAGGTATCTAGCAAAAGGTCCTGGATTCCTTCCGGTTTCATCATATCTGCCATAATATTCTCCTCCTCTATCAGACCGCACACATTTTATCTTCTTGCCAGTTTTTAATTCAGCAGCAGCCTTGAACGATTTAAAAGCATCCAAGGAACATGATTTCTCTTGAAGAAGATCTATCCAGCCAAAACGAGAGTAATCATCTATGAATGTAATAAAATACCTATATCCACTTATAGCAGTGGGTGTAATAGGCCCACATATGTCAGTGTGAATCAACTCTAACACGGCATCACGATGACTCCCAGACTTGTTCCTGGGTTTAGCAGTAAGCTTACCTTTAATGCAAGCCACACAAGCATCAAAATCAGAGAAGTCCAAATCAGGTAAAATCTCATGCTTAATGAGTTTCTCAATACGAGGCCTTGAAATATGCCCCAAGCGTCTATGCCATAACATGGAAGAATTCTCATCGACCCTGCTACGCTTATGCCCAACAACAGAATTAACGCTCATATCGGAAAAAGTCAACATATAAAGATTATCACAAAGAACCCCATGACCAACAACAGAAGATGCAAAAAAGATGTCCAGTTTTCCATTGCCAAACAGAAAAGAATAACCACACTTGTCCAAAGCAGAAATAGAAATCAGGTTTCTAAGAATAGAAGGAACATAAACAGCGTCTTTTAGAAGCAAAACATGACCAGAGGGCAAACACAAAGAAACAACCCCTATATCTTCAACAGGAACTCTAGCCCCATCTCCTACTACGATCTTTGATTCAAAATCACTTGGTTTCCTCAGGCTTGTGAACCCCTGTAAGGAATTCACCACATGAATAGTTGTGCCCGAATCAAACCACCAAGTATTAGGAGGAACATCAACAACATTGGATTCAAAACAAGCTAGAGCATTTGGCTCTTCTTCCCGCAAAGCTAAGTCAATATTGGTCATAGCCAAATACAAATCTAAAGACTCCTTCCAGTCCTCATAATTCGTCCCGTTCAACGTTTTAACCGAAGTGGGCATTGATACTGATATACGAGAAATTAATCAATATGCATAATTAAATCATGCAAAATATAGTGTGCCCATCATAAAATTTCTTATTAATTATAATCCCGCCTAAGGGTCTCAGGTTGTAATAAATAAAAATATTCACGAAAGAATACAATGCATAACAAATTCATGTCGCCAAATCCTAACACCGATAGGGCATTAGTACAAAATTGACATAAAAAACACAAGTGCATAGTATTCAACAAATCACATTAACAACAATATATCGATGAGATATAATTATTATTAATGTAATATTATATATAGATGCTTATTTTATTTTATTTTATTTTATTTTCACAAATCTTGTATAAATGATCTCACGATAGGTGGGATGACATTTGTACAGAATAATTCAAAATTTTGTATACAATATTACTGATTTTATATTTTATAATTATTATATACAAACGAGAAGAGCATATTGATAACAAGAGACTAATGCATAATATTATATATATATATATATAATGATGGCATAATTCATTTTGCAAAACCATGAATATAATATGATGAAATTGAATATAACAGCACGTAGAAATATATATATATATATATATATATATATATATATATGATAATGGCGGAAATATATATACAATAATGGTACACGGAATTTTACGAGAGATATATAATATCTTATAAAATTCAACATTGTAACCGTGTTATATATCTATATATATATTATGGCAAACAATCAATATAGATTGAAATTTGAAATTATAACAGTATATATCTATTATGACAAACAATCAATATAGATTGAAATTTGAAATTATAACAGTATATATCTATTATGACAAACAATCAATATAAATTGAAATTTGAAATTATAACAGTATATATCTATTATGGCAAACAATTAATGTAGATTGATAATTGAAATTATAATAGTATATATCTATTATGGCAAACAATCAATATAGATTGATAATTGAAATTATAATAGTATATATTTATTATGACAAACAATCAATATAGATTGATAATTGAAATTATAATAGTATATATCTATTATGGCAAATTATAGTATTTTATAACGATACATGATATATAATTTTAACGTAATCAGTCACAATTTAATATATATATATATATAATGTTAAAAAAAATAGAATGGCAACTGCATAAAAAAAATGAAAATTTTGAATGAGCACATACAACAATTGTAAGTTAAGATGACCAGAAAATTATGCACTGTACGTATAGCAATTGGAAAGAATTGACTAATCAGAATCCAAAAAATATAGTGTATCTTTCATGAATTCATGCCAAGATCAAGGAAACAACAAATTGGCACAGTAACGCATGGATTTGATGAAATAATTTGAACAATTGATCAACAAGCTTTCGAATTAACACGTACAATAATGAGATGAAATTGGACAATTGACCAATTGGAATTTTAGGACAGTAACTGCGTTTGAACAAATTTGCTAATACGAACAAAATTGATAACAAATTCGAATTGATGTGCACAACAAATTGATCAATTTTCTAGAAATTGCCAAGAACAGTAATTGAAAAAGAATTTGAGGCAGGGTCTAAGGCAATTTTGATTCACCAATTTTAAAAAAATTTTAGCGTGCCAATACTTGGATAAAATAAAAAGACTGAATTGACGAATCAATTGCCCAGCGTAAAAAAAAACACAAATCCATGAACAAGGATTCATTCAAAAAAAAAAAAAACAGGAACTGAAACGCAACATGGAAAAATATGGGAAACAAAAAAAAATTTTACAATTAATTTTTAACATTCATGATACGTGTTAAACGAGGCTCTGATACCAATTGAAGAAAAATTCTTATTATGAACATACAATTCATAACACAATTTTAACACATATCATGACAACAAAGTTTTGATTGAAGGTGTACCTGAAGACAAGCGATCCATGAGTCATAATAGTGAGCGTGTACTACTCTTAATCTGAGTACCTTATGTCCAGTATATTACTAACTCTCTGTGTGATAATCACCTAATGGGATAGTGATTATATAGGCAACCTCAGATGAGAGCAGGAACCTTTCACTGGGCACATAGAATGGGCCAACCCATCACGGTCCATTCAAACAAAAGCCCAATAGCTAAATCTATCTATATCTATAATATTTACATATTATATAATTAATCAAACAATATAGATATAATAATTTAATGATGCTAATCCATCAAATTAATATAATAATATATTAATAAGAAAATCTAACATTAAATACTTGTTAAACCACTTTAACTATTATCAATTAGTCTTAGGATAGAACCTTTAACAATGTATACCTGAATATAACAAATGAGATTCTAAAAAAATTTTACGCACACAAAATTTTAAATTTCAAAGCTTACTTAGTGTTCGTTTGGTTTGCAGTTAAGGAAACGTAGCTATGAAAATAGAAAAATTTAAAGGTTAATATTGATCTTTTACGTTTTTACAAAACAATCAAAACTCATTTAACCGTATAACTTTTTTTTATTGATGAAATCGAGGTTTGATAACCCAATAAAAAATCAAACATATATAACAAACTCAATGAAGAAACAAACATAATGCATTCATTACCTGTATGAATACCAGGTAGTTGATTGACCACAACCACTTTTGATTTGGAATACATGACCTGTCCGAATATTGTCACACTTGTGCGGAGGCAAATTTTCTTTAGACACTTTTTTTTTTCTTGTGTCATCCTATTGTTTTGGAAAGCAAGTCTATTGTCTATTGTTAGTTGGGATCACTGTTTCTCACTTCCCCTGTCTTTAGGGTTTAGACTTCAGAATCTTGGTTTAGGTATCAAAATAATTTATATTTTTTATTCATTTCTAATATTCTTTTTATAGCTTATCAAAATATTTAAAGTATATTTTGATATTGGTGAATGTTCAAGATTTAATTCACTTAAACTTTTTTATTAAAAAAAACTTATTGAAATATATTATTTTCAACTTAATCCAATAAATTTTATGACAATATTCATAACATAAACTTTTATATAAAAATAATTTATTTCATAAATATTTAATTAAGTCATGCATACAAACTTACCCTTAATCTAATAAGCTAATCCATTCTTCTCGTTTAATTAAGTTTTTAATTTATTTCAATAAATTTTATGATCAACTTTATTTTATCAAAACATACCCTTAATCTAATAAGCTCATTTAATCCTTTCTTAATTTTTTTTTGTTAACTACATATGTTTGGGAATATCCATATTGTATGGATAACTCTTTTAGCATTACTTTTTTTTCAATTCACAAAACTCAAACATTAACATAAAATTTTATTTAAGGAGAATAACAGATATAAGATGTGATCTTTCTCATTTACCTGGACAACATGAATTGCATTACTTTTTACTTGACCAATTTTAAGCTTAATTTATCAAACAAATAAAGTGAACAAATACTACAGTGGAACAACCAATAGGATATTAAATCGATGATAAGTATTACTTTTTTCCAGCATGTTATTAGTGGTACCTACGTGGTGGTAGGATTAGGACCATCCCCTTCAAACCTTTATTTGAAATCAAAATAAAAAAGAATTAATTATTTCTCATTAATTAAAAAAAACAACCAAAGAAATTGATAAATTTTTCCCTAGTTGAGTTTTCTGATTTTCAAAATGAGAAATTTGTAAAAATATTATTCTTTAAGAAAATTATCTATTTATAGTCATCTTAATTTCTTCATTTACTCGCTCTTAATATCAAAAATTTCCTTTTGATCATTCTTAATGTATATCACGATTTTTTAAAAGAAAATCTTGTGTAATATCGCAAAATTTTCTCTAATTAACCTCATTGAAATTAAATGAAAAGCTAATAATATTTAAAAATTTATCTCCGTTGTGATGATTACACTAATTAGACTTTTTTGACACTTTATTTTTTGAAAAATTACACATTCCTCGTAAATATAAGTGTTTGTGAATTGAATTCATTCTCAAGTAAAAAAAAATTATTTAATCTAATTATAATATTATATGATTTACAACAAACTGATTTGAATCTTTTTTAAAAATTCAATCAAATACTATTAAGAACGATTTGAGTTAAATTGAATTATATTATTTGATTCATGAATAGTCATATAAACATGAGAATGACATAATCCCTTTTCATCTAATCTGAGACCAAATTTAGACAATTAGTTTGAAAACAAAATCAGTTCATATGTTAATAACCCTACTTAAAAATACGTGAATCATGTGTACATTTTCTATAAAGAAAAGAGTACAAAAGAAGTAAATATAATAACTTCGTATAAAAAGTGTGCAAAGAAAGTAAATATATTAGTTTGTAATATATTTTATTAATTTAAAAGTTTATTAGATAAAATAATTTTAATAATTTGTAGTTTTTTTTGGAAAAGCATTATTACTTGAAATAGATTTTGAGTTTATATAAACTTCAAACTTATTTTATTTGTTTTTACACTTTTATCCTTATTAATATATTTTCTAAATCACTTATATATATTCTAAAAATATATTTTTTATGTTATTTTATATTTAACAACTAATTTCACCAAATATATTTTAATTTAATTAACTAGTTTATCAACTTCTATCTTCAATTTTAAACTTTCAATCAACTTATTAATTTTAAACTTAGTTTTTTGTTTTTCATTTGGCTTATTAGTTAACCCTAAATATAATTAACACTATAATTTTAGAAAGGGTGTAATTAAGAAATGGATTTGACCATTTGTTGGCAAAAACGCATTGTAGAGGAGAGTCATTTATGAAGAAGAAGAAACTTTTAAAAAGGGAAACTATAGAAAGAAAAATAGATAATTTTTGAGAAAATAAAAGTTTAATTAGGCGAATTTGATTTACACATGAGGGGAGAGGAGAAGGAATAAAAAGTTTTCTATTTTATTGTAAAAAACATCTTAGGATTCTTCTCATAGTCAGAGGCAGTGAAGCATTCAGTTAAGTTAATGGCCCATCTTCCATTGTCCTCTTCTGCTTGTGGACACTTCCCCACCCTCTCTCCCTACCATCTTTTCTTTTATCTTTATTTAATATATAATCAAATTCATTGTTAATTTTCTGCTTTTATCTTTAAGAAAATTAAGCTAAACACACTAATTCATTCTTTGTATTCCTAATTTGGTTTTTTGATTAGGTTTTATTTATCAACTTAATTTTTTTATTAAAATTTTTTACAATATTATTTCTTTTGTCAAATATATCCTAATACCGTTTTGTTAGAAAATATTTTGTTTGCAGTTGAAGAAATAAAAAAATTTAAAGGTTGATATTTATTCTTCACGCCATTTGAAACAATCAAAATAACCATAAAATATATTTTTTCCTTTACTTTAACCTCCGTTTCGCTCAAAATCCTGTTGCACCTCTTAATAGTTGAACTAAAGTGACTCTTTTAATACTTTTAAATCTTCTTTTTTACTAAAAGTTCATGTTCATTCTACTATAATTTCAACCTTAAATACAACAAGTTAAAGAAGTATACTTTACCGTTAAAATTGTGATTGCGATGAAAATAAAAGAAAACACTAAACATCTCCACGAAAGAAAATTAATATTTAACTGATGAAAGGGAAAAAGAGGAGTAAAAAGATAATAAGATTATAAAAATTAAAATGTAGATGATTAAATTGAGAAAAAAGATTATATAAAAACTAAATAAAAAATTTAAATAAATATACAACTTTTTGAATATAGATGAGTTTAACCTTATCGTATAAGACATCACTAAAAATAAATGTAAAATTAAAAATGAAAAAGGTAGGTAAATATAGGATCTGAATTTGGTATCAATTGGGAGGATATACCCAAACAAAAGTAGTAGAAAGCATTCATGCTGCCTGTGAATTATGACATGAAGCTCTTCGTAGAAGGGAGTCAAAAGTTGTTGACAGACTTTCCTGGTCCTAAAGAAATTAATGAACCAAAAAATAAATTAAGTGAAAAAGAGTATTCTCCAAAACCTGTATATTTTGAGGCCTGCTACCAGGGTAATTTCATTTAATTTACTTCAAATTAATCATTTAAATGAGTGAAGTTTAAGTTTTTTTATAGAATATATTTAATTTATCGGGTCAAGTTTTAAGTATTTTAAAAAATATTTTAATCTTAACATGTCGGACTATTTAAATTAATATAAATAATAATATATGATTATAATTATTTTTAACACTTACACAATATATTATATTGATGTTATATATTTGTTATTTTGTTTATATACTTAAATTTATTTCATTATTATATAAAATTGTATCTTTTAATATATCAAATGTGTTTGTAGACTTATTCAACATATATAACTACAAACAGATTTTTAAATCAAACTAAATTTTAAAGGCATGATCAAACTTATATCTTTAAATAAACTATATTTATAGGCCTCTCATATTAAAAAATAAGACAAACTATACTATATAAAATTTAATTCAACCTCAAATATTTTCATCCTCCACACCATTGCCAATCAAATAAAAAATAAGTGACGTGAACCATATATCCTGAAGAGTATGAGAGGGGAAAAGACAAAACGCTAAGATTATAATTGATACTATAAAATTTTAAAAAAATGAAATGAGATGATAGAGAGTGAATAGAGACAATGTATTCCACCACCCTTAAGAGCCAAGGAAAAGTATGGAGCATAATATATAAGAGTGACTCTAAATATAAATTATGAGTGGTTTAAAACTTTTTAATTAATCTCTATTTTTAAATAGTGAAATTATAGTAATATAATAGTATTATAGTCATTTACACATTACTTAAAATTAATTAGGATTAATGATGAATAATCCTAGACTAGGTAAATATATTTTCCTAAATAATAGTACTATCTATAAAGGGTTATAAGTAGAACTAAAAATAAACTAGACCAACTCAGACTTCATAAGATTTAAAGCTAAATCAATCTCATAATACTAATTAAAAGTTTATCCAAAAGTTTGTTTCTAACAATATTTATTATATATATATATATATATATTTTGATAGATATAGTCTCAAATGTATAATGTGACAAATTTAAGCATTCATATATTAATAGATATATAACATTAAAATACTATATAAATTTTTATATAAAGATTATTATAATAATACATTATTATTATATTTATTTAAATATAGAATCTTGATAAGATTAAATATTAAAAGACTTTTTAAACAATCTAAATTATGATATGTTTTAAGTGTAATTCATCTAACCTTAATAGGATATAGGCTATAACATAAAGTCTTGTAAAATGGGGTAGGTAGGTGCAAATGCATTAATATAGGAAGTCAAAAAAAATGATGAAACCGTTACTATCTTACGAGGAATTAGCAACCATGTTAATCACATTAACCGCTACAGATAAAATTGAAAAAAATATATATAAAAATTCAACAATCACAATTACATTATTCAACTCAAGAACAAGAATTTCGTAACATTATTCAAAAAATGACTATTATAAAATTTGAATATCATAACATGGAAAGTTGGACCTTAACAGTTGAGGTGGAATTTCCAAATGGCATATGATGTTTAATATTTCTAAATAACTAATACAAAATATTGATAAGATAAAAATATAAACAAAATACAAAAGTAATTAAATTATATGACATCATGTTACTCTAAAAATAAATATAACGTTATAAAAGAGTTTACTAATCCATATAAAGCAGAAAAGGATTATTTACTTAAATTAATGCTATAAAAAGTCATCTTTAAGGAATATTTTGTTGTTTTTTCTTTGAAGAAACCGTATATATGTAGAAACATAAATAAATGTCGAACTTTATTGTTGTTTTCATTAATCATCAACACAATTTTAAAATTTTAATGATAAAATTATTTATTCTTGAATGCAAATCACACCATTCTTACTTTTGTAAGTACACTAGTATTTTTTCCTTTCAAATTATATAATATTATTGATAATTTATTATCTTCTTTTAAAAGTAATTTTGTCAAGATCTTAATCATATTTAAATTTTACCGATCTTATCGAAAAATGTGTTCAGTGGGAGATTGAATCTAACGCTCTTTCTAGTACATTATCAACTGAGTCACAACCAATTGTAATTGTTTAGTGTAAAATGACATAAATGATATATTATATTTTAAAATAAATAAAAATAATTTATTTAATATCAATATAAATAAAATTATAAAAATAAAATAAACTCAAAATTTATAAGTTGAAATATTACTTTTAAAAAATACTATAAACTATTAAAATAAATTATTTTATTTTATCTAATAAATTTTTAAGCTAATAAAAAGAATTAGAAACTAATTTAAGCAGTTAGTAATAACATTATAAGCGTAGGAGCTAGGTATGCATTGTAAGTGAGTGTAGAGTGTTACGGTCCAGCTAAGGGTGCGTTGGCAAAGAAACATCATTATCGTTGCCCATTGATTCATTCAGATCTCTCTCTTCTTTCTCATAAACCTAATAAGCACTTACAATTTGTATTTGCATATACACGTTAGATTCATTAGATTACAATCTTTGATTCTCTGCATGCCCAACACGCGTCTTCACCTCTTGCTCCAGTTTGCGATATAGTCCGAGAACAGAGTTATAAAAATAAAAAAATTAAAAAATAATACTGATCATTTATATTATTTAAAATAATTAATATTTTATTTAACTGTAAAATATTTTTTAAATTATTTAAACTGAGGTTTGATCAACTCTAACTTTTAACAAAACAAGTGTTTCACCTCCTCGGACACTGTAAAAATAATTTCACTGCCCCTAACAAAATCTAGTATCTTTCTTATTACTTTTAACAAACCTACACTTTAGTATCACACTGTTCACACTTGTTTCCTTACATAAAGATTCACTTCCATTTCAGTCCACTGTCTTCCCCTTTTCCTGTTTTTCTATATGTTTTTTACTTTTTTGTTTTTTACAAGGCAGCCCGCGGACAAGGATAAATAATATATTAATCTTTCCGTTGTTCATACATGGGAAAATATATTAAAAATAGGAGATAGTTTTATCTTATTGCCATGGGGAAATTAATGATTATGATAAATTTCAGTTTTTATATAAAATTACCATTATAATCTTTGATTCGTATTTTTTTTAATATCATACTCAACGTCATCGATATAATTATTTTTCAACTGTATAAATTAAATTTATATATATTTATATATAATGTGATGATTTAAAACCCACAACACTTTAAAGATAATTCTTAAATAGTTTTATAAACGTTACTCGAGTCTTATCTGTGTAATGAACTTATAGATTTAACTCATTTAAATTTTTACAAATAAAAAAATGTTTATCTAATATGTTCATCTTTACAAAAGATAAAAGTAAAAAAATGTTTTAATTTAAAATAATTACTAATACACACCCACTTTAATTTTTAAGTAATTTATACATCATTTTTATTAAAAAATTTACTTTTAATTTTTTATCTTGTATAAAGTTACACATACACAAATTAGACAAATACGTATAAAAATAATTTAACTATTTTTTTATAATTTTCTTTCTTATCATTTTTTCTCACATTGTTCTATCATCCAACAAACCATAAAGTAAATAAAACTTACCATGATAAATGATGGATATGTTACACAAAATAAAATAATTGAAAAGGGAAATATTAGGAATAATAAGGAGAGAGAAAATAAATAAAACTAAAAGAGAAAAGGGGAATTAATAAATAAAATAATTATTTGTTGCCTTCCTTTTCTGTAAAATTCAGAGAGAAGTGTCCACCCTTTTTTTTCATTTTTCTCCTTATTACAGACCCCCCTTTATTGATGGTGCTCTGTATCCCCTTTTTCTTCTGCAAGAACTACACCAACTAAACCTTCTTTTTCAACTTTTTTTTGGAGGCTGGAGTTTTTTTTTCCTTTCCAATCCTTAAGGAACTCAAAGAAAAGGTGAGCCATGTCAGGCTTGTATAATCCGAACTTCTCTCCTGCTAGAGCTGCTTCTCCTCAGATTAGGAGCACTCAAGACGTGGATAGGTGGGTTGGTACTCCTTTCCTTTTTCTCCGTGTTGTTCTGAGATCAGAATTGAAGGTAGAAAAACTAAAGGAAAAAAAATACAATCTTGGACTGTTTTTGAAAGACCCTTTGGATTTACCTTTGTCTGTTTGATTTGGTTTGGACAAATTTATGTGCTTTTGATTCAGAAAAGAAAAGGGTGGTTGTTGTTTTTGCAGTCAGTACCTATCAGAGTTGCTGGCAGAGCATCAGAAGCTTGGACCCTTTATGCAAGTCCTTCCCATATGCAGCCGCCTCTTAAATCAAGGTCTCTTCCTGTTTTGTGGATCTATCTCCTTTTCTTGTTTTCACGAGCTTCTTGTCTGTAGCAGCAACATGCTTGATGTGTATGTGTATGTCTGTGAGAGAGAGAGATTGAACGAGATCGTGTCACAAGGCTTTTATTTATCTTTGTCAACGTTGGTCTTCTTCTGTGTTGGACCATGAACAGCAGCAACTATAGTGTTGATCGTGCATTGGTTCCTGTCCTTGCCCACCATTCCCTTCTAACTTCACTTGATACTCATTTTGTTTTCTGTTGTGAAATGTAAATTTAATTAAAAAATGTTTATGGTTGGCCCCTATTGGATGTTGTCTTGATGTTGGATGAAATGTAGCTTCATAGTGTTAACCTTGTGTAGCTGGTTGTGAATTTGATGGTGAGATATGGATTTTTTGTGATTTTCATAGTCCTGGATGGTATCTGTTCGTGGGATTAGTTTGAACAGGTATTGTGTGTATTGTCTCATTGCGAAGGATGAACTCTTGAAGTTGAAGGTGTTCCCAGTGTAAGGAATTGAAAATGTCTGATCTGAAGTTTTTGGTACCTGCTGAGTGCTTATTCATAGTTTGGTTTCAGTTAATTGACATTTAGAATAACATTGTGATTTTGACTTTAGTAGACCTTTTTACACTGCAATTTAGGGCTTGTTATTCCCTCACTTTTATGTTTTATCAATGGTTGAATTGTTGAATAAACAGTCTCATGTAAATGCTGTCTCACAACATAGAACTTTATATGATACAGTTTGTTATCAAATGATGTCCACTTGTGAATGATGTGTTTCTGATATAGTTCATCACTGAACATTTCTTGATTACTTAAGAATGGAAATTCCTTCACTGTTCATTTCTAATGATTTTCGAGAGTGTGTATATTTCTCATCACAATGTTTCTCTATGTGCAGAAATACTAAGAGTTTCTGGAATGTTGTCCAACCAAGGTTTTGGTGACTTTGATAGGCTTCGACATAGAAGCCCTAGTCCTATGGCTTCTTCGAACCTCATGTCCAATGTCAGCGGGACAGGGTTGGGTGGATGGAATAGCCTTCAGCAGGAGGTGACTGCTTTAAAATTATTAATTATTGCATCTGAACTTTATATACTCAAGTTTTACAATATAGTATCAGAGTATATCATTTGTATGTGTAGAGGCACGCTTTTGGTTACTATGTAGTAACTGTTATAGACGCCTGCAATGCATGTCTAGCCTAATTCCTAACATAATATTTTTTTCTTAAAAAATCTTCTATTTCTAGTATTCGGCACCAACAAAAAATCAGGCTTTATTCCCATGGAGTGGGCTTGACTATGTGGATAATATGGTCATGTTATTCTCAATCTTGAATCATGCATATATAAAGTCTCATGTCATGTACCCTAAATCCTTTCTCACTCTTAATAATAATAATACAATTCAATAAGGTGAGGTTCAAGGCCACAGTACATACTAGAGACCTTCTCTTTCGCTCTTCAAAGAAGTTTCTTCAAAACCAGGTGTGACTTGAGATGGTTTGATTGGCTGCATAATCTGAATTTGTGGAAAATATTGAAAGTCAAGGAATGCTAAATGACAGGAGAATGGGCATGACTGAAGTTTAAACCCGTACATTCATTAGAAATTCCAAATATCCCAATAAAACCAAACATTTTCTTGATAAGAGTGTGTATGCATGATGTTCTAAAAGAGACCCAACAAAAGGCTGAAGGAATAATTTCATTTTGACCCTCTCTAGTCTCTTGGCATATCCACCAATGGTGCACTTCTTGAAACTACTGTATCCATTAGCTGAGCACGGCAAAAAATTTAAGAACCTTTTTTTCGCATGAAATATGTCAATGGAAATAACTTTTGTGAAAATTTTCATCATTCCCCTCCATCCATTGGCACCAAATAGCGGAAAATGTTGCATGTTGCCAAGCCATTGCCATCCTTAAATCTTCCTAGCCACTAAAATGAGAAAATAGCAAATGCTTCAAACTCCTGGATAAAACATTCACCAAAAAAAAAACCAACAAGCTTTTACCTCAAATATTCCTCATTTGAACCCCACAGAAGTCCAATTTATTATGGTGGGAGAAATGTGTAATGTGGACTTCAGGAGAGATAGAGTTTTGTGAGGCTTGCTATATCAGTCCAAATAAAGGATTTGCCTTTGAATGGGACATAGATTTCTTAAGTGATAACAACAAAAAAAGTTGTCTGTGTTTAGAGTTTGGTTGAAGAATTGGGAGAAAGATTTACAAATGAAGACTCCAGAGGGTTCTAAAGAAAAGAATAAACCTTCTATCCCTAGCACAGAAGTCTGACAAATAGGCCAAACTAACCAAAAGTTCTCCGTGCATCTTCACTCTATCATTGAGCTTTTGAAAAAGAAAAAGAAAAGTCCCATATGAGAACCAATGCATCCAATCACTGATGTTATCCTAGTCGAAGATCTGTCTCATGTATTGGCATTAGGTTGGTGTTCGACATTTGTGTGGTGAATGTTTTACTGTAATCGGGTCACTCACATCTATGCCGGCTGTTTCATGATGATGGTGTTTTGTTATTTAATGATGGTCTTCTTGCCTTGTGTGTCTGCACACGTCTATCCATATTACATATCAGCAATTTTTATGTTTTCTCTTGTCGAATTAAAAAAATATTACGCTGTAATGGTATGCTGGGGCCTGGGGTTGTCAATATTTCTAGAATTAGTTCCTCATAATAAGACACTATACAAGGCATATTCTTGTGTAAAAATGGGATAAAGGTTTTGACATGGTATGAAGATTGGAAGAAACATATACAAGTAAAAGGATAAAAAAGGGCAACATGGTGAGGTCCCGCTATGCGAGGGGTCTAGGGGGGGGACCCACTTAGTGGATCTAATGTAGATAGCCTTACCTTGCACATGCAAGAGACTGATTCCACGACTTGAACCTATGACCTCCAATTCACATGGCAGCACCTCCAACCGTTGTGCCAAGGTTTCCCTTCACACAAGTGAAAGGATGCTCGAGATAAAAGCTTAGGCTCTGAATATGATTTAAACTAATTAAGGGGTTGAGTTTTTTCTTCAACCAATAATTTTTACTGCCTACAATTTCATGAAGTGTATGAGTGCCTCCCTTGTGTAAATCACATAGACCTTGAGCCCATGATAGGCAAAATAAAATCTGATTGGTTGTGTACTTATGTTATTGTCTAATTGCTTCTTCTCTCATTCATTTCATACGTATAGAATTTCCTATTTTTTGATTCCCTGGATTGAACATGCTAGTTGTTTATTGATTTTTAACTAAAGGTTTTATTGTTTATTATAATATGGTTTTTTTAAAACTTTTATATGCTAACATTACTTTCCCTGGAAAAAGCAGAGAATATGTGGACCCCCTGGAATGACAATGGACTGGCAAGGTGCACCTGCAAGTCCTAGTTCATTCACCGTTAAGAGAATCTTGCGCTTGGAAATTCCAGTAGATACATACCCAAATGTAAGCTTTTATACAAAATCCTGGTACACAATTATGTTTGATCACTTGATTAGATATCTGTTTTTGTTCATTTCTGAACATGAATGCTCCATCAACTATAACTAATTAAACTGTTTTGCTCCTCATTGCATTAGTTCAATTTTGTTGGAAGACTTCTGGGGCCTAGAGGCAATTCTTTGAAACGGGTAGAAGCTACTACTGGTTGCCGTGTGTATATTAGAGGAAAAGGATCAATAAAGGATCCAGACAAGGTAGTGAAAATGAATGTAATTTTCCTGGTCTTGTTTGGATATTTCCTAAAAAATGAGGCGCCTTTTGTGAATTACTCAATCATATACTTAATGTGTTGTGTGTGTTTCAACTGATTATTATTATTTTTTCAATTTTAAGGAAGAGAAATTACGAGGAAGACCTGGCTATGAGCATCTCAATGAACCACTTCACATTTTGATTGAGGCTGATTTACCTGCTAATGTTGTTGACATGAAGCTCAGGCAGGCCCAAGAAATTATTGAAGAACTACTCAAGCCTGTGGTATGTTCATTCACCTATTTCTTTCTGTTACTCAGGGTGTACTAGCTCCTTTTCAGCTTCACTTCTTTGAACAGAGTAGATAAAGTTGTCAGAGAATACTAAGATGCAACTTATCTTTTGTCCTAACGTTGTAATTTGGATAGTTATTTTCTGTGCTTATGCCACCGTTTACTTGTTTGAACTTTGAAGTGATGGAAAACAGTTTACAATGCTAGATTTTCGTAAAAGTTTGTGAGTAGATTACAATTGATCTAAGAAGCTTACATACTAAGTATGACACTGTAAAAACGTTACTTCACTGCTTTCCCTTCTGTGTGTCAAAATATGTTCTTTCCAATAGTAGAAGAAATAAGCTAAGGTTTGGGGAATGTTGAAACATAGTCATTTTGTTTTGTTTTATTTTTTAAAATCTGGGTATTGTATTTTATATGTTTAAGACATGTATAGCCAAGATAAGCCAGAGGGGTGTCATATACCAAACGTGTAGGGAATAAAAATGTTCAAAATAAATAAATAAATCAAAGGATACTCCGAGGATACATATTTAGGCATATTGTTATTGGTATGAAATATACATGCAATATTAGTACTTCCCAAGTTTGGATTATCTTGGTTTCCTTGCAATTGATCAATGATTTTCCACCCACATTTTATTTTCTTTAGTGTGCCTTCACTTTACAAGAGTCTGATCCATGTTTGTTGATTTATTAGGAATCTGTTAGAAATTTGATTATTTACTTTTTGGCTTCTTTTCTTGTTTCATAAAGTATTCTGTTGTAATTACTCTAAACTCATAAAGGGCTCCTCACACTCACTCAACTGGAAAACACCTTAAAATACAGTACAAACTAATCATTTTTCTAGTTCATAGTTTATATACCATTTTTTTCTCCTGCATTCCCATTTTATTCATGTTAGTCTAAAACATGGAAGTTTTTCATAGGCTAACCTATTTGCTGATTCATCTCATTGGCTAATTTTTCATTTTGTCTTGGATCTCAACTTGTGGTATGCAGGATGAGTCACAGGACTATATTAAGAGGCAGCAGTTGCGTGAATTAGCTATGCTGAACTCGAATTTCAGAGAAGAGAGTCCCGGGCCAAGCGGCAGTGTGTCCCCATTCAACTCCAGTGGAATGAAACGCGCAAAAACTGGTCGCTGAAAGTTGTTCTTGATGGTGTAGATTGGTATTGTGGTCCTCAAGCTATTCATTGCTGAGAATATCTTCCAGTACATGTCTCATTCAATGCAAGCTATAAAAGAATAGGCTAACAATTCTTGCTGGTTAGCACTCTGGTGGTTTTTCCTTCCGTTTTGTCCCTACCTTTTTCTTCTTGAACAGACAGGAGACAAAACTGGAATGGAGAATTTTTAAAAAGAGATAAAATTTATATAGTTGGAGTATTGAGAATAGGTTTGTTCAAACCCTTTTTTTCCCTCTCGTGCAAACTTAATACATTCATTGGATTTATTCTTGCATCAGTTACTTTTGAGAAGTGTTGAATATATACATGTGGTGGTGGTGGTGGTGATGGTGATGGGTGATGGTGATGATGATGGGGTTTTTAGGTCCAAGACAATCAAGTGTTGTTGGCATGTGACAATGTCAAAGTCTCATGGTATTTTAATATTTATAAGTTTAGCATAGGGTGGATTCTTTTTAGTTGTTTGTCACAGGCATTTGTATTCTCCTCGGAGAAGTATGCACTGTAGTTGGAATGATGCATGTCAGGTAAAACATCTTACAATGTACCATTGAAGAACAAATATGGTATTTGTTTATATAGAATGGTACATATAAATTTTATGCACATTGTTTTGTTTTAGATTTTTGCCATCCTGTTGAATGGAGATGGATAGGGATATTTCATTTTTGTTGCTCAATTATTGCTATTTTTGTCTGTTAAAAAGTTAGTTACTTAGTCACAGCTATAATATCATCCGTTGGATCATTTTTGCAATTTGTCAAACTCCTTTTGAACAAGCACTTAGTCGCAGGCTCTCATCACAATAGAGCCTGAGAATGGATATTGGGTTGGCTTTTTGCACATCCTTTGAAGTTGGATTGTGGGATATTTTTGCACATCCTTTTGTGCTAACTGCTAATCACATGGTCGATTAAGTGTTTATACGTATGTACATGTAACTATTGCTTGTGTTTTTCTTGGGCTTTTGCATCGTTTTCATCAAGCAATAAGAACACTAATTTATTGAATAAACCTTCATTTTAGTTCCTGGTATTGGTAACCATTAAACACTTCAGTCAACAATTTTCAAAAGCTGACTTCAGTGTTTGATTTTTGAAAACCATCATTTTATAACTCCCACTTTTTCCTGCCTTTTTAGAATGGTTGATTTGTTTTAAAATATATGTCTGTATAATCCATTATAAGCAATGTTAAGAATCAAGTGATACATCTAATGTTATGTTATCAATATTAAAGACCAAAGTGAAGGTTTATTCCAATGTTGTCTTTTAAAACAATTTGTTTAAGAATCTGGGTGATTTCGACAGAGATAAAAATGGTAGTGTAGAAATATTTAAGTTAACCATTTAATTCAGATCATTTACTGTGGTAAAACATTTGATTCATTACAACAATATGAAAGATTTATAAGTGATTATCCATAATAATTAAATGACAGTCGACTATAAATATTAGGAAAAAACATATAACCTAGTTATACATTATGCAATAGGGGGGAATAACCATGTAAATCTTTTGTAATGATGAGTTCATTAATAGAAAGAGAAAAATAGATATTCCAAGAAATTTTGAAGTTTTTGAAATAATTGATGGAAATGATTAAACATTGGGATGACTGACAGCATGATAAAAGGATGTTTGGTGGACAAACATCGTTTGATGTGACGATTTAACTTTCAGCTGCTAGAGTGATGCAATTCCAATGTATTTTTTCTTATAATGTACGTGTTGCAAATTTTGTATTTGTGATACTTCAATTGTCAAATGTGTGACCGTGTAATAAAAGGTAAAACATCATGTTATTTTGTATAAAATATTATAGGAAAACTTTTGTATCATATTTAAAAATATAACAACTTACATACCAAAAGAATTTACATTATGACATGTGTATGAAACCATATATGATAAAAGACATTGACATTCACCATTCATAAATTGAATAAATTTTATTCCTAATTTTCATATAAAAAATGGGTAATATCAACATACCTTGGATGATATTTGGTGCATGGATTAACATATAATAGAACACTGAAATGAAATGAAATTATTATAACATTATATACATGGTTTTACAAAAAAAAATTGATAAGTTGAAAATTATAATGCAGAAAATACATACTTAAGACAACTTAGAGAATATTTTCCCATACATGATGTTAATGGTGTGGTTTGGAGAAATATCATCATGGTTTTCAAGTAGGATCCTTAGACCTTGTCTTCATCTAATTCATGACAATAAAACATATAATTGGCCATGTGTAAAGACTTGAAATGTGAACGATGTCCCCAATTTTAGTCCCTGTTAACACCTGACATTGAAAAACATTATTCCTGAATCGTTTCACTTGCAGGCCTTGTATCATTACATAGTTCATTAGATTGGTCTATATTGATAGAAGTATACATGTATACTGTGGTGTATATCATGGTTTTATATTAATTTAAAATTTATTGATGAATACTTTTCAGAAATGATTAATTATTTATAGCTATGTTAATTTAAACTATTTTGTTTTGACTTGATACATAACTTTATACGGATCCAAATAATTAGATAATATTTGAAATTTATTATTAAGATTAAGATAAAAAATTATGTATTTTTTAAAGATATGTTTGAATATTTGTTTAAAATATTAATTAGTTGTATTGATATCAATGTTAAGTGTTTTATTTTAACTTTACAAATATCTATTTAGATTGTGTTTGATTTATTTGAGTTGATATAGATTGACGTTTCATTAAACTAAAATAAAGAAAGAAACATTATATTTTTTTGTTGTAAATTATATTGATTGCATTACACATGTATAATTAGCTCCATATGAGAATAAGACAACATGAGAATAAATAATCATAAACTAAAAATAATTAACAATTACATACCATCATAATAAAAGATGTATAATGTGTTCTACAATTTTTGTAGTAGAACATATCTTTATCAATCTTAACTCCATAGACACACTTGGTACAACCTTAGTAACACCAACTATACTCAGACTCAATCTGCTAAAAGGGTAATCCAACAATTAAAGGACATTGGATTAATTGATGTTTTAGTTCCCAATGACACTCTCATTCATAAAATATAAAACTTGCTATTCTGTCTATTCTATCTTTTGCTGCTACAGACTATAGTAGTGAAAAATAGACCTGAAACCATTTTACAATTCAGGTGAAAAATTCCATGAACATTATAAAAAAGTTATCATACATAATTTTCTCAACCATGAACTAAATTAAATGAACTTAGATGTGATAATTATAACATGGATTTACTAATTAAAGCAAGCATTAAAAAAATAAGTAGTTGTAAGTAAAAAAAACAAAAGAAAATGGAAGGATATTGAAAGAGCAAAGGAAGATTAAATTCAAACCCTAATTCACCAAGAGTTTCATTAACTGAAGCCTCCCTAGTGACTTAAATAACATTGCATTAGAATGTTGCAATATATCAAATAGAAGAAACTAAAAATCAGTCCCCAACAAAGAGTATGGATATCATATGTCCATTCAAGTAGTAATTTTGAAATTGGATGATCCTTAAAAAAATTGTCATAACAATTTTCTCAACCATTAAACTAGATTAAATGAACTTAGATGTGAGAACTATACTATAGAGTCTAACACAAAAGCATTTTTCCCCAAATAGTAGTTAGTTCTCACCTAACACAGTCAAATACATATAGTAAGGTAAAAGTCACCTTAGACACATAATAAAGTTTTTTATAGCAGTCTTCCTTTTAGCAAGTGAATAAGAAAAGAAAATTAGCACAATCATGCCTATAAAATGCATTAATTGACAACCCAATCAAAAATTTAAAGAAGCAAGTTAAACTTAAACTAATGATATATGACAACTATTTGTTCAACTGGAATTAGAGGAAAAAATAAACAAATATAAAATCGTATTTTCTGCAAAGAATATTTCTGATTATTACCCAACAAAATGCAAACAACCACATTAAGAAAAGAAACTTACGAAAGTGGAATAGAAACATCTTAAGACACATTTCTAACAATACACATTTCATTTTCCTGAATAACAGAAACAATAATAAAGTTTAACTTCATAGACTTTCATACCCGGGCATGCAATATAGACAGGTTAATACAGGTCTCTTTGAAGGACACATTCTATTACAAGCAAATAACTAATAAGTTCCAACTTATTTACAATATAAGAAGAAAATTACAAATCCTTTTTAACTTTCTCTGTTATGGATGGGGATGTCGAAGCCACTAAGATCTATGTGGCATAATGTGTTATACATAAAACCTCAATTTAGTCTTACAAAGTTACATGCCTTATCACATAAATTCTCCAAAAGTTTCACATACCATATCAATTCCTCAAAGATGTAAAACATCACACTAAAGGATTTAGTAATTAAAACAAGCATTAAAAAAATAAATAGTTGTAAGTCAAAAAAAGCAGAAAAAAAAGAAAATGGAAGATATCTAAAGAGCAAAGGAAAATTAAATTCAAACCTTGAGAAGATCCACCAGGAGTTCCATTGACTAAAGCCTCCTTAATGACTCAAATAACATTGAATCAGACTGCTGCAATATATCAAATAGAATAAACGAAAAATCAATCCCCAACAAAGAGTATGAATATTAGTAATTTTGAAATTGGATGATCCCTAATGCATGTTCAAGTTAGCTAGTAAAAACTTATTGATAACAAACAATAAATGACAAAATGATCAAAAATATTCTTTCATTGACATTCTCACATGTCGTATACAATTCTTTATTATGAAAGACTATCTTCCACACTTAAAGCCTCATTCATTTTTCTTGAAGATTATGATGAATTAGTCCCTGACGTGAAACAAAATGATGTCCTATTTTTCATCAATTTTTCTCAGGTAATTTAATAATTATCATCAGAAAGCAATGAGGAAGGAACTCATTAAGGAATGCTGCCAAGTAAGTGATGCCTTTGAAGTATCCAAATTAAGACAAAACATGTGTTTTCCTGTTTACACAAGAGTCAAGATACAAAAATTGATTAATACAAAAGACACTAAAACAGAACTGGAGAAAAAAAATGAAAAGATGATGATTAACTCAAGAATAATGACTAAATAAAAAGAAAAGATTGTAAAGTAGATGCAACCTCAGTTTTTAAGGGGTAGTAAACTGACTCTAAAGTAACATCAACCATGAATACACCAAATGTTGGCAGTAACAAACATCAACAAAATCTGGTCATACAATTGTCAGATGAAACTATGAAATAAAAAAACTAATGTATCAGGAAAAATACCTTCACAATTAGTTTTGTTTCCTTAAAAGCAAGGGTTGCAAGAGACAAAACATTATTTGCATGATTTATTAACGTCTGGGAGTACCAATGTAAGAAGAAGTGTAACGCCCTGATTTTTTTTGATTTCGAAAACAGGGGTAAATTTTTCACAAATTTTAAAATATATTTGTAAGTAGCAGCAATTCAATATAAATAAAGCTGAATAATTACCCCAGATCAATGAATAACCGATCTCATATATGAAGATATGAGAACGGCATCAGAGTGCACCTTGGACGATCCGACTTGAGACCGTCCCAAGGGAAAAGCGGAAGATAAAAATAATTTCAAGAGTGATTGAAAACAGCTACCAAAAAGAAGATAGAAGACACCTCATCGGCTTGTTAAATGATAGAAAATATAATTTAATAATATCAATATCATTCATACATTATCAAGGTTATTAATGAAAATTAGCCATAAACATCCGGTCTAATTTTCCTACATGACCTCCCAAAATCAACCGTTGTCAAATTAATTTCAAAATAAGCATACACACCGTATGCTTTACAAAATGAATACATCTACGTATGCCGGCCAAGGCTCACCCACATTCCTTTCATATTTACCTTCTCCGAATACTCGACCTCCAAAAGAGTAGCATTCACCACACCTACATCAACCTTAAAAATGGCAACAGGGAGGTGAGTAACATAATCCAAATGAATCAAAGTCATACATTATGATGAGATTTATACATGTGTGCACTGCATTCATTTTCAAGACAACATCACACACATGATACATCATTCTATCTCAGCGCAATACATATTCAAATAAACATATCCACAAGGCAATATCATATACATAACATATCCTTAGCCTTCTCAATAATCATCACACATATAATGTTAGCACCTCGGCTTACTTTCTCTCTACTCAACAATCATCCATCGCCATCTCGGCTATCAACTAGGCATATCTCGGCTATATGCAAATGCTCTTAAGGCTAATGCATATGCACAACGGAATTATTATCAAGTGCGGATCCGACTGTGGGAAACAACAACATATCAAGTGTGGGACAAGCATAGGTGTGCTACTATGCCCCTACTGCAGTAGTAAAATGTGTACACTTATATCCAATTGCATGCATGTTCAACATCATATTTTACTGGTACCAAACCACTCTCGCCCATCTGTAGCACTAGTCACCCTGTGACTGCGGATCATCAATATGGCCATACTTGCCAAAGTGCTACAGGCCTCCCCTGAACACACATCAAGGGAGCCGTGCCCCGTCGGACACCGAGGTCAATTGCTCATCACAGAGCCGCCCTCCCATAGGGCCTGCCACATAGGGTGCCTCGTCACCAAATTAAGGGCAGCTTCGTGATTCCCCGAATCACTAGGGAACAATAACAATATACCCGTGCACTGAGTCGCCCTCCTGCTGGGCCTGCCTATTGGAACCCCTAACTTTCCATATAAGCAGCGAATGATATGTCATGAATGCAAATACCAATCAATTCACACTGTGCATCCTAAATGCCACTCAATCAATCGTCCATTCATAATTACCACTTAGTGGATTTCCGTATTCTCAATACTTTACCAATCCTCGTTGGACTCATACACACCGGTAGTTAGTGGCAATCACAATCATCAATTCATATATATATATATATATATATATAATTGAGATATTTCACATCATTGATTTCAATTCAAAAACATGGTCTCAAGCCATCATAACATATTTCATCAACATATTCAACATAATATCGGATCCGGTCTCTATACCGGTACCAAAGTATGGATATAGCTTCACCCATTCTGTATACAATACAGACTCAGCAAATACAATATCAGACATTAAAATTGGTCTTCCCTCACACTGGGATACCGTATAATTATACTGGATACATATAGTACCGGCATAAAGCCTCAGCCATCTACTAACTCTAGTAGCTGATCCCACACCGAGTCATTGACTCCGGCTTAATTTAGTGCAATGACACATTTATCATCCAAATACATGCCATATAGCATCAATCATTCTAAATGCACTCCAATCATGGAATCATCACATCGTCCACACAGGTAATCCAACAAGCACAATCACATACACATATTTTCACATCAAGAATGGATGAAATCATGCATTTAGAAAATTTACACCCTCCTACCTCAAGAGAAGTAGTAGTCACCACGGTCAGATGGTTCCGCCTCGAATCTGGGGTTAATTCCTACATCACAATACATCGCACAATCAATCTTCTATTCAACCACATCGGCCTAACGTTCATATTCGTTTATCTGATGTCTTCCGATATCTTAACTCTCCAGCCCCATTTATTTCACTCATTCCTCCATTACCACCACAGTTTAGGCGTCTGCATTTATTATTACGCACATTTAATGCCAAACCCATTACCGGGTTCCCACCTTAATGGTTCCCAATAACCATTAAGCTTCATTAATGACCATTCACCATTAATAACATCATTTCACCTCACCAAAAACAGTTATTTAACACAATAAATGCTCTCCACTCATATCTTGCATTTCCCCCAAATCTTAGGGTTAGGGTTTTCATTAAAACCCAACAACATTCTTTAAATCACTCTTCCAACACAAAAACTCAAAGACCTATAGTTCATACTCTTGAGGAAGAGCAAAATCTTACCTTAAGAGGAGAATGAGAGAGTTTTCCAAGAAAGGAAAAATCCACACAAAAATGAGGAGAAGGAAAGATGAGACTTCAAGCTCCAAGCTCCTCCAAGCTTTCTTCAAGCACGAAAATGGGAGAGGAAAAAACCACCACTTTTTGCTTAGGGTTTTTGGAGAGAAGAAGAAGAAATGAAGAAGAGTGTAGAAGAAGGAAAAGTGAAGTACATGTTATGGGAAATCCAAAGGTTGACGAAAATAAGAAGGGAAAATGGGCCATTTGGCTTTATTTTTAATTCCCATTAAATATGCATCGTTTTATGATAAACAGGGTCATTGTTTGGGCTTAATACCATATCCAAAAATTATTCTGAATATACCACCAGATTCCCAATAATATTCTTATCAGCCCTAACCAATATCATCCCATTCGGAGATACTTGGTCTGACACCCATATTTCAACCGGGCTCATTTTCAGCTTTTTCGGTTCTAAATAAATTATAAACAATTCCTACAAATCTTAACTCATTTATTCCCAATATTTTAGAATATTAAATAACCCAAATATAATTATTTAATATTTATCCCTTCAATTAATCCTTTAATTTAAAATTTAGGGTGTTACAAGAAGCGCCTATAATAGTTGTCATAATCACCTCGCTCACAAAAGAATCCAGTTTCATGTGGCGTAGAATTATAATGCCCAACGTTATTAGGTCCTCTAGCTCAAAAAGAGTGACCATGTAATTTGGCTGCTCTGCGCAGCCTATGTTGCATGTATTTATCATAGCATTGCCCATAGAAGATAACATAAAATATTTTTTATCAACAAAAAATATTATAGCAAACACATTACTTGTAATGCAAAATAATGCAATAATTTTATGATTTAGCCAGAATATGAGGTACCTAAAACTCACCGATACTAAGATGCCTCCATTGCATTCTTTCTAAGAAAGGATATTTCAATTCCCTAGATGCTCCAAGTCTAATTTCTACATCAGAAATCAGACATGACCTTCAGTGAATAGGTCATCAAACTCTGTCCGAAAGCTTCTCATCATACTAAATAATGAATCAAATCAAACCACTAACCATTTCATATTCCCTTTGAGACCCATAAAATTTTAAAACCACTAACTACAACATTAGAAGACAAAAGTGATTTATACATATACATCATGTATTTCTTACAGCTCTTAAATGTAAACATGTATTTCTTACAGCTCTTAAACGTAAAGAATATATGAATCCATTGAAGTTGTTGGTGTATTGGGCCGATTATTTCTCATTGAATCTCCACCATGCATTCCCCTTTGATGATCTCCTTCCCCTTGGACAATCTTCTTCCCCTTCCTCATATTAAAACTGAAAGATAGATTTTTAGGGTTAAGGGAAGTGAAGAGTTTCAGGAAGACAAACTTTTGGGGCTATTAAGAAAGGTGGAGGGTTTAAGGAAGAGAGACTTTTAGGGTTATTAAGAAGAGTGAATGTATGAAATGATTAGCATGAAGAGGCATACGTAATTTCACTGGAAGAAAAATAAGAAAAGCTTGAATGAAGAGAGACACAGGGAAAGAAAAAGGCATGAGAAAGAAAGAAGCTAGGGGAAATAAAAATTTGAGTATATGAAAAGACACAAAAACAAGTGCACAATTAAAAGAATCAGTCAAAATTCATTTAATGATAAAAGATGAGACAATCAATTAAAAAAAAATAAGAAAACATGATTCACGAGAGTGACACTTGTTAGATTTCACTATCTATGAACTGCTTTTTATAATATATCAAGATTAACAGAGAACAATAATTGACAGGTTAAAGCATGAACTAAAGGGCCACTACATTAATTGACAGTCAGCAATCATCATAAATAATAAATGTCATATATAACAGTTGGGAACATTTTTTTCAAAAACTAAAGTGATTATTCAGTTTCCAAATGTAGGTTGTAATTGAATGCGATGAGGCAAGGGAAAAAGTATCACCTTGGCAATTGCTTTCAGTATTGTAACAACCCATCTTGTGTGGCTGCAATGTTCGGAAAGGGTATTTGATATTCCAAAAAGTGTGTTTGTGTTCCATTATAAGGCAAGGATGAACCTGGAAACATTATTTCACCAAATTTTAATATAATACCACAATTTGTTAAAAAACTTAAATGCAAATAAAGTTCATAATCATGGTGGCCATTTGCATACAACTCAAACATTAATTTGCTAACTATAAGCCATTAAGTAAGAACAAAATTTCAGAAGCAGGTAACCTAAGTAGATGATGTCTCTTCAAAATGTATATAGTGATACAATATACATCTACATGAATTAGTTGAGCATGAAATGAATGTACAGGTTATACGACTTATGTTGATGTGTTACGGTATGATTTCAATATTAAAATTAAAAGTTAACAACAACAACCATTAAGTTAGGTTCAACCTACCTATACAGACACATTTCATTTGGTTTCCTAGTATGTATTTAATCTTAATATGACAATATGCAATTTAACATTAGATAATGGAAACTTTGGAAAATAAAATTCGCAGGTTCATACTATAATTGGAATTTACATACTCGAAAGCTTACTAACTATAATAGAGACACTGAACTAAACTTATCATTCATTTACAAAACTTGACAAAGTAGAATGTACATTTTTCAAAACAACGGACTAACATCATAAGATACATTTTAATAAAGGATTTTGATATTAAGGTGCTCAGTTAACAACCCTAAAGTATAGAACAGAAGCACTAGCATAAGGCATCCCAATCAAGATCCTATCATCATCCTTCAAGTTATGGTTGACACAAAATTCACGCCAACCGGTGCCCAAATGAACTTCTCACCGCCTTTGACCAGTCCAACAGGCCAGGTATCAGTAAATCCTTCCATCTTTGCATGAATTAGTCTAGGCTTGCATCTCAGAATGACAGAAACCAACTTTGAATGTAAGTCCTACAAAATAAACAACAATATTAGTAACATTGCAAAAAAAAGTAAGAGGGGATGAACCAAGATGACTAACTAAGAAGTTACCCCTTTGAAACTTGGTCAGGAATTTCATAGCAGAGAAATGAAAATTATCAATAACTTCATCATAAGAATCACTAATGACAATAACATCTAGACAATCAGTGTCTGTTATAGATAACAGATGTACGAAATTTATCAGTGACAAAAAACATATCTAAAAAAGTTTACCTGATTTTTAATGCAGACAAAGTAGAAAGGGAAAAAGAAGAAAAGTATCACTAATTACAATTGTAACATCCCAAAAATTTCATTTTTCATGTATAATCATTTTTAATCTAGACCATTAATGATATTATCTATTTATATTAACTTTCTACATAAGTTTGACTGTGAATCGAAGCTTCTTTTTGATTCGTTCAAATAGCTTCCTTTGATATTAACCTCTGGTAGCGTTCTGATTAGGAGATTACCGAGTGAAGTACCTTTGAATAAGATATTCTGAGTGACTGAGATAAGACTGTCCGAGTGAAGAAAGGAATCTGATTTCGAGTGAGATCTTTCTGAGTGAGGTATGACCGAGAGAACTTCCGAGTGAAGGTTAAGATGTTTCTGAGTGAGGTATGACCGAGAGGACTTCCGAGTGAAGGAAGGTTAAGATGTTTCCGAGTGAGGTATGACCGAGAGGACTTCCAAATGAAGGAAGGTTAAGATGTTTCCGAGTGAGTCATGATCGAGAGGACTTTCGAGTGAAGGAAGGTTAAGATGTTTCCGAGTGAGTCATGACCGAGAGGACTTCCAAGTGAAGGAAGGTTAAGATGTTTCCGAGTGAGTCATGACCGAGAGAACCACTTCCGAGTGAAGGGAGTCCTGGCCTCGGAGATATTTCTGAGTGAAGCGTGTCTGAGAGAACCACTTCTGAGTGAAAGGGGCTCTGACTTCGAATGAACACCTTTCAGGCAAAGACGCTTCCAAGTTCCATACTTCCGGGTGGAGTATCTTCGAGTGACTCGTTTCCGAATGAAACGCCTCCGAATGAAACGTCTCCGAGTGACTCATTTCTGAATGAAACGTCTCCGAGTGAAACGTGTCTGAGAGAAGTACTTCCGAACGAAGAAAAACTTTGATTTTGAATTAGTACTTCTCGGGCCAAGATATTTTCGAGTAGTGAATCCCCGAGTGGGGTATCTCCGAGTTTAGTGTAACTTTCTCAAATGGGGTGTCTCCGAGTGCGACACTTCCACGTAAGAGGGCACCGAGTGAGACATTTTCGATTTCCGTGTGTTATGGCACCGATTGAGATATACCGAGTGAGTCATTTTCAGGGGAAACACTTCTGGAACAGAGAAAGACTTTGACTTCAATGAATATGTTTCTGAGTGAAAATTTCCCGGGGGAAATAAATATCCGAGTGGTGAACCCCTTCATTCTATTCATGCTCGGATGTCTTAAAGATTGCCTAGAGCCTATGCTCGGGCCCATATTCAAAGTTGTCGAGAGCTGGTGCTCGGGTTCGTCTTCGAGATTGCCTTCGACTCCGAGTAATATTCCCAAGTGGAACGATTTTCGAGAGGACTGAACTTTGACTCCGAATGATCCTTTTAGTTGTAAGATTTTTGAGTGACGCAACTCCGAATGATCTTTCGGTTGTAATATAACTGAGTGGATAGTTCCCGAGTGAATTAATTCTAAACGAAAAGTGGCTCTGACTTTGAAAGAACACTTTTCGGGCAGAGATATCCGAGTGAGATATTTCTGAATGAGGTGTCTCCGGTGAGACATTTCCGAGTGGGTCACTCACTTGAAAATAAAAGCTATGATTGAGTATTTCAAGCAGAAACATTTCCGAGTGAATTCCCTTCCGAGTGGAGCAATTCTGAACGAAAAGAGGCTCTGATGAATTCTTCTCGGAAAGAGATATGCCCAAAGTAGCGAACCAGTGTTAGAATTAATAGTTTACTCCAATCATATCATCTTGTACATATTTTAATATATTTACTTCAATCATACAAGCTCCAGTATGTAGGCGGCGGAAATGGTCAACAATACAGCTCATTTTCTTATCTAAAACCTCCATTATCACCGCAATTAATGCACTACAATCCAATTACGAAAAAGCTTATCCCCCACTTGTCTTTTGCATTATTAAATCGACACTACAACTCGTTCTCAAGTCTGAATTCTTAGAACAAACTAAAATTAGTAAAGTCTCTCTCTCATTTCCTTTTCTCCGTCAAGTCACCTTTGATCTGAAGCTAGGATAGTAAGAAGAGAACGTTTTTCAACCAATCTAAGATCCTCTATCAAGGTAAGAGGGGATAGGGTTGTGAATAGATATGGAATGGGTAAAATTGTATGCTGTTCTAGGATTTTTAGATTTATTTTCATAGCTTGTTATTTAATTTTGAAGCTGAAAATGTGTGAATTTGACTTTGACTTCTTCATCAAAATTGTAGATCTTTTCGTTAGTTGAATTTTGAGACTTGAACCGACTGATTTGGATATGTATAGCATGAGTTATAGTCAAAATACTACAGTATGTTCGTTCTGGAATATTATGTTGCTGTTATAAATTTCTAAAATTTACCTATGATGTTTATTATGGATGAAAATGATATTTCCATGTGGGTAATGATTTATTTATGAATCATTGAGGGATTATTGATTATTATGGATGTTATTGAGTGTCCTATGAATGTCATACAGTATGTTTATCTTTGTGATGAATAATTATGAATGACTAAATCAATGTATACATGAATGCCTTGTGGTTTATTGAGATATGTTGTTGAACTGTAAATACATGATTTTGAGAATTAATTTGTGATGTGTCCTTTGAGGACTTGTGGTTTTCCAAGTGATTATGGAAATATTGATATCATGGTATGTTAAATTGATAAAGAGAATTAAAGGCATTCATACATCATAAGCATTTGGTGCAATTAATGACGAGTGGTGCAATTAATGAAGCTTTTATGTTTTATTGTTTGGACTTTGACTTCATTTAAATTTTAATGTGTTGTAATAATATTATGTACCACGTACTGTAATCATATCTATCATTTCCGCTATATAAATGTATTATGTTTTATTCATTCACGACTAGTATGCATGATAATATTTTGCATTTATCAATTTTTACGTGACCCCAGGATTTAAATTACGAATTTCAAAATGATTCTTTAAACGCGAAAAATTTATTTTCAAAATTTTGGGGCGTCACAACAATGACATCCGAATAAGTTGGATCCTCTTACAATTAACAAACAAATAGAATTTATCAGAATCACAAAAAAACATGTAATAAAACTTTAAATATATACTATACTAACCACTGCATTTTTCGTTTGAGGTTGGGGAAAGTCAGGAGGCTGATCATTAGGAGCCTGGGGTTTGACTTTATAACCCTAGCACAAATAATAGGCCTAAAGGGATTTTAAAAATCATCGAAATGAGAATTAATTTTCACGTATAATTTATTTTTAAAATATACCCATATTAAAAATACTTACCTCTCCATATTTTAATGGGGAGTCGGTAAGATCCTGTTTCACAAACTGGGGCCAACACCATGAAGTCCACCATCAGATTAAACAAACATAACATGGGCAAGAAGAAAAAGATTGCATTAGAACCAAACATCTACGACTCAAATAACAAAATCAAACCCTATCGCGGCAAACAATTAACTTATGCATGATAACGTTATGGAAAATAATTAAAATATAAATGTAAGAAAAAAATTTCAAACAAATTTTGCATTGATCTTGCTCTCAAAGATAGTAGATGGAGCGTCATTCAACATTTACAAAAAAAAAATAAAAACATGCAAAGAAAGATTAAAAAGAAAATACATACAGAATTACGATTAACTTCATCATCCATGATCTCTTTACCTTTCCTCATTTGATAAGGGAAGGAAATATTTTGGGGTTTATAGTTTGAAGAGTTTGCGTTAAAAGGAGACCACAGTAGGGGTTTAGGGAGAGAGAATCAAATGATTAGAGAAACAGGTTTACGGAGGTTCTATAGTTTCCAAATGAGACATGCAAAATATTTGAGGGACGGTTCTCCGATTCTTAAATGCGCGTTACACATTTGTACGTAGAGAGAGTTTGAAGGAACGTATTTCCAAAACGTCCAAGCAGGAATACGAATAAGCATTCTATGAATGACTTGGGAAACATTGATGAAGAGACACAAAGTTTTGAAGGGGAGGGAAACGTTGAGCAAAAGGGAAACAGAGAGTTTCTAAAGACACGGTTTAGGCAGAGGAGAAATGAGATAAAAATAAAGGAAATGAAAAGTTTTAATACAAATAAGGGTTTTGGGTCGGAAGGAGGATTTATTTAATGATGACACATTAGACAATTAATATATTAAGATTTAAAAATAAAAAATAATAAAAGGATGATAATTGAGGAAAAGTTTTTTGGAGGGAAAATAGGATTCACCAAAATATTAGATTTCACTATCTATAAACTAGTTTTTATAATATATTAAAATCTCATAGGAGAGTTTAGTATCACATTAATTACTTAAGTGTATCACAGTCTACAAGTTCTATATATATATATATATATATATATATATATATATATATATATATATATATATATATATGCAACTCAATGCATGAATTGAAAGGATTTCAAACGTATATAAACATCAATCTTTATTCATAAATAAACTCTACTATCTTAAATTTGTGTAGATGATTACTATTAAGGCATTTGTATGAATGAATGTTTTGGACTTCGATTACTATTATTTGCATATCAAAGAGTGGAATGGTGATGACGTATGTGAGAAGTGGTATGGCGAATAATGTAAAAGATGTTTTTGTAAAATTTTCTTTATATATTTACAAATACTATTTTTTTGTTGTCGAGTTAAATTTACGATTTTGTTTGGACAATGAGTTAAATTTATGTTGGCACCGGTCTTAATATAGTAGGACTCACTTTTTTTATTTATTAGGACTCGTGCAAGGTACGTTAGATTTTAAACTATATTTTTTTTAGCCCTTTTTTTTTGTGAAATTTTTAGCCCATTTAACTCCTGGTAAATGAGTTTGATATGGGCCTCTGGTAGTTTTCTTTGTTTTTTTTATTATGTTCGTTTGTTTAAGTTTATTTTAATTTTTTTAAAAATTTTTTTTCTAATAAAAACATTTTGTTTATAAGTATTGTTTTAATAAATACATTAGAGTTGTTTTTTAAAATAAGTAGAAATTTACTTATTTTTAGCTTTTATTTATTTTTAAAATTTTAAATTAACACATCAAAATTTAAAATAAATATTTTTTTAATTAAAAAAACCTTATATCTTAAAATAATTTTAAACAAACAAACTCATTATCTGATACCCAATTTCAATGGATGGAGTTGAATGTTGAATATTTATACTACTTAAATATATACATAGTTTTTTTTTAACTTTCTTTAGTATTTTTTTTCTTTTTCTTTTTAAATTAATTTATATTCACGTAGGGGGCTTAGATAAACTTAAACAAGCCAAACATCGTCCACCACATTTAAAATTTAGGCCAACTTGACATGTTTAACATGGACCTTATCTAGGTTGAGTCTAAATAAGCTAAGTTGGCCTCCTTAACCACCCAACTTATAGGTACACACCTTTTGTTAGGTCTCGGAGCACATAACACAAGATCAAATGTAACCCTGTGTGTTCGAGGTAACAACATTGACACAGTATGTGGGAAATTCTGTAAAGCGTTTCTCCCACTATGATTAACACGGGAAGATTTATGATAAACTTTATTTGTCATAAGGATACAAATGAATCAAACCAAGATCGTGTTGAGGTTAATAGGGAGGAGAACGTACCATAAGATCCCTTGACATTGGAGTCGTTGCAAGCCATGATCTTATACCCAGTAGAGCTGGTAAACAAACTGCATGCATAATAAGGTGCAAATAAGTGGAAGGAGAAGGAAGAATCTCATTATTCCCTCTCTCAACATATCAGAAAACCAAAACCTGAGTGTTAAGGTAAGACATCCTGAGATCCTGGGTCGACACACCCTTTCAGAAACTAGATTACAAACAATCCTACATCATCGAAATTCCATTTTCCAACAAACATTGGGATGTATGATGCTACTTTAAATCCTCAGTAGTAGCACATTGTGGAATATGTTTCTTCTATGTTGTTCAAGGCGAAGGTGGAGAGCTGATGTGCAAGGAGTTTGCACTAACATTGAAAAAATAGCCCAAGGGTGGTTCTCTTTTGTGCCGACTAGGAGAAAAGATTTCTAAGTCATTTCACCATCAGTAAAGAGTAGCCAAAATCCTTGCATATCTTGGCAGGGGTTAAGCAAAGAAATGACGAGTCCTTAAGGGACTATATACTAGATTCAATCAAAAGTCACTAACCATCAAGGACATGTATACCTACCTAGGTAGCTTTGCATGTTTGAAGATGATATATTTCACCATGTATTTGACCAAGAAAACCTCAAAAGGCCATGGAGGAACTATGTAGTAGATCAAAGAAATGGATCATACTTGAGGACTATGAAAAGATTGAGCAGATGTTGAAGCATGGGGATAAACGTAAGTCAGAGAAAGATCATCAGTCCATGATAAAACATGAAGAGCACACCCATTTATCTGTATCACATTTGAAGATCCTGAAGGAGATCATGGAAGTACAGAAGCAACATCCCCTTCACTCCAAGAAACCAACAAAAGATATAAGTTTGAATACTATGCTTTTCACCGTAATCATGGACATGAAATTCATAAGTGTAGGCATCTTAAGGATGTCATAAAGAGCATGATCAGTAAAGGTAAATTGAAGAACTATGTCAAAAGCTTGCTCATTTGATTCAATATGCAGTTATACATGGCATGGACCCCATTATCTTAATTATTTGTTTTTCACAGACGATCTTGTACTGTTTGATGAGGCGTCTATGAAGCAAGTGAGAGTGGTTATGAGGTATTTAATGTCTTTTCTAGTTCATATGGAGAAAACGTTAATGTTTAAAAATCAACCATTCTAGTCTTAAAAAATGCTAATTAGGCTCGAAAGCTAGTGAGTTTTCAAAGTTATTTACCATACTTTTAACATTAAGCATGGGTAGATACCTCAGGTTCATTAGCGGACCTTAGTAGATGTTAAAGGGAACCATGGCTCCCTCAATTTATTTTTATCACTTTTAGTCCAATAGTGGTACCCTCAAAACTATCAACATCATATGTATTGTTGTTGACTTTTTAATTTTAACATATCATTATTTATAGTTGTTAAAAAATATTTATAAAGGTTTCTATAAATTCTAATAGCCCAAATTTCTTTCTCAACATACATAAATACACATAATTTACTGTTCAATTTCAATTATTTAACAAAACTTTTAGGATTTAAGCTCCATATCTAGTACAATTATGAAATTAAGCTAATAATTTATTTGGATTTTTTATTAGTTTTGAAAGTTTAGTTTATTACAAATTTGTAAGAAGATAAACGATAATTGAAGAATAGAAAACTTGTTTGTATAAATGTCATATCATTACAAATATACTTTACCATTTGAGTAGACATAAACATGTTTTCCTTAAAGTAAATAGTATTTTAACCAGGGTTTAAAATCATGATATTTGTATAAAAAAATTTATTAGAAGAAATAAAATCTACTCCAGTGACTTTGACATCTCAAAGGAATTAGTCTTGAGTTGTTGGGTAAAGAATAATACCCCTCAATTCACAAAAATAAGTGTTTAGTATAGAATTCGTAATTCTTGATATAGAAAACATCTTATGATTTTGTTTTCCTTGAGAGGATTTATGTATATTCATTGTTTGTTTTGAATAAAAATTGATTTTTTAAAAAGAAAAGTTGATTATAACTCTTTTTTTAATGTTTCTTTATATGATATGTGTATACATATACTCATTACTATTTTGATTTCAAAACAAATAAAGTTGTATATATGATTTGTGTAACTAAGTGTTAATTAAACTTTTTAAATTAATGTCCAATTGCTCCCTACAAATTTTTAATAGATATCTAACCGAATTCAATATTTCTATATTTAAGACATTAAATGATAATACATGGATTTAATATTCCTTTAGTTTAGAAGTAAAATCAAATTTACACACCATGATCTATGCTTATTTTAGGCACACACTTAGTCATATTGATGATGTAATATCAATCCTAACAAAATAACATAACTTAGTGTGTGAATGAAAGAAAGATACACTACATGTAGGTGAATATAAGATCTTCCATTCAAACTTTAAAATCACATTTTTACTCATTTAATTAAATACGAAAAAAAGTCTTTAAAATCTAATTCCTTTGGATTCCTTATATTTTGTAAGCTTCTTATTTTATGTTTTAATTCATATCATTAAATAGCTTCTTCAATTTCTCACATTTGCATGAGAATGATGACAATATACTTTCAATGAATAACCTCACCATGACCATGACATAATGTCTTGATGGATGATCGGATGAAAAGCTCCTACCTAGATAGAACAACTTATATGCTATCAGAACAAGTAACATGATTAAACTTATTAATTAATTAATGTCCAGATGACATTGCTTAGGGGATTGAAAGTGAATTGTTTTTATGCAAAATGACATGGAAATTCCATTGGAAGTTGTGATGGACTACGTTATGATGATAATTTTGAGTAATTTTTCTTTGTACTTTTGATCCTTAGGGACAATTCAGAAATTTAGAAAGAAGTGCTAATGAAAGAGTTGGAAAGGGTGAGAGGAACAGGAAGAAAAATAGGATAAATAATCTGCAGCTTTGTTAGCCTCTCTTTTATCATGACCGATGGAAAAAGAAATAAAATGGTTAGCTAAGACCTTACAAATATAACTCACATTTCATCCCACTTTTGCTTTCCAAACAACAGTGTTATTAAATAATGCTATTACAGATAGCTAAAAAAACTTTATAAAAGTTATAGTAAATACTATAACGGGTTATGGCGAACATATAAATAAGACCATAATATCATAAATAACTTGAAAAAACATATCATAATATCAAAATATCATCCAAAGCAACATTCAAATCAAGCCATAATGTCATAACTTATAAATAACTTAAAACATCAAGTTATAATAACATCTAAATGTTAAACAAACATAAAAGAATCAAGAGAAAAAATAATCTAGTCATCATCTTCATCATCCCCATCATCTTCATTCCATTCTTCTTCATCAATATAGCCATTCTTCTTGTAGGGAATGTTAGCAACAAATCCTTCAGCTTCTTCTCCTTTGGATGAGTGGTCATGAAGATCGAGCTCCTCAAAATCCTCCAATTCATCCTCGGTGTCTTCATCATCCACAAATTCTGGTTCTTCTTCAACTTCAACCACTTTCTCTTTTCTTTTTCTACTTGAAGAACTTGCCCCTCTACCTCTTTTTAATTTAGACACAATTGATTTTTGTTGCTTTCTTTTGTTCTTTCTCCTTGTGTATTAGAAATTCTATACACATCCCGCCATCGGAGATCATCTCCTTCATGGACCTTTTCATCTTCATCCTCTTCGTCCTTCTCTCCCACTAGCCACTCATTGGGTTCATCAATCCCTTAAAGGGAGATTGGGTCAATCTCATCACTAATGTTGCGTCTTCATAGGAGTGCTTGATTATACTTCACAAACACTAAATCATATAATCTTTGATGCTCAAACCTATTCCTTTTTTTGGAATGAATCTACAACATTAAAGGGGAAATAATAAGACTAAATGTATAAATTTAGAATTGATTTACAAGTCAAGTTTAGACTTACTTGCTCAAAAACACTCCAATTTCTTTCACAATCGGATGCACTACAAGTTAGGTTTAGAATCTTTATGGCAAGGGTTCACAAATTGGGAGTGGTAGTAACAAAGAGTCGCCACCAATTAGCTATAAAGCAATGGTTAATCAAATTGTTAACACTTAACACCTAGGAAATGCCTAATTGACTATAAATTGCGTAGTCTTTTACCTGGTGCAGTTTTGTTCCTCATTTCTTTCGCCATAAGATTGCCAAACATCCCAACTTATGTTTTATATGAATGCAGCTCCATCAAGATTTATGTCTACAGCTCTAGGTTTCCCACCAACCTACCCATGCAATCATAAAACCCTTGAATTACCTCAACATCAAACTCCAATCTAGGGTCGGCATAAAACATCTGCGGGTTCAACAAGTGACCGGTTGCATGTAATGGCTGATGAAGCTGACAATTCCACCTATCATCAATTATGGAAAAAACATCAGTGTATTTTTTCTCATCTTTTTTAAAAGATGTCATAATTGCCTCCTTTGCTTTCTCCATGGCTTCGTAAATATAGCCTATGACCGGCTTTTTCTCTCTATCAACAAGCCTAAGCACCTTCACCAATAGAGTCATTACTTTCAAAACGTACACCACATTCCTCCAAAAATAAGGCATTAACATGGTTTTTATTGATTCCCTTCCTTTTGCCTCCTTTGACAACTTGTTTTGTTGCCATTCTTCACTAATAAACATTTTTCTTAGGTTGGTTTCTCTTGGTGGATTCTCTCCAATGATAGGTAAGATGTAGCAAATCAGGTTACCGCATGTCTCACAAGCTCCTTTTTGTTGGTATATTTCCTCATTAAGCTCAATGTGCTTGAATGGCTATAGATGAAGCCAACCAATGCAATAGCCCTTTTGAGGGTCTTCTTGATCATTGAAAGCTTTTCAATGTCCTCAAACATCAAGTCAATGTAGTGGGCTGCACATAGAGTCCAAAAATACGTAGGATACTTCTCCTCCAACAGTTTCCCAACATGAACATAGTTGTTGCCGTTATCCATTATGACTTAGATAACTTTTTCCGGTCCAACCTCCTCCACAATGGCCTCAAGCAATTGAAACAATTTCTCCTTGGTCTTCACAAAATTCGAGGCTTCAATACTCTTGTAGAACATAATCCCAGCTGCAGAATTCATCAAAAAATTAATGATTGACCTTTTTTTTCTATCAGTCCATGCATCAGACATAATAGAGCAGCCAAACTGAGCCCACTGCTCTTTTTGGCCCTTCAATAACTTCTTCGTATACTCCATCTCCTTTTTGAGAAGTGGCACTCTAATATCATGAAAGCTAGGAGAAGGTAAATAAGGTCCAAAATTACCAACAGCTACCAACATATCATGAAAACTTTCCAACTTAATCAAGTTCAAAGATAGACCAGCTTGATACCAAAACCGGGCAATGTACTAATGCACCTTTTTCACAACCTCCTTATCAACTGCTTCCTTTATGTTTTTCTGCCTTATTTTTTCCTTTCGATTTTTAGCAATGGTTGATTCAGGCCTCTTGCAATATAGATCAATTAGACCCTTCAATTCAGATTGAGACCTCTTGTTCGGTATGGCACTACTACTGGTTTGGGATTGGGAACCACTTTGGGTTCAGGATCCAACTCTTTAAATATCTCTTCTTCATCATCACTTGCACTGCAGTTTCCACCACCAAGGTCTTCCACCATTCATTTTACCATAGCTTCCCCCTTCCTCTTGTTACTTGTCATTGCAACTTTCAACTCTTCTTTAACCTCAACTGGACAAGTCAGGAAAGGTGCAACATTTCCCAGCTTCCTAATTAAATGCTCGTTCATCATTGTAATGCCTTATTTCATCACTTTTTTTACAAAAATTACATTGAATGACGTTTGTATCACCATCATTCATAGTGGAACAATACTTCCACCCAATGTCAGTTCTGTTGCTGTTACTCCTTCCACTTGTAGTAATGGCAATGGCAGTACCACCAATGGGGTCGGTATTTGTTTCCATTTAGTACTTTATTGGAGGAACAAAGGGAAAGGAGGAATTATTTAATATTACAGTACTGGAACGAAACTAATATGGAACAAAGACGGGGAAGGAAAACTGCTACTACACTGTTGTAACAGCACCATGATAGCAACACCATTAAAAATAGAACCATTAAAAAGCAGAACATGCATGCACGACACAACACCATTAAAAAACAAAGCAAGTATTACTATTAAAAAACATAACATGCACAACACCACCATTTAAAAACATATGCATAGCACCATCATTAAAAAAGAGAATATGCACAGCACCATTAAAAAAAGACAACGAGAACCACAAAAAAATAAAACCCATTGAAAAAATTGTTTTTACAGCAACATAAACAGCAAAAAAAAGAGAACTAGAACCGTAAAAAAATTGAACCCATTGAAAAAGAAGGAGAAAAACAACAACATATAAACAACAATATGGAATAAAGACGGGGAAGGAAAACTGCTACTACAATGTTGTAACAGCACCATGATAGCAACACCATTAAAAACATAACCATTAAAAAACAGAACATGCATGCACAATACAACACCATTAAAAAACAAAGCCAGTATTACCATTAAAAAACATAACATGCATAACACCACCATTTAAAAACATATGCATAGCATCATCATTAAAAAAGAGAATATGCACAGCACCATTAAAAAAAGACAACTAGAACCACAAAAAAATAGAACCCATTGAAAAACCTATTTTTACAGCAACATAAACAACAAAAAAAAAGAGAACTAGAACTATAAAAAAATTGAACCCATTGAAAAAGAAGGAGAAAAACAACAATAGATAAACAACAATATAAACAGCAAACAAAGTTGAAGAAGAAAACTAGGAGAAAAACAAAGTTGAAGGAGAGAAACAAAGTTGAAAAAATAGAGCTTTGTTGAAAAAGTCACTGGAATGGTTGTAGAGATGGTCGCCGAAGACTCCACGACCGTCGCAGCTGCTTTTCCTCACCGGAAACAGTCACTAGAGACTGATGTACACTGGCAGTCGACGGGTGGACACAGGGGAGGAGAGGTAACAAGTGAAAAGTGTTTCAGAAATGGAGGGGGCTACTACAAAAACCTAATCTTTTTTGGGTCTTTTAATTGACCTGACCTAACCCAGAAGGGCGTAAACACTGGAACCCAAATAGCGTCGTTATGACTGCTATTCCCCACTGTGAACGCCACAACGCCATGGCCATAACGGCCCCTACTCCCAAAATAGCGGATACCGTTATGGCGCCTATTTTTTGAGTGGCAAAACACGGAATAGCCCAAAAATGTATCATCACACCGTTATGGCGCCGCCATAACGGTTTTTTAATAACACTGCGAAAGAGGACAACGAGGATAATACTTGCCTTGCATTTGGCCAAGAGAGCTTGATTAAACCATCCACTTAGTAACATTTATTTTTTTTCCAGCTAAGCCATTACATTTTTCTTTCATCTACATTCCCATTCCAACATTGCTTCAATCTATTCACAAATACGCTTGGGCATCTTAAACAACCCATATATAAGAGGGTATAACTTGAGCCACCGCCTTAATGCGGACCTCTCTACTAGTTTTAGACTAAAAATTTTCCTTCCAACACCTTTTCACAAACATTAAAGAAAACAATCTTTCTAGATCTACCAATAACTGTATGTAGACCTAAATAACGATTATGACTCTATACAGTTTTCATTCCCAACACATCAGCTAGCTCGAAGGTTACCTGCTCTGTAATAGAAGCAGAAGTTGACAGGACCATAAGCAAGATGTTTCCATCACATCACCATCACCTCATTATTACCCTTCTGTACTATAACTGGTTCCATATTAATAGCTTATGGAAAAACCTCGATGCCTACTTTCATGCTAAGTAAGAGTCGTAGTCCCATGTGTAAGCATTGGACTCGAGCCTGAAATCATTAATCATCTTTTCTTTAAAAGAACTTGAGACCCACCCTAAGAGGAAGTAACCATGTGGGTAACATTATCGATGAGCTTAACATTAACATTTTAGATAGACTCATACTCTTCTCTCCCATGAAATTAAAGAAATAAACCATAAAAAGATTCTTTTCCACATGATTAGTCCTCCAAACCTGGTGCATCGTACTCTTAAAAGCCCAATTGTTTACTCTATGTTTGGTCTACACTTTCCTAACCAACCAAAACTCCAAAGTAGCAACCATCATAATCAGCTTCAGGTTAATCAGGGATAACAATAACCACTCCCTCCTCCCCTTTCAACCTAATCACAGTTACTCCCCTTCTCATGGGAAAAAAATTATCATGCTTGGTCTCGGTTGTTGTGTAGAACTTTGATTTTGAAAAATAAGTTTGAGTTTGTTAATGGATCAATTAGCATACCTGGAGATTCGATCCAATGTTCGATATATAGGAACGGTGAATAACATGGTCCACTCCTGGATCATTCACTCAATCTCTGATTCCATTGCTCAAAGTGTAGTATATATAAATCTAGCTTCCGAGGTATGGAATGACTTGCACGAAAGATTTGCAAAGGGAGATCTCATCTGTGTATCAAAGTTGCAGTTGGAGATTTGCAATCTGAGACAAGGTTCCCTATTTGTAACTAAGTTTTTTTTACTAAGATTAAGTCTCTTTGAGAGGAATTAGACAACTATTAGACCTACTCTTTATTGTAGTTGTCATGTTCCTTATTATGTGAGACTATGAGGAACATGAAATTGTACAAAGAATAGGATAAGATCATATGGTTCTTGACTATACTGAATGAGGAATACATTTTAATTATGAATCTATTACCTACTTTAATTAGAGTATTTCCAATGGTCCTTCAATATAAACGATAGCATTGTCTTGATTCTAGTCTTCTAGATGAAACAAAAGTTAATGTCAATTCAACTGAAGCAAGGAAAGGATATAACAGAGAAAGGTTAAAAATTTTCTCATACTATAGAAGAGAGGGACACACAGTAGAAGTGTGCTACAAGAAGCATGGATATCCTTTAAATTTAAAGAAGAAAGAAAACAACTCTGTGCATTATGTCAATATAGATGATGAATATACAAATTATGAGGAGAATGTAAAAGAATGTGATCCTTTGAGTAGCCTCTGGTACTTCAGATTAGGCCACTATTCAAATATGATGTGTTGAAGAAAAGTCTGGTCGAAGTCGAAACCATTTTTAATAAACCAGATCCCATGAGATTTGTTGATAACTAACATTATGTATTCTAACTTAAATAAAGCCACATGTTATTGTTTGATGTGGGTGTTTAAATTGTCGCAACCTTGATCGCGACGGCGCGGCGAACAAGAGAGAAAAAAAATGAAACAGGGAGTCGCCACCAACGTTTTTATCCATAGGAAAAACATTGGGAAAAAACTAAGTTCAGTAAAGCACTGGTTAAAAAAGTTGAAATCCAAGTTCGGGAGTCGGTTACGAGTAGGGAAGGTATTAGCACCCTAGATCGCCTGTTAAAGGCAGTACCAAGATTGAAAGCACAATATAAATAGCCTTAAACAAAACATGGTTTTTTCCCTTTTACTTGTTGTATTTTGAAAACGACAGAATGGAGTAGAGAACTGTACAGACATAGAATGTCGAAGCGAGGTCAATGGAACGTTTCATCCGAATTAAACTCGACTTCGATGTGAGACAGAGAGGGGAAGAGAATGCTAATAAGGCGTCACGCCTAAATTAGACATTCTTGGATAAAAACAGGGATAGAAAGAGATAAGCGGGACGTCTCATCCTAAGTATCCCTTCCCTATGAATTACGGCGAGGCTTGAGCAAAAAACTAAGGGGAAATCAACAAGACGTCACGTCTAAATTAATTTTCTCGGAAGCGGCCAGAAAGAAGAACATTTATGAAAGAAACATGAAAGTGAGGAAATAAATCAAAAAAAGAAAAAGAAATAAGAAAGATGGGCCCGACAGGAGTTAAAGTCCTGCTCCTACGTATTCTTGAATTATCAAGAAATCAGGGTTACGTAGTTCTAAATATTACTATTTTTTAGGAAGGAATTTGAAAGATGTTGATGGATATCATTAAAGAGGAAGATTCATGCAAAGCAAGGTTCTTCGCACGTGCACGAATCCTAAGAGGGTTGTGTAGATAGGAGTGCTCCCGTACGACACTATTTTTTACAAAATCGTTTTTTTTTATTATGTCTGCTTATTATGGAAAAGGATAAAAAAATACTAACAGTGAAAACTATTGGTACGCAGACAACTATAATTAACAGACAACAAACTCACGGGAAAGTAAAAAAAAGGGGAACTGAAAGCAAAGGAAATAAGGAAAAGAGTGGAACCGGTGTGATGAGCTAGGAACCGATGTGGGAGGTCGAGCGCAGTGACGGTGTCTGATTTCGGGCTCGCACGCTGGCAGAGACAATGGACCGGAGTTGGACCCGAACTGGAAACCTGAAGGTCACGACCGGTGTTGTGGGAAGTTGATCCGGGGTGAATGCTGTTGAACAGTAATGAAGATTGACAAGGTAATGTATTGGAATTGGAACGGCGTTGGTTCTGTGATAACGGAGCACGTTCGGGGTATGGACGATGTAGGAGCAGTGGCTTTGTGTAGTAAAAAAAACTTCAAACCTTTTTCGAACTAAGGGGGGTATTTTGTGGTGACTAAGGCCAGTCCACTGGTTTCAGGTGGGGAGGTCAATTAAGGGTCTTGAGGAATCGGAGAGAATTTCAGAAGAGTTTTCTCGCGAAGAGGGAGAATCTCAGGGACCAACCCCTTGAGCTCCCTTGGTTGGGGCATTTATAGGGCCTTCAAGTCATGGGCTGAGGGTTTTGGGACAACCAGAACTCCCACTCACCCATTCGTGTAGTGGTGTGCAGCTCTGGCCATTATCATTGGTGGGGAGCAGGGTTTTCAGTGGGGTTTTTTTTAATTGCCCACTTCCGCCTCCCTGTCTGCCATTTTCCAGGGAGTGCGATTCCAGGTCACCGCGCATAAGCTTCCGACCTCGTCCCTCCGTTGTCAAATTTGTGACACCGGTTAGCAAAGCCATTGGTTGGACGGAGTCTCCACTGATCCGATGTGGGGCCTTAAGAACCATTACCTGTGTCTTCACACCGGCTGAATCTTTCAATGTAATCACAGGGGCCGGTGTGCCTATCTTAATCTGTCCACTTTCCTTGGGGCCGGACTGGCCTGTCATTCTGCTCCGGCGCATGACATCGGTCCGGTGTTAACTTAGGCCTTGTCCGGTGTTGCCAACTTCAAGGCCGGGTCCGGTGTTGCCAATTTCAAGGCTGGGTCCAGTGTTATAACAATTTGGGCCGGACCAAAAGAGGTGTTCACAGATGCCCCTCTTTACTCTCTTTCACAAGAGAAATGTAAATTTCCGAGGTGAAAGGGGAGTAAAGATATGAACACCGATGTAGGGGCTAAGTAGGACCAAAATCCGGTGTGGGGCTTAATGATGTGGCATTTTAAATAGCCGACGTGTCTCAAATGTGGTCCACGTCACTGGGTAACTGAGCATTCCACGTGTCATCAGCTAACTGGCTCTTTTTCAAAATTTAAAATTCGCCCCATTGGGCCGGAATGCCAAAAGTCGGCCCTTTTTAATGGGCCATGGGCCGGAATGCGGAGGGTTCTGGATCTCCGCTCCTCCCTCTATAAAAGCAACTTCGGGGATCCATCATTTTCACTCCTTTCTTGATATTGAAGTGCTGTCTCTCCGACGTTCAACCTCTCCGGTGTTCAAAGTTCTCCTCCGGCGTTAAAGCTTTTTCTCCGGTGTTACGTCCTGGCTCGTACTAAAAGAACTGCACGCATCGCCTCAGCAGGTAGCCATCCCACCCTTCACTTTAATTTCATAGATAGGTCATGGGGGACACCGGTTCGAGTAATAACTCCATTGAGGTCCTGTCTGGTCCTCCTTCAATTACATCCCGGCGTCAGCCAGGTGGAGTTTCGAGTCGAGGTCCGAGTCACCAAAGTGGGGCAACTTCGGGAGCTTCACATCGGTTCGTCTCATCAGGGCACCGTTTCTCTGCATTGCCTTTGTGGGAAACAGAGGGGTTTGACACATCGTCAGGCTCCTCGTTTAACTTTGGCACTGCTAGTGAAGGGGGAAGCAGTGCCGATTTATATCTTACTGACGATGTGGCCTTTTACAGTTGTATTCCCTTTCTTCGCCATACCGTCCGAATGGCTTCTAAAAATTCCTCCACCGGTGTTGCTGTGATTACTGACCCTATTGAGACAAATGTCTTGGCACACCGGATCAACTGGTTAGCTGAGAAGGCCAGGGATCCTTACTTCTGGGTTCATGAAGACCCAAAGACAATTGTTTCCCGGTATGCTGAAGATGCTGCCGATGTCACCATCGAAGATGTCGTTGTTCATGCTGATGTTAATCATGAAAACGACTTTACTGTATTCTGCCCCCAAACCTCGGACAGGATCTGCCATCAACCGGGGTCAAGGAACCTCTTTATGTATGAGATGGTCTTTTCTAAGATTGGCGTCCGCTTCCCATTGACGGAGTTTGAGATGAGGGTACTCCGGTTTCTTGACTGCGCTCCTAGCCAACTTCATCCCAATGGCTAGGGCTTGGTAAGGTCCCTGGAGGTGCTTGGGGAGTACTTCCACTTCGTCCCCACAGTGGCCCTCTTTTTCACTTATTGCAGGGTGATGCGCCGGGGTAACTCTGGAGGGGGTCTAGGCTTCATCAACCTCCGCAGCGACTCAAAGGTGGTTAACTTCGAAAGTTACACCGAATCGGCCAAGACTGACGGGGTCAGTTTCAAACACTCCTATGTCAAAGTCGAGGTCAATGCTGGTAGGCCGGTGTTCTGGGAGAATTCTGATTTTTCCAGAAAGTTTTACACCGGTTGGACTCATGAACACTTTCTCCTGACAAGCAATGCCTACATCGTCAGTGAGAGTACTTTGTCAACTGAGTCCAAGAAGGTCCTGGACGCTCTGAAGGGTTATTCAGCCATTGCCAAATTTTCCTGCAAGAGGCTTTTGGGGACGGAGTCGGGCCGGGATGCTTACCTTGGTAGATATTGTTTAACTTCACCCCCTTCTATTATATATTCACACCGGTACTAACATCGTTTCTCTTTTTTCTTTCCAGGCGAGATGGCTCGGATAGACATCCTCAGAAAACTGAGGGAGGCTGCCGAAGCCCGGAACGCTGCTGCTGCTGCACAGGAGAATAGGGTGACTCCTCGTCGCACCCCGGCCAAGATGGTGAGCATTCCGGCCGAAAATGTTGGGGCGATGAATCTGGGGCCAGCTGAGAGAGTCCCAATAAAAAGGAAGTCCCACCCCGGCACAACCTCCAGGTCGAAAAAGCACAAGGCTCCAAAGGTTGTGGCCGAGGTAGAGGTACCAAGGGAGGAGGAGGCCGGTCCTGTAAATATTTCTCCAGTCTGGTCTCAACCTGAGGACATCGTTGTCAACTCCCGCCTCTCGGACTTTCTAGAGTATGTGGGAGGGACACCGGCTCGGGTCCATATCCCCTTCAAGCTCAAAGCCGATCTCCCTGCTTCTGAAGCTCAGTCTGCTGCCGAAGCAGCTATTTTTAATTTGGTTGAGGCAGCCGGGGTCCTCAGCTCTTTTGGCTGCTCTTACTACTCCGGAGTCGAGGCTAAGGAATGCCTAGACCGGATGAAGAAAGCTGAGGCCTTGAGAGTCGAGGCTCAGACTGCTTTGACCCAGAAGGAGCAGGAGCTGGCCAAGAGCAAGGAGGACCTGTCCGAACTCACTGCTGCTTATACATCGGCTGCCAAGAGGGAAGATGCTGCTGAGGCTAAGGCTAAGGCTTCAAAGGACGCTCTCCAAGCTCTCCGGACCGAACTGGATGAAGCCAAAGCTGCGAAGGCCGAGGTGGACGAGAAAAACAAAGAACTATCTGGGAATCTTGCCGATGTGCAGGAAGAGCAAGCGAAGGAGCGGATGGAAGCCGAGGAGCAGATGGCTGAATTTTTGGTACTGGCCGATGTCGCCTTCAGTTCTGCCGTTCGCCAGGTTGTACACCGGAATTCCGCTGTTCAACTTAACCTGAACGGTATAGGTGTCTACTATGAATTTCATGGTGGCCACCTATATGCCATGGACCGGGGTCAGGCTTCGGAACCTGAGGATATTCCTTATGAACTGATGCCCCTCCCCGAAGGCCAAAGCATGGAACTGAGGATGGTGTCGGAGGAATCCGAGAGGACAGCCTCCGCTAGACCGGACTCTCCAGCACCCAACTCTTAGGTTTTTTCTTTTTTCTCTTAGCCTTGTTCCGGGATGGGCTCCGGAGTTTTAATTTTGTAATGGCCTCAGTGCCCTCTATTAATACAATGCAATTTTCATCCATTTGCTTGTCTTCTCTTTTCTTTCAAAATGTTTCCAAGTATCTCTCTCTTGTGACTGGTATGAGGTAACGACTTGAAGTAACATCGTCTAATCATCAATTTAGAATTAGGACTTCATCATTTTAATTCGAACATTGTCTTTTGCGAAGCATAGAACCTCGGATTAGCGTATCATGGCCACCCCGTCCACAACTTCGATTAACCTTTGAACCTCCGGTGTAATTGGCCTGACATCGGTCTTGGCAACAACCCTTAACCCAATTCTATCCGAGGTAGGTTTCATGACACCGTTTGTTACGCCCCGAAGTAGTAAGCGGTGTAACCATCGGGACACCATCCCTCGCAACTTGACAGGGTCTACTTCATTTGACCTTGAGGGTCATGACACCGTCCTTTGGATCACCACTTGTCTTGGAATAGAGTGGACCTCCTCTACCTAGTGTTCATATCGGATCAACACCGTTTTTTTTTTTTGAAGAATCAAGAGAGCTCCCTTTTTTTTTTTTAACATACGGTGGGTGATAGGAAGGTAAGAGTGGGGAATTGCCCCTTGACTGAAGATAAAATATGGGGTGTGGCCCTTGATTTATGGAAGAGTAAGAAAAACTGGGGTTGTCTTTCGTCTGACAGGAAAATAAATGTGGGGTGTGGCCCTTGGTTTGCAGAAAGGTAAAGGTGGGGGATTGCCCCTTGGCTGACAGGAAAATAAATGTGGGGTGTGGCCCTTGGTTTGCAGAATGGTAAAGGTGGGGGATTGCCCCTTGGCTGACAGGAACAATGACTGTGGGGTGTGGCCCTTGGTTTGCAGAAAGGTAAAGGTGGGGGATTGCCCCTTGGCTGACAGGAACAATGACTGTGGGGTGTGGCCCTTGGTTTGCAGAAAGGTAAAGGTGGGGGATTGCCCCTTGATTGACAGGAAAATAAGTGTGGGGTGTGGCCCTTGGTTTGCAGAAAGGTAAAGGTGGGGGATTGCCCCTTGACTGACAGGAAAATAAATGTGGGGTGTGGCCCTTGGTTTGCAGAAAGGTAAAGGTGGGGGATTGCCCCTTGACTGACAGGAAAATAAATGTGGGGTGTGGCCCTTGGTTTGCAGAAAGGTAAAGGTGGGGGATTGCCCCTTGACTGACAGGAAAATAAATGTGGGGTGTGGCCCTTGGTTTGCAGAAAGGTAAAGGTGGGGGATTGCCCCTTGACTGACAGGAAAATAAATGTGGGGTGTGGCCCTTGGTTTGCAGAAAGGTAAAGGTGGGGGATTGCCCCTTGGCTGACGGGAACAATAACTGTGGGGTGTGGCCCTTGGTTTGTAGAAAAGTAAAGGTGGGGATTGCCCCTTGACTGACAGGAAAATAAATGTGGGGTGTGGCCCTTGGTTTGCAGAAAGGTAAAGGTGGGGGATTGCCCCTTGACTGACAGGAAAATAAATGTGGGGTGTGGCCCTTGGTTTGCAGAAAGGTAAAGGTGGGGGATTTCCCCTTGACTGACAGGAAAATAAATGTGGGGTATGGCCCTTGGTTTGCAGAAAGGTAAAGGTGGGGGATTGCCCCTTGACTGACAGGAAAATAAATGTGGGGTGTGGCCCTTGGTTTGCAGAAAGGTAAAGGTGGGGGATTGCCCCTTGGCTGACGGGAACAATAACTGTGGGGTGTGGCCCTTGGTTTGTAGAAAAGTAAAGGTGGGGATTGCCCCTTGACTGACAGGAAAATAAATGTGGGGTGTGGCCCTTGGTTTACAGAAAGGTAAAGGTGGGGGATTGCCCCTTGACTGACAGGAAAATAAATGTGGGGTGTGGCCCTTGGTTTGCAGAAAGGTAAAGGTGGGGGATTGCCCCTTGACTGACAGGAAAATAAATGTGGGGTGTGGCCCTTGGTTTGCAGAAAGGTAAAGGTGGGGGATTGCCCCTTGGCTGACAGGAACAATAACTGTGGGGTGTGGCCCTTGGTTTGTAGAAAAGTAAAGGTGGGGATTGCCCCTTGACTGACAGGAAAATAAATGTGAGGTGTGGCCCTTGGTTTTCGGAAAGGTAAAGGTGGGGAATTGCCCCTTGACTGATAGGAAAAACCCGGGGGGATGCCCCAGTTTGACATGATTGGATGAAATCTTGGGGAACTGCCCCTTGAATGAAAGAACAAACCCAGGGAGATGCCCCAGTTTGGGTTGACCGGGAAGTGCAGTCCCACTGGGGAAGGATTTGGGAAGTGTAGTTTTTGGTGATTATGGTTCCGCTGGGGGATGAGAACTTGGGAAGTGCCAGCTTTGGCGATTGTGATTTCACTGGGGATGCCAATCTACTGATTTCTCTTGGGGAAAACTTCTGGTTCGGATCTTTGGTGTCAGGTTCTTCATTTCTGTGTGACGTAGTTCCATCACCCTTCAAAACAGATGGTTAGAAGCACGAGTAATCAAAAGAATTGACATTTCGAGCGACCTTTCCTAAGAGATAGGCTTTCAAGATAACTCATGGATGAGATAGAGACAAATTCTGTCTTCCAGGAACATAATTAACAGAATTGGTTATGCTTTCTCACGGGCCGGGTCTGACGCCAGGATACAGTTCGTTTCACCACGACTTTTCATTTCATCACTTTTCATTTCAAAAATTTCCTCTTAAGAAAAACTTGTTCGTTTATAAGATTCAGCCGTAGACTCAGGGGAAGGAAAGGGAAAGCTTATTTTATTATTGAATATAAGTATGTACATTGGTAATGAAGGTAAAGGTAACAAAAACATATGTATAAACAATTAAAAGGTGGGAGAGAAAGAAAGCCTTTTGAACCCTCCAGCGACTCCCCGCGAGCGATAAGAATCCGGATCTTTCCTCACGACTTCGAGACCATCCTCTGATTTCACTTATGGGAAATGATTTTGACAAAGATGCGCATGCCTGACCAGTTTTCCTTCTCTGAAGAGTTCACGTCCTTACGCCTGAACTTGTGGCTTTTATTCTACCTGAGCCTTACGCCTGAACTTGTGGCTTTTATTCTACCTGAGCCGCCCTTCCGGGTTTTCGACTCATCAAGCAGCTCTAATTTTTGCCTAGGCTGCCCCATGGGTTTTCAGCCTAGCGAGCACCCTTCTTTTCTTTTTTTTTTTTAGGCAAAATATTTCTTCACCGCGTCGGCGTTCACAGGCATTGGTAGATCCTCTCCATCCATGTTGGTGAGGATTAGAGCTCCTCCAGAGAAAGCCTTCTTCACAATGTATGGTCCTTCGTAATTAGGTGTCCATTTCCCTCGGATGTCCTTTTGGATTGGCAAGATTTTCTTGAGGACTAGGTCTCCTTCTTGGAATTGTCGAGGTCGTACCTTCTTTTCAAACGCTCGTTTCATACGCTTTTGATACAGCTGACCATGACAAAGGGCCGCTAATCTCTTCCCATCAATCAGATTTAACTGGTCATGTCGAGTTTGGGTCCATTCAGCTTCCTTTAATTCCGCCTCCATTATCACTCGAAGAGAAGAGATCTCTACTTCGAAAGGCAGGACCGCCTCCATACCATAAACCAGGGAGAATGGAGTTGCCCCAGTTGAGGTTCGGACCGAGGTACGATACCCATGTAAAGCAAAGGGGAGCATTCCGCTCCAATCTCTGTAGGTCACAACCATTTTCTGTACAATCTTCTTGATGTTTTTATTGGCGGCCTCGACTGCCCCATTCATTTTAGGGCGATACGGGGAGGAATTATGATGGTGGATTTTGAAGTCTTCACAAAGTTCCTTCATCATTTTGTTATTCAAATTCATGCCATTATCAGTGATGATCTGACTCGGCAGACCGTACCGGCATATCAGTTCACGCTTGACAAATTTAACCACAACACTCCTTGTCACATTGGCGTACGAAGCAGCTTCTACCCATTTTGTGAAATAGTCGATAGCGACTAAAATAAAACGATGACCGTTAGAGGCTTTTGGCTTGATGGGTCCAATGACGTCCATACCCCACATTGAAAAGGGCCATGGTGCTGACAAGACATTCAGAGAAGACGGGGAAGCATGAATATGGTCTGCGTATATCTGACATTTATGACACTTACGAACATAGGCAAAACAGTCTGACTCCATGGTCATCCAGTAGTAACCAGCCCTCAAAATCTTTCTTGACATGGCGTGTCCGTTAGTGTGAGTTCCAAAACATCCCTCGTGGACATCCCTCATGACTTTACTTGCTTCGTCGGTGTCGATGCAACGAAGAAGGACAGAGTCGTAATTTCTCTTATAAAGCACATCACCGTTTAAAAAGAAACCCATGGCGAGCCGTCGCAGGGTTCTCTTATCATTCTCTGTAGCGCCTTCGGGATATTCTTGATTTCGGACATACCTCTTGATATCGTGGTACCAAGGCTTCCCATCTGACTCCTTTTCAATCATCTGGCAATATGCGGGTTCGTGGTGCTGCACTATTTCAATGAGAGGCATGTCGTAATCATTGCTCACCTTGAACATTGATGCTAGGGTAGCCAAAGCATCAGCCATTTGGTTGTCCTCCCGGGGAACATGGTGAAAAGAAACATCATCAAATTCCTTAATCAACTCTTTGATGCGAGTTTGATAGGGAATTAATTTGCTGTCTCTAGTCTCCCACTCTCCTTTTAGTTGGTGAATGACCAGGGCAGAATCCCCGTATACTTCCAATTTCTTCACTTTGGCATCCAATGCTGCTTGGATTCCCAGAGAACACGCCTCGTACTCAGCGATGTTATTGGTACAATCAAAACATAATCGAGCACAAACGGGGATAAGTTCTCTATCAGGTGAAATAAGGATTGCTCCGATTCCGTGTCCTAATGCGTTAGAAGCACCATCAAACCTTAGGGTCCATTTATCCTTTTGGGCTCCTTCTTCATCAATCAGGGCCATGATATCTTCGTCCGGGAAGTCAAACTGCATGGGCTGATAATCTCTTATGGGTTGATGAGCTAGGTAGTCAGCCAGAACACTTCCTTTTATAGCCTTCTGAGTGACATAGACTATATCGTACTCAGTTAGCAGGACCTGCCATCGAGCAATCCTTCCGGTCAAGGCAGGTTTTTCAAAGATATATTTGACAGGGTCCATTTTGGAAACTAGCCAAGTAGTGTGGCTTATCATGTATTGTCTCAAACGTCGGGCTGCCCATGCTAACGCACAACAGGTCCTTTCCAGAGCAGAATACCTCATCTCACAGTCAGTGAACTTCTTGCTTAGATAATAAGTGGCATGTTCTTTCTTCCCAGTCTCATCATGTTGCCCCAACACACAACCCATGGATTCATCTAACACTGTAAGGTATAAAATGAGTGGTCTTCCCGGGGTAGGTGGGATCAAAACTGGCGGGTTCTGTAAGTACTGCTTTATCTTTTCAAAAGCCTTTTGACAATCCTCATTCCATTGAACTGGTTGGTTCTTACGGAGCAATTTGAAAATTGGCTCGCATGTTGCTGTCAACTGTGAGATGAAGCGAGCGATGTAATTTAATCTCCCCAAGAAACCTCTAACTTCCTTTTCTGTACGGGGAGGAGGCATTTCAAGAATGGCTTTAACTTTGTCAGGGTCGACCTCTATGCCTCTCTTGCTTACTATGAATCCTAGTAATTTCCCGGATCTTGCGCCGAAGGTGCACTTGGCTGGGTTCAGCCTAAGCTTGAATTTCCTCAACCTTTCGAAGAGTTTCCTTAGGTCTTCCATATGCCCTTCATCCGTTTTAGACTTGGCAATAATATCATCGACGTAAACCTCTACCTCCTTGTGCATCATGTCATGGAAAAGGGTTACCATGGCCCTTTGGTAAGTTGCTCCGGCATTCTTTAGACCAAAAGACATCACCTTATAACAGAAGGTTCCCCACAAGGTGACAAATGTGGTTTTTTCCATATCCTCGGGCGCCATCTTAATTTGATTGTATCCGGAGAAACCGTCCATGAATGAAAAGATCGTATGTTGCGCGGTATTGTCGACCAGAACATCAATCTGAGGCAGGGGAAAATCATCCTTGGGGCTAGCCCTGTTCAAATCGCGATAGTCCACGCACATTCGTACTTTGCCATCCTTTTTCGGGACCGGGACGATATTTGCCACCCACTGTGGGTATTTTGCCACGGCTAAGAACCCGGCATCAAATTGCTTCTTGACTTCTTCCTTGATTTTCAAAAGCATCTCAGGTTTCATACGTCGCAGCTTCTGCTTTACTGGCGGACATTCGGGTTTTAATGGTAACCTATGTTCGACAATGCTATTGTCCAGTCCCGACATATCTTGGTAAGAGCAGGCGAAAACATCGCTGAACTCTCTCAACAACCCAATCAGTTCCTGCCTCTGTCCTTTACTTAACGAGGTACCAATTTTGACTTCCTTTTTAACTCCTCCAATTCCCAAATCGATAACCTCGGCTATCTCTAAGTAGGGCAGAATTTCCCTATCCTCTTGTTCCAATAACCGGGTTAACTCAGGCGAGGGATCACAGTCTTCATCATATTCCTCATTGGCGCAATCAGTTAGACAGTCAGAATCGTGAAATAAGACTGAATTCTCACTATTCTCAGATGAATCGCTTTCGGATCTGCATTTTCAGTGTATCATAGCAAATGAAAAGGAAAACAAGCAAGAGAAAGGTTTAAATAATAGGTTACTAAACAGATCAAGCTATTTGGAAACTGACGGCATTTATTACTCAAACAAACGAACAAGTTTTTATTGTTACAAAATGAGATCCCGAAGCATAGCTAAAGGATCGAACAGAAAACATGATTACTTTGATGAAATGGTACAAATCGTGGGGAACTCTATGACCTCCCAGTTGTTCAGTTCCTGACCAGGTGAGCCAGCATACACAAATCCGAGGCCTTCATCAAGATCACTTTGGATTACGGCCACTTGATCTGGAAACATTACTCCGGCGCTCCTGAAGCTCTGGTAGAGGTCACAGATGGGGATTTTCGCAGTGTTGAATGCATGCCCGGTATGACGAGTAATCCTCTTCCCTCTCCTCTCTTCTTCTACCCTTTTTTGGTCTTTAGTGGTAGGTTGGTATCCCAGGCCGTACCTATTTTTGTTCTCAGGGAGACAGACAGGTTGAATTCTTCCTTCCAGTTCTCTTCCGAGTCCTTTTCCCAGCTTATATCCTCCTCGTAGCATGGTCTTCGCTACTACTAGCGGTACCTTTGGGAAAGACATACTTGTGGCGTTGGCTATCTCCAAAGCCTGGAATGATGTCTCGAGGGCTTCCTCGGCTGCCTCTACATAGGGGGTAGTGACTGGCTTACTGACCAGAAGATCCTCCTCTCCAGAAACGATTACCAGTCTGTTATCAACGATGAACTTTAGTTTCTGGTGTAAAGTGGAAGGAATTACCCCTGCTGAATGGATCCATGGCCTCCCTAACAAGCAACTATAGGCGGGCATGATATCCATTACTTGGAAGAGAACTTGAAAGATATGGGGTCCAACTTGTATGGGTAGCTCAATTTCGCCTATGACCTCCCGTCGGGTCCCATCAAAAGCTCTTACTATCATGGAGCTCGGTCTCATGCATGCCCCATCTATGGGTAGTTTAGCTAATGTAGACTTGGGCATCACATTCAAGGATGATCCATTATCGACGAGCACTTTTGCCATAATATGGTCTTGACACTTCACAGAGATGTGGAGAGCTTTGTTGTGTCCTTTCCCTTCCACCGGCACCTCGTCATCCGTGAAAGTCAGATAGTTACTGGCCACTATATGTCCAACAATACCTTGGAACTTATCAACAGGCAAGTCATGCTTCACGTGTGCCTCACTTAGCACCTTCATCAGCGCGTTCCGATGTGATTCAGAACTTGTCAGCAGAGATAATAAGGAGATCTTGGCGGGGGTATAGTTCAACTGATCCAATACCTGGTAATCGCTGTGGCGGATAAATTTTAAGAACTCCTTAGTCTCTTCTTCTGGCACAACCTTCTTTGCTTCGTCAGCGATCCCAACCTTCCCAGTTTTGCCTTCCGCGGCGGTCTTGTCTTGCTTTGGCTCTGAAGGCGCATATACTCTCCCACTTCGGGTCATTCCGCCTACACCGGCGATGTTGGTAACCAACAAAGCAGGCGCCGGATCAACTATTACGGGGTTGGAAACAACTATGTCCGTGTTATACTTCCAAGGCACGGCGTGGGAGTTGTCATATGGGAATGGAGCAGGTGGCCGTGCCGTAATAGTAGTTCTGGCAGGGGTCTGCGTTAGCGACGCATTTTTACTATAAAATATGACCAGGGGTTTTGGGGCCCGAAGTCCAGTCTGTCCCTGTATCATATTTACCTCATCGCCATGGCGCTTGCAGACTCGTATAGTGTGACTGTCCATAAACCTTTGGAGAGTTTTTCGAAACTCTTGCTGCTTTGTCGATTGGGCATCATCGAAGTCTTCATCCCATTTGTCCTTTACTAACCCTACCTCAAACATAAAGGAGTGAATTTCTTTTAGAGGCATCTGAATGTCCTCAACATTGGATGTATACTCCACATCTTCCCCGATAGCATTGACCCCGGCCCCTTCATGATTAGGCAGAGGGTTTGTTGTTACATTTGGACTTCTTTCTCGGAAGCTTATCCAATCTGCCTGAATCAGGTCCCTTACTTTATATTTCAAAGCCAGACAATTTTCAGTAGAATGGCCTGGTGCACCCGCATGATAATCGCACCGGGCATTAGGGTCATACCCCCTAGGATAAGGTGGCTGTAGTGGCCTCAAGGGACAGGGTACTACTAGAGTTTTTTCAATAAGGTGAGGCAAGAGTTCGGTATAGGACATTGGGATGGGATCGAACTGGGGTGGAGCACGGTCATTGTTCCTTCTTTGGATATTTGGCGGTGGGTTGGCTTGTGGTGCTTGGTGTGGTATCTGTGGTGGCGCAGGTGGCCGTACAATGGTTGGTCTGAATTGTGGTGGATTATGGTTTGGAATGGCTGCCACATACGGGTGCGACACGCCGGGATATACTGGTGAAAGGCTAACTGGGGTAGGTGGCCCTGCCAGGTTCCTTCTCTGGTTGTGAGAGACCAAGTTGGTCTCCCCTTCTCTTCTCCTATTTTCGCCAAGTATAGGTCTCCTTGCAGCTCCCATCCCAGATGGACTTCGGACTATCCTGCCGGTCCTTAGTCCATTTTCTATTCTTTCTCCAATAGTGACAATATCAGAGAAATGGGACAAGACACTTCCAATCATCTTCTCATAGAAAGGAGTTTGAAGCGTATCTATGAACATAGTGACCACCTCCTTTTCAGACAGAGGTGGGTCAACCTGTGCTGCCACTTCGCGCCACCTCTGGGCGTACTCCTTGAACGTCTCATTTTCTTTCTTAATCATGTTCTGCAACTGTCCCCTATCCGGGGCCATGTCCAGGTTATATTTGTATTGTTGCATGAACGAGTCTGCTAGGTCCTTCCAGCAGCGTATACGAGAGCGCTCTAGATGATTGTACCATGTCAGGGGAGCCCCAACCAGGCTGTCCTGAAAACAATGAATCAGCAGAGGGTCATTTGACGCATGCGAAGCCATCTTACGGCAGTACATGGTTAGATGATTCTTTGGGCACGTCAACCCTCTGTATTTGTCAAAATCGGGCGTCTTGAATTTAGGAGGTATGACGACATCAGGGATTAGGCAAAGTTCAGCAGCAGTGCCTGTCCCAAATCTACTTGTTCCTTCCATCTCCCTTAAACGCCTTTCCAAGAATTCCAATCTCTCTTCCTGGGTGGTAGCCACAGCACTCGGACCGGCAGCAGTATGTTGACCAACCTTCCCATATTGCTGGTAGGAATGAAACAGGTCAGTGTTTGGTATGAAGGTATCTGGTCTGGCAGTGGTTCGGGGTATATGAATGGTATGAGCAGGCTGTGCTTGGGCGGCTTGTGTTTGGGCGGCTTGAGCATGAGTGGGTGGCACCTGGGAGGTTTGTGCTTGGGTAAGTGGGTTGTTTGGTTGATTAGTGTTAGGCGGGGCAGTGATGGGAACTTGGTCTTGGTGGCAAGGTTCTTCCTGGAGTGGTGGGAAATACCCGTGCGGCAAACCATACGGGGGAAAGGGAATAACATTGCCTTCCTCGTCCACAAAGGTATATTGTTGTGTGTTTGCAGGATTTGGTCTCCTTATGCGAACAACGAGGGGAGGTGCGGTGGTCCTGGGGTCGGATCCTGTAGCCGGATCTTGACCGTGATGAGAGGTGGGTGGTTGTTGCCGGGCGTCTTCAACTCCTGCAGAAGATCCCCCTTCTGTGACTCTCCTTTCCAAGAGCTTGGCCATCTCGGCCATCTGTTCCTTGACCTGGGCGAGCTCAGCCTTCAAATTCTCATTTTCTTATTCTATATCAGCCATGAGTTTCTTCCTGAGCCGGGTCCCGTAAGAATGTTTACCCGTAATGTCTTTAGAAAGGAATACAAAAGAAAATTTAGAAAAGATAAGCGAATTAAAGAAAAAATTAAGTGAAACGAGATTACGTGGGAAGCAATGTTGGAACTTGACGGATCCTTCGACTGTTCCTCAGAACGTCACGTTCAAGAGTACTAAGTAAAGCATTGAATGGAAATTAACATGAGATAGTTGTGAAGACAAAGGAATCCATTATCTCGAAAAGAGTACATTATTGCCATAAAGTGCCGAGTTACAAAGCGGGAAAATAAATCAGCCATCCTTAGCTCGGGAAATCATTTCCCTCATTTTACAAATTCGTCCTCTACAGTAATCTAAGAACGTTGCAATTTCCCTAGGAGTGTTGACAGGGTTAGCAATTCCTTCCGCTTGTTTGAGTAAAAACGGGAGATCTTCTAGAGCTCCGTTGGCCAGGTACGCCAGCTTAGCAAAGCGATCCATCCACAAGTGAATAGTTTTATTTTGTTCAGCTTCTAAGAGGCGTATGGTCTCTTGACAATCTTGCTCAATGTTTATGGCGCGTTGTCATTCCCTACTTATCTCTTGCTCGCAAGCCTTTACCACTTCATTGAGCTGTTGTTCCAATTTGTGGACTTGTGTCTGTAGGAGCTCTTTTTGTACCATGATATTCTGCTCATTTTCTTTTGATTGTGCCAGCATATCCTTCAGAAGACGTTTCTCAGCCAGGATGGTATCACTTTGCTTGTTCTTCATTTTTAGTTGAGAATTGGCTGCTTGAAGACATTGGTCTTGTTTCATCATATAGCTCTCATCAATCTTTTGTTTCTTCCTACTCTCTTCAACAGCTTGCTTGTTCTCCAGGTTCTCCCTTTTCTGAAGGGTGTATTCTTGCTGACATCTCAATAAGTCTTCCTCTAGCTTCTTGTTCTTGGCAGCTAACTCTTCTATTTTGGTATTTAGCGCCTTGGTTGCTTCGTCCTCCGCAACAAGTGATGGAGCGGGAGGATTTTCCTGGAGATGAGGGGGACTCCTGAAGGGTAATTTAACAATAGAGACCCTATTCAAGATCCACTCATAATATTCTCCTCTAACAGCATGGCTTCGGGCCCCTAGCTCTCTTCCCTTTCGGTGGACTTTCTTCCATGCATTCGCTATATCCTGAATGACAAGGACACAACTTCCTTTCGAGTAATATGAGATGAAAGGAATGAGAGACTCTTCATCAGGTGGTCCAAGCAAAGGATAAGCTAGCTGACGCTTGGCTATGATGGGATTATAGTTGATACATCCTTGCGTACCAATAAGGGGAACATTTGGGTAATTTCCACAGTGATGAACAATTGATTCAACTTCCAACCATTGGGGATACCACCTAACTTTCTCAGCCGTGAGCCCTATGAGGTGATTGGCCCACTCGCGCCCACTTTTCACTGTTAATTGACATAGCTTCAGATCAGAAACCGGACATTCGGCCTTATAGACTTGGTGGATAACGTGCGATGTGAGCCATACATACAAAACAGGTAAACAACAAACAACCCTTCTTCGACCTTGTGTGTGGCAGAAATCCATGGTGCAGTACACGTTTGCCAACACAGCCGTGACAGGATTCTCAAGTCTGTGCTTGCGAGCTAGGAATACGGCAATAGCATCATAATCCACATAGTTATCAATGTTGGGGAACAAAACAACACCATAGATGGTAATAGCTAAAGCATCCATAAAGGCTTCCCAATCTTCCTTTTCTGCCAGGACCTGCATATGTTTCTCGAGAAATTCCCGAGTGAATCCGGGGATCTGATGTCTATTTAGTTGTGCATCCCTCAAGGTGTCGGGACGGATCTTCAGGACACGGGCGATGGAAGCAATAGTTGCATGATGGTCAAGATGACGATAAGGTATCTGTCCTTCCAAAGGCATCCCCAAGATTTGTTCAAATTCTTCAATGGATGGGGCCAATTGAAAGTCTCTAAATGTGAAACACCTGAGAGGTGGGTCATAGAATTGTGCTAAGGCAGTGATCGCCTCAGTTTGCACTTCCACTTCTAACAACTTCAGAATCCTTCCATACTTTCTTGTAAAAGCCATTTTCTGTGTCAGGTTTAATTTTCTCCCCATTGTTTGCAGACTACCCATGTCAATCTTCTTGGCCTTAAGGTGCAATACTCTCCTCAACTCGGTCACATTTGTGTCACAACTATCAGATCTCATGTTAATTTCCATATTGCTCAAAGGTACCCGCTAAATTCCAAATAGCTTCCTGCAAGAGCAAAGAGAGAGAAAAAGAAATCAGTTATTGCTATGTTTTGTGAACCACTACTTCTTCATTAATTTATTGGAAAACACTTTCAGTTTGAGAAGTAGCGGTCGGCAAAACTCATGTGAAACTAAAGTCGCACGGGTTATGGATCTTCCCAACGTCATCAATATCTGCTTGAATAGAATTTTGTTTTCATTTTGACGATTGGGAAGATCTATAACCCAGGACTCATAAGTACACAAAAAGTGAGGGAACTGCTTATTTGTTAAAGGATTATTATTTTTTTAGAAAGAAAAATGATTCACCCTTTGTTTGGAATAAAGTAACCCTTTGAACACGTAAGCAGTTCATCAATTTTGGATTTAAAGGGAAAGCGAGAATGAGATAAGGTATAGTAAAGCCCGCCCTTTTGTGCCTTAAGCCAGGTTTTTTTTTTTTGAAAGTCTTTTCTGGGACCTATAGCTTATCTAACAGTGGATTCCTCACATTGGGTGGCTTTCGCTAGACATCTAGAAGGTCACCAGAGCCAAGATCCTAATCATGACAGGGACGCAAACAGCGAGGAATTCACTAAGTGCGTATATCATGAGAGGTCGAACTCTGGTTGAGGTTCTCACGAATACCGGATAGGAAGTACATCCCATACGATTCCGTTACCAACCCCTCCTAACTTAAGCTTCATTTGGGGCCCGGGTATAGGGCGCCACTCATAAGTGTGTATAAATAATTGTGAGTGTAGTGTGTGGAAGGGCAGTCCATACCTTTTACCTTACCCATTCTGCACAAAGAACAAACACAGAGCAAATATACAAAGTCGTCTACCCTAGGGTTCAATGTTTGCGGAAAAGTAACATGGTCTCCTACCCTAGGGTTCAATAAACATGCAAAATATAAACAACGAAACAAATAATAAGATACAATTGAGACAAGAACAAACATTCACAACAATTAACCGAAAATAAAACAAGGGGGAAGAAATCCAAGCTAACAAAGGCTATGTAAAAAAAGAACATGCGCTTTCAATCAAACTGGCCTGACTCTCTTAACGTTCCCCAGTGGAGTCGCCATCTGTCGCAACCTTGATCGCGACGGCGCGGCGAACAAGAGAGAAAAAAAATGAAACAGGGAGTCGCCACCAACGTTTTTATCCATAGGAAAAACATTGGGAAAAAACTAAGTTCAGTAAAGCACTGGTTAAAAAAGTTGAAATCCAAGTTCGGGAGTCGGTTACGAGTAGGGAAGGTATTAGCACCCTAAATCGCCTGTCAAAGGCAGTACCAAGATTGAAAGCACAATATAAATAGCCTTAAACAAAACATGGTTTTTTCCCTTTTACTTGTTGTAATTTGAAAACGACAGAATGGAGTAGAGAACTGTACAGACATAGAATGTCGAAGCGAGGTCAATGGAACGTTTCATCCGAATTAAACTCGACTTCGATGTGAGACAGAGAGGGGAAGAGAATGCTAATAAGGCGTCACGCCTAAATTAGACATTCTCGGATAAAAACAGGGATAGGAAAGAGATAAGCGGGACGTCTCGTCCTAAGTATCCCTTCCCTATGAATTACGGCGAGGCTTGAGCAAAAAACTAAGGGGAAATCAACAAGACGTCACGTCTAAATTGATTTTCTCGGAAGCGGCCAGAAAGAAGAACATTTATGAAAGAAACATGAAAGTGAGGAAATAAATCAAAAAAAGAAAAAGAAATAAGAAAGATGGGCCCGACAGGAGTTAAAGTCCTGCTCCTATGTATTCTTGAATTATCAAGAAATCAGGGTTACGTAGTTCTAAATATTACTATTTTTTAGGAAGGAATTTGAAAGATGTTGATGGATATCATTAAAGAGGAAGATTCATGCAAAGCAAGGTTCTTCGCACGTGCACGAATCCTAAGAGGGTTGTGTAGACAGGAGTGCTCCCGTACGACACTATTTTTTACAAAATCGTTTTTTTTTATTATGTCTGCTTATTATGGAAAAGGATAAAAAAATACTAACAGTGAAAACTATTGGTACGCAGACAACTATAATTAACAGACAGCAAACTCACGGGAAAGTAAAAAAAAGGGGAACTGAAAGCAAAGGAAATAAGGAAAAGAGTGGAACCGGTGTGATGAGCTAGGAACCAATGTGGGAGGTCGAGCGCAGTGACGGTGTCTGATTTCGGGCTCGCACGCTGGCAGAGACAATGGACCGGAGTTGGACCCGAACTGGAAACCTAAAGGTCACGACCGGTGTTGTGGGAAGTTGATCCGGGGTGAATGCTGTTGAGCAGTAATGAAGATTGACAAGGTAATGTATTGGAATTGGAATGGCGTTGGTTCTGTGATAACGGAGCACGTTCGGGGTATGGACGATGTAGGAGCAGTGGCTTTGTGTAGTAAAAAAAACTTCAAACCTTTTTCGAACTAAGGGGGGTCTTTTGTGGTGACTAAGGCCAGTCCACTGGTTTCAGGTGGGGAGGTCAATTAAGGGTCTTGAGGAATCAGAGAGAATTTCAGAAGAGTTTTCTCGCGAAGAGGGAGAATCTCAGGGACCAACCCCTTGAGCTCCCTTGGTTGGGGCATTTATAGGGCCTTCAAGTCATGGGCTGAGGGTTTTGGGACAACCAGAACTCCCACTCACCCATTCGTGTAGTGGTGTGCAGCTCTGGCCATTATCATTGGTGGGGAGCAGGGTTTTCAGTGGGGTTTTTTTTAATTGCCCACTTCCGCCTCCCTGTCTGCCATTTTCCAGGGAGTGCGATTCCAGGTCACCGCGCATAAGCTTCCGACCTCGTCCCTCCGTTGTCAAATTTGTGACACCGGTTAGTAAAGCCATTGGTTGGACGGAGTCTCCACTGATCCGATGTGGGGCCTTAAGAACCATTACCTGTGTCTTCACACCGGCTGAATCTTTCAATGTAATCACAGGGGCCGGTGTGCCTATCTTAATCTGTCCACTTTCCTTGGGGCTGGACTGGCCTGTCATTCTGCTCCGGCGCATGACATCGGTCCGGTGTTAACTTAGGCCTTGTCCGGTGTTGCCAACTTCAAGGCCGGGTCCGGTGTTGCCAATTTCAAGGCTGGGTCCGGTGTTATAACAATTTGGGCCGGACCGAAAGAGGTGTTCACATAAATATTTCAGGAAATATAAGGCTTAAGCTACAAAAGAAAGGGGGAGCCAATGCATCAAAAGTCTGATAAGTTTGATCGCAACATGGACTTTACATTCTAAGTCAAAAGAAGAATCAAGATAAAGAAATGAAGTCTGTTAATTCACTTCAAAAGGAATTCTCTTGCATCAGAATAATATACCAGACCCAGACTTGAAAAGATCATTCAAGTTTTAGAATATATAAAAGCATCAGACCCTGTCTCCTCATCTAGAATCATTTCAGAAGTGGTCTGATACATGAAGCATCAATGGTCACAAGTCATCTCCATCAAAGCTTAAAGAAAAGATTCTCAAAAGGAAGAATGACCAAACAAGGTGGACTCTGATCCTAGCTAAAAAGCACCTAAGTTTCACATTTATTATACATATTCAGAGATTCCCTAAATCAAAACTTTCCTTCTTGGTGAAACTAGTGCTACATCTACTCCACCTACGACTACACACCTTTCAAAGCTCACAAATTTACATTGCTTATGCAAAACGTCTCTCTCTAACAACAAAAGATTTTGTCTTTTGTGCATCTTTAAAAAGAAAGGCTTTTGTCCCTTGTATAAGCCTCTCCCTGAGCTCAACAAGATGATTCTATATAAACAGAATCAATATCTTCATCAGATATGCTCCGAGAAATAGAAGACAACAAGAAGAGAACAAAAACAAAATGGAGAGCTGAAGCAGAAAAATAAATACAAGAGAGTATAAAAAGAAGATTGAAAAAGAGAGAGAGAGAGAGAGAGAGAGAGAGAGAGCTTGTGAAAAGAAGAAGAAAAAGAAGATGATGAGCTAGAGTACACTAATCAAAGTGTGATGGAAGAAGAAGAAAAGATCATGAATGATCACCAGACGTTCATGTAAAAAAGCTTATGAGAAATGAAGAAATGGTAGTGTATGTAACATCCCTATGTTTTATATTCATGAGTTTGGATATTTAATAAAGTAAGATTATTATAAGATGTAAAATTAAAATAAAAAGAAAATTTTGATTTGGGACCTGACGCGTAGCGTCAGTGGGACGCGTAGCGTCAGGGTAAAACTTGACGAGTAGCGTTAGTGGACGCGTAGCGTCCATATAAAAATTTAGACTTAACGAGTAGCGTCAGGGGGACGCGTAGCGTCAGTGTCGCGGGCAGAATAAAGACCCAAGATGACAGCCTACAGAGCAGAAGTTAAAAACATAAGTTTTGGGGTTCTTCTTCTTCTCTCTTTTCCCTGCGACAATTAAAGGCCAACAAGAGGTTGGAATCTGAAATTAATTGCGGATTAGAGGTAAGAAACTTAAGATTAACGCATGGGATCTTTCAATTTTGAATTCCATGGAGAATTTCTACCTTTATCCATTTTTGGGGAAAATAAGGGAACTTTGAATTTTAAGATTCTAAACCGATTAAAAGTTTCCATATGGTGTTCAAAAGAAGGATTGAGTGACGAATTTGAATTCCGCTTTATATAGGTTGCGAAAGAGCCGTTGAAAGATTAGCGGAAAAAGGGGTTTCTCGGAGAACTTGTGGTTTCAGTTGTGGTAAGCTTCTAAAGCTTTAGAAAGTAATTTCTGAGCATATTCTTGAGTTGGATTAAGGTTTGAACGGTTAAAACCTTAAACCTTTTTGTAATTTTATCTTTTAGTGGTTGCGGCGCATTGATCTTGGTAATTGAGTTTAGAGCGTCGACAGTGAGGTAAGGGGAGTATTATAGTATATATTTGATTACAGATTTGTGATAATTATGTTGGAAAAAAAAATTAAATCTGTGAAAGTATGAGATTGATATATATATATATAGGAGAATATGTGATTAGATTATGTATGTGGTTATACGTTGTATTTAACAATTATGGAAAATAGAATGGTAATGCATGAGAGGTGAATTGTGAATAAGATGGAAAATAATGTATAAAGTATGCTTAGAATATGCATGATGGAGAGTGATGAAATATTGAATTATCGTGATATATAAGATATAAAGTTATGTTTGATTATGTGAATATTACGAATGTAAAGTATGTTTATGATATTTAAAGATTATGGCTTTTATGCCGAGATGTGGCTTTTATGCCGAGAGATATGGCTTTTATGCCGAGATATGGCTTTTATGCCGAGAAATGCGGTATTTATGTTGAGATGTGGCTCTTATGCTGAGATGTGATTCTTATGTTGTGAGTTGGCTTGTATGCCAAAATCATTTAATGATTGTATAATGTATATTCATGATTTAAAATGAATAATGTGTATATGATGAGATATATTGTTAGATGCTGTGTATGCATGATATGTATTGTGGACAGCCATTCGGTATAGATTACCCCTCGCTTTTGGCTCCCGTGGTCCATGTAGAGGCCCAGTTGAGCTACCCAGTGATCCAGGAAGAGATCCAGTGGTTGAGGTGGGGAGACGGTTTATGATACCGGGCTCGGTGAACCAGGATGTGTTCACGGGATGTCGGTGGACTCCCAGCTGGTGGCTGATTCGTTAGTATCCGGATACTAGGTGTCTGATGTATATGAGAGTCAGTTGTGAATTATACTCCTTGACTGATATGCAGATTATTGCATTGATATGATAATGATATGATTGAAATAATGAATTGTGAAATGAATTGATTAAGTATGGGTGCTTAAAATTAATTTATCTCAATGTTGCGAGATATTTGTTATGATGTGAACATAATGAATTTATGATGATTATGATGGATTATGATATGTTGGGTTCATATGAGAAGAGTTTAGTGGATCAATAACCCAGGCAGGAGAATGAGATTCTCCAGGTGATATCAACTCTGATTATGTAGTTGTATCATTCTTGTGATATATATACTCACCCTTATTTTATGTTCACAGTGAATAAACCCAGGGATGTTGCGGATGCTGCGGAAACCAGTACAAAAATGAGCAAGGAGTAATGCCAAAGGAGTTTGGAATGTATATCTTGTATATATTTATATGTGAATATATTATCTCGTAGATTTGTAGAAGTACGTGTTGTTGTTACTTGTTCGTGATGCCTAATGGCACTGAGCCGTCAGTAGATATATGTAGATATGTGTGTAAATCTGTGGGAGTGTGAACTTATGCATAGTATAATATGTGTGTGGTTTGGGTGATGTGATTATGTAATGGCATTGAGCCATTAGATATTATGCACCTGTGATGACCAGGTACTGTTGGATGACTATGGTTATGGCATAGAGCTATACTGTAGTAAATTATGCATTATAGGCAGGTTCTGTGGATGTCTTTGTGCTGTGATGGTTATTTGAAATGATTGAATGTTGTATCGATGAATTGAATAGATTTAGAGATTTGAATTAGTAGCCATCCATATGACTTTGAGAAACGGGATAGGTGAATTTGAGTTTCAGTGAGTTTCAATACCTTTGCTAAGTATTAATAAGTCCATAAGAATATTTAAAAGTGGTATGCATTGGATTTGGATCATTTAAGAATCATTTAGGGTGTTTGGTGTAAAAGTGTTGTACATAAAGTGGTTAAGTTGTATTTCGTGCATAACTTGAGCATATGTTGGAATTTTGGCGAACGAATATCGCCAATAGTTTCAGAATGGGGAAAACATATGGACCATTAAGTTTTGTGGCAATTAGACCTGAAATGAGCTAATTGGATAAGTTAGTAATTGGTTAAAAGGCCTAAAATGTGTGACAGCATCAGGTGCTGTCACTGATAAGCCCACGCGTAGCGTCATCCTGACGCTCAGCGTCAGGGCTACGAATGCACTCTCACGCCTAGCGTGGTACTGGCGCGTAGCGTCAGACCCCTGTTTCAGGTTTTGAGATTATTTCAACTTAAATGATTTTGAGGACTATAAATTATTTATTTTAAATTATAATTGGGGTAATTTTTATAAGATGCATTTTTTTTGTAATTAAATTTTAGAAACGTGAAAAATTTATTGTGAAAATCAATAAATTGAATAAAATAAATATTATTTGAAGAGGGATGTCACAATTGGTATCAGAGCAAGACTATTCAGGATTGTAAACCTTATGGGTAGAAATGATAGAAAGTAATGAGATTTGTTTGTGTATTCATTTGTATGTATGGAATTATATATGTGTAAAAGGTGAATTTTCAGGAATCCTGGCATTGTGCTCACTGGTTATCCGTTAGCCGCACTTCCTGGTATTGAGGTATTGATTATGGATTATATTTAATTTGTTTGATTATTAATGGTGTGATATGTTAATTGTAGAATGGCTGGTACTTCTAATTCAACCCCTGAGGGTGACTTCTTAGAAAAGTTTTCTCAGCTGATGGGAAGGGCTGAATCTGGCCCAACCCTTGATAAATTTCTAAAGCGAAATCCCTCAGTGTATAAGGGTGGACGTGATTATGATGGAGCTTATATATGGCTCAGAGAAATGGAACAAATGTTTGATTATTTTGAATGTACTGAGGAACAAAAAGTGGTATTCTCTACTTATCAGTTGCGTGATGAAGCTAGGGTCTGGTGGACACGAGCCAAACCTCAGATGATCAATGCTAATGAGGCCTTAAACTGGGTCAATTTTAAAAAGAGGTTTTTGGCAAAATACTTTCCTGATAATTATAAAACTAGAAAAGAGATGGAATTCTTACATCTTGAACAGGGAAGGATGTCTGTAGCTGAATATACAGCTAAATTTGATGAGTTATGTGACTTTTATTACCCTTTTTCCTTAGAAGGTACTGAAAGTAATAAAAGTGCTAAATATGAGTCTGGTTTGAGAATAGAGCTTCGTACTGCTATTGTACCTTTGGGGATTAGGGACTATGCTGAACTTGTTAATAAAGCACAGTTGACTGAAAATGTTCAGATGCAGAGGGTTTCTTTCAGAAAAGATAAATCTCAGTTGAGAATTAAAGGAGTTGAATTTAAAAAGTAGAGATTTAGTCGAAGTGGATCTTCTTCTTCATCTTTTTCTCCAGTTAGAGGTCGAGGCAGTACTCGTCCTGACAATCGAGTTTGTTTTAAATGTGGTGGAGAAGGACATTTGGCTAGAAACTGTAGATTTGAATTGCCTATATGCTATCATTGAGGTCAGACTGGGCATCTTAGGCCCGATTGTCCTATGAGGCAACACAAGAATGTACAAGGGGGTAGGGGTCTTACTCCCGTGAATCAGGGTGGTAGGTTTCAGAGGGGTGGACGTAGTGGGGCTCGAGGAGGCCCAATCCGACAATCTGATACCACACAGTCTGCTAGTGCTCAGAATGTTATTACTGGGAGAGTGTTTGCTTTTGATGCTTCTGATGCTATTCATAATGATCAACTAGTGCACAGTAAGTGTTCTCTTTTTGGTAATCTTGTAGATGTGATATATGATTCTGGAGCTACTCATTCGTTTATTGCTGAAAGTTGTGCTAGAGATCTTGAATTACCTATGGTATTGATGAATAATGCTATAATTGTGTCTACACCGACTGGTTCTGAGGTTAAGACTATGACTATGTGTGAAGGAGTAAATTTATCTATTGAAGGTCGAACTTTTAATGCAAATTTAATCTGTATGCCCTTGAAAAATCTGGATATTATTCTGGGAATGGATTGGTTGTCTGCCAATCAGATTCTGGTGGATTGCTATCGTAAAATGGTGGTTTTTCCTGTTGAATCCACTCCTAATGATTTGGTATGTTAATATTTCTTTTTGTTATTGTTATTTTACAGGGATAGGTAATTTGATTCTTGCTGATATACCTGTTGTAAGTGAATTTTCGGATGTGTTTCCGGAAGATATTCCTGGGTTACCTCCAAACCGGGAAATTGATTTTGTGATTGACTTAGTTTTGGGTGCCGAGCCAGTGTCACGTGCACCGTATCGTATGTCATCTATAGAGTTAACTGAGGTGAAAAAGCAAGTTGAGGAACTGTTAAGTAAAGGTTTTATTAGACCTAGTGCTTCTCCTTGGGGTGCTCCTGTACTATTGGTACGAAAGAAAGATGGGAGTATGAGAATGTGTATTGACTACCGTCAGTTAAATAAATTGACAGTTAAAAATAAATATCCTTTACCAAGAATTGATGATTTACTTGACCAGTTACGGGGCACATGTATCTTTTCTAAGATTGACTTACGATCCGGATATCATCAGATTAGAGTAAAACCTGAGGATATTCCGAAAACCACTTTTCGAACAAGATACGGTCATTATGAGTATGTGGTGATGCCATTTGGAGTTACTAATGCTCCGGCGGTATTCATGAGTTATATGAATCGAATCTTTCATCCTTTCTTGGATCAGTTTGTAGTAGTGTTTATTGATGATATACTAGTCTATTCAAGATCCGAGGGTGAACATGTTCAGCATCTCCATATTGTTTTACAGATTTTGCGAGAGAGACAGTTATATGCAAAATTGTCAAAATGTGAATTCTGGGTTAAAAGTATTCAGTTCTTGGGGCATGTAATTTCTAGTGATGGAGTTTCTGTTGATCCTTCCAAGACAATTGCAGTTATGAATTGGGAGAGGCCCAAATCTATTACTGAGATTCGAAGTTTTCTTGGTTTAGCTGGGTATTACCGACGTTTCATAGAAGGTTTCTCTCGTATTGCACTTCCTATGACCAAATTAACTAGGAAGGGATGTCCTTTTGTTTGGACTGATGAATGTGAACAAAGTTTTAATGAATTGAAAAAGAAATTGACTTCTGCCCCTGTGCTTGCTTTACCCGATGTGACCAGAGAATTTGTTGTATATTGTGATGCCTCTAAATCTGGCTTGGGGGGTGTGTTAATGCAAGAAGATAGAGTTATAACCTATGCTTCTAGGCAGTTGAGACTTCATGAGCAGAATTATCCTACTCACGATCTAGAGTTAGCGGCGGTTGTATTTGTATTGAAAATTTGGAGACATTATCTTTATGGCTCCCGTTTTGTTGTGTTTAGTGATCATAAGAGTTTGAAGTACTTATTTGATCAAAAAGAATTGAACATGAGGCAGAGGCGATGGATGGAATATTTAAAAGATTATGATTTTGAATTAAAATACCATCCAGGCAAAGCGAATGTGGTTGCTGATGCTTTGAGCAGGAAATCTCTTCATATTGCATCTTTAATGATAGAAGAATATAAACTGCTAGAAAGTTTTCGTGATATGCACCTAGCTGTAGTGGTTTATTCTCCTGGTTGTATGCTAATTGGGATGCTAAAAATTACTAATGAGTTTTTAAAATCCTTGTCTGAATGTCAAGAGGATGATACTGATGTAAAACAGTTGATTGATGCCCAAGATCGGGGCAAGAATCTACCTTTGAATAGAGATTCTAATGGGCTGTGGCGGTTTAAAAATCGTATTATAGTGCCCTCCAATGGTGAATTTCGAACACAGATTCTATCAGAGGCTCATAAGAGTTCATTAAGTATTCATCCAGGTGTGACGAAAATGTATCAAGACTTACGGCAACAATTTTGGTGGCCGGGGATGAAGAAAATGATAATTGAATATGTGGCATCCTGTATAGTGTGCTTAAAGTCTAAAGTGGAGCATCAGAAACCTTCAGGGTTAGCACAACCACTTGATATTCCGATATGGAAGTGGGATAGTATTTCTATGGACTTTGTATCGGGTTTGCCTCGTTCTCGTGCTGGATGTGATGCCATATGGGTTGTTGTTGATCGATTAACGAAAAATGCTCATTTTCTTGCTATTAATATGAGATGGTCTTTGGAAAAGCTTGCTAATATTTATGTGAAAGAAATTATAAGGTTGCATGGTGTACCCTCCAGTATTGTGTCAGATCGTGATCCTCGTTTTACTTCTAAATTTTGGAGAAGTTTACAACGTGAGCTAGGCACTGAGTTGAAAATGAGCTCCGCATATCATCCTCAAACAGATGGACAATCTGAACGTACAATACAAACTCTGGAAGATTTGCTTCGGGCATGTGTGATAGAACATGGAGGGAGTTGGGAGCAGTATTTACCTTTGATTGAATTTACTTATAACAATAGCTTCCATAGCAGTATTGGTATGGCTCCTTATGAGGCTTTATACGGTAGAAAATGCCAAACTCCTTTATGTTGGGCTGATGGTAGTGACGTCCTTGTATTGGGGCCTGAAATGGTTCAATCAATGACAGAACAGATTAAATTGATCAGAAATAAATTGAAAGTTGCTCAAGACCGTCAGAAAAGCTATTATGATGCTAAACATAGACCTCTGATATTTCAAGTTGATGATCAAGTATTTTTGAAAGTTTCACCTACGAAAGGTGTAGGTCGAGTTATTGGTAGTAAAAAGTTGAGTCCCAGGTATATTGGACCTTATCGTATTTTAGAGCGAATAGGCAATGTTGCCTATAGACTTGAGCTTCCTACAGTCTTGTCAAAGTTGCATGATGTTTTTCATGTCTCCCAGCTTCGAAAGTATATCCCTCGAGATGATATGGTGGTTCCAGATGACATTATTGAAATCAGAGAAGATGTGACGGTACCGGCTATTCCTCTTCGTATTGATGGTTATCAAACCAAACAATTAAGGAATAAGAATATTCCTTTAGTGAAAGTTTTATGGCAGAATTTCAATGAAATTTCACACACGTGGGAATTAGAATCTGAGATGCGACAACAATACCCGGATCTATTTACAGAGGTATGTTGATTTCGAGGACGAAATCTATTTTTAGGGGGGGTGAGTGTAACATCCCTATGTTTTATATTCATGAGTTTGGATATTTAATAAAGTAAGATTATTATAAGATGTAAAATTAAAATAAAAAGAAAATTTTGATTTGGGACCTGACGCGTAGCGTCAGTGGGACGCGTAGCGTCAGGGTAAAACTTGACGAGTAGCGTTAGTGGACGCGTAGCGTCCATATAAAAATTTAGACTTAACGCGTAGCGTCAGGGGGACGCGTAGCGTCAGTGTCGCGGGCAGAATAAAGACCCAAGATGACAGCCTGCAGAGCAGAAGTTAAAAACATAAGTTTTGGGGTTCTTCTTCTTCTCTCTTTTCCCTGCGACAATTAAAGGCCAACAAGAGGTTGGAATCTGAAATTAATTGCGGATTAGAGGTAAGAAACTTAAGATTAACGCATGGGATCTTTCAATTTTGAATTCCATGGAGAATTTCTACCTTTATCCATTTTTGGGGAAAATAAGGGAACTTTGAATTTTAAGATTCTAAACCGATTAAAAGTTTCCATATGGTGTTCAAAAGAAGGATTGAGTGACGAATTTGAATTCCGATTTATATAGGTTGCGAAAGAGCCGTTGAAAGATTAGCGGAAAAAGGGGTTTCTCGGAGAACTTGTGGTTTCAGTTGTGGTAAGCTTCTAAAGCTTTAGAAAGTAATTTCTGAGCATATTCTTGAGTTGGATTAAGGTTTGAACGGTTAAAACCTTAAACCTTTTTGTAATTTTATCTTTTAGTGGTTGTGGCGTATTGATCTTGGTAATTGAGTTTAGAGCGTCGACAGTGAGGTAAGGGGAGTATTATAGTATATATTTGATTACAGATTTGTGATAATTATGTTGGAAAAAAAATTAAATCTGTGAAAGTATGAGATTGATATATATATATATAGGAGAATATGTGATTAGATTATGTATGTGGTTATACGTTGTATTTAACAATTATGGAAAATAGAATGGTAATGCATGAGAGGTGAATTGTGAATAAGATGGAAAATAATGTATAAAGTATGCTTAGAATATGCATGATGGAGAGTGATGAAATATTGAATTATCGTGATATATAAGATATAAAGTTATGTTTGATTATGTGAATATTACGAATGTAAAGTATGTTTATGATATTTAAAGATTATGGCTTTTATGCCGAGATGTGGCTTTTATGCCGAGAGATATGGCTTTTATGCCGAGATATGGCTTTTATGCCGAGAAATGCGGTATTTATGTTGAGATGTGGCTCTTATGCTGAGATGCGATTCTTATGTTGTGAGTTGGCTTGTATGCCAAAATCATTTAATGATTGTATAATGTATATTCATGATTTAAAATGAATAATGTGTATATGATGAGATATATTGTTAGATGCTGTGTATGCATGATATGTATTGTGGACAGCCATTCGGTATAGATTACCCCTCGCTTTTGGCTCCCGTGGTCCATGTAGAGGCCCAGTTGAGCTACCCAGTGATCCAGGAAGAGATCCAGTGGTTGAGGTGGGGAGACGGTTTATGATACCGGGCTCGGTGAACCAGGATGTGTTCACGGGATGTCGGTGGACTCCCAGCTGGTGGCTGATTCGTTAGTATCCGGATACTAGGTGTCTGATGTATATGAGAGTCAGTTGTGAATTATACTCCTTGACTGATATGCAGATTATTGCATTGATATGATAATGATATGATTGAAATAATGAATTGTGAAATGAATTGATTAAGTATGGGTGCTTAAAATTAATTTATCTCAATGTTGCGAGATATTTGTTATGATGTGAACATAATGAATTTATGATGATTATGATGGATTATGATATGTTGGGTTCATATGAGAAGAGTTTAGTGGATCAATAACCCAGGCAGGAGAATGAGATTCTCCAGGTGATATCAACTCTGATTATGTAGTTGTATCATTCTTGTGATATATATACTCACCCTTATTTTATGTTCACAGTGAATAAACCCAGGGATGTTGCGGATGCTGCGGAAACCAGTACAAAAATGAGCAAGGAGTAATGCCAAAGGAGTTTGGAATGTATATCTTGTATATATTTATATGTGAATATATTATCTCGTAGATTTGTAGAAGTACGTGTTGTTGTTACTTGTTCGTGATGCCTAATGGCACTGAGCCGTCAGTAGATATATATAGATATGTGTGTAAATCTGTGGGAGTGTGAACTTATGCATAGTATAATATGTGTGTGGTTTGGGTGATGTGATTATGTAATGGCATTGAGCCATTAGATATTATGCACCTGTGATGACCAGGTACTGTTGGATGACTATGGTTATGGCATAGAGCTATACTGTAGTAAATTATGCATTATAGGCAGGTTCTGTGGATGTCTTTGTGCTGTGATGGTTATTTGAAATGATTGAATGTTGTATCGATGAATTGAATAGATTTAGAGATTTGAATTAGTAGCCATCCCTATGACTTTGAGAAACGGGATAGGTGAATTTGAGTTTCAGTGAGTTTCAATACCTTTGCTAAGTATCAATAAGTCCATAAGAATATTTAAAAGTGGTATGCATTGGATTTGGATCATTTAAGAATCATTTAGGGTGTTTCGTGTAAAAGTGTTGCACATAAAGTGGTTAAGTTGTATTTCGTGCATAACTTGAGCATATGTTGGAATTTTGGCGAACGAATATCGCCAATAGTTTCAGAATGGGGAAAACATATGGACCATTAAGTTTTGTGGCAATTAGACCTGAAATGAGCTAATTGGATAAGTTAGTAATTGGTTAAAAGGCCTAAAATGTGTGACAGCATCAGGTGCTGTCACTGATAAGCCCACGCGTAGCGTCATCCTGACGCTCAGCGTCAGGGCTACGAATGCACTCTCACGCCTAGCGTGGTACTGGCGCGTAGCGTCAGACCCCTGTTTCAGGTTTTGAGATTATTTCAACTTAAATGATTTTGAGGACTATAAATTATTTATTTTAAATTATAATTGGGGTAATTTTTATAAGATGCATTTTTTTTGTAATTAAATTTTAGAAACGTGAAAAATTTATTGTGAAAATCAATAAATTGAATAAAATAAATATTATTTGAAGAGGGATGTCACAGTGTACTTAACAATGAGTAACCAGACAAGAAGATCTGCCATAAAGAAATAGAAAGCTCACTATGTGCAATCATCTTCCTACTTAGATGCCATAGTAACTTGGGATATACCTTTTTGTGTTTAATGGCACACTATCTCAAGTCATGCTTTCTAGCTCAGTATATTACCCAACCATCTTTTACTTTCCAAATGTATTGAGTCCTATAGGAAAATAAGTCATTCCTTTCTTCACAAACCCATTTTCGTGGTTTATCACTTAACTCTACTAAGTCAAAGGGCTTATTTATTAAATTGTAATAATTCTTTCAATCCTCTAGTAGTACAGGTTTGGTGCATTGCCAAACTCTATTAGTGTAGGAAACACTGATGGCCTAGAGAGGCTTTTGAAAGAATACTTGGGGTTTGAGCTTGGAGTGGCTTGTGAAAGAATACTTAGGTCTGCTCCAGGAGTGGGTGCTGCAAAAGAATACTCATAGAAATCCAGAGGGGTCTGGTGTATAGACACGGGCTCTGCTTAAGCCAGAAGTGGCTGGAGTCAATAATACTCAAAAGCACGAGTTGTGCTTAAGCCAGGAGTGGCTGGAGTCAATAATACTCAACATCTGATGTAAATAATTTTTACATAGTGGAAATCCTTCAGCTTTGAAGGTACTGGATGTAGCTTCCAAATTGGAAGTGAACCAGTATAAATTACTTGTGTGATGTTTCTTTCTCTTTGACTCTTTATCTATCCAAAGTCTGGTGCATTTTCGGTAATATATGTGAAAGTAAAAATCTGGTAAATTATGCTCATTCAATCAAAGAATCACGCTCGCAGTCTCGCAAAAGTCTGGTCTACTGTGCTTAATGCATTTACATTTAAATATCATTTTTTGATTTGAAAAAGTGAACAGACTTATTCACCCCTCTTTTAAGTCTGTTCTTCGAACCATCAGGATGTTAGACTTAATCAAAGGCAAATATGACTATATCTCAAAGCCAGATTTTGTTTTCTGTGATGTTTGTCAAATGGCAAAACAAAGAAAGCATGTTTTTACTTTTAGTAACTCAATTGCTAATAGAACTTTTAAATTGATGCACATGGATATTTGGGGACCATTCTCAATTATTTCTGTTAATGGACACAAGTATTTCTTGACAATTATTGATGATAGATCTAGATTTGTTTGGATTGTCTTAATGCATAACAAGTCTGAAGCAAGGAAGCATATCCAAGATTTTGTTAAGTTAATGGAAGTATAGCACAATGGCAAAATCAAAAGCATAAAGAGTGACAGTGGCCTTAAGTTTGCATTGCCTACCTTCTATAGAGAAAAAAAGATACTCCATGAAACATATCCTACCTTGAAACCCCTCAAAAGAATGCAAGAATAGAAAGGAAACACCAACACATACTCAATGTGGCAAGTGCCTTATTGATTTAGGTAGGGTCACCTAAAAAGTACTGGACCTATGCGACTCTACATGCAGTCTATCTCATAAATAGAGTACCTAGTCCTATCCTACGGAATAAATGTCCTTTTGAAATTATGTTTGGTTCATAGCCAAATTTACGGAATCTAAAGGTCTTTGGATCATTGTGCTACACTTCCATATTAGTAGCTGACAGAAAGAGGTTTGACCATAGAGCAAAACCCTCAGTGTTCCTTGGTTTTCAACTTGGCACTAAAGGCTTTCTCACCCTCAACCTTAAAACTCATGTTGTGAATGTTTCAAAGAATGTAATATTCTATTAGCAAGTTTTGCCTTATAAGACTCAATTTCCTTGTCAAACCTGGAGGTATATGCCACAAACACTTGCAAATTGTGTGGCCCAATCACCTAGTTCACAAACACTTATTCCTATATCTCTTGACCCCCTTCCCTTACTCCACCAGCCATATCTACCAGTCCATATTCACCTAGTCCTCTCATCACTTCTTCATCCACATCATCTGATACTACACCACCTGATCCTCAAACAACTCTTCCTATCATACCTAGACCTGTTAAAAATAGAAAACCACCAGCCTATCTTGTAGACTATTCCTACAACAACTTGTCCTCCTCATCCAAGTATACCTATCCTATTTCAGCCTTTGTTAACTACACATATCTCCTATCTATCCATCAAGCCTTTACTTCTTAGACCTGCAGAAAGAACTTACCTCCTATACTGAAGCTTCCTAGGTTAAAAAATGGCAAGAAGCAATGACCAAGGAATTTTTTTCCTTAAATAGAAACCACACTTGGGAGATTATGACCTATCCTTCATATGTGGTTCCCACTGGAAGTAAATGGGTGTATAAAATCAGGAGGAAGTCTGATGGTACCGTTGAAAGATATAAGGCACGACTTGTTGCTAAAGGATATACTCAATTTGAGGGCCTAGATTACTTAGAGACTTTTTTCTCTAGTTTTCTAGCTCACCATTATCCGTTTACCTTTTACATTTACTTCTATCATAGGTTGGCACACTCATCAACTTGATGTAGACAATGCCTTCCTCCATGGAGAACTAAAGGAAGATGTGTACATGACACTACCTTGAGGGCTATCAGTTGACAAGCCCAACCAAGTTTGCAAATTACTTAAGTCCCTATATGGATTGAAGCAAGTCAGCTAAAGCTGACATGAGAAACTTATTGGATTTTTCTTGCAACTTGGTTTTACACAAGCTCAATCTGATCATTCACTGTTCATTAAGAGAAACTCTCATTCCTTTCTTACTCTCTTTATATACGTTGATAATATTATTCTAGTTGGTGACAATTTGCAAGCATTTGCTTCTGTTAAGTCATAGCTCCATGCCTCATTTGGAATCAAGGTGAACTGGTCTGGACCGGGGTCTACGATCCGGTGTGGGGACCAGCCACAAAAGTATATGATTTATGTGTTTTTACACCGGTACAATGGGTATCCGGTATTATAATCCGACCTCTCAGTGGGAGAAGCCGGTCTTGTTGTCCTGGAGATCCTTCACACCAGAGTTTCGTGTTGTTAGGGGGTGAAAGGTGGTGTCACCTGCGAAGATTCTCCGACGCTCAAGTTAGAAGAGTGTATGGGAATTCAGTGAACACTTAAGCAATGCAATAGTAAAATGAGAGTAAGAACAACGCACCCTTGCATGTGTTGGTGAATATGCTATTTATAATTGAACGTGGAAAATGAATCATTGGGCGCAAGTGGGCCCATAAGTTCTGATGCCATGTGCAAGGCATCAATCAGAGTGGTTCAGTATTCTGAGCGTGACAGTAGGTAGGTCAATGATCAGTGTACGATTCTGACATAGGGATGTGGATAATCCACCTTTTCCGTATATCACGTCTGTAATTGTACTTACTCCTTTCAGTGAATGATATAGACACATTCCGCAGTACAGGGTATCTACTTTGATAAGTAGTGACTCTACTTATCTTATCATGACACTGAGGCAAACAGTTATATGCGACGGAGGAATGAGAGCGGATGAAGGATTCAATGTCTCAGATGAGACTTCGGATGACCGGTGTAGGAAGCGATCGTATATCATGTCTTTGCAGTATGGATGTTGATCTGTGATACCGGTTGAATCTCTGTGATGGCCAAGATGACGTCTTATCCTAAAGGCCAGTATCCAGACCGGATCATTTATCCCCTAGCTTATGTGAGGGACTGTTAAGTTGCTCATATAAGCTACATTGTCTTCAAGAAGTCTGGATGCCAGCAGGACACACCGAATATACCCATTTAAACACATGTCAGCTTCGTGCTGATACTCTGCCCGTGCAGCCGTTCTACAGGTGAAAAATCCGCTCTCTTAATGCCCTCATAGCGGATTTGGACAAAGATTTGTAATGAGGGAAATCCCAAGAGTTTTTGGAAATTGTAACTCTTGGTATTCGAATAGTTGTTGGAATACATTTAATGCGTCTGAAATAATTAGACAATAAATGCCTTTTAACACGTGAGTCATCATTGCTCTAAAAATATAACTGTCGTTAGGGCTGTATTAGGCTTGGACTTTGGATATTAGGGGCCCGTTTCACTCGAAACCTTTTACGAAGCGTCGCCACTTCGCGCCTTTGACTATGAAACGACAAGGTCGTTTAAATTTGAAAAGTTGCATTTTGGGCATGTGGCACAATCCTTGGTTGATCGTTGCATTCCTTCATTACCTATAAAAAGGTGACTTAGTGAGTTTCAAAATTAACTCTTGCCTTCAAACTTAGTGAAACTCTGCAAAAAATTCTAGAGACCCTGTTGCTGTCGTTCTTGTGAGGTTCTCATCTCCTTTAACTCCCTTCCTAGGTAACCTCTTTCATCCCTAAACTCACATTTCTTTAAATTTCTTTACACCATTGTCATGCGTCCAAGGCGAAATAGCGCTGGGGCCTCAAACAGGGGGAAATATAACTCTCGTGCCCCCTTAGGCCACCATGGTGGGAGGATTCCTATGAATCTTCCTGTGGCCAGGTATCACCGTTCAGAGAGGGTTGGAACGCCTTCTTCGCGGTTACCAGTGGTTCAGCACCGCCCTGAGGATTCCTTCGGCTCGAAGGATACCAGTGTCTCTAACAGTGAATCGAGTGTAGAAGGGTACCTCTTTGACGATGTTGCCTTTTACCACAGCGCTAAAATATTTCGGCATGCATCAGATAAAATAGAGGTTCCAAGATCCGGGAAGACGTTGATCCTCCGTACTGCTGAAGGGTGTGTCAACGTAGTTGCACACGGGCTGAACTGGGAAAGGCTGAACAGGGAACGCCCATATTGCTGGGTTAAAGAAGAATTTAAAGAAATACCTTCCCGACATGCCAAGGAGGATGGGAGCCCAGTGGAGACGCGCTTCCAGGTCTATTCCGAAGAAAAATATAAGGGGCGTTTCCTTACTCTTGCACCCCGGCCAATGGAGAAAGTATGCCATCTGGTCCCAGACGAGAGGTCAGTATACATGTACGATTTTGTCTTTCAAAATCTGGGAGTGCGTTTCCCCTTAACAGAATTCCAAATGGCCGTCCTCCGCTTCCTGGATTGTGCCTCCATGCAATTGCATCCGAATGGCTGGGGTCTAGTGCGTGCCCCTAGAAGTTCTTGGGAAACACTTCAACTTCAAAGCCACTGTGGCAAAACTCTTCTATTACTGCCAAGTGGTCCGCCGTGCGAACAAGAAGGGCGGCCGCGGGTTCATCACGCTCTGGGCTGACTCGAGAGTGATAAACTTCAAATCTTTTATCGAATCTGCAAAGATTGACGGTCATTCATTCAAGCAGTACTATACGCGAATTAGGGTAAAGAACAATAAGCCGGTCTTCTGGCTTAATAAGGAGGGGATCCCAAAGTTCCCCACCAGCTGAACACACGAGCACTTTCTGTTAATAAGCCGTACTTATTATACTAAAGAGGACAAACTCTCTCCTCACTCCATAGAGGTGTTGAGTGCCATGAGGTCCTGCTTCGTGGTCCTGAAAGGGTTTTCGTGCAAACTCCTCCTTGGGAGTGCCGACTTCAGGGATGAATACCTTAGTAAATATCTGTTCTCTTGCTTTTGTATCTGTTTTTTATTACATTTTTCATTCTGACCGTAGTACTAATATCTATCCTTCTCCTTTTTGTAGCTCAAATCGAAAAAGCTTCCACCGAAATGCTCTCTTTAAAGTCTATGCTGGCGGATGGTAATTCTTCCTCTGATGAGAACCAGATTCAAGCCAAAAGGAATTCCTTTAAGGCTAAGGCTCCACTGATCCCATTAACTTCCAATGTGGGGGATGACGTGCCCCTCCTTGAGGAGAAGAACGGCGAGGAGCAAGCTCAAGAGCAGGAGCAGGAGCAGCTTGCCCCCGAGAAGAAGAAAATGAGGAGGTGCTTATCAAGGCTGCAGAGAAGAAAAAGCCTTCCGCTGGGGGTCTCCCGTGAAACGACAGAAGACCCTGGAAGAGACTGGTATGAAGAAAGATAAAGGGAAAAAACTGGTCGAATCCCCTTCTGCTCCTCCCTCTCACACCGGCTCGGAGACGGAGTCGGAGAGTGAGCTTTCTATGATCAGTTCCCCTCTGAAAGGGTCCTTCCTCTCTCCTTTCCTCTGGTTCCAAGGCTCCATGCCTCCTAGACTCCTTAAACCAAGATATTGCCTCCGACCTTCTCTTAAAGCTGCTGAAGTAAGGAGTGCTTGCAAGGCCGGCCGCTGGCAACTGGATGAACTTTCTGGCCTATTGGACTCCTTGAGTGAGAAAGCGGATTACATGGAACAAGTTGAAAAACTTCTGGCCGATATCGCTGTAAAGGAGGCCTGGGCGGCCAAGCAGGCAGAAACCGCGAGGGGAGTTGAGTCAGATCTGAATAAGGCTAAAGAACTGCTAGAGAAGAAGACTGAAGAAATAAGCCGTCTTCATTTAGCAAACAAATCTTTAGAGCAGCAAGTTTCTGAGCTTCAACAGTAAAATAAGTCCATTCCCCTCCTGGAGGAAGAGCTCCAACTTGAAAAGAAGAAAACTGCTAAGCTAAACGAAGATCTTGCAGCAATGAAGGTCGGCCATAACAAGAGCTTGGGAGAATGGGAGGCCCTCAAAAAGGAGTTGCAGGCCCAGATCGAGGAGTTGAAGAAGGGGAGTGCGTTTGCTGGCCCATCGGAAGAAGAAAATGCCAAGCTTCAAAAAAAGCTGGCTGCTTCCAAGGCTAAGGCTACCAAGGCCCTGGAAATATGTAAAACTGTAGCCTTTGAGTCCTTTGGCCTAGCTCTTCGTCAGGTCTTCTATCGCAACCCCGATGTGAGACTAAATTTGTACGGGCTTCATCCGTTCTACGAGTTTCACGGAGGAAAATTAGTTGTGGTGAAGAGTGATGGCTCGCACGAGTATCCTCCTGATTCCCTTTATGAATTGCCTCCTCTTCCGGAGGGCAAGAGCATGGGGCCACCACCAATCACTCCGGGCTCTGAAAATGCTGCTCAGGGAAATGTTCTAAAAGACCAGGAGCCCGGAGGTAAAGGAGCTCAAGATCCCAAAAACAAGGAGGGAGGAAAGGAAGTGCCCACAGCGGAAGATCAGATGCTTGCTTCTTAATTTTGAGCCTTTTACTTTATTGCTGTGTACTGGGATCAGCTCCAGCTTTATTATTACCCATGCAATCTTCTTATGAATGAATGAAATTTCCCTCAATCCTCTGACTCTGATATTTACAAGTCATATACCGCTATAACATACTTTGAGTATATACGTATGCTTAACCGTTCTGCTCACTTAGCTTGAAGTTGAGTTGTGATAAACAGATGATAAAATAGAGAACTAATCAAGCGAATACTGTCCCCAAGTGTGAGTGTTTTAGGAGATGAATATCCATTATAATATATTGCCCTTAATTCTTTGGGAATGAAGGATTTAATTCGCCCTGATAATAAGTGAATAATCGTTTCACATAACAATATCCCGTTGTAAGCAATTGCCTCGATCACAAAGATGATGATCGGGCCCTCAATCATAAGAGTGGTGACTGGAATTATCCATGCCAGGAGTTACATCATCAATTCACAGAATAAGTGATTGATATCATCCGTCCTGAGGAAATTATTTCAATTACAAAGATATCGATCGCAACTTCACCAACGTTCGGCCAAACCTACTAGTTGTACTTGGAGTTCGGTTTATTCCTATAATCCAAGCCTTCGAGTGGGCTTCGGTACAACCTTGCAAAAGGTTTGATCCTACAACCCATTTCTTGAGGTTCGGTTCGATCCTACAACTCAGGCCTTCAACGGTGTTTGGTTTAATCCTACTAACCGTACTCGGAGTTCGATTTAGTCCTACAATCCGAGTCTCCTGATGGGGTTCGGTGCAACCTTGGAAAAGGTTTAATTCTACAACCCATTTCATGACTCAAGGAGTTACATCGCCAATCATAGAATAGGTGATTGGGATCATCCGTCCTGAGCTTTACCACGTAGACTGGTCAATGCTATAAATTGCAAAACAGGAGAGAAAAAGATGAAATCAAAGTGTTCATGAATTAGATCTTTATTGAATTGAATTTGAATTACAAAGAGAGCGTAGTTGGGGTCATGCCTCGTTAAAACCTTCTTGAGAAAACCAAATGGGAAAAAACTCAAGTCAGGAAAAAGAGTACATGCCATCTTACCAACTAGCTGTAATAAATGCGTAAATTTTGAGTGTTCCATTTATTGCGAATCGGTGTTCCATCGAGCTCTTCTAGCCGGTGTGATCCTTGTCCAGTTACCTCGGATACTTTGTAAGGGCCTTCCCACGTCAGCGCCAATTTTCCTTGATGGGAAAACTTATTTCCCACACTTGCCTTTCTCAAAACTAGATCCCCAGTGTTGAAAGCTTTGTATTGCACACGTTTATTGTACCGGAGGGCGGCCTTCGCTTTTATCGCCTGGTCCCTGACAAAAGCCTTTTCTCTTAACTCATGGAGAACATCTAGTTCTGATGCCAAATTAGCATTATTATTCTCCGCAGAGAAATATTCCACTCTCACCGATCTTGTCTGGAGTTCTACGGGAATCATCGCTTCAACCCCGTAAGTAAGACGGTATGCAGACTCATTAGTAGAAGAGTGGGGTGTAGTACGATATACCCATGAAACATGACATAGCTGATCAGTCCATCCCCTATTTGCTTTACCAAGGCACTTCTTCAATCCTTTCAGCACCTCTCTATTAGCTACCTCAGCTTGGCCATTCGTCTGAGGGTGTTCAACAGATGAAAAGATTTGGACTATCCCTAGTCCTTCAAGCAACTCTGTGAACTTCCTATCTGTGAACTGGGTACCGTTGTCAGTTACTATCCATCCTGGAACACCGAATCAGGCTATGATATTCTCGTACACAAAGCGTCGTGTCCGTGCTGATGTGATATGCATTACTGGCTCCGCTTCAATCCATTTGGTCAAATAATCAACTCCCACAATGAGATACTTAATGCCGCCAGGTGCAGTTGGGAATGGACCCAAGATATCGAGGCCCCATTGGTAGAAAGGCCATGGCACCGCGGATGAAGAGAGTTCTTGAGCCGGTGTGTGATGAAGATTAGAAAATTTCTGGCAAGCATCACACCTCTTAACAAAATCAATGGACTCCTGCTTCATCGTGGGCCACCAATATCTAGCCCTGAGGATTTTTCTCATTAAGCTTCTTCCTCAGGCGTGGTGCCCACATTGCCCCTCGTGTACCTCTTCCATTACTCCTTGTACCGCGTTCTCTTTTAAACAAAGGAGATATGGCACTGAGAATCCTCTTCTATAGAAAACACCGTCAACCATGGTGAAATATGACAATTTCCTTTTTACTCTTCTCCTTTCCTTCTCGTTGGTGGGCAGCTGTCCGTCAGCCAGGTAACGGATATATGGGGTAACCCATGAATTCTCGTAGGAAGCATTAACCATTATGGCGTTCAGAGAAGGAAACAAAGGAATGCTGGGCGATGTTAATGTACTCTGGACCACTGTTGTTGTACTGCCTGGCTGTTTCATACTTGTGAGCCTCGATAGAATATCCACTCTGGTATTTTCTTCTCTTGGGACATGCTTAAACTCCAACACATCGAATCTTCCTTTCAACTCATTCATACAATTCAAATATAGCAGGAGTTGAGGCTCACGAACCTGGTATTCACCTTGAATCTATGATATCACTAATTGTGAATCGCTGCACAACATCACATCTGTTGTGCCGATATCAATTACCACTCGGAGTCCGGCCAGACATGCTTCATATTCAGCTTGGTTTGTTGGAGGTTTTAAAATTAAATCGAAGAGAGATCTCCAGATGCACACCGTCATCACTCTCCATAACAACACCAGCTCCACAACCTTTACTGTTTGATGACCCATCCACATAAATGGTCCAGTGGGCTCAAGGCGTGGCTGGATCTGCCCCTGTCATTTCTACAACAACATCCACCAGGATTTGGGCTTTAATGGCTCCTCGTGGTTCATAAGAAATTTCGAACTCAGAAAGCTCGATCGACCATTTAATCATCCTCCCAGCGAGGTCCGGTTTGCTAAGCACAGAACGGAGTGGCAAATTCGTTCTTACCAGAATCGGATATGCATGGAAGTACGGCCTCAATCGTCGCGAAGCCTAGATAACTGCAAGAGCAACCTTCTCTATCTTCTGGTATCTGCTCTCTGCTCCCTGCAACATTTTGCTGGTGAAATACACTGGCCTCTGCCCCTCTGGGGTTTCCTTGACCAATGCTGCACCCAAGGCTTCATCTAAAATCACCAAGTACAAAATGAGGGATTCACCAGGGTCTGGTTTTACCAAGATCGGAGGACTTGACAACACTTCCTTAAGCTCTTGGAATGCTTGCTCTTACTCCTATCCCCACTTAAACTTCTTAGACTTTTTGAGCACTTTGTACAGAAGAAGGGATCTATGAGCCATCTTGGGCATGAATCGAGCCAAAGCTGCAACTTTCTCGTTTAAGGATTGCATCCCTCAAGTTCTTTGGACTCTACATGTCCAATATCGCTCGATATTTCCCGGGATTAGCTTCAATGCCTCGTTGCGTCAACATGAAACCCAGAAATTTCCCAGCAGAGACAGCAAAAGTACATTTCAATGGGTTCAGCCTCATGTTATATTGTCTTAAGTGTGCGAATACCTGACGTAGGTCTTCAACATGATCACATCCAGTCGAAGTCTTAGCAATGATATCATCAATGTACACCTCCAACAGTTTGGTGTGCATGCCTTCGAACACCTTGTTAATCATACGCTGGTAAGTGACCCCAGCGTTCTTCAAACCGAAGGGCATGACGGTGTAACAGAAGACACCGCGGTCATTGACAAAAGTTGTTTTCTCTTGGTCCCCCTCCCACATCGGAATCTAATTATACCCTGAATAGGCATCCATGAAACTGAGGTACTGGTAACCAGATGAATCGTCCACCATACGATCAATATTTGGGAGCGGATATGGGTCTTTTGGGCAACAATGGTTGAGGTCCACAAAATAAGTGCACATTCGCCACTTGCCATTGGCCTTCTGTACCATCACCACATTGGAAAGCCAAGATGAATATCGGACCTCCCTTATAAATCCGGCCTTCAACAATTCCTCCGTCTGCTCGCAAGCTACCTTTTATTTTTCCGGTCCCAGTCTTCTCTTCTTCTGGGCAACCGGCCTTGTCTCTGGATAGACAGATAATTTATGGCAGCAAAAATCAGGGTCCATTCAAGGCATGTCTGCAGCAGTTCATACAAAAAGGTCTTTGAATTCCTGGAGGAGTGCTAACAGGCGTTGCTCCATAACAGACTCCAGCTTATCATTAATGTGTGTGACCTTCTTTGGGGAATCCCCTAAGACGACGTCCCTAGAACCTCCGTCTGGCGTGGGCTTTGAGGGATTGAGAGGGTCGATCTTCAACTCCACTCTGGGGTCAAGATCAATCAAACTGACAGACCCAGCCGTTGTTCCTCCGTCATTCAACTTCCTCTTGTTAAATGCCTCCATCTTTACCATGTTCAGGCTCAGGTTGTAATAATACCTGGCCATCTCTTGATCGTCTCGGAGGGATGACACACCGTTGTCTTTGTCAATAAATTTGACAAGGAGGTGCAGGGTAGACACGATTGCTTCCATTGCATTTAGAGTAGGATGGTCTATGATCCCGTTGTAAGGGTATTCCACATCGATCACCAGGATCCTGGACTTCACTGTTCTTGCTCCAGGTTCGCCCTCAAAAGAAATGAGGGTATCAAGATACCCCTTGGTGGGCTGCTTCGCTCCATTGAACATTGTGAGCTCTTGTGTATATGGTTACAAATCTGAATCATTAAAGCCCATTCTCTTGAAACAATTATAAAAAATAACATCACAAGAACTTCCCTGATCGACGAGGATCCTCTTGACATCTTTGTTGGCTATGACTGTGATGATAACCACTGCATCATCACCTCCTGGAATTGTTGGGCCAAAATCATCATCTGTGAACAACACCGCCGGTGCTGCCATGCCATCCCTGAAAGGGCGGTTGTCCCTGGACTTCCCCTACACTGATAGGATCATTCGGTGGTGGTTCTTACGAGCTGTGATTGACACTCCCCCTCCAGCAAATCCTCCAGCAATCATATCAATCACCTCTCGCTAGCCCCGCCTTTGCTGCTGAGGCATGCCGTCCTACTGAGCTCCTTCATTGATCACTACTCCCTTCTATTTCTCAGCAGCTGTGAACCTCCTGACCGGATTACGACTATTGTCACCCTCATCATCATGATCTCTCCCTTTCTTCTCTATCCTGTCTGGCTCGTCTAAGGATTTCTCCTTGAATAGATACTGTTTCAGCTTTCCCTCTCTGATGAGGGTCTCCACTGCATTCTTCAACGCCTTACATTCATCGGTAGTATGGCCAACCTGCTCGTGGAAAGTGCAATATTTTCGAGAATTACCAGGTCTTTTCATTGGCGGAGGCTTCCTTATCCCATAAACACTAAGTGTGGGCCAACCAACTTCCCTCAAGATTTGAGAATGCCTGGAGTTCAACGGGGCGTAGTTACTGAAAGAAGCCACGCACCTATCCCGCTGTTGAGGTCGAGTGCTTATGAAATCTTCTCTTTGGGCATGCTTTTCTAGCCTTACCCTTTCCTTGTCTCTCTGCGGTTGCTGTGAGGGTGCTGATGGCTTCAATCTAGCTGCAGTAGCTTCCAGGTGCATCTCTATGCCCATATATTTTGATGCTTTCCTCTGGAACTCCTCAAACATCGTCGGAGGACTCTTTGCCAAAGACAAGGCAAAGGACGATCCAGGTTGTAAAGCTTCAACCACAATATGAAGTTGAATAGCCTCCGAGAGATTAGGCAAAAAAGCAGCCTCCTTATAAAATCTCCTCAAAAACTCCTTAAGAGTTTTGTTTTCTCCCTGTCTGATCTGGGCCAAGGTATGAGAAGTCTTGGGAACATCTCTAGAAATAACGAAATGGCTCTCGAACGTAGCTTCCATTTCCTCCCAAGAATCTATAGAACCTGAGGGCAAACTCTTGAATCAACTAAGAGCTTCCTCATTTAAGGTTCTTGGGAATATTCTGCACATCACATCCTCATCAGCTCCCAAGTACATGGCCTCATACACATAAGCATCAAGATTCTTAGTGGGATCAGTCTCCCCATTATACTTTCCGATCGAAAGTGGCTGGGTTGTTTGCAGGTGCTTGGGGATAAGTACATTCATAAGCCTCCTAGAGAAATGAACGTTGAGTCTGTATGCCCCAGAGGTCACCACCGCCTGCTCTTTTCTCCTTGCACTGACCCTGTCTCTAGAATCTTGAGTTTGTTCTCTCTCCTCGTAGGTTGGAATCTTCGAATACTGGAGAGTAGTGGACTTCTCTCTTGCAGATGCATGGTGAGTATCCTCATCCTGAGACATCGCTCTGTCCCCAGTTCCCCTTTACTCTCTTCTCAACTCCATCAACTCTTCTCTAAGTTGCCTTATAACTTCATCTCAAGGGTCAGGGGTTGCAACAGGTACCATTCTCCTCGTGTGGGTTACAGGAGACTCGAAAACAAGTCTCCTACCAGCTTGCTGATGGGTCACGTCCTCCATATGACCATCCACAAAATCACGTCCATCTCTTTCCATGGTGAGCTACTGAACTTCTGTGAAAAGTGGGAATAACTCTATCGAGTCCCACTGGGCGTGCCAATGAACTGGTCTGGACCGGGGTCTACGATCTGGTGTGAGGACCAGCCATAAAAATATATGATTTGAGTGTTTATACACCGGTACAGTGGGTATCCGGTATTATAATCCGACCTCTCAATGGGAGAAGCCGGTCTTGTTGTCCTGGAGATCCTTCACACTAGAGTTTCGCGTTGTTAGGGGACGAAAGGTGGTGTCACCTACGAAGATTCTCCGACGCTCAAGTTAGAAGAGTGTATGGGAACTCAGTGAACACTTAAGCAATGCAATAGTAAAATGAGAGTAAGAACAACCCCTTGCATTTATTGGTGAATATGCTATTTATAGTTGAACGTGGAAAATGAATCGTTGGGCGTAAGTAGGCCCATAAGTTCTGATGCCGTGTGTAAGGCATCAATCAGAGTGGTTCAGTATTCTGAGCGTGACAGTGGGTAGGTCAATGATCAGTGTACGATTCTAACACAGGGATGGGGATAATCCACTTTTTCTGTATATCACGCCTGTAATCGTACTTACTCCTTTCAGTGAATGATATAGACACATTCTGTTGTGCAGGGTATCTACTTTGATAAGTAGTGACTCTACTTATCTTATCATGACACTGAGGCAAACGGTTATATGCGAAGGAGGAATGAGAGCGGATGAAGGATTCAATGTCTCAGATGAGACTTCGGATTTGCAGTGCGGACGTTGACCTGTGATACCGGTTGACTCTCTGTGACGGCCAAGATGACGTCTTATCCTAAAGGCCGGTATCCAGACCGGATCACAAGGATTTAGGTACCTTGAGGTACTTTCTTCGGCTTGAAGTCACCCATATAGATGTTGGTACTGTTTTCACACAACATAAGTATTGTTTGGATTTGCTTAATGATGTGGGTCTACTAGCATGTAAACCTGCCTGGGTGTCTATGGATTACCATAAATCCTTAAGCAAGTCACATTTTTCTAGTTCTACAGAAGCTTATTTAGACCTATTGGGATATCGCAAGCTAGTGGGAAAATTGTTGTACCTCACCCATATAAGACTAGACATTATGTATGTAGTTCAATAACTTAGTCAACACATGCATGCTTCCACCATTGCTTATTTTCAAGCTGCAAGAAGAGTAATGAGATATCTCAAAGGTGCACCAGGCTTAGGAATCTTGTTAAGCAAGAATTCAGCTCTTTAAATCATTGGCCATAGTGATTCTGATTGGACAGGGTATTGTTTTTAACTTGGACATTCTCTGATTTGTTAGAAATCAAAGAAGCAATCAACTGTGGCAATATCATCAACCGAGGCAGAGTATAGGGCCATAGGAGATGCTACCTTTGAACTAACTTGGTTGAACAGAACCTATTACACGACTTAGGGGTTAAGTGTGAGAAAGTTACAATTGTGACAATGAGAGTGTTAGGCATTTTGCCTTGAATCCTATCTTCCATGAGAGAACCAAACACTTGGAGATTGATTGCCATTTCACTTAGGAGAAAATCATAAATTGTACCTTCAATTTGTTGCCCATAACATCAAGGAACCAGCTTGTAGATATTTTGACCAAGTCTTTACCAACAAAAATGCTTGGCAGATGACTAGAGCTGGGTATACGGGCCAACCCGCCCCGCAACGGGCTGACCCGCATAAGCCCGCCCCGCAACGGGCTGGCCCGCAGAACCCGCTTTCTAAATGGGCTGATTTTTTTGGGACCGCGACAAGCCCGCGAACCCACGGGCCAGCCCGCGGGCCAACCCGCCTATGAAATTATTTTTTTGCTTCTTTTTTATTCCTTTGAAATTGTAGGGTCTAAATTATTTTTTTTATGAAACAAAAAATATGTGTAATTTAACATATTTAATTATCCAAAATTTAAAAAATCCATTCATATTTCATAAAAAAAACTCATAAAATTTTAAATTTAATAGTTTTTTATCCAAATATAAACCTTAAACATGACAAATAGGTTACAAATGCATGATAATAATTAATAACATTACCAATGTCTTAAAAACTTCAAATACAATTACATGGGTTTAAGTTAGGATTAGAGTTTTTAGTTTTTTATTTCTATTTTAAATATATTTATAATATATTTTTTATTTTTACTTGGCCCGCGGGTTGGCCCGTAAACCCGCGGGCCAGACCCGTTTTAACCCGCGGGTTACGCGGTCCCAGCCCGTGAGCCCGCTTTTTAAATGGTCCAATTTTTTCTAACCCGCAACCCGCGTAAGTAGTGACTAAACGGGCAGGCCCGCGGGCCCGAACCCGTTTACCCAGCTCTACAGATGACCCCCGCAACCCTCGCCACGATTTCCATAGCCATGAATTGAAAGCGTTAGTAGGGAGCAAACAAAAGGAGCTCCTTCTCATATATTTAGGCTAGTGATTAACATTTTTATAAACAAAGCTAAAATAATAATTAAATAAGATATTAATACATTCAATAAAAACTTTTTTAATGTATGGGTAGGTTTACACATTAAACAATTTGAAAGTAAAATTTTTTAACTAAAAATTATGTTATATTTTCTATAGAAATAAATGGAGGCTCATGTTTATCACCATAATTTTGAATGAAAATTTTTATTTGACTCCTCCTAGGAACAATTAAAAAATATTCACTTTTATTAATAAAAACATTTCTATTTGTATCATTAGGATACCGGTTTAAAATTTCACAGAAGTAAATACTTTGTTAGTATATAATTTTTAATGTAAGCATTTCTCCAACATACCTTGGAATATTTCGTGATATTAATAAGTGCACCAGCTCGACTAAACTTTATTGCACAAAAAAATTCAAAATATATTTGGAACACTATTTAAAAAGTTAATATTTGATGTTTTTTATTATTATTATTATTATTACAGTTTTTCTTCAAACTTGGCTTTAACAAATTCTTTAATCTTTAGAAATCAATAAAATATAATATAGTAACATATATTATTTTAATGATTAATGATAAAAAAAAGTTCACTATGATAAAAGTTAATTTTATTTAATTGTTTAACATTTTAAAGACATCCCATCACTGTTTCTAGTTGTCACACTTTCATTTGACTCATTTTCATAACTGTTCCACTAATAAAATTACAAGTACACACGGAATCAAATTCCCCACACCACACTATAAATTGGAATCCCCACACTCACCAACCTTGCTCATTCTAATTCTAATATCTAATCAATTACAAATTACAATTACCCAACTACAAATTACAATTACCCTAGTTGCTCTCATTTCCTACTTTCCTTAACCATCATACAAATAAAAAAGGGTTTTTAACTCTCTTTTTTCTTCTCTAAAAGGTTTAAGCGTCTTTGTTCTTCCAAAGTCCTCTAAGCAGCCATCACTTATTCTCTCACCAAGCCACCATCCAGATCCAGGTAAGCCCTACCACCACCACCCTTACACTGAAAATTTTGATCTCTGTTTTTTTAAAAATTCATTTGTTTTTAAATTATTTTTTTTTGTTAATATTTCTTCTCATGGTTAACACCCAACAATGATCTGTTGCTGTGATCATGAATGAATGATATGAGATTCGTTAATTTTACTATAAAGTTTCTATCTTTGATGTCTGTTTTGTCACAGATCAAATGGCATCCATGGCTCTTCTGCGTTTTTCTCCACTTTCTGGTCACCACCATTCACTCTCTTTTTCATCATCAACACCACCATTACCCCATCTTCAGAATCGTTCTCTGTACCTCACCAAACCAACCCATTTGCCTCAAAGGTTGAAACTTTCCTTCGCCGGAGGCGACGGCGGAGATGGGGTCGGAAGGGGTGGTGGTGGTGGTGGTGATGGAGGTGGAAGTTCAGGTGGCGATGGGAATTCCAAAGATTCATCTTTTGGAATTTTGGGTCTTTTTCTGAATGGGTGGAGATCAAGGGTTACTGCTGATCCACAGTTTCCTTTCAAGGTTCTGATGGAGGAGTTGGTAGGCGTGAGTGCTTGTGTTTTGGGTGACATGGCTTCAAGGCCTAATTTTGGGTTGAATGAACTTGACTTTGTCTTTTCAACCTTGGTTGTTGGTGCTATTCTCAATTTCACACTCATGTATCTCTTGGCCCCTACCATGGCATCATCAGCATCAACCCTACCAGCAATCTTTGCCTCTTGCCCTAAGAGCCACATGTTTGAGCCTGGTGCTTATTCCTTGTTCGATAGGTTTGGAACATTGGTGTACAAAGGAACCATCTTTGCTATAGTTGGTTTTGGTGCAGGGCTAGTTGGAACCTCACTTTCAAATGGGTTAATCAAGATGAGGAAGAAAATGGACCCAAACTTTGAGACGCCTAACAAACCTCCACCTACCCTTTTGAATTCTCTCACTTGGGCAGCTCACATGGGTCTTAGCAGCAACCTGAGATACCAAACTCTTAATGGTGCTGAGTTCATGTTGGAGAAATTGCTTAACCCTTTGGCTTTCAAGTCCTCAGTGTTGGTGCTTAGATGTGTGAACAATGTTCTTGGTGGCATGTCCTTTGTGGTGTTGGCAAGGTTGACTGGTGCGCAAAGTGTTGGGGAAACAAAGGAGAATGAGGTTGCTTTGATTGCTGAGAAGGAGAAGGTAGAAACTGAAAGGGAAGAAGGGTTGCAGAATAATCGATCAGCAACACCATCAAAGTGATGACATAGCTCAATTTGGCCTTTTCTCAGAGCGGTTTGTCTTTTACTTTGACCAAGTTGTTGGATTTGAAGAAGGTGAGTTTTTTTGTTTTGTGAATTGTCTTAAAAATCTAAAGGGCTTCCTAATGCTTTATATTACAAACTTTTGGCAGCACCAAATAAGTGAGAAGGGTAACGTACCAAGTCTGTGGCATTTTGTTACTTGTATGTTGCTGAATGAAACCTTGTACCTGAAACAACAATAACATGCCAAATTAGTGTGGCCATGTATGGGACCCTCCCTCCCCCTCTTCAATAAAAATATTTTGGTCTTTGTAGATGTTTTTGTTTCTGCACAATTAGTAGGCTTTGTTGTCGTTTTCTAGAACACTTTGTAAAAGTATCACAAATCTAGTTTGGGTTGTTGGCTTTTAATAAAACTAGGAGTATGATGGTAATGAACTTAAATTGTGTAACATTATTAGTTGTGAGCTGTTTGGATTGTTCATTTTTTAGTATTGTTTTGAAGGATATTACTAGGCAATTGTTAACTTGCCCTTTGGGGGTATTTGTCCCATGTTATGCACCTAAATAATATGATAGATAGGTTCCTAGTGGAGATTTTCAATATATATAAGATCTCTATTACGGGATTTTGCTAAAGTGATAGTAAATCATTTACCATTTGGACCAATCCTCGTTGGTAGAAAATTAATATTATTGATTAACAAAATTTAGAAAGTCAAATTAATTGATGGTTTAATTTGATCCTGGTTACTGTGAGCTAGGCAATTTTGGATCTCAGGATTGGAAATCCCTTCTGAGAGGGCTAGCACCCTGTTCTGATTTTTACCGTGAAGTTTTTACTTTAAGGTTTAATGGTATGTTTATCTTCAAAACTTTGCCAAGTGTACAATTTTAGCTTTCCATTTTTAACTGTAGAATTTTAATTATAAATTATACGTTATGTGTAAATTTGTCTAAATTTTAATTGTATACTTTAATTTTGAACTATTTAATTTGTTTATACATCTCATCCTCTATGACTATAATATAATAATTACAAATATTATATTAAAAGATTTTATTACAGTGAAATTCCATCTAGGGAAATGTAATATGCATTGGCAAATGATTTAAATATCATTTTAACCAAGTTTTTGAGACAAAAATGATGTGAAAAGGATATAGTTCTTTATTTCGATCACATGAACCTCATACGTCAACCAACCATGTACTTCTTGTTACATCAAACTCACTTCAATGCAAACACAGATCTTATATAAATAGTTTAAACAATAGGAAATCCTAACAGACACTAAAAAAGGCATAACAACAAAATGATGGAAATTACTCACAAGACTGTTCCATTATTGTCATAGGGGTGTTTGGTTTGTATTTGAGGAAACAGAGTTGAGTTGAAATGAAAAACTCAATTAAAACTCCGTTTACCCATTGGATCAAAAATCTACTTTCGCTTAACGGAGGTTTTCTTCATTTGCATGCTGCCCCAAACGTGCTGATAAGCTTTTTTGCAAGCCCAATATCTTTCTTCTCTGTATCATCAGTAGCAGGCATCACAGAAATCACATGAGCCATCATCTTCTCTTCCCCTGAAATGGATGGCAAAATGTAAAACTACCATTTAACAGTCTCTCAAATCCAAAAACAAACTTACCTTGAATTTCCTACACCCCCAAAACCTCTTCCATGAGAATCAAACAAATTTCGTTTGGGGATTTCAAATTTGGGTTATGTGAGGAAGAACTTGGAAACCTTAATTTATAGAACTTCAAGACAACTCTTTCAAATGATATAATTACAATAGATAGAACCCTCCAATCCATTGATTAAAACGCAACATTTATGGAGGATGATGTCGCTTAGCGTAATTGAAGAATTAAGTTGGTGTTAGCTTAGTACGACATATCACTTTGATGTTAACGGAGAGAAAAAAAAACTAATAATAAAAGATGAGAGGCTTATAAACAAAAAAATGTTGTGAGAACTAACTGAAATAAACAAAATGATAAGGACTTAGGGATTTAGCCCAAAAGAATAGGTGTAAGTTGGTAATATACTCGTCTAACTCTACTTGAGTTGATAATTTAAAATAATTGTATTGTCTTATAGAAAAAATAATAATTGAAGAATATTCACAAACATTGCATTGTAAGTTAGAAAATGAGATAAAAAATATTTAATGAAAAATTTAATCTCTTGTTTCTAATAATTATTTGACTAAGACTTTTTTTTTCATTATGATTTCCATCTAGAGAAATTTTAGGGTAATTTATTTAAGCTTAAAGAAAAAATAATTGATCCGAGTGCTATTAGACAATTTAGGATCTCACGATAAGATATTTATTTTGGGAGGGGCACCTCCCTATTTTGAGCTTTTTTTCATGAAGTTTTTAATATTCAACAAATTGTTTTTATGTGATGTTTTAATTCTCATATTTGGATTCTCATGATGTTAATTGATCTAAAGCTTTCTGATTTATTTAAGATCTAGGTTTAAGGATGATAAGGGGATAAGTGTGGGTAATATGTTACTGGTATTTATACTCACAAGTAGGAGATGAGTAACAGATATCCAATAATATTTATCAATGCTTAATATTTTTTAAAATAATAATAATAAATGGTATGATATACTAAATATAATATTACTTTAGTATGATATAATATAAATTAATATTGTAAACATACGATAAAAATATTATCATAAAAATATTATTTTTTATCTTATTATAAAATAATATAACCTCTAAATATTTGAATATATTCTTTTTAAAAATAAATATCAATAGTTACTCAAGTACATACCCGCGGGCAGGCAATGTAACAATGTATGAGTTCATTTAGTGAATATACAAGTAGTCATTCAGGGTATTACGTGTGGGTGTGAGTTTTTTGGCATTTTTATCTAGACATGATATTGGTACTGATATCTCTATGTCCATACTAGTATGTAATTTATTATATCTGGTGTCATCAATTAGTATCGTGACTAGCAGGCCCTCGTACTGACAGCTACGACTACCCCAATACAATAGAGAGTCACTAATACATGCCAAGGGAATGTCGAATGATACTTACACATGTGTCAAGAATGAATGGGCGGATGGTAGGCTTTTTTATGAAATACGAAAAAGGCACTCACACCATCATCATTACAAAGTGTATTCCCTGACTCTTATCCTATATACTTGAGCTCTGATATACCTGATAGGATAATACTGACTTAAGCATGAGACTGTCCTTACAAGTGGCACCAAATTTTACCTCACATCAAAAAGGACACTAGATTGGACTTAATCGTCGAGCCCTCTTAATCTCCTTGAACTAGAGGAGAACATGATGTAGACTTCTCTTACAACGAGACATGGATCTATCTTAGAAGCTTGTTTCTTGATCTTCAAGCTTCATTCAACATCAAAATCAATTCTCATCTTAATTCCATGCCTTGGATGAATGTGTTCATGTGATGGAAGGAAGGGGATTTTGTTCCTAAAGGCTCAAAACTAGAAGAAAAATACAAAATGAGATATAGAGAAATGTAAGATGAGGCGCCACCTTTCAAGGAAATGATAAACCATGTGCGTGTTCACCACTTTAGAGGTACTCCAAAGATAAGAACATGTTTGAGAGTTCTAAGCAACTCTTGATTCTGGAGAGAGTGAGACTTCTCACAAATGACTCAATTTCATTCAAATGACTAAAGCTCTCTACAAATGAAACTCTAACTTTATTTAAAGATAAACCACTAACTTGCCTAGCAAGCTACCTAAAGCCCGGTTAAGCTAATTAACCTAACTTTAACCTATGTTAGAATAAATTTTTGCATAAGGTAAAGAGCCTAGGTTCTTAAGGCCATGCAAGGCCCAAAACCCTAAAGCTTAGGTCCAACTAAAATTACAATGAAAAGTGACTTTTAAGCCTAAGGATGGCTCTTAAACCCTGACATGAAAATCTTAAAACAAATATAAAAGAAAATGGCCTAAGATGACCTTAATAAAGATCCTAAGTTCTGAGCTAGGTGGATCCTCATCATACTCACTCCCTTAAAAGGGATTTACCCTCAAACCCAAGCTCATGCTTCCAAGCTTGCATGGCAAGATCATCCATTTGCTAACAAAACAATAGGAGACAATGAGTCCAAGATATGCAAAATAGAAGACAAGAGAACAAAATGAAAAAAAAAGAAATGAAAGGTGAATATCTATCAACCAGGATCAAAGACTAACCTTATGACCCATTTGGTGCCAACGTATCTCTTTGTGTCTTGTGTGAGTCTATTAAGCTTGACCATTAACTCACCTCTATAATAAAAGGGCACATGTCTCTTTCTCAACAAGTTCATAAGGTCATCTCACTAATCTAAAGGATATAGTTCCTCCCTCTTCCTATCCTTACAAAGTTGAGTCTACTAAACAAAAACATAATTTTGAAAGGCTAGGGTAACAACCTCACATTTTTCTCATCTCTCAAATTGTGAGAGTTGAACAATTGTTTCACTCTCATCTCACTCTAGATAGGCTTCAATATCACTTTTCCCATGAAATGAGGGGTTCTTCTAATTTAACTTCCTTTAGCCTACTATCATGGTCATCTCTTCTAGGGTGTTTATGGATTTTTCTATGTCTTCCATCCTTAGTCTCTTTATCACTTTCACTTCTCTCGTCTTCCTCACCATTCTTATTCCTTAAAGGGCTCCTAGGCCTCCTATGAGGTCTTCTACCATCTCCATGTTCCACACTATCTAACCTCCTTGAAATAGCTTCAAGCTGGCCCATTATAGTACTCATGTAACAAGGTGGTGGTGTTTCACTACTTTCGTTATGATTGAATATTCTTTTTAATTTTCTCAGTTCACTTTTACATAAAAGGAAAAATAAAACATATTTACTAGTTGATTAAAAGACCTAAACGAAAATTATAGTTAGAAAAACTAGTAAATAGAATTAGGAGAAGGAAGGAATGGAATCTTGGTCCAAACCCAAATTAGTAGTCTAAATTAGCATACAATCAAGGTAATAATTAGTCGTTAGCAAGTAATTAAACTAATCCTAAGCACAATTACCCTAAGTGATTTCAAAAAGCAAGGTCTAAAGTCCAAAGTCCAAATCAAAAAATACAAGGAAATAAGTAAGCTACTACAAATGTACTACTTCAAAAGCCTCCAAATACAAGAAGGAGAAATATATATAAAAAATTAAGTTCCAAAAATTTAAGTGTTACAAAGCTATGTTTTCTAATACAATGGTTTTCAAAGTGTTGCACCACCTCCAAGGACTAAAAAGAGAAATGGTTTGTAATCACAAGTATAAAAGACAAGAGTCAAGGACTTCACCACTCAACTATTAAGTGTTTACACTTAAAGTCACTTGTGTATTCACTTAAAGAGAACTTTTGCAATGATGTGCGCACTAGCCTTTTTCCGTTCAACTCTCCTCTAGTACAAGTAATCAAGTAGTACATCAAGCTATGTCTTATTCTTTCACACCAAGGATGCTATCAAAGTAGTGACCAACCCAATGCTATCTTAGAGTCCAAAGGAATGCTAACTCAAAGACAAAACCATAAGAAATCAATCAAGACAAGTAACAAAAGTATAATCAAGAAGCTAAACTAAATGGAGTGAAAATGTAACAACACAATAAGTATTTCAAGACAAACTAAAAAGGGATCAAACAAGAAGTGTTAAACTCAGATGAAAGTGATATATGACAAATTAATAATAAAAAGATAAACAAACAATTAAAAACACACAAGAAGTAACACACAAAAAGCTTCCTAACAAGCCCGTAATGCAAATTAGTGCCTTAAATGAAACAAGCATGCTACTAAACTTTTTAAACACTTAAAGAAAATGTCAAGGCCCTGCACAAACGAAAATATATGTGCTACTTTTTTTTTTGTTTACTAAAACTTTCAAATTTGACAAAAATAATATTGACATAAAGTCAAACTAACTCACAAAAATATTATTTCACTCTATAATTATTTTTCATTCATTAATGTCAAACAATAGTTTTTCAATATTTAATACACTTTTATTTTAGTATGAATCAAATATATATTAATATAACAACTCATAAAACTTCACTCAATATTAATACATTAATAATACAGAGTCAAGCTATGTGGTGTATTAAATTATTTGTTAATATTGTTTTGCTCGTTAATATAATTATAATTTCAATTATTTATTTGAAGGTTATCTATGTTACACTTAGAGAACCCGAGTTTAATTAAGAAACGAGGAGAACATCACTAAACCTATGAGTAGCCTTAAATATATGCAAACTCCCGAATCAGATTCTATAAGCATTCAACGTCTATGCCTTTTACCAAAAGAAATTCAACATCGTTTCCATGACATTCAACTATCTCTAAGCAAACTAGGCTTGAAGACACCAAATTTGCATCATTTCACTAAAATGATAAAATCACAATTTCTATTTTTTCGTTACTTAGTTAGCATCCAAACACATCAGAAAAATTAATTTCCACTTTCTTGCAACAACTGTTCTTTCAAAAAAATATTAGTGAAAAATAATTAGAGTAAATATAAAATTTAGTTTCTAAAACGGATACATTGTTAACCTTTAATCCCTGAAAGTATTTTTATGTATAATGTGATCCGAATAAGCGCATACATCAATTAGTAAAGATTTGTTCAAAGTTTAACTTGTCTTTCTTTTTTTTTTTTTTTACCTAGCTTGAATCCATATATAAGATAAATCGAACAAAAAAAGCTTACTAACAAATTTAGTCTTATAAATTTCCCATCTCCAGCATTAGCCATTGAATAAGATAGTAAATTATGACCAAAACTGCACATGTGGAGACCAAATTATACTCGGATAATCATCCATGCGTAGGTAAGACAATGTTCTAAAGGGATATAGCCCAGCAACACTGGAAAACATTGTTCTATCTGTAAGTAACCCGACAAAGACAAACATCTGTATCACTTCTCAAGAGTTTTACATTGTTCAGCAAATTTAGACCATGTGTAAAACTGTACATACAAATAAACACTAAAATATGACACACGCAGATATGTTCTATATGAAAACTTTTGGTCCCTTGTGGATCTGCCTTCCACTAAGGGAACTTCCACTTGACATTGCTCCTTCTAGTTTCTTTACTTAGGATGTAGTCAAATTAGAGCAACATTGTCTTGGGAGATCAAATTTTAAAAATGTATACAACTGCTGCATGAACAGTGACAATAGATCATGCAGGAAAAGTATAAGACTCTTATCTGACAGCCTCTGGTGCAGAATTGCAGTAAGGTGTATGCAAGCATACCAACCTAGTGAATGTCAGACATAAAGTAGCAAACCCAATACCCATAATGATGCCGCAGGTGCTCTTCCTCTTATCCAAACTTAGAGCTCTCTTTACTACAGTTCCAAAGCTTGGGATTAATCCACCACAGGCAAGAACCATTATGTGATCAAGACCACTGTAATCAATACCAGTAAGAATAGCTCCTATTGCTGATATTGGACCCATAAATCCAATTATGGCAGCTGCTGCAAGAGAACCATGCCAGCTATCAGTAGCTCCAAATATGCAGCTAGCCACGGCTGCACCTCGAGGAAGCCCGTGTAGAGAGACTGGAAGGACCATGTGACGACCGAGTCCATATGCTTTTGGTGCAGCCACTCCCAGCGCAAGTCCTTCAGCCAAAGCGTGCAAAGCAACTGCACCGCATGATATGAATGATTGAAGGGTGTGAACACTGAGTGGGAAACCAGTGACCATAGGTAACTCATTGGCTGATGCTTTTTTGGAAGCTGCCATTTTCAACACACCAGAGGTTGAAACATGGATCAAAGCAGCCCCCATTGCAAGGAGCAACAAAACAGGAACAAATCCCAATTTTGAAGACAAAATAAGCTGCAAGGGTCGCCAGGCACCAAGCACAAAGGCAATACCACAAGCTGTGCCCATGAGGAGAGCATGCTGAAGATGGAAAACAAGAGCAAATGCAACCAGAAAAATCCCTCCAAGTAACGGACCAAGGCCAAAAAGTAATGAAACAAAAAAGCCAGAAGCATCCTCAGAGCTGTAACATAAGAAACAAAATTCAGGGAAAGGAAAAGAGAGTAATATTCTGCACATCTCCATATTTCAAAATTTAGCAAGAGAGCATGGATGGTTAACGTTATTTCAACCAAGCAACAAATTCAAACAATATAGCTGATAGCAAGAAAGAAATGCCGTGCAAACTCACTTGTAATCATGGCTGAAATTCTGAAAGAAGGTACTGAGAGCTTCCATAAATGCTACAGAAAGGGTTGCAGCTGATGCAACCTGTGAAGGTGAGGCTTCCTGAAAACCAAAAGGAAGAGAGATTAATGTTACACACACATATATATGTTGGTTTAAACGTACAATTCCTCAAAACTTAAAGTAAGACATGCTCCAACCAGCTTTCAGAAGTTGCTAACCCCCCCTCCCAAAGAAAAAAGAATTAGCTTTATTCTTGTGCTAGGGAGTCTGTTATGTTAGTAACCTTACAAGGTTGCAGTACTAGACCTAGATTATCAGTAAAAATAAGAGTATCAGGTTAGTGTTCTGTAAACTGTTACAGGTTGCCGTTCATGAACCTGTATTTAAAAGATTAAGTTTTGGGAGTTGATCCATGCCAAAAAGAAAAATAAAATAAAGTAGTTATGAAAAAACAATTTTTAAGTCTGTAAAATGTGGTAGGAGAAGAAAATATCAGAATATTTTTTGGTGTGAAATTATAATGAGGAAATAACCTTGAAAGCATCAGGAAGCACTTCTGCAACAACCATCCAAATCATGCATCCCGCAGCAAATCCCGTACAAAAGGGAAGAAACTTGCTGAATGCATCAGCACAAATAAATGAAGGAACAGCAACAATTGGCTGCATTAACATACAGAATAAGATGGTGAGAGGATAAGGTCAAAGACGGAAATGACAAGCTTAAACCTGCAAGGGCCTGAAGAGTTTGTTATCGTTCCATAATTCCATATAATACCTTTTCTTTTTCTGAATTCAACAAAGAAAATCTACAAAGATCCAGCAATTAGAAGTAGGCCTATGCTAGTGTTAGAGTATGCAACATAGACCCATCAAAAGTCTTAAATGGTCTACCATAGCCTAAGGCTCTAAAGATACCAACATCCTATTGATCTATTCTATCCACTAATGAGGCAATCTATTATATCAGGTATATTGAACCATTTAATATTCAATAAATTATTAAGACATAAGTATTAACAGTGATGCCACGGCTGATTAGATGCTCATGGACAATTCAACTTGGCACCATGGTAAAAGCAATTTCACAGCAAAAGCAATTTCACATGGGACATGATTTAGTTACATACAAGAAAATTGAGAACTTACAAGACCCTGCCAAATCTTTTTATTATTATTATTATGAACGGGCTAAGCTCAAAGAAAACAACTAGACAACTCTTGGGAAACAGATCCCAGAAGCTTCCTCCCGAAGATAGAAGCAAAACAATGTAATGGTACAAAGACAGGGTGGTCCCTTGGGGTTGAATGACACTACCAATCAATGAAAAGCCCAACTACAAATGGTTTCATTTAGTGTTTTTCTTATTGGTACAAAACGATTGAATAGAAACTAAATAAAGTATAGATATAGTATATGAGCATGAGGTACTCAATGACTAGCTGAGGAGATTGCATAGATATAGTATATAATTCAGGCAACTCTTCAAAGTGATGTGCGGATAGAGGCCAAATAATTATCCCCTTAACGAAGGTAAGATGATTAAAATCTTCAATTGTGAATTACCTGAGGTAAAGAAGTAATTACGCTCCATAACATAGCATTTTGTGGTGAGACACCCCTTGATGCCAGCACCATGCTCACAGCTAATCCCTCTGGGATGTTGTGTACCGCAATAGCCAAAGTTACCAACAGTCCTTGAGTGAAACCCTTTGATCCAGCAAAGGAGACCCCAACCCCAGATCCCTCCCCAAAAGAATGAAGAGTCATTATTCCAATAACAAGAACAACTTTGGCAGCATCAGCACCTTTTAAATCCAACATGCTTACTTCCCCATATTGCTCAAGGAACTGAAACCAAAACCCAAGAGATTATGTGAGACACACAAATTGGAACACTATATCTAAGATGCATTTCATACAGTAAAATTCGGGAATTATACATCCAAAAGGTATCCAGGACAGAAAAAGAAAAGAAACAATACATATAATACTTCTAACTAATAATCAATTTTGCAAACATTGTGTAAGTAGATAGGTAGGAAAATTCATTGAAAGGTCGACATGGACGATTAGTACAAGTGAACTGAATAATAATAAAAAAAAGCCTTTCTCAATTCATAGTTTTTATTATATTAAACTATTGTGGTTGTGAAGCCTATTCATATTAACAATTACACCATCTAGGCATAGAAACATTGAAGAACAAGGCACGTATCAGTGCTGAAGAAAAACTGCAACACAATGCAACCTCTGTTAAGCAATACACAGAAATGTAGTGATGATACAAATACAAGGAGAAATAATCAACATCACCTTCTTACACAGCCAAATAAAGATTCCACCAGCTAGAATCCCAGTGACAACCCAATTTCCAGCACCAAACTCCTGCCCTTCCTGTACCAGATCAAAGCTCGCAGCCAACATGACACCCGCAGCCATTCCATTGCACAATCCAGCCCACTGCGGATCAAGTTCAACAAAGAAGAACGGCACGGCACCTAAACCAGTGGCAGCCGCCATTGCCAACGTAAACAATGCAACCGTCGAAACCGAAACCTTACTACTACCTCCAGCCTTCCTATTATTTCCCACCACATTATTGCCATCCTCAAATTTAAAGGACTTCTCTACACCAGTGCCATCAATTACATTACTTCCTACATCCTTATGAGGAGCAGCTATGACCCTGTGTGAAACTTGATGCTCCAATTCAGTATTTGAATGAACAAAAAATAATAAAAACAACAAGGGAACACAAAATAATCCTAGCCTCAGATTTGGAGCCATGTGCAAAATATCTGAAAGAACCACCTTTAACCCAATAGCCCCAAACCAAAACCTCCAGAATCTAATACTCCATATGATGATTCTATTCTACCAGGAAATAGCTGTTGATATCAAATTCCAGAAAGAATGTTATTTGAAAAGAGATTGAGCGACCCAAATGCAAAAAGTCAGCATTTGGTGTAGGGTTTACAGCCTGTGGTCAACCTACCTGTTGAGATCAATACAAGAGAACCCAAAAACCTAATTAAAACCCAAAATTCATATAAGCAGTGTTGTCATTGGAAAATTTTGAAATTTGAAAAGGGTTGGTAAAGGGGAAGGTGACATACATTCGTGAAAGGGTGTTTGTTCAGAGGGGAAGAATATGAAAACCCTAATTGGATTGTTGATTGAAAATAGAGAGAGGGATAATTGAGCAATGAATGGTAATAGAAAATGGAAATTTGGTGGAGACAAAACCAGCAACTTTGCGCACGCAGAAACTCTGCTGACGTCACCGGAATGCCTAGTCTGGACCCGAGTTGGCCTCCACCGTTGCCCCTAACCCCCTACCAAGACCCAAATTGGGGATAATAAAATCGTTGCTTTTGTTAATACCTTCTTTTTTTTTTTGTTGGTAGTGAGGGAAAAGTAACGTTGTTAATAAATTAAAGTGACAATAATTTTCTATATAAATTTTAATTACATACTGTGTTTACTAATTCAACTCGAGCGAAATAGAAACCAATAACCGATGATTTTTTAAAATATTTAAAAAAATAGATAATTTGGACTCACCTATGTTATAATCAACTTAGTTCTCCTAATGATTTTTTTCACCGTAATATTTGAATTCAAAATTTTACCAGCCAAATAAACTAGGATTTCATCAATGTAAAAAATTTTGTTGGTACAAAAATTTAATTATTTTAAATAATATGTAGGATCAATATTAACCATTAAATTTTTATATTAGTTAAACTCTAAATCCTTAGGTTTAGAGTTTATATTCCCTCAGTCAGTTTGTTTACTAACTTTATTAACAAAGATTTAACAATTTATGTGTTAGATACGGTTCTGTTGACGTGATTACTTTCTGTGTCAGATACTCATAAAGTCAGAACTCTACGTGTCAAATGTTTATTGACGACTCTAAATGTTATTTGCATATCAACCAATGTATATTTGACACGATGAATCATATTAAACTTGTGCGACGGTGTTGCATAGTTATGACATTCATTTGCCACATCATAACTCCATTAAAAAAGTTTATTAATGAAAATTAAATAGAGAGAACCTAACTAAATCATTTTTAAAATATAGAAAATTTAATTGACTAAGAAAAATTAAAGCTCTAACTAGAAATTTACTGAAAAAATAAAGGATTGGAACAATAATTTAGCTTAAAAATTAGGTCTTGGGTAAGGTAATTGCAAGTATTTGATTTTTTATTTTGAAATATAATTTGAAAATAAAACTTGTTGAAGTAAAATAATAATAATTCTTTTTTAATATTTTGACAAATTATTGGTCTCTTTCCGTGCCAAAAGATAGTTTGAAAATTACATTCGAAAACCATAAAATCCAGTTTTAGTTTTAAATTTTCAAATTATATTTTTAATTTTGAGTTAAAATGAAAACAAGTCTGCAACTAATATTTTGCCTTCTGTAATGTGCAATATGCAAGGATAAATAAATAAAAGTTGTGAGCATGATTGGTAGTTAACATAAAAATCAATGAATACATCTCAATACACTTGCATCTTTGAATTCTATTTTGGCCAATTATTGGTTCCTACAGTTTAATAACACGTTGTGACGACTTTTTATTAACAAATTCAAATGTCTTATCTGCTTCCTTTTCATCTCATTCTTCTTTCCGTGATCAATTGAATCCTGCATTAATTAATTATTATCACCCCGTTTCTAATTATAAAAAAAATCCTTTAATATAAACTCCATTTTAATATTTTCATATCATTGATTTTTTTTTTAAAATACTCTTATTAATGTATAATTTTTCTTGAAATCAATATAACAATAAATAAAATACATCAATGAGATTATTTATCTCTCTTGTGATAAGTAAATAGCAAATGAAAAAAGATTAATTAGAGAAAGTTGAACGTTAAATCATAATCATCATAGGGATAAATTTGAAATCTATAATAAATTTTAAACAAATTTAATAATTTTAACTAAATTAATTAACTTTTTTAATATACGTGACTCCGGTAAAATAGTCTTATATATTAAGGAAGGGAGGTATAATTATAATAAAAAAACTTATTTGTTGGTCCTCTCATATCATGTAGAATGTTGTTGATGTCACTTTACGATCATAATAGGAAGTAACTAACATGTGAAAGAACTTCAGCTCCTAGCATTGCAACAATTTTTCTCCCTCATCATATATATGTTTGATGGGATCAATTATGTTGTCATAGCAACAACCAAGAGCCACATTGTCTTTCATGTTTTTTCTAGGACTAGGCAAATTCCATGGTATACACATCTCTAGACAAGACCTATATTAAACATTGGCTTCCCGTCCATCTAGCAAAGTCAACTGATATCAGACTCTTTCATTTAACTTCAACAATTTCTAGATTGAAATGAGTACATCATCTGACATCAAAAGTCTTATGCTTCTATTGTCCATATGGACAACCATACCTTTTCGTGGTTTAAACCAATAAGCATTATCTTCACCAACAAGCTTGTACAAAAAATAATCATAATCTACCTTAAAGAGTATACTTACTTTGAAATTAGGCAATTCTAAGAATTTCTTATCTAGCACGTGTTGAAATCTTGCTAAAAATTTATGGTGTAATTATTACGTTAACTTCCTCCATAAGTTCTTCAGTTATTAATAAAACTCCATCATATATCTTGCATCAATATTGTTCCCCCCGGGTCAGGAAAGGGCCAACAGGACTCCCATCCCCTTCTACTTTTCGGGAAAATATCATGGATATTCTAATTCCCCTTGATTTCAACAGATGATGGCTATCCCTTAATAGTTGGACCGAAGTCAAGGCCCCCATTTTTACCCATTGTAGAAATAAGGCCTTGAATTCTCTTTGTAATTCAAGTGACATTTTTTGAGTAATAAACCCTAATTTTCCTAGAGTAATTTTCTAGGTTTTAGCCCTTACACGCTCAAGAGTGAACATTTTGGCGTTCACCGTGGGGTCCGGTAAAATGGTTCCTACATTACATAGAGAAGGACTGACTCCAAGGAAGAAGAAAATGGTTATCATGTGCAGCAACCACAGCTATAGAGACACTAGAAATCACCAGGAGAACCAAGAAGGATGTTAGGACAGTGACAATCAACTGGAAGAGGTTTTGACTCTCGTCAAAACGCTACAACACACGGTGGAAGAACTGAGAAAGGAAAATAAGGACTTACGAAACCACTGATCGAAGGAGAAAGAGACCTCCAATTACCGGAACACCCAGGCCACCAAGCAAAAGAAAGATAAACGCAAACCCCAAATCCCTTATGTTATTCACCCATTCACAAAAGAGATAATGGCAGCCTTGACATATTACACTACAAACCTTCAGCGATGGAAAAGTATGATGGGAAAGGCGACCTAGAAGAACATCTTGCTATGTTCACCACCAACTTACTCATTTCAGGGGCATCTAACGCTTTACTCTACAGAGCGTTCCCCATAACCCTTACCAAATCCACTCTCCTTTGGTTTTCACACATTCCCCTAAAGAGTGTGTCATGTTTTGCAGAGCTGACAAAAAAATTCTTTACCTAGTTCCCTCTAGTCGATCGATTCAGCAAACCTCAAATAGCTTGGTCAATTTGAAGCAAGGCATAGGAGATGAGCTCAAACAGTTCATGGCTTATTTTAACGAATAAGCCATCTACGTCTGAGACCTAAGCTCGAAAGTCGCACTCCACGTAATCCAAACAGGGTTACACCCAGGTAAATTTTGACTCCTTTGCTAAGAAACCACATCTTAGAGCAATACGATATATGAACATGGAGGAGCGAGAAGCTGATCGGGTAAGAAACTCTAAGCAGGTGACCACGAGAGCGGAGCCACGAAAGAAAAGTCCTCGATCAAACAAGGAACCGAGACAAATAGTCTACCCCAACCCAAAATATGACACACTCACCCCTCTGAATAGTAGGGCGACAGGATCATGCATGAAGTTCATAGCACTAACCTACTCAAATCCCCTCTTAGGGAACGGGAAAAAGGTTCTAATAGGATGAAATTCTATGAGTTTCATAGGACTTTTGGCCATAACACGGAAGATTGTTGATTGCTCAAGAACCAAATTGAGCACCTCATTCGACAAGAATACCTCGAGAAGTTTGTTGACCAAGAAAGAGAAACACAGTGGGAATATGGGCGGAAGAGAGAAAGAGAATCCCCAAGACAAGTGGAACTACAACCATACGAACGTCCCAGACAGGAGCGTGAACGTTCTCAACCCCGCAAACTGAAGGACGTGGGGATAAAGGAAAAAGAATTATTCATACTATTTCTGGGGCTTTTCTCGAAAGCAAAACCAACACATCACACGGGGTAGGACAAGTTAACTCCATACACTGCCTTCTGAGTACTAAAGCCATCACTTTTGACAGCTTAGACCTCCCTATGGGAGTCCTAAACAAAGATGAGTTGATGGTGGTCACAATGGAGATAACAAAATGTAAAGTTTGGAGAGTGCTAGTGGACCAGGGAAACTCCATGAATATTCTCCATTGGAAGGCCTAAAAACGACTCTAATTGCCTCACACTTGGCTTAAAAGGTACAATGGAGTATTGTTCAGTTTCATAGGAGACTCAGTACAGGTCATAAGCTACGTAGAGTTAAAGACGATCTTTGGATCAGAAGGCAGTAAATCGGTCATGGTCAAATACTTAGTTGTTGACATCCCTAGCTCCTACAATGTTATTCTGTGGCACCTAACACTTAATGCACTCGATGCAATTGTTTCCACCCTCCATCTCACCATGAAATTCTTACTCGGAGACGGACGCATCGGAGTTGAGTCGGGGCGACATTTAAGGCATTCAGAACGCCCCTTTCAAAGTTGGAAAACGAAAGAGACAAATGGAGATGAGAAAAGAATGTTTCATACACATAAGTGTAATCTAACTCCCCAGGGTTTGTCTGAGCATGGCAAACCCTCTCCTTTACGGAACAACCTAAACACTCCACATTGAAGGCTAGTACAAAACCATTAAAGGTCCCCTCTTGCCATAATTTAGCAACAACCTCCTCATCTCGAATAAAGGAGGGGAAGGACAGAACTTCTTTCATAACCCACGAGAACACACTTGAAACAGAAGACATTTTAAAAGCAAACAAGGAAGACAGAGCAAAACGCTACAACCCAACAATGAAAGTAAGTAAGAGAAAGAAGAAACTAGCCTCTGATGAAGAATAATACCACCTAAAGAAAGGAAGAAACCTAAGGAAAAGAAAAGACCAAGTAAGACCAAAAACTTGGAAATAGAGGGGGGGAAATAGAACAGAGGAGAACTGAAACAAATTGCAGTGGAAAAGGTAAAAAATGAAGGGGATTTATGCTATATATATATACATAAAGAGAAGGTAATTCTCCAAGACAGATCTGACGATTGGGAACAATATCACCAACTCTGAGGTCATAATGCCACGATGACCTCTCGAAGAACAATTGCCTTTGACACATGGCAAACAACCCACTCACATATAAAATGACACGCATAAACCCAATGGACGCATTTAAAAGCCTAGGGATACAAAACGTCACATCATTACGAACATGAGTGTGCCCAAACATCACATTGAGAAATAAAACGATGGCTGTCCACTATCAAACACGTGTCCCTCCTTAAAACGGCTTCAAAAAATGTTACAAATTCCCCCTGATGCAAACGAACAAACGAGAAACCCATTAGCTGACTTCCACGTTAAAGCACTCGGAAGAGAGCCACTCGAAATTTCTTACTCGAAAGAAAGCCACTTAGAATTCGTCACTGGGAAGAAAGCCACTCAGAATTTCTCACTTGAAAGAGAGCCACTCAGAGTTCCTTACTCAGAAGAAAGTCATTCGATATCAATTTACCTAAAAACACCTCAACTCAACACCTAGTCTGAAACATCCTAACTTTTAAAGTAAGGTTTCTAAAACCCAAATAAATTTTTTGCGAATTAATTTCAGTTTTAAAACAGGATTTTGGAACAGTACAATAACACTGTCATCACATAACCTACTCATTTATGCAATGCAATAGTTTCATGGATATATCAAATATCAAACACATTTATATATATGGTGGGACCAACCAGGGTCTCCACAATACAACATCATCATCCATCATAACAACAAGCATATGCTCAAAATAGGTCTAGGCTTCCAGCTGAAGCCGTCAGTTACCTATTCAACTAAGCATTTATATATATATATATATATATATATATATACATATATAACAGAACAGGTATGCACAGGAGCCGGCCAAGGCTACTACAAAACTACTATGTACATTATATACAATATATATACAGTACTCTACGCTCGATCTTGGTGATCTCTCACCAATCTCCATCACGTCCTAAGTCCACTGTAAAAATATCCACAAATAGGGGTGAGCATATACATGTCAAATGACAGTTATTAAATCGGATCAAGTATCCAATTCATTAACATATATAATCATATTCAATACTACACAACCTCATCATATAACATTCAATCTCATATTCTCATATAATCATACTACTCATGTTGTTCTCATCAACATATATCAATGCATAAATATGTTCGATTATATGGATCCATTATTAAGTTTTTAATTTTTGTGTTACAACACTGGCTCTCAGCCATAAGTTAGCTCTCAGCTGATCCGGCCGTGTTACTGGTACTAAACCGTTTGCCCTCTCACATGACACAATCACTCTCAGCGACAACGGTAGTGTCACGGGCTAAACCCCGAGCCCCGCTCAAGAGGTTTTGCCTTGAGTCCCACCCAAGGTCTTTTGTGGAATCCTCGAAACTACAATCATATTTCATATTTATTCATCAATTTAAGCATCCCATGCTATATCAATTTGCATCTCATGCATATACTCATATTTATTGTAACATCCTATTTTCATCACAAATAGGAAATAGATATTAATATATATTTCTTGAAGAATACTTACTATAAGTTAGTTTATTATTATTATTTTTTTTAAAATTTTAGTTTATTATTTTTTTTTTGAAATTTTGGTATTTATATTTTTATTATTTGTTTTTTTAAAATAATAATAATAAAAAAATGAAAATATTTCTGAATGAGAATTTTAAAGTGACTTAATTAATATTCACTAATTAAGAAAATTATATTAAGAATTTTTAATATCCTTATTATTCACCATTTTTATTTTACGTTGTTATATTTTTGTTTTTTTACATATTTAACTCTTATTAGAATTTTAAAATAAAATTTTGAAGGAATTAGACTATGGTTCTTTTGAACTTTTTGATCTACATAATATTTATGATTTTCTGGAATTTTTTGAAAATTTTGAATTATTTTAATAAAATAATATATTTTAAATAATTTTAAATTCATATAAAGTTGCTTAAAATTAAAAATATTTACAAGAATGTAAAGTTAAATTATAAGAAAATTTTCTAAAATCCATTTCAAGTAGACTTATCTAAAAATTATCGGTTTGAGAAAAATCTTGATTTTTTCTAATGGTTAAAAAATTAGAAACGTCTCAATAAATTTTTATTAATAGAAAATTTTAGATTTTTAAAATTTCAGCTTTATATTACTTATTATAAAATTAGTGAGGACTGATATAATATCGTTAAATTTCAAAAAGGACTCATTTTGAATATTTAAAATATACCGAGTGAAGGGTTACTATTTGACTTAATAATTTTGCCGACAATTACTATGCAAATCACTGTGCATGTATGAAATTTTCAAAAGATGCACAGTAACCTGGAATAAAAAATTCAAAAATGCATAGTACTTTTATATTAAAATAATGGAATGTATAGTAAATTTTTTTCCTATAAATACCGAAGGATTTCTTCTTTAGAATTCACAATTTCAGATTAAGTTTTCTTAATATAGTAGTGCTAGTGAGATAGTGGTGGAAGTGAGAGAGAGAAGAAAAGTTTTTGGAGAGAAGGTTCTGCCAAAATCCTAAGGTAAGAATACTTCTCTTTTATATTTTTTGGGTTATTTTTATATCGTTTTTAAAAATCTGTTATTATACTGGAAATAATATTATTTTAAGTTACTATTCTGCATAGTAAACACTATTTCAATAGTAAATTACTATTTCAATAGTAAATTACTATTCAAATAGTAAATTACTATTTACTGTTACTATTTACCTTTACTATTCACGTTTTACTATTTACCGTTACTATTCATGATTTACTATTTACCGTTACTATTTACGATTTACTATTTACTATTACTATTCACGTTTTACTATTTACTGTTACTATTCACTATTCACTATTCACTATTCAAAATTTACCATTTTTTATTTTAAGTTGTAATCTTAATTTTCATCTTGTAATTATATTAAAATGAAATTGGTATGTTTTAGAACTCGGAGACGAGGCGCGCATGGATTTTCAATAACGAATCGGTATACAAGAGGTAAGGGGGAGTGAGATAAGAATATAATATGAAAGACATAAGAATAAAGGGAGGAGTCCCCTACTCCTTTTAAATTTAATAATATTATTATTTTAAAGTAATAACTTCTCAACTTAAAATTTATAATAAATTTAATATATTGTGTAACTTATTCTGAAATATCTATACATAGATCTGAATTATTATAACTTATACGGACTGAACTAAACCTATGCAAGGACTTGGATTTTTATATCCTATATGGATCGAACTAAACCTATGCAAGGACTCAGACTATTATGACCTGTCTAGACTGAATTATACCTATGCGAAGACTGAATATATGGACTTATATAGACCTGTGCGAGAAATGGACTATAAGGACTCAAAATCAAATCTACTAATTTAAATAACCATTAAAAATTTGAATTATATTTATAAGCGATATTTAGTTGTTTTGACTTGATTATAATTAATTATATTTGATTTCGATTAATGATATTGTGATTTATAATATTAGATTGTGATTAATAATATGCAATTATGATTAATGATACTTGATTGTGATTGATGAGATTACTATACTTGATTGTGGTTGATGAATGATTGATGATCTTGTGATATGAAGTTTGAGCATATAGCAAGCATGACGGAAAGTTAAAACTCAGTAAGAATTTTCTTACCTTACTCTTTAAATTTTTATTCCAAGAGAAAGTATTTTGTAATTATTTTAGTCTTTTATTTCTTCTTATAAATAATTTTTATTAACTTTATTTTTAATCTCTATAATAAAATCTAGTATTAGAAAGAAGCTATTTTATGAAAATCAGAGGTTGAGATAATTAATTCTTGAATTAAAGAAAATTTTTATAGTTTTAAGTATTCTTAGTTAATGATTTTAAATTATTTTCTTTAGAAATTAGAAGTTTAAAGTAAATTATTTTGGTTTTCCCCAACGAAATAACTAAAGAATATTTTGTGGAGATTTCAAAAACTCAATCTAGTTAAGATTCAAATTGAGAAAGATTATGTAAATATATGAAGATTTTTAAGAGAAAGCTTTGAGATATTTAAGGCTTAGAAACTCAATTTTGGTAAGATCTGAATTTGAAGACTGTACTAAATTATTTCAGTATAACAGAAGTTCAAAGAAGAACTTATGGAAATGTACAGTTTATTGTGATGATTTTGTGAACCTTTATGGTATTTAATAATTGAAGTTTCTAAAAGCCTTAACTAACTAAATATACGAGTAGTTCATGCATCATGAATCATTAAAGAGAAATGAGATGTGATATTGCCTGGGGACGGATTATAGAAACCGAGGATACATTAGAGGAGGCTTAATTACGAGCCTTGGGATGAGAGAGTGTGAAAGGGTGCTTCAGGTGACCTGGGGTCGCTCCCTGGTGTCGGGTACTTTCACAATAAAAACTTTCTCAGTCTGACTAGTCTCTAAGTGTTTCCACGCCAGTTGAGCTGTTCATATGCCATGAAGGCATTTATGTTATTATTATCCAGAATTTATGAAATAGTGTAAACTCCTGGTTGGCCCAGTGCAAACTAAAACTTTAAAGGCCCACATGCATAAACTGAATGAGATAGTAGCATAAGCATTACATAACATTCATGTGATTGTGACATTCTATATGGATGGTTATGAAGGAAAATATAAGTGTTATGTATGTGGAAACCCTATATTCATAATTGATTGTATATGAGAATATGACTGATATTACTATATTAGTTTGTGAAAACCTTTATGCTTATGTCTTATCTGTAATATATTATATTTTGTTTCTCACTCCTTCTTGTTTGAATTTTTGTGTCCAAAATATATGTTATATGATATATAGCTAGCAGTCCAAGATGGAAGGATATGTAATTGCAAGAGGATAAAATGGTCTCATCCTCAATCGATTAGATGAAGAGATATGACAAGAGTAGGATTCAAAAACTCGATGGTTCAAGGACTAGGAAATGTTTGTTCACATTTGTAGTAGAGGTATAGTTTAATTTTATTTTGCCTTATTACAATATCAAGTAGATAATTGTAACAAGGTAAAGGTTAAACTTTGATAAACTCTTTCATTCGGATATAATATTGTAATGATTTATCACTTATGATTTCTATAAATTATTTTGTCATTATGGATAAATATTGAAAGACAATTTTTTTTTACTTTCAATATTCAAAGGAAATCAGATGTATATACGTCCTTGTATACACGAGATAAAGAGTGATAAATATGTATATCTTTCTAAAAAGTTTTTTTATCTCGTGTATATAAGGGGGTGTTACATTTATCATCATATATCGTACTGCATATCATGCATAGGAATCATAACAATTTCACAAATACAACATATATATCTCATGCCAAATTCAATATTAATAATATATGAACGGAAAATATCATAACACAATTATGTCACACATATTATATATTCGAGATTTCTCACTAATAATAACAATACTATCCCGAACCCGTTCATAAACTATGCATTTAAAATGTAAACGCTCCCCCTACCTAGAATCCTTGATTTCAAAACTCGAACGCTTCCCGAACGATCCGAGTCAATTGTTGATTTGAACTCGTGCTACTGTTCAAGCACAATATCTCCAAGTCTAGATCTTGAAACCAAAATCCCAACGGTCAGTACCTTGAATCACATTTCAGAAACCTCATACCAAAATTTCAGCCCGATCCAATGGTTAACAAATTGGAAATGGCAATTTTCCTGAAGCTGGTCAGAATTCCTGTAAACTGAAACAGGGTCGCAGTTTGAACACGATTTCTCCACCTACCGATGCCAAACTAAAAATATGAACGGTGATAACGTCGAGGAGGATGTTGAGAATACACTCTCGAAATTTCCAGCCGATCCAACGGTGGGATTGACAGAGATCATTGATGGAAGTACGCGTGAATGGAAAAAAATGAAGTGAGGAAGTGCTGATTTTATTCTTAAAAGAGAAAGAAATGTCATGACAAGAGCTGTTAACATTAATTGTTTATTGCATAGTATCTGGACTTATGATAGCATGGTATGATACATAACATCATGGCATCATAACAAGAAAAGAAAGGAAACATTCAGAACAAAAGAGAATGGGCAGGCACACTATGATGGGGACATCTTCAATGATACAATTGCTGAATGAATTTTTTTATAATATATCATAAGCTTGTACAAGAAAGAGGGACAGCTGAAAGGGGTAGAAGAAGTTAGAAGAATACACCTGGTTGTGTAGGTGGCAAGAGATGGTGATGTGATTAGAAATATTTGACTGGAAAATTAAATTGTTACCCAATGATTTTTGGTGTGCAGGATTTTCATGAACCGGAAAATAATCACGTTAAAAACAATTCTGTGATAATTCGTGAAGTCTGAATCAGAGGAAACTCCCAACACAAAAGTTGTAGGTCTCCTTTTTCTATTTAAATCGATATATCATTTGCAATTATCCGATATCTTTAGCCCAAGTTATGATCGAAATACGATAGGATGCTCTAATCATCTTTGAATCAGGTAGGTGCTCAGAAATAAATTCACAAAAAATTCTCCTTTGAGAATTGGGTTTCGTGCCCTGCATAAAAATTGTATATATTTTCGATACAGATCTATATAAAAAAGAACAAAGTGATTTGAATAACGGACAAGGGTGATATTGCCATTTTTCTGAGACGTGTCACCATAGTGACGTGATGAATATGGTTCTTCAAAGATCTCCAAAACTGTACTGATCTGGGAAGATCTAGCTCTTGATGTCTGCATGTAAAATGTAGATAATTTTGTTACGGTGATTTTGACACCAAGTTTGAAAGAAAAGGAGATCATATGGGAGAGTTATGAATTTCTGAACGAACCATGCGCAGGATAAAAACGTGAATAATCATGGTTCTAATATGGATTTACTTAATCCTTGAGTTTGAGCATGACAGAGTGAGAATTTAGGATAGAGCCCAGAAATAGAGATTGAAGATCTCTTTGAAAAAAAGTGAACAAGACTGGAATCATTCCAATCAAGCATCATTTGAGAAAATTAGACCTGAAATGCTAAAGGCGCACAAGAAAAAAATAAGCCACCGAGCCTTAATGAGTTATTTTCTAAAATTTTCAAATTTAGGATGTTACAATTCTCCCCTCCTAAAAATTTTGTCCTCGAAATTTAAACATAAAGACATACCTCAATGAAATAGCTCAGGATATTGTTGCCTCATAGCGTCTTCACGTTCCCAAGTATGCATAATACACTGATCCTGCTGCCATGCAACCTTGACCAACTGAACATTCTTGCTTCTCAAGCGTTTTACAGATCGATACACTATACCAGTGGGCTCAGCTATAGTAGTCAGGTTCTCTCTGATCTCAACATCATCATTTGGCATCTCATGAGCAGGATCTGGTAAATACTTTCTCAACTGAGAAACATGGAACACACTATGTAGATTTGATAAATGAGAAGGCAACGCTATCTGATAAGCTACAGGGCTAACTCTTTTCAACACTTCATAGGGTCCAATATACCTCGGGCTTAGTTTTCGACTTTTTAATGCTCTTCCAATACCCTTACTAGGAGAAACTTTTAGAAATACTCTATCACCAACCTGAAACTCAAGCGGTTTCATCCGTTTATCATGATAACTTTTCTGACGATCTTGGGATGCTTTCATTTTCTCTTTGATCATCTGTATTTGCTCAGAAGTCTGCTGCACAACCTCTGGGCCCAACATCAGACTCTCACTAGTTTCTGACCAACAAAGAGGTGTTTGACATTTCCTGCCATATAAAGCCTCATATGGAGCCATACCAATGCTACTATGATAACTATTATTATAAGTAAATTCAATCAATGGAAGATACTGCTCCCAGCCACCACCATGCTCTAGAACACAGGACCTCAACAAGTCCTCTAAACTCTGAATGGTACGCTCAAACTGCCCATCTGTTTGGGGATGATAGGTCGAACTCAATCGAAGCTTCGAGCCTAACTCCTGATGTAAGCTTCCCTAAAATCGGGAAGTAAATCTCGGATCTCTATCCGACACAATAGAAGATGGCACACCATGCAGTCGAACGATCTCACTAATATACAACTGTGCTAGTCTTTGCAAAGGGTAACTCATATTAATAGGCAGGAAATGTGCAGACTTCGTTAACCGATCCACAATAACCCAGATAGCGTCATGACCACTACGAGTCCTGGGTAATCCCATTACGAAATCCATGGCAATAGCATCCCATTTCCATACAGGAATCTCAAGAGGCTGTAAACTACCAGATGGTTTCTGATGTTCAACCTTTGCTTTCTGACAGATAATACAATGAGCTACATAATCAACCATATCTCTTTTCAATCTAGGCCACCAGAAATGCAATTTCAGATCATGGTACATCTTTGTAGTACCAGGATGAATACTCAACATACTTTTATGAGCTTCATCAAGTACCATTGTTCTCAAGTTACCAGAATCAGGCACATAAACCCGACCTTTCACTCGCCAAATACCATCAGAACCTTCTATTAAGAACAAGTCTTTACCACTAGCCTGTGTCTCTTTCATTTCTGCCAAGTAAGCATTAGTCAACTGTTAAGTATACACCAGCTTTAAGAACTCATTGGCTATTGTCAAAGTACCAAGAGTCACTTTCTCAGGCGAAGAAACATCAACACTCATATTCATGTCTCTGAACTGCTCGAGTAATTCCATCTCTTTAACCATCATAACTGCCATATGAATAGATTTCCGGCTTAAGGCATCAGCTACAACATTTGCCTTTCCCAGATGATATCTCAGATCAAAGTCATAATCTTTCAGAAACTCCATCCATCTTCTCTGCCTCATATTTAGTTCTTTCTGATCAAACAGATACTTCAGACTTTTATGATCACTATACACTTCAAATTTAGAACCATAAAGATAATGTCTCCAAATTTTCAATGCAAAAACCACAGCTGCAAGTTCCAGATCATGAGTAGGATAGTTCTATTCATGCGGTCGCAACTGTCGTGAGGAATAAGTAATTACCTTGCCATTCTGCATTAATACACACCCGAGGCCCAATCTGGATGCATCACAATAGACCACAAAAATTTCCTGCAGATTAGGCAATGCTAATACAGGAGTAGTAGTCAATCTAGCCTTCAATTCTTGGAAACTTTGTTCACATTTAGAAGACCACACAAAAGGAATATTCTTTCGGGTTAGCTTGGTCAATGGCAATACAATTTTAGAGAATCCTTCAATGAATCTCTGATAATAACCAGCTAAACCCATGAAACTCCTGACCTCAGTGACTGACTTAGGTTTCTCCCAAGTCATAACAACTTCAATTTTTGAAGGATCAACAGATAAACCTTCACTGGAGATAACATGACCCAGAAATTAAATCTTGTCCATCCAGAATTCACATTTAGATAATTTAGCAAACAATTGCTTCTCTTTCAGCACTTGAAGTACCAAACGTAGATGCTCCTCATGAGACTTAGAATAAATTAGAATATCGTCAATAAATACTACCACAAATCAGTCCAGATAAGGATGAAAGATATTGTTCATATAGTTCATGAACACAGTTGGAGCATTAGTCACACCAAACGGCATCACCACATATTCATAATGACCATATCGGGTCCTGAACGTCGTTTTAGAAATATCAGAAGCCTTGACTCGGATCTGATGGTATCCAGATTGTAAATCAATCTTCGAAAAGACTGAAGCACCACGCAACTGATCAATGAAGTCATCAATTCTAGGCAATGGATACTTATTCTTGATTGTAAGCTTATTTAACTGGCGGTAATCAACACATAACCGCATACTACCATCTTTCTTTTTAACAAGTAACACCGGGGCACCCCACGGTGATATACTAGGTCTGATAAACTGTTTTTCAAGTAATTCATCGACCTGATTCTTTAATTTTGTTAATTCAACAGGAGACATTCTATAGGGAGCTTTGGAAATTGGTTCAGCTCCAGGAATAAGATCAATAGAGAATTCAATTTCTCTATCAGGAGGAACACTAGGTACATCGTTCGGAAACACCTCAGAGAAATCACACACAACAGGAATATCATGGATTCTAGACCTATTCTTTCCATCAATCATAAAGAATAACATAAACAACTGAGATATACCTTGAATTTTATAATCATTGGCATTCTGATTAGGAAAGATCACCCGGCAGTTTTGACAATCAACTAGGACTCTATTGGCTGATAGCCAATCCATACCAAGAATAATGTCAAGACCTCTCAAAGGTAGACATATCAGATCAGCCATAAAACTCCTATCACGCAAAGTGAAGGATACATTTTCACACATTATAGAAGTCCATAGTTTTGCACCAGTCGGGTTAGGCACATTCAATGCTCGATTCATAGCAATAACAGGCAATCTCAAATGCATTACACAATCATTAGAGATAAAGGAATGAGTCGCTCCAGAATCAAACACAACATTGAGAATAAAATCACCAATTAAACACTTCCTCTGAACCAGATCATTAGCCTGGGCAGCATCCTCAACAGTGATGGCATAGACTCTGCCTGCAACTGGTAAATTAGAAGTTCCAGCTCGATCTTTCCTAGGAACCATAGAATTATTACTATGTCCACCATTTCCTCGGCTACCACGGTTACCGTTTCCATAGCCTCGTCCTCGGAAGCCTCCACGGTTAACGCTAGTATTAGAATCTGTCTGATGCAATAGAGGACGGTTAGTGTAACATCCTATTTTTTTTAATAATAGTCCCATTTTGTAAATTATGAGGTATAGAAGGTCTATAAGTGTTAATCAATGAATAAAACACTCTATGGATGATATATAATACTCCAAAAATTTTATTTTTGGGTATAATTATAGGATTTACATAGACCTTTAATGATAAGATTCATTTTCCGAGTGAAACATGCCTTAGAAAGGACTGTCCGAGTGAAAAAGGCACCCTGTTCCGAGTGAAAGAGAAAAATTCCGAGTGACTAAGAGAAATTCTGAGTGAAAAATGGAAATACCGAGTGAAGGTTGTGTTTTCCGAGTGGAACATGGCCGAGAGGGTTTATTCCGAGTGGAATCCTTGCCCCAGAGACACTTTTGTGTGAAGTGGACTGATAGAACCACTTCTGGGTGAAAGAATCTGAGTGACTCACCCTGGAATGACTCACTGCAGAGTCAAACACCTTAGAAAAACTCATTTCCGAGTCAAGTACTCTCCAAAGACTCAATTCCGAGTCAATTATATCTAAATGACTAATTTCCGAGTCAAACATCTCAGAAGGACTCATTTCTGAGTTAAGTATTTCTCCAACGACTCAATTCTGAGTCATATTGTTAAGTATTTTCATTTCTGAGTGAAAGTTTCCCGAGTGCTTTATTTTCGAGAGGAGAGCAAAGGAAAATTCGTTTCCGAATGGAACTTATGCATATGGCTTCTTTTCTGGTGAAAGCCTTAAAAGGTTTCCGAGTGAAGAACAATTCAAGGAAGGTTAGTTTGTGATGCCAAGAGATGAATAACCGAATGAGTCTCATGTATATAAGCCAAATTCCGAGTGAGACTCGTATGTATGGGCCTTTTCCCGAGTGGCAATGGACCTGATGGACTCTGAGTGAAACGTAGTTGAAGAAGTTGGTTTGATCTTGACTAAGTAATGATTAACCGAGTGAAACCCGAGTGGGAAATACTTCTATATTCCTAAGTGTTGATATCCGAGTGAAAAATATTATACATATTCCGAGTGGATAAGATTCGAATAAGTCCGAGTGAGATGGCTTAGTGAATTCCTCCTAATGATGAAAGGGCAGAGTAATTCCGAGTGGAACTCGAGAGTGGAGTGCCTCCGAGTGTGTAATTCCGAGTGGGATGGCACCTGCTGAGGATATACGGTAAAAATTAAGAATAGTTGGTTTTGGAATGAATTAACCGAGTGAGGATCAACCTGATGAGGAGTCGGTTTTGGGATGACATACCGAGTGAGTAATCAATTTAGAGATGAGTCGGTAAGGAAAGGAATTGCTGAGTAATGGCTGATCTAATGTTGATCAGTTCTGGAAGTGAAATGCCGAGTGAATGATGATCAATAAGGATTATTCTACCAAGTAGAAATCTGGGTGTTGGGATTCGGTTTTAATTAATTTTACCGAGTGCACAATCGAGTAGAATGAGTCGGTTTGTAGTAATCTGCCGAGTGACAAACCAAAGAGTGTGGATCGGCCTGGAAGATTTAATTGAGTGAAAGACATCTTGTGATGACTCAGAATTAGAAGAAATAGCCGAGTGATAGACTATGTAAGTGTGAGTCGGCTAAGAATGATTTGATTTGAAACTGCCGAGTGAGAGACTGATTGAGAGCTGACTCGGTGTCAAGAGGTTCTGCCGAGTAAGATACTTTGAGTGTCCGAGTCAACTCCGACTGAGTTACCTCCAAGGAAGAGAAATCTGACCGAGTTTTCAAGAAGACACAATTCTGAGTGAGTGTCCAATTAGGTGGGAGTCGGTTCTGGACAGATTCTACCGAGTGAGAAACCGAGTACTTGAGTCGGTTTCAAAGGAATTCCGAGCGAGGACAGTATGACTCGCTCAAGCGAGTCGGAAACGCTTGAGCGAAACTCCCTTCTGCCAGTGTTATATATGGCACTCGCTCAAGCGAGAGAGGATTTTGCTTGAGCGAGAGGGACTCGGATTCCCTTCTTCTTCACAACGACTGGCAATTCCAGTCGGCTTAGAGGCTAACCGAGTGGATTCTAGTCCGTATTCAGCGTAGGAGTAACTTTTTGACTCCTTTCTTGTCTCTTATGCATATTTTAATGCATCTAAACCCATTATTCACCTCTAGTGTGTAGGATGGCCAGAAGTGGACCATTATAAGCCCACTTTCTTATTTAATTCCCATTATCAACGCACTAACAACACTAAACATCCACTCAAGGGAAAGTTGTTCCCCACTTGTCTTTACATTATTAACATTGCTTCTGCTCAGACCTACCTTCAGAGAACAAGGCCAGTATACCTTATTCTTCTCTTTTACTCTTCTTCCTCAATACACCTTCGAACAGGAGCAAGGACAGCAAGGAGACCATTTCCAGTCGGCAAACCAAGTAAGAGGGGACAGGGTTATGAATAACTATGAAATGGGTAGAATTGTATGCTATTCTAGGATTCCAGAATTAACTTCGTAACGTGTTGCTTATTTTTGAAATTGAAAACGTGTGAATTTGACTCTGACTTATTCATGAAAGTTGTAGATATTTTTGTTATCTAAATTTTGAGACCTGAATCAATTAATTTTAATATGTATAGCAAAAGTTATAGCCAAAATACTACAGCATAATCGTGTGGAAGATTTATCCTATGTTTTGTGTATATATTAAATGCTGGGACTTGTATGTGCATAATCAGCCTTTGATGTCTTCATGAAAGTTGTAGATATTCATGTTATGGATCTATAGAAAGTGGTTTCAAGTCAAAATGATTTTTGTAGCTCGAGATATGCCTAAAATACTGAAGTATGTCCAAGCTGTAAATCTATTAACTTGAGATACAAACTTTATTTTTAAAACTGGGAATTTTGTGGTGAGAATTAGTGATCAGTGTCTTCATGAAAGTTGTAGATCTTTTTATTATGTGAAGTTTGAGACCTGAACCGACTGATTTGAGTATGTGTAGCAAAAGTTATAGCCAAAATACTACAGCATGTCCGAGTGTAATATTTATCCCATGTTTTGTGTATATTTTAATATGCTGGGACTTTTACGTACATAATCAGCCTTTGATGTCTTCATGAAAGTTGTAGGTATTTGTGTTATGGATCTATAAAAAGTGGTTTCAAGTCAAAATGATTTTTGTAGCTTGAGTTATGCCTAAAATACTGAAGTATGTACAAGCTGTAATTCTGTTAATTTGAAATCCGAATCTTATTTTTAAAACTGGGAATTGTGTAGTGAGAATTAGTGGTTGGTGCCTTCATGAAAGTTGTAGATATTTGTGTTAAGGATAATTTAGAACTGGTTTCATGCCAAAATCATTTTTGTAGCTCCAGAAACGTTCAAATTACTAATATATGTACGTTTTGGAAAACTCACCTTGAGGCAGTGTGGTATTTCATGAATAAGTGATAATTCTATTTGGAATTTGAAATTGTGTTCTTCATGAAAGTTGTAGATAATTGTATTATTAAGCTATAGAAAGTGGAATCACATGAAAAGGTTATGATTTGCTCATGTTATGACTGTTTTACTAGAGTATGTTGCTGTTGGAAATGCTGAAAGTTAATTATAATGGTTATTATGAATGAAAATGATATTTTCTCTATAAGTAACAATTTATTATTAAACTCTTGAGTGATTATGATTTATTATTGATGTTGTTACGTTTTAATGAGTATCATACAGTTGTATATTTTGGTGGTGAATAATTATGAATGATATAATTAATATATATGTACGTGAATGCCTTGTGGTTATTGTTACATGTGGTTGAAACAGTAAATCCATGATTCTAAAAATTATTATATGTGATGTGTTCTTTGAGGATTTGTGGTTTTCCAAGTAGTTTTGGAAATATTAACATCATGGTATGTTAAAGAGAATTAAAGGCATTCATGCATCATAAGCATTTGGACGCACCATGGAATTTTAGGGGGTTTCATGATTGCCTACCTTGGTGGGGGGTTACCCTATGATGAGTTAAAGCCCTATTTTTGCGATGTGTTGGTCATGGGGCTGTAGGGATCCATGACTGTATAAATTCCTACCGATGTGTTGGTCATGGGGCTGTAGGGATCCATGACTGTATAAATTCCTACCGATGTGTTGGTCATGGGGCTGTAGGGATCCATGACTGTATAAATTCCTATCGATGTGTTGGTCATGGGGCTGTAGGGATCCATGACTGTATTAATTCCTACCGGTGTCTCTATGAGACCTTTTACTGCAGTATTCCCACCAAACCAAATGGATCCAGCATGACATCATTTGACTAATTAAAGACTTATTAAATGAACTTGTTTAGCATATTCATCATATCATTATGGTTTGTTGATTGTGTTTGTACAATTTTATTTATTTTATATTTATTCTATATCCTGTCTCACTCTTACATTAATTTTTTTACAGTGAATGCCACGTAGAATGAAGAGTGATGCCATGATTGATGCCTATATGAATTATTACTTGGACTTTGATTTTATGGACTGTAATAAGTATAACGTATCATGTACCGTTATTTTCTAAATCGTTTCCGCTACTTAAATGTTTTCTTGAATTTAATTATTCGCGACTAGTATGTATGATAATATTCAGCAATTATCAACTGTTACGTGAACTCGAACTTAATTTATGAATTTTAAAATGATCTTTTAAAAACGCGAAAAATTTATTCGGAAAATTATACGGGGCGTTACAATGGTGGTATCAGAGCATTTTCAAAAATTCAGGACCAATTGCTATGACATGTATTGATTCTTGATATACTATGTGAATTGTTTGATTATTTGTTTGATAATATGTTACGTATGTGCTATATGACTTGTGCCTGACTGATAAAATGCAAAGTGATTTGTTTGATTACTAGCTTGATGATATGATAAATGTGTGTTATATGACTTATTGCTTATCTGATAAATTGTAGAATACTTGTAGTTACGTTATAATATTATATATATATATACATACGATATATTTTCCCTTAGAATTAGTATAAATCAAACCATGAATATAGGATGGCAAGGAACGATAACGACGCTATGGCAGCTGCTATCAACCGTCTGGCTGAAGCTATAGAAAGGCAAAATCAACTAAGAATTTTCGAAGAAAATCATCAAGCCAGATTGGCACAAGAGAAGGCTAATAGACAACTAAAACCTCAGTCAGTTGCCTTCAAAAGGAGAGGATCGTTTCATCCAAATCGCTTCAAGGGGGGATTATCATCATCTTCTGAGAAAGGCGACAATCATATGAATATAAAGTGTTTTAAGTGCGGAGGTAATCACCATGTACGTGATTGCAACAGACTCTTAGGAGATGTCACTTGCTTTCGCTGTAATCAGAAAGGCCACATCAGCCCAAATTGTCCACAGAACCGTCAAAACAACAATAACACCATAAATAATCCAAGAGGTTCTGGTTATCAAGAAGTCCGTAGAGGAAACGCTCGTGCTATTCAACCTCTAAGACAGTATAGAGAGCCAACAGACAAGAGATCATAACCAGCAACAGGAAGAGTCTTTGCCATTAGCGGTTCAGAGGCAGATCAAGCAGGCGATCTTATGCAAAGTAAGTGTGAGATCAATGGTAGCATTTTATCTGTGTTGTCTGATTCTGGTGCTACACAGAAGTAAGTTAGACGTTTTTAATTAACCGTGAAGCCTATAATATATGACCCGATTATTTCCATTCCCAACGATACACAACTTAGGAATTACTAAGGCGTGTAACGATTGTTCTGAGCTCATAGAGGGTAGGAACTCCCTTGTCAATCTTCTTGTTTATTTTTGAAAGAATCTAGAAGTAATCCTAGGAATGAATTGGTTATCGGTGAATCAAGTTTTAGTAAACCGTCATAACAAGACCGTGATATTTCCATTAAAAGAAAATCCCATTTCAGACAACCATTTTGTGAGTCTCCTTCCATACCAACCAACCATGTTTTCTTATTCTTCATTACGAAGATGGTTCAAATGTTTGGAAACTCTATATTCTCTCTTCATTTTCATGGATATACTAAGGCTAGGGATAGCGTGGAGCTTAAGGTGAAATTCTTATACTCTTTTGTTGTTTTAGGTTTTGGTTTCTATGGTGATAGGAGAGTGTATTATGAATGGGTTAAGAATATAAACCATTTTCATGAGAAACCCAAAAGTGGAATATGTCTTAAGTATCTTTGGATAGGTGTGAAATGGTATACGAAGATTTTAAGATTTGAGATGGAAGGTAATGGCTGTTAAGGGTGACTGTTTGATTTTAGTAAAACCCTAACTCTAGGCTTTGGGGGAAATGAGTAATGATATTATGGAAAGTGATTTTTGTGGAAAACCATGATTATGTATGTGTAGGTGTTATAAATAATGGAGATTAGTGGTTATTAGAAATAATCATTAGGTTTTGATGAAAAGTATAATGAGTTAAAGATTTTTTTTTGGTAAGTTGATGATTCTGATGACTTTTAATACTCTAGGATAATTATATATGAGGAATTGACTGTTTGAATCATTGATGACGATTATTGAGAATTAGGAGGGAAGTGTATATGAGTATTTGAGTGATTGGAGGAATTAATTTAGGTTATTGATGTTTATGATGATGTTGAAAATGGTTGTAAGCCATTGATAGTGGATTAGGGGAATAGATACTTAAATTGATGAATGGATATGCCATTTTGAAATAGTTGAATTGGTAATGATCTTAGACGGATCCGATAGGTTTATAATGAGTTCGAATAGATTTTTGATGATGGTTGAATGATTCATGTGATGATTTGGAGGTCTTAAGGCTAAGGGACATAGTATTGTTGTTGTTAAGTGCGGTCAGCCCTTTAAGATTTAAAGAGTCTTAGTCTTGGGAGAAGAATTCCCGAAGCCTAATGTAACATCCTGCTTTTAATAATAGCTCTATTTTGTAATTTATGAAGCATGGAAGGCTTGTAAGTGTTAATTAATGAATAAAACACTCTATGATGGCTTTTAATGCTCCAAAAGTCTCATTTTTGGGTATAATTCTATAACTTATATAGATCCTTATTAATGAGGCCCAAATTCCAAGTGAAAATACCTTAGAAAGAACTGTCCGAGTGAGAAAGAGAGGCTGTTCCGAGTGAAAACTGCAAATTCCGAGTGACCAAGAGGAATTCAGAGTGGAAAATGGAAATACCGAGTGCAAATGGTGTTTTCCGAGTGGAACATGGTCAGGAGGACTTATTCCGAGTGAGATATTGTCTCAGAGACTCACTGTTGAGTCAAACATGTCAGAAAGACTCAATTCCGAGTCAAATATTTTCCAATGACTCAATTCTGAGTCATACATTGCTAGGCATTTCTATCTATGAATAAAATTTGCCCAAAAGCTTCACTTCCGAGAGGAAAGACTTATATATTCCGAGTGGAGAAATCCTGAAAAACCATTTCCGAGTGGAGTGTTGTTGGAATGGTTTCGAGTGAGACTATAGCCATTGAGTCTGTTCCGAGTGATGGAGGTTCAAAGGGATTCCGAGAAGAATTAGTGCAACTCTGATGAATGGAAGATTTCTGAGTGTGCATCTCCGAGTGATATGGTCCCGACTGGAGACACTTAGTGTATGGTTGACCAAAAAGCACGCTGGAATAAGTCCGTGTGAATAAGAGAGAAAGGAGGTCAGTTTTGAGAATAAGATACCGAGTGAAAATGATGTGAGTAGGAATGGATTTGGATATTCCCGAGTGGAAATCCGAGGGAAGATTTGTTGTAATGGATTAAATTGGAAAATTTCTAAGTATATGATGATAATCCGAGTGGATTGGGTTAGAACAAGTCCGAGTTGGACTTAGCATAATGGCTTCCCTGAGTGAATAAAATGGGTATACCGAGTAGTATTTGATTAGTGATAAACCGAGTGAAGTTTATGGGTTCCGAGTAAGAAAACCCTTATTACCGAGTGGATCTTACGTGTGACTTTCCTGAGTAAAAGTATGGAACTGAGTAAACTTCCAAGGGAAAGAAAGTGTATTTTTCGAGTGAGAAATGTAAGTCTATGCCGAGTAATGAATGTGAAATAGATTCACAATTGTGTTGAAGTTAAATACACCGAGTGGTATGAGAAGTATTCCGAGTGAATGGAGCCCCAGATTCCGAATGAGTGTCCAATTAGATGGGAGTCGGTTCTGGGAGGTTTACCGAGTTGATATGAGTGAATGAAGACTCGGTTACCGAGTGAAAGTATGAGTAGGAGATAACTCGGTCTGGACAGATTCTACCGAGTGAGAAACCAAGTAATTGAGTCGGATTCAGATGAATTCCGAGCGAATATGCATGACTCGCTCAAGCGAGTCGGATTTCACTTGAGCGAGATGGACCCTGATGCATAACTCCTCTTTTCAATCAGCCTTCGCTCAAGCGAGCATCCTGCGCTCAAGCGCTCTCGGCCCTGACACTCTTTTCCCCACTCACGCCCAAGCGAGGACAGCACAACTCGCTCAAGCGAGTCCGAGTCCGCTTGAGCGAGAGGACTCGGTTTCCTTTCTTCTTCACACGACTGGAGGAATTCCAGTCAGTTTATAGGCTAACCGAGTGGAATTCCAGTCGGTTTTCAGTGCCAGAAGTGACTTTTGACTCCTTTCTTGTCTCTTATGCCATTTTTAATGCAACCAACACCATTATTACTCCTTCTAGTGGGTGGACGGCCAGAAGTGGACCATTATAAACCACTTTCCTATTATTAATCCTCCATTATCTCCACTATCAAAGCACTAACAGCACTAAACCTCCACTCACAAGGATGATGTTCCCCACTTGTCTTGCATTATTAACCTTGCCTCTGACCAGAACTCCTGAGAAAAAGCCAGTAAATCTTCTTCCTCTCTTTTACTCTTCTTCGAACAAGTGCAAGGACAACAAGGAGGCCATTTTTCAGTCAGCAAAACAAGTAAGAGGGGAGAGGGTTGTGAATAACTATGAAATGGGTAGAGTTGTATGCTGTTCTAGGATTCCAGTCTTAATTTCGCATCTTGTGGCTTAATTTTGAAACTGAAAACGTATGAATTTGCCTTTGACTTCTTCATGAAAATTGTAGATCTTTTTGTTATCTAAATTATGAGACCTGATTCAATTAATTTGAGTATGTATAGCAAAAGTTATAGCCAAATTACTACTGCATGTTCGAGTGAAAGATTTATTCCATGTTTTGTGTATATTTTGATATACTGGGAATTATACATACATAATCAGCCTTGGATGTCTTCATGAAAGTTGTAGATATTTATGTTGTGAATCTTTAGAAAGTGGTTTCACATCAAAATAATTTTTGTAGCTCAAGTTATGCTCAAATTACTGATGTATGTACAAACTATAAATCTGTGAACTTGAAACCCGTATCTTATTTTTAAAATTGGGAATTTTGTGGTAAGAATTAGTGATCAGTGTCTTCATGAAATTTGTAAATCTTTTTGTTATGTGAATTTAGAGACCTGAACCGACTAATTTGAGTATGTGTAGCAAAAGTTATAGCCAAAATACTACTGCATGTCCGAGTGAAAGACTTATTCCATGTTTTGTGTATATTTTGATATTCTGGGAATTATACATGCATAATCAGCCTTGGATGTCTTCATGAAAGTTGTAGATATTTATGTTGTGGATCTTTAGAAAGTGGTTTCACATCAAAATAATTTTTGTAGCTCAAGTTATGCTCAAATTACTGAAGTATGTGCAAGCTGAAATTCTGAAATTCTGAAATTCTGAAATCCGAATCTTGTTTTTAAAACTGGGAAGTTTGTGGTGAGAATTAGGGGTTGGTGTCTTCATAGAAATTGTAGATATGTGTGTTAAGAATAATTTAGAATTGGTTTCATGTCAAAATCACGTTTGTAACTCCAGATACGTTCTAAATACTAATCTGTGTACATTTTGGAAAACTTATATTGAGGCAGTATGGTATTTTGTGAATAAGTGGTATTTTTAATTGGAATCTGAAGTTGTGTTCTTCATGAAAGTTATAGACAATTGTATTGTTAAGCTATAGAAAGTGGAATCATCTAAAAAGGAGTTGAATTGCTCATGTTATGACTGTTTTGCTAATGTATGTTGCTGTTGGGAATGCTGAAATTCATTGATTAAGGCTATTATGAAAGAAAATGATATTTTCTCTATGGATAAAGATTTATTATTGAATTCTTGAGTGATTATGAGTTATTAGAAATGTTGTTGAGCATTATGCAGTTTGTTTGATGTGGTGATGAATAATTATGAATAACGAAACCACTTTGTATGTACATGAATGCCTTGTAATATTGATACATGTGACTCAAAACAGTAAATCCATGATTTTGTGAATTATTACGAGTGTTGTGTCCTTTGGGGACTTGTATTCCAAGAGGTTTTGGAAATATGGATATCATGGTATGTTAAAAGAATTAAAGGCATTCATGCATCATAAGCATTCGGACGCACCATGGAATTTAGGGGTTCCATGATTGCCTACCCTGGTGGGGGGTTACTCTATGATGAGTTAAGCCCTATTTTGTTGTGTGCCATGGAGTGTAGGGATTCATGGTTTATGCAAAAGTCCTACTTATGATATTGTGTACTTCGGTACTTAAGCGCCATGAAGTATAGGGATTCATGGTATATGCTAAAGCCCTATTTGTGTCTCTATGAGACTTTTACTGCAGTATTCCCACCAAAACCAAATGGATCCAGCATGACATCATTTGACTAATTAAAGATCTATTAAATGTACTTGTTTGGCATATTCATCATACCATTATGAGTTGTTGATTGTGTCTGTGCAATTTTATCTATTTTATATTTATTCTATATTCTGTCTCACTCTTACATTAATTTTTACAGTGAAAGACACGCAGAATGCAGAATGATGCCATGATTGATGCCTATTCGAATTATTACTTGAACTTTGATTTTATGGGTTGTAATAAGTATAACATGTCATGTACCATTATCTTCTCAATCGTTTCCGCTACTTAAATATTTTCTTGAATTTAATTATTCACGACTAGTATGTATGATAATTTTTTCGCTGTTATTAATTGTTACATAAACTCTGAATTAAATTTATAAATTTTAAAATGATCTTTCGAAAAAGCGAAAAATTTACTCGAAAATTTTAATTAACGTTTCGGGGCGTTACATGTTGGTATCAGAGCATTTTCAAAAATTCAGGACCAATTGCTATGACATGTACTGTTTCTCGACATAATATGTGAAATGTTTGATTTCTTACTTGATAACATGCTAAATGTGTACTATATGACTTGTGCCTGACTGATTAATTGCGAAAAGATTTGTTTTGATTACCGCTTGATAATATGATAAATGTGTTATATGATTTATTGCTTAACTGATAAACTATAGAATAATGATAGTTATGTAGTATTTATATATGATATATTATCCCTTAGAATTGGTATAAACCAAACTACGAATATAGGATGGCAAGAAACAACAACAACAACAACAACAACAACGATATGGCAGCAGCTTTCAACCGCTTAGCTGAAGCTATAGAACGACAAAACCAACCAAGGAGCACTGGAGGACTCCATGGGTTAGACCACTTCCTGAAGAGAAAGCCTTCACAATTCAAAGGAGGTTATAATCCAGAAGGAGCATATCTTTGGGCCAAGGAAATGGAGCGCATCTTTCGAGCATTGCCCTGCACAGAATGCGAAAAGGTGGAGTATGCCACCTATATGTTGGTGGAAGAGGCAGAGAACTGGTGGATTCATGCTAGAATCCGTATGATCGAGACTGACAGACCCTTGATCTGGGCTAACTTCAAAGACTGTTTCCTGGAGAAATATTTTCCAGCAAGTGTGAAAAGTCGCAAGGAGCTGGAATTTATGGAGTTGAAACAAGGCTCGATGTCCGTTGGAGAATATGCTGCAAAGTTTGAAGAACTATCTCTTTTTTACCCTCCTTTTCAACAGGCTGGTGCCGAAGAATCGAAATGTGTTAAATTTGAGAACGGACTGAATCTGGAAATCAAAGAAGCGATAGGGTACCAATAAATTCGGAGTTTTCCTATTCTGATCAACAAATACAGAATTTTTGAAGAGAATCACCAAGCCAGACTGGCACATGAAAGGGCCAATAGACAACTGAAACCTCAGTCAGTTGATTTCAAAAGAAGAGGATCGTTCTATCCAAGTCGCTCCAGAGGAGGATCATCATCATCGTCATCTTTTGATAGACGCAATAATATGAGGTGTCTTAAGTGTGGAGGTAATCATCATGTACGTGATTGTAACAGACGTCTTGAAGAGGTCACTTGCTTTCGATGTAATCAAAAAGGACACATCAGTCCAAATTGTCCGCAGAACAGTCAAAACAACAACAGGAACACTATGAGTGAACCAAAAGGCTCTAATTATCAGAGAGGCCGAGGAGAAGACACACGTACTGCCCAACCTCCAAGACAGAACAGGGAGTCCACAGATCAGAGGTTGCAACAAACAATTGGGAGAGTCTTTGCCATCAGCGGTTCAGAGGCAGACCAAGCTGATGACCTCGTACAAAGTAAGTGTGAGATTAATGGTACAATCCTATCTGTGTTATTTGATTCTGGTGCTACGCATTCTTTCATTTCTGATGAGTGTGTTAGACACTTTCAATTACCTGTGAAGCCTATGACATATGATCTGATTGTTTCCACTCCCACCGGTACACAACTTAGGACTGCTAAGGTGTGTAACGAATGTTCTATACTCATAGAAGGTAGACACTTTCTTGTCGATCTTGTTTGTTTACCTTTGAAGGATCTGGAGGTGATTCTGGGGATGGACTGGTTATCGACAAATCGAGTCTTGGTGGACTGTCACAACAAGACCGTGATATTTCCATTAGAAAATCTAAATTCTGACAACCTCAAGACCTATGTATTACAAGGTGAAAGTCAATTGTTTGCTTTATTCACTCTTTACAAAGAAGATGGTGAACCTAAAGCAATCGAGATGCCGGTTGTTTCTGAATTTCCTGAAGTATTTCCTGAGGATGTCTCAAGTTTACCTCCAGAACGTGAGGTAGAATTCTCCATTGATTTAATTCCAGGAGCAGGACCAGTGTCTAAAGCTCCATACCGTATGGCACCAATTGAACTGGCGGAACTGAAGAAACAAATTGAAGAGTTGCTGGAGAAGCATTTCATCAGACCTAGTGTGTCACCATGGGGAGCGCCAGTATTGCTCGTCAAGAAGAAAGATGGAAGCATGAGGTTATGTGTAGATTATCGTCAGTTGAACAAATTGACGGTGAAGAATAGATATCCTCTGCCCAGAATTGATGATCTGATAGATCAATTGAGAGGCGCTACAGTGTTTTCCAAGATTGATCTACGATCGGGGTATCATCAGATTCGTGTCAAGTCTGGGGATATTCCAAAGACAGCCTTTAGAACACGATATGGTCATTACGAGTACCTTGTGATGCCCTTCGGAGTGACCAATGCCCCAGCCGTATTCATGGATTACATGAATCGAGTATTTCATCCCTACTTGGATCAATTTGTCATCATTTTCATTGATGATATTATGATCTATTCAAAAACTGCAGAGGAACATGAAAAGCGTCTTCGAGTGGTATTGCAGATTTTGAAGGAGAAGCAGTTGTATGCAAAGTTATCAAAATGTGAATTCTGGTTGAAAGAGGTAAAATTCCTAGGCCATGTAATCTCAAACGAAGGAGTATCTGTGGATCCTTCTAAAATAGAAGCTGTGGTAAACTGGGAGAGACCTACTTCAGTCACTGAGATACGAAGTTTCATGGGATTAGCTGGTTATTATCGGAGATTTATTGAAGGGTTTTCTCAAATTGCCCTACCAATGACTCGGCTAACCCGGAAGAATCAACCTTTTTCTTGGACGCCAGAATGTGAGAAAAGTTTCCAAGAACTAAAGTTGAAGCTTACATCTGCTCCAGTCTTAACCTTACCTAATCCACAAGAAGATTTCGTGGTTTATTGTGATGCTTCCAAAATGGGCTTAGGATGTGTTTTGATGCAGCAACGAAAGGTGGTTGCCTATGCTTCTAGACAGTTGAGACCACATGAGATGAACTATCCGACGCATGATCTAGAATTGGCAGTAGTGGTATTTGCTCTGAAAATCTGGAGACACCATTTGTATGGAGTCAGGTTTGAAGTGTTCAGTGATCACAAGAGCTTGAAGTATTTGTTCGATCAAAAGGAACTGAACATGAGGCAGCGAAGGTGGATGGAGTTTCTTAAAGATTATGATTTTGATTTGAAGTACCATCCAGGAAAAGCAAATGTGGTGTCAGATGCACTAAGCTGAAAGTCCATTCATATGGCATCTTTGATGATAAAAGAAATGGAGATGATAGAACAGTTCAGAGACATGAACTTGGGTGTAGAGATGAAATCTTCAAGGAGTATGACTTTGGGGACTTTGAAGATAACCAATGATTTCCTGAAACTGTTAGGTGAAAGACAGAAAGAAGATTTTCCATTACAAGAGTTGAGAGAATTACAGGCGAATGGAAAATATATGGGACTACAAGAAGGATCAGATGGAATTTGGAGGATCAGGAATAGAATTTGTGTACCAGATGATGTTGATCTGAGAAGGACGATTCTAGAAGAAGCGCATAAAAGTATGTTGAGCATTCATCCTGGATCAACTAAGATGTATCAAGATCTGAGGAAAAGCTTTTGGTGGCCAAGAATGAAGAAAGAGATAGTTGAATATGTGTCTTCATGTCTGGTGTGTCAAAAAGCCAAGGTAGAACACCAGAAGCCATCTGGTGAACTGCAACCATTAGAGATTCCTGTCTGGAAATGGGATGACATCTCAATGGACTTTGTGTCAGGATTACCAAGAACACGTTCAGGGAATGATGCAATCTGGGTTATTGTAGACAGATTGACAAAGTCTGCTCACTTCCTCCCAATGAATATGAAGAACTCTTTACAAAAATTGGCACAGTTATATGTGAAGGAGATCGTAAGACTACATGGTATACCATCTAGTATTGTGTCAGATAGAGATCCAAGATTCACTTCCCGATTCTGGGGAAGCTTGCATCAGGAATTGGGTTCAAAGCTTCGATTGAGTTCAGCTTATCATCCCCAAACAGATGGGCAGTCAGAGCGTACCATACAAAGTTTGGAAGACTTACTGCGATCTTGTGTGATTGAACATGGTGGTAGTTGGGAGCAGTTTCTTCCATTGATTGAATTCACGTATAATAATAGCTACCACAGCAGTATTGGTATGGCTCCATTCGAAGCATTGTATGGTAGGAAGTGTCGAACGCCACTTTGTTGGTTAGAAACTGGTGAAAGTTTGGCGTTAGGACCTGAAATTGTGCAGCAGACTACTGAACAGATAGAAATGATCAGAGAAAAGATGAAGGCATCTCAAGACAGACAGAAGCAGTATTATGATAAGAGGAGGAAACCACTTGAATTCCAAGTCGGTGAGCATGTATTTTTGAAGGTTTCACCTCACAAAGGGATTGGCCGAGCCTTGAAGAGTAAGAAATTGAGTCCGAGGTTCATTGGACCATATGAGGTCCTAAAGAGGGTTGGTACAGTGGCATATCAGATTGCACTTCCCCCTCACCTGGCAAATCTGCACAATGTATTTCATGTATCACAGCTGAGGAAGTACGTACAAGATCCCAACCACGTGATTGCTGCTGATGATATTGAAGTTAGAGAAAATCTGACCATCTCCACAGAACCTACACAGATCCTAGAAAGATCGAATAAACGCTTGAGGAACAAGAATGTACCACTGGTAAAAGTTGCATGGAAACAAGGAACTGATGTAACTCTGACTTGGGAGCGTGAAGATGCTATGAGGACACAGTATCCAGGATTGTTTCACTGAGGAGCGCGTTAAATTAAATTTCAAGGACGAAATTTTTATTAGGGTGGGAGAATTGTAACATCCTGCTTTTAATAATAACTCTATTTTGTAATTTATGAAGCATGGAAGGCTTGTAAGTGTTAATTAATGAATAAAACACTCTATGATGGCTTTTAATGCTCCAAAAGTCTCATTTTTGGGTATAATTCTATAACTTATATAGATCCTTATTAATGAGGCCCAAATTCCGAGTGAAAATACCTTAGAAAGAACTGTCCGAGTGAGAAAGAGAGGCTGTTCCGAGTGAAAACTGCAAATTCCGAGTGACCAAGAGGAATTCCGAGTGGAAAATGGAAATACCGAGTGCAAATGGTGTTTTCCGAGTGGAACATGGTCAGGAGGACTTATTCCGAGTGAGATATTGTCTCAGAGACTCACTGCTGAGTCAAACATGTCAGAAAGACTCAATTCCGAGTCAAATATTTTCCAATGACTCAATTCTGAGTCATACATTGCTAGGCATTTCTATCTATGAATAAAATTTGCCCAAAAGCTTCACTTCCGAGAGGAAAGACTTATATATTCCGAGTGGAGAAATCCTAAAAAACCATTTCCGAGTGGAGTGTTGTTGGAACGGTTTCGAGTGAGACTATAGCCATTGAGTCTGTTCCGAGTGATGGAGGTTCAAAGGGATTCCGAGAAGAATTAGTGAAACTCTGATGAATGGAAGATTTCTGAGTGTGCATCTCCGAGTGATATGGTCCCGACTGGAGACACTTAGTGTATGGTTGACCAAAAAGCACGCTGGAATAAGTCCGTGTGAATAAGAGAGAAAGGAGGTCAGTTTTGAGAATAAGATACCGAGTGAAAATGATGTGAGTAGGAATGGATTTGGATATTCCCGAGTGGAAATCCGAGGGAAGATTTGTTGTAATGGATTAAATTGGAAAATTTCTAAGTATATGATGATAATCCGAGTGGATTGGGTTAGAACAAGTCCGAGTTGGACTTAGCATAATGGCTTTCCTGAGTGAATAAAATGGGTATACCGAGTAGTATTTGATTAGTGATAAACCGAGTGAAGTTTATGGGTTCCGAGTAAGAAAACCCTTATTACCAAGTGGATCTTACGTGTGACTTTCCTGAGTAAAAGTATGGAACTGAGTAAACTTCCAAGGGAAAGAAAGTGTATTTTTCGAGTGAGAAATGTAAGTCTATGCCGAGTAATGAATGTGAAATACATTCACGATTGTGTTGAAGTTAAATACACCGAGTGGTATGAGAAGTATTCTGAGTGAATGGAGCCCCAGATTCCGAATGAGTGTCCAATTAGATGGGAGTCGGTTCTGGGAGGTTTACCGAGTTGATATGAGTGAATGAAGACTCGGTTACCGAGTGAAAGTATGAGTAGGAGATAACTCGGTCTGGACAGATTCTACCGAGTGAGAAACCAAGTAATTGAGTCGGATTCAGATGAATTCCGAGCGAATATGCATGACTCGCTCAAGCGAGTCGGATTTCACTTGAGCGAGATGGACCCTGATGCATAACTCCTCTTTTCAATCAGCCTTCGCTCAAGCGAGCATCCTGCGCTCAAGCGCGCTCAGCCCTGACACTCTTTTCCCCACTCACGCCCAAGCGAGGACAGCACAACTCGCTCAAGCGAGTCCGAGTCCGCTTGAGCGAGAGGACTCGGTTTTCTTTCTTCTTCACACGACTGGAGGAATTCCAGTCGGTTTATAGGCTAACCGAGTGGAATTCCAGTCGGTTTTCAGTGCCAGAAGTGACTTTTGACTCCTTTCTTGTCTCTTATGCCATTTTTAATGCAACCAACACCATTATTACTCCTTCTAGTGGGTGGACGGCCAGAAGTGGACCATTATAAACCACTTTCCTATTATTAATCCTCCATTATCTCCACTATCAAAGCACTAACAGCACTAAACCTCCACTCACAAGGATGATGTTCCCCACTTGTCTTGCATTATTAACCTTGCCTCTGACCAGAACTCCTGAGAAAAAGCCAGTAAATCTTCTTCCTCTCTTTTACTCTTCTTCGAACAAGTGCAAGGACAACAAGGAGGCCATTTTTCAGTCAGGAAAACAAGTAAGAGGGGAGAGGGTTGTGAATAACTATGAAATGGGTAGAGTTGTATGCTGTTCTAGGATTCCAGTCTTAATTTCGCATCTTGTGGCTTAATTTTGAAACTGAAAACGTATGAATTTGCCTTTGACTTCTTCATGAAAATTGTAGATCTTTTTGTTATCTAAATTATGAGACCTGATTCAATTAATTTGAGTATGTATAGCAAAAGTTATAGCCAAATTACTACTGCATGTTCGAGTGAAAGATTTATTCCATGTTTTGTGTATATTTTGATATACTAGGAATTATACATACATAATCAGCCTTGGATGTCTTCATGAAAGTTGTAGATATTTATGTTGTGAATCTTTAGAAAGTGGTTTCACATCAAAATAATTTTTGTAGCTCAAGTTATGCTCAAATTACTGATGTATGTACAAACTATAAATCTGTGAACTTGAAACCCGTATCTTATTTTTAAAACTGGGAATTTTGTGGTAAGAATTAGTGATCAGTGTCTTCATGAAATTTGTAAATCTTTTTGTTATGTGAATTTAGAGACCTGAACCGACTAATTTGAGTATGTGTAGCAAAAGTTATAGCCAAAATACTACTGCATGTCTGAGTGAAAGACTTATTCCATGTTTTGTGTATATTTTGATATTCTGGGAATTATACATGCATAATCAGCCTTGGATGTCTTCATGAAAGTTGTAGATATTTATGTTGTGGATCTTTAGAAAGTGGTTTCACATCAAAATAATTTTTGTAGCTCAAGTTATACTCAAATTACTGAGTATGTGCAAGCTGAAATTCTGAAATTCTGAAATCCGAATCTTGTTTTTAAAACTGGGAAGTTTGTGGTGAGAATTAGGGGTTGGTGTCTTCATGGAAATTGTAGATATGTGTGTTAAGAATAATTTAGAATTGGTTTCATGTCAAAATCACGTTTGTAACTCCAGATACGTTCTAAATACTAATCTGTGTACATTTTGGAAAACTTATATTGAGGCAGTATGGTATTTTGTGAATAAGTGGTATTTTTAATTGGAATCTGAAGTTGTGTTCTTCATGAAAGTTGTAGACAATTGTATTGTTAAGCTATAGAAAGTGGAATCATCTAAAAAGGAGTTGAATTGCTCATGTTATGACTGTTTTGCTAATGTATGTTGCTGTTGGGAATGCTGAAATTCATTGATTAAGGCTATTATGAAAGAAAATGATATTTTCTCTATGGATAAAGATTTATTATTGAATTCTTGAGTGATTATGAGTTATTAGAAATGTTGTTGAGCATTATGCAGTTTGTTTGATGTGGTGATGAATAATTATGAATAACGAAACCACTTTGTATGTACATGAATGCCTTGTAATATTGATACATGTGACTCAAAACAGTAAATCCATGATTTTGTGAATTATTACGAGTGTTGTGTCCTTTGGGGACTTGTATTCCAAGAGGTTTTGGAAATATGGATATCATGGTATGTTAAAAGAATTAAAGGCATTCATGCATCATAAGCATTCGGACGCACCATGGAATTTAGGGGTTCCATGATTGCCTACCCTGGTGGGGGGTTACTCTATGATGAGTTAAGCCCTATTTTGTTGTGTGCCATGGAGTGTAGGGATTCATGGTTTATGCAAAAGTCCTACTTATGATATTGTGTACTTCGGTACTTAAGCGCCATGAAGTATAGGGATTCATGGTATATGCTAAAGCCCTATTTGTGTCTCTATGAGACTTTTACTGCAGTATTCCCACCAAAACCAAATGGATCCAGCATGACATCATTTGACTAATTAAAGATCTATTAAATGTACTTGTTTGGCATATTCATCATACCATTATGAGTTGTTGATTGTGTCTGTGCAATTTTATCTATTTTATATTTATTCTATATTCTGTCTCACTCTTACATTAATTTTTACAGTGAAAGACACGCAGAATGCAGAATGATGCCATGATTGATGCCTATTCGAATTATTACTTGAACTTTGATTTTATGGGTTGTAATAAGTATAACATGTCATGTACCATTATCTTCTCAATCGTTTCCGCTACTTAAATATTTTCTTGAATTTAATTATTCACGACTAGTATGTATGATAATTTTTCCGCTGTTATTAATTGTTACATAAACTCTGAATTAAATTTATAAATTTTAAAATGATCTTTCGAAAAAGCGAAAAATTTACTCGAAAATTTTAATTAACGTTTCGGGGCGTTACATGTTGGTATCAGAGCATTTTCAAAAATTCAGGACCAATTGCTATGACATGTACTGTTTCTCGACATAATATGTGAAATGTTTGATTTCTTACTTGATAACATGCTAAATGTGTACTATATGACTTGTGCCTGACTGATTAATTGCGAAAAGATTTGTTTTGATTACCGCTTGATAATATGATAAATGTGTTATATGATTTATTGCTTAACTGATAAACTGTAGAATAATGATAGTTATGTAGTATTTATATATGATATATTATCCCTTAGAATTGGTATAAACCAAACTACGAATATAGGATGGCAAGAAACAACAACAACAACAACAACAACAACGATATGGCAGCAGCTTTCAACCGCTTAGCTGAAGCTATAGAACGACAAAACCAACCAAGGAGCACTGGAGGACTCCATGGGTTAGACCACTTCCTGAAGAGAAAGCCTTCACAATTCAAAGGAGGTTATAATCCAGAAGGAGCATATCTTTGGGCCAAGGAAATGGAGCGCATCTTTCGAGCATTGCCCTGCACAGAATGCGAAAAGGTGGAGTATGCCACCTATATGTTGGTGGAAGAGGCAGAGAACTGGTGGATTCATGCTAGAATCCGTATGATCGAGACTGACAGACCCTTGATCTGGGCTAACTTCAAAGACTGTTTCCTGGAGAAATATTTTCCAGCAAGTGTGAAAAGTCACAAGGAGCTGGAATTTATGGAGTTGAAACAAGGCTCGATGTCCGTTGGAGAATACGCTGCAAAGTTTGAAGAACTATCTCTTTTTTACCCTCCTTTTCAACAGGCTGGTGCCGAAGAATCGAAATGTGTTAAATTTGAGAACGGACTGAATCTGGAAATCAAAGAAGCGATAGGGTACCAATAAATTCGGAGTTTTCCTATTCTGATCAACAAATACAGAATTTTTGAAGAGAATCACCAAGCCAGACTGGCACATGAAAGGGCCAATAGACAACTGAAACCTCAGTCAGTTGATTTCAAAAGAAGAGGATCGTTCTATCCAAGTCGCTCCAGAGGAGGATCATCATCATCGTCATCTTTTGATAGACGCAATAATATGAGGTGTCTTAAGTGTGGAGGTAATCATCATGTACGTGATTGTAACAGACGTCTTGAAGAGGTCACTTGCTTTCGATGTAATCAAAAAGGACACATCAGTCCAAATTGTCCGCAGAACAGTTAAAACAACAACAGGAACACTATGAGTGAACCAAAAGGCTCTAATTATCAGAGAGGCCGAGGAGAAGACACACGTACTGCCCAACCTCCAAGACAGAACAGGGAGTCCACAGATCAGAGGTTGCAACAAACAATTGGGAGAGTCTTTGCCATCAGCGGTTCAGAGGCAGACCAAGCTGATGACCTCGTACAAAGTAAGTGTGAGATTAATGGTACAATCCTATCTGTGTTATTTGATTCTGGTGCTACGCATTCTTTCATTTCTGATGAGTGTGTTAGACACTTTCAATTACTTGTGAAGCCTATGACATATGATCTGATTGTTTCCACTCCCACCGGTACACAACTTAGGACTGCTAAGGTGTGTAACGAATGTTCTATACTCATAGAAGGTAGACGCTTTCTTGTCGATCTTGTTTGTTTACCTTTGAAGGATCTGGAGGTGATTCTGGGGATGGACTGGTTATCGACAAATCGAGTCTTGGTGGACTGTCACAACAAGACCGTGATATTTCCATTAGAAAATCTAAATTCTGACAACCTCAAGACCTATGTATTACAAGGTGAAAGTCAATTGTTTGCTTTATTCACTCTTTACAAAGAAGATGGTGAACCTAAAGCAATCGAGATGCCGGTTGTTTCTGAATTTCCTGAAGTATTTCCTGAGGATGTCTCAAGTTTACCTCCAGAACATGAGGTAGAATTCTCCATTGATTTAATTCCAGGAGCAGGACCAGTGTCTAAAGCTCCATACCGTATGGCACCAATTGAACTGGCGGAACTGAAGAAACAAATTGAAGAGTTGCTGGAGAAGCATTTCATCAGACCTAGTGTGTCACCATGGGGAGCGCCAGTATTGCTCGTCAAGAAGAAAGATGGAAGCATGAGGTTATGTGTAGATTATCGTCAGTTGAACAAATTAACGGTGAAGAATAGATATCCTCTGCCCAGAATTGATGATCTGATAGATCAATTGAGAGGCGCTACAGTGTTTTCCAAGATTGATCTACGATCGGGGTATCATCAGATTCGTGTCAAGTCTGGGGATATTCCAAAGACAGCCTTTAGAACACGATATGGTCATTACGAGTACCTTGTGATGCCCTTCGGAGTGACCAATGCCCCAGCCGTATTCATGGATTACATGAATCGAGTATTTCATCCCTACTTGGATCAATTTGTCATCATTTTCATTGATGATATTATGATCTATTCAAAAACTGCAGAGGAACATGAAAAGCGTCTTCGAGTGGTATTGCAGATTTTGAAGGAGAAGCAGTTGTATGCAAAGTTATCAAAATGTGAATTCTGGTTGAAAGAGGTAAAATTCCTAGGCCATGTAATCTCAAACGAAGGAGTATCTGTGGATCCTTCTAAAATAGAAGCTGTGGTAAACTGGGAGAGACCTACTTCAGTCACTGAGATACGAAGTTTCATGGGATTAGCTGGTTATTATCGGAGATTTATTGAAGGGTTTTCTCAAATTGCCCTACCAATGACTCGGCTAACCCGGAAGAATCAACCTTTTTCTTGGACGCCAGAATGTGAGAAAAGTTTCCAAGAACTAAAGTTGAAGCTTACATCTGCTCCAGTCTTAACCTTACCTAATCCACAAGAAGATTTCGTGGTTTATTGTGATGCTTCCAAAATGGGCTTAGGATGTGTTTTGATGCAGCAACGAAAGGTGGTTGCCTATGCTTCTAGACAGTTGAGACCACATGAGATGAACTATCCGACGCATGATCTAGAATTGGCAGTAGTGGTATTTGCTCTGAAAATCTGGAGACACCATTTGTATGGAGTCAGGTTTGAAGTGTTCAGTGATCACAAGAGCTTGAAGTATTTGTTCGATCAAAAGGAACTGAACATGAGGCAACGAAGGTGGATGGAGTTTCTTAAAGATTATGATTTTGATTTGAAGTACCATCCAGGAAAAGCAAATGTGGTGTCAGATGCACTAAGCTGAAAGTCCATTCATATGGCATCTTTGATGATAAAAGAAATGGAGATGATAGAACAGTTCAGAGACATGAACTTGGGTGTAGAGATGAAATCTTCAAGGAGTATGACTTTGGGGACTTTGAAGATAACCAATGATTTCCTGAAACTGTTAGGTGAAAGACAGAAATAAGATTTGCCATTACAAGAGTTGAGAGAATTACAGGCGAATGGAAAAGATATGGGACTACAAGAAGGATCAGATGGAATTTGGAGGATCAGGAATAGAATTTGTGTACCAGATGATGTTGATCTGAGAAGGACGATTCTAGAAGAAGCGTATAAAAGTATGTTGAGCATTCATCCTGGATCAACTAAGATGTATCAAGATCTGAGGAAAAGCTTTTGGTGGCCAAGGATGAAGAAAGAGATAGTTGAATATGTGTCTTCATGTCTGGTGTGTCAAAAAGCCAAGGTAGAACACCAGAAGCCATCTGGTGAACTGCAACCATTAGAGATTCCTGTCTGGAAATGGGATGACATCTCAATGGACTTTGTGTCAGGATTACCAAGAACACGTTCAGGGAATGATGCAATCTGGGTTATTGTAGACAGATTGACAAAGTCTGCTCACTTCCTCCCAATGAATATGAAGAACTCTTTACAAAAATTGGCACAGTTATATGTGAAGGAGATCGTAAGACTACATGGTATACCATCTAGTATTGTGTCAGATAGAGATCCAAGATTCACTTCCCGATTCTGGGGAAGCTTGCATCAGGAATTGGGTTCAAAGCTTCGATTGAGTTCAGCTTATCATCCCCAAACAGATGGGCAGTCAGAGCGTACCATACAAAGTTTGGAAGACTTACTGCGATCTTGTGTGATTGAACATGGTGGTAGTTGGGAGCAGTTTCTTCCATTGATTGAATTCACGTATAATAATAGCTACCACAGCAGTATTGGTATGGCTCCATTCGAAGCATTGTATGGTAGGAAGTGTCGAACGCCACTTTGTTGGTTAGAAACTGGTGAAAGTTTGGCGTTAGGACCTGAAATTGTGCAGCAGACTACTGAACAGATAGAAATGATCAGAGAAAAGATGAAGGCATCTCAAGACAGACAGAAGCAGTATTATGATAAGAGGAGGAAACCACTTGAATTCCAAGTCGGTGAGCATGTATTTTTGAAGGTTTCACCTCACAAAGGGATTGGCCTAGCCTTGAAGAGTAAGAAATTGAGTCCGAGGTTCATTGGACCATATGAGGTCCTAAAGAGGGTTGGTACAGTGGCATATCAGATTGCACTTCCCCCTCACCTGGCAAATCTGCACAATGTATTTCATGTATCACAGCTGAGGAAGTACGTACAAGATCCCAACCACGTGATTGTTGCTGATGATATTGAAGTTAGAGAAAATCTGACCATCTCCACAGAACCTACACAGATCCTAGAAAGATCGAATAAACGCTTGAGGAACAAGAATGTACCACTGGTAAAAGTTGCATGGAAACAAGGAACTGATGTAACTCTGACTTGGGAGCGTGAAGATGCTATGAGGACACAGTATCCAGGATTGTTTCACTGAGGAGCGCGTTAAATTAAATTTTGAGGATGAAATTTTTATTAGGGTGGGAGAATTGTAACATCCTGCTTTTAATAATAGCTCTATTTTGTAATTTATGAAGCATGGAAGGCTTGTAAGTGTTAATTAATGAATAAAACACTCTATGATGGCTTTTAATGCTCCAAAAGTCTCATTTTTGGGTATAATTCTATAACTTATATAGATCCTTATTAATGAGGCCCAAATTCCGAGTGAAAATACCTTAGAAAGAACTGTCCGAGTGAGAAAGAGAGGCTGTTCCGAGTGAAAACTGCAAATTCCGAGTGACCAAGAGGAATTCCGAGTGGAAAATGGAAATACCGAGTGCAAATGGTGTTTTCCGAGTGGAACATGGTCAGGAGGACTTATTCCGAGTGAGATATTGTCTCAGAGACTCACTGCTGAGTCAAACATGTCAGAAAGACTCAATTCCGAGTCAAATATTTTCCAATGACTCAATTCTGAGTCATACATTGCTAGGCATTTCTATCTATGAATAAAATTTGCCCAAAAGCTTCACTTCCGAGAGGAAAGACTTATATATTCCGAGTGGAGAAATCCTGAAAAACCATTTCCGAGTGGAGTGTTGTTGGAACGGTTTCGAGTGAGACTATAGCCATTGAGTCTGTTCCGAGTGATGGAGGTTCAAAGGGATTCCGAGAAGAATTAGTGAAACTCTGATGAATGGAAGATTTTTGAGTGTGCATCTCCGAGTGATATGGTCCCGACTGGAGACACTTAGTGTATGGTTGACCAAAAAGCACGCTGGAATAAGTCCGTGTGAATAAGAGAGAAAGGAGGTCAGTTTTGAGAATAAGATACCGAGTGAAAATGATGTGAGTAGGAATGGATTTGGATATTCCCGAGTGGAAATCCGAGGGAAGATTTGTTGTAATGGATTAAATTGGAAAATTTCTAAGTATATGATGATAATCCGAGTGGATTGGGTTAGAACAAGTCCGAGTTGGACTTAGCATAATGGCTTCCCTGAGTGAATAAAATGGGTATACCGAGTAGTATTTGATTAGTGATAAACCGAGTGAAGTTTATGGGTTCCGAGTAAGAAAACCCTTATTACCGATGGATCTTACGTGTGATTTTCCTGAGTAAAAGTATGGAACTGAGTAAACTTCCAAGGGAAAGAAAGTGTATTTTTCGAGTGAGAAATGTAAGTCTATGCCGAGTAATGAATGTGAAATACATTCACGATTGTGTTGAAGTTAAATACACCGAGTGGTATGAAAAGTATTCCGAGTGAATGGAGCCCCAGATTCCGAATGAGTGTCCAATTAGATGGGAGTCGGTTCTGGGAGGTTTACCGAGTTGATATGAGTGAATGAAGACTCGGTTACCGAGTGAAAGTATGAGTAGGAGATAACTCGGTCTGGACAGATTCTACCGAGTGAGAAACCAAGTAATTGAGTCGGATTCAGATGAATTCCGAGCGAATATGCATGACTCGCTCAAGCGAGTCGGATTTCACTTGAGCGAGATGGACCCTGATGCATAACTCCTCTTTTCAATCAGCCTTCGCTCAAGCGAGCATCCTGCGCTCAAGCGCGCTCGGCCCTGACACTCTTTTCCCCACTCACGCCCAAGCAAGGACAGCACAACTCGCTCAAGCGAGTCCGAGTCCGCTTGAGCGAGAGGACTCGGTTTCCTTTCTTCTTCACACGACTGGAGGAATTCCAGTCAGTTTATAGGCTAACCGAGTGGAATTCCAGTCGGTTTTCAGTGCCAGAAGTGACTTTTGACTCCTTTCTTGTCTCTTATGCCATTTTTAATGCAACCAACACCATTATTACTCCTTCTAGTGGGTGGACGGCCAGAAGTGGACCATTATAAACCACTTTCCTATTATTAATCCTCCATTATCTCCACTATCAAAGCACTAACAGCACTAAACCTCCACTCACAAGGATGATGTTCCCCACTTGTCTTGCATTATTAACCTTGCCTCTGACCAGAACTCCTGAGAAAAAGCCAGTAAATCTTCTTCCTCTCTTTTACTCTTCTTCGAACAAGTGCAAGGACAACAAGGAGGCCATTTTTCAGTCAGGAAAACAAGTAAGAGGGGAGAGGGTTGTGAATAACTATGAAATGGGTAGAGTTGTATGCTGTTCTAGGATTCCAGTCTTAATTTCGCATCTTGTGGCTTAATTTTGAAACTGAAAACGTATGAATTTGCCTTTGACTTCTTCATGAAAATTGTAGATCTTTTTGTTATCTAAATTATGAGACCTGATTCAATTAATTTGAGTATGTATAGCAAAAGTTATAGCCAAATTACTACTGCATGTTCGAGTGAAAGATTTATTCCATGTTTTGTGTATATTTTGATATACTGGGAATTATACATACATAATCAGCCTTGGATGTCTTCATGAAAGTTGTAGATATTTATGTTGTGAATCTTTAGAAAGTGGTTTCACATCAAAATAATTTTTGTAGCTCAAGTTATGCTCAAATTACTGATGTATGTACAAACTATAAATCTGTGAACTTGAAACCCGTATCTTATTTTTAAAACTGGGAATTTTGTGGTAAGAATTAGTGATCAGTGTCTTCATGAAAGTTGTAAATCTTTTTGTTATGTGAATTTAGAGACCTGAACCGACTGATTTGAGTATGTGTAGCAAAAGTTATAGCCAAAATACTACTGCATGTCCGAGTGAAAGACTTATTCCATGTTTTGTGTATATTTTGATATTCTGGGAATTATACATGCATAATCAGCCTTGGATGTCTTCATGAAAGTTGTAGATATTTATGTTGTGGATCTTTAGAAAGTGGTTTCACATCAAAATAATTTTTGTATCTCAAGTTATGCTCAAATTACTGAAGCATGTGCAAGCTGAAATTCTGAAATTCTGAAATTCTGAAATCCGAATCTTGTTTTTAAAACTGGGAAGTTTGTGGTGAGAATTAGGGGTTGGTGTCTTCATGGAAATTGTAGATATGTGTGTTAAGAATAATTTAGAATTGGTTTCATGTCAAAATCACGTTTGTAACTCCAGATACGTTCTAAATACTAATCTGTGTACATTTTGGAAAACTTATATTGAGGCAGTATGGTATTTTATGAATAAGTGGTATTTTTAATTGGAATCTAAAGTTGTGTTCTTCATGAAAGTTGTAGACAATTGTATTGTTAAGCTATAGAAAGTGGAATCATCTAAAAAGGAGTTGAATTGCTCATGTTATGACTGTTTTGCTAATGTATGTTGCTGTTGGGAATGCTGAAATTCATTGATTAAGGCTATTATGAAAGAAAATGATATTTTCTCTATGGATAAAGATTTATTATTGAATTCTTGAGTGATTATGAGTTATTAGAAATGTTGTTGAGCATTATGCAGTTTGTTTGATGTGGTGATGAATAATTATGAATAACGAAACCACTTTGTATGTACATGAATGCCTTGTAATATTGATACATGTGACTCAAAACAGTAAATCCATGATTTTGTGAATTATTACGAGTGTTGTGTCCTTTGGGGACTTGTATTCCAAGAGGTTTTGGAAATATGGATATCATGGTATGTTAAAAGAATTAAAGGCATTCATGCATCATAAGCATTCGGACGCACCATGGAATTTAGGGGTTCCATGATTGCCTACCCTGGTGGGGGGTTACTCTATGATGAGTTAAGCCCTATTTTGTTGTGTGCCATGGAGTGTAGGGATTCATGGTTTATGCAAAAGTCCTACTTATGATATTGTGTACTTCGGTACTTAAGCGCCATGAAGTATAGGGATTCATGGTATATGCTAAAGCCCTATTTGTGTCTCTATGAGACTTTTACTGCAGTATTCCCACCAAAACCAAATGGGTCCAGCATGACATCATTTGACTAATTAAAGATCTATTAAATGGACTTGTTTGGCATATTCATCATACCATTATGAGTTGTTGATTGTGTCTGTGCAATTTTATCTATTTTATATTTATTCTATATTCTGTCTCCCTCTTACATTAATTTTTACAGTGAAAGACACGCAGAATGCAGAATGATGCCATGATTGATGCCTATTCGAATTATTACTTGAACTTTGATTTTATGGGTTGTAATAAGTATAACATGTCATGTACCATTATCTTCTCAATCGTTTCCGCTACTTAAATATTTTCTTGAATTTAATTATTCACGACTAGTATGTATGATAATTTTTCCGCTGTTATTAATTGTTACATAAACTCTGAATTAAATTTATAAATTTTAAAATGATCTTTCGAAAAAGCGAAAAATTTACTCGAAAATTTTAATTAAGGTTTCGGGGCGTTACACCTAACATGAGCATGTAAATTGGATTTAGACAAGTTTAGGACTTGATAATGAGTTTTGGGGGATGATGTCTTATAATGGTATAATAATAGCATGAATATGTATAGTTGTGATAAGATTGTGTTCCTCATGATGGTGCGGAATGATTTCAGCTTTGAAATTTCGAGGACGAAATTTTTATTAGGGTGGGAGAAATGTAACATCCTATTTTTTTTAATAATAGTCCCATTTTGTAAATTATGAGGTATAGAAGGTCTATAAGTGTTAATCAATGAATAAAACACTCTATGGATGATATATAATACTCCAAAAATTTTATTTTTGGGTATAATTATAGGATTTACATAGACCTTTAATGATAAGATTCATTTTCTGAGTGAAACATGCCTTAGAAAGGACTGTCCGAGTGAAAAAGCCACCCTGTTCCGAGTGAAAGAGAAAAATTCCGAGTGACTAAGAGAAATTCCGAGTGAAAAATGCAAATACCGAGTGAAGGTTGTGTTTTCCGAGTGCAACATGGCCGAGAGGGTTTATTCCGAGTGGAATCCTTGCCCCAGAGACACTTTTGTGTGAAGTGGACTGATAGAACCACTTCTGGGTGAAAGAATCCGAGTGACTCACCCTGGAATGACTCACTGCAGAGTCAAACACCTTAGAAAAACTCATTTCTGAGTCAAGTACTCTCCAAAGACTCAATTCCAAGTCAATTATATCTAAATGACTAATTTCCGAGTCAAACATCTCAGAAGGACTCATTTCTGAGTCAAGTATTTCTCCAATGACTCAATTCTGTGTCATATTGTTAAGTATTTTCATTTCTGAGTGAAAGTTTCCCAAGTGCTTTATTTCCGAGAGGAGAGCAAAGGAAAATTCATTTCCGAATGGAACTTATGCATATGGCTTCTTTTCTGGTGAAAGCCTTAAAAGGTTTTCGAGTGAAGAACAATTCAAGGAAGGTTAGTTTGTGATGCCAAGAGATGAATAACCGAATGAGTCTCATGTATATAAGCCAAATTCCGAGTGAGACTCGTATGTATGGGCCTTTTCCCGAGTGGTAATGGACCTGATGGACTCTGAGTGAAACGTAGTTGAAGAAGTTGGTTTGATCTTGACTAAGTAATGATTAACCGAGTGAAACCCGAGTGGGAAATACTTCTATATTCCTAAGTGTTGATATCCGAGTGAAAAATATTATACATATTCCGAGTGGATAAGATTCGAATAAGTCCGAGTGAGATGGCTTAGTGAATTCCTCCTAATGATGAAAGGGCAGAGTAATTTCGAGTGGAACTCGAGAGTGGAGTGCCTCCGAGTGTGTAATTCTGAGTGGGATGGCACCTGCTGAGGATATACGGTAAAAATTAAGAATAGTTGGTTTTGGAATGAATTAACCGAGTGAAGATCAACCTGATGAGGAGTCGGTTTTGGGATGACATACCGAATGAGTAATCAATTTAGAGATGAGTCGGTAAGGAAAGGAATTGCCGAGTAATGGCCGATCTAATGTTGATCAGTTCTGGAAGTAAAATGCTGAGTGAATGATGATCAATAAGGATTATTCTACCGAGTAGAAATCTGAGTGTTGGGAATCGGTTTTAATTAATTTTACCGAGTGCACAATCGAGTAGAATGAGTCGGTTTGTAGTAATCTGCCGAGTGACAAACCAAAGAGTGTGGATCGGTCTGGAAGATTTAATTGAGTGAAAGACAGCTTGTGATGACTCGGAATTAGAAGAAATAGTCGAGTGATAGACTATGTAAGTGTGACTCAGCTAAGAATGATTTGATTTGAAACTGTCGAGTGAGAGACTGATTGAGAGCTGACTCGGTGTCAAGAGGTTCTGCCGAGTGAGATACTTTGAGTGTCCGAGTCAACTCTGACTGAGTTACCTCCAAGGAAGAGAAATCTGACCGAGTTTTCAAGAAGACACAATTCCGAGTGAGTGTCCAATTAGGTGGGAGTCGGTTCTGGACAGATTCTACCGAGTGAGAAACCGAGTACTTGAGTCGGTTTCAGAGGAATTCCGAGTGAGGACAGTATGACTCGCTCAAGCGAGTCGGAAACGCTTGAGCGAAACTCCCTTCTGCCAGTGTTATATATGGCACTCGCTCAAGCGAGAGAGGATTTCGCTTGAGCAAGAGGGACTCGGATTCCCTTCTTCTTCACAACGACTGGCAATTCCAGTCGGCTTAGAGGCTAACCGAGTGGATTCTAGTCCGTATTCAGCGCAAGAGTAACTTTTTGACTCCTTTCTTGTCTCTTATGCATATTTTAATGCATCTAAACCCATTATTCACCTCTAGTGTGTAGGATGGCCAGAAGTGGACCATTATAAGCCCACTTTCTTATTTAATTCCCATTATCAACGCACTAACAACACTAAACATCCACTCAAGGGAAAGTTGTTCCCCACTTGTCTTTACATTATTAACATTGCTTCTGCTCAGACCTACCTTCAGAGAACAAGGCCAGTATACCTTATTCTTCTCTTTTACTCTTCTTCCTCAATACACCTTCGAACAGGAGCAAGGACAGCAAGGAGACCATTTCCAGTCGGCAAACCAAGTAAGAGGGGACAAGGTTGTGAATAACTATGAAATGGGTAGAATTGTATGCTGTTCTAGGATTCCAGAATTAACTTCGTAACGTGTTGCTCATTTTTGAAATTGAAAACGTGTGAATTTGACTCTGACTTCTTCATGAAAGTTGTAGATCTTTTTGTTATCTAAATTTTGAGACCTGAATCAATTAATTTTAATATGTATAGCAAAAGTTATAGCCAAAATACTACAGCATAATCGTGTGGAAGATTTATCCTATGTTTTGTGTATATATTAAATGCTGGGACTTGTATGTGCATAATCAGCCTTTGATGTCTTCATGAAAGTTGTAGATATTCATGTTATGGATCTATAGAAAGTGGTTTCAAGTCAAAATGATTTTTGTAGCTCGAGATATGCCTAAAATACTGAAGTATGTCCAAGTTGTAAATCTGTTAACTTGAAATACAAACTTTATTTTTAAAACTGGGAATTTTATGGTGAGAATTAGTGATCAGTGTCTTCATGAAAGTTGTAGATCTTTTTATTATGTGAATTTTGAGACCTGAACCGACTGATTTGAGTATGTGTAGCAAACGTTATAGCCAAAATACTACAGCATGTCCGAGTGGAATATTTATCCCATGTTTTGTGTATATTTTAATATGCTGGGACTTGTATGTACATAATCAGCCTTTGATGTCTTCATGAAAGTTGTAGGTATTTGTGTTATGGATCTATAGAAAGTGGTTTCAAGTCAAAATGATTTTTGTAGCTTGAGTTATGCCTAAAATACCGAAGTATGTACAAGCTGTAATTCTGTTAATTTGAAATCCGAATTTTATTTTTAAAACTGGGAATTGTGTAGTGAGAATTAGTGGTTGGTGCCTTCATGAAAGTTGTAGATATTTGTGTTAAGGATAATTTAGAACTGGTTTCATGCCAAAATCATTTTTGTAGCTCCAAAAACGTTCAAATTACTAATATATGTACGTTTTGGAAAACTCACCTTGAGGCAGTGTGGTATTTCATGAATAAGTGGTAATTTTGTTTGGAATTTGAAATTGTGTTCTGCATGAAAGTTGTAGATAATTGTATTATTAAGATATAGAAAGTGGAATCACATGAAAAGGTTATGATTTGCTCATGTTATGACTGTTTTACTAGAGTATGTTGCTGTTGGAAATGCTGAAAGTTAATTATAATGGTTATTATGAATGAAAATGATATTTTCTCTATAAGTAACAATTTATTATTAAACTTTTGAGTGATTATGATTTATTATTGATGTTGTTACGTTTTAATGAGTATCATACAGTTGTATATTTTGGTGGTGAATAATTATGAATGATATAATTAATATATATGTACATGAATGCCTTGTGGTTATTGTTACATGTGGTTGAAACAGTAAATCCATGATTCTGAAAATTATTATATGTGATGTGTTCTTTGAGGACTTGTGGTTTTCCAAGTGGTTTTGGAAATATTAACATCATGGTATGTTAAAGAGAATTAAAGGCATTCATGCATCATAAGCATTTGGACGCACCATGGAATTTTAGGGGGTTTCATGATTGCCTACCCTGGTGGGGGGTTACCCTATGATGAGTTAAAGCCCTATTTTTGCGATGTGTTGGTCATGGGGCTGTAGGGATCCATGACTGTATAAATTCCTACCGATGTGTTGGTCATGGGGCTGTAGGGATCCATAACTGTATTAATTCCTACCGGTGTCTCTATGAGACCTTTTACTGTAGTATTCCCACCAAACCAAATGGATCCAGCATGATATCATTTGACTAATTAAAGACTTATTAAATGAACTTGTTTAGCATATTCATCATATCATTATGGTTTGTTGATTGTGTTTGTACAATTTTATTTATTTTATATTTATTCTATATTATGTCTCACTCTTACATTAATTTTTTTACAGTGAATGCCACGCAGAATGAAGAGTGATGCCATGATTGATGCCTATATGAATTATTACTTGGACTTTGATTTTATGGGCTGTAATAAGTATAACGTATCATGTACCGTTATTTTCTAAATCGTTTCCGCTACTTAAATATTTTCTTGAATTTAAGTATTCGTGACTAGTATGTATGATAATATTCCGCAATTATCAACTGTTACGTGAACTTAATTTATGAATTTTAAAATGATCTTTTAAAAACGCGAAAAGTTTATTTGGAAAATTATACGGGGCGTTACAGTTAGGGCGGATATGCCCCTTTTCATTACAGTGATAACAAATAACTTCTTCTTCTTTATCACAATTCCTAGCAAGATGGTCACCACCACATTTGAAACATTTGTCATCCCTCAGACGACTAATAAAACGATTACCAAAGTTACCTCGGCCTCTGGATTTAGAAGATGATCCACCTCTAGCAAACTTCCCTGGCTTTTTAAAACTGATAGGTGGTAACTTTGAAGAACTATCAGATCTACTGCTTGATCCAGTAGAAGCTTTGTCATCTTCTTCATAGATTCGACATTTATTAACAAGAACAGGGAAGCTCATGATTTCTTGATGTCTGAAAGCCTTCTTGATTTCAGGTCTCAAACCACTCTCAAATTTAATACATTTCGAACCCTCTGTACCCGGCAGCTGAAAAGAAGGATAAAACAAACAGAGTTCCTCAAATTTTGCTGCATATTCTTCCACACTAAGATTACCTTGTCTGAGCTCCATAAATTCTAGTTCTTTTCTGCTTCTTACAGTGTCTGGAAAGTATTTTTCAAGGAAACATCCCTTGAAATTCTCCCAAATCAACTCAGTGCCCATAGCTAGCATTCGAGCTTTGGTCATCTTCCACCAATTTTCAGCTTCTTTTCGAAGCATAAACACAACATATTCGACTTTTTGTGCCTCAGTGCACTGCAAACTGTCAAAAATCATTTCCAGATTCTGTATCCATACATATGCTTGGTCAGGATGAAAGCTTCCATGGAATTCAGTCAGCTTACGCTTCAGAAAACAATCTATACTATGATTATCAGACGTTTGGGGTTGGTTCTGCCTTTTTTAAAATGTCAGTAAAACGCTGGAAGGTAGCAGCCGTTGCATCCATATCTGGATGATCAGCCATTTCTTATCCTGAAAATAATCACCATACTTTAGTACTTCTCATGGATAACAATGCAATTTATTCATAGTTGATTTCCTCAACTATAATACTTAACAACAATAATATGATTTCACTCAATTCATAGCATTTAGTAGCTTAACCTTGGCCTTGGACCTTTTCAAGTCTGCTCTAATACCAAAATGAAACATCCTAACTTTTAAAACAAAGTTTCTAAAACCCAAATAAATTTTTCATGAATTAATTTTAGTTTTAAAACAGGATTTTGGAACAGTACAATAACACTGTCATCACATAACCTACTCATTTATGCAATGCAACAGTTTCATGGATATATCAAATATCACACACATTTATATATATGGTGGGACCAACCAGGGTCTCCACAATACAACATCATCATCCACCATAACAACAAGCATATGCTCAAAATAGGTCTAGGCTTCCAGCTGAAGCCGTCAGTTACCTATTCAACTAAGCATTTATATATATATATACATATATAACAGAACAGGTATGCACAGGAGCCGGCCAAGGCTACTACAAAACTACTATGTACATTATATACAATATATATACAGTACTCCACGCTCGATCTTGGTGATCTCTCACCAATCTCCATCACGTCCTAAGTCCACTGTAAAAATATCCATAAATAGGGGTGGGCATATACATGTCAAATGACAGTTATTGAATCAGACCAAGTATCCAATTCATTAACATATATAATCATATTCAATACTACACAACCTCATCATATAACGTTCAATCTCATATTCTCATATAATCATACTACTCATGTTGTTCTCATCAACATATATCAATGCATAAATATGTTCGATTATATGGATCCATTATTAAGTTTTTAATTTTTGTGTTGCAACACTGGCTCTCAGCCATAAGTCAGCTCTCAGCTGATCCGGCCGTTTTACTGGTACCAAACCGTTTGCCCTCTCACGTGACACAATCACTCTCAGCGACAACGGTAGTGTCACGGGCTAAACCCCGAGCCCCGCTCAAGAGGTTTTGCCTTGAGTCCCACCCAAGGTCTTTTGTGGAATCCTCGAAACCACAATCATATTTCATATTTATTCATCAATTTAAGCATCCCATGCTATATTAATTTGCATATCATGCATATACTCATATTATCATCATATATCCTACTGCATATCATGCATAGGAATCATAACAATTTCACAAATACAACATATATATCTCATGCCAAATTCAATATTAATAATATATGAATGGAAAATATCATAACACAATTATGTCACACATATTATATATTCGGGATTTCTCACTAATAATAACAATACTATCTCGAACCCGTTCATAAACTATGCATTTAAAATGTAAACGCTCCCCTACCTAGAATCCTTGATTTCAAAACTCGAACGCTCCCCGAACGATCCGAGTCAATTGTTGATTTGAACTCGTGCTACTGTTCAAGCACAATATCTCCCCGTCTAGATAACGAAACCAAAATCCCAACGGTCAGTACCTAGAATCACATTTTAGAAACTTCATACCAAAATTTCAGCCCGATCCAACGGTTAACAAATTGGAAATGACAGTTTTCCTGAAGCTGGTCAGAATTCCTGTAAACTGAAACAGGGTCGCAGTTTGAACACGATTTCTCCACCTACAGATGTCAAACTGAAAATCTGAACGGCGATAACGTAGAGGAGGATGTTGAGAATACACTCTCGAAATTTCAAGCCGATCCAACGGCGGGATTGACAGAGATCGTTAAGAAGTACGCGTGAATGGAAAAAAATAAAGTGAGGAAGTGATGATTTTATTCTTAAAAGAGAAAGAAATGTCATGACAAGAGCTGTTAACATTAATTGTTTATTGCATAGTATCTGGACTTATGATAGCATGGTATGATACATAACATCATGGCATCATAACAAGAAAAGAAAGGAAACATTCAGAACAAAAGAGAATGGGCAGGCACACTATGATGGGGACATCTTCAATGATACAATTGCTGAATGAATTTTTTTATAATATGTGATAAGCTTGTACAAGAAAGAGGGACAGCTGAAAGGGGTAGAAGAAGTTAGAAGAATACACCTGGTTGTGTAGGTGGCAAGAGATGGTGATGTGATTAGAAATATTTGACTGGAAAATTAAATTGTTACCCAATGATTTTTGGTGTGCAGGATTTTCATGAACCGAAAAATAATCACGTTAAAAACAATTCTGTGATAATTCGTGAAGTCTGAATCAGAGGAAACTCCCAACACAAAAGTTGTAGGTCTCCTTTTTCTCTTTAAATCGATATATCATTTGCAATTATCCGATATCTTTAGCCCGAGTTATGATCGAAATACGATAGGATGCTCTAATCGTCTTTGAATCAGGTAGGTGCTCAAAAATAAATTCACCAAAAATTCTCCTTTGAGAATTGGGTTTCGTGCCCTGCATAAAAATTGTATATATTTTCGATACGGATCTATATAAAAAAGAACGAAGTGATTTGAATAACGGACAAGGGAGATATTGCTATTTTTCTGAGACCTGTCACCATAATGACGTGATGAATATGGTTCTTCAATGATCTCCAAAACTGTACTGATCTAGGAAGATCTAGCTCTTGATGTCTTCACGTAAAATGTAGATAATTTTGTTACGGTGATTTTGACACCAAGTTTAAAAGAAACGGAGATCATATGAGAGTTATGAATTTCTGAACAAACCATGCGCAGGATAAAAACGTGAATAATCATGGTTCTAATATGGATTTACTTAATCCTTGAGTTTGAGCATAACAGAGTGAGAATTTAGGATAGAGCCCAGAAATAGAGATTGAAGATCTCTTCGAAACAAAGTGAACGAGACCGGGATCATTCCAATCAAGCATCATTTGAGAAAATTAGACCCGAAATGCTAAAGGCGCGCAAGAAAAAAATAAGCCACCGAGCCTTAATGAGTTATTTTCTAAAATTTTCAAATTTAGGATGTTACATAGTCACTCGGCCTAACTTTTTGCCGAGAACTTGTGACTAGGGAGCTTTTTTCCCCCCTAGAGGGGGGTCTCATGCTCTACTTTTCAAAAAAATATCATGGATATTCTAATTCCACTTGATTTCAGGAGATAATGGTTATCCCTTAGTAGTTGAGCCAAAGTTAAGGCCCATCTTTTATCCATTGTATAAATAAGGTCTCGAAACCTCCTTGTAAATCAAGTGACATTTTTTGAGTAATAAACCCTAATTCTCCTTGAGTAATTCTCTAGGACTTAGCCTTTACACACTCAAGAGTGAACAAATATCAACCAAGTTGATGTGGATCTACTAACAATAACTTATCATTTATCATCTTCCATGACAACTAACACGGGTTTAGTTAACTTCTATCTCAAGTATTTAGAACTAAGTTCAAATTATTAAAAATGATAAATTTTTCTTGGAATTAAATACAATCATAACACCAAAAACACAAAGGAGTAATAAAAATAATTTTTTGATAAAAAATTAGTACTTTTAGTGACTCAAATTAAAAAATACTATTTTTAGTGACTCAAACTTGATCCTAAGAACCTGAGTTAACAAAACTATTTTACTTTTAGCGCGACAAAACTTGGCTTATTAAGTTGTGTAAAGTGAACCAATTATAATCCTGCATATCATTTTATATAAATCATGGTAGAAATTATTGTAAAAATAATACCCTTCAAACAGAAAAACCCGCGAGGGAAGAAGACATGAGATGCCACATACTATCCTCAAGGATCTATTTACGTGTGCCACAATTCCCATGATTTAACATCTCTATCTGAGATTAATCCAGGAGCAGAATTGACAAAAAAGCACATAGATCTTTGTTGACCCGAGAAGAACTAGAAGAGGACAGGGAGAGAAGAGGGCTAGATATAAACGGCACCAGATAGAAACAGATCCAATGTTATAAAACTCAAGCCATTAATGTACTCCCAAACCAAAGAAGAAGAGTTTGAATCCACTGAAAGAGATGATCAAACCTTCTCTGAAGAAAACTGGCAAAACACTGAGCCAGATTCCACTGAAGCAGAAACTGTGTATGACGAATATGCTGACATTTCAAGGATATAATCGACTAGACTAAACATGCACGTACGTATGCATGAATGAGAAAAAGAGTTAGTATAAACGAACAAAATAAAGTAATAGATATCTATTCTATTTATATTTGTTTACGGCAAGAAATTATAACTGGTGTCTGGTGCTACTAAATGATTACCTTGCATCAATGTTTTTACTCTTAACTGTGTGACATAGGCTGGATTCCCATCTGAAGTGCCAGAAACAAAACTCCAGATACAGCAGAACAGGACAGCATACTGATACCAGTTTAAAACCTTCCTAGTTTCAACAACCTTCTTGGACAGCTTTAGCTGAGCCACTGCAATTGCCAGTAATTGGTATCGAGTGCCACTTCTTCCAAATGGAATCTTTCCATTCCAACTATTTTAATACATATGTTGGAGGCTGCAAAAGGTATTAAATCTCTTCCTTGAATGGTAATCCTGAATGAAGTTGCCGGTAGAATGTACCATACAACAATAACATCAAAACCTCATCTTAGTGAGGTTGACTATATGGATTGTACAACACTATTATGCCCTATCATTCACCAACTCTCAGAGATTCCATTCACCAAAAAGTCTCTGTCAATAACCTCTAGAGTGTATCTTAAATACTCACATTTTTTTTATTCTAAATATAGCACACTGAAGTAAGCAGTGTCTAAGCCCACCATGCTCAGGGACAAATCAACCCCCTGTTTCAAAAAACTTCAAATCTAAGGCTACATGTGATTTGTTTCAATGAATCACCAATAGTCCTTGCAAGAACAGTAACCATCCTTAAAATGATGAAATCTGTTAGCATCCCTCAAAATGATCTCCCTTCCAGTGACTTTTGCTATCAATTTGATTGCAGAATGGCAATCACCACAAACCCGCAAGTTTTTCATGACTCTAATTGGCATCCCATCAGGCACTTTTAGGAGCCCATATGCTATGGCTAGTTTCTCACTGTGATAACCCAAGCTATGTGTCTTCTCTTCCTCATCCACATCATGAAGAACAAAGCTACCATCAGGACAGTACCCAGCTTCCCTTAACAATCCACCTAATTTTCCCAACATTTTCATGATAATAGGCTGTTCAGGGTGGCCCTTGCTGTCTCCCCCGGTGAACATGTGTACCTTTTTCTCCACCTCAATCCAGCTGCAGCCAGGCAATTTGATAACACTCCTAGCTTTTATTTTTTTCCTAAGGTCTTCAACATCTCTCCATCTTCCTCTAGATGCATACATATTTGATAGCAAGACATAAGGTCCAGCATTTTTGGGCTCTAGCTGAGCAAGTTTCTCAGCAACAATTTCAGCCAAATCCAGCTTCATATGAGTTCTGCATGCTCCTAACAATGCACCCCACACAATAGCATCAGGTTCCATTGGCATCTTTTCTACAAGTTTCATTGCATCATTTACCTGTCCTGCTCGGCCTAACAAATCAACCATGCAAGCATAATGTTCAATCCCAGGTTCCACTTGATATTTGCATTTCATTGACTCAAAAAGTTCAAGCCCTTCTTTTACCTTGCCACTATAGCTACAAGCTGAAAGAACTCCAATGAAAGTAACATCATCTGGTTGAATTCCATAGGAGCACATGTCATAGAAAACATTTAAAGCTTCCTCTCCCAATCCATGCTGTGAATAACCCGTGACCATAGAGTTCCACATAACAACATCCTTCAGAGGAAACCTGTTAAAAACCTGTTGTGCTCTAACAAGATCACCACACTTCACATACATTGTAATCAAGACCGAAGCTACATATAAATCTTGATCAAATTTGGATCTCATCAACTGGGCATGAACCTGCCTGCCATGGTCAAGACTCGCCAGGCTGGCACACACAGAAAGAACACTGATCAACGAAGGAAAATTCAGCCCAACCCCTTCTCTCTGCATCCTTGCAAACAAGCCCAAAGCTTCCAATTCATACCCTTTCCTTTCATACACCTTAATCATGGCACTCCATGTTCCATCATCCCTCTCCTTCATCTGCTCAAACACATGCCTAGCTTCACCCACTTCCCCATCAAATCCATACCCTATGATCATTTCATTGCAAGCAACAACCGATTTAACAGGCATCACATTAAAAAGCTCAGAAGCCTCTCTCATCCTCCCACTATGAGTATACCCCATAAGCATAGCAGTCCAAGACACCTCATTTCTCTCTGGCATAACTTCAAAAAGCTTCCTTGCAACATCCACCCTCCCATTCCGAGCATACCCAGAAACCATGGCAGTCCAAGTAACCACATTTCTCTTCGGCATTTCATCAAACAAAGCACGGGCTTCATCCAAAAGACCCTCCTGACAATACCCTCCAATCATGTTAGTAACCGCCACCACATCCTTCACGGGCATCATATTAAACAGTTTCTGCGCATCCTCAAGACGAGACTGCTGCAACAACCCACCAAGCATAACGGTCCACGACACAACGTTCTTGTGCGGCATCTGCCAGAACAACCGTTCAGCCTCAGTGACATCGCCGTTTTGCAAATAACCGCGAACCAACGAGGTCCAGGAAACGACGTTGCGGTCGGGCATTGTGTCGAACACCCTGCGTGCTTCACCAAGCATGCCATTCTTGATGAAGCCGCAGATCAAGCCGTTCCAGGAGATGGTGTTCCTTGTGGGCATTTTGTCGAACAGAGAGAGGGCCTCGCGGGGTTGGTGGGCTTCGAAGTACGCGGCGACCATGGCGTTCCACGAAGCTATTTCTCTGTGAGGAAGAGGCGTTTCATCGAACACCTTCCGAGCATGCTGGATTTGGCCGTGGCGCGAGTGACGTGCGATGGCGCGTGTGGTGGTGCATTGGAATCTCACTTGCATGAGCATGGAGCAACGCAGGGTTGTGCGACCATAGTGACCCATGTGTGTTAATGCAAAGCATGCATCGTTAAGAGTCTTAGCGATTAGCGTTTCCTCAACTAAAATTTATTTCATTTAGATGAGTTGTGTATTCTAATTAATTCCGTAATCTTTTAATAGTTACATCTTCTGGTGTATCAGTCTCTAAATTAATAAACTGAAATTTAATTTAAATTTTTATCAAAATAAAATAAAATTTAATTCAAACTATTTTTTAAATTTTAACTTCTAAATTTTATTAGATACAACTAGTTTAATTTTGGTTACCCAACTTAGTTGGTCAAACCCTGATTTGACTAGCCCTAAAAATAAATTCTACGTCAAACAAAATTTTGACTATTTTGGACGTGAAGGATCAATATCAACCCTTAAATTTCTCTATTTCTTCAACTTTATTTCCCCAACTAAAAATCAAACATACACTTATTTTATCAACTCTACTTTGGTTAGATTTAGAAATCTCTTAGTAAATTTCAAATATCTTTTCCTCGGTCACACACAACTTTTCTTTATCCACATGAGAATTAGCTCATTACAAGGTAATTCATTTTAACAATGCTATTTTTGGGTATGTTTTCATGGATAATTTTAAGTGTATCAATATTAAGGGTTAATTATATTTTTAGTCTTCTTAATCATTATGGTATTTTTATGATTTTGATTATTCAACTTTCAATGAGATGATTTTGATTTTTAATTTTTAGAATTTTTAATTTTGGTATCTCAATAATTTTTTTGAGGAAATTCTAATATAGATGATGATGCATCACTCAACATAATCAATACATCATCACACTTCAATTAAAATTTTGATAAAAATTAACAAAGTAATAATACATTTATTGAAAATTCAAGAATGTAAAATTTGAAAGAAAAACTTGAAATAAAAATGTAAAAATAAATTTTTGAATTTTTTTCAACGTGAAATGTAAAATCAAATTAATTCAATTTTACCTAATTTTTTTATAGTTTCCTTTTCTTAAATTACACAACCTTCTCAAGTAAACCCGATCCAAATCTTATTTTCTATTGTCAAAAATACAAATAATCACATTTTTCTTTTATCTGTGCGGATATTTGATTTTAATCAAATGGTAAAGAGTTGCTTGCAACTTAACAACATTTCCTCTGGTTTTATTTATAGAATGAAGAAAATAATGTTTAAGTGATTTTTTAAAAATAAAATTCACCTAGTATGTTTGAAACAGATAATTTATTATTTTTATGAGTTTATAGTTGTCTAAAAACTTCTAAAATTGTTTGGTGGGCAAAAAAATAAGCTTATAGCTTTTTTGAAAAGCAAATTAAGATAACTTAAGATTTTTTAAGAACTATAAATCTTCTCATTACTTGTTTAGTTATCATTTTTACCCTTATATATTTATAAAAATAATAATTTTTATCACTCATATAATCAAAATATTATATGTCCTTTATAGTTATTTAACATGATTTAAGTTAGTTTTGACAAACAACTTTATTTTAATAAGCTATCTAAAAAATTATAAGCTATAAGTTCTATTTACCAAACATGACTATCTCGCCTAATAAATTTTTAAGTTAATAAAATAAATTACAAGTTAGCTTAAATCCTACTTATGACCTTGTGAAATATAGTTATAAGTTATAAGTAATAAACTGTTTAGCCAGACATAGCCTATTTAGAATTATTTAATAATTTTTCTTATATTTATTTTTATTTAAAAAAATGTTACTATCAATATTAAAGTAGATTTTAAACATAAATAAGAATAAAATTAAAATGTTATAGAGTTTTTAAAAAAGTTAATACATTAACACATTTTCTTAATATACCTATTTTTAGTATGAATTGTATTATAAATATGAAAAAAAATGTGAGATATTAAATTTGAGTTAGCGACGTTAAATTTTAGTTAAAAAAAAGTAATATAATGTTTTGAAGTGAATATAGTTGCATTAAAACTCATGAAAATTGTGTAACTCATAATAGTCATACTTAGGTAGAATCCAAATAGGACATCTTAAACAACAACAACAAAACATTTATTGAATAATTGGCTTGCTACCTTCTCTAATTTGCACTATAAATAAGGGAGTGCGAGAATCAAGGAAGCATAAAAGAAAAATTATTCAAATGAGAGGGAAAATCGAATGTTGGGTAATTCTCAGAGGTTTTCTCAGATAAATGTGTTGGGTTTGAGCATTATCTAATTTTTTTTAATTAAATTGGTAGTGTTAGAATAAGAAAGAGCTATATTAGGAAGTACTATATTTTGTATTTTTAGTATAAAAAAGTATAAGATGGATATAGTATTTATCCTGAAATATTTTTTCTAAACTTAACTTGGGGTTTAAGATATTAGTAGAGAACACTCAAAAACATTTTAAGTTTTTGTCTCCTATTATACTTAGGGATGGCAAAACGGGCTGGCCCGTCGGGCCCTGACCCGCCCCGCCAAAGCCCACCAAAAAACGGGCCGGGCTGGCCCGCCCCGCCAAGTTAAACAGGCCAAAATTCAGGACCCGTCCGCCAAAGTTAAAATTGTAATTTTTAAAAAAATGTGTCAAATTAAGATTACAAAATTAGAAAAATAATTTTTTAAAAAAAATTAAAGAAAATATTATTAAAAGAAATGTATAAATAGTAAGAGATGTTACTTTTTTTTTAATTTTAGAAAATCAAAGTATATATTTTAATAAAATAAAGTATAAAATAGTAATATTTATATTTTTTTTCTTTTGGCGGGGGCCCGTCCCGCCAAGGTTTTGACCCGTCGCGGGCCTTGGCGGGAGGCGGGCTAAAAATTCTTGTCCGCCCCGCCAAATTTGGCGGGCCAGCCCGTTGGGCCTGACCCGTTTTGCCATCCCTAATTATACTTATTGTTAGAGTGTTATGAGATGTGAGTTTTGGATAATGTGGGTATACTTGGGTCTTTGGGTGCTTAAAAGAGGTTTTATATGTAAGAATTTTCACATAATGTTATTCTCTAGTTATCGGTTTGATAATGGCCATTTTTTTTTCTGATTTTGAAATTTTCCATGTAGTTCTTACATAGTAATTATGTTTTCCGCATATTTTATGTCTATATTTTAAGAAAAATTCTTTAAAAGAAATTGATTTAATTTCCTAACCATTCTTAGGTGGCGGTGCATTTCATCAATGGTATGAATTGTATCACTCATTCCTACCGCACTATATCCTCCCTCTTATGAAGCATCAATGGAAGATGGGTGTTCCACTTGTGTGCCATGAGGCTAACTATGTTCTAGATCATCCTCTTTAGGGAAGTGTTTAGCATTTGTGACATGATTTTGTTGGTCTTGATGGATCTCTCTTAAAGTAGGATGCCAAATGCATACATTGGATAAATTTTGAATTGAATATTTGATAAATTGATATAAAATTATCCAATAATTCATTATGACTCATTTAAAATTTATTGAAACCATTCATTCATAAAGTTATCCAACCCATCATTTAGTCATCATTTTATGGGTGGATATTCATTCATACATTTAAAAGATTATTATTTTTTATTTTCTAATAAAACCATTTCTATTTTCATTTCATATTTAACTAAATCATATATAAACATAATATATATATATATATATATATATATATATATATATATATATATATATCATACACATTTACATGTTTCATTGGATTAAAATATATAATAGATGGATCTATAACCATTCAACAAAAAATGATTATCCAATCCTTTTAAACTATCGCATCCCAATTTTATAAATAATGTATTGGATATTTATGAGTTAAATGGATTAGGTTAACACTTCTATTTTAGTCTAGTCTCGACCATATATATATATATAAGATGTATCATATGAGAAATGCTCTCTTATGTAAGAGTGAGAGGAGCGAATGTACAACCATGTTATTAACGATACTAAGCTGCATTGGCAAGAGAAAGAAACTAAACAGCGTTGCAAAGATAGGGATGAAAATCCCTATAATCATGGTGCAAAATCACTGAAGATAAAATAGCTCTAAATGCAGAAAATTATATCAGTTACTAATATTGGAATTGAGCAAATCAAATCAGCTATCAATAAGGAATTTATGCAATGGATCAGCTATTAATAAAGGAATTAAGCTCTAAATGTAGCAAATTAAATCAGCTATTAATAAGGAATATTATGCAACAGATCAGCTATAATTGGGCAAAAACAAGTCAACATACCTTTCTTTCTATATATATATACTCTATACCTTCTTTCTATATATACTTTGTACCTTTTTCCAATGATACATGGTTCACGTTTTTAGTGTTAATAAAATACTTTAATTCTTCTCTTGGTATCAAGAGCCTCTGTACACACCATGACCTCTTTATCCCTCAATGTTGGTAATTTTATCACTCTTAAACTCACATCAGCAAACTACTCACTGTGGCATGAACAAGCCTTGGCACTTGCAGAAAGTCAAGATCTGGTTGGTCATCTAACAAATGAAGATCCAGCCCCAATTCAATATACCACTCCAGATCCCAACCACTCCACTAATTCAGGAAAATTTGTGCCAAAATTAACTGACGAACTCGTCACTTGGTGCAAGGTCGATCGTCTCCTTCGAGGATGGCCTAATTGGAGCACTCCCTAAAGAAGCACTTGGCCTTGTTGTTGGCCTGGACACTGCCCTTGTAGTTTGGGAAACACTTAAGGATGCTTATGCAGAAGATTCCCAAGAACGTGAATTCACACTTCATTAACAAATCACATACCTTCGCAAGGAAGACGATCGTACTATCATCGAACACATTCGCATAGTTAAAGGTCTAGGTGACAACTTAGTAGCTATTGGGAAACCTATCCCAGACAAAGAAAAAGCTTTTTACCTCCTCACAAGCCTTGGTCCTGAATATGAAACATTCACAACAACCATGTTAAAACCTCTAAGGCCATCATACTCTAAACTGATCTCATAACTCCAAAGCCTTGATCAGCATTGCAGTTGGTTTTCAAACCATTCAAATATACAAAATCCAATGGCCTTTTATGGCCAACACCAACAAGTACCCTGACATCATGGAAATTTTTGATCTTTCACATCAAGAGGGCGAGGATTTCAAGCCCAACAACCAAGCAATCAAAACAAAACCCACTCTACCTTGACCACTCAACAACGACATCCTCCGCCACTAGGAGAACGTCGTATGACACCTGTAAAACGAGAGCAATATCAAAATGAAAAGTGTCAATATTGTGGCACGATGGGCCATATAGCAAAAATTTGTTGGTGGGTGCCCAAGAAACCAATATAATCTGATGATATACCATAAGTTCTTGCTGCTCTCACCTTAGACAACAACATAGCTGAAACAGAATGGACTTCGGACACTGGAGCCTCCAATCATATGATAGGTAAATGAAGTATGTTGAGTAACATTCAACAATATTCACGCATAGATTCTGTTCTTATTGGTGATGGCTCTTCCTTACCAATTCATGGTATTTGAGATTACTTCCTTAAATAAAGGAATGTTGCTCTACCTCTTCATGATGTCTTATTAGTTCTTGATTTAACAAAGAATTTACTCTCTATAAGTCAACTAACAAAACAATTTCCTCTAAATTGTGAGTTTTCTAATGTTGATTTGTGTTAAGGAACGAGAAACAGGGCAACCAATGATCATAAGGAGGCAAAAGGGTGATTTGTATGTCCTTTCCTTTTCATCTGAACTCTATTTTTCACATTGTTTCAAATATGGATCAGCAGACACTTGGCACCAATGTCTAGGACATCCTTAAACTACAGCTTTATAATAACTAAAGAATAAAGGGTTAATTGATGTAGTTGAAAATGTGAAATTTGAACATCTTTACGATAGTTGTCAATTAGGAAAGCTTAATAAACTACCATTTTCTTCCTCTGAACATTCTAGTTTTGCTATCTTTAACAAAATAAATTATGATTTATAGGGCCCTGCCCCTATTTTGTCTATTGGTAAATTTAACTATTGTGCATGCCTGGTTTATGACTTCTCTAAGTATACATGGATTATCCATTTACACAAAAAATCTAATTTTACTAATGCTTACTTATCCTTTGAACAATATGTTAAAAAACAACTTAACAAAGAAAGTAAGATCTTTCACTCTGATGGAGGAGGTGAGTTCATCAACTCCAAACTATCCACTCATTTTTCTTTTACAGGTACAGTTCATCAAGTTTCTTGCCCATACACCCCAGAACAAACAGGTATGGTTGAAAGGCGACATAGAATAATACGCGAACTAGGTATGACCATGTTGTTTCATAGTGGTGCTCCTTTATTTTTATAGGTTGAAGCCTTTACTACAGTTGTTTACTTATTAATAGACTCCCATCATCTTCTCTTAAATTTGAAACTCCATATTTTGCTTTGCATGGGTTACATCCTGACTACTCTTCACTTCGAGTCTTTGGTTCTAAATGTTTTCCTTACACTTGGGATACACGACGTCATAAATTTGATCCAAAATCTATTCTTTGTGTCTTTGTTGGCTATAGTGATAAACATAAAGGGTATAAATGCTTTTATTATTCTACTAAGAAATTTTTTATCTCACAACATGTTGTTTTTGATGAGTTATTCTTTCCTTATAAGACTAATAACCACAATAAACTTCCCCCTTCCTACACCACATGTAGTTAGTATCTTTGATTCTTGGCTCTCTAACACTAAACTTAACTCTTTTGTAGATTCAATGGCATCATCTTCCCTTTCACCATGCTTAAGTCCGCTACCGGCAATATCAATACAGCCCCTTGTTACACAACCTCATAGCACGACCACACCACTCTCTCAAGATCAATTTGGCATCATGCATTAGCCTAGTTCTCACCTAGAACAACCCTCACAGCGTGAACTTGAACACCTAGAGTCCTCTCCACAACCATCACAAATTGAACAAGAGGTTTAACTTGGGCCTTTTAGCTTAACTCCGTAAAATGAGTCTATCCCATCTCTACTAACTCAACTAGCTCAAACCTTACCCCTTCATCCAATGGTTACTCATTCACAGTGTGGAATTGTCAAGCCCAATCCTAAATATGCCTTACTCTCCACGTCATCGGACAATATCCCACGCAACCCACATAATATTCGCTTAGCTTTAGCCCATCCTGGATGGAAGGCTGCCATGGGTGAAGAACTCAAGGCTTTTCACACAAATCAAATTTGGAAACTTGTTCCTCAAACCTCTAACATGCATGTCATTGGCTGTAAATAGGTTTTCAAATCCAAACTAAAACCCGATGGGTCTCTCGATCGCTTGAAAGCTCGACTAGTTGCAAAAGGCTACCACCAAGTCGATGGAGTGAACTACACTAAGACCTTCTCTCTAGTTATTAAACCAGGCACCATCCGATTAATCATCACTATAGCTCTTACTAAAAACTGGCCAATTCGACATCTCAACGTAAAATTGTCTTTGGTGTGCTTTTTAAAAACATATACATGGCACAACCCCCTTGTATGGCTGATCCTCACTTCCCAAACCATGTTTGCCACCTCCAAAAGGCTCTTTATGGCCTTAAACAAGCACCTCGAGCCTGGTTTGATCATTTTAGCTCTTTCTTGCTTAAATATGGTTTCCTTTGTAGCATGGTTGATCCATCTTTATTTATTTTTCACACAGATCTCAGATCTCTTGTTCTTCTTCTTTATGAAGATGATATACTTCTTACAGGCTCCTCTACCTCCTTAGTTTCTAGCTTCATTGAAATTCTACATCTGAATTTGCCATGAAGGACTTAGGACCCCTTCATCACTTCCTTGGTATTGAAATACTTCCAACAGATGCTGGTCTGCACCTATCTTAGTCTCACTATTCTCTTACTATCCTTGAACGGGCTAAAATGGTAGATTGTAAGCCCATGAGCACACCCCTTGAAGCTAAGAGCAAGATAACATCAAATACAACTCCCCTTGAGGATCCATCTGACTTTCGTGGACTTGTTGGAGCTTTACAATATCTCACTATAACTCGTCCAGATCTTTCATATAGTGTCAACTATGTCTATCACTTCATGCATTCTCCCACTGTTCTGCATCTAAAAATGGTTCGACGTATCTTACGATATGTTAAAGGAACAATTGATGTAGGTTTACATTTTACTTCCCACATTACACTTGATCTCTTTGCCTTTTCTGATGCAGATTGGGTCGGTTGTCCTCTTACTAGGTGTTCCACCACCGGTTACTATACTTTTCTTGGGGGAAACGTCATTTCATGATGTGTAAAGAAACAACCCACTACTTCTCGCTCTAGCGCTGAAGCTGAATACAGAGCTATGGCTCATACTACAGCTGAACTCATGTGGTTGACATTCATTTTACGCGATCTTCGCATTTCGGTCGCCTCTCCTCCCACTCTCTATTGTGACAATATAAGTGCCTTTCACTTAATAATCAATCTTGTTTTTCATGCTCACAGTAAACATATTGAACTAGACTACCACTTTGTTCGCAAACGAGTTGCTCTTGGACTTCTTGTCACTCATCATGTATCTGTCAAAATATCAAGAGACCAGAAAACATATTAAAATAAGACAAGAGCTTTTGTTTTGGAATTCCTTAACAGCCTTCTGCAGCCTTTCTTTCTTAAATAGACAGTAAGAAATATGCTTTACAAGGAGATGAGAGATTACAGGAGTTATACAAGGAAAGGGGGAGGGATTATAGGAGATTACCTATTACAGGAGATATACAAGGGAGAGATTATAGGAGATTTCTGATTTCCTAACAGCTAGGATATATACAGTTATAAACCTATTAAAACAGGTAATAAATTACATTAATATACATTAACATCCCCCTCAAATTGATGCTGGTAAGTCAACCAGCAACAATTTGCCAACAAGAAACTGATGGCGCTGTCTAGTCATAGCTTTGGTAAAGATATCAGCCACTTGAAGATCTGCGGAGATGTAAGGAAGAGAGATGACTTTACTGGTCAAGGCGTCCCTGATATAATGACAATCAACCTCAATATGCTTGGTACGTTCATGAAACACAGGATTTGCAGCAATCTGAATAGCACTTGTATTATCAGCATGAAGAGGGGTAGAGTTAGGCTGAGAAAATCCAAGCTCCTCTAAAAGACTGCGTAACCACACAATTTCAGAACAGGCAGAAGACATTGAACGATATTCAGCCTCAGTAGAAGATTTAGAAACACGATCCTGCTTCTTACATTTCCAAGAAATAAGGGCACCACCGAGAAACATACACCAACCTGTAGTAGACCGACGGGTATCTGGACACCCTGCCCAATCGGCATCGCTATATGCCACAAGTTGTAAAGGTGAGCCTTGAGGAAAGAATAACCCACGTGTAGGGGACCCTATGAGATAGCGGATAATGCGACGAACAGCAGCAAAATGAAGATGCCGAGGAGAAGACATAAACTGGCTGACTTGGTGAACTGCATATGAAATGTCAGGTCTTGTTGTCGTTTGGTAGATAAGACTTCCTACCAAACGCCGATAGAGAGTTGATCAGCCAAAAGATCCCCTTCATCTTTCCTGTATTTGACATTGACTTCCATAGGAGTATACTGAAGTAGTTCCTTCTAAACCAGCCAAAGTGATCAAATCTTCAATGTACTTATGCTGGTTTAAAAATATGCCGTTGGATCGATGATGTACCTCCAGGCCTAAAAAATATGTGAGTTGTCCAAGATCTTTCATGCGGAATGTTGCATGTAGCACTGCTTGAAGCTTAGTAATCAATCCATCATCAGTTCCCGTGATGATTAGATCATCCACATAAACCAAGATGAGAACTATACCCATGGGTGACTTGTGGAAGAAGAGAGAATAATCATATGGACTTTGTATGAAGGAGAAATTAAGAAGTGTAGTACGAAACTTCTCAAACCAAGCCCGAGGAGCCTGTTTAAGCCCATACAGAGAACGTCTTAGCTTACAAACATCATTAGGAGAGGAAGTAGTCATACCAGAGGGAAGCTTCATGTAGATTTCTTCTTTGAGATCACCGTGAAGAAAAGCATTCTTCACATCCATTTGATGCAACGACCAAGATTTAGAAGCAGCAATGGCTAGGATAGTCCGAACTGTAGTCATCTTGGCAACAGGAGCAAATGTCTCCTCATAATCAACCCCATATTCCTGTTTATTACCAAGGGCTACTAATCGAGCTTTGTAGCGGTCCAAAGAGCCATCAGAATGGAGCTTTATAGAGAAAACCCATTTACTTCCAATAGGTTTGACCGTGGGTGGACAAGAGACAATGTCCCAAGTGTGATTCTCTTGAAGTGCTTGTAGTTCTTCTTGCATTGCTTGTCTCCAACATTCATGTTCCATAGCCTGTGTGTAACAAGAGGGAATGCAAATAGAAGACAAAGTAGCTGATAGAGATACAGGTGTATAGAAACCATACCAATCAGGGGGTTTAGTCGGTCGAGTGGACCGGCGAAGAGGTATGACAGGAGCGACAGGATCTGGTGCCGGGGCAGAATCATGAAAAGAACCTGGATCATTTTGACGACGTCTTTCATACACAAAACCAGGCTTGAACCGTTCCACAACTGTTGAAGAATCTGAAAAATATGGCATAAGAGATAAAGAGGAAGATGGTGGTTTAATAAACGATGGAAAGAAATATTGATTTTCAAAGAAAACCACATTCCTGGAAATTCTAATACGACGGGACTGTGGATCATAACAAACATACCCTTTTTGAGTAATAGCATATCCTAGAAAAGCACACTTAACAGATTGGGCAGTAAATTTGTTACGTTCATGAGCAGGAAGATGCACAAAACAAACACAACCAAAGGTACGAAGATCAGAGTATGAAGGAGGATGCCCAAACAACTTTAGAAAAGGAGAATCATTTTGTAATGTAGGAGAAGGCAACCGATTTATCAAATGTACAGCAGTAGAAAGTGCTTCACACCAAAAACGAGGAAGAACAGATGATTCAAGCAAAAGTGTTCTTACTACATCGAGAAGGTGACGATTCTTTCTTTCGGCAACACCATTTTGTTGTGGTGTGGATGGACAAGAACACTGAGATATGATCCCTTTATTTTGAAGAAAACTTTGAAATTCATTAGACATATATTCTCCTCCAGAATCAGATCTTAAGATTTTTATGTGGGCAGAGAATTGAGTCTCAAGAAGTGCGACAAAACGTTGAAAAACAGAGAAAACTTCTGCCTTAGACCGAAGAAAGTATACCCAAGTAAAACGACTGTAGTCATCTATGAAAGTAACAAAATACTTACAACCTGCATGAGAAACAACGGGTGAAATCCCCCAAACATCACTATGAATAATGTCAAAACAATGGGTTGCACGAGATGCATTATATGGAAAGGGTAAAAGTTTACTTTTGCCAAGTTTGCATGTAGTACAATCAAAAGGAACAGAAAAATCTTTATTGCCCAATGAACCAAATTTTACCAAGGTACTAAGCACATGGGAATTTGGGTGCCCTAAACGATTATGCCACATTTTATTTATTTGTCTATCATCAATACAAACGAGAAAAAGTAAAGGAAAAGTAGGACAGATTGTGGAAGAAGGCAAGTGTAGCGGAAATAGTCGTCCCACTTTAGGTCCCTTTAGGATTATCTTCCCGGACACTTGATCCTGCACAGTACAACCAGAATGAGAAAATTGGACATTATAATCATGATCAACCATGTTAAAGGTTCCATCCCAAAACCAATTGGCCAACAGAAATAAGATTTGTAGAAAGACTGGGAGACACAAAAACATTAGTCAAGGAAGGGGAAATATCACCAATAGCACTGATAGGCAAAGAGTTGCCATCAGCTGTGTGAATTTTCTGATTTCCATTATAATTTTGCACATTGGAAAGAGACACAGACGAATTGGTCATATGGTTAGAAGCTCCAGAATCAAGGTACCAAGGTTTAGAAGAAAGATTAGGATTACCTGAGAGCCCAAAGGCAGAAAAGGCAGAAAGAATCATCTGTTGTACCATTTCAGGAGTAAGTGTGTTTGCAGGAGACGTAGGAACAGAATTTGAAGCAGGCAATGCAGTAGAACTAGAGGCACCAACAGAGGCATGATAAGCGGTTCCTTGCTTCCTTTCAGGTCGAATCGGACAAGCTGTGATGATATGCCCTCGCTGCTTACAGTAGTTACAGAATTTTTGTTGGCAATCCTTTGCAATATGACCAAATCCTTTACAACTGTAGCATTGGACAGAACGCATATCTCTGCTCTTATTCCTTCCTTGTGCTGCATAGGCCATATTAACAGAAGTACCAGTATTGGTTTTGTGTTCCATGGCTGCTTGAGTTGCTAAGCGTTGTTCCTCTCGAAGAAGTTCACTCAAGCAAGCATCCAAAGCTGGTACTGGGTTGCGGTTCATCAGATTAGAACGAGTGACTTCAAAGTCAGATCGCAGCTTCATCAAAAATTGGTCTCTCTTGCTGGTCTCGTGCACTTTTTGGACAGCAGAGAGGCCTTCGTCTGAGATATCAGCATAAATAATGTTTGAATATTCAGTCCAAAGAGTTTGAAAACCAGAAAAATATTCCTCAATTGAGAGACTCCCTTGTGCGAAATTAGCCATCTCATACTCCAATTGAAACCTCCTAGCTGTGTTATCTTGATTATAAACCTTTTTCAAATAATCTCACATTTCCTTAGCAGTTTTATAAGGCCTCAGATTAAGAATAAAATGAGCCTCAACTGAGCTAAGTATCCAGGTCATGATTTGGGAATCTTTGACTTCCCATTTTGCCAAATCCTCTGGACTTGTAGGTGCTGTTTTTTTTCCATCAATATGACCCCATAAATCTTTTCCTTTGACAAATAATTTGAATTGAAACTCCCAAGCAGAATAATTTTTTCCATTAAACCGAACAAGAAAGGAATCAGACTTATCATAAGACATGATGGAGTAATAAGGGTCAACAATTGAAGTAAAGACAGAACACAACAACAAAACCAGAAACCTAGGAAAATGCACAAACAGAGAGCTCAGACTTGAAACAAAACCTGATTGCAAATCACGAAGACACCCACAAGATCACAAGACAAGAAGAACGTTTCTATGGACCAGAACACAAGAGTTGACCACGGTTCAGAGTTGTGGCTCTGATACCATGTCAAAATATCAAGAGACCAGAAAACATATTAAAATAAGACAAGAGCTTTTGTTTTGGAATTCCTTAACAGCCTTCTGCAGCCTTTCTTTCTTAAATAGACAGCAAGAAATATGCTTTACAAGGAGATGAGAGATTACAGGAGTTATACAAGGAAAGGGGGAGGGATTATAGGAGATTACCTATTACAGGAGATATACAAGGGAGAGATTATAGGAGATTTCTGATTTCCTAACAGCTAGGATATATACAGTTATAAACCTATTAAAACAGGTAATAAATTACATTAATATACATTAACAGTATCCACTAATGAGCAAGTTGCTAATCTCTTTAAACTTGTCTCAAAGGCTACACTCATGCATTTCCAAATCAAACTCTTCCTTCAACCTCGACCTCGTTTGAGGGAGGGTATTAACAATACTAAGTTGCATTGGCAAGAGAAAGAAACTGAACAACATTGCAAAGATAGGGATGAAAATCCCTATAATCATGGTGCAGAATCATTGAAGATAAAAGAGATCTAAATGCAGAAAATTATATCAGCTACTAATATGGGAATTGAGCAAATCAAATCAGCTATCAATAGGGAATTTATGCAACATATCTATCAGCTATTAATAAAGGAATTAAGCTCTAAATGCAACAAATCAAATCAGTTATCAATAAGGAATATTATGCAATGGATCAGCTATGATTGGGCAAAAACAAATCAACATACCTTATACTTTGTACCTTTTTCCAATGATACATGGTTCACGTTTTTAGTGTTAATAAAATACTTTAATTCTTCTCTCGTGTAATGGATGCATGAGATAGTTGAGACATGTGAGTTTTTAAAATAGTCATGTGACATTTTAAATGATTATGTGACTTTGAAAATTTTTTAATCTCAATCATCCATTGTATTAAGCAGCCCATATTCGTTTCTCTTACTCTCACATAAAAGAACCTTCATCATAAGATACATCCTCTCTCTCTCTCTCTCTCTCTCTCTCTCTCTCTATATATATATATATATATATATATATATATATATATATATATATAAACTGAACAAGAATCAACATTTCTAAAAAATTAGTAATTGCCAAAAAAGTAAAAACAATCAAGGTTAATTATTAGTGAAGTGAGAGTCAAATCCATGACCTTCTCTTTCCTTCACTAAACTTTCACCACTAGACCACTTTATCATTTCTAGTCATATGTTATATTTTATGAAAAAATGTAATACTTTTATTATCCTCTCTTTTGGCCACCAACATTATAGTATTAGTATTTGCTAATTACACGAGTATAAAATTTACAAGGTCCCATATGGGAAGAGCGGACTATAGCTGCATCCCTAATGAGTTTCCTACCTTAACTATTTATCAAAATCTTAGTATCAAAAAATGATAATTACATTTTTTTTTGGACTGTGAGGGAGACTAGTGCAGCACTAGCAATGCATGAATCAGCGAGGAACAATGGTGGGAATGACATCACTAACAAGATCACTTCCTGACACGTATGAGGAAATGTGTTGTTCCTCCCTTGTCACATGGGACCCTGATGCTGATGATGATGATGAGGGTCCCATTTTACCAGAATGGTCTAAGGTAACATCAGAGAAATTAGTCTCGCTTTCTGGAAACATTCCAATGATATCTTCCAGTTCCCTCACCACATCTAACATTGATGGTCTCTCCTCTGGCTTGTCTTGGCAACAACTCAGGGCCAGAGTTAAGAACTTGTCCAAACAATCTGTTGGATACAATCCCATTCTGCTGTCTATGATGGAATATATTGTGCCAGATTGGCGAGCCACATTAACCTGATACAAAATAGTGACATTATATTTCTTTGTACATGATTTTTAAGGAGTGGGTAAATGATAGCCCACAATGGTGTCATACATTCAATCCATGTCGCTTTGTTGTTGTATGATTTTTAATTAGATCAGGTACATGTACCAATTTTCTGCACATTGTGTAGGCACTACAGTAAAACGAGTTTAAGTTTGATATATCGTCAGGGTAAAAAAAATTTCATGCTGTCAATCAATTAGAGTATACAAATATATGACTTTTAATGTACAAAGTCAATCAATTTTTAATGATATGTCATTTTTATATTGTCAATGTATTCTGATCAAATTCAGATAAAATTTTCATGATTATTTTTACCATCACTGGTGTTGTAATGATAAGATGTGAAACACAGAAAAGTAGAGGATTGATAAGAAAAGGTACCTCACGGACAATGTTTTTCCCATGTGATATTGGTTGCATGCCTGTCAAAAGTTCTAGAAATACAATTCCTAGGCTATAGACATCACTTTTGTCAGTCAACTTATGAGTCAACAAATATTCTGGGTCCAGGTAACCCTGCAGGTAAATTACAAAGTAATCATTATATTCTGATTGTATTTTCGTTTGCAATGGTAGAAGAAAAACCGGAATGGACCCAACACTCCTAAGTATTAAATGATAAGAACAGATTTAAGCTACAAGTATGAAGACATTGTGCAGAACTTGAGCTGTTTTAGTTTAACAAAGGATATAAGTGGGATCTGATATGAACTGGCTCATACAAAAACATCAAAAGGGTATGATTTCATATGTCAGGAAAATGTCATAATTGAATTGCCAATTTATTTTTGCCAAAAACTGCATATAAGGCATTATTGTTAATACTGATCAGACCAGTTTTGTTGGACCGGTTGAACAATAAATTGACTAGGTGACTCGTCCAGTTTGACTCTATTATTACAAGTTCAACCACAACTAGACGTCCCATTTGATTAAACTGATACCCTCACCCATTCAATGACTAGTTCAATTTTTAAAAACATTGCATTCAGAACCTTCTTAATATAACTTCAGGTTTTCATATTGGAATTGGAATTATTCCAAATTTTCCTTAAGCAAACTTACTGGTGTTCCCTTCACAACTGTTGACACATATTTAGGAGCAGTCCCTTCTTCATCTAAGTATGGTACAAGCCTTGACAGTCCAAAATCAGCCACTTTAGCTGTAAACTTGGAGTCCAAAAGAATGTTACTGGCTTTGATATCTCTGTGGAATATAGGAGGGTCAGCCTCTGAATGCAGATAGAGTATGCCATTGGCTGCACCCATTGCAATTCGCAACCTTGTGCCAAAATTTAGGCCTCCCTTAGTTTTTTTACTTTTACCTGCCACACCAGTGTCCAATAAATTAGGCATCGAGAGCATCAACAATTCCAAATTATGGTGCTATATTAGTATAATATTCAATGCCTTTCTTTTCTTATATGCAATTTTCTTCCATTTTAACTTTTATCTTCTTGCTCTCTACTTAGAAGGATGGAATGTCAAAACAACTATAAACTATTATCTATTTTGGTTCAATATAGACACCATTTCTAATTTTAATGCAGAAAATTTTAACAATTTCATACCAGAAATCCAATCCCTTAGGGTGCCATTGGGCATGAATTCATAAACCAGCATCTGAACCAACAAAAGGAATGTCAATGTCAGATTATATTTGAGAATAATATTGTTGTCAAAGTCAAGTGTCAAGTTAACATGACAAAACCTATGCCTAATCTCATTTGAGTTCCAAAGATGAGTTTTTCTTGAATATAATTTTAAAAAATTGGAAAATTTCAAAAGGAGCCATAATCCAAGTTGATTATTGACAAAACTTAAAATATATAGTGACAGATTCAATACAGAAATTTGTTACAGATGCCAAACCAGATCAACAGAAAAAGAAACAACATAAGAAAAGGCTTAAACAGACTAAAGAAGCAAACAGCTTGCATATTAGCTCAATGACTAAGAGATCTGACAAGACAGTTAGATGGATGTTTATCTTATGCTATGGCATTGTAAATTGTTTAATCATTATGCAGATTCATGCAGATTGCATAACTATTTTTTTTTCTCATTTACATTTGAAGTCTTATATAAGATTAGTTCCAAGATAATCAATATAGAAAATTTGAAGTATGGCTAGATACCTGCTCCCCTTCTTCATTACAGTATCCAATCAACGAGACAAGATTTCGATGGTGTAACCTTGATAGAAGTTCAATCTCGGTCAAAAACTCTTTTTGCCCTTGCAAGGAGCCTTCTTCTGCCCGCTTAACGGCCACAAATGTATCGTCAGATAAAACGCCTTTATAGACATTCCCATAACCTCCTTGGCCAACTTTGGTTGACATATTAAATTTGTTGGTAGCATGAGCCAGTTCTTTGAAGGTAAATACTTTCATGCCATCTATTTTGATAGATATATTAGAGGCTGCAAAAAGGAATATGCGTTGAAGTCACTTTCTTCAAAGATAGTCCAAAATGATGCAATCAGAAAAAGGCCATAGAATACTTACACATTCGTTTCCTGGAAATCCTGTGATGGTATTTCATATGTCTTCTAGACTTCAGGAGAATGACTATTGCAGATATTGCTAAAACACAAGCAGCAGCTGCTATAATAGCAGCAATGATTATGCCTGTACTAATTTTTCTCTTCTTTGGATCATCGATATTTACTATTCCAATAAAATGGAAACCAAATTAGAGAAACTCGACAAAGGGAATAAATTCTACTAACCAATTTTGAATCACTAGAAACTACCACCAGTTATCAGATGCACTATGTCCAATTCATCAACATAAATACTAATCCTAGACAGAAACAAAGAGTACTACTTCTTCATTGACATTTATCTTTGGTGGATCAAAAATATAATAATTATGTGTTTTAAATTGTGAATAACTTCTACAGGAAGTAAAAGAAATTTCTTTCAGAACTGTTGTTAAATGGTGCATACGTTTGGTATGATGCAAATGCAATCACAAAATAATACAATGGCATAAATTTGTTATACAATGCATACCATAAAATGGTAAAAATGTTACTAAGAAACTTACAATCTGCATAAGGTCCCAAAAGAGTGAAGTTCAGGAGTTCATAAGGTCCAAAAAAATCGGTGGAAGGAAATTGCCAGGATGTAAATATGCCTTTAATGCGACGGACCTCACTTGTATTGAACATATTAGAACGGGAAGCATTGTAGGAAGGGAAAAGTTTTAAGTTCATTCTGAGACGAGGTCCCTCTTCCCAAGCATATGTGTCTATTGATAATTGATAGAGGTTTAAGTTTAAGGACTCAGTTATATAGTGTTCAAATCTATTTACATAGGGAGGGAAGTAAGAGAAACTTGGGCTTTTCAGCCTGTATCCAATTCTCAGAGGTGCTGCACAAAAGCAATGAAATGGAGAAGAGGGATCATATTCATAATAGTTATCCGTTGGACAAGATTGAAGGGGACAGCCAGTTGAGTTCGTCGAGTCTTGGGCCGCTTCATCTCCTTCAGGTCCACAATATTGACCAATACTTTGTATGTTAGAATTCTTACAGATAGGATTGCCAGAAAGCCTTCAAGAAAAGTGCGAAAAAATGATAAGAAATTCATGCCACACCAAAGGCAAAGCATAATAGTGACAATATTTTTCTTAGTAAAAATGAATAGCATGAAATAGAAATGAAACAGAAACGTATGTTATATCATGAACATGATATGACCAACAGAGAGAGAATCAAATTATGTGGTTGCATGGCATGTTTTACCAAACATGTAGTGAGAATACCTCAATGTAACATTTGCTGGGAGGTTGAGATTTCCCAAAACATCTGAAAATGAGTTGTTATGAAGATCACTGCAAAGATAGGAGAAACACAAAGAATTAACTTTGAAGACAACATATAATATACTAGCTTAATGCAAAAAATCAACATTCCATGAGACTGAAGCAGTAATCCAGACTCAAAGTTACATTTGAAGTTTAGCTTTCCCACTGAAGGACATGTTCTGCCATATGCTAGCAGGGATGGAGCCAGACAGGAAGTTGTTCTCAAGTAACCTGTGTTTGACAATAAAAGCAATAAATAAGCCCAGTGTGCAAAGAATTATGCTTGTATAAAATTCTCTCAAATAGATTTTTATGTGAAAATTTCAAGATACTGTCTAGTATTAATCAAATATATTATGTGAAATATGTGAAACACAGGTTGATAGAGTATCTTCTTACAATTTTTGAAGATGAGGAAATGAGAAGCTTTGAGGAATTGATCCATTGAGTTGATTATTGGATAGATCACTGCAATACAAAGAACATTGACATGTCAAACTCAATGTTTTATTGACTCACATTAAGATATATAAATATTGTGAAGTAGATAAGGAAACCAAGAAGTCAAGGGCAATAGAGTGTTGCAATACAAAATACATAAATAAAATTGGGCTATTTACATACATAGTTGTCATATTGTCTGCCAGTTTATTTGGTGGTATGCGTCCAGTAAGCCGATTAGAGCTAAGATCTCTAAGAAACAAGAACAAGTCACAAATTAGTTGGTAGCCAAAATGGGAGAAATAAATGATTTCACTGTCATTAGGTACAAAAAAAAACAAACATACAAATAGCTAAGCTTGGGTATTGAACTTAGATCGGGCATAGCTCCTTGCAGACTGCAGTTTCTTAGACTTCTGTTAAATCAAAGAGGAAAACATTATCTCAAAAAACAAGAAATCATACTTATGTTCTCATTTCATTATTGAAAACTTGACAGTAAGCTTTTGTGACTTTGTATCCTACTTGAGCTTCAAATATAAACAAGTACAGGACATGCCCTTTACAGGCAATTTCATTCATTGAAATACTACTAAAAGACATGCTTAATTATTAAAGAAAATAGCTAGGCTGTGATGTAGCGACTTGAATCTTCTACGTAATGCTGCAGTGTTGTTTTCTTTGACGTGCAAATAAAATTATGGCTTCGGTTCTACCTGTGCCTACAACAGTTTGGCACCTACAATTTCTCATATAATGCATTCTCATATTGCTACTGCCTTTAAGTAATGAGATTTCATTGCTTTTCCATGAAGTAATTTTCAGCTCAAAGGTGCATTAATTTCTTTATTTTTCAGCTTAATTTAATTACATACAATACTACTTACAGTTTTACTAGCCTGGACAAGTTGGCATAGGTAGAAGGAATTCCACTCCCACTGAAATTATTGTTATCAAGTTGCCTGCAAGCAAAACAAGTAAATATGGGTATCAGAGATTGTAGCTAGAGTCCTTTTTCTGGCCATGCACACCCCTAATACATGTATTTTTTCCTTCATTTAGTCCTGTCCTGTGATATATATTCCACGGCTCTTCTAGTAATCATATATTAATATTATTATATTTATAACATCTGTAGTAAACGTGTATGTACATTTATGTTCATAAACCAACTTGTATAAATATCATGAAAACTCTGGAGGATCATATCTGAGAATGATTTTAACACGTTCACTAATCCTCCACCACAAATCATATAGATGTGTGTCAGCTACAGTAATACATAAAAGTATAAAATGAAATTAATAAATGCTACAAATCAAAACAATGTGGAAGGTGAAACATACAGTATTGCCAACCCATGTAACATGGAGTAGTCTGGTGGAAGAGAACCAGATAAGTTATTGTTGTCCACAAGCCTGTAAAGCCATTTTAAAAAGCAAAAACTGTTAAAATTTGTAAGAAAAAGGTCAATTTGAAGATGCAAGGGAAGTTTTAGTGATTTTTTGGTTCCTAGTTGGGTAACTCCAACTGAGACTGGTTAGAAGCAAGTATTTGATCTATTGACCAAACAAAGTTGGAAGGTGCCATGAATAACGTGTGTGATCAACATTGATCATTGGATGGTATTGTTGGCCAAACTCTATTTCCGTAATTGGATTACCAAACAGGTACTTAAACCACCATGGAAATGTAAAAAATTGGCTTCAATACTCACAAGTGCAAGAGATTGGATAGCTTTGCAAGGCTGGATGGAAGTTGTCCGCTAAATGAGTTGTTGTTCATGTGGCTGAAAAGACACAAGATGGAGTAGATAAAGTACAAGTAAGAAACCCTGCTCCAAGTTGAGTAGATCATGAATTTGTCTTTGATATCCACTTACAGGTGTTTAACATTGATCATGTTGGCAAATGACTCTGGAATCGGACCTGACAGCTGATTTTCATCAACTTGGAGTCTATTCAAATTTGAAAGGTTTCCAAGTTCATCTGGCAAACTACCAGATAAGTTATTTCCATTCAGTAGCCTGCATGGACAATATATCAAAATAACTACTCATTTCTAAACAGAAAAGTAAAAATACATGTATATCAGGAACAGATGCATGATTGCATAACAAAATTTCAAAGGTTTCAGTGTTAGTATGTCAGTTCAGTTCTCTTCAATCATGAACACTAACATTAAAAAAGCAGAACATCATAAATTTCCCCCAAATAGCAGCTTTTATTACACAAAAAGTCTTCCTTTTGTAATCTGCCACTCAACTGAAATTCAAACTTATGATACTGAAAAATACAATTTGTTTATTTATAGCAGGCACATAAGGCTAATCAGAACTCCAAATTTCATTCCCCATACATGCATGAGCAAATAAGACCCATTTTTTACAACGAAGAGTTAAAAGACAATATCAAGCAGGACAGACAACACCACCCTAAAACAAAAATTTGATGAGGATCAATACTAATAATTCATCTTCTTTGGTAAAGTTCTTACAGGAGTCTCAATGATTTAATACTTCCAATCTCCTTCGGTATTGTGCCAGTCAGATTGTTCCACATGAAATCCCTTCAAGCATTAAAAACAATGAAGATATTAGCATGGCTTATGATGATATTACCATTAACTCTTCTGAATGATATAAACAAATTATCTAATAAAACAACTCACAGTATCTCAAGATGGGATAGCTGACCAAGCTGAGGTGCAAGAGTTCCAGAGAGATTCATAGTCATTAAGTAGCTTCAGTAAATTTGGGATCACAGAAAAGACATAAAAATTAGCAACCCCATTGATGATTAATAACTCTTGAAAGTTACATAAACTTCAAAACATCAAAACAATAACAACAAAATCAAGAACAAAATAGAAATTAGGAGGAAAAAGAAAAATCATACAGTTCACGGACATGGAAATAACCATCAGCCCTAATCCTATCAAAACACCAAACACCAGTCCAATTTGTGGCACAGGGGTCACCCTTATTCCAGTTCCTCAGGTTGTCCATGGGATCAATCAAGCTTTTCTTGATGTTTATCAGCGCATCAACTACAAATATAGCAAAACAAAAGTAAGATATTAAGGTTAAAAGAAGAAGCAGATAAAGGAAAATGGAAAGGCATAAACTTACACTCTTTCCCTATAAGTTTAACAATACCAAGATAACAAAAAAATGGAAAAGGAAGTGGATGGCATGTATATCCCTCCTACTTCCCAATTCAGATGGAAATTTTAATCTGAACTGGTAGTAAATGTTTTTAACATCAACTGGTTGTTGAATTGGTGATGGTACCAGTTTAATCAAACCGTAGTTAAACTATAGATAAACTGATTGTAATAAAAAATTAACCCGGACCAGTTATCTAACTGGTTTATGGTTCAACTGATCAGATTAGATGGCTATGGTTTTGATCAGACAATTTGAAGGCATAAAACAAATTCACCTTCTGAAGGATCTGTTCGTTGTGAGGCTGCTACGAGGATGACAAAACAAAGCGAAACAGCCAAGGCATATCCATGAATTCTCAGAGCCGGCATCACAGTATATCCTGAAAACCAACCAAGTGGAAGAAGGGATGATGATTGATGAACAAAACAAGCAATTAATGAAACACCATTCATTCATATCATACATTCACAAACACGAAATGAATACTATATTGTTCCAAAACAGGGCAAAGTGCTAAACTGTTAATTACAAAAATGCACAAAAACCCTGTGTCATGTCATTTTCTAATGTAACATCAATGAAATGCAAAAATAGAAAAACCAGACAAAAATAAGGCTGCTATAATTACTCAAGTTGATTTTTTGGTCTGAAACTATGAACAAGTTCAAAGGTGAAAAGCAACCTTGTGAAACTCAACTTCCCCACATAACTAAAACACAAAGCAATAACATTGAAGCTTATGTTTGTAAAAAGAATCATGCATCGCAATTTTGTCAATTGCTAATTAAGCAAATTCCTTATCCAAAAATTTAACAAAACAAAGTGCATACATTTGAGAGAGAGAATGTTACTTGAGAAGGTGGGGATGAATCAAAACGTCAAAACTTAGTGGGGGTGAATGAAAGCTTTAGAAATGGAAATCTAAAGTCAAAAAAGAGAAAACCCGTGGGCAACTTATTAGCTAGACCATTCTGTCCAACATTAGATTATGATAATGATTTCTAAATGATTCATTGAAGACTCAAATTATTTTTTTATAGTCTAATGCTTTGTTTGTATATTAAATGAAACTAAGAAATACCAACCATTTTTTTTACTTTTAAACAACGTTTCGGGTTCAAGTTGAGTTTTGTGAATAAAAATAAAATCTACTAAAAGAGTTAACTTTAGTATGTTTTGGATGTTATTTGATTGAATAAGATTACCTATCGTGAAAGATGATGGAAGATAGCTGTTGTTAGAAAAACATAAACTAAGAAAAGTATCCTAGTTTCTGAGATGACACCGTTGTCGTGGTTGGTGCATCCCCTTTCTCAATAGTCAAACACACCAAATCGGAACACGCCAATATGATATCATGCTAATATATGGGGGAAAGTGCTTCCTTTCTTTTTAGATCGATTAACATGGTAAATTATATGTATAGTCTTACATTTTTATATCAAAGACTCAATCTTAAAACCTACAATATGAAGATTTGTTAGAATAGTGAACGATGCCTTGGTAGTACCACCTCCCTCATGTCATGATGTATAATCTTATTTAGAATATGAAAATTAAAATTTGCAGTTTCATTTTTTACTTTTTACTAGGAAAGCACGGAAATATTTGTTTATATTTATTTAATCTTAAGTATTTACTAATGAGTTACTAGAATAAGTATTTACTAATGAGTTACTAGAATAAGTATTTAACAATACAGAGTACGTTTGGCGAACATGTCAAACGGAGCTTTTCTCCGTTAAGTAGAAGCAGAATTTTGATCCTACGGGTCAAAGGAGTTTTGATTGTCTCCAACGGCGTGAAGAATTATTATCAACCTTTAAATTTTTTACTTCAACTCAACTCCGTTTCCCCAATTACAAACCAAACACCCTCACAATCTGAAATCATAGAAAAAAGTTCAGGTTTTATCATCATTTAATTTATGACTAAAACCCGAATAGAAATAATTTTATGAAGGATATTTATAGTTTATTAGTTTACGTGTGATATTATAAATAAACTAAAAATCCATTACCCAATTTTAATAAATTGAATATTAGTAATACAGTAATAATTATACAAGTAGTAAAGTAAGAATTTTTGGAAAATAAATAGAGAAACGTAGAAGTAGTAATAATTCTTTTAAATCTGAACAAATGAAGCGACAGTAGCATGAGTTAAATGGGAAGTTCTGCTGCGTCGGTGCATGCGGCGGAACACAAATTTATTTAATTAAAATATTAAGAGTAAATTATAACAACTTGAAACCGCGTGTAATATGTTACTAGTATTATCCACTTTTTATGGAAAGGCACTTGAATATTAAAACATGCTACTATTAGTTTTCATGAAACATGTTGGAAGTTATCCATAAAAACATGTGTTAACTATTGTTTTAACTCCTCTAATTAATGGTAGTTTGTTAGAGTTAGTTATAGCTTAACTGAAATTAGTTAGATATTTTTTTTACTCTTTTAAACTTTTATATAAATATTTATTTTCTTTATTTTTGAAGGAAATGAATGAATCAATTTCAATATCTGTCTTGTTTTCTTTGAGTTTCATATCCTCCGAGCATGGTTTATCTACTCTTATTTAAACTTTTATATAAATATTTGTTCTCTTCATTTTTGAATGAAATGAATGAATCAATTTTAACATTTGTCTTGTTTTCTTTGAGTTTCATATCCTTCAAGTATGGCTTATCCACTCTTATTCTTCTTCAGCTCAGAATCATAGATCTTTGTGAGATTCATTCATGGAGGATGTGGTGTTTAAGATGGCAACAGAGCCCCTTACGCATGTTGAACTCAAGTTGTTCATCCTTCCGTCTAGATTATTAATTATCCTGAGATTGTTCAATCGTCATTAGAGCTTGATTACTCGAAGTCGTTAATTTGTTGTTCTTTAATTTCAACTTCATCTTTCATGTGCTCGATTGTTTGCCAAAATTGTTTCGATTGTTTGTCAAATTGTTTTGTTGTTTCTTCTTCATCCTATGGCGAATTTGTTAAATGATCCTTTGAGTTCTTATTACCTTCATGCAAATGAAAACCCTGGAGCTTCGATTTCTCCATTGTCGTTAAGTGGAGAAAACTACCATTTTGTTCTGTTACTATGGTGTTGTGATTGAAAATTAAAATGTGATTTATTGATGGTACTTTTCCCAAACCTCCAACAATATATGCAGTGTACAATGCTTGGGAGAGGTGCAACACAATGGTGTTGTCTTGGATTCTTCACTCTTTAGAACCTTCTGTTGCTCAAAGTATTCTATGGTTGGACACTGCTGCAAAAGTTTGGAAAAACCTTCAGGATAGATATTATCAAGGAGACGCTTTTAGGATTTGAGTTGCAAGAAGAAATATATGTCTTGAAACAAGGAGATTCACCTATTACAGATTACTTTACTCAATTGAAAGGCCTATGGCAAGAATTGGAAAATTTTCAACCCATTCCTAATTGTACTTGTGATGTGAAATGTCACTGTCAACTAATTCCTACGATTAGGAGGTAAAGAGAAGGAGATTATGTCATTCAATTTTTAAAAGGCTTAAATGAGCAGTATGCCACTGTGAGATCACAAGTAATGCTTATAGATCGCTTGCCACCCTGAACAAAGTGTTTTCTTTGCTCATCTAGCAAGAAAGACAATTTAGAATTCATGTTTTTGAACCTCAGGCTTTGGCCTTCTTCGAGAGAGGTAATGGTAGAGGAACCTTTAGAGGTGGTGGACCTCAAATGCATAACTCAAATGGCAGAGACAGAGGTGGTAGTAGCCATAATGGTAAGGTATTCTCTTATTATGGAAAAACTAGACATACTGTTGACTCTTGTTACAAAAAGTATAGGTATCCTCTACAGTATTTCAAGTAAAATCATTTCAACAATAATTGTACTTTGGATAATGCACATGATGATTTAGAAGACAAGCTTAGTGTTTCTTCTCAGAAGGAACTGAATGAGAGCCCAAGTTTGAGTTTCACTCTAGACCAACATAAAGCTATCTTGGCTTTGTTACAACAAGCAAGCATTACTAGTGTCAATCAATTGGCTTCTTCTATTTTAAATTCTGGTTCTCATCCATTAGGTATGCTTTTGTATACTTGTTGATTATTCAAGTCTTGGTTCCTGGACCATTGATACAAAAGCCACAGACCATGTTTGTGGCTCCTATTTCACACACATAAACAAATTAAACTTGTTATTATTCGATTACCTGATGGAAATAAATTTCTTGCTTCAATTTCTGGTATAATATTTTTCAATAATAATCTTTGCTTGACAGATGTTCTATATATTCCCTCTTTAGTGTTAATTTGCTTTTAGTTTCCATGTTAACAGACACATTACCTTGCAAATTCATTTTCTTTAGTTTGGTTGTCAAATCATAGAACATCCTTCATTGAAGATGATTGGAGCAGCTAGCTTGTGCTTAAACCTCTATGTAATGAGTTCTTTAAGACAACAAGTTTCTTCTAAGATTTGCATCAACCAATTTTTTTCATATGACAGTGATACTTGGCATCTCAGATTCGGGCATCCTTCCCATGAGAAAATGCAACAGTTATAAAAGCTTTACGCTTTCATTACTTGTAAACCGAATAAAGTTTCATGTGAAATTTGTTATCTAGGAAAACAGAGAACTTCCATTTTGTAATAACAATATTGTCACTTCTAATGTTTTTGATGTTATACATCTTGATATGTGGGGACCCTTGTCCATTCCATCCATGTTTGGTCATAAATACTTTCTCACTGTTGTTGATAATACTAGTAGATACACTTAGGTCTATATGATGAAACAAAAAAATTAAACCAGATTGTTAGTTCAGTCTTTTGCTGCTTTAGTTGGTCTGACAATGGCAAAGAGTTTCTCATGAAGGATTGGTATGCAACTCAAGGAATTGTACACCAAACCTCTTGTGTTGAAATTGCATAATAGAATGGCATTATAGAAAGAAAACATCAGTACATCTTGGGCACTGCTAGGCTCCTTAAGTTTCAAGCAAACCTTCCTAAAACTTTTTGGAACTTTGCAGTATCCTATACTGTCCAGATTATTAATAAATTTCCCACCAAGTTCCTACATAAAGGTCTTTGGTTATTTATGTTTTGCTTCAACACTTGTGTCTCATCACATAAAACTTGATTCTAGACCATGAATATGTATATTTTTAGGCCTCAAACCTAGAACCAAAGGCTACATTTTATATGACCTCAATAATAAGAAAAGTGTCCTCTATAAAAATGTTCAATTTCATGAATCTGTTTTCCATTTTATTTCACCAATTCCTAGTAACATTTCCCAACCTGTTACGAAACCTCTTTCTTCATGCTCTCCTTCCCAATTCCTTTTTGTCAATAATATAATTAATTATGACCAGAATCCTCTACCTCTTACTCCTCCACCACCCAAACCAGAACTCATTCCCTCTCCTCATCCTCATGCCTTTTCTCCTATACCTACTTCATCTCATGGTAGCCATCCTTCTCCCACCATTTCTGTTAATGCTCTAAAACTTACTCTAATACCCATTATCACTAACACTAATAGAAGATCCTAAAGGGAGAGTCATCCTCCCTCATACTTGAAGGATTATCATTGCACATTGGCTCCCACAGGCTCTCCTCCCCATCTTCCGTATGTCAGGTACCCTATCTCTTCTTCTATTTCTTATGATTCTTTGTCCTCTTCCCATAAACATTTTCCCCTTGCTATTTGTTCCACCTGTGGACTAAGTTCATACAGAGAGGCGATCGAGGATCCCTGTTGGATCCAAGATATTTTAGCATGATTGTAGGCTTTGGAGAAAAATCAGACTTGGACTTTAACTATTCTTTCACCTGGGAAGAAGCTAATTAATTGCAAGTGGGTTTTTAAGCTCAAACTTCATTCTGATGGTTCCATTGAGAGGCACAAGAATAGGCTTGTGGCCAAGGGTTTTACCCAAACAGAAGACATTGACTACCTTGAGACATTTAGTCCTGTTGTCAAAATGACCACTATCAACTGATCTTAGTTCTTGTATCCTTTATGAACTGGCACCTGTAACAGCTTGATATTAACACTGCCTTCTTACATGGTAATCTAGATGAGGAAGTTTATATGGCAACTCCTCTAGGCCTTTATCTTCCAGATTCCTCTCTAGTTTATCACCTCACTAAGTCCATTTATGGCTTCAAATAGGCTAGCATGTAATGGCATGCCAAACTGACTGAAACTCTCCTCAATTCTGGTTACAAACAATCTAAGGTAGATTACTCTTTGTTTACTGAACATTCTCTTACTGGTCTCACTGTTATCTTGACATATGTTGATGATTTAGTCTTGGCTAGATAAGACTTGGCAGAAATCACTTCCCTCAAACTCTCACTGAACCAGCTATTTGGCATTAAGGATCTCAGACCCCTTAAGTTTTTTCTTGGCTTTGAGATAGCTAGATCCTCAAAAGCATTGCTCCTTATCAACGAAAATATATCTTAGATTTACTTGAATTAATTGGCCTTCTGGTGTAACACCCGGATTTTTCAAATAAATTTTTCGCAAATAAATGAAAGTTTTAACAGAATTTTAAGATTAAAATAACAAAGCAGTCGGTATTACATCATCCGGCTCATTTAATGTTTACAAATGTTTCACAGTCGGTACACACACAGGAGCCGGCCAAGGCAACTACAACAACTATGGGCATTATGTACAATACACAAATACATAATGCTCCCAGTCGGCTGAGTGATCTCACACGTTATTGCTGGGTCCTATGTCCACTGTAAAAATAACAACCATAGAGGGTGAGCATAAACATATCAAATGATAGTTATTGAATCGGATTAAAAGTCCAATTCATAAAAACATAAACATATCATATAATCCATAATATTAACCGATCAAATCATCATATTACTCTCAATATCATATTAGTGCAAATATATGCTCAATCAAATGGATTCATCATTAAGTCTTTTAATTTGTGTTGCAACACTAGCTCCCCGAGCCATAACTCAGCTCTCAGCTGATCCGTCCGTTTTACTGATACCAAACCGTTTACCCTCTTATGTGACACAATCACTCCCAGCGACAACGGTAGTGTCATAGGCTAAACCCCGAGCCCCGCTCAAGAGGTTTGCCTTAAGTCCCACCCAAGGTCTTTTGTGGAATCCTCGAAACCACATCATATATTTTATATTTGTTCATCATCATCAATCACATAACAACATCAATATCATATAAACGGAAATATCACAGATATATCACACATATTCATATTCAAGATTTAATATTATCACAAATCCGTTCATAAACCATGCATTTAAGATGTAACGCTCCCCTACCTGGAAGTAAGGAGTTCCTCAAGCTATTTCAACCACAGTACACGATTTCCGACTGAAACTTCAGTTCTGGAAGTAAGGCATACACAAATTCCGACTGGAACTTCAGTTCCGCACAGTCCACAGCTTTCTTTCTCCAAGTTCTTACCAAGTTTCGCATTCAAGAAAAGAATGAAGATTTGTCTTCTCTTTTTATCGATAAGGAAAGATTAAGGTGATGTTGACACTCATATGATTCCAAGCTAGTCTAATAATAGGATTCGTTCATGAAAATGACATAAACGAATTGAATAAGTGAATGGGTTGAGCACTGATACGCACTTATAATATAAGGATAAAACGAAATAATAAAATAAAAAAGGATAGGATTATGGAAAGGGTCCACCACTTAGCAAAATCAGGAAAAGAATCGAAGTGATTATTAATTCCGACTCGGTTTCAATATCTTTCGACTCGGATTCAGTATTCTGGCACATCTTTCCGAGAGGATTCAACATAGCCTCTGTCCGTTCGAAATTCCTTCATTCGGAAGAAATTCACTCGGAATGGTTTCATCCCATGAAACACTCAGCTTTCCTTCCTCGAATATGTCCCACACGAAAATATATCACTCGAAAATACCTTTAGAAATAACTTATTCGGTTGTATTTATTTCTGTCTGAGTCAAGGCCTTCACTTACGTCACTCGGAAGTCTTTCATTCGAAATTATTACTTGGATTCGAGGTTCAGTCCTCTCTCGGAATCTTTCCACTTGAAAGGATCACTCGAGGTCAAAGTCAATCTCTATGACGAACCCGAGTACAAGCTCTCAACAACTCTTTAAAATACCCGTGCACGAATTAAATGAAGGGTTCACCACTCGGAAACCAGAAATGTCTTGACATTGTCCCACTTAGAAATGTCTCACTCGGTGTCATCCCACTCGGAAGTGTCGTACTTGGAGACACCTCACTCGGACAGTCACACAACTCGGAGATGCTCCACTCGGAAACAGCTTAAATGCCTTACACTCGGAAGTATCTTAATTTTTATACACTCGAAAATATCTTAACTTCTTACTCTCGAAAGTATTTTAACTTCCTACACTCGGAAGTAGCTCTCTTGGTCATGTTTCACTCGGAAACATAAAATTTAAGAGCGTCTTTGCCCGAAAGGTGCTCATTCGAAGTCTGAGCCCCCTTTTCACTTGGAATTACTTCTATTTTCACTCGGTATCGTACCATTTTACTCAGAATAGCTTATTTCCAACAATATTCACTCAGAATTTCACTCGGGAATTCCTCACTGATCCTTAATAAATTATTTTCAAAAATTCAGGATGTTATATTTCTCCCCTCCTACAAAAATTTCGTCCTCGAAGTTTAAACATAGACATACCTTAACGAAATAACTCGGGATATTGTTGCCTCATGGAATCTTCTCGTTCCCAAGTATGTATAATAGACTGATCATGCTGCCATGCAATCTTGACCAATTGAACATCCTTGCTCCTCAAGCGGTTTACCGATCGGTCCACTATACCAGTGGGCTCGGCTATAGTGGTCAGGTTTTCTCGGATTTCAACATCATCATTCGGCATTTCATGAGTAGGATCCGGTAAGTACTTTCTCAGTTGAGAAACGTGAAATACACTATGCAGATTTACCAAATGAGAAGACAACGCAATCTGATAGGCTACAGGTCCGACTCTCTTCAATATTTCATACGGACCAATATACCTCAGGCTCAATTTCTTTCTTTTCAATGCCCTCCCAATACCTTTGCTCGGAGAAACTTTCAGAAAGACTTTGTCACCTACCTGAAATTCAATCGGCTTCATCCGCTTATCATAATAACTCTTTTGATGATCTTGGGATGCTTTCATTTTATCTTTGATCATTTGAATTTGCTCGAAGGTTTGCTGCACAATCTTAGGTCCTAACATTAAGCTCTCACCCGATTTCGACCAACAAAGAGGTGTTCGACATTTCCTGCCATATAAAGCCTCATATGGAGCCATACCGATGCTACTGTGATAGCTATTATTATAAGTGAATTCGATCAGAGGAAGGTATTGCTCCCAGCTACCTCCATGCTCTAGCACACAGGACCTCAACAAGTCCTCTAAACTTTGGATAGTTCGCTCGGATTGCCCATCAGTTTGAGGATGATAGGCCGAACTCAATCGGAGCTTCGAGCCTAATTCCTGATGTAAACTCCCCCAAAATCGGGAAGTAAATCTCGGATCTCTATCCGACACAATAGAAGATGGAACACCATGCAGTCGGACTATCTCACTAATATACAACTGTGCTAGTCTTGGCAAAGAGTAACTCATATTGATCGGCAAAAAGTATGCAGACTTTGTCAATCGGTCCATAATAACCCAGATAGCATCGTGTCCACTCCGAGTCCTGGGTAATCCCATTACGAAATCCATAGCAATAGCATCCCACTTCCACACGGGAATCTCTAAAGGTTGTAAACTACCGGACGGTTTTTGATGTTTAACCTTTGCTTTCTGACAAATTATACAGTGAGCCACGAAGTCTACCACATCCCTCTTCATTCCGGGCCACCAAAAATGTAATTTCAAATCATGATACATCTTAGTAGTACCCGGATGAATACTCAGCATGCTTCTATGTGCCTCATTGAGCACCAATTGTCGTAAATCACTCGAATCAGGTACATAAATTCTACCTTTCACTCGGAAAATGCCATCAGAACCCTCGGTTAAGGATAGATCCTTGCCTTTAGCCTAAGTTTCTTTCATCTCGGCTAAATAGGAATCTGACATCTACTATACATAGACAAGCTTCAAAAGTTCATTTGCTATTTTCAATATACCGAGAGTTACTTTTTCGGGTGAAGAAATATCCACTTGTAAGCTCATGTCTCGGAATTGTTCAAGCAACTCCATCTCTTTAACCATCATCGTTGCCATGTGAATGGACTTCTGACTCAAGGCATCAGCTACAACATTTGCCTTTCCTGGGTGGTATTTCAAGTCGAAATCATAATCTTTCAAGAATTCAATCCACCTCCTCTGCCTCATATTCAACTCCTTCTGATCAAACAAATATTTCAGACTTTTATGGTCACTATACACTTCAAATTTAGAGCCATAAAGATAATGCCTCCAAATTTTCAGTGCAAAGACGGCAGCTGCCAGCTCCAGATTATGAGTCGGATAATTTTGTTCATGTGGTCGCAATTAACGTGAGGCATAGGCTATCACTCGGCCATTCTGCATCAACACACATCCAAGACCGAGTCCGGATGCATCACAATAAACTACAAAGCCTTCCTGCAGATTTGGCAAAGCCAATACAAGAGTAGAAGTCAGTCGGAACTTTAATTCTTGAAAACTCTTTTCACACTCGGAAGACCACACAAAGGAATATTCTTCCGAGTTAGCTTGGTCAGTGGCGAAACGATTTTGGGGAATCCCTCAATAAATCTCCGATAATAACCGGCTAAGCCCATAAAACTCCTGACCTCGGTGACCGACTTAGGTCTCTCCCAATTCATCACAACTTCAATCTTTGAAGGATCTACCAAGACACCTTCACTGGAGATAACATGACCCAGGAATTGAATCCTGTCCATCCAGAATTCACACTTAGACAACTTGGCAAACAATTGTTTCTCCTTCAATACTTGAAGTACAGATCGAAGATGCTCTTCATGCTCTTCATGACACTTCGAATAAATCAATATGTCATCAATAAATACCACCATAAATCGATCCAAATAGGGATGAAAGATGTTGTTCATATAATTCATGAACACAGCCAGAGCATTACTCACTCCGAACGGCATCACCACATATTCATAATGACCATACTGGGTCCTAAATGTCGTCTTAGGAACGTCCGCAGCTTTCACTCGAATTTGATGGTATCCCGATCGTAAATCAATCTTAGAAAAGATTGATGCACCACGCAACTGGTCAATTAAATCGTCAATCCTGGGCAATGGATATTTATTCTTGATGGTCAGCTTATTCAATTGTCGGTAATCAACACATAATCACATGCTGCCATCCTTTTTCTTAACGAGTAACACCGGAGCACCCCACGGTGATACACTCGGTCGGATAAATTGTTTATCTAGCAACTCGTCAACTTGTTTCTTTAGTTCTGCTAACTCAACAGGGGACATTCTATAGGGAGCACTGGAGACTGGCTCGGCTCCAGGAATCAGATCAATAGAGAATTCAACTTCTCTATTAGGAGGAATACCAGGTATATCCTCCGGGAATAACTCGGGAAAATCACATACAACAGGAATATCCTGGATTCTAGACTCACTCTTTCCATCGGTTATACAGAATAACATAAATAGTTGAGATATACCTTAGATTTCATGATCATCGGCTTTCTGATTAGGGAAGATCACCCTCCGATTCCGATAGTCAACTAGGACTCTATTGGCCGACAGCCAATCCATACCGAGGATAATGTCAAGACCTCTCAAAGGTAGACATATCAAGTCAGCCCTAAAACTCCTATCACCCAAAGTGAAGGAAACATTTTCACACATCATAGAAGTCCATAGTTTAACTCCAGTCGGGTTAGATACACTCAATGGCCGACTCATAGCAATAACAGGTAATCTCATACGCATCACACAATCATTGGAAATAAATGAGTGAGTTGCACCTGAATCAAACACCACATTAAGAGTAGTATTTCTGAGTAAACACTTACTTTGAACAAGCTCCTCAGCAGTGATGGCATACACTCAGCCTGCAGCTGGTGAACTAGAAGCCCCAACTTGATCATTTCTCAGCATCATAGAATTATTGCCACGTCCACTATTTCCTCTGCCTCCCCTATTTCCGACTCCATGGCCTCGTCCTCGAAAGCCTCCTCGGTTTACACTAACATTTGACTCGGTAAGTTGCAAAAGAGGACAGTTAGGACGAATATGTCCCTTCTCATTGCAATGAAAGCAAATAACTCCTTCTTCTTTATCACAATCCCGAACAAAATGGTCACCGCCACATTTAAAACATTTAACGTCTCTCGGACGATTCATCGATTGGCCACCAGAATTCACTCAGCCTCAGAAGTTAAAGGATGATCTGCCTCTAACAGACTTCCCATGCTTCTTAAAACTGATCGGTGGTAGCTTCGAAAGATTACCCGATTTACTGCTCGGTCCAGTAGAAGCTCTACCATCTTCCTTATAGATTCGGCATTTATTAACCAGAATCGGAAAACTTCTAATTTCCTAGTGTCGGAAAGCCTTCTTGATTTTTGGGTTCAGACCGCTTTCAAACTTAATACATTTTGAGCCTTCAGTACCCAGTATTTGAAAAGGAGGATAGAACAAACAGAGTTCCTCGAATTTTGCCGCGTACTCTTCCACACTCATATCACCTTGTCTGAGCTCTATAAATTCCAATTCTTTTCGGCTTCTAACAGTATTCGGGAAATATTTTTCAAGGAAACATCCCTTGAAATTCTCCCAGGTCAGCTCGGTTCCCATAATTGTCAGTCGGTCTTTAGCTATTTTCCACCAGTTTTCAGCTTCTTTCCGAAGCATGAACGCAGCATATTCGACCTTCTGTGCCTCAGTGCACTGCAGACTGCCAAAGATCCGTTCAAGGTTCTGGATCCAGGCATAAGCTTGGTCAGGCTGAAATCCTCCATGGAATTCAGTCGGTTTCCACTTTAGAAAACAATCAATAGTTTGATTGTCAGTCGGTTGATGCTGGTTCTGCCTTTCTAAGATATCAGCAACACGCTGGAAGGCAGTAGCCATTGCATCCATACATTGAGAGTCCATTTTTCTTATCCTGAAAATAATCACTACACTTTAGTACCTCTCATGGATACAAAGGTAATTTATTTATAGTTGATTTTCTCAACTATAATACTCATCAATCATGATTTCACTCAATTCATAGTATTAGTAGATTAACCTTGGCCTTGGACCTTTTCAAGTCTGCTTTGATACCAAAATGTAACACCCGGATTTTTCAAATAAATTTTTCGTAAATAAATGAAAGTTTTAACAGAATTTTCAGATTAAAATAACAAAGCAGTCGGTATTACATCATCTGGCTCATTTAATGTTTACAAATGTTTCACAGTCGGTACACACACAGGAGCCGGCCAAGGCTACTACAACAACTATGTGCATTATGTACAATACACAAATACATAATGCTCCCAGTCGGCTGAGTGATCTCACACGTTATTGCTGGGTCCTATGTCCACTGTAAAAATAACAACAGTAGAGGGTGAGCATAAACATATCAAATGATAGTTATTGAATCGGATTAAGAGTCCAATTCATAAAAACATAAACATATCATATAATCTCATAATATTAACCGATTAAATCATCATATTACTCTCAATATCATATTAGTGCAAATATATGCTCAATCAAATGGATTCATCATTAAGTCTTTTAGTTTGTGTTGCAACACTGGCTCCCCGAGCCATAACTCAGCTCTCAGCTGATCCGGCCATTTTACTAATACCAAACCGTTTACCCTCTCATGTGACATAATCACTCCCAGTGACAACGGTAGTGTCATGGGCTAAACCCCGAGCCCCGCTCAAGAGGTTTGCCTTGAGTCTCACCCAAGGTCTTTTGTGGAATCCTCGAAACCACATCATATATTTCATATTTGTTCATCATCATCAATCACATAACAACATTAATATCATATAAACGGAAATATCACAGATATATCACACATATTCATATTCAAGATTTAATATTATCCCAAATCCGTTCATAAACCATGCATTTAAGATGTAACACTCCCCCTACCTGGAAGTAAGGAGTTCCTCAAGCTATTTCAACCACAGTACACGATTTCCGACTGAAACTTCAGTTCTGGAAGTAAGGCGTACACAAATTCTGATTGGAACTTCAGTTCTGCACACAGCTTTCTTTCTCCAAGTTCTTACCAAGTTTCGCATTCAAGAAAAGAATGAAGATTTGTCTTCTCTTTTTATCGATAAGGAAAGATTAAGGTTGTGACGTCCTTAGTAATTTTCTGAATAAATTTTTCACGTTTTAAAAATCATTTTTTTTTGAAATTTGTAATAAGTCATGTAAAAGTTGATAAACGCGGATTATTATTATACATACTAGTCATGAATAATTAAAGTCATGAAATATTTATATAGCGGAAACGATTTAGAAAAATACAGTACATGAAACATTATATTATTACAACCCATCAAATTAAAATAAAGTCAAATTCCAAGCAATAATTCACGTAAACTCCATTCATGGCATCACTCTTCATTCTGTGTAGCATTTACTGTAAAAATTAATGTAAGAGTGAGACAGAATATAGAATAAATATAAAATAAATAAAATTGCACAAAACACAACCAACAAGGCATAATGATATGATGAATATGCCAAACAAGTTCATTTATAAATCTTTAATTAGTCACATGATGTCATACTGGATCCATTTGGTTTGGTGGGAATACTGCAGTAAAAAGTCTCATAAAGACTCCAGTAGGAATTAGCATAACCATGAATCCCTACACCTTCATGGCTCCTGCGAAAATAAGTGCACAAGTAGGAATTAGCATAACCATGAATCCCTACACCTTCATGGCTCCTACAGAAATAGGGCTTAAACTCATCATAGAGTAACCCCTCACCAGGGTAGGCAATCATGAAACCCCTAAATTCCACGGTGCGTCCAAATGCTTATGATGCATGAATGCCTTTAATTTTCTTTATCATTTAACATACCATGATATCAACATTTCCGAACCCACTTGGAAAACCACAAGTCCTCAAAGGACACATCACATATAATAATTTTCAGAATCATGGATTTACTGTTTCAACCACATGTATCAATATCCGCAAGGCATTCATGTATATATATATATATATCAATTTAGTCATTCATAATTATTTATGACAAAAACATTCATACTGTAAGTCAAGTATAGAGCACTCAATAACATCCATAATAATCTATAGTTTCTCAATAATTCAATAAGAAATCATTATTTATATGAAAAATATCATTTTCATCCATAATAACCATTATAGGTAAGTTTCAGTATTTTCCAACAGCAACATGCGTTAGTAAAACAGCCATAACATGAGCAAATCAAATCCTTTTTAAGTGATTCCACTTTCTATAGTTTAATAATAGAATTATCTACAACTTTTATGAAGACCATAAATTCAAATTCTAAACAGAAACATCACTTATTCATAGAATACAAAACTGCCTCAAAGAGGATTTTTAAAACGTACACAGGTTAGTATTTTCAACGTTTCTGGAGATACAAAAACAATTTTGGCATGAAACCAGTTCTAAATTATTCTTAACACAAATATCTACAACTTTCATGAAGGCACCAACCACTAATTCTCACCACAAAATTCCCAGTTTTAAAAATAAGATTCGGATTTCATAGTTAATAGATTTTCAGTTTGAGCATACTTTAGTATTTTAGGTATAACGAGAGCTAAAGACATCCTTTTAACTTGAAACCACTTTCTATAGATCCATAACATAAATATCTACAACTTTTATGAAGACATCATAGTCTAAAAATGTATGTATAATTCCCAGAATATTAATATATGCACAAAACATAAGACAAGTATTTCAATTGGTCATGTTGTAGTATTTTGGCTATAACTCATGCTATACATATCATTTCATTGTTAACAGATTTTTAGTTTCAGCATACTTCAGTATTTTAGGCATAACTAGAGCTACAAACATCCTTTTAACTTGAAACCACTTTCTATAAATCCATAACATAAATATATACAACTTTCATGAAGACATCAAGGTCTAAAAACGTATGTATAATTCCCAGAATATTCATATATGCACAAAACACAAGATAAGTATTTCAATCGGACATGTTGTAGTATTTTGATCATAACGTATGCTATACATATCCAATTCAGTCGGTTCAGGTCTCAAAATTCCTATAACAAGAAGATCTACAACTTTGATGAAGACACTTGAACTGGTCTGAACCGGGGTCTAGGATCCGGTGTGGGACCAGCCACAAGAATACTGGTGTTTTAAGGTTTGTACACCAGTATCACGGGTGTCCGGTGTCGTGATCCGGTCTCTCAGTGGGAGAAAACCGGTCTTGTTGTCCTGGAGATCCTTCATACCAACGTTTCGCGTTGAAGTGGGGGCGAAAGGTGGTGCCACCTGTGAAGATTCTCCGACGCTCAAGTTAGAAGAGTATAAGAACTCAGTGAATGCTCAAGCGATATAATAGCAAAGAGTAAGTTAGGACAACGTAACCTTGCATGCGTATTGAAATGAGCTATTTATAGTTGAACGTAGGAAATGAATCATTGAGTACAAGTGGGTCCCTTGGTTCTGATAGCGTGTGAAGTGTGTCAATCAAAGTGGCTCAGTACTCAGAGTGTGTCAGGGGGTAGGTCAATTATCAGGGTACGATCCCGTGATAGGGATGGAAGATAATCACCTTTCCGTATATTTCGCTGACACATGTACTTGCTCTCTGAGGCCATAGACATGACATATTCTACCACATAGAGTATCTTCACTGATAAGTTATTAGGAACTTTTATCTCGTTGTGACTGAGGGTCTAACGGCTATATAGACGTTTGGTGAAAACGAACGATCATCCGTTGTAGAGAAAACGAGTGGAACAGCTGATGAGACAAGAGCGGATGAGGGGAGACCGGATATCCGATATGGCAATAATGAACCGTGACACCGGTTCTCCTTTTATGAGATCAGTCTGACGTCATAACATTGGGGGCCGGTATCCAGACCGGATCAACACCAATCACTAATTCTCACCACAAAGTTCCCAGTTTTAAAAAATAAAATACGTATCTCAAGTTAACAGATTTACAGCTTGGACATACTTCAGTATTTTAGGTATAACTCAAGATACAAAAATCATTTTAACTTGAAACCACTTTCTACAGATCCATAACACAAATATCTACAACTTTCATGAAGACATCAAAGGCTGATTATGCATGTATAAGTCCCAGAATTTTAACATATATACAAAACATAGGATAAATATTCCACTCAGACATGCTGTAGTATTTTGGCTATAACTTTTGCTATACATATTAAAATTAATTGATTAAGGTCTCAAAATTCAGATAACAAAATGATATACAACTTTTATGAAGAAGTCAGAATCAAAATCACACGTTTTCAATCTCAAAATCGAGTAACAAGATACAAAAATAAAACTGGAATCCTAGGATAGCATACAATTCTACCCATTTCATAGTTATTCACAACCCTGTCCCCTCTTACCTTAATGGAGGTTCCTAAAGTGGTTGAAAGTGTTGTATTATTATCCTAGCTTCATATCAAGAGTGAAATTGATGGAGAAAGTGAAAGAAAATAAGAGAGAGACTTCACTAACTTTAGCTTGTTCTAAGAATTCAGACTTGGGAACAAGATGTAGTGTTGATTTAAAGATGCAAATGACAAGTGGGGGACAAGATTTTCATAATGGGATTGTAGTGGGATATTAGGTGCATGAATTATGGTAATAATGGAGGTTTTAGGTGAGAAAAATAAGCTGGATTGTTGACCATTTCCACAGCCTACATAATGTAGTTTGTTTGATTGAAGTAAATATCAATTCTGACACTGTTTTGGTATTTTAGGCATATCTCTCTCATATCTTAATGGATTTTAACAAATTTGGTCTTGTTGGAAAGCTAAGACAACGAGGAACAACTTTGTAGTTTACCACTTTTTCAAATTCGGACTCTAACAAGGTATTAAAATATGTACAAGATGATACGATTGAAGTAAAATATCAATTCTGACACTGTTTCGGTATTTTGGGCATATCTCTCTCATATCTTAATGGAATTTAACAAATTTGGTCTTGTTGGAAAGATAAGAAAAATAGGAACAACTTTGTAGTTAACCACATTTCCAAATTTGGAATCTAACTAACAATTAGAATGTATACAAGATGACGCATTTTGAGTGGAGTATGTGGCAATTTGATGAGAGTAATTGGAAAAGCCAAGGAAATTAATAACTAAGGAAATAGGTAATAAATTATTTGATTAACTTTTACCAAAGGTATAAAGTTAAAATTATTTACCATGGTAAAAGGTTAAATTGAAGATGTTGTCCTAACCAAAAATTTATGTAGAAAGTTGAGATAAAATGGATAATATCATTGATGGTCTAAATCAAAATGATTATACATGAGAATAAAATTTTTAGGATGTTACAAAGGTGATGTTGACACTTATATGATTCCAAGCTAGTCTAATAATAGGATTCGTTCATGAAAAGACATAAACGAATTGAATAAGTGAATGGGTTGAGCACTGATACGCACTTATAATATAAGGATAAAACAAAATAATAAAAGAAAAGAGGATAGGATTATGGAAAGGGTCCACCACTTAGCAAAATCAGGAAAAGAATATGCGGACTGATAATTGAAGTGATTATTAATTCCGACTCGGTTTCAATATCTTTCGACTCGGTTTCAGTATTCTGGCACATCTTTCTGAGAGGATTCAACATAGCCTCTGTCCGTTCGAAATTCCTTCATTCGGAAGAAATTCACTCAGAATAGTTTCATCCCATGAAACACTCAGCTTTCCTTCCTCGGATATGTCCCACACGAAAATATATCACTCGGAAATACCTTTAGAAATAACTTATTCGGTTGTATTTATTTCTGTCTGAGTCAAGGCCTTCACTTACGTCACTTGGAAGTCTTTCATTCAAAATTATTACTCGGATTCGAGGTTCAGTCCTCTCTCGGAATCTTTCCACTTGAAAGGATCACTCGAGGTCAAAGTCAATCTCTATGACGAACCTGAGTACAAGCTCTCAACAACTCTTTAAAATACCCGTGCACGAATTAAATGAAGGGTTCACCACTCGGAAACCAGAAATGTCTTGACGTTGTCCCACTTGGAAACGTCTCACTCGGTGTTATCCCACTCAGAAGTGTCATACTCAGAGACCCCTCACTCGGACAGTCACACAACTCAGAGATGCTCCACTCGGAAACAGCTTAACTTCCTTACACTCGGAAGTATCTTAATTTTTATACACTCGGAAATATCTTAACTTCTTACTCTCGAAAGTATTTTAACTTCCTACACTCGGAAGTAGCTCTCTTGGTCATGTTTCACTCGGAAACATAAAATTTAAGAGCGTCTTTGCCCGAAAGGTGCTCATTCAAAGTCTGAGCCCCCTTTTCACTCGGAATTACTTCTATATTCACTCGGTATCGTACCATTTTACTTGGAATAGCTTATTTCCAACAATATTCACTCGGAATTTCACTCGGGAATTCCTCACTGATCCTTAATAAATTATTTTCAAAAATTCAGGATGTTACATCTGGCATCCAAACCAGTTTCCACTCCAATGGATCCCAGCCTCAAACTCAATCAATCATATGGAACACCATTGGTAGATATCACAAGTTATAGAAAACTCATTGGCAAATTGGTTTATTTGGCCTCATATATCCTTTGTAGTGAGCAAGTTGAGCCAATATTTGGCCGTTCCCACTTTTATTCATTATGTTGATACTCTTTGTGTTCTTAAGTATGTCAAACTTGGACCTATACAGGGCCTATTCTTTCCTACCTCATCTGCTCTTAAGCTTACTAGTTTAACTAATTCAGACCAAGCCTTTTGTCCTAACACTAGGCGCTCAGTTTCTGGCTTTTGTTTTTCTTGGGGCAATCTCTCATTTCTTTGAGAAGCAAGAAACAATCAGTTGTATCTCGTTCCTCCTCTGAGGTTGAGTATTGGGCACTTACTTAGGCCACATGTGAGTCCAAGTGGCTCTTTTCCTTACTCCACGATCTTGATATCCCCTATGTTTTTCCTATTACTATTTTCTATGATAACCAGGCAGCTCGCCATATTGCCACCAATCCTGTTTTTCACGAACACACCAAACATATCGAGGTTGACTGCCATACTGTCCGGGACCAGCCGCAATCACATTCCATTCATCTTTTTCCCATCAACTCAAAGGAACAAATTATCGATCTTCTTACTAAACCACCAGCCCCGGGGCCCTTCAACTTTCTCATATCCAAGCTTGGAATGCTTGATTTCCACATTCCAGCTTAGGGCGGTTGTTAACTATTGTTTTACCTTCTTTTATTAATTAGTTTGGTGGTTTGTTAGATTTAGTTAAAGCCTAACTAAAATTAGTAGGATATTTTTTCCTTATTCTTTCAAACTTATATATAAACATTTGTTTTCTCCATTCTTGAATGAAATGAATGAATCAATTTCAATATCTGTCTTTTTTTTCTGAGTTTCATATCCTTCGAGCATGGTTTCTTTGCTCTTCTTCTTCTTTAACTCAGAATCATAGATCGTTGTAAGATTCACTCATGGAGGATGCAAAGTTTAACATATTAGGAATATTTTTCTATGTCAAAATATTTTCTTTTTCTTTTTCTCTTTTATATATCCTATCTTCTAACATTATTAAAAAAAAGAAACTCATAACACTTTTCACCAAAAAATTATTCTTATCATATCAAAACAAATAAAATTATTAAAATTAAGGAAATGTTAACTACTTTAGGACATTCGTTAAAAAATTTAAAATTAAAAGTATTTATTTGAAATTATTATTAACACACTTTCGTTGAATTTTAAAGAGTCACAACATATTTGTATTAAAAAATATTTTTAATTCTTTAAGCAATATCTTGTAGCATTGTAGTACTTCATATATATAATCCATAAAATTAAGTTGATTAATTAGCGCAGACTAACCTGCCTACCAAAATTTATATGTATTATTCTTATGTCATCATCGCCACTAAAATTATGTCAAGTTATTATGAAATAAATAAGTAAATAAAATTATGTCAACCTATTTAATTATATGATATTTATTATTCATATTATTTGAAATAATCATAAATAAGTAAATAAAATAATATTTATTATTTATATTATTTGAAATAATCAAAACCCTATTTAATCATATAATATATTTTTTAAAATTTTAAAACATTCCTTGTATTTACGGAAAGGGAACAAACCTCCCTTAATCATTGAATAATAATAATAATAATGGTGTAAAATGTGAACAGCATATGTAATGTGAAAGGCAACGGAAATTTTGGCATAGGTTTCTTTCCAAAGTCAATTTCCAGTTATTAACACAAGGAGCCCTGTGCTGAACGTCAATGTTCTAATTGGACATGGTTGGCTTCTTGCCATGGTTATTAAAATTAAACCGATTTAGTTGGTTTGACCGATTAAACTATAAATCGGTTAGGCGATTAGTTTAGGTTAATTATTTAATATTATTGGTTCAATTACGGATCTCGATTTGATCACGGTTTGCCGTAAGTATATGTATGTAGATATAAAGATTTTAAAATGAAGATTCATAAACAAGATTAAAATAGATGTCGTGTATATATAGATATATGATGCCTTTTTATTTTTTCTCATTTTCCCTCTACCTTCACTAATCTATTTTATTTATGTAATTTTTTTGTTTCTTTTTCCATTAGATTGTTACTATATCTTTTACTATTTCTTTCTTTTTTATTATTTACTTTTTCGTTTATCTCTCTTTTAAACATCCGTTTGACATCCAAATTTGAACATTACAAAGAATAATTAAGTGTTTATTCTCATCAATGAAATGTGAAAATAGAAACCAGAAAAGCGAGCATCAGATATATCATACCCCAAGAAACTAAGAAAGATTCTTAATTAATGTAAAATACAATGAATTGCTAATTATATATACACATCTAATTAATATTGTTCGACAACCAACATGTACGTAGTTTGTTCAATCACAGTATAGCATATGTTAATTGTATAGCACAAAGAAAGAAAAAATAAAATAAGTATCACACATATAAATAGATATACAAAACTAACAAATTAAATAATTATACAAGTTTGATTAAATTAATTACCTTATTCATCTTATTTGACTTCCTTATTGGCATAAGGTCCATCATCATCATCATCATCATCATCATCTTTATCTTCTAAATTGTTTTGATATTCAACTTCATCCTCTTCATCAGCAATAAGGTTGAATAGGTGTTAGCTTCTTCCTTTTTGGTAACAGAATAACTTGACTAATCCCTTGATAATCATCCGTCCATCCCATCAATGGTTCTGGCTCTGTTAACGATCTTATCAGTGATGTTCTAGATGCCTAATAAGGAAGATCTTCATTAGTTGTATCAATTTCCATGTGGGCTTAAGACTTAGTTGTTATGGCCACATGTCAACCACATTTATTTGCATAAAAGGCAGATGTGGTACATAATATACTTGACATGCATTTTACGTTAAAATGAATGGATCATAGTAACCATAATGTCTAGTATGATTTATTTCGACTATGCCATATTATGGATTGGCAATTATCCATCTAGATGATGGGTCATATCATCCATGATATAATAAGGGGTTTCTTCTGAGGAACCTCTGATACCCCGACTCATACATCTTTATAACATTATCATAATAGTCATCCTTTCTCAAATTCGTTATGTCTTTGACACAAATACTACAGTTAGTAGTTTTTCCATTATTGCTCTAAATTTGGGCATGGAACTTGTATTCATTGACAAAGTAAATATGCTAGCTAACACACTGCCTACCCAGACCCATAAATAATTATCTAAGTTGTTCATTTGTCGCACTATTTGAGGAATCCCCAACCTACACACCATATATAAATTTAATGGTTAAACTTAATGCATAATTAATCCTTGATAATTAATAATTTTTTAAAGGGACTTTACATATTGTTTGAACAGGATTGTAAAGTTATCATGTATGATAGGTGATGTCAGATTGTCAATAATTTTGTTGCATAAAGATGCTACCATGGGGAGAACAATTATTGTTAACAATGAAATTGACCATGTTAATTGAATGTAAGTGTTGGTAGTATAAAAATATACTCTAAGCATGACTTAACCTCAATATAGTTAATAAAGACATGTATTGTTTGTAATTGAATTCCATATTCATCACAAATGCATTTCTTGGCATTCCTAACAATATACCAACTAGTTTCCATTATTTTCACAACATATAATCACATCTCATTAATTCCAATCGTTCACATCATCGCCTATTAATTTTATCAAGGTTATCATCTGATCTGTCCTGAACCGGGGTCTAGAGATCCGGACTCAGACCAGTCACAAATAGTATGTAAATACTGTATAGAAGACCGGATGTATGTGTATCCGGTGTAGGTATCTGTTGTCCTTAAGTGAAGAGAGCGGATTGGGCGTTCTGGAGATCCTTCACACCGACCTAACGCGTTGAAGTGGGCGAATGGTGGTGTCACCTGCAAAGATTCTCCGACGCTCAAGTCAGTGATTATATTCCAAGTAAGGAATGTATTCAGAGAGTAATCAGTCGTAAAAAATGAGCTGAAGATCCCCCACTTCAATCATGAAATGAGTTCATATACCTGATTGGCTCGATTAACGAGGACTCGTTGGTGGGGAACCACCAACTCCCATTAGCATTATTATATTGCGCACTTACCTGCATGATTGGGTCAAGTGGCTATTTTATATTGAGCGTAGAGAATATAGACTAGGATTAGGGAACAAGTTGACCATTCCCGTGAGCAGAATTTGGCTCGTAGTGTAGGGAATTATTGATCGATCCCTGTAGCAACAATCCTTGTCATTAGCACAGTGACGTGTGTATTGTCCGATGTCATGGTGTTATCCTGAACAACCGGTATAGGGAGAATGCCTGATACGGAATTACAGTTCGGATGTATACCGATGACACCGGTTACACGTAGATGTCTTGTCAAAGACGTTGAAATATGTACTGCAGATCGGATACCGGTATTGAGACCGGATCATATGTCCCCCAGCTTGTGTGAGGGACTGAATGGTTGTTCACATAAGCTGCTCAACCTGTGAGAGGTCTTAATATCGGTAAGCTTACGTGTGTAACAGTTCCTTAGCACCTGTTGTCATTCGTAAAGAACCGTTCTAAATTTAATAGATACGACCTTTCGGTGCAGTCACAACGGATTCAGACAAAGATTCGTTGTGTGAGAATTTCAAGAGTTTATTGGAATTGAAAGCTCTTGAAGTTCGTGTAACGGCTGTAAAGCGTGAATTGCGTTGCATGATTAGACATTAATGCTTTTAATCACGTGGGCAAGCAATTATTGCGTCTGAGATGAAAATCTCATTAACCGTCGTTTTGGGCTTAATGGGCCTGAAGTTTTTGAAACTTTTGGGCCTAGTCTATCGTTTTGGCGCCCAAGAATTTGGAACGGTTGTGTCGTTTCGCTTGTGAACGAATGCGTTTTATCGAGAACGACACAACTTCAAGAGGGGGTAACCGAACCTCTTCGTTTCCTATAAAAGGAACACTTAGTGGATTCTGGGTTCCACTCGCTTTTGTTTACTTAACAAAACTCTGCAGAAATATTGCAAGGAAGTTTGTTACCTGCACTGCGAGGGTTTCTTCGTTCCTCAAATTCATCACTGTCATCTGAGGTAACTATCTCTTCCTTGTCGCTCTAGTTTTACTTTGGTTTGCTACTCTTAGTTATAGAAAGTAGGCTTCATCTAGGGGGAATCAGTTTCCCGTAACCCTAATAGTCGTGGGGAAGAATCCTTGTAATTCTTCCTAAGACTGAATCACGTCGCTCAGAAAGGGGATCTTACTCACTGTGGGAAGTGACCTTTCCCTTCTCAGAGTCGCCCTCTGATTGTTATTGCTTTTAAAATGCAGTGAGTAATGATTGCAACTTCCTGACGACGTATTATTCCTTATCATAGATTAAGGAGTTCAGTCTAGACAATCAAAATGGCCACTGGAGAAGGAACCTCTGGAGATATTGCTATTTCAAAGACAGCCGAAGGTCTTTATAGCGTTGTTACTTCGAGGCTGAATTGGGAGGAGCTTCAGGCTAAATGGCCTTTCTGTTGGGTGTCCAACGAGTTTAAGGACTTGGCCTCTCGTCATGCGGATGAGGAGGGATCCCGGATTCAACCGAAGTTCACGCTGAGTACGGATGAAGAGACGAAAAAGTGGTATAGGGTTTACGCACCACTTCCGACAGAGCGGATATGCCATGTTGTCCCTAATGACCGCTCTGTATATATATACGACTTTATTTTTCATTATCTGGGAGTTCGTTTCCCTCTAACCGAACTCCAGATGGGTGTCTTGAAGTTTCTGAACTGTGCACCCTCCCAACTTCATCCCAACAGTTGGGGCCTCATCCGAGCTTTGGAGGTCTTGGGTGAACATTTTAATTTCACACCAACTGTAGCGATGCTGTTCTACTACACCCAAGTAGTTCGAAGGGCAAATAAGCAGGGTGGAGTTGGTCTGGTGACTCTTCGGACTCTCTGTTCCTTTGTGAACTTTGAGTCTTATACGGATTCTGCCAAGGTCAATGGGAAGTCCTTCAAGACTTATTTCACTCGCATATCCATCAAGAAGGGCAAACCAAGATTTTGGAAGGATGAAGAGGGCGTCGACAAATTTCCCTTGAGTTGGACACACAAACACTTTCTCTTGAGCTCCCACGCGTACTACACTGATCAATCCGATCTGTCTCGTGATACGTCGAGAGTGTTGTTCGCACTTGAATCACACACTACACGTCGTCACGTCTTTTCGTGTAGGCGTTTGCTAAGTAGCTCAAGCGGAGTCCGGGAGGAATATTTGCATACTTCTCGTTTTATTTCACCTTTTCTCCTTTACCAAATATATATAAAATATTTATAGTTGCTAACATCTTGTGTTTGTTCATGTAGGTGAAATAGAACAAGAAACTCCAGAGATGGACAAGTTAAAGAAATTCAAGGCGGCGGGTAAGTCCGTTGCTCGTGAGAACGAGGTTAAGCCCAGGCCCTCAACTAAGGATCATCCTGAATTAATAATATTGACCTCGGATGCTGAAGGGGATGTTCCGTTGGTTGAGGGCGGTTCCTCTGCCGCCGATGTAGCCATGGGTCATCCTCAAGTTTCTGAGAGGAGAAGAAAAATTAAGAATGACTCAGTGGGAGGCCCGTCCAAAAAGCGCAGAACTCCGGAGGATAAGCCTATTGAAACCTCGGAAGCAGCAGCTGCTCCCTGTGGAGGTAAAGGGATTGCTGCCGGGGTTTCTGGGGCGAAGCCGACCTCTTACCCAACCAATTCGTTTCTCACCCCCTTCCTCTCCTATGAGGGTTCTACTCCAGCCACTCTTCCACCACCGATATACAAACTCCGGCCTACGCTCAGTGCAAAAGAAATTAAAGAAGCGTGTGAGGCCGGAAGGTGGCAATTAGCCGAACTCGCTGGAATGCTTTCTTCAGTCAGCGAGTTAGCTGACAACGTCGATAAGGTTGAAGAGCTGAGTGACAAATTAGAAGAGCTCAACCTTTCCTCGGAAAAAGATAAAGCCTCCATAAAGTTAATGGAAGATCGTCTCACCAAATCTAGGGAGTTCGGAGAGATAATGACTAAAGAGAATCTCAAGCTTAAAGGCGACCTCAAAGGCTTGGAAGGCAAAGTGGCAGAGAAGGAGGAAGAACTCCGTAGCAGCAGGATAAAAATAAAGTTGCTGCTGAGGAGTGGTCTCAAAGGGAGAAGAAGCTCCTTCTTGAGATAGAGGGACTGAAGACTAGGAAAGCGGAGTCCGAAGTATCTAGTGAGGAGCTGTCCAAGTTGCGGGAAGAATTGGCCACGGCGAAAGCTGAGAGAGAAGAAGCAGTTGACATATGCACCCGGGCTGTCAAAGAGTCCTTCGGCCTAGCCATACGCCAAGTCTTCTACCGCAACCCCACTGCGAAACTTAACCTTTATGGAATGGATCCGTTCTATGAGTTCCATGGGGGAAAGTTAGTCGCAGTGGTGGATGGTCGTCACGAAGATCCTCCAATGTCCCTGTATGGTTTGCCTCCTCTTCCTGAGGGTCAAACCATGGGACCGGATTACGTATATCCTGTGTCCGAGGTTCCCTCTTCTGAGGAAAGGACTGAGGCTCCTGGAGGGGAGATTCCCGTGGAGGTTCCAAAGGAAGGGGCACAAGAGCCTGGTGCTGAGGAGGCACAGAAAACTGAAGAGCAGATTCCTCCTCCGTAGTTTTGTTTTCCTTTATATGTATAGTTGTGTACCGGGATCAACTCCGGATTTTGAACTATTGTGTACAGCCTTGTTTTTAATGAATGAATTCCATTTAAGGCATTTGTCTTCATCGTTTCATGCATATATAAATCGTTGCTAATTCGTTTTGTATGATTAACCTTGAGGTCGGATTGAAACAACTGCCTCGGAAGATTAAACAACAGATAAAATTTAGAACGGATAAATATATACATGTCCCCAAGTGCGTATTAAGAAAAAGGTGCCTGTCTTTGGGGCATGATCCTTAATTCCTTTGGGGAAAAGAGGGGTCGATCCGCTATTTAGTAGAGTAGTGTAACAGGACGGATGACTGTTCTTCATTCATGTTGTTCTCACTGAAGAAAACAATGTAAGAATATTGTTCCAAGTTTGGGGAACTGCAAAGGTGTAAGAAAGTGGTGCTTGAGTCCTCCATCATAAGGATGATGATGGGAGTTTTCTACGCCAGGAGTTACGTCATTGTATCACAGAATAGATGATAAAGAGTATCCGTCCTGGGAGAATACCACTTGAAAGTGAAAGTGTGGACTGACTTTCAGAATTTTCCGTCATAGGAATGATTATATGAATTGATCATGCCAGGTGTTTTATCGTCAAATCACTTCATAAGTGATTGAGATCATCCGTCTTGGGGATGTGTACAGCACCAGAAGTTATATCGTCGGATCACATAATAGGTGATTGAGATCATCCGTCCTTGAGGTTTGTATGGCGCCAGGAGTTACATCGTCATATCACAGAATAGGTGATTGAGATCATCCGTCCTGGGCAGGTATACCATGTCAAGGAGTTACATCGTCATATCACGTAATGGGTGATTGAGATTATCCGTTCTGGAAAAGTACACAACACCAAGAGTTACATCGTCAGATCACAGATTAAGTGATTTAGACAATCCATCCTGGAGACATATTTCAATCGTAGGAGTACGGATTGAGTGAATATTTCTCAGAATGATGATGAGAATTGTTCATACCAGGAGTTACATCGTCGAATCACTTTATAGGTGATTGAGATCATCCGTCCTGGTGACATTTTTCAATCGTAGGAGTACGGATTGAGTGAATACTTCTCAGAATGATGATGAGAATTGTTCATACCAGGAGTTACATCGTCGAATCACTTTATAGGTGATTGAGATCATCCGTCCTGGTGACATTTTTCAATCGTAGGAGTACGGATTGAACAAATTTTCGAATCCGAAATCCGAGTAATACCTCTACTAGCCCCCTAGCTAATGTGAGGAATGAGTAGACTTGCTCATATGAGCTATATTAATCGTAGTACGTCTGGATTTCGGGACTACGTCGAAGTGTATATGTCCGCTCTGGGAACAAGGTTCCGAAATGATGAATCTCCTAAGGGCGGATTCGACAACGAGAATATCAGGAGTTTATCGAATTTCGCAACCCTTGGTATTCGAGTAATGGTGGCCACGTTTCTAATGATTGGATATTTAATGCCTTAATTCACGTGGGCGAGCCATTATTGCGTTAAATGCGCATGTCTTAGTAACTGTCACGCATAGTCTTGTTGGGCCTAGTATTTGGTTTTAATAGGCCCATTTCGAAGGCTTTGTGACAAAATGATGGCATTTTCGCGCCTTGAGGTACAAAACGACAAATTTGGTCCACTAAACGGGGAGTCGTTTGGGGGTAAACGACAGGTTGTGTTTAGTGGGTATTTGAAAAATTATCGTGCTCTGAAAAAGGTATATCTGGTAATTTCAGTTACCATTTCTTGTTGCTCCCTTGACGAACCTCTGTAAAAGTTCCGAGAAGTTCTTTGTGTCCGCCTCTGTGAATTTCAATTCACTATCCTTAGGTAACCACTTTCCCTTCGTTTTCTGTACCTCTTTTCAATATTTGAGAATGTCTAGGAAGGGTGTTAGCTTCAGAGGAGGAAGGGCTTTGACTCAAAACCCTAGCGTTCGTGGTGGGAGGATCCCAGTGATCTTCCAGTCGAGGCCACAGTATACAGAGAGGGAGGAGTCGCAATATCAAAGGCGAAGGGTGATTATACCCTCTTCAGAGTCTTCCTCCTCCAGTGAGAGTGTTGAGAGTGGGGATTTGTATCTCTCTGATGATGTGAAAATTTATCGCAGCGTCAAAGCTTTCACAATGGTGACAAAGAAAGTTACTGGGAGGAAATCATCTGAAGGAGAATCTCCCTCTGAGAAGTATATCTTGAAGACCCAATCCGGCCTATGCAATGTGGTAGCACACCGGATAGACTGGGTGAAATTCTAACAGAAACGCCCATTCAGCTGGGTCGCTGAGGAATTTCGTGAAACGGCATCCGTGCACGCTCGTGAGGACGGAGCAGAGCTGGAACCGCGCTTTACAGTTTGGAAGCAACATAAATATAAATGGTGTTTCAAGGCATTAGCTCCGCTCCCATCAGATCGGATTTGTCATACTCCGGACGAAAGGTCCTTGTACATGTATGACTTCCTGTTTCTGAATCTCGGCGTATGCTTTCCCCTTACAGATTTTCATATGGGGGTCCTGAGATTCTTAGACTGCGCCCCTTCGCAGCTTCACCCCAACGGATGGGGGTTAGTCCGTTCTCTTGAAGTGCTTGGGGAGCACTTCAACTTTGAACCAACGGTGGCCATGCTTTTCTACTTCTCTCAGGTGGTCCGCCGTGCAAATAAGGAGAAGGGAGGAGTGAGTTTGATATCCCTCCGGACTATCTCCAAGATCATCAACTTCGAGGCGTACACTGACTCCGCCAAAGTTGATGGTCATTCATTCAAATCTTACTATACGAAGATCAGCGTTCATCCGAATGAACCAGTTTTTTGGTTAACTGAAGATGGGATTCCAAAGATCCCAGTGGCTTGGACGCATGAGCATTTCTTGCTAACCTCCCAGGCGTACTACACTGAGGAGGACGAACTGAGCCCATCTTCCATCTCCGTTCTTTCGGCTCTTCAATCCTACACAGCCTCGCACCAATTTTTCTCCTGCAGGCGTTTGTTAGGACCAAAGTCTACTTGCGAGGAGTATTTACGTAATTTTCCTGCCATTCTTCATGCGTTATTATGTCATGCCTTGAAACTTTTGATCTCTGATTGTGTCTTTTGATTGTGCAGGTGAAATTCAGAGCGAGTCACCAGAGATGAATAGGCTAAAAGGACTCAAGGCCAGAGAGACTTCCGTTGCGGCTGAAAATGACATTCAGGCAAAGCAAAATTCAAAGAAGGCTACTGCTGAGACAATAATATTAACCTCGTCTGCTGGTGACGATATTCCTTTACTCGAGGGCGGATCTGAGAAGGTCGTCGAGAAAAAGAAGAGGACAAAGCGTGACCCCTCCAAGATCTCAGACCGTCAACCTTTGCCCAAGAAACCAAAGACTTCAAGAGGGGTTATTGAGCCAGAGCCCTCTAAGGAAAGGAGAGCGGAAGAGCCCACTCCTGATGCCCCAGGCAGTGTAATCACTTATGGGGTAAAGCCAATAACGACTTATTTCACACCCAAAGCTCCTTGTCTTCTTGAAGGTAGTTCCGGCTTTGTTCATAATCCAGTGTATGAGGACTCCGTTCCTGAGGGCGTTCCTGAACCTTCATACAAGGTGAAGCCCTCGTTGAAGAGTAAAGAAATGATCAAAGCTTGCGACGACAGACAGAAGCACTTGGCTGAATTGTCTGGGCTTCTCAAGTTGGTTCGTGAGCTTACAGAAGAGAACGAGAGACTCAGCTCATTGGTTGGCAAAGACAAGGCAATCATCCTCTAATTAGAAGGAAAATTAGAAACTTCCAGAGAAGAAACTCAGAAGAAGGATGAAGAAATTGCCAAGCTGAAGAACCTTGCCAAGGAGCTGGAGGGTCAAGTTCTTGATCAGAAGAAAATCAATGCTGACCTCCATGCCAACCTTTGTGTGGAGAAGGAACGCTCTTCGAAGCTAGAAGAGGGGTTGAAGGAGGCTAAGGTCGTCCATTCTCAAGGAGTGGATGATTGGTCACGTAAGGAAAAGGAGCTGCTCTTAAAGTTGGCGGATTCGACTGACGAAGTCAAGACCCTGAAAGCAGACTTAAACGATGCTGTAAACATGTGTGATCAAGCAGTCAAGGAGGCCTTCGGGTTGGCAGTTCGTCAAGTGCTATACCGGAATCCCAAGGTGTCAATTAATCTGAACGGTATTGATCCGTTTTATGAGTTTCACCAAGGGAAACTAGTGGCCATCGTTGATAACCGTCATGAAAGTCCGCCTAACACTCCTTATAAGTTTGCTCCTTTACCTAAAGGTCAATCAATGGGACCTTCACTCCTGAAGCCTATAAGTACAGGAACAAGCTCTCACACTGAAGAAGGCAAGACCGGAGGCAAAGGTGAAGGGAAAGAAGGAGATTCAAGCCAGAGAAAATAGCGCCTTCCCTGTTTCCTTTTTCATTTTATTGATTCGAATTCGCTGTGTTCCGGGATCAGCTCCGGATTATTACACGAATTGTAATTCTCATTAAATCAATAAAAGAGTTTTTTTACCTCCATTCCTGTTTAGTGAAAAATAACTTTAATATAGGGATTGCATGTGTATTGTGTCATTCTGGATTTAAGTAATGAAGATCGGATTGTAAAACACAATCTCCATACCGGTCTTATACATGCGAGATGAATTTCATAATAAGATCACCGCGTGTGAGGGAACATATCATCATCACGAGATCGACTTAAGGGGAATGATTGTGAGATCGTTTCATCGAGAGTTTATTCCTCAAGATATTCGTTAAACCGTTGATGTTGTCCCCCAGTATCATTGGGTGATCAGTACTTTGAACAAACTCTGAGTGAGACTTTCACGTGAGAGTTCTTGAGAATGAGGATTTAAAATAGAAATTCCTCTTCGAATATTTCCGACTGAGAGGTTTCGGGTGAATATGCCTCAGATTGTGGCATACCCGAGTGAATTATTTTTGTGTCGGAATTGATGATTCAGAATTCAAAGCTATAAAACTTCCAAATAAAGAACTTCACCAGAAAGTATTAATTTGGAGTTCAGTATAACTTACTTGTTGTGTTTGGAGTTCGGTTTGATCCTACAATCCATGTCGTATTTGGCGTTCGGTTTAATCCTACTAACCGTTCTTCAATCGGTCTTTTGGTTTTACCCAATGACGATTCTTCACCGACGTTCGGTTAATCCTACTAGTCGTACTCAGAGTTCAGTTTAATCCTACAATCTGAGCCTTCAACACGGGGTTCAGATCAGGGCTAATCCTGAACCTACTGCGCCCGTTACTTGGGGTTCAGCGTGGTCTTGAAGAAGAACCAGCCTACTGCGCCCAAGCCTTCGCATGGGGTTCGGTTTGTGGCCTTGAAAAAGGACCAGCCCTACAACCCATGTAATCTTCGAATGGGGTTCGGTTTGTGGCCTTAAAAAAGGACCAGCCCTACAACCCATGTAATCTTCGAATGGGGTTCGGTTTGTGGCCTTGAAAAAGGACCAGCCCTACAACCCATGTCCTGAGGTTTAGTTTAATCCTACAACTCAGGTCTTCACCGACGTTCGGCCAAACCTACTAGTCGTACTCAGAGTTCGGTTTAATCCTACAATCCGAGCCTTCACCGGTGTTCAGCCAAACTTACTAACCGTACCCAGAGTTCGGTTTAATCCTACAATCCGGGCCTTCAATCAATTAAACACACTCGAGGAGTTACATCGTCAATTACAGAATGGGTAATTGAGATCATCCGTCCTGAGTATGCTCTTGTGTGTTGCACATATTCGAGGAGTTACATCGTCAACTACAGAACAAGTAGCTGAGATCATCCGTCCTGAATATGTTTCTGTACACCGGATAAACTGAAAATCACAGCATAAGAAAAACTCGAAAGAGTTAAATTGTTGTGAGAGATTCTTATTAAATCAAAAATAAGAATTACAATGAGAGCGTAGCTGTGAAAATAAATTCTCCAGTATTCAATCCAAGATAAGGATAGGAGAGTGTAGATGGTTCCAACAGCTAGCTATAGTAGATGCGCAAGTTTTGGGTGTTCCATTTATTTCGGATTGAAGTGCCATCAAGGTTTTCAAGGCGGTAAGAGCCTTTGCCAGTAACTTCGGATACCCTGTATGGGCCTTCCTAGTTTGGGGCTAGTTTGCCTTGATGAGCGAATTTGTTCCCTATACTTGCTTTCCTCAAGACCAAATCTCCAACATTGAAAGTCCTTGATTGGACTCGTTTGTTGTACCGGAGAGCAACTTTGGCTTTGATAGCTTGATCTCTGATGAATGCATCTTCTCTGAGTTCCTATATGACATCCATTTCGGATGCCATGTTGGCGTTATTCGTTTTTTCAGAGAAGTACTTGACCCTTGTGGAAGCAATTTGCAGTTCCACAGGTATCATTGCCTCTACCCCGTATGTTAGACGATATGGGGATTCGTTGGTAGATGAATGAGGCGTTGTCCGGTATGCCCACAGGACGTGGCATAGCTGGTCTGTCTATCCGCCCTTGGCTTCACCAAGGCGTTTCTTTAGTCCTTTCAGCACTTCCCTGTTGGCCACTTCAGCTTGGCCGTTGGTTTGGGGATGTTCAACGGATGAGAATATCTGGGTTATTCCTAACCCTTCGAGTAAATCTGTGAATTTTCTATCCGTGAATTGGGTGCCATTATCTGTGACAATTCGTGCTAGGACCCCGAACCGTGTTATGATGTTTTCATACATGAAACGACGAGTCCGAGCTGAAGTAATATGCACCACCGGCTCTGCTTCTATCCACTTAGTGAAGTAATCGACCCCTACAATGAGATATTTGATGCCCCCAGGAGCAGTTGGAAAGGGGCCCAGAATATCCAATCCCCATTGATAGAAGGGCCATGGAACAGCGGATGTGAAGAGTTCTTCCGCCGGTGTGTGGTGAAGGTTAGAGAATTTTTGGCAAGCGTCGCATTTTTTGATGAAGTCAATAGAGTCTTGCTTCATCGTGGGCCACCAGTATCCAGCTCTGAGGATTTTTCGCATTAAGCTTCTTCCTCCGGCGTGGTGTCCACATTGTCCTCCATGCACTTCCTCCATTTACCATTGGATTTATGGACCATCACCACATTCGAAAGCCAAGAGGAATACTGGATTTCCTTGATAAATCCGGCCTTTAGCAACTCCTCAGTTTGCTGGCAAGCTGCCTTTTGTTTCTCTGGGCCCAATCGTCTTTTCTTTTGGGCCACCGGTTTCGTCTCTGGATAGACGGATAATTTATGACAGCAGAATTCAGGGTCTATGCCTGGCATATCAGCTGCAGTCCATGCGAAGAGATCTTTAAACTCTTGCAGGAGCATCAGTAGTCTTTGCTCCATTTCTATATCTAGCTTGTCGTTGATTTGGGTGATCTTTTCTGGAGAATCTCCCAAGACGATGTCCCTGGAACTACCATCCGGTGTGGGCTTTAACGGGTTGAGCGGATCAATGTTCAAATCCGCCCTAGGGTCCAGGTCGACAAGGCTTACAGATCCAGCAGCTGCTCTGGCATCATTGAGTTTCCTCTTTTTATTGGAGGCGTCCAGCTTCATCATGTTGAGGCTGAGGTTATAGCAGTACCTAGCCATCTCTTGATCACCCCGGATTGATGAAACAGCATTATCTTTATCAATGAACTTGATAAGGAGATGTGGGGTTGACACAACTGCCTCCATTGCATTTAGAGTAGGGCGGCCTATGATGCCGTTAAATGGTGATCTGACATCAATCACCAGCACTCGGGATTTGACCGTTCTGGCCCCTGGCTCGCCTTCAAACGAGATAAGGGTGTCAAGATACCCTTTAGTTGGTTGCTTTGCACCATTGAAAGCTGTTAGTTCCTGCGTATAAGGCTGTAAGTCTGAGTCTTTAAAACCCATTCTTTCAAAGCAATTATAGAAAATAACATCGCAGGAACTTCCCTGGTCAACAAGGATTCTTCGGACGTCCTTGTTGGCTATCACTGCAGTGATGACTACAGCATCGTCACCACCAGGAATGGTTGGGCCAAAATCCTCATCGGAGAAAGAGATTATGGGAGCCTCAATCCCTCCTCTGTAAGGGCGATTGTCTTTGACTTTCCCTTGCACAGATAGAATCATTCTGTGATGATTCTTACGGGCTGTAATTGAAGCTCCTCCTCCAGCAAATCCTCCAGCAATCATGTCAATAACTTCACGTTGGCCCTGACGTTGTTGCTGGGACAGGCTGTCTCTTTGCGCTGCATTATCAGTCATCACACCTTTTTGCTTTTCTGCAACAGAGAACTTTCGGACCGGATTGCCGTTGTTGTCATCCCCGTCGTCTGGATCTCTTTCTCTCTTCTCATTCCGTTCTACCCTGTCAAGAGATTTTTCTTTGAACAGGTACTGCTTCAATTTGCCTTCTCTAATTAGCGTCTCAACCGCGTTCTTTAGAGCTTGGCATTCATCAGTGGAATGACCATTTTGTTCATGAAAATCGCAGTACTTACGGGAATTTCCCGGTCTTTTCATAGGGGCTGATCTCCTGATGCCATATGTACTGAAAACTGGCCATCCGACCTCTCTCAAAATCTGAGATGGTCTAGCAGATAACTGTGCATAATGGCTGAAGAAATTGACATGCTTTTCTCGAGGTCGAGGAGGGTGGTTATTAACCTTAGGATTGGTGAATGGCCTCTCCATGCGTTCTGACCTCGTCTTCTCCTTACCCTTCTGGGTTTGGGGAGATGGTGTTGGTGGCTTTTTCTTTGCAGCCATTGCCTCCAAATGCATCTCTATGCTTACGTACTTCGAGGCTTTTTTCCTGAACTCCTCAAAAGTTGCTGGAGGGCTCTTTGCTAATGAAAGAGCGAAAGCTGATCCTGGCTGTAATGCCTCAATAACGATATGCAGCTTGATAGATTCTGTGAGGTTAGGAACCAGGGTTGCTTCCTTATAAAACCTCTTCAAAAAATCTTTTAAGCCCTCTGTTTCACCTTGCTTAATCTGAGCCAAGGTATGAGACGTCTTAGGTACGTCTCTGGAGATGACAAAGTGGGTTTCAAAGGCAGCTGCCATTTCCGTCCAAGAATCTATGGATCCAGAAGGCAGGCCTTTAAACCACCCGAGGGCCTCCTCAGACAATGTTCGAGGGAACATTCGGCACATCACGTCTTCATCAGCCCCCAAGTACATGGCTTCAAACACATAAGCATCAAGGTGCTTAGTTGGATCAGTTTCACCATTATACTTTCCGATGGAAAGTGGTTGAGTAGTTTGAAGGTGCTTGGGGATGCTGATGCCCATAAGTCTCCTTGAAAAAGGAACCTTCAGATTGTAAGACAATGGGGGTGCTGTTGTTGAATCTCTCTTCCTTCGTGAAGCTGCATCCTCAGAATCGCGAGTCTGTTCTCCCCCCTCAAACGTAGGGATATTTGAGTACTGAAGAGTGGTGGACTTTTCACCATCAGTTGTGTGGGGAGTGTTTCGCGTGCGAGATGATTCTTTATCCTCGCTTTGCCTTTTTTCTCTTCGTAATTCAGCGAGTTCTCTCTGAAGTTGTTTGATCAACTCATCGCGAGGATCAGGATCAGACACTGTTACTATCTTCTTTGAGCTGCCTCCATGAGAATCAAAGTTGAGTTTTCTGAAGGCGTTAGGATTGGTTCTGCCTTCAGCTTGATTCTCCATGAAGTCTTGTGCTTCGCCTTCTATTGTGGATTACCTGCTCTGTCAAAGGATATGGGAATAACTTTATCGGGTCCCACTGGGCGTGCCAATGATCTGTCCTGAACCGGGGTCTAGAGATCCGGACTCAGACCAGTCACAAATAGTATGTAAATACTGTATAGAAGACCGGATGTATGTGTATCCGGTGTAGGTATCCGTTGTCCTTAAGTGAAGAGAGCGGATTGGGCGTTCTGAAGATCCTTCACACCGACCTAACGCGTTGAAGTGGGCGAATGGTGGTGTCACCTGCAAAGATTCTCCGATGCTCAAGTCAGTGATTATATTCCAAGTAAGGAATGTATTTAGAGAGTAATCAGTCGTAAAAAATGAGTTGAAGATCCCCCACTTCAATCATGAAGTGAGTTCATATACCTGATTGGCTCGAGTAACGAGGACTCGTTGGTGGGGAACCACCAACTCCCGTTAGCATTATTATATTGCGCACTTACCTGCATGATTGGGTCAAGTGGCTATTTTATATTGAGCGTAGAGAATATAGACTAGGATTAGGGAACAAGTTGACCATTCCCGTGAGCAGAATTTGGCTCGTAGTGTAGGGAATTATTGATCGATCCCTGTAGCAACAATCCTTGTCATTAGCACAGTGACGTGTGTATTGTCCGATGTCATGGTGTTATCCTGAACAACCGGTATAGGGAGAACGCCTGATACGGAATTACAGTTCGGATGTATACCGATGACACCGGTTACATGTAGATGTCTTGTCAAAGACGTTGAAATATGTACTGCAGATCGGATACCGGTATTGAGACCGGATCATCATCATTACCGTTTAATGTCATCACACTTTATCTAACCTATCAAATTCAGCATTAAGACATATCATCATAAGCATATGTATATATAAATTTTCAACATAATAATTCACCACTAATATCAACATTGTCAATCTCATTTCCTAATCCCATAATCATCATCAAACTAAGGCAAGTAACCATCATTGGTCATCAAACTCACAATTCATTAGCTAAATTCATAATTATTGAAGAAAAGTCTGGTCAAAGACGAAACCATTTTTATATATATACTAGATCTCATGAGATTTATTGATAACTAACATTATATTTGCTAACTTGAATAAAGTCACATGTTATTGTTTGATGTCGGTGTTTAAGTGTTTTAGGAAACATAAGGCTTAAGCTACAAAGGAAAGGGGGAGCCCATGCATCAAAAGTCTGAATGGTTTAGTTGCAATATGGACTCTACATTCTAAGACAAAAGAAGAATCAAAATTGTCATTAACTATCAACTTTTAAATACCATAATCATTATTAACATGTTTATCACATGAATCACAATTGTCATTAATACATTTTCACAACTGACTCTTAATCAAGCATAACATGAGACGTTATAGTATTTAGATACTAAAAGGATCAGCTATTAGCTGGGAGTCCACCTGACATCTCATGAACCCACCTAGTCCACCGAGCTTACCTGACCACCTCAACCACTAGATCCTACTTGACCACTAGGTAGCTCAACTAAACCACTAACAACCACAAGAGCCAAAAATAAGGGGTAAATCATACTGGAATCATTGTCCGCACCACACAGCATACACCATCACCATGTATCAATGATATATATCATCTAACGTCATCATTATCAAGCATTCCTGGCATAAAGGTCATCTCCTTAGGATATAAAAATATTTAACATAATACATTATTCAACAATATGCCACACCGGTAACAATCAATCTCCATAATCACACATCATAAGCATAATTTACAACTATGATAATCATCATATACATTTTAAATGATCAAACGCAAACAAAATCAAATCTCACTATCATTCAATTTTATAACACACTTACCTATTAATTGGCTCTCCACGCTATTTCTATAAAAAAATTCTATATTTCCGCTTATACGCTTCAAAAGACGATAAAGAAATATATTCATATTAACTTATATACCACGGATACTCCCCTTACCTCAACTCCGCACCTCTTCGGGACCTTGTATTAAGCACCAACCTTTCCTCGTACTCAAAATCCTAAAATTAGATAATTCGCATAATTAGAATTAAACGTCGGCTATCAAAATCCCAACCTAAGGTACAGAAACAACGTAAACTAGATTCCAAATGAATTGGAGAGTTACCCCAACGTAGTCCGACTTCAATTTCCAGCTTCCACTATATTTAGTGGCGTTCCAATTCTTGGTTTGACACCTAACATCATCGAAACCGAATTCCATCAGCCATTAGCGACACCCACTACGCCTACCACCCATTTTCAAGTTCCAAAGATCAAAATTAGAACCAATAGTAGAACCTCAATCATGCAACACCATTCGGCCAAGAATTTGAGAAAAGGGTGAATGTTTACAAAACATGAAATTGAGGGTATCAATGGGTTTACCTCTACTCCCTGGTTCCTAGAATGCATTCAATTTTAATTTTCGACAAAAGATGGCTTACGAATTAAAGCTAGACCCCGACAATGGTTTCTTCTTCTCCGAGGTTGCTCTCTATTTTTACGAGGAAGACAATGGAAACAAATGGGATTTAACTATCCTAAGGGCAAATTGGTCTATTCCCTTTTGTTTCCCATTTTCTTTTAAATTTCAAAAAATCCCATTTTCTTTTGTTTTTAAGTTTTATTCTCATTTTCTTTTTAATTTGCTAAGAAACTTTAATTAAACTCACTTTTACTTGTAATCAATTTACTTACTTTTTACTTTGGTAATTAATTATTCACCACCACCAATATTTAATCTAGCTATTACTTTCATTTAGTTATTCACTAAAAATTAATTTCAATTCAAGTAAATAAATAATTATCCTTTAATTCAATTAAGCTCCCTTAATTATTAAAATAAATTTCAGGGATGTTACAGGAACCATTGATGACAGTCAAACCATGAATATTTTCCCCTAAACAACAACCAAAATGACTTAGTGTCTTTCAAACATATTAAGCAAGTCAACCTTCCAAATGTGCTTCATCCATCAACATACCATAGGCAGAAAAATCATTAATAGTCTACACCAAATATGTCTTCATAACAAAACTTTTTCGTCTAGACACATTATAAGTAACAGAACCAGAATGCCATAAATTTTACAATTTATCAATTAAAGGTTGTAGAAACACATCAATTTTTATTCTAGAATTTTTTAGTCCCAAAATAAGACATGACAAAAATGTAAAATACTCTATCATGCTCATTTTAGGTGGACGGTTATAAGGGACAAAGGGTACTAGCCAATAAGAACGGTGAAGTCAAGGCTTGAATATATGGTATAAAACCATAATTCACACCTAACATTTATCGATTCACTATAAAAGTCAGGATGCACATCATCAAAATACCTCCAAGCCTCACCATCACAAGGATGACACAAAATATCAAAATGACATGTCCCATGCTTAGCAAAATCCTCATACATATACAACCTCCATAATCTTGGAGTGGCAAGGAAATAGAACATTTTCTAACAATGGATGTTCTTGTACTTCTCACTATCATCCGCCCATTTAGGTAGATATTTTGGCTCTTCACAAAACTTGTATTGAGTTAATTCCCAGTCCCCCTTCCAAAAAAAATACACATGTTCATACAATAATTGTAACACCCCCTTATATACACGAGATATATATGTATTCTTCTTACTTTTTTTAAAAAAAAAAACTTTTAGAAAGATATACATATTTATCACTCTTTATCTCGCGTATACAATGACGTATGTACATCTGATTTCCTTTGAATATTGAAAGTAAAAAAAAACATTATTTTTCAATATTTGCCCATAATAACAAAATAATTTATAGAAATCATAAGTGATAAATCATTACAATATTATATCTGAATAAGAAAGTTTATCAAAGTTTAATCTTTACCTTGTTACAATTATCTAACTTGATATTATAATAAGGCAAAGTAAAACTAAACTATACCTCTACTACAAATGTGACCAATCATTTCCTAGTCCTTGAACCATCGAGTTTTTGAATTCTACTCTTGTCATATCTCTTCATCTATCTGATTGAGGATGAAACCACTTTACCCTCTTGTAATTACATATCCTTCCATCTTAGACTGCTAGCTATATATCACAGAACATATATTTTGGACACAAAATTCAAACAAGAAGGAGTGAGAAACAAAATATAATATCTTACAGATAAGACATAAGCATAAGGGTTTTCACAAACTAATATAATAATATCAGTCATAATCTCATACTCAAGCAAATATGAATATAGGGTTTCCACATACATAACACTTATACTTTCATTCACAACCATCCACATAGAATGTCACAATCACATGAATGTTATGAAATGCTTATGCTACTATCTCACTCATTTTATGCATGTGGGCCCTTAAAGTTTTAATTCTGCACTGAGCCAACCAGGAGTTTACACTGTTCCATAATTTCGGATAATAATAACATAAATGCCTTCATGGCATATGAACAGCTCAACTGGCATGAAAACACTTAGAGACTAGTCAGATTGAGAAGGTTTTTATTGTGAAAGTACCCGACACTAGGGAGTGACCCTAGGTCACCTGAAGCACCATTTCACACCCTCTCATCCCAAGGCTCGCAATTAAGCCTCCTCTAATATATCCTCGGTTTCTATAGTCCGTCCCCAGGCAATATCATATCTCATTTCTCTTTAATGATTCATGATGCATGAACTACTCGCGTATTGAGTTGGTTAAGACTTTTAGAAACTCAAGTATAAATTATATCTTCGGGGCCTACAAATAACAACATAGCCACCCCGATAAACTGCACATTTCCAAACTCTTAAATAAGTTCTGCCACACGTAGAAGAATCTCAGTACAGTTTTCTTTATCATTCACAAATCAATATTATTGTGATTTGAGTTTCAAAGTCTTAATATATACCCCAAACCTTCTTTAGAGCATTGATAGGAAATTAATTTACTTTAGATACAAGTTTGAATTATCAATCTTTTTCCATCTTTAATTATAATACTTGAAAAATATATAATAAAACACTTTTGAAATTAAAACTCTTATTTTCAAATGTTTAAAATGAAATATTATTGAAGTATCTTATTTCCATTTGAGAATCAAATATTTTCATATATATACATATATGAATATATTATTTTCATAAAACAATTTCTTTTTCTTTATTTTTATAACTAAAAATTATTCTAAAATTTAATTAAATAATTTATTTTGGAAGAAAAAGGTAAGTTATAGAAATTATATACTTTTATTGAAAATTAAGAAAAATTTCTTAACAATAATTCTGAATAAACATTGAGAAATTATCATAAATAATTTCTTTTAAAGTAATACTGTAAAGAGTAAGGAATAAGTATATTCTTACTGAGTTTTAGCTTCCCGTCGTGTTTGCTATATGCTCAAACTCCATATCACAAGATTATCAATCACTCATCGATCACAATCAAGTATTGTAATATCATCAATCACAATCAAATATCATCAATCACCAATATTATCAATCATAATCAAATCAAATAAATATCATTCATAAATATCATAATTTAAAGTTTAATAGTTATTTAATTTAATAAACTTAATTCTAAGCCCTTATAGTCCATTTCCTTATATAGGTCTATGTAAGTCCATATAATCCAATCCTTGCATAGGTTTAGTTCAGCCCATATAGGTCATAATAGTCAAAGTCCTTGCATAGGTAATTCGGAGTAAGTTACACAAGATACTTAATTTAAAATTTATAATTTTAAAATAATAATATTATTAAATTTAAAAGAAGTAGGGGACTTTTTCCATTATTCTTATGTCTTTTCATATTATATTTTTATCCCACTCCCCCTTACCTGGAATTGCTACCAAAAGTGAATTTGCTCTGTGCCTCCGAGTTCAAAAAAAATATTAATACTAATTTATTTTAGTATAGACATAAGATGAAAATTAAGATTACTATCAGAATGATAAATAGTAATTATGCATAGTAACAGTAAATAGTAATGGTAAATAGTAAATTATCAATAGTAACGGTAACTAATAATTTTTTTAATAGTAATAGTAAATAGTAAATTGTGAATAAAACAGTAAATAGTAAATTTTAAATGGTAATGGTAAATGGTAAATCATGAATAGTAAATTTTGAATAGTTGCGATAAATGGTAAATTATGAATAGTAACTTTTGAATAGTAGCTGTAAATGATAAATCGTAAATAGAAATGGTAAATAGTAAATTTTGAATAGTAATGGTAAATAGTAAATTTTGAATAGTAACGATAAATAGTAAATCTTGAATAGTAATGGTAAATAGTAAATTTTGAATAGTAACAGTAACTAATAAATTTTGAATAATAATGGTAAATAAATTTTGAATAATAACAGTAAATGGTAAATTATGAATAGTAACAGTAAATAATGAATAGTAACAGTAAATTGTAAAAATAACACAGTGGTAATTTATTTTTACCGTAGTAACTTATTCATAATAGTACTAGTATATTAATGGTTTAAGAGTGCTAAAAAAATAAACTAAATAATTATAAAAAAAATTTAGAAGAAAATATTATTACCTTACACCTCTGGCAGAATCTCTTTTAACCAAAAGAATTTACTCCCCACTAATTTCTTACGCACTATCTCTCTAGATTCTCTCTCTAATTTTGGTGTGAAAATATTGTAAATGAGCCATCTATTTATAGGAAGAGAAATTTACTATTTAAGATTACTTAATTATTTATTTTACTATTCATGATGTGAGTATTTACCCACCGGTCACTATTCATAATGTGAGTATTTACCCACCGGTCACTATTCATGATGTAAGTATTTACCCACCGGTCACTATTCATGATGTGAGTATTTACCAATCGATGATGTAAGCGATGATATCGGCAGTGACATTTCGGTTATTTTCTCAAATATTTATTAAAAAATTCAAAAATTCCAGAAAATCATAAATAATGCATAGATCAAAAAGTTCTAAAGAACTATATTCTAATTCCTTCAAATTTTTATTTTAAAATTCTAATAAGAGTTAAATCTTAAATATGTAAAAACATAAATATAAGAACATAAAATATTAATTGTGAATAATAAATATATCAAAAATTCTTAATATAATTTTCTTAATTAGTGAATACTAATTAAGTCATTTTAAAATCTTCGTTAAATATACATATTTTTATTTTATTATTATTTCATTTTATTTTTTAAAAAATAATTTAAATATAAGTACCAAAATAAAAATATTAATTAGTTAAAAAAATCAACTAACTAATAGTAAGTATTTTCTAATTAAAGAGATATTAATATCTATTTTTTATTTAAGTAAAAAAAAATAGAATGTTACAATAATCAATGGTTTTCATTTTTAACCCTAACTTCCCTGTTAATTTAGTGGCATCCTAATAACTACTAAGAATATTTAGAGGTCTCTCAACACAGTTATGAAATAGGTTTTGCAAAAAAATCAATACATTTTTTCTGGACACTTCCAAGTAGATCTAACGACAATTAAGTTAATAGTAATAAACAACTTGGACTCATTAACACCCTTCATAAATAGTATAAAATGGAAGCAAAGAGTTTCATGGGAAAGAGAAATAAATAAGTTAAAAGGATAAAGAGAAAAAAAATGGGAGGTTGACACGTGACATTTTTCATTATCTTAGAATGTTATTTTATAGAAAGTATATATATATATATATATATATATATATATATATATATATATATATGATATCAAAATTAGGCCACATATAAGTAGTAACTTAAAGTGTTTAATTAAGAAATATTTTACGCATATTCTGAAAATTAGTTTTAAAGAAAGTAAAAATTGTATATTATTTTTCAGGACAAATATTTTAAATTAATAAAATACCCACAATATTATGCTATTGTACTTTGAAAGTAATTGATTTAAATTAAACATATTTTTTAAACACATTCCGAATATTTTTCTCGAATACAAGTTAATTTCATGTAAATTCAGTTCTACAAAAATATAAACCATTAATCTTAAGTTAATGTGATCATTTTAATAGTCGATTGTGATATATATTTAAATGTGATAGTTAAAAATGATTTTAAAACAATTTATTTTGTTTAGGCTGTTTAAAATTAACAACCAATTATTTGGTAAAATTAAAACAAAATTACGAAATTAGTTGTTGAGTGTTGTTAAATTAATATAATTGTTGAAATAAAAATAAAAATAATTTATTATTAATTAATAATTATACTTCAAAAGTTTAGTTTATAAATTATAATTTGATTTTGTAAAAAATTCAAATAAAATCCAATTACAATGCATCGGCCTATAATATATAACAAGTTTGTTTTTTGTATTTATTATACATCTGCTGACACATTATCGTGTCATAGTTAGGTCATGCAAATTTTCAATACGCCAATCCACCATCACATCAATTCTGTTTGCTGTTTTTCTAAAAAGTTTATATCTCATGTCCTCATAATTTTTATTGGATTAAATATTTTTTTTCCTAAAAAACTTTTTGTTTTCATCTTTCAATTAATTTTTTAATTGATTTTTATTTTTATATTATTTAATATGTTAAGATTGATGTTACTGATATTTAAAAATATTGAAAGAGAAGAAAATTGTGTTTATTGTAAAAAGTTTTAGAATATAATAAATTGGAAACTAACAAAGTGGTTGACGTATCATTTTCGTTTGTTAAGTTAATAATTGTGTTAGCAGTGTTATATTTTAAGGATTAATTTTAACATATTAAAGACTAATTTTAACATATTAAATAACATAAGAATTGAAATCAATAAAAAAAACTAAAAATTAGTTAAAATATAAATGCTAAAATCATATTTAATCTTTTTTTTGGCCACCTCCATTTGATAATTCAATTAATTACTGTTTTTAAATCACGTTTCCCTGTTATCTGTTTAAAAAATGTTCTATAATTATGTTATTAAGTAACTGAGAAGAGTTGATTCAAGTGGAATAATGGTTACTTATTGTTTGAGTAATATTTTAATTTTAAAATCTTGTATATATAAATTTTTTTTGAAAAAAACCTCATTTGTTATTTTCAGGTATACAATATATATCACAGACATAAATGGAATATACTTGGGAAACAAAAAATATTAAGTTATTAACATCTTATAATGGGATTGATGTTTAATGCACACGCATATCCAACCTTAATCATGCGTACTACTTTTATATTATGTTCTTACGTAGACATGTTAATTAATATCTTAATTGTGTTAGAAGAAATTTTCTATTGAAAATTAAATTGAGGGTATACATTTATTTTTTCGAGTTTTCTAATGTTAGAAATTTAAACATAAAAATTATTTTGAATTCACATTAATTAATGCAGCCTTTTAATTTTTATATCCAAAACAATTTACGATAATAACTCTTTTTTCTTTTCAACAAATGCCTTAAGGTAACCATGGAAAATTATAGAGTATGTTTGGACTATGAAAACGTTTTTTATTTTTAGTTTTAATTATAAAATTATTATTATATTCTATGTTTTTAAAAATTTATACTAAAAAATAGGAAACATAAAAAAGTTATTTCCAGTTTTTGTTGTTTAAGTGGTCTCAATACTCAAGAGGGAGGTGAATTGAGTTTTAAAACTTTTAGTTGGAATGTCTTTGAAATTGATTCCTTTTTCACTAAGTATATTTGTATGTAAGAAATAGCAAGTGCAGAGCAAGAATCAATATAAGAAAGTGTGCAAATGTTGCTAAGGCAATTTATCAAACACTTGGTGTGCAACACTTTAACTTAGTTACTCAAGTTCAAACAATAATATCACAATCAAATCAATATACCAATTAAGTACAATAAGTAAATGCAAGAGAGTGGGGAAGAAAAGCTTGCAAACCAATTTAACGAGTTCCACCACCCCAGTGTACGTCTCGCCTTCAAGCAACCCACTTGAAGGATTTCCACTATTGAAGTTTAGAGATACAAGCTATAAGCAATTGCAGCTTCCTAGTGTTCCATACTCAAGAACTCAATCCTCACTAGCACAAAGGCAACCCACCCAATCTCTCAAACTCTCAATACCCAAAGGTTGAACCCCAACCTTTGTGACCACTCAACCTAGAGTGAATAAACTTGGTGTTTTGATGTTTGGTTTTACAATCAATAAACTCTCTCAATAGAGTAGATGAACAAATGAAGGCTCACACAATTTCTAACTCTCACAAGAGAAGATTTACAAATATAAGCTCTAAGTTTCAGAAAATGAAACTAAACAAAGAAATAAAACTCACAAGACTCAAGATTTGATTTCCCTTTGATGGATTTGATTGCTTTGAGTAGCTTGAAGGAGTCTTGCATTTATAGGCCTTGGAAAGGTGCCCTAAAGTCTTCAGAGCCGTTGCACAGCATGGGCATTGGAGTAACAATGGAGAAGTGGGCTGGTTTCCCACTTAAAAACACTTTTCTCCAAATTCTGGCACTAGTGTAATCGATTAGACCTCGAGCTGTAATCGATTACACTTTGAATTCTTCAGTGTAATTGGACTTGTAATCAATTAGCCTTTCCCATGTAATCGATTAGCTAAGAGACAAAACCTTGCTAATCGATTGTTCTTTACCTTGTAGTCGATTATGTGTGGCACCTGATGCATTTAATTTGGTTACGCAGCATGGTAATCGATTGTAGCTTATGTGTAATCGATTGGGTATCAAACATAAACTCTGTAATCGATTAGTTCTTAAGTTGTAATCGATTAGTGACATTACAGAACACTGGTAATCGATTGTGGCAGCCTTGTAGTCGATTAGCAGATGCACCTGATGCTTTTAATTCATTTTCTCAGCTTGGTAATCGATTGGCTTCCTTGGTGCAATCGATTAGGTGACAAACAGAAGCTCTCTAATCGATTAGGAGAGATCTTGTAATCGATTATGTAACAAACAGAAGCTTCGTAGTCGATTAGCTTGCGTGTTTTTGCAGGTCTGATGTTGTTTTCTCTGTTTTCATGTTAGTTTGAGCCTTTTGCGTTGAGTTTTCAAACTCTTTTGTCATTATCAAAATTATTCAACCTGAAATGCATATTCAAACACAGTTTTTTCCTTATAAAATTTAAAAAATAAAACATATAATAATAATTTTGTAATTAAAATTGAAAACAAAAAATAAAAACAGTTTTACCTTCAAGACTCAAACCTTATTCCACTTGGGACTATTGGGTGCCTTTACCCTACAGGACGTAATACAATTAAAGGTCTGTTTGGTATGTAGTTAGGAAAATGGAGTTTAGAAAAGGGAGAAATCTAAAGGTTAACATTGATTCTTCACGTCGTTTGAGACAATTAAAACTTCATTTGACTGTAGGATATTTTTTCCCTACTTGCAACCTCCGTTTGCAAATATCTAACCATTAAATAAACAAACGCTAAATCGATAGTATATATTGAAAATTATGGAAACAAATATATATTTTATAGTGTTTTTATAATTTTTTTTGTTTGACAAATTACATCCACTGTATTTATAAACCAGATCATGCCATTTACATCATTAGATATTTAAACATGATCTAAAATAGTAAAGTATTCAATGACATCAAATTTAGTCATAATATATAGTATCAAATGTCAGAATGGAAAGGGATGGATATTGACTTAAATATGATTATGATATAATGTGAAAGTTGTAACGTATATAATAATTTGTTCCAGATATACGATACTTGATGTCTTGCATTGAACATCAATTAGTCACACATTAATTAATTATAATTAATACTTACAACACACACAGTTGATAAAATATAGTATAAAAGAAAAGATATTTTATTATGAAGAATTGAAACTATTTATATTTTTATGGAGGGTTAATCAAAATGTTTTTCTGCATGCGTTCCAATAAATTTAAATTGGTTTGACTTTGTTCCATTACATTTTATTTAAATAAATTACTCTCAACAGTATATATTCATATAAATTACCCTAAAAAAATCATAGAAGTTATATACCATATTGTTTTTCGGATTAATTACAATTACTTAATGCAATTATTTTACCTTAAATACATTTTTTAAGAAGAGTGAATAATCTAAATAACAGATAACATTGTCTTCGAATAAAAATATTCATGGGTAACTCATAAAAATAATATTATTTTATCATATTTTAATTAGTCGTGATATACTAATATTTAAATTAAGTTTTTTTTTTTTTGCCATCATCATGGTATTTAAATAGATACCCTTTTGAGAAAATTAAAGGTAACGTTGAAACTAATATATTGCTATATTAATAAAAAAAAATTCTCTACTTAAGTCCTATGTTAGAGTTAGGATATGTCTCAAGATTTTATAAATCTTTACAAAGATATAAATTATCATTCATATAAAGTTCAGTTTAAATTTATAATTTTACTAACACAAATTTAATTTGAACAAAATTTTATTGGTAAAAGAGAACACATAACATGATACATACATGTAAATTAGTATACCAATATTTAAAAGATTACCCTAATTATCTTTTCCAATTAATGTTAATAATAACCCTTCCCAAAGTGCATGTCAACAAAGACAACGACTAGAAAATATCACTAAATTGTGCATGTCATGTCAAGATGATTAACTAACTTTTACTTTCTTCCACTTGCAAATTATATCCTTTTGACTTGTGCAAATTTCATATTAGTGGGAAAGAGCATCTTCTTGGGTTCAAATTTATTTCCTTAGCATCACCACATTTTTTTTCTTGCTTAAGACACTTGTGAGTCTTACACTTTTTTATTCTAAACATTATAAATTATTTTAATACTTAAAAATATATTGCTACTGCAATCTCTAGCAAAAGATCCCTTAAGTACTTGTTTGGTGTGTGAAATTGAATATGAAGTTGGAGCTTGAAATTAGAAAAACTTAAAATTTCAATTCTGTTGTTTGCGAACCTTTTTAGAATTTGAATTACAATTTTAAGGTTCAATTCCATAAGATTAGAATATAACTACAAACTATTTTCAATTATTAACTCATTTCCTTTGAATTACCAATTCTTAACGTAGTGATAGCTATAACTGCCACCAAGTTTAAATAAATTACTACCACACAACATTCCCTCTCATTTCTCCAATTTCATTCTAAAACTTGTTTTTTTTCTATCTTTTCTTTTGTTGAATTCTTATAAAATTTCTCAGGATGTCACTCATCTCAGTACTAGTACTACTCTCTGAATCTCTCAATCATTCATTTGGGTGGTTCAAAGTTAGATGTGATCAATTATAGTTTAAGCCCATGTTGAAACCATCATGGCCCATGGGACATACATGTAGTAGCTATCTTTAAGCCCATAGGACCTAACAAAAAAAAAGCCCATAGGACCATTACGTGTAAGTTAAAAGGTGTTATCGCATTATAAAAAAAAGGTGTTATCACATGGAGAAAAAATGTTACCGAAAAAAAAACATGGAGCAAAAATAAAAGGTGTTATTTCAAGGAAAATTATATAGTGGTGTTTCTAATTGAAATTGGAGTTTTATATTGCTTGAAATAACATCTTTTAACTTATAGTTCAAAAGAATAATCCTCACTTAAGTTAGAGTAGAACTAAATGAAAAAAGTGTTGAGATGGTAAAATGTTAACTATATTATTAAAAATGAGTTAAAAAATGTGAATTTTTTAAGAGAAAAAAACTTAAAGAGTATACTCATGTAAAGAGAGATTCAGAAGCTAATTTCTCCATAGTTTGCACTCAACTCTCAACAGATTTATATAGATTAAATATGAAATTGCCAATTAGCACTTAGCGCTGAAAATGTAAGACTGATGCACCACAAGAAATAATCAAATAAATAAAATTAATGAGCCCTTAAACTAACTTACTAATTACATGCTTATTTCCAATATTCAAGCATGGAGAACAGCATAAACAAAATGATTAAAGTGAAAGAATGAGATTATAAGTTCCTATTCATGAGGATTGCAAAGCAGAAGTGAAGCCATGTACAAATGATCTTGGAGCAATGAGCAAATCAGATACAAAAGAACTTTAACTTTACGGGGATGTTTGGTTTGTAATTGGGAAACAAAGTTGGGGAAATGAAAAAATTTATAAGTTGATATTGATCTTTTACACTATTCGAGACAATCAAAACTCTGTTATATCGTAAAATCAATGTTCTCTTCTCACAAACTCCATTGCCTTAATGCAACTACCCCACCAAACAGCCTCTTACACGAAGGAAAATGCCTTTTATATCAAATCACCTTAGACGATTGCCCAAAACTTCTTTCTACAAAAATAAAACAGTTTCCATCTTTTTTTCCTTGTTCTCTAACAAATGTGATTCCACAGATTTTGGATGTAACATTTTTCTCATCCCTAATTATTATATATCCCTGCATTTGATAAGTATGTCTTAGTTACTAACCTTTTCCACATGAATAAAAAGAAATGGAGATTATGAATTGCAACATAATAACTTAATAAGGGTTAGAGAATTATTATTAAGATTGTAGCAAGTAAGAATTATTACTTAATTAATTTAATAATTAGTGTAATTTGCTTCGTCCTCACTTGTTACCTTTATCCGTTTGTATGCATAGGATCATTTCTCATAATTTTGTTTGTTTCTCTCTATGTTCTGTTATTAATTATTTTTAAAAAATAAGCTAAAATATATGTTTGATTTTTTATGTTTATTTTAGTATTAATTTGATCTAAATATTTTTTGTCTCAATTTGATCATTTATATTTTAAAATAGTTTCAAAATAGTCATTTCCGTAAAAAAAAAACTAATGGAAGTTTATCTTTTTAAATCTGTTATTAAAAAAATAATTTAAATATATTTTTAAAATTGATTTCTATTGAGAACGGATTTTTAAAAAATACATTTTAAATTTGGAACTAATATAAAAAGTCTCTTTCAAAATATACATTTTAAATTAATTCTCAAATTAACATGGCCCCTCCAAAATTTACCTTCAAGATCCACCTGTCTGTTAAAAGATCAATTTGACTTCCAGCTTCTAAAGTTTGAAAGTAGTGTTGTCAGATTTCAGAATCCTAAAATAAAATTGATTTTTTGACTTCTAATATTTTTATTTGTATTTCCAAATTCTAAAATTTGGAATATAAATAAACAATAGTGTAAAAAGTAAAAATAGATAGTGTTAAAGCAACTATAAATTATTCACCTACAACAAATTCATGAGTGTAATGTGTAACATCCTGATTTTGATTCAATTACCGACTAAGATTAGTTACTGAATTAAGGTTAATTGTAGATTAAAACTAATGGTTGACTAATACAAAGAGACAAGGAAAATGACGCATGTGCCCCTGATGGTATAAAAGGGGTTCGGTCTCTCTCTTTCACGCCTTCATTCACGCTGAGTTAGAAAGGACTGAGAGAGTTAAGAGCGTTTCCTTCGAGAATACAGAGGTGTTGTTCTGTTTCTCCTCCCAAGCTTCTTCTTCTTCTTCTTCTTCTTCGTCCACTCGAAGCTGTGGGAACCTCGGAGTTGTGGAAGTACTCCACTGTGAGTGAGACGAATCTGCTTTGAGGAGAGACAGCTTTCGATGCAGAGTCGACGACTGGGTTCGAAGGTTGTTCAGTGAGAAGGAGTGACCGAAGGGACGATCGGTCAGCATTGTAGCTCGAGGAGCTTCTGAATCTCTTCAGTAGGTAGGGGGTGTTTTACATTTCAAATGCATGGTTTATGGACGGGTTCCGGGTGAAACTGCCTACTGTGTTGGGTAGTGTATGTTGATTTTCGTCAATGAATGCATGTTCACTTGCATGTGATGTATGTGGATATTATTGTGAATGCCGAGTGCATGTGTTGTGAACCAGTGTGAATACCGAATGCATGTGGTGTGAAAATGCTGTGCTGATTCTATTTGTGATTTTATATGAATGCATGAGATGCACTTGATAAGCATGGATGCTCGTTGTGAAATGCATAAGGTTGCATATATAGAAAAAGGGTGACCCGTGGAAGGTCAGGAACCCTATGTGATGATTTCTAGCTACAGATTCTTGGGCTAGATCCTGTGAGAGCCCGTGATAACCGACGGAGCTAGAGTTAAGTCTCGAGACGTCACGAGGTGACCGGTATCACGCGGGAAGGGATAATGGAGTGAGGCCGGGAAGGAATCTGTAACTGAAATTATTGTTTAAGTCAGATCCACATGCATATGCATTGGTGCATTGTTATCAAGAATAACATGATTGATATAGCCTTGAATGATTTGAGTGAATTCTGACGGAATGATGTTGTATGAGTAAATCCGATTGAATAAATGTGTGCACACTGAAAACTGTTGCCGAGTGCAAAGTGATTGTATGTTATGTGTATTTATTATTGAGAACAGCATGAGTAATATAGCCATGAATGAGATGAGTGAAATCTGACTGATTTATGCCGAGTGAGTAGCAATATTGAATGGCAGTGTATGTTATTGTTGATTGTGAAATTATATTGTATAGTTGAGAATATAGTGACTAATCCGAGTCAATAACTGTCATTTAATATGTAAAAGCTCACCCCCATTGTGGCTATATTTTCAGTGGATATAAACCGAGATGGAGATTGATGAGTTCTTCTCAAGTCCGAGTATTGAGTATTTTGTACTGCTGTGATGTATATATGGCACTTTTTGTATATAATTTGTTGTAGCCTTGGCCGGCTCTTTTGAACACGTTTGTTTAAATACATTTATATATATATATATATATATATATATATATATATATATATATATATATATATATGGAGTTGAACTATCCAGTACTATGAATGCATGTATATATATCTTTAATGTTATGAGGTTGTTGAATTACCAGGGAATATTGGTATAGGAGAAGTACTAAGGGCTAAATGGTTCCGTGTGAGGCATAGTTGAGAGCCTTTTCCGAGTGAATAAGGTTGTATACTCCGAGTGAATAAGGTTGTATATTCCGAGTGAATAAGGTTGTATACTCCGAGTGAATAAGGTTGTATATTCCGAGTGAATAAGGTTGTATATTCCGAGTGAATAAGGTTGTATACTCCGAGTGAATAAGGTTGTATATTCCGAGTGAATAAGGGTGTATATTCCGAGTGAATAAGGTGGTATATTCCGAGTGAATAATGCTGTAATATCCCGTTTAAGGCTTAATCTAGTAAATTCTCCCGATTGAAGACAAGTTGAGCATTTTCCGAGTGAAATATGATGGTGAGGACCGCTTCCGAGGGGAGGTGGTCAGGGTGTTTTCCGAGCGAAACACAACCGATAGAACCTCTTTCGAGTGAAGGGAAGTTAAGGTATTAATGAGTGAGGCTTAGCCTAGAAACTCTCACCCGAGTGATGAAAGGTTAAGATATACCCGAGTGAAATATAACCGAGGGGAGCTACTCCCGAGCGAGGAAAGTTAAGAGATTCCGAGAGGAATGGTTGGGAGAACCATTTTGGAATGAGGATCGACTAAGAGTGATAAATTGCCGAGTGAGGCATAGCCGCTGGACTATTTCCGAGTGGAAAGTAGTTCCAATTCCGGGTGATGGGATAAACCGAGCGTGGGACTCGCCCCAGCGAGAAAGGGCTTGCTCAAGCGTTATCTTCCGCTGGTCTTGTTCAACCGAAACAGGTCTTGCCAAGCGAGTAGCACTTTGACCCGTTTTCTGCTTCTCTTAACTTCGGGGTGCTTTTATTTTATCCCGACTCAGGGTCTGAATGCGTGAAATTTTTTTTTCCCTAGTCTCGGAATTGTTTTATTTAAGTCGGGTTGTTTCATAATGTCCAAATCATATATATTTTTGAATTATTGGGCTCAAAAATGGATCATATAAATCCAAAAGTGTGATGTGCATATCATTTTTTAAAAATAAAATTTAGTTTTTAACCATAAAATAAAATAAAATAAAATTTAGTTTTAACCAAAAAAATAAAATAAAATATAGTTATTTTGTATTATTTGCAATCCATACTATCGATACACTTTCTCATCTAATTTTGTTTTTTATATAAAAAAACATGTTAAGCTGTATATTTCTACTGATTATCTTTAAACTTTATAAGAAAATAGAACACATTATAACCTTATCATTTTAGCAAATTATCATGTAAGTGACTAAACCCTCGACTTGGTTCTTGAAATTGTATGAATCATGCACTTTAATCCTTAAATTAGTTTCTAACATTATAAAACAATATTCAATTTAATCTTTCTTCAATATAAAATAACAATAATGAACAAATACAAAAAAAAAACTAGAATGAATAACCTTTTACAATATAGGTTTTAAAACTTCAGAAACTAAAATGAACTGTTGATACAATCTCAAGACCTAACTTGCAAACCATTCATCTAAATATGAAAAACCATGACAGAATGTATAAACTAAAAAAGTCACAATCAGTAAGTAGTAACTAAAGTTTTCAGGTTTACTATATATAAAGCAGGTACACTAAACAAAGCCTCGCGATTATTTGTTTGAGAAGTAGCAAAACTTTGGATAAAAGAAGAATAACTTACTAACACCTAACACAATAATTACAAGATTGATGGCCAATCTTTTTATACCTTGTTTTTTTGGGGTTTCCAAGGTATCCCACCATCGGTAGCCATGAAATTAATCTCGAGCTCCAACGATCAGCGGACGAGACGATCGGCGGACGTCGCGGTAGGGAGATATTAGATGAATTTGCTACTGCCGCTCGTTTTTTATACTTCACTATTGCAATTGTAAATTTGTAACCAATGTAACATAACAAAAAAAAAGCAAGGCTGCAATTAGTGATTTGGGTACCAAAACATGCCTTTTATGCCCTCTGGGTCAGCTTCAAAACCTAAATTGCGATAGAATTCCACAACTGCATCAACACACAAAAGCAAATGGTAAGTGAGAGTGTTGAGACTCCCAGTTCACAAATATAAAATATGTTTATAGATAGATGACGAGGACGGAAGTGATTCTGCTCCTACAATCTCAACAACTAACATCTTAGTTTATAAACTTCAAGGACTAAAGTGGACAACTCTTACAATTTCGGGGACGAAGGTGAGAGTTTACTTTAATTTTATGACATTGCTTTATATCCACTAAAATCAAACTACAAAAACAATAGCACCAATCCGCAAAATAACAAAGCATTTTAGTGGATAGACACGCTTTGATGTTGCACTTGATTTTGTAATTTAAAGTAAAAAATATCAATGATACCATGCATAAAGGCTGTCAACAGTTGTACCTTGACTATCTGCAAACAGAGTTATATTGCCAATGTCCCTTTGCAAAAGAGCTCTAATCAGTTTCTCTATAAGAGCTTTACCAAGACCTTGGCCCTGTACAACAAAAACAACATCAATGAGCAATACTCCAGTAGTCCAGTCCATATGTGAATATAATCATGCTTACATAGGAGCAGGACAAAAGGAGGTACTTGATAGGTAACTCCTACAATTGGTTGAGTTAATGATACATTAATTAGTTTGTTAATTAGTAAGTTAGATAGTTGAATAAGGCATGTTGCCTATAAATAGAGAAGAGGTCATGAGAGAGGGTATCTTATCATTTGAGTGAGAATTAGGGCCTTTGGGCATTGGGAGGTGCAAACCTCGAAGTTCTGTAGTGTTCTTTCTTTGTAAGTGGGGTTTACCCCTATTCTTTCTAATAAAGATACCAGGTTTCTATCAAACTCAAGACCAACAACAATTTCACAGAATGCTTGAAAGCATCGCCTTTTGCATTTTACAATTGATCCAAAAAAATCCCAGATTCAATCATGAATTGTTAGTTTTCTCTATGATTGTGCTTTGTGGAAAGTTTTGAAGGAGATCAAGTGGGGTGGTTCTTCCTGGAGTAGTTTGAAGTATAATGGAGTTGAAAAGAAAATATCATGCTATTGTTTGGAAGATTTTATTGAGGAAATGAACGAGGATCTCCTCCACTGTTATTAAGGGGTCATAGTGGTTACTAAAGAGCAGAGTGAATTACAAAATTAACTGCTACTACTACACTTGTAATTTAAATAGCTCATTTTATTGTTACTGAACATTTATCTTTACTACACGTGTAATTTAAATAGCTCACTTTATTGTTACTGAACATTTATCTTTACGACAAAACTTATCATGAAACATTGAAAAATAAAACATTCACAGGTTTACTATCAATCTGTGCAATAGTATGCAAGATATCAAAACTCTAAAAATTATGTGCATCACCGCCAAAATGCAGTACATCATACTTGAACAATTTATACATCAATTTGAGTATGGGGTCAAGAATAATTATAGAAGACATAATTGAAAGGTAGAAAAGCGTGTGAAGGAAAGACTTTCAAATGAAAAGGGAAAAAAATCTGGTTAGTTTAGTTTAGAACTTCTGTTTAGAATAGTTAGGACTGAAGGATACAAGGGTAGTAGCTGGAAAGAATGAAGGGTAGTCAAAGTAGTTAAGACTTAAGAACAGTTAGAGGGTGGAAATTAGATAAGTAAATAGAAGGACAACAGGGAAAAGACTGCATTCTGTTTTGTTAGCATTTGGGAATCAATCATGAGCTCGGTGTAAAGGTGAAACTATTGGAGGAGAGATCTTTCTCCTTATTCTGTTCATTTTCTGTCAAGCAAGTGAAGCTGCAACGTCGTTATTTTCTCTATTTCCAATGAAGGTTACCAACAAGAATTTGAAAATTTTGGAGGCAAGCCACGAACTCTTGCATAGAGGAGAGAGAAAATGAGAGTTTGGATGGTAAGAAAAGGTAGAAAGCTCAAATGATCATTAAAAAACTGAAAAGTGTTTCATTCCAAATTCTCCAAATTGGGGATCTGACTGAATATGACTACGGAGAGATTCAGGTTCCCCTCCTTAACCATTCCACCCTAATTATTCTCCTTTTACCATTACACTCCATTCATTCAAACATAGCCCAGCACACATCCAGGAAGACACTAGAAAATAAGTTGTTCACAAAGCATAATTATGGACATGGTACCCTTTCTTTGGCATCAAACAGACAGCTTAAGTTATAATTCAATCTTTACTATGATTACTGAACGAGGCTGAAAAGATATTATACATGAACTTGAGATTTCACATATTCCACTTTTGGAAGTTAACTCTCAGTAACTGAAAGAGTTTTTGTTCAAAATCCATGTTTGGTGACAGAATATACCTGGTAGCCAGGATCAACTAGGACATCCCAAATTGTGGCATTGAAGGCATGGTCAGATGTAGCACGGGCCATGCCAATTAATCTCTTATGTTCATTCCCCTCTGTCAAATAACTTCGCCAAGTACACTAAGATGTTCATCAAATAGGTTTAGATAGCTATAAAAATAAAGCAAAAGCTTAACCATCCAACTAATAGATATAGACAGAGTCTGAATATTTTTACCTGACCCAGGTGACTTTCTTATAGAATGCAGTGAAGCCACTATGTAGCTATTTTTCAATGCAGCAGCTAATTTTGACAATGGCCTACGCGGCCACCCTACCTGTCAGAGATGAACCATTCAATTCATTATGCAAAGGTGTGCTGATAAAATAGCGGAGCCCAAAAATTCAGCACTCAAGTTTTGGTGATGAAAAATCATACACTGAATTTGTAAATTTGTTAATTAGAATGTTAAAAAAATGCAAGCGCTGAGGGTGTATTTGAGGAAACTACACTAAATGAAACTACTGTCATGGATAATTTACATACGTAAAGAAATCCTAGCATGAACAAACTAAAATAATTATCTAGAAATTGAACAATCTGTATGCAAAAATGACATAAAGAAATAAGTGACTCTAATAAGATTTGATTGTGTGGATTTCTGGCAGAAAAGAAAAGTGACTTCAAAATAAGCATACACACAATCACTGCCTTACAATACAAACACCAACCACACAACATAAAGAAATATTAGATACACACCTTGTCACATAGGGCTTGAAGATCATAAACATCAATATCTCCACCCGAAGAGAATATTATTTGCTCAACTGTTCCATCAGGTTCTGTCTTTTCCACAAGGACAAACTCTTGAGGAAGAGGTTCTTCATCTTCTTCATCAGTGGAGGGAGGATCAATGAGTTGTGTAGTGTTATTCTTCATCAACCTGAATTTTCAAGATTAAGATATACATTAACAATCATGTAGAACTCTCTTGAGTTACAGCTATCTAAAGTCTTGACAGTCTTAGAATTCAACAGCAAGGAACATACATAAAGACATTACATATATAATTAATAAAAGAAAACTTTGTATATCTATTTTTTACTTTTTATTTTTTTTAAATTGTAGCTTTTGCAATTTCCCAGAGAATAAGAAATTAAAAGGAGAATGTTTTCTTTTAAAATTAACATTAGTGTAGTTTATTTGTGATTTCCAATGCAAGTTTAATACAATTTTCAATAAAAAGTTTCCACTTAACTTCTTATCTTGTGCAATCTTACATAGTTTAGACAAACTCATATAAGATAAGAACCAGCCATTCAAGTTGAAGGAATAACCACTCTCCTAAACAGTAATTATTTCAGCAAAATAAGCCAATTCCCTATGGATACCAATAAGAACTGCCCAATACAAGTCAAGTGCCCTCATTGAATTTCTTTAATTTTTTCAATGGGCAGTCAAAAAGGAAGATACCCAGATTTAATTGACTCCCAGAATCCAGCTCTGAGCTGAAAAGTCTTGAACTTTTTGGTGGCTGCAACCAACAGAGAAAGCATTGAAGTAAAAACGACTATGATCATAAATTAACAAAAGGGAAGAAGCCATGATCAAGAAGCAATAGAGAGAGAGTACCTGTAGTGGCAAATGAGTAATTAAGATTGGAAGGAAGTATCAATTGAGTTTGAGAAGAGAATGGATAATGGGTGTGAAAAGGAACAACAGAGAACCTGCAAAAACATATGAAGAAATATATACACAATAATAATAAGTAAGATTTTTCTAACGTATATAATCTCAAATGTTTGATTGCAAATTGTGTTGTTTTAAGAGTATAGAATTTCCAACGAATTTTTTACATCATTTGATTTGATTTTACAAGTTACACAAATTAGAAAAAGAGTAAGTAAAAAGTGACATAGAGTAGAGGAGATGAAGAAAGAGAACTGACGAAGAAGAAATGGCATTGAGATTGAGGGTTGGCAATGGCATATTGAGAAGAAGAGAGAAAGAGAAGGTGTGTGTGTGTGTGTATTGTCCACTCAACTCAACAGTGAAGACTTTCTTTAGGATAGTTGATGACATCGACATGTGTATGTTACGCTTCTCCAACTGGGCTTACCTTTGCTTAACTAAACTACGCTTTCATTTTTTGGGCTTTCCTCAAAATGCATTTGTTGGGCTTGGTGATTATTGTTTCATGATTGATTTTTAAGTTATATTTTACGAAATTTTCCGATAAAACATTTGAGATGTGAGAATCTGAGTTTCATAAGTGGGGAGAAATTTTTATTATATCTTCCAGGAAACTTGTAAATATACCAAATACATTTTAATATTCTTATAAAAATTATTCTTAGGAAATAAGATTCTCTAAAACATGGTTCTCAAATTTAAAAATATTCTAGATACTAGTTATAAAAATAAAATTGTGAAACATCTAATAGTTAGTATTAATTATATATATCGTTTAAAATTAATCAAACGAAGTTTGTCTAACAAACTAAAAAGTAGATTTGACTAACCGATAATCAAACACGGCTTAAATTTCTAAATACACTACCCTTCTCTTTTTTTTAAAATTTCATTTTCAAAATATTCCTATGTTTGCTTTTACAAATGATCTGATGGGTTTTTTTGTTTGTGTGTGTGTGTTTATAGAGATGGGAAGATGAAGAAAATAATAATAATAAAGATGTGATACATATGAAAAGAAGAAAGGGTGATAAGAACCCAAAATAATTAAGGCCAAAGTCAAATTAATTGAGGTAAATGTTAGGGAGGGAATGAGAGGTGATGTGGGATCAAACCTAAGAGAGAAAACATGAAACTCAACTAACTATTACCTGATAGTAACGGGTGCAGAATGTGTGTGGAATCATTGTGGCAGAAAGAGAGATGACATAAGAGGTAGGTTACAATTAGTTGGAACTTTTCACAGTCTAACACTAAAATTTAACATAATATATAGGGACTTGCCCATCATTTATTATCTTTCTGACTCTTAATGATTATAGTATTTTATTTAAGATCCTGGCATTTCAGTTTGAAGTTAAAAGTATAATTCATCTTTATAGAATAGAGTATTTTGATTGAAAAATTATTTTTCACTTCATTTTAAATTAATGGAGGAAGAACAATTATTTATTGCTTTCAAAGAGGTGGAAATTTAATTTTTCAATGAGACACTTTAGAGCTATAATATATTTTAGTTTCATAGACATCTCAAAAAAAAATTATGATCATTAATAATAACAATGATAATAAACCACTAAAGTAAAATCTATATTATCACAAATATTTTATTTTATTGGTGTTATACCTATCATAGAGATAGAGAATAAAGTTTAATAATTATATTATTAATCCTCACAATAATATAGTCATTAAACATTATCTCAATATGGCATTTTTAAGTCATCATCATTACTAATTAACTTTCAATTTTAGTATGATGGAAATTTATATATGTCTGTAGGTAAAAGAAGTGGGTAGTGCTGATTATTATTTTCTTAGGTTGGAATTTGATTTCATAACTTTTGGGGGGAGAAATAATTTCCTGTATTGAAAAATGATTGTATTTGTCTTGAAGCTAAATGAAGTAGTAATTGTGTAAGGAAATGGTTAAAAAAGAAAGACAGGAAAGGAATTGGTACATTAATAAGAAAAAAGAATTGTGCAGTGGTGCTGTCTCTAATAATTGCATCTTTATTGAGTTCCGTGTAATGGATCACTCCTAAGACCACTTTATCTTTTGAACTTCTATTGCTCACACCTTTTGCTTTACAACCACATTCACATTACTGCTAACCATACTTCCATACATTATCTTTCAGGTTAAAATTTAAATATACTCTTTTGTAAAGTTTAAGATTTAGGTAAAATCTTTTATAAATAAAAATAACCATTTTAGACCTTTTAAGATTTTAGGAGTGACTAAAAAACACCTCTATTCAATAATTCCGTCTATATTATTATTTGTTGTTGAACTGCTAACAACAAATAACATGAGCTAAAAGTGGTTATCAGATAGATTTTTTTAAACCCTATATTTTACAAGGGTGAATTTAGATTTTAACCTTATATAAAAGTAACATTATGCTCATTCAATGTCATACATAAAAATGTGTAATATGAACATTTACTCTTTTATAAAATTAAATTTTGTTGAACTAAGGAATTTTTTATTGGCTCAGTCTCAGTTTAATTGGTACAATAACTAATCAAACAAACACTTAGACTTAAATTGGACAAAATTATTATCAGTTGAAAACTCATTCTACTTTTCAAAGAGTTAACTCAGTGCTAGCTAATATTTTTTATTTCCCGCTAAAACTTTCTTTAAATATATAAATTTAAACACAAACTAAATTGTCTAGTATAGAAGGTTGTCTGGAAAAAAAATTGTATTTGACATGTTGTATATAGACTCAAGTAAGATCTTTAGGAATGCAAAACTTTCCAATGAGTTTTGATGCAACTATACATTTGTAGATGTCAAACTTAAGATCATTAAATACCTATTTAGCATAAAATCGGTTCAATATTGAGTTTGTTTTTTTTTGTGGAGAAAATTAACCATGGTTTTGAAATGGATATCATTCTAATGAATGAAAAAAACTTCAGTTTCCCTCATGGCGGTTCAACCAAGTTTACACTCCTCACCAAACGAACACCAACCAATTCATTTATGCATTGTTTGGTTGCTAAAAATATGGTTGATAAAAAAGAATGAGTTTTAAATTCACACGATATACATAAAAAGATAAATTCTTGTTTGAACTTTGAAGCTCAGTTGTAACTCCCATATAAGAAATTAAAGCCACGCAACAGAAACAGCTGCAAATTTAATTTTTAATTACAGTGATGATGCTATTAATATATTATTATATGTAACAGTGAGATTAATGAGCACTATTAAAGCCAAAACTCTAGCATTTGGTTTTGGTGGTCATTTCAAAATCGAAACCCAATAAAGCATGGCCTTGTGTTTGCATCAGCAAAATGTTACCATTGCACTCAGCCTTTTGTAACGTAACGTGTCAACATATCCTAGCCCAACACAACAGGGGCACTTTATTAGATTATTACATTTTAATATTATGTCTGAACACTATTTATATCATGTATCAGAATTTGCCAAACCCCTCACCAGTATATGTGCTAAAAAATCGATATCTTGTTAAACTAATCTAAAATTTCAAAATTAACGTATTTCATTTGGTTTGCATTAGTATGTTTTTAAAATTCTAAGAATGTTAAGATAAGGTATACACTATTTTAAACATTTTTTATTATGTGATTAAGTTCTAATGTACTTCTTGAATTTTTTTATAACTATTATTTAATATATAAAATAATAATTTATTATTATTGATTTGACAGTGATTTAACCAATAACCCTTAAATCAATACTTTTATTGCCGATCTAATTAATTCTAAAAACGTTGATTTACAAGGTATAGTTATAGTTATAGTATAACACAAAAGCGAGGAACAAAAGCAGCCAAAAAGCAAAAGATGGTTCAGCACTTGTAAGAAGACCATATAGGGTGGCTATACACAGCACATGATGTCATGAAAATGAAAAGAAAAAGGTGTGTTGTGTGTATGTTTTTTGTATGTCATGTCATGGGCATTTGTGAATAATTGATTGCTTTGATGAGGGTCTTTTGGAGCGTTTACTCCAAAATATTCCTCAACCAGCATTAGCAATCTACCGTACACTACATTTGATAGTATAATCATCCACTCCACAGGCCACAGTTTGTGTTGCTGTTACTGAAACATACACAGCTCAGGCAGCAAGGGGAGGAGCTGCCTTTTCTCTCCAGTCTCCTCACTCTTTCTTGTAAACAGATAGAGTGAGAAAGATGGTTTCTGAAACCTCCCTCTCTTCTTCTAAACGCTCTCCAGCCACTCCAAAGTTTTGCAACTCATTCACTACGAGGTACTTCAGCAACACCCTCATCCTCTCTGTTTGCATATTAGTTCTGTGTCTTCTGCAAAATTTATCTATGCTTTTTTGTCTCTGTAATATACTTGTTTGTCTTTGTTTCATTTGGTGGTAGATTAAAAAATGTAACTTCATGTGATTGCTTTGCTAGTCTTCATTTGGTTCAGTGTTCTATATATATCTTACTACTGGTGGTGAAATTAAAGTATTTGTTTGTTAATTGTACATTTGATAACTTGGTTATCACATAATCTGGATTTTATAGATAATGGTTATGCATATTAATAATATCCAACGGAATATTTTTTGGTTTTGGAGTTTTCACTTTTCACGTGCCTTTGTTCTCAACTCTTTCATTTCCTTCAATGTGCAAGTGATTTTGGGTAAGGGTGGAAGGAATAAAAGGATGCTATTAATCTCTGAATCCATGTTTCATTGATAGAATTTTGTGACAGGTGTTGTTTTTGATCGCAGGATTTTTGCTGATGTTGCTGGTGACATTACAATTGTTGTTGATGGGGAGTCCTTTCTGCTGCATAAGGTAAATCTTTCAATATGGGATTTGACAACTTCTTGACAGAATCATGAGTTCGTTCTATATATTTGTCCTTTAGAACTGTAAGTTTTATCCGGTAAACTGTAGTTTGAATGAACTGTTATGTCCACTCCAGAATCCATAATATGTTAACAAGAAACTAAAATCAAGCACTATTTGCCAAAAGCTATGCCTGCTTTATGATAATAAAGAAAAAAGTTGATTTCTATTTGGCTTCTTTTGAGTACTCAATATACCTGCACCAGTCAACTCTATTATTCAGATGATTTCTTTGAATTTACATAAACAGTAACTTTGAATTCCAAATCTATAAAACTAATTTGTTACTTTCTGCTGGTTGATGAAGTTTCCCTTGATGACCCTAAGTGGGAAGATACGGAAGATGGTTGCTGAAGCCAAGGGTTCCAACGTTTCAAACTTGGAGCTCCTCAACTTTCCAGGGGGACACCAGACATTTGAACTTGCCATGAAGTTCTGTTATGGGATGAATTTTGAGATTACAACATTCAATGTAGCCCGGCTACAATGCGCAGCTGAGTACCTGGAAATGACAGAAGAATTCAGGGAGCAAAACCTCCTCTCAAGAACAGAGATCTTTCTGAATGAGATTGTCTTTCAAAGTCTTCAAAAGTCAGTGGAAGTGCTATCCACTTGCGAGATGTTACCTTCAAATATGGTGGAGGATATTGAAATATCAAACGGGTGTGTGGAAGCCATTGCAATGACTGCTTGCAAGGAGCAACTGGTTTCTGGTTTATCTAAACTGGATTGTGATGGTGAATCTAGAGAACTGAAGGAAGATTGTATTGCATGGTGGGTTGAAGATCTCTCTGTCTTGCGTATCGATTACTTCCAGAGAGTCATATGTGCATTGGGAAGAATGGGCATCAGGTCAGACAGTATTATTGCATCACTGATGCATTATGCTCAATCTTCGTTAAAGGGTATTGGAAAGTGTCAATTTTGGAATCCATCAAGAACAAAATCAAGTCCAACCACTGTAGAAAAGGATCAAAGGATAGTTGTGGAAACTCTAGTAAGCCTCATGCCAACAGACAAAAGCTCTACCATTCCATTGACTTTTTTGTTTGGTATGTTAAAGATGGCTATCATGTTGGGTGCCACCATTCCCTGTAGGCTTGAGCTTGAAAGGAGGATCTCGTTACGGCTGGAACTCGTTTCACTGGATGATCTGCTTATTCCATCTCTACAAAGTGGGGACTCATTGTTTGATGTTGATACAGTTCACAGGCTACTGGTGAATTTCTTGCAGCGGGTTGAAGAGGAAGAAACTGAAGATTATGGGTATGAATCGGATGGGATTGGTTCTAGTGGCCATGGTTCTCTGTTAAAAGTAGGGCAGCTTATTGATGCTTATTTAGCAGAAATTGCTCCTGATCCTTACTTAAGTTTACAGAAATTCATTGCTTTGATTGATATACTTCCTGATTATGCTCGTGTTATTGATGATGGCCTTTATAGAGCTGTGGACATTTATTTGAAGGTAAATTTGCTAGAACCAATGAACCACAGGGATCATTTTTCTTAGATTCAATTAGTTAGGAAGGTAAATTTGCTAGAACCAATGAACCACAGGGATCATTTTTCTTAGATTCAATTAGTTAGGAACTCGCTAGTTAAATCTCATTCTCAAATCTCAATCAATATCATGTGACAGTTACACTCGCAAATGTTATTTCATTATTTCAATTTTCCTCCTTCATGTTGATAAAAGCATTGCATTTTACTCATTGTTCAGGCACATCCAGCGCTAACAGAACAAGAATGCAAGAAGCTTTGCAAGCTGATAGACTGTCAGAAGCTGTCTCAAGAAGCATGCAACCATGCAGCCCAGAATGATAGGCTGCCCCTGCAGATGACTGTACAGGTACTGTATTTTGAGCAGCTTCGCTTGAAGAATGCATTGTCGGGAAGTTCCGGAGATGGGCTGCTGTCACAGAGAATAAGCAGTGGTGTTCCAAGTGCTGCCATGTCTCCAAGGGACAACTATGCTTCTCTGCGAAGAGAGAACCGAGAACTGAAGCTAGAGATTTCAAGAATGAGGGTGAGACTGAGTGAGTTGGAGAAGGAGCAGATGTTCATGAAACAGGGCATGATTGATAAGGCAGGGAATGGAAGAACATTCTTAACCTCACTTTCTAAGGGAATAGGGAGGATTGCAATTTTTAGTGGTCAAAGTGGAGGGAAGCGCCAAAAATCAGGTAGGAAGTCTCGGGGTTCTGAGGGAAAAACTGGTAGGAGTAGGAGACACTCTGTCTCATAGATATTGTTCTTCGTAACTAAACTTTTACAGCACTCACTTTTCTACCTTATCAGGTGATCACACTGTGTAAATGAGCTGTTCAAAAGTTTCTCTTCCATCTTTGGTCATTAGTTTCAAGTGCTAAGCTAAGGTTCTACATAGTGATACTGCTTCTTGCAGTGACCACCAAGAGGAAGCTTCATCAGACATCACATTTGAGCATGTGTAGCATCACCTTGTCGGCTTGTCCTAGGGACACAATTACAGCACCTTCCCTTCTCTCACTTTCACACTCTTGCAATGAAACAATGTACTTATTTCTTCTGAACCTGCTCCTTAGATTTATTGAAAAGGAAAATGTAACATAGGTAACCAAATACTCAAATGATTCACCATGTGGTAAAGTTTCCATAACTTATCATCTGGTAAGATAAATACTAACTTGGCTTGTGGATGACCACGACCGGTGAAACCAGTAATATTTCCGCCCAACATCACTAGCATGCAGCACACTCCACCAAAATCTGAAATAACATTTGGTTATAGCGTTATGGTTACAACTTGTCTAATGTACTGTTCCTTTACTAACAAAATTCTTGAGATATGTACTATTCTCCATTGTCTGTGCCAAGAATCGAATCATTCTGACTATTTAATTATCAATCTCGTTCTTGAACTGTTGATTTCAAGTTTTTCAGTATTTCTGATTTTTTTTAATGTAAAATGCTCCACGAACCTCCAATCATCAATGAAAATCACCACGCAACAATACGATTCCCTTTGACTCATGCAGATATATCAGTGGTCCCAACCTCAAGTGGACCAACACCAAGACACCAATGACTCATTAGCTTAAAACATGCAGTATTTTCTCATAATTGAAACAGAGTAAGTCCTCCAGTATCTGATATATTGGTCACAACCTCAAGTGTATGAAGCTCCAATGCCCAGGTTGTGCTAGTGATAGAATTGTCTTTCAAATCTCATTTGCGTGTGTTGACTCAACACTGCACTTAGCAAAGGTGGATATGGAAACTACTTGTTAATCCTTTCAAGTCCAATATAATAATTATAAGTCTTCAGTTCAACCATTACCAAAATTATTATTGATTAACCCAATGCATATCATACTAGTAGAATGGAGAGACACTATTTTAGTTATTGTGCATAAATATCATACAAGTAACCATGTTTCAAACGGCTAGTCAAGACAGAAATAAATAGGACATGTTTCTACCTGCAATGAGTAAAACTCAGACATAAACTTTCCTGGAAAAAAAAGGTTCTACAGAAATAAATGTAATCAGATACAAGGTCCTAGGACAATCAGATTGGGTATACACACGACATTTGATAAATTGTTCGTGTGCGCCTGTATATTTCTTTATATGATAAAATGTACCCCTATGATGAAAGTCTGCCAGCTAGAATACCACCAAATATGATAGCTCCAAACCACTTATTTGAGTTAAATCTGAAAGGAACAAATAGCAAAAAAGAAGGGACCAAAATCAGCTCATAATGATCAAATTTAAGATAATAGAAGCAAATACTACATAGGAAAGAACTACATACATAAAAAGTTTTGTAGAATATTGCAATTGATCAATGAAACAGTTTAAAAGTAATTAATAGCAAAATTCAGCAACCACTGAGTATTGAAGGTGTTGTATATTTGAGGTCGAGGATATAAATATGCCATCAAGTGTTTGTAGCAAAGTTATCCAATATATTCTTTGAAAAGCATAAAATGAAATTTGAAAACGTTATCATCTCAAAAATTGTCTTTCCATATTACTATTGACTATTAAAAAAATACTGTAGCTCCAAGACATGAGTCTCTAGCCCATAAAGAAGATGTGAGATCCTTCCAAAAGATGCTTTTGGGTGATTAAATCATGAATTTATGCAATGATCCTCCCTAACATACTTCCGGCTGCAATCAGCACGGGATGAAAGATCAACTGTCAATATTTGCCAGCCTAGGTGTCCAGAAGCAGCTGCTAGAGATGCATAATATGGCCAACCTGTTCCACACAAGTGAATCAGGAGGAAGAAAACAATCACTGCAACCCAAACAGTCATGAAAAAGAGCAGAATGATGTTCGTAAACAATAAAACAAGTACCTATTTCAGCATTAAATCCACTAACAGCAAGACCACCAAGGCATGCAACCCCAAATCCAGTAATCCACTCCTTAGTTGAATCACCAAAGCGCAAAGCTGTTGATTTAACTCCAACTTTCAGGTCATCTTCTTTATCCTGAATGCCAAGGTCAGACATATTCTTAGGCACTATATGAATTTTGATTGCATTGCCAGGAATAAAAGATTGTCATGGAGAATACCAAGCAGTCTTGTCATTGTACTTTTTGTTTCATGACAACTTAACTGTTGCAGACGCACAATCATCTCTGAACATGGTTAAAAACTGTTCTACCTAGCATGCACCCCCCCCCCCCCCCCCCAAAAAAAAAAAATTTTTGAAGGAGAGCCAAATAAGCCCACCAGAAGGTAAGGTTTCAGGAATAAGAAGCAAAAATTTCTCATAAAGGTAATCCACACATCAAAGCATATCATGAAGAATGGAAGACAGAGGAGCAAAATCATAGGGATTACATCTTACAAAGATCTTATAGAAGCAATGTTGTTTTTACCTGATGTGCATAGATAGTATCATACACAAGAGTCCAAAATACTCCAGAGGCATATAGTGGCAACACAATAGATGGATCCAGGCTTCCTTTAACTGCTGCCCATCCTAACAAAGCCCCCCAATTAAAGGTCAACCCAAGATAGGCTTGAGGCTAACCAACATAGTTACAGCAGAGCACCATATTAAAGCATAATGAGATGAAGAAATACGATAAGAATAAAATCTTCAGAAGAAAATAGAAATGAGGAATCTCATTACCCAAAATGTAAACCTCTTCATGAGGGGATAGGAGAAGACAAGCAACAAGGATGAGGCACCCAAAACACGGCTGCCAAAAGTACCCAAGTTGAAAAAATTACAAATGTTACCAAGATTCACATGTACACTTTATCACAATTTAGTTATGCCTGTGTGTGAAATAATTATAACATGCAACTCAAGTATAAAGGATGTGTGTTTGCATATGTTTTGACAAGTTTTGATAATGACAATCTTATTGAAGAAATCAAGATCAAATGAAGTTATTTGATAAATGTTGTTAGAATTACATGTATAGGATCTCTGAGCAAAAGAATGAAAATTATACAAGGTCGCTATCATGTAAAAATGCTAAGAACTGAAATCAAACACACGATAATCGATTAGCATGTAAGGAGTAATCGATTAGAGATATCAAAAATTAAAGAAAAAGAATATATCAGTTCTCTAATTGATTAGGAAAATAAGGATAATCAACTACAGTTCTTAAAAAGAAAAGAAAAAGGAAAAATCATTTATGTAATCGATTAGCTGAGTAAGTGTAATCGATTAGTTCGAGACTAATCGATTAGGATGTTAATGTAGGGTGCGCAAATATATCAGATATCAACGTTAAAAAGGGAAACGCAGAAAGAGAATATCAATTCCCAAAATATGGCACAAATCCTAATCAACTCCTTCCTTATTTTCAAGCTTCAAGACCCTATAAATAGGGATCAAATTCGCAAGGAAGAGGAACACACACACAAGAAAGAAATTGGTACACACTTATTGTTGAGTTTCACACTTAGATTTATCATTCCATTGTGAAGATTCTCTTTTTGAGCTTTCAAGTTGTTTATTCACCTTTGAGAGGTTATAGCCATTGTAATCCTTGTTTTGAAAGAGTTGGGTTGGTTGAACCTAAGTGATATTGAGAGATTGGGTAGTTGCCCAAACTTTGTGAGGATTAAGTTTCAAGTGTGGGACATTACGAAACTGTAATTGATCCAAGTGTTGTATCTCAAATTCTCAATAGTGAAATGTGGAACTAGTGTATCAGTTTGTAATTTTTCTTACCGTAAACTTCTTTTAATTGTTGTCATTATTTAATTGTACTCTATTGGCTGGCTGAGTATTATATTTCCACTTTGCTATTTAAATTCTTTTAAGTATAAAAGAACGATTTTCAAAAGCATTCTAGATGTTTTTAAAACTACTCAATTCCCCCCCCCCCCCCCCCCCCCCCCTCTCTTGAGTATTGAGGCCACTTGGTAACAAGATGTATGGCACTTGCAAACCAAGTGAAGAATCAATTATTTTAACAGTAAAAAAGGGATCAATCGCAGTCCTGAAGGTAGCAGTATTTTCCAGGGTATCTAGCAGTCTTATAGCTTCTTTCTAAGACAGTAATTGGTAGTGGATAGCAATGTTATATCTTCCTCGTTCCCACATAACTGTTTTTCATTTGAATTGATTTTGACAACGGCTGACATACAGGAGACGTAGCTGTTATTTGTGAGATTAGGCAACGTAACAAAAAACAGCCATCTTTTTCCTTCACTTTATGTACAGAAGTTAAAGGAGATGATATTCCACATTTCTGCTCTTATTATTTTAACCTGGTTTCCTCCCATTTTTAATAGTTTAAAGGGGTCTATTCTGGGTATTTATCTTATAAAAATATCAAAAGTATTTGGTATTGGGTGTTGACAATGACACTACCATAATCAAGGACATGCAACACAGATAATCATTCCAGCCAGAAAGGTTCTATTTCCTTTATAACTAACTGAGATATCACAAATCCAAGGTTCTAAATCCTCAACAGAACAAAGATAGAACCTATTCAATTTTGAAAATACAAAAAGAAACACTAACCTATAATTATTCAGCTGTAGAAGAACCCCAAGACCCAAAAGTAGTTGAAACCCAAGAAAACAAAGTCCTTGAAATGGTGTCAAAAGGCCACTTGCCACAGGTCTTAATTTTGTGCGTTCTACCTGCATTATATGATCATATACAACATCATTCAGAACTTAATATCTATGATGAAATATGACTGGGTAAAAAGAGAGAAAAAGAAAAAGTAAGCATTTCTGAAAAAAATGACCTTTTAAATACAAATTATAGAATACTAAGATGAACTTACAGGCATAGTAGTCAATAGCGGCCGGAGCGGCCGCTATAGCGGCGGAGCGGGGCGGAGCAAAGCAAGGGCGCGACGCGCCCAACAATAGCGGGAAGGATTCGATCGCGGCTTTCGCGGCGAGAATCGCGGGGGAGCGGTTGCGGCCCATAGCGGCCAGAATCGCGCGCGACTCTCCCTCCCCTTCAAACGTTCGGCTGTTTCCCACTTCACTACTCACATTCCGCGACACCCACCCACGTTCCGGTGTTCCCCGCCCTATTTCCGGCATTCCCCACCCATTTCCGGCCCGCCCCACCCATTTCCGACGAGCTTCTGTCTTCTCCGGCGAGCCTGTGTCTTCTCCGGCGAGTTTCTGCTTCTCTTCTTCTTCACTTCTTTTTCTCTTCTTCAGTTCTTCTTCTCTTCTTCTCCGACGGGCTGTTGAAATGATGTTGAAGCCTTCTCTCTATGCTCTCTCCTCTAGGGCCGGCGCATGAAGTGGGAGGAAGGTGTTTTATTTTTTTTTTTGGAAGTGGAAGGTGTTTTGTTTTTATTTTAGGTTTAGCTTTAGAATTTTTAGGGCCTGTTTTTTTTCCTCTCTTAGTTATAAGGCCCATTATACTTTGGGTACTTAATTAGTGGTGGGATACAAGTATTTAAATCTGAGGTACAAATATGGTACCAGTCACGGTCACAAGAGTACCATACCTTTTTTTTTTGGATCAATAGAATGGAAGTGCACTGAAATGGCCCAAAAGACAACTTCTTCAGCCCATACTTTCTCCTTCATAAGACCAAAAAAAACGACTTTCAGGGCCTGGACCTTTTTTATTTGGCTATAAGATACAAGGATTATTATTATTATTATTATTATTATTATTATTATTATTATTATTATTATTATTATTATTATTATTAATGTTCCTTTAATTTTAATATTACACATCATGTTTTATATAGGTGTTTGGTTTGATATATTTATGTTTTATGTAGGTGTTTCTTTAATATTACCAATCAGCTCTTTTTATTTAATTTTTGTGTGATTTTTTTTTGAATATATATGTGTAGAAAATATAGGAAATATTTATATAGGTTTATTCAAAATAGCGGTCATCCCGCTTTCTGCTATTCCGCTATCCCAGTTTTAAGGGCGGCCGCTCCGCGCCGCTATTTGGGATTGACTACTATGCTTACAGGCCATATGAAATGTTAAAGAATTACACTTAGCATGACTTAACTTTCAGATCATCAGTATCTATTATACTAGCCAAACATATCCACATAAACATTCCTGTTATAGTAATTTGCAACACAAAATTACTTTCACGGTATATCTTATTGCAAAAACAATGCAACCAAAAAACACAACTATATTTACCATTGTATCAATATCCCGATCAAGGAGATCATTAATAGTACAGCCAGCGCCCCTTAAAAGCAAAGCCCCGGTTCCAAACAGAGCCAACATTTTAAAATCAGGAAGATGCCCTGGGGCTGCAGCCAAGGTAATCGACCTATGGCATGAAAAATCAGAAACATAAAAAAAAACACAGAGACAGAGAGATGGAACACTCAAAAGGCCAGACCAGCAGAGAAGTAAATTTTAAAGCACAGTCTAATTTAAAAATGAAAACTTGAATTTCTGCATCCCTACATCTATATATGGTGTATGTATTCAAATATGAAATTATTTGTATACTTGTATCCACAATATTCTGCGGATAACTGATTTGTTTGCAGCGTAAGTGAAGCATCAGATGCAAAATACAAAGGTAAAACAAACTAACCTGTATAATGCCAGAAGGGACATGGGCATCACTAAAGCATAAACCACTAACAAATACAATTTTTCTATATTATGGGCTTAAAAGAGAGGGTTTAATAGGATTTAATAAACAGTGAACATTTTAGGGCTACAAAGGTGGAGCCTCATGGCCCGTAACATTTCTCAGACTCGTCACCAATATCAAAGGTGTTACAACAACAATATCTACAAATTTCCAATTAGCATCATATTATAAAAACTATTATGCTATTTCTCCGTGTTATGTCAATGAGAATTACGAGAAAGCATTTACCTAAATCATAAGCTAAAAAAAATAAACTCTTACCACATACAAGGCCATAGAAGCAACCATGTCCCAATTGGCTTATCAAGGCGAGCAAGCCGAGCATAGGGCTGAACTTTCCTTGGCAAGTACAAGTCAATCCAAGAGACATCCCCTCCACCACTTGTCACATTACTAGTTTGATTCTTCTTTCCATTTGAACTGTCCCCTAAACTCGAAGGTGACGTAGAGATGTGCCCAACGAATTGGAAATTTGACAGAGACCTAACACTTCTGTGCAAATCCAATATTTGAGAATGCCTATTTTCCTTTATACCCCCTTCAAAACTCACATTATGCTTAAATGGACTGAGTGGGAGATTTACAGCAGGGCTTTGGTTTATAGATTGTTGGGCAGAGATCAAAGGATTGAAGATGGCAGCATAACAAGATGCAGAGGTGTGGCCGGAAGAAAGGAGGGAAGATTTGAGACACCGACGCGAAGCACAAGAGATCAAAGCAGGTACCATCTTCTAAAAGTCACCAAGTTGGGATTCTGTTCTCTCGGTTGCTACTAGTTCCAACCCTTTAAAAGCATTCAGTTGGAGTTCATTCAGAATGCAGTGAACTAACCACCAAGCTTTGAGACCCACAATTTCAATGGACATCAAGTTCACAAAGATAATGTGACACTCTTCCTTGAGAACCCTGTGAATTCACAAAAAAAAAGTTCCTCTATAAACCTTCAGGGGCATTTTCCCAAGCCAAACAAAAACCCTTTGAATATTCCAAAACTCACATAACTACACATTGAGGATGACTCCTCTCCACATGGTAAAATGACCACTTCACCACTAGTGGTGAAAAGCTTTCGTTGTGTGGCATTGATATATGGATAAAATACTCCAATGGATAGGATGTGTTAGCACACAAATCAAGGTGTGGTTTGGATAGGCATGTGCACATGAATCAGGCCCTTAACTTTATCAGAAAAAAATATTGAATTGTTATTAAACTGTTCTTTAATGCTGTAGATGTTGTCAGTAAGGATCTAAATGTGTGTCATTGCCGATGATGAAGGATCAGAAAATGATAATTGCTTGGCATCAGAGAGTGATGAAGAGGGTTCCAATCACCATTTGCTAACTACACCTAATGATTATCATTAATTACTCCATTTATTATTATTCTCTTTTGGTACAAGTATTATTATTCTCATTCTTTCTTCCTTGTACTGTATCTGTGATGTTAGCATTCAATGTGTAACAGATTTTCTCAAATGGAACATTGCAGGGTCGAAAGACAATAGTCTGTTTGTATATGTTTCAAAATGGAACGGCTGTCCAGTAGATGTTAGATAAGTGTTAACTTATATTGTTAATTGATACTTATGGCAATTAAATGATGGTTTTGTTCAGGGAATAGAACAAGAGAACTATCATACACAGGAGCGCTACTGACTATTCAAACAACTATCCAAGTACATTTCTATAATTGACAAATGAAAAAATAAAATTTCAGTTAAACACCCACTACTCGTCCCCTACAATGCTAATGGCCGAATCAACATCATTCACAAATGAAAACGCCCAAAAAAATAAGATTAATTACAAGAGTGGACCTAGAAAGTAAATGCTTGCAAACCTGGAAAACAACCAGATTCCCACCTTCAGTAGTTTCGCGTTTCCTGTGTCACCCTATAATTCCACTCCCCAAATTGAAGTACCTCAAACAACCATCAAGCTTCGGGCATCAACAATTGAAATCCGTTAAAAATTGAACACAGTAATGCGTATTTGCAGTGACAATCTCAATTCTGTTCATTGCTAACAAGGTATCACACAAGCGCAACTGAAATCAGCAATTCACCATATGATAAAGTATCAACATCAATCAATATAGCATACACTTGAGGCTTCAGAGAGTCACCTAGTCCGTCGCCGGAACGGTTGTCATCGGACTGAGAAGATATCGGATCGGAGTTGTTGGACGAAATGAGATCACATCGGAGAAGGAACCACCGGAACAGGACAACAAAGGGTTTAGGGTTTTTCTTTCACGAACCATAAAAATGAAATAAAGTTAGAAAAAAAAAAGAGAAACGGAATGTTACAAAATAAAGAAGAAATAAGTTAAAAGAAAATATTATTTAGATGAAAAAGAAATGAATGAGAAAAATATGAAAATAATATATTATCTAGATTGTTGTTGTTAAATTGATTATTATCGGCTCTAATTGAAGAATTCCTAAAATGTATTGATTTCTTTACAAAAATGTTACATGATTGTGTTGAAACACCTCAAAATATCTTTGTTAGTTATTACGAGGTCACTAGATTAGTAGGAAGTTGGTCACTAGATTAGTAGGAAGTTGGAGTTTAAAGTGGAAATCATTGGTTAACTTCGCAAGTTTTGTAAAGCGCAATGCATTTGCCTAAACAAGTTGGCAATGGGAAGTACAAGAATATTCTTTGTAAAAAAATGTCCTATTTTCCTATCACTAAAAGGTTGCAGAAGTTGTATATGTCTGAGGAATCTACTAAACATATGACATTGCGTTATGACATTTAATGACCTAACAAGATTAAAGGAGAACATCACACTGATTTTATACGAGTTTGAAAGAATTTTGCCTCCAAACTTCTTTGATTCAACGGAACATATTGTTGTATACCTACTAAAAGAAGTCAAGTTAGGTGGTTTGTTCCATTACTGCGACGACAAGCGTCAATTTAATCATTTTTCATAATAATTTCTCGCGTTTAATAAAAATCAGCTCGGTCTTAATATAAAATAATATTTACTTTTCTTAAATACATTCAAAATAATAAAATTATACTTAAAATATCAATAACCGATTGGAAATAAATCCATTAATAAAATAGAGTTTAGAAACAGCGAAAGAAGGAAAACAGTCAGGGGTCATTCGCCTGAGCGAGACCCTGATTCACTTAGGCGAGATCCGACTCGCTTGAGCGAATGCTACTCTTTAAACCTGAGCGGACCAGACTTACCAGGGAAACTCACAAGTCGGGGTTTCACTCGGCAAAAGGGTCCACTCGGTCAACTCTCTCGGGAACAGCTTACCCATACATCACTCAGAAAAGGTTCATTCAATCTTATATCACTCGGAAAACACCCTAACCTTACTTCACTCGGAAGAGGCTTTCTCGGCCATAACTCACTCGGAAACATTCTCGCCTTCACTCGGAAGCACTCCAATCTTCACTAGGAAACGTTCTACTTTTTTCTTCACTCGGAACATTCTACTCTTTCTTCACTCGGAATCATTCAACTCGTTCTTCACTCGAAAGTGATTCTCTCAGCTCATCACACTCGGCAAATATAGCCATCACACTCGGCAATTATAACAGTTCACACTCGGTAATTATAACAAGTCACACTCGGCAATTATAACAATTTACACTCGGCAAATATAACAAACTGCACTCGGCAAATATACACCACAACTAATAATTCATCAATTGTCACAACTGACTCACATAAAATCGACGCCTAGTATCCGGATACTAAAGGATCGGCCTTCAGCTGGGAGTCTGACTTGACATCCCGTGAACCCGACTTGGTTCACCGAGCCCGACTTGGCTCCCCCTCAACCACTGGGTCATAGACCTTTGGGTAGCTCAACTGGGTCTGACTTGACCACTGAAGCCAAAAACGAGGGTAGTACATACCGTCAGCCGTCCCATACCACATAATCACATATCATATCTCAATTATTACATATCATCAACAACCAACAGATGCAACTACCAGAAACTGGCATGTGCTCACAATACAGGGCGACCGACTTGTCAAGCCCATCCATCACATTGTCACTGGGCGACCTGCTTGTCAAGCCCGTCATCACATTGCCATCATACACCGATTATCACAGCTCAAATATTTCAAATTCAATCGGCTTAAGCCACACACATACGATCCTAAACCGATCGGTGTCCATACACATACATGCATTTATACACATTCACATACAACTCATCCAGCATCATTTCTATTATCACAGCATCAAATATTTCTTACGTCATACACACACACGATCCTCAACCGATCCGTGTCCACATACATACATGCATATACATTCACAACTTTCATCCAGCATTATTTATTACCATGTTTCCCAATCAGTCCAACGACTCGGACTTGTCCTATTCTAATTAATTATAACCCGAACACCCCCTTACCTCTGTTCCAAGCTTCAACAATCGTTGGGTTCACAGTTCCACCTCCGGATCCAGCACCAGCTTCCTTAATCATTCCACCAGTGTTCGTTCTACTACCTACGGGTTTGGAACGTGAAACACGTTAACGTCACACCACCACCCACACGGTTAAAGGACCATTTTCAGGCTCACACAGCTAAGAGGAGTGGAGATCGGAACAGTACCCCACCATACATGATCATTCGGTCTAGAAAAGGAAACAAAAGGGATGAGATAACAAATTTAAACGGTTCAATGGACTCAACTTGAAACCACTATCACGGAAATGTAATTATTTCAAGGTTTTGATACAAAATGAACCTCCCTTCGGAGCATGCAGCTCGTAGCGATGGAGGAAGGAGAAGAAGAACGGAAACAGATGAGGAAGAAGAAGATTCTCGTAAGAGAGTGAATGATTGAGGAAAGAGAAAGAAACCTTTATTTAAGGCTCAGGGCAACCGGTTACCTCCCCAACCGGTCACTTTTAATTAAACTTTTCTCTTCTTCCAATCACACCTTTCATAATAATTAACCAATCAATAAATTTATTTACACTCATAATATTTAATTACTTATTATTGCCCAATAATTCATAAAAATATCAATTAAATCCTTAAAATAATTTTTAATATTTTCCACTACACAAAAGTTTTCTATAAATATCCGGGATGTTACAATTACAGATGGATGTACTCATTCGAAAGGTAACTAACATAATCTTTCTTATTAATTAATCACTCAATTACCACTCTTAGTTCATTTTATCATTTTATAATTTTAGTTGGCTAATATTACAAGTTTATGGGAGAGACAAAACATGCAATTAAAAATAAGAACACAAGTGAAAGGATCAATCACTAACTTTTATCTACATCGTGAGACAACTTACTTCATCTCTTCTTACTTCAAGAACTACTATGAGTTGGCAACCAATATGAGGAATGATTTGAGTGGAATGGATGGTGATGTCAACGAAAACTTAATCTTTGTACTGTTGAAGGTTGGAAGACCCGGTGGAAATGATTATAAGGAGATTAATATGGTTATTTAGTTATCAAAACTGAAAAAGTCTTCACTGTTTCAACTTGGTCATATTGTTGATGAAGAGAATGAGGTTGAATCCCAAAATGGTTCAAAAGATGAAGGTGGTGGTGGTGATTATGATGGTCATGCCGATAAAGAGGTGGGACAAAATGAATAAGGTAATTAATTTATTCAAACTTGTATAATTAAATTAATTTGTTAGTTTGTATATTTATTTATAGATGTAATATTAATTTTATTTACCATTCCTTGTGTTATACAATTAATAGGTGATACATTGTGATAAGATGAACTACATGTTGATTGCTAAATAATATAGATTAAATTTGTATTTATAATTAGCAATTCATTGTATTTTATATTAATTGTAATTTGTAATATTAACTAAAATTTAAATATTAATTATGTATTTATATTGATTACAGTGATTCACTTGTATTACAATTGATTAAACATATGGTATATGTCTAATGGATTCAAATTTAATTTTAACAAGTTTAAAACTATTTTATTTAAGTGTAAAAAAAGAAAATAATTTTTTAAAAACATCATTTTTTGCATCCATAAGTGGCAAAGGACTTAGTGTCTCATGTCTGGTTTAACGTGAGAGTTAGTGTCTCACGTGACTTTTATGCGAAAGAATATACTATGGGATGACATGGGACATTATGTCTGACGCAACGTGGATTTAGTGTGGGACATAATCTCACACTAAACCAGCATTTTCTTGTAGTGATTGACCATAAAAATGTCATGGAAAAATTTTATTTTTTTCCCTTAAGGGCCCTAGACGTTTTATTTATTTTGTTTCTTTTTGTTCTTTTTTTTTTGGTACAACAATATATATTCTTTAACAAAAGCAATTTTGCTTGAGTCATAAACAATAAACATCTATGATGGAGTTAATCATATGAACAAGAGTTTTTTTTCATCAACAAAATTCGAATGTGAAGCTTCGGTTAATTAAAAAGAATTAAACATGCACCACATAAGTCAATCACTCTTTGGTTTTAAGTTTTTTATTCCTATCAACTTTGTCTTTTATCTTTTTATTTACTTTTAGTCCTTTAATTATTTATTAAATATTAAATTTATTCTATTTTCAAACGTATTTTGAAAGAACACAAGGGTAGTTCTAGCCTAAAAAACTCTGTACATACTTTAAACTATACATTAATATGTGTATGAGTAGACACATATATGACAAAAGAGATTGATTAAATGACTAGATTTATACAACATAAATGTAAATGATTAAACTAAAATATTGTTAAATGTGTGAGCTAAGTTGAAGAAAGGAAAAAGGCATGTGATATAGAAATTATGTCATACTTGATACATCAAAACAAAAAAAAAATAATACAAAGGGAAGTACAAGTGATAATAAGAGAAAATGATGAAGGCACATATATAACGAGAGAGAATAGCAAGCCTAACAAACTATTCTAACTAACCATAATTACAAATAATAGAATGTAACAAAAAGTAGATTTTGTTAGGAAATCCTAAAGGGTCTAGCAACGGAAACACATAGGATTTTTATAAAGGTGTCAAGACTGTAACACCCCAAAAATTTCATTCTCATGTATAATCATTTTAATTTAGACCATCAATGATATTATCCATTTTATCTCAACTTTCTACATAAATTTTAGTTAGGACAACATCTTTAATTTAATCTTTTACCATGGTAAATAATTTTAACTCTTAGGTAAAAGTTAATCAAATAACTTATTACCTATTTCCTTAGTTATTAATTTCTTTGGCTTTTCCAATTACTCTCATCAAATTACCACATACTCCACTCAAAATGCGTCATCTTATACACATTTTAATTGTTAGTTAGAGTCCAAATTTAGAAATATAGTCAACTACAAAGTTGTTCCTCGTTATCTTAGCTTTCCAACAAGACCAAATTTGTTAAAATCCATTAAGATATGAGAGAGATATGCCCAAAATATCGAAACAGTGTCAGAATTGATATTTTACTTCAATCATATCATCTTGTATATATTTTAATGCCTAGTTAAAGTCCGAATTTGTAAAAGTGGTAGCTACAAAGTTGTTCCTCGTTGTCTTAGTTTTCCAACAAGACCAAATTTGTTAAAATCCATTAAGATATGAGAGAGATATGCCCAAAATACCCAAATAGTGTTATAATTGATATTTACTTCAATCATACAAGCTACATTATGTAGGCTGCGGAAATGGTCAACAATCCAGCTTATTTTTTTCACCTAAAACCTTTATTATCACCATAATTAATGTACCTACCATCCCACTACAATCCCATTATGAAAAGCTTGTCCCCCACTTGTCATTTGCATGATTAAACCATCACTACATCTTGTTCCCAAGTCTGAATTCTTAGAACAAGCTAAAGTTAGTGAAGTCTCTCTCTCATTTTCTTTCATTTTCTCCATGAAAGTCCCTTTTAATGTGAAGTTAGGACAATAAGAGAACACTTTCAACCACTTTAGAATCCTCCATTAAGGTAAGAGGGGATAGGGTTGTGAATAAATATGGAATGAGTAGAATTGTATGCTATTCTAGGATTTCTAGATTTATTTTTGTAAATTATTACTTAATTTCGAAGCTGAAAATTTGTGAATTTGACTTTGACTTCTTCATTAAAGTTGTAGATCTTTTTGTTATGTGAATTTTGAGACTTGAACCAATTGATTTGGATATGTATAGCATGCGTTATAGTAAAAATACTACAGTATACCTATTCTGGAATATGTACCTTCTATTTTGTGTAAATATTAATATTCTGGGAATTATACATACATATTTAGACTTTTATGTCTTCATAAAAGTTGTACATATTTATATTATGGATCTATAGAAAGTGTTTTCAAGTTAAAATGATATTTGTAGCTCTAGTTATACCTAAAATACAGAAGTATGTTCATGCTGAAAACCTGTTGACGTGAATCACTGTTTGTATTTTTAAAACTGAGAATTTTGTGATGAGAATTAGTGTTTAGTGTCTTCATAGAAGTTTTAGATATTTGTGCTAGGAGTAATTTAGAACTGGTCTTATGCCAAAATTATTTTTGTAGCTCCAGAAACATTGATTTTACCAACATATGTACGTTTTGTTACTTTAAGATAGTTTAGTATACTATGAATTTGTGATATTTCTGTTTGGATTTGAAATTTTTGGTCTTTATGAAAATTATAGATAATGGAATTATTGAAACACAAAACTTGGCCTCATTCAAAAATTATTTTTATACCATGAGTTATAGCTAATTTACTAAAGATTGTCAAACCAGTATATTTTCCAGCAAGTGGTGATAATGAAAAATGATAACCTATTGACTATTATGTGATTCTGTGATTTTTTGTTTGGAATTTAAAATTATGGTCTTCATGAATATTGTAGATAATTTTGCTATGGAACTACAGAAAGTGGAATTACTTAAAAAGGATTTGATTTGCTCATGTTATGGCCTTTTTATTAATGTATGTTGCTGTTGTAAATTTCTAAAATTTACCTATGATGGTTATTATGGATGAAAATGATATTTTCCATGTGGGTAATGATTTATTTATGAATTATTGATTATTATGGATGTTATTGAGTGTCCTATGAATGTCATACAGTATGTATATCTTTGTGATGAATAATTATGAATGACTAAATTAATGTATACATGAATGCCTTGTGGTTTATTAAGATATGTTGTTCAACTGTAAATCCATGATTTTGAGAATTGATATATGTGATGTGTCCTTTGAGAACTTGTGGCTTTCCAAGTGATTATGGAAGTAGTGATATCATGGTATGTTAAATTGATAAAGAGAATTAAAGGCATTCATGCATCATAAGCATTTGGACGCACCATGGCATTTAAGGGTTCCATGATTGCCGGCCCTGGTGGGGGGTTACTCTATGATGAGTTAAAGCCTTATTTTTGTTGAGCGCCATGAAGGGTAGGGATTTAGATTTATGCTAAGTCCTACTTGTGTACTTCGGTACTTGAACGCCATGAAGGGTAGGGATTCATGGTATATGTTAAGTCCTACTTGTATACTTTGACCGCTACGAAGGGTAGGGATTGTGGCATTATGCTAAGTCCTACTTGTGTCTCTATGAGACTTTTTACTGCAGTATTCCCACTAAATCAAAATGGATCCAGCATGACATCATTTGGCAAAATTAAAGATTATTAAATGTAAATGGCCTTGTTTGGTATATTCATCATATCATAATTATTTGTTGATTGTCTTTGTGTAATTTTACTTATTTTATATTTATTCTATATTCTATCTCACTCTTACATTATTTTTACAGTGCATGCTTCACAGAATGACGAATGGTGAAATTGATGAAGCTTTTATGTTTTATTGCTTGGACTTTGACTTTATTTGACTTTTAATATATTGTAATAATATTATTATGTACCTTGTACTGTAATCTTCTCTATCGTTTCCGCTATATAAATGTATTATGTTTTATTCGTTCACAACTAGTATGCATGATAATATTCCACATTTGTCAATTTTTACGTGACCTCAAAATTTAAATTACGAATTTCAAACTGATTCTTTAAACGTAAAAAATTTATTTCAAAAATTTGGGTTAATTAATTGGAATTTATAATTTGGGTTTTGGGTGTCACATTGGTGGTATCAGAGCATTTTTCAAAAAAAAAAATTAGGGCCAATTGCTATGACATGTATTATTTCCTTGATATACTACATGAATTGTTTGGCTACTTCCTTGATAATATGTTAAGTATGTATTATATGACTTATTGCATAACTGATAAATTGTAAAGTACTTATAGTTGTGTTATAATCTTATAATTGTATATGATATACTTTCCCTTAGAATTAGTATAAACCGAACTACAAATGTAGGATGACAAGAAATAATAACGACGCTATGGCATCCACTTTTAATCGCTTGGCTGAGGTCTTGGAGAGGCAAAATCAACCAAGAAATACTGGAGGACTTCATGGATTGGATAACTTCTTGAAAAGAAAGCCATCACAGTTTAAAGGAGGCTATAATCCAGAGGTAGCATACCTATGGATTAAGGAAATGGAACGCATCTTCCGATCTTTACCCTGCACAGAATTCAAAAAGGTAGAGTATGCCACCTATATGATGATTGAGGAAGCAGAGAACTGGTGGATCCATACCAGGATTCATATGACTGAGACTGACAGACCATTGGACTGGGCTAACTTCAGAGACTGTTTTCTAGAGAAATATTTTTCAGCAAGTGTGAAGAGCCGAAAAGAGCTAGAATTCATGGAGCTGAAACAAGGCTCAATGTCTGTTGGTGAGTATGCTGCTAAATTTGAAGAGTTATCCCTCTTTTACCCTCCTTTCCAACAGGCAGGTGCTGAAGCCTCAAAGTGCATCAAGTTCGAGAATGGTTTGAATCCTGAAATCAAATAGGCTATTTGTTATCAAGAAATTCAGAGCTTCTCAATCCTGATCAATAAATGCCAAATTTTTGAAGAAAACCACCAAGCCAGATTGGCTCAAGAGAAGAACAATAGACAACTGAGACCTCAGCCAGTTACCTTTAAAAGGAAAGAATCGTTCTATCCAAATCGTTTCAAGGGAAGATCGTCATCATCTTCTGAGAGACGTAACAATCATGTAAATATAAAGTGTCATAAATGCGGAGGTAATCACCATATACGTGACTGCAACAGACGCTTAGAAGATATCACTTGCTTTCGATGTAATCAGAAAGGTCACACCAACCCAAATTGTCCATAGAATTGTCAAATTAACAACAACAATAACCATGAATAATAGAAGAGGTTCTAGTTATCAGGGAGGCCGTGGAGGAAACACGCGTGCTATTCAACCTCTAAGACAGAATGGGGAGTCAGTAGATAAGAGATTACAACCAGCATCAGGAAGAGTCTTTGCCATCAGCGGTTTAGAGGCAGACCAAGTAGACGACCTTGTGCAAAGTAAGTATGGGATCAATGGTACCATTTTATCTGTATTGTTTGATTCTGGTGCTACACATTCTTTTATTTCTAAGGAGTGTGTTAGACGTCTTCAATTACCTGTAAAGTCTATGATGTATGACCTGATTATTTCCACTCCCACCGGTACACAATTTAGGACTACTAAGGTGTGTAACGATTGTTCTGTGCTCGTAGAAGGTAGAAACTTTCTTGTCAATCTTGTTTGTTTACTTTTGAAGGATCTGGAAGTAATTCTAGGGATGAACTGGTTATCGGCGAATCGAGTCTTGGTGGACTGTCATAACAAGACCGTGATATTTCCATCAGAAGGAAACGTTATTTCTGACAATCCCAAGATCTTTGCTTTAAAAGGAGAAATTCAATTGTTTGCCTTGTTTGCTCTTTCCAAAGGAGATGGTGAATCTGAAGTAATTGACATGTCAATTGTCTCTGAATTCCCTGAAGTATTTCCAGAAAATGTCTCAAGTTTACCTCTAGAACGTGAAATAGAATTCTCAATTGACTTAATTCTAGGAGCAGAACCAGTGTCTAAGGCTTCATATCGTATGTCACCTATTGAACTGGCAGAATTGAAAAAGCAAATTGAAGAGTTGTTGGAGAAGCATTTCATCAGGCCCAATGTGTCGCCATGGGGAGCGCCGATATTGCTCGTCAAGAAGAAAGATGGAAGCATGAGATTATGTATAGATTATCGTCAGTTGAATAAATTGACAGTGAAGAATAAATATCCTTTGCCCAAAATTGATGATCTAATAGACCAATTGAGAGGTGCTACAGTATTTTCCAAGATTGATCTACGATCGGGTTATCATTAGATTCGTGTCAAGTCTGAGGATGTTCCAAAGACAGCCTTTAGAACACGCTATGGTCATTAAGAGTATCTGGTGATGCCCTTCGGAGTGACCAATGCCCCACCTGTATTCATGGATTACATGAATCGAGTGTTTCATCCATACTTGGATCAGTTTGTTATTATCTTCATTGATGACATTCTGATTTATTTTAAGACTTGGGAGGAGCATGAAAAACATCTTCGAGTGGTATTATAGATTTTGAAAGAGAAGCAATTGTATGCTAAGTTATCAAAATGTGATTTCTGGTTGAAAGAGGTAAAGTTCCTAGGCCATGTGATCTCAAGCGAAAGAGTGTCTGTGGATCCTTCTAAAATACAAGCTGTAACAAACTGGGAGAGACTTAATTCAATTACTGAGATATGAAGCTTCCTAGGATTAGCTGGTTATTACCGGAGATTCATTGAGGGGTTTTCTCGAATTGCCTTACCGATAACTCGTCTGACCCAGAAGAATTAACCTTTCGCTTGGACGCCAGAATGTGAGAAAAGTTTCTAGGAACTAAAATCGAAGCTTACATCTGCTCCAGTCTTAACCTTACCTAATCCACAAGAAGACTTTGTGGTTTATTGGGATGCTTCTAAGATGGGTTTGGGTTGTGTTTTGATGTAGCAACAGAAGATGATTGCCTATGCTTCTAGGCAGCTGAGGTCGCATGAAATGAATTATCTGACGCATGATCTAGACTTGGCAGTGGTGGTATTTGCTTTGAAAATCTGGAGACACCATTTGTATAGAGTCAAGTTTGAGGTGTTCAATGACCATAAGAGCTTAAAGTATTTATTCGATCGGAGAGAATTGAACATGAGACAGCAAAGATGGATGGAATTCCTTAAAGATTATGATTTTAATTTGAAGTACTGAACTGGTCTTGACCGGGGTCTATGATCCGGTGTGGGATCCAGCCACAAAAGTATATGATTTAAGTGTTTATACATCGATACAGTGGATATCCGGTATTCTAATCCGACCTCTCAGTGGGAAAGACCGGTCTTGTTATCCTGGAGATCCTTCACACCAGAGTTTTACGTTGACGAGGGCGAAAGGTGGTGTCACCTGCGAGGATTCTCCGATGCTCAAGTTAGGATAGTGTATGGGAACTCAATGAAAACTTAAGCAACGTAATAGTAAAGTGAGAGTAAGAACAACGTAACCTTGTATGTGTTGGAGAATATGCTATTTATAGTTGAGCGTGAAAAATTAATCGTTGGGTGCAAGTGGGCCCATAAGCTCTGATGTCGTGTGCAAAGTATCAATCAGAGTAGTTCAATGTTCAGAGTGTGACAGTGAGTAGGTCAATGATCAGTGTATGATTCTGACACAGGGATGGGGATAATCCACCTTTTCTGTATATCTCGCCTATACTCGTACTTACTCCTTTCAGTGAATGATATAGACATATTCCGCTGTGCAGAGTATCTATTTTGATAAGTAATGACTCCACTTATCTTATCAAGACACTGAGGCAAATGGTTATATGTGATAGAGGAATGAAAGCGGATGAAATATCCGGTGTCTTGGACGTAACTTCGGATGATCGGTGTAGGAAGGGATCCTACATGGTGTCGTTGCAGTACGGACATTGACCTGTGATACCAGTTGATCTTCCGGGACAGCCAGGATGACGTCTTAGACTAAGGGCCGGTATCCAGATTGGATCAAGTACCATCCAGGAAAAGCAAATATGGTAGCAGATGCACTTAGCAGGAAATCCATTCATATAGCATATTTAATGGTAAAAAAGATGGAAATGATAGAATAGTTCAGAGATATGAACTTGGGTGTGGAGATGAAATCTTCAAGAAGTATGACCTTGGGAACTTTGAAGATCACCAATGATTTTCTTAAGCTGATAGGTGAGAGGCAGAAAAAAGACTTGCAATTGCAAGAATTAAGAGAGACTCGGGAGAATGGAAAAGATGTGGGATTACAAGAAGGATCAGATGGAATTTGGAGGATTAGAAGCAGAATTTGTGTACCAGATGATGTTGATCTAAGAAGGACAATCCTAGAAGAAGCACATAAAATTATGTTGAACATTCATCCTGGATCAACCAAGATGTATCAAGACCCGAAGAAAAGTTTTTGGTGGCCAAGGATGAAGAAAGAAATAGTTGAATATGTGTCTTCGTATCTGGTATGTCAAAAAGCCAAGGTGGAACACCAGAAGCCATATGGAGAACTGCAACCATTGGAGATTCCTGTCTGGAAATGGGATGACATTACGATGGACTTTGTGTCAGGATTGCCAAGAACACGTTCAGGAAATGATGTAATCTGGGTTATTGTAGACAGATTAACTAAGTCTGCTCACTTCCTCCAAATGAATATGAAGAATTCTCTACAAAAGTTGGCACAATTATATGTGAAAGAGATCGTGAGATTACATGGTGTACCATCTAGTATTGTATCAAATAGAGATCCGAGGTTCACTTCCCGATTCTAGGGAAGCTTGCATCAAGAGTTGGGTTCAAGAATTCGATTAAGTTCAGCTTATTATCCTCAAACAGATGGATAGTCAGAACGTACCATACAAAGTTTAGAAGACTTACTGCGATCTTGTGTGCTCGAGCATGGTGGTAGTTGGGAGCAGTTTCTTCCACTAATTAAATTCACCTATAACAATAGCTACCATAGCAGTATTGGTATGGCTCTATTTGAAGCATTATATGGCAGAAAGTGTCGAACACCCCTTTGTTGGTTAGAAACTGGTGAAAGTCTGGCGTTAGGGCTTGAAATTGTGCAACAAACTACTGAACAAATAGAAATAATCAGAGAAAAAATGAAGGCATCCCAAGATAGACAAAAGCACTATTACGATAAAAGGAGAAAACCACTTGAGTTCCAAGTTGGTGATCATGTGTTTTTGAAGGTTTCGCCTCACAAGGGCATTGGTCGAGCACTGAAAAGTAAAAAGTTGAGCCCAAGGTTCATTGGACCATATGAAATTCTAAAGAAGATTGGCCCGGTGGCTTATCAGATTGCATTTCCTCCTCATCTTGCAAATTTGCACAACGTGTTCCATGTATCACAATTGAGGAAGTATGTACAGGATCCCACTCATGTGATTGCTACTGATGATGTTGAAGTTAGAAAGAATTTGACCATTCTTGTAGAACCTACGTAGATTATGGAAAGGTCGATTAAACGCCTGAGAAGCAAGGATGTACCATTAGTGAATGTGGCATGGAAACAAGGAAATGATGTAACTTTAACTTGGGAGCACGAAGATGCTATGAGGACTCAATATCCAGAATTGTTCCACTGAGGGATGTGTTGTATTAAATTTCGAGGATGAATTTTTTATTAGGGTGGGAGAATTGTAACATCCTAAAAATTTCATTCTCATGTATAATCATTTTGATTTAGACCATCAATGATATTATCCATTTTATCTCAACTTTCTACATAAATTTTGGTTAGGACAACATCTTTAATTTAATCTTTTACCATGGTAAATAATTTTAACTTTATACCTTAGGTAAAAGTTAATCAAATAACTTATTACCTATTTCCTTAGTTATTAATTTCTTTGGCTTTTCCAATTACTCTCATCAAATTACCACATACTCCACTCAAAATGCGTCATCTTATACATATTTTAATTGTTAGTTAGAGTCCAAATTTAGAAATATAGTCAACTACAAAGTTGTTCCTCGTTGTCTTAGCTTTCCCATAAGACCAAATTTGTTAAAATCCATTAAGATATGAGAGAGATATGCCCAAAATACTGAAACAGTGTCAGAATTGATATTTTACTTCAATCATATCATCTTGTACATATTTTAATGCCTAGTTAGAGTCCAAATTTAAAAAGTGGTAAACTACAAAGTTGTTCCTCGTTGTCTTAGATTTCCAAAAAGAACAAATTTGTTAAAATCCATTAAGATATGAGAGAGATATGCCCAAAATACCGAAACAATGTCATAATTGATATTTACTTCAATCATACAAGCTACATTATGTAGGCTGCAGAAATGGTCAACAATCCAGCTCATTTTTCTCACCTAAAACCTTCATTATCATCATAATTAATGTACCTACCATCCCACTACAATCTCATTATGAAACGCTTGTCTCCCACTTGTCATTTGCATGATTAAACCATCACTACATCTTGTTCCCAAGTCTGAATTCTTAGAACAAGCTAAAGTTAGTGAAGTCTCTCTCTTATTTTCTTTCATTTTCTCCATGAAAGTCCCTTTTAATCTGAAGCTAGGACAATAAGAGAACACTTTCAACCACTTTAGAATCCTCCATTAAGGTAAGAGGGGATAGGGTTGTGAATAAATATGGAATGGGTAGAATTGTATGTTATTCTAGGATTTTCAGATTTATTTTTGTAACTTGTTACTTAATTTAGAAGCTTAAAATGTGTGAATTTGACTTTGACTTCTTCATTAAAGTTGTAGATCTTTTTGTTATGTGAATTTTGAGACTTAAACCAACTGATTTTGATATATATAGCATGGGTTATAGTCAAAATACTACAGTATATCTGTTCTGGAATATGTACCTTCTATTTTGTGTAAATATTAATATTCTGGGAATTATACATACATATTTAGACTTTTATGTCCCCATAAAAGTTGTAGATATTTATGTTATGGATCTATAGAAAGTAGTTTCAAGTTAAAAGGATATTTGTAGTTCTAGTTATACCTAAAATACAGAAGTATGTTAATGCTGAAAACCTGTTGACGTGAATCACTGTTTGTATTTTTAAAACTGGGAATTTTGTGATGAGAATTAGTGTTTAGTGTCTTCCTAAAAGTTTTAGATTTATGTTATGAGTAATTTAGAACTGGTCTCATGCCAAAATTATTTTTGTAGCTCTAGAAACGTTGATTTTACCAACATATGTACGTTTTGTTACTTTCTTTGAGATAGCTTAGTATACTATGAATTTGTGATATTTCTATTTGGATTTGGAAGTTTTGGTCTTCATAAAAATTATAGATAATGGAATTATTGAAACATAAAACTTGGCCTCATTCAAAAATTATTTTTATACCATGAGTTATAGCTAATTTACTAAAGATTGTCAAACTAGTAAACTTTCCAGTAATTGATGATAATGAAAAATGATAACCTATTGACTATTATATGATTTTGTGATGTTTCTGTTTGGAATTTAAAATTATGGTCTTCATGAATATTGTAGATAATTTTGCTATGAAACTACAGAAAGTGGAATTACTTAAAAAGGATTTGATTTGCTCGCGTTATGGCCTTTTTACTAATATATGTTGCTGTTGTAAATTTCTAAAATTTACCTATGATGGTTATTATGGATGAAAATGATATTTTCCATGTGGGTAATGATTTATTTATGAATTATTGATTATTATGGATGTTATTGAGTGTCCTATAAATGTTATACAGTATGTATATCTTTGTGATGAATAATTATGAATGACTAAATTAATGTATACATGAATGCCTTGTGGTTTATTGAGATATGTTGTTGAACTGTAAATCTATGATTTTGAGAATTGATATATGTGATGTGTCCTTTGAGGACTTGTGGCTTTCCAAGTGATTATGGAAGTAGTGACATCATGGTATGTTAAATTGATAAAGAGAATTAAAGGCATTCATGCATCATAAGCATTTGGACGCACCATGGCATTTAAGGGTTCCATGATTGCCGGCCCTGGTGGGGGGTTACTCTATGATGAGTTAAAGCCTTATTTTTGTTGAGCGCCATGAAGGGTAGGGATTTAGATTTATGCTAAGTCCTACTTGTGTACTTCGGTACTTGAACGCCATGAAGGGTAGGGATTCATGGTATATGTTAAGTCCTACTTGTATACTTTGACCGCTACGAAGGGTAGGGATTGTGGCATTATGCTAAGTCCTACTTGTGTCTCTATGAGACTTTTTACTGTAGTATTCCCACTAAATCAAAATGGATCCAGCATGACATCATTTGGCAAAATTAAAGATTATTAAATGTAAATGGCCTTGTTTGGTATATTCATCATATCATAATTATTTGTTGATTGTCTTTGTGTAATTTTACTTATTTTATATTTATTCTATATTCTATCTCACTCTTACATTATTTTTACAGTGCATGCTTCACAGAATGACGAATGGTGAAATTGATGAAGCTTTTATGTTTTATTGCTTGGACTTTGACTTTATTTGACTTTTAATATATTATAATAATATTATTATGTACCTTGTACTGTAATCTTCTCTATCGTTTCCGCTATATAAATGTATTATGTTTTATTCGTTCACAACTAGTATGCATGATAATATTCCACATTTGTCAATTTTTACGTGACCTCAAAATTTAAATTACGAATTTCAAACTGATTCTTTAAACATAAAAAATTTATTTCAAAAATTTGGGTTAATTAATTGGAATTTATAATTTGGGTTTTGGGTATCACATTGGTGGTATCAGAGCATTTTTCAAAAAAAAAAATTAGGGCCAATTGCTATGACATGTATTATTTCCTTGATATACTACATGAATTGTTTGGCTACTTCCTTGATAATATGTTAAGTATGTATTATATGACTTATTGCATAACTGATAAATTGTAAAGTACTTATAGTTGTGTTATAATCTTATAATTGTATATGATATACTTTCCCTTAGAATTAGTATAAACCGAACTACAAATGTAGGATGACAAGAAATAATAACGACGCTATGGCATCCACTTTTAATCGCTTGGCTGAGGTCTTGGAGAGGCAAAATCAACCAAGAAATACTGGAGGACTTCATGGATGTAGTGATATCATGGTATGTTAAATTGATAAAGAGAATTAAAGGCATTCATGCATTATAAGCATTTGGACGCACCATAGAATTTAAGGGTTCCATGATTGCCGGCCCTGGTGAGGGGTTACTCTATGATGAGTTAAAGTCTTATTTTTGTTGAGCGCCATGAAGGGTAGGAATTCATGGTTTATGCTAAGTCCTACTTGTGTACTTCGGTACTTGAACGCCATGAAGGGTAGGGATTCATGGTATATGTTAAGTCCTAGTTGTATACTTTGGTACTTGAGCGCTACGAAGGGTAAGGATTCATTGCATTATGCTAAGTTCTACTTGTGTCTCTATGAGACTTTTTATTGCAGTATTCCCACTAAATCAAAATGGACCTAGCATGACATCATTTGGCTAAATTAAAGATTATTAAATATAAATGACCTTGTTTGGTATATTCATCATATTATAATTATTAGTTGATTGTGTTTGTGCAATTTTACTTATTTTATATTTATTCTATATTCTATATTCTATCTCACTCTTACATTATTTTTACAGTGCATGCTTCACAGAATGACGAATGGTGAAATTGATGAAGCTTTTATGTTTTATTGCTTGGACTTTGACTTTATTTGACTTTTAATGTGTTGTAATAATATTATTATGTACCTTGTATTGTAATCTTCTCTATCGTTTCCGCTATATAAATGTATTATGTTTTATTCGTTCACGACTAGTATGCATGATAATATTCCGTATTTATCAATTTTTACGTGACCTCAGAATTTAAATTACGAATTTCAAACTGATTCTTTAAACGCGAAAAATGTATTTCAAAAATTTGGGTTAATTAATTGGAATTTGTAATTTAGGTTTTGGGTGTCACAAAAACAAGCTACCTGGCCTAGCCCGCATTGGGCTCAAGTTTTTTCAGGCCGAGTCAAAAAGGACCGCTTTAAATTCGAGCCCAGGCCTACCCCACATCGGCTCGACGGGCTTGCCAGCTACCCACATAAGCGGGTTTTTTTGGGCTCATGTGGGCTTTTGACTAGCCTAGCCCGCATTATTTTTTTTTGGCTTTTTTAATAAAAGTACAACCATTGAAAATGTACCAAAGTTTTTTCATGTTCTAAATCAACTACAAGATCTAATCTAAGTAAAAAAATGTAGAAAACATTTTTTTCTATGTAAGTAAAAATAAAAAATAAAAAACACTGTGTGGGTTTTACGGGCCGGCCCGATAAAAACCCGACTGGATACGCGTTTTGTGGGCCGGACTAAAAAAGTCCGCTTTCAATTCAGGCTCCTTTTGGAAGCCTAAGACCATTCATTTTACGAGCAGGTTTGGTCTATTTGTTAGCTCTAAATTTTCATTCATCTTGCAAACTTTATGTTTCAAAGCAATAATAGAGATTTAAAAATTCATTTAGATTTACCTCTTGTAGCGCGGTACAAGACGATCTCGAAGCAATAATAGTCTCGTCTTTAAAGAGTCCATGTGAGCCTTCCACCTAAAATTATACCTCTAAATGCTAGTTTGTCGAAGCCATTCCTTGTAACTTTTATGAGATTATGTGTGTATCACTTGAGCAACCTCCTATGCGCATAACATGCATTATTTATATGCTTAGGTATGGCCCAATGAGCTCTATATGATGATTCGGCTTCTGACTCATTCTAAATAAGTTAGGCCTAATGTAACATCCTAAAAATAGGATTTATTTGGCAAAGTAAGAATTAAAAGGGGATTTATATTAAAATAAGGAGATTAATTAAACAAATAGGAAAATGACTTTTATGTCCTTTAATCATTTAAATTTCAATTTCTCTTCCTTCTTTTATATTCTTTCCATTCATGCAACAGAAAGAAACTTTCTTCTCCTTCTCCTTTTCGGCACCACCAACTCTTCTACTTCTTCAATTTCTCTCAAATTCATCAAATTGAATCCAAGCACTTTTCCATTCTTTTTCACATTAGGGCCATGATTTTGGAGGGGAGAGCTTTGAATTCTCTAATTTGAGGTAATTAATGGACCTCTACTTTTGGTTTTGGATGATTCTTGTTTCTATCTCCTAATTCCTTTGATTTTGTGAATTTTAAAGCTCTTGGAAGTCATTCACAAGTGTGGACAGCTCTAGGGCATCTTGGAGAATTAGAATTATCCATTGTTGGTGAGTGTCTTTAACACCCATGGGCTTGATTAATCCCATATCATGTATTGGAAGCTTAAGAATGCCAATTTTGTGGTTAGGAACCATTTCGGAGGTTTTTGAAGTTCGAGGTTATTTGGAATCAAGTATCGGGGTTGTCAGAGTTTGTCGGTAAGTTAAAACTTATCAAAAATGATTATGGATTGATGTTTATAGTTCGAAATGCAAAGTTAATGTCGATTATGATATTTAAGTATATGTATTGTTCACTTTAGGAAGTTGCTTGATTTGGAAGATTAGAGATCGGAGGTTATGATTCGCGTTTAGTGAGGTTTGATAGCTCTCGGATAGGGTATGTAGAAGTTAAGAAAATTACATTTTCTGCTGTTTTTGTTGCATAACTAATAAACAGCAGGTAGGAATCGATTCCCCAAATGCATGAATTGAATCCCACCTCTGTTTAATACATATCTGGGTAATTGTTGAGGCATGAATTGATTCCCAGGGGAGGTGAATTGATTCCTCCCTTGTTTCACCCCTGTTTTTTTTTTTAAATTAAGCAGGAATCGATTCCCCACTGTGATGAATCGAGGCCCTCTTTAGTGTGTGAATCGATTCCCAGGGGGAGTGAATCGATTCCTCCCCCTGTTGCTCTCTGTTTCTGGAATTTTAATAGGCAGGAATTGATTCCCATGAATGGTGAATCGATTCACCTACCTGTTATGCCTTGTTTCTTCCAAAAATTTATTAGTATTGTTGTATATTGGTAATAATGTTCAGGCACTATCATTTCTAGATGTATTTATCATATTTTAGTAATTAAATCAAGTGCTTTTAAATTCTTACTCCGAATTCAAATTTAATTGCGAAAAATTTTCTTGTATTTTCAGGTTTGTTATTATAAAATTAGGATGTTTTACCTAATAGTTTTATTTTAGTCCAACTAAAACAAAATTATTATATGGTGGACTTACTTTATACATGTGACCTTAAGCAAAATACTTGGTCATATTAATAATAAGCCTTCTTGTTATTAATATAAAATAAAAGTGACATCTAGCAATGCATCATTATATCTAAATATTATTTAACATCGACGTAACCTATGAGTCAACTAGGGATAGCAAAATGGGCCAGACCAACCAAAAATTGCTTTGAAGGATTATGGAGTTGGTGACAGGATGGATCCATGAGATGCATGAAAGACATCAGTAGATGCATGTTTGAGAATCTTTCCATTGATGAAGCCAAGCATGTTCTTCAATCGTAAGGCCATGGTCACGGAACATGACCAAGAATGATAGTTCTTGCCAATGAGTTGAACATCAATAATGGTTACTCCTGGAATCTTATTGGAGGCCATGTAACAAGGGCTGGTAGGGTCCATGGTTGAGTTTGCCATGGTAAAGAAAGAACCAACATACACACCTTAGATGGAGTTTTCACTTTAAGCCTGAGAACACCAGAAACCAGTCATCACATCTTTCATCATGATGTTCTTCTTTGGTGCCACCAGGCAAACCATGGGATGTACGGAGAATAGGGGAATCGAGTGAGGGAAAAAGAAAGAGAAGGCGAACAAGGCAAAGAGAGAAGGGAGAAAAAGACAAAAGTAGAAGAAGATGAAGATGAATAAAACTTAAGCGGATTTTTTAAAAAATATTAAATAAATACATGTGTCAATGCTTCGTCAATATTTAATTGATAGAAAGTTAACGATAAAACTTAATATTAACAAAAAAAATTTAAGGGCTAAATCATAATTTTAAACTTTTAAGAGTTAATTTTATAATTAAGCCATAAATTACACATGTCAGTATTGAGATGACTAATTATTAATCATCTCAGCAATTAATTGACAAAAAAAGTTAACTTCATGACTTAATCATAAAAAAAAATTTAAAAGTTAAATCATAAAATAAAATTTCTCATGGGCTTTATATTAGTTTTAAACTTTTTTTAAAAGTTAATTATATATTTAACCACCTTAAAATATAGTACTAATATTAGGAGAATATGAAAGGCGAAAATTGAGTGGATTGGCATGAATGCGCCTAAATGCATGGAATACAATCACAATCAATGCCACGGCGAAACCAATACTCTCCAACCTGTGTATTATATTTGCAATGGTTAAAATATCTCAAAATAAAAAGTTTTTTTAACTATCATTAATTCCTATACATATTGATTTCTAAATAGTTTTTGTATAAGTTTTAACAAAATAGTTCTACTATATTTTATCTTATCTAAAAGATTATAAAACTCATACAACTAAAAGAATTTCAATACATCTCAATATAATTAATAGATGGCTTAAGGTTTTTCCCTCGTTAGTTCGAATCTTATACTTATAAAAATGGTTGGTTGATCTCTGCAACTCAAAACAATTAGTATATGTTTTTTCTATTTAGCTATCATATTTTGGGAATTTTAAGATGGTCATGCTTTTATTATCTTCGATTTTAAGTATAAGTAAATTTTGATAGAATTTTGTAGTTTAATAATATAAGTAAAAATATATTTTTTAAGTATCATTAAATATTTTTCTATCAAATTAAATATATTATTATTGCATTTATTTTCAATATAATTAATTTTTATGTAATAAATTATACTAAAAATATTTTAAAAAAATAAATTAAATATTTAATAATATTAATTTGAATAACCACTTCCGGTCATTATTTTTAATATATGTAAAATTAATTTCTTTGAGTTATATTTGAAACATATATTTCATAAAATCAAAGTTCAATTATTTGTTGTTTTATAGTTTTACCCTTTAACTATAACTAATATATATATGATTGAAGGATGTATTGAGCTGGAGCATGCATTTATATCATTATCCAAAGTTCCACCTATATTGAATAAGGATATAATACAAACTAAATAATTAATTTTATAGGATCTAGAATATCAATATTTTCTCTTAATTCTTGTGCAATTGCTAAAGTATCATAGAAAGCAAACGGAAAGAGTATAAGGATTTCATTAATTTCAATTCTTATATAAAGATTGAATTTAACTCACTTAAATTAAAGTTGCAACTTTTTCTTGTAAATAAATATAATAATAATTTGAAAAATATGAAATCTAATAATTTAATTTTATTGTCATTTTTTATTTTAAATGACTTAAATTCAATTCTTAAGATTGAAATTAACCCGACTCATTATATAAATAATAAAATTTAACCTAATTTAATATAAAAGTTCTATGATATAAATTGTAGGGGCCACAAACACTAGCTGTTAATTTATTTTCTATCTCTCTTAATTCTCATAATCACTTTAATTACTTAATTGTCAGATATTTAGTTTAAAAGTACATTTCTTACCTGGGTATATATATTTGGTTTAACTATATTCGTGTCCCTGTTTAATTTTGCCATTAATCTCTCTATATATTTTTTATTGTCTTTTAAAAAGATTTAAATGTTTTGTTATATATCTTTGTTGTTAATATTTTTAGGGATCTATAACAAATAAAATATCAATTACTGATACGTCATCAATTAATATAAAACATTAACAATCTGAACCTATAATAAACATTAAAATCTTTTTAGGGACTAATATCAAATAAAAAAATTTATGGAACTAACGACAAAATTGAATAACTTTTCAGGGACAAAAAATAATTAAGCCTTAATATTAAATAATTTTATCTAATGCACCCATGTTATGAAAGTTTATTGATTTAGTAAAAGTCATTAAATTTGTTTGAAATTAGTTACAATTTTCTAAAATTACCTCTAAGATTATTAGGATTCATCATTCTATTCTCCCTAGTTATTCTTTCTCTACTTAATCTCATAAGAAAAGTAAATAATATAATTGATATATCTCATTTAGTGTTATCTTGATATTGATTTCAATAATATACATTAATTAATACAAGGTAATTTTGTCAAAAACAACTAATGACATGAAAATTTTAAAAGGACCTTATATTAAGAAATAATTTTGTTTGAAAAATATTCTTATATTTAAGGATGATGTAGAATTTGTTATTATTTATATAAAAAACTTGCATTTTTATTTTTAATTAATAATTCAATATTACCTTTGCTTAAGAATATAAGAGACAAATGATGAAAACACGCATACTAGTATTTGCAATACTTATGTGAGAAAGTAATTTTATTTTCAAGAATACATTTAATTAAATGGTTAAATTAGGGCAACACTAAGTAATTTTTGCATTCTTTCCTAATAAATAAGGAGTATGAATGAAAAATCATCATTGATTTACCTAAATTGTCTCTTAATACGACAAAAAATAAGTCTAATTTCTCTTTTACAATGAGGATCGGAGGGAGTACTTTGTTCCTACAATTAAGTAAACATATATTATTTTTGATGGCTTAGTTATGTTTTCGGTTCCTTAAAAATTGTCTAGTTTTTTCATTAATCTCTATTAAAAAAATTGTTTGATATTAGTCTCTAAAAAGATTTAAATATTTGTCATAGATCTCTGTTATTAATATTTTGTTAACTAATGACATGTGATGATATAGCAATGATAACATAACATTTTCGTTTAATACATCATTAATTAATATAAAGCATTAAGAGTAGGAACCATTACATATATTTAAATTTTTTTAAGGAGTAATACCTGACAAAAAATTTTATAAGAGCTAATGACAAAATTGAATAACTTATTTTTCACTTCTATTAGGGGTTCACAAAACCCACCTAAATATCGATCTAAACCCAAAAAAATCAAATGGAAAAAATGTGTTTGTTGGACAGGTCATTAGGTAATCTAGTTAATAACCAAATGTTAAATACGGTGGGTTTGATTTCTTATTGATCTAATAGTATAAACTTATACATTTAACTTTTTTAGTTATCTTTTGAGTTTTTTCTAATGTGAATATATATATATATATATATATATATATATATATATATATATATACACATTTTTTATGTATGAGAAAGACCCAAATTATATTTTTACTTTCGGTGTTGTATAAGAAAAAAAATGTAAAAAGAAGATTAAAAAATCAGGCTAAATAAACTCAATTCAAGATGAGTCTAAACCAAAATGACCTAACAAAACTTAACTGAAAAGGATCACTTGGAACCGACAAAATCAATAAATATTTTTATTAATTAACTTTGTTAACAGAGTTATGATATAATAGATAAATATTACACATATTTATATCTTTAATAATTAAACAACATTATCACATATATCAAATATTGTTGATATGATAATTCCATGTGTCAAATGTTTATTATTTGAGAAGTAAATGACACGGGGAATCGTCATGTTAATAAACATTTGACATATAAAATAGTCATATTAATGATATATTAGATATTCGTTAACAGAATTAATAAAAATAGACTGAGAATTTTAACTAATTTTTCTAAAAAATCTATCTTAAAATTTAATAAAAATGAAAGACTATAACAATAATTTAACCCATATTTATTTAGCATTGGAGGTACTTTGTAAACCTTGATGGACGATGAGACAAACAAATTTGTATTTAATGCGAACATAACATTCATCATATCATATCTCTCAACGTCCATCTAAGTTTGTTCTCATATCATTGTCAATCCATCACTTTCCTATATATCCATTGCTGCTATATATTTCTTTTATTTGAAATTTTTTTAATTAATGTGGTTCATCAAAAAATTATTTAACACCAAATATATTTCTTTTCTAAAAAAATTATAACAATTCAATTCACAACCTGTCTGGGAATTTCCTTCCAACCATGGCCCACTTGGGATTTTCAGTATGGTTTGACGTATTCTTGGTCCAAGTTTAAGATAACACTGAAAACTGAAAATTAAATATAAAACTAAAAATGAGAATTAAATTTACTAAAAATAATTAAAATTAAGCTTACAAATAACCACCGATCTTAAAATTAATTTTGCACAATATTTCAACAAAAATGGTGTTATTTTTAATGATTCGGGCGAGAGTCTACATATATTTTTATAATTTTTTTTATTGTTTTGAAAGAAATCGAATACACATATCAGGTTTTAGTTTGACAATAATTTCCAAATTCAATTCAATCAATTGAATTAAAACCTCTTTCCTTTTGTAATTTGAATATATGACAAATCAAATATTTTGAATGAAGCATTGTGACATGATTGGTTGGGCTTTTTTAATAAGGGGAACCAGTTTTATCTTCTTAATTTACTTACAAATTTTTTTATGATATTTGAGTTTTATATATAAAAAGAGAGAATGAAGCTCAAAACAAAAGTTTTAAATTCAATATTTTGTCAGCTGTGTTTAATTTCGATATGAATAATTTTACTATCCTTCATGGTCATTTCCTACTTGAGTTAAGTACATATACGTCAAAGTGTTTAAAAAAACTATAAACTTTTTGAGTTAGTTAAAAAATATTTATCAGATATAAAAATATGTAAACATATCATATAATAGGTTAGTTTCCAAAACATCAATATCAAGAAAGTAATTTACAAAGCATTTATTTTGACTTTTTAAAAACTAATCAATTATAAAAAAAATGTGTTTAGAAACGTGCTTTTAGCATTTCACTTTAATATACTAAAAGTTATTTTTCAATAGTTAAGACAAATTAATATCACTTGTTTGCCATAAAATACGTCCCTTGGTTAGAAAGCTATATCGGAGATTGATTCAAATAATATATATTTAATTTTCTTTTAAGTAAGATTTTAGGTAAAAAAAATTTTTTACCAATCTTGAGTTAGTTGGGGCAAGAAAAATTTGAACAAAACAATTTTTAGTGAAAAAACATCTGAATAAATTTTAGTGCAATTACATTTTTGTATTTGAGACCTATAGTTATTAAAGGTAGAAAAATCTTTAACCTGTTATGAAATAAACTAAAATTAAATGAGTATGAGAGAAGAGGATTTAGAAGAGGAAGAAAATTTAAAACAAGAAAGATTAAGAGTGAGAGAGTTTAGAGAGTGAATGGGAAGATTAGAGTGTGTATTATTATGTTGCAATGGAGTCCATATTTATAGACCAATTTGGACATTCATTAAATAATAAAATATTCATAACACTCCCCCTTGGATGTCCAAATTTTAGAATGTGTCTCGTTAAAATCTTACTAGGAAAAACTCAGTGGGATAAAAACCTAGTGAAGGAAAAAGAGTACAATATTCTTTACAAAGTATATTAATGGATAAAATAAATAATTAAATTACAAGTATTTAATTCTCCCACTCATTAGAACATCCATGTCTAAGGCGCCGAAGACCGATCTTTTGTACTAGCTGCTCAAAGACTTTGGTTGGTAATGATTTTGTAAAAATATCTACTAGATTCTCACATGATCGGACTTGCTGGACATTTATTTCACCATTCTTTATAAGATCATGAGTAAAGAAAAATTTTGGTGAAATATGTTTTGTCCTATCTCCTTTAATATAACCCTCCTTTAACTGGGAGATACAAGCTGCATTATCTTCACATAAGATTGTTGGTGGTAATTTTCCAGTATGCAAACCACAAGTTTCTTGAATATGTTGAATCATAGACCTCAACCAAACACATTCTCGACTTGCTTCATGTAATGCTAGAATTTCAGCATGATTAGATGATGTTGCTGTAATAGTTTGTTTTATGGATCTCCATGAAATTGTTGCACCACCATATGTGAACAAATATCCTATTTGTGATCGACCATTATGAGGATCAGACAAATACCCCGCATCTGCATAACCAATTAGGTTTGCCTTAGATACATATGGAAAAAATAAACGCATGTCCATTGTACCTCTAAGGTAGCGAAATATGTGTTTAATCCCATTCCAATGCCTTTTTGTGGGCAAAGAACTATATCTTGCTAACAAATTGACAGCAAATGATATATCAGGTCGTGTATGACTAGCAAGATACATTAGTGCACCAATTGCACTGAGATATGGTACTTCAAGACCAAGTAGTTCTTCATTTTTCTCTTAAGGTCGAAAAGGATCTTTGTTTACTTCAAGTAACCTTACAACCATTGGACTACTCAATGGGTGTGATTTGTCCATATAAAACCTCTTTAGCACCTTTTCTGTATAAGTCTTTTGGTGCATCAAAATTCCTTCCTTTAAATATTCTAATTGTAATCCAAGACAAAACTTTGTTTTTCCTAAATCTTTCATCTTGAATTCCTTTTTCAAGCAATTTACAGCCTTTGAGAGCTCTTCAGGAGTTACGATGATGTTTAAATTATCTACATAAATAGCAATTATAATGAACTTTTTTCTGACTTTTTTCATAAAAACACATGGACAAATCGGGTCATTTTTATACCCTTCTTTCAACAAGTATTCACTGAGACAATTGTACCACATACGCCCAGATTGTTTCAGTCCGTAAAGAGATTTATTCAATTTAATTGAATAATTTTCTCGAGGATTCATTTTATATGCTTCAGGCAAATTAAATCCTTCAGGGAGTTTCATATAGATGTCATTTTCAAGTGAGCCATATAAATATGCTGCAACAACATCCATAAGGTATAAATCAAGTCTTTCACGGATTGCCAAACTTATTAAGTATCGAAAAGTAGTGGCATCCATCACTGGTGAATATGTTTCTTCGAAATCAATACCGGGTCTTTGGAAGAATCCTTGTGCAACAAGTCTTGCTTTATATCGCACAATTTCACCATTTTCATTTCTTTTTCTCATAAAGACCCATTTGTATCCAACTGGTTTTACACCTGCAGGTGGTTGGGCTACAGGCCCAAAAACTTTTCATTTTGCAAGCGAGTTTAACTCTTCTTGCATTGCATCTTTCCACTTTGGCTAATTATTTCTTTGTGCACATTCCTTAACAGATTTTGGCTCATGATTCTTATCATTATTTATAATATCAAGAGCTACTTTGAATGCAAAAATCTCATTAACATCGACTTTATGTCGATTCCATTGTATTCCATCCATGACATAATTTATAGAGATCTCTTTATTCTTATCAATTTCAGGTACCTTGGTTTCTTCTGGATTTGAAACTTTGATTATGTCAGGAGACTCTACTGGAGTCTTTATATCCTCGATTCGACCATCCTCTTTATTTACTTTTCTTTCCCGAGGATTTTTATCTTTAGAACTAACAGGTCTGCCACGTTTTATTTTGACTTCAGACTCATTTGCAAATTTAGATTGTCCTTCAGGGATATCAATCTTTATTGGAGTATTAACAACTGGTATGTGTGACTTAGTCACTCTTTTTGGATCAGCAAATGCATTAGGTAATTGGTTTGCTAAATTTTACAAACTAATTATTTTTTGAACTTCTAGTTCAGATTGCTTTGTTCGAGGATCAAGATGTGATAGAGATATCTCATTCAAGCTAATCCTTTTATCCAAATGTTTATTTTTTCCCCCTAATAGTGGGAAAACAAATTCATCAAAATGACAATCAGCAAAACGAGCTGTAAATAAATCACCTGTTAAAGGTTCAAGATATTTTATTATGGATGGACTTTCATATCCAACTTATATTCCTAACCTTCTTTGAGGTCCCATCTTAGTGTGTTGCGGAGGAGAGATAAGAACATATACCGCACTTCCAAAGATTCTTAGATAGGAAATATTTAGTTCTTTACCATGAACCAATTATAAAGGGGAATATTCATGATTACTTGTAGGCCTGATGCGAATAAGTGTTGCCGCATGCAAGATTGCATGTCCCCAAGTTGAAATTAGGAGTTTTGATCTCATTAACAATGGTCTTGCTATCAATTTTAAACGTTTAATTAATGATTCAACAAGTCCATTTTGTATATGAACATGTGCTACAGGATGTTCAACATCAATTTCAATGGACATACAATAATCATTAAATGATTGAGATGTGAATTCACCAGCGTTATCAAGGCGTATTTTCTTAATTGGATAATTAGTAAAATGAGCTCTTAAACAAATTAATTGAGCTAGTAATCTCGCAAACGCCTGGTTGCGAGTTGATAATAAGTAAACATGTGACCATCTAGTTGATGCATCAATTAAAACCATAAAATATCTAAATGGTCCACATGAAGCGTGTATTGGTCCACAAATATCACCTTGTATACGCTCTAAAAATGTGAGTGATTCATTCCCAATTTTCATTGGTGATGGCCAAATGATCAATTTTCCTTGAGAACAAGCAGCACATGAGAAATTCTAAGTTTGCATAATTTGTCTGTTGGACAAACAATGACCATTTGAATTCTCAACAATTTTTCGCATCATAATTGATCCAAGATGGCCTAATCGTTCATGCCATATAACAAAGTCATTCTTATTTGTAAACTTCTGCTTTATAATAACATTTGTTTCAACTGTACTAATATAAGTATAGTACAAACTGGAGGAAAATGAAGGCAATTTTTCCAATATATATTTCTTATCAGAAATTAACTTTGTGATGTAAAGATATTCATCTTTTCCTTCATTTGTGGTCTCAATATGATATCCATTTTTGCGGATATTCTTAAAACTTAACAAATTTCTTTGAGACTTCTTAGAATATAATGCACTTTCAATGTGCAATTTTATTCCTCCAGGTAACAAAATACTAGCTCTACTGGAGCCTTCAATTATATTTATACTACCAGATATAGTATTAACATTGGCTTCTTGTTTTACTATATGGTAAAAATATTTCTCATTCTTGAGAATGGTATGAGTTGCTGCACTGTCTGTGAGACATATATCTTCGTCATTCACATGAGCTTTCATTTTTTATTAAATAAATAAAAATAAATCATGAGTAAAAATATAATTAACAATAATATTTAACAAAATTTTATTGATAAAGACAAAATTTACAACAAAACAAATTACATGAAACATTAAAATGATTTATTTAGGGGCACTCCCTTCTCCAACCGAGTGGTCAATGTCTTCTTCAGGAAGAGTAAGAAAATCATCAACACTAAAATCAGAGAAATCATCATCTATACCAGTAAAATTTGTCTATATTATTTTTCCTTTATTTTTAAGGGATTTTTAGTATAGATCTACGAGATGCTTTGGTGTACGACAAACTCGAGACCAGTGTCCCTTGCTACCACAACGATAGCAAATATTTTTAGTTTGTTCGCTATTTTGAACATCTGTCCCTTTTTTCATATGTTCTTTATTTTTCCATGTGAATGATGATCTCTTATCACTTCGACCATGACCACGACCATAACCATATCCACGACTACGACCAATACCATGTCCCCGAGTATTACCTCGTCCACGATCGCAACTACGGCCACGACCACGACCATGAGTATGATGATCATGTGTTGCTACATTCACTTCTGGGAATGGAGCAGTTCCAGTTGGACAAGATTCATGATTTTGCATAAGCAATTCATTATTTTGCTCAGCCACAAGGAGACAAGTAATTAATTCAGAATATTTTGTAAAACCTTTTTGGCGATATTGCTGTTGCGGGAGCATACTAGATGCACGAAAAGTGGAGAATATTTTCTCTAACATATCACTTTCAGTGATCTTTTCTCCACATAACTCCAATTTTGAAGTAATTCTAAATAGCGCAGAATTATATTCATTTACAGTTTTAAAATCTTGAAAGCACAAATGCATCCATTCATAACGGGCTTTTGGAAGAATTATATCCTTTTGATGGTCGTATCTCTCTTTTAGATTATTCCATAAAACAAGAGAGTCTTTAACTGTTAAGTATTCATTTTTTAACCCTTCATGGATATGGTGGCGTAAAAATATTATGGCTTTAGCTTTATTTTGACTAGATGCCTGATTTCCATTTTTAATTGTGTCTCCAAGACCTTTTGCATCTAAATGGATCTCAGCATCTAGTGTCCATGATAGATAATTTTTTCCAGATATGTCAAGAGCCACGAACTCAAGGTTGGTAATATTTGACATAGTTATATCTATGCAAGAGATTACAAATAAGTTAGATAATGCTTAATAAAATGAATATATTAATTATAATTATTATTATAATTATGATGACAACAATATCAATAACAAATCAATAAAGATTATAAATATTTATTTTATATTTTATTTTATTATAAGAGTAACACTAATAAAAAAAATAGACAGATTAACTTATAAGTCAACTAAATAAATTAAAATAAATGAATATAACTTGCAATTATGAATCTAAAATCGGAGGTAAAAAAAATAATTACAGAACATAACAATTAGCATATGGAAATTGGAAAGCACAATTGGAAGTAACTTCACGTGAATGGATAGTGAAAAGCAAAAACAATAGCAATTAATTATTGAAAAGTAGAGAGCATATTTGGAAGTAGCTTCATGTGAATCAACAGTGGAAAGCAAAAGCAATAGCAATTAATTCATATGAATCAACAATTGAAAATTATAACCACGCAACAAATTATTAACATAAAGCTATAATATTAAATATTTAATAAAATGCACATAAAGCTATAATATTTTTTTTTAAATTATATAGTTCTTCAGGAACTATCAATAAACATTTTTAAGAATTCTTCAAGAATTCTAAATTATTTGATTATTAATTTTATATATCATGTATGGATATTTATGAATAAGTTCTTCAGGAACCTATTTTTCATGATATAGATATAATCTTATACATTCTTCTGGGATGTTTAAAGTATAAGTTCTTCGGGAACTTTTATATAATATATATAAATATATATAAATAACATAAAGTGTTAAAATTATAAAAATAAATAAAAATAAAATAGTAATAATAATTATGTATTACCTTTCAAAGAGTTGATCAGATACTCAGTTGGTCAGAACCTCGTACTGATAACGTATTATGAAATAAACTAAAATTAAATGAGTATGAGAGAAGAAGATTTAGAAGAGGAAGAAAATTTAAAACAAGAAAGATTAAGAGTGAGAGAGTTTAGAGAGTGAATGAGAAGATTAGAGTGTGTATTATTATGTTGTAATGGAGTCCATATTTATAGACCAATTTGGACATCCATTAAATAATAAAATATTCATAACATAGCCATCGATATTCTGGTTTCATTATGGTCATTTTTCACAAGGGACAATCTTATTCGAGTAAAAAATATTCATATCCTGATGGAGCCAACTCTCCTAACCATTGAACAGAGTTGATGATATTTACCAAAGAGATCTGAGTATTACATAGAAATAGTACATGTTTGTCTGGAGAAAATTGTGAGAAAGAAATTAATGTAAAAAGTATAAAAAATAAATATTGTTTTGTTGATTAGAAAATATTGTAAATTTTTTCCTTCAATGTTTGGTTCATTACAAATATATGAGAAGAGCTATAGAAATTGTTTGAGTTACCAATAAATTTTTATATTATAAAGAGCGAGAGAGAAATACTTTAGACACTAGTTATACGTGGTGTATTGTTCACCTCAGATACTGGTCAGATGTGAACTAATTAGATGAATGATACATAATTTTACTAGTAATTACTATGATGAGAATAAGATGTGAAACCTAATAATGGTATATAGATGTGCATTAATAAAGAATTAGAAAGCGAATGGTCTATGTAAGTTTAAGAGATGAAAAGTAAGTCAAAATATACACTTGCGGATGATAATCGTGATTAATAAGAAGTATTTGATCTGGTTTGCATATCAGTCCCTATAAACACTGGTGACACCGGTCAAGGCATAAAACTAAACAACCATGTCAAGCTTAAACATTGGACGAGGTGCGCTAAAACCGATGCAATCAACAAGTCTCAATACAGATTTACAATTATGACCCCGGTCAGGAAAGCTGACATCTGAGTATGAGTCAGATAAGGTATGGGTAGCATGTCCCTACTAGAACTGTAGCTACAGTACTCTGGAAGAAGGGTCAAATCATTTCTTATATTCAGAAAAGACCTATAAATACAACTCATTTATGAACTCATGGGAAGATACTTATTAAACTTTTATAATCACCAAATTTTCATAATAACCGTACTAACTTAAACATTAAAGCCTCTCTTGTAGGTACACCCCCAGTGCGTCCCAGCGACTACGGTTGGAATTGACTTAATACTTCACTTAAAGAACACAGAATCGCCACTGGACCTGTGTGCATAATACCGGACTCCATTGAGACGGTGTAAAAGAGTGAGAGAGAAATACTTTAGACACTAGTTATACGTGGCGTACTGTGCACATCAGATACCTGTCATATTAGTATTTAACTAGGAAGGTAGCTAAATTATATTTTTCCTAGTAATATATTTTTCTGTATTAATCTTCAATTTTAGTCACTCATCCTTTTGTTGTGGTTTAAAGTGAATGATGACAGGTAGTTGATGGATATCGTGGAGGCGAGCACTAAATGAGTCCTGAGGGAGATCAATGCCAAGCGAGATGGAGATAATATTTTGATTGATGTACCTACATATATTTATGCTTTGAAAATTTGGAATGCTATGATGACGGTTAGTGTGAACATATGTGTAAATGGTGTTTTGTGATGTATGTTGTCATATAGTGAACGGGTATGATTGCTTAGATGTGTGTAAAGGTATGCGATGAATGATTGAGGCATTGTTTTGATTGCCTAATTGATGAATTATATTGTCATTGTAGTAAATAGTTATGCCTAAGTATGTTTAAATGAGTGTATTGATGATGTTGGTGATAAGTAGAATCATTGATGACCAGGGACTTAATATGACACTGAGCCATTTTGAGTAATGATGTGTGTGAAGTATGTGATATGTATGCAGTGACTGACCTTACATGATTATGGGTAGGTTATATTAATGATGTGTTTAAGCATATAAGTATACATGTTATGTAGAAATGGTTGTACCTAATTAAATGCAACTGTTATGATGTGAGTAGAAGAGGGAATAATGATGTATGTGGGTATTAGTGTTGAATTAAGTGATGGTAATTAGGAAGTTCATGGTGGGCTTGTGTAAGCTAATGTTATGTGTAAATTGATGAGTATGAATGCATGAGTGGAGTTTGATTAAGGTTTTAAGTGAGTGGTGTGAATTTACAAGAAAAAAGTGGAATTTAGCCAACTCGGTGGGTGGAAATGAGTTTTTGCAGGATCCAGAATCCTCAATGTATTTATGATGTGTGTGCGTAAAGAAATTGGTGCTTGCACCGCATTTGTGTTGGTTTAGGTGATGGAGTTGCTAAGAATTGACCAAACTTTACTTTTACGCATATCCTTGTAATCCGAGTGAGTTTTTGGGTACGGACTACACATGCAAGCCCAGACTGAGTAGTATCTAGTGCCCACGAAGTTTTGTAGCAATTAGAGTTAAAACAAACAAGTTAAGGATTGCAGAAGTTGGTTAAATGGCTAAATTCTACATAATTATGTAGGTCTGTTGTCTGGTAATCGATTACGTAATCAGTTATTAAGTAGCAGAGTCATTTCCCTCCACAGGCTGCTCGTAGGTAATCGATTACTAGCCTTGTGTAATCGATTACCAGGGTCTGTGTAATTGATTACCAGGGTCTGTGTAATCAATTACCAGGGCCTATGTAATCAATTACTAAGGCCTGTGTAATCAATTACCGGGGCCTGTGTAATCGATTACTAGAGCCAAAATAATGAGTTTTGGATGGTTTTGAGTGACGTAGCTCTTAGGTTCCTATTGCTTATTGCCGAGGAAGTCTCAAAAGTGAACAATTTACCCTAATTTTAATTAGACCCTATAATAAACTTTGGGAATTGATAAAGGGACGTCACACCAAGACCAATGTCATGAAGATAAGAATATGACTTTACTTACGATAAAAGCTGGGAAATAGAGATCCACTAGGAAATGGAATTCTGTGCTCAAGCCTCGAACATTCAAGGTGGGAGACCTAGTCCTCCAGTTTGCAAAAAGTTATTGAAAGCCAACAGAATAAGGAAAGCTACCAGCCAACTGGTAGGGTCCTTTCAAAACTAGGGAAGATTTAGGAAACAGAGCTCATAGATTAGAAAAATCAGAAGGGAAGAAAGTCCTTAAAACCTGAAATGTAACCCATTTAAAAGCTTACTATTATTAAAAATGTAAGGGAGACACACTATTTTTCCTACTTTGGTGGTTTTTCCTATGAGAATCTTTCTTAGAGAGGTTTTAATGAGGCGTGCGCGAGAGATATTTATCAATGAAGAAGATATTTAATCGATTTTCCACTATTTTCTGGTTAAACTCCGACAACCGAGTCCTACTAGGTCATTGGCCGCAGTAGAGGGGTGACCCCAACCACATTCTGATTGGTCTTAACCAACCAAGTCCAACCAGGCCATTAGTTATAGTAGAGAGATGGTTCTAACTATATTTTGATTGGTCTTATCTAATTGATTCCAACTAACCCATTGGTTGTAGTAGAAGGGTGGTCTTAACCACATTTTGATTGGTTTTAACTAATCAGGCCCTATTAGGCCATTCACCACAATATAAGGATGGTCCTAACCATATTTTGATTGGTCTTAACCAATTAAGTCCTACTAGGCCATTCGTTGTAATAAAGGGGTGATAGCGACCATATCTAGATTGGTCTAGACCAATCGAGTCTTACTAGTTCATTGATTGCAATAGAGAGGTGGTACCAATCATATTTTGATTGGTCTTAACTAATTAAGTCCTACTAGGCCATTTTCCACAGTAGAGGTGTGGTCTTAACCACACCAATTCATTCATAAGTTTGATTTAAAAGTTACCAAAATGAGGTCAAGCCCCTAAATCGAGTTAAGGTTGAGCCCTCACTCATTCATTCACAAGTTCAATTGAAGAAAATTTTCTAAGATATAAACATAAGGCTGAGCCCCTAAGATGAGTCAAGGTCGTGCCCTTATTCACTCATAAGTTTATTTGAAGAAATTTTTTAAAGATATGAAGATGGGGTCAAGCCCTCACTTATTCATAAGCTTAATTGAAGAAATTTTCAAGTTACTAGAATGAGGTTAAGCCCCCAAATGAAGTTAGGATGAGCCTTCACTAGTTCATTCACAAGTTCAATTGAAGAAATTTTCTAAGTTACTAGAATGGGGTAGAGCCCCCAAATCAAGTGCCATTACTCGTCCATTCATTCACTCAAGTTTTCTTGAATATGTTTGAAAATTTCTAAGTTACAAGAGTAAGGTCGAGCCCCTAAATTGAGTTAGGGCCGAGATCCCACTTGTCCATTCACCCACTCAAGTTTTCTCGAAGATGCTCAAAATTCAAGTTTTCTTGAAGATGCTCAAAATTTTTCTAAGTTACTAGAAAGAGGCCAAGCCCAAAACCGAGTTAGGGCTGAGCCCTCGCTTATTCATTCACAAGTAAAATTGGAGAAAAATTTCTAATATACGTAGATGAGGTTGATGTTAGGGAATCCCATTAGGGTCAGACAGCGAAAATACAAAGGATTCCCAAAAGAATTGCAAACACGTATGTCTCAAAGCATTATGCTAAATTAAAATTTTTAATTAGGGTTTACCTCTTGTAGACGCAAAACAAGTTCCTCGATCGAAGCAATTGTAACTTCGCCCTTAGGAGTCCACACGAGCACTCCCACCAGAAAAACAGAGCTCTGAATGCTAGTACGGAAATTTGTTTATGGTCTAATTTCTGAGCAGCAGCGTATGAGCATCTCATGCTCTATATATAGGCTTAGGTCTTGACCTGAGCTCTCATTAAACATTGGGCTTCTGACTCATTCTAAATGAGTTAGACCCAAATAGTTTTATTTTCAGTCCAACTAAAATAAAACTATCCTCTGGCGGGCTTACTCTATGTGTGTGACCCTATAGGTAAAATATTCGGTTATATTAATAATAAAATATTTTATTATTAATATAAAATAAGAGCGGTATCTAGCAATACATCATTATGTCCGAATATTATTTATCATCGACATGACCTATAAGTGATAATTATTTATATATCTATTCCTTTTGTCACGATATCTAATTGGGCCCAAGGCATGGTCGTCGTCATCCTTGTATGGCCCAATTCATTTTACTTGATATCAGAGTAGACTTTATAGAATAAATATCTAATATTTATTTGTCCTAGCATGGCCATGCATTTCATTAGTCTCACTCCATCAAGTGGCCTATAGATATCACTCCTGTCACATAGGAGAGACAAATTCCATCTACATCACTCACATCCCTCTGCATAATTTATCTATTGCCTAATCACAATCTTTATGGTCATCTTATTACAGATAATGTTTGATTGTATTAAAACAATAAACTCCTTATGTAGGAATTATAGTGACTTCAGGTCGAAGGACTATATACCATTATCACATTGAGAACCGTTTATGACACTCATGTAACGATCCATGCAACGTTCTCATGGTGGGTCTGTCCAGTACAACATTACCCTTAATGTGTACCCGTGTAAAGACTTGATATCATATATCCATGATTTGTGAGATCAAATCATTAGTACATTTACACACTAATCTTAATGTATTTACATGTCCCCATGTAAATACTTGATTAGGGACGTTTTAGGAATAATTCTCATATGACCTATTATTCCAAGATAAATAGCATTTGTCTAAAACTGAAAAATACTAATTTTATTAATAAGTTAAAATTGATATATTAATAGCTCGTAGTGCATACACCAACAGTTGATCCCTCAAATCAAGTAAAGGTCAAGCCCTTGCTTGTCCATTCATTCACTCAAGTTCTCTTGAACATGTTCAAAAATTTTCCAAGTTACTAGAATGAGGTCGAGCCCCCATATCAAGTTAGGACTGAGCCCTCGCTTATTCATTCGCAAGTTCAATTGAAGAAATTTTCTAAGTTACTAAAATGCAGTAAGCCCCCCAAATCCCTCACTCGTCTATTCATTCACTAAAGTTCTCTTAAAGATATTCAAAATTTTTTTAAGTTACATAATGGGGTCAAACCCCCAAATTGAGTTACCCTCACTCATTCGTTCATTCACTCAAGTTCTCTCAAAGATGTTAACAAATTTTGAAGTTACTAGAATGGGGTTGAGCCCCTAAATTTGTTCGATCATGCATCCATTCAAAATATTTCTACAAACCTCAAAACACCATGAATAATATGTAAATTATGACAATGGAGTTCCAAAATGGAATTGTCAAAACAGGAGTAAATTTCTAAGGGGCCTCGACCAACTCCCTATCTTAAACTTCCTTTAGAACACACATAATAGAAAAATCAACACCTGGGTAGAGGCACTTAGGGTCCGTCTGGTTTCCAGTTGGGGAAATGAAAAAATTTAAATGTTGATATTGATCCTTTACGCCATTGGAGACAGTCAAAACTCCGTTTGACCATAGGATCTATTTTTGGGGTTTGACCAACCAAGTTTGGATCCAAACGGACCTTTAACTTATTAATAAGCCAGCTCAAAACCGACCTCAATATTAAGTCACCCTTCGTCCTTCAAGTCTTTCAAATTAGCACATAGCTTAAGTTCTTTTGCCTTCCAAGAAGTCTATTTTCCAAACCACTCCTCCAAAGCAAGCTTATGGAAATCTTCCTCACTTTTGAAATCAGTTGCAAGCTTGTTAAAAGTCTCCTACTTGGCCTTTAAGCTCTCAACTAACTTGTCTGGTCCCTCCAATTTTACTTTCTACTCTTCATTTACCTTACGTAGATATTTTATTTTATAGGGGTATTTTTCATTATTCTTTTGCAATAAGTGAATTTCAGCCTTATCCTCTACCAATCTTTTAACTCTTACTATCAATTATTTATTGAAAGCCATCATTTAATCAAATTCCTTTTTGGAATGACACATCATGGAAGTTGGGAAAACCAAGTAGCTGCAGTTGGCCATGTAAAAATCCATGAATTTTACCTGGCTACAATGATCCCTCTTATCATAAGGAAGAACAAAATGATTGGCAATGAAACTACCAGGCACTAGTCGAGTGTCCTAAAAGAAAACGGATCTCTAAACCCTCTTCGCCAACGAAAAGAATTTATGAATGAAACCTAGGAAGGCAAGGAAAAGAAACAAACCTTAAGAGTGGTGTCATGAGACTTGGCACCGAGAACAAGAGGATCGAAAGTAGAGTGGGATATCTTAAGTCATTTGGGGGATCGACCTTTGTCCTTACTGACTGACCCTTTACCGACACCAACTTTCTCTTCATAAGATTGGTTTTCCTGTCCTTTCTTGTTGCCTTAGTCTGACCTATTAACATTTTATTATCATTCCTTGTTACAAAGGAGACATTGATGAATATCCTTTAAAGACTGTTTAGGTGGCATCCCTGATTCATTTGCGTGGACTCAAAAGCAAAAAACACTACAAGATTAGCATAGAAAGGAATCACCAGTAAAAAATAAAGGAAAAAAACTGATGAAATAAAAGGTTAGGAGAAAGTGAAGAAGGCCAAATCAATTAAAAGGTCAGGATAAGGTGAAGAAGACCAAATCTTAAATAACTTATCTTTAAAACACTTAAGCAATTGAGTAAAAGCACGAAGAAGACACTGATCAGGCACTCTGGCTACGGAGACTCGCTCAATTAATGAACCCGATTTATGTGTCTTAGGTTTAAAGAAGAAGAAAAATTTTCTAACAGTAGGCTGGATACCATAAAAATGACATAAATTTTCAAAAGACCTAACGAAGACCTAACTATTAGGATAAAGTTGAGTTGGAGCCACATTCAATACGTTCAAAATCGATTGTTCAAAGGGACAAAAGGGGACCCTAATACCAAGACGAAAGAATAACAATTCATAAACATTAATAAAATTAGGTTTACTGGATAATGCGTCATCGCATGTCTTTTCAGATTCGCTTGTAGAAGCATAAGTGAGTTGACCAATCAGGTGCTGAGTTAGATGTTTTAACGTCATGAATTAACCATTCAAAATCTCTAAAAAGGTGAAGATAGAGGGTTGGTTGGTCAACTCAAGATGAAATAAGTAAACCAATTAGTCCTCTTCGACATGCTCAACCATGGAATAAATAAATGGAAGACGTAAAAGGAAAAGAGATGAAATGGTACTAACCATTCATGGAAAATAATAAGAAGATTAGGAAATAGGTAAAAGCTTGCCCAAGAAAAGAACACAAACATTAGTAAGAATGTTATTCAAAAAATAAAGCTTTTGAGAAAATCGAATTAAGCAAAGAGTCCTCAAAAACCAATCAATAGAAAAAGAAAACAAACGAAGAAACAAAAGGGACTTATAACGAAGGGACTCATAGAATAAGAAGGCAGAAATCAAAGAAGAAAAAGAAAGCAAATGAGGAAAAAAAGAACTTACAACAAAGGGACTTGCAGAAGAAGATAACAAAAATCAGAGAAGAAAAAGAAGAGAAATAAGAGGTAAAATAATATTTATATATGGGATTTTAAAATGGGGAAATGAAAAGTCTTCAAAAAAAAGAATCATGATTTAAGGGAAACGATGAGAAGTTACAGGAAACGTGTGAGAGTCATTGAAATAAAAGTTGTCAAAATCATAATAGTAATCTTCCCTAAGAAATAAAAAGACAAACAATTCGAGCCTCATGAACGAGTAGCCCTATTTTAAAAATCGATTGTCTTATATAAAGGCACATCTTTTGGGGTTGGTCTCTAGATTTGCTCTCTCATTTTCATGAAGACTTATCACTGGTGGGCTTATGTGCCTCGTGCTCCAAAACGGGTACCAAGCTATCCCTTAGTACTCCTTAATCCTTGTCCCCAAGCACCATTTAATGGCCCGTCCCAGCCATAGCTCTAGGCCTGCTCACCAGGCTTGGCCCAGAACCTTTCACCCGACTCGACCCAAACTCCCTTACCTAGCTCAGCTCGGAGCCTCACCCATGGCTCAGCCCAAAGCCTCTATCATGACTCGACTATAGGTCCTCTTATTAGCTTCAATCTCAAGCTCTCTTCCACGGCTTGACCTAGATTTCATCATTTGAATCGACCCAAGCTATCCACTACAGGCACACTAACGCTTCACATTTCTATATAATACATGAGGACTAATTATCTAATATTTGTTTTATCTATAATTGATTTATAACATATTTATGAGAGTTATATATCCTTATCTTTTGTAATGCACCTATCTAGATTTAAAATTATCTCTTATACTCTATATATACCATCTAAAAACTCAATAAAAAAGTTTTGTAAGCATTATTTAGGACATAACCACTTTAGAGGATTTACTAGGTTTATGTTTCTAAACAACATCGATTCTCTTAAAAGGCTATAATACTTACTGAAATATAGTATTTAGAAGGTTGACATTAAAATTGAAGCTACTCTGTGCCCTTAGTCATAAAAAGACAGAAAAGAAGATTAGGTTGGTGCGTTGGAGCTAACGGTAGTTGCAACGTCTCTCTAAAATGCACCTTAAAATGATATTTTAGAGAAAAACTAAAGAAATGAGCCAAGTTTTAATTCTACATAGCCATTATCTCACTTGTGTCGTCTCCAATTAATCATTGTGCAAACTAAAACCAAAATTATGATTATTTTGCAATAATTAGATCCATATAATATTGAAGTGGTTGGAGGGGTTAAGAAACTCTTCACCTTTTGTGGATGGGACATGAGTACGTACTATATATATTAGCAACCTTCTCAAGCAATTAACTTAACCACAAATAATATAAACACAAAACCATAAGAAGAGAAAGTGGGCCCATACATTGACACCAAAATGGTTTTTGAAAAACACAAAGCCTAAAAGTTTCTATCTTTTTGCCCCTCACGGCCACACAACCCTTTTTAAGATAGCCAAAGACTCAAGTTTCCTAGGGAAAAGGTAACACATGTCTTACTATTCTTAATTCTTATGTATGAATTTCACCCCTTTCGTGCATTAATTAACCAAAGCATAAATGACCAATTAATTAATTACATATCATATCACACAGTTAGCTTACTCATAACATACTAATTTTTAATTAATCAATAACTTAGTTGTCAACTTCCACAACTCATAAGCAAGTATTTTTCCTTAAAAAAAACTCAGGGTATCTAACAACACATTTAAACGAATCAACTATATATTAATTATGTCAGGTTTTGTTTATATATACTAATGATTTTTGCATTAAAATGAGAAATATGATGGAAGTAGTATAGACTAATAATGTTTTATTTTTGGTGAAAGAAACCATATTGACTTGCAGTAATTAAACACTAAATCATAGTGATATTAATAAGAAAGATATAGAAAAGGAAGATGATGGAAACAGTGGAAATCACGTGTAGTGGGAAGATTTCAATGTCAAGGTTGCATAACAAGCAAGATTCTCCTGCAGCATTCACCAATGGAAGCTGCACTAGAAGTAGGGAAAAAAACAGTAAAGTGTTAAAATAACAATAAAAAAAGAAAAAAAGCACAAGGGACAAGGGAACCTCGATCCCATGCCATGTGCGGATGGGGTGCATTAGTATCATTTTGTAGATAGCAAGTGTGATGTGTGTCAAACAATGAAATCAATACCAAGTAACTTCATTCATAATGGTTCCAATTGAGGCATGTGTATATATAAAAATTCACTTTACTTTACTGATATCTATGTTTTAAGGGATTAGTCTCCCATTAAGGTTATCACTTCAACTTGTTTGTCATCTTTTATTATTGACATATTAGTTGTTTGTATGTTACTTACATGAAATAAGTTTTTTTAAGAAATCAAATCCAATTTATTTGGACCTCTTAGGACTACTATTAAGGTAAGGTTTGTAATAAAAAAAATCTCATAATATATAGCTAATTACTTTGAGTATGTAAAGACTTTGTTATAGTGGTAAGATTCAACCAAGAAACACTCTTGGGTTCATCTTAAAAAGTTGACAAAATGGACCGCCTATCAAAAAAAACGTAGTACGTGAGTCTTAAAAATAAATTCAAAGTTAATAATTGAAAAAAATTGATAACAAAAAAATAAAAAAAACGGGCTGAGTGCGGTCGGCCCGTACGGGCCCATCGGCGGCTCGAGTCTCTTTTTTTATAAAGTTAATATTAGTTAGTGTTTTTACAAATATGTTTTTTCAAGAAATCTTGTTGATTTTATAGTATTTGTATGTTAGTATTATTCGTAACTAAGTAGCTAATGTTTCATTCATTTTAATTTTCAATTGTAGTACAAAGGCAAACATATTTTTACAAGAAAAGTTATTGATTTTATAGCATTATTTATCCAGTAACGGTTAATTAATTTCAATAACACAATTTTTTTTATAAATGTAGTTTTAGATGAATTCTATTAAGTTGGTTCAGTTTTTTGTAATTCAATTTTTTATAAAGTCAATTTCTTAATATTTTTTTGAAAAAAATGGGTCGTCCGATCAAGCCTGAAACCCGTTGAAATTTCAAGGCCTAAAATTTATGTGAGCTTTTTTCGTCTGGCCCTAAGTAGTCCGCAACTTGATAAAGCTCAACCTGTTTAGGGCTGCCCGCCCTAATTACTAGCTATAATTAAAAGGTATCTTCTTTAAACTTATTATCTAAAGTTTAAATCCTTTAATGGTTAAGATTGATTAGTCTTTAGCTTTCAAATGAATTATACTATTACACACTTGATTTCAAAATAAAAACATATCCATAGTTAAAAAAATTGTATTAAAAAATAACTAGCTTAACTTATCTTAAAAATTAACTTATAAGTTAAAAATGATTTCAAACTTTATAATGAGTATTTTGACCTTATTTTTAGTCAATATAGAACTTCTCTTAACTCACTCATTCACATCGAGATTTGATACCAATGTTTTAAAAACCGGACTGGTGATCAAACCGGTTCACGATTCATTGATTCAACCGTGGTTGAACTGTGGTCGAATCGATGATAATAAAATATATTTTTTAATATAATATGATATAATTATTGATATATTAATAATAAATTATATTCAAATACTTTTTTATTTTATTTTAAAATAGCTAAAAAAATTAAAACTTTGATTGGTTTAACCGTTTTTCACCGGTTTTAATCAATTTTGGTCGATTCTGACTGTTTATTGACCGGTTTTGAATCCGTCAATTTTTTTCTTGACCGGATCGGTATCCTGATCGGTTATTGATCCAACCGGTCGAACCGGCCGGTCCGGTCCAGTTTTTATATTCTTGTGTGATATATAGAAGTTAAAGGATTAAATATGTATAACTAATACAACATTTATACGATAAAATTTTACTATCTTGTATTAGAAAATAACAAAAATAACTATTTGTAAAAACTAGTCGAAGTTAAGGGTTACTATAAAGAATTTCTTAATCATATTCCTAAACAACCGAATGCCGTATTTATCTTAACAAAACCCAAGAAATAAAAAGAAAGGAAGAAAAAAAAAGAAGCTTAGATCTTGATCTTTGATGAATGAAATGAAGTAGGCCACGAGAAAGAAGCCATGTGGGCATGTATGCTTTTATTTATTTAATTTCCCACTGACACTCCCATCTCATCTTAACACACAACACAATCACAAAACATGAAACAAAAGTTAAGGTAAGAGCAAAGTGATGCAGATCTAAAACATGAATGAGTGAGTGAGTGGTGTGAGTGCACCACTTTGCAGTGAAAACACAGTAGATCTTGTTTTTGTTGTTTATGGTTTTTGCGACACAAAGAGAACAGAAGCATGATGAGTAGCAGTGGGAGGAATGTGAGAGAGTCTTTGTTGGGATCTCTTAACCATCACCGTAGAGGGCATAGCTTCAATGGGGTGGCTAACAACAATGATGACAACCTTGATCTCTTCTCCAACAACCGCCGCACCCTCTCTCTTGCTTCCTCGGATGAATCCTCTGATGGTGCTCAACCCTTTTTCTCTATTCTCAATATCTGCTAAAAAAATAACAACTTTTTTGTTTGTTTCTTCTTCTTGTTTTTGTTTCATTCTTGTTTTTGTTTCATTCTAGTTACTTCTAATAATAACAACAACAACAGATAAAAAAACACTTCCTGGTTTTAAGGATTCATGTCTGGTAATGGTTAAAAACATAAAATAAATCATGATAACATTATTATGTAGTTATAGATAATTTCCATTTATGAAGAAATTGCATGATTATGAAACTACGGTTTGGTATTATTTAGTTTACCAATTTATATTATGTTTTTAGGCCTTTATTTATTTCGGGTGATCTCTGTGAATGTGTTGTGTTGTGAATAATGATGATAGTTATTTGTGGATTTAGTTTCTGTGAAACTGGGGAGGCTTTCAGTTGGAACAGCAAAACCGGTCAGAAGTGGGATTGATGATTTGTTATCATCTACTGAAGGAGGGAAGCATGATTATGATTGGTAATGCTACATTCACACTCACTTCAAAGTCATCATGGTTTTTCATTAGTAGATTCAATTTGGCTAATGGAACTAAGAAATCACCATTTTAAGAGAAAGCATAGATCAATTAAGGAAAAGGGACATGGGAATATATGCTTTCTTCATGTATTCTTTTTTATGTTATTTCATAGTGTTCATAGATCCAGAATTAGTTGCTCAAGTGTTTTCTTATTTTAAAATTATGTTGATATTCCCATGTTGTATTTGACGGAACTCATATCCAGTTAGATTAAATTCAGATTACAATATTTTAGTTGCTGGCTTAATTTTTATTCTAGAGATTCAACTTTTGAAATGACATAGTGCAACCTTAAGTAGTTGAAGTTAAAAGCTACCACTCACAAAATAAAATAAAATTAGTATTATTGGTTGCCCAATTTGTGATTATCAATATTCTGTGTTATTAGGCTTCTCACTCCCCCGGGGACTCCTGTTTTTCCATCATCAGAAAGTGAATCCCAACCATCCTTGGCGCCTCCAAGAAGAAGTTTGAGTAGACCAACTTCTACCACCAAGGCCTCAAGGGTATGTATGTGTGCCTCTCTCATAATTTCTACATGTTCTTTCTATGGATTCATTCTATATATGTTACCAGCATCGGTGCTAATAGATTTTTTAACAAGTATAAACTTCAAGTGAAAGACGGTTATCCCCCACCCCACATTAGCAAGGAGCCAGGGCATTTGAGGGATAAGGTGATGGAAATGAATGTTTTGGGTATTAGATGTTGCCCAAGTTAGCTTCTAATTCTAACCAATATGCTTATGGCGATTCAAAAGCACCTTTGATCACTTCAACAGTAGCCAAGTTCTCATTTAAATCCTTTTTTTCTCCAATAAAATTAGCTCTGTTAGTGCATGTTTGGTTCCAAGTTGGGATTTAAGATTACCCAACTATGGTTGGTTAAAAGTAAGTTTTTGATTTGTTGGTTAAATGAAGTTGGAAGGTGTTTCGAGAGGCGTGTTGAGTTAATACTAGCCATTGAATTATGCTATTGACCAAACTCTATTTTCGTAACTGAGTTACCAAACAAACACATAGTGTTCAACATAGATACTTAAGTGGTGGGAGCAAAGTTCATATCCTGGATCCCCCACTTCCCAACCCTTATCCTCTTGCTATCCCAAAGGTTCCCAAGACAAAAGTCAAATTGTTGTTTAAACACACACAAACTAACTGATATTTAATTGAAGCTTAACAATCATTTTGAGAACTACTTTATGATGCATTGACATATTGAAAATGCTTAGGTAGATGCTGCTAAGTTTAACTTGATGATCATGATTTCTTTCAGCTTTCAGTGTCACAATCAGAGAGCAACAATCCCTCTTCTAGACCAGCAAGAAGCAGTTCAGTAACTCGCTGTTCCATCTCCACTTCACACTCACAGTACAGCTCCTACTCTTCAAACAGACCCTCCTCCTCAATCCTTAACACAAGCTCATCGTCAGTTTCATCTTACATTAGACCTTCTTCCCCTGCAACTCGCTCTGCATCATCTTCTACAAGGCCCTCCACTCCCTCCTCACGCTCAACAGTATCACGCCCCTCAACACCCTCCAAACCACGTTCTGTTTCCACCAACTCCGTCACTGCTGAAAGGCATAGACCCTCATCACAAAGCTCAAGACCCTCCACTCCTAGTTCTAGGCCTCAAATTCCTGCAAACTTGCACTCTCCATCCACTCCATCCTCTCGGTCACTCTCTCGTCCTTCTACTCCAGTGCGTAGGAGCTCAATGCCTTCTTTATCTCCCTCACCTTCCCCTTCAACAGGTTCCTCAACTTCAGCCGGCCGTGTTCCATTGAATGGACGCAGTTCAGCACCTTCATCAAGGCCAAGCTCACCAAGCCCGCGAGTTAGACCTCCACCACAACCAGTTGTTCCACCTGATTTTCCCCTTGAAACACCACCAAACCTTAGAACAACATTGCCTGATAGGCCAGTTTCTGCAGGCAGGTCTCGTCCTGGTTCTGCCACTTTGAAGGGAAATGGTTCTGAAACTCAAGCCTCAGCTACTATGCCAAGGAGACATTCATCTCCTATTGTTAGTAGGGGGAGATTGACAGAATCTGCATCGAAAAGCCGTGGCTATGCCAATGCCAATGGCCATCATGCTGATGTTCATGAGCCTAGGAAAGTCTCACATGCTCCTGAGGTAGTTGCAAGGAAATCTGTTAAGGCTTCAACAACTGCCACTGACAACTCTGGATTTGGGAGGAGTATCTCAAAGAAATCATTGGATATGGCTATTAAGCACATGGTTAGTATGTAATACTCCACTATCTAGTTCTGCATGATTAAAATTCAATCAGAATTTACTGATTAGAAACTATCAACATTAATGAGCTTCACATTTTAGTCATAATAGACATTAGGTAGAATCTTTATAATAGCAAACTCTTTGAATGAAAATCATGGCCCAAATGATGACACATCAATCCTTAACCATTAAAGCCATGATTCATCATTCATCATTATGAATTAGGCTTCACTTATTATTCTTGTCATGATACTTCATATTACTTTATGCTTGTAGACTTGCCATATTTCTTTCTATGATCAGTTGTAGTAAGCATTTATTTGGTTGTTGGAGCTTACTTTGTAAGATGTATGCTTCAAGCAAGTTTGTTCTATCAACGTTTATTTTTTAAAATAGACAAATATTAGTTATCAGTTTGTCAATCTTTGTTAGTAAAGAGAGTTGAAACCATGATCTTTCCTTCCTTTCCTTCTCCCTTCACCATTAGACCAGCCTTATATCTCCAAGTTTGTTCTATCAACTTAAACCTCATTTTCTATATGCTTTTTCCATTTAACAGGACATAAGGAATGGCTCAGGGAATCATCGATCACTATCAAGCACAACACTCTTCCCTCAGAGTATTCGAACTTCCTCTACTCCCAAGAGCCAGTCTCACCGGGTTTCAAGTGCGGCTGCATCTGTTGACATGAATGGAAGCCTAGTAAGCAATAACAATGGAGCAAGTTATGATGTGGGAAATGGTACTAACAGGAATATGATAAGAGGAAGAGAGGTAGAAGAAAGACAACAATATTCAGCAAAATTGAGTGAAGTGGACATATATGAGAGCTCTCGATATGATGCACTATTGTTTAAAGAAGATTTGAAGAACACAAGCTGGCTGCATAGTGGTGATGAAAAATGTGATCAAGGTCCCATATTTGATAATGGATTTGAGCACCTTCCTGAACCATTTGGCCTCTTGTGACATCTAAAGAGTTTCTGCATAGTGAACTTGTACCATGCTATTTTATGTTCTAATTATTATCTCAATTTGTTGAAAAGATGGGATGTTTCAACTTACAAAGTTCCAAGGTGGAGAAGTGAAGATGCATCAGTGGATTTAACATTGATTTTACAGACACCTATAGAAACAATGAAGGAAAAAGTTACATGAAACAGGTGCAACTTTATTTGGGAGGGTGAGAATGAGAAATTTCATAAATGAGTCATTTATTATTGTGCATACCAAGTATGCATTTGTCAAAGGGCAAATGTATTAGTGTAAGTACATAGAGATGGAATGTGATGTTTTATGTAGACACTATGGTTGAGTGTTGTTTTTCCCCTTGCCAATGAACACTATAGTTGAGTTGAGTTACATTTTTAAATTTTTGTGCTTTTTACTGATGGCAAGTACAATAATGAAATTTTGATAAATTCATTTGAAAAAATTGAAGTGTTTATTTTATTTGTTTTGACATATGAACATTTATGCAGTTTTACATTGCAGAGGAACAAAAAATTGTCATTCTTACCGGTTAATTTGGATGATTTTATTTATCCTTTGGAATAACAATGAAGGAAGAGGGGAAGAAGTGAGAGAAACAAGATTTGAATCTTCTAGTTAACACTTTATGTCCATGTTGAGCACCAACAGAATATTGGTAACCTGCTGATGTGAATGTGCAAAAGAAAAATGTTGAAACGGTGGTTTTTATGAATGTCTATTTCAAATTTTCAATGCTTTAAAAAGCTTCTACTAGGTGTTCACTCTTTTATTTTTTTATGGAATATTATTAAAATTATGCTTTCTCAAACATTTTTAAGGGAAAAAAAAAACTTAATGGATATTTGGTAAGACATTTTATCTAGTTGAAAGTTAAAATCAGTAGTTGAAATGTCATTTTAAACAAAATAGAGATGTCTAAGTAGGTAACATTTTCAACTAGTTAGTAGTGTTTTTTGAAACGTTACTTGAAGTTGTGCCTTTAGAATTTAGCTACTAGTTGAAATCTATTTTTACTTTATTGCACTTTTACAATGTTATTAATTCTTAATGCTACAATTTATTTTAAAAAACAGTAAAACCTTTATTTTTTTTAAGCAACTTCGCTTCTTCTTTTCCCTTCTTACCTTTATTTTATTTTGAAAAAAAAACTTTTCCTTATTTAAAAAAAAGTAAGACCTAAGCATTTTTGTTTCCAAAAAAAGCATTTTATGTTTTGCCTAGTGAGTGTACCATGTTACATTTTTAATAAATAATTTTTATTGTAAGTTATACCTAAATAACAACTACTTTTACTAAACATTTCCAATATAAATTAGTTAGTTTATCAGTTTTTAATTTTCACTAATTTTTAACTTTCAATTAACTTTTTTTATTAGTTTTATCAAACATACATAAAATATGTTTGAATCAAAACTTTAAAGGGAACCTTGCTTACTAAATAGCGACACACACTTCCCTACTCTAAAACCCCACATCTTCTCAAAGAGCATATATAATACAAGGACAATCTATATATGTATTAAATTACTGTAGTACTTCAAAATCTAAAACTAAAACTCACTGTGATAAGTTATAATTTTCTGGCTACAAGAGATGTATTAAATTACAGGCAACAGATTAATAGAGAACCATAGTAGGCAACAATATGGCTCTTCATGTTGGAGGGAGATATGTTGGGGCATAATAGGGCTCTGTGCATAACTATTTTGGCAGGCCTCTGATGTCTATTTGATCTTATTAACAGATGAAAAAAAACAGTGCATGGGTCAACATGGTACATCTCAATTTTTTAAATTTCCTATTTTTAGAATTCAAAATTAAGTTGGCAAGAAAAGAAAGGGGAAAAATGCATATTTCATCATCTACTCTTAGTGAGATTTGAAGTTGGTCTTTAACTTTTGTTTGATTTAGTTTAGCACTTTTAAGTTTCAAAAGTATTTTAGTTTGGTTTTTTTTGCATTAAATACCATGATTATATTTATCTATTTAAATATGAGTTTCTTCCTTAAAATTTATGTTTCTTTTATTCTTTTTAAATAAAATGGTTATTTCAATAATTTTTACCAAATAAAATTGTGAAATTTAATACACAATGACCAAACTGAGATTCTTTTAAAACTTTAAGAGTAAACTGAATCAAACCAAAGTTGGAAGATCAATTTAAAACATAGTTAAGAGGTAGTGAAACAAACATCTACTTTTGCTTAAAGATTAATCCAATTAGTTAAGAAGTAAAAACACTTTATTGATAAATCCGTTTTGGGCGTGTGATTGCACTGCCTAAAAAGGATTTATTCGCCTTAATGGTGGAATCCCTAGGCTAGAAAAATAGGGTTCTACAAAAAAGGCTAAAAGTTACTTAACTAAAATATTAGAATTATTCAATTGTTATTAATTATGCACAAAGGAGAATTTGTCATTTTAAACTAAATTTTCCAACATTGTGTTTAAGCTTTATGGATGTAAGAACCTAACACCTATCTTATTTATAAATTTCACATTAACTCTTAGTATATAAACTCTAAACATTCTTTAAATTCAACCTAAAATGCATTGAATACATATTTTAACACTGTGTGTAGCCTAAAATGAATTCTAAAGGGAAACGTGCCTTTCTAACGGATATGGTGATTGGAGCCACAATAATTTGAAACAAATGGTTCTGAGGCTTTAGACAATTTGTGGTCCTTTGCCTCTAAGGAGGGGCACCACCTCATTTTCACTTTAAGAAGGCAACGCCAAACACCATTTCAATTCCCCCATTTACAAAACAAACCCTTCTAAATCATAATAGACCAAAATTATTAATTATTTTAAAGCAAATAGTTAAAGTCATAGTATTTTCTTTCATTTTCGTCTCTTATAACTTTAAATCACAATATTTCTCTTACCTTATTCTAAAGTCCTATTTAATTCACAAGCTGTCATCAGAAGTCAAAAATTTTTAAAAAAAAACAATTATTTTTAGACGATATCTAGTATTAGAAATCTTTTATTGGCAAATTATTTTTGGAAACGAGTTTTATAGGAATACAATTCCTTAAAAACATCATAAATGTTATGAAAAACCTTTTTATTATTTCTTATTAAACATGTGAATTTTTCATTATGGCACAAGGCAAAAGCAAAGTCACAAGTGGGAAAATTCACACTCAGATAAATAGCAAAGTAGCATCATTGTTCAAATTTAACCACATTAGTAGTTTTACATAGTTTGAATAATAATAAAAGAAAGCGTAAATAGTAATATTCCTTTTTTTGTTCCTTTAAGCTGAACAGTAATATTTGTGTAGCTTTTCATGTGTGTCTAAAGCTGTTTTTTTATTTTTCCCATTTACTCTATTAATTGAATTGACAGCATGTTTGATACATGAGGTCAAATGGAGTTTGGCAAACAAAATTCTGTTGGTTATGGGAGAAATTTCGGGTCCGTTTGGTTACCCAAAAATAGATCCTACGGTCAAACGGAGTTTTGATTGTCTTGAACGATGTGAAGGATCAATATCAACTCTTAAATTTCTCCATTTTCCCAACTATAAATGGTCATTGTCTTGAACACCGTGAAGGTTCAATATCAACCTTTAAATTTTTTCATTTCCACAATTCTTCCCCGACCAAACACCCTGAATCAAATCATTCACACTCCTACTGTAGCACGCCGTTTTAGGTATACAATGGTAAAAATGTGATATTGTAATGTCAATATTAAAAGGGAAAAAAAACATTTTACTATCCAGGGTTCTAAAATTTTCATGAATTTGTTTCTTAAAATATAGATAAAATTTCATTTTGAACTAAATATTTATAAAATTAGTTATTTTTTCTTATATTTAAAACGAAATTAATATTATAGTAGCATGTGCACAAAATGGCCTTAGTGATTCGAGAACCTTTCATTACGTGATCCTAAACAAGAACTGGAACCAAGAAATTGGGCAAATTAAATTTTGTAACCCTAACTTCATAGGAAGATGGGAAACTCATACCTCGCCTTCCATCGAGATCCACAAAGGACACATTAGTGTATAAGTTTCATTCAATGGTTCAAATATTTTAAAAGAAATTGGGTTCCGTTAGGGAACAGGTAAGTAAGAAATTAATCAAAACTATAAGAAGGGGTCCATTTATACCAAATTCGAAGAAATTTTCTTCATACGTTATTTTTCATTTACCATTGCCTAACATTTTTATATTTAACTTGTTTAATCTGTGTAATTTTACGTATGTTAAGAAATTAAAAAATAATTGTTTCCTTGGGGAGTGTGTTAGAATTATATAAAAATCAAAATGACTATATTAGTTGAGTGACTGGACTTAAGGATATAATATAGGACATTCTTGACACCCTTGTAAGAATAATCTAGTGTGTCTCTCCTCAATTTGATAATAGTTATCATTCATGACGTCGACTATTATGAGATATGTGAGGTTATATAGAGTTTCAATGACTACTAATGTGGGTCTAAGGATACTAATACTGGTATTAAGTATAGATCAATTTTAAATAAAAAATGTTAATTAAGTTATAATTTTACATAAAATAAAGACAGAACACCCCAGTTAGTCCCTGTCTCCAACAGAGTCGGACATTTAGGTCCCCGACTTCGTAAGTTGGACCCATAAATCCCTCACGTCCAGTATCGTCGGACACATAGGTCCCTACCGTTAGGCGTCCGTTGGTTTAGGGTGACGTGGGTCGTTATGTGCCAACTAGGACTGCCAGGTACGCACCAAACGACAGCGTTTTGGCTACACACGTCAGATGCTTCAATGGTGATTAAACGACACCGTTTTAGGGGTTAACCCTAAGTAAGTTGTCTTCTCCACGTTGTCCTCTCCCTCACCATCTGCGACAGCCTTTTGGCTACACACGTGATCTTCTCCCTCACCATCTGCGATTTGTCGAGGCTTCAACGAATCCACCATGAGTCAAAACCCAAGCCAGGGATCGTCATCCTCTTCATCCAGCCAAGGTCGACGGCGGCTCCGTTGCCGTTGTGGCGACCCACCAGCATTGCGCGTTTCCCACACAATGAACAACCCCAATCGACAATTCTGGAGATGCGCACAACTCCGTGGAGGACAATGCGATTTTTTTGCCTGGGTCCAGGAAGGGGACAATGTGCTCCACGAGGAGGAAATGAGGAATACAGTGTTATGCAAGCTGACAGAGATGAAGGAGGTGATTGAAGGGCATAAAAGTAATGTGCACAGGGATGTCTATGAAGCTATGGCCCAAGTTATACGTAAGGAGGAAGGTAAGTGGCAAATGCAAATCGAATCATTGGTGAAGAAAGGATGCATGGAAATCCATCAGGATGTGCATAAGTTGAAGATGATTTTGGTTGTGCAGAGTGTAATAATTTTGATTTTGGTTTTGGTTTTGGTTATGGGTCCTGGTTCTTAGGGTAGTATAACTCAAGAATATGTCACCAATATGCATTTGTAATGAGAATCCAGCTGGGTAGGTTATAATCCTAAGGATGTGTATTCCTCTGTATTATACAAGCATGACAATGAGAAAGTGTATTCCTTTGCACTTGACAATGAGAATGTAGTATTCATTGAATTACCATAAGTGTTTGTTTAAAAATTGATTTAATTGTCTGAATGATTCAAAAACTGAGTTTTGTATTTGAAGCAAGGAATGGAGTGACTGAAAATATAGTAAATGGTTCACCAACCATGTTTTTACTTTTCACTTGTGATAAATTTTAAGTTTTCACCTGTGATTGATTTTAAGTCTTCACCAATATGCATTTGTAGTTGAATCCCATTAGCATTTTCAAAAACCATTAGTTTTCACCAATCACCACAGCTCTTTAAGTTGCTTGTCTAGTTTGCAGCAGAAAGAAGACATAACCAAAAATTGTTTCAGAATAAACATAAAAAACAGAGTTACATGGAACCATCAAATTGTCAAATTTTGTAGCAACAGGCTAAACCAAGATTACATGAAACCAGAATTACATGAAACCAATTAAATTGTCATATAAAATTTGCAATCACTTCGTTGATCCTGGTGTGTCTATGAAAACCATGTCTCCAGCCTTTTTGGTAGGCAACTTCCTCCTTAGACTCCTCCTGGGTGGTGAAGTTGTGCCAAGTGGTGGAGCTGCCAACCTTGGACTCCTCCTCACAGGGGTTGTTTGAGACAGTGGCTGTGAGTTAGACACTGAAATTACATCTTGGGTTTGTTGTGGTATTGGGTAGGATGGTTGAGTCTCCTGTGGTTGAATGCTTTGGTTGGTTTCCTGGGTTTGTGTTTCCTCAGCCCTTCTTCTGTTGTCTTTAGCCACTGAGCATGAGCCCTTCCTATGTCCAGTCTGACCACACACACTGCATCTCCCTGGCTGTAACTTCCTCTTCATCCTCTTTGTATGGTTGTCCCCTGTATTGTTATTTTTTGGATCCTCTTCATTGTTATTCTGAGTTTGGTTCTCTTTCCTTCTCTGCTTCTTGGGCCTTCCAATTGTCTTTTGAACTGTTGGTGGAATTGGTGGTACACATCCTGTCTTCTCCCAAAACTCTGTGCCTGGGACAGATTCAATATGGTGCTCATAGGTTGCAGTCCAAGCTGCCATGGTGACCTCTACATGGCAATGATCTTCTGGTCTTTCTCCTCTGTAGGATATGGCTGCACAAGCATGCTTGCATGGCAGTCCTGTAGTCAACCATTTCTAATTATCAGTTAAAATGCATACTAAGATTGATTAAATAAAACAATGCACACTAAACAATACACACCTGTCAGCTGCCATACTCTACAACTGCACTTTTATGTCCCTAGATTTACAGAGACTTTGTCTGGAAAACAGGTTACCTCATATCTCTCAACTCCACCATCACCTACATCAAATGGTGGACAAGTCAATCTCTAACACCAGAAATGTTAAGCAAAAGAACAATCAAGCAACCAGGACATACCTGTCCACACCACTGTGTAGTTGTTACTTGCAGTCTTAGCCTTCTCCAACCTACTCTGTTGAATTGGGGGCAACACCCCAGAATGGCCTGTTAACTTCAACTTGTGATTGCCTATACTCACCATGATATAGGTCCTGACCTCCTCAAGCATTGTTAAAATAGGTTTGCACCTGGCATGTATAAGCTTGGAGTTGAGTACCTCACAGTTGTTGTTAGTGATGTTGTCCACCTTGCAATTTTCATCAAAAAAAGCCTTACTCCATGCCTCCTTTGGGAATTTACACAAGTATGTCCAAGCTTTATCATCCACCATCCTGATTTTCAACATACATCTTTCAAAATCATTGGGTGTAGTGGATCTGGCTGCTTGCCACAGGAGTCCCCTTAGCTCTTTCCCCCTCCACTGTTTTGAGAAGTTCTGCCATAAGTGCCACACACAGTATCTGTGTGGTACACCAGGCATCACCTCCTGTAGTGCGGGTATCAGGCCCTACAAAAACCACACAGAAGAATACAAGCATTAGTAGATTAATAGGTTTTGATAAAAAAAATACTAAATTATAAGGGTTAGTGTTCACACCTTCTGCATGTCACTCATGAAGGTCAACATCCTCTCCTTATAGTCACCTATGTCTCCATGTAACAGCTCCAAAAACCATTTCCAATTCTCCTTGTTCTCAATCTGACAGACCCCATAAGCAATGGGCCATATATGGTTGTTGGCATCCTGTCCCACAGCAGTCAACAACTGGCCCCTGTAGTAGCCTTTCAAAAAACATCCATCCAGCCCCACCAATGGTCTTCTACAGTCAACAAATCCATCCTTACACCCCTTCAAACAAATATACAGCCTACTAAACACTGGTGGTCCTTCAGGCTGTGGGTCACATTCCATCTTAACTGTAGACCCAGGGTTCCTCTTCAATAGCTCCCCACAATAGTCCCATAGCATCCCAAACTGTTGCCTTTCACTACCCTCAATCACTTCCCTAGCCCTCTTCATTGATCTATATATCATCTTATGCTCTAACTTTACTTTGTACCTTTCCCTGAACAATTCATACACTCCTGAGTGTGTAATGTTTTGATGCCTCCTCATATGCTTCACCAATTTCCCTGTAACCCATTGCTGGTCACAGGCTGAATTTTTTAAAACCCTCACACATGTGTGATGATCATTGAAGGTTTTGATCTGATATGATTGCCTTGTTGGATTCAAACTACAAAAAATCTCCCAACCACAGTGCTTGTCCTTGCACCTTGCCCTGGCTCTAAGCTTATCATTCTTCACCCATTTAAACTCTCTGCCTAGGTGTACATTATAATCTTTAACAGCATGTTTAAAGATATTCAGTGTAGGAAACTCCATCTCACACTCCAGCACTACATGCCCAAAAGTAGCTGTTTCATTAAACTGAGGGTACACTTCTCTACCTACTTCCTCTTCATCTGATCCTTCAGGAGTTTTTAACTCTTCTGAAACCCAAGAGTTTTCAGAACCTCCATCAATGCCTGTACCACCTAACCCGTATCTACCTACATCTTCAGTGTCAGAATCACTGTCAATTATAGTAGGAGTAGCCGACTTCCTATTCTCTTGCACCTTCCTCTTATGTTTCTTATTTTTCTCATCCCTATCATCTAGCCCTTCATCACTGGTCTCATTTACTTCATCACATGTACCCACATCTCCATCACTGATCCTAGAACTGCCCCCTACATCCTCCTCCCTAGCCTTAGGACCAGCTTCATCACATGTACCAACTTCATCATCCACACTCACAGGCACCTTCACCCTCACCGGTACAGCTTCAACAGGGTCCCTCTCATCCACATCCATCAATACTGTGTCATCATGTGGATGCTCAAAATATACTTCTATTACCCCCATGTTATCCTTAGCACACTTGACCATATCCAATATATCAGTGTCCCCCTTCACCACATTCAACCCTTCATTCATCTCCATCTTAGGGTTATACCAATACACATTCTCTACCTTAAAGAACCCACGATTTTCTGCAAACCTAATGAAAGCAAAATAGTCTAAATAATCAGGGTCCAACTCCTTCCACCCTTCCACCTTACCCCCTTTATATCCCCTTTTGCCATCCCCGTCAACCACAAACCTTCCACCTATGTGAAGCCTAATCTGAGTATTAAACCCAAAATATATAACAACACAAGTCAATGGCTACATTAACAAAAAAGGCTAAACCATTACGCAAACACAGAACCAATACGCAAATTGAAACAATACCCAAACAGAAACAATACGCATACACAGAACACAAAATATATAACAACACAAGTCAATGGCTACATTAACAAAAAAGTTAAAGACCATTACGCAAACACAGAACCAATACGCAAATGTAGGTGTCTACGGGTTTACTAACCTCAACGCGATCTCCCATCACTTGCGAAACAGCCCAATACGACCCCCGTCCAACACGATCACTGACGACGCTAACCAATTAAGGGCCTGGGGTTACAAGAGTGAGTTTCGATCGTTGGTGAAATTGAGGGGATTACGTTCAGGGTTACCAAAAAGACGAAATTAAGGGGAATTGATGGGATTACGTTTAGGGTTACACGAGAGGGACTTGAGAGAATTCAGGGGAATTGGAGGTTTCTGTTTAGGGTTACGCGAGAGGGAAATGAGAGATTGAAGAGGCATTGCACGTCGTCTAATGGAAACGACGTCGTATACTTTCTAATGGAGACGACGTCGTTTGGTGCGTACCTGGCAGTCCTAGTTGGCACATAACGACCCACGTCACCCTAAACCAACGGACGCCTAACGGTAGGGACCTATGTGTCCGACGATACTGGACGTGAGGGATTTATGGGTCCAACTTACTAAGTCGGGGACCTAAATGTCCGACTCTGTTGGAGACAGGGACTGACTGGGGTGTTCTGTCTAAAATAAATAAACTCTTCTTATTAAAGAGTTTAACTTATTCACAGCACAAACTAGATTTGCAAAAAAAAAATCTCATGTTTGATGAAACACAAAGTAGGGTTAAGAAATGTTAAATGTGACTAAGTTTTCAACATATTGTCTCCAACTGTGCATAGTATTTTCTTATGACTAATAAAAAAATTAACATTTACTTTCTGACTTTTAATATGTGATCTAATTCATTTTGCATTACCCTTAATAATTTTCTTACATCATGGAAATGGAATCAAATTCTTTTTAGTTTCAACAAAAAGTAAATAAATTAACGGTACACGATCTCTCGGCCCATATTTTTTTGGTCATATGAATGATTAAGATAAATATGGCTTACTAAGTTTCCAGAGTTTGATCATGAATCGCATTCCCTATAATTTTCTATTTTTAGACTCCATCTGTTTCTGTTAATACGTTTTAAACAAATACTAGAATGTTTCTTGTATAAACATAAAAATATATAATAAAAAAGAAGAAGAAAACTGACACATTATTACTTTAAAAAGCAAAAATTGACTTAGAATATATACGTTGGTGTAACAATAATACATAAGACTCTATTACCACTGTAAACTTGGCATGTTGGCTTATTGGCTTAATGTGGAAGAAGGCTTCAAGTTGAAGCTGAGAAGAAGTAGGTTTAATGTGTGCTTCCCAAATCATAAACAAGAAAACCAAAAGTAAAATCTATGCATAATAAGCATAATATTTAGTATGATACTAATAGTATAGTACTATAATGCTTTTAATAAGCCTTTCTTTCTGTGTTTATCTTGTTTAGTGTGTGTTTGTGTGGATTCTGGCGTGTTCCTGAAGCTATGCCGTTAAAGCTTGTCTTTGTTATTGCTTCCTCTTGGCCGTTGCCATCACCAAATACCAAACCAAACACTGCTTTAACAAAAAAAAAATGCTTTTTCTTTCTCAAACTCACATTTATACATTTCCATCACTCACACTGGTAGTAAGTAAGCCCTGCTGTGGCTGTCTATCTGCTTTCACTTCCAACTTGCTTTCAAGGTTTTCTTCTCTCAATTACTTGCTTTTGTTAACTTATTTTTTTCAATTCTTATTTTTTGTTTATTATGTTCATGCTCTACAAATGTAGAACAAATTAATAGGTCATATTAAAACTGAATTTCTTATTCTCTCGTGCGTATAGAAAAGACTTTGTTGGGAGAGACAAGACTCACTTCAATGATTTTTACACCTCGAAGAGATTAGTGTTCAGCATTCGGCTGAAGGAGACCCTTCTTTTCATCTAAAATCAACGGAAATTCTTAAAGTTTTTTGGCCTGACATTGTTTCTGTTGGGTCGCTTAGGGTGGTAAGAATGTCTATTAAGCAAAGTGAAAGCCATAGAAATTCTTAGGGTACAAGTAGTTACATTCTTTTAATGAATGACAAATAAAATGCTCTAACTATTGATTTTAGCCAATTGTTGAGTTGTTGTTTCATGTTTAATAATATTACATGTCTTCACTGAAAAAATTGAGAACAGATTTTGGTATGATTAGCCGAGAGAACAGATAATTTAACAATTTTGCTGCATTGCATGTTTGGTTATTTTACATACTTGCGGTTGTTCTATTTGGTGAAGTAACATTCGGAAATTTTCATTGGTAGGGAAACAAGTGGAATTGTTGAAACCAGAGAAACGGTCACAGTTATCATCTCTAAAGCACTTTGATTCATTTCATAGTCCAAAGACAACAAAACTTGATGATGCTACAGTCCTACTTTGCCACAGTGCCAATTTTCCTACTCCTGTTTGTGGTTCCTCATACTAAAGCTGATCTACATTCAGAAAAGCAAGCACTACTTGATTTTGCTGCTGCATTTCATCATGGTCCAAAAATCAATTGGAATTCTAGTACCTCAATGTGCACTTCTTGGGTTGGAGTTACATGTAATCGTGATGGCTCACATGTGCTTTCGGTGAGGCTTCCAGCCGTTGGCCTGCGCGGTTCTCTCCCACCAAACACTCTTGGAAAGCTGGATGGCCTCATAAGTCTCAGTCTTAGGTCCAACACCTTGAGTGGCAACATCCCAAGTGACATATTTTCCCTTCCTTCACTACGTTTCGTGTATCTGCAACATAACAACTTCTCAGGTGATATTCCTGATTCTCTGCCACCAAGGCTTATATATCTTGATTTGTCCTACAACTCTTTCACAGGACAAATTCCAGCCTCAATCCAAAACTTGACATGTCTTATAGGACTGAACCTCCAAAACAACTCTCTAAGAGGACCTATTCCTTACGTTAACCTTCCAAGCCTTAAGAATTTGGATTTGAGCTTCAACTACCTGAATGGTTCAATTCCTTCAGGTCTCCATACGTTTCCTGCCTCTTCATTTAGAGGTAATTTCATGTTATGTGGAGCACCTTTGAAACAATGTTCTTTGGGTTCACATAATACCACATTGTCTCCACTAGTAGTCTCTCAAAAGCCAAGTGATCCATCAAACAAGAGGCTGAAAATTGCAATTGCTTTAGGGAGTTTCACACTGCTGCTTCTTCCAGCTCTCATAGTGGTGTTCTTCTGTGTCAAGAAAAAAGTAGGTGAACAAAATGAAGCACCCGCAGAAAAGGGTGAGAAGCTTAAGGAGGACTTCGGGAGTGGCGTGCAAGAACCTGAGAAAAACAAGCTAATATTTTTTGAAGGTTGTTCTTATAATTTTGATCTTGAGGACTTGTTAAGGGCTTCAGCTGAAGTGCTTGGGAAGGGAAGTTGTGGAACAACATATAAAGCCATCTTGGAGGAGGGAACAATAGTGGTTGTGAAGAGGTTAAGAGAAGTGGCAGCAGGGAAAAAGGAATTTGAACAGCAAATGGAGATTGTCCAAAAACTTGATCATCACCCAAATGTTATGCCCCTTCGTGCTTACTACTACTCCAAAGATGAAAAACTAATGGTTTATGACTACTCAAGAGCTGGCAGCTTTTCCAAGTTATTGCATGGTAACCACTATCAGTTTGAACTTTTCTCTGATTACACAAGGTTCAAGGTTGACAATATCATAAGGCATTGCTTTCTCTTACTTGATCTAAGAACAAGATAAACCAAAAAACCTTATTTGGTATAATATTTCTATCAACACATTAATGTTGCATGCTTTACATTTAGTTTCATGTTTGCTTTTACAAGATATTGGTTAGTATTAGAACAAACTTAAATATTGCTATGCACATGAAAAGACAAATATCCAAAATGCTAATCTTTATCTTCAATTTGTGTATACTTTTATGCAACATTGGTGTTTGAAAATGTTTTCTTAATGTAGGCTTAGATATGGTTAAATGCATTGTCATTGCTGGTTGTGAAATTTTCTTACTATATCATGTGAAACATGATTACAGGGACAAGGGAAACTGGAAGAACTCCACTAGATTGGGATTCAAGATTGAAGATAATGGATGGAGCTTCCAGGGGCATTGCTCACATCCACTCAGCCAATGGAAGGAAATTTGTCCACGGCAATATAAAGTCATCAAATGTGCTTCTCACAATAGATCTTCAAGGCTGCATATCAGATTTTGGCCTTACTCCTCTAACTAACATCTGCGCCTCCTCAAGAAGTCCAGGCTACCGAGCACCGGAAGTCATCGAAACACGAAAATCCACACAAAAATCTGATGTGTACAGCTTTGGTGTTCTCCTTCTTGAGATGTTGACAGGCAGAACACCAGTTCAGTATTCAGGACATGATGAGGTGGTTGATCTTCCAAAGTGGGTGCAATCTGTTGTTAGGGAGGAATGGACTGCTGAAGTGTTTGATCTTGAGCTAATGAGATATCCAAACATTGAAGAGGAACTTGTACAGATGCTGCAACTGGCAATGGCATGTGTGGCAGTGCTACCTGACACAAGGCCTTCAATGGAGGAAGTTGTTAGGACAATTGAAGAGATTAGAGCATCCACTTCTGAAGAAGACAAGTTCAGAGGGTCCTATCCTTTCACTCTGTATAACTAAATAGCTGGCTACTAAGCTGAAGAAGATGCATGAATTATTTTCCAATTGCCAGTGGCAACAAACTGCAAGAACAACATAAATCCATTGCCTAGTGAGGTCTTAGCATCAAAGGAAAATACTTGTATTTTTAAGCATCTTGCCCTTTTTTTGTTTTACTTTTACATGATTACTTTACGAGATGTTCAATACCACACAGAAATGATAGATCCAACAAATGATATATTTACCATTGTAATCATGTTGCGTGTATCCTAATATGATCGAAACAACACTAGCTAAATGGATTAAATTTCTTTTGTTAAGAATTAACAACCGACTAGAACGGTCAAAACTAGTTAATATAACTCACTTGGGTTGTTTCATGAGTTAAGCTCACCAATAAACCAACCAAATCCAACTTACCTAAAAAATTAGCGGAAAAAAGTATCAATTTAACTCAATCCATCAACATTTGACCACCAAAAATAAACCCAATCCATCAACTTGGTGGGTTGACCACCAAACTAATTTTTTTTAAAAAAAACAAAAGATAAATAATAAAAAAAGAACAAAAAGAAATTGTTCGTCACACTCTTGAATTTTCATTTTAAAATTTGTACACTTCATTTTTATTAAATCATTACAACTAACATATTTCAAATCTTCTATACATTTAATTTTTAAAAAATATATGGTGAACTCATGAACCAACCAAACTCGGTATAGGTTGGTTGACTTGGCATTTATCATGAATTAGGTGAACCCAAGTTAAAAGAATCCCACATTCTGAATCGTTAATTTTTTGCTAACCAGTTTAATGAGTTTGTATTAACCCATGTATTGAGGCTTTGATGGCTCTACAACCAACAGAGAACAATTAGTCCCTAAGATATCCGATACAACAAATTAGCTTCACACTTGCAAGTTCTTTCATCAAGATGTATTCAATAATAAATTGACCATGTTTTAAGGGGAGATTATGTTAATAAGAATGGAGAAAAGCCTATGTAAGTCAATGTAGAAGTAGGCCTACTTTGCACTATATATATATATATATATATATATATATATATATATATATATATATATATATATATATATATATATATATATATATGCAATGCATCACAAACAAAAATGAAAAGATTCATCACAGATCATGGAACAAACTAATCACCAACCACCACTACATTCTTATTCATGATGCCATCTTTTATATGTATCATTTCCAACTGTGAAAACACACAATATAAAACTCCACTTTTCTCCAGTACAATATTTTCAAACGTTCCAAGAATTAACATATAAGTATTAAAATGGCCTAATTTAGGCCAAGCTATCTTGGTATTCTGCCTAATTTAAGTGAGGCTACTTATGTTCCAAGACTGCCAAAAAAAGGGTAACTGTCCAGTATTAAAATATCAACGCTTGGTGTTTGCAGAGCCTTGGTCAACAAGGTCAGAACCACTAACATACTTAGCAACAAATGATACCAGACGGAATGGAGCACCAATAAGGGGAGCATCTGTGATTGGCACAACATCATTTTCCACATTCTCAGCATCCTGTAACTCCGGTTCAAGTACTTCGTTATCATCCAATGGTATTTGCACAATTTCTCCAGTATCATCAGATATCAAGGAAGAGTTTGACATTAACCGAATGGGGCGCTCAGCATTAACAGAGTCACCATTATCCTTCCCTGAAGAAGTCTCTTCAAATGACTCCAACTCCTTGGCTGATACAGATGTAATCTCAGCAGATTCAGGTACAGGAATTGCATCACCAGGTTTAGCAAATTCAGTCACCCCATCAGTCCCAGTGACTCCATATAGTCTAATTTCTGCATTTTGTCGATCCAGCTCAACACATAACTCACTGACCTGCAGATAAATATGGCTTAAGCATGCATGACACCATCTACATAAACTAACCCAACAAATTTAAATCTACTAGAACAAAGATATCAAATCTTAGTCATCAGCAATTCGTGATATTTGTCAAAACCATACAGAACCCAACAAATTACCTTCTCAACAAGTTCTGCATTTTCTGCCACCAACTTCTCCACGAACGTAAAAGCTGCTTCAATTTGAGACTTCAAATCCTCATTTTCAGAAGCAACATCCTATCCACCATAAAGTAAAATACAAATAAATTGGCAAGCAGCAAAGGTTCTTCCTCCTCCTCCCTAGTCACATATTCACACAGTTGATAGGTTTATAACATGTAATTCAAGGTCCATCAACATTTTCAAAAATTATATGATATATGACACAACTCCAATTGATACTAGGAACAACCATATACTGCTAGACTGCCTCCACCACTATAGATTGGAGTATATCATAAAATATAACACACCAAAAGACCATTGTTCATATGGTAATATATGAAAACTTATTCTCCTAAAAATGAATGTGTACTGTAAATTATAATCACATAGGATGGAAAATAAACCTTTGCAGATGCATGTGAGTCAAGATTCTGGACTGTTGACTGAAGATCTGACACTTTTTCCCTCAACTGCTTGTTTTCTAGCAAAAGATTATTCCTAGTCTCCTCCAATTCTGCCACCTGTCAAACTTTGTTTTTAATTTCCATATCAGAATTAATACAGGTTTTGTTATGAAATGGACATAACCAAATAACATGAGGGTAATTCATCAAGCAAATGTTTAAAACCAAAGGGAGTAAAAGGGAAGAATATTCAATTAATGGAAGAGCATTTGTGTCATAAGGCATACAAAGATAGCCAAAAGCAGTCTAAAAAATAAATAATGGATAAGTATTCAGTCCCAAATCAAGTGGCGGAGAAAAACCAAACTGTATTAGATAGCCAGTGTCTAAGTAGGAAAATTGAGGACATAATTAAACTGGTGATTTCATCCACACACCGGAATCTGCTCAAGGGAAAAAGCAAACTACTCAAATCAGTTTTTGTATAAGCTTTGGAACTTGATAGTGTTCAATTATAAGTCAGCAAGAGGAAAACTCGGTATTACCATCAGATACAAACTTCAAAAATAAGATTACTCGCCATGGCAAAAGCCAAAAATTGCCATGTCTCATTGTTTCAACAGAGAGGTTCTCATCAGAACTGGAAAAAGACAAAGAACATCCAATGCCAGACCTTCCCTATGAGCCTCAAAAATGCAATAAAAACAATAGGCACTTCACTGATAGAGATACAAGTATTATTACCCAGGTAAAAAACTGCATAACGATTTTTAAAAAATCACATATGCACTTTCATTGGAACAGACTTTTGATGAATCAGAAGAATCACTTGAAATGATATCATTATCATTATCTGTAAAATTTTCATCGCAATTTTTATGACTGATAAACTTGTATCTTGTTTGAAACATTATCTTGTAGTGTCCAGTTTTGGAATCAGTTAAAGAATGAGTACTTTTCTAGGTATTTTGACATAAAATATTCATGTCATGTTACATGTATATACACGTGAGGTGAGTTACATACCTGTGCTTGTAGCACATTGATATTTCCATTCAGGTTTGAAATAGTTTCTTTAGTCGAATTCTGTAAATAAAAACACAGAATATGCCTCCGGTAAGGGACTACAAGAAATTGAGCAGTCATTATTCTTCACCTCAGATAAGCAATTACGGCGGTGAAAAGTTGTTTCTTTCAAATTGGAATAACAAACTACAGAGGGGAAAAACATAAAATATGAATAAACAGTTCGCCAGCATATGACATGACAGATGAGTCAAGTCGTGTGCAAACCTAGAAGCTAGAGATTTCCCTTTGCTCTAAGTTGTTTCCCTTTTGTTTCTCTCCCAAGTTTTATTGTCTTTTAAAGAAAATTCTATTTGTTATTTTATATTTTTTGGTCAACATCAGGTACTAACAAAGTAATAATATACTATATGAAATTTAATGCAGTTAACTAAGCAAAAAATATTTTCAATACAATAGTAGATAATAAAGGACAAGAGAATAGACAAGTTATTACCTCTTTCTCAGCAAAAGAGCTCAAATCACTCTCTTGAAGATTTAACTTTTGTTCTAAACTCTCCTGTAGTACAATGTATATTGGATTGGAATCATTACCAAATAAATAGCACCAAAATATAGTACAAGAGAGATGGCGGGGGGAGGGGGAATCAGCTGCGATTAAATACAGTAAAGGTAGGAAATGACAAAGCTTACAAACTTACCACTTTCAGGCTCAAATCTGCCTTCTCATCCAGCAACTGATTTGTTTTTTCCACCAATGTAGCCTGCACATGATGTTTATTTAAATATTAAATATCTTGATAAATCATTTCTCAAACTCAATGCTCCTAAATCTTTTAAAAGGAGGGGGGACTATTAGGTCACTCACCTCTTTTTGAAGTAAGGAATTATTCTCATTCTGCAATTGTGCAATTCTTGTTTCAAGCCCAACCTGCGGATAATTAAGTTAAATATACCAGTCAATAATATAGTTCAAATAATAATACATACATCCAAACATTAATCAAGACTGTTTAATTCAGATGCATTTACCATTTTTTTTACCCAATCAAATGTGAAATTCAACAATAGCTAATCTACTACCCAAGTTGAAGTCGTCAATTAAGCAAACAATATATTTAATGCAATAAAACATGAGAGAATAGACAAGTTGATACCTCTTTCTCGGTAAAAGAACTCAAATCATTCATCAGAAGATTTATTTTTCGCTCTAAACTCTCCTGTGACATAGTATAGTATTGGACTTAGAATTCCAGCAGTTCAGCCCAGCAGTCATTAACAAAAAAAATTCACAATATATGAATCAGCTATATTAAATAAATAGAATATAGGAGCAATTCTTACCCCTTTCAGGCTCAAAGCTACCTTCTCATTCAGTAACTGATTAGTTTTTTCCACCCAATCGGCCTGCGTATGATATACTAACAAATATTAAATCTCTGGACAAATAATTGCTCACAAGCAATTATCCAAAATCTTTCCTTACCAAAAACACACCACAATTTTTTAACAGGACATCAAAAAATACAGTCACTCACCTCTTTGTGAAGTAAGGTATTATTCTCACTCTGCAATTGTGCAATTCTCATTTCTAGGTCAGTCTGCAGATAATTTGGTGAAATGTGCCAGCCAGTAGTTAAATATAGATGAGAATAACATAATTCCAACAATAAATAAGAGCCATCCACCCATTCATTAAAACTATTTCATTCAAACTCGATTACCTGTTTTTGTATCTGCAGTTCATTATCAGTTCGTAAATTATTGATGATCTCTTCCAAGGTAACCTGTAAAAGGAAGGCAAAACAAATGGTGGAGGTGAAAAAATTATGAAAACAAATTTACTATTAAGTATGAACTAAGCTTGCTTTTAATCCAGAACTAGAAAACCTGTTAAGAAAGTTAATAAATAGCATCAATTCAGTATATAATTGATAAAATTTACAGTATATATTACCTCTTTTTGAATGCTTTTATCATTTTCTTCTTTCAGTTTATTAATTGTCTCCTCCAAAATAACCTGCAGAAAGCTAGGTTATACACATTCATAATAACAATATGTGTGATATAAGCACGTAAACAAATGACATAAATATCAAAGACAAAATTTAAAGCGAAGTACCTCTTTCTGAATGTGCACTTCATTTTCTTCTTTCAATTTTCTTATTGTCTCTTGTAATAGGGCCTGTTAGCCAAAATGTAATGAGAAGAAAAGCAAGGTGTGGTGATTAAAATAAAAAAGATATCTCTGGATAGAATTTAAAACATATCCTTTACTTCTTTCAAATTTCTAATGGTATCTTCTGATAGGGCCCCTGGAATGATCGGCTGTACTTGTCATAAAAACAATGAAACATATGTGACCAAACAAAGGACATATATTACTAGATATAACATTACCTCCTTCTGAACATGCTTATCTTGTTCTTCTTTCAATTTTCTGATAGTCTCTTCTGATGCAATCTGTGGAAAGGATGGGTAAATGAGTTAGAAAAACTGCAAGATAAAAAATTAGGGAAAGAATGTAACTCGGATAAAATTCAAAATATATTACCTCTTTCTGCACATGCGTGTCATTTTGTTCTGTCAATGTTCTGATTGTCTTTTCCAATATTACCTGTGAAATGATGGGATGTGTATGTTATGTAAACATGAAATATGATTGCTAAAACAAGGGACAAGTATTTCTCAGATAAAATAATACCTCTTTTTGGATGCGCATATCATTTGCGTCTTTTAATTTCCTTATTGTCTCTTCTGATAAGGCCTGTGGAGTGATAAACCATACACAATATAAAAATATTGAATCAAAGGACAGATATTTCTCAGGTAAAATATTACCACATTCTTAACGTGTATATCATTTTCTTCTTTTAGTTGCCTGATTGTCTCTTCTAATATGGCCTGTGGATTGAAAAGACATACAAGTTATAAAAACATCGAAACATTGGTTTTAAAGTAAAGGATAGAAATTGCTCAGGAAAACATTACCTCTCTATGAACGAGCATATCATTTTCTCCTTTCAATTTTCTAATTGTCTCTTCTGATATGTCCTGCAGAAAGTTAGGCGATAGATATTAAGAAGTAAAAACTTGAAACTATAAAACATGGCAGCATATATATGGAAAACAAAACTTCAAAGACATCTCACTACATTTAGTTAGAACATTTTATTTTCATTTCCAAGTTTTTAATTACCTTGGCTTGTCAGATTCCAAATAGGAGTTTCATTTTGTTTAGCAATGCACTCATGTCCACAAACACTCAACTCAAACAGATTTGAAAGCAAGTATGTCAAAAAGAAACAGGAAGGGAAGAGGGGTCCAGTTTTCTGTTAATTTGTCTGTATATCTTGCGTAGAGTTACTTCTAACCATGGTTGTCAATCTCATGAGATGACTTGTAAACTCGTTGCCAAACTAGTTAATTCGTGTGAAATTCATGCTTGATCAAACTTGTGTGGACCCGTGTGACCTTGTGAGTTAAACCACAAGTTTGATTTAGAAGAAAAAAAATTCTCACCTTACCTCAAAACGACGCCGTTTTGAACCCCTAATCAAAATTTGGGATTGGGATTACAAAACCCTAAGCAACCCCTTTTCTTTGAAACCCCATTGCCCTTTTTTTCTAGTCTCTCTGTCCTTCAAAACATTTCATCATTCCCTCATTGTGATACTGCATGTGTTTCAAACATCACTGTTCCCTTACTGCCTAAGTTCAAGCTTCCTTGTTCGACCTTTGTTCGAAGACTTCATTGCGTCGTGCGTTCAAGCTCTGCTGTTGAAGGAGGTTCAAACATTTCATGTTGTTCATTTTTCAGTTTTCATTTCATCGTAATTTAGCAAGTAGCCGCTAAAGTCTAGATGCAAAGACATGCATGTGTTTTATGATAGTTTATTTAGCAATTAGCCACTAAAGTTTGTTGTTTTTTTGGTGTTTTATGATGGTTTATTTAGCTAAAGACATACATGTTTCACTATTTTAATATTTTTTAACAAGACATAACCCTTGCGACTCTACGAGACCCAAATGAGTCTGCCTAGACTCCCGAGTTTGACAGCCTTGCTTCTAACAATTTTTTTGAAGATTTAATTGAAAAACTACATTACATTTGCGAATGCTAGAGTAAAAGTAAATTTTAAATGAAAGTTATGTTTTTCGGAGGGTTAACTAAGATTACATGTTATCAGTAAGAGGAGGAATTACCAAAAACAAATAGGTTACATTTTATGAGTAACTTTACACAATTTTTATGCGGACAAAACTATCAAATCCAACGTGCTAAACAGATACACACCTAGAATGACAGAATCTATTCAGAAAGATAAGAAGTTTAAACTAAATTGGTCAGTTTCAATGAAAAAGGATAAGTGATAACAGTAGTTAAGGGAAATTTTCTTTAGGAACCAGTATTTAAAACATTAATACAGTACTTGAATTGGGAGGCATGAATATTTAAGCATAAGTGAAAGTAAACCTATAGAAGGAAAACTTACACATTCTTTACCATTCGGCAGATGACCATTCAAATCCATAGTAGTACTTTGCCCATCTGCAAACTCCAATGGTTGAGCACACTCTTCCTTCCCACTTTTAACCATATTCTGACCACTATTTGCTGTCTCCGCAACACCATTCCGATCCACATTCATGATTTGCTCATCAAAAATCTCCGAAAGAGGAGCAGGTTTATTCCCACCATTATTTCCCACATGCTGATCCCTAGTTGATGTCTCTTCAACCCCATTTGAATCCACGTTCTCGCTTCGCTCATTCGCTGATAGATTAGAATGCCCATCCTCCACATTTTCCCCGACCTCATTTTCCACATTCTTACTTTGCTTGTTCTTCTTCTTCTTGTTCTTCCTCTTTCTCTTACCATCCTCCATCCCCCCAAGCTCAAATTCTCTATGCCAACCTCAACTAGGCACTACCCACACAAACACACACAAAAAGGAGAGGACTTTCAGGTTTAGAAATTGTGACCTGCCACCACAACAAGAAAAAAACATAATGCCTAGTCAACTCAGACCCCCAAATGAAATCCAATGTCAAGTTCAGCATCAAAGACCCAGATTTACAGTCACTCACAATTTATCATACAATGTGATAACAGAAAACCAACACAAATTCACAATTACCGGTTATAAAAATGGGGCATCACGGAAAATTAAATCTAGAATGAAAAGGTTCACAAATTTAAGAAGAAATTTGAAGAAGAAGAAGAAGAAAGACTTACAGATTGAATCTGGAAGGTGTTAGGGGAAGAGCAATGAATAGAATAAGAAAGGGAAACGGATGGATTGAATGAGTTGGCGTAAGTGTGAAATGAATCTGGAAAATGCAAAGTGGAGTGAGGGAGAAGCATGAAATTGAAGGGTGGGGCTTGGATGCGCGTTTTCAGCGGTGTTCGGATGCGATGCCACTTTCACGACATCTTTCGTTTCGTACCATAAATCCAACGGCTTCTACGCCCCCATCTGTCCTTTAACCCTACGGGCTTGTCTAATGTCTATAGGCTCTATACTCACTTTTTTATGTCTCATTCACTTCCTAGAGTTTTTTAAAAGCAAGTGCATCATTATCTAGTCCTCACGTTACTCTGTCATTTGGTTAGGTTTTGTCATCCTCCACCTCTTTATTCTGTGAGCTCAATAGGTTGTTATTTATTTCTCCGTTCATTAAACAATACAAAAGGGGTGTTTGGTATAAAATTAAGTTGATAGAGTTTAGAAAACTAAGGTTTTATAAACGGAGTTTTGTTCGGTTGAGAGTTGAGTTAAAATGAGTTGAGTTGTAACGCCTCGGCCGCTTTTCAGGAGACCTTTCCAATGTGCTTTTGTCCTCACTTACACATTTCCTGAGAACTTCCCAGGAGGTCACCCATCCCAGAATTACTCCCAGTTAAGCACGCTTAACTTTGGAGTTCTTAAGTGATAGGCTACCGAAAAGGCTAATGCATTTGTTGGTATAGGTAGTACGAAATCATTTCTTTAAGTTATCCTCGACTGTATAGTCACATACCTATACAGTCTTTGGATCTCTCTCATTCTGGTATGTATTCGATTCGTTCATGTGTCCCTCCCACTAGAAGCCTGTCAGGAGCCGCTCCTTGTCCGTGCCCATGCACCGGCGATCACTCCCCGCCCTCAACAGCGCCGGGATGTCACATGCCCACCAGCTTCCGCCTGGTTCGTCCTCGAACGACTCGCCCCACAGACCAATACGAGACCTTTCCAATGTGCTTTTGTCCTTACTTACACATTTCCTGAGAACTTCCCCGGAGGTCACCCATCCCAGAATTACTCCAAGTTAAGCACGCTTAACTTTGGAGTTCTTAAGTGATAGGCTACCGAAAAGGCTAATGCATTTGTTGGTATAGGTAGTACGAATTCATTTCTTTAAGCTATCCTCGACTGTATAGTCCCATACCTATACAGTCTTTGGATCCCTCTCATTCTAGTATGTATTCGATTCGTTCATGTGTCTCTCCCACTAGAAGCCTGTCAGGAGCCGCTCCTTGTCCGTGCCCATGCACCGGCAATCACTCCCCGCCCTCAACAGCGCCAGGATGTCACAATAGTAGAATTGGGTTTGGAAATAGTAGTTGATGGTGAAATTACTAAAAAGGGTATGAATTTAAATATATATATAATTTGTGTGTATATTTGTTTATATTAATATTAAATGTATAATATAAAACCAAAAAATGGAATAAATTTAATAATACATATTTAATAAATGAATAAATATATTAAATAATAATTAATGTAAATTTTGTTATATATAATAAAACTAATTAATTAATGTGATTAATTTTATATATTATGAAATAAGAATATATTTGATTGTTTTTATCATAGTAAAACTAATAAATCTAGGCCTTTTTATTTTTTATATATTAAAGGTTATAAGGTACGTTAATTATTTATTTAAAAATAAAATGTCGTAAATTGGTTTATTATTTTCTCTGAATCAAAAACTCCCAACATGTATTAAAAGTAACAAAGTTACAATACAATGATAAACATTACTGATTACTTAATTGTGCATGAACAAGTTGGTCCTTAATTGAATCACAAATTGCATTCATGGCCGGTGATGAGGTTGTGTCAACTTCATCATTGGGTGCAAACTGAGAATAATTTTTGTTGGGCCATATAGCTATCTTCATTTATGCTGTCAAAATCAATATCTAGTAGACTACATCTTCGAATGAAGTTGTGTATCGTCATTGTGGCACATACTAGTTTAACTTGAGTCTCGTAGGTGAATTTTGGCATACACCTAAGAATTGCAAACCTACTCTTCCATACCCCAAAAGTTCGTTCAATCGTGCACCTTAAACTGGAGTGGAAATAATTAAAAACCTCATTGTGATTTCGAAAATCACGTGCACGTCTAAAATCTGGGAGATGATATCTTTCATTTCTGTATGGACCCAAGTATCCCATTGGCATTGGATATCCACTATCGACCATGTAGTATTTACCTATTTGAGAAAATAATGAAACACATTAGCCTAATGATGAGAAGCTTAGCATGTATACAACAAACAATTAAGAAAGACATGTAAAAGTCAAATAATATGAATTCTAACCTGTGGGAGGGTGTGGGAAATTGTAAGTTAGGTTTGTAAGTGCGTCCTTAAATACACGTGCATCGTGGGTAGATCCTTCCCAACCTAGCAAGACAAATGTGAAACACATGTCTGAATCACACACGGCCATGACATTTTGCGAGGTAAAACCTTTTCTACCGATGAACCTTATATTATCGGCTGAGGGCACTACACATGGGACATGCGTTCCATCAATTGCTCCAATACAATCTTTGAAATATGGCCAATATCTCTTATCTTCGTGAAATTTCTGGGGCACGCGTTGGAAGGTTGGATCTGATGGCTTTATCATATCAACTGAGAATGCCAAACATGCTTCTAAGACACGGTGAAAATTTCTACTCACTGTTTCACCTGAATGCTGGAACCTTTCTTGAATTACTCTATTGCCGACCCCATGTCCAACCATATGCAAGAACATGGCGACCATTTCATGGATGCCCATATTTCTGGATGACGTTAACCCGCGGTTGGCTAATTCCTCGCACAATAAAAACAAGATATCTTTACTCATCCTAAGCATTTTGTGACATCTAGTGTCATTGTCGTTGATCAGCTCTTGTACCCATGCATGCCCTGTTAGTTGACTTGTCCTACATGGTTCCTTACATATATATTTTATAGCATGTTCCCCGTAAAGATTTGTAGAACAACATGCCAATGCTAAGTTAATGTTGGTCACCTGATCATCATTTAATCCTGTATCCTCATCAGATGATGACATAATCGCTTATCACCTAGTCAAGATAAACACATTTAAATGTAAGACAAACCATGCACATTTGAACCCTGAACACATTGTCTTTGACATCAACAACATTGACAACTAAATCATTAACATAAGATGCTTGCATCATTCAATATTAAACAACATACACAACATAATGTTTAAACAACATACACAATACAATGTTTAAACAATGCATCCCTGTAGAGTATCGTAACACATTATACTCAATAAGTAAAGCATACAACTACCAACCAGAATACAACCTACATATAGCAAAGCATACAAATCCCTAAACATATTACAAACATCCACAACTCATGACATGTCCATAAGCAAACCACATAAATAACATTTATGCTCCCATAGGGTCTTTAAACGTACAAACCACTCTCGAATTTCCTTATCTCTTAGAACTGTTAGGCACTTGTAAAATATGTCTTCGTCATTACAGAACTCAGGCAGCGAGCGCACTATATCAATGCACCTCTCAATAGAATTGCCATCCTGGTTGGTTTTGGCCACAACTGCAGAGGTGTGGGAGCTAACAGCTTGAGCCACCTGGTTCATTGATTCATGTATCACTGTAACACTTGTTGGTGTATGCACTATGAGACTTTATGCTTTTTCATTTGTATCATTTTTCTACTTATCAATTGAATAAATATTTCAGTTTAAAGTTGTTTTAAACATATTTATCCTTGGAGTAATAGGTCATATAAAAATTATTCCTAAAATGTCCCTAGTTAAGTATTTACATGGGGACATGTAAATACACTGAGACTAGTGTGTGAGTGTACTGATGACCTGATCTCACAGATCATAGATATAGATGATATCGAGTCTTCACACGGGTACACATTAAGAGTAATGATGTACTGGACAGACCCACCATGAGAACGTTGCATGGATCGTTACATGATTGTCATAAACGATTCTCAATGTGATAATGGTATATGTAGTCCTTCGACCTGAAGTCACTACGATTCCTACATGAGGAGTTTATTGTTTTAATACAATTAAACGTCTTCTGTAACAAGAGGACTATAAAGGTTGTGATTAGGCAATGAACAAATTATGCAGAGGGATGTGAGTGATGTAGATGGGATTTGTCTCTCCTATGTGACAGGAGTGATATCCATAGGCCACTTGATGGAGTAAGACTAAGAAAACGCATGGCCATGCTAGAAAGAATAAATATTAGATATTTATTCGGATCCAGTCTACTCCGGTATCAAGTAAAATAAATTGGGCCGTACAAGGATGACGCGACCATGCCTTGGGCCCAATTAGGATATCGTGACAAAAGGAATAAACGTATTAAATAATTATCACTTATAGGTTATGTTAATAATATTCGGACATAATGATGCATTGCTAGATGCCGCTCTTATTTTATATTAATAATAAAATAGTTTATTATTAATATGACCGGGTATTTTACCTATAGGGTCACACACATAGAGTAAGCCCATCAGAAAATGTTGTCTTATTTTAGTTGGACTAAAATAAAGCTATTGGGCCTAACTCATTTGGAATGAGTAAGGAGCCCACTTTTAGAGAGAACAAATTAGGTCAAACCTAAGCCTATAAATAGAGCATAAGATGCTCATAGGCCGTTGACTTAAGTGAGACACAAAATTCGCAAAAAGTTGCAAGAGCTACACGCCGTCAACCTAGCAGTTGGCAAGTGTTGCGATTCTGGTGGGAGTGCTCGTGTGGACTCCTAAAGGACGAGGCTACGACTGCTTCGGAGTTCTTCAAGAGGTAACCTGAATAATTTCGAAATTTGTTTTTTTTGCTTTGAAACACGGAACCTTGCAAATCCTATGGAATCCCTTTAATTTTTCCGCTGCTCATGCTTAGGGATTTCCTAACAACACTATCCCTCTTGCTTCTTTTAGGTTGTTTCCCTCTACCTCCCACCCTCTGCCTTTTGTCCCCACTTCTGGCTGATGGATTTGACTGGGAGTCCTAGTTCAGATCAATACCACCTAGTCCCATACTACCTGTACCCCCAGCAGTAACCCCCTCAGCACCTATGGTGGGATCCTCACTATCACCTGATCCCTCGCTCCTATCCTATGACTCCGGTATGCTGCCAACCTGTATCTCTGGTACGCTTCCATCTTGCACACCTTCGTCAAACTCATGAATATATTCATTCCCAAAAACAGGGGGCGGTATAATGCCCGATGATGGTGCCCAAGCGTATTCACCGGTTGCCACATTGTCTTTAAACAATTGTATTAGCTCATGGGTATGGGCCAAACCCTCATAACGGTACTTCCCATACGCTGGGTTTTCCTACAGATAAATCATAAGTTTCAGTCATCCTAAATATATATGAAAATAACATTAATCAAACTACATAAGTGATTAAACACCTACCCGCTCCTTAGCATCCCACCATTCGTCATCGGCTATAAATGTGTGCCTCTGACTGTCCCATCCCAAGCCCGTTGTATGTTTAAATAAATTGTACCATGCCACCCATTCTTTCCGCAAATTATCCCACTTGTTTTTGAATTGATCCTTACTGTAGTTTCTGTTACACTTCATATTAAAATAACACTCCAAACCCTCCCACCCTTTCTTTGTTAGGGAGGTACCCTTACGCTCCTCATTCCTAATTTGCTCCAAAGCACCATCCACAAAAACTTTTACAGCATAACGATCCCAAGAAGCCTTTACAGACTGCATGGGTGCCTTCTCCTTGTCCCTGTTCTGGGTAGACATGCTACACAATACAATTTGTCACAACATTGCACAAGATATATATTAACCAACATTCATAACACTTAATAGATTAACCATTCAATATGATACTATACTTCACCCCAACAAGTTTACTTTAACGATCCATTATCTAATAAATTAAAAGAATTCATCCCTAAACAATTAAGAAAATCTAACACTAAACTCTTAATCTTTACTAATTATTATCATCATTAAAGTGAGTTACTAACACCTAACAACTTTAGTTTAACCAAGCATAAGTTAATTAATAGTTTTCATTCATCCCTAAACACTTTATTTAAAAATTTATTTTAAATATTTTATTAAATTTTTTTAATTCAGCTTTATAATATTATTATATTATTTGTTATAAAATTCTATTTTAATTATTTATTTTAATTAATCTTTACAAAGGTTAATTCTATATTCATTTTAAAAAAATTAATAACAAATTAAACGGTGACCATATTATTTTAACATCCACATAATAAATATGACATTACTTAATCAAATTATTTTAATTCATTCCTAAAGCCTATAATAAAAGTTTATTATTATTATTTTAATTGTATTTTTTAAATTCAGATTCATAATTATATTATTTTAATTATTTTATAAAACTCTCTTAATTAAATATTTTAATTCAGCTTTATAAAAGTTAATAATATATTCATTATAAAAAATTTATTAATAAATTAAATGGTTACCATGTTATTTTAGCAACCATATAATAAAAATAGCATTGCTTAATCAAATTATTTTAGTTCATCCCTAAACACAGATTAAATTTTTATTTATTTATTTTAATTTTAACTTTTAATTCAGGTTCATAACAAATTATTAAATTTATTTTAAAAATTATTTGAATTACTTATTTTAATTCAGCTTTATAAAAGTTAATACTATAAAAATGACTTTATCATATTGGTTGTATAACAAAAATAGGTTATTGTTAAAAAATTAAATATTCATATATTTGTTAAAAAATATCATCGGACACAAATCACAACATGAAATTGTTATAACAAATCCCGACTCACTACGATCCCGCTCTTGACGCAATATAATTTACAATTATTGTTAATTACCTATCATTTTTTTCACAACGTAACTTAAACTATCGCATAAACGCAAACGCTAACCATTTATAATGTCTCATCGCTCGTTATTCGTCATTCATTACGCGTACTAACTAAAATTATTCCATAAACATGTTTTAAATGCTAAAAACTAATTAAAGTTATATTTTTTTAATAAATAAAAAGTAAATTAAATAACCTAACCTAATATTACTTCAACAAAATTTAACTCCATACATGCCAAACCTTACAATACATGCAAAACCTTTCAGCTTACATCATAAATCAGCATACAAAATGGTACAACAATCAAAATTATATTTAAAAAAACCAAAACAAAAAAATGTTAAAAATTTTATGGTGCACCCTTCAACTGTTACACACCCATGCACCACACAATCAGAACCATCCATCATCACCTTGTCATCATCGTCGTCCATCCAACCCACCTTCACCACCATCTTCTTCCAACAACCACCACCACCCACATCCAACAGCCACCACCACCCCAACCCGGCCCCAAACCCAAGCCCAAGCCCAACCCAACCCAACCCAACCCCAACCCTCCCTCCCCAACCCACCACCCAACGACCACCACCCACCCAACCACCCATAACCCACCACCACCCCAACCTGCAAAGGCCAAACCAAACCCAAACCCAGACCCGACCCCACCCAACCACCCATAACCCACCACCACCCACCCAACCACCCATAACCCACCAACCACCCCATCCATGACCAACCACCAAGACCCACCACCTAGAACCCGAAACCAACCCTACCCACCCTCCACAGCCAACGACCCCAACCCACCCCACCATCACCCAGAACCCAACCCCATCCCCGAACAGCCCCCTTCCCACAACCTCATAGAACCCGAAACCAACCCACCCACCCCCACGGCAAAGCGACCCCAAACCACCCCACAATCACGCATAACCCAGCCCCAGCCCTGAACAAACCACCCCTTCCCACAACCTCACCTAAACCCGAAGCCAACCCCACCCCAAACAGAGCTCACCCAACCCGATTCCCACAGAGTCGATCCAACCCCAATGCGTAATATTTCACAACAGAAAAATAGGGGAAGAGAAAAATAAAAGGGATCGGGGTTCTTTTACCTCAGATGGCGACGATGGTGGTTGTTGTTCTTCAGATTGGCGGCGGCTGGTGGTCGGAGTTTCAGATCGGCGACGACGATGATAGCTTTCAACACCTTCAGATGTCCCTGCTTCAGATCTGTGGAAGAGGGTCGTGGTCACGTCTTATGACCGTTGGGAGGGTATTGTGGTCTTTTTCCCAACGGCGTTGAACCGAAGCAAGTCGAGGCCGCTTCTACTCAATGGCGCGCGTTGTCGTTTGCCTCGACGGAACGGAGGCGATCCTCAGCACCAAACAGATGGTCGTTCACGCAGACGGAGAAGGAAGCCGTTGAACGCGACGGAAAGCTGGAGAACGGAGGGGGACAGAGAAAAAGGGGCCGAACCAAACAGCTTCAAAGGTTAAGAAATGGGAATAAAACAGAGTTTTGATTATCTCAAATGACGTGAAGAATTAGCATTAACTATTAGATTTTTTAATGTTCACAACTTTGTTTTACAACTGCTAACCAAATAAACATTATCATTGAGACATTAAGTTGAGGATGTGAGCCACATTATTTGACATATGTTAAGATACTTAGATGTCATGTTAAAATTTTCACTTTTTAACACCTAAATCTCTAATCCCTCACTTACTCTTTTTCCTTTTGCATTCCCCTATTGACAAGTCTCAAAACTTGAAACCCTAGCCATTTTGTTCATTCGATCCATGAAATAGAAAGCATATAAACAACAACAATCCTACTTCTCAAACTTTAAAATTCTTCAAATTTTATCTCACAAAATTAGGGTTCACAAAATCTCTAATTTCGTATTTTTCTCCATTTATAACTATCCATCTTCCTTTCCACACATGGTTACCTCTTTCCGTGTCTATTTACATCTACCTTCTTCATCACTCATTCATAATGGCTACCTTTCTCCATAAGCAGCCCATGATGGCTACCATTTTCCAACAATGCGAGTATGAGGTGGTGCGCAACAAGTTATCCAACGATATAAGCTCTTTGATGGTGTTGGGCAAGGTCTTTAATGGCGTGGTGTGACGTGCGGGCGGGGTCTTAATAGCTTTATTCAAATGGCCACTGACACCCCCTCATTAAAAAAACAACTCTATGTTGGCCAACTCAAGAGGGGTGAATTAAGTTGTTAAAACTTATTGCTAATAATTTTCTCTTTTAAAGACTTAATATGTAATGACTTATAGTTCAAGCAGAAGTAATATGATATGCAAAGATTAAAGGTTAAGAGAATGCAAACTTGGATTTTACCCTGGTTCGACCAACCACTTGCATATGTGCAATTTCTTAAGAAACCCTTGAGAGTTCCACTATAACTGTCACAAGTTACAACAGTAGAGCACTTCAATACCTCCGAGACACCTCACCCTTATGTGAAGCCTCCAACCTTGTAACGGATACCTCACTCTCGACTTACACTGCTAAGGATGTCTCACCCTAAACCTAACCCCTTGGGATACCTCACCCAAGTTATAGAACCAATGTGGGATGTCTCACCTGCAAAGACGAACTTTAACAAAGAAAAGGTACAACTTGAAATTCTCTCTAGAAGAGTAGATAATACAACTTGAAGCTCTCTGATGATAATACTCAAGTAATAGAATGACCTTATATCATCATAGAGTGTTTATCAAATTGGATTATAAAGAATGATAAAAATGCTTGTCAAAATCTATGTGATTGATTTTCACTTAATTTATAAGAGATGAAGAGATGCATTTGATTGATGAAAAGATACTTTTTGATGTTGGAAAGATGTCTTTCCAAATAGATGTGTTCATTCAATAATTTGGGTAAAGAGACATATTTTTCCATGCAAGTTTCCATGAAGAGATGCAAATTTTCATTCATTCTGATGTTGGGATAATTGATTACCATATTCTTGTAATCGATTACAGTATTTTAAAAAATTGACAAGTTTCATTTAAAATTTGATTTTAAGCCAACGGTCAAATGTGTAATCGATTACACAAAATTATAATAGATTATATGCTTACGAAAATGTTTTTCAAATGCATGTTGTTAAGGTTTTACGTGAGTTTTAAGGCCATGTTTATATTTGAGTAAATCCTTACATAAATTCTAAGATCTTCTAAGGTTTAATCCTTTAATCATTGGCTTGTCATTCTTGCATCTTTGTTAAGAAACCATTTTTCTTTATTTCTTGGCTTTCATGATAGATAGGTACATATTATCATATGCCTTTGTCATTATCAAAACTTTATGTCTTCAACAAGGATGTCATTTCTTGGAATTCAGTTATAGTAACAAGTGCAAGCAATGGACATGTTAAACTTGCATATAAGTTTTTTTCACCTCATACCTAAATGAGCATGGCGAACAAATCTAAACTCGCAAGGACCCACCCTAATTTTAATGGAGGAAATCCGCTTAAGACGAGTTTGAGTTTGAGTTTAGGGGATCCCCGATTATAGAAGACGGAGTTGGGGTTGAGTGAGGGAGTAGTATCCTCTAACCCCAGACTTGTCCCATTAATATTTAACTACTTAAATGCCTTTTTATATATGTGTATTTTACTTAGGTTTTTATTGTAATTTCTAAGGTAACCAAGAGACAAGTGTCCAAGACTCTTAACTTGGTAATTATGTTATGCGTCTTTCACCCTCTATACATAACCCTAAAAGTGTCTTTTCATTCTTCTTTCTTAAAATAAAAAGCCAAAGTTCTCAATCTCATCGTTGTTAATATTAACTTTCACCAATAACAAACGACACTTCAACAACTTAAACTCACCTGTATAAAAAAAATAGGTGAGATATAAACAAGTACAAAATCATACACAATACATTCTCTCGAGCTTCATAACCCTTCTATTTAGGATTGTGATATGATCTTCATCATGCCAAAAAAAAAATTCCTCATCCCAACTTCATTAATGCACACATAGTAGTACATGTGACACTTAATATGCCAATTAATACTTTAAATAATAGTAATTGACCAAACTTAATGGTGAGATTGATTTAATGGACGTGATGTTTGAATAAACTGATAGTTATGATGAGTTTTCATTACTATAAAAAAAATTTGATATATAGGCAATATTCATGCACCAAAATGGAGTTTCATTAAAAAGATATAGCGTCTCAAATTTTCATATTTTTTTACACTTTCTATAAAAATGATCATTATAATCTTCAATTTGTCTATTTTACACCTTTTTACTCTATGACAAGGGTATATATATAATTCAACATTGTTAGCATGTTTCTCACATCTTTTCTTTTTTGGTTTAATTAGGAATTGGACATAGAATTTTAGTGGGGAACAAAATTATTTTTTGTGAGTTCAACATATATAAATTCCTTCTCGAGAATGACAATTAGGTCCTTTCCTTAATTTTGTGTTAACATTGTTAATGACGTGATATGTCATGACACGTGTCACTGAATGGCACACATGTCACTATAATGAGTGGTACTAACTTATAACAAGTGTTGGAATTTTAAAAAATACATTAAGAACATGTTAAACCAAGGTCTATGAATTGAGTTAGCATATGCCTCTACCATTAGACCACATGTTAGTTAATGAAAAGGCATGTCGTGACACATGTCATTATTTAAGTGGTACATGTGTCGCAAAACTAGCAAGTGTTGAAATGTTATTGCCTAATGATTAACTTGGAATTTTTTAAAAAATACATTAGGAAGGTATTGAATTAAGGTATATAAATCAAGTTAGCATATGCCTCTACCACTAGACCAAGGACATGTTTATCAAATATGTGCTAATATTTATATATCCATAAAATTATTAATTAGAATATATATATATGTATTTTGTTGCATTGTGAATATATAATGATTAAATATATTCTAATAAAATGTATTATTTAAATAATAGACTTTATAAAATAATTATATATTTTAAATTAATAATTTATTTAAATAATTATATAATTAATAATTATTACTATTAAAAATATATTTAATAATTTTTAAATAATAATATATCTAAAGATACATTTCATAATAATATATCTAGTAACATATTTTATTTTTAAGAATAATATATCTAAAAATATATTTCATAATAATATACTTAGTAACATATTTTACTTTAAATAGTAATATATCTAAAAATATATTTTTATGATAATATATTTAGGAACATATTTTATTTTTAATTATAATTTATTTAGTAGTAATAATAATATATTCAAAAATATATTTAATATTTATTTGTGATATGTTTGGTACGGGGACATACTTCTTGTAACATTAAAACATCCCGACTTAATAAAGACAAGCCCGAAAACCCGGGGAAATTTTTCGCGTTCAAATCCAGAATTGGAAAAAAGAAAATGGAGTCAGGGTGTCACTCGCTTGGCGAGATCCTAATTCGGTTAAACGAAACCAGTAAAGGTCGCTTGAGCGAGCTCCTACTCGCTAGAGCGAGTCCCTACACTCGGCGTGTTTTATCATTCGAATCCGGAACCTTCTTTCACTCGGGAATGGTCCCATCAAGTCATGCCTCATTCAGAAATTTCTCACTCATATTCAGATCCTTATTCTTCGCCTGGAAGGTCTCATCTCGGACATGGTTCACTCGGAAGCATTTTAACCTTCATCCAGAAATGATTCTTTCAGTCATACCTCACTCGGAAACATTTTAACCTTTCTTCGCTCGGAAGAGGTTCTCTCGGTTATGTCTAACTCGGAAATATTTTAACCTTTGACATTTCTCATACAACAACACTCCCTGGATATTTCAAGAAACATCATAGCATTACGTATATATATATATATATATATATATATATGTCCACAATCCTGGATAGTTCAAACTCATGTATATACTCAAAACAAAACGGTATACATAGGAGCCGGCCAAGGCTATATCACAACTATCTACAAGATATACACTATATCTGTACAAGTACTCCTCACACGAGCTTGATGATCTCTCATCATTCGCCATCCCGGCCTAAATCCACTGAAAATATAGCCACAAGTAGGGGTGAGCATTATACATGTTAAATGACAGTTATTGACTCGGATCAATCATCCAATTCTTAACTATGCAATATAATGTCTCAAACAAACAACAACATACACTGTCATTCAATATAATTACTCACATAACATCTTCTAATCAGGATTTACTCAACAAGTTTAAGGCTATATAATTCATGTTATTCTCAATAACACATACATATGACCATACAATCACATTACTCTCAGCAACATTTATCAGTGTACATACATTCAATCAATTGGATCCAATTGTTCATTATTAAGTTTTGTGTTGCAACATAGGCTCTCAGCCTTATACTCAGCTCTCAGCTGATCCGACCGTTTTACTGGTACTAAACCGTTTGCCCTCTCATGTAACACAGTCACTCTCAGCGACAACAGTAGTGTTACGGGCAGCCCTGAGTCCCACTAGTCCCACTCAAGGTCTTTCATAGTATCTCATGCATATACATTTGATTACCATTTCAATAATAAGCGTCTCACGCTATATGCTCTCAGCATTTTCAATGGTGCATCTCATGCACATTGTTATTATCAGTAACACATCAATACCATTTTAATCATCAAGCATCTCACGCCATATGCACTTGGCATTCTCATTATCATCAACATGCATCTTATGCAATTCAATATGCAATCAGGGACGGAAATCAACATAACACTCCATAACTCATAGATATCACATATCCAGGTATTTCGCAAGTTATCGTACAACCAGAACACACCAATCATCATATTTCAAAGTTATATAACAATCAGTATAACAATTTTACCCGAAACCCATCCATAAACCATTCATTTGAAATGTAATGCACCCCCTACCTGGAATAAGAGATTCCATAAGCTCCTCGAGCTATCAAACGTTGATCGATCGCTCTCCGATCACTCTTTCTCGATCAAACGACCTTCGATTCAAGTCGTCGACCTCCGAACTCAACTTCGGAGAATCCCCGAGCTGTCCGCTCTCTCGAACAGCCCTGACCTTACCAACAATGGAGGATTTTAAGACTCCAAGACACCCCCACGCTGCCCATGAGGAGGGGATGAAGAAGAAGAAGCTTGATTGAATTTTAGAGGGAAACAGGAATAGTGCCGTTGCATGCACGAAAGGAGAAGTGAGCTCAATTCTCTCTTCTTTTTCCCAGCTCAGTGTTAGTGGAAGAGTAAGACTGAAATCACTTATATTGTCAAGAGGGGCACATGCATAATTTCCATGCCACTTTTAGTTATTCAGCTATTAACTTTAATTTGTCCATTAATGCTCAATTAGGATGTTACAATTCTCCCCTCCATCAAAGAATTTCGTCCTCGAAATTCAAATATAAGTTTACTTCAATAAAATAGTTCAGGATATTGCTGCCTCATAGCATCTTCACGCTTCCATGTGTAAGAAGTACATCGGTTCTGTTGCCATTCTACCTTAACTAATTGTACGTCTTTGCTTCTTAAGCGTTTCACCGACCGATCCACAATACCAGTCGGCACCGCTATAGTAGTCAGATTTTCTCTGATCTCAACCTCATCATCAGACATCTCATAAGTAGTGTCAGGTAAGTATTTTCTCAACTGAGACACATGAAATACACTGTGTAGGTTTGACAGATGAGGCGGCAATGCAATCCAATATGCTACAGGACCGACCCTTTCCAGCACTTCATAGGGTCCAATATATCTGGGGCTCAATTTTCCACTCTTTAAGGCTTGTCCAACACCCTTATTAGGAGAAACTTTCAGGAATACCCTATTACCGACCTGAAGCTCAAGAGGTTTCGTCCACTTATCATGGTAACTCTTCTGACGGTCTTGGGATGCCTTCATCTTTTCTCTAATCATCTGAATCTACTCAGAAGTTTGCTGCACAATCTCAGGCCTCAACATTAAACTCTCACCGGTCTCCAACCAACATAGAGGTGTTCGGCACTTCCTGCCATATAAAGCCTCATACGGAGCCATACCGATGCTGCTATGGTAGTTATTATTATAGGTAAACTCAATCAGAGGGAGGTACTGCTCCCAGCCACCACTATGTTCTAGTATACAGGACCTCAACAAGTCCTCCAAACTCTATATAGTACATTCGGACTGCCCATCCGTCTGGGGATGATAAGCTGAACTCAACCAAAGTTTTGAGCCTAACTCCCGGTGCAAGCTTCCCCAAAACCGGGAAGTGAGCCTCGGATCCCTATCCGACACAATACTAAATGGAACACCATGCAGTTGAACGATCTCACTGATATAAATTTGTGCTAGTTTCGGTAGTGAATATCTCATATGGATTGGCAAGAAATGTGTAGACTTCGTCAATCTATCCACAATGACCCAGATAGCATCATGACCCGCTCGGGTCCTGGGTAACCCCATCACAAAATCCATAGCGATTGCATCCCATTTCCATACAGGAATCTCGAGAGGTTGTAAGCCACCGAACGGTTTCTGGTGTTCAACCTTCGCCTTTTGACAAATAATACAACGAGCCACATAATCAACCACATCTTTCTTCAATCCAGGCCACCAGAAGTGCAATTTTAAATCATGATACATTTTTGTAGTGCCCGGATGGATACTCAACATACTTCTGTAAGCTTCATCAAGCACCATCCTTCTCAAATCACCAGAACTAGGCACATAAATTTGGCCTTTCACCTAGTAAATGCCATCAGAACCCTCGGTTAAAAATAGGTCCTTACCTTTAGCCTGAGTTTCTTTCATCTCGGCTAAATAAGAATCCGACATCTGCTGTACATAATCAAGCTTCAAAAACTCATTGGCTATTTTCAAAATACCGAGAGTTACTTTCTGAGATGATAAAACATCCACATGCAGGTTCATATCTCGGAATTGCTCAAGTAACTCCATCTCTTTAACCATCATAACTGCCATATGAATGGATTTCCGACTCAAAGCATCAGCTACAACGTTTGCCTTTCCTGGGTGGTATTTCAAGTCAAAATCATAGTCTTTCAGGAATTCAATCCACCTCCTCTGCCTTATATTCAACTCTTTCTGGTCAAACAAATATTTTAAACTTTTATGGTCACTATACACTTTGAATTTAGAGCTATAAAGATAATGCCTCCAAATTTTCAGGGCAAAGACCACAGCTGCCAGCTCCAAATCATGCGTAGGATAGTTTTGTTCATATGGTCGTAATTGACGCGAATCATAAGCAATCACTCGGCTATTCTGCATCAATTCACATCCTAGGCCGAGCCCGGATGCATCACAATAGACCACAAAACTTTCCTGTAAATTCAGCAACGCCAATACAGGAGTAGAAGTCAGTCTAGCCTTCAATTCTTGAAAACTTCTTTCACACTCGGAAGACCACACAAAAGGAACATTCTTCCAGGTTAGCTTGGTCAATGGCAATGCAATCTTAGAGAATCCTTCAATGAATCTCCGATAATACCCAGCTAAACCTATGAAACTCCTAACTTCAGTAACTGACTTAGGTCTCTCCCAAGCCATAACAGCTTCCACTTTGGAAGGATCAACAGAGACACCTTCCATGGAGATCACATGCCCCAGAAAATGGATTATATTCATCCAGAAGTCACATTTAGATAGCTTAGCAAACAATTGCTTTTCCCTCAGTACTTGGAGCACAAAGCGAAGATGTTCTTCATGCTCTTCAAAAGATTTGGAATAAATCAAGATGTCATCGATAAAGACAACCACGAATTGGTCTAAGTATAGGTGAAAGATACTATTCATATAATTCATGAATACAGCAGGGGCATTGGTTACACCAAATGGCATTACTACGTATTCATAATGACCATATCGGGTCCTAAACGCCGTTTTAGGAATATCAGAAGCCTTAACTCGGATCTGATGGTATCCAGATCGTAAGTCAATCTTCGAAAAGACTGAAGCACCCCGTAATTGATCAATTAAATCATCAATCCTTGGTAACGGATACTTATTCTTTATCGTAAGTTTGTTCAACTAGCGGTAATCAACACATAACCGCATACTACCATCTTTCTTTTTCACTAGTAACACCGGAGCACCCCACGGTGATATACTAGGTCGGATAAACTGTTTCCCTAGCAACTCATCGACATGTTTCTTTAACTCTGCTAACTCAATAGGGGACATCCTATAGGGAGCACTGGAGACTGGTTCGGCTCCAGGGATTAGATCAATAGAGAACTCAATATCTCTATTAGGAGGAACACCTGACACATCCTCCGAAAATACCTCAGGGAAGTCACAAACAACTGGAATATCATGCACTCCGGGTCTACCCTCTCTATCAGCCAAACAAAGCATCACAAGTAATTGGGATATACCTTGGATCGTGTAGTTATCGGCAGTCCGCTTCAGAAAAATCACTCGTCGGTTCTGACAATCGACCATCACTTTATTTGCTGATAGCCAATCCATGCCAAGCACAATGTCAAGGCCCTTCAAGGGTAAGCATATCAAGTCGGCAGTAAAACTCCTATCACCCAACGTGGAGGATACATCTTTACACATCATCGATGTCCACAGTTTAATACCGGTCGGATTGGATACATCCAAAGTCCGATCCATATCAACAACAGGCAGTTTCAGACGCCTCACACAATCATCAGCAATAAAGGAGTGTGTAGCTCCAGAATCGAACACAATATCAAGTGTATGTCTACCGAGTGAACACTTACTCTGCACCAAGTCGTTTGCCCGAGCAGCATCCTCGGTATTAATAGCATAGACTCTGCCTGCAGCTGGTGGGTTAGCATTTCCACCACGGTCATTCCGACTAAATATCATGTTACCACGACCGCCATTTCCTCGGTAACCATGATTACCGTTTCCACGACCTCTTCCCCGGAAGCCTCCACGGTTTGCATTAGTATTAGCTTGCTATATTTGAGGGTAGTTAGGGCGGATATGCCCTTTTTCATTACACTGATAACATACAACATCATCTTCGCTATCACAGTCTCGAGCAAAGTGGTCACCACCACATTTAAAGCATTTGTCGTCCCTTGGACGACTAACTGAACGACCACCACGTGCACCCCGACCTCTGAATCTGGAGGAGGGTCCACCTCTACCAGAATTGCCCCGCTTCTTAAATCTAGGCTGTTGTGGCTTCAAGGAAATATCTGTCTTGCTACTTTGGCCCGAGTGAGCCTTGTCATCTTCTTCAAAGATCCGACATTTGTTAACCAACACCAGAAAACTCTAGATCTCTTGATGCCTGAACGCCTTCTTAATCTCAGGCCTTAAACCACTCTCAAACTTTATACATTTGGAACCCTCGGTTCCCGGCTGCTGAAAAGGAGGATAAAATAGACACAACTCCTTAAACTTAGCAGCATACTCTTCTATAGTCATAGAACCTTGTTTCAGTTCCATGAATTCTAATTCTTTTATGCTCCTCACAGTATCAGGGAAGTACTTCTCTAGAAAACATACTTTGAAATTCTCCCAGATTAACTGGGTACCAGCATTTATCATTCTGGCTTTGGTAATCCTCCACCAATTTTTAGCTTCCCCACAAAGCATATACACAGCATACTCTACTTTTTGCACCTCAGTGCAACGAAGACTACTAAAGATCCACTCTAGATCCTGAATCCAAGTGTAGGCTGGCTCAGGATTGAATCCACCTTGGAATTCACTCGGTTTTCGCTTCAGGAAGCGATCTAAACCATGATTATCATCAGCTTGAGGCTGGTTCTGCCTCTCGAGAATATCAGTAAAGCGCTGAAATACCGCCGCCATAGCATCCATGCCGTGACGGTTAGTCATGTCTTATCCTGAAATCAACACTATTTCAAGGATAAGAATACCCAACTATTTACAGCTGATCACATTACAGTTCCAACACTTAACAATTTATCAGGCAATATCATACAACTTTATAGCATATAATTAGTATTCCTTGGCCTTGGACCTTTCAAGTCCGCTCTGATACCAAAATAAAACATCCCGACTTAATAAAGATAAGCCCGAAAACCTAGGGAAATTTTTCGCGTTCAAATCCGGAATTGGGAAAAAGAAAATGGAGTCAGGGTGTCACTCGCTTGGCGAGATCCTGATTCGGTTAAACGAAACTAGTAAAGGTCGCTTGAGCGAGCTCCTACTCGCTAGAGCGAGTCCCTACACTCGGCGTGTTTCATCATTCGAATCCGGAACCTTCTTTCACTCGGGAATGGTCCCATCAAGTCATGTCTCACTCAGAAATTTCTCACTCATAGTCAGATCCTTATTCTTCACCTGGAAGGTCTCATCTCGGACATGGTTCACTCGGAAGCATTTTAACCTTCATCCGGAAATGATTCTCTCGGTCATACCTCACTCGGAAACATTTTAACCTTTCTTCGCTCGGAAGAGGTTCTCTCGGTTATGTCTAACTCGAAAATATTTTAACCTTTGACATTTCTCATACAACAACACTCCCTGGATATTTCAAGAAACATCATAGCATTACGTATATATATATATATATATATATATATATATATGTCCACAATCCTGGATAGTTCAAACTCATGTATATACTCAAAACAAAACGGTATACATAGGAGCCGGCCAAGGCTATATCACAACTATCTACAAGATATACACTATATCTGTACAAGTACTCCTCACACGAGCTTGATGATCTCTCATCATTCGCCATCCCGGCCTAAATCCACTGAAAATATAGCCACAAGTAGGGGTGAGCATTATACATGTTAAATGACAGTTATTGACTCAGATCAATCATCCAATTCTTAACTATGCAATATGATGTCTCAAACAAACAGCAACATACACTGTCATTCAATATAATTACTCACATAACATCTTCTAATCAGGATTTACTCAACTCGTTCAAGGCTATATAATTCATGTTATTCTCAATAACACATACATATGACCATACAATCACATTGCTCTCAGCAACATTTATTAGTGTACATACATTCAATCAATCGGATCCAATTATTCATTATTAAGTTTTATGTTGCAACATAGGCTCTCAGCCTTATACTCAGCTCTCAGCTGATCCGGCCGTTTTACTGGTACTAAACCATTTGCCCTCTTATGTAACACAGTCACTCTCAGTGACAACGATAGTGTTACGGGCAGCCCTGAGACCCACTCAATAGGCTTGCCTTGAGTCCCTCTTAAGGTCTTTCATAGTATCTCATGCATATACATTTGATTACCATTTCAATAATAAGCGTCTCACGCTATATGCTCTCAGCATTTTCAATGGTGCATCTCATGCACATTGTTATTATCAGTAATACATCAATACCATTTTAATCATCAATCGTCTCACGCTATATGCACTCGGCATTCTCATTATCATCAACATGTATCTCATGTAATTCAATATGCAATCATGGACGAAAATCAACATAACACTCCATAACTCATAGATATCACATATCCAGGTATTTTGCAAGTTATCGTACAACCAGAACACACCAATCATCAGATTTCAAAGTTATATAACAACCAGTACAACAATTTTACCCGGAACCTGTCTATAAACTATTCATTTGAAATGTAAAGCACCCTCTACCTAGAATAAGAGATTACAGAAGCTCCTCGAGCTATCAAACGTTGATCGATCGCTCTCCGATCACTCTTTCTCGATCAAACGACCTTCGATTCAAGTCGTCAACCTCTGAACTCAACTTTGGAGAAACCCCGAGCTGTCCGTTCTCTCGAACAGCCCCGACCTTACCAACAATAGAGGATTTCAAGACTCCAAGACACCCCAACGCTGCCCACAAGGAGGGGATGAAGAAGAAGAAGCTTGATTGAATTTTAGAGGGAAACAGGAATGGTGCCATTGCATGCACGAAAGGAGAAGTGAGCTCAATTCTCTCTTTTTTTTCCCAGCTCAGCGTTAGTGGAAAAGTGAGACTGAAATCACTTATATTGTCAAGAGGGGCACATGCATAATTTCCATGCCACTTTTAGTTATTCAGCTATTAACTTTAATTTGTCCATTAATGCTCAATTAGGATGTTACAAACATCCCGGATAATTTAGTTAAAATTTTGATTGGCAAAAAATATTAATAATTGTCTTAGAGATTTATTTAAGATTTTAGAATTTTTATTGTTATTATCAATTCAATTATAAATAATTAACTATTGTGGAATTAAATAAATTCACTTGATTAATTAAGTATGAAGTTAAAATAAGGAGTAATTGGATGAAAGTGAATTTAGAATTACCAACAAGGGTTAAAAGTAAAAGTTTTAATTAAAACTTTAAAAGGAAAAATATAAAAGAAATAGGGAAATGACTATTTTGCCCATGGGTCTTAAAATAACCACACCTTATCTTCTTCTTCCTCATTTTCATGCCAACTTCTTCTTCTTCTCCCTCACCATTGCTGAATGTTTTGAGCTTCTAAGGGGAGTTCCATTTTGCGTCAAAACTTCAAAGTAACCACGTTTTTGAGATCGTGGCTTCGAGGTGAGTACAATAGACCCTTTAAATTGAGTTATCTCTCTCCCTTCACTTTTTCTCTCTAACCGATGGCCATGCATGGAGGGAGGAGCTTCTGTTTTCTACTCCTCCAGTGCATGTGAGCTTGAAAATGGTATTTAAAACAATGAGAGTAGTATAACGATAACAGGTTTTGCATTTCGACCTCCGTAGGTAGCGAAACGAACGTCGGATGGTCGAGTGGCGAAGCGGGTGTGGGATTCAGAAGTAGAACCTTGAACCAAGCACTTAGAGGGCGCAACCCGCATCAAGAACAAATCGTCGAAGCTTGGAATCAAGGTAAGAGGGTGTTCGGGTCGTAATTAATTAGAATAGGTATGTACAACAGAATTGAATTATTTAATCAAACATTGAAATAATAAGAATAGTTATTGAATGATAATTGTATGTGTATGTATGTGTGAATATGAAGTGTAATTAGTTTATAGTGATTATGAGATTAAAGTGTTTTACATTGTGATAAATCGATGTGTATAGTGGCGTTGTGATGGCGGGCTTGACAAGTAGGTCGCCCATTTGATGAGTATGATCTGTTGTTGATGGCCACTTGATATATGATATGAGGAATGTGATATATACATGTACGACTATATGGTGTGGGACGGCCGACAGTATGTATAGCCCCTCGTTTCTGGCTCCCGTGGTTTTTATACCCAGTTGAGCTACCCAATGGTCAAGTAGGACCCAGTGGTTGAGGTGGAGAGTCAAGTAGGACTCGGTGGACCAAGCAGTGTTCACGGGGTGTCAAGTAGGACCCCCAGCTGAAGGCCGATCCTTTAGTATCCGGATACTAGGCGTCGAATTTATATGAGAGTCAGTTGTGATATTTGATGAACTTGTTGGCATTGTGTAATGATATGAATGTGTTATATTACGCTTGTTGGTTGTGTATTGTATTTTTATGATACTAAAACTTGAATGAAGCTAAGGATCTGTAAGTACGAATTTGGTAGATAATGAAACGTGAAATTAATTGCATAAGGTAGGGTTAGTGAATTAGTACTAGTGATAGCACTGTAGTAATCATGTATTTTATCATTAAATTACCGTTCTAGATTAATTAGGATACCAAACACTCACCCTTGCTGTGGTTTCCTTTTAATTTAGTAACCAGTGACAGGGAGGAGGTCGAAGCCCCGGAGGTGCGCCAAGCGGAGAACTGATGCCAAGAAGTAAAGGAAACTATGAAGTAAATGATGTGTGTAATATGTATGAGTTTCTGTGTATGTGATGCCATAATATGTTGCTTATGTGTGTTGGACTAATCTAGAATTGGTATGTTGGTTGATGGGGATATGAATTCATATTAGTAAGGTAGTAAGGTGTTGATGATTGCGTTAAATTTTCATGAACTGAATGTATATATATACATATTTGCATGGAGCCAAAGCTAGATGTAGATGATAAATTGTTATGGACAGGCTATGTTTATTCATGTGAAGAGTGAATGATGTAAATTGTGTGTGTGCATCGTTAGTAATTGGATGACATGGCAAATGAATGATGCATTTGATGAATTAGAAATATGATTGATGAGGGTGTTGAGTTAAAATAATCTCATGTGCATGCTTGAATGTGTGGAAATGGATGAATTAGATCAAAAGATGCATGTGAAGGTGCAAATATATCAGATTGTGTAGAAATTTCTAGCTCTTAGGCATGTACTGCATAACTCGCTCAAGCGAGATGAATTCTCGCTCAAGCGAGAGTGCTCTGTACCTGTAGTGTGGCCTCTGTCCAAATTTCGCTCAAGCGATGAAGATTCTCGCTCAAGCGAGACCTGTGCGTATCATGTGGGTGTGGCTACTGGATGAATCTTGCTCGGGCGAATTCAGTCTCGCTCGAGCGAGGGCCAGAGGAATTACTTCTGTGTCTATTTCGCTTTGGCGAATGTGACTCGCCCAAGCGAAGAAGGGGAGTTTAGGTACTGGAGTGATCTCGCCCAAGCGAGAATGATCCGCTTAAGCGAGTGATGATGGTGATGCCACCGGACCGATTTCGCTTAAGCGAGAAAATTCTCGCTCAAGCGAAATAAGGCCCTGATGCGCATGGACGTTCTCGCTAAAGCGTGATCGTGGCTCGCCTGGGAATGAGATGTGGATCTCGCTCAAGCGAGTAAGAACTCGCTCAAGCGACTTTCACTGGATTCGTTCAAGCGAGTAAGGGTCTCGCTCAAGCGAGTAACCCCTCATTTTCTTCTTTTACTTCATTTAACCAAATTTTTATTTATTTATTTATTTTATTTATTTGATTTATTTATTTCTAATTGTTATTTATTATTTTGGGCCCTTAAATTGGGAATGCATGACTATTTTCATTTTGATGGGAATAAATTTCCTTGTTGTGAAAAATTTTCTCTATATTTTAATTAATCGGCGCAACATCATGGGCTTATCCTAGTGTAATCACCGAGTTAGTGTTTAATAATTAGGAGAGACGTTATACTTCTGGTATGGGTCCTAAGTATGTAGATTCTCATCTCTTAGACTGCTATGGTGGGGACCCGGTATTAAGTCTTAAAGTCCAGTGGAGGTCTCAAGGTCTTAGTGTGATTTCGTTCAAAAACCATTTTACGTCATGGGGTGAAATAACGTGCCATCTACAAAATCACTTTGACACTCAAGTCAATTAGATAATTAACATCGGAGTTTAAGCAATAAGTTTGTGAATGTACCTCATACTATAGTAGTAAATGAGTGATATTTATAGTAGTAATTTATTAGTTTTAATATATAAAAGGATTAAAATAAATTTATTAGTTTTAATATATTGAAAAGAATAAAATATATTTATTAGTTTTAATATATATATATATATAATTAATTTATTAAGAAGAATAAAATATTTTTATTAGTTTTAATATATAAAAACGAATAATATATATATATATGTTTTAATATAATAATAAAATTTATTTATTGGTTGTAATATATTAAAACAATAAATTATATTTTTTAGTTTTAATATATAAAAAAGAATAAAATTAATTTATAAGTTTTAATATATAATTAAATTTAATATATATAACTTTTAATTTATATGTATAATATTAATATAAACAAATATACACACAAATTATATACATTTAAACTCATATTCTTTTTGGTAATTTTATCTCATATTACCATTTCCCTCACCCAATTTCACTAAATTTTTTACAAACTAAACACAATTATTACCTTTTAACTAACTTTTCCAAAACTCTAAACCAAACACAACAACGTTTATAAAACCTCAATTTTTGTAACTCTATTTAGAAAACCCTAATTTTTTTTAACTCTATTCATTTAACTTTTAACCAAACACCCTCTTAACCTCTAAAAAAGGAAACTAGGTCAGAGGATAAGGATGGAATAAAGAAAGAGGAAAAGGAGAAAGTTGTCATTTTGTGTTTTTGTATATATTGGAAATGAAAAGAGGGATTTTATACGTATCGTTGTGTGTGTGTGTGTGAGATAGAGCACACTCGCAGATTGAGAGAGAGAGAGAGAGAGGGATTGGGATTGGGATTGGGAAGGTGAGGGATTGACGCTGCGTCTCTTCCTTTGGATCCCTCATTCCTAATCCTCCATCATCATCAACAACCTCAATCGCTGTCTGTGGCCTAAGGTCCCTTCTTCTCCGTCTTCTCTTTCATTTTCATATTTAGGGTTCCTTTCTCATTCCCTTCCTTTTCTTTCTCTCCAGATCTGAACGCGTCATGGCTTCAAAACGCATCCTCAAGGAGCTCAAGGACTTGCAGAAAGACCCTCCCACTTCCTGCAGCGCTGGTACCCTCTTCCTCTCCTCCCATCAATTCACCTCTCACCCACTACCAACCTATTTTATTCTAAAATATATTTCATTTTTTTTTCTTGAGTTTGTTTTCACTTTAGGATAAATCAAATTTAATTCAAGTAAACCACAGAAAAAAAATCCTTTTTTTCCCTACCCTTTTTAACCCACCAGCGTGTGATTTAATTTCTATGCATGAACTGCCACTTACCTCGCAAGAAAATAAAATTTGTTGGAAAAATGGTATCCGGGTATATGTGTGTGTTTGTGTTTTTTAGAATTTTTGTTGGGGAACTTTTGAATGTTGTTGCTGCATTTTGTTTGTCGTGTCTGCAAATGTCAGTGTCTGGCAATGTTTTTGTATTATTTTTGCAGGTCCAGTAGCTGAGGACATGTTCCATTGGCAAGCAACGATTATGGGTCCTGCGGATAGTCCATATGCTGGAGGTGTATTTCTAGTCACTATTCATTTTCCTCCTGATTATCCCTTTAAGCCTCCTAAGGTAATGATGAGTGTGCTATGGTCTGTGAATGTGAGGTGTTTTATTGTTGCTTGAATGTACTGGAAATAACTGTCTTGTGACCTTTGCTCAAACAGGTTGCATTTAGGACTAAGGTCTTTCACCCGAACATCAATAGCAATGGTAGCATCTGTCTTGATATCCTCAAGGAGCAGTGGAGTCCTGCGCTTACAATCTCCAAGGTTCAATACGCACACTCTTTAATTTTGTTTTGTTAATTAAGTGTGTTATATATATTGAAATTGGTAGAAGTAAAAGTACTTCTAGCTACCTGTACTAGACTATTTTACTGGTTATTGTTATATTATGTAGCTATATGTGGTTGTTACTGACATGTATTACTTGGTAACCACAACAAAATAAAGGGAGCTTTGGACAAAGAGATACAGTACAGTAGTAAAATATGGACTGAATTATAGTCAATTAAATTATTCTTAAATGACCCCCCACCAATTTATTTAGTTGTGACTCTTTGACTTGTTGGAAAAAATTGTGAATTACCATTTTTGATAGCAAGCTAGCGACCAAAAGTCACATGTTAGGGAAAGTGTTTGTCCATTTCATGCCTTCACATAATAGATTTATCTCCAATGCTTAATTTTCTTAAATTTATTAAGCGTGTGATTCATTGACTATACTTATTGAAAGTTTGTGTATATGGATGCACATGCCATGGGATTAAAAGTTTGATATGTCAGTCTCTTCATGAGCTTTTGAAACCAAAGTTTTTATTTTATACAATATTGAAGTTACTTGTTTGGTACGCTAGTAAAGAGCAATTATACGGGGAATAATGCTTTTCTTCCATCGGGGAATAAGTTTATCCCATATGGTCTAGCAACACAGTGATGTTTACACTCTTCTAAATCTCCAGTCAGTAATCACGTGACTATCCCTCTCCCCCTCGTTTCACACCTTGAGATGTCTTTCTGTCATGCCTTGCAAGGTTTTATTGTATTTCCACTCAACCCTCTTCGTTGAATTTTCATACTGAAATTGAATCATTGAGGTATTTTGATGGGTTACATTGCTCAGTCCACCAGCATCATTCAGATTGAAGCTACTGCTAGATCTGGTACTTTTCCTGCGGGAAAAAGTTGATTAATCTGCTGGGCGAGAAGGCTGCAGATTATCTTGAAGGGTTGTACATGTCAGTCACTCGGAATTATTACTACACACCACCCTCAAATATTAGTCACTGCCATGTGTGGCTTTTGATAACAGGAATGGAAGAATCGAGGGTCTGAGGAGTGGTTTTAGGTTGATAATGGTTTTGGAATTATTCAATGTTTATCCATCAAATACTGGAGTGAGATTTTGTTCCATTTATTCCTTGACAAATTTCTTCCGTATATTTTTAACAATCATCTTTTGATTGTGTCCTGAATTCATCCTCTATAGTTGGACTTGATGCATTCTACTAGTTGTGATTCTTATGGTCTATCAGTAGACTTATTTTCTTGTGATTTGTTGGGCGTAGCCAACATAATTAGGGAGACAGGTTCTTTATTTGCCTGATGTGATATGGCATTTATGGCAGGGTGAAGGACATTTTATGGGAGCCTTCCTGTAGTCATCATATTTCTGCTTCAATTGTATTTCTGCTATTGGTTTCCCTACTTAAGGTGTTGTGTACGGATAGATCTATTGTAATAACGTAAATGTCTTTTAAAAGCCTTTTTTGGGTGGGCATAGACGTCGGCCCAGGAAGGGGTGAGGCGTTAGGAGTCAGGAAATTGGATGTGGAGCATTTGGCAGGGATCAAATACCATCACTTGGTTTTTGTCAATTCTTACTCACTGAGCTATCATCAAGGGACGCTTCTAAGCTTTTATGTGCGATTTATTACTAGTAATTTAATATTATTATTTGTTGCATATGGAACTTGTTAATATGTTGTGCGTGGAGTCTGAAGTGATTATGGTTTGCTTGACATTCCAGGTATTGCTTTCTATCTGCTCACTGCTGACTGATCCAAATCCTGATGACCCACTTGTTCCGGAGATTGCTCACATGTACAAAACTGACCGGGCCAAGTATGAGGCGACTGCACGCAGCTGGACCCAGAAGTATGCCATGGGCTGATTTGTGTTCAGATCATGTATACTGAACGGTATCTATGAAAACTGTTGTGGGTTTGCTTTTGTCTCTTCCTGTTTTCTGGGGTGAGATTATGTTTCTGTTAAGGGATAAGGAAGGGTGGTGTCTTAATTTGATAAAAGAAAAATAACTATGTTCAACCATTGTGGTGTTTTATCATGATGCAAAGTCGTGAACAGAATGTTGTTTGTGTCATGGCTGTGTTGTAACGTTCTCTATGAAGCAACGTAGAAATAGTGATGTCACAAACACAGATCTTCCCCTATGTCTATATGGTAGCATCTTTTCTTAGATCGTTTCTTACCAGGTTAATATTTAATAGGATTACTTATGCATGTTTGGTTTCATGTTTGTCAATCATGAATATGATTCTATTTTAACACGAGTTGCTTTGATGTTTTGGATCCATGTTTGATTTAATTTGATTTTTTTAAACAAGTATGTGGAAAATTTTGTTCGGTGCTTGTGGTGCTATTTTTTATAGGGTAAATTTGACTAATAAAACTCTACTTAATAATTCTATTCTGACAATACTCTGACTTTATCTGTTTAATTGCATAAGAAATTGGGAATACTATGTTAGCAAAGAGTACATGGTGTAATGTTCCTATACAAAAACGAATGCATTGTGAAAATTTGTGAATGTAATTTATCTTTTTTTTCTGTATTACACGAGTTTTTATAACAGTTGTATTTTTTTTATGGTGTTTTTATACCACAGTTGTAAAAGAATGTAAAATGAGGATAGGATGATTTAAAAATTAGCTTATTATATTAATAAGAGAATGTGAGAGCGAAATTTTTTTAAGCATGTCTTTGGACATCATCCTAGGTATTTGGAGAATTGTAGAAATGCTTCTGTAATCAAAACTTGATTTTCAAAATATTTTCTATTATGTTATATATATATTGTCTTCTAGTTTCAAAATTTATATAGGAAATAATAAAAGTAGAAAGAGTTATTTTCAATATTTCTTACGTACGTTTTGGAAATTGAAAAACAAGGGGATAGTTATGTAAATAAATGTAAAAACCAAAACCAGAAATAGATAATATTTTTTGGAACTTAATGATCCAAGTTTTGTTTAATAATTATCCTAACAATTTTCTTTTTCTCCCTAATATCTTACTTTCAATGCATCAGATCACGGAAAAGTGAACTTTTTTAAAGGTATTAACATTATAGTAAAGATATATTACGGTCTTAGTATTCAAAACTTATAGATGATATTAGTTGGAAGAGTAGATCTGGATATACTATAATTAGAGTTTAAATAGGTAATTGGACTTAAAAGATTGAAGAGAGAAATAAAATACAGTGATCTTTTTTAAACCTAAACCCAATATTATGATGAATGACAGCACATGTCATTATGCGTTAAGAAAGTAAATGAAAAGTGTGATTATTTATTGAATACAAAATTAAAAATACAAGATACAGTTGGATTCCCGTGATACTGATGATTGTATTTAGGAATTCGTTGTCCAAACTTATGATTTGAGTTTGCTTTGCCAAATAATTGGCTCCATCCATCTTACAACTGTCTTGTACTACTAAAGCTATTAAAAACAATGCCTCATACTTCTTCATCTTCTCACTCCAGCTAAAGCCCCCAACCACTTTGTTCTATCTACCTGCACATTGCATATTTCGTAACTAATTATATATAGTTGGGAAAATGAAATTATATTGATTGTACATGTTCGAGATTTGTTAAGTTCTGTTCCATCAATAGATTCCAAAAATAAATCCTAATTAAAAATAGTTTTTCACCAATCCTAATTAAAAAACCTCGGTCGGGAACTAAACATGATTCTGAATAAAATGTTACTGATGTAATGTTAGATTAATCACTTGATTAAGCTTATATTTAATACACATTAACAATATTTTTAATGTTAAACATTAACAACATTTTAATTTATTTTAATGTAAACAAGTGTTTGGAGCGAACATCCCATTAAATTGCGTCCAATAAGAATTGAACCTACAAATTCATCAATTATAAATTTGACACTTTGTAAAAATTATCGTATGTAAAATTCTTCCTATCAAATTTTGACACAACTTTATATTATGTAACTCTAACTTGACATATTAAAATAAACTATTGCCAATTAATCTAGCTTGTTGATAAGTTGAAATTCACTTGGATCTCACTCCTTTCACATTAGAAACTAGACCTACATATTCTAGTAGAACTTATGTGAATTTCAACCAATAGTAAAGAATATTGAAACGGGTATGTCAGAATATATGTTATCAGCATGTTTTCACATAGAAATGAATAATGAAGGATAATGCGCATTGATAAAGATGAAGCGTATGAATGATTTACACATAGATTACAATCATGATAATGCGCATGCTTAATTTACATTTACACCAATCCCACAGACATCCATTTCACTGCATAGTTAACTCTTGATGTGCATCATTGAGTATGAACTATGAAGCATAGTTTCTTTCTTACCGTCATACTTGAGTCCTACAAAATACTTCAGCAAAAACAAGAGTCCCACAAAATACAGTTATAAACAACTGGGATCAACATCTTCATGGAACTTTATGTAATCCTATGATCCTGAGCTTCTTGACTATTTATAGACCTGTGACATAAACAATGTTCTGCTTCTTAAAAAAAGGGAGAGAAACACAATTAATCATTGTCTTCCACGTTTTATCAACCTTGGAGAGGAAGGGAGGAGTTTACAGAAGTTCAGATCACAAGTACCAACTTCGTTAAAACATGTTTGCTCTTCAATCTTTATACATAACATGGCCACAAATTATAACTTAACATATTGATAACAAATCAGAAACAACAAAACAAAGGAATAGTGGTATTAAGAAAATTAATAACAAGTAACATCCGAATTTGCTGAAAGTAGATTGCACTACAGAATTTGAGTGGTTGATGTGTATGTGGAAGGTGTGTTACAACATGGGCCTAACGCCCTTTCGGATTCATGATCTGGGAGAACACAGCACTAGGAGTTAATCCATCAGAGTCTTCACTAGCCAAGCTTCTACCTCCAATGCTCATTGAAATTCCACTGCTTCTGGAGTCGGTCACATTACCATCATAACCCTTCAATTCATCAGGGTCCTTCTTCCCTTTAGAATCTGTATATAATGTCTCTTCTTCGCCGTGAATGCCACCAAAGCCGTTGCCACTCTCCTCCGCACTTTCTTGCAGCTGCAAAGCAAATTCAAGGTTCCACAAGACATCACCCATGGAAGGCCTTTCAATGCCCTGATCGGCCACGCACTTCATTGCAGTCTCAGCGAACTTCTTGAAGCATTCTGGAGCTATCTTACTCTTCAGATACGGATCAATGATTTGGTCAAGAATGCCTTTCTTGTAGCAATGTGATGCCCACTCAGCCAGACTCACTTGCTCCTTGGCAAGGGCAGGGTTCAAAGCTGGTCGGGCACACAGTATTTCAAACAGAACGACACCAAATGAATAAACATCAGATTTGTCTGTCAGCTGCTGCCTCCTGAAGTATTCTGGATCCAGGTACCCAAAACTACCCTTTACTACAGTACTTACATGGGTATTATCCAATGTTGGACCTGTTTTTGACAATCCAAAATCAGAAACCTTGGCCACCCATTTCTCATCTAGCAAAATGTTTGTTGTCTTCACATCACGGTGGATGATGGTGTGTTTAGCACCAGTGTGTAGATAGTGTAAACCCCGAGCAGCACCAATGCATATCTCAAGCCTTTGCTTCCATGGCAGAGGAGGTTTCTGGGTCTTGTACAGATGTTCCCTGAGAGTTCCATAGGCCATGTAATCATAGACAAGGATCATTTCAGTGTTCTCTTCACAGTAGCCAATCAGTGAAACAAGGTGACGGTGACGAAGTTTAGAGAGCATTTCAATCTCAGTTTGGAACTCGTGTACACCCTGCTCAGATAGGGGATTCCCACGTTTAATTGCCACTTTGGTTGTTCCACCATCGACCTCTCCTTTGTAAACCTTACCGAATCCTCCCACACCAAGAAGCAAAGCCTCGTCAAAGTTGTTTGTGGCAGCCTGGATTTCAGCAAAAGAGAAATGACGACAGAGGTTTGATGGGAGAGAGGATGCATAACTTCCGGTTGTGTTGGTCTTGGCAGAACCTGCAGAGTGTGAATTACCATAAAGAGAAAGAGGAAGCCACCCAGATGGCCCTTCACTTGTACCTGAATCTTTTCCATGCCTACGACGACGAGATGCAAACAAAGCAAATAGCCCAATCACAAGCACTAATAAAACTCCTCCACCAATACCACCAGCAATTATTCCAGTACGATTCTGTGATTTACCATGACTGGATTCCCTAGCCAATGACGGGTCAATCAGGTCTTGCACAGGAGGAGGAATGGCATTTGTCCCTGCCAGATTACCATCAGAAGTGTTAATTTTAAAGATCTCCACTCCATTCAAGATTACATCATAGTACTGGGGCTTCTCAGTTGGATCTGGATGCAGCGCAAGCCACAGATCCTGCCGTGGTTCTCCATTGGGAACAAATACAACAAAATCTTTATGCACTGGAACTCCATTTGAATGTGAAAGGTCAAACTCCATTGCCCATGCAATAACATCAGCCTGAGGCTGAGCAGTTTGATTATTGAGGTATATATCAAATACTCTTTGATTAATCTTGGTTATATTTGTTGAGCCCTCGCAGAAATGGAGTCTGACAAGATAGGAAAACCCGGTATCAATGGAGAAAACCCAAGTCAAGTTGTAATTCGTGTTGATCAAGGGGTTCGGGCCCATTGATCTGGCTGTAGTGTAGACATCAAGTGGAGCAATATAACTCGGTGTGCCTGGATGATACTCAATCTTCACAGCTGGATCAGCAGGCTCGGTAACCCCAAATGCAGCCCCGAAGAGGAAGGGCACATCATCAGACCAGGACCTAAACATACCGGTATCGTGTGACGGGGAGATGTCATTCCCACCAACATTTAACCTATAAACATTCTCAAGTGCGGTGCTGTTGTCAATGGTGAAAGCAGTAGTTGTACCCACAATCATTGTGGTTCCATCAGTGGAAGTATAAATATCAGGCATGGACACAACCTCAATCCCATTAACAAAAGCATAGGCATCCGAGGCCTTGGTAGATGGAGTGAAAGTCACATTCAAGGTTTCGCCTTCGACATGGATGGCATATTCCTTCACAATGTAGGCATAATTCAAAGCTACCGTGTTCTGAGAAACACTGAAGTTCCTAAGCAGGGTATAGGATTGCGCTTTCACGCCAAACAGTGCATTGGACGCGTTGAGGCCGGAATAAGAGGCCGAATAAAAGTGCAGCCGGAGGAATTTCCACCCAGATGCCACCGGGAAAGTATAGGTATATGGCGCGTGGAACACACGCGACGTCATGTAAGGAACCTGAGGGACAGCAGGGTCTTGAGTTGCCGCCGGAGATGTGGTGGAGCTTCCAGATGAGGAACCAAACTTGGAACCAATATCAGTGGTCCATTGGCGGCCATCAGTATCAGAACTAACTGGAGGACCCCCACAATTGAGCAGGATTTTATCTGTAGGCTTAAAATCCTGTGCTAACACAAGTTGAAAAGCCAAGACCAAGTACGTAAACAATGGAACACAAACACGGCACCGATTCATGCTCCTCATCATGACACCAAAAAGTCCAAAAACCACCCAGCTTTCTTTCTTTCCTGCCATTACAATTTACAAACACCCTTTATTCATAATCACAAGTCAAACACACCCAGATATGTAAATCAAATAAAGACTTCAAATTTGATGGAAAGATCTGATTTTCAATTCACCCAGATCAGGCAAAAAAAAGGTGGTGGATGCGGGGTGGAGGGTGATAATCAGCTTGTACTTAAAGTTGCAAAAACCATAAAAAATCTAATAATTGAATATGATGGGGGAACCAGATTTACGATAAAAACAAACTCAATATATTAAAAGGGGTTTGAGATAAGAAGGGCTAGGATGGTTTGAATGAAGGAAATTGAAAGTGTAGAAACAAGAGAAAAAGAGTGGGATTTTTACCTTATGTCATGGGAAGAGGAGCTGAAAGAGCAACTCGGTGAGTCAAGGCGTAAGGATCCCTGGATTTTAGGGTTGGATTGAGTTGCTATTAGCAGCTGGAAAGACCAGAGAGAGAGAGAAACGGAAGGAAAGAGAGGAAATGGAAACAGGAAATGCAACTAACAGAAAAACTACCTTAAATACCGGACCTAAACCGTAAGAGAAACTACGAAGTACAAACAACGCTTATATTCATGAACTAATTACATCTAATACTACATTATTTTTTTTCGATTTTAACAAAATTATACAAATTAATTGAAAAATCACAATTCCTATACACATAATAATGAGAGTATATGTTATTTATTTGATTCGGAGAGAGATATAATTTTAATTTGGTCAAATAAAGTTTTTATAGCTACATGAGTAGGTATAATGGTACTGTAATGCAATGAGCTTTTACTATAGCCGTTTCACAGTGTAGGTGCTTGCTTGGGCATCCCTCCATTGTGTGCAATTTTGACTTTGAGGCAATTTGATGGATGGTGTTGATAATCTTAGTTGAAGGGGTCACCTCCAGCTATATGACCATTTTAATGGAGTTGTATTAAATTATTAATAGTAGCATTAGTTACCAGTGGAGATATTTTGTATGCTTCTGTTTCGTATTATATGTATAGAATGTTGGAAAAAAAACCTTGAGCAACTAAGTATTTTAGTTATACCAGCAATATATACATGCAGTTTTACAGAAATAGATCTGCATATTCATAAAGATGTTTTTTAATTAAATATATTAAACAATTTAGGCTTTTCATAATAATATTTTTAATATATTAAATTGTGATAAATATTATTACCCGGTTCCAAATATAAGCAAATGTACCTAATTTTACACATTAAGAATAGTGGTTGGAGGTAGTTATTTGCATTAATGTTACCACATATTTGATTTAATTTTCTAAAATACCCTTACCATAATTTACTACATAAAGAATTAGTGACCTTGAAAATATATAATAATGATATATTTGGTAAACAAATATTTAATGACATTGGAAAAATCTAATTTTGTTTATATTAATAGACTAAAAAATTCCACTAAAATTTGCTTATATTTGGAACCGGAGGTAGTAATAAATACTTGTAAGTACACTATGCATATGTATTTTTAATAGGCATGGATATAGGTAATTACCTAGACTTACTCCACCTTGCGGCATCAATAAAATTATAGGAAAATTTTCATGAATACAACACCCTGACAAACTAATCCTAAAAACCTAAGTGACACGTGGCTTAACAACATCCACATAACTGAAGATATAATTAAAAGTCCTAACAGACTCACGAATGGACAGACCTTAATTATAGGTACCTAACATGGTATCCTTCCTTTCACATATATGACGATATGAGTAAGGTCTCAAGGAATACCCATTATAGGGAATTACTCACACAACATAATCACAATGTCAAACTTCACAATCATTAAAGTTTAAACAGTTCCTGGCCATAAAGGGAATTAATTTCTCGACATCATATCATGACAAAAATTAAACTAAACCTCTAGTGAAGTGTCAGTTACCTATCTACTTTCAGTCAAACAAAATATTTCACATATCATCACATACATACATACAACTAGATGTATATCAAAACTTAGTGTTTGGCATCACATGAAAGTGTTTGCCATATTAAGTCACTCAAAGGTGTATGCATAAACTTTAAATATTAACAAAACCAAGGAGAATATATCTATTCACCTCAGCAACACCACAAAATAATTAATTTACAAATCCTCTTCACTTTGGCATTGCATTCTTTCTAGCTCTAAGCTCACTGAGTTGCAGTCACCCTGAAAACTTACTAAAATGAAATTTGAGGGGTGAGTACCACTCCAAACAGTAAAATAGTATAGCATATAAATAAGATTTACTCATCGGGTTATATATTTCAAGATATCAAAATCATAACACAACAACATAGAAATTATCAAAACCATAACTTAAGTAGCAATTCAGTTCCATACAACATCAAATATATATTAATCATCAATTCATCACTTCAATAGCAAACGTCACCATAATACCTTTAAATTTCCATCAACTACCTATACATCAATACTCTAATACTCTCAAATGTAGTATCTGAATGCAATGGACTTTGAAAATCATTTTCTTTTTAAATACATAAAAAGATGCAATGCGGATTTGACTTTTAAAAAGGCAAATCATAGTGTCAAAGGATAATCCACACAACAAATCATAGCACTATAAAGTGGTGGATATCTGGGTAACCACACAGTAAATTGTAATGCTATAGAATGGTGGTATCTCAAGAATTGCATAATGAATCGTAGCACTATAAAACTACAGTCTCATACAACAAATCGTAGTGCTGAAGCGAATCATAACGCATCATAGCGCTTATTTCAAATGCATATGATGTCATGACAATGCATATGATATGAATCATAGCACATATAAACTCATCTAACATCATAGCATAGCTCCACTAATCTCAATATAGTTCCAAATCATTAATCATTACTTTGTTATTACTTATCAATTCAATCAACTAAGGCTATCAAAATCACAAGCAACATAATTAAATGACATTCAAAATACCATATAGGTCATTCTAGCAAGTAACAAGTATTAGTCAGGCCACTAATGACATCCACACCATCAAGTATATATATTCTTATCAAAAATCATCAATGGTATATACCAGTACAATAGGTTTTAACAAACTATATAATGTCACTACAGGGTGTAAAAAAAATCCAATTATCATCAATACCCTCATGGGCCAGTCTCAACAGCACATAATGAACTATATATATATATATATATATATATATATATATATATATATATATATATATATATATGATCTGGACTGCACACCGGACCCCAGTGCTAGTGGATAAAATGCCCTCGTATGCAAGAGAATTAGTTACCTAAACGCCAAACTGTTAAAACCTTTGTATACCGAACTACAGGCTATATAACCGATGTCCTAAACGTAAATCAGTATGGAAGTGAACCAGTATAAAATCCACTATGTAATTTCTTCTTTCCCTTCTCTTGTCTAAAGTCTGAATCTGTGACTGTTAAGTTTACTGCCATATTTTTTAAAATAAGGTTCTTATACCAAAAAAGAGTTTGCAGAGTTATTCAACCTTCATTCTAAGTTTCTCTCTGAACCTTCACTTTGTATGAGTCCAACATCAGAAAAAAGTAATCATTGCTTCCCGATATATGACATAGTGGTGAGAGGTTTGGGTGTTTTCAGCAATATTGTAACATCCCAAAATTTGTAATTTTTCGAAAATTCATTCATTAAGGATTAATGAAGAAATTCTGAATGAAATTCCGAGTGAATACCATTTGAAATATGATATTCCGAGTGAAAATGGTGTGATACCGGGTGAAGTAAGACAGAGGAAGCCATTTCCAAAAGAAGTTAAGATGTTTCCGAGTGAAACATCATTAAGCGAATTATTTCTAAGTTAAGTAAACGGTGTCCGAATGAGACACTTTTGAATAAGGAAAATCTGAGTGAAATATTTTCGAATGAAACGTTTCCGAGAGAAGCACTCTTGAGTGGGGAAAAACGTTGAAATTGAATAAGTATTTCTCAGGATGGATTTTGAGAAATGACCAAGTGGAGTATCTCCGAATTGAGATTTTCCCAAGTGAAATATCTCCGAGCATGACATTTCCGAGTGGAATGATACCGAGTGAGACTATTCCAAATGGAAAGGTGTTAAAGTGAGAAATTATTAATTTCTGAATGGCGTGGCACCGAATAGGATATACTAAATGAGTGTGTTTCTAAATGAATAGTTCCGAGTGAACAATTCCCGAGGAAAGTAAATATCCAAGTGGTGAACTTCTTTAAATTTATGCTCGGGTCGATATTTAATAATGACCAAAAGCTTGTGCTCGGGTTGCCTTCGGAATTGTCCTTGACCCCGAGTGATTCGTTCGAGTGGAAAGACTTTCGAGAGAGAGAGTTGACTTCAAATTCCAAGTGATTTTTAGATGGAAGATTTCCGAGTGATGTAAGCAAAAGATTGACTCGGACATAAATATACCCAAGTATGTTTGAATGAGATATTACCGTGAGGATATTTCCGAAGAAGAAAGCTGAGTGTTTCATGGGATGAAACTCTTCCGAGTGAATTCCTTCCGAATAAAAGAAGTCTGAGCGGACAGAAGCTTTCTCGGAAAGATGTGCCCAAGACGAAACTGAGTTGGAATTATTGATTATTTTAATTATCAAATCTTTCCACGTCACTCTGTTCTGCTAGCTTCCAGTAGATTCTTCTTCTGATATTTTTTTGAAATGGGACCCTTTATGATGTGTTGTTCCTTTTCATTAAATGCTTATTCCTTATTCATCATCTGAGGAAACGTACAACAGATATCTTTTTATTGTTCACGTCTCTTTTGCATGAACAATATAAATATCCACTACTGTTAGATCAATTAAAAGACTTTTGGAAAATGAAAAATATCATCTACAATCTTTCTTTTCCAACTCCTGCTAAAAGCCATTAACGAAGAAGAAAATCAAACTTCATTTCTTCTCTTTACGAAGAAATCTCTGGACTAGTACAAAGCTGAAATTTCAGTAGGAATTTACAATATGAGAGCGGAATATAGCTTTAAGAGCTGCAAGAACTCTTTATTCCAGGTAGGGGATCGTTACATTTCAAATAGATAGTTTATGAATGGATGAGGGGTATTATTTACTGTGTATATATGTTGTGTGCATAATTGTTATTGAGACCCCGTTTATATGATACTTTATGTTTTCATATATTCCATTCATATTATTGACGCTGATATTGATATGAGTATAAGAATGTTATTCATGAATTTTTCATGATGAATATAAATGCATGGGATGCATATCGATCAGTATGTGATACTTGTGTGATGAATGATTATGAAATATGATGTGATTTTCATAAAAGACCTTGGGTGGGACTCAAGGCAACCTCTTGAGCGGGGCTCGGGGTTTTGGCCCGTAGCACTGAGTAGAGTTACTGCTATCACTCTGGGAGTGGTACTCGGTGTTACATTATGGGCGTAGAGCGGTTAGGTACCTATAAAACGGCCGGATCAGCTGAGGGCTGAATTATGGCTTGGGGAGCCAGTGTTGCAACACAAAATTAAAAGACTTAATGGATCCATTTGATTGAGCATGTGTATGCACTAATTTTTGTATGTATGCATTGACCTATATGTTATTGATAGAACATGCTGTTCATATTGTGTTATATGGCTCGGTTTGTGTTATTTGCATAGTTATGGATTGGACTTTTAATCCAATTCAATAACTATTATTTGATATGTTTATGCTCACCCCCTACTTATCATTTTTACAGTAGATAGAGGACACAGTGATGGCACTTAAAGTCACTCGACCGACTGGAGCATTATGTATTAGTATGCACAATACATAGTGTACATAGTTATTTGGGTAGAAGCCTTGGCCGGCTCTTGTGATTACCGAGTGTTGTATTTTATTTGTATTATAAAGTGGCCGGTCGGCTTTTGTAAAGTGATAATAATATTATTTAATTCAGATTTCGTTTAAATCTTGGAATTATTTGTGAAAAGTTTATTTGTATTTATTTGTATTTTAAATGGGTCGGTCAGATTGATGTATAATCGGTATTTTTAATGCTGAATCCGATTCCTGTTTGGAAATTTAAATTATTTGTGAAAAATTTACTTGATTTATTGGAAATTATTTTTAAAAATTAAGGATGTTATAAATATAGTGCAGTTAAATTTAATTTTAAAACAAAAAGTAAGCTAACCATTTAACAATAATATTTAAGGTTTGAGTTGGTTTAGTTAACAAAAACAATTTTTTACAGTTTAGAATTAACTTTGTTCCCTTCGAATTAGCTAAGGCTCCCTTATCCCTTTATTTTAAGAGATTATCTCTATCTCCTTAATTCTAAGAAGTTATCCCTATCCCCTATCTTAGAAAATTATCCTAATCTATTAGATATTAAGCCAAGATCAAAACCCTTCCTTGATGTATAAATATAACCTTCAAGCTCTCTTGTAATTCAAGTGATATTTTGAGTAAAGAACTTTATTTTCCTAGAGTAATTCTCTAGGGTTTTATGCATTATGAACTTATTGTGAACATTTTGACGCCCACCATGAGGCCCAATAAAATGGTTCCCATATCACACAAAGAAAGATTGGCTTCAACAAGGAAGAAGATAGTGACCACACATTACAACCCCAATCGAAAAGAAGAAGGAGACACCTGCGGAAATCGGGAAGGACACTAGGGCAGTGACAATCAATTGGAGAAAACTTTCACCCTCGTCAAAACACTATAGCGTACCGTGGAGGAGTTACGAAAAGAAAGTGAATAACCAAGGAATCACCAATCGGAGGAAAGGGAGACCTCCAGTTTAACTTTAGTCGAGCGATTCAACAAACCTTTCATAGTCAACTTGAAGTAGGGATGAATGGAGGCACTTAAGCATTTCATGGCAATGCTTTAATAAGCAAGCCATACACTTTTGAGAACTAAGCTCGGAGGTGGCCCTCTATGCAATACAGAAGGGATTGCGCCCGAGTAAGGTTTTCAAATCTTTGGCTAAAAAGCCATAGACTAATATAGATGATTTCAAGAAGAAGGCGGCATGTTACGTGAATATGGAGGAGTGTGAAGTTGATTGAGTTAGGAGCCCCGAAAATAGCGAGGCAAGAGTAGAACTGCCTAAACAATAAAAATACAAGTACGATTCAGTTCAACAATCTCCATGACACTTCTTCCTACGTTAAGTCCTAAAAACCCGAGTGACGGCTCGAGGGTAACAACAAATTCACCACTACGTTAAGTCTTAAAACCCCGAATGACGGCTTGAGGGTAACGTCAAAGTCATCACCATGTTAAGTCCTAAAAACCCGAGTGATGGCTTGGAGGTAACGACAAATTCATCACTACGTTAAGTCCTAAAAACCTGAGTGACGGCTTGGGGATAACGACAAATTCATCACTACGTTAAGTCCTAAAAACTTAAGTGGCGGCTCGGAAGTAATGAAAAATTCATCACTATGTTAAGTCCTAAAAACCCGAGTGACGGCTAATTCATCACTACATTAAGTCCTAAAAACTCGAGTGACAGCTTGAGGGTAACAACAAATTCATCACTACATTAATTCCTAAAAACCCGATTGACGGCTCGGGGGTAATGGCAAATTCATTACTACGTTAAGTCCTAAAAACTCGAGTAACGGCTTGGGGGTAACGATAAATTCATTACTACGTTAAGTCCTAAAAACCCAAGTGATGGTTTGGGGTAACAAAAAATTCATCACTACATTAAGTCATAAAAACCCGAGTGACGACTTGGGGGTAATGACAAATTCATCATTACATTAAGTCTTAAAAACCCGAGTAATGGTTTGGGGGTAACGACAAATTCATCAGTACGTTAAGTCCTAAAAACCTAAGTGACAGCTCAAGGGTAACGAAGAATTTACCACTGCGTTAAGTCTTAAAAACCCGAGTGATGGCTCGGGGGTAACGACAAATTCATCATTACGTTAAGTCCTAAAACCCAGAGTGACGGCTCAAGGGTAATGACAAAATATTATTATTAATATGGAAGACCTGGACCTTAATCTGGAGGAACGAGACTTAGTCTAAATCAAGATACAAGCCTCCAAATAAAAATCCGCTTAAAAATGGAACACACTGCTTAAGCTACGATTCTTTTGAAGAGGAGATCCAATCTAAGAGTATTTGACAAACATAGAAGAATTAAAGAGGATGAGAAGCTAACAACCAACTGGGAAGACCCACATTAGGAAAGAGAAATCATCGGTAAATGAGCGTACCGACTTGAAGAGTTAAAAGGAATAAACATCCCATGGATGTGAAATGCTACACATTTAAATATACATTATAGTTGAATATAACAGGGGCATTCTTTTTCCTACTCGAGTAGGTTTTTCCCGCTAGGTATTCCCTCGAGAAGTTTTAATGAGGCCCACCAAAATAGTAAAGATGTATTACCGTTGAATATAATGAGGGAACTTTTTTTTTCTACTCGAGGGGTTTTTCCCACTCGGTTTCCCCACATGAGGTTTTAACAAGGCCCACCAAAATAGTAAAAATGTATTACTGTTGAATGTAATGAGGACACTCTTTTTCCTACTTGAGGGGTTGATAAGTTTTAAAGAGACCCACCAAACTAGTAATAAGATAAGTATGACTCAACTCATCAAATAAAGTTAAATCCTAAATTCTTGACATACAGCCACTCCATACACAGTCACTCGGCTCGCCTGATGGCCGAGAGCTTGTGACTGGGGGGCTCCTGTTCCCTTCAGATTAGCTAAGGTCCCCTTATCCCTTTATTTTAAGAGATTATCTTTATCTCCTTAATTCTAAGAAATTATCTCTATCTCTTATCTTAAGAAATTATCTTTATCTATTAGATATTAAACCAATATCAAAGCCCTTCCTTGATGTATAAATACGGTCTTAGAGCCCTCTATAATTCAAGTGACATTTTGAGTAAAGAACCATATTTTCCTAGAGTAATTATCTAGGGTTTTATGCGTTACAAGCTCATTGTGAACAAACTTTATTAATTTGATTTTAAACTTCAATTTTAATGTGTATAATAAATTATAAAATTAGTTTATAAGTATTATTAGTAATTGAAAACGAGTATCGAATTACAATTTAAATCTTTAACTTTTGAAATTGAAAGACAGATTAGTTTAGCGAGGAACCAGCTTGTAAGGAAGAAAGGGATGGAAGAAGAGGACACATTTTCTTTATATTCTCTATATTCACAAATACATCTTGTAACATTCTGATTTTAATTATTTGTTAATTTTATAGATCAAATAATTAAATTGGGATTGTTAAATTAAAACTAAATGGCTATGTTAATTTCTGAAATTTACTGGGGCAATTTTAAATAGTTTAAAGCTACCAGGTAATTTTAGAAATTAACCAAACATGATAAATGGTAGAAATGTCCCTAAAAACTAAAATGATCAATTCACTCCCCTTTTCTTATCACTCACGCATGCTGTTAGAAAGGAAAAGAAAAAGGGACCAAGCTCATTTATTCTTATCTTCACTACGGGCTGCATCATCACAATTCCATCATCTTCTTTAATTTTCTATTCATGCAAGGTTGAATTTTAGCTTGGTTCTCCTTCTTCTTCCCATGGGAAAACTTGAAAGGCATGAGGTTTTTCTTGGTTTCTCCATTGATGAAGGTAAACTCGAGAACCCATTTTTATTTTTGGCTGCGCTCTTGAATTTAAGCTTCGATTCCTTTATTTCCAAGGTTCTAGTTTGCTTTGGAACCATTAGGAACTTATGGGAAGCTTTTAAAGGCATTGGAGTTTCACGATTCCACCGCTGAATGGTGAGTTTCAAGACCCGTATGTAGTGGTGGTTCCATTTCTTGAATTCAACCTCTAATCTATTCAAATTCATGGTTATAGAGTGTTCTTGGACCATTTCAGAGTCACAAACAACATTGGATAACTTTGAGCCCTTGCAAAATCAAGTACTAGAACATGTCGGCAAAGTTCAGTAAGTCGAACTTTGTCATTTCGTTTAATTGTTAATAGTTGTTATATTTCGAGTTGTCGAATGATGGAAAAAAATTAAATTAAGTGAATTTAGCAGTTGAGTTATTAATTGAAAATTATCGATATTTTTCGGTATAGGTTTGAAGTTGAAAAATGATTAGATGGCGATCAAAAAGTAATTTGGAAGCGGAATCAAGGATTTCATGTGGGGAAACATTTATATTTTAAATGTATGGATTATGAACAAATAAGAGATATAGATAGGTTATGTATTTGTGTGATACTTTATTGATAATTGCGTGAAAATTGATAAGGTTGATGATTGATTTGATTATGGGTATATCCCTTAATGTTATGGCTATTTATATAAGATATATTTATTGGATGTCGTTCATATGTCTTTGCTTGATAAATAAATGATATGGATAATTAATGTTGCATTGGATTGTAATGGTTGATGATGATGTAAATTGATGATGTTATGTGATTGATGATAAATATAATGATTGAACAAGCTTTGGATAGCTTAATTGAAATTATGAATGTTTATTGCAATTAAATGATCTTGTGGCATGCTATGCATAATTGATGAATTGAAATGTGGACCCTTAGTGATGGTAACCAAGTGACGACCTATAGTGATGGTAATTAGGTGGTTTAGTGATGATTGATGATTGTTTGGCATAACATTTGCATAAAAACGACGCACACAAGACTACAGATGGCCTGTGACGTCAGCCCAGATGGGAGGGCGACTTTTTGATAAGCATAGACCCTGTGATGATTTCCTTTGGATTCCACAGTCACCTTGGATTGGGTTCAAGGTCAACCCACAACACCTGAGTTGAGGTGTCGATGTCACTGAGAATGATTGATGTTGCAATATGGACGAGTGGTTTGGCATCGGTAAAAGATCTATGATATATGCTGAGAAAATTGATGATATGGATAATGTTGTATTGGATTACAATGGTTGATGATGATGTAAATTGATGATGTTATGTGATTGATGATAAATATAATGATTGAACAAGCTTTGGATAGCTTAATTGAAATTGTGAATGTTGATTGTAATTAAATGATCTTGTGGCATGCTATGCATAATTGGTGAATTGAAATGTGGACTCTTAGCGATGATGGTAACCAAGTGACGACTCATGATGATGGTAATCAAGTGGTTTAGTGATGATTGATGATTATTTGACATAACATTTGCATTAAAAGAACGTACACAAGATTGCAGGGGGTCTGTGATGTCAGCTTAGACAGGAGGACAGCCTTTGGATTCTATAGCCACCTTGGATTGGGTTCAAGGCCGGCCCGCAACACCTGAGTTGAGGTGTCGTTATTATTGAGAATGAGTGGTGTTATAATATGGGTGAGCGGTTTGGTACCGGTAAAAGACTGATGAAATATATGTTGAGACAATTTATATACTGTAGTATAAATCCCATTAATTGAGTCGGATCTGCATGCATATGCATTTGTATATAGATATTGAGATTGAGATGCTGCCGAGTAGCTTATGATACGCATTGTTGTGATTAATGCATTTATGATGATGTATATATGTTAAATGGAAATGTAAATAATGACGAATTGTGATTATTAGTGTATAATGTGATAGTTGTAGAACTGAATAGGTTATTGAGTATGTTGTGATTAAGTCTAGTTCAATATTTGTAATTTAACATATATATTTTCACCCCTAAATCTTGTTATTTTCCAGTGAACTTGGATAGGGAAGATGAGAGGTGACTGGTCACATGAGGATCATTTGGAAGTCATGTGCATATGTACATATATGTATAATTTAGTTTTGATATTTTATGCCTTGGCCGGCTCTCGATATGTATATATATTTTGTATAGTGGACTAAGTATCTGACAACCTCACTAGAGGTTTAGAATTGATTTTGATATCAAATTGTGAGTTTTAATTATGTTGATATACATGATGATAGCTTGGACTTGGATACACATGAATGGATTTGTGATGATTAATTTATGATTGAAATGTCCAAAAACTGTCATATGTTACACCTATTATTGAATTGATATGATGGGCAGGAATTGTAATTAGTATAATGCATATTAGATACTCAATCTATTAGTGAACCCCAATAGGGCAGTTTTGCATAATGTAGTACGAGGCCCAATCTAGATCGAATTGGCCTTTTGTCGCTTCATCAAAGTTGTAAGTATTTGAGTTGTGGAGGTGTATGAATTAAATTCACCTATTAGAGTTTTGTAGCTCAAGTTATGCGTGAAAACTAAACTACGCCACTGTTGGAATTTAAAACGAGATAGTTCTGTATAATGCAGTACCAGGCCCAATCTAGACTGAATTGGTCTTTTGTTTCTTCATCAAAGTTGTAGGTATTTGAGTCATGAAGGTGTACGAATTAGATTCACCCCAATCGGAGTCTTGTAGCTTAAGTTATGCATAAGATACCAAACCTATACATTTTTTATTTTTTGACTTTTTCACTTAGCTTCAGCCCAATCTTTCTGGGTCTATTTACCCAATATTAGGGGGTGTTTGAGCGGTATTAGACGTATCCGAATAGTCAAATTTGATATGTAAATAAAAAAAAATTACTTTTTTAAATAAATGTTATATGTCTTCTTATACCGTTTGTCACTCACCTAATCTTTCCGTTACACTATAATTAAATTACATAAAATCAAATCAATCTAATAATTATTTTGATTATGATTTATGGTTCCGTTGCTATATTCGCTCTTTCATTTTTGGCACGAAGAATGGTTAACTTAAAACATTTATCAAAAAACAAGAGTCCATTTTGCAGCTTTAGAAAATAAAATTTCAAGAACTGTTAAGATCCCAAAAAATCATCAAATAATTTCATTTGTTTGGTAAGTATTTACCATTGTAGGGTGGTCCACACGGATACTTGAGATCAGAAACCGCGTGTATAGTCAGAAACGTTAAAAAAATCGCCACAAACAGCATGGAATGGATGTTTTCTTCTCTGGATCAAACGTGCCAACCACTTTCTTTGCCTTACAATTTATAATAATGAATGTTTTTATAACTGGTAAAGACATCGGTTTATGAAAATTGTGTTAAAATCGTGATTAAACCAGTAGTATTAAAGAATTGATTCAGACCAGTTACCTAAACGGTTTACTGTTCAACCGGTCTGACTGGCCGAATCGTTTCAGTTTTGATAATAATAATAATAAATCCCACGTGACAACTATACATTCTTTCTCAGAATCTGATATATTCCTGTTCTAATAATGTAACCACACTTTCTTTTCTGATTATAACACAAAAAAATTACATCACTGGAACTTCAGATTCATTAGCGTATTCGTTCAACATTTTTAAAATTATTTATATATCATCCAATAATAAAGTTCTTATATCAAGAAGATTTATAATCATAAATTAAATTCTTTACCTGAAACGCAGTTTCATTAACCAACACACTGAAACAATCTCAACTCTGAACTAACCGTTTTGTCGGTGACATATACAGATTTGTTTATTTAACGTTATCCATTAGATATAATGCAGCCAAAATAATTTCATGATTATATCACAAAAACTTATATATATACCGTCTTGACAAGTATAATAGAAATTTTGATTTCCTTATTTTAGGAGAGTAACGTTACAATCAAGCCAGTTAGTCTCAGGTTAAAGACCCTTTTTTTTATATTTTGTTATTGTGTAAATATAATCTAGAGGACACTTTATAATTTTAAGTGACATTTTGAGTATTAACCCTAATTCTCTTAAAATAATTATTTAAAATCTTGTTTCTGTATACTCATTATAAACATATACATATAATAAAAAGCTAATAAAGTTTGTTAAAAAACAGACTTTTTAATGTTTTTTTAAAAATTGTGGTTGATTAAAATTAATTTATATTATTTCTTTACAATTGTGTATTTTTATCGGTATGAAAACTTTTACAATACATTTCAGATTTATAATCTTTAAAATTGTATGGATTATAATTTTTAATATTATATTTTGTTTGTTGATAAAGAAAAACAACTGTGTATTTTAAATAAATCAATACATTGCTCTAAATATGGCAATGTATGAATTGAAGATTTTAATTTAAATTTTTTTTCAATTTAACTTTCCACTTTATGTAAAAGAATTTTGTTGGGTAGTATGATAATGATTTAAACTATTAAAGTATTTTTTATGGTAAATCATGAGATAAATATGTATTTGTAATATTAAATATTACCCTATTTTTCAATGCAATTTTTCAATCTATTTGTTTGGCTAAGGGTAGTAGTTGTCAAACCTAATATAAAATCATGCATTTTAGGATATTTTTACCTCATTGTTTTATTTTACGTAAAAACGATTAAATTGAAGATTGTTTTATAAAATTAATCACTAAATTTATACAATTAAAAACTTTAAAAATTCAATTGATCAATTTACACAGTCAGTCTCAATAGCTAATATAAGAATCTACTCGCTATAGTACTTTCTTTCGAGAGAAATTAAATTGATATTTTTAAAACTTAAAAAATTAAATTAATCATGAGTTATTTTTTTATATACACCCTAATCTTTAATAGAATTTTTTTCTCCTAATTTTCAATAGTATTAAATGTTAATGTTTCTCATAAAAAAATACATTAAAAATGTAACAGGATGATAAAAAAAATTATTAGATAACATGCCATTACATTAATGAAATGTCCATATATGCCAAACACCTTTTGTATTCAAACCCAAAAAAGAGAGACACTTTCTCTATTGAATTAAATGCATGATAAAAGAATGCATGATTTTGGGCTTGCTATACTAATAAATGCTCTTATTGCTTATCATCTTTTCCATTTCTAATTATCCTAAAAATATTAGGATCCTCTTTATCAATATTTCTTATTAAAAATTATTCTGTTCTTTGTAAGCTGTCTTTTAAGGTTAAATCATACAGATTAAGAAAAATAATTAATATCTTTAGATTACAATATTTTTATATCTACTTTCCTATTTTATCCTCATCTTAAATTAAATTTTTATTAGTGCTATCAGTGTTTGGTCATTCCTTACGTAGGAGTATAACAAGAAAAAAATAATAATAAATAAGTTCAGAAACAAATAAAAAGAAATATTTTTTTTAAAATAGAGACAGATAAAAAAATAGGAATATTACTCAAAATTAAAAATAAGTATAAGTAAATTTTAATGATATTTTAAAATAAAAATATTTTATCTTTACTTTCTTAACCACTATCTTAAAAACATTTATTAGTATTTTCTAAAATACTAAGACCTCATTTAAATTGTGAAAACATTTATTGTTTTTTATTTTTTATTTTTAATTTTAATTAAAAATTATCATCATGTTTATTGTTTCAAAACTTTTTCACTAGAAAATGTGAAAACAGAAAACATAAAAGAATTATTTTCAATGTTTTTTTATAAAGTTTTAGAAAAAGATAATAATTTTATAAATAAAACTAAAAAATAATCTAAAGGAGAAATAAAATAAGTGTTTCAATAATTTGGCATGCCAAGTTTGAACACTTACCTTCATACGCATAAGGAATTGAAAATGGATTGAACGTGGACGGCGATGTTAAAAACAACCTTCAAAACTAACTTACAAACTTACGTTAGTCTTAGGTGTCATCAAATGATTTATTTAATTAATATAATATATTTTTAATCTATTCAATCTTCCACAAAATAAAAAATAAAAATTTAATTTTTTTATTCAAATTTATGTTCGCAGTCAATAAAAAAATTATTTTTTTATTTCTTATGAGGTTGCATTTATTAAAAAATTGTTATAATATAGTAACAAGTCTGTCCCAGTTCCAAAAGTTAGAGGCTTTCGATGTTTTCTTAACCAGCGACAATATAAAATCGAGAAATAATTATTTTGAGACATAAAAATTATTAGAATGAATAATATTTTTAATAAAATCTTTTTCATACATTATAAAAAACTATTTTCTATACATATAATAAAAAATTTATCGTCACAACTATTTAAAAGATTTAACTATCATACAAATATTAAAACTTTACTGGTAGCCGGAGGCTTTCAGATTCAGATTCATTCATTCCAAAACGTGATTAATATTTAAAACTGGTATAAAATTTATAAATAGCTTGTGCTTCAAGAACCCATTTATTAGTATTTATATTCTGTTCTTTTTTTTTCTGTTATTGTTAAAACCATCACCAGACCAGAATCTTTGTGATTCACGCAAAACCTATAACTCCTTCCTTATCTCCTCCGAGTCCGAGGTGGTCAAGTGTTTACTTCCACAATCACTCCCTCGTTTCAGCTCAAGTTTGCAAATTAGGTACCTCTTGTTTCAATTTTGGAGGTTTTAATAGTGCATCTTCCTTCAATTACCTTTATTTTTTGTGGGGTTGTTTTTCTTGCTTCTAAATTGATGGAAACTTTGCAACTTTAAGTTTCGGATATGGAGAAGTTGTTGTTGTTACACGCAAGTTAATTAGTTTATCTTTGGGTTTCTCAGCAAAAAAGCAAATTTTCTTAGCAGAGAACTGAAAAATGTTGGGACTTTGGAACCCCTTTGGAGTTGGTTTACTTTGGTTTGCAATTTTGGGAGCACTCATGTGTTTTGGCATTGGTGAAAATTTGAGGAATAAACCATGTGCCATGTTGTGATTTTCATTGTTGTGTCCTTTTATTATTCTCATTCTCATTTTGGCTTCTATGAGGTGCACTCTACTCTTGTGATTGAAGCAGGAATGGAGGGTGTTGTTGAGTTTGATCTGCTGACATTGATGCTCTTTCTTCTCTCAGGCTTTCATTTCTTAAAGGTTACAAGTTTTAAACAATTATATGGGGAATTGCGTTGCTAAGGTGAGACAATTTGGATATATCAATCATATTCTTTATTGTCATGTTCATTAGAAGTTGAAAGTCTTACGCCTTTGACATTTTTCTCTCTGATAAATTAATTTCTTCAACAGATAGAATACCAAAAGCAAAATAAATTTCCTACGAAGTGTGTATAGGGTGTCTTTTCTTTAATAGATTTTACATTGGATACCTCATATCTCTGATATTGCTATTAATTCAGTATGATGCGATAATACCCCATCTATAACCAGAAGTTTGTTTCTTCTGTCAGCCTTTAGCCCTGACTTTTGTGTTCCTCCCTGCTTACTTGCTTCCAAAAAGAACAATGGAAAAAGAGTTTGAGACTGAGTGTGTCATAGTTTTGTAAACTCTGTGGAGCCTCAATGCTTCTAGAACTGTATAATCTATCAATCCACACCACATTCTTCATTGATAAGCAAATTGACAGAAGTTTCATGTTTCTGAATGCTTGTAGTCTCAAGCCAGGGATGATGATTCTGATCATAATGTGGAGTTTGCCGGTGGAAATGTGAAACTTATTACCACCAAAGAAGCTTGGGACCAAAAGATGGAAGAAGCAAGGAGGGATGGCAAAATTGTAAGTTCCCCCTCTTATATATTTACTCTGTAGGACAATAAAATTGAAGACCTATTTCCATTCTGTTGTGTAGTTTGGCTGAACCACAAATAACCATGCACGTATATAGTCGGTAACACCTGTATTTTCAGTGCTTGACAGTTGACAGCAAAGGCTCCCTAAATGCTGCACGGTGTCTCCTGTGCTGTTTCTCTTGAATGCTTAAAGTTTATTGCTATGTTTTTTTTTTTGAAAAGCAAGTTTTTTGCCAAGTAAATTTTTTGATTCAGTGTCAATTATATTTCAAAGTAATCAACAAGGCACTGTTTCATTTTATGCTTGGTGATGAGTTGTAAGATTTTCTGTGGAAGCACCTGACCATATAATGGGTGTGTTCTCTGACTCAGAATCAGGATATATCATGGATTCCTTGCTATGTAATTGGACAAACAAATTGAAAGGATTTTCAAGTAAATAGGAACACTAATGTTTAAAGCTTATATAAGGATATAATTGATAATCTCAATATTTGTAGGGACATCCAGCTATGTACTCTCTTTTAAGTTTTAACATGACTTCTACTCTGGCTAGTCAAGTAGTGGCTTAGAATTTGTGCTATCTAGGTATTAAGATTTCAAATTTTTGCCGATTAGTATGCTCTTTGTCTCACACACAGACACAACACTCACACAAGCAAGCATGCTTATAGTGAGACACTCTAAGGTTGATCCCTTTCATTAATGGATAAAATACACTACCTCCGTCCCTAAATATAAGGTTCTTTTCAGAAAAAAAAAAATTGTCCTTTAATATAAGACCCTCTTTCAAATTTTTATGCGATTAATTATTTTTTGACCAGAACACCCATATTAATGTATAACCTTTTCTTGGAATCAATATAACAATAAATGAGATGTATCAATTGCATTATTTATCTCTCCTATGATATTTGGGTAGGAAGTGAAGAGAGATTAAGTGGAGAGAAAATTAATGGAAAAAATTGAATGATGATTCATAATCACCCTAAGGACAATTTTGAAAAACTACATTAAATTTCAATTCACTAACTTTCTTAATACGCGTGAATTATATAAAAGAGTCTTATATTTAGGGACGGAGACGGAGATAATATAATTTATTGCATGCAGATTTTCTGATATATAATTCTTTTGACTTGATTTTACTAGTGCTGTAATTTGTTGAGTCTTTCTAAAATGTGTCCAAAGGCCTCAGGGAAGTAATATCAAATACACTTTATTAAATGCTTCTAGTTATTTAAATTATATTATATGCTTTCTTTTCCCATATAAGCTTTTTAATATGATTTCCTTAATCAATTCCCTTTGGATACTAGCTATCACGTGCCTCATTGTTTTCTTCCTTGGAAACAATAATTAATGCTGAAACTCTTATCTCCATGTTCTTCTTCTTCAGGTGATTGCAAATTTTAGTGCAACATGGTGTGGTCCTTGTAAGACGATTGCTCCATATTACTGCGAGTTATCTGAGAAATACACATCTCTGATGTTCTTATTAGTTGATGTGGATGAACTAACTGTAAGTATTGAAGCTATAATTATTATTATTTCATACAATACAAGTATTGTTCGTAAGAAATTCTCTCCTGTTCCTTTTATAAGACCTTTTTAACTATATGAGACTGTGTTAAGAAAAGAAGTTAGAATTATTTATTGTATTGAATTTTGAAAAAATATTACTAAAATTCCAAATTTAACCTTATTTGAAACCAAATTCTATTGCTAAATTAATTGTAGAGAAGCTGGAGGGTGCAATAATCATGAAGGGCTAACATGTAAAAGTAGTATTAGATGCTTTTCAAACCTTGTAAATGTCTTATAAAAAGGACCATACGAATTTGCAAAAAAAAAAGAAGTCCTATAAAAAGGACTGGTGGGAGTCTAAACATAAAACAAACTCAAGTACCACCTGCAGCAAACATATTCCTTCAGGATGGGACTATTGGCACAATGATATGTTTATTCACACTATTTTTCCTACTTTTTACACTGTTTTCCATAATGGATACATGCACAATTGGAGTATGAATAAGTATATTGGAATGCAAATAGCCCTACCATTCTTCAAGATGAACTAGGGGACACTATCATAGGTAAAAAAGTTTGTTCGATGACCATTCAGCCTGTTCCGGATGAGTGTTATTGGGGGCTTTTGTTGAACATGGTTCATGGTTGGTTGTGTATGTTGCAGGACTTCAGCACTTCATGGGACATCAAAGCCACACCAACTTTCTTCTTTCTAAAAGATGGGCAACAAGTTGACAAACTTGTAGGAGCCAACAGGCCAGAGCTGCAGAAGAAGATTGTTGCCATTACTGATTCAGTTCCTGAATATAAGTTGTGATTGTTGTTTCATTCTCGTGGGATGAGTGTGCTAATTGTTTTTTTTTGGCGGTGATTGTCTTTGAATTTTTCCTCCAATGTAAATATAAGATGTTTCACATGAATGTTCTGCTATTCAAAGTGATGTTGTAGTTAAGCAAAGCTTGTTTTGCACATAAAAATTTGGTGTTTTGTTGTTTAAGCAAATTTAATTTGATCATGCCTTATGTATCCATTCCCATGGAGTCCATTTGTGGCATGGAATCTGGTTATGACAGCACTATCTTGTCCCCTTCATTTGTTTCTTTTGAATCTAAAAGTGTTCATATGTAGAAAACTTATAAAAAGTATATGCAAAGAGAGAGAGAGAGATCATTGGTTTGTACTTGGTAAAAATGCAGAGTATGGTGTATAGATCATTGGCCAGTTGGGTTAACTGATGTTGCAGAACTTCAAACATAATCATTTTGCTCATATTCTTAAAATATTTTTTGATTTTAAATAAATAAATGGTGATGCATTTGCTTTAGAATTTCAGCATATTAAAATTATGATATTTTAAACCATGTAAATATATCTGTACTGTCTACTCATTTTAAATAAATTTTGTATACTTCGTATGTACATAACAAATATTTATCATGCAGAGTTACTAAAGGTTTTGTAGGGGTTTCATAGTTGTGCAATTTTATAAATTAAAATATTTATCTATTTCTTAAATTAGCAAGAGTTAGAAATAATTTTAAAATAACACAAAGATTCATACAACAATAATTTCTTTATGTGTCTGTAACATATTTTCTTTTATTATTTTGTAATATAAAATAAATAAAAATACAAGGTTTCTGACAAATTTTACATAATTATGAAAATTAAAAAATTATACAAAAAATTACAAACCCTGTAAAAGAAGCGTGAATAATACTGTTATCAATAATGTAGTAAATTTATAAATACATTTCAAATAATTTCATTTAAAACCCAATTAGTGTTTGGTAAGTGTTATATGTTTAATTCCACTTAAATAATATTTTATGTTTAAATCTTGTGAAAAAGAGAAAACTTCTGTTGTGAAAATTAACGTAGAGTTTTTAGTTTAAACATGATTGTTATATGTGGTTTTAAAAAAATCATCTAACTCGACATGTCATATAAATATGGGTAAAATATACACATGGTCCCCTACGTTTATGCAAAGTCTTAGTTTGGTCCTATATGTTTTTTTTGTCCCAGTTTGGTCCTATACGTTTATAAAACGCATCAAACTTTTCCCCTCTGTTAACACCGTTAGAAATTTGGACGGAAATGTGACGTGGCACTTTGAGTGACACGTGTCACGATTTGGTTGGTGACACGTGTCACAATCTGATGGGCTGAGTGGTTTAGGTTGAAAATTAAAAACATTTTGCCTTTCATGGGACTTGAACTTGGTACCTTTAAGTGACAAAAGAGGTTGCTTTACCACTAGGCCAAGGTGCACCTTTGTAATAAGATGATGATTTTTTATTTATAAAACATACACTTAAGTTAATTATATGTTAAAAATATATTATTAAATATATTATTGATAATATACTTATAAAATTATAAAATTATAATTTAATTTAATTTAATTTTTTAAAATATATTTTTAAAAAATATATTTAAAATATTTATCAATAACTATTAACGTATTACTAATATATTTTTAAGTAAATGATATAATATATTAATATTATTTATTATTAATATAAATTATTGTAAATATAATTTTTAATGATACTTTAAAATATATTTTAAATAATACTTATTATTATTAAATAATTTTAAAATGTATTATAAAATAATATATTTAAATATTATTAAATATTATGTTAATAATAATTTATATTAATAATAGTAAATATAATTTTTAATGATATATTAAAATATATATTTTAAATAATACTTATTATTATTAAATAATTTTAAAATGTATTATAAAATAATATATTTAAATATTATTAAATATTATGTTAATAATAATTTATATTAATACTATTTATAGTATAATTTATTTAATAATACATTTTTAATAATAAATATTATTAAATATTTAAAAATTTATTTTTAAAATGTTAGATTAATATTTAATAATTTTTTGAGAAGGATTTTATTAATAATATATTTAATAAATTTATTTATTATAACTAATAATATTATACATATAATTAACTTAAGTGTATGTTTTATAAATAAAAAACCATCATCTTAATACAAAGGTATACCTTGGCCTAGTGGTAAAGCAACCTCTTTTGTCACTTAAAGGTGCCAAGTTCAAATCCCATGGGAGGCAAAATGTTTTTAATTTTCAACCTAAACTACTCAGCCCATCAGATTATGACACGTGTCACCAACCAAATCGTGACACGTGTCACCCAAAGTGCCACGTCACATTTCCGTCCAAATTTCTAACGGTGTTAACAGAGGGGAAAAGTTTGGTGCGTTTTATAAACGTATAGGACCAAACTGAGACTTTGGATAAACGTAGGGGACCATGTATATATTTTACCCTATAAATATAAAAAGTATTGTTTATTAGAAATGAAAAATGCCTCGAACAGAGTCAATGGACAATACAATTTTTTTATCCTTTATTTTAAAGGGAGACATGTAAAAACAGAGATTAGCCGAACTCAAATTACACAAATTGAATCGATTTTCAATCATTACTTGGACAACTAATTTCATCTGTCATCAACGTTTCTGCACGCTGTGTATTTTATATTATCACAAATTGATGTTTGCTTAACATCTGTATGTTTTATTTTATAAAATTAAATACATTTTTATAAATATTAACTTAAATTCTTATGTTTATAATAAAAAATTACTTGAATCTTTTTAAAGGAAAACAAAAGTTGACAATTTCTTGTATCCGTAGGTATGAGAAATTTAACTTTAAGGTGGCCACCAATGACACACAACTATCTAACACCTGTGCCTTAAAACTCTTCAACAATTAATTCTATCTTATGTTTTAATTTTCTTCACCCACTTCTTCTCTTGTGTAACCTTTTACTTTAAAAGTGGCTCATAATTTCAAAAGATACATCCATTGTCTCTAGAAGCATCTCACACCTACAACCTCTTTTTCACTTGTTCAAAGACCGTATCATATGACAATGAATCAAATTAACTCTTAGAATATTAGAAATTTGATTCGTTAATTAATTCGTTGAATTTGAGTTAAAAGTTAAGCTTTTTAACTAAATAAGTTGAATTTGAAAACTTTATATAGTTGACTTGTTTGGTCTATAAACTAATTTATTATTAATATATATATATATATATATATATATATATATATATTATAGTTATATAAACACTATACATTATTTATAAATAGAAATTGATATAATTTTTATGATAAAAAATAAAAAAAATTGTACTTAAATTAAAAAAATATAAACAAATACATAGTCATTAACAAATTATTTTTAACCATTAATTCAAACAATGCTCAAGTTGAATCGATTTCAAATTGAAGAAGAGTTTGTATTAAACTCGATAGGTTCAACTTTGGGGCTCAGTGCTTCATATGAACAAGAGCCCTGTATATGAAGAGAAAGACAAAAGATTAAACAAACATAGCGGTGGAAGTTTGGTGCAAGCGTCACATTCATGAATGAAAATGGACCTCTTCTATCATCCTCTCTTGCTACATGTGTCATTATATCATGGGTGGAGTCACCTTGAAAAAGCTCTTCCCCTATAACTCTTTCCCACGTTGTCCTGCTGAGTTCCCATCCTCATATTTATTAAGCTTAATATTATATAAATCCTGGATGTGACAGTTTTAAATCATAACCTGGACAGTTTGAATAAAATTTCATTCATTAGAGAGATGAACACCCCGTTAACTTACATCCAATAAGAATTAAACCTACAAATTCATCAATAATAAGTTAAATACTTAGTAAAATTTCTCGTATGTAAAGCTCTTTCTATTAAATTTTGACACAACTTTATATTATATAACTCCAACTTAATAAGTTAGAATAAACTATTGCCCATTAATCTCCCTAGTTGATAAGTTAAAATTCACTTGGATCTCACTCCTTTCACATTAGAAACTAGACTTACATATGCTAGTAGAACTTATGTGAATTTCAACCAATAGTAAAGAATATTGAAAAAGATACGTCAGAATATATGTTATGAGCACGTTTTCACATAGAAATGAACAAAGAAGGATAATGCGCATTGATCATGATGGAGCGTATGAATGATTTACACATAGATTACAGTCATGATAATGCGCATGCTTAATTTACATTTACACCAATCCCACAGACATCCATTTCACTGCATAGTTAACTCTTGATGTGCATCATTGAGTATGAACTATGAAGCATAGTTTCTTTCTTACTATCATACTTGAGTCCTAAAAAATACTTCACCAAAAACAAGAGTCCCATAAAATAGTTATAAACAACTGGGATCAACATCTTCATGGAACTTTATGTAATCCTATGATCCTGAGCTTCTTGACTATTTATAGACTTGTGACACAAACAATGTTCTGCTCCTTAAACAAAGGGAGAGAAACACAATTAGTCATTGTCCTCCACGTTTTATCAACCTCGGAGAGGAAGGGAGGAGTTTACAGAAGTTCAGATCACAAGTACCAACTTCGTTAAAACATGTTTGCTCTTCAATCCTTATATATAACATGGCCACAAAATATAACTTAACATATTGATAACAAATCAGAAACAACAAAACAAAGGAATAGTGGTATAAGAAAATTAATAACAAGTAACATCCGAATTTGCTGAAAGTAGATTGTGCTACAGAATTTGAGTGGTTGACGTGTGTGTGGAAGGTGTTACAACATGAGCTTAACGCCCTTTCGGATTCATGATCTGGGAGAACACAGCACTAGGAGTTAATCCATCAGAGTCTTCACTAGCCAAGCTTCTACCTCCAATGCTCATTGAAATTCCACTGCTTCTGGAGTCGGTCACATTACCATCATAACCCTTCAATTCATCAGGGTCCTTCTTCCCTTTAGAATCTGTATATAATGTCTCTTCTTCGCCGTGAATGCCACCAAAGCCGTTGCCACTCTCCTCTGCACTTTCTTGCAGCTGCAAAGCAAATTCAAGGTTCCACAAGACATCACCCATGGAAGGCCTTTCAATGCCCTGATCGGCCACGCACTTCATTGCAGTCTCAGCGAACTTCTTGAAGCATTCTGGAGCTATCTTACTCTTCAGATACGGATCAATGATTTGGTCAAGAATGCCTTTCTTGTAGCAATGTGATGCCCACTCAGCCAGACTCACTTGCTCCTTGGCAAGGGCAGGGTTCAAAGCTGGTCGGGCACACAGTATTTCAAACAGAACGACACCAAATGAATAAACATCAGATTTGTCTGTCAGCTGCTGCCTCCTGAAGTATTCTGGATCCAGGTACCCAAAACTACCCTTTACTACAGTACTTACATGGGTATTATCCAATGTTGGACCTGTTTTTGACAATCCAAAATCAGAAACCTTGGCCACCCATTTCTCATCTAGCAAAATGTTTGTTGTCTTCACATCACGGTGGATGATGGTGTGTTTAGCACCAGTGTGTAGATAGTGTAAACCCCGAGCAGCACCAATGCATATCTCAAGCCTTTGCTTCCATGGCAGAGGAGGTTTCTGGGTCTTGTACAGATGTTCCCTGAGAGTTCCATAGGCCATGTAATCATAGACAAGGATCATTTCAGTGTTCTCTTCACAGTAGCCAATCAGTGAAACAAGGTGGCGGTGACGAAGTTTAGAGAGCATTTCAATCTCAGTTTGGAACTCGTGTACACCCTGCTCAGATAGCGGATTCCCACGTTTAATTGCCACTTTGGTTGTTCCACCATCGACCTCTCCTTTGTAAACCTTACCGAATCCTCCCACACCAAGAAGCAAAGCCTCGTCAAAGTTGTTTGTGGCAGCCTGGATTTCAGCAAAAGAGAAATGACGACAGAGGTTTGATGGGAGAGAGGATGCATAACTTCCGGTTGTGTTGGTCTTGGCAGAACCTGCAGAGTGTGAATTACCATAAAGAGAAAGAGGAAGCCACCCAGATGGCCCTTCACTTGTACCTGAATCTTTTCCATGCCTACGACGACGAGATGCAAACAAAGCAAATAGCCCAATCACAAGCACTAATAAAACTCCTCCACCAATACCACCAGCAATTATTCCAGTATGATTCTGTGATTTACCATGACTGGATTCCCTAGCCAATGACGGGTCAATCAGGTGTTGCACAGGAGGAGGAATGGCATTTGTCCCTGCCAGATTACCATCAGAAGTGCTAATTTTAAAGATCTCCACTCCATTCAAGATTACATCATAGTACTGGGGCTTCTCAGTTGGATCCGGATGCAGCGCAAGCCACAGATCCTGCCGTGGTTCTCCGTTGGGAACAAATACAACAAAATCTTTATGCACTGGAACCCCATTTGAATGTGAAAGGTCAAACTCCATTGCCCATGCAATAACATCAGCCTGAGGCTGAGCAGTTTGATTATTGAGGTATATATCAAATACTCTTTGATTAATCTTGGTTATATTTGTTGAGCCTTCGCAGAAATGGAGTCTGACAAGATAGGAAAACCCGGTATCAATGGAGAAAACCCAAGTCAAGTTGTAATTCGTGTTGATCAAGGGGTTCGGGCCCATTGATCTGGCTGTAGTGTAGACATCAAGTGGAGCAATATAACTCGGTGTGCCTGGAGGATACTCAATCTTCACAGCTGGATCAGCAGGCTCGGTAACCCCAAATGCAGCCCCGAAGAGGAAGGGCACATCATCGGACCAGGACCTAAACATACCGGTATCGTGTGATGGTGAGATATCATTCCCACCAACATTTAACCTATAAACATTCTCAAGTGCGGTGCTGTTGTCAATGGTGAAAGCAGTAGTTGTACCCACAATCATTGTGGTTCCATCAGTGGAAGTATAAATATCAGGCATGGACACAACCTCAATCCCATTAACAAATGCATAGGCATTCGAGGCCTTGGTAGATGGAGTGAAAGTCACATTCAAGGTTTCCCCTTCAACATGGATGGCATATTCCTTCACAATGTAGGCATAATTCAAAGCTATGGTGTTCTGAGTAACACTGAAGTTCCTAAGCAGGGTATAGGATTGCGCTTTCACGCCAAACAGTGCATTGGACGCGTTGAGGCTGGAATAAGAGGCTGAATAAAAGTGCAGCCGGAGGAATTTCCACCCAGATGCCACCGGGAAAGTATAGGTATATGGCGCGTGGAACACACGCGACGTCATGTAAGGAACCTGAGGAACAGCAGGGTCTTGAGTTGCCGCCGGAGATGTGGTGGAGCTTCCAGATGAGGAACCAAACTTGGAACCAATATCAGTGGTCCATTGGCGGCCATCAGTATCAGAACTAACTGGAGGACCCCCGCAATTGAGCAGGATTTTATCTGTAGGCTTAAAATCCTGTGCTAACACGAGTTGAAAAGCCAAGACCAAGTACGCAAACAATGGAACACACACACGGCACCGATTCATGCTCCTCATCATGACACCAAAAAGTCCAAACCAAAACCAAAATCACCCAGCTTTGTTTTCTTTCCTGCCATTACAATTTACAAACGCCCTTTATTCATAATCACAAGTCAACACACCCAGATATGTAATCAAATAAAGACCTTAAATTTGATGGAAAGATCTGATTTTTTATAACACCCAGATCAGGCCAAAAAAAAAGGGGGGGTGGATGCGGGGTGGAGGGTGATAATCAGCTTGTACTTAAAGTTGCAAAAACCATAAAAAAAATCTAATAATTGAATATGATGGGGGAACTAGATTTAGAATAAAAACAAACTCAATAAATTAAAAGGGGTTTAAGATAATAAGGGCTAGGATGGTTTGAATGAAGGAAATTGAAGGTGTAGAAACAAGAGAGAAAGAGTGGGATTTTTACCTTATGCCATGGGAAGAGGAGCTGAAAGAGCAACTCGGTGAGTCAAAGCGTAAGGATCCCTGGATTTTAGGGTTGGACTGAGTTGCTATTAGCAGCTGGAAAGACCCGAGAGAGAGAGAGAAACGGAAGGAAAGAGAGGAAATGGAGTCAGAAAATGCAACAAAGAGAAAAACTACATATTCTCTATATTCGCAGCATCAGTTTAGCGAGGAACCAGATTGTAAGAAAGAAAGGGACGCGTTTTATTCATATTCTGTGTTCCCAATGATTGTGGTTACAGCTACTGCTTTCACCATTGACAACAGCACTGCACTTGAGGACGAGAGGAGAGGACGCGTTTTCTTAGTATTCATAATCTTTTCGTCACACAATAATTAAATTACATCAAATCAAATCATCTAATAATTATTTTGATTATGATTTATTCTTCCGTTGCTATATTCGCTCTTTCATTTTCATTAACTCGTTTTGTATGCATTCCTTTTTTTTTGTTTTATATAAGGGACCGAGTTATATACGTGCAACTTCAACAATTGTTATATTTTTAATAGATTATAAGTTAATGGTTACATTCACAATTTAACCGTTGAATAATGTATGTATATGATATAAAGGATGAGTGTCCAATTTTATTAAAATTAAACAATTATAGATATATAATTAAAAAGTTTTTATTTTTATAGATTTTTGAAAACATATATTACATTAATTTTATTACACATGAATAATGTATCAAATAATTTTAGATTGGTCTAACTTTTTATATATATGATTTATATGATATGAATTCTGAATCAAACGATTGATTTAGAAAAACAATAATGTAATAAAAGTTATTAAGTGATGTAACAATTAATTAAAGTTCCATCATCTTTTTTTAATTAGTTTTAATGTACATAAATTTCTAAGTTTTCAATATGTGTGTTCTAAAAAATTATATTCTCAATTTATATGTTTTAATTTTTTTTAGATTTAAGTAAAATTAACATCGTTTGTCTAATATGATAAATGCAATGTTATTGAAAACATTTAAAAGAGACTAAAATGAAACTTGCTATCAAAGTTGTTCCTACCCTTTTTAAGGTCTGCAAAATAGTGAATATAAGGGAACTTCCAAAATAAATAAGTATTTTCTCATTACCAAATAAAAGAATTTCACGTCAAACAAAAAGTAAGATAATTTTACGTGAAGTCAATAGTTTGGTTGGTGAACTTGCCAAATGAGGTATGTCGTTAGGATCGTCTTGTTGACTATGGGAGACCTCTTCTCTTTATATTCAATATTGGGTAATTTAGTCTCTATTTAGTTTTTGTTACTTCCCATTTGCCAAAGGAAAAAAAATATAAGAGTTCCATTAAATAGTGATTTTCATATTACTTTAAATTCAAAACTTTAAAAATCATGCATGACTACAAACTTCAAACTTTAATAATGACAATGATACCATTATGAAATCACTCCAAATACATCGGCTTTGGACTTTGACACTTGTTCCCCTTGCCAGGCTACACGTAGCTTTGAAGTAAATAAAGAGAACAATGACTAAGCAATGAAACTATGTCTTGGGGAAACAACTAAATGTCATGCCTCTTAGTTATTAATAATAAGATGAAATTTCTAAAGTCATTTTTTTGATATAATAGGAAACAAGGAATGAAGCTCTTTTAATTATGGATCCTGAATAAGAGCCAACTCATCTTTGTCCTAGGACAGGGTTGGGCCTGCTTGTCACATTGGATAACAACATGAATTTTACTAACAAAATTCTTGGAGAACAAACTTGTTGAAATCAAGTCTAGTTTGAAAAAGAAATTTGGTAATAACTATTAACCAGACCCCAAGTTGCATTAATATAATCAGATCCCAAGATTTGTTAATAACACACATCAAGACATTTAAATTAAATGAAGTCTGCTCTCGTGTGTTCTGATATGTTTAAACTAAGTGTTTTAGGAAACAAATTCCAAGTACACATGTTATAAAAGAAAAGGGGAATCCATAAGGACAAAAGTCTAGTTCAACAAAAGTCCGATTCTAGACTTTGCCCAAAAAGAGTCTAATTCAAGGACTTTCAGATTTTTAGACCACTAATCACATTTCAGACTTTTGAAGCAATAAGATCATACTACAAAAATAATACTTCAAGCACTCTTCATGGAACGTTCTAAAGCCCTATTTGATGATGCTTCGAGTTAAGCTATTATCAAGGATAACTGTTCTTATCATCAAAGAAGATAAGAGACAAACAATGGAGCAACCAAAGCTCACTTGCAAAGAAACCAATATAACTGCCTTGCGCATTTCAGAAAAGTTAATTATAGTCAGCTCGTGTCAGGAAGTTTTAGAAGGTCAATAGCAATATGCTCTACGTGTTTATTAGAAGAAGAAAAGCCAACAAATGATCTTTATGTTCTAAAGATCTCAAGGAACTCCCTTTCCATGCAAGCTTCAAAGTTCCTTGGTACTAGACCTATTGGCATCTCACCATCTTCTCAAGGTCTGGTGCTTTATAATAAAGCAAAACCCCTTCAAAGGATTTCCAACGACTATATCTCATCACCAGCTTATCAAACAGTTATCTTGAGTGGACTATATATATGAAGAGATTCAAATTCGAAGATATGCATAAGAGAGAACCTTTGTGATCTTTAAGCAAAGCTCTTACAATCTCTTAGTTTTCTTAGACAAAGGCCTTCTTTGTTGATCTGCTTCTAGTAGACCTTGGTCTTCTTTGTCTATCTTTCTTAGTGTATCGGTTCACTCTTTGTATCTTTTTATACACTAAGTTCTCAAAAACACCTCACACAATCTATCTTTACAAACCTATTGTTGTGTAAAAGTCTAGTGTGTTGTCAGCCTTTAGTTTTTATAGGAAATAGTTTGTGCCCTGAAGAGGCTTTTGAAAGAATACTTGGGTTTGAGCTAGGAGTGGCTTGTTGAAAGAATACTTGAGTTTAAGTCAGGAGTGGTTGAAGTCAAGAATACTTGTGACACAAGTCTGGTGTTGTTATTGTAAAAGAGATTTTACAATAGTGAAAATCCTTTAAGTTGGAAGAAACTGGATGTAGCTTCTGTATTGGAAGTGAACTAGTATAAATTCCTTGTGTTTATTCTTCTATTTCCCGCTCTTTAAAAGTCTATTTTACGAGTTTGATTACTTACGCTCTAAAAGTTCAAATTCCATAAAAATAGTCTAAGACTTATTCAACCCCCCTTCTAAATCTGACTCCAAACCATCAAAACTAAAATGAAACATTTTTGAAACATATATGACAAAAATAAAATGTTTAAAACATACATGACCAAAACAAAATTTCACTCAAACATAAACATAAAGAACTAAAATAGTATTTGTAACATCCTGGGTATTAAAATTTAATTAATTGTAGCACATTAAATTAATTAATGATTATTGAGTATTAAATTTAATTATTGGAGATTTTAAATAAAGCGGTAAAATTAGAATAATTAATTTTGGGTGATTAAAATGGTAGAATTAAAGTTTAATTAAATAGTGATGGTAAAATATAACTTTCTATAAGGTAAGAGTAAGTTTTTATGAAAGGAAATAAAAAAATAGAAAAGAAATAATAAAATGACCAAAATACCCTTATGGCTGAAATAAAAAGTTTTCTTCCTTTCTTCTTCTTCTCACGTGAGAAAGGAAAGAAAACAAAAGCCATTTTGTGCTCCTCCATGGCCGTAGGTTTCAAGGGTTGATTGAGACTTAATTTCTCAGTGGAACATAAAATTAATCACATATTTAGGGTTGTGGAAGAGAGGTAAGCACATCAGTAATTTCAATTTCTAGTTTCAGTCGTCTTCTCTCAAAACTGCAATTTGCTTAGTGTGGAGGTTTGTTGGTTTCTTTTGATTTGATGTTTTTGAGCAAGAATTGAATGGAACCAAGCTTCTAAGGTTCGAGAAAGGTGATGAGTGTTAATAGTTTTCATTTCGGTACCCTAGGTTACGAACCAAGTATCAATGAAATGTTAGCCAAAGAGAGAAGCGAAACCAAGAGTGAAACTAATAGAGGTAAACTTCAGAAGCCTTAAAAATATATTTGGAGTTGTTTCATTAAAGTGAGTTTCAGTTTCGGAAGTTGGAATGCCCCCTTTTGTGAATTTGTTAAATTCTAGGTATTAAGCGCACTCGGCTTCAAGAATAAGTAGCGTAAGCATAGGATCGAGGTAAACAGGTGTACTTAGGTTATAAATTAATGAAAATAAGATTGAGCCCCTGGTTTGATGTATATGAAAAAGGTAGAATAGTCTAAGAGCATTAAAATCTTTATATATAATGTTAGAAATGTTTAATTATGTGATGAGAATATATGACGAAGTAGTGTATGATATATATGTGTTATAAATATATGAGATTGTATTATAAAAATATGAAGTGGATTAATAATAATGGAGAGTATGTGATGTGATGTGAAAGTATAAGTTGATATGTGAAATGAGGAATTTATATATATATATATATATATATATATATATATATATACACCTACCTGAGGGAAAATATGATACAAACTGTGAGATTAATCATTGGATTATGAAAATGATGAATTATGAATTTATATGGAATTAATGACGTATGGATGCGGAATGATGTGATGAAATGATTTATTGATAATTTAAGAAGTTATAATGTGATTTATGTTGGGTAACTTGAATTGGAAAGGTGAGATGATGTATTAAAATTTTTATAAGTATGTTGATGGTGGATTATAATATAAATTGTGAAAATATATGCTTGACGTGAAGGGAATTGCGAATTATAATTTTATATGTATATGTATGTTTGGTGGAATTATCAGGTGAAGTATGATATTATATGATTGGAGTGTGAAAATAAATTTATATGAATATTTGATGACACTTTGATATGCATTAATGAGATGAAATAGTGAATTGTTATGAACTGAGCCTTGAGAATATGATATGAACTTAGATAAATGATAAGAGTATGCATGAATGGCTTTATTTAGGTCCCAGGATGATGATGGTGATGCCGGGATGGAAAATTAAGTTGATGTTGAGATATAATTGCTATATATGTATATTGTATGGCGTGAATGATCGATCGATATATTTTACCCATTGTTTTGGCTCTAGTGGTCGAGTGTGGCCTCCTTGAGCTAGAGGTCAAGTAGGACCCATTGGTGAGGTAAGGAGTCGAGTAGAGCTAGGTGAACCAGGTAGGTTTAAAATAGTTATGTTATTTTTTTATTTTTGTGAATAAAGTTAATGTCATTTATCCAATGTGGCAAGTGTAATGTTATTAAAAGCATTTAAAGAAATACTAAAATGAATCTTGACACATTGGGTAAAGATATTTATCGACCTTCTGCTCGTGCGTCGAGGTTGACGGTATTTTCTTATCTTACATGTGATGAACCTTCCCTTAATCTAAGTTTTTGATAATAATAATAAAAAAAGACATTAACTTTATTAACGGAGGTCCAAAATGACACACAAAACTTTTTTTTTGGAACATATAGAGTGAAAATGAAAATTTTTATACATACAGGATCAAAACAAATCTTTACTCAAACATAAATAAATAAAATAATATTTTAACCTATATTTAGATACATGTCATGTTAATAGGTTAATGATAATAATGGTGTAAGATATTTTTCTAGTTTAACATGAGAATTCGAGTTTTTGGAAAATGAAGCTACGTTGAATTCAGTTGGGAAAACTTCGTTACATATAGCAATCATACGTTACTTCATCATGAATAATAAGTGTGTTTGAAAACAAACATATTTTTCAATTGTTAAATGATAAATTGAATGGAATAAATCAATGACCCGTCAAATCAAAAACCACAAAAAACTGTATATTATTATAAATAATATAATATAGAGTGTGGATGTCCCCCAAGTTCTATAAATAGAACATGGCAATTCATCAGTTGGGACAATTTCCATACTTCAACTCTCATTTATGCTTTCTTCCATTCTTCTTTCCATTCATAATTTAGTTTATTTTATAACACGTTATCAGCACCAGATTCTGACCAACTGAAATATAGTCAAGACTACGAGAGGTAATACATGATTATTATTGTTATAGTTATTCTTGATAATTTCAATTTATATATCTTATATTATATAATATATATATATATATATTATAAAAGTTCCCGAAGAACTTATATTTTAAACATCTCAAAAGGATGTATGAGATTATATCTATATCATAAAAAAATATAGATTCCTGAAGAACTTATTCATAAACATTCTTACAGGATGTATAAAATTAATAATCAAATAATTCAGAATTCTTGACGAATTCTTGAAAATATTTATTGATAGTTTCTGAAGAACTATAACAATATATAAAATATATATATATATATATATATATATTTAAATGATATATAATCTTACAAGCTATTGCTAATTTTATTGTTCATTATATGTTTTATATTTTAAATTTATGTCGCCTTTTTGCTAATAATAATAATTAATGACTTTAACCAATTATGATGATAGTAATAAGATATATATGTACAAGCATAAATTTTTATTCACCACTTTCACTAAATAATGTGCACTTGCTGCCTTATGTAATTGCTTTGCATGATATAATTTACAAATAGCACTGCAGCTTCACGTGTATATATGCTTTTCCTCTTGTAATTGAATAATTGTAGGTGCTTTACTTTTTGTAATTCACGGTCATGCACTATTGTTATATATATATTTTTTACGTTAAAGGTGGATTGGAAATTATTAATTTATATTGAAAACTGATTGCATTATTTAGCTACTACACTACACTTTTGCACTAATTAGTTTGATTATATATATAATATTTGCTTCCATTGCTAAGTGCGCTGATTTGCTTTCAATTATTGCTAAATACTACCTACTGTGATCTTATATTATTGCTAAAACCATTGCTAGCTAAATATTATATTATTGCTACTTTACACTACTAAATCAGTGTCTGTGCTTACTAATTGATTTCACATTAAGCATTATTATACTTTGCTCCATGTACTGTAACTTGTGTTAAATTAGTACTTTGTTCATGGGACATTGAGTGTTCATTTTATATTATTAAATAATCAATTTTTAGACTGAGAATTGATATTACATATAAAAGTGTTCATAAATAATATACACATTAGTAAAGAATCAAACTCAGGTTTATTCAATGATAAGTTATCACTCTACCACTTGACCACTAGTATTTGAATAATATTTTATGAAAATTTTTAAATTTTCATTACCAGATTATTTATGTGAAATTTTATTTATATTTGTCTCCTTGTGGCTAAAAAAATGAATTACTTATGTAAAATCATGAGTCTCGTCCAACTGTTATTGTTTCATTCCCAGAAGTCTGGATACCGGCCCCGATCTTGTGACGTCAGAGTGACCTCATATAAGGAAAACCGGTGTCCTGGTTCAACATTACCACACCGGATATCCGATGTCTGGCCTTCCGTTCTCATCTCACAACCGCCCCACTTATTTTCTCTATAACGGATCATTGTTCATTTTCACAGAACATTTATATAACTGTTAGTTTCTCAGTCACAGCGAGATAAGAGCCCCTAATAACTTATCAGCAAAGATACTGTATGTAGCAAAATATGTCACGTCAATGGCCTCAGAAAGCAAGTACATGTGTCAGCAGATTATGCGGAAAGGTGATTATCCTCTCTTCTTCCTATAGGATCGTACTCTGATAATTGACCTACCCCCCTGACACACTCTGAGTATTGAGCCACTTTGATTGACACACTTCACACGCTATCAGAACCAAGGGGCCCACTTGCACCCAACGATTCATTTCCTACGTTCAACTATAAATAGCTCATTTCAATACACATGCAAGGTGATGTTGTTCTAACTTACACTTTACTATTACATCGCTTGAGCATTCACTGAGTTCTTACACTCTTCTAACTTGAGCGTCGGAGAATCTTCGCAGGTGGCACCACCTTTCGCCCCCCTTGCAACGCGAAACGCTGGTGTGAAGGATCTCCAGGACAACAAGACCGGCTTCTCCCATTTAGAGACCGGATTAATACACCGGATACTCACTGTTCCGGTGTGCAAACCCTAAAAACACCTATATTCTTGTGGCTGGTCCCACACCGGATCCTAGACCCCGGTTCAGACCAGTTCATTGGCACGCCCAGTGGGACTCGTTAGAGTTATTCCCATTTTCGCAGAAGTTTGGTTGTCACGATGGAAGGTGATGGGAGAGATTTCGTTGATGGTCACGTGGAGGATGTGACCCATCAATAGACTGGAAGGAGACTTGTCTTCGAGTCCCTTGTAACTCAAACCCGGAGGATGGTGCAAGTGCAAACGCCTGACCCTCGCGATGAGGTTATCAGGCAACTCAGGGAGGAGCTGATGGAGTTGAAGCGGGAGAGAGGAGAAGCTGGGGACAGGGTAACGTCCCATGCAGAAGAGACTCACCACGCATCAGCGAGGGGCAGGTCTACAGCCCTCCAGTATTCGAAGATGACGTATGAAGAGAGAGAGCAGACTCAAGACTCTGGTGATAGAGTCAGTACCAGGAGAAGGGAGCAAGCGGTGGTGACTTCAGGGACGTACAAGCTCAGTGTCCCTTTCTCAAGAAGGCTGATGAGCATTGCCATCCCGAAACATCTGCAAACAACTCAGCCACTGTCGATAGGGAAGTATAATGGAGAAACCGATCCCACTAAGCATTTGGATGCTTATGTGTATGAAGCTATGTATTTGGGAGCAGATGAAGATGTTATGTGTAGGATGTTCCCAAGAACACTAACGGAGGAGGCTCTCAGCTGGTTTAAAAGCTTACCCTCAGGATCTATAGACTCTTGGGAGGAAATAGCCGCTGCATTTGAAAGCCATTTTGTCATCTCTAGGGATATCCCAAGAACTTCTCACACCCTGGCCCAGATAAGGCAGGGAGAAACTGAAACTCTTAAGGAGTTCTTGAAAAGGTTTTACAAGGAGGCAGCTTTGGTCCCCAACCTCACGGAGGCCATACAACTTCATATTGTAGTGGAAGCTCTTCAGCCTGGTTCAGCCTTTGCCCTATCTTTGGCAAAGAGCCCCCCAACAACCTTCGAGGAGTTTCGAAGGAAAGCTTCCAAATACGTGGGCATAGAGATTCATCTGGAGGCAACCGCAACAAGAATGAAGCCTTCAGCACCTACTCAGCAGCCACGGAGAGAAAAGGAGAGAGTGAGACCTGAGAAGCATGCCTTTAGAGAAGACTTTGTAAACGCTCGCCCGCATCCACGAGATAGGCGTGTATCATCGTTCAACAACTATGCTCCGTTGAACACCAGGCACTCCCAAATCATGAGGGAGGTTGGTTGGCCAATGTTGAACGTCTTTGGTATAAGGAAACCATCCCCAGTCAAGAGGGGTGGTAACCCACGCAAGTATTGCACTTTTCATGAACAGACAGGACACAATACTGATGAGTGTAAGGCATTAAAGAATACGGTGGAAACTCTCATTCGAGAAGGAAAGCTGAAGCAGTATTTGTTCAAGGAGAAATCTGTAGACGAGCCTCAGAGGATGGAAAAAAGGAGTAGAGATCCTGATGACGAAGATGATAATACACGTAATCCAGCAAGGAAGTTCACTGCAGCTGAAAAGCAGAAGGGAGTAGTGATTGCTGGAGGTGCCCAACAAAATAACATGCCCCAGCAGCAGAGGCAGGGTAGACGGGAAGTGATTGAGATGATAGCTGGAGGATTTACGGGAGGAGGAGTGTCAATCACAGCACGAAACAATCACCACAGGATGATTCTGTCTGTCCAGGGCAAACCAAGGGATAACCGCCCTTTCAGGGACGGTATGGCAGCTCCGACGGTGTCATTTACTGATGATGACTTTGGCCCAACAATTCCAGGAGGTGATGATGCAGTAGTTATCGTGGCAGTCATAGCCAACAAGGATGTCAAGAGGATCCTCGTCGATCAGGGAAGTTCTTGTGATGTTATCTTTTATAATTGTTTCAAACGAATGGGTTTCAATGATGCAGATTTACAACCTTACACGCAAGAACTCACAGCGTTTAATGGAGCCAAGCAACCCACCAAGGGGTATCTTGACACTCTGATTTCTTTTGAAGGAGAGCCTGGAGCGAGAACAGTCAAGTCAAGAATTCTGGTGATTGATGTGGAATCCTCATACAACGGTATCATAGGCCGTCCTACACTGAATGCGATGGAAGCAATTGTATCCACTCCTCACCTCTTGATCAAATTCATTGACAAGGACAACGGTGTGTCCTCTCTCCGTGGTGATCAGGAGATGGCTCGATATTGTTATAACCTGAGCCTCAACATGGTCAAGTTGGAAGCATTCAACAAGAAGAGGAAGCTGAACGACGGAGGAATAGTGGCAGGGTCTGTCAGTCTAATTGATCTGGACCCCAGAGCGGAATTGAAGATAGATCCACTCAATCCCTCTAAGCCCACACCGGATGGTGGTTCCAGGGATGTTGTCTTAGGGGATTCCCCAGAGAAGGTCACGCACATCAATGATAAGCTGGAGTTTGCTATGGAACAACGCTTATTAGCCCTTTTGTAGGAGTTCAAGGATCTTTTCGCATGGACAGCAGCAGACATACCTGGGATGGACCCTGATTTCTGTTGCCACAAGCTTGCTGTGTACCCTGAAACAAGACCGGTGGCCCAGAAGAAGAGGAGGTTGGGACCGGAGAAGCAGAGGGTAGCTTGTGAGCAGACGGAGGAGTTGTTAAAAGCGGGCTTTATAAGGGAGATACGCTACTCTTCTTGGCTTTCTAATGTAGTTATGGTGCAGAAAGCTAATGGCAAATGGAGAATGTGCACAGATTATGTGGATCTTAACCGTTGCTGCCCCAAGGATCCATATCCCCTGCCCAACATTGATCGCATGGTGGATGATTCATCTGGTTACCAGTACCTCAGTTTCATGGATGCTTATTCGGGGTATAACCAGATTCCGATGTGGGAGGGAGACCAAGAGAAAACTGCCTTTATCAATGACCGCGGTGTTTTCTGCTACACCGTCATGCCTTTTGGATTGAAGAACGCCGGCGCTACCTATCAGTGTATGATTAACAAAGTCTTTGAAAGGATGCACACCAGGCTGGTCGAAGTTTATATCGATGATATTATAGCCAAAACGCCCGCTGGAGGAGACCACATTGAAGATCTGCGCCAAGTTTTCACTAGGCTTCGACAGTACAACATGAGGTTAAACCCCTTAAAATGCACCTTTGCCGTTCCAGCTGGGAAATTCTTGGGATTCATGTTGACCCAGCGAGGCATTGAGGCTAACCCTGGGAAGTGTCAAGCAATCTTGGATATGCAGAGCCCCAGGAGCCTGAGGGAAGTCCAATCATTGAATGGGAAGGTAGCCGCTCTGGCTCGTTTCATGCCCAAAATGGCACACAGATCCCTTCCCCTGTATAAGGCATTGAAGAAACACAAGAATTTTGAATGGGGAGAGGAGCAAGAACAAGCCTTCCAGCAACTCAAGACCGTTCTCTCGAGTCCACCAATTTTGGTTAAGCCTGACCCTGGTGAGACTTTGATCTTGTATTTAGCAATCTCTGATGAAGCCCTAGGTGTGGCGTTGGTTAAAGAAACCCCTGAAGGGCAGAGGCCGGTGTACTTTACTAGTAAGACGTTTCAGGGGGCGGAAGGAAGGTATCAGAAGATTGAGAAAGCTGCTCTAGCAGTCATGTGGGCATCACGACGGTTGAGGCCCTATTTCCACGCGCACCCAGTACTGGTGAGAACGGATTTGCCTCTCCGTTTAGTGCTTAGCAAGCTAGACCTCGCCGGAAGGATGATAAAATGGTCTATCGAGTTGTCTGAATTTGAAATTTCGTATGAACCTCGAGGAGCCATCAAGGCGCAAGTGTTGGCTGATTTTATTGTGGAGATGACTGGGGCGGACCCTGCCACCCCTCGAGCGCATTAGACCATTTATGTTGATGGATCGTCGAATGGCAAAGGTTGTGGAGCAGGTGTTGTGGTAGAAAGTGATGATGGTGTGCACCTTGAAATTTCCCTCTGATTCAATTTCAAGACCTCCAACAACCAGGCTGAATACGAAGCATGCTTGGTCGGTCTCCGTGCGGCGATTGACATCGGAGCATCAGCAGTCACACTGTGTAGTGATTCTCAATTAGTGATTTCGCAGATCCAGGGGAGTACCAAGCGAAGGAGCCGCAACTTCAATTGTACTTGAATTGTGTTAATGAGTTGAAGGGAAGATTTGAAGTTTTAGAGTTCAAGCATGTGCCCAGAGAGGAAAACACCAGAGCGGACATCTTGTCAAGACTTGCAAGTACAAAGCAGCCCGGCAGCACAACAACGGTGGTTCAAAGCACTTTGGCATCACCTAGCATACCTCTGTACCCTTCTCTGAATGATGTCATGGTGAGCTATCCATATGAGGATTCTTGGGTCATTCCCTATATTCGCTATCTGGCTGATGGTCAACTTCCCACTGATGAGAAGGAGAGGAGACGAGTGAAGAGGGAGCTACCATATTTTACTATGGTTGATGGTGTTCTCTACAAAAGGGGATTCTCTGTCCCATATCTTTTGTGTTTGAGAGAGGTTGAGGTTCAAGCGGTTTTGGAGGAAGTGCACGAGGGGCAGTGCGGGCACCATGCTGGGGGTCGAAGCCTAATGAGAAAGGTCCTCAGGGCTGGATATTGGTGGCCCACCGTAAAGCAAGACTCTGCAGATTTTGTAAAGAAATGCGACGCTTGTCAAAGATTTTCCAACCTCCACCATACACCGGCACAAGAGCTTTCCTCGTCTGTTGTGCCTTGGCCGTTTTACCAGTGGGGCCTTGACATTTTGGGCCCGTTCCCCACTGCGCCAGGAGGTATCAAATATTTGATCGTGGGAGTGGATTACTTCACCAAATGGATTGAAGCTGAGCCCGTAGTGCACATTACTTCTGCGCGAACAAGGCATTTTGTGTATGAAAACATCATAGCTCGATTCGGGGTGCCAGGGCGGATTGTGACTGACAACGGCACCCAGTTCACAGACAAGAAGTTCACAGATTTGCTTGAAGGACTGGGGACAATCCAGATATTTTCGTCTGTCGAACACCCTCAGACCAATGGCCAAGCGGAGGTAGCCAATCGAGAAGTGTTAAAGGGGTTGAAGAAACGTCTGGGAGAAGCGAAGGGAGGATGGACTGACCAGTTATGTCATGTTTTATGGGCATACCGCACCACGCCTCATTCTTCAACTAACGAATCCCCATACCGGTTGACGTACGGGGTTGAGGCGATGATTCCAGTGGAGCTACAAACAAGATCGGCTCGTGTGGAGTATTTTTCAGCTGAAGATAACAACGCCAATTTGGCATCAGAACTGGACGTCCTCCAGGAGTTAAGGGAAAAGGCTTTTGTCAGAGATCAGGCAGTAAAAGCAAAGGCAACACTCCGGTATAATAAACGTGTCCAGTACAGAGCTTTCAACACCGGAGATCTTGTTTTGAGAAAGGCAAGTGTGGGGAATAAATTCGCTCACCAAGGAAAGCTAGCACCGACGTGGGAAGGTCCTTATAGAGTTTCTAAAGTGACTGGAAAAGGGTCATACCGGTTGGAAGAACTTGATGGAACTCCAATCCGCAACAAATGGAACACTCAGAACTTACATGTTTATTACAGCTAGTTGGTAAGATGGCGTGTACTCTTTTTCCTTACTTGAGTTTTTTCCCATTGGGTTTTCTCAAGAAGGTTTTAACGAGGCATGACCCCAACTACGCTCTCCATGTAATGTACTTTCAATCTTAATGAGAATACATTTTAACCGCCCTATCATTCTCACTTTTCTTATGTGTTGTAATTTATAGCCGTAGCTTAACACGCATACACCTCAGGACGGAGGAATCTAACTACCAATTCTGTAGTTGATGATGTAACTCCTCGAGGGACTGATGAAGACCCCTTAGGACGGATGATCTCAATCACACATCGTGTGTTTTGACGATGTAACTCCTTGAGGTGGAATGGGTTGTAGGGTTGGCCCTTTTTCAAGGCCACAAACCGAACCCCATTCGAAGACCAAATGGGTTGTAGGGCTGGTCCTTTTTCAAGGCCACAAACCGAACCCCATTCGAAGACAACATGGGTTGTAGGGCTGGTCCTTCCTCAAGGCCACAAACTGAACCCCATTCGAAGACAACATGGGTTGTAGGGCTGGTCCTTTTTGAAGGCCACAAACCGAACCCCATTCAAAGACAACATGGGTTATAGGGCTGGTCCTTTCTCAAGGCCACAAACCGAACCCCATTCGAAGACCAAATGGGTTGTAGGGCTGGTCCTTTCTCAAGGCCACAAACCGAACCCCATTCGAAGACCAAATGGGTTGTAGGGCTGGTCCTTTCTCAAGGCCACAAACCGAACCCCATTCGAAGACCAAATGGGTTGTAGGGCTGGTCCTTTTTCAAGGCCACAAACCGAACCCCATTCGAAGACCAAATGGGTTGTAGGGCTGGTCCTTTTTCAAGGCCACAAACCGAACCCCATTCGAAGACAACATGGGTTGTAGGGCTGGTCCTTCCTCAAGGCCACAAACCGAACCCCATGCGAAGGCTTGGGCGCAGTAGGCTGGTTCATACAGAAAACCACGCTGAACCCCGAGTAACGGGCGCAGTAGGTTCAGGATTAGCCCTGATCCGAACCCCGTGTTGAAGGCTTGGATTGTAGGATTGCACCGAACTCCAAGTACGGTTAGTAGGATCGAACCGAACACCGTGTGAAGACTTGAGATGTAGGACCAAACCGAACCTCAAGAGAAAGGCGTAAAGCTTACCCTTGTCAAAGCTGTACCAAAATTCAAAGGCAATGTCTGTCCTCAATTATGGAATATCCACCACAGAGCGGTTGAACGCTAATGTACCTGCTCTACATCTTTGAGGACAGATGAGCATTTCTATCTTTTTAAGAAGTTAAAAGGTAATTCTTGAGATAAAATTTCCCTTCCCAATGTACTTATACTTGGGGACAGGGCATGCTTTAACTTAATTGTCACTTCTTTGTTACAATTTGTTATCTTAATCCGGTGTGATAAGTACGCTTTAAGCAGCTAGGTAACCACACAGAACGGATTCACAAAGCATTAAAAACAATAAAGTGTTTTGTATAGCACTAAGTTATCCAGCAATCATACATTCGACGCAAGCAGTTGAAGAGAAGCAACAGTAAATTTTATTTCCAAAAATAAGAAATTATGCAAGTCACAAAGTAGTTAAAGAATGGAGCTGATCCCAGTACACAGCTATGAATAAAGCATAAATTAAGAGGCCGGTGCCTGATCCTCCGCAGTGGGCACTCCTGTCCTCTCCTTTTTGTCCTCTGCTCCAGCTTGGGCACCTTCTTGCGTTTCAGCTCCAGAGGCAGCGGTGGACGTTGTTGGCTCCATACTTTGACCTTCTGGAAGGGGAGGCAGTTCATACAGAGATGCACGGGGTTCATGGTGCGAGTCGTCCTTATGTACTTCGACAAGTTTTCCCCCATGGAATTCGAAGAACGGATCCAATCCGTACAGATTCAGCTTCACTCCAGGGTTACGATAATAAACTTGACGGAGGGCCAGGCCGAAGGATTCATATGCCACATTTTTGCATATCTCCAAGGCTTTGGCAGCCTTGGCCTTCGCAGCAGTTAATCTTCTTTGAACCTTGGCAAAATCCTCTTCTGAAGGCCCAGCACTCGCACCACCCTTCTTGAGTTCCTCAATTTGGGCTTGCATCTCCTTCCGAAGGCTTTCCCACTCCCCAAGGTCTTTGTTGCGACCGTCCTCCATAATTTTGAGATCGTCAGCAAGCTTAGTTGATCTCTTCTTCTCCAGTTGTAATTCTTCTTCGAGGAGGGGTATGGATTTGTTCTATTTCTGAAGGTCGGCAACTTCCCGCTCTAGAGCCTTGTTGGCAAAATGAACTTGGCTTGCCTCCTCAGTTTTCCTCTGGAGCGTCTCCTTGGTTTTCTTCAATTTCGACTCCACGCCTCTTTGAACTTCAGCTTGTTTGGCCGCCCATGTCTCCTTCACCACGAGTTTGGTTTCAAGTTTTTCAACCTGCTCCATATAATCTGCCTTCTCGCTCAGGGAATCAAGGAGGCCGGACAGTTCATCCAGCTGTCAACGCCCGACCTTACAAGCACCTCGAACCCCAGCAGCGTCGAGGGAGGGGCGGAGGCAATACCTTGCTTTTGGAAGAGTGGGGGGCATGGACCCTTGAAACCATAAGTATGGGGAGAGGAAGGAATCGCGTGGAGGGTCAAACGCTGGAGGAGGACCATTCCCAGAGTCCGACTCTGAAGCATTCTGTGAAGAAGGGGTAGAGGATTCAGGAACGGGCTTCTTTCCCTTATCCTTCTTCAATCCAGTTTCTTCGAGCGTTTTCTGACGCTTCTTCACAGGGTCATCAGGGGAGGGCTTTTCTTGATCTGCCTTTTAACAAGGTGCCTCTTTTTCTTCTTCTTCTCTGGGACAACCTCCTCGTTGCCCGCTTCAGTGGCCTCAGCTTGTTTTTCTGTTTCCTCCTCATCAAAGAGAGGAACCTCTTCACCTACTGCAGAGGTCAGGGGAATGAGGGGAGTTTTGGTGGCGTTCCTCTTCGCCTGGATCTCATTCTCCTCAGAGGAGGAATCACCGTCAGCCATCATGGTCTTTAGCGACAACATCTCTGGGCAGGCTCTTTCGATTTGTTCTGCAAAACAAGAAAGGTTGAGTTAGCACATAAGAAGAAAAAATAATCAGAACGGAATAACTATACAACACAAATAGAGTAAGAGCGGATATTACGGAGGTAGGTGTTTCGGATGTCATCCTCTGCCAAGAGGAGCCTGCTGGAAAATCCTTTGAGGGTCTTCGAGGCCGTCTGCATGGCGCTCAAGACCTCAACAGAATGAGAGGAGAGTTCACTCTCATCTGTGTAATAAACACGGCTCATGAGGAGAAAATGCTCATGCGTCCAGCTAAGAGGAAACTTGGTAAATCCCTCCTTGTTTCGCCAGAAGACTGGCTTATTTGGTTGAATACGGACCCGCGTGTAGTAATGCTTGAAGGAGCGTCTATCCACCTTCGCGGATTCCGTATAAGATTTGAAATTTATCACCCTTGAGTCACTACGGAGGGTAATGAACCCAAGGCCGCCCTTCTTATTAGCACGGCGGACCACTTGGCAATAGTAGAACAGTTTGGCCACAGTGGCGGAGAAGTTGAAATGCTCCCCCAGAATCTCTAGAGCCCGGACCAGACCCCAACCGTTGGGATGCAGTTGTGTAGGGGCGCAGTCTAAGAAGCGTAGAACGGCCATCTGGAATTCCGTCATGGGGAAGCGTACCCCCAATTTCAAGAAGACGAAGTCGTACATGTAGACCGACCTCTCATCAGGGACTCTGTGGCATACTCTCTCAGAGGGACGTGGTGCCAGCACAGCGTATCGCACTTTGTATTTCTTGTCTGAGTATATTTTGCAGCGGAAAGAGACCGTGCATTCTTCCTCACTCGCATGGTGCGAAGGGATCTCTAGGAATTCCTCTTCTACCCAGCAGTAGGGTTTCTCCCTGTTGAGCTTTTCCCAGTCAAGCCGGTGTGCCACAACGTTGACACATCCTTCAGCAGAGCGGAGAACTGGTGTTTTTCCACGTCCCTGAAGATCCATAGTTGTGCAGGCACGGTGGAACGCGTACGTGCTGTGGTAAAAAGCAACATCGTCAGAGAGATAACCTTCAGCACTTGACCCTTCATCAGAGCGGCTGGTAGCCCTCGAGTCAAGGGGAACCTCAGAGCGGCGTTGGGAAGAGGACGCTCGTGAGGAAGAGGCTTCAGCTCTCTCTGAGCGACGAGGCCCAGCCACAGGAAGATTCACTGGAATCCTCCCACCACGATGGCTAAGGGGGACACGAGAGCCAAAACTCCCCCTGTTTGAAGGACCAGCGTTGCCTGCTCCAGGGCGCATGGTGGAAACATAATGAACAAAAATTGCAAGGAGTTGAAGGAAAGGGAGGTTACCTAAAGGAAGAAGATCTTTGAGAAGTTTGAAGACGGTAGAGAAATTTCCAAGAAATTTGAGCAGAGGTTCACTAAGCTTGAAAACAAGAGTGGATTCCAAAATCTGCTAAGAGCCCCTTTTATAGGTAACGAGGAGGCATAGTGTTCCGTCGAAGGTCACAATGCTTGCCTCAAAACGCAACCTTTGAAATTGAAACGACTCCGTCGTTTCGTCACATACGAGCGCGAAAATGGTAACGTTTCAGTAAGCGTTTTGGCAAAATGGGCCCCCCTTTCAGTTTGAATCAAGGCCCAATAAGCCCAATCGACGGTTACACTCTTGGATAATGATGGCCCGTGCGTAAAAAATGCATTTAATGTCCAATCATGCCATGCGCATTTAATGCCTTTCAACCACTTTTCAAATACCAAGGGTTTTGATTCTCAAAGACTCTTGGGATTTCCATCATTTATTTTACGCTGTCTGAATCCGTTGTACGCAGCGCGAGAAGAGCGGTCACTCGTTTGTTAGAGCGGATGCCACAGAGCTTCCAGAGACCTTCTAGAATGTACCACCGGCATCCAGACTTCTCCAGAGTTGTGTAGCTCATATGAGCAACTTAACAGTCCCTCATACAAGCTAGGGGACAGATGATCCGGTCTGGATACCGGCCCCGATCTTGTGACGTCAGAGTGACCTCATATAAGGAAAACCGGTGTCCTGGTTCAACATTACCACACCAGATATCCGATGTCTGGCCTTCCGTTCTCATCTCACAACCGCCCCACTTATTTTCTCTATAACGGATCATTGTTCATTTTCACAGAACATTTATATAACTGTTAGTTTCTCAGTCACAGCGAGATAAGAGCCCCTAATAACTTATCAGCGAAGATACTGTATGTAGCAAAATATGTCACGTCAATGGCCTCAGAAAGCAAGTACATGTGTCAGCAGATTATGCGGAAAGGTGATTATCCTCTCTTCTTCCTATAGGATCGTACTCTGATAATTGACCTACCCCCCTGACACACTCTGAGTACTGAGCCACTTTGATTGACACACTTCACACGCTATCAGAACCAAGGGGCCCACTTGCACCCAACGATTCATTTCCTACGTTCAACTATAAATAGCTCATTTCAATACACATGCAAGGTGATGTTGTTCTAACTCACACTTTACTATTACATCGCTTGAGCATTCACTGAGTTCTTACACTCTTCTAACTTGAGCGTCGGAGAATCTTCGCAGGTGGCACCACCTTTCGCCCCCCTTGCAACGCGAAACGCTGGTGTGAAGGATCTCCAGGACAACAAGACCGGCTTCTCCCATTTAGAGATCGGATTAATACACCGGATACTCACTGTTCCGGTGTACAAACCCTAAAAACACCTATATTCTTGTGGCTGGTCCCACACCGGATCCTAGACCCCGGTTCAGACCAGTTCATATAGTATTTTTATATTAAAATAATGGAATGCATAGTAATTTTTTTTCCTATAAATACCGAAGGATTTCTTCTTTAGAATTCACAATTTCAGATTAAGTTTTCTTAATATAGTAGTGCTAGTGAGATAGTGGTGGAAGTGAGAGAGAGAAGTAAATTTTTTTGGGAGAAGGTTTTGCTAAAATCCTAAGGTAAGAATACTTCTCTTTTATATTTTTTGGGTTATTTTCATATCGTTTTTAGAAATCTGTTATTATACTGGAAATAATATTATTTTAAGTTACTATTCTGCATAGTAAAATACTATTTCAATAGTAAATTACTATTTAAATAGTAAATTACTATTCACTATTACTATTTACCTTTACTATTCATATTTTACTATTTACCGTTACTATTCATGATTTACTATTTACTGTTACTATTCACGTTTTACTATTTACCTTTACTATTCACGTTTTACTATTTACCGATACTATTCACGTTTTACTATTTACTGTTACTATTCATGATTTACTATTCACTATTCACTATTCACTATTCAAAATTTACCGTTTCTGTTTTAAGTGGTAATCTTAATCTTCATCTTATGCTTATACTGAAACAAGATTGGTATTAATATTTCTAGAAATTGGAGGCGCAAAGCAAATCTCTTTTGGGTAACAACTCAAGGTAAGGGGGAGTGAAATAAGAGTATAATATGAAAAGACATAAGAATAATGGGAGGAGTCCCCTACTCCTTTTAAATTTAATAATATTATTATTTTAAAATATTAACTTTTTAACTTAAAATTTTTAATAAATTTAAAATTAAATATCCGGTTTAACTAACTCTAATATACCTATGCAAGGACTTGGACCATTATGACCTATATGGACTCGACTATACCTATGCAAGGACTTGGACCATTATGACCCATATGGACTGAACAATACCTATACAAGGACTGGATTATATGGACTTACATATACCTATGCTAGGAATGGACAAAAGGAACTTAAAAAAAACCAACTATATTAATAATCATTAAATTTTGCACTATGATATGTATTTAATGATATTTAATTGATTTGATTATGATTGATTTATGATTGATGGTGTTTAACTGTGATTGATAATATTTGATTGATGATATTGTAATGTGGAGTTTGAGCATATAGCGAGCATGATGGAAAGCTAAAATTCAGTAAGAATTTCTTACCTTACTCTTTAAATTTTTATTATCTTTTATTTCTTCTTAGAAATTATTTTTATATTTAGAATAAAAAAATTAGTATTTATTTTAGAAAGTAGACATTTTATAAAAATTAATTTATAACAAATTGAGATAATTAAATTTTGAATTAAAGAAAATTTTTTGTAATTTTAAGTATTTACGGTTAATGATTTAAAGATTATTCTCTTTTAATAAAATAAAATTTTTAAAAGAAAATTATTTTATTTTTCCAACTTAATAACTAAAGATATTTGAAAATAATTGAGAATTTGATCTTGTTAAGATTTAATATGAAAAAGTTTTGAGATATTTAAGGCTTAGAAACTCAATTTCAGTGAGAATTAAAAACTGTACCAAATTTATTTCTGTGGGACAGAAATTCAGAGAATTGAGAAAATGTACAGTTTATAGAAATGATGTTGTAAGCCTTTTAAGGTATTTAATAATTGAGTTTCTAAAAGCCTTAACCAACTAAATACGCGAGTAGCTCATGCATCATGAATCATTAAAGTGAAATAAAATGATATTGTCTGGGGACGGATTATAGAAACCGAGGATACATTAGAGGAGGCTTAATTACGAGCCTTGGGATGAGAGGGTGTGAAAGGGTGCTTCAGGGGACCTGGGGTAGCTCCCTAGTGTCGGGTACTTTCACAATAAAAACTTTCTCAATCTGACTAGTCTCTAAGTGTTTCCATGCCAGTTGAGCTGTTCATATTATTATTATCCGGACTTATGGAACAGTGTAAACTCCTGGTTGGCCCACTACAAATTAAAATTTAAGGGCCCATATATATAGGTAAGTTATGATGAAGATATTGCATAACATTCATGCATTCATAATTGATTGTGTATGTGATTGTGATTGATATTATTATGTATTGGTTTGTGAAAACCCTTTGTTGCTTATGTCTTAATCGAGAATATTATATTCTGTTTCTCACTCCTTTCTCCGTGTTTTTGTTTCACATGTTTTAAATTGATGGTTCAAAGGAAAGGATCGAAGAATATCGGCAGTAAATATAGCACGTTCTAGAAAGGGAGCTCGGTATGAATACCGTGGTCCAATGAATAAATAATGTTATTAAGTAACTGCTTCTGGGCCATGAAGTTTCCTCTCTTTCTTATAATGTTTAATATTTATTTTCGTTGGATGAATGTAAAAATTACTTTATAAAGTTTTAATAATATTTATGAGGTATTTCAGAAATAATGTACATAATTTATTCCGATAGTTTCTTTCTAACAATTATATCTTTAGTAAAAAAAAATTACAAATTTTTCTAGAATTTATTAAGGTGTAACAGAGGGTGTTACATGGCACACTAAAATATCTGATTGATCTATACCAAAAATCCCTTGAAATTAAAGGGAAAATGATAGAAATAAATTTGAATGGTATAAATGATGTTTATATTCACTTTGATGTTAATGATTTCCTTACTCTTCCTGAAGAAGATATTGACCACTCGGTTGGAAAGGAGAGTGCCCATAAATAAATTATTTTATATTTCATGAAATTTGTTTTGTTATGAATTTATATTAAATATTTATTGTTGTTGATTATATTTTCACTCATGATTTATCTATTATTATTTAATGAAGAATGAATGCTCATGTAAATGACGAAGATATATGTCTTGTAGACAGTGCAACAACTCATACTATTCTTAAGAATGAGAAATATTTCTACCATATAGTAAAACAAGAAGCCAATGTTAATGCTATATCTAGTAGTATAAATATAATTGAAGGCTCCAGACAGAACCAGTATTTTGTTACCTGGAGGAACAAAATTACACATTGAAAGTGCATTATATTCTACGAAGTCTCAAAGAAATTTATTGAGTTTTAAGGATATCTGTAAAAATGGATACCATATTGAGACCATAAATGATGAAAATGATGAATATCTTTACATCACAAAGTTAATTTCTGATAAGAAATGTATATTGGAAAACATGCCTTCATTTTCCTTCGGTTTGTACTATACCTATATTAGTACAGTTTAAACAAATGTTATTGTAAACCAGAAGTTTACAAATACGAATAACTTTGTTATTTGACATGAACAGTTTGGCCATCCTGGAACAATAATGTTGCGAAAAATAATTGAGAAGTCAAATGGTCATTGTTTATCCAGTAGACAAATTCTCCAAACTAAAAATTTCTTATGTGCTGCTAATTCTCAAGGAAAATTAATTACGCGACCATCGCCAATGAAAATTAGGAGTGAATCACTCACATTTTTAGAGCGTATACAAGGTGATATTTGTAGACCATTTAGATATTTTATGGATTTAATTGATGCATCAACTAGATGGTCACATGTTTCCTTATTGTCAACTCGCAACCAAGAGTTTGCGAGATTACTAGCTCAATTAATTCGTTTAAGAACTCATTTCCTGATTATCCAATTAAGAAAATACGCCTTGATAACGCTAGTGAATTCACATCTCAATCTTTTAATGATTATTGTATGTCCATTAAAATTAATGTTGAACATCCTGTAGCATATGTTCATACACCAAATGGACTTGCTGAACCATCAATTAAATGTTTGAAATTGATAGCAAGACCATTGTTAAGGAGATCAAAACTTCCAATTTCAACTTGATTGCATGCGGCAACACTTATTCGCATTAGGCCTATAAGTTATCATGAGTATTCCCCTTTACAATTGGTTCATGGTAAAGAACCAAATATTTCCCATCTAAGGACTTTTGGAAGTGTAGTATATGTTCCTATTTCTTATCCACAACACACTAAGATGGGATCTCAAAGAAGTTTGGGGATATATGTTGGATATGAAAGTCCATCTATAAGAAAATATCTTGAACCATTAACAGGAGATTTATTTACAACTCATTTTGCTGATTGTCATTTTGATGAATCTGTTCTCCCACTATTAGGGGGAGAAAATAAACAGTTGGATACAAGGATTAGTTGGAATGAGATATCTCTATCTCATCGTAATCCTCAAACAAAGCAATTTGAACTAGAAGTTCAGAAAATAGTTAGTTTGTAAAATTTAGCAAACAAAAGAGTGACTAAGTCACATATACCAGATGTTAATACTCTAATAAAGATTGATGTCCCTTCAGGACAATCTAAAATTGTAAATGAGTCTGAAGCCAAAATAAAACGTGGCAGACTTGTTGGTTCTAAAGATAAAAATTCTCAGTAAATAAAGAGAATGGTCGAATCGAGAATATAAAGACTCCAGTAAAGTCTCCTGACATAATCAAGGTTTCAAATCCAGAAGATACCAAGGTACCTGAAATTGATAAGAATAAAGAGATCTCTATAAATTATGTCATGGATGAAATACAATGGAATCGACAAGAAGTCGATGTTGATGAAATTTTTACATTCAAAGTAACTCTTGATATTATAAATGATGATAAGAATCATGAGCCAAAATCTATTAAGGAATGTGCACAAAGAAATGATTGGCCAAAGTGGGAAGATGTAATGCAAGAAGAGTTAAACTCACTTGCAAAATGAAAAGTTTTAGACCTGTAGTCCAAACACCTAAAGGTGTAAAACCAGTTGGATACAAATGGGTCTTTATGAGAAAAAGAAATGAAAATGGTGAAATTGTGCAATATAAAGTAAGGCTTGTTGCACAAGGTTTCTCACAAAGACCTGGTATTGATTTTTATGAAACATATTCACTAGTAATGGATGCAAGTACTTTTCAATACTTGATTAGTTTGACAATTCGTGAAAAACTTGATTTACGCCTAATAGATGTCGTTGCAGCATATTTATATGACTCACTTCAAAATGACATCTATATGAAACTCCCTGAAGGATTTAATTTGCCTGAAGCAAAATAACATCTATATAAAAGTCCCTGAAGGATTTAATTTTCCTGAAGCAAAATAATATCTATATAAAACTTCCTAAAGGATTTAATTTGCCTGAAGCAAAATAACATCTATATAAAACTCCCTGAAGGATTTAATTTTCCTGAAGTATACAAGACAAATTCTTAAGAAAATTATTCAATTAAATTAAATAAAACCCCTTACGGACTAAAGCAATCTGGACGTATATGGTATAATTGTCTCAGTGAATACTTGTTGAAAGAAGGGTATAAAAATGACCCGATTTATTCATGTGTTTTTATGAGAAGATTCAAAAAAGAGTTTGTTATAATTTCTATTTATGTAGATGATTTAAACATCATCGGAACTCCTGAAGAGCTCTCAAAGGTTGTGAATTGCTTCAAAAAGGAATTTGAGATGAAAGATTTTGGGAAAAATAAAGTTGTGTCTTGGATTACAATTAGAATATTTAAAGGAAGGAATTTTAATGCACCAAAAGACTTATGCAGAAAAGGTGCTAAAGCGGTTTTATATGGACAAATCACACTCATTGAGCAGTCCAATGGTTGTAAGGTCACTTAAAGTGAGTAAAGATCCTTTTCAACCTCAAGAGAAAAATGAAGAACTACTTGGTCCTGAAGTACCATATCTTAGTGCAATTGGTGCACTAATGTGTCTTGCTAGTCTTACACGACCTGATATATCATTTGCTGTCAATTTATTAGCAAGACATAGTTCTTTACCAATAAAAAGACATAATTCTTTACCAACAAAAAGACATTGGAATGGGATTAAGCACATATTCCGCTATCTTAGAGGTACAATGAACATGGGTTTATTTTTCCTATATGTATCTTAGGCAGACCTAATTGGTTATACAGATGCGAGGTATTTGTCTGATCCTCATAATGGTCGATCACAAACAGGATACTTGTTCACATGAGGTGGTACAACAATTTCATGGAGATCTATAAAACAAACGATTACAACAACATCATCTAATCATGCTGAAATTTTAGCATTACATGAAGCAAGTCGAGAATGTGTTTGGTTGAGATCTATGATTCAACATATTCAAGAACCTTGTGTCTTGCATGCTGGAAAATTACCATTAACAATCTTATGTGAAGATAATGCAGCTTGTATCTCCCAGTTAAAGGAAGGTTATATTAAAGGAGATAGAACAAAGCATGCAGGGTATTTTACTCATGATCTTATAAAGAATGGTGCAATAAATATCCAGCAAGTTTGATCATGTGAGAATCTAGCAGATATCTTTACAAAATCATTACGAACCAAAGTCTTCGAGCAACTAGTATAGAAGATTGATCTTTGACGCTTACATAAGTGTTCTAATGAGGGGGAGAATTAAATACTTGTATATTTAATTATTTATTTACTTTTAAAGAATGTTGTACTCTTTTTCCTTCACTAGGTTTTTATCCCACTGGGTTTTTCCTAGTAAGGTTTTAACGAGGCACATTCTAAAATATAGATATCTAAGGGGGAGTATTATAAATAATATAATATAGAGTATGGATGTCCCCATAGAACTTGGCAATTCATCAGTTGGGACAATTTCCATACTTCAACTCTCATCTATGCTCTCTTCCATTCTTCTTTCCATTCATCTTTCTTCATAATATAGTTTATTTTATAACATATATTTTATTATTGCGATTTGTGTTGTTTGTTGGTTCCTATTGTTAAAACCGGACTTGTTGAACTTAATTGCATTTTTATAAATTTATATTGTTTTTCTTAATAGCACAAACATAACTTAATTCTTCTTAATATTATGATCATTAAATATTTTATGTCAATGATATATTATTTTATATGTATTAAGTATTCCTTTATCAAATAATTTTTTATTTATTGGATATAAGGAAAATAAGTGTTGAGATAAAGATTCAAACCAGTCTTCTCCTTAAATACTAAATGTGTTGTATGATAATAAATGACTTATATTGTATTTTTGGTATGAGAATTATAATTTAATTTATGCTATGAAACAAGTAATATTATTTTTTTAATGTAAAAACTAGATAAGGAGATTAAAATAATATTTATGTCTCACTGATATTATAACTAACTGATTCAATAAACAATGTACCAAAAAAAAATAATTCAATAAATTAAAAATTATATGAAATAAAAGAATCAAAACAGAACTGAATAAACTGATTCAAAACAAATTACAAAAGGGTGAGTGTATGTTTGATAAATTTCCAAAAATTACTTTATTTATTTTGATAAGTATTTATTTCAATAATCGAATAATTATATTAAAATTCATTTTGATGTTTGGATGTAATCATGAAAAGGAAATTATTTAGATAATTTGTTTTGCTTGAATTGTATAAAAAAGACTTATTAAGTTTAAAATTACTAACATAGATAGAGAATTGTGAAATTAAGAAGATGAGAAATATGAAATAAGAAAAAGCATGTGTATGTAATGGAAATAAGTATTTTTTTATAATCAGAATATAAAAAATTCAAATTCAGATTATAATTACTCTTCTTTTAAAAAAATGTAGTAGATTATAATTTATTTTTCGTAAAATCTAAACATATAAATAAGTACTTTTCTAAAAAAATCAACAAAATAAATACTTTAAAAAAAGTCTTCCTTTAAATTAATGATGGATTCAAATGATTTATGGTATAAAAACTGAATCCAACTACATTGTGAATACCTCTTTTGAACAAAGTAGGTTAAAAAGTGCTTTATTTTTTAAAAAATTTTAAGTATCAAATTTTAAAAATATATACAAAAATGAAATCTAAACAAATTCCTGGTTAGGTTGCTGAAACTTTTTTGAAGTAAGTTTGTGTGTGTACAGAGAATGTGATTATATAACGGTATGATCACTAACATGTGTTGTTGTTATTGACCAAAAAAAAAGAAGGTTGTTAGAAATGGGCTTTACTCAACTGTTGAAAATGCAAAGAGCATTAAGAGCTTTTACATCATGTAAATGTGTGTTAGCTACTACTATAAGACATGTCAATTCATTTACGGTGACCAGGCCTGTTACTATTATACATATAGTGGACCTTGTCCATGGGGTATTGATATCTTTCAGAAATGATAAATGAAATATAATGTGATCCACTAGGGCATTCCAATGTTTAAGTTAATAATTGATTGAGAGTTGAGATTGGAAGAAGAAAGATACCTTACTTCATGAATACAGGGGTATTTTATATTGCAATGATGATGTGTCAAGCTGTAATTTTATGGGGAATGTGTCAGTTGATGAGACATTGATTTTACAGTGACAACTGTTAGTGTCAAAATAAAAAAAATCTTGTATGACATGAATCCGGTATATGATATGATATATTGTTTGATATGTGATTTGATATATTAATATCTTATCCAATTCATGTGCCCCAACTTTTTTAAGTGACTGAGTGTTGCTTTAATGAGTTATTTTGCTTTGAGTTTTACAATTTTTAGTTGGATCTGATATGATATTATACTAGATTTATTTCTCTATTAATTGTTTCTCTTTGAGTCAAACTTAACCTTTGTTAATTGCTATTTGATCGTTTTGAGCCAAACTTAACAATGAGGTGTTAGATAAATTCTGAATACCGATTCATTTTGAATTTGTACCTCATTGACCCAAACTTAAACTTTGTTAATTGTTGTTTTTTTTAGCTAAACCTAGCAATAAGGTGTCAAATAAATTATGGATAACAATTCATCTTGGATTTGTGTCTTGGTTAATTGTTACTCATTGAGATAAACTTAACATTTGTTAATTATCTTTCTTTTCTTAAGTCAAACTTAACCATGAGTTATCAGATAAATCATGAATATTGGATCATGTTGGATTTGTATCATAGTTAATTATTACTCTGAGAGTCAAACTTAATATTTGTTAATTGTTGCTCTTTTTCCAGCCAAAATTAACAATGAGACATCAAATGTCTTCTGAACACTAGAGCAAGAAAATATGCATGCTTAAAATCTACATGAAATGTAATTAAGTCATATCAAATAACAATATGCATAGAAATAAACGGTTGATCCAAGATCCTAATATGGGATATTAAATGATGATTCTGGACGCCAATTTTAAAGGCCAAGTGTTGATCAAGGATGTCAATATGTGATGCTAAATGATGCTCCTTAATGTCAATTTTAGAGACTAAATGTTGATCTGAAATGCTAAATAATGATCTCGGATAATAATTTTGAAGATTAAGTGTTGATTCGTGATGTCAATCCAAGATGCTAAGTGATGCTCCTTTATGTCAATTCTAGAGACCAGGTTATGATCCAAGATGTCAAATAATGCTCATTGATATTAATTCCGAAAATTGAGTGTTGATTCAAGATATCAATCTAGGATGTTAAATGATGCTCATTGATGTCAATTCTGAAGATTGAGTGTTGATCCATTATGCTAAATGATGTTTCACCAAGCGTGCCTATAATTTTAACGGTACAGGCATACTGTCCAATTCGGTGTTCTTCTAAGATGATGGATAAAATGTAGTATTATCTGTAAATATGTAACACCCCTATTTTTATTTTTATATTAAAATTTTGAAGGAATTAAATTATGGTTCTTTAGAACTTTTTAACCTACGTATTATTTATGATTTTTTAGAATTTTTTGGAATTTTGGAATTTTTCTAATAAAATAATATTTTTTTTAAATAATTTTAAATTCATATAAGTGACTTAAATTATAAATATTTATGAGAAAGTGAATTTAAATTATAAGAAAATTTTCTAAAATCCGTTTCAAGTAGACTTATCTAAAAATTATCGGTTTGAGAAAAATCTTGATTTTTTCCAATCGTTAAAAAATTGGAAACGTATCAATAAATTTTTATTAACAGAAAATTTTAGATTTTTAAAATTTCAGCTTTATATTACTTATTATAAAATTAGTGAGGACTGATATAATATCGCTAAATTTCAAAAAGGACTCATTTTGAATATTTAAAATATACCGAGTGAAAGGTTACTATTTGGCTTAATAATTCTGCCGACAGTTACTATGCAAAATACTGTGCATGTACGAAATTTTCAAAGAATGCATAGTAACCTGGAATAAAAAATTCAAAAATGCATAGTACTTTTATATTAAAATAATGGAATGCATAGTAAATTTTTTTCCTGTAAATACCGAAGGATTTCTTCTTTAGAATTCACAATTTCAGATTAAGTTTTCTTAATACAGTAGTGCTAGTGAGATAGTGGTGGAAGTGAGAGAGAGAGAAGAAAAGTTTTTGGAGAGAAGGTTCTGCCAAAATCCTAAGGTAAGAATACTTCTCTTTTATATTTTTTTAGATTATTTTTATATCGTTTTTAGAAATCTGTTATTATACTGAAAATAATATTATTTTAAGTTACTATTCTGCATAGTAAACACTATTTCAATAGTAAATTACTATTTCAATAGTAAATTACTATTCAAATAGTAAATTACTATTTACTGTTACTATTTACCGTTACTATTCACGATTTACTATTTACTATTACTATTCACGTTTTACTATTTACTGTTACTATTCACGTTTTACTATTTACTGTTACTATTCATGATTTACTATTCACTATTTACTATTCACTATTCACTACTCACTATTCACTATTTACTATTCAGAATTTACCATTTCTGTTTTAAGTAGTAATCTTAATCTTCGTCTTATGCTTATACTGAAATAAGATTGGTATTAATATTTTTAGAAATCGGAGGCGCAAAGCAAATCCATTTTGGGTAACAATTCAAGGTAAGGGGGAGTGAGATAAGAAGTATAATATGAAAAGACATAAGAATAATGGGAGGAGTTCCCTACTCCTTTTAAATTTAATAATATTATTATTTTAAAATATTAACTTTTTAACTTAACATTTTTAATAAATTTTAAATTAAATATCCGGTTTAACTAACTCTAACATACCTATGCAAAGACTTGGACCATTATGACCTATATGGACTGGACTATACCTATGCAAGGACTTGGACCATTATGACCCATATGGACTGAACTATACCTATGCAAGGACTGGATTATATGGACTTACATATACCTATGCAAGGAATTGACCAAAAGGACTAAAATTGACTATATTAATAATCATTAAATTTTGTATTATGATATGTATTAATGATATTTAATTGATTTGATTATGATTTGATTATGATTGATTGATTGATGATATTTAGTTATGATTGATATTGATTGATTTTGATTGATGATATTGTAATGTGGAGTTTGAGCATATAGCGAGCATGACGGAAAGCTAAAATTCAGTAAGAATTTCTTACCTTACTCTTTAAATTTTGTTATCTTTTATTCATTCTTAGAAATGATTTTTTATTAACTTTATTTTCAATATTTAGAATAAAAAAAAATTAGTATTTATTTTAGAAAGAAAACATTTTATGAGAATTTATTTAATTAAATCTTGAGTTAAATTAGAATTTTGTAATTTTAAGTATTTTTGGTTAATAATAATTCTCTTTTAATAAAACAAAATTTTTTTAAAAGAAAATTATTTTATTTTTCCAACTTAATAACTAAAGATATTTGGAAATAATTGAGATTCCTAAATTTGATTTTGTTAAGATTTAATTCGAGAAAGATTATGTAAAGTTTTATATGATAAAGTTTTTAGATATTTAAGGCTTAGAAACTCAATTTCAATGAGATTTGAAAACTGTACCAAATTTATTTCTGTGGGACAGAAATTCAGAGAATTGAGAAAATGTACAGTTTATTGAAATGATATTGTAAACCTTTAAGGGATTTAATAATTGAGTTTCTAAAAGCCTTAACCAACTAAATACGCGAGTAGTTCATGCATCATGAATCATTAAAGTGAAATAAAATAATATTATCTGGGGACGGATTATAGAAACCGAGGATACATTAGAGGAGGCTTAATTACGAGCCTTGAGATGAGAGGGTGTGAAAGGGTGCTTCAGGGGACCTGGGGTAGCTCCCTAGTGTCGGGTACTTTCACAATAAAAACTTTCTCAATCTGACTAGTCTCTAAGTGTTTCCATGCCAGTTGAGCTGTTCATATTATTATTATCCGGACTTATGGAACAGTGTAAACTCCTGGTTGGCCCAGTGCAAATTAAAATTTAAGGGCCCACATATATAGGTAAGTTATGATGAAGATATTGCATAACATTCATGCATTCATAATTGATTGTGTATGTGATTGTGATTGATATTATTATGTATTGGTTGTGAAAACCCTTTGTTGCTTATGTCTTATTCGGAAATATTATATTCTGTTTCTCACTCCTTTCTCTGTGTTTTTGTTTCACATGTTTTAAATTGATGGTTCAGAGGGAAGGATCGAAGAATATCGACAGTAAATATAGCACGTTCTAGAAAGGGAGCTCGGTATGAATACCGTGGTCCAATGAATAAATAATGTTAATAAGTAACTGCTTCTGGGCCATGGAGTTTCCTCTCTTTCTTATAATGTTTAATGTTTATTTTCTTCGGATGAATGTACAAATACTTTATAAAGTTTTAATAATATTTGTGAGGTATTTCAGAAATAATGTATATAATTTATTCCGATAGTTTCTTTTTAACAATCATATCTTTAAAAAAAAAAATTACGAGTTTTTCTAGAATTTATTAAGGTGTAACAGAGGGTGTTACAAAGTGGTATCAGAGCAGTTAATCCAATAGGCCTGGGGAAAAGGTCTATCTTGCTTTGTCTGTAAACTCTGTATAGGTAGAATATCTGACTTGGTAGTAACTGTGATTGATGTGACAAATCTCAGTTACTGTGAAACAGGAAACTAATGGCTGGAAACGATCTTGCTGGAGTTGTAGAACGCTTAATCAATGCAATGGGAGCACGTGAAGGTCAAGGTAACGATGCCTTGAGAAGACTGGACCTATTCGAAAAGCGCAATCCACCTCGTTTCAAGGGAGGATATAACCCTGATGGAGCACAAATCTGGATTCGAGAGATAGAGAAGATCTTTCGAGCATTACAATGTAATGAAGCTGATAAGGTAGTCTTCGCTACTTATGCCTTATCTGAGGATGCCGAACATTGGTGGGATAGCACGCGTAGACAATTCGAAGTCAACGACGTGGAGATCACTTGGGATTATTTCAAGGATATGTTTCTGGAGAAATACTTTCCAGCTGATGTTAAAGAGAAAAGACAATTCGAATTCCTGTCGCTGACCCAAGGAAATATGACCGTTGGAGAGTACGCATCCAGGTTTGAAGAGCTATCTCGTTTTCATTCTCATTATAATGATGCTACCAATGAAAGAGATCGGTGTGCAAAGTTTGTAAATGGACTGCGGCCAGAAATTAAGGAAGCTATACGAATGCAGGAAATCCGTGAATTTTCTGTATTGGTAAATCGCTGCAGGATCTTTGAAGAAGATCATAAGGATAGAATGACTAAAAGTCGTGAGCCCATTCACAAGGCAGGAGAAATGAGAAGTGGAGGACCTCACCATCACCAAAGAAGAGACTTCAGAAGGAACAAGCCTTACCAAGCGCCATTTCGCCGGTTTGGAGCAGCATCTGTTCCTAACAGACCCCAAGCTTCAACTGGAAGCTATTACCCGACATCTGCACCAAATTTTAAATGTTTTATCTGTGGAGGACCCCATTTGAAAAGGGATTGTCCTAAAAACACTTATGTTTGCTTTAAGTGTAACAAACCAGGTCATCACATCAAGGATTGCCCAGAGATGAAGAGAGAAAACCCTGAAGGTGCAAGTACAAGCATAAATACTCAAGGAGGCGCGCACAGTGCAGTCGGAAGGCCGAAAGCAAAAGGAAAGGATTTTGCAATCACTGGAGAAGAAGCATCGCATGCTGATTCCATGGTAGAAGGTAAGTGTATCATTAATAAAATTTCTTTAACTGTTATGTATGACTCAGGTGCATCACATTCCTTTATTGCCAATGACTGCGTAGAAAAACTAAAATTACCTGTGATAGAACTGCCATTTGACTTATCTGTACATACTCCTGGAAACAATCCCATTGTCACTTCTAAAGCCTGTTGGAAATGCCCTATTGTCATAAATGGTAGGGACTTTAAAGCTAATCTTTTCTGTTTACCCCTTTCTGGCTTAGAAGTTATTATTGGGCTACATTGGTTGTCTGACAATCATGTTCTAATAGATTGTCATAATAAAACCATAATGTTTAAAGAACTAGTGAATTTGAATCCTGAGGATTCGAGATTTCTAACCGCCAACCAAGTGAGTGCCTCTTTAAAAGGAGGGGCTCAAGGATTCATGCTATTGCTTTCAACGAAAGGAGAGCAAGAATCAAAAATCAAAAATCTGCCGGTTGTGTGTGAATTTCCTGACGTTTTTCCTGAAGATATCCCTGGTTTACCCCCAGAAAGAGATGTGGAATTTGCCATTGATCTAGTACCTGGAGTTGGACCCATTTCAATTGCACCATACCGAATGTCACCTCTAGAATTAGCAGAGTTGAAGAAACAACTTGAAGAGATGATAGAGAAGCAATTTATACGACCCAGTGTATCCCCCTGGGGTGCACCAGTGTTGTTGGTTAAGAAGAAGGATGGTAGCATGAGGTTGTGTGTAGATTATCGACAACTGAACAAGGTGACAATCAAGAACAGATATCCTCTACCAAGGATTGACGACTTGATGGATCAGCTGCGTGGTGCCACGGTGTTCTCCAAAATTGATTTGAGGTCTGGATACCATCAAATAAGGGTGAAGAAAGAAGATGTATCAAAAACTGCTTTTAGAACACGCTATGGCCATTACGAATATCTAGTAATGCCTTTTGGTGTAACTAATGCACCAGCCGTATTCATGGATTACATGAATAGGATTTTTCATCCATATCTAGATAAATTTGTAGTGGTGTTCATTGATGATATATTAGTGTACTCTAAAAGCAGAGAAGAACATGTTGAACACTTGAAGGTTGTGTTGGAAATCCTGAAAAAGAAACAACTGTATGCAAAGTTGTCGAAGTGTGAATTCTGGTTGGAAGAAGTAAACTTTTTAGGACATGTAATTAGTCAAGAAGGAATAGCTGTAGACCCTTCCAAGGTAGAGGCAGTTTTAAAATGGGAGAGACCAACCACGATCACTGAGATTAGAAGTTTCTTGGGCTTGGCTGGATACTATAGAAGATTCATTGAAGGATTTTCAAAGCTAGGATACTCATTGACCAAGTTAACACGGAAAGGACAACCTTTTGTGTGGACGACACAATGCGAGAATAATTTCCAAGAGCTGAAAGATCGACTTACTTCTGCGCCAGTGTTAGTACTCCCCGATCCACATCGAAGTTTTGAAGTTTACTGTGATGCGTCTAAACAAGGACTAGGAAGTGTACTCATGCAAGACAAGAAGGTTGTAGCCTATGCGTCGCGTCAATTAAGGCAACATGAGATTAACTACCCTACCCATGACTTAGAATTAGCCGCTGTAGTTTTTGCCTTAAAGATTTGGAGGCATTATCTATACGGTGCAACATTCGATGTGTTTAGTGATCATAAGAGTCTCAAGTATTTATTCGACCAAAAGGAGTTAAACATGAGGCAACGGAGATGGATGGAGTTCTTAAAGGATTACGACTTTGAGTTACAGTACCATCCTGGAAAAGCGAACGTAGTAGCTGATGCTTTAAGTCGAAAGTCTCTACATGCATCCATAATGATGATTAAAGAGCTGGAATTAATAGAGAACTTCAGAGATCTTAACCTAGCAGTAAAGGTTAATGCTAACAGCTACAGATTAGGAGCGTTGCAAGTGACAAGTGAATTCCTGAGACAAGTTTTAGAGGCTCAACGAGAGGATGAATTCCTACAAGAGAAGAAAGAACTCTTGAAACAAGGAAAAGAAGTCGAGTTCAATGTGCGAAACGACCAATTATTGAGGTATAAGGATCGAGTGTGTATCCCTGATCAAGAGGAGTTGAGGAAAGCAATTCTAGAAGAAGGCCATAAAAGTTATATGAGCATTCATCCCGGAGCTACTAAAATGTATCAAGATTTGAAGAAGTTATTTTGGTGGCCTGGAATGAAGAAAGCGGTGGCAGAGTATGTGGCTGCATGTCTAATTTGCCAGAAGGTTAAAGTGGAACACCAAAAACCCCCTGGAATGCTACAATCAATGGAAATACCGGAATGGAAATGGGATGGCATTACCATGGATTTTATGACTTCTCTACCCAAAACTCCATTAGGACATGATTCGATATGGGTAATAGTTGATAGACTAACAAAGTCTGCCCACTTTATTCCCATCAACATTCGTTACTCTATGGAGAAGCTGGCAAAATTATACATCGAGGAGATTGTGAGATTGCATGGAATTCCTTCAAGTATCATTTCTGATCGGGACCCTCGTTTTACATCACAATTCTGGAAGAGCTTGCACAAGGCTTTGGGAACAAGACTGCGTCTGAGTTCAGCATATCATCCTCAGACAGATGGACAATCAGAAAGAACAATCCAATCTCTAGAGGACTTGTTACGAGCTTGTGTGTTAGAGCATAAAGGAAGTTGGAATCAATTCTTACCATATGTGGAGTTTACCTACAACAACAGTTTCCATGCTAGCATTGGCATGGCACCTTTTGAAGCATTATATGGAAGAAAATGTAGGACCCCGCTATGTTGGTTTGAGACTGGTGAAAACTTGATGCTAGGACCAGAGTTGGTACAACAAACCACGGATAAAATCAAAATAGTTCAGGAAAAGATGAAGGCAACACAGAGCAGGCAGAAAAGTTACTATGACAAAAGAAGAAAGCCGCTCGAATTTCAAGAAGGCGATCATGTATTCTTGAAAGTCACACCTATGACTGGGGTCGGTCGGGCAATGAAATCTCGAAAACTAACTCCTAGATTTATCGGTCCATACCAAATAATTCATAAAGTTAGTCCCCTTGCCTACCAAATAGCATTACCACCTTTTCTTTCTAATATCCATAATGTTTTTCATGTGTCAAACTTGCGAAAGTATATATCTGATCCTACACATGTTATTGAACCTGATGTCATACAAGTTAAAGATAATCTTACATATGATGCACCACCTGTTAGAATAGGTGACAGAAGAATAAAACAATTAAGAGACAAGACAATTCCGCTTGTAAAGGTTATTTGGAGTGAAACGAGAGGAGAAGATGCTACATGGGAACTAGAAACTGAGATGAAAGAGTCTCATCCTCATTTGTTTTACTGATTAATGTAAATTTCGAGGACGAAATTTTCTAAGGGGAGTAGAGTTGTAACACCCCTATTTTTATTTTTATATTAAAATTTTGAAGGAATTAAATTATGGTTCTTTAGAACTTTTTAACCTACGTATTATTTATGTTTTTTTGGAATTTTTTGGAATTTTGGAATTTTTTTAATAAAATAATATTTTTTTTAAATAATTTTAAATTCATATAAGTGACTTAAATTATAAATATTTATGAGAAAGTGAATTTAAATTATAAGAAAATTTTCTAAAATCCGTTTCAAGTAGACTTATCTAAAAATTATCGGTTTGAGAAAAATCTTGATTTTTTCCAATCGTTAAAAAATTGGAAACGTATCAATAAATTTTTATTAACAGAAAATTTTAGATTTTTAAAATTTCAGCTTTATATTACTTATTATAAAATTAGTGAGGACTGATATAATATCGCTAAATTTCAAAAAGGACTCATTTTGAATATTTAAAATATACCGAGTGAAAGGTTACTATTTGGCTTAATAATTCTGCCGACAGTTACTATGCAAAACACTGTGCATGTACGAAATTTTCAAAGAATGCATAGTAACCTGGAATAAAAAATTCAAAAATGCATAGTACTTTTATATTAAAATAATAGAATGCATAGTAAATTTTTTTCCTATAAATACCGAAGGATTTCTTCTTTAGAATTCACAATTTCAGATTAAGTTTTCTTAATACAGTAGTGCTAGTGAGATAGTGGTGGAAGTGAGAGAGAGAAAAAAAGTTTTTGGAGAGAAGGTTCTGCCAAAATCCTAAGGTAAGAATACTTCTCTTTTATATTTTTTTAGATTATTTTTATATCGTTTTTAGAAATCTGTTATTATACTGAAAATAATATTATTTTAAGTTACTATTCTGCATAGTAAACACTATTTCAATAGTAAATTACTATTTCAATAGTAAATTACTATTCAAATAGTAAATTACTATTTACTGTTACTATTTACCGTTACTATTCACGATTTACTATTTACTGTTACTATTCACGTTTTACTATTTACTGTTACTATTCACGTTTTACTATTTACTGTTACTATTCACGATTTACTATTCACTATTTACTATTTACTATTCACTATTCACTATTCACTATTCACTATTTACTATTCAGAATTTACCATTTCTGTTTTAAGTAGTAATCTTAATCTTCGTCTTATGCTTATACTGAAATAAGATTGGTATTAATATTTTTAGAAATCGGAGGCGCAAAGCAAATCCATTTTGGGTAACAATTCAAGGTAAGGGGGAGTGAGATAAGAAGTATAATATGAAAAGACATAAGAATAATGGGAGGAGTTCCCTACTCCTTTTAAATTTAATAATATTATTATTTTAAAATATTAACTTTTTAACTTAACATTTTTAATAAATTTTAAATTAAATATCCGGTTTAACTAACTCTAACATACCTATGCAAAGACTTGGACCATTATGACCTATATGGACTGGACTATACCTATGCAATGACTTGGACCATTATGACCCATATGGACTGAACTATACCTATGCAAGGACTGGATTATATGGACTTACATATACCTATGCAAGGAATTGACCAAAATTGATTTGATTATGATTTGATTATGATTGATTGATTGATGATATTTAGTTATGATTGATATTGATTGATTTTGATTGATGATATTGTAATGTGGAGTTTGAGCATATAGCGAGCATGACGGAAAGCTAAAATTCAGTAAGAATTTCTTACCTTACTCTTTAAATTTTGTTATCTTTTATTCATTCTTAGAAATGATTTTTTATTAACTTTATTTTCAATATTTAGAATAAAAAAAATTAGTATTTATTTTAGAAAGAAAACATTTTATGAGAATTTATTTAATTAAATCTTGAGTTAAATTAAAATTTTGTAATTTTAAGTATTTTTGGTTAATAATAATTCTCTTTTAATAAAACAAAATTTTTTTAAAAGAAAATTATTTTATTTTTCCAACTTAATAACTAAAGATATTTGGAAATAATTGAGATTCCTAAATTTGATTTTGTTAAGATTTAATTCGAGAAAGATTATGTAAAGTTTTATATGATAAAGTTTTTAGATATTTAAGGCTTAGAAACTCAATTTCAGTGAGATTTAAAAACTGTACCAAATTTATTTCTGTGGGACAGAAATTCAGAGAATTGAGAAAATGTACAGTTTATTGAAATGATATTGTAAACCTTTAAGGGATTTAATAATTGAGTTTCTAAAAGCCTTAACCAACTAAATACGCGAGTAGTTCATGCATCATGAATCATTAAAGTGAAATAAAATAATATTATCTGGGGACGGATTATAGAAACCGAGGATACATTAGAGGAGGCTTAATTACGAGCCTTGAGATGAGAGGGTGTGAAAGGGTGCTTCAGGGGACCTGGGGTAGCTCCCTAGTGTCGGGTACTTTCACAATAAAAACTTTCTCAATCTGACTAGTCTCTAAGTGTTTCCATGCCAGTTGAGCTGTTCATATTATTATTATCCGGACTTATGGAACAGTGTAAACTCCTGGTTGGCCCAGTGCAAATTAAAATTTAAGGGCCCACATATATAGGTAAGTTATGATGAAGATATTGCATAACATTCATGCATTCATAATTGATTGTGTATGTGATTGTGATTGATATTATTATGTATTGGTTGTGAAAACCCTTTGTTGCTTATGTCTTATTCGGAAATATTATATTCTGTTTCTCACTCCTTTCTCTGTGTTTTTGTTTCACATGTTTTAAATTGATGGTTCAGAGGGAAGGATCGAAGAATATCGACAGTAAATATAGCACGTTCTAGAAAGGGAGCTCGGTATGAATACCGTGGTCCAATGAATAAATAATGTTAATAAGTAACTGCTTCTGGGCCATGGAGTTTCCTCTCTTTCTTATAATGTTTAATGTTTATTTTCTTCGGATGAATGTACAAATACTTTATAAAGTTTTAATAATATTTGTGAGGTATTTCAGAAATAATGTATATAATTTATTCCGATAGTTTCTTTTTAACAATCATATCTTTAAAAAAAAAAAATTACGAGTTTTTCTAGAATTTATTAAGGTGTAACAGAGGGTGTTACAAAATACACTTTAATGCTTAAGTTAAAAACCGATATATTGGAGCTTATGCTTGAGAGGAGAAGAAAGAGCGTACCTTGGTTCGCTAACACATAATATCTAGAGTTGACCGGTATGCACTTTACAATGATGGTGTGTTAGGATGATACCAATAATTTTAGGAAAAAGTATCAATTTAATGAGACATTAATTTTGTAATGATACCTGTTAGTGTCAATATGCAATAATCTTGTGCTACATAGATATTATATACTTATGTGATATATGATTTGATATACTAGATCTGGTCGAGATGAAAATATATATTCATTTGTTTCAAAATGAATTCAATCAAAAATTGAAACAAATTTAATAGCCTTTTTTTTTTTTTTAGTTTTGGTTGAAAGGTCCATTTGCAGAAAAAAGGCACAAGCCGAATGAATATGCACTATAAACAGATTATTTTTTGATCATACACCACACACTAGTACTTTTTTTTCTTTTTTTTTTAGTTTTGGTCGAAAGGTCCATTTGCAGAAAAAAGGCACAAGCCAAATGAATATGCACTATAAACAGATTGACATAATTTTTTGATCATACACCACACACTAGTACTTTTTTGTTACTTGAAAGTTGAAATTACCAAAACTTTTGGATCTTACAATTCAGGAACTTGTTCTTTTTAGATTGTGCAATTTGTATGGACATTTCACCATGAAAAAACTACTAGAGATTTATCTTTTTAAATCGGTTAATGAAAAAATTGATTTAAAATATATTTTTTAAATCAATTTTACTATGTAAATCCGATTTAAAATATACTTTTAAAATTAATTGTCAATACCGATTTATAAATTATATTTAAATCTATTCAAGATAACCGATTTTAAAAAGGTAAGTCTCCGTTAATATTGTTTAATCAAAAAGATTATTTTGAAACCATTTTAAAAAGTGAGGGACCAAATTAAGATAAAAAAATATTTGAAACCAAAATAAAACTTAAAATAAACATCAATATCAAACATATATTTTAAGCAAAATTTCATTACCAAAAAATTTAAAAATGTGATCTATATAACATGAGTCCCAAAACGCATCTTAAAACCCATAATTGGGTAGTAATCCAAAGCGTTGTTCTTGTTAACCAAAAAAAAAAGGACAGAAAACTGTAGACATGTTAGAAAGTAAAAACTAACGTGCATGTCAACTGCTTTATTTTATTTAATCTAATCTAAATGACTGATTCCATTGAGCTGGTACACTAAACAAGGTTGCAAGCTTCTAGCAATAGAAGCAAATGAAGAATGTTCATTGAAGGGAAGCTGATATACATGTTACCACTCAGCAAGAAAAGAAAAATCATTTTCTAAACACAATGCCTCCAAGCCCAAATGCTGCAAATCCAAATGTGTTTCACAATCAAGCTTTTGGCTTCAACACATACATTTTACATGCATGTGGCTCTACTGTGGCTGTCAATTTACCCACAAAGGGTCTCAATAATGTCTTGTGCTGCATGCATTTAACAGATACATTGATTAGTACACAACAAAATAGTGATCAAAAGTATTCATGCAAGACAACAAAATTAACAAAAGACTCGAAGGTGTCCAAATTCATCACCTCCCAAAGGTCTCTTGCTTCAACAACACTTTTTGGTGGAATACCAATGTCATCCCAATTGGCTGTATTGGACATTTTCATAGGGCCACGGTTAAGTAAGACAACAGCTACTCTGTATCCTGAAAGAGGACCTGCCCAAATCTGTGCAAGAAGCATGCATGTGATCGTTTGTTGTTCATTTGACACTAAGAGACAAAATCATGTGTCATATTCTAAATTACACTTACTTCAATATCACCTTCCATCCTAACCTTTTTACCTTGTACACCAAGTGAATCTGACATAGTAATTAACATTATTAATAAGAATAGCATACCACAATGAATAATAAATCAAGGAATGACTAAATTAGGATGTTTGATTTGAGAAAATGTTTGTTATTATTTTATATTCTCCTTCTTAATTACAAAATTGTCACTTGTTTTTTGTTTTTGATAAACTTTATTATTTTATTTTCACTGTTTGTTCTACAAACGTTTGAAAATTGAAACTAAGATGTTAATTTTGTAATTAAAAGACAACATTTTCTCAAACCATGAGTTATGATCCTATTATGCATCACCTTGGTTAACTGCTATAACTTCCTTGTTTGCTACTATCTCCGTGGTCTCTTTAGTTAGATTTCGAATATCACAGCCTAGAAGAAGAGGAGCCTGCAATAAACCTTCAGATGAGGAAAAGATGCCTTGTACATGCTTTCTCATAGATCAGTGTATTTGAAAACAAAAGAATAATTGAAGTACCTTGGAAATGGCCCATAAACTGAAGTGAACAATATATTCATTTTTTGTCATCCCTCCATTTCCCACCTCAAGCATGTCAGGATCTGATAATTTAAATGTTAAATCATGACTCATAATTACATGAAACACAAACACAATCTCAATCTTTCAGGCTATGTTAAGCTAAGGAAATTCTAACCATTCCAACCACCAGGCCTTGCATGCTCAGCATAAACTTCATTCATGTCTGCCCTTGAAATCATGCTGCCAAAGATAATAAATACCTTTATTAGCTACAAATCCAAATTTATAAATTTTGATGAACAGCTACATACCATAAACCCCAACTTGATAACATTTCAAGATCAATTAGAGATTGCCTATGCAACAACATTGAGTCCATTATCACTCTTATTTAATTGAATTTTATTAATTATTCTAAAGTACTGGTTTTTTTTATAGCAATTGAAGAGGATATTAGGGAACTTACAACAACTTATACACTCTGTAACAAATTGAACTAAACTTCTGTACTCTAATGTATTAGATTGATTTAAAAATGAAAATAGAGAATGTTTTTATAAAGAAGTATTTGGTTTCAGAGTAACAAACTAACAACAGACACAAATGGAGTGGGAATAGAAATTGCCCCCAATTGTATCAACAAATTAAATGCATAATTTTCACCTATCCCATGAATCATTTATATCATTGGTAGTTCTCCAGCTATTTCCCACTCTATCACCCCACAAAGCTGGGTGCAAGTCTCCCCTGTCAAACAAAGCACAAGTGATTAGATGCAAATACTTAAAATTGGAGTAGCAATAAAGACAATAATGAATGAAGTTACCATTCACATAGTGAGAAGAATATTGGACGACCAGCCTTCATTAAAGCCCGGGTCATTACAGGGTATCTATCCATAATAAGACCATAGTTTTCAAAATTATATACAAGGACCAAAGTGGAATATTAAAATACTCTATTGGATCAAATAAAATGCAATACTAATATACTCATGACTACCTAGTAGTTGGTTTTGATCCATCATTGTTACAGTTATCATACTTCAAATAATCAATACCCTGTAAAATAAATAAAGCAAAATAACCATTTAATTAATATAATTAAATATGATGATGCTAAGGAAAAAGATTAATGTTCAATACCCATGACGCAAAAGTCTTGGCATCTTGAAACTCATGACCTAGTGAACCAGGCATCTTGTTACTACAAGTATAATACCTGTAAAATTGAACAACATAAAGCTTGGTTAAATAGAGTGGAAAAAACACACGGGACTAAGTTGTTTAGGTGTTTATATAGCTAAGTCTACATACCCTGCATCTGAATAAATTCCAAGCTTAAGACCCTTGCTGTGAACATAATCTGCAAGAGCTTTAATGCCAGAAGGGAATGTTGATTTCTTTGCCACCAGATTACCCTACAAATACAACAATGTTTCGAAAAAACAAACAAAATAATTGAATTTTTTCAGGTAATCAGTAAGAAAATGCAAATGCAATTAAGCATGTTGACCAAACGCAAGTGAATATAGTTGTGTTAAAAATTGATTATGAGACTAATAATAGTTAAGTTTGACTCAAATCCGAACATAATATATTAAAAATAAAATTCAATGAAGCATATAAAAACTATACAAACCATACCTTATCGTCCCTATTCAATTCAGCCCAACAATCATCTGCAGTGAAGGAGAATTTCAGATTAAAGTTAACTGCATATGCTTATAAGTTATAACATTTTGCAAAGCAAAAGGCACAAAAACAATTAATAATAAAAAGAGACTAGAAAAATTAGTGTTTTCATGTACCTATATTGACATAGATGTATCCAAGCTTGGAAAGACCAGTAGAAACAAGGGCATCAGCTGTAAACACACATACAGAACATTCACAATCAAACTAAATTCTTAACTTAGTGGATCTTTGCTAATTATTAAAAGCCAAATGCTAGTTTCTCTGATGTTCACATAGTTTATATAATAAAATCATAAATTGACAAAGACATAAATACAAAATTCACATAACATAAACAAGTGTATAGAATTGTATGTATAATTATATATACATACACACACATAGACAATAAAATACCAGTTTCTTTGATGATTTTCTCGTCAATTTGACAGTTAAAATGATTCCAACTGTTCCACCTGCATAATCAAAGTAAATGTCATTAGTTTATATGATAAACAAGTTGTGTTCAATTTTGTTACAATTTTCCAGGCATGAGAAGTAAAGAAAAAAGTGTTTTCTATTTTTCTTCCCCCCAAGATTCTTGCTAGCATAAGCATTACTCACTATATAAATAGGCATCACATATAGTGATAGTGAAGAGAAATGATACATACCCCATAGGAGGAGTTGTGCCAAGGCCATTAGCAAGAAGATTCCTCCTGGAATGCTCCTCATGGTTGTGGAGTGAGGTTGTGGCAGTGACATAACTCAAAAAGAGAAGCAAAAGGGTCATCAAAGGCGCCACCATTTCACAACCAATCCTTCTGTTCCCTTCCTCACTTGCACTGAGAAAAACAGAGAAAGTTGGTTCCTTATCTATTTATATACACAAAGAGGGCCAGACAATAACATCACTTATAATCTTAACTCACCAGTAATTATTGGATGAGTATAAGAACAAAATAACAATTCTCGAGTAAAATAATAACACTATATTTATTAATATATGTCATCATGCAATTAATTGAAATTAATGGTATCAGATCACATAATATTTTTTCTTTCATTAGATGAGTTCTGTTAGAAGTGGTTTCGAGTTTCTATGATTTAAAGTTTAAAATAAATTTAAATTTTTAATAAAAATATAAAAAAATTTATTTCCTTTCAATACATTTTTAAAATTATTTAAAATTTACATTTCAAAACTAAAATTATTGGTTACTGACTTTTGGTTTTAAAATTATCTTTTATTTTCTTTTTCTAAATCTGATCCTCACATAATTACAGCATGTTTGGTTGACACTCATTTTTAGCAACAAAATTTTCTAAAAGGCAAAAATTAATTCTACGGGTAAATGGAGTTTTGACTTTCTCGAATGACGTGAAAGATTAATATCAACCTTTAGATTTTTCCATTTCTCCAATTCTGTTTCCTAACTGCAAACCAAATATCCTCTTAGAAATTATCCTCCTCAAACCAAGATTTTCTGTTTTTTCCCCCAATACTATACATATCCTTTCACAATATATAATTCTATTCAAACTTGAAATATTTACAGTATACTGAAACAATTTTTTAATAGAAATTTTTTTGGCACAACTTGATTCAAACTGGAGAGAACTTTTAAAAAATCAAACATGTTCCTTGAACCAGCTTATGAAGTGAATGAAAAATAAGAAAAGTAATTGTAACAAAGACATTAAGCTTCATTATCCTCGTATTGATTCAAATAATGCCCATTTATTGTTATTTACCAATACCTTACTGAAACTGGACAAGAAGAAAGCTTGGTGTTTGCAAAATAATTGACATTTTAAAAATTTTGTACACAAATTAAAGAAATTAATGACTATCTTAATTCTCTTAAAAAATAATAACTATCTTAATTAATTTAATTGTTTTTAAAAAAATTTTAAATGAGTCAAGAAGGTCACTAATTTTTACAAAAGTACTACAGATTACTCATTAAGCACTAAGATTGAAATCTGTGACTTCATCATCATATGTTAAAATTTTTAACCAACTAAATCGGTATGTGTTAACTAATAATTATTTTAATTAAAACACATAATAAAGGCAATTATGAGACTAAATTATCTTTTTGTTGGAATAATATAATACATTATTAATATATATTAGCAACAATCACAGATATATTGAAGTTTTGGATAATTGATGTTAAAATCATAATGATCTCTCTCTTTACATGAGAAACAAATTTAGGTAATGAAAAGAAACTTATAAGAATTAAAAAAAGAAATATATAAGTTATAACATCATGACATTACATATGAATGAAAATCTAATTTTACAATCTTAGTATTAAAAATTTCTCTTAGAGTGCATTGAAAAATTTTGAATTTGAATAAGGATTAAAGATTTTTTGCGGTAACATATCATTTTTTAACATGGATTAAAGAATTTGACACATATAGCAAATGTATATAATAATAACAATATGTCAATATCTTTTTTTACATGACAAAAAATTTTAGGTAACGAAAAAAATAAAAACAATAATGAGATATAAACGGCAATCTAATTATACTATAATAGTGTTAATTTAATTTAATTTTGTGAATTTGAGCTTAAGCATGGTACGTTTGTGAATAATAGTCAATGATGGTAATGGAGAACTGTATATAAAAAATTAATTAAATTATTTTTTAATACTCTAGAGCAATAAATAATTTGTTTGATCTCATCAAACAGATAATCAATTAGTAACTTAATCTAAGATTTTAAGTTAAGTTATATTAAGAATATGACTGTATTATAACTTGAATGGTGTTAAACTAAAATTTAATTTATTTAATATCAAATAAGTTATAAAAACGACAAATAATTCAGAAAAATGTTTAAATCCCAATTATTTTAAAATATAAAGAGTAAACAATTCCACAAATAATCTTACAACTTATTTCAATGCACATACAGATTGCAATCCTTAATCAATTAGAGTTAAATCTCCATACAGAATATTACTATTATTACTTTCACTATTTTAAAAATATTATTGTTTCCATAAAAAAAAGTAATGAAGGTTCTTGTGTGAGACAATGACACAACACAACATGCAATGATCAGATAGGGACCACCTTTGACCAATGCATGTTAGATCTTTGAAATCTGTTAGATCTTTGAAATCACAAGATAAGGGTATCCCAATTTTTTATTCACACAAAACAAAAAAAACTTTTTATTGAGGGAAAGAACAAGCTAGGGACTGTAGAGTCGGTGGAACAATACTAGGTAAGATAAAACCTGGGAGTATTGTTTAGCAATAAATAATGTTTATGATTTGAAATGGTTGAATTAGGTTGTTAGGTTTTTGGTAGTTTGATTAATCTTAAAATAAATTATATAATTAAATAAAATTTTAATTGTTTTGAATGATATAAATGATTAATATTAATTTTTAAATTTTTTTATTTTTTATAATTTTGTTTGCTTAACTACATTGGTTAATAAGTTTTCAAATGTTTATAGGTTCCACATCTAGCAATCTAGGTTTTTTTCCCCTTGTTTTGGAATTTGTTTTAAGGAAAGAACTACGTTTTTTCAGCTTGTGACTTAATTGTTTTATAGAGTAATGTTTATGCAGTAAAATAAAAATATGTGAAGGAAAAAAAGGTACTTTGGAATACCTCATTTGGTTTCTAAACATTTTTTTTTCTTTTTCTTTTCCTTGTACCAGTAATCGAACCTGATAAATGTGGGATTGTGTGAAAACAATCACCACAGGAACCATGGAAAGCTAGTGTGAAGCCTTATGTTAGTATTTATGTTGATGAAATTATAATACTTCTTCTCACCTACTTAATAAGATGACCTAATTATAAGATAAAATAAAAAAATATTTTAGTGATTCTATTTATTAATTAGAAATATTTAATTTTTCTTCTATGTTTATTATTATTTTAGAAAATATTATAATTAATATTAAAGTAGAGTTTGAATTTAATTATAAATAAAATTAAAAAGTTATAATATCTTGATCCTACCTGATATCGACCCATGAGTAACACGGTAATTTAATATGTCATATAGGATTGGTATCCCGTATACCTTAGTGACACAACATCGACATTCCGATATCACGTGTAAGGTACCCGAACTGACTCCGGTATGAGTCATCCTCTCAATACCGGAAAGTCAGAGTTGACCTATGCATCAACGTGTTAAACAAGTAACCTACAAAGTGACTGATTGGTAGGTAAAACTATTTGGAAATGTCCCTTTCATGTATCAGCCTTTTTGCAAAGGATCAGAATCGTACTGACACAACGTATGAGAAACTTCAGGAGCAAAAAGGCTCTTCTGCTACCTCCAGGTATAAATAACCATGCCTCAATGTAACAAAGGTAGAACATTTTCTCTAGAACTTACGCTTGAGTTTTGATATTCTCTTTGAATATTCATTGACTTGAGCGTCAGAGTATCCTTGCAGGTGACATCCCCTTTTTCCCCCAACACCTAAGGCTGGTGGTTTGGTACGAGAAATCACTCCAATACCTTTATTTCCCTACTGGAATAGAGGATATAATACCAGATCCCCACTGAACCAGTGTAAAATCTAAGCTTATAAACAGTCTTAAGGATTGTCCCGAAGCCAGCCCTTGCACCCCAACCAAGACCAGTTCATATCTTTTTATAAAAACTAAAGAATTAACCTATACTTATTTTACAAAATTCCTATTGATTAAAAAGGAAAAGCATTTAAAATACTTGGGATTGAAGGATATCACTGTACGATATCCAATACCACCCATCACAAGCAAAAAATTTCATTATCAAATTCTAGGACGATATTGAGGTTGTCAAAGTTGTGGGGTGAACACAAGTGCCCATTGGATAACTAAATGTGAAGATGGATGATAAGTCTCTAGTAGACTCAATTATTGACCTTAGTTAAAGGCTAATTATCATAACATATTAATTAAACTATTTTATTTTTTTACTTTTTGTTTATAAATAAGGTCCTTGTGGAAGAATATTGGAATTATAAATTATTGAGAATTTATTGAAAAGTATATAAATTTTACAGAAGGTTGCTTGGAATATAAGAAATATAATTTGGAAGAACCATGTCTATGCATGGGCACACTAGACCTAGGTGTTACCACTCTAGAAAGTTAAATTGGAAAGTTGTTAGCCTAGTGATTAGGCATTTGATGTTAGTTTGGGTGTTACTACACTCAGACATGTATCTGTTGTAGCTCTTCTTAGCGTAACCTCATTGGAAATGGCGTTAGCACGTTACCTCATGTCTAATTTTTTCTTACACCCTAAAGCTGGGCATGGCCATGCCCAACTTATTCTCCTTTGTAATTTTTTGTTGCACGTTACTATGCTTGTGTGGGTGTTACTACACCCAATTTCACGCTTAACTATTTGAATTCTTGTTATTTGAGCATAGGGACCTTAATGTTTTGGATTCACACGCCTATCATTTATTATTTTTCTATAAATAAGTGTGTTGATTGTAAATATGTATCTTTTGATCATTCCATTCATTTTTAATATATTTTCAAATTTTATTTAGATTCTTTCTCAATTTTCTCTTATACTTTTATTTTCTCTATTTTAGGATCTTCCACCATAAATCATTCGTCTGTCTCATTCTCCTTCCTTCCTTTCATCGTGTATGGCTAAATCTTCAAATTAGGAAATGATGAATTCTAAAGCGATGCTTGGAAAATTATGATATGCGATTATGATGCCTAAAGATTTGATGATCGATTGGAATTCTCATTTCCTAATGTTGTTCTTGGCTTAATCCTCCAAGGATTAATTAAGGAATTGGTTTTTAGAGAGGAATCATGGTTTATAATTGATATACGAGGACTCTAGCATAATTTGGTGGTGACCTAAAGGATTAGACTCTTCCAATTAGGAGGTCTCTGTAATTTACGCAATTCGATTTGTTATGTCATGTTTACTTAAGGGATTAAGGTTCATGATGTGACAAATTATGGATTCTGACATAAAAAATTAAGGGTTATCTATTTGTGTGGATTGACCTTTAATTATGGAATCGAAACGCATCCAATCCAGACTTTATGATTCCAAGCTAGCTAAGGAATGACTCCAATCCTAATCTACTATTTACATTTTCTTATCCTTGATTTTAATTTCATTTTATGAAAACTACAAAAAAATCATAAATAACTGTTGTTATTGTTACATATGAACATGATAATTGTTGTTCAGATAATGTTGATATAAAATGCAGTAATTTGAGATGCAATCTTTGTGGGAGTGATACTAAAATATACTTAGTTAAATGATTGATGCATTTGTCAAATATCAGTATGAAAAATATGCATCAACGCAATTATGAAAACAAAATTATCCAATAGTTAATATTGATGTTGTAAGCCCCTCAAGGTTAGTAAAATGAAATTTGATCAATGGATTAGCAACATCTTTGGTATGTCGTTGGCACGTATGCTAATGTATCTCAATGGAGGTTTGTTGAATGAAAAACTTTGTCGTTCTTGCCCAATGGAGATTGAGTTGTTCCACAACGGCAAAGCAGTTAGGTTTTAGAAAATAACTTTTGACTAAAATTTCAACTAGGAACCAAACAAGCTTCAAGTTCACTCTTTGCACATTACATGGCTCAATTACTAAGGATGATGAGCAGTTGAAGGAGGAGGCTAATAAATTTTAAATTTTTTTGTAGGGAAAATGTTATTAAGGACTCATATTTAGGATCCTCTCCTATTCTTAATGAGGAGGTTGTTACTTCTCTCACTATGATTATTTCTAAGATGAGGTTTTCAATCCTTTTCCTAAATGAAGTCATATAAGGCCTAGGTCCAGATGGTTTTTTGGCCACTTTTTTTCCAAGAATTTATGGGGATCTATTGGTGACGATGTTTGGACTCCAGTGAATCAATCTTTTAAGAAGAGTATCAATTTGATCCATCGTTATCTAAGATTCTTATTATTCCTATTCCTGAATCAAGTCCGGTGAATCTCCCACACTATATCCTTTCATGCAAAGTCGCGTGGGACATAATGTCCCACACCTAGTCCCCAGCCAAATATGCCCCTCTTTTAAATTAATAATATCATTATTATTATTTGTTATTATTATTATTATTATTTACTATTATTAATAACACATGAGAAATTAAATAAGCACATTGAATAATATAGGTAAAACAAGCACATATAGTGTTAAAATAAAACAAAAACAAAAAGGTGTAATTTTTTATGTTGTAATTTATAATTATAAATTTAATATTTTTATGATTCCTAGTAAATAGGTGTAAATTTTTTTCCTACTCAATGTGTAAATGATATACTCTAATGCATAAACTTAAAGCATGTCATATATCCAAAGACTTAAATGTATAATATAGTCTAATACATATCTATCATATAGTTCTTACCATGGGTGTTCGTAGTTCGGATTGGTTTGGCTTTTAGACAAAGTGTCATTTGATCCTATTACATTATTAAGTTATAGTTTGATTGAAATGTATGATGACATTTGATCTGATCAAATGTAGCTCAGATTGCATCAGTTTGTTTGGTTTTGTATTAGTTATTTTTTTAAAAAATCAAGTATAAAACATATAGGTCCAATCTACTAAAATCAAGGATAACTACTTCAAAAACACAATTACCACTGTAAAAAATTACAACATAATTTAAAACTCACAAATCACCACTTAGAGTCTTTCAATTGTCACTTTAAGCTTAAGTTATGTACGCAATTAATAAGACAATATAAATATAGATGTAATATATTGAAAGTTGTGGTTCAATTTTCAGAGATAGATCTGAAATTTGATCCAAACCGCATACATAATGTGATTCTTTTACAGTTTTGGTTTGATAAGTTTTTGATTATTTTGGATCGGTTGAGCGGTTTTGTTTGGTCCGAATCAAATGATGAATACTCCTAGTTCCTACAACTATCATAAAAAACCTTAAAGCATAAAACTAAATGAACTAAATAGGTTACTAGCTTTTGATTTGTGTAAAATTCAAAACCGATTAAAACATTTTTTGTTGTCACGAATACAATGACACCATGGAGGACATAATGAATTCCTCTATGCAAAGAAACACACAATAGAAAATTTGGATCATAAGAGAATTTGAGAGAAATTTTGAATATTTTGAAGAAATTGGGGGGAAGGGTCCAACATGCATAAAAACACTGGATTTAGTATGGGATTTGTCCCATGCCTATTCCTAGACCATGATTTTAGAATCGTGGCCCTCCATGTGTCAATATGCTTAAATCTTGAAGCTTCAAAATGGCATGCCAAAACCTTGGTATATATGCCCTTTTGAATTTCTATAACTAAATCTATTAAGCCCATGTCAATCATGGCATGGGAAAACATCCCACACCATGCCCCATGCTAAATTTAAAATTTCTTGAAGTGTTTATGCTTTTCTTGATGAGCTTGTTGACTATTTCCAAAGCAATTTTGTTCCTGGTAGGGGAAAATATGATAATGTGATTATTCTTCAAGAGGTGGTTCATTTTATGGCTAAAAATAAATAAAAGATTAGTGATATTGGGTTCAAAATTGATTTGGAGAAAGCCTATGATAGGCTTAATTGGGGTTTCTTACAATCAACCTTGGTCCATTTTAGTTTCTCCTTAAATATTATCAAGCTTATAATATGGTGTACCACTTTTTCCTCTCTTAGCCTTACTTGGAATGGAGAGAAATGCCCATCTTTTAAGCCAACTTTTGGTCTTCGCCAAGGTGATCCATGGTGTAACATCCTGGATAATTATAGAAAATTTTTGTGAAGTGGAGGATATTAAAAATTATTTTTAGGAATTTATTTGATATTTTTATGAATTATGGGTTAATTATAAAAGGTGTGATTAGAAGAAGAGAGGTTTAATTTAAATCTTTAAAGAAATTATAAAAGAAATAGAGAAATGACCGGCTGAGCAGGTAACCGGTTAGAGGTGACCGGTTGGGCAGGTGACCGGTTGCCATGAGTTAAATAAAGGTTTCTCTCTCTCAATCATTCACTTTCTGTGAGAAGCTTCTTCTTCTTCTTCACCTGTTCCTTTTCTCCTTCTCCTTCCTCCATCGTCGGCTGTAAGCTTGAAGGAAGGTCCATACCTTGAAATAATTACAGAGCTGTGACAGCAATTTCAAGGTAAGTCTTTTGAACTGTTTAAAAGTTGTTGCCTCACCTTCTTCCTTTCTTTTCTGGATGAATGGTTATGTGTATGGAGGAGGGTACTGTTCTGATCCCACTCCTCCTGGCAGTAAGCCTGTAAATGGCCCTTTTACTGTGTGGATGGTGGTGTGACGTTATGTTTCACGTTCCAGACCCATAGGTGGAGGAACGAACACTGATGGAACGAACACTGATGAGGAAGCTGGTGCTAGAACGGAGGTGGAACGGTGCACCCAGCAACTGTTGAAGCTCAGAATAGAGGTAAGGGGGTGTTCGGGTTATAATTAATTAGAATTGGACACTGTCCGAGTCATTGGAATGACTGTGAACCAGGTAAGAGATGATGCCGAGTGAAATTATGTGAATATGTATATGAATGTACGTATGAATGTACACACCGATCGGTTTAGGATCGTGTGTGTGTGTGACTTTGTTGAATGAAATTTGAGAATGTATGAGTATACATGTGTGTGAGCACCGATCAGTTTCTGATCGTGTGACTAGAGGAGTATTTGATGTTGTGATAATTGTGATAATGCCGAATGAATTGTATATGAATGTGAATGAATGCATGTATATGTATGTACACCGATCAGCTTCTGATCGTGTGAGTAGTATATTCTGAGTGAAATGGAATTATTTGATGCTATGATGAAATGATGCTGAGTGAAATGTGTATGCATGTATATGGACACCGATCAGTTGAAGATCGTGTGTGTATGTGTAAATCCGATTGAAATTTAAATGATGTTGTGACAATCGGTATTTTGTGGTAATGTGGAGTCGGGTTTGACAAGCAGGTCACCCGAGTGATGTTGTTAATGAGTCGGGTTTGACAAGCAGGTCGCCCGAGTGATAATGTAATGGATGGGCTTGACAAGTCGGTCGCCCTGTGATGAGAGCACATGCCAGTTTCTGGTAGTTGCATTTGTTGATTGATGATGATATGAAATGTGAATTATGTGGTATGGGATGGCCGACGGTATATGTTACCCTCGTTTCTGGCTTTAGTGGTCAAGCAGGACCCAGTTGAGCTACCCAGAGGTCTATGACCCAGTGGTTGAGGGGGAGTCAAGCAGGACTCGGTGAACCAAGCAGGGTTCACGGGGTGTCAAGTAGGACCCCCAGCTAAAGGCCGATCCTTTAGTATCCGGATACTAGGCGTCAATTTTATGAGAGTCAGTTGTGACATTTGATGATTTGATAATTTTGCTGAGTGTAGTGTTTGCCGAGTGTGCAGTATTATAATTGATGAATATGATGTGTACATTTTCCGAGTTCAATTTGATACAATTGCCGATATGAATTATCATATTGATGAATGAGAATTTGATATAATTGCTGAGTATGATTTGATGTATTTGCCGAGTGATTTATTAGAATTACCGAGTGGTAAATTGTAATTGCCGAATGGGTTATTTGTTACGATTGCCAAATGAGATTTGTTATACTTGCTGAATGAGTTACTTGCCGAGTGAGGTAACTGTTGAGTATGTATTATAATGCCGAGTATGAATTGTGATGTTTGTCGAGTATGAATTATTATACTTGCTGAGTAAGATGTCATATTTTCCGAGTAAGAATTGATGAGTATGATGTTGTATTTGCCGAGGGCAATTTATTGTATTTGACGAGTGTGAATTGATATAAATACCGAGTGTGGTTGGCTAGAATTGCCGAGTGTGAGTTAGAATTGCCGAGTGTGAATTATTGGCCGAGTGTGATGGTTATATTTGCCGAGTGTTAAATGATGAAGTAATCGGACGGAATTTTATATACATGTAAATTGTTAATTTCCGTTCTAGATTAATTATAATGCTAAACACTCACCCTTGCTGTGGTTTACATTTTTAGTAACCAGTGACAGGGAAGAGGTCGGAGCCATGGAGGTGCGCCAAGTGGAGGATTGATGCCAAGAAACCGAGTGGTTTTGAAATGAATGTAATATATATATTTTGAGTTTTCTGAGTGATGCTATATGATTGAGTTGAACTAATTTTGAATCGGTATGCCGACTAATGTGAACATAAATTTATGTTATGTAATCGGTATTAAATTTCTTGAGTTTGTTGTAGTAAGGTCGATTACCGGGTGAATCTAGCCGAGCAGATTCTGTCTTGTCCGAGCGAGGGCCGGTTGATTTGGTGCCTATCTCGCTCGAGTATCCTGTCTCTTTTCGAGTAAAAATTAGAGAGCTTTTCTGAGCGAAGGAAAGATGGGATGTTCCCGAGCGAACTATTTTGAGTGAAGCTTAAGATTGTATTCCGGGTGAGGTATACCCGAGAGAAACAGTTTCCGAGTAAATGAAAGCTCAGAGTTTTCCGAGTGATGTAATTGTAAGCAAAACTCTGACTCGTGAGTCTGGTACGCCGTGTGGCATTCGCTCAAGCAAGTCGGCTCTCGCTTAAGCGAATCAGGGGCTCGCTCAGGCAAATACCCTTGACTCTGTTTTATTCCTTCCGCTGATTCAATCTTATTTTATGTTGAAATATTTCCGATCGGTTATTACTATTTTAAGTATGATTTTATTATTTTGAATATATTTAATAAATGTAATTATTATTTTATATTGAGACCGGGTGGATTTTTATTAAAAGTGAAAAATCTATTGTGAAAAATGAGAAAAAAAATGACGCGGGTCGTCACAGTTGGTATCAGAGTGGTTCTTTCTAGAACCGAGTGGATGGGCGAACTGAGTGATTATGTGAGTCCTATACTGGACTGTGTTTTGCATTTTATTGTAGTATAGTTGTGGTTGTTTGTGCAGCTTGGCATCATTCCCTTGGCACTCCGGCGGCGTTGTATATGTGTGAGGTAATTATCCGACTCCCTGGTAAAGTATTGGTTAATGGTGAAGTGTTTATTCATTATATAATTATTCTATGGTCGGGAAACTAGTTCTGATAGAGGAGATGGTTTCCTCTCGGAATTTTCTAAATTGATGAATAGGGCTGAATCGGGCCCCACTCTTGGTAAATTCCTGAAAAGGAATCCCCCTGCTTGTAGAGGAGGGCACGATTACGGTGGGATGTGTGTTGGATACGGGAAACCGAGTAAGCTTTTGAGTATTCCGACTGCTCGAAGGAGCATAAAGTACAATTTGTGAATTACCGGTTGAAGGACGAGGCTAGGACATGAAGGTCTCGGACTAAGGTACCGATGCAGACGACGAGTGAGTTGTTAGTGTGGACGAATTTCCAAGAGTGGTTTCTTGTTAAGTACTTCTCGGATGATTAGAGAATTCGAAAGGAAATAGAATTTGAGATTGAAACAGGGTCGAGTGTCAATGGCCGAGCACACTACTAAGTTTGACGAGTTGTGTGATTTCTACCACTCTTTCTCACTGGAAGGAACCGAGAGTAGTAAATATGCCAAGTATGAGGCAGGATTGTGAATTGTATTTCATAGTGCAAATATAAAGGACCCTTCAGTCGGAAGATAAAAGGTCGTGAAGGCAAGAGGATCCAGTTGCAAGAAAATGGATCGGTTCTTTCGTGGCGGTAAGTTTTCCGCTGTCTTCTTCTCTTTTGGGCGGATTTCTACTAGCTGGTCTGGTAGTCAGTCGGATAGCCGAGTGTGCTATAATTGTGGCTGAGAGCTATATTGCGAAACACTGTCCGAGTGGACGAATTGTTTCCAATGTGGACAACTGGGAGACCTTATACCGAGTGCCCACAGAGGCAGTAACCGAGTGGGCATAGCAACCGAGCCAACATTTCTGAGACTCGGGGTACTAATTTTCCAAGAGGAGGTTAAAATCCCGTGATGAAATGGGAATAGTAAGTACGTTGATAGCTATGAGTTTGTCAGAATAATGGAGTTTGATATTACATAGAATGAAATGAATGGATGAATAATAGGTGATGCAAGTTAGCAATGTAGTAAGAAGGTTAACTTCTAGGAGGGGTGAGCCTCCTGTAGTGATTCTATAAGAAGGTCTAAATAAACGTTACCAGTATGTCATGTCCAAGTTGTTAGACGATTGATTAATGGACATTGGGAGAAATTCCGAGTAGGTAATGGAGGACGGTGTAAGAATGTCGACTAAGTTGAAGGTGATAGACGAAGGGAGGTTAGTAATAATTTTCAGTGAGATAACTGATGAGGCGAGAATTCACTCGGAATAATTAAGAGAATGAAATATGCGAATGATGGTTGAGTGAGGTATATATATGTATTGGACTGTTGTGTATATGATAAGGAAAAGTAGTGAACAAAGGACGTGGGACGAAGTGATTAAAAAGTAGTTAAGTAAGAATGAAGAGAAGTTTTACCGAGTTGTTTGGACTTTGCACTGATATTAGTGTTACATGGGAATCATAATGGCTGGCCACCATGGGTTCCTTTTAACATTAATTCATTGAGAAGTTGCCAATAGGCATAGGTAAATGGATAATGATGCAAACAACTTGCATGTCGATCAATGATATGGATAGTTGGACTGTGTAGCCGATTTTCACTCAGATTAACTACGAAGTGTTGAACTCTTAAGACTGATTACCTCAGGTAGTTGCACTAGTGGTTGAGGTCGTGTGAAGTCGAGGAGATAGACGTGTTTTAGCCAATCTTGGATGATTGGATTTAGAGAAGAGAAGTGTATGATTCGTGCTTCTGAAGTCGGTAAGTGATTAGAGATGAGGAGTAAATGGAGATGAGATTTGGTAATTGATGAATAATGAGTATAGAAAAGTAAATATTGTGATCTGGTAATCGGTATAAATTACTGCTAGATTGTGTGGAGAAGAGATAACCTAAAAAGGAAGTCGAATGACTTGAGTACCTACCAAGATATACTGAGTGGAGAATTTTCGAGTGAATAATGTCTGAGAGAAGTACTCCCAAGTGAAGAAAAGCTGATTTCGAATGAGTACTTCTCGGGCCGAGGTGTTTCTGAATAGTGAATTCCCGAGCGGGGTATCTCCAAGTCGGGTGCAATACTCCCGAGTGAAAATGGATGTGATTTCGAGTGAATGAAGAATAATACAATTCTGAGTCTGACTTCGAATGAATCTTCTGTTGGAAGGGAATCACTCCCGAGTGAAGAAAAATTGTGTTCGAATGAAACCCTTTTGAGTGAGACATTTTTGGTTTCTGACTAGTATGGAACCGATTGGGATCTACCGATTGAGTCTTTTCCAGGAAGAGTGTTTCTGGACAAAGAAAAACTTCAACTTCGATTGAGCATGTTCCGAGTGGCCAATTCCGGAGAAAGTAAATATCCAAGTGGTGGATTCATTTGATTCGTGCTTGGATGTCTTAAAAATGGCCGAGAGCTTGTGCTCGGGTACGTCATCGAGATGGTCTTTGACTCCGAGTGATATTTCTAAGTAGAAAGATTTCTGAGAGAGGGTTAAATCTCGACTCCGAATGATCCTTTCAGTTGTAAAATCTCTGAATGAAGCACTTTCGAGAGGAATATTTTGAGTAAAGAAAGGCTTTGACTCGGGCAGAGATATATCTGAAGTGATATTCTCGAGGTAATGGGATTAACCAAAGGTAGCGATGGAATTTGGAGATTCCGAGACCGAGTGGTGGTGCATGCAAAAGGGTTCTTTGAGTAGTCATTCCGGTGTTACTGGATAAGGAAGGATTCTGGTGGTCAGAAATGAAGAAGGTTGAACACCAGAGACCCCTGAATTGTTTCAATTATCAGAGATTCCGATTTGGAAGTGGTAAAGTAATACTATGGATTTCGTATGCGGGTGTAAGGCAATCTAGGAGATTGTAGACCGATTGATCAAGAGTGCTTACTTCTTGGCTATGAACAGGTTGCCTTGATCCGAGAGAAAATGAAAATAGTCCAAGACCGACTGAAAAGTTACTATGACAGTCGGCATAGACTGCTTGAGTTCAGACGGGTGACTGGGTATTCTTGAAGGTTTCACTGATCAAGGGTGTAGGTCGGCTATTGAAGAGTCGCAATTTTAATCGGTAATGTTGCTTACCGACTGGATCTTCTCAGTTCGTTAACTAATGTGCACAATGTGTTTCACGTGTCACAACTCTGGGTGAATATTCCATGTGATTCTATGATTGTGCCGAGTAACTCTTTTGAATTGGAAGACCTGACGGTGGAAGTTACACCGATCGATATTGAGGAGTATCAGACCAAACAGCTAAGAAACAAGGAAGTGCCATTGGTAAAGGTGAAGTGACAGAATTTGAATGGGGTAGCTTACGCTTGGAAAATTGGAATCCGACATGAGTTAAGTATACCCCAATCTTTTTCAGTAAGGAATGTTGATTTCGGGGACGAAATCCTTTTTTAGGGGGGTGAATGTAACATCCTGGATAATTGTAGAAAATTTTTGTGAAGTGGAGGATATTAAAAATTGTTTTCAGGAATTTATTTGATATTTTTATGAATTATGGGTTAATTATAAAAGGTGTGATTAGAAGAAGAGAGGTTTAATTTAAATCTTTAAAGAAATTGTAAAAGAAATGGAGAAATGACCGACTGAGCATGTAACCGGTTGGAGGTGACCGGTTGGGCAGGTGACCGGTTGCCATGAGTTAAATAAAGGTTTCTCTCTCTCAATCATTCACTTTCTGCGAGAAGCTTCTTCTTCTTCTTCACCTGTTCCTTTTCTCCTTCTCCTTCCTCCATCGTCGGCTGTAAGCTTGAAGGAAGGTCCATACCTTGAAATAATTACAGAGCTGTGACAGCAATTTTAAGGTAAGTCTTTTAAACTATTTAAAAGTTGTTGCCTCACCTTCTTCCTTTCTTTTCTAGACGAATGGTTATGTGTATGGAGGAGGGTACTGTTCCGATCCCACTCCTCCTGGCAGTAAGCCTGTAAATGGCCCTTTCACTGTGTGGATGGTGGTGTGACGTTATGTTTCACGTTCCAGACCCGCAGGTGGAGGAACGAACACTGATGGAACGAACACTGATGAGGAAGCTGGTGCTGGAACGGAGGTGGAACGGTGCACCCAGCAACTGTTGAAGCTCGGAACAGAGGTTAAAGGGGTGTTCGGGTTATAATTAATTAGAATTGGACACTGTCCGAGTCATTGGAATGACTGTGAACCGGGTAAGAGATGATGCCGAGTGAAATTGTATGAATATGTATATGAATGTACGTATGAATGTACACACCGATCGGTTTAGGATCGTGTGTGTGTGTGTGACTTTGCTGAATGAAATTTGAGAATGTATGAGTATGCATGTGTGTGAGCACTGATCAGTTTCTGATCGTGTGACTAGAGGAGTATTTGATGTTGTGATAATTGTGATAATGCCGAATGAATTGTATATGAATGTGAATGAATGCATGTATATGTATGTACATCGATCAGTTTCTGATCGTGTGAGTAGTATATTCTGAGTGAAATGGAATTATTTGATGCTATGATGAAATGATGCTGAGTGAAATGTGTATGCATGTATATGGACACCGATCAGTTGAAGATCGTGTGTGTATGTGTAAATCCGATTGAAATTTAAATGATGCTATGACAATCGGTATTTTGTGGTAATGTGGAGTCGGGTTTGACAAGCAGGTCGCCCGAGTGATAATGTAATGGATGGGCTTGACAAGTCGGTCGCCCTGTGATGAGAGCACATGCCAGTTTCTGGTAGTTGTATTTGTTGATTGATGATGATATGAAATGTGAATTATGTGGTATGGGATGGCCGACGGTATATGTTACCCTCGTTTCTGGCTTTGGTGGTCAAGCAGGACCCAGTTGAGCTACCCAGAGTTCTATGACCCAGTGGTTGAGGGGGAGTCAAGCAGGACTCGGTGAACCAAGCAGGGTTCACGGGGTGTCAAGTAGGACCCCCAGCTAAAGGCCGATCCTTTAGTATCCAGATACTAGGCGTCAATTTTATGAGAGTCAGTTGTGACATTTGATGATTTGATAATTTTGCTGAGTGTAGTGTTTGCCGAGTGTGCAGTATTATAATTGATGAATATGATGTGTACATTTTCCGAGTTCAATTTGATACAATTGCCGAGTATGAATTATCATATTGATGAATGAGAATTTGATATAATTGCTGAGTATGATTTGATGTATTTGCCGAGTGATTTATTAGAATTACCGAGTGGTAAATTGTAATTGCCGAATGGGTTATTTGTTACGATTGCCAAATGAGATTTGTTATACTTGCTGAATGAGTTACTTGCCGAGTGAGGTAACTGTTGAGTATGTATTATAATGCCGAGTATGAATTGTGATGTTTGTCGAGTATGAATTATTATACTTGCTGAGTAAGATGTCATATTTTCCGAGTAAGAATTGATGAGTATGATGTTGTATTTGCCGAGGGCAATTTATTGTATTTGACGAGTGTGAATTGATATAAATACCGAGTGTGGTTGGCTAGAATTGCCGAGTGTGAGTTAGAATTGCCGAGTGTGAATTATTGGCCGAGTGTGATGGTTATATTTGCCGAGTGTTAAATGATGAAGTAATCGGACGGAATTTTATATACATGTAAATTGTTAATTTCCGTTCTAGATTAATTATAATGCTAAACACTCACCCTTGCTGTGGTTTACATTTTTAGTAACCAGTGACAGGGAAGAGGTCGGAGCCATGGAGGTGCGCCAAGTGGAGGATTGATGCCAAGAAACCGAGTGGTTTTGAAATGAATGTAATATATATATTTTGAGTTTTCTGAGTGATGCTATATGATTGAGTTGAACTAATTTTGAATCGGTATGCCGACTAATGTGAACATAAATTTATGTTATGTAATCGGTATTAAATTTCTTGAGTTTGTTGTAGTAAGGTCGATTACCGGGTGAATCTAGCCGAGCAGATTCTGTCTTGTCCGAGTGAGGGCCGGTTGATTTGGTGCCTATCTCGCTCGAGTATCCTGTCACTTTTTGAGTAAAAATTAGAGAGCTTTTCTGAGCGAAGGAAAGATGGGATGTTCCCGAGCGAACTATTTTGAGTGAAGCTTAAGATTGTATTCCGGGTGAGGTATACCCGAGAGAAACAGTTTCCGAGTGAATGAAAGCTCAGAGTTTTCCGAGTGATGTAATTGTAAGCAAAACTCTGACTCGTGAGTCTGGTACGCCGTGTGGCATTCGCTCAAGCGAGTCGGCTCTCGCTTAAGCGAATCAGGGGCTCGCTCAGGCGAATACCCCTGACTCTGTTTTATTCCTCCCGCTGATTCAATCTTATTTTATGTTGAAATATTTCCGATCGGTTATTACTATTTTAAGTATGATTTTATTATTTTGAATATATTTAATAAATATAATTATTATTTTATATTGAGACCGGGTGGATTTTTATTAAAAGTGAAAAATCTATTATGAAAAATGAGAAAAAAAAAATGACGCGGGTCGTCACACATGGTCACCCTATTTTTTTGCTATGTGCATGAAGCATTTAGTTCATGATATTAACCTTGAAGTATCAAAGAGTGTATGGCTACTTATCTCTATCTAAAAATGGGCCTCATATTTCTCATTTTCTTTTTACTAATGATTTGTTATTGTTTGCTAAAGCAAAATCTTCTTAGGTGTGACATATATCCAAGGTCATGGAGGGTTTTCGTAACAAGTCAGGTGTGAAGATTAATATTTTAAAGTTTAAGGCTTTTTTTTCAACAAATGTTTCTAATTCTAAGAAAAATAAATTTGTTAGTTGATGTGGTATCAAATTTACTTATCGAACTGGGCATTATCTAAGATTCCCTATCATTCAATGGGGATCCAAGAGAGAGAGAATTTTGATTTCATCTTGGAAAATATTAGTAAGAGGCTTGATATATTACATAAGGGTTAGTTAGTTGCTAATAATCAATTAGTTAATTAGCTTAATTCAATAAGTAGTTGGTTAACTACCTTCTTCTTTCCTGTATGTACATAAGTGCAAATCATGTACTCTAAATTTATTTATTCAATACAAGTATGATTTCTCTGCTCTTGCAATTCCTTTTCTCTCTTAATGGTTTCTTATTTTCATATGATGGTATTAGGGCCCTAAATAGGGGCTCTACGATCAAGAACTTGGTCATCAATGGTGCGTGCAAGCAATACATCATCATCAAGTTTGAATCCACCATTAGATCATTTGTAAAATCAAGCTAGCCCACAATATGTTCATCTTAGTGAATTGACATCAAGTTCCCTCGTGAATCCAGTTCTTGATGGCAAGAACTATCATGCCTGGGAGAAAGGAATAAAGAGAGCTTTAATATTGAAGAACAAATGAAAATTCGTTTGTGGAGTGATTCTAATACCAGATCTATTCAAAGCTTGGAAGCTAAAGATGCAATAATTTGATCTATGTGTGGTCGTGAGCTCTATTTTTCAATCAATATGTCAATCAATAATGTTCACAGAGTACACTTTAGATGCATAGAATGAGCTCAGAGAATCCGCAAAGAGATTTGGTGTGAATATCTGAATTATAACAAGACAACTATAGTTTCAAGCAAGGAAAATCATCAATTATAAGTTACTTCACTGATTTGAGGGTTGCATGGGAGGGATTGGAGAACTACATACCTTTGCCTTTATGCACTTGTTTCGTGAAATGTGTTAAGTCCTGAAAGAATATATGAAGTTCTTAAGATCACACAAAAGTTTTGATTATGATAAAAACACTACACTATTTAATGTACTAATGTTTCAAAATTGTCTAAAGTTTATTTATAGATAAATACAAGCCAGAGTACTAGACTCTTGAAGTAACTGTATGAAGGTTCATAGTGTAACATCCCAAAAGTTTCAATCTCATGTATAATCATTTTTACTCTAGATTAGTAATGATATTATCCAATTATATTTACTTTCTACATAAGTTTGGTTGTGAATTGAAGCTTCTTTTGATTCGTTCAAGTAGTTTTCTTTAGTATTAACCTCTGGTAGCGCTCTGATTGGGTCATTACCGAGTAAAATATTAGTGAGCAAGAAATTCCGAGTGAATCAGGTCAGAAATAAGATTTTCCGAGTAAATAAAAGATCTGATTCAGAGTGAAGGTTATGACCGAGAGAAATTCCGAGTGAAGAATGAAATTTCGAGTGAAGGTTATGTCTTCCGAGTGAGCTATGTCCGAGACAGGACCTTCCGAGTGAGGATGTGGATATAATTCCGAATGAAAGGTCTCCGAGTGTGACATTCCGGGAAGTGGAGTTCCGAGTGGGAATTTCCGAGTTGAGTGTGATGGGATCAGGTGAGATTCTGGACGAATCTCGCTCAAGCGGGCGTGGCCGCGCTTGAGCAAATGAAAGAGGAATCAGTTGGAATAATTACAGAGTAAAAGACTGAGTGCTATGAAGCCTCGCTCGAGTGAAATAGAAAGGAGTCGATTTTGGAGTAATTTACCGAATGAAAGACCGAGTGAGAGATGGTCGGTCTTGGAATTGTTTAGCAGAGTGAAGGACCGATCAGGAGATGAGTCGGTTTTGAAATGATTTGCCGAGTGAAAGACCGATCGAGTAATGAGTCGGTTTTGGAATAGTTTGCCGAGTGAAAGACCGAGCGAGTGTGTAGTCGGTCTGGAATGATTTAGCCGAATGAAAGAGCAAATGAGAGAGGAATCGGTTCTGGATGAGTCCGGGTGAGACATTTCCGAGTAAGACATTCCAAGGAAAGAAAGCTGTCCGAGTGTTTCAAGCAGAAAAATGTCCGAGCAAATTCCCTTCCGAGTGGAGTAGTTGTGAAAGAAGAGACTGATGAATTCTTCTCAGACTGACCCGGTAGTGGTCCAGTCAACAAATATACTGACCGGTAGAGTCCAGTTGGCAAATATGCTGACCGGTGGAGTTTCAGTCGGTAATTATTCCAAGAATACAAAACCAGCGTCAGAATTAATCTTTTATACCAATCTTATCGTTTTATACATATTTTAATATATTTTTCTTCAATCATACAAGGCTCCAGTAGGTAGGCGGCGGTAATGGTCAAAATACAGCTCACTTCTTATCTAAAATCTCTATTATTTCCATAATTGATGCACCTAACCTCCAGTCACGAGAAAGCTTGTCCCCCACTTGTCTTGTACATTATTAAATCAATACCACACCTCTTCCAAGTCTGAATTCTCAGAACAACAAAAATTAGTAAAAGTATCGCTTTCTCATTTCCTTCTCTACGTACAAGTCACTCTGATTCGAAGCTAGGACAGTAAGAAGAAAACGTTTTTCAACCAATCTAAGACCCTTCATCAAGGTAAGAGGGGATAGGGTTGTGAATAAATATGGAATGGGTAGAATTGTATGCTGTCCTAGGATTTTCCAGAATTATTTTCATATCTTGTTGCTCAATTTTGAAGCTAAAAACGTGTGAATTTGATTCTGACTTCTTCATCAAAGTTATAGATCTTTTTGTTATGTGAATTTTGAGACCTGAACCGACTGATTTGAATGTGTATAGCATGAGTTATAGCCAAAATACTACAGCATGTACGTTCTGGAATATGTATCTTCTATTTTGTGTATATATTAATATTCTGAGAATTATACATACATATTTAGACTTTGATGTCTCCACAAAAGTTGTATATATTTATGTTATGGATCTATAGAAAGTTGTTTCAAGTTAAAAGGATATTTGTAGCTCTAGTTATGCCTAAAATACAGAAGTATGTTCATGCTGAAAATCTGCTGACATGAATTATGAATTTTATTTTTAAAACTGGGAATTTTGTGATGAGAATTAGTGTTCAGTGTCTTCATAAAAGTTTTAGATATTTGTGTTATTAGTAATTTAGAACTATTCTCATGCCAAAATTATTTTTGTAGCTCCAGAAACGTTGAAAATACCAACATATGTACGTTTTGTTACTTTCTTTGAGATGGTTTAGTATACTGTGATTATGTGATGTTTCTGTTTGGAATTTGAAATTATGGTCTTCATGAAAGTTATAGATAATTTTGTTATGGAACTACAGAAAGTAGAATTACTTAAAAAGGATTTGATTTTCTCACATTATGGTCATTTTACTAACGTATGTTGCTATTGTAAAATTCTGAAACTTACCTAAATGGTTATTATGGATGTTAATGATATTTTCCATGTGAGCAATGATTTATTTATGAATCATTGAGGGATTGTTGATTATTATGGATGTTATTGAGTGTCCTATACATGACATACAGTATGTATATCTTTGTCATGAATATTTATGAATGACTAAATCAGTGTATACATGAATGCCTTGTGGTTTAATGAGATATGTTGTTGAAACAGTAAATCCATGATTCTGAAAATTACTATATGTGATGTGTCCTTCGAGGACTTATGGTTTTCCAAGATTATGGAAATATTGATATCATGGTATGTTAAATCGATAAAGAGAATTAAAGGCATTCATGCATCATAAGCATTTGGACGCACCATGGAATTTAGGGGTTTCATGATTGCCTACCCTGGTGGGGGGTTACTCTATGATGAGTTAAAGCCCTATTTTCGCAGGAGCCATGAAAATGTAGGGATTCATGGTTATGCTAATTCCTACTTGTGTACTTCGATACTGCAGGAGCCATGGGGGTGTAGGGATTCATGGTTATGCTAATTCCTACTTGTGTACTTATTTTCGCAGGAGCCATGAAAGTGTAGGGATTCATGGTTATGCTAATTCCTACTTATGTCTCTATGAGACCTTATACTGCAGTATTCCCACCAAACCAAAATGGATCCAGCATGACATCATTTGACTATATTAAAGAGTATTAAATGTAAATGAACTTGTTTGGCATATTCATCATATCATTGTGGTTTGTTGATTGTGTTTGTGCAATTTTATTTATTTTATATTTATTTTATATTCTGTCTCACTCTTACATAAATTTTTACAGTGCATGCTACACAGAATGACGAGTGGTGCATATGATGAAGCTTTTATGTTTTAGTGCTTGGACTTTGAATTCATTTGAATTTTTATGGGTTGTAATAATATTATGTACCATGTACCGTAACTTTCTCTATCGTTTCTGCTATATAAATGTATTAAGTTTTATTCGTTCACGACTAGCATGCATTATAATATTCCGCATTTATAAATTTTTACGTGACCTCAAAATTTGAATTATGAATTTCAAAATGATTCTTTAAACGTGAAAAATTTGTTCCAAAATTTTGGGGCGTCTCATTTAGAATTCAGACGCCCAATCCCTTAAGTAGTTTTCTGAAGGTTCATAGAACTCAGATGTCTAGACTCAACTTAGACACTTTACTTGAAGATAGTAAATACAAGTCAAGCCAAAACCCATGCTTCCATATTAACTTATAACCATTTTGACTTGAATCATACTATCTAATCATATAAGTTTAAAAATACTGTCTATCTAAAGGAGCGCCCACTGTATATATCAAAATAGAAAGTTAGACAACTAACATATTTACAAGTTGATAGAGAGTAAGTATGTTTTCCAAATCATCTTAGTAACATTGTGCAAATGGCAAGCTTTCATTGGACATAAGGCCTTTTATCTCAACATCTATCTCAAAGGACACCTATATAAGGAAGATCATTCAAGAATGCAAAGTACCCCATCAATCTACTTCGTTTCTCTTTATGCATTCTACAAACTATGTAAAATTTTTTAATTCTTTTCTTCTAAAATAGTTTAAGAGTTGTACTCATTTTGTTCATATCCTAAATAATCAATTCAGTTATTATAAACATGGGTGAATGCAAGTATTGCCCACAGTGGGCAGATGAACCCGCAAGATTGAAAACTTTTACAAATAAGTCTAATAAACTTTTTTGTTATGCCCCTTAATTTTATAATATTACACCTATTAAACTCATAAGGGTAAGGTCATGTTAACCAGTGATCCAAAGTATTGTTTAAGGGGGAAATAATTTTCTTTTTATTAAAATTGTACAAGGTTGGTAAATTTTAATAATATTTTTAGATAAAAAATTCACTTTTCGTTCCTTAACCAGTACCTTTAGGACACTAGTTAATATTTTTAAAAAAATAAAGTAGGACAAAAATCATTTTTTATAATTTTAAACTCATGTAATTTAAATCATATTATATTTTAAAATTTATCACACCCAATTTTAAACAAAAGTAGAAAACAATCTCTTTTTCTTAATCTACTTCTCCTACATGCTACCCTAACCCTTTTATTTTTTGTTTCTCTGCTAGCCACCCTCGTCCATTGCACTTTAGACGTTCACCACACTTTTGGATAAAATATCATTACTCATTCAAATTCAACTTTCAGTGGTGTGGTATGGTGTGGTGAGTCCCCTTTCACCTTTGAGTTTTTTCTTTTTTCATTTTCCTCACTCATTTTTGTTATGTACTTGCACAGTTGCATTGTATATTAATGTTTTATTTAAATGAACGGTCGTATTATTCTATTTCCTTATTTTGGATTTTAAACATAATACATTGAATTTGAATTAGTAGTAGTATACTAGTATTCATTAATCATGTTATATATATATATATATATATAACAATAGGTAGAATCAAGCTAAGTGTGGCTATATATATTATTTTTCTTTGTCTCTTAATTCTTGAAAATAACATGTTTTTACTTTGTAACTCTATTTATTTGTAATTTAATTTTTTGTAGAAGTTGAAATAATACTTTTGGGTCTTTATGTTATTTTTAATAGATAATGGAAAGATATTTTAAGAGAAAAACACTATCAAAGGAAGCATTGTTGAACAATTTCTTGGTGCAATACATGTAAAATATACTACTGTAATGATGAAATGTTTTACAAGTATGGGCTCAGTGTATTAAGAATTCATGGATACGGTTGTGACAGTGCTAGCAACATGTAAGGTGAATTTTCTAGCCTGAAAAGTTTAATCTTAAAGGAGAAATAATCTGTATTTTATGTACATTATTGATATGCGTAATAATGTTGAATTTGCATATTTGAAAGGATTAGGTGATCTTGTGGAAAGGTTAGTTGTAACTCGAAGAGATGTTGTTTATCCACTAGTTTAATTTCTTATGAAGTTAGCATTGATTTTACCCATTGCTACAACAACAGTAGAAAGAGCCTTTTCTGCTATGAAGATTTTTAAAAATTGATTACACAATCGAATGAGAGATGCGTGGGTGAATGATTCTCTAGTAACATACATTAAAAGAGATGTGTTTGAGAATATTAACAATAAACTAATCATTTAACGATTCCAAAACATGAAATCACATCGAGGACAATTGTAAGGTATGCAGTTATTTAGTTTTATATAATTTCAATATTTATAGTATTTATATTTTATGAACTGATCATAATAATAATTATTATTAATTTTAAATATTTCATTACATTGCCCTCACAGACCTATGGTCTTAGATCCGCCACTGATTATAAGCTTAAACTTTCTTAAGGTTTTCGCTAAAGACCTAGGAATCTTTTACTTCTCTATGAAATTAAGAGTTTGAAGAGGTTTGGTCAAGAAAGATTACTTATATAGTAGCTTGGAGAGGTTTAGTTAAGAAAGAATACTTGGAATCCTTGTAAGAAAGCATGGGTAGCACTGCTTCATGATCAGTTAATGCAAGCTTTTGTTGGGTCAAACAAGGATTAAACGTAGCATTGGTTAAGAGGTAAACCAATATAATATCTGCTTGTGTATTATCTCTTTTTAATGTTTTATTAATGTTGTCTTACTTATCTTTCATTTTAAAAATTGTGAAAACTCAAATAAGTGTCTACATTGCTTGATAAACTATTTTGTTTTCCAACTAAGTTTTTGCAAACTCAAACAAGTGTTTGAATAGTTGTCTTTACAGAACAAAAAAATTGCCAAAATTTTAATCACACCGTTCAACCCCTTCTAGTGTGAACCTGTGTTATCTTCAAAGGGCAAACGTGAAGTTGTGGAGAATGCTAAGAAGTATAGAGTGTAGGATTATGTAATTAGGTTCCTTATGGGACATAATGAGAGTTTCAATGTGATGATATCTCGTATCATTCTGATGGACCCTATGCCAGGGATCAACAAGGTTTTCTTATTAGTTTTGTAACATGAGAAATAATCTGGAATTCAATAGGATATATCTAATGCATTACTTAATAGGGTTGAAGGCAAAAACGCATTTGGTAAAGGAAGAGGTTTTGTTAATAATGGAAATTGGAAAAACAAAGTGTGTTCATTCTGTGGGAAATTAGGTCAGACTATTGACACATGCTATAGAAAGCATGCATTCCCATCGAATTTCAAGTTTAAGAATCAGAATCACACTTACAATGTATATGTTGATAATTCTAAAGTTGATGCAGATGAGAGAGGCTCAGTGAAAGGAGAAGAGAAATCTAATGCAACTCCCTTGACTAGTGAGTAGTACAAGAGCATCCTTGTTATGATACAACAAGCAACTCAATACAACTCAATAGTATGTAATTAGATTAACTCTACTAGTCTTTCCTTAACTTATAGAGGAGCAAGTACTTCACTTATGCTACCCTGTTCCACACAACATAATCCTAGAACTTGGATATTAGATTTTGGAGCAACATATCATATTTATGCTCACATAGATGTCTTTGAATCACTTAAGCATATTGCATCACTTGTTGTTCATTTAGTAATGGTAGCAAGGTTACCACTACACAATCTAAAACAGTGAGACTATATCTTGATTTAGTATTGAATGGTTTTGTTTTTGCCTAAGTTCACTTTCTACTTAATCTTAATCAAGAAATTAGTTATGCTTTAGAACTAGTAATGTAGATTGGTTTTTCATCATGACACTTACGCCATACAGGATATAAACAGCCAAGAGATGATTGGTTTGATAAGTGGAAAGAATGACTTATATTAGCTAGAGGCACATGTTACTAGGAAATTGTTACAGGTAATTCATAGTGGTTTACACAATGTTGTTAATTCTTTATGTAATTCCTAAGAGTGTTTTATGGCATTACAAGTTAGGTCACCTTTCTCTAGCTGATGTATAATTATTATAATATTTATTATTATTATTATTTTGTTATAATCATCATCATCACATGTGAATAATATAAATAAAATATACTAAAAAAAGAAATAACAATAAATACATATATAAAGTGTTTACATAAAATAAAATACAAGTAAAACAAAAATAAACTAATAAACTCAATATCCATGGCGAGAGCGGTGATGGGTCTCAAGGAGCGTTGCTAAGTCAGGGGTCCTGGACAGTCGGCTATGCCTAATAAAAATAAACTTCAGCATTGGCGTTAGGTCCTATGTTGGTGGTAGTGCTTCTCCTTTTCCTCATGAAGACTCCAAGGCAGGTTTTATGACTTCCGTAATTATCGGTGGATGTTATTATTAATGTTGATAAGAGCTCTTTAGACCACCCAAGGCTTAAAGGTAATTGGATAAAAGTTTTTATGACAGTATTGACATAGGAAATAATGTCTAGGCATAATTTGGATATTAGGTCTAACACGATCCTAAAAAATAACTTATAAAATAAGGACAACCTAACGATATATACTTGATGGTACAAAGTTAGACTTAGAAGAGGGGGTTAAATAAGTTTTAAACTCTTTTTCAAAAACAATCGTGTACAAATCGCTCAAGCAAAAAATAATTTTTAACAGACCAGAGAAAGGGATAAGAGAAATGCACAACAGAAATTTATCTTGCTTCACTTCTAACATAGAAGCTAGTCTAGTCCTTTCAGGCCAAAGAATTTTTCACTATTGTAAAACGCCTTTACAATCTGCACCAGCTCAATGCACAAGTAATCTTGACTCCAGCCACTTCTGGCTTATCCCCAAGTATTCTTGACACTAACCACTCCTGGCTAAAAACCCAAGTATTCTTTCAAAAGCCTCTTCTGGCCACAGTGTTTTCCAACACCAACAAATTATGGCAACACACCAGAATATACAATATGATGGTAAAGAGAGTGTTTGAAATTATAACTAAATAACTCAGCATACAAAGATATAAAATGATAACAAGGTACATTGAGCTAAAGACTACTATAAGTCACGGTCTGCACTAAGAAAAACTATAAAGAGGACTTATGTAGTGAATACAAGAACTTAGAAACTTTAAGAAAAAGTCTCTCAGACTTTGGTTTCTAGAAGAGAGAATTCAAGTTTTTGAATGAACAACGTAACTGTGTGACTTGTAACTCGTAACATCTGAATTCTAAAGTTTCTTGTATTTATAGTCCTTCTGAAAATATCTGTTGGTTCAACTTCGAAGTATGTTAGTCTCTTGAAGATTACGCTGTCAGTAGGTGTAGGCACATACTTCAGAGAAGTTTCCTTATCTAGGCAACATCAAAAGTCTTCAGCAAAAGATCCTTTTTGCTTATGTACTTTAGGAAAACACGTATAACTCTATAGCAGTTGACCTTAGGCTATTCGTTTTGATCAGGTTCAGCTTTTCTGACACCTTGAGACACGTGAGACAGTTTTCTTGATAAGCGTGAGAAAGTCTTCAACTTTTCCGTTGATTGCCTCTTTAGTAATAGCTTCAGAGAAGGCATGAGAAAGTTCTTGCAGCTCTATATTTGGAAAGTAAAGATCATTTTCAAGAACTCGAAGAGTCACAGATCTTCTTATAGTCTGAAGATACAAAGAAAGACTGATTCAATAAAGCTTGAAAGAGTGCAGACTTCTTTATTTCAAAAGCAAATTGAATTTTACGAACTCCCCCTTTCTTTTACAAATGGAGCTCTACGGACTACTGACACACTTGAACAGAAATGTTAGACAAATAAGCATTACAGACTTCATTTTAGCTGAGAGTCTTGATGTGCATTATTAACAAATCTGATGGGGTTTAAACTGCTTAATCATGAGTTCAGACTTTTCTCTAATAATACTTTTAATTGGTGATATCTCTAATTAATATGAGACTTTCAACACATCCCCTCATGCACAGAATAAAAATCTTGAGCGCGTATACTTACGAATGGCCCAAATGATGTGGAACTTACAACACACCCCTTCACAAGTGGCCAAACAATGGGTATGATATAATCTTAAATTTGGGTATTGGACCTAGCCTAATCCTAAAATCCATCTTATAGAATGAAGATTACCCTCACCATATATACTTTTAATTGGCCATAGGATTCAAGAATCGAAACAAAGAAAATCGAAACAAAAAGGATTTTGGCAAACTAAAGTTTTTCCTTGGATCTGAGGTTGCTAGATCATAGAAGGGTATCTTTTTGCATCAAAAAAAGTATGCACTTGATTTGTGTTGAAGAAAAATCTAGTCGAAGCCGAAACCATTTTTAATAAACCAGATTCGATGAGATTTATTGATAACTAACATATGTATTCTAACTTAAATAAAGCCACGTGTTATTGTTTGATGTGGGTGTTTAAGTGTTTCACGAAACATAAGGCTTAAACTACAAAAGAAAGGGGGAGTCTATGCATCAAAAGTCTAAAAGGCTTAATCACAATATAGACTCTACATTCTAAGACAAAAGAAGAATCAAAAGTCTGGTAATTTGCTTCAAAAGAAATTCTCTCGCTTCAGAATAACTCACCAAACCCATAACTAAAAACATCATTTAAGCTTCAGAATATATGAAAGCATCAGACCCTGTCTCCTCATCCTAAATCATTTCAGAAGTGGTCTGATACATGAATCATCTGTTAGGGAATCCCATTTAGGGTCAGGCAGCGGAAACACAAAGGATTCCCAAAAGAATTGCAAACACAAATGTTTCAAGGCATTATGCTAAATAAAAAATTTCGGCTAGGGTTTACCTCTTGTAGACGTAGAACGAGTTCCTCAATCGAAGCAATTGTAGCTTCGCCCTTAGGAGTCCACACGAGCACTCCCACCAGAAAAACAGAGCTCCGAATGCTAGTACGGAATTTTGTTTATGGTATGATTTTTGAGCAGCAGCCTATGAGCATCTCATGCTCTATATATAGGCTTAGGTCTTGACCTGAGCTCTCATTAAACATTGGGCTCCTGACTCATTCTAAATGAGTTAGGCCCAAATAGTTTTATTTTTAGTCCAACTAAAATAAAACTATCCTCTGGTGGGCTTACTCTATGTGTGTGACCCTATAGGTAAAATATTCGGTTATATTAATAATAAACTATTTTATTATTAATATAAAATAAGAGCGGTATCTAGCAATACATCATTATGTCTGAATATTATTTATCATCGACATGACCTATACGTGATAATTATTTTATATATTTATTCCTTTTGTCACGATATCTAATTGGGCCCAAGGCATGGTCGTCGTCATCCTTGTATGGCCCAATTCATTTTACTTGATACCAGAGTAGACTTTACCGAATAAATATCTAATATTTATTCGTCCTAGCATGGCCATGCATTTCATTAGTCTCACTCCATCAAGTGGCCCATAGATATCACTCCTGTCACACAGGAGAGACAAATTTCATCTACATCACTCACATCCCTCTGTATAAATTATCTATTGCCTAATCACAATCTTTATGGTCATCTTATTACAGATAACGTTTGATTGTATTAAAACAATAAGTTCCTTATGTAGGAATCGTAGTGACTTCAGGTCGAAGGACTATATACCATTATCATATTGAGAACCGTTTATGACACTCATGTAACGATCCATGCAACGTTCTCATGGTGGGTCTGTCCAGTACAACATTACTCTTAATGTGTACCCGTGTAAAGACTTGATATCATATATCCATGATTTGTGAGATCAAATCATCAATACATTCACACACTAATCTTAATGTATTTACATGTCCCCATGTAAATACTTGATTAGGGACGTTTTAGGAATAATTCTCATATGACCTATTATTCCAGGATAAATAGCATTAGTCTAAAACTAAAAATACTAATTTTATTGATAAGTTAAAATTGATACATTAATAGCTCGTAGTACATACACCAACAGCATCAATAGTCACAACATATCTCCATCAAAGCTTAAAGAAAAGATTCTTGAAAGGAAGATTGACTAAACAGGGTGGATTCTGATCTAGTCTAAAAAGCGTCTAAGTTTGATCTCTATCATACATATTCAGAGATTCCTTGAATCAAAGCTTTCCCTCTTCGTGAAACTTATGCTACCTGTACTCCACCTACGACTGCACGTATCTCAAAGCTCTTAGTTTTATATTGCTTGCACAGAACGTCTCTCTCTAATAACAAAAGCTTTTGCCCTTTGTTGCTACCCAATTTTGTCCGGACCCATTTAAAATTTTCAAAAAAATAATAAATAATAAAAATACCAAAAAATAAAAAATAAAAATATTTTTTAGGGATTATTTTTAAGAAAAAGTGAACCTGTGGGCTTGTTTGAATTTCAAATTATTGATCCGGATTTTGAATTTTAAAATTTTAAATCCTTATCAAGATCATAAATTTTTGAACTCCTAAACTTAGAAATTTTCAAAACTCAAGAAGGAGGTTTAAAAATTTAAATTCCATAAGGGATAAGATTCTAGAAGATTAGAGAAAGAAGGGATAAATTTTAACAGAAAGAGATAAAGCTTTCAAATAAAATGAAATAAGGTTGTTATGAAGTTGAAATCAATTTTTAAACTATATATATATTATAAAAGAAGATTGTTAAATCAAGTTATCTTATATAATATATTAGCACGCTGCATTCACGTAAAAGATAAGGAAACATTGAATTATAAAATCAAAAAAAGGGAATCAGATTTAGATAAGCTAAAAAAAGGTATTGGAGATAAATCAAGGGGCAATAATTAAAAATTAAACATATATATATAAGGGATTCACGCAATTGGTGGGGAAGATAAGGAAAAAGGTGATGAAGAGATAAGACACAGCTTCAATTGACTATATATATAGGTAGTACAGACACGTTGAAAAAGGGGAGTAGAGGGTAATTGAGTAGCAGGCAGCATTAGAAATAGGTATATTGGAATACCTTTACGCTGAGAGAATAGAAACATAGAGCATATTGACGCAAATCAGGAAGCCCAAATTCATATTAGTTTTCACGCAAGAAGAAAAAGGTCACGTTCACACTAGTAGCAATTGGCACACGAAAAAAGCTAAGCATATTCACGCAGGAGATAAGAATAAAGAAAAACGCAGAAAATTAACAACTTCAGGTATTTTCTTCTTTTATCTTTTCTTGTTGTGATTGTATGAAATCCTAGTTTCTCAGGGAATTAAGTTATGAAATTCTTTCTCCTTTAGAAATATTCTGATAATTAGTATCACATTGTGCCTGTTAATGTTCGTTACTAACCAAGTTTAGAGCATTACAATTCCTAAAAATAGAGAATGAAATTAATATTGGTATGTTCCTAAAATTAAAATCTTTATGCTAGGATTGGTTTAGACAAGACGTCCCATTAACCTATGTTTAATTTCTAGACCATAAAGTATTCTAGCAATGCCAATAGGTAACGAAAATTAATATATTCACATTAAGGGTCGATTCGGACGAGACGTCCTATTGGCCTAAGTTTTTAAATAAAAATAAGTCTTTAATTGTCTCAGAATTAATTTCAGACCGTAAGAGATATTTTTTAACAAATCAAATATCTCTATAGATTCTTCGGACGAGACGTCCTATTAATCTAGGTCCCTAGCCAAGCTTTTCATTCTTAAATTAATTTTAAGGTTCTTTCTAAAAATATAATAAAAAATCAATAAAACCCAAGGTTTCTTTTTTTCTAAAAAAATAATACACCACTTGAAATCAATTTGGACGAGACGTCCTGTTGATTAATATATTTTAAATCTCGACGTTTGTCAATCTACTTTGAATTTTTTAAAATAACACAAAGAACTACGTAACCCTGATTTCCCCTAACGCTTGGGAAATACGTAGGAGCGGGAACAATTATTCCTGTCGGGCCCAAATTTTAAAAAATATATATCCCTTTTACTAGTAAAAATAAAATCATCACGCTTTTAATGATAACTGGACTAATTTGGACGAGACGTCCTGTTAATCGTAAAATTTATAATTTTAAAAATCATTAAATCAACAACATATCCATAAGGCATCTCTAAGAGGTTTAAATTATAAAGTAGTAGGATTGTTCAAACTTAAACAATTTAGGGTAACCGTTTAAAATGGACAGTGTGGGGTGCTAATACCTTCCCCACCTGTAATTAGACTCCCGAACTTAAAATCTTAATTTAGGACTAGTACCTTCACGTTAGGTTTTTTCTGATGTTTTACCTTAAAAACATTAGTGGCGACTCCACGGTTTCCGGAGGGAACTCAGGAAACCTAATTTTCTTTTTACGGTCGGCCATCCGTCGCGATCCAGGTCGCGACACCCTTTGTGCAACTCCAACAAGAAAAGCTTTTGTCCCTTGTACAATAACTCTCTCAATGGTTATATAATTGACAGCCTCTCCTTGAGCTCAACAAGAATGATTCTATATAAACAGAATCAATCTCTTCATCAGACACTCTCTGAGAAATAGAGGAAAACAAGAGGAGAGCAAAAACAAATACGGAGAGCTGAAGCAGAAAAAAAAACACAAGAAAGTATAAAAAGAAGATTGAAAAAGAGAGAAAGCTTGTGAAAAGAAGAAGAATATGAGCTAGAACACACTAATCAAAGTGTGATGAAAGAAGAAGAAAAGATCATGAACGAACACCAGACGTTCGTGTACAAAAGCTCATGAAAAATGAAGAAATGGTAGTATATTCAATAACGAGTAACCATACCTAGAAGATCTGCCATGAAGACAAAGAAAGCTCACTATGTGCAATCATCTTCCTACGTAGATGCCATAGTAACTTGGGATATGCCTTTGTGTGCTTAATAGCATACTATCCCAAGTCATGCTTTTTGTCTCAGTACATTTTTCAACTATCTTTCACTTTCCAAATGTACTGAGTCCTATGGGAAAATAAGCCTTTTCTTTCTTCACAAACCCATTTTCATGGTTTATCACTTAGCTTTGCTAAGTCAAAAGGCTTATTTTTTTATAATAATTCTTCCAATCCTCTAGTAGTATAGGTCTGGTGCATTGCTAGACTCTGTTAGTGTAGGAAACACTATTGGCTTGGAAAGGATTTTGAAAGAATACTCGGGGTTTGAGCCAAGAGTGGCTTGTGAAAGAATACTTGGGTCTGCCCCAAGAGTGGATGCTATAAAATAATATTCATAGGAATCTAGAAGGGTCTGGTGTTGAAGCACGGGTTGTGCTTAAGCCAAGAGTGGCTGAAGTCAAGAATACTCAGAGCATGAGTTATGCTCAAGCCAAGAGTGGCTGGAATCAAGAATACTCAAAAGCACAGGTTGTGCTTAAGCCAGGAGTGGCTGGAGTCAATAATACTCAATATCTGATGTAAATGATTTTTACATAATGGAAATCCTTCAGATTTGAAGGTACTGGATGTAGCTTCCGCAATGAGAGTGAACCGGTATACATTGCTTGTGTGATGTCTTTTTCTCTCTGACTCCTTAACTATCAAAAGTCTGGTACATTATCATTAATATCTTTGATAGTAAAAGTCTGGTAAATAATGCTCAAAGAATTACGCTCTCTATCTCACAAAAGTCTAGTTCGCTGTGTAAAACGCTGTCACGTTTAAATATCACTTTTTAGTTTGAAAAAGTAAACAAATTTATTCAACCCCCCTTCTAAGTCTGTTCTCCGAACCAACAATTTGCTTTAGGACACATGCCTACTTGTTTCTAAACCTTGTTCAACACCTATGGATAACAACAACAAACTCCACTAGAATTTTGGAACACCCTTATAGATATCACCAGTTATAGAAGCCTCATTGGAATACTAGTTTATCTCATTAACATAAGACCTAACCTTTCTTTTGCAATAACTAAATGCAGTCAATACGTAGCCCACCCAACTTTTTATCATCACTAGATAGCTATTCATGTCCTTAAGTAACTCAAAGCCGCTCTTGCTAAAGGCTTATTCTTCTTGCATCCTCTAACCTCAAGCTCCTTGGCTACTTAGAGTTTGATTGGGCACCATGCACTAACACTCATATATCTATAATGGGATTCTTCTTCTTCCTTGGTTAATCCTTAATCTTTTGAAAAGCAAGAAGCATCATATCATCTCCCAACCATTATCTAAAGCAAAATATCATGCCTTAGCTCTTGCCATCTGTAAGGCACAATGGATGGTTTCCCTATTACATGACCTTAACATTCCTCGTATCCATCTTCATTCACCTTCTTTTGTGACAACCAGTCTACTAGACACATTGTAACAGACTTTGTCTTCCATGTACGTACCAAACACATTGAAGTCGGTTGCTATACTGTTCAGGATCAACTCTAATTTGGGTTCACTCATCTCCTCTCCCTCTCCTCAAGAGAACAACTAGTTAATATACTCATAAAGCTTCTTAGATCAGGTCTTTTTTTATTTACTAATTTCTAAGTTTGGAATGTTAGATATACACATTCCAACTTAAGGGGTTGTTAACTATATGTATCTATTATTTAATGAGTAAGTTAGAGAGTTAGTTTTCAATTAACTAGAATTAGTTTTGTTTTTCTTTTTTGAGTTGATCTTTAAAATTGAATTACACCCACTATCCAAATTTAATTATTATTAGGATGAGGAACTTAAGAAAATGTTTTGCTAATCTGATTGTTAAGAAGTTGTGCACCTTATTATGGATGGGTGTTCTTCTTTCCATCTTTATTATTCAATTGTTCTATCAATTCCTGGTTATTTGGAGTCTTCATCATGTGATATGGCAAGCTAACAAATGTGGAGACGTTTTAGCAAAGCCTGGCTCTTCTTAGTGTGATAGCTTTGTCTTGCTTCACCAATTTCCCAATGAATGACTTATTGTTGGCTTTATTTGATGATACAACCTTTTCTTGTTTTAAGATGCCATAAGGTGAAGAAGAGAGCGAGGAACTAATGGTGGGTATGTGTGCGTGTAAGTACAATTTTGGGACATATGACAAAATTGTTTTTTTTTCATTAGTAACAAGTATATATTTTTAATTGGTGAATAGTCATTTTAGTGAACATTATTTTTTCATTGATGCAATGTAAGTTGAAAGTCGTAGCATCTTCACCTTTATCTTCATTATGGGAACAATTATTCGCATGACCATGGTCAAGAAAAACAGGGGATAGATGGAGTAGTGGGTTGAAGAAAACGTGTTTTGTTATTTAATAAGAAGGGGGGTACTTTTGTCTAAGCATAAATATATTCTTTTTTATTTTTTATTTATCAAATATTTTTTTACACTTTTTTTTCATTTCTATCAACTCAAACAATATATTTTTCCATTTTATTTCTAGTTCATTTCTTTCCTTAATTTATGTTCAAAAGAGGAAAATGTTTTTCATTATTTATATTTTGAGAGGGAAATAATTATTCTAATCTCTATAGGAACCGCGATTGCCTAATGTTTTAAGGTGCTCATTCCGCTAGTTAAATTTTTAATTAATGTTTGGTTGTTTTAAGCAATTTGATCATGCCCATACATCCACATAGATGTTAGTTAAGGAATTTAATATAAGAGTTTAGTTTAACATATTGTGACATCATCAACTAATAAAAGTACATCCTACATATAACTTATAACTTGATTTATAAAAGTTGATCATTTAAAATGTTTAACATCATAAGGTACAATTAAATTCTTGTTATAAATCTAACTAATAATCAGTTGTTGTACATAACAAGCGAAATTGTTGACTTTGGAGGAAAACATTTATATATCAAAAAGTATCATGGGTGGTGAATAGTATACATCAAATTGACATTCACAAGTACTACAAATAAAGAGTGCCTATTCAATACCACCCTTCTTTTGCGTCTCATCCCATTTCACTATTCTCTATTCTCTGTTCTCTGATTCTTCTATTCTATTCTAAGTGTCTCTTTGATAATTTAATTATCAAAAGGAAGTTTAATTATCAGTGTCATTTAATAATTAATATTGATTTTACATACCTTCATTTTATAATTTTATTTGATGAACATTCAAAAAGTTGTTTTTAATAAATCTAACTAGGAACTAAATATACACTGACTCCTTCAAGTAGTTTTAATTTTAGCAAGGAACATATAACCCAGGTATGATCTTAAAGTCTTTTTACATTTTTCATTGGAGAATTCTTACATGAAGTTCATGACGAAATGTATGTGATGTAGACATCTCAACTAGAGTTTGATTAACGTTTTAGTGTTTAACTTCTAAATTAATATCTAATAGTCTTCAGATTGTATGGTTCCTATAATTTATAATACTAAGAATAGCTAGTTTCAAATCTAACTAGAAATATAATTTGTGGAACCCACTTAACCTTAATTACTTTTAAAGAGTTGAGATTGAAGTTTTTTGCAACTTTACTCCTACCCTTTACTTGTCTATCCATTGCTAAACAAAGGATCAGGGAATTTTTCTTTGCTTTGAAGCTAGAATAGAAACATGATCTCCACTTTTACACTACTCTTCTGAATTTGATCCATTTCTGTGGAAGAAAACATAAGGCATTCATGTAGTATATATAATGAGGTCCAATAGAGGATCGACACCGTGGCTAGTTAACCAAGCTCAATGGAGAGATTTGGAGTATGCAGTATTTCTCTGGTCCTTCTTTTGGTGCTTACTAAAAATTTGAGTTCCAAGGCATTTGATGGCTGCTTGAAGGATGATGATGCACTCAAGAAGAAAACCCAAAATGAAGTAGAATATTCTATCCCAGATGTTGGGTTTGTATCTGAAATCCCTTTCACCTCTAGTTGTTTTATATATATATATATATATATATATAATATATATATATATATATATATATATATATATATATCTATATCTTATGCTTACTAATCCATGTGTTTGTTCTTGTAACCTTTGGCATTTACATATTTGGTGCTTCTAGTAGTGAAATGGAGGACATGAAAGATGATGACTGGCAAATGGTGCAAAAGAAAGGAAACCAATTTGTGGTGAATGACAAGCCATTCTATGTTAATGGATTCAACACATATTGGTTGATGGTGTTTGCTGCTGATGAGTCCAGTAGAGGAAAGGTCACTGAGGTGTTCAAACAAGCATCCTCAGTTGGTATGACAGTTTGTAGGACTTGGGCCTTCAATGATGGCCAGTGGCGGGCCTTACAGAAATCACCATCAGTTTATGATGAAGAAGTGTTCAAGGTGCTCCTTGACTGTTTTGTTAATTTATGTAAATTACTACACTAAGTTTTCATACACTTTACAACATAAAATATTATTTATATTTATATTTATATTTAAGGTAAAATATTATTTTGATCAATGAAGTTTCATTCTGCTCATGTATGTTTAAAATTTTTTATGTTTGTCTAGTACATTTCATAAATGTTTCATTTTAATATTTTTAGGACTTTCATTAATAAAATTAATGTTGTTATCCAAATGTGACAAGTTTCATTTTAGACCTTCTAAAATATTTTTAATAACACTATATTTATAACCTTTGATAAACGACATCAATTTTATTAATGAAAGTCTAAAAAAAGATTAGTAATAGAGATTTTAAAAACATATAGGATTAACATGAAATTTTTTAAACATATAACACTAAACCTTAAACCTTAAATTCTAAACTAAATTCAAACATGAAGGATGAAAATAATATTTTAGATTAACATTTATATAACCCCACATATATATAGCACTATAATGTTAACTTCTCTAGTATTATCAACTGTTTGTTACTTTTGATTGAAGAAAGTTAAATTGGGTTAGACACCAAGTCACCAACCCCTATGAATTTTTTGCTTGTGTAAGCTTCCTATGGTAATTGAAATCAGATTCTGATACAAGCAAACTTCATGCTGTAGTTATTAGTGCAGTTAATTAGCATTCCTAATGTAACTCAATTTTATTGCTGGAGTTGCAGGCTCTGGACTTTGTGGTAAGTGAAGCAAAGAAATACAAAATCAGGCTGATATTATCATTGGCCAACAACTGGGAGGCATATGGTGGCAAAGCACAATATGTGAAATGGGGCAATGCTGCTGGCCTTAACTTGACCTCTGATGATGACTTCTTCTCACATCCAACTCTTAGGAGCTATTATAAAGCCCATGTTAAGGCAAGTTCTAGCAGAAGTCCTAAACCACCATTCGTTACTTTCATTTCGATTCAAGAATTGAAGCTTCTTTGTTGTTAAGTGCTGCAATGACTAATTTACATGGAATCAATCTTGATTTGGATTGCTGTTTTATTATATGTTTATTATATTTTTCATGTTGATTACTCAAAATTAAGTTGGTTCCAATACTATTTTGTAGACGGTCCTCAATAGAGTTAATACATTCACAAACATCACTTATAAGGAAGATCCAACAATTTTTGCTTGGGAATTGATGAATGAGCCTAGATGCACCTCAGATTCCACAGGTGACAAGTTGCAGGTTTGTCCCAAAAAGAGGGAAGGGTCTTATATTATTATATGGTTTTGAAGAGAAAAGATATAATGCAGTTTGTAATGTTATATACTCAAATCAACCAAGTGTTTTTTAATAGGGGAAGGTTTAAATTAAAAATTGTATTGGAGTTGCCTTGAAAATCACAAGAGGACAACATTAATATTAATTTTAAATGAAAACTTCTCTCTTAATTTTTTTATCGTGTGTAAGATGTACAAGTTAAAAAAACACATCAGACAATTGCATTCAAGAGGGGCACATTCTATCCATGGTATCACTTGGTGCACTTAATTCAACTACTAACTTGAGTTTGCATTTCTAGGATTGGATACAAGAAATGGCATTCCATGTGAAGAAAATTGATCCTAAACATCTAGTGGAGGTTGGGCTAGAAGGATTTTATGGCCCCTCAACACCTCAGAGAGCTCAGCTCAATCCCAATTCATATGCTACACAGGTTGGAACTGATTTTATCAGGAACCACCAGGCTCTTGGTGTGGACTTCGCTTCTGTTCATATATATGCCGACTCTTGGTAAGTTTGGTTAATGATATTATTTATTCAAATATGTGAATCATAAAACTAACTCCTACCAACTAAATATGCAAATTGTTACATTTAGGTTAATATTATTAGACTTAAATATATTTTTAGTATAACTAGTTTTAGTTTTACTTCTTTATTTTTTTTCTTTTACTTTAGTCCTTGTAAAATTTTTAATTTTTTTTAAATGATCCTCACCAATTACCATCACTCTATAGTGTTGTGACATAACTAAATGTATGTCACATCAACAACTATCATGACAAATGTTCTTAATAGATTATAATAGAGATTATTTTCATAATAGTTGAAATTCACAAGGATTGAAATCAATAAAAATCCTTTTTAAGTTCTAAAACCAAAAATGATTAGGTTTACAATGACAACAGACTTATTTAAACCATATTGCAAATTTATTTAAACCATATTGTAGCTCATGCTTGTTTAGTATGTTAAAAACACTACCACTTTTTATAGAGATGTAGTTTTTTCATCGCATTTGTTCATTTCTTTTTGTTCATTTAATCTCCAAACATGCACTCCTATAGACATTAACTAATAGTTTCTAACTCATTCAATTACCCGGTTGAAGGATTTCACAACAGATTGCTGACACTCACATCCCATTTGTAAAGTCTTGGATGGAAGCTCACATAGAGGATGCTGAAAAGTATCTAGGAATGCCAGTAATATTTGCTGAGTTTGGTGTATCTTCCAAAGACCCTGGATACAATTCAACATATAGAGACACACTGATAAGCACTGTGTACAGTACCATCCTAAACAGCACAAAGAAAGGAGGGAGTGGAGCTGGAAGCCTTTTGTGGCAATTTTTTCCTGATGGAACAGATAACATGGATGATGGTTATGCAATTGTTCTCTCAAAATCTCCTTCCACTTCAAGTATTATACAGCTTCAATCCACTCGACTTGGCTTATTCAACTCCTTGTGCTCTACCAAATGCCAATGGGGTTGCAAGAAGAAAAAATTGTTGGATAAAATACTCTATCACGACGAACTGTAACACCATAAGTTGAAAGTTTCCAATAGTAATGCAATGGTCATATACAACCATGCAAGGATAAATATGTGATTCACCATATCATTTTGCTTGTATTAATATCAATATTGTGTTTAATTTGTATGTTGTGACATTATGATCAAGCAAGGTCACCACTCATCACCATACTTAAAGCATGCTACAGCATTCTTCATTGCTTTAGAATATATGCACATCTGTATCATCATATGGAAATTGATCAAATTAATAAGGTAGCATTTTAGGTGTTGAGTAAAACGGTTTTCATGAAACATAACATAACTTGGTTTAGATTGGAATATGGATAAGCGGGATTTCGTACAAGAGCAATAGTTGAATGAAAAATGCCAAAAGAAATTGAATATACCATCTCATCTTGAAAGTGCTTCTCATTGCATAAGTAAAACATGACATATCAGAATGCCACTAGATTGTGGCATTTTTTAATTGTACATTTTGCTTCAAGCCTCCACAATAATGGCCATCTCCTGCCAAGCTTTGAACATTTACCTATTGAAGAAATAACTATGAGTGAAGGTGATTAAGCCCTTGTATCCACCGAGTACTTCTTCCTGAGTTTTAATAAGCCACTGATTTTGAGAGCAGATATATATGCTATATCATATAGATAGATAACAAGAGAGAAACAAATTTAGAATAGCAACAATAACAGTTGCCTTCTGTAAAATATTACTGAAACAGTTTCATTTCAATATCCTTTTGGAGCTACCGTGGCTTAGTTAAATAGAGAACAAATGGAACAAATCTTGGAACTTTTGCTGTCAAATATATGCTTGTTGGCCTTTAGATGGGGTGCTGTTATATCCATATCATATGCCTGAAGAAAATAGATGTTTTCTAATGACATTGCCACAGAGAGCTTCAATTTATAGTGATGATTCCTACACATCAAAAGAGAAAAAATAAATAGGTATACCATCCCTGCATTTATCAGTAATTCTAGACCAATAGAAGCTTTTTATCTTAGACTTGACATTACTTTTTTGAAAGAACAGATTTTACCAGACACCTGATGTTAAGACCCTGGACTAGAGAGAAAAAGAAATTGCATTTCTTGATTGCAAAGCGACACAAGAAAGGAGATAGATCTCTCCTTCAAGGCCCTTTACAAATGATTTCTCCTTTCACAAAGATCAATTTCTTAGTTTACAAATGATACTGATCTGAATGCCCCTCCCTGACATCCTCCACCTACCTATTGACATCACAAACCCCCTTAACTAACTAACTACTATTACCATCCATATTAACTGTCCTAATTCCTTACACCTTATGGTGCAAAAGAAAATCATATAAAGTGCAAGCTGTCTGCATAAATGATCCAATTGCATTCTGTTTAAATAAGTCAAATAGGAAGCAGAGGTTTCATATTCAAATCCAGTTATTTTGCATACGGTTCTAGATACATTCAGGAACCGGCAAGGACACTCAGAAGAGAAGAGTAAGTTCTGCTCAAGCTTGCTTGTATAGACTTGGAAATTTCACCAAAGCGTAATGAATGAAACAATCACAAAATGGGACAGATATACTTACATAGCATTTCACTTTGTGCTTTAGCTTAATTTTGAAAGGACTACAGCAGCCTGATCACCACCAAGAAGGAAATAAGGATGCCTCAAAGCAGCAGTGGCTGATAATCTTCCTCCTCTTTGGGAACCTCTCTTTGAGATAAGCTTTGTTGCTAAGTCCCACCCTCTACCAGAATCATTATCAAGAATTTGGAAATCCAACCTAGCACGAGTATACTCCCTCCATCTGTTCAAATCGTATCCACACGTATTCATCTGCAAATTGAAATTCTTCAAACCAGCTGGGGACCTTAAGGTTGGTATTGCCATTTGCAGGAGTACAATCCCAGCAGAATACATATCAAACAGATCAGGACTGTTTAACTGCAAGAGTAATCACAGACATCCACTTCAGCAATCCCCAATATATTTTGAATAAACTATGACGACCATGATGCATATACATTCAAATTCCAGAGTAGATATTTATAATATAGTAACATCGGCCAAAATAGTACTTTAATATGTGAATTCATGCTTGAATAAAACATTCAGTTAGGTAGCTAACATTCCTAAAATAGAATTCAAGTACCATAACAAAGAGTTCAAATATTGAATTCTTCAAAGAATTATACATGATTATGTGAAAATAGTTTGGTCTATGTACTGCTATAACCAACTTCAAGAATTGTTGAAGCCAGCACAATATAGTTTTCCTACAACTAACACATTGACACCCTTAGAGCAGAACATTAATTTTGGCTATATAAATATCTATAGAATAGAACCTGCCACAAGATTGGTGAAAGGAAAGCTGCAATTGGCTCTGGTGGAAGACTTAGTGTTTCTTCTGGTAGCACATATAGTTCAGGGGGACAGTAGTCAGGATCCAAAGGGGTACGGTTGGGAACGTAATTCTTTCCAACTCGAAGGTCTGTTGCAGCACCAAAATCAATGAGTTTAATCTGGCCCCGTTTGGTAACCACCAAGTTGGCAGGCTTTACATCCCTGTGAACAATGCCTGTGTCGTGAATTTTCTTAAGAGAGGTAACGATCTGGCGCATTATTTGCTTGATGATCAATGCATTTCGCTTAGAAGAGTTTACTCCTTGCAAGACACGTCGAAACATGGTAGACTCTAAGTTTGAAGGGAAGCTTTGGTCTGCCATGTAATCAGCAAGAGAGCGGTCTCCCTGTGATATGGACAACCCTGCAATTAGTGTACAGAATAGTTGGTATATCATAAAATATACTTGGAGCATATCTTCATGCAACAAAAGGGATATAACAGACTCCAGGGATAAAGTTATTTTGTTATATATTCATGATAAGATTAAAAACCACCAAAACAAATAGTAACAAAAGTTTTGAGAGTTAAGTGGTGCATGCATAGGTAACTTATGCTAGGAATATTTGGTAGAGTACCTCAAACTTCCAAACAAGCCATTTTCCACCTTTTGTGAATTGTGAACTGGTTTTGTCAGCTACAAAACTTCCAAGGAACTTAGCACATGTTTCAGGAGCTGCTCTAGAGAGTCTGTAATTGAACCACTCTTCAAATTCACCAAATTCTTCTGCCCCTTCAATTCCAACCTTTACCTGCATGTTCCATCAGTCAGCCCCTGAATACATTTAACACGCTTTCTAATTAATAACAGAAAAAGAAAATAGACTAAATCATCATATCTAAGTTGGGAAATGATATGCCAAGTGAGCACATAAGTTTGTAATTTACCAACAAAAAGTCAAATTGAGAGTTCAATTTAAAATATTTGAACCAAATAAACATGAGGAAGAAGAGTCATTTTCTCAAGAATTGTCAAATTCTAGCGCATAAATCATCCTATCCCTTGAAAGATGGAATGGCTCCTCTAATTAAATACCCCTCCAGCCTCCAAATCATGTCTGCCTGATTTATAGTTGAAGTAAAGTGACACATGTTACGAGGATAAATGAATGATTATGATTTGTTATCACACAAAATTCAATGTCATTGGATGAAAGTGATAATTTTCACTTCCTCCCAACTATAGTTGGTGTTGTTTTAACGCTCACCAAACCGCCACAGCACCTTTCCCACTGTCTTCCCTCAAAACTTTGAAAGTGAATAGAGAAAAATGCCCTATCTATATTAACAGAAACAAAGGAGAAAAACAATTGCAGCACATTGAAAAACAGGTGGCTAAGAAAAAATCTTAGCAAGGCATATCAATTTAGATCAAATGAAGTGAAAACTATAAAATACCACTGCTCCAACAATTCAATAACCCCATTGACTAAGGAAGCCTTGGAAAATAAATTAATGTTTTAAAAAGTATACCTTTTTAAGAATGACTTTATCTTTAGATTTAACATCCAACTTTGTCACCTTGCCTCTCCCACTCTTCTGCACCCTCTCTTCTGCATCACCACCATTGTTTGGTACCAAAACACCAGAATACACAACACCATATGACCCTTCACCTAGCTTATCTCCAATCACAAAATCAGTCCTTTTCAGACTTCTCCTCCCAGATAAACTGTCCAAAACAAGTTGCAAAGGAGCCAAAAGGAATGCATCAATGGCCCCGCCAAGAACACCAGGCCTTGCAGTTAAGTAAAGCCATGTTAACCCAGCAAGCATGACAAACCCCCACCTCTGCATGTCTGAAAAGTCTTCAGTAACACTCTGGAACTTCACTAACACCTGGTCCACATGCAAAGTGTTGTCCAACATGTCTTTGGGGATGATGTCAAGAAATGCATTGCACTTTGCAGGGTTAGTCTTGAAAGGGTTGGTTAAGAAAGAAAAGGTAGTTGGAGTGGTTGGTTTCAGAGGAGAGAAGCAGATAGTGTGGTTGCGTTGGAGTGTGGTGGTTGCGGTGGTAGGGAGCAGAGAAGCCATGAGACCAGACAATGTTGACCCTCTGAGTCTCAGCAACGTTCGATGTTGTTTTGTTTCTTCTAATAAAAGTAGAAGCTAGAAATCAGTAACGTCAGCATGGTAGCTCTTGAGCCATCTGTTCCTCTCCTTACTTTATCCACCTTTTCTAGGTTCAAATTCACCTCAAACCTCATCCATCAAACCCAAACAATTTGATTAAATATAATAATAATAATAATAGTAGTAGTAGAGACTAAATCAAGTGTTTTCCACAAATGGATGTCTTTATCCATTAGTAGATTAAGATGAGGGAAGAAAAGTACTTGAATAAATAACCTCTTGTTTATTTTATTGATTTTTTTATGTAAATAAAATATTCAAACAAGGACTTTATTTACTTGAGTTTATAATTTTGCTCTGATTTAAGATAAAAGTAACATTATTAACAGGGACCATAGTAAAAAAGCTGAATTTCACCGTCACATTGATTTCACATAGGTAAAGATCAAACAACCAAAAAATAACCATAACCGATGTGATGAAAATCTAATCCCAAAAGATATTGACATATTTTAATGACATAGTATAGAAGAGTTACTCGACTTAGGATTCCGCTATTCTAACTCATACTTCATTAGAATGTTTCAAATCGTTTGACCTATTTGATCACTTCCAATCATATTTTAATAACCAGTTGTGAAAATATAAAAAATAATTAATAATTAATAATAATTCTATACATTATTTAATAAATTAACAATTTTTTTCATTGATTCAACTCTAGCTTAGTTTAGCCATAACATTTCCAGTGACCAACCTTCGAAATCAATACTTGTTTAACGCCTTGGAGATCCATTTAGCCAACGGATGATTTTTCCCCTTTCACTCAACCTCCAATCATTAAGGAAATGAAACATGCAGGAAGAAACCTCATTGCCTATTTCAATCCATGCACAAGACAGCAGATCTTGCCAAGCAGTAATTTTGAAGTCAACACAAATAACTTGAAATTTGAAGCAATCACGATTTTCTTCCAAAATCATGAAAGACGGTTGCTAGCAAAAAAAAATTACTTTCCTCTCTTAGTTTTGTTGGCAAATATAATATGCAGAAGATATAATGTACTTTCAGAGGGTATAGTATAATGCAAGTAAAATGTAAAATAACTGCGAATGGTGATAACATATTTAAGTCTATTTTGGTAGTGTTTTTTGACTACACAAACATTCTTTGCCTTCAAATGGAAGGCCATCCTCTCCCTAAACTTTTTTTGCACCAAAAAAGTATATGCTAAAAAGCAATTTATTCTCTGCATACAAGTCAGCTCGACACAACAGTAGAGCTGCAAGCACATCAACAAGTAACTGAACTCACAACCTGCCAAGTTCACACAAGTTCTAAGGGCAAGAAAAAAAAAATCTTGTTGACAATTTACTGGGACGGTGTGCACTGTTCACACATCCAAATAAAAGCAACTACCTAAAGAGAAGAAAAAGCAGTACCAAAAAAAACATGTGCATCTTAATTCTTAAGCCAATGCCATTTCAAGATGTCGAGTTAGCAAGCAGGGCTATTCCTTTGAAGGAAAGAGGCTGCAGGCCTCGCATAAGAGAAGTCCTTGAAGAGATTCCCACCACTTGGGCTGGCAGCTGGGGAAACCACAACAGGCATATCAGTCCAGCGCTTCTCAAAGTTGGCAACACAGTGCTTCCCAGCTACTTCTGGCCGAAAGCTTGGTTGGATTTCTCGTGCTTCTAACTTTCTCCAATTGATTGGTTTAAACCACTTGTGACTTTTAATTTCCTCAATTCCCCGAGGTCCACAACCTAGGCGCTTACTCGCTTCCTTCTGTAGCAGCTGTAACAGATAATCATATTTATTTACATTAATTCTGTCAACTAGAAAAGTAGCAATACAATGGTAGAAAACCTCAAAATAAAATGTGGATCAAGGAACTGGATATGATACAGACTTCAAGTCTCTTAAAGGCAATGGAAAAAAATGTTACAACACATACACTAGTTATCATGCTCAAAAGAAACCCTAATTATATTGACACCCTTAAAAATAGGGCAATTAAAGATCTTGTGGGCTTGGCTAAATTGACCACAGTATTTTAAGACAGAAAAGTTATCTAGAGCATATTATGTGCAAAATAATCATATAGTTGATGAACTGTTCCGTAGTAATCAAAGGAAATAAGTTCTTTCTGGACAAGTGATTACCCCTTTCAACAGTGAATGTGCTTCGCTTGACAAAAATGCCGGCAGCTTAATCTTATCTTTAACTATCTTCTGCTGAATTTTGTCACGGCTTCCACCACAAAAAGGTGGCTGCAGAAGAGGTCAAACAACAAATAGTCATTCAGCAGCTCCAAAAACAGTCATTACAACTTGCAAGCATATTTTTATCTGATTCTAGAATCAACTAAGGTACACTATTATCCGATGGCCAATTAAACAAAAAAAATTGCAACCATTACTTCATTAAATCTGACAGAACATGAAAACTTGAGCAAGCCACAATTTTACTATTAAAAAATATACTTTTTAAAATAAAATCATTCAAAAAATTTAAAAAAATAGCATGTAAATGACTTCTCAGTCTCTCAGTACAGGCAGCTTAAACTAGTTAAACATCCTCCAAAGCAGGCCCAAATATGGAGCTTTCGGAAAGGTACTTGTTTCAGATAAACTTGCACCCTAGACGGATAGCATGGACATGAAACAAAACATGGACACGGGAAAGTCTGAGTGTAATATTGTGCCATATTTTCTGTTGAATTTGCCATACTTCATAGCTTGCGGCCATATAAATTTACCAAGTGACATTTTCCTCAACTAAAATATACGGATCCTCCTACCAAAAAAAATGATCATGTAACTATTAAGATAAAAGAAAAGAACCAGTGTTTCAAATTAATTACGAACAAAATGCAAACCTTTCCGGTAAGCATCTCAAACATTAGGATGCCTACACTCCACCAATCAGCAGCCTTATCATGACCCTTGCCAAGAATAATTTCAGGGGCCATATACTCTAATGTACCACACATCGAATTTGATCTTGTACTCTCTTCAAATTGTTTTGCTAAGCCAAAATCAGTCAACATAACCTAGTAGGTCAACAAAGAACTCACTGTTCAGTAATTACATCTACAAAGTAGGGTTCAGAGTCACAATGAAAACAACTCAAGGGAGGGAGGACAGGGTACATGGCCATCAGCATCCAGTAGGATATTTTCAGGCTTTAGATCCCTATGCATTATTCCATTTGAATGGAGGTGGGTAACTGCAGAAACAATCTCAGCAGCGTATATGCGTGCTAGATCCTCTCTGATCAATCAAAGGAAAAATAAAACCCAATATAAGTCCGGCAATTTAAAAACAGAAACAGAAGAAACAAAAAACCTCAAAGCTAAACTCACCTGAAAAGGCCTTGGTGATAAAGTTGGAAGAAGAGATGACCCCCATTTACAAAATCCAACACAAGATACAGTCTGTATTTGGTCTGAAAAAGCATATACAAAAATCCACATCATTTTTAATTTCTAGTATTGGGGACCATTTTATTTCATAATCCAATTACAAAGAGAAAGCATTTGGCTTACAAAGAACACAATTCTAGAGATTAAGTAACTAAAAAGTATCCATGCCTTAAACTAAAAAAATTTGATTCACATGTACAATGACAGATACTAAACCAGGAAGAAATCAAATGAGAGTGGCACTGAATTTTGAAAAGCTGAGCATTATTAAAGAAAGATAATCATCAAAAGACAAAAGAAGCTACAAAACCTCACTAAAAATTTGAAATTAAGTACCTGAAAAGAGTATCTGAGTTGAACAACATAGGGGTGCTCTATCTTTGTCAAAATATCCCTCTCAGCTTTCATGTATTCAGCATGGTTCTTCTCCATAATTTTGTCCTTCCGCATAACCTTCATAGCATATATTTCGGAAGTACCCTTTTTCCTCACCTGATACACTTTGGCAAACGCACCCTGCCCTACAACCTTCAAAATCTCAAAATCTTCAATGCTAACTCTCTGGATCTTCATGAGTTTCCCGTCTTCATCTTTCAAAGATTCCTCAACAAAAGAAGATTCCTTGATGTCTTCCACAGTCTCTTCATCGACACACTCCGCCAATTCCAACGAATCATCAGCCTCATGAATGGTGAGCTTGCCAAGCTTAAGTGATTGGCTAACACAAGCAGAAGGGCCAACCAGTGAATGCGAGCGGGAGTAAATGACTGCGGGGTCATCATAAACCAGCTCACTCACTTCATCCCCGGCCTCACGATCAATGTTAGTCAAGTCAACTGCAACAGGACCAAAGACATCAGAGAAATCCAGCTCAATATGCTCGTGGTTCGCGCTATCAGGAAGGTTTGCAGGAAAAAGCAACGGCTTGTAAGGTGCAGCCGTGGTAGTCAAACCAGAAAACTGAGAGGAAACCATTTTTTCACCAAGGAACAATAAAGGGATCTAGATATGCTGATGACCAAACTAATAATAACTATAAATTAACGGCCACTGCAGATGGGCTTCTATCAATGGCCTGAATCAAGAGAAAGTTAATGTAGGCAAAGGGAGTTCCCAAGAACTTGGGTAACAAGCAGAGCAAAATCCAGCAAAAGAGGAGGTTGTCGCAGTTGTTGTTTCCCGAGTCACAGGAAACGAAGTATGCTCCAGTAATTGTTGAACTCATGAAGATCCAATTAACAATCTGCATTCCCAAAACAAATAAAAAATAAATAATTTTCTTTTAAAAAAAAAAAGTAACCAACAACGACAACCATGAATACTTGAGCCCCGTTCAATATGGTTTTGAAAACAAAACTTTTTCAAACAAAATGAATTTAATTCCTTTTTAATATGCTTTCAAAACAGTTTAAAAATTATGTTCCAAAACAACAAAATTTGGGTTTTGTTCTCAGTTTTGTGTTTTCAAACTACACTTTCAATTTCTAAAGAGTTGAAAAATTAAAACTAAAAACCACTTCATGGTGCTGCTAATCACAACAAAATTAGTTAACATAATCTCTACGTATCGAAGGAATTAAGACACGATTAAAAAAATCAATGGTGCTAAACCTAATCACGACACCATTAAAGGCACAGCCAGATATAAGACACCATAATTAATACATTAGAAGGAAGAATTGAGTTTTTGTTCTTTATATAGGAAAAAAAAGGGTTTTTGCGTCATACGAAAAAGTTTGTTGGAATTAAAAAAAAATGAAATCGATGTAAACGGGAGTAGTAGCGAGATCAAGGATGAATGGGAAAGGGTGAATAAGGTTAGGGTTATTATGATAATGGAACATAGAATTAGGAAAAAGGGAATTGAAATTAACAGTGACATTAATAATGAAATCGAAATTGAAAATCGAAAAAGTGTTGAGGGAGAGAGAGAGAGTAACCTGGGAAGGTTGCAGAGAAGGGAACGGTGAAGGAAGAGAGCAGAGAGAAGGAGATTTATTTTGGAGAATATTTAATTTGATTATGCGGTGAACCACTCGCTTCGCTACTTTAACCATTCTTTCATCAATTTTATGGTTATTTTTTATTTTTAATAGACACGTGGCGTCATTTAAGTGGAGTGATTTTTGGCCTTATTTTTTGCATGGGCAAGTAGCTGGATCAGAATCGCGGCGAATATGCCATTCATTCTGTTTTTTTAAAGTGGCTGGGAAAATTAAGAGTTTTTATAGTTAATTATTTTGGATTTATTTTAAATTATAAAAATTTTAATTAATATTGATATTAATATGTGTCATTAGTCCTTACTCCTTAGTATATATAGATTAGAAATTCTTCCATTTGTAGAAAAAAATGAATGGATTAGAAAACTATTTATAATTTATCAATTTGATTCGAGTAAAAAATTAGAGGTTCCGTGTGCTATTTGTGTTTGTCTTCCCTCTCGATCCAGAGTGTATTGTATAGCTGCCTCGTATATCTTATGGAAGACGTTGAAAAAGGAAGGAAACAACACGTGGTCTGCTTTATTTTTTGTTTAGTAATTAAAAAATCATTGTAATAACATGAGAGTGGGATCTCCTCTTAAATATTCCCAAAATATTTAAAATATTTTTTAAAAAATCTATCCGTTTGGATATCAAGTTGGGTTGGTCAACCAACCCCAAAAATACATCTTACGGTCAAACAGAGTTTTGACTGTCTCGAACGGCGTGAAGGATCAATATCAATCCTTAAATTTCTCCATTTCCCCAACTTCGTTTCCCCAACTAAAAACTAAACGGACACAAAGTGGTTACCACTAACCATCTCAGTCTTAATATGTGTGGACGTAAATGGAAAATGTTCATCTTGAAATTCAAATTTAAAGGAGAATATATTTTTTGGATAATGGACTTTGAGAAAGATATTAACACTACACGCAACAAATAAATGATAAGAAGATGATGATAAGTCATGAAAGAAATGTACCACAATAAAAAAATATTAAGTCTATAAAGATCGCCACAAGAATAATTTTTTTATAAGATTAAAGAGTAGTTCATGTTAACATTGCTATATTTATTAATATTAGTTAGAGTTTAACTGTTAGTTAGTTTTTAACCACTGGAGTTATTTTTCTGTTACTAACTTAGTTAGTTAACCATGGTTACTCCACCAAGTTCTCATCTGTCAAGTATCCTATTTCATCTTTTGTTTCTTATAATTTTCTCAATTCTTCCCACAAATTATTTTCTCTCACTTTATCCTCTATCATTGAACCAAATTTTTATCTTGAGGCTATAAAAGATCCTGCTTGGCATAATGCAATTAATATTTGATGGTTCAAAAAACAGACTTAGACATGGGGTTAAATAAGTCTGTTAACTTTTTCAAACCAAAAATGATATACAATCATTTTAAGCTCTTTTGAACAGCGGAACAGACTTTTGCAATTGAGAGGAGATGGGCATAAAAGAATTAGACTTTTGTAGAGATAAGGAAGGAAACAACACACAGAAGATTTATACTGGTTCACTTCTAACACAAAAGCTACATCCAGTACCTTCAGACTTGAATGGTTTTTCCACTATATAAAGTTTTCTCTTTTACATAAACAGCACAGACCATGCCCTTGAGTATTCTTGAATCCAACTACTCATGGCTTAAGCACCTCACGTGCCTTTAACTATTCTTGACACCAGTCACTCCTGACTCAAACTGAGTATTCTTTTGCAGCATCCACTCCTGGGACAGACCCAAATATTCTTTCATAAGCCACTCCTGACTTAAACCCAAGTATTCTTTCCAAAGCCTCTTCAGGCCAACAGTGTTTCCAACAGGTCTACCAGACCTGTACATACAAATAATTGAAAGAATTTGAACAACAAGATTAATAAGCCTTCTAACTTAGCTGAGTCAAGTGATGAGTCTGGTCAACAAACTTATACAAAAAAAAGAGACTTATTTTTACATAAAATTTAGTACAGGTAGATGATGAAATAAAAGAGAAATATGTACTAAGTTTGAAAGCTTAAGTCAAAGACAATAATCTCTCAAAGAAGATGGGTAGATTTCATGTCTTTGACTTGGGTACTATGGCTTCTGAAAAGATATGAGATTGATATGCACATAGTGAGTTTTCCTTTTCTCTAATGGTATTTTCTGATTTCATTTCTTCTTTTATTGACATATGCCATTTTCTTTTCTTTTTCTTTTCTCTCTATCTTTTTACTTACAAACTTTCTCGACTCTCATTTCTTATCTCTTATGATCTCTCACACTTCTATGAAGAGAAGAGACCCATTGGATGACCGTTGAAGAATGATACATCTAATACAAAGAGATTTTTCCTTAACCGATATGTGCTTTTGGGGTCAGAGAGAGTCGTTTTGCATACTGAGTGTAACATCCCAAAAAAAAAATTCATTCTCATGTATAATCATTTTTATTTAGATCATTAATGATATTATCCATTTTATCTCAACTTTCTACATAAATTTGGTTAGGAAAAACATTTTTGTGAACACCTCTTTTGGTCCGGCCCAAATACCTTCTTTGATACTAACTTCCGGTAGGGCTCTAATTGGGACATTACCGAGTAAAATATTATTGAGCAAGAAATTTTCGAGTGAATCATGTCTGAGATAAGACTGTCCGAGTGAAGAAAGGAATCTGATTTCGAGTGAGATCTTTCTGAGTAAGGTATGACCGAGAGAACTTCCGAGTGAAGGAAGGTTAAGATGTTTCCGAGTGAGTCATGACCGAGAGAACCACTTCCGAGTGAAGGGAGTCCTGGCCTCGGAGACATTTTTGAGTGAAGCGTGTCCGAGAGAACCACTTCTGAGTGAAAGGGGCTCTAACTTCGAATGAGCACCTTTCAGGCAAAGACGCTTCCAAGTTCCATACTTCCGGGTGGAGTGTCTCCGAGTGACTCGTTTTCGAATAAAAAGTCTCTGAGTGAAACTTCTCCGAGTGACTCGTTTCTGAATGAAACGTCTCCGAGTGAAATGTCTCTGAGTGGCTCGTTTCCGAATGAAACGTCTCCGAGTGAAACGTTTTCGAGAGAAGTATTTCCGAACGAAGAAAAGCTTTGATTTTGAATGAGTACTTCTCAGGCCGAGATATTTTCGAGTAGTGAATTCCCGAGTGGGGTATCTCCGAGTTGAGTGTAACTTTCCCAAATGGGGTGTCTCCGAGTGTGACACTTCCGTGTGGGATGGCACCAAGTGAAACATTTCCGATTTCTGCGTAGTATGGCACCGATTGAGATATACTGAGTGAGTCATTTTCAGGGGAAGTACTTATGGACAGAGAAAGGTTTTGATTTCGAATAAGTACATTTCCGAGTGAATAGTTCCCGGGGGAAGTAAATATCCGAGTAGTGAACCCCTTCATTCTATTCGTGCTCAGGTGTCTTAAAGATTGCCTAGAGCTTGTGCTCGGGTCCATATTCAAAGTTGCCGAGAGCTTGTGCTCGGGTTCGTCTTCAAGATTGCCTTCGAATTCGAGTGATATTCCCAAGTGGAACGATTTTCGAGAGAGGACTGAACTTCGACTCCAAATGATCCTTTCGGTTGTAAGATTTCCAAGTGACGCATTTCTGAGAGAAATATTTTCGAGTGAAGAAAGACTTTGACTTTGAATAAGTACTTTTCGGACAGAGATATATCCAAGTGGAGAATTCCTGAGTAAATCAATTTTGAACGAAAAGTGGCTTTGACTTTGAAAGAACACTTTTCAGGCAGAGATATATCCGAGTGAGATATTTCTGAATGAGGTGTCTCCGGGCGAGACATTTCTGAGTGATTCACTTCCAAGGAAGGAAAAGCTATGACCGAGTGTTTCAAGCAGAAACATTTCCAAGTGAATTTCCTCCGAGTGAAGCAATTCTGAAAGAAAAGAGGCTCTGATGAATCCTTCTCAGAAAGAGATATTCCCGAGTATTTTTAATTTAATCTTTTACCATCGAGGTGCCAAACCTTCCCGTTGATGTGAGCTCTTGAAGAAGATCAGCCTGTTATCCCTAGAGTAACTTTTATTTGTTGAGCGACGGCCCTTCCACTCGGCACCGTCGGATCACTAAGTTATTAATTTCTTAGGCTCTTCCAATTCCTCTCGTCAAATTACCACTCAAAATATGTTATCCTGTACACATTTTAATTGTTAGTTAGAGTCCGAATTTGGAAATATGGTCAACTACAAAGTTATTCCTCATTGTCTTAGCTTTCCAACAAGACCAAATTTATTAAAATCCATTAAGATATGAGAGAGATATGTCCAAAATACCTAAACAGTGTCAGAATTAATATTTTACTTCAATCATGCAAGCTCTATTATGTAAGCTGCGGAAATGGTCAACAATACAGCTCATTTTCTTATCTAAAACCTCCATTATTACTACAATTAATGCACCTAACATCCCACTACAATCCTATTATGAAAAGCTTATCCCCCACTTGTCGTTACATCATTAAATCAACACTACATCTTGTTCCCAAGTCTGAATTCTTAGAACAAGCTAAAGTTAGTGAAGTCTCTCTCTCATTTCCTTTCATTTTCTCCGTCAAAGTCACTCTTGATCTAAAGCTAGGACAGTAAAAGAACATTTTCAACCACTCTAGGATCCTCTACCAAGGTAAGAGGGGATAGGTTTGTGAATAAATATGGAATGGGTAGAATTGTATGCTGTTATAGGATTTTCCAGATTTATTTTCGTAACTTGTTACTTAATTTTGATGCTGAAAATGTATGAATTTGACTCTGATTTCTTCATCAAAGTTGTAGATCTTTTTGTTAGGTGAATTTTGAGACTTGAACCGACTGATTTGGATATGTATAGCATGAGTTATAGTCAAAATACTACAGTATGTCTGTTTTGGAATATGTACCTTCTATTTTGTGTAAATATTAATATTCTGGGAATTATACATACATATTTAGACTTTGATGTCTTCATAAAAGTTGTAGATATTTATGTTATGGATCTATAAAAAGTGGAATTGCTTAAAAATGATTTGATTTACTCACGTTATGGTCGCTTTACTAATGTATGTTGCTGTTGTAAATTTCTTAAATTACCTATGATGATTATTATAGATGAAAATGATATTTTTCATGTGGGTAATGATTTATTTTTGAATTATTAAGGGATTATTGATTATTATGGATGTTATTGAGTGTCCTATGAATGTCATACAGTATGTTTATCTTTGTGATGAATAATTATGAATGACTAAATTAATGTATACATGAATGCCTTGTGGTTTATTGAGATATGTTGATTGAACGGTAAATCCATGATTTTGAGAATTAATATATGTGATGTGTCCTTTGAGGACTTGTGGTTTTCCAAGTGATTATGGAAGTATTGATATCATGGTATGTTAAATCGATAAAGAGAATTAAAGGCATTCATGCATCATAAGCATTTGGACGCACCATGAAATTTAGGGGTTCCATGATTGCCGGCCCTGGTGGGGGGTTACTCTATGATGAGTTAAAGCCCTATTTTCGTTGAGCGCCATGGAGTGTAGGCATTCATGGTTTATGTTAAGTCTTACTTGTGTACTTCAGTACTTAAGCGCCATGGAGTGTAGGGATTCATGGTTTATGCTAAGTCCTACTTGTGTACTTCGGTACTTGAGCGCCATGAAGTGTAGGGATTCATGGCATTATGCTAAGTCCTGCTTGTGTCTCTATGAGACTTTTTACTGCAGTATTCCCACCAAATCAAAATGGATCCAGCATGACATCATTTGACTAAATTAAAGATTATTAAATGTAAATGACCTTGTTTGGCATATTCATCATATCATTATGGTTTGTTGATTGTGTTTGTGCAATTTTACTTATTTTATATATATTCTATATTCTGTCTCACTCTTACATTATTTTTACAGTGCATGCTACACAGAATGACGAGTGGTGCAATTAATGAAGCTTTTATGATTTATTGCTTGGACTTTGACTTCATTTGAATTTTAATGGGTTGTAATAATATTATGTACCATATACTGTAATATTCTCTATCATTTCCGCTATATAAATGTATTATGTTTTATTTGTTCACGACTAGTATGCATGATAATATTCTACATTTATCAATTTTTACGTGACCTCAGAATTTAAAATTATGAATTTCAAAATGATTCTTTAAACATGAAAAATTTATTTCAAAAATTTAGGTTAATAAATTGGAATTTGTAATTTGAGTCCTGGGTGTCACATTGGTGGTATCAGAGCATTTTCAAAAAATTCAGGCCAATTGCTATGACATGTATTATTTCTTTGATATACTACGTGAATTGTTTGATTACTTGCTTGATAATATGTTAAGTGTGTGTTGTATGACTTGTTGCTTAACTGATAAATTGTAAAATACTTATAGTTATGTTATAATCTTGTAATTGTATACGATATACTTTCCCTTAGAATTAGTATAAACCAAACTACGAATGTAGGATGGCAAGAAACAATAACGACGCTATGGCAGCCGCTTTCAACCGTTTGGATGAGGTCTTGGGGAGGCAAAATCAACCAAGAAATACTGGAGGACTTCACAGATTGGATCACTTCTTGAAAAGGAAGCCATCACAATTTAAAGGAGGCTATAATCTAGAGGTAGCATACCTATGGATTAAGGAAATGGAACGCATTTTTCGATCCTTACCCTACACAGAATTTGAAAAGGTGGAGTATGCCACCTACATGATGATTAAGGAAACAGAGAACTGGTGGATCCATACTAGGGTTCGTATGACTGAGACCGACAGACCATTGGACTGGGCTAACTTCAGAGACTGTTTTCTGGAGAAATATTTTCCAGCAAGTGTGAAGAGCCAAAAAGAGCTGGAATTCATGGAGCTGAAACAAGGCTCAATGTCTGTTGGTGAGTATGCTGCTAATTTTGAAGAGTTGTCCCTCTTTTACCCTCCTTTCCAACAAGCAGGTGCTGAAGCCTTAAAGTGCGTTAAATTCGAGAATGGTTTAAATCTTGAGATCAAAGAGGCTATCTGTTATCAAGAAATTCGGAGCTTCTCAATCCTGATCAATAAATGCCAAATTTTTAAAGAAAACCACCAAGCCAGATTGGCTCAAGAGAAGATTAATAGACAACTGAAACCTCAGTCAGTTACCTTCAAAAGGAAAGGATCGTTCTATCCAAATCCTTTGAAGGGAGGATCATCATCATCTTCTGAGGGACGTAACAATCATATGAATATAAAGTGTCATAAGTGCAGAGGTAATCACCATATACGTGATTACAACAGACGCCTAGAAGATGTCATTTGCTTTTGATGTAATCAGAAGGGTCACATCAGCCCAAATTGTCCACAGAACCGTCAAATCAACAACAACAATAACACCATGAATAATCAAAGAGGTTCTAGTGATCAGGGAGGCCGTGGAGGAAACACGCGTGCTATTCAACCTCTAAGACAAAATGGGGAGTCAACAGACAAGAGATTACAACCAGCAACATGAAGAGTCTTTGCCATCAGTGATTCAGAGGCAGACCAAGCAGACGACCTTGTGTAAAGTAAGTGTGAGATCAATGGTACCATTTTATCTGTGTTGTTTGATTCTGGTGCTACACATTCTTTTATTTCTGAAGAGTGTGTTAAACGTCTTCAATTACCTGTAAAGTCTATGGTGTATGACCTGATTGTTTCCACTCCCACTGGTACATAACTTAGGACTACTAAGGTGTGTAACGATTATTCTGTGCTCGTAGAAGGTAGAAACTTTCTTGTCAATCTTGTTTGTTTACCTTTGAAGGATCTGGAAGTAATTCTAGGGATGAACTGGTTATCGGCGAATCGAGTCTTGGTGGACTGTCATAACAAGACCGTAATATTTCCATCAGAAGGAAACACTATTTTTGACAATCCCAAGATCTTTGCTTTAAAAGAAGAAATTCAATTGTTTGCCTTGTTTACTCTTTCCAAAGGAGATGGTGAATATAAAACAACTGAGATGCCAGTTGTCTCTAAATTCCCTAAGTATTTCCAGAAAATGTCTCAAGTTTACCTCCAGAACGTGAAATAGAATTCTCAATTGACTTAATTCCAAGAGCAGAACCAGTGTCTAAGGCTCCATATCATATGTCACCTATTGAACTGGAAGAATTGAAAAAGCAAATTGAAGAGTTGTTGGAGAAGCATTTCATTAGGCCCAGTGTGTCTCCATGGGGAGCGCCGGTATTGCTCGTCAAGAAGAAAGATGGAAGCATGAGATTATGTGTAGATTATCGTCAGTTGAATAAATTGACGGTGAAGAATAAATATCCTTTGCCCAGAATTGATGATCTAATAGACCAATTAAGATGTGCTACAATATTTTCCAAGATTGATCTACGATCGGGTTATCATCAGATTCGTGTCAAGTCTGAGGATGTTCCAAAGACAGCCTTTAGAACACGCTATGGTCATTACGAGTATCTGGTGATGCCTTTCGGAGTGACCAATGCCCCAGCTGTATTCATGGATTACATGAATCGAGTGTTTCATCCATACTTGGATCAATTTGTTATTATCTTCATTGATGACATTCTGATTTATTCTAAGACTTGGAAGGAGCATGAAAAGCATCTTCGAGTGGTATTGCAGATTCTGAAGGAGAAGCAGTTGCATGCTAAGTTATCTAAATGTGAGTTCTGGTTGAAAGAGGTAAAGTTCCTAGGCCATGTGATCTCAAGCGAAGGAGTGTCTGTGTGTGACATCCCGGCGCTGTTGAGGGCAGGGAGTGATCGCCGGTGCATGGACACGGACAAGGAACGGCTCTTGGCAGGCTTCCAGCGGGGAATGTGACATCCTGGGCACTGTTGAGGGCGGGGAGTGATCGCCGGTGCATGGGCACGGACAAGGAGCGGCTCCTGACAGGCTTCTAGTGGGAGGGACACATGAATGAATCGAATACATACCGGAATGAGAGGGATCCAAAGACTGTATAGGTATGGGACTATACAGTCGAGGATAGCTTAAAGAAATGAATTCGTACTACCTATACCAACAAATGCATTAGCCTTTTCGGTAGCCTATCACTTAAGAACTCCAAAGTTAAGCTAACTTTGAGTAATTCTGGGATGGGTGACCTCCTGGGAAGTTCTCAGGAAATGTGTGAGTGAGGACAAAAGCACATTGGAAAGGTCTCGTGTTGGTCTGTGGGGTGAGTCGTTCATTCCTGAAAAGCTGACGGGGCGTTACAGTGGTATCAGAGCCTAGCCTCTCCTAGTACGGTATGGTTCGAGGACGAACCAGGCGGAAACTGGTGGGCATGTGACATCCCGGCGCTGTTGAGGGTGGGGAGTGATCGCCGGTGCATGGACACGGACAAGGAGCGGCTCCTGGCAGGCTTCCAGCGGGGAATGTGACATCCTGGGCACTGTTGAGGGCAGGGAGTGATCGCCGGTGCATGGGCACGGACAAGGAGCGGCTCCTGGCAGGCTTCCAGTAGGAGGGACACATGAATGAATCGAATACATACCGGAATAAGAGGGATCCAAAGACTGTATAGATTAGCCTTTTCGGTAGCCTATCACTTAAGAACTCCAAAGTTAAGCGTGTTTAACTTGGAGTAATTCTGGGATGGGTGACCTCCTGGGAAGTTCTCAGGAAATGTGTAAGTGAGAACAAAAGCACATTGGAAAGGTCTCGTGTTGGTCTGTGGGGTGAGTCGTTCATTCCTGAAAAGCGGCCGGGGCGTTACACTGTGGATCCTTCTAAAATAGAAGCTGTAACAAACTGGGAGAGACCTAATTCAGTTACTGAGATATAAAGCTTCCTAGGATTAGTTGGTTATTATAGGAGATTCATTGAGGGGTTTTCTCGAATTGCCTTACCGATGACTCGTCTGACCCGGAAGAATCAACCTTTTTCTTGGACGCTAGAATATGAGAAAAGTTTCCAGGAACTAAAATCGAAGCTTACATCTGCTCCAGTCTTAACTTTACCTAATCCACAAGAAGACTTTGTGATTTATTGTGATGCTTCTAAGATGGGTTTGGGTTGTGTTTTGATGCAGCAACAAAAGGTGATTGCCTATGCTTCTAGGCAGCTGAGGTCACATGAAATAAACTATCCGACGCATGATCTAGAATTAGCAGCGGTGGTATTCGCTTTGAAAATCTGGAGACACCATTTGTATGGAGTCAAGTTTGAGGTGTTCAGTGACCATAAGAGCTTAAAGTATTTGTTCGATCAGAAGGAATTGAACATGAGGCAGCGAAGGTGGATGGAGTTTCTTAAAGATTATGATTTTGATTTGAAGTACCATCCAGGAAAAGCAAATGTGGTAGCAGATGCACTTAGCAGGAAATCCATTCATATGGCATCTTTAATGGTAAAAGAGATGGAAATGATAGAATAGTTCAGAGATATGAACTTGGGTGTGGAGATGAAATCTCCAAGAAGTATGTCCTTTGGAACTTTGAAGATAACCAATGATTTTCTGAAGCTGATAGGTGAGAGGCAGAAAAAGGACTTACAATTACATGAATTGAGAGAGATGCAGGCGAATGGAAAGGATATGGAATTACAAGAAGGATTAGATGGAATTTGGAGGATTAGAAGCAGAATTTGTGTACCAGATGATGTTGATCTAAGAAGGACAATCCTAGAAGAAGCACATAAAAGTATGTTGAGCATTCATCCTGGATTAACTAAGATGTATCAAGACCTGAAGAAAAGGTTTTGGTGGCCAAGGATGAAGAAAGAAATAGTTGAATATGTGTCTTTATGTCTAGTATGTCAAAAAGCCAAGGTGGAACACCAGAAGCCATCTGGTGAACTACAACCATTGGAGATTCCTGTCTAGAAATGGGATGACATTACGATGGACTTTGTGTCAGGATTGCCAAGAACACGTTCAGGAAATGATGCAATATGGGTTATTGTAGACAGATTGACTAAGTCTGCTCACTTCTTCCCAATGAATATGAAGAATTCTTTACAAAAGTTGGCATAATTATATGTGAAAGAGATCGTGAGACTTCATGGTGTACCATCCAGTATTGTGTCAGATAGAGATCCGAGATTCACTTCCCGATTCTGGGGAAGCTTGCATCAGGAGTTGGGTTCAAGACTCCGATTAAGTTCAGCTTATCATCCTCAAACAGATGGACAGTCAGAACATACCATACAAAGTTTGGAAGACTTACTGTGATCTTGTGTGCTTGAGCATGGTGGTAGTTGGGAGCAGTTTCTTCCACTGATTAAATTCATGTATAACAATAGTTACCATAGCAGTATTAGTATGGCTCTATTTGAAGCATTGTATGGCAAAAAGTGTCGAACACCCCTTTGTTGGTTAGAAACTGGTGAAAGTTTGGCGTTAGGGCCTGAAATTATGCAACAAACTACTGAACAAATAGAAATAATCAGAGAAAAGATGAAGGCATCCCAAGATAGACAAAAGCACTATTACGATAAAAGGAGGAAACCACTTGAATTCCAAGTTGGTGATCATGTATTTTTGAAGGTTTCGCCTCACAGTGGGATTGGCCGAGCATTGAAAAGTAAAAAGTTGAGCCCAAGGTTCATTGGACCATATGAAATTCTAAAGAGGATTGGCCCGGTGGCTTATCAGATTGCACTTCCACCTCACCTTGTAAATTTACACAATGTGTTCCATGTATCACAATTGAGGAAGTATGTACAAGATCCCACTCATGTGATTGCTACTGATGATGTTGAAGTTAGAGAAAATTTGACCATCCCTGCAGAACCCACACAGATTATGGAAAGGTGGATTAAACGCCTGAGAAGCAAGGATGTACCATTAGTGAAGGTTGCATGGAAACAAGGAAATGATGTAACTTTAACTTGGGAGCGTGAAGATGCTATGAGGACGCAATACCCATAATTGTTCCACTGAGGGGTGCATTATATTAAATTTCGAGGACGAAATTTTTATTAGGGTGGGAGAATTGTAACATCCCAAAAAAAATTTCATTCTCATGTATAATCATTTTTATTTAGACCATTAATGATATTATCCATTTTATCTCAACTTTTTACATAAATTTGGTTAGGAAAAACCTTTTCGTGAACACCTCTTTTGGTCCGGCCCAAATACCTTCTTTGATACTAACTTCTGGTAGCGCTCTGATTGGGACATTACAGAGTAAAATATTATTGAGCAAGAAATTTCCGAGTGAATCATGTCTGAGATAAGACTGTCCGAGTGAAGAAAGGAATCTGATTTTGAGTGAGATCTTTATGAGTGAGGTATGACCGAGAGAACTTCCAAGTGAAGGAAGGTTAAGATGTTTCCGAGTGAGTCATGACCAAGAGAACCACTTCCGAGTGAAGGGAGTCCTAGCCTCGGAGACATTTCTGAGTGAAGTGTGTCCGAGAGAACCACTTCTGAGTGAAAGGGGCTCTGACTTCGAATGAGCACCTTTCGGGCAAAGACGCTTCCAAGTTCCATACTTCCGGGTAGAGTGTCTCCGAGTGACTCTTTTCGAATGAAACGTCTCCGAGTGAAACGTCTCCGAGTGACTCGTTTCTGAATGAAACGTCTCCGAGTGAAACGTCTACGAGTGGCTCGTTTCTGAATGAAACGTCTCCGAGTGAAACGTTTCCGAGAGAAGTATTTCTGAACGAAGAAAAGTTTTGATTTCGAATGAGTACTTCTCGGGCCGAGATATTTTCGAGTAGTGAATTCCCGAGTGGGGTATCTCCGAGTTGAGTGCAATTTTCCCAAATGGGGTGTCTCCGAGTGCGACACTTCCGTGTGGGATGGCACCAAGTGAGACATTTCCGATTTCTGCGTGGTATGGCACTGATTGAGATATACCGAGTGAGTCATTTTCAGGGGAAGTACTTCTAGACAGAGAAAGGTTTTGATTTTGAATAAGTACGTTTCCGAGTGAATAGTTCCCAGAGGAAGTAAATATCCGAGTAGTGAACCCCTTCATTCTATTTGTGCTCGGGTGTCTTAAAGATTGCCTAGAGCCTGTGCTCGGGTCCATATTCAAAGTTGCCGAGGTAGGATGGGAAAGAAATTAACTGAGTTTACCCACGGGGAAAGATAAATCTGGTCTAGTGCTTGTGAGGTAAACAGGTTTTCTAATAAGCTTTTTGTAAGAAGTAGGATATGAGAAATGAGTCTCTGATTGGAGACCAATTTTCAGTGCAGGGTCCATATGAATAAGGCTTGGTTTGGAGGCAAGTAATCCAGTTTCCTGAAGTAGTTCAAGAGCATATTTTCTTTGATAGAGAAGGATACCGGAGAGGATGATCTTGCAACTTTAAACCCCAAGAAGAATTTCAAGGAGCCAAGATCCTTAATGCCAAACTTACTATGCAATAATTGCTTTATGTGATTTATTTCAGTTAAGTCTTGACTAACAAGAACTAGGTCCATCCAAATATGTGAAAATTGTAGTGAAACCTTATGGAGACTGTTTTATGAAAAGAAAATAGTCTGCTTTAGACTAAGTATAACCAGAGGAAGTTAAAACTTTAATTAGCTTGACATTCCATTGCCTACTTGCCTGCTTGAGACCATAAAGGGACTTGGTAAGCTTGCAAACTAACCAGGAGCAGGCAAGGATAGACCTGGAAATGGTTGCATGTACACATCCCTACTCAAGGAACCATGAAGAAATGTTGTGTTGATGTCCAGTTGGTGAAGATACTAGTTCTGTGTAGAGGCAATGGATAAGAGAACCCGAATTGTTATCATTTTTACAACAAGATTGAATGTTTCCAAGTAGTCTATGCCCTCAGTTTGAGTGAATCCTTTAGCAACAAGCATGGCCTTGTGCCTTTCAATGGAGCCATCAGCTTTCGGTTTGGTCTTGAAGACCCATTTGCATTGAATTAGCTTCTGCTCTGTAGGAAGAGGAGTAAGCTGCCAAGTCTTATTAGACTCCAGAGTCTACAACTTAGCATTGATTACATTTTGCCAACACATTTCCTTAATAACTTCATAATAAGAATTAGGCTTACAAACAGAAGATATCATGAATGAAAAATGCTTATGAGATGGTTGCAAAGAATGGTAAGATAGGGAAGATGAAAATGGATACCTGACATAAGGATAATTTGATATGTTACCCGAAGCAACCAATGTGTGATGATAGTTTTGAAGATAGGATAGAAGATGTCTCTCTGTTAGACCTTTTAAAGAGAGGAATGTGAAAATATTCAAGTGATGGATGTTGTTGTAATGATGTTTCTATTTGTGAGAGAGTATTTGGTATGAGGTTATTGGAATTGAGGGCAGGATTAGGGTGAGGTATATCATCATCAAAAGAGATATGTTAATCAAAGGAGGTGTGGAGATAAGTGATAGGCTGAGAATCAGGTATTGTAGGAGCCATAGGAAAAATATGTTCATGAAAATCAACATTTCTGGACAAAAATAGCTCTCTTATTTTCAAGTCATAAAGAAGATAGCCTTTTGTACCATGTCTATAACCCAGAAAAACACATTTCCTAGACCTTGAATCAAGCTTAGTTCTATTTAAAGTCAATATGGATGCAAAAGCTAAACATCCAAAAACCTTTAGATTTGAAATTTTTGGTATCTTGTCATTGTATAAAACAACATAAGGTGTTTTATTGTTTAAAAATCATGAAGGAAGCCTATTAATTAAGTACACTACACAAGCAATAGCATGATTCCAAAAGGTTTTTGGCAAATATGATTGAAACATCAAAGTTTTGGCAGAGCTCAAAATGTGTTGATGCTTTCTTTCAACAATACCATTTTGTTGTGGTGTTTCCACACAAGATGTTTGATAAAAGATTTCTTTTGATGCATACTAGTTTTCCATAAAAAAAATCAATGTCATTGTTAGTTCGAATAACTTTGATGTATTTTTAAATTGAGTTTCAATAAGTTGTACAAATTGTGGAATCAAAATGCTGACTTTAATTTTATACTTCGTGAAATATAACAATGTGAATCGACTAGTGTTATCAACAATGATGAGAAAGTACCTATGGCCTAAAATGAAAGAATAGCTAAGGGACCCCAAACATCAATGTGTATTATTTCAAACACATCAATAGTTGCAGAATTACTATTTGAAAAAGGAAGTTTCTTTTGTTTTCCAAAGTAGCAAGGATCACAAGGTGTATTGGTTTTATTACAAGTGATATAGGGATATATTTGCTTGAGTTATTGAAGCTTGTCATGAGAAGGATGGCCAAACCTAAGGTGCCAAAAATTATTGTCATAAGTACAAAAGCTATTGGTCCATCTTTGAGATAAATCAAGCAAACACATTTTGAAATAGGCAGGAGACATCACATACAGGTTAGCTACACCAATCATCTTCAAGGTGGTGGAGTCTTGAATCTGACAATGATCCAAGAAGAAAATAAGCTTATAGGGTAAGGAACTGGTAAGCTTGGAAACAAATATCAAATTGAAATGAAAAGAGGGTACAAATAGGACATCCATTAAGTATAAGTCTTTGGAAAGAAATATTGTGCCAGAAACTGTAGCACTAATTTTGTTACCATTAAGCAAAGTTAAGAAAACAGGTTTAATGGTTTTGTGAGTGTAAAACAAATTCAAATCATTGCAAACATGCACAGTGGCTCCTGTATCAAAGATCCAAAAGCTAGAACAAAAAGAATTGGTTAAAGTGCAAACAAAACCTGATGGTAGTGAGTTTAAATTCTTATTCTACTTGCTGAATGTAATCTGATTAATAAATTATGTATTAGTATGCTACGACAATGCTAGCAATGCCTTGTGTTGTTCTGGAGTGAAACTTAGACTAGGAGAATCTCTAACTTCCTTTAGTGACTGAACACTAACTCTGTCCACCACTAAAGGTCATCAAGACAGGTGAGACTTATGAATTGTTGTCAAAGCTTCCTTGATGAGTAGTGTTGAGAACTTAAGACTCAGTAACAACAACAAGTTGTCTTTCTTTTTGTACAAGAAGAAAGAAACTTTACCAAGTTTCGGTAAAGGTTCAAGCAACATAATTTGGGATCTAACAACAACATATAGTTCATTAAGGCCTTTTTAAGAAGCGAATCACATAATCATCCTCCATATATTTTTTAATAGTTGGAATAAGCTAATAAGCACAAGCTATTTGACAAGTGCAAGTAGGTATTGGTATGAAATTATCTAGTTCTTGCCATAATCCCTTCAATTGTGTGTAATATTCTGTAATGGACAAGTGTCTTTGCTTTAAAGCATATATCTCTTCTTGCAACTCAAAAATGCAAAACACATCACCTTGATAGTAGCAATCCTTCAAGTCCTTCCTAAAACATCCTAACATTAAAACAAAGTGCCCAAAACCCAAATAAATTTTTTACGGTTTTGGGGAAACTAAATTTACCACAAAAATCCAATAAACCAAAGATGATAAGGCAATAAAATAATATAACCATAAATATAATTGAAGTAATTAAAATAAATAATTCATTATTTCATATTAAATAAAATACAAAAAAAAAACCATTGGTTAAATATTTCATATTAAACAAGGCTAAGAATTTAAGACAACAATTACACCATCTAATTAAAAGGGAATAGTTAAATAAATAAAGAATAAACAAGTGATAATCAATAAATGAATAATATATATATGAATAAATAAACCAATTAATATATTTAAAAGCAAAGTACCCGTAAGTAAAAATTTAATATATATATATATACATAAATATAAACAAACAATAAATACATATATATATATATATATATGTGTGTGTGTGTGTGTGTGTGTGTGTGTGTGTCATAAAGGTCACATAAATAAGGTATTAATATATGTGTGTGTAATAAAATAAACTAAGCATATACATATAGATAAATAATAATAAAAAATGCTAATGGACTTTTAACAGCGGACATAAATAGGTGTAAAAGGGTGGAGAACAGCAAGTGTAAAAAGAAAACAGGGGAATCAGGAAGGACTTTTAACACCAACGCGTAACAGGTGTGAAAGAGAGAAACGACAGGTGTTAAAAGTCCTGCTGACAGCTTTTTATTTATGCAGAATTTTATGAAAAAGTGAACTTCTCACCCACCTAAAACTATGCAAATGGCCTCGGGATGCCACTAAATTTTGACACCACTTAATATACACCATTTATGACGTGTAGCCACTGGCTGCACTCAAAAATATTGAAAAATGAGAGATTTATGCGTAGAAACGCGTTTAGCCCGTTTTAGAACATTTTCGTGTAACTCAAGGTCAATTCTCAACGGATTTGACCCGTTCTAGTTTCTACAAGTCACAAATCACATATAAGTGCTATTGGAACTGTCCTACACCATTCAAACCTTATAAATCTCTATTTGACCCACTCGGTTACTCAATTATGCATAAAAAATCATATAAACTATCATTTCCTTTATACAACATTATTCATTCAAGGTTCTAATGCATAACTTCATCCAATAACCACACATTGACAGTTCCTGGATATTTCATACACATGCAATGCACCAAGTGCATATCCACATTTCCTGGAAATCATACATTTCACCATATAATAGGATCATCCATGGTCACTACATCTAAAATATCAATATATACATCATCGTTATCATCATCATCATCATCATCATCATCATCATCATCATCATCATCATCATCATCATATTCTCATCATATCATATATATACATCCAAAATAAACCTAGGCTTCCAGTTGAAGCCACCAGATACCTAAATCCACTAAATGAGTTATACACACACAAAATGGGTATCCGCAGGAGCCGACCAAGGCTATATCACAAAGTACTATATACAAGTATATACAAATACTCTTCGCACATACACAGTGACCTCTCATCAGTCGCCGTCACGACCCAAGTCCACTGAAATATAGCCACATAAATAGGGGTGAACACAATACATATTAAATGACAGTTATTGAACTGGATCAACCTATCTAATTCTACTTCTTAGTCACATAATACAATATCACATTTTATCATACACTACTGAACTGGTCTGGACCGGGGTCTAGGATCCGGTGTGGGACCAGCCACAAGAGTGCAGGTGTTTTTAGGGTTTGCACACCAGAACAGTGTATATCCGATGTATTAATCCGGTCTCTCAGTGGGAGAGGCCGGTCTTGTTGTCCTGGAGATCCTTCACACCAATGATTCGCGTTGCAGGGGGGCGAAAGGTGGTGCCACCTGCAAAGATTCTCCGACGCTCAAGTCAGAAGAGTGTATGAACTCAATGAATACTCAAGCGAAGTAATAGTAGAATGTCAGTTAGGACAACGATACCCTGCATTTGTATTGAAATATGCTACTTATAGTTGCACGTCAAAGAATGAGTCGTTGGATACAGGTGGGTCCTTTAGCTCTGATTGCGTGTATATTGTGTCAATCAAAATGGCTCGACTTTCAGAATGTGTCAGGAGGGTAGGTCAATTATCAGAATACGATCCTCTAGGGAAAGGAGAGGATAATCACCTTTTCCGCATAATCTGCTGACACGTCCACTTACTTTCTGAAGCCATTGATGTGACTTATTTTGCTACAAACAGTGTCTTCGTTGATAAGTTATCAGGGGCTCTTCTCTTGCTGTGAGGGAAAAGCCAACAGTTATATAAATGTCCTGTAACAATGAACATAGAACCGTTATGGAGAAAATGAATGATGCTGTCGTGGAGTGAGAGCGGACGGACAGACAACGGATATCCGGTGTGGTAACGTTGAACCAGGACACCGGTTTTCCTCATATGAGGTCAGTCCGACGTCACAAGAATGAGGGCCGGTATCTAGACCGGATCATTTGTCCCCTAGCTTGTATGAGGGACTGTTAAGTTGCTCATATAAGCTACACAGCTCTTTAGAGAAGTCTAGATGCCGGTAGTACATTCTGGTAAGTCTCTGGGAGCTCGGTGGTGTCCGCTCTAGTAAACGAGTGACCGCCCTTCTCACGTTGCGTACAACGGATTCAGACAGCATAAAATAAGTAATGGAAATCCCAAGAGTCTTTGAAAATCGAAACCCTTGGTATTCGAAAAGTGGTTGGGAGGCATTAAATGCGCACAGCATGATTGGACAGTAAATACGTTTTTCATGCAAGGGCCATCATTGCTCAAGAGTGTAACCGTCGATTGGGCTTATTGGGCCTGGATTCAAACTGAGTGGGGGCCCATTTTGCCAAAATGTTTACTGAAACGTTACTGTTTTCGCGCCCGTACGTGGTGAAACGACGGAGTCGTTTCAATTTGAAGGGGTTGCGTTTTGATGCAAGCCTTGTGACCTTCGATGAAACACTGTGTTTCTTCGTTACCTATAAAAGGAACTCTTAGCAGATTTTGGAATCCATCCTTGTCCTCAAGCTTAGTGAAACTCTGCTCAAATTTCCTTGGAATTTCCTTGTCGTCTCCAACTTCTCAAAGATCCTCTTCCTTTAGGTAACCTCCCTTTCCTTCAACTCCTTGCAATTTTAGTCATTCTATTTCCATCATGCGCCCTAGAGCAGGCCACGCTGGTCCTTCAAACAGGGGGAGGTTTGGCTCTCGTGCCCCCCTTAGCCACCGTGGTGGGAGGATTCCAGAGAATCCTCCTGTGGCTGGGCCCCATCGTTCAGAGAGAGCCGAAGCTTCTTCCTCACGAGCGTCTTCTTCCCCCCGTCGCTCTGAGGTTCCCCTTGGTTCGAGGGCTACCAGCCGCTCTGATGAGGGGTCAAGTGCTGAAGGTTATCTCTCTGACGATGTTGCTTTTTATCACAGCACCTACGCGTTCCACCGCGCCTGCACAACCATGGATCTTCCAGGACGTGGAAAAACACCGTTTCTCCGCTCTGTTGAAGGGTGTGTCAATGTTGTGGCACATCGGCTTGACTGGGAGAAACTCAACAGGGAAAAACCTTATTGCTGGGTGGAAGAGGAATTCCTAGAGATCCCTTCGCACCATGCAAGTGAGGAGGAGTGCACGGTTTCTTTCCGCTGCAAGATATATTCGGATAAGAAGTACAAAGCGCGATATGCTGTGATGGCACCGCATCCCTCTAAAAGAATATGCCACAGCGTCCCTGATGCGAGGTCGGTCTACATGTACGACTTCGTTTTCTTAAAGCTGGGAGTACGCTTTCCCCTGACGGATTTCCAGATGGCCGTCCTGCGTTTCCTAGACTGCGCCCCCTCACAACTACATCCCAACGGTTGGAGTCTTATCCGGGCTCTGGAAGTTCTGGGGGAGCATTTCAATTTTTCTGCCACTGTGGCCAAGTTATTTTATTACTGCCAGGTGGTCCGCCGTGCTAACAAGAAGGGCGGCCTTGGGTTCATTACTCTCCGTAGTGACTCAAGGGTTGTAAATTTCAAGTCTTATACGGAATCCGCAAAGGTGGATGAGCGTTCCTTCAAACACTACTACACGCGGGTCCGGATTCAACCAAATAAGCCGGTCTTCTGGCGGAATAAAGAGGGGTTTACCAAGTTTCCCCTTAGCTGGACGCACGAGCATTTTCTCCTTATGAGCCGTGCTTATTATACAGATGAGAGCGAACTTTCCCCTCATTCTGTTGAGGTCTTGAGCGCCATGCAGACGGCCTCAAAGACCCTCAAAGGGTTTTCCAGCCGTCTTCTCTTGGCCGAGGATGGCATCAAAAACACCTACCTCTGTAACATCCGCTCTTATTCTCCTTGTGTTGTATGGTTATTCCGCTCTAGTTATTTTTCTTCTTGTATGCTTATTCAACTTTTCTTGTTTTGCAGAACAAATTGAAAAAGCCTGCCCAGAGATGTTGTCGTTAAGGACCATGATGGCTGACGATGACTCCTCTTCTGAAGAAAATGAAATCCAGGCGAAGAGGAACGCCACCAAAACTCCCCTCATCCCTCTGACCTCTGCGGTAGAAAATGAGGTTCCTCTTTTCGACGAGGAAGAGACCGAAGACGCAGCTGAGGCCACTGGAGCGGGTGACGAGGAGGCCGTCCCAGAGAAAAAGAGGAAGAAGAGGCATCTTGTAAAGAAGGCAAATCAAGAGAAGCCCTCCTCTGATGACCCTGTGAAGAAGCGTCAGAGGACGGCCGAAGAAGCTGAATTGAAGAAGGACAAGGGAAAGAAACCCGTTCCTGAGTCCTCTGCCCCTTCTTCTCAGAATGCTTCAGAACCGGACTCTGGGAACGGTCCTCCTCCGGCGTTCGATCCTCCGCGGGACTCCTTCCTTTCTCCTTACTTGTGGTTTCAAGGGTCTATGCCTCCTACTCTCCCAAAGGCACGGTATTGCCTCCGCCCTTCCCTCGACGCTGCTGGGGTCCGAGGAGCTTGCAAGGCTGGGCGTTGGCAACTTGATGAACTGTCCGGCCTGCTTGAGTCCCTGAGTGAGAAAGCTGACTATATAGATCAGGTTGAAAAACTTGAGACCGAACTCGCGGTGAAGGAGAAATGGGCGGCCAAGCAAGCTGAAGTTCATAGGGGGGTGGAATCAGAGTTGAAGAAAACTAGAGAAACGCTCCAGAGGAAAACTGAAGAGGCAAGCCAAGTTCATTTTGCGAACAAGGCCCTAGAGCGGGAAGTTGCCGACCTCCAGAATAAGAACAAATCCATACCCCTCCTTGAAGAAGAATTACAACTGGAGAAGAAGAGATCGGCTAAGCTTGCTGACGATCTCAAAGTTATGGAGGACGGTCGCAACAAGGACCTTGGGGAGTGGGAGTCTATTCGGAAGGAGATGCAAGCCCAAATTGATGAACTCAAAAAGGGTGGTGCGAGTGCTGGGTCTTCAGAAGAGGATTATGCCAAGGTTCAAAGAAGACTAGCTGCTGCAAAGGCCAAGGCTGCCAAAGCCTTGGATATATGCAAAAATGTGGCGTATGAATCTTTCGGCCTGGCCCTTCGTCAAGTCTACTATCGTAACCCTGGAATAAAGCTGAATTTGTACGGATTAGATCCATTCTTCGAGTTCCATGGGGGAAGACTTGTAGAAGTTCATAAGGACGGATCGCACCGTGAACCCCATGCATCTCTGTACGAACTGCCTCCCCTCCCAGAAGGTCAAAGTATGGAGCCTACAACGTCCACTGCTGCCTCTGGAGCTGAAGCACAAGAAGGCGCCCAAACTGGGGTGGAGGACAAGACGGAGAAGGCAGGAATGCCCACTGTGGAGGATCAAGCACCGGCCTCTTAATTTTATGCTTTCATTCATAGCCGTGTTCTGGGATCGGCTCCAGCTTTAAAACACTTTGTAACCTGCATATTTTCTTATTTTTGAAAATAAGATTCACTATTACTTTTCCTCAACTGTTTGCATCGAATGTGTGATTGCTGAATAACTTAGTGTTATACAAAACACTTTATTGTTTTCAATGCTTTGCGAATCCGTTCTGCGTGGTTACCTAGCTGCTTAAAGCGTACTTATCACACTGGATTAAGATAACAAATTGTAATGAATAAATGACAATTAAGTTGAAGCATGCCCTGTCCCCAAGTGTAAGTACATTGGGAAGGGAGAGTTTATCTCAAAGATTACCTTTTAACTTCTTAAAAGATAGAAATCTTTATCTGTCCTCGAAGATGTAGAGCGGGTACGTCAGCGTTCAACCGCTCCGGGGTGGGTATTCCACCACTGAGGACGGACATTGCCTTTGAATTTTAGTATAGCTTTGACAAGGGTAAGCTTTTACGCCTTTCTTTTGAGGTTCGGTTTGGTCCTACATCTCAGGTCTTCACACGGTGTTCGGTTTGATCCTACTAACCGTACTTGGAGTTCGGTGCAATCCTACAGTCCAAGCCTTCAACACGGGGTTCGGATCAGGGCTAATCCTGAACCTACTACGCCCGTTACTCGGGGTTCAGTGCGGTTTCCTGTGTGAACCGGCCTACTGCGCCCAAGCCTTCGCATGGGGTTCGGTTTGTGGCCTTGAGAAAGGACCAGCCCTACAACCCATGTAGTCTTCGGATGGGGTTCGGTTTGTGGCCTTGAGAAAGGACCAGCCCTACAACCCATGTTGTCTTCGAATGGGGTTCGGTTTGTGGCCTTGAGAAAGGACCAGCCCTACAACCCATGTAGTCTTCGGATGGGGTTTGGTTTGTGGCCTTGAGAAAGGACCAGCCTTACAACCCATGTTGTCTTCGAATGGGGTTCGGTTTGTGGCCTTGAGAAAGGACCAGCCCTACAACCCATGTAGTCTTCGAATGGGGTTCGGTTTGTGGCCTTGAGAAAGGACCAGCCCTACAACCCATGTAGTCTTCGAATGGGGTTCGGTTTGTGGCCTTGAGAAAGGACCAGCCCTACAACCCATTCCACCTCAAGGAATTACATCGTCAAAGCACACATTGTGTGATTGAGATCGTCCGTCTTGAGGGGTCTTCCTCCGTTCCTCGAGGAATTATCTCATCAACTACAGAATGGGTAGTTGCGTTCATCCGTCCTGAGGTGTATGCGTATTAAACTACGGCTATAAATCATAACACATAAGAAAAGTGAGAATGATAGGGCGGTGAAGGTGTATTCTTATTAAAATTGAAAATAGATTACACAAAGAGCATAGTTGGGGCCATGCCTCGTTAAAACCTTCTTGAGAAAACCCAATGGGAAAAAACTCAAGTAAGGAAAAAGAGTACACGCCGTCTTACCAACTAGCTGTAATACACTCGTAAGTTCTGAGTGTTCCATTTGTTGCGGATTGGGGTTCCATCAAGTTCTTCCAACCGGTATGATCCTCTTCCAGTCACCTCAGAAATTCTATAAGGACCTTCCCACGTCGGTGCTAGCTTTCCTTGGTGGGCGAACTTATTCCCCACACTGGCCTTTCTCAGAACGAGGTCTCTGGTGTTAAAAGCTCTGTACTGGACACGTTTATTATACCGGAGTGCAGCCTTTGCTTTTATTGCCTGATCTCTGACGAAAGCCTTTTCCCTTAGCTCTTGGAAGACGTCCAGTTCTGATGCTAAGTTGGCGTTATTATCTTCTGCTGAAAAATACTCCACACGAGCCGATCTTGTTTGTAACTCCACTGGGATCATCGCCTCAACCCCGTACACCAACCGGTATGGGGATTCGTTAGTTGAGGAATGAGGCGTAGTTCGGTATGCCCATAAAACATGACATAGCTGGTCAGTCCATCCTCCCTTCGCTTCTCCCAGACGCTTCTTTAACCCCTTTAGCACTTCTCGGTTAGCTACCTCTGCTTGCCCATTGGTTTGGGGATGTTCAACAGATGAAAATATCTGGATTATCCCCAGTCCTTCAAGTAAATCCGTGAACTTTTTGTCTGTAAACTGGGTGCCGTTGTCAGTCACAATCCGCCCTGGCACCTCGAACCGAGCAATGATATTTTCGTACATGAAACGTCTTGTACGTGCAGAAGTGATATGCACTACAGGTTCCGCCTCGATCCATTTGGTGAAATAGTCTACTCCCACGATCAAGTATTTGATTCCTCCTGGCGCAGTGGGAAACGGACCCAAAATATCAAGGCCCCATTGGTAGAAAGGCCAAGGCACGGCAGATGAAGATAACTCTTGGGCCGGTGTATGGTGGAGATTGGAGAATTTTTGGCAAGCGTCGCACTTCCTCACGAAATCTGCGGAATCCTGCTTTACAGTGGGCCACCAGTATCCAGCCCTGAGGACTTTTCTCATTAGGCTTCGGCCTCCAGCGTGATGCCCACATTGCCCCTCGTGCACCTCAGTCAAAACCGCTTGAACTTCGTCTTCTCTTAAACATGAAAGATATGGGACAGAGAATCCCCTTCTGTAGAGAACACCATCGACCATAGTAAAATATGGCAGCTCCCTCTTTACTCGTCTCCTTTCCTTCTCGTCAGTGGGAAGTTGACCATCAACAAAATAACGAATATAGGGAATGACCCAAGAATCCTCATATGGATATCTCACCATGACAGCATTCAGAGAAGGATACAGAGGTATACTGGGTGATGTCAAAGTGCTTTGAACCACCGTTGTTGTGCTACCAGGCTGCTTTGTACTTGCCAATCTTGACAAGATGTCCGCTCTGGTATTTTCTTCCCTGGGCACATGCTTGAACTCTAAAACTTCAAATCTTCCCTTCAACTCATTAACACAATTCAGGTACAATTGAAGTTGTGGTTCTTTCGCCTGGTATTCCCCCTGGATCTGCGAAATCACCAGCTGGGAATCACTGCAGAGTGTAACTGCTGATGCTCCGATGTCAATCGCTGCACGGAGACCGGCCAAGCATGCTTCGTATTCAGCTTGATTGTTAGAGGTTTTGAAATTGAAACGGAGGGAAATTTCTAAGTGCACGCCGTCATCACTTTCTACCACCACACCTGCTCCACAACCTTTGCTGTTCGACGAGCCGTCGACGTAGATGGTCCAATGCGCTCGAGGGGTGTCCGGGTCCGCTCCAGTCATTTCTACTACAAAATCGGCCAACACTTGCGCCTTGATGGCTCCTCGAGGCTCATATGAAATTTCAAATTCAGACAGCTCGATAGACCACTTTATCATCCTTCCGGCGAGGTCTGGCTTGCTGAGTACTGAACGGAGTGGCAAATCCGTTCTCACCAATACTGGGTGCGCATGGAAATAAGGCCTCAGCCGTCGTGACGCCCACACAACTGCCAGGGCGACTTTCTCAATCTTCTGATACCTTCCTTCCGCCCCCTGAAACGTTTTACTAGTAAAATACACCGGTCTCTGCCCTTCAGGGGTTTCTTTCACCAAGGCCACACCTAGAGCTTCATTAGATATTGCCAAGTATAAGATTAACGTTTCGCCTGGGTCAGGCTTAACCAGAATTGGTAGACTCGAGAGAACGGCCTTGAGCTGCTGGAAGGCTTGCTCTTGTTCCTCTCCCCATTCAAAACTCTTGTGTTTCTTCAACGCCTTATACAAGGGGAGGGACCTGTGTGCCATCTTAGGCATGAAACGAGCTAAAGCGGCCACTTTCCCATTCAATGATTGGACCTCCCTCAAACATTTAGGACTTTGCATGTCCAGGATTGCTTGACATTTCCCGGGGTTAGCCTCAATGCCTCGTTGGGTCAACATGAATCCCAAGAATTTTCCTGCTGGAACGGCGAAGGTGCACTTTAAAGGATTTAACCTCATGTTGTACTGCCGAAGCCTAGTGAAAACTTGGCGTAGATCTTCAATATGGTCTCCTCCAGCGGGCGTTTTGGCTATGATATCATCAATATAAACTTCGACCAGCCTTGTATGCATCCCTTCAAAGACTTTGTTAATCATGCGCTGATAGGTAGCGCCGGCGTTCTTCAGTCCAAATGGCATGACGGTGTAGCAGAAAACACCGCGGTCATTGATAAAGGCAGTTTTCTCCTGGTCTCCCTCCCACATCGGAATCTGGTTGTACCCCGAATAGGCATCCATGAAACTGAGGTATTGGTAACCGGATGAATCATCCACCATGCGATCGATGTTGGGCAGGGGATATGGATCTTTAGGGCAGCAACGGTTAAGATCCACATAATCTGTACACATTCTCCATTTGCCGTTAGCCTTCTGCACCATGACCACATTAGATAGCCAAGATGAATAGCGTATCTCCCTTATAAAACCTGCTTTCAATAACTCCTCTGTCTGCTCACAAGCCGCCCTCTGCTTCTCCGGTCCCAACCTCCTCTTCTTCTGGGCCACCGGTCTGGTTTCAGGATACACTGCAAGCTTGTGACAACAGAAATCAGGGTCCATCCCCGGCATGTCTGCTGCTGTCCATGCGAAAAGGTCTTTGAATTCCTGCAAAAGGGCTAATAAGCGTTGCTCCATAGCAGACTCCAGCTTATCGTTGATGTGCGTGACCTTCTCTGGGGAATCTCCCAATACAACGTCCCTGGAACCACCATCCTGTGTGGGCTTAAATGGATTTAGTGGATCAATCTTCAATTCCGCTCTGGGGTCCAGGTCGATGAGACTGACTGACCCTGTCGCTGTTCCTCCGTCGTTCAACTTCCTCTTCTTGTTGAATGCTTCCAACTTAACCATGTTGAGGCTCAGGTTATAACAATATCGAGCCATCTCCTAATCACCGCGGAGAGAGGACACACCATTGTCCTTGTCAATGAATTTGATCAAGAGGTGAGGAGTGGAAACAATTGCTTCCATCGCATTCAGTGTTGGACGGCCTATGATACCGTTATATGGGGATTCCACGTCAATCACCAGGATTCTTGACTTGACCGTTCTTGCACCGGGCTCGCCTTCAAAAGAAATCAAAGTATCAAGGTATCCCTTGGTGGGTTGCTTAGCTCCATTAAACGCTGTAAGTTCTTGTGTGTAGGGTTGTAAATCTGCATCACTGAAACCCATTCGTTTGAAACAATTATAAAATATAACATCACAGGAACTTCCCTGATCGACGAGGATCCTCTTGACATCCTTGTTGGCTATGACTGCCACAATAACCACTGCATCATCACCTCCTGGGATTGTTGGGCCAAAGTCATCATCAGTAAATGACACCGTCGGAGCTATCATACCGTCCCTGAAAGGGCGGTTATCCCTCGGTTTACCCTGGACTGACAGAATCATCCTATGGTGATTCTTTCGTGCTGTGATTGATGTTCCTCCTCCCGCAAATCCTCCAGCTATCATCTCAATCACTTCCCGTCTGCCCTGCCTCTGCTGCTGGGGCATGTTACTTTGTTGGGCACCTTCAGCAATCACTACCCCCTTCTGCTTCTCAGCCGCAGTGAACTTCCTTGCTGGGTTGCGTGTATTATCATCTTCATCATCAGGATCTCTATTCCTTTTCTCCATCCTGTGAGGCTCATCCATAGATTTCTCCTTAAACAAATACTGCTTCAGCTTTCCTTCCCGAATGAGAGTTTCCACCGTATTCTTTAACGCCTTGCACTCATCAGTGTTGTGCCCTGTCTGCTCATGGAAAGTGTAGTATTTACGTGGGTTTCCACCCCTCTTGGCTGGGACTGGCTTCCTTATACCAAAGACGTTCAGAGTTGGCCAACCAACCTCCCTCATGATTTGTGAGTGCCTGGTGTTCAACGGAGCATAGTGATCGAACGATGATACACGCCTATCTCGTGGATGCTGACGAGCGTTCACAAAGTCTTCTCTAAAGGCATGCTTCTCAGGCCTCACTCTCTCCTTTTCTCTCCGTGGCTGCTGAGCGGGTGCGGAAGGCTTAACTCTTGTTGCAGTTGCCTCTAGATGCATCTCTATGCCCACATATTTGGAATCTTTCCTTCGAAACTCCTCGAAGGTTGTAGGTGGGCTCTTTGCCAAAGATAGGGCAAAGGCTGAACCAGGCTGAAGAGCTTCCACTACAATATGGAGTTGTATGGCCTCCGTGAGGTTAGGGACCAAAGCAGCCTCCTTGTAAAACCTTTTCAGGAACTCCTTAAGAGTTTCAGTTTCTCCCTGCCTTATCTGGGCCAGGGTGTGAGAAGTTCTTGGGATATCCCTAGAGATGACGAAATGGCTTTCGAATGCAGCAGCCATTTCCTCCCAAGAGTCTATAGATCCTGAGGGCAAACTTTTAAACCAGCTGAGAGCTTTCTCCGTCAACGTCCTTGGGAACATTCTGCACATGACATCTTCATCTGCTCCCAGATACATAGCTTCATAAACATAAACATCCAAATGCTTAGTGGGGTCGGTCTCTCCATTATACTTCCCGATCGACAATGGCTGAGTTGTTTGCAAGTGTTTTGGGATGACAATACTCATCAACCTTCTTGAGAAAGGGACATTGAGCTTGTATGTCCCTGAAGTTATCACCGTCTGCTCCCTTCTCCTGGTACTGACTCTATCACCAGAGTCCTGCGTTTGCTCCCTCTCTTCATATGTGGGGATCCTCGAATACTGGAGGGTGGTAGATCTATCCCTCGCTGATGCATGGTGAGCATCCTCTGCATGAGACACTACTCTGTCCCCAGCTCCTCCTCTCTCTCGCCTCAACTCCATCAGCTCCTCTTTCAGTTGCCTGATGACCTCATCGCGAGGGTCAGGCGTCTGCACTTGCACCATCCTCCGGGTTTGAGTTACAGGGGATTCGAAGACGAGTCTCCTCCCAGCCTGTTGATGGGTCACATCCTCCACGTGACCTTCCACGAAATCTCTCCCATCACCTTCCATTGTGACAACCTAACTTCTGCGAAAATGGGAATAACTCTATCGTGTCCCACTGGGCGTGCCAATGAACTGGTCTGGACCGGGGTCTAGGATCCGGTGTGGGACCAGCTACAAGAGTGCAGGTGTTTTTAGGGTTTGCACACCGGAACAGTGTATATCCGATGTATTAATCCGGTCTCTCAGTGGGAGAGGCCGGTCTTGTTGTCCTGGAGATCCTTCACACCAACGATTCGCGTTGCAGGGGGGCGAAAGGTGGTGCCACCTGCAAAGATTCTCCGACGCTCAAGTCAGAAGAGTGTATGAACTCAATGAATACTCAAGCGAAGTAATAGTAGAATGTCAGTTAGGACAACGATACCCTGCATTTGTATTGAAATATGCTACTTATAGTTGCACGTCAAAGAATGAGTCGTTGGATACAGGTGGGTCCTTTAGCTCTGATTGCGTGTATATTGTGTCAATCAAAATGGCTCGACTTTCAGAATGTGTCAGGAGGGTAGGTCAATTATCAGAATACGATCCTCTAGGGAAAGGAGAGGATAATCACCTTTTCCGCATAATCTGCTGACACGTCCACTTACTTTCTGAAGCCATTGATGTGACTTATTTTGCTACAAACAGTGTCTTCGTTGATAAGTTATCAGGGGCTCTTCTCTTGCTGTGAGGGAAAAGCCAACAGTTATATAAATGTCCTGTAACAATGAACATAGAACCGTTATGGAGAAAATGAATGATGCTGTCGTGGAGTGAGGGCGGATGGACAGACAACGGATATCCGGTGTGGTAACGTTGAACCAGGACACCGGTTTTCCTCATATGAGGTCAGTCCGACGTCACAAGAATGAGGGCCGGTATCTAGACCGGATCAACTACCATTTATCATAATTCACCACAACAAATATCCTCAATATCATATACACAGGCTATATCACTCATGTTAGTCTCAATAAGAATGCAATAATACATATGTATACAGATCCGACTTAGTCAATGATTTCAATCACAGATTCCTTCCCGACCTCACTCCATTAGCCCTTCCTACGTGATACCGGTCACCTCGTGACGTCTCGAGACTTAACTCTAGCTCCGTCGGCTATCACAGGCTCTCACAGGACCTAGCCCAAGAATCTGTAACTTGAAATCATTCCACAGGGTTCCTGACCTTCCATAGGTTTCCTGACCTTCCACGGGCCACCCTTTTCCTATATATGCAACCTTATGCATTACACAACAAGCATCACATGCCATAGAATGATACCAAACCATTCTTTCAACTACATTGCATATCATATCTCAACAATTCATTAATTTCATATACTACCTCAATTTCATCACTTATTACATCACGTGTAATATTCCACATCAATCACATTTAACATTTGCATCTCATGCAATTCACAACACAATATGGATGACAACTCATAAACATAATAACTCTCAATTCTCACACAAGCGGGGTATATTCTCAAACATTTCACAATGTACAATCAATCATTACAATTCATACACATTACTCACAAGTTAATATACATAGATATACCTTGAACCCGTCCATAAACCATACATTTAAAATGTAAAACTCCCCCCACTTGGAATAAACAATTCCAAAAGCTTCTCGAGCTATCAAACGATATCCGCTCACTAATTACAACTCAGATTGTACTTCCTCGCAATCAAACGGTTCCCGGTTCAAGTCGACGACCTCCGACGTCGCTTTCGATCAACCACCAAGCTCCGAAATGCCTCCGAACAACTTTCGAATTGGCGAAAACTTGAAACCCCAAGCTGTCCGCTACTTCCGATGACTCCAAATTGGTTTCGAATTACTCCGACGGTCACTGAAACTATAATTTGGAAGATACCCAATGCTGCCTGCTCACTAAACAAACTCCGAAACCACTTATTTTCATGAAATTACTCATTATCAAGCTCCAAAACTAGCGGAACAATATTTTAGAAGCTATGGGTATCCGGAATGCTTACTCGAAATCGAAAAACGCCAAAATCCAACAACACCCAAGGCTGCCCACGCATGTAATTGACCTCCGGAAGCTTCTACATTCAAAGAATTGAAGAAATTGAGAGAGATGGAAATAGGGCAGCCACAAAACGAAAAATGGGTTCACTATTTACCTTGAAATGGAAGAGATTCAAGCTCCTCCCTCCATGACCATGGCTGCCGAGAGGTTAGAGGAAGAAGACTTCAATGGCAAGCTTCCAATTCAAGCCCAAGCTGCCAACGTGAGGAAGAAGGAGAGAAAGATGAAGTCTAGCCCTTAATTTGAGAAGATTGAGGGAGAGGAAGAAGAATGGTGCCGCGGAAATGAAGAAGGAAGGAAGAGAAGCACATCAAATTTTTTTTCTTGACCGTTGCATGTACGGGAGAAGAAAATGATCAATTGAAAGTTTGTTTTTCCTTTCTCATTCAACGTGAGGTGCAGAGAGTGAAATGGTTAATTTGTATAGTTAAGAAGATGGCACATGCATAATTTCCATACCACTTTTAATTTATTAATTATTTAATCAAATCTGCCCATTAACGTAATAATCAGGATGTTACACTTCCAAACTTCAACAACTGTGTCCATCCATAGCACACTTTGTGCTATCGATGGTTCCAAAGAGTGAATAAGCCAAGACAACACCATAGTATTACATCTCTCCCACGCATTATACATCATATCATCCTCTTTAGGTTTAGGCAAAGTGCCATCAATGAACTTCATCTTATTTTTGGATTGTAATCCCATGGTCGCAGATGTGGACCAGGAATGGTAATTCATTCCATTCAACACCGAAGTAGTAATAGACGCACCGGGATTCTCATTTGCGCGCAAATAATAAGGAGTTGAAATGTCTATTATTGAATTGGCCATCAACTGCAGAGATCGATAACAACAAATCGAAGATGAAGAAAGAAAGAACACAACCAAATCTAACAAAGGAGACAAAGAAGAAATCAACAACCAGGACAAATTCGTTGATCAGGAAACAACTCGAAGTAAAAATCAATTCCCTAAAAAGGATAATCGAAGACCTCGATAACAAATTTTTTGAGTTCTAACTGTGCAGCAGAAGGGGCACTGATACCATGTTAGATTTCATCAAGATGCTGAATGAATCAAATACTCTGATTCTCTCTAAGCTCCGAAAGGAATCTGCCATGATCAAAGAAGTAGAGAGGAAAGCAAACAACAAAGAGAGAACCAAAAGAAGAGAGAAAGAATGTGTGTAAAAATATTCATTCAACTCAATTGAAAGAAAAAGTAAAAAAGTTATATACAAAAATAACAAACTAAAACTAACTCTAACTAATCCTACCAAACCCTAATTAATGAACTAACCAACTAAACTAATTATGTACATTATCCGATTTTAATATTCATGGTGTACCGAACATAGCTCCTGCTTCAGCACCGAACACCATATTGTTCTAATGCTGTAAACTTTGCACCTATGCAGCAAGGGGCTCTGCCTCTGCTTTTCTGCGTGCTGTCTCACTCACTATGACCCAATTCCTTACCACAAACCCTCTTACCCTCATCTCAGTAGCAGAATCTCCAATATTCCCCGTTCCCAATTCATGCCCATCCCCTCCGGCTAGAACCCAGCTCACCCAAAATTCCCTTACCCCCTTTTCTCCCAAATTACCCAAAAGCAGTTGCAGAAAGACCCTTCCCGCCGCACTGAGCTCCAAGTCCAAAGGAGGCTCCGGCGTTCCGGGGCCATCAAGGGGTTACAGCTTTTACGACGAACTTGAATTTGAGGACAGAAAGGCGGAGACTTTTGGGTTGGAGAGGAACCCTCTTGGTGAAGAAGATAGTGAAACTGAGTCTGCCCCATTTGTTGGGGTGGAAAGGGATGATGATGATGATAAGGGGAGTGGAAAGAGCGAGAACGATCTAGGGGAGGATGATTTGGTTCGGGTTCGGGGTGGTGAAGATGGGGATGGTTTGAAAGAAGATGATGGTGGTGGTGGTGATGAAGTTGAGAAATTTGGTGGTAAGGTCAGAGTCAGAAGAGGTAAACAGGTAGTGAGAAGGTCTAATTTGTTGGCGAAGCAGGTGATCAGCATTCGCTCTGCTCTTAGTTTGGGGTTTGTCTCGCAGCTTTGGGTGGATACTACCTCTGTGAGTCTTGAAAATAGTAACTGACTCTTTGTTTAGGTGTAGTTTGGCCAGTATCTAGAAAGCAAGCTTGTTTTTTTTTTTTTTAGAATTTATTAGTAGTGTTTGTTTTGTTGATATGATATTGATATCTGTTTGAGGAAGTGAGGAGTTTATTTGTTTATTTAATCTTTGATGAATTTCATTTTCAGTGGATGGTATTGTTTGTGGAGGTGAGGCCAAACTTGCTTTCTGGGGACTCAGAAAAATTCCTTCTGGAGGATATTAGTCAGGTATAAGAAATTTGGAATCACGTAAGGTTTTTCTTGTCTAAGAATGACCCCATTCTCAGTTAAATGTGTATAACATGCTTGCTTCAGGCATGCTTATCTTACTTCTATGATTGCTTTATATCACATATGGTGAGTTCTTTTGCCTGCAATGATATGGAGAATATTACTTAGGGGTTGATGGGTTTCTAAAACTTTCTGTCCAAAATTTCTAATGCATTTCATGTTCAGATGGCAATTTTCCAGCTTTGCTTTGTAAGGGTTCTTAATCTCTTTGTCAAAGATTTCCAATGCATTGTATGTTCTGATGGCAAACTTTCAGTTTGGCTTTGTAACTTTGTCTTGTGGCCATATTGAACTCCTAGTAATAAGTATGCTTTACCTTGTTGCTTTGCCAGCAAGTGACTTATTGGGTGTTCCACTGTATTAAGTATTCTGCCTGTTCCTTTTTCAGGTTGGAGATGTTGTCCTTGTCCAGGATGAAAGTGTGATAGACAATGAATTTAAAATGGTTGGATTGGAGACACTGGTATGTTTCACTGCTTTATATGACTCAAAACTTGTGAATTATTTTCTTTTGAGGGATTTATTTGAGTTCATTGTTTGGCAGAATATGGTAAAAAGTTGTCGTTATTCTTTAACCACGTGCAATTCCCACAGTTTGTAAATAATGTTACATAATTACTGATATGATTTCATGTTGTCAGATGTTTGGTTAAGGATTCGGTAAGGAGAATGCAATCTCTCCTCTTCTGGATATTTTTTTTCCTTCTTGCTGAAGAGTAGATTTCTCTTTTTGTATAATTTTAGTGGGGATCTCAAAAGTTCTTATTTGAACGTGCTCAATAGATCCCCACTTTGTTTATCCAGTTGCAAAATAGGATCTTATTTTATAGCTAACATTGATAGGGGGGTTAGGGCACTTCACAGCTTGACACTGGGTGGGTGACTTTAATTAATTTCTCTCTCCCTCTTTCTTTTTCAAAATGAATGTCTTTGAAATTTCAATTGCCAACTGGATAGCTTGATTTATTATGATTGCAGTTTTCATGAGGGAAACCATGGAGCCATTAAACTAACGTTTGGAGTTTAGTAGATCTGACGTACAAAGTACATTGTCGATGTCAATGCTTTGAGCTATCATAAGAAACCAAGATATATAGAGAAGCCAGACATGATTCAAACACTTAAGAAAAAGAGAGGGAAAGCAAACAATAGAAACGAAGTTGGAACCATTATCAAGAGTTAAAAACAAGAATTCCGTCTTGGTAGTTGGCCAAGTTTAATGAGATCATAATATGTATCACCAAAAAATATGTTGGTTGGTGGTAGACCCTTTTCCTCATCTTGTTATTTTCCTATATAGAATTATCATTTGTGAATCATAATTGATTCAATTACTTATTTGTAAAATGAAAGTATCTTATTTCTTAGATCAATGACTGTTGTGACCAGTTATTCTATCAGTATGAAAACTGAAACTGTTCTGTGAAAGTTCTGGTTTTCCACACTTTTGGTAGTTGGTCCAGATTTTTGGTACCCTATATCGATTTTTCTTCAAATTTCCCACTCACGGACTCACCCACCCTTTTCAACTAGTTACATGGAAAGTGATTCCATATATTTCTGGAGTCAATAGGCTTGTTTACCATTTCTCTCAAATTGATGCAAGTGAGGAGATATCTTAATTCTTAGTTTGTTAGTATTTGCTAGGTTGGATACAACGTTGTAACTCCCTCTCGACGGAATATTGGAAAGGTGATTATATATGTATTGCAGCATGTTATTTCACCCATTTATTTATCTCCATTATTTAATTATGGAAATCTTAACTTTTAGGTACGCGGGTATACTTTCAGCATCAATTCAGGTGTTGTTGAAGAACTTGAACTTGATTCCTTTGGACTATCCATCATTCCATCAAGTTTGGTAAGTTAGTGGCTTCTTTAATGAAATAGAAATCCCTACTAGTTCTCGCTTGACAGTAGGATTTTTTTTGGACAGCCTTGCTTGACAGTAGGATAACTAGAAATGTTAGGCAAGTTAGAATATATGCAAAATATCTCATGATATCAATATCATATCTTAGAATATTGTAGATTCTCTTTTAGAAATTTAGTTTGCCTATTTCCTTGCTTTGTATATTTCCTTATTATCTCATGATTTGTTGACATTAGGGGTGACAATTAAATCCATTTAACCCATAACCATCCAATCCATCTCTTTATAAAATTAAAATGTGACAGATTAAATGGATTGGATCATCCTTTTTTGTTGGATGATCATTGGTCCGTCCAATATACTTTTTAAACCAATGAATCATTAAGTGAAAAGGGAAAAAAAAACCAAATGGATTGAAAATATACTTATATAACACCGCCCCCCCCCCCCCCCCCCCCCCCAAAACACACACACACACACATATAAAATTTAACAACACACACACACGTGTCAAATTTAACAAAAAATAGATAAAAGAGAAAATTGAAAGTATTTTATCACACACACACACACGTCAAATTTAACAAAAAAAGATAAAAGAAAAAATGGAAAGTATTTTATTACAAATTAAAAAAGAATATTATGTAGTTTTAAATGGATGGGTGGGATGTCTATCCATAGAAAGTTGATTTACTAAATTGGGTGAATATTATGTCAACAAACTTTCGATGAATCATAAATGGATTAATGGATGATTTTTATCCATCTATCATACATTCAACCCAAATCTTATCCAATCCATCCATTTGCACCTCTAGTTGACATCAATTTCCTTCCTCAATACTTGAAATGTTTTTGTTAACATTAGCTCTTAAGGCTATTTTAAGCAACAAAAAATGGGGAGGTTTATATAGGAAAGAAATTAGTTGTTTCACTTTTACTTCCAATATATGTTTTCTTTTCCTCTAGGGGTAGATGTCAACAAAAGTCATACTTAAATTCTATAATTCAACACTCATTTTGTTCTCTCATTAATATTTGTTCTCAATTTAGTCTCCCTCTTAGTCAAAATTGGCCTAATTTAATCCATCCGACGGCTATTGTTATGTTAAATAAATTGTCTATGTCAGTGTTAAAATTGCTTATAGCATCATAGTCAGCATTTTTACTCATTTTTATATTTTTGGTAAAAAAATATTTTTACCATTTTATGCTAAACTTGTATTGAGATCTGAGACTGAGGAACAACTGTTTTCAATGATAGTTTAACACTACATATGGATATATACAATTTAGGTTTTACACAAGAACAAACTGGTAGCGGTGTAGCTAGTAGACTAACCGATGGATTTATCAATCACTAAGGGCATGTTTGGTTTCCATTTCTGTTTCTTGTTTTTATTTTATGTTATCAGCTTTAATTACGAAACTACCACATGTTCCTGTTTTCAAAAATTTATACAAGAAATACCGAAAACAAATTTTTTTGTTTCGTGTTTTCATTTCCTGCTTTTAGTTTTTCCTATACAAATTTTTAAAATAAGAAACATGATGACATTTTTGTAATTAAAACTGAAAATAGAAAATGAAAACAAGAAACAAAAATGGAAACTAAACAGGCCCTAGGGTCCCATTGGAGGATTTTTAGTTTATGGTTTTCACTTTTTTGAAAATCAAATCGATAGTTTGAAAACTCAAAACTGAAAACCAAAACCCAAATTTTATGGTTTTGAAATGTAGTTTTCAAACTATTTTTGAAATATATTAAAAAGGAAATAAATTTACTTAGTTTGGACAAGTTTTATTTTTAAAATTACATTTTAAAACAAAAAATCATAAATTCGCAACAACCCCGAATAAAGCCCTAGGAATGAGTAATAGAATTCAACTAACTGTGATTGATTAAGTTACACATGATAAGTTGCAGTTGTAGAAGCAGCTAAAAGATGGTTTCTTGTATGACTGGCCTGAATTTTATCCACTCACTGGATAAAACCCAAACTGAAAGTTATTCCATGTGCTAACAGAATTCCTTGTGTTTATTTTTCCATGTAGATATCATGATTTCTATCTTCATTGTGAAATGACACTTAAACCTGTTACCTGTGCTTATTGAGTTTGACAAATAGAAACTCTGTTTGGTGGTATTGTGGAGAGGAGATTTTCATCAGCCACAGTAAATAAGCTTGCCAACTGCCTATCTTGCTACCAGAAAGGCCATAGTTCAGAAAATCTAAGAAAGCCTTTTTAATAACTTCTCATCCTGACTTGCAAAGAATTCCAATATCAGTAACCTTGCTTCACCAACCTCCTTTGCACTCTCTTCTAGGATCTGCAATTTGCATTCTTTCCTTCACCAATCTACAAATTTGATTCTCCAATGCCATGTTTTAAGAAAGAGCTGTAACTTTCAACATTAGTTCCACCAATACTCATTTCTTCTGTTGAATTTAGAGGTTCTTTGTTGGGAATTAGAGTCAGCAACCTGGGAAATATGTTGCAAGCAAGAAGTTATGTCTCATCTCAAATGCAGTAAGGTGGAGGAGGGAAGGTGTGGGTGAAATTGCAACGGAGAGTTGAAAGGGAGGGCGAGTATGGAGTGAGGATGAAGTTGCTTATGGGAGGTGAATGTGGAATAATGTTTGCCTAGATGTAAATTTAGTATATGCGTAGACAAAGTCTAAGATGCCATACAAGACCGTAACGATGACATATAAGTATATAATCCTTTCTAATGACGGTGAAATAAGGGGTTAAATTTTGGCCAATTTTTGTTAGTGTGAGTAAATGCAAAAATTGATGTGGGACTAAATTGAGAATGAAACCATAAAGTGAGGTATGGACCAAAATTGGGTTCTTGTCTAAAATTTATTTTAAAATATTGAAATATGCTCATTCAAGATATAAAGTCGAGCACAGCTAAAAAGGTGTGGTAAGTATTTAATTATTTTTAGTGGTCTTATATTAATTGTATTGATATAGTGTTTCAAACTTATAGTTTGTTGATGATAAATTGAGTTTTCTCATTTTTTTATGTTTATAACATGTGATAGACTCTCTCTTAGACAATTGAAGACATGTATCTAACTATATCCAGTTGTTTATCTTGGTGGGTCAAAATCCTGGAACCATCCCTATCTCGTGTTACTAATCCAATTCCAGGCCACAAATTGTTAGCCTTGATAAGATAACATAGTGCTCCCAAGAGTTTAGTCTACAAACTTATAATATTTAGAGCATGTTTGGATTTGATTATTTCTAGGGATTTTTTGAGTTACCTCGCAAAGATTTTGATTATAAGTTGTATTGAACACAAACTAGCTAATCCAAACACACTTGTTATGTTTAGGTGAGCACCTACTCTTTGCTGGTTGAGGACGTACTGGAAGTAGTATCTGATGCAGTTGTTGTGCATGAAGCGGCAGCTTTACGTATACAAAGGCTTTCCAAGGTACATTTAGCTCGAGTAAAACTGTTAGGTTTGCTTGGTTATTTACATACGGGTGGTTAAGTTTTTGGTTTTTAGTTTTCAAAAGCAAATTTGAATATAAAACTTGTAAAAATAAAATAGTGGTTTTTGCTTTTGAAATTATTCTTTTAATACATTCTCCAAACAGTTCAAAACCATAAAAAAGTGGTTTTTGGTTTTGAAATTATTCTTTTTGATTTTTTAAAAAGTTGAAAACCTTAAACTGAAACCTGCTCCAAACCCTAAACTTCTGTTTCTTAGCTGCTGAAAATGTTCCTACATCTGGGCTTCTACTGACTCTGGGTCTGGATTATTTCCAGTTGGTCTTGATGAGTACATAAATATAAAGCTCATACTTATTATGGTTAATTCATGAAAGCATTCAATTCTAATACCATTTTTCGATATCCCCCTGTTTGTGGCACACTAAGTTCATACTTTATGTATAGTCATCTAATTAAATTCTTTAGTGATTATTGGCTATGTCCATTTTAATCTGAAGTAATTGATTTGATGCCATGTTTCTAGAACATTTCTTCATTTTTATTATTCTGGGAGACAATTTGGAATTCATTGGAGGTAGCCACATCCTGCTATCCTTTTACCTCTCTTTGTAAGAAGCCGTTCATTTATGATAGGGTTTTTTGGGCAATCAGAAGGTAAGAAATTCCGTGGATCGTGTTGAAGATTATGACTATGAACAATCTGAGACATATGGTCATAATTCAACTTCAAGGAGAAGAAAAAGTTTCGGAAAAAAGAAACCCATTCGAAGAGATTGGGATAATGAAGATAATTGGGAGCTTCCAATGGATTATTTCTAATTCTCATGGATTTTCTGCTAAATTTCATATGTAAAGCATGTCATTTATGAAAGTTTAATAAGCCTGTTAAAAACATCAAAAGGATTTTCGTTTTTCCTTCCCTTTTTGGTTGTAAGATGGCTTTCATTTGTACAGTTAGTTTCATTGAATTTCTTTAGATTTTCATTTTGGATCTTTATTTTAGCAATTTCAACTTGTAATGTATGGCCTATCCAAGTTGAATAAATGTTCGGTATGTACAATGAGATAAGCAATGTCCCATAGTTTGACAGAGATGAGTTTCTTTTCATGAACAATAAGATATGCTTCTAAAGTGGCTTCGGTGTTTTTTCTTCTTACACCCCCAACCCCCACGTAATACTCTATTTTAGCTTGAGTATAACAAGAAGTAACAAATTTTTGTGGTTGGATTTCTTATAACTCAAACCTCATACTATAGTATTATAACATAATTAGTGTTTGATATAAATATAAAATGTTAAGAATAGAGTTTAAAGTCTGATTTGTATACTTCTTTTTTCTACTACTACTTCAATGAATTTTAAAAAATTCATAGTACAAAGAATGGTTAATTATAAGTTTTTTTTATGTGCTACATGATTTAAATAAATGTCTACAAGTTTATCATAATCAACATAAGAGATTTCACTTCTCAATTTCGTGAACACAAAAAGCTATTCAATTAGTTTCATTTCAAGCACTAAAAACATAAAAACACTAGTAATCTTAAAATTTAATGAACCTAAGGGTACGTGTGTTGTGTATCCTAAGGTATCCTTTGGTTCTAAATAACAACTTTTTATTTTTTTAATCTTTTATTGTGTATCATTGGACATACATTATAATTTTTAAAAGAAATTAACATGTAGACAACTAAATAAAGACATTTGTCTTCATAAGATTTTGCACAATGTCCTGATTTTTGTGATGCTGTAGATATATTATAAATATCAAATGTTCTATTAGGGGTATACTTTAGAAAGGAAGCAAAAACAGAAGATATTAATATTAACCGTATTTCTTAAGCTTATTTGGAAAACATAAAAAACTGAGGGAGTATATAACTTATGACACTAGATATGAAAAAAAATTATTTAAAATCATTTAGTATAAAATTTTAAGATAGGAAAAATACAATTTTGTATAAAAATTACTTTTACTTTTGATTCTTAACAGAATCTTACTATAATTCAAATAACACATGACAATCTTATATCTAAACCGCTTTTTGGTAAAGTATACATTGATTCAAAATTTAATCGAAGTTGTATGTACGAGGTGTGTAAAAAATCTAGATTCTATATTCAAACTAAATCTAAGCCTAAACTTATTTTAAAAAAAAACTGGAATTTTAAAAGTTGAAGCTACATTGTCCAAAAAAAAAGAGGCTGGACCACAAAGTCCATTTTCTATAAAATTAAAATAGATATTTCAAAATGTGAATCCATTAAAAAATAAACTAGATAAAAAAAATAAAACCTGATTATTCCCATATTCCCAAATATCCAAACCCTGAGCCCTCACAATCTTTATCTTTACTCAAATTATTCATCAATCTTTCGTTACTTCATCATCACTAGGGTTGTGCATGGATTGGACTAAATCTAATTTAAAACTACTTATTAAGATTGAATTTTAAAGTCAATCCATTTTTCTTATGTTAAACTGGATTTGGTCCAAATCTAATTTTTTAAAAATGGATTTATCCCAAATCCAATTTTCAAAATCCGGATTTACTCAAATCTAGTTTTCTAAAAACTAGTTTTATAAATTTAAAACTGGTTTTGATATGGTTTTGAAAAAAATTTTCTGTTACTTTAGAAGATTATCAAGGGTCTTCAACAATGTTCATTTTAAATGCTCACTTGGGACGTTTTCTTTAAACAGAATTTTTTCTTTTTTGCTTGATTATATCATCTTATATCATGAGTAAAAGACGACTTTAATTTGAGCCTTTTAAGTAGTGCAAAATCAATAATAAAAAAACAATGTTTATAATCTATTTAAAAAATTAGTACAGAAATAAAATCTAGATGTACAAATTCCTAATGTGGCTATGAGCACATAATACTCTTTAAGATCAATACATTGGCATGTCATTTGGTTTCTAAAGCACACTCTTATGGCAGAAGATCAAATATCTGATTTGATGTCTCCACCATTCATTGGTATAGCCTCATCACTTGATGCAATCTTGTAGACACACAAATGCCAAAAGTAGAAATTAAACACAACATAACCACTGACTTAGTTGCTACATGTCTTTGTTGAAACCAAGTCTGGTTTGAAAAAGATCTTTGGTAATAACCATTGACCAGACCCTAAGTTACATAAATATAACCAGACACCAAGATTTGTTAATAACGCACATCAAGACATTTAAATCAAATGAAATCTTCCCATTTGTGATCTAACTTGTTTAAATTAAGTGTTTCAGGAAACAAATTCTAAGTACATAGGTTACAAAAGAAATGGAGAGTCCATCAAGACAAAAGTCTAGTTCCAGAAAAGTCTAATTCTAGATTTTGCTCTAAAAGAGTCAGATTCAAGAACTTTCAGACATTTAGACCATGAATTAGACCTCAAACTTTTGAAGCAACAAGATCATGCTTCAACAATGTTACTTCAAGTACTCATCATACAACATTCTAAAATCCTTTCTGATGATGCTTCGAGTCAAGCTCCTATCAAGGATAACTGTGCTTATTATCAAATAAGATAAGGGAAAAAACAGTGAAGTAATCATAGCTCACTTACGAAGAAACCAAGGTGGCTATCCTACGCATTTTAGAAAAGTTGATTACAGTCAGCTCTTGTGTTAGGAAGTTACAAAGGATCAACAGCAATGTGCTCTGCGCGTTATTCAGAAGAAAAAAGCCAACAAATGACCTTTATGCTCTGAAGATTTCAAGGAACTCATTTTCCTTGCAAGCTTCAAAGTTCCTTGATACCAGACCTTTTGGCATCTCATCATCTTCTTAAGGTCTAGTGCTTCTAAACAAGCAAAACTCCTTTAAAGAATTTTCAACGGATATATCTCCTCACCAGCCTATCAAATGGTCATCTTGAGTGACCTATATATATATATATTATATATATATATATAAAAGAGATTCAATTACAAAGGCATAGATACATAAAAGACAACCTCCTTGATCTTTAAGAAAAGCTCTTTCAACCTCTTCTTAGATTTCTTAGACAAACGCCTTCTTCGTTGTTCTGCCTCTAGCAGACTTTGGTCCTTTTGTCCTTAGTGTATCTGTTATTCTTTGTATCCTTTATACACTAAGTTCTCAGAAACACCTTATACAATCTATCTTTGTAAATCTATTATTATGTATAAGTCTGAAGTGTTGTCAGCCATTGGTTTCAATAGGAAACAGTTTGTGACTTGAAGAGACTTTTGAAAAAATATTTAGATTTAAATTAGGTGTGGCTTGTTGAAAGAATTCTTGGGTTTAAGCCAAGAGCGACTGAAGTCAAGAATAGTTTGTGGCACAAGTCTGGTGCTATTATTATAAAAGAGATTTTACAATAGTGGAAATTCGTCAAGTTGGAAGGGACTAGACATAACTTGTGTTGGAAGTGAACTAGTGTAAATCTCTTGTGTTCATTCTTCTCTTTCCTTGCTCTTTAAAAGTCTACTTTTACAAGTGTGATTAATTGTGTTTTAAAGGTTCAAATTCCGTAAAAGAATCTAAGACTTATTCAACTATTCTTCTAAGTCTGACTCTTATTTGGTTAAAGTAAAATTGTAAAAATGATAAAAGCCATAACAATAGCCCTCACTTGAATTATTGGGCATGAAGCCTTTTCATGTTGAAGAAGAGACATCAAGTGGAGATATCAGACAAAGGAATTGGAAATCATATTGTCAATTGAACAATTAGATCATTGCTACCTAAATGAGTCACAAAGTAGCATCGTGTAGAAAATTTCTGCTATCAAAATTTAAGCTAATTATCAACATATGCCCACTCTAAAAAATTTCAAGAACTACTCAAAACTATGAACTCTATTCACAACATTATAAAGACCTTTAAATCTTTAACAACTTTTCATGTTGGTACTTATAAAAAAGAAAGAAAACATAATAGCAAGACAATGGAAAGAATGCTTGTAAAGCATCCTATATTCAATGGAAAGGACATGGGATTTTAAGAAATTACACATCTCTCTCTCATCCTCAATAGTCCCATCATTAACCAGAAAAATAAAAGGAACTGCATCAATTTAAGCCAAGCATAACATTACCAGCAGGTTACTAAAGTCTTTAATCATCATCAAGCAGCACATGATCACTATCTTGGTAAGAAACCACTTTCGTAAAAGGAAAAGATATATTTAATTGATTAATAATTACTTTTCAAATCAAAACATAATCATCATTAAGCATTCTTTTTCTTATCTTGCTTAAATTTCTCAAGCTCTGTATAATCCTTACTTGAGAGAAATGGTGAGGTATATCCTTTATGCCAATCTTGAGTGCAAATAATTGTTTTCACTATTTTTGGTGTAAGGGAACTACGATATGGATCCAATACTCAATCACCAATACTAAAGGCTGATTCAGATGTCGCGGTACAGACAGGTAAGTCAATACCTCTCTTGCAATGTTAGCAAGAATTGAAAATCGACTTAAGTTTACCCTCCACCAAACTAAGACATCAAAATTCTCAAAACAATCTAAGGACTCCTCGAAGTATTTAGTCAACTCAGAATTATTGCACCCACTTGATTGGTAAAATTGACTATATCCATAACGACCACCAGAGATAGATTCTTCTTGAAAAAATTCATTATAACCATAACGATCTTCAGTAACCTGAAATTCATGTGACTCACCACAAGACCCCCTAACCTACCATCATACTCCTCAAAAAGTGACTGCAAACAAGCTTTTATTTTCTCATTGAAAGTAATGCCAAAATAAGACCAAAAGCTTGGGTAATCTACCAATTTACAAACTTCAACTTGTATCTAGAGTCTAATACAACAACTATAAAAAACATATTTAAATTTTCATGATTTTTCCTGTACTTGTCATACTTCCTCTTCATCCTCATAGCCATTTCTCTACCATTTACATCCCTAGAATGAGACATTTGATTGATCTTTTTTCCAATTCCAAGAACCTCAAACAAATATATATTACTAGTCATATATGATGAACCAGAGATGATGCATAGAGTAGCTTGATAAAAAGTCTCCAAAATGGTACGAGTGAGTGAACATAGTCCCAATCTTCTTGTGTAGGAACACCCTTTCCTTTTTCAACTCTTCGATATACTTCTTGTCTTGCATCTCAAGTTCCTTAAATGTCTTTTAATGTTTCAAGGCAGCTTCCAACATCAAGTAGGTTGAATTCCATCTGGTTTCAACATCAAAACAAACAAGACCTTTCCACTCAAAGTCTCAATCAATACAATTCTTACATTTTATCAATTGACCCGAAGAAGATCTAATGTACTTCACAGCAACACAAATTTTGAAAATAGAGTCATCAATCTCCTTTAAACCTTTCTTTACTATCAAATTCAAAATATACGCAACACAACATATATGGATGTAATCTCCTTTTTGAACTAACCCACTCCAAGACATCAACTTCTTTTTAGAAGAGACATTATTAACTATCATGGTTAAGACGTGGTTTAATCCACAACCTTCCAAGCAGTGCTCAACATTCTTTGTCATCATCTCTCCTAAATGATTATGAATTTGACAAAAGTTTAAAATCTTCCTGTACAACACCCAATTATTATCAATAAAATGTGTAGTCAAACATATATAACTAAAATTCTAGTAGAAGTTAATGTATCAATTGTGAGGCACACTCTCTAACAATGTTTGGAAAGAAACTCTTCAACTTTTCCTGTCTGCATCCCATAGTACCAAAATATTCCGTGCCAGTGTACTATATGAGACAGTCTGAAATTTTCGTTGTAAGACTTACAAAAATCTTGTGAAAGCTACATGTTCCACTCATTTAAAAAGAATCGCCAAAGACACAAATAACTTTACAAATTCTATCTGACAAATCTCTTAATCAAATTTGGGAAGAGAATGGGAGGCATTAACATGCCCTCCTTTACCAAGTGAAGAAGAACATGAATTGTGAGATTTCCTATATTTTTTTTGAATTGAAAAACAAAGAATTCATCATATCCTCAAAGTTCATCAAGATAATGCAATAATTGTAGCGCGCCTTTTATGTATCCCAGGTTCTTTAGTGAAAGGATCTCATACCTTAGACCGATTCTTATGCCATTGAGAACGGGATTGTGGTGACATAATAGAACAGTACTTTGTGTTGATTTATATATTGTGGGATCACTTCATTAAAAAACCTGGGATACATAAGAAGGCGCGCTGCAACTACTGCATTATCTTGATAAACTTTAAGGGTGGGATGAGTTCTTTGCTTTCTCATTCAAAAAAATGTAGGAAATCTTACAATTCATGTTCTTCTTCACTTGGTAAAGGAGGACATGTTACTATCTCCCCTTCTCTTCCTAAATTTGACCAAGAGATTTGTCAGACAGAATTGGTAAATTTGTTTATGTCTTTGGTGATTACTTTTAGATGGGTGGAACATATAGCTTTCATAAGATTTTTGTATATCTTTCAACAAAAATTTTAGATTGTCTCACCTAGTACACTAGCATAGGATATTTTGTTGCTATGAGATGCAGAACGGAAAAGGTTAAAGAGTTTTCGTTCCAAACATTATCAAAGAGTGTTCCTCACAACTGATACATAGACGTCTACTCAGAATTTCAGTTATATATGTGACTGCATATTTTATTGACAATAACTGGGTGTTGCACAAAAAGATTTTAAACTTTTGTCAAATTCATAATCATTCAGGAGAGGTGATGGCAAAGAATGTTAAGCACTGCTTGGAAAGTTAGGGATTAAACTGTGTCTTAACCATGACAATTGATAACGCCTCTTCTAATGATATCAGAATTTAATATCTTAAAAAGAAGTTGATGTTTTGGAGTGGGTTGGTTCAAAAAGGAGATTACATTTATATACGTTGTTGTGCACATATTTTGAATTTGATAATAAATGAGGGTTTAAAGGAAATTGATGACTCTATTTTCAGAATTCATGCTATTGTGAAGTACATTAGATCTTCTCTAAGTCAATTGATAAAATTTAAGAATTGTATTGATCGGGACATTAAGTGCAAAGGTCTTGTTTATTTTGATGTTGAAACCCAATGAAATTCAACTTACTTGATGTTGGAAGCTGCCATGAAACATCAAAAGACATTTGAGGAACTTGAGAAGCAAGACAAGAAGTATATCGAAGAGTCGAAAAAGGGATGGTTGTTCCTACACAAGAAGATTGGGACTATGTTCGCTCACTCGTACCATTTTTGGAAACTTTTTATTAAGCTACTTTATGCATCTCTGGTTCATTATATGTGACTAGTAATATATATTTGTTAGAGGTTCTTAGAATTTTAAAAAAAAGTCAATCAAATGTGTCATTCTAGAGATTTAAATGGGAGAGAAATCACATATAGATGAAGAGGAAGTATGACAAGTACTAGAAAAATCATAAAAATTTAAGCATGTTGTTTATAGTTGTTGTATTAGACCCTAGATACAAACCAAAGTTTGTAAATTGTTTGATTGACCAAGTTTTTGGTCTTACTATGGCAATTACTTTGAATGAGAAAATGAAAGCTTGTTTGCATTCACTTTTTAAGGAGCATGATGGTAGGTTAAGGGAGTCTAGTGGTAAGTCACATGAATCTCAAGTTACTAAAGATCGTTATGACTATAATGAATTTTTCAAGAAGAATCTGTCTTTGATGATTGTTATGGATATAGTGAATTTTCCCAATCAAGTGGTGCAACAATTCTGGGTTAATTAAGTACTTCAAGGAATCCTTAGATCGTTCTTAGAATTTTTATGTCTTAGTTTGGTGAAGGGTGAACTCAAGTCGATTTCCAATTCTTGCTAACATGGCAAAAGAGGTATTGGCTATACCTGGCTCTACCATGGCCTTTGAATCAACCTTTAGTACTGGTGGTAGAGTATTGGATCCATGTCGTAGTTCCCTTACACCAAAAATAGTGAAAGCAATTATTTGCACTCAAGATTGGCTTAAAAGATATACCTCACCATTTCTCTCAAGTGAGGATTATCCAAAGCTTGAGAAATTTGAGCAAGGTAAGAAGAAGAATGCTTGATAATAATTATGTTTTGATTTGAAAAGTAATTATTAATTAATTAAATATATCTTTTCCCTTTGTAGAAGTGGTTTCTTGCCAAGATAGTGATCATGTGCTGCTTAATGATGATTGAAGACTTTAGTAATTTGCTGGTAATGTTATGCTTGGCTTAAATTGATGCAGTTTGGGAAATCAATTGATGCAGTTTGAGAAATTAATTGATGTAGTTCCTCTTATTTTTCTGGTTACTGATGGGGCTATTAAGGATGAGAGAGAGGTACGCAATTTCTTAAAATCCCATGTCTATTCAATATAGGATGCTTTACAAAGATTCTTTCCATTATGTTGTCATTATGTTTTCTTTCTTTTTTATAAGTACCAACATGAAAATTTGTTGAAGATTTAAAGGTCTTTATAATGCTATCAATAAAGTTCATCATTTTGAGTAGTTCCTGAAATTTTTTAGAATGGCCATGTGTTGATAATTAGCTTAAATTTTGATGGCAGAACATTTTCTACATGTTACTTTTTTATGACTCATTTATGTAGCAATGATCTAATTGTCTAATTAACAAGTATATGATTTCCAATTCTTTTGTCCAATATCTTCACTTGATGTCTCCTCTTCAGCATGAAAAGACTTTGTGTCCAATAATTCAAGTGAGGGCTAGTGTTATGGCTTTTATCATTTGTATAGTTTTACTTTAACCAAATAGAGACATGTAGCAGCTAAGTATGTGGTTATGTTATGTGTTTTATTTCTACTTTTGGCATTTGTGTGTCTACAAGATTGTATAGTGATGAGGCTGTACCAATAAATGGTGGAGACATCAAATAAGATATTTGCTCTTCTGCCATAACAATTTGCTTTAGAAACCAAATGACATGCTAATGTATTGATCTTAAAGAGTATCATGTGCTCATAGCCACGTTAGGAATTTGTGCATCTAGAATTTTTTTTTTCTATACTAATTTTTTATAATAGATTATAAACATTGTTTCTTCATTATTGATTTTGCACTACTTAAAAGGCTCAAATTAAAGTATTTCTTACTCGTGATATATGATGATATAATGGAACAAAAAGGAAAAAAAGTTTATTTAAAGAAAACATCCCAAGTGAGCATTTAAAACAGACGTTGAAAACTCTTGATAATCTTCTAAAGTAACAGAAAAAAATTCAAACTATATTAAATCATGTTTTAAATTTATAAAATTCAGTTTTTTAAAAAATCAGATTTAACTAAATTTGAATTTTGAAAATTGGATTTGAACAAATACATTTTTAAAAAAATTAGATTTGGACCAAATTCAGTTTAATATAAAAAAAATAGATTGATTTTAAAATCAAATCTTAATAAGTAGTTTTAAATTAGAATTATATTAAACTTAGACCTATGCAATCCATACAAACTGCTGATAGGAATCAGATTTTAAAAAATTGGTTGTGACATTTTAAAAAGCTAAAAAAATCATTAGAAGAATACCCTAAAGATGGCCTAAAAAAGAAATTAATTTTCTTTTATTAAAAAAAGCACTAGCCTGCCGACTTTTTAAAAGCTAAAAAATCATTAGAAGAATACCCTACAGATGGCCTAAAAAAGAAATTAATTTTTTTGAAAAAAAGCACTAGCCGTTAGCGCCTGTCTGGTTTCAAATTCAAAACTCTCCTCTATGTCCTCATCGTCTTCTCCTCTTATTCCCTACTCCCTTTCACTTCCCAAACCAATAACAAACAAACCAAACACGACGCAACGCAAATGCAAACACAAACGCAAATGAAAATGCAAACTCCGACCACCGGAGCACCGAAACTGCGGCCGCGATCCGGCCGGACGCCGCTTCAGCTGAAGAACTCCCCGGCCGAGCCCATCCACAGTTCCATAAAGCCCAAGCCCAAGCCCGACCACCCATGCTCCGAGATCTCCGCGAACGACAAAGAGAACATTCCGATCGGCGCAGCCGTGGCATCAGTTCCGACTCAACCGCTGGAGACATCACTGGCTGAGGAGCTGAGCGCGATCAAGAAGAAGCTTGAGAGGCTGAAAGCGGACAAGGAGAAAACGGAGAAAGCGCTGAACGAGAAAGAAGCGATGCTCGATGCAAAGATGAAGGAAATTGAACAGCGAGGAGAGATTCAGAAGAACCTCGAGATCGAGGTCGATCGGTTGTTCCGATTGAAGGAACTCAAATACCGATGCATGGTTCGCACACCACACCTTTCCTCTTCAATTCGTTTTTCCACAAAAAATTGTCAATGCTAATTAATTTCTCCATTTTTTTGTTCAATTTTTTTCCATATTAATCGAAACAAACAGAGAGTTTCTCCAATGCGAACGCTGAGGGAAAAGGAACAGGAAAAGATAATCAACGAATCGTCATCACCATCGGAGGTACGTGAATGCGAATCACGTTCTCGGTTTTTACTCTTGTTTTTTTTGCAAGCTTTGTATGAACACGAAATCGATGAGAGTGAGAGTTTGAGAAATTGTACCTTTTGTGTTTTGTGTTGCGAAGGTGAAAACAGAGGAGACGATGGCGTGCGAATCGGAATCGGAATCTGAATCTGTTGGAGAAGAACGCCAAGTTGTGCAGAGTCCGGGTTCAGCTTGTTCACAAACACACACAACAACAACACACATAACAAAATAGATAGTTAAGCAGAGGGACGTTCTGGAACTTTCCATACATAATTTCTCGCTATGTTTTTCTTTTTCTTTAATTTCTCATAAGTTTCGCTTTGCAATTTTAATGGACGTTTTCTCATTATTGTAATTTGTATCATTTTGAGAAGAAAGAAAATGGCTCACAGTGATATAATACTATTCCAAAAGCGTTGAAGTTCCTTCCCTGTGTATAACATTCTCAGAAGACAATCTGATTCTCTTGAAAAATGAAATATATGTTTGTACTTATACTTGGTTATAAGACATTTTATTGCTCAAAGTAAAGTGAGGATATTCTCTAGAAATTTTGTTAATGGAAAGTTGATCCTCGATAATACGAATGATATAGAGAATAAAATGATATAATGAAAAAAAAAAAGATAGAAATTGATGATTAAATCAAATTAAATAGATAAGATTGATTTAAATTTAAAATAATAACATGTATTACTATCTACTTTAATTTTTTTTAAAAATATTTTTATCTTCTTAAAATTTTTGAAAACTATTACATCATTATATCTAGTATTTTTTTTCATTTTGAGATTATATTTTTTTTCATTTCTTTTCCTCCACATCATTATATCTAATACTTTGTATATTTAAAAAATTAGTTAGAGAAATAATTTTTTAACTTTCAATACAAGCATCAATACAATGTGAAATTTCTTCAATCCATTAGTTAGAGAAATATCAATATGTAATGTATTTATTTGTCCTTTTAAATACTTAGGAATTACACATAAACGTGAAAACAAACTGACAAAATTAAGTGGCATGTATATATACATAGCTAATTTTCCTGGTACGAGTACGATTGCAAATAATTGATAAAGATCTCAAAATGGAAATAGAGAATATTTATTATTGGCATGGTTACCCTATCCAATGTAGTTACGTAACGTTGCATATTTTGTTCAACATTTAAACACACACCAAGCATAATGAACACATTTTTCATAGATCTATTTTGATACACAGCGGAATAGTAGATACTCTTCTAATTATATTAAATTTTTTTTTATTAAAATAAAACTCTAGTCATTTTTTATACTTTTTTGTATTATATATATATATATATTATATTATATTATAATTTTATAAATTACTTTTATCTTCCATGAGAGAAGGCAGTGAGTTTTCACAATTATCATATGATTTGGTATCAATATCGGTCCCCAAACCAATGAATGATAAACATGTTGAAGGTAAAAGTAAAGCACGGATTCAACAAATCTAAGCTACCTAACCGATCTTCAATATGACCTATATAATAAGATCAATCTCACACCTCTTGCACACCATACATTTGATGATGGTCTTAATTTTACAAATTACTCTCATTCAACATTAGCACTAATCTTCCATTATAAACCACCTTCCCCACCACCACACCAACAAGTAAAGCAACTGATTTCTTGTTGAGAAAAAGTCTTGTCAAAAATATAAGTTTTAAGTCCTGTTGGACCACACTCCAGATGTTATGATTTGTTTATATAGATCATCAAGTATTTTCGCTAAAGGAATAAAGTCTGAATTGTTCATAACATTTCTTTCAGTGTATAGGTAATTTTAGGATACGAAGGTTAGTTTGTAAAAATAAAGGGGGAGCATGTGTGTTCTAAAAAATCTGGTAGAACAATAAAAGTCTGATAGAAGCATCCTGATTAAAGAACTCTCCTTCAACGTTTGAAAATTCTATTTTGGTGATGCTTCGGGAAAAATGATCACATCGTATTTGTGTGCCTATCATCAAAGAACAAAATCAACATAAGCAGCTGCTGTCAGCGTACCTACTCCTGTGAACTTTGATCACAAGTTAGAAATCTCATCAGGACATCTCAGAAAGCAACCTCTCGCTTAATCAAGAATTAGTTCACGAATAGTTTTGTGCATGGAAATGCATGAGAAATCATTCTCGTGAAAACACTGAAATATGATTCAGACCTATCTCAAGCTTGAATTCAACTTCAAGGTCTGATCTTAAGAAGCTTAAGGCAAAGTACCTTCAAAGGATTTCCAACGTCTATATCTACTTTTAAGAAGCAATAACGAATATATCTTTCAAGTCATTATAAATATCAAGGAAGTTTTGAGCATCAAAGATACAAGAAAAATCTCAGAAGAAATCTCTTCAAGTTATCATTCAATCTCATTCTAGTTCATTTTTCTTGTAAAAGACAAAGACCCTCTTTACTTTATAGCTCCGCTTCTAGCAAACTCAGGTCTTGTCAAAAACACTTAGTGTTCAATCTCAAAATTGTCTATTATTTGTACACTAAGTTCTAAAAATATTTCTTATTCTTGTTGTTTGTATAAGTCTGGTGGGTTACCAGAACAAGTTTGTACTGGGAAACACTTTGGCCTGAAGAGGCTTTTGAAAGAATACTTGGGTTAAGTCAGGAGTGGCTTGTTGAAAGAATGCTTAGGATAAGCCAGAAGTGGTTGGTGTAAATAATACTTGTAGCACGGGTTTGGTGCTGATATTGTAAAGGAGATTTTTACAATAGTGGAAATCCTTCAAGTTGGAAGGGACTGAATGTAGCTTGAGTTGGAAGTGAACCAGTATAAACTCTGAGTGTTTATTGTCTCTTACCCATCTTCGCTTGATTACTTGTACATTTTATTTTGATACAAAATTTAGGTAAGAAAGAGTCTAAGACTTATTCAACCCCCCTTCTAAGTCTGATTCTGAACCATCATTTCCTTCTTTAGCCATCACCACACATCTTCCTTCAACTAATGTCCAAAGCCACCACACTCACTTTCTTACACGCTATGGATTGTCACATCTATACTACCATTTTCAATGAACCAAGGTTAAAACTTTAAAGCGTGCTTAATGCATGAATAAAGCAAATCAGATCTTGTTTTCCACTAATTTGTTAACCATGTTTGAATAATAAGAACGCCAAACAATACCATTTCCTAAATTTCTAAATAAACACTCATATCTAAAACCGACATCCCTACCCATGAAAGCTTCAACTTTGTCACTCAAAACTCTAGTATAACCACAACTAAATAAATTAACCCTAATAACACGCCCCTTCACATACACAGTTTGTTACTAATGTTTTCAAAATATGAATTTAAACTAGTAAATGAACTCACCTTTATGCAAATTCTTAGGTTTCTATAAATTTGTCTTTAACCTAGTAAAAAAGTTTTTGCAAATGTCAACATTGGTTTGAGAAATTTTCCATAACAGAAGATGATTTTATATGAAAAAAAAAACAAAACAAAAGTTGTTGGGTGAAAATGGTGAATTTGATGGGTTTGAATGAGTAAAGGGAGGATAAGAAAGAGGATAGAGAAGTAACATAGAAATGAAAAACATATTACCTAATATATTAGGTCCAATGATTTGGGTTTATCATATACCCAAATAAAATAAGTCCACCATATTTCATCAGTTAAGTTTTTTAAGTTTTTTCTGTCAATTTAATCATTTAACTTTCAAAACATTTTTAAATTAGTTTATTTTTGTTATAGTTACTAACAATGGTAATTCATTTGTTGATTGGAATACTGATGACGAAACATGATTACCTAAGATATTAATTGTAAAATGTTAGATTAGATTGAAAATTTTAACAAATGTTATCATTAATGCTCCATTTCTTCAAGACCATTGTTCATAGAAAAGTTCTTATTGTCCTCGTAATTTGTTACCTTGCTCCTTCAATATGCACTTTCTATTATTCTTCTTCAAGGTTCATTTTTTCTACATCCACTATTCTTCTTTACCTACCCTTCCTTCTTTATTATTTGTTGAAATGAATTCTTAATCATTAGGGTAGTGTGAATTAAAGGCAACTAAAGAAGAAGCGACAAATAAAGAACAAAGGGAAATCAAAGAATGAAGATTAAAGATTGAACAAGGAAGGTAACAATTTGTAAGGACAAAAATAATGGATTTTGTCATTAACTGGTGTTTTTTTTAAAAGTAACGATAATGATATTAATGAGTTTATTAAACGGCCAAAACTTATATAAAAGGTTATAGGAGCATCTCAACCACCCTTCTAAAAAGGAACAATGGAAGACAAGACTGATAAAAAGATTTACTAGGACAAATATGTTTTTTAGTTGCTTTAAGCTTTTAATAATTGTCTAATGTACAATGGATGAAATCTATCTTTGTCTCGCAATGTATCTTCTTATAAATCCTATATAACAAAGAAGCATATTCAAAAAAGTGCAACACACATAAAAATGAACATATCTGAATCCATAAGCTATGTAAATCTTTGATATCTCTTTTGTAAAAGCTCTAATAAGCTTTATAATGCTTTATATCTAAACAATAAGTTTAGTTCTGTAAGCATAGACACCCCTAAGGTCTTGTAAAGACTTAGGATCCTTTCATTTGTATTGATTCTAGCTGAGCTTAACGGGGCTTATTTAAGAAAAAATATTTGGATAATTAACCTGAAGAGATTAAGTGTGTTAAAGAACTTACAATCATTGTAAGTGTTGACTGCACTTAGCTTGTTGATTAATAAAACAAAACCCTGTTGTGCTCGAACATGGACAAGACATGACCTGAGTAAGAGGTGGATCAAGATAAAGTCTTGTGTTGTTCTTTTGGACTTTTAAAGTTATCTTGTTGTCTTTGTGTTTAAATCATCTTTTGTGAAAACTTAGACAAATGTATGAATTTCTATTTTTAGAAAGAATTTGTCAAAGTTTTTAGTCACACTATTTAACCCATTCTAGTATGTACCCATTTTACTTTCAATACTCTCAATATAATCCTAAGGTTCACAATTAACATATTAGGTAGTCACGTGCCAAGTTTGTATCTCATCAATCTCAGTCAACAATTGAATTAACATAGTTAGTAGTTCTAAGGAAATAGACATATTTAAAAATGTTTCATAACTTGAAGAATGAAATTAAAAAAAAACTCATATGACTTAATCAAAAAGTTATTTTTACCTTTTTTTTAATGCATATTTTTATGTGCTTCGTTATTTCCTTACAACAATGATTTTTTTTTTCTATATTATGTTATCAAACGTTTATTCTGAAGGCTTAGAAAGGGGGTGGTCATTGGTAAGCAGTTTGGTTTAAAGCCATATGGGTTACATAGTGAGTGAGTTGAATGTTGCCAATTGGTGTAGGTTGGCTTTAGACTCAATATGGTTATTGCTTGGATTCTTTGGAAACTTCACAATGAGAAAGTCTTCTGTGGTAGAGGCTAGTTTGAAGCTAATGTCTTTTAAATATCTCTCTAAGAGATATGAACTAAAATATTTTTTAAAGTGGGGTTTGAAATCAAACTTAGATGAGATGATTCAGGTGACATCCAATATACATTTAATTTTTTCTTCACTTGTGGAATCTGAACGGTCTAAGGGGATCATTGCAGCTTTTCTCTTATCGAGAATTCATACATCCCTTTTATTAGTATATGCACAACTATCTCTCAAGCATAGGTTTAGGTTCAACCTCATTAAAAAAAGAACACTTGATAATGTATCTTCATAGACCAAAGATATATCAATTTTTTAAATATTTTATTTTTTATCTTCTATATATTATAATAAAGTTTAAATTAATTCTTTTAAACTGGATATTAACTATTAGTAATGTTTAACATCCACGTAATATTGAGTAAACATGATATTGGATGTTTTTATGTAAGGTATGTAATTTAATTTTTTGTTGTGAAACTTAAGAAGCACAAACTAATTTTCACATACCTTAATTCTTTTGACATGAGCAAAGAAATCATTTCGGAAAACTGTCCACAACTTGGATATTAAACAATCACGCAGTTCGATCAAAAAATGATAGACAAGGGGTAACTATACTTAGGTTAAATATATTATTGGTATTTATATTTTTTATTTTAATATCTGAGTTAGTTTTTAATTGATTTTGATCTTTAAAATTGATATTTAAAAGCGTTGACAGGAAATAAGATAGAGTTCATTTTGAGAAGTTGGAGAAACAAAACAAGAGACATATGATATAATATTTCCGTTTGAACTGGTCTGAACCGGAGTCTACGATCCGGTGTGGGGATCAGCCATAAAAGTATATGTTTTGAATGTTTATACACTGGTACAGTGGGTATCCGGTATTATAATCCGACCTCTTAGTGGGAGTAGCCGGTCTTGTTGTCCTGGAGATCCTTCACACAAGAGTTTCGCGTTGTTAGGGGGCGAAAGGTGGTGTCACTTGTGAAGATTCTCCAACACTCAAGTTAGAAGAGTGTATGAGAACTCAATGAACATTTAAGCAATGCAATAGTAAAATGAGAGCAAGAACAACGTAACCTTGCATGTGTTGGTGAATATGCTATTTATAGTTGAACATGGAAAATGAATCATCGGGCGCAAGTGAGCCCATGAGTTCTGATGCCATGTGCAAAGTATCAATCAGAGTAGTTCAGTATTTAGAGCGTGACAGTGGGTGTGTCAATGATCAATGTACGATTCTGACACAGGGATAGTGATAATCCACCTTTTCTGTATATCACGCCTGTAATCGTACTTCCTCCTTTCAGTGAATGATATAGACACATTCTGCTGTGCAGGGTATCTATTTTGATAAGTAGTAACTCTACTTATCTTATCATGACACTGAAGCAAACGGTTATATGCAACGGAGGAATGAGAGCGGATGAAGGATTCGATGTCTCATTGGAGACTTCGGATGACCGGTGTAGGAAGGGATCCTATATCATATTTTTACAGTACGAATGTTGACTTGTGATACCAGTTGACCTTTCGGGACAGCCAAGATGACGTCTTATCCTAAGGGCCGGTATCCAGACCGAATCATTTGTCCCCTAGCTTGTGTGAGGGACTGTTAAGTTGCTCATATAAGCTACACTGTCTTCAATAAGTCTGGATGCCGGTAGGATACACCAAATATACCCATTTAAAACACATGTCAGCTTCATGCTGGTAACCTGCCTGTGCAGTCGTTCTACAAGTGAAAGATCCGGTCTCATGATACCCTCATAGCGAGTTTGGATAAAGATTCGTAACGAGGGAAATCCCAAGAGATTTTTGGAAATCGTAACTCTTGGTATTCGAATAGTTATTGGAATACATTTAATGCGTCTAAAATAATTAGACAATAAATGTCTTTTAACATGTGAGTCATCATTGCTCTAAAAATATAACTGTCGTTAAGGCTGTTATGGGCCTGGACTTTGGATATTAGGGGCCCGTTTCGTTCGAAACCTTTTGAGAAGCGTCTCCACTTCGCGCCTTTGACTGTGAAACGACAAGGTCGTTTAAATTTGAAAAGTTGCGTTTTGGGGCATGCGACACAATCCTTGGTTGATCGTTGTACTCCTTCGTTACCTATAAAAAGGTGACTTAGTGAGTTTCAAATTTCACTCTTGCCTTCAAGCTTAGTGAAACTCTGCAAAAAATTCTGGAGACCCTGTTGCTGTCGTTCTTGTGAGGTTCTTATCGCCTTTAACTCCCTTCCTAGGTAACCTCTTTCATCCCTAAACTCACATTTCTTTAAATTTCTTTACACCATTGTCATGCGTCCTAGGAAAAATAGCGCTAGTGCCTCAAATAGGGGGAAATATAGCTCTCGTGCCCCCTCAGGCCACCTTGGTGGGAGGATTCCTGTGAATCTTCCTGTGGCCAGGTATCATCGTCCAAAGAGGGTTGTAACTCCTTCTTCGCGGTTGCCAGTGGTTCGGCACCGCCCTGAGGATTCCTTCGGCTCGAGGGCTATCAGTCTCTCTGACAATGAATCGAGTGTAGAAGGGTACCTCTCTGACAATGTTGCTTTTTACCACACCGCTAAAATATTTTGGTGTGCATCAGATAAAATGGAGGTTCCAGGATCAGGGAAGATGCTGATCCTCCGTACTGCTGAAGGGTGTGTCAACGTGCTTGCACACCGGCTGAACTGGGAGAGGCTGAACAGGGAACGCCCATATTGTTGGGTTAAAGAGGAATTTAAAGAAATACCTTCCCGACATGCCAAGAAGGATGGGAGCCTAGTGGAGACGCGCTTCCAGGTCAATTCTGAGGAAAAATATAAGGGACGTTTCCTCATTCTTGCACCCCAGCCAATGGAGAGAGTATGTCATCTGGTCCGAGACGAGAGATCAGTATACATGTACGATTTCGTCTTTCAAAATCTGGGAGTGCGTTTCCCCTTAACAGAATTCCAAATGGCTGTCCTCCGCTTCCTGGATTGTGCCCCCACGCAACTGCATCCGAATGGCTGGGGCCTAGTGCGTGCCCTAGAAGTTCTTGGGAAACACTTCAACTTCAAAGCCACTATGGCAAAACTCTTCTATTACTGCCAAGTGGTCTGCCGTGTGTTAGTCCTAAAATTTACAATAAATCTTTTAATAAAAATTTCATAAAAATAATAAAAATTTGGTTAATTTGTTAGAAAATTAGGTTTTAATTCAATAAATGGATGTTGTTGGAAATAATCTGCCCTTGATCAATTTTCTCTAGTTTTGCAGTGAAAAAGTAAAGAATTCAAGAGGAAATTATACTGGAGGATCTGACGCGTAGCATCAATCCCACGCGTAGCGTGGACTCTGAATTTTGATGCTAGTGCTGCGTGGACTCCAACTCCAACTTGGCCAACCACTCCACTTGGACCTAATAATGGGTACTCTACTCAGCACCAAGGGCCACCCCACTAAGTACAAATGGCCAAAATACAGTGGAAACACGTCCAAGTGGCCAAGCATGATCAAATTTAATAATCTGAAGTGGCCATTATCAGCTGTTTAATAGAAGCTGAGTCAGGGGCCTGACGCGTAGCGTCAGCACCCTTGCTCAGCCCTATAAATAGGGCCATCCAACACCATTCAAGACATCTCATTCTCATTCACTTCTCTTCTTTTCTCTCTTTGTGCTCAACTTTGAGTACTTCTTTTGTGAGTTGTAGTTCTAGAATAGTTTTCTAGATACTTGAGTGTGTTTTAGTGTATTGTGATCGTTGTATCGTGAAGTTTCCATCATCTTCGTAATGTCAAACTCTGTAAGTGTTGTCTTTACTTTCACCATGTGTAACTAATTTGTTTATGTTGGAATTGGTGAACTAATCTATTGAGTATAATGTTGTGAATTTGACCTCTGCATGTTTATGATTCAAGTCCATGTTAGTATTTCAACCTTTTATTAATATGAACGCCAAACGGGAGAATGATTTTCATATGTATTGAAACTTGTTTTATTAGTATGAATGTCAAACGGGAGAATGATTATTCATGCTGTATTGAAACTTGTTTTGACGAAAGTAAAAGTTGGAATACCCTTGGTATCTCAATTCTATAGGGGTTGTTAACCATTGTTGCCATAAGGCCAGGTCTTAATGCAAGTTTTTACTGAGAAAGCTCACGAGGGATCGGACTTTACCGTGAATTCTTAGAATTTATATCATGAGGGATCAGTTATAATGATTGTAAGCTGCAATGATATGAAACTTGATGATTAAATATACATGTCTTGAGTTCCTCATTGTTATTCTAGATTAGGGATCCAATTTCCAACATAATTTGTTTATCCGTGTTTATCTCAAGTATCTTACCTATTCTAGATTGCAACTCAACTTTTTAGACAGATTTTTATTTTCTTTTTATCTCATGAACAACTCAATCATGCTATCTTGTGAATATTGTATAAATTGTATATAAATCATTCTTTTGTCCACTTTCTTCACATTTACCATAGAGAATAGAAAATTACTGTTGTTATTGGACTTTCAATCCTAGTGGAACGATATCTAAATTTTGAAAACTACAAACGATTGGTGCGCTTGCCAATTAACAACCCGGTGGTAGAAACGAACGGTTCAGACGCTATCGTCGGGTTAACAAGTTTTCTGGCGCCGTCGGCGGGGATTGAATTGTTTCAGTAAAACAGTAAATTTTTAATTACCGTGGTAAATATTTTTTTTACCTTAGTTAATTTTTTTTTTACTTTTACTTATTGTTACACTAACTTCCTTTGTTTAGTTTGTGTATGCAAACCCGATCTACTGCAGGTAAAATTTATTTTGATTCTGAGATAGAAAGGTTTGTAAAGAAAATCAAGTCTCTGAAATCTAAAACACAAACTAAATCTTCTTCTACTTCTAAAACTTTTGAAAATTCAAATATGGCTGCTGAAAGGAGAACATTGGGACAGTTTGCTGCTATTAATGGTCCACCCCGAGTTTCGGGAATGTTTCAAGGACCTGTTGTACCAGTGGAGATTAAACCTGCTACTTTAAATATTATTCAAAATAATCAATTTGCTGACTTAAATCATGAAGAACCATATGAACATTTAACTATTTTTTATAAGTTATGTAGCACAATTGGTTTTGAACCCAATCAAGAAGAATCTGTTTATATGAGGTTATTTCCTTTTTCATTGATTGGTAAAGCTAAAGAATGGTTTAAATCTTGCCCACCAGGTAGTTTTGCAAACTGGTCCGATGTTGAAAGAAAGTTTTTGGAAAGATTTTATTCTCCTTCAAAATATTTTGAAGCTATGACAGCCATACATTCTTTTTCTCAAAATAATGATGAATCATTAGGGGAAACATAGGAACGATTCAAGGCACTCTTGAGAAAATGTCCAAACCATAACCTAGAGGATACCGAAAAGGTAAGGATCGTTTACCATGGTTTATTACCGTAGTTCAAGATGATGTTAGATGCTTGTGCAGGTGGTTCTTTAATGAACAAAACTGTAGAGGAAGCAATTGAGATATTGGAATCAATGTCCATTAGTGACCATCAAGCTAAACAAGAAGGAGGTAATGTACAAGGTATACTTGAACAAGGAGTAAATGATACAGTGTTAATTCAACAAAAATTGTTGATACAACAAATTGAGGCAATGAGTAAACAACTTGGAAAACTTCAAGTTACCCATGTACCACCACAACTTCATGCTTAATTAAAACAATGTGAGTATTGTATGGGCGAACAACCATGTGGTTACTGTGTTCTTGACAAGAATGAACAAGAACAAGCTAATTCCTTGATTAATTAGAGGTTACCTTCAGGTAATTCTCTAAATCCTCTTGTAAATTCTTTTTCTAACAATTACCTGCGGGGAAGGCAAAACCAAAACTATGGTTGGAGGAAAAATGCTAGACCCTTCAACAATCAAGGTAATTACAATACTAGATTGACAAAGGCTAAAGAAAGTATTCAACAATTGATGCAATACATGGAGACAATTAAGGCTGCATGTAAAGCATCAGATCAACAGTTGAGTCGGCTAGTAAAAGAAGTAGCCGACATCAAAGAATTCAAAGTGAAAGAACAATGTAAGGCTATCTTTACAAGAAGTGGTAAAACTGTAGGTATGGATTGTGAAAAAGAAAAAGAAAAGGAAAAAGAAAAAGAAGAAAAAGAAAAAGAAAAAGAAGAAAAAGAAGAAGAAAAAGAAAGTGAAAAAAATAAAGAAAAAGATAAAATAAAAGAAAAAAAAATCAAAAAAATCAATATTTGGGACAAACACCTCCTGTCCAGGATTTACCTTATCCTCATCCACCATCAAAAAAAGATAAAGAAAAGGAATATGAGAGATTCCTTGAAATTTTTAAGCAGTTACACATAAACATTCCGTTTTCTGAGGCATTAGAACAAATGCCTACATATGCTAAGTTTATGAAAGAACTGCTTACAAAGAAAAGGAAGTATGATAAGGAGATAGTAGAACTTGAAGCAAGTTGCAGCGCTATTTTACAATACAAAATGCCAGAAAAATCCAAAGATCCTGGCAAATTCACTATTCCTATCTCTATTGGCGGAGTAAATATCGGAAAGGCTTTATTAGATTTAGGGGCTAGCATCCATCTAATGCCCCTAAGTATGATGAAGCGCATTGGTGACCTTGATCCGCAACAGACAAGGATGACTCTATAATTAGCTGATAAATCCATCAAGAGACCTTATAGGATTGTAGAAGATGTGCTTGTAAAGGTTGACAAATTCTACTTCCCTGTGGATTTTGTGATTTTAGACATGGAGGAAGATGCTGATGTTCCTCTGATTCTTTGAAGACCATTCATGAAAACTGCTCGAGTACTGATTGATGTGGACAACGGGAAGCTAGCAGTAAGGGTACACGATGAGGAAGTGAATTTTGATGTCTTCAAAGCAATGAAACATCCTAGCCCAAAGCAAGACTGTTTCAAAGTGGACATCCTTGATGAAACTTATCTTTCCTTATCAAAAGGTATGGCTAATTCTGACCCATTAAATAAGTTATTGACTAATTCTGTTGAATTTTTGAATGAAGAAGAGGAGAAACAGATTGAAAGGTATCTTGAAGAATTCGATCAAGGGAAAGAAATTTCCTTTGAATCAAGAAAGATTGAAGAAATTCAAGACTTACCTGTTGAAGAGATCCAGAAACCTGAACTCAAAGTGTTACCTTCCAATCTAAAATACATCTTTTTGAAAGAAGGTAATTTAAAACCAGTAATCATTAGTAATCTGTTAAGTGAAACAGAGGAAGAAAAACTGGTGGAAGTATTGAAGAGAAATCAAGAAGCAATTGGATGGACACTTGAAGATTTGAAAGGTATAAGTCCATCATACTGCATGCACAAAATTTTGTTAGAAGGTGATTTCAAACCTGTTGCTCAACCTCAAAGACGCCTCAACCCAACTATGAAAGAGGTAACCAAAAAAGAGATTCTGAAATTGCTAAAAGCAGGTATTATTTATCCTATTTCTGATAGTGCATGGGTAAGTCATGTTCACGTTATTCCAAAAAAGGTGGTATGACAGTAATTGTTAATGAAAAAAATGAACTAATTCCTACAAGAACTGTCACCAGTTGGAGAATGTGCATTGATTATAGAAAATTAAATCAAGCAACAAGAAAAGATCATTTTCCATTACCTTTTATGGATCAAATGCTTGAAAGATTATCTGGACAAGAATATTACTGCCTTCTTGATGGTTATTCTGGATATAATCAAATTGCTGTTGACCCTCTTGATCAGAAGAAAACTGCTTTTACATGTCCTTTTGGCATATTTGCTTACAGAAAAATGCCATTTGGATTATGTAACGCACCTGCTACTTTTCAAAGATGCATGTTTGCTATTTTTGCAGATTTAATTGAAAAAAGCATTGAAGTTTTCATGGATGACTTCTCAGTTTTTGGGAATTCATTTGAGACATGTCTATCCAACCTAGACACCGTACTGAAGCGATGTATTGAGACAAATTTGGTGCTTAATTGGGAAAAGTGTCACTTCATGGTGAAAGAAGGAATTGTACTTGGTCATAAAATTTCTTTTAGAGGCATTGAAGTTGACCAAGACAAGATAGAGGTAATTTCTAAACTCCCACCCCCTGTAAATGTAAAAGGTATTAGAAGCTTTTTAGGACATGCTGGATTTTATAGGAGGTTTATTCAAGATTTTTCAAAAATTGCAAAACCTTTATCAAACCTTCTGAATAAAGATGTTGAATTCAAATTTGATGAAGCATGTCTTAAAGCTTTTAATTCCTTGAAAGAAAAATTGGTTTCTGCCCCTGTAATTGTTGCTCCTAATTGGAATCTACCCTTTGAACTTATCTGCGATGCAAGTGATTATGCTGTTGGAGCAGTTTTAGGTCAAAGATATGAAATTTTTTTTAAAGTCATACATTATGCTGGTAAAGTTTTGAATGAAAATCAAATAAATTATGCAACTACTAAAAAAGAATTACTAGCCATAGTATATGCTTTAGAAAAATTTTGATCTTACTTGATTGGCTCAAAAATAATTGTTTTTACTGATCATGCGGCAATCAAGTACCTTTTAACTAAATCTGATTCAAAACCTCGGTTAATCAGATGGATTTTGCTCCTTCCAGAATATGATCTTGAAATCAAAGATAAAAAAGATAGTGAAAATATGGTAGCTGACCATCTTTCTAGATTAATGAATAATGAGGTTATTGCCAAGGAAAAAGAAATTTTGGAAGAATTTCCTGATGAAAAACTTTTGAAAATAACACAACGGCCATGGTTTACTGACATGGCCAATTTCAAAGCAGCAGGAGTTCTTCCAAATGATTTGACTTGGCAGCAAAGAAAAAAATTCTTTAAAGATGCAAGATATTTTGTTTGGGATGACCCTCATTTATTCAAAATTGGAGCGGATAATTTGTTACGACGTTGTGTGCCTGACTGGGAAGTAAAAGATGTGTTGTGGCATTGTCATAAATCACCATATGGAGGACACTTTAATGATGAAAGAACAGCTACAAAAGTTCTTCAATCAGGTTTATATTGGCCCTCTCTTTTTAAAGATGCTCACTCATTTGTTCAATCTTGTGATAGCTACCAAAGAACAGGTAATGTTGGAAGAAGGCAAGAAATGCCTCTCACAAATATACAAGAAGTTGAGGTATTTGATTGTTGGGGAATTGACTTCATGGGACCTTTTCCTAACTCATACTCAAATGAATACGTTCTTTTGGCAATTGATTATGTTTCTAAATGGGTGGAAGCAATTGCTACTCCTAATGCTGATACTAAATCTGTTGTGAATTTTTTGAAGAAAAATATTTTTTGCAGATTTGGGACACCAAGAACTTTAATAAGTGATGGTGGTTCACACTTTTGTACTAAAATTCTTCAGAAAGTATTACAACATTATGGAGTAAAGCATAAAGTAGCCACAACATATCATCCACAAACCAATGGACAAGCAGAGATTTCAAATCGTGAAGTGAAAAGAATTCTGGAAAAAACTGTGTCATCTTCTAGAAAGGATTGGTCACAAAAACTTGATGATGCACTCTGGGCATACAGAACTGCATTTAAAACACCAATTGGTCTTTCTCCTTTCCAGATGGTCTATGGAAAATCATGTCACCTTCCAGTTGAAATGGAACATAAAGCATATTGGGCTTTAAAATTCCTCAATTTTGATCAAAATGTAGCAGCAGATAAACGAAAGTTACAGTTACTCGAATTAGAGGAAATGAGAAACAATGCCTATGAATCATCCAGATGTTACAAAAGTAAGGTGAAAGCTTACCATGATAAAAAGTTAAAGAAAAGACACTTCACACCAGGTCAGCAAGTTTTATTGTTCAATTCAAGATTAAAACTGTTTCCTGGAAAATTGAAATCAAAATGGTCAGGCCCGTTTTTGATTAAAGAAGTTAAACCATATGGAGCAGTAGAAATTGAAGATCCAACTTCTAAAAGAAGCTGGATGGTAAATGGGCAAAGGTTGAAACTCTATTTGGGTGGTGAGATTAATAAAATTACCATCAGTTATCTTTTAACTGACCCTTGAAATGTAGGAATGTCAGGCCGGAGACATTAAACCTAGCGCTCAATAGGAGGTAACCCATTCTGTTATTTGTTTATTTTAATTTATTTTAAAAATAATAATAATAATAATAATAATAATAATAAATAAAATTTCTTTCAATAAATAATCAAATTTTTGTTAGAAAGTTAATTTATTCGCTTAACATTTTTACACAATAAAACCAATTTTGTAAAATCAATTATTAATTCTTTTATAACTTCGGAATTTTGATAAATTTAATTACAATAAGTTTATTAACTATCAAGAAAATTTCAAAAAACCCGGTGAGTTGAGAGATCTTGTTAAACACTTGAGGGTTTAATCGACATAACATCATTCGAATTGATTTTGCTTTAATCTTTGATTTGTGTTGTTGTACAGAGAATTCAGGAAAATGATCAAGGCACAATTATTGGTGAAAAGAAACCTTGGGCCAAACAGCTTACCTTGGTAAAAATTATTTTATCCTTTGAAAGCCAATTTGAGCCTAAAAAAAAATTCTTTAGTACCCTTAAAACCTAAATTTGTTTTAACCATTCCCTATACTTGATTGATTAAAAGAGCAGTCAAAATAAATGTTCTTACAAAAATGGGGAGTGAAAATAAGCAACTTGATTCTTTTTAAAAGAAAATAAAGTATGAAAAAGAAAAGTCAAAAATAGTGAAAAGAATCAAGTTAGGGGTATTTATTTTTCACCAATAAAAGAAAATGAGAAGTGTGGGCCAAGAGAAAGCCTAAGAATTATAAAATGCTCTTTTATGATTTCAGGTTTTTGAATTCTAAGAAAAACCATTGATTCTTGTAAGCCAAGCCTCATTACAACCCGTGAAAAGACCTTGTGATTTCTGAATTAACTCTGTATAACCAACCATTGATTAGATGAAAATCAAAATTAAATTTGTTTAATTTTATGATTGATTGAGTCAAACAGGTTACCAATTGCATTGAGATAAACACTTGGAGAGGTAAGCCTGAAATTATGCTTGGTATGTTAATAAAATATTGTAAAGAATTTTATCATTAAACCTTTGTTATATTAGATGTCTATAATTGATTATTTCAAAATGGTAAATTGTGTAATTACTTTTTATGGTAAATTCTCGGACTAACTCAAAAATTTGATTTCAAATTTTTATTTTTTTATTTTTCTCTCTTGCTCGAGGACGAGCAATGTCTCAAGTTGGGGGTATTTGTTAGTCCTCAAATTTACAATAAATCTTTTAATAAAAATTTTATAAAAATAATAAAAATTTGGTTAATTTGTTAGAAAATTAGGTTTTAATTCAATAAATGGATGTTGTTGGAAATAATCTGCCCTTGATCAATTTTCTCTAGTTTTACAGTGAAAAAGTAAAGAATTCAAGAGGAAATTATACTGGAGGATCTGACGCGTAGCATCAATCCCACGCGTAGCGTGGACTCTGAATTTTGATGCTGACGCTACGTGTCACAGCCACGCATAGCGTCAGTGCTGCGTGGACTCCAACTCCAACTTGGCCAACCACTCCACTTGGACCCAATAATGGGTACTCCATTCAGCACCAAGGGCCACCCACTAAGCACAAATGGCCAAAATACAGTGGAAACACGTCCAAGTGGCCAAGCATGATCAAATTTAATAATTTGAAGTGGCCATTATCAGCTGTTTAATGGAAGCTGAGTCAGGGGCCTGACGCGTAGCGTCAGCACCCTTGCTCAGCCCTATAAATAGGGCCATCCAACACCATTCAAGACATCCCATTCTCATTCACTTCTCTTCTTTTCTCTCTTTGTGCTCGACTTTGAGTACTTCTTTTATGAGTTGTAGTTCTAGAATAGTTTTCTAGATACTTGAGTGTGTTTTGGTGTATTGTGATCGTTGTATCGTGAAGTTTCCATCATCTTCGTAATGTCAAACTCTGTAAGTGTTGTCTTTACTTTCACCATGTGTAACTAATTTATTTATGTTGGAATTGGTGAACTAATCTATTGAGTATAATCTTGTGAATTCGACCTCTGCATGTTTATGATTCAAGTCCATGTTAGTATTTCAACCTTTTATAAATATGAAGGTCAAACGGGAGAATGATTTTCATGTGTATTGAAACTTGTTTTATTAGTATGAATGTCAAACGGGAGAATGATTATTCATGCCATATTGAAACTTGTTTTGATGAAAGTAAAAGTTGGAATACCCTTGGTATCTCAATTCTATAGGGGTTGTTAACCATTGTTGCCATAAGGCCAGGTCTCAATGCAAGTTTTTATTGAGAAAGCTCATGAGGGATCGGACTTTACGGTGAATTCTTAGAATTTATATCACGAGGGATCGGTTATAATGATTGTAAGCTGCAATGACATGAAACTTGATGATTAAATATACATGTCTTGAGTTCCTCATTGTTATTTTAGATTAGGGATCCAATTTCCAACATAATTTGTTTATCTGTGTTTATCTCAAGTATCTTACCTATTCTAGATTGCAACTCAACTTTTTAGATAGATTTTTATTTTCTTTTTATCTCATGAACAACTCAATCATGCTATCTTGTGAATATTGTATAAATTGTATATAAATCATTCTTTTGTCCATAACTTTCTTCACATTTACCATAGTGAATAGAAAATTACTGTTGTTATTGGACTTTCAATCCCAGTGGAACGATATCTAAATTTTGAAAACTACAAACGATTGGTGCGCTTGCCAATTAACAACCCGGTGGTAGAAACGAACGGTTCAAACGCTATCGCCGGGTTAACACCGTGCGAACAAGAAGGGCGGCCTCGGGTTCATCACGCGCTGGGCTGACTCGAGGGTGATAAACTTTAAATCCTTCACCGAATTTGTGAATATTGACGGTCATTCATTCAAGCAATACTATACGCGAATTAGGGTGAAGAACAATAAACCGATCTTCTGGCTTAATAAGGAGGGGATCCCAAAGTTCCCCACCAATTGGACACACGAGCACTTTTTGTTAATAAGCCGTGCTTATTATACCGAAGAGGATGAACTCTCTCCTCACTCCATAGAGGTGTTGAGTGCCAAGAGGTCCTGCTCTGTGGTCCTGAAGGGATTTTCGTGCAAACTCCTCCTAGGGGGTACCGACGTCAGGGACGAATACCTTAGTAAATATCTGTTCTCTTGCTTTTATATCTGTTTTTATTACATTTTTCATTCTGACCGTTGTACTAATGTCTATCCTTCTTCTTTTTGTAGCACAAATCGAAAAAGCTTCCACCGAAATGCTCTCTTTGAAGTCTATGCTGGCGGATGATGATTCTTCCTCTGATGAGAACCAGATTCAAGCCAAAAGGAATTCCTTCAAGGCTGAGGCTCCACCAATCCCATTAACTTCCGATATGGGGGATGACGTGCCCCTCCTTGAGGAAAAGAGCGGTGAGGAGCAAGCTCAAGAGCAAAAGTAGGATCAGCCTGCCCCCGAGAAGAAGAAAAGGAGGAGGGTGCTGGTCAAGGTTGCGGAGAAGAAAAAGCCTTCCACCGAGGGGTCTCCTATGAAATGACAGAAGACCCTGGAAGAGACCGGTATGAAGAAAGACAAAGGGAAAAAACCGGTCGAATCCCCTTCTACCCCTCCCTCTCACACCGGCTCAGAGGCGGAGTCGGAGAGTGAGCTTCCTATGATCAGCTCCCCTCTGAAAGGGTCCTTTCTCTCTTCTTTCCTCTGGTTCCAAGGTTCCATGCCTCCTAGATTCCCTAAACCAAGATATTGCCTCCGACCTTCTCTTGAAGCTGCTGAAGTAAGGAGTGCTTACAAGGCCGGCCACTGGCAGCTGGATGAACTTTCTGGCCTGTTGGACTCCTTGAGCGAGAAAGCGCATTACATGGAACAAGTTGAAAAACTTGAGGCCGATATCACTGTAAAGGAGGCCTGGGCAGCCAAGTAGGCAAAAATTGCGAGGGGAGTTGAGTCAGAACTGAAAAAGGCTAAAGAGCTGCTGGATAAGAAGACTGAAGAAATAAGTCATCTTCATTTAGCAAACAAATCTTTAGAGCGGCAAGTTTCTAAACTTCAACAGCAAAATAAATCCATTCCCCTCCTGGAGGAAGAGCTTCAGCTTGAAAAGAAGAAATCTGCTAAGCTGAACGAAGATCTTGCAGCAGCGGAGGTCGGCTATAACAAGAGCTTGGGAGAATGGGAGGCCCTCAAGAAAGAGTTTCAGGCCTAAATCGAGCAGCTAAAGAAGGGGAGTGTGTTTGCTGGCCCATCGGAAGAAGAAAATGCCAAGCTTCGGAAAAAGCTGGCTGCTTCCAAGGTTAAGGCTACCAAGGCTCTGGAAATATGTAAAAATGTAGCCTTTGAGTCCTTTGGCCTAGCTCTTCGTCAGGTCTTCTACCATAACCCCGATGTGAGACTCAATTTGTATGAGCTTCATCCGTTCTATGAGTTTCACGGAGGGAAACTAATTGTGGTGAAGAGTGATGGCTCGCACGAGGATCCTCCCAATTCCCTTTATGAATTGCCTCCTCTTCTGGAGGGCCAGAGCATGGGGCCATCACCAATCACTCCGGGCTCTGAAAATGCTGCTCAGGGAAATATTCCAAAAGACCAGGAGCCCGGAGGTGAAGAAGCTCAAGATCCAAGAAACGAGGAGGGAGGAAAGGAAGTGCCTACAACGGAAGATCAGATGCTTGCTTCTTAATTTTGCACCTTTTTACTTTATTATTGTGTACTGGGATCAGCTCCAGCTTTATTATTACTCACACAATCTTCTTATGAATGAATGAAATTTCCCTCGATCCTCTGACTCTGATATTTATAAGTCATATATCGCTATAACATACTTTGAGTATATACATTATGCTTAAACTGTTCTGCTCACTTAGCTTGAAGTTTAGTTGTGATAAACAGATGATAAAACAGAGAACTAAACAAGAGAATACTGTCCCCAAGTGTGAGTGTGTTAGGAGATGAATATCTGTTATAAGATATTGCCCTTAACTCTTTGGGAATGAAGGATTTAATCCGCCCTGATAATAAGTGAATAATCGTTTCACATAAAAGTATCCCATTGTAAGCAATTGCCTCGATCACAAAGATGATGATCGGGCCCTCAATCACAAGAGTGGTGATTGGAATTGTCCATGTCAGGAGTTACATCATCAATTCATAGAATAAGTGATTGAGATCATCCGTCCTGAGGAAATTATTTCAATTACAAAGATATTGATCGCAACTTCACCAACGTTCGGCCAAACCTACTAGTTATACTTGGAGTTCGGTTTATTCCTACCATCCAAGCCTTCGAGTGGGGTTCGGTACAACCTTGCAAAAGGTTTGATCCTACAACCCATTTCTTGAGGTTCGGTTTGATCCTACAACTCAAGCCTTCAACGGTGTTCGGTTTAATCCTACTAACCGTACTCGGAGTTCGGTTTAGTCCTACAATCTGAGTCTTCAGATGGGGTTCGGTGCAACCTTGGAAAAGGTTTGATCCTACAACCCATTTCTTGACTCGAGGAGTTACATCACCAATCATAGAATAGGTGATTGGGATCATCCGTCCTGAGCTTTACCTCGTAGACCGGTCAATGCTATAAATTGCAAAACAGGAGAGGAAAAGGTGGAATCAAAGTATTCATGAATTAGATCTTTATTGAATTGAATTTGAATTACAAAGAGAGCGTAGTTGGGGTCATGCCTCGTTAAAACCTTCTTGAGAAAACCCAATGGGAAAAAACTCAAGTCAGGAAAAAGAGTACATGCCATCTTACCAACTAGCTGTAATAAATGTGTAAATTCTGAGTGTTTCATTTATTACGGATCGATGTTCCATCGAGCTCTTCTAGTCGGTATGATCCTCTTCCAGTCACCTCAGATACTCTGTAAGGGCCTTCCCACGTTGGTGCCAATTTTCCTTGATGGGTGAACTTATTTCCCACACTTGCCTTTCTCAAAACTAGATCCCCAGTGTTGAAAGCTATGTATTGCACACGTTTGTTGTACCGGAGGGCGGCCTTTGCTTTTATCGCCTAGTCCCTGACAAAAGCCTCTTCTCTTAACTCATGGAGAACATCTAGTTCTGATGCCAAATTGGCACTATTATTCTCCGCAGAGAAATATTCCACTCTCACCGATCTTGTCTGGAGTTCTACGAGAATCATCGCTTCAACCCTGTAAGTGAGACGGTATGGAGACTCATTAGTAAAAGAGTGGGGTGTAGTACGATATGCCCACAAAACATGACATAGCTGATTAGTCCATCCCCCCTTTGCTTCACCAAGGCATTTCTTCAATCCTTTCAGCACCTTTCTATTAGCTACCTCGGCTTGGCCATTCGTCTGAGGGTGTTCGACAGATGAAAAGATTTGGACTATCCCTAGTCCTTCAAGCAACTCTGTGAACTTCCTATTTGTGAACTGGGTACCGTTGTTAGTTACTATCAGTCCTGGAACACCGAATCGGGCTATGATTTTCTCGTACACAAAGCGTCGTGTCTGTGCTGATGTGATATGCACTACTGGCTCCGCTTTAATCCATTTGGTGGAATAAGCAACTCCCACAATGAGATACTTAATGCCTCCAGGTGCGGTTGGGAATGGACCTAAGATATCGAGGCCCCATTGGTAGAAAGGCCATGGTACCGCGGATGAAGAAAGTTCTTGGGCCGGTGTGTGATGAAGATTAGAAAATTTCTGGCAAGCATCACACCTCTTAACAAAATCAATGGAATCCTGCTTCATCGTGGGCCACCAATATCCAGCCCTGAGGATTTTTCTCATTAAGCTTCTTCCCCCGACGTGGTGCCCACATTGCCCCTCGTGTACCTCTTCCATTACTCCTTGTACCTCGTTCTCTTTTAAACAAAGGAGATATGGCATTGAGAATCCTCTTCTATAGAAAACACCGTCGACCATGGTGAAATATGGCAATTCCCTTTTTACTCTTCTCCTTTCCTTCTCATCAGTGGGCAACTGTCCGTCAGCCAGGTAACGGATATATGGGGTAACCCATGAATTCTCGTAGGAAGCATTAACCATTATGGCGTTCAGAGAAGGAAACAAAGGAATGCTGGGCGATGTCAATGTACTCTGGACCACTGTTGTTGTACTGCGTGGCTGTTTCGTACTTGTGAGCCTCGATAGAATATCCGCTTTGGTATTTTCTTCTATTGGGACATGCTTAAACTCCAACACATCGAATCTTCCTTTCAACTCATTCACACAATTCAAATATAGCTGGAGTTAAGGCTCACGAACCTGGTATTCACCTTGAATCTGCGATATCACTAACTGTGAATCGCTGCACAACGTCACCTCTGTTGCGCCGATATCAATTGCCGCTCGGAGTCTGGCTAGACATGTTTTATATTCAGCTTGGTTGTTGGAGGTTTTAAAATTAAATTGAAGAGAGATCTCCAGATACACACCGTCATCACTCTCCACAACAACACCAGCTCCACAACCTTTATTGTTTGATGACCCATCCAGATAAATGGTCCAGTGGGCTCGAGGCATGGCTGGATCTGCCCCTGTCATTTCTACAATAAAATCCGCCAGGACTTGGGCTTTAATGGCTCCTCGTGGTTCATAAGAAATTTCGAACTCAGAAAGCTCGATAGACCATTTAATCATTCTCCCAGTGAGGTCCGGCTTGCTAAGCACGGAACGGAGTGGCAAATCCGTTCTTACCAGAATTGGATGAGCATAGAAGTACGGCCTCAATCGTCGCGAAGCCTAGATAACTGTGAGAGCAGCCTTCTCTATCTTCTGGTATCTGCTCTCTGCTCCCTGCAACATTTTACTGGTGAAATACACTGGCCTCTGCCCCTCTGGGGTTTCCTTGACCAATGCTACGCCCAAAGCTTCATCTGAAATCGCCAAGTACAAAATGAGGGATTCACCAGGGTCTGGTTTTACCAAGATCGGAGGACTTGACAACACTTCCTTGAGCTCGTGGAACGCTTGCTCTTGCTCCTGTCCCCACTCAAACTTCTTAGACTTTTTGAGCACTTTATACAGAGGAAGGGATCTATGTGCCATCTTGGGCATGAATCGAGCCAAAACTGCAACTTTCCCATTTAAGGATTGCACCTCCCTCAAGTTCTTCAGACTTTGCATGTCCAATATCGCTCGATATTTCCCTGGATTAGCTTCAATGCCTCGTTGCATCAACATGAAACCCAGAAACTTCCCAGCAGGGACAGTAAAAGTATATTTCAATGGTTTCAGCCTCATGTTATATTGTCTTAAGCGTGCAAATACCTGACGCAGGTCCTCAATATGATCACCTCCAGCCGGAGTCTTGGCAATGATATCGTCAATGTATACCTCCACCAGTTTGGTGTGCATGCCTTCGAACACCTTGTTAATCATACGCTGGTAAGTGGCCCCAACGTTCTTCAAACCGAAGGGCATGACGGTATAGCAGAAGACACCGCAGTCATTTACAAAAGCTGTTTTTTCTTGGTCCCCCTCCCACATCGGAATCTGATTGTACCCTGAATAGGCATCCATGAAACTGAGGTACTGGTAACCAGATGAATCGTCCACCATACGATCAATATTTGGGAGTGGATATGGGTCTTTTGGGCAACAACGGTTGAGGTCCACATAATCAGTGCACATTTGCCACTTGCCATTGGCCTTCTGTACCATCACCATATTAGAAAGCCAAGATGAATATCGGACCTCCCTAATAAATCTGGCCTTCAATAACTCTTCTATCTGCTCGCAAGCTGCATTTTGTTTTTTCGGTCCCAATCTTCTCTTCTTTTGGGTAACCGGCCTTGTCTCTGGATAGACAGATAATTTGTGGTAGCAGAAATCAGGGTTCATCCCAGGCATGTCTGCAGCAGTCCATGCAAAAAGGTCTTTAAATTCCTGGAAGAGTGCTAACAGGCACTGCTCCATAACAGACTCTAGCTTATCATTAATGTGTGTGACCTTCTCTGGGGAATCCCCTAAGATGACGTCCCTGGAACCTCCGTCCAGCGTGGGCTCTGAGGGATTGAGAGGGTCGATCTTCAACTCTGCTCTGGGGTCAAGATCGATCAAACTAACAGACCCAGCCGTTGTTCCTCCGTCATTCAACTTCCTCTTCTTGTTAAATGCCTCCATCTTTACCATATTCAGGCTCAGGTTGTAACAATACCTGGCCATCTCTTGATCACCTCGGAGGGATGACACACTGTTGTCCTTGTCAATAAATTTGATAAGGAGGTGCGGGGTAGACACGATTGCTTCCATTGCATTCAAAGTAGGACGACCTAAACCTTAAACCCTAAACCCTAAACCCTAATCCCCCTTTCGTTGTAGGGGGATTCCACATCGATCACCAGGATCCTGGACTTCACTGTTCTTGCTCCAGGTTCACCCTCAAAAGAAATAAGGGTATCAAGATACCCCTTGGTGGACTGCTTCGCTCCATTGAACATTGTGAGCTCTTGTGTATATGGTTGCAAATCTGCATCATTAAAGCCCATTCTCTTGAAACAATTATAAAAAATAACATCACAAGAACTTCCCTGATCGACGAGGATCCTTTTGACATCTTTATTAGCTATGACAGCTATGATAACCATTGCATCATCACCTCCTAGAATTGTTGGGCTAAAATCATCATCTGTGAACGACACCGCCGGTGCTACCATGCCATCCCTGAAAGGGCGGTTGTCCCTGGGCTTCCCCTACACTGATATGATCATTCGGTGGTGATTCTTACGAGCTGTGATTGATGCTCCCCCTCCAGCAAATCCTCCAATAATCATATCAATCACCTCACGCCGGCCTTGCCTTTGCTGCTGAGGCATGTCATCCTGCTGAGCTCCTTCACTGATCACTACTCCCTTCTGTTTCTCAGCAGCTGTGAACCTCCTGACCAGATTACGACTATTGTCGCCCTCGTCATCATGATCTCTCCTTCTCTTCTCTATCCTGTCTAGCTCGTCTAAGGATTTCTCCTTGAATAGATACTGTTTCAATTTTCCCTCTCTGATGAGGGTCTCTACTGCATTCTTCAACACCTTACATTCATCGGTTGTATGGCCAACCTGCTCGTGGAAAGCGTAATATTTTCGAGAATTACCAGGTCTTTTCATTGCGGAGGCTTCCTTATCCCATAAACACTGAGTGTGGGCCAACCAACTTCCCTCAGGATTTGACAATGCCTGGAGTTCAACGGGGCGTAGTTACTGAAAGAAGCTACGCGCCTATCCCGCTGTTGAGATCGGGTGCTCATGAAACCTTCTCTCTGGGCATGCTTCTCTAGCCTTACCCTTTCCTTGTCTCTCCGCAGTTACTGTGATGGTGCTGATGGCTTCAATCTAGCTGCAGTAGCTTCCAGGTGCATCTCTATGCCCACATATTTTGATGTTTTCCTTCGGAACTCCTCAAACGTCGTCAGAGAACTCTTTGCCAAAGACAAGGCAAAGGCCGATTCAGGTTGTAAAGCTTCAACAACAATATGAAGTTGGATAGCCTCCGAGAGATTATGCACCAAAGCAACCTCCTTATAAAATCTCCTCAAAAACTCCTTAAGAGTTTTGTTTTCTCCCTGTCTGATCTGGGCCAAGGTATGAGAAGTCCTGGGAACATCTCTAGAAATAACGAAATGGCTCTCGAATGCAACTGCCATTTCCTCCCAAGAATCTATCAAACCTGAGGGTAAACTCTTGAACCAACTAAGAGCTTCATCCGTTAAGGTTCTTGGGAACATTCTGCACATCACATCCTCTTTAGCTCCCAAGTACATAGCCTCATACACATAAGCATCAAGATGCTTAGTGGGATCAGTCTCCCCATTATACTTTCCGATCGAAAGTGGCTGGGTTGTTTGCAGGTGCTTGGGGATAAGTACATTCATGAGCCTCATTGAGAAAGAAACGTTGAGTCTGTATGCCCCAGAGGTCACCACCGCCCACTTTTTCCTCCTTGCACTGACTCTGTCTCCAGAATCTTGAGTTTGTTCCCTCTCCTCGTTGGTGGGAATCTTTGAATACTGGAGAGTAGTGGATTTCTCTCTTGCAGATGCATGGTGAGTATCCTCAGCCTGAGACATCACTCCGTCCCCAGTTCCCCTTTTCTCCCTTCTCAACTCCATCAACTCTTCTCTGAGTTGCCTTATAACTTCATCTCGAGGGTCAGGGGTTGCAACAGGTACTATTCTCCTCGTGTGGGTTACAGGAGACTCGAAAACAAGTCTCCTACCAGCTTGCTGATGGGTCACGTCCTCTATGTGACCATCCACAAAATCACGTCCATCTCCTTCCATGGTGAACTATTAAACTTCTGCGAAAAGTGGGAATAACTCTATCGGGTCCCACTAGGCGTGCCAATGAACTGATCTGAATTGGGGTCTACGATCCGGTATGGGGACCAGCCACAAAAGTATATGTTTTGAATTTTTATACACCGGTACAGTGGGTATCCGGTATTATAATCTGACCTCTCAGTGGGAGTAGCCGGTCTTGTTGTCCTGAAGATCCTTCACACAAGAGTTTCGCGTTGTTAGAGGGCGAAAGGTGGTGTCACCTGCGAAGATTCTCCAACGCTCAAGTTAGAAAAGTGTATGAGAACTCAATGAACATTTAAGCAATGCAATAGTAAAATGAAAACAAGAACTGTAACATCCTAAAATTTAGAATTTTAGAAAATAATTTATTAAGGATCAGTGGATAATTTTCGAGTGAAATTCTGAGTGAATTATGTCTGAGACAAGACCTTCCGAGTGAAAAATGGATATGACTCTGAAGGTGGGAAGTTAAGATACTTCCGAGTGTAGGAAAGTTGAGATAATTCTGAGTGAAGAAAGGGATATAATTCTGAGTAAAATCTTTCTGGGTGAAAGAACTACTGAGTGAAGTAAAGTTAAGATGTTTCCGAGTGAACATGACCGAGAGAATCATTTCTGAGTGAAGAAAAGCTCTGTCCGAATGAGACACTTTTGAGAGACAAATCCGAGTGAAACGCTTCCGAATGGATCGTTTCCGAGAGAAGTACTTCTGAACGAAATAAAGCTTTGATTTCGAAATGAGTACTTCTCGGGCTGAGATAATTCTGAGTTGTGAATTCCGAGTGGGGAATTTCCCAGTGAAGTGTAACTTTTCCGAGTAGGGTGTCTCCGAGTGCAACACTCCCGAGTGAGACGGCACCGAGTGAGACGTTTCCAAGCGGGATATTGTCAAGTGAGATATTACCGACTTCCGAGTGGTATGGTACCGATTGGGACATACCGAGTGAGTCTTTTCCAGGGGAAGTACTTCTGGACAGAGAAAGACTTTAACTCCGAATGAGTATGTTCCGAGTGAATAGTTTCCAAGGGAAGTAAATATCCGAGTGGTGAATTCATTTAATTCGTGCTCGGGTGTTTTAAAGTTTCCGAGAGCTTGTGCTCGGGTTTGTATTCGAGATTGTCCTCGACCCCGAGTGATCCTTTCGAGTGGAAAGATTTCCGAGAGGATTGTCTTCAAACTCCGAGTGATCTTTTCAGAAGGAAGACTTCCGAGTGACGCAAGTGAAGGCTTGACTCGGGCAGAAATATATCTGAGTGACATGTCTGAAAGAGATATTTCTGTGTGGGTCATTTCCGAGGAAAGAAAGCTGAGTGTTTCATGGGATGAAACCTCTCCGAGTGAATTTTCTCTGAATGAAGGAATTCTGAACGGATAAAGGCTGTGATGAATTTTCTCGAAAAGATGTACCCAGAATACTGAAACCGAGTCGGAATTAATAATTATTTTAATTATCGAAGCTTTCCACGTCACTCTGTTCTTCTACATTCTAGTAGATTCACTTTTCTGATATTTTCTAAGTATGGGACCCTCTCTGATGTTCTGTTCCCTTTTCATTAAATATCTTATTCCGTCCTTATCATTTAAGATACGTGTGTCAGAATTCTTCCTATCGTTCACGTCTCTTTTGCATGAACGATATATATATCAGCTTCTACTGTTGAATCAGTTAGAAACTTTGAAAGTGCAAAACATTACTTCTATCCTTTCTTTCCAATCCTAACTGGAAAATTAACAAGCAAGGAAGAAAATCAATCTTCATTTTTTCTCTTTCACGAAGAAACGTTGGACTGGTTCAGAACTGCAATTCCAGTCGGAATTCATGAGCAGTGACTTGGATATAGTTTGAAAAGCTGCTGGAAGTCTTTATTTCCAGGTAGGGGGAGCGTTACATTTTAAATGTATAGTTTATGAACGGATTCGGGATAGTATTATATATTTGATGAGAAATCCCGAATATATGTTATATAGTTGTGTTGTAATATTTTCCGTTATATGATTGTTATTGATTTTGGTATATGAGATATGATCTGCATATGTAATTGATGATGATGATATGAATGATATTCATGAAGTTTTCATGATATATATATATATATATATATATATATATATATATATATATATATATATATGCATGTGATGCATATTGATAAAGCATGAGATGCTTATATGATGATTATGATAATGATTGATTATTATTTGGCATAGCATGTGCATTCAGACGCACACAGGACTACAGGGGGCCTGTGATGCCGGCCTAGATGGGAGGGCGGCCTGATGACAAGGCACAGACCCTGTGGTGGTTTCTTCAGATTCCACAGACGCCTTTGAGTTGGACTCAAGGCCGGCCCGTAACACCGAATTGTGTTACCGCTGTCACTGAGAGTGACTGGTGTTACATTATGGGCGCACACGGTTTGTTACCTGTAAAACGGCCGAATTAGCTGGGAGCTGAGATATTATGTTGTGAAAATCCCATCGTTAGAGTCGGATCCGCATGCATATGCATTGATATATGATAACATGATGGTATATGATCATTTGACGACATGAGAATAAATGATATATATAAAAGAATTATGTTATATGATTTTGATTTATTTGTGGTTATGAATTGGACACTTGATCCGATTCAGTAACTGTTATTTGACATGTTTATGCTCACCCCTATTGTTATTTTTTTTTTACAGTGGATATAGGACGCCGCAACGATAATATATGAAGTCACTCAGCCTGCAGGGAGCATTATGTATATATATGTATGGTACATAATGCACATAGTTATTTTGTAGAAGCCTTGGCCGGCTCCTGTGCATACCGAGTTATTATATTCATTTGTATACTTAAATGGGCCGGTCGGTTGATGTAAAAATGATAGTGTTATTATTTAATCCAAATTCTGTTTTGAAATTTAAATTATTTGCAAAAAATTTATTTGGATTTTTGAAATTTAATTTTAAAAATAAGAACGTTATAAGAACAACGTAACCTTGCATGTGTTGGTGAATATGCTATTTATAGTTGAACATGGAAAATGAATCGTCGGGCGCAAGTGGACCCATGAGTTCTGATGCCGTGTGCAAAGTATCAATCAGAGTAGTTCAGTATTTAGAGCGTGACAGTGGGTAGGTCAATGATCAGTGTACGATTCTGACACAGGGATGGGGATAATCCACCTTTTCCATATATCACGCCTGTAATCGTACTTACTCCTTTCAGTGAATGATATAGACACATTCCGCTGTACAGGGTATCTACTTTGATAAGTAGTGACTCTACTTATCTTATCATGACACTGAAGCAAACGGTTATATGTAACGGAGGAATGAGAGCAGATGAAGGATTCGATGTCTCAGATGAGACTTCGGATGACTGGGGTAGGAAGGGATCCTATATCATATTTTTGCAGTACGGACGTTGACCTGTGATACCGGTTGACCTTCTGGGACAGCCAAGATGACGTCTTATCCTAAAGGCCGGTATCCAGACCGGATCACTGTTTATTTAGTTAACAGAAAACTAATTTAATTTGTTAAAAACTAATTTCAACATATTCAATAACACAAAGACTAAAATCAAAAAAATAATTGATGGACCAAAATAAAAAATTAATAAAAATACAGAAAACAAATACATATTTAATCTTTAATTATATAACCGATTGACCACAAACTTTATTAATATATTTATGTCTATATTTTTATAAGGCTTTATTGTATTATTTTACATCATTAGAAAATATAATAATGTTAGATAAATACATTAAATTATTTTTGTTATATTTTTAATCTTACATTTTATATTAATGGAAATATAAAAAAAAAATTAAATTCCATCAAGAAAGACGTGTAATTAATCAATATGAGTAATGAAAAATAATAAATATATATTATAAAGTGAAAAGAATCTTATAAAATAAATAAAAAGAAAACTCAAAAACAAGATGTTATAAAAAAATTATATTAATATATAATTAAATAAAAAAAATAAAGATGAGTTTGATTGGTGATTGCGTACGGAGAGGATTTAGGGAAGAGAAGACAAGATTGGTTTTGAAAAGGACAATAAAAAGCGTGCAGGTGCAGGTGCAGGTGCAGGTGCCTGTGCCTATCTTGAATTAATGCAACTTTAACAAGACACGTGTCACCCTCCTCGCTTTTAGTGAAATCAACCCATATATCTGCAAATTGTAAATGCTGTTCCATTTTTATTTATTTCCATCCATAATTTAACTATTTATTTTGAATTTTAAACTACTATTATATATAGATTATGAGAAATGTTGAGATTAATAAATTTAAATTATTAGATTTTATTATGAATAATTGAAATTAGAATATATTAATTATATGAGTTTTTTAAGAAGTTAGTAACTTTTTAAGTAATTATGTAATTTTAAAAACTTTTTAATGATGACTATAGATTATACCATCTATATTTCTTATTTTCTCTTAACATACTATTTTTCATAAGATACACCTTATATATATTTAAGATTTATAAGGTTTATCTAACAATTATAACTTTTTATAGGTTAAGAGATTAAAAATTAGAAAATTTTTATTTTAGAATATGATTCATATTCACTCACTAATTCCTAAACACTTCCTCTATAAATTTCAATAAAATAATTCTACTTTTGAGTTTTTATAGAAGTTGTACAAATAAATAAATAAATAAATATATATATATATATATACACGCCAAAAGTATATCTTTAATTTATTAAGTTTTCTTCTTCTTTTTTAATGATTTGTTGGATTAAAAAATATATTAAATTGGATAATAACTATCCAATAGAAAAAAATGATCCAATTTATTTAATTCATCACATTTCTATTTAATAAATGGATGAATCGGATATACATGTAATGGATGAATTGAATAATCATGGAATAAATAGAGTTGATTGTTACCCTGGTTGTGTTTGTATTACCATTTGGTAAGTGAATAATTATATTGTCATTTAGTTTATTGAAAGAACAAGGCTCTAAAATGAATGATCCAATCATTATTACTAATTGGTATTTGAAAAGTTAATTTTCTTAATATTAATCATTTGTTTGTTTAAAAGTTGTCCACTTGTAAATGGGGTTTGTAAGTGGGATAAAATAAATTCTACAGTCAAACAGAGATTTGACTATTTCAAACAGCGTGAATAATTAATATTAACCTTTAAATTTCTCCTTTTTCTAAACTCCGTTTCCCCAACTACATACTAAACGGACTATAAATTGATTAGATTCATAGTTATTGCCACATGCTTGCTTTAGAAGGTTAAATAGACCTTTATATTATTCATCAATGACAAATTGCCTCTAATTCTTGCTTCATATGTACTTTTTTAAATATCACTATCTTCATTATCCTTACTCCTACCATTGGTGAGGTTCATTAAGCAATTTTCCTTACTCTTCAAGGTCGAGGAATAATCATGCTTCTCATAACACATTATTTTTGTTGCCTATGCTTTTAACTTACCTTCCTATGTTCCCAATCCATTCTCTGAATCAAAAGAATCCACACTAACTTTTAGTTCATTAACTAAACCAAGGTAATATTGCATTTCATTTTGCAAGATCATTGAGAAAATTTTGTTGAGTGAAGGGAATGACTCAATTATTAAAATATGAGATCTATCAATGAGAATTCATCATTCCAATCTAATAAGAAACCTTATCTTGTTCTTTGTGTAGCCCAGCATTGTGCATTGAGAAATAGAAGAAAGGTAGGAGAAAGGTCCTAGACATGCACAATAAGGTCCTTCCAAAGGATCTTTAATTTATTGATAAAGTCGGTAACATTTGAAGCTCCTTATTCAAGCTAATTTGTAACTTTGAAACTTGTACTCCATACTTCCGATGCCAAATCTATATGTACGCAACACTTTTTGCAATTGAAGCTAATACAAACCGTATGAGCCAAGAGTGAACAGAGTTATTGCATGATCGAAGCTCAAATGCATTGTAATCAAACCATTAACGAACTTGAACTTATTCTCATATATATGAGAACTTGCGTCACCAAAGCCACTGATAAATTCTGGCCTGGATATCTGTAAATTGATTAAGCAAAATTTCTATAGGGGAGTTTCATCATTGATTACCTCGTTCTATTGAAAGAGGAAAGAATTGATCTCAAAGTTTCAAAGACGCCATAAAGAAATTCCGGGAGAGTAGTTAATTGAATAAGTACAAGCCCAATTACATTCATAGGAATGAATGGTTGTACTAAACACTAGAATACATCTGAATCACACGAATAACACCCACTTTAGCTGTCTACTAGCTCCCCAATGCGTTCAGCGTGTCTAGTGGTAAATATCCTTATTTCATTTTTATTGTTTTATTAGTATTAAATGATGTTTCTATTTTTTTAAGTTTTATTTATCAGTCAAAATAAAATATATATTATTTTTAAAATGGTAAAATTAAAAAGTTTAATTAATTTTACACCTTAAATTTTGAACTATAAATATAAAATGAAGCAAGAAGTTTTTCTATTAAAATATCTCTCTCTATATATATCTGTTTATGCTTCTGATCAAGCAAAAGAGTTTTTTGTCTTTAATCCTGATTGGTTGTCTAATGAATATTTATTTGGCAAAATTTATTGCTAGTTAGCTATACACGCCATATATGATAAGGCACACTCTGGCTACTTGCAGAACTACTATTGTTATGTTTCTTTAGGAAAGAGTAAATTTTAATTGTATCATGTAGAATTCAAATATGTTATATCAAATTACCTATTTTAATTGTGGTGTTAAAGTAATAGATGAAATTTTAATTCTCCTTAGATAATATTTTGGGTTTAAGTTTTATAAATGAAAAAATCTTTATTTGTAGAATTAAATTTATCATGATATCAATATTTATAGTTCGAATAATATTGCATCAAGTAAAAAATATAAAGTGGCTAAACTAAAGAAAGAAATTACTTATTTATTTATCACTAAGTGGGTGGATTAATATATGGTCTCGAATTTAAGCTCTAAAAAATTATTTTAGTAAGATTTTAATAGGAAAACTTTACCGGTAAAATAATCTTTGAACATAAATATGAAATATCAAACAAAAATTATATTGTTAATATTCAGTGTCCAAATCAGCTTAGGTATATAAAAATGTTCCATTTTAATATTCTCTAACCGGATGTGACCATTATTAGTAATGAAGATTTAACATGATTATATTTTTATGACATTGAAATCACAGGTTAATTTAATTATAAGTCTGTGTTAACTAATCTTTTTTCACCTAAAAAAACTAATTTTTGTTAACTAATCTACGCATTTCGTTAGTAATATTATATAATATTTAAGCAAGTTTGTTTCCATGTTTTATTAGAGATTCATGCACCTTTAGTTATTTATTTTTGAGAGTTAACTAATAGCCTATATATTTGTACAATTATTTGAAGTATTTTGGTATTATTCCTCAATTAAAATTAAAATTTTAAGGTGAAACAAACCTCATTTTGATAGAAAAATAATATTAAAAACATATAATTTTGTCATGGAAAATATGAATATGTATATCCCCGAGAAAGAATGGAAAAGGATAGCCGTGTGAAAAGTAACTCTCAGATGATGTTCCACTATCATACGCAACGCAACTATCCTTCTCTCTCGCTACCGGAAATATTAATTTTTTAAAATTTGTGAGAGTGATAAAATCCTCATCCATTCAAATGAGTCGTAATTTAATCTGATTGGTGATTGAACTAGTAACATTAAAAAATATTTAAACTAATTATTTTATTAATTTACAGTTCAATAGATTGTATCAATCAATTTAATTTGATTTTGATAACAATAAGAAATATGAAATACCTGTTCATTTCTATTTAACTGTTTTTAGAAATATAAAAATCACATAAATAAAAAATATAATAATTTATCTTAACTACATATAAAAAATTATTTATTTTTCATTTATTAAATTAGATTATATTTTTTATTTAGTGATCCGGTCTGGATACCGGCCCCCATTCTTGTGACGTCAGAGTGACCTCATATAAGGAAAACCGGTGTCCTGGTTCAACATTACCACACCGGATATCCGATGTCTGGCCGTCCGTCCTCATCACACGATTGCCCCACTTATATATTCCATAACGGTTCTTTGTTCATTTTCACAGGACATTTATATAACTGTTGGCTTTTCAGTCACAGCAAGATAAGAGCCCCTAATAACTTATCAGCGAAGACACTGTATGTAGCAAAATATGTCACATCAATGGCCTCAGAAAGTAAGTGGATGTGTCAGCAGATTATGCGGAAAAGGTGATTATCCTCCCCTCTCCCTAGAGAGTCGTACCCTGATAATTGACCTACCCCCCTGACACATTCTGAAAGTTGAGCCACCCTGATTGACATAATATACACGCTATCAGAGCTAAGGGACCCACCTGTACCCAACGACTCATTTTCTTACGTACAACTACAAATAGCTCATTTCAACACACATGCATGGTATCGTTGTTCTATCTCATACTTTACTGTTACTTCGCTTGAGCATTGACTGAGTTCTTGTACTCTTCTAACTTGAGCGTCGGAGAATCTTCGCAGGTGGCACCACCTTTCGCCCCCCTACAACGCGAAACGTTGGTGTGAAGGATCTCCAGGACAACAAGACCGGCCTCTCCCACTGAGAGACCGGATTGATACATCGGATACACCCTGTTCCGGTGTGCAAACCCTAAAAACACCTAAACACTTGTGGCTGGTCCCACACCGGATCCTAGACCTCGGTCCAGACCAGTTCATTGGCATGCCCGGTGGGACTCGTTAGAGTTATTCCCATTTTCGCAGAAGTTTGGTTGTCACGATGGAAGGCGACGGGAGAGATTTCGTGGATGGTCACGTGGAGGATGTGACCCATCAACAGGCTGGAAGGAGACTCGTCTTCGAGTCCCGTGTAACTCAAACCCGGAGGATGGTGCAAGTGCAGACGCCTGACCCTCGCGATGAGGTTATCAGGCAACTCAGGAAGGAGCTGACAGAGTTGAGGCGGGAGAGAGGAGGAGCTGGGGACAGAGTAGCATCTCATGCAGAGGATGCTCATCATGCATCAGCGAGGGATAGATCTACAACCCTCCAGTATTCGAAGATCCCCACGTATGAAGAGAGGGAGCAGACGCAGGACTCTGGTGATAGAGTCAGTACCAGGAGAAGGGAGCAGGCGGTGGTGACTTCAGGGACGTACAAGCTCAGTGTCCCTTTCTCAAGAAGGCTGATGAGCATTACTATCCCAAAACATTTGCAAACAACTCAGCCACTGTCGATCGGGAAGTATAACGGAGAGACCGACCCCACTAAGCATTTGAATGCTTATGTTTATGAAGCTATGTATTTGGGAGCAGACGAAGATGTTATGTGCAGAATGTTCCCAAGAACGTTGACGGAGGAAGCTCTCAGCTGGTTTAAAAGCTTACCCTCAGGATCTATAAACTCTTGGGAGGAAATGGCTGCTGCATTCGAAAGCCATTTTGTCATCTCTAGGGATATCCCAGGAACTTCTCACACCCTGGCCCAGATAAGGCAGGGAGAAACTGAAACTCTTAAGGAGTTTTTGAAAAGGTTTTATAAGGAGGCTGCTTTGGTCCCAAACCTCACGGAGGCCATACAGCTCCATATTGTGGTGGAAGCTCTTCAGCCTGGTTCAGCCTTTGCCCTATCTTTGGCAAAGAGCCCCCCTACAACCTTCGAGGAGTTTCGGAGGAAAGCTTCTAAGTACGTGGGCATAGAGATGCATCTAGAGGCAACTGCAACAAGAGTGAAGCCTTCTGCACCCACTCAGCAGCCACGGAGAGAAAAGGAGAGGGTGAGGTCTGAGAAGCATGCCTTTAGAGAAGACTTTGTGAACGCTCGTCCGCATCCACGAGATAGGCGTGTATCATCGTTCGACAACTATGCTCCGTTGAACACTAGGCATTCACAAATCATGAGGGAGGTTGGTTGGCCAACTCTGAACGTCTTTGGGATAAGAAAACCCGCCCCAATCAAGAGGGGTGGTAACCCACGTAAATATTGCACGTTCCATAAACAGACAGGACACAACACTGATGAGTGCAAAGCGTTAAAAAATACGGTGGAAACTCTCCTTCGGGAAGGAAAGCTGAAGCAGTATTTGTTTAAGGAGAAATCTGTAGACGAGCCTCAAAGGATGGAGAAAAGGAATAGAGATCCTGATGATGAGGATGATAATACACGTAACCCAGCAAGGAAGTTCACTGCAGCTGAGAAGCAGAAGGGAGTAGTGATTGCTGAAGGTGCCCAACAAAATAACATGCCCCAGCAGCAGAGGCAGGGCAGACGAGAAGTGATTGAGATGATAGCTGGAGGATTTGCGGGAGGAGGAACATCAATCACAGCACGGAAGAATCACCACAGGATGATTCTGTCCGTCCAGGGCAAACCGAGGGATAAACGCCCTTACAGGGACGGTATGACAGCCCCGACGGTGTCATTTACAGATGATGATTTTGGCCCAACAATTCCAGGGGGTGATGATGCGGTAGTTATCGTGGCAGCCATAGCCAACAAGGATGTCAAGAGGATCCTCGTCGATCAGGGAAGTTCTTGTGACGTTATCTTTTATAATTGTTTCAAACGAATGGGTTTCAATGATGCAGATTTACAACCCTACACACAAGAACTTACAGCGTTTAATGGAGCCAAGCAACCCACCAAGGGATATCTTGATACTCTGATTTCTTTTGAAGGAGAGCCTGGTGCAAGAACGGTCAAGTCAAGAATCCTGGTGATTGACGTGGAATCCCCATACAACGGTATCATAGGCCGTCCAACACTGAATGCGATGGAAGCAATTGTTTCCACTCCTCACCTCTTGATCAAATTCATTGACAAGGACAACGGTGTGTCCTCTCTCCGTGGTGATCAGGAGATGGCTCGATATTGTTATAACCTGAGCCTCAACATGGTTAAGTTGGAAGCGTTCAACAAGAAGAGGAAGTTGAACGATGGAGGAACAGCGGCAGGGTCTGTCAGTCTAATTGATCTAGACCCCAGAGCGGAATTGAAGATTGATCCACTTAATCCCTCTAAGCCTACACCGGATGGTGGTTCCAGGGACGTCGTATTAGGAGATTCCCCAGAGAAGATCACGCACATCAATGATAAGCTGGAGTTTGCTATGGAGCAACGCTTATTAGCCCTTTTGCAGGAGTTCAAAGATCTTTTCGCATGGACAGCAGCAGACATGCCTGGGATAGACCCTGATTTCTGTTGCCACAAGCTTGCTGTGTACCCTAAAACAAGACCGATGGCCCAGAGGAAGAGGAGGTTGGGACCGGAGAAGCAGAGGGTGGCTTGTGAGCAGACAGAGGAATTGTTGAAAGCAGGCTTTATAAGGGAGATACGCTACTCATCTTGGCTTTCTAATGTGGTAATGGTGCAGAAGGCCAATGGAAAATGGAGAATGTGCACAGATTATGTGGATCTTAACCGTTGTTGCCCCAAGGATCCATATCCCCTGCCCAACATCGATCGCATGGTGGATGACTCATCTGGTTACCAGTACCTCAGTTTCATGGATGCTTATTCGGGGTACAACCAGATTCCGATGTGGGAGGGAGACCAGGAGAAAACTGCCTTTATCAATAACCGCAGTGTTTTCTGCTACACCGTCATGCCTTTTGGATTGAAGAACACCGGCGCTACCTATCAGCGCATGATTAACAAAGTCTTTGAAGGGATGCATACAAGGCTGGTCGAAGTTTATATTGATGATATTATCGCCAAAACACCCGCTGGAGGAGACCACATTGAAGATCTGCGCCAAGTTTTCAATAGGCTTCGGCAGTACAACATGAGGTTAAATCCTTTAAAATGCACCTTTGCCATTCCAGCGGGGAAATTCTTGGGATTTATGTTGACCCAATGAGGCATTGAGGCTAACCCTGGGAAATGTCAAGCAATCCTGGACATGCAGAGCCCTAAGTGTCTGAGGGAGGTCCAATCGTTGAATGGGAAAGTGGCCGCTCTAGCTCGTTTCATGCCTAAGATGGCGCACAGGTCCCTCCCCTTGTATAAGGTGTTGAAGAAACACAAGAGTTTTGAATGGGGAGAGGAGCAAGAGCAAGCCTTCCAGCAGCTCAAGGCCGTTCTCTCGAGCCCACCAATTCCGGTTAAGCCTGACCCTGGTGAGACGTTAATCTTATACTTAGCAATCTCTAATGAAGCCCTAGGCGTGGCCTTGGTTAAAGAAACCACTGAAGGGCAAAGGCCGGTGTACTTTACTAGTAAGACGTTTCAGGGGGCGGAAGGAAGGTATCAGAAGATTGAGAAAGCTGCTCTAGCAGTCGTGTGGGCGTCACGACGGTTGAGGCCCTATTTCCACGCGCACCCAGTACTGGTGAGAACGAATTTGCCTCTCCGTTCAGTGCTCAGCAAGCCCGACCTCACCGGGAGGATGATAAAATGGTCTATCGAGCTGTCTGAATTTGAAATCTCATATGAGCCTCGAGGAGCCATCAAGGCGCAAGTGTTGGCCGACTTTGTTGTGGAGATGGCTGGGGCGGACCCGGCCACCCCTCGAGCGCATTGGACCATTTACGTTGATGGCTCGTCGAACAGCAAAGGTTGTGGAGCAGGTGTGGTGGTAGAAAGTGATGATGGTGTGCACCTAGAAATTTCCCTCCGATTCAATTTCAAAACCTCCAACAACCAAGCTGAATACGAAGCATGCTTGGCCGGTCTCCGTGCGGCGATTGACATTGGAGCATCAGCAGTCACACTGTGCAGTGATTCCCAACTGGTGATTTCGCAGATCCAGGGGGAGTATCAGGCAAAGGAGCCGCAACTTCAATTGTACTTGAATTGTGTTAATGAGTTGAAGGGAAGATTTGAGGTTCTAGAGTTCAAGCACGTGCCCAGAGAAGAAAACACTAGAGCGGACATCTTGTCTAGATTGGCAAGTACAAAGCAGCCCGGCAGCACAACAACGGTAGTTCAAAGCACTTTGACATCGCCTAGCATACCTCTGTACCCTTCTCTGAATGCTATCATGGTGAACTATCCATATGAGAATTCTTGGGTCATACCCTATATTCGCTATCTGGCTGATGGTCAACTTCCCACTGATGAGAAGGAAAGGAGACGAGTGAAGAGGGAGCTGCCATATTTTACTATGGTCGATGGTGTTCTCTACAAAAGGGGATTCTCTGTCCTATATCTTTTGTGTTTAAGAGAGGATGAGGTTCAAGCGGTTTTGGAGGAAGTGCACGAGGGGCAATGTGGACACCATGCTGGGGGCCGAAGCTTAATGAGAAAAATCCTCAGGGCTGGATATTGGTGGCCCACTGTGAAGCAGGATTCTGTAGATTTTGTTAGGAAGTGCGATGCTTGTCAAAAATTCTCCAATCTTCACCATACACCGGCCCAAGAGCTATCTTCATCTGCTGTGCCTTGGCCGTTCTACCAGTGGGGCCTTGATATTTTGGGCCCATTCCCCACTGCGCCAGGAGGTATCAAATATTTGATCATGGGGGTAGACTACTTCACCAAGTGGATCGAGGCAGAACCAGTAGTGCATATCACTTCTGCACGAACAAGATGTTTCGTGTATGAAAATATCATAGCTCGGTTTGGGGTGCCAGGGCGGATTGTGACCGACAACGGCACCCAGTTTACAGACAAAAAGTTCACAGATTTGCTTGAAGGACTGGGGATAATCCAGATATTTTCATCTGTTGAACACCCCCAAACCAATGGGTAAGCAGAGGTAGCCAACCGAGAAGTGCTAAAGGGGTTGAAGAAGCGTCTGGGAGAAGCGAAGGGAGGATGGACTGACCAGCTATGTCATGTTCTATGGGCATACCGCACTACGCCCCATTCTTCAACTAACGAATCCCCATACCGGCTGACGTACGGGGTTGAGGCGATGATTCCAGTGGAGTTACAAACAAGATCGGCTCGTGTGGAGTATTTTTCAGCTGAAGATAACAACGCCAATTTGGCATCAGAACTGGACGTCCTCCAGGAGTTAAGGGAAAAGGCTTTCGTCAGAGATCAGGCAATAAAAGCAAAGGCAGCACTCCGGTATAATAAACGTGTCCAGTACAGAGCTTTCAACACCGGAGACCTTTTTCTGAGAAAGGCAAGTGTGGGGAATAAGTTCGCCCACCAAGGAAAGCTAGCACCGACGTGGGAAGGTCCTTATAGAGTTTCTGAAGTGACTGGAAAAGGGTCATACCGATTGGAAGAGCTTGATGGAACTCCAATCCGCAACAAATGGAACACTCAGAACTTACGTATCTATTACAGCTAGTTGGTAAGACGGCGTGTACTCTTTTTCCTTACTTGAGTTTTTTCCCATTGGGTTTTCTCAAGAAGGTTTTAACGAGGCATGACCCCAACTACGCTTTTTATGTAATGTACTTACAATTTTAATGAGAACACATTTTAACCGCCCTATCATTCTCACGTTTCTTATGTGTTGTGATTTATCGCCGTAGTTAATACGCATACACTTCAGGACGGATGGAGTCAACTACCAATTCTGTAGTTGATGATATAACTCCTCGAGGAACTGATGAAGACCCCTCAGGACGAATGATCTCAATCACACATCGTGTGTTTCGACGATGTAACTCCTTGAGGGGGGAATGGGTTGTAGGGCTGGTCCTTTTTCAAGGCCACAAACCGAACCCCATTCGAAGACTACATGGGTTGTAGGGCTAGTCCTTTTTCAAGGCCACAAACCGAACCCCATTCGAAGACTACATGGGTTGTAGGGCTGGTCCTTTTTCAAGGCCACAAACCGAACCCCATTCGAAGACTACATGGGTTGTAGGGATGTTCCTTTTTCAAGGCCACAAACCGAACCCCATTCGAAGACTACATGGGTTGTAGAGCTGGTCCTTTTTCAAGGCCACAAACCGAACCCCATTCGAAGACTACATGGGTTGTAGGGCTGGTCCTTTTTCAAGGCCACAAATCGAACCCCATTCAAAGACTACATGGGTTGTAGGGCTGGTCCTTTTTCAAGGCCACAAACCGAACCCCATTCGAAGACTACATGGGTTGTAGGGCTGGTCCTTTTTCAAGGCCACAAACCGAACCCCATTCGAAGACTACATGGGTTGTAGGGCTGGTCCTTTTTCAAGGCCATAAACCGAACCCCATTCGAAGACTACATGGGTTGTAGGGCTGGTCCTTTTTCAAGGCCACAAACCGAACCCCATGCGAAGGCTTGGGCGCAGTAGGCCGGTTCACACAGAAAACCGCGCTGAACCCCGAGTAACGGGCGCAGTAGGTTCAGGATTAGCCCTGATCCGAACCCTGTGTTGAAGGCTTGGATTGTAGGATTGCACCGAACTCCAAGTACGGTTAGTAGGATCGAACCGAACACCGTGTGAGGACTTGAGATGTAGGACCAAACCGAACCTCAAAAGAAAGGCGTAAAAGCTTACCCTTGTCAAAGTTATACTAAAATTCAAAGGCAATGTCCGTCCTCAATTGTGGAATATCCACCCCGGAGCGGTAGAACGCTAACGTACCCGCTCTACATCTTCGAGGACAGATAAGCATTTCTATCTTTTTAAGAAGTTAAAAGGTAATCCTTGAGATAAACTTTCCCTTCCCAATGTACTTGCACTTGGGGACAGGGCATGCTTTAACTTAATTGTCATTTATTTGTTACAATTTGTTATCTTAATCCGGTGCGATAAGTACGCTTTAAGCAGCTAGGTAACCACGCAGAACGGATTCGCAAAGCATTGAAAACAATAAAGTGTTTTGTATAACACTAAGTTATTCAGTAATCACACATTCGACGCAAGCAGTTGAAGAAAAGTAATAGTGAATTTTATTTTCAAAAATAAGAAAATATGCAGGTTACAGGGTGTTTTAAAGCTGGAGCCGATCCCAGAACACGACTATGAATGAAAGCATAAAATTAAGAGGCCGGTGTTTGATCCTCCGCAGTGGGCACTCCTGCCTTCTCCGTCTTGTCCTCCACTCCAGTTTGGGCACCTTCTTGTGCTTCAGCTCCAGAGGCAGCGGTGGACGTTGCTGGCTCCATACTTTGACCTTCTGGGAGGGGAGGCAGTTCGTACAAAGATTCACGGGGTTCATGGTGCGAGCCGTCCTTATGAACTTTGACAAGTCTTCCCCCATGGAATTCAAAGAACGGATCTAATCAGTACAGATTCAGTTGCACTCCGGGGTTACGATAGTAGACTTGACGAAGGGCCAGGCCGAAGGATTCATACGCCACATTTTTGCATATCTCCAAGGCTTTGGAAGCCTTGGCCTTCGCTGCAGCTAGTTTCCTCTGAACCTTGGCAAAATCCTCTTCTGAAGGCCCAGCACTCGCACCACCCTTCTTGAGTTCATCAATTTGGGCTTGCATCTCTTTCCGAATGCTCTCCCACTCCCCAAGGTCTTTGTTGCGACCGTCCTCCATAATTTTGAGATCGTCAGCAAGCTTAGCCGATCTCTTCTTCTCCAGTTGTAATTCCTCTTCAAGGAGGGGTATGGATTTGTTCTTTTTCTGGAGGTCGGCAACTTCCCGCTCTAGGGCCTTATTCGCAAAATGCACTTGGCTCGCCTCTTCAGTTTTCCTCTGGAGCGTTTCCTTAGTTTTCTTCAATTCTGACTCCACCCCCCTGTGAACTTCAGCTTGCTTGGTCGCCCATTTCTCCTTCACCGCGAGTTCGGTCTCAAGTTTTTCAACTTGATCCATATAGTCTGCCTTCTCGCTCAGGGATTCAAGGAGGCCGGACAGTTCATCCAACTGCCAACGTCCGGCCTTGCAAGCTCCTCGGACCCCAGCGGCGTCGAGGGAGGGGCGGAGGCAATACCTTGCCTTTGGAAGAGTGGGAGGCATAGACCCCTGGAACCACAAGTAAGGGGAGAGGAAGGAGTCACGCGGAGGCTCAAACGCCGGAGGAGGACCATTCCCAGAGTCCGGCTTTGAAGCATTTTGTGAAGAAGGGGTGGAGGATTCAGGAACAGGTTTCTTTCCCTTGTCCTTCTTCAATCCAGTTTCTTCGGCCGTCCTCTGACGCTTCTTCGCAGGGTCACCAGAGGAGGGCTTTTCCTGATCTGCCTTCTTGACCAGGTGCCTCTTTTTCTTCTTCTCTGGTACGACCTCCTCGTTGCCCGCTCTAGTGGCCTCAGGTTATTGTTCAGTTTCCTCCTCATCGAAGAGAGGAACCTCATCTCCTACCGCAGAGGTCAGAGGAATGAGGGGAGTTTTGGTGGCGTTCCTCTTCGCCTGGATTTTGTTCTCCTCAGAGGAGGAATCGTCGTCAGCCATCATGGTCCTTAACGACAACATCTCTGGGCAGGCTTTTTCGATTTGTTCTGTAAAACAAGAAAGGTTGAATAAGCATACAAGAAGAAAAATAACCAGTTCATTAATAACCATACAACACAAAGAAATTAAGAGCGGGTATTACGGAGGTAGGTGTTTCTAATATCATCCTCGGCCAAGAGGAGGCGGCTGGAAAACCCTTTGAGGGTCTTTGAGGCCGTCTGCATGGCGCTCAAGACCTCAACAGAGTGAGGGGAAAGTTCGCTCTCGTCTGTATAATAAGCACGGCTCATAAGGAGAAAATGCTCATGCGTCCAGCTAAGGGGAAACTTGGTAAACCCCTCCTTGTTCCGCCAGAAGACCGGCTTATTTGGTTGAATCCGGACCCGTGTATAGTAGTGTTTGAAGGAGCGTCCATCCACCTTCACGGATTCCGTATAAGACTTGAAATTTACAACTCTTGAGTCACTACGGAGAGTAATGAACCCAAGGCCGCCCTTCTTATTAGCACGACGGACCACTTGGCAATAGTAAAATAGCTTGGCCACAGTGGCGGAGAAGTTGAAATGCTCCCCTAGAACCTCCAGAGCCCGGACAAGACCCCAACCGTTGGGATGCAGTTGCGTGGGGGCGCAGTCTAGGAAACGCAGGACGGCCATCTGGAACTCCGCCATGGGGAAACGTACTCCCAGTTTCAAGAAGACGAAGTCGTACATGTAGACCGACCTCACATCAGGGACGCTGTGGCATATTCTTTCAGAGGGATGTGGTGCCATCACAGCGTATCGTGCCTTGTACTTTTTATCTGAATATATTTTGTAGCGGAAAGAGACCGTGCATTCCTCCTCACTTGCATGGTGCGAAGGGATCTCTAGGAATTCCTCCTCCACCCAGCAGTAGGGTTTTTCCCTGTTGAGTTTCTCCCAGTCAAGCCGGTGTGCAACAACGTTGACACACCCTTCAGCAGAGCGGAGAACCGGTGTTTTTCCACGTCCTGGAAGGTCCATGGTTGTGCAGGCACGGTGGAATGCGTATGTACTGTGGTAAAAAGCAACATCGTCAGAGAGGTAACCTTCAGCACTTGACCCCTCATCAGAGCGGCTGGTAGCCCTCGAGTCAAGGGGAGCCTCAGAGCGACGTTGGGAAGAAGACGCTCGTGAGGAAGAGGCTTCGGCTCTCTCTGAGCGACGGGGCCCAGCCACAGGAGGATTCGCCGGAATCCTTCCACCACGGTGGCTAAGGGGGGCGCGAGAGCCAAAACTCCCCCTGTTTGAAGGACCAGTGTGGCCTGCTCTAGATCGCATGGTGGAAATAGAATGAAAAAAATTGCAAGGAGTTGAAGGAAAGGGAGGTTACCTAAAGGAAGAAGATCTTTGAGATGTTTGAAGACGACAGAGAAATTCTAAAGAAATTTGAGCAGAGTTTCACTAAGCTTGAAAACAAGACTGGATTCCAAAATCTGCTAAGAGTTCCTTTTATAGGTAACGAAGAAGCACAGTGTTTCGTCGAAGGTCATAAGGCTTACATCAAAACGCAACCTTTTCAAATTGAAATGACTCCGTCGTTTCGTCACGTACGGGCGCGAAAATGGTAACGTTTCAGTGAACATTTTGGCAAAATGGGCCCCCATTCAGTTTGAATCCAGGCCCAATAAGCCCAATCGACGGTTACACTCTTGGGTAATGATGGCTCGTGCGTAAAAAACGCATTTACTGTCCAATCATGCCATGCGCATTTAATGCCTCCCAACCACTTTTCGAATACCAAGGGTTTTGATTTTCAAAGACTCTTGGGATTTCCATTATTTATTTTATGCTGTCTGAATCCGTTGTACGCAACGCGAGAAGAGCGGTCACCCGTTTATTAGAGCGGACGCCACAGAGCTCCCAAAGATCTTCCAAAATGTGCTACCGGCATCCAGACTTCTCTAGAGTTGTGTAGCTCATATGAGCAACTTAACAGTCCCTCATACAAGCTAGGGGACAGATGATCCGGTCTGGATACCGGCCCCCATTCTTGTGACGTCAGAGTGACCTCATATAAGGAAAACCGGTGTCCTGGTTCAACATTACCACACCGGATATCCGATGTCTGGCCGTCCGTCCTCATCACACGATTGCCCCACTTATATATTCCATAACGGTTCTTTGTTCATTTTCACAGGACATTTATATAACTGTTGGCTTTTCAGTCACAGCAAGATAAGAGCCCCTAATAACTTATCAGTGAAGACACTGTATGTAGCAAAATATGTCACATCAATGGCCTCAGAAAGTAAGTGGATGTGTCAGCAGATTATGCGGAAAAGGTGATTATCCTCCCCTCTCCCTAGAGAGTCGTACCCTGATAATTGACCTACCCCCCTGACACATTCTGAAAGTTGAGCCACCCTGATTGACATAATATACACGCTATCAGAGCTAAGGGACCCACCTGTACCCAACGACTCATTTTCTTACTACAACTACAAATAGCTCATTTCAACACACATGCATGGTATCGTTGTTCTATCTCATACTTTACTGTTACTTCGCTTGAGCATTGACTGAGTTCTTGTACTCTTCTAACTTGAGCGTCGGAGAATCTTCGCAGGTGGCACCACCTTTCGCCCCCTACAACGCGAAACGTTGGTGTGGAGGATCTCCAGGACAACAAGACCGGCCTCTCCCACTGAGAGACCGGATTGATACATCGGATACACCCTGTTCCGGTGTGCAAACCCTAAAAACACCTAAACACTTGTGGCTGGTCCCACACCGGATCCTAGACCCCGGTCCAGATCAGTTCATTTAGTATATTTCCTGACTCATAGGAGTATTGGTTTACCAGTCAAGTTAATGTGATATATATATATATATATATATATATATATATATAATATCTGAATAACTTTACATAGATTAAGAAATTAAAAAATAAAAACTTTTCATTTAAAAAATCGTTAATATTTATTTACATTAATTTCCAAACAATTTATATAAATTTCAATAAAACAATTATATATTTTATTTTTTATTCTATACAAACTCTATATATATTAGTTTGTTGAAATATAAGTGGAGATTGAAAGAAAATTGATTTGTGATGATATAAGAAATGAAAACGATTATTTTCCATTCCCTCTCAACCGTAGGGTGTGAAGACACTGGTTGGCCTTATCTCCCAATGCCGTAACATGGGATGACAAAGTAGTGTCGTACGTATCCGTGTTCCTATTCCTACTCATGTTTTTCATAAAGTTTGTTTTTGTGTCCATTCATACATACACCAATACCATTTTTATTGTCCTTTTCATATTTCTTGAACACTTATTCACATTTTAATTTAAAATATAAAAAAATATTAATTACAGAAAATTTGATTGTTAGCGGTATTTCAGATAATTGGATAAACTAAAGTAAGTCTATGTACGTGATGTGAAAAGTTTTATATATATATATATATATATATATATATATATATATATATATATATATATATATATATATATGTGAAGTTGTGTAATTATAATGTGTAAATCATAGTGGCGACAAAAGAAAAATTATTATTGTAAAACTATCCGTGGCTCGTACCGTAATAAGACATGGAAAAAAGGACTTCAACATCTGTTTTCGTTTCAATTTAATTATATTATATTCGCTTTATCACGTATGCCTTTTAAAAGATTCGTTCACCTATTTTTATAAAGATTAAAAAAATCTAGTAATTCTAATTAAATTTATTATATTTCTAACATTACCCTTAATATTAATAAAAACAATAAATTTATGATATTCCATTAATATCCATAGTGAATACGCCTAATAATAGTTTGTAACAAAATAATAAATGATGAGTTGAAAAAAATTTATCACCACTAATAAAAATTCTAAAATATAGTCATATAAAAAACTCTGAAAAAGTATATTTTAATTTTTGTTAATTCATTGAATAACAAATAACAATATATAAACAAAAATATATATAATGATGTGTGTATATATATATATATATATATATATATATATATATATATATATATAAAGTAGATTGTAAAAATGAATTAATTGATCTGTATGAATTGGTTATAAGTTAAAAAAAAAATTGTGGGTCAACCCAATTCGACCCACTTTTAAAGTGAGCCAAAATGTTTAAACTCAATTCAACCCATTAGGTTAACTCACATACTTGAGAAAATAAGAATAAATAAAATAAAAGTAGAAAATACAAAAAATAAAAATATAACTATTTTATGCTATAATTCTCACATGTTAGCCTAGAGGGAAAATTATATTATATCTTATCAGGTAATGCAATAAATTAATGGGTTGAGGTAGATTAATGTGAATGGTTTGTGAATAAATTCATCTTCTTTTAGGTCATTTTCTAGGCGCACATAAAATTTACCGTAACCAATATCAACAAAAATGGACGCCTCTATGTACGCAAAGATAGTTTGTGTACGGTGTCTACTTTTATTCACGGGATGACTGAAGCATAAAATATTTTAATTAAATTCTAGTTATGAAGCATTGATCTACGTTGTGGAATTGAGTTAGGTTTGGTCATATTCCAAGCACAAAATCAGTAGCAACAGTTAGAAGAAGACATTACAAAATAACTCATAACTCGATAGTCGTGCATCAACGCTAGATTTCCGGCAACTTGCCCTTTATCTCTTATTGTACCCTCTCTCTTTTTTCTATATATTGCCACCTCAATCTCCTCTGTGAGAAAGTAACAGGTAAAAATAATATTTGATGGTTTCAAACAGAATATGTCAAATTATATTTCATTTTTATATTTTTAAGAGGTGTATTTATAATTTTCTTATATTCAAGTTACATTTTACGAATATTATAACATCTACATCATTTATATATTAAATATGTATAATAATAAAAATTACATGTAATAAGAGTTGAACCTAAAACCCTTCAAGCACAATAAATCATAACAACCACTACAATAATTACTTTATTGATAAAATTAATGAATGTTATAATACCTATATTACTTATGATCCGGTCTCCAGACTAGGACGCTATCATATCCGTTCTGGAAGGTAAACTGGTATCACAAGTTAACTTCCGTACTGAGAAATACTGTGTCAGGCGCTCTCCCTACATCAGTTTGTCCATGATAACACTTAGAACATCGGGTAATCTCATCCGGTCTCACTTTTCTATTACGCATAACCGTTCACCTATACATTGAGAGGATAAGTGGCTATTCCACTTCCATATTGATACTCTACACAGCAGAAAGTATTTACGTCACCCGTCAGAAGGTACAAGGTACAGCTACAGGAGTGATAAGCGGGAAATCCGGATCATCCCCATTCCTGTGTCAGAATCGTACGTTGAATTACTCTCAATCGTACACTAAACACTGAACTACCCTTCTCCTGGCCCATTTGTGCCCAACGATTCATTTTCCACGCTCAACTATAAATAGCATATTCTCATACACATGCAAGATTACGTTGTTCCCACTCTTAACTTACTATTGTATTGTTCAAGTTTTCTGAGTTATTATTCTCTTTACTATCTTGAGCGTCGGAGAATCTTCGCAGGTGACACCATCTTTCGCCTCCATCAACGCGAAAGTCTGGTGAGAAAGATCTCCATGACAACAAGACCGGACTCTCCCACTGAGAGGTCGGATTATAATACCGGATACCCACTGTACCGGTGTACAAACACTTAAATCACCAACTTTTGTGTCTGGTTCCCGGTCCGAATCTTTGATCCCAGACTAGCCCAGTTCAACTTAAATATTTAATATATTAAGTATATATAATATATATTAATGTATAAAATATAAATAATTCGTATATTAAAAATTATATAATTTAATATATATATATATATAAAAAACACGTTAATAGTATATATTAAAATGGATAATATATATAATTTATATATTTAAAATATATAATTAATATATATATAACACGTTAATAGTATATATTAATTTATAATATATAATTTATATATTAAAACTATTAAAATAATTTATAATATCTATGTCATTTATATATTAAATATATTATAATGTATGATATTATCAATTATTATAATATATACTCTTTAATATATCACTCATTTCAATATAGTTAAAATGATCTGGGGTGCATACCATCACAATAAACGGAGTGCCCATAATTTCGTACGAAGTAACTAAACTACTCAAAATACTGGACGATGTGCCTAAAAACCGATGTCATAAACAAGCATAAGTACGAACATTAAACCATGACCCCGGCCAGGAAAACTGACATCTGAATGCTAGTCAGACAAGGTATGGGCAACATGTCCCTGTCAATACTGTTGCTACAGTATCTTAGGAAAGGGGTCAAATCAATTCTTTTACTCAGGGAAATTCTATAAATACAACTCATTTATTAACCTGAAAGAGATTCTGGATACACTCTAAAAAACCTCCGTAATCTTTATATTTTCGTAATATCCGTACTGAATTAAGCATCGGAGAATCTTTTGCAGGTACACCTCCGGTGTGTTTCCCCCATCACAGTTCGGATTACACTTCAATGCATACCTTAACGTGAAGAGCTTAGATCCCGACTGGATCTGGGTGTATAATACCGCTCTCCACTGAGACGGTGTAAACAGAGTTAGTGAGGTTAAATTGGACTCTGGCTGTACGAGGTCAATTCTCTACCCAGACACCAGAAGAGACAAATCATTGGCACTCCTGGTGGGACTACGTAAATTAGAAGTCCCATGTCGCAAAAATGTACAAGTCATGGATCGTAGCAAGAGGAATAAAACCCCTAAGGGCCATGTCTAGAATGTAGCAAGGACTTTGGACTACGCGAGGGGATAGTAGAGACTCTGGGAACAAAGTTGAGAACACAAGCAGTGGCACAACCAGATCCTCATAATGAGATTATTAGACAACTGCGTCTGGAACTCCAAGAGCTTTGAAGAGTGGAAGAAAGGGAGAACACGGTGGAAATAAGAGGCACAATGATTTTCACTAGCATTAAGATCGGTCCCAGACTCATGCTTATGATGAGCAAGAATCTATGTACCGAACTGAGGAAATGAATAGCCACAGAAGGGCCATGTAGCAGAATAAGGGAGGAGAATACCAGTTCAAGATACCTTTTACGAGGATATTGATGAGTGTCCCCATTCCTAGGCACCTATAGACTCCGCAATTGTTGTAGATAGGGAAATACACAGGGGAATCAGACCCAGGAAGCTATTTGGATGCGTACGTGAATGAGTCCTTGTTCTTAGGAGCTGAAGAGGACGTTATATGTAGGATGTTTCCAAGGACATAGTCTGTCGAGGCATTAGGGTGGTTCAAGGGCCTACCTTCAGGATCAATTGATTCCTGGGATGATATGACCCATGGTTTCTTACAGCACTTTGTGGTATCGAGAAATATCCCAAGAACGTCTCATATGTTGGCACAAATTAAGCAAGGGTTGGAGGAAAGTCTAAGGGATTACTTGAAGAGGTTTTACAAGGAAGCAACATTAGTGTCAAGGTTAACTGAAGAAATCCAACTGCATATTACGGTGGAGGCCCTGTAACCGCAGTCCCCATTTACCCTGTCTTTTGCAAAAGGACCGACTCATACATTCGAGGAATTTTGAGAGAAGGCGGCAAAATATGTTAAGAGAGAAATGCACTTGGCAGGTACTGACCAAAGGAGTACGGTTCAGGAAAGGACTCAGGCACATGATAAGAGGATGCTGAAGTCTGATCGTAGAGGACAAAGCAAAAAGATGACACTAAAGCCAAGGGAATGAAGGGGCGTTAATTTCATGCAGTACACCCTATTAGTAGTCCATCCTGGACAAATTCTAAGGGAGGTTGGTCTAAGGGGATTGGTGGTGTATGGGATAAATAAGCCAATACCTATGAAGAGAGTAGGAAACACCAGCAAGTACTGTGAGTTCCTTGAACAGACCGGTCACAGTATTAATGAATGCCGACAGTTGAATGAGGCAATTGAAACTTTGATTAGAGAGGGGAAGTTAAAACTATATTTATTCAGACAACAAACCTATCAAGAGCCAGAAAGAGCAGCGCCACAAAGGAATGAGACTAGTCTAGTCGAGGACAAAAAAGTTAGGAGTTCTAAGAAGGCGACATTGGATAAGGGAAAGGTTGTGGTAGATAACATTGATGAGAATGATAAATCATGGATAAAGCCTCGAGGCTCAGAAAGACGAGATGTCATTGACATGATTGCTAATGGTTTTGCAGGGGGCAGAGTTTCAAACACCGCCTGGAAGAATCACTTGAGAATGATTATGTCTATGCAGACTGTTGGAACCAAGAAAATATTTAAAGCACTCTTAGATTTGTTGATAACCAACATCAAGCATTTTAATTAATCAAGTTATGAGTTATTAAACGTTTGATAAAGATCATTTGAGTGTTTCAGGATATAAAGCACAGATTATAAATCAAAGGGGGAACTCATATCCAATAAGTCTAGTAAGACAAAACTATAAAGGCTATGCATCAAAGAAACACTAAAAGTATGAGAATGTCTCTCAAAAGAAAAATGTTCATCTGAACTTATACCAGACCCAGACTCGTCAAGTCATACAACAAACGTCAGGAACATGGATGAGTTCTCTCCTTAAAGCAACCTACTTTAATCAGACTTTATTCTCACGCTCTGACAAGTTAAAAGCTACTTCAGACCTTCTTTAAAAATCACAAGAAAAGGAATAGAATATCTCTTGAAGTTTTGAGTCTCAACATTGTACGATTCACCAAAACTCAATCTGTTCTTAGATGTCTTCTCTGAACGCATCAAGTCTGACCTATATACGATGACTCAACAAAGCACCTTTCCTTCTCAGCGAAAAGAACTATCACAATAAGGAAAGTACTCAAGCAAGACAAATCTCAAGCTAATCTCAAAGCATCTATTTTTCACAAACTTTTTAAGATGTCAGAATTCCTTTAATCAAGGAATATCTTCTTTGGTGAAAAATATACTATCCTTGTTTGTCTTCATCACAAAAGCTTCCCATCCCATACAAAATGTGCAGAACGTCTCTCTGACCAATCAAAAGAAAAATTAATTTCTCATGAGACAGAATAGTTTTCAAACGGTCATCCAACAGATTTATCTCTATGAAACAAGTATTTATATACTGCAAAATCTCTAGATAAATAGAGAAGGTAACACACACACAATGCAAGAGTGAGAGTAATACATAGAGTGATATATGTATATTAGACATAGATGTCTCGTAAGGAGAGAAAAAAGAGATTACAAAAGAAGAATAGAGAGATATGAAAAAGAAAAAAAGATATATAAAAGAAGAAAAGAAAAAGAGAGAGCTTGCGAAAGTGAATCAAGAAAACAAGAATGGGCATATCTCATGAAAGATAGTTTGAAGAATACACACATGCCCAGATGGTTTTGTATCAATATTTCCAATCTTTAGTAAACACTAGTCTGTTTGAGTTATGGGGAAACACTTTGGCCTGAAGAGGCTTTGGAAAGAATACTTAGGTTCAAGCCAGGAGTGGCTCATGAAAGAATACTTGGGTCTGCCCCAGGAGTGGGTGCTTGTAAAAGAATACTCAGAAGCACTGAGTGTGCTTAAGCCAGGAGTGGTTGGATTCAAGAATACTCAAAGCATGAGTTGTGCTTAAGCCAGAAGTGGCTGGATTCAAGAATACTCAGAGCATGTGTTGTGCTCAAGTCAGGAGTGACTGGATTCAAGAATAATCAAAAGAACTGGGTGTGCTTAAGCCATGAGTGGCTGGAGTTAATAATACTCGTAAGCTCGATTTGGGCTATTTATGTAAAAGTTTTTACATAGTGTAAATCCTTCAGTTTTGAAGGTAATGGATGTAGTCTTCGGGTTGGAGGTAAACCACTATAAAATCGCTTGTGTATTGTCTCTCTCTCTCTCTTACTCTTTACTATTAAAAGTCTGGTGTATTATTATTGTTATAATTGATCGTAAAAGTCTGGTAAAATTTATGCTCACTAAATCAAAGTATCACACTCTTCGTATAAGCAAAAGTTTGGTCCACTGTGCAAAACGCTGTTGCGCTTGAATATCATTTTTTGGTTTGAAAAAGTGAACAGACTTATTCAATCCCTCATTTTAAGTATGTTCTCCAAACCATCACAGACGAAGACAAACAATAGGCCATTCTGGGGTGGAATCCAAACCCCACCCATTATGTTCACAGATGATGATTACAGTCTGACAATCCTAGGAGGTGATGACACATTGGTGATTGAGGCGGTCATAGCCAACAAAACAATTAGGTGAATGCTGGTTGGCCAATGGAGCTCTTATGATGTCATTTTATGAATGCTTTAATAAGATAAGACTTTTAGGCTCTGATCTGTACCCTTTTACTCAAGACCTGATGACGTTTAATGGGGCTAAGCAACCTACTAAAGGTTAGTTAGACACGAGGTTGACGTTTAAAGGAGAGCCGGGGTCGAGAACAATGCGTACAAGGGTGTTGGTAATAGATGTGAAATCGCCATTCAATGGGATTCTTGGGCGTCCTTCTCTCAATGCTTTATAAGTCATCATCTCAACACTACACTTGCTGATAAAATTCATTGATAAATATAATCAAGTATCTTCTGTTAGAGGGGATCAATAAATGGCGAGGTACTACTACAACCTTAGCGTTCAAATGACTAAGATAGAAGAATTGATCAAGAGGAAAAGGTTGAATGACGACGGAGCAGTGCTAGAGTCGGTGAATCTAATCGACCTAGATCCAATGGAGAAGTTGGTAGTAGATCCAGAAAATCCCTAGAGACCCATGTTAGAAGAAAGAGTGAAGAGGGTTCCATTAGAAGAAGACCCCGCCAGGAGCACCGAAATTAATGACTCCTTGGACATTGGAATGGAAGAACGACTAGTTAAGCTATTGCAGGAATTCAAACACTTATTCGCATGGACTGCGGTCGACATGCCTGGAATCGACCCAAACATCTGTTGCCACAAGCTGGCAGTATACCCAGAGTCAAGGGCAGTGGCTTAAAAGAAAAGAAGACTAGGGCCTAAAAAATAGAAAGCGGCTTGTGAGCAGATGAAAGAGTTGTTGAAGGTTGATTTTGTAACACCCTCTGTTACACCTTAATAAATTCTAGAAAAATTCGTAATAATTTTTTTTTTACTAAAGATATGTTTGTTAAAAAGAAACTATCGGAATAAATTATATACATTATTTCTGAAATACCTCAATATTATTAAAACTTTATAAAGTATTTGTACATTCATCCGAAGAAAATAAACATTAAACATTATAAGAAAGAGAGGAAACTCCATGGCCCAAGAGCAGTTGCCTAGTGACATTATTTATTCATTGGACCACGGTATTCATACCGAGCTCCCTTTCTAGAACGTGCTATATATACTGTCAATGTTCTTCGATCCTTCCCTCTGTACGAACCATTAATTTAAAACATATGAAACAAAAACATAGAGAAAGGAGTGAGAAACAGAATATAATATTCCCAAATGGGACATAAGCAATAAAGGGTTTTCACAAACTAGTATAATAATATCATTCACAATCACAAGCACAATCAATTTATGAATGTATGAATGATATGCCATATCTTCATCATAACTTATCTATATATGTGGGCCCCTTAAATTTTAATTTACACTGGGTCAATCAGGAGTTTACACTGTTCCATAATTTCGAATAATAATAACATGAACAGCTCAACTGGCATGGAAACACTTAGAGACTAGTCAGATTGAAAAGGTTTTTATTGTGAAAGTACCCGACACTAGGGAGCTACCCCAGGTCCCCTGAAGCACCCTTTCACACCCTCTCATCCCAAGGCTCACAATTAAGCCTCCTCTAATGTATCCTCGGTTTCTATAATCCGTCCCCAGACAATATCATTTTGTTTCTCTTTGATGATTCATGATGCATGAACTACTCGCGTATTTAGTTGGTTAAGGCTTTTAGAAACTCAATTATATTATCAGGGCCTATGGATCACGACATAGCCACACCAGTAAACTGTACTTTTTCAACTTCTTAAATACGCACATAAAATTTTAGTACAGTTCCTTTTCAAATCACAAATCAAATCTCTTTATAAATCTGAGTTTCAAAGCCTTAAATATATTTCATAACCTGCTCAATTCAAAATTAATTTCTAAAAACTTAAATTTGGAATTATCAATATTTAAAACCTTAGTACTTGAAAATTTTGTATAATATTTTTACACATTTAAATAATACGTATATATATATATTAAAAAAATTTATTTTTATAAAATAAATTCTCTTTCTTTTTCTTTCTGATAAACTAACTAAAAATCTAAATTTTAGTAAAGATATATACATATATATTAAAAGATAAAAAGAGATTTCTAAAAACTTATGTAGTTTTCTAAGAAATTTCTTAAAAGTAATTTGAATAAATATAAAAAAGTAAATAAAGAAGTAGGAGATAAGTAATTTCTTACTGAATTTTAGCTTTCCGCCATGCTTGCTATATGCTCAAACTCCACAATACAAGATTATCAATCATAATCAAACATTGTCAATCACAATCAAAACATCATAAAGCATAAATAAATATTAACAATCATAATCAAATCAAATAATTAAACATTAGTTATAAATATGATAATTTAAAATTCAATAATTATTTAAATTAATAAATTTTGTTTTAAGTTCTATGGTCAATTCCTCACACAGGTCTATGTAAATCCAAGATAGTTCAGTCCTTGCATAGGTCTAGTTCAGTCCATATAGGTCATAAATAATCTAAGTCTGTGCATAGGTTCAGTCAAGTTCGTAATAGTTCAAGTCCTTGCATAGGTTCAGTCCAGTCCGCATAGGTCATAATAGTTCAAGTTCTTAAATATTTTAGATATTAAGTTACATAAGATGCTTAATTTATTAATAACAATTATTATAAATTTTAAGTTAAAAGTTATTATTTTAAAATAATAATATTGTTATGTTTAAAAGGAGTAGGGGACTCCTCCCAATATTCTTATGTATTTTCATATTATATCCTTAATCTCACCCCCCCTTACCTTGATTTGCTACCAAAAGTGAATTCGCTCTGCGCCTCCAAGTTCTAACAAAATATTAATACTAACTTATTTCAGTATAAGCTTAAGATGAAACTTAAGATTGCTATCAGAATGATAAATAGTAAATGTGCATAGTAATAATAAATAGTAACGGTAAATGGTAAGTCATTAATAGTAACGGTAAATAGTAATTTTTGAATAGTAATAGTAAATAGTAAATTGTGAATAGTAACTTTTTGAATAGTAGTGGTAAACGGTAAATCATGAACAATAACAGTGAATAGTAAATTTTGAATAGTAACAGTAAATAGTAATTTTTGAATAGCAATAGTAAATAGTAAATTGTGAATAGTAACTTTTTGAATAGTAGTGGTAAATGGTAAATCATGAACAATAACAGTGAATAGTAAATTTTGAATAGTAACGGTAAATAGTAAATTTTGAATAGTAACAGTAAATAGTAAAAATAACACAGTGATAATTTATTTTTACTATAGTAACTTATTCATAATAGTACTAGTATATCAATGGTTTAAGAGTGCTAAAAAAAATAAACTAAAATTATAAAAATAATATAGAAGAAAGTTATTACCTTACACCTCCGGCAGAACTTCTTTTTACCAAAAGAATTTACTCTCCACTAATTTCTTATGCACTATCTCTCTAGATTCTCTCTCTAATTTTTGTGTGGAAATGTTGTAAATGAGCCATCTATTTATAGGAAGAAAATTTCACTATTTAAGATTATTTAATTATTTATTTTACTATTCATGATGTAAGCGATGATGTAAGCGATGATGATGTAAGCGATGATGTCGGTAATGGCATTTTGGTTATTAGATGAAAGGTTAAGGGTATTTTTGTCATTCTTAAAAAAAATAAATAATAATAATAAAAAAAATAATAATAAAAAATAAGAAAATTCTAAAAAATTATAAATTATATAACAATCAAAAAGTTCTAAAGAACTATAATCAAATTCCTTTGAAATTTTATTTTAAATAAGAAATAACGAAATTAGGGGTGTTACAACTCTACTCCCCTAAAAAAAAATTTCGTCCTCGAAATTTACACTTTTTTTTAGTAAAACAATTGGGGATGAGACTCTTTCATCTCATTTTCTAGTTCCCATGTAGCATCTTCCCCTCTCGTTTCACTCCAAATGACCTTCACGAGTGGAATTTCCTTATCTCTTAGCTTCTTTATTCTTCTGTCAGCTATTCTGATAGGTGGTGCATCATATGTAAGATTATCTTTAACTTGTATGACATCAGGTTCAATAACATGTGTAGGATCAAATATATACTTTCGTAAGTTTGACACATGAAAAATATTATGGATATTAGAAAGAAAAGGTGGTAATGCTATTTGGTAGGCAAGAGGACTAACTTTATGAATTATTTGATATGGACTAATAAATCTAGGAGTTAGTTTTCGAGATTTCATTGCCCGACCGACCCCAGTCGTAGGTGTGACTTTCAAGAATACATGATCACCTTCTTGAAATTCGAGCGGCTTTCTTCTTTTGTCATAGTAACTTTTCTGCCTGCTTTGTGTTGCCTTCATCTTTTCCTGAACTATTTTGATTTTATCCGTGGTTTGTTGTACCAACTCTGGTCCTAGCATCAAGTTTTCACCAGTCTCAAACCAACATAGCGGAGTCCTACATTTTCTTCCATATAATGCTTCAAAAGATGCCATGTTAATGCTAGCATGGAAACTGTTGTTGTAGGTAAACTCCACATATGGTAAGAATTGATTCCAACTTCCTTTATGTTCTAACACACAAGCTCGTAACAAGTCCTCTAGAGATTGAATTGTTCTTTCTGACTGTCCATCCGTCTGAGGATGATATGCTAAACTCAGACGTAGTCTTGTTCCCAAAGCCTTGTGTAAGCTCTTCCAGAATTGCGATGTAAAACGAGGGTCCCGATCAGAAATGATACTTGAAGGAATTCCATGCAATCTCACAATCTCCTCGATATATAATTTTGCCAGCTTCTCCATAGAGTAACAAATATTGATGGGAATAAAGTGGGCAGATTTGGTTAATCTATCAACTATTACCCATATTGAATCATGTCCTAATGGAGTTTTAGGTAGAGAAGTCACAAAGTCCATGGTAATGCTATCCCATTTCCATTCTGGTATTTCCATTGATTGTAGCATTCCAGGGGGTTTTTGATGTTCCACTTTAACCTTCTGGCAAATTAGACATGCAGCTACGTACTCTGCCACTGCTTTCTTCATTCCAGGCCACCAAAATAACTTCTTCAAATCTTGATACATTTTAGTAGCTCCAGGATGAATGCTCATATAACTTTTATGGCCTTCTTCCAGAATTGCTTTCCTCAACTCCTCTTGATTAGGGATACACACTCGATCCTTATACCTCAACAATTGGTCACTTCTTACATTGAACTCGACTTCTTTTCCTTGTTTCAAGAGTTCTTTCTTTTCTTGCAGGAATTCATCATCTCTTTGAGCCTCTAAAACTTGCCTCAGGAATTCACTTGTCACTTGCAACGCTCCTAATCTGTAGCTATTAGCATTAACCTTTACTGCTAGGTTAAGATCTCTGAAGTTTTCTATCAATTCCAGCTCTTTAATCATCATTGTGGACGCATGCAGAGACTTTCGACTTAAAGCATCAGCTACTACGTTCGCTTTTCCAGGATGGTACTGTAACTCAAAGTCGTAATCTGTAACACCCCTGATTTTCTGTACTCGAATCCCGATGTGATCGTCATATTTAATGAAAATGCGAGTAAATTTTTCGCGCTTGAAAATATTTCCAAGACACCTCCATGACCACATCAAGACCCAAATCACAGAAGATCGAAGAGTGAGATTATATAATCTAAATCTGGATCGATAAATAAATTGCCCATAAAGGTATACAAAATAATAGAGTATACAGCGGAAGAATGGGTATACCGGGCACACGCCTAGTCCCATATATGACGATATGAGAAAAGGCTAGGCTAGCATGCAATGGCATAATTATAAACCTATTAGGCAACCATCATCATCCTACTATTATTTTCATAAGCATGCAAAGCCTAAGGTATGATTACGTATATACATAAATACGTTCAGGAATCCTCTCCCGACTATCATAATTATCAATGAACATCCCTCAATTTCAATCCTTCTAATATACATCAAATCATCTCTTACACTCTATATTTATGTCCACAATTCATAACTCCGAATACATATTCAAATTCATTAAAATCATCTATATCATCACAAACAACCCATTCATTATACAAGAATCCATAAATGATGCCGGCCAAGACACTTCCTCTACCACTAATTACCTTCTCTATAGCTTGATCTTTAAATCCAAACTCATCCCATGGCAACCTGCATCGCAATGCTAAAAAGGAGACCACATGGGAGAGTGAGTTATACATTTAAAATGACGAATAACATATATATTGTGATAATGTGTATATGCATACAAACATCATGTGTGCTTTGCTATAAAACCATTTAAATTATCATCCATTCATCATATCATTAATATAATAGGCATACAAGCCTCATACATAATCATATACACAATCAATTTGCCACTTATCAACAAGGGCACTCATAATCATTATCATCATTACACCATTAAGGTTTCACACAATACCTCCTCGTAAGGGGTTTCTCAACACTCGTGGTCATCCCATCTCAAATATATAATAAATTTAATTCTATATCAATGGGTGATCGCAACCACCATAATCAAACATTCATGACCATAATGGGTGATCGCAACCACCATAATCAATTCTTCATAATCATAATGGGTGATCGCAACCACCATAATCAATCATTCATAATCATTGGTTTCCCGCCTCGCAAGGGGTACTCCCTAAAGCAGCCTCGCAAGGAGCTTTCCCGTGATCGCAACCACGTTCAACAATTCACATAGGTTTCCCGCCTCGCAAGGGGTACTCCCGCCTCATGATCGCAACCATGGGCATCATAGGTGCTCGCAAGCCCTTTATCATATTAAATACCAAGTGATCGCAACCACTGGTTCATCATCATATAATGGTCCCCGCAGGGCCTTTCACATTTCACAATCAGGTGATCGCAACCACCATTATAATATCATATCATCATCACATTGGTTTCCCGCCTCGCAAGGGGTACTCCCTTCATAGAATCCCGCAGGATCTTTCATCATTGTGATCACAACCACATAAAACCAATGTTATGCCATGCCATGAATGCAAGATGCAATAATGCATATGCTCAACAACCTCGCAAGGACATCTCACCCTCTCAATTAGGGATATATTGTATATTTCGTATTTTGTCATCAATGGCATTTCAATAATCATAAAAAATCATTTATCAAGCCCCTCAAGGCATATCATCAATTTAACTAGCATTCATTGGCATACAAACATTCACAAGGCCCCTCAAGGCACATCATTCAAATAATTGGCATCCAATAGCCACAACATCTATCACAATAATCCACACATGGATAACAAAGGCATAGCAAACAACATAATATTAATCCACACATAAACTCATTCGAGGCACATTCACCATTCACATATTTGGCAATCATCATTGCCTCACATACATACAAGTCAACTACTTGTATCCACCACTAGAATGTCATAATATTTCCTTTTATATATCAATATCATTATATATATTCATTGGGGATTTTCAACCCAACACAAGAGTATCATAATAATTCTCAATAATTAGCTATTGCCATTCTAACTAATTCAATACATATATATATATGGCAATGCAAGCATGAGTATCAATCATATACGATAATCATCAAATATATAACTCATGCAATTTGAATGTTAACTCCTCTCCTACCTCAAGGGAAGAGCCGAACGATTCCAATGCTCCGAATGCTCCTTCACATCATCCGGAATACGATCTGCATACCATATGCAAGTATATTCACATGATTAATAACCATCATAATTCCAAGCACTTGTTAGCTTATTATAAAGCTCAACCTCAAGTCCTAGACTTGGTAAACATCAACTTATGCAATTGTGTTAGGCTTCGGGAATTCCTTTCCCAAAGCCAAGATCCTCTAGATCTTAAAGGCTAACTACATCCCACATCATTTACTTCTCATCAAGATTCATAATATATCAATAGAGGGGAAGAATACATGATTCCGTAACATATCATAGACATATACTTAGCTTGCCATGGTCTTAAGTCATTCCCCAATCACCTCTAAGACAAACCACACATATACCCTTAGTGAATTCTCTTGTTTTTCTATACTAAAAGGGATTTTGGGCAATAGTGAGCCCATAATAATTTCAACATTAAGACATGAGGAAAGCTTACTTTTATTCTTAAAAATAGTGGGACATGTCACAAATATCACCTATTAGTCCCAATTTGATAGCCATAAAAAGTTGGGTTCAAAACCCTCTTAAACTCGTATTTTTTCAACGCGCTGGGTTTGGTATTTTAGGCCTCATGAGAGTTAGAAAAATCCAATTAAAGTGAGACGAATTCTCACACCTCCGTAACATAATTATCTACAACTTTCGTGAAGAACTCGGAGGCCAAAAACATCATTAAGATGCCCAAATGGGCCAAAAACAGTAAGAAAAACAGAGCAGTTGGCAATTTTCTGACAGTGGAAAAACCCACTGGCCGTGGGAAATTCCCACTGGCCGTGGAGTCCACTGGTTCCACCACCTAAAATGGCCATTTTTTGTGCGTTTTGAGGTAGAACGATCCACTGGCAGTGGGAAAAACCCACTGGCTGTGGATCTCCCTGCTGCAACCACTTTTCTGCAGCTTTTTGACCCTTATAATTTTTGCCAACTTTGGGACCTCTTTTCACTAGGCTATTCAAATCCAATTTGAATGAAATTTTATAAACAATTTACCTACCCTAATATCAATTATGTGGCAAGGTTTCAAGCCTAAATTCCATCTCAATCAAAATCTAAGCTATAGGGTAGTTTTATGCATAATTTGGGCATTTTACATGGCATACCAAAATATAATTGGCTAAGTTCTGGTCCAATCTCTCTATGAACCTATATTCATATATGTAAATGTGACTTGCTCCAACAAGTCTCATTCCACAACTTATTTTCTAGATCAAGATATGCTCTAGTGGTAATTTATGCCCTTTTTAACTAAACCAAGCATACCAAATTTCAAACTAAGCCTATTTGGCTACATCCAACCATGCACACAAGTTTCATACATATATTATGACTTGTAGGTAACCTCTACCTGAGTACTTATCTATTAAATGAGAATATGACCTATCCCCTTCCTTATTTTACATTCAATTCACAATATTAATAATACACGAGTCATATTTTCATTGCCAATGACTTCATTCAATGAATTATCATTCACCTTATCATTTTAAACATAATCATGGCTTAATTATTCATCAACTCAAGTATCCATTATCAATGGTTTTTAACTGTTATTATCACATTAACAATATCTCATACTTATTCTCAACCCAACACCTCAAATCACCATTCCTACATACAAGCATATATCATCTTACACAACCTCATGAACATAGTTCAAAATATCATTAACCTCATTAATCAATCCCAATGATTCTAAAGATTCATTCCCTTTATATAAATCATTCTAAGGCATCAAAAATCATCAAAATCACCTATTTAGTCAAAATCCCCAAATCACTACACTTAGGGTTTTTCATCAAAACTCAATAACCATTTTTAATAACCATCAATCTCCATCACTAACAACACCCACACATACATTATTGTGGGTTTTCACTAAAAAACATCTTTTAAGGCATTATTACTTATTTCCCCTAAATCCTAGGGTTAGGGTTTCATTAAAATCAAGTAACCACCACTAACAACCATCATCTTCTATCTCTAATCTTAAAATTTTCGTATACCCCTTCACACCTATCCAAAAACACATATAAATCACACCCCACCTTAGGGTTTCCATGTTTAATGCTCTCCCAACAACCCTTATGCAATAAATACTCCCCTAAATACCAAGAACCCAAAATCTAGGGCATAAATCTCATGAAAATGATGAGGAGCTTACCTCAACCAAGAGACAACCATGAGCTTCCAAGAGAGGGAGAGGGCCACACGAAAATGGAAGAGAAGAGGGGGAAGTTCCAGCCACAAGCTTCTCCTTCAAGCTCCCAAGAAACAAAAATGGTGGAGGAGGAGAGGGCCACCATGAGCTTAGGGTTTTGAAGAGAAGAAGAAGAGGAAATGGAGAAGGGAAATAAGAGAAGAAGAAGAAAGTGTTTGCCCAAGGAGAGTAGAAACCAACGTGAAAATGAAGGGAGGAAAGGAGAGTTTATGTTTTAATATTTGGCTTCACATTAAAATTTCACTGTTTTACAATAAACAAGCTCTCAGTTCGGGCTCAATACATTATCTAAAAATTATTTCGAATATATATTCGGACTCCCAATAATATTCTTAACAGCCCTGACCAATGACATCTCAATTGGAGATACTTGGTCCGACACCCATATTTTAATCGGGTATAATTTTAACTCTTAAAGTCCCAATAAATCATAAATAATTCTCATAAATCTCAATTTAATCATTCCAATATTTTTGGGACACAATTCCACTCATATACAATTATTTATTATTCATTCCCATCAATTAATCATTTTTATAAAATTTAGGATGTTACATAATCCTTTAAGAACTCCATCCATCTTCGTTGCCTCATGTTTAACTCCTTTTGGTCGAATAAATACTTGAGACTCTTATGATCGCTAAACATATCGAATGTTGCACCGTATAGATAATGCCTCGAAATCTTTAAGGCAAAAACTACAGCGGCTAATTCTAAGTCATGGGTAGGGTAGTTAATCTCATGTTGCCTTAATTGGCGCGACGCATAGGCTACAACCTTCTTGTCTTGCATGAGTACACTTCCTAGTCCTTGTTTAGACACATCACAGTAAACTTCAAAACTTCGATGTGGATCAGGTAGTACTAACACCGGCGAAGAAATAAGTCGATCTTTCAGCTCTTGGAAACTATTCTCACATTGTGTCATCCACACAAAAGGTTGTCCTTTCCGTGTTAGCTTGGTCAGTGGGTATGCTAACTTTGAAAATCCTTCGATGAATCTCCTATAGTATCCAGCCAAGCCCAAGAAACTTCTGATCTCAGTGATTGTGGTTGGTCTCTCCCATTTTAAAACTACCTCCACCTTGGAAAGGTCTACAGCTATTCCTCCTTGACTAATTACATGTCCTAAAAAGTTCACTTCTTCCAACCAGAATTCACACTTTGACAACTTTGCATATAGTTGTTTCTTTTTTAGAATTTCCAACACAACCTTTAAGTGTTCAACATGTTCTTCTTTGCTTTTAGAGTACACTAATATATCATCAATGAACACCACTACAAATTTATCTAGATATGGATGAAAAATCCTATTCATGTAATCCATGAATACGGCTGGTGCATTAGTTACACCAAAAGGCATTACTAGATATTCGTAATGGCCATAGCGTGTTCTAAAAGCAGTTTTTGGTACATCTTCTTTCTTCACCCTTATTTGATGGTATCCAGACCTCAAATCAATCTTGGAGAACACTGTGGCACCACGCAGCTGATCCATCAAGTCATCAATTCTTGGAAGAGGATATTTGTTCTTGATCGTCACCTTGTTCAGTTGCCGATAATCTACACACAACCTCATGCTACCATCCTTTTTCTTAACCAACAACACTGGTGCACCCCAGGGGGATACACTGGGTCGTATAAATTGTTTCTCTATCATCTCTTCAAGTTGTTTCTTCAACTCTGCTAATTCTAGAGGTGACATTCGGTATGGTGCAATTGAAATGGGTCCAACTCCAGGTACTAGATCAATGGCAAATTCCACATCTCTTTTTGGGGGTAAACCAGGGATATCTTCAGGAAAAACGTAAGGAAATTCACACACAACCGGCAGATTTTTGATTTTTGATTCTTGCTCTCCTTTCGTTGAAAGCAATAGCATGAATCCTTGAGCCCCTCCTTTTAAAGAGGCACTCACTTGGTTGGCGGTTAGAAATCTCGAATCCTCAGGATTCAAATTCACTGGTTCTTTAAACATTATGGTTTTATTATGACAATCTATTAGAACATGATTGTCAGACAACCAATCTAGCCCAATAATAACTTCTAAGCCAGAAAGGGGTAAACAGAAAAGATTGGCCTTAAAGTCCCTACCATCTATGACAATAGGGCATTTCCAACAGGCTTTAGAAGTGACAATGGGATTGTTTCCAGGAGTATGTACAGATAAGTCAAATGGCAGTTCTATCATAGTTAATTTTAGTTTTTCTACACAGTCATTGGCAATAAAGGAATGTGATGCACCTGAGTCATACATAACAGTTAAAGGAATCTTATTAATGATACACTTACCTTCCACCATGGAATCAGAATGAGATGCTTCTTCTCCAGTGATTGCAAAAACCTTTTCTTTTGCCTTCGGCCTTCCGACGGCACTGTGCGCGCCTCCTTGAGTATTTATGCTTGTACTTGCACCTTCAGGGTTTTCCCTCTTCATCTCTGGGCAATCCTTGATGTGATGACCTGGTTTGTTACACTTAAAACAAACATAAGTGTTTTTAGGACAATCCCTTTTCAAATGGGGTCCTCCACAGAAAAAACATTTAAAATTTGGTGCAGATGTTGGGTAATAGCTTCCAGTTGAAGCTTGGGGTCTATTAGGAACAGATGCTGCTCCAAACCGGCGAAATGGTGCTTGGTAAGGATTATTTCTCCTGAAGTCTCTTCTTTGGTGATGGTGAGGTCCTCCACTTCTCATTTCTCCTACCTTGTGAATGGGCTCACGACTTTTGGTCATTCTATCCTTATGATCTTCTTCAAAGATCCTGCAGCGATTTACCAATACAGAAAATTTACGGATTTCCTGCATTCGTATAGCTTCCTTAATTTCTGGCCGCAATCCATTTACAAACTTTGCACACCGATCTCTTTCATTAGTAGCATCATTACAATGAGAATGAAAACGAGATAGCTCTTCAAACCTGGATGCGTACTCTCCAACAGTCATATTTCCTTGGGTCAGCGATAGGAATTCGAATTGTCTTTTCTCTTTAACATCAGCTGGAAAGTATTTTTCCAAAAACATATCCTTGAAATAATCCCAAGTGATTTCCACGTCGTTGACTTTGAATTGTCTACGCGTGTTATCCCACCAATGTTCGGCATCTTCAGATAAGGCATAAGTAGCGAAGACTACCTTATCAGCTTCATTACATTGCAATGCTCGAAATATCTTCTCTATCTCTCGAATCCAGATTTGTGCTCCATCAGGGTTATATCCTCCCTTGAAACGAGGTGGATTGCGCTTTTCGAATAGGTCCAGCCTTCTCAAGGCATCGTTACCTTGACCTTCACGTGCTCCCATTGCATTGATTAAGCGTTCTACAACTCCAGCAAGATCGTTTCCAGCCATTAGTTTCCTGTTTTACAGTAACTGAGATTTGTCACATCAATCACAGTTACTACCAAGTCGGATATTCTATTCTCTATCACCTATACAGAGTTTACAGACAAAGCAAGATAGACCTTTTCCCCAGGCCTATTGGATTAACTGCTCTGATACCACTTTGTAACACCCTCTGTTACACCTTAATAAATTCTAGAAAAATTCGTAATAATTTTTTTTTTACTAAAGATATGTTTGTTAAAAAGAAACTATCGGAATAAATTATATACATTATTTCTGAAATACCTCAATATTATTAAAACTTTATAAAGTATTTGTACATTCATCCAAAGAAAATAAACATTAAACATTATAAGAAAGAGAGGAAACTCCATGGCCCAAGAGCAGTTGCCTAGTGACATTATTTATTCATTGGACCACGGTATTCATACCGAGCTCCCTTTCTAGAACGTGCTATATATACTGTCAATGTTCTTCGATCCTTCCCTCTGTACGAACCATTAATTTAAAACATATGAAACAAAAACATAGAGAAAGGAGTGAGAAACAGAATATAATATTCCCAAATGGGACATAAGCAATAAAGGGTTTTCACAAACTAGTATAATAATATCATTCACAATCACAAGCACAATCAATTTATGAATGTATGAATGATATGCCATATCTTCATCATAACTTATCTATATATGTGGGCCCCTTAAATTTTAATTTGCACTGGGCCAATCAGGAGTTTACACTGTTCCATAATTTCGAATAATAATAACATGAACAGCTCAACTGGCATGGAAACACTTAGAGACTAGTCAGATTGAAAAGGTTTTTATTGTGAAAGTACCCGACACTAGGGAGCTACCCCAGGTCCCCTGAAGCACCCTTTCACACCCTCTCATCCCAAGGCTCACAATTAAGCCTCCTCTAATGTATCCTCGGTTTCTATAATCCGTCCCCAGACAATATCATTTTGTTTCTCTTTGATGATTCATGATGCATGAACTACTCGCGTATTTAGTTGGTTAAGGCTTTTAGAAACTCAATTATATTATCAGGGCCTATGGATCACGACATAGCCACACCAGTAAACTGTACTTTTTCAACTTCTTAAATACGCACATAAAATTTTAGTACAGTTCCTTTTCAAATCACAAATCAAATCTCTTTATAAATCTGAGTTTCAAAGCCTTAAATATATTTCATAACCTGTCAATTCAAAATTAATTTCTAAAAACTTAAATTTGGAATTATCAATATTTAAAACCTTAGTACTTGAAAATTTTGTATAATATTTTTATACATTTAAATAATACGTATATATATATTAAAAAAATTTATTTTTATAAAATAAATTCTCTTTCTTTTTCTTTCTGATAAACTAACTAAAAATCTAAATTTTAGTAAAGATATATACATATATATTAAAAGATAAAAAGAGATTTCTAAAAACTTATGTAGTTTTCTAAGAAATTTCTTAAAAGTAATTTGAATAAATATAAAAAAGTAAATAAAGAAGTAGGAGATAAGTAATTTCTTACTGAATTTTAGCTTTCCGCCATGCTTGCTATATGCTCAAACTCCACAATACAAGATTATCAATCATAATCAAACATTGTCAATCACAATCAAAACATCATAAAGCATAAATAAATATTAACAATCATAATCAAATCAAATAATTAAACATTAGTTATAAATATGATAATTTAAAATTCAATAATTATTTAAATTAATAAATTTTGTTTTAAGTTCTATGGTCAATTCCTCGCACAGGTCTATGTAAATCCAAGATAGTCCAGTCCTTGCATAGGTCTAGTTCAGTCCATATAGGTCATAAATAATCCAAGTCTTTGCATAGGTTCAGTCAAGTTCGTAATAGTTGAAGTCCTTGCATAGGTTCAATCCAGTCCGCATAGGTCATAATAGTTCAAGTTCTTAAATATTTTAGATATTAAGTTACATAAGATGCTTAATTTATTAATAACAATTATTATAAATTTTAAGTTAAAAGTTATTATTTTAAAATAATAATATTGTTATGTTTAAAAGGAGTAGGGGACTCCTCCCAATATTCTTATGTATTTTCATATTATATCCTTAATCTCACCCCCCTTACCTTGATTTGCTACCAAAAGTGAATTCGCTCTGCGCCTCCAAGTTCTAACAAAATATTAATACTAACTTATTTCAGTATAAGCTTAAGATGAAAATTAAGATTGCTATCAGAATGATAAATAGTAAATGTGCATAGTAATAATAAATAGTAACGGTAAATGGTAAGTCATTAATAGTAACGGTAAATAGTAATTTTTGAATAGTAATAGTAAATAGTAAATTGTGAATAGTAACTTTTTGAATAATAGTGGTAAACGGTAAATCATGAACAATAACAGTAAATAGTAAATTTTGAATAGTAATGGTAAATAGTAATTTTTGAATAGCAATAGTAAATAGTAAATTGTGAATAGTAACTTTTTGAATAGTAGTGGTAAACGGTAAATCATGAACAATAACAGTGAATAGTAAATTTTGAATAGTAATGGTAAATAGTAAATTTTGAATAGTAATAGTAAATAGTAAAAATAACATAATGATAATTTATTTTTACTATAGTAACTTATTCATAATAGTACTAGTATATCAATGGTTTAAGAGTGCTAAAAAAAATAAACTAAAATTATAAAAATAATATAGAAGAAAGTTATTACCTTACACCTCCGGCAGAACTTCTTTTTACCAAAAGAATTTACTCTCCACTAATTTCTTACGCACTATCTCTCTAGATTCTCTCTCTAATTTTTATGTGGAAATGTTGTAAATGAGCCATCTATTTATAGGAAGAAAATTTCACTATTTAAGATTATTTAATTATTTATTTTACTATTCATGATGTAAGCAATGATGTAAGCGATGATGATGTAAGCGATGATGTCGGTAATGGCATTTTGGTTATTAGATGAAAGGTTAAGGGTATTTTTGTCATTCTTAAAAAAAATAATAATAATAATAATAAAATAATAATAAAAAATAAGAAAATTCTAAAAAATTATAAATTATATAACAATCAAAAAGTTCTAAAGAACTATAATCAAATTCCTTTGAAATTTTATTTTAAATAAGAAATAACGAAATTAGGGGTGTTACAGATTTCATCAAGGAAGTCTAGTACTCCTCTTGGGTTTCCAACGTGGTTATGGTGAAGAAAGCTAATGGCAAATGGCGGATGTGCACAGACTTTACCAATTTGAATAAATGTTGCCCTAAAGACCCATATCCTTACCCTAGCATTGATCAGATGGTGGATGACTCCTCCGGATATCAATTCCTGTCTTTCATGGATGCATACTCCAGTTATAACTAAATTCTGATATGGAAGGATGACGAAGATAAAACCGCCTTCATAAATGACAAGGGAGTGTTTTGTTATTACAGTCATGCCGTTTGGGTTAAAGAACGTTAGAGCCATATACCAGAGAATGATGAATAAAGTCTTCGAAGGAATGAGATCCACGGTAGTGGAGGTGTATGTGGACGATATCATAGATAAGACCTCGGTTGGTGGAGACAATGTCAAAGATCTAAGGAGGGTGTTTCAGAGGCTTCAGCTATACAACATGAGGTTAAATCCATTGAAGTGCCCTTTTGTAGTACCCGCAGGACGGTTTCTCAGGTTTATGTTGACCTAGAGAGGCATAAAAGCTAATCCTGATAAATGTAAAGTGGTGAGAGAACTCCGGAGTCCAACAAGTGTTAGAGAGGTTTATTCGTTAAATGGAAAGGTCGTTATGCTATTCCGATTCATGCCAAAAATGGCACACCGGTCACTCCCTCTATATAAGGCGCTGAAGAAAAGTAAAGAATTTGAATGGGGTAAGGAACAGGAGAAGGCTTTCCATGAGCTTGAAGAGGTGTTATCAAACTCACCGGTGTTGACAAGCCCTGATCCTGGAGAGAAGCTTTTCATTTATCTCTCTGTACATAATTATGCTTACCATATGTATTTTATGATTGGTCATAATTTTGTTTGATGTTTAATCATAGTTAAAACTTTTGCATATCTTGAAAAATATGTTTGAGTTAGAATCAAACTTAAGATAGTGTTTGGTTTAGGGGTGAGAATGTAATGGAACATGATGTTAGGGTTCTTTTACATACTTCTAAATTTTTTAAAATAAAATAGAATGAGACAAACATTTTAAAAATGGAACAAATCTTTCTTTTGAAAGGAGTAAAAAGTAAAAAATGAAACAAAAAAAAATTAAATGATATTTTTAAATTACCAAAATACTTGATCCAGTGTGTATACCAGTTCCTAAAAGCATGCGACACCGGTTATAACAAAATATAAATAAATGCTAAGTCAAATCAAAAGCTGGACAGGGTCCCACAAAACCACACTAATAATCAACTTTCAGTACGGATCTATTGAATCTAACTCCGGTCATAAAAGCTGACACTTGAGCCAAAGTCAAACGTAAGTGGGCAACTTGCTCTGAACAAAGATTGTAGCCATAGTACAATGTCAGAAGCAAATCACAACTTGCACTGAGGGAAGTTCTATAAATAGAAGTCATTTATTAAGCTCATGGATAACAACATTTACTACTATTAACTACCTCTGTAATCACTCTATTTTCCTGTAATTTTCATCCTGACTTAAGCATCGGAGTCCCTTTTACAGGTACACCATCGGTGTGTCCCATTATCCCAGTTGGAATTGACTTAAAAAACAGACCTTAACATGAAGGGCACAATGTTCCCACTAAACCTGTGTTTATAATACCTTTGACATTGATTGTACGAGGCAAACTCTATACCCCGAACACCGGTGAGAACAATACCTTAATAATAAATATTGAATTACTTATTTATTATATATAGACCAAATTTATAATTTTGTGATATCTAGAATGTTATTTTGAGTGTGAATTTTTTAAAATATTATACTGTTAGTTAAATTAGCAATAATAATAATAATAATAATAATAATATTGATAATGATTTGTTCTATTAATAATAATATCAATATATTACTATAATATACCTAATTTTATCAATTATCTTAATCCTGTAATATTTTTAAATAAATTTATCATAATATAACTAGGTTTAAGTATTATTATTATTAGCTAGTTTTTTAAAAATTTTCTTAAAATAGTTAACTAACCTATTGACCAAATAAGATACAAGCAGAACAATATTATTTTATTTTATTCTATTACGTCCATTTTATTCCTCTACTAAACACTACCTAAAACTCTATTAAAACAATCTTAATTGATGAATCTATCAACCAAATCACAATTCATCCGCTAGAATTCATTAGGGAAAACAATCTTTTATTTTCATAGTAAAATTAATACCCAATTAAAGGGATGTATTTCTTATCTAATGTTTACATAATATTTCTTTAACATTGATGGCATAACTAACAACATGCAATTATCATTTAGTATTTTTTTTACTTATTGAGATTACGATAAACTAGAGAGAATACTATTCAAAATACATATAAAAAAACTAGAGAGAGTAAGTATTAAGATCAGAATTTGAACATGTTTCCAACACTTTCCATTGAAAATTTAACTGTGGCGCCTTTTAGGATTATAATCAATTTCAATACATATTATTTGTTTGTGTTATGTGACTTGTGAAGGATATTAGAGGAATGAAGTTGAAACTTTCCATAGAGTATTTTTTTAATATAGGACTATTCTTTAAGGGTAGTTATGAAACATCTTAACTTAAATAACAAGGTCCAAAAACCCGAGGAAATTTTTCACTAATTAATTTCAATTTCAAAATAGGATTTTGAGACCATACAATAGCACTATCGTCATTACATCAACCTTCAAATGCATAATTCATCTCATTCATCACACACTTTCTAATTCAACCACACACAAGAACAATTCCTGCCCAATTTATGCAATGCAACAGTTTCTTGGTCATCATATGCAATGCAACATAAGCTCATAGATCCATCCATGGTGTTCAACAAACAATAACACTTAATTGTAGATCCTGGAAATCATGCAACATTATTATATATACATATTTCCATATGGTGGGACCATCCATGGTCACCACACTCAAAACATCATCAATATTTACATCATCATCATCATATCACATAGTACATCCAAAATATACCTAGGCCTCCAGTTGAAGCCATCAGATACCTAAATCCACTAAACATATATACACATCAAAATGAGCACACACTAGAGCCAGTCAAGGCTACTACCAAGCTACTATGCACAAGTCTGTACAAGATAGATTTACAGAAGCTTCTCACTCAAGCATGACCTTTCACTACCATGTCCTAAATCTACTGAAATATAGCCACAAAGTAGGGGTGAGCGAAATACATGTTAAATGACAGTTATTGAACTGGATCCACTTATCTAATTCTTAATCATACAAATTAATATCTCAGTCAAACCACAACTCACACTGCCATTCAACGTAATCACTCATATCACATCACAATTCACATAACTCACTCAAGGCTATAACATTCATGTTATTCTCAATAACATACACCTATATGGCCATACTAATTACATTATTCTCAAAAACATTTATCAATGCATATATATTTTCATTCAATTGGATCCAATTATTCATTATTACATTTTGTGTTGCAACACTAGGCTCTTAGCCATATATTCAACTCTCAGCTGATTCGGCCATTTTACTGGTACCAAACTGTTTGCCCTCTCACGTAACACAATCACTCTCAGTGACAACGGAAGTGTTACGGGCAGCCTTGAGTCCCACTCAAGGTCTTTTATAGCATCTCATACGTATAATAATCATTAATTCATCAATTCATTTCAATCAATAAGCGTTCCACGCTATATGCTCTCAGCAATTCTCAATTGTATCTCATACAATAATTCACACCATCAATTAAGTATCCTAATACATCTCATGTAAAGGAACTAACCACTTAAGCCAATTCATTTCATACATACATATATCACAGTTATTTCAAATACAATCTGCACCTCATGCATTCTAACGTAATTTATATGGACTTCAAATAACACAATCATTGACAATTCTCAATTATCATTCAAACGAGGTATTTTATCAAGCTTGCCACAATTTAGAATCAATCATCATAATTCACAAAACACGTTCATCATCATTCAATCTATCAATATACCCCGAATCCATTCATACACCGTACATTTAAAATGTAAGGCACCCCCTACCTGGAATAAACGATTCTAGAAACTCCTTGAGCTATCAAACATCAACCAACCACTAATCACAAGCTCCGATCACAATTTCTCACAACCAAACAATTCCCTAAAATTCATAATAATTCATCTTAACATTATGCTCGTTACTAAGATAACGCCAAGGTACAAAAGTTTTCTAAAATACTTTTGTCTAGTTACCTTTAACAATTCTAAGTATAATATATAATATATTTATAACTAATTTTTTTAATTAAATAAATTAAATATTACATGATAATTTAATTACTTTTAACTAATTATACCCCTTTTACATAAATTTCTATGTTCTCATAGAGTATTATTTTCTTGCTTAGGAGTTCTTAAATCATTTAAAAACTTTCTAAAACTTTATCACTTAAGTATTCATATAAAATTATTCAATGGGCTCTACTTAATTTAATTAGTCCATGATTAACTTATACAAATTCAAACTACTAAAATTTGTTAGTCAAAATTTTAATATAAAATTTTAGCCTTGAAACACTTCTTTAATTAGTCCTTCAAATATATTTAACTCACACTAGTTCCATGAAAATTTTCACTTAATTAAGAATTTACAGAAAAGTACTTAAGATCTTTTATGTCCACTTCTAACATCTGCAAAATTTTGGTTTCTAACATCCCTTATTTTTTTGTTCTTAAGACCTACTATTTTAACTTTTCACACTTGTTATTTTTGGCTTTTAACACTTATTATTGACAACTTTTTAACACTGATTTCTTCCAGCAAAAATAATCACCACATGAATAGGGATTCTTCTGTTTTATTTTTCAAAATTTTAGAATCAATTAACTATGATTTTAAATTCATATCTTTAAAAAAGATTAAGATTTTAACATGCACTTCAAAGAGTTAAAAATTAAGAATTAAAATCTTACTTTGATGTTTAAAAGATGACCACAGTTTTTAGAGGAAATCAGCACGATGGAGGGCAGTTGGAAGAGTGGCCTCTTCATGAATCTGAAGCCAATAGATGGCTGGAATGAAATGAAATGGTTGTTGTTTTTAGGAGAAGAAGCGAAAGAGAAGAGAATAAAATATAATTAATTTAATGAAGTATGGTGGGTTTGTTCTTGTAATGGTGAACGTGAAATGTGGGAATGAAGCGGAACAAAGTGGCGTGAATTGCTAATTACAATTGGAATTGGAATGTTGAAGTGATGGTATGTAGCATAACATCATGGGAATTAGATAAAGAAAAGCAACGTGCAGTACGCGTGAAGCAAGAGAAGGAAATGTGAATTCAATTGCTTATTTCCATTTGCCCATGGGCCCGTGCGAATAAATTTAGAATCAAATTGCCCATTACACTACACATGAATTGGCAATTGCAAATTGCAAGTTAATTGCCTTTTTGTTTTCCTTGTACCATCGGCGTGAGTGGGAGAGTGAAAGGAGAAATCAATTTTTACTTCCTAATTCAATTTCTTTCCCTTTATAATTGATTAATCCATTTTCTAATTAATTAGTCATTATTATGAATATTTTAATAATATTAGATGTCCATATTTAGCCTATAAAATGGGACTCCATGGCAAGCATGAGAACTTACTTCTCATTTCCACTTCAACTTTATTGTGTTTATATGTTGTTATAGGTTTTGATAATGACAAACAGGCAAAGCAAATGTTCAAGACTCAAAATTCAATTATGATGATATGTTTCAATCAAGGCATTTACTTCAGTAATTAATCAAGTGACAAATGGTCTTGTTAAAATGCCAAAGGAACAAAAGTTAAAAATAACTTCAAGAAGCTGGCACGCCCAAGCGTGAGGGAAGCTCGCTTGAGCGAGAAAGATAATTGTCAAGCGTGAATCAGGTGCTTGGCACGCCCAAGCGTGAAGGATCGTCGCTTGAGCGTGGAACATAACACGCTTAAGCGTGAATAGCATGGTTGAGCGCGAGTATGAGCGTGAAGCATCAGGAGTCTAAAAACTAAATTACACTTGAGCGTGAGTTAGGCTCGCTTGAGCGTGGAACAGAGGATGACAAGCTTGCTTGAGCGTGAAGACATGGAGCTCAAGCGTGAGCGTGGCGTGGAGCATCAGGAGCCCGAAACATACATGGCTCGCTTAAGCGTCAACAACGCTCGCTTGAGCGTGAAACAAAGCGTGACAGTACGCTTAAGCGTGGACGTGAGCGTGAGCAAGCGTGAAGGAAAAATCAAAAGAAAAATGCCTGGTCGCTTAAGCGTGATTATATTCGCTTGAGCGAGATTGCTACAGAATTAATTAAAAGCATATGTTTATGATGCAGTTAGTTCCAAAAGAAGCAAATTCAAACATCATGCTACTCTCAAATGATGAAGCTATGTCACCATGAGTCAGATAAGTTTATTTAATTCAAATGAATTATATGAATTTGTATTTTGAATCTCTGTTGAATAAATGACAGCTCTGCATCGCACTTGGACAAACTGAAACACTAAATGAATTGATTCATTTAGTTCAAATGGTTCTGGAACGTTCACTTGAATATGTTACAACCTGGAATAGCAAAATGGAGTCTCAGATCACACTTGATGAATAATGCTCCACTAAGCAGACAAAGACAAGTTCCACTACATGATTTATGGATCCATTGGAATATTTTAAGTGAAAATTCCATGTTGCTGGAGGCTATAAATAGAGAGGAAATTGAAGAAGCAAAATGTCCCAAGCATTGAAGCAGTTCCTTTGCTTTCTTCTTCTCTCTCGCTGCATTACTCTCTTCTACTCTCTTAATTGCTCTCTGTTTCTAATTCTTGGCTTATTAATTTGAGAGTAAATATCTGTGAGCAAAGTTATTTTCTAGACTTGCTAATTAATTATTTTCAAGAGAGAAAATATTTTCTTGAAGTGCTAATATTTGCATATCCTCTCTTTGAGAGTTATTATCTTGTGTAAACTTTAAATTGTATATCCACTCTAGTGAGAGAGTTTCCTTGTACTCTTAAATACCAAACTTCATAGAAATTTTGGGTTGGGTTTCAACCTTGTAATTGTGAGATTGAGAGATTGGGTGGGGTGCCCTTGTACTTGTGAGGATTGGATTCTTGAGTGTGGGACACTAGGAAGCCGCAATTGCTCAAAGTTGTATCTCTAATCTATAATAGTGGAAATCCTCTAAGTGGGTTGCTTAGAGGCGAGACGTACACTGGCGTGGTGGAACTCGTATACATCGGTTTGCACATCTCTCTTCCCTAAACTCATTTAGTTTATGCACTTAACTTGTTTGCTTAATTCATTGCTTCATTAATTGGACTAAGTGCATGATACATTAAGTTGCAAACTGTTTTTTTTTTATAACATTGTTGTACTTGGACTTAAGCAACACTCTTGAATCAATCTTTCTAAAAGTCCCATAAATTGTTTTGTAACTTAATTGATTCACTATCTAAACTCTTTAAGTAGTTATTAGTTTGTCTTGTGTATTATTTGTTGTTACTTGCAATCTAGTTTATTATCTTAAATAAACATAGTAACAAAAGAATCAATTTCAAGAGCATTCCAAAGAAAATTTTTAATACTCAATTCACCCCCCCTCTTGAGTAATTGAGGCCACTTGGTTAACATTTATTACTCTCTCTAATTCTCTTTACTCCCTTTTCTCTTTTACTTCAACTTTAATTTCTTACTTCATTTCTTCTACACATCAATTTCTATTGCTAAGTTATAAGTCTTATAACACGTTATCAGCACCAGGTTCTGACCAACTGAGATCTAGTCAAGACTACGAGAGGTAATACATATTATTATTATTATTATCATTCTTGATAATAATAATTTATATACCTTATATTATTTATGTATATATTATAAAAGTTCCCAAAGAACTTATATTTTAAATATTCCAGAAGGATGTATAAGATTATACCTATATCATGAAAGATAGGTTCTTGAAGAACTTATTTATAAACATCCTTGTAGGATATATAATTGTTAATAGTCAAATGACTTATAATTCTTAAAAAATTCTTAAAAATATTTATTGATAGTTCCTGAAGAACTATAAGAATTCAAGATATTAAAAAAAATCGTACATTATTACCTACGTTGTGTAACATCCCTATTTTTAGAAACAGTTTTAACCTTGTAATTTTGAAGCATGGAAAGTTTGTAAGTAAGAATAAGTGAATAAATACCCTGTAGATGGTATGTGATATCTCAGAAATTTCATTTTTGTGTGTGGTTATGGAAATTATATAGACCATTAAAGGTATTATGCGAATTCCAAGTGAAAAAGGACTCTGTTCTGAGTGACAGAGAGAAATTCTGAGTGAAGGATGAAATTCTGAGTGTAAGGTTATGTTTTCCGAGTAAATTATGACCGAGAGTGTTACTACCGAGTAAAATCCTGGTGTGGAGAGAAGTGTGTTCAAGAGAACCACTTCTGGGTGAAATTTCCAAGTCAAACAACCTCGAATGACTCGTTTCCGAGTCAAACCTTGCCAAGTACTTCCTTTTCCGAGTGAAACTTCCCTGAGTGTAGGCATCTGAGAGATGCAGATTCAATTGGAGAAAAACTCATTTTTGAGTAACAGAAATCCGAGTGGGTCCATTTGGAAAGGAAGATCTGTCTGAGTGATTCAAAAAGACACAGTCCGAGTGAGTGTCCAATTAGATGGGAGTCAGTTCTGGAAGGTTTTACCGAGTAGAACCCGAGTGAATGAAGACTCAGATTCATAACAAATTACCGAGTGAAAGTCTGAGAGAGAGAACTCGGTCTGGACAGATTTTACCGAGTGAGAAACCGAGTACTTGAGTCGTTTCAGAGGAATTCCGAGCGAGGACTGGATGACTCGCTCAAGCGAGTCGGATTTCGCTTGAGCGAGAAGGACCCCTGATGCATAGTCACTCATTTCGCTCAGTTTCTTCACTTCGCCCAAGCAAGCCTTGTGCCTCGCTCAAGCGAGTCGGATTTTGCTTGAGCGAGATGACCCCTGTAGCCATTTTTCCTTTCGTTCCTGCTGACTGGTCCACTAAGTCCACATAAATCCAAAAAGGACTGTCACAACGAGCCAATTGCAGGGAAAAGTTGCACCAATCAAAGCACTTTTATATATCTTAATATATATTCCCTTCCATCATGCAAAGCTGACTGTGAAATGGCCGAAAGTTTCCATTATCCTCACCTAACCTCACTCACGAGAAAGTATTGTCTCCCACTTGCCTTCTCTTTATTAATCAATGCCACCCTTCATTCCCAAGTTCAGAACCATTAGAAATTTACAAAAACTTTCTCCTTCTTCTTCTACGTACAAGCTTTCTCTCTCTCTTTTTCCTTTTCTCTCTCACTCAGAACTGAAGCAAGGACAGTGAAGGGAAGCTACCTCAACTCCATTAAGGTAAGGGGGGTATATTCTCGGGTATTCTGGGGAAAACCGAGTGTTAGGAAAGGGTTAAGGTACCTTTGGTCCTCACCTTTCCAGGGCAGGTTCGGGAATTGTTTGAATTTAAATGCTTTAATTGTTATATATTTGTTATATATGTATATCTTTATTGCTATGAATATGTTCAATTGGCTATGTTGCTTATTAATGACTATGATGTTTCAGTGAATATGTTTGATTGACTGTATTGATTAATTTTGATGATTAAATGGATATGATCGGTGTTGAACTGTGAAAATACTAAGAATCATGGGTGTCTAAGTAAATTCCAGTGAAGAATTATGAACAGAAATCGGATTCAATAATAACAAGCTCGATTTTATATAAATCCGACCGGTTTTACATCAATCCGACCGGTTTTACACCAATAATACTTCAAACAGATTTTGAATTAAATATCTGATTTACAATAACCGACCGGATCTTTTGAAATACAAAAATACATATTTAACTCGGTAAACTATCCACCTTGACATAATTTCACTTGGTATTCTCATAAACCGGCCAAGCCTTCCACTAAAATACAATCCAAACTGCTGAACAACTTCACATATCATGGTTGGGCCTTTCATTCACTGAAACATCACCTAGATAATTATTCTTGTCAGAATTATTCACTCAGAAACACCTTTAATCGGAAATAGAGTCCTTTAACCGGAAACACCATTCCTGGAAAGACTTACTCGGAAAACATCTTAATCTCACTCGAAAAATATTTCTCAGTCCGATTCCACTCGGAATCAGGGTTATTTCACTCGGAAAACTCATTTCACTCGGTATCAAACTTATTTTACTCGAAAAAATCTAGTTTTTTTACATTTCCACTCGGCATCAGCTCATTGCACTTGGAAAATATGATTTTTGACATTTTTCACTCGGATTTTCATTCAGAAACTCTTCTTTAATCCTTTTTAAATTATTGGGACGTTACAATTATCATTATTGTTCTTATTTCTATTATTATTATTATTCTTATTATCATTATTCTTATTATTATTATTATTGTTAGTATTAATGTTATTGACATTATTATTGTTTTAATTATGAGTAATTAAATGAGGAATATATTATTTTACTCCTTATACAAAGTATAATTTTAACCAAAATATAACCGATATATTTTCTAGAATAAGAATGAATAACTTACAACGTTTAAATAGTTGATGGGATCCAAGAGCTTGTGAATAATATGATGAGAATGGAAACACATAGATACCCAAGGATCAAATGATAAAAAGAATGCATTTCGCATCATGAAAATATTTTGACGGAGAAAAAAAAATATCTAAAGCATACACTTGGTACAGTGGAGGATACTCACGTTCGATCTCCATGAAGAATCTTGGGAGTACAACCGGAACGGAAACCTAATGGCATCAGAGTCGCGCCTGAAGCCGGGTGAGACGATGCAATTCTGGTGTACTTTGACTAAATGACGGAGTGTAACTATGATCGCGGAGATCCAAGCCCCAAAATAATATATATTGATGAGAACCTGTGAGTTCATCCGTACCTTATGAAAATAAATGAGGGCTTGGGCGGACTCCGATCGCTCTAGAAAGAATGAGGAGATAATAAATTGATTTATTAGGCCCACATGCATCATGAGACTTAACCAAAGATAAAACATAATAAACCAAACTCATGCAATCCATGACAACATATTTGATTGTGATAGTTATAAATATGTCAATTGCATGATTTATGTGATATTATCTGTGTTAGGAAATCCCTAAGCATGAGCAGCGGAAAAATAAAAGGGATTCCATAGGATTTGCAAGGTTCCGTGTTTCAAAGCACAAAAACAATTTCGAAATTCATTTTGGATTACCTCTTGAAGAACTCCGAAGCAGTCGTAGCCTCGTCCTTTAGGAGTCCACACGAGCACTCCCACCAGAATCGCAACACTTGCCAACTGTTAGTTTGACGGCGTGTAGCTCTTGCAACTTTTGCGAATTTGTGTCTCACTTGAGTGAACGGCCTATGAGCATCTTATGCTCTATTTATAGGCTTAGTTTTGACCTAATTTGTTCTCTCTAAAAGTGGGCTCCTTACTCATTCCAAATGAGTTAGGCCCAATAGCTTTATTTTAGTTCAACTAAAATAAGACAACATTTTCTGATGGGCTTACTCTATGTGTGTGACCCTATAGGTAAAATACCCGGTCATATTAATAATAAATTATTTTATTATTAATATAAAATAAGAGCAGCATCTAGCAATGCATCATTATGTCTGAATATTATCAACATAACCTATAAGTGATAATTATTTAATATGTTTATTCCTTTTGTCACGATATCCTAATTGGGCCCAAGGCATGGTCGCGTCATCCTTGTACGGCCCAATTTATTTTACTTGATACCGGAGTAGACTGGATCCAAATAAATATCTAATATTTATTCTTTCTAGCATGGCCATGCGTTTTCTTAGTCTTACTCCATCAAGTGGCCTATGGATATCACTCCTGTCACATAGGAGAGACAAATCCCATCTACATCACTCACATCCCTCTGCATAATTTGTTCATTGCCTAATCACAATCTTTATAGTCCTCTTGTTACAGAAGACGTTTAATTGTATTAAAACAATAAACTCCTCATGTAGGAATCGTAGTGACTTCAGGTCGAAGGACTACATATACCATTATCACATTGAGAATCGTTTATGACAATCATGTAACGATCCATGCAACGTTCTCATGGTGGGTTTGTCCAGTACATCATTACTCTTAATGTGTACCCGTGTGAAGACTCGATATCATCTATATCTATGATCTGTGAGATCAGGTCATCAGTACACTCACACACTAGTCTCAGTGTATTTACATGTCCCCATGTAAATACTTGACTAGGGACATTTTAGGAATAATTTTTATATGACCTATTACTCCAAGGATAAATATGTTTTAAAACAATTTTAAACTGAAATATTTATTCTATTGATAAGTAGAAAAATGATACAAATGAAAAAGTATAAAAGCTCATAGTGCATACACCAACAATCTGTTAACTGGATTATGTCCGCACCGGGTGACCTTCAGGGTCTTGGGTTATACTCACCCTTACTATTGAATATTTTCAGAGGAATTAAGAAATCAAGAACCAGAATACGAAGAACAGCAATACGCTGAACCAACTGAGAATGTTCATTAAAAATAGAATATATGTAGTTAAATATTTATGGATGACTGTATTAATATTTAAGGGTGCCTGCGTGCCCCATTCTGTTAAGAGTACAATTACTTACAGTTTGTGAATGACTATGTGATTATCTACTATTTGCTTTTACTGATATGCTATTATTTTATTAAAAAAAATATTTACTTTTTCTAAAAATTGTTAACACTCTTAGTTAAATAGGATGAACCTACAGAAGGGTTTGTCTTATCTAACCGAGGGTGTTACATTGGTGGTATCAGTGCATAGTCTATTCATTAAGCTTGGGAAGTGGACCATTAGGTTTCCACGTACTCTGATAGAAATATTGAACAATCCATAAAACACCTAAGACTAAATTTCCTATGTGGAATTCTCCATATAACATATACCCTGAGCCTTTTGTTGATATTCTTTCAGCAATTTCCTAATGGCTCGTCGAAACAATGATTATGTCATGGAGGAACTTCTTACTCGAATCGTGGAGGTAATAGAACGACAAGATTTACCTCATGCTTCTACTAGGCAGGGCCACGGATTAGTTGACTTTCAGAGGAACAATCCTACACAATTCAAGGGAGGCTTTGATCCAGAGGGAGCACAATTATGGATTGAGCATCTTGAAAAAGATTTTTGCTGCTATGTGATGCCCTGACGAGGACAGGATAACCTTTGCCGTTTTCATGCTGGTTGGGGAAGCAGAACACTAGTGGACTCATGCTAGAATCAGATTAACTACTGATGGACACGTCATCACTTGGGGACAATTCAAGATAGAATTTCTCGTAAAATATTTCCCTGAAGACATAAGGAGGCAGAAGGAGTAGGAATTCTTCAATCTGAAACAAGGTAATATGACAGTTGGGGAATACGCTTCCAAATTTGATGAATTGGCCAAATGTTGTCCCTATTACACCCAAATGGGAGAAGCGTCGAGATGCGCAAAGTTTGAAGCAGGGCTACGACAGGAGATACGTCAAGCCATATGTTGCTAGCAAATCACTCAATTCTCTACCTTGGTTGACCGGTGCCGCATATTTGAGAATACCTCTAATCTTCGATGACCTGGAACGTCTAGTCATGGTCCAGAGCGACGGATGCCAGACCGACAACAAAGAAGGGATTTTCGAGGAGATCGACCATATTTTTGACCACCTTACTCAGCCAACCGAATTCCTTCAAGGGATCAGGGAAACCAAAGAGGTAAAATCTGCACAATTTATGGACGGGCTGGACATCGTGATGTTGAATGTTGGTACAGAAATACTAACAACCAGCAACAAATGACTCAAAGACAGATAGTGCGACCAACAGGCCAAGGGAATGTAGGACCTGCTACAAATACCCCTGCAAATAATGCCCCGAGGATGCAGAATGTTCACCGCAACAACAACTTCAACCAAAACAATAATCCTAGAAGGCCCGAAACTGGCTCAACTGGAAGATCGGGAGGAAATGCTAGAGTTTTTACCATGAATGGTGCGGAAATATCACAAGAGAACGATCTTGTACAAGGTACATACTTTATAGGAAGTACTCTGTTAAATGTATTATATGATTCTGGAGCCACTCACTCTTTCATATCTGAGAATTGTGTAAAACATTTAAAGCTACCTACAACCTCTCTGCCCAATAAGATGATTGTCACGACTGCTGCCAATAATCCCATTTGCCCTTCCTGCATGTGTTTGAAATGTCCTCTCAATATCGAAGGGAAAGCTTATCAAGTAGATCTGATATGTTTGCCTTTGATTAATCTAGATATTGTTCTAGGAATGAATTGGCTTGCTGCCAACCATATTCTTATTGACTGTCATAATAAATCCATCTCTCTCGGGTCTACTACATCTCAATGTGATCAAGACACTGATTCTTATCCTGTTAGCTTAGAAAAGGTAATTCCAGCAAAAGAAGTCCACATATACATGATCCTTACTGATACTGAAAGCAGGGACACTTCTCAAATTGATCAGATTCCTGTTGTTCAAGAATTTCCAGAAGTATTCCCTGAGGATATACGAGAGCTACCTCCAGAGCGAGAAGTTGAATTCAGTATTGACATTATACCAGGCGTGGGACCAATCTCTATTGCTCCTTACCGAATGTTACCCAAGGAACTCAGTGAGCTCAAAAAGCAAATAGAAGAACTTCTAGAGAAAGGAATGATTAGACCCGGTGTCTCACCTTGGGGAGCACCAGTTTTTCTAGTCAAAAAGAAGGATGGCAGTATACGGTTGTGCGTTGACTATCGTCAGTTGAATAAAGCTACGATAAAAAACCGATACCCTCTTCCAAGGATTGACGATTTGATGGACCAACTACGAGGAGCCACTATCTTCTCAAAGATTGATCTGCGATTAGGCTATCATCAAATAAGGGTGAAGGAAGATGATGTACCCAAAACAGCATTCAGGACACGATATGGGCACTATGAGTATCTTGTTATGCCCTTTGGAGTTACCAATGCACCTGCAGTCTTTATGGGATACATGAATCGGATTTTCCATGAGTACTTGGACAAATTCATAGTGGTATTCATTGACGACATTCTTGTCTACTCCAAGAGCCATAAAGAACATGAAGAACATCTCCGAATTGTTCTAAATACGCTATGAGCAAGACAATTATACGCCAAGTTGTCAAAATGTGAATTCTGGTTGACGGAAGTAAAATTTTTGGGACATGTCATCTCTAAAGAGGGAATTGTCGTGGATCCTACAAAAGTTGAAGCTGTACTAAAGTGGGAACAACCCAAGAATGTGACGGAAATTCGCAGTTTCCTTGGACTTGCTGGATATTATCGTCGATTCATCGAGAATTTCTCTCAAATTGCAGCACCTTTAACTAGGCTGACCCGTAAAGATCAACCATTTGAATAGACCGATAAATGCGAAAGCACTTTTACGGAGTTACGCCAACGACTCACTAGTGCACCTGTCTTGATTTTGCCAGATCCTGCCAAGCCATATGAAGTATATTGTGATGCGTCAAGACAAGGACTGGAATGTGTTCTAATGCAAGAAAGAAAGGTTGTTGCTTATGCCTCACGACAGCTAAGACCACATGAAGTTAATTATCCTACACATGATTTGGAATTAGCTGCAGTTGTGTTTGCCTTGAAAATTTGGAGGCACTACTTATATAGCACATATTTTGAAGTCTTCAGTGACCATAAAAGCTTAAAGTACCTGTTCGACCAGAAAGAGTTGAATATGCGATAACATAGGTGGATGGAATTCATCAAAGATTATGATTTTGAACTCTGATATCATCCTGGAAAAGCAAATGTTGTAGCTGATGCACTCAGCAGAAAAGCTCTACGCCTATCATATATGATGACAAAGGAGTTAGAATTGATTGAACAGTTTCACGATCTGAATCTGGCAGTAACACCTAAAAGAGGAAGCCTTATGGTTGGAATGCTAAGAATTTCAAATGATTCCCTGGAACAAGTCAAAGAAGCTCAAGCCAATGATCAGGAATTACAAGGTCTAGCAGAAAAGACAAGAGAAGAAGGCTCAGAATTTAGCAAAGATGAACATGGGGTGATCAGGTATCAACAGAGACTCTGTATTCCAGTCAACACAGATCTTAAAAGATCCATCCTTGATGAAGCCCACAAAAGTAAATACAGTATCCACCCCGGATCGAACAAGATGTATCAGGACTTGAAGAAAATATTCTGGTGGCAAGGAATGAAAAGGGATATCGCTGAGTATGTAACAGCTTGCCTGATGTGTCAGAAGGTAAAGGCAGAACAACAACGACCAAGTGGGATCCTTCGACCTTTGGAGATACCAGAATGGAAATGGGATGAGATTTCTATGGATTTCGTGACCGGACTTCCCAGAACATCAGCTGGATATGATGCTATTTGCGTAATCGTGGATCGATTAACAAAGACCGCTCACTTTATTTCTGTCAATATAAAGTATTCTCTAGAGAAACTCACCCAGATCTATATCAAGGAAATCGTACGATTACATGGAACTCCCACTGCAATTGTGTCTGACCGAGATCCTCGTTTCACATCACAATTTTGGAAGAGCCTGCAACAAGCTCTAGGAACTCGTCTGAAGTTAAGTTCCGCATATCATCCACAGACAGACGGACAATCAGAAAGGACAATCAAAACTCTTGAAGATCTGTTACGTCTTTGTGTCTTAGAACAATGGGGAAGTTGGCAAGAATATCTCCCACTCGTTGAGTTCACTTACAACAACAGCTATCATGCTAGCATCAGAATGGCCCCTTATGAGGCTTTATATGGAAGGAAATGTCGTACACCTTTGTGTTGGTATGAGATGGGTGAGAAGACGATAATTGGACCAGAGATTGTTTAGAAGACTACAGAACAAGTCCAAAAGATCCAAATGGCAATAAAGGCTTCGCAAGATAGACACTAGAGTTACTACGACAAACGTCGGAAGCCATTGGAATTTGAGGAGGGAGATCATGTATTTCTCAAAGTTACCCCTACCACTGGAGTAGGAAGAGCTTTGAAGGCCAAGAAGTTAAGCCCCAGATACGTAGGACCCTATCAGATTTTTCAAAAGATAGGAACTCATGCGTACCGTATTGCTCTGCCACCCGAGCTAACAAACCTTCATAATGTTTTTCATGTCTCTCAACTCCGTAAATATGTACCAAGCCCTGATCATGTTCTGAGTCCTGATCAGTTTGTTCTGAAAGAAAACCTTACCTTTGAAGCATCACCGGTTAAGATTATTGACCGACGTCTCAAACAGCTAAGAGGCAAGGAAATCTCTTTGGTCAAAGTAGTTTGGAGTCAAATAGATGATGGGGACGCTACTTAGGAAATTGAGGAGAAGATCAGGGAACTGTACCCTCAATTGTTCCAACTTTGAATTTCAGGACGAAATTCCTAAAAGGGGAGGAGAGTGTAACATCCCTGTTTTTAGAAACAGTTTTAACCTTGTAATTTTGAAGCATGGAAAGTTTGTAAGTAAGAATAAGTGAATAAATACCCTGTAGATGGTATATGATATCTCAGAAATTTCATTTTTGTGTGTGGTTATGGAAATTATATAGACCATTAAAGGTATTATGCGAATTCTGAGTGAAAAAGGACTCTGTTCCGAGTGATAGAGAGAAATTCCGAGTGAAGGATGAAATTCCGAGTGTAAGGTTATGTTTTTCGAGTAAATTATGACCGAGAGGGTTACTACCGAGTGAAATCCTGGTGTGGAGAGAAGTGTGTTCAAGAGAACCACTTATGGGTGAAATTTCTGAGTCAAACAACCTCGAATGACTCATTTCTGAGTCAAACCTTGCCAAGTACTTCCTTTTCCGAGTGAAACTTCCCTGAGTGTGGGCATCTGAGAGATGTAGGTTCAATTGGAGGAAAACTCATTTCTGAGTGACAGAAATCCAAGTGGGTCCATTCGGAAAGGAAGATCTGTCTGAGTGATTCAAAAAGACACAGTCCGAGTGAGTGTCCAATTAGATGGGAGTCAGTTCTGGAAGGTTTTACCGAGTAGAACCCGAGTGAATGAAGATTCGGATTCAGAATAAATTACCGAGTGAAAGTCTGAGAGAGAGAACTCGGTCTGGACAGATTTTACCGAGTGAGAAACCGAGTGCTTGAGTCAGTTTCAGAGGAATTCCGAGCGAGGACTGGATGACTCGCTCAAGCGAGTCAGATTTCGCTTGAGCGAGAAGGACCCCTGATACATAATCACTCATTTCGCTCAGTTTCTTCACTTTGCCCAAGCGAGCCTTGTGCCTCGCTCAAGCGAGTCGGATTTCGCTTGAGCGGGATGACCCCTGTAGCCATTTTTTCTTTCGTTCCTGCTGAGTGGTCCACTAAGTCCACATAAATCCAAAAAGGACTGTCACAACGAGCCAATTGCAGGGAAAAGTTGCACCAATCAAAGCATCTTTATATATCTTAATATATATTCCCTTCCATCATGCAAAACTCACTGTGAAATGGTCGAAAGTTTCCATTATCCTCACCTAACCTCACTCACGAGAAAGTATTGTCTCCCACTTTCCTTCTCTTTATTAATCAATGCCACCCTTCATTCCCAAGTTCAGAACCATTAGAAATTTACAAAAACTCTTTCCTTCTTCTTCTACGTACAAGCTTTCTCTCTCTCTTTTTCCTTTTCTCTCTCACTCGGAACTGAAGCAAGGACAGTGAAGGGAAGCTGCCTCAACTCCATTAAGGTAAGGGGGTATATTCTCGGGTATTCTGGGGAAAACCGAGTGTTAGGAAAGGGTTAAGGTACCTTTGGTCCTCACCTTTCCAGGGCAGGTTCGGGAATTGTTTGAATTTAAATGCTTTAATTGTTATATATTTGTTATATATGTATATCTTTATTGCTATGAATATGTTCAATTGGCTATGTTGCTTATTAATGACTATGATGTTTCAGTGAAAATGTTTGATTGACTGTATTGATTAATTTTGATGATTAAATGGATATGATCGGTGTTGAACTGTGAAAATACTAAGAATCATGGGTGTCTAAGTTAATTCCAGTGAAGAATTATGAACAGAAATCGGATTCAATAATAACAAGCTCGATTTTATATAAATTCGACCGGTTTTACATCAATCCGACCGGTTTTACACCAATAATACTTCAAACAGATTTTGAATTAAATATCTGATTTACAATAACCGACCGGATCTTTTGAAATACAAAAATACATATTTAACTTGGTAAACTATCCATCTTGACATAATTTCACTCGGTATTCTCATAAACCGGCCAAGCATTCCACTAAAATACAATCCGAACTTCTGAACAACTTCACATATCATGGTCGGGCCTTTCATTCACTGAAACATCACCCGGATAATTATTCTTGTTGGAATTATTCACTCAGAAACACCTTTAATCGGAAATAGAGTCCTTTAACCGGAAACACCATTCCTGGAAAGACTTACTCGGAAAACATCTTAATCTCACTCAAAAAACATTTCTCAGTCCGATTCCACTCGGAATCAGGGTTATTTCACTCGGAAAACTCATTTCACTCGGTATCAAACTTATTTTACTCGGAAAAATCTGGTTTTTTTACATTTCCACTCGGCATCAGCTCATTGCACTCAGAAAATATGATTTTTGACATTTTTCACTCGGATTTTCATTCAGAAACTCTTCTTTAATCCTTTTTAAATTATTGGGACGTTACAATTATCATTATTGTTCTTATTTCTATTATTATTATTCTTATTATCATTATTCTTCTTCTTCTTATTATTATTATTATTATTGTTACTATTATTGTTATTGACATTATTATTGTTTTAATTATGAGTAATTAAATGAGGAATATATTATTTTACTCCTTATACAAAGTATAATTTTAACCAAAATATAACCGATATATTTTCTAGAATAAGAATGAATGACTTACAATGTTTAAATAGTTGATGGGATCCAAGAGCTTGTGAATAATATGATGAGAATGGAAACACATAGATACCCAAGGATCAAATGATAAAAAGAATGCATTTCGCATCATGAAAATATTTTGACGGAGAAAAAAAAATATCTAGAGCATACACTTGGTATAGTGGAGGACACTCACGTTCGATCTCCATAAAGAATCTTGGGAGTACAACCGGAACGGAAACCTAATGGCATCAGAGTTGCGCCTGAAGCCGGGTGAGACGATGCAATTCTGGTGTACTTTGACTAAATGTCGGAGTGTAACTATGATCGCGGAGATCCAAGCCCCAAAATAATATATATTGATGAGAACCTGTGAGTTCATTCGTACCTTATGAAAATAAATGGGGGCTTGGGCGGACTCCGATCGCTCTAGAAAGAATGAGGAGATAATAAATTAATTTATTGGGCCCACATGCATCATAAGACTTAACCAAAGATAAAACATAATAAACCAAACTCATGCAATCCATGACAACATATTTGATTGTTATAGTTATAAATATATTAATTGCATGATTTATGTGATATTATCTGTTAATTGGATTATGTCTGCACCGGGTGACCTTCAGGGTCTTGGGTTATACTCACCCTTACTGTTGAATATTTTCAGAGGAATTAGGAAATCAAGAACCAGAATACGAAGAACAGCAATACGCTGAACCAACTGAGAATGCTCATTAAAAATAGAATATATGTAGTTAAATATTTATGGATGACTGTATTAATATTTAAGGGTGCCTGCGTGCCCCATTCTATTAAGAGTACAATTACTTACAGTTTGTAAATGACTATGTGATTATCTACTATTTGCTTCAACTGATATGCCATTATTTTATTTAAAAAAAATATTCACTTTTTCTAAAAATTGTTAACACTCTTAGTTAAATAGGATGAACCTACAGAAGGGTTTGTCTTATCTAACCGAGGGTGTTACACGTTGCATTTAACTAGCTCTATAAACATACTTATTTTATATTACCTCTATATACCTGCGTGCATTCCATTCCATTGCTACTTTATTTTATTTTATCCATTGCTACCTACTGTGCGTTTTCTATTTCCTGCATGTTATTAAAATTCCTTCCTTAATAATTGTATAAAATTACTACTAATGCTATAGTATAACTGATTGTACTCGTTGCTTTTTCTGTTTTATATTATTAAATTAAATACTGTAACTTCACGGGCTAATGATTTCCGTTGCTATATATTTTAATTTATATTACTTTTAGCTAATGTCTACATGTTGCTACTCCTATATGATTTTATATTTTATATGCTATATGCTAATGCTTACATGCTGCTAGTCCTATATGCTTTTATATTTTACATGATATGCCTACATGCCGCTAATGCTATGCCTACATGATTTACTAATTTAATATGCTAGCTATTGATCACGTATATACTGTAGCTTTATGTTTGCTTTTATACAATTATTCATTCAACATTTGCTTTTATGAAAACTTTATAAAAACTTTTAAATTTTTCACTAAACCACTAGTGCTTGAATAAAAATTTTATAAAAATTATAACAATCTAAGAAATTAAAATAAAATAAAATCATAAAATTATCACAAAAATAATTCATACTGCTTATTTCATGTTATACTTCATGTTGGACTCACGGATTGCACTAATTATTTTAAATTCCTGCACTAATTTAATTTGTGTATCTTGTACTACTAATCTTGCATCACACCTAACTACGTAATTATGCTTCATGTTTATGACCTATAGTATCACATTATTGCATTGGATTATTTTTTTTTGGTATGCAGCATATTTTTTAGTATGCGCATTGAATTATTTTAATTGCACTATTGGATTAATATAATATTGAAATTATTGAATGAATGCACTGTGTGGGTCATACAATATATTATTGAATGATTACACTTGGTGGGTTATATAATTGCTTTACTTTAAATAATTAATTTTATAATTAATTTTTATACTCATAATTGGTATTTATACACAATATAATAAATTTTATATAAATAAAAGAGTTAATAAATATGATAACATTAATGAGGATTTGAATCCAGAAATAAGTTATCACTCTACCACTAGGCCACTTGTATTTGAATAATATTTTATGAAAATTTTAAATTTTCATTACCGAATCATTTATGTGAAATTTTATTATACTTATCTCCTTGTGGCTAAAAAAATAGTGAATTACTTATGCAAAATTATAAGTCCCATCAAACTAAAACCGCTTCACTCCCAGAAGTGAATATAGCAACACATGATCATTATACTCATGGTCGTGGTTGTGGTCAAAATGATAATAAATCATCATTTACATGAAAAAATAAAGAACGTATGGAGAAAGAAAAAGATGTTTAAAGTAGTGAACAAACCAAAAATATTTGTTATCGTTGTAGTAGCCAAGGTCAGTGGTCTCGAGTTTGTCGCATACCAAAACATTTCATTGATCTATACCAAAAATCCCTTAAAAAATAAAAGAAAAATAATAGAAACAAATTTTACTGGTATAGATGATGTTTATACTCCCTTTTTGATGTTGATGATTTCCTTATTCTTCCTAAAGAAGACATTGACCACTCGGTTGGAGAGGGAGAATGCCCCTAAATAAATTATTTTATATTTCATAAAATTTGTTTTGTTACGAATTTATGTTAAATATTTATTGTTGTTAATTATATTTTCACTCATGATTTATCTATTATTATTTAATGAAGAATGAATGCTCATGTGAATGATGACACAACTCATACTATTCTCAAGAATGAGAAATATTTCTACCATATAGTAAAACAAGAAGTCAATCTTAATACTATATTTGATAATATAAATATAATTGAAGGCTCCGGTAGAGCCAGTATTTTGTTAACTGGAGGAACAAAATTTCACATTAAAAGTGCATTATATTCTACGAAGTCTCAAAGAAATTTGTTGAGTTTTAAGGATATCCGTAGAAATGGATACCATATTGAGACCACAAATAAAAGAAATGATGAATATCTTTACATCACAAAGTTAATTTCTGATAAGGAATGTATATTGAAAAATTGCCTTCATTTTCCTCCGGTTTGTACTATACCTATATTAGTACAGTTAAAACAAATATTATTGTAAACTAGAAGTTTTCTAATATGAATAACTTTGTTATTTGGCATGAATGGTTAGGCCATCCTGGAACAATAATGATGCAAAAAATAGTTGACAATTCAAATGGTCATTCCTTGTCCAGCAGACAAATTCTCCAAACTAAATATTTCTTATGTGCTAATTGTTCTCAAGGAAAATTAATTACTCGACCATCACCAATGAAATTTAGGAGTGAATCACTCATATTTTTAGAGCGTATACAAGGTGATATTTGTAGGCCAATTAGATATTTTATGATTTTGATTGATGCATCAACTAGATGGTCACATGTTTGCTTATTGTCAACTCGTAACCAGGCATTTGGGAGATTACTAGCTCAATTAATTCATTTAAGAGCTCATTTTCTTGATCATCCAATCGATAACGTTGGTGAATTCACATCTCAATCTTTTAATGATTATTGTATGTCCATCAAAATTGATGTTGAACATCCTATAGCATATGTTCATACACAAAATAGACTTGATGAATCATTAATTAAACGTTTGAAATTGATAGCAAGACCATTGTTAATGTGATCAAAACTCCCAATTTCAACTTGGGGACATACAATCTTGCATGCAATAGCACTTATTCGCATCAGGCCTATAAGTTATCATGAGTATTCCCCTTTACAATTGGTTCATGGTAAAGAACCAAATATTTCCTATCTAAGAATTTTTGAAAGTGCGGTATATGTTCCCATTTCTCCTCCACAACGCACTAAGATGGGGCCTCAAAGAAGGTTGGGGATATATGTTGGATACGAAAATCCATCTATAATAAAATATCTTGAACCCTTAACAGGTGATTTATTTACAGCTCATTTTGCTGATTGTCATTTTGATGAATCTGTTTTTCCACCATTAGGGGGAGAAAATAAACAGTTGGATAAAAGGATCAATTGGAATGAGATATCTTTATAACATCTTGATCCTCGAACAAAGCAATGTGAATTAGAAGTTCAAAAAATAATTAGTTTGTAAAATTTAGCAAACTAATTGCCCAATGCATTTGCTGATCCAAGAAGAGTGACTAAGTCACACATACTAGTTGTTAATACCCCAATAAAGATTGATATCCCTGAAGGACAATCTAAAATTACAAATGAGTCTGAAGCTAAAATAAAACGTGGCAGACCTATTGGTTCTAAAGATAAAAATCCTCAGTAAATAAAGAGGATGGTCAAATCGAGAATATAAAGACTTCAGAAGAGTCTCCTGACATAATCAAGGATTCAAATCCAGAAGATACCAAGGTACCCAAAATTGATAAGAATAAAGAGATCTCTATAAAATATGTCATGGATGGAATACAATGGATTTGACATGAAGTCGATGTTGATGAAATTTTTGCATTCAAAGTAGCTCTTGATATTATAAATGATGATAAGAATCATAAGCCAAAATCTGTTAAGGAATATGCACAAAGAAATGATTGGCCAAAATGGAAAGATGCAATGCAAGAAGAGTTAAAACTCACTTGCAAAACGGAAAGTTTTTAGACCTATAGTCCAAACACCTGAAGGTGTAAAACCAATTGGGTACAAATGGGTCTTTATGCGAAAAAGAAATGAAAATGGTGAAATTGTGCAATATAAAGCAAGGCTTGTTGCACAAGTTTCTCACAAAGACCTAATGTTGATTTCGAAGAAACATATTCACCAGTGATTTATGCAAGTACTTTTCGATACTTGATTAGTTTGGCAATTCATGAAAAACTTGATTTACGCCTAATGGATGTTGTTACAGCATATTTATATGGCTCACTTGAAAAAGACATCTATTTGAGGGATTTAATATGCCTGAAGCAAAATGACATCTGTATAAAACTCCCTAAAGGATTTAATTTGCCTGAAGCATACAAGACAAATTCTCGAGAAAATTATCCCTTTACAGACTAAAGCAATCTGGACGTATGTGGTATAATTGTCCCAGTGAATACTTATTGAAAGAAGGGTATAAAAATGACCCGATTTGTTTGTGTGTTTTTATGAAAAGATTCAGAAAAGAGTTCGTTATAATTTCTATTTATGTAGATGATTTAAACATCATCGGAACTCTTGAAGAGCTTTCAAAGGTTGTAAATTGTTTGAAAATGGAATTTTTAATGTGCCAAAAGACTTATACAAAAAAGGTGCTAAAGCGGTTCTATATAGACAAATCACACCCATTGAGTAGTCCAATGGTTGCAAGGTCACTTGAAGTGAGCAAAGAGCTTTTTCGATCTTAAGACAAAAATGAAGAACTACTTGGTCCTGAAGTACCATATCTCAATGAAATTGGTGCACTAATGTATCTTGCTAGTCATACACGACCTGATATATCATTTGTTGTCAATTTGTTAGCAAGACATAGTTCTTTACCCACAAAAGGCATTGAAATGAGATTAAGCATATATTTCGCTACCTTAGAGGTACAATGGACATGAGTTTATTTTTCCCATATGTATCCAAGGTAAATCTAATTGGTTATGCAGATGCGGAGTATTTGTCTAATCCTTATAGTGAATGACCACAGACAGGATATTTGTTCACATGTGGTGGTACAACAATTTCATGGAGATCCATAAAACAAATGATCACAGCAATATTATCTAATCATGCTGAAATTCTAGCATTACATGAAGCAAGTCGAGAATGTGTTTGGTTGAGGTCTATGATTCAACATATTCAAGAAACTTGTGGCTTGCATGCTGGAAAATTACCCCCAACAATCTTATGTGACGATAATGCAGCTTGTATTTCTCAGTTAAAGGAAGGTTACATTACAGAAGATAAGGCAAAACATATTTCGCCAAAATTTTTCTTTACTCATGATCTTATAAAGAATGATGAAATAAATGTCCAGCAAGTCTGATCATGTGAGAATCTGACAGATATCTTGACAAAATCATTACCAATAAAGTGTTCGAGCAACTAGTACAGAAGATTGGTCTTCGACGCTTACATAAGTGTTCTGATGAGGGGAAGAATTAAAATTATTTATTTACTTTGTAAAGAATGTTATACTCTTTTTCCTTCACTAAGTTTTTATCCCACTAGGTTTTTCCTAGTAAGGTTTTAACGAGGCATATTCTAAAATATGGACATCCAAGGGGGACTATTATGAATATTTTAATAATATTGGATGTCCATATTTAGCCTATAAAATGGGACTCCATGGCAAGCATGAGAACTTATTTCTCATTTCCACTTTAACTTTATTACTCTCTCTAATTCTCTTAACTCCCTCTTCTCTCTTACTTCAACTTTAATTTCTTAATTCATTTCTTCCACACATCAATTTCTATTGCTAAGTTATAAGTTTTATAACAGTCATTTAATTATTTGCCAATTAATTCTTAATTAGGATGTTACAAGTTATATTAAAGTGAATATTATTTATTTTCTCAAATTATGTGTGTATATATTTATTTATTATTTTTGAGAGAATACTTAACGATTGAAAATTCCAATTCATTTTTTAAAAAATTATGAATTTGCATATTATTTTTGAAAAGGGATGTTAGTAATATTTCCATTTCAACATTCAGATTAAAAGGAATGATATCTACCATATAGGAAATGAAATCAACTTTATTTATTATATCTTATATGGACTTTACCAAATTTATCATGAAAAATCTTACTAATAATGTCCATGAGTATATTTAATAGTATTTATTGAATCTTGAATATGACTCAAATAAGTTCTGACAATCCAACTTACGTAATTTATATATATATATATATATAATTATGTTCAAATAATAATAATAGATGTACTTGTAGGTTTTTAGGTACATGTTTTAAAAAAAAGTAGCATGTATATTTTCATATAGCAATGTTTTATGAGAATTTTTAAAAAATACGTTATTTGTGTTCGTATTAAACAAATAGGACCTAGATTCCTTATAGTTGGGGAGGGTGCAATGCATTTAAAATTTTAAAAGTGTTACTTTTTAAATTGATTGATATAATAACCAATTTCAAAAAAATAACTTTTAAAATAGGTTATATAAATAACCGATATTAAAAACTTAAATACACCAACTTTACCTTTCTCTAACGGTATCAAATTTGAATCTAAACAAATAAGTACGATTGATAAAATCATTTTAATTAATGATATTAAGTGTTTGTTTGGTAATTCATTTCACTTAGTTGAAAGCTGATATCAATTATAACATTTTTTAAAATGCTATTTCAAGTAATGTTTTTAATTTTAGCTATTAGTTGATTTTTTTTTACTTTATTGTTCTTACACATTTTTAATAATTCCTACAACTACCTTTATTTTATTTTTAAAAGATTAAGTCTTTATTTTATTTTTTGAAAACTTAACACAAAATGTCTCTTTGATATTTATATTATTTATTATTATTATTATAAATATTTTTTTCATAATTTTATGGATATGTGAAACTGATTTATATGAAGAATAGTTATAAGAATTATCATATTTAAACTTTGTGTTTTTTATTTATATATTTCATGAGTCTATTTTGTTATAAATAAACCAAAAAATCTTAAACATTAATTTATTAATCTCAATATTGATTAAAATATCTCAAAAAAGTTACAAGTTATGTATATAAAAAAAATAAGTTTTGCCTAAATAATTAAGCATATCTTTTTATGTCATTTTATATTTCCAACTACTGAAATAATTAATTTTATCGAACACGTCTAATACAATTAACTAATTTATTAACTTTTAGTAATTTTTCATCCTTCAACTAGTTTTTCAACTAGTTTTACCAAAGATAGACTAAATTAGAATAATGTTTTTATTAGTTGATTTGCTAGCCAAACATAAGACAAGTGTCAAAGAAAATTTTAAAATTATATTTTTGTTTGACTAGATATCATACTTGAATTCAAGTTTTGTGTCAATGAAGGTGGTTTTAACTTGTGGCCAAAAGATCACTAGCTCAAATCTCATTGATATGAAGATTTTGTTGGTAAGTCATACATGTAAATATCTGTGTAAGTGTTTATCGAGCATACTCATATTTTATTCTATGAATTGTGATGAATTTTAACCAGGGTTTAAAATATGAGTTTGGTCATTATAAAATAATAGGTGTTTTGATTTTGCTTTTAATAAAATATTTTTCATTCCCCTTATATTGAATATTTTATATTTAGTTTCTATTTTAAATTTTCATTCATTAATTATTTATATGAATAACTAAATCACATATCATCTAACATGTTCAATTGACTGTTACATGTAACTCCATTTGTTAAAATACAGTTTTTTATCATTAAAAATCTCACTACTTTTTTGCTAATAATTTTGAAAACAATTGTTAAAAGACATATTTTAACGTATAATTTAGTTACTCATATTAATAATTAATAAATTTAAATTCAAAATCAATATAAGAGAGATAAAAAAGAATTTTTTAACGGGGACAAGAACAAAAAAACCCTTATTTTACAAGGATAAAAGTATATTTAAGCTTTAACTAAATAAATAATAAAAGATAAAATAAAATAAAATATTTTCATCAGGTGTGATTCGTTTTATATATAAAAGAAGTTGTAACATCCTAGGTTGTTTTACCTTTTTATCTACATATGGCAAATTATTTTCACAATAAATTTTTCGCGTTGAATAAAAATTTGTATCTTAATATGAATTAGTATCTACTTCCTTCGGTAAAGTGGAGTTACAACAGCGGGAAGAAGAAGAAGAAGAAGAAGAAGAAGAAGAAGAAGAAGAAGAAGAAGAAGAAGAAGAAGAAGAAGAAGAAGAAGAAGAAGAAGAAGAAGAAGAAGAAGAAGAAGAAGAAGAAGAAGAAGAAGAAGAAGAAGAAGAAGAAGAAGAAGAAGAAGAAGAAGAAGAAGAAGAAGAAGAAGAAGAAGAAGAAGAAGAAGAAGAAGAAGAAGAAGAAGAAGAAGAAGAAGAAGAAGAAGAAGAAGAAGAAGAAGAAGAAGAAGAAGAAGAAGAAGAAGAAGAAGAAGAAGAAGAAGAAGAAGAAGAAGAAGAAGAAGAAGAAGAAGAAGAAGAAGAAGAAGAAGAAGAAGAAGAAGAAGAAGAAGAAGAAGAAGAAGAAGAAGAAGAAGAAGAAGAAGAAGAAGAAGAAGAAGAAGAAGAAGAAGAAGAAGAAGAAGAAGAAGAAGAAGAAGAAGAAGAAGAAAAAGAAGAAGAAGAAGAAGAAGAAGAAGAAGAAGAAGAAGAAGAAGAAGAAGAAGAAGAAGAAGAAGAAGACAGGGGTCATTCGCCTGAGCGAGACCCCAAGGTACCTAGGCGAAATCCGAGAGTCGCTTAAGCGAGTGCCGACTCGCTTGAGCGAATGCCACCCTGAAGTCTGAGCGAACAAGACGCACATGCGGACTCACATGGGGTTTCACTCGGTAAAATGGTTTACTCGGCAATAGGGTTTCGCTCGGAAAACACTCAACTCCTACTCACTCGGACATTCCACACTTGACTCATTACTACCCTTCACTCAGAAAGTTTCGCTCGGTCACAACTCCCTCGGGGTAATTCAACCTCCTTCACTCGGTTATCGCTTCTCCGAATATCCTCACTCGGTGAATACCCTACCCTTACTTCCCTCGGAAGAAACTCAGATTTCCCCTCGGACACATCCAACTTCTCTTCACTCGGAATCATGATACACCTTCTTCACTCGGAATCTTTATACACTTTCTTCACTCGGAACTCTTTCCCAACCAATCCCACTTGGGACATTCTAACCTTCCACCCGGAAGGGGGGTCTCTCGGTTATCCCTCACTCGGGAATGAATCCGCTAGTTAATGAGCTGTCACATCAAACATGAGAACATATAGATCAATGTATTTTAAAATATAAATTCGCATCTGATTCAAATTAAGTTGGCACACAGATAATATTAAACACTCGGAAACTCCTTATACACACATATACTCTACACAATCACTCAAAATCACTCAGGCCTTGGCATCGATCTCCCCCTTGGCGCGACTCCATGGCTCCGGCTTCCTCCCTGTCACTGGTTACTAAATTAAAATAACAGCAAGGGTGAGTGTTTGGCATCATAATTAATATAAAGCGGAATTTAACAAGTAAAATATATATATATATATGTATGTATAAGTCTCATTCGGAAATCGTAGTAGTTCACTCGACAAAACCCAACAACAGCATTCAGTAAAGATAACAATTCATACTCATCAAATATATTAAATTTTCACTCGGAGATTTATCAAGTCACACTTAGAAATTATAGCACATTGCACACAATGAACATATCCACTCAACTTAGCAAATATATCAAATTCATCGATAATCACCACTGACTCTCATGCAATCTGACTCCTAGTATCCGGATACTAAAGGATCGGCCTTCAGCTGGGGGTCCTACTTGACACCCCGTGAACCCTGCTTGGTTCACCGAGTCCTGCTTGACTCTCCACCTTGACCACTGGGTCCTACTTGACCACTGGGTAGCTCAATTGGGCACGAAAACCACGGGAGTCGGAAATGAGGGGCTATAACATACCGTCGGCCGTCCCACACCACATAGTTATACATACAGTTCACATTTCACATATCAAACGTGGCCATTAACATCAATTTCTCATCACTCGGGTGACCTGCTTGTCAAACCCGGATTCACATTATAACACCGATCATCTCAACATTAAATATTTCAAGCTCATGACATAATCAACTCAGCCACACACCCGATCCTCAACTGATCGGTGTACACAGTCACACATACACAAACATAGGCACACAACAACATTCAATAACGTTTTCTTACCCTGTTCATACTATTCAACTGCTCGGATAGGAAGTAAGTCCTATTCTAATTAATCATAACTCGAACACCCCCTTACCTCGGTTCCACGCTTCGATGATTTGCTCTCGGTGTCGGTCCCTTCCTCTGAGCACGGGATTGGCAGTCTCAGCTCCGTCACTCAGCCTTTCGTTGCTTAATCTACTACCTACGGGTTAGAATGTAAAAACCCGTTAACTCAACGCCCTCAGCTCTTAGGCCACATTTGAGCTCACACTCACCAAAGGAGTGGAGAACAGACTCGAATACAGCCATGCATGGCCCTTGGCTACCAGAGAAACGAAAGGGATAAGGAGCCACAAATAAAATGGATCAGTGGACTCACCTTGAGGCCACGATCACAGGAATGAGGTTCGATTGAAGTTTTAACACGAACGGAGTCCTCCTCCGGGGCATGCAATTCAGCAAACGAGAGAGGAGAAAACGAAGAAGAAGGAGAACAGACCGAGAAGAAGAAGAAGAAGTGGTTCGTGAATAATGAAGAGGGGAGAGAGAGAATTTCCTTTTATATAAAGCTCAGGGGCAAGACAGCCTTTTCCCCTATTTCATTTGCATTCTCATTAAAAGTTTTTAATCAATTTCATCACATTGGATTCTTTTATAATTACCGACCAACTACGCTTATTTGCTTTCACAATGTTTAATTATTCGTAACTGTCTAATACTTCATAAGAGTATCGACCCGAGCTGGATACCGGCCAACCGGTGTCCAGGCGTAGTGCCCACACCTCGGTAATCCGAGCTAACGCTTGAGAGGTCGGACACTTCATCCGTCCTTACATCTTTGTTATGCATATCTGTTTGCCTCAGCCATACAAGAGATTGATCCGGACTATAATTCCGAGTTAGGCATTCTCCTCACACCGGTTAGTCCAAGACCACTCCAGGCACACCAGATAAGCATCAATCACAAGACAGCACGTCTTTGACCGCTCTCCCCTGTACAACCGATCTTCAACACTGCTTGGTCCTCACATCTGAGACCGGCCCGACACTGGATTCCTTGACCCCGGTTCAGGCAGATCAAATATTAAATAAATCTCTAAAACATTTGCTAATATTTTCCACTCTTCATAATTTTTATTAAAATACCAGGAATGTTACAGAAGTTATTTGGAATATTAAATTATATTTAAGGTAATTTCCTAAAAATTAAAATTCAACATTTTTATACCTATTTCAAATTTAATCTTTTGAAAGAAATACATTACTAAAACCTCATATATAATTTTTAAAAGGAAATTAAATTAAAAGTGTTCGTTTATAACAATAATTACTATCAAAATAATAATAATAAAATTTAAAATTTTCATTTTATTCTTCGAATGGACAAAAGGTTAATATCTAACTCATGCGATTTTAAGGTTTTCGTCATTAACTCATACAGTTTTAGTTTTAAAGAGGAACACATACTATCATTCACAAGAGAGTTGGGAATCAAATTGAATATGTGGAATAACCAACCATTGTATCCTGCCCCTTGAAAATGGGAAGGAAACATAAAAATAAAAAAAAATAAATTGTTGTTTAGACGAGGAGAAATAAAAAAGAAAATAGTGAATTTTTTTTGTTTGGATAAATGAAAGAAAAGAAAATAATTGTTTGAGGAATAAAATAAAATTTATGTATAAAAAATTATTTTTTATTATAATTTTTAATAATATTTATAAATATATTAATATTTATCAAATAAAAATTCCACTTAATTTTTCATTTGTTTCTATACAAGGAGATAATTAATTTTCATTAGATCCCATTAACTTTTTTTTTGGTTAAGCTTGTTTCTCTCACTCCCAATTTTCCTCTCTTTTTTTCCTTGATCCAAAGAAACGGTTAATTACCATTATTGGTTGATTTGATTTTTTTTAAGCCACAATTACCTATACCACTTGAATTGGGAACATCCTTTGGATATTATACGACTCATAAGGCCAGAGACTAACGATTATACATTAAGCGATAGATGACCAATTAAATGATTTGTTCTATTTATATGAGATTGAGATTAAAATATCAAACTTTTAAATAGAAGTGTTCTGAACTTTTAAAAATTGCTTAACTGATCTAAATAAAATCGAAACTTAACTAACTGGAAATTTTAAAAAATTGAAACCTTAAAAAAACTATTTTTCCTGGTCGGTTTGATTGGGTTTTCAGTTTCACCTCCCAACCACACCCTTGTTACATTTTCTACACATTATACTTGTTCTGTTAAACTTGCTCCATGTCATTTGATAAATAAACTTTATTAATGATTCCTGATTCTATTATTTTTGAAAATTTAAGATATTTTTAAATTACTATAATTATAATTTTTAGTTGATTTTACAAAAATTATAAATTGAAAAAAAATTGAATAAACTGATCCAATCTGACCGGCATTTGATTATATTAGATGATGTGATTTATTTCTACCGAACTGAACAATAACTTAATAAAATGATCAAATTAAATTTTATTTTATCTTAAAATCGAATGGATGGGACAGTAAATATCTCTACCTCCCAACACATACTCAATGATAAAGTCCTGAATCATCATGAAGCTAAATTTTTTAGCTGATTTGTTTGTTTTAGTAACATTATTTTTTTTTATTATTATTATTTATTAATTGGGTGAATGATTATTTTAATAAGGAAAAAGAAGGAAGAGTAATGGCATTGAATGGTGGTGGCCCGAACAAGAGAAGAAGCGAGAAAGAGAAAGGTGAAGGAAGTAAAGCATTTGGATTGGATTGGTGGTTCACCGCTCCTCTCTCTCAATTTCTCTCTCATCCCAACCCAAATCTGAATCCCTCACCCCTTCTCAATTCAATTCCCAGGCACTACTCCTTCTTCTCTTTTACCTTTCCCCACCATTTTTCCAAATCGCATAATCTTCTTTTTCTTCTGTTATTGTTATTATTATCTAAGATTCGATTCAATTCAACTCAATTCCAGGTAACTCAACCCGTTGGCATTATTGATTGATCCAGAGTCATAGATCTCGTTTCTCATCACGAATGCCACCACCACCATCGGCGTTTATTCCTCAGCGCGAGTGATACTATTTAAAGCGATTCTCCAATGTGGTTGCGGAACTCTGTATGAGTCCCGATCAGCCCTTGCTTTTGGAATCCGATCTCCCCCCACTCATTCACCACCGCCGCCGGAAATCCGGCTCCCGCACCTGCCTCTGCTCCAATGTCTCCTCCTCATCCAACTTCGATGGCGCTCAAGCTCAGACCAGTGATTGTGATGTGAAAGACAAGGATTTTGTCTTGTCTAGGGATTGTAGTTTCCACTCTGCCAATTGCAGCACTAGCAACTCCTCTTTTGTCACCGAGAAGGAGTTTAGGTCCGGCGATTCCGCCGGCCTGGAATGCCCCAAGAGGGGACGCACGGTGTCGTGGAGTGAAATGGAACTGCATGACGTCGCCGGTAGCCATAGCGTTCCATTTGAGATATCTGCATCCTCGCAAGTGCAGGATAGGGTGAGTACTAAATCGCAGAGGGTTAGGCATAAGAGTGTTCAATTTGATGATGTTGCTTTACATGAGGATAGTGCTAGGTTGATCTATATCAATGATCCTAAGAAGACCAATGATAAGTATGAGTTCACAGGGAATGAGATCCGAACTAGCAAATACACTTTTGTTACTTTTTTGCCCAAGAATTTGTTCATTCAGTTTCATAGGGTTGCTTATTTGTATTTCCTTGCAATTGCCGCGCTGAATCAGCTTCCACCGTTGGCTGTGTTTGGGAGGACCGTGTCCCTTTTCCCTTTGTTGTTTGTGCTTTGTGTCACGGCTATTAAGGATGGATATGAGGATTGGCGTAGGCACCGGTCTGATCGCAATGAGAACAACCGGGAGTCTCTTGTGCTTCAGTCAGGTGATTTTAGGTCAAAGAAATGGAAAAATATTCAAGCTGGTGAGGTTGTTAAGATATTTGCTGATGAGACGATTCCGGCTGATATGGTCTTGTTGGGGACTAGTGATCAAAGTGGGCTCGCCTATATTCAGACAATGAATTTGGATGGAGAGTCAAATTTGAAGACAAGGTATGCTAGGCAGGAAACGGCTTCGGAGGTTTTATCAGAATCCTGTGAAGTTTGTGGGGTGATTCGATGTGAGCAACCGAACCGGAATATTTATGAGTTCACGGCCAACATGGAGTTCAATGGAATTAAGTTTTCCCTTAGCCAGTCGAACATTGTTCTGCGTGGCTGCCAATTGAAGAACACTGATTGGATAATTGGTGTTGTTGTTTATGCTGGGCAGGAAACAAAAGCAATGCTGAACAGTGCAGCTTCTCCTTCCAAGAGAAGCAAGCTTGAAAGCTACATGAACAGAGAAACCCTTTGGTTGTCAATTTTTCTTTTTATCATGTGTTTGGTTGTGGCCCTTGGTATGGGTCTTTGGCTGGTGCGCCACAAGAACCAACTTGATACTCTGCCTTACTACAGGAAAAGATACTTCAACAATGGGCCAGATAATGGGAAGAAATATAAGTATTATGGGATACCAATGGAAGCATTTTTCTCCTTTTTGAGTTCTGTTATAGTGTTTCAGATAATGATACCAATATCTCTTTACATCACCATGGAGTTGGTTCGATTGGGTCAGTCATACTTCATGATTGAAGACAGGGATATGTATGATGTTAGCTCTGGATCAAGGTTTCAGTGTAGATCATTGAATATAAATGAAGATTTGGGCCAAATACGCTATGTATTTTCAGATAAGACTGGAACGCTAACAGAAAACAAAATGGAATTCCGGATGGCTAGTGTACATGGGAAGAATTATGGGAACTCCTTGCTTCTGGCTGATAATACAGGTATTCAGTCTCCTCTTAAGATTGTTGCTATTATTTCTTACCTTGCTATTGCAATTTGAAATCCTTGTTACTGGAAGGCTAACGCATATTTATGAATTGAGTTTATGAAGTTTTTTTACTTGTACAAAACTCAGAAATGCATTAGATATGTTTTTTGATTACCTTGGTTTATGGTAATGGTTATGTTGCTGGAAAGTTTGGTGAGAATTGGTGCCAATATAATAATTCTCTTTGGTTGTCATTTTCTATTCAATTACTTATTACTTATAAATTATAATTGATCCTGGGATAGACCTTGTGACAATGCTATGTGATCTTTTTAAGGCTTTATAATTATTCTGTGACTGTGAAGAGCTTCCTATGAGTTAGCTTATGTTTTTCCTTTTGTTGTTCAAGCACTTGTTGGTTTACTTGGTGAAATTTCTATGCTCCTCAAAAAAATTTCTATTACAAACTTACCATTCAGTTAGACAACTTGATCTGAGGTAGATGATATCATCTATGTGAATTGTCATCACAAACTATCTGTAAGATTATGATGAATTTGTAAAATTTCTGCTGCCTATATATCACAAGACTTTGTTGTGGTTTTTGTAGCAGAAGCAGTTGTTATTCCTAGATGGAAGCTTAAATCTGAAATTGCCGTTGATTCTGAACTGATGACAATGTTGCAGACAGACTCAGTCAGAGAGGAAAGAATTGCTGCTCATGAATTTTTTCTTACATTGGCTGCTTGTAATACTGTAATCCCTATACCTGGTGGTGATGGTTTTTCTGGTTGTGGAACTAATGGATCAAATGAACATATGAGATGCATTAGTTACCAGGGAGAATCTCCTGATGAACAAGCCCTAGTTTCTGCTGCTTCTGCATATGGATATACTCTTTTTGAGCGAACATCTGGACATATTGTTATTGATGTCAATGGTGAGAAACTCAGGTAGATAGTGACTTCCTTATGGTGGGGACTACTTGTTTTATTAGTGTTTCACATGTATAATTAATGAAACTGTATTATGTATGTTGGATATTCTATTACTGTCTTGCATTTTTGTAACCTGTAACCTATATCTAGATTATACAGTAATTTCACTATCTGTGGTATATAGATTGGACGTACTGGGCCTGCATGAGTTTGACAGTGTGCGAAAGAGAATGTCTGTTGTTATTCGGTTTCCTGACAACATGGTAAAGGTGTTAGTCAAAGGTGCTGATACCTCAATGTTTAGCGTCTTGGCAAATGACAGTGAGAGAAGCAATGACATACGGCATGCAACTCAGAGCCATTTGAATGAATATTCTTTACTAGGCTTGCGCACTCTTGTAGTTGCTTCAAGGGATCTTTCTGATACTGAACTTGAGGAGTGGCAACACAGGTATGAAGAGGCAAGCACTTCATTGACTGACAGAGCTACTAAACTACGTCAAACAGCGGCTCTTATAGAATGCAATTTAAAGCTACTTGGAGCAACTGGAATTGAGGACAAGCTGCAGGAGGGTGTACCAGAAGCCATTGAGGCCCTGCGACAAGCTGGAATCAAGGTCTGGGTTCTTACTGGGGACAAGCAAGAGACAGCAATTTCAATTGGTCTTTCCTGCAAACTTCTCAGTCCAGATATGCAGCAGATTGTTATAAATGGCACTTCAGAGATTGAATGCAGAAATCTTTTGGGTGATGCTAAAGCCAAATATGGTGTGAAATCTTCTAGCAGAGGGCATCAGAATCTGAAACACAAAACCAATGCTGGACTTGGTGATCTAGATATTCCCAATGGTTTAAAGTCATTGAGCTTTCCCAAATGGAATCCTGGAAAGGAAGAAGGAGCTAATGGTCCATTGGCACTCATAATTGATGGAAACAGTTTGGTTTATATTTTGGAAAAGGAGCTGGAGTCAGAGGTAAATTATTCTTCCTCGTTTGATGTTGTTTGTTGGAAATATTTGTGTATTGGATGCCTAAAGCTTATTTTTTCTGTCCATGTTGTTTTAGGTGCTTATAAATTATACCACTGCATTAGTTTTGATTTGTTGATAAAAACATAAGGTAAATATTTACCTATTTCCTTTTTTTTTTCCACAGCTTTTCGACCTTGCAACTTCATGTAGGGTTGTGCTGTGTTGTCGTGTTGCACCCTTGCAGAAGGCAGGAATTGTTGATTTGATCAAGAGCCGAACAGATGATATGACACTAGCTATAGGTGATGGTAAGTGCTTTATGAAATTACACTTAATTTTCATTTGGATTTTCATGAGGTTCCTGGTTGATACTAATTTGCCTTTAGGTTCAGGTCATCAGGCTTCAGCCAGTGTTGCCAGATGCACTTTGTAATAAGATTTTATTCGATATGAACTCGGTCTTTTATTTTGAATACTTTTGACAGGAGCCAATGATGTATCAATGATCCAAATGGCAGATGTTGGTGTAGGAATATGTGGACAGGAAGGGCGCCAAGCAGTGATGGCATCAGATTTTGCTATGGGACAATTCCAGTTCTTGAAAAAATTACTTCTGGTTCATGGACATTGGAATTATCAGCGTGTTGGTTATTTAGTTCTGTACAACTTCTACCGCAATGCTGTCTTTGTATTGATGTTATTTTGGTATGTATAGCTTTCTTGGGATTTCAAAGTTGAGTTACTCCTATGTTTATCAGTTGGCCTTTGTTTCTTTCTACATCCCTGATCTTTCAGACACAATTGACAAAAGGATTTTTTCATATTTAGTTGTTAACTTTTGTCTATACAACTTTCTCTTATATTCTGGTGCCAACATGTCTGGAAATAATATATCTATAATCCTCTGTATCGTATCCTTGTTGCAGTGTAAAAAGTAGGGAGTGTCATAAATTCTGATTGAAGTTACTGGGTTTTAATAATAGTTCCAGGTTATATGAGAATTTAAACATTCTGATGAAATGTCTTTCTCTTTAGGTATATATTATGCACGGCTTTTTCTACAACTTCTGCTCTGACGGATTGGAGTAGTGTTTTCTATTCTGTGATATACACATCTATACCTACTATTATTGTTGGAATTATGGACAAAGACTTGAGTCATAGGACACTCTTGCAGTATCCAAAACTGTATGGGACTGGTCACAGGCAAGAAGCTTATAATATGCAATTATTTTGGATCACAATGATGGACACAGTATGGCAGAGTCTTGTTCTCTTCTACACACCATTATTCACCTATAAGGACAGTTCAATTGATATATGGAGCATGGGCAGTTTGTGGACAATTGCAGTTGTTATCCTTGTAAATGTGCACCTGGCTATGGACATCAACCGTTGGGTATTAATTACTCATGTTGCTATCTGGGGATCAATAATCATTACATATGGTTGCATGGTTGTATTGGATTCTATACCTGTCTTTCCCAATTACTGGTTAGTTGCATGTATCCTCCAATAATTATTCTGTATTATAGATGAAGCAGTAATGTAATGTATAATATATAGCTAATAGCTAACTAGCCTGTCAAAATCATTGCAGGACTATTTATCATCTGGCAAGGTCCCCTACATATTGGATAACAATTTTGCTTATAATCATTGTGGCATTGCTCCCTCGCTTTACTTGCAAAGTTTTATATCAAATCTTTTGGCCTTCAGATATCCAGATAGCTAGAGAAGCAGAGTTAGTGAGGAAACAACAAAATAATTTGCAGCCAAGGCATCAAGTTTCCAGTTAATTTGTGTTACTATCCTGTGTCTTGTATCAAATATGGAAATCTCAGTTGAAAATGGCTTCCCTTGTATTTGTCCATCACAATGCATTCCTGTGGTAGTTGGTTGTATAACTGACCAGGTAAGGGCATGTTTTCTCTCTTATAAGTTATATCAATAGTGTTGTCATCATAATGGTGATTTTTTTAAATTTTTTTTATAATAGTATTTTCTGTACACTAGTTGCATTTGGCTTCGTTGTTTTCTTTAAAGAATAACAACTTAATTTTAGATTTGTATATTGTTCATAACCTTTTCATAAGTTAGGCAGCAGTCTTCTGAGGGTATGACATCCCTTTCTTCATTAGAGTGGCTATTTTGAAGTAGGGATGGATCCAGAAAACCTCTAGTGAGGGGCTTAGAGATGCATAATTGCATTGAAATGAAATTCACAAAGTCAAAATAGTGGACCTGAAGGCTAAAGACATCATATGTATTTTTTATTAAGAAAAAAAATGGAGGAGGGGTGATCACTGCCCTGCTTCCCACTGGATCTATACTGTCCCTGCCCTGCCCTGAATAAAAAGAGGGGTGCTCACTGCCTAATAGAGACAGTGGTAATAGTTATTTATTGAGAAAAAAAGCTGTTTGTTGTGACTTACTGCATTAGGGTTTGTGGGCAGTGGGCACCTGCTAATTGTATGTGGAACGGAAAGTGGTAAGAAGTCAGACAATGGTAAAGGTTGAAAGGAAAATGGAGAGAGATAGTATTTCATTTAAATTTGGCTTTCTTTATGAAACTAATTACTTTTTATTTAAATTAATGATTGCATTTCTTTTCTTAGAATGCTGAACAGACACTTGAAATAGTTGAGGTATTGATAAATGGGAAGATGGAAAATTGTACGTTGTTTTAAGAACTCGTGTGTTGCAAATAGTATTACACTGCACTTTTTAAATGTCTGTCTTTGGCAACAGATGGATGAATCAACTTTATAATTGGCCGGGGCCCACTCTGTTTTGTTAACTTAGATGTTGATAGATTTTAGCTATGAATAATGGATGTCTTCCTCCAAAATGCACCTCTGCATCTTTGAATTTAACTAGTCATCAAATAGCTTGGTTAGGAGGAGGACTAGATGTCATTTGATGGTTACTAAGTACTAAAAAATTATTGCTTCTAGTGAAATCTGAAACAAGGATCCTTAATTCCTACTGGATTGAGGGTTTGATAAAATTTTCTAGAAGTTACTGCAGTCTGGCTATAGATCTGTTGGCTGTTTGTGTATCTGAATCTCCATTGGCTTATTTTAGTTCAAATTTTTAATTTTTTTATTGAGCCTCATTTGGTCAAGAATGAACTGTGATGATACCCTCTGTGTCTATGTAGTATGTTCACTTTGCTAAACCTAGAATCATAGGGGCTTTTACACACACACATATACATCTACATAAACCATGTTTGTGGTCGAAGTTTTGTATCTAACAAAATGACTCGCTCATAATTGGCTGTGACAAGTTATCGTTTTGTAACAGGCTTTTTGTGGTCATGAAAGAGTACATGTCATTGTTTGCGTTTTATTATTGGAAGATTTACACTGGCCTCCCCTAAAGTTTAGTTTAAATACACTGTAACCTTTCTATTTTCAGAAATTATACACAAGTCACTTATTTTGAAGTTTGATATTGCGTAAGATTTGCTCATAATTGTCTGTGACATGTTAGCATTTTGTAACAGGCTTTTTGTGGTCATATCATATGGGAGAACGGGAGCATGTGTCATTGTTTGCGTTTGATTATAGGGAGAACTACACTGACCTCCCCTAAAGTTTTGTTTAAATACACTAAAACCTTTCTATTTTCAGAAATTATACACAACTCACTTATTTTGAAATTTGATATTGCATGTTTATGCACTTACATTATTGCAGCATATTCATGTATACGCATCACTGCACAGGCACATACATTCACACAGCAACATTTGCGCTCGCTTATACACATCCTACTACGCAACAATACAACAATTATTCATAGTTTGCATTTCTCGCTCACCACTATACAGTCACAACAGCAATCAATCAAGTGGTGTACATGCAATATCAAACTTTATAAGAAGAGAACCATGTGTAATTTCTGAAAGTATGAAGGTTTTGGTGTATTTATTTAAACTAAATCTCAGGAGTGTAATTATCTCGATTATATCTATGGGTGCATGGATACGAGGAAAAAAGTTTTGCTTGGTCCTAATCTTGTAGTCCAAATTATCCAGATGTGTTGCTGAAGCAGATTGCAGTGATGTATGACAAATCCTTGGCGTCCTCATAGTAACCAATTATGTGCCGAGGAAGCAGTTATGATGCCAAGGCTTGCAATTAGCTGGCCTGGCTTTCCAAATGCCTCGGGTCAGGAAGGTAAATAGGAGAGGAAGAGGCTCAGACTCAGGTATCTGTATCTCCACCAATTTGATGTGGGTGGAATTTTATCTGTGGCAACATGATAATGATCCACAGGTCTATAGAGAGGTGTGGGAGAGAGAGTGTAACTAAATGTACTACAGTTCTGTAAAAATCAGGCTTGAAATCGTCCTTTTAAAAGAGATTGTCTCAAGTAAAGGATAACATGAAAGGAAAGAATAGATTTTTACAACCATCCCTTGTCTCTTCCTTGCATCCCCCTCTTACCCTTGTACACACATATACTGATATACATATGGGAGACATAACAAGTGCGAGGGAAGTGAGAGGAACAGATTTCTACTGCATGATTAAAATGAATGATTAAAATTAACACTAAAATAATCTTTGATTATTTATGGATGTTTGTAGAGCTGGATTATATACAAATTTGCATACACATACTTGTCATTTTATTAGAGAATACATATTAAGGAGTGCATATAATCTTGTTAAATGCTTATTTTCATATAATAATTATTTATTTTTCTATTTTATTTGTATCTCTCTTGTATTGTTAGAAGAAGAACAATTAAGGTTCTTTTGAAATTTTAAATGGACATATATAGAAATAAAAAAAAATCTCTCGCAGTGAATAATTAAAGAAGAAAAAGGGAGAATAATGTATGTATGATTTTGAATGTAATCTTGTTTTTTTGATAGTTTAATTGATATATACTACCAGTTTAAAAGTTTAGATTATCAATTAGAAATCATTTTAAATGACTTATAAATACCTTTTATAGAAATAAGTAGTTTATTTTAAAGTACTTATTCTAAAATGGTTTTGATTTTTGCTTACAAAACAATTTATGATCAGATGATGGTAAAATATTTTTACCCTAATAATGTATTCCCATTTTTTTTAATAACTATTATTTTTAATAACTAAGTAGTAAGGACGCCTGTTTCCCCCCTAAAGTACATCTTTTTGTAGTAACTATGATAAGATACTCAAAATTCCCTAAATGGAATGGACAATTGTTGAAAATCTAGGTGCAAATGGATTGATTTGTTGGTTGTATTTATAAGATAATTTAAGTTAAAATATACATGTTAAGAAAACATGTTAATGTATTGATTTTCTTTTTATAAAAGATTTCGTAACATCCTAATGTTTTCTTTTATTTAAACTCAAACTCTATTTTAATATATATTCTACTCAGGACCATGACTAATCAATTAGCAACCAAATTTCCTTCTTGTAGTGTAATGTTTTTTTGTTCATATAATTAAAACTAAAGTTTTATACCAGCCATTTGTTTTAAGTGACGTTAAAGATTGTCATGTATCATCAAAATGAATCCGTGTACTTAAATTTAGAAAACAACATGAAAATTCAAAGGGGAAAGGTCCTTGAGTTGAGGTTGAGGTTTAAATCTAGTGCATGATATTTTATGTCTATGTTACACTTAACTATGTTTTTTTTTTGGTGAACACTTAACTATGTTGAAATCAATGAACTAAAATGTAGGCCTTTTTTTGCATCCAAACATAGGCCTCTAAACGTTCCTGGAAATTGGGGTTTATGCTTGACTGCAGATGAACCATGTTCACATGTCTCGGTTTCTTAAGTGACTTTAAGTTTTAATTTTTCAATTTTTTTATAATCATAGCTTTAATATTGAGTTTAAGCCATTAAAATAATATCTTTTTTACTGGAATGAACGTAAACATTGTATCATAAAAATAAAAGTAATATATATATATATATATATATATATATATATATATATATATATATACACATACTATTTTCTGGAAAAAGTTACTATTTTTAGTGTTGAAGTTAATAAAACTCTTAAAAAGTGAAAGATAATTTCGAAACTTAAAATTGAACATTTTTTAATGTATCTTAGTGCATATTTTAAGAAATTAAAAATAAATTATTTATTTAAAATTAACATAAATGCCATCTCTTAAACCCCTTATATTTTTATGACAAGTCTAACATCATTTCTAATAAAAAATTATTTTTTAATTTTTTAATGTATACCTTAGGGTACACATTAGGAAAACTGAAAATTAAAAATTAAAAATTATTTTTGATGCTTTTGAAATATATTAGTTTCAAACTGATTTAAAAATGTATTGAAAAGAAAGTAAAACTATTTTATTTTTTAATTTGCTTTAGAAAATAAAAACTGAAAACACCCCAACAAAATCTTGGCTATTTGGATTAGTGTTTTAAAAGATGGGATAATGAAATGAAATAGTGTAGTAATGTTTGTATGATTGAGTAGAATGTTTGTAAATCCCAGTAAATAAAATATATTAAAATGATACGTTTTTAGCAGGGGTGAGAATAAATTCGGTTAAGTTAGGTTATATAAAGCTTAAGTTTGATTTGATATTTAGTTATTAGGTATGCGTCAAGTCTGTTATTTAACATAAACATATTTTTACGTGTGGTTTAACCTATTTAGAAGTCTGATTTAACTTATTTAAAAGTATGATTTATATTAAAGCCGATAAAAAGACCAGTAAACATGTATTAAATAAATTAATAAATTTATGTTAAACAAACTAATAAACTCTTAAAAGGTTAACAACAAACCTAAAATATATATTTAACTATTAGTTTTATGTATTGAAAGTAATTTTAACACATTTTAATTTTATAAGCTGTGATTCATGGAAAGTATTATCTATATTCATAAATTATAATATATTATGAATTGGAGTTTATAATTTATTTATAAAGTTATATATAAAATTTTAAAAATTTAACTTAATAGGTTAAAAAGACTTTTAAAAAAATCAAAACTTAACCTTTTTAGTTAAATAAGTTTTTTTAAAAAGGCTTAACCTAATTTTTTATTAAATAGACTAAATCTAATTAGATTTTAACCTAATTTGAACCATAAACCTCCAATAAACAACTTAATCTATTTTATTTGACGTATTCTTATTAGTTAGGGTTGCTTTTTGGCTCCGATTAGTTGGGTTTATTTTTTGTTTTGTTATTGTAAGTGGGAATGAGTAAACAAAACAAGCAGCAAGAAGAAGCTTCTGATCCTGCAATAGAAGGTCCTTTATTTTAACCTATAATCATCCGAGGTTGCTTTCATTTTCTTGAATTCATGCTCTTGACTTTTGATACATACGCTATGACTTAGGAGTATCATTTCACACATCTGAGTCGCTGAGTCCAATTAATCTGTGTTTTAAAGGTGTTGGTAATTATGCGAAAATTTACTTAAAAGTTATAGCAGGTAAATTTTAATGATAATTTAGACTAAAAACTCTTTCCTTCAATAGTTATAAAATGAAATAGTTTAAGTAAACTGAATGTGGATGGCTTGTGACCTGTCGTCAATTTAACGACAAGTTCTAATATTAAAAGAAGTCTTCTCAGCGATTAATTTGTTCACACTTATTTTTTCTTGAATTCATACTACTAACAGTTAACAACCTTTGATTTGTTTGTTTGGAAGATCGATTAAAGAAACCTCATTTCATTTATATACTTTCTTTGTTCTTTGATCCCAAATTTTCAACAAATTTCAGTCAAAGGTTGGTTGTCTTAAATTCATAAATACATCACCTTTGGTCCTTTGCACAAGAAGCAAAATTTACCTCATCTTCTATATTGGAAACAATTTTTCATTTCAATAGTGATGATAATAGACACTGAACTTATGGGTACCGACTCGTACTTGTCTCGATTTTAATGAGGAAAACTCGTATTGATCAGATTTAAAAGAAACCCGACTCCAACTTGATTTTGGTGAGGATGAGACAAGTTTAGGAATACAAGTACTCACCCATTATAAAAGTTAACTAATTTTAATTATAATAATAGTTAATAATAATAATAAACTAATATATTTTTCTTAAGATATGACCTAGCTCTTAAATTTACTATTATTGAAATAGTCGGGGCCTGGGTGCAAGTGCCTACCTCGAGACAGTTGTAACAGCCTTGGTATTTAAGAGTAGGATGACAGACCCTCACAACTGAGGATACTCTGTTGGGCTTTCAGTAGAAGGCTTAAAACTTTTTAGCCCATTCCCTAGCAGTAAATATAAAATATTAAGAGATTGTGAGCAAGAAGTTTAATATAGAAAGAGTAATGAGAACTAGAGGAAATGATATGAAATGCATCAGTGATTGGAGAAAGGTTAAGATAAGTATATGATAGTGATAGAATCATTTAATTTTGTTTGATTCAGTGTGAATGGCTAATAATATCCTTTGCCTTTGATAATTGTGATCAAGTAAGAGTAGTAATAATTCATGATGATTAAGACATGAATTGGATAATAATTTGTTTAAAGTTGAGTAACTAATATTAATATTCACTTAATATTTATATGATTTAATTCGAGATAAATAGTTAATTTTGATTTTTATAATTATTGTGAATATATATATATATAAGCATTCAGTTATTTGATAATTAAAATTATTTGGTTGATTATCTAATTATTATAAATAATTATTTATTTATTTACTATTTCTTATTATGTGATAAACAATTATTTAGCCGTTAACTATTTAATTGATGATTATCTCGTCATCATTTATTTAATAAACTATTATCAATGATTATTTGGTAAACATCTATAAATTAATCTCTTAATATTTGATTATCAATTTCCTATTTATTTGATAATTGTTTATTAACTGATAAAACATTGTCAAGTTCCTAGATTTGAATCGTGGGACCCAATGAACGCCTCAATCCCGGTATCGCAACCTGAGACTAGTAATTCCGTAGGGAGACTAGTCTTGTTAGGACCCTCTTGTGTAAAATCGAGGATGACAGACCCATCCCGACCGGCACGGTCAGAACCTCAAATACCTCCTACGCCCGGTTGTGTATATACTTCGGGATGCCCGATGGTGACACGGTCAGTCTTTAGTGACTCGTTTCGATGATTTAGGAACTTTTCTTGAAGGAAACGAATCCTAATTCGGGCCCCGTCTCAAAGAAACATTTAATTCAAGTCGAACTCATAATTCTGGTCTAAACACCTCCAACGTTTTGGACCTAACTTTTGTATATGAGCTTAGACTCGAATGATTCTAGTCCTAAATTCTCCATTGTGAAAAGATCTATAATCCTTATTTCTGACCCCAAACTCCGATTCCCACTCTGTCACCCTCAAAACTGAGAACCAAGAATTTGTGCTTTGAAAACCCGTCAATTAATTCCTTTAATTGCGCATGGTTCCTTCGAAAAATCATAACTTTCTCATACGACCTTCGTTTCATGCAAATTCAGTCTCAAAATTTCTGCAACAAAATTTTGTACGATTTCTGTGAAGACCCCGAAGGCCAAATCTACCCCATTTGGTACAGTTTTCATGATCTTCCCCGACCTAATCCATTTTTGCATAAGCCCTGCACTCTTTTAAAGAAAAATTCATATCTATCTCATACGATCATGAAATCACTCTATTCTTCTTTCTATGGCTCCTTATCAAGGAAACCTAAAAGTTTTGTGCATGGTACGAAGGCTGAATCCCAAAGGAAAAATAATCATAAATTTATTTTCTCAGTTATTCTTAATTCGGGAGCCCCGAGAGCACCTTATCTTGGCTCAGGCATAAATTGGGCTACCGACCTTAGAATTTCGTGTATGATGTATCAAATCAAAGAGGAAACAAAGATCTACAAGTTTTGTGTTGATCATTTTCCATATTTCCATTCCATGAATTATCACCTATTTATTTTAATCGCCTTATTTTTTGGTCCTTTAAAATCATGAACACTTTCGATTTCTTACGCGGTAAGGTAAATTTTTCGATCATTGATTTTCAGCACCACCACCCTCACTCAATGTCCAAAAGGTGATGTGTCATCCCTATGCTTCTCCAGCCCACCCAAGATCTTCTCAAGATCTCTTTAGCTACATGTCCAAGCATAATTTAATTAACTCACCTAACAAATTTCCACTAGATCTTTTCTCTCTTGCCAAAGAATCATTACACCTACACTTCATCTCCCTTCACCATTCCAACAACCAATCCTCTTGCATGCATCCCTCATTCACGCCACCCTAGCCTCCACTTGTAATGTAACACCCCTATTTTTATTTTTATATTAAAATTTTGAAGGAATTATTAGAACTTTTTAATCTATGTATTATTTATGATTTTTAGGAATTTTTTGGAATTTTTGAATTATTTTAATAAAATAATAATTTTTAAATAATTTTAAATTCATATAAGTGACTTAAAATTAAAAATATTTATAAGAAAGTGAAGTTAAATTTTAAGAAAATTTTCTAAAATCTATTTCAAGTAGACTTATCTAAAAATGATTGGTTTGAGAAAAATCTTAATTTTTACCAATAGTAAAAAAATTAGGAACGTATCAATAAATTTTTATTAACAGAAAATTTTGGATTTTTTAAATTTACACTTTATATTACTTATTATAAAATTAGTGAGGACTGGTATAATATCACTAAATTTCAAAAAGGACTAATTTTGAATATTTAAAATATACCGAGTAAAAAGTTACTATTTAGCTTAATAATTCAGCCGATATTTACTATGCATGAACGAAAATTTCAAAGGTTGCACAGTAACCAGGAACGAAATTTTTAATTCTTGCACAGTACTTTTATATTAAAATATTCAAATATATAGTAATTTCTTTGGCTATAAATACGGAGGAAGAGTAACGAAGAAATTCAATTTCTGATTAAGTTTTCTTAATATAGTAGTGCTAGTGAGATAGTGGTGGAAGTAAGAGAGAAAAATAAATTTTTTTGAAAGAAGGTTCTGCTAAAATTCTAAGGTAAGAATACCTCTCTTTTATATTTTTTTGGGTTATTTTCATATCGTTTTTAGAAATCTATTATTATACTAGAAATAATATTATTTTAAGTTACTATTCTGAATAGTAAAACACTATTTTAATAGTAAATTACTATTTCAATAGTAAATTACTATTCAAATAGTAAATTACTATTTACTATTTCTATTTATCGTTAATATTCATATTTTACTATTTACCGTTACTATTCATGTTTTACTATTTACTGTTACTATTCTTAATTTACTATTTACCGTTACTATTCATAATTTACTATTCACTATTTACTATTTAAAATTTACCATTTCTGTTTTAAGTAGTAATCTTAATTTTCACCTTATGCCTTTACTGAAATAGATTGGTATTAATATTTCTAGAAATTGGAGGCACAAATCAAACTCTCTTTTGGTAACAATCCAAGGTAAGGGGGAGTGAGATAAGAATATAATATGAAAAGACATAAGAATAATGTGAGGAGTCCCCTACTCCTTTTAAATTTAATAATATTAGTATTTTAAAATATTAACTTTTTAACTTAAAATTTATAATAAAATTTAAATTAAATATCTGATGTAACTAACTCTAAAATACCTATGCAAATACCTGGATAACCTATGCGAACTGGACTGAACCTATACAAGGACTTTGATTATTATGATCTGTATGGACTGAACTGTACTTATGCGAGGATTGGACTATATGGACCTACATAGACCCATGCGAAGAATGGACTATAAAGACTCAAAATCAATCTTATTAATCTAAATAACCATTAAGATTTGAATTACATTTATGAGTGATATTTAATTTATTTGAATTGTTTATAATTGATAATATTTGATATTGATTGATATTTAATTGTGATTAATAATATTTGATGTGATTGATGATATTTAGTTATGATTGATAATGCTTGATTTTGATTGATGATTTTCTGATGTGGAGTTTGAGCATATAGCGAGCATGACGGAAAGCTAAAATTCAGTAAGAATTTTCTTACTTTACTCTTTAAATTTTTATTACTTTAAATCTTTTCTTCTTAGAAATTAGTTTTATTAACTTTACTTTCAATATTTAGAATAAAAAAAATAATTAGTATGTATTTTAGACAGAAGATATTTTATGAAAATTAATTTATAACAAATTGAGACAATTAAATCTTGAATTAAAGAAAAATTTTATAATTTTAAGTATCTTTGGATTATTCTATTTTAATAAAATAAAATTTTCAAAAGAAAATTATTTTATTTTTCCAACTTAATAACTAAAGATATTTGGAAATAATTGAGAATTCGATCTTGTTAAGATTCAATTTGAGAAAGATTATGTAAAGTTTTGTATGAGAAAGTTTTGAGCTATTTAAGGCTTAGAAACTCAATTTCAATGAGATTTGAAAACTGTACCAAATTTATTTCTGTGGGACAAAAATTCAGAGAATTGAGAAAATGTACAGTTTATTGAAATGATGTTGTAAACCGTTAAGATATTCAATAATTGAGTTTCTAAAAGCCTTAACCAACTAAATACGCGAGTAGTTCATGCATCATAAATCATTAACGTGAAACAAAATGATATTGTGTGGGGACGGATTATAGAAATCGAGGATACATTAGAGGAGGCTTAATTACGAGCCTTGGGATGAGAGGGTGTGAAATGGTGCTTCAGGGGACCTGGGGTAGCTGCCTAGTGTCGGGTACTTTCACAATAAAAACTTTCTCAATCTGACTAGTCTCTAAGTGTTTCCATGCCAGTTGACCTGTTCATATTATTATTATCCGGACTTATAAAATAGTGTAAACTCCTGGTTGAGCTAGTACAAATTAAAATTTAAGGGCCCACATATATAAGTAAGTTATGATGAAAATATTGCATAACATTCATGCATTCATAATTGATTGTGTATGTGATTGTGATTGATATTATTATGTATTGGTTTGTGAAAACCTTTTGTTGCTTATGTCTTATTCGAGAATATTATATTCGGTTTCTCACTCCTTTCTCCGTGTTTTTGTTTCATATGTTTTAAATTGATGGTTCAGAGGGAAGGATGGAAGAATCTCGACAGTAAATATAGTACATTCTAGAAAGGGAGCTCGGTATGAATATCGTGGTCCAATGAATAAATAAAGTTATTAAGTAACAGCTTCTGGACCATGGAGTTTCCTCTCTTTCTTATAATGTTTAATATTTATTTTCTTCGGATGAATGTAAAATTACTTTATAAAGTTTTAATAATATTTATGAGGTATTTCAGAAATGATATATGTAATTTATTCCGATAGCTTTCTTTTAACGATCATATCTTTAAAAAAAATTACAATTTTTTCTAGTATTTATTAAGGTGTAACAGAGGGTGTTATATGTAACACCCTAAATTTTAAAGAAAATAAATTTATTGAATAGAGATAATTAATTAATTATGGTCCAATAAATGTGGAAGAATTAATTTGACACTAGAGGTGAATTATAGGTAAGTTGAGATTTACCGGAATCAGATAATTTAATAGATGAAGTGGGACCCACTTTGTCAAATTAAATATTTGATGGGTCTAGTGAGTTTAGAAGATTATTGTGATTAGGTTGATATAGTTGAAATAATTTTTAGTGTTAAGGAAAAGATTAATCAGACTAGACATATGTTATTAAACGGAGAAAATACGAACCGAATAGAATTAAAAGAAATTGAAAAACTTCTTTTTCTTCTCCTCACTCAGTCGTGTGCATTTTCCCTCTTGATTAGCATTTGTATCCATTGGGTATTAGGAATTATTAACCATTAGGAAAAAGTAAAAATGATGTACCCTTTTAACCCTTGGACATTGACCAGAATGGTCATCTTTTGCTTTTTCTCTTCTCCAAAACCATGCACACTCCTTCTTCCCCCATCACTCTTCATTTCTTCTTCTTCTCTCCTAAAACCCTAAGCAAAAAGTGGTGTGCCATCTTCCCTCTTCCATTTTCGTTGTTGGAAGAGCTTGGAAGGAGTTTGGAGCTTGAAGTCTCACCTTTTCTTCTCTTTATTTTCGTGTGGTTTTCCCTCTCTTGGGAAACTCTCTCATTCCTTCTCTCGAGGTAAGATCTTGCTATTTCTCAAGAGTATGAACTATGGGTCCTTGAGTTTTTATGTTGAGTGAGTGATTTAATGAATGTTGTTGGGTTTTGATGAAAACCCTAACCTTAGGATTTAGGGGAAATATGAGATATGAGTGGAGAAACATTTATTATGTTAAATAACTATTTTTGGTGAGGTGAAATGCTGTTATTAATGGTGAATGGCCATTAATGAAGCTTAATGGTTGTTGGGAACCATTAATGTGGGAGCCGGGTAATGAGTTTGGCAATAAATATGCATAATAATAAATGCAGACGCCTAAACTGTGGTGGTGGTGGCTGAATGAATGAAATAAACGGGACTGGGAGTTAAGATACTGGAAGACATCGAGTAAATAAATATGAACGTTAGGCCGATGTGGTTGAATAGAAAATTAATTGTGTGATATATTGTGATGTAGGAAATAACCCCAGTTATGAGGTGGAACCATCTGACCGCAGTGATTACTACTTCTCTTGAGGTAGGAGCGGGTAACTATTCTAAATGCATGATTTCATCCATTGATGGTGTGAAAATATGTGTATATGATTATGCTTGTTGATTGCTTGTGTGGATAACGTGATGATTTCATGATTTGAGTGCATTTAGAATGATTGATGTTATGTGGCATGCATTTGGAATGATGAATATGGTGTTAAATTGGTTTGAGCCAGAGTCAACAATCTAGTGTGGGACCAGCCACGAGAGTCAGTAGATGGCTGAGGTTCTTAGACCAGTGCTGTATGTATCCGATATGATTATCCGGTATCCCAGTGAGGGGAGATCGATCTTAATGTCTGATGTTTTACTTACCGAGTTTGTATTTCATACAGAACGGATGGAGTGATATCCGTACTCTGGTACTGATATAGAGACCAAATTAGATATTGTGTTGAATATGTCTATGAAATATGTTATGATGATTTGAGACCATGTTGTGAATTGAAATCAATGATAGGAAATATCCCAATGACGTATATGTGAATTGATAATTATGATTGTTACTAACTACCGATGTGTGTGAGTTCCAATGAAAATTTGTAAAGGTTGAGAATGTTGAAATCCACTAAGTAGTGGTCGTGAATGGATGATTGATTGAGTGGTATTTAGGATGCACAGTGAGAGAATGCATTGATTGGCATTTGCATCCATGGCATATCATTCGCTGCTTATATGGAATGTTAGGGGTTCCAATAGGCAGGCCCAGGGGGAGAGCGGCCCAGTGCACAGGTATGTTGTTATTGCTCCCTAGTGATTTGGGAAATCACGAAGCCGCCCTTAGTTTGGTGATGAGGCACCCTATGTGGCAGGCCCTGTGGGAGGGCGGCTCTGTGGTGAGCAGTTTACCTCTGTCTGACGGGGCACGGCTTCCTTGATGTGTGTTTGGGGGAGGCCCGTAGCACTTTGGCAAGTACGGCCATCATATTGATCCGTAGTCACGGGGTGACTAGTGCTACAGATGGGCGAGAGCGGTTTGGTACCAGTAAAATATGTTGTTGAGCATGCATGAAATTGGATATAAGTGTACACATTTTACTACTACAGTAGGGGCATAGTAACACGCCTATGCTTGTCCCACATTTGATACGTTGTTGTATTCCCATAGTCGGATCCGCACATGAAAATAATTCCGTTGTGCATATGCATTAGCTTTAAGGGCATTTGCATATAGCTAAGATATGCCTAGTGGATAGCCCGTGGTGGCGATGGATGATTGTTAAATAGAGCGGAAGTAAGCCGAGGTACTAACATTGAAAGTGTGATGATTATTGTGAATGTTAGAGATATATTATGTATGATATTGCCTTGTGAATATACTGTGCCGAGATGGAATGATGTATCATGTGTGTGAAATTTATGGTGTTTTCTTGAAAAATGAATGTAGCGCACACATATATAAATATCATCATAATGTATGACTTTGATTCATTTGGATTATGTTACTCACCTCCCTGTTGTCATTTTTAAGTTTAATGTAGGTATGAAATAAAACCCTACTCTTTTGGAGGTCGAGTATTGGAGAAGGTAAATATGAAAGGAATGTCGGTGAGCCTTGGCCAGCATGTATCTTCATCTTGTATAACATATAGTGTATGTATATGCTCACTTTGAAATTGATTTGACAACGGTTGATTTTGGGAGGTCATGTAGGAAAATTAGACTGGATGTGTATGGCTAATTTTCATTAATGACCTTGATGATGTATGAATGATATTTTTCTTATGAAATTATATTTCTATTGCTTATCAAATCGACGGGGCATTTTCCATCCTCTTTTTGGTATATATTTTAATCACTCTTGAGTTTAACTTCATCTTCCACTTTTCCCTTGTGACGGTCTCGAGTCCGGTCGTCCGAGGTGCACTCTGATACCTTTCTCATATCTTCATATATGAGATCAGTTATTAATGATCCGGGGTAATTACTCAGCATCATATATATATTGAATTTCTTCTACTTATAATTATTTTAAATCGCAAAAATTTACCCCTGTTTTCAAATCGGGGTGTTACACCACTCTTCTCCCTCATTCACGGCACCATCATCCAAGGGAACCCATCATCTTAAAAAATAACTCAACTTTCTCTTCTTCTTCCTTTGCTGGCCGTGAACCCTTCCCTTCCCCTCACCTAGACCTCATCTCACTTATTTTTACCATCTAAAAACAAGAATTCAGCAGCTTCATCCTCCAAGCTTTATCACCTTGGCCGTGAGCTTCCTTTGACAAGGTAAGGTAGAGTTCTTAAAAGTTGTTTTTGAACCCTTGCTTCATTTTCTTCCATTTGATTTTCTAGCAATATGTATGCTTCTTGATCATCATTTTCTCTGTTTTTGGGTCCCAACATTGTGGCCTTCCTTGGGCTATTTGGGCTACATGAATTGTTCTTAGAAACCGCAAAGAAACCAGAGATAATTGGCAATGAAACAGTGAAGGATTCAGAGGCAAACGACAAGCTATCAGTAACTAATCTTTCTTAATTGAACAAATGCATGGCTTTTGTAGTTTTATTGTTGCTGGTCGTAACCCTTAGTCGCTTGAAAATTTTTACATGTTAGCTTTTTGAGCGATTCAATGGCGATCGGCGACGATTGGTGAGGAGTTTTTAGCAACTGGGAAATTTTCGGTAAGCCATTCCTTTTTCTCTCCTAAAATCGTGAGCAAGTCATGAGGTAAGGGGAGTTTCTCCTCGACTTGGTTTGATTTTAACTTCGCTATAATATTTTTTAAATGTCAAGGAGCGATTATTTCGAGTTTCGTTGCAATATGATGGTTAGATTAGGAGTTATGTGATTTTTGACGCCGCTGTAATTTACGATCATATTTTGTGCAATTATACGTACGGATGGCCTTCGTAGAAAGCATATAAAAATTTAATTATTATATTAAAATTTGTCTGAATAAAGTTATCACACGAAATACCGAAAGTTAGGACATGATGTGGGCACGGTTAAAATATTCGATAAATATTATGAATTTTCTTTTGTGATCTTATGTAATTTATATGATTTGTTCTGTAAGCCCCACTAGATTAAATTAAATTACCGACTAGCATCTTGTGAATAAATTGGGTAAAATCACACATAAGAAAATATTCTCCAATTTAAGTGCCATTGCGCTTTATAATGAGATTTTACGATATTATCGATGACTTAAGAAAAAGGATAATAAAGTTTCTTTTTAGTAATTGAAGAAAATTTTAACAATTTTCCAACTATGTAGTTAAAGGGATCAAATGCAATAGTTCTCCTCAATTTACCCGTGGGAAGATAGTGAAGTGTTAAAAGGAATAATTATCAAGAAAAGTACTAGATTAAAAATGACATTTCTAGTGTTAAAAGAGAAAGAGTTTTTTTTTTTGAAAAAGAAAAAGGATTCTTACTTAGTAGGAGATAATGATTTTTAAAGAAAGAAGGAACATTCAATAAGAAAAAGAACTAGAGGTGTTAAATTGAGAATTACACTAGTGGAAAAGCAACCTTTTACACCGGGGTTTTTACACCGGTTGTAATGTGACCGGTATAAAAAATTAGGCGGTGGCAGTTTTGTAAATATTGTAAAACTTTACACCGGTCTAATGTTTGGACCGGTGAGAAACAGTGTACTTTGTACCGGTCTTTGTTTTAAACCGGTGAGAAAAATTCAAGTTTGTATCGGTTTCCAGTTTTAACTTGTGGGAAATGGAAAACTTTGTACCGGTCTTGCTTTATGGACCGGTGAGAAAGCGTTTCACATTTTTTCGCTAAATATCCTTTTCGATTTCCCTCTCTAAGCCATTCACCTTAAGAAAGGTCTCCTTCTCGAAGCCATTCACCTTACGAAGCTCTTTCGAAGCCCTACCTTCTCAAAGTCGTACCTCTCAAAGCTCTCGTTCTGGAACCTCTTGAAAGCTCTACCTCTCAAAAGGTCTCTGTGTCTGCGTAGCCCTACCGTCTCCATTTGTTAAAGCTCGAAGGTCTCTCCCTCTGGAAGGTCTCCCTTTCAAAACCCGTTCACTACTCGATCTCTCACTTCGATCAAACCACAGGTACCCTTTTTCTCCTTGTTTTTGTGCTCGTGGACTTTGAGAAATAGGTTTCTCTTTTATGTGTGATTGTTTTCCATTTTGATGAGTTTCTAGTGCCTGATACCTGTGTTAAGTTCGATTTTCTATCTTAAAATTATTATAGTAACTGTAACTCACTAAGTATGCCTATTAATTGTTCGACGAAATGTCTTTTCTTTTTTTGCCTCCTCTTTTGGTTGTTTTTTTACGGGAATGTTGAAAGGATTGTAGTTTGCTTGTTAGTTCCTTCAAATAAGATGTTTTTAACTTTTTTTCAGCTTTTGTTTTAAAGGAAATAATTTAAACAAACTCACCCACAATAATTCATCTGTATTGGCATAATAAATGTTTAACAATAGGTAGATATGAAGTGAATAACATATTTTGCTTTTATAGTGATGTTATGGTATAGTATGATGATTTTGCTTTTGGAAATAGAGAAGAGAGTGTGAAGCTAGGAGTAAGAATGGCATAAATATAAGATAAGCAGAACCAATACATATAATATTCATGTCCTTGTCAGATGCAGTTTTATGTTGCTCATTAAAGGACCATCTGTTATTTTTAGATTAATATCCTTTCCTATTTTACAATATTTTTGTTTTAACGACTCAATATAGGCCCTTCCACGATGATAACCAGTTAATTCTATTTGACAAGGTAAATTTTCTATAAATCTTTCAAATCTTAGTTACCATAATACATGTGATTTGTGGGTTTTTTTTTAATTTCAGAAAATATGCTTTATGCAGTAAACAAGACTCTTGTTTAAGTGTAACCTGTGCTTCATGTTAGTTTCTGCCTTGTGAGGTTTTTATTATTATTATTAATCATTAAGATTTTACATGTAATGTATAGATTCTCAACGTAGAAATCACCTTTCCTTCATATTTTTCTTCAAAGGTAAAGAAACTAATCAAGAGAATCACCTTTCCTTCATATTTTTCATTAAATTTTACTCAACTAGTTCTTTTAACCTTCATGTGAATAACATACATATGTCTTTTGGTGTGATGATGCAGAGGGCTGTAGACCCTATGAATGTATTTTATATTTTGTCTACCTCTCTGGGCTACAACCTTGTTGGCAATCTTATTTCAAAGGTATAAAGGGAAAATCTTCTGTCAAATTGTATTTCAAGTATTATTCAAAGTTTTGTCATTAAATTAGTCTCTTTGTTAAAATTTTTAAAGGAATAATACGATGATTGTATATTAACTTTAAAGAACAAATTAAATTAAAAAGAAAAGACTTTTAAACTTAACATAAAAACATGCTATATGTAATGTTTGACTTTTAGTATGACATGGCATTCTAAAATATTGGTAACTGTATCTAATACATTGCATAGATAAATTGAACAAAACAAACCCTTGAAAAAGATGGATATTAGTTATAATATTGTTGCAGAAAAATTTTAGATTTGGTTTTTCACACAAATATCTCATTATATTTCATGTTGACTAAGAAAATTTAAAGTGTTCATTAAAAGAATTAAGAAATTAAAATCAAAATATTCTTTACTTCATGTTGACACTGCTAGTGCTACTCAATTTGGCCTTTGACATAAAGAAAAGGCAAACTTAGTCTTTGGCTTTGGCAACTATTAACCAGATCCTAGCAGTGGTAGTTAATTGACCTTTAACATTGGTGCCTGTTAAACATCAGGGACCAAATTGACTTACAAGTATCCTAGTTTGGTTACTTAATTAATTGATTTGATAAATTGTGAGTGAAATTGACAAGTTTTTGTTTTAGCATAAGTAGCTCTATAAATTATATTTTTCTTTTTGTTTCAATTTGTTTTACTTACATACATGCATATCCTGCAATTCTCCATTTAACTGAAAAATGCATCTATATCTTCAACTTTTCAGTTGAAAATTTTGACAGATAGTGTGGAAAACCCAAACCATTTGGCCCCTATATGGTTTTGATCTTTATTTTCTAACTAGTTTAAAATAGAATGTAAATGTAACAATTTGTTCTTGTTCTTAACTTGGCACTTATTGAATCCTCTGCTCATGTTTATTGCTTTGAATTTAAGACCGTAAGCAGTATACTGTTCACTTGCAAACTATACTAATTAGCAAAAATAGATAGTTTATGATTTATGTTTGCTTATATTTGAAATTTGCCTTGGTTATTCATTAGTGAAATGAGGATTTTACTTCTCATAGCAGTTCTCCAATAACTGTCTTTGAAAAAAAAGCTAAGTCATTTTTGAATAGTAATGGCATAGGATTTTTAGCCTGCTAGCAATAGCAATTTGAATAAAAATTTATAGAAGGAAAAAACACGTGCAGTTTTTTAGTGTTTTTTATGTTCTCTAATTAAAATTTGAGTTTCATATCAGTAACTAGTGCCAATCTTTAATGCCAATAATCCAACTAAAGTGACTACTGTGGCAAGTACTGCTGCATCTGGAACCCAGGAAACTAAGACCACAGATGATTTTTTTGACCCATGTGGTCCTGGATCAGGTTTTTATTTTTAGTATTATGTTGGTCTCTTGATTTTCAGTAATCAATATGCTTATGTATGAATATATGTAGTCAATTCCCTTTACTTTTAGTCAATCTATATTGTTTCTGTTTCAGCTTCCTCTAGATACCTTGGCCTGCAGTTCCTAAAGAAATGAGTCTTAAAGCACATGATCTTATTGATTGGTAATTGTCATGATATATTACAGTTGTACATCACTATTCTTAATGTGGGTTAAGAGATTATTTATTTTGTTTAAAATATTTTTAAAGCATTTGTTCCTTTTATGTTATTTGCAAAGATTTTTATCATAAGATGGTTTCTTATCATTGATTGTTATTCTCAGTTCAGCACTTCAATAATTAAGATAGGAAGGTCATTTTTCATTAGCGTCTGAGATTTTCAATTTTCAGGTTATTGGTTGAAGATCCCAATCAAAGACTTGGAGCCAAAGGAGCATCGGAGGTGATCTAATTAATTATAATCATATTCTTGTGTTTAATTTTTATGATATAAGTTTTCCTTACCTTTTTCCTTTCAAATGTCAAACTCATAGATACTTTATTATTCAGGTAAAGCAACATGTTTTCTTCAAGGATATAAACTTGGGACACACTTGCTAGGCAGAAAGTATGTTATAGTTTATTTGGTGTCAAACATGTTTTTGTTAAGTGTACTTCCCACTTCTTGATGTAGATATTATATGCTCAAAGATAAAATACCTTTGTTGATTTTGTAGGCTACACTTGTTCTCGCTTGATTTTGTAGGCTGCACTTGTTCCCGCTTCCTAGAGTGCTTTTAATACCAGTATTCATGGACTGCTTCTGTTTAGATGAAATTGTGGTGTGCTATCTTTTCCAAATCAGTGCTAAATTATTTATTGTGTCTCAAAATCTTCACTTCTAGACTTCTTATCAGGTTTCAATGTTTCATTGCAAATTGGGAGTAAAATCTCTGTATAATTCATCTTCTTCAAGTCACCAATATCTTACAGAATTCTTTAAATTAGATGTTTTTATCAATGATGACAATGGTGTATAGCATTTGCTCAGTGATGATTATTGACATCTGAGTGATATAGCATTTGCTTTCAATAATCAAAATAGGATGTATTTTCTGTTTAAAATTTTTGAGAACATTCAATGTAATAGAAAATTAGCCAGACAGAGAGGTTAATATTGGATTTTTGTTCTCGTTCACTTATCCTGATTTGGTGTTTTCTCTACGTTAGCATGATAATTTATTTTATGTTGTCTAAAGCCTGTTCAAGTAAAAAGTCGACACTCAAAAGTGTTAATTGGCGCCCAGGATTCAAAATATACTGAAATAAAAATAAAAAAAACTGTATTTCGTACCGGGCCTAACCAACAGGACCAGTGAGAAAGGTTCTTTTTTGTACCGGTCCACAACAACAGGACCGGTGAGAAAAGTCCTCTTTGTACCGGGCCACAACAACAAAAGCGGTGAGAAAAACAGATTTTACACCGGTCGTGAAAAACAGGACCGGTGTAAAATGTATTTTTCTCACCGGTCGTGAAAAACAGGACCGGTGTAAAATATATTTTTCTCACCGGTCATTATAAACAGGACCGGTGTAAAAAGTCCCTATTTTTCTCACCGGCTCCATCCACACCGGTCGTGAAACCGGTGTAAAAAGCCAAAAAGGACCAGTGTAAAAAGCCTTTTTTCCACTAGTGTTAGTATCTTTGAAAATCATAAAAAGTGACATATTTTGATAAGATATTAGAAAAAAGGTATTTTTAAGAAATAATATGAAAAAGTTTTAAAATGGGCCACTTAGAAGAAACCATGGAATGAAAAGAATTAGAATACATGCACATATATATCTATGTGTGGCGTTAGGAAAGAATAAAAGTATCACAAGGCATCACAATTAGAATGACTTCATGAAAGGTGAATGGGCCAGGAGAAAGTGCTAAGAATGAGACACCAGAAGAAAAATTTATGCTAAGAATAATTAAGTACAATCAAACAAAATAAGGGTAACTACTTAGTATAGAAAGGGTCAGAAATAACTAACTTGAGGACTACGCTAATCTAATTAGTATATCAACAAAGAAAATTATGATGATTTACTTGTTGATGCTAAGATTCACGTTGGTGATAGGGATGGCGGGTATCTTGAACCAATTTAATATATATATATATATATATATATATATATATAACATAAGTGTAATATGATATTGGGGACTTGGGAGTTAAGTAATTAAAGAATGCATTAAAATAAAGTTACCAGAATAATTTGCTTAATAACATTGGGTCGAGTTAAGGATGATACATAATACATTTTAATGACAAGATTAATTGAAGATTAAAATGGATGGGCAAATATGATTATAATACGAGTACTTAAGTTTAATTGCCCATACAACTGTGATTATAAGTGTGTTTGTACGTGTGATCCATTTACTAGGATGTTATAGGCAATGAATGTGATATGGTATTTTGCCTAATAATCATTGTATGGTGATAATTCTAAATTAGTGAATGTAGACTTGTATATATGAATTGGGTGGTAGATATGAAATGAGATATCTGATGAATGTAATTTGGTGAATTATGTGTGGTATGGCAAAAAGGTTTGAGGAATCTTATGAATAGATACAATACTCAATGAGATGAATGATGAGTTGTATGATACTTTAGTGAATGAAAGATTGGTTAAAGAAAAATGTAAGAAAAGAATAAATGAGGTCCTGAGATGACCGAATTGTTAAAAATGTTGAGAAGGGATCCAATATGTTTGGTGGGTGTTGCAATGCCAATATACCCTGTGGTTTCCTAAAAATGTGAAATTCATTTCATTTCTAATTATTAGGAAGGATGTGTTATGAATTAAGAAAATGTGAAAAGAAATACAAATAAAGAGAAATACCCGAGATGAGTTGATGAAATGGACTCGATATTAAAAATGAAATAGAGTCGTTGAAAGGACCCTATCTAGTACCGATAAGAAATGAGTTTATGTGTTGTATACATTATACATGAAGTATAAGGATGAGTGGTAGAGTAACTCCCTAGAGCACATAGTGATGGGGTACACTGGAGAACAACGAGGTTCTGACCCTGTAGGAGGTCTCAGGAGTATACCAGAATGGACGTCCAATGGTTCAGAGTCACGCTCGAGACCGGATAGCCCGTGGCAACTCTAGTATACTTCGAATTCGAGTGTTACTGTAACTGTGAAGTGCCTGTTCTGATGAGATATGTTTGGGTCCATTGTTGATGATAAGAATGTGTGTCCAACTAGACGAGGTGAGCTTCAATCGATCTAGTGAACAGGGGGATAAAGTGGGATTGAGGTACATAATATATGATGATTGACGAGGAGAAGATGAGCCCGTATGCATCATGATGGCTAAATGATTTAAAGCAATAAAATAGAATTCATGCATTACATTACTATGTTATGGATTGTGATTACTTGTGTTTGGATCAGTATCTGTGTGTAAAATAGTTAGTAGTTAGGGGGGGAGAACAGTGACTACGGACCCAGGGTTGATACAAAGGGACCGAGTAGGGATAAACCACTTCGATTGATTTAAATAGGTACCCTAAATTGAGAGGAGTTCACAATTTTGATCTACTTGGTTGGGTGGAAAGGGTGTCAATGATGACACCTTTCCAATTAATGTGGAGGTGGAGACTCTCCCTTACACTATATTTTTCAGACCTCTGACTAGGCACACGTATAGGATGAGGAGTTCCTTGCGTATAGAGGACCAGCCAGGTCCTAGTCATCTACCTGTGATCCCAGAAGAATCAGAAGAGATTCCAGTAGAGCCACTTCCACTGCCACAGCCAGAGCCCAAGCGACCCTACGATCAAGATGTTGAAGTCATTGAGAGTACTGTCCGTCACTATGGTGATCCACCGTGTCCTCCCAGTGCAGATAAGATAGAGGAGCTAGTAGAGAGAGAGACAACCTTGATAGCAGACCCTATTGGCTTTCACCCATTACTAGGTCCCCTTGAGGCATCAAGGCCTATCTAATAGATAAAGGTGACTGTTGCTCTGAGTCATGAGGGGGTAGGCATCCAAAGGGCACCGACTCTTAAGTACGTGCCTCTACCAGTTGAGGACGATGATGAAGACCCAAAGGAGTTCCTGCTCGAGGCACCAGTTGATCTCATGGCTGAGGACCCGGCTCCTCTTCCAGCTATGCCCCAACAGCTTCTCTTGGTGGAGCCCTTAGTAGACTACGAGCCCAAGGGACTAGTGGATGTTCTGGTGCAACAAGGAGTATTAGTGATAACCCCGATGGAGCAATATTTGGCATGACATTAGTGGGACTAGTCTCAAGGGTTTCTCCGACATATATTTTGAAGTTATATGTATGGAGAGACCGAGGCTTATACAGTCATATCTTTGGCAGCTTAGGCTCTTCTAGCAGAGGCGTACGAGGTCTACAGTAGTAGAGTGCACGAGCCAGTCCAACAGGTTAGTGATCAGCCGTCTGCGAGCACAGTTCCTTTTGGATCATTCTACCCTCTAGACTTGACTCAGTTGGCAGCTACTTCTGAAGTTCCAGAGTCTCCATGGTTCGACGATGACTTCATGGGTGGAGGCGACTAGTTAGCTAGATTTATTTTACTTGTTTATTTACTTTATGTATCTTTTGTACGGGAGCCTGCATGCCCCATTTTATTTTAGTTGTAGAATTCTGTCGAGACCACCTTTTGTATGTATGACTCAGTTATATATATATATATATATATATATATATATATATATATATGCTTTTATTCCACCATGTGTTATCTTGTACAAAAAAAAACTTTCATATTTTTCTAAAATTAGTAACCTCTTAGTTAACCAGGATGATCTAGTGGAAGAGATTGTCCTAGTTAACCGAGGATGTTACAACAGTCCTTAATGATGTTTATAAGCTTTAGATTTTACACCGGTCCAGTGGAATCTGATATTATTTCCTCTATTCCAGTGGGGAAGTGAAAATCTTAGAGTGATTCCTCATACAAAACCACCAGCCTTACGTGTTGTGGGGTGAAAGATGGTGTTATCTATAAGGACACTCCGACACTCAAGTCAGCGAATATTCAAAGGAAGTATGAGAGCTCAACCGTAAGTTATAGAGAAAATGTTCTAATTTTGTTACATTGATTCGTGAGTATTTATACCTGGAGGTAGCGGAAGAGCCTTCTTGCTCACTAAGTTTCCCATACACTGTGTCAGTACGATTCTGATCATTTGCAGAAAGGCTGACACATGAAAGAGACGTTTCCAAACAGCTCTACATACCAATCAGTCACTTTGTAGGTCACTTGTTTAACACGCTGATGCATAGGTCAACTCTGACTTTCAAGTATTGAGAGAATAACTTATACGGAAGTCAGTTTAGGGACCTTGCACGTGATACCAGAATGCAGTGTTGTGCCACCAAACTATGTGGGATACCGGTCTTGAATGATGAATTATGATCAAATTACCGTATTGTCCATGGACCGGTATCTGGACCGGATCAATTATTTTTTATTTTTAGCCTATTTTAAAAATATATATATATATATATATATCACTTTTATTAATATATATATATATATGTTATTAAAATTAATAAAAAGTAAAAATATAGTAGAACACGAAATCTATGGGTTTTCTTGAACCCGAAGGGGACCCATGAGAATGAATTTGAGTTGTATAATTTCAAACCCACCTCTTTTACACTTGCACCCGAACTTATCCCGCCCTTTATAGATTTGGGATAAGGGAGACTTAAACTTGACCTCGACCCACCCCTAATGCCAACACTACACGAGAAGCAAAATTGACCTTTTTTTAGAAATAACTATTCACTCCTTTACACATGAATATGGATCCAAAAACTTTTAAGTTTAACCAGATTAAGTTTTAATGGTCTAATAAGTTTGTGATCATTCATGGTCATTGTATTATGTTTGAAATCTCATCCTTTCAGATTAAAATTAAAACATACTACAACTTTATAGTGTTTATCAGTTGAAAAAATAATTTTTGACCCCAACTTTAATTTCGATCTGAACAGATGAGATCTTAAACAGGACATAGTAACTATGAATGGTCACAAACTTGTTGAACTATTAAAACCTAATCCGGTTTAATTATTAACCACTCAATTTTATTATTATTTTGTTAATCTCGGGTTTAAGAGTTGAATTTAATCCACCGAAAAATACTTATGTTTTTATTTATTAACAATGAACGTGATTTTTGTACTTTTATTTTTGTGAAAAAAAATTACATTCATTCCAATAAAAAAAACTACAACTTTTAATGGTTTATTAATTACTCTTTTTAAGAATTTTTTTTTCCAAAACTTTAAACTTTAAGACACCTTTATTTTAAAAATCACGTTTTATCTTGCGCTACCATTATTTGCCATGCTCATCCAATCTCACACGGTGAACTGTCATCTACCCCTTCCTTGTCCGTAACCCAATGCTTTAACATTAAAAATTACCAAATAAAGGGCAACATCGTCTTTTTATCCAAACCAGCGGCTATTTCTCTCGTCACAACCAATCAGACATAACCACGTGTAACCATGACATCTATCTCAACGTAAGTACGATGATGTCATCCAACTCTCGTCACATTAATCCCACACGCGCGATCCCTCCACACAAAACCCCCAAACGAGTTCCACTACGTGTGGCACAATCCCAACCGTCGTGCCTTCCACGCACACGTGAGAACCCAAATTCGTGATAGGGTTTGGAATTTTCATGCTAAGTTTCCTTTGAACTTCTAAGCATGTGCACACATTGCAACAACTTGGTTCCTCTTTTGTCTTTTTCCCACATATTATAAGACCCCCCCTCCCCTCTGTATAACCCCTAGTTCACTTCAGTGTGGTTTGTGAGAGAATCAAATCTGAGGAACATGGAGAACCTTAGCGGTAATAGTCGTAGGAAAGCAATTGAGGAGGAGCTAGTGAGAGGGCGTGATTGTGCTGAACAACTTAGACATGTGATCAATGGAAGTTGTGTTGATGGGTTGGGTACCCCATTTGCTGAACAGCTTGTTAAGGATGTTCTCATGTCCTTTACCAACTCACTCGTGTTCTTCAACAATCCCTCTTCTGAGTCCCATGATCTTCATGTTTGGGACTCTTCCAAGTCTGAAGACTCTCAAGAGAGCAATTGCAAGAGCTCCACCCTTAAGGAAAGAAGAGGATGTTACAAAAGAAGGTAAGAAAATAAAAATCCTTTCCTTTCTTTCTTAATATTAATATTCAAAACCCATTTTCTTATTCTTTACCTGAATTTCTCCTCAAGTATCATTGATGGCTAAATCAGTTAGTAAGAAATTATCAGTAAGATTTTATCTCAGTTAGGATGTGTGAATTGTTATAAATTCTTAATAGTATCTTCGAGTCCTACTAAAATACAAAAGTTAACAAGAGATTGCCTAAATTGAAATTAGTAAATAAATGATTGTTTGAATTTAATCAATAATTTTGAATTTGAATTTTAAAAATGTTGATAAAAAAACTAACTTTACCATAGAATGATCCTATTTGGATTGAGCTAGCTAAATATAAAAAATAAAATAAAATTTCACATGATGTAAAATATAAATAGTAGAAACGTGTTCTTATCAATATGAAGTGTCTCATTAATATGACACTTGATGTAATTACTTTTATTATTATTTGACCTTTGCAAATGGGTGCAATTGGACCCAATCAATTATTGTTGCATAGGCTTTGTTTTTTTGTTCGTTTCTGTTTGTGCGGCTGGTTTTGTTTGTCTGGCACTGTAAAATTGGTTGCATACCCTCATGATTGGTCTTTAGTTGTGGAAAAGAATTAGAAAACTGATCTGAATCTGCAATTCTGTTTTGCAGAAGAACTACACAATCATGGGAGAAGGAATCTGAAGCTCCAGTTGATGATGGATATCACTGGAGAAAGTATGGCCAAAAAGAGATCTTGAATACCAAATATCCAAGGTATATATATATTATATGAAATTGTGCAACTTTGCATATACCAAAAATCAAAAATAGAATTTTTGTATTAAAATTTATTTTAAAATTGTTTATTTAAAAATCCAAGGTATATATATTATATCTCATGCTTCTTCTTTATCAAATATTATGTGTTGTGTGCCTAAATAGAAATTTGCGTACCTACTTTTCAGGAACTACTATAGATGCACACATAAATATGATCAAAGTTGTCAAGCAACAAAACAAGTGCAAAGAGTTCAAGAGGATCCACCCCTGTACAGGACTACCTATTATGGGCACCACACTTGCAAAAACTTGCTAAATCCTGAGATCATTCTTGAACATCCTATCTCCCCTTCTGGCTCTTCCAAATTCCTTAGCTTTGACAACACTTTCCCAACTCCATCCAAAGAAGATTTCCCCTTTCTCTCATCTTTTCCACCATCAGTGAAAAGTGAAGAGGAGGCTCCTCCCTCAGCTTCCTCCAATGATTACCTCATCTCCTCTGAGCTCACTTTTGATAATTCACCAAGACATGTCACTCTATCAACCCTTGACTCAGAGTACAAGGGTATCAATATTTCTGATGTCCTGTATGATTCTGCTCAGTTTGATGATGTCTTTGAGCCCTTTCACTTTAGATGACTACCCATGTTTTGGGTTGTAAGTTTTTCCCCTCAAATTTTTCTTTAGTGACAGTAGTCCAAATTGTGCAACATATAGTACTTTTCTCTTAGATGAATGTTGCTATTTTGGGTTCCATGGCGATAAAATATGTACCTTTGTGGTCCATTTTCTACGAATGAAAATGAGTGATATAGTTTATACAATGATAATTTTATGTCACATTTCATGATATTAGTTTACTTTCATCACATTTTACTTTAACAATGTAACATTTTCTCAATGATCAGTAAATTTACTTAAAAGGAAATGTATATAGAATTTTTTTTTGCATAAACTTACTTAAATGGAAAAGTATGCCTTCTCGGAGTAAAGCAACATGCCAAAAAGTGCATAGTGCCTCTAATACACAATAAGTGATACACTTGGGAATGTTTTAACTTTTAAGGGTAGGTTCATTGCATGTAATGGCAAGGGACCTAGCTAGCCTGATCTATTGGGTTGTCTATTTGTTGTGGGGATTTCATATACGTATATCCAACCAAAAAAGGTGAGGGTATCAAACTTTGATATCTGATTTACACTGACGAAATTCACTCGCCACATTGTACCCTTAATCCTTAATCATTACTTAATTAAGCACGCCTTTAAGGATTGGATTGTTTTTTGAAACTGGAAAATATAATTTGTTTTTTTTATTTGTCAAACAAATTTACCTGACCATGGCTTCAACAAAAATTTACCTGAGCATGGCTTCATCAAATTGTAGATATAAGGATTGGATTTCTACATAAAAAAATCGAAAAGAGCAAGTACAATGTTTAATGTATATAACCTAGGGTATTTAATATTGAACAACATAACTAATTTTTTGTTGATTTATAGGCATTTCAATGAGTGGTTATTACTATAATGTTACATGTTAATAGTAAGTAAAGGTATTCGAGTAGGACAAAGAAAAGGATTGAGAAAGGAAAAAGCACTAACAAAGATTATAAGGGTAGTGTGTTATATTGAATGAATGAATCAACCAAGGCTTAAGAGATACAACTATATAGGTAGAGAACTAACAATGTTAGTTAAAACTAACCTAATCATTAACAATTATGATAACAAAATCACAGCTATAAGACTAATACAATGCAATTAAATATTACAAGCTTATTTTCTATGCTTTACATCCCCCTCAAACTTAGAGGTATCCAAGGGAGAACTATGAGTTTGAATATGTAGTCCTTAAACATGTTATGAGAAACTAGCTTAAGTAGAAAATTAATAATTTAGGAAGTTGTTGGTATATGGTGGACCTATAATTCTTTATCTATAACAAAGTAAAGATCAATTCAACATGTTTAGTTTTATTGTCAAGTACCATATTAGATGAGAGATGCACAATATTGAAGTCGTCACAGTAGACAACATATGGAGTTAGAAGTTTAATTTGCAATTCATGAAGAGATAATTTAATCTAGGTGAGATCCATAGTCACAACAGCTAGGCTTTGGTATTCTGCTTCAGTGCTGGACCTGGAAACCATATTTTACTTCTTTGAGAACCAAGCAACAAGGTTGGACTCAAAGCATACATAAAAACTAGTGGTTGACTTCCTATAATCTAGATCAGAACCCTAATTTGCATCACAAAAGCTATATATTGTAGATCAACTAGTCTATACTGGTATAGGAAATATGGTATGGGAACCAGCCCCTAGATTATGTTGACTATGATGTTTATGTTACACTGGTCCAGTGGGGATCTGGTATTATACCTTCTATTCTAGTGGGAAAATAGAAGTCTTGGTGCTTCTTTGGAAATATGGTATGGGAACCAGCCCCTAGATTATGTTGACTATGATGTTTATGTTACACTAGTCCAGTGGGGATCTGGTATTATACCTTCTATTCCAGTGGGGAAATAGAAGTCTTGGTGCTTCTTTGAAAATCTCACCAGTCCTACGCGTTGTGGGGAAAAGGAGGGTGTTACTTGCAAAGACACTTAAATGCTCAAGTCAGCAGAGTATTGAAAAGATGAAGACCAAAGCTTAAGCGTAAGTTAGGATCAAGAAATTCTACCTTTTCCCTGTCAGTTCGTGGGTATTTATATCAGATAGTAGTATAAGGGTCGATTTGGGTTGGGGGATGTAACATCCCAAATTTTAAAATAGAGGATTAATTAAGGAAAATAAATATTGACAAATTGAATATGAATTATTTAATGTCCCAAACTATTGAAAATAATTAAATTAAGATTTTTGGGGACTGTTGGTGGTTTATGGAGACCGGTTAAGCTGAAAATAAACTCGATTGAAATATGGGTGTCGGACCAAGTATATCTGCTTGAGATGATATTGGTCAGGGCTGTTAAGGATAATATTGGTAGTTCGGATATATATTCGAAATAATTTTTAGATAAAGTATTGAGCCCGAACAGAGATCATGTTTGATCTAAAACGGGAAACTTTTAATGAGAGGTTAAAATAAAACATAAACTCTCCTCCTCTCCCTCTCATTTTCACGTGACCTACTCCCTCTTAGGCAAACACCCCTTCTTCATCTCTTCATCTCCCACTTATCATCTTCTTCTTCTTCCTCTTCAAAAATCCACAAGTGTGGTGTGTGCCATTTTTCCTCTTCCATTTTCGTTTGGAGCTTGGAACTTGGGGCTTCCTCTCACTCTCCCTCTCTCCATTTTCATGTTCTCTCTCATCCAATCTAGAGGCTCACTCCTTTTGGTTTAAGGTAAGGATTTCTCTTCATTTTAATGAGCTTTAAGCCCTAGGTTTTGGGTATTTGTTGTTGGGAAAGAGTTAATGCATATGGGTTATGTTAGGAGAGACATTTATGATGAGAAACCCTAAGGTGGGTTGTATTTAATGTGAGTTTTATGAGGGCACATTGTGGCATGCGAAAATGGCACTTAATGTGAGGGAAAGAGATGGACATTGTTGATGGTTATTGGGTTTTGATGAAACCCTAACCCTAGAATTTAGGGGAAATATGAAATGTGGGTAGATGAACATTTATTATTGATGGTAGAGGCTATTTATGATGTGTAGTGACCATTAATGATGGTAAATGGTTGGTGGGGTTCATTAATGTGGAAGCCCATGAATAGGTTTAGCCTTAAATGCATAATAATGAGATTGGGCACCTAACCCATGGTGGTTATGGTGGATAAAATGAAATAAAAGAGGTTTGAGAGTTAAAATGATATGAAATACCAAATTGTTGAAATATATGAGTATTTGAGTCTTGGTGGGTAAATAGAAAATTTATTGTGTGATGTGTTGTGATGTAGGAAATGACCCCATTGACGAGGCGGAACCGTCAAACCGCGTTGATCACTACTTCACTTGAGGTAGGAGGGGGTAACTATTCTAAATGCATGATTTTATCCGTTGATGATGTGAAAATATGTATATGTGATTATGTTGATGATTGTTTGAATGGATGATGTGATGATGTTGTGATTTGAATGCATTTAGAATGATTATTGTTGTGTGACATGTGTTTGGGACAATGGATATGATGTTGTGATGAGATTATGATGATGAAATGTGATGATGGTTTAAGACCATGTATGAATTGAAATCTATGATGTAAAATATCCCAAAGACGTATGTTTGAATTGATGAATGTGTATGCCACTAACTATTAATGTGTATGGAATTTAAAGAGAATTGGAGATGATCGAGGATGATGAGAATATTGAAATCCACTAAGTGGTGGTGATAAATGGTTGAAAGTAGAGTGGCATCTAGGATGCACAGTGTGAGGATGCACTTGATTTGCATTGCATTGCATCCATGGCATATCATTGCTGTCTATGTGGAATGTTAGGGGGTTCCACTAGGCGGGCCCAGTGGAAGGGTGGCTCAGTGCACAGGCATTATTGTTGTTTTCCCCTGTAACTCGGTGTGTGAGTCACGAAGCTGTCCATAGTTGGTGACAAGGCACCCTATGTGGCGGGCCCAGTGGGCGGGCGGCTCTATGGTGAGCGAGTTACCTCGGTGTCCGACGGGGCACGGCTCTCTCGATGTGTGTTTGGGAGGGGCCCGTAGCACTTGTGGTAATCTGAGGCCACGATTTTGATCCGCAAGTCACGGGGTGACTAGTGCTACAGATGGGCGAGAGCGGTTTGGTACTAGTAAAAGTTATGATGTTATAAGCATGCATAAATTAAGATATATGTGTACACAATTTACTACTACAGTAGGGGCATAGTAGCACACCTATGCTTGTCCCACAAATTGATTTGATGTTGTAATCCCACAGTCGGATCCACATTGTTGATGAGAATTCCTTGTGCATATGCATTAGCTTTAAGAGCATTTGCATATAGCCGGAGATATGCCTAGTTGAAAGCCCATAGTGGCGAAGGATGAATGAGAACTAAAAAGGGAAAAGAGTGTGATACTAACCCTATGGGTGCAATTGGTGATTTGAATAAATATGATTGTGGGTGTATACTTGAGGACGTGATAAATGATTTTGGATAGTATAGTATGTAAATGATGTATGATATTCTGTGAGGTGTGGTATATGAACAAGTATACATGTATTTCATCATAATGTATGACTTTGATTCATTTGGATTATGTTACTCACCTTCTCGTTGCCATTTTTTAAGTTTGATGTAGGGGTGATGTAAATCATACCATTTTGGAGGTCAAGTTTGAAGAAGGTAAATATGGAATGGAAATGGGAGAGCCTTGGCCGACATGTTGTTATTTTGTATGGTATATGGTGCATATATACCCAATTTTGTAATCTTGATATGGTAAATGATGATTTTGGGGTCATGTAGGAAAATGAGACCTTGTGTGTATGGCTCATTTTCATTAATGACCTTTGGTAAGGTATAATGCCAATTGGAAAGTTTGAATCTCAGTCAATTTGATGAATGGATGTTAAGAATTATGAATTATAGTCCTTTATGATGTGTGTTTGAGATTTTGTACAGTTGTTTTATGCATGAGCTAGGAACTAGCATGGTCAAATGATGATTTATGAGGTTTTGATGCGATGTAAGGAATGCAACAGCTTAAGTATGTTAATTGTGGTCTGTGGGAAATAGAATGGATCTATTTTGCCAAAAGTGGACCCCTTGGTTACCTCAAAATGCCTTAAAATGAGATAAATGCGTTTATACGTATAAATTACTCGTTTTTAGGGATTTATGAGAGCGGCCAGTTGTCACACGTCATAAATAATGTGTTTTAGCCTGTGTAAAAATTTAATGACATTCCGATATCATTTGCATGGGTTTTGGTAGTTGAGAAGTTCCTTTTTGGTGCAAAATCTGCATAATTTCTGCAGGATGACAGGGCGTAATCGATTAGCCTCTAAGGTATAATCGATTACCAGGCCTCTGTCCTTCATCTAATCGATTATGGACCATCCAGAACCAATGTAATCGATTATGTTCTGAGTGGTAATCGATTAGAGGAAATACCTGATGTAGTACATGAATTCCAGCAGCTTACTAATCGATTATAGGTAACATTGTAATCGATTATGGACCCAACAGAAACCTTGTAATCGATTAGTTCGAGTGCTGTAATCGATTAGGTGAAGCCTCTGATTCAATGTACCATTCCCAGGAAGTCTGTAATCGATTACTCTTTGCTTGGTAATCGATTAGGACATTATAATCGATTATCCCCAGTCCTTTAAAGCCTTGATTATGCAAGGGATAGTCGATTATACTATTCGGAGAACGAAATGGTATTGTTGGAACATATATTGCGCACTCTGATACCTCCTCATATCTTCATATATAAGATAGGTTGCATAGATCCAGGGTATTGATCAAAGCTCTCCATCATATTTCTTCGTGGAATTAATTCTTGCAAAACGTGAAAAATTTACCCCCCCAAATTTTCGGGGCGTCTCAACCTGGTATCAGAGCATGTTTTGCTCTGAAATGGTATTGCTAATTTCTAGTGGAGCGTTTGTTTCTCTATATTAAGAGCATTAATTTTGGTAGGTTGTGATTACTCTTTGCCGAAATGGTATTCGGGATGATTGGAGCACGATTGCTCAATTGTGAAACATTTATGGTGATCTTTGGAGCGGGATGCTCATTGTTGGAATATGGTTGATTATATAGATTTAAGAGTGGTAATTATCTAAAGGATGATGATATGTAGAGACATTGATTGCCCTATATGGATTTATGAATGACTAGTTGTCTAAGAATTATGAAACGGATTATAGGGACAATGTTGCTTATTGAGGATTGTTGTGAATCATTAAAGTTAAGTTATGATTGATTTTTATTAAGAATTCCTTGTGAATGCTTACTCATGTTATGATTGATGTTTATGGGAGTACGCCCTTTTGTCATTGAGGTTGTATGATACACTTGTGGAGCATAGTTGCTCATTGGAAAACTTAATGAAATCATGAGATTGGATATATATATATATATATATATATATATATATATATATATATGGATGAATTCCTTAATGTGATTGATATGGTTGTTTATGTAAGTTCGACCAGGTTCCTTACACTATTTCCTTCGAATGACGAATACATTGATATTATGCATTTGAATATTGATATATTGAGTATGACTTAAATTGATGATGAATTTATACCGTGTGTGATCATGGATATAATACATTGTATATGAATTGATTTGATGATAAACCTATGTCGTATGTTGATCACGGATAAGAGGTATTAGATGTGAATGATTCATGTATTGAGATTAATTGAATGAACGATAGTGAAGGAATTCCCTAATGTGGATATTCATAAATTAAGATGATTGAGATTGTGGTGTGGTGTTGGTGAAATGGGTAATTAATATACCTAAAAGACCACATAAAAGTAATAAATGATATGAATATATAAAATGATATCGAATATGACGATATGTATGTTATGGCCCAATGTAATGAATGGCGTATTTGATTATGATTGATAATAATGATGTTAGTCTGTGGTGGCTTTGAGAAGAGACCGGAATGGTCGATGTTGATGATGTTAGCCCGTTGTGGCGTTGGAATAGATGTGTATATGCCTGCTTTGCTATGACTTAGTTAATGAATATGAAATATGTATATGTTGTTGAATTAATAATTTATGATGATCATTGATGTGTTTAGCAAAGCATACATGATATTGATATGCATATGTACATAATTTCAATTGTATTCATATCGTCATTTGAAATGTATAACTCACTCTCCCATGTGGTCTACTTTTTAGTATTGATGCAGGAAAACCATGGGACGAGAATGTTTATGAAGTAAAGTTTTTGGGAAGGTAAATAGTGGTAATGGAATGCCTTGGCCGGCAGCGTTTGTAAATTATTGAGTTATGTATGAAATGAATATTATGATGTGGTTGATTATTGATATTGATAGATGTAATGTAAATGACGATGTAAGTAGATGACTTATTGGCGTTTTGGGTATTTGACCTCATACACACTTAATAAATAAATTGATGTTGATTATGTATTCCTCTAGGGATGAACAAGTTTTGGTGATATGCGAAATTGAGGTTAAACTGATATGGTCAATTATCGGATATGAATATTGGATATGTATGATGCATGACCGAATGGATGTATGAGTATATATATATATATATATATATATATATATATATTAGACTTTATATGATCATGAAATTGTGTCAAATGATAATGGATAATTATTTGGCTTATGATATGCTGTTGCATGCCTTGCCGAGCCTTTTCTAATATCTTCATATATGGGACTAGGCGTGTGCTCTGTATACATATTCATATATGGGACTAGGCGTGTGCTCTGTATACATATTCTTTTGTATACAATCATGGGCAAACTATTTACCGATCCAGTTATATTTTATTAAATTTCACCCTTCAATTTTCTGTGATTCGAGTCTTGATGTAATCGTGGTGGTGTCTTGGACATATTTAAAATGTGAAAAATTTACTTGTATTTTTATTAATTAATTATCTTGAGTACATTGGGATTCGGGTCCAGAAAATCGGGGGTGTTATAGGGGACATTTCGTACAATATGCCAGTACGACTCTGATCGTTGTAGAAAAGCTAACACATGACGCAGCTACCCCCTAATAGCTGTACCTTCCTCTTTGTCGTTTTACAGGTTACTTTCCGACATGCGATTATATAAGTTAACCTTGATCCGCCGGTATCGAAAGAGTGGCTTGCACCGGTATTAGATCATGGGTTTTATTCGCGATGTCGACAGCTAATGTCAGATCATAGCTTTATGCGGGATACCGGTTACCATGGCGACTCTAGATGCAAATTACCAGCTTGCCTATAGGCCAATATGGAGATCGAATCATTTTCCCCTAGCTTGTTTGAGGGACCATACCGGTTGCTCAAATGAGCTACACCTTTTACTCCGGTCACCTATTATAAGCATGGGTAGGAAAAAATCTTTAAACTTAGAAAAATCTTTACACATATCGTCACTTGCAACAGAAACCATGCCATACGTCGTGTAACAATTATTCTTGAAAATGGGTGTCAAACTGCCAATGAACTATGGTGACCCATGAAATTTAAAGGACGCGACCCATTAATCTTAAAACGACACATTGTTGCACTTTCCCCTAACCACTCCTATAAGAGGTGATCCTGGAATCTTCTACAGAATTACTTGTGTTTTCCATACTAAAACTTTGTCCAACCAGCGGAAGAACTCTTAACTGCCATTAAAGATCCCATCGTTCATAACTAGAGTGCTCCAAACTTTTTCCATCTAACTCAAGTAGCAACCCTCATCCCTTCTTTTAACATTTTCACTCTTTTTGTTCCTTTCATCTATTTTGAGAAAAGAATGAGGGCTTGAGGAGGTCAGAAAAGGGGTCGTAGTGGTCACATAACTGTTGGACCTCGTAGGATTGGGTCACATCGTCTAGCAAGTCCTCAATATATCTAGAGTCGCTAGGGGTTCAGAGAAATAGGTTAGCTTTGACTTGTACCTTTCTAATAATGTAACCTTTTACAGCGATACACGCGTCTTTAGAAACATAATCATCACCATGGCAACTGAAGAGGGAATCAGAACTGAACAAGTGAAAGTGGTGAGGACTATCCTTGGATGCATGAATGTCATTGTCCACTAGATTGAGGAGTGAAGCTGAAAACCCATAAGTCATATGTTTGGATACCACCTCCTTGTCATGCGTGTAAAAATGAGGGTAGAATGGACCCCAAATTTACAGTGCGTTCTGAAGACAAACAATAGGAACAGGCCTTCTAAGAGAAGAAAAGGAAAAAAAATGTTGCTGAGAGAAAGAAGAACCCTACCCCGGCCTAGAAACAGAGAACTTTATAGGATGATATCTTCGTTCTAGATGAGGTGCCAAATCAGGGAGTCTCATCAGGGGATGAATCTACTCCCACTGCCCCTATTATAGAGCCAGAGAAGACACTTGAACAAGCCCAAATTGAGGTATCTTCACCCATACCGGGGGCCCGTCTCTCTCCATATATCTTTTACAAGGCAATGGCCAGTCGAAGCTTGAGCCACCAGTCTACTGCCTTCACCAAGGTATGGAGGCCTGTCCAAGGTGACCAGTAATGTTGAAGAGGCAACACTCTATTTTAATAAAGCACAGAAGGTCAGTTTTGAAGCATAAAAAGCTTTGAAAGAAGCCTAACATGCCTAAGAGAGGGCGAAGTCTGGGATGGATCTCTAGGCTCAAAGAGACAGGGAAATACTTCTGTTGAAATAAGAAATGGAGAAGCTAAAGGAAGAAAATAACAAGGTGAAGGAGTAGGTTGCGAAGGCAAAGAAAAGTGCCGAAGATCTTGCGGCCGAGATGGAGAGGTTGAATGTTGAATGGGTCAGCGCTGAAAAAGCTTAGGCTGTAGAGAAACAACAACTTTCAACTGATATAAAGGCCATAAAGAAGGAAAATATAGAAACGGCTCCACTCTAAAAAACCAATCAACAACTCAGGGGGGACCTGGCTTCTTCTGAAGCCAGTGTTGCTGAGGCTCTCCAACTATGTACTATTAATAATGAGAAAGGCAAGTGGGAGACAAGTTTTTCCCTGTGACTGAAGGTTAGGTGGAATAATGGAGACTTTTGAGCTGTGTCCACCGTCAGCTTGCATTGATTGGAAGGGAATATATATTAAAATATATAAAAGTGCTTTGATTGGTGCAACTTTCCCTGTAGTTGACTCGTTCCTTTTTGGATTTATGTGGACTTAGTGGACCGGTCAACAGGAACGAAAGGAAAAATGGCTACAGGGGTCATCTCGCTCAAGCGAAATCTGACTCGCTTGAGTGAGGCACAAGGCTCGCTTGGGTGAAGTGAAGAAAAGAGGATCAGAACCGACTGCGCTTGAGCGCAGTATGCTCGCTTGAGCGTGGTTCCTTCACGCTTGGGTCAGCAAGGCAAAATTTCTCCTCGCTCAAGCGAATTCCGACTCGCTTGAGCGAGTCATCCAATCGTCGCTCGGAATTCCTCTGAAATTGACTCAAGGCACTCGGTTCTCACTCGGCAGAATCTGTCCAGACCGAGTTCTCTCTCACTCAGACTTTCACTCGGTAATTTGTTCTGAATCTGAGTCTTCACTCACTCGGGTTCCACTCGGTAAAACCTTCCAGAACTGACTCCCACCTAATTGGACACTCACTCGGAACTGTGTCTTCTCAAAACTCTTAGTCAGATTTTGCTTCCTTGGAGATGACTCAGTCGGAGTTGCCTCACTTGGACTCACTCATAAAGTACCTCCCTCGACAAAATCTCCCTGAAACCGGCTCAAGGCACACAGGTTTTCCACTTAGCAAGATAATCCTGACCGACCCATAATTCACTTGGTAATTCACCCTCACACCGACTCATCTTGCTTGGTTCTCTACTCGGCAAAATCAATCAGAGCTGACTCGTCTCTTACTTGGCCTTTCACTCGGTAATATATTCCAAATCCGAGTCATTTCTCAATCAGTCTTTCACTCGGCAACTTTACTCAAATCTGAGTCATTTCTGATGGTTCTCACTCGGTTAAATCATTCCAAACCTAGTCTTTTCTCACTCAGTAATTTACTTTAAAAATCGACTCTTTTGGACAACACATCATAAATCCCCATAGGGGCCAATCCCCCACTCGGAGTTACACCCTCGGACTCCACCATCAAGTTCCATTCGACATTACTCTGACTCCACATCACTCGGAGGGATTCACTAAGTGAAGTCTTACTCAGACTTATTTCATACTTAGCCACTTGGAATACATGTTACCCTTAATCAATCGGAATATACATATAACATCGTTTACTCGGAATATTACTCCTAGAGTATACCTCAATCAAAACCATCATAACCCTTCTTCCCTCAGAAGAGGTTCACTCGGCTTTTACCACTAAGGAACATTTAAGTCCTTCCAACTCGGGGTTCACTCGGCTATTCATCTCTTAGCAACACAGACTAACCTTTCTTAAAATACGTTTCACTTGGAATCCTTTAAGGTCTTCACCACTCGGAAAAGGAGTCATAAACATAAGCCTCACTCAAAAATTACCTCTAAGCCTTATATATATTCTACTTGGAATGGACTCCCATCACTATATTTCATTCGGCATTTCATATTCGGGGCATGCCACTCAGGACAGGTTACACTGGGCTCAGATATGCCCCTAGTCGGAACTCCATTGCCCAAAATACTACACTTGGAGATCTTTCTACCCGGAATGCTATCCCCTTCCTCACTAAGGAGGTCCTGACTTGGACAAACTCACTCGAATTGAACTCGGATATATCCCTGACTGAGTCTCTTCACTCGGAATACTGTAATCAGAGAAGTTTCACTCGAAAAAGGAAGCACTTGGCAAGGTTTGACTCGGAAACAAGTCATTCAAGGGTATTTTGACTCGGAATTTTCACCCAGAAGTGGTTCTCTTGAACACACTTCACTCCAAATGTTTCCGAAGCCAGGATTCCACTCGGTAGTAACCCTCTCGGTCATATATTACTCGGACAACATAAACTTACACTCGGAATTTCATCCTTCAGTCGGAATTTCTAATCCTTCACTCGGAATTTCTCTCTGTCACTCGGAACAGAACCCTTTTTCACTCAGAATTTGAATAATTACGTTATTGATCTATATAAATTCTATAATTACACACAAAAATAAAATTCTTGTGATATTACAGACCATCTACAGAGTATTTATTTACCAATTCTCACTTACAGACCTTCCATACTTCAAAATTTACTAAATATGACTGCTACTAAAAACAGGGATGTTACACATCTCAATTCTCACATATTTGGAAACCTTCCGCCTGAACTCCTTGAACGTACTAGATGGTCCCTTGAATTGAGACAGAGCAAAAATAGACTTTAGCTACAAAGCCTCAATCAAAATATGTAGTCGTATGGCCTTGAGATCAGGCACCATTGCTACTTCCTTGTAAAATCTCCTCAAGAAGTCCTTTAAGGACTTTGACCCACCTCTCTTGATCTGAGGCAAGATGTACGATGTCTTGGGCACATTTCTGGAGATAACAAAATGTTCCCCTAAAAGCTTCAGCCATATCTTGCTAGGAATCAATAGACCTAGTCAGGAGCCCTTTGAACCAGCTTAAAGCTTCACCGGTTAGTGTTTGAGGGAACATATGACACATCACATTAGCCTCCGCCCCTATAAACACTGCCTCATAAAGGTAGACATTGAGATGTTTGCTCGGGTCAGTTTGTCCTGTATATTTACCTATGGAGAGGGGCTGAGTAATTTACAAGTGCCTTAGAATAAGGACACTCATAAGCCTCCTAGTAAAAGGGATACTGAGCTTATAACTAGAAAAAGAGGTGCCTGCTAGTGGGTTCTTCCTTTGAAGAGTCTATTGTTCAACCTGGAACTGTGACTGTTATTCCTCCTCGTACATAGCGATCTTTGAATAATGAGGTTTATGGGACACCTCTTATCTGGCCGCCTCAAGTTGATGGTCTCTATGAGGGCTCTCTTTCTCAGCTGGTTGAGAATGCTCACGTCTCAACCTAGCTATCTCTTTACGAAGCAGCCTGATAACTTCGTCTCATAGGTCAGGAATGGTCATTACTGCGACTCACCTTGAGGATGCGTTTAAAGTATCAAAGGCTAAATTCCTTGGTTCCAAATACATCATATCTTCTACATGCCCCTCTAGGGGAATCCTTACGTTTTCCTTCATGACAACTTTTACGTAGATGTGAAAATGGGAATCAATTTACAGGGTCCCATCAAGCATGCCAATGAACTGATTTATACCGGTATAGGAAAAATCCGATATGGGAACCAACCCCTAGATTATGTTGACTATGTTGTTTATGTTACATTGGTGCAGTGGGGATCCAATATTATACCTTCTATTCCAGTAGAGAAATAGAAGTCTTGGTGTAGTTCCTGGAAAATCTCACCAGTTCTACACGTTGCGGGGCAAAGAAGGGTGTAATTTGCAAAGACACTCTGACACTCAAGTCAGCAGAATATTCAAAGGATCAATACCATAGCTCAAGTGTAAGTTAGGATCAAGGAATTCTATCTTTTCCTTGTCAATTTATGGGTATTTATATCAAATAGTAACAGAATGGTCGATTTGGCCTGGGGGACATTTTGTACAATGTGTTAGTATGAATCTGATTGTTACAAAAAAGCTGACACATAACACGATTGCTCCCTAATGACAGTACCTTCCTCTCTGTCTTTTTACAAGTTACTTTCTGGCATGCGGTTATATAAGTTAACCCTGACTCGCCGGTATCGAGAGAGTGGCTCGTGTCGGTATTAGATCATTGGTCTCATACGTGATGCCGATAACCGATGTCAGATCAAAGGTTCATGCGAGATGCTAGTCACCATGGCATCTCTAGGTGCAAATTACCAGCTTACCCATTACCGGTATGGAAACTGGATCAGCAGATAAGGTAATTTGGTGAGGGTGAGTTTGTGTGTAAGTGTTCGTTATAGACATCACAAGATTCTTTTCACTACTTTCTAGTGAATTACTCTAGGAAAGTGCATAAATTGTCAAACTTGGTTCATATGTTATAGACCCAAAGCTATAGGGGTAGCCATTATAACATCCTAGATAATCAAGTTAATTATTTACGTTATATATGCTTAAAGTATAAATTATTAACGAATTAATGAAAATTAAATTAAATAATTATAGGATTAAATAATTAATTACCGGTGGTGGAAGTAAAGTTAATTAATTAAAGAAATAAAAGAAAAGGTAAATGGAATTAGAAAAAAAAAGAAAAAAGAAAAAGAAATAAAAAGGGGGTGAATTACCCTTCTGCCCTTAACACTAAAAGCTTGCCATTTTTCAATTTCTCATTCCCATTGTCTTCTTTGCATAAGAAAGAAAAGAAAGAAATAAAGAACATTTGAGAAAAACAAAAACATTATTGCCATGAGCTTGGGTTCCAAATTGGAGGCCGAGTTATCATCGAAAGTTCAAATTGAAAGTGTTTTTTAGAACAAGACCTACGTCGTATAGGTACCTTCAATTTTTCATTTCGTTATCATTCCTCTTTTTCCAATTGTAGGGTCAAAAATGTGGTTGATGTGGGAGTTTCCTTTTTTGTGATTTTGTGACATTTGGAGCTTGAAAATGATTCTCTATGTTGCGGGTATTCCAAAATAGCTAATGTTCTATTATTTAGGTGTGTTAGGTTTCAAATCGGGCTTCAGAGGAACCGTAGATGAAACAGAGCATGGGAATGAGGTTCGAAAGTGACAAAGGTAAAGGCTCGAGACCTTGAATTAGAATTTGATTCATGTTGGTGAAATGGATTGCAATTTTGGAAGTCAGTGTTAATTGCTTTATGTAAAAATGTTTAAATGTAGATACCTTGTGAATTTAGGGAGGATGATGTTTGATTTAAAGCTTCAGAGGCTCAGACTTAAGGTAAGTGAGTGTACTGGGCATATATATTAATGGAAATATGAATTTAAGCCATTTTAAGGATCATAGAAAAAAGTAGCATAGCTATATAATTAATATATATGTATATGTATGTATGCAGGTATAGAATGTAATTGCATGGTAGAAATAAATTTAATTTAGTGGTAGTGATGAAAATCTAAAGAATGGTGAATTGTTGAATAATATGATGAAATGAATTTATATCCTTGGAGGGTAGAACGATGACAATGTTGTTGATGTAAATTTACACACATATGTTTGATGGTAAATTTATATGATAATTGTGATATAGCCGAGTTGGGATGAGCTATGTATTATAACCCTATGCTTTGACATGTTAAATTATGATGATGAAATAATGTAATGGACTATGATGTTAAAGAAACTGAGTGATGATGACATGAATTATAAAGCTGTATAAGGATGTGGTGATATTAAGTTGCCTAAGTAGCCCAGTTGGTCATCCTAGGGTGATGGTTGTAATGTCAGGACTAGATATGATATATAATTTGAATTAAAAATAAGAAGTATTGCTATAAATGAGTTGATGATGATTTATAAATGTTGTGTATACATGTTGTGTGGTGTGAACGACTGATCGGTATAGATTACCCCTCATTTTTTGCTCCAGTGGTCGTTTGTGGCCCCGTTGAGCTACCCAGTGGTCAGGAAGGATCTAGTGGTAAGGTGGGGAGCCAAGCGGGCTCGGTGGGTTAGGTAGGGTCCATGAGGTGTCAGGTAGGACCCCCAGCTGACAACCGATCCTTTTAGTATCCATATACTGGAGAGTCATACTGTTATTATGATGAATTCGGAGTTAGTGGTGTTATTATACAAATTGGTGCTAAAATTGATATTTTATGATATGACGTTGAAATTAATGCATTTGAATTGATGATGAAATGAATGTTATTTGCATTGATATTGATATCAATGTTATTCATATTAACAATGTGAACGAATGAATTAATGACATAATGTGATGATGATGAGTATGAATATAAATAAAATAGAGGAATTGATAAGAAATGTAGAAATGATGTATAGACTTATAAATTTAACATGGTGGCAAGCATGGTGAACTATTCTATGGTTTTCCCAATGCAATAGTAAATATTGTTGATTATTTGTATTAATTTATATAGTCAGCCACTCACCCTTACAATTGTTTTTGGTGACTAAAGACAGGGATGTCATGGCTGCTGTAAAGACCTATGCTAGATAGATTGGAAGTAATGCAAAGAGGAATTTTGATGTTGATATACATATGTAGCTATGCTGATATATGTGTAGCACTTTGGATAATTAACTTGTGATAGTAGTTTGTATATATGTATATATATATATATATATATATGTTGAAACACTTAGATGTTGATGTTATTGTGAAGATGTGCAATTATGATAAGATATGTCTATATATGCGATTATGTGTAGCCGGTGATCAATGAGAATTAGTGAACTATGATGTGCGTTATGATGTTAATGGCCAGGTATGGCTAAAATGACCTATATGCATATATGTGTGGTGATTAACATTGCTGTGGTGAGAATTATGTTGATTATGTAGCTTGTGTTATGGCACTGAGCCATTAAATAAGTGTATGTGATTGTAATAACAGGTTTGGTTTAGTTTCTTTTGGTAATGAGACAATAGTTATGATGTTATATTGAAGATGGGCAGGTATTGTGATTATGTATGTTCTATATATGCATAATGGTTGTTGTAAGTCAATGACATGTAGTGGTTATGGTTGACATGTGAAGTTAAATGAAAATGATGTGAAATTAGGTGTTTTATTGCCAACTGAACAGACGATTTGGAGCTTCAGGGGGTGTTGCGGTCCCCGGAAGGCCTTAGTAGATTCATTGGGTTATTTAGAAGTTGTTTGAATTGGTAAATGACCAATTCAATGGAGTTTGAGGTGGATTAAACATAGTAGTTACTAGAAATTGTACGAATTAAATTTTTGTGTATAAGTTAGTCATATGAAGGAATTTTGGTGAACAAACTATGCTAGCAGATCCAAAATGATTGAAATATAGTGCTTATGGAGTTTTATAGTAATTGGAGTTAAAACGGGCTAGTTAGGTAGGGTAGAAGTTAGCCCAGAGGCCAAATTTTGCATAACTATACAAAACATGGTGTCTAGTAATTGATTATGTAATCGATTACCAAAGATGTGTTTTTATTTCCTACGTAGTTTGGTCTTTGGTAATCGATTATCAAGGTTGTGTAATCGATTACCAGGCTTTGTGTAATCGATCACAGGATTCTTGTAATCGATTACCAGCACCAGAAAGTGGGATTTTAAGTGATGTAACATTAGGTTCCATTTGTTTACTGTTGGGGAAGTTTGGAAAGTGAAAAATTTACCCTTCTTTTAATTAGACCTCGAGATAAATGTTAGGAATTGTTCAAGGGACATTATAGGTGGTATCAGAGCGGTTTCGATCAGGACCAGATATATGTAAGACCAAGTGATACATGTTGTATGCAATGTGTGATGTATTAGAGATTATTTGAAATATGTTGTATGTTGTATTGGAACTGAATTGTGTAGAAACTTTGGCATTGTGGTTACTAGTACTCAGGCAACCCTGTATTAAGGTATATTCTGAACTCTATTGAGTTAGTTTGAGTAGTAATGGTGCATTAATTTCTTGTAGTATGAAGGGTGGCTCTAGTTCACAGCCAGATGATGACTTCTTTACCATATTTTTCTAGTTTATGGGACGGGCAGAGTCTGGTCCAATATTAGACAAATTTTTAAAGTGTTCGCCCATTGTATACAAAGGTGGGCATGATCATGACGATGCCTATATATGAATTAGAGACATTGAATAAATTTTTTTGAGTATTTTGAATGCTCTGAGGAGCAGAAGGCATTATTTACCACATATCAGTTGAAGGAAGAAACTAGGGTTTGGTGGACTCGCACTAAGACCCAGATGGTGGCAGCAACTGAAGCCTTGACTTGGGCAAACTTTAAAAAGAGATTGCTGGAAAAATATTTCCCGGATAACTATAAGATCAGAATGGAGATGGAATTCTTGATACCTTATAAGGTTAGGAAATGGTGAAGCTTTTGGAACCAAGCCCTTGAGCTTGCTTAAGTCTATACAGGTCTTTATTAAGCTTGTATATCAAATTCTTATTACTTTGAACATAGCCTTGAGGTTGAAACATATAAATAAATTCTTCTAGGTCTTCATTCAAAAAAATATTATTAATATCAACCCATCTAATGTGCTACTTAAAGTTGAGGGACAAGGTGGATACAATTTTGACTGTGGTAGACTTAACAATTGGATTTAAGGTTTCTAAAAAGTTAAAACCTTCTTATTGATGAAACCTTTTGGCAACCAACCTTTTATTTGTATTTGTTGATGGTGCCATTTGGGTTCTTTCTGACTTTGAAGACCCATTTACAACCCACAACATTGTTGTTGGCAAGAGTAGGTACTAAGGTCCAGGTGTTAGTTTGTATTAAAGCCCAGTACTCCTGATCCATGGCTCTTTTCCAATTTGGTGAGGCTAAGACAACCTTGACAGATTGGCGTTTAAACTCTTTTATGACTTCAATTACCTTAAATGAAAAGTTTAGGCTTGTGGATCCTATTTTTGCTTTTGGATTGCATAGGATAAGAGTTTACTTATGGTCTAGGATTGCGGTGGGAAACCTATTTATAATGTGTCTTGCAACAAAAAAGGCTTCTTTCCAAAATTTTAAGAGCATGTTAGCATTAGCAAGCGAGGAGAGTCCAATTTCAGTAAGATGTCTATGCCTTCTTCCAGCTATAACACTTTGTTCATAAGTATGTGGACAACTTAACGTATGTTGAATACCATGATAAGCTAGGTAGGATGAGAAGACTAGAAATTCTTTCCCATTTCCACTTTACAAAACACTTGGAAACTTGAGATTTATTTTTAAGAAAATAAATCCATGAGAATCAAGAATAACAATATGTGAACTAAATGTAGTACCTACTACCATTAGTGTGGGGAATTGGTGATGGACCCATAAACATCAATTAGAATTAGAGTTTAGGATTTAAGGTTTAAGGACCAACCCACACCGAATGATGAACTTACGGGCTTTCAAGCTTTTATGAGCTTTTAACAGACCCGTATTGTTTTTATAGTAAAAATTACAAGAAATATAACCACTAAAACTATACCAAAATTGTTGCATGCTCTAAATCAACTACAACATCTAATTCAAGTAAAAAAAATATTAGAGTAGTTTTTTAATGTTATTAAAAATAAAAAATAATGCAGGCTACCTGTAGCCCAGCCTAGCAAAAGCTTGACTAGGTACATGCTTTCACGGATCAAGCTTAAAAAGGCCCCATTTTAATATGGGCTATTTTCCAGTGCTTAAGCTCACTCATTTTACAGGTCGACCTAGCCCATTTTAATAACTCTACCCAGAATTAATTACGAGGGAGTTTTGTATTCAGTATGTGATTGAGAAAATGACAGATTGTGGGATTTACATAAGGCACACAATTTGTTAATGCTTAAGTTATTATTCAGATTGACATGTGTATTATACTTTCGTAAAACTTAGCTTAAAATTTTAGAAATTAGAATGTCTTAATTGATTATGCCATAAAGAATAAAAGGAATTACTTTTAAATTAGCTCGAAGGATACTGACTTGACTATCTGAAAGGGGGAACTTCATAGTTAGGTGTGGGGTGAAAACTAATGCTTCTAATGAGTTTAGGTTTGGTCTTCCTAAGATCATGTTATAGGATTTATTCAGGAGATCAACCTCTAAAAAGGTGGCTTGAATTGGTTTTGTTTAGCAACGTTCCTAAACGACCATTTTTGTCTCGATGTAGCCTTTGACAGACAGCCAGCCACCTTGTCTCCCGTGAAACTAAGCAAAGAATCATTATATCTTTGTAGGTCGTGCTTTGAGAGGCCTATCCTGTGGAAAATATACCAGTAAATAATATTTTTTGAGCTTCCTTGTTTAACCAGAACCTACTCAACATTGTTACGTGCCACCTCCACCTTAATCACTATAACATCATCACTATTTAGACCATACTCTGGGTAGTCTATGTCGTAAGAAAGATGGTTGGATTCACTTTGTGAGAGGTTCGGATCAAATTTACCTTCTAGGTTGTCCTATTCTTTGAGTGACCTTTAGATATTCTAAGGAATCCTTATACGGTGGTATAAATAACGTTTTGTTCTCCACCTCTTTCCTGTGCTAGTCCACAATGATATCTATCTCACCTGGGTGTATCATCTTCTTCTCTTCTTTGCTCTCGTATCGGTCATTGTGTGTTTCTATGGTAAGTAGTCTGACATCTGGTTGCATAAAGACCAAAACTTATCGGTGGTGTGACCATAAGCCATATGATATTCACAAAACTTTTGAGTGCCTGCACCTTTACAGGCTCTATAGGTGGAGGTGATTACATGAGGCCACTGTTGTAAATCTTCTTAAATATATGTCTCTTCTAGACATTCAAAGGTGTAAAATTGCCATATTTTGGGAGTTGTAAGTTGAATTCTTACCTTCTTACCTTGGGTGCTATCGATGTCAACTTGTCTAGGTTCCTTATGAACCAACTGACGTGAGGATGAGATTCCCAATGCCTCTTGATGAGTGGATTCCACTTCCTCCACACTCATGTACATAACCGCATTATCTCTTAGTTTGAATGAGAGAAAAATGTGAGGTATCCTCTTTTCGACTCATCTCCCACTCTAGTCGGTTGCTTTTCTTTTTATTACTTTAAAAGTAGCTCTTCAGCCTTAACCAATTTTCAATATTCCTTTTTATTTCTCATTAAACAAATGACAACTTCTTCTGGAAATCCTAGCTATTTTTAGCATGATATTGAGAAATCTCATTGTTATTGGCTAAAGATTTAGAGAATCACCCTGGTTGTATGCGGTAAGGATAGTATGTAGGATGACATCACATGTGAGATTTGACACCTAGATTGTTTCTTGATTAAAGCAACTCATAAACTGCTTAAAGGTCATGTCCTTGCACTGTCTCATGTAGGCCAGATAGACTAAAGTTTTATGAGCTCATGACTTGTGGAGAATTACGCAATGAACTTGTCTTTGAGCGCCATAAAGTTACTGATCATCCCCGCTAGTATCATGGAGAACCACTACAACACGACATTTTTCAATGTCATGGGAAAAAACCTACACATTAGTGAATCGAGTACCTCCAAAATTATCATATGGATGGAGAATGTTGTCATATGCTTCCATTGGTAGGGCTTTTAGGTTTACTGTAGCAGGGAAGGTCATCATTGCTGAAGTGAAAGGGAGGCCAACTGGAGGAAAGGCATAATGATGGGAGCAGAATCCTAATGTTGTTCAAATTGTGAGTTATGTTTCTTTGCTCTTCCTTTCTCTTCAAGTCCTTATTTTCTCTCCTCTGTTGGTCAAGCTTGTCTTGAAGTGCCTTCACGATGGCGAAGGTGTCCAAATTATCATTAGTCTCTTCGTGTGGCTCCTCATGTGGTGTTGCTAGTGATTTTGTTTATGGTTCAACTCATGGTTATTTCTCTTATTTGGCCACCGATATTATTCCGACAGACTATGCTTTCTTCAAGCTAGGCAAAAAAGTTTACTCATCCCTATTATAGACGTTAAAATGTTCACTCTGAATATAAAAATATCAAATGTTAGAGAATATTCTAAGACTTAACATTTATTTATCAATAATGTCATTTGAATATATTGAGACATCTAATGACTTATTTATTTATACACTAGAGAGGACTTATTATCTTGATTCGATATCCTTATCAATTATATAACCTTAATCCCCTATTAGATAATTCTAATATACTAAGATATTATAATAATATAATTGCTTTATGATTTACAATGTCTAATCCCTATGGAAGATTCCCGTATTACCCTTCTATGGACACATCCTATGAATAGAATCTTAGAGGTAACATCATTGATTGTGTATGTAACTCAAATCTTATTTATCAATTCCTTCATATAGTTAAGCAAGGTTATTAATTGTACACTTTTTCCACGAAAGCATTAACTTCAACAAAATTGTGAGTGTTCACATTGACGAGAGGAAAAGGTTATTGAATTCTTTGAATTAAACGACAACTTTTCTTTAAATGTGTGTCCACACACTCAATTATCACTGCATGCTTTTGTTCGTTTCTTAGCTGGAGCCAAAAATTATTTATTTGTCCAACTTCAACTGGTTCAGTACACACGTGCTTTTTCTTTTTTATATTGTGAATTGCATACAAAAGCTTTAAGCAACACTGCAAAAGCGTCTTTATCTTTGCCTTTGGTTTTTGCCTGCGACATGCATAACAAAGGAATGGTCCTCTGGTGAAATGGATAATTTTTAAAAATTATATTTATAAATAAATTAAATAACCAGCAACTAGTTGGTCCCATGGTAAGCAACATTAGCCACGAATAATTTTGATGCATTCTTATTATGAACATTTTTTTATGTTATTCATTAATCATAATTATTTTAGATATAAATTTTAATTGTACAAGTTAACTAATTTAATTATTTAGATATAGTAACTTATGATTGAATGATTAAATTATTTTTTTTTAACAGCACCTATCTGTTCTATTAAATTCTACTTTTAACTTGTCGGACTTATTTTTATAATATCAACTCATAGTAAAGTGTTATATTATTGATAAGAGGAGAGTTAATTATCCCGTTACTCCAAGAGTAACTCCTGCTCTTAATCTTAATTAATCATCTATTTCTTTGTAATTTAATGGTTCTAATTAATTAGTTATAATTATATCGATGTCTCTTATCTAATTTATTAATTAAAATATAATTTAATATTTCTTATTTAATTTGATATCCTCCCATATGATTTTGGCTTGCATATATCCATTCTTTTTAATCCTTTCTTATTTCGTGTAAATTTTTTATGATACGAAAACTTGACATTTTCTGCATATATTTTAAACATATTTATTTGTGGAAAATACTCGCATAAAAAATTCCAATAAAATTTAAAGTTTTTCATATTTTTTTTTTCAGATGTGAGATTGGTACAGAATCTCTACATTTTATGCGAAGTTTCCCATAAAACTATATTCGAAGGAAAGTTCACAATAAATTTATAAGAAACTTTTATATTTCCTACCGAATTTCTCATAAAAGTTCCAACAACATAAGTGGAAATATCAATACTACCTGCAAATTTCCCCACAACATTAATTGTGGATAAAAGTAGGCAACAAAAACAAAAAGGAATATAGAAAGGGGCGTCAACAAAATGAGTGGTGGTGGACACATAAGAATGGATGAGGAGGAATAGTCATATAATTTTTGTTATCAGTAAAATGAAATAAGATTAAAAAGGATATAAGAAGTATCTTAATCTATATATAAAAAATAATTAATTATAATCTAGATAAATATAAGAGAGATTCTATGTACCATTTAACATAACTTCTAAAAAAATCATTTAGTATAAACTTTAACCAAATTCAATGCCTGTACTGAATCAACTCTATCATATTCTCTACAGACACATTAGCTCCCTTAAAAATTACGTCATTCCTTGTCATCCAAATAGTCCAAACAATAACAAACCACAGCCAGACCGATTTTACTCTCATTATCAAAACCATTACCCAAAGTACAATCAAAATGTTCCTTTCCACACTCATGCAACACCGAGCAAAAACTCATCCAAGCAAAACACATTTACCACAATGCACAAGATACTTTACAAGAGAACAACAAATGAGAATAACATTTCACACCTTCGCCACAAAAGACACATAAAATAGAAGAATTAGTAATCTCAATCCCACGTGTAGATAAATTATGTTTAGTTTGAAGTCGATCAAGAAGTAGCCTTCATCCGAAGCCTCTCACTTTAAGAGGCACAACATTATTCCAGAAGAATCACATAAAAGATGAATCCCACAATGCTTAATGATGTAGCAAAAGACAGTAAGCAGACTTCATAGAAAAAAGACCTGACAACAATCCCAACCAACTCCAGCATCTGGCACAGCCGCATGCACACCAACAAAACTTTCAAGATCATGAAGAAGAGATGACAATAACTCCTGTTCTCATACGCCGTCCACTCATTCACCAAAAAACTCTCTGCGCCACTTAAAGTCCCAAACCCACACATCGTTCACTCATTCACCCATTTCAACTACAAATGCATGTTGTTGAGACAATATTAAGAACAACCTGTTGAACCTAGATTTTAAAGATATATCCCCCACCCAACAATCACTCCAAAACTTTGTTTTTAACCCATCACCAACCACCTTCCTTAGATTAGACCTAAACCCTCCACACTTATCAGAGCTTTTTAAAACACTCCCCCAGTCCCTCCACCATTTTGATCATTTCCCAAAAACTACCCAATCCCTTAACCTGACACCATTCCTATACTTTAAAACTAGCACTCTACACCACAAACTCTCATGACCCTTCAACAACCTATACACCCACTTTCCTAACAGGGCACAATTAAATTTTTCCAAATCCCTCAGACCCAACCCACCAGCCTTTTTACTTTGACACACTTGTTCTCATTTAACCCAACATATTTTTTCTCCCCTTCCCCTCCACCCCACAGAAAAGATCTTTCCATAAAGGTTAGTAATTTTATAACAAAGATAAGTGCCTTAAAAAAGAAAAGAAAAAGAGATAGAGCGAGGAAAGTATCGATTTGATAAGACAGAGACGACAATCAAAGGATAGATGACGTTTGTTTCAAAGGAACAACTTCTTCTGAAACTTCAACACAACAGGATCCCAAGTACTCCTCCCTAAATACGCCCTTAAAGGATTACCAAGATACAAAAAAGGTAACCTCACAGCAAATCTGCATACTTAGCCACTTCCTTATCATTGCCCAAAACAAATCCCAACTTACTTCTAAAAAAATTAACCTTCATCCCAAAAACCAATTCAAAACATCTCAACATACTTTTTGATGTCATAACATTCCTCAATGACATTTCACAAAAATAATGTATCGTCAACAAACTGCATATAAGAAACACACACTAGATCCACCCCCACAAGAACACCTTTAAATAGATTCTTCTTCACCGCCTCCCTCATTAATCCACTAAACCCCTCAGCAACAATAAGAAATAAGAAAAGCGCCATAGGGTCACCCTGCCCCCTCTTCATAAGAAACTTCGTAGTTGGACTCTCATTCATAAGAACAGACAACACCTGATCCACCTCACCCATCTATCAATAAAACTCAATCTTCTCATCATACAAAATAAAAAATCCCAACAAATTGAATCATACGCCTTCTCAAAATCCACCTTAAAAATTAAACACGGATTTCTCCTTTTTTACATCATCAATTAACTCATTTGCAATAACCATGCCATCAAGCATATTTCTACCACCCACAAAAGCTGACTGATTCTCACTTACTATCTTACAAACAACACCTTATAACCTTCTAGCCAATATCTTAGCAATGATTTTATAGATACATCCCACTAGAGATATATGCCTATAATTACCAAGCCCTGTCTGAACTGTATTCTTTGGGATTAATGCCAAGAAATATGAATTTGTACCCACTGGCAAAACCCCATTATCATAAAATTCCTCCATCATTTTACACACATCTGATTTCAGCATGCTCCAAAAGGACTTAATAAAATTAAACCCATTAGACCCAGGACTTTTAGACCCATCACACTCCCAAATAGTCGACTGAATCTTCTCTTCTATAAATTTCTCATTAAGTTGAATATTAACATCCTCCCCTAACACAAAACTGAACCTTACCCAACCTAGGCCTACGCTAATTATCCCTTGTGAACTTCTTCTCAAAGAAAGATTTCACACTGCCTTTAACCCTTACAAGTTCCTCCTCCCATTTCCTATCTAACCATAAACCATGAATTGCACTTCCATGTCACCTTTTATTGATAACAACATGAAAATACTTTGAGTTAGAGTCACCATCTTGTTCCTATCGTACTTTGGATTTTTGTAGCAACATTGAATCCTCTAATCTAGCCATCTCCCACCACTCTACCATAAGATTCTTACAAGCCAACACTCCTTTCTTACTTAGCACACCATTTTCCTCCTGTAAATCTAACCCTTGAATTTTACTCTTAACCTCCCTCAGCCTCACTCGTAACACACCAAAATTTTTCTTATTCCACTCTGATCCGTCCCCGACCGGGGTTTAGGATCTGGTGTCAGGACAACCTCAAGAGTTGAAGATTGAAGGAGATAGAAGATCGGGTGTGTGTATCCGGTCTCTCGGATTTGGCCTCTCAGCGTGTGGAGGTCGTTCTTGTTGTCTTGGAAATCCTTCACACCGGCCTCTCGCGTTGGTATGGGCGACAGGTGGTGTCACCTGCGAAGATTCTCCGACGCTCAAGTTAGAAGAGTATAAGATAAACTCTGTGATACTGAAGTAGTATATTAGAGAGAATGAGAGTAAGGACAAAATAACCTTTGACATGTATTGCAACATGTTATTTATAGTTGAGCGTGGAAGATGAATCGTTGGGTGTTAGTGGGCCCACTGGTTCTGATAACGTGTATCAAGAGTCAATCTGAGTGGGCCAGTATTCAGAGTATGCCGAGAGAGTAGGTGAATTATCAGTGTACTTTTCTGTCACATGGATGGAAGATAATCACCTTTTCCGTAAATTCCGTTGGTGATTATACCCACTCCTGTAGGTGAATGAAAAGGACATATTCCGTTGTGTAGAAAGTGCCTTCCTTACTATGACACTGTGACAGTCGGTTATCAGTCGCCCGGTGTAGGAGGACGGATAAGTCACCCGGTGTCTCGGGTGTTACCTCGGATGACTAGTGTAAGAGAGGTTTGCCGAGTGTGTTGCAGACCGAATCAGTATTCTGGACACCGGCTGAACACTAGGACGGCTAAAATGATTTCACTTTAGGTGAGACCGGATCAACATGTTTACCGACTGAATCATTATCCTGGGATACCGATTGACTTCTAGGAAGGCTGAGTCGGCCTTTTGTCCTTAGAACCAGTATCCAGACCGGATAACCTTGGGGCCGGTATCCAGACCGGATCATATGTTCCCTAGCTTGTGTGAGGGACTGTAAGTTGCTCATATAAGCTATGCAGTTCACGAGAGGTCTGTATGCCGGCGTACCCTGCGAGAATACAAGTTATGTTTTTACCTTAATAATACTCGTTAATCGTCAAACATTGGCACCAAGCGTTATGAATTAAACGACTTTGAGTGAGCGATTCTGAGTGGAGGTTTGACTTTGAATGAACAACTCCGAGTGAACATTTGATTCTAAGTGACCGATTCAGAGTGAGCACTTGACTCTGAGTGATCGATTCAGAGTGAGCACTTGACTCTGAGTGATCGACTCCAAGTGAAATTGGTTCTGGCTGTGTTACCTGGGAAGTTCCGAGTGATACTTCCGAGTGGAAACTCTCAATTGATTCTTCCGGGAGGAAGCTTTCCGAGTGACTGTTCCCGTGTGGAAGATTTCTGACTGGTGCTTCAACGGCGCTTGGTTTAATTGCTCCAACCACACTCGGAGTTCGGTTTAGTCCTACAATCCGAGTCTTCATTCGGGTTGGAGATTTCCGAGTGCAACTCTCCTAAAAAGGTGTCCCCGAGTGTGACATTTCTGAGCGGGATAAATACCAAGTGAGATATTTTTGATTCCCGGGTAGTATGGCACCGAGTGGAGCATTTTCCGGGTGAAACATTTCTGGACATATAGACTTTGACTTCGAATGAGAATGTTTCGGGTAGAGACTTTACCGAGTAAATAATTCCTTATTGAAACTCCGAAGTGAGATATTCTTGACTTAAAGAATTCACGAGTCGGACTTCAGTGAGATATTGCCGGCTGAAGAATTTAAGAGTCCATCATCGAATTTGAAGTGTTTCCGAGAAAGGAATTCTAAGGGAGAATATTTTCGAGTGAGGAATTCCCAGGAGTACTTCTGAGTGAATTCGATAACGATTGATTCTTCAATAGCAACCGGCCAAGTCTAGAAGTCGTACTCGGAGTTTGGTTTAATCCTACAATCCGAGCCTTCAGTCGGTGTTGGATTTTACCCATTCACCATTTTTCTTCACTCGGTGTTGGATTTTACCCATTCACCGGCCTTCATCACTCGGTGTTGGATTTTACCCATTCATCAGTCTTCGAATGGGGTTCGGTGCAATCCTACAACCCATTTCCTGAGGTTTGGTTTAATCCTACAACCCAGGTCTTCAATGGCGTTCGGTTTGATCCTACTAGCCGTATCTTCAATCGGTGTTGGATTTTACCCATTCACTGTTCTTCATACTCGGTTTTGGATTTTACCCATTCACCGGTCTTCGAATGGGGTTCGGTGCAATCCTACAACCCATTTCCTGAGGTTCGGTTTAATCCTACAACCCAAGTCTTCACCGACGTTCGGCCAAACCTACTAGTCGTACTCGGAGTTCGGTTCAATCCTACAATCCGAGCCTTCACCGGTGTTCAGCCAAACTTACTAACCGTACCCAGAGTTCGGTTTAATCCTACAATCTGGGCCTTCAATCGGTGTTGGATTTTACCCATTCACCGTTCTTCACCGACGTTCGGCCAAACCTACTAGTCGTACTCGGAGTTCGGTTCAATCCTACAATCCGAGCCTTCACCAGTGTTCAGCCAAACTTACTAACCGTACCCAGAGTTCGGTTTAATCCTACAATCTGGGCCTTCAATCGGTGTTGGATTTTACCCATTCACCGTTCTTCACAGATGTTCGGCCAAACCTACTAGTCGTACTCGGAGTTCAGTTCAATCCTACAATCTGAGCCTTCACCGGTGTTCAGCCAAACTTACTAACCATACCTAGAGTTCGGTTTAATCCTACAATCTGGGCCTTCAATCGGTGTTGGATTTTACCCATTCACCGGCCTTCATCACTCGATGTTGAATTTTACCCATTCACTGGCCTTCAAATGGAGGCTCACCCCTTTGTACCTTCGAAGAGGTTCATCGCTAACAACAAACACATTGTTAGGATCATCCGTCCTGAAAGTATCTTGTCACAACAGCGTTGTGCATTTAAATAAGATCATAAAGATAGTGGGTGAGTCAAGGAAAGCTTCATTAACTATGAATCACAATCAATACAAAAGAGAGAAAAAGAGTCGAGTCGGGGTTATGCTCGTTAAACCTTCTTGGTAAAACCGATCGAAAAAACCCAAGTAAAGAAAAAGAATGCACATTATCTTACCGACTAGCTATAACAGAAGAAGACGCTTTTGGTTTTGATGGCCTGACCCCTAATTAATGATCTCTCGGGGACCTTGATGTTGTTGGGACATAACATCTTGTTGTGCCGACTTTCCAATCATAATTCCCTTTTGCTTTTCAGAAGTAGCTCCTTTGAAAAGATATTGTTTGAGTTTACCCTCTCGGATCAGGGTCTTGATAGTATTCTTCAGAGCCTGACATTCATCTGTTGAGTGGCCCTCTTGCTTATGAAACTCGCAGTATTTCCGAGGGTCGCCATGTTTGCGAAGCTGGGGCGGCATCCTGAGCCCGTATAAAATAAGCGTTGGCCATCCGATCTCCCTCAGGATTTGAGACTGCTTAGAGTTTAACGGAGCATAATTGCCAAATACATGTATCCGTTCTTCCTGACTCAGAGGTACAAGATTATCAAAGACGCTGCCTCAGGCCGGTCTCTCCATGCGTTCCGATCTGGGATAGTTTTTATCTCTCCGTTGTTGATGTGGCGTTGGAGATTTCCTTTTGGCCGCTGTTGCCTCCAAGTGCATTTCTATGCCCATGTATTTCGAAGCTTTTCTTCGAAACTCCTCCAACGTCATCGGAGGACTCTTTGCCAAAGACAAAGAAAAGACAGATCCAGGCTGTAAGACTTCGACAATGATATGAAGTTGAATAGCCTCCGTGAGGTTAGGCACCAAAGCAGCCTCCTTGTAAAATCTCTTCAGAAACTCCTTGAGAGTTTCACTTTCTCCCTGCCTTATCTGAGCTAAGGTATGAGAGGTTCTTGGAACGTCTCTGGAAATAATGAAATGGCTTTCAAACGAAGTCGCCATTTCTTCCCAGGAATCAATAGACTCCGAGGGTAAACTTTTGAACTAACCGAGAGCTTCCTCCGTTAAGGTTTGTGGAAACATCCTGCACATCACATCTCCATCAGCTCCCAAGTACATGGCCTCATACGTGTAAGCATCAAGGTGCTTAATGGGGTCAGTTTCTCCATTATACTTTCCGATGGAAAGTGGTTGAGTTGTTTGCAAGTGCTTGGGGATGACCACGTTCATGAGCCTCCTTGAGAAAAGGATGTTGAATCGGTATGGCCCAGAAACCATCACTATCTGCCCCCTCTTCCTTGCACTGTTTCTGTCCCTAGAATCTTGAGTTTGTTCTCTCCTATCATAAGTAGGGATCTTAGAATACTGGAGGGTTGTAGATCTCCCTCTCGCAGATGCATGGCAAGTATCCTCCGCCTGAGACATCACTTTGTCCCCAGTTCCTCCTTTCTCCCTACGTAACTCCATCAACTCTTCCCTGAGCTGCCTAATAATTTCATCTCGAGGATCAGGAGTTACCAATGGTACCATTCTCCTTGAGTGGGTTGCTGGTGATTCGAAAACGAATCTCCCCTCAGCTTGTTGATGGGTCACATCTTCCACATGACCATCCATAAAGTCGCGTCCATTGCTTTCCATGGTCGACTACTAACTTCTGCAGAAAGTGGGAATAACTCTATCGAGTCCCACCGGGCGTACCAATGATCCGTCCCTGATCGGGGTTTAGGATCCGGTGTCGGGACAGCCTCAAAAGTTGAAGATTAAATGAGATAGAAGACCGGGTATGTGTATCCGGTCTCTCGGATCCAGCCTCTCAGCGTGTGAGGTCGGTCTTGTTGTCCTGGAGATCCTTCACACCGACCTCTCGCGTTGGTGTGGGCGACAGGTGGTGTCACCTGTGAAGATTCTCCGACGCTCAAGTTAGAAGAGTATAAGATAAACTCTGTGATACTGAAGCAGTATATTAGAGAGAATAAGAGTAAGGACAACATAACCTTTGACATGTATTGCAACATGTTATTTATAGTTGAGCGTGGAAGATGAATCGTTGGGTGTTAGTGGGCCCACTGGTTCTGATAACGTGTATCAAGAGTCAATCTGAGTGGGCCAGCATTCAGAGTATGCCGAGAGAGTAGGTGAATTATCAGTGTACTTTTCCGTTACATGGATGGAAGATAATCACCTTTTCCGTAAATTCCGCTGGTGATTGTACCCACTCCTGTCGGTGAATGAAAAGGACATATTCCACTGTGTAGAAAGTTCCTTCCTTGCTATGACACTGTGACAGTCAGTTATCAGTCGCCCGGTGTAGGAGGACGGATAAGTCACCCGGTGTCTCGGGTGTCACCTCGGACGACTGGTGTAAGAGAAGTTTGTCGAGTGTGTTGTAGACCGGATCGGTATTCTGGACACCGGCTGAACACTAGGACGGCTAAAATGACTTCACTTTAGGTGAGACCGGATCAACATGTTTACTGACTGGATCATTATCCTGGGATACCGGTTGACTTCTAGGAAGGCTGAGTCGGCCTTTTGTCCTTAGAACCGGTATCCAGACCGGATAACCTTGGGGCCGGTATCCAGACCGGATCACACTCCATCAATAACAACTTCAATTTTTTTAATTTTTCTTTCAACATAAAGACTTCCCACCCCTAAACATTCATATTATTCCAAGCCTCCTCCACAAAAACTTTAAATCCAGGCTGCTTTAACCAATAGTCTAACACTTTAAATGGTCTAGGCCCCTGATCCACATCCATCATTATTAATATCATAGGACAATGATTAGATAGATTTTTACTCAAAGCCAATTGTATACAATTTGGGAATGACTACAACCATTGGTTTGAGCAAAGAAACCTATCTAAGCGACTTCTGGCTAACCCATTAGGCCTATACCACGTAAAACGTCAACCCTGCAAAGAAAGATCCACCAACTCTTTTGTGAGAATGAATTCATTAAGCAATCTCGTCTCCATACCACCTGATTCATTAACTACATTAACACCCTTTCTCTCCTCCTAACTCCTAATAGCATTGAAATCTCCAAATACACACCATTTAGAACATTCCCTACACATATTTTTTACCCCCAAGTTTATCCCACAACCTTCTCTTCTCCACTAGAAGACACGACAAGTAAATATTTATCAAGGCACAAGGATGATGTCTACCTCTCTAACACCCCATCACACCCAAAAACTTAGACCCTTCAAACACCTGAATTGTTGTATATTTCAACTTATCCCACAGGCACAACAACCCCTAGCAGAACCTATCGCTGATCAAGTACACCACTCAAACTCAGAACCACGCCATAACGATTTCACCACCTTGTCATCCATATTATTCAATTTTGTCTCCTGAATCCCAACATGATCAATTCCTATCTTGCATAACTCCCTGACCATCTTTTTTTTAACCTGCCACCCAACCCTCTAACATTATAACTCAATACCTTCATTAACAACTATAATCAATCCACCATCTGGTCCCCCAACCAACTGATTATTTCTTTCAGTTTTATCTCTGACCTCTATATCCACCAAACGCCTAATAATATCCCCATTGTCCTAATCGCGTTTAACACCCAATTTTTTTCATATCTCCCACAATGAGGTAGCCTCTGAATCATTATTTTTTATCCAAACGGAACCAGTCAATAAATTCTTAATTACATTTTAGTTTTGACCCTATTTAAACTCAAATTCTATTTCCTCATGTCAATTGGTCACATCTATAAGTAAGACAAATATAAGAAAAAAATATTAAATCTTCTAAAATTATGGATTTTTCCATGTAAATAAAATTATTGAAAGTCTTGTTATATTATCTTTTAAAAAGGGAAAATATGATATTTTTAAGTTAATTGTTGGATCTCAAAGTTAGAGTTCTTCCTAAGTCTGTTACTATGTTTTTCGTTTTCAGACTTGAGTCTGTAAATTTGACAGAATCACATGTAATTATGCCTAAGTCTATTATCCAGACTTAATACTCTTGCACATCGAACAAAAGAATTAGAGAAAACTTTTAGCTGAATTGTCTCTCTTTATTCCATTGATAAATGATGTATTTATAATATAACAACTAACAAACTGTGAACAATATTCTAACAAACTCAAAATAGTTTTAAGAGACTGAACAGACTTAACAACCCAACAACAGACTTAACAATTATTATGAATTAATACTCAATATTCCCTCTTAATTCAGAATTCATTCTTTAGAACTGCACCTTCTGAACTCCAAGTAAGTCTTTACACCTTTTAAACTTTTCTAGTTTTAGAGGTTTTGTTAGAATGTCTGCAATCTGCAACTCAGACTTGTAGAACTCCAGCTTCAACTCTTTCTTCTCAACTTTGTCTCTAAGGAAATAATATCTGCTATCAATGTGCTTACTCCTCCCATGAGCAAAAGGATGATTTACTAAGTCTATTGTAGACTTATTATCCACCCTCGACAGTATTGGTATATCAGACCTTAGATTTAGCTCCAGCAATGACTTATTCATCCATATACCCTGATAGGCACCTTGACAAGCTGTTATGTACTCAGCTTCGCACGTTGAGAATGGTACTACATCTTGCTTTTTCAAGCACTATGAAATGAGAGTACTCCCCACCATAAAAACATATCCTGCAGTGCTTTTCTTGTCTACTGAATCACTATTCCAGCTTGAGTCTGTGCATCCCACTAAGCCTGTGTCAAGGTTCATCTTCTCAAGTCTAAGTAAGAGGCCATGGTCCAAGGTTCCTTTTAGATACCTCAATTCTCTTGGCTGTTAGAAAGTGTAAAATCTTAAGTTAATGCATGAACCTGTTCACTAGTCCAATTCCATAAGATACATCTGGTTTGCTATGACAAATATACCTAAGGAACCAACTAATTGTCTAAATAAAGTTGGATCAACTGGTTTTCCTGCCATCCTTGTTTAGTGTGCTACCAGTTTCAACGGGGGTTGATGGTGAATTGTAGTCCAACATATTGAATCTCTTTAGTACATAAGTGAACTGGTCTAATCTGGGGTCAAGGATCCGGACTGGGAATCAGCCATAAAAGTTGGTGATTTGAATGTTTATACATTGATACAGTGGGTACCCGGTATTATAATTCGACCTCTCAGTGGGAGAGACCGGTCTTGTTGTCTTGGAGATCATTCTCACCAGACTTTCGTATTAGTGGGGGCGAAAGGTGGTGTCACCTGCAAAGATTCTCCGACACTCAAGTTAGTGAAGATACTAAGAACACAAAGGTCTTGAACGATGCAATAGTAAGTTAAGAGTAAGAACAACGTAACCTTGTATGTGTATCAGAATATGCTATTTATAGTTGAACGTAGAAAATGAATCATTGGTTGCAAGTGGGCCAGGAGACTCTGATGTCGTGTGCGGCATATCATTTAGAGTAGTTCAATACTCAGTGTATGATCGAGGGTAGGGTCAATGATCAGTGTACGATTCTGACACAGGAATGGGGAAGATCCACCTTTTCCGTATATCGCTCCTGTAGCTGTACTTTGCATCTTTCGACGGGCGACATAGACATCTTCTACTGTACAGGGTATCAATCGTGATTAGTATAACCACTTATCCTATCGAAGTATAAGTGAACGGTTATACGTAACGGAAAAATGAGAACGAATCAAATATTCGATGTCTTACGTGCTATCTCGGATGACCGGTGAAGGGAAAGCTCCTAGCACGGTATTTTTACAGTCCGGATGTTGACCTGTGATACCGGTTGACCTTCCAGAACAGTCAAGATGATGTCATAGTCTGGAGGCCGGTATACAGACCGGATCAATAAGTAACAAACTTCCCCTGACGTATAAATAGACCTTGCTCAGTTCTAAAAAACTCAATTCCTAGAAAATAGGTAAGTTCACCCAAGTCTGACATCTCAAACTCATGCCTCATGCACTTCTTGGCCTTCTTAACTTCCCTTTCACAGCTACCTGTAACAATCATGTCATCAACATAAGGGCAGATTAGAAGCATCTTGTCATTCTTTAATCTTTTAACATAGATTTAATATTCTTCTTTGCACTCATGGAATCCTTTATCTTGTAGAAATCCATCAATCCTTATGTTTCAAGATCTAGGAGCTTGTCTTAGCCCATACAGAGTTTTCTTGAGTTTGTACACCTTGTTCCCTCCAACTTCAAAACCAGATGGTTGACTCACATACACTTCTTCCAGTGGTCTATTTAAAAATGTTAACTTAACATTCATTTGGTATATCTTCTAACTAAATAAAACAATAGCAAAAACAATCAACCTTACAGTTTTAATTCTAGCTACTGGTGCATATATTTCATAGAAATAAATTCTAGGTTTCTGTAGAAAACCTTTGGCTACAAGTCTGGCCTTGTACCTTGAAATCTCCCCATCTGATTTTCTCTTCAGTTTGAAGACCCATTTAACTACCATAGCCTTCTTACAAAAAGGAAGTTTGACCAACTCCCAGGTCTAGTTCCTTTCAATTGATGCTAAATCTTCCTTCATACCATTACACCAGTGCTCATCCTTCACTACTTCCTTGAATGAAATTGGTTCTACTTCTACCATTAATCCCATATGCATTAATTCTCCACCAGTTTAACTTCACAGTCTTTCTAGACTTGGTAACCTTTCAGTCTGGAAGATGTTTGTACATTTCTTCTGGGTCTGTTCTCGATTAGTCTTGAACTTCCTTCTCCATCTAAGTTCTTTATTTCTCCATTTAGGTCTATTGCATTTTTGAATTCATCATTCTCTTCACTAATAAAGTCATCAAAATTTATCATTTTCTCATAAGTTTGTCTCAAAAGTTTGTTTATCCTTTTTATAATCCCAACATCTCCTTCCATCAAACTTAACGTCTCTGCTAATAACAACAGACTTTGTGATATGTTCAATTAGTCTGTATGCACCTATTGGATGATAGCCAACCATTATTAGTTATCCTCCTTTATCATCTAACTTCTTCCTCTTTTCTTCAAGAATATACGTCCAATAAACTGAACTAAAGATCTTCAAATGGCTCACCCTTGGCCTTTTCCTAGACCAAACTTTCTCAGGTGTCACTCCCCCAATCTCTTTGCAGGGCTTCTATTTAGAATATATGTTATTGTAATAGCAGCCTCTCCCTAGAATCCTTTAGGCATTGACTTGGTCTTCAGCATGCTTCTGACCATATTCATCACTATCATATTCTTTATTTCTGCATTATCATTGTGTGTTATTCCCTTTTCATCACAGAAAGATGCAAACTAACTAGAAGTGTATTCTCCTCCTCCATCAGTTCTAAATGTTTTTAGAATTTTAACAATCTGTCTCTCTAGCTTAGCTTTGAAAACTTCAAATACTTCAGACTTTCTCTTGATTAGGAACAACCAGACTTTCCTACTAAAATCATCTATGAAGGACACAAAGCACTTATTTCCACATGCAGATTCCACTTCTAGAGGGCCACAAACATCAAAATACACAACTTTAAGTAAATCACTAGACTTTGTAAGAGTATAACTCTGGAATGATTTCTTAGTTTGCTTACTGGATATGCATTCACTACACAACTCTTTATGCTCTTGTATTTTTGGCAAACCAGTAACCATATTCTTTTCACTCAACAGACGTAAACTTTTAAAGTTTAAATATCCATACCTATGATGCCACAATCAGCTCTCATTATCAATAATAGTACTTAGATACTTGGGATGATTCACATTTATGTTTATCTTGAAGATCCTGTTTTTGTAGACATGGGAGCCTTCAAAATAAATTTGTTTTATGCATCATATACCTTCAACATTTTGTCATACATGTTCATTGAGTAGCCATTTTCATGTAATTGACCCACTCTCAGCAAATTATTCTTTATGTTAAGAACGTACAACACATTAGTTATGCATAAAGACTTATCATTCTTCATGTTTATCACCATATCACTTATTCCTTCTGCACTGATAAAGTTCCTATTAACAAATTTTATCTTGCTTTTAACCGACCCATGAAGTCTGCTAAACCAATCCTTATGTCCTATCATATGGTTTGAACAACTAGTATCCAGAAACCATGAGTCTGTCTTCACGTCTCCTGTGTTGGTCGTCACCATCAATAGTACATGATCTTCATATGAACTATCTTTCTTTGCCAACTTTGCTTCATCTTTTCTCTTGATTGAGTCATTGGTACATTTTGTTGCAAAATATCCTCAAATATTTACATGTGTAACATTGGATCTTCTTCTTGTCAATTTTCTTTTTGCCTTATGAGTTTCCCTGAGTCTGTTCTGGTTTTATTGTCCTTTTTTTCTTGATCTCCAAGATTCTGTTTCCCTTTACACTTCTACTTTCCTTTTCCTTTCTTTGATTCATCATCATTTAAGTTTTTCTTCTTCAATTTTGCTTGTAGAGCATGCTCAGCTAATGTAATCTCCCTCTCTTTAAGCCTTACTCAAATGCTTCAATAGTGCCTTATAGTTCTTCAACATTCATATCTTCTATGTCTCTCGTCTCTTCAAGAGTCACCACTGTATGATCAAACTTGGGCAACAGGCTGTGTAGAATCTTTTCTACAATTCCAAGATTACTTAGTTTATCTCTATAACTCCTCATCTGGTTGGTTAAGGATTTGCAGTCTGCTGAAATAATTACCCATAGACTCTTGTTCTTCCATTTGCAACAATTTAAATTTTCTCTTCAAGGTGTGTAACTTTACCTTCTTTAACTTTTCAATTCCTCCATAACTTTTTTCTAAAATGTCCTATGCTTCTTTCACAGTCACAACACCAACAATTTTATCAAAATTAACTGAATCAACACATTGATGAATTAAAAAAAAAACCTTACAGTCTTTCTTCTTCATTTCATGAAAAGTCCTTTCATCTGCTTGACTTGTAGATGCTTTTGAGTATCCATTCTTGACCACCTCTAATACTTCTTGATACCCAAAGATTGCTCTCATCTTGACACACTACTTCTCATAGCTGTTAGGATTCTTCCCATCGAGAATGGGTATGTTTGTTGGGATATTCCATTAGAAGCCATCTTAGTTCTTCAAACTCTTCCACGTAACGCAAGATTCACCCTTCTTGCTGCAAGCAACTTCACGAGCAATGCACAATGCACGTATCATATGTCTCAGATCACACTACAACACAGAATCTTTTGATACCCCTGTTGGAACTTAGACTTAGAATTCTTGCTAAATCTGTTACTCTATTTTTCGTTCCCAGACTTAAGTCTATAAACTCAACAAAATCACATGCAATTGTGCCTAAATCTGTTATCCAGACTCAATGCTCTTGCACATAAAACAAAAGAATTAGAGAAAATTTTTAGTTGAATTATCTCTCTTTATTCCATTGATCAATGATGTATTTATAGTGTAAAAACTAACAAACCATGAACAATATTCTAACAAACTCAAAACTGCTTTAACAGACTGAACAAACTTTACAACCCAACAACAAACTTAACAACTATTCTGAATTAATACTTGTTGAGAATAAGTCTGGTTGAAAGAGTTATCCCTGGATTTGTTAATAACACACATCAATGTATTTAAATTAAATAAAGTCTACTTATGTGTGATCTAATTTGTCTATCTAAGTCTTTTAGGAATTATATACCAAGTGCACAAGTTGCAAGTAAAAGGGGGGGTCTCATAAAAGCATAAGTCTAATCCACCAATAGATAAATTTTAGACTTTAACCAAAAAGTCTGGTTCAAGGATTCTCAGTCATATGAACCACTAGAATCAGATCTCAGACTTTTTAGGCATCAAAAACTTCCATCATGAACGCTACTCCAAAGTACAAATCACTATGTTCTAAAAACCTTTTTGATGATGCATTGGAAGTCAAGCTCTTATAAAAAAGAATGTGCTTATCATCAAAAGAGATAAGAGACAAATTAGCAGAGCAACCAATACAGTTTTGAGGAACTCAACGTAACAACTCTACACTCTTCAGAAAAGCTGAACCAAGTCAGTATTTCTGTCAGAACAAATCAGAAGAATTACATCATTGATCTTTGTGTGTTTTCTAGAAGAAAGAAAACCAACAATTAGCTTTATTTTCTGAAGATATCAAGGACCACCTTATTCATGCAAGTATTAAAGCTCCTTGTTACCAGACTCTTAGACATCCCTTCAGATCATCAAAAAGTCTGGTACCTGCGCTTAAAGCAAAAGTATTCAAAAGGATTTCCAACGTTCATATCTCCTTTCCAGATCATCAAAAGTCATCTCAAGTGACCTACATATACTTGGAGAAATTCATTTTTGAAGAGTAGAAGAAGCCTATCAAGAATACTCATTCTTTGTGATCAATTTCCTTAAATTTTTTCTAAGTCTTTTAGAAGACAAAAGGCCTTCTTTGTTGTTCTAATCCTAGCAGGCCTTGGTCCGTTTGTATTTCTTAATTTAGTGTGTTTGTTCATTCTTGTACAATCCTTCATACACTAAGTTCTGAGAAACACTCTTGTACTTTACCTTTACAAATTAGTTTGTGTAAAAATCTGATGTGTTACCAGTCTTAGTTTTAGTGAGAAACAGTTGTGACTTGAGGAGACTTATGAAAGAATACTTGGATTGTTGAGTCAGGAGTGGTTTGTTAAAAAAAATACTTGAGTTTAAACTAAGAGTGGCTGGAGTCAAAAATACTTGTGGCACAAGTTTGGTGTTGTTATTGTAAAAAGAGATTTTTTATAATAGTAGAAATCCTTCAAGTTAGAAGGGACTGAACGTGGCTTCTGTGTTGGAAGTGAACCACTACAAATTCTTGGTGTTCTCTCATCTTCTTTCTTTGTTCCCTTCAATGTGCTTGAAAAGTTTGATTACTAGTTATTTAAAGGTTTAAATTTCTAATAAAAGAGTTTAAAATTTATTCAACCCCTTCCAAGTCTGATTCTAAACCATCAATACCCAACATTAATAACATTTTTCAATAAAATTAAATTCATGAAATTTCCTATTGATTATATGAACCACGTAGTAAAGTGACCAAACAACTAGTATTTTGAGCCGTGGGCTAAGCACGAAGTGATGGTCTTAATCACTTGGCTAGCTAGAATATTTATCCCATAGGAATCCCAAAATGATCCGTTTGCATTTAAGTGATTTAATAGCCTCTTTGCGACTTGTAAAATAAATATTAACAACTTCAATTTTTTGTACACGGAAAATTGGAAATGGAACAATCAAATCTCAGTATAATCAGTAGATAACTTGGTTTTGTAACATACAATAATTAGGAGTTTGAATACTTTTGTAATAATGAAAAGTGCTTTATTTAAATTAACAAAACTCATTTAAGTTGTCTCTATATTTTAAACGAGTTAATTCTTGATTACCGATTGGATGATATTCTTGGTTTAAAAATTAAACCAGAAACAGTTTTTGGTTTTGAAGTACTTCATTTTATTTTGTTACGGAGCCTGAATAGAGATATTTTCTGCAAAAAGCTTCGATAGCAAAAAAGAGTGTGTATTGTTCAGCACTCAAGGCTGAATTATGAGGTCTTTTACATAGGTTTAGAATGGTCAATGAATTGCAGTTAAGGTGTGTTTTTGTTAAGATAGATTGTTGTTGATCTAGTTCGTAAAGACTGTTACAAGACTCCCTAGTTTTCCTCTTTCATTAGTGGAATTCCTCGTCTGATTACATAAAATTGGATCGTGTTTATTTCTGATGTTTTTAAGGAAGGGAACTGGTTCGTGGAATTTTTAGTTTCTTTAGGTCATTTCTCCCATTAGATATTTATTTCTTTGATGTTTGACCAGTTTCCCTAGAGCTTTTCTAGTTGAGGATTGTAAAGTGTTTCTTTCCTTGCGGTTGAGTTCTTTGAGCCTAAGCCCATTGATTATATATAAAAAATTGTTACACCTAAAAAGTACTTTGTGACTTAGAAATCAAGTGGACTATTGAAGCTTTCATAATTTCATCATATATAAAGAAATGTTCCACAAGAATTTGTGCTTTAGGGCCTCATCAGAATAGCAACTGGACAGGCCCAACTGAACATGGCTCATATTATATCATGCCCTATTTTTAAGTCTTTTATAAACCCTCCAAACCATCAACCCAAAAGCACCCCTCCAACCCAACTCCTAAATTGATCATTATGATTGTATGACGGGTATTTTAATTTCTAAAATTTTAAAATCTTATCATGGTATTTAAATTAAATATATTTTAACTATTTCATATTATAATTTTATTGTTTTATACTAAAAAGAACTAAAGTGAATATTGTTTTACAAAGTCAATGATTAATGTTAGATTTTTAAAATTTCAGGAATTAGTGTAATATTTAGGACAAAATTAGGAATTTACTAAAAAAATGAGAAAACAGTTGTTAATAATTAGAAGGATATATATATATATAAAAATATTGTGCTCTAGCCTCTAGCTAGGCTATGTTACAGCGACACATTGCTTTTGGCTTTGGGGGAATTTGCAAACAAAATCAAACTCATACAGCACACAAACCAAAGCCAAGGAGGCCAAAAACACTGGAACAGGACCAAGCATCCATAGCATCAAAGGAACAGCAACACACAGCACTCTATTGCCAACAAGAGCTAAGATGAACCCTCTTTCTAATATGGTTTGTGTGTAACCCCCAGACAACAAGAACTCCCCATATGCATTCATTAGAAAATTGGCATCAATGAGATATCCTATGGCCATTGAACTGAACACAAAGCTAATAATCAAACAAACTGATGCTGATCCATACTTCAAAATCAGGATTTTTTCTGACTTTGACCCAAAAAATCCACTGCTAAAGAGGTGGCTTGCATTGTAGGAGTTGTTAGTCAAAGCTGCTAAAGCCAAATTAATTAGAATTGTTATGGTAGCTGTGAGTATGGTAGCCATAAGAGTGTTCCTCAAGCTTTGCACAGTCAACATAGCCTTGCTGGCATCACCCTGCACCATCACAAGCCAAATGTAAGAAACATTGAAGCTCCAGTAGTAAACGATTCGGGAAGGGAGGAAACTAACCATTAACTTCTAATTTTGGCTTATTAAAAAAAATAAAAATGAGAAAATTTTAATTTTCATCTTTTTCTCCCGTTTCAAGTCTTAATTGTTGTGTAGTTATCAAAATTATGAAGTGGTAAATAAGGTGAAAATATATATATACACAAAACAATCCTTTGGTAAAAATGTTATATACAAAATTCATTGCATAAACATCTGTGTTCCTTCCATTGTTGTTTGTAAAACTTTGTTTTGAAGTTTTTTTAACGTGCCTTCTTATAAGATTTTAAACTTTTAGGAGCAGTAAATTTTGTACTATTTTTTCATATTTATAATAATTGTTAAACATTGTAATTTTTTAAAGAAACTATGAATTTAATTTGAAGACATTGTCAATGTAATTATTTTTACATTAATCAACATAAAATCATGGATTGCCATATAAGTCATTAATAATATTTGATTTTGTAATAATTACTTGTAGTTCTAATATAAAACTTTTTAAAGTGGATAGTAATTAAACTCAATTAATATAATTCATAAGTTTTACATCTAAGATAAATTTGAAATATCACCGACATAATTACTTTTAATTTACTTTCCTTTTTAATTTATATGATACAATTTTCTTATAAATAAGATCAGCCGAAATATATGAATATGTAGATGGAAACCCTTTTCCATGAATTTTGAGAAAAGTAATAATAGAAATTCAACCTAAGATCGATGAAGAGATGAGATGCAATATATATACCTGATTTAAGTTGTGACTCCAAGCTGTCCTCCTTAGCTTATCGATTCCATAAGTTGTCCGTGAAGGTTTGTTCTTGATAGTGTGGCAAAGATATGCATGGTAACCTATTGTGATTATAAGACTCAGAGGGACCAATATGGAGTCTAAATATACAGCCACTCCCATCTTAAGATGAAGAAATTAAGAAGCCAAATGGCCCTTGATGTCTTTTATAACATGGAAAGTAATGCATGATGCACCAGATATATAATATATAGTTAGTGCTACGGCTCTCTTTAATCAGTGGAAATGATATAATGGACACTAACTTGGTGTGGGGTTTGAGTCATGCATAACTCATTTATATTTATACATGTCTTGTGTGCGTGATATCGGCACATTACCCGCAAATCAAAATAAAAGCATGGAGTTGGTGACTTAATTAAATATTCACTATTGATTAAGAGGTATAGTATACTTACCAAAAAAAAAAAAGAAGAGGTATAGTCATTGAGAATAAATCTCTGTTTGCTTGGGGGTTATTTTAACTAAATGGAGATTCAACCAATAAAAAAACAAATTTGTTGATTTAACCAAAGTTTAATTGTCTTTAAGAGTGTGCATAATTAAATATTCATCATTAGATATTTTTGTTCACAAAGTTATATTTTCATAAATGATTAATAAGTGAGCACTAAAGCAACTAGATGCATTGGTCGGTCACATACTATACTTTGCATGGAGAAAGATGTCTTGAAAAAGCAATTATAGCTAATTATAGATCTATTTTTTTAACATACAAAAAAATAAATTTGGTCAACACAAATTCATTACACAACCATGAAGGCGATCTAAAGGCACTTACAAAGTAAAGAAAAGAGTGATATTATTATGAATTTTATAATCAATATGGATGTCCATTATTTTGCCTATAAAAGGACTTATGTCCTTCATCATTTGAAAAGCTAAGAACCTTCTTCATTTCTCAATTCTCTCTACATTTCCTTTGCTCTCCTTTGCTGTGCAACTCTTCTTTAGTTTCTTTCAAATTTAGTTTATTTTATAACATATTATCAGCATGAGGTTTTGACTAACTGAGATCTAGTCAAAACTAAGAGAGGTAATATATGATTATTATTATTTTTATAATTTTAATTTATATTATTTATGTATATAGTATAAAAGTTACCGAAGAACTTATATTTTAAACATCCTAGAAGGATGTATAAAACTATATCTATATCATAAAAAAAAGTTCCTGAAGAACTTATTCATAAACATCTCTGCAGGATGTATAAAATTAATAGTTAAATAATTCAAAATTCTTAAAGAATTTTGAAAATATTTATCAATAGTTTCTGCAGAACTATAGCTAAAAAATATATATAATAATAATAATAAAATATAATGCATTTTATGTTTACCCTTTGCACTACGTTTACTGTACCTGCTTTGTTGGAAGATTACCTGATTGCACACTAATTTAATTTGTTGGATTATTAGCACTGTACAGTTACGGTAGCAATTGGTAGCAATTGTTTATTATTTTGCTATACTGTACATTCACAGTAGCAATTGTTTAGTGTAGCTTAATTGCACTACTACTTACCTGCGTGAATTGCACTACATCTGATTGCACTATGTTTTATTTTAATTGCTTCATAATTGGATGATTGCTTTATTGAATTTTATATTATAGTTTTTATATTGTTATTGTTCATTATAGCTTTTATATTATTAATCATTGTTGAATTGTTAAAGTGCTACCTGATTGCTATTATATGATAACATGCTTCACGAGAATTCATGCACTACACTTTTTCTATTTTATTCATTTCATGTCATTTCATGTCATTTCATGTACTATGTCATGCACTATACATTATTTTGTATTATTTTTGCTTAACTGTATAACACCCCTGATTTTCTGTACTCGAATCCCGATGTAATCGTCATAATTAATTAAATTGTAAATAAATTTTTCGCGTTTGAAAAACATTTCCAAGATATCACCATGATCACATCAAGACCCAAATCACAGAAAACCAAAGAGTGAGATTAAGTAACATATAACTGGATCGATAAATAGTTTGCCCATTCGGTATACAAAAATAACAGAGTTTACAGCGGAAGAAGAATATGTATACCGGGCACACGCCTAGTCCCATATATGAAGATATGAGAAAAGGCTCGACAAACATGCAATGGCATATGGTAAGCCTAATATACAACCATCATCATTTTACATAATCACATAAGCATGCAATGCCTACGATGTATGTATATACTCATCTATATGGTCATGCATCATACATCATCAAGGTTCATATTCATAATAGACCATAATCAGTCCAATCTCAATTCATATATCTTCATTATTAGTACATCATCCGAATGTATAATTATATTCACAATTCGTCCATCAATATCAATGATTACAACATCATACTATTCATCATATACATAACACGTTACATTACAATGCTGCCGGCCAAGGCATTCCGTTACAACTATTTACCTTTCCAAAAGCTTTACTTCATAAACATCCTCATCCCATGGTTTTCCTGCATCAATACTAAAAAGTAGACCACATGGGAGAGTGAGTTATACATTTCAAATGACGATATGAATACAATTGAAATTATGTGCATATGCATAGCAACATCATGTATGCTTTGCTAAACACATCAACAATCATCATATATCATTAACTCATCAATATATATAATTATACGTCAAATTATAGCAAAGCAAGCATATACACATTCATTTTCATCACACCGCCACAATGGGCCAACACATATCTATCACATCGCCACAATGGGCCAACACATCAATATAGACCATTCTGGTCTTTCATCAAAGCCACCATGGGCTAACATCATCATTGTCAATCATAACAAATACGCCCTTCATTACATTGGGCCATATCATACATATCATCATATTCAACATCATTTCATATATTCATATCATTTATTATTTTTATGTGGTCTTTCATTATATTAACTTCTCATCTCATCAACACCAATACCATCATCTCAATCATCATCAATCATCATCATATTCTGGCATATCTCCATGCTATATGCAAATGCTCTTATGGCTAATGCATATGCACAATGGGATAATCAACAACAAATACGGATCCGACTGTGGGAAATAACACCAAGTTGTGGGTTCAAGCATGATCACATACCATGCCCCTACTGCAGTAGTAAAATGTGTACACATATATCATAATGCATGCATATTCACCATTGTTTTACTGGTACCAAACCGCATCGCCCATCATGCAACACCTGATCATTTTCACCATGACTGCGGTATACAACATATTCAACATATGGTGTTGCGGGCCAACCATGATTCTCAACATGGCAGCTGTGATCCAAAGGACCACCGGGGACACCTGCTCCTCAAGAGCCACCCCCACAAGGGTCAACCACATGCAACTCCCCGTAGCTCAGCATGGGCAGCTTCGTGACTTACACATCGAGTCACAGGGGAAACAACAGAAATGCTCGTGCACTGAGTCGCCCTCCTACTGGGCCAACCGGGGGAATCCCCTAATATTCCAACACCGGCAGCTATGATATGTCATGGATGCAATGCAATACAAATCAAATGCATTCTCACTCTGTGCATCCTAAATGCCACTCATTAAACATCATCATCATAATCACCAACACCACCATACACCTTAGTGGATTTCAACATTGTTGGTTTCTTAGTCATTATTTTCAAGTTTTAATGTGGCATTTCCATCTCAACATATTTCACATATATTTCACATCATACACACAAGTCAATACTTGCAAACAACCACTATGGCATTTCAACATCACATATTATTCATCAATATTATCACACTTCATTTAGTGGATTTTCATCTTATTATTCATTACCATTGCTCAAGTATACTCATATGTACATATAATCGTGTGGCATTCACAACATTTTCAATTTCATATTTCATACCACACATACAATACCATGCTTGTATCGCACACAATGGTACACAACAATTCATCAACATAATTATACACCTCTTTATGCAAGAGAGTGTTCAACATCTTCATCTAACATTATTCAATGTCACATTCTCACCACTTCATCACTTTATGTCATATACCATATCATCTAATTATCCTTTCATTATTCTATTTTTAAGTGGTAATGGGTTATAATTAATTAGTCCCAATGTACCAATCAACCTCAATCACCACCATGTTTTATCATTAACACATTACCTCTCATACATCCCCTGATTCGTTTCAGCTTTACCTCGTCATGCCAAAAAGAAGGGTCAAATATGAGCCTGCCACCAGCAATATCGAGTAAAACCCATTCTGGTTGAAACTCGCTCAAGCGAGATTCACATCCGCTTGAGCGAGACAGGTCGGGTTCGCTTGGGCGACCCCCTTTTCGCGTAAGCGAAAAACATCCAGTAGCCAATTCCTTTAACGCTCGCTTGAGCGAAGCACTAGCTCGCTTCAGCGAAAACCGACCAGAGGTCGTCCTTACCAACACTCGGTTTTCACTCTGTAATTCATTCAAAACCGACTCATCTCACTCGGTTGTCCACTCGGTAAAATCAATCAAAACCAACTCCCAACACTCGGGTTTTCACTCGGCAGGATCTCCTTGAAACCGGCTCAAAGCACTCAGTTTTTACTCAGCAAGATAATCCTGACCGACCCATCATTAACTCGGCCAATTAATTCCAAATCCGAGTCGTCTCTCTATCAGTTTTCCACTCGGTAATTTCATTCCAAAACCGAGTCGTCACTCACACAGGGTTCCACTCGGTATTCCTTCACTCGGAATCAGGGGTTCCATTCACTCGGGATCGACCCCAACACCCATGCCTCCCTCGGAAGCTCATACATAATTCCTTATTTTTATCGAGGAAGGTCACACACAAGATCCACTCGAGAATGATGGCTATTCCACTCGGAATCCATAAACTCTCCTCACTCGGAATAACTCCCAATCAAATACCACTCGGTATATTTCAGCCTCAACACAATCGGAATGTATTACACATTCACCAATCGGTATATCTTCACTTCTCTCACTCGGAGAACACTTAGACCTTTCTTCACTCAGAAGGGGTCTCCACAATTAAATTCCATTCGGGTTTAATCTATCCCTACACCACTCGAAGAATTACTAAGTTAAGTCTCACTCGGACTTATTTAAGTCTTATCCGCTCAGAATATACCTTAATCAGAACCATCACAATACTCCTCACCGCGGAGGTGGTTCACTCGGAGTTCACTCAGAACTTCACCATATCTTAATTTATCTTCAAAACTCCCACTCGAACGGGATTCATCCAGGAGCTCACTCGTTCTCCATTCGATCGTCTCGCCTGGGCGAATGCCATCCCCCAAGATCCTTCGCTCGGGCGGATTTCGTCCAGTAGCTAAATCCCTGATCTACTAATCATTCTCGCTTGAGCGAACTGGCCATTCGCTTGAGCAAAATCAGACCAGTGGCTAATTCTTTCGCCCTCGCTCGGGCGAAGCTCACTTCGCCTGGGCGAATTTCCTCCAGAAACTAATTCTCTGGAACAGGGGACTCTCGCTTGGGCGAAATCCCATCTCGCTTGAGTGAGACTATCAGGTCTTACACAGAATTAACAATTCTCACAACCTGACGCAGGAAATTCTCATTTTAAGCCAACTGATTCACCACTAATACACCATACTCATCACATGAGGCATATAAAACTCGCTCTGACCATTCATACATAGGAATTCTCATTCCAACTCATCAATTACTCCTTTAAATTCCAATTCGTCAGCTATAATCACTCATCTCAAAATAATCCTCTATATTTTAACTCGTTCATTCATAAATTTTCACCATCATTAGTTCACGTCCAACCAAGGGACCATTAACCACTTATCATCAATATGATATAAATACATACATTTTTATAACATTCAACATAAGCCAAGCCATCATTCATCACTTCATCAAATTAATCATATAAAACATTCATGGTAAGGCATTGCATGAGTTTAACATATACATAATTAACAATGAATTCACTCATGCAATTTGAAATGTAAACTCCTCTCCTACCTCGAGAGAAGAACCGCAATTCCAACGCTCCGATTGCTTTGATTATTATGCATCATCGTCCGGAATACAATCCTATCAACAACACATATATGTACATGTAATTAATAAGCCATCACAAGGCATCCAATTTCAACTTAAGTCACCATGGATTTTCTTAAGCCATCACTAATCAATAAACCCTTATGGCATTTATCATGGCCTAAGACTTCATCAAGTCAAGTATCCATTATCAATGGTCATCCACCATTATTGTTATCACCAATAAATCACTCAACATTGCCTATCATTTTCCTATTCTCAAGATTTATTCCTCAAGTCATCAAACCTACTCACATGCAAATATCATCAACCTCATTAATCAATCTTAATGATTCTAAAGATCCATTCCTCTCATATACTCCATTCATAGACATCCATAATCATCAAAATCATCAAGTGGGTCAAAAATCCCTAAATTATTAATACTTAGGGTTCCCTTTCCAAATATTCAAGCCTAGGATTTCCATTTCCACCCACATGCAAGGTTTCTAACATTTACAACTTCACTCAATAACCCAAAACCATAAATAAAACAAGGTGGAGGTAAGAAATCTTTACCTCAAGCTTAAGCTCCACCAAAACGAAAATGAGAGTGAAGAAGAGAAAGGAGATGATCCCGTAAGCTCCCAAGCTCCATAAATGCTTCACAAATCCAAGCTTAGCTTTCGTTTTTGGGCAAGAGAAAGAAGAAGAATGGAGGTGGGCGGTTTTTACCATGGAAGGAGGAAGAAAGGAAGTAAAAGTGAAGAAAATGTGAGGAGGAGGTGTCACTGAAAAATGAGAGAAGGGAGAAGGAATTTGAGTAAAAATTGGACATTGTCCAATGGTTAAAACCTTGATTTGTGCCATTTGTCCATTGGGTCATAAAACCCCATTAACCATTGTATAATAGCATGAAAAGTAGAAATGGGAAAGAGAGAAGAAGTGGACGGCTGAAATGAAGAGAAGAAAGGAAATTTTCATTTTCTTTTTAATCCCATTTGGTTCGTATTTTCCCCGGTTATTATCGTTCGTCGAGTCCAATTAATTATTTCTTTGACACCAAAAATCATTCTAACTATACCATCTTAACCACAATAATTTTCCAAACATTCTAGACCCATTAAACACCTAATTAAGTCAAGTGGGTCCCACATCACCAGTTAATTCATCCGGTTTCAGTAAATCTAAATTTACCGATAATTCACCTCTAATGTCTAACAACATCTCCCATAATTATTTGGCCATAAACAATCAATTATCATCATCCAATAAATTTATTTTATTTAAAAATCTGGGATGTTACAAACTGCAAGCCTTAATTCCTTGTTAGTCAGTGCCTTTTTCATTGCTATATTTTTATTATTATTATTTTATTTTATTACTACTAGTATGCATTATTATACCTACAGTCATTATATATAGAACCTCAAAATCATGAGTAGCTAAATAATATAAAAAAACTACTCAATCATCACACACTACTAGGTTATCATCAAAATGCCATACCGTACCACCACTAAGCTTCATCCACAGTAGAGTCACTTCCAGAGGAGTTTTCCTCCATATCTTCATTAGCCGGAGGAGGTGGAGGTGGGTGACCGTGGAAAGGATCAATATCAAGGAGATCTAAAATTAATCTTGCTCTATAGGAAAAAGAAAATGCCCCTAGTGGATCGGGCAGTCCGACAATAACCTGAGACAATCTGACAATGACTATACCATAATATATATGTATACATTGTTTGTATCTAATACTCTCCATCTCCATTGTCCTTCCTGTCGGGGCCTTATCCTCACGTCTATCATTAGAGGAAAATTATCCATAATGAAGATTTGTTCAAATTTAAAAATTTTACATGACATAAACAAGGAAAAAGGTGAGAAACAAAAAATACCAATATTATACAAGACATATATAAATAATAGATTTTTACAAAATAATAAGTTTTATTGGCAAATGCCTTCATAGATGTTATTTAGAGCATGGAAATGGAAAGTAGGCTTGATCAATAATTCTTAATTTAGTTTTTGTCTTGTTTCATACTTAGTTAACGAATATTTTATTGATGATGAAGATGTAATGCATGTGGGCCCTTAAATTTTATTTTATTGGGAGCAATTAGGAGTTGATATTGTTTCGTCATAAAATAATAATTGTCTATATGGCAACCGAACAGCTCCGTTGGTCTAAATATGCACTTAGGGCCTAGTCAGATTGATAAGAGCTTGTTGTGAATTTACTCGACACTGAGGGGCGACCCCAGGTCTCCTAGGCCTCTCTTCACACCCTCTCATCCCGGTTCGCTATTGAACCATCTCTAATGCATTTCTCATATTATAATCGTATCTCTCAAAACATTCTTATCTTTCATTTGTTATATGGTACATGTCATATTTAATTAGTTCAATCTTTTGTTTAAAATACTTTTCTTTCTTTTTAAGAGGATCTATTAGAAGCATTAGAGATGTCATATTATTCTTTCATTTAAAAGCATCTTAATCATTTGAAAAGATTATATATATGTGTGTGTATATATATCCTCATAATTATAAAACTACATTATAAGAATTATAAATAATAACAATGACAATTAGATATAATTGATAGGAATAAATTCAATAAAGACATTAACTCATACATAGTAAATAATAAGAATAAAATAACAGTAATATAATGGTGGTTGATTTTGATAATGGTTATTGATTTTGATTATATTACGAAAGCAGGACTAAAGATTAAATGATAAAATATAATGAAATAGACGTCAAATTTGGACCTTACATATTCAGCTTATGCTTCTATAATTATTTGGTTGATTTACGTAATCAATCAAGTTAACAAAACTTACATTCACCGTACCCAATTCCTAAGATTACGGGTTCTAAATAGCATCCTTAATCAAAGATCCCTCTAACGATTAATGATAGAATTTGCATTGGGAACAAACTAGTACTTATGACTATTATTCTTTATCCTATTTCTAGAAATCAAGAATAATATGTAATCCCATTCTAAATTCATTCGAACATATCGAAACATACATATGATTCATTCTCCCGTTTGAAACATGATTTTAGATAAAGAGATTGAATTACTAACTGTGAACAATTACATAAATAAAACTAAAATATTTATAGAAACATGAACTTACAAAGGTTATTCAATCCTAAATTGAAGAGGAAATCAGCCACACATGATTACAAGGGAATCACTTGGGAAAAATTGCAAGGAATTAAAGTGGAAGTGAAGATGTTGATGCAAGATGATCCAAATTCTTCATGAGGCATGTCCTCTATTTTTTCTCTGTTCTTCACCTCTCGGATTATGTTTTGGGCCTTATTTTTGGGTCCAATAGCAAAGTGAGTCTAAAACTATACCGCATGACTCGGCTAGACGAGTGACTCTTTTTTTTCTTCCTCTCGCCTAGGTGAGTTGGCCAATGTTTATGTCCTGTCCTTTCCATGCTTTGAATTTTTGGGACTATTTTTCTATAAAATGCAAGGAAAACACAAATTTAGGCTAATTTACACAAATAACACGATATTTACATAATGGGTGCAGGATTTGTTAGTTTTAAGGTATTTTATTACTCAAAACAAGGTTAAACAAATAGGTATTTTGACCTAAATTAGGCACCTATCACATATATGTTTCCTAACTTCTAATTTGGCTTTAAGAAGAATAAGCCAAACAAACCTTGAGTAATCATCAACTATTGTAAGGAAGTCTTTAAGGCCATTCACATATTGAGTTGAGAAAGGCCCCCAAATATCTAAATGAAGTACATCAAATTTAGATTGAGCAACTGAATCACTGACTATAAGGAATGTAAGCCTTTTTTGCTTAGCAAGATGGCATACATCACACTCATTACATACAATGCATCCATGCTTTTCTTTTATTAATCTCATCTTAACATTAAATAGATGGTTGAGCCTATAGTGCTTGAAACTAGACTTAGGAATAGAGTAAACTCTTACATAACCAACATCATCAACATTAACAAATTTTAGGATAATAGACTTGGATTTATCAACACAAACCTATGGCCAACTAAGGGAATATAGGTTTTTGAGTAACCTAGTTGAACCAATCATCTTCAGCTTCATCCTCTCCTGAATATTACATACATCACCACTAAAAATTAATTGACAATTTAGGTTTGTGCAAAGTTTAGATACTAAGACTAGATTGAAAGAACAATCTAGTAAATATAAAGTGTCCTTAAGAGCTAGGTGTAGTGAGAATTAAACTATGCCAATCCGTGGCAGTGGTTCCATTAAGCAAATTGACTGTGGTAGGATCGGTTACTTGTCTATGGTGAACACTAATAAAGAGCAATAAATATGATCTAATGCTTCAGAATCTAAGATCTAGTTAGAATGATTGATATCAATTCTTGTATTATTTGATTTGTTAATCTGGATAGTTGCATTCCTTGTCATTGAGACTTGATTTTTGGTGTGTGCATTGCCTATAAACTCGACCTGCTTAAGAAGATTTTGCAAGCCTTTGAACTGCTCTTCAGTGAACATATTCCTAGCCGTAGGACTAGTACTATATCTATTCTCTTCAAAATCATTATCCTTATCTTCATTGGTGTTAACAATATTAACAGAGAAGTTTCCCTTATATTTCATGGTTGTAGGGTAACCATGCTTCTTGTAACATATGTCAACTATATGACATTCCCTACTATCATAACCCTACCATAATAAGTACACATCTTTAATTTTCCTTTACCTCTACAAAAATTACCAAAACTTCTTCGAGTATTAAAAGAATTCATCGTAAACTTCATCTCTTTAACAGATCCAGCATAATTTTTCCTTTCATGTTGAATCACCATTAAAAAGACCTTGTTCAATGAAGGTAATGGTTTAATAATCAAGATCTAAGACCTAATTGGTGCATATTCATCATTTAGGCCAGTAAGGAACTGAATTACTTTATCTTGTTCTTTGTGAAGTCGAGCATTTTGCAAAACCAAACAAGTGCAGAAAGGCATAGGCCTATAATTTTCTAATTGCCCCTAGAGGATCTTAAGTTCAGTGAAGTAATTGGTGACATTTAAACCTCCTTGCTTCAGTGCACAAACCTCTTGTTGTAATTTCAAAACGTGAATTAAATCACCTTGAGTAAAGAAATCGCGAAGATCATTCCAAACCTTCAAAGCAAGATGGATGTAGACAATGCTTTGTGCAATAGAGCTTGATACTAAACTTATCAACCAAAAATGGACTACGTTGTTACACATCTCCCAGAGATCAAACAAAGAATTGAATTTTGTTAATATAAGGATCAATCCATCAACGAACTTGAATTTGTTCTTTGAAACAAGTGTTCTCTTCATCAATTACGACCATGCATGCTAATTGTTGTCATTGAGCAAAAAAAACCAAAGCGATTGAAGGATTTTTGTCGGGGTTAATGTGATAGGGATTTGTAGGATTTTGAGAAAGATCACCAGAGTTTATAGAGCTCAAAAGATCATAGTTTTGATACCATAATAAAATCATGGAACTAATGAAAAATTAAAGAAACCTCTCATTTTTATTAATTAACGATCAAACCAGTTACAATGCATTACATAAAAAGGAAGAATAAGCAAGAAAAGGTACAATACCCTAAGAACACTCTAACATTACTTATAACTAACACTAACAAATTTATCCTAACTTATATTTTTACAACTGGTTATTAAACATATAGCAAGGTTTCACATACTAGCGTGTGAAACAATGTACCTAAAAAATAAAAACCAAAGGGGCAAAGCCGTGCCTCAAGAAACACCCATATCTTTTTTAACTTTTAGTCGGTGACAAAGAAATCCTATCCGCATAGCATTTAATACTATAAATCGACAGTTGGAGGTAATTCATCTAACCTATTTGCCACTATAGGCGAGGCACTAATTTGTATTTTGACTTTACTATATACAACATTACTAATGTGAAGAAAATGACTTTAATGGTTGGGTGTCTTATGTGATAAGCGTTGATGAAGGTGATTGGTGACTGCGTTCAATATTTTGCATGCTAGCATGTCTTCTCATTTCCTTCATTGAAAGCAATTGAAAAAAATATATATTTCAATGTCATTTTCCTTCTCTTATCTTTATCTTTTCAAGAAATTTAAAATTACATATCTGACTTCTTTTACATCTCGTTATTTCCTTTCTAACTAAATCTATTAACGGACATTTAACGTGTTATTAATCATACCAACATAACTATTCTATATGTCAAGTATTATTAATATGATACGGTAACTTCGCATGTTAATGTTCATTGGTAGGTTCAGGTGTCAGTTACGTTTTAACTGATAAACATTTAACATAGAATTATCATATTAACCGCATCTCATATGTGTGATGGATGGTGTTACATAGTTAGTAAATCAGGACATGATCTTATATGAGACCCAACTAAAATATTTTAAATAAATAGAGAATTTAACTAATTAAAAAAAGTTAGATATTTAACTTAAAATTTATTAAAAAAAAGATAAAGTGTTGAAACAGTAATTTAACCATGAAAATATCGATAAATTTCCAAAAATGTTGAATCGCCCATGATAAATTATGGAATCGGTGCAAGGCTAATATATGTGAAAATCTTGCACGATTTTACTCTTTCCCCTCTTTATGTTTATGTAGATGTCTCATACAATGGGATATAATATTTCGTGTAATTTCGGATTTTTTTGTATGATTATAGTTTGAATTTTTCGTACATCAAAATGGAGCGGATCCAATGTTAATTTTGGGTTGTGTTTTTTTGGTCAATAAACTTTAGTTGAGCTTAAGCTTTCATTCTATGTTCTAAATAAAAGTTGGGCTTTATTTTTTAGCCCAATCCAATGGAATCTATAACTTGAACCAACCTACCTTATTGTGATTTTTTTTCTAAGTACTTAGCTTAATTAATTTAAGTAGAATAAGGGCATTGTCCAAAAAAAAAAAAGTAGAATAAGGGCATGGTTCTATGGATTATTCAGATTATAATTTATAAAAAAAATTTAAAAGATTATTCTTCATTAGTTAATTAATTCAAATACATATCCAACTACTATAAATAGTTTATTATTTTTTTAAATTTTAATAAAAATAATTGATTATTTTAATAATTTAAATAAAATAAATTATTTCAAAATCACTTTTAATTTAACGCATCTAAATATCAACACGTCTTTGAATGATAATTTGTTCGTTAAGTGTTGACACCTTAAATGGTTGATTCAAAGGGAATTGATTGAATACACATTTTTCTAAACATGTTTTCAAGATGTTCGTTGTGCGGTTTATATTCAGTTTTAAAGTAAAAAAATAATCCGATATGGAAATGTTTGTCGTTTAGGATGATCCAATATGTGTGTTATTATGAGTATTGCCGTCCACGTGTGTTCCATATATTGATTCTTTCTTTCATATCGTATACTGATTAGATAATTTACATCAGTTCCTAATCCTAAGTTTAAACAACCAAAAATTATCATATATAAATAACAGTAATTATCATGCAAGAATATTAATTAGAGTTACCTCTTTATGGATTGAATTAAAGCAAACTTACAAAGAAAAAATATCCAGTGTTTTCTTTTTAATCTTGTTAGAAACGGGAACGTTAATATATATTTTGGTGGGATAATTTTATTAGTAATAACATTTTTATTTATAATATTAGAACCCGACATATTACTTAAAAAGAATGAAATATATACTACTTGAATCAATATGTGTTGATGAAATAATATCTGATTTGTCTTCATCAATTTTTTAAACATATTTTTTCATTTTTTCTTTAAATTTGTTTTACTCTTTTTAGTAATGAAAAGTTTTAATGAGTTGAATTGTAAAAATTTATTAAAATAAAAGTGTGTTAAGATTCAATAAACACTTAATAGATGTATTTATATATGACATACCAACAATCTTCACATGAGTGAAAATTTTATTTTACTCTGATTTAATCAGAAAAAGTTCCGAATAGATTGTTTTTTATTATTTGTTGGAAGACAATAAATTTTCTTCGTAATCTGTACTAAAATATTTCTAATAAATTATTATAATTTCATGTGTGTGAACAGACACACAATTTTGAGTGTTAATTTTATAAATAAAATTATATATATATTAAAATTATGTTTAAAGATTGATTCAATTCAATATATATTTTTTGGAACACATTATTATTTTTTCAGTTTTCAGTTTTAAAATTTTTGGATGTTTTTTGGATAGGGATTATATCGCTCAAACAATTAATGACTCCTTGGAAGTTTTTGGACGTCACGTCAAAAGCATTGTTTCATGTCGATGTATCCTAGGCAAAATTAATGTATACACATTTAAAATATAAACGTCGAAAGCTAATGAAACCTTTAAAAAATAACTAATAAATAAAATAAAAATGAAACCTTGAAAAAATAACCTTAAAAATCGGTATATGTTGCATGGTTAACATTTATTTATACACGTTTAAGTTTATTCATATAAATAAAATAAAAATGCATTAATAATAATACACTTTGCAATCTTGCGTGCTTGAATTTCAGTTTATAAATTGATTTTTAGGTTAACATAATTTATAAAACTAATTATAACTTACTGTTTGTTCATTTGAACATTTATATTTAGAAATATCCATGCGAAAACTGAAAATGATTCTAGCATAAAAAAAACTATTTTTTAAAGCAAGAAAGAGAAAACAACAAATTAAGCTAACATTTGGTTTACGAAACCCTTTTTTATTTTTATTTTTTAAAAATTATTTTTATTTTCATATTTTTTTAAAAACAAAAAATATGTTTATTTCAGTAACATGTTTTATGTTTTCAGAAAATAAAAATAATGATAATATATTTGAGTTGCTCATTTTTCATTCTAGAATTTTATATCATATTTTAATTTTTAATTTGTTTTTGAAATGTTGAAATATTTTAATTAAGAAGTATAAATTTAGGTTTTCATATTAATATTTAGGGAAAATAAAATTAATATTATATTAAAAGGTATTGTATCAAATTTATTATATTAATATTGAAATTAAATTAAGATACACTAAAATTAAATTAAATTGAAATTGAAATTAAATTTTTTAAGATAAATAAAAATACTACTAATTAACATGATAATAAAAGTATTAAAACACTTAATCCAACGGTGCAATTTTGATCTAATGATTCAATTTTAGTCATTTGGGAACCTAATTTTAGTCATTTGTCAACCTTGTGTAACAATGCAAAAAATGAAAAAATATTATGAAAGACTTCATTTGGATAAGAGGGTAGAATAAGGAGGGGGAAATTGTGTGGAGATAAAATAAATAAAAAGATATTGAGTTGAAATTAAAAGGAAATTATGTGTGTTTGGGTGGATTAAAATGGAAAAAGAAAAAAGAAATGGAATTTTTTAAACTAAATTGAGTAGACAAAATTATCCCAATAATTTTATTAATATTTTATTAAAAAGTATAATAAAATGCAAACCAACTCTTAAAAAAATATTTCACCTAAATAACTCACACAGACCCTAGTTTTTATCTATCTAGTGGATAGAAATGCACTAAACCAACTAAAAAAATGCTTCACCAAAAAACATAATCATTACCTTATTCTTCATATTCCAAGCGAACCAAAGAAAACCAGCACCCTTTGAGATTAGTTTGGAAGGAATTTTATTAATTTCTTTTACAAAAGAGCTTATTGGAAATAACCCAACTAATCTGGGATGGCTTCACCTCTGTTTGCATGGATTTATGGATGTGTCTCAGTGACAACATGGTGGTTCACTGATAACAGTGACTGGGGGATGGCTTTTGATGATGAATAGGGCGTTGATGACTACAACCTATGGGATCCAAAGGTCGGGATCAAGGACTTACATGGGAAGAAGGCCTGGTGACAGTGGAGAAGGGCTCTTGTTGTGTGCGAAGAAAGTGTTTGTTGTCGATGGAGATGGTGGCGACAGGCAGAACTTATGGTTGAAAATGCAAAGAATATAGAGATGCGAGAAAGGGAAAATGGGAAACAACAGGATTTCTCTTTAATTGACCTAGGTTAGAGATGAATTTTATATAATTAGGCCCCACCTGAATTAATTTTCCTTCCCCACACAATCCTTTCTTCCAAACTACACTAAAACAAGTAATTTTCTCTTTCAGCCTATATAAAATACCTCCTTATTTTTTCAGCTCATCCAAGCATAAGCTTAATGAATGTGAAAACACAATATTGACTATTTGAGTTGTGAAGATTTAGAGACATACTTAGAATAAAGGGTTGAATAAATATGTAACTCTTTTTTGTGGAATAAAACCTTTTAAAACAAAAATGGCAGTAGACTTTAATAAACAAGGGTTAAGACTTAAAGAGATAAAGGATAGAGAGAAATGCACAGCGGATTTATACTGGTTCACTTCCAAATAGTAAAACTACGTTCAGTACCTTCAGACATGAAGGATTTTCATTATGTAAAAACGTCTTTTTACACAAACTACACTTCCCATGCCTCAAGTATTGTTGACTCCAACCACCTCTGGCTTAATCCCTAGTATTATTTCAACAAGCCACTCTTGGCTCAAAACCCCAAGTATTCTTTCCAAAGCCCCTTCAGGCCAAACTATTTTCTATAAAAAACTAAGACTAGTTAACACACCAAACTTTGACATGGGAAAAGATTAAGAATTGTTTGTGTTTGATAACTTAATGTACAAGAGAATTGAACTTAAGTACAAATTCACTAAGTTGAAAACAAAGACTAAGTCTGCAAAAAATAGATGTAAGAGGTTAAGAATGAGAGTCTCTGTTTTTGAGATAAAAGCTTGATTGATTCACTTGGTTCATTGTATCTTCAAGGTCTGAGGTCTTTTCTTATTTATAGGTCATTTCAAATAGTCATTATTGTTTCATTGAGAAGAGATAGTGGTTTGAGCATGCAGACTTGAGAGAAGAGATAAAGACAAAAGTCTGGTTCGAGAATATGCAGATGTTGCACTAAAATAAAGTGCCTAGAATATTATAGTGTGAAAGTCTTTTTTGTTGTCTTTCGTCTATCATGGAATCTCACAAAATAGGCTTGGTTGACCTTCTGAAGTTTTCTGACTGAAGTATTGATCCTCGTTAGCTTTTCAATTTGCGTAGAGTAGCTTCCTCGATTTTCTCTTCACGTAAGCCTTGGTTTTCTTTCAAACTTGTATTCTTGCTAATTTCAAGTCGGGAGTAGACTTGCTTGAAGAAAACTAGGTCTGGGGTATCTTCAAAATATCCTTGAGTAGATTAGGTCATAATCAGAGGACCGTTCTATGCAAAAGAGGTCTAAGTCTGATGACTTGAAGCTTGGATAGTTAAAGTTGTGAAAGAGAGATGTGTACTGAGTCTAAAAAGTGAATCTGATGAAGAGTGTGACTCATAAGTCTTAAGTTTGGGATAGGAACACTTAATAGTTTTTCTCTTGAGCGTTACCTTGTAACAAACTTGAGCTGAGACAAACTTAGATAGATTTGATTTGGTCCCACATAGACTTTATTGCTTGGAATTGATGTACTCCCACTTTAAGTTGTAACTTATGCACTTGAGACTTTATATTCTGAAACACTCAAGTAAAGGGTTAGATAACACTTAAATAGACTTTATTTAATTAAAAGTTCTTGATGTGTGATATTAACAAATCTTGGAGTTTCTAAAATAAATTTTAGAATCTCCAAAGTCTTTAAAAACAAACTTGGTTCTAACAAGTTGTATCATAAAGTACAATGTAAAATACTAACAAAGTTTCAAATAGTTTTGACCAATGGTTGAATATTTTAAATATATTATTAGTTTCATAGAAAATACTTTGTTGGAAGAGACAACACACATTTTAGTGTCCTCTATACCTCAAGGCTATTATAAAAATGTGACGTAAAATACCAACAAAGTCTGACATATAGTTTGACAATTAGTTTGATCTTTCACCTATGTTATTAGATGTTTGAATCTTATAGTGAATATAGAAAATACTTTGTTGGATATACAAGAACTAGTTTAGTGATCTCTAAATATCAAATGGATTAATTTTCTACTATTAGTTGACTGATACCTTTGGTGGTCAGATACAAACAAAATTATAACTTTTAAAACAAAAAATAATAATTAACAAAGAAAATATAAGACATAAACTAATTTTAAATTTGTTAAACTAATAAATTTGTAAATACATCAAAATAAACTTCTTTACAATTATATGGTGATGAACATCTGCTTTACAATTGTCATCAATAAATCTTTTTATTTATCTTGTTCAAAAATGTATATATGAAAACATTAATGCATGTCTTTCATAAATAATAATAATAAGATATACTTTTTAAAAAGAACAAGTAAGTAATGTAATTTCATGAATACATAATTATATAAACAATAACAAGTATGAGATAGACAAATTTGGGTCGTACAACCATACACGGACGGTCATGATTAAAAATTTTCAAAGTCACATGATCAATATATTTTAATCTCAATCATTCATGATAAGATCTAACGATTCAGATTTATTCCTCTCACTCTCACCTAAGAAAGTCTTTCTCATATGATATCGTCTATATGTGTGTGTGTGTGTATATATATATATATGATTTCTGCATGCAAAATGGACCAAATTTATGATATTAGAGCAAGTACTACATTTTTACAAGTACATTCAAGTCATCCCTAATGAGCCAACCCATTTTGACAACTCTTGTTAGCAAAGATCAATTTACTAAATAACAAGTCATATTAGCTACTTCAACCTAAAATTCCTTTGATAACCCAACATTAGGGAGCCAATAACAAGCTCTCTCCGAAAGAGTCTTGTTCATACATTATGCCACACCATTTTGTTGTGCTGTCATCTGCTTAATAATATGCCTTCGCTCTCACTAAATACATTAAATTGTCCTCCAAAAAACTATAAACCATCATCAGTTATGAGGCACTTAATTTTATTGTTAGGTTGATTTTCAATAAGCATTTTTCTACTTTTTAAACGTGAAGAAAATATCATTTTTGTGCTTAAGAAAGTATACCCAAACTTTTCTTAAAAAATCATCAACAAAATTTAACTAATAACTCAAACCACCTTTTGACAAAACTATGTATGGCCCTATAAATTTGAGTGGATGTAATCCAATATGCCCCTATGAATAACGGTGCTATTTTTATTTATTATATATGTAATGTTCATAGAAATCAAGTTTCCTAAATTTATTTTCACCAAATAGACATTCCAACCTCACCATGTGTCTTAGTTGCATATGTCACAAATGAGTAATATCTTGTTTGAAACATGGGAACGACATTATTAATTGTCATTTTTATGTTGTTTTCCATATGAATTTTATCTTTGATTTGTCATTAAAATGCTTAACTTATGTGATTACAAGTTCTCATTTTGATATTTTGAAGCAGTGTCCTAATTGGAAACTCATTAGTTGATTTGGGTGCCATAAAGAGAAAAAGAGTAGGAGCTTCAGTTTTGCTAAACTCTAAATTAGCAATTTTAATTTCCTTATTGCCACTTCTTTCACTGTTGGATTGGACTTAAATTTGATATCATGTTCCTAACATCTAACATTTCATTTGGCACACTCAGATCTTAGTTAGAAGTTACTTTTAGAGGCCTGTTGCCCTAACAAGCAAATTGTTCATTAGGGCGAGCACGCAAAATTTTGGTCATTTCAGATAGTGTGTAAAGGAAATTGTATGTTTACATGGAGTTCCCTCTAGTATCATTTCAAATAGAGATTGTGACGTCCTGAGTCAATTTACATTTATTTCTACCTGTTTTAATAATTTTCATCATAAATTTTTTACATTTAAATAATTAAATTACATCATAATTAGGAAAAATATACATTTTCAGTAAAAGTCCTAAAATGGCCATTATATAACGCCATAAAACCCCAAAAACCAATTAATTTATAAAGAGACCAAAATTTGGAACAGGGGATCTGACGCTACGCGTCAGCCCCACACTACGCATGAGCTCCCTTGCGCAGCCCTGACGCTGCGCACCAGGCTGACGCTACGCGTCAGAACACCAGTATTAGTGTTACACCCCCTTTTATACACAAGACATATATGTATTCTTTTTGTCTTAAAAAAATTTTAGAAAGATATACATATTTATCACTCTTTATCTCGTGTATACAAGGACGTATATACATCTGATTTCCTTTGTTAGAAACCTCGGCTATTTATAGAAAAAATTTGCACTATACATTTCATTATTTTATTATAAAAGTACTGTGCAATTTCTGAAAATTTTGTTTCTGATTAGTGTGCACCTTTTGAAATTTTCGTTCATGCACAGTATTTTGCATAGTAAATGTCGGCTGAATTATTAAGCCTAATAGTAACCATTCACTTGGTATATTTTAAATATTCAAAAATCAGTCCTTTTTGAAATTTAGCAATATTATATCAATTCTCACTAATTTTATAATAAGTAATATAAAGTTTAAATTTTAAAAATCTAAAATTTTCTGTTCATAAAAATTTATTAGTACGTTTTTGATTTTTTTACAATTGGTAAAAATCAAGATTTTACTCAAACCGATAATTTTTAGATAAGTCTACTTGAAATGGATTTTAAAAAATTTTCTTATAATTTAACTTCACTTTCTTTGAAATATTTTTAATTTTAAGTAACTTTATATGAATTTAAAATTATTTAAAATATATTATTTTATTAAAATATTTCAAAATTTTCAAAAAATTCCAAAAAATCATAAATATTATATAGATCAAAAAATTCTAAAGAACCATAGTCTAATTCTTTCAAAATTTTATTTTAAAATTCTAATAAGAGTTAAATCATAAATATGTAAAAACATAAACATAAAATAAAAGTTGTGAATAATAAAGATATTCAAAATTCTTAATATAATTTCATTAATCAATGAATACTAATTAAATCATTTTAAAATTATCATTCATAAATATTTTCATTTTATTATTATTATTATTTTATTTTATTTAAAAAACAAATAATTAAATATAAATACCAAAATTTCATAAAAAAATGCTAATAATAAACTAACTTATAGTAAGTATTTCTCATGAAAGATATATTAATATCTTTTTTCTATTTGTGTTGAAAATGGAATGTTACAACTCTACTCCCCTAAAAGAAATTTCATCCTCGAAATTTAATATTGTTAATAAATCTTAACAAGGCTAAACTAAGTGAATAGTTCTAAAATATATTTCTAGTTTCCTTAATAATTGTGTACATTTTCCTTAACATTGCCATTTATCTTCTTTTAATCTTATCAGTATTTTTTTCTTAACTCAAAAATATTACCCGTCTTAATTTTATCAACCATGCTCATCATAAATTGATGGTTAACTCTAAACACCTCAATAATTATATTTCTCAATCTATTAAAACCTTACTTAATATAATTCATAACATCCATTAATTAAAATTCCTACTCGTAACATAGTAAAATGGACTACTAAGAATTAATTACTGGACAACTAGCCGTTAGCAACTAGCCGTTGGACTAGCCGTTTATGACCGTTGCAAACTCTCCCTCCCTTGCTTGCTTATAAATTCTCATTCCATTCTCACTTCCTATCACAACTTCAAGGTTTCTTATTTTCCCTCTTCTATCTAATTTTTTCAATCTTTTTCTCAAGTACTATCATACTATTCGATGGCCAACCTTCCTAGAAGTGAGAAAGAACGAAGGCAAGATGGACTACAGTTTGTGGTAACAAGTGCCTCACTTCTTATAATCGTTATGGTGATTTCTCTAGTTTGAGTATTTTATGTATTGCCAAAACTCTTAACTACTATGATTCTCTGATAATTGTTAGAAAATAAGTGGTCACTTATCGTTTAACTATGATGTACTAGATGTTCTACTTTATTTTTCTTAGTGTAATCATGTGTAATAAATTTTCCTAGTGAAAAAGGATAAATGTGTCTTATTCCATGTTGTACTTATTGATCTAGTCAAATCCTTGTATTCTTTGCTTCATGACAATTCAGGGTATGTAATCATTTCTTATTGTTCTCTATAATGAATTAAATATTCCTTAACTAAGTGATTGCTCTTTCCATCATAATTGACTATAACCATTACATAGATTTGATAAATTTTCTAATCTTAAATGATCACAATTCACTACGTTGACTTAGAAATACTCACTTGAATTTTTTTTGTGATGGGTAACTAAGATTTATGTAATTCTCTTTATAGGAAAATCAATAAGTAAAGGTTCATATCTATTTCCTCATGGTTTACTAACACATTTCTTTATTTTAAATCTACAATGGTCATTACATAACAATGATTTATATTAGGTATGTATATTCATTGAACAAAATTGATGACTAAAAGAAAATAACTTGATAAACATGTATCATATTGTTAGGAATCACAAAAATATTTTATGACACAATTTCTCAATATTAAACCAATATTATTATCTCCCAAAGATTTATAGTACTTATTTTAGATTCTTTATTGACATTTTCACTACAATAAAACACTTAAAAAAATTCAACAATATATGATTGATTACATTCAATGTCACAACCATAAAAGTTTCATTAATTCATATATTTATATACATAAGCATCATATATATTATTCAATCGCAGGCATCATTAAAGAAAACTTCATCAAATCAAACAATAATCAACATATCTTATATGTCATACAAAAGAAGAATCAATACAAATAGCCAGAAATACAATTCCTAATACGATTATTTGTTATACCAAACAAGTTAGTGAACAAATTATCATATTTCTTTCATGAAGCATACATCCACACATTTTTTTTTTCAAAATATATCACCAAGGAAAAACTATGATTCTATCTTAGACAATTTGTTATACTACTTCGGATTACAACATTTATCTACCCATTGGAATTCTAATTCACACAAGTATCTTTACAACTTCAAAGACATGGTAAGGAATATCCTAATAGAATTTATTGAGTTTATCTCCATTTCTCCATATACCATATTAACCTAGGGTTAAATTCATTGATCTTAACATCCTTCATTTGACATGTCTTTCACTACTTAGTGTAAATCATTCAGGGTGATCAGTCCCGGTAATTTATAACTAAGTAGTCAAAGTCATGATAGCTCTAGTCTAGAATTCATACCAAAATATTTCTAAGAATTTTCTATTGTCTTATCTCCCTTGTTGTCTCATACCATATTGTAAAAGAGGCAAATGTTAGAATATTTCATTATCACATATTAATCAGAGAATCAAACACCATACAATACATTTGGAATAAAAGGAAATAACTGCATTAGTTAATTTACCTTATCATTCCACCATACATTAACGCTCGTACTTAAACAATGTCAAGAAAGACTTCAGAATGACCAGTTTCTGATAATCCCTGCAATAACATTTTTCAAGTAATAGGCTATAGAGTTCTAACTTATACTTCTTATGAACTTAAAATTAGTTCCTTCTTTCTATATTCCTAATTTTCTTCACTTACTTCTTACCATCTACTCCAATAAAATTTCCTCCTTTGTCAACCATAAAATCTCTTGACTAACTTAACCATCAGAGTATACTAACACGCTAGTAAGACCATACCCAAGCTGATTTGGATTGAACTGCTCTGATACCACTTTGTTACACCCCCTTATATACACGAGACATATATGTATTCTTCTTACCTTAAAAAATTTTTTAGAAAGATATACATATTTATCACTCTTTATCTCGTGTATACAAGGACGTATATTCATCTGATTTCCTTTGTTAGAAACCTCGGCTATTTATAGAAAAAAAATTCACTATGCATTTTATTATTTTATTATAAAAGTACTGTGCAATTTTTGAAATTTTCATTTTTGATTACTGTGCACCTTTTGAAATTTTCATTCATGTATAGTGTTTTACATAGTAAATGTTGGCTGAATTATTAAGTCAAATAGTAACCATTCACTTGGTATATTTTAAATATTCAAAATCAGTCCTTTTCAAAATTTAGCGATATTATATCAGTTCTCACTAATTTTATAATAAGTAATATAAAGTTTAAATTTTAAAAATCTAAAATTTTCTATCAATAAAAATTTATTAGTACGTTTTCAATTTTTTTTACAATTGGTAAAAATCAAGATTTTACTCAAACCGATAATTTTTAGATAAGTCTATTTGAAATGGATTTTAGAAAATTTTCTTATAATTTAACTTCACTTTCTTGTAAACATTTTTAATTTTAAGTAACTTTATATGAATTTAAAATTATTTAAAATACATTATTTTATTAAAATATTTCAAAATTTTCAAAAAATTCCAGAAAATCATAAATATTATGTAGATCAAAAAATTCTAGAGAACCATAGTCTAATTCTTTCAAAATTTTATTTTAAAATTCTAATACGAGTTAAATCTTAAATATGTAAAAACATAAACATAAAATAAAAGTTGTGAATAATAAAGATATTCAAAATTCTTAATATAATTTCATTAATTAATGAATACTAATTAAATCATTTTAAAATTATCATTCATAAATATTTTCATTTTATTATTATTATTATTATTTTATTTTATTTTAAAAAATAAATAATTAAATATAAATACCAAAATTTCATAAAAATGATAATAATAAACTAACTTATAGTAAGTATTTCTCATGAAAGATATATTAATATCTATTTTCTATTTGTGTTGAAAATGAGATGTTACAATCAGGCCCTGCTGCAGCTGCATATTTTAGGTTAATCGGCCAACTTCTAACTTACCCCATTGGCCCGTTTCAAGTCCGATTGCCACGAAACTTCGTAGGCCACATGATTACCCCAATTCGGAACTGTTGGCGTTGTCCACTTGCCAAAATTCCAACACATACGCAAGTTATGCGTAAAACGCAGTTTAAACCTCTTTTATGCAAAACCCTTACACCAAACACCCTAAATGGGTTCCAATTGGCCCAAGGCCAATACACACAGATCCTAAATGTCCTAGAGGACCTATTGGTACCTTTTGAGGGTCCTGAAACCCGCCATATCTCAAATTCACCTTATCGGTTCCTTAAATCCATAACTATTCACTATAAGCATAACTTTCTAAATCAATCAAAACACCAATCAACTCACAATCCCATCACACACAACATTCATACATTATAACAGATCCTGCCAATAACATTCATCATTCACATAATATTGGCTCTGCCTCAATTCGTCATAATTCATACATCATATATAATTACTACCGCCATCATCAATCATTATAATTATCAACATCAACAATGAAATATGCAATCACACTCTATATATATCATTCAAGCATACATATAACACAATACCTGCCCATATCATGCAATCATGCAGTGGCTCTGTGCCACATAACACACAAACGCAATAAAGTACTACCGTACTACATCAATATACTTTCACGCCAACAAGTAACATAATCCTATATTTTATAAATCAACAAGAAATTATATACATATATACATCTCCTCTTCTAGATTCCACATCGCCCTGGCCTCATTTAGCTCTTGCCTCCACGGTGTGCATCCATACCTGCATCAATCACTAAAACCACAATACAGGGGGTGAGTGATTGGAATTAAAAATTAATATAGAAATAACAACATGACTCGAAAAAACATAACTTAACTATCTTCCTAATTACAATTATCAATCATAATTATTCGCTCTTCATGACATCTCTTTACTTATCACTTAAATCATTATACCTCCATGATCTTATTAGTTACCAAGATCAATGTCAATGCTAACTCATTTCCAATCAATTCCACTCTAGCATACACAACTAGTCATTCATCCTTTAGGTCATTATCCAATTCTACCAAACACGAGTTCACATATTACTTAACCTCATCCCTTATATTCATTATCATTGGATAATTTAACATCAAGTATTACATACATTCAATAACTCAGTCATCACATCATATACCATCATCATAACATATAAATAAGCCAAGGAGTGTAAAACACAACTGACTCTCACGTAGATAACATGACGCTTAGTATTCGGATACTAAAAGGATCGACCTTCAGCTGGGGGTCCTACTTGACACCCTGTGAACCCTGCTTGGTTCACCGAGTCCTACTTGACTCCCCCTTAACTATTGGGTCCTACTTGACCACTAGGTAGCTCAACTGGGCACAAAAACCACGGGAGCTAGAAACGAGGGTAACATATACCGTCGGTCGTCCTCTACCATATAATCATCATAAACATAGTTAGACAATCTCTTTTACTGGAAGCCTGTTAGGACCCGCTCCTTGACCGTGCAACGCACCGACGATTACTCCCCGCCCTCAACAGTATCCAGGGTATTTCATTCATAATATGTAACTCAATATAAACAAAAGATCATCAATCACATACACAAATGTCAGAAACTGACATGTGATCACCACTCAGGCGACCTACTTGCCAAGCCCATCAACACAGGCCATGTTATACATAGCAAATACTTATCATAATTCATACTCATAAATCATCTCATCACACATACAGTGCAATATCCCATTATCTCAATTACCAAATATGCCACATCATACAACACATATCACATGATCAACATACTATCACAACTTATCTCAATACAGTTAAACATCCTCAATCTCAAGTATAATATCAAAAGTTAATATATACTCACCTTGTAGGGCAGTCACACAATCAAACCTTCCTAAGTCACGTTTAATACCTTTATACTCATCTTATCCATAATTCATCATAAAATAGTCATAATTCTTAATCAGCAAATATAACAATGTTACAATCAACATCAATGTTATACTACTCACAACAGACATCTTAACTCACAGGCATTATAGAATTCAATTTCATTCAGCATATTATATCTATAGAATCCTATTGTTTATCACCATTACCAGGTTCTTTTATTTAATCATCAATCCTATCATAGCTCTCAACATCATTTTTCTTAGTTATTGTTGTCATCTTTATGCCACTTATGATACAATTATTATTATAATTTGAAATCTCTCACCCACTCGCATAGTCTTATCAGCTCATTAGTATCTTTCATACATTATCAATTCCCCATTTGTCATATTCCACATTATTTGATCCTCACATACTTACCCCACATATACATACATCTTATATTACCCACTTAGATTCACTTTATTTCATAATTTACCGTATAGATATTTTATATCATATTATTTCATTTCATTCACTTTCTTATTCCATATAAGCTATTATATTCTAAAACTCCTTTAATCATTACGTATCGACACATTCACTTTATATGTTCACTTATTCACTTATTCTTCACTTACAAGGATTATAATATGTGTCCTTACCTTTTTGTTCTCCCACCTTTTATATAGGTATCTTATAAACTCAATTAACGCATTCACAATAGCTATTATATATCTTTTTTCTAGTCGCCAATGACGCAGGAAAATTTCTAAATTAACCTTAGCCCAGCACACCACCTTACCTCAATTCTGAGCTTTCCAAGGCTTCATATCACTTGATGGGTCCTTTCGTGAATCCTCAAAACTCTCAAACAAATTTAACGAAGCTTCAATAAATTATTATAATTACTAAACCGTAATCCATAACCTTAAAACAAGTCTTAATTCTAACTTTAAGTTACTGAAGCTTACCATTTCTATTTCCAACCTCTGCTTCCAAGTTTCGTAACCTTGAACGGATTCCGATCCTTGCTTTAACAATATCATTTAAATACCCACTAATGTCACATTTGTACTTGCCATCCTAGAACCATATTCAAGTTGCCCCAAGACCATAAAACGTGGAATCATCATCTCCTACCAACATGTACTCACGGTCAGGGAGAGTAGAAAAGAGGGGAAGAAAGGAATCATGCAATTGAAGGTCTCTAAGTGCTTACCTCACCTCCAAAGGTCCAAGAATGCAAGAATCCCCAAGCTCCTTCAAAACCCTAACCAAATCGCATCAGAAAAAAGAGAAAATGGAAGAAGAAGCTCTCGGGTTCTATTCTGCATGTCCTTGTTATAACACAGGTCACGACGCTGATGCTACGCGTCAGGTCATTAATTCACACCTGATGCTATGCGCCTTATCCACGCTACGCGTCAGGGTCCTGATGCTATTTTCTTTGAAAATTCATTTGAAACTCTATTTTCCATTTAACATTTCATATCTCATCATTATTTTAAACCAAATGATACTTTATTCACTTCCAATGTATTTTCTAATATTAAAACATCGGGGATGTTACAGAGATCCTTGTTTTACTTCTAGATTTTGGGAGAGCTTGCATAGAGAGTTGGAGACTGAGTTAAGGTTGAGCTTAGTGTATCATCCTCAGATGGATGGTTAGTTTGAACGTACTATTCAGACATTAGAAGATCTGTTAAGTGCTTGTGTGTTAGAGCATAGAGGGAGTTGGAAGCGGTTTTTACCCCTAATTGAGTTCATGTATAACAACAGCTTCCATGGTAGTATTGGGATGGCACCTTACGAGGTTTTATACGGCGTTCGTACTCCTCTGTGTTGGGTGAATAATAGAGATGCCTTGGTGTTAGGGCCAGAAATGGTCCAACAGATGACTGAGCAGGTGGTTATAATTAGAGAGAAGATGAAGGTGGCTCAGGACAGACAGAAGAGTTATTATGATACCAGACATCAAACTTTGGAGTTTATGGTGGGTGATAGAGTATTTCTTAAAGTTTCTCCCACAAAGGGTGTGGGTAGATCTATCCAAAGTCGGAAGCTGAGTCGGAGATACATTGATCCTTATCTGATACTGGAGCGGATCAGTGGTGTGGCATACAGCATTAAGCTCCCTCTAGCTTTGTCTAGATTGCACAATGTTTTCCATGTATCTCATCCCTAAAAGTACATTCCCTATGATACTATGGTGGTTCCTGATGATTCAGTAGAATTGAAAGAAGATCTGACTATTCTAGCTACTTCTATGTGTATTGAGGTTTTTCAAACCAAGCGATTGAGAAGTAAAGAGGTTCCCCTGGTGAAGGTACGGTGGCAGGGTGCTAATGAGACTTCATGCACCTAAGAGCTAGAGTCAGAGATGAGGTAATGATTTCCCAAGCTATTCACTGAGGTACGTGATTTTGAGGATGAAATCTATTTTAAAGGGGGTATGTGTAACATCCTAGCTAGTCACTTACCCTTATAACTACTGTGAATAGCTTGGGGAATTGTTGCTCTTTAAACCCTAAACCCTTTCAGGGTTTAAGGTTTAGGGCATCAATCCATGGTATCCTTGTCTTCATATCATATCATATCATATTATTAATTCATCCATTCTCAATGCATGATTAGATGTTATGATTATTTGTATTAATTTATATAGTGAGTCACTCACCCTGACAACTGTTTTTAGTTATTGAAGACAGGGATACCATGGATGCTGCAAGACCAGTTCCCAGAAATAAAGCAATGCAAAGGAAAGGAGATTTGGACGATAAATGTATATGTGTAATGCTATGTGTGTGTGTGTATGTGTGTTTTATGTTTTGAGTTTCAAAGGCCACATTAATGGTTATGCTTACTTGAGCGTCTACATATATATGTATATTTGACGATGTGATGATGTTTTATATTGATGGAGGTGAGTACATGATGGTATTTTGATGGCCTATGCTTGGCGTTGGCATAATAATTATTATGTTGATGAATGAATATGATGATGTCTAGGTTATGCTAGTGGTGATTGGGCATTAAGCCTTAATGATGAATATATGCTATATAGGCAGGTTCTGTGATTTATATGGCATTAAGACGTTTGTGGTATGTTGTATGCAACATTGGTAAGTGATTAAAATTATATTATGTGGTGTGTGATGTGTATGCATAATGATTGAATGACAAATAAGTTTGGATAGAACTATGTCGAGAATTAGGTGCTTTTTAGCCAATTAAAATTGTGACTTGGAGTTCTAGGGATTTGGAATCCTCGGAAGGTCCTAATAGGATCCCAAAAGCATTTATATATTGTGTGCACCTAGAAATTGATGTTTGTCTTGCATTTGGAGTGTTTTAAGGTGTGATATGGCATGAAATTAATTAAATTGTATTTTAGCGCATAGGTTGCTTATATGAAGGAATTTTGGAGAATAGACTACATCAGCAGATCCAGAATGGGGGGAATATAGTTTCCATAAAGTTTCGTAGTAATTATAGTTGAAACAGACAAGTTAGATAATGTAGAAGTTGACTTAAAGGTCAAATTCCACATAATTATACAAAATAAAGTGTCTAGTAATCGATTACGTAATCGATTACTAGAGGAGTGGATTTCTTTCCTACGCAGTCTAGTCTTTGGTAATCGATTACCAAGGATGTGTAATCGATTACCAAGGCTGTGTAATCGATTACCAACACCAGAAAGTAGGGTTTTGAGTGGTTTTATGTAACGTAGCCCTTAGGTTCCTATTGTTTATCGTCAGGGAGGTTTAGAAAGTGAAAAATTTACCTTGTTTTTAACCAAACCCCAGGATAAATGATAGGAATCGCTAAGGGGACATTATAAAGATTATATTGACTTTGATTTGATATTAGTTAATCTCAAATCAACCTTAACTAAATCACAAGTATTTTTAATAATCAAGTTATATGATTTTTTATTTCAAATTTGTTCTAAACTGTCTTGCAAACACCACTACAAAGGCATATCTTTGTTCCTATTCTAGATAAAATCTCTAATTGATTATCCTTTTGAAAGAACAAACTCCTCAATAGGACATGGAGGTTATGGCTCGCCAAGTATGTGATTACAACTATTCCAATGTATGCCATGAAGGCTTTATGGTTCTTAGAAATGATTTGCCAAACGACAAATCGTACTATAAGGGGGATTATTTGGTCAAGTCAAGGCCAATATCGAACTTGGAATTTGGTGTCTTAGGATAGGATTACTCAACCCAAAACATGTGGTGGTCGGGCATCAGGAGTGCAAGGAAAAATAAAGTAGCTCTGCTAGGTAAAATGGTAGATAAGGTTATTTGTAAGCCTAAAAAACTATGGGTGAAAGCTTTTTCACATAAATATCTTAACCATGAGTTTATCCTCGTTATGAACATGAAATGAGGTAGTTCTCATGTTTGGCAAAGCATTATAAAAGCTAAGGATTGGCTAAAAGATGGGTTTGGAATCCTCAATTTGGTATCAGGACTGGTTAGGGATTGGGATCGTTAGTGGAAGCTTGTCTTTTGTCCATATATTGGACATGAAATTAAAGGCTGTAGACTTGTGGCAGGATGACCAGTGGAATTTATTGCATTTAAGCATTATGTTACCTAAGAATATAGGAATGAAATTTTAAGCATTCTGGTTCTGGGGATGACTTATGGTGATGACTTATGGTGATGGTATTTTTCTTTAGAGAAAGAATGCAAACAATGCTTATTCAGTGTCTTTAAGCTATAGCTGACTGAATAGAATGAAGGCTAATTATAGTGTTGTGAAAATGAATATGGAGGTGTCTAGTGTCACAGAAGGTTTGACTTGTTCTTTGGTTAATTGTTAGGGGTGCCTTGTCTACAAATAAAAAAAAGGTCACATGTAACATGACGACATTAGTGGATTGTGTTTTATGTCAAGGAAGGGAAGAGGATTTAGATCACTTATTTAGAGGGTGTAATTTTGCCCAGATCATATGGTTACATTTTAACTATTGTTTTTAGGTCCCTACTAGCAATAGAGTGTTTCGGGATTAAGTCAATAAATTACTACAATGTGGTGGATATGTAAATAGAGGAATAATGAGGATTTTTTTAGGATAATCCATGGTCTCAAGGGTATGCCATTCATTAAATCATGGTCATAACAAATGAGTTCAAGAAGTAGACAACAAGATCTTCATCTTCTAATGGCAACACTTTTAATCTAGAGCAGGTGAAGCTCATGGTAAATGGTAGTTATCTAGCTAACTTTGATACCATGGATGAAGGTGAAGTACTCCTGGATGCCATAGGGAATTGGATACCGGGCTTCTTAGGTTGCCTTGGTAGTGGCAACCTGTTCCTAGCCAAGCTAATAGCTCTTCATAAAGGTTTACAAATGATGTGGGATGTAGGATATAAACATGTGATGTATGTTATTGATTATGAGTTGAATTATTTGATTGGATTACAAATGCTGGAGATTTTAATGATCATTAGTATAGAGAAGGTATTGAAAGAGTTCTACACTTGATGCTTTAGGAGTGGAAAGTTGATTGGGTCTTAATCCCTAGAGATAAGAATGTTATGGTTGATGTCATGTCACATACTGGGGTTATCGGTAGTATTACATTCAAGCTTACCTACCTCCATCAAACCTCATGAGGTCCTTTTACTTTGTTTAATTCTTTTTCTTTTGTTAAAAAAAAACACCACTAAAAAAACATTTTCAACCCAATTTGATTTTTAATATTAATCGTTTAGGTTATTTTTACCAAAATGTATCAATCTATATGGAATTTAATTTCTATTGGTCAGTGATACACTTAAGTATATTAGAATTAGAACATGCAATTTTTTTATGAGGATAATTATAATTACTAATTATTTAGTTGTTACATTTTTTATAATATATATATATATATATATATATATTATGCAACATCATTAAATAAAATTAAAACCTGATGAAACTAGAACATATTTATTAGAAATAAACTAATGTTGAGATTTTGTTTGGTAACAAAAACAAAATGCTTAGATTTTTTTAGGTATAGAAAGCAACATTTAATTAACGATTCAATTATTGATGATACTTTATTTTAATAAACACTTTCTAGTTTGAATGTTAAATTTAACTCATATTAAAATAGAGAGAGAGTTAAGTAATGTTCAGATTTATTCATACACATTCTAACTTATTCATCTTTTTGGTGTAGTCAAACAAAACTCTGTTATAGTCTTAACTCTATATTTTGATTAATTTATCGCTTGCAACGCTAATCTAGCTAAGAATATTACTTATCTTTTTTATTTAAAATTTCTTTCTTTGTGATCTTTCTTTTTATTTTTTGATAACCGTGAAATTAACAAAATTCTTTTGAGTCTTTCTAGAGTAAAATCGGAAATTTCCGAGGACTAATTTATTTTCTTTTGTTTTTTAAGTGGGAGATTCACACACCAAATACTATTACCATGCAAATTAAATATAACAGCCAAAAAGGTAAATGCCTACAAAATAAAATATTGCCTAGTCTAAGGGTGCGTTTAGTGATCGCATTTTCTAAAAAAATTAGAAATTTATCTGTGGAATATACAGAAAAGTAAAAAATATATTTAATGATCTAATTTTTTAGGAAAAATAGAAAATCAGTTATTTTAAAAAATATTTATTATTTAGAAAACTATTTAAGTTAATATTTTAAAATTTTTTGTGTATCAAGTTTTCTAAAGTTTTTAAAAATATTTTTTTTATAAAAACATGATTTTCTCCTCCCTTTTCAATTTTTTTATGGTTTCTCCTCCTTTGTAAACATAGTTTTTCATTTTTTTTCCTCAAAAATCATTAGGTCAAATTGGTCCACACATTTAAAATAGGAATTGACATATAAATTCTTTAGAGAACTAAATTTTAAAAGTTGAAAAGTTAAGGTTACATTTAGTAGTTACAGAAAATTATTCTAGTTTTTTGGGAAAAGTTTTCCGTTTGTTTTCTAAAATTTTCATTTCCTAGAATAGCTAGAAAAATTTTGAAATCCCGTTTAGATAATGTAACCGTTTTTCAATTTGGAAAACTAAAAAAGTTGTTCAAGTAAGTTTTCTAAATTTTTTTTCAAACATTCTTTAATTCAAATTAACTGAAATATGTCTTATATATATATATTATTTATGACAATATTGTATACTATATGTATCACATAAAAATTGTGACAAAAATTTAAAGTAATATTAAAATAAGAGCAAATGAGTTTGTGTTTAAATATATTTTAAAATAGTTACAAAGAATAATAAAAATATTATCATGATACATCATAAAAATTATACGAAATATTTAATCTTAAATTTTACAAAAAAATGTAAATTGATAGATATGGTGGGATTGGTCTTTCCGCTAATAGCTAACTTATAATATAGATAAGGTCTCTACAACCTTTACCATTTTTTTGTTAAGCAGGATTACAGAAAAGATAATTCAATATTTAAGGATGATAATACTAATTTAAATGAACAGTGTAAGTTGTTTCTAATTTTTGAAAACTTGTAGTAGTATAACTTTTCGAATTGGTGGCAGTTTGTTTCATATTCACATTTGATACAACAGTCTTTATCTTGTAATTCAGTTACCTTATCTTGTAATTCGGTTACCGTCTTTTCTATTTTTTACTTTTCTTAGAAAACCTATTTAAAGAGTTTTCTGATTTTTTTTTTAAAAATAGAAAATCAGTTTTCTATTTTTCTATATAAAAAATTAAATAATTTGTAAATAAACAATTTTTTTAATTTTTTAATTTTTTTAAGAATAATTTTCTATTTTTCTAAAAAAACTTATGAACTAAATGCAACATAAGAGTGATTGTTTATTCTATTTAAAAACTTAATTTTAATAATATTTATAGTACAAATATTTTTTAATATGTATAATATATTTTTAAAATAGGAATCATTATATAAAGTTTTTACAAAATTAAATTTTAAAAGTTGATAGGTCATGCATGCCTGCCATAACGTGGCTTCACCTATGATATAAAACAATTTTAAATTAGTTTGAATGACAAAATGTGGGAGAAAAATAAATAAAATGGAAAACTGGTTGTGTTTAAATATGTTTTTAAATTTTTCAATTTGAAAATTCTGTTTAATGACTGAATATATTTTTATAATTTTTATGTTATTTTAAATAATGAAAAATTAAAAAAATTAAAAATTAAAAAAATTAAAAGAATATTATTCTAACTAAACATACGCTGGATAATATGAAAACGAGATGCAACAAATTCTTCTTGTGTATCAAAATTGATGTGTGAAATAAATATAAATGGTTAGAATTTGGATTTGAACTTAATACTTATTCGATTATTTGTTCTCATCTACCGTTAATAATAAAATAAATAGATTCTTACGGTAGTTACTTTTTTCTTCTAAATTTTGTTAAAAATTCATAACTTTTTTATATTAAAAAATTTATATGTTATCATTAAATGATTAGTGAGTTCGTATCTAATACCATTCAATACTTTCTTTAATTGCAGGATTATTAATTATTTTACAAAATTTAATACTATTTCTCAACATGTTAACCAAAGGTTTAAACTTATCTGAAAATGATATAAAAAGAACCTTTCCGAAAATATTGTTAGGTTGAAACAAGGAACTGTTTCCGATTCTAATGTAAAAAAGATATTTTTTTTACATAATATATATATATATATATATATATATATATATATATATATATATATATATTAACAGTAAAAATAAAAATAAATTAATAATATCGTTATCTTTTTTGTTACTAACAATATCATTATCTTCTTCTTCAGTACTGGGTTAAGTTTATTTTATTCTTGTTTCTTCGGCGACGATTCCAAATACAGTTGAACGTAACTGACACGTCTACGCCATTTGCTCCTTCACTTCGACACCTTTAAGGTTTCGATGCTTTTCTCTTCTTACGCATTACTCTTCTGTCCCAGAAGCCCATAAACCTTCTTCAACCCCAAAAGACTCTTTTTTGGCCTTAATGCTCAAATTTCTCATCTGGGTATTTGATGAAATAGCCTCTCATTAGTTGCACTTTTGAATTTCAGTTTTTCTCGTTGATTTCAGATCTTTCTACACCTTTTGGGATCACCGAGGAGTAGAAGATGATGAGTAGCACAAAGCTGAGTTTTTTTCTGTGTGTTTGGCTTTTGGTGTTGGGGTGTTGTTTGGGTAGGTTTGTGGTGGAGAAGAACAGTTTGAGAATCACTTCTCCGAAATCGTTGAAGGGTACATATGAGTGTGCAATTGGGAATTTTGGGGTGCCCAGATATGGAGGAACATTGGTTGGTTCTGTGGTGTACCCAAAGGTGAATCAAAAGGGGTGTAAAAACTTTACTGAACTTGATCTCTCTTTTCAGTCTAAGCCCGGAGGTTTTCCCACTTTTCTTCTTGTTGATCGTGGGGGTGAGCTTCTAATTAGTCCTTTTAAATTCTTCATTCTGTGAATATATAAGAAAGCGGAAATTTTGAATCAAATGTTTTGCGAAATGTTTGGGGTGTTTTTCGAGTAGTTGATTGCATGACATGGGATTTGTGGAGGTAAATAGGTACTTAGATTCTGTTCAAGTTCATGTTTTATTTTGATTGTTGTGGTAATTTTGAATGTGATGTGCATTGAATTGTTTTTCAATTTGGTATGGCATTGAAAGTTGGAGTTACTTTGCTTATTCAATTTAATCGAATAGCCGTTTATGTGATGTAACAAGTTCACTGAGAGTTCTTCAATAGATATTGTAAATGTTGTATTCAATGTTCACTGAGTTTATGTTTAGTTAAATAATTTTTATTTTTTTTCCCCTTGTGTGGGTGATAAGATAAAGTGCACTGAAGTAGTAGAGTATATGATGGCATGCTGAAGATATCAATGCATAGGTTGTTAGGAGCACATGTGCAACCACACAAAAATGGTTCTACCCTTTTAAAATTTCCCTCTTATCATTTTGGTAGATTGTTACTTCACTTTGAAGGCGTGGAACGCTCAGAATGGTGGAGCAGCAGCTATTGTTGTGGCTGATGACAGGACAGAAACATTGATCACCATGGACACCCCTGAAGATGGGCAAGGTGCCAATGACGAGTATATAGAAAAGATTAATATTCCGTCTGTTCTTGTCAGCAAATCCGTGGGGGATAGCTTGAAGGAGGTTCTCTCTAACGGGGAGACCATTAACATAAATCTTGATTGGAGAGAGGCACTTCCACATCCTGATGATAGAGTTGAGTACGAGTTATGGACAAATAGCAATGATGAGTGCGGGCCAAAGTGTGACAATCTAATCAATTTTCTGAAGGACTTTAAAGGGGCGGCTCAGCTACTTGAGCAGAAAGGGTTCACTCAGTTTATCCCTCACTATATAACTTGGTATTGCCCTGAAGCATTTCTCGTGAGCAAACAGTGCAAGTCTCAGTGCATAAATAACGGAAGGTACTGTGCTCCAGATCCTGAGCAAGATTTCAGTAAAGGGTATGATGGCAAGGATGTTGTCGTTCAAAACTTACGCCAAGCTTGCTTCTTTAAAGTGGCAAATGAAAGTGGAAAGCCTTGGCAATGGTGGGACTATGTGACTGACTTTTCAATCCGTTGCCCCATGAAAGAGAATAAGTTCACAGAAGAATGCTCAGATGAAGTCATTAAATCTCTTGGTAGGTTGGGAAATTTGTGTTACTTGCATAAATTTTGCATCTGGATTGTGTTTTTCCCTTGTGTTTGCTTTTGAATGGCTAGCGAAAATTTGCCCAGGTCAGCAAGAAGAAAAATCATATATTGCTTTTAATTTTGCACAATCTATTCATGTAAATTCATGGTTTCATTTTTTTTGTAATGATAGTTTAGCATCCCCGCAGTCTCCATGTTTTTTAAAATGCAGCTTGTGTACATAACCAAACCAAATTCATTTCTACACTGATTGAAAGCAGCTATACTCTTTTAGCGCCCCCCCCCCCCCCCCCCCCCCCCCCCTCCCCCCCCCACACACACACAATCTTATTGGCATAAATTTAATTAAATTGTATAAGGCTTTTGTTATCTTAAATGTTTTGGGGGGGTGGGGGGGGGGGGTGGGTTGTCACATCATTCTAAGAAATATGTCTGTTTGTCTCATATAATCTATAGGTGCTGACCTGAAGAAGATTAAAGACTGTGTTGGAGATCCTCATGCAGATGTTGAAAATTCAATTCTTAAAGCTGAACAGCAAGCACAGGTTGGTTTTCTACTAAAATGCAAACCTTTTTCTTTGGTATGGTATTCTTGTCAGTAACTTCATCCATTTAAGCCATCCTGTTTTAGTTTGTATGATCATATCATATTTTATTCCAACTTCGGTTTCAGGTTGGCAAAGGCGCTCGAGGTGATGTTACTATACTGCCCACTCTTGTTATAAACAACAGACAGTATAGAGGTATGAGACAGCTTTTCTATATCTTGAGTGCTATTTTACTGTATTATATTTTATAATATGTGTTTTAATTGCTTTTAGGTAAGTTGTCAAGACCTGCTGTTCTCAAGGCAATCTGTGCAGGGTTCCTAGAGACCACTGAGCCATCAATTTGCTTAACTCCAGGTCCTTGTTTCACTACCTTAATTTCTACTTTCCCCCTTGATAAAACAATTATGTTGATTTTAATCTATATAATTGAAACTTTTTCAGAAGCTAATGATTTTAGTGATTGTTCTTTGCAGACATGGAAACAAATGAGTGTTTGGAAAACAATGGTGGTTGTTGGCGGGAAAAATCCTCTAACATTACTGCATGCAGGGTATTTTGTTAATTGAAGCTTGTCAAGAACAATATTGTGAAAAGTTTATTATGTTTTTATTTCACAGGGATCTGGTTCTTCTGATTTTAATCATTTACATCTGTATTTCCAATTCTAGGACACTTTCCGAGGAAGAGTATGTGAATGCCCTATTGTACAAAATGTGAAATTTGTTGGTGATGGATATACCCACTGTGAAGGTAATTAGTTTTTCAAATTCGGATAAAGTCCATTTCTGCGAAAAGCAGAGCACAAACAGAAAATATATAGGGGAAAAAGATTAATAATAAGTCTTTCAATTTAACTTCCAAACTGAACATGCACCATGTTTGTTTCTATCTATGTTATTTTTCTTTTTCTGGCTTCATCTTCTTGAGAATTTGAATTTCTTAACAGCTTCAGGAACCTTGAGCTGTGGATTCAACAATGGTGGTTGTTGGAAGGGAGCCCGGGAAGGCAGGGCTTACACTGCTTGTCTTGTAAGTTGTCTTGGTTGTGCATGCTTCAGAGGAGTAAGATGGTTTTGCTAGGTGGTATTGTTAACGATCATTTGTTTCTTTGTATTGATAATACAGGATGACTATAACAAGGGTTGCACATGTCCACCTGGGTTCAGAGGTGATGGAGTCCAATCATGTGAAGGTACTTGCTCTTGTAATTCCAGCGATCATTCTAGTATCCACTGAATGACAAGCACACATCAGAGAGAGCTACTTCTCTTTGTGGACTAGTGTAGAATGATTGCATTTGAATATGATCAAGAATCCTGCAGTTGTTACTAATCATGCTAGAAATATATTGGCCTTTACATATTTTTCCTTCTGATTATGTTGCAGATATTGACGAGTGCAGTGAGAAATTGGCCTGTCAGTGCTCAGATTGCAAATGCAAAAATACCTGGGGAAGCTATGAGTGCAAATGCGGTCGTGGTTTGTTCTACTCACGGGAAAATGACACATGTTTGGGTGAGGCTTTTTAACTTTTCTTTTTCTGTATCACTTTCAAGTTTCAAAATTTCCTTTTTTTTTGGTTTCCGGTTGCTTAAAAAAGAAAAACCTTCCTTGCCTTGCTAAATGGATTGTATTTGTATAATCATTTAGATTTAAATAGTTAGGTTACTTTGTTGAAAACATGACTTGTCACTTGAAAGTTTTCTTTAGAATAAGCCGAAGTTAATCACTAATATGTTAGATTTTTTGTTAGCAAAGTGAGTTGAACCAATGACTTTCTCCCTTGACACTTGACAATGCCCCTTTGGTTTTTCCTTTTCTATTTGTCAAGTTTTTCTTGGAGATGCTTATCAGGTTCAAATTTGTATTTTAAACCAAAATGAAAATTCTAAATGTTGTTTCCATTCCAAACTGGATACCCTTTGCATGCTGCTGATATTTAAGACTATATTTATCTTTATATAATTTAATTCCTAATGTTTCAACATTTTATATTGGCCTTTCTAATTTTCTGTATGTAGATGTGCTTTACATAAATATATAGGTTTGGGAATTATTTATTTATTTTTCACTCGTTTGATGCATGTTAAAGTTGCAGCTAGATATGCTGGTTCAGTGAACATCTGGATGATTCTCCTGGTCTTGGTTGTTGCTGGTTGTGGAGGATATGCATTTTACAAGCAGAGAATCCAGGTATGATTTGATTATATGAAAAAGTGTGAAATTTTGTTAATACATTAATGCCACATTGATACAAATACAATAGTATGGTTCAGAATATTAAGTAAAGTGACAATTTTTTTTTCTTGTTTGTTATTTAAGTGTTGTTGATTGATTGTGATCCTAAAATTATGCAGAGATATATGGATTCTGAGATACGGGCAATTATGGCTCAATACATGCCGTTGGATCATCAACCTGAGGTCCCTAATCAAGTTCATCATGATATCTAGATTTTCTATGCAACTCAAAAAATAACTTAGGACTTTCTCTACACCTGAATGGAGATGATCTGCATATTATCATCCTTATCCTTAGGGTTTTTTTCCTATTATTACTTCTTTCTCCTAGCGGATTTTTCTTACTTTCCTTTTTATTTTTTTTATAATTTAGTTTATGTAAATTTGAAACAAAGTGATTGTGATGTTATCCTCAGATTTCTTTCTGAGATAAGCCACGATATCTGTATCTATGTGAATTCCCCTTTTCTTGCCTGTGTTGGCGCCTCCAAGTTCCACCATATACTTTGAGCTTCTTTGTTGCGTTTTTTCAACGTTAATTACAATTTTTTTTTTGTTTTATATGATATAGGTTTCTTATTTTTTTTAAAATGTCAATTTGGTCATTTGTTAATTTTGGACCAATATCATTATTGATATGTGATAGACTATCTATTCCAACAATAAAACTAGCTATTGAAAAAGAAGAAGAACAACAGCCACTTAATGATTCTCTTCCATTCAACCATGAAAAGATACATATATATTCATTCTCGTTAACTTTACCCTAATAACCCAAAGCTTCTAGAAACTGAATGTAAAATTAAATAAAGTCATTTAGCCATTTTGGCCTTCTGGACTCCCGAATGGGCCTTGTTGGGAGTGGCCCAGTATGTGGTGCATCAATGCTGCCCGGATGGAGATGGGCCATGTCCTCAGGGCCCAAATTAACCGAACCATCTGGAGTAGTGGAGAAGCCATCTGAAGTGGTCACATGGTGGGGTAGAGCTGTCGGTGGATCAAAGGGTGCATGCGAAACTTGTTGGGACTTGTGGGGATCAAACGATGGAGAGTGAGGCAGAGAAAAAGTAGGGAGCGGGTCTAGCTGGATAGCAGCTGAAGTTGTCACGTGGTGGGGCATAGCTGTTGGGGAATCCAACGGTTCCAAAAAAACACTTTGGGGCTTGTGTTGATCGGACGATGGAGAGTGATGCAAAGGAAAAGTGGAATCGGGAAGTGGAGAGTTAGGTGGCTTCAAAGATTTTGAGGCTTGTGAACTTGAGTCAGAAGAAGAATCTCGAGGGGGGAACTGAGAGGGTGAAGGATCTCTGAAATGGGAAGGGGGGTTTTCACCGTGGAAAGCTCTTAACATTGAGACATGGAAGACTGGATGAAGCTTCGAGTGGGCTGGCAGGGCGAGTTCGTAAGCTACCGACCCCACACGACGCACGATCTGAAAAGGGCCAAAGAATCTCCGAGCAAGCTTTTGTGAAGATCGACGAACAAGAGAACCTTGGCGATAAGGCTGGAGTCGGAGCCACACATACTCACCGATCTTGAAAGAAACATCTCGTCTATGAGCGTTTGCTTGAGTGACCATCCGCTGACGAGTTCGAAGTAGAGATTCACAGGCACATTTAAGAATCAGGCGTCGTTCCAGGAGGGCTTCTGCCAAGGAGGGTACAGTGACCATATCCGGAATGAAATCTGGGATTGAGGGAGGGTGGCGACCATAAAGGGCTCTAAAAGGGGACATGCCAATCGCCGAGTGGTGAGCAGTATTATATCAGAACTCGGCTAGGTGAAGGAAGCGGAACCAAGTGTTGGGCTGAGTCCCACAGAAACAACGTAAGTACCCTTCTAAAGTTTGGTTTAAAACCTCAGTTTGTCCATCAGTTTCTGGGTGATAAGATATGCTAAACTTTAATTTTGTACCCTGTGACTTGAACAGTTGTCTCCAAAAAGTACTGAGGAAAAGGGGATCGCGATCAGAAACGATGGAGGACGGAATGCCATGCAGACGGCAAATATCCACAGCGAATCAGTAGCCTAGATTAGAGGCTGTGAAATGCGTTGGAAGAGCCAGAAAGTGAGCAGATTTAGTGAATCGATCGCATATTACCCAGATGACGGTGTGCCCCATGGAAGTAGGGAGATGAGTCACGAAGTCCATAGACAGATCCTTCCAAACCTTTGAAGGTAAGGGTAATGGTTGTAGAAGGCCCTTTTTTTTAGTTGGTTTATATTTGGCCGATTGGCAAACTTGACAATTCTTGATGAAGTTTTTGACGTCCCTCTGCATACCAGGCCAAGAGAACGAGGTGGCTAGGCGAGCCAAAGTGGGTTTCTGACCAGAGTGCCCCCCAGTAGGAGTGGAATGAAATTCTTGCAGCAAGGTGGATCTCAGATTAAGGCATTGAGGTATAACAATTTTTTTCTTGACAGTAAGAAGCCCATTCTGACTTTGAAATTGTGAGTTGTCTTCTTGGGTCTGCTGGAATAATTTCTTTCCATCTGGGTCTACTGAGTAATATTCTTGCAGGGTGTGGAGGAGGTCTGGAACAATTGAAGAAATGGAGAGAAGCAAGGGGGGATCGTCAGAATCAATCCTGGATAGTGCATCAGCTACCCGATTGCAAGGTCCAGGTCGGTATTCAATATCGAAACTATACCCTTGAAGTTTGTTAGTCCATTTCTGTTGTTCTGGGGTCTGTATGCTCTGAGTTAAGAAATATTTCAAACTTTGTTGGTCTGTGATGATTTTGAAATGGTTTCCCAACAGGTATTGTCGCTATTTTTTGACAGCCTCGGTGATAGCATACATCTCGCGGACATAAGCCGAGGCACTGGACATGCGTGGGCAGAGGCGCTTGCTGAAGAAGGCAAGAGGATGACCCTCTTGGTGAAGGACTGCACCAATGGAAATTGCTGAAGCATCTGTCTCAATCACAAATGGCTTTGTAAAGAGGGGAAGGGCCAACACAGGAGCGGTAGTGATATGTATTTTTAATTTTTGAAATGCCTCTGTAGCTCTTGTATTCCATGTAAACTGTGAACCACGTAACAAGTCAGTGAGAGGAGCGGCGAGTGCGGCGTACTGTCTAATAAATCTTCGATAAAAACCGGTGAGGCCGAGAAACCCGCGCAGAACCGAGAGAGAACGAGGCAAAGGCCATTCTAGAATAGCTTTTACTTTATCTGGGTCTGGTGTCACTCCATCAGAGGAGATAGTGTGGCCTAAATAATGCACCATAGGAGTAGCAAAAGTACATTTGGATAATTTAACATAGTAACTATGAGTAACTAACAGGGATAAAACAGAATTTAAATGAAGAGCATGATCTGTTAGGGAAGAACTGTAAATTAAAATGTCATCAAAGAAAACTAAAACAAACCGCCTGAGGAAGGGTTTAAGGAGATCATTCATAGCGGCCTGAAAAGTAGCTGGGGCATTAGCTAAACCAAATGGCATAACCAAAAATTCATAATGACCTTCCCATGTGCGAAAAGCTGTTTTGTGAGTGTCTGAGGGGTGAACTCTGAGTTGGTGATAGCCAGAGCGAAGATCGATTTTAGAGAAAATTGTGGCAGTTCCCAGTTCATCCAGTAGTTCATCAATTGTAGGAATAGGGAATCTATCCTTGATGGTGATAGCATTAAGAGCTCGATAATCGACACAAAAACGCCATGAGCCATCTTTTTTTTTCACTAATAGGACAGGGGAAGAGAAGGGACTTCTGCTAGGTGTGATGATGCCATCTTGTAGCATGTCATTAATTAATTGGGTCATAGCAGTTTTCTGAAAATGAGGGTATCTGTAGGGTTTTACATTTACTGGAGCAGTGTTTGGGAGAAGAGGAATGTGATGGTCATGGGATCTAGGTGGGGGAAGACCTTGAGGTTTAGCAAAGATAGAGGAGTGGGATAAGATAACCTGAGAAATGGGCAGTGGTAAGTTGGAAAGGGAAGGATGAGAAGGGTCTAGTGGATCTGGTGGGGGGGATTGGTTGGAGATCTGTTGGAAAGTCAGGAGGTGGAAAGATGCAATAGAATCTGTGTGCATCAAATGGCATAATTAAGAATAAGTGGAAGGGGTTAAGGAAGTATTGGGTTCTCCGGAGAGGGTGATGTTTTGGGTGTGATGGGAAAAAGTCATACTAGGGACTGCAAAATCAGCAGTGATAGGGCCCAAGGTTCTCAACCATTCAATACCTAAGACAATATCAGCCCCTTCAATTGGTAATAGGTAGAAGGAAATGGAGAAATCGTTCCCTTGAATAGAAAGGGGAACCTGAGGGCATAGGCCAGAGCAGATAATGTGAGCTCCATTGCCCACCATTACAGGAAAGGCAGGGACAGGCTGGGTCACCAGTTTGAGGTGGGAAGCAATACGAGGTTGCAAAATATTGTGGGAGCTCCCAGAGTCAATAAGTACACGGACAGGTAGGCCTGAAATAAACCCTTGGAATTTCAGAGTTTGGGGGGAGGGTTGGCCAGTGAGAGCTTGTGGGGAGAGCTGAAAATTTATGGCCTCTGAGGAAACCTCTGTGTTAGTGGCAAGTTCAGGGTCAGAGGTGGGGTTCAGGGTTGAAAATTCATCATCAGCTAGAAGTAGGAGGAAACGACTTGAGGTACATTTATGCCCTGGGGTAAATTTCTCATCACAATTATAACAGAGGCCCAAAGCACGTCGCTCTTGCATCTGGGATGGGGTAAGTCGTTTAATTGGAAAAGGGGAATGGGTAGGTTGAGGAGATGGTGTCTTAGAAACATTGGCTAGGGGGGTGGAGATGGATTAGGGGTGGTTAGGCGAGCAGTACGGTTTCTTGAATCCTTGAGCTTGGATTCCACCAATTTAGCTAAGCCAATAGCCTGGGAAATGTGGGTGGGATGAAGGATTGCTAGCTCACGACGAATGTCAGGATATAACCCAGAAATAAAACAGTTAAGCAACATATCAGGAGGTAAGCCAACAACTCTATTGGATAGCTTTTCAAATTGAGCCTGATAATCAGTGGCAGACCCTTGTTGGCGGAGTTTGAATAACTCAGCCTGATGGTTTTCATAGGTAGAAGGACCAAACCTAAGCTCCAAAGCTCTTACAAAAGTGTTCCAATCAGAGAGTTGGTGGTTATGATACATCCACTTAAACCAACTAAGTGCATCCCCTCTCATATAAAAAGCAATCATGGGTAGTCGGAGGTCTGGAGGAACCTGATAAAACAGAAAAAATTGGTCTGCTTGAAATAACCAATCAAGAGGTTCAGCTCCGTCAAAGGGGGCTAACTCCAACTTAGGTGGGCGTATGGTTTGGGGAGTAGGTGGTGAAGGAAACTGGTGGGGCAAAAAGGGAGAGGTGGGAAAGGATGGTGTCGGAATAGGGAATGTAGTGGGGTTAGTGGTATAGGTAGGTCCAACTTGGGGCTTAAAAGGAAAATTAGGGATTGGTGTGGTGATACCCATGGTTGACGTAGGTGGGGGAATGGAAATAGGGACGGAATAAGGGATAACTACTGGGCTATTAGTAGAGGCAAGGAAAGCAGTTGTCATGGGTGAGGAAGGGACCTGTGAACTTGTTGATGGAGAACCCTGATGGTGTGTGTGGAGCTGGAGAGATGCCACTTGTTCCAATAATCCACCCATAAAAGTAGTCATAGCATCATGACGGGCATCCATGGTTTGCTGCAGGGAGTGATGGCGATTATCTTGGGTGAGCCTGTGATTATCAAATTGAGTTTGAAGGAGGCCCAATTTCTCAGAAATACTCTGAAGAACATCTTCAAGATCTTTGGAAGAGGTAGGTTTAGGAGGCATGAGGAGGTCAATGAAAGCACCAAAATTGATAGACTATCTATTCCAACAATAAAACTAGCTACTGAAAAAAAAGAAGAACAACAGCCACTTAATGATTCTCTTCCATTCAACCATGAAAAGATACATATATATTCATTCTTGCTAACTTTACCCTAATAACCCAAAGCTTCTAGAAACTGAATGTAAAATTAAATAAAGTCATTTAGCCATTTTGGCCTTCTGGACTCCCGAATGGGCCTTGTTGGGAGTGGCCCAGTATGTGGTGCATCAATATGTTAATCTCAGGACATGACATGTTACAAATTTGTTCGTTGAAATGTGTCACAACTTGATTACTGATAAGAAAACATGAAAATTATAAAAAATTACCATTAGTTGGGATTCAAACTTGCAACGAAGAGATAAAGATCTAAATATTCTTTACTATCTCATTTTTATAAGATCTTGTTTTAGACTTGTTTGGGTCTTTTTGTAATATGTATTTATTATTGTTTACAATGTATATTTCTATGAATTACATATTCTCTCTTTGAATGTCAATGGAATTTAAAAAATTCTTTTATATGTGAAGAGTAAGTTATGAAGTATATTGGTTAATTTAATGTATTTTAGCTAGAATGATTGCATTTTTTAATTTGTATGAAATTATGTGATAAGATGTAACATCCCTGATGTTTTAATGAGAATTATAAGAAATGGGAAATGTTAGTAAATATTTTAAAAGTTTTATTTAATATTTGTTCTGTCCGAGCCAAAGATTGGAAAAGCCGGTGTCGAGGTCGGTATCTGAAGCGCGAGCAGGCGGAGTTAAAGATCGGAAGTGTAGGAGAAGAGTGGGCAGGGCTAGGCGGTCTGGTCCAACCATTGTGAGGAGAGCGCCTCACACGGGGTCATAGACCGGATTAACCTCATAATGACTGAAACAACGGATGTGGGTAACCAAGAGATGAGCACGGATGAGGTATCCGATCTCTCAGGTTGTAGCTCGGATTTCCGAGGTATGAACACTAAGTTAGGACGTCGGGGGCCGATATTCATATTGGGCCTATACTCTTGTGAAGTATTAGAGAATTGTGAATAAATAAACGTTGAGGGAATAAATACGTGTAATTGATTTGATAAATATGCAATAGTTCAATATAGTGAAATTAATTAAATTTAGTAAGAATACAAATAAAATAAAGGAAAAGACGATCTTGCCCATGAGCTATATATATATATATGGAGATTCTCTTCTTTCCCTCTTCATTATTTACAAGTTACCTTTGCTGTTGGTCTATTCCTCCTCTTTCGTTTTTCTCTCCTCCCTTAACGCTGATTTGCATGCGCTGGAGAGGGACTCCATTTGTGTCTAAACTTCAATTTAACCCCATTCCTGTGATCGAGACTTCAAGGTGAGTCTACTGATCTGTTCCAATTGTAATTCCCTTATTCCTTTTATTCTTTGGCCGTTTAGAGCCATGCATGGCTATATTCGTGGCTGTTCTCCACTCCTCTGGTGAGCGTGAGTCCAGATGTTGTCCATGAACTAAGGGCGTTGAAGTGATGAGCTGTACTTTATGATCCGTAGGTAGTAGGCTAAGCAACGGAAGACTGAGTGACGGAGTTGAGACTGCGAAACCAGTGCTCGGAGGAAAGAATCGACACAGAGAACAGATCATCGAAGCGTGGAACCAAAGTAAGGGGGTGTTCGGGTTATAATTAATTAGAATAGGACTCACTTCTTATTCAGGTATTTGAGGTAACGTAAACAGGTTAAGGAAAATGTTGCTAAACGTAATTGTGTGTTTATGCTTGTGCATGTGTGACTGAGTTTATTAATTAGTGGATGATCGGATGTGGTTGAGCTTATCATGTTATGATCTTGTGATATCAAATGTTGAAATGATCATCGTTATGGGACATCGGGTTAGCAAGCAGGCTACCCGAGTGATGAGGAATTGATATTATTATGTGAAAGGTAAACTGTTGAATGATTATGTGGTATGGGATGGCCGACGGTATATGTTAGCCCCTCATTTCCGGCTCCCGTGATTTTCGTGCCCAGTTGAGCTACCCAGTGGTCAAGTAGGACCCAGTGGTCGAGGTGGAGAGTCAAGCAGGACTCGGTGAACCAAGCAGGGTTCACGGGGTGTCAAGTAGGACCCCCAGCTGAAGGCCAATCCTTTAGTATCCGGATACTAGGAGTCAGATTGTATGAGAGTCAGTTGTGAATGTGATGAATGTGATGAATGTGATGAAAGTGATGGAATTGTGTAGTTGGTTTAATATAGTTACTGCGTGAAATACACTATGTTTCGGTATGCTTACTTACAGGTGATGCTTGATATGTATGTATCAATATGCATGTATAGTGTTAAATTCCGTTCTATATTAATTATAATGCCAAACACTCACCCTTGCATTTTTTTTTAGTAACCAGAGACAGGGAGGGGGAAGGAGCCATGGAGCCGCGCCAAGGGGGAGATCGGTGCCAGGGTCCGAGTGACTTTGAGTGACTCTTTATAGAGTCATATGTGTGTATAAAAACTTCGTAGTATAATTATTAGTTGAGTTTAATTAAGACCGGATCGAATGTAAACCTATATTTTAAAATATATCACTGTTATTTGCATGTGCTTTCATGGTAACTCTTTGGGTTCACAGAACCATTTTTAGAGTGAAATTGTGGGAGTTCGGTTGCATGTCTTGGTATAATCTGATGTGTGAAAGGTGTTCGCTCCAGCGAATAGAACCTCGTTTAAGTGAGAGTCCGGAATCTCGCTTAGACGAGTAGGGGCCTCGCTCAAGCGAGAAGCCCTGACATCCTTTCTCCCATCCGTTGTGTTCAAATTAAATTGTTTTTCTCTAAATATTGACTAATTTTCAAGAAAAGGAAAAATTTATTGTAATATGTAATTGTTTGAATAAAAATAAATGCAAAATAACCTAGGACGTTACACTTGGTATTAGAGCGGTTCTTTCTAGAGCTGGTGTGTGGGCCGATCTAGTGATTGTGATAGTTTTATGAAAGTTAATTGTATTTTGTTGTGTTGAGATTGTGTGTGGCCTGGCATCGTTCCCTTGGCACTCCACTGGCGTAGTATTCTATGAATATAAGGTAAGTTTACGATCCTCTGACTGATCTTGGTTATTAATGGTGATGTGTTTGCTTATTGTAGAATCACTAAATGGCCGGAGAGACTAGTTCTGGGGGAAGAGATGATTTCTTCTCTAGATTTACTCAGCTGATGAGTAGGACCGAGTCCGGTCCCACTCTGGATAAATTCCTGAAAAGGAATCCTCCGACTTACAAAGGGGGACACGACTATGATGGGGCATATATCTGGGTCAGGGATATCGAGCAGGTTTTTGAATATTTTGAGTGCTCTGAAGAGCAAAAGGTTTTATTTGCTACTTACCAACTAAAAGATGAGGCTAGAGTATGGTGGTCCCGCGTGAAGGTGCAGATGAACGCAGCCAATGAGCCGTTGGTATGGGCGAATTTTTGAAGGAGGTTCCTTGTTAAATACTTCCCGGACAACTACAAAATCCGGAAAGAAATGGAATTTCTGAAGTTAGAGCAAGACCGGATGTCTGTAGCTGAGTACACCAGCAAGTTTGATGAGCTGTGTGATTTTTACCACCCTTTCTCGTTAGAAGGTACTGAAGGTAGCAAGTGCGCCAAATACGAAGCTGGACTACGGATTGAGCTTCGTAGTGTAATCGTACCAATGGAGATTAGGGACTACCCAACCCTGGTGAACAAGGCAAGATTGACTGAAGAGGTGCAGTTACAACGGATGTCTCAGCCGAGAGATAAAAAGCCACTGAAGGCAAAAGGATTCAATTTCAAGAGGATGAGTCAATTCTTCCGGGGTGGCAAATCTTCTGCTACCTCCTCATCCTCCTCTGGTCGGGGTTCCACTGGTCGATCGGGTAATCCCGTTGGGAATCGTACATGCTACAATTGTGGTCAGGAAGGACACATTGCCAAACATTGCCAAGCTAATCAGATTGTGTGCTTCCAGTGCGGACGACCAGGGCACCTCAGGCCCGATTGCCCTCAGAGGCAGCAGCAGGGCAGGACGGATAACCGAACTAACTCTTCTGGGACCCGGGGTTCCAACTTCTCGAGAGGAGGTCGGAATGGAGCTGGTAGAGGGAACCCACAAGCGGGAAGATATGACGCCCAATCTAGCGATGCCCAGAACGCCATGACTGGGCGTGTATTTGCACTTGATGCTTCAGAAGCTACGAGGAATGACAATCTGGTACAGGGTAAGTGCCTCATCTGTGGTTATCTGGTTGATGTGATTTATGATTCAGGTGCCACCCATTCCTTTATTTCGGAAAGTTGTGTGCGACGACTTGGTCTGCCAATTAGTTTAATGGAGAACGCTCTTATTGTTTCCACTCCAACTGGTTCCACTTTCCGTGCAACTACAGTGTGTAGGGAACTGCCGATGCAAATCGAAGCCCGTACTTTTCGAGTAAATTTTATTTGTATGCCATTGAAGGACTTAGACGTTATTCTAGGTCTTGATTGGCTTGCTGCTAATCATGTGTTGGTCGATTGTTATCGGAAGAATATTGTTTTCTCTCAGGAACTTGACATGAAGAACAGGGTGAGCGATGTCCTAACCACGTATGTTGTTTTATTCGCTTCGGAGGGTCAGCATAACCTCCTGCTAAGTGATATTCCGATTGTTTGTGAATTTCCTGACGTTTTTTCGGAAGAAATTCCGAAGCTACCTCCCAGTCGGGAGATTGATTTCTCTATTGACTTGATTCCCGGGGCAGAACCTGTGTCCCGAGCGCCATATAGAATGTCTTCGGTGGAATTAACCGAAGTGAAGAAACAAGTAAACGAATTACTAGAAAAGGGCTTTATCCGACCTAGTGCCTCACCCTGGGGCGCTCTGGTGTTACTGGTAAAGAAGAAGGATGGTAGTATGCGGATGTGTATTGATTACCGGCAGCTGAACAAACTGACAATCAAAAATAAATATCCACTACCTCGGATTGATGATTTACTGGACCAGTTGCGAGGCGCCGTTGTGTTCTCTAAGATCGACTTGAGGTCGGGGTACCACCAAATCCGAGTGAGGTCGGAGGATATCCCAAAGACAGCATTTCGGACTCGTTATGGGCACTTCGAGTATGTAGTAATGCCCTTTGGAGTAACGAACGCTCCTGCCATTTTTATGGATTATATGAATCGGACTTTTCAACCGTACTTGGACCAGTTTGTGGTAGTATTCATTGATGATATTTTGGTATATTCGAGGTCGGACGAGGAGCATGCTCAACATCTTCGACTTGTTTTACAAGTACTTCGGGAGAAGAAGTTGTACGCTAAACTATCTAAGTGTGATTTCTGGGGGAGTAGTGTACAATTCTTGGGGCATATGATTTCCCAAGAGGGAATCTCAGTTGATCCGACAAAAATTGAGGCGGTTATGGCTTGGGAGAGGCCGAAATCAATAACTGAAATAAGGAGTTTCCTCGGATTAGCTGGATACTATCGACGTTTCATTGAGGGGTTCTCTCGGATCTGACTCGGTTAACAAGAAAAGGAAACCCCTTCGTGTGGTCGGAGAAGTGTGAATTAAGCTTCCAAACTCTTAAGCGATGTTTAACGACTACCCCTGTGCTTGCACTGCCCGATGTAACACAGGAATTTGAAGTATATTGTGATGCATCCAAATTTGGATTGGGGTGTGTGTTGATGCAAGCTGATCGGGCAATTGCTTATGCTTCGAGGCAATTGAGGCCACATGAGGAGAATTACCCGACTCATGATCTGGAACTTGCAGCAGTAGTGTACGCGCTGAAGATTTGGCGTCATTATTTGTATGAAGCTCGCTTTGTAGTATTCAGTGATCACAAGAGTCTAAAGTACTTATTTGATCAAAAGGAGTTAAATATGAGACAGAGGAGATGGGTAGAGTATTTGAAGGATTATGACTTCGATTTGAAGTATCACCCGGGCAAAGCGAATGTTGTGGCAGATGCGCTAAGCAGGAAGGTACTGTATGTGGCTTACCTAATGGGTAGAGAACAGGAATTGCTGGAAAGCTTTAGAGATATGAATGCTGGAGTTGTTATGAACGCACCAAACCGAATGACAATCGGAATGTTAAAAATCTCCAACGAATTTCTGGAGTCGATGGTAGCTGCACAAAAAGACGATAAAGAGTTACTGGGGCTAATTGATACTCAGAACCAAGGCAACAATGTGGAGATAACTAGGGGTGACGATGGTATATGGAGATTCAGGAACCGAGTGGTAGTGCCTGCACATGGAGATTTCAGGCAGGCGGTGTTATCAGAAGCACACAAGAGCTCTCTGAGTATACATCCGGGAGTAACAAAAATGTATCATGACTTAAGAAAGGAATTTTGGTGGCCAAACATGAAGAAGGCAATAATCGAGTATGTGAAATCCTGTGTGATATGCCAGAAGTGCAAAGTTGAGCACCAACGACCTCCGGGTTTGCTTCAACCTCCAGAAATTCCGATCTGGAAGTGGGAAGGTATCACCATGGACTTCGTGTCCGGACTACCCCGCACTTAAACCGGATACAACGCGATTTGGGTGATTGTTGATCGACTAACCAAAAGTGCGCATTTCCTGGCAATAAATATGAAGTGGTCGCTAGATCGATTAGCTAAGTTGTACATTGCTGAGGTCGTACGACTGCATGGTGTGCCCTCAAGCATTATCTCCGATCGGGATCCCCGATTCACTTCAAGGTTTTGGGGGAGTTTACAACAACAATTGGGTACTGAGCTCAAATTGAGTTCAGCCTATCATCCCCAAACCGATGGCCAATCAGAACGGACTATACAGACTCTTGAAGATATGTTAAGGGCATGTGTACTGGAACAGGGCGGATCATGGGAGAAATACTTGCCCTTGGTGGAATTTGCATATAATAACAGTTACCACAGCAGTATTGGGATGGCTCCATACGAAGCTCTTTATGGTCGGAAATGTCATACTCTATTATGTTGGAATGAGAACGGCGATGCCCTTCATCTGGGGCCTGAGATGATTCAAGAGATGAATGAGCAAATCGCTTTAATCCGAGAGAAGATAAAAATTGCTCAAGACCGTCAAAGGAGCTATTATGACAATCGGCACAGACCCCTTGAATTCCAAGTGGGTGATTGGGTGTTCCTAAGGATTTCACCAACTAAGGGTGTAGGTCGAATTTTGAAGAGCCAAAAGCTTAATCCGAAGTACATTGGACCATACCAAATACTAGAACGGATTGGTGAAGTCGCTTATCGACTGGATCTTCCCCAATCGTTGACTAACATTCACAACGTGTTCCACGTATCGCAACTTCGAGCCTACATTCCGTGTGATACCATGATTGTACCGAGTGATTCCATTGAAGTGAAGGAGAACTTGACGGTGGAGGTGGTACCAATCGGCATTGAAGAGCATCAAACCAAACGGTTAAGGAACAAGGAGGTACCGCTGGTGAAGGTGAAGTGGCAGAATTTACATTGGATAAACTACACTTGGGAGTTAGAATCCGATATGAGACGAATGTACCCTCATCTTTTTCAACCGGAACACTGATTTCGGGGACGAAATCTGCTTTTAGGAGGGGTGGATGTAACATCCCTGATGTTTTAATGAGAATTATAAGAAATGGGAAATGTTAGTAAATATTTTAGAAGTTTTATTTAATATTTGTTCTGTCCGAGCCAAAGATTGGAAAAGCCAGTGTCGAGGTCGGTATCTAAAGCACGAGCAGGCGGAGTTAAAGATCGGAAGTGTAGGAGAAGAGTGGGCAGGGCTAGGCGGTCTGGTCCAACCGTTGTGAGGAGAGCGCCTCACACGGGGTCATAGACCGGATTAACCTCATAATGACTGAAACAATGGATGTGGGTAACCAAGAGGTGAGCACGGATAAGGTATCCGATCTCTCAGGTTGTAGCTCGGATTTCCGAGGTATGAATACTAAGTTAGGACGTCGGGGGCCGATATTCATATTGGGCCTATACTCTTGCGAAGTATTAGAGAATTGTGAATAAATAAACGTTGAGGGAATAAATACGTGTAATTGATTTGATAACTATGCAATAGTTCAATATAGTGAAATTAATTAAATTTAGTAAGAATACAAATAAAATAAAGGAAAAGACAATCTTGCCCATGAGCTATATATATATATATATATATGGAGATTCTCTTCTTTCCCTCTTCATTATTTACAAGTTACCTTTGCTGTTGGTCTATTCCTCCTCTTTCGTTTTTCTCTCCTCCCTTAACGCTGATTTGCATGCGCTGGAGAGGGACTCCATTTGTGTCTAAACTTCAATTTAACCCCATTCCTGTGATCGAGACTTCAAGGTGAGTCTACTGATCCGTTCCAATTGTAATTCCCTTATTCCTTTTATTCTTTGGCCGTTTAGAGCCATGCATGGCTATATTCGTGGCTGTTCTCCACTCCTCTGGTGAGCGTGAGTCCAGATGTTGTCCATGAACTAAGGGCGTTGAAGTGATGAGCTGTACTTTATGATCCGTAGGTAGTAGGCTAAGCAACGGAAGACTGAGTGACGGAGTTGAGACTGCGAAACCAGTGCTCAGAGGAAAGAATCGACACAGAGAACAGATCATCGAAGCGTGGAACCAAAGTAAGGGGGTGTTCGGGTTATAATTAATTAGAATAGGACTCACTTCTTATTCAGGTGTTTGAGGTAACGTAAACAAGTTAAGGAAAATGTTGCTAAACGTAATTGTGTGTTTATGCTTGTGCATGTGTGACTGAGTTTATTAATTAGTGGATGATCGGATGTGGTTGAGCTTATCATGTTATGATCTTGTGATATCAAATGTTGAAATGATCATCGTTATGGGACATCGGGTTAGCAAGCAGGCTACCCGAGTGATGAGGAATTGATATTATTATGTGAAAGGTAAACTGTTGAATGATTATGTGGTATGGGATGGCCGACGGTATATGTTAGCCCCTCATTTCCGGCTCCCGTGATTTTCGTGCCCAGTTGAGCTACCCAGTGGTCAAGTAGGACCCAGTGGTCGAGGTGGAGAGTCAAGCAGGACTCGGTGAACCAAGCAGGGTTCACGGGGTGTCAAGTAGGACCCCCAGCTGAAGGCCAATCCTTTAGTATCCGGATACTAGGAGTCAAATTGTATGAGAGTCAGTTGTGAATGTGATGAATGTGATGAATGTGATGAAAGTGATGGAATTGTGTAGTTGGTTTAATATAGTTACTGCGTGAAATACACTATGTTTCGGTATGCTTACTTACAGGTGATGCTTGATGTGTATGTATCAATATGCATGTATAGTGTTAAATTCCGTTCTATATTAATTATAATGCCAAACACTCACCCTTGCATTTTTTTTAGTAACCAGAGATAGGGAGGGGGAATGAGCCATGGAGCCGCGCCAAGGGGGAGATCGGTGCCAGGGTCCGAGTGACTTTGAGTGACTCTTTATAGAGTCATATGTGTGTATAAAAACTTCGTAGTATAATTATTAGTTGAGTTTAATTAAGACCGGATCGAATGTAAACCTATATTTTAAAATATATCACTGTTATTTGCATGTGCTTTCATGGTAACTCTTTGGGTTCACAGAACCATTTTTAGAGTGAAATTGTGGGAGTTCGGTTGCATGTCTTGGTATAATCCGATGTGTGAAAGGTGTTCGCTCCAGCGAATAGAACCTCGTTTAAGTGAGAGTCCTGACATCCTTTCTCCCATCCGTTGTGTTCAAATTAAATTGTTTTTCTCTAAATATTGACTAATTTTCAAGAAAAGGAAAAATTTATTGTAATATGTAATTGTTTGAATAAAAATAAATGCAAAATAACCTAGGACGTTACATAAGATCTTACAAAAAAAATATCGAAATGAGTAGTTTAAGATGGTGACATCAAAATTGAGAAATATGTTTAATTATCTTAATTGTATCAAAATATTACAAAATTCTTGTGATACTAAGGTTATAGGTTGACCTCATTTATACGAGGACTTGTTTGATGAATCTGAAAGTGCTCATCAAATCTTAAAGACATCCGTGTTGAACTTTTGGGACTAAGTTCATCAAAATTTTCTATTGTACCATTAGTTTATATAAATTTATAGTAATTTTTCAAAAGGATTTATTCAACCTCTATAATTTTACTTATGATAAGAATTTTTTTTTAAAAAGAAAAGTTTTGATTTAAAAACATTATTATTATCTAACCATTTTAATTTGTAAGTAATTCTTACATAACTCTCAATAAAAAATTAATTTAAATTTCTTATTTTATATAAGATTACACATACTGAACAAGTCTTCTAAAATTACTTTTAACATTAAAAAAATTCATCATTTTACTATCCCCACTTATCCACTACATTTAATAACTTCGGTTTTTGAGAAGGTATATAAAAAAGAGATAGAATATAACCTTCGATTTCTCTAATATATTGTCATTATTATGACGATGTGTTATCCATCTATTTATGACACATCATGATAATTATTAAACACGTGGCATGTGTAGGTACATAGCATGTCGCAGTTAATAAAAATAGACTATTTTCAAGATGTTAATTTATAAGAACCAAAACCGACAATTTTTATTATTATTACGGGGATAAAAATAATAATACTATAGGGAAAAAATTATAATTTTTACATAGGATTCCTGATATTTCGGAAATGATTTATTTAATAATCCAAGTAACATTAATTTTCTATTTAAATTATTAAATTATTATATGTATTTTTATATTTTTTAAAGCCCCTTTATTTTACTTTAAATAATAAAAATTTATATCTATACACGACCATAAAAATAATTAAATATACAAATTCCATCCTTTGTAATATACAAATTCCATCCTTTGTAATATACAAGCTTCATAATCGCTTGTATTTATTTATCTTTGCGTTAAATTTACACTACTAATATAGTTTTTGTAAGCTTCTGGTATAAATTTCAATATTTTCGATACCACTCTATAAGCTTCTGGTATAAATTTCAATATTTTCCCACACAAGTTAATAACTTCAATTCAATATCACTTTACTCAAGAATCCACCACCACCACTATTACTATTATTCACCACTATTACTATTATTATTACAATAGAATATGACTTGCCAATAGCAAATGATTCACGCTTGAGCACCACGAGGAAGGGAACAAAGGAAAGCGATTAAAATTTTGGTAACAATAAGTTTAGTACAGTAATTAATTTAATAAGCTTTATATCATGATTGAAATAGCACAATTAAGATTGGGGTAATTAGAATGGAATGGCATAGCACAATGGTGCATCAGGTGGCATAATTCTTATCCGATTACGCCTACTCGTGGGCCAAGGGAAAAATGCATAAGAAAATCTAGAAGGGTTGCATGGGCTTAAAGGAGGTGAGCAACACATGAGTACAACGTACCCACGCCTGCATAGCGTGTCCACGCGCAGGAGATAGACGCATGGCGTGAGACTAGACAAGAGAGCAGCGTAAGAGGGCATGCACATGCGCTCACCGCTTACGCACAAACATGGGTCAACAAAGTAACTAGCGTGGTGACGCCTGCTGGGCGTAGTCACGCGCGAATTGCAACAATTGAGTAAATGCTATCAGAATTTGGATTACGTATAAAGTATTCTAACCTTGAATGAAAACTGGTTTTGAATGATAAAGATAAATTCTGAAATTTTGTAAGTTTAAAGATACATGTCTAAGATGTCTTCGCTTTCTAACAAAAGAAACAACTTCAATAGCTGGAGTCATGCATAATACTTAGTCTGCGGCCAGAATCAAACTAGTATGTAACTATTACAGATCAAAGGTCAACTTCAAGTAGAGAAAAAAAAACTAAAACTTGTCTTATTAAAAAAAAAACGTTTTTCAGTCTGACAAAAATGGCAATCAAATTCAACATATGTAGCCAAAGTTATTGCACATCACGGTAACTACTTCAAGGATTAAATCATCCCTGAAAATCATGCAGAAACATACTTGATTAAAGTATATAATTGCCTAAGGGACTCAAGAACAGAATCTGCTACAAACTGTTTCAATTAAACCAGAGAAATAGGCAGAGAAACATGTAGCATTTGCTATGGAAGTGGATGAGGAACTCAAAAGAATAAGGCATTCTAAATCTTGTATTAATGTGTTGCAACATCTATTCTAATATCCCTGGTCAATGTACATGTAAGTTTTCAGAATTGTGTCATCACAATAATTTCTTGTAAGACCAATTGAGTTAGATATTTTCTAAAATAAAGCATGACTCATACAATTTTGACAACTAAGTCTCAATTTGGCCAGACCTCAAACACATTCAGTCCCACTGTGACAATCAATAATAAATCCATAGTTAAGATTAATTTTAACACATTCCAATTCAGTACATTAATTAACTCTAAAACAAACACACCCAAATTCTAGTGGTTTTAGACAACAAATAACAGACACAAAAGAAGAACAAATAATTTGAGCACATTATGCTATATGATGCGTTATGTCTACATTAGGTACAATCCAAGGAACTAGAACAATCTATTGCAGCTAAATCTTCAATTTAATCCTACACACAACTTTATTATTCCTATCATAACGTATGGAAATAATCTAGGAAGTCCTATTCCTTCAAATGCTCAATATGGCGTCTCAAGTTCCTCAAGATGTCTATTAGCTATATAACGAGGTCTCATCTGTTTCCATTCACATATAAATACAACATGCCGAATCAATTACTTCTTACTTGTTTATAGACTCAACCCAAATTTTTTTTCCATCCTACCAACATCTTAGCATCCAATTGCTATCTATGTTACAGTCCATCGAATGGAGTGTATTTCACACAATTTCAACAAATACATCACATTTCATATTAGTTCCGTAAATATTATATTCTCATCTCATTCTACACCCTACACCTTCCATGACATAATCAATTTCAGCTATTTCGAGAACCTGCCCATAAAACAGTTGTTTAACAGCAAACTTAAAGATAATTTCAGCACAAGATCCATCAAACCTGTCAAACCCGCTTGTCATCACACTCTATATGATTTAATTCAACCACACAAATCTGTCCATGACATTCACATTTCAACTACATTTATGCCCCTCTCTCTCTCTCTCTCTCTCTCTCTCTCTATATATATATATATATATATATGTGTGTGTGTGTGTGTGTGTGTGTGTGTATAGCGTAGCCCCAAGCTCATGAAGACCTTGAGTCATATATCAGATTTATTACACATCATCGAGATACCTTAAAGTCTAGGACCCCACTAGTCTTTGCATGGTTCCAACCCTATAGTTTCAGAAATTATGCATGTACACAGTTCAACACCTAAATTCATCAAAACCATGATTCATAATATCAATTCACTTGCAATTCAACAAATTGCATTTCAAGTCTCTATTCTAAGATACTAAAGGAATTAAAACAGCAACATAGTCATCAAATCATTCAAGCTATGCTATTCATGACTATACAAACATATATGTGTGTGTGTATATATATATATGCACATTCCCTATAGCCAAGCAATGCAATTCCGCCTCCGGATCTTCAAACAAAATCAACCCCCTGCACATCAACTGAAATATCCACAACATTAAAAGGGTGAGTACTAATCAAATAACAAAGAGCAACTCAATAAACAAGGTGATCACTTCACCTCCCTCATCGTCAAATAAATATCAAGATACTACATCATTAGGCATACTAAACATGATATCTATACAAAATCAAAATCAACCATATTTTAATAATATAAGCGCTAAGGCTGTTAAGATCAAATCATAGATCCCCATGGTTCCATTTGAGTACCCATCAACTATGTCCATTTATCAATACTCATCAATGAGATATATGCATGTCATGGTCTTTGAAATCTTTTCTTACTTTTGTGTACAAAAACAATGAAATACGGATCCGTCTTAAATATAGAGCAAGTGCCAAGATAACCCACTCAATGAACCATAACACTATAATCGAAGGGCATCTGGGTAACCACACAGTGAACCATAGCACTATAAGCAATGGTACTCGAGGACTACCAGTGAACCATAGCACTATAATCGGTAGCCTCAAAAGCAACATGCTACAGACTGCACAGTGGACCAAAACACCAAGGTTGTCAAAATCAAGATTCTACCTAGAATCGTGGAGGCTCCAACGACTCAATACCTCAAATTAAAAAAATCATAAAATAAAATAAAATAAGATACAGAATTTCTATTCTATCCAATAGCAATAGAATTTCTATTCTAACAGCACAAACAGCAACAATAACATTTTTATTCTAACAGAACAAACAGCAACAATTTTCTATCCAGCAGCATCAGAATAATTTATTCTATAATATTTGAACAATATTTTAGTTCTTTATTTTTTTGTATGAATTGTTGATATATAGAACATAGTATAAAGAACATAGTATAAAATTCAAAAAAATAAAGAACATAGTATAACCCAACAGCAACAACACGCAGCAGCAGGAGCAGGCTTCAACATACTGTGAGGGAGGAGGAGGACGCAGGAAGGAGGAGCACGATGGAGAGTAGAGACAGAGACGGACAGAGACGCAACCACCATGGGCTCGCGCACGAGAACAGAGAACAGAGATGCACCCACGCACACCACCAGAGAACAGAGGAGAGGCAGGGACAAGGCGACCACGAGTCCACGACAAGAAAACTCCGGCAAGGCGACCACGACCGGAGAACGGAGGAGGCACAGAAGCAGAGCAGCCCAATGGAGAGAAGTGTGACGCGAAATAGAAGGGGGGTTAGGGTTTTAGGGTTTTAAAATTTTCACACCAAAACGACGTCGTTTTGGTCTTTTTCAGGCCCAAAAAAAATATGCTAAAAACGGTAGAATCTAGAGAAACAGTACGTTTTTACCGTTTCTACCTCTGATTCTACCTCTAAAACGAGTCTAGCTTCGATTTAACTCGAAAACACACCTAGAATCGTAGAATCGGACGATTCTACGTGTTAAAACGCGATTTTAACAACCATGCAAAACACTATAATTGTGACAATCTCTTCAGCAAACCATAGTGCTGGAAATGCATATGATGTCATGAATGCAACCAATGCATGAAGTGCGAACCATAGTGCGTAAACACTATCAACACTGACATCATAGCCTACTTCTGTAAATCATTCCATAATAACAAATCAACAATCATCATCCATCCCAACTGCCACAAGGCCAAATATTACATCATTTTAATTTGTAACATAACAATAATTCACACCACATCACCTATAACACGCCACTAGGGCCATCCATCATCAGACCATCATTTAACACTCTAACTTCGAAATACCAGTGCATAACTAAGCAAAGGAATTCAATGAGTATACTACAATCCTACCAACAGCACATAACACCACAAGTATATCTGACCAACATCATGCATCCATCACATGGTGGAATACACGCACATATCACCAAGCACAATTCAATCATTAATCACAAGCAGGTAATAACACAATTTAAACCATAGAACAATTTAATCAAACCAATACATGAAAATAACAAGGTTCAGGCTATGACAAATTTCTTTCATCAGAGATTGGAATAATACTATATTGTATGAACGAGTAAATGTTTGATCCAGTCCATACCCCGAAATCAAATTCCTATTTATTATTCAATTAGTAATCCCCTCGTAGGTCAAACGTACCTTATGGCGAATCCAACTTTACAGTTTAAGCTTCTTGCAACCTTCGAATGGCTTCATACTCAAAACCTTACTTCGATTCTCTCTGAAACGAATGTTTAACTCCCTAAAGATTCAAACGACGAGTCCCAATGCTTCGCAAGCCCTCACGAGCCCCACACAGAAGTCACAGTCCAGCTAAAAGGGAAATGAGTCATGGATTTAACTTGGCCAAAAGGGAATCCGTGAAAGGAAAAAAAAAAGGGGAAAAAGAGTTTGAGGTTTGCATGCACCTACCTCTTGAAATGGTGATCATGGGTTATCTGACAATGACCAGCATGCAGGGGTATTGATCTAAGGAGATGATAAATGCAATAGGTGGAAGAATAGGAGTTTTGGTTCTGCCCAAGGAAAGAGACGTGTGTACGTGAGACGGGGGGAAGAAATTAGAAAAGTGAATTATGTGTTATTTGGGATAGATTCATTAGGAATAGCATAATAGGAATTAGACTAAAATTATGGTTTAGGTAATACTTATTTGGTTTAACATCCAATTTAAATTGAATTTGCAATTATAAAATTTAACCTAATCTCAATTACTAGGAACTAGTTAATTTGAAAGTTAAGATTTAAATGTAAACAAAATTTATTATTTAAATAAATTAGTGTAGTTATTTAATTTATTTTTAACTAAGCACATATTTGTTAATTCAATTTAGTTAATTTAGAATATTGTTTTCTAATATTTCTCATAATTTAATTTATAAATTTTAATTATCAAACTTCCCAAATTTATTTATTTTTTTAGGATGTTACAGTTTTTAGTTATCAAAATTTTTATTACACTTTAATTATAAAAACATCATATGAAATATTTTAACATGAATTTTTATAAATAACCGTGCAAAACACAAGACATTATGATTACTTATATATTAATAGCAAGGTGTGATTTCCTGTAACACGGGAGAATTAGAATGACTTGTTCGCAGTTTTATAAACTGAATAGTGTGGTGGAAACACTTTTGTTTCTATTTCCTTGTATGAAGAGAGAACAAACAACACTTATTAAAAAATATAATTAATGTTAATTCTTATAAAATAATTAATTATTTTTCTATTTTATCTTTAATTTTCTTTCATTTATTATTCTTAAAATTCTCTTCACTTTTAATATCAATAAAAATATTATTAAAAAAACAATAATTAATACTTTTAAAATTCTATGGATAATTAATACTTTCTTAATATTTTAAGTCAATAATTAAATAGAAACAAGATTTTTTTTTGAAATAGATAGTTAAGTAAAAGCTGAGTATTATAAAGTTTTATTTTGTTTAATTAATATAAAACTGTCCCTTTGTTCTGTTTTTCAAAATTTGTCCAGTAAATAATGAATGCAGAAAATAAAAAAAAATAAAATGTTGATTTTATAAATAAAACTGAAAATATAAAACATTTTATGAAATAAGACACCGCCTAAATTTCAAAGAAAACATCAGCAAGGATATAAACTTTTATGTACAAGATCACTGATCCAATTTCTGTTGCATATACAAAAGCCGGTATGAAAATGATTATAGACTTTTGGGGGGGAAATTTGAGACATCCAACGAGTCTTGAACGTACATATTGGACCCAGATAGCAAGACACAAATACTTTATAAATTATCAGTTTGAAAATGGACTTGAACCATCAGCAAATTTCGCAAAAAGTTCATCTAAAAATGGATATTTAATGTCCCATTCATTTTATTTTACACCAAATTATGGACAGATTCAATGAGCATAAACTTCCCTTTGACACGAGCATTTTCTTTTAGCACCGTGTACAATCGTGGGAAAAAGATTATGAATGCATACGTGACTCGTATTTACATGATACTGCAAAAGGAATTGAACTGAAGCCTTTGTTTTCATCCTTCTACTTCAGCACAGAACAAACATTAATAAGCATTCTAATCTTACCAATTCGCAATTTTTTCAGGCTCAAATAACCAGCTTTTACTTATTTTTAATGTTTAAAGGTGCAAGTGGGGAACAAAGCTCTCAAAATCGTGTCTAAATTTTTTAAATACGTTTGAGTGCCAAATTCTCAGCCTACTGACCTGTATAATAGAAGCTATAATTGGTCAAGGGAAGGCCCCCAGAAGAAGATTTTGGTAATATCCAACCTCAGGTTATTCAGAATATGATACTAGTAATTTTCCAGAAAAACCACAACTGCGTTTGAAAGTACACGTGAAATGATATCTAGATTTTCCAATCTTCATTTATACAGGCATGAAACCAACCCTCAGAAACCAGTATTTAGTCTTGATGACCCATCCCTTGAAAAACTATATCAAAAAAATTAAATAATCACCAAAATTTACTCTGGCCATCAAGTAGATCTTCAGTTTTTTACCTGATCTTCACGCAGATCTTCAATTTTTGAAACTGAGTAGGAAAATAGAAATAAATTACATTGGCACTACTGAAAGACAAGTGTATGTTGAAAAGAAAATGTTTCTCTTGTATGTTCACTTGAAGGTTCCTTTATGGATTAAAATATGATATCTATGAATTTTAAAAGGCTAACCTTAACATGGAATTAATTATCCGGTTCACCTTCCAAGTTTGAGCCCTTTTGCTGATTTCGTTCCAGTAATATTCTGTAAACATAAAATGCCGCTACTGCACCACTGCAGATTTAAAACAAAGTTGTCATGGCATAATATTAAATTAATATGAAAGATCAAAGCATTGAAGCAAATGAGAATAGGCCAAATGATATTCCACTCTCAACCTGCATTTCCATCGTTTAAACTGAAACCTCAAGTCAGGTGAGTTTTTCCATTTGCATTTTTTGCAAGAACCATTACAGTGTAAAATCATATGACAGAATTGTAATTTTTCAACATTTAGTTTCCAATTTAACAATTATTTGTTTGATCAAACTGAATGCCATGCAATTCTGCACCATTCATAGCATTACTGAAATCTGGTTTTAATCCAACTCCATTTTAAATTTGTGTTAAACATGAAATAGCAACAAGGTACTGAGCGTCAGGGATTGTCAGTGAATGCTATATTGAGAAACGAAAAAGCTAGTGTATCAATAACACCAAAATGAAGACAAAGTTCATGTTTAGGTTAAATAATAATGAAGTTTCAGTAACCTGATCAAGGCAGAGAAATAAGATGATCCCTGCGAAGAAGAAAACAGGAATTAGAGAGTTTCAAAGGTATGGAGCTAATATCCATTTTATAGACATCAAATTCAGATATTAATTTTGATAACTGTTCAATCTAAAGAATGTCTTACTTTGCCTAGTGAGCTTATCTCCCGCAGAAACAATATACTTGCTATGGCTGCACATCCAACAGGTAATTTGAAGTTAGCTTCAAGACAAAAATGAAACAAACAAACATACATAATAGAAAGAAAAAAATACATGCCAAGTCTGCAACGCATTAATCATATTTAGACTTCGAAAAAAAAGAAATTGATGTTCTGTTAAATATTAAAGACAGAAACATGATGTCATCATCTGGAAAACAAATCAAAACAAACAGAGTACCAGTCTTTTGATTGGGAAAAATAAGCACTAAGAGAACTTTGCCCCCTTAAATGGGTGGGTCTATCTCGCTTAACTTAACTTAGTTGGGCATCAATGTGATTTCCAAATACCAGGGGTCTCAGCCCAGAAACATAAACCATAACAGATAGGCCACGTCAATTATACAGAAAAGTAAGATTAAATCCTAAATTTATCAAACAGTTCCTGAAACATGACTAAGTAAGCATTAGAATGTAAGTAAGCATTAGAATGGTTAAGTATTGTTGTTTTCAATTCATGCTTTAATATTAAATAAAAGCAAAAATAACCTAGAATGAGTTAAAAAGAAGAAAAAGAAATATGGAATTCCCTATACACAAATTAGTCAATTGAATTGTGTAAGTAGCAACTTTGAGTTTGGCAGAAAATCTTAAATCTTGCCACCTCCACCTTGGCCCCTTCGTCAATATATAAAATCCATACATAAAAGTTTGTTACATTCACTAAACCAATTGAGTGTACTTTAAAAATAACCAAAGTGGTTGCATAATAGTATAATACTATTGCAAAACAAAACTTAACAAGGATGAAAATGTTGGGCATGTTTGGTTCAGCTTATTTTTACAAAGTAATCTCCCCTTTTTTGCAACTTCCTGAGAAGCCTAATTTTTTTTTTTAAATCCCAAAATTAATCTGTTCCCAAACATGTGCTAGTTATCATATTTTTAAAATTAGGTGTTAGTCTTGATTAGTGTATTTTGTTTTCAATAGCTTATAATAAAAATATTACTAGGATGGCTTTTGAAAGAAAAACAACTGATCCATTAAATTTAAGAAAATCTAAAAGCATGCTTATTTTTGCAATTCATTTAGATGCAGTATCTTCTGTTAGATATAAAACATGTGATCTTACCAGCTTGGCCTTTCAAAGCTCGAGGAGAGGGTAGTCCTTTTTTATATGATCTCAGACTTGAAACACTTAAAGCCAAGAGGATACCACCTAAAATCACCCCAAACCGTATGGCTGAAATGCTTCCTGTTACCATAAAGGAAATGAACCCACCAACAGAAAGTATAAAACCTGCAAAAGGATAGGAATATCACATAAATATTAAACCACCTAGGTATATGGGAGGGGAAGGAAGTAATATAAAATATTCCGATCAACATTTCATTTTAAACAAGCTAATGACTATATGAAACTAATAATGAGGCCCAATAAGCCATACATCATTCCAACAAAATCAGTCCTTATAAGGACACATATCTACACCCTTATTAGAGGATAATGCTCATCATATTAATCATCTTCAGCATATATCTAACTCCTAACAAAGGCTATTGCTTATTAGGTACCAATTCTTATCTGCATGAGGTGTCACTCCTCCTTAAAACTGAGAAGACCACCAAGTCATCTATAATATCTACTACGTCATTTACTCTCATCAAATTATATACATGCTAACTTGAGTATCAAAGTACTTTTCCTTCGCTGTGCTAGTCCCCCATTACAAGACTACCTCAACCTCGAGAACAACCTCTACATATCAAGGAATCATGGATCATCTTACAATGAAATACATCTTAACATAGTTTCTGTGTTGCTTTAGAAAGCATACTCTCCAGATAGGTGTAAATGTAATATTTAGAGGTACATTTTTCCCATTTCAACACTGACTAATAAACATACAGAGTTACATTATTACATACCATAAGGTACACCAACATAGAAGTCTCGAACTTCAGATATTTTCTGGATATCATCAGGCCGGGTGGTAAATGTCTCCACGACCTCCTTCACCTCCGGTGAAGTCTCAGCAGCTGCAGACAAATACTCTTTGCCTTCTTCAGTGATTTCCTTCGCCGCCACACTCAACTCATGCCCTGTCTTATCCGCCAGCACCTTCAACTGTTCCGTGGTATCCTTCAGAACTACAGCAGCCTTCTTCGAATACACTTCATAAGCTTCTTGAGAAACACCTTGGAATTTCAATGCTTGTTCCCTGAAAGTTTCCAAAGCCTGCTTCCACGCTTCCTGTGACTCTTCAGCGCTAGAATGGAGCCCCTCGTCATGCCCCTTCTCCACTTCAATTTCTCCATGCTCCTATACAGTTCCTCAATCCAAATTAGCAACTCAGAAACGTGTCCATTGAAACTAAGCCCCTATATGTTCCAAAGTTCAATTAATTCACACTTTTAAAATTAAAAAACATGCCTTCCAGTGCAATACACCCGGTTTAGGTTAATTTCTATAAATATCCTAATCACATTCAACTCAACAGTTCAAACCAAATTCAATCAAAATCAATTCAACCAAACTATAAGCCCAACGGGCATTCCCTAACTATCAAATTTTCAGTTGCAGGAGCATTAAAAATCTGAAAAACACATTTACAGAGCAGTGGCAATTCAAATTTCAAACCATCACAACCACCCCATTTCAGAGAAACGAAAAAAGCTGGTTCCTTTTCAATCTTACCGAGTCTGGGTGCGAAGCTGCAAAAGCGACGGTGAACGGTTTCCGTCGGGGGAGGGTGAGAAAACAGTGAGCAAGGCCCTTTGGGGGAATGGCGTTAACGGAGAGTGCAAAAGCGCGGTGTTTGAGCAAAGGTTCGAACTTGACGCAATGGGAAAACGTGTTGAAGGGGAGAGAGAAAGGGGTGTGGACGGGTTTAGGGTTTAACACGGAAACGGAATCCACGGTGAAACTCATCGTGATAAAGAGAAGTTGAATAGAGGCGAAGGTTACGAGGGAGGAAGATGAAGGAAGAGGGGAAGAATCGAAGTGAGAGGGAATTTATAGAGAGAAGAGTGCGAGTGAGAATTGAAGCGGAAGTGTTTGTGAAAGGTCCTAAACGAGACGAAAGGAAGAAGGAATGTGTCTGTTTCTTGTGAAGTGGAACAATGGAAAGTGAAAAGGTGTCTCGTGAGAGAGACGGTGACACCCACACGAACCTTTTTTTTTTTTGGTCAGCCACACGAACCTATTCCCTACCAAATATTCATCCGCAACAAATACTATGTTCTCATAAATCAGGATCCCTTTTGGGCCCTGAATCCCCCAAGGTCCAAGGAATGGTGATATGTTATTTCTCTTTTTAAATATGGGATATAGTGATAGGAATGAGTCAAGTTGTCCATTGGGAACTCGTGACCCGACTTGTTTAAAGCTTATATAGGTTAGATTTGTCGAATTAGAATGTTAGACTTAAGCATTTAAAAATGTATTTTTAACTAAATAGATCAGGTCATAAAAAGTCTTACAAGCTCAATAGGTCGGTCTGTTTAATTATATTAATTAGTAATTAGTTATATATATATATAATATTTATAACTATAATATATTTATAACATAAAATTATATATATATATATATATTACATATTTATATTTACATAATATAAATTAATATTACAAATTTACAATAAAAAAAATTAGGATGGAAGGGAACATAAATTTTTTAAGTTGTTTTTGGCCTTTTAAAAGCCTCATTATTGGCCTTTTAAATAAGCTTTTAAATGGGTTAGGCCTTCAAATAGATCATGTAAGGCCTTAAAAAAAAGTCTATGACAGCTAATAGGTCAGACTCAAGCCTTGACAATTTGATGTAGGTCAGGCACAAGCCTTTCAAAGCCCAACCTGACTCATTTCCATCTCTAATTACATAGTAAATTTCTTATGTTATATAAGTATTATTTAATTTGAATAAAATTTAAAATTAATATATATTTCAATTTTATATGTTTCGCGTTTGTTTCATTTCAAATCCTTAAGTTAATTTTTTTGCCAATTAGATCATTTATATTTCAAAATAGTTTCACTTACACTATACTTAGTCACATGCTAGGATAACATGTGTCTATTTAAGGTGACATGTCAACTTGTATATTTGGTTACAGTTAAGCCACCTAGCTTATATTTTTTTTGTTTCATCTTAGTTTTTAAAAAGGTTCAAACAATCCTCAAATGAATTTTATTTTACTATTAGAAATAGTAGAACTTACAAACAAAGTTAGTCTCATTTCAAGTACATGTTGACTTTACTTCCATCTTTCCCCAAAGAAACCAACACAAGAACCTTATAACATAATTAACTAACATTAACCCAACACATAATCCACCTAAAACACTGTTTCATTTTTATAAAGTGTTCAAGCTTCTCTAGAGCAAGATAATTTTCCTTATTTGTCTCAGTATTAGGTAGTTTTTGTCAACTTCAACACACCATTGAAAAAAACCACATGCAACATAATCTCTTTTACCTAGCAACACAGTTCCAACATGTAAAACAACATAACATTTTTGATATTTTTTGAAATAAAATGATTTAAAATACATTTCAATGTTGTTGTTGGTAATTAAGAAACTCGGTTGAAACATATCTTGATATCATATTCATAGAAGACTTGTTTAAAACTTATAACAAACTAAAGATCGAACTAAAACAAATATATATATATAAGTTAGGGAACCTAACTAAAATCAAATATATAAGTTAGTAGGTCACTGATAGGTATTTAATTTGCATTATTTTGTGATGTTTTTACTTAGGATTTCTAGGTAATCTGTGTCATTTTCCTCTTATTTCCCGTATGATTTCCTTCATTCCGCACATGTCACTTGGGTGTTTGAAGTTTTGCAGGAATAACCTTGATTTAGGTGCATAAATGCAAGAACGCATTGCATTTGATGAAGCATGTGATGGATGCAAGATAGTCCAACCATTTGGAAGCTCAAAAAGAAGAAAGGATTCGCTCTTGGAAGTGGCATAAAAGAAGGAAAAACCAAAGAAACACTTCGGGGCCTTAAAACAGTAAAAGAAAAGGCATTTTGTGAAGTTTTGAGAAATCCACTGCCAGTGGGTTTTTCCCACTGGCCATGGACACCTCTGGAGTGAGTATTTTGTGCATAAAAAAACCCACTACCAGTGGGTTTTTCCCATTGGCCGTGGGTCTTGCTGTTGGAAACCCACTGCCAGTGGGTTTTTTCCACTGGCCGTGGATCTTGCTGTCCGGAGGAGGAAAAATTGGTTTTTTTGAATTCCAGAGAAACCCACTGCCAATGGGTTTTTCCCACTGCCAGTGGGTTTTTGCGTGTTCTTCACTTGCTTTAATTTTTGGAGCAGTTTCTGAATAAAAGGGGCAGTTTACAAAAGGGAAAAAAGAGAGAGACATTGAGGGACACTTTTTGGAAGAAAAAGGGAAAGCTTTGCCAAGGATTTTCGAAAGGGATCAAGGCTAAAACGTCAAAGGAGATCAAATTCTGCAGAATTGGGAGAAGGATTTTAGGAGATTTAGTGAGAACTTCCTCTTGTATTTTCTGAATCCCTTTTCATCTTTTGATTTTCCTTCTATGTTTGGTTTGAATTCCTTGTATTGTGGTATTATCATAGTTGTTTCCATGGCACATTAAACATTTCTCTTGGGAATTAAGGTGTAACATTTATGTGAACCCATATGTAATGTTCTTCATTCTTGGTTGTTAAATTGTGTTCTTATTCGATTTTGTGAGTTCTTAATGCTTCCATTAAGCTTAGAGATAAGTATGGATGATTGTAAACGGTATGGGTAATCGAAAGATTGGCGTATAGTTTGAATTACACCAAATCGAACCTAGGGATTCGGGTTACGAAAGTGAACGAAACTCTTTGAGGGATATCCGAGTTTTTATAAATCTTAAAGGACCTAATTAGTGAATTGAACGTGGTTCTTCAATAATTAGGTACGTTAGTGAGGTTTCGAGAGAAAGTCACTGATCAATTTAGGAAAACTTGCCTTAAGAAACATGATTTAATGATCTAGAAATCGAACTGCATTAAATATTGGCACCCACATTTATGTGAATCTTTACTTCCCAAGAAATTAATCTCCATCGTTTCCAAATCAATCCTTTTATTGTTGTTGCTTAGTGTTCTCTGTTTATGTCATTTAGTTCTTTGCGTTATAAATTTCTGAACCAACAAATGAATTGTCTAGATAATCAAAATGCTATAAACCGGTAATTGGGAACAATCCCTGTGGGACGATAATTTTATTACTGCGATATCCCGTACGCTTGCGGAAGGCTATCAAGTTTTTGGCGCCGTTGCCGAGGATTATCCCCCAATATTGGCTAAACGGTGTTTTGATTAGACTAGATTCTTTTATTTTATTTTTTTCTGCATAATTTTTCTGGTTTTTGTTTTAATTTTTCTGCAGAATTACGCTTGGGTATTTGTGTATTTGTGGATTGTGCAGGTTCCTTTATGTGAAAGTGTTCTAGCTTCGAACACATCTTCGACCCTGAAATCGAACGCACACTAAGGAAACTCAAAGCACTTCGGCAGTGACTAAGGCAAAGCAAACAACAAGCTTCAAGTTCAGCTACCGACGAGCAAATGGATAATCCAGACAATAGAGCACTCCATGATTTTGCAGCGCCCAATGCAATGGGTAGGAGGTCTAGCATCACTAGACTAAACATTGAGGCGAACAATTTTGAGTTGAAGCCATCCTTGCTCTCGATGGTTCAACAAAGTCAATTTGGAGGATTGCCATCCGAGGATCCCAACTTGCATCTTCAGATTTTCCTTGAGTATTGTGACACGCTCAAGGTGAATGGGGTCTCAAGTGACGCAATCCGGCTTAGGCTTTTCCCATTCTCATTAAGGGACAAGGCCAGAGCTTGGTTGTATGCGCTTCCGGAGGGGTCGATCACTACATGGGAGCAGCTGTCTCACGCCTTCCTCAACAAATCACTTTCAATTAGAAAGATGATGAGACCTTGTACGACGCCTGGGAAAGGTACAAGGAAATGTTCCGGGAATGCCCACATCATGGCATTGAACGTTGGTTGACGGTGCATATTTTCTATAATGGGTTGACTCCGAACCAAAAAGTAACCTTGGATGCCGCAGCTGGTGGTGCCTTCATGAGCAAAAACATGGAGGAAGGTTACAACCTCATTAAGGAGGTCCCCCAAAATACCTACCAGTGGTCATCTGAACGGAGCCTACCAACAAAAACTCCAGGTAAGTATTCTTTAGATGCTATTTCCCTTCTTACTGCTAAGGTAGAAGCACTATCTATTAAATTTGATAAGTTAGGAACAGGTGCTTCTAATGTGGTGTGTGAATTGTGTGGAGTTACAGGTCATAGCACAACAGGTTGTCAGCTTGGTGTATCCCAAGGCCCCGAGGCTGAAATGCAACAAGTGGATGCTATTGGGAGTTATGATGGAAATTTTGGGAACAACTACAGACAACAAGGCCCACCTGGTTTTCAAAATAGACCACCTCCATTCCAAGGCAACCAGAATAACTACGGACAACCACAAGGACCCTTCATTCCTCAAAAATCAAAATTAGAGTCCTTGATGGAGACGTTTGTAGCTACTCAACTAAAGTAGAATGATGAGTTCTCCAATGCCATCAAGAACCTAGCTGCAAAGGTGGACTCGCTTGCCACTCACAACAAGATATTGGAAACTCAGATTGCTCAACAAGCTTCCAGCTCTACTAGAATTCCAGGGACATTTCCAGGAAAACCAGAAGCAGGTCCATTCAACCACGCCATGGCTGTAATGCTTAGGAGTGGTACACAATGTGAAGGTCCAATGCCTCCAAAGGAAAAACAAGTTGAGAATGACCCTAAGAAGGATGAGACCGTATCACCTCCACCTGCTATAGAAGAAGAGAAACAAGAGAAGAAGGAGGAGGTTAAGCCATATCAACCTCCAATTCCTTTTCCTCAGCGCTTGGCCAAGGCCAAGTTGGACAAACAGTTTGGTAAGTTTTTAAAAGTTTTGAAAAAACTATACATTAATATTCCTTTCACAGATGCTTTGCAGCAAATGCCTACATACGTAAAGTTTCTGAAGGATATCTTGTCCAATAAAAGAAGGTTGGAAGAGGAGGGTACTGTAGCACTTACTGGAGAGTGTAGTGCACTTATCCAAAGAAAGCTACCACCCAAGCTTCAGGATCCAGGTAGTTTTTCCATCCCATGCATGATTAGTGATATGCCAATAGATAGAGCTTTATGTGATTTAGGAGCTAGTGTTAGCCTGATGCCTCTGTCTATTTCTAAGAAACTGGGATTGAATGAATTGAAACCTACTAGGATGACCTTACAATTGGCTGATAGATCTATTAAGTATCCTGTAGGTATTTTAGAGGATGTTCCTATTAGGGTAGGAAAATTTTTTATCCCTGCTGACTTTGTTATGCTAGAAATGGATGAGGATTCTATGATCCCCATTATATTAGGCAGGCCATTTTTAGCAACTGCAGGTGCCGTGATTGATGTTAAAAATGGTAAGTTATCTTTGACTGTAGGGGATCAAAAGGTTGAATTTAAATTGATAGATGCTTTGAAAAAACCTCTTCATGATAATGTTTGTTGTAACATTGAATTAGTTGACCAAGTGGTGAAGGAAGAGATTTTTCCTAAGGATCCACTTGATTTTGTTTTTCTGAATGAGCCTACAGGAACATCCAAATGTAGTAAGGGTTATGCACAATTGAACAATGATACTGAAGTCATGTGTGACAAAGTGGTGAACCTAAATATGGAACTTAAGCCTTTAAATTCTACACTGAGGTATGAATTTCATGGCTCTAATAGGTTTTTGGTTGTAATTTAGGTATAGCGTCCGGCTGAAGACGTTAAACTTAGCACTTATGGGGAGGTAACCCCATGGTTCCATGGTAATCTTAAATTTCTTTTTCTTATTTGAATTTGTGTGTTTTGTTTCACAAAAAAAAATTAATTAAGAAAAAAATCTCTTTATTATTTCTTGGTTTCCTTCTGTGATTCGTTTTGGGGTTATTACATATTGATTTATCTTTGATGAATAATAATGTGTAATCCTATCTTAATTGCATGATTGATTGTCTTTGTTGCATGTTTCTCTTGTATTTTTTCTATTTTGAATGCATGCATGTGATTCCTAGGACAAGTGCAAACAAATGCAACCAAGTTTAGGTGCAAAAGAGAGAGTTTAATGTTTGAAAACAGTGAAGTCCACTGCCAGTGGATTTTTCCCACTGGCAGTGGGTTTTTTTTGCAAGGGTCATACATAACAAGCGAAAATTTTTTCTGGGTGAGAAATAGAGAAACCCACTGGCCGTGGGTTTCGAACAGGTCCAACGTGCAACTTTTAGAGCCCAAGGCAGCGAAACCCACTGGCCGTGTGTTTTACCCACTGGCCGTGGGTTCTCATACAGCTGTAGTTTTTGTTATTTAATGCACACACTGACTGTGGGTTTCCTCCACTCTTGCACTCTCCCTCATTCCATCACACTACCATTGCAAATCACTCTTAGGTTGAGAAATTGCTTGAACCCCACTCACTTTCCCCCAATTTCTTTTACTCATCACAAACTCTACATTACTCCTTTCTACATCTTTCATCAAAGTAAGTCTCATTTTTTTACTCAGATTTGGGGTTCTTTCTCTTAGTTTGGGGTTGTCTTTTACTTGCTATATTGGGTGATTTTTGATGAAATTGATCATGTAAAAGTGTTTATATATGTTCATATGAGTTTATTTTGATGAAAAATTCATGTGGGTATGTTATCAATTTCTTGTTTGGCTTTATCATGTTCATCATGTTCATCATTATACATTGAAACCCACATGCACTTTTTTCTTCATGATTAAGACTCCATGACACATAATGGACATTTATTGCATTATTATTCATGTGTGAAGTGTAATATGTGAAATTGGGAGACTTGGTGGTGCATGTTTCATGGATTTCTTAGTTCATGTTTATATAAGTTTCATTGTACATTGCTCTCCCTTTTCTGAACAGTGAGAACACTGCTCAAGTTTAGTTTGGGGTGGTAGGTACGATGAAACTTATTCTGAGCCTTTTGCAGTTTGTCATTTTACTTGATTTTGTTTGATTACCTTTTGCATTTTCCTTTTGGTTTCATTTTATCATGTTAGGATGTAGTTTGCATGCATTCTATTTTTAATGTGTTTTCATTTAGGACAACATAGCTAGTTTTCTAGTGATCATTGTTGCCGTAAATTGTTTCAGTTTGGATTGACGTAATTTTAGGGCCTTGTGGAATCCAAATAAAAAAAATAAATAATTTGTTATGATGATTGTTTGATTGTCTGGAGGTACTATGCTTTATGATTCTGTGTTTTCTCTGACTAGGTCTATTTCACCCACCATGTATTTTGAGAGCTTTTGAGCCAAAATAGGGTAGCCTTTAAACATAAACATTTAGAAAACCCCTGTTTTCTTCTATTGAGTGTGTCATACGTTTAAAGCGCTCTTGAACTTGGCTTGCGACCAATTCAAAATGGTTGGTGATTACTCGTTATGGAATGAAAAAGGCACCGTAGGTTTTGTTCTTTAGCCTCCGAATTTTGAAAGTTATAATACACCATTAGTTGCCCTTTGTTGAACCTAAACTGTTGGTTTTTGTTTTTGAAACCCTTTGGTAATTGGTTTGATAAATTCCTGAGAAAATAACATAAATTCAAGGATGGCAACTAGAATGAAAATGGCTAAGAGAAAAGTGAGTTTTAGTTGGGAAACAAAAATAAACAAAATGATTTGGTGTTTCCAACTAAAGAAAAAATTGTTGGGAAAAATAAAGAAAAGGATGAAAGCAAGGTAGAGAAAGGAGTTAAGTTTAAAAATGAAAACAAAAAGGACTCCTTAGAAGTTTTTGAAGGAATAAAAAAAATATGCTTTCTGGTTTGCCTTCTGAAACTTAATTATTCTCAGAGGTTTCATTGGATAATAGCCCTTTGAATTTCCTTTTTCTTGGTATCCATTCCCGCATCTGTGAACCCATGGCCCCATTACAACCAGATGAAAGACCTTTTGACCATAACTTGTTTTCTAGATAACTATGGAGATTAAGGTCACTTGCCAAGCCTATGGTAGTGTCTCGAAATGTTATGATTTGAGTGATTCTTATACACAAGCTTAAATACTTAGAGAGAAATGAAAGGATGTGTGTCTATAGCCTAGTCTTGTGAGCATAGTATGAATAATTGTGTCGTTCCTGTTTGGATAATCTTGCAATAATCTGTTAAATTTCTTTTCTCTAATTGGGTTCCACAAGTTATTCTGAGTTCGTCATTCTCTATTGTTCATATTTGTGGTGATGATGATTGCTTGGGGACAAGCAATGTTTTAGTTTGGGGTGTTTTGATAGGTATTCAATTTGCATTATTTTGTGATGTTTTTACTTAGGATTTCTAGGTAATCTGTGTCATTTTCCTCTTATTTCCCGTATGATTTCCTTCATTTTGCACATGTCACTTGGGTGTTTGAAGTTTTGTAGGAATAACCTTGATTTAGGTGCATAAATACAAGAACGCAGTGCATTTGATGAAGCATGTGATGGATGCAAGATAGTCAAACCATTTGGAAGCTCAAAAAGAAGAAAGGATTCGCTCTTGGAAGTGGCATAAAAGAAGGAAAAACCAAAGAAACACTTCGGGGCCTTAAAACAGTAAAAGAAAAGGCATTTTGTGAAGTTTAGAGAAACCCACTTCCAGTGGGTTTTTCCCACTGGCCGTGGACCCCTCTGGAGTGAGTATTTTGTGCATAAAAAAACCCACTGCCAGTGGGTTTTTCCCACTGGCCATGGGTCTTGCTGTTGGAAACCCACTGCCAGTGGGTTTTTCCCACTGCCAGTGGGTTTTTGCGCGTTCTTCACTTGCTTTAATTTTTGGAGCAGTTTCTGAATAAAAGAGGCAGTTTTCAAAAGGGAAAAAAGAGAGAGACATTGAGGGACACTTTTTGGGAGAAAAAGGGAAAGCTTTGCCAAGGATTTTCGAAAGGGATCAAGGCTAAAACGTCAAAGGAGATCAAATTCTGTAGAATTGGGAGAAGGATTTTAGGAGATTTAGTGAGAACTTCCTCTTGTATTTTCTGAATCCCTTTTCATCTTTTGATTTTCCTTCTATGTTTGGTTTGAATTCCTTGTATTGTGGTATTATCATAGTTGTTTCCATGGCACATTAAACATTTCTCTTGGGAATTAAGGTGTAGCATTTATGTGAACCCATATGTAATGTTCTTCATTCTTGGTTGTTAAATTGTGTTCTTATTCGATTTTGTGAGTTCTTAATGCTTCCATTAAGCTTAGAGATAAGTATGGATGATTGTAAACAGTATGGGTAATCGAAAGATTGGTGTATAGTTTGAATTACACCAAATCGAACCTAGGGATTCGGGTTACGAAAGTGAACGAAACTCTTTGAGGGATATCCGAGTTTTTATAAAGCTTAAAGGACCTAATTAGTGAATTGAACGTGGTTCTTCAATAATTAGGTACGTTAGTGAGGTTTTGAGAGAAAGTCACTGATCAATTTAGGAAAACTTGCCTTAAGAAACATGATTTAATGATCTAGAAATCGAACTGCATTAAATATTGGCACCCACATTTATGTGAATCTTTACTTCCCAAGAAATTAATCTCCATCGTTTCCAAATCAATCCTTTTATTGTTGTTGCTTAGTGTTCTCTGTTTATGTCATTTAGTTCTTTGCGTTATAAATTTCTGAACCAACAAATAAATTGTCTAGATAATCAAAATGCTATAAACCGGTAATTGGGAACAATCCCTGTGGGATGATAATTTTATTACCGCGATATCCCGTACGCTTGCGGAAGGCTATCAAGTTTTTGGTCACTTAAATGGACACATGTCATCTCAGTATGTCACATACGCACTTTGTTAATGAAGTTGAACGAAATGTAATAAAAACTAAGTGTAACTGTTTTAAAACACAAGGGCGTATCTAACAAAAAATACTTAGGAGTCTAGAGTGAAACAAATATGAAACATAGGAAACTGAAATATGTATTTAGATAATAATTTAAAGTATACAAGGAATGAATAATTGTTTTGGCCGGTATACGAGGGAAAAGTACTCCATTCGTAATTGGTGTCCAAACCTTATCATTCTACTGATACCACATCGTTATTATAGAAATCCGGTCTCTAAACTTTGTGAAATGGATGTTGTCAGATCTGCATTCATGGCTCGGGCCAGTGTCAGTTGACTTCGTTGAGCTTCGAACTCTATTCCAACACATTGAGGAGCGAAGGAGGTGGTACCTGTAAAGGCACTTTGACGCTCAAGTCAGATCGGATCCTAATATTAAAGCTATATCAGATTAATAAGATGGGTACCAGAGCTTACCATTTATGAGGGTGTTTGTTGTATTTATAGTGAAGGAGCGTCATGTTATGCCTCGTTTTATGTGCCAAAGCAGATCTGTACATCACGTGGGGCTATTTCTATAGGTTTGTCCGGTGTTGGTTTGGTCTTGTTGTCTCATAACTTTGGTCAATGAACCACTCAAGGGTTATTGACTCCGGGCATGGAAGTGATTTGCTTGGTACGAGGCCGGTGTGTAAGTTAAATCATTTTTTGTCTGCATATGGGTTCACATCGGCAACACTGTAAGGAAATAAGGGATTAGGGGCCGGTATCGAACCCAGAACATTTTCCCTAGCTTGTTGAAGTGACTTGGGAATTACTTTAATAGGTTATTTAACTCTTGTATTATAAAGACTGAAATACAAAATTTTATGAAGTAAAAATTAAAAATTTACCCTACTAAATTTGAATATATCTTTTGGCTTTCCATTATTCTTGGACCAAAGTGGTGATAAATTTGAGCCAGACGATGTGATTCTCCACCATACGGTATGGTCTTATTTGGTTCAAACGGTGTGGTTGTCAATGCTTTTTCTTTAACCGAAGTCACGCATTTTTTCTTAAGGTCTATGACATGTGTCACGCCTTGATTTGTTGCGTCATTTGACATTTTTTCACACCTTTTAACCAGAATGTGAAACGTCATCACTAATGGGCTAACTGCTTTGGGCTTAGGCGGAATGCAAAATGTTTTGGCATAACTCTAGGCAACAGCTCTCGTGACTCTTCGCTCCCCCAACCTCCTCTATAAATACAAGTGCGGTGGCTAGTGGTTCTCACTTGTTCTTTATACTAAAGTGTTGCTGCTCCGATATCAATTTATTTTGGTGTTATTTAGGAATCTGGCTCATACGAGGAAGACTAGTTGCATCGTTTCAACAGGTACTTCCATACCGTCTTTTCCTTAACTAATTTTTGAACATAGAAGGTGATGATTCAAAGAACAGACTTAAAAGGAAGGGTTGAATAAGCCTGTTCACTTTTTCAAACCAAAAAGTGATATTTAAACATTATCGTGTTATGCACAGTAGACCAGACTTTTGTGAGATGAATAACGTGATACTTTGATTGAGCGAGTGCATTTTTGCCAGACTTTAACTATCGAGTATAACAATAATGATGCATCAGACTTTTGATAGTAAAGAATAAGAGAGAAAGAGACAATACATAAGCGATTTATACTGGTTCACCTCCAACTCGGAGACTACATCCAGTACCTTCAAATCTGAAGTATTTCCACTATATAAAAATATTTTACATAAATAGCCTAAATCGAGCTTACGAGTATTATTAACTTTAGCCACTCTTGGCTTAAGCACACCCAATGCTTCTGAGTATTCTTGAATCCAGACACTCCTGGCTTAATCACATTGTATGCTTCCAAGTATTCTTTTGCAAGCACCCACTCCTGGGACAGACCCAAGTATTCTTTTATGAGCCACTCCTAGCTCGAACCCAAGTATTCTTTCCAAAGCCTCTTCAGGCCAAAGTGTTTCTTAATAGCTCACTCAGACTGGTGTTTTCTAAAGATTGAAAATATTGATGCATAAACATTTGGGCATGTATGAGTTCTTTAGATTTTGTGAGACCTACCCATCTTTCTTTTTTGATTCAGTCTCACAAGCTCTCTCTCTCTCTTTTTCTTTTCTTCTTCTATATTTTTCTTCATGTCTCTCTATTCTTCTTTTATGATCCCTTTTCTTTTCTTGAGAGCATCTATGTCTATTACACACACACATATATCCTTATGTATCATTCTCATTCTTGCATTGTATGTATTCTCTCTATTTTTTGCCTAGAATTTGTGCAGCATATAAATACTTGTTTCATGGAGATAGATCTGTTGGATGACCATTTAAAATTTATTCTATCTCATGAGAAAGTAATTTTTCTTCTGATTAGTCAGAGAGACGTTCTACACATTTTGTATAGAATAGAGAGCTTTCATGATGAAGACAAACAGGGATTGTACATTTTTCACCAAACGGGATATTCCTTGATTAAAGGAATTCTGACATCTTGGAAAGTTGGTGAAAGATGGATGCTCTGAAATGAGCTCAAGATTTGTCTTGTTTGGGTACTTTCCTTGTTGTGATAGATCTATTTACTGAGAAAGAAAGGTACTTTGTTGAGTCATCATATATAGGTCCAGACTTAATTTGTTCAAGGGTAACATCTAAAGCTAGATTGAGGTCTGATGAATCATAAAGTGTTAATGATAAGACTCAAATCTTCAAGAGATATTCCAGTTCTTCTTTTGTAATTTCAAAGAGGTCTGAAGTAGATTTTATCTTGACAGATTGTGAGGATAAAGTCTGATTAAAGTAGGTCACTTTGAGGAGATGACTCTTCCATGTTCCTGATGCTTGTTGTATGTCTTGACGAGTCTGAGTCTGATATAAGTTCAGTCTGGGTCTGGTATAAGTTTAGTATGAACACTTTTTCTTTTAAGAGACATTCCCAGACTTTAAGTGTAACACGCCTATTTTTATTTTTATATTAACATTTTGAAGGAATTAGATTGCGGTTCTTTAGAACTTTTTAATCGATGTATTATTTATGATTTTTTGGAATTTTTTGAAATTTTGGAAATATTTTAATAAAATAATATATTTTAAATAATTTTAAATTCATATAAAGTGACTTAAAATTAAAAAATTTTATAAGAAAGTGAAGTTAAATTTTAAGAAAATTTTCTAAAATCTATTTCAAGTAGACTTATCTAAAAATGATTGGTTTGAGAAAAATCTTGATTTTTACCAATCGTAAAAAAATCAGGAACGTATCAATAAATTTTTATTAACAGAAAATTTTGGATTTTTAAAATTTAAACTTTATATTACTTATTATAAAATTAGTGAGGACTGATATAATATCGCTAAATTTCAAAAGGACTAATTTTGAATATTTAAAATATACCGAGTGAAAGGTTACTATTTGGCTTAATAATTCAGCCGACATTTACTATGCAAAACACTGTGCATGAATGAAAATTTCAAAGGTTGCACAGTAACCAGAAACAAAAATTTTAGAAATTACACAGTACTTTTATAATAAAATAATGAAATGCATAGTAACTTTCCTGCCTATAAATACCGAAGGAATTCTTCGTTAGAATTCACAGTTTCAGATTAAATTTTCTTAATATAGTAGTGCTAGAAAGATAGTGGTGGAAGTAAGAGAGAGGAATAAATTTTTTGGAAGAAGGTTCTGCTAAAATTCTAAGGTAAGTGAACTGGTCTGAACCAGGGTCTAGGATCCGGCGTGGGACCAACCACAAGAGTTTAGGTGTTTTAGGGTTTACACACCGGTACAGTGGGTATCCGGTATTGTTATCCAGCCTCTCAGTGGGAGAAACCGGTCTTGCAGTCCTGGAGATCCTTCACACCAGTGTTTCGGGTTGAAGGGGGGTAAAAGGTGGTGTCACCTGTGAAGATTCTCCGACGCTCAAGTTAGAAGAGTGTAAGAACTCAGTGAATACTTAAGCAATGCAATACTAAAGAAGTAAGTTAAGACAACGTAACCTTGCATGTGTGTTAGAACATGCTATGTATAGTTGAACGTAGGAAATGAATCGTTGGATGTATGTGGGCCCATTGGTTCTGATAGCGTGTGGAGTGTGTCAATCAAAGTGGCTCAGTACTCAGAGTGTGTCAGGGGGGTAGGTCAATTATCAGAGTACGATTCTGTGATAATGATGGAGGACAATCACCTTTCCGCATATTTCGCTGACACATGTACTTACTCTCTGAGGTAATTGACATTGACACATTCTGCTATGCAGGGTATCTTCGCTGATAAGTTATGAGGAACTCTTATCTCACAGTGACCCTGAGGCAAACGGTTATCGACGTGAAATGAGAACGAATGAAGCATCCGTTGTAGCAAGGACGAATAGAACGTCTGATGGAATGAGAACGGATGAAGGTACAACGGATATCCGGTGTGGCATCGTCTGAACTGTGATATCGGTTTCCCTCCTAAGAGGTCATTCTGACGTTGTAACATTGGGGACCGGTATCCAAACCGGATCATTTGTCCCCTAGCTTATATGAGGGACTGTTAGGTTGCTTACATGAGCTATACAGCCTTTGAGAAGTCTGGATGCCGGTGGAACATTCTAGAACTTCTTTCTGAAAACTCCTCAACATCCGCTCTGCCAACTATGTGGCCGCTCTTCTTATGTTATCCATAACAGATTCGGACAAAGATTCATATTGAGGGAAATCCCAAGAGTTTTTTGAAAATCAAAACTCTTGGTATTCGAGGAGTGGTTGGGATGCATTAAATGCGTCTGAAATGATTGGATATTAAATGTCCCTTTTTAACACGTGAACCATCATTACCCAAGAATGTAACCGTCGATTGGGCTTATTGGGCCTGGATTTCAACTTATACGAGCCCACTTCGTAAAAACATTTACTGAAACGTTACCACTTTCGCGCTTTAATGTTATGAAACGACGAAGTCGTTTGAATCTTAAAGGTTGCGTTTTGAAACAAACGTTGCGACTCTTGGCTATTCACTGTGTTTCTTCGTTACCTATAAAAGGGGTACTTAACGAGTTTCGGAATCCATTTCTGCCATCAAGCTTAGTGAACCTCTGCTGAAATTCCTGAAGATTCCTTGCTGCCTTTCATCCTCACAAAGTTCTTCTTTCTTTTAGGTAACCTCCCTAACCTTTACCTCCGTATTATTTTTAGTCATTTGCTTCAATCATGCGCCCTAGAACAAGCAGCGCTGGACAGGGGAATCTGAGCTCTCGTGCCCCCTCTAGCCGCCGTGGAGGAAGGATTCCAGTGAATCTTCCTGTGGCTGGGGCTCGTCACTCAGAGAGAGTTGAGACTTCTTCCTCACGAGCGCCAGTTGATCGGCACGGCTCTGAGGATCCCCTTGACTCAAGGGCCTCCAGCAGCTCTGAGGATGGGTCAAGTAACGAAGGCTATCTCTCTAACGATGTTGCCTTCTATCACAGCACATACGCGTTCCATCGTGCATCAGGTACCATGGAGATTCCGGGGTCTGGCAAGATGTTGATTCTGCGGACTACTGAAGGGTGTGTCAACGTCTTGGCACACCGGCTGAATTGGGAAAAGCTGAACAGGGAAAGGCCGTACTGCTGGGTCGAAGATGAATTCCTGGAAATCCCTTCTCATCACGCAAATGAAGAGGGCGGCTCGGTCACTCTCCGCTGTAAAATCTACTCTGAGAAGAAGTACAAGGGATGCTTTCTCGTCCTTGCCCCCCTTCCAACTGAGAGGGTCTGCCACCGTGTCCCTGACGAGAGGTCGGTCTACATGTACGACTTCGTCTTCCAAAACATGGGAGTTTGTTTCCCCCTGACGGAATTTTAAATGGCCGTCTTGCGCTTCCTTGACTGCGCTCCTACTCAACTGCATCCCAACGGCTGGAGTCTGGTGTGGGCTCTTAAAGTTTTAGGAGAGCATTTCAACTTCACCGCCACTGTTGCCAAGCTATTTTATTACTGCCAAGTGGTCCACCGTGTCAACAAGAAGGGCGGCCTTGGGTTCATAACACTCCGTTGTGACTCGAGGATGGTGAACTTTAAGTCCTACACCGAATCCGCGAAGGTGGACGGACGTTCTTTCAAACACTACTACACGCGGGTCCGAATTCAACCCAACAAGCCGGTCTTCTGGCTCAACAAGGAAGGATTCACTAAATTCCCTCTCAGTTGGTCGCACGAGCACTTTCTGCTGCTGAGTCGTGCTTACTATACTGAAGAGAGTGAGCTTTCCTCTCACTCCGTTGAGGTACTGAGTGCCATGCAGATGGCCTCAAAGACCCTCAAGGGGTTTTCCTGCAAGCTCCTCCTGGGGGGTGACGATGTCCGAACCACCTACCTCCGTAATACCCATTCTTAACTGTGGTTACGTTATGCATTTATTCCGCTCTAATTGTTTTTCTTCCTAAGTGCTAACTCAATTCTCCTTGTTTTGCAGAACAAATTAAAAAAGCCTATCCCGAAATGTTGTCCCTGAGGACTATGCTAGCTGATGACGATTCTTCCTCCGAAGAGAATGAAATTCAAGCCAAGCGGAATTCCACCAAGGCTCCAACCATTCCTCTGACCTCCGCAGTGGGAGACGAGGTCCCTCTCCTTGATGAGGAGGAGCCTGAAAAACAAACAGAGGCTACGGAGCAGAGTAATGAAGAGGACGTCCCAGAGAAAAAGAAGAAAAAGAGGCATCTGGTCAAGACGTCGGGCATGGAGAAGCCTCCCTCTGGTGACCCCGTAAAGAAGCGTCAAAAAACCCTTGAGGAATCTGGGTTAAAAAAGGACAAAGGGAAGAATCCCGTCTCTGACTCAACTGCCCCTCCCTCACAGACCACGTCTGGACCAGACTCTGGGAGCGGTCCTCCCCCAGTATTTGATCCTCTAGGTGAATCCTTTCTCTCACCCTATCTCTGGTTCCAGGGGTCTGCTCCCCCCACTCTTCCAAAGGCAAGGTATTATCTCCGCCCTTCTCTCGATGCTGCTGAAGTTCGAGGTGCTTGCAAGGCCGGCCGTTGGCAACTGGATGAGCTATCCGGCCTCTTGGACTCCTTGAGCGAGAAGGCGGATTATATGGAGCAGGTTGAAAAACTTGAAGCCGAGATTGCTGTCAAGGAGGCCTGGACGGCCAAACAATTAGATATCCGTAGAGGGGTGGAAGCTGAACTGACTAAGGCCAAGGAAACACTGCAGAAGAAGACGGAAAAAACAAGCCAACTTTATTTTACCAACAAAGCTTTAGAGCGGCAGGTCACTGAGCTTCAACAACAAAATAAGTCCATCCCACTCCTTGAAGAAGAGCTACAATTAGAGAAAAAGAGATCGGCCAAGCTTACTGACGATCTCAAAACAATGGAGGCCGGTCACAATAAAAGCCTAGGGGAATGGGAGATCCTTCGGAAGGAAATGCAGGCCCAGATCGAAGAGCTGAGAAAGGGGAGTACGAGTACTGGGCCGTCGGAGGAGGATTTTGCCAAGCTTCAAAAGAAACTATCTGCTGCTAAGGCCAAGGCTGCCAAAGCCTTGGAAATATGCAAGAAGGTGGCTTAAGAATCCTTCGGTCTGGCACTTCGTCAAGTATTTTTCCACAACCCTAGCATGAAGCTTAATTTGTACGGATTGGATCCGTTCTATGAGTTCCACGGAGGGAAACTTGTCGAAGTGAAGAAGGACGGCTCGTACCAGGATCCTCGCGATTCTCTTTATGAACTGCCTCCACTTCCGTAGGGTCAAAGCATAGAACCTGCACTGTCCAATCCTAGCCCCGAAGGTGAAACACAAGAAGGTGCTTAAACTGGCCCAGAGACCGGAGCGGATAAGGCTCAAACTGAGGGTGCTGAAGAGGGAAGAGCGGAAGTGCCCACCTCGGAGAATCAACCACCTGCTCCTTGATTTTATGCTTTCACTTATAGCTGTGTACTGGGATCAGCTCCGGCTTTAACATTTTGAGACACATGAAATTTTTCTTCATAGAAATAAAATTTGTTTTGCTTCTCTTCTATTATTTGTGACAAGTATATGATTGCCAGATAACTTAGTGGTATGCACAATACTTTACCTTTTCAACACTTTACAAATCCGCTCTGTTTAGCTATATTGCTGTTTAAAGCGTGTTTATCACCCCGGAGTAAGATAACAAGAATTGTAATTAGATAAGCAACAAATAAGTTAAAGTATACCCTGTCCCCAAGTATAGGTGTTTTGGGAAGGGAAATTTCGCTGTAAAACGTTACCTTTAACCTCCTGGAAATTGGAAAGGTTCATTCGATCTCGAAGATGTGGGACGACCCTATTTGCATTCAGCCGCCCTGTAATGAATACTTTGGAGATAGGGACGGCAATTATATTTGGAGTTCGGTATAACCCTATCCTCCAAGTCTTCAAATGGTGTTCGGTTCGATCCTACTAACCATACTTGGAGTTCGGTGCAATCCTACAATCCAAGCCTTCAAACGGTGTTCGGTTCGATCCTACTAACCGTACCCAGAGTTCGGTGCAATCCTACAATCTGGGTCTTCAACACGGGGTTCGGATCAGGGCTAATCCTGAACCTACTGCGCCCTTTACTCGGGGTTCAGCATGGTCTTGAAGATGAACCAACTTACTGCACCCAAGCCTTCAAATGGTGTTCAGTTCGATCCTACTAACCATACTTGGAGTTCGGTGCAATCCTACAATCCAAGCCTTCAAACGGTGTTCGGTTCGATCCTACTAACCGTACCCAGAGTTCGGTGCAATCCTACAATCTGGGCCTTCAGATGGGGTTCAGTTTAATCCTACAACCCATTTCCCCCTTGAGGAGTTACATCGTCAATACACAAAATAGGTGATTGAGATCATCCGTCCTGAGGGTCTTCAATCATCCCTCTAGGAGTTACATCGTCCACTACAGACTGAGTAGTTGAGATCATCCGTCCTGAGGGTCTTCAATTAAGAACAGCTTATAGCTATAAATCACATCCTACAAATGAGAGAGTAAGATTGATAGAGTCGTAAATTACACTTTCATTAAGTTGAATAGATATTACAAAGGGAGTGTAGCTGGGGTCATGCCTCATTAAAACCTTCTTGAGAAAACCCAATGGGAAAAAACTCAAGTAAGGAAAAAGAGTACATGCCGTCTTACCAACTAGCTGTAATAAATACGTAAGTTCTGAGTGTTCCACTTATTGCGAATTGGGGTTCCATCGAGCTCCTCGAGCCGGTATGATCCCTTTCCTGTTACCTCAGCAACTCTGTAAGGGCCTTCCCATGTTGGTGCTAGCTTCCCTTGATAAGCAAATTTATTGCCCACATTTGCCTTCCTCAAAACAAGGTCTCCAGTGTTGAATGCTCTGTATTGGACACGCTTGTTGTACCGGAGAGCTGCCTTAGCCTTTATCGCTTGGTCTCTGACAAATGCTCCCTCTCTTAACTCATGAAGAACGTCCAATTCTGATGCTAGATTGGCATCATTATCTTCTGTTGAAAAATATTCCACCCGGGCCGATTTGGTTTGTAACTCTACTGGTATCATCGCCTCGACCCCGTAAGTAAGCCAATACGGGGATTCATTAGTGGAAGAATATGGTGTAGTACGGTATGCCTACAAAACATGGCATAACTGATCAGTCCAACCTCCCTTCGCTTCTCCAAGACGCTTCTTCAACCCCTTCAGCACCTCCCGATTAGCTACCTCAGCCTGGCCGTTCGTCTGGGGGTGCTCCACAGATAAAAATATTTGGACTATCCCTAGTCCTTTGAGCAAGTCAGTAAACTTTTTGTCTGTGAATTGGGTGCCGTTGTCAGTCACGATCCGTCCTGGGACACCGAATCGAGCTATGATATTTTCATATACAAAGCGCCTTGTCCATGCAGATGTGATATGCACTACTGGCTCAGCCTCGATCCACTTGGTGAAGTAATCTACCCCCACAATCAAATATTTGATTCCTCTTGGAGCGGTGGGGAACGAACCCAAGATATCAAGGCCCCATTGGTAGAACGGCCATGGCACAACGGATAAAGAGAGTTCTTGGGCTGGTGTGTGATGGAGATTGGAAAATCTTTGACAAGCATCACACTTCTTCACAAAATCTGCTGAATCCTGCTTCACCGTGGGCCACCAATAACCAGCCATGAGGATTTTTCTTATTAAGCTCCTACCTCTAGCATGGTGCCCACACTGCCCCTCGTGTACTTCCTCCAACACTGCTTGTACCTCGTCTTCTCTCAAACAAAGGAGGTACGGGACAGAGAATCCCCTTTTGTAAAGAACACCATCAACCATGGTGAAGTACGGCAGTTCTCTTTTCACTCGTCTCCTCTCCTTCTCATCAGTTGGGAGCTGTCCATCTGCCAGATAGCGGATGTAAGGGATGACCCAAGAATTCTCATAAGGATAATTGACCATTATGGCATTCAAAGAGGGAAACAGAGGGATGCTTGGTGTTGTCAATGTGCTCTGAACCACCATCGTTGTACTGCCAGGCTGTTTTGTACTTGCAAGCCTTGATAAGATATCCGCTCTGGTGGTCTCTCCTCTCTTGGCACATGCTTGAATTCTAGAACATCGAATCTCCCCTTCAACTCATTCACACAGTTTAGGTATAGTTGAAGTTGTGGCTCTCTGACCTGATATTCCCCCTGGATTTGTGAAATCACCAGCTGTGAATCACTACACAATGTGACTGCTGACGCCCCGATGTCAATCGCCGCTCGGAGGCCGGCCAGGCATGCCTCATACTCAGCTTGATTATTGGAGGTTTTAAAGTTGAACCAAAGGGAAATCTCCAAGTGCACACCATCATCACTCTCCACTACGACGCCGGCTCCACAACCCTTACTGTTTGATGACCCATCAACGTAAACGGTCCAATGCGATCGAGGTGTGGCTGGATCCGACCCTGTCATTTCCACCACGAAATCTGTAAGTACTTGAGCCTTAATAGCTCCTCGAGGCTCGTAAGAAATTTCAAACTCAGAAAGCTCGATAGACCATTTAATCATCCTTCTAGCTAGATCTGGCTTACTAAGTACTGAGCGGAGGGGTAAATCCGTTTTCACAAGAACTGGATGCGCATGAAAATATGGCCTCAACCGTCGTGAAGCCCACACGACTACTAGAGCAGCCTTCTTGATCTTTTGATATCTTTCTTCCGCCTCTTGGAATGTCTTGCTGGTAAAGTACACCGGCCTCTGCCCCTCCGGAGTTTCTTTAACCAGAGCCACGCCTAGGGCTTCATCAGAAATTGCCAAATATAAAATCAGAGTCTCACCAGGGTCAGGCTTTACCAAGATTGGTGGACTTCAGAGCACGGCCTTAAGCTGCTGGAAAGCTTGTTCCTGCTCCTCTCCCCATTCAAAACTCTTGTGCTTCTTCAACGCCTTATACCGAGGAAGGGATCTATGCGCCATCTTGGGCATGAATCAAGCTAGAGCGGCCACCTTTCCGTTCAATGATTGTACCTCCCTTAAATTCTCAGGGCTCTGCATATCCAGTATGGCTCGACATTTTCCAGGATTGGCCTCAATACCCCGCTGGGTCAACATGAAGCCTAGAAACTTCCCCGCTGGAACCGCAAAGGTGCACTTTAGTGGATTTAGCCTCATGTTATACTGCCGCAGCCTAGTGAACACTTGGCGCAGATCTTCGATGTGATCTTCTCCAGCAGGAGTCTTTGCAATGATGTCATCAATATATACTTCCACCAGCTTAGTGTGCATTCCTTCAAATACTTGATTGATCATGCGTTGGTAGGTAGCACCAGTATTCTTCAATCCAAATGGCATGACGATGTAGCAGAAAACACCCTGGTCATTGACAAAGGCTGTCTTCTCTTGATCTCCTTCCCACATCAGAATCTGATTGTACCCAGAATAAGCATCCATGAAACTGAGGTACTGATAACCAGATGAGTCATCTACCATACGATCAATATTTGGGAGAGGATACGGATCCTTGGGGCAACACCGGTTAAGGTCTACATAATCCGTGCACATTCTCCACGTGCCATTAGCTTTCTACACCATCACTACGTTGGAAATCCAGGATGAATAACGAATCTCCCTTATAAAACCAGCCTTCAACAGTTCCTCTGTTTGCTCACACACTGCCTTCTACTTCTCCGGTCTTAACCTCCTCTTCTTCTGGGCCACCAGTCTCGTTTCTGGGTAAACAGCAAGTTTGTGGCAACAGAAATCAGGGTCCATCCCAGGCATATCTGCTGCAGTCCATGCAAAAAGGTCCTTAAACTCCTGCAAGAGAGCCAACAAACGCTGCTCCATGCCTGCCTCCAGGTTATCATTAATGTGCGTGACCTTCTCTAGGGAATCTTCTAAGACGACGTCCCTGGAACCACCATCCGGTGTGGGCTTTGAGGGGTTAAGAGGGTTGATCTTTAATTCCGCCCTGGGGTCCAGGTCAATCAGACTGATAGACCCAGCCGTTGTTCCTCCGTCGTTCAGCTTCTTCTTCTTATTAAACGCTTACAACTTAACCATGTTGAGGCTCAGGTTATAACAGTATCGAGCCATCTCTTGATCTCTGCGGAGAGAGGACACACCATTGTCCTTGTCAATGAATTTGATCAAGAGGTGAGGAGTGGACACAATTGCTTCCATTGCATTTAGGGTAGGACGGCCTATAATCCCGTTGTAGGGGGATTCCACATCGATCACCAAAATTCTCGATTTTACTGTTCTCGCACCAGGCTCTCCCTCAAAAGAAATGAGGGTATCAAGATACCCTTTAGTAGGTTGCTTCGCCCCATTAAACGCTGTGAGCTCTTGCGTGTACGGCTGTAGATCTGTATCATTAAAACCCATTCTTTTGAAACAGTTATAAAACATTACATCGCAGAAACTTCCCTGGTCGACGAGGATCCTCTTCACATCCTTGTTAGCAATGACAGCAATGATCACCACTGCATCGTCTCCTCCTGGGATCGTTGGGCCAAAATCATCATCGGTAAATGACACCATCGGGGCTGCCACACCATCCCTGAAAGGGCGGTTATCTCTGGGTTTGCCCTGGACAGACAAAATCATCCGGTGGTGATTTATTCAGGCTGTGATTGATGCTCCTCCTCCAGCAAATCCTCCAACAATCATCTCAATCACTTCACGCCTGCCCTGCCTCTGTTGCTGAGGCATGTTGTTCTGCTGGGCTTCCTCAACGATTACCACTCCTTTCTGTTTTTCAGCTGTAGTAAACTTCCTGACTGGGTTACAACTATTGTCATCTTCATCGTCTGGATCTCTCCCCCTTTTGTCTATCCTACCAGGCTCGTCAGAGGATCTTTCTCTGAACAAATATTGTTTCAATTTTCCTTCCCTAATGAGGGTCTCCACCGTATTCTTTAACGCCTTGCATTCGTCTATGTGGTGACCCGTCTGTTCGTGAAAGGCGCAATATTTCCGTGGGTTACCAACTCTTTTGACTGGGGGTGGCTTCCTTATACCAAAAACACTGAGCGTTGGCCAACCAACCTCCCTCATGATTTGGGAATGCCTGGGATTCAGAGGAGCATAGTTACTGAAAGATAAGACACGCCTGTCTCGTTGATGAGGTCGAACGCTTGCAAAGTCCTCTCGAAAGGTATGCTTTTCTGGTCTTACCCTCTCCTTCTCCCTCCATGACTGCTGAGAGGATACTGGAGGCTTTATTCTAGCTGCTATAGCCTCCAGATGCATTTCTATACCCACGTACTTGGAAGCTTTCCTTCGAAACTCCTCGAAGGTTGTTGGAGGGCTCTTTGCCAAAGATAGGGCAAAAGCGGAACCAGGTTGCAAAGCTTCCACTACAATGTGGAGCTGTATGGCCTCCGTGAGGTTGGGGACCAAAGCAGCCTCCTTGTAGAACCTCTTCAAAAACTCCTTAAGAGTTTCGGTCTCTCTTTGCCTTATCTGGGCCAAGGTGTGAGAAGTTCTTGGGATATCCCTGGAGATGACGAAATGGCTTTCAAACACAGCTGTCATTTCCTCCCAAGAGTCTATGGATCCTGAAGGCAGGCTCTTGAACCAGCTGAGAGCCTCCTCGGTCAGTGTTCTTGGGAACATCCTGCACATGACATCTTCATCAGCTCCCAGATACATAGCTTCATACACATAAGCATCCAGGTGCTTAGTGGGATCAGTCTCTCCATTGTACTTGCCAATCGATAGTGGCTGAGTCGTCTGCAAGTGCTTAGGGATGACAACATTCATCAGTCTCCTTGAGAAAAGAACACTGAGTCTATAAACACCAGAGGTCACCACTGCTTGCTCCCTTCTCCTGGTACTGACCCTATCACCAGAGTCTTGGGTCTGCTCTCTCTCTTTGTACATAGGGATTTTTGAGTATTAGAGGGTTGTAGATCTTTCCCTCACTGATGCATGGTGAGCCTCTTCTGCGTGGGACGCTACCCTGTCCCAAGTTCCTCTCTTTTCCCGCTTCAACTCCATCAACTCCTCCCTGAGCTGCCTAATAACCTCATCACGAGGATCGGGGGTTGGCACTTGCACCATCCTTCGAGTGTTGGTAACAGGAGATTCAAAGACGAGTCTCCTCCTAGTCTGTTAGTGGGTCATGTCCTCCACATGACCATCAACAAAATCACGTCCATCACCTTCCATTCTGGCGACCAAACTTCTATGAAAAGTGGGAATAACTCTAACGAGTCCCACTGGGCGTGCCAATGAACTGGTCTGAACCAGGGTCTAGGATCCGGTGTGGGACCAGCCACAAGAGTTTAGGTGTTTTAGGGTTTACACACCGGTACAGTGGGTATCCGGTATTGTTATCCGGCCTCTCAGTGGGAGAAACCGGTCTTGCAGTCCTGGAGATCCTTCACACCAGTGTTTCGCGTTGAAGGGGGGCGAAAGGTGGTGTCACCTGCGAAGATTCTTCGACGCTCAAGTTAGAAGAGTGTAAGAACTCAGTGAATACTTAAGCAATGCAATAGTAAAGAAGTAAGTTAAGACAACGTAACCTTGCATGTGAGTTAGAACATGCTATGTATAGTTGAACGTAGGAAATGAATCGTTGGATGTATATGGGCCCATTGGTTCTGATAGCGTGTGGAGTGTGTCAATCAAAGTGGCTCAGTACTCAGAGTGTGTCAGGGGGGTAGGTCAATTATCAGAGTACGATTCTGTGATAAGGATGGAGGAGAATCACCTTTCCGCATATTTCGCTGACACATGTACTTACTCTCTGAGGTAATTGACATTGACACATTCCGCTATGTAGGGTATCTTCGCTGATAAGTTATGAGGAACTCTTATCTCACAGTGACCCTGAGGCAAAACGGTTATCGATGTGAAATGAGAACGAATGAAGCATCCGTTGTAGCGAGGACGAATAGAACGTCTGATGGAATGAGAACGGATGAAGGTACAACGGATATCCGGTGTGGCATCGTCTGAACTGTGATACCGGTTTCCCTCCTAAGAGGTCATTCTGACGTCATAACATTGGGGACCGGTATCCAGACTGGATCAGTAAGAATACCTCTCTTTTATATTTTTTAGGGTTATTTTCATATCGTTTTAGAAATCTATTATTATACTGGATATAATATTATTTTAAGTTACTATTCTGAATAGTAAAATACTATTTCAATAGTAAATTACTATTTCAATAGTAAATTACTATTCAAATAATAAATTACTATTTATTGTTACTATTTACCTTTACTATTCACGTTTTACTCTTTACTATTACTATTCACGTTTTACTATTTACTATTACTATTCATGTTTCACTATTTACTGTTACTATTCATGATTCACTATTCACTATTCAAAATTTACCATTTCTGTTTTAAGTATAAATCTTAATTTTCATCTTATAACTATATTAAAATGAAATTGGTATGTTTTAGAACTCGGAGACGAGACACGTACGGATCTTTAATAACGAATCAGGATACAAGAGGTAAAGGGAAGTGAGATATGAGTATAATATGAAAACATAAGAATAATGGGGGGAGTTCCCTACTCCTTTTAAATTTGATAATAATATTATTTTAAAATATGAATATTTTTAACTTAAAATTTTTAATAAATTTTAAATTAAATATCTGGTGTAACTAACTCTGACAAACCTATGTAAAGACTTAGACTATTATGATTTATACGAACTGAATTAAACCTATGCAAGGACTTGGACTATTATGACCTATACGGACTGAATTAAACCTATGCAAGGACTTGGACTATTATTGACTGAACTAAACCTATGCAAAGAATGGATGATAAGGACTCAAATTGACTATATTAATAACCATTAGACTTTGAATTATAATATTTATAAATGATATTTTATTGACTTATTTTGATTGATTATTTTTGTGATTGTTAATTATTTATGATTGTTAATTGTGATGGATGATCTTGTGATGTGGAGTTTGAGCATATAGCAAGCATGACGAAAAGCTAAAACTCAGTAAGAATTTTCTTACCTTACTCTTTAAGTTTTTATTCTAAGAAAAAGTATTACTTTATTTTTAGTCTTTTATTCTTCTTAGAAATTATTTTCATTAATTTTACTTTTAATGTTTAAAAATCTAGTATTTATTTCAAAAGAAGTCATTTTATGAAAATTAATTTATAAAAAGCTTGAATTAATTAATTCTTGAATTAAAGAAAAATTTTATAATTTTAAGTATTTTTTTAATAAATTAAGAATTATTATCTTTAAGTAAAATAAAATTTTCAGAAGAAAATTATTTTGTTCCAACCTAATAACTAAAGATATTTAGAAATAATTGAGATTTCTAAATTCGATATTGTTAAGATCTAATTTGAGAAAGAATGTGTAAAGTTTTCTATGAGAAGTTTTGGGATATTTAAGGCTTGGAAACTCAATTTTGGTGAGAATTAAAAACTGAATACCAAATTTATTTCTGTATGACAGAAATTCAGAGAATTGAGGAAATGCACAGTTTATTGAGATAATGTTGTAAACCTTTAAGGTATTTAATAATTGAGTTTCTAAAAGCTTTAACCAACTAAATACGCGAGTAGTTCATGTATCATAAATCATTAAAGTGAAACAAAATGATATTGTCTGGGGACGGATTATAGAAATCGAGGATACATTAGAGGAGGCTTAATTACGAGCCTTGGGATGAGAGGGTGTGAAAGGGTGCTTCAGGGGACCTGGGGTAGCTCCCTAGTGTCAGGTACTTTCACAATAAAAACTTTCTCAATCTGACTAGTCTCTAAGTGTTTCCATGCCAGTTGAGCTGTTCATATTATTATTTTCTGGATTTATGAAACAATGTAAACTCTTAGTTGGCCCAGTGCAAATTAAAATTTAAGGGCCCACATATATAGGTAAGTTATGATGAAGATATTGCATGACATTCATACATTCATAATTCATTGTGTATGTGATTGTGATTGTGATTGATATTATTATATATTAGTTTGTGAAAACCCTTTATTACTTATGCCCCATTTGGGAATATTATATTCTGTTTCTCACTCTTTTCTCTGTGTTTTTGTTTCATATGTTTTAAATTGATGGTTCAGAGAGAAGGATCGAAGAATCTCGGCAGTAAATATACTATGTTCTAGAAAGGGAACTCTGTATGAATACCGTGGTCCAATAAATAAATAAAGTTATTAAGTAACTGCTTTTGGGCCATGGAGTTTCCTCTCTTTCTTATAATGTTTAATATTTATTTTTTTGGATGAATGTAAAATTACTTTATAAAGTTTTAATAATATTTATGAGATATTTTAGAAATGATGTATGTAATTTATTCCGATAGTTTCTTTTTAACAATCATATCTTTAGTAAAAAAAATTACGAATTTTTCTAGTATTTATTAAGATGTAACTGAGGGTGTTACATTAAGTGTTTTCTTGAAGCATAGTCTTCATAGTTTTGTTTTCCCAGAGTTATTGAATGCAAGCTCCCCCTTTGATTTATAACATGTGCTTTATATCCTGAAACACTCGAATGATCTTTATCAATCGTTTAATAACTCATAACTTGATTAATTAAGATGCTTGATGTTGGTTATCAATAAATCTAATAGTGCTTCAAATTTATTCTTGGTTCTAACAGAAGGGTATGGGGGACGACGACTCAAGTAGTGACTCTGTTAAAGTGCTGCTTGGTCCTTCGTCAGTTCAATCCCAATGTGAGCTGCAAAGGAGAAACTTATACCGGTATTCTCACCGTACTGATGGAGCTAACCTTGAGTTGGCTTGACATCGACGAAAGAATCCAGGGACTCGGCGTCCTCTACGAATGTTATTATGGGATTTACAAGAGCTGGATACGTCCTCTCGTTCCTCCACTCCGTCCCCCACATCGTCTAATTTTGACATGGGTTCTGCTAGTGAGCCCAGTAGTAGTACCAACTTGTATTTAGCTGATGATGTGGCTTTTTATAGTTGTATACCATTCCTACACCACATTAATCAACCCATGGCGTCTGACGGCAACACCGACACTAACTGTCTTGTTATCGCACCTACCCCTCAGAGACTAACATATTTGCACATCAGATTGACTGACTTGTTGAGAAGGTTAAAGATCCCTACTTTTGGGTGTATGAAGAGCCATTACACTTTTCCTCCTAGTATGCCGAGGAATCATATGATGTGATCATTGAAGATGTGATCGTTTATTCTGGGGAAGAATTTGAAGATTACTTCACCATTCTTTACCTCTTACATTCAAAGCGCATTTGTCATCAATCGGGGTCAAGATACCTCTTCATGTATGAAATGCTATTCTCAAAGATTGGGGTCTGGTTCCCTTTGACAGAGTTCACGGTTGGAGTACTCTGCTTTCTTGACTGCGCCCCAAGTCAACTTCACCCCAATGGCTGGGGTTTGGTAAAAGCCCTTGAAGTTTTGGGAGATTTTTTCCATTTTTGTCCCTATCTTTGCACTATTTTTTCATACTGTGGAGTAATGCGCCGTGGTAACTCTGGAGGTGGCATTGACTTCACTAACCTCTGTTGTAACTTAAAGATCGCAAATTTTGAGTCTTTCATAGAGTCGGCAAAGACAGACGGGGTAAGCTTTAAGCACTCCTTTGTCAAGGTTAAGGTGAACGATGGAAAACCAGTGTTTTGGGAGAACTCTGATTTTTCCAGGAAATTTTATACCAGCTGGGCATATGAGCACTTCCTATTAACTGGCAATTCCTACTCCGTCAACCAAGCCATACTTTCACTGGAGTCAAGAACGGTGTTGGAAGCCTTGAAGGCTTTTTTTACTTTCTTTTAAATCTCCTACAAAGCCTTGCCAGGAGAAGGATCATGCTGGAATGCTTATTTAAGTACATCATTACTATTTTTAAAATCATACCATCCATTATCTGACATGCTCATGTCTGTGTTCTTTGTTTTGCATGGGAAATGTCACGTATTGACTTGCTGAAAAAGTTAAGGGAGCAGGTCGAAGCCCAAAATGCTGCCGCGGACAAAGTTGAAAATCGCGTTACTCCCAAGAGGACCTCGGCCAAGCATGTGAGCATTGTGGTATAAAAAGTAGGTTCCCTGACTCTAACTTTAGAGGATGCAAAAGCCAGGGATAAGGGGGAAAAACGTATTAACAAGGATGCTTTACACCGAGAGCCAAAAAGAAACAAGGGTCAACAAAGGTTGGATGGTGTTGAAGCTAGTCGTAACCAAGACGAGGTTGATCATTCTAAAAATGTCTTGGACAAGGTTCAACTTGCCGTATCAGGATCTCCCTACTAAAACTTTGAAATTTTTGATTTTTTATAGGCTGTTGGGGATCCGGCCAGGTTTCACATTCCTTTCAAACTGAAAAAGGATCTGCCCTTTGAAGAAGTCTGAAGTGCGACTAAGGGGGTTATTTTTAATTTGGTTAAAGCATCCAGAGTCTTTCGTTCTCTTGGTCAGTCCTACTATTTTACTGTCGAGGCTAAGCAGTGCTTAGATCGGATGAAGGAGGCTGAGGCTTTAAGAGTTGAGGCTCAGTCCGCTCTTGTCGCTCAATAACAACGGGCCAAGGAACTAGAAGACGACTTCATCTCGACATCCAAAAGGGCAGACGAAGCTGAGAAGAAACTCAAGGCAACTAAAGACATTCTCAAAGCATTGCAGGCTTATCACGATGAAGCTACTATTAGGAAGGCCGATGTTGAAAAGAGAAATAAAGAACTCGAAGCCGAGTTAAAGTCAAAGAAAGAGAACTATGCCTAAGAGAAAGAAGATTGGCAGGAGGAGATTCTTAAATTCGAGAACCTGACTGAGATGGCCTTCAGCACTGCTGTGAGACAAATAATACATTGGAATCCTGGAACAGACTTGAGCCTTCATGGTATTAGTGTACACCATGAATTTCATGGCGGTCATTTATACTCCATGGACTGGGGTCAGGCAATTGAGCCCACTGATGAAGCATACCAATTGCTACCCTTTCCTGAAGGTCAAAGTATGGATTTAGAGACGGTGTCACAAGAAGGCAACTTTGATACAACATAATTTTTTGATTTGTGCCTTGTTTCAGGATGGGCTCCGGTTTTGACAATTATTTCTCTTAAGGCCATCGTGCCTTGATTTTAACTTAAATGATTCCTTTTCTTGTATGTGTGTGCTTGTTACTTAAGCTTTTATAGTTCCAAAATGATATACCTGCTTTTACACACAATTGGTGAATAAATAAAATCAATCTTAATGGATACGTACCGATGTTAACCAATCTTGTTTATTTTTTGGTGTCAATTCTTGTAATTTTTGATATGCAATAACATAGTTACTTTGTCCAGAGTAGGTGATACTTGTGTTCCAACATTGATTATGTCTACGTCGATCTATTCGCATGTTAATGAGTAATTTTGGCTGATACTCTGTCGGTGTTCCCTTGTTGAGGTCTGGAATAGCCTTATAGACATTTTCTCCTACGTTATTCAATTTTTACACTTTTTGCTTCGACATCAAATAGTGCCGCTCTTGGGACCTTACTATCGATATTCTTGTAAAATAGGGGACTTATTGCTCTTGGGGGGTTTGCAATCGCTCCAGGGTGTAGTTTGATAACCGCTGTTGGATTTTTATTTTTTTACCGCCATGGGGTGTAAATGTATAACCGCTCTAGGGTTTTTAACCGTTTTGGGGTTACTAATTTACAGCTACTGGAGGTTTAACCACTTCGGGGGGTGAATGCATAATCATTCTAGGGTTTCTCAACTACTCCGGGGTTACCATTTTACAACCGTTATGGGGTTTTAACCTTTCCAGGGCGTAAATGCATAACTGCTCTGGGTTTCTTAACTGCTTCAAGGTTACTAATTTACAGCCACTAGGGGTTTAACCACGCAGGGATGTAAATGCATAACCGCTCTAGGGTTTCTCAATCGCTCTGGGGTTACCATTTGATAGCCACTCTGGGGTTTAACCTTTCCAGGGTATAAATGCATAACCGCTCTGGGGTTGTTTACCACTCCTGGGTTATAACCTTACAACCAATTTATGGTTTTTTTGATCTTCTAACAAGTTTTGCTGAAGATGGCACTATGGGTATTAAGTGTGGCCGTTGTACTCATTTTAAGTTGTTGTGATTTCCTGAAACTGAGAAGAAATCTCAATTTTACCTGTTACATCGGTCTTTGGATCTTCCTTCTTATGCCTGTGTGAGACTTCAAAAACTAAGCAAGTAGGAATTCCTTTAGCAGGTCCCACTAGGTGTGCCAATGTTCTGGTCGGTATACGAGGGCAAAGTACTCTATTCGTAATTGGTGTCCAAACCTTATGATTCTACTGATACCATATTGTTATTGTAGAAGTCCAGTCTCTAAACTTTGCGAAATGGATGTTATTCAAATCCGTACTAGTGGCTCGGGCCGGTGTCAGTTGACTTCATCGAGCTTTGAACTCCGTCCCAACGCGTTGAGGAGCGAAGGGGGTAGTACCTGCAAAGACATTCCAACACTCAAATCAGTTCAGATTCTAACATTAGAGCTATATCGAATTAATAAGATGGGTACCCGAGCTTCCCACTTATAAGAGTGTTTGTTGTATTTATAGTGAAGGAGCGTCATGTCGTGCCTCGTTTTATGTGCCATAGCAGGTCCGTACATCACGTAGGGCTATTTCTGTAGGTTTGTCCGATGTTGGTTTGGTGTCGTCGTCTCATGACTCCAGTCAATGAACCATTCAAGGGTTATTGACTCCGGTCATGGAAGTGATTTGCTTAGTATGAGTCTGGTGTGTGAGTTAAATTATTTGTTGTCTGCGTTTGGGTTCACATCGACAACTCTGTGAGGAAATAAGGGATTAGGGACCGGTATCAAGCCCGGAACAATAATCTTTAGGGGCATTTGGTACATGATATCTTTTTATATTTTTGGGAAAGTTTGATGAGAATAAAATATTCACATATTTAATAGAATGTAATAAAAGTATCTATTGGGAATAAAATATTCCCAAGAATATTTTTCAAAATTATTTTTTTTAACTTTTGTAACCTATTGTTATCAGAAGTAAAATTTTACAACCATTTGAGGATTCTCAAAATATTTTACGCATCATATCTTTGTCCTCTCCTAAGAACAACAACTCGTTTGTGAAAGCATCCTGCTGCTTGTTAGGGTCAACCTCTCTATTATACTTGCTAATGGGCAAAGGATGTGGAGCTCAATACTAGGGTGGTATTGGGACCTTTATTAGTCTTCTAGTGAAAAGGATACTGAATTTGTAGGTGGGTGATGCTCTCGAAGCTTAGAGCGCTTGATACAGTATTGACGACACTTAGTCTTATATGACAATTCATTCTAGTTCTCACCACATCTAAGAATTTTTAAGTATTCTAAAGCTATGGAACTTCATGATGAGAACTTGAAGGTTGAGGCTTACCTAAGGAAATGCACTAACGAATTAGTATTTGATTCTCTTGTACCCCCTGCCCCACCCCACCCCTGGGTTTGCCTTAGATTTTAGAGTGTTGCTCTGAGTTGGTGGATGATTTGGTCACAGGGTCAGTTAGGCAACCATATCAGTTTTTCTATTGTTTGTACTATTGACATCGAGGTGTCTCCATACCCTAAGTTATAACCTCAATAACTCATGTTCATCATTAGTCTCATCATAAGCGTGGCCATCAAAGGTCGTGACGTGGTGACTTTCGTCCATCAAGTGATTGTGGTTGTGGGAATAACTTTGACGTGTCTCACTAGGCATGCCAATGATATGACAATCATAGGATTATTAGGCCTATGTGTGTGTATATGCACATTAGTCCAATGAGGATCTAATATTATTTTCCTAGGTCCAGTGGGAATCAAAGGGTCTTGTTGTTTGCAATTCGATCTGATGTCCTTCATATTTAGGGGCAAAATATGGTGTCACCTGAAATGACACCCCAACGCTCAATTAGTATCATGTTTGATATTAGAGTTTAAGCGCGAGGGATAGAAATTATGTACCTGATTGTAATAAATGTTGAGTATATATAGAGGTCAAGGGTAGTTCCCTTGAGGAATGAAGAATTCACAAAAATTCAGAAATATAGTAGTGTTAGGGGAAAATACTAAGTGTAGATAATATTTTCTAGAGAAAAGAAGTTCTACAAAAATCCTGATGTAATAATAATTTTCTTTTATACTCTTTTCATGATTATAAAAGTTATTTTTATATCACTTAAAATCTATTATTGTACTAGATTAAAGATCATTATTAGTTATTATTGCATATAGTAAATTACTACTTCAAATAGTAACTTACTATTACGAGTTACCATTCACTATTTATAATTTACTGGTTACTATTTATCAGTTACTATTTACTATTTATTATTTATCAAATACTATGTATCTATTAATTCTTATAGAACAAAATTTACTAATAATTATTGTACACTAGAAAATTTTAAATCTTAATTTTATAATAATTAAGATGTATTTATTTTCGTATTCTATAAAAAATGAGAGTGAAGTTTTTATGTAAAAAATTTCATTTGAAATAATTGTTATAAATTTTTTTGAAGATTTCATATCTCGTAATTATACTAAAATGATATTGGTATGTTTTAGATATCAAAGATGAAGTGTGTACGGACTTTCCATAATGAATCAAGTTACAAGAGGTAAGGGGGAGTGAGATAAAAATATAATATGAGAAAACATAACAGTAATGGGAGGAGTCTCTTACTCCTTTTAAACTTATGAACTACTAATATAATTTAAAGTAATATTTATTATTATCTTAAGTTAATAAATAAATAAATTTTATTTAAAGTTTAAAATATCTATATGATTTACATTGATTGACTTAATATGTACCGTATCATTCAAGAATTGGACTAGTATGACCTTATATGAACTAAGATATGATGGACCCATATGACTATTGGACTATTTTAGACTTACTATGGACCAAATAACACTGTGACTCGACCACTAAGACTTAACATAGACTTTAGTAACTAGGACACTTCAAAAAGAAATTATGATGGTTATGTATAATGGTTCGGTTATTTTTTATTTGATTGATTTGTGAATGATCATTTTATGTTGCTATGGAGAGTGAGTATGTAGTAAGCATGATGGAAAGCTAAAACTCAGTAAGAACTTACTTATCTCTTACACTTTAGTTCATTTATTTATTCTTCTTAATGATTATCGAGATTACTTTTAAGAATTTTTTCTTAATTTTCAAAAAAACTACATAATTTCTATAATTCTCCCTTATTTTTCAAAAAAAATATTTATTTATTAAAATAGTGATTTCTAGTTAAAGAAAAAGAAAGAGAAATTATTTTATAAATATAATATTTTTATATATACATACATACATATATTTACACACACATTTGATTCTCAAATGAAAAGAAGATCTTTCATTAATATTTTATATTGAACTTGATCCGGGCTAGATACCGGCCCCCATTCTTGTGACGTCAGACTGACCTCATATAAGGAAAACCGGTGTCCTGGTTCAACGTTGCCACACCGGATATCCGTTGTCTGGCCGTCCGTCCTCACTCCACCACAGCATCATTCATTTTCTCTATAACGGTTCTATGTTCATTGTTACAGGACATTTATATAACTGTTGGCTTTTCAGTCACAGCAAGAGAAGAGTCCCTGATAACTTATCAACGAAGACACTGTTTGTAGCAAAATACGTCACATCAATGGCTTCAGAAAGTAAGTGGGCGTGTCAGCAGATTATGCGGAAAAGGTGATTATCCTCTCCTCTCCCTAGAGGATCGTACTCTGATAATTGACCTACCCTCCTGACACATTCTAAAAGTCGAGCCACTTTGATTGACACAATATACACGCAATCAGAGCTAAGGGACCCACCTGTATCCAACGACTCATTCTTTGACGTGCAACTATAAGTAGTATATTTCAATACAAATGCATGGTATCGTTGTCCTATCTCACTCTTTACTGTTATTTCGCTTAAGCATTCATTGAGTACTTACACTCTTCTAACTTGAGCGTCGGAGAATCTTCGCAGGTGGCACCACCTTTCGCCCCCCTACAACGCGAAACGTTGGTGTGAAGGATCTCCAGGACAACAAGACCGGCCTCTCCCACTGAGAGACCGGATTAATACATCGGATATACACTGTTCCGGTGTGCAAACCCTAAAAACACCTGCATTCTTGTGGCTGGTCCTACACCGGATCCTAGACCCCGGTCCAGACCAGTTCATTGGCACGCCCAGTGGGACACGATAGAGTTATTCCCATTTTCGCAGAAGTTTGGTTGTCACAATGGAAGGTGATGGGAGAGATTTCGTGGAAGGTCACGTGGAGGATGTGACCCATCAACAGGCTGGGAGGAGACTCGTCTTCGAATCCCCTGTAACTCAAACCCGGAGGATGGTGCAAGTGCAGACGCCTGACCCTCGCGATGAGGTTATCAGGCAATTCAGGGAGGAGCTGATGGAGTTGAGGCGGGAGAGAGGGGGAGCTGGGGACAGAGTAGTGTCTCATGCAGAGGACGCTCACCATGCATCAGCGAGGGATAGATCTACAACCCTCCAGTATTCGAAGATCCCCACATATGAAGAGAGGGAGCAGACGCAGGACTCTGGTGATAGAGTCAGCACCAGGAGAAGGGAGCAGGCGGTGGTAACTTCAGGGACATACAAGCTCAGTGTCCCTTTCTCAAGAAGGCTGATGAGTATTGTCATCCCAAAACACTTACAAACAACTCAGCCATTGTCGATCTGGAAGTATAATGGAGAGACCGACCCCACTAAGCATTTGGATGCTTATGTTTATGAAGCTATGTATCTGGGAGCAGACGAAGATGTCATGTGCAGAATATTCCCAAGGACGTTGACAGAGGAAGCTCTCAGCTGGTTTAAAAGTTTGCCCTCAGGATCTATAGACTCTTGGGAGGAAATGGCTACTGCATTCGGAAGCCATTTCGTTATTTCTAGGGATATCCCAAGAACGTCTCACACCCTGGCCCAGATAAAGCAGGGAGAGACTGAAACTCTTAAGGAGTTCTTGAGAAGGTTTTACAAGGAAGCTGCTTTGGTCCCTAACCTCACGGAGGCCATACAACTCCATATTGTCGTGGAAGCTCTTCAGCCTGGTTCAGCCTTTGCCCTATCTTTGGCAAAGAGCCCACCTGCAACCTTCGAGGAGTTTCGAAGGAAAGCTTCCAAGTACGTGGGCATAGAGATGCATCTAGAGGCAACTGCAACAAGAATAAAGCCTTCTGTACCCGCTCAGCAGCCACGGAGAGAAAAGGAGAGAGTGAGGTCTGAGAAGCGTGCTTTTAGAGAAGACTTTGTGAACGCTCGTCAGCATCCACGAGATAGGCGTGTATCATCGTTCGACAACTATGCTCCGTTGAACACCAGGCACTCACAAATCATGAGGGAGGTTGGTTGGCCAACTCTGAACGTCTTTGGTGTAAGGAAGCCAGCCCCAGCCAAGAGGGGTGGTAACCCACGTAAATACTGCACTTTCCATGAGCAGACAGGGCACAACACTGATGAGTGCAAGGCGTTAAAAAATACGGTGGAAACTCTCATTCGGGAAGGAAAGCTGAAGCAATATTTGTTTAAGGAGAAATCTATGGATGAGCCTCACAGGATGGAGAAAAGGAATAGAGATCCTGATGATGAAGATGATAATACACGCAACCCAGTAAGGAAGTTCACTGCGGCTGAGAAGCAGAAGGGGGTAGTGATTGCTGAAGGTGCCCAACAAAGTAACATGCCCCAGCAGCAGAGGCAGGGCAGATGAGAAGTGATTGAGATGATAGCTGGAGGATTTGCGGGAGGAGGAACATCAATCACAGCACGAAAGAATCACCACAGGATGATTCTGTCAGTCCAGGGTAAACCGAGGGATAACCGCCCTTTCAGGGACGGTATGACAGCCCCGACGGTGTCATTTACTGATGATGACTTTGGCCCAACAATTCCAGGAGGTGATGATGCGGTAGTTATTGTGGCCGTCATAGCCAATAAGGACGTCAAGAGGATCCTCGTCGATCAGGGAAGTTCCTGTGATGTTATCTTTTATAATTGTTTCAAACGAATGGGTTTCAGTGATGCAGATTTACAACCCTACACACAAGAACTCACAGCGTTTAATGGAGCCAAGCAACCCACCAAGGGATACCTTGACACTTTGATTTCTTTTGAAGGGGAGCCCGGTGCAAGAACGGTCAAGTCAAGAATTCTGGTGATTGACGTGGAATCCCCGTACAATGGTATCATAGGCCGTCCAACATTGAACGCTATGGAAGCAATTGTATCCACTCATCACCTTTTGATCAAATTCATTGACAAGGACAACGGTGTGTCCTCTCTCCGTGGTGACCAGGAGATGGCTCGATATTGCTATAACCTGAGCCTCAACATGGTTAAATTGGAAGCATTCAACAAGAAGAGGAAGCTGAACGACGGAGGAACAGCGGCAGGGTCTGTCAGTCTTATTGACCTGGACCCCAGAGCGGAATTGAAGATTGATCCACTCAATCCATCTAAGCCCACACCAGATGGTGGTTCCAGGGATGTCGTGTTGGGAGATTCCCCTGAGAAGGTCACGCACATCAACGATAAGCTGGAGTTTGCTATGGAGCAACGCTTATTAACCCTTTTGCAGGAGTTCAAGGATCTTTTCGCGTGGACAGCAGCGGACATGCCTGGGATGGATCCTGATTTCTGTTGCCACAAGCTTGTAGTGTATCCTGAAACAAGACTGGTGGCCCAGAAGAAGAGGAGGTTGGGACCGGAGAAGCAGAAGGCGGCTTGCGAGCAGATAGAGGAATTATTGAAAGCAGGTTTTATAAGGGAGATACGCTATTCATCTTGGCTTTCTAATGTGGTCATGGTGCAGAAGGCCAACGGCAAATGGAGAATGTGTACAGATTATGTAGATCTTAACCGTTGTTGCCCTAAAGATCCATATCCCCTGCCCAACATCGATCGCATGGTGGATGATTCATCTGGTTACCAATACCTCAGTTTCATGGATGCCTATTCGGGGTACAACCAGATTCCGATGTGGGAGGGAGACCAGGAGAAAACTGCCTTTATCAATGACCGCGGTGTTTTCTGCTACACCATCATGCCTTTTGGATTGAAGAACGCCGACGCTACCTATCAGCGCATGATTAACAAAGTCTTTGAAGGGATGCATACAAGGCTGGTCGAAGTCTATATTGATGATATCATAGCCAAAACGCCCGCTGGAGGAGACCACATTGAAGATCTACGCCAAGTCTTCACTAGGCTTCGGCAGTACAACATGAGGTTAAACCCTTTAAAGTGCACCTTCGCCGTTCCAGCAGGAAAATTCTTGGGATTTATGTTGACCCAACGAGGCATTGAGGCTAACCCCGGGAAATGTCAAGCAATCCTGGACATGCAGAGTCCTAAATGTTTGAGGGAGGTCCAATCATTGAATGGGAAAGTGGCCGCTTTAGCTCGTTTCATGCCTAAGATGGCGCACAGGTCCCTCCCCTTGTATAAGGCGTTGAAGAAACACAAGAGTTTTGAATGGGGAGAGGAACAAGAGCAAGCCTTCCAGCAGCTCAAGGCCGTTCTCTCGAGTCCACCAATTCTGGTTAAGCCTGACCCTGGCGAAACGTTAATTTTATACTTAGCAATCTCTGATGAAGCTCTAGGTGTGGCCTTGGTGAAAGAAACCCCTGAAGGGCAGAGACCGGTGTACTTTACTAGTAAAACGTTTCAGGGGGCGGAAGGAAGGTATCAGAAGATTGAGAAAGCCGCCCTGGCAGTTGTGTGGGCGTCACGACGACTGAGGCCTTATTTCCATGCGCACCCAGTATTGGTGAGAACGGATCTGCCACTCCGTTCAGTGCTCAGCAAGCCAGACCTCGCCGGAAGGATGATAAAGTGGTCTATCGAGCTGTCTGAATTTGAAATTTCATATGAGCCTCGAGGAGCCATCAAGGCGCAAGTGTTGGCCGATTTTGTAGTGGAAATGACTGGGGCGGACCCGGCCACCCCTCGAGCGCATTGGACCATCTACGTTGACGGCTCGTCGAACAGCAAAGGTTGTGGAGCAGGAGTGGTGGTAGAAAGTGATGACGGTGTGCACTTAGAAATTTCCCTCCGATTCAATTTCAAGACCTCCAACAATCAAGCTGAATACGAAGCATGCTTGTCCGGTCTCCGTGCGGCGATTGACATCGGAGCATCAGCAGTTACACTCTTCAGTGATTCCCAGCTGGTGATTTCGCAGATCCAGGGGGAGTACCAGGCGAAGGAACCACAACTTCAATTGTACTTGAATTGTGTTAATGAGTTGAAGGGAAGATTTGAAGTTTTAGAGTTCAAGCATGTGCCCAGGGAAGAAAATACCAGAGTGGACATCTTGTCAAGATTGGCAAGTACAAAGTAGCCTGGTAGCACAACAACGGTGGTTCAAAGCACTTTAACATCGCCCAGTATACCTCTGTATCCTTCTCTGAATGCTGTCATGGTGAGCTATCCATACGAGGATTCTTGGGTCATTCCCTATATTCGCTATCTGGCTGATGGTCAACTTCCCACTGACGAGAAGGAAAGGAGACGAGTGAAGAGGGAGCTGCCATATTTTACTATGGTCGATGGTGTTCTCTACAGAAGGGGATTCTCTGTCCCATATCTTTCATGTTTAAGAGAAGACGAAGTTCAAGCGGTCTTGGCTGAGGTGCACGAGGGGCAATGTGGGCACCATGCTGGAGGCCGAAGCCTAATGAGAAAAGTCCTCAGGGCTGGATACTGGTGGCCCACTGTGAAGCAGGATTCCGCAGATTTCGTAAGGAAGTACGACGCTTGCCAAAAATTCTCCAATCTCCACCATACACCGGCCCAAGAGTTATCTTCATCTGCCGTGCCTTGGCCGTTCTACCAATGGGGCCTTGATATTTTGGGTCCGTTTCCCACTGCGCCAGGAGGTATCAAATACTTGCTTGTGGGGGTAGACTATTTCACCAAATGGATCGAGGCAGAACCTGTAGTGCATATCACTTCTGCACGTACAAGACGTTTCATGTACGAGAATATCATAGCTCGGTTCGGGATGCCAGGGCGGATTGTAACTGACAACGGCACCCAGTTTACAGACAAAAAGTTCACGGATTTGCTTGAAGGGCTGGGGATAATCCAGATATTCTCATCTGTTGAACATCCCCAAACCAATGGACAAGCAGAGGTAGCTAACCGAGAAGTGCTAAAGGGGTTGAAGAAGCGTCTGGGAGAAGCGAAGGGAGGATGGACTGACCAGCTATGCCATGTTTTATGGGCATACCGCACTACGCCTCATTCTTCAACTAACGAATCCCCATACCGGCTGACGTATGGGGTTGAGGCGATGATCCCGGTGGAGTTACAAACAAGATCAGCTCGTGTGGAGTATTTTTCAGCTGAAGATAACAACGCCAACTTAGCATCAGAACTGGACGTCCTCCAAGAGCTAAGGGAAAAGGCTTTCGTCAAAGATCAGGCAATAAAAGCAAAGGCTGCACTCCGGTACAATAAACGTGTCCAGTACAGAGCTTTTAACACCGGAGACCTCGTTCTGAGAAAGGCCAGTGTGGGGAATAAGTTTGCCCATCAAGGAAAGCTCGCACCGACGTGGAAAGGTCCTTATAGAGTTTCTGAGGTGACTGGAAGAGGGTCATACCGGTTGGAAGAACTTGATGGAACTCCAATCCGCAACAAATGGAACACTCAGAACTTACGAGTTTATTACAGCTAGTTGGTAAGACGGCGTGTACTCTTTTTCCTTACTTGAGTTTTTTCCCATTGGGTTTTCTCAAGAAGGTTTTAACGAGCCGTAGTTTAATACGCATACACCTCGGAACGGATGAACGCAACTACCCATTCTGTAGTTGATGAGATAACGGATAAAGACCCCTCGGGACGGATGATCTCAATCACACATCGTGTGTTTTGACGATGTAACTCCTTGAGGTGGAATGGGTTGTAGGGCTGGTCCTTTTTCAAGGCCACAAACCGAACCCCATTCGAAGACAACATGGGTTGTAGGGCTGGTCCTTTTTCAAGGCCACAAACCGAACCCCATTCGAAGACAACATGGGTTGTAGGGCTGGTCCTTTTTCAAGGCCACAAACCGAACCCCATTCGAAGACAACATGGGTTGTAGGGCTGGTCCTTTTTCAAGGCCACAAACCGAACCCCATTCGAAGACTACGTGGGTTGTAGGGCTGGTCCTTTTTCAAGGCCACAAACCGAACCCCATTCGAAGACTACATGGGTTGTAGGGCTGGTCCTTTTTCAAGGCCACAAACTGAACCCCATTCGAAGACTACATGGGTTGTAGGGCTGATCCTTTTTCAAGGCCACAAACCGAACCCCATGCGAAGGCTCGGGCGCAGTAGGCCGGTTCATACTGAAAACCGCGCTGAACCCCGAGTAACGGGCGCAGTAGGTTCAGGATTAGCCCTGATCCGAACCCCGTGTTGAAGGATTGGATTGTAGGATTGCACCGAACTCCAAGTACGGTTAGTAGGATCGAACCGAACACCGTGTGAAGACTTGAGGAGTAAAACCAAACCGAACCTCAAGAGAAAGGCGCAAAAGCTTACCCTTGTCAAAGCTATACTAAAATTCAAAGGCAATGTCCGTCCTCAGTTGTGGAACACCCACCCCGGAGCGGTTGAACGCTAACATACCCGCTCTACATCTTCGAGGACAGATAAGCATTTCTATCTTTTTAAGAAGTTAGAAAGTAATCCTTGAGATAAACTTTCCCTTCCCAATGTACTTACACTTGGGGACAGGGCATGCTTTCAATTAATTATAAATTATTCGTTACAATTTGTTATCTTAATCCGGTGTGATAAGTACGTTCTAAGCAGCTAGGTAACCATGCAGAACGGATTCGCAAAGCATTGAAAACAATAAAGTGTTTTGTATAACGCAAAGTTATTCAACAATCACACATTCGACGCAAGCAGTAGAAGAAAAAGCAATAGTGAATTTTATTTTCAATAAGAAAATGTGCAGGATACAAAGTGTTTTAAAGCTGGAGCCGATCCCAGAACACGGCTATGAATGAAAGCATAAAATTAAGAGGCCGGTGCTTGATCCTCTGCAGTAGGCACTCCTGCCTTCTCCGTTTTGTCCTCCACTCCAGTTTGGGCACCTTCTTGTGTTTCGGCTCCAGAGGCAGCGGTGGACGCTGTGGGTTCCATACTCTGACCTTCTGGAAGGGGAGGCAATTCATATAGAGATGCATGGGGTTCATGGTGCGATCCGTCCTTATGAACTTCGACAAGTCTTCCCCCATGGAACTCGAAGAACGGATCTAATCCGTACAAATTCAGCTTCACTCCAGGGTTACGATAGTAGACTTGACGAAGGGCCAGGCCGAAAGATTCATACGCCACATTTTTGCATATCTCCAAGGCTTTGGCAGCCTTGGCCTTTGCAGCAGCTAGTCTTCTTTGAACCTTGGCATAATCCTCTTCTGAAGGCCCAGCACTCGCACCACCCTTTTTGAGTTCATCAATTTGGGCTTGCATCTCCTTCCGAATGGACTCCCACTCCCCAAGGTCCTTGTTACGACCGTCCTGCATAACTTTGAGATCGTCAGCAAGCTTAGCTGATCTCTTCTTCTCCAGTTGTAATTCTTCTTCAAGGAGGGGTATGGATTTGTTCTTATTCTGGAGGTCGGCAACTTCCCGCTCTAGGGCCTTGTTCGCAAAATGAACTTGGCTTGCCTCTTCAGTTTTCCTCTGGAGCGTTTCTTTAGTTTTCTTTAATTCTGATTCCACCCCCCTGTGAACTTCAGCTTGCTTGGCTGACCATTTCTCCTTCACCGCGAGTTCGGTTTCAAGTTTTTCAACTTGATCTATATAGTCAGCTTTCTCGCTCAGGGACTCAAGTAGGCCGGACAGTTCATCAAGCTGCCAACGCCCAGCCTTGCAAGCACCTCGGACCCCAGCAGCGTCGAGGGAGGGGCGGAGGCAATATCGTGCCTTTGGAAGAGTAGGAGGCATGGACCCCTGAAACCACAAGTAGGGGGAGAGGAATGAGTCACGCGGAGGCTCAAACGCTGGAGGGGGACCAGTCCCAGAGTCCGGTTCTGAAGCGTTCTGTGAAGAAGGGACAGAGGACTCAGGAACGGGTTTCTTTCCCTTGTCCTTTTTCAATTCAGCTTCTTCGGCCGTCCTCTGACGCTTCTTCACAGGGTCATCAGAGGAGGGCTTTTCTTGATCTGCCTTCTTTACTAGATGCCTCTTCTTCCTCTTCTTCTCTGGGACGGCTTCCTCGCCACCCGCTCCAGTGGCCTCAGCCGTCTCTTCGGTTTCCTCCTCGTCGAAGAGAGGAACCTCATCTCCTACTGCAGAAGTCAGAGGAATGAGGGGAGTTTTGGTGGCGTTCCTCTTCGCCTGGATTTCATTTTCTTCAGAAGAGGAGTCATCGTCAGCCATCATGGTCCTTAACGACAACATCTCTGGACAGGCTTTTTCGATTTGTTCTGCAAAACAAGAAAAGTTGAATAAGCATACAAGAAGAAAAAATAACCAGAGCGGAATAACCATACAACACTAAGAGATTAAGAGCGGATGTTACGGAGGTAGGTGTTTTTGATGCCATCCTCGGCCAAGAGGAGACGGCTGGAAAACCCTTTGAGGGTCTTGGAGGCCGTCTGCATGGCGCTCAAGACCTCAACAGAGTGAGGGGAAAGTTCGCTCTCGTCTGTATAATAAGCACGGCTCATAAGGAGAAAATGCTCGTACGTCCAGCTAAGGGGAAACTTGGCAAAACCCTCCTTGTTCTGCCAGAAGACCGGCTTATTTGGTTGAATCCGGACTCGCGTATAATAGTGTTTGAAGGAGCGTCCATCCACCTTCGCGGATTCCGTATAGGACTTGAAATTTACAACCTTTGAGTCACTACGAAGAGTAATGAACCCAAGGCCGCCCTTCTTATTAGCTCGGCGGACTACTTGGCAATAGTAAAATAGCTTGGCTACGGTAGCGGGGAAATTGAAATGCTCCCCCAGAACTTCCAGAGCCCGGATAAGACTCCAACCGTTGGGATGTAGTTGTGAGGGGGCGCAGTCTAGGAAACGCAGGACGGCCATCTGGGACTCCGTCAGGGGAAAGCGTACTCCCAGCTTTAAGAAAACGAAGTCGTACATGTAGACCGACCTCGCGTCAGGAACGCAGTGGCATATTCTTTCAGAGGGATGTGGTGCCATCATAGCGTATCTGGCCTTGTACTTTTTATCCGAATATATTTTGCAACGGAAAGAAACCGTGCACTCCTCCTCACTTGCATGGTGCAAAGGGATCTCTAAAAATTCCTCCTCCACCCAGCAATAGGGTTTTTTCCTGTTGAGTTTCTCCCAGTCGAGCCGGTGTGCCACAACGTTAACACACCCTTCAGCAGATCGGAGAATCGGTGTTTTACCACGTCCTGGAAGGTCCATGGTTGTGCAGGCGCGATGGAACGCGTAGGTACTGTGGTAAAAAGCAACATCGTCAGAGAGGTAACCTTCAACACTTGACCCCTCATCAGAGCGGCTGGTAGCCCTCGAACCAGGGGGAACCTCAGAGCGATGTTGGGAAGAAGACGCTCGTGAGGAAGAAGCTTCGGCTCTCTCTGAACGATAGGGCCCAGCCACAGGAGGATTCGCTGGAATCCTCCCACCACGGTGGCTAAGGGGGGCACGAGAGCCAAACCTCCCCCTGTTTGAATGACCAGCGTGGCCTGCTCTAGGGCGCATGATGGAAATAGAATTACTAAAATTGCAAGGAGTTGAAGGAAAGGGAGGTTACCTAAAGGAAGAGGATCTTTGAGAAGTTGGAGACGACAGAGAAATTCCAAGGAAATTTGAGCAGAGTTTCACTAAGCTTGAGAACAAGGATAGATTCCAAAATCTGCTAAGAGTTCCTTTTATAGGTAACGAAGAAACACAGTGTTTCATCGAAGGTGACAAGGCTTGCGTCAAAACGCAACCTTTTCAAATTGAAACGACTCCGTCGTTTCATCACGTACGGGCGCGAAAACAGTAACGTTTCAGCAAACATTTTGACAAAATGGGCCCCCATTCATTTTGAATCCAGGCCCAATAGCCCAATCGACGGTTACACTCTTGGGTAATGATGGTTCTTGCATAAAAAAGGCATTTAGTGTCCAATCATGCTGTGCGCATTTAATGCTTCCCAACCACTTTTCGAATACCAAAGGTCTCGATTTCCAAAGACTCTTGGGATTTCCATTACTCATTTTATGCTGTCTAAATCCGTTGTACACAACGCAAGAAGAGCGGTCACCCGTTTATTAGAGCGGACGCCACAGAGCTCCCATTTGAAGACTCAATCCGTACTCTTACGATTGAGATACACTTCCCCAATCCGACCTCAATATTGATCACGCCGAACGGGTTATTAAATGCCTTCCTGCATTCAATCTTCACTCTAACTTTGAATTGATTATCCATGGCAGAACTTGTTCCCATGTAGATAAGACAACGGCTCCAAAATTGAAGCACAGATGTATAACTCTTTATTCCATAAAGATCAACCAACATGCAACAACGCTTCGCAAACGGAGTCAATAAAAACTCCTTGGGGGGAAAGGATTGGTGTCTCAGCTATATGCTGCACCATACCGACCCTAAGGTCCAGAAAACTCCTTCAAAGGAAAGGATTGGTGTCTCAGCTATTTGCTGCACCATACCGCCTCAAAGGAACAATAGGTGTCACAAGCTATATGCTGCACCATAGCCATCGTGGATTCAACAGTTCTCATTCGATCAGGAGTTACACTCCGGTCCAAGTTCAAAAGGATGAACACTCCATCCAAAGCTTGACTCTGCCTAACTACCAATGTTTTACGGAGTACATGAGCAACAAACTCAAGCACTCCCAACGAGTTCAAGTAAGTTCAACACTTGTAAAATTGTGCTTCCTTGGAAATTCCTAAGAGGCCACTCCGCCTTCTTACGGAATCCAAATCCTTGGAAATTCCTAAGAGGCAACTCCGCCCTCTTACGGAATCCAACTCCTTGGAAATTCCTAAGAGGCCACTCCGCCTTCTTACGGAATACATTTCATTGGAATTCCTAAGAGGCCACTCCGCCTTCTTACGGAATCCAATTTCATTGAAATTCCTAAGAGGCTACTCCGCCTTCTTACGGAATCTACCTTGGAAATTACTAAGAGGCTACCCCGCCTTCTTACGGAATCCAACTCATTGAAATTCCTAAGAGGTTATTCCGCCTTAAAAGCACGAAAACACTTGTCCAAAAAGCTAAACCTGAGTGTTGTAGCTTATTAAAGTGACTCCGCCAGTCACTATAACAGGCTATGTCACCAGAATGTGTTACCGGCATCCAGACTTTTCTAAGGAGTTGTGTAGCTCATATGAGCAACTTAACAGTCCCTCATACAAGCTAGGGGACAAATGATCCGGTCTAGATACCGGCCCCCATTCTTGTGACGTCAGACTGACCTCATATAAGGAAAACCGGTGTCCTGGTTCAACGTTGCCACACCGGATATCCGTTGTCTGGCCGTCCGTCCTCACTCCACCACAGCATCATTCATTTTCTCTATAACGGTTCTATGTTCATTGTTACAGGACATTTATATAACTGTTGGCTTTTCAGTCACAGCAAGAGAAGAGTCCCTGATAACTTATCAACGAAGACACTGTTTGTAGCAAAATACGTCACATCAATGGCTTCAGAAAGTAAGTGGGCGTGTCAGCAGATTATGCGGAAAAGGTGATTATCCTCTCCTCTCCCTAGAGGATCGTACTCTGATAATTGACCTACCCTCCTGACACATTCTGAAAGTCGAGCCACTTTGATTGACACAATATACACGCAATCAGAGCTAAGGGACCCACCTGTATCCAACGACTCATTCTTTGACGTGCAACTATAAGTAGTATATTTCAATACAAATGCATGGTATCGTTGTCCTATCTCACTCTTTACTGTTATTTCGCTTAAGCATTCATTGAGTTCTTACACTCTTCTAACTTGAGCGTCGGAGAATCTTCACAGGTGGCACCACCTTTCGCCCCCCTACAACGCGAAACGTTGGTGTGAAGGATCTCCAGGACAACAAGACCGGCCTCTCCCACTGAGAGACCGGATTAATACATCGGATATACACTGTTCTGGTGTGCAAACCCTAAAAACACCTGCATTCTTGTGGCTGGTCCCACACCGGATCCTAGACCCCGGTCCAGACCAGTTCAGAACTCTTGAAAGTTTTAATATTGAAATATTATATAATTTTTTAGGTATTATGGTTTAATATATAAAAAGATTATTAAAATTATTGATAAAAAAATTAATTAAAGAAAATTAGACTTATTCTAAAAAGTCATATAAAATTTAAGATGAAAATTTATTTTTCTTGTGACTACTACATAACATATGATTTCATTCTTAAAAGAAATTATTCTAATTTTATATACGGGTGAAACTTTATTTATTTTTCAACAACAATAAATCACACGTATAGTTATGAATGGCAACCAACCCTCAAATAATGCTTATCTGTGTGTTTTACACTGGTCCAGTGGGGATCTGATATTATATCTCTTATTCAAGTGGGAAAATAAGAGTCTTGGAGTAATCCCTCGATCAAATCCCACCAACCTCACACGTTGTGGGGAGAAAAAGGGTATCACCTGCAAGGGCACTCCGACGCTTAAGTCAGTGAGATATTTAGAGAGAATAAAAAAGCTTAAACGTAAGTTGTAGTAAGAATGTTCTACCTTTTTTTGTTGATTTGTAAGTTTTTATACCTTAGAGCAATGGAAAAGTTGTTTCGAGTAGGTGAGTTTACCGTACGAAATGTCAGCATGATTCTGATCATTGTAAAAAGGATGAAACGCAACAGTGACACTACTTACCAACTGTACATTTCCATCAATTACTTTGTAGGTTACTTTCTCAACACGTGATTCCATAAGTCAACTCTGACCTTCCCGTATTGAGAGAATGACTTATACCGGTGTTAGGTCATGAGTCCCATGCGCGGTGATGAGAGCCAATATCAAATTTCAATAATATGTGTGATGCTGATCTTGCATGATGGCTTTAGGCCTAATGACCTTTTTATCCATAGGCCGGTATCAAGATCAGATCATTTGCCTCCTAGCTAGTTTGAGGGACTATATTGGTCGCTTAAATGAGCTACACTGTCTGCTCCAATCACCTTTTGTAGGCGTGGGTAAGGAAAGAAAGATTCTTAACTTGAAAAAATTTTCAATTTGAGCCATTGTGTGACTTTGATTCCTCTTCCTAATTGTCGCATATTTATTTCTCTTTTAGCTAAAATGCAACATTGTACGTAATACAAGTCACATCAATCATTGTAATAATTACTCTTCGATCAATGAAATAGTTTCATTTCAATCATTGTGTGTAACACCCCTATTTTTATTTTAATTTATTACAAAAAAATTTAATATTAAAATTTTGAAGGAATTAGGTTATGGTTCTTTAAAACTTTTTAATCTATGTATTATTTATGATTTTTTAGAATTTTGGGAAATATTTTAATAAAATAATATATTTTAAATAATTTTAAATTCATAAAAAGTAACTTAAAATTAAAAATATTTATAAGAAAGTGAAGTTAAATTATAAGAAAATTTTCTAAAATCCATTTCAAGTAGACTTATCTGAAAATGATCGGTTTGAGTAAAAATCTTGATTTTTACCAATTATAAGGAGACTGGAAAAGTACCAACAATTTTTATTAACAGAAAATTTTAGATTTTTAAAATTTAAAATCCATTTATATCGTTAAATTTTGAAAAGGACTGATTTTGAATATTTAAAATATACCGAGTGAATAGTTACTATTTGAATATTTAAAATATTTACTATGCAAAATACTGTGCATGAACGAAAATTTCAAATGTTGCACAGTAACCAGGAACGAAATTTTCAAAATTGCACAGTACTTTTATAATAAAATATTAAAATGCACAATAAAATTTTTTCTTATAAATAACGAGGCAGTGAAGCAAGGAAATCACAGTTCTGAATAAGTTTTCTTAATATAGTAGTGCTAGTGAGATAGTGGTGGAAGTAAGAGAGAGAAATAATTTTCTTTGGAAAGTGGTTCAGCCAAAATTATAAGGTAAGAATAATCTCTTTTATATTTTTTAGATTTATTTTCATATCATTTTAAAAATATATTATTATATTATATATAATATTATTTTAAGTTACTATTCTGAATAGTAAATTACTATGTGATCCGGTGTCGTTACCCGGCCCCCAAAGTAGTGGATTACAGGCAGTCCATGGTCCTCACCTAGGCCGGTGAGGCCCTCCAAAGGACAGCACCTCATCCTGTACCAAGTCACACCGGCTGGGTTGCAACCCCTTATGACCGGAGTCAGAGCCCCACTGAGTGGCCTAATGACCAGAGTCAGGAGTACAGTGACCTACCCCGGTCGTAGCCTGTAAGGAGCCCACGTGTATGAACCTAATTTGGCACATGAAACGAGGCACTACAGTGACACTCCCTCGCTATAAAAACCAAAAACACATTCATAAGTGGTAAGCTCTCTAGTACCCATCTTTTAGACCTGATATAGCTCCGATGTTAGAATCCGGACTGACTTGAGCGTCAGAGTGTCTTTGCAGGTACCACCCCCTTTCGCCCCTCAATGCGATAGGCCTGTATGAGGAGCTCAAGGAACCACGGTACAGCCCAGAGATCGTCCAATCCAGCAACCCCGTCAAGCATATACTTTGGACCCAGTCAGGGTCCCCTGCTCTGGACCCCGGATCCTATGGACCCTGGTTTTGGAGCAGACATTTTCACGCCCAGTGGGACCGTGTAAATGTGAGTTCCATATCGCACATGATAAGGTAGTCACGAAGCGTAACAAAGGAACACAAAGGTATTCTGAGAGGGGAACGTCGGCTACGACGAAGAGCACCCTCAATATATGTGATTGACTCCGGTCAAGTACAACTGATACAGTGAGAAAAACCATTACTTCTCCCATAAAAGTACCTCCGGTATATGTTATGGATACTGGAGCGGTGTTAAGATAAAAATGTTCTTTTGAACCCCGGTCATGAACATAGTTTGAGGAAATAAGGACGCAGAGTACCTAGCCCCAGTTGAGGAAAAGAAACCAATCAAGAAAAAGGCATGTTGGCGTACTTCGGTACCCACAGTAAATCTTGCCACGCATCCCACTGATTGATCCGTTGTTCCAGAATAATGATCGCTTAAGGCCTCAGAGCGGTTGTATGCTTGGAGAGGTGAAACCCCGAAGGCCAAATGCGATAACTCCGGAGTGGCCAAGGCCCTAGAGCAGTTACATGCCTGGAGAGGTGAAACCCCGAAGGCCAAATACGATAACCCCGGAGTGGCCAAGGCCCCGGAGCGGTTGCATGCCTGGAGAGGTGAAACCCCGAAGGCCAAATGCGATAACCCCGGAGTGGCCAAGGCCCATAGCGGTTGTATGCCTGGAGAGGTGAAACCCCGAAGGCCAAATGCGATAACCCCAGAGTGGTGAAGGCCCCAGAGTAATTGTATGCCTGGAAAGGTGAAACCCCAAAGGCCAAATACGATAACCCCAGAGTGGTGAAGGCCTTAGAGCGGTTGTATGCATGGAGAGGTAAAACCCCAAAAGCCAAATGCGATAACCCCGGAGTGGCCAAGGCCCCAGAGCGGTTGCATGCCTGGAGAGGTTAAACCCCGAAGGCCAAATACGATAACCCCAAAGTGGCCAAGGCCCTAGAGCAGTTGTATGCCTAGAGAAGTGAAACCCCGAAGGCCAAATGCGATAACCCCAGAGTGGTGAAGGCCCCAGAACGGTTGCATGCCTGGAGAGGTGAAACCCCGAAGGCCAAATGTGATAACCCCGGAGTGGCTAAGTCCCCAAAGCGGTTGTATGCCTGGAGTGGTTAAACCCCAAGGCTAAGGCATCAGAGGTCGCCTAGCAGAGGTTGAGCCAGTACGACATCGATTGAGAACCCAAGAGTGCAATAGACGATATAAAATTAGAATACTAGAGTCACTATTGATGACCCTGGATAAAGGTAAATACAGATGCAGGAAAGGCCACCGTAGCAGGCCATTGGAATCCCGTAAAGTTAGACGTCAGAGTAAGACGAAGTCATAAGAAACAAGACAAAACTTATCAATCCGTCTCAACAGACGAGGTGGATAAGAATACCCAGTGTCATCAAAAGTGACCCCAGAATAAAGAAGAGCGGTGTCAGCAAAATAATGCTAGAATGAGGCCAACCAAATAACAAGACACCGGTAAAACCCTACTACTATGGTCTTTATTTGTCTAATATTTTATTATGAAGGCAGGGGTGACGGGTGAAACATTAAGAACTAAGACGTCTTAACAAAGACGATATGAAAGATCTAGCATCGTTACAAAGATGATTTAGTCCAAAATACGGTAATACAAAAATCAAGAAAGTTGTAACATCGATGAAGGCGGTATCTAAAAACAGAACCCAATTAAACATCGGTAAGGATTCGATTACTTGTAATTTTACCATGGATTTTATTTAAATATGAAAGCAGGTATACCGGTGCAATCATTAAAGGAAGTATATGATGTGAAAAAGCACATGCAAATTCATTTAAAAAAAATAATGATGGCACTACGGCCCATACACTTCATAAAATGTTCAAAGCCGGAGCCTATCCTGGCACAAGGTAGCAGAAATTTACAAAAATCTAAACCATGGTGGTAGGAGAGTCCGGTCTGGCATCTTTAGCTATTTTCATAGAGTCTTCATCTAACACCACCTTTAGCTTCATGCTCTAGTTCTCAGGCAGAGGCAGAAGTTTATAAGGGACATCCTCAGGCTCTGCTTCTTGACCCTGGTCTATAGCATATAGATGCCTACCATGAAACTTATAGTAAACACCTATACCGTTCAGGTTAAGGTTAACACCGGGGTAATGATGAATCACTTGACGAACGGCGGCGCTGAAGGCAACATCGGCCAACTCTGAAAATTCACCCATCTCCTCATCCCGATCTTTAAGCTCTTGAATTTGGGCTTCCTTCAAAGACGCCACCTCGTCTACTAAATCTTCACTCCTTTTCTCTGTAGCAGCCCGTCCAGCAAGGGCGTCACCATACTTAGGTTGGAGATCTTTAAGGGTATCTTCCACAGTCTTTTGCTTGACTTCGGCTTCATTTGCCCTTTTGGTCGCTGAGGAGAATGCCATTGTAAGATCAGTCAAATCTTCCTCCTTTTTGGCCAAGGTTGTCTGAGCTTCCACCCTAAGGGCCTCAGCTTCCTTTAATCGATCTAGGCATTGCTTGGCCTCAAGACCGGAATAGTAAGATTGTCCCAGAGAGTGTATAACCCCGACGGCCTCAATCAAATTAAAGATAGCTCCTTTAGCAGCTCTCCGGGCCTTGGTCGCTAAAAGATCCTTGAGCTGGAAGGGAATCTAGAACCTCACCAGAGTCTCCCCACAGTTTGCAAAAATTTCGATATACTGGAGTTACAAAAATATGCATCGGCATCGGCAGGACGGATCCTGTCCAGCATGTTTTCTCCAGGCTCCGACGCTGTCTCCTCTTGCGGGCCTGAACCTTCTACCCCAGTCACAATCGAATGAGTCTTCTTTTTCTTTGGTTCCCTGTTGGAAGGACCAGGTTTATGACGCTTCTTTCCCTTGTTCTGACCCCCTTCCTCTGGGATCAATGTCAAGTTACTGACCTTTTCTGCTGGTACTGCTCACCAGCTTGGCCGCAGTACGCCTTGGGTGACCCGATTCTCAGCATTGGCAGCAGCGACATTCCAAGCTTCGGCCTGCTCCCTTAGCTTTTGCAGCAAGTCAATGCGGGCCATTTCCTCTGAAAGAAAGAAAGAGTGGGGATTAGAACACCGGCTCAAGGGTGATGTCAAAAAAAAATAAAGGAGTCGGCATACGTAAATAACCATCCCGACGTGACTTTTCCCTAGCAAAGACTTGCAGGAGATTTTAGGAAAAACAGAGGTGGCTTTTAGAGCATCTAACACCATCTTGGATTCCTTTGAAAGGGTGGTCTAGATGACAGTGTAGGCGTTGCTGGTCAGGAGGAAGTGTTCGTGAGTCCAGCTGGTATAGAATTTCCTGGAGAAATCAGAGTTCTCCTAGAACACCAAATGGCCATTGTTGACTTCAATCTTGATGAAGGAGTATTTGAAGCTCACCTCGTCCGTTTTGACTGACTCGGTAAGGCTTTCAATGTTGAATAACTTCGAGTTACATCAGAAGTTGATGTATCCCAAGCCTCCACTGGGGTTGCCACGGCGTAGGACTTCGCAGTAGGTGAAGAAGAGTGCCACTGTTGGGACGAAGTGAAAATAATCTCCCAAGACTTCAAGAGCTCTGATAAGACCCCAGCCATTAGGATGAAGCTAGCTCGAGGCACAATCCAAAAATCAGAGTACCTCCATCTTAAACTCCATCAATAGCAGATGAACCCCGATCTTGGAGAAAAAATCTCATTCATGAAAAGGAAGCGAGACCCCGGTTGGTGACAGATACGCTCTGATGTAAGGGGGCAGCGGACAGTAAAGTGATCTTGAATTTCTTCACCGGAATGGACGGTCACATCTTCAATAGTGATATCATCTGCATCTTCAACATATCGGGAGACAAGGGAGAGAGGTTCTTCATGTACCTAGAAATAAGGGTCTTTAACTTTTTCAGCTAGCCAATCAATCCTATATGCGATGATGTGAGTTTCCATTGAGTTGGTTACAACCACTGGGGTGTTGGTGCCAGAGTTTCCATCTGAGGCCATTAGTTGGATGACGTGTTGAAAGAATATATGTATCTGTAAAAGCCACATCGTCAGATAAATAAAACGCGATACGTGTCCCAAGTTACAAAGCAATTTTGGAAGAAATAGCACATTGTCCACCAAATAACACCGTTTGAAGCATAGAGGTCACTTTGTCTGGTAAATATTTACATCGTCCTGAACAAATACATCGGTAGCGATTTAAGGAAGCTACACCGGACCAATAATTAAAGGATCTTCAGTCTTCAATTGAACACCGTCAGACTAGATGCCCATACCATCCAAAGGAAGGTTACATCGTCTAACTCAATCATCTACTCCGTCTCAAACAGAAATCAGAAACTAGATCAGTCCGGCTTTCTATAAAGGAACCACCATATAAAGCACAACGTCAGAAAAGGTAAGTATCAATTTTACATAACCTTTTGCATTTCGTTCTCCATAATACAGGAGCTAAGTAGCCTATGGAAGCAACTCCCAAGTCACTTCAATAGGCTAGGGGGAAAATGATCCGGTGTCGTTACCCGGCCCCCAAAGTAATGGATTACAAACAGTCCATGGTCCTCACCAAGGCCGGTGAGGGCCTCCAAAGGACAACACCTCATGCTGTACCAAGTCACATCGGCTGGGTTGTAACCCCTTATGACCAGAGTCAGAGCCCCACTGAGTGGTCTAATGACCGGAGTCAGGAGTACAGTGACCTACCCCGATCGTAGCCTACAAGGAGCCTACGTGTATGAACCTAATTTGGCACATGAAACGAGGCACTACAGTGACATTCCCTCGCTATAAAAACCAAAAACATATTCATAAGTGGTAAGCTCTCTGGTACCCATCTTTTAGACCCGATATAGCTCCGATGTTAGAATCCGGACTGACTTGAGCGTCAGAGTGTCTTTGCAAGTACCACCCCCCTTTCGCCCCACAATGTGATAGGCCGGTATGAGGAGCTCAAGGAACCACGGTACAGCCCAGAGATCGTCCAATCCAGCAACCCTGTCAAGCATATACTTTAGACCCCAGTCAGGGTCCCTTGCTCTAGACCCCGGATCCTGTGGACCCCGGTTCCGGAGCAGAACACCATATCAATAGTAAATTACTATTATGAATAGTAAATTACTATTTAAATAGCAAATTACTATTTACTGTTACTATTTACCATTACTATTCATGTTTACTATTTACTATTACTCTGCATGTTTTACTATTTACCATTATTATTCATGTTTTACTATGTAAAATTTACTATTTACCATTACTATGCATAATTAATATTTACCCTTTCTGTTTCAAATAGTAATCTAAATTTTCATCTTATAATTATATTAAAATGAAATTGGAATATTTTAGAAACTCAGAGACGAGGCACGTATGGACTTTCCATAACGAATCAAGATATAAGAGGTAAGGGGGTAAGATAAGAATATAATATGAAAAGACATAAGAATAATGGGAGGAGTCCCCTACTCCTTTTAAATTCAATCATATTATTATTTTAAAAAAATAATAACCTTTTAACTTGAAATTTATAATAAATTTTAAATTAAGTATCTTGTGTAACTTCTCTGACATACCTATGCAAGGACCTAGACTTTTATAACCTATACGAACTGGAAGGACTTGTACTATTATGACCTATATGGACTGAACTAAACCTATGCAAGGACTGGATTATATGGATTTACATAGACCTATGCGAGGAATGGACTATAAGGACTCAAAATCAATTTTATTAATTTAAATAACCATTAAAATTTGAATTATATTTATGAGTGATATTTAATTTATTTGATTTGATTATATTTGATTTTGATTGATGATATTTAATTGTGATTGATAATATTAGATTGTGATTGATGATATGTAATTGTGATTGATAATATTTGATTGTGATTGATGATCTTGTGAGGTGGAGTTGAGCATCACTAGTGGAAAAAGGGATTTTTACACCGGCAATTTTACATCGGTTGTAATATGATCGGTGTAAATAATAAGACGGTGGCAATTTTGTAAATAATATAAAACTTTACACCGGTCCTTACTTTGGACCGGTGAGAAATGGTTAAGTTTGTACCGGTTTAAGCTTTGGACCGGTGAGAAATGACCAAGTTTATACCTGTCTTACTTTTTAAACAGGTGAGAAATCTATTTGCAATACCCATCCCTTTTGTCGATTCTTTTCATTTTTCGAGCCCTTTCTCTCTCGAAGCTAGCCTCTCTCCCTCACAAACATGTCTCTCTCAAAAACCCTTTCCCCTCTCGAAGCCCCACACTGGTGTCTCCCTTTCGATGCTCTCCGTGCATCTACGCTCTCCGTGCATCTGCGTTTATAGAAGCCCTTCGTGCGTCTGCGTTTATGGAAACTTTTCGTGCGTCTCTGTTTTACGAAGCCCTTTCCGTCTCTGTTTATCGAAGGTCTCCTTCTCGAAACCCCTTCCTTTTTTGCTTAAGTTATGGAACATTTGCAATGATCTTCTTACTTAGCGCATTCTTAACATAACCATCCTCAATCACTGTCTCTCCCATTCAAATATTTAGAAACTTTTTGACCATGTCTTTGACCTAATTAGTCATGGTCATCTCCTTGACATTAATATTGCAGGTTTTGTCAACGATTCTGTCATTGAATACATTACTGAGAGGTATATATATATATATATATATATTCATTTCTTCTCTTTTCTTTCGATTGCAAAATAAATGTTATCTCTTATTTAATCTTTTTTCTTGTGGTGTAATGGTTTCTGTTGTATATTTGAAGATTCCTTTTTTCAATTGAAAGAAGGAACCGGGAAGCTGCAGTTTGTTTTCTTAATTAGATTTGTTCTTTTAAGATTTTTTGTTCCTTTGTTTTTGTTATAATATTGGCTAGGTATGTTACTAAATAGTATAATTCAAAACACTAATTGCATTGAAGTTATATCTTACATATATTTTTTGTTTTTTTATGTTTCTTCGTTTCTATATCTACTATTATCTTTTGAAGAAAAACTTCATTGATTCTGCAATGGTATTTAAGGCTGAGATAAATGTTTCTATGGAAGAAGACCGTGGTAAGATAATAATGCGAGCACTCTTAGGGGAAAGAAAATAGAAATCTGGTTGATGAAAATGCAAATGTTCTTTTAACTTATTGAACTTGAAGTTTACTTTTGGCCACATGCTTCATCTTCTACCGAACCTGGTATATTACTCCCAGGCCTATTCATTAAGTAATGTAGTTGTAACAATTTACGTCTTCACTTTCAGTTTGAAATGTCTTTACTTCAATGTTTTGTTCATTTTGTAACATAGTTGTGAAAGTTTGTCTTTATGTTCAGTTTGGAAGATTGTCATATCAACTGTCTAATAGAATGATCATCAATGATTAAACCAGCTAACCAAATAATTTCTATGGCTAACCTGATCACTGTTTCTGCTTTAGTTATGTAGCTTTCTCTGATATAGACTTCATACCATAATATAATCCTCATAATTTGTACTTTGTAACTTTCTAGATTGAATTGTTTGGCCAGATGGCCTTCAAAGGCTACATCTATAGAGGCAGAAAACCTATACATTAGAGTCCTTTATCATAGACAACATTTGTTGAAGCTGAGTTAGAGGTATAATAATATATCTTTGTTTATTCCTCTTTCTCAGGGCTATGAATCCCCAAGTGAATACTGTCATGTATAATAATATATCTTCATGCCTATGTTTCTAATGGATCTGCTAATTACTATTGTAGAACTAATGGGATTCCGTATTCTGTTTTCTCTATTGAAAGAAATATACTTGAATTTGGTTTTGGTGAAATAGGTCAGAAGTTTCTTTTAGTTTTATTTTACTTTTCTGCAGCATTTGAATCCTTCTTTCATTGATTTTAGACTGTCTTGAGTATTCTTGGGGCAGCTGGTTTTGTTACAGGAACTTTAGCTGCTAGAGCTACATGCCTGCTAGATGTTACAAAAACTTGAAGGCAGATAAAGGTTTGTTTCTGTTAAATAGATATGACATATAACCATTCATGTGTGTGGGCCTAACAATTTAAGCCTTTGGATTGTTAGTTCTTGAAATTTTATCAGAACTTCTATAACCAAATTCTAGTAACAGGTTGTATTTCAACGCAAGGCAGGTGGTGGGTCTATGCAATTTTCTTAAACCTGAATTGCATGAAAGGTTACATTTAAGATGTAATGAAAAACCATTTATGGATCATTTACTTATCAGCTTAAACTTGAGATTTTTGGCTCACGACAGTTTCTTTTGTTTTTAAATCAACTATAGTTTCCATGGTATGCCATTTGTTTATTTCTTCCTGAAAATTCTTTAAAATTTTATAGACTATATATTGCTCTGTTATGAAAAAGTCTAATCCAAGTGCACCATACATAGAAATGGAGTGAACTAGCACGCCAAGTGAAATCAGTTTTAAAGGATTACCCAAAACTTCATCTTACTCGAGGAAGAAAGGTGGGCCATGCTTCTGTTTATTTTTTATTATCTATTTTTTTATTGGAGTGCTTGATTTAGTTTAAAAGGAGAATCAAATGTCTCTTTGGTTTTATGGTTATATATCAATTAAATTAAGGTTTGATAAGTAACAGAAAAATATATCTATTGTTTCAATAAAAATTTAATTGATTTGAGAGATTGTAAAATTAATATTAATCAATAAAAATATATCTATAGTTACTGGAGCTCTATTGAAATTAAAATACAATAACTATACATTTATTTTGTGTAGTGTTTTATGCCACAGGACAGCCGAAGCTTATGAAATTATGATTAACTGAAATTATCCAACATTAAATTTTAGTTTAGTTTACTTTAACATGGTCTTCAAATACTGTTTCAGACTCAAGGACGTGAATCAATTGCTGCCAAGCTTGTAGCAAATTTAATTACAAAAGCAGGTGCAAATCATGTTCCTGCATATGACCTCTGTTTTGGACAGTCCATGGGCTATTTTGATATTCCAGTTGATCATGTGTATGGACAGGTATACTGTGTAATTGGGTTATGTCATTAATATATAACTGCATGGAAGAATAAAAAAAACATGTCACTATAACTTAAAAAATGTGTTATAGGTATACTGTGTACTGGTAATTTATAGTCAGTTCAATAATTTGCTAATTTATTGTATTGATGCTTCTCAATCTCAATTATGAATTGGAATTACAACCTTCTAGTGACATGCTGATTTTACTATTTTTTTAGAATATATGGAAATACTGACATACCAAACTGAATGAAACACACCTTGTCATCTTAGTGTTCAAAATTCAAATGATGTAACACTAGATAGACAGAAAATAACTATTCCATGTCTATTTTTTCTCTTTTAAAAGGTAAATCTTTTACTATAATTTTATATTTTCCTCTTAGTTAAACCGGGTGTAACACTATTTTTTCTCTAATTATTCCTCTATATATCAGTATTTTCGTGTTTATATATAATTAATTTGGGTCATAATTGTTCAAGATTCACGGGATTACAATTCTACCTCACGGAGTTGAGAAATTTGTTCAATATTTGAATGAAACTTAGACAATTTTTGTGAGAATGTGCAGGATTTCTCTCTAGAAAATTTCAATTCCAGTTTGGTTGTATTTGCTGACAATATGGGTAAACTATAAAGTATGAAGAGCTGGACTGGCTGGCTCCCTGGCAACCGCATCAGCTTCTTCCGTTCCTTTTTTTAGAAAATATGTAGCTCTTTCCTCTAAGTTCATTTGTTTGCATTGAAATGGCCATATAAAGGGAACTCTATTTAGATATACTTTGATATAAGTGTTGTCCTTTGTAATTTTTTTTATATTATCTTGTAATTTGACAATTTTTAATAAAAGTTATTTTATTAGAGTTCTTTCTATTTGTATATACTTTTAATACAAGTGTTGTTCCTTTTATTCTCTGACATTGTAGCATCACGATTTAGTAGTAGAAAAAGAGAGAGTAAAAAAATAAAGGAAAAAGGATAAAAAAAATAAAAGTTTCTACACCGGTTGTAGTAACCAACCAGTGTTAAAAGTCTAATTTTTGTACTGGTTGTCACAAATAGGACCGGTGTGTAATATAATATTTACACCGGTTGTTACCAATAGGACCGGTGTAAAATGTAATATTTACACCGGTTATGATGAACAGGACTGGTGTAAATATTACATTTTACACCGATCATAATCTAAGGGCCCAGTGTAAAAACTATTTTTCTCACCGGTCCCAAAACTGGTGTAAAAAATCCTTATTTTTCTCACCGGCTTCATCTACACCGGTCCTACAACCGGTGTAAAAAGCCTTTTTTCCACTAGTGCATATAGCAAGTATGACGGAAAGGTAAAACTCAGTAAGAATTTTCTTACCTTACTCTTTAAATTATTATTCTAAGAGAAAGTATTTTATAATCATTTTTAATCTTTTATTCCTTCTTAGAAATTATTTTCATTAACTTTACTTTTAATCTTTAGAATAAAAATCTAGTATTTATTTTAGAAAAAGACATTTTATGACAATTAATTTATAAAAAGGTTGAAATAATTAATTCTTGAATTAAAGAAAAATTTTATAATTTTAAGTATTTTTAGTTAATGAATTAAGAATTATTCTCTTTTAGTAAAATAAAATTTTCAAAAGCAAATTATTTTGTTTTTTTCCAACCTAATAACTAAAGATATTTGGAAATAATTGAGATTTCTAAATTCGATCTTGCTAAGATTCAATTTGAGAAAGATTATATAAAATTTTATATGAGAAAGTTTGAGATATTTAAGGCTTGGAAACTCAATTTTGGTGAGATTTGAATTTGAAAACTATACCAAATTTATTTCTATATGATAGAAATTCAAAGAAGAAATTGAGGAAATGTACAATTTATTGAGATGATATTGTAAACCTTTATGGTATTTAATAATTGAGTTTTTAAAAGCCTTAACCAACTAAATACATGAGTAGTTCATGCATCATGAATCATTAAAGTGAAACAAAATGATATTATCTAGGGACGAATTATAGAAACCGAGGATACATTGGAGGAGGCTTAATTGCGAGCCTTGTGATGAGGGGGTGTGAAAGGGTACTTCAGGGGACCTGGGGTAGCTCCCTAGTGTCAAGTACTTTCACAATAAAAACCTTCTCAATCCGACTAGTCTCTAAGTGTTTCCATGCGAATTGAGTTGTTCATGTTATTATTATCTAAAATTATGGAACAGTGTAAACTCCTGGTTGGCCCAGTGCAAATTAAAATTTAAGGGCCTGTATATGTAGGTAAGTTATGATGAATACATTCATAATTGATTATGTATGTGATTGTGATTGATATTATTATACTAGTTTGTGAAAACCCTTTAATGCTTATGTCCCATTTGGGAATATTATATTCTATTTCTCACTCCTTTCTCTGTGTTTTTGTTTCATATGTTTTAAATTTATGGTTCGTACAGAGGGAAGGATCGAAGAATCCAGGTAGTAAATATAACACGTTCTAGAAAAGGAGCTCGGTATGAATACCATGGTCCAATGAATAAATAATGTCATTAAGTAACTGCTCTTAGGCCATGGAGTTTCCTATCTTTCTAATAATGTTTAATATTTATTTACTTTGGATGAATGTAAAATTACTTTATAAATTTTAATGATGTTATGAGGTATTTCAGAAATATTTATGTAATTTGTTCCGATAGTTTCTTTTTAACAATTATATTTTTAGTAAAAAAGAATTTATGATTTTTTTAGAATTTATTAAGATATAATAGAGGGCGTTACATTGTGCGCACGTTCTTTTCAGACACGGGCCTTGAAAATTGAAATGACACGACCTAAAAATTTTTGAATTGAGATGTTGCCGTTTTTTTTCCCTAGCCACGCCTATAAATAGGTAGCTGGAGAGCCTTTGAAACCTTACTTGAAATTTGCATGCTGAAACTCCTAAAATTTCCAGAGATTATTTCCAAAAAACCTAAAAATTTCCAAAACTCAACATCTTTCTCAAACTTAACGTCTTTGAAGTTCTTGCCTTCAGAGACCCTAAAGACTCTTCCATTAACTCAGATAGCCATTCCCAGCCTTAGTTTTTCTTTTTTTACTTATCTGTGTTTATGACTTTACTGAGCAAAAAATAAGGACTAGAGGAGGACTAAGAGAGGTTCATAGGGGAAGGATCTATGTTAGGGCTAAGAGATGTAAGACATAAGCTCAGGGGAGGGGAGTAGGGGTGATAGGGACAGAGACTGTCTGAAGAGTCTCGTAATAACTTTTAGGTCATGGGGGCCTTCTGATAAAAAAGATAGCTCTAAAATATATATATTTCTGATGATGTAAAATTTTACAATAATTTAGGCAGTTTAAGGCACATCGTAGCTAAAATAGCCACTAAAGAAGAAGAGATAAACGTTGTAAATATTGGGGTGCTCAAACGTGATCACCAACCAAATTAATTGGGAGTGGTTGTTGGCTGAGAACCCCTATGTATGGGTTCAAAGGGAGCTTTTAGAGACTGCCTCCCGTCATGCTTGGGCTTAGAAGAGGGATAAAACTAAAATGCCCCGTCTATTCCAAAGAAAAATACAAGTAACGATACATCATTTTCACATCGCAGTTGCCAAATCGAATCTGCCACACCTTAGGGGAGTGGGCAATCTTCATGTACAATATACTATTTACCTACCTCAGGGTACGTTTTTCACTAACGAAGTTCTAGATGGGGGTTCTCCACTTCTTAAACTGTGCCCCCACTTGACTTCATCCAAATGGGTAGGGTCTTGGGAGGAGCTTAAAAGTGTTGGGGGAATACTTTAATTTTATCCCCACTATCGCCATGTTCTTTTATTACTACTGAGTCTTTTAGATGGCAAACAAGGACGGTGGCTTGAGCTTTGTCACACTTTGGTGTGACTCAAAAATCATCAATTTTGAAGCCTTTATAGAGTTGACTAAGACTAATGGCGGTTCCTTCAAAAAATCATTTGTCAAAAGTCCTGGTGACCCCGAACAAGGCTATCTTCTGGGAAAGTGAAGATGAGATAAACAAATTCCCAATGTCGTGGACCCATGAACACTTCTTGCTGACTGGAGCAGTGTATATTACGGAAGAGAGTGAGTTGTCCCCTGTCTCCATTTAAGTGGTCAGTGTGATACGCGAGTATTATCTCACCAAGAAATTCTCATGGAAGTGTTTGTTGGGACCCTTGTCCCAAATAAAAGCTTACCTACATAATGATCTCAGGAAATATCTTAGCTATTCTTTACATACACCTCTATTTTCTGATGTTTTCTTCTTCTCTACAGAACAAATCGAGACTTGTAAGGCGATGAAATAGCTAAAGAAGTTACAAGCCGGGATGGTTACTGTTGGGGTGGAGAATTTCATCCAACCCAAGCAAAATGCTTGTAGAGTAGTAACAGACACCATTCCTTTCCGGCCTCAGGATGCCGAGCAAATCCCTCTCAAAGGAACAAGAGGCAGAGGTTCCTGAGAGGAAGAGGAAGAAAAAGAATGATTTAGCTAAGGAGCCAAGTCCTCTTCTTGACTCCAAAAAACACAAAAGTAAGAACAAAAAGAAGTCGTAGAAGAAGAAGTCAGCCAGAGAAAAACATCGTTTGTAGTAGAATCATCTCGGGACGTGTCTATGGCTACTCCCGTAAGTGTAGAGATTTCTAAGCCTGGAGAAAGATCTTTGGTTCGTTTTTACCCATCCTGAGGTCCTGGCTGAGTCCATTTCTCTTTACCGGGGTAGAAAGATTGATCAAAGCAAGATCAGACTCTCGTTTTACTGCCTCACCCGTGACTTGGAGATTGCTAAAATGAAGGAAGCTATTAAGGCTACTCACTTGCAGCTGGCTGAGGTTGATCAAGTTTTAGACTTCTTCCCCGTGGTGGTTGAAAATACAGAGGAGGCATCTTTGTATTATAATCTTCATCATAAGGTGGACATGGATTTGAAGGCAACCCGCAAGGAGATTGAACATCTAAACAATGTTATTAAAGCAGAGGCAAAACTCTAGGGGTGATAGAGACCTTGAGATAATAACTCTGAGGAAGCAATTAGAGAAACTCGAGTCTGGAAAGAGGGAGCTAAAGTAGTTAAGGGGAAAGAATAGCTAATTGAAGATGGAGAATGAGAAAATGAAAAAGGCTTGTAAGGATGTCTAAGTGGAGATGGTCTGACAAATTGATGTACATGTCACAACAAAGATAAAATGGGTGAGGGAGAAAAACAAGCTGCTGTCTGAAGTGGAAGATCTCAATAAAAAACTTTTGGAGACCAACTCCCTTTATGAAGTACATCAAAAACTTGAAGAGAAAGTCGCGACTAATCATAAAAAAGCAGTTTAGGCATTCTAATTATGTGATACCATTGTGGAAGAATCATTTAGCGCAACCGTAAGGCAAATCCAGTACAGGAACCCCTGATATCGCCCTCAACGTTAACAAGGTTAACCCCTACTACGAATTTCATGGTGAGAGGCTGTTTGTCGTGGTTGATGGAAAAAGGAAAGATCCTGAAGATGTTCCCTATGGGCTGGTGGAGTTACCCCAGCTCCAAACCATGTCGGAGAAACCTGCCACCCTTACCGCTGATGACGCTATGACTCCTTTAGGCGAAGACATTGTTCCCCCTTCCGGAGAAGACAACGTTCCTCCATCTTAGATGCTCTAGCTACACCTTTTATGCTTCTATACTTTGGTTGTTTTTTCTTTTTGTAATGCCTTGTACTGGGATAGGCTCTGATTTTTAACTATTTACGCTTTAATGAGAATTCCCTTTCTTTTAATTGCACTGATGATGAAGTAATTGTTATGATTGTCACTTGTTTTCCATTTCTATTCGGGGTTCTGAACTTTCTATATTCTGTAATAAAAACTTTAATTTAAAATTGGAGCGTCACTCTTTTGAAGTTTAGGATGCTTATCCTTTATAAAGGAAATCGGTCCCTTCTCCTTGCGGGGGTTGGATGAAATGAACTTTTAACCAAGTAATAACTTGATGAACTTTTAACAAAGAGTTAACTTCGTTAGCTTAGTTCATAAAAATCTACTTTCGTCACTCGTCGGGATCCAGTATGGTGTCGAAAGAAAACCAATCCTCACCACTCATTGGGGCCAAGTAGCCAATCTCTTAAGAGATTAAGGTGCCACTCGTTGGGGTTCGATATGGCCTCATATGAGATCCAATCCTCGCTACTTATCAAGGCTAATTGTTCTACTTGCGACGCTCGTTAGGGTCTAGTATGGTCTCAAAGAGATCCAATCCTCGCCACTCGTTGGGGCCAAGTGGCCAATCCTTTTTTAAGGGACTGAGTGTTGCTCATTGAGGTTCGGTATGGTATTTAAAAAGGTCTAATCCTCATCACTCGTACTCATCAGAGTAATTTCTTAATTCAACCAGGAATATAACAGATAGTGGAACAATTTTAACACCAAATAATTTTATTAATATACTAGATATACATTTAAGCTATATTGGGACATGCCTTGTTAAAACCTTCTTGAGGAAAACCCAGTGGGAAAAAACCTCAAGTTAGGAAAAAAAGTACATACCTATTGTCCAGCTAGTTGTAATACAGTCTTAAATTGTATACATTCCACTTGTTTCTTATGGGAGTTCCATCCAACATTTCAAGGTGGTAAGTACCTTTGCCTATTACCTCGGATACATGGTAAGGTCCTTCCCATGTCAGCGCAAGCTTGCCTTGAGCGAATTTATTCCCAATGCTAGCGCGACGTAGCACCAGATCCTCAACTTCAAAATGTCTTTAGGAGACCTTCTTATTATGAAGTAAAGCAACCTTGGATTTTATAGCTTGATCTCAAATAAAAACTTTCTCTTGAGCTCTCTGATCACATCTAACTCATTTCGGAGGTGTTTGTCGTTATTAGAGGCTGAAAAATGTTATACCCTAGCGAAGCACATTTGAAGCTCAACCAGTATCAAGGCTTAACCCCGTAAGTTAGCCAAAAGGGAGATTCATTGGTGAACGAATAAGGTGTAGTCATGTAGGTCTACAAGACATGACAAAGTTGGTTGACCTAATCCCCCTTTGCCTAACCCAAACATTTCTTCAAATCCTTAAGAATCTTGTGATTGGCAACCTCTACCTAGCCGTTCATTTAGGGATGCTTGACAGAAGAGAAAACTTGCATAATCTTTAACCCCTTAAGTAGCTCTGTAAACTTGCGATAAGTAAATTGAGTTCTATTGTCTGTGAAAATCTAGTGATGATATTCCCATAAACAAAATGTTGGGTCTTTACAGAAGTGATATGAACCACTTGCTCAGTCTCAATCTACTTGGTGAAGTAATTTACTCTCACAATCAAATATTTGATGCCCCCAGGTGTCGTTGGGAAAAGGCCCAGGATGTATAATCCCCATTGGTAGAACGACCAAGGTACTATAAAGGTTGACAGTTCTTCTGCCAATGTGTGATGTAAATTAGCAAACTTCTAGCAAGGATCACACTTCTGGACATACTTCGTAGTGTCCTTAATGGTTGGCCACCAATAACCAACCTGGAGGATCTTCCACATTAAGCTCCGTGACCTAATGTGATGTCCACATTTCCCCTCATGGACCTCTTCCATGACTCCTTGGATCTCATTCTCGTTTAGGCATAATAGGTATGGAACTAAGAAACATGTCAAAACAACATGCCATCCACCACGATGAAGAAGGGTAACTCCCTTTTTACTCATTTCTACTTTAAATGAGTAACAGAGAGTTGTCCATTGACTAGATACCTTAAAAAAGGAATGACCCGAGAATCTTTATCAAAAGTGCAGGTATGGATGGCACAGAGGGAGGGAGGTTAACCAACGCCAGGCTTTATCAGAGTAATCTAAAGGATCAAGGTTGTTCTCCTAGCTTTCTTTGTGCTGGCCAACCTTGGGAGGTGGTAAAGTTGAAGTGAAATGAGATCTCGAGGTGAACTTCGTCATCACTCTCCACTATAACTCCAACCCACATCCCTTATTATTTGAGGAACCATCAACGTACACTGTCTAATGGGAGCAAGATTCTTTGGGGTCTGAACCAGAAAACTCCATAATAAAATCAACCAACACTTAGGCTTTGATGGTACTATGGGGCTCATAAGTGATGTCAAACTTGGATATCTCCATAGCCCATTTAATCATTCTACCAGTGAGGTCGAGTTTGAACAAAATTGTGCGAAGAGGGGGATCCTTTCATACCACTATTGGATAGGCATGAAAATATGACCTCAACTGACGAGGTGCCTAGATAACGACTAAGGTTGTCTTCTTAATTTTATGATAGCAACATTATACCCCCTACAATGTCTTGCTAGTGAAGTACACCAGCCTCTGTCTCTCTGGGGTCTTCTTCACTAGAGCAACTCCTAAGGCCTCATTTGAAACAGACAAGTAAAGAATCAGACGTTTATCAGGATTAGGCCTTACCAAATAAGAGGTTTGGATAACACTTCCTTTAGGCTTTGGAAAACAACCTCTTACTTTGGCCCTCACTCATACTTCGTATTTTTCTTCAAAATCTTGTAGAGGGGGAGTGATCGGTGTACCTTCTTTGGCATGAATCACGTTAACGCCGTTATCTTACCGTTGAGAGACTGCACCTCGCGTAAGTTCTTAGGACTTTGGAGCTCCTAGATTACTCTGAATTTATCTGGGTTGGCCTCAATGCCTCTTTAAATGAACACGAACCCTAGAAATCTTCCACTAGGGATAGCAAAAATGCATTTCAATGAGTTAAGATGCATGTTATAGTGTCGAAGGCATTGAAAAATCTTGCAAAGATCTACAACATGATCTCCTCCAGTAGGGGTCTTGGCGATGATATCATCAATATACACCTTCACCAGCTTCATATGCATGTCCTCAAACACCTTGTTAATCATATGCTGGTATGTGGCCCCAGTGTTCTTTAAGCCAAACAACATTACAATGTAGTAGAATACACCCTCGTCATTCACAAAGGCCATCTTTTCTTGATCCTCTTCCCACATCGGTGTCTGGTTATAACAAGAATAAGAATCCATGAAGGATAAATACTGGTAACTAGAAGAATCATCAATTATCCTGTCAATATTGGGTAAAAGGTATGGATCATTGGGACAACATTTATTTAAATTCATATAATCAGTGCACATCCGCCAATTCCCATTGGACTTTTAGACCATCATAATATTTGCGAGCCATGAGGAATACCATATTTCCCTGATGAATCCGGCTTTGAGAAGCTCTTCAGTCTACTCACATGTAACCTTCTATTTTTCGGGACCCAAACGCCTCTTCTTCTGGGTCACCGGTCTGGTCTCAGGGTACACAAACAACTAGTGGCAACAAAAATCTGGGTCCATGCCTGGCATGTCAACAACCATCCAGGAAAATAGATCCTTATACTCTTTGAACAGTGCCAACAACCATTGCTCCATCCTGGCTTCAAGCTTCTCATTGATATAAGTTACTTTATCTGGGGTATCCCTTAAGATGATTGCTTTAGACCCTTCATTCAGGGTTGCCTTGGATAGATTGAGAGGGTTGATCTTCAACTCAGCCCTTGGATCAAGATCGACAAGATTCACGGAACTAGCCGCAGCTCCTCCATCATTCAGCTTTCACTTCTTGTTAATGGCCTCTAGTTTCACCAAATTCAGGCTGAGGCTGTAACAATACCTCGCCATCTCCTGATCATCTTGGACCAAAGACACCCTATTATCCTTATTAATAAAATTGATGGGGAGTTGTGAGGTTGATACAATGACTTCCATGGTATTCAAAGTGAGACGATCTATGAAGCCATTACATAGGGACAACACGTCAATAACCAGGATACTCGACTTAACCCTCCTGGCCCCTGGCTCACCATCAAATGTGATACGAGTGTCTAAATACCCTTCGTGGGCCGCTTTTCCTTATTAAAGGTCGTCATGTCCTACGTATATGGCTGCAAGCTTGCATCAGTGAGACACATCTTCTTGAAACTATACCACCCTGAGAATTTTAAAATAAAGGATTAATTAGGAAAATAAATACTAAATAATTATATTTGGGTTATTTAATGTTCCAAAACATTAGGAATAAATAAATTAAGACTTTTGGGAACGGTTTATGATTTATTGGAACCGGATAAGCTAAAAAAGAGCCCAGTTGAAATATGAGTGTCAGACGAAGTATCTCTGATTGGGGTATTGGTCAGGGATGTTAAGGATATTATTGGGAATCCGAATATGTGTTCGGAATAATTTTTGGATAAGGTATTGAGCCCAAACTGAGATCTTGTTTATCATAAAACAATGAATATTTAATGAGGGATTAAAAACAAAGCCAAATGACCCATTTTTCCATTCTTATTCCCATCAGTTTCTTAGATTTCCCTTAACATATACTTTGCTTCTACTTCTCCTCTATTCTTCTCCTTTATTTCCTCTTCTACTTCTCTTCAAAAACCTTAAGCAAAAGGGTGGTGGCTCTCTTCTCCTCTCCCATTTCCATTCTTGAAGGAGCTTGGAAGAGTTTGGAGCTTGAAGTCTCACCCTCCTTTCTCCTTATTTTCGTGTGGTTTTCCCTTTCTTGGAAAACTCTCTGATTCCTTATCTTGAGGTAGGCTCTTGCTATTTCTCAAGAGTATGAACTATGGGTTTTTAGGTTTTAATGTTGGGAATATGATTTAATGAGTGTTGTTAGGTTTTTAGAGAAACCCTAACCCTATGATTTGCGGAAATACAAAATATGAGTGGGAAAGCATTTATTGTGTTAAATATTGTTATTGGTGAGGTGAAATAGTGTTATTAATAGTGAATGGCCATTAATAAAGCTTAATGATTGTTGGGAACCATTAATGTGGGAACCGCTAATGGGTTGGCATTAAATGTGTGAAATAATAAATGCAGATGCCAAGACCGTGGTGGTTGTGGTGGAGTAAGTGAAATAAATGAGGCTTGAGAGTTATAGGGTTGGAAGACATCGAGTAGCTGAATATGAACGTTAAACTGAGGTCATTGAATACAAAATTGATTGTGTAATGTATTGTGATGTGAGAAATAACCCCAGTTACGAGGCGGAACCATCTGAACGCGGTGATTACTACTTCTCTTGAGGTAGGAAGGGGGTAACTATTCTAAATGCATGATTTCATCAATTGATCATGTGAAAATATGTGTATATAATTGTGCTTAATGACTGCTTGTTTGGACGATGTATTGATTTCATTGTTTGAGTGTATTTAGAACGATTGATATTATGTGGCATATGTTTGGAATGATGAATATGATGTTAAACTGGTCTGAGCTAGAGTCAACAATCTGGTGTGGGACCAGCCACGAGAGTCAATAGATGACTCAGGTTTTTAGACCGGTGTTGTATGTATCCGGTATGATTACCGGGTATCCTAATAAGAGGAGACCGATCTTGATGTCCGATGTTTTACTTGCTGGGTCTGTATTGCATACAGAGCGGATGAAGTGATATCTGTACTCTGGTACCGGTATTGAGACCGGATTTGATATTACGTTGAATATATTGATGAAATATGTTATGGTGGTTTAAGATCATGTCTGAATTGAATTCAATGATTTGAAATACCCCAAATGTGTATATGTGAATCGATGAATGTGATTGCCACTAACTACTGATGTGTATAAGGTCCAACGAAAATTGGTAAAGATTGAGAATAGTGAAATCCACTAAGTGGTGGTCGTGAATGGATGATTGATGGAGTGGCATTTAGGGTGCATAGTGTGACAATGCATTGATTGGCATTTGTATCCATGGTATATCATTCACTACTTATATGGAATATTAGGGGTTCCAATAGGCGGGCCCAGTGGGAGGGCGGCCCAGTGCACGGGTATACTGTTATTTCTCCTTAGTGATTCGGGGAATCACGAAGCTGCCTTTAGTTTGGTGACGAGGCACCCTATATGGCAGGCCCTGTGGGAGGGCGGCTCTGTGATGAGCAATTGACCTCGGTTTCTGACGGGGCACGACTCCCTTGATGTGTGTTTGGGGGAGACCCATAACACTTTGGCAAGTACGACCATAATGATAATCCGCAGTCACGGGGTGACTAGTGCTACAGATGGGCGAGAGTGGTTTGGTACCAGTAAAATATGATGTTGAGCATGGATGAAATTGGATATAAGTGTACACATTTTACTATTGTAGTAGGGGCATAGTAGCACACCTATGCTTGTCCCACATTTGATATGTTGATGTTTTCCCACAGTCGGATCCGCACTTGAAAATAATTCCATTATGCATATGTATTAGCTTTAAGAGCATTTGCATATAGCTAGAGATATGCCTAGTTGATAGCCCGTGGTGGCGATGGATGATTGCTAAATAGAGAAAAAGTAAGCCGAGGTGCTAACAGTAAAAGTGTGATGATTATTGGGAATGTTAAAGATATTATATATATCTGATATTGCCTTGTGGATATACTTATTTGGATATGTAATGTACTGAGATGGAATGATGTATCATGTGTGTGAAACTTGTGATGTTATCTTGAAAATGAATGTAATGCAGACATGTATAAATATCATCATAATGTATAACTTTGATTCATTTGGATTATGTTACTCACCTCCCTGTTGCCATTTTTAAGTCTGATGTAGGTATGGAGTAAAACCCTACTCTTTTTGGAACTCGAGTATTAGAGAAGGTAAATATGAAAGGAATATGGGTGAGCCTTGGCCGACGTATAACTTCATTTTGTATAGCATATGGTGTGTATATGCTTATTTTGAAATTAACTTGATAACGGTTGATTTTGGAGGTCATGTAGGAAAATTAGACCGGATGTGTATGGCTAATTTTCATTAATGACCTTGATAAATGTATGAATGATATTATTATTATGAAATTATATTTCTTTTGCTTAACAAATCGATGAGGCATCTTTCATCATCTTTTTGGTAGATATTTTAATCACTCTTGAATTTAATTTCAGCTTCTGCTTTTTCCTTGTGACGGCCTTAAGTCTGGTCCTCCGAGGTGCACTCTAACACTTTTCTCATATCTTCATATATGAGATCGGTTATTCATGATCCACGGTAATTACTCGGCATTATATATATATATATATATATTAAATTTCTTCTACTTATATATATTTTAAAATCGTGAAAAATTTACCTCTAGTTTTAGGCTAGGGTGTCACAACCTGGTATCAAAGCATTGATTGCTCATTGATGAATTATATGAGTTAGATATTGTTAAAGAGTGATTGTCACTTAATTGTTGACATGTTATAGTTATGGTTAAGCATTATTGGAGCTTGAATTACTCACTGCTTTATATTGTGGTTGATGTTAAGCCAGGCCAAGCATTTCCTTTTTAATATTTACCTTCAAATTGTGAATATATTATGATGATATTTGTATTAATGATAGTCGATGATGACTGGTATATATATTGGGGAAAGAAACACAAGTTTTTGATTATGTTTGTGTTGTGTGTATAGAGTGATTGATGGCGAATAGGCGTAATATTGACACAGCCGCTATGGCTGAAGCCTTTAATCAGTTTGTCGATATCTTAGAACGGAAATAACAAGCCGTTGGTCAGCCAAATCATGGTCTTGACCGATTTCTCAAGCGGAAGCCTTCCGAATTTCATGGAGGCTATAAACCGGAAGACACTTATTTTTGGATCCATGACTTAGAATGGATATTTGCTAGTATGGAATGTACTGAAGCTCAGAAAGTCGAATACGCGGTGTTTATGGTCCAAGATGAAGTTGAATCTTGGTGGATTCTCACTCGTGGGCATATGATTGAGGCTCACACTCCTTTGGATTGGGAGAACTTTAAGGTGGAATTCCTTAGGAAATACTTTCCTAAGAGCTACAAGAACAAGAAAGAGCTTGAGTTTATGGAGCTAAAACAAGGAAACCTATCAGTGGAGGAATATGCCTCGAAGTTTGAAGAACTGTGTGTGTTTTACCCTTCTTTCCAATAGGAAGGTACTGAAGCTTCAAAATGCGTCAAATTTGAGAACGAATTACGCCAAGAGATTAAGAAGGCGATTTGTCATCAAGAGATTAGGAGCTTTCCTACTCTTGTGAACAAGTGTAGAATTTTTGAATAGAATGATATGGCTCCCGAGAGTTATTCGGGACATGATCAAAGACTGAAGGGTCAATCCCCTAACTTCAAGAAGAACGGCAACTTTAAGAGTAGTAGACAATTTATACGTGGATCATCTTCTTTTAGAGGCGGACGAGGTGGTGGAAGACATGGTGCAAATGGTGGCCGAGGTGGTGGCCAAGGACTCCGATGTTTCCGGTGTGGCAGAAACCATTTGGCTCGTGATTGTGGTAATGAAGAGACGGTGGTGTGCTATCGATGCAACCAACCGGGGCACATTCGTCCTGATTGTCCTTTGAATGCTATGGATGTAGTGGTTCGCAATGATGGAAACCAGGGTGGCTATGGTGCTTTCAGAGGCTGTGGTCATGGAGTCGGTAATGGCGGCCGTAATGATAGTCGTAACGGCAACAAAAATAGTGGCAATGGTCGTGGTAATGGGAACAGCCGAGGTAATGGCAATGATGGCCGAAATTGTCACAATCATGGTGCTAACCAACCAACTGCTGGAAGAGTATTCTCTGTGACCGATGAAGAAACAGCTCAAGCCGATATCCTAGTTGAAAGTAAGTATGAAATACTCAAAAATTCTGTGCATGTTATTTATGATTCGAGTGAGACCCATTCTTTTATATCCAAGGATTGTGTTCGGCGGTTGAGATTGTCAGTATGCCTAATGAAAAATGCTCTTGTGGTTACTACCCCAACCGGTGCTTGTCTCAGATCAGTTAACCGATGTGATAACATCGATATGCTTCTAGAAGGGAGGAAGTTTGTTACTTCTTTTATTTCCTTACCTATGAAGGGCTTGGAGATTATTCTGGGTATGGATTGGCTCTCCGTCAATAAAGTCTTGGTTGACTGTCAATAACGGACTGTCATTTTCCCTTCCTCAGATATGGGGAAATTCGATGTGCAAGGTATAGCTCAACTTTGCGTACTATTCTCTCTTGCCGATGGGACAAATGGTCCCGATTCCTTAAATATTCCCGTTGTGTCTGAATTTCCAGATGTTTTTCCTGATGAGGTACCTAGTTTACCTCCTCCACGCGAGGTGGAGTTTTCTATCGATCTTGTTTCGAGAGCGGAACCCATATCCCGAGTGCCATAGCGGATGTCTCCTATGGAATTAACAGAGTTAAAGAGACAAGTTAAAGAGTTATTGGAACGAGAGTTTATTCGCCTAAGTGTGTCCCCTTGGGGTGCGCCTGTTTTATTGGTGAGAAAGAAAGATGGAAGTATGAGGTTATGTGTGGACTATCGACAACTTAACAAGTTGACCATTAAGAACCGATATCCCCTACTTTGCATTGACGATCTTTTGGATTAATTAAAGGATGCCGTTGTATTCTCAAAGATCAATTTGTGTTCCAGATATCACCAAATTAAGGTGAAGACCGAGGATATCTTAAAGACTACCTTCCAAACTCGATATGGGCACTATAAGTATCTAGTGATGCCATTCGGAGTGACAAATGCCCCTGCGATATTCATGGATTACATGAATCGTATCTTTCATGAGTATCTGGACCGGTTCATGGTGGTGTTTATCGATGACATTCTTGTCTATTCCAAGAGCCATAAGGAACATGAAGAGCATCTTCGTCTTGTATTGAATGTCCTTCGAGAGAAAGAGTTGTATGCGAAGCTCTCTAAGTGTGAATTTTGGTTGTCTGAGGTCTAATTTCTTGGACATATTATCTCGAAAGATAGTGTTGTTGTTGATCCATCTAAGATTGAAGCCGTGCTGGCTTGGGAAAGACCGACGTCTGTGACTGATGTGAGAAGTTTTCTTGGACTTGCTGGTTATTACCGAAGATTTATTGAAGGATTTTCCAGATTGGCTTTGCCTTTGACGAAGCTAACCCGTAAGAATCAACCATTTGTGTGAAGTCTTGATTATGAAAAAAGCTTCCAAGAGTTAAAAGTTAGACTCACTTCAGCTTCAGTGTTGGCATTGCCGGACTTATTGGATGATTTTATGGTGTACTGTGACGCTTCCAAGCTTGGTCTTGGTTGTGTGTTGATGCAAAAAGAGCGTGTGATAGCCTATGCGTCGAGACAGTTGTGACCGCATGAGGTTAACTACCCTACGCATGATCTCAAATTAGCGGTGGTGGTGTTTGCCTTGAAGTTATAGCGGCACTATTTGTATGGCTCTAAGTTTGTGGTCTTTAGTGATCATAAGAGTCTTAAATACCTATTTGATCAGGAGGAGCTTAATATGCGCCAACAGAGATGGATGGAGTTTCTGAAAGATTATGAGTTCGAATTGAGGTATCATCCCGGAAAGGCAAATATGGTTGTCGATGCCCTAAGTCAGAAGTTGTTGTATGTTTCCGCTATGATGGTGAAAGAGATGGAGCTCATTGAGCAATTTCGAAATTTGAACGTGGGTGTAGAAATATATACTCCGAAGAAGATGTCCCTTAAGGTGTTGATGGTAGCAAATGTATTACTTGAGACAGTGAACTTACAACAACCGAAGGATGAGTATTTGATTGAGATGATAAGAACTCAAGAAAAAGGGAAGCACTTGTTTCTAGTGGAAGGCCATGATGGCATTTGGTGTGTGAAAGACCGGATTTATGTTCCATCTGGTGGTGATTTAAGAAGGTTGGTACTTGAAGAAGCTCATAAGAGTGTGTTGAGCATACATCCTGGTGCCACGAAAATGTATCAAGATCTAAAGAAGAATTTCTGGTGGCCCGGTATGAAGCGTGATATGGCTAGTTGTGTAGCCTTTTGTTATTTGTCAAAAGGTTAACGTTGAACATCAGAAACCATCTGGTTACATGAGACCCCTTGATATTCCAGTGTGGAAGTGGGACACCATTGCTATGGACTTTGTTTCTGGATTACCTAGAAGACGTACTGGAAATGATACTATATGGGTGATTTTAGATCGGTTGACGAAGTGTGCTCACTTCTTGCCCATGAATATGAAGAGTTATTTGGAGAAATTAGCCCGGTTGTACATAAAGGAGATCGTTATACTACATGGTGTACCTTTGAGTATTGTGTCGAATCGCGACCCGCGATTCACTTCCCAATTTTGGGGAAGCTTGCACGAGGCAATGGGTTCCAAGTTGAAGCTTAGTTCGACGTATCATCCATAAACGGATGGACAATCCGAGCGAACAATTCAAAGCCTTGAAGATTTGTTGCGGGCTTGTGTATTGGAGCACAGTGGTTGTTGGGAAAGATTCCTACGACTAATTGAATTTACATACAACAATAGTTATCATAGTTCTATTGGTATGGCTCCCTATGAAGCGTTATATGGTTAGAAATGTAAAACTCTGTGTTTTGGCTTGAAACTAGAGAGAGTTTGGCTTTGGGCTAGAGTTGATTGCGAAGACAAATAAACAGATCAAGACGATACAAGAAAAGATGAAAATTGCCCAAGATCGTCAGAAGAGTTATTATGATAAAAGGCAGAAGCCACTTGAGTTTCAAGTTGGCGATCACGTGTTTTTAAGAGTATCAAGAGATAAGGGTATTGGAAGGGTGTTGAAAAGTGGAAAGTTAAGCCCTAGGTTCATTGGACCTTATGAGATCTTAGAGCGGATTGGCGACGTGGCATATCGGATTGCACTTCCCCCGCACCTCGCTAATTTACATAATGTGTTCTATGTGTCACAGTTGAGGAAATATGTCCATGACCCTCTACACGTAACTCCTATGGACAATGTTGATGTACGAGACGATTTGTCTATTCCTTCTACTTCCGTTCGTATTGTCGAACGCTCCGTGAAGAAGCTACGGAACAAATTGGTACCCTTGGTGAAAGTTGCGTGGAAGCACGAAAATACAAAGATGTTCACATGGGAACGTGAAGACAATGTAAGAGCCTGGTACCCTGATGTATTCGAATCTGGTATGTTAAATTTCGGGGATGAAATTTCTTTTTGGTGGGGTGGATTGTAACACCCTGAGAATTTTAAAATAAAGGATTAATTAGGAAAATAAATACTAAATAATTGTATTTGGGTTATTTAATGTTCCAAAACATTGGGAATAAATAAATTAAGACTTTTGGGAACGGATTTATTGGAACCAGATAAGCTGAAAATGAGCCCGGTTGAAATATGAGTGTCAGAGCAAGTATCTCCGATTGGGGTGATATTGGTCAGGGCTGTTAAGGATATTATTAGGAATCCGAATATGTGTTCGGAATAATTTTTGGATAAGGTATTGAGCCCAAACTGAGATTCTGTTATTAATAAAATGATGAATATTTAATGAGGGATTAAAAATAAAGCCAAATGACCAATTTTTCCCTTCTTATTTCCGTCAGTTTCTTGGATTTCCCTTAACATGTACTTTGATTCTACTTCTCCTCTATTCTTCTCCTTCATTTCCTCTTCTACTTCTCTTCAAAAACCTTAAGCAAAAGGGTGGTGGCTCTCTTCTCCTCTCCCATTTCCGTTCTTGAAGGAGCTTAGAAGAGTTTGGAGCTTGAAGTCTCACCTTCTTTCTCCTTATTTTCGTGTGGTTTTCCCTCTCTTGGAAAACTCTGTGATTCCTTCTCTTGAGGTAAGCTCTTGCTATTTATCAAGAGTATGAACTATGGGTTTTTGGGTTTTAATGTTGGGAATGTGATTTAATGAGTGTTGTTGGGTTTTTAGAGAAACCCTAACCCTATGATTTGGGGGAAATGCAAAATATGAGTGGAGAAGCATTTATTGTGTTAAATGATTGTTATTGGTGAGGTGAAATGGTGTTATTAATGGTGAATGGCCATTAATGAAGCTTAATGATTGTTGGGAACCATTAATGTGGGAACCCAGTAATGGGTTTGGCATTAAATATGCTAAATAATAAATACATATGCCAAAATCGTGGTGGTTATGGTGGAGTGAGTGAAATAAATGGGGCTTGAGAGTTATGGGGTTGGAAGACATCGAGTAACAGAATATGAACATTAAACCGAGGTGAATTCAATAGAAAATTGATTATGTGATGTATTGTGATGTAGGAAATAACCCCAGTTACGAGGCGGAACCATCTGACCTCGGTGATTACTACTTCTCTTGAAGTAGGAGGGGGGTAACTATTCTAAATGTATGATTTCATCCATTGATGATGTGAAAATATGTGTATATGATTGTGCTTAATGATTGCTTGTATGGACAATGTATTGATTTCATGATTTGAGTGCATTTAGAATGATTGATGTTATATGGCATATGTTTAGAATGATGAATATGATGTTAAACTGGTCTGAGCCGGAGTCAACAATCTAGTATGGGACCAGCCACGAGAGTCAATAGATGACTCAGGTTTTTAGACCGATGTTGTATGTATTCGGTATGATTACCCGGTATCCTAATGAGAGGAGACCGATCTTGATGTCCGATGTTTTACTTGCTGGGTCTGTATTGCATACAGAGCGGATGAAGTGATATCCGTACTGTACCGGTGTTGAGCCCGGATTTGATATTACGTTGAATATGTTGATGAAATATGTTATGATGGTTTGAGATCATGTCTGAATTGAATTCAATGATTTAAAATACCCCAAATGTGTATATGTGAATCGATGAATGTGATTGCCACTAACTACAGATGTGTATGAGGTCTAACAAAAATTGGTAAAGATTGAGAATAGTGAAATCCACTAAGTGGTGGTCGTGAACGGATGATTGATGGAGTGACATTTAGGATGCACAGCGTGAGAATGCATTGATTGGCATTTACATCCATGGCATATCATTCGCTGCTTATATGGAATATTAGGGGTTCCAATAGGCAGGCCCAGTGGAAGGGCGACCCAGTGCACAAGTATATTGTTATTTCTCCCTAGTGATTCGGGGAATCACGAAGCTGCCTTTAGTTTGGTGACGAGGTACCCTGTGTGGCAGGCCCTGTGGGAAGGCGGCTCTGTGATGAGCAGTTGACCTTGGTGTCTGACGGGGCACGACTCCCTTGATGTGTGTTCAGGGGAGGCCCGTAGCACTTTGGCAAGTACGGCCATAATGATGATCCGCAGTCACAGGGTGATTAGTGCTACAGATGGGCGAGAGCAGTTTGGTACCAGTAAAATATGATGTTAAGCATGCATGAAATTGGATATAAGTGTACACATTTTACTACTGCAGTAGGGGCATAGTAGCACACCTATGCTTGTCCCACATTTGATATGTTGATATTTTCCCACAGTCAGATCCGCACTTGAAAATAATACCCTTGTGCATATGCATTAGCTTTAAGAGCATTTGCATATAGCCAGAGATATGCCTAGTTGATAGCCCGTGGTGGCGATGGATGATTGCTAAATAGAGAGAAAGTAAGTCGAGGTGCTAACATTAAAAGTGTGATGATTATTGGGAATGTTAAAGATATTATATATATCTGATATTGCGTTGTGAATATACTTATTTGGATATGTAATGTACTGAGATAGAATGATGTATCATGTGTGTGAAACTTGTGATGTTATCTTGAAAATGAATGTAATGCACACTTGTATAAATATCATCATAATGTATGACTTTGATTCATTTGGATTATGTTACTCACCTCCCTGTTGCCATTTTTAAGTCTGATGTAGGTATGGAGTAAAACCCTACTCTTTTTGGAGGTCAAGTATTGGAGAAGGTAAATATGAAAGGAATGTGGGTGAGCCTTGGCCGACGTATAACTTCATTTTGTATAGCATATGGTGTGTATATGCTTATTTTGAAATTAACTTGATAACAGTTGATTTTGGAGGTCATGTAGGAAAAATAGACCGGATGTATATGGCTAATTTTCATTAATGACCTTGATAATGTATGAATGATATTATTATTATGAAATTATATTTATTTTTCTTAACAAATTGATGAGGCATCTTTCATCCTCTTTTTGGTAGATATTTTAATCACTCTTGAATTTAATTTCATCTTCCGTTTTTTCTTTGTGACGGCCTCAAGTTCGGTCGTCCGAGGTGTACTCTGATACCTTTCTCATATCTTCATATATGAGATCGGTTATTCATGATCCAGGGTAATTACTCAGCATTATATATATATATATTGAATTTCTTCTACTTATAAATCTTTTAAAATCGTGAAAAATTTACCCCTAGTTTCGGGCCGGGGTGTCACAAAAACAGTCATAAAATAGCATGTTGCAAGAGCTTCCCTAATCCATAAAAATTCTCTTCACATCCATATTGGTAATAATAGCCATGATTACCACAACATCATCCCCTCCCGGGATCGTAGGCCCAAAGTTGTGATCAGAAAAAGAGATGGTCGGGGTCTGCATATCATCCCTGAAGGGACAGTTATCCTGCTTTGTGCCTTGCACGAACAAAATCATACGATGATGGTTTTTTCATGTTGTGATGAACATGCCACCTCCTGCGAAACCTATTGCGGTCATGTCAATTACCTTTCGCCTACCCCACCACGGAGTGGGAAGTAACTCTTCTTCTTGGACTACCTTTATGAGTAACCCCTTCTGTTTCTCATCAGGGGTAAACCTCTTAGGACCCCGACTATCATCAGCATTAAGAGACCTGTCCCTGTGCCTTTTCTCCATTCGTTTAGGCTCCTCCAAGGACTTATTTGAAGAAGTATTATTTCAGCTTTCCTTTTTTGATCAAGACCTTGATAACGTCTTTCAACTGTCTACACTCATCAGTTGAATGACCTGTTTTCTCATGAAAGGCACGGTATTTTCAAGGTTTCCAAGTTTTTTCACGGATGCAGGCTTTCTAACCCTATAAACGTTGAAAGATGCCTAGCCAACTTCCCTCAGGATCTGGGAAGGTTTTGTGTTAAGTGGAGTCGATAGATCCCAGAAGCCGATAAATTCATCCATCTCCAAGAGCTTCAGCCATCTCTTCCCAGGAGTCAATAGATCCAGAAGGAAGCCCCTTGAACTAGCTTAGAGCTTCACCGGTTAGGCTCCGGGGGAACATACGACACATGATATCAGCTTCACAAACATAGCCTCATAAACATAAGCATCAAGATGCTTGCTAATACCCGTTTCTCCTATGTACTAGCCGATGGAAAAAGGCTAGGTGATTTTCAAGTGCCTTGGGATAGGAATACTTAGTTTATACCCAGAATGAGGAGTTCTAACATGAAGGTTCTTCATTCGTGGAATCTGAGGCTCTAAATGAGACTGTGATGCTGCTTCTCGTTGTAAGTGACGATCCTTGAATAGTGAGGTATATCAAACACCTTCTATCTCGAAACTTCAGGTTGGTGACATCCAACAAGACTCACTTTCTCTCCAAACGTTACATGTTCACGCCTCAACTCAGCTATTTCTTCTTTGAGTTTCCTGATGATTTTATCCATAGGATCAGGAGTTACCGTTGCAACCAATCTCCTCGTAGATGCACTTGGAGTCTCAAAGGTCAGACGCCTTGGCTCTAGAAATGTCAGATCTTCCACATGACCCTCAGGAATGTCAATGTTATCCTCCATGATAACTTTCGTACTCATGCAAACGTGGGAATTAATTTACAGAGTTCCACTGAGAGTGTCAATGAATTCATTTGTGCTAGGTGCAAGGTCTGACGTTGCAACCAACCCTTAAATGATGCTTATTTGTGTGTATTTTACATCGGTTCAGTGGGGATCTGATATTATATCTCTTATTCTAGTGGGGAAATAAAAGTCTTGGAGTGATCCCTTGATTAAATCTTACCAGACTCACGCATTGTGGGGTGAAAGGGGTTGTCACTTGCAAGGACACTCTAACGGTCAAGTCAGTGGGATATTCAGAGAGAATAAAAGATCTTGAGCGTAAATTGTAGTAAGAATGTTTTACCTTTCTTTCGTTGATTCGTAAGTTCTTATACCTTTGAGCAGTGGAAGAGTCATTTCGAGTAGTGAGTTTACTGTACGAAATGTCAATATGATTCTGATCATTGCAGAAAGGCTGACACGTAACAGTGATGCTACCTACCGACTGTACCTTTCCATTAGTCACTTTGTAGGTTACTTTCTCAACACACGATTACATAAGTTAGCTTTGACCTTCCCATATTGAGAATGACTCATACCGGTATTAGGTCATGAGTCTCATGCGCGATGTTGGAAGTCGATATCAGATTTCAATAATATGTACGATGTCGATCTTACATGACGGCTTTAAGTCTAATGACCTTTTGGCCTATAGGTCGGTATCGAGACTGGATCACTATTAAATAAGTGAATATAATTAAATATGAAATGTAAATGAAAGATGATATATATAATATAAATAAATAGATGAAAATAACAAAACAAAACAAAATATATACATATGTAATTTAAACAAAAAATACTTTTAATTTCTTTTTATATTTGTATAATATTGTAAAAGATAAGAAATTTAAATTAGAATTTTTTATTATAAACCAATATTAATTTAGTCTTAATAGTTGATTATTGGAAAATATATTATTATATTTAAATACAAAAACATAAATAAATAAATAGTAACTCATGCTTTTTATCCAAATGAGAAATTTAAATAAATATACATCCAGTGATATTAAGAAAATATATTTTTCATAGTATTGTGTGAAAGTTCATTGAATAATTATATTTTTATTATTATGTTTATGAATAAATAAATATACATCCAGTTAGATTAAAAAATATTATTTATATTATTGTGTGAAAGTTTCTTACAAGATAATATATATACATCTTTAATAAAAAAAATTGTCTCTACATAAGAAGAAGACACATACCAACTAATTTTTGTTTATCAAATGTTTCAGTCAGAATGAAAATGTATTTTTGGAATATTAAAGTTATCAATTAAGGGAATTTGTGTGCCTATCTTAAAGAATACCCTAAATTGATGAGTCTTTGACTTGTATAATTATTAATTAAGAGCAGCGATAAAATTAGAAAATATATACACATTTCCCTTAGAAATGACTTTTTTAAACATGTACATTCTTGATAAACACCTAAAATCTGTTAGACTTTAAAAAAATATTAAAATATCTATAAAGAAATAAATTAGATGTGAAATAAAAAAGTATAAAGTGATTACCATTTCATAAATAACATGTGTCTATGGTTGGGTCTTGAGATGGAAAACTCCTTATTAGGTACTTTCCATAGTCTAGTAACTCTAACTTTAATTTTTCATGTCTTGTTTTGAATTTTAATGTTGACCGCATTAACAAAATTAGATGCCATAGTGTTGGTATTTGTGATAATAAACAAAGAGAAAAAAATGATGTGATGTGTAATGTACTCCTATGCAAAGAAATTATCCATATTATATAAGAATGATGAATGATTCTTTCGAAATAGTTAAACTTAAATTACTAGAACAAATTATGCCTAAATATTTTGACGAATAAAAATAGTGCCCCACAAATGTAACTGTAATTTATTATTGGTAGCTATCAATTGCTTCATCATCGTAATATTTGGGATTTGATTTATGTGGGATTAAAAGAATCATAAATATGAAATAGTAAACAAAACATTTATGGAATGAATTGTGTTTAAATATTTGACAAATACCCCAATGAGTGTAACCGTAATTTATTATTGGTGGCTATCAATTGCTTCATTATTGTAATGTCTAATGTTAGATATTAAAATAATCATAAATACGAATACCAAATAATAAAAAAGGGATTTATCATCGTAATTCATCACTGTAACAATCATAAATAAAAATAATTAAAAGACCATCGTCATTAATATTAAATAATATCCAGGATTCCATTTATCTTTTAAATAATTTAATATACATTTATTAGTTAATAAAATGAATTAAAATTTTTTAAAAAAAGGACAAACAAATGAAAGATTGACATGTGACAAATTTATAGTTATTTATTATTTTAAATTTTTAATTAAAATTTTTGAAATTTTAAATTTTTATGTAATTTATAAAAAATTCAAATTAAAAAAATTTCTAACTTTTAATATAATAAATAAATAATTCCAAATTTAATCTAAATTAAATTTATAATTATTAAAATTTTAAAATGTTAATATATTTTAATTCAATATTTAATATTAATAAAATTGGTTTATATAATCTAGATAGATATAGATATCATTACTATATATAAATTTAGAAACACATGTTATTAATTCACTATTCAATATTTCATTCATTATCAAATTAAACACGATAAATCAGTATAACAACCTAGTAATTTGATGAGATTTTATTCTTATTAAATCCATTTATTATATTTTAATAATGTTTCTTCCTATCAAATTCAAATTAACCAATTAAAGGTATGCTACTAATTATGCTTTTAATAAATAGTTTAAATTGAAGAGATTTTATTCTTATAAACTCCATTTGTTTTATTTTAATACCTTTTATTCTTATTATATTCAAATTAACTAACTAAACACATGCTCCTAATTATGCTATCAATAAATAATTTAATTAGAAAAATAGATGAGACTACATTTCATAAGATAAAATTTAAATGTAGTGAGATTTTATAAAACCATCTTTAGAATATTTTATATATATATATATATATATATATATATATATAGAGAGAGAGAGAGAGAGAGAGAGAGAGAGATATGTAAGGCTAGGAAAATTCTAATTCTATGAGCTAATATTTATATTTTAATGTATCAAAGCATATTCTAAACTCAATATTAGACCACCTTAAAATGTTCAATCTCGTACTTTTATTCTTATTGAGTATATGAATACTATCAACTAATGGTAAGTAAAGTTTTTTTTTTGTCAACGTATGTTAACTAAAGCTACTACATATGCTACTTTTTTCTATTGGGCACTACATATCTATGTAACTTTTTTTGTTAATAAACAAAATATCTGCATGGGCTTGTAACCATATGGGTATTTTTGGTTCTATAAACGTTGAAAGTTTTTTTGTTCCCTTTCATTCACATTTTGAGACAAAAAGAGAATGACGCATATTTCATGGTTACTTGATCTTGCGCCATTAGCGCCACAAAAAACAAGGATAATGCACCAATTCCAAATAAACAAAATTCAAAACTTACACACTTTAAAAAATTACAAGCATGTGAATGTGAACTTTAATGGTCTGTAATCAACATTCATCATGCACGGATACAAATGAAGGAAGCTTAAAAAAAATTAAGGTGTGAAAACCAGAAAGAAAAAAAAAACACAATGAAAACGTATCCCTTTATTAGTCTTATGTTTTCTTGCCTTGCAAGGAAAATAGAGCAGCAGAGAGAGTCAATTTATTAGATAATGTGAGGTATCAAAGTCAAATCAAAACAGCAAAAGGCCCAAAGACCAAGTGCAACAGCTTGAACCTTGAAGCTTGAAGACAAATATTACAAAACAAAGATGCCCAAAAAGAAAATGGCTGGCTCTAGTATTTGCTACCTTCTTGGCTTGGAATTTTCCTAAAGTGCTCTCTGACTGAGACGTATATCGCTACTTCTATATATAGTGCAATATTGACAAACATGTTTCCCCAATATGACATCATATGTAACAACACATGTTTTTTTAATTACTTGTAAATTCTATTCAAGTAGGGAATATCTTCATCATGATAAGAATAATCTTTTAACGAGATTTTTTTTTCATCCATAGAACTCAAATACAATACTTTATTTAAATGGAATCAAACATCTACCACTTAAACTATATGACCAACGATGAAAAAGTAATTTATGGATGAGTCTTTTGTAATTTCTATCTTGAGAAAAATTAAGTTATAATTTGACTAATTTTTCTACCATGAGAAAAAAAAAACTAGTTTAAGAATGGACAGGATAAAATAAAGAACATGTATATATTATTTTTTATAGAGTATATTATAATAATAATTATTATTAATGAGTTTATCCAATCCTTATCCTCTATTATTCTCGTCCTATTTATTTATCATATTCTTTCTAACCATTAAACAGATTCTTAATGTATCTAGATTACCTATATTCACTTGAGGCGGTAACTTATCATATTTTTTTAATGTATCTTTTTATATTCTGTGTTCACTTATTAGGTTATCCATAGTTGATTTTGTATTACGTCTTTTAAAACAACCTTAATTAATAAAGACAAACCCAAAAATTTCAAGAAAATTTTTTGCGATTAAATCTAAATTCGGAATATGAATTTAAAAGCACTTAATTTAATTATCAAATTGTGGTAATAATAAGCTCATGACACAATTCAACATTAAAACATAAGAAAAATTCATTTTTAGTCTTAAAAATAATGGGACATGTCTCAAATGTCACCTATTAGTCCCAATTTGAAAATCATAAAAAGTTGGGTTCAAAACCCTCTTAAACTTTAAGTTTTACTGCGTAGTGGGTCTGATATTTCACGCCTCATGAGAGTTAGACAACTCCAATTGAGGTAAGACCAATTTTCACACCTCCGTAACATAATTATCTACAATTTTCATGAAGAAGTCAGAGGCCAAAATGTCATTAAGATGCCCAAACGGGCCAAAAACAACAACGAAAACAGAGCAGTTGGAAAAACAGCATAACAGTGGCCATAACAGGGCTTTGAATCGATTCATCTTTTACCCCCAATGTAAAAGATGCCATAAAATTTGAGGGCAAATAGCTACACAAATAAGTGTATGTTTGGTATGTAGTTGGGAAAATAAAATTATAAAAATAAAAAAAATTAAAGGTTAATATTGATCATTCACGTAGTTTGAGATAATTAAAATTTGACTGTAGGATCTTTTTTAGGTTGGTCAAACCTAATCAAATATGAGTTTAGTGGAAACTAGTACTATTTCAAAGTCGTTGAAAATTTTGAGAAAAGAATAGTAGAGAGGGGTGAAGCGGGTGTTTGAGAGTGATTGTAGCAAGTTGTGTGGAGACATGATTTTCATTTGGTTGGTTATTGTTTTATTCTTTGAAACATATCCTTGTCTCCTTGGGCAACAAATAGTTCCCACGAGGCATCAATGTGCTTTGATCGAACTCAATTTTTGAACGAGGGCGGGGCATTTTTTATTCTATGAAATTATGAATACTTGTACTACCATACAACATCAATTATGGTCACAGTTTGATTTTCATAGATAAAAAATTTAATAAATGAATTGAAAATAAGGAACTAGTACACTCGGTTTGGTTTTATATAAGTAGAAAGAAATAAGAATAAAGGAGAATTAATAAAAGTAATAGCTAATATGATCTGATAAAAGAGAAAAATGAAGAAAAAGATGAAGCGAAATAAAAAGTGTTAAATGAATATTAGATTTAGAGTTTTTAATGTAAGTTTTGTAATTGAAAATGTAATTTTTTATACGTATATTACTTCAGCTCAGTGTTCCACTCCCAAGGGTAATAGGTATGGATTTCAAAAGTAAAAGGAATGTTAAAGTGGTTCAACAGTGAAAAAAATTAGAAAAAAAGATGGTGTGTTTGACTTCATACACTACCAACCTAACAAATTAATAATTAATTTTAGCTTGTTAAAAAACATTTCAAAAGTAAAAATTTATATTAATACTAAATAATAAATTCTTATATAAATAAAAGTTGCGAAAATTTTAAATAATTATCTTTAAAAGGATAAATTGCATTCATACCTTATGAAAATTGATGAAATTAGTATTCCTTATTCTATCACCTATAAAAACCTTCCCTAATTTTGTATGTATTTATATAAGAGAAATAAGGTTAAAGCAAAATCATAAAAGGCTACTAAGTGTAAGTTTGTCAAATCTCACGAACTCCTTTCTGATCTCAGTTAATTTATTTAAAAGAGTTGTTGTCCTCCACTTCCTGAACGTACAAATTAGATGTTGTGCAAAAGTCCTTAACTATTGAATACTAGCCCTGCCATGCATTTATGTTTATATTCTTATAGAAAATAAATATTAAAGATACATTACTCTTAATTAGGATATAATCTATTAAGTATTTTAAATATTTTATATTTATATCGTATATATTGTACCTCTTTTGTTATATTCAATAGAGAAGAAAAATATTATATTTTAATTGTTAATTTTATTATGTTTTCTTAGATAGTAACTATAATTTTTTTGTAGGTCTTTTTTAGAACCTATCAGTTGGTGCTTTCTTATCCTACTATAATGCGTCCCACAGTCATCTCTTTTGGTTATGTTGACCTACCACAACCAGCAACCTACGTTTATCTTGTACTCACCACCACCACCTGCTCAAGCATTTCCTCTCAACCCATAGTCAACCTATTGCCACCAACCGCCACAATCATTCTCTTTGCCCAACCATTGTCAGCAACCTTACCATTTTTAACCACCTTCAACATTTTACCCACAGTTTTACCAGATCCACACATAACCTCAAACATTTTCCTATACACAACAACCACAATCATTATTCTCTTACTCAAATTTTTACCCTTACTTTGTCAACCACCTCTGACCATCGCCTCTACTCCAATGACTGATGCTTCTATGTCCTTCCGCTAGTCATGGATTGAGAGCTTGCAAACTCTTTCTGCCACACTACCCTTGAGGCAAACACAGTGGAAGAACTACAAAGTTTCTCTTTAATAAGAGGAACCGATAGTTTTCCTAATCATGGAAATGAGGGAAATAGCCCATTTGTCCAGTATTTTTCATATGTTGTGTTTTGTCCACCATTGGATCCACAAGAGCCAGATAATACGTAGTCTGGGTCGTCCACTTAAAATGTCGAGTTGGTTCCAGCTTTTCTCTACCCTCGCATGTTGATCCTTCTCCACCGTTAGATTTACACACATATTCTCTCTTTTTATCTGCACCATCCATTTTGCCTCAGGCAACGTGCCAACACCTTTTGAGTTGTTGATGCTAGCCTTCAGTTATGCATAAACTGATGCCCAACTTTTGCCTAAGTTTACTCCTATTTTTACTCCCACCTTTATTCAATCAAACAGTTCTCAAAATATCATTTTTTAATCAATCTATATACAACCAAAAAATCCATTCACTCACCAGTACCTTATATTCAACCTCAACTCGTACCACCATTATGTTATGTTTTTCCATTAAATCCCCACCGTCCATTTCTTTCTCAAAAGTCATCCAATTTCTCAAATTCTCCCACAATACTCATGACTAACCACAAGCCCAAATTCATTTCACATATTATTGCCTTCACTTATTCTTTTTATTGTTTAGGTTTTGAAGACAATTTAGAATATATGATCTTCATCGAGCGTATTGAAAAATAAAGGACAAGTGATTGAACTAAAGAATAATTTTCGTCCAAATAGTATTTAGTTGGTTTGGATTTATTATTTTTATTTCCTGGTTTTATGCTTTTAAATATTAATGTAATCTTTATCATATTTTACACCTTGAGGACATGGTGTTTGTCTAAGGGATATAAATGATAAGAGATAAATATTAAGGATATATTAGGTTCATTTAGGATATAACTCATTATGTATTTTAGAATATTTTAGATTTTTACTATATATATTGTACCTCTTTTATCATATTAAATAGAGAATAAAAGTATTATCTTTTAATTGTTAGTTTCATTATGTTTTCTTATATAGTAACCCTAATTCCCTTGGTAGGTCTCTTTCAGAACCTATATTATTGCTAGCCCCAACAAAAGCTACATGTGGGATCCTGTGATAAAAAATGTTCTTAGTAAATTGTCTTTTTGGAAGAACCGATACTTATCCTTTGGTGGTTGGTTGTGTCTACTTAACTCAGAAATTTCTATCATCCCTCTAATTTTCTAAACCGAATACTATCAAAAGGAAATTCTTATTAAGGGGTGACCTAGTGAGGAAAAGTTCATAGGTATAAGTGGAGTGTTGTGTGCAAAGAAAGTAGTGGAAAGGCTTAAAAGATATTGATTAGTTTAATGCATCTTTACTATTAAAATGAAGTTGGCGGCCTATGATCAAAATAGAGAAAGTGTATGGGTAAAAATGATATAATCAAGATATAGGATTGTTTCTTGCCTGGATTACAGGTCAATCTTTTAGAAGGGTTCAACATGATTGAAAGGAATAAGAAATGTGGAGTATTGGGGGGAACTTTAGTTTAATAAAACAATTGTTAAGAAAATTGGGAATGATAAGGCCATAAAATTATAGGAAAAGGTTTGGGTGAAGGATGCGCAATTCAAAGAAAAATGTAAGAGACTATACAAGTCTTTATGCAAATATGAAACTTGGGTAAATGGTACATAGCATTGATCACTTGAGTGGAGGAAAAATGTTGTTTGAAAGGGAAATATGATACTTGGTTGATTTTTTATAGGAAATAAATTTTGTCCAACTCAAAGAGGATTACAATGATTCTTGGGTAGAAAATTGATGAAGAGGTTGGCTTCATTGTCAAAAGCATGTACATTTTGTTTTCAAAGGATGATCAACCTACTAATAATTTTTTAAAGATGATTTGGTCCTCATAGTCCCCTTAAAGGTGGAAGCTTACACTTGGAGACTTGTTTATGATAGCTTACCTGTTAAACATACCCTATATGCAAGATCAATTATATCGACATTAGTTGATGTTTCATGCCCCTTATGCAATTCTACAAGTGAAACTTCTGCTCGTTTGTTCTTAAACTGCTTAATTTCCTATGGGATATGGTTAAAGTGCTATGCTCGACTTGATATGGCAGGGCCCTCCCCTATTAAGGTTTAAGTATAACTGATACAACACAAATAGGGGAATCAAGTAAAAACATAGGGCGGGGGTAAAAGTAGGGCGCAAGGGTATAAACTGGCATACGAGGAAAATGGTTTTTAGTAATTTATACCATTTGGATTCCTATAAACAAAGTGATTTTTCATCAACAACAAACTGATATTAATTCACTAATTGACCTAGTTAAAATATGATCACGGAGTTGGGTAAAGTCACGATTAGATGGATCATACTCCTCTTTTTAAGATCGGGTAAGCCGACCTAGAATTTGTTTTCAATCATTGTAACTTGTTAATTATGTAATTCTAGTTGTATCAGAACTCTCTTTGTATGTGGGTTAGAGTACCTCTTGTACCTATTTCTTTTAACTTCATTTACTTTTTTATTATAAAAAAATCCCATCATTTCTTAGAAGTGTAAGTGAAATTTGTCTTTTTAAAAACCTTATATACGATGATTTTCAATTAGGTGACACTAGAAATATATCAATTATATTTCCTTAAACTTGGCTACCTCATAAGTTGACTAGGTCATAATGACACTTGTCTCCAACGCCATTTCTAATTATGGTTCTTGGATGGAAAAAAATCGTTCTTGACAAGTACATACACATTAGAGGTAAAAAAGTGCAAATCATTAATGTCTTATAAATGACCATACAAACACTACTCAATGACATGTCTTATTTGGTTCACCGTTATCCAATATATAAATAGAACCTCATTACGACTAGAAGTTTAAGTGACATACTAAAGACTAAGAAAGTTTGTGGTGCAGTTTGATTTTTATGTAAAAATTCATTTAAACTTGATTTAAAATGTATAGTGGTTTGATTCAATTATAATTTAATGTAAAAAAGCAAACAAACCCAATCTTAATTTTTTGGTTTAATTTGGATTATTTTATTCAATTTATTTTATATAATTTTCAACATTACTCAATTATAGTATTAATGACACTAAATATTAAATGAACATGCCAATAAAAGTTTGTCTAATTGGTTAAGAAGTAAACTTGTCATTGAAGAAGCGAGTTCAAATCCAACCTATGTGATGATTTTATTGTTGAGTAATATGTAAATATATTTGTAAATATTTATTGAGTCTTGAGACATGCATATATAAATATATAAAAAAATTGGTTTAGTTTGATGCAGTTTGATATTAACAATAGAAAACAAATAGTCAAATTAAATCACAATAAACAAAAATATGATTTTAAAATTTTGGTTTATGTAATTTTTGGTTTGGTTGAGTACTACTTTTTTTTTGTTTGGTTTAGCTGTTCGAAAATAATTTAATTTAGTTTTGATTTAGTAGTTAGAGAAAAATTTATATTAAGTGAATCATCAAATTAGTCCCCGACTTTGCATGGACCATGCATATTCGTCCTTGATATTGTTAAATGCACTCGTGGTCCTTCACTTCCTAAGTTGTCATGCCTTTCATTCCTTGTTGTTCATGGCTTGTTGGACGGTGTTAAGAGGATGTTTAAACGAAGCAAAGTATACCACATATATGAAACAAATGATATTGTATGTGTAACACCCTGATTTTCCGGACTCGAATCTCGATGTAGTCAAGATAATTAAACGATAAAAATACGAGTAAATTTTTCGTGTTCGAAATAGTTTCTAAACACCACCACGACTACATCAAGACTCAAACCATAGAAAACTAAAGGGTGAGATTTGATAATCTATAACTGGATCGTTAAATAGTTTGCCCATAACGGTATACAAAATAACAGAGTTTACAGCGAAAGAAGAATGTGTATACTGGGCACACGCCTAGTCCCATATATGAGGATATGAGAAAAGGCTCGACAAGGCATGCAACGGCATATCATAAGCCTAATAGACAACCATCATCTTTACACATGATTTCATGAACATACAATGCCTAAGATATATACATATACGTATCTATATAGTCATACATCATATATCTCCAACATCTATATTCATAATTGACCATATTCAATTCATCCTCAAAGTCATATATCTTCAACACGTATACATTCCCAAAATGGTTACATAACCAACACCATTATATTCATCAATTAGGTACGATTTCCAATACCCTAAATGTCTATACATTATCCACTCTTTTATCATACACAACACATCCATTGACATCAATGATTATTAACATCACTATATGCATTTTATTCACAATGAAATAATTTACACACCCTGCCAGCCAAGGCATTCCATTACCACTATTTACCTTCCTAAAGCTTTACTTTATAAAAATCTTCATCCCACGATATTCCTACATCAATACTAAAAAGGAGACCACATAGAAGAGTGAGTTATACATTTCAAATGACGATATGAATACAATTAAAATTATATGCATATGCATATCAACATCATGTATGCTTTGCTAAACACATCAATGATCATCATAAATTATTACTTCAACAACATTTGCATATTTCATATTCTTAAATCAAGTCATAGCAAAGCAGGCATATACACATTTATTCCATGCCACAATGGGCCAACATCATCAGCATTGACCATTCAAGTCTTTTCTCAAAGCCACCATGGGCTAACACCATTATCATCAATCATAGATAATTATGCCCTACATTACATTGGGCCATAACATACACACCGTCATATTCAATATCGTTTTGTTGTATTCATGACATTCATTAATTTTTATGTGGTCTTTTAGGTACTCAATTACCCATCTCATCAACACCATACCACAATCTCATTCATCATCAATCATCATCATCATCTGACATAACTCCATGCTATATGCAAATGCTCTTATGGATAATTCATATGCACAATAGAATAGACAACAAATGCGGATCCGACTGTGGGAATAAACACCAAATTGTAGGTCAAGCATAGGTGTGCTACAATGCCCGTACTACAGTAGAAAAATATGTACACATATATCTCAATGCATGCATGCTCCACAACATATTTTTACTAGTACCAAACCACTATCGCCCATCTGTAGCACTAGTCACCCCTTGACTTGCGGATCAACAACATGGCCTCACTTGCCACAAGTGCTACGGCCCCCTCCCGAACACACATTGAGAGAGCCGTGTCCCGTCGGACACCAAGGTAACTCGCTCATCACAGAGCCGCCCGCCCACTGGGCCTGCCATAGGGTGCCTCGTCACCAAACTATGGACAGCTTCGTGATTCCCAGAATCACTAGGGAAATACAACAATATACCTGTGCACTGGGTCTCCCTCCCACTGGGCTTGCCTAGTGGAACCCCTAACATTCCACATAGACAGTGTATGATATGCCATGGATGCAATGTAATGCAAATCAAATGCATTTCTCACACTGTGCATCCTAAATGCCACTCATCAATCATCATCATCATAATCAATAACACCACCATACACACCTTAGTAGATTTTATCATTGTTGGTCTTAGCCATTGTTTTCGAGTTTTATATGTGGCATTTTCATCTCAATATATCATATATTATACATACAAGTCAACACTTGCAATCAACCACAATGGCATCACATACATTATTAACATTTATCCATTATTCATCAATATCACCACATAATCATTTAGTGGATTTTCATCTCATTATTCATCACCATTATTTCATCTATATATTGGTGTGGCATTTACAACATTTCATTAATATAATTCAAACCACATATGCAAGATCACATTTGTATCACACACAATGGTATACGTCGTATTATTAATACTAATAATCATCCATCATTACTCATTATTGATGTCATCTCCGATTCATCGATCTATAACAAATACTATGTCTTTTAGTCATCCCCTCATTAGTTTCATAATCACACAAGGGTGTATCTTACAACCTCATTATTATACTTTCATATTATTCACCACATCATATTATTGGTGGTGGACCTTTAGGTTTCCATAACATAACATAGTATGTACATAATTTCCAATGCCTCAATCCATACCAAACACCACCAAGTCATGTCATTATTATATATATTCCCTCAGTTGTTACATAATACAAAGGAAGGGGTTTAACATCAGAAAAATAAAGAAAACAACATAAAATTTCATACTAGGCAACTCGCTCAAGCGAGACCCACACTCGCTTGAGCGAGATTGAGGTGGGTCGCTTGAGCGCCCCCAATTTCCCCTTGAGCGAAGAAGTTTTTAAGTATCAGGCCCCGATCTCACTTGAGCAAGCCACTCTCGCTTGGGCGAGATTCCTCCAGTGACGTTTCTACACTCGTTCGCTTGAGCGAGGCTCCTCTCACCCTCATGCTCACTCGGGTGAAAAACGTCCAGTATCCAATTCCATATTCGCTCGCTTGAGCGAGACCCAATACGCCTCACCACTCATTTAAGCGAGATCCACCCAGAACCATTTTCCATCCCACTCGCTCAAGTGCGGCCATACCCACTTGAGCGAGATTCATCCAGTAGCTCACCCCTTTCTTTTGTACGCGTCTTGCTTGAGTGAGACATCTTCTTGCCTAAGCGAGTTTGGACCAGAGGCCACCCCTCTGATGCAAGGGACTCTCGCTTGAGTGAGAATCCATCTTGCTTGAGCGAGATCGTCATTACACGCCTATAACTCAAGTTTTTCACTCTACTTCACATGCCCATATCCTTCTCATACAAAATTTGCCTTAATTCAACATCAAACATAGATAATTCATGCCCTTAGGCCTATTCTAACAAGCTATACCTCTCCATTCATAATTCTAATTCATTTAACTAGATAAGAAGGATTTAACACACTTTTTCATCACAACCACGCATATCATTATGTATAATTATCATAAACACTATTTCACAACTCAAGTAATTTATCTATTTATAAATTTTCATTAACAGATAATTCATGCCCAACAAAAGGACAACCCAACATATATCATCACCTCATGTATATATCTATATATGTATATCTCCATAACATTCAATAACGGCCAAACCATCATTCATCACATCATAAATTAAACATTTAACACATTCATGGCAAGGCAATGCATGAGTTCATACATATACATAATTAACCATTATTCACTCATGCAATTTGAAATGCAAACTCCTCTCCTACCTCGAGAGAAGAACCGCAATGTAAATGCTCTAATTTATTCCGCATCATCGTCCGAAATAGAACCCTATCAATAAACACACATATATATATACATGAAATTAATAAGCCATCATAAGGCATCATCTCTTAAAGCTCAATATCAAGTCCTAGACTTGTCTAAACACTCATCCCTATCCATAATGTGTCCATCATCTTATGAATCATCCAAATTTATTATTACTACTCAATTTTTAATATAAGCCATCTTAGCTCCATTTAAGACCATCTTCAATTAACCATTCCAAATGGCATACATTAAGGCCTAAGGTTTCATCAAGTCAAGTATCTATTTCCTTAATCCACTCTCAAGGGTGTTCAACCATTATTATCATCATCATAAATATCAACACTCAAGATCAATTCCTCTAATCACATACATTCACACCTTTCCCAAACTTCAAGAATCAATACCAATATTTCAAACACTCATTCCCCATATAAAATCATCCTAAGGCATTAAAATCATTTAACTCATCAATTTAGCCAAAACCTCAAAACTATCAACACTTAGGGTTTTATCAAAATCATCCAATCAATAACTCCAACCATTCCTTAAATCCATATGAATATTGTAACATCCCTATTTTTAGTAGCAGTCTTATTTAGTAAAAATTGAAGTTTAGAAGGTCTGTAAGTGGTAATAAGTGAATATACACCCCGTTGATAGTCTATGGTATCTCAGAAATGTCATTTTTGTACATAATAATGGAATTTATATGGACTATTAGTAAAATTATGCAAATTCCGAGTGAAATAGGCTCTGATCCGAGTGACAGAGTGAAATTCTGAGTGAAGGATTAGAGATTCCGAGTGAAGGATTAGAGATTCCGAGTGAAGGATGAAATTCCGAGTGTAAGGTTATGTTATCCGAGTAATATATGACCAAGAAGGTTACTACTGAGTGGATCCTTGATCACAGAGACAGCTGGAGTGAAGTGGGTTCAAGGGAACCACTTCTGGATGAATATTCCGAGTGAAAACACCCTTGAGAGACTCATTTCCGAGTCAGACCTTTCCAATTGTTTCTTTTCAAGAGACAATCATTATAATTACAGTATACCGAGTGAATAGACTCAATTAGAATTATAACCAAGTGCAATCCGAGTGAGTTGTCCAACTCAGATCTTCCTAGAGAAGAAGGGAATAACATTTCGGGTAGAAAGATCTTCGAGTGTGGTGTTTTGGGTAGTAGAGTTCCGAGTAAGGGCATATTTGAATCCAGTATAACCTGTTCTAAGAAGCATGACCCCAAATATGCAATTCCGAGTGAAATATAGAGTAATGGAAGCTCATTCCGAGTGGAATATAGGAAGGAGAACCCAATCCGAGTAGAATATATAAGGTTTAGAGCCATTATTGAGTGAGGCTATGTTTATGACTCTTTTTCCGAGTGATAAAAACCTTAAAGGATTCCGATCGAAACACATTTTGAGGAAGGATAGTGTATGTGTACCTAAGAGATGAGTAACCGAGTGAAATATGAGTGGGGAAGGACTTAAATGCTCCTGGAAGGTAAAATCCGACTGAAATATAGAGAGGCTGAACCATTTCCGAGTGAATCTATGAGTATGACTCCTCTTTCGAGTGAGATATACTCTATTGGACCAATTCCGAGTGAAGACTTGTATGTGTAAGTCTTTTCCGAGAAGTGAGGGCCTTAATATGTTCTGATTGGAATTGTAGTTGAAGAATTTGGTTAAAACCGAGAGAGAAATATGAGTAAACCGAGTGAGTAAAGTTTGAGTATTTCTGAGTGGTAAATCCGATTGATTCCTTTCTAAGATATGAATTGTTATTGGAATATATCCTAAAGTGATTAGAGTTTGAATAAATTCTGAGTGATTGACTAATTAGGAGAGAGAGTCGGGTTCTAGAAGAAACACTTCTGAGTGAAAATTATAAGTCTATGCCGAGTGATGAATGTGAAGAACATTCCGGATTGTGTTGAAGTTAAATACACCGAGTGGTATGGAAAGTAGCATTCCGAGTAAGTGGATGACTTTTACCGAGTGGAACAGTGTATGTAGAGATTCGGATTTGGAATAAAAACTTCGAGTAGAAGAAACATAGGAAAAGAATGCGAGGGAGTCGGTTTTTGAAGGACATTACCGAGTGATAAAAGACTAGGCTTGGAATGATTTAACCGAGTAAGAACCATCAGAAATGACCCGGATTTGGGATATAATAAAGAAAGGCCAAGCAAATTAGGAGTCGGTGTGGGGGTGAATTACCGAGTGAATGATGGGAAAGATGAGTCGGTTTCATGGGAATACCGAGTGAGGATTGGCTGATTCGCTCAAGCGAGCAAGCCACGCTCAAGCGAGCCTTGTAATTGTGACTCGGAAGTGGGAATTCCAGTCGGAATTCACTGACAGAAGTGTTAACCGAGTGGAATTTCACTCGGTATTCACTGACAGAAGTACGTTTTGACTTCAATTTTGTCTTTTAATGATATTTAAATCCAATCGTGCGCATTATGGATAGTGGACGACCAGAAATGGACACTGACTCAGCATCTATATTTGTTTAATCCCTAGTGACCCTTCCATTATCACTGACTCAGCATACCACTCAGAAATGGGCACTGACTCAGCATACCACTCAGAAAAGCTGTCTCCCACTTGTCTTCCCACTCACTTTCTCCCTATTTAAACAAGCTCAACGTCCTCAGAACTCACACCACACACACGACACAACATCCTTCATCATTTTCCTTCCCAACAAGTCTCTTTCTCTCTTTTTCCTTCCATTTCACTCGGATTCGAAGCAGGACAGTGAAGGGAGCCTCTTTCTTCTCCTCCAGGAACTTCATTGAGGTAAGGGGGTATATTCTTGGGTGCCTTGTGGGAAAACCGAGTGGAGGACAGATTCAGTGTGTATGAATTAAATGCTTCAAATTGTATCTGTATATGCATGTATGTATATATATCTGTTACCGAGTGTATATAATCATTGATGAATTGTGAAATATTGGATTGAAAATATTAAGAATCATGGGTACCGTGTGATTTCCAGTGAAACAAATATGATAACAGGTTATGTTTTATGATAATCTGACCGGTTTTACACTTATTTTACTCGGTTTTGCTTATTTATACTCGGATAGTATCTTTCTAGTTGATTTCACTCGGAAAACAGAATAATTCACTCGGAAAACACTCTATTTCTCTCGGACAGTATCTCCCAAGTCTTATTTTACTCGGAAATCTCTTTCTTATATTATTTCACTCGGAACTTAATTTAATTTCACTTAGAAAATATAATTACTTTTTACTCAGAACTCTTTTTCAGTAAATTCACTCGGAAACACACTATTTTACTCGGACAGTAGCTTCCCAGTCTTATTGCACTCGGAAAACATCATATTTTACTCGGACAGTAGCTTCCCAACCTTATTTCACTCGGCAAAACAATTTATTTCACTCAGCAAATAGTTATTTTCACTAAAAGAACTTCTTTCAACTTGATGTAACTCGGTACATAAAGTCAACTCACCAGAAGACCTTTCCCAACCTGATTCCACTCGGAATCAGGATTATCTTACTCGGATTTTCTTTATTCAGATGTATCTTATTCAGACAGAACCCTTTTTAATTAATTTCACTCGGTAAACTCATGTTTCACTTGGAAACTTATCTTATTTTTATTCAGGAACATTTTCACTCGGATTCACAAACATTTTTACTCAGAAAACTCCTTTCAGACTAATTCCACTCGGAATCCTATTTTATTTCACTCAGGATTATATTAATTTCACCCAGAAAACTGTTTCTTCATTTTGTTTCACTCGAAAGGGATTTTAACTTCACTAAGGAAACTCTTTCAGATTGATTTCACTCGGATTTAGAATTGTTTTACTTAAGAGACCCTCTCAGCTTGATTTTATTTGAAATCGTGTTTGTTACACTCGAAATCTTAATTATTTCACTCGGTATTACACCTATTTTACTTAGAAAGCTTGGATATCAACATTTTCACTCGGATATAACTTGTTTTAATCGAAAGAATTATTTCCACTCGGAATCAGATCTGTTTCAGTCGGAAAACAGCCTTTCCAGTACAATTTCACTCGGATTTTTAACCAGAACGTTTGGAGAACCCTTCTCAGTATGATTCCACTCGGAATCATACATATTTCACTCGGATTTGCCCCTGTTTCACTCGGAAAACTCTATTTTTAATGGTTTTTGCTTGGATTTTCATTTAGAAACTACTTTTTAATACTTTTTAAATTAATGAGAAGATATGATTATTATTATTATCCTTATTCTATTATTATCCTAATTATTATTAATCTTAATATTATTATTAGTAGTTTTCTTGTCATAAACCTTGTTAAGATTTTAATTATGCGTAATTATATAAAGAATAAATTATTTTACTCCTTATGGAAAATACTATATATAATAGATATACTTACAATGTTTAAATAATTGATAGAATCCAAAGAACTTAGAAATGATATGATGAGACTGGAAATACATAAGATACCTAAGGGATCAATTGATAAGATAAATGCATTTCGCATCATGAAAATATTTTTGAAGAAGAAAAACCTCTAGAGCATACACTTGGTACAGTGAAGGACACTCACGTTCGATCTCAGTAGAAGAATCTTGGGAGTACAACTAGAACGGCAACCCAATGGCATCAGAGTCGCGCCCTGATAGCCGGGTGAGACGAATAATTCTGGTGTACTTTAACTAAATGACGGAGTGTGACCATGATCGTAGGGATCCAAGTCTCAAATATATATATATATATAAATCAATGATGAGAACCAATGAGTTCATTTGTACCAGAGCTTGGGCGGACCCTGATCGCTCTAGAGAATTAGAATGGTGATATTCCAGAGAAGAAGAAATAATTTCTTGGGCCCACATGCATCATGAGACTTAATCAAAGATAAATCATAATGGATCCGAACTCATGCATTCATTACATCATATTTGATTGTTATGATTGTGAATATGTTATATGTATGATTTATTTCATAGTAATATGCTTGATTGTTATAATTGTGAACATGCTAAATATACGATTATGGAATGACAACATGCTTGATTGTTATAAATATGCTAAATGTATGATCTATGTGACATTGTATGTTAACTGGATTATGTCCGCACCGGATGAACCAATCAGGGTCTTGGGTTATACTCACCCTTACTGTTGAACATTTTTCAGAGGAATTAGAAACTCAAGAACCCGAGTGTGAAGATCAGCAATACACTGAACCCATTGAGAATAACTATTAAGGATAGAATATTTATAATTAGACACCGGATGTCTGTATAATATTTAAGGGTGCCTGCGTGCCCCATTCTGTTAAGAGTACAATTACTTACAGTTTGTGAATGACTATGTGATATATACAATATTACTTCCGCTGATCTGCCACGTATTTATTTAAAAAAAAATATTCACTTTTTCTGAAAACTGTTAACACTCTCAGTTAAATTGGATGAACCTACAGAAGGATTTGTCTTATCTAACCGAGGGTGTTACAAGGTGGTATCAGAGCATAGTCGATTCATTAAGCTTGTGGAGTGGACCATTAGGTTTCTACGTACTCTGATAGAAATATTAAACAGTCCATAAAACACCTAAGACTAGATTTCCTATGTGGAATTCTCCATATAACATATACACAGAACCTCTTTGTTGATATTCTATCAACAAATTCCTAAGCGATTCACTTAAATAATGATCATGACCTGGAGAAACTTCTTACTCAAATCATGGAGACGATAAGACAACGAGAATTATCCCATACTCTACTAGGCAGAGCCAAGGATTAGCTAACTTTCAGCGAAACGATCTTACACAATTCAAAGAAGAGCTACGACAGAAAATCCGTCAAGTATTAGTAGACCATAAGAGTTAAAATAAGAACCGATTAGAAATCTGAGTTTAGGACCAAGTAGCTCCGATTGAGATATCATTGGTTAGGACTATTAAGGATATTAGTGGATTTTTTTTGAAGTTAGTAATAAGCCCAAAACTGAGATCCTATTCAGAAACAAGATATGACCTATTTTCTTATTCTCCCTTCATTTTCGTGTATATACTAGGAATTGGGATACCTTGGAGTTTAAGGTAAAATTCTCTAATCTTTGTTTCTAGGTTTTGAATTTCTATGTGATTAAGAGCATGCCTTGTGAATGGGTTTTAGGAATATAAGCCATTTTCATGCAAAACCCAAAGGTAGAATACACTTATGTGTGTTTCAGGATGGATGTGAAGTGGTATACAAAAATTTCAAGATTTGAGACAGAAGATAATGGTTGTTAATAGCGATTGTTTGATTTTAGTGGAACCCTAACTTAGGATTTAAGGGAAGTAAATAATAATGTCATGAGAGATGATTTTTAGTGAAAACCCACGATAATGTGTATGTAGGTGTTGTTAATGGAAATTAGTTATTATTAGAAATGATCATTGAATTTTGATGAAAAACCCTAAGTGTAGTGATTTGAGGATTTTAACTAAGTTGATGATCTTGATGGCTTAAAATACCCTAGAATGATTACATATAAGGAAAAGAATATCTGAGGCATTAGGTGTTGATTATTGAGGATTGGTAAAGAAGTGTATGTAATTGGAGTAATTAATTTAGACTATTGATGTTATGATAGTAGATTAAGGAAACAATTGATAGTGGATTAAGATATTTGAAATGATAAATAGGCATGTCATTTTGAAATAAGATGAATTGGTGATGATCTTAGATGAAACCAAGAGACTTATAATGAGTTTGACTAAATTTTAGTAATGATTGAATGATTCATATGATGATTTGGAAGTCTTAAGGCTAAGGAATCATAGTATTGTTATTGTTAGGTGTAGTTAGCATTTTAAGATTTAAAGAATCTTGGTTTTGGGAGAAGAATTTCCGAAGTCTAATACAAACGTGTAAATTGGATTTAGACAAGTCTAGGATTTGACAACGAGTTATGAGGGAATAATACCTTATAATGGTATATTAGTAGCAAGTATTTCTCAAAAGTTACCCCTACCACTGGAATAGACAGAGCTATAAAGACCAAGAAGTTAAGTCTCAGATACGTAGAACCTATCAAATTCTGCAAAAGATAGGAACCAATGTGTGCCGTATAGCCCTTCCAAACCTTCATGATGTCCACACATATGTACTAGGCCCTGATCATGTTCTGAGTCCCGATCAATTTGTTTTGAAAAGAAAACCTTACCTTTGAAGCATCACCGGTTAAGATTGTTAATCGATGTCGAAAATAGTTAAGGGGAAAGGAAGTCCCTTTGGTCAAAGTAGTTGGAGTCAGTTGAATGATAGAGACGCTACTTGGAAAGTTGAGGAAAAGATTAGAGGATTGTACTCTCAATTATTCCAACCATGAATTTCGGGACGAAATTCCTAAAAGGGGAGGAGAATGTAACATCCCTATTTTTAGTAGCAGTCTTATTTAGTAAAAATTGAAGTTTAGAAGGTCTGTAAGTGGTAATAAGTGAATATACACCCCGTTGATAGTCTATGGTATCTCAGAAATGTCATTTTTGTACATAATAATGGAATTTATATGGACTATTAGTAAAATTATGCAAATTCCGAGTGAAATAGGCTCTGATCCGAGTGACAGAGTGAAATTCCGAGTGAAGGATTAGAGATTCCGAGTGAAGGATGAAATTCCGAGTGAAGGATTAGAGATTCCGAGTGAAGGATTAGAGATTCCGAGTGAAGGATGAAATTCCGAGTGTAAGGTTATGTTATCCGAGTAATATATGACCAAGAAGGTTACTACCGAGTGGATCCTTGATCACAGAGACAGCTGGAGTAAAGTGGGTTCAAGGGAACCACTTCTGGATGAATATTCCGAGTGAAAACACCCTTGAGAGACTCATTTCCGAGTCAGACCTTTCCAATTGTTTCTTTTCAAGAGACAATCATTATAATTACAGTATACCGAGTGAATAGACTCAATTAGAATTATAACCAAGTGCAATGCGAGTGAGTTGTCCAACTCAGATCTTCCTAGAGAAGAAGGGAATAACATTTCGGGTAGAAAGATCTTCGAGTGTGGTGTTTTGGGTAGTAGAGTTCCGAGTAAGGGCATATTTGAATCCAGTATAACCTGTTCTAAGAAGCATAACCCCAAATATGCAATTCCGAGTGAAATATAGAGTAATGGAAGCTCATTCCGAGTGGAATATAGGAAGGAGAACCCAATCCGAGTAGAATATATAAGGTTTAGAGCCATTATTGAGTGAGGCTATGTTTATGACTCTTTTTCCGAGTGATAAAAACCTTAAAGGATTCCGATCGAAACACATTTTGAGGAAGGATAGTGTATGTGTACCTAAGAGATGAGTAACCGAGTGAAATATGAGTGGGGAAGGACTTAAATGCTCCTGGAAGGTAAAATCCGACTAAAATATAGAGAGGCTGAACCATTTCCGAGTGAATCTATGAGTATGACTCCTCTTTCGAGTGAGATATACTCTATTGGACCAATTCCGAGTGAAGACTTGTATGTGTAAGTCTTTTCCGAGAAGTGAGGGCCTTAATATGTTCTGATTGGAATTGTAGTTGAAGAATTTGGTTAAAACCGAGAGAGAAATATGAGTAAACCGAGTGAGTAAAGTTTGAGTATTTCTGAGTGGTAAATCCGATTGATTCCTTTCTAAGATATGAATTGTTATTGGAATATATCCTAAAGTGATTAGAGTTTGAATAAATTCCGAGTGATTGACTAATTAGGAGAGAGAGTCGGGTTCTAGAAGAAACACTTCCGAGTGAAAATTATAAGTCTATGCCGAGTGATGAATGTGAAGAACATTCCCGATTGTGTTGAAGTTAAATACACCGAGTGGTATGGAAAGTAGCATTCCGAGTAAGTGGATGACTTTTACCGAGTGGAACAGTGTATGTAGAGATTCGAATTTGGAATAAAAACTTCGAGTAGAAGAAACATAGGAAAAGAATGCGAGGGAGTCGGTTTTTGAAGGACATTACCGAGTGATAAAAGACTAGGCTTGGAATGATTTAACCGAGTAAGAACCATCAGAAATGACCCGGATTTGGGATATAATAAAGAAAGGCCAAGCAAATTAGGAGTCGGTGTGGGGGTGAATTACCGAGTGAATGATGGGAAAGATGAGTCGGTTTCATGGGAATGCTGAGTGAGGATTGGCTGATTCGCTCAAGAGAGCAAGCCACGCTCAAGCGAGCCTTGTAATTGTGACTCGGAAGTGGGAATTCCAGTCGGAATTCACTGACAGAAGTGTTAACCGAGTGGAATTTCACTCGATATTCACTGACAGAAGTGCGTTTTGACTTCAATTTTGTCTTTTAATGATATTTAAATCCAATCGTGCGCATTATGGATGGTGGACGACCAGAAATGGACACTGACTCAGCATATATATATATTTGTTTAATCCCTAGTGACCCTTCCATTATCACTGACTCAGCATACCACTCAGAAATGGGCACTGACTCAGCATACCACTCAGAAAAGCTGTCTCCCACTTGTCTTCCCACTCACTTCCTCCCTATTTAAACAAGCTCAACGTCCTCAGAACTCACACCACACACACGACACAACATCCTTCATCATTTTCCTTCCCAACAAGTCTCTTTCTCTCTTTTTCCTTCCATTTCACTCGGATTCGAAGCAGGACAGTGAAGGGAGCCTCTTTCTTCTCCTCCAGGAACTTCATTGAGGTAAGGGGGTATATTCTTGGGTGCCTTGTGGGAAAACCGAGTGGAGGACAGATTCAGTGTGTATGAATTAAATGCTTCAAATTGTATCTGTATATGCATGTATGTATATATATCTGTTACCGAGTGTATATAATCATTGATGAATTGTGAAATATTGGATTGAAAATATTAAGAATCATGGGTACCGTGTGATTTCCAGTGAAACAAATATGATAACAGGTTATGTTTTATGATAATCCGACCGGTTTTACACTTATTTTACTCGGTTTTGCTTATTTATACTCGGATAGTATCTTTCTAGTTGATTTCACTCGGAAAACAGAATAATTCACTCGGAAAACACTCTATTTCTCTCGGACAGTATCTCCCAAGTCTTATTTTACTCGGAAATCTCTTTCTTATATTATTTCACTCGGAACTTAATTTAATTTCACTCAGAAAATATAATTACTTTTTACTCAGAACTCTTTTTCAGTAAATTCACTCGGAAACACACTATTTTACTCGGACAGTAGCTTCCCAGTCTTATTGCACTCGGAAAACATCATATTTTACTCGGACAGTAGCTTCCCAACCTTATTTCACTCGGCAAAACAATTTATTTCACTCAGCAAATAGTTATTTTCACTAAAAGAACTCCTTTCAACTTGATGTAACTCGGTACATAAAGTCAACTCACCAGAAGACCTTTCCCAACCTGATTCCACTTGGAATCAGGATTATCTTACTCGGATTTTCTTTATTCAGATGTATCTTATTCAGACAGAACCCTTTTTAATTAATTTCACTCGGTAAACCCATGTTTCACTTGGAAACTTATCTTATTTTTATTCAGGAACATTTTCACTCGGATTCACAAACATTTTTACTCAGAAAACTCCTTTCAGACTAATTCCACTCGGAATCCTATTTTATTTCACTCAGGATTATATTAATTTCACCCAGAAAACTGTTTCTTCATTTTGTTTCACTCGAAAGGGATTTTAACTTCACTAAGGAAACTCTTTCAGATTGATTTCACTCGGATTTAGAATTGTTTTACTTAAGAGACCCTCTCAGCTTGATTTTATTTGAAATCGTGTTTGTTACACTCGAAATCTTAATTATTTCACTCGGTATTACACCTATTTTACTTAGAAAGCTTGGATATCAACATTTTCACTTGGATATAACTTGTTTTAATCGAAAGAATTATTTCCACTCGGAATCAGATCTGTTTCAGTCGGAAAACAGCCTTTCCAGTACAATTTCACTCGGATTTTTAACCAGAACGTTTGGAGAACCCTTCTCAGTATGATTCCACTCGGAATCATACATATTTCACTCGGATTTGCCCCTGTTTCACTCGAAAAACTCTATTTTTAATGGTTTTCGCTTGGATTTTCATTTAGAAACTACTTTTTAATACTTTTTAAACTAATGAGAAGATATGATTATTATTATTATCCTTATTCTATTATTATCCTAATTATTATTAATCTTAATATTATTATTAGTAGTTTTCTTGTTATAAACCTTGTTAAGATTTTAATTATGTGTAATTATATAAAGAATAAATTATTTTACTCCTTATGGAAAATACTATATATAATAGATATACTTACAATGTTTAAATAATTGATAGAATCCAAAGAACTTAGAAATGATATGATGAGACTGGAAATACATAAGATACCCAAGGGATCAATTGATAAGATAAATGCATTTCGCATCATGAAAATATTTCTGAAGAAGAAAAACCTCTAGAGCATACACTTGGTACAGTGAAGGACACTCACGTTCGATCTCAGTAGAAGAATCTTGGGAGTACAACTGGAACGGCAACCCAATGGCATCAGAGTCGCGCCCTGATAGCCGGGTGAGACGAATAATTCTGGTGTACTTTAAAGAAATGACGGAGTGTGACCATGATCGTAGGGATCCAAGTCTCAAATATATATATATATATAAATCAATGATGAGAACCAATGAGTTCATTTGTACCAGAGCTTGGGCGGACCCTGATCGCTCTAGAGAATTGGAATGGTGATATTCCAGAGAAGAAGAAATAATTTCTTGGGCCCACATGCATCATGAGACTTAATCAAAGATAAATCATAATGGATCCGAACTCATGCATTCATTACATCATATTTGATTGTTATGATTGTGAATATGTTATATGTATGATTTATTTCATAGTAATATGCTTGATTGTTATAATTGTGAACATGCTAAATATACGATTATGGAATGACAACATGCTTGATTGTTATAAATATGCTAAATGTATGATCTATGTGACATTGTATGTTAACTGGATTATGTCCGCACCGGATGAACCAATCAGGGTCTTGGGTTATACTCACCCTTACTGTTGAACATTTTTCAGAGGAATTAGAAACTCAAGAACCCGAGTGTGAAGATCAGCAATACGCTGAACCCATTGAGAATAACTATTAAGGATAGAATATTTATAATTAGACACCGGATGTCTGTATAATATTTAAGGGTGCCTGCGTGCCCCATTCTGTTAAGAGTACAATTACTTACAGTTTGTGAATGACTATGTGATATATACAATATTACTTCCGCTGATCTGCCACGTATTTATTTAAAAAAAAAATATTCACTTTTTCTGAAAACTGTTAACACTCTCAGTTAAATTGGATGAACCTACAGAAGGATTTGTCTTATCTAACCGAGGGTGTTACAAATATCATAACCCTCATTCTCATATACTCACAAAACCATACTCAAAAATCATTTCTTAAGCCATCAAGCCTAGGGTTTCATATTTTCCTTAACACCCATAGATTTTTAATATAACTATTTCAAATCCAACATCATAAACCACAAATGAGATAAGGTGGAGGTAAGAAATCTTTACCTCAAGTCCAAGCTCCATCAAAATGAAAATGAGAGTGAAGAAGAGGGAGATGACCAATGCAAGCTCCCAAGCTCCATGAATGCACCACCAATCTATGGTTAGTTTTATTTTTGGTAACAAGATGGAAGGAATGGTGGGCGGTTTGATGGAGGAGAATGGAAGAAGAAGAAAAAGAATAGAGAATGGTAAGAGGGAAAGATGTCACCGAAAATAAGGGAGGAAAAAGTGAGAAATGTATAAAATTTAGACATTGTCCATTGGATAAAATCATGCATTTTGCTTTTTGTCCATTCTGTCATAGAACCCCATATCCATTGGGTAATAGCATGGAAAGCAATATGGGAGAGAGAGAGGAAGTGAATGGCTGGGTCAAGAGAAGAAAAGGGAGTTTTCATTTTCTTTTTAATTCCATTTAGTTCGTATTTTCACCGTTTAATGTCGTATGTCAAGTCCAATTAATTATTTTCTTAACACTAAAAATTATTTCAGCTATATCACCATAACCACAATAATTTTCTAAACACTCTAGACCCATCAATTATCTAATTTGACCAAGTTGGTCCCACACCATTCGTCAAATCACCCGGTTCTGGTAAATCTTAATTTACTGATAATTCACCTCTAACGTCTAATAAAATCTTCCATAATTATTTGACCATAAATATTCAATTATCATTATCTAATAAATTTATTTTCTTCAAAATTTGGGATGTTACAGTATGAGAAGAGTATTCATTATATAAAACAAAAAATGACTTTTAGGCATTTCAAAGCACTAAAAATCATTAAAAAACTCAATATTATCAGTCCCTGGTTATTATCATCAGCTTTGAAACTCAAATTAGAAACTCACACTTAGTGCTTGTTTGGCCAAGTGTTGTGTCTTCCGTTGCCACTTCCCAATGCAATTGAACACCTATTGAGGAAACTGGTTCTTGTTTGGCTGCGTAAGGTTTCACGTCCACATCCACTACCTCCGTTTGACTCTCCTTAACTCTGTTTCCCAGTGGCTGCCCCAACCTCTTATTTGTAAAAAGGCGTTGGACCATATAAGGTTTAGGAATATTTTAATATATTATTTAAACAATATTTATAATAAATACAATAGTTTATTACTTCTTTTAATTAATATCCATTTTGGTAATTTTCCATCTAAATTTCATTCTCTTCAGTCAAGTTTACTAAAACTTTTTTCAACCAAACACAAACCACTATTTTTCAGTTGACATTTACAATTACATATCCAAACATAATCACATTTTTCAAAATCTTGATTTTCACAACCACGTTTTCAAAATCCTAATTTTCCTAATCAAGTTAGCTAAACTTTTAACCAAACAGACCCTTAACTTCACTTATCCAAAACATGTTCACCTTGTTAGAAGGGAACAAAATCTCATATTCAACAATTCAACCAAGTCCAACTAGAGAACCCAAAACTACCCTTAGTTTTCCCTTACAAAATCATGAACGAAATCAAACTGTAATGGCCGATAAAGAATCACGAATTTATTTAAAAAGTCCATATTAAAGAGCTTATAGAGTGGATTCATCCATATTAGGGTTTCACGTAGGCGTTAAGGCGAAGTTTATGGCATGCTAAAATAGAGCTTGAAATTGTGTAACCATGTTTAAATTTATGCTTCAATTGCTCAAAATTGAAGAGGCTATGGGAGTTGAGATAGATGATATGGTTTCCAAAGTTATCATTGTGGATAAAAAGCTCGAAGGGGTTGTGGCAGAGGACAGGGGAGAAGCCATCAAAGAGATAGATGATGCAGGAAGGGCCATTTTCAGAGGAGGCTGAATTTGTCAATGATAAGCTGGATAATGGCATTCTGGTGAACTTTTAACGTCGATGGTCAAAAGGAGTTTAGAAAATAAAGGGTTATTAGTCTTGATTTTGTTGTTGCTTTACTCGAGGATAATGTAACAAATATGAAAAGGTAAAAGGAGAATAAGAAGAAAAAGGCTAATGTTTTCCATTTAATGAAGCGTTCACTTCAATTCCTCATCCTCTATTTTTGCTTCCCCTATTATAGCTACATGTTCTTCTTGCATTATCTCATTATGAGAATTTTATTTAGTTATTTAATTTTGTTATTGTTTTATGTGTTGGGCTTGCTTGAATATTAGTAAGTATTTTAGAATATGGGTGAGGAGGTAGTTGGATATGTTCCGATAGCTATATGGAGCTGAATTTTCTTTGTTAACCCTAGAACCTAAGCATTCTTCATAAAACCTCTTCAAAAAGTCTCTCAAACTTTCATCTTCTCCTTATTTGATTTGGGCCAATGTATGAGACGTTTTTGGTACATCCCGTGAGATAATGAAGTGGTCTAGGAAGGCTTGGGTTATTTTTTCCATTAATTAATTGATCCTAATGGAAGCCTTTGAACCATCCTAGAGCCTCTGCAGCCAAGGTTCTAGGAAACATCCTACACATAACGTCCTCCCCTACTCCTAAGAACAAGGGTCCATTTGCATAGGCGTCTAATTGTCGTCTGGGGTCAGTTTCTCCTACATGCTTTCTAATCGACAACGGTTGTGGTGTTTGAAGGTGCTTTAGAATAGAGATTCATTAACCTTCTGAAGAATGGTATTTTGAAACGGTTATCCCTTAATCCCCTGACGGTGTGCAACCCCTTTCGATGACTTCTGAGGTGGTCCATTCTCAAGGTGGACTCTTGATTATCCTCATAAGTTTGGATTTGTGAGTAATCTGGTGATGGAAATACTTCTAATTGCTAGCTACGAGGTGTAACGATAGTTTTCTCCTTTGCTTCCTTAGCTTTTACTTGCTTAAGCTCATTGAGCTCCGCTTGGAGTTGTCTAATTAGCTCATCCTTGGGATCCAAATAGACAACGGTTGCCTTTCCCATAGTTGGGTTTGATCTCGGGGTCTCTACAATTCCAGAATTGAATTCCAAGATGCGTGGTTCCACCCGTGTTTCTAGGATGTGACCTTCAAGGGTAGGAAGCCGTCTTGATGACTCCATTTTGATTACTTTCTTCAATCTGTGGGACTTAATTTACAGGTCCCATTAGGCGTGCCAATGAAATGGCTAATATGCGCCGGGGGAGGGGGTACTTTGGTACTTTTGTAATCGGTATGGAACCTCACTTTCACTTTATTTTTACACCGGTTCAATGGAAATTTGGTATTATAAAACACAAGTTTAGTGGGAGCACCATGCTCTTCAACTTTCATGTTCACGCACTTCGAACCGTTACACACAGGAACATGTGGTGGTTATACATACAAAGACTCTCTAATGCTTAAGTCAGATTTTTATATAATGGAGCTATAAGAGTGAATAAATATGAGATAATGAGAACTAATGCATATTACTTATCTAGTAATGAACGATGGTATTTATAGTCTTTTGAAGGTTCAGCTCATGATGTGACACTTGACAGGCTCTGGCCACTTTTTTAGACAAGTTTCCAACTTGATTCTGAAGTTCTGACTAGGTGGTAAACTTTTTAAGCGGGGTCATTTCAATGGGCATACCAGTCATTTCATTGTCTGGGTCTGCCATCTTTGGACCCGTCTCCTGCCTTTATTGTTTACCTGTCATTATAGTTTAGGGGCCGGTATTGATACCGGATCAACAACACTTCTTGTAACTACAGTTAGAATTACATTAAAAAAGAAAAATAATCACAGTAAGAACCCTTTTTTTATTAAGTTAGTGATAATGAACCCAAGAGTTTGTTTTTTCAAAGATTTATGGCGGTTTAGAACCATAAAAATCATTAATTATATATATATATATATATATAATGTATACTTCTCTCATACAATGTCATTCGCTTTATACACTATGTTATTTAAGTGTTCACATATGCAACTGTTAATATTGTCAAGCAGACCATTAAAGACACAGACTATAAGGCATGACGAATTTGGAAGGCAGAGACCATGTATGTATTTAACACTGTTAAGAATGAATTTAACAGTTCCTTGGAAAAAAATTAAGTAGACATGACCAAAATATCACAAGGGAGACTATCCAGTACTATGTGTGAACGCTAATAATACATCAAAATCCAATTTATAAATATGATGATTTTAATTATGTTTGCATTTTCATTTTCTTGATAATATTGAGATAATCATTCAAGAAACATGCTTTTAGATTAAACTTGAATGATTGTATTATTTGAAATTAAAAAAAAAAACTGAAATTATGACTTAGTGATTATGTTAAAATGACATTATGATGTACAAGTGTACAACTTGGTTTGATAATGATATTTTAATTTTGTTAATATTAGGAACCGTGTATACAATTAGGAGGATAATCGTGCGAGAATTTTTATACTATACTATTAAGGAAAACGTTGGTTGAAACTAGGACTGGGAACCATGCGAATTACCCATACATAACTGATATTCTGAAAGAAAAAATTGTGAACGAACGGATTTATGGATAGTATTAGATGGCAAAAATATAAAAAAGGGTCTTCAATGGGTATACACGGATGGACGCGGATGAAAATTTTAAATCCATGACTACCCACACATAACCGATCCTTTTTTTTGTGAAACCGATCCTTTCCATAAAACATAAAACAAATGCATAATATGAAGCCCAAAAGTTTAGGCCCATTTAAAACTCCAAATCTAATAATGTGCAGCAGCACTGCAGCCCCTTCCATTTCTCTCTTTCTCCCTGCAGCGGCGCACCTCATTTTTTTTAATAAACTCCTAACCCTTACACCTCCTTTTTCAAACAAGCTCTTAAGTGTTACATCTCTTTCTCCCTGCGGTGACACACCTCCATTTCTAATAATGCACATATTGTGATTGTGACTACACCAATGAGAATAGCAATGCAGACTGAACCACCATGGATTCCGGCATAGAGCTCTGGTGGGGGAAAATTTATGAACATGCAGTTTCTCCTCTTTAAATTTTAGATCTGTACTTTTTGATTTTTTTATTACATTACATAACCCAATCTTAACCTGCCGACAAATCTGCAACTGTCGTGCCCAAAACCTACCTTCCCCAAAGCATTATTCAGACGATATTAGGCCATTTTTTTTACCTTGGTCGGTGTGGTCGGATGAGGTGTTTATGATCTGAAACTGGCCGTAACCATCCGCTGATCGAGACCCTAGTTGAAACAATCGAATAGTCAAATTCAATTAGGACTGGGCAACATGCGAATTACCCATACATAACTGATATTCCAAAAGAAAAAAATTATGAACGGACAGATTTATGGACGGTATTGGATGGCAAAAACATAAATAATCGGTCTTCAATAGGTATACACGGACGGGTGCGGATGAAAATTTTAAATCCATGATTACCCACACATAACCGATTCTTTCATCTTTTTTTTGGTGAAACCGATCTTTTCCATAAAATATAAAACAAATGCATAATATGAAGCCTAATAGTTTAGGCCCATTTAAAACTCCAAATCTAATAATGTGCAGCAGCACTACAGCCTCCTCCATTTCTCTTTTTCTCCCTACAGCGGCGCACCTCATTTTTCTAATAAACTCCTAACCCTTACACCTCCCTTTTCAAATAAGCTCTTAAGTGTTACATCTCTTTCTCCCTGTGGCGGCACACCTTCATTTCTAATAATACGCATGTTACGATTGCGACTACACCAATAAGAAGAGCAATGCAGACTGAACCACCATGGATTCCGGCATAGAGCTCTGGTGGGGGCAAATTTATAAACATGCAGTTTCTCCTCTTCAAATCTTAGATCTGTACTTTTTGATTTTTTTATTATATTACATAACCCAATCTTAACCGGCCGACAAATCTGCAATCGTCATGCCCGAAACCTGCCTTCCCCAAAGCATTATTCGGATGATATTGGGCCATTTTTTCACCTTGGTCGGTGTGGTCAGATGAGGCGTTTATGATCCAAAACCGGCCGTAACCGTCCGGTGATTGGCCCTAAATTTAATGACAAAAATTGTAGATGTAGTTTCTGACCTTATTGCCGATTTGCTATATTAAAAATAACATACAGGAATTAAAAAAGATTAATTCTTGCCTATATTAAAAAATGTTATTACTAATTACTATTAACAATATATGCAAGTGTCTTAACGTTTCAACCATGTCATACAGGAAACTATTACTAGAAGAAGGGTCAAGGGCCACCTATATCACCCATATCACATATTGGTTTGGCCATTCCAATGATGTTATGCTTAGACTTATTTGAATACCATGAAATTTTTTTATAGAGTAATAGTACTATGTATTATTGATTTTTAATATGATTTTTTAAAATATATATAACCTTACACAAAATAAATAATAAAAGACCTTTTTCTACATGTAAAATCTTATATATGATGAGAGGTAGAACTGGCTATACGAGTTTGGACCCGCAGACCAACCTGTTTAATTCATTCTTACACGGGTTGAAAAAATAGAACCATGTAAAATACGGGCTCACGGGCTGAGTCCGTTTAACCTATGGGTTAAATGGGTTCAACTTGCGGGCCAACTCATGGGCCAGTATATATTTAAATTTGTTATTTTATTTTAAATAAACTCTACATTTTCTTTATACTATTTCACTCTCATACTACACTTAAAAAAAGGAAGAATTTCTAGCCTAAGATGATGTTATATCATTGTTTTTTACATTGAAATATGAAAAAGTTGATATTTAAATTTCATTGGTTACGATTTTATTGAAAATTGGTTGTGAAGGTTCTCGATTTTGGATAATTAAATGTTTTAAATTATATGTGGCTTGAGTTTTATAAAAAAATATGTGTTTTGAACCAAATCCTAGTAATTTTAAAATTAAAAAAAGTCAAAAAATATATGTGGGCCAGCTCCAACCGTTGCGGGGTGGGCTTATGCGGGCCGGCTCGTATACCCTGCTCTAATAAGATATAAGAAATTAAAAAGAAAAAGATTTTCATTTAAAGTTATAGTGTTTTTATGATTTTCAATGTAAGTCCAACATAATTTTTAATACAAATATTCATATTTTGATTTTATTATCATGTGCAATATTGAAGATGTTACATAAACCTTAATACAAAAAAGTTTATCTAGGTTGTACATGTGAGACAATTTTTAAGATAAACTCCACTTTTGATTTCTTATCTTTTGTAAGATTGTATATGTTAGACAAACTCATGTGTGTATGTTATATCCATCTCAAACTTAAGTGTCTGTTTGATAAAACTAACTCAAAGCTGTAAGCTGATAAGCTAACTGATTGTATCACAAATGTTTGGTAAAATTAGTCGTTTCAGTAGATGAAGATATAAAGTGATATATAAAAGGACATGCTTACTTAGTTAGGAAAAACTTTTTTTTTTCCTTAAATACATAACTTGTAACTTTTTGAGATATTTTAATTAATATCAAGATCGATAAAATAATGTTTAAGCTTTTTTTTGTATAAAAAGAATTCATTATATATATATAGGTCATATTAGTATTCTTCATATAAGTTAGATTCACATGTCTATAAAGTTTTGATTAAAGAAACATTTATAATAGAAGATGTGTTTTGTTTTGAGTTTTTTTAAAATAAAATAAAGATTAAATCTTTTAAAATAAAATAAAGGTTAGTAGTAGGAATTATTAAAAATATGTAGGGAAAATAAAGTAAAAAATGATTTCAACTAGTAGATGAAATTGAAAATCGTTACTTGAAGCACTGTTTTAAAAAACATTATCAGCTAGTTGAAAAGTGACATTTCAGCTACTGATTTCAGTTTTCAGTTGGCTAAAATGTCTTACCATTTAATCCGACTAAATGATACACCATCTAGAACTATTTATAAATCACTTTTAATTGAATTTTCAAAATCAGGGAATGTTAGTTAGGTGATGAATTTTAAATCCTCACAATAGGCTTGAAGGAAACTAGAGAATTTCTCCTATTTAACATGCAGGGGGAGTATATACGAGTCACAAAAATAACATAAATAAATCATCTTGGTTTTATAGTGGTTAGTATGAAAAACACTTAATAATTAATAAAGCTATTGAGAAATGTAGAAAGGATAAAATTAGAAAAATATAATAAATACTATAATTGGTGACTTATATTTAGGACTAAGGAATACTTCTAGGATATGATTTATAAATATATGACCTAAGAGTGTAGCTTTTTATTAGAACGAATGTAACCACTCTATTACAAAATAAAAATAATAAGAGTTTATCTAACATTTGCAACCTTTCATATGATAATAAGGTAAAATTAAAATTTTTTATTGGAATTTGTGTGAATTGCTTAGAAAGTAGGTAAATATTATTGAAAATTTTAAATGAAATATTCTTTCTTTGATTTCTTATCCTATATATAAGTTAGATAAACCAAAATAATAAATACTTTTATTTCCAATAAAAGATAACCATTTTCATGACTTAAAGTTAGTGTTATTTGAATGTTTATGACCAAGGTTAATAAAACCTTATTATATTCAGGTTTGAATATGTTTTTGATTCCTATAAATTATTTCAACCGCTCTTTTTATTTGACGTAATTTTAAAAACAATTTGTTCTTCTACATCTGACATTGGAGTTCAAGAAAACATCTATTACTCCTTTTCATATTATACCCTACCTCTTTAAATAAAAAGTTATAATTAAAATGCTAAGCTAGAAATTAGTAGATGATAAGATTATGTATTTCAAGGTCATTTAATGATTTTCTTAATATGTGTGTTTTTCAAAATTGCACAAGATAAAAAGGAACAAAAAAAAATGGTTTTTTTGGTTTTGGTCTCTTTAAAATATTTTGTTCTTTTATATTTCTCTTATATTGAATATTTTACTTTTAGTCTCTCATTTAAATTTTAATTTGTTAACTGTTGATATGAATAAACACTTGTTCAAAATTCAACATTTTAGTTACTTATTTGAACACCTGACTCTAACAAGGTAAAATATATCTTTTTAAGATTTAATTTTTTTTTGAATTTTCACTCTGACTTTCTCTTCATTTTAAACTTATATTTTTTAATTTTATTTCTTCTCATTTTATTTCCTCCTATTTTCTACTGATCCAAACATAGGGAAACGATAATATTATTTTCTACTTCCATTTGAAATCAAATTCTAGCTCCCATTGGTTAGATGCTGTAGGCTGATTGAAAACTGAAATCAGTAGCTAAATGTCACTTTAAGCAAAATATACTCCTTTTGGTCCTACTTACTAAATAAATTTTATACAAATTAAGAAAGTTGACTAAAAGTTGTTATTTATATTAATGTTATTAAATATTTAATGTATTTGTCTAAAGTACCCTTAATTTTATTTATTGCATACATATTTAATATATAAGCATATAATCACATTAAAAAAAGACATTTTTTCTTATGTTTGATATCAAACAAATCTTTCAAGATTTGCTTATAATTAGGACCACAAAAAGTAAATGTTTGGACATGTATTATTTTTAGCTAGCTTTTAAAGTTTTTTGAAATGTTATTTGAAATAGTGTTTTTTGATTTCATCTACTAGTTAAAATCCATTTTTACTTTATTAATATTTCATAATTTTAATAATTCTTACTACTACCATCTATTTTATTTTTTTAAAAGTAAAATTTTAACATACATTATTTATTCTCTTCTCAACGTGGAGTGTCTCTTCCAAAACACTTATTCCTTTCTTCCCCCTACTCATTTTTTTATTGTGGATAAAATTTAAAATTATAAAAAATAATAAAATCAAGATTAATTAAAATATTTAAAATATTACAAATCATGTTTAAATAAATAATAATTACAAGTTATACTTAATTAATTAAATATATTTTATATGTTATTTTATATTTAGTAATATCTTATAAATATTTTTAACACAATCAATTTTTTTAGATTTCAATAACTTTTTAATTTTCAACTAGGTTTTAGGTTTTATGTGCTAATATTTTCAACCACACTCATAATTGTTTTTGTAATAATTCTTTGAATGAAAATGAAAACTAAAAATATAATTATAAATTTAATACTTTAGTAGTAGTAAAAAAACAAGAATACAGGCCATACAGCAGCAAGCTACCGTAAATAAAGCTTTTATGCAGCAAACACATGGCACATACAACAAACACATTCATTAACGCACACCCTCTCTTTGACGTTAGAAGCTTTAAATGCTTCACTTTACTCTTTCTGACACAAACCAGAAGGCATAGAAGACTTGGAATTAGAATAATAGAACCACTCTCTCTCATTATTTATTTATGCTTCTCTCTCTCACTCTTCACTCTGTCTCTGTCCCTCTTCCATTAATGTCTTCTCCACCCCCGAGGCTTCTTCCCTCCTCCCTTCTCGCCGCTTTCCCTGCAAAATCAAATTAAAGAATCAATTTTTTTACTGTTCCTTCTACCCTTTATTTTTTCTTACCAGCACATGAAATTTCATTGCTCAAAGTTCAAACTTCTAAGAGGAAACACATTCCTAAACTCTCTTCTTCCTGTGTTTCTGTGTCATGTAAGCTTCTCTACTGTTCTTATTGAATGAAGTGATTTTGAAATTCTGAACTTGAGAAAAAGCCAAAAGGGTATATCCTGATGTTGCTTTAATTTTGTTTTTGTTTCCCCCCTCTTTTTCATCCTCACATGGTTTTTGTCTAGTCATTGGTTGTTTATTTATTTACCCCCTTCTTTTGTTTCTTTCTGCTACTCTCTTTTTGTTTATATCCACTGTGATTTGGATGCTTGCAACTTCTGCTTCCATTGCTTGTCCTTTCTACAATTACTGTGCCTCTTGTTGAGAAGAAACTTCCCCTTCTTTCTCTGTGTGTGAGGTGATTTTGGTTCTGTTTTGTTTGGTCTGGTTTGGTGGCACATATGTTAATTCTTTGTTTGGACCTACCGACCTTTTTCTACTGTATATTCAAGCAAATGGTTGTGTTCTTGTTGAGGGATAGACATAGACCTATGGAACTTTGTTGAAATTCATGGACGTTTGAAAATTGAAAAAAAAAATTCCCTTTCATTGTGGACAACATCAGTCTATTGATAAATGAGCATGATGCAATTTAGCATGTGTTTCTGGTTTATGATTCTTCTTGCTCCGTTTCTTTTTGTGCTCTCTGTGGACCCTGGTTTCAGTGATGATGTGTTGGGGTTGATTGTGTTCAAGGCTGGTTTGGAGGATCCTAAGAGGAAACTTTCTTCTTGGAATGAAGATGATATCAGTCCTTGCAACTGGGAAGGTGTGAAATGTGACCCTGCAACCAATAGGGTCACTGCTCTTGTCCTTGATGGGTTCTCTCTTTCTGGGCATGTGGATAGAGGCCTCTTGAGATTGCAGTTCCTTCAGATTCTCTCACTTTCTAGGAACAACTTCACTGGGCCTATAAACCCCGATCTTCTTCACCTTGGGGGTTTGCAAGTTGTTGACTTGAGTGACAACAACCTCTCAGGGTCAATCCCTGAAGGGTTTTTCCAACAATGTGGGTCTCTAAGAACACTTTCATTTTCCAAGAACAACATCACAGGTAATATTCCTCAGTCCTTGAGCTCATGCTCTAATTTGGCAACTGTTAACTTCTCCTCCAATCAGCTCCATGGGGAATTGCCTTTAGGGGTGTGGTTCTTGAGGGGATTACAGTCACTTGATCTGTCAGATAATTTTCTTGAGGGAGAGATTCCTGAGGGAATTCAGAATCTGTATGATATGAGAGAGTTGAGTCTTCGGAATAACAGGTTTAGGGGAAAGCTTCCTGGGGATATTGGAGGCTGCATTCTTCTGAAATCACTTGACTTGAGTGGTAATTTTCTCTCTGGAGAACTCCCTCAGTCAATGCTAAGGCTCACTTCATGCACATCACTTAGTTTGCATGGGAATTCACTCACTGGAGGCATTCCTGAATGGATTGGAGAATTGAAAAATTTAGAGGTGTTGGATCTCTCTGCCAACAGTTTTTCTGGTTGGATTCCAAAGTCATTAGGAAACTTGGATTCTTTGCATAGATTGAACCTGTCCAGGAATCAGTTAACAGGAAACTTACCTGATTCAATCGTGAATTGCACGAAGCTTTTGGCTCTTGACATCAGTCACAATCAATTGGCAGGCCATGTTCCTTCCTGGATTTTTAGGACGGGTGTGCAAAGTGTTTCTCTTTCTGGGAACAGCTTCAGTAAGGGCAATTATCCTTCACTTAGGTCCACACCTGCATCTTATCATGGTCTTGAGGTTTTGGACTTGTCATCCAATGCATTTTCTGGTGACCTTCCATCTGGCATTGGGGGACTCAGTAGCCTGCAAGTGTTAAATGTTTCCACCAACAATATATCTGGTTCTATTCCTGTTGGTATTGGAGAACTCAAGTCTTTATACATTGTTGACCTCAGTGGCAACAAGCTCAATGGAACCATTCCTTCTGAAATAGAAGGGGCAGTTTCACTCACTGAACTTAGGCTACAAAAGAACTTCCTAGGTGGGAGAATTCCAGCGCAAATGGACAAGTGTTCTTCTCTAACATTTTTGTAAGCATATTTGTCAATCTTTAGTGCTTTCCTTTAACTTGTTTACAAATTAAAAAGCTTTCTAATTTTCTATGCTTCTTTCAAATACAACTGTGAAAATTGATATCTCTTGTTAAAAAGCCTACATTTTTTTTCGGTTTCTGATTATTTTTCCTTTTATTTTTGAATTGAATTGTACAGGATTCTTTCACACAACAAGTTTACTGGTTCAATCCCTTCAACCATTGCAAACCTAACCAATCTTCAATATGTAGATTTGTCATGGAATGAACTTTCTGGAAGTTTACCAAAGGAGCTGACAAATCTTTCCCATCTTTTATCATTTAATGTATCCTACAACCACCTTGAAGGTGAGCTACCAGTAGGTGGCTTCTTCAACACCATCTCCTCCTCGTCCGTCTCCGGTAACCCCTTGTTGTGTGGTTCTGTTGTCAACCACTCCTGCCCATCAGTTCATCCAAAACCAATTGTCCTAAATCCCAACTCTTCTGGTTCCAACTCCAGCATTTCATCGCAAGACCATCGACACAAGATCATACTAAGTATCTCTGCTCTTATTGCCATTGGAGCAGCTGCTTTCATTGCCATTGGTGTGGTGGCTGTTACTGTCCTAAACATCCACGTGCGCTCTTCAATGGCACGATCTGCTGCTCCATTTGCATTATCTGGTGGGGAGGAATATAGCTGTTCGCCGGCTAATGATCCAAACTATGGCAAGCTTGTCATTTTTTCTGGTGATGCAGACTTTGCTGATGGGGCTCATAATCTTCTCAATAAAGACAGTGAAATAGGTCGCGGTGGATTTGGAGTTGTTTACCGCACTTTCCTTCGTGACGGGCATGCCGTTGCAATCAAGAAGCTTACAGTTTCCAGCTTGATCAAGTCCCAGGAAGACTTTGAGAAAGAAGTGAAAAAGCTTGGGAAAATCAACCACCCGAATCTGGTGACCCTAGAAGGTTATTACTGGACTTCATCCTTGCAGCTTCTCATTTACGAGTACCTATCCAAAGGGAGTTTACATAAGCTTCTACATGATGATAACAACAAAGATGTCTTCTCGTGGCGACAACGGTTCAAGATTATTCTTGGCATGGCAAAAGGGTTGGCCCATTTGCATCAAATGAGCATAATCCACTACAATCTCAAGTCAACCAATGTTCTGATTGATTGTGCTGGTGAGCCTAAGATAGGAGATTTTGGCTTGGTGAAACTGTTGCCAATGCTAGACCATTGTGTATTGAGCAGCAAAATTCAAAGTGCACTAGGATATATGGCTCCTGAGTTTGCGTGCCGAACTGTTAAGATAACTGAGAAATGCGACATCTATGGCTTCGGAATCCTAGTGCTGGAGGTGGTGACAGGAAAAAGACCTGTGGAATACATGGAGGATGATGTGGTTGTTCTTTGTGACATGGTGAGGGGTGCATTGGAAGAAGGCAAAGTGGAGCAATGTGTTGATGCGAGGCTTCTTGGTAACTTTGCAGCTGAGGAAGCAATTCCTGTGATAAAGTTGGGGTTGATTTGTGCATCACAAGTGCCATCAAACCGTCCAGATATGGCTGAGGTAGTGAACATATTAGAGTTAATCCAATGTCCTTCAGAAGGACAAGAGGAGTTAGAGTGAGTTTTGTTGAGAAACAACACCACATACTGCGGTACCTGGTGAAGTACAATCCGGTTTTAGAAAAAGTTATACAATGCCAAAAGAATGAATATTCAGTACTTTTGTTTGTTTAAGATGTTGAAATTTTCTCCTCTTTTTTGTCTCTTTACTTGGTTCATCTTATGTTGTATTACTGGATTTTTCTTCACCAGCTCAACGGCTGATACAAAAGGATATATCTCTTGATTAACCATACTTTTCCCTGTGAGAATGATTTGCATTTTCTGATTTTTCAGCATTAATTGTAATTTTATGGTTTCCAATGCTGAGACAAGTGTGCGTTTTCAGTTGTCATGTTAGTACTTGGTATGAACCCCACCAAGAGTGGAACACTGCTTAATGACATTCAAATTTTCTGACTTCAGAAGGATGGATGAAAATTTTAAAGGAGTCTAATGTATATAGGATGAAAAATAGGATTTCTTTATTTTGTACATTGATTCTGCATTAGTGCATGTGGAGACAACCTATACGATATTGAAAGTGATTTTATGATTAAATTAAAAATTAATGTTATTCTTAAAATGGAGTAAAATGTATTTAGAAACAAACATATTAGCAATATATACTTATGATCTGTTTTCAACATAAAGTGATCGTTCCTGTGTAAATAGGGCAATATCTTTGTTTTCTAATGAAAAAAGAAAAGTTTCTGTAATTAATATTTTCTAGTTCCATTGAATAATTTGAATTTTATTTTTACTTATAGAGCTAATATATATGCAAAAAATGTTACTAATATTTTATGGCTAACGTTTATCTTTTAGTCAGAAAACGTTGTACAACTGCTTTTGCTTTAACTCTTTTCGTATGAATCCTACTTAAGATTTGGAATAAACAAAAAGTAATGGGAAACATGGCTATGCCCTAGGCCACAACGTATAATTAGACACGGATCTTGTTCACAAGTCTTCCACAAAGTAGTATTAAGGAATTAATGAATAAGTAATTTATTGACAATTACATTTAAAGTATATTAACAGCTTTAAAAATTATAGTTTTAGGAAAACTTATTTTTAATTTCATATCAATACTTTTAAAATATTAGAGAAACATTACCCACAAGAGTGATGATATAATGATAGAAACACACTATCATTCCAATAGGAAAAAAAATCAAATATACGATTACCATTGTCCTTATACATGAGTCATGATAGCTACCACAAATAATGCACCCAGGAAGAAAAGAGTAAATGGAAAAAGCACTCACTTAATCGCTTTATCGACACTTTTAACAGACAAGACTAATTGTTTCTCTTTAGCATAACGTTTCTAAGCAAGGAAGTGAAGAACTTTAGCAGCACTTGAAGCAGATAATAATAGTTTAGTTACCCAATTGGCATAACTCTGGGTTTGTGCTAGTAAATTTAATAATTAACGCTTGAACGTGAAGTAAAATATACATTGAGCTATTGCTTAAACAAATACTTGTAGGACTGCGACACAAGCTTATGAAATAGCCTTCTTGGACATCATCAAAGCCCATCACAACATGTCCTTAAAAGCACCACCAACTATAACAAGCTTTTTCAAATGGCAACATTTGGTGCACTGTGTGCTAATCATGCCATGTTCCAACATTGTCAACTGTTACAATTTGGTCTAATTGAAAGGGGAGGACACACACACTTTAATCATAAAAAATAATGTTTGATGTAGCTTATTGATTTACGTTCACGCTAACATATACTATATATGATTATGTCTACATGTAAAACAGTAAATAAATGCTACGAGTGGTACATGTGGCTCTGCATAACATCATCATCGTCATTGAACTGGATGCCTACAATTAACCTACTCACAAACTAACAATTTAGTGGCTTTTGCTTTAAGCCAAAAATTGTTAACTAATTTAGTTGCCAGGGGCCGGGAAGATTTATTTATTTATTGTTGATACCATTATTTCTTTAACATAGTTAATGGATAAATGTAATATCAGTCGAATCGATTACTTAATCGATAAAGGTATTGATTCAAACAAACTATGATTAAATTACGGTTGTATCATAGTTTATCCAATAATATTAAAGAATTGACTCACTCTAGTCACTTAACCGATTCACGATTCAACCAATATTAGTCTAGTACGACACTGAATAGATAAAAATGGATCTTTTAGTGATTCTTTTAGTATGTCTAAATTATTTATTTCAAACATACAATATTGGTGCACTTTTTAAAGTGTTTTTATATTGGTTTCCAGTTTTAATTTGGCAATCGGTGTTGACAATGGGTGATAATTATCAAGATATATTCTAGTTTTGATTTAAAAAATATTGAAAGCACTTAATTAAAAAAAGAAGCATGATGAAGAAGTTTGCAACAACTTGGTATCAAAAAGAGGCAATAAAATAAATAAATGTCCATTTTTCCATGCGTGTCTATTTTTTTAGAAGAATTCATAAATGTGTTAAAAAGTTTACAATGATTCACAAAATTGTTCAATCAATTGAGTTAAACTTTTTTTTTATATTATTTTAATGTGTGTCTATGGACATACATCAAGAGGTGATGAATAATTTTTATTTAAAAAAAATCATATTAATGAAAAATTTCAGTATTTTTGAAGATAAGTTTATTACATTTTTCGAAATTATTTTCTTGGACACATTTAAAAAACCAAATAATTTTGATTCCATGTTCCCATCCATGCACTCCCACCTTTGGGATTACTTTATAGAGACAAAATGAGACCGAATGAATGTCAAAATTTGAAGAATCCAATATTGAGATGGAGGTTGAAGAAGAGAGTAGATTACTAAGTGGAAGTGTGGAACCACAATGATTATTGGGTGGCTATGACCATTGCCTGCGCACGCCTACGAGAGGAAAAAGAGCCAAAGAGTAATATATAGTCATATATCGTAAGCTCTCAAAAGATTGTAAATTGTAAGTAGAAATCTCAAGTATTCTTTTTTATGATGATGCTTTTTTCTAAAAAAAATATAAAATTAATTCTTAAAAAAAATTAAAATTAAGTGAACATATCAGATACTTATTTTTAAGATTTAACCCATGAACAATTTAAAATTAGAATTAACCCCTAAGAAATTTTCTTGTAGGATTTATTTATTAGTTTTACTCTTAACTTTTCGTTAGTTAAGTACTGACTATGTACTTGTTTAAATTTTTTAAAAATTATCACTTAAGTCATATTCATCATCTTCTTCCTTTTTTGCTACTCTTCTTCTTCCTATCACCTCTGATTGCCCTATTCTTCTTCTTTTTCTTCTTCCATCACTCATCTTCTCTTTCCCTTTTTCCCTCATGGTTCATTTAGTGGTGCCATTGATTAATGTAGGTGATGAAAATGTAAAATCATCCAAAATCAGTCATCTCCTTTTCTCTCGTGTTGCATTACCTACATTACATCAATGACGTCATCAAATGAACAAAGAGATAGAGGAGAAAAAGGGGAGGTGAGTGAGAGAAAAAAAAGAAGAAGAAGAACATGACAGAGAGATATTATAGGAAGAGGGTGAGTAACAAAAGGGGATAGAAGAAGAAATAAATAAAGATGGTTTAAAAAAATTAAATAAACACATAGTCAATACTTAATTAGAGAAAAGTTAACAATAAAACTTAATCTTAATAAAAAAATATTTAAAAGATTAAATCCTAAAATAAAAATTATTAAGAGATTGATATTAATTTTTGAAGATTTAAGGTTGGTTTTGATATCAACAACATTCAACAACATGAATGGAAGATTTGGGGATTCAATTAACCGTTTCAAGATCATAATAAGAGTCATGAAAAATATGTAAGATTTACTCACTATACTAAGATCATGACCTTGAAAATATCTTAAACAAATACGCATGCATGAAGGCATCATATAAACACATTTCAGCATGCAAAGTAAACGTTGCAAAATGGCAGTAATCAGTTACAAAGTGGAAGTAATCGATTACAACATAATAGTAATCAATTACAATATGGCAGTAATCGGTTACAAGTGAACGTTGCAGTTTGAATTTAAAAAATAACTGAAGTAATCGATTACCAAATGTAAGTAATCAATTATAGCATCTCCAGAAGTGCATCTGTTCATGTTTTCAGCAAGGAAAAGAGATGACTTTTCATTTCAAACTCCATGAAACATCATATCCTTTGAAAATCAATTTGATTCAAAAGACATAACCATTTGAAATGAAATCTTTTCATTGCATTTCTTGAAATCCTATAAATTAAGATGATCTTAGGCATTTTAAACAACAACTCAAAATCATTCTTGCATCATTCTTATGTTTGAAAAAGCTCTCAATGGCCATTATCTTAATATTGAGTTAAATCATAAGAGTGCTTCAAGTTGTTCATTATACTCTTAAAGTAGAGAATTCTTTATTATGTTTTGATTACTGAGGGAAGGGTTTCCCTGAATTGAGATTGATACTTAAAGTGGTGTATCTCTGAGAGTTTTTTGTATTTGGGTATGGTATCCCAAGGGTGTATGTGATTGGGGTGGTGTATCCCCAGTGTGGTGTAATCAAGGAATTGATTAGTGAAAATCTCAAGGGGGTCTTGAGGACTATATGTAGGCAGGTGTTGGCCGAACCAGTATAAAATCTCTGTTTGCATTTCTCTATCTCTTAACTCTTTATATTTCAAGTGTTATTTTAATTACTTGTCATCGCATAATAAGTTTTAGAAGAAAATTTTTATTAAGTTAGAAAGTCTTCAACAACTTAATTTACCCCCTCTTGAGTTCCTTTCGAGGCTGTAACACCCTAAATTTTAAAGAAAACAATTTATGGAATAATGGTAATTGATTATTTATGGCCAAATAATTATGGGAGATTTTATTAGATATTAAAGGTGAACTTTTGATAAATTAAGGATTGCTAAAACTGGGTGATGTAACAGATGATGTGGGACCCGCCTGGTCAAACTAAATATTTGATGGGTCTACAATGTTTAGAAAATTGTCCTGGTTAGGGTGGTATAGTTGAGATAATTTTTAGTGTTAAGGAAATAATTAATTAGATTCGACATATAAAACATCCTAACCCTTAATATAATTATCCCAATATAATTAAATAGAATAATAAAATTAAGGGTAATTTTTTTTTCAGTTTATAATAATTATTTAAACAATACCCCTGGACCAATTAAGTAAACCTTTCCCATATATGGTGATATGAGAAGGTATGAAAATAATTAAAACATAGCTTGGATAATCAAAATGAAGATTATCACAAGAATCAGCAGAAAGCGTATATTAAATTGTTAAATATAAGAAAATATGATTTTATAATAAAAGTAATAAAATCATATTAAGGTAAATAAAGAAAATGAAGAATTTAAAGAAAATGACTTCCAATTTCTGTATATGCAATATAACATACATATGAACACATACATATATTTATATACTTTCTCAAATTTTAAACTTCAAAAAGAAGTTATTCAACATCAACTCTCAAACCTTCAAACATATATAACAACGTATACTATCAAAAGCCGGCCAAGGCTTTTACATACTATCACAAGATATTATGTATCAATATATACATAATACTTTAGTTTCCACTGAATGCGTTCTCATATGCCTTCACTGCGTCCTGTATCCACTGAAAAAGATAACCACAATAGGGGGTGAGCATATACATGTCAAATGACAGTTATTAAATCGGATCAAGTGTCCAATTCATAACCACATATAAATCAAAATCATATCATATTTCATTCATTCACAATAATCATATACTCATGTTGTTCACAATAACATACACCAATACAATTATATGCTCAATCAAATGGATCCATTATTAAGTCTTTTAATTTGTGTTGCAACACTGGCTCTCAGCCATAACTCAACTCTCAGCTAATCTGGTCGTTTTACTGGTACCAAACCGTTTGCCCTCTCACGTGACATAATCACTCCCAGCGACAACGGTAGTGTCACGGGCTAAACCCCGAGCCCCGCTCAAGAGGTTTACCTTGAGTCCCACCCAAGGTCTTTTGTGGAATCCTCGAAACCACACTCATATTTCATATTTGTTCATCACATAAGCATCTCATGCTTTATCAATATGCATCACATGCATTTATATATCATGAAAACTTCATGAATATCATTCATATCATCATCATCAATCACATATTCTATTGCATCTCATGCATAGAATTTATCACAAATACATACATCACTTATACCATTCATATAAATTCAATATCAATACCACTCACATATGAACGGAAAACATCATATCTCATAATATATCACACGTATCACTTATATTTGGGATTTCTCATTGAAGATAGCAATATTATCCCGATTCTGTTCATAAACTATACATTTAAAATGTAACGCTCCCCCTACCTGGAATAAAGAATTCCAGAAGCTCCTCGAGCTACCGAATATTATACGCTCACTTTCGCAAGTTCCGAATCAAACTTTTAGCTCCGAAACCTTCCGAAGCTACCTTGAACTAAGGAATTTAGAGTTCTTTCCACTCTCAAAATTTCAAGCCGATCCAACGGTGGGATTTACAGAGATCGTTGATGGAAAACGCATGAATGAAGTAAGGAAGTGCTGATATATATATATTAAGAGATAAGGAAGAAACAAGATAATAAAAGAAAAGAGGATAGAACAATAGAGAGGGTCCCATACTTAGAAAAAACAGAAAAGAGAATTTGCTAGAGTTTAGAAGAAGAATAGAGTGACGTGGAAGAGCCTCGATGATTGAAGTAAATATCAATTCTGACACTATTTCGATATTTTGGCATATCTATCTCATATCTTAATGGATTTTAATAAATTTGGTCTTGTTAGAAAGCTAAGACAACGAGGAATAACTTTGTAGTTGACCATATTTCCAAATTCAGACTCTAACATGGTAAAAAGATTAAATTAAAAATACTCGGGAATATCTCTTTTCGAGAAGGATTCATCAGAGTCTCTTTTCGTTCAGAATTACTTCACTCGGAGGGGATTCACTCGGAAATGTTTTTGCTTGAAACACTCAGTCATAGCTTTTCTTTCCTCGAAAGTGACCCACTCGGAAATGTCTCACCCGGAGACACCTCATTCAGAAATATCTCACTCGAATATATCTCTGCCCAAGTCAAAGCCTTTCCTCACTCGAAAATATTTCTCTCGGAAGTGCGTCACTCGGAATTCTTACAACCAAAAGGATTATTCGGAGTTGAAATTCAGTCCTCTCTCGGAAATCTTTCCACTTGGGAATATCACTCGGAGTCGAAGACAATCTCGAAGAGGAACCCAAGCACAAGCTCTCGACAACTTTGAATATGGGCCCGAGCACAGGCTCTAGGCAATCTTTAAGACACCCGAGCACGAATTGAATGAAGGGGTTCACCACTCGGATATTTACTTCCCCCGGGAACTATTTACTTGGAAACGTACTCATTCGAAGTTAAAGTCTTTCTCTGTCCAGAAGTACTTCCCCTGGAAAGACTCACTCGGTATGTCTTAATCGGTGCCATACCTCGCGGGAATCAGAAATGTCTCACTTGGTGCTATCCCACTTGGAAATGTCTTACTCGGTGCCATCCCACAAGGAAGTGTCGCACTCAGAGACACCCCACTCGGGAAAGTTGCACTCAACTCGGAGATACCCCACTCAGGAATTCACTACTCAGAAATATCTTGGCCCGAGAAGTACTCATTCGAAATCAAAGCTTTTCTTCGCTCGGAAGTACTTCTCTCAGAAACGACCTACTCGAAAGTATGGAACTTGGGAGCGTCTTTGCCCGAAGGTGCTCATTCGAAGTCAGAACCCCTTTTCGTTCAGAATCAATCCTCTTGGGAATATTCTTTTCCGAGAAAAACACTCGTCCGAAGTCAGCCTCGGAAATTCTTCACTGATCCCTAACTTGGGCAACAGATGTCTAGCGCTTTTTAATTAAAAAGAAACTTCACCGATCCTTAATGAATTATTTTCTAAAATTCTCAATTTAGGATGTTACAATTCTCTCCTCCTACAAAAATTTCGTCCTCGAAATTTAAACATAAAGACATACCTTAATGAAATAGCTCAGGATATTGTTGCCTCATAGCATCTTCACGTTCCCAAGTATGCATAATACACTGATCCTGCTGTAATGCAACCTTGACCAACTGAACATTCTTGCTTCTCAAGCGTTTTACAGATCGGTCCACTATACCAGTGAGCTCAGCTATAGTGGTCAGGTTTTTCCTGATTTCAACGTCATCATTTGGCATCTCATGAGTAGGGTTTGGCAAATACTTTCTCAATTGAGAAACGTGAAATACACTATGCAGATTTGACAAATGAGAAGACAACGCTATCTGATAAGCTACAGGGCCAACTCTCTTCAATATTTCATATGGGCCAATATACTTCAGACTCAGTTTCTTGCTTTTCAAAGCTCTCCCAATGCCTTTACTAGGAGAAACTTTCAGAAAGACTCTGTCACCAATCTGAAACTCAAGCGACTTCGTTCGCTTATTATAATAACTTTTTTGACGATCCTGGGATGCTTTCATTTTATCTCTAATCATCTGAATTTGCTCAGAGGTTTGCTGCACAATCTCAGGCCCTAACATTAGGCTCTCACCAGTCTCTGACCAGCAAAGAGGTGTTCGGCACTTCCTGCCATATAGAGCCTCATATGGAGCCATACCTATGCTGCTGTGATAACTATTATTATAAGTAAATTCAATCAATGGAAGGTATTGCTCCTAGCTACCACCATACTCTAGCACACAGGACCTCAACAAGTCCTCTAAACTCTGAATAGTTCGCTCGGACTGCCCATTTGTCTGAGGATGATAGGCTGAACTCAATCGAAGCTTCGAACCTAACTCCTGATGCAAACTCCCCCAAAATCGGGAAGTAAACCTCGGTTCTTTATCCGACACAACAGAAGATGGAACACCATGCAGTCGAACGATCTCACTGATATACAACTGTGCTAGTCTCTGCAAGGGGTAACTCATATTGATAGGCAAGAAATGTGCAGACTTTGTTAATCGATCCACAATAACCCAGATAGCATCATGACCACTGCGAGTCCTGGGTAATCCCATCACAAAATCCATAGCAATAGCATCCCATTTCCATACTGGAATCTTTAAAGGCCATAAACCACCAGATGGTTTTTGATGTTCAACCTTTGCTTTCTGACAGATAATACAATGAGCCACAAAGTCAACCACATCTCTCTTCATTCCAGGCCACCAAAAATACAATTTCAAATCATGATACATCTTGGTAGTACCTAGATGGATATTCAACATACTTCTATGAGCTTCATTGAGTACCATTTGTCGCAGATTACCAGAATCAGGTACATAAATTTGACCTTTTATTCACCAAATACCATCAGAACCCTCTGATAAGAACAAGTCCTTACCATTAGCCTGAGTTTCTTTCATCTCAGCTAAATAAGTATCAGATATCTGATGCATATACACCAGCTTTAAAAACTCATTGGCTATTTTCAAAATACCAAGAGTCACTTTTTCATGTGAAGAAACATCCACATGCAGATTCATATCTCTGAACTGCTCGAGTAACTCCATCTCTTTAACCATCATAACTGCCATATGAATGGATTTCCGGCTTAAGGCATCAGCTACAACATTTGCCTTCCCCGGATGGTATTTCAAATCGAAATCATAGTCTTTAAGAAATTCAATCCATCTCCTCTGCCTCATATTTAACTCTTTCTAGTCAAATAGATATTTCAAACTTTTATGGTCACTATACATTTTGAATTTAGAGCCATAAATGTAACATCCCTGATGTTTTAATGAGAATTATAAGAAATGAGAAATGATTAGTAAATGTTTTAGAAGTTTTATTTAATATTTGTTCTGTCTTAGCCAGAGATAAGAAAGCCGGTGTCGAGATCGGTCTTAGGAGAGCGGTCAGGCGGAGTTAAAGATTGGGAGTGTAAGAGGAGAGCGAACAGGGCCAGGAGGTTTATTCCAAACCGTTGTGAGGAGAGCGCCTCACACGGAGTCATAGCCCAGATTAACCTCATAATGACTAAAACAACGGATGTAGGTAACCAAGAGGTGAGCACGGATGAGGTATCTGATCTCTCAGGTTGTAGCTCGGATTTCCGAGGTATGAACACTAAGTTAGGACGTCGGGGGCCGATATTTATATTGGGCCTATACTCTTGCGAAGTATTAGAGGATTGTGAATACTTAAACGTTGAGGGAATAAATACGTGTAATTGATTTGATAACTATGCAATAGTTTAAAATAGTGAAATTGATTAAATTTAGTAAGAATACAAATAAAATAAAGGAAAAGACGATCTTGCCCATGAGCTATATATATAAGGAAATTCTCTTCCTTCCCTCTTCATTATTTACAAGTTACCTTTGCTGTTGGTCTGTTCCTTCTCTTTCTTTTTCTCTCCTCTCTTAACGCTGATTTGCATGCGCTGGAGAGGGACTCCATTTGTGTCTAAACTTCAATTGAACCCCATTCCTGTGATCGAGGCTTCAAGGTGAGTCTACTAATCCGTTCCAATTGTGATTCCCTTATTCCTTTTATTCTTTGGCTGTTAAGGGCCATGCATGGCTATATTCGTAGCTGTTCTCCACTCCTCTGGTGAGTGTGAGCCCAGATGCAGTCCATAAACTAAGGGCGTTGAAGTGATGAGCTGTACTTTATGATCCGTAGGTAGTAGGCTAAGCAACGGAAGACTGAGTGACGGAGTTGAGACTGCGAAACCAGTGCTCAGAGGAAGGAATCGACACAGAGAACAGATCATCGAAGCGTGGAACCAAAGTAAGGGGGTGTTCGGGTTATAATTAATTAGAATAGGACTCGCTTCTTATACAGGTCATTGAAGTAACATAAACAGGTTAAGGAAAATGTTGCTAAACGTAGTTGTGTGTTTATGCTTGTGCATGTGTGACTGAATACATTAATTAATGGAGGATCGGGTGTGGATGAGTTTATCATGTATGATCTTGTGATATTTAATGTGAAATGATCAGTGTTATGTGACGTCGGGTTAGCAAGCAGGCTACCCGAGTGATGAGGAATTGATATTATTATGTGAAAGGTAAACTGTTGAATGATTATGTGGTATGGGATGGCCGACGGTATATGATAGCCCCTCATTTCCGGCTCCCGTGGTTTTCGTGCCCAGTTGAGCTACCCAGTGGTCAAGTAGGACCCAGTGGTCGAGGTGGAGAGTCAAGCAGGACTCGGTGAACCAAGCAGGATTCACGGGGTGTCAAGTAGGACCCCCAGCTGAAGGCCAATCCTTTAGTATCCGGATACTAGGAGTCAGATTGTATGAGAGTCAGTTGTGATCGTGATGGAATTGTGTAGTTGGTTTGATATAGTTACTGTATGTAATACACTATGTTTCGGTATGCTTACTTACAAGTGATGCTTGATGTGTATGTATAAATATGCATGTATATTTGTTAAGTTCCATTCTATATTAATTACAATGCCAAACACTCACCCTTGCCCCCTTTTTTTTAGTAACCAGAGACAGGGAGGGGGAAGGAGCCATGGAGTCGCGCCAAGGGGGAGAACGGTGCCAGGGTCCGAGTGACTTTGAGTGACTCTCTATAGAGTCATATGTGTGTATAAGAACTTCTTAGTATAATTATTAGTTGTGTTTAATTAAGACCGGATCGAATGTAAACCTATATTTTAAAATATATCACTGTTATTTGCATATGCTTTCATGGTAACTATGGTAACTCTTTGGGTTCACAGAACCATTTTTAGAGTGAAATGTTGGGAGTCCGGTTGCATGTTGTGTATAATCCGATGTGTGAAAGATATTCGCTCAAGCGAATAGAAACCTCGTTTAAGTGAGAGTCCGGAATCTCGCTTAGACGAGTAAGGGCATCGCTCAAGCGAGAAACCCTGATTTCCCTTTCTCCCATCCGTTGTGTTTAAATTAACTTGCTTTTCTTTTCTAGACCTCATTTAATTAATCTAACTGTGACTGTTGTCACTTAAATAAGTCAGTAAAAATAAATGCTTTTTCACTAAATATCGATTAATTTTCAAGAAAAGGAAAAATTTATCGTAAGAGGTAATTGTTTGAATAAAAATAAATGCAAAAATAACCTAGGATGTTACAATAAAGATAATGCCTCCAAATTTTCAGTGCAAAGACCACAGCTGCAAGCTCCAAATCATGCGTAGGATAATTCTATTCATGTGGTCGCAACTGTCGCGAAGCATAAGCAATCACTTTGCTATTCTGCATCAATACACATCCTAGGCCCAATTTAGATGCATCACAATAGACCACAAAACTTTCCTGCAGATTAGGCAATGCTAATACAGGAGTAGTAGTCAATCTAGCCTTCAATTCTTGGAAACTTTGTTCACACTCAGAAGACCACACAAAAGGAATATTCTTTTGGGTTAGCTTGGTCAATGGCAATACAATTTTAGAGAATCCTTTAATGAATCTCCGATAATAACCAGCTAAACCCATGAAACTCCTGACCTCAGTGACTGACTTAGGCCTCTCCCAAGCCATAACAGCTTCAATTTTTGAAGGATCAACAGATACACCTTCACTAGAGATAACATGACCCAGAAATTGAATCTTATCCATCCAGAATTCACATTTAGATAATTTAGCAAACAATTGCTTCTCTTTCAGCACTTGAAGTACCAAACGAAGATGCTCTTCATGCTCCTCATGAGACTTAGAATAAATCAAAATATCATTGATAAATACCACCACAAACCGATCCAAATAAGGATGAAAAATGTTGTTCATATAATTCATGAACACAACAGTAGAATTAGTCACACCAAACAACATTACCACATATTCATAATGACCATATCGAGTCCTAAACGCCGTTTTAGGAATATCAAAAGCCTTGACTCGGATCTGATGGTATCCAGATCGTAAATCAATCTTTGAAAGACTGAAGCACCACGCAACTGATCAATTAAATCATCAATTCTAGGCAGTGGATATTTATTCTTGATTGTAAGCTTATTTAATTGGCGGTAGTCAATACATAACCACATACTACCATCCTTTTTCTTAACAAGTAACACCGGAGCACCCCATGGTGATATACTAGGCTGAATAAATTGTTTCTCAAGCAATTCATCAACCTGCTTCTTTAATTCAGCTAATTCAACTGGAGACATTCTATAAGGAGCTTTGGAGATCGGTTCAGCTCTAGGAATAAGGTCAATAGAGAATTCAATTTCTCTATCAGGAGGAACACCAGGTACATCATCCGGAAACACCTCAGCGAAATCACACACAATAGGGATATCATGGATTCTAGACTCATTCTTTCCATCAATCATACAGAATAACATAAATAATTGAGATATACCTTGAATTCTATAATCATTGGCATTCTGATTAGGAAAGATCACCCGCCGGTTTTGACAATCCACTAGGACCCTATTGGATGATAACCAATCCATACCAAGGACAATGTCAAGACCTCTCAAAGGTAGACATATTAAATCAGCCATAAAACTCCTATCACCCAAAGTGAAGGATACATTTTCACACATCATAGAAGTCCATAGTTTAGCACCAGTCGGGTTAGACACATTCAATGCCCGATTCATAGCAATAACAGGTAATCTCATACGCATCACACAATCATTAGAAATAAAAGAATGAGTTGCACCAGAGTCAAACACCACATTAAGAATAGTATCCCCAAGTAAACACTTACTCTGCACAAGGTCATTGGCTTGAGCAGCCTCTTCAGCAGTAATGGCATAAACCCTGCCCGCAGCTGATGAATTAGAAGTTCCAGCTCGATTATTTCTAGGTATCATGAAATTATTACCACCTCCACCATTTCCTCTGCCTCCTCTATTACCGTTTCCATGGCCTCGTCCTCGGAAGCCTCCACGGTTTACACTAGCATTAGATTCAGTCTGTTGCAAAAGAGGACAGTTAGGACGAATGTGTCCTTTCTCATTACAATGATAACAGATAACATCTTCTTCTTTATCACAGTTCCTGGCATAATGGTCTCTCCACCACATCTGAAACATTTGACGTCCCTCGGACGACTCACAGAACGACCACCAGAGTTTCCTCGGCCTCTGGATTTAGAGGATGATCCGCCTCTAACAAACTTCCCTTGCTTTTTGAAACTAATAGGTGGTAACTTCGAAGAACTATCAGATCTACTGGTTGATCCAGTAGAAGCTTTGTCATCTTCTTCATAGATTCGACATTTATTAACAAGAACAGGAAAGCTCCTAATTTCTTGGTGTCTAAAAGCCTTCTTAATTTCAGGTCTCAGACCACTTTCAAATTTAATGCATTTCGAGCTTTCAGTACCCGGCAGTTGAAATGGAGGATAAAATAAATAGAGTTCCTCAAACTTTGCTGCATACTCTTCCACACTAAGATTGCCATGTCTGAACTTCATAAACTCTAGTTCTTTTCTGCTCCTTACAGTGTCTGGGAAGTATTTTTCAAGGAAACATCCCTTGAAATTCTCCCAAATTAACTCAGTACCCGCAGCTACCATTCGAGCTTTAGTCATCTTCCACCACTTTTCAGCTTCTTTTCAAAGTATAAACATAGCGTATTCAACTTTTTGTGCCTCAATGCACTCTAAACTATCAAAAATCCTTTCCAGATTCTGTATCCATGCATAGGCTTGGTCAGGATGAAAGCCTCCATGGAATTCAGTCGGTTTACATTTTAGGAAACAATCAAGACTATGATTGTCAGACGTTTGGGGTTGGTTCTGCCTTTCAAGAATATCAGCGAAGCGCTGGAAGGCAGCAGCCATTGCATCCATACCTGGATGATCAGCCATTCTTATCCTGGAATAACATCACACTTTAGTATTTCTAATGGATAAGAATACAACATTTTTACAGTGGATGTCATCAATCAATTCAATAATTGACAGCTAGCATATGAGTTCACTCAGTTCATAGCATTTAGTAGCTTAACCTTGGCCTTGGACTTTTTTCAAGTCTGCTCTGATACCAAAATAAAACATCCTAACCCTTAATATAATTATCCCAATATAATTAAATAGAATAATAAAATTAAGGGTAAATTTTTTTTTTAGTTTATAATAATTATTTAAACAATACCCCTGGACCAATTAAGTAAACCTTTCCCATATATGGCGATATGAGAAGGTATGAAAATAATTAAAACATAGCTTGGATAATCAAAATGAAGATTATCACAAGAATTAGCGAAAAGCGTATATTAAATTGTTAAATATAAGAAAATATAATTTTATAATAAAAGTAATAAAATCATATTAAGGTAAATAAAGAAAATGAAGAATTTAAAGAAAATGACTTCCAATTTCTGTATATGCAATATAACATACATATGAACACATACATATATTTATATACTTTAGTTTCCACTGAATGCGTTCTCATATGCCTTCACTGCGTCTTGTATCCATTGAAAAAGATAACCACAATAGGGGGTGAGCATATACATATCAAATGACAGTTATTAAATCGGATCAAGTGTCCAATTCATAACCACATATAAATCAAAATCATATCACATTTTATTCATTCACAATAATCATATACTCATGTTGTTCACAACAACATACACCAATACAATTATATGCTTAATCAAATGGATCCATTATTAAGTCTTTTAATTTGTGTTGCAACACTGGCTCTTAGCCATAACTCAGCTCTCAGCTGATCCGGCCGTTTTACTGGTACCAAACCGTTTGCCCTCTCACGTGACACAATCACTCCCAGCGATAATGGTAGTATCACGGGCTAAACCCCGAGCCCCGCTCAAGAGGTTTGCCTTGAGTCCCACCCAAGGTCTTTTGTGGAATCCTCAAAACCACACTTATATTTCATATTTGTTCATCACATAAGCATCTCATGCTTCATGAATATGCATCACATGCATTTATATATCATGAAAACTTCATGAATATCATTCATATCATCATCATCAATCACATATTCTATTGCATCTCATGCATAGAATTTATCACAAATACATACATCACTTATACCGTTCATATAAATTCAATATCAATACCACTCACATATGAACGGAAAACATCATATCTCATAATATATCACACGTATCACATATATTCAGGATTTCTCATTGAAGATAGCAATATTATCCCGATTCCGTTCATAAACTATACATTTAAAATGTAACGCTCCCTCTATCAGGAATAAAGAATTCCAGAAGCTCCTCGAGCTACCGAATATTATGCGCTCACTTTCGCAAGTTCCGAATCAAACTTTTAGCTCCGAAACCTTCCGAAGCTACCTTGAACTAAGGAATTTAGAGTTCTTTCCACTCTCAAAATTTCAAGCCGATCCAACGGTGGGATTTATAGAGATCGTTGATGGAAAACGCATGAATGAAGTAAGGAAGTGCTGATATATATATATATATATATTAAGAGATAAGGAAGAAACAAGATAATAAAAGAAAAGAGGATAGAACAATAGAGAGGGTCCCATACTTAGAAAAAAAATAGAAAAGAGAATCTGCTAGAGTTTAGAAGAAGAATAGAGTGACGTGGAAGAGCCTCGATGATTGAAGTAAATATCAATTCTGACACTGTTTTGATATTTTGGCATATCTCTCTCATATCTTAATGGATTTTAATAAATTTGGTCTTGTTGAAAAGCTAAGACAACGAGGAATAACTTTGTAGTTGACCATATTTCCAAATTCAGACTCTAACATGGTAAAAAGATTAAATTGAAAATACTCAGGAATATCTCTTTCCGAGAAGGATTCATCAGAGTCTATTTTCATTCAGAATTGCTTCACTTAGAAATGTTTCTGCTTGAAACACTCAGTCATAGCTTTTCTTTCCTCAGAAGTAACCCACTCGGAAATGTCTCACCCGGAGACACCTCATTCAGAAATATCTCACTCGAATATATCTCTGCCCAAGTCAAAGTCTTTCTTCACTCGAAAATATTTCTCTTGGAAGTGCGTCACTTGGAAGTCTTACAACCGAAAGGATCATTCGGAGTCGAAATTCAGTCCTCTCTCGGAAATCTTTCCACTTGGGAATATCACTCGGAGTCGAAGACAATCTCGAAGACGAACCCGAGCACAAGCTCTCGGCAACTTTGAATATGGGCCGGAGCACAGGATCTAGGCAATCTTTAAGACACCCGAGCACGAATTGAATGAAGGGGTTCACCACTCGGGTATTTACTTCCCCCGGGAACTATTCACTTAGAAACGTACTCATTCGAAGTTAAAGTCTTTCTTTGTCCAGAAGTACTTCCCCTGGAAAGACTCACTCGGTATGTCTCAATCGGTGCCATACCACGCGGGAATCGGAAATGTCTCACTTGGTGTTATCCCACTTGGAAATGTCTCACTCGGTGCCATCCCACACGGAAGTGTCGCACTCAGAGACACCCCACTCGGGAAAGTTACACTCAACTCGGAGATACCCCACTCGGGAATTCACTACTCAGAAATATCTTGGCCCGAGAAGTACTCATTCGAAATCAAAGCTTTTCTTCGCTCGGAAGTACTTCTCTCGAAAATGACCCACTCGAAAGTATGGAAATTGGGAGCGTCTTTGCCCGAAAGGTGCTCATTCGAAGTCAGAGCCCCTTTTCGTTCAGAATCAATCCTCTTGGGAATATTCCTTTCCGAGAAAAACACTCGTCCAAAGTGAGACTCAGAAATTCTTCACTGATCCCTAACTTGGGCAACGTATGTCTAGCACTTTTTAATTAAAAAGAAACTCCACCAATCCTTAATGAATTATTTTCTAAAATTCTTAATTTAGGATGTTACAACGTATATTATTAAGCGGGAAAAATACGAACCAATTGGAATTAAGAGAAAAACCAAAAATCCCATTTTCCGCTTCATTTAACCGTGGTGACTTTCTCCTTCTTCTTTTGGTCTTTTGCCCATTGGACAATAAGGATTTATTGTCCTTTGGTAAAAGCAAAATGTGACATAGTTTTAACCATTGGACAATGTCCAATTTTTACACAAATTTCCTTCCCTCTTTTCTCAATTTTCGGTAGCTCTTCTTCTCCTATCTATCTTCATTTTTCTTCTTCTCTTCCACCCTCTTCATCTCCAAAACCATGTGCCACCATTCCACCTTCATCTCATGCCAAAATTAAAAATAAAACTTGGATTCATGAAGCTTATATGGCATTTTGGGGGCAACTATTTGGACAGTTCTCCATCCTCTTTTCCATTTCGTTTTGGGCATTGGCATGGATGTGAGGTAAGGATTTCTTGCCTCCTTGCTATTTCATTTGTGGTTTTTAAGTTATTTAAGTTGAAATGGTAATGTTAGAAGTTGGGTTATTAAAGAAAATGATGAACCTTAGGTTGGATGGTTTGAGAATGTGATTCTTGATAATGGTTTTGTGTTGTAAATAGATAAGGGTTATTGAGTTTATGAGGATTCTTGGAAAATGGTGGATATTGGGTGTTGTTGGGTGATTTTGATAAAAACCCTAAGTGTTGATAGTTTTGGGGTTTTGGCCAAATTGATGAGTTAAATGATTTTAATGCCTTAGGATGATTTTATATGGGGAATGAACGTTTGGAAACATTGGTATTGATTCTTGAGGTTTGGGAGATATGTGCATGTGATTAGAAGAGTTAAATCCCTTGAGTGTCGGCAACTATGATGATGATAATAATGGTTGAAGATCATTGATAGTGGATTAAGAAAATGGATACTTGAGTTGATGAAGTCTTAGGCCTTGATATATGCCATTTTGAAATTGTTGAATTGATGATGGTCTTGAATGGAGCCAAGAGGCTTATAATGAGTTTGAATAAATTGTGATGATAGTTGAGTAATTCATGAGATGATTTGGAAGCCTTATGGATATGGGCCATGATGTTGATGTTGTTGGATTTGCTTAGCCCTTAAGATTTAAAGAATCTTGGTTTTGGGAAAAGAATTCCGGAAGCCGAACACAAGCGTGTGAATTGGTGTTTAGAGAAGTCTAAGACTTAATATTGAACCTTATGGGATGATGTCAATTACTTAAAAATTTTGATAAATGCCTTGAGATGGCTTAATGATTGAGTATATGTATGCATGTGTAAATTGTAGATTGTGTTCCGGATGATGATACGGAATAATCAGAGCGTTTGGATTACGATTCTTCTCTCAAGGTAGGAGAGAAGTTTATTTCAAATTGCATGAGTGAATAATTGTTAATTATGTATATGCATGAACTCATGTATTGCCTTGCCATAAATATGTTAAATGTTGAATTGATGATGTGATGAATGATGACTTGGCTTTTATTGATTACTAAGGAATTGTATATGTGTATATATATATATATATGTGTGTGTGTGTGTGAAATAAAGTTGAGTGCTTGGTTGTCCATTGGTTGGATATGAATTAATTGTTGATGAAAATTTATGGATTGATAAATTATTTGAGGTGTAAAGTATTATTTGTGATGATTGTGTAGAAAGATGAGTGGGGTAGTGATGAGAAGTGTTTTAAAACCTCCCCCTATGTAGTTAAATGAATTAGAGTTAAAGATGAAAAGGTATGGCTTATTGGATCAAGCTTAATTGCATGGTTTAACATGGGTAGGATGTTAATTTAGTCCAACTTTACATAAGATGGATTGTGGCATGTGAAGTGGAGTGAAAAACTTGAGATTTGGGCGTGTAATGCTGATCTCGCTCAAGTGAGATGGATTCTCGCTCAAGCGAGAGTCCCCTACATCAGAGGGAAGGCCTCTGGCCCAATGTCGCCCAAGCGAGGAGGGGTCTCGCTCAAGCGAGACGTGTGTGTAATAGGGGGTGAGCTAATGGACGAATCTCGCTCAAGCGGGCGTGGCCGCGCTTGAGCGAGCGAGATGGAAAATGGTTCTGGGTGGATCTCGCTTAAGCAAGAGGCGAGGTAAGTTGAATCTCGCTCGAGCGAGTGAGCCTGGAATGAGGTACTGGACGAGTTTCACCCAAGCGAGTGTGACTCGCTTGAGCGCACGCGAAGGGTCTGATGCTAAACTCTATCTCGCTCAAGTGAGTGGTCAATGAAGGGGTGTCTCGCTTAAGTGAGAGAGCATGGAAATATCACTGGAGGGTTTTTGCTCACGCGAGAAGGCTCACCCAAGCGAACTTTGCTGATCTCACTCAAGCGAGTATGGGTCTCGCTTAAGCGAGTTGCCCAGTGTGAAATTTTATATTATTTTCTTGGTTTGGTTGATATTTAACCCCTCCCTATTATTAAAAACTGAGGAAAATAAGATAGGGGCATACAATGATGGCATGTATAGTGGTATTGTATATCGATTTAGGTATTGGAAATCTTATATATATATATATATATGCCAAAGACATATTATGAACACATGGATGTTCACCACCAATAATATAATATGATGGGTACAAATGAAAGGATACAGGATGGTGTTATAAGATACATCCTTGAGTGAATGTGAAATAGATGTGGGGATGATTGAATGACATAATAATTATTATAAATTGATGAATTGGAAATAATATCGATGATATGTAATAATGAATGATGTGTTGATCACTTCCTTAAGTAAAGGATGTTTGTTATTATTGACGATTGTGAATGCCATTGTATTTTATACTAGTGTTATCTTGTATAAGTGGTTTAAAATTGTATTGATGAGTTGTTGCATTGCCACACTAGTGATGAAACAATGGTAATGAATAATGATATGAAAATCCACTAAATGATTATGTGGTGGTATTGATGAAAGATAATTGTATGTTAATGATGATTTATGATGTTTGTGATGCCATTGTGGTTGATTGCAAGTGTTGACTTGCATGTATAATAAATGATATAATGAGATGAAAATACTACATATAAAACTTGAAAACAATGGCTAAAACCAACAACGATAAAATCCACTAAGATGTATATGGTGGTGTTGGTGATTGTGATGATGATGTTTGATGAGTGACATTTAGGATGCATAGTGTGAGAAATGCATTTGATTTGTATTGCATTGTATCCATGGCATATCATACGATGCCGGTGTTGGAATATTAGAGGATTCCCCTGGTTGGCCCAGTGGGAGGGCGGCTCAGTGCACGAGCATTCTTGTTGTTTCCCCTGTGACTCGGTGTGTAAGTCACGAGCTGCCCATGCTGAGCTACGGGGAGCTGCATGTGGTTGACCCTTGTGGGGGGTGGCTCTTGAGGAGTAGGAGTCCCCGGTGGTCCTATGGATCATAGCTGCCATGGTAAGAATCATGGTTGGCCCGCAACACCTCATATTGTTGATTATGTTGTTTACCATGGTCATGGTGAAAATGGCCAGGTGTTGCATTATGGGCGATGCGGTTTAGTACCAGTAAAAGTATGATGATTATACATGCATTATGATATATGTGTACACATTATACTACTGCAGTGGGGGCATGGTATATGATCATGCTTGACCCATAATTTGGTGTTTATTCCCATAGTCAGATCCGCATTTGTTGTCTATTCCATTATGTATATGCATTATCCATAAGAGCATTTGCATATAGCATGGAGATATGCCAGAAAGTGATGATGATTGAGATTATGGTATGGTATTGATGAGATGAGTACATAAAAGACCACATAAAATTAATAAATGATATGAGTACAACAAAAAGATATTGAATACGACGGTATGTATGTTATGGCCCAGTATAATAAAGGGCATAATTATTTGTGATTGATGATAATGATGTTAGCCCATGGTGGCTTTGGAAAAAGACCTGAATGGTCAATGCTAATGATGTTGGGCCATTGTGGCGTTAGAATGTATGTGTATATGCCTGCTTTGCTATGACTTGATTAAAGAATATGAATTATGTATATGTTGTTGAATTAACAATTTGTGACGATCATTGATGTGTTTAGCAAAGCATACATGACGTTGATATGCATATGCACATAATTTCAATTGTATTCATATCGTCATTTGAAATGTATAACTCACTCTCCCATGTGGTCTCCTTTTTAGTATTGATATAGGAATATCATGGGATGAAGATGATTTTAAAGTAAAGCTTTAGTGAAGGTAAAATAATGGTAATGGAATGCCTTGGCCGGCAGTGTTTGTACTTTATTGAGTTGTGTATAAAATGGATATTATGATGTTATTAATTATTGATGTTGATGGATGAACTGTGAATATGTATTAGAGGCATTGGATTTAGACCCATTTGGTGTATAATAGGATGTTGATTTATTAATCCTCTAAGTATGTACAAGTAGTGAAAATACACGAATCGAGGGTTGCAATGATATGGTCAATTATAGAGTATGAATATTGGAGATGTATGATGCATGACCTCATGGATGTATATATATATCTTAGGCATTACATGTTTATGATTTATGTGTAATATTGGATATGGCCTAAATGGGCTTGTGTTGTATATTTGCATGCTTTGCCGAGCCTTTTCTCATATCTTCATATATGGGACTAGGCGTATGCGCGGTATACACATTCTTCTTCCATTGTAAACTCTGTTATTTTTATACCAGTATGGGAAAACTATTTAACGATCCAGTTATAGATTATCAAACCTCACCCTTTGGTTTTCTGCGGTTCGGGTCTTGGTGTAATCGTTTAGGTGTTTAGAAACTATTTCGAACGTGAAAAAAAAATTTACTTGCATTTTTATCATTTAATTATCTTGATTATATCGGGATCCGAATACAGAGAATTGGGGTGTTACAGAGGCCACTTGGGTAACAAGTGGTATCAAAGCTAGTCTCTTGTACAAAGTTTAAAACTCTTAAGAGAGATCCATGGCCTTTCTTAATCCCCTCTTCCCCAAAGGAAATTCAATATATAGACCACCTGTGTTCAATGGAGAAGGATATAAATTTTGGAAATCTAGAATTGAAATTTTTATGGAAGCCATAGACATAGATATCTGGGATGATATTGAAAGTGGTCCTTTCATTCACACAAAATTTATTGATGGAAAACTCGTAGAAAAATCTAAAAGTGAGTGGAATAATGAAGACAAGAATATCATAACCTCTGCCTTAGGAATCGATCAATTCTTTAGGATATCTACTTGCAAAAGTGCTAAAGAAATATGGGATACTCTAGAAGTCACCCATGAAGGCACAAGTGAGGTGAGACGATCTAGAATAAATACATTAACACAAGAATATAAACTTTTTAGGATGAATAGCAATGAAAATATTCAAGATATACAGAAAAGGGTTACTCATATCGTTAATCATCTTGCATTATTAGGAAAGGTCTTTTCTAATGAATCCTTGATTAATAAAGTTTTAAGATGTCTAATCCGGGAATGACAACCAAAGGTAATAGCCATAACAGAGTCAAGAGATTTATCAAGCATGTCTCTTGCCACTGTGACATCCCGTGCTGTTGAGGGCGGGGAGTGATCGCCAGTGCATGGGCATGGACAAGGAGCGGCTCCTGGCAGGCTTCCAACGGGGAATGTGACATCCCGGGCACTGTTGAGGGCGGGGAGTGATCGCCGGTGCATAGACACGGACAAGGAGCGGCTCCTGGCAGGCTTCCAGTGGGAGGGACACATGAACGAACTGAATACATACCAGAATGAGAGGGATCCAAAGATTGTATAGGTATGGGACTATACAGTCAAGGATAGCTTAAAGGAATGAATTCGTACTACCTATACCAACAAATGCATTAGCCTTTTCGGTAGCCTATCACTTAAGAACTCCAAAGTTAAGCGTGCTTAACTTGGAGTAATTCTGGGATAGGTGACCTCCTAGGAAGTTCTTAGGAAATGTGTGATTGAGGACAAAGCACATTGGAAAGGTCTCCTGTTGGTCTGTGGGGAGAGTCATTCACTCCTGAAAAAGCGGCCAGGGCGTTACAGTGGTATCAGAGCCTAGCCTCTCCTAGTACGGTATGGTTCAGGGACGAACCAGGCGGAAGTTGGTGGGCATGTGACATCCTGTGCTGTTGAGGGCGGGGAGTGATCGCCGGTGCATGAGCATGGACAAGGAGCAGCTCCTGGCAGGCTTCCAGCGGGGAATGTGACATCCCGGGCATTGTTGAGGGCGGGGAGTGATCGCCGGTGCATAGGCACGGACAAGGAGCGGTTCCTGGCAGGCTTCCAGTGGGAGGGACACATGAACGAACTGAATACATACCAGAATGAGAGGGATCCAAAGACTGTATAGGTATGGGACTATACAGTCGAGGATAGCTTAAAGGAATGAATTCGTACTACCTATACCAATAAATGCATTAGCCTTTTCGGTAGCTTATCACTTAAGAACTCCAAAGTTAAGCGTGCTTAACTTGGAGTAATTCTGGGATGGGTGACTTCCTGGGAAGTTCTCAGGAAATGTGTGATTGAGGACAAAGCACATTGGAAAGGTCTCGTGTTGGTCTGTGGGGAGAGTCGTACCACCTTGTTTGGAAAGCTTCAAGAGCACGGACTTGAGTTAGCAAGATTAAATCAACACGAAGAAAATAACAAAAAAAAGGGCATAACACTCAAAGTGTCCTCGCCAGCCTACAATGATAATGATGAAGATTCCGCCAATGAACACAAAGGTATAAATGAAAATGATGAATTTGGATTACTTGTTGAACGATTCAATATGTTCTTGAAAAAGGAAGGACCAAGAAGATCCATTTTCAAGAAGTCCTCCAAGAAAAATGAAGGATCTTCTGAAGGACCTAAATGCTTTGAATATGGAAAAACTGGACATATAAAGATGGAATGTCCAAACAAGGAAAAGTACTCCAAAAATAAAAGGAGAGCTTACATAACATGGGATGGCAATGATATGAGCTCGTTCGAGGAATCTGAATAAAAGGAAGCAAATCTCTGCCTCATGGAAAACATAAATAAGGTTCATGATCTAGAAAATCTTAACCCTACTTTTGATGAATTACAAGATGTCTTCGAAGACTTACATAATGAATATCAAAAGTTGGCTAAGAAATTTATTAAAACTAAAGATAGAAATTATTTTCTAGAAGAAAATGTGCTAAGACTTAATAAGGAATTGAATCAAGTTAAAATGGAAAAAGAAAAATTAGAAGTAAAAATTAATTTACCATGCATGTCTTGTAAAACTTCAAATAAAGAGATTAAAGATTTCATAAATATTTTACCAAAGTTTACAATGGGAAAAGATAACCTAAATATTTTACTAGGAAAACAAGGTTTTCACTTTAATAAAGCTGGACTTGGATTTGATTCTTCAAAACAACAAAAATTATACAAAAGTTTCTTCATTTCTCAAAACAATTCTATACATTTATTATATGTCATTATTGTGGTAAAAAGGGACATATTGCATCCACATGTAAGATTAGAAAAAATAAAATTCAAAATGGAACCAAAATGTGGATTAAAAAGAAATTTTACCTTCTACTAACATTCCAGGACCTAAGAAAATTTGGGTACCAAAATCCAAAATTTAAAATGATGTAGGACCTTTGGATTTCGGGAGACATCTAATAAGGGCTTCATTGCTCCCAAGAAAAATGGACACATTCATTGCACTGACTATCAATAAGCAAACAAGCAACGTCAAAAACATATCACTCATTGATTGAAAAAGAATCAGCTAAAATGGTATTTAATTCTCCTTAAAATTTTTAAGTTATCATTAAAATTAACTCTGTTTGTAATCAATTATAGTGAATAAGTAATCGCTTACCTAGAATTACTCATTGTAATCGATTACAATACAATGGTAATCGATTACTGTTAGACATTTGACAGTTACAGTTCCAGAAAGTCACGTCATTTCAATTTAGATAACCTTTTGATACATGTCCATCTGGCTGTTGCACATCTATTCAATGCTTGTCTCATGTCTATTCAAATTCAAAAATTCAATTTTTTAAAAAATCCTTTAGTCAATTTACAATTCTAAACAACCTTTCAAAATTCTTTGTGTTTCTAATGCTTTAGCCTCTCTCTCAAAAGAAGATTCCCATAAATTAATTGCATCAGATATTACACATCCTTTCAAATGCTTTTATTTTTATCTCTTCTCATTGTTATGTTAACAAAAATTACAAAATTGAACTCAGCCTTTCAACATTCTTTTATCTCCCTCAATGCATTAAATTTCTCTTTCCTCAAAAACTAATATCTTTTTCAAACATTTTAGTACGTTAGTTTCTCTCTCCTCTTATTTAATCCTGATAACCTTTTGATAAGTCTTCATATTTTTTTTAATAACTTTCATTTCTTTCCAATCAAATCTAATAACTCTCCTAATCAGGTTAAAAATAATAGTCACATGCTTTTATATTAATACATATTGTTTTTATATGTCTCTTCAAAATTCAAAATTGTTTTTATATGGTTAGCCTTTATCCTTCTTTTCTCTACACATCATTTCCCAATGCAAAAAATCCTTACTATTTTCAAATATTAAAAATAGCATCAGTTATGATTCCCTTTGCAAATTCCTTTCCCCGTAAAACCTCATTCGTCACTATCTTTATTAATACAAAGTAATTGATTATGTTATAATTGTAATCGATTACAACGCGTGCTTGGCTATAAATTTCATGCTTCAGGCAGCATACGAAGCACACTCTTTTCCTCCTTCCATACTTCCATGGCTTTATCTTCTCATAGAAGTCAGAAGAAAAAGAACTGCTTCTCAATCTAAAAATTCTCTCATACCTAGAAATCCTTCTCTTTATACATTTGTTGAATTCTTTTCTACCTCTGCTCAACAAGAAAAATACTACTCAAAGTTCCATTCTCGCGATATCATTGATCCAAAATATGTTGATAATCTCATCATAAACGACTTTCAATGCTTTCAATCTCTTGCTACTTTGATATTCCTATGTGCAAAGGAAAATCATTATTCTGATCTTGTCTGCCTCTTCTATGGCAATCTTGAGATCAAAGATAATTGAATTTACTAGGAGATTAAAAAAAGTTCTTATTATCATTGATGATAATCTTTTGCATTCTCTTACTCAATTTCCTAACGGTAGAGAAATCTTTGATGGCCAAGTTCCTAAAGAATGGGAACTTGATTATGGACCCCATGAAGTAAGAAGCCTTATTTGCTCTGAAGAAGCAAATGTTTCTAGTTGTATTCTTGTTGGATCATTAAAAATTGCCTACTTCATTACATTATTGTTCGAGCTCTTTTTCCTCGCATAACAAATTTAGCATAACTCACCAAAGAAGACGTTATTATCATGTGAGCCTTGCTTACTTCTTGGCCTATCAATTGGACATATCTTATTCGCAACTGCATGAAGAAAGCCTTACAAGATAACGCCCATCTTCCTTATGCCTTTTTTGTAACCCAAATCATAAAACACTTTAATGTCCCCATTAGTGATGATCTGTGTGTCACCCAACATCACTCATATCTTATTAGCACACACATTGTTTCTTCCTTTGGGTACAAGCAAAATGAGGAAGGTGAATGGGTAAGCAAGAAGGTGGCTCCTCCATCCGATTCCGTTGATGCTAAAGAATCTCCCTCCATGTGTGATCTCATGAATGCAATCAACAACGTTCAAACTCATTTTGATTCTTTTGAAACTCATGTTGATGCTCGCTTTGACTCCCTTGAAGATTCCATTTGCAACCTCCAATCTTGTTTTCCTCCTAACTAGTTCATCCAAAATGTTTTTACTTATGCTTCATTTTTATTAAAATGTTTCTATGTTTACATTTTCTATTATCAATAAATTAGATGTTTTTATATTCTTTTTGTCATTGACAAAGGGGGAGTGATTTAGTGTGAAGAAAAATAAGAAATAGAAATATGATCATATGGCATGATGGACTTAGGTTTTGTTTCGTTATGTTGTTACTGAAAGTAAATAAAAGCTCCGATAAACGAAGGAATGACAAAAGAGGGGCACCTCCTTCTTTGTTTTCTTTTTTGCTTTTCTATTGTGTTTGGTTAGAGGAAGAGAGTGATGTTGTGTTTTGTTAAAGGAAGAAAGTCGTGTTATGTTTGGTTAGAGGAATAGAGTAATGTTATGTTTGGTTAATCTAATTGTTTAACTCTAGTTAGCATTTATGAATTAGTTGGAATAATTTAAAACTTGAAGGACCAAATTGAAACATAAAAAACTTAAAGGATGAAATTGAAACCAATGTGAAACATAAAGGGCCAAAAAATTATTTAAGAAAAAAAAAGTTGATACTCAAACATATTAAACACCTTAACGTCACATTACATTATATTATTGCTACTAATGTCATCGTCATTGTTACCACTATTATCGCCCACCACCATCACCACCACCACCACCACGTAACTATTGTCGCCACTATCACTGCCTCCACTACCATCGCAACCACTATCTTCATCGCCATCTCCTTTGCCACCTTCACCGTCAGCGTAATCGTGATACCACTATTGTTGTCGTCATTACCACCACCACCACCACAATGACTGTCATTGCCACCATAATCACAATAATAATAATGCCACCATAAAATGTACACTACCATTGTGGTGGTTGTTGTTGTCGTCATTATCACCACCACCATTATCCCAACTACTACCCCTATTTTAGTATAGAATTATATTCCACATTTTAACTTTATATGGTCAAGACATAGAATTAGTATCTACAAGCGAATTCAAATTCTATAAGAATTGGAATGAACATAATTCTAAAATACAATTGCAATTTGATGCTAATTGACATTCTTTATAGAATAACAATTTGTATTTCACTTTTTTTTTGGATTTTAGTAAGAGTCAGAAACATATACGAAGGCTCACGACAACCCATATAATTTACTTAATCAAATGAGCTAGTTCACTTTACTATATTTGTATAAGATATTTAATTACATTGATGTCATAATAAAATTCTTCTAAAAATGAAAATAAACCCTACGGTATTTAAGTGCTAGGTAATTTCTTTGTACCATGGCGCCACCTATCATGAAAACTAGAAGCATGAAATGTTTAGATCTTGTTTTTTTTTTGTGAAGAAATGTTTAGATCTTATTATCCATAGTATCTAAATTTTGTGATCCAATAATTATAAAATTTATGAAAATAGTATAGCGAGAAAAAAAAAGGAACGTCTGAAGAAGTTACCTAAATACTTTACCACTAGTGTATTGGTTGCTAAACTTAACTTAGGGTACGTTTGGATCCTTTACCCCGGTTGGTCAAACCCCAAAAATAAATCCTACGGTCAAACAGAGTTTTAACTGTCTTGAACGGCGTGAAAGATCAATATTAACACTTAAATTTTTTCATTTCTTCAACTTCGTTTTCCCGACTGAAACCAAATGGACCCTTAGTAACCAATATTAATCCACAATTAAAGTGTTTCTTGATGCATTCTAATTTTAAAAATGAATTTTAATGTGTCCTAAGGCACATTTTAAATAATACAATCAAGGAAATGTTTTATTAGAAGTTGTGTTGAACTTACATTAAAATTAATGAAGAACTATATTACACACAACTTCTAGTAAAAATTTTCCGCTTATATATTATTTATAATGTGTTTAGGGTTTAGGATTTAAAACAACCGTTTAAAAAATATAATCAAACAAACATTTTTCCATAAAAGCTTCCATTTCATTTGGCAAACAAAAAAGCTTCCACTTTGAAGTTATTGATAATAAACTGAGGCTTCATGCACACGCATCCATGACTCATATTAGTTACTTTCAATCACAAAATCCTTATTGACCAAAAAAAAAATCACAAAATCCTTCAACCAATAAAGGTGTTGGTAAGAGATCCACTATCCTAATAGGAGATAGATCCAGATAGAGATCGATAGATGTAAATATTATAAAACATTTGTCAAATGGACTATATGAGGTGATTAAACATAATATAGGAGTTCTTATAAACCCAGTATAAATTCAATTCTTGATGAAACAAAAAGATTAGACCTCCAAGTTCTGTGATTCGTGTATTTATGACTTTTTTACACCAAACCATTTGCTATATACATGGAAATGCACTTCCAAGGCACACCTTAGATGGAGTCGTTTCTTAAAAAGTAAAGTCATGAACCAGAAAGGGTACATTGTTATGAAAAAAGTGGATTCCAACACACCTTACAAGTTCTCACAAAAAAAAAAAAACACACCTTACAAGTCACCCCTCAAACAACTTCATTAAGAAGAAATCGCCTAAAAATAGCCAAATAATAACAAAAGCTTTCATTTTTGGGATCACAAGAATTATGTGTATGGATTTCATAAAGGCCAAAAATATAGTTTACCTCCTATATTTCATTTACACTTTTTGTCTCCCGTTTGGGAAAGAACATTTACTATTACATTTTCAATATAAAAAAAAATCCAATTTGTTAAAACTAATACACCTCTTTTCTCTTTTGCTGTCCCTTGCATGGACATAAATCAAAGTAAAGCCCCACAGCACAGCCATATTTGTCACACCCCTTTTCTGAATCTTTCCCAACTCTTATGTTCCACCATGCTTTCTGCTTCCACCTCTTCCTCCTAAACCTTTTGAGGTTAGCATCCCTTTCTATATCTTTTTTTTGCCTGCTGAGAACTAATCATCCCAGTCATTTTCCCATCCATCTTTGTTTGAAGACCTGGAAGTAAGGCCATTTGCTGAGATGCTTCCAGCATGATGTCCAACAGGTGACTTCACCGCTACATTGTCATCCCAATCATCATCCCATCCCTGATCCCAACCTTCTGCAGATTCCTCGGTGGCAACAGACTCAGGCAGTGCCATTTCAAGCTCTTGATAAGGGACCTCATCGGGACGCCTCTTCCTAAACATGCAGCAGGCCCATGTCCCTCCAAAGACTAGGACAGTCAATATGAGGAAATAGGCACCGTTTACTGGTGTTAAAATTTTGTCAAACGAAGGAAGGCGCAGAAAGAAATTCCCTTTGTGTATTGGAGGAACCATGTGAAGCACACATTCCCCTTTTCCAGCCTTTAGAGTCAGTTGAGTACTTTTGCCGCTGGTTCGTCTGATATTCACCTGAAAAACAAGGTGCAAAAAACAGTAAGGCAATTGCTCATTTGACAAATAATGAAGACTGCAACAAAGAAGTTTCAGTCATAAACGTATTTCTAATGGATCTTTAAGAACCAAACATCTAAAACAAATAACAAGAGGACATGAGGGCTCTCGGCTCTTCCAAGCCAAAGGCACAAGAGCAAGAAGTGTGTGAGCCATGTAGTGATGGTAAGAATAATGGAGGACAAGATGGAATATTTAAAATCTTGAATTTTAACTTTTGACAAGGTTTGTAAATGAATTGCATTCTTACTGCAAGTGGATAAACAAACATAATCAGAATTCATCTATAAAGAATTGAATTCCATAACTTCAATGGTTACAAGAGGTGAGGGACCTTGAGGTTAGGTGTGATAGTAAGTTTGGCCGGACTGAACAGATTGAACAGATTGAATTCCATTCTTATTTGCATGGACTATACCAGTGGAGAGAAGGAAAATGAATGAAATAGTGTGTTCCTTAGGAACAAAACACTTTCAATCTATGACCCTTTGAAGGAGAGGAAAATGTAGACAAATTGAATGTAACTTAATGAACATTCAGTTTCCCCATTCAATGATAATAAAGGTTTTAAAATTGTGAAAAGTGAGATGGTAGAAAAAAATTAATATCACTTTCCTCTACTTTACCTTCTCAGGTCCAAGCGTTTTGATTCTCTTCCTATCCCCAACATAAATAAAGGAATGATCATTATTGTTCTTTCCACTCTTCTTTAACTTACAAGATTCTAGAGCCTCATACCAGGGTAAATTGTGAAAATGATGAATTTAATTCAATAGTAATATATTATGAGTTTGTCTAACCTATGCAACCTTACATAGGATAAGAAGTTAACAAATAGAATTTTGTATTGAAAATTGTGTAAAATTTGTTTGGAAATCAGGTGGGTGAATATTAATGATGTTTTTAATGAAAACTTTCTCTATTTGATTCCTTAACTTGTGCAAAACTACACAAGTTAGATATCCCCATCTATTATTTATCCAAAAGTCTGTCAAGTCTCAACAAGTGTTTGATGATATTATCTAATTTTGTTTCCCCAAAATAACGCTGTGTTATGTTTTCTCTAAGATAAAAATGAGTTGAGGCTTCTGTTAGAGGCAGAAGTGGTACAAGAATAAAATAGTACCTTAATAGTTGATAAATAAATAGAAACATCAATTAAAAAAGAGAAGAAAAAAAAAGTCAGCTTAAAATAAATGACCGATACCTTCTCTGTTTTATTTTTGCCAACATCCAAGGCTCCAATGTTATTTTCAAAATCAGTTCGAAGCTTCACTTTGATGGTGTCATCTCCTCTATTTTGAAGAAGAACAACCAAGTATTTGGAATCTGGTGGTTTTTACAAGGAATATATGAATACAAATAATTTCATAATGTTGAGTTTCATGAAAACAAGCAATACTACATTAATAAAAATCATCGACCAACAGTCTCAATACAAGCAATGTTTCTATACACCTTAACATTTAGCGAGTGACATTTCTCCATGTGTCTCACTTGATATAACTACAATAGTTCATTTTGTATTTATATATCTGTTAAATTTTGGATATTGGACCTAACTCGGTCTTAAAGGCTAGCTCATAGGATGAAGATTACCTTCACTATATATACTTTTAATTGACCATATCTCTAATCAATGTGGAACTTTTAACACACCCCTTTATGCTTAGAAATGGAGCGTGGACAAATATGAGTGACCTAATAATGGATTTAGAATAGGCTTTGATACCATCTTAAATTTGGTTATTGGGTCTAACTCGATCCTAAAATTAGTTCTTAGGATGAAGATTACTCTCACCTTATATACTATTAATTGGTCATATCTCTAATTAATGTAGGACATTGAGATGCAATGACTCACACTGTTCAATATGTCAAAGGAACTTCAGGATAGGGTTTGTTGTATGAAGATAGAGGACATACTCGAGCAATGAGATATTTCGATACTGTTTGGGCAGGTCCTCCCATTGATAGAAGGTTTACTTCGGGCATTATCTTTATCAATGGTAATCTTGTTTCTTGGAAAAGCAAGGAGTGTCGTAGCCAAGTCTAGTGCGGAGGTAGAGTACCATGCTATGGCTATAACCAGTGAAGAGCTCATATGACTCAAAGAGTTGCTAGGAACTTAAGTTTGGAGAGGTTGGATGTCACTTATATGTAATATTTAGGCCGTCATGCATATTGTCTCGAATCTAGTATTCTATGAGAGGACAAAGCATGGTGAAGTCGATTGTCATTTTGTTAGAGAGAAAGTTACGTCCGGTAAAATATCTATTAGTTTTGTTAACTCTAATAATTAGTTAGTGGATATATTCACTAAATCACTAAGGGGCCCTCAGATTGACTTCATAAGTAACAAGCTTAGTGTACATGACCTATATGCTTCAGCTAGAGGGGGAGTGTTTAATTAGATTGATTCTATATTTATGTTATTAGTCTTAAGGTAATTCCAATAAATGCAGAAGCTTCGTTGTGATCACAACACACAAAATTCATGATATGTTCTCTCATTTCTCTCTATTTTAACAATATCAATTAACAGTGCACATGACAAAATATTAGCTACTACTTACTATACCCTCATAAAAAAAAAGGATTCTAAAGAAAATGCCTATCAGTAAACAGCATCTACTAAAGGGTGTGCAAAAGAACCACATTTCGTAAACCAAACTTGAATTGCACCATAATAAACTGAACCATTGAAACAGTTTATAAACTGAATTAATTTTTGCAAATAAATTCAAGAAGAGAAGAACCAATTTGTTTTCTTGAACCGGTTCTCTCTCTAATTAATTGGAGTTAAGAAAAGCTGAGAATTGCTATGCACCCTCTCTTCAATTCCACTGAATCTCAAATACTGTGATAGTGCTGCGTTAATATTTCTTTCAAATAATCTGTGCTGATATTATATTAGGATATATTAGGATATAGGCTAGCATAATAGCCATTAAATAAAGATTTATTATTTATTTTAATTTTGTTTCATTATATATTTATTATAACAACACTTGATCTCTATGCATGTTCAAAGCCTTCATTTCATACATCGTAAGAGCATGGTCTTCCAACAAGTTACACACAAGATTTCTCTCATTTCACATCACAGGTTTCCCACTTTATCCTCTTTTTTTTCCACTTTCCAATTTAAAATATAAAAATGACAATTAAATGATGTTTTTAACACAGCCACGTAATGCACAACCATCTCACTCAGCAGTGTGGTTGGTTTACGATAACCCTGGAACATGAAGGGAATCGTCTCACCCCACCATAAATTCCTCTCTCACTGGGATATGATATAATTTTGGGTTTACAAAATTAAAACCTGTTCACCAAACCACAAATCTAGTTCAGTTTGGTTTTTGCAGCCAAAAACCAGTTTAGTTGGTCTGGATGAACCATGTATCTGGTCCAATTTAGTTCAGATTTGGTTTCTTCAATGATGATCAAAGACCAGCCCTAATCTAATATACAAAGGTGCATGCAATGGTATGGTTGCTTGGTTTCATCACATGATGATCAAAAACCAAAAGCCACAAATTGACAAACACCTCAAATCTGAGAGCAAGCTGGATCAGACTGACTGATTCAACAAGTGGAACTAGGAAGAAGGCAATAGAGAAGTTCAGCCTTTTTAAGTCTTTGTCTTATAAGCAATCGTTTTTTAAATCAGTGAACAGGATTACAGTAATCCATTAATCCCGATCTATCACCTCACAAGCAAAGGATTGGTCCAATTAAGGACATGGTGGTTAAAAAGAACTATTTCTAGTTTAGCAACAAAGAACCAACTTTTCTAATATAAAATATATTTATCAACACAAAAGGAAAGCAAATACAAGAGGCATGTAAGATAGTAAATATTCCAAAAAACAAAGAAAATAGTAAATAAACCTAAAAAAGGATCAAAACTTGTCAACATAGAGCTGCCACCAAATCCCTCAGCATTTCTGAAAGAACTGGTGCTTTACAAGGTATGGAAACCAAAAGCAGCTACTTACCCAACAAGAAATCCTAAAAAATGACCACAATGCACCCACATAACAAATAATGCACATTGCCACAAAAAAATGGCTTTTTACTTCGGCTAAGACACGTAAAACTAGTCATAAAAAAATGGCCCAAGAATATAGGATACTGAAGTTCTCCAGGAAAAGGCCTCTCAAAGAATTACATGGCGCAGAAGAAACAGAACAATTTAAAAATAGATGATGAAGAAACTAGGTGCACCGAACATGACATATTTGATTAAATAAGCAGTGCCACTTCCCACACTTTAATGTGCCAGTTTTAAAATCCTTTGGCCAGCAATTATCGTATAACTAGTTCTTGATCTCACATAATATTGTTAGCTTTTAGGTCAAGACTAGTTCAGATGAGATATTCATCATTTTTATTCAAAATAATAAGTCCTCCTTAGTTTTTTTTTAACCTATTTAAATTTCTAAAATGAAAAGGCCTTGAGATAATTGTTATTATAGTTAAACTAGTTCAAAATCAAATTTTAGACAAACTAGAAACTATTCAGAGTTAAGAATAAGAACATATTATCTTTTACATTGATTATGGAACTAATTTTGAAATTTGAAAAACACTAGGAATCTAAGTTATTCATATACATGCATGATGCATTGCTCAAAGATTCATTTAATGGAAACATTGAAATTTAAAAAAGAAAATTGAATCACTTATAACTGAGAAATTTGAAATCAAGTTAAATTCAATAATTTAGTTTTGGTTAAATTTTTGTTCTTTGACTCAAAGTTGCCATTTCAGAAAATTGTCCAATAGATGGCAGACACAGGGGGAAAATAGCGTGCAATAAAGAAAATGACAAGACCTTTGAGACAAAACAAACTTTCCTTCCAGCAAACATTCAAACTATTGTAAATACAATAATCCTAAAAGTCTGTCACCTATTCACCAAAATCTTTGTCCAAGGATTATCTTTCAACCTATGTTCTATATATAATTGCCATATACTATGTAACATTGTAACTAAATTAGCAGCATTCACTTTTCAACCACACCAAATTTGCTGGTAACTGTATATTCTAAACTATAGAAAACACAGATAATTGCATCAGCTTCACGTATCTGTATCTGATACATGTGGTATCAGATACTTAGATATTTCATTGATATTCCTCCATTAAGTATTTAAGCTCTTAAAATGGCTATAAAATTCTAATGTAACCGGATACGAGACATAGAAGCATCTACAAGATACAGAGATAGAAACATTATCTCTTGATAAACTAGAAATGAAAGTTGTCATTTTTATAGATGACGCTTAAGAAGCAAACGTGATTGATATTACTCCTATTTGGCAGAAATATACAGATAATTATGGAGAGGATCATTTAAGACTTTGGTTTTGTTTTAGTTATGTCCAAAAGTCATGTTCTTATATTGGATTTGAGGAACTTCAACTTTAAAGTCATTACATTTTATGAAAGTTTATGTATACCAAGATATGTATCCCAGAAGCATATGTATCTTTATATATTGTAAGAATGGTCATATGGCAGTATTGGATATGTATGTATCCGATACATGAATGATGTATGTGCATCATATTCTAAACCTAAACACCAAGTTATCTAAACACCAATGATTTGGTAAACAATATCCAACTAAAATCCCATGCCATATACCATTCAAAGACTAAAGCAGTATAATAGGATCATCCTTAAGTAAGCATGAAATTGTCACATGAGCAAAACTTTTCTCTGCTATATATTGTCCTAATGTGAACACAACCAACCAATAAAACTAGCATTAAAACATTAAAAAAATAAATAAAACAAACACACACACACACACAAGCAAACCATTGACTGATGCAAGGACTAAAAGAAATGATCAAAAGCAAGGCTGGACAGTTAATACCAATTTTGGCAATGCAAGCAAGCAAGCTTCTCTCATCTGTGCAACTGTTCAGCCCATTACATGTATCATTGGTGGTAAAATGTGAAAATTTTATGCCACCAGCGTTTCCATTCTCTTCCTTTTTATCCTTGTCACCAACAACACTACCAGCATCTTTTTTGGGCACAGGAGGCACACTTAAAGGAGGAACACTACTACTACCACTATTATTATTCTCATCATTGCCACCTTTTTTACCATCATTTTCATGCAACACGTTGGTTAAAGGTTGTGGACTTGGAGAAACAGTAGCATCCTTATCGGTAGAAGTTGAAGGTGAACCCTTTTGACCCTTGTTTGTTTCACCAACAGGGTTTGGATGAGAATCCTATAGGAGATAACTTTATTCAACCATCATAAGAAAATTGAAAATAACAAAAAAAAAATGGAAACAAATCCAGAAAAAGAAACATCAAGGAACCCACCTGTGGTTTATTATCTTTTAGATCCGAAGCAACCAACTTTCTGAGTTCCCAAACAAAAGAAGCCTCGGAAGAATCGAAAACAACAAGGGACAACAACAAAAGTGGCAGTAACATGTGTCTACCCATTGTGATCGAGCTGCAACACCCTCAAGCACACGCCTTTGATTTATAATGAAATTGAAAAACAAAAATTGATGAAGAGACCCTTTTCAGGGACAAAAGAAAACCCACAAACAATACGGGAAGGGAAATCAGAAGAGACCCTTCTCAGGGGAGATCAGTGGGTGGCGTGGAAGTGGGAAATGGATGAAAAAAAGTGGAAATTAAAAAAAAATAAAAAATAAGAGGGTTGGAATTGAATCAGAAAGGACAGAAAGTAGAGAAAATCGTGGGGATTTTTGTTTTCTTATTTGTTTGGATTTGGATTGGAACGAAGACTTTGTTAATAGGGAATTACGAAAAAAGGGAAGACACGCCAAGTCTGCTTCAACAGAGTTGCTCGACTCGACGGGGAGATGAAAACGAAGAACTCGTAAACGGCATCTATGGGCTGGGTTCATGTTGGAAACGGGCCTCTTGATTTGGTCAAATTTAGGACCAATACTTTTACCACTCTCCCTTTTCTCATTGCTCACCCCCCTTTACTTTTTTTGATATTTTTGTTCCTAAAATATCCTTATTCTCTCACAACCGTCTTCAGTAAACTGTTTCAGCAATCTGTAAATATCTTTATCACAAAAATATAGCATTCTGTAGGGAAAAAAGAGGAGCAAAGAAGTAGTTCAACTTCTCTGCTGGAATTTTTTTTTGTCGAGTTCGTGTTATTCATCAAAATGACGTCACTTTTTCTTAACTTTATTTCTCCAACTGAAAACTAAACGAATACTTAATCATCTGGAAAAAGATAGTTGGAGCTTCTTAACGAGACTCGGCAACATTGCTATGTGTGGTGTGCCTCCAGCTTATTCCCCATGATTAAAACAACCATGGTTGCGCTGTTGATGATGGACATTTGAAAATTTTAGATTAAATACTCGGAACTCCTGTAACTTGATTCATGTGATTTCTTCGTATAGGATATATGATGGGACTCAATCATAACTCACAAGGGGAAAAAGAAATTGAGAGAGTCTAAAAATTACCATGTAACTTATATAAGGAATGACGTATAATAGAAAATTAAATTAAAAAATAATAATAATTATAAACAATATCAAATCAAATTAATTCGTTTCGAACATTAAATGATCATTAATAGACAAATTATTAAATTTTAATGACACTTTAAACACATCAAATTTTTAAAGTTTTGAATAATTTTTTTAAAATATCTTAATATTTTCTAATGATTCCCTCCTATTTTAAAAGAATTAGCACATTTAAAAGACAATAAAATTATTAGGTTTACATCATTAGTGTAATTACATTAAATGTGGTGTTTTATAAAATATGAACTAGATCCTAAACAAATAAATTTAATTTATAATGAGTTGCTGAAAACAAAATTTTATATCACTTTCAATAACGGTTTAGTGTCACATTACAAGTTGTGACTCTTTTGTCATTTTCACTATTTTACGCGAATAGAGTGACAAAAATAGTTGTGTTAGATTGACTAACAAACTGACGTCCAATGCTTCATTTGATGCAATATTGTAGTTATCCTCTTGAGTCTAAATATAAAGTAAGATAAATAAATGCAACTTTAATAAAATTAAGTGATGTATATTGTTATTGCAAACTAAAATTGATGTATATATCATAGGCATGTTTGTGAAACTCATTTGATTTGGTTGAAACACAAAGGGTACCAACTAAGAATATGGTACTATAAGTGTTATCAACAAAATGATTTTGGCGTTGCGTGTTCTAGCCTTGTCGTGATCCACTAGTTAAAATAACGGTCGATATTGCAGTGTCCACTATTCTCTAAATATCTCCTATTATGGGCATGCCATCGTGGCGGTTGTGGCACCCCATGGCGGACATAGCGATGCCATGCGTTTTGTTGGGTTTAGGCCTTACTAGCTCATGCCAAGTCAACTTAAAAGACCTAAAAGTGTTAGGTTTTCTTTTTGGTGTTGGTGTCCACTTTCCAAATTTGAACCCCTTCTTTATCTCACAGTCCTCCCCCTGCGTCCACCACATTCCACTGTACCATCATCCTTTGGTGATCATTTTTGATGAGGCAAAGCGGCAATGACGACCTTATAGTCTCCAGGGACCACGCCTGCAACCATTCCAACGAGTTTTATTCAAGTTTCTTCAACAAAATTAGGGGTGGCAATACAGGCCTGTGAAAAGCCCGTCATAATATGGGCCGGGCCAAAAAGGTAAACAAGCTAGAAACACTAGCTCGACCCGTATTCTATGTGGCCCACGGGTTAATGGGCTAGTTCATTTTTTTTTCAAATTATGCATGTCATTTTTTATTTTAAATTTATACTGTTTTTAAGCCTTATTTTTTAAAAAAAAGACTTTAGATATAAAAACCAAAATTTACCTTTTTTAAAACTAGTTTTTTTATAATTAACCAAATATATTTCATTAAAAGTTTAAATAAATTATATTTGTATAAATGGAAACAAAATTTTATTATTTATATTTTATAATATTATATTATTAAATTTATAATAACATACAATACAAGTTAGGCAACTATCATCAAAAATCTAAATCAAATAATCATAAGCCTAAGTCTTTAAAATATATATATATATATATATTAATATAATTTTTTTATTAGTGACCTGACAGTTCAGGCCAACCCAGCCGTCAGGGCCCATTTTTTGACAGGTTAAAACGGACCGGGCTTATTTAAGAAAATAAGCTTGATTTCTTGATTCGACTTGCCTATTTTTACAGGCCAGACCCATATTACTATCCCTCAACAAAATAGAGGTTTCCGACCAAGTTCTTCATCTTTGACAACTACCTTTTCATTTTCTCCTTTGCTTTAATATTTGATGACCCTCCGTTTTTATAAAAACTTTATTCTTTTATTTTCTTCATTTTCTTCTTGTTTTCATTGACTTAATACCATTTTTTAGAAAACATTTTTATAAAAACTTTTGTTATTTTGTATTTAATATTATTTGATTTATTATAGTTATACTCTCTATTTTTTATAGTGTATGTTTTTTCTTTGTCATACTATTTTTTTTATAAAAACGTATTCTATAGAATATTAGTTTAGATTTTTTATTTATAGTTCTATTTATGTGTTGGGGGGCTTTATATGTCATACAATTTGTTTGCAGTGTTATTACTATTTTTTATACAGCTTTGATATTGTTTAATACTATTTTTATGTTTTATACTATTTCTCTATTTTTTTCATGTTAGTCCAATGTTGTTATCATGCCTTACTCTTAATTTGTTATGTTTCGCTAATTATAATGTTAAATTTAATGTTGTTAGAGTGTTAGTTCAGTGCTGTTAGTTTAGTGCTATGGGTGTTGTTGGTTTAGTGTTGCCAGTGCAGTTAGTTTTTCTATTAATTTTTTCAATGTTTTCTCTAATTATAATGTTTCCTTCCCTCTTTGTTCTTTTTGTGTTATAACAATCTTACTAAATAACAAACTTGCTGCCACTACCACTACTGTAAGTGGAAGAAGTAGCAGAAATGACATTGGCTAGAGGTATTCTGTTTTGAAGAAAGGTGATACAAATGTTGTTCAATGCAAATTTTGTAAGAAAGTGATGAAATGAGGCACTACAAGGGTAAAAAAGCACTTATTTAGGAAGTTGGGAAATGTTGCACCTTGTCAGATGTGTCTAGTTGAGGTTAGAAAAGAGTTAGGAATAAGAAAAGGAAGGGTGAAGCTATAGTGAAGTGAATGGTGGAAGTAGCAGAGATGATGAAGCAGAAAGATTTAAAGAATTGGAATCTTAAAGCGGTTCCTAAATCAATAGTAGTGCCATTTCAAACAAGAGGCTTAAATCTACATTGAAGGATTTGAATGACCTAATTGCAAAAGGCTTGAATCTGCCATTGCTGAGAATTAGAAGGAAAATTTGAGGCAAATAATCATAAGGGAAGCGGTTGATAAGGAGGTAGTGAGAATGGTGCATCAATACATTGCCCGATTTTGGTATCAAGTCGGTCTATCTTTCAACTTGATTAAGTTAAAGAGTTTTCATGATATATTGGTAGTTGTTGGCAAATTTGGACCTCATTTGCTTCCTCGTAGCTTTCACGATATTAAAGTGCCATAAAAAGAGGTGGAGCATATAAAGGAGTTGATGAAGGGCTATCAAGAGCAGGGGGTTGAGTTTGGCTACTCTGTTATGTTTGATGCATGGATTGATAGAAAGCAAAGGTTAATCATCAATTTTTTGGTGAACTCCGCTTCTGGGACTATGTTCTATAAGAGTATTAATGCCTTAAATTTTATGAAGATCGAGGAGGAGTTATTTCACTTGCTTGAAGCCATTATGGAGGAGGTTGGACCGAAAAAAGTTGTCCAAGTCATAACAAATAATGTCAGCAACTATGTTCATGTTGGGAAATTATTAGATTAATATCCTAAGCTTTTTTGAACTCCATGTGCAGTCCACTGCATTGACTTGATATTGAAGGACATTGGAAAGCTTCCAAGGATCAAGAAGATCCTCAAAAGGGCTATTCTGTTGGTTGGCTTCATCTATAACCATTCAAGCACTTTGAACTTGATAAGAAAATATACCAAAAAAGAGAGCTTGTGAGGCATGCGGTAATCCGATTTACTATGTGTTATCTATCATTAGAGAGGATCCATGAAGAGAAAACAAGACTAAAAGAATATTTGATAATGAAGAATGACAAGAAAACAAGTTATCAAATGAGGTAAAAGAAAGGGAAGCAACAAAAACTATGTCGATGCCTCGCTTTTGGAGGAATATGGTGTATATTCTCAAAGCAATGGTTCCATTGGTGAAGGTGCTTTAGTTTGTTGATAGCGGGGGAAAGTCGGCTATGGGATACATTTACGAAGCCATGGAGAAGTTAGAAGATGTAATTATGATATCTTTCATAAAAGATAAGAGAAACTATAGTCGTGTTTTTATCGTCATTGATGAGAGGTGGAACTATTAGCTTCATCAACCATTGCATGTAACTGGTCACTTATTGAACGTGTAAATGTTTTATGTCAATCCTAGACTAGAGTTTGATCCTAGGGTTATTCAAGGGTTTTAGGACTACATGGGTACGTTGTGGGAAACCTAAAGCTACAAACACAGATCTTGGTGGAGCTGCACTCATATAAAACATTAGTTGAGATGTTTCATAGTCCAATGACAAAGGAAATGATGAATATAACCGCACCAAGTAAAATACTACTTCATTGCTTTATGGTTAATTAGTTATTTTCTAAGTATTGAGTGCCAACAACTTGACTGACCATTACTTTGTAGCTAATTGGTGACGACTTTTGGTACTACTACTCCCAACTTATAGTCTTTTTTTCGTAAAAGTTCTAAACCTAACTTGTAATGCATCCGATTATGAACAAAATTGGAGGGTTTTGAGCAAGTAAGCATGAATTTAGCTTGCTTCATTGTAGATTTATTCTAATTTTGTAAACTTATTCTTATTATTTCCCCTTTAATCTTGAGCATAAAAAATTGTATGATTTAGTGTATGTCAAGTACAATTAAGCATTTCTACGAAGACATAACATTAGTGATAAGATTGACCTAATTTCCCTTCAATGAATTGATAAGTTTAATGAGTGGCTAGTGAGAGAGATGGATGAAGAAAGTGAAGAAGAGGTAATGGTCCATGAAGGAAATAATCTTTTATGGAGGGATGTTTAGAATTTCAGGAATTGAAGATCCTAGAACAAACATAAGGCAAGAAAAGAAGAAAAGAATGCAAAAAAAGATCAGTAATAGTGTCTAAATCAAAAAGAATTAGAGGAATAAGTTCTTCAAGTAGAAAAGAAAAGGGAAAGTGGTTGAAGTTGAAGAAGAACTAGAATTTGAGGATGATGAAGAACCACCCAGGATGAATTAGAGGATTTTAAGGACATTGATTTTAATAACCACTCATCAAAAGGAAAGGAATCTGAAGGGTTTGTTTCTATTATTCTCTATAAGAAGAATGGTTATATTGATAAAGAAAAGGGAATAAAGACAAAGGGAAAGATAAAGATGACGATTAGATTATGTTTTTTTCTCTTGATTTCTTTATGTTTGTTTAATATTTAGATGTTATTGTTGCTTGATTTTATTGTTTGTGTGTATTTTAAAGGTATTTATGTCATTATAGCTTGATTCCAATGTTATTTTGGATGATATTTTGTTACTACGGTATGTTTTTGTTGGTGTATGCACTACGAGCTATTAATGTATCAATTTTAACTTATTAATAAAATTAGTATTTTCAGTTTTAGACAAATGCTATTTATCCTGGAATAATAGGTCATATGAGAATTATTCCTAAAACGTCCCTAATCAAGTATTTACATGGGGACATGTAAATACATTAAGATTAGTGTGTGAATGTACTGATAATTTGATCTCACAAATCATGGATATATGATATCAAGTCTTTACACGGGTACACATTAAGAGTAATGTTGTACTGGACAGACCCACCATGAGAACGTTGCATGGATCGTTACATGAGTGTCATAAACGGTTCTCAATGTGATAATGGTATGTAGTCCTTCGACCTGAAGTCACTACGATTCCTACATAAGGAGTTTATTGTTTTAATACAATCAAACGTTATCTGTAATAAGATAACCATAAAGATTGTGATTAGGCAATAGATAAATTATGTAGAGGGATGTGAGTGATGTAGATGGAATTTGTCTCTCCTATGTGACAGGAGTGATATCTATGGGCCACTTGATGGAGTGAGACTAATGAAATGCATGGCCATGCTAGGACGAATAAATATTAGATATTTATTCTATAAAGTCTACTCTGGTATCAAGTAAAATGAATTGGGCCATACAAGGATGACGACGACCATGCCTTGGGCCCAATTAGATATCCTGACAAAAGGAATAGATATATAAAATAATTATCACTTATAGGTCATGTCGATGATAAATAATATTCGGACATAATGATGTATTGCTAGATACCGCTCTTATTTTATATTAATAATAAAATAGTTTATTATTAATATAACCGAATATTTTACCTATAGGGTCACACACATAGAGTAAGCCCACCAGAGGATAGTTTTATTTTAGTTGGACTGAAAATAAAACTATTTGGGCCTAACTCATTTAGAATGAGTCAGGAGCCCAATGTTTAATGAGAGCTCAGGTCAAGACCTAAGCCTATATATAAAGCATGAGATGCTCATAGGCTGTGGCTCAGAAATTAGATTACACTAAAATTCCGTACTAGCATTCGGATCGTTAGTTTTTTGGTGGGAGTGCTCGTGTGGACTCCTAAGGGCGAAGCTACAATTGCTTCGATCGAGGATCTTGTTCTGCGTCTACAAGAGGTAAACCCTAATTAAAATTTTAATTTAGCATAATGCTTTGAGACATACGTGTTTGCAATTCTTTCTTGGGAATCCTTTGTGTTTCCGCTGCCTGACCCTAATAGGATTCCCTAACAGTTTTTTTAAAGTTATTTATGACATTATAACTTTATTTTATTATGTCCACTATGTATCTAACACACTCTATTAATTTGTATAAAGTGCTTTTAGCTTGTCGCGATAACCATGATTACTATTTAATAACATTGGTATCTAATAATATTGACTATTTAATAACTTGTATAAAGTTGATTCTAGCAATTGTACTTGACTTGAAGTAGTTACAAAGAAAGGTAAATGAAAATATGGAACCAAAGGGGCTGAACTTGATGGTTCCAATAAATCTTTACTTATTTGACTTGTAAAAGGTATTAAATTAGCACACAACACAACCAATAAACTAATATATTAAGTAATGTATCTAAGGGTTTGTTTGGTTCCTCGTTGGGTTGGTCAAATCTAACAAAAAAGATTCTACGGTCAAACAAAGTTTTGACTATCTTGAATGACGTGAAGGATCAATAATACCATTTAGATTTTTCCATTTTCATAACTCCATTTCCCCAACTATAAACCAAACGAATATTAAACCGATCTAAATAAAAGAATGTGCTAAAAATATTAACCTTTTGTGTTGACACTTTTCTTGTTTTTTTTAGCTCATCAACCCAACTCTTCAAACATTTATTCATCTTCATTTTTAGATCATTTTTCTTCTTAAAGCCAATACCTTTGGGTGTTGAAGGTTTAACCATAAATTGTGTTGTCTCATTGATGGCATGATGAGCATCATGTGATTGTTGGGTCAATTGAATCGTAGCCATTTTTTTCTCAAGTTCTAACACCCCTTCATAAATTATAGAGCATGCTTTTGGATATTTTGATGCATCATGAGCCAATCTTATAAGCATTGAACATGGTTGCTTATATTGGTTTGAGCTTTCCAACCTTGGATTAACATTAAACAGATTTCCATTATGGTCAAGCATTGTATCACTTCTTGTATGTCTTGTCCACCTCTTCAATATATATTTTTCTAAAAGAAGCTTGGTATCCTTGCAAAATAATATTCTCAATGAAGGACAACACAATATTCCCTGTTGTTCAAATTTTCAACAGGTACAAGTAATTGTCAACTCTTCATTATCCACATGTAACTTATATATGTAACTCTCCAATCTCCTTCTTCATCGACTATTGTTATGACATAGTCACAACAAGTATATGTACCCTTCCTCACAGATATCTTTGTAGTAGTAGTTATTAGATCTCACTTTCATTGGAATAAGTTGAACATTGGAGGAGTGTATACTTGTAAAAGTTGTTGAAACAAAGGTGAACTTTGCACTATCATTCTTGGCAACTTTTGACACATCTCATAATCATGTTGTAACTCATTATATCATTTTTCCTGAACAATCTGTTCAAATTGTTGAAGGAATGGGTTGATGTTCAACTTAGGTCTAGTGCAACTCTTTATACATAAATTAATGTTTTCCCTTAATTGTGCGCTCCTCATGCTAAGGTAAAAGCATTCTTTATATAACATACTTCCTATTTCTCTTTTTTCTACTATATGAGCTCCAACCATGTGTTTTCTTCAACATTATATTTCAACAACAAAGCTCTCCATGAGTTTTCAAAATCTATTTCTTCCTCATAGCCATATATATATATTTTGAAATCTAGCAAGAAGTGTGATCCGTCCTTCATTAAATTTCCAAGGTGCTTTATTTCATTCCTCATTATATACCATGCGCACAAACCATGCTTTGTGGTTGGCATAATCTCCTCTGATGCTTTTTTATGGCTTGATCTTGATCAGTAAAAATAGTTTATGGCTTTTTTTGGTTGCGTGCCCGCAAAAATGTTTGATATAACCATTTGAAGGACTCAATGGTCTTGTCATACAATAAAGCAGCCCCAAATATCACCCTTCCTTTATAATGGTTAAATCTTGAGAAAATAGCAAAAATCTATGATCTCTATTTGTACGATATGTTATATCCAAAGAAATGAGATCACCAAAACAGTGATAAACAACATTCTTGCATCAACCCAAAATATGTTTGTTATTGTTATTCCAAGTCTATTGGGTACACATGAAAAAAATGAAGGATTATCTATCAACTGTTGTTGAAAATATTGTAACAAGTTCTCAGCTTCACCATATGCCATATCTCTTCGCCTCTTTGAATTCAGATAGTTCTTTGCATCTTGTCTTGTATAGCCTAAATTCTCTCTTCCCCTTGCATATTTACTTGTCAAATCAAATGATGCTTTCTATTGAATTTCTGCATCTGCTGCCACTTCAAGGTCATATACTTGACAATATGTTATTCTTCATTGAGAAGCTAATAGATGCATTGTTTTTTATGGATAAAGTGGGTGATTATGACAATCAATAAAATCAACCACTCTATCTTTCATGGAGTTGTTTAACTTTCATTTTTGCATTACAACTCATTCTTATCTCAAGTCAAGGATTGGTGGTCTTTCTTATCTGTTCTTTGTAGACCCTTCATGCAACAAACATATATGTAGGACGTAATAGAGTCTTTTTTTATTCTTGTTGGGATAATATTTTCTAACTCCAAAGCGTTTATTACCTCATAATTAACCCTAAATTGTCATGCCTCTTCTAGATTATCAAATTCCAAACCATGTTTAAGAGTGAAATTTGTATCCACCAATGACCCCTATAAGAAAACATTGTTCAAATTGAAGTGATTTACCAAACTAGTTATCAAACACAGAAATAGGGGTAAGTATTGAGAAAATGATGAGTGGAGTGGTATGTTAGAAACTATGTAGTTTAATTAGTCCCACATTGAAAAATCTTAAGGGACTTATGCCTTCTATGTTACTATATAAGTAACACTTTGTAAAGCTTTTAAACACACAAAAAATATAAACACTTCCTAGTGTAGCCGTGGATGTAGGTACATACACTGTGTGCTGAACCACATAAAATTCTTGTGTCGTTTCTCTCCCTCTCTCTTTTTCTTTTAGTTATTTTTGTTCCTAACAATTGGTATTAAGAGCCTATATCTTAGTATGCTCTGTGGTTGCCTTGTCTAAACTTCCACATCAGAAAAGATTTGGTTTTTCCACGGGAGTCTGAGTTTAGAGAAAATAGTGGGAGCTTTCTTAGTTTAGAGAAAGTAACAGGGGCAATGGCGCTAGAAGATGGGAAGGTGAAGATTGAGAAGTTCGATGGCAGAGACTTCGGATACTGGAAAATGCAGATGGAGGACTATCTGTATCATAAGAAGTTGGATCAACCCTTAACAGGGAATAAGCCAGATGACATGAAGCAGGCAGAATGGGAGTTGCTAGACTGGCAGACTCTTGGTGTGATCTGATTGACACTATCAAAGAATGTTGCGTTCAACATTGTAAATAAGAAGACAACTGCAAGTTTGATGAAGTCATTGTTAAACATGTACGAAAAGCCATCAGCAGCCAACAAAGTATATTTGATACGTCGGCTAGTCAATCTCAGAATGGGTGAAGGTAATTCTGTAACTCATCATATTAATGAATTTAATATAATCCTTGACCAGTTGGCATCAGTGCAGATCACCTTTGAAGATGAAGTGAAAGCATTGATCCTACTATCATCTCTTCCGGATAGTTGGAATGCAACAGTTACTGCAGTTAGCAGCTCTACTAGAAATACCAAGTTAAAGCTTGATGACATCCGTGACTTAATCCTAAGCGAAGATGTTCGCAGAAGAAACTCAGGAGAGTCTTTCAATTCTTCTTTCAGTTCAGCACTGAATACTGAAAGCAGCGGAAGGAATAGCCAGAAGGGTCACAATCAAGGCCGAGGCAAATTAAAGTTCAGAGGAAAAAGACAAACCAAAGTCCGGAATGACATCATTTATTGGAATTATGACAAAAGAGGTCACTTTACCAATCAATGCAAAGCTCCAAAGAGGAAGAACAAAAATAAGAAGCAGGATGATGATGATGAATCCGCAAATGTAGCAACTGATGAAATTACAGATGCATTAATTTGCACTGTTGACTCATGGATTATGGACTCGGGTGCGTCATTCCACACTACACCTTCTTTAGAATTATTATATAACTATGTTTCTGGAAAGTTTGGGAAGGTTTACCTTGTAGATGGAAAATCTCTTGACATTGTGGGAAGAGGTGATATTAACATCAGAACCTCTGGTGGGACCCTGTGGACATTGCATAATGTTAGACATATCCCTGCCTTAAAGAGAAACTTAATATCTATAGGGCAGTTGGATGATGAGGGACACCATACTACTTTTGGAGATGGAACTTGGAAGGTAACAAAAGGCAATCTGGTTGTTGCTCATGGAAAGAAGCGAGGGTCTCTCTACATGGTTACGGATGAGGATATGGTAGCAGTCACTAAAGCTGCCAACAGTTCCTCTTTATGGCATCAAAGGCTAGGACACATGAGTGAAAAAGGAATGAAGCTCATGGTTTCAAAAGGTAAATTATCTATCTTGAAACATGTTGATGTTGGTGTTTGTGAACATTGTATCTTTAGAAAGTAGAAAAAGGTTAGCTTCTCCAAGTCAGGAAAGACATCCAAAGTTGAAAGGCTGGAACTGGTGCATACAGATGTTTGGGGGCCAGCTCTAGTAAAATCCCTTGGAGGCTCACACTATTATGTCACTTTCATTGATGACTGTACAAGAAAGGTATGGGTCTATTTTCTAAAAAATAAATCTGATGTGTTTTCTGTGTTCAAAAAATGGAAAATAGAAGTTGAAACTCAGACAAGTTTAAAGGTTAAGAGTCTCAAATCTGATAATGGTGGAGAGTATGATAGCCATGAATTCAAAGATTTTTGTTCAGAAAATAGGATCAGAATGATCAAGACTATACCAGGAACACTAGAGCAAAATGGTGTGGCAGAAAGAATGAATAGAACCCTGAACGAGAGAGTTAGATGCATGAGGATCCATTCTGGCCTGCCTAAGGTGTTTTGGGCAGATGCAATAAACACAACAGCCTACCTCATAAATAGAGGACCATCAGTTCCTTTGGATTATCAATTGCCTGAAGAAGTATGGTCTGGAAAGGAGGTAAACCTTTCACATTTGAAAGTCTTTGGTTGTGTCTCATATATTCTTGTAGACTCTACTAACAGAGATAAACTGGATCCTAAAGCAAGAATATGTTATTTCATTGGCTATGGATCTGACATGTATAGCTACAGGTTTTGGGATGACCAAAACAAGAAAATTATCAGAAGCAGAAATGTCACATTTAATGAAAACATGTTCTATAAGGACAGGTCTATAGAATCCATGTGTGCAGATAAACAGTTAGAATCTTCTGAGAAAGTAGCATTAGAAGAAATTTCAGAAAGTGATCTAGAAGTGGAGCCTGAGTCAGAATCAGAACCCATAACAACGTCAGAAACTCCTGATACCCAGTTGAGAAGATCTAGCAGAATGAGAGTGCCACGACAGAGGTATTCCCCTTCATTACATTATTTGTTATTAACTAATGCTGGTGAGCCAGAGTACTTTGCTGAGGCCTTGTAGGGCAGTGACTCGATTAAGTGAGAGCTAGCAATGGAGGATGAAATGAAATCTCTTCAGAGAAACGGAACTTGGTCTTTGACTAAGCTACTAGAAAAAAAGAAGACATTGCAAAATAAATGGGTTTATAGGATAAAGGAAGAATCTGTTGGCAGCAGAAGATACAAGGCGAGACTCGTAGTGAAAGGATTTCAGCAGAAACAAGGAATTGACTTCACAGAGATCTTCTCTCCTGTTGTCAAGATGACTACCATCAGAGTTATCTTGAGTATTGTAGCTACAGAGAATCTTCATTTGGAGCAGTTAGATGTCAAAACTGCATTCCTACATGGAGATTTGGAAGAAGACATCTTTATGACACAACCAGAAGGTTTTGAAGAGCAAGGCAAGGAGAATCTTGTATGCAAACTTCATAAGAGCTTGTATGGCTTGAAACAAGCACCAAGACAGTGGTACAAGAAGTTTAATGAGTTTATGACCAACTCAAGATTTCACAGATGTGAAGAAGATCATTGCTGTTATGTTAAGAAATATGATGATAGTTATATTATCCTTGCTTTATATGTTGACGACATGCTAATTACAGGGTCTAGTATGACAGAAATTAACAGGCTGAAACAACAATTGGCAGACAACTTTGAGATGAAGGATCTTGGTCCAGCTAAACAAATTCTTGGTATGCGAATCTTCAGAAACAGACCAGAAGGCATTTTGAAATTGTCCCAGGAGAAATATATAGAAAAATTACTTGACAGGTTTAATGTTGGAGATGCCAAGACCAGGAACACCCCTTTGGGAACTCACTTAAAATTTTCAAAGCGGCAATCTTCTCAGATAGATGAAGAAAAAAGTTACATGTCTAAAGTACCATACGCGTCTGCAGTAGGGAGCTTGATGTACGCTATGGTTTGCACTAGACCTGACATAGCACATGCAATGGGAGTTGTGAGTAGGTACCTATCCAATCCTGGAAAGAAGCATTGGGAAGCTGTGAAGTGGATATTAAGATATCTGAAGGGTACATCACGGATGTGTTTGTGTTTTAGAAGAAGCAATCTCACTTTACAAGGGTTTTCTGATGCAGATTTAGGAGAAGATTTGGATAGTAGAAAAAGCACCACGGGTTACATTTTTACTTTGGGTGGTACTGCTGTTAGTTGGAAGTCTAAACTCCAAGGAAGAGTTGCTCTATCAACCACTGAAGCCGAGTATGTGGCTATCTCTGAAGCAGCCAAGGAGATGCTATGGCTGAAGAACTTTCTCAAAGATTTAGGGAAGGAACGAGATGATTCTCCATTGTTCAGTGACAGTCAGAGTGTTATATATCTTGCTAAAAATCCAGTTCTTCATTCAAGATGCAAGCACATTGAATTGAAGTATCACTTTATCAGAGACTTGATAAGTGATGGAGATTTGTCTTTGTTGAAGATCTCAGGATCAGAGAATCCAGCTGATATGTTGACCAAGACTGTCACAACTGACAAGTTGAGGCTTTACATTGCCTCAACTGGCCTTCAAGGATAATTGATGATGAAGGCGCTACACTAGGTGAAAAAGCAGATAAGCTGATTGTTTTACAAGGACTGTAATTAAACTCCAAGTGGGAGAATTATTAGAAACTATGTAGTTTAATTAGTCCAACATTGAAAAATCTTAAGGGCACCTTGTAAAGCTTTTAAACATACAAAAAATATAAACACTTCCTAGTGTAGCCGTCGATGTAGGTACATACACTGTGTGCTGAACCACGTAAAATTCTTGTGTCGTTTCTCTCCCTTTCTCTTTTTCTTTTAGTTGCTTTTGTTCCTAACAGTGGTATGCCCAAATTTGGGCTTGTACTTCGAGCATGGTCCTGTATCTATTAAATTTTAGGTATTTCTCTTGTATTTTCTCACTTGAAATGAGCGAATGTCCTCGCAGTACAAATGCAGAAATCGTAATCTTGAAATTATAATTAAGACATGTGTGGAAACTATAATCGGGATATTTTTATAATTATAATTCATATATGTTCAGGAATTATAATCTAGATACTACAAACTCAACTAAAATTATAAATCACATACTTCCAAATATTGAAGTTTGTTACATATGCAAAATGCTAAAATTATAAATTGCCCGGATATAATAGCCTGGTTACTATAGCTACAACCAATTTATTATATTTGAGTAAAACCATAAAACATAAAAGGTTTGTACTAAGGTGGGTAGATGATGTCATACTTATTAAAGTTGGGTATTTTGTAATGATCAATATCATGACGGGAAAAAAAGGAAAATGAGAATAGCAACACCAAATAACTCAAATATCTTTTAAGAAGTTGTAATTAAACCCTTAAATAATATAAATTTGATTATAAAATCTGTTAAAATTCGTTTAAAAAAATTTACTTTGATAAGTTACAATAAAAATCTAGGAACGAGCAAGAAAAGAAATTGAGATTCACCCTTCATAAACTGTCCTAAATTCACACAGAAGATCCTAAGAAATGAAATATAGGAATGAATGATCATGATTACACATGCTCTTTTGTCCAACTTCTATGGTACATACATAACATAAGCTTCCTAAAGAAGCATGCTATTGCTTGGACAAAACATATTTTCTTTCAAAGAAGAAAGAATACAGCGTTGTATATCATAGCTTCTCGATTACAAATTTATAATCCCCAACATAAGTTGGCCAAAATCAAAGAAACAATTTTTTTCTCCAAATATAAATGCTCAATTACTTAGTAATTGAGAAATTCTATTTGCATACTACTCGTGTATACCTTTATCTATTATCAAAATTACGAAAAAGAAGGAAAGAGAAATGTGGAATGAAATTGAAAGGAGAAAAAAAAAACAGATTGTGGAACTAGAAAACCGTTTTCATGGAGAAAAATATGTTATAAAAAATAGCATTGTAAAAAATGATTTTATGAAAAACATGTACTAATAAAGATTGAATTAATCATTTGATCTTTAGATGTGATCCTCATTTAAGAACTAATTCTTATTTTAAATAAATTTAAGTTTTCAACGTCCTGAAACTTAACTTACAAATGGTTCTTGTCTTTTGTTTTCTTTTTAACACTGTTAGCTCTTTGTTTTAATGATTAAAAAAGGGGATTTTTTTTATCACCGTTTAAACCGTCACAATTTTATCTGAGACTTTTTATTATAAAAATACAAAAAAAGTATTCTAATGATTTTTATTTTAATGCAATTAAACAACTTTTGATGGTTAAATGACACCCGTAATGATATATGCTTTTAAAATTAATGTAAGAAGTTAAAATTGTGGCTGTTTGAACCTAGAATACAGTAGTTTATTAAATCATTAATAAATTTATTATACAATCACTGACACGTTGATGATGTCAAAAGAAAAAAAAGAGTAAAATTCGTAAGTTTAGTTTAGTATAAGGGCTAATTTTTAAATGATCACATATAGAAAAATATAAGATGGGTAATAAGTTAAATGTGAAAGAAGTTACCGTTGATATGAATGTTTTTCATAGGATATGAATTATGTCCTTATAAGAAAAAAAATATTGTCGTTAAAATATGACAATTAATGATGAATCTGATACTTGGTTTAGACAGTGACTCCTCTTGGCCAATCTTAAAGCTAACAAAAGTGGGAATATGAAAGAAACAGTAAATAAAAAGGAAAAGAGGATCACTTTAAGCCTCCAATGCCACAATCTAAATGTGAACTATAAACAAGTGAGATAGTTGAGAGTGATGTTGCAAGCAACCACAACACTTGAAGCAATGTCCAAAATGGGAGTGATTGGAGCAAGGTTTGGAGATGAACAAAGCACTCTTTTGGATGAGTTTGAGAGGCTATCTTTTGAGGCACACGCAGCACAACTGAATAGAGTGATGCTTGGGAGGAGCCTCTCAGAACCAAGGTTGCTGCCAAAGTCACACTCAAGACTCATTACCATTGCTCCAATACCTCTAGTGATGCAACAACATGGTCATGGTGGTGGTGGTGGTGGTGAATGTGGATCAGGATTTCACAAGGTCTTGAAGAAATTGCTCAAACCATTTCTTGGAGGAAAGAGAAGAGGAAGAAAACAAGTCTCACAGGCCAAGGATTTAATGTCTTGCAAGGTCTTCAGCAGATCATTACGGTTCTGATCATTGTCAACAACCAAATTATTCGTTTTTGTCTACCTTTATATCATGCATTATAATAAATTTGTCAGGCGTGAGAACAAAATGTTGTTGTTATTATAATTATTATAATGTTAAGTGTTTTGTCTTATGATAAATTACACTAGCATATACTTGTACTTGGCACCTCTCTTGTTTTAAAAGTAATAACATCCACTTATCCAAAGCACTAAGTAATGTATATGTTTGCCCGACTCTCGTCATTCCCAAGCATTAAATGCCAAGTTGTTCTCTCTTACATTGCAATGCCCTTTCTAACTCCCTCAGTCAAAAGGAGCTTCGGTAGTTCGAGTTGACACTTTTTTTTTGTTTCTTTATTATGGTACAGGGTTAATTCAAAAGTTATTTTATTTACTTAATGTTTGTTTGATTAGCTATTGAATCAATCAAATTGAAATTTGACTAATTAAAAAAATATGAAAATTTATTTGTCTTAAATAACATAAATAATTTATATTAACCATTAAATTTTTTATTTTAAAACTTTATATCTTTAACTAGTAATGAAATAGACACTTAGTGATTACTTATTCTATCCATTGAATACATCTTTCACAATTCAATACAAATCAGTTTTAACACAAGTAAAAAAAATTATTATAAAAACAATTAGAATAATTTTCTAGGTATATCTAAATAGATTATTAATGAATAGGCTTCTTAGATGTGTCAACTAATTAAACTGACTAACCTAATACACAATAAATTGCCGTGGAATCTAACCAAATGATGGGAGAGAATAGTCCATATAAGAATTAGACTCCAAATCTAAATGAACATAGTAGAATAAAAGTATGTTTAATTATGATTAAAGAAAGAAGAAATTTTGCATTTTCATTCAATGATATTAAAATTTGTGTTATAATAAATTACTTTGTTTTTGTCACCTGTAATCGGAGAAATGGTGGTTTTACAGTTGAAAAGAAGTCGAGTAAAAAGCACTACATAAGAGGCGACACCATCTTTCATTCTTCGAATCAAACCAAGAGCAATACCTCTATATGTCTTCCACAAACTCTACCTCCTTCACACTCCAAGGTCATGCCTTTTCCAATTCTAACATGCCTTCAACCTTGTACGCCACCAAATTCCCTTCCTTTCACCAACTTTCCCACCAAATTCAACAATTACTGTAGCATTAGTATCCGACCAAGTAACACCACACTCTCACCACTCTCCGCCACCAATCCTTCACATGAAACCACAAACCACACTTCACCCGTTAAACAGACACCAACAACAAACGACTTCGATATTGAACACCCAACAACTAGGTCTCGAATCAAAGGTCTTGTCCACAAGATTACAATATTGTCCTCCTCCAACACCAAAACCGAGATCCTCCAAATCCTAGAGAAAGACCCTCAATTCCAAACCATATCAGACTTCAACCACCTTCTCATGGCTTCAATCATTGCACGAGAGTTCGAAATTTGTCTTGGGGTCTTCACAAAATTTCCATGTTTTCACCTTGTGCCTGATAGTAGCACCTACTCAATCATGATAAGGTGCCACTGTGAGAAAAACGATATTGATGAGGCTAAAAGAGCATTTGACACTACTCTGGAAAATGGGTTTCAACCAGATGATGCAACATTCACTGTTCTCATAAATTCCCTTTGCAGAAGGGGGAGAGTGAAGAAAGCAAAAGAGGTTTTTGAGGTAATGGGAAGAAAGGGTTACAAGTTCAATGTTCAGACACAGAATTGCTTGCTTAAAGGGTTGTCTTATGTGGGGAAAGTGGAAGAAGCAATTGAGATGTTGATGGGTATGAAGGGAAAATCATTGGAGCCTGATGTGTATTCTTACACTGCTGTGATGGATGGGCTATGCAAAGTGGGTCGTTCGGATGAGGCAATGGAGCTGCTCAATGATGCTGTTGGAGTTGGAATTGTGCCTAATGTGGTCACTTTTAACACACTGATTCAAGGGTATTCTAGGGAGGGTAGGCCAATGAAAGGAGTTGGTGTTTTGAGGCTTATGAAGGAATATGGGTGTGTTCCTGATTGTGTTAGTTATAGTACCGTGATACATGGGTTGTTGAAATGGAATGTGGTTGTGGTGGCTCTTGGTGTTTACAAGGAAATGGTGAGGGTTGGGTTTGAAGTGGATGTGAGGGTGATGGGGACTTTGGTGAGGCGCTTGTGTAAGAAGTCTTGGAAGGAAAGAGGTTTGCTTGACGAGGCATGTGAGGTGTTTGAGAAAATGAAGGAGAGGGGTTGTTCTGTTATTGACCAGAGGACATTTGAGGTGATGGTGAAGGCACTGTGTTGGGGGAAGAAGTTTGATGAGGCTTTGGAAAGTTTGAATGATATGGTCAGGTTGGGATATTTCCCTGAGGAAGTTACCTTTGACAAAGTGATTCAAGGTCTTTGTGCTTTGGGGAGAGTTGATGATGCAGTGTCAAGTTTGGTGCTTTTGCATGCAAATGGAGGAATTGCTGATAGAATTTCTTATGATGTGTTGATTGAAAAACTGAATGCAGAGGGTAGATTGTTTTGTGCTTGTAATTTGTTTTGTGCCGCATTGAAGCAAGGTGTTGTTCCCACTTCCCAAGAGGAAACCTTTGCTAAGTGTTATGACGAAGAGGAGGGAACTGCAAGCTGAGCCAGGGGTGTGTTTTAGTCAGTTAAAAACTAGCCTGGAGATGCTGACATGAAAATCTAGTTGCAACAGACTAACTACACTGCACTTTAGGATTCAATTTTATTATTCCCACGACTTAAATTAACAAGTAAACATTATTTACTTCATCACTTTGTTACGACCAAATTAATAGGTCTTTCATTTTTTAAAATTTATGTGTAATCCTTCATATATAACTTTCATCTAATTAATAGGTCCTTGACATTAATTTTCTCACAAAATGATTAATTTTTACTTACATATCACAAGAAATTGACACGTGTTACGTTTGTTTAATATTTAAGGAACATATTAACCAAATTCAACTTATCCCTCTCATTACCATCGTCACTTCCACCCGTTTTCCCATGCCACTCCTCTCTAAGTAACTTCTTTTGTTTTTCATTTAATCATCAGGGAAAGTAATGTTTATGTATGTCACATGCTAGTGTTTTGAAATCAATCCTAAAAACTAGGTTCTTGATTGGTTAACATGACCTTAAAATGATTATAAAAAATGAATACAATTTACGTATGAATTTTTAGAATGTAACATGTTTCAAGCAACAAACCTAAATTGTTTTAATTTAAGGTGCAATTTTAGTGCACGGATATAGTTTATTTTAATGATGGTGGATTAATTGGGTTTTGATTCTGTGTGTGGTTTTCTCGCCTGGTTTGGATGAATTTTGGGGTTGGATTGAATTGAACAGAGATTGATTTTGAGCCACTAGTTGTGACTGAGTTGCCAAAGGGTGACTTCAAGAGACGTAGATTGGAGGAGAATTCAACAGCAAGAAGTGACAAGCTTTTCAAAGAGTCACTTTTCCATATCACTCAAGGTTCATCATACGTGCCTGTGACAATTTATGTTGAATATTGGTTATTGAAAAAGTCCCACATTGCTTGGATTTGCAAAGGAGGATGAAGGTTTATGTTATATATAGGCCTTAAGGTCCTTTGTAATAAAAGCACCAAGTGTGGAAACACCCATGGTTATTATTGGGTGTACCGGGGTCTTGGACACCAGTGGGAAATGCCCGAAAACACTTTAAGCTTTTTTTTGTTGTAATGCTCTTAAGTCAAAGTGTAGTGAGATGTGAGCTTTGGAGAGTGTGGGTGTACTTGGGGCCAAAAGGGTGTTTGAGAGTGAGGTTTATGTGATGTATAAATTTTCACATAATGTTATTCACTGGTTGTCGGTTTTGACAACAGCCATGGTTTTTTTCCAACTTTGGAGTTTTCCACGTTAAATCCTTGTGTGGTGATTGTGTTCTTTTAATATTTTATTTCTCTATTTTAAAGAAAATTAATTTCCTAACAATGGTATCAGAGCTTCATGGTTCGGTGGGATGAGATTTCTTAGTATGCTCTATGGTTGCAGCTCAGAAAAGATTTATTCCCTGTATGGTTGAGAGTTTTCTTTATTGCTGGAAAATGTGTTACTGTAAGTGCTGGTTTGGAAATTGAACTGGTCTGAACCGGGGTCTAGGATCCGGTGTGGGACCAGCCATAAGAGTGCAAGTGTTTTAGGGTTTATACACCGGTACAGTGGGTATCCGATATTGTAATCCGGCCTCTCAGTGGGAGAAACCGGTCTTGTTGTCTTGGAGATCCTTCACACCAGTGTTTCGCGTTGAAGGGGGGCGAAAGGTGGTGCCACCTGCGAAGATTCTCCGACGCTCAAGTTAGAAGAGTGTATGAACTCAATGAATACTCAAGCAATGCAATAGTAAAGATGTAAGATAGAACAACGTAACCTTGCATGTGTATTGGAATATGCTATTTATAGTTGAACGTAGGAAATGAATCGTTGGATGCAAGTGGGCCCTTTGGTTCTGATAGCGTATGGAACATGTTAATCAATATGACTCAGTGCTCAGAGTGTGTCAGGGGGGTAGGTCAATTATCAGAGTACGATCCTGTAATAGGGATGGAGGATAATCACCTTTCCGCATATTTTGCTGACAGTTGTACTTACTCTCAGAGATAATTGACATAGACACATTGTAACATCCCAAGTTTTGTAATATTTAGCAAATTCATTTATGAAGGACTAATAAAGAAATTCTGAATGAAATTCTGAGTGAATACTGTTTGAAATATGATATTCCGAGTGAATATGGTATGATACCGAGTGAAGTAAGACCGAGGAACTTATCTCTGAATGGAAATAAGATGTTTCCGAGTGAAACATCATTAAGCAAATTATTTCTAAGTTAAGAAAATAGTGTCTGAATGAGGCACTTTCGAATAAGGAAATCCAAGTGAAACAGTTCTGGATGAAGTATCTTGAATTGAAACTTTTTAAGTAAAATGTTTCCAAGCATGACATTTCCGAGTGGAATGATACCGAGTGAGAAAAGACTCGGTCTGGATTATTTTGCCAAGTAAAGATTGATCAGATGCTGAGTCGGTGTGAGGGTGAATTACCGAATGAATGACCGACCGAGCGATAAGTTGGCTTTAATGCTGAGTGAAGGACCGAATAAGAGGAATCGGTTCTGGAATGACTTTCCCAAGTGTAAAACCGAGTGTTGGGTAAGGTTTCGCTTAAGCGAGTGTATACCTCGCTCAAGCGAGTAAGTATGAAATTCGTTACTGGATATTTCTCGCCCGAGCGAGTGGCTATTAGGAGGAAGTCTCGCTCGAGCGAAAGCATGGAAAATGATTACTGGGCAGTTCTCGCTCAAGCGAGAGCGGTTTGCTCAAGCAAGAATCAGGTCTGATGCTTTCTATGTCAACCTGTTCTTCTACCTTCTAGTAAAGTCTTTTTCTAATATTTTTCTAAGTATGGGACCCTCTTTAATGTGCTGTCCCTTTTCATTAAATGCTTACTCCTTATTCAGCATCTGAAGAAAAGTACAACAGATATCTTTTAATCATTCACGTCTCTTTGCATGAATGATATAAATACCAATTTCTACTGTTAAAAGAGTTTAGAAAAACCTTTGACAGAGAAGATATCATTTGTAATTGTCCTCTCCTAAATATTGCTGAAGAAGCCATTAACGAAGAAGGAATTAGTCTCATTTCTTTTTTTATAAAGAAAACACTGGATTAGCACAAAGCTGAGATTCCAGTCGGAATTCACAAGCTGTGAATTGGATAAAGTTTCAAGTGTTACAAGAGCTCTCAATTCTAGTTAGGGGGAGCATTCCATTTCAAATAAATAGTTTATGAATGGATGTGGGGTGATACTATTATGTTATATATGTGTGTCGTGTGTTTTGATACCCCACTTGTGTAATGCTTTACGTTTTTACACATATATATATATATATGTTCCATTTATATTTCTAATGCTGATATTGACAGTGATATGAGATTGATGATGAGTATGGGAATTTTTCATAATATCAATGTATATGCTTGAGATGCATGAGTATGAGACATATTGTGATATTTATAAAAGACCTTGGGTGGGACTCAAGGCAACCTCTTGAGCAGGGCTCGGGGTTTGGCCCGTAATACCGAATAGAGGACCGCTATCACTCTGGGAGTGGTACTCGGTGTTGCATTGGGGGCGTAGAGTGGTTTGGTACCTGTAAAACGGCCGAATCAGCCGAGTGCTGAATTATGGCTCGGGGAGCCAGTGTTGCAACACAAAACTAACAATCTTATGGATCCATTTGTTTGTGCATTGGTATGCACTAGTTTTGGGTGTGTATGTTTTGATTACCGGTAGGTAATGTTATTTATATTGTATGACTCGGTTTGTGGTAAGTGTATTATTATGAATTGGACCTTAAATCCAATTCAATAACTATTATTTGATGTGTTTATGCTCACCCCCTACTTATTATTTTTGCAGTGGATAGAGGACACGGTGATGGCATTTGAAGTCACTCGACCAATTGGAGCATTATGTATTAGAATGCATAATACATAGTGTATATAGTAAATTGGGTAGAAGCCTTGGCCGGCTCTTGTGTTTACCGAGTTAAATATTGATTACCGAGTGATAAAATTTTTGTATTATGTAATGGCCGGTCGGCTTTTTGTACTGTGACAATAATATTATTAATACAAATTTTGTTTTAATCATGAAATGATTTATGAAAAGTCTATTTATGTTTAAATTGCATTCCAATGGGTCAGTCGGTTTGATGAGGAATCGGTAATTTTAATGACCGAACCCGATCTCTATTGGAAAATTTAAATTATTTGCGAAAAATTTACTTGATTTACTAAAAATTAATTTAAAAATTAAGGATGTTATACACATTCCGCTATGCAGGGTATCTTCGCTGATAAATTATAATGAACTCTTATCTCACAGTGTTCCTGAGGCAAACGGTTATTCACGTCATGGAGATAAGATCGGATGAAGCCTCCATCGTAGCGAGGACGGATAGAGCATTCGATGAAGTGAGAACAGATGAAGTGAGGGCGGATAACCGATGTAGCTTTGTCTCCTTATAATACCAGTTACTCCTTTAAGATGCCACTCTGACGTCATAACTTTGGGGACCGGTATCCAGACCGGATCATTTGTCCCCTAGCTTATGTGAGGGACTGTTAGGTTGCTTACATGAGCTATACAGCCTTTAAGAAGTCTGGATGCCGGTGGAACGCTCTAGAAATTCCTTCTGAAAACTCTTTGACATATGCGTGCTTGGTTTCTTACAAACACATCCGCTCTGTAAATTAAGTAATCGCTCTTCTGATGCCATTCACAACGGATTCAGACAGGGATTCGCAGCGAGGGAAATCCCAAGAGTTTTTGGAAATCAAAACTCTTGGTATTCGAATAGTGGTTGGGGTGCATTAAATGCGTCTGAAATGATTGGACATTAAATGCCCTTTTTAACACATGAACCATCATTACCCAAGAGTGTAACAATCGATTGGGCTTATTGGGCCAGGATTTCAACTTCCATGGGCCCATTTCGTAAAAACCTTTACTGAAACGTTACCATTTTCGCGCTTTAAGTTACGAAATGACGAAGTCATTTAAATCCAAAAGGTTGCGTTTTGAAATAAACGTCATGACTCTTGGCAGAACACTGTGCTTCTTCATTGCCTATAAAAGGGTCACTAACGAATTTTGGAATTCACTCTTGTCAACAAGCTTAGTGAACCTCTGCTCAAATTTCTGAAGATTCCCTTGCTGCCTTTCCTCTTCACAAAGTTCTTCCTTCTTTTAGGTAACCTCCCTATCCTTTACCTCCATATCATTTTATTCATTCTGCTTCAACCATGCGCCCTAGAACAGGCAGCGCTGGTACCTCAACCAGGGGGAGTCTGAGCTCTCGTACCCCCTCTAGCCACCGTGGTGGAAGGATTCCAGTGAATCTTCCTGTGGCTGGGCCTCGTCGCTCAGAGAGAGTTGAAACTTCCTCCTCGCAAGCGCCAGTTGATCGGCGCCGCCCTGAGGATCCCCTTGACTCGAGGGCTACTAGCTGCTCTGATGATGGGTCAAGTGATGAAGGCTTTCTCTCTGACGATGTTGCCTTCTACTATAGCACACACGCGTTCCATCGTGCATCAGGTACCATAGAGATTCTGGGGTCTGGCAAAACCTTGATTCTGCGAACTACTGAAGGATGTGTCAACGTCGTGGCACACCGGCTAAACTGGGAAAATCTGAACAGGGAGAAGCCATACTGCTGGGTTGAGGAGGAATTCTTGGACATCCCCTCGTATCACGCAAATGAAGAGGGAAAACCGGTCACTCTCCACTGCAAAATTTATTCTGACAAGAAGTATAAGGGACGTTTTCTTGTCCTTGCCCCCCCGCCCAACTGAGAGGGTCTGCCACCGCGTCCCAGACGAGAGGTCGGTCTACATGTACGACTTCGTCTTTCAAAACTTAGGGGCCTGCTTTCCCATAACGGAGTTTCAGATGGCTGTCCTCTACTTCCTTGACTGCGCCCCTACTCAACTGCATCCCAATGGCTGGGGCTTAGTGCGCGCTCTCGAAATTCTGGGAGAGCACTTCAATTTCACCGCCACTGTGGCCAAATTATTTTACTACTGCCAAGTGGTCCGCCGTGCCAACAAGAAGGGCGGCCTTGGGTTCATAACACTCCGTTGTGACTCAAGGGTGGTGAACTTCAAGTCCTACACTGAATCTGCTAAGGTGGACGGACGCTCCTTTAAACATTACTACACGCGGGTCCGAGTTCAATCGAATAAGCCGATCTTCTGGCTCAATAAAGAAGGGTTCACCAAGTTCCCTATCAGCTGGTCGCACGAGCACTTTCTGCTGTTGAGCCGTGCTTACTATACTGAAGAGAGTGAACTTTCCTCTCATTCAGTAGAAGTTTTGAGTGCCATGCAATTGGCCTCAAAAGCCCTCAAGAGATTCTCCTGCCGGCTTCTCTTGGGAAGTGCCGATGTCCGGGATACCTATCTCCGTAATGACCATTCTTAAACTATGGTTATGTTACATATTTATTCCACTCTTATTGTTTTTCCTCCTATGTGTTAACTCAATTTTCCTTATTTTACAGAACAAATTGAAAAAGTCTCTCCCGAGATGTTGTCCCTGAAATCCATGCTGGCAGATGGTGATTCTTCCTCTGAGGAGAACGACATTTAGGCCAAAAGGAATTCTACTAAGGCAGTGGCTCCAACAATTCCTCTTACCTCCGCTGTGGGAGACGAGGTCCCTCTCCTTGACGAGGAAGAACCTGAAGGACAAACGGAGGCTGCAGGGCGAGGCAATGAGGAGGCCGCCCCAGAGAAGAAAAAGAAAAAGAGGCATCTGGTCAAAGCAACGGACGTGGAGAAGCCTTCTTCTGGTGACCCTACAAAGAAACGCCAGAAGACTCTCGAGGAGTCTGGGCTGAAAAAAGATAAAGGGAAGAAGCCCGTCCTTGATTCCTCTACCCCTCCTTCACAGGCCACGTCTGGACCAGACTCTGAGAGCGGTCCTCCTCCAGTGATTGATCCTCCAAGAGAATCCTTTCTCTCACCTTATCTCTGGTTCCAGGGGTCTATGCCCCCCACTCTTCCGAAGGCGAGGTACTGTCTCCACCCCTCTCTCGATGCTGCCGAAGTTCGAGGCGCTTGCCAGGCCGGTCGCTGGCAGTTGGATGAGCTATCCGGCCTCTTGGACTCCTTAAGCGACAAGGCAGACTACATGAAACAAGTTGAAAAGCTTGAGGCCGACATCGCTATAAAGGAGGCCGGGGTGGCCAAGCAAGCTGAGACTCATAGAGGGGTGGAGGCAGAATTAACTAAGGCCAAGGAGACGCTGCAGAAGAAAACCAAAGAAATAAGCTAGCTCCACTTCACCAACAAATCTTTAGAGTGGCAGGTTTCTGAACTTCAGCAGTAGAATAAATCCATCCCCCTCCTTGAAGAATAGCTTCAATTGGAGAAGAAGAAGTCGGCCAAGCTAGTTGACGATCTCGTAGCAATAGAGGCCAGCCACAATAAAAGCCTAGGAGAATGGGAGGCCCTTCAGAAGGAGATGCAGACTCAGATCGAAGAGTTGAGGAAGGGGAGTATGAGCACTGGGCCGTCGGAGGAGGATTTTGCCAAGCTTCAAAAGAAATTATCTGCTGCTAAGGCCAAGGCTGCCAAAGCCTTGGAGATATGCAAGAAGGTAGCTTTCGAATCCTTCGGCCTAGCACTTCGTCAAGTCTTTTATCGCAACCCCTACGTGAAGCTTAATTTGTACGGACTGGATCCGTTCTATGAATTCCATGGAGGGAAACTTGTCGAAGTGAAGAGTGACGGCTCGCACCAGGATCCACCCGATGCTCTTTATAAACTGCCTCCACTTCCGGAGGGTCAAAGCATGGAACCAGTACTGACCACTTCTGGCCGCGAAGGTGAGACACAAGGGGATGCTCAAGCTGGCCCAGAGACCGGAGCGGATAAGGCTCAAACTGAAGGAGCTGAAGATGGGAGAACGAACGTGCCCATACCGGAGGACCAACCACCTGCTCTTTAATTTTGTGATTTTATTTATAGCTGTGTACTGGGATCAGCTCCAGTTTTGATGCTTTGATTCATATAAAAATTTTTCTTCATAGAAATAAAGTTTGCTTCGTTTTTCTTCTATCGTTTGTGACAAGTGTATGATTGCTAAATAATCTTAGGCGTATACGCAATACTTTACCCTTTTATATATCGTCAATCTGCTTTGTTTGATCGTATTGTCGTTTAAAGCGCATTTCTCACCCCGGAGTAAAATAACAAGTATCGTAACAAATATGCAACACTTATGTTAAAGTATGTCCTGTCCCCAAGTATAAGTATTTTGGGAAGGAAATATCCGTTGTAAAGCGTTACCTTTAACTCCTTGAGAATTGAAAAGGCTCATTTGACTTCAACGATATAGAGCGGCAATATTTGCATTAAGCAGCCCTGTGCTGATTACTTCAGAAATAAGAACGGCAATTATACTTGGAGTTCGGTTCAATCCTACCATCCGAGTCTTCAATGGTGTTCAACCACACTTACTAACCGTTCCCAGAGTTTGGTTTAATTCCTACAATCTGGGCCTTCAAATGGTGTTCGGTTCGATCCTACTAACCATACTTGGAGTTCGGTTTAATCCTACAATCCAAGCCTTCAGACGGTGTTCAGCCAAACTTACTAACCGTACCCAGAGTTTGGTTTAATTCCTACAATCTGGGCCTTCAAATGGGGTTTAGTTTAATTCCTACAACCCATTTCCCCCTCGAGGAGTTACATCGTCAATACACAGAATAGGTGATTGAGATCATCCGTCCTGAGGGTCTTTATGCGAGACAACTTATAGCTATAAATCACAACATACGAATGAGGGAATAAGAGTGATAGAGTCATAAATTGTATTCTCATTAAGCTGAATATACATTACAAAGGAAGCGTAGTTGGGGTCATGCCTTGTTAAAACCTTCTTGAGAAAACCCAATGGGAAAAAACTCAAGTAAGGAAAAAGAGTATAAGCCGTCTTACCAACTAGCTGTACTAAATACGTAAGTTTTGAGTGTTCCACTTATTGCGAATTGGGGTTCCATCGAGCTCCTCGAGCTGGTATGATCCCTTTCCTGTCACTTCAAAAACTCTGTAAGGGCCTTCCCATGTTGGTGCCAACTTCCCTTGATAAGCAAATTTATTCCCCATACTCGCCTTCCTCAGAACAAGGTCTCTATTGTTAAATGCTCTATATTAGACACGCTTGTTGTACCGGAGAGTTGCCTTCACTTTTATTGCCTGGTCTCTGATAAAGGCTCCCTCTCTAAGCTCATGGAAAACGTCCAACTCTGACGCCAGATTGGCGTTATTGTCTTCCGCTGAAAAATATTCCACCCGAGTTGATCTGGTTTATAGCTCTACCGGGATCATCGCCTCGACCCCATAAGTCAGCCGATATGGGGATTCATTGGTGAAAGAGTGTGGAGTAGTACGATATGCCCACAGAACATGGCATAGCTGATCGGTCCAACCTCCCTTTGCTTCTCCGAGGCGCTTTTTCAACCCTTTTAATACTTCTCGATTAGCCACCTCTGCTTGGCTGTTTATCTGAGGGTGTTCAACAGACGAGAAAATTTGGACTATCCCCAATCCTTCGAGCAAGTCTGTGAACTTCTTATCTGTGAACTGGGTGCCATTGTCAGTCACAATCCGTCCTGGGACACCGAATCGAGCTATGATGTTTTCATATACAAAGCGTCTTGTCCGCGCAGAAGTGATATGCACTACTGGCTCAGCCTCGATCCACTTAGTGAAGTAGTCTACCCCCACAATCAAATATTTAATACCTCCTGGAGCGGTAGGGAATGGACCCAGGATATCAAGGCCCCACTGGTAGAACGGCCAAGGCACGGTGGATGAAGAGAGTTCTTGGGCCGATGTGTGATGGAGATTGGAAAATCTTTGACAAGCATCACACTTTTTCACAAAATCAGCTGAGTCCTGCTTCACCATGGGACACCAATATCCAGCCCTGAGGACTTTTCTCATTAAACTCCTGCCCCTGGCATGGTGCCCATACTGCCCCTCGTGTATTTCCTCCAACACTGCTTGTACCTCATCTTCTCTCAAACAAAGGAGGTATGGGACTGAGAATCCCCTTTTGTAAAGAACACCATCGACCATGGTGAAGTATGGCAGTTCCCTTTTCACTCGTCTCCTCTCCTTCTCGTCAGTGGGAAGCTGTCCGTCCGCCAGATAACGGATATAGGGGATAACCCAAGAATTCTCGTAAGGATAATTGATCATTATAACACTTAAAGAAGGGAACAGAGGGATGCTAGGTGATGTCAGTGTGCTCCGAACCACCGTCGTTGTGCTACCAGGCTGCTTTGTACTTGCAAGCCTCGATAAGATGTCCGCTCTGGTATTCTCTTCTCTTGGTACATGCTTGAATTCTAGCATGTCGAATCTCCCCTTCAATTCATTCACACAATTCAAGTATAATTGAAGTTGTGGCTCTCGGACTTGATATTCTCCCTGGATTTGCAAAATCACCAGCTGTGAATCACTGCACAATGTAACCGCTGACGCTCTGATATCGATCACCGCTCGGAGGCTGGCCAAGCATGCCTCATACTCAGCTTGATTATTGGAGGTTTTAAAATTGAATCGGAGGGAAATCTCTAAGTGTACGCCATCATCACTCTCCACCACGACACCGGCTCCACAACCTTTACTGTTTGACGACCCACCAACATAAATGGTCCAATGTGCTCGAGGTGTGGCTGGATCCGACCCTGTCATTTCCACCATGAAATTTGCCAGAACTTGAGCTTTAATAGCTCCTCGAGGCTCAAAAGAAATTTCAAACTCAGAAAGCTCGATAGACCACTTGATCATCCTTCCAGCAAGATCTGGTTTACTAAGCACTGAATGGAGAGGCAGATCCGTTCTCACCAGTACTGGATGCGCATGAAAATACGGCCTCAACCGTCGTGAAGCCCACACCACTGCTAGAGCGGCCTTCTCTATCTTTTGATATCTACCTTCAGCCCCCTGGAATGTTTTGCTAGTGAAGTACACTGGCCTCTGTCCCTCTGAAGTTTCTTTGACCAAAGCCACGCCTAAGGCCTCATCGGAAATTGCCAAATATAGAACTAGAGTCTCACCAGGGTCAGACTTTACCAGTATTGGTGGACTTGAAAGAACGGCCTTAAGCTGCTGGAAAGCTTGCTCTTGCTCCTCTCCCCATTCGAAATTCTTGTGCTTCTTCAAAGCCTTATACAGAGGAAGGGATCTATGTGCCATTTTGGGCATGAATCGGGCCAGAGCGGCTACCTTCCCATTCAACGATTGTACCTCCCTTAGGCTCTTAGGGCTTTGCATATCTAGTATTGCCTGACATTTACCAGGTTTGGCCTCGATGCCCCGCTGGGTCAACATGAATCCCAAGAACTTCCCTGCTGGAACGGCAAAAGTGCACCTCAATGGGTTCAACCTCATATTGTATTGTCGCAGCCGAGTGAACACTTGGCGCAAATCATCAATGTGATCCCCTCCAGCGGGAGTCTTTGCGATGATATCATCGATATACACCTCTACCAGCTTGGTGTGCATGCCTTTGAATACTTTGTTGATCATGCGTTGGTAGGTAGCACCGGCGTTCTTTAGTCCAAACGGCATGACGGTGTAGCAGAAGACACCACGGTCATTGACAAAGGCCGTCTTTTCTTAATCTCCTTCCCACATCGAAATCTAATTGTACCCTGAATAAGCATCCATGAAACTGAGGTACTGATAACCAGATGAATCATCTACCTTACGATCAATGTTTGGGAGGGGATACAGATCTTTGGGGCAATATCGGTTGAGATCTACATAATTTGTGCACATCCTCCACTTGCCATTGGCTTTCTACACCATCACCATGTTGGAAAGCCAAGATGAATAACGAATCTCCTTTATAAACTCATCCTTCAACAATTCCTCTGTTTGCTCACACGCTGCCTTCTGCTTCTCCGGTCCCAACCTCCTCTTCTTCTGGGCCACCGGTCTTGTTTCTGGGTAAACAGCGAGTTTGTGGCAACAGAAATCAGGGTCCATCCCAGGCATGTCTGCTGCAGTCCATGAAAAAAGGTCTTTAAACTCCTGCAAGAGAGCCAACAAGCGCTGCTCCATGCCTGACTCCAGATTATCATTAATGTGCGTGACCTTCTCTGGGGAATCCCCTAAGATGACATCCCTGGAACCACCATCCGGTGTGGGCTTTAAGGGGTTAAGAGGGTCGATCTTCAATTCCGCCCTGGGGTCCAAGTCAATCAGACTGACAGACCCAGCCGTTGTTTCTCCGTCATTCAGCTTCCTCTTCTTATTGAACGCTTCCAACTGAACCATATTGAGGCTCAGATTATAACAGTATCGAGCCATCTCTTGATCTCTGCGGAGGGAGGACACACCGTTGTCCTTGTCAATGAATTTGATTAGGAGGTGAGGAGTGGACACAATTGCTTCCATTGCGTTCAAGGTAGGGCGGCCTATGATCCCGTTGTAAGGGGACTCCACATCGATCACCAGAATTCTCGATTTCACCGTTCTTGCGCCATGTTCACCTTCAAAAGAGATGAGGGTATCAAGGTACCCTTTGGTAGGTTGCTTCACCCCATTAAAAGCTGTGAGTTCTTGCGTATACGGCTGTAAATCTGCATCATTAAAACCCATTCTTTTGAAACATTTATAAAAAATTACATCGCAAGAACTTCCCTGATCGACGAGGATCCTCTTCACATCTTTGTTAGCAATGACAACAATGATCACCACTGCGTCGTCTCCTCCTGGGATCGTCAGGCCGAAGTCATCATCAGTGAACAACACCGCCGGAGCTGCCACACCGTCCCTGAAAGGGCGGTTATCTCTAGGTTTTCCCTGTACAGACAAAATCATCCGGTGGTGATTTTTTCTGGCTGTGATTGATATGCCTCCTCCTGCAAACCCTCCAACAATCATCTCAATCACTTCACGCCACCTTGCCTCTGCTGCTGAGGCATGCTGTCTTGCTGGGCTCCCCCAGCGATCACTACTCCTTTTTGCTTTTCAGCCGTAGTAAACCTTCTAACTGGGTTACGGCTATTGTCACCCTCATCATCTGGATCTCTTCCCCTCTTGTCGGTCCTGTCAGGCTCGTCTAATGATCCTTCTCTGAACAGATATTGCTTCAGCTTTCCTTCTCTAATGAGGGTCTCCACTGTATTTTTTAACGCTTTGCACTCGTCTGTGTGGTGACCCGTCTGTTCATGAAAGGCGCAATATTTACGTGGGTTCCCAGGTCTTTTGACTGGGGGTGGCTTCCTTATACCAAAGACACTGAGCGCTGGCCAGCCAACTTCCCTCAAGATTTGGGAATACCTGGCGTTCAACGGAGCATAGTTACTGAAAGACGAGACGCGCCTGTCTTGTTGATGAGGTCGAGCGCTTGCAAAGTCTTCTCTGAAGGCATGCTTTTCTGGTCTTACCCTCTCCTTCTCTCTTTGTGGCTGCTGGGAGAGCACTGGAGGCTTCATTCTAGCTGCTGTAGCCTCCAGATGCATTTCTATACCCACGTACTTGGAAGCTTTCCTTCGAAACTCCTTGAAGGTTGCTGGAGGGCTCTTTTCCAATGATAAGGCAAAAGCAGAACTAGGTTGCAAAGCTTCCACTACAATATGGAGCTGTATGGCCTCCGTGAGGTTGGGGACCAACGCAGCCTCATTGTAGAATCTCTTCAAAAACTCCTTAAGAGTTTCAGTCTCTCCTTGCCTTATCTGGGCCAAGGTGTGAGAAGTCCTTGGGATGTCCCTGGAAATGACAAAATAACTTTCAAATGCAACTGCCATTTCTTCCCAGGAATCTATGGATCCTGAGGGCAGGCTCTTGAACCAGCTGAGAGCCTCCTCCATCAGTGTTCTTTTGAACATCCTACACATGACGTCTTCATCAGCTCCCAGATACATAGCTTTATAAACATAAGCATCTAGGTGCTTAGTGGGATTAATTTCTCCATTGTACTTCCTGATCGACAGTGGCTGAGTCGTCTGCAAGTGCTTAGGGATAACGACACTCATAAGTCTCCTTGAGAAAGGAACGCTGAGTCTATAAGCTCCAGAGGTCACCACTGCTTGCTCCCTTCTTCTGGTACTGACTCTATCACCAGAGTCTTGGGTCTGTTCCCTTTCCTCGTACGTAGGGATTTTCGAGTACTGGAGGGTCGTAGATCTTTCCCTCACAGATGCATGGTGAGCCTCTTCTGCATGGGACGTCACCCTGTCCCCAGCTCCTCTCTTCTCCCGCTTTAGCTCCATCAACTCCTTCCTGAGTTGCCTAATGACTTCATCACGAGGGTCAGGGGTTACCACTGGTACCATTCTCCGGGTGTTGGTGATAGGAGATTCAAAGACGAGTCTCCTCCCAGTTTGCTAGTGAGTCACGTCCTCCACATGACCATCAACAAAATCACGTCCATCACCTTCCATTCTGACAACCAAACTTCTACGAGAAGTGGGAATAACTCTAACGAGTCCCACCGGGCGTGCCAATGAACTGGTCTAAACCGGGGTCTAGGATCCGGTGTGGGACCAGCCACAAGAGTTTAGGTGTTTTAGGGTTTATACACCAGTACAGTGGGTATCCGGTATTGTAATCCGGCCTCTCAGTGGGAGAAACCAGTCTTGTTGTCCTGGAGATCCTTCACACCAGTGTTTCGCGTTGAAGGGGGCGAAAGGTGGTGCCACCTGCGAAGATTCTCCGACGCTCAAGTTAGAAGAGTGTATGAACTCAATGAATACTCAAGCAATGCAATAGTAAAGATGTAAGATAGAGCAACGTAACCTTGCATGTGTATTGGAATATGCTATTTATAGTTGAACGTAGGAAATGAATCGTTGGATGCAAGTAGACCCTTTGGTTCTGATAGCGTGTGGAACATGTCAATCAATATGACTCAGTGCTCAGAGTGTGTCAAGGGGGTAGGTCAATTATCAGAGTACGATCCTGTAATAGGGATGGAGGATAATCACCTTTCCGCATATTTTGCTGACAGTTGTACTTACTCTCAGAGATAATTGACATAGACACATTCCGTTATGCAGGGTATCTTCGCTGATAAGTTATAATGAACTTTTATCTCACAGTGTTCCTGAGGCAAACGGTTATTCACGTTGTGGAGATAAGATCGGATGAAGCCTCCATCGTAGCGAGGACGGATGAAGCATTCGATGAAGTGAGAACGGATGAAGTGAGGGTGGATAACCGATGTAGCTTTGTTTCCTTATAATACCAGTTACTCCTTTAAGATGTCACTCTGACGTCATAACTTTGGGGACCGGTATCCAGACCGGATCAAAAATGTTCTGGCTAAGGAAAGACTTGGTATTTAAGCGTGTCCGTTGTGACCCACCTCTCTTTCCTGGGAACTGATCCTATGCACGGTTGTAGTGGTTAGAGAAATGGTTACAATCGGGAATATACAAGGTGTTGAAAGGTGATAGATCTGGGCATGCAGGTACTAGCAATGTTTCCATGTTATTGGAGATGGTGATGGTCTCTAAAGGGTTGGATGTGTATCCTTAGGGTATGTGTAAATTGTCATGGAAAAGGATAAAGTTTTACTAGTAGATTCACATGGGCATTGGTTAGCATTGATGCAAAGTGTGTGGATGAGTTTTGTCGATGGCTGAAGAACTTCCAGGGGAAGCTAACAAGGGAGTTTCACCATAAATTTTCAGCAAGGTCGATATGTACCAGATGAGAAATTCTTGGGAGTGCCTTATCCTAAGTGGGGATACTCTTTATGGTGGAGTATGGTTGTTCATTTGAACAATATTTGTCGGTAAAGACAATGGTTGTCAGTATAGACAATGGAAGCAAGTGATTGTCGGTGTAGACAATTGAAGCATATATTCTACTTTTTAATCATGGTAGAGATTGTTGAATATTGGTGATTGAAAAAGTCCCACATTGCTTGGATTTGGAAAGGGGGATGAATGTTTATGCTATATATAGGCCTTAAGGTCCTTTGTAATAAAAGCACCAAGTGTGAAAACACCTATGATTATTAATGGGTGTACCAGGGTCTTGGACACCAGTGGGAAATGCTCGAAAACACTTTAAGCTTTTTCTCTGTTGTAATGCTCTTAAGTCAAAGTGTAGTGAGATGTGTAGTGAGATGTGAGCTTTGGAGAGTGTGGGTGTACTTGGGGCCAAAAGGGTGTTTGAGAGTGAGGTTTATGTGATGTACAAATTTTCACATAATATTATTCATTGGTTATCGGTTTTAACAACGGCCGTGGTTTTTCTCCGACTTTGGAGTTTTCCACGTTAAATCCTTGTGTGGTGATTGTGTTCTTTTAATATTTTATTTCTCTGTTTTTAAAGAAAATTCTCTTATGGAAATAGATCTAATTTCCTAACAATTTATTGTTCAATTTTCCTTGTTCTGTTTGATGGTTCACACTTCTGGTTTCTAAAAACAAGAGATTTTATGCATAGCTCTTGGTCCAATACCAGCGCAAAAATAAATATTACCGCCTTAATATTTTGTTATGTACTTCTATCTACTTAAGCTCAGGGAAAAACAAAAGTCAAATAAAACATATGCTTTGATGATATTTTATATAGCATTTAGGTATCATTTGCAACTTACTGAACCATAAAATATTGAATGGCATGACAACCAATTCTGCACCTGTTAAATCTATCACTACTTAAAGAACCATAAAATACTGAATGGTATGGCAACCAACAAGGTATCCTCCAAATGGAATGATTACTTAATTGAGGACAATGATGTAAAACTTATTGAAAACAAATGTTTTGTCTTTCTTTTTAAGTTGTGGTTGTTGGTGGATGGGTGAGTAAAAGGGGTGGGGAGGTGGTGGTGGTGGTAAGAAGAATAACTCAAATTGGTGATGTGATTTATAGGTCTCTCACATAATAAGTGATATGGTATAACATGCGTCATATTTTTGTGACAAGTAGGTAGAAGTTAATGGTTATGTGAAAAGTTAACGTCAATAACCTATTAACCAAACAGAAGTCATATGTAAAGGACCATGCATGAAATTGTTGAACTGTCCCTTTCTGGGGTCAAGAGATCCGGTATGGGGCTAGCCACAAAAGTCAAAGGTTTTGGATATTTGTACACCGGTACAGTGGGTATCCGGTATTATAATCTGATCTCTCAGTGGGAGAAAATCGATCTTGCCGTCCTGGAGATCCTACACACCAGCCCTTCACCTTGAGAGGGGGCGAAAGCTGGTGTTACCTGCAAAAGTACTCTGACGCTCAAGTCAGTATCAAGACAGCGAAAATATAATGTTATAGTATAAGATAAGGGTTTCAACATCAAAAGTCCTTTTATGTTTGTGTTCTTGTTGTATTTATAGGTGGAGGAGAATGATGGGTCTGATTGTCCCAGGGAACAAACCTGACTCGCCTCGAAAGATGTGACTTGGGAGTGGAGAATATCCTCTTTGTCCTGTCAGAGCATGGTCGTGTATATATATATATATATATATATATATATATATATATTTAATCAGCGTGGGAAACAAGTATGGGTTACATGATAACGTGCCTGTCTCTCAAAGGCAAATATCCATCATGGGTAATTAGAGTTGATGCATTCTTCCCAAAGCCACTAATAATTGATTAATAACTATTCTGTTATGGAGAATGTATTATGTCCGATATGCTAGGTGTCAACATGGGCTTACCGGTATAGGGAGAGCACCTATACGGTCTTGTTAGTCCGATGTCTTACCTGTTGGATCGGTAACATTGATGGATCGGATGACACGTCACACTTGCCTTGGTACCGGTATCAAGACCGGATCAATTGTAAAAACTGAAAGGAAAGACCTATTAACTCGGTCATTACTGTGACGAATCAAGTAATGTATTTACTCTAAATTAACATGATCAAGAAATTATGCGGCCTGTAATGATGTGGCTTGCAGTATTTTTAAAAATCGAATCAATTGTTGAACCAATGAAAACACCATTTTCTTTAAACAATGGTCAAACCGAAAATCAACCCAAGGTTAAACTAGTTACAAAAAAAAATTAACTTGAACAGATCATTTAACCAATTCACGGTTCGACCAGTTAGACTAAACTACCCGATCCAATTTTGATAATAATCTTTCATAACATTTGTCGTAGTAAATTATTGTTTTCGATCGAGGTTGGATATAGTTAAGGCTAGATCTTGGCTCCGGTTGGTTAATAGGTTGAAAGACTTTCATTTTTCTTTTTTGGATTGGCATATCCTTTGCTGTAACTAAATGTGATATTATATACAATTATCTCTAATTTTATATAGGCTAAACCCTCTTAAAGTTTAGGGATTAGGAAAAAGCCCCTTAAAAAAACCCTTAGGTTTTAACTCTTATAAAATTTTAAGGTTTACAAATTTAAGAAAAAGGCTGTTAATTGATGAGGTGACATGAGTTTGGGCTAAATTAAAAACCTCCTCCTCCTCCTCCTCCTCCTCTGATGAGGCAGCCCAAACTCATGTCACCTCATCAGTTAACAACATTTTCCTTAAATTCATAAACCCTACAATTTCATAAGGACAAAAACTTAAAGGTTTTTTTTAAGGAGTTTTTTCCTAATCCCTAAACTTTAAGACTAAAAAAAGGTTTTAGCCTTTTATTTACATACATCCAAAATATTAAATGGACATTTAAAAGTTCGCCTTAGTTTTCCCAAGAACACGTTTTTTTGGACTAGATTTATACTAATGCAAAAGTGTAAAATTGTTCGCCCAAGGCATGATGGCCTCAGTTTATTCTTTCTTCATCCCAAGAAACACTTGCAAGGAGGGTTAACTTTCATTTTTCACCTATAAATGAAAAGGGTGGCATGATGGCTGGCTTTCTAATGTGAACTAAAGGCACCAGAATCATGCTGAAGAACAACGCTGCAAGAGCTTCAGTTTCGCAAACAAATTACAACACAATTGTAACTCAATGTTCTAAACACAGCCAATTTGCTAAGCTTAATATCACAGTGTATTTTAAGAACTCAATACATCTCCAAAGGTAAATTATTTCCGAAAAAACAAAACAAAAAAGGTGAGAATTCTCCAGATTTTAACTACAAAACTTGATGTGAAATCTTAAGCACGACTCATGTATTGCCCAGTTCTTGAATCAACCAATATTTCATCACCAACATTTACAAAGAGTGGGACATTGACAACAGCGCCAGTGTCAAGAGTGGCTGGCTTTGATCCACCTGTCAATCAAATTTTATTGTCAAAGGTTTAGTAAGTTCTTCAAGGGAATGTAAGAAAAAAGAGGAGACAGGAAAGAGGAAACCAAGTAGCAAAAGCCATAATAATGGGATATCATATTCATATCAGTGATCACACTTTTTTCCCTTTGACAACAACAGAAGTGATATGCAAACCTATCCAGTATTTTTGAAATTCAAACATCTTAGCTTTTACATGACCAACAATAAGACCCAATCATGCTCCTTTATTTTCTGATGCAAAATTGTAAAATATAAGGGAAATCTTAGTCATGAATTCATCCCTTGACAGATCTAGAAAGACCAAACTGGGAATCACTGTCTCTCCGATGAATTGATCATTTTAGGGTAACAATTTTTTCTTGGCTACAAATATGATTGGCACTATGGTGTTTGCAATATGAATTTGATTAGAATAGAAATTTGCAGTATAAACAAAAAGGCATCACCTTGTGCTGTGTCACCCTTAAGTCCTGGATCCACATCAACTACAGTAAGTTTGACTGTGATAGGGAGTTCAACATCAATAACCTGAAATAGTAATCAAGATTCAAGAGACAATTTGTTAAACATGATCAACAGTGGTAACTACTAACTGCAGATATCCTATCCTATTAATAATAGCCATAGTTTTGCCAGGGGAGGGGTATTCCATATTCTTCATATGCTATTTGAATTAGTAATATTTTTTTATAATTTATCAGTGCTCTATTAGTATAATAACTTTCTAAAAAATTTTAAATCTTTAAAATCACTTCAACTTAACAACTTTTATGTAATAACAGTTATAAAAAAAATTCATTTATCTCAGTTTTATTTTCTCTTTTATACTCATTTATTATCAGTTTTTTCTCCCTTCCCAATATCTTTTATAAACATCAAGGTGTCAGAGCCAGCCATTTAAGGTTCCAAAACAGCCTCTCATCCTCCGGACACATATGGGCAAGCATCACCACCTGACAATACCTGACCACTCCATCTATGCCCCCTATGACTCCACAGCATGATTTGTCTTCTCCAGCTCCTCCACACAGTACTCACACATGTGTGAGCATCATACCTAATTCATCATTTTGGCAAATGGAAAGATGAATTTGGGAGACCTATAACTATTATAGGCAATACCATTATCAACAACTAACTATATAGCTAACAAACTGACCAGCGGGTATCACTAAACTAATCAACTAACAGATATCTATCAGATGGATACAACCTTACTACTCAGCTAAGAAGAGCCTTGTCTATGCATAGGCAAGAATCACATTCAACATGCAAAACTCATTTGAAACCACTAGCTATTTCAGAAAACCATGTTTTCCTATAAAATTTAAATACTACTGAAAACTGATATAACCATATAAATTTAAAGACAAATAAATTAAAATTATGGAATCTTCAGCACATTTTTAATTAGATTTATACATCAAGAATATCCTTCCTTGAACAAATTAAATAGAAACTAGTTTATTTACCTCTTATTTATGAATATTAAATTATATTAATTTAAGTTTTCAAGAACCAGAACCAGAAGCCATTTCTTGTCCTAGAGCTTTTATCATTATTGGCTAGAAAAAAGTTTAAGCCAGAGAAAAGATATTAATAAATTATGAAATGACTGGGTTACTTTTCCATTCCATAACAGCAAATTGCAGTCCATTCCCTCTTTCAGCCACTTTGTTCTGTCTCCAATTTCTGATTCACCCAGACGAAACTCCTCAAATGTATTCTGAAAAAATTAAAATACAGCAAGTTAAGCATAGAAGCTATGAGAAAACTCAGTACATCAATTGTTAGTTAACTAATTATTAGCAATAAAAGCAAAAGAAATATTGGAAAAGAGAATATAAGCCTAATTGGAATAACTCTTCAACATAGTCAATGTATATGTTGCATGGATATGGGTAGAAGTATCCTATACAATACAATATGTAAATACAAATAATTTATAGAACTCCAAGATACAGGTATGACAATATATATTAGTAAAATATAGTTTGATTTATGTATCAGTGTATTACTATTGCTTATAGTTTATCAATTTGTTTTCATTTTTATTTATTGTTTTCTTCACACAAGTTATATTCAACTTATAATAATGATTTATTCATGATTCAAATAAAAAAGAGTACATTAGACATTTGAAGATAAGACAGCCAATGTTTTGATATGGTGACAGTTGCATTGCCAGTAAAAGTATGATACAGATACATTGCCAATTTTTAAGTATCGTGCATCAGTAAGAGCAAAATAAAAATAAAAATGCACATGTATGTAATTCATTAGATTATATAACTTAGGGATTCGACATAATACCAAGTCCATGAAGACATATTGAGAACCATCTTTATATGTGAACTGCTTTGTTTCCTTGAATACATTTGCTTCTTCAATCTGTAAAAATAAAGAGAGCACACAAAATTGAAAAAGATAAACCCACGATCCTTGACCACAAATTACAGGTAGATAGAATCATAGAAAGAAAGACAAGATGCAAGACTCTTATAATACTTCACAGTTTCACATGCCACACCATTGCAGACTCTCACCAGTCACCACTCAAATCTCTCAAGTATTATTACCTTCTTTCACAAGGAAACCCCTTTAAACATTTTTCATTTAAAGGGGGAGGGGAAACACATAAAGGATCTGCCAATAAACCCTCAGCCACTCTTTCGGGCTTGAGTTGTAAGACAAACAGCCAGAAACTCTTTGCCTCAAGTTGCACTATAATTATATAGAATACAGGTGTCCTCACCTCATATATCTTAGTTCATTCTATGTAAAAAGGATACTAAAACAAACAAACAAAAGCTTCAGTTCAAGATGGTCGTGAATTTTCGGTTTTTAATTTTGAAAAGCAAATTTGAAAATATAGGGGTCCGTTTACTTTCAGAAAAATATTTTTGTTTACATTATTTTTTATATAAATAGAAAATCATATGGTTGCTTCGTAATTAAAACTGATATGATAGTTTTGTAATTCAGAGTAAAAAGAGAAAATATTTCCTGGCCCAAACTTATTCAAATAAAATAATTTTAATTTCTTTTCTATACATTTTCAAAACAATTTAAAAACTACATTTCAAAACCATATGAGTTTTGAAATCATCTTCTCAAAAAATTGAAAACATAAAACTGAAAACCAACTAGAAAGGGGTAAAAAAACTCAATGTAACAAACTAACATCTCCCTCAACCCCGAGCCCCAAAATCTAGAGACGAAATTGGGTATCAATTTAGTGTGCATTACCGAGCTACCAGCTCTGAAGGTTTTCTCAACCGTGTTCCCGGTGATGTAATTCTTCATTTTGGTCCTCACAAACGCCGCACCCTTTCCAGGTTTCACATGAAGAAACTCTGAAAACAAAAAAACGTGCAACGCAAGCCAAGGTTAAGGCCGTTAAAAGCCAGTATTGAAAAAAATCCGAATTCACAAGTGCGTTTGAAAATTAAAAAAAGAAACCTAAAACGCGCCAAGGAGCACCATCGACTTCGAGGCTGGTACCGACCTTGATGTCGTTGCTAGTGAGAGCGTATAATTCTGAAAGAAACGCGCGCGAGTTAGCGAAGAAGAAGAAAGAAAAAGTGTTAGAGAAGGAAGAGACTAACTGAGAAATCGAGGTTTCGAAGAAGGGGTTCGCATTGGAAGAAAAGAGGAAGAGAAAGAAGAAGCATTGAAAGTCAACATTGAAGAAGAAGAAGAAGAAGAGAGGTTGAGCTTCAAGGTTGAAGTTCCCGCCAACATTGTTGTTCGTAATTGTGAACGGACGAACGGTTTCTTCTTGCAATAAGATAAGGAATGCTTCTTTCTTATGCTTCACTTTTTTTCCAGAGTACACTACACTGCCACGATTCACGTATTTCAATCACGCCAGGCTATATTAGTATTCCACCTCTTTTTCTTTTTAGTAAAATTTAAGCTAGATAAATTTCATTTTTTATTCAATCAAGTTATTTATCTATTAAAATAAGTTTCAGTTACGTTTTATTTATCTAATCAGTCACTAACGAATATAACATTGCGTTAAATATTTATTAATTGAATAGTTAATGACACGTGTGAAGTTATTAATGAACATGTTGAGTATTCATGTTAATGAGACATAATTGACTAAAAAATTAAGACTTTGATTTAAAATTTACTAAAAATAAAAGATCCAAAGCATGGTTTAACCTTTCAAATATTTTTTTCTAACATTTTAAATATGTTTTCTATTTTTATTTCTTTGGATAGATATTGAACACACAGTAACTCAAACATCATACTCAATTAACTGAAGTAATCTTTAAAAAAATATTTTACCAAATGTGTAAGATAAAATTTAGACAATTCAAATTTTTAATTTATGAAAAAACTTGAAAATAATCTAATTGACAAAGTATTATCTTGGTGATCATTAAAAAAACTTTTTTACTTTAATGTTGATTTTTGGATACATTAATGTTGATTTAAAATATGGGTTTATCTAATATTTATAACTTTATATAGGTTAAGAGATAAAAAAAATAAACTTTTTTCCTTTAAAATATTAAACAAAGATTATAATTAAGTAATTTCTTTCGGAATCATCCTCTTTTTCCTTCCTGCACCACTTTTAAAATTTTATAACTACGGAATCATATAATTAGAATAATATATTTACAAATTCAGATAATAAAATTCAAACAAATCTTGATTTTAATTTTTGGAAGGGTGATGTAAGAAGAGGTTACCTTATAATAATAATAAAGTAAATTGTTTCTTTGATTAAATAATTACTTTAACTTAATATTATAAATTTAGTCATTATTATTTATGATAAATGATTGAAATATGTTATCTCCATTCTAAGTCACATTATATTACACCAATAAAAAATTATCAAATACAAGACTATTAAAATTAGATTAGACTGGTTAGTCACACTAGTTGAACTGACATTTAGACCATAGTTATATCTAATTAACCCTTAAAACGGATGTTGCATAAAACTAGTGGTAAACTAGAGCCATCACTTTATAGGGAATGTGTACATGAACTATGTAGCACATCTGGCTACAGATCTCTAGATCACATCGTCCAATTACGTAGGTAGATCGTGGATATGTTAAAAGCTCGATTTGGGAAGCCAAGATGTTAATGGAAGACCAACCTGAAAATACCCACTTGTTCCAACTGAAACCTGATAAACTGAAACATATAATGGTCAGAGTTAGTTCTGATATTTTCTTAGTCGGGTATGGTCGAATGAAAAACTATTAACTACAATGATGATTGGATTGTTGATTCTAGTTGTTCTAACCATACGACATGAGACAAGTAGAAACTCTCAAATAAGGCATTATATAGGAAAGCGAGTGGTGGTGAGAACTAATAACTCTTAGTAACCAATTGCTTACATTGGCAAGATAACTGTTGTTCCTCTGTTAGGTCAACATCAAGTACAAGTGGACCAAATGTATCATGTACCTTGGATGAAAAAGAATTTGTTGTCAGTTTTGCAACAAACATCTTTAGTAAATTATATGGTGTTTAGGCATAAAGATGTAAAAGCTTATCAAAGTGTGAAGCCTTTAAGTCAACCACTAATGAAAGGAAATTGACTTGAATCCATTTATGTGATATAAGCACAAAAGGCATACATAAACAAGACAAGAAAGAATGAGATAGTAGATTTGTGGCATGTAAGGCTTGGACATGTGCATTATAATAAGTTGATGATAATGATAAAGAAAGAAATGTTAAATGGCCTACAGAATTGAGAGATACAAGATGACACTATTTGTGCAGGATTCTAGTTTGGCAAAGCTTACAAGCTTTTATATGAAGAGTCGAGATATATAGCAGAGACACCATTAGATTTAGTGCATTCATATGTTTTTAAACCCATGAAATAACCTTCAACTAGTAAAAAGAACAATATATGATCATGTTTAATTTCTCATGGTATGTATAGGTAGACTTTGATTATAAGATTCAATAAGTATGTATTGATAGAGGGGGAATACACTTTGAAGAAGTTTATAGAGTACTTGGAAAAATATGGAATAACGCAATAGTTAAAATTTCTAAATACTCAATAACAAACTTGTATCATTGAAAGGAAAATACATGAAAGCAATTGCTTATGTCATAATAGGCTACCTTAAGCTAGACTTGACTTCATTTAACCTTATGAAAAATTACGAGGTATAAAGTCACCGGTAAGTTATATATAAGTATTTGAATGTGTTTTCTACATGTTTATACCAAGTTAAGAGCATGGAAAATTTGATAGGAAGACACAATCTATTGTATATTTGTTAGTTATGACAATTAATGGAAAGGATGAAGGTGTTGTGATCTAACAAAAAGACATTGTTATCTATTCGAGAATGTAGTATTTGATGAAGAATCATTATGGTATTGTCTTCTAAGCACCAGGGTTCCTATATTCCAAGGATATTAAGTAGAAGGTACATGAATAGTTGGAGGAACAATTAGAAATTAAAAAACTTACCTCAATACAAGAAAGGATAGTAGTTATTGATAAACAAAGGAAAACGTCATCAGATAAAAGGAAAAGTCCTTGACAAACATGAGTACACACTAGGTCTTTAGAGAATGGAACCAAGCCAAATAAAGGTGATAATAGAAGAAGTATCTCAATTACAACCAACAAGATCAATAAGATTTCAAAAGTCAAATTTAGTGGATCATATTATGTTGATCCTAGTACCCTTGGCATGACCTTTCAGTACTTATTCTAGAATTACTTCACTAATTTAGGTTAGATTTATTAGTTTGGACCTATTTGGGTCTTAATTAGTAATTGTAGTTAATTGTTACATTTTAGAGCTTTTGACCTATATTCACTAATTTAGTCATAACTTTTTATGCAGGTGGATTTTTTAGGTGATTCTCATGGTGTTGGAAATTTGACTTAAAGAGCTTTAAGTGGACACCCCATTTGCTAAATTTGGAGTTTTAAGCTGAAAGTTATGAATATTTGAAGTTGTTCACCTCATGCTATTACAGGAATTACGAGAATTCAAGTATCCATATGTAGTTTTCATTTAAGATTTAAGCTTAATTATGTTTTATAGCCCATTAAACTTTCAGAACTTATTAGTTTAGATTGAGAATCAAGTTGAACCTTTTTGCCTTCATATAAATACTTGGCATTGGAAGAATTTTACACACTCTCCTTTATATATTTTTGATGAAGATGACATTTATGTTATACCTTCTAAAGTAGAAAGTAACGATCCTTGTGATGATGATTAGTGGTTAAAGGCCGATTATGATGAAGGTGATTTAGATTCTAGAGGTGGCAGGGGTTCTTCCTCAAACATAGTAGTAGCGACTTTTATTCAGCTCCAACCAATGAATCTCTCTAGTATGAAATGTGTATTTAACGATGTGCTACTTCCTTTGAGATTTTAACAAAATGATGTAATAATCATCATTTATGTTTGTAGGTGAAGAACGCCATCCATTTCAGAACCAGTCCCAACATTACCAATATATTGATTGAGATCACCCTAACCGAGAATTAAACTTTTCCGGGGATACTAGCTAGAAAGTTGAAGACAAGGTATATGTTGGATTACAGTTTCAAAGCAAGAGTGATGCTTAAAATGATATAAAACATCACTCAATGAAGATTCATCAAACCTACAATGTTGTTGAGTCAAAGCCAACAAAGTTTATAGTAAAATGCTCAAACCAAGGTTCTAGATATGGTTGGCAGGTTAAAGCTATTTTGTCCAAGAAATCCAATAAATGGGTTGTTAGTCAATATGATGGACCTTACACATGTGTGAATGATGCATTCTTACAAGATCATAGTGAATTAAATTTTGATCTAATATACTCTTGTATTCTAGGTATGTTGATGTTAAAATGTCCTGATGTAATATGGTTTGAGTTTTTACATTTGAATATATTTTGTCAGGAATGGTGAGGGACCAATTGATCATGTCAATTTCTCTTATTCAACATAGAATTAAGGCTGACTACGGGTTTAGTGTGTCATATACGAGAGTATGAAAGGCAAAACAAAAAATAATTGTTCATGTTTTTGGTGATTAGGATAGAGAGTCTGTTACAACTAAGAGACTGTTACAACTAACTAGTAGTATAAAAGTCTAAAATTCATTGTATAATTTGTTAAGAAATAGAATTCCTCTTCACTTTCTCTCCATTTTTCTTCTATTTCTCTCCAGTTTCTAAAATGATATCAGAGCTTCTTCGATTTAGTGGCCACGACGTCTGTTTTCTCCAGTGCCTCCGCTCTGGTGTCTTCGACATCGTTCTCGCGCTTTGTGGTCTTCAAGCTTACTGAAACCAATTTTTATCTTTGGAAACAACAAGTTAAAGTCGTGATTCATGGTCACAAACTCCATAAATTTGTTGTTAGTCCGATCATTCCACCATGGTTTCTCATAACAGAGGATAGTGAAACCAATGTTATGAATTCTGCATACTCCAAATAGGAACAACAGGATTCTCTCTTGTTTGCTTGGTTACTCTCGATGCTATCTGAAGCAACCTTACCTCAGGTCCTCACTTGTGTTCATTCCTGGTAGATCTGGGAAGAACTACACAATTTCTTTATGGTGAAGAACAAAACACAATCAAGTCATCTTAGGTTAGAATTAAAGACAATTTCTAGGCGAAATATGTCAATCTCTGAATATCTTCAAAAAATGAAAGTTGCAGTGAATACATTATCCTCGATTGGAGATCTAATTTCGTTTTGAGATCATATTGAATCCATTCTTGATGGTTTACCTGAGGACTATGACTTTATTGCTGCAATTGTTTAGAACGGTTCTGATCTTGGCTCTACTGTGGATATTAAAGCCATGCTTCTTTCACATAAGGTTAGGGTTGTACGCGAAAAGAAGAAGATTCTTGCTGAACCACTTTATCGGCAAATATGGCTCAGGTTCCTTCTTCTATTAGCCCCAACTCCATAAATCAAACCTCGATTCGGATGGAGAATCCTCCTCCTGCTGCTTTTAATACAGAACGCAGATTTCAATACTGCATATGGACGAGGAGATTTTGGTCGCGGAACTAACTCTCGTGGTAATGCTCGTGGTGATTTTGGTCGTGATACTGGTTTTTAAGGTCATAGTGGATGATTTGGTAGATTTCATGGCTACGGTGGTCGTTACAACGTTCAATGTCAAATTTATTATAAATATGGTCATGATGCAAGCATTTGTTAGTACAGGGTTCAAGATTAATCTTATGCTGTTACAATCACTATTCTTTTTCTCCTCTGATGTATTCTTCTCCTGGAAGTTGGTTTCCACCTCCCGCACGTCCATTAAAGTATCACCTTCACCCTGAACTGAATTATACTAGACCGCCTGCACAACACTCATCAAGCTCAAGCATATCTCACCACACCTCAAACAAACAACACACAATTATGGTATCATGACTTTGGTGCAACCCATCATATGACAAATGATACTCTCAAGCTCTCAGACTTTGTCTTATTACTAGTACTTCAGAGCAAGTTCTAATGGGAAATGGTCAAGGTTTGTCTATCAAATCTATTAGAAATTCTTCTTTTACTTCTACCTTTCAATCATACACTAGTGTGTACCTAAAACATCTACTATTAGTTCCTTATATCACTAAAAATCTCATAAGTGTGAGCAAGTTTGCAAGAGATAATTATGTTTACTTTGAATTTCATCCTACTTATTGTGTGGTCAAATCTCAGGCAACTTCTAATGTTCTTTTAAAAGGAACTTTAGACAAAGAAGGAATTTGTTTCTTCGATAATGACTTCGGGTGTACTCCTTTTGCTCTTTCTATTATTGTTTCAAATGATAGTACTGTTATTTTTTATTCTTCTAATATTGATGTAAGTCCTACTACATATAATCATTGGCATGGAAGACTTGGTTATCCACATCATGATGCCTTGCGTCTTGCTTTAAAAAGTTGTAATATTCATGTGCCTAATAAAATTCTTTTTTAGTTTAATTGTACTGCCTGTTGTCAAGGAAAAGCTCATAGACTACCATCATATATTTCTACACACACATACATACTTCCTCTTGAATTGGTGTTTAGTAACTTATGGGGCCCTGCTCCTGTTGTAGTCATAGATATTTGCTTACATGTGTTGACGCCTGTACTAGGCTTACTTGGGTTTTTCCTTTAAAAACCAAGTCAGAAATGTTTCAAGTGTTCAAGAATTTTAAGGCAATGGTTGAACTACAACTTAATCATAAACTTAAAGCAGTACAAACAGATTAGGGATATGAGTTTAGACCCCTTCATGCCTATTTTTCTAAGCTAGGTGTTATTCATAGAATTATTTATCCATATACTCATCATCAAAATGGTACTGAGGAAAGGAAACACAGATATTTGGTAGAAATTGGTCTCATATTGCTAGCTCAAGCTAACCTACCTTTTAAGTTCTAGGATCGTGCTTTTACCACTGTTGTCTACTTAATAAACAAACTCCCTACTATTACATTAGAGTATCAGTCTCCTTATTTCAAGCTGTTCAAACATGTTCCAGACTATAGGTTTTTGAAAACATTTGACTATGCTTGTTTTCCTTTCATTAGGCCTTTCAACACTCATATAATGGATTATCATTCTAAGGAATGCATTTTTCTAGGATACTCATCCTTTCACAAAAGTTATAAGTGTTTAACCATAGATGGAAAAATCCTAATTTCCAAGGATGTTATATTCCATGAGTCTAGATTTGCCTATTCCACCTTATTTCCCAACTCATCACCTTCTAACTCTTTCATAGTTATAAATTTCATACCTGTCACACTATCTATTTTGCCCTTTTTTATAAATCCTTTACCTTATCAAACTATATCTTCATTACCTAGTCAAAGTTCTTCATCTTTTTCTTTGTCTTCACCCCTTCAAAACCCTAAGCCTCATATAAACACTTCCCATTATTCTTCTGTAACAGGTTTACCTATTGTGCCTTTTACAACATATCGGATTCCAAATATTAACCCTCTCAATACTCATCCTATGAAAACCAAAGGAAAGAATGGTATCACTTGACCTAAAGTTCTGTTAACTCACCTTGAACCATCTACTGTTAAGTAAGCCTTAACTGATCCTAAATGGTTTCAGGCCATGAAAGATAAATACACAGCCTTGATGAATAATAATACCTGGTCCTCAGTGCCACTTCCATCTAACTGATAAATTATAGGCTGTAAATGGGTGTTCAAAATTAAGGAAAATCAAGATGGGTCTCTTAACAGGTATAAGGCAAGACTTGTTGCCAAGGGATTTCACCAAAAATCTAGTTTTGATTAATTAGAGACCTTTTCTCCTATAATAAAACCTGTAACAGTCAGAACAGTTTTAACCATTGTTGTTTCAAAAGGTTGGCCAATCCAACAAATAGATGTGAACAATGCATTCTTGAATAGCTATCTTGAAGAAGAGGTGTACATGTGTTAGCCTCCTAGTTTTGAAACAACAGATACCTCTTTAGTTTATAAATTGTAAAAAGGCTCTATATGGCCTAAAACAAACTCTAAGAGCCTGGTTTGATAGACTCAAAGGAACTCTACTTCAACTAGGTTTTTAGTCAAGTGAATGTGTTTATCTTTGTTCATACAACATTCTGCCAATCATTATATTTATGTTTTTTCAATGTTGATGACATCATTATTACAGGAAATTCTTTATCCTCTGTTCAGCAATTGATCAATAGTCTCAATCTTAACTTTGCTCTCAAATAGCTGGGGACATTGGATTATTTTCTTAGTATCCAGGTTACTCATACCAAAAATGGTTCTCTAATACTATCTCAAACCAAGTATATCTCTGAACTTCTTACTAAAGCAGGTATAGCTAATGCTAAAAGTATATTGATAAGTCTTGAAAAGACTTATGTATTCAGTAACATTTAACCTTGTTTTAGGAGAAAGATTAGATTTATTTAGTAGGTTTAATAATTATTATAGAAGAAAATTATCAATTGAATAAAAGTAGTAATTGTTTATTATTTAAGTACTTATAGGTATAATTAAGCATAGAAAGATAGTATTTTAGGAAAGAGTGGATTTTGACTTGATATTTGTTTGAGCGTGCTAAGATTGCCTTTGAGCGTGTCCATGCTGGGGGTGTACTTATGGTTTTGTAGGATTTCAGGAAGTCAGCGTGCTTATGTCGATCAAGAGCGTACTTACACTACTTTCAAGGGAAAGCCAGAGATTCCAGCGTTCTGACGCCCCGTACTTACGTTGAAGAACAATGAAGTCCAATACAAGTCAGAATCAGCGTGCCCACTGTAACATCCCTGTTTTTAGAAACAGTTTTACCCTTGTAATTTTTGTATTATGGAAGGTTTGTAAGTAAGAATAAGTCAATATATACCTTGTTGATGGTCTGTGGTATCTCAGAAATGTTGTTTTTGTGCATAATAATGGAAATTATATAGACCATTAGTGAAATTATGCAAATTCCGAGTGAAAAGGCTCTGTTTCGAGTAACAGAGAGGAATTCCGAGTAAAAAGGCTCTATTCCGAGTAACAGAGAGGAATTCCGAGTGAATAATTATAAATTCCGAGTGAAGGATGGAATTCCGAGTCAGTGTCATGTTTTCCGAGTAAAGCATGACTAAGAGGATCACCACCGAGTGGAGTCCTGACCTGAGAAGCAATTCTGAGTGAAGTGTGTTCAAGAGAACCACTTCTGGGTGAAATTCCGAGTCAAAACACCCTAGAAAGACTCGTTTCCGAGTCAAACCTTGCCAAATGCTTCCTTTTCCGAAGGAAACTCCTCTGATTGAAGTATTCCGAGTGAAAGAGCACATATATACTTATGTTTATGTTGATTTGATGCTTTCTACCGACTGGAATGTGTTGTGGAATTATTTGGGAAAGATTCCGAATGGTTTCGTAAGTGTATGATTAGGAAACCGAGTGGAAAATGGTAGTGGGAGCCTATTCCGAGAGAAAAATAGAGAGGCTGAACCATTTCCGAGTGAGTCTATGGGTATGACTCCTCTTCGGAGTGAGATACCTTTTGAGTAAGTTCGAGTGAAGAGAATCTGACTGAGTCAAGAAGAATTCTGAGCGAAGATTGGCTGATTCGCTCAAGTGAATCGGGTTTCGCTCAAGCGATCCGATGTCAGGAACCACCCGATGTCTTCTATATCACATCAGATGGCTGGAGTAAGAAAAGATTTACTTAATGTAGACCAGACTAACACTCCACAACCGAGTGAGCATATGTGCACACCGGACAACTCTGAGGCGGTGTTTACCAAAACCGACCTATTCTCCTACACAACACCGCCCTCTTCCACAGACGGTGTCCTTTAACTCCTTCACACGCCGTCCTTCCCTACTTCACTCCACACCGCCCCTCACACTCAATACCGCCCTCACACTCCACACCGCCCTCACACTTAATACCGTCCTTACACTCCACACCGCCCTCACACTCCACACCGCCCTCACACTCCACACCGTCCTCACATGCAATACCGACCTCTTCAAATCCTCCAACACTGAACACCTTTTAATTCCACTTCAGCTAGTGGTCAGCCCACTTAATCACATGAATCCAAAAAATAAGTGGCACAACGAACCAATCACAAGGGAAAGTTGCACCCATTATAATACCTTTATATATTTTATTCCAATGAATGCAAAGTTGACTGTGAAAGGAGTCAAAAGGCTCCATTATCCCACCTAATCCTCCAACCAATGTTTCCCACTCACTTTCTTATTATTAAACCAGTGCTATGACTCTAAGAAAACACACACACGAAACATAGCCACAGACACACCTCTGTTATCATTTCCTCTTCCTGCAAGCTTCTTCCTCTCTCCTTTCTTACCTTTCTCACGCGGATCTGAAGCAACACAGAGAGGGGGGTATTTCTTCTCATTTAGGAACTCCATTAAGGTAAGGGGGTATATTCTTGGGTGCTCTGTGGGAAAACCGTGTGAAGGAAAGGGTTAAGGAATCTTATTCCTCACCTTTCCAGGACAGGTTCAGGAATTGTTGATTTACATGCTTTGATTTTATGTATGTTTATATACATTTTTATTACTATGAACATGTTCAATTGATTGTATAATTCATGATTCAATGAATACGTTTGATTATCTGTATTGATTCTGATAAATTTTGATGATTGAGTGAATATGTTTGATGCTGAATTATGAAAATATTAAGTATCATGTGTATTCCAGTAGAGAATTGTAAACAGGAGATGAAATAAATGATAATAAGCTCGGTTTTGTGTAAATTCAATCGGTTTTGTGTAAATTCAATCGGTTTTGTGTAAATTCAAACGATTTTGTGTAAATTCAATCAGTTTTATGTAAATTCAATCAGTTTTATACAAATGCAATCAGTTTTACATGATTTCATTCGGTAAACCATTATATATTTCAGACAGAACTCTTTTCAACTAATTTCACTCGGTAAACTCATGTTTTACTCGGAACTTATCTTATTTTCACTCAGAAAGCTCTTTTTAGACTAATTCCACTCGGAATTATGTTTTATTCCACTCAGTAACTTATCTTTACTCGAATTCATAACATTTACACTCAGAAAAATTCTCTCAGCCAGATTTCACTCAGAAAACATAGTTATTTCACTCAGAGACTTATTTTCACTCGAACTCATAAATATTTTTACTCAGGAAACTCTTTTCATACTGATTCCACTCGGAATCATACTTGATTTCACTCAGAAACTTATTTTTACTCAGAATTATAGTAATTTCACTCAGAAAACTCTTCCACAATCATATTGCACTCAGAGAACATTTTTAACTTCACAGAAAACTCTTTCAGTCTGATTTCACTCGGATTCATGTTCATTTTACCCAGAAACTCATCTCAGCCTGATTTTTACTTGGAATCCTACTCATTCCACTCAGAATCTTATTGATTGCACTCGGTATTAAACTTATTTTATTCAGAAAGCTTAGTTATCAATATTTTCACTCGGATACAACTTGTTTTAATCGGAAAAATCACTTCCGCTCGGAATCAGACCTGTTTCAGTCGGAAAATAGCTTTTCATTGCAATTTCACTTGGATTTTTAGCCAGATCGTTTAGAAAGCTCTTCTCAGTGGAATCATACTTATTTCACTCGGAATTAACCTTGTTCCACTCGGAAAACTTTGTTTTTAATGTTTTTCGCTTGGATTTTCATTTAGAAACTATTCTTTAATCCTTTTTAAATTATTGGGAAGTTTAGCTTTATTGTTATTGACATTATTAATGTTTTAATTATGAATAATTACATAAAGAATGTATTATTTTACTCTTATAAAAAAATAAAATTTTTAACCAAGATATATCTGATATATTTTCTGGAATAAGAACAAATATCTTACAACGTTTTAATAATTGATGAGATTCAAGAACTTATGAGGATGTATGATAAGACTGGAAACACATAGATACCCAAGAAATCAAAAGATAAAAAGAATGCATTTCGCATCATAAAAATATTTTGAAGAAGAAAATTTCTAGAGCATACACCTGGTACGCTGGAGGACATTCACGTTCGATCCCCATGAGGATCTTGGGAGTACAACTGGAACGGCAACCCAATGGCATCAGAGTCGCGCCTGATAGCCGGGTGAGACGATGCAATTCTAGTGTACTTTGACTAAATGACGGAGTGTAACTATGATCGTAGGGATCCAAGTTCCAAGAATATATAAATCAATGATGAGAACCAATGAGTTCATCTGTACCATATGGAACTTGGGCGGACCCTGATCGCTCTAGAAAAATTGGAGTGGAGATATTCCAAAAATGAGATGAAGAAATGATTTATTGGGCCCACATGCATCATGAGACTTAATCAAAGATAAATCATAATAAATTCAACCCATGCATTCCATGACAACATGCTTGATTGTTATAATTATGAATATGCTAATTGTATGATGTATGTGATATTGTATGTTAACTGGATTATGTCCACACCGGTTTAACCAATCAGGGTCTTGGGTTATACTTACCCTTACTGTTGACAATTTTCAGAGGAATTAGAAAATCAAGAACCCGAGTGTGAAGAACAGCACTATACTGAACCCACTGAGAACGATCATTAAAGATAGAATTTATATAGTTTGAATATTTATTAATGACAAAGACACCGGATGACTGTATAATATTTAAGGGTGCCTGCGTGCCCCATTCTGTTATGAGTACAATTATTTGTAAGTTTGTGAATGACTATGTGATATATTCACTATTTGATTCCATTGATCTGCCATCTCTTTTATAAAAAAAAATATTCACTTTTTATGAAAACTGTTAACACTCTTAGTTAAATAGGATGATCTTATAGAAGGGTTGTCTTATCTAACCGAGGGTGTTACAATACTCACCCTTACTGTTGACAATTTTAAGAGGAATTAGAAAATCAAGAACCCGAGTGTGAAGAACAGCACTATACTGAACCCACTGAGAACGATCATTAAAGATAGAATTTATATAGTTTGAATATTTATTAATGACAAAGACACCGGATGACTGTATAATATTTAAGGATGCCTGCGTGCCCCATTCTGTTATGAGTACAATTATTTGTAAGTTTGTGAATGACTATGTGATATATTCACTATTTGCTTCCATTGATCTGCCATCTCTTTTATAAAAAAAAAATATATTCACTTTTTATGAAAACTGTTAACACTCTTAGTTAAATAGGATGATCCTATAGAAGGGTTGTCTTATCTAACCGAGGGTGTTACACCCACGCTGACCCTGAGCACTCCTACAAGTAAGAAAGGATTGGAAGAAATTAGCAAGTCAGTAAGTCAGTGCACCTACGCTGCCTAGCGAGCGGACCCACGCTCAGACCCTTGATTCAGTTACACAAGTTAGAAAGCCAGCGTGCTGACACTGGTCCATGAGCGCACTCACGCGTAAGTGTTTATTCAGGAGACATTTGCAGGCAGTAAGCCAGTGTACTGACACTGGCATGGGGCATGGCTATGCACGAAAATGAGGGAAAATCAGCTATCTGAAATTCAGTTGTAAATTAGTTAAGTTTGTTATTTATTTTTATGTTATTTAGGAGTTTAATTTTGTTAATTAAGCTATTGATTAGGGTAGAGCTATAAATAAATTTGTGTAATTAGTTAAAACACACAATAGATAATACCAATTCATTTTTTCAGATTCACTTCTCTCTCTAAACTTTTCTTCTCTCTAATTTCTCTGCAATTCATCATGTACCTTCACTCTTTCTTCATCTCTTCTCCTTCCGTGGATTGCTAAATCCATAAGGTTGGGAATAACTAAAGCTTCAATAGAGGTTTGATTCTGTGCTTAAGACATTCACTAATTGGAGGCATGAAGAACACTGCTAGGAGTGATTTCTCTACTGAATTGGAAAATTCAGATCTATCTTACAGTTCTTGCTAGAGAGGGATCCTGGTTAAGGACTTAGGTAATCTCCTTGCTTTAGGTGAATACTTAGGGTTCATTCTTTAAATTTTGCATTAGGTTTCACTGTGCATTTTTACCTAAGGGTTTATGGTTTATTTGCATTGGAATTAGTATTAATCACCTAAGGAATTAAGGATTAGTCATCTATGAAGTTGTTCATGCCTTGAATTAGGGATTTTCTCTTCATTCATTAAGTTTTGCTGAATTGATAGCTGAAGTCATTCCTGACCTATTCTTAATTCAAAGTCTCATTTCACTTCTTGAATCATTTATTCTTAATTTCATAACTATATTGCAAAAGCACAAAAACATTAAAACAAAAACCTCAAGAATATTTCATGAACTATTTTTAACTCCAGTGTGGTTCAGCTAGTATCAATCCTTGGTTGTGGTAATTACCTCAATCCACGTGGGAACAATACAAATATACTCAATTTTAACGACTGGTGCGCTTGCCAAAAATTTTATCACTCGATGATTTTGCATCATATATCCACCCCCATGATTGGTAATCTAAAACTTAGTAGAGAATGTACTAATTATCTAGAAGATCCATCTGTATACAGGTCTATAATAGGTGTACTGCAATATGCTACTATCACTAGACCAGAGATAAGTTTTGTAGTAAACAAAGCCTGCCCGTTCTTGTCTAGGCCCCTTGAACAACATTGGAAAATAGTTAAAAGGATACTTAGATATTTGAAGGGTACTATAACCCATGGTCTCCTTTTGGACAGAGTTTCATCTGTAAATCCTATTTCTCTTGCTGCATACTATGATGTAGATTGGGCTACTGACCCAGATGATAGAAAATTAACTTCTGGCTCATGTATCTTTCTAGACAATAATCTAGTTTCTTGGTGGGCAAAGAAACAAACTTTTTTTTTTTTGCAAAATCTAGTACAAAAGTAGAATACAAAAGTCTAGCTAACATTACTCAAGAAATTCTATGGCTTTAATCTCTCCTTACTGAATTACAAATTTCTTTCTCTACTCCTCAAGTGTTCTGTGATAATCAGAGTACTATGATGTTATCTCACAATCCTATTTTACATGCAAGAACTAAACACATGGAGTTAGATATTTTCTTTGTTAGAGACATGGTTACAACTAAAAAGCTTGTTGTAACTCACATCCCTTCTTCAAATCAGTATGTTGACATTCTCACTAAACCTCTTTCAGCTTCAAGATTTTTACTTCTAAGAGACAAACTCAAGGTTGTTGACAAGTTGGCATTGAACTCCTTAACTGCTTCATCTGCAATACTTCAGTCAGGTCAACATATCAACTTAATGGAATTTGTTGCAGTAGATGATACTTTGCAACATAATGGTTCAATTTCAGGAGCAAGAGAAGAGAGTGTTTATTTTCAGGGAGCATGTAAAAGTGCATTAGTTTTAGTTAGAGAGTTTGTTATAACTAAGAGTCTATTACAACCAACTAGTAGTATAAAAGTCTGAAATTCATTGTATAATGTGATGGTTCAGAGAACAGACTTAGAAGGGAGGTTGAATAAGTTTGTTCACTTTTTCAAACCAAAAAGTGATATTCAAGCACAACAGCGTTTTGCATAGTGGACCAGACTTTTGATTATACGAAGAGCATGATACTTTGATTGAACGAGCATAATTTTACCAGACTTTTACTATCACAGATATCAATAATAAAACACTAGACTTTTGATAGTAAAGAGTAAGAGGGAAATAGACAATACACAAGCAATTTTATACTGGTTCACCTCTAACCCGGAGGCTACATCCAGTACCTTCAAATCTGAAGGATTTCCACTATGTAAAAATCCTTTACATTAAATGTTGAGTATTATTGAATCCAGCCACTCTTGGCTTAAGCACAACCTGTGCTTCTGAGTATTCTTGAATCCAGCCACTCCTGGCTTGAGCACAATTCATGCTCTGAGTATTCTTGACTCTAGTCACTACTGGGTTAATCACAACCCGTGCTCTGAGTATTCTTGACTCCAGCCACTCCTGGCTTAAGCACAACCCATGCTTCAACACACCAGAGCCCTTTAGATTCCTATAAGTATTCTTCCACAAGCCACTCTTGGCTTAAACCCTGAGTATTCTTTCAAAAGCCTCTCTAGGCCAACAATGTTTCCCACACTAACAGAGTCTGGCAACACACCAGACCTGTACTACCAGAGGATTGAAAGAATTATTGCATTTTGAATGAATAAGCCTTCTAATTTAACTGAGTTAAGTAATCAACTACATGAGTTAGTTTGTAAAGAAAGAGAAGGACTTATTCATTCATTAGACTTAGTACCTGTGTAATATGAAACAATAGTATGGGAGGTATTGAAGTTGCATATGTAAGTATGCAAAGTAGTTTTGATGAATGACAAAGTATTCATGATGATGATGGAATGACAAAGGTTTAGAAACAAGAAGGTTCAAGCACAAAGACAATGGCCAAGAATAAAAAGATGAAGATGCCTCACAAAGAGTTAAAGAAACATGAGCTATGGAAGACAAGGTTGATGACATGAACTAAATCATGAAGAAAAAGCTCATAAGTTGAAGAAGAATCAAGGAAACAAGCATGAGGATCAAAGGAATAAGCCATGGGTCAATACATATCAAGAACATATCAAAAACCTTGAAGAATTGTATCAGGTACATGTACTAATCGATTACCACAATGGAATAATCGATTACCATAACTCTATTTATGGTACAATCGATTACAATAAGAAGGACAATCGTTACATAGGTTCTGGAATGAACATAATCGATTACAGATAAAAGGCTAATCGATTACCAGTTGAAAGTTTGAAGACTGAGCATCAGGTATTCACCATAATCGATTACCAAGTCAAGCATAATCGATTACGTAAGTTCTGTTTTGTCCCTAATCGATTACATGAAGTCCTAATCGATTACCATGCTGCGAGACACAAATTAAAGAGCATCAGGTATCAATCATAATCGATTACAAGGCAAGGAATAATCGATTAGAATGGTTCTGTTTCATAGCTAATCGATTACAGTAGAAATGCTAATCGATTACCTGCTGCATAATACTGAAGATTTCAAAAGCTAATCGATTACAGCTCGAAGGCTAATCGATTACCACAGTGTCAGAACGTGGGAAAATGCTTTTAAGTGGAACTCCAGCTCATTTCTTCACTCCCACTTTATGCCCACTTGAGGTATCCGTTGGAAACATTTATGCAACGGCTAAGAGCTCCCAAATGGCTATAAATGGAGCATGGATTCAAGCAAGAAAAAAAAACAAGAGGGGAGACCAAGGCACAACACAAGACAACAAACATTTCTCTTCTTAAGGTCTTCTTACTAGATTTCTCTTGTATATTCTGCAACTCTTGTTTCTAAACTTGCATATTGCTTAAGAGTTGTTAGATTGTGAGCTTTAATTTGCATATCCTCTCTTGTTGAGAGTTAGAATTTGTGAGAGCCTTTATTTGTGTATCTACTCTATTGAGAGAGTTAATTGCTTGTAAACCAAACACCAAAACACCAAGGTTTTTCACTCTAGGTTGAGTGGTCACAAAGGTTGGGGTTCAACCTTTGGGTATTGAGAGATTGTGAGATTGGGTGGGTTGCCCTTTGCTTGTGAGGATTGAGTTCTTGAGTGTGGGACACTAGGAAGCTGCAATTGCTCAAAGCTTGTATCTCAAATCCTCAATAGTGGAATCCTTCAAGTGGGTTGCTTGAAGGCGAGACGTACACCGGGTTGGTGGAACTCGTTAAATTTGGTTTGCATTTCTCTCTACCTTGAACTCTTTATACAACTGTGCATATAAACTGTTTATTGAAATGCTTGAGCTGAATGTGTGAATCAAAGTTGTTGTTCAAGTAGAAAACTAACTCTGCATGCCAAGTGTTTGATAATTTGCTTGAATCAATATTTGGTGAAGTTCTTCAAAACTGGAAATTACTATAACTTACCAAATATCTAATACATTGTTTCCTATTAAGTCTTGTGTGATACTTACTTGATTGCTATTACTTCTCACATTCACAAGGTGTTTGATAACTTGAATGAGCTGAATCTTTATAGGAAACATCACATTATTGACAAATAAATCTGTGCACTCCAACTATTTGATAAATTGTTTAAACCAATAACTTACCTTGTTTATCACACTTATAGCTAAATATTGTCATTGCACATCAAGTGTGTCATAGTGTGATATGTGCATAAAAGCTGTTGTCTCTTCATCATTGCATCATTTGTATATTACTAACCATTTCCAAGGGGATTCCGCGTGAAAATTTGAAACACTCAATTCACCCCCCCTCTTGAGCGTTGAGGCCTTCGCTAACAAGTGGTATCAGAGCTTGACTCTTGCCACAAGGCTTAACAGCTGCAGGAGATCAAGATGGCCTCTACTTCATATGATGCATTCTTGGAAAATGGCACACTAAATAGACCTCCAATCTTCAATGGCAAAGACTATGCTATTTGGAAAGAAAGGATGAAAATCTTTATCCAAGCCTATGATCTCAAGGTATGGAATGCTATTCAATTTGGTCCTTTCATTCCTAATATATTGTTAATAATATAGAGTGCATGAAGCCCATGAACTCATGGACTAGTGAAGATGAAAGAAAGGTACAATTCAATCTTAAAGCAAGAATCCTTATCACATTAGCATTAGAACCTAATGATGTTTCTAGAGTTATTGCTTGTAACAATGCTAAAGAAATATGGGAAACTCTTGAAACAATATATGGAAATACTAATGATGATCAAGATGCAAGAATTAGTACTCTTTCTAGCAAACATGAAGAATTCAAAATAGATTCGGAAGAAGAGACCATGGAATCGAAAGTGGAATTTACCAACCTTTGCCTTATAACAAAGCACTCCGAAGATGATGAGGTAAGATCTCTAAATGAATCTAGTGATGATGAAAGTGAATTTGATAAAGATGAATTGCTAGAAGCTTTTGAAGAATTGCATGAAACATTTGTCTTGTTATTAAAGAAATATGCATGCTCTAAACAAACCATTTTGACTCTTGAAAAAGAATTGCATGATGTTCACATAGAAAAAGAATATCTTAGAGTTCAAAATGATGAGTTAATAGCTTCAAATGTATCTCCTAGGACTTGTAATGATAATAATGAAGATTGTATGCTTATTGATAAATGTATGCTTCTTGAAAATGAGAATAAAGAACTAAAAGAAGCACTTAGTAAGCTCACACATATTCAAACACTTCTAAGTGAACCTATTGAAAATCACAGGCATACACTTGATAGAAGAAAAATAGGTCATTACAAGAACCATTGTACATCATACAAAGAAAAATCCAAATCCTCTCTAAGATGCACAAACCATGAAAGAAAAGAGGACTCTATGTCAAATTGCTTTAAAAGGAAAGAACATAATAGGAACCATTACAATTCTACTATGACTTATTCTTTGGATACAACATGTTTTTATTGTGGAATGTATGGTCATATATCTTCTAGTTGTTTTATAAAGAAATCTCGTCAAAAACATACAAGAAAGGTATGGATTCCAAAACAATCTTGAAATCCCAAACTAATGAGGAAGGACCCAAATCTCAAAGGGTACCTCAAAATTTTGAAATCTTGTAGGCAAACTTTAAAGCAACAATTTCTCATTGATGGATGACCAAATCTCATGGCCTAAGGAGATATCAAGGATCTCAAAATCCATTCCAAAAGACAAAGAAGAAGATTAAAGCAAGCCAAGATTATAATGACTCATCATACATCTAAAAGGTACCATTCAAAACAAGGAAATGGACAAGAAGCTTCAATGTGACTCACACAAGATGGATTGCACCGACAAAATCCAATGGACAACACTAAAGGTGGTACAACAAAAGGTGCAAGCAATTATCATATAATCAATGTTAACACCCATTCTTGATGAATCTTGATGTGTGAAAATCTAACTTTGATTTGATATATGATTGAGCATGAATAATATGAAATCTTGAGATGGATGAACAAATAATCTTAGAACCCCTTAAACTCATAAAATCCTAAGAATCAATGATGTATATGTATATAGTAATTGATGATTAGTAATAATTGATGATGAGTTTGATGAATGATTGTTTGAATAACATGGTACATGAAAATCTTGAGATTAAAGATGATTATGCACAAACACGTATGAATCTTTGATAATGTTTAAACCCTTGATGATACATGAACTCTTGGTGATATATCATGAATTCTTGGTTATTATTGATTCTTAATGATGCATGAATTTTTGATTGAATATGAATTCTTGATGATGTATCATTTATGTATTGTTTAACTAGTGGTATCTAAATAACAAACATCTTCCTTTAAAAATGATATGAATTGAATTAGTAAGAGGAAGAGATCATGAGGACATAATCTTGATTATGTGCTTATCACTATGCCTTGATAATAAATACATATATTGCATGTACAAGTGTATCTATGCTTTGACAATCTATGCAATTATATTCCTAGAGAGAAAGCATGTATGTTACAACAAGTGATTGCCTAGATTTTAACTTCATGATTGTAACATCATAGGCATGAACATGATGATATGTTAAGAAACAATGCATGATATGATAAGTAATAATGCATGCTATGATCATATACCATGTATGTGCAAATGGTATCTATCTCGATCAACATTATAATTCTTACTATGTCGTATGTTTGATGATGCATGATCTTGACTGTGAAAAGAAGTTTGAAAAATATGCATCATTGAGATTGAAAAGAATTTTTGAATAACATTATGAACAATGATGATTGCTAAAAATCTTGTGTTGAATGCTTAAATGTTAGTAATTGATATCAAGAGCTTAAATTAGCAAATCCATCAAGTGGTATCATGCATAACATCTAGATAACAAATGGTATGACATAGATGAGAGTATGACTTGCATTACACACGATGACCATGATATGCTTTTGTGACTTATCTATATGCGTTACTAATTATCTATACAAAATGCTTTCTCCTACATATTTGATAAATGCCATATGTGAATGCTTGACTAGACCTATATGTAACATCATAGGCATAAGATAAGAAGAGATTATTTGAGATACAAAAGTCATATGGAAAAGAGTGAATATATTGGCATATGCTATAATACACTTGCATGAGTAAGCCAACAAATTGTTTTAATCACTCCATCTTTGCTCTGATATCTAGACATAAATGAAATTGCATCAACTAGTGGTATCCATTGAAAGGGAAAGATTGTTACACTTGATTATTTACCTATGTTTGAAGTTAATGCTCACTCTACCACTATGCTCCGAATCATATGAATTATGTTAATCAATAAAGTGGTATCAACATCTGTATTTATCCTTGTTAAATTACATGATTAAGGGGGAATTTCATAATATTTCTTTATAACAAGTGATATTTATTGATGATATGTTATCTCTTTATCAAGTGGTATGGAAGTCTGAGTAAATCATTTTTATAATACTGCATCAAAGGCCCAAAAATTGGTACAAACTCTTGTGAACTCAATGCCACTAACAATATGCTTTGCAAAGAGTTTGTTAAGGTTATGTAGGATGACTCAAAATGGCAAATCAAACTATTAAACTGGGCGAACAAAGAATTGATCAAGGAATGCAACATGGATGAAGCAAAATGCCATACAAGGATGTGAAAAGGGGCATAAAACTTGCAAAATACCAAGGTATGATCGAATTGTTACTCTACCATTATGCTTTGTGAATTATACAAATCATATTAACAAATGGTATGAATAACAAATCTCACGAGCTGAATATATCACTTCATCCCTGCTCTGATACCTAGATATAAGCATACATTGTTGAAAATCCTTCTATATTACTGCTCTGATACCTAGAAATGCATCAAGCCATATTAATGAAATGATTAACAAGTGGATTGTTATATGCAATGGTATCTAACCTTTGAGTGGTATTTATTCATATTATAGTATCTATTATTTCAACAATGGTATCTATTAAAAAGAGATCACATGCTTTAAAAAGTAAACAAATGGTATCAGACTTGATTAAATTGACCTATAAGTGATATCAAACTTGATCAAATTGGTATAATCAATTTCACATGTTAATAAGTGGTATACTTTTTACAAATGGTATCAATTACAGTAGTAAGGGGGAGCATACACATGAATGATTATCCTTCATTTCACTTCTCTATGATTATGTTTATGGCACTCATGCTCTTACTCAACTATATGCTTACTTGGAAAATTATTCTTGTGCATTTGATGATGCCAAAATAGGAGAAAACTATGTGCTTACTTGAAATGATATGTGAAAGAATCATGTGACGTTTTTGAAAATGATACTCACTACATGATTAGAATAAGTTAGCAATCAATCATATGCTTACTTGATGAATAAATTATGTGATTGCTTATTGACTCTAGATGCAATAAAATGGTATATATCATTGATCATGCTTTAAGCTTTGATTTGAAATCCATATGAAATACTTGCTCTAAATCTCTCTTATTCAAATAAATGAGCTTATATGTTGATGGCATAGATTATGACTAAGATAATGATCTTTTTGATGATGCCAAAGGGGGAGAGATTAGTGGAAGGATCAGTAAAAAGAATAGGATGCCATTTATGCTAAAAAGGGGGAGAGATATCATGCTTCCATCATTTTATATGTTTAAAATAGTTGGCATAAGTTATAAGATTAAGGGGGAGAATAACACTTAAACAATGAACTTAACTAGCATTCATTACATCATATAGGGGGAGAATACATATAACCATTGATTGTCATTATTCTGTGAAACTAACACCCCACGAGATGAACATTGGTTGTCATCATCAAAAAGGGGGAGAATGTGTTTAAATGTTGAAACAGGTTTTGATAATGACAAATGTGAAAACTAAGGCAAAGACTCCTAAAGGAAGAAAGGATATTACCATGAAGCCAATATGATGAATTTGCAACACATGAATACAAGCCATATGGAACATTAATTGTCATCATCAAAAAGGGGGAGAATGAAGTTGCATATGTAAGTATGCAAAGTAGTTTTGATGAATGACAAAGTATTCATGATGATGATGGAATGGCAAAGGTTCAGAAACAAGAAGGTTCAAGCACAAAGACAATGGCCAAGAATAAAAAGATGAAGATGCCTCACAAAAAGTTAAAGAAACATGAGCTATGGAAGACAAGGTTGATGACATGAACTAAATCATGAAGAACAAGCTCATAAGTTGAAGAAGAATCAAGGAAACAAGCATGAGGATCAAAGGAATAAGCCATGGGTCAATACATATCAAGAACATATCAAAAACCTTGAAGAATTGTATCAGGTACATGTACTAATCGATTACCACAATGGAATAATCGATTACCATAACTCTATTTATGGTACAATCGATTACAATAAGAAGGACAATCGTTACATAGGTTCTGGAATGAACATAATCGATTACAGATAAAAGGCTAATCGATTACCAGTTGAAAGTTTGAAGACTGAGCATCAGGTATTCACCATAATCGATTACCAAGTCAAGCATAATCGATTACGTAAGTTCTATTTTGTCCCTAATCGATTACATGAAGTCCTAATCGATTACCATGCTGCGAGACACAAATTAAAGAGCATCAGGTATCAATCATAATAGATTACAAGGCAAGGAATAATCGATTAGAATGGTTCTGTTTCATAGCTAATCGATTACAGTAGAAATGCTAATCGATTACCTGCTGCATAATACTGAAGATTTCAAAAGCTAATCGATTACAGCTCGAAGGCTAATCGATTACCACAGTGTCAGAACGTGGGAAAATGCTTTTAAGTGGAACTCCAGCTCATTTCTTTACTCCCACTTTATGCCCACTTGAGGTATCCGTTGGAAACATTTGTGCAACGGCTAAGAGCTCCCAAATGGCTATAAATGGAGCATGGATTCAAGCAAGAAAAAAAAACAAGAGGGGAGACCAAGGCACAACACAAGGCAACAAACATTTCTCTTCTTAAGGTCTTCTTACTAGATTTCTCTTGTATATTCTGCAACTCTTGTTTCTAAACTTGCATATTGCTTAAGAGTTGTTAGATTGTGAGCTTTAATTTGCATATCCTCTCTTGTTGAGAGTTAGAATTTATGAGAGCCTTTATTTGTGTATCTACTCTATTGAGAGAGTTAATTGCTTGTAAACCAAACACCAAAACACCAAGGTTTTTCACTCTAGGTTGAGTGGTCACAAAGGTTGGGGTTCAACCTTTGGGTATTGAGAGATTGTGAGATTGGGTGGGTTGCCCTTTGCTTGTGAGGATTGAGTTCTTGAGTGTGGGACACTAGGAAGCTACAATTGCTCAAAGCTTGTATCTCAAATCTTCAATAGTGGAATCCTTCAAGTGGGTTGCTTGAAGGCGAGACGTACACCGGGTTGGTGGAACTCGTTAAATTTGGTTTGCATTTCTCTCTACCTTGAACTCTTTATACAACTGTGTATATAAACTGTTTGCTGAAATGCTTGAGTTGAATGTGTGAATCAAAGTTGTTGTTCAAGTAGAAAACTAACTCTCATGCCAAGTGTTTGATAATTTGCTTGAATCAATATTTGGTGAAGTTCTTCAAAACTGGAAATTACTATAACTTACCAAATATCTAATACATTGTTTCCTATTAAGTCTTGTGTGATACTTACTTGATTGCTATTACTTCTCACATTCACAAGGTGTTTGATAACTTGAATGAGCTGAATCTTTATAGGAAACATCACATTATTGACAAATAAATCTGTGCACTCCAACTATTTGATAAATTGTTTAAACCAATAACTTACCTTGTTTATCACACTTATAGCTAAATATTGTCATTGCACATCAAGTGTGTCATAGTGTGATATGTGCATAAAAGCTGTTGTCTCTTCATCATTGCATCATTTGTATATTACTAACCATTTCCAAGGGGATTCCGCGCGAAAATTTGAAACACTCAATTCACCTCCCCTCTTGAGCGTTGAGGCCTTGGCTAACAGGTATTGAGCCTTAAAGCATGACTAGAGATAATACGCTCTTCATAAAGCAAAGAGATACGAGTTAGTGGTATATCTCTGGTTGCTATGGCTTCTTAGAAAGAAGATATGCACATAGTAAGCTTTCTTTGTCTTCATGGCAGATCTTCCAGGTATAGTTACTTGTTGTTGAGTATACTGCCATTTCTTCATTTCTCATGAGCTTTAGTACATGAACGTCTGGTGTTCATTCATGATCTTTTCTTTTTCCTTTATCACACTTCGATTAGTGTGTTCTAGCTCATATTCTTCTTCCTTTCTCAAGCTATCTCTCTTTTTTAATTTTTTATTTTTACACTCTCTTGTGTTTCTTTTTCTGTTTCAGCTTTCCATATATGTTTTTGCTCTCTTCTTGTTTTTCTTCTATTTTTCTAGAGAGCCATTTGATGAAGAGATTGATTCTATTTATATAGAATCATCTTGTTGAGCTCAGGGAGAGGCTTCCAATTATATGACCATTGAGAGAGTCGTTGTACAAGGGACAAAAGCCTTTCTTGTTGGAGTTACACAAAGAGTAAGAGCTTTTGTTGTCAGAGATAGACAATCTGTTCACGCAATATAAATTTGAGAGCTTTGAGATGTGTGCAGTCGTATATGGAGTAGAGGTAGCATAAGTTTCACAAAGAGGGAAAGCTTTGATTCAGGGAATCTCTGAATGCGTAAGATAGAGGTCGTGACACCCAAATTACAAATTCCAATTAATTAACCCAAATTTTTGAAATAAATTTTTTACGTTTAAAGAATCATTTTGAAATTCGTAATTTAAATATTGAGGTCACGTAAAAATTGATAAATGCCGAATATTATCATGCATACTAGTCGTGAACGAATAAAACATAATACATTTACATAGCGGAAACGATAGAGAAGATTACAGTACAAGGTACATAATAATATTATTACAACACATTAAATCTTAAATGAAATCAAAGTCCAAGCAATAAAACATAAAAACTTCATTAATTGCACCACTCGTCATTCTGTGAAGTATGCACTGTAAAAATAATGTAAGAGTGAGATAAAATATAGAATAAATATAAAATAAGTAAAATTACACAAACACAATCAACAAACAATTATGATATGATGAATATGCCAAACAAGGTCATTTACATTTAATAATCTTTAATTTAGTCAAATGATGTCATGCTGGATCCATTTTGATTTAGTGGGAATACTGCAGTAAAAAGTCTCATAGAGACACAAGTAGGACTTAGCATAATGCCACGAATCCCTACCCTTCGTAGCGCTCAAGTACCAAAGTACACAAGTAGGACTTAGCATATACCATGAATCCCTACCCTTCATGGCGCTCAAGTACCGAAGTACACAAGTAGGACTTAGCATAAACCATGAATCCCTACACTTCATGGCGCTCAACGAAAATAAGGCTTTAACTCATCATAGAGTAACCCCCCACCAGGGCCGGCAATCATGGAACCCTTAAATTCCATGGTGCGTCCAAATGCTTATGATGCATGAATGCCTTTAATTTTCTTTATCAATTTAACATACCATGATATCAATACTTCCATAATCACTTGGAAAACCACAAGTCCTCAAAGGACACATCACATATATTAATTCTCAAAATCATGGATTTACAGTTCATCAACATATCTCAATAAACCACAAGGCATTCATGTATACATTAATTTAGTCATTCATAATTATTCATCACAAAGATATACATATTGTATGACATTCATAGGACACTCAATAACATCCATAATAATCAATAATCCCTCAATAATTCATAAATAAATCATTACCCACATAGAAAATATCATTTTCATCCATAATAATCATCATAGGTAAATTTCAGAAATTTACAATAGCAACATACATTAGTAAAACGACCATAACGTGAGCAACTCAAATCCTTTTTAAGTAATTCCACTTTCTGTAGTTCCATAACAAAATTATCTACAACATTCATGAAGACCATAATTTTAAATTCCAAACAGAAACATCACAGAATCATATAATAGTCAATAGGTTATCATTTTTCATTATCACCAATTGCTAGAAAATTTACTGGTTTGACAATCTTTAGTAAATTAGCTATAACTCATGGTATAAAAATAATTTTTGAATGAGACCAAGTTCTATGTTTCAATAATTCCATTATCTATAATTTTTATGAAGACTAAAAATTTCAAATCCAAACAGAAATATCACAAATTCATAGTATACTAAACTATCTCAAAGAAAGTAACAAAACGTACATATGTTAGTAAATTCAACGTTTCTGGAGCTATAAAAATAATTTTCGCATGAGACCAGTTCTAAACTACTCATAACACAAATATATAAAACCTTTATGAATACATTAAACACTAATTCTCATTACAAAATTCCCAGTTTTAAAAATATAAACAGTGATTCACATCAGCAAATTTTTAGCATGAACATACTTCTGTATTTTAGGTATAACTAGAGCTAAAGATATCCTCTTAACTTGAAACCACTTTCTATAGATCCATAACATAAATATATACAACTTTTATGAAGACATCAAAGTCTAAATATGTATGTATAATTCCCAGAATATTAATATTTACACAAAATAGAAGGTACATATTCCAGAACAGACATACTGTAGTATTTTGACTATAACTCATGCTATACATATCCAAATCAGTTGTTCAAGTCTTAAAATTCACATAACAAAAAGATCTACAACTTTTATGAAGACGTCAAAGTCAAATTCATACATTTTGAGCTTCGAAATTAAGTAACAATTTACGAAAATAAATCTGAAAATCCTAGAATAGCATACAATTCTACCCATTCCATATTTATTCACAACCCTATCCCCTCTTACCTTAATGGAGGTTCCTAAAGTGTTTGAAAGTGTTGTATTATTGTCTTAGCTTCAGATCAAGAGTGACTTTGATGGAGAAAATGAAAGAAAATGAGAGAGAGACTTCACTAACTTTAGCTTGTTCTAAGAATTCAGACTTGGGAACAAGATATAATGTTGATTTAATGATGCAAATGACAAGTGGGGACAAGCTTTTCATAATGGGATTGTAGTGGGATGTTAGGTGCATTAATTATGGTGATAATGGAGGTTTTAGGTGAGAAAAATAGGCTGCATTGTTGACCATTTCCGCAGCCTACATAATGTAGCTTGTATGATTGAAGTAAATATCAATTCTGACACTATTTTGGTATTTTGGGCATATCTCTCTCATATCTTAATTGATTTTAATAAATTTGGTCTTGTTGGAAAGCTAAGACAATGAGGAACAACTTTTTAGTTTACCACTATTTCAAATTCAGAATCTAACTAGGCATTAAAATATGTACAAGATGATATGATTGAAGTAAAATACCAATTCTGAAATAGTTTTGGTATTTTGGGCATATCACTCTCAAATCTTAATGGATTTTAACAAATTTGGTCTTGTTGGAAAGCTAAGAAAAATAGAAACAACTTTGTAGTTAACTACATTTCCAAATTCGGGCTCCAACTAGCAATTAAAATGTGTACAAAATGACGCATTTTGAGTAGAGTATGTGGTAATTTGATGAGAGTAATTGGAAAATTCAAAGAAATTAACAACTAAGGAAATAGGTAATAAGTTATTTGATTAACTTTTACCTAAGGTATAAAGTTAAAATTATTTACCATGGTAAAAGATTAAATTGAAGATGTTTTCCTAACCAAGTTTATGTAGAAAGTTGAGATAAAATGGATAATATCATTAATGGTATAAATCAAAATGATTATACATGAGAATGAAATTTTTGGGATGTTACAATTCTCCCATCCTAATAAAAATTTCATCCTCGAAATTTAATATAACACACCCCTCAGTGGAACAATTCTGGGTATTGCATCCTCATAGCATCTTCACGCTCTCAAGTTAAAGTTACATCATTTCCTTGTTTCCATGCAACCTTTACTAATGGTATATCCTTGCTTCTCAGGCGTTTAATCGACCTTTCCATAATCTGTATGGGTTCTGTAGGGATGGTCAAATTTTCTCTGACTTCAACATCATCAGTAGCAATCACTTGAGTGGGATCCTGTACATACTTCCTCAATTGTGATACATGGAACACATTATGCAAATTTGCAAGATGAGGAGGAAGTGCAATCTGATAAGCCACTGGGCTAATCTTCTTTAGAATTTCATATGGTCTAATGAACCTTGGGCTCAACTTTTTACTTTTCAATGCTCGGCCAATGCCCTTATGAGGCGAAACCTTCAAAAATACATGATCACCAACTTGGAATTCAAGTGGTTTCCTTCTTTTATTGTAATAGTGTTTTTGTCTATCTTAGGATGCCTTCATCTTCTCTCTGATTATTTCTATTTGTTCAGTAGTCTGTTGTACAATTTCAGGCCCTAACGCCAAACTTTCACCAGTTTCTAACCAACAAAGGGGTGTTCGACACTTTCTGCCATACAATGCTTCAAATGAAGCCATACCAATACTGCTATGGTAACTATTGTTATACGTGAATTCAATTAGTGGAAGAAACTGCTCCCAACTACCACCATGCTCAAGCACACAAGATCGTAGTAAGTCTTCCAAACTTTATATGGTACGTTCTGACTGTCCATCTGTTTGAGGATGATAAACTGAACTTAATCGGAGTCTTGAACCCAACTCTTAATGCAAGCTTCCCCAGAATCGGGAAATGAACCTCAGATCTCTATCTGACACAATACTAGATGGTACACCATGAACAACTAAAAAAACACCTGTATTTCAGATGACCCAACTCCCGTCGTTGAAATCTTTATCGAAGATAAATCAACGACCAGACACCGGCCGTCGCTAAAATGCCGACGACATAATGCCGTCGCTAACATGGTCTCTGCTTTACTGACTGAGGCCGTCGCTAACTGACCACGTTCAGCGACCACCTGAACCCGTCGCTAGCAGTGGCCATATAGCGACGGAGTTACGACGTCGCTATTAGTAGACATACAACGACCTCACATATCCGTCGCTATCACTTATGGCCGTCGCTATAGGTAGCCTTACAGCAACCACTTATGGCCGTCGCTATAGGTAGCCTTACAGCGACCACCTGCTCCCGTCGCTATGGGTACCATACAGCGACCACTGATGGCCGTCGCTATGGCTAGCCATACAGCGACCACCTTCACCCGTCGCTGTTTTTGACCAAACAGCGACCACCTAGATCCGTCGCTATTGGTAGTCATATAGCGACCGTATGTGTCCGTCGCTAATGGGATTTTTTTATTTTTTTTAAATTGGTTAAATTTGAATAATTTTTTTAAATATTAAATTATTATTAAAAACAAAATAATGGATTAAATTTATTTATCAAATAGGTTGAATTATTAATGATAATCACAATAAGGCGTTTTTCTTTGAATTTAATTACCAATAAATATTGACATAATAAATGAAGAATGACAAAATAAATATTGAATGGAATATAATATAAAAACTATAAATCAAATATACAATGTGTATACATAATAAAAATACAATCATGGTGGGGGGGATCCTGTGGTAGTGGTGGGGGCGCCTGGGAAGTGGGGGGAGGTAGCCTCGCCATCAACTGCATCAGTAGCTCCTGTTGCTGAGCAAGTTGCCGACGAGTCTTGGCGTGCTACTTCTCGGCCCGCTGTCGGTCCGCCTCGGCCCGCTCCTCCAAAAGCTGCCTCTGACGTCGCTCCTCCTGTAGCTCGTCGTTCAGGTTTTGAATTACCTGAACAACCTCAGTCGGAAGACCAGACGAAGAGGAAGAGGAAGGGGTCTTCCCCTTTTTCGCCAGCTGCGTGCCGACGCCACCCCATCCAAAGACCCTCCCTTTCTTGTTCATACCGCCAACAGCTTCCATGTAGATGGCGTTGTCGTCGGAACAAGACAGGGTGGGAGGAACCTCCCCTTTAGGAGTCGAAGCCACCAGGTCCACCTTTTTCTTGGCCCTCCTAGCCTGATACGCCTCTTGTTAATTCAAAAACACTGATAGGATTAGTAAGTTGATTTGTAAATTATAAGCATGTGTAAGTTAAAAGTAAATACCGCTAGATCTATAGTCTTCTGGTTTACCCATGCACCGGCTTTGTTCTTCTTGGTAATTTGCATGACCTCAAACAAAGAAGGCTCCCGGTGCTCCCTCAGCTCCTGTGGTGGACAAAAAACATTGACATTATTATTTATAAACATGTCAGACGAATCATAATAGAAATGTTTAACATAAATATACTTACAAATCTTTTCTTGTGCTCGAGGGTTGAAATGCTACCCCCAGTGTAAACTGAGGCTGCAACATCGGCGGCTCTGTTTGCCCTGTTCTGAGCACTCGCCTGCTGGAACGGGACACCACCCCTGTAACATCCCAATTTTTATAATTTTTAGAAAAATAATTTAAAAAGGATTAAAGAAGAATTTTTGAATGAATTTCTGAGTGGAAAAATGTCAAAAACAAGATTTTTCGAGTGAAACGAATTTGATTCCGAGTAAAATAAATATGACTTCGAGTGAAATAAGACAGGAGACTAATTCTAAGTGAATTTAAGATGTTTCTAAGTGAAACATCATTAAGAGAATCATTCCTGAACGAAGTAATGCTGTGTCCGATTGAGACACATTCGAGTGAAGCAAATCCGAGTGAAACGGAAACATCTCTGAGTGAAATGATTCCGAATGGGTTGTTTCCGAGAGAAGTGGAAGTACTTCTCGGACCGATAATTCTGAATGGTGAACTCCCGAGTGGAGTATATCTGGGTGAATGGTTTGCTGAGTGAAGTGTCTCTGTGACACTTCCGAGTGAGACTTTTCGAGTAAGTCTTTCCAGGAAGAGTGCTTCTGGACAGAGACTTGAAATCCGATTGAGTATGTTTGTGAGAAAATAATTCCGAGGAGAATAAATATCCGAGTAATCCTTTCAAGTGGAATGATTTCCGAGAAAGGAATTGGACTTCAAGGCTCTGATAAGTTCTCTCGGAAAGAGATGCCCAGAATGAGGAAACTGAGTCGGAATAAGCTGGAACCGAGTCGGAATACACAGAAACCGAGTCAGAAATTAATAAATATTTTACTATGGATGCTTTCCATGTCATCCTGTTCTTCTACGTTCTAGTAAAATCCTTTCTCAGATATTTACTAAGAATGGGACCCTTTTTGATGTGCTGTCCCTTTTCATTAAATATCTTATTCCCTTCATTATCATTAAAGAGACGTGTGTCAGAATACTTCTATTCATTCATGTCTCTTCTGCATGAATCATATATATAAATACTTCCATTGTTGGATTAATGGAAGAACTCTTGAGAGTGAAATTATTATCCAAAATCCTCTTATTTCCAATCTTCATTGGAACTATTAAACGAAGAAGAACATCAAGTCTTCATTTCCTTCTCTTTACGAGGAAAGCTTGGGACTGGTGCAGGATTTGCAATTCCAGTCGGAATTAGTGGGCAGTGACTGGATTATAGCTTTTAAAGCTACTGGAACTTCTTATTCCAGGTAGGGGGAGCGTTACATTTTAAATGAATGGTTTATGAATGTATTTGGGGTGTTATTGTTATGATATATATGATATGTGTATGAATTATTATTGAAACCCCGATTGAATGATATTTTATATTTACATATCTTCCATTCATATTAATGATATTGAGTTCATATGAGATATATGTGTTGTGATAAATTCTATGCATGAGATGCTATAGAATATATGTGATGAATGATGATTCATGAATTTTTCATGATATCTATGTATATGCTTGAGATGCATGTATGATGATTGAATATGAAATATGATATGGTTTCCACAAAAAGACCTTGGGTGGGACTCAAGGCAAAAGACAAAAGACCTTGGGTGGGACTCAACGTAACCTCTTGAGCGGGGCTCAGGGTTTTAGCCCGTAGCACTGAGTAGAGTTACCGCTATCACTCTGGGAGTGGTACTCGATGTTACATTATGGGCGCAGAGCGGTTTGGTACCTGTAAAACAGCCAGATCAGTTGAGGGCTGAATTATGGCTCGGGGAGCCAGTGTTGCAACACAAAAAATTAAAAGACTTAATGGATCCATTTGATTGAGCATGTGCATACACTGATTTATGTGCTATTGAGAATAACATGCTGTTATGATGAGTATATGTATATGTTTCGGTTCTGTTTTGTGTATATAGTTATGAATTGGTATTTTAATCCAATTCAATAACTGTTATTTGATATGTTATGCTCACCCTCTACAATTGTTGTTTTTCAGTGGATGTAGGGCCCAACCATGATATGGGAAGTCACTCAGCAGCTAGGAGTGTATTTTGATAGAAGCCTTGGCCGGCTCCTGAGAATACCGAGTGAAATTATTTATTTGTATATTTTAAAAAGAGCCGGTCGGCTTTTGTAAAAATTAATATTGTAATTGTTTAATTCAAATTCTGTTTCGGAAATTTGAATTAATTACAAAATTTTATTTGATTTATTGAAATATATTTTAAAAATTGAGGATGTTATAACCCCACTTCTGGACCATCCCGTCCCAATGCTCCTTCGGGATCCAATGAGGGCGCTCACCCTTGTCCCTCACCTTCCAAAGGGTACTCTTGATGATTTTGGAGGTCTTTGTGGCAAAGACCTTCCTAATCTCATCAATCATACCCTCTGCACACTGATAATCATGCTGTAAAATAAAATGAGAATTCAAAATTAATAAGAAGTCTATTTTACAAATCAAATCACAACAAATTGATGTGGTAACTTACCGAGAAGGTGTCAAACCACCTATCTTGGACAACCTTCCCAGCATCTGTCCAAGATATATATGGACCATCACACTAGGCCTTCAAAACCTTAGTAATCGCTTTGGTAGTGCGACTACTATCAACAAAGCTATAATGACAACAATTATATCAGGAGTATAACAACATACAATCTAGGGAGACTCCCAAAATTCTGACAGAGTCTTCCCTGTAAATATAACATTTCCAAGTTTAAATAGTTACCCTATTACAAACAAAAGAGTTCCCAGTACAATTCAATCTATACAAGTACTAATTAAAGTAACATACAATAAACCAACAAGTGTTTCCACTAAAGTTTAAAATAAAGTACCATACAAATAACATAAAAGTATTTGAGTTTTAGTGACTTACTCATCTCCGGCCGGCACGGGTACTAACATGGCAGAGGGGATGCCGGAGGTGGGGTGGCCTGATGGCCAGGGTCCTCCAAGCCACCAACTCTAGGAGTCTGCTCTGGGGTGGTCAGTTGTGGTAGTGATGGGGTGGTCAGCTGTGGTGGTGATGGAGTGGTCCGCTGTGGTGGTGATGGAGTGGTTCCCTGCTCTGGGGTGGGAGTCCCCAGACGGGATGCCGAGGTCCTGGACCCACCACCCCTACTGAAGGGCAGTCGACGTCCCGTCATCTGTGGATAAAATCATGAAAAGAAAGGTTAGTCTCAGGATATATATAAACCTATGTATATATGTTTAACAACTACATACTCTGTGTCTGTTTCAGTTTCAAATTCCCCCTCAGTTTCAGTGTCACTGTGGTTATCTGTTTGAACAACTTCATCAGTATCCAAATCAGCCCTAGACCATTTTGATCGAGATACAAGGTCTTTGTCAATGTGTTCACCCCCCGTAGTGGCGAGTGTCTCATCCATTATGACTGGATCAATGTTGAACAACAAATTACCATCGTTGAGCTCGTGTGGTGCAAGCTGATAAGCGTCATTGACCTCCTCGGAGACATTGTCAGTGATTTGACTTCGGGCCTTGGCCTTGATTACTGCATACCAGTCCTGATGTCCTCCCGGGAAGTCGGTGTAATAAACCTGCTCAGCTTGTTAGGCAAAAATGAAGGGATCAAACCCTTTATATCTACCATTTTTCTTGACCTCAACTAAGCCGTAGTTGTTGTCAACCTTTGTTCGAACGCCGATTGTGTTGTCGAACCAATCACATTTGAATAGAAAAATATCTCTTCTTAGTCGTCCAGAGAATGAAACTTCAAGAATCTCTGTCAGCACTCCATAAAAATCTTCTTCTAACTATCTGGCGGTGCCTCTAACACAAACCCCGTAGTTATGGGTACGCATCCCTTCACTCCATTGAAAAATATTAAACTTGTAGCCATTTATGTAGTAAATAGGCCATTTTTTAACAGTTTTCACCAGCCCCCAAGAAAGGGCTTGGAGTAAAGAATCTTCAATATGGTTGTTAGGGTCTTGTATCTATGTACAACATAACAAATAGGTCATCGTTAGATACCGGGAGTTAGAAGCACAGATAAAAAACACTCGGTATACGGGTCTTACGTGTTGTGCGAACCAACCAACGAACTTGGATGACACCTCACTATGAATTTGGTCATCAGTTAAATCATTTTGCTCAAGTTTTAGCATATCTGTATATAAGCTATTTAAAGGAAACAAATTTAGATACTATAAAAGCTAGGTTTAGAATGTAATATATAACTTTTATGACTTACCCAAGAAAGGGTTCCACTTCTGGGCAATTTAGAAGAATGTACAAGTGAGCCGCCTTTCGATCTTTCTCATCAATGTAACATTTTGTGAGCTTGCCCCCCGGATGACCAGGATAGTTAAAAATTGATATTTGTTCATCAAACCCTGTGCGGGTGGCTACCCTAAGATTACGGGGAATTCTACTCATTCTAGTTTCTATCTCCGTCGGAAAATAGAAAGAAGTAAAAGTTATCATTTCTTCGACTAAGTATGCCTTACAAATTGATGCTTCAACGCAGGCTTTGTTCGACACTTTATCTTTTAAAGAGCGTAAGAATCTTCAACATCATAAACAAATGTTAAGTTAAAAAATACTATTATAAGAGTTTGCAAGGAAATTAAAGAGTTCTGGCATTCACCTTTTGAATGGATACATCCAACGATACTGCACCCGGCCACCAACCAAGGCCTCGTACGGTAGATGGATAGGCAAATGCTCCATCGAGTCAAAAAAACTTGGTGGGAAAATCTACTCCAACTTACAAATCAATACCGGGATAGTTTCTTCCATCTTCCTAAGTTTCTCCACAGTCAACGAAGTTGCCATCAACTCCTTAAAGAAGTGACTCAACTCCACCAACGGTTTCCAAATAGGCTTCGGTAAGGCATGAAAGGCGTAGGGAGTAGTTGTTACATAAACACATGGCAATCATGAATTTTCATGCCAAACACCCTGCCGTCCTTCACATCGACACATCTACTCAAGTTAGAAGCGAATCCGTCAGGCAGGGTCAACCCATTCATCCAAATACACACAACAATCTTTTGTGGTCTAGTTAAAGCATATTTTGCATGGGGTTTAAACATTCTTCCACATCCCGCATCCCTCAATTCTAACTCCTTCCTAGAACACCAAATTGGAAGGTCTAGACGACTCTTCTCATTGTCCTTTGTTCTCCCTTTGATGTCCATAATAGTGTCAAAAATATTCATGAAAACATTACGTTCAGTGTGCATGACATCAATGTTGTGTCTTAACAACAAGTCTTTCCAATATGGCAAATCCCACAAGATGCTCTGCTTCACCCAGTGGTGTTCCTTACCATAACCCGCAAACTCCTTAACACTCTTGTCCCAGATGTAGGGATACTTTTCGACCCTCTGCCAAACCTGTGCACCGGATAACCTACGGGGTGGAGGTTTATTAACAACCTTGTTCTTCTTAAAAGCGGTTTTGTTTCTCCTAAACAGGTGATCCAAGGGTAGAAACTTTCTATAACAGTCAAAGAAACTTGTCTTGCCACTAAAAGGGATTGATTCCCCCCCGGTATGTTCCATGCATATAGGGCAAGCAAGCTTCCCAAATGTTGACCATCCAGAAAGCATACCATAGGCCGGGAAGTCGTTAATAGTCCACATCAAAACAACACGTATCATAAAATTGTTCTTCAAAGACGCATTGTATGTCATAACCCCGACATCCCATAATTATGATAACTCTTCAACCAATGGTTGCAAAAACACGTCTATGTTCGCCTTTGGATTTTTGGGTCCTGGAACCAGTATAGATAGAAACATGACCTCCCTCTTCATACACATATCAGGAGGCAGATTGTATGGGGTCAGTATGACTGGCCAACAAGAGTAAGCTCTTCCGTATTGACCGAACGGGTTAAACCCATCTGTACATAAGCCAAGTCTTACATTGCGCGGCTCGCCAGAAAAGTCCAGATATAGCTCATCCAAACACTTCCATACTTTCCCGTCGGAAGGATGGCAAAGAAACCCCTCTTGAGTTCGGTTCAGAGCATGCCAACGCATGTGTTTTACCGTGGACAATCAGCATACAGGCGTTGAAGACGCGGTGTTATAGGGAAGTACCACATTTTCTTCCTGGCCGTCCGGGTTACCTTCCCTCTCCTTTTAATAGTTTTGTAGCGTTCCTCATTACAATGTAGATATTTTATGACACTCTTATCTGCAAACTCATTTCTGAACAGCATACATCCGCCAACACAACACTCTATTTTCACATAACCCAACCCTAAGTTTGCCACTTGTTTCTTAGCATGGTACAGGTTTGTTGGTATTCGATGATTATTAGGCATGGTGGAACCCATCAGATTGACCATCCTATTAGAACAACCTCCAGAAAGATTATAATCTGCCTTTAGGCTCAAAGCAGCTAGGGAGGCGGATAACTCAGTGTGACTCTTGCACCCGTCCCACAATGGAGTCTGAGCCGCCGCTAACAAATCATAAAATCTCTTCACCTCCGGATTAGGATCCTCCTATACATTGTCATCCTCATTCCCTGCTTGGTTGACATGTTCTAGCATACGCCCTATGGAGGGTCCAACATGATCCATCACCATTTGTTATATGTTGTTGTACGTATCCCTGTTTCCTTCAACCTCGTAATAAGACTGTTGCACAGTTACGCCTGATGGTCTAGGCGGTAACTGCTCACCATGGTTGTACCAGCAGTGGTATGTTTCCATGAACCCTTTCTCAGTTAGGTGGCACATGACATTATCCGCGTATTCAAAACTCATGCATTTGCACCTTGAGCACGGACAACGAATCTTCTGAGTCGCTTCAAATCTAGGCGTGTTTGCCATAGCGAACGGAATGAACTCCAATAGCCCCATCATAAACTCGTCAGTCACTCGCCGATTGTGATCTAGTCGGTTGTACATCCATCGCCGATTTGCCGATACCTTCATTTATAATATCTAACAAGCACGATTTCTGTTACTTTAAATTATTGTAATTTTATTTGACTAGCGGTTATGAATCACTCTCTATCTCTTTGATGTTGTAAATTGGTGGGGCCCTATCCCATTCGGGATGAATATGCAACCATCCGTAACCCATCGATGTTGTATGTGGTCTATCTTGTGTCGTTGATGTTCATTTGAAATTTCGGTAGCATTTCGCATTGATCCCCGAGTACACAGAGATACGTACGGTATGAAACACCGCACGCAGACATGCACCCTGGGGACAATACGAAACACCATAACCGAAATTTCAAATGAACATTCAACGTCTCAAGATAGACCACATACAACATTGATGGGTTACGCCCTACTGGTTACAAATTCATACCAAACTGTCCAACTGGGACAATTCAAGATCCAACACAACATGGTACATCAGCTGGTTGTTTTGAAACTTGAATGGGAATCTAATGGGTACACACACAACTAAACCCTACATTATTAAACTTGAGTTTCATATTTTAAGTTCCCTAAGAAAGGGAGCCTGCCAAAATTTTGGCAGAGTTTCCCCTGTAAACTAGACATTTCCCAAATTTAGAAACGGCCTATTACATACAGAAAACTTCCCAGTAAAGATAAATATATATGCTACATATTGTATATGATATTCAGAGTTATGAACACCAAATCATGTTATCAGTATAGAAAACCAATGCCTAATGAGCTCTGCTCTCCACTAACAAACAACATTACACATGCATAAAAAATCATGTTATCAGCACACAAAACCAATGCCTAATGAGCTCTGCTCTCCAATAACAAACAACATTACACATGCATAAAAAAATCATGTTATCAGCACACAAAACCATTTCCTAATGAGCTCTGCTCTCCACTAACAAACAACATTACACATGCATAAAAAATCATGTTATCAGCACACAAAACCATTGCGTACTGAGCTCTACTCTCCACTAACAAACAACAATCGACATGCATACACATAATGAGAAAGTCAGTGTTAGGGGATTACCTGGGGAAAAAAGTCAAGGATGAATATGAAGCTGTCGACAGACGATCAGAGACCACGCGTAATGTGTGCTAGTCTGTATGACAAACCAATAAGTGGTTGGACAGTTACAAGTAGCAAGGAAACTAAACAAAGAGAGACACGTAAAGCAAATTATAGATTAAGTTCATTATCAAAGCATCATTAGGTACGTGGAAAAAGACTTTTCCTCACAACATGAGGGACAATATATTTTATAAACCCTTACAGGGCCTAATGAAAAATCCTTTTATTGGGACAAGGGAGAAATTGTGCATTGACGTATAGAACAAGAAATAATGCAACATGATTTATTGAAATTCAGCCTTTGCTATGGTGTGGACCTAGTTAATTACATGGCCTACTAAGAGAGGTATTTTAAAAAAAGAAATCAATTTGTGTTCTAGAGAGACTGTTGCAGGTGACTGGGAGGCAGTTGCAGGTGGCTGGGAGGGTGTTGCAGGTGGCTGGGAGGTTGTTGCAGGTGGCTGGGAGGCTGTTGCAGGTGGCTGGCAGGCTGTTGCACGTGGCTGGGAGGTCAGACAGGGATCACTAGATCTCGGACAGGGATCGCCGGAGTTCAGATAGTAGGGATTAAGAAAAGTACAGAGCAGGGAGCCCGCAAACAAAGTAGAGAGCGACTCAAAGAAGAAGGAACAACATACCAGACATGAAGAAGAAATGAAGAAGAAGCAGAGGTTGGAGGAAGTCGCGTCGCGTTGGAAGCAGAGTGAGAAGAGAAAAGTCACGTGCGAGTGAGAAAGGAGGAAGAAGGGTGCCCTAATGCAATCGGGTCTTTTTTCTGGGTCGCCCAATTAAAATGGGTTTTTAATGGTTTCTACCCGATCCCAACAAATTCGTAAAATCTTGGGATTTTACCGATTTTGGGATCTTAATCCCGATTTTACTCCGATTTTGGCCATTCTCGATTTTCCTTGGGATCTTGATCGGAATCCTTGCCAAAAATCACAAAATCGTAAGATTTTGGGATTACACTCCCGATTTTGACTACCATGGCCACATCATAACTTTATTAACAAAAATAATAAAAATTAAACAAAAGATGATCTAACTAAGATATTTTAAAAAGATAAGAAACTGGTTTACTAAAAAAAAGTTAAAGTCTAACTTAAAATTTACTAAAAATTTTTGGAACGATCTATGGTAGGCTATGCTCTGTCCATATTTCAAGCTGGAATAGCTTTCATATGAGGGGACATACTAGTAACAAAAATAATTCTAAAGCATAAGTTTTTAGAAGAGTTAGTTCTTTATCTTATTGACATTAACTGTGCATACAATGAACAAGGCTTAGACTTCCTAACTGAGACTCGAGAGCGATATAGAATGACAATGAAGGTGATGCTATGAGCAAAGATTTCAACAGAATCTCTGAAGGAGAGATTGGATCAAATTTTTTACTTTACAAGGGTCTAACTTGTTATATGAACCATCACTATGAGTATGTTAGTGCATATTTTTAATTGGGTTGGGTTCAACTGTTCAACTAGCTAATGGAAGCATATCAATGGTTAGGGGAAGTTCCCTAGTTCATTAAAATGAAAAAAAATGTAATGAAATTACTTGTTTAGTTTCTTCTAAGGGTATGTATAATCTAAATCTTATTAACATTGTAAAATAGGGAGTGGATGAGGATCAAGAATTAAAAACATAAGGTACAGTCAACACAGTACACACCAAAAACAGACTTGGTCTATAATCAAAATGCATTCAGAGTTTACTGATTTAGAAAGAGATAATAGATTTTTAATAACATATTTTTCCAAATTCTTAGGTAATCAAAATAACTAATATTGTGAGTACTGCAAGATTTGCAGCAAATTATTATTACTCTAGAGTACCGGGTTGATGCAGTATCGAATGCCACCTATACCATTTTGTAACAGCCACATTTCATATTGTGGACCGCAATTTAGAACATTGCTTACCACCACTCATTCCATGATCAATATGCTTGATATATACTACAACAAGTGCATTAATATGTTAATTATTTCTTCAAAAATACAATGAATATCAAAAAGTCCATAACACATACATATTGCACACCACTACCATTATTAATACTACCAATAGGAAATTGAAGGAAACTAACATTATGGAGTTTGGAATATATAAATGGATGTTCTTGCAACACATGCCACATTTTACACACAATAATTGAAAAATGGGGACTATCTCTACTTCTATCAACAAACATCTCAATGAGAGCAATATCTGCATATTGACACAACTTATGCTTGCTCGACATCCTATTTGCATCTTTATCAAGAGTGAGAAACATGTCCACCTCACAAATTGTTTTAACCACAATTATATTCATTGGAACTTTCAATTAATCTTGAACAGGTGTGGGTCTATGAATATTGAATACTACTCAGTAAAGCTCTTTACAAAGTTTATCAAAGCCATGGCTTAACATTTACATTCAGAATTATTCTACATTAATTAGTAAAAAGTAAATGCCTACACCACACATCAAAAAACCAGAGAGAAACAAAGAAGCAAAAAGATTATAAAGAATCCAATGAACAATAAAATAAAAACTAGATCTAAAATTTAAATGATAACAAGTAAGATAAACAATCATTGATTATCTATTACTGAAAGATTCATTTTCTCTTCATACAACTTCAACAACTAAGGAGCTTCATCCTTAAAATTAGTCACATACTTCTGAAGGACCATCTTTTCAGTAAGAACATACGGTCTTATAGACTTGGCACTCTTAATCAGATCTCTAGACAGAAGAAACTACAAGACAGAAGCCCTAGGAATACTCATTTTTAATAACATATTTTTCCAAATTCTTAGGTAATCAAAATAACCAATATTGTGAGTACTGTAAGATTTGTAGCAAATTATTATTACTCTAGAATTTGAATTAATTAGACAAAGCAGAAAATGTTCAGCATACATTCACACACACACATAAAAAGAAAAAGCAATGAGTTATTCGAACACACCTTGACTTAAGAGAAGCAGCTGTTAGAGGGAGCTTCAAATGCAGGATACTTCCAGATCGGACAAGAGTGAGGTAAGCCGAGGGGGTGAGGGAAAATGCTGGACCGGAGGTTTGTGAGACAGAAACTGAGTGAGGACCTTCAAACGGAGGAAGAGAGAGAGGGTTGGAGCTAGACCAGAGGTTTTTGAGAGAGAAAGTGAGTGAGGAGCTTCAAACGGAGGAAGACAGAGAGGGTTGGAGCTGGATCAGAGGTTTTTGAGAGAGAAAGTGAGTCAGGAGCTTCAAACGGAGGAAGAGAGAGAGGGTTAGAGAGAGACAATGACGCCGACAGAGAGAGACACAGACGGCGAGAGAGAAGGGGTCAGAGGAAGGCAGGGATCGCGAGAGAGATAGAGGGCTCAATTTGGGGGTTAGGGCAACTGATTGGGAGAAGAGTGGCTCGAGTACATTTAAATATTTAGCGACGGCCACATTTGTTCGTCACTATATGGGTAACAATAGCGACTCCATAAACTGTCGCTAAAATTAGTGGAAAATGAAGGATTTTTTCCCGTTGCTACCAGTTAGCACAAACAAAATATCAGAGGGAAACGAAAAAACTGGAGGGAAATAAACGTAGCGACCACAGGAGCGACGACCAGTGAATTAGTGACGGGGTTAGTGACGGTCCTTAGCTAATTTTGGCGACGGGCTACACTTCATCGCTGACGTGGTCACTATTTTACCTATTCATGTCCCCTTTTTATTACGGTCGCTAGTTGCGATGCTATTCTTACGTCGTTGGGGTATACCATGATATAGCGACCGCGGTAGCCCGTCGCTACGACTTATCATAACAAAATGTTGGAGGGAAACGAAAAACCTAGAGGGAAATAAATGTAGCGACCAATTAAGCGACAGGGAGTGTCTTTAGCGACGGGGTTAGTGACGGTCCTCTGTTAATTTTAGCGACGGTATCTTGTTGGTCGCTGATATGGTCACTATTTTTCCTTTTATGGTCCCTTTTATATTACGGTCGCTAATGTGGTCACTGATTAGCGACGGTCAATTACCGGTTGCTAATGGAGGGTAGCTATCAGTTATTTTTCTGGTAGTGACGTAGTCTCACAATCTCTTTCATATATAATTGTGCCAACTTTTGTAGAGAATTCTTCATATTCATTGGGAGGAAGTGAGCAGACTTAGTCAATCTGTCTACAATAACCTAGATTGCATCATTTCCTGAATGTGGTCTTGGCAATCCTGACACAAAGTCCATCGTAATGTCATCCCATTTCCAGACAGGAATCTCCAATGGTTGTAGTTCACCAGATGGCTTCTGGTGTTCCACCTTGGCTTTTTGACATACCAGACATGAAGACACATATTCAGCTATTTCTTTCTTCATCCTTGGCCACCAAAAACTTTTCTTCAGGTCTTGATACATCTTAGTTGATCCAGGATGAATGCTTAACATACTTTTATGTGCTTCTTCTAGGATTGTCCTTTTTAGATCAACATCATCTGGTACACAAATTCTGCTTCTAATCCTCCAAATTCCATCTGATTCTTCTTGTAATCCCACATGTTTTCCATTCTCCTGAGTCTCTCTCAATTCTTATAATTGTAAGTCTTTTTTCTGCCTCTCACCTATCAGCTTCAAAAAATCATTGGTGATCTTCAAAGTTCCCAAGGTCATACTTCTTGAAGATTTCATCTCCACACCCAAGTTCATATTTCTGAACTGTTCTATCATTTCCATTTCTTTTATTATTAAAGATGTCATATGAATGAATTTCCTGCTAAGTGCATCTGCTACCACATTTGCTTTTCCTGGATGGTACTTCAAATCAAAATCATAATCTTTAAGAAATTCCATCCACCTTCGCTGCCTCATGTTCAATTCCTTCTGATCGAACAAATACTTTAAGCTCTTATGGTCACTGAACACCTCAAACTTGACTCCATACAAATGGTGTCTCTAGATTTTTAAAGCGAATACCACCGCTGCCAATTCTAGATCATACGTCGGATAGTTCATTTCATGCAACCTCAGCTGCCTAGAAGCATAGGCAATCACCTTTTATTGCTGCATCAAAACACAACCTAAACCCATATTAGAAGCATCACAATAAACCATAAAGTCTTATTGTGGATTAGGTAAAGTTAATACTAGAGCAGATGTAAGCTTCGATTTTAGTTCCTGGAAACTTTTCTCACATTCTGGCGTCCAAGAAAAGGTTGATTCTTCCAGGTTAGACGAGTCATCAATAAGGCAATTCGAGAAAACCCCTCAATGAATCTCCGGTAATAAGCAGCTAATCCTAGGAAGCTTCGTATCTTAGTAACTGAATTAGGTCTCTCCCAGTTTGTTACAACTTCTATTTTAGAAGGATCCACAGACACTCCTTCACTTGAGATCACATGGCCTAGGAACTTTACCTCTTTCAACCAGAACTCACATTTTGATAACTTAGCATACAACTGCTTCTCTTTCAGAATCTGCAATACCACTCAAAGATATTTCTCATGCTCCTCTAAAGTCTTAAAATAAATCAGAATGTCATCAATGAAGATAATAACAAACTGATCCAAGTATGGATGAAACACTCGATTCATGTAATCCATGAATACAGCTGGGGCATTGGTCACTCTGAAAGGCATCACCAGATACTCGTAATGAGCATAGCGTGTTCTAAAGGTTGTCTTCGGAACATCCTCAGACTTGACACGAATCTGATGATAACCCGATCGTAGATCAATCTTGGAAAATACTGTAGCACTTCTCAATTGGTCTATTAGATCATCAATTCTGGGCAAAGGATATTTATTCTTCACTGTTAATTTATTCAACTGACGATAATCTACACATAATCTCATGCTTCTATCTTTCTTCTTGACGAGCAATACTGGCGCTCCCCATAGCGACACACTGGGCCTGATAAAATGCTTCTCTAATAACTCTTCAATTTGCTTGTTCAATTCTGCCAGTTCAACAGATGACATACGATATGGAGCCTTAGACACTGGTTCTGCTCCTGGAATTGAGTCAATTGAGAATTCTATTTCACGTTCTGGAGGTAAACTTGAGATATTTTCTAGAAATAATTCAAGGAATTCAGAGATAATTAGCATCTTAATTGTTTTAGATTCACTACCTCCTTTGGAAAGAGCAAACAACGCAAATAATTGAATTTCTCCTTTTAAAGCAAAGATCTTGGGATTGTCAAAAATAGTGTTTCCTTCTGATGGAAATATCACAGTCTTGTTATGACAGTCCACCAAGACTCGATTCGTCGATAACCAGTTCATCCCTAAAATTACTTCTAGATCCTTCAAAGGTAAACAAACAAGATTGACAAGAAAGTTTCTACCTTCTACGAGAACAGAACAATCGTTACACACCTTAGTAGTTCTAAGTTGTGTACCGGTGAAAGTGGAAACAGTCAGGTCATACATCATAGACTTTACAGGTAATTGAAGATGTCTAACACACTCCTCAAAAATAAAAGAATGTGTAGCACCAAAATCAAACAATACAGATAAAAGGGTACCATTGATCTCATACTTACTTTGCACAAGGTCGTCTGCTTGGTCTACCTCTGAACCGCTGATGTCAAAGACTTTTCCTGTTGCTGGTTGTAATCTCTTGTCTTTTGACTCCCCATTTTGTCTTAGAGGTTAAACAGCACGCGTGTTTCCTCCACGGCCTCTCTGATAACTAGAACCTCTTCGATTATTCATAGTGTTATTGTTGTTATTGTTGTTGTTGATTTGACGATTCTGTGGACAATTTAGGCTGATGTGACCCTTTTGATTACATCGAAAGCAAGTGACATCTTCTAGGCGTCTGTTGCAGTCACGTATATGGTGATTACCTTCACACTTATGATACTTTATATTCACATGATTGTTGCGTCTCTCAGAAGATGATGATGATCCTCCCTTAAAACGATTTGGATAGAATGATCCTTTCCTTTTGAAGGTAACTGGTTGAGGTCTCAGTTATCTATTGATCTTCTCTTGAGCCAATCTGGCTTGGTGGTTTTCTTTTAAAAATTCGGCATTTATTGATCAGGATTGAGAAGCTCCGAATTTCTTCATAACAGATAGCCTCTTTGATTTCAAGATTCAAACCATTCTCGAACTTGACGCACTTTTAGGCTTCAGCACCTGCCTGTTGGAAAGGAGGGTAAAAAAGGGATAACTCTTCAAATTTAGCAGCATACTCACCAACAGACATTGAGCCTTGTTTCAGCTCCATGAATTCCAGCACTTTTTGGCTCTTCACACTTGCTGGAAAATATTTCTCCACAAAACAGTCTCTGAATTTAGCCCAGTCCAATGGTCTGTTAGTCTCAGTCATACGAATCCTGGCATGGATCCATCAGTTCTCTTCTTCCTCAATCATCATGTAGGTGGCATACTCCACCTTTTCAAATTCTGTCCAGGGTAAGGATCGAAAAATGCGTTCCATTTCCTTAATCCATAGGTATGCTACCTCTGGATTATAGCCTCATTTAAACTGTGATGGCTTTCTTTTCAAGAAGTGATCCAATCTATGAAGTTCTCCAGTATTTCTTGGTTGATTTTACCTCTCCAAGACCTCAGTCAAGCGGTTGAAAGCGGCTGTCATAGCGTTGTTATTGTTTCTTGCCATCCTACATTCGTAGTTTGGTTTATACTAATTCTAAGGGAAAGTATATCGTATACAATTACAAGATTATAACATACTATAAGTATTTTACAACTTATCAGTTAGGCAACAAGTCATATAGCACACACTTAACATATTATCAAGCAAGTAATCAAACAATTCACATAGTATATCAAAGAAACAATACATGTCATAGCAATTGGCCCTGAATTTTTAAAAATGCTCTGATACCACTATTGTGACACCCAAAACCCAAATTACAAATTTCAATTAATTAACCCAAATGTTTGAAATAAATTTTTTACGTTTAAAGAATCATTTTGAAATTCGTAATTTAAATTCTGAGGTCACGTAAAAATTGATAAATGCGGAATATTATCATGCATACTAGTCGTGAACGAATAAAACATAATACATTTATATAGCGGAAACGATATAGAACATTACAGTACAAGGTACATAATAATATTATTACAACACATTAAATCTCAAATGAAATCAAAGTCCAAGCAATAAAACATAAAAACTTCATTAATTGCACCACTCGTTATTCTGTGAAGCATGTACTGTAAAAATAATGTAAGAATGAGATAAAATATAGAATAAATATAAAATAAGTAAAATTGCACAAACACAATCAACAAACAATTATGATATGATGAATATGCCAAACAAGGTCATTTACATTTAATAATCTTTAATTTAGTCAAATGATGTCATGCTGGATCTATTTTGATTTAGTGGGAATACTACAGTAAAAAGTCTCATAGAGACACAAGTAGGACTTAGCATAATGCCACGAATCCCTACCCTTCGTAGCGCTCAAGTACCAAAGTACACAAGTAGGACTTAGCATATACCATGAATCCCTACCCTTCATGGCGCTCAAGTACCGAAGTACACAAGTAGGACTTAGCATAAACCATGAATCCCTACACTTCATGGCGCTCAATGAAAATAAGGCTTTAACTTATCATAGAGTAACCCCCCACCAGGACCGGCAATCATGGAACCCATAAATTCTATGGTGTAACACCCCGACCGCTTTACAGGTATGAACGACTCTCCCCACAAACCAAAACGAGACCTTTCCAGTGTGCTTTGTCCTCAATCACACACTTCCCGAGAACTTCCCAGGAAGTCACCCATCCTAGAATTACTCCAAGTTAAGCACGCTTAACTTTGGAGTTCTTAAGTGATAGGCCACCGAAAAGTCTAATGCATTTGTTGGTATAGGTAGTACGAATTCATTTCTTTAAGCTATCCTCGACTGTATAGTCCCATACCTATATAGTCTTTAGATCCCTCTCATTCTGGTATGTATTCGATTCGTTCATGTGTCCCTCCCACTGGAAGCCTATCAGGAGCCGCTCCTTGTCTGTGCCCATGTACTGGCGATCACTCCCCGCCCTCAACAGTGCCCGAGATGTCACATTCCCCGCTGGAAGCCTGCCAGGAGCCGCTCCTTGTCCGTGCCCATGCACCGGTGATCACTCCCCGCCCTCAACAGTGCCCGGGATGTCACATTCCCCGCTGGAAGCCTGCCAGGAGCCGCTCCTTGTCCGTGCCCATGCACCAGCGATCACTCCCCGTCCTCAACAGCGCTGGGATGTCACATGATGAAATAAATATAGACATTTATGAGCAATAAATGAGGTATATGAAAATAGGGATGAGAGGTGATGTATATAGAAGTGCATTTATGATATGGTTGGGTTTTTACAAAAACCCTAACTTATGAAATCGGGGAAAATATATAAGATGAAGGTGAAAGGCATAAATTGATGATGAGAATGTTATAAATGATAAGGTAGTGGCATTTGATGATGATTTATAATGTTGGTTGGAAGTCATAAATGAAAAACTCACCAAGGTATGGGTGGGAAATTAATGTATATGGAGACCTAACTAATTAGGTTGTTACCTTGATAATAATGAATGGTGATTTAAGGGAAGGAATTCCTGAAGCCTAATTAGGCAAATGAATAAAACCTATAAATAGTCTCTACATGATAAGAATCATGTGTACATATATGTATATGTATGTTGAAATGGTGTTTGAATGAATCATTGATGTGGTCCTATAATTGATTGGTGTAGGACTTGGTAATACTTGTGAGGCGGGAACATCAAACCCGAAAATTTAATTCTCTTAAGGTAGGAGAGGGGTGTATTTTCTAAATGCATGAGAATTGTGATGATTGTAACATCCTGATTTTAGGGGGAAAAATTTTCGCGAATTAATTGGGGAATAACGTGGATCCCTAATATAACACTCCCATATATGAGGATATGAGAGCTGGTCCCATGGCCAAGAAGAAGAGAAAGGAAGGCCAGGGAATTAAAAACCATTCACACAGAAGCACCGACAGCGCCTGAGCGAACCACCACACAGCGTACACTCGCTCAAGCGAAACGCGAATCCGCCCGGGCGAGATGCCCAACTCGCTCGGGCGAGTGCCCAATTGCTTGGACGGTACCACGACAACACCTTCCAGTGACCCATATTCGCTGGAGCGAGTCCTCCATTCGCTGAAGCGAGGAGTCTCACTCGGCTAGACCCTCACTCGGCATCGAAACATCCATACTCTTGGTAAACGACTAAGTCCACTCGGATTCACTCCTAAGGCAACTCGGTATGAAGGGTTCCAACACTCGGAAACGACTCCCACGCCTACCTTCTATAACATAGTCTCTTATATTTATCTACCAAGGTATATACTAGATTCGCCCGGTAAGCGAGGGACTTTCCACTCGAATTCTATAGACTCTCACTCGGAATATTTCCCGCTCGGAGCTTATACACGTTTTCACTCGGAATCAGTTAAGCCTATGCGCTCGGGAATCTTTCCACTAAGTTACTCACCAGAATGTCATTGGAGGAAACTTCCCTAAGAATTCGTCTAAGTGTTTCGCTCTCGGGAAACTCATGTGAATGAATCTCACTCGAATTTCATACTTACATATACTCGGAAATCCTCAGACCTATATTCATTCGGGGAGTAGCAGCTAACTCACTCGGCACACTACAATTTAATCGCTCGGATTATAATTATCCTACGCTTAGAGTACATTCCATTCCAAACCACTCCATTAACTCCTCTTTCAGATGGGGGATCACCTAGGATCTTTTTACTCGGGAGTACAAGCTCTTCCTCACTCGGCTTACATCCAATCTTTCACTCGGAACTACTCAGCTTCATAACTACCCATAAACACACTAACCTCCTACGCTCGTAAGGCGTACTCATGCATCCATACTTACCGCTCGGACATCACTTACAATATAGAAGAACACACAACATATATATATATATAAGGGAAAGTATTCAAATAATTACAGGAGTTTCATCATGACTTCTGTTACCCGAAGGTGTTCAAGTTCTAACGTAAGGACTAAAACCAAAACATGAGCCGGCCAAGGCTTAACAGGACCTTACACACAGTATATACATATACACATATATTCAAAAGCACTCGGCTGTTTTGTTCTGCACTCAGCTCCTCCTTCATCCTTCATTCCGAGAGATGTTCACTGAAATGTAGCCACTGCAGGGGTGAGCTTTCACAGGTAAAATGACAATCAAGGATTCGGTATCAGTGTCAGTACGCACACTCACTTTCATTCAATCGTTTTCAAGTTAACTAAGGTTAGGCAAGCAGAATAATATCTATGGCATACATACAACACATACAAGTATCCACACACTCAGAAATTATTCATAATACTCAACACATGCTATGCGTACTGTTCTAATCAACCTCCTCATTTCTACATGCATGCCTGCGGATCCGACTCGAGTGATGACTTTCAGTTACAGTTTCCCTCCTACTGGCCCCTCGTCCCTCAACTCTTCCCGTGTGGTACCGGCCTCCCATGGGCGTCTCGAGACTCCTCTCTAGCTCCTACGGCTACCACGAGCTCTCTCGGGATCTAGCCAAGGTCTGTAGCTGGAAGTCATTCCCTCGGCTCATGACCTTCCACGGGTCACCCCACTCTTACATATGCAGCTAATGCATTTACCAGCAAGCACCATCACACAACCGATACCTCCTTCATGACCATAAGTAGAACAGATTCTACACAACCTTTATATTTGTTTTATCAGTTACTCCAATATGTACAACAATCGGGCAATCAAAGTAATAGCATTTGACAAATCTACTAACGAGCACACACCCATATTTTCACAGTGTTAACAAGGATGGAACCATGCATTTCATTCGTCATTATCAAGGCTAACAGTCCACATTACCACCCTCTTGATTGCATGCAACTACTATATAACTATTGTAAAACACACAGATTCGAGAACCATCAATCATGCATAAGACTCAGTCATCATAAACACATGCACACACTCAAAGCAATACATTCATCCGGTACCGTTTGTGGACCATGCATTTGACATGCAAGCGCCCCCTACCTACGGAAGGAACTTCAAGAAGCTTTTCTGCTCTCGATGTTGGATCCGACGCCCTTCTTCCGATCCATTCAGCCTTCCTTCGCCCCGTCGCACTCTGCACTCGGTTCGGGAATGGAGCGTTGTTCTTCCTCTGCCTCAACGATCGTCCTTCACCAGTTGGAGGGCTCTGACCTTCTTCCCGCACTGTCGTCGTGAAGAATAAAAACAGGGGAAAGGAAAAGAAGATGGAGACGAAGAAGAAAAGAGAGAATGAAGTAGTGGGAGAAGTTTTTGCACACACGGTAATACAGGGTATGCACATATATACGCATGCAAAGAGAAGGAGTGGGATGGGAGAGCGTGAGTCGCAGTCCACTCACACCTTTCGCCAATCACAAACAGCCACATCCCACCAACTAAGTCCAATTAGCTTGTCATTAACTCTCAAGCTATATTGATTACGATTAACAATTAATTCTTTACTTTGCATTCAAATTCTTACCATTTAATTTTCATTCGGTATCTAACTTCGGAATTGGGATGTTACAGTTCTCCCCCACTCAAAAGAATTTCGTCCTCAAAATTCAGTCGGTAACTCACCTTAGTAAACAACTCGGGGTACTGCTGCCTCATGGTGTCTTCGCGTTCCCAGGTACGAGAGGTAGTCTTGCCTTGTTGCCACTCCACCTCGACCAGTTGTACGTTTTTGCTCCTCAACCGCTTGACCGATCGGTCCCCGATTCTGATCGGTGTAGTCACAGTGGTCAGGTCTTCCTTGACTTCCACTTCATCATCAGGCATTGTGTGGCTGGGGTCATGTAGATACTTCCTTAGTTGAGACACATGAAACACGTCATGCAATCGAGATAAGTAAGTCAGTAGTGCTATACGATATGCCACAGAGCCGACTCGTTCCAACACCTCATAAGGTCCAATGTATCGAGGGCTCAACTTTCTGCTTTTCAAGGCTCGCCCGACCCCTTTACTCGGTGAAGTCCTTAAAAATACCTTGTCTCCGACTGAAAACTCTAATGGTTTGGTTCGCTCGTCGTAGTAGCTCTTTTGCCTGTCTTGAGACGCCTTCATCTTCTCTCTTATCACTCGGATCTGTTCCGAAGTTTGCTTAACAATCTCTGGTCCCAATAGCAGACTCTCACCCGTTTCCGACCAGCAAAGCGGGGTTCGGCACCTTCGACCATACAACGCTTCGTAGGGTGCCATACCAATGCTGCTGTGATGGTTGTTATTGTACGTAAACTCAATCAAGGGAAGGTACTGCTCCCATTCTCCACCGTGCTCCAACACACACGCTCTCAACAAGTCCTCTAGGCTTTGAATCGTTCACTCGGATTGTCCATCCGATTGGGGGTGGTAGGCAGAGCTAAGCCAAAGTTTAGTGCCCATTTCTTGATGCAGGCTGGTCCAAAACCGGGACGTGAACCTAGGATCCCTATCTGATACGATGGAAGTTGGTATACCATGCAGTCAGACGATCTCTTGAATGTAGATCCGTGCTAACCTATGCATCGGGTACTTCATGTTCACAGGTAGGAAATGTGTACTCTTCGTCAGTCGGTCAATAATGACCCAAATTGCATCATGGCCCGCTTGGTTTTTGGGCATTCCCATGACAAAGTCCATAGCAATTGAGTCCCATTTCCACACGGGAATCTCCAGGGGCTGCAATGCACCATACAACTTTTGGTGCTCGACCTTCGTCTTTTGACAGGTGATACACCAAGCCACGTATTCTGCCACATCCTTCTTTAGTCCGGGCCACCAGAACTGTGTCCTCAGGTCATGGTACATCTTCGTGGCTCCCGAGTGGATACTTAACAAGCTCTTGTGAGCCTCATCAAGCACCATTCTCCTCAATTCTCCTCCACCCGGCATGTATATTCTGTTTCTTACTCGGAAGATTCCATCCGTTCCCTCGGTCAAGGACAAATCCTTACCTTTGGTCTGAGTCTCCTTCATCTCAGCCAAGTAGGAATCCGGTTGCTGCTGCTCATACACGGATTTCAAGAAATCATTGGCAATTCTCAGCGTGCCGATCGTCATTTTTCGAGAGGAGGGGATGACAACATGTAAGTTCATGTCTCGGAACCGCTCCAATAGTTCTACCTCCTTCACCATCATCACTACCATATGAAGGGATTTCCGACTCAATGCGTCGGCAACAACGTTTGCCTTGCCCGGGTGGTACTTTAGCTCGAAATCATAATCCTTTAGAAATTCCATCCATCTCCTCTGCCTCATATTCAGCTCCTTCTGGTCGAACAAGTATTTGAGGCTCTTGTGATCACTGTATACTTCAAATCTGGACCCGAACAAGTAATGCCTCTAGATTTTTAACGCGAACACCACAGCTGCCAACTCCAAGTCGTGGGTCGGATAATGCTGCTCATGAGGTCTCAATTGCCGAGAGGCATACACTATCACTCGGTCCTTCTGCATTAGCACGCACCCTAATCCGAGTCCTGATGCATCACAATAAACCATGAAGCTCTCTTGCAAGTCAGGTAATGCCAGCACTGGTGCAGCCGTCAACTTGTTCTTCAGCTCTCAGAAACTGCCCTCACACTCGGGGCTCCACACGAAGGGAATGTTTTTCCGAGTCAATTTAGTCAGTGGCAAAGCCAACTTAGAAAAACCCTCAATGAATCGTCTATAATAGCCTGCCAGGCCCATAAAGCTCCTTATCTCTGAGATCGACTTGGGTTTCTCCCATGTCATTATAGCTGTCACCTTCGAAGGGTCCACCGAGACACCTTGCTCGGAGATCACATGTCCGAGGAAGTGGATCTTATCCATCCAGAATTCGCACTTTGAAAGCTTCGCAAATAACTGCTTCTCCTTTAACACTTGGAGTACCGCTCGGAGGTGTTCTTCATGCTCCTCGGAAGTCTTAGAATAGACTAGGATGTCATCAATGAAAACAACCACAAATCGGTCTAAATAGGGGTGGAATATGCTGTTCATGTAATTCATGAAGACAGCAGGGGCGTTTGTCACACCGAACGGCATCACTACATACTCGTAGTGGCCATACCGAGTCCTAAAGGCAGTCTTTGGGATATCCGGGTCCTTCACTCGGATTTGGTGGTATCCCGATCGCAGGTCGATCTTTGAGAAGACTGAGGCTCCACGCAGTTGGTCAATTAAGTCATCAATTCTGGGCAACGGGTAACGATTCTTAATCGTGAGTTTGTTCAGCTGTCGGTAATCTATACAAAGTCTCATGCTGCCATCCTTCTTCTTAACAAGCAGCACAGGTGCGCCCCATGGTGATACACTCGGCCTAATGAATTGTTTTCCGAGTAACTCATCTACTTGCTTCTTCAACTCGGTTAATTCAGTTGGGGACATTCTATAAGGTGCACTGGAGACTGGCTCGGCCCCAGGGATCAAGTCTATAGAGAATTTGACTTCTCTATTGGGAGGGACACTCGGTACGTCTTCAGGGAACACTTTTGGAAATTCACAGACAATCGGGATTTCGTTCACTCGGGTTTTACTCTCGCCCTCGGTTAGGCAAAGCATCATGAACAGTTGAGTTATACCTTGTGCTGTGTAGTCCTCATGGTGCTATCTCGGGAAGATTATCCTTCGGTTTCTGCAATCCACTAACACCTCGTTGGCTGAAAGCCAATCTATTCTGAGCACGATATCAAGATCCTTCAAGGGTATGCACACTAAGTCGAAAGTGAAACTCCGATCACACAAATCGAACGTCACTTCTTTGCACATTGATGAGGTCAGTACCTTAGGACCAGTCGGATTGGCTACTTCCATAATCTGATCCATTTCCACAGTCGGTAATTTCAAACGTTTTACACAATCATCAGCTATGAAGGAGTGGGTAGCTCCAGAATCAAAAATTACACTAAGTGTGTATCTACCGAGTGAGCACTTACATTGCACTAAGTCATTTGCTTGTGTGACATCCTCTGCGTTGATGGCGTAGACTCTTCCAGCAGCTGGTTGATCGGTGTTTCTCCTCCGGTTATTTGGGGCAACCATCATATTCCCTCTAGCTCTGCTGCTTCCGCCCCGTGAGCTTTGTCCATCATTCCTATTGCTCTTTACCTGGAACCCTCCTTGACGCACACTAGCATTTGTTTGACGGAGTTGGGGGCAGTCAGGGCGAATGTGCCCCTTATCCCCGCAGTGAAAACACTTAACATCGGCACCATTGCAACTCTGAGCAAAGTGGTCGCCACCACATTTAAAACACTTGCCATACCTGGGTCGTCCACTCATCTGCCTCCCTCGGTCACCGCGATCCTGATATCTAGTGAAGGGTTCATTTCTTCCTACGTTTCCTGGCCTCTTGAAACGTGACTGCTGAGGCCTCAAATACTGGTTGGCTCTACTGCTCTAGCCCGAGTGGACCTTGTCATCTTCTTCAAATATTCTGCATTTGTTCACTAATGCAGGAAAACTCCTGATCTCTTGATATCTGCAGGCCCTCTTAATATCCGATCTCAACCCATTTTTAAATTTAAGGCACTTGGAGCTCTCCGTCCCTGGTTGTTGAAAAGGTGGGTAGAATAGGCACAATTCTTCGAACCTAGTCGCATACTCTTCCACAGTCATGGAGCCCTGCTTCAACTCCATAAACTCCAACTCCTTCCGACTCCTCACTGTGTCAGGGAAGTACTTCTCTAAGAAGCATGTCTTAAAATCGTTCCATGTCAGCTGAGCATCATCATCAGGGAATCGGTTTCTGGCTATCTTCCACCAGTTCTCCGCTTCATCTCGCAGCATATACACTGCACATTCCACCTTTTGGGCCTCGGTACAACGAAGACCCCTAAAAATCCTTTCCAGTTCCTGAGTCCATTTAAAAGCTGCCTCCGAGTTACGTCCTCCTTGGAATTCACTCGGCTTCCTTTTCAGGAAGCGGTCCAGCACGTGGCCATCCTCAGCTCGAGTCTGGCCCTGCCTCTCAAACACGTCCGTAAAGCGTTGGAATGCTGTGGCTATAGCCTCCATGCTTTGGCGATGCGTCATCCCTTATCCTGAAATTAACATTCAAGGATAAGTATACCGAGCCACTCATTACCATTCGGATTTCAGCCTAATGTTCAATGACTTAGTACATCATGCTATCTCTATATATTATACAACCAATCGGACCAGGGGAAACAACCTCCTATCCACAAGTCAATATCAATCAAGTTTAATAATATCACAACAATAATGACCATTCAGTCAGAAAGCGCCCAACCGCTTACACTCGGTAAGCATACCTTGGCCTTGGACTTTTCGGTCCGCTCTGATACCAAAATGTAACATCCTGATTTTAGGGGGAAAAATTTTCACGAATTAATTAGGGAATAACCTGGATCCCTAATATAACACTCCCATATATGAGGATATGAGAGCTGGTCCCATGGCCAAGAAGAAGAGAAAGGAAGGCCAGGGAATTAAAAACCATTCACACGGAAGCACCGACAGCGCCTGAGTGAACCACCACACAGCGTACACTCGCTCAAGCAAAACGCAAATTCGCCTGGGCGAGATGCCCAACTCGCTCGGGCGAGCGCCCAATTGCTTGGACGGTACCACGACAACACCTTCCAGTGACCCACATTCGCTGGAGCGAGTCCTCCATTCGCTGAAGCGAGGAGTCTCACTCGGCTAGACCCTCACTCGGCATCGAAACATCCATACTCTTGGTAAACGACTAAGTCCACTCGGATTCACTCCTAAGGCAACTCGGTATGAAGGGTTCCAACACTCGGAAACGACTCCCACGCCTACCTTCTATAACATAGTCTCTTATATTTATCTACCAAGGTATATACTAGATTCGCCCGGTAAGCGAGGGACTTTCCACTCGGATTCTATAGACTCTCACTCGGAATATTTCCCGCTCGGAGCTTATACACGTTTTCACTCGGAATCAGTTAAGCCTATGCGCTCGAGAATCTTTCCACTAAGTTACTCACCAGAATGTCATTGGAGGAAACTTCCCTAAGAATTCGTCTAAGTGTTTCTCTCTCGGGAAACTCATGTGAATGAATCTCACTCGAATTTCATACTTACATATACTCGGAAATCCTCAGACCTATATTCATTCGGGGAGTAGCAGCTAACTCACTCGGCACACTACAATTTAATCGCTCAGATTATAATTATCCTACGCTTAGAGTACATTCCATTCCAAACCACTCCATTAACTCCTCCTTCAGACGGGGGATCACCTAGGATCTTTTTACTCGGGAGTACAAGCTCTTCCTCACTCGGCTTACATCCAATCTTTCACTTGGAACCACTCAGCTTCATAACTACCCATAAACACACTAACCTCCTACGCTCGTAAGGCGTACTCATGCATCCATACTTACCGCTCGGACATCACTTACAGTATAGAAGAACACACAACATATATATATATATATATATATATATATAAGGGAAAGTATTCAAATAATTACAGGAGTTTCATCATGACTTCTGTTACCCGAAGGTGTTCAAGTTCTAACGTAAGGACTAAAACCAAAACATGAGCCGGCCAAGGCTTAACAGGACCTTACACACAGTATATACATATACACATATATTCAAAAGCACTCGGCTGTTTTGTTCTGCACTCAGCTCCTCCTTCATCCTTTATTCCGAGAGATGTTCACTGAAATGTAGCCACTGCAGGGGTGAGCTTTCACAGGTAAAATGACAATCAAGGATTCGGTATCAGTGTTAGTATGCACACTCACTTTCATTCAATCGTTTTCAAGTTAACTAAGGTTAGGCAAGCAGAATAATATCTATGGCATACATACAACACACACAAGTATCCACACACTCAGAAATTATTCATAATACTCAACACATGTTATGCGTACTGTTCTAATCAACCTCATTTCTACATGCATGCCTGCGGATCCGACTCGAGTGATGACTTTCAGTTACAGTTTCCCTCCTACTGGCCCTTCGTCCCTCAACTCTTCCCGTGTGGTACCGGCCTCCCATAGGCGTCTCGAGACTCCTCTCTAGCTCCTACGGCTACCACGAGCTCTCTCAGGATCTAGCCAAGGTCTGTAGCTGGAAGTCATTCCCTCGGCTCATGACCTTCCACTGGTCACCCCACTCTTACACATGCAGCTAATGTATTTACCAGCAAGCACCATCACACAATCGATACCTCCTTCGTGACCATAAGTAGAACAGATTCCACACAACCTTTATATTTGTTTTATCAGTTACTCTAATATGTACAACAATCGGGCAATCAAAGTAATAGCATTTGACAAATCAACTAACGAGCACACACCCATATTTTCACAGTGTTAACAAGGATGGAACCATGCATTTCATTCGTCATTATCAAGGCTAACAGTCCACATTACCACCCTCTTGATTGCATGCAACTACTATATAACTACTGTAAAACACACAGAATCGAGAACCATCAATCATGCATAAGACTCAGTCGTCATAAACACATGCACACACTCAAAGCAATACATTCATCCGGTACCATTTGTGGACCATGCATTTGACATGCAAGCGCCCCCTACCTATGGAAGGAACTTCAAGAAGCTTTTCTGCTCTCGATGTTGGATCCGACGCCCTTCTTCCGATCCGTTCAACCTTCCTTCGCCCCGTCGCACTCTGCACTCGGTTCGGGAATGGAGCGTTGTTCTTCCTCTGCCTCAACGATCGTCCTTCACCAGTTGGAGGGCTCTGACCTTCTTCCCGCACTGTCGTCGTGAAGAATAAAAACAGGGGAAAGGAAAAGAAGATGGAGACGAAGAAGAAAAGAGAGAATGAAGTAGTGGGAGAAGTTTTTGCACACACAGTAATACAGGGTATGTACATATATACGCATGCGAAGAGAAGGAGTGGGATGGGAGAGCGTGAGTCGCAGTCCACTCACACCTTCCGCCAATCACAAACAGCCACATCCCACCAACTAAGTCCAATTAGCTTGTCATTAACTCTTAAGCTATATTGATTACGATTAACAATTAATTCTTTACTTTGCATTCAAATTCTTACCATTTAATTTTCATTCGGTATCTAACTTCGGAATTGGGATGTTACAATGATAATGTATGTATTAATGTAATATGGCATGTTTTCTTGGATAAGTGTGATATCATGTGTATGTAATGAGAATTATGTTTGGTGTTTTGAAATGATTGTTTATACGATGAAGCCTAAATGGGGTTATGAATGGCATATTATGTGATGATGTACTATTGATTCCATATATGACATGATGAGCATCTAAAATATTTGTTTGAAATGGTTCCTAAATATAAGGATTGATGTTTATGTATGAATTTATGGATAATAGAGTGGTTGAGTATGAATGTACCCTAGATGATAGGGTGAGATAATCCCAATGAGGTTGAGGCATGCATGAGCATTGTATACATGGCATGGCATACATATCATGATGATGTTGATAAGTGGTTGCGATCACTTGATGTTGGAAATATAAAAAAGGCTTGCGAGTTCCTGTGATTTAATGGACCGGTGGTTGCGATCACCTGGTATTTGAAATAAAAGGCCCTGCGGGACCATTGAGATTGAACGCCCATGGTTGCGATCATGAGGCGGGAGTACCCTTTGCGAGGCGGGCAACCTTTATGGGATGTTGAACGTGGTTGTGATCACGAGAAAACACCTTACGAGGCTGCTAGAGGGAGTACCCCTTGCGAGACGGGAAACCATTGGAAATGATTGAATGATTATGGTGGTTGCGATCACCCGTTGAAATGAAAATCGGATCCGTGCATATGTATCCTAAACACTAGCATGTGCATTAGCCATAGAAGCATGGCATAGAGTGACACCCTGTTGAGGGGATTGTGTGAAGAGTAGATGGAATTTCCTTTTTATATCACCTGAAAAAGGGTTAATGGTTGATGTAATCTTATGAATTTAAAACGGCTATATGTGCTCAGTGAGTGTGATAAATGTTTGTTTGGTGTTGATCGAATTTGCCTTAAGGAGGAATGTCTATATTGCATTCATATATATATATTATCACAATTGTAGATTTTCATCATTGAGAAAGTATATGTGGCTGTAACGCCCCGACCGCTTTTCAGGTATGAACGACTCTCCCCACAAACTAACATGAGACCTTTCCAGTGTGCTTTGTCCTCAATCACACACTTCCCGAGAACTTCCCAAGAAGTCACCCATCCCAGAATTACTCCAAGTTAAGCACGCTTAACTTTGGAGTTCTTAAGTGATAGGCCACCGAAAAGGCTAATGCATTTGTTGGTATAGGTAGTACGAATTCATTTCTTTAAGCTATCCTCGACTGTATAGTCCCATACCTATATAGTCTTTGGATCCCTCTCATTCTGGTATGTATTCGATTCATTCATGTGTCCCTCCCACTGGAAGCCTGCTAAGAGCCGCTCCTTGTCTGTGCCCATGCACCGGCGATCACTCCCCACCCTCAACAGTGCCCGGGATGTCACATTCCCCGCTGGAAGCCTGCCAGGAGCCGCTCCTTGTCCGTGAGCCGCTCCTTGTCCGTGCCCATGCACCGACGATCACTCCCCGCCCTCAACAGTGCCCAGGATGTCACATTCCCCGCTGGAAGCCTGCCAGGAGTCGCTCCTTGTCTGTGTCCATGCACCGGCGATCACTCCCTGCCCTCAACAGCGCTGGGATGTCACATGCCCACCAGCTTCCGCCTGGTTCGTCCCCGAACCATACTGTACTACGACAGGCTAGGCTCTGATACCACTGTAACGCCCCGACCGCTTTTCAGGTATGAACGACTCTCCCCACAAACTAACACGAGACCTTTCCAGTGTGCTTTGTCCTTAATCACGCACTTCCCGAGAACTTTCCAAGAAGTCACCCATCCCAGAATTACTCTAAGTTAAGCACGCTTAACTTTGGAGTTCTTAAGTGATAGGCCACCGAAAAGGCTAATGCATTTGTTGGTATAGGTAGTACGAATTCATTTCTTTAAGCTATCCTCGACTGTATAGTCCCATACCTATATAGTCTTTGGATCCCTCTCATTCTGGTATGTATTCGATTCGTTCATGTGTCCCTTCCACTGGAAGCCTGCTAGGAGCCGCTCCTTGTCCGTGCCCATGCACCGGCGATCACTCCCCGCCCTCAACAGTGCTGGGGATGTCACATTCCCTGCTGGAAGCCTGCCAGGAGCCGCTCCTTGTCCGTGCCCATGCACCGGCGATCACTCCCCACCCTCAACAGTGCCCGGGATGTCACATTCCCCGCTAGAAGCCTACTAGGAGCTGCTCCTTGTCCGTGCCCATGCATCGGTGATCACTCCCCGCCCTCAACAGTGCTGGGATGTCACATGTGCCCGGGATGTCACATTCCCTGCTGGAAGCCTGCCAGGAGCCGCTCCTTGTCCGTGCCCATGCACTGGCGATCACTCCCCGCCCTCAACAGTGCCTGGGATATCACACATGGTGCGTCCAAATGCTTATGATGCATGAATGCCTTTAATATTCTTTATCAATTTAACATACCATGATATCAATACTTCCATAATCACTTGGAAAACCACAAGTCCTCAAAAGACACATCACATATATTAATTCTCAAAATCATGGATTTACAGTTCATCAACATATCTCAATAAACCACAAGGCATTCATGTATACATTAATTTAGTCATTCATAATTATTCATCACAAAGATATACATATTGTATGACATTCATAGGACACTCAATAACATCCATAATAATCAATAATCCCTCAATAATTCATAAATAAATCATTACCCACATGGAAAATATCATTTTCATCCATAATAATCATCATAGGTTAATTTCAGAAATTTACAATAGCAACATACATTAGTAAAACGACCATAACGTGAGTAAATCAAATCCTTTTTAAGTAATTCCACTTTCTGTAGTTCCATAACAAAATTATCTACAACATTCATGAAGACCATAATTTTAAATTCCAAACAGAAACATCACATAATCATATAATAGTCAATAGGTTATCATTTTTCATTATCACCAATTGCTGAAAAATTTACTGGTTTGACAATCTTTAGTAAATTAGCTATAACTCATGGTATAAAAATAATTTTTGAATGAGACCAAGTTCTGTGTTTCAATAATTCCATTATCTATAATTTTTATGAAGACCAAAAATTTCAAATCCAAACAGAAATATCACAAATTCATAGTATACTAAACTATCTCAAAGAAAGTAACAAAACGTACATATGTTAGTAAATTCAACGTTTCTGGAGCTACAAAAATAATTTTGGCATGAGACCAGTTCTAAACTACTCATAACACAAATATATAAAACCTTTATGAATACATTAAACACTAATTCTTATCACAAAATTCCCAGTTTTAAAAATATAAACAGTGATTCACGTCAGCAAATTTTCAGCATGAACATACTTCTGTATTTTAGGTATAACTAGAGCTAAAGATATCCTTTTAACTTGAAACTACTTTCTATAGATCCATAACATAAATATCTACAACTTTTATGAAGACATCAAAGTCTAAATATGTATGTATAATTCCCAGAATATTAATATTTACACAAAATAGAAGGTACATATTCCAGAACAGACATACTGTAGTATTTTGACTATAACTCATGCTATACATATCCAAATCAGTTATTCAAGTCTCAAAATTCACATAACAAAAATATCTACAACTTTTATGAAGACGTCAAAGTCAAATTCATACATTTTGAGCTTCGAAATTAAGTAACAAGTTACGAAAATAAATCTGAAAATCCTAGAATAGCATACAATTCTACCCATTCCATATTTATTCAAAACCCTATCCCTTTTTACCTTAATGGAGGTTCCTAAAGTGTTTGAAAGTGTTGTATTATTGTCCTAGCTTCAGATCAAGAGTGACTTTGATGGAGAAAATGAAAGAAAATGAGAGAGAGACTTCACTAACTTTAGCTTGTTCTAAGAATTCAGACTTGGGAACAAGATATAATGTTGATTTAATGATGCAAATGACAAGTGGGGACAAGCTTTTCATAATGGGATTGTAGTGGGATGTTAGGTGCATTAATTATGGTAATAATGAAGGTTTTAGGTGAGAAAAATGGGCTGGATTGTTGACCATTTCCGCAACCTACATAATGTAGCTTGTATGATTGAAGTAAATATCAATTCTGACACTATTTCGGTATTTTGGGCATATCTCTCTCATATCTTAATTGATTTTAATAAATTTGGTCTTGTTGGAAATCTAAGACAACAAGGAACAACTTTTTAGTTTACCACTATTTCAAATTCAGAATCTAACTAGGCATTAAAATATGTACAAGATGATATGATTGAAGTAAAATACCAATTCTGAAATAGTTTTGGTATTTTGGGCATATCACTCTCAAATCTTAATGGATTTTAACAAATTTGGTCTTGTTGGAAAGCTAAGGAAAAGAGAAACAACTTTGTAGTTAACCACATTTCCAAATTCGGGCTCCAACTAGCAATTAAAATATGTATAAAATGACGCATTTTGAGTGGAGTGTGTGGTAATTTGATGAGAGTAATTGGAAAAGCCAAAGAAATTAACAACTAAGGAAATAGGTAATAAGTTATTTGATTAAATTTTACCTAAGGTATAAAGTTAAAATTATTTACCATGGTAAAAAATTAAATTGAAGATGTTTTCCTAACCAAGTTTATGTAGAAAGTTGAGATAAAATGGATAATATCATTAATGGTATAAATCAAAATGATTATACATGAGAATGAAAATTTTGTGATGTTACAGAGGTGAAACTTAGATGCTTTTTAGACTAGATTAGAATCCACCCTATTTGTGACCGTTGATGCTTCATGTATCAGACCGCTTCTAAAATGATTCAGAATGAGGAGATAGGGTCTGATGCTTTCATACACTCTGAAGCTTGAATGATGTTTTCAGGTCTGGGTCTAGTGAGTTATTCTGATGCAAAGCTGCTTCTTTTGAAGCGAATTCCTGGACTCTTTTGTCTTAGAATGTAGAGTTCATGTTGCAATTGAGCCTTTCAGACTTTTGATGCATAGGCTTCCCCTTTCTTTTGTAGCTTAATTCTTATGTTTCTTGAAATGCTTAAATACCCACATCAAATAATAACACATGGCTTTATTTAAGTTAGAATACATAATGTTAGTTATCAACAAATCTAATGGAATTTGGTTTAAAAAGGATTTTGACTTCGACCAGACTTTTCTTCAACATAATGCACTCTAACAATTGGGATGAGTCTTTTGCCTTATTGCCTAGGTGGTTGAAATGAATGCAAAAGGTTGCCTTAGGGTCAACATGCATCTTACAAATAGGTTATTGTGTTATTAAGAACATAGTGGATTAGAGCTTTTGTAAATTTAGTCGTGTGTTCTGGTTGTTCGAGCCATGTTGTGATGCTTTCAATTCCAGTAAACTTGTGATTCAAGTAGACGCATAACATCTGTGTGGCAAGTATAAGGGAACCTTGTTGATTGCAATGACATAAGATAGGAAGAATTGTATACTCATAATTGCTTTTTTCATCATAAAAGGAGAGACATTGGAAGCCTGGACTTGGTTCTTGACAAATATCCAACTGATTGTGACTTAAAAAATTGGAATATGTCTCATTTCAGAATGCCATCAAAGTATTCTTGGTGTCGCCTATAACCTATCAAACTATTGGCAACTTCTTGTAGCGCACCATGTTTATTACATTAAGCACAACACTTTACAAATCAAAAGCTGAAGAAAGATTTACTGAAGCTAGGTATTTTCAGATTTCATTTATACCCTTTGTAACATAGTCATAATTTGTCTCGATAATCTAATATGGGAATGTTGTATTGGTTGTAGGTTACACCACTTGCAAGTATACATTTAATCGCAATTTATAGGAATTTCATGAAGTTAAACTTGAGATTGTTAGGTGGATTGACAACATTCCAAAAACTAAATGATCCATGGCATATAATGTAAGGGGTTCCATGTATGGTCATATAACAACAATTTTATCTGAGGCAGTAAACTAGGTACTTAAAGGAGCACATAATCTTCTAATCACAACCTTAGTGAATTGCATATATATATGTTTAGTAGAACACTTTGTTCAACATGGATCGTGTGCTCAAGCACAGATGGCTACTAGCATAAGATAATGCTTAAAGTTAGTTGATACATTATGCCATTATCAAGGAAAGGAATGTTCCATAGATGTCGTGAGGCATAACAATCAGTCAACTTAGTTTAAGGTTGGAGACCAATGTGGTGAAAAAAAGGGTTTTCAGTTTAACAGAAAAATGGTGTCAATGTGGGAGGTTTCTTTTGACATCATTATAATTGTTGTTAAGTTACATTGTGATAATTAGTCAATAACTTATTTGACGAATAATCTTGTCTTTCATGTTAGAACCAAGCATGTTGAGATGCATTACCACTTTATTAGAAAAAAGTATTACACAGTTAAATCGAGATGAAGTATGTCAAGATTGAAGTTTAGATTGTAAAAATAAGGCTAAAACCCCTTTTTAGCCCTCTTAATGTTTAGGGATTAGGAAAAAGCCCCTAAAAAAAAAACCCTTAGGTTTTGGCCCTTATTAAATTTTAAGGTTTACGAATTTAAGGATGTTGCCCTGAACTGATGAGGTGGCATGAATTTGGGCCACCTCATCAGTGACACCTATCAAAAATATTATTACTTTAATGAAGCTAGTGCTTACGTGTGAATAATTACCCTAAGTTAGGTAATTAAATTGTTTAGGTAATTAATAAAGGTAATTAAGCAAGGTAAATAATTTTTTTTTCACAATGCTGCATTTTGGAAAGTTGAAGGTCTCTGAGAAATGACCTGTTCCCTTCCTCCTTCCCTCCCTCCGTCGTGTCTTTTGTTCTCGTTCACCGTCTCTGAAAATCACCTGTTCCCTCCCTCCTTCCCTCCCTCCGTCGTATCTTCTGTTCTCGTTCACCGTCTACCTTCATCGTTCACCATCCACCTTCATCGTTCAGTGTCTGATTTTCACTCGAGTGTCAGTATCGTGCAAGCTCTACTTTTACGTGGCTGTGGAAAGCTGTGAGCGGACAACAGCTAAAAAAGGGCATAGTTTACTGTGCAGGTATGTTTTTAAACACTGTATGGAACCCTATTAATTTAATATACTTTGGGATGAGGTTGGGGTTTGGGGGTTGAGGGACCACATGTTTGTTGTTGTCGTTTATGCGTGTGTTGTACTTTTGCGATTAATAAAGCATAATTTTGTGTATGTGTGTATATTGTATGTAGGTATGAGTTTTAGTGTTGTGATACACCATAAGGGGAAGTTTGATGAGGGCCCACCAGTATTGTATGTTGATAAAGAAATACATGCCATTCATAATGTAGACTTGGATAGATGGTCATACTTTGAGGCTAGGTCACTAGTAGAAGACCTTGGATATAGAGGGGAATTTAAGCTGTGGTGGAAGAAATCAAGTGAGTCTGAGTACAAGAGTTTGACATGGGACACACATGCACTGGAAATGGGTGAGTAAAGTCTAGCCCTTATGTAACTCCCAATAAAGTAGTGACCAGGAAAAAAATTTACAAGAGTCGACTGAGGAGTTTGAGGTCCACTGTGGAGCCAACATGTGGGCCAACTGTGGAGCCAACTTGTGGGCCAACTGTGGAGTCAACCTGTGGGCCAACTGTGGAGTCAACCTGTGGGCCAACTGTGGAGCCAACTTATGGGCCAACTGTGGAGCCAACTATAGAGTCAACTGAGTTCCCAAGTTATGGGCTAACTGAGGTGGCTAGTGGAGGGAATTTATCAGGTGAAAGTTTTGTTTGTTGTCTCAACATTGAGCAGGAAGAAGTTCCAAACATAGATGAGCACCCTGCTCCTGAATCAAGGACTGAACCTGAGCCAAGGAGTGAACCCAATTCAGGAGTGAATTCTGAGTTTTCAAGGGAAAATGTTGAACCCAACAGTAGTGAGCAGGTTGATCAGAGGACTTACTTTAGGGATAAAGACCTACATGGTCTTGCTGATGAGGACTACGGAGACATTGAATCAGGGTATGATACTGAAGAAATTCACACTGATGTTGAGACAGACGAGGAAGCCAGAGTTCAGCATGAGGCCTTTGATGAAGAAAAGATGGGGGAGAAGTATGAGTTAAAGGTTGGAATGGAGTTCCAGACAATGGTGTAATTTAGGCAGGCCATCAAGGAGTATAACTTGTACAAGGGTAGAGAGGGGAAGTTTGTAAAAAATGAACTTGAGAGGTGTCGTATGAAATGTATAAATAGTGATTGTGGCTGGATGGCTTTTGGTAGCAAAGTAGGGAGAACAAATGTGATTATGTTGAAGGCTTTTGGACCTCAACACACCTGTCCCAGGGTATTTGACAACAAAAACCAGAATTCTAAATGGGTTGTCAAGATTCTGTTGAAGCACTTAAAGGTGAACTCTAAGCTTACAAAAGCATATATGCCAAGTGTTATGCAGGGATTATACAACCAATTAATGGCCAGTCCATGTGGCCCCATGTTGATGCACCACATGTCCTCCCTCCCTTATATAAGAGGGGACCTGGCAGACCAAAAAAACTTAGGAGGAGGGACCCCTATGAAGAAGACAATCCACCCAAAAGGCCAAGATTTGTGGGCAAGTATCATTGCACCAAATGCGATGGTACTGGGCATAATAAAACTACATGTCCAAATGTAAGCCAAAATGGAACCTGTACAGTATCTAACATGTCCCTTTAACTGAATCACTTACCTACAGTATTACAAATATGATATTTTTTTTCAGGTTGCACCTGCAAATGGTGAAGTTGATGATACTACACATGATGGGGGCCAACCTGATGGGCAACCTAATGCAACTGATGGCCAACCTGATGGGCAACCTATTGCAACTGATGGCCAACCTGATGGACAGTCTCATGCACCACCTGATGCCACAGCAACACCATCTGTGAGGAGAAGACCCAGAGGAAGGCCAAAGGGAAAGGGAGGGAGGGGAGCAAGGAGGGAAACACGATCTGGGACAATGCCAGAGACTACAACTGAATGTTATGACTTCCCAGGAACCCAACAAAGTGTCAACAAATGAATTTACCTTATTCTCTGTTGTATGAAATGAATGTATTGCCTTGGAACCTGACCAATAGGTCATTCAATTATATGTATATTTTAACAAAGAATGACCAATAGGTCCTTTAATTTAATGGGTTTTACTTAATTATTGTGTATTGAGTTCCAGGGTTGGATGACTTATTGTGTGCATGGTGTCCCTAAACAAACACACAAAGAACACACAAAGAACAAACCTTAATTGAAACCAGAATAACTTCACTGAAACCACAATAACTTCACTGAAACTAGAATAAACACAGAAATAACAAACTACATAATTCCATTACAATACTTGTTCATTACAAACCTAAACAGGATAACAAACCTTACATTCAACAAGTCCTTAAACCTTACATTCAACAAGTCCTTAAACCTTAGATGCTATATGGACAATTTTCCTAAACCCTCTTTACAGTTGTAAGGGCTTTTTCCTAAACCCTAGTCATTGAAAGGTCTTCTTCTTAACCCCTTTTAAACATGAAGCACCACAGCACAACCCTCAATGCTTTGTTGCTACATACAACATGATCATCATCAAAGTTATGGCCCAGGATACAATTGTAACTGTCAATAACATTGAAGATTTGCTTTTCTCAGCCACCAACTTAGACTTCATTTTCGTATTCTTGAGCTGGAATTCCTCACGTAGCTTTTCAAGATCCCACTTGCAGGTACAACCCTCACTTTCACTCTGTTGAAGCTGAGTGGTATCAGCAGTATGAGCCCACTTGAAAAACCCACAGTCTTCATTCCTCTGAGACAAGAGAGTACAACCCTTAAAAAAAACCAACTACAACGAACCTCAATGAAACGATGGCCACTTACCAAGAAAAATGGACACCTCCAGAAGGTCCTTCCATTGTTCTTCTTTGTTTTTGAAACAAGAAGAACGAGATGCTCCCCACATCTACATCGAACATGTTCATTCTTTATGGATGAGGAACACCCAGTTGACACATTTGATGTTGTCATGTCTTTTTGAGTTCACCTTCAGAGGTTGAAGACGCAATCCAACGCAAATAAGTTTTGTTTTCTGGTCCAAATGTTGAAGACATTTCTTAATTAGGGTTTTTTAATTTGGGAGTTTCTTAATTTGGGGTTTAGGGTAATTATTCACACGTAAGCACTAGCTTCATTAAAGTAATAATATTTTTGACAGGTGTCACTGATGAGGTGGCCCAAATTCATGCCACCTCATCAGTTCAGGGCAACATCCTTAAATTCATAAACCCTAAAATTTAATAAGGGCCAAAACCTGAGGGTTTTTTTTTTAGGGGCTTTTTCCTAATCCCTAAACATTAAGAGGGCTAAAAAGGGGTTTTAGCCTAAAAATAATTACTAAAGGCTTTAGTGGCGGTATGAGAATAAAGAGTAAGGAAAGCGAATATGATTAATGGAGAGGTAATGAGAAAAATGGTAGATCCATCAATATTGCAAGTTCATTCAATTAATTGTTTAATATAGAGCCCAATTTAAAACATCATAAAAATATAATGAATTAATTTGAAATATCATAAAAATATTTATTAATATCATTAGTTTAAAATTAACAAAAAAGACTAATTTGAAACGTAACATAGTTAAGGAATCAACTTGATAAAAAATGACTAAATTGAAATGAAAGTAAAATATAAGGATTTGCTTCATAAAAAATGGAAAGGAGGGATTAACGTCAGTATTTCTTGTATGTGAGCATGTGATTAGGATTTAGGAGATCAAGAAAATGACAAATGGGTGCACGTAGTGTGAAGAGAAGTAAAGGCTAATTTCAAGGGATGCAACTATACATATTTGTAACGGCTCCCAAGTGAACAAGAAGATACAATAATGGCTTTTGATCTTTTCTATGGTTAGATAATTTGTCGTGTACCTGCCTAATTGTACATTCCTCTTCACCGTTATCACCACCACACCAGATAGGTAGATACTGTTTGACCTTGGTTGTACACTTTGTTCACCTCTTGTCTTGCCCATAGCTGTCAATTATTTCAGTAAGAGTTTGCAAAAGGAAAAGACTGGTTATTCGTGGTTCGAAAGTGGGAGAAAAACTCGCAAGAGACAACAGAAGGAAAACAATGGTAAAAGATCAACATGACTACACTTTAAGTGGAGTGTTTACTCTGACATTACCAATCACATAAGACGCCTTTTACTGAGAAAAACGTTAGATGAAAATAATGAAATTAAGAAAATCAAAAACAAATATAAGAAACTTAAAAAATAAATCAAAACCAACATTAAAATTAAAAGAATAAAAAGTCTAATTTCACCAACAACTTTAATTTATTAGTAAAAATTAATTATGTACCGCCTACAATTACACTCCAGGACCAAATTTAATTGCATGTTCTATATGACATAATAGATTAAGCATCTTAGCAAAGCTACTTTCTCTATTGTCCCATAGAGTTTATTAAATGGGGGTTGAGAAAGGAGAAAAAGGCTAAAGAGCATATAAAATTTTCATATAAATGGGGTAACTAATTGAACCCAGTCAGACCAACCTTTGCACTATCTACAAAAGAACATCCTCTCGGTATCACACTGAGGGATTAAAAGGTGGAAGAACCACATCTTTATCTCCTATAAATTTTGTGTTGAATCACACCAAAAATAAAATAAAAAATAAATAAAAAATGAACACTTATAGACAATCAAAATCCTTCAACACTAGCCCTTCTAGAGGCTGAGGATGATGACTTGCGGCTTTCCTGCCTATCAAGCTCCTCCAAAGAGTGACTTGAGCAAGCACGGGATGGGTGAACAGGCACTCCGGACCATCTTGGAGGTGAAACAGAAACCGGGGCACCTGATGGTGGTGATGGTGAGAAACTCAGCCTTGGTGGGGGGCAGTTGATACCATTGAGACTTGGTGATCTTGACATCTGCTTTCCAGAGTTTGATGCTGGCTCTTGCAGTGGGAACCGGCACGAGTATTTCAAATCCTGTATTGTCTTGAGATGCTCCACAACAGTTCTCATTGTGGGTCTTTCTGATGGTTCCTTTTGAAGGCATCTTTGCGCAATGTCAGCTATTGTTCCGGCTGCTTTAGAAGGAAAGCGACCTTTGAGTTGAGGATCCATGATCAAAGACAGGCGATAAGGATCGGCTAGGAATGGCTTGCTCCACTTGACCAAGTTTCTCTCTTCCTTCGGGTGACGGCTATCGAGATTCTTCCTTCCTGTAAGTAGCTCCAGAAGAAAAATTCCAAAGCTCCATACATTGCTCTTTGGAGTGAGCATTCCTTTCTCCAGTGTCTCCATTGATAGGTTACCAACAGCCTGGACAATAATAAATAAATTCATCAATATATTGAACAAGAAATATATTATGGAACACACCCACGTACATATTTTAGATAACACAGAATTCTCTAAGCTAAAGAACTTACAGAAGAACTGCTTGAAATCTCTTCCTCGGGAATGTGTCCAACACAACCGTATCCTGAAAGCTTTGCACTGAAATCTTTATCAATCTGTATGTTAGCTGTTGAGAATTCATTATACATTGCCTGCAGTTAGAAAGAGGTATGTCAGCAAAGATAAAAGTGTATAGATAACTGAATAATGTACTAGAGGAAGCTCATTGGAAAAAGAACATCTAATCATGACATCCTTGAAATCAGTCAATTCATTTTATGAAAACAAAATAACCCAAGTCCTTCAACACTTTGATGAGGATTTAAACTCCCCTTTCACATAGCAAGGACATACATATGATATGAGTGCACAAGGATTCCTCAGTTCAATATGTTCAATGTAATTTTAAACTAATTACCTGAAAAGGCCCTTCCTCATGCAAGAAAGTTAGACCTTGCGCGGCACATATTGCAATTTTCATTCTTGTATTCCAATCAATTGATGGCCCATCAGACCTCCCATACAACAAACGGTCCAAGCTTCCATGGTATAGCCTCTCATAAACCAACATTCTATTTTCTGAATTATCTCGTGCATGAAATCCTAGCAATTTACAGAGGTTTGGATGTTGCAAAGTTGCAAGAGTATTAACCTCATTTATGAATTCCTTCAAGCCCTGAAAGAAGACAAATACTTTAAGACCACTTCCAAATGTTCAGGTCATTTAGTACATCCATAATGTCAGATAATTAAACAAATAAATAAGTATGCATGATGCTAACAATAATTGACGATTAAATTTCAATCACAGGTATGCAATTTGAAACTGTTTACAAGCATTTGGAATTGCAAGGGTTTGGCAACATTTTCATATGCATGAAGACGTAACAGAGTAACTCATTAAGGAGGATAGCAAGAAGAACTATGCATTGATACTGCTTAGAACAAGTTGGATTGCCAAGCCAAAAATAATGAGAAGTTTAAAAACATTTAGATGCCAGTCCAAATTCCTCAGCTGCATGTATTGGTTAAATTCAACCGAACACAATAGAAGTCTTACAAAAATACATAAAACATTGAATTTAGACCACTATAAGATAATAGGCCATTACTTCTCTATTTTTGGTATAGTATCCACTAATAAGATGACAAGTCAGTAATTACTATACATAAAAGTACCAAGAAATGAAAGTAATGTAGTCTGGAGAAAAGATACCTGAGATGATGGATGAAGCCGAGTCACAGTGGCTTCAAACTTCTTTGAACTTGAAGCATCATCACCAAAGGAAGCTTTATATATGGTGGATGAAAGGCATTCTGACATGCATCTATCTGAAGAGAAATTGTGGCAAGCAGTAGCAATGTCCTCATAAAGAAAGTTTCGAAGTGACCCAGTAGGTGGAAGTGGCAAGGGTCCAGACGCATAAAGAGGACCACTGGCTGTCCCTAATTTAAAGCTGCCTATAGCCTTCAATGCAACACCTCCCTGAGGAGATGGCAGTGGCAAAGGTTGTGGACTAGATGATCTCTGCTCCTTCATTGATCCTGCTCGGTGTTTTGACTCTTCTTGTTCCTCATACTCCATTGAAGCCAAAGCATCTTGTTCTGCTACATCAAGAGTTGATGGAGCCGATAATGTTCGTGTTCTATTGTTACTCACTTTATTAAAGGGCTGAATGGGTTTCACTCTGGTTCTAAAACTAGGAGGGGCAGTGAGTGAGCGAGTATGAGTTTGAGGTTCGGGCAGCACAGCAGGGACATGCTCATTATGGCTTACACGCTTTGCATACACAGCCTGATCAGACCTTTTCTTCTTGCCCTTCAACACTGTGAAGCACCCCATCCTTTGTACAGAACCTGGTTGTTGTAGAGAACTTTTTATGTCTGCAAAAACAAAATATAAGTGCATTAACAAAATTATATCTCAACCGAACTTTGTGTGGTTCAAAACATACTACAGTTTTCTCCAAATTGATGCCCAACCATTGTTCTCAAATCTTAAAACAAAACATATCGATGATCTCTATGATACTACAATTCATTAACCACAACCAACAATTACAAATATCATAAAACATATTGAGATAATAAAATTATAAAACTATGCATTGAAGATTTGAAATAGAATAACTTCTTTGATAGTTTGGTTTATTTTCTATTTAAAAAATAATGGATTCTTTTCATAGCTTTCACTCTGCATAAAAACTAAATACTAGGAACTGGCTAACTGTGATCAAGATTCAAGACCATAATTATTTTCATAAACTCCTTTGATTTCTCACAACTAAGTAGCTGAGTTTCATCTCCCAACAACACTTCCACCCATATTGCCAATATGAAAGCATCCTACCACCAGACACTACTTTTCAACCAAGCATCCACAGTACCCCATTCTGATCAATGGTGGTCCATTGCATCCTTACTCTATACAACTAGGAAACACTTAACAACATGTCCAAGCACTTTTTCAGAAGCCACCTAGGAGACCTTTGTGCCAACAAGAATCTGGCCACACTGATCCATCACCACCTTGGTTCATTGCTCCACAGTGGCAGTTAGGCTCCTTGTCCCTCAGATCCATGCCATTGGAAACAAAACAGAATTGAGGTCCTATGATCCCAGCACCATCCCAACAATATGGTGTCAAATTCCAACAACATAAGGAATCTCCATTTATCAATCAAGTGAGGACTCGCATCAAATCTCGATTCATTTGATTCCAACTGCCACATGCCTGATTGTTAATACCCAATTTGATCCTTGAAAGATTTTCAGAACACCAATTTGCTCCTAAAATTGTGATTTTAGATCCTATACATATAAACACATTTTAATTTCCATTTCTCTTTACATTCACGATCACATAAGCATCAGTCAACCTAGTTGAACATAAAACACTACTATTAACCAATTACTGGTTAACCGGTATCCAACTTGTGTCCATCACATTCCGGTAAAATAGTGTAACAAAATTACTCTAATTTTAACCATCGCACTTCCCAATTTTCACAAGCATATAATATATATATAAATATATATATAAACGGACCAAATGCTTTATAAAATAAACAAAACTACCCAATTGCTAAAGACATAATATGTCCAACTATTCCACTGCATAAAAATCAATTCAGATCCATAACATACAAAAAAAAGAATTTCCTACAAGGTAAAAAAAAAAGGAATTAAATACAAACCCATTTAGTTCCACAATATGAAGCTAGAAGAAAAGAGAGGGATTTTCTAAGCCGCAAAATTACATCTCCGCAAATAATTTGTCCAAACAAAAAATAAAAAAAAAAAGCAAATCAAGACGAAAATGAACAACTAACTGGCTAATGAATCAAACACCAAAACAAGTCCACCGATTGAAGAAAACGAAATTTAGAACAAAATTTGCATCAGAAAACGTTGAAATAACACGAATCGAAAGCAGGGGAAGGAACCTGTGAGAGAAATGGTAGCTCATGCAACTAAGTGAAGCGATCCAGGAACAGCTAAATGGGCAAAAAATCGGAACTTTTTGTGGTTTTGATTCGACGACGAGAAACTCCTTATCGAGTCAAAGAAAGCAGATTGGAAAAGCTGTGAAGTGAAGATTTTAGAGAGAGAGAGGGGGGGGGAGAGAGAGATTAGAGGAATATTTAGAATTGTTTTAGAGAGAGAAAAAGAGAGAAAAATGGAACCCAATGAGCAGTGGTCAAACCTACCCAAAACCCAGATTTAATTAAGTGATTATAATAATATTTTCATTAAACACAAACAAAAGATGTGCTTTTCCTTTTCCTTTTTATTCCAACTTTGCCCTCATTCTTTTCTTCTTTTGTGACTTTTTTAATTTCCCTTCTAAGTTTGGGTTTCGGCCTTGGAAATTTCCTTCCCTGCCCCTTCCTACCAAATCACAAATTGGATGTGGTTTGAATATTTTGGTTTGAACTTTGACTAATTCAGTTTTTTATTTGAACGTCAATTTTTTAAGATTTCATAAGTTTTAACGGTAGTGTTTATTGTATTGCCAATTGATATTAAAATTCAACAAGACTGATGAGTTTAATTGTTGAATTATCAACTGATTATGTAATTAATATAAATTAATTTTTTTATGGTTACTAATTCAACTATGACTCAAATTGATCATACTTTATTTAACTTGATATATTTACCAATTTAATAATCGTTTCGATTTTAAAAACATTATTATTATTATTATTATTATTATTATTATTATTATTATTATTATTATTATTATTATTATACAATTGTTTATCATAAAATGAATTATATTAAAAGTATTCATAAAATGAAACATGAAGTACAATTTATAAAATTACATATCTAATTTAAATTGTCTAAAACGAGTAAATAATCTATATGTCAAATGCACATATTATTCATAAACGAATTCATTTAAAAGAGATTATATGTAATTACAAGTGGTAAAAATTAGTAGCACTCTTCAAAACATGAATACATTAATAGAGAAATAACTCATAGATATAATAAAATAAGACAACCAATCTTTGAAATTTGGAAATATTATATTCGGCTATAAACTTTTAAAATTTGTGGTAGTTTTTTTAACGTTTAGTATTTTTTAAGTTTTTAAAAAATTAGGTGAAGTGTAATATTTATAAATCGTAAAAGTGGTTTATGTAATTTACCAATATAAAAAGTTGTGATATAGTCAAAAAAATAATAAATTTGTATACAATTTAAATAAAAGGGATATAACTATTGCTTCCCATCTCTAATATAAATAAAAAAATCTTCATACTTATTAAGGTGTTAATCAAACTTATTTAATTTTTCTAAATTCATTCAAAAATATTGATTTGATCCTCAAAATTATTTTTACTATATTTAATAAAGATAAAGGTAAAATAATTAAAAATCATATTAAATAAGAGTATTTTAGAAAAGATAATATTTAATGATGATAATATTTTATTTATATTAACGACCAGAAGAACTAAATTATGGATTTGTTATTAGAAAAATTATTGTTATTATCAAATGTCTTCAAGGTTAAATTCAAACTCTACATTTTTTCTTCTCATAGTAATTCAAATTCTACTTTGTGGATGGTCAAATTGATATTTGGGCAAACAGGAAAAGCTTCTGGTTTTCTAGAGGACCTCTTGGACATTTCAATTTTCAAAGCTCATAAAAAATAAGTTAAAACCAAAAAAAAAATGTGGTGGGTCCATGTCCAATTTGGTAATTTCATGAAATGATCCACGACTTTCAACGAAGTTCACCTTGATTGAGGGTGACAGCCCGGTCAAAGTTGTGAAATTTTTAATTTCTTTTTCTAACAATAATTAAAAAAGAAAAGGGCATGTGTTGGTCAAAGAGAGCCATCAAGATAGGTCTTTGACTCTAAATGTTTGCCGTCCGATTCAGACACAGCACTCTGATCAACGGTTGCTATACTCATGATGGGTCCCACCTGACATCAACGTTTTTGTCTTTCCACGCGCCGAGTACGCGTGGCATGAATTTTCTGATTCATTTCAATAATCAAATAAAGAAGTGGGTCCCACTCAGGACGCTTATGTGCTCATCTCAACAACTAGCCTTTCGTGTTACTAAAAGATGGACCAAAGTTTGACCACCTTACAAGGAAATAAATAAATACTAATTAAATAATAATTTTTCTAGAGCAATTCACATCATCTAATTTAATAAAAAAAATCGCTCAAAATAACTAAAATAATCGATAATTAAAATAAACGATATTTTTTATTGAATTGGATTTTAGTTCCACTTTTAGGAAGTGATCCAATCCAAATTGATTTAAAGTTTTTTTACTACTAGTATTATTATAGACTTGTTAAATAAAAGCTCAATATATTTCATTTGTTTCTATAATTCTTAAAAGTAAAATAGCTTAAGCCCAAATGATAATGTTCAATTTTTCAATTTTACAATCTTGATTGGATCAGAAGAATTTTGACTTCAAAATCGGTTCAATCCAATCTGTAAACACCCTTAATTCGCAATATGGATTTGCGGTTAATAGCCACTCAAGCAAAAATTGAACTTTTTTATTTACAATTCTGAGCTCAATAATTATTTAATTAGCACTTTTATTTAATTGAATGAAAAGAAAAATACCTCACTAGTTATGAAATTTTATGATACCTTTAAAATCAAATAAAATGATTATTTTTATATCTTAATTTTATTTAAAGAAAAATGTTTTTGATTTTATATCTCTTAAGTTGTTCCGTTAGAAAATCAGTAATGTGTCAATTTTAAATTATTTTAAAAATATATTTATTAATAATAATATAATTATAATAATAAAAATATAAAAATATATATTTTATATTTTTAAAAATAATTAAATTAAATATGTTTTAAAATAATATTTTAATAATAAAAATTAAATTAAATATATTTAATTAATAATAATTAAACTAAATATATTTTTAAACATTTTATAAAAATAATTAAATTAACTATATTTTTAAATATTTTATTAATAATAATTAATTTAAATATATTTTTAAATATTTTATCAACAATAATAAAATTAAATATACCTTTAAATATTTTATTAACAATAAATAAATTAAATATACTTGTTAGTATTTTATTAATAATATTTATATTTACAAGATATTGAAAGGTTACCTTTATATACAAATATTACCAACTACAATATGAAAGTGATATGTAGCCTAGTGGTAATACATGTGGTGTTTGAGTTTAAGAGACATGGGATTAAAAGGTGTATTTAGCCTTTTTGAAATTTTAATATCTTTAAGTTTTAAAATGGTGGTTGAAAAACTATTCATATTTTTCGCATACATTAACCTATTTTGTTTTATCTTTTAAAAGCAAGTCTTTAATAAATTGTCATTTGCTCAAAACTTGTTTTGGAACATTGATTTTTATTGAAAAAAGCACAAAGCTCAATAACAAACAATTACAAAAACATCTCTGTAACGCCCTGCCCACTTTTCTAAAATGAACGACTCTCCCCACAAACCAACACAAGACCTTTCCAATGTGCTTTTGTCCTCACTCACACACTTCCCGAGAACTTCCCAGGAGGTCACCCATCCCAGAATTACTCCAAGTTAAACACGCTTAACTTTGGAGTTCTTAAGTGATAGGCCACCGAAAAGGCTAATGCATTTGTTGGTATAGGTAGTACAAATTCATTCCTTTAAGCTATCATCGACTGTATAGTCTCATACCTATACAGTCTTTGGATCCCTCTCATTCTGGTATGTATTCGGTTCGTTCATGTGTCCCTCCCACTAGAAGCCTGCCAGGAGCCGCTCCTTGTCCGTGCCTATGCACCGGCGATCACTCCCTGCCCTCAACAGTGCCCGGGATGTCACATTCCCCGCTGGAAGCCTGTCAGGAGCCGCTCCTTGTCCGTGCCTATACACCAGCGATCACTTCCCGCCCTCAACAGCGCCAGGATGTCACATGCCCACCAGCTTCCGCCTGGTTCGTCCCCGAACCATACCGTACTAGGAGAGGCTAGGCTCTGATACCACTGTAACGCCCTGGCCGCTTTTCTAGAATGAACGACTCTCCCCACAAACCAACACAAGACCTTTCCAATGTGCTTTTGTCCTCACTCACACACTTCCCGAGAACTTCCCAGGAGGTCACCCATCCCAGAATTACTCCAAGTTAAGCACGCTTAACTTTGGAGTTCTTAAGTCATAGGCCATCGAAAAGGCTAATGCATTTGTTGGTATAGGTAGTACAAATTCATTCCTTCAAGCTATCCTCGACTGTATAGTCTCATACCTATACAGTCTTTGGATCCCTCTCATTCTGGTATGTATTCGGTTCGTTCATGTGTCCCTCCCACTAGAAGCCTACCAGGAGCCGCTCCTTGTCCGTGCCTATGCACCGGCGATCACTCCCGCCCTCAACAGTGCCCAGGATGTCACATTCCCCGCTGGAGCCTGTCAGGAGCCGCTCCTTGTCCGTGCCCATGCACCAGCGATCACTCCCCGCCCTCAACAGCGCCAGGATGTAACAATCTCTAATATCCTCACTCATAAGACTAAGTCCCTGTTTGGATTCCCCCACGAACGCTGTTACGTTAACTGGGACGGTGAAAACCTTTGTTGCCACTGACAGAGGATTGTTTGGCTAGCTTGAGTTCTCTGTTCCGGTCATTCAACCTCTATCTAGCATTTGTTTAAAGACCCATTTCTTCGTCCGCGTCGAGGCACGTCTTTGCTTCCTCCAGCAAATGAGGTTTGGCGAAAAGACGAACATACCTTTTCCTCTTTGGTTCAAAAGTAGACCACCTACCCCCAAAGATGGAACCTTTACACGGTTAGATGGTGGATCTCGTAGAAAGCCACAACCTTTACACGGTTCAGGTAACCTTTGATTCAAACTTTTGTTTTTGGGGTTTGGTTCTCTAGTTTTTTGTTTGTGGCTGTTGGTTTTAGTTTTTGGGTATGGGGGGCTGTGTTGCTGTTATGGTCGTGGGGGTAGGGGTTTTAGGTTAGGGTTATGGCCGTGAGGGGGGGTATGGGTTTAAGGGTGGTGGTGGGATTGTCGTGTGGGGGTGTAGGTTTCAGGTTGATCAATGAGCGCTGTCTAGGGGTTACGGGTTATGGGGTCAGGGGTGGTGGCGGGGAAGGTAGGGGTTACGGGTCATAGGGAGGCTGGGTTACAAGTGTCTGAAGGTTATGGGTTATGAGCTAGGGGTGGTGGTGGGGAGGGTGAGGGTTACGAATTAGGGGAGTGGGTGGGGTCGTGTGGGGGTTGCAGGTTCGGGGTGGTGAGTGGTGGCCGTTGGGAGGGGTGTATGGGTTTTGAGTGGTGAGGCCGAGTGGGGTTGCTGTTGGAAGGGTGAGGGTTTTGTGGTTGTGGGTAGTGGCCATGGGGAGGGGTGTAGGTTTAAGGGTGGTTATGTGGTGGGTGGTGGTCGTGTATGGTGGTGATGGATGGATGGTGGTGATGATGAGGTGCATGAGTGTGTCTTGATAGTTAGGGTGTACAATAATTAATTTTTTGAATGGTGATGGGTGGAGGTGTATGGGTGTGCATTCTGGTGTAGGGTGTATGATCATTTTTTTAATGCAAAATTAAGAAATTCTAATTAAATTAATTATGTATGCTTTCATTTTATTTATAGTTTTTTTTGCACTTGAATGTATTAATGGTTTCTTTGTTGTGCATTTATTAAATTAAGAAATTCTAATTAAATTAATTATGTGATGCTTATTTCCATTGAATGTATTAATGGTTTTTTGTTGTACATTTATTAAATTTAATATACTCGATCTGTTTAGATTAAATGGTCGTTTATTACGAAGTTAGGAGTTAAGCAGCTAGATATAGGAACGAGCGATAACAATTAAGCAAGGGTAATTATAGTTACAATGCATAATATCAAGCGATAACGATTGAATATACATTATGAAATTGTAATTTACTTACGATAGGGTAATTAGCTTGTACAATGTGTAATCAACCACAGATAACAATTGACAATACGTTATTAAATTGTAATTTACTTTTGGTAAGGTAATTCTAGTTAGAATGCAAAATTAGCAAGGGATAACGATGATATAATTGCAAAAATAAATATAATCACAACTTTTTAAGTAACGTGAAAATAAATATAGTTAAATGCGTAAGTAACGTGAAAATATTAATCCATTTTTATCAATATATATATTCTGATATAATATATATTTATATTATATATATATACATATTAAATATATTCTTTACTAATACCTATTTTAGTAATTTTACATCAAACTATCATTTTTCCAACCCAACTTTTTCTCTAACCAAACATAACTACTACTTTCCAACCTACTTTTAGAATGTCGATATATAAACACAACTCCATTTACAAAACCCTAGTTATCTCAACCAAGTTACACCAACGGTTAACCAAACAAACTCTAAGTAATTTTCTTGGAATAACCTCAACAATCATGTCCTTTAACTTAATATCATGACAAAAGATTTGCTAAAAAAATTCAATTGCCTATTAAAATGGGATAGCCTTATATCTTAAAATTAATTCACCAAGTTGATGATAAAATACATAAACGTTTCGGTGAACACTATGCATTGTTACACAATAACCCCTTAGAGGAAGAGCCAAGCAAGATGGACAATAAGTGGGCGAAATTGAGGTATGGGCCTTGGAAGGGTTTGGTGTTGCTTATATTTTATAAGAGATGCTTACTTATAAATTTGGTCATATTAAAGGTCACCAAGAAGTACCCAAGAGTACGATCATTTGAGGAAAATATATAAAAGTGTCAATGCTCCCGAATCTTTTTGATTACTTGTTCGTGCATACATCTCTTGGATTCTCTAAAAACACGTCTAATATTAACTGACTCAAAGAGGGGAAAGAGCATACAGATCTCATTCACAAGACCACCGTAATGATGTAATATCAAATATATACTCCACACAAAAATCCACTATGAATTTTGAATCAACATCTACCTCAATGAAAGAAATATTAAGGTCTCTAACCATCTTTAAATCTCTAAGAATACCTTTTACAACTTTGCTTTCACTAAAGAACAATAGCTAATGTTAGAAGCAAAGCAACAAACAAGACCGCCATTTTCATCCCTAAGAATGCCTCCACAGCTAGCTCTGTGCAATTCCCTTAAGACCGATCTATCTATGTTTAGTCTCATTACTCCACTAGAGGGAGAGATCCAAGATATGTTGATCACCTCATAAGAAATATGTTGTGATTTGTGTTCCATTAATTCATAAGCTTGCTTTACATGATGCATGTGTATCAAGGCTTAATTTGAAGCTTATCCACACCATAAGCACTTCTTTAAAACACTCAATTATTATTATCTCCCTACAACCTTCATAGTATAATTCCTATGTGTGTAGACAAGTATTTTGATAATGACAAATGAAACAAAACTAAAGGACAAATTAAACAAAACCTAATACAAAATGGATCTAAGGCATGGTTGAGCTTATGCAAAAGGAAATTAATCTAGGACTCATCCTTTGAAGTGAAGTCCATGTATGGAGCTTCAAGTCTTTCAAGGACTAGTTGCACTTTAAAATGTTCTTATTTATGTTTGGGCCTTAGTTTTTGTTTAAAATTTGCTTAGATGGTTTAAGAAACATGAAGAGAGCAAAGGAAAATAACAAAAGCCTTAAAATGTTTTTCTTACAAAAGTCTAAAAATGAGCTAAGGGACCGAAAACGTTGCGTACTGGGCTGAGGAAAGTATTTTAGGCCAAAAATGGCCTAGTTGGTTTAAACCAATAATGGTTTTGGTTTGAATCAACATGGACGAGTCTAGGTTATAGGTAGCAAGTATAACATCCCGGATTTTTAAAGGGAATAAATTTCTTGGAAGAGGATAATTAATTATTTATGGATGAATAATTATGGGAGAATTTATTAGACATTAGAGATGAATTATCGGTAAATTAAAATTTACTGGAATCGGGTGATTTAACGGATAATATGGGACCCACTAAGTGGAAATAAATATTTGATGGGTCTAGAGTGTTTAGAAAATTATTTATGCATTATTTAATGTCCCAATATATTAGAAATAATTGAATTAAGATTTTTGGGACTATAGGTGATTTATGCAGACCGGATAAGCTGAAAACTGACCCGACTGAGATATGGGTGTTGGGCCAAGTATCTCCGATTGAAATGCCGTTGGTCAGGTCTATTAGGAATATTATTGGAAATCCGAATATATCTTCGGAATAATTTTTGGATAATGTATTGAGCCCGAACGGAGATCCTGTTTATTTTAAAACGGGAAGCTTTTAATGAAAAGGGGTGTATTTTAATTCCTTCTCTCCTTCTTTTCTCCATTTCTTCGTTGGTTTCCTCTCCACTTTTACTCCTCCTTCATTTTTCATTTCTTCTTCCTCCTTCACACCCAAAACCGTGACCACCTCCTCCACTTCCTCACCCACTTAAAATTAATTGGACATCATGGGTTCATGAAGCAAGAATGGGACTTTGGAGAAATGCTTGGCTCATCTCCTTTTCTCTTCATCTCATTTTCGTTTTGGAGCTTGAGCTAGGAGAAAGAGGTATGATCTTGAACACCCATGGCTTTAGTTTATGGTTTTAAGCCTATTTAAGTATTGTGATGGGAGATTGGGTGTTGTTTTGATGGAAAATGACTTGAGGAACCGAACCCTAACCCTAGGATTTAGGGGAAATGAGTAATAATGCCATGAAAAATGATTTTTAGTGAAAACCCATGATAATATGTGTATGGGTGTTGTTAATGATGGAGATTGATGGTTATTGGAAATGATTATTGAGTTTTGAGGAAACCCTAAGTATGATAAATTGGGGGTTTTGGCTAAATAGGTGATTTTTGATGATTTTTGATGCCTTAGAATGATTTATATGAAGGGAGTGAATCTTTAGAATCATTGGGATTGATTAATGAGGTTGATGATATTTTGAACTATGTTCATGAGGTTGTGTAAGATGATATATGCTTGTATGTAGGAATGGTGATTTGAGGTGTTGGGTTGAGAATGAGTATGAGATATTGTTAATGTGATAATAACAGTCAAAAACCATTGATAATGGATACTTGAGTTGATGAATAATTAAGCCATGTTTATAGTGAAATGATGTGTATGGCAAATTGTTGGCTATTGATTATAATATATGTGTATATATGATGATGAATAACCCATGAGAGGTTGAAATATGTACATGCTAATGAACCATCCTTGAGGGGATGAAGTATATGTTTTGTGAATTGAGAATTTATGTGGATGATTGGCATTGAATGTGATAGCCATTGTGATGGTATTGGTGATAAGTTTGAGGTTTATGCATAATTGAGGAACTCATAGAGTCAATTACAGTTTTATGTGGTTTTGATGATATAGGGTAGTTCCAATAGCTTCTATGTATGAATTAAAACTTGTGGAAATTGGAATAGGTCAATTTAAGTGAGAAATGACCCTTGAGTTGCACAAAAGTACCTCAAAACGGGTAAAATGCTTCTATGCGCATAACTCCCTCATTTTTAAGAATTTTTGAGTGAGGCCAGTGGCCACGCATCACAAATGATGTGTATTTGTTGTGGTTAAAATTTGGTAGCATTTGGAGTTGATATACAAAAGTTAGGGGGGTTAGAAGTTCCAAAATTATGCATTTTCTGCATAATTTCTGCATTCTGGTATGCGTAATCGATTACAAAGGAGTTCCTAATCGATTATAGGCATTCTGTTTCATGTGTAATCGATTACAGAGGTATTTGTGATCGATTACCAGTCTTCTGAGTCATTTGTAATCGATTAGGTGATTGGCCTAATCGATTAGATACGACAGGATTGCCTGATAAGCGTTCTTTGCTGTTTTTGGGCCGTTTGGGGATCTTAATGACATTTTTGGCCTCCGAGTTCTTCATGAAAGTTGTAGATAATTATGTTGCGGAGGTGTGAGAATTGGTCTCACATTGATTGGAGTTTTCTAACTCTCATGAGGCCTAAAATACCAAACCCACTGCATTGAAAAATACAAGTTTAAGAGGGTTTTGAACCCAACTTTTTATGGTCATCAAATTCAGACTAATAGGTGATATTTGTGACATGTCCCACTATTTTTAAGACTAAAAGTAAGCTTTCCTCATGTCTTAATGTTGAAATTATCATGGGCTCATTGTTGCCCAAAATCCCTTTTAGTATGGAGAAACAAGAGAATTCACTAAGGGTATATGTGTGGTTTGTCTTAGAGGTGATTGGGGAATGACTTAAGGCCATGGCAAGCTATGTATATGTCTATGCTATGTTACGGAAACATGTATGCTTCCCCTCTATTGATATATTATGAATCTTGATGAGAAGTAAATGATGTAGGATGTAGTTAGCCTTTAAGATCTAGAGGATCTTGGCTTTGGGAAAGGAATTCCCGAAGCCTAATACAATTACATAGCTTGGTGTTTACCAAGTCTAGGACTTGGTTGGGCATTATGATAAGCTAGCAAATGTTTAAGAATTATGAGGAATGCCTTGAGATGGCTTATTAATTGTATGAATGCATATGTATATTATGTAGATCATATTCCGGGTGATGTGATGGAGCATTCGGAGCATTGGAATCGTTTCGGCTCTTCCCTTGAGGTAGGAGAGGAGTTAACATTCAAATTGCATGAGTAAATTGAATAGTGATTGTTGTATGTGATGGATACTCATGCTTGCCTTGCCATGTATATGTATTGAATTAATTGAAATGGCAAATTGATAATTATTGAGAATTATTATGATACTTTTATGATGGGTGCAAGTAATTGACTTGCATGTGTGTGAGACAAATATGATTGTTGATATATATATGTAATTTGTAACACTTTGTTGCCACATGTATGGATTAATATTATGTTTGTTGCTATGCCTCTGATATCCATGTGTGGACTACTATGAGTGATGTTTGTGGCCATTGAGTGCCAATTATATGAATGACATGCCTTAAGGGGCTTGTATGTAATTATGTGATTATAGTAATGCCGTTATGGTTGATTGCAAGTGTTGACTTGCGTATATGATGTGAAATATATATATGAAAAATGTTGAGATGGAAATGCCACATTAAAACTTGAAAATAATGACTAAAACAAATAAAGATAAAATCCACTATGGTGTATATGGTGGTGTTGGTTATTATGATGATGGAGATTGATGAGTGGCATTTGGGATGCACAGAGTGAGGATGCATTTGATTTGCATTTGCATTGTATCTATGGCATATCATTGCTGTATCTAGGCATTGTATCTATGGCATATCATTTGCATTGTATCTAGGCAGGCCCAGTGGGAGGGCGGCTCAGTGCACGAGCGTATTGTAATTTTCCCCTGTGACTCGGTGTATGAGTCACGAAGTTGTCCATAGTTTGGTGACGAGGCACCCTATGTGGTAGGCCCAGTGGGCGGGCGGCTCTATGGTGAGCGAGTTACCTCGGTGTCCGACGGGACACGGCTCTCTCGATGTGTGTTCAGGAGGGGCCCGTATCACTTGTGGTAGTTGAGGCCACGATGTTGATCCGCAAGTCACAGGGTGACTAGTGCTACAAATGGGCGAGAGCGGTTTGGTACCAGTAAAATTATGAGTATGTAAGCATGCTTAAAATTGAGATATATGTGTACACAATTTTTTCTACTGCAGTAGGGGCATAGTAGCACACCTATGCTTGACCCACAACTTGGTGTTTATTCCCACAGTTGGATCCGCATTATTTGATGAGAAATTCTTGTGCATATGCAATAGCCATAAGAGCATTTGTATATAGCATGGAGATATGCCATAATATGATGACGATTGATGATGATTGAGATGATGAGATGGTATTGATGAGAAGGGTAATTTAATATACCGAAAGACCACATAAAGGTAATAAATAATATGAATAAATGAAATAATGTGAATATGACGATATATATATATATATTGTGGCCCAATGTTTGAAGGGTGTAATTGTTATAATTGATGATGATGATGTCAGCCCTTGGTGGTTCTAATGAAGGGCCAGAATGGTCCATGTTGACGATGTGATGGCCCATGGTGGTGGTATATGATTGTGTATATGTTGTGCTTGGTTATGATATGAATTGTGATCTATGAGGCTTGTAGGCCTATTATAATAATAAAACGATATATGAATGATGATTTGATGATTTGATAGCAAAGCACACATGACGTTTGTATGCATATACACATGATCACAATATATATATATATTATTCGTCATTTTGAATGTTAACTCATTCTCCCATGTGGTCTCCTTTTTAGCATTGTGATGCAGGTTGCCATGGGATGAGTTCGGATTTAAAGATCAAGCTTTGGTGAAGGTAAATAGTGGTAGAGGAAGTGCCTTGGCCGGCATCATTTACAAGTTCTTATGTAATGAATGAATTGGTTATGAGAATGTAGATGATTTAGAGATCTTGAATTATGTATAAGATAATCCTCTGAATTGATGGAAGATGAATATATATATGTAGAATGCAAGAGATGATTTGATGTGTATTTGAGGGATTGAAATTGAATGATGTTAATTGATGGTTGTGATAGTCGGGAGAAGATCCCCGAATGTAGATGAATATATTTATGTATATGTAATTATATCTTAGGTATTACATGCTTATATAATTATGTAAAAGGATGATGGATGTCTATTAGGCTTACGATATGCCATTGCGTGTTTTGCCGAGCCTTTTCTCATATCGTCATATATGGGACTAGGCGTGTGCCCGGTATACACATTCTTCTTCCGCTGTAAACTCTATTATTTTCGTATACTGTTATAGGCAATTTATTTATCGATCCAGCTTCAGGTTTTATAATCTCACTCTCTGGTTTTTCTGTGATTTGGGTCATGATGTGGTCATGGTGATGTCTTAGAAATATTTTCAAACGCGAAAAATTTATTCGCAATTTTTATTAATTATGTCAATCACATCGGGATTCGAGTACAGAAAATCAGGGGTGTTATAGTCTGGTATCAGAGCATATTTTGCTCTGAATTGGAGTTATTGGTTACTACTAGAGCATGGTTGCTCTGTAAGGATTTGATATTATGGATAATTGGAACATGATTGCTCAATGGTGAGATACTTATGGTGATCTCTAGAGCAAGATGCTCGTTATTGGAATATGGTTGTTTTGTATAGATTTAAGGATGATGATTATCTAGAGAATGATGATATTATGTTTGATTGCCCTATATGGACTTATGAATGATTAGTTGTCTAAGGATTATGAATTGATTATAAGGGCCTACTTACTTATTAAGGAATAATTATGAATCATTAATATTAAGTTGTGAGTAATGCTATTTGAGAACTTTTATGAGATTGTGATTCATATGACGTGGTTGTTGTTTATTGGGAGTATACCCTTTTTCATTGAGGTTGTATGATGTACATGTGGAGCCTAGTTGCTCATTGATGATCATGAATGGATTATGGGATTGAATATGAGTGAATGAATTTTCTCAATATACGATTGATGTATTTATTGTGTAAGACCGGCCAAGTTCCTTACCCTATTACCTTCAAATGATGAATATATTATTATTGTGCATTGATGTTGATATATATCATGCAAATTGATTTGACAATAGATCCATGCTGGATGTTAATCATGGAAATGAAATATTGAGATATGAATATAAAATATGAGATATGAATCGATATGATGATGAATTTATACCATGTGTAATCATGGATATGGTATGTTAGTTATGCATTGATTTAATGATGGACCTATGCCATGTGTTGATTACGGATAGAAGATATTGAGAAAGAAATTGATATGGTAGTAGACCATACCTATTGAGACCTTGATGTGCATGCGCACCTTATATATAAATTGTTGGTTAGGTCTCTTATATGCATTATGCTTGTGGCGTTTAGCCAAGGAATGCTTGTTAAATGAAATGAAACTCACATGCATGAGTTGAATGAATGAATAATATTGAGTAATTCCTTAGTATGAGTATGTTTGAATCTAAAGGATTGGTTGTGTCATTTGTGAAGGATGGATTTTATATCCTTTGGCACAAGAGCCTTATATATAAAATGATACAAGTGATTTGTTGTATCCCCTAGATTGGGAATTTGAATATGTGATAAATAATTAAATATGAAATCGAATACATGTTAGATTGGGGTTGTGTCTCGGTTTTGGTGTGTGAAAACCGAGTGAATAATTGAATTGATTTTGACCCACTAGGTGTGGTAACCCCAGATGACTTGATGCGATCTTGTATGATCGAACCTTTTAGAATTTGACCCTATGGCGGTCTAGGCTCTACGATGCTCCTATGAGCCATGTTAGATGATTTTATTTGTTGTGGAAGAATTCCACAATGGGTACTAGGTAACCCTTAGACTTCCTAAGTCTAGTGATTGATCGAACCTTATGAATGGTTAAGCCATAACGAAATTAATTATGAAATATGTTGTTGAAGCTAGAGCTGATATGTGATGGAATACGAATGATAAATGTAACCCCTGATGATTGATGAATAATAATGTTGAATTTGGGGTATAATTGGAATTGATTATGGTATATGATTTTACGAAGTGATTTTGGGCTAAATTGTGTGCCCTAGAGATTATGATCATTGGATTAATTATGGATTATGATGTGATGTAGAGAAGATAGGTGTGAACATGAGCTGGTAAATGGAGTTTAATCCTGTAGATACCTCTCTTTTCATTTTGAAAGGGATTAAATTGGTGATAGAAACCCTATGCCGATGTGACACGATGTGAATCGTATGTCCAATTTATGGACTTTGGTTGTGATATGTGAAGGAAAATCAGTAGTGTGGAAAAATTATTACATGGGTATGAACCTTATTTTAACCTTGGGAGCATATATTTGATATGAGTTTGGTGAATAGATCAGGTTTGAATCGAATTACAGCCGATAGTGTTTGAAATAAACTGATGATTACTAAGTTGCTTGACCATGACTTCAAATGGATGAAGTCCAATGGTGGGGTGATTACCCTGTGATGGTTGGAAAATTATCACCCATGTAGCAATGTATGGTTATGGTAATCGATATTTGATGATTTATACGGCACGAATGATGCCGAATTATATTTAACGATGACGTAACATGAACATGTTGAGTGACAGACTTATATGAGTTGTCATTAAGTCTCATGTGAGTTGGTATTATTTGGATAAGTGTGACCGATGTGAGCATGGGAATACAAAGTGCTGGTCCTGATATGGCCTTACATGCCATAGGCATCGTGGCAACATGCACTTATGCGCCGACTTTATGTGTTTGTGGTAACCACTACGGGATTGGGACGCCTTCCTGTATGTCGGATGCAGCAACACATAGACCGGGCAGGTGTAGGGATTGTAACTGCTTATGGTGAATGTACTGCGCTTATCTGGACGTACTGAGTATGAACATCTGAGCTCTGTTGGACGAGTCGTAATTGATGACATATGACACACTTTGATGTAGGAATTTTATGTTAAGAATGATGAAGTGATAATGAACATGTCTTAACGGACTTTGAAAAGTCTGATGTTATTTTGTGGTGTCATTGAACCCTATTGGTGTGTGGCCGAAGTATGGCCTTACGGTATATGCCGACGTTGAACTTCGAGGACGAAGTTTCTTTTTGGTGGGGTGGATTATAACATCCCGGATTTTTAAAGGGAATAAATTTCTTGGAAGAGGATAATTAATTATTTATGGATGAATAATTATGGGAGAATTTATTAGACATTAGAGATGAATTATCGGTAAATTAAAATTTACTGGAATCGGGTGATTTAATGGATAATATGGGACCCACTAAGTGGAAATAAATATTTGATGGGTCTAGAGTGTTTAGAAAATTATTTATGCATTATTTAATGTCCCAATATATTAGAAATAATTGAATTAAGCTTTTTGGGACTATAGGTGATTTATGCAGACCGGATAAGCTGAAAACTGACCCGACTGAGATATGGGTGTCGGGCCAAGTATCTCCGATTGAAATGCCGTTGGTCAGGTCTATTAGGAATATTATTGGAAATCCGAATATATCTTCGGAATAATTTTTGGATAATGTATTGAGCCCGAACGGAGATCCTGTTTATTTTAAAACGGGAAGCTTTTAATGAAAAGGGGTTATTTTAATTCCTTCTCTCCTTCTTTTCTCCATTTCTTCGTTGGTTTCCTCTCCACTTTTACTCCTCCTTCATTTTTCATTTCTTCTTCCTCCTTCACACCCAAAACCGTGACCACCTCCTCCACTTCCTCACCCACTTAAAATTAATTGGACATCATGGGTTCATGAAGCAAGAATGGGACTTTGGAGAAATGCTTGGCTCATCTCCTTTTCTCTTCATCTCATTTTCGTTTTGGAGCTTGAGCTAGGAGAAAGAGGTATGATCTTGAACACCCATGGCTTTAGTTTATGGTTTTAAGCCTATTTAAGTATTGTGATGGGAGATTGGGTGTTGTGTTGATGGAAAATGACTTGAGGAACCGAACCCTAACCCTAGGATTTAGGGGAAATGAGTAATAATGCCATGAAAAATGATTTTTAGTGAAAACCCATGATAATATGTGTATGGGTGTTGTTAATGATGGAGATTGATGGTTATTGGAAATGATTATTGAGTTTTGAGGAAACCCTAAGTATGATAAATTGGGGGTTTTGGCTAAATAAGTGATTTTTGATGATTTTTGATGCCTTAGAATGATTTATATGAAGGGAGTGAATCTTTAGAATCATTGGGATTGATTAATGAGGTTGATGATATTTTGAACTATGTTCATGAGGTTGTGTAAGATGATATATGCTTGTATGTAGGAATGGTGATTTGAGGTGTTGGGTTGAGAATGAGTATGAGATATTGTTAATGTGATAATAACAGTCAAAAACCATTGATAATGGATACTTGAGTTGATGAATAATTAAGCCATGTTTATAGTGAAATGATGTGTATGGCAAATTGTTGGCTATTGATTATAATATATGTGTATATATGATGATGAATAACCCATGAGAGGTTGAAATATGTACATGCTAATGAACCATCCTTGAGGGGATGAAGTATATGTTTTGTGAATTGAGAATTTATGTGGATGATTGGCATTGAATGTGATAGCCATTGTGATGGTATTGGTGATAAGTTTGAGGTTTATGCATAATTGAGGAACTCATAGAGTCAATTACAGTTTTATGTGGTTTTGATGATATAGGGTAGTTCCAATAGCTTCTATGTATGAATTAAAACTTGTGGAAATTGGAATAGGTCAATTTAAGTGAGAAATGACCCTTGAGTTGCACAAAAGTACCTCAAAACAGGTAAAATGCTTCTATGCGCATAACTCCCTCATTTTTAAGAATTTTTGAGTGAGGCCGGTGGCCACGCGTCACAAATGATGTTTATTTGTTGTGGTTAAAATTTGGTAGCATTTGGAGTTGATATGCAAAAGTTAGGGGGGTTAGAAGTTCCAAAATTATGCATTTTCTGCATAATTTCTGCATTCTGGTATGCGTAATCGATTACAAAGGAGTTCCTAATCGATTATAGGCATTCTGTTTCATGTGTAATCGATTACAGAGGTATTTGTGATCGATTACCAGTCTTCTGAGTCATTTGTAATCGATTAGGTGATTGGCCTAATCGATTAGATACGACAGGATTGCCTGATAAGCGTTCTTTGTTGTTTTTGGGCCGTTTGGGGATCTTAATGACATTTTTGGCCTTCGAGTTCTTCATGAAAGTTGTAGATAATTATGTTGCGGAGGTGTGAGAATTGGTGTCACATTAATTGGAGTTTTCTAACTCTCATGAGGCCTAAAATACCAAACCCACTGCATTGAAAAATACAAGTTTAAGAGGGTTTTGAACCCAACTTTTTATGGTCATCAAATTCGGACTAATAGGTGATATTTGTGACATGTCCCACTATTTTTAAGACTAAAAGTAAGCTTTCCTCATGTCTTAATGTTGAAATTATCATGGGCTCATTGTTGCCCAAAATCCCTTTTAGTATGGAGAAACATGAGAATTCACTAAGGGTATATGTGTGGTTTGTCTTAGAGGTGATTGGGGAATGACTTAAGGCCATGGCAAGCTATGTATATGTCTATGCTATGTTACAGAAACATGTATGCTTCCCCTCTATTGATATATTATGAATCTTGATGAGAAGTAAATGATGTGGGATGTAGTTAGCCTTTAAGATCTAGAGGATCTTGGCTTTGGGAAAGGAATTCCCGAAGCCTAATACAATTACATAGCTTGGTGTTTACCAAGTCTAGGACATGATGTTGGGCATTATGATAAGCTAGCAAATGTTTAAGAATTATGAGGAATGTCTTGAGATGACTTATTAATTGTATGAATGCATATGTATATTATGTAGATCATATTCCGGGTGATGTGATGGAGCATTCGGAGCATTGGAATCGTTTCGGCTCTTCCCTTGAGGTAGGAGAGGAGTTAACATTCAAATTGCATGAGTAAATTGAATAGTGATTGTTGTATGTGATGGATACTCATGCTTGCCTTGCCATGTATATGTATTGAATTAATTGAAATGGCAAATTGATAATTATTAAGAATTATTATGATACTTTTATGATGGGTGCAAGTAATTGACTTGCAAGTGTGTGAGGCAAATATGATTGTTGATATATATATATGTAATTTGTAACACTTTGTTGCCACATGTGTGGATTAATATTATGTTTGTTGCTATGCCTCTGATATCTATGTGTGGACTACTATGAGTGATGTTTGTGGCCATTGAGTGCCAATTATATGAATGACATGCCTTGAGGGGCTTGTATGTAATTATGTGATTATAGTAATGCCGTTATGGTTGATTGCAAGTGTTGACTTGCGTATATGATGTGAAATATATATATGAAAAATGTTGAGATGGAAATGCCACATTAAAACTTGAAAGTAATGACTAAAACAAATAAAGATAAAATCCACTATGGTGTATATGGTGGTGTTGGTGATTATGATGATGGAGATTGATGAGTGGCATTTGGGATGCACAGAGTGAGGATGCATTTGATTTGCATTTGCATTGCATCTATGGCATATCATTGCTGTCTATGTGGAATATTAGGGGGTTCCACTAGGCAGGCCCAGTGGGAGGGCGGTTCAGTGCACGAGCGTATTGTAATTTTCCCCTGTGACTCGGTGTATGAGTCATGAAGCTGTCCATAGTTTGGTGACGAGGCACCCTATGTGGCGGGCCCAGTGGGCGGGCGGCTCTATGGTGAGCGAGTTACCTCGGTGTCCGACAGGACACGGCTCTCTCGATGTGTGTTCGGGAGGGGCCCGTAGCACTTGTGGTAGTTGAGGCCACGATGTTGATCCGCAAGTCACAGGGTGACTAGTGCTACAAATGGGTGAGAGCGGTTTGGTACCAGTAAAATTATGAGTATGTAAGCATGCTTAAAATTGAGATATATGTGTACACAATTTTTTCTACTGCAGTAGGGGCATAGTAACACACCTATGCTTGACCCACAACTTGGTGTTTATTCCCACAGTCGGATCCGTATTATTTGATGAGAAATTCTTGTGCATATGCAATAGCCATAAGAGCATTTGCATATAGCATGGAGATATGCCATAATATGATGACGATTGATGATGATTGAGATGATGAGATGGTATTGATGAGAAGGGTAATTTAATATACCGAAAGACCACATAAAGGTAATAAATAATATGAATAAATGAAATGATGTGAATATGACGATATATATATATTGTGGCCCAATGTTTGAAGGGTGTAATTGTTATAATTGATGATGATGATGTCAGCCCTTGGTGGTTCTAATGAAGGGCCAGAATGGTCCATGTTGACGATGTGATGGCCCATGGTGGTGGTATATGATTGTGTATATGTTGTGCTTGGTTATGATATGAATTGTGATCTATGAGGCTTGTAGGCCTATTATAATAATAAAATGATATATGAATGATGATTTGATGATTTGATAGCAAAGCACACATGACGTTTGTATGCATATACACATGATCACAATATATATATATATATTATTCGTCATTTTGAATGTTAACTCATTCTCCCATGTGGTCTCCTTTTTAGCATTGTGATGCAGGTTGCCATGGGATGAGTTTGGATTTAAAGATCAAGCTTTGGTGAAGGTAAATAGTGGTAGAGGAAGTGCCTTGGCCGGCATCATTTACAAGTTTTTATGTAATGAATGAATTGGTTATGAGAATGTAGATGATTTAGAGATCTTGAATTATGTATAAGATAATCCTCTGAATTGATGGAAGATGAATATATATATGTAGAATGCAAGAGATGATTTGATGTGTATTTGAGGGATTGAAATTGAATGATGTTAATTGATGGTTGTGATAGTCGGGAGAAGATCCCCGAATGTAGATGAATATATTTATGTATATGTAATTATATCTTAGGCATTACATGCTTATATAATTATGTAAAAGGATGATGGATGTCTATTAGGCTTACGATATGCCATTGCGTGTTTTGCCGAGCCTTTTCTCATATCGTCATATATGGGACTAGGCGTGTGCCCGGTATACACATTCTTCTTCCGCTGTAAACTCTATTATTTTCGTATACCGTTATGGGCAATTTATTTATCGATCCAGCTTCAGGTTTTATAATCTCACTCTCTGGTTTTTCTGTGATTTGGGTCATGATGTGGTCATGGTGATGTCTTAGAAATATTTTCAAACGCGAAAAATTTATTTGCAATTTTTATTAATTATGTCGATCACATCGGGATTCGAGTACAGAAAATCAAGGGTGTTATAGCAAGTAGTAGGTCACAAGTAACAGGTAGTAAGTAGCAGGTTCCAGGTTGTAGGTACTAGTTGGTACCTGATAATTAGTAATAGATAGGTGGATAACAGATCAATTTCAAAGTCAAGGTAACATGTACCCTCATCCCTTACCAAACCCTAATCGAACCCGAAACCCCAACTTTAAGCCCTAACCATCCTAGTTCCAAAACCCTAAACAACCATATCCCTAAAAACATTAAAACCTAAATCCTAAACCTTATTTATATTTTTTTGAAAAATATGGTTTTATTAAAAATTATTATTTTATTGTATTACTTTATTAACACTCTTAACCACTAAACCATGAATCAATGACTAATTCAATCATTGGTCGAGTTTGTAAAATATTGAGTAAAACTAAATAGTGAAATTGTTTGTTATCACCATGTAAGTAAAAATTCTTTTGAGAGAACAAGCAAGAGTAACTTAACTTTCACTATTAATTTCTTAATAAAAATATATACTAGTGATTAGGGTTGTAAATTCATTAAGAATAAACAAGAGCTTTGTGTCATGGTTTGTAGTTAGAAAAACAAACGCAAGAAAGGTTTTTCCTATTCAATTTAACAACAACAAATAAATCAAACCAATAAATAAGAGATGTCAAAATGTCTTTTAAGTTTAGTTTCAGCTATTAAAATTTATAGAGCGTTGACTTAGATGTCAAACCTTTAAGTTATTTATAGCATCAGAAACCCAAGACATTCTAATAAAATTTACTTGAGAATATCAACCAACCACTTTAGAACAAAATACAAGTATATCCATACCAATTTAGCATATTAACTAAAAATAAAGTCACAAGATATCACAGGTTAAATATCATAATATACTTACTTTAATAGTTTAATCATAAATAGTTAGGTCGGTAGAACTAGGAAATTTCTTTTTACGTGTAATTTTTTTGGTCAGATTCTTTATGTTGATTTATTCTTGTTTTGACTTAAATTTGATCTTAATTATCAAGATTTTAACCCTACGTGACTCAATCACTAATCTAAGTAGTTAATCTCAAATTGTTCTGTGTCATAACATACCCTAGAACTAGGATCACATTGTTGCAAATTGTATCACGACTAAGATTCTATCCCTTGTAATTTCACAGAATGAATTACTATTATTTCCCTAGTTACTGAATTCTTAGATCAAACTAGTTGATTCTTAGAATGTACTTGGGTGTCTTCTATTCTTAGAGTCATACTTGTACTAGCTAGCTTGTCATATCATCTACTATATTTATTATTTAGCAATTGAAAACAAACTAAAACACACACACACACACACACACACATACTCATACACATATTTGCTAAAACTTTTAAATGAATAAACTAAAAGAGACATAAAATAAACACTCATTTTAAGATGAATGAATTTTAATAACAATTAATTTTTATTTTTATTAAAAATTATAATAAAGTAGTTTTTAATTAAAAGGCCAAATATCATTATATATATACACAAACACGCTGAAATTTAAAAAAAAAGTTAAAAAGAGACATAAAATAAACATTCGTATTGCTTATTTTAAAATTTAAAAATAAAATAGCCAAATTTTAAAACAATGAGTTTTTCATTTCATTAAAAATTATAATAAATTAAATTTTAATTTAAAGAACAAATAATATATTATATATACTAGATTTTAAATGAAAAAACTAAAAGAAATAGAAAATAAGCATTCATATCCCTTATTTTAAAAAAATTAAAATAAAAATAGCCAACTTTATAAAGAAAAACTAAAAAAAGGAAAAGATGGAAATGAGACAAGTAAAATGGGGCCAAGTCCAAATAGGTGAAAAATGTACAAGTTGGTTATGTTGACGATTGATTGTGTTTAATGTGTAAAAGATGGAATATGAAGAGAAAAGGGATAATGGGGTGAGGTACGAAGTAGTTTTGTTTATTCTAAAGCATATTTGCCTAGCAGAGAATAGAATTTCTCTAAAAGAGCCATAGGCTCTAGACTGGGTAGAGTTTGCCTCTACCATAACACTTGATCTATAATTTCCCACTTTTATAAAGATAAATTCTTCTATTTGTCAAAATTTAGGCTCTTAGCAAGACCATTGGAGAGAGAAACAAGATTAAGAGAAAGAAATATGGGTCATTACCCTGTTGGAGTCGGACGTGGTCATCAGTAGTCTTTTCAAAACTAGATCTGACCAGACTGGTTGGTTCAACTGGAATGTATCTTAATGAGGGAACTTAAACATCTTTGAAAAGCTATAAGCTCTCACTAGTAGTTTTTCAAAAATGGGAAGTTTATAGCTTTTCAAAAGCTGTAAATTTCCTCAGGTGATTTTTAAAAAAGTGGAAGCTTATAGCTTTAGTGTACCATTTTCTATTTATTGAGATTTTACACTGAATATTTTTTTTTTAAAATCTATCATTTCCCTTGGAGAACACTAATGAAACTTTAGGGACAAACTTACAATGCCTTTCTAAACATGACCGTAAAAAATCATGCAAAAATTTAACTGCTTGGTATGATTGATAGGTGTTTAATTTGTATTGTTTTGTTATGTTTTTAATTAGGTTTCCTACATTATTTGTGACATTTTTCTCTTGTTTTCCATATGATTTCCTTCATTCCGCAATGTCACTCGGGTGTTTTAAGTTTTGTAGGAATAACCTTGGTTTAGGTACATAAATGCAAGAATACAAGGTATTTGATGAAGCATGTGATGAATGCAAGAAAGTCGAACCATTTGAAAGCTCAAAAATAAGGCCGTATTCACTTCTGGAAGCGACATAAGAAAAGGAAAAACTAAAGAAGCATTCTAGGGCCTTGCAATAGTGAAGAAATGGCATTTTGTGAAGTTTAGAAAAATCCACTACCCACTGGCCGTGGGTTTTTCCCCACTGGCCGTGGATCTCACTGGTTTTTGGCAAATTTTGGCACAATTTGGACCCTGACACGATCCATTGGCCGTGGGTTTTTCCCACTGCCAGTGGATTTTTCACACTCTGTATTTTTCCTTATTTTGTGGAGCAGTTTGAGAAAAAGAAAAGGGGCACGCATTAGAAAGACATACAGAGACTTTAGGCACTTTTTGGGAGAGAAAAATTGAGAGCTTTTTGGAGGGATTTTCATTGGAGATTAAGGGATCATCATCAAGGGAATTCAAATCTACAAATTGGGAGGAATATTTAACAAACTTAGTGAGAACTACTTTGTAGTTTTTGAATCCTTAGTTACATCTTTGATTTCTTAAATGTTTGGCATTGATTTTATGTATTGTGACATGATGACAACCATCGTTATGGCACACTAAACTCTTCTCTTGGGATTAAGGATGTAGTATGCCTATGCATTGAAATTGAATGTTCTTCATCTTTCAATTAATGTAACTTCATTTTCTTTTCAATTTATGTACGCCTAATGCTTCTACAAGACTTAGAGATAAGCGTAGATGATTAAAAATTATGTGGGTGATCAAGAGATTGGCATATAATCTTATCATGTAATCTTGTCATGTAATATTATCATGTAATCCTGTCATGTCTGTCTGTTTCAACATGTGATAATTGTAACACCCTCGGTTAACTAGTAATCCCTTCCACTAGATTATCCTGATCAACTGGGAGGTTACGAGTTTAGAAAAATATGGAAGTTTTTTTTCGTACAAGAAACTTGGTGGAACAGATATATCTTAAATACAACATAACCATATATAATACACAGTCATAATCAGTAACTGTACAAACTGAAAGTAAAGGGGCACACAGGCTCCCATGAATGAAATTTTTTTTAACCTATTCTATTCATCCACAGTCCGAGAAGAGTCTAGCTGCTCCTTAGCCTGAAGTCTGTCTTCATCCCTACGATGTCTGGAAAAATAGTTTAAGGGTGAGTCTTCACCTCTACAACAATCGGGAAGGTGCCTCATCGACACCTGTCCCTACACAACACAAACAATCCAGAATCGAATCCCTCCCACTCTCTTTGGGGTCCCTATGATATGTTCGAAGTTATCTCACAACTCTTGATCTCAGCTGACCATTCCTATTTTCCTATTCGCCTCTTAAGATTACTAACATCTATACAATCATACTCAAATAACGAGCAATCACAATTATAATGATGCAATGTATGAGTTCATTTCGTTATTTCCAATCTTTTATTAGTCATCATGATGCATGTGGGACCATCTATTCCTCAACAATCTCATATACAATATCCATGTGTACAACAATCCCACCTTATTCTCCCTGCCCAACTAGAGCGACCGGAGCTCTCCTCGTTCTGGTTTTCACAAATGGGTAAGGACTCGCAGTCCAATCATTATAATAGCCAATCACATCTCTACAGAATGGGCACTCAACGGTCATAGAAAATCCCGCCTCTTGTCGAAGTTTACCAGGGTTTTCTATGGGCTGTCCGGCGATGGGCGTGAATCTGAGCCATTGGAATTCCCGTTTCCGATATACTCCCTAGACTGCCCTTGGGTATCGAGGTGCGGTAGATTCTTCAGTGTACCCATCACTGTATGCCCTAGGGGATTATTCCAACATCCCTCCACAACTCCAAATCTGATGCATAATTTAACAATTCATTTTTATTCAGTGGTCCTCAATAGGGTCCCTAAATGACTCCCCTCCATTCCTAATGTCGAGTTATTTTTCTTTACTCAGTATAACCAAATTTTCTCTTTTTCTTTATTTTAGTAAACTTACTCGACACTTAGGAATAAAGTGAGGTTTTACACTTTCTCAACAATTTAGGGGTACATTGGTGCTTCAACGCCCACAATTCATCTCAGATCCGAGTCTCATATACTTTCATATTTTAATCATTTTGGGACCTGTACCGATACCATTTTCCATATCTTTTATTCATAATTTTTTTATCTAGTTATCTATGCATCATACAACATACATCAATATAATATATTTAGGAAATATTCCACTCAATCAACACATTCATAATCATACATCAACAACCATTTAAATGTATCACATTAGCCGAGACAACATATATCTCTAATGCTTGCCCATGTAACGTGTACAAGCAACATACTCATGAGAACTCTACTCAATATTCATCAATATATCATATCAATAATTATACAGTGATACAATGACATAACAGTGCATGCCTCGAATTTTTGTTATTTGTGAATGTGAAGTGAACGACATATTTATTGGTATTGAATTTTAATGCGCTAGCCTTTACGTCGGATGTTGTCAGATGTTTTAAGTTATACATTGGGTCGGGTCACTTTTTGAGATATTTGGGTTCTCTTGAACCTTTTATGCTCTTATTGATTTAATCGGGTAGAATTAATTTATATCGTGATTTAATTTCCTAACGTCCCATTATGAATTCTCAGGTTATCTTTAAGTGATCCTATCGTCAATTTTCTTTCATCAATCTAATTGGGCTTTATTTGTTGAATAGCTTATTTTCTTGGTCACTAAATGATTTACTAATCCTTTATGTTCCAGTAGTGTTTTAATGACGCTTTTCTTCAACTTAAGATTAATAATCTTGTAACTCCTTATTTCATTTCTACTATTCTTAACTATATTAACTAAATTATTCTCTTAACTGCATTCTTTTGATTAATTAAATTTATTTCCTCTATGTGTGTCCATTAACTATTTAGAAATCTAGGCACTACCTTGACTTTAATATCACAAACTAAGTCCATTATTACTTAGTTATTAAAAGTTATTATTTAATTAATAGGTCCAGTCTCTTTTCACGATAAGTCTAAGATTTAGTCCTAAACCCTTTCTTATTAATTAATATGTCAGGATAAAATTCCATTTGTCCTAACTTAATCTCTTTCATCCCAATAGTGATATCTTTCTTAAATATAAATTCACTATATTCTATAATTCCTTCCTTTATTGACTAATTTAATTAGTTCATTTCTTTAACTACATTCCTTTAACTATTAAATTCCATTTGCTCATTCGTCATTTAAAGACCTAGGTACCTTTTTTGATTTAGGCGTCATAACTTAGTCCAATATTTCTTAGTTACCAAATGACTCGATAACTCCTATAAAAATTCTACATCTAGTGTACCCAAATCTTTCCTTATTTTACTAGTAAATTTTCACTAGGTAATAAACTTGCTTTAATTTTTTTCTCCTAGTTTTGGGTCATTTAAATTTCTTACTCATAACATCATTCATTTTTTAAAAAAAAATTTCAAATCTTAATTCATCTTTAATAATCCTTTCTAAATTAATCTATTAGAAACATTCTGTATAACTTACTCTAAATCAAATCCTAGTTATCCATTTCTTTTTATTCTTGATCCTTTTAACCTATTAAAATAGTTAACCCCGTAATCTTTATTTTCTCAATTTAGTTTCTTTTACCGAATTTGACTTATTTACTCAAATTCTTATGGTTATTATTTATTTCTTTCTAAGTGGTCACAAAAATGGTTGCTAAAAATTTTGTCACTAACAACTTCTTATAACTCCTAACATTCTTTATACTAAAACTTCACTTGTTTTATTTTCTTTACTTAACTCATAAAATGTCATTTGTGCCTGAGTCATAGAAATCCTTAATAAGGTTCTTTTAAGTAAAATTTTCTATCTAAAAGAAATTTCCAATTTGTTTATTTAACTTACTATTATATGGTTACAAATATTTTTCTTTGAAATTATTAACTTATTAAAATTTAATATTTCTTGTTATAATTTAGTAAAAGAAAATATTTTAATCGCCCAAATGGTAAATTTTCTAAAAGGTACGAGATATTCCTAAAATGACTTCAGCAACGTATAAATGGAAAATTAAAATTTTTAATGATGGGGCTTACCAGGGAAATTAAATTACAAATTAAATAATAACACCACGAATTAAATTAATTAATACAACCACATTGAACGAAACCGAGCCCGCTGGAATGCTAAATTTTTTTCTAAATTTCATTTTGTTTTAATACTGGTCGCGATAAAATTCTTTCAAGCGCACGAACATCGACTTATGCCATATAAAATTCATGAAAATACATATTTCTAAAAAATGTGATAATCTTAACCGTCGGTTACAAAAAATTTCATGGTTTAAGTTTTACCGTTGGATCGTGATGAAACTTGAAACGGTGGTTCCCGGATATTAAAGCGACATTATTGGACAATTTAAAACATAATCAAGTGAGGCAAAGCCTCCCCTTACCATACAAAATAGTTGCTGCCCGGAGGAAGGAAAATGGCGAACTCGTCGAAAATTCATCGAATGCTCCGAACGTCCACTGATTGCTCTCGGATCCTTTGAAAACCAATATGCAAAGGCTTTTCAAGCTTTCACCAATCACGGCCAGTAATAGAAAAATAGAATAGTCATGCATTTAATTAAAATGGAAGAAGTTAATTACCAAAGGTTCACCGTTTGTTTGAAATCCTTTGTTGTCCATTGCCGTTTGTCACTGATCATTTTCGATACCTTAGAAACAACGCACGTAACATCAATTAAGGGAAATAGGGTCACAGTTTTGGCTCTCCAAAAATAGAGGAAATCAACAAAATGTAAGCTCAAAATTATGTTTTGAAGAAAAAAGAAAATCAACAATCCAAGGATTAAAATCTCACCTTGGTGGCCTTAAAGAATTCATGATTTTGGGAGGTTAAAACAAAGGAGATGAGGCTGGATTTTGAGAGGTTAATTCTTGTAGAGAAGTTGGGAAAATGTGGCTGGAATTTTGAGTTTTAGATGAAGAGGAATGAAGTTGAGAGAGGGCCGTGAGATATGAGAATGGGTGGAGGGATCATGGCACATGATGGCATAGTAGTATGATATGGTTATGTTAAGATATGATGACAACATCATAGAAATGGAATTGATCATAATTGAAGAAGGGGTGCACGGTGATTTCAAGGGGAAATGGGCACATGAGTTATACTTTTGTTCAAAGCTAACAACTTGTTAGGCAAGTTATTTTCCTTGCTACGCAAGGAGTAAATTCTGGTGTTGCCATATGAGGGACCAAGTGGCATGGTGTGGAAGGTGGTGAGGATATGAGGCAAGCTGTGGTGATGCATGAGAGAGGTGTGATCTAGACTTAACATGTGTTCCTCGGATGGAAAGTGGTGATTGGCCAAGGTTGCATGGAGAAGCTGAGGTATCCATTTCTAGGGTGTTAACTTGTGCGGGATTTTAAGGGCCTTTTTAGGCCGAATTTGGAAATGGGCCAACCACAAAAATTTTGGATCTTTTCCTTATCTTTAATTTGATATATTGCATAAAACTTTTCATTAAGAAATGAGGTATTTATGGCCCAAATACAAAAGTAGTGTAAGGTTGTGACATGATTTTTGTTCCTTCCAAAGATTAATTTTCTGGGCAAAATTGGTAGGGATTTAGGCTTTGTGTTCTGCATAAAAGTTGTAGATAATTAAGTTAAAAAAATATTTGTGAAAGAATCATTTGATTTCATGGACATACGAGGGAGATACACGAAACATACTGAACATAGTGCAAGCTGTCACTTGGAAAACGTGAATCAGTGTAGTATTTTAAATTCTAGGATTTATGGAGTGCAAATTAGCTTTCAAGCCCTTCATTAAGTTTATAGATATTCCTTTCTCCTTTAATTTGATATATCATTTGTGATGATCCAAGTTTGGTAGCTTGAGATATACCTGATTTACAACAGGGTGCTCCAGAAGCTTCCCAGATCAGCTAGGGTCTTAGAAATAAATTCACCATTAATTCTCCTTTGGGAATGTGATTTCGTACCCTTCATAACAATTTTATACTTCTTTGATACAAATTCATAATAAAAAGAATGAAGTGATTCAAGCACCGGACGAAGGAGATATGTGGATTTTATCAAAGGCTGTCAGCATAGCGATGAAACAGCCAAGGCGTCACAAAGATTTATTTAATTGTATTGATCTAGAGGGATTTAGCATTCTATGTCTTCACAGAAAACATAGATAATTTTGTTACAGAGATTTTTACACCAAGTTTGCATGAATCAAAGGTCGTATGAGAAAGTTATGATTTTTTTCTGAACTATGTGCAGAGAAAAATATCTCAACAAAGGAATTTTGAGGCGAACACATTAAATCTTCGATTTTGGGGTTGACAGAGTGAGAATCGGAGTTTGAGGCTAGAGATGGGGATTGAATATCTTTTCAAAATGAAGAGATTAAGACTAACATCATTCGATTCTAAGGCTGTATGCAAAATCTTGGTCCAAAACATCGAAGGTATTCGAGTCGAGTTTGAAAACGATATATGAAGAAACTGATTTATGAAAAAACGAGGGTGACAGAGTCCAAACCAGGCTTCGGCCTCTTCAAAAAAAGTTCCTAAAACATCAAAGCGAGACATGAGAGACTGACCGTGCCATCATCGGTATCCCCGAGGTATATGAACGGTTGAACGTAGGAGACGTTAAGGGTTCTGATTGGGTCAGTCAGGCTAAGTCATACACCATTGATCCTTTAGGAGATGATCCTAATAGGGCTAATTTCCCTACTGGATCACTAGTCTTGGGTCGAACGGTTTGACCTCAGGCTAGGTCCCACAATTCAAATTCGAGAAACCGAGCGATATTATATTAAATATAATTATCAAAAAAATAAACAATTTAATATATATATTAAAAATAATTTATTAGGATTATTCATCTATTAAATATTGTTGATAAAAAATAATTATCGAATAAATATAATTATTGAACTGGTCTGGACCGGGGTCTAGGATCCGGTATGGGACCAACCATAAAAGTATATATATTTTAGTGTTTGTACACCGGTACAGTGAGTATCCGGTATTGTAATCCGGCCTCTCAGTGGGAGAATTCGGTCTCGTTGTCCTGGAGATCCTTCACACCAACGTTTCGCGTTGGAATGGGCGAAAGGTGGTGTCACCTGCGAAGATTCTCCGACGCTCAAGTTAAAAGAGTGTGAGTGAACTCAATGAAGGATTAAGCGATACGATAGTAAGATCTGAGATAGAACAACGTCACCTTACATGTATATTGGAATCTGTTATTTATAGTTGAGCATGGAAGATGAATCGTTGGGTGCAAGTGGGCCCATAGGTTCTGATGCCGTGTGTAAAATGTCAATCAGAATGGCCCATTATTCAGAGTATGCCAGGGGGTAGGACAATTAGCAGTATACGATTCTGACACAGGGATGGAGGATAGTCACCTTTTCCGTAAATTACGCTTACAATTTTACCTACTCCTTTCGGTGAATGAAAGGGACGTATTCCGCCATGCAGAGTATCTTTCTCGTTATGACATTGTGGCAATCAGATAGAGGTGTCAGATGAATGGGAGCGGATACCGACCGGTGTAGGAGAGACTTGCATCGTATAGTTGCAGACTGGGTCGGTATTCTTGTGATACCGGTTGATCTCTAGGACGACTAATATTTTTGCCGACTGAATCATTGTCCCGTGATACCGATTGAACTTCTAGGCCTGCTAAGATAATGATCTCTTAGTCTTAGGGCCGGTATCCAAACCGGATAACCTTGGGGCCGGTATCTAGACCGGATCAATTATAAATTAATTTGTACCTAGAATAATCGTTGTTAACGTATTATTTTTAATTAAACAATGTTGTCGAATGTAATTTATTATTTTTTTATCTATGTTTCTCTTACTCGTTACATTCTCTCGGTATTCTTATATTTCAAATTAAGCTCCGTTTTTCACCATTTTCCTCATTCTAAACTTCTCAGGGAACAGGCCGAAGCCTCGAGCTTCTTACTAAAAGCTCAACAGAGTATCCTCAGAGTACTAAGGATTTGGTTTCCTATTCTAAAAAATCAGGGTTGTAATAATAATGTCAGAATGGATATGAATCTTATCTTATCTTGTGATAAGAATCTTATCTTATCGGCCACATATCCATTGTAATCTTATCATGTAATCCTGTCATGTCTGTCTATTTCTCGATTCTTTTTCTATATAAGGAATCCCTTTGTAATGTTGAAGGCAGAGATCAGAGAACAAAAGCCTTAGAAAAATAAACGTGTGTTTCCTAGAAATATTACTTTCTAAACTTTTTTCCTTTCTTCTGAAAACTCAAGGTAGTAAAATTATGCCATAAGCTCTGTCCCAATTAAGAGATACAATAATCCTAGATATAGAGTATGCTCTATACTTGCCTTATCAAAGGATCCTATGTATAAAAAATATGTTAGAAAAAGATCCATGCTATGATCCTTCTTAGCATAGATTTAAATATCAAAATGGGTAACTGTGTTTGTAGAAGGAGGCTTGAGGTTACTGAAAATGCTTTGTTTATATATTTTGGTGTTTATATTTATGTTAAGAGGGCTCTTAGCTAGTAGTGGTATAAAATCCTAAACAGTATCAAAGTATTGTATCTCTTTTGCCTAAAGTAGGTGAATATGGTATAATAGTACTAGCCAAGAGTGAGTAAGAAGATCCCTTTAAAAATTAGTAATGTAAACCCTCGTTCAAGCTCTATGAATGTTTCTTCCAAAATTTCCCTTTCCATTCCTGAATCTCATAAAAAGACCGTTTCCAAAAAAATCAAAAACCTAATTGAATATACCTTTGTTCCCGAAGATGCTTAGATAGAGTGTTGTGCCCCATCTTCTAAATCCATATAATGTTTTTAGAAGACATAAGTCTAGTTTCACATTGTCTATGAAGAAGCTTATTTTTACTCCTAAACCAGGAGTAAAAGAGGTTATACATACGTCGAAGCTTGACTCTTGTCCTCTTCATGCCATCTCCGTCGAACAATACGCAGATCTAGAAATAAACCCATATTTAATTAAACTCTAGCAAAGAGAAAGATATGTAGCACTACACCTGGGTGCAGTTCATTTAATCTTGACGCTCCATGGAAGAAAAGGAATACTAATGACGGCTAGAATCTCTCTTGTAGACTCTACTTCTCACCTCTATGAAGACGCAATGATTGGAACTATCCTCAACATATTAAATGCTGGAAGTGTGGTTTTAACTATGTTTCTAAATTTTAATGTTCACTTGAAATATCCAACTCTTCCAAATAGGTTTCAGGTACAAGTTCAACTTCTAAGAGCCCTCCAAGACTCAAAAGCCGTTAAAGTAACTTTGATTCACCAAATAAAATTCAGAGTTCAAGATAATCTCTTTGATCTTTTAGTTGACTCAAAAATCTAAAAAATGCTTTGATGGTGATAGCAAATTCTAAGGAAAAATGCCGTCCATTATCCAAGTTCCAAGACAGATCCCTAGAGAAGAGTTACTAAAACTAATTCCTACGGAATGGGTACAGTGACTATGAAGCACAAAAAAACAGACAACAGCGATAGTTTCCCTAGAGTTATCCTTCAAGAGACTCCCTGATGGCAAGGTAAAGATTGTCTTTAAGAAGGAAAAAGAACCCCTATCTTCTTCAAAAAATCTAGTATTCTCTACCATGATGATAATTCTTGGAGAGCAGGAAAAGAAAATTCTTGTTTACTCATTTAAAGTTGATGGAACACCCATTTACAGTTAAAAACTAAATGGTCACTTTATATGAGATGTGAATCCTGAGATGTATGACCCTGACTATGACTGCTGGGTGGACTATGACAACAACGATGGTGATGATGATGAACCCAGAAGGAGAAGGAAAAATAAGTTTCCTTACAAATCTCCAAAGAAGCCTGAAAGGAGATTTGATCCGGATAATGGACCCTGACTTGGAATCAAGAAGAAGTATAAGCCTCTTCCTTTTAATGAGGAAGCTCTGAGGATTCTTAGAAAACAAAAATATCCTCCACCTCTATGTGTGATGTTCTTTTATACCTTAACCTCATATAATGCAAACTTTCCTTCTTTGGAAAGAAAAGTTGATCTGGTTAAAAAGATTCAAACCAGACCCTTCATGGTACCTTCAGAAGTAAACACAGATGGATCAACAAGGCCAATTACCTAAGCAGAAGAAGTAATGAATCAGTAGACTAAAATCGTTGTAGCCTAAAATGAGTTCTTGTAAAATATGGACAAGAGGATAGACAAGATTGCTAACTCTTTAGATAGAGAAATAAAAATATGTCAAAGAAATTACAAAATCATTATTTTAAAATTAAGCAAAAAGATAGCTCAGCTTGACGTGGAAGTATAAAAAATGAAAGGAGAAAGAATTAACTCAACTTTTGTTGAGAAAGAAAGAGAATTGAGGAAGGTCAAATCCCAATATGAAGAACTAAAAGGATATGTTGCATCTAAAATTTTAAAACCTTCTCTTAAAGAAAGTTCCTTTGACTTAGATCCTTATTTTGTTCCTCCCTAAAAAACATTTATATCATACACTCCACAAATCACACAAAAACCTAGCCTTTTAACTCATCTAAACCTCGTCCAAAGAAAGTTTGACCCGATTGGGAAAAGAAAGGAACAATTTGTTCCCCCTTCTATAAAAGATGACAAAGAAGATTCTTTTTCAGAAGAATCCCTAATCCAAACACCTAAACTTTCTTTGGTGGTTTAACATAGACTAATGTCTCATGCAAGACCACTGATGTACTCCTAAAGTAAAGATGAATTTAAATCCTCTGAAGAAGAAAATCAAACATTCTCTATAGAAAACTAGCAAAACACTAAGCTAGATTCCATAGAAGTAGAAACTGTGTATGATGAACATGCTAACATTACAAGAATTTTAATGGTCAGACATAACGAAACATCTACACAAGCTTACAATCCATCCTTACATCCAAGAGAAATAAACACTCTTGTTTATAGCGGGTCTTCATTTTTCTTAATGGACGGAATCCCTCCTTCTTAGTGGAATAAGAAGTTCCTCAAATTCAAAGCCTGGATGGATGGAAAATCATCCAACATGAAGAACCTTATAAAGTAGTTGAGGAATTCTATGCTAGAATGACTAGAGTACTTAAAGAATGATACCAATCCATTGGTAGTGAACCAAGACCAACTTCATAACCAACCTATGTCCGATACAATCCATTACCTCCAATTCCACTTACTTGGAGACATATCTGTAATATAAAAAAAGAAAGGATTAAGTATTTTGAGATGAAGTATTGCTCACAAAAAGAGGCTAATCTCGAAAGACATTATCAAAGAATGTCTTAGAGATTTTACCAGTTAAATGGCTCCAATGACCTAGTCTTAAAATACCTATATAAGTTTTCTTCCAGAAGAGCTTCAAGAAGAGATGTGGAGAACCGTGCAAGCTGCAAATAAAAATGTCACAGAAAAGACTCTTGGTAAAATCCATCAAGTTGGCATGGTTGCGTTAGACAAAATTTGTAGCTAACAAAGTTTTATAGAGAAGATGTTGAGAGATCAGAAGAAGTATAAAGTCATATACAAGAAGAAGTATTTGAAGATAAAATGCATTTAAGAAAATTACAGTTGTAAAACTTTAAAGCTTTATTCTGTCAAAAAGGAAAAGAAAAACAAGGCCTTAGATAGAAAGAAGAAAAATTTCCAATTCTTCAAGAAAAAACCCTTTAGAGGAAAAAGGAAAGGCCAACGATGCTTTATCTACAAAAAGAAAGGACACTTCTCCAAAGATTACCAAAAAAAGAAAGAAAAAGCAGTTAAACTATTTCAAAACCCTAGTAATAGATGAAGATGATGATATTGAATCCCTATATAAAGAACAAAGCTCTCCAAACAACAAAATTGCTTTTGCACTTGAAGATTCCAGAGAAGAAACATCAAGGTCAGCTAAAACTGAAAGCTCGAAAGTTCAAGAGAATTAGAGTATTTTCCAGTTCTAAGAATTCAAGAAGTATAATAGATGCAACAACAGCTTCAATTGAACTTCCTCTATTACCAAATCTTGAGGTATTTATCCTCCCATCCATTGCCTTTATTGATGTAGGAGCACAAAGAACCTTCATGAATCCATATATTTTACCTTTCTTAAGCATGGAAGAGCCACAAACAAAGCTTTAAAGCAGCCAATGGAGAATCCTTTGAAATCAGTTTGATAACCAAGTCTAAGATTGGGATAAAAATATTTCCTGACTACACAATCTGGATAAAAATCATTGGATTAGACTTTCCTAAAAAAGACATAGTGATAAAAAATCAGACACTATAGACCCTACCAAACAAAGTAAAACATAAACAAAATTTTAATCCCTTCTGCTTAATTCCAAAGCTTTTCTCTTTAACAGAAGTTTCTCCTGAGTTTGCAGAAATAAGGGATCAACTAATGAAGTTATGTGCTGAAGGCCATGATCTTTTTCAACATCCAAAGCCATTATGGAAAAGAGAAGAGTTATATGTAAAGTTTCCCTTCAAGTTAAATTAAGACATTAATCCCACCAAATCAACTCATCCTGGAATGTCTCCTTTAGAAATCAAAATGGCACAAGCAGAATCCCAACAACTGATGAAGCAAGGATTAATTAAACCCATGAAATCTGAGTGGGCTTGCACTGTATTCTTTGTGAACAAAAGATCAGAATAAGTCAGAGCCAAAAAGAGATTTGTTATTGATTACAAAACTCTAAACTTGTTTCTTAAAGATGACAAATTTCCCATACCAAAAATAAGTTCACTATACACTTACATAAAAAATGCCTTCATCTTCTTAAAATTCAATTTAAAATTGAGTTTTTGGTAGCAAGGCCTTGATCCAGAAGATCGCCCAAAATGGGAGAGATTCGTAGTGCTCTCATCTATATTGATGACATCTTATTATTCTCTCTTGATGAAGCCAGTCGTAATCAGCTTCTTCAACAATTTTACTCCATCTACAATAATCATGGAATCATGCTATCTGCAAGAAAATTTGAAATTGTAACCAAGGAAGGTTTTTGGGAATGAGATTTTGCCAAGGTAAATATCTTACTCTACCTCACCTTGCAGAAGATCTCCCAAATTTTCCTAAAGAAAACCTCTCCACGAAACAAACTCAGTAATTCTTAGGGATTCTGAATTATGTCAGAGACTTCATTCCAAACATTTCCCATCATACTTCTAAGCTTTTAAAAATGCTTAGGAAAAATACATCATCATGGGGAAAACAACACACTAAAGCAGTGAAATTCTTAAAACAAGCAGCAAAAAATCCTCCTTCATTAAAAATTCTCGGAGAAGGGAAAAGGATATTACAAACAGAAGCAAGTAATCACCATTGAGGAGCTATTCTGATAGAAAAATTTGTAGGACAATAACTTTACCGTGGACATACCAGTGGATATTTTATAAATGGAGAACCCCACTATTACAAATATTTGAGGACATTAGTTTGAGGTACAAATTGATAATTCTTTATTTCCAAAAATGTTAGAATTCAAATACAAAACTCCTCCAAATCCTAAAAACCTGAGACTTAAATAGTGGTTTTCAAGGTATGATTTTACAGTTAAATATGTCCAAGAAAAGAATAATCTAATTTTTGATTACTTGTCCAGAAAATAATCTTTTGAAAAACCAGTTCCAATCATCTCATCTTCCCATTCTTATCCTCTCATTAAGATGAATACTGAAATTCCATCCTCATCATAATCCCCTCCATCAAAGTTTCCTCAATTTCCTCCTAAGTTCAAATATGTAAGAGGTGCGACCTTTAGAAATAAAACTTTTGGCCAAAATTCACATTTTCCATTATTTGGCCATTTCCTTGTAAAAACACAAAATCCTTCCAACTTTTACATGGTTTAACCCTGATAAGCCTTTCTTAAACATCTTGAGACTTTTCTTGGGTAAGATTTTCAAAGAAGAAGACATGTGGTTCTTGTGGTGTGAAACCATACTCTACAATTACCCTATCATGTTTCCTACTTGGATTATGATAAGAACCCTAGAAACATCTGAAGATCCTAATCATAGTTCTTTTCTAATCAAAACCTTTATGGGATGGTGTCAACCTCTTGAAAAATGGATAAAGGACTTGAAAAGAGAAATATAACTCATGAAAGACAAAACAGTTTAATTAAGTTATAGTTTCTACATAGTAGCTATACTTCATTAACCATACTTCTAACATGCATAAACCAAAATGTTGTATACATAAAATCATGTAAGAATTTGGAGGACTTATTCCAAATTCAAAGATTTTATAAATGATTGCAAGACACAAGATCTTGTAGAAGAAGAATTAATGATCTTCCTTTACTAGATCAATAAAGCAAATGTAACTTTTAAAGAAGTAAATTCAACATGTGATAGTCTTAATCATATGGATGTAATTTGCCCTTCTGAAAGTGAATAGGTAGAGTTTATGATCAACCCTCGATAATTCTAGAAGAAGAAATCAAGAAGATCTAAAAGGTTCTAGATCCTTACCATAATTACCGAATAATAATGAATAACAATGAACAATCTTATGATGATAACATATTCTATTACAGTCAAGCTAAAGATGATTCATCAGATGATGGAAATCCAATCGAGAATGATGAACCAAGTTATGAACCTATCTACAAGGACTAAGTTGTCAAGTTTTTCATCTTGTATAATGATTACTGTAAGTGTCGTGTTGTAATAATAATGTCAGAATGGATAAGAATCTTATGTTATCTTGTCGATGAGAATCTTATCTTATCGCCACGTGTCTATTGTAATCTCATAATCTAATCCAATCATGTCTGTTTGCTTCTTGATTCCTTTTCTATATAAGGAATCCACTTGTAATGTTGAAGGCAGAGTTCAGAGAACAAAGCCTTAGAAAAATAAATGTGTGTTTCCTAGAAATACGAGTTTCTAAACTTCTTTCCTTTCTTTTGAAAACTTGAGGTAGTAAAATTATGCCATAAGCACTGTCCCGATTAAGAGATATAATAATCCTTGACATAGAGTATGCTCTACACTTGCCTTATCAAAGGATCCTGTGTATCAAAAATATGTTGGAAAAAGATCCATGCTACGATCCTTCTTAGCAGAGATTTAAATATCAAAACGGGTGACTGTGTTTGCATAAGTAGGCTTGAGGTTACTAAAAATGCTTGGTCTATATATTTTGGTGTTTATATTTATGTTAAAAGGGCCCTTGACCAATAGTGGTATAAAAGCCTAAACGGTATCAAATCATTGTATCTCTTGTTCCTTAAGTAGGTGAATATGGTATAATAGTACTAGCCAAGAGTGAGTAAGAAGACCCCTTTAAAAATGAGTGACGTAAACCCTCGTCTAAGCACTGTAAATCTTTCTTCAAAAATTTCCCTTTCCATTCCTAAATCTCATAAAAGACCTTTTCTAACAAAATTGAAAACCTAATTGAATACACCTTCGTCCCTGAAGATGCTCAGATAGAGCGTTGTCCCCCATGTTCTGAATCCATATAATGTTTTCATAAGACATAAGTCCAGTTTCACATTGTCTATTGTTAGTCCTCAATTTGTCGTTGTTTTTATAATAAAAAGTAAAAAGAAAATAAATAAAAATTAGCTTTAATATAAATAAATTTAGGTTTTAAAGTAAATAAATGAAAGTTATTGAATTTAACTTGGCATGACCCATTTTTCCATTTTTTGCACTAAATGTTTAAGGGTTGAAAGTGGAAATTTATACAAAATAGAAGGCTGACGCATAGCATCAACCCCATGCTCAGCATAAGGAATTTTGACCTTGATGCTACGCGTCAGGCCCACGCGTAGCATCAAGTGCTACGTGTACCACACTAATAGATGGAATTTCACTCAAAAAGTGGCCAAATCATTGTATAATGGCCAATCCACTACAGACTAAAGGCATAAACGTAGTGGGAAACAAAGATTGAGGGTTGTCTGTAAATTATTGGTACAATAATGGGAAATAATGGTTGAAATTCAGAAAGATTAATGGAGACTGAGTTAGAGACCTAACGCGTAGCGCCACACATATGTGTTGCGTCAGGATCAAACTTCTCCACTATAAATAGGGCCATTTTCCATAAGTTTCAACATCTTTTTCCCATCCCTTGAGCATCCAATTCAGAGTGTTCTGTGTTCCGAGTTGCAAAAATAGCTTACATATACTTGAGAGTGTTATTTTAGTGTTGTTTCCTTTCATGTTGTGAAGTATTTGTCTGACAGGGCCCGCAAGCGCACGGGTTATGTCGCGGGATATAAAAGATTATCGTCTCCACAGGGACTGTGTTCAAAGTACCAGCATATTGAAATTTAATTATCCACACAATTGGTTTTTAATGTTTTTGTAAAATAAAACACAAAATAAAGTTGCACAGAATACGAATAAATAAACAAAATTTTCTAGACACTTAAAAATTAGAGTTGAGAGTATCTTGGGATTTCGGGGGATCAAGACTCTATTTTATGTTAATGAATTTTAACTTTTCATAAATAAGAATCAAATTAAGTTTTCCAAGGCGGATTTTCCTTAAGTTAATTAATATGTTCCTCTCAAAATCCTATTAATGTACCTAACCTATAGAAAGCGCTGCTTAATCCTTAGAAAAGGCTCATTATCATTTTATGAAAATCTCTTTTTAATTCCCCAAAAGATTTTGATTACTTTCACGGTTTTACCGAGGTCACAAAAAGTATTTCAATAATTTCACCACTGTATTTCCTTGCAGAATTTTCCACCGTATACAAATTGGAACACCCACTTCTACAATCCTCACAACTCTCAAGAAGAAAATTTTAACTAGAGAAAAGAAAAGAAAAGAAACAAAACAGAGAAGAAAAGAGAGAACAAAGAGGGAAATGCTTCCTTTAGAATAGAATGGAGAATTGGATCAAGAATGGAATGAAGAAAGCCTTCCTCTCAGTGTCTATTTATAGGAGTCCAAAAGCAAGCCATTGCCATAAACAATTGTCCATTGATGTAATAGAGTGTGCACTCTTTAATTAACAAGTTCTTGGTGTTGTTTAGTGTTCCATTATCAATGTTTAGTGCTCCATTATCAATGTTCAGTGCCTTGCCCACAATCCATAAGCCTAAAAACGTCATTTTGTGCCAATAAATCACTCATGAATCGATTCAAGGGTGCAATGAATCGATTCATCTGGTTCAAAATGTCATCCTGGGCTAAAAATTCACGTATGAATCGATTCATTTAGGTGGGGAATCGATTCATGGCCTTGGGAATCGATTCCTGAAATTTTATTTTTTTTCTTTTTATTCACACCCTATTAGTGCGGTTCCTATTACAACTGCACTAATAGATAGCGCACTAATAGCCAATTTTCATGCTTTTGTTGCTCTTTTTTCACCATGTAAACTTCGGGGCTTGTTCTTCTTGTTTCTTTATCATTTGATGGTCATTTTTCTCTTGTGATTGACCCTTGGATTATCTTTGTACTTGTTCCTTAATTTTATTAATTTCTGCAAAATAAAATACCAAGTAGAATATAGTGGAAAGAAAGCGAAAATCACAAAAATTAAAAAAATACAGTGCATAATGATAAAAATCCTAAGCAAACTAAATCTAATTTATTGTGTTATAAAACACTTATCAAAATACCCCAAACCTAAACATTGTTTGTCCTCAAGCAATCACTATATTCACACGATAAGAAACAGACAACACTTAGCTAGTAAATTAAGGAATCCAAAATAGAGAAACAAATTTATTCAAATGTCAAAATTAATTTTCTTATGTGAGTCAATTTTCAATGTCGAGACTGGGGATACTTTTCTCGTAATTTTCACTCAAGTGTTTCAAGGTTTGTGTATCACTCAAATTATCATAGTCAAACTAAAAATTTAAATAGTTACTAAAATATAGTTAATCTAAACTAAACAAACAAAATTAGTTTTTTTTAAATAAATTTAATCAATATATATACATAAATTTTTAATAACAATTTATCAATTATATTTAAAATAGATATTGTTTATTTAATTTTTGAGTGGTACACATCAAAATTGGAATCACTTTTATATATTTTCAAATTCTTTTTATATATAAAACCCGTGCAACGCACAAGCATGCTTCAACTGGGAAAATACTTCACATTATGTTTGAATTTGGAGAGAGAGAAAAAAACTGTTGAATATTGAAAGATAGAAATATACCTTATAGTTTTGGATGACGAAAGGTCCATAATTAATAATCATTAAATGTAGTAACTTTAAATTTTATATAGTATATATTAACAATTAAAATAAAATAAATCATATGACTCTTTAATTTTTTTTATAAATTAATACGTTAAAGGGTTATCTACACATTGCCTCAATTAACAATTAAATTTTGCCTAATATATTTATATATTTAGCAAATTAATTTATGTATAGCGTACTTATTTAAATATTTCCTATGCTATTTATGATTTATAATTTAATAGTTATAAAAAGTATTATTGAAATTTCTTGTTATAAGTATAATTATGAGTAATAACTTATAAATTATTTAATTTAATTATATTTCATATTTATATTTATGTATAAAAATTAACCATTTATATTATTTGTGAATTAAAACCAATTAAATTTGCATGTGTATGCTTACATCTATATATTTTCCTATAACATCTAATCTTAAAAATTGATATGGTAAGTATGTATTATTAAAATCATATTTTAGAAGTCTAATATACTATTGTTATTATGAAATGATTGATTCCAAATTAATAATTAATAATATATTAATTACATGAAACAATTAACTTTATTTTACATGAAAGAAGTCTAATATACTATTGTTGTTATCATATCATTTCTTTATATCATGCATGAAATTCTAAATTTTTAATTTATTCTTATAATTAGAGGAATCAATCACCAGTTGCATTGGTAGATAGTTGAAAGTATTCAATAATTACATTTAACCGTTATTAGCATGTACTAATCATTTTGAGATTAGTAGGAAATGCAATTAGATTATAATTATAATTTGTGCTTACTTTCTCATTTTTCAAAACGATAAAATTTATGGTTTGATATTTAAAATGAGATAATCCTTATAATTTACAGGTACATTTATAATTAAGAAAATATTTTATATTGCGTAAAATTTTTACCTAAATATATGGAAATTAAAATCTTATATTAAGCTACATGTATATTTTTTTGACCAAACACAACATGAATAAAAAAAAAACTATATGTATATTTTAATTCGTATGGTGAAATTTTTAAAAGATTTGTAAGTTGATTCTCACTAAATATCTTTTTTGACGAGAGTGGAGATTCTTATATGCATAGAGTCGTGGATAGAATTATTTCTAATTGTATAGAGGAATATATATACATATGGTTAAGATATAAATATATACACTTTTCAATGAGAGTTTCTAATTGTATAAAAGATTGTTTCTTGTTCTCACTAAATACATTTTTCAATTTATTTTTTGAACACACAAATGTTTGGTGTCAATTTGTTAATTTTTAAAAATAAAAACTTAAATTGTGACATCCCGGCGCTGTTGAGGGCGGGGAGTGATCGCCGGTGCATGGGCACGGACAAGGAACGGCTCCTGGCAGGCTTCCAGCGGGGAATGTGACATCCCGGGCACTATTGAGGGCGGGGAGTGATCGCCAGTGCATAGGCACGGACAAGGAGCGGCTCTTGGCAGGCTTCCAGTGGGAGGGACACATGAACGAACCGAATACATACCAGAATGAGAGGGATCCAAAGACTGTATAGGTATGGGACTATACAGTCGAGGATAGCTTAAAGGAATGAATTCGTACTACCTATACCAACAAATGCATTAGCCTTTTCGGTGGCCTATCACTTAAGAACTCCAAAGTTAAGCGTGCTTAACTTGGAGTAATTCTGGGATGGGTGACCTCCTGGGAAGTTCTCGGGAAGTGTGTGAGTGAGGACAAAAGCACATTGGAAAGGTCTCGTGTTGGTCTGTGGGGCGAGTCGTTCATTCCTGAAAAGCGGCCGGGGCGTTACAGTGGTATCAGAGCCTAGCCTCTCCTAGTACGGTATGGTTCGGGGACGAACCAGGCGGAAGCTGGTGGGCATGTGACATCCCGGCGCTGTTGAGGGCGGGGAGTGATCGCCGGTGCATGGGCACGGACAAGGAGCGGCTCCTGGCAGGCTTCCAGCGGGGAATGTGACATCCCGGGCACTGTTGAGGGCGGGGAGTGATCGCCGGTGCATAGGCACGGACAAGGAGCGGCTCCTGGCAGGCTTCAAGTGGGAGGGACACATGAACGAACCGAATACATACCAGAATGAGAGGGATCCAAAGACTGTATAGGTATGGGACTATACAGTCGAGGATAGCTTAAAGGAATGAATTCGTACTACCTATACCAACAAATGCATTAGCCTTTTCGGTGGTCTATCACTTAAGAACTCCAAAGTTAAGCGTGCTTAACTTGGAGTAATTCTGGGATGGGTGACCTCCTGGGAAGTTCTCGGGAAGTGTGTGAGTGAGGACAAAAGCACATTGGAAAGGTCTCGTGTTGGTCTGTGGGGCGAGTCGTTCATTCCTGAAAAGCGGCCGGGGCGTTACATAAATCATCAAGGAAGTTAACAAAATTATATGTATCACAAATTAAAGATTTTTTAGAATAATTTTTTTAATTGCATTGAAATACATCATTAGTATAGAACTTTCATGAAAATATGTTTATAGATTTATTTTATATAAATATAGTTTGTCTTAATTTTAATTCACTTTTTTTTTTTATGTTTTAGTCCTAAAACATTAGAATATTTTAAACTATGAATAAGTGTCGCGACCAGGATCGCGGTGGGATGACCGACCCTTAAAAGAAATTTATATAAAATCAAAATCCATTTAAAAAGAAAACAGAAACATACAAGGGTTCGAAATCCTTTCGAAAGAAAACAGACAATAGTAAGAACAAAGAAAACAGGGAGTCACCCCCAATATTTTTTTAGGTAAAATATCGGGAAAACCTCTTTTAAAGCACTAATCATAAAAGTAAAATTCTAAGTTCGGAGTCGAATTACTGGTGATGAAGGTATTAGTACCTCACAACTGTCCGTTATAAAATGGTTACCTTGAATTGATAGCGTGTACTTCAAAATAATCCAGAAATTATTTTAACTTCTTTAGTAAAGGAACAGGCAAAACAAACGAAGAAATTTCAAAATAAGGTTAACAGAATGTCTCATCCAAATTAATCTTAAATCGAACAACTTGACTAAACAGTGATAGTAAGAAACTTGACTAAGTAGCGACAGTAAGAAATTTGACTAAATAGTGACAGTAAGAAACCTGTCTAAATAGGGACAGTAAGAAACTTGGTTAAACGGTGACAGTAAGAAGTGGTAAAATAGAATAAAAGTAAGGATTAACAGGACGTCCCATCTAAATTAACCTTAATTCATAATACAAATTAAAGATTAAAATAAAGTTAAATGAGATGAGGTAAAATAAAGTTAATCGGGCAAAACAAAAGATTAACAGGACATCTCGTCCAAGTTAATCCTTTTTATAAGAAAAATAGAATATATTGAAAATATGAAAAGATCAACAAGACGTCTCGTCTAAATTGATCTCCTTATATTAAAATAGTTATAGTATGGAATTAGTTGAATAAAACGGCGACACACAAAAATTAATAAGAGAAAAGTGGGCCTGACAGGAGTTATTCTCGCTCCTATGTATTCTCAAGCGTATTGAGAAATCAAAGTTATGTAGTTCTAGCTTGAAAATTATTTAAGGATATTAAAAAAAATTCAAACTTTAATTTTGATCTAAAGAAAATATATTTTTGAATTTTTATGTATTTTTGAAAGTGATTTTATTGTATTTTTAGGATGTTAATAAATTTTATGCATAAGAAAAATACAAGACGAAGTACTCTATACGTGTATTACCTTCACGATTTCATAATATCGGTGTAGGCAAGATATTTTGCATGACACCGTTATAAAATCGTCATACGATTTATTTAATAAAGACGATGGTTTTAATTCTAAGAAAAGAAAACTAAAACTTTGGGACTAGATTAAAATATATTCTCATTGACATACTTAGTAGGAAATGATGATTTTTGTTTTTTTACATCGAGTACTAGAAAAATGATAAAATAGAATAAAATAAGAAAAGGTTAAACTAAAGAAAAAATAATAATATAATGAAATAAAAAATAAAAAAAACTAAAATTAATTAACAACATGAAGATGGAAATTAAACAATAATCAAAATAAAAATCAAAAGAAGAAAAAAAATGTAAATAAAAGGGTAAAAGAAGAGGAAAGGCTTTAAATAATAATAATTAAAAAAGGAGGTAGGTAAGACTTGAACCTACTCCTTTTAGAATATAAGAGAAATACCTCTACCATTAGAACAACTATATTTTCATTTAAAGAAGATGTAATAGATTTATCATAAAAGTACTTAAGAGTTCTGATTTAATTCTAAAGAAACACAAGAAGGGAACCAAGATTTGAACCCCCCTCCTTTAGCTAACTAACGTGCATGTCTACCAATAAAACCACATGGCCTTATAAATAATATACAAGCACTAAAAGTAATAAACTAAATCTATGTCAACTTCAGTTTTTTTTAAAGAAGACTTTATTATTATTTTTTAAACATGGGCCTATAGAAGCCCATAGTTGAAAGAAAAGAGAGGAAACCCTAATTGCCTTCACTTTCAAGTAATAACAACATAATGTGTAAGAAAAGGAAAAAAAGGGAAAACCAGGAGAGGTAGAAGAATGGTGGGCGGCTGGGTGGTGCAGGTGGCGGCTGGTTGGTGACAGTGGTCCGGTGCTGGTGGCGGCAGTCTGACGGTGCTGGCGGCGATAAATCCTTTTTTTCTCCTTTTTTTGGTTCCTTATCCTCTTTTGGCTCTTCCTTGGTTACTGTTTTGGTTTCTTTCTTTCCTTGTTAGTCATTTTTTTTGTTGTTGATAGGGATATTGAGGGAGATAAGGTTGAAGGAGGGTTTTTTGATGGAAGTGGAGATGGAGATTATGGTGTAGGTTATTGTTGGTTAAAGAAGAATAGGAAGAGATTTTTTTTGATTTTTTAGAAATGGGTTATGGTTCTGTTTCTTTGTTCTTGGTGTTGTGGGTTGATCTTTTGATTGTTGATTTTCTGATTTATGGTTATAGATGGTGATGAGGAAGATGGATCTGTCCTCTATGTAACATTCATTTGGACCCTTAAAATAATTTGTTTCCTCCTTTTTAAATTCTTCATGCATCTTCCCCTTTAATTCAGACCACCCCATGCTTGTAGTGGAGTTTATGCAGCTAAGTGGCCAACAAATTGTTGTAGGAAACAAGGGGAAATAGGGGATGGGTTTCTTTATTTTTTATTTAAAATTATCTTGTCTTTTTTTGAATAAAGACATAAAAATAATAATGAATAATAAAAATAGAAAAAGATAGTAGTTGTAACACCCTGGAGCCAACTTGCAAATCTCAAGATAATTACCCTCACCATATAAAATTCTCTTAGATAACTTATTTTTCACCTGGTAATTATCAAGAGATTCACAACCTGATTCCAGAGGTTACTGATACAATATCAGAGTACGCAACCTTTACATAATTAACTTCTTATTATTATACATAACATCATAGTTCCATACATATTATATTTTACAACAGACACCTACATCTTATAAAATATAAAGATTTAAAGTACCAAAACATAGCATACACATAATACAGCCATAGTAGCCATGCAAGCAAGCATCATCATCAAAAGCCTTCATAATTCATCCACATCAAGCATCATCCACTTTGTTACATGTCTTCTTGGTTAACCACTAAAGGGTTGCCACAAGTAACAGAAAGAGTGAGATAAAATATCAAATAAATAGAAATTAATTTAGAACATACACAATCACAAGTTGAATGTTATGCGATGCAGATGCCAAACAAGTATTTTGTATTATATTTATATTAATATTTCCATTCTCTATATGAATGAAAATGCATGATGGATCCATTCTGGTGGGAACATCTACAGTGATTTCCAACAATAACATTTTTACGGATATCCAACCGATACCGCGCCCCATAATGCAATACCAACATCGGATAACAACATCATAATATCAATAACAAGTGTTGCAGGACCCCCCTTAAGGACACACTGCTTAGCCCTTAAGACGGCCGTGGTATAAAACCACCGCAGAGGTCTGTTGCTCAACAGAGCGCGTTCCCCCACCGGGAACCCCCTCAAAGAACCCCCCTGCGGATTCTTTGAACGGCCAATGCATATGATGCATGAATGCATTAAATTATCAAATTCCTTTATATAATTAACAATAAAATTATTATATTAATCAAATAAGCATACTTTATTTGTAATTCAAAGAATATGAAAACACATTTTTCATATTATTTATATCATAATTCATTCATATGGAAACACATTTTCCATAATATCATAATTCAAATATATGAAAATATATTTTCTATAATATTTAATAATTCAAAGAATATGGAAATACATTTTCCATGTTATAGTAATTATTTAATATCATATTCAAAAGAATATGGAAAATTATATTTTCTATGATATAAAATTATACCACTAAAACAAGAGTTTTCTCCTTTTAAATGTTTAAATAAACTTTTAAATTTAATTTAATTAATTATATTTATTTTATTTCAAAATAAAGTCTCTAAAATAATAAAAATCCAATAATAATAAAAATTCTGATTTTCATAAAAAGTTATTATTTTTAAGTTTTTAATCATATTTACGAAAATGCCACTGGTCTTATTTACGAAAATGCCATCGTTCTAATTTATTTACAAAAATGCCACCGCTTCCAGTTTTTAACACCGCCTAAAAACGTCCGCTGTTAAAGGGGTCTGTTATGCAGAACGAAAATAGCAGCTCTGTTCTTGCTGTTTTTGCTGTATTTTCACTTTTAATTACAAAATTAAACATACCAATTGATTCCAAATCATCATACAACATTAGAAACATATCATATATCAAATTCTAAACCAATTAGCATTAATTTCACAATTTAAATCAAATTAAATTAAAATCTAACTATATGAGTTTCTAAACAATTAACAATTAAACAAGCAATTCTAACTTAATTTCTAAGTATTTAATATCATATCCCCTCTTTCTTACCTTAATTGAAGATCCCTAAGTTTTCTTTGTGCTAAGCTTCCTTGTATTTCCTTGAATCTTCAAGTTTGAGTAATTTCTTCTTATGCAAAATTAGAGAGCTTGAGTATGGCAATGGAGGTTTTGAAAGCTTGAAGAGGGAGATGAAAGGTTATGGAATTGGTAGTGTTTTTGATTTGAAGAGATTTGGAAGAATGGAGCCTTATTTATAGGCTTCCAATGACGGTGGAAATGAAAGGCGGTGCGAGGAAGAAGAGATGAGAGCTTTCGGGAGAGAAGATTTTTATTTATTTTATTTTAATTAATTAATGGGTCCCTTAATAATTTCTACGTTTTATTATCACATTTTATTTCTGTTTAGTCTTGTTTTAAATCTGATTTATGAAATAAAAATATCCCTGTAACCGGAATAAAATTTCCTATTTTCTAAGATTTATTTCTTATTTTTCTAAGAAACTTTAATTTTTCACTGTTTGATTACCGATTCAAATTTAATTAAAATTGGGCTGTTACACTCTCCCCCCGTTATAAAAATTTCGTCCTCGAAATTTAAACGTACCTTGTTAGAATAGTTCAGGGTATTGACTTCTCATCTCATCTTCTCGTTCCCATGTCATGCTTATTTCATCTCCTTGTTGCCAAGCTACTTTCACCAATGAGAACTCCTTGCCTCTTAGTCGCTTGACGTCTCTGTCCATTATCTTCACTGGTGTTACTGGAATCGTAAGGTTTTCCTTAACTTCTATATCATCAGTCTCGATCACGTGGTCTGGATCAGGTACATACTTTCGTAATTATGAGATATGGAACACATTATGAAGATTGGAAAGGTGAGGCGGCAATGTGATCTGATATGCCACTTTACCAATTCTTTTCAGGATCTCATATGGCCCTATATACCTTGGAGTAAGCTTCTTGCTTTTTAATACTCTTCCAACTCCTTTGTTGGGTGATACTTTTAAGAATACATAGTCTCCAACTTGGAATTCTAATGGCTTCCTTCTTTGATCATAATATGACTTCTGCCGATCCGGCGCAACCTTCATCCTTTCTCTAATCATCTGAATTTGCTCTGTCGTTTGCTGGATAATTTTTGGTCCAAGAGTCAGGTGCTCACCTGTCTCTAACCAACAGATTGGTGTCCTGCACTTTCTACCATATAATGCTTCATATGGTGCCATCCCAATGCTTGAGTGATAACTATTATTATATGTGAATTCGATTAGTGGGAGATAATGTTCCCAGCTTCCACCATGTTCTAACACACATGCTCTCAGTAAATCCTCCAAACTTTGGATAGTCCTCTCTGACTGGCCATCAGTCTGTGGATGATAGGCAGAGCTTAACTTCAGTATAGTACCAAGCTCTTTATGCAAACTTCCCCAGAATCGAGAAGTAAATCTAGGATCTCTATCAGATACTATGCTTGACGGTACTCCATGTAATCTCACTATCTCCTTTATATACACTTGAGCCAATTTCTCAAGTGAATACTTCATGTTGATTGGAAGAAAATGGGCTGACTTTGTTAATCTATCAACTATTACCCAGATAGCATCATTGCCTCTTTGCGTTCTAGGCAAGCCTGACACAAAGTCCATGGCAATGTCATCCCATTTCCATACAGGTATTTCTAGTGGTTGTAATCCACCAGATAGTTTTTGATGTTCAACTTTACTTTTCTGACATATTAAGCAAGATGAAACATACTCAGCTATCTCCTTTTTCATCCTCTTCCACCAGAAATCCTTTCTTAAGTCTTGATACATCTTCGTAGATCCAGGATGAATACTAAGCATGCTTTTATGGGCTTCATCTAGAATCATTTTCTTTAGTTCTGCATCCTCTGGGACACATATTCTTCTTTTCATCCTCCATACTCCATCTGAACCTTCTTGTAATCCCAGATCTTTTCCATTATGTTGTGTCTCGATCATTTCTTGAAGACATACATCCAATCTTTGTTTTTCACACACCATTTTCAGAAAATCATTAGTGATTTTTAGAACTCCGACAACCATATTTACTGTAGATTTCTCCTCAACTACTATGTTTAGGTCTCTAAATTGTTCAATCATTTCTAATTCTTTTATCATTAAAGCTGCCATATGAATAGCTTTTCTACTAAGCGCGTCAGCAACCACGTTGGCTTTCCCCGGGTGGTACTTCAACTCAAAGTCATAGTCCTTGAGAAATTCCATCCATCGGCGTTGTCTCATGTTTAATTCTTTTTGGTCAAACAGGTATTTAAAACTCTTATGGTCACTATAAACTTCGAACTTTGCACCATATAAATAGTGCCTCCAAATTTTTAAAGCAAAGACAATGGCCGCTAATTCTAAGTCATGAGTAGGGTAATTAAGTTCGTGTGGTCGTAATTGCCTTAAAGCATAAGCAATTACTTTTCTTTGTTGCATTAGGACACAACCAAGTCCCAACTTTGAAGCATCACAATAAACTTCAAAGTTTTCTTGGGGGTTTGGTAAAGCTAGAACTGGTGCAGTTGTTAATCTTCTCTTTAATTCTTGGAAACTTGCTTCGCATTCAGGAGTCCAGATGAAAGGTTTATTTTTATAGGTTAATCGAGTCATTGGTAAAGCAATTCGGGAGAATCCTTCAATAAATCTTCGGTAGTAGCCTGCGAGTCCTAAGAAACTCCTGATTTCTGTGACAGTCTTCAGCCTTTCCCAAGCTATTACAGCTTCAATCTTCACAGGGTCGACTGACACTCCATTCTTAGATATCACATGGCCTAAGAATTTTACTTCAGTGAGCCAAAACTCACATTTGGATAGTTTGGCATATAACTGCTTCTCTTTTAATATTTGTAGCACTAAGTACAAATGCTCCTCATGCTCTTCCTAGGTTTTGGAATAGATGAGAATATCATCTATAAAGACAATGACAAATTGATCAAGGTATGGATGGAATATCCGGTTCATGTAGTCCATGAACACGGCTGGGGCATTAGTTACACCAAACGGCATAACTAAATATTCATAATGGCCATAGCGTGTTCTAAAGGCTGTCTTTGGAATATCTTCTTTCTTTACACGAATTTGATGGTATCCCGATCTCAGGTCTATCTTGGAGAACACAGTAGCTCCTCGTAGTTGATCAATAAGGTCATCGATCCTCAGTAACGAATATTTATTCTTATCGGTGACTTTATTCAATTGGCGATAATCAACACAAAGTCTCATACTACCATCCTTCTTCTTGACCAGTAGTACAGGTGCTCCCCAAGGAGATACGCTGGGTCGTATGAATTGCTTTTCTAATAACTCATCTACTTGCTTCTTTAGTTCTGCCAGTTCCATTGGAGACATTCTATAGGGTGCTCTAGCAATGGGTTCTGCTCCAGGAATTAGGTCAATGGAAAATTCTATCTCTTGTTCAGGAGGTAATCCTGGAACATCCTCAGGGAATACTTCTGAGAATTCACAGACTACTGGTATCTTACTTACATTAGGAATAACTTTTCCTTCTGTAAGTGCAAATACCATGAATAATTGGGCTTTATTGTTTAAGGAATATCCTATAGGATTTTGTAAGGCATCATACTCCTGACACTCCATGTTGTCAGGTGGAAAGATCACTGTCTTATTACGGCAATCCACAAGGACATGGTTAGCAGATAGCCAATCCATCCCCAAAATGATTTCCAAGTCCTTTAATGGTAAGCATACTAAGTTCACGCTAAAATTTCTACCTCCTATATGTATAGAACAGCCTTCACACACGTTAGCTATCCTAAGATGGTCACCAGTAGGAGTACAGACAAGCAAATCATATTGCATAGATTTCACAGGTAAATTCAGACGCCTAACACATTCTTCAGCAATGAAAGAATGTGTTGCACCAGAATCAAATAAAACTGATAAAGTAGTATTGTTAAGAATGCACTCACTTTGTACTAAGTCGTCTGCCTGTGATGCCTCTGATCCACTAATTGTAAATACTCTGCCAGCTGCGGTTGATTTGTCTGGATTCTTCACTAGTTGACCATTTTCTCGTACTCGACCAGATGTGCCTCTGATATTATGTCCTCCACGACCATTTGCATTACGTCCATCTCGAATGTTGGCTCCTCCTCTATTAGCTCCATTGTTGTTGTTCTCAGTTTTAACATTCACAGTGTTAGTGCCTTGGTGAAGTTGTGGACAGTTGGGACGAATATGTCCCTTCTGGTTGCATTGGAAACAGGTAACATCTGTCTGTGTACAATCACGGGTTCTATGATTTCCTCCGCATTTGTAGCAGTTCCATGTGATTGGTTGGTTCACGCGTCCTCCAGATGATGAAGATAATCCTCCTTGAAATCGATTCTGATTAAATGCTCCTCGCCTTTTAAAGTTCACTAGTTGAGGTTTCAATTGTTTACTGCTTTTCTCTTGCTCGATCCTGGCCCGATGGTTCTCTTCAAAGATTCTGCATTTGTTGATTAAAGTAGGAAAACTCCTAATCTCCTGATGTCCTATGGCTTCTTTAATTTCTGGCCTTAAGCCATTTTCAAATTTGACGCATTTAGAAGCCTCAGTCCCTGGTTGTTGGAAAGGAGGATAGAACAATGACAGTTCCTCAAATTTGGTAGTGTATTCTCCGACAGACATATTCCCTTGCTTTAATTCTAAAAATTCTAATTCCTTTTTGCTTCTAACACTAGCAGGGAAATATTTCTCGAGAAAGGTTTCTTTAAAATTCTGCCAGTTGAGCAGCCTACCAGCTTCCAGTAACCTATCGCGAGCAAAGATCCACCAATTCTCTGCTTCCCCTACCATCATATAGGTAGCGTATTCTACCTTCTGGGCTTCAGTGCAAGGTAAGGATCGGAAAATGCGTTCCATTTCTTTAATCCACAGGTAAGCCACCTCTGGATTATAGTCTTCTTTGAATTGGGTAGGTTTCCTTTTCAGGAAGCGGTCAAGTCCATGGGTTCCCTCGGCTAACCTTTGCTGTTCCTGTCTTTCAAGGATCTCAGCAAAGCGATTGAATGCAACAGCCATAGCATCATCATTCTGACGTCTAGCCATTTCTTATCCTACAGGTATGAGTACCACTGCATTCAGTTACTGAGTATCTAATATACTCAGAGTTCTAACAATTTTTTATGTTATCTAACTAATAATTATACTAAACAAAAACATACAAAGAGCACACATAACACACAAACACACAAATTTCAAACAAACAGAAATCAAGGTTCACACACTTCAAGCTATCTTATGTTAATCTCTAGTCACTTCCTAAGGTTTTCTTTATATTTTATAAATCATTGCTCTGATACCACTTCAGTTGTAACACCCTGGAGCCAACTTGCAAATCTCAAGATAATTACCCTCACCATATAAAATTCTCTTAGATAACTTATTTTTCACCTGGTAATTATCAAGAGATTCACAACCTGATTCCAGAGGTTACTGATACAATATCAGAGTACGCAACCTTTACATAATTAACTTCTTATTATTATACATAACATCAGAGTTCCATACATATTATATTTTACAACAGACACCTAGATCTTATAAAATATAAAGATTTAAAGTACCAAAACATAGCATACACATAATACAGCCATAGTAGCCATGCAAGCAAGCATCATCATCAAAAGCCTTCATAATTCATCCACATCAAGCATCATCCACTTTGTTACATGTCTTCCTGGTTAACCACTAAAGGGTTGCCACAAGTAACAGAAAGAGTGAGATAAAATATCAAATAAATAGAAATTAATTTAGAACATACACAATCACAAGTTGAATGCTATGCGATGCAGATGCCAAACAAGTATTTTGTATTATATTTATATTAATATTTCCATTCTCTATATGAATGAAAATGCATGATGGATCCATTCTGGTGGGAACATCTACAGTGATTTCCAACAATAACATTTTTACGGATATCCAACCGATACCGCGCCCCATAATGCAATACCAACATCGGATAACAACATCATAATATCAATAACAAGTGTTGCGGGACCCCCCTTAAGGACACACTGCTTAGCCCTTAAGACGGCCGTGGTATAAAACCACCGCAGAGGTCTGTTGCTCAACAGAGCGCGTTCCCCCACCGGGAACCCCCTCAAAGAACCCCCCTGCGGATTCTTTGAACGGCCAATGCATATGATGCATGAATGCATTAAATTATCAAATTCCTTTATATAATTAACAATAAAATTATTATATTAATCAAATAAGCATACTTTATTTGTAATTCAAAGAATATGAAAACACATTTTTCATATTATTTATATCATAATTCATTCATATGGAAACACATTTTCCATAATATCATAATTCAAATATATGAAAATATATTTTCTATAATATTTAATAATTCAAAGAATATGGAAATACATTTTCCATGTTATAGTAATTATTTAATATCATATTCAAAAGAATATGGAAAATTATATTTTCTATGATATAAAATTATACCACTAAAACAAGAGTTTTCTCCTTTTAAATGTTTAAATAAACTTTTAAATTTAATTTAATTAATTATATTTATTTTATTTCAAAATAAAGTCTCTAAAATAATAAAAATCCAATAATAATAAAAATTCTGATTTTCATAAAAAGTTATTATTTTTAAGTTTTTAATCATATTTACGAAAATGCCACTGGTCTTATTTACGAAAATGCCATCGTTCTAATTTATTTACAAAAATGCCACCGCTTCCAGTTTTTAACACCGCCTAAAAACGTCCGCTGTTAAAGGGTCTGTTATGCAGAACGAAAACAGCAGCTCTGTTCTTGCTGTTTTTGCTGTATTTTCACTTTTAATTACAAAATTAAACATACCAATTGATTCCAAATCATCATACAACATCAGAAACATATCATATATCAAATTCTAAACCAATTAGCATTAATTTCACAATTTAAATCAAATTAAATTAAAATCTAACTATATGAGTTTCTAAACAATTAATAATTAAACAAACAATTCTAACTTAATTTCTAAGTATTTAATATCATATCCCCTCTTTCTTACCTTAATTGAAGATCCCTAAGTTTTCTTTGTGCTAAGCTTCCTTGTATTTCCTTGAATCTTCAAGTTTGAGTAATTTCTTCTTATGCAAAATTAGAGAGCTTGAGTATGGCAATGGAGGTTTTGAAAGCTTGAAGAGGGAGATGAAAGGTTATGGAATTGGTAGTGTTTTTGATTTGAAGAGATTTGGAAGAATGGAGCCTTATTTATAGGCTTCCAATGGCGGTGGAAATGAAAGGCGGTGCGAGGAAGAAGAGATGAGAGCTTTCGGGAGAGCAGATTTTTATTTATTTTATTCTAATTAATTAATGGGTCCCTTAATAATTTCTACGTTTTATTATCACATTTTATTTCTGTTTAGTCTCATTTTAAATCTGATTTATAAAATAAAAATATCCCTGTAACCGGAATAAAATTTCCTATTTTCTAAGATTTATTTCTTATTTTTCTAAGAAACTTTAATTTTTCACTGTTTGATTACCGATTCAAATTTAATTAAAATTGGGCTGTTACAGTAGTCACAACTGCCCCTCTTTATTTCCTTTTCGCGAAAATATGAATGATTCATTTATATCACAAAAAGGAAGTAAAGACGTGGACACCGTCTCTTTAGAGAGGATCTTGACAACAACAAATTTAAAGAGGTGTCAGCTCTGGCAAATAGGAAACTTAAACAATGCTAGCTTTGGCGATCGAAAAACGCCATTTCTAACGATGAAAGTTTGACGAAGTGCTAACTTTGGCAAACAAAAAACTTAGACAATGCCAGCTTCAGCAGTAAGAAAGATTTAAAAGTAGCAGCTTCGGTGATGAAAGCTTAAAAAGGGTGCCAGCTTCGGCAATGAGAAAAACTTAAAAGGTGCTATGAAAACTTAAAGAAGTGTCAACTTTAACAGTAAGAAAACTTAAAAGTGCAATGAAAATTTAAAGAGGTACCAACTTAGGCAATGAGAAAGCTTAAAAGTGGAATGGAAATTTAAAAAGGTGCCAACTTTGACAATGAGAAAGCTTAAAAGTACAATGAAAATTTAAAGGGGTGCCAACTTCGGCGATAAGAAAGCTTAAAAGTGCAATGAAAATTTGAAGAGGTACCAACCTCGGATATGAGAAAGCTTAAAAGTACAATGACAATTTAAAGGGGTGCCAACTTTGGAAATGAGAAAGCTTAAAAGTGCAATGAAAATTTAAAGAGGTGCTAACTTCGACAATGAGAAAGCTTAAAAAATGGTGTCATCTTTGACAAACAATCAGCTTCCATAATAAAGAAACTTAAAAAAGTGCCAGCTTTAGTGATTGAGGAAAAGAAACTTAACCGAGGCATCGAGACTCAACATGACCGTGTTTTACAATAACCTGTGGAAAAAGGGTGAACAGTGTAAAGACAAAACAAATTGGAACCTGAGGAGACCCCCTATAGAACCATGATTCTTACAGACTTAAGGCGACTGATGATTGAAATGGAACGAATGAGGTAACCCTGTCTGGCTTAGTCTTCATAATGATTGCTTGAAGTGAGATCAAGTAATAGGAGTGTCTTATCCTCGCGACTTTAAATAGTTATTTCTTTCTTATTTCATTTATTAAGGGAAAACACATGTTTTATCACATCAATGAAACTCACAACATGAGTACGTATCGAAAAGGGTAAAATTTTATTCATAAACTGAGCAGGTACTGAGAAAGGAAAGTAGGGAAAACAAAAGAAACAAACGGAGTCAAATAGGAAAGATTGATAATTGGGTGAAATAGGGAGGGTTTTACAGATCCTCTAGTGAATCCCTAAGAACAGTGCGCATCTCAATCCCACATCACGACTTCAAGTTCACCCATCGACTCTGCCTCTGAGAAGGTAGTTTGACCATGATCCTCATGCCCCAAATTGGACTCGTACTTTTTTTTGCATGGGAAACTTTAGTTACTCAGCCAAAATCTTGACCTTAATTTTTGCCCGAGCCACCTTTTTAGGTTTTCAACTCATCGGGTTGCTCTAACTTTTTCCTAGGCTGCCCTTTTAGGTTTTCAGCTTAGTGAGTATCGTCTTTACTTTTCTATTTCTTTCTTTTTCTATTCTTTTATTTCCCATTTTTATTCTTTCATTTTTTGACATCCTTTCCTTAGGCAAAGTATTTCTTGACTACATCTACATTTACTGGCATCGGCAAGTCTTTGTTGTCCATGTTGGTTAGTATTAAGGCTCTTTCGGAAAAAAGCCCTCTTTATGACTTACGGTCCTTCATAAGTAGACATCCACTTGCCCCGATTGTCCTTTTGGATTGGAAAAATTTTCTTGAGGACCAGATCCCCTTCTTGGAATTGTCGAGGCCACACCTTGTTTTTAAAGGCCCTTTTCATACGCCTCTGATACAACTGACCATGGTAGAGGGCAGTTAGTCTCCTTCCATCTATCAAGTTTAGCTGGTCATGTCGAGCTTGGACCCACTCGACATTTTCTAATTTCGCCTCCATGGTATGGGATTTCCACTTCAAAAGGAAAGACTATTTCCATGCCATACACTAAAGAGAACAGGGTTACCCTTGTCGAGGTTTGGACCGAGGTGTAATACCCGTGCAAAGCGAAAGGGAGCATTTCGCTCTAATCTCTGTAAGTTACAACTATTTTTTGCATAATTTTTTTGATGTTCTTCTTGGTTGCCTCGAGTACTCCATTCATCTTAGGCCGATAAGGAGAGGAATTGCGGTGGTGAATTTTGAAGCTCTCATAGAGTTCCTCATCATCTTATTGCTCAAATTCATACCTTTGTCAGAAATGATCTAACTTTTTAAGCTGTATTGGCATATCAATTCTGACTTGATGAATCTGACCATAACGTTCCTTGTTACATTGGCATATGAAGCTGCCTCTACCCACTTGGTGAAATAATCAATGGCAACCAAAATAAAATGATGACCATTTGAGGCTTTTGGCTCAATGGGCCCAATGACATCCATGCCCCACATTGAGAAAGGCCACAATGCTAACAAAACGTTTAGAGGTAACAGGGGTGCATGAATATGGTCAGCGTATATCTAACATTTGTGACAAAGCAGATTGCTTCCATGGTCATCTAGTGGTAATCTAGTGGTAACCGACCCTCAAGATTGCTTCCATGGTCAGCGTAGGCAAAGCAGATTGCTTCCATGGTCATCTAGTGGTAACCGACCCTCAAGATTTTTCTTGACATGGCATGGCCATTAGCGTGAGTTCCGGAAGATTCTTCATGAACATCCATCATGATTTTGTTTGCCTCAACAATATCGATACAATGAAGGAGGAGATAGTCATGATTCCTCTTGTAAAGCATATTTCTATTTAAGAAGAAACCTGTGGCGAGCTGTCGTAGGGTTCTTTTGTTGTTCTCTATAGCACCATAGGGTATTCTTGACTCTGGATATATCTTTTGATATTGTGGTACCATGGTTTCCTATCTAACTCCTCCTCTATCACTTGGCATTATGCGGGCTTGCGACGCTTCTCTATCTTAATGAAAGGCATATCATAGTCTTTGCTCAAATTAAACAAAGTCTGGCATAGACAGGGATGAACTCTTTATCTGGTGAAATCAGGACGGCCCCAATTTCATGCCCTAGTGCATTAGAAGCTTCTTCAAATCTCAAATTCCATTTGTCTTTTTTGGTATCATTTTCATTAAACAACGCCAAGATATCCTCGTCTGGGAACTTGAAGTGCATAGGTTGGTAGTCATTTATGGGTTGATGTGCCAAGTAGTCTGCTAGAGCACTCCTTTTTATGGCCTTCTGGGTGACATAGACTATGTCGTATTCAGTTAATAGGACTTTCCATTGAGCGATTCTTCTGGTCAAGGCTGGTTTTTCAAAAATATACTTGACGGTGTCCATTTTGGAAACTAGCCAAGTGGTGTGACATAGCATATATTGCCTCAAACGTTGGGTTGCCCATGCTAATGCACAACAAGCTCTCTCCAGAGCAGAATACCTCATATCATAGTCAGTGAACTTCTTACTCAGGTAGTAAATGACATGTTCTTTCTTCCCAGTCTTATAATGTTGCCCCAATACGTAACCCATAGATTCATCTAGCACGGTCAGATACGAGATAAGTGGCCTTCTAGGAGTCGATGGTACCAAGATCGGTGGCTCCCACAAATACTGCTTTATCTTCTCAAAAGACATTTGACAATATTCATCCTATTTCCCTGGTTAGTTCTTACAAAGCAACTTAAAGATTGGCTCATAGGTTGCTATCAGTTATGAGATAAACTGTGCAATGTAGTTCAACCTTCCCAGGAATCCTCGAACTTCCTTTTTTGTACAGGGAGGAGGCATTTCAATAATTGCTTTGACCTTGTCAAGATTAACTTTTATTCCTCTTCCGCTTACCACGAACCCTAGCAGTTTTCTTGATCTTGCGCCAAAGGTACACTTGGCCAGGTTCAACCAGAGTTTAAATTTCTTCAGTCGTTCAAAAAGTTTTCGTAAATCAACAATATGCCTTTTATCGGTTCTAGATTTGGCAATGATATCATCCACGCAAACTTCTATCTTCTTGTCCATTATGTCATGGAAGAGGGTCACCATCGCCCTTTGGTAGGTTGCCCTAGCATTTTTAAACTGAAGACATTACCTTGTAACAAAAGGTTCCCCATAGGGTGATAAACATAGTCTTTTCCATGTCTTCAGGCTCCATCTTTAATCTGGAATATTTGGCTATGTTATTAACCAAGACATCGATCTATGGCAGAGGAAAATCATCTTTGGGACTAGCCTTATTCAGGTCCCGATAGTCTACACACATTCGCACCTTCCCATCTTTCTTTAGGACAGGGACATTTAAAGATGACAAATTTCCCATACCAAAAATAAGTTCACTATACACTTACATAAAAAATGCCTTCATCTTCTTAAAATTCAATTTAAAATTGAGTTTTTGGCAACAAGGCCTTGATCCAGAAGATCGCCCAAAATGGGAGAGATTCATAGTGCTCTCATCTATATTGATGACATCTTACTATTCTCTCTTGATGAAGCCAGTTGTAATCAGCTTCTTCAACAATTTTACTCTATCTACAATAATCATGGAATCATGCTATCTGCAAGAAAATTTGAAATTGTAACCAAGGAAGTTAGGTTTTTGGGAATGAGATTTTGCCAAGGTAAATATCTTACTCTACCTCACCTTGCAGAAGATCTCCCAAATTTTCCTAAAGAAAACCTCTCCACGAAACAAACTTAGTAATTCTTAGGGATTCTGAACTATGTCAGAGACTTCATTCCAAACATTTCCCATCATACTTCTAAGCTTTTAAAAATGCTTAGGAAAAATACATCATCATGGGGAAAATAACACACTAAAGCAGTGAAATTCTTAAAACAAGCAGCAAAAAATCCTCCTTCATTAAAAATTCTCAGAGAAGGGAAAAGGATATTATAAACAGAAGTAAGTAATCACCATTGAGGAGCTATTCTGATAGAAAAATTTGTAGGACAATAACTTTACCGTGGACATACCAGTGGATATTTTATAAATGAAGAACCCCACTATTACAAATTTTTTAGGACATTAGTTTGAGGTACAAATTGATAATTCTTTATTTCTAAAAATGTTAGAATTCAAATACAAAACTCCTCCAAATCCTAAAAACCTGAGACTTAAATAGTGGTTTTCAAGGTATGATTTTACAGTTAAATATGTCCAAGAAAAGAATAATCTAATTTTGATTACTTGTCCAAAAAATAATCTTTTAAAAAACCAGCTCCAATCATCTCATCTTCCCATTCTTATCCTCTCATTATGATGAATACTGAAATTCCATCCTCATCATAATCCCCTCCATCAAAGTTTCCTCAATTTCCTCCTAAGTTCAAATATGTAAGAGGTGCGACCTTTAGAAATAAAACTTTTGGCCAAAATTCACATTTTCCATTATTTGGCCATTTCCTTGTAAAAACATAAAATCCTTCCAACTTTTACATGGTTTAACCCTGATAAGCCTTTCTTAAACATCTTGAGACTTTTCTTGGGTAAGATTTTCAAAGAAGAAGACATGTGGTTCTTGTGGTGTGAAACCATACTCTACAATTACCCTATCATGTTTCCTACTTGGATTATGATAAGAACCCTAGAAACATCTGAAGATCCTAATCATAATTCTTTTCTAATCAAAACCTTTATGGGATGGTGTCAACCTCTTGAAAAATGGATAAAGGACTTGAAAAGAGAAATATAACTCATGAAAGACAAAACAATTCAATTAAGTTATAGTTTCTACATAGTAGCTATACTTCATTAACCATACTTCTAACATGCATAAACCAAAATGTTGTATACATAAAATCAGGTAAGAATTTGGAGGACTTATTCCAAATTCAAAGATTTTATAAATGATTGCAAGACACAAGATCTTGTAGAAGAAGAATTAATGATCTTCCTTTACTAGATCTATAAAGCAAATATAACTTTTAAAGAAGTAAATTCAACATGTGATAGTCTTAATCATCTGGATGTAATTTGCCCTTCTGAAAGTGAATAGGTAGAGTTTTATGATCAACCCTCGATAATTCTAGAAGAAGAAATCAAGAAGGTCTAAAAGGTTCTAGATCCTTACCATAATTACCAAATAATAATGACTAACATTGAACAATCTTATGATGATAACATATTCTATTACAGTCAAGCTAAAGATGATTCATCAGATGATAGAAATCCAATCGAGAATGATGAACCAAGTTATGAACCTATCTACAAGGACTAAGTTGTGAATTTTTTCATCTTGTATAATGATTACTGTAAGTGTCGTGTTGTAATAATAATGTCAGAATGGATAAGAATCTTATGTTATCTTGTCGATGAGAATCTTATCTTATTGCCACGTGTCTATTGTAATCTCATAATCTAATCCAATCATGTCTGTTTGTTTCTTGATTCCTTTTCTATATAAGGAATCCACTTGTAATGTTGAAGGCAGAGTTCAGAGAACAAAGCCTTAGAAAAATAAATGTGTGTTTCCTAGAAATACGAGTTTCTAAACTTCTTTCCTTTCTTTTGAAAACTTGAGGTAGTAAAATTATGCCATAAGCACTGTCCCGATTAAGAGATATAATAATCCTTGACATAGAGTATGCTCTACACTTGCCTTATCAAAGGATCCTGTGTATCAAAAATATGTTGGAAAAAGATCCATGCTACGATCCTTTTTAGCATAGGTTTAAATATCAAAACGGGTGACTGTGTTTGCATAAGTAGGCTTGAGGTTACTAAAAATGTTTGGTCTATATATTTTGGTGTTTATATTTATGTTAAAAGGGCCCTTGACCAATAGTGGTATAAAAGCCTAAACGGTATCAAATCATTGTATCTCTTGTTCCTTAAGTAGGTGAATATGGTATAATAGTACTAGCCAAGAGTGAGTAAGAAGACCCCTTTAAAAATGAGTGACGTAAACCCTCGTCTAAGCACTGTAAATCTTTCTTCAAAAATTTCCCTTTCCATTCCTAAATCTCATAAAAGACCTTTTCTAACAGAATTGAAAACCTAATTGAATACACCTTCGTCCCCGAAGATGCTCAGATAGAGCGTTGTCCCCCATGTTCTGAATCCATATAATGTTTTCACAAGACACAAGTCCAGTTTCACATTGTCTATTGTTAGTCCTCAATTTGTCATTGTTTTTATAATAAAAAGTAAAAAGAAAATAAATAAAAATTAGCTTTAATATAAATAAATTTAGGTTTTAAAGCAAATAAATGGAAGTTATTGAATTTAACTTGGCATGACCTATTTTTCCATTTTTTGCACTAAATGTTTAAGGGTTAAAAGTGGAAATTTATACAAAATAGAAGGCTGACGCATAGCATCAACCCCATGCTCAGCATAAGGAATTTTGACCCTGATACTACGCGTCAGGCCCACGCGTAGCATCAAGTGCTACGTATACCACACTAATAGATGGAATTTCACTCAAAAAGTGGCCAAATCATTGCATAATGGCCAATCCACTACAGACTAAAGGCATAAACGTAGTGGGAAACAAAGATTGAGGGTTGTCTATAAATTATTGGTACAATAATGGGAAATAATGGTTGAAATTCAGAAAGATTAATGGAGACTGAGTTAGAGACCTAACGCGTAGCGCCACACATATATGTTGCGTCAGGATCAAACTTCTCCACTATAAATAGGGCCATTTGCCATAAGTTTCAACATCTTTTTCCCATCCCTTGAGCATCCAATTCAGAGTGTTTTGTGTTCCGAGTTGCAAAAATAGCACAGAATACGAATAAATAAACAAAATTTTCTAGACACTTAAAAATTAGAGTTGAGAGTATCTTGGGATTTCGGGGGATCAAGACTCTATTTTATGTTAATGAATTTTAACTTTTCTTAAGTAAGAATCAAATTAAGTTTTCCAAGGCGGATTTTCCTTAAGTTAATTAATATGTTCCTCTCAGAATCCTATTAATGTACCTAACCTATGGAAAGCGCTGCTTAATCCTTAGAAAAGGCTCATTATCGTTTTATGAAAATCCCTTTTTAATTCCCCAAAAGATTTTGATTACTTTCACGGTTTTACCGAGGTCACAAAAAGTATTTCAATAATTTCACCACTGTATTTCCTTGCAGAATTTTCCACCGTATACAAATTGGAACACCCACTTCTACAATCCTCACAACTCTCAAGAAGAAAATTTTAACTAGAGAAAAGAAAAGAAAAGAAACAAAACAGAGAAGAAAAGAGAGAACAAAGAGGGAAATGCTTCCTTTAGAATAGAATGGAGAATTAGATCAAGAATGGAATGAAGAAAGCCTTCCTCTCGGTGTCTATTTATAGGAGTCCAAAAGCAAGCCATTGCCATAAACAATTGTCCATTGATGTAATGGAGTGTGCACTCTTCAATTAACAAGTTCTTGGTGCTGTTTAGTGTTCCATTATCAATGTTCAGTGCTCCATTATCAATGTTCAGTGCTTCATTATCAATGTTCAGTGCCTTGCCTTGCCCACAATCCGTAAGCCTGAAAACGTCATTCTGCGCCAATAAATCACTCATGAATCGATTCAAGGGTGCAATGAATCGATTCATCTGGTTCAAAATGTCATCCTGGGCTAAAAATTCACGTATGAATCGATTCATTTAGGTGGGGAATCGATTCATGGCCTTGGGAATCGATTCCTGAAATTTTATTTTTTTTCTTTTTATTCACACTCTATTAGTGCGGTTCCTATTGCAACCGCACTAATAGATAGCGCACTAATAGCCAATTTTCATGCTTTTGTTGCTCTTTTTTCACCATGTAAACTTCGGGGCTTGTTCTTCTTGTTTCTTTATCATTTGATGGTTATTTTTCTCTTGTGATTGACCCTTGGATTATCTTTGTACTTGTTCCTTAATTTTATTAATTTCTACAAAATAAAATACCCAAGTAGAATATAGTGGAAAGAAAGCGAAAATCATAAAAATTAAGGAAATACAGTGCATAATGATAAAAATCCTAAGCAAACTAAATCTAATTTATTATGTTATAAAACACTTATCATTGTCAAGTTTAGTTAATTATTCATCATGTCTCCACTTGTAAGTGTTGTTTTTACTTTCACTATGTGTAACTAATCTGTTTATGTTGGAATTGGTGAACCAATCTATGAATATGATGTTGTGATCATGAATTATGCATGTTTTTGATTCAAGTTCTATGTTAGTATTTCAACCTTTTATTAGTATGAACTTCAAACGGTAGAATGATCTTCATGCGTGTTAAAAACCACTTTACCGGAAATAAACGTTGAAATACCCTTACCAATTACTAGGGATAGAGTTGGTAATTATTGTTGTGATAAAGCCAATACTTAAAGTAAGTTTTTACTGAGAAAACATCTGAGGGATCAGACTTTATGGTAACTATTTAGAATTTATTCACCGAGGGATCGGGTTTAATGATTTTAAGCTACAATGACATAAACTTGATGACTAAATATGTATGTTTATAATTACCGAGTGATATTCTAGTGCGGGGATCCTGATTCCAACATAGTTTGTCAATCTGTGTTTAAATCTCAAGTGTTGGAATCATTCTAAAGTGTTATTTTTATAAGTCATTTTCTATATAGCTTGATAGTTTATTTTATATTATCTTTTGCTCAATGTATAAATCAATCTTAAAATTTATGAATATCATACAAATTTGTATATGAAACATTCTTTTGTTAATAAATTTTGATACTTTTACTATAGTAAATAAGAATTATTGTTATTCATTGAAACTAATCAATCCTTAAGGGAACGATATCTAATCTTTTGAAAACTACAATGATAAATTGATGCACTTGCCAAATAGACCAACATCTATGAAGAAGTTTATTTCTACTCCTAGACCAGGTGTAGAAGAAGTCATACAAACTTCGAAGCTTGACTCTTGTCCTTTTCATGTCACCTCTGTAGAATAATTTGTAGATCTATGTTAGTCCAGGTGGCCTCTAGGAAACTCAAGAGGGGGGGTGAATTGAGTAGTTAAGAACTTTTTCACTAATAAATTTCTCCTCTAAAAACTCAATATGCAATGATATGTGATTTGAATAATAATGCTTAAAACATAAAGAGTTTAAGGGTTAGAGAAGTGCAAACAGAGATTTATACTAGTTCGGCCAACCACTGCCTACGTCCAGTCTTCTCAAGACACCCTTGAGGAAATTCACTATAATCAAATCCCTTGATTACATCACAATGGGGACTCACACCCCGATCACAAATGCCTTGGATGCTACACCACACCCAAGCACATCACCCTTGGATGCTTCACCACATCCAAGAACCTCACCCTTGGATGCTACACCACATCCAAGAAGAACACCCTCAGAGATACACCACTCTGAATATCAATCTCACTTTAGAGATAAAGAACTCTACAAGAAAACTCTTTTCAAGAGTATGATGAACAAATTGAGGAACAAGAAAGAGTAATAACTCTATTAAGAGAATATGGCCATTATTGCTCTTAAGAAAAGATTGGAAGTATTTGGTGTTGGTGTTTTTTGCAAATGAAATACCCTCCTATTTATAGGAGAGGAAATGCCTTCAAGAGGTGTGAAATTATTGATTAAACTAATTGGAAAGGTACCTCTTGGATAAAATAATATTTTGTGAAAAGTTATAATGTTTCAACATGATTTTTTCCATCAGACTGTTACTGTAATCGATTACACCAAATAGGTAATCGATAACTGCTTTTAAACGTTTCATTTTAAAACCTTTGTTTGACCATGTAATCGATTACAACAAATAGGTAATCGATTACTTCAGTTTAAAATGTTATTTTTTAAAGCTCTGATGATCATGTAATTGATTACAAAACTTAGTAATCTGGTAATCGATTACGCCAATAAGGTAATCGATTACACATTATTAAAATGTGTTTTTAACTCATTTTAATGGCCATATTTTCTTAAAATATCTTACTTTAAAGTGTTATGATTTTTGGTTTTATCTTACTTGAACTTTCTTCTTTGTTCTTGATCTTTTGTCATTGGCCTTGTCATTATCAAAATACTTCATGGTCTTCAATCTAGAAATAAACCCAGATCAGATTAAACTTTGGCAAAGAGAATGATATGTAGCACTACACCTGGGTTTAGTTCATTTGATCTTGACACTCTATGGAAGAAAAGGAATGCTGGTGATGGCTAGAATCTCTTTTATAGTCTCTACTTTTCAACACTATGAAGATGTAGTGATTGGCGCTATCCTCACAACATTAAATGCTTGATGTGTGATTTTGACCATGTTTCCTAATTTTAATGTTCATTTGAAAGATCCAACTCTTCCATATAGGTTCCAGGTACAAGTTCAACTCGTAGGAGCCCCCGAAGACTCAGAAGCCTTTAAAGCAACTCTGAAAATCTTAGAAAATGCTTTGATGGTGATAGAAAATTCTGAGAAAAAACTTTGTTCATTATCCAAGTTCCAAGACAGATCTCTAGAGAAGATTTACTGAAATTAATTCACATGGAATGAGTCAGTAACTATGAAGCATAGAAAAATAGGCAAGACTGATAGTCTTCCTAGAGTCATCCTTCAAAAGACTTCCTAATGGCAAGGTAAAGACTGTCTTCAAGAAGAAAAAACCCTCATCTTCAAAAAAATCTAGTCTTCTCTACCATGATGATAAGTCTTGAAGAATAGGAAAAGAAAATTCTTGTGTACTCATTTAAAGTTGATGGAACACCTATTTACAGTGACAACATTACTGGTCACTTTATATGGGATGTGAATCCTGAGATGTATGACCCTGACTATGATTGTTGGATGGACTATGACAACAACGATAATGATGATGATAAACCCAGAAGGAGAAGGAAAAATAAGTCTCCTTGCAAATCTCCAAAGAAGCCTAAATGGAGATTTGATTCGGATAACAGACCATGGATAGGAATCAAGAAGAAGTATGAGCCTTTTACTTTCTAGGAAAAAGCTCTAAGGATTCTTCTTAAAATGAAAAATATCCTCCACCTCCAAATGACCCAACCTTGGTTTCATGGCCTCCACCAACGAAGCTATTTCCCAAACCTCTATAAAGGTGTAAACCTGGTAGAGGCCACATAACCAAGGTTAGGTCATTTGGAGGTGGAAGATATTTTTGTTTTCTAAGAATCCTCAGAGCTTCCTTATAGAAAGGAAGAGGCTCATACTTCTTGATTCCTACCCAGGGTCTGTTATCCGGATCAAATCTCCTTTTAGGCTTCTTTGGAAATTTGCTAGAAGACTTCTTTTTCCTTCTCCTTTTAGGTTCATCATCATCAATATTGCTGCTATCAAAGTCCATCAGCAATCACAGTCAGGGTCACACATCTCAAGATTCATATCCCATACAAGGTGACGATTTATTTTGTCACTATAAATGGGTGTTCCATCAACTTTAATTGAGTAAAGAAGAAATTTTTTTTCCTGTTCTCCACAAGTTATCATCATGGTATAAAAGATTGGATTTTTCTAAAGAAGATGAGGGTTTTTCTTCCTTCTAAAAGACAGTCTTACCTTGCCAATAGGGAGTCTGGTGAATGATGACTCTTTGGAGACTATCAATCTTGTCTATTTTTTCTATGCTTTATACTCACTAACCTAGTCCATGGGAATTAGTCTCAATAACTCTTCTCAAGGGATCTATCTTGGAACTTGGATAATGGACGAAGTTTTTTCCTTTGTTATCACCATCAAAGCATTTTCTGAGATTTTTGAGTCAACTAGAAGATCAAAGAAATGATCTTGAAATCTAAATATTATTTGATGATTCACAGTTGCTTTAAAGGTTTCTGAGTCTTGGGGGGATCCAACGAGTTGAACTTGTACCTAGAACCTGTGTGGAAGAGTTGGATCTTTCAAGTGAACATTAAGAAACATGGTAAAAACCATAATTCTAACATTTAATGTTATGAGGACAATGCCAATCACCATGTTTTCATAGTGGTGAAATGTAGAGTCTATAAGAGAGATTCTAGCCATCACTAACATTTCTTTTCTTCAATTGAGCATCTAGATCAAACGAACTGTACCCAGGTGTAGTGCTATATATCCTTCTCTTTGCCAGAGTTTAATTAGATTTAGGTTTATTTCTAGATCTACAAATTATTTTACAAAGGTGACATGAAGAGGACAAGAGTCAAACTTCGAATTCTATATGACTTCTTCTACTCATGTTCTAGGAGTATAAATAAAATTCTTCATAGATAATGTGAAACTAGACTTATGTCTTCTGAAAACATTATATGGATTCAAAAGATGAGGGACAACACTTTCTATTTGAGTATCTTTAAGAACGAAGATGTATTTACTTAGGTTTTTGATTTTGTTGGAAAGAGTCTTTTTACAAGATTTAGGAATGGAAAGGGAAAATTTTGAAGAAAGTTTTACAGAGCTTGGATAAGGGTTTACTTCATTCATTTTTAAAGAGATCTTCTTACTCATTCTCAGCTAGTACTATTATACCATATTTACCTACTTCAAGAAAGAAAGATACAATGATTTTATACTATTTAGGCTCTGATACCACTGCTGGCCAAGAGCCCTCTTAACATAAATATAAATACCAAAACATATAGACAAAGCATTTTTGGCAACCTCAAGCCTACTTCTACAAACACAATCACCCATTTTGATATTTAAATCTATGTGAAGAAGGATCGTAGCATGGATCTTTTTCCAACATATTTTTGATACATAGGATTCTTTGATAAGGCAAGTATAGAGTATACTCTATGTCTAAGATTATTGTATCTCTTAGTCGAGAAAGTGTTTATGGCATAACTTTACTGCCTCGAGTTTTCAAAAGAAAGGAAAAAAGTTTAGAAACTCATATATCTAGGAAACACACGTTTATTTTTCTAAGGCTTTGTTTTCCAAACTTTGCCTTCAACATTACTAGGGGATTCCTTATATAGAAAAAGAATCGAGACTTGGTCCTTGTAGATAGGCTCGTGATGACAAACTTGACAGATTAGTCCTTGTAGATAGGCTCGTGACTTGGTCCATCATTCTCGATTAGATTTCCATCGTCTGATGAATCATCCTCAGCTTAACTGTAATCGACTATGTTGTCATCACAAGATTGTTCATTGTTATCCATTATGATTCTCTAATTGTGGTGAGGATCTGGAACCTTTCGGACCTTCTTGATTTCTTCTTTTGGAACTACCAAGGGTTGATCATGAAACTCTACCCATTCACTTTCAGGAGGGCAGATTACATCCAAATGATTAAGACTATCACATGTTGAATTTACTTCCTTAAAAGTTACATTTGCTTTATTGATCTAGTAAAGAAAGATCATTAATTCTTCTTGTGCAAGATCTGATGTCTTGTAATCATTTACAAAATCTGTGAATTTGGAATGGGTCCTCCAAATTCTTACTTGATTTTGTGTATACAACCTTTAGATTTGTGGATGTTGGAAGTATGGTCGATAAAGTACACCTTGATTGACTGGCTTTGTCTTTCATGAGTTATATTTCTCTTTTCAAGTCATTTATCCATTTTCAAGAGGTTGATACCATCCCATAAAGTTTTTTATTAGAAAAGAACTATGATCAGGATCTTCAGAGGTTTCTAGGGTTCTTATCATAATCCAAGTAGGAAATATGATAAGGTAATTGTAGAGTATGGTTGCACACCATAAGAACCACATGTCTTCTTCTTTGAAAAACTTACCCAAGAAAAGTCTGAAGATGTTTAAGAAAGGCTTATCAAGGTTAAACCAGGTAGGAGTTGGAAGGATTTTGTGTTTTTTAAGAAAATGGCCAAATAATGGAAAATATGAGTTTTCACCAAAAGTTTTATTTCTAAAGATTGCACTCGTCTTACATATTTGAGCTTAGGAGGAAACTAAGGAAACTTTGATGGAGGGGATGATGATGAGGATGGAATTTCAGTATTCATGATAATGAGAGGATAAGAATAGGAAGATGAGGTGATTGGAACTAGTTTTTCAAAAGATTGTTTTCTGGACAAGTAGTCGGGAATTAGATTATTCTTCCCTTGGACATGTTTAACTATAAAATCATACCTTGAAAACCACTCTTTAAGTCTCAAGATTTGAGGATTTGGAGGAGTTTTGTTTTTGAATTCTAACATTTTTAGAAATAAAGAATTATCAATTTGTACCTCAAATTAATGTCCTCAAAGATGGAAATCAATATTTTTAATTCCATATTTGACCGCAAGAATTTCTTTGAAAGTGGTATGATAATAGGTTTCTGCATCTGTAAATTGTCCACTGGCATGCCCATAGTAAAGTTATTGTCCTGCAACTTCTTCTATTAGAATATCTCCTCAATGATGATCACTTGTATCTGTTTGTAATATCCTTTTCCCTTCTCCGAGAATTTTTAATAGGGGGATTTTTTTGCTTCTTATTTTAAGAATTTCACTACATCAGTTTGTTGCTTTCCCTACGATGGCGTATTTTTCCTAAGCATTTTTGAAAGCTTAGAAGTATGATGGGAAATGTGAGGAATGAAGTCTCTGGTATAATTCAAAATCCCTAAGAATTACCAAGCTTGTTTCGTGGAGAGGTTTTCATTAGGAAAATTTAGGAGATCTCTTGCAAGGTGAGGTTGAGTAAGATATTTACCTTAGGAAAATCTCATTCCCAAAAAATTAACTTCGTTGGTTCCAATTTCAAATTTTCTTGCAGATAGCATGATTTCATGATTATTGGAGATGGAGTAAAATTATTAAGAAGCTGGTTACAACTATCTTCGTCAGGAGAGAATAGTAAGATGCCATCAATATAGATAAGAGCACTATAAAGGATAGGCTTAAATACTCGAACCAAAAATGATGGGGCCTTTTTGAGTCTGAAAGGTAGGGAAGTCCATTGGTAATGTCCATTTGAGAATGTAAAATGCCATTTTTGGGCGATCTTCTAGATCAAGGCCTAGCTGCCAAAAACTTAATTTTAAATCGAATTTTAAGAAGATGAAGGCATTCTTGATGTATATATGTAGTGAACTTATTTTTGATATGGGAAATTTATCATCTTTAAGGAACAAGTTTAGAGGTCTGTAATCAATAACAAGTCTCTTCTTGGCTCTGACCTATTCTGATATTTTGTTCACATAAAATATAATGTAGGCCCACTTAGATTTTGTGGGTTCAATCAATCCTTGCTTCATCAGTTGTTGGCATTCTGCTTGTGCCATTTTGAGTTCTGAAGGAGATATTCCAGGATGAGTTGCTTTGGGGGGATTAATGTCTTCATTTAACTTGAAGGGCAAGTTTACATATAACACTTCCCTTTTCCATAATGGCTTTGGATGTTGAAAAAGATCATGGCCTTCAACATATAACTTCATCAGTTGATCCCTTATTTCTACAAACTCAGGAGGAACTTCTGCTAAAGAGAAAAGCTTTGGAATTAAGTAAAAGGGATTGAAATTTCTTTTATGTTTTGCTTTGTTTACTAGGATATGTAGTTTTTGATTTTTATTACAATATCTCTCCCTATTAATATGTCTTTTTCGGTCAAGTTTGATCCAATGATTTTTGTCCAGATTGTGCAGTCAGGAAAGATTTTTATTCGTATCTCAGACTCGGTTATCAAACTAGTTTTAAAGGATTCTCCAATGGCTGCTTTAAAGCTTTGTTTTTGGCTCTTCCATGCTTGGGAAGGTAAAATAGCTAGATTCATGAAGGTTCTTTATGCTCTTGAATCAATAAAGGTAATGGCCTTTATAGGAACATTATATTTGGACAAGAGGATGAATACCTCAAGATTTGGCAATGGAGGAAGTTTAGCTGAAGCTATTATTGCATTTTTTTTGTACTTCTTAAATTCTCAAAACTAGAAAATGTTTTGATTCTCCTGAACTTTTAGAGCTTTCAGTTTCTACTAAACTTGATGTTTCTTCCTTAAATTTTTCAAGTGCAAAAGCAGTTTTGTTGTTTGGAGAGCTTTGTTCTTCATACAGGGATTCAACATCATCTTCTTCTTCTATTGCTAGGGTTTGCAATAGTTTAACTATTTTTTCTATCTTTTCTGAGCAATCTTTAGAGAAGTGTCCTTTATTTTTACAGATAAAGCATTGTTGGCCTTTGTTTTTTTTTCTGAAAGGTTTTTTCTTAAAGAATCAAAATTTTTTCTTCTTTCTATCTAAGGCCTTGTTTTTCTTTTCCTTTTTGACAGAATGAAGCTTTAAAGTTTTGTAGCTATAATTTTCTTGATTGTATTTTATCTTTAAATACTTCTTCTTACACATGCCTTTATAATTCTTTTGATCTCTTAATATCTTATCTATTAGACTTTGTTGGCTGTAAATTTTGTCTAACACAACCATGCCAACTTGATGGATTTGACCAAGAATCATTTCTGTGACATTTTTATTTGCAACTTGCAAGGTTCTCCACATATCTTCTTGAAGCTCTTTTGGAAGAGAACTCATATAGGTATTTTTAAGACTGGGGTCATTGAAGTCATTTAGCTGGTAAAATCTCTGAGACATTCTTTGATAACATTTCTCAAGATCAACCTTTTTTAGTAAGAAACACTTCATCTCAAAATACTCATTCCATGCTTCTTTATTACATATATGTCTCCAAGGAAGTGAAATTGGAGGAAATGGATTACATTGGATATGGGTTAGTTATGAAACCATCAAAGAAAGTTTAGGTGTTTGGACTGGGGATTCTTCTGAAAAAAAATCTTCTTTGTCATGTTTTGTAGGAGGAGGAACAAATTGTTCCTTTCTTTTCCCAATAGGGTCAAACTTTCTTTAGACGAGGTTTAGATGAGTGAAAGGGCTAGGTTCTTGTGTGATTTATGGAGTGTATAATGTAAACGTTTTTAAGGGAGGAACGAAGTAAGGAGCTGGGTCAAAGGAACTTTCTTTGAGAGAAGGTTTTAGACTTTTAGATGCAATATATCCTCTTACTTCTTCATATTGGGCTTTGACCTTCCTCAAGTTTCTTTTTTTCTCAATAAAAGTTGAGTTGATTCTTTCTCCCTTCATTTTTTGTACTTTTTCCTGAAGCTGAGCCATTTTTTGCTTAATTTCAAAATAACGATCTTGTAATTTCTTGGACATATTTTTTATTTCTCTATCTAAAGAGTCAACGGTCTTGTTTATCTCCTTGTCCATATTTTACAAGAACTCATTTTGGGCTACAACATTTTTAGTCTGCTAATTCATTACTTTTTCTAATTGGGTAATTGGCCTCCTTGATCCATTTGTGTTTACTTTTGAAGGTAATACAAAGGGTCTGGTTTGAATCTTTTTAATCGGATAACCTTTTCTTTCCAAAGAAGAAACGTTTACGTTATATGAGGCTAAGGTAAAAGATAACATTATACATGCTTGTTGCATGGATGTAGGTTTAGGAGATAGTCAACAGGTTTACACCTTTGTAGAGGTTTGGGAAGTGGCTTCGTTAGTGCAGGCCATGTAACCAAGGTTGGGTCATTTAGAGGTGGAGGATATTTTTGTTTTCTAAGAATCCTCAAAGCTTCCTCATAGAAAGGAATACTTCTTCTTGATTCCTACCCAAGGTCCGTTATTTAGATCAAATATCTTTTAGGCTTTTTTAGAGATTTGCAAGGAGACTTCTTTTTCTTCTTCTTCTAGGTTTATCATTATCATTATCATTGTTGTCATAGTCTATCCAGCAATCACAGTCAGGGTCACATATCTCAGGATTCACATCCCATGTAAAATGACCATTTATTTTTTCATTGTAAATAAGTGTTCCATCAACTTTAAACGAGTAAACATGAATTTTCTTTTCCTGTTCTCCAAGAGTTATCATCATGGTAGAAAAGATTAGATTTTTTTTGAAGAAGAGAAAGGTTCTTCTTCCTTTTGAAAGAAAGTCTTTACCTGTCATCAGGGAGCCTTTTGAATGATGATTTTATGGAAACTATCGCTCTTGCTTATTTTTTCTATGCTTCATAGTCACTGAACTATTCCATGGGAATTAGTTTCAGTAACTTTTCTCTAAGAATCTGTCTTGGAACTTGAATAATAGACAGATTTTTTTCCTCAGAATTTGTTATCACCACCAAAGCATTTTCTAATATTTTGAGTCAACTGGAAGATCAAAGAGATAATCTTGAACTATGAATATTATTTGGTGATTCAAAGTTGCTTTAAAGGATTTTCAGTCTTGGGTAGCTCCTACGAGTTGAACTTATACGTGGAACATATGTGGAAGAGTTAGATCTTTCAAGTGAACATTAAAATTAGAAAACATGGTAAAAATTGTACTTTTAACATTTAACATTGTAAGGAAAATGCCAATCATTATGTCTTCATAGTAGTGAAAAGTAGAGTCTATAAGAGAGATTCTAGCCATCACTACCATTCTTTTCTTCCATGGAGTGTCAAGATCAAATAAACTACACCCAGGTGTAGTGCTATATATCCTTCTCTTTGCCAGAGTTTAATTAGATCTGGGTTTATTTCTAGATCTACATATTGTTTTGTAGAGGTGACATGAAAAGGACAAGTGTCAAGCTTCAAAGTCTCTATGACTTCTTTTACTCCTAGTTTAGGAGTAGAAATAAGCTTCTATATAGACCATGTGTATTTAGACTTATGTCTTCTAAAAACATTATATAGATTCAGAAGAGGGGGATAACACTTTCTATCTGAGCATCTTCAGGAATGAAGGTGTATTTAATTAGGGTTTCAATTTTGTTGGAAAGAGTCTTTTTACAAGATTTAGGAATGGAAAAGAAAATTTTTAAAGAAAGATTTATAGATCTTGGATGAGGGTTTACTTCACTCATTTTTAAAGAGATCTTCTTACTCACTCTCGGCTAGTACTATTATACCATATTCACCCGATTCAGGAAAAAAGATATAATGATTTGATATCGTTTAAGCTCTGATACCATTGCGTAGAGAGTGCTCTTAACATAAATATAAAAGGGTTGGATATGTGTAGTCGCCTATTTGTTTAAAATTGATGCTTTAATAGTTGTTTGATAATATATGATTATATGATTGGGTTGGGTCTGTGTGGCTGCCTCTTTTATTTAAAATAAGGCCTTTGTGCTAATCATGAAGAGAAAAATAATTTAAAATGAATATATGTGATTGTCTGATTGGGGAAGCTTAACAGTATATTTTGCCCCTTGTTTTTGGCTTCCATGGTCAAGTAGGATCTGGCTGAGCTACCCAGTGGTTAAGTAGGACCTAGTGGTTGTGGTGGAGAGCCAAGTAGGGCTCGGAGGACCAAGTCGGGTTCACGGGGTGTAAAGAAGGACCCCCTAGTTGGAGGCTGATCCTTTTTGTATCTGAATACTAGCAATTCTAATATGCTTGGAATGAGAGTCGGTCATGCTTTGCATGATTTGAATCTAATGATGTATGATAAAGGTTATAATTATTTATTTAATGATGTATTTGGAATTAAATGGAACAGTATTGGTATGTATGAGATTATGGATAACCCGAATGGCTTGGTGATTTTTTATATGACCGAGTGTCATTGATGACTCAATATGTTGAATGATTTTGTATATGATTGAATTATTTTGATTGAAGGAATAAAGAGAATTGACGGAGAGTAAGTGAATATACACAACTGAAAAAAGACCAATAAGCGACGACACTAAGTCGTTGCTAAAGCATCTGAATTCCGTTGCTAAGTGACAGGGAAATCATGGATACCTTTTTCCTTTGCTGTTGTCAATTTTTAGTAATCAATGACAGGGAAATCACAGATACCTTGGAGGAAAGTGCCAAGTGAGGAGTTAATACCAAGGAAGGAAGCAAAGATTTATGTGATTGTAATGATGGTTTTTGATGAATTTTGCATTTCTAGTACATGTGCTTGAATACTTAATTTAATCATATTGTGAGGATGAATGTTTAATACTTGAGTATAATGAATTGAGTGTGTCGAGCTAAGCTATGAAGTATGATATATGCATCTATGTGTTTATGTGTGTATTTGATTTTGGTGTATGTTGTAGGTGTGTGCATATTATGTATCTAGTCTAAGTATCCAAGTCTACCTGCTGAATGACATTGAGCCATATTGTGGTTAATTGGATAATGGTGATAGAATTGATAAATTGATGATAATTGAGTAAATAATATGTAAGTTGTTGGGAGAAAAATAACATTAAGCTAGATAGACTGAAAACTATAATGGAAATTGTGTGGACATACTGTAATTGATAGGAATTTGCCAATTTTGTTGAGTCTGTTAAGTCTGTTGTTGTTCTATAGTTCAAGTCTTCTATAATTATAACCATCAGTTTGCTGTAGTTGATACATATATAATCTATTGTAATTGATTCTGCCTAAGTCTATTGTTGTCCCTGTTACCATAAGTATGTTGCAGCTGCTTAAATATATAATTTAAGTCTGTTGTGATTACTGATGGTTAAGTCTGTCTCACTATAAGTATGTCGCAACTACTTATAGATATTAAGTCTGTTATGATTACTTATAGTTGAGTCTGTTGCCACTCTGCATATAAGTTTGTTATTTGTCATTGTAGGTCTGTTGCACTTATATATATATATATATTAAGTTTGATATGAGCATTTCTGTTGAGTGTATTGCAGCTCTGTGTAGGAGTTTGTTGTTTTATCCTTATAAGTCTGTTGCAATTATTTATGTACTAACTGTATTATTGTGAGCTGTTCTAAGTCTGTTGCCGCTTATGAATCTTCTACAACTGTAAGTGATTAGCATTTGTTGTTTTGTTGAAATAAGTATGTTGCGGTTGTAGCTGTTTTAAGTTTGTTATTGTGACTATTTTTGTCTTGAGTCTGTGAACTTTATAGCTAAGTTTGTTGTGGCCATTTTGTCCTGAGTCTATTGGATCTACAGTATATGGGTCATGAATCTATTGTCTCTATTTGCTTATTTAAGTTTGTTACTCTTGACTCTATAAGTCTGTTGCTACTATTCCTACTCTAAAGTCTGTCTTTGCTTCTTAAAATCTATTGATGTTCCTATGTTGTTTTTGTTCAAAGCTTGTGGCTGCATCTAGATTTTTTGAGTTCGTTGATGTTTTTGTTTTATTCAAAACTCTATTTCTATCTTGTTTGATTCAAATCAACCCTAAACCCTAAATCTATAGTCATTTTTCTTGTAAGTTTAAAGGGCTATAATTAATTAAATAAAGAAAAAATATCTATAAATTGAATAATGTAAGTTAAAAATAAATAAAATAAGGGAAGAATGTTATAGGTGGTATCAGAGCGGTTCCGTTTCGGACCGAATAGGTTGTATGAAATGTTGTGATGTGAAAAATGTATTGATTCAATATAGTGATGTGATGTTAGCCATTTGAGTGAATAAATGGCTACATGTTGAATGAATTAAATCCCGAGTGGATGTATTGTGTGTTATTGAATATGTTATTGACAGGTTCCTTGGAATAGCTCTCTTGGCACTCCGGTGGCGTGATATATATATATATAGGGTAATTCTCTGTAACCTAAGTGGTTAATTGGTTACTAATTGTGATATATTTGACTATTATAGAACTTGATCTATGGCGAGCGAGTCTAGTTCTCAAGGAGAGGAGGACTTCTTTTCCAAATTATCCCAATTGATAGGAAGGGTTGAATTTGGCCTGACTTTTGATAAAATTTTGAAAAGAGCTTCATCCACTTATAAACACAGGCATGACTATGACGGTGTGCATGTATGGATGTAGGATATTGAACAAGCTTTTGAATACCTTAAGTGCTCGGAGGAGCAGAAGGTGCAGTTTGCCACCTACCTGTTAAAAGATAAATCAAGAGTATAGTGGTCTAGAACCAAGACACAAATGGGTGTTGCTGGTGAATCTATGATTTGGGCTAATTTTCGCAGAAGATTTCTTACAAAATACTTCCCTCATAATTACAAGATTCAGAGGAAATGGAGTTTGTGAAATTAGAGCAGGGAAAGATGACAATTACTGAGTACATCACAAAGTTTGATGAGCTATGTGATTTTTAGCATCCTTTTTCTTTAGAGGGGACTAAGGGGAATAAATGTATGTGAAATATGAGGGGGGACTGCAGATTGAGCTCACTAGTGTTATTGTACCCTTGAAGATCCGTGATTATCCTACATTGGTGCATAGAATCACATCTCCCCTCAAAAACAAATAAGATGGCATAAACTTCAAAAACTTCACTCACCGCGAGCTTAGAATCATGCTCTTCCAGAAAGATCACCGTCTTATGATAGCAATCCACTATCATGTGATTGGCTGACAACCAATCCAACCTCAATAATATCGAGATTCTTCAATGGCAAACATACTAGGTTCATAACAAAAGATCAATTTTCAATAATCATAGCTAGCCTTTCATACATAGTAGTCACTTTAACCGTAGAACAAGTAGGGGTAGAAACAATTAGAGCATTCTCCTGCAATACCACAGGCAAGCCAAGATGCCAAACACAACTTTCCAAAATAAAAAAGTGTGTGGTTCTAGAATCATAAATCATATTTATACTCTAGCCATAAATAGTACACTTACCGTGGACAAGGACCTCATTTCTTACAACATCCAAAGCATCAAAAGCGAACACATGCCCAGCCATAACATTTTGTGCTCCACTAGATTACACATCTCGCCTTGTTTGGTGTTAACCTCCATGGCCACCGCCGTTTCGGCCTCCCCGTTGCATATTGCCACCATGGGCCACAAGGGTATTAGCTCGGTTAATCTTGCTGCCTCTATGGTTAATCAGGCCTTAAATGCCCTTATTGTCCATATTGATAACAAATAGTTAATTAGCATTACAATCTGTAACAAGATGGCCTTCTCGGCCACAATTATAACAAAATTTATTTCTAGGATGGCTGTTAGAACTACGACCAAAAGAAGAAGAAGAAGTGGCAGAAGACTTGTCACCATGAAAAAATTATCCAATTTTCTTCAAGCTGAAACCTTTAGCCTTCAAGGGCTTCTTATCTTTCTTTTGGGATACTCTTTGAAGTTGAACCTCTTTAGTTAATCTTACTTTATTCACCAGTGTAGGATAATCACAGATCTCCAACAGTAAAATAACATTACAAAGCTCAATCCGTAGTCCCGCCTTATATTTTGCACATTTATTCCCCTCGGTCCCCTCTAAAGAAAAGGGATGGTAAAAATCATATGGCTCATCAAACTTTATGGTATACCCAACAACTGTCATCTTTCCCTGCTCTAATTTCAGATACTTCATTTCCTTTCAAATCTTGTAAGTATTAGGGAAGTATTTTACAAGAAATCTCTTGTGAAAATATCCCTAATCATAGACTCATCAACAACACTCATTTGTGTCTTGGTTCTAGATCACCATAATCTGGCTTTATCTTTTAATTGGTAGGTGGCATAATGAACCTTCTGCTTCCTCTGAGCACTCAAAGTATTCAAAAGCTTGCTCAATATCCTACATCCATACATGTGCACCATTATAGTCATGCCTTCCTTTATAAGTGGATGGAGCTCTCTTCAAAAATTTATCAAGAGTCAAGCCAGATTCAGCCCTCCCCATCAACTAGGAGAATTTGGAAAAGAAGCCTTCCTCTTTTTGAGAACTAGGCTTACCCGGCATAGATCAAGTTCTACAATAGCCAAACATATCATAATTAGTAACCAATTAACCACTCAGGTTATAGAGAATTACCTCATATATATAGATATCACACCATCGGAGTACCACGAGAGCTATGCCAAGGAACCTGTCAATAACACATCACGCACAATACATCCACTCAGAATTTAATTCATTTAACATGTAGTCATGTATTCACTCAGATGGCTTACATCTCATCACCATATTCAATTAATGCACTTTTCTATCACAACATTTCATACAACCTATTCAATCTGGAACAGAACCACTCTGATACCACCTATAATGTTCCTCCATATTTTATTTATTTTTAGACAAAATATTATTCAAATTACAGAATTTTTTCATAGATGTAGAGTAAAAACAACAACATAGAAACATCAACAAACAAAAAAACAGAGACAAAATTAAACATAGAAATAACAGCAGTATATAGTTAGGGACAATAGACTCAAACTAGAAAACAGAGACAAACTTAACAATAGAGGGACCACAACAGAATTGGAACTCATGTAGTAACAGACCCAAAAATAAAACAATAATAGCAGACTAAAAAATAAGAGTTGCGGCAGACTCGAAACAGATACAGACTCAAAATATGTAAAACAAAAATAATAGACTCTTATTATGTAAATCAGCAATAGCATCACAGTCACATGTAACAGACTCAAAATAAAATGTAGCCCAATTTTTAGGAAGTAGAACAGATCTAGATAGATAAAACCAAAACATACTAAAATGCAAATACGGTAGCTAGACTCATAGAGTCAAAAACTAGACTCACACGTAGTAACAGTAACAGCAAACTTAGCCCATACGCCATTGTGATATATTCATATAAAACAAAAATAGTAGACCCAACTGTAGATCAGCAGATTTAGAACAGAATAGCCACAACAGACTTAGCTATAGAGTACAGACTCAAGACAAAAATAATCATAACAATAGACTTAGTACCTAAATAATTTCAATAGACTTATACAGATAAAATCGTAGACTCCTATACAGAGCTGCAACAAACTTAATAGACTTAATGAAATTGCTCACAACAAATTTAATATATGCATTTATGAATAGGTGTGGCATACCTATAATGACAGAAACAACCAACTCATGTACAGAGTGGCAACAGACTCAGCATAAATCCTCACATTAGACTCAATATATATATGTACAACAGACTTATAATGATAGAAACAATAAACTCATGTGCAAGTGGCAACAGACTCAGCAAACTCAACCATAAGTAATCACAACAGACTTAATATCTATAACTAGCTGCAACATACTCATGGTGAGACAGACTCAATCATCAATAATTACAATAGACTTAATATATATGTAAGCAGCTACAACATACTCATGTGGAGATAGACTCAACCTCATACACACCACATGATAATATCACAACTCACAGTTATAATTAATTCCAATATTTATTAGTAATAGGATTTCCTTTTTCAAACTTTGGTTGGAGTCGATACCCCAAATTTTAATTAAGACTCCGGACACCCCCTTACCTTGATTCCAAGCTCCTGCTAGTTTCTCTTGGTGTCGGTTATGCCCAATAACTATAATTCAATGAGACCACGAATCCAATTAGTGTTCCTATTAGGAAACAATATATGTATGTTTGGGTTTGCCCCAAAACTAACACCCATCATACAAACAACTTCAAAACTTTTAAAACTTTCGAAGCTTATCTTGACCACTTTCAGCTCTGGTTCCACGTCCTTCTTCATTCAATGGCTTCCCGAAGCTCAATCCGCTACCTACGGGTACCGAAACAAAGAACCGTTAGCGATTTACCAACATCTACTTTGTAAAACTTCATTTCCAAGCTCTACATGCAAAAAATTCATGGAAAACTAAAACCCTCATGCTTAACACCATTTTCGATCTGAAGAAAGAAGCATGGAAAATGAAAATTGAAACCACCATATGACTCACATCTCCTCCACAATCACAATGTGTCCTTACTTTCAACTTTCAACAACGACTTCAGTCTTTCCCAAGCCGTGCAATGTACGACCATGCAAGAGAGAAAAGAGCTCTGAATGCTTCATGCGTGAGAGGAAGAAGGAGATGGAGTTTCCTTTTATTTAATCCTAGAGGCACATGTGTCATTTTATATTTTCTCTTTTGTTTTATCTTTATTTAATCAAGGTAATTAAATTTAACTTTTACCCCTTAGTAACTCTCCCTTTTATCATCTCATTTAATTAACCCAATTCAAAATTTTAATCCATTAATTTAATTAAATTGGATTTCTTAATTTACTATAACCTATAATTTAATTTAAACCGTTGTATAATTAGTTTAATTAATTTATTTAACGTAATAGTATTTAATTAAAAAATGGGATATTATACAAAAGCCCCAGAAGACATCCCATTCGCTTAGGCGAGCCCCAACCACCTAGGCGAGTGTCTTAGGAATTGCTCAATTCACCCAAGCGAGCCGTATTCGCCTAAGCAAGCCTTTTAGAAATTGAAAATGCATTTCCAAACCTTAAGAAAACCTTTCTAGATAATCCAATATATATATATATATATATATATGTGTTGAATATATAGATCAGATGTATTAGTTGATGTTATATGAAATTTCACCCTAGTATTGAATTAACTGTGTGGCATGATAACTTTTATGAAATTGAAAGTGTATGTGGTTGAATGCCTTACTGATGAGAATGAGACAAATTGATATGAAAATGAGATGATCCATGCGTTGGGTTGAGGTATGCAACCCTTTGTGGATTGAGAATAACTATGTGGTTATGGAAAACTGTTAAGGTGAGATTCAATATGTGATATAATGAACTATATAAAGATAACTAATGCAGGAAGCATCATAAGCATAAAGGACGTGTTTTGGAATGTAGGGGTCCCTTAATTGTGGGTCTTGTGGGGGCAGCTCTGTGATGAGCCCACACCCTACGATTTTGAAACATATGGTTTTCCTTGTACACTCTATACAAGATATTCTAGATCCGACTTACAACATAGTATATGTATATTCAAGTCACGGTGTGTGACCGTGTTGCAAGGGGAAATTTGGTTCAGTAGTGGTAAAAAGTGATTATGAGAATTGTGTTATTGCAGTAATTTTCCACCATTAGAATGGATCCATCATGACATCATTGGTTAAATTGGAAGATTACCTAAATGAACCAATATTTTTTAGCATATGAATAACATTACATTCTTTTTGTGTTTGTGTAAGTTTTGTTCATAGTATACTTAATTTATACATAATCTAACTCTTCCCTATTTGTGCTTAGTGATGTTATGGAATGTTGCTTGACAGTGCAAGGAAGCATGAGGATTGTTTTGATGTTTTTACGTATACATGTTGATATGTGAATAACGTTGGTAGCATACTTTGGCAACTGCTAGTTTATCCCTTTTAGCCTGTAAATATTATGGACACAAATTTAAATTATGGTGTTGATAAATTGATTTGAGAACTAACATTTTATTATGGTAGGCATGCGACACTTTAGTTGTGAGACTTGACATCCTATAGGTATATTGTGTTAATGAGCAATTCTCGAATTAGATTGGTTTAGGATATATGATATACGCTTTCACGTGACTTGAGACTTAGACCATAAATTCTAAGGTGATTCTTTAAACAAAATTTACCCCAGAGTTCTCATGTCACAAACAATAACATCTTGTAATTTGAGTTTTAAGCGTCACAAATTTAAGTATATAATATAATATTTAAAATTTTCTAAATTTACTATAAATTAAAATTAAAATTTTGAATTTTACTATACTTAAAACTTTTATAATATTTAAAAGTTCAAAAATATTAAAAACTAAAATTGAAATTGGAATATTACTAGAGTTATTATTATTCTTAGTTATTGTAAGAAATATACGTAAAGTTAACTACATTAATATTTTTAGTTGCGGTAATTATAAATTGTGAAATATATGTAAAATTAACTATGTTAACCTTTTTTAGTACTTTCAAATATATGCCTATAAAAACGTTTCTTAGCTTTGCTTCGTTACCTCAAAATTACATTTCGCTCCTTTTTCTTATTTTTCCTTCCTCTTAAAATTTAGTTTTCCTACTCTTCTCCATATATCAATTCTCATGGTTATTAATAGGTATATCATTATAGTATTTGGTTATCCAAGTTGTTATGCTCGTGCTTTGTAATTTTATTTAATTAGTTATTACAAATGAGTACCAAATAATTTCAAATCAAATTATATATTGATATGCCAAATTTAGTTATCAAAAGAATTTGATCTAATAAATTGAATTTATTTGATGTTTTATACATATTCAAATCAAATAGATATTTGTAATATGATTTTAAAATATTAAATTATGTTATTTAACTTGATATAACCATTTTTCAATTGAAATTTAAGAATTATATATAAAATAATTTATTAACAAATTATTACTTAATCTACGATTGCTATAATATTTATTTTTGATATAGGGTTTTGTAGTCAAACTTTATGAGCGATTTTACTTATTTTCGTAGTTAACTGTAAAAAAATTTTAACCAAATTTGGGATTATTTGTTTAAAATATAAATAAATATATGAAAATTTGGGATTTAACCAATCTTTTTTACTTATTTTAATAGTTAATTTTCATGATTTTATGAATAGAAATTTATGTTAATTTATTCTTTAAAATTTGTGTTTCTTTTACGAGTTAAATATATTTTTATTCTCTATATTTAGATCAATTTTTAGTTTTGATCTCTCAGTTTTTTTCTATTGGTTTTGGTCTTTATATTATTGATTCAGTCATGAGACCAGCCTCTGGACTTAAAGATAATTTGACCAAAATCCATCATCCGAAATCCGTGTGACATGATGACCGGTATGAGTCATTCTCTCAACACCAACATTTCACGTAATGGAATGATTTAACGCTGGTATTTGTTATCACACGAAAGGCCCCCAAACTGACCCTGTTGCAAGTTATTCACTTAATACCGGAGGGTCAAAGTTGACCTATACCCTAATGTGTTGAACAAGTAGCCTACAAAATGACTGATGGGTAGGTAGAGCCGCTGTGAAATGTCTCTATCACAAATCAGCATTATTGCAGAAGAGCATAGTAAGTACTAACCTTATGCTTAAGCTTTGAAATACTCGTGCATCAACGTAACATGGTAAGAACGTTCTCTCTAACCTTATGCTTAAGCTTTGAAATTCGCTTGAACTTTCACTGACTTAAGCGTCAGAGTGTCCTTGCAGGTGACACCCCTTTTCGCCCCACAACGTAAAGGGTCAGTGCTGTTGGTACAAGGAATCACTCCAAAACCTTTATTCCCTATTGGAATTAATGATGTAATACTAGATCCCCACTAGACCGATGTAAAACTTGTACCTGAATCATCATTTTAAGGACGATTGCAAGGCCAGATATTGTTCCCAACTTAAACTAGTTTAGTTATTATTATGTTGAAATTGGTCATTAAGGCATCAACGAACAATAAAATAGGGTTTATTTTAAGAAGTTAGAACAAAATAAGTTAGAGAGGCTAAATGGGAGGCAGATCAAGTAACATTTTCTTTGACAATTGTGTTAATAATGTTATATTTTAGGATAAATTTTAACATACTAGAGATCAATTTCAACATATGAAATAACATAAGGGACTAAAACCAAAAATTGATCAAAATATAAGGGGAAAAAACATATTTTACCATTCTTTTATTTTCTTTTAAGCAAAATAATTTTTCACATAATTTTGTTAAACGAAATTGTGAGATTTAACATAAAGGATCAAACTTGGACACTTTTGAAACTTAAAGGAGCAAACCAAATTAAATTCAAGTTATATGATCAACCTTAAACCTAACCAAGAGTTAGAATACTAAATATGTATTTAGCAAAAGAAAAGAGTTGCCAATAAATGTGTGTTATGCAATGAGAATAACAGAAGTAAATATTTATGTTGGGTTGATATTTGTCAAAACTTATGTTTAGTCATGCACAATTATATGTAGCATTGTCGAGAGTCACCTCATCAAGAGGGTTGAAAATTCTCATTATGGAATATGATGTAGTGTATAATAAACTTTTTCAACCACTTTCTCAATGTGATTATATTTGAAATTCAACTGCGCATAATAAAATTAGAATAACTTTTCTTTATTTTTATTTAAAATTTACTTTTATACTTCATTAGTTATATAATCTAAGATACACTTATAATCTTTTACACTTTCTAATAAAAAAGAATCTTGTATAGTTAAAAATTATTGGTCATTATATCTTTTTTAATTATAATCAAATTACAAAGTCTCATATCCTAAAACCTCTACAAACACTATTAGAAATTTTAAATTTTAATTAGATAATATTTTTAATTATAAGATTGACTATGTTGAGATAAAAATTTACTTACAAAATTTAAGATGAATATTTTGTGATAAAAATTTAAATAGTTACTAAAATATAGTTAATCTAAACTAAACAAACAAAATTAGTTTTTTTTAAATAAATTTAATCAATATATATACATAAATTTTTAACAACAATTTATCAATTATATTTAAAATAGATATTTTTTATTTAATTTTTGAGTGGTACACATCAAAATTGGAATCATTTTTATATATTTTCAAATTCTTTTATATATAAAACCCGTGCAACGCACAAGCATGCTTCAACTGGGAAAATACTTCACATTATGTTTGAATTTGGAGAGAGAGAGAAAAAAACTGTTGAATATTGAAAGATAGAAATATACCTTATAGTTTTGGATGACGAAAGGTCCATAATTAATAATCATTAAATGTAGTAACTTTAAATTTTATATAGTATATATTAACAATTAAAATAAAATAAATCATATGACTCTTTAATTTTTTTTATAAATTAATACGTTAAAGGGTTATCTACACATTGCCTCAATTAACAATTAAATTTTGCCTAATATATTTATATATTTATATATTTAGCAAATTAATTTATGCATAGCGTACTTATTTAAATATTTCCTATGCTATTTATGATTTATAATTTAATAGTTATAAAAAGTATTATTGAAATTTCTTGTTATAAGTATAATTATGAGTAATAACTTATAAATTATTTAATTTAATTATATTTCATATTTATATTTATGTATAAAAATTAACCATTTATATTATTTGTGAATTAAAACCAATTAAATTTGTATGTGTATGATTACATCTATATATTTGCCTATAACATCTAATCTTAAAAATTGATATGGTAAGTATGTATTATTAAAATCATATTTTAGAAGTCTAATATACTATTGTTATTATGAAATGATTGATTCCAAATTAATAATTAATAATATATTAATTACATGAAACAATTAACTTTATTTTACATGAAAGAAGTCTAATATACTATTGTTGTTATCATATCATTTCTTTATATCATGCATGAAATTCTAAATTTTTAATTTATTCTTATAATTAGAGGAATCAATCACCAGTTGCATTGGTAGATAGTTGAAAGTATTCAATAATTACATTTAACCGTTATTAGCATGTACTAATCATTGAGATTAGTAGGAAATGCAATTAGATTATAATTATAATTTGTGCTTACTTTCTCATTTTTCAAAACGATAAAATTTATGGTTTGATATTTAAAATGAGATAATCCTTATAATTTACAGGTACATTTATAATTAAGAAAATATTTTATATTGCGTAAAATTTTTACCTAAATATATGGAAATTAAAATCTTATATTAAGCTACATGTATATTTTTTTGACCAAACACAACATGAATAAAGAAAAAACTATATGTATATTTTAATTCCTATGGTGAAATTTTTAAAAGATTTGTAAGTTGATTCTCACTAAATATCTTTTTTGACGAGAGTGGAGATTCTTATATGCATAGAGTCGTGGATAGAATTATTTCTAATTGTATAGAAGAATATATATACATATGGTTAAGACATAAATATATACACTTTTCAATGAGAGTTTCTAATTGTATAAAAGATTGTTTCTTGTTCTCACTAAATACATTTTTCAATTTATTTTTTGAACACACAAATGTTTGGTGTCAATTTGTTAATTTTTAAAAATAAAAACTTAAATCATCAAGGAAGTTAACAAAATTATATGTATCACAAATTAAACATTTTTTAGAATAATTTTTTTAATTGCATTGAAATACATCATTAGTATAGAACTTTCATGAAAATATGTTTATAGATTTATTTTATATAAATATAGTTTGTCTTAATTTTAATTCACTTTTTTTATGTTTTAGTCCTAAAACATTAGAATATTTTAAACTATGAATAAGTGCCGCGACCAGGATCGCGGTGGGGCATCCCCGAAACTATTTCCTTTCTTTTATATTTTTTATTATGATTATGAATATAAAAGAAAAAAGAAACTTTAATTAATTAGAAAACAAATAGAATCAAGAAGGCCATCATTAATGCGAACAAGGCAATAGCCTCGGTTAGAGCAAAACCCAGGATTGCATATCCGAATAACTGTTTTGCCAATGATGGATTTCTTGCCACGGAATGAATTAATGAACTGAATACGTTTCCAATACCTACAGCAGCTCCCGCTGAAGCAAACCGACCCTTAAAAGAAATTTATATAAAATCAAAATCCATTTAAAAAGAAAACAGAAACATACAAGGGTTTGAAATCCTTTCGAAAGAAAACAGACAATAGTAAGAACAAAGAAAACAGGGAGTCACCATCAATATTTTTTTAGGTAAAATATCGGGAAAACCTCTTTTAAAGCACTGATCATAAAAGTGAAATTCTAAGTTCGGAGTCGAATTACAGGTGATGAAGGTATTAGTACCTCACAACTGTCCGTTATAAAATGGTTATCTTGAATTGATAACGCGTACTTCAAAATAATCCAGAAATTAGTTTAACTTCTTTACTAAAGGAATAGGCAAAACAAACGAAGAAATTTCAAAATAAGGTTAACAGAATGTCTCATCCAAATTAATCTTAAATCGAACAACTTGACTAAACAGTGACAGTAAGAAACTTGACTAAGTAGCGACAGTAAGAAATTTGACTAAATAGTGACAGTAAGAAACCTGTCTAAATAGGGACAGTAAGAAACTTGGTTAAACGATGACAGTAAGAAGTGGTAAAACAGAATAAAAGTAAGGATTAACAGGACGTCCCATCTAAATTAACCTTAATTCGTAATACAAATTAAAGATTAAAATAAAGTTAAATGAGATGAGGTAAAATAAAGTCAATCGGGCAAAACAAAAGATTAACAGGACGTCTCGTCCAAGTTAATCCTTTTTATAAGAAAAATAGAATATATTGAAAATATGAAAAGATCAACAAGACGTCTCGTCTAAATTGATCTCCTTATATTAAAATAGTTATAGTATGGAATTAGTTGAATAAAACGACGACACACAAAAATTAATAAGAGAAAAGTGGGCCTGACAGGAGTTATTCTCGCTCCTACGTATTCTCAAGCGTATTGAGAAATCAAAGTTATGTAGTTCTAGCTTGAAAATTATTTAAGGATATTAAAAAAAATTCAAACTTTAATTTTGATCTAAAGAAAATATATTTTTGAATTTTTATGTATTTTTAAAAGTGATTTTATTGTATTTTTAGGATGTTAATAAATTTGATGCATAAGAAAAATACAAGACGAAGTACTCATACGTGTATTACCCTTCACGATTTCATAATATCGGTGTAGGCAAGATATTTTGCATGACACCGTTATAAAATCGTCGTACGATTTATTTAATAAAGACGATGGTTTTAATTCTAAGAAAAGAAAACTAAAACTTTGGGACTAGATTAAAATATATTCTCATTGACATACTTAGTAGGAAATGATGATTTTTGTTTTTTTTACATCGAGTACTAGAAAAATGATAAAATAGAATGAAATAAGAAAAGGTTAAACTAAAGAAAAAAATAATAATATAATGAAATAAAAAATAAAAATAAAACTAAAATTAATTAACAACATGAAGATGGAAATTAAACAATAATCAAAATAAAAATCAAAAGAAGAAAAAAAATGTAAATAAAAGGGTAAAAGAAAAGGAAATATAAGAGAAATACCTCTACCATTAGAACAACTATATTTTCATTTAAAGAAGATGCAATAGATTCATCATAAAAGTACTTAAGAGTTCTGATTTAATTCTAAAAAAACACAAGAGGGGAACCAAGATTTGAACCCCTCTCCTTTAGCTAACTAACGTGCATGTCTACCAATAAAACAACATGGCCTTATAAATAATATACAAGCACTAAAAGTAATAAACTAAATCTATGTCAACTTCAGTTTTTTTTAAAGAAGACTTTATTATTATTTTTTAAACATGGGCCTACAGAAGCCCATAGTTGAAAGAAAAGAGAGGAAACCCTAATTGCCTTCACTTTCAAGTAATAACAACATAATGTGTAAGAAAAGGAAAAAAGGGAAAACCAGGAGAGGTAGAAGAATGGTGGGCGGCTGGGTGGTGCAGGTGGCGGCTGGTTGGTGACAGTGGTCCGGTGCTGGTGGCGGCAGTCCGACGGTGCTGGCGACGATAAATCCCTTTTTTCTCCTTTTTTTGGTTCCTTATCCTCTTTTGGCTCTTCCTTGGTTACTGTTTTGGTTTCTTTCTTTCCTTGTTAGTCATTTTTTTGTTGTTGATAGGGATATTGAGGGAGATAAGGTTGAAGGAGGGTTTTTTGATGGAAGTGGAGATGGAGATTATGGTGTAGGTTATTGTTGGTTAAAGAACATTAGGAAGAGATTTTTTTTGATTTTTTAGAAATGGGTTATGGTTCTGTTTCTTTGTTCTTGGTGTTGTGGGTTGATCTTTTGATTGTTGATTTTCTGATTTGTGGTTATTGGTGGTGATGAGGAAGATGGATTTGTCCTCTATGTAACATTCATTTAGACCCTTAAAATAATTTGTTTCCTCCTTTTTGAATTCTTCATGCATCTTCCTCTTTAATTCAGACCACCCCATGCTTGTAGTGGAGTTTATGCAGCTAAGTGGCCAACAAATTGTTGTAGGAAACAAGGGGAAATAGGGGATGGGTTTCTTTATTTTTTATTTAAAATTATCTTGTCTTTTTTGAATAAAGACATAAAAATAATAATGAATAATAAAAATAGAAAAAGATGGTAGTCACAACTGCCCCTCTTTATTTCCTTTTCGCGAAAATATGAATGATTCATTTATATCGTAAAAAGGAAGTAAAGACGTGGACACCGTCTCTTTAGAGAGGATCTTGACAACAATAAATTTAAAGAGGTGTCAGCTCTGGCAAATAGGAAACTTAAACAATGCTAGCTTTGGCGATCGAAAAACGCCATTTCTAACGATGAAAGTTTGACAAAGTGCTAACTTTGGCAAACAAAAAACTTAGACAATGCCAGCTTCAGCAGTAAGAAAGATTTAAAAGTACCAGCTTCGGTGATGAAAGCTTAAAAAGGGTGCCAGCTTCGGCAATGAGAAAAACTTAAAAGGTGCTATGAAAACTTAAAGAAGTGTCAACTTTAACAGTGAGAAAACTTAAAAGTGCAATGAAAATTTAAAGAGGTGCCAACTTAGGCAATGAGAAAGCTTAAAAGTGGAATGGAAATTTAAAAAGGTGCCAACTTTGACAATGAGAAAGCTTAAAAGTACAATGAAAATTTAAAGGGGTGCCAACTTCGGTAATAAGAAAGCTTAAAAGTGCAATGAAAATTTAAAGAGGTGCCAACCTCGGATATGAGAAAGCTTAAAAGTACAATGAAAATTTAAAGGGGTGCCAACTTTGGAAATGAGAAAGCTTAAAAGTGCAATGAAAATTTAAAGAGGTGCTAACTTCGACAATGAGAAAGCTTAAAAAATGGTGTCATCTTTGACAAGCAATCAGCTTTAATAATAAAGAAACTTAAAAAAGTGCCAGCTTTAGTGATTGAGGAAAAGAAACTTAACCGAGGCGTCGAGACTCAACATGACCGTGTTTTACAATAACCTGTGGAAAAAGGGTGAACAGTGCAAAGACAAAACAAATTGGAACCTGAGGAGACCCCCTATAGAACCATGATTCTTACAGACTTAAGGCGACTGATGATTGAAATGGAACGAATGAGGTAACCCTGTCTGGCTTAGTCTTCATAATGATTGCTTGAAGTAAGATCAAGTAATAGGAGTGTCTTATCCTCATGACTTTAAATAGTTATTTCTTTCTCATTTCATTTATTAAGGGAAAACACATGTTTTATCACATCAATGAAACTCACAACATGAGTACGTATCGAAAAGGGTAAAATTTTATTCATAAACTAAGCAGGTACCGAGAAAGGAAAGTAGGGAAAGCAAAAGAAACAAACAGAGTCAAATAGGAAAGATTGATAATTGGGTGAAATAGGGAGGGTTTTACAGATCCTCTAGTGAATCCCTAAGAACAGTGCGCATCTCAATCCCACATCACGACTTCAAGTTCACCCTTCAACTCTGCCTCTGAGAAGGTAGTCCGACCATGATCCTCATGCCCCAAATTGGACTCGTACTTTTTTTGCATGGGAAACTTTAGTTACTCAGCCAAAATCTTGACCTTAATTTTTGCCCGAGCCACCTTTTTAGGTTTTCAACTCACCGGGTTGCTCTAACTTTTTCCTAGGCTGCCCTTTTAGGTTTTCAGCCTAGTGAGTATCATCTTTACTTTTCTTTTTCTTTCTTTTTCTGTTCTTTTATTTCCCATTTTTATTCTTTCATTTTTTGACATCCTTTCCTTAGGCAAAGTATTTCTTGACTACATCTACATTTACTGGCATCGGCAAGTCTTTGTCATCCATGTTGGTTAGTATTAAGGCTCTTTCGGAAAAAAGCCCTCTTTACGACTTACGGTCCTTCATAAGTAGTTATCCACTTGCCCCGATTGTCCTTTTGGATTGGAAAAATTTTCTTGAGGACCAGATCCCCTTCTTGGAATTGTTGAGGCCACACCTTGTTTTTAAAGGCCCTTTTCATATGCCTCTGATACAACTGACCATGGTAGAGGGTAGTTAGTCTCCTTCCGTCTATCAAGTTTAGCTGGTCATGTCGAGCTTGGACCCACTCGGCTTTTTCTAATTTCGCCTCCATGGTATGGGATTTCCACTTCAAAAGGAAAGACTATTTCCATGCCATACACTAAAGAGAACAGGGTTGCCCTTGTCGAGGTTTGGACCGAGGTGTAATACCCGTGCAAAGCGAAAGAGAGCATTTCGCTCTAATCTCTGTAAGTTACAACTATTTTTTGCATAATTTTTTTGATGTTCTTCTTGGTTGCCTCGAGTGCTCCATTCATCTTAGGCCGATAAGGAGAGGAATTGCGGTGGTGAATTTCGAAGCTCTCATAGAGTTCCTCATCATCTTATTGCTCAAACTCATACCATTGTCAGAAATGATCTGACTTTTTAAGCCATATCGGCATATCAATTCTGACTTGATGAATCTGACCATAACGTTCCTTGTTACATTAGCATATGAAGCTGCCTCTACCCACTTGGTGAAATAATCAATGGCAACCAAAATAAAATCATGACCATTTGAGGCTTTTGGCTCAATGGGCCCAATGACATCCATGCCCCACATTGAGAAAGGCCACAATGCTGACAAGACATTTAGAGGTAACAGGGGCGCGTGAATATGGTCAGCGTATATCTGACATTTATGACACTTCTAAACGTAGGCAAAGTAGATTGCTTCCATGGTCATCTAGTGGTAACCGACCCTCAAGATTTTTCTTGACATGGCATGCCCATTAGCGTGAGTTCCGGAAGATTCTTCATGAACATCCATCATGATTTTGTTTGCCTCAACAATATCGATACAACGAAGGAGGAGATAGTCATGATTCCTCTTGTAAAGCATATTTCTATTTAAGAAGAAACCTGTGGTGAGCTATCGTAGGGTTCTTTTGTTGTTCTCTATCGCACCATAGGGGTATTCTTGACTCTGGATATATCTTTTGATATTGTGGTACCATGGTTTCCTATCTAACTCCTCCTCTATCACTTGGCATTATGCGGGCTCGTGAAGCTTCTCTATCTTAATGAAAGGCATATCATAGTCTTTGCTCAAATTAAACAAAGTCTGGCATAGACAGGGATGAACTCTTTATCTGGTGAAATCAGGACGGCCCCAATTTCATGCCCTAGTGAATTAGAAGCTCCTTCAAATCTCAAATTCCATTTGTCTTTTTGGGTATCATTTTCATTAAACAACGCCAAGATATCCTCGTCTGGGAACTTGAAGTGCATAGGTTGGTAGTCATTTATGGGTTGATGTGCCAAGTAGTCTGCTAGAGCGCTCCTTTTTATGGCCTTCTGGGTGACATAGATTGTGTCGTATTCAGTTAATAGGACTTTCCATTGAGCGATTCTTCTGGTCAAGGCTGGTTTTTCAAAAATATACTTGACGGTGTCCATTTTGGAAACTAGCCAAGTGGTTTGACATAGCATATATTGCCTCAAACGTTAGGTTGCCCATGCTAATGCACAACAAGCTCTCTCCAGAGCAGAATACCTCATATCATAGTCATTGAACTTCTTGCTCAGGTAGTAAATGACATGTTCTTTCTTCCCAGTCTCATAATGTTGCCCCAATACGTAACCCAGAGATTAATCCAGCACGGTCAGATACGAGATAAGTGGCCTTCTAGGAGTCGATGGTACCAAGATCGGTGGCTCCCACAAATACTGCTTTATCTTCTCAAAAGACATTTGACAATATTCATCCCATTTCCCTGGTTAGTTCTTACAAAGCAACTTAAAGATTGCCTCATAGGTTGCTATCAGTTATGAGATAAACCGTGCAATGTAGTTCAACCTTCCCAGGAATCCTCGAACTTCCTTTTTTGTACAGGGAGGAGGCATTTCAATAATTGCTTTGACCTTGTCAGGATTAACTTTTATTCCTCTTCCGCTTACCACGAACCCTAGCAGTTTTCTTGATCTTGCGCCAAAGGTACACTTGGCCAGGTTCAACCTGAGTTTAAATTTCTTCAGTCGTTCAAAAAGTTTTCGTAAATCAACAATATGCCCTTTATCGGTTCTAGATTTGGCAATGATATCGTTCACGTAAACTTCTATCTTCTTGTCCATCATGTCATGGAAGAAGGTCACCATCGCCCTTTGGTAGGTTGCCCTAGCATTTTCAAACTAAAGACATTACCTTGTAACAAAAGGTTCCCCATAGGGTGATAAACATAGTCTTTTCCATGTCTTCAGGCTCCATCTTTAATCTGGAATATTTGGCTATGTTATTAACCAAGACATCGATCTATGGTAGAGGAAAATCATCTTTGGGACTAGCCTTATTCAGGTCCCGATAGTCTACACACATTCGGACCTTCCCATCCTTCTATAGGACAGGGATATTTACCACCCACTAAGGGTCATGACTAGGAACCTGACTTCAAACTGTTTCTTAACCTTATCCTTGATATTCAGGAGCATCTCTAGCTTCATTCGGTGTAGTTTTTGCTTTATCGGGGCCATTTTGGCTTCAGGGGTAATTTATGCTCGATGATGCTAGTATCGAGGCCGGGAATATCTTCGTAAGACCAGGCGAAGACATCATAAAACTCCATTAACAACTTAACCAGCTTTTCCCTTCGCTCTTTACTTAGGGAAGTACCGATTTTAACCTCCTTCGTATTCTCCTCATCCCTTAGATTAATGATATCAACCTCTTCTTGGTGGGGTCGAATTTCCCTATCCTCTTGCTCCAATAACCTCATTGACTCAGGAGGTGCCTTACAATCTTCCTCACCCTTTTCAGCGGCATAATTAACCGGGTGATTGAAGTCGTGAAACGGGATCGTGACCTCACTATTCTCAGGAGAATTATTTTCGAATCTGTATTTTAGTGTATTATGGTGAATGAAAATGAAAGAAAACAAGTAGAGGGAAAAGGATTCAAAGAAGAGATAAGGAAAGCAAGAAAAGATATTATGAAATTTGATACGCATCCATAGATAATAACATAAGATTTTTTTGTGAAATTTGGTACGCATTCATTGATGAGAAAATGATAAAACAAGTCTTTTCACCCTCATTACATAAAAAAGAGTCCTAAAGCTTTAGGCATAACAGAGGGACCAAGTCACTAAAGCATTATCAATTGCTTTGATGAAATATTTAAAGTTATAGGGAGCTCGATGGCTTCCCAGTTACAAAGCTCTTGGTCCGGCAGGCAAGCAATCACAAAGCCCTATCATCACAAAGACTGTCTTCAATGGCGGCCACTCGATCCGGAGGTACCAACCCTGCGCTTCGGAAGCTTTGGTAAAGGTCACAGATGGGGACTCTAGCGGTGCGCGAGGCTCCCTGCCAACAAGGCGGGCCGCCCTTCTTTCTTTTTTCTCCTCCTCCACCCTTTTTTTGTTAGTGGCTATGGGCTGGTATCCTAGGCGGAAACCATCTCTATTTTCGATCAAGCACACAAGTTTCACTTCTCTACTCAAAGTGCGCCCTAGCCCTTTTCCAAGCTTATACCCCCCGCGTAACATTATCTTCATCATCACTAAAGATGTATTTGGCATGTAAGCTTTAGCCATTGAAGCTCTTCCCCCCACATAGGTGGTATTTGCTATATCTAACGCTTGGAAAGAGGTCTTAAGAGCCTTTTCTACCGCCTCGATATAGGGGGTTGTCAAGGGTCTACTGACCAGAAGGTCCTCTTTACCAGAAATGATTATTAGCTTATTACCGATGATAAACTTTAACTTTTGGTGTAGGGTAAAGGAGACCACTCCAGCCAAGTGGATCTATGACCGACCTAATAAATAACTGTAGGCTGGCATGATATCTATGACCTGGAAAAGAACTTGGAACGTGCATGGCCTGACCTGTATTGGGAGCTCGATTTTGCCTATTACCTCTCTTTTAGTGCCATCAAATACCCGTGCTATCATGGTGCTTGGCTTCATATAAGTTCTAATAAATGGCAGCTTGGCCAATGTAGATTTGGGCATAACATTAAGAGAGGACTCATTGTGAAAGAGCACCCTCGCCAATATGTGATCTCGACACTTAACAGAGATGTAGAGGGCCTTATTGTGCCTTATTCCTTCTGGAGGTATCTTATTTTCGGTGAAGGTCAAGTAATTAACGGTGACAATATGCCCCATAATACCTTATAACTTATCGACGATTTTCATCAATGTCCTCCGGTGCAGCTCAGAGTTCACCAGTAGTAATAACAGAGAAATCATATGGTTCAGCTGGTCAACCACCTGATATTCACTTTGGAAAATAAACTTCAGGAACTCATGGGCCTTCTCCTCAGTCACGGCCCTTTTAATTTCACTACTAGTCTTCTCTTTGCCTATCTTAACCTTTCCAGGAATCAGATTCTTCTTTTGCTCTGGAGGAGTGTACACTCTCCCAGAAAACTTTACGGGGGTATAGTTCAGCGGGTCAACCACTTGATATTCACTTTGGTAAATTAACTTTAGGAACTCATGGGCCTCCTTCTCAGTCACGGCCCTTTTAATTTCACTAGTAGTCTCCTCTTTGCCTATCTTGACCTTTCCAGGAATCATATCCTTTTTTTTGCTCTGGAGGAGCGTACACTCTCCCACTCTGGGTTACACCTCCTACCCAAGAAATATTCATGATGGACGATGAAGACAGGTTACACATCGTCGAGCCTGCAATGACCACATCTGCGTCGTATTTCTAAGGGACGGCTCGAGAATCTTAAGCGCGGTAGGTGCCTAGATGGTGACTGCCTAGGAATTGCTAGAGGCCCCTACTGTAAAAATCACTAAGGGCTTAGGGGCCCGTATCCCTGACTGCTCCTGGATCATATTCACACTACCTACACGGTGCTTGCAGATTTGAAGGACATGACTATCCATAAGCCCTTGAAGAACTTTACAAAAGCTCTTGTACTTTACAGTCTGCTTGTCATTATGCTCACGACTCCAAGGTTCTCCAATTATTCCTTCCTTAAATAATTGGGAATGAACTAGCTTTAATGGTGTCCTTATATCAACGACATCCCTTACATACTCCTCATCCTCCTCTACGGCGTTAGCCGCTGAACTCCCATGATTGGGTAAGGTATTCATGGCCACGTTTGGATTCCCTTCTTGAAAGTTAAGACATTTGACCCCAATCAGATCCCTTACTTTATACTTTAGGGTTATGCAGTTCTCAGTGGAATGCCTTGGTGCTCTTGCATGATAATTGCACCGGGCGTTGAGATCATAACCCTTAGGGTAAGGGGGCTCCACTGGCTTCAAGGGGAAGGGTGCCACTGGGAGTTACGAATGAGGAGAGGCAAAAGTTTAGTATACGTCATAGGCATTGGATCAAATTGGGCAGCGATACAACCGCTATTGGATCTCCTTATGTTTTCGTTAGGGTTAGGTAGCTGAGCCTATTGTTGTGGGAGATGGGCGACATAGGCTGTGGATTTGGTGCTCTGAAAATGGGCGGACGAAAGTAGGCAGGATAAGAGGTCTGGCTATGGGCGACAGTGGCCATATACGAATAAGGTGCATAAGTGTTGGCAGACTAAACAGCGGCGGGGGTAATTGGTCTCGGTTGGGCCCTCCTTTGATCGTAAGAGATGGAGTTGGTTTCCCCATCTCTTCTCCTTCCTTCACCTGGCAATAATCTTCGCGCAGTGTGTGCCCTAGATAGGCCCCGGGTAATCTTTCTGGTCCTTACCATGCTTTTTATTCTTTCTCTAATGATGACAATGTCAGAGAAATTAGATGAGACACTGCCGTTCATCCTATCATAGAAAGGCGACTGGAGTGTGTCAATAAACATCAGTACCACCTCTTTTTCCTACAGCGGGGGGTCAACTTGAGCGGCCGTCTTGTGCCAGCGCCGAGCATACTCTTTGAATGTCTCACTGTCTTTCTTTACCATCTGGGGCACCCGCTACGCAAAGACCGTTTCTAGGTGAGGGAAGGAGAAGAGATAGGGAAACCAACTTCATCTCTTACGACCAAATGAGGGCCTAACTAAAACTAATTGCCCCTACTACTTTTTAGTCCACCAACCTTTATGCACCTTATCCGTATGTGGCCATTGCTGTCCATAACTAGACCTCTTATCCTGCCCACTTCTGTTTGCCCATTGTCAAAGCACCAAATCCACACCCTATACCGCCCCATCCCCTACAACAATGAGTTCAGCCACCTAACCCTAACCAAAACATAAGGAGAGCCAATAACAGTCGTACCCATGTCTAATATGATCTAATCCTGATGACGTACACTTAGATTTAGCCTCTGCTCATTCATAACTCCCTAGTGGTGCCCTGCCCCTCGAAGCCAATGGATCTCCCTTACCCTAAGGGGTATGATCTCAATGCCCGGTGCGATTATCACGCCAGAGCACTGGGGCATTCCACTGAGAACTGCATGGCCCTAAAGTATAAAGTAAGGGATCTGATTGAGGCCAAATGACTTAACTTTCAAGAAGGGAATCCAAACGTGGCCACGAATCCTTTACCCAATCATGGGAGTTCAGCGGCTAACACCGTGGAGGAGGATGAGGAGTATGTAAGGGATGTCTTTGATATAAGGACACCATTAAAGTCGGTTCATTCCCAATTGTTTGAGTGAGGGTTAATTGGAGAACCTTAGAGCAGTGAGCATAATGACAAGTAGACTGTAACGTACAAGAGCTTTTGTAAAGTTCTTCAAGGGCTTATGGATAGTCATGTCCTTCAAATATGCAAGTGCCGTGTAGATAGTATGAATATGATCCAGGAGCAGTCAGGGATGCAGGCCCCTAGGCCCTTAGTGATTTTTTACAGCAGGGGTCCTCCAGCAGTTTCTACCTCTCTACAATAGGTTGTCACCATCCAGGAATCTATGCCGCTTGTGTTTAAATATTCTCGAGTCGTCCCCTGGAAATACGACATAGATGTGGTCACTACAGGCTCAACGATGAGTAACCTGTCTTTGTCGTCCATCATGAATATTTCCAGGGTAGTAGGTGTTATCCGGAGTGGGAGAGTGTATGCTCCTCTAGAGTAAAAGAAGGATCTGATTCCTGGAAAGGCCAAGATAGGCAAAGAGGAGACTAGTAGTGAAATTAAAAGAACCTTCACTGATGAGAAGGCCCATGAGTTCCTGAAGTTCATTCGCCAAAGTGAATATCAAGTGGTTGACCAGCTGAACCATACCCCCGTGAAGATTTCTCTGTTATCACTACTGGTGAACTCTAAGCTGCACCAGAAGACATTAATGAAAGTGTTGAACGAGGTTCATGTAACTCATGACATCCCCGTCGATAAGTTCCAAGGTATAGTGGAGCATATTATCACTGATAATTACCTAACCTTCACCGATGATGAGATACCACCAGAAGGAATAGGGCTCAATAAGGCCCACCAAAACTCCATTAAGTGCTGAGATCATATATTGGCAAGGATACTCATTGACAACGGGACCTCTCTCAATGTTATGCCTAAATCTACATTGGCCAAGTTGTCGTTTGTTGGAACTCATATGAAGCCAAGCACCATGATAGCATGAGAATTTGATGGCATGAGAAGAGAGGTAATGGGCGAAATTAAGCTCCTGATATAGGTCGGGCCATGCATGTTCCATGTCCTTTTCCAGGTCATGGATATCACGCCGGCCTACAGCTGTTTATTGGGTCAGCCGTGGATCCACTCGACTAGGGTGGTCTCCTCTACCCTACACTAAAAGTTAAAGTTCATCATCGACAATAAGCTAATAATCATTTTAGGTGAGGAGGATCTTCTAGTCAGCAGATCCTTGATAACCCCCTATATCGAGGCTGCAAAAGAGGCTCTTGAGACCTCTTTCCAAGCGTTAGAGATAGTAAATACCACCTATGTAGGGGAAGGAGCTACAATGGCTAAAGCTTACATGCCAAATGCATCTTTAGTGATGACGAAGATAATGTTACGCGAGGGGTATAAACTTGGAAAGGGGCTAGGGCGCACTTTGAGTAGAGAAGTAAAACTTGTGCGCTTGATCGAAAATAAAGATGGTTTCAGCCTAGGATACCAGCCTACAACTGCTGACAGAAGAAGGGTGAAAGAAGAGAAAAAAGAAGGAAAGGCAATCTACCTTGCTGGTAGGGAGCCTCGCACAACAAGAGTCCCTATTTGTGACCTCTACCAAAGGTTCCGTAGCGCAGGGTTGGTACCTCTGGTTTGGGTGGCCACCATTGAAGATAGTCTTTATAATGATACGGGCTTTATGATTGCTTGCCCACCGGGCCAGGAGCTTTGTAATTGGGAAGCCATCGAACTCCCTAGACTTTAAATATTTCATCAAAGTAATTGATAATGCTGTAATGGCTTGTTGGTCCCTCTACTATGCCTAAGGCTTTGGGACTCTTTTTTATGTAATAAGGGCGAAAAGGCCTTTTTTATCATTTTCTCATCAATGAATACGTACCAAATTTCATAAAAAAAAACTTGTTTTATCATCCATGGATACGTGTCGAATTTCACAATATCTTTTCTTGCTTTCCTTATCTCTGCTTTGAATCCTTTTCCCTCTACTTGTTTGCTTCCTTTTTCATTCGCCTAATACACTAAAATATGGATTTGAAAATAATTCTCCTGAGAATAGTGAGGTCATGATCCTGTTTCATGACTTTGATCACCTGGTTAATTATGCCGATGAAAAGGATGTTAACGAGGTTGTTGGAGTAAGAGGATAGGGAAATTCAACCCCACCAAGAAGAGGTCGAGATCATTAATCTGGGGTATGAGGAGAATACGAAGGAGGTTAAAATCGATATTTCCCTAAGTAAGGAGCGAAGGGAAAATCTGGTTAAGCTGTTAATGGAATTACACGTCGTCTTCATAGTCGGTGGACTTCTTGCTCAGGTAGTAAATGACATGTTCTTTCTTCCCAGTTTCATCATATTGCTCCAATACGCAACCCATAGATTCATCCAACACGGTTAGATACAAGATAAGTAGCCTTCCAAGGTTCGGCGGTACCAGGATCGGTGGCTCTCATAAATACTGCTTTATCTTCTTAAAAGCCATTTGACAATCTTCATCTCATTTCCCTGGTTAGTTCTTACAGAGCAACTTAAAGACTGGATCATAAGTTACTGTCAGTTATGAGATAAACTAAGGAATGTAGTTCAACCTTCCCGGGAATCAGACTTCCTTTTCTGTACAGGGAGGAGGCATTTCGAGAATCACTTTAACCTTGTCAAGATCAACTTTTATTCCTCTTTTGCTTACCACGAACCCTAACAGTTTGCCTGATCTTGCGCCTAAGGTACACTTGGTCAGATTCAACTTGAGTTTAAAATTCCTCAGTCATTCAAAAAGTTTCTGCATATCAACTATATGTCCTTCATCAGTTCTAGATTTGGCAATGATATCATCCATGTAAACTTCTATCTCCTTGTGTATCACGTCATGGAAGAGGGTCACCATCACCTTTTGGTAGGTTGCCCTAGCATTTTTAAAAATGAAGGACATTACCTTGTAATAAAAGGTTCCTATAGGGTGATAAATGTTGTCTTTTCCATGTCTTCAGGCACCATCTTAATTTGGTTGTACCCTGAGAAACCATCCATGAATAAGAAAATGGAATGTTGGGTTCTGTTATTAACCAAGACATCGATCTGTGACAGAGGAAAATCATCTTTGGGACTAGCCCTATTCAGGTCTCGATAATCTATATATACTCGCACCTTCCTATCCTTCTTTAGGATGAGGACAATATTTGTCACCCACTAAAGGTACTTTTCCACGGCTAGGAACCCAACTTGAAACTGTTTCTTAACCCCACCCTTGATCTTCAGGAGCATCTCTGGCTTTATTCGGTGTAATTTTTGCTTTATCAGAGGGCATTCTAGCTTCGGGGGTAATTTATGCTTGACGATGCTAATATCAAGGCTGGGCAGATATTGGTAAGACCAGGTGACGATGTCGCAAAACTCTGTTAACAGCTTAACCAGCTTTTCCCTTCACTCTTTACTTAAGGAAGTACCGATTTTGACCTCCTTCGTATTCTCCTCATCCCCTAAATTAATTATTTAACTTCTTTATTTTTATTTTATTTTTTTGTCAATGTTTATGTGTAATTTTTGCTTTGTTTATACTTTGTGATTTATTTTCTATTATTGTTTGTGTGTAGTTAAACCTTAGGGTAGATAACTTTATTTTGTTGTTTTGTGTTTATTCTCTATGCAGGATGGATAAGGTATAGGTATTGAATGCCTCTTTCACACACTACACTCATAATTTGCACACACTTTCAAGTGAAGCCCTCTACCCAGGCTCAAATGAAGCTTAAGATTAGGGGAGGTTGATAGCAGTGTCATTCGGGACGTACGTCCTCTCTGGCTATCGTGAGAACCTCAGCTAGAGTTTGACTTATTCATGGTGCCCTATACCTAGTAGACTTCCTACTGTTCTGGTCAACATCATGAGTAGGATCTTAGCTCTAGTGACCTTAGACAATTAGTGCAAGTTACCTAATGTGAGGTATCACTGTTAGACAAACCTAAGAACCAATAGGAGGCCTTTAAAAAAAACAACTTACGGCACAAAGGGGCAGACTTTCCCTTTATCATTTCTCATTCTCACTTTCCCTTCTAATCTAAATTGGTGGACCACTTGCCCATTTAGCGAATCACTTTTCTCCAAAAATGACACACTTTTAACTAGTAATCCTTTAATGGGTAAGCAGTCTTTTCCTTTTGCACGCATTTACTTGAGTCTTTGTGTCTTGAGTTATGGATTTTCTGAATCGTCAAAAGTAATAAAAATAAAAATAAAACATTAAAATCAAAAGAATCAAAAAATAAAAAAATATAAAATAAGAAAACGTTAACAATAATCAAAAAGTCCGTAACACACATGACTCTTGATTTGTCACGGGTTTTGTCAATTGTTACTTCCCTGAGTATAAAAATGTTTTCCAAGAAAGTTACTAGGGAAGTCAGGATTTACGAAGCACGTCAAGCTCGGATGACTAATTTTCTCTTTTCTTTCTGTTCTTGTAGGAAGCTATTCAGAGCTTAGTAAGTACCTTTAAGAGAGATATGGAAATTAACACTTGACCGAATAGTTATTGTACAAATGTAACCGAATTAAGGAAGCTACTGCATGTCAAGGTTAGAAAGGTTAATATGGTTAGTCTTTAAGCATTGGGGGAAGAAGTTGAATTTGACTCAGAAAATGGTCTTCTCGAGGTAATATGGGAAGATTTTGAAGCTATTAGAAGTTGAGGTACAAGTTGAGGCAATCACCGCTTTGGCTCAATTCTATGACCCACCTCTCTGCTGTTTCACGTTCTGAGACTTCTAGTTGGCTTCATCGATCAAAGAGTTTGAGAAAATTCTGGGGATGCCACTAGAGGGATGCCACTAGAGGGACACAAGCCTTATCGTCGTCTTGAACACTATGCAAACATCATCCCCTTGCCAATGTCCTGAGAATTAACCCAGAGATGTTAAAAGATGCACAACTGAACAGAAACTAGACCCCAGGATTCGCTTGAGAATATTTTGAGAGACATATGCACATCCTGGCTAAAAAAAAAGATTGGGAAACCTTCATGGACACCCTGGCTATCACCATTTATGGTGTCGTATTGTTCCCTAACATTGACAACTATATGGATTATGACGCCATCGTTGCCTTTCTCGCTCGTAAGCTCTGAGGTGAAAACACCCTTACAGCTGTTCTGGCAAATATCTATTGCATTGTGGATTTTTGCCATACCCAAGGGGGGAGAGGATCCTTTGCTGCCTTCCTGCATTATACGTATGGCTCACCTCCCATATCTTTAATCAAGCGGCCAAGGTAGAATACCCAGTCTTTGAACTAAAGTTATGTCAACTAGTGACTAAAAACTGGTGTGAATGGGCTAATCATTTGGTGGGGCTCATTGTTGAGAAAGTAAGGTGGTATCTGCAGTGGCTAAAGGTTGACACCATGATTCACCATTGTGGAAATCACCACTAACACGCGTTATCAACTTGGTTAGCTTGACTCTCTAAGTCCCCAATGAAGTCACCATCTGTCACGACCGAGATCGCGGCGGGATGGTCGAGCCTTAAAAGAATATATAAAATCAAAATCCTTTCGAAAAGAAAATAGAAACAAACAAGGGTTTGAAATCCTTTCGAAAGAAAACATATAACAATAAAAACAAAGAAAACAGGGAGTCACCACCAATATTTTATTTAGGTAAAATACCATGAAAATCTCTTTTAAAGCTCTGGTCATAAAAGTGAAATTCTAAGTTCAGGAGTCGAATTACAAGTGAGGAAGGTATTAACACCTCACAACTATCCGTTATAAAATAGTTACCTCAAATTGATAGCACGTACTTCAAATTAACCTAGAAATTATTTTAACTTCTTTAGAAAAGAAGCAGGCAAAACAGACGAAGAAATTTTGAAATAAGGTTAACAGAATGTCTTATCCAAATTAATCTTAAATTAAACATTTTGACTCAACAGTAATAGTAAGAAACCTATCTAAACAGTGACAGTAAGAAACTTGGTTAAACAGTGACAGTGAGAAGGGGAACAGAATAAAAGTAAGGATTAACAAGAAGTCCCATCCAAATTAACCTTAATTTGTAATACAAATTAGAGATTAAAATAAAGTTAAATGAGATGAGGTAAAATAAAGTCAATTGGGCAAAACAAAAGATTAGAAGAACGTCTCGTCCAAGTTAACCCTTTTTATAAGAAAAAATAGAATATATTAAAAATATGAGAAAATTAACAAGACATCTCTTATAAATTTCCTCTTTATTAGAAATATTATTATTGTATATTGGAAAATATGATGAGATCAACAAGACGTGTTAAAAAGTCTTACTAGGGAATGACAACCTCTTGTCACTGCCATCAAACAATCTCCAAGCATCAACAAGATGTCTCTTGCTACATTATTTGGTAAGTTACAAGAGCGGGAACAAGAGCTGAAGGACTTGAAGATGGCGGAGGAAGAAGAAAAATCCTCCAAGAAGAAAGGTCTAGCTCTCAAGGTCACTTTAATCAAGGAAGATGAATCCGAGAGCGAACTTGATAAGGATGAGGAATTTGGATTATTTGTGAAACGTGTCAGAAAATTTATGAGAAATAAACGCTTCCAAAAGGGCTTCAAATCTCAAGGTAAGAAACCGATCTCAAATGAAAATTCTTCCTCACCAAATTGCTTTGAGTGTGGCAAGGAAGGGCACTTCAAGGTGGATTGTCCAAACCTCAAGAAGAAGAACAAAGAGAAAAGAGGAAGAAGAAGAGCTTACATTGCTTGGGATGAAAATGAAGTGAGTAGCTCGAAAGAATCAGACAATGAGGAAGCCAACCTATGCCTCATGGCAAATTATCAAGATGAAGATGATGAGGTAAGTTTTCTTGACTTAGATAGAGATGAGTTACTTGATGCATTTGAGGAATTGTATGACAAATTTGTTAAAATTTCAAATAAGTATAAGTTGTCTAGGAAAACCATTGATACTCTAGAAATGCATCTCATAAAGCTTAGTAAAGAAAATGAATGCTTAAAAGAGAAAGTAGCTAATGCTCTACCATGTTCCAAGATCAAACCATATGAATTTGTTGTAAAATATGATCATCTAGAAAGTAAAGTCCTAGACTTTAATACAACTCTTGAGAAATTCATATATAGTAGAGATAATTTGAATGTTTTCCTTGGAAATCAATGATGCATGTTTGAAAAAACTAGATTAGGATATAATTCCACCAAAAAGGAAAAACATTACAAGAATTTCTTTGTGCCACCTAAAAAATCTTCATCATCATTTACTAAATGCAATCATTGTGGCGCTAAAGGTCATAATGCTTTAAATTTCCTTATTAGAAAATTTGGACCAAAAGTGGTAAGAAAGGTGTGGGTTCCCAAAGGGACATTACCACAAGCTAACCAAAAAGGACCCAACATAAAATGGGTACCAAGTTCTCTATACTAATTTTGTTTTGTAGGTATCCTTCAAGGAAAGCAACACCCATTGGTACTTGGATAGTGAGTGTTCAAAGCACATGACGGGAGATATGAGCAAATTCACGACATTCACTCCCAAAAGAAAAGGAAGCATCACTTATGGGGATAATACCAAAGGAAGAATACTTGGTATTGGAAACATTGGTAAAAATTCTTCTACTTCAATTAGTGATGTATTATATGTTGAAGGACTCAAACATAACTTGCTTAGCATAAGTCAATTATGTGATAAGGGATATAGAGTATTATTTGAATCTAATTGTTGCATAATTAAAAATAAGCTAAACAAGGAAGTTAAGTTTGTTGGTAAAAGAATTGATAATATTTACATGATTGATGTTGATAGTTTATCTTCAAATGATGTGCAATGCTTCATGACTAGAGAGGATGAATCATGGTTATGGCATAGAAGAATAGCACATACATATAGACCATCTAAACAAACTTGTTTCTAAAGAATTAGTAATTGGTTTGCCAAAGCTCAAATTTGAAAATAAAATTTGTGATGCATGTCAAAAAGAAAAACAAGTAAAGGCATCTTTTCAAGCTAAAAACGTTGTTTCTACTCAAAGACCTTTACAACTTTTGCACATGGATCTATTTGGACCATCTAAAATCAAAAGCTTTGGTGGTAATTACTATGGTCTAGTAATTATAGATGACTATTCAAGATATACATGGACCTTGTTTCTTGCTCACAAAAATAAAGCATACCATGCATTTAAGAAACTAGCCAAGGTTATCCAAAATGAATAAAATTCAAAGATTACATCCATAAGAACCGATCATGGGGGAGAATTTGAAAGCCAATCATTTGAAAAGTTTTGTGAAAAACATGGTATTGAACATAATTTTTCAGCTTCTAGAACTCCACAACAAAATGGAGTGGTTGAAAGGAAAAATAGATCTTTGCTGGAGCTTGCAAGAACCATGTTAAATGAAAATAACATTGCGAAATATTTTTGGGCCGATGCGGTAAACACCGCTTGTCATGTTATGAACAGATGTTTGATTAGGCCTATTCTAAAGAAAAACCCCTATGAACTTTACAAAGGTATAAAACCAAATATTTCTTATTTTCATATATTTGGATGCAAATGCGTACTTAACAATGGAAAGGATAATCTTGGAAAGTTTGATGCAAAATCTGATGAGGCAATCTTTCTTGGATATTCATCATCAAGTAAATCTTATCGATTATTTAACAAACAAACAAATACTATTGAGGCGTCAATTCATGTGAAATTTGATGAAAATAGCCATAACTCCCCGAGAAAGGAGGATTTTGATGATCTTGTACGTACCCTCCAAGAATTGAACTTGGATGACAAAGAAGACAACAAAGAAGGAGACACAACACAAGTTGTGGAAATTCAACAAAAGGAATGGATCACCTCAAAAGACCATCCATTGGACAACATTATAGGTGATATCACTAAAGGTGTAAGTACCCGACGCTCTTTCAATACTTGCAATCATTTAGCGTTTGTCACTTAAATTGAACCTAAAACCATTGATGAAGCTATTATTGATGAACATTGGATATTGGCCATGCAAGAAGCCATGCAAGAAGAGCTAAATCAATTTGAAAGAAATGAAGTTTGGGAATTAGTGCCAAGACCCAATGATCACCAAATAATAGGTACTAAATGAGTTTTTAGAAATAAACTTGATAAAAATGGTATAATCACTAGAAACAAGGCTAGGCTAGTAGCTAAGGGATACAATAGATTATGAAGAAATGTATGCACCCATAGCTAGGTTAGAAGCCATTAGATTATTATTAGCCTTCGCATGTTGCAAAGACTTTAAATTGTACCAAATAGATGTCAAGAGTGCTTTCAAGAAGAAGTATATGTTGATCAACCTCCTGGTTTTGAAAACTATCAATTTCCAAATCATGCTTTCAAACTAAGAAAAGCATTATATGGTGTAAAACAAGCTCCAAGAGCTTGGTATGAAAGATTAAGCAAATTTCTTTTGAAAAACAATTTTGAAAGAGGAAAGGTTGATACAATATTATTCATTAAGCACAAGAAGAATGACATACTTTTAGTACAAATATATGTGGATGATATCATTTTTGGTGCTACTAATGAATCACTCTGTAAGGAGTTTGCTAAGTTAATGCAGGATGGGTTTGAAATGTCTATGATGGGAGAACTTACATTCTTCCTTGGACTGAAAATTAAGCAAACTAAAGAAGGTACATTCATTAGCCAATCCAAATATTATAAGGAGTTGCTTAAGAAATTCAACATGGACAAGGCAAATGAAATTGCCATACCTATGAGCACTCCATGTTATTTGGATAAGGATGAGAAAGGTAAAGATGTAGAACTCACAAAGTATAGAGGTATGATTGGATCCTTACTTTACTTAACCACTAGTAGACCGGATATCATGTTTGTTGTTTGTATGTGTGCAAGATACCAAGCATGCCCAAAAGAATCACACCCTACTGCTACAAAAAGAATAATGAAATACTTGGTAGGAACTTAAGATGTTGGTTTATGGTACCCTAAAGGGGTTGAATGCACTCTTGTTGGTTATTCTGACTCTGATTTTGCTGGATGTAAACTTGATAGAAAAAGTACTAGTGGTACTTGTCACTTGCTTGGTAGTTCTCTTGTATCTTGGCATGGCAAGAAACAAGTAAGTGTTGCATTATCCACAACTGAGGCAGAATATGTTGCGGCTGGCAGTTGTTGTGCTCAAATCCTTTGGATGAGACAACAACTTCTAGATTTTGGTGTTATGTTAGACGATGTGCCTCTCAAATGTGATAACACAAGTGCCATTTGTAACATCCCGGATATTTTAGTAAAAATTATGATGAGTGGAAATTATTAATAAATGTTTTAGAGATTTATTGGGTATTTTTATGAATGTAATTATAAATAATTAACTATTGTGGAAATAAATAAAATTATTTGATTGATTAATTTTAAAAGGGTTATATGAGGTGTGATTAGAAGAAGAGAAAAGTTTAATTAGAACTTTTAATGAAATTATAAAAGAAATGGGGAAGTGACCGGCTTACCCCTGAGCTTTAAATAAAGAAGGTTCCTTTCTCCCTTCCTCATTATCCACGCGACTACTTCTTCGTCTGTTTCTTCTTCTTCTTCTGTTTCTTCGTCTTCTCCTTCTTTTCCTCCCTCGCTGCCGAGTTGCATGCTCCAAGGGAAGGCTTGTTTCGTGTCAGAACTGCGAGAGAACCCCATTTCCGTGACCGTGGTTTCGAGGTAAGTCCAATGAACCATTTGATTTGAGTTATCTCGTCTCTTTTCATTTTCACTCCCTGACCGAATGGCCATGCATGGCGGAGTAAGGTTCTATTTTCCACTCCTCTGGTGAGTGTAAGCTCGAAAATGGTTTTTATACTGTGAGGGTGGTACGATGTTAACAGGTTTTGCATTCCGACCCCGTAGGTAGCAACACAAACATCGAAGGACTGATTGACGAAGCTGGTGCTGGATTCGAAGGTGGAACCGTGAACCCAGCGCTTAGAGGACGTAATCGGCACCAAGAGCAGATCGTTGAAGCTTGGAACCAAGGTAAGGGGGTGTTCGGGTTATAATTAATTAGAATAGGACATATTTTGAGTCCGAGTCGCTGAACTGATTGTGAACATGGTAAGAAATAATGCTGGATGAAAGTTGTATGTGAATGTATGTGTATGAATGCATGTATGAATATGGACACCGATCTCGTGTGTGGCTTATGATAACAGTTTAAAATACTTGATGTTGAGATAAATTGAAGTGTATAGTGGCAATGTGATACCGGGCTTGACAAGCAGGTCACCCGTTTGATGAGTATATGTGTTGTTGATGGCCACTTATGATATGATGAGAAATGTGAATATGTATGATTGTGTGGTATGGGACGGCCGACGGTATGTATAGCCCCTCATTTCCGGCTCCCGTGGTTTTTGTGCCCAGTTGAGCTACCCAGTGGTCAAGCAGGACCCAGTGGTCAAGGTGGAGAGTCAAGCAGGACTCGGTGAACCAAGCAAGGTTCACGGGGTGTCAAGTAGGACCTCTAGCTGAAGGCCGATCCTTTAGTATCCGGATACTAGGCGTTAATTTTGTCTGAGAGTCAGTGGTGACAATTGATGAATTTAGTATTGTGATGTGTATGTACTTAATTATAATTGCCGAGTGCGATTTGTTATATTTGCCGAGTATGAGTTGTTATATTTGCCGAGTGTGAATTGTTATACCTGCCGAGTGTGAATTGTTAAACTTGCCAAGTATGAATTGTTATATTTGCCGAGTGTGAATTGTTATACTTGCCGAGTGTGAATTGTTAAACTTGCCGAGTATGAATTGTTATACTTGTCGAGTGTGAAATGTTATATTTGCCGAGTGTGATTTGCAAATTAAGGAATAAACAATCGGACGGAGTTTATATACATGTAATTTGTTAATTTCCGTTCTAGATTAATTATGATACCAAACACTCACCCTTGTTGTGGTTTTCAATTTAGTAACCAGTGACAGGGAAGAGGTCGGAGCCCTGGAGGTGCGCCAAGCAGAGGATTGATGCCAAGGAACCGAGTGATTTTGAAATGAATTAAGTGTAATATATATAATAAGTTTTCTGTATATGTGATGCTACAACATGTTGTGTGTTGAACTAATTTTGAATCGGTATGTTGATTAATCGGATATGAATTTATGTTGCTATGTGATCGGTATTGATTTTCATGAGTGAATTTGTGTTTGTTGTAGTAAAGTCGATTACCGGATGAATCTCGCTGAGCGGATTCAGTCTTGTCTGAGCGAAGGTCGGGGGAATTGATCCTGTGCCTATTTCGCTCAAGTGAGTATCCCTCGTTCCTTTCCGAGTGAAGATTAGAATGCTTTCGAGTAAAGATTAGAATGATTCTGAGTGAAGATTAGAGTGCTTCCGAGTGAATATTAGAATGTTTCCGAGTGAAGATTAGAGTGCATCCGAGTGAAGATTAGGATGTTTCCGAGTGAGGTATGGCTGAGAGAACCTCTTTCGAGTGAAGTAAGGTTAGGGTGTTTTCTGAGTGATACATGACCGAGAGAACCCTTTTCTGAGTGAAGGTTAAGGGGTTCCCGAGTGAGATATGACCGAGTGGACCCATTTCTGAGTAAAAACCGATTTGTTAATTTTCCTTGCATGTCTCGTGTTTCACTCAGGTTTGAAATGTAGGATTCGCTCAAGCGAGTCGGAAATCGCCTAAGAGACCTTCTCAGGTTTCGCCTAAGCGAATCAGGGTCTCGCTCAAGCGAGTGACCCCTGTCTTCATCTTTCTCCTTCCGCTGATTCTAATCAATCCCATTTTATTAATGGATCTATTTCCGATCGGTTATTATTTTGAGTATGCTTAAGAAAAGTAAATATTTTTTTTTATATTAAGACCTAATTAATTTTCATTAAACGTGAAAAATTATTACGAAAAATGATTAGCCGGGTGTAATTGAATGGTAAATTGACGTGGGTCGTCACACCATTAATATTTCAAAGAATCCTGTGATGCATTCTAGAACCAAACATATTGAGATAAGACACCATTTCATTAGAGATCATGTGTTTAGGGTTTAGGGTTTAGGGTTTAGGGTGATTGTGTGCTTGAACATGTTGAAACCTCTATGCAATTAGCTGATATATTCATAAAACCACTTGCAAAGGAGCATTTCATACACATAAGAAGTGAGTTAGGAATTCTAGACATCTCCAATTATGTTTGAATATTGATTGATATTGATGATTCTTTGACTTACAATATGTTTAACGGGTGAATATTAGTTGATTGATGAAAATTGAGCCTTTGATGCCTTTTTATTGAAAAACATGTGTTTCAAACATTTCTGGGCTGCCATAATCGATTACACAGCTACATCTAATCGATTAGTAAGCCTTTGTGTTACAACTAATCAATTAGGGTCTATGCCTAATCGATTAGAGACTCTCTGTCTTCCAGATAATCGATTACTCACTCCTTCTAATCGATTTCCAAGTTTCTGTTTTTAACGCAATCGATTACACACCAGGCACAATCGATTAGAGTGCCTAACGATTCAAATTCTGAAGGGGCGTAATCGATTATGCATAACCTCATAATCAATTACCGACATATCAAGGGCACAGATTTAAATGCATAATCCATGTGATCTCATTCCACCCAATCCTAATCACTCCTCTAAACCTTATTTTTCACTCCTAAACCCTATAAATACCCCCTCCTTCACCTCTTTTACCTCACACCTTCAATCCTTCTCCTTCTTCCAATTTCTCCAAACTTCTTCATCTTCTCCTTCTTACCATGTCTTCTTTTAGGAATGTTAAGAGAGCTAGGTCCTCCATTGCTCAAACCAATAACCCTCTTGATTTTTCAAGGTTCTTCACTAGTCCTAAAGACCTCCAAAACTTCATTCAAATTTTTTTTTGAAAAGGATATCATTTCCCCTCACTTTATAAATGCTGAAGTCTTTGATCATCCTAATTTTACCTTCACTCAATCCCTTTACCACTATAATCTCCTCCCTTTGCTCACTCTCAAGGAAAAAGTCTACTACCCAGAACTCATACGAGTCTTCTTCTGTAATCTCAAACTTATGGATGGAACCCTTGAAGCAAGAGTCAAAAATGTGACTCTCAAGATAACGAATGAGCAACTTGTGGAAATTACTCAACTCCCTGTCTCAATTGCTGCATTCACCAGTGTAAATCCGGAAGATGAATGGGACTTCAATGCCATCTCTGCTTGCCAATCCCTTTAAAAAGCTGACCGTCCTCGCAGCAACCACAAACTGGTAGGCCATTTAACTATCAACAACTAACTAATTCACTTTTTCTTGGTCAAACTTCTTGTTCCTCGTGGTGGAAATTATGCCTTGGTTGAAGAGGATGATGTGCTCTTGATGTGGGCAATGCAAAATGAAAAGGAGATTAATTGGATTCAACTATTAAAGTTGCATATGCTCAAGGCCAAGGAGCAATAAAAGCTTCCCTATGCCATCCTCCTCACAAAAATTTTCAAAGCTTATGGTGTTGACCATGCCGGAGAACTTTCTAAGAATATACCTCCAAAGGCATGCATTGGCACCCATCACCTCACCAAGATGGGCATAATCTATATCAATGGAGCTTAGCTCTCCAAGATGGAAAGTATTTATGCTAACATCCCTTTTGAAGCTCCAGCCAATGATCTTTCCTCTCCTCCTCCAGCAACACAAGCACCACAAGGCGAACCATCTGCTCCTGCTGACCCTTTCACTTCCCTCTATGCTTATTTAGATTGGCCTTTTGAAAGAATTGATAATACCCTTCAAGAATTTCAAATGACCAAGCAATAACATTTTGAGCTTTTGGAGCAGCGGTATGAGGAACTCTCCAACAAGATTTCTGAAATGCACTTTTTCAATCCCAATAATTATATTTCCCTTGTTTTGTTTGTTTCCCATTCTGCAATTTCAATTCCTGCACTTTGATTATGTATCTTTCCCTTATTAATGAATGAATGAATTTTCCCTTTTACTTATCTCTCTGTTTTATAATGCCTCATTTGTTTTTAATGATTACAAAGGGGGAGAAGATATATAAGTCTTAATGTTAGCAAAGATATATAAGTTTTAGTGTTAGTCTTCTTCTAAAACAACATGTGATTCATAACAAGTGAAATATGTTAACAAGTGGCTCTAAAATCAAATGATCATGTATGATTAACAAGTGGTTCTAAAATCAAATGATCATGACTAATGCTAAGTAGTTAATTACTCACTTTCATGACTCTTAAAATTATGCACAAGTTTATTTAGACTAACACCCTCATGAGATGAACATGATACCACAAATATAAGTTCTAAGTTTCAGAAATTGAAATTAAATAAGAAATAGAACTCACAAGGCTCAAGATTTGATTTTTCTTTAATGATATTGGATTGCATGAGTAGCTTGAATGAGTCTTCTATTTATAGGCCTTGGAGAGGTGCCCTAGAGTCTTCATAGCCGTTGAACAGTGTGGGCATTGGATTAAAAATGGAGAAGTGAGCTGGTTTCCTACTTAAAAACGCTTTTCCCCAAAATATGGCACTATCATAATCGATTATGCCTCAAGCTGTAATCGATTACACTTCGAATTCTTCAGTGAAATTCGTCTTGTAATTGATTATGATATCCCATGTAATCGATTCGCTAAGAGACAGAACCTTGCTAATCGATTGTTCATACATTGTAATCGATTGTGAGTGGTACCTGATGCATTTAATTCTGTTACACAGCAAGGTAATCGATTGTGACTTGGTTGCAATCGATTATGGGACAAACAGAAACTCTGTAATCGATTATTTTAAGAGTCATGAAAGTGAGTAATTAACTACTTAGCATTAGTCATGATCATTTGATTTTAGAACCACTTGTTAATCATACATGATCATTTGATTTTAGAGCCACTTGTTAACATATTTCACTTGTTATGAATCACATGTTGTTTTAGAAGAACACTAACACTAAAACTTATATATCTTTGCTAACACTAAGACTTATATATCTTCTCCCCCTTTGTAATCATTAAAAACAAATGAGGCATTATAAAACAGAGAGATAAGTAAAAGGGAAAATTCATTCATTCATTAATAAGGGAAAGATATATAATCAAAGTGCAAGAATTGAAATTGCAGAATGGGAAACAAACAAAACAAGGGAAATCTAATTATTGGGATTGAAAAAGTGCATTTCAGAAATCTTGTTGGAGAGTTCCTCATACCGCTGCTCCAAAAGCTCAAAATGTTGTTGCTCAGTCATTTGAAATTCTTGAAGGGTATTATCAATTCTTTCAAAACGACAATCCAAATAAGCATAGAGGGAAGTGAAAGGGTTAGCAGGAGCAGATGGTTCGCCTTGTGGTGCTTGTGTTGCTGGAGGAGGAGAGGCAAAATCATTGGCTGGAGCTTCAAAAGGGATGTTAGCATAAATACCTTCCATCTTGGAGAGCCAAGCTCCATTGACATAGATTATGCCCATCTTTGTGAGGTGATGGGTGCCAATGCATGCCTTTGGAGGTACATTCTTAGAAAGTTCTCCGGCAAGGTCAACACCATAAGCTTTGAAAATTTTTGTGAGGAGGATGGCATAGGGAAGCTTTTATTGCTCCTTGGCCTTGAGCATATGCAACTTTAATAGTTGAATCCAATTAATCTCCTTTTCATTTTGCATTGCCCACATCAAGAGCACATCATCCTCTTCAACCAAGGCATAATTTCCACCACGAGGAACAAGAAGTTTGACCAAGAAAAAGTGAATTAGTTGGTTGTTGATAGTTAAATGGCCTACCAATTTCTGGTTGCTGCGAGGACGGTCAGCTTTTCAAAGGGATTGGCAAGCAGAGATGGCATTGAAGTCCCATTCATCTTCTGGATTTACACCGGTAAATGCAACAATTGAGACAGGGAGTTGAGTAATTTCCACAAGTTGCTCATTCGTTATCTTGAGAGTCACATTTTTGACTCTTGCTTCAAGGGTTCCATCCACAAGTTTGAGATTACAGAAGAAGACTCGTATGAGTTCCGGGTAGTAGACTTCTTCCTTGAGAGTGAGAAAAGGGAGGAGATTATAGTGGTAAAGGGATTGAGTGAAGGAAAAACTAGGATGATCAAAGACTTCAACATTTATAAAGTGAGGGGAAATGATATCCTTTTCAAAAAAAAATTTGAATGAAGTTTTGGAGGTCTTTAGGACTAGTGAAGAACCTTAAAAAATCAAGAGGGTTATTGGTTTAAGCAATGGAGGACCTAGCTCTCTTGATATTCCTAGAGGAAGACATGGTGAGAAGGAGAAGATGAAGAAGTTTGGAGAAATTGGAGAGATTGGAAGAAGGAGGAGGATTGAAGGTGTGAGGTAGAAGAGGTGAAGGAAGGGGTATTTATAGGGTTTAGGAGTGAAAAATAGGGTTTAGAGGAGTGATTAGGATTGGGTGGAATGAGATCACACGGATTATGCATTTAAATCTATGCCCCTGATACGTCAGTAATCGATTACAAGGTTATGCGTAATCGATTACGCCCCTTCAGAATTTGAATCGTCAGGCATTCTAATCGATTGTGCTTGGTGTGTAATTGATTGCGTTAAAAATAGAAACTTAGAAATCGATTAGGAGGAGTGAGTAATCGATTATCTGGAAGACAGAGAGTCTCTAATCGATTTGGCATAGACTCTAATCGATTAGTTGTAATACAGAGACTTACTAATCGATTAGATGTAGTTGTGTAATCGATTACAGAAGCCCAGAAATGTTTAAAACACATGTTTTTTAATCAAAAGTCATCAAAGGCTCAATTTTCATGGAATAGATCATGCATATTTCATCAATCAACTAATATTCACTCATCAAACACATTGTAAGTCAAAGAATCATCAATATCAATCAATATTTAAATACAATTGGAAATGTCTAGAATTCCTAACTCTCTTCTTATGTGTATGAATTGCTCCTTTACAAGTGGTTTTATGAATATATCAGCTAATTGCTTAGAGGTTTCAACATGTTCAAGCACACAATCACCCTTTAACACATGATCTCTAATGAAATGATGTCTTATCTCAATATGTTTGGTTCTAGAATGCATCACAGGATTCTTTGAAATATTAATGGCACTTGTGTTATCACAATTGAGAGGCACATGGTCTAACATAACACCAAAATCTAGAAGTTATTGTCTCATCCAAAGGATTTGAGTACAACAACTACCAGCTGCAACATATTCTGCCTTAGCTGTGGATAATGCAACACTTACTTGTTTCTTGCTATGCCAAGATACAAGAGAACTACCAAGCAAGTGACAAGTACCACTAGTACTTTTTCTATCAAGTTTACATCCTGCAAAATCAGAGTCAGAATAACCAACAAGAGTGCATTCAACCCCTTTAGGGTACCATAAACCAACATCTTGAGTTTCAACCAAGTATTTCATTATTCTTTTTACACCAGTAAGGTGTGATTCTTTTGGGCATGCTTGGTATCTTGCACACATACAAACAGCAAACATGATATCCGGTCTATTAGCGGTTAAGTAAAGTAAGGATCCAATTATACCTCTATACTTTATGAGTTCTACATCCTTACGTTTCTCATCCTTATCCAAATAACATGAAGTGCTCATAGGTTTGGCAATTTCATTTGCCTTGTCCATGTTGAATTTCTTAAGCAACTCCTTGCAATATTTGAATTGGCTAATGAATGTACCTTCTTTAGTTTGCTTAATTTTCAGTCCAAGGAAGAATATAAGTTCTCCCATCATAGACGTTTCAAACTCATCCTGCATTAACTTAGCAAACTTCTTGCAGAGTGATTCATTAATAGCACCAAAAATGATATCATCCACATATATTTGTACTAAAAGTATGTCATTCTTCTTGTGCTTAATGAATAATATTGTATCAACCTTTCCTCTTTCGAAATTGTTTTCGAAAACAAATTTGCTTAATCTTTCATACCAAGCTCTTGGAGCTTGTTTTAAACCATATAATGCTTTTCTTAGTTTGAAAACATGATTTAGAAATTGATAGTTTTCAAAACCAGGAGGTTGATCAACATATACTTCATTCAAGAAAGCACTCTTGACATCCATCTGGTACAATTTAAATTCTTTGCAACATGAAAAGACTAATAATAATCTAATGGCTTCTAACCTAGCTACGGGTGTATACGTTTCTTTATAATCTATGCCTTCCTCTGGATTGTATCCCTTAGCTACTAGCCTAGCCTTGTTTCTAATGATTATACCATTTTCATCAAGTTTATTTCTAAAAACCCATTTAGTACCTATTATTTGGTGATCATTGGGTCTTGACACTAATTCCCAAACTTCATTTCTTTCAAATTGATTTAGCTCTTCTTGCATGGCCAACATCCAATGTTTATCAATAATAGCTCCATCAATGGTTTTAGGTTCAATTTGAGAGACAAACGCTAAATGATTGTAAGTATTGAAAGAGCGTCAGGTATTTACACCTTTAGTGATATCACCTATAATGTTGTCCAATGGATGGTCTTTTGAGGTGATCCATTCCTTTTGTTGAATTTTCACACCTTGTGTTGTGTCTCCTTCTTTGTCATCCAAGTTCAATTCTTGGAGGGTACCTACAAGATCATCAAAATCTTCCTTTCTCGGGCAGTTATGACTATTTTCATCAAATTTCACATGAATTGACTCCTCAATAGTATTTATTTATTTGTTAAATAATCGATAAGATTTACTTAATGATGAATATCCAAGAAAGATTGCTTCATCAGATTTTGCATCAAACTTTCCTAGATTATCCTTTCCATTGTTAAGTACAATATGAAAATAAGAAATATTTGCTTTTCTACCTTTGTAAAGTTCATAGGGGGTTTCCTTTAGAATAGGCCTAATCAAACATCTATTTATAACATGACAAGCGGTGTTTACCGCATCGGCCCAAAAATATTTCGCAATGTTATTTTCATTTAACATGGTTCTTGCAAGCTCCACCAAAGATCTATTTTTCCTTTCAACCACTCCATTTTGTTGTGGAGTTCTAGGAGCTGAAAAATTATGTTCAATACCATGTTTTTCACAAAACTTTTCAAATGCTTGGTTTTTAAATTCTCCCCTATGATCGGTTCTTATGGATGCAATCTTTGAATTTTGTTCATTTTGGATAACCTTGGCTAGTTTCTTAAATGCATGGTATGCTTCATTTTTATGAGCAAGAAACAAGGTCCATGTATATCTTGAATAATCATCTACAATTACTAGACCATCATAATTACCACCAAAGCTTTTGATTTTAGATGGTCCAAATAGATCCATGTGCAAAAGTTGTAAAGGTCTTTGAGTAGAAACAACGTTTTTAGCTTGAAAAGATGTCTTTACTTGTTTTCCTTTTTGACATGCATCATAAAAAAATTTATTTTCAAATTTGAGTTTTGGCAAACCAATTACTAATTCTTTAGAAACAAGTTTGTTTAGATGGTCTATATGTATGTGCTATTCTTCTATGCCATAACCATGATTCATCCTCTCTAGTCATAAAGCATTACACATCATTTGAAGACAAACTATCAACATCAATCATGTAAATATTATCAATTCTTTTACCAACAAACTTAACTTCCTTGTTTAGCTTATTTTTAATTATGCAACAATTAAATTCAAATAATACTCTATATCCCTTATCACATAATTGACTTATGCTAAGCAAGTTGTGTTTGAGTCCTTCAACATATAATACATCACTAATTGAAATAGAAGAATTTTTACCAATGTTTCCAATACCAAGTATTCTTCCTTTGGTATTATCCCCATAAGTGACGCTTCCTTTTCTTTTGGGTGTGAATGCCGTGAATTTGCTCATATCTCTTGTCATGTGCTTTGAACACCCACTATCCAAGTACCAATGGGTGTTGCTTGCCTTGAAGCATACCTACAAAACAAAATTAGTTTAGAGAACTTGGTACCCATTTTATGTTGGGTCCTTTTTGGTTAGCTTGTGGTAATGTCCCTTTGGGAACCCATACTTTTCTTACCACTTTTGGTCCAAATTTTCTAATACGGCAATTTAAAGCATTATGACCCTTAGCACCACAATGATTACATTTAGTAAATGGTGATGATGATTTTCAAGGTGGTACAAAGAAATTCTTGTAATGCTTTTCCTTTTTAGTGGAATTATATCCTAATCTGGTTTTGTCAAACATGCATCGTTGATTTCCAAAGAAAACATTCAAATTATCTCTACTATTTGTGAATTTCTCAAGAGTTGTATTCAAGTATAGGACTTTCTTTTCTAGATGATCATATTTTACAGCAAATTCACATGTTTTAATCTTGGAACATGGTTAAGCATTAGCTACTTTCTCTTTCAAGCATTCATTTTCTTTACTAAGCTCCATGAGATGCATTTCTAGAGTATCAATGGTTTTCCAAGACAACTTATACTTGTTTGAAATTTTAACAAATTTGTCATACAATTCCTCAAATGCATCAAGTAATTCATCTCTATCTAAGTCAAGAAAACTTACCTTATCATCTACATCTTGATGATTTACCATAAGGCACAGGTTGGCTTCCTCATTGTCCGATTCTTCTGAGCTACTCACTTCATTTTTATCCCAAGCAATGTAAGCTCTTCTTTTTCCTTTTTTTCTCTTTGTTCTTCTTCTTGAGGTTTGGACAATCCACCTTGAAGTGCCATTCCTTGCCACACTCAAAGCAATTTGGTGAGAAAGAATTTTCATTTGAGATCGGTTTCTTACCTTGAGATTTGAAGCCCTTTTGGAAGCGTTTGTTTCTTATAAATTTTTTGAAATGCTTCATAAATAATCCAAATTCTTCATCCTCATCAAGTTCGCTCTAGGATTCATCTTCCTTGATTGAAGTGGCCTTGAGAGCTAGACCTTTCTTCTTGGAGGATTTTTCTTCTTTCTCTGCCATCTTCAAGTCCTTCAGCTCTTGTTCTAGCTCTTGTAACTTACCAAATAATGTAGCAAGAGACATCTTGTTGATGCTTAGAGATTGTTTAATGACAGTGACAAGAGGTTGCCATTCCCTAGTAAGACTTTTTAACACTTTATGAATAAGTTCTTTGTTAGTGTAAGTCTTGCTAAGAGTAATAAGATGATTTATAATAAGGGTGAACCTCTTTTGTATATCAACAATCGTTTCTCTGAAATTTAATCTAAAACTTTTATATTGACTAGTGAGTATGCTAATCTTAGAATCCTTTACATCACTAGTTCCCTCATGGGTGACTTGGAGAGTGTCCCATATTTCCTTAGCAGTTTTACAAGTTACAACTCTAAAGAACTCATCCAGACCTAAGGCAAGGGTGATGAGATTTTTAGCTTTGTAGTTGTATTGGACTTTCTTTTCCTCCTCACTACTCTAGTCATCCATGAGTTTCTCAACTTGCTTACCATCTACAATATGCATTGGTATGAAGGGACCATTTTCAATTACATTCCAAACTTTAAGGTCAATAGATTGTACAAAAATTTTCATCCTTTCTTTCCAAAATGCATAGCCTTCCCCATTGAAAACAGGAGGTCTATTTGTGGCATCACCCTCGGAAAAAAGATTTAGAAAATTTGAGGCTATTTGTTCTCTTGAAGTTGTTAAGCTTGATCTACCAAGAGTCAAGCTTTGATATCACTTGTTGTTCAAGTGGCCTCAATACTCAAGAGGGAGGATGAATTGAGTGTTTAAAACTTTTGTTTAGAATGCCTTTGAAATTGATTCTTTTTTCACAAAATATGCTTGTATGTAAGAGATAGCAAGTGTAGTGCAAGAATCAATGTAAAACAATGTGCAAATATCACTTAGGCAATATGTCAAAGCAAGTGTAGTGCAAGAATCAATGTAAAACAATGTGCAAATATCACTTAGGCAATATGTCAAACACTTGGTGTGCAACACTTTAACTTAGCATAATTACTCAAGTTCAAGCAATAGTATCACAATCAAATCAATATACTAGCCAAATGCAATAAGTAAATGCAAGAGAGTAGGAAAGAGAAGCTTGCAAACCAATTTAACGAGTTCCACCAACCCGGTGTACGTCTCGCCTTCAAGCAACCCACTTGAAGGATTTCCACTATTGAAGTTTAGAAATACAAGTTATGAGTAATTGTAGCTTCCTAGTGTCCCACACTCAAGAACTCAATCCTCACTAGCACAAGGGTAACCCACCCAATCTCTCAAACTCTCAATACCCAAAGGTTAAACCCCAACCTTTGTGACCACTCAACCTAGGGTGAAAAACCTTTGTGTTTTGGTGTTTGGTTTTACAATCAATTGACTCTCTTAATAGAGTAGATAAGCAAATGAAAGGCTTTAACAATGATAACTCTCAACAAGAGAGGATTTACAAATATAAGTTCTAAGTTTCAGAAATTGACTCACTAGCACAAGGGTAACCCACCCAATCTCTCAAACTCTTAATACCCAAAGGTTAAACCCCAACCTTTGGGACCACTCAACCTAGGGTGGAAAACCTTTGTGTTTTAGTGTTTGGTTTTACAATCAATTGACTCTCTTAATAGAGTAGATAAGCAAATGAAAGGCTTTAACAATGATAACTCTCAACAAGAGAGGATTTACAAATATAAGTTCTAAGTTTCAAAAATTGAAATTAAACAAGAAATAGAACTCACAAGACTCAAGATTTGATTTCTCTTTAATGATATTGGATTGCTTGAGTAGTTTGAATGAGTCTTCCATTTATAGGCCTTGGAGAGGTGCCCTAGAGTCTTCATAGCCGTTGCACAGTATGGACAACGGATTGAAAATGGAGAAGTGTGTTGGTTTCCCACTTAAAAACACTTTTCCCCAAAATCTGGCACTATCGTAATTGATTACGCCTCGAGCTATAATCGATTACACTTTGAATTCTTCAGTGAAATTTGTCTTGTAATCGATTGTGATATCCCATGTAATCGATTAGCTAAGAGACAGAACCTTGCTAATCAATTGTTCATACATTGTAATCGATTGTGAGTGGTACTTGATGCATTTAATTCTGTTACACAGCAAGGTAATCGATTGTGACTTGGTTGTAATTAATTATGGGACAAACAGAAACTCTGTAATAGATTATTCTCTATCTTGCAATCGACTAGTAACACCATAGAACATTGGTAATCGATTGTGGCTACCTTGTAGTCGATCAGAAGATGCACCTAATGCTTTTTATTCATTTTCTCAGCTTGGTAATCGATTAGATTGTTTGGTGTAATCGATTACCTAACAAATAGAACCTCACTAATCGATTAGCTTAGATAAGGTAATCGATTAGGTGTTGGACAGAAGCTCTGTAATCGACTAGATAAGACCCTGTAATCGAATAGGCTACATGTTTTTGCAGATCTGATGCTTTCTTCTCTATTTTCATCCTTGCAGTTATACTTTTATGAACACTTGAACTCTTTGCCATGATTCTTAAATTGCTTTTGTCATTATCAAAATTATACAACCTGAAACACATTCAAAATACAATATATTGAAAGTATGAGAAGATTAACAAGACGTCTCATATAAATTTCCTCTTTATTAGAAATATTATTATTGTATATTGGAAAATATGATGAGATCAACAAGACATCTCGTCTAAATTAATCTCCTTATATTAAAATAGTAATAGTATGAAATTAGTCAAATAAAATGACGACACATAAAAATTAATGAGAAAAGTAGGCCCGACAGGAGTTATTCCCGTTCCTCTGTATTCTCAAGCATATTGAAAAATAAGGGTTACGTAGTTCTAGCTTGGAAATTATTTAAGGATATTAAAAAAAATCAAACTTTGATTTTGATCTAAAGAAAATATATTTTTGAATTTTTATGTATTTTTGAAAGTGATTTTATTGTATTTTTAGGATGTTTACCAAATAAATTTTTATGCATAAGGAAAATAAAAGACGAAGTACTCCGTACGTGTATTACCCTTCACGATTTCATAATATCGACGTAGGCAAGACATTTTGCATGACACTATTATAAAATCGTTATACAATTTATTTAATGAAGATGATGGTTTTAATTCTAAGAAAAGAAAACTAAAACTTTGGGACTAGATTAAAACATATTCTCATTAACATACTTAGGAGAAAACGATGATTTTTGTTTTTTTTACATCAAGTACTAGAAAAATGATAAAATAGAATGAAATGAAGATGGAAACTGAACAATAATCAAAAGAAGAAAAAAATGTAAATACAAGGGTAAAAGGAAAGGAAAGGCTTTAAATAATAATAAATAAAAAAAGTGAGGGGGGTAAGACTTGAACCTACTCCCTTTGGAATCCAAGAGCAAATACCTTAACCATTAAAACAACTATATTTTCATTTAAAGAAAATGCAATAGATTCAAAGGAGGGGAATCAGGATTTGAACCCCTCTCCTCCAGCTAACTAACGTGCATTCCTACCAATAAACCACATGGCCTTATACAAGCGCTAAAAGTAATAAACCAACTTCTATTTTTTTGAAAGAAGACTTTATTATTATTTTTTAAACATGGGCCTCCAAAAGCCCATAGTTGAAAAAAAAATAGGAAACCCTAATTGCCTTCACTTTCAAGTAATAGCAACATAATAGGTAAGAAAGGGAAAATAGGGAAAATCAAGAGAATGAGAAGAAGGGTGGGCGGATGGGTGGTGCAGGTGGCGGCTGGTTAGCAACGATGGCGGTCCGGCGATGGTGGTCTGGCAGTGGTGGCGGCGGTAAACCCCTTTTTTTCTCTTTTTTTGGTTCCTTCTCCTCTTTTGGCTCTTGCTTGTTTACTATTTTGGTTTCTTTCTTTCCTTATTAGTCATTTTTTTGTTGTTGATGGGGATATTGAGGGAGATAAGGTTGAAGGAAGTTTTTTAATGGAGGTGGAGATGGAGATTATGGTGTAGGTTGTTGTTGGTTAAAGAAGATTGGGAAGAGATTTTTTTGATTTTTTTAGAAAAGGGGTTATGGTTTTGTTTCTTTGTTCTTGGTGTTATGGGTTGATCTTTTGATTATTGATTTCTAATTTGTGGTTGTTGATGGTGATGAGGAAGATGGATTTGTCCTCTGCGTAAAATTTATTTGGACCCTTAAAATAATTTGTTACCTCCTTTTTGAATTCTTAATGCATCTTCCTCTTTAATTCAGACCACCCCATGCTTATAGTGGAGTTTGTGTAGCTAAGTGGCCAACAAATTGCTGTGGGAAACAAGGGGAAATGAGGGATGGGTTTCTTTATTTTTTTATTTAAAATTATCTTCTCTTTTTTTGAATAAAGACCTAAAAATAATAATGAATAATAAAAATGGAAAAAGATGGTGTTCACAATAAGTAAGGAATAAATTTACAAAGAATCAATTTACAAGGATTGTGATTTGAGTTTTTAAGAAACTAACTAATCACATGTGTTGAAAAATATGTTCAAAAGAGTGTGAAAATATGTTTATAGATTTATTTTATATAAATATAGTTTGTCTTAATTTTAATTCACTTTCTTTACGTTTTAGTCCTAAAACATTATAATATTTTAAACTATGAATAAGTAAGGAATAAATTTACCAAAAATCAATTTACAAGGCTTATGATTTGAGTTTTTAAGAAACTAACTAATCACCTGTGTTGAAAAATATGTTCAAAAGAGTGTGAAAATATGTTTATAGATTTATTTTATATAAATATAGTTTGTCTTAATTTTAGTTCACTTATTTTTTGCATTTTAGTCCTAAAACATTATAATATTTTAATCTATGAATAAGTAAGGAATAAATTTACAAAGAGTCAACTCACAAGGCCCGTGATTTGACTTTTTAAGAAATTAACTAATCACATGTGTTGAAAAATATGTTTAAAAGAGTATGTTGCTAGAATATTATTTTCTTACTATCAATTGTATTATCTTGACTAATGAAGAAAACTTATTGATGATCCCAACTAAATCTAATTTAAATTAATAACCTCACTCATTTCTTAATAATCTTTCTTAATAGCATTCTTCCTAAATCTAAAACAAGTCATACATTAGACAAACTAATAATGTTTATCATTTGCGATGAACATATCAATTAAAAAAGGAAATCAATAATGTTAATACTTTAACTAATATAACATTTTAAATTAAATTCCTCTAAATTCAAAAAAGCTCATGTACAATGCAATGCAAGGGTTCATAAACTAGTATTAATTTAAAATGTAGATTTTTAATTTTTTTAACGTATATCCTAAAACATGCATTAAAAATAACCATTAAATTAGTAATAAATAAACTAAATAGCAGGTTTGAATAAGATTTTTTGGATTTGAAGTACACTCAAGCACATTATAGGAGAGTCCAACTTATATAATTGATCTATTAAGTGGGAGAGTTCATGGCTTAAATTACTCAATGTGGGGCTTTTATCATTGTCACCGGCCTTTAAGGGTTGGCAACTTTCACTTGTTCGATGGTAGCACTTTCTCATTTGATGGCTTTACTCACTGATCAAATACCAATTGGTTGTCATTATAGACATGTCTCTCAATGAATGCATCAATTGATAAGATCCATAGATATAAGAGGAGTCTAACTCAAAAGACTGCGCACATTAAGTGCGAGAGCCTTATAGCTTAAATACTACATTTATCTCCCTTAATTATTCAATATGAAACTTGTATCACAAACCCAAATGTAAAAAAATAATAATTAAAACTAATCCATTTTTATGAAAAATAAAAAATAAAAAAAATAACATATTTGTGAATAAAATTAACAACAGAAAGACAACACAAACAAAATCAAAGTCAAATGGATCCTTCCGCTACTTCTCTCTCCATCACATATTTCATAACAGATATAAAAATAGCCGTTGATATAAAAATAATCATAAATTTTATATTGACTGATTACACTAATTATTATTATATCCAGTGTAAAAAATGATAATTTTTATACGGGTAATCATCATATCCATTATAAAAAAAATGTGAAGGAGAGAAATGAAGAAAAGTAAGTTGGAGAGGATCCTAATTCGAATCAAAGTCCTTCTCACCACCATGAACACCCACCCTACTAGAGATTAACCATGTATTTTATTCCATGCAAACCTTGCCATATAATCCCAATAATTATAATTATTATAAATATAATCAAAATTAAAAAACTGGGAACCCAATATAGTTGCAACCACGACTAAAAAGAATGATACTATATTCATAACCTTCGCTATCTTTAATTTCCAGAAGAGAAGTAATAAATACCCCACAGAAGCAAGCATCACAATTCGCATTACATCTTTGTTAAAGTAGATAGATTGCGCCACACAAGCTAGAAAGCCCATAACCCAAAGGCCAATTCGAATCGGGTCCTGCAAAACATAGATTAAATTGAACCGTAAACATAATGAAATCAAAATAATTAATCATATTCCTTACAGGGATAAGAAAAAAATTAACCTTGATAATATTTGATATATAGTAAAGAAATTGTTGATTTGTATAAGCTGGGTAGGTAAGATTGGATTGTCTTTTGTTGGCAAAAGGGGGTCGAAATTTGTGGAAAAATTTAAAGAATTTGGCGGTGATGGATTTTGGTGATGTGGGGTGTGAAGTGATTGTAAGGTTGAATTTAGGGAGTTTGAAATGAATGGAGAGGCGAAAGAAGTGAATGAAAGTAGAGGAAGAGAATCTGAGTCTCAAGTCGAAGTTTTTGGCTTTGGCAATAACACGAATTTTCCATGATTGTTCTCTCTCTGATAGCATTCCCGAAAGCTACAATGGGAAAGAGGGTATGGTTTGAACTTTGAAGGATACTAACTAGCCGTTACCCTCGTTTTGTGGGCTCGTCTCATTCAAACTAAAAGCCTCTAACGGCTAGCTACCTCTCAATAATCTTGGAACAAAAACAAAATTTTAACGGGAGAAAGCTGGAGAGAAGAAAGAGAATAGACAGGTAACACAATATACTAATTTATACGAGTAAAAAAGTAACAAGTTTTTAATACTACAAAGTAAAAAAGAAAACTCAGAATATATTAGTCCTTACATACATAACAAACGAAAAACATACAAAATCATATCATTGTTACGAGAATCAAGTTACCTCTCATAAATGATAAATGTCTATATAATATTCATACTATAAAAATAACAGAACGTATGAAATATAATATTTCTTCTGGTTTTACATACTCCTCTTTCCTTTTACTTAATTCATATGTATTAAATGTATTAAGAAAGTTAGTTAATTTAGTTAAAATTATTAAATTTATTTAAAATTTATTATAGTTTTACTAAACTTGTTCTTAAGGTGATCATTCAACTTTTTCTACTTATTATCTCTCAACTTAGTTTATCTTCACTTGCTATCAATTATCATGAAAGAGATAAGAGAAATTCTTGGATACCCTCTCTAAATTGAGGGTTTCAATACCCCTAGCCATGTGTCATGCCACATATGAAAATTGTGATAATCAACACATTAAAACATTTTATATGCTAAAATTTGAATATAACAAGGCTTAATCCCGCAACACATTGGAGAGAAAATAAGAACTTTACCACTAAACTATCTGACACATTTAAAAAATATGATGCAATTATATATAGTTATATTATATCTGTAGAATGTATACCCGTTAATAAAATCTATCTATGAAATAAACATTTTTGTCTTTTTTCATTTTGTATAAAAAGTAAAATTAATGAACAAAAAAAGGCGGGAATATTTATTTTGTAAATAAATATTATTAATATATATACATTCTACAAATATAATATAACAATATATGGTTATATTACATCTCTTAAATGTAACCTAGTGGTGAGGCTTTTCTTCCATCTCCTACTCAAATCAAACACTTCAAATATTATCTTAGAATGTAAACAAAAATGATGATTTTGAAAAATATGTGGCATAGACAGAGTTGACATGTGGCTAGAGACTAATACATGTTGTATAAATTTAGTTGACACGTGGCTAAATGCATCCATTCTAGTTGCTTCACACACGTGACTGTAGGCATATATTCCTAAAAAAACTAATGATATATGCCTTTAATTTGCTAAGGCTCATCTTCCATCTCTTATATATACGTTAGGGGATCAAACCTTGTTACACTTAAATTTTGAAATATAAATATTTTAGAATGTTGACTATTTACGAGTGACTAGTTTGACCGGTTGCTAAGCGCATTAATTGAGGGCTCTAATGCTCCTAGCCCCCTAGTCATGTGTCAATTGAATTTATGCCACATGTATTAGTCTCTAGCTATGTGTCAACTCAATATATGTCACATATTTTTCTAAGTCATCATTTTTGTTTGGATTCTAAAATAGTATTTGTAGTGTTCGATTTGAGCAGGAGATGGAAGAGTAGGCTCCCACTAGGTTACATTTAAGATATGTAATATAACCATATATTGTTATATTATATTCATAAAATGTATATCCGTTAATAAAATTTATTTTCAAAATAAATTATTCCTACATTTTTTCGTTCATTAATTTAAATTTTAATTGTTATACTAAATGAAAAAATACAAAAATGTTTATTTTGTTAATAAATTTTATTAACAGATACACATTCTATAAATATAATATAATTATATAGTTGCGTCATAATTTTTAAATGTGTTAAGTAGCTTAGTGATAAGACTCTTTGTTTCTTTCCCATGTGTTGTGGGATCAAGTTTTGACACTATCAAACTTTTGCATTTTAAATATTTTAATGCGTACTATTTATTTTGACATGTGGCATGACACGTGGCTAAGGGCATTAATTCTTTTACACATGTGGGATCAAGTTTTCACACTATCAAACTTTTTATTCACTTTTTTACTATTGTTTTTTTTATTTGTAAGCATTGTTGTTAGCCGCTCCAATTTCAACTTGTTAGTCGTAATAAAATGATACTGTTGGTGTAGATTTTCCCTATAAAGGCATTTCAACCAATAGCCTCCTCAATCATAATGTTTCCTGACATGCTAACTCAAAAAGCAATGAATTTAAATTTCATATTGGAACACACAATACATGTCTATTTTGTAGACTTTCAAGTCATAATAACTCCTCCACTAAAAAAGTGAATACATGTCCACTGGTGGAGCTTACCTCGTCTTTGTCTAAAACTCAGTTCACTTCACAATAACCTTACAATAATGAATGAAAGGTACAAACTACAATCTATAGTACCTTTTAAATATTTTAGAAGAAGACGATGTAAAACATTTCAATGTTCATCATTAGGATTATGAGTATAATGACTCAATCTACTCACAACATATATCAGGTCTAGTATAATTCATTAAGAACGTAATATTTTCAATAATTTTTTGCATATTTAGATTGAGACACATTATCACCATTGTTCATTTTTAAACACCCTTGAATAAAAAGGAGTTCTAGCAAATATAATATCAAAGTTGTTGAATCTTTTTAAAAGCTTTTCAATATAGTGTGATTGATTTAGAGAAAAGTGATTTTCTATTTTCTTTATCTTTATGCCCAAGATAACATCGATTTTTCCATAATCCTTTGTTTTAATTTTGGAACATACAATTTTGTTTGATTAATCACATCTAAATTTATTTAAAAATTAACATATTATTGACATGTAACCATATTATCACACCACCATATTCAAATAGCACTACACAAATATTAGAAGAATTCACATCAAAGTCATGTTCAATCAAAGCACTGTTAAACTTTTCATACTATTTATACGAAAAATTTTAATTTTACAAACCTTATGTTCTTGACCAACAACACAACCTTCTAGTTGCTTCATATAAAACTCATTCAAATCATCATTTAAAAATATTATTTTTTCATCCATTTGATGAATGAGTAAATCATTCATAGCAACCAAAGCAATTAAAGCTTTAATAGTGAATTTTTTATGATTGGTGAATAGGTATCAAAAAAGTCTTATTCATGTTTTTGATTATTCGATTACTAGTCTTACTTTAAAATTTTCAATTGACCCATTAGATTTCATTTTCTTTTTGTAAATCTACTTACTACTTATAGGTTGCTAGCAATAAGCAAGTAAGTATGACTATTCATTATTGAATCTATTTCACTTTCTATAGCTTATTTTCAAAAAGATACATCAATTGAACTAATTACCTCATTATATATTTTAGGATCTTCTTCCAACATGTAATAATAAATTGAAAAACAACGGGGGACACGACACAAAAATTGAACAATGGGAGGGGGGAGGATCAAAAACGAAAAAGGGGCGCATGCAGATAGGGGAAGGGATTAGAGGGAACATAAAAATTGAAAAATAAAAAAGGGGGCGCTTGAGGGAAGGAATCACATGAGGGGCATATGCGATTCTTTAAGGTAATAAGCAAATGTTCCGCAGATAGTTGAATAATTTTATCACCAATGGTAGTTATTTAAAATCGCCACTAATAAACCATTGTAAAATCACTTATTTCTTGTAATGGTTCTCTTGGAAATCTAGCCTTCCCGACTTCACCTTCACCTTGAAAAACAAGTGCTTGAAGTTGATCCCATTGGTCTTAGCTGACTCAATAAAAGACTCAAAGTTTACCAGATTAGAGTTGCATTAAAGGCTAATGTAGCTCAACCCCTCTTTTATTATCTCGGCGCATGACTCCACAATAGTAAAAGAACATGGTCACCGTCGATTTAAAGTTCAAGCATTCCCAAGCACTTTTAAAGCCTTCACTAGACCCCACCCACTAGGATGTAGCTGATTGGGGACAGTATCCAAAAAATACAGTACACCCATCTTGAACTTAGTGAGATGTAATTTGATGTCAATCTAGATGAACAAAATCTTATACATGTACAGAGATCGAGAGTCATATGGCATATGGCAGACTTTGTCCACCTTCTAAGGGCCACCATGATGAAGTCATCCTTGTACTCATCTCCTGAATAAACTTGAAGATCCAACTTCTTCTTCATACTGGTTTTGACAACATATTGGGAGACGATGCTTAAAGGTTCCATGTGAACCCAACAATACAGGCTACGAGCCTTGGCAGCTAGCCAGTTAATCAAGTGTGTTATGACGTTTGTATGGATTGGGTTTGTAGCCACCACACGGCGTGGACTAGTCCCAGAGTTCTCATCAAAAGCCATTGCTTTCACATTATGTGCAAGAAAAAAAAATGTAGCTATAAAAGGTCAAATCGTTAGGAAGGTATAAATCACCATTGTTATCAGACCCGAGTTACTTTTGGGTCTGTTGATAAACCCGAAGAGATATCGTATCTCTAACTGCTCGTGCTTGAATATGGACCTCGTCCTTATTGGATGATTTGACCTTTTACCCCAGACTATGTGACTTATCCTACCACCCCGAGCAGGCGCTCTAGCTCTACTTCCCAGGGTTGGATAGATACGGGTTAGCACCACCCATGGATTGCACCGGGATGACGTTATTGGCCATATTAGTGGTGGTGCTATCTCTCTCATTGACTCTTCACTCATATTCATCCACTTTCTTTTTGTCTTAAGAAAAAAATACAATACTTAAAACATAGAAGAGGAATAGAGTGGCTACCTAGTTTAATGCGGTGAATAGTTTTTTTGTAGGAGCCAAAACTTTAACGATGGTATTGGACTAGAGATGGCAAGATTTGAGCAACATTTCAGTCTAAGTAGAAAGATGTCTCCACTATGCAAATGAGCCTCTTTTTTTATAGGCAAGATTGGGGTAGTTACGCGGGAGCGTTAAAGGGTCATGTTGTTTCACATGCCATTTGATAAGCCCATGGAAGGGTCGCGTTGCTTCACATGTCGTCTGTCAGGCCCATTAGAGTAAATCATCGCCAACCAACCAACACACGCCATGTGTCCAAGCACTCCTAACGCTAAAATAAAGCGTTAAGACTCGTGAACAATTTTAAAGCCATGCCTCGAAAAGGCGTCACACCAGTTGAGATCAGTGAACGCTCTTTGTCCATCACTCCATCGCAGGTTTGTAACTTATAAGCCTATTGAAGTAACCTTAAAGTAACGCCAATAGGCTAGGGGCAAATGAACCAGCTCGTATATCAGCCCTAGTTCATCACATTAGAGCCTCGACAAATTTCCACTTTTAATGATCAGGGTCATTGCAGGGCAGTGCCTAGCGAGCCCGATCATCTGTTGGGGCACATCGATGCCAACTTACAAAGAATGTCAAGCATGTCTGCGTGGGTGTCAGCTGTTCCCCATAATTTATAGACCCATACTGACACAACACCACATAAGACACAAATGTCACTCATCTTTATAAATACTCTTGATTTCTGACTCATCAAGGTATGTGCATGATACTGAAACTTATTCTTGAGATCCATTATAAACCATTTGGATTGACTTGAGCATCAGAGTACCCTCGTAGGTGGCACCCTCATTCACCTCCCAACGCTTAAAAAGGTGTAATAGCTGGAGAATTGGACATAGAGACTCTTGACTCCCCACTGGACCAAGAGAGGTAATACTGGATTCTACTAGATCGGCGTAACATATAATAGAGAAGTTGAGACCGCTACTGACATTGAAAGTGTTATTCTCATACCGGATAATTCAATTTTATTTTCCAAAAAAAAGTGAATAAAAAATTTAGGAAAAGGAGAACTTTAGCCCGTGACCATGTGAGCTGAACTAATACCACAAACTTTAAACAAACCAAACTTAAACTGAAAATTTTTATTAATAAAAAACTTTACTTTGATTAGAGTATATTTTATTAAATGAAACTAGGGTAAATTCGACTCAATTTGATTCATTTACAACCTAGACATGTCACTAACATCAATGTGGCTTTGACTTGATATTGCCCCTTAGAATCATAGTATCAATTTTTGCACTAACTTTCAATATTTGCATTGATATTAATGTGGTCTTTTTTAACACAGATTAAAAAATCATTAAATGGATAATATTTGAGTTGATATAGATTAAAATACTATCATTTAATTTTATTAGTAATAAATAATATGTTAAAGTCTTATTCATTATTAAAATGAATTGTGATAGGAAAGAGATACATTATTTACAAAAGAATACAATTAAAAAATATAAATTAATTACACCTTGAACTTTTAAAATAACAATAATTTTAAAAAAATAATTAAAGCTACAATAATTGGAAGAAACATGTTGCAAGTTCAAACAACGCTGCACATTAATGAAGCCTTTTATGTCTATTTTACATTAAGCCTAGAAACATGTGATTTAAATCCTTACCCCACATGTTATCCTAGCTAATTTTAAGTAATTTTGAATAATTCTTTTGATATTTTTATTGAATATTAAAATAGTTATAGTACTTATATTCTTTTATGCTAACTCCATATATCCATTTTTATATGCATCTGTGTGTATCCTCTCTTGTAAGCGGCTAATTTGTTGAGTCACAATATGGAAAGCTTTGCATCCACAAAATCCTATTTGTCTCGAGTTTGAACAAGGAAATTTCAAAAGAAAAAAAGAACTATTATATAAATCGAACACGTACGATGTGTATGTGAGAGTATATTAATCTAAATCAAATAAATTAGCATCAAGCGCGTAAATCTTATAGAAAAGAAAATCAACTAATATATAAATCAAACATAACGTGAGAAAGAGCATTCTATACCTATACCCAAAAAAAGGGTATGTTGCCCATTAATATCAATAGAATATATATAACCCTTAACTCTGATAAGTTGCCTCAATGAACATTTGGTTTAAAATTAAAATAGAAAGAAAATTCTTTTTACTAATACAATATTGTAATGTATAACTAATGAGTAAAATCCATATACATTTTAATTGCATTATCTACTATTTATATCCAAATAACTTTATAGCACACTTTGATTCTAAAACAATCGAATATTTATTTGCAAGAAAATTGATGGTTAGACATAAAAATAAAGAGACTGGGGTGTTATAAAAAGAAGAGAGAAAATGAAAATGAGATGTTATAGATGACATAATAAAAAAGAAGAGAAAGATAGAGAATGAAAAAAATGATATTAAATGGCATTTATTGTGATTATTCTATATAATAGTTGTATATAGTACCTGACCTAAGTATCGCATGAAACTGATGAAAGGCCTACCTTCAAACTAACCATGAACCATACCAATTTTATAGAAGCATGACATATGGTGCACGTAAAACCAAAAAAATAAAATAAAAACAGCTAAAATTATGTACATGGTTAAGAAAGCATCCCATCCTATTATATACTATCCATCACACTATATATAAATAAACACAAAAACATTCTACTATTTTTTCTCCTAGTAAAACAACTAAACATGTGTGGATGGTCACTTCATATTTATTAATAACCAACTAATAACCACTACAAACAACAACTATATTAAATTTCTCAGCTTCCGCTCACCAAGAACTTGTCCCATGGGACCAACCATTCAGTCCCCAACTGGCTTTCAGTCCACATCTTTGAAGCGTAGTTTACCGGAAATAAATTTTTGATATTTTGATGAAACGGAATTTCAAGTTCTATCAAACGGTATGTGACATCAAAATTAAGTATCACAAGTTTGATAGTAACTAGATACCAAACAACCACTCAACTCACCATCATCACTATGTTGTTCCGTCCACCGGACCCACTTTCCAGCACCATTTCTCCGGCGACTCCTCCACCAACATTCCGATCACCGGCGGGTTTCTCCAGCAACGAGTGGCGACAATTCGGGCAGGAAGAATGCGACAAGAGCCACGTGTCAATGCACGTGACGTGAAACCCATGATTGCATTTCGGTAACATCCGAACCCTGTCCCCTTTTTCGAACTCTCCGAGACATATGGGACACTCCGTCGCCGGAATCTCCTCGCCGGCGCCGTACACCGCCACCGGAATCTGCCTTAGCTCACGCTTCTTCAGGCCCGTTCCGGCGAGTCTCGCCGCCGCCTGCTCTGGCGTCTCGTCGGCGAATCTCCGGCTACACCGCCAAGCGCAACGCGCTATGGAGTTCAACCCCAACGCGCATACCAACGCGCTCAATAGTGCCGCCAGAACAATAACCATGTTGGTGTCGAAGTTTGTGTCGTTTATGAAGGAATTCACAGTGTTGTTCCCATTCGACGGTGGCATGCTAAGCTCCGTGTCGAGAAAACGGCGTTGCATGGTTTCAATTTAAGAGGGAACAAAAAATTTGGGTATTTCTTATTTCGTGGAAAGTTTGAATCTTTGAAGAAAAAATCTTGATGGGGTTATGCGTTGTGAGGATTAGTGTACTCTAGACTCTAGAGTGTTCTGAAGATTTGAAGTAGTAAAGGACACGGAACAAGGGGGAGAAGGAGAAGGAAAGAATCTCTTTTTTTAGTTTTGTGGGGGTGAATGGGATAAGGAAAATGAAAGGGTGAAATTTTATTTTGGTTTTTGGGGTTATTGGTTGTTATCCAAATTGGGGACCGTTCTTATGCTGCTTCATTCCCAGTTAATGTTGATAGTTCCTTCAATGTCCTAATTACAAAAAAAAAAAAAAAAAAAACTGATCAATTGGGCAAAGGAAGTTTGGGATTGGAGAACATGGAAAGATGAACATGTTATTTTACCTGAGCTTCATAGGCATGGGTCACTCTGGGGATTTTTTTTTTTTTTTTGTAGAGTGGGTTCACGAGATAGAGGGAGTGAGATTTGTGGTCCTTAAAGTGTTGAAGGGTAATTTATAGTAAGTGGGGCTTGTTGAGTTGTTGGCCTTAAAGGGATCAAGGTTGATATATGCAAAATATATATATATATATATATATATATATATATATATATATATATATATATATAGGTAGTTTTACAATTAAGTGGGGTATGGTAATGGTTGTCATGGATGGTTAATTTGCAAACGTAACTATAATTAATTGAAATGGTTTAGAATAATATCATGGGGTTGGTACCAAATCCATAGGTAATCCCTTTGATTTTACGGTCGTATACGGTGTGGCATATAGGGCTAGGTATGGACCAATGCAAAATGAACTAGTCCTGAATTTAATGCGACTCTTATGTGTTTAGAAGTAGTGGAAATTTCGTTGCCACTGTCTCATTTGGCCGTGATTTGCTTTTGACATCATACTCGGCAGATAAGAATCAAGATATATATTGTGTAAAAGGAATCGGAGAAAAGGGAAAGCACAACCTTCTAAATATCTCTCTACCTTCCTTTACCCTTTTCACAGTCTGGAATAGGCAGCTTATCTTTTACAGTAAACTGTGATATTTTGTGGCACCTTTTGATATTAAAGAAATATGTTGGTTTTAACTTTTAAGCTTTCGAATTCCATGTCAAGCCTAACCGTTTTTCTTAGATTGGTGTGACAATTAGGATGTTGTTTTTCTTATTGTAAAATTTATTAATTATTTTAAATCTAAACCCTTTAAACTTAATCTCTAATTTGTCCAAAAAAAGTCATTTAAAGCTCTATCATAATCAAACATATATGTGTCTCAATTTCAAGTGATAGACTTACACTAGTGCAAAAAATGGTTATGAGGACAGGATACGAGCACGGTTATCCCACAACCGTGTTTAAAACAACGCGGTGACATTTTTGTAAATATGAAGAAACGTGTTTTAACTTTAAAAGTCATATACCAGCACGGTTACAAAATGACCGTCCTTAAAAGCCATATATAAACACAGTTGAAAAACGACCGTCCTTAAAAGGTTGGTTAATTTTTTTTTAATTTTTTTTTAAAAGACTTACAAACACGGTTGCAGTGAGCCGTGCTTAAAGGTTGGTATAATTTTTTAAATTTTTTTTCAAAAAACCCTACGAAGACGGTTAAAGGGAACTGTGCTTAAAGGCTGATCTACTAACACGGTTGTCAGGGGACCAGTGCTTATAGGTTGGTATAATTTTTTTAAAAAACCGTACGAAGACGGGTGGACCAGAACCGTGGTTATAGGTTCCAACTTTATCACTTTTTCGAAACTTGAGATTTCATTTCACGCTTAGTCTTCCCTCTCTCTGCACTTTCGTTTCCCTCCTCCTCTCCATTTTCAAATGATGAAATGCATACCCCTCCCTCCATTTCATTTCTCTTTTATGATTCCTCCGTTGCACCTTCTACGCATACCCTTCCCTCCAAACGTATACACCTTCTTCCTTCCCTCATGTTTGTCTTCCTCCACTGCACCCAAGAAAGAGCTTTTTCTTCTCACAGCCACGGGTGTTCTCCATTCTCTACCACATTTCTTCTTCTTTCTACCACGAAAGTGTTCTTCTCTACCACGCTTATTCTTCTCATACAGGTTCTTCCTAAATCCCACATTTCATGAATATTTTATATCCTAATTTTATTTTCTTCTTGTTTCTCACCCAGACCCAATATCAATGTTTCGAACATCAGTATTTTAATTTTTAACTTAATTATTAGATCTTCTCGTATCAGTTTTGCTTGTACTATTTATCTTGGCTTACTATCATATTTTCTTTGATTTGTTACTCTGAAGTTCTAGAATTTGTATAGCACCATTTTCTTATATTCTTACATATTGGAGGTTTTAACTTTACAGGATGATAATAGTGACTTAGAATGCGATCAGGAAGCATTTCCCCCAAGGCCATGGACTATATATTAGAAGCATCAGCATGGATTATAGATTCCTTAATTTATTAAATTTTACCCTGATATGTTGAAATCTTACTCATGTATATAGTTGCTTTGGTTCATTTCACATTTTAATTTTTTTGTAACTAAATACTATGAAGTGGGAAGAATGAAGAAATGATAACCTTATCATAACTCCATATTTTTCGTAATAAATTTCTTTCGTAACAGAAATTAATGGGCATTAAGGTTTGTTTTCGGTTTGGCCTAATGTAAAATTGTTGATTTTATCTTTTATTTAATTTAATCTTTTGATATATAAACTTATTTTATCATTAAAAATAAAAACTATAAGTCACCCTTTTTAAGCAGTTGTTGACAGAACCGTGCTTAAAAGTCTCCCCTACGAAGACGGTTATTTTCAGAACCGTGCTTAAAAGTCCCCTACGAAGACGGTTATTCTAAGAACCGTGCTTAAAAGTCTACCTACGAAGACGGTTATTCTCAGAACCGTGCTTAAAAGTCCCCCCTACGAAGATGGTTAAAATAAACCGTGCTTAAAAGGTACATACAAACACATTTCATAACCGTCCTTAAAAGTCCCCATCTACAAGCACAGCGGGAACAAGGACGGTTCTGGAACCGTGCTTAAAAGTCCTCTAGAACCGTGCTTAAAGCCCCTTTCTCCACTAGTGTTATTAATAAATTCTCTTCTTAGTGTTACGTTTCTTTCTCTCAAATCGAAGCTAAATATGTTCCCACTAGGCACATTTAGTTCGTGGAAGAATGTGTTGAGTTAGTTATTTTGGTTTAGCTGTGTTGAATTTGTTACTTTGTTTCTAACAACTTTTATGTGTATGTATATATGTAATATCTTAGTTCTTTTTTCTATGTGTTCCTTCTCTAACATGGTATAAGAGCTCAAATGTTTAGTTTCATCGATCCATAAAAAAGGTAATGCAAGGACTTCAAAAACAAAAAAAAAACTGAGATTCCTTGAGTACAAACCCTAAAAAGGAAAAAAATAAATAAAACCTAGTCTCAATTAGAAACCTAGTTGAACTTAAAGGGGTATAAGGAAATTTTCACATTGAATAAAATAGAAGAACATGAAAAATAGATATGTGTTGGGAGGACCATGGATAATGCCTCTAAGATTTTATGGTTAAATGTCTTTTACCTATAAACTCACTTTTACTCTCCTAAATATGTTGGATTTTGATAACATATATAGTAAATACAATCTCAAACACCATGAAACATGCTCAAGGAACGAATACTCTCCTTGTTTCACATCTACTTTTATGAAGTTTATATAAATAAGCATATTCAAATAATGCAACATAAAACAATCTTTTTTATTATAAAGAATCCATAAGGCACACAAATCTTTCTGATATTTTTCTTATAAAAAAGTTTTAATCTCAATTAAAATATTAGTTTTTACTATTCATATATTATAATTTACAAGAGCTTTCTTTGTTTTTATATATTGAATAATTAGTTTAGTTTTTATAAGTTAAAACACCAAATATAACATCCCTGGTAAATTAATATTGGTGGAAGTAAATTAAATCTTTAATGAAGTTGGAATTGAAAGGAAATAGGATTTTAAAGTAAATTAGTGATTTAAAATGGATTTTAGAAGGATTGGATGACTTAAAAATGAATTTTAAAGGAAATGGCATCAGGAACTTGACGTGTAGCGTGAGTATGGCACGTAGTGTCAGGAGGGAATTAATGACCTGACGCGTAGTGCCAATAGGATGCGTAGCGTTAGCGTTGCGATCAGCTTTTATTGAGGACATGCAAAACAGAACTGGGAACCACTCTTCTCCTCCTTTTTCTTTCTCTCTTGCGGGTTTGGCTCAGAACAAGGTGGAAGCTCCCATTTCTTTTGGTTTTGGACATTGGGGACTAGGATAATGCATGTGGGGGCCTTTGATTGCATGATTCTTCTTCTCCTTTTCTTCCCCTCCCTCAAAACTGAATTTGCATGTGATGTTGGGGGTTTGGATTTCGTATTTTATGAACTTACAAAGCTTGGGTTTTGCGTTCGGCATGTTGAGGAAGGCAATATACTAATGGATTGTGTGTTTCGGTGACTGTAGGTGCTGAAATGAGTGGCAGAGGAATGATTGGCGAGGCGGGTGTCGAATTCAGAAGAGGAATTATGAATCAAGTGACCGGAGGACGCAACCAATGTAATACCCCGGTCGCTTTTCAGGAATGAATGACTCTCCCCACAAACCAACACGAGACCTTTCTAGTGTGCTTTTGTCCTCACTCTTACACTTCTCCAGAACTTCCCAGGAGGTCACCCATCCTAGAATTACTCCAAGTTAAGCACGTTTAACTTTGGAGTCCTTAAGTGATAGGCCACCGAAAAGGTTGATGCATTTGTTGGTATAGGTAGTACGAATTCATTCCTTTAAGAGTCGTTTCTTGTCCGTGCCTAGACACCGACGATCACTCCCCGCCCTCAACAGTATTGGGATGTCACATGCCCACTAGCTTGTGCCTAGTTCATCCTCAAACCATACCGTACTAGGAGAGGCTAGGCTCTGATACCATTGTAACGCCCCAGTCATTTTTCAAGAATAAACAACTCTCCCCATAAACCAAAACGAGACCTTTCTAGTGTGCTTTTGTTCTCACCCTTACATTTCCCGAGAACATCCCAGGAGGTCATCCATCCTAGAATTACTCCAAGTTAAGCACGCTTAACTTTGGAGTCCTTAAGTGATAGGCCACCGAAAAGGTTGATGCATTTATTGGTATAGGTAGTACGAATTCATTCCTCTAAGTTATCCTCGACTGTATAGTCCCATACCTATACAGTCTTTAGATCCCTCTTATTCTGGTATGTATTCGGTTTATTCATGTGTCCCTCCCACTGGAAGCCTGCCAGGAGCCGCTCCTTGTCCGTGCCTATACACTGACGATCACTCCCCGCCCTCAACAGTGCCCGGGATGCCACATTCTTTGCTAGAAGCTTGCTAGGAGCCGCTCCTTGTCCGTGCCCATACACCGGTGATCACTCCCCGCCCTCAACAGCGTCGGAATGTCATAACCGACACAAAGAACAAATTATTGAAGCTTGGAATCAAGGTGAATGGGTGTTCAGGTCGTAATTAATTAGGATTAGATTGTATGATAGCTTCGAGAAGCTTAGAATTTAATTAAGAGTTGTTAGAAATAATATAGATTAGTTAAGTGTAATTTATATATTTATATATGTATATTTATGTGTGATTAAATAATTAAATGTCGAGGAAATACATTAATTTGATTAGTTATATGTTAGAAAGTAAAGAAATAAGTATGTGAATTGTATGCATGAGTAATACTAAGTGAAACATGAATTGTGATAAATATTAATAAGGTGTATGTTATTTTAATCATGCATAACTTGATGAAAATGATGGAATGATGATTATGGAAATATTATATCATGGCTTATGAGGGCTAGGTCTAAGTGGCCGCCCTATGTGATGAGTATATATCAGGTTTTGATATTTATACATGAGATTGATGATGTTTTAGCCACGTTTGATGTGATTTGATATGTGATTATATGGTGTGGGACGACCGACGGTATGTGTAGCCCCTCGTTTTCTGGCTCCCGTGGTTTCTGTGTCCAGTTGAGCTACCCAGTGGTCAAGTAGGACCCAATGGTTGAGGTGGAGAGTCAAGCAGGACTCAGTGGACTAAGCAGGGTCCACGGGGTGTCAAGTAGGACCCCCAACTAAAGGCCAATCCTTTAGTATCCGGATACTAGGAGTCAAAGATATATGCGAGTCAGTTGTGCATATGTGATTTATTATTGACGTGTCTCGTGATGAATTTAATGAATGATGTTAGTAGCGTTTTCTGATGAATTTAATGATAGATAATATAAATTGATGTTGAATTTAGTAATTGATTATAATTATAAAATGGAATGAGGATAGGAATAATGTTAGATGCAATGTATGAGATCAATATTGGTTTTGGAATGGTACTGAGGCATAGGTGTGTATGGATCTATGTAAAGTGGAAGAAATGAATATATGTAAATGTGATGGATTCGATAAGTTAAAAAATAATAATATTAGGCATTCCATAGCCATAATTGTTATTTCCATTCTATATTAATTACGATATGTCAAACACTTACCCTTGTTGTTGTTTAATTTCGTGAAGTGATAGGGAGGATGTCAATGCCCTGGAGGTGCGTCAAGCGGAGATTGATGCCAAGGAGCGAAGTAATTATGAAATAATGAATGTATGATATGGGTCTAGTGTGTGTAATAACATATTATGCTTCTTGTGAATGTGTTTTAGTATAAAGATTATGTGACTTGCATGATGAATTGGTAAGGTTGACAGTGATCATGTGTTTGTGACTTCATATGATGACGATGATGTTTGAGGTTGTATGATGAATTAGAAGGATAGGTGTTGTTATTGATGTTTATGCCGAATTTGATAGTAAATGTGAGATATTGGCATAGAGCCAACATGTATGTGTTTAATCCTTGCAATGAGCAAATATCGTGATGTTTGTGAATTGTGTGTGTAATATGATTAGGAAATTAGGTAAGGAGTTGATGAACTAGATGATTTGATTCACATTGAGGAATAGGCATTTTATGTGAAAACAAGGAACTAAGTAGGCGAATTTGAGATCCGGCGGGTTTCGGGACTCCCGGAAGGGATCAATAGGTTCCCTAGATCATTTAGAGACTACGCATATAGGCCATGGACCAATTGGAGTCCATTTAGGTGTTTTGGTGTAAGGGTTTTGTACATAAATGGATTAAACTACATTTTACGCATAACTTATGCATATGATGGAATTTTGGCGAGCGAATAGCACCAACAGTTCTGAAATGGGGAAAACATGTGGCCCGTGAAGTTTCATGGCAATCAGACCTGAAACAGGTCAAATGGATAGGTTAGAAGTTGGTCAATTGGCCTAAAATGTATAACACCAATAGGTGCTGCTACTGTCAAGCTGACGCTGAGCGCCAGCCTGACGCATAGCGTCAAGGCTACGTTTTAGGGTTCACGCGTAGCGTCAGGCCCCTGTTTCAGCTTTTGAGTTTCTTCCATTCTTAATGGCTTTTAGGGGTTTTTAATTTATAACATATTTTATATTTTGGTCCTTTTTACTGAAAATAATTATTTTTATAAATGAGGTAATTAAATTAATTATTTATGAAAAATTTATTACGAAATTTAATTAAACGACTTAAAATAATTGTAAAATTGACCTAGGACGTCACACCAAAAACCTAAGGTAATATGAAGACTTGGGTTCTTTCTAAATGTATTGATTTTGGTTGAGCCTAAAGAAGTTTGTTTAAGAAAAAAAATACTTAAGTAGTTATCTTAGAGAGGTTAAGTGTGTTAAAAAATACTTGCAGGGACAAAGTTAAACAAGGTTAATAATTTTGTCAAAATACCAGATATGACGTATACAAAGTTAAACAAGGTTAATAATTTAACTTTAAAATTAAATTTAGGATATACTGAGTTGCACGGATTACCAATCCATGGCTAAACCAAAATTTAAGATATATTGAATTGAACGAAGGTAGATAACCTAAAACTATACCTACTAGTGTATAATGTTTGGATGATGTTAATCTTTATGACAGATTTTTAATATTAAAAATTAACTTTATATATATTAGAACAGGGGAAAGGGCCAAACAGTTATAGACCAGCCAATCGGATATTTGATGAGTATCAACTTGGTGTCCGATGAATCCAAATACTGGTCTGACTCCTCTTACAATACATAATCCAATTCATAATTCTTTCTTTGTCTATATGCGTATAAATTATTAGTATTTGTTTATTTTTTTTTCCGAGAAACCAACTCCTAAGGAATCTCTTGTGGAGCTGGTATATGTGCCATGCAATATGCAAATGATGTGGTGGTGTCATGGAAGAACAAGTGACATCACACAGAGACAGAGGATTTCTGTGCAAACGACCTAATACATATTACATGGTATGTCGGATAAGCCTTTATGTCACTTGCGTTGCAGCAAGGTGGACCCTCAAAATCATGTTATATATGCAATTCCAAGAGCCAACTTCATTCAGCCGAATTAGCTCTACTTCGATAGTGTCACATTTGGCCAATTTTTTTAATCAATCATATGCACTTTACACGTTCAAGTTCCAAGATGGTGCCGTTAGATGTCGCTAAAGCAACTAGAAAGTTTTCAGCTTTGTGTAACTTAAAGTGCAGTTAGTGGATACACAACTTTAAGTAAATTCCGTGATCTCATTTTTCAAATAATTTTCATATCAAAATGATATGCAGTTTGTGGGAAAAAAATTTCGTGAAAGAATTGATGGTGCGAATGTGTTGAGCGCATTATCTTGCCATGTGGCCCTTCAACCACAAATTTGAAGCCTCACTCATTAATTAAATGTTGGTTTAATGAATTGAAAATTTGCCATAAATGGAGGTGGTTTACAAATTTTCATTGCTTGACCGAACGTAAACAAGGTTTGGATTGTGAATTAATGACAATTTAATATATTTCATTAAAGTATAGTCTTGTAATTAACACATTTTCACGAATTAAAGCGCATCACAGTTGAAAATGTGGACACAAGCCTTCTGTTCTTCAGATGTCTCTCGCCATTTTAGACATGAATTTTCATGTAAAAGATAAATTAATATAAGTAATTTTTTTAAGATTTGCTAAAGCAAAACTTCTTTTCAGCATTATTAAATGTTTATATATAAAATATAATTAATTTTGTTTAACGTGTATTATCTTGTGAAAAATAGGAATTTTTTATTTTAAATTAATATTAATATCGTTTCCTTATGAATTCCAATATAAATTTCACACAAATTTCAAGAAAGATATCTTTTAAAAAATTTTCACCTATATAAATATAGTGGAAAAAAAGGATACAGACCCAATTAAAAAATAGATACGAACTCGGTTCTGCAATCGAATTTATATCACCTGAGTTAGTAGGTATGAACCTTTAAATTTGATTAGCAACAGAGGTTAAAAACCCACTTTAAACTTAGTTCCTTTAAATCGAGACCTTTAAAATTAATTTTTCCATAACCAAGTTTAAATATATAGTCATTTGATGTGTTTAGACACACATTTAAACTCAATTACGCCATAACTGAGTTTAAATGTGGCCTTTAAACTCGGTTAATGTCATAACCAAGTTTAAATATCAGTTTTTATTTAATATGTGCGCTCTGTTTTAGTAATATACCTAAACCTGTAATTTTAAACAACATAGTCCATACAAGCAGTCACGGTATATTATCCTAGAGAATTCATTTTGGGTTTAGTTATTACTCACCAATTAATAAAAGCAAACTACAACTATTGAAATAAAATTATGTATTTATAAACAATATATATCTACAATGAATATTATGTACAATCCTACACTAGGTACAATGAATGAAGTAAAATAAAAAAAAATGTCTATCGTAGTTCTTTCCTCACTTCAAGAAAGTATTTAGCCTATTGCTCCCTTACATAATCTACACCTGTCGAAAGAAAGGGTGATTGGTTTTAAAAATGTTGCAAACAAGAGACAAAATAATTAGCTACTCAAGACCAAAAAGTTATATTACTATGTCAATGCAAATTTATAAAATGTAGGCAAGTGAATACTTACAGTTGGTTTTGGACAATGGTCAGCATGATCTTAATGATATAATACCCGCACTCATGGTTTCCTTGTTGTCTATGAGACTACAAGATACATCAAATAAACAATTCGATAATGTTATTTAAAATTATAAGTCAATAAATAACACTGGTTATTATTGGAAGTACATACTTTTGGGTGGACCCACTACATCTTTTTTTAGATGCTTTGCTATAGTTGAGTATATCGGCTACAACCCTATGTATGAATAAAAAGCGTAATGAGTCAGAATCATATAAGTATAAAATGAAGTAATTGAATATGTAAAGTTAGTTAACTTTTTAATTGAACTTACGCTGTAACAATTTGTTTGAAGTCTGAACAAAAGCATGCGACAATGTTATCCTTGGGACAAATAACCATAAGCTGCCAATAAGAGCTGCAATAAAACCTAATAAGTGACAATTCAAGATGATTAAATTAATAGATATTAATTATATAATAAACATTTACTGAAAGTGATATGAGGCTAAGTAAACACTCTTCTTTCACTCATGCATTCAATTTTGGATATAAGCCTGAGTGTGTCCATGTTCTTGGTCTTCTATATGGATGAAGGCTCTAAGAACCCATATGTCCTATGAACACCATTATCTATACAAAATTTATGCAGAAACTTAATTGAAATAATTAAATATAGAACTACTTACATCACCCAAAGCTAGATAATAAAGATGTTCAACATGGTCCACCCATTTGTAATCTCAAACAAGTCACTCTAGGTAATGTAAAGCGGGAGTGCACTTGTCCAGTAAAAGACCTTGTCCTGCCACAAGATCAGGACAGAGTCCTCATCCAGCTCAGCCCTAATGGTCCATAACCTCCAAATACAATGTATGGCGTGTCAGGGAATCCCTAGTACATGAGTAACGGAAATACAAGGATTCCCAAAGGATTTGTAAAGCGTCATGTTTTAAAGCATAAGACAAACACACAAAAATAAAATTATTGCGTTTGTAGGATTACATCTTGAAGAATATTGAAGCAGTCATAGTCTCGTCCTTTAGGAGTCCACACGAGTACTCCCATCAGAATCGCTACACCTGCCATCTGCTAGTTTGACAACATGTAGCTCTTGCAACTTTTACGTATTTGTGTCTCATTAGGGTGAATGGCCTATGAGCATCTTATGCTCTATTTATAGACTTAGGTTCGACCTAATTTGTTCTCTCTAAAGAGTGGGCTCCTTACTCATTCTGAATGAGTTAGGCCCAATAGCTTTATTTTAGTCCAACTAAAATAAAACAAAACATTTTCTGACAGGTTTACTCTATGTGTGTGACCCTATAGGTAAAATACTCGGTCATATTAATAATAAATTATTTTATTATTAATATAAAATAAGAGTGGCATCTAGCAATGCATCATTATGTCTGAATATTATTTAATATCAACATAACCTATAAGTGATAATTATTTTATATGTTTGTTCCTTTTATCACGATATCCTAATTGGGCCTAAGGCATGGTCGCGTCATCCTTGTACGGCCCAATTTATTTTACTTGACACTGGAGTAGACTTGATTCAAATAAATATCTAATATTTATTCTTTCTAGCATGGCCATGCATTTCCTTAGTCTCAATCCATCAAGTGACCTACAGATATCAATCTTGTCACATAGGAGAGACAAATCTCATCTACATCACTTACATCCCTCTACATAATTTGTTCATTGCCTAATTACAACCTTTATAGTCCTCTTATTACAGAAAACATTTGATTGTATTAAAACAACAAACTCCTCATGTAGGAATCGTAGTGACTTCAGGTCAAAGGACTATATATATCATTATCATATTGAGAATCGTTTATGACATTCATGTAACAATCCATACAACATTCTCATGGTGGGTCTGTCTAGTACATCATTACTCTTAATGTGTACCTGTGTGAAGACTTGATATCATCTATACCTATGATCTGTGAGTTCAGATCATCAGTACACTCACACACTAGTCTCAACATATTTACATGTCCCTATGTAAATACTTAACTAGGGAAATTTTAGGAATAACTTTCATATGACCTATTACTTCAAGGATAAATACATTTTAAAACAATTTTAAATTGAAATACTTATTTTATTGATAAGCAGAAAAATGATACAAATGAAAAAGCATAAAAGCTCATAGTGCATAACCAACAATCTCCCACTTGTACTAGAGTTAATAAGACATTTGCCTAATACCTAATGATCTAATATGTCCCTCATGTTTTTATTGTGCAAGAGGTTTTGTGAGTGGGTCAGCAATATTCTCATCAGTATGCACCTTACATATCTTTACATCTTCTCGATTAAGGATCTCTCGAATGAGATGAAATCGCCTAAGTATATGCTTGGATCGTTGATGTGATCTAGGTTCCTTAGCTTGTATGATTACTCCACTATTGTCACAGTAGAGAGTTATAGGGTCCACAATGCTAAGAATAATCCCAAGTTCCGTTATGAACTTCTTGATCCATACTACCTCTTTTGCAGCATTTGAAGCAGTAATATACTCAGACTCTAGTAGAATCAGCAACTGTCTCTTGCTTTGAACTCTTCCAGCTTACAGTGCTACCATTTAGACAAAACACGTACCCAGATTGTGATCTTGAGTCATCCTTATCAGTTTGGAAGCTAGCATCAGTGTAACCTTTTACAATGAGCTCTTCTTTCCCTCCATATATCAAGCATGAATCCTTAGTTTTTCTCAAGTACTTCAGGATATTCTTGACAGTAGTCCAGTGACTTTCATCGGGGTCAGACTAGTATCTGCTCGTCATGCTTAAAGCGTACGAGACATCTGGTTGGGTACATATCATGGCATACATGATTGATCCAATAACAGATGCATATGGAATCTTATACATCCGTTCTCTCTCTTCTTTAGTGGAAGGAGATTGGGCTTTTGATAAGCTTATGCCATGAGCCATAGGCAAAGTTCCTTTCTTGGAATCTTGCATGTTAAACCTTTTTAACACTTTGTCTATGTATGTATTATGACTTAGGCCAAGAAGTTTTCTTGATCTATCTCTATAGATCTTAATTCCCAACACGTAGGTTGCTTCACCTAAGTTTAGAAAAATAGTTTCCCAACCAAGTCTTCACAGACTGAAGGGTAGGAACGTCATTTCCAATAAGTAGTATGTCATCAACATACAGGACCAGAAAAACAATTATGCAGTCACTAACCTTCTTGTAGACACAAGGTTCATCCTCATTTTTAGTAAAGCCAAATTGTTTAACAGCTTCATCAAAATGAAGATTCCAGCTTCTAGAACCTTGCTTAAGTCCATATATGGAACATTGCAGTTTGAACACCTTCTTAGATGCTTCAGGCTTAACAAAGCCTTCAGGTTGTGTCATGTACACTTCCTCAAGAAGATTTCTATTAAGGAAAACAATCTTGACATCTATTTGCCATATCTCATAATCATGGTATGCAGCAATAGCAAGTAGAATCTGAACAGATTTTAGCATAGCAACTGGGGAAAAAGCTTCATCATAGTCTATACCATGTATTAGCTTGAAACCTTTAGCCACCAACCCTGCTTTAAAGGTACTTATATTACCATCCATGTTAGTTTTCTTTTTGAAAACCCACTTGCATCCTATTGGTTTTACCCCTTCAGGTGCATCAACCAAGTTCCAAACTTGAATAGTGTACATGGAGTCCATTTCATATTCCACGGCTTCTAGCCATTTCTCAGATTCTGGACTTGCAATAGCCTCTTCATAAGATGTTGGCTCATTTTGATCCATTATCAATATGTCTCCTTCCTGAGTTACAAAAAATCCATATCTTTCAGGTTGTTGACGTATTCTACCTGATCTATGCAAGTCTTGTGTTACTGGAGCTGGTGTTATCACAACATTTTATGGGTCTTGCTCTATTTCCACCATTGGCTCTTCAATGCCTTGTTAGTCTTGAATTTCTTCAAGTTCTACTTTCCTCCCACTGATTCTTGTAGAGATGAATTCCCTTTCTAAGAATACAGCATTCCGAGCAACAAACACTTTGCCCTCAGTAGGATTGTAAAAATAATAACCTTTAGTTTCTTTTAGGTATCCCATAAAAAGATATTTATCTAACTTGGGCCTGAGTTTATCAGAATTTTGACGCTTAACATAAGCTTCACAGCCCCAAATCTTAAGAAAAGACATACTAGGTCATTTCCCAGTCCATATCTTATATGGTGTCTTTATGACAGCCTTTGATGGAACATGGTAAAGTATGAAAGTTGCTGTCAACAAAGCATGTCCCTAGAAGGAGTTAGGAAGGTCAATTTGACTCATCATTGATCAAACCATGTTCAACAAGGTTCTATTCCTCCACTCAGAAACCACATTCCATTTTGGTGTTCCAGGGGGAGTAAGTTGAGATATAATCCCACACTCTTTAAGATATTAATCAAACTCTAGGCTCAAATATTCACCACCTTGATCGGATTGAAGTGCTTTAATTGTCTTGCCAAGTTAGTTCTCTACTTCATGTTTAAACTCCTTGAACTTTTCAAAGGATTCTGATTTACGTTTCATGAGAAACACAAATCCATATCTACTGAAATCTCCAGTAAAAATGATGAAGTAACTAAAACCTCCTCTAGACATTGTCCCTATGGGCCTACACATATCACTATGTATCAAGCCAAGAAGATCACTCGCCCTTTCACCTTTCTCGGTAAATAGGGTTTTAGTCATCTTCCCCAATAAACAAGATTCACATGTATCTATTGATTCAAAATCAAAAGATTCTAAATATATATCTTGATGGAGTTTAGAAATGTGTTTCTCATTTATATGTCTAGGCGACAATGCCAAAGATAAGTTGGGTTTAAATAATTTGTTTTAACCCTTTTAGTATTAACGTTATAGATAAGGGTTTCAAGATCTAGAACATAAAGTCCATTACTCAAATTTGCACAACAATAAAACATGTCATTTAAATAAAAAGAACAACTATTGTTCTTTATTATTAAGGAAAACCCTTTCTTATCAAGACAAGAAACAGAAATAATGTTTCTCCTTATTGCCGGAACAAAATAATAATTGTTCAATTCAAGGACTAACCCTAAGGGCAAGGATAAAAAATAAGTCCCTACAACGAATGCAGCAACTCTTGCTCTATTTCTAACGTGTAGGTCTACCTCACCCTTCATTAACTGCCTACTCCTTCTTAGATCTTGCACATTAAGACAAATGTGAGATCCACATCTAGTATCTAATACCTATGATGTTGAAGTTGACATGTTAATTTCTATAACAAAATTACCTGAAGTGGAAGTCTCACTTCCCTTCTTCTTAAGCTCTTCTAGGTACTTTGGACAGGTTCTTTTCCAGTGTCCTTTTTGTCCATAATGGTGACATCTACCTTCCTTAGCCACCCCGCCTACAGGTTTTCAGGCTGATGCACTTGACTTATCCTTGCCTTTCCAAATTTTCTTACCATTTCCTGTAATAGCCTTTCGTTGCCCTTTCCTTACCTTTGGCAGAATTGACCATCATTATGGCCTTGCCCTTTCCCTTAGAAATATTGGGCTTAGCTGTCCTCAACATATTGAGTAGCTCTGGCAATGTTTTGTCTAATGCATTCATGTTATAATTCATGATGACTGGCTTAAAACTGTCAGGTAATGATTTCAAAATGAGATTGTTAGCTAACTTCTGAGGGAAGGGGAATCCTAGCCTAGTTAGATTCTCCAAGTACCCAATCATTTTGAGCACATGAGGTCCTATAGAACCTCCATCTTTAAGTCTACCACTAAACAGGGCTGAGGAAACTTCATATCTTTCTTGGTTAGCTTGACCTTGATATAGCTTCCTTAGGTTTTTGATCATATCGAAAGCCTCCATGTGCTCATGTTGCTTCTGAAGCTCAGAAGACATGGTAGCCAACATAAGGCGTTGGACATCTAAAGCATCATCCTGATGCTTCTTATAAGCATCCTTGTTAGCTTTAGAGGCGTTTGCAGCGGGTGGTTCCGGAACTAGACTTTCCAAGACATACTGTTTTTTCTCTTGTTTGAGGACAATCCTCAAGTTTCTATACCAGTCAAGGAAGTTGGACCCAAACAATTTTTCCTTGTCTAGGATTGATCGTAATGAAAGGTTCGAAGGTGTGTTTGACGTCATGGTTATCTAAAACAGAAAATATGTAGTATCATTTTCAAAACATATTTAAATTATGGTCATTTAAGTTAAATATGCTCCTACTATTTTGATTCAAAACAAAATATCCTCCATGAATCAAAAAATCTAATTGGAAGATTTTCTAGTGGGCTAAGATCCATATTTTGCCAAGTGTTAAGTTAACTTTGACTGATAACCTAATACTTGGTTCTGTAGGTAGGAAACTCCTTTCCAATTGTATCTTTATACAACTCTTAGTCATTGGGTTAATTAACCATTACCGATTATTCATCTTATGAATATTTAGCCTAATGTTTACGCCTCTAAGTTATATTCAATCCAATTGAAAACTTAGTTAAGTTAAAACCTAAGAAAACAGTTTGAATATTACCATTATCCCATTGCGTCTTACTAGTATAAATGATAGTACCCTGCTTTGGCAGACCCACTATTTATTGACATTAGTATTAACGAGTGTACTTATTGGAAGATGTTTATAACTTAATACTATTTTGAGGGATTTTAATTTATTTTAAAATTACCGTCTTTGTTAAACATTTTAACGTAATAAAATTATCCCCAAAGCATGCAAAAGAAATTGTGAGATGGTTATGGTCTACCTAGAAGAAATAAATAGATAAATAAATAAACCTAGAGGAACTATGTTACCATGGCTTCATGAAGTCCTACTTCTTGAATCCACCATCCTCTTAGAGTCACCACTCCTTGGTTTTCTTCTAGGTCTCTACTTTGTTAGCCTGATCAAGATTACATGATTAAAGAGAAACTCACTTTACATACGAGTGAAGGGTTAAGAAAAGAAATACAACAGAATAGAGAGAGGCACAACATGCAGGGTGTATTTAAATAAAATAACTAAGACCATCACCATTCACCATGCAACGTGTTAATTAATTGATAATAACCCATTTAAAAGCATTCAAAGAGTAATTAATTTTTAAAATGGGCAATTAAACATATGGGGTCGGTAATAAGGTGCTACACAGAGAATGTACAGGGGTTCCGCTAGCCAGTTAGCGGGCAGGGTCAAGGGGGCCGCCCCTTGCGGGGTGCGAGGCAGCGCCCCGACCCGAAAAATTAGTACTATAGTCAGGCTGGTTCCCAGGAAAGAGAGTTGGGTCCGGTGTGACCGGTTCATTACCAAGTCTTTCCTAGCCAGAACGTCCTTCTGACCATTAACAGCTCTAAAATTTCAGCTAGGGTTTCAACCATTTTGAAACCCTAATTCCTTATTACGAACACTTTACAACGCAGTTGTCAAGGCACATAGACGCAGAGCCATCTAGGGTTTCAAAACCTAGAATTCAACTTGTGCCTATGCCAACATGCAATGCCTTTCCATGACGGCTGTCTAGGTTTTAACTCTTGAACCCTAGATTAAGGAATGACCAAGGTTTAACACTTAAACCCTATCATCAACGCCCCATAACATGAATTATTCATGTTCAAAGAGCAACTCAATTGATTCATAATTTGTACGATGACCATAATATGAGTAAAAACACATGTATCAAATACAAAAATTGCATAAACTCATACATCATACAAATTTAAATGGCAATAACATGCATACTAAAATTGAGAAACTCTATAACATGCATCACATACAATTTATAAAGAATAACTCAACATATGTATCAAGCCAAAATAGAGATTATACTATATACACGATTAGTCATTGTAATAATATGCATCACATATGATAACCCAAAATAGCAACATAATTATGCTTGTTCATTTTTGAATCCTAGTTTCATAAAATATTTTCGCAAAACAAAAACGTAAAGCTTCAAACAAGAGATGATTTCACAAATCATATTTTCTAAAAGCTTTTGTAAACAAAAACATATCATCATGAAACACAGATAAATGCCCAAAACACAGTTTTTTAACAAGCTCTGATACCACTGTTAGGGAATCCCTAGTACATGAGCAGCGAAAATATAAGGATTTCTATAAGATTTACAAAGCGCCGTGTTTCAAAGCATAAGATAAACACACAAAAATAAAATTATTGCATTTTTAGGATTACCTCTTAAAGAATATCGAAGCAGTCATAGCCTTGTCTTTTAGGAGTCCACACGAGCACTCCCACCAAAATCGCTACACCTGCCAACTGCTAGTTTGACGGCGTTTAGCTCTTGCAACTTTTGCGTATTTGTGTCTCATTAGGGTGAATGGCTTATGAGCATCTTATGCTCTATTTATAGACTTAGGTTTGACCTAATTGGTTCTCTTTAAAAAGTGGGCTCCTTACTCATTTTAAATGAGTTAGGCCCAATAACTTTATTTTAGTCCAACTAAAATAAAACAAAATATTTTCTGATGGGCTTACTCTATGTGTGTGACCCTATAGGTAAAATATCCGGTCATATTAATAATAAATTATTTTATTATTAATATAAAATAAGAGTGGCATCTAGTAATGCATCATTATGTCCAAATATTATTTAATATCAACATAACCTATAAGTGATAATTATTTTATATGTTTGTTCCTTTTGTCACGATATCCTAATTGGGCCCAAGGCATGGTCGCGTCATCCTTGGCTATGCATTTTCTTAGTCTCACTCTATCAAGTGGCCTACAGATATCACTCCTGTCACATAGGAGAGACAAATCTCATTTACATCACTCACATCCCTCTGCATAATTTGTTTATTGCCTAATCACAACTTTTATAGTCCTCTTATTACAGAAGACGTTTGATTGTAGTAAAACAATAAACTCCTCATGTAGGAATCATAGTGATTTTAGGTTGAAGGACTATATATACCATTATCATATTGAGAATCATTTTTGACATTCATGTAAGGATCCATGCAACATTCTCATGGTGGGTCTGTCCAGTACATCATTACTCTTAATGTGTACCTGTGTGAAGACTTGATATCATCTATATCTATGATGTGTGAGATCAGGTCATCAGTACACTCACATACTAATCTCAACATATTTACATGTCCCCACGTAAATACTTGACTAGGGACATTTTAGGAATAACTTTCATATGACCTATTACTCCAAGGATAAATACGTTTTAAAATAATTTTAAACTGAAATACTTATTTTATTGATAAGCAGAAAAATGATACAAATGAAAAAGCATAAAAGCTCATAGTGCATACACCAATATGGCGGGCCTTCCCCTTCCAATATGGTAGGCCAACATGCTGTTGAATAGTTAATACATTAAAACTAATATGGTATGATACAAACCATGCATAAACATATAATTTATTTGAAGTTTGTTTTGGAATATACTAGGGGAGAAATAACTCTTAACAGTCTATTGGGCCATATGAGGAAGTACCCCAATGTCTGGCTGACGACCTGCACCTCTGTAGTTAGCACTCAGACAACGACATCCTCTAGTATGATCTCCATAATGAAGACCATTGACATACCATCAGGAAATGGTTGATGATGAATTAAAGGGCCTATGTCGTGAACCATACATGTGGCCACTTGCTCGTCTAACCCATCAACAAGCAAGTCACACTGATGGGTGGCCTCAGCGTCTACCCCATGATCGTCACTTAAAGATGACACACAAGATCTCTTTATTTTGATCCATCCAATCAGTGGGTCCACCCTGGGTCTAGTAGGCTCCCCCTACTAGCTTATGGGCTTCATCCTCTCCCAAAGGTTTTCCATCTCCTACTGCAGCTGCTAAAAGTTCTCTGCGTACTTTATTTCCGTAGTAGCTACCCTCAACTCCACCAAGTCTTCCACTGATGGCGTTGAAGGTGAATAAGAATCGTAGAAGCTTCAGAAACCTGAAATAAAGTATAATTAGGAACTAATAACTGATTAGAAATATGTATGTAAAAGAACAGTCTCAAACTTACCATGACCTTGACTAGTAGCGCGAACTTTATCAGGGTGCTCTGGTCTTCCAATGGCGGCAGTCAATATGTCTTACCGACCATGGGCAATGAATGACCCTTGGGTTGATTTCTCAACCAAGGAATCCTGTAACAAAAGCCTAAGGAATCATGTTAGGAATAATCTTCTTTGCAAAATAAAATAAAATTTTAAGAAATTGAATACTTATAATTCTTTGGGTGACCTCCCCAGCTTGTGTTGAAGTGTAGTCCTTGGTCTTATTTGACCCTAGCACGCTTCCATTTATCATGGCGGTGGGTGGAGAGGGGGAATCCACAACAGTGGTGTGAGGTTGGCTAACCTAACACTGGGTAGCCTTCTCCTCGGCCAAATACTACTCCAATATTTAGTAACCCCCACGTGACAACCTGTGTGGGCATTGATTCTTCATAGGAATAGTCTGTGCTTTAATGTGTTTGGCCTGCAACAAAAATAACACTTTATATTTACATTAGGTTTACATTGGAAATATAATTTTCAAAATCATATGAAATTAAATTAGCATAAACTTACCATAAACTCATCAGTGTGTCTGAATGTAACAAATACATCCTAAGTTGTCTACTCAATTAAGCTATATTTATAACATGGGAACTCTCCATGCAGTTTTTTGAAGACATACTTGTTGGTGAGTGAGTCTTACGTGCCCTCTACCTCTAAGCGACAATGTAGAGGACTTTCCACCCCAGTATGTCAACTGCAGGAATATCCCAGGCAACCTATAATTTCCAAAAGATGTTATTATGATCTGAACTGGTCTATACTGGGGTTAGTAATCCGATGTGGGACTAGCCATAAATGTTTTTCTCTCTCGATATTTATACACTGGTCCAGTAGGGATCCGATATTGTAGGCCTTATTCCAATAGGGAAATAGAGGACTTGGAGTCCTTGAGATTCAACGTACCAAACTCTCGCGTTGTGGGGGCGAAAGGTGGTTCCACCTGCAAAGGCACCCCGACACTCAAGTCAGCAAACAGATTAGGAAGAAATACTTTAGTATAAGTTAGAGAATGAGAGAAAATGTACCATTGTTGTGAGATCTTTGGTATTTATATGTATGCAAGAAATATAAGAGTCCTTTAGGATTAGGGGACATTCTGTACCATATGTCAGTACGACTCTGCAAAAAATTGACACGCGACGCGGGTACCTCTGTGTCTCTAATGAACATTTCTCTCAACGCCTGTACCTTGTACTATTTGTTGAATGTGCAAGTTACTTTTCGGTGTGCCTTAGTGATGACCAGGACTCCCGGTATAGAGAGAATGGCTGATACGAGTAGTGAGCCTGAGGCTTTATCTAAGACACCAGTGTATGACTGAAACTGGGCAAAATTACCTTCTTGCTCTTCTGTCGGTATCTAGACTGGATCATATACCTCCTAGCTTGTTTGAGGGATTGGTACGGTTGCACGAATAAGCTATAACTTTCTACCAGGAGCACCGTTTATATGTGTGGATATCGACTTCGGAAATTGCTTACTTTTGCGTGAAAAACTCGAGTCTTTAAATGCTTGTAACTCTGTGACCTTAAGATGCAACTAATGATGAGCATTTATTGCTAATAATGCATGAGGAGTTAACAATTGCAAACCTGGATCGTCACGTATAACAGACATCAACCAATCATCGTTTCATATTTGGCCTTAAAAATCAACGTTATAGCCCATTTGATTTAAAAATGATGTAAAGTGACGCAACTTTCTCTTCCAACCTTACTTTCCCTTGTCAATACATTTCTTTTCACTTAGCACCACAACCATGCGCTCTAGGAAGAATCACGCTGGTTCTAGCTATCCAGGGGGGAGGATCCTTGTAATTCCTTATAGAAATGAGGCACATCATGTAAAAAAGGGTGCAACTCCTTAGACAAGACGGTGGATGGTGTTACCCCCCTCCGAATTCTCCTCTAGCTTAAGGGCTAGTAATGCACTTGAGAGTGAGGTAAGCGCTAATAAGTACCTTTTTACAATGGTATCTATGCCTTCCAAAATATTGTTCGTACAATGGCTGTCAAAGATAGTTCCATGCCGGTTCAAACTGTAGCCTGGCCTGGTGAACGTCATTGCACATCGTATAAACTGGGTTAAGCTCAATGAGAAGTATCCCTACTATTGGGTAGAGGATGAAATTAAAGAGACGACATCCTGGCATGTCAGGGAAGGTGGGGGTGGATTACACTGGGCTTCAGGGTATACTCTGAAGAAAAGTACAAAGATAGGTTCTTGATTCTTACACCCCAGCCCTGCGATAGAGTTTTCCATCTCTGTCCCGATGATCGGTCCATCTATATGTATGACTTCCCTTTTTCACAGCTTGGAGTTCAGTTCCTTTTGACTGAGTTCAAGATGGGCATACTAGGGTTCCTAGAGTGTGTCCCCTCTCAAGTGCATCCCAACAGGTGGGGATTGATGCGAGCCTTAGAGGTGCTCAGGGAGTATTTTAACTTCACACCTACTGTGACAATATTCTTCTACTATTGCCAAGTGGTACGTTAGACCAACAAGGAGGGCAGACTAAGCTTTGTCACTCTTCGATGTGACTCCAAGGTAATAAAATTTAAAGCCTTTACCAAGTATGTTAAGATAGAGGGAAGGAGTTTCAAAAAATATTTTGTAAGGATCCGCATCTAGCCAAATAAATCAGCCTTCTAGAGGAATAAAGATGGCATCCTCAAGTTTCCAATGGAGTGGTCCCATGAACATTTCCTTCTCACCGAGAAAATATATTTTATGGATGAGAACAAGTTGTCCCTCAATCAATAGAAGTCCTGAGCGCTCTACACGAGTATTCTGCTCATTAGGGAAGTTCTCATGTAAATGTTTGTTAGGAATGACGAACTAATACGTCGCATATTTAAGTAAATTCCTCATTTACTCTTTTATTAACTTATAATTTGTTGTACAGTATGTTCAATACTGATGTACCATTTTTCTTTAATGCTGATTAAATTGAAGAGTGTGAAGCTATGAATGCTTTGAAGGCCATGTTGGTAAAGGCCCAATCAACCACAACTAAAAACAACATTCAGCCTAAGCGAAATGCTGTCAAGGCCTAGACAGAAATAATCCTTTTTACTTTCAGTGTCAAGGGGGAAATACCCCTGATTGAGGGAGCTAAACAGGCCAGAGCTAGAGAGTGAAAAAAGAAGAAGAGAAAAAGCCAAAAAGATGCTGAAGGCAAGAAGGCGTCCCTAACCAAATCATCCAAGAAACAGAAGATCATAGAGGACACCATGCTGGCCAATCCTAAACTCAGGAAGAAAAAAAGGCAGATGTCATTGTTAAAGAGATCTCCCCGTCCAAACCGATAACTAAACCAACACAAACAGCTAGAGATTCTCAAAGGAATAAAGTCTGTACTCCCCCATTATCTTCATGCCTTGCCTCCTTCCTTCTCTATGAGAGCCCCATGCCCCCTGCGCTTGTTCCTCCTTTATACAAGCTCAACCCCATACTTGAAGTCCCTATGATCAAGAAAGCTTACGAGGTTGCAAAATGGAAATTGGTGGAGGTCTCTGGCGTCATCAACTCCCTCAGCACAATGGCTGACAACATAGTAGAAGCTAACAAGCTATATGGTGACGTTGAGAGGCTGAGAGTGTTTTCCTTCCACGATAAGGCTGAGGTCAAGCGTATAGAGGAATGCATAAAAATAGAGCAGGAGATCGAGGGTAAACATCTTGTGAAAATATTTGACCTTATACCAAAGATACGGAAGATAGAGGAGGAAAACTCCAAGTTAAAGGAAGAACATTCCAATTTGAAGGAGGAATCCTGGAAGGAAAAAGAAAGAGCCTCTAAGTGGGCTGCAAATTTAAAGCTGTATAAGGATAATTATACCTAACAAGTGGAGGAGTGGGCCGCTTAGAGGAAGGAATTAAATGAGTAGATAGCCGAACTGGAGAAAGATAACTCTGAGGCCTATCCTCTCAAGAAACAGAACCAACAGCTCATGGGAGACCTAGCCAGCATGGAGGCTAAGCATAACCAGGCTCTGAGGATTTATACCTCTCTGGTGCATGAGTCCTTCAGTGGGGCGGTCAGATAGATTAAACATCACAACTTCGACATAGAGCTCAAACTGAGGGGGATTAACCCTTTCTATGAGTTTCACGGTGGTAGGTTGTTCTCTGTTGTTGATGGCCAACACGAGGAGTTAGTGGATGCCCCCTACGAGTTGGTTCCTCTTCCTAAAGGACAGAGCCTCACGCCTAAGCCGGTGTCCCCTAAACACAAAGAACCAGAGACAGAAGGTATGGATAACAACAAAACCCAAGAACTTGTGAAGGTTAACACTGTAGCGGGACTTGAGGGTCACGAGGAGAAGGGCCAAGAAGAGAAGAACCAAGAAGAGAATGAATAAGTTATTCCTACTCCTTAGTATCTTCATGTTTTTACTTAGTTGTTGTGCTCCGGGATGAGTTCCAATGTTTGAACAATTGAAGCCTTGTGATGGGATAGGCTCCGACATTAACTGCTTTTTAATTACTTCACTTTATCACAAAAAATGTCTCTTTATACGTTTATGCATATCTTCATGCTTTGAATTTATGAAGTTTGAAGCCCCTCAAACCGATGTTGGTTTAAGCTTCAATCAACTTATAACTCAATTTAGTACATGAATTTTTTCTGTTGCATATGTCGTACGCTTTTAAGTTTTCTTTACCTTAGCTTAACTGTTATTTGCACCGTTGGCCAAGTTCAGTGTGATCTTAAAAAAGATTTAACCTTGTCGTTCAATCGGGTCCAATCACAAAATAGGTGATTGAGGTGCTTATTGTATGACTATGTCGTCAATTACAGAATGGGTAATTGAGACTAAGTTTCTACTTGCATCACTCTTTAGGGTCTGGTGTGGTTTTTTAAGAAAGAACCAACCTCACCACTCATTGAGGCCAAGTAGCTAATTACAGAATAGGTAATTGGGGTGCCTCTCATGGGGCTATGTTGTTAATTATATAATGGGTAATTGAGACTAAGTTTATACTTGCATCGCTCATTAGGGTCCAGTGTGGTCTTTAAGAAAGAACCAACCTCGCCACTCATTGGAGCCAAGTAGCCAATTATAGAATAGGTAATCGGGGTGCCTCTCATGGGGCTATGTCATCAATTACAGAATAGGTAATTGAGACTAAGTTTATACTTACGCCACACGTCGGGGTCTGGTGTAGTCTTTAAGAAATAACCAACCTCACCACTCATTGGGGTCAAGTAGCCAATCACAAAATGGGTAATTGGGGTGCTACTTGTTGAGGCTTTTTCCACGTCGTTCGTAAGGCCAAGTAACATGCATAAATAAGGATAAAAGAGACAAATTACTTAATAAATGAATTTTATTAACTATTTTTGTACAGAGAAGCTGAGTTGGGACTTACCTTGTTAAAACCTTGAGGAAAACCTTGTGGAAAAAACCTCAAGTTACGAAAAAGAGTACATGACTGTTTACCAACTAGCTATAATACACTCGTAGATTCTGTGTGTTCTACTTGTTACGAAACAGTGTGCCATCTAGATTTTTAAGCCGATACGACCCCTTGCTGGCGACCTCAGAAACATGATAGGGACGTTCCCAGGTGGGTGCTAGTTTGCCTTGATGTGCAAACTTGTTCCCTATGCTAGCCTTTCGCACACAAGATCTCTGACCCCAAAGCTCTGTGCAAAACATGCTTATTGTAGTGGAGGGCGGCTCTAGCCTTCACAGCTTTATCTTGTACATAGCCTTCCTCTCTGAGTTCCTGGATCATATCCAGTTCTGATGCCAAACGAGAATCGTTATCCTACTCAGAGAAGTGTTGCACCCTCGCTGAAGAAGTTTGAAGCCCTACCGGTATCATGGCCTCAATGCCATATGTGAGACGATATGGGGACTCATTCATGGTAGAGTGAGGAGTGGTATGGTAAGCCCACAAGACATGGCGCAATTAGTTAGTCCAATTACCCTTAGCCTCTCCCAAACGCTTCTTGAGGCCCCTTAGTACCTCTCTATTTTCCACCTCGACTTGGCCATTGGTCTGGGGATGCTTAATAGAAGAGAAAACTTGCACAATGCCCAGCCCCTCCAACAGCTCTGTGAACTTCTTGTCAGTGAATTGGGTGCCGTTGTCGTTTATGATCTGTGTTGGTACCCTGAACCTTGCTATAATGTTTTCAATAAACAAAATGTCTGGTTCAAGCTGAGGTTATGTGCACCACTGGTTTTTCCTATATCCACTTTGTGAAGTAATCCACTCTTACTGAGGTACTTGATGCCTCCGGGAGCTGTTGGGAAAGGACCTAGGATATCCAATCCCCATTGGTAGAAGGGATAAGGCACAACAAATGTGGATAACTCCTCTACTAGAGTATGGTGAAGGTTGGAAAACTTTTGGCATGGGTCACATTTCTTTATGTACTCCGTAGTGTCCTTCTTTATTGTAGGCCACTAGTATCCCGCTTTAAGGATTTTCATCATTAAGCTTTGACCTCCAGAATGGTGTTCATGTTGACCTTCATGAACTTCTTCCATGACCTTTTGAACTTCGTTTTCATTCAGACAACGGAGGTATGGCATAGACAGGCCTCGTCTAAATAGGACCCCGTCTACCATTGTCAAGAATGGTAACTCATGCCAGACTCTCTTCCTCTCAACATCATCTGTGGGCATTTATCCATTAACCATGTACCGAATAAAAAGGATGACCCACGAATCTTCATTGAAGGCACAAGCAGTAATGGCTGGATGCCTCAGGGTATGAGGGACACTAGGAGTTAATAGGGTGCTTTGCACCACCATGGTGGTGCTGCCTGTCTGCTTCCTGTTAGCTAACCTTGAGAGAATATCAACTCTAGTGTTTTCTTCTTTTGGAACATGCTTAAAATCCACTAGTGTGAAGTGTTCTTCAGCTTATTGATGCAGCTCAAGAATGATTGAAGTTAGGGCTGCCTAGCCTAGTATTCTCCAAGAATCTATGAAATCACCAGCTATGAATTGTTGTAGAGGGTCACTGTGGAGGCTTCAATATCCAGAGCGGCTCTCAGACCTGTCAAATAAGCTTTGTACTCTGCTTAGTTGTTGGACGTATTAAAATTGAAGCGTAGAGAGATCTCCAGATGCACCCCATCACCACTCTTAACCACCACGTTGGCTCCACTACCTTTACTATTTGAAGAACCGTCTACATATATATTGTTCAATGCAAACGGGATGTAGTGGGATCTGCTCCAGTCATTTTTACTACGAAGTCTGCCAATACCTAAGCCTTGATTGCTCTACGGGGCTCGTAGGACATATCAAATTCTGAAAGCTCTACTGACCATTTAATCATTCTTCCTATGAGGTCCGACTTGCTTAGAACAGAGCGAAGTGGAAGATCTGTCCTTACCGTAATGAGATATGCATGAAAATACGACCTGAGGCATCGAGAAGCCCATATGACAGACATGGCGGCTTTCTCTATTTTCTGATACCGTCTCTCGGCTCTTTACAACATCTTGCCAGTAAAGTACACCAGCCGCTAACCCTCAGGAGTCTCCTTCACTAGGACCACCCCCAAGGCGTTGTTTGAAATAACTAGGTATAGAATAAGCCACTCTCCGAGGTCAGGTTTCACCAGGATAGGAGCTTTGGATAACACATCCTTAAGGTCTTGGAAAGCCTATTTCTGCTCCTGCCCCCACTCAAACTTAGCTTTTTTCAAAATTTTATATAGGGGAAGCGATTGATGAGCCATCTTGGGCATGAATCATGCTAGGGCGGTGATTTTCCCATTCAATGATTGGACTTCACGAAGATTTTTTGGGCTCTATAGATCCTGAATCACTTGGTATTTATCCAGGTTAGCCTCGATGCCATACTGAGTCAACATAACACCCAGGAATCTCCCAGCGGGTACTGTAAAAGTACACTTTAAAGGGTTTAAGTGCATGTTGTATTTCCTTAGACGTAAGAAAACCTTGCGTAAATCCTCCACATGATCTTCTCCCGCCAGAGTCTTCATAATGATATTATCAATGTATACCTCTACCAGCTTAGTGTGCATGCCTTCAAACACCTTATTGATCATGCGTTGGTATGTGGCGCCAGTGTTCTTCAAGTTGAAGGGCATGACGGTGTAACAGAACACACTTGATGAAAGTCGTCTTATCTTGGGGTCCCTCGCACATCAGGATCTGGTTGTACCCTGAATATGCGTCCATGAAGGACAGGTACTGGTAACTAGATGAATCATCTACCATTCTGTTTATGTTGGGAAAAGGAGAGGGATCCGTTGGACAACAACAGTTTATATTGACGTAATCTATGCACATTCTCCATTTCCCATTGGCTTTCTGCACCATCACGACATTAGAGAGCCAAGAAGAATAGTAAATTTCTCTAATAAATCCAGCCTTCAAAAGTTCCTCTGTCTGCTTATACGCAGCCTTTTGCTTTTTGGGCCCCAATCTTCTCTTCTTTTGTGCCATTAGCTTGGTTTTTGGGTAGACAGAGAGTCTGTGACAACAAAAATTGGGATCCATCCCCGGCATATCAACAGCTGTCCATGCAAAGAGGTAACTCGACTTCAATCACTAAGGTTCTAGATTTCACGGTCCGGGCTTCGGGCTCTTCTTCAAAAGACACAAGGGTGTCCAAGTACCCTTTTATAGGCTGTTTGGCCCTATTAAATGATGCCAACTCCTGCGTATAAGACTGCATGTTAGAGTCATTAAATCCCATCTTTTTAAAGCAGTTATAAAAAATGACATCATAAGAACTCCCCTAATCAACGAGGATTCACTTGATGTCCTTATTAGTTATGACAACAATGATAACCACCACATCATCTCCAGGAACGGTAGGGCCAAAATCTTCATAAGAGAAAGAAATCACAGAGGCTTGCTCACCGAGCGATTATCTTAATGTTTGCCCTGGAAAAAAAGGATCATCTAGTGATGGTTCTTACGATCTCGGATTGACACTCCACCCCCTACAAAGCCTTCAACGATCATATCAACCACCTCGCGCCTACCACATTGCTGCTGTATGGGTGTCTTATGCTCTTGCGTGACTTCAGTTATTAGTACGCCTTTCTGCTTCTTAGCAGCAGTAAACCTTTTCAAGGGACCCTGGCTATTATCACCATCCTCATCCCGGTCACGATCCTTCTTTTCCATCTGGTCTGGCTCATCTAGTGACTTCTCCTTGAAAAGATATTGCTTCAATATCCCTTCATGGACGAGAACCCCAACAGCGTCTTTTAGTGACTACACGCTAAACGTCGACCATCTATTCACGGATGAGAACCCCAACAACATCTTTTAGTGCGAGGATTTCCTGGTCTTTTCACCAGGGCCAGTCTCCTAATCACGTACACGCTAAACGCCGACCATCCCACTTCTCTCAAGATCTACGTTGGTCAGGTGTTCAATGGTGCATAAATTTTAAAAACAGCAACATATCTCTCTTGCTGCTTAGGTTGTAGGTCCCTGAACCTTTCCTTCTAAAAGGGTCTCTCCGGCCTAACCCTATCTTTCTCCCTTGGCGGTTATGATGCTAAAGGAACTGGTTTTTCTCTCGTTATTATGGCCTCAAGATGCATCTTGATACCAACATATTTTGATGCCTTCTTTCAAAATTCCTCGAAGGAGGCTGGCGGGCTTTTAGCCAAAGATAGAGCAAAGGCAGATTTAGGCTATAAAGCCTCAATGAGGATGTGCAGCTAGATTTCTTTAGTTAGATTAGGGACCATCACCGCTTCCTTATAAAACCTCTTCAGAAAACCCTTTAGAGATTCATTCTCTCCCTGTTTTATCTGGACGAGGGTGTGTGAGGTCTTGGGCACATCCCTTGAAATAACGAAGTGATCCCCAAAAGCCACTACCCTATCAATGTGTGAGGGAACATACGACACATGACATCTTCCTCGGTTCCTAAGATTATTGCCTCATAAACATAGGCGTCCAGGTGTTTATTCGGGCCAGTCTCACCCAAATATTTTCTTATAGAAAAGGGTTGAGTTGTCTGCAAGTGCCTAGGGATACGTACGCTTATCAGTCTTTGAGAGAATAAGACATTAAGTCTGTAAGCCCCCGTCGCCCCTACCACTGGGTCCTTCTAACCTTTGTTTGGTCACTAGAATCTTAAGATTGCTCCGTCTCTTAGTAAGTGAGGATTTTGGAGTACTGGACAAGCTCAGGTTTCTCGCTCCTAGACTCTTCACGTGTCTTCTCTTCCTGGAGAATAACCTTTTCCTTCATTTGCCTTAACTTAGCTATCTCCTCCCTGAGTTACGTGATAATTTCATCACGAGGGTTTGGAGCCCCCGCCACTACTATTCTTCTAGAACTTACTCCAAGGGAGTCAAAGACCAAACACCTATTTTCTAAGTGCATAATGTTCTCAATATGCCCCTCTGAGGGAACTCTCATGTTGCCTTCCATAAGAACTTGTGAATTTTTACAAAAGTGGGAATCACTTTAGCGAGTCCCATTAGGCGTGCCAATGAACTGGTCTATACCGGGGTTAGTAATTTGGTGTGGGACTAGCCACAAATATTTTTCTCTCTCGATATTTATACACCAGTGCAGTGGGGATTCAGTATTGTAGCCCTTATTCTAGTGGGGAAATAGAAGACTTGGAGTCCTTGAGATCCAATGCACCAAACTCTTCCGTTGTGGGGGTGAAAGGTGGTGCCACCTACAAAAGCACTCCGACGCTCAAGTCATCAAACAGATTAGGAAGCAATACTCGAGTATAAGTTAGAGAATGAGAGAAAATGTACCATTGTTGTGAGATCTTTGGTATTTATATGCATGCAAGGAACGTAAGAGTCCTTTAGGGTTAGGAGACATTCCGTACCATGTGTTAGAACAACTCTACAAAAAGCTGACACATGACGTGGATGCCTCTGCATCTCTAACAAATGTTTCCCCCAATGACTGTATCCTGTACTATTTGTCAAATGTTCAGTTACTTTCTGGTATTCCTTAGTGATGACCTGAACTACTCGGTATAGAGAGAATGGATCACACGAGTAGTGAGTCTGAGGCTTTATCTGAGACACCGATGTATGACTGAAAGTGAGAAAAATTATCTTCTTTCCCTTCTATCGGTATCTAGACCAGATCATGATCAAAAACTAAAATAAATGAAGTAAATAAGTTAAAGTTAAGATTCGTTACCATAATATCGGCCCATATTTTGTTCTTCAACACCTCCTTAACACTATTCTAATCTAAGATAAGAATGAAAACCTTCGACCTTGCCAAAACACCCAAGTAACTCATAAACTTGGCGACATGGTCCCCTAAAGGTACCCCTGTGCTGACATCAATGTCAACATGACGCCACTCTTTCTGATGGCGCCTGAGTGTAACATTGGTCATCTGTGTCACACTTCTACTCCTTTTGGCAGAGGAATCTGTGCCTTGTGAGTCAGACCTCATATGTGGATCCTGGTCAGCTATATGTATCTGTTCAAACAAGAAATAAAACATTAGTTAATATCACAAAAACATTAGAAATAAAATAGTACTCAATATCATTAAACATTAAATATAGTGAATCATAGTCAACCATACCTTATTTTTATTAGAACTATGAAGTTGGAATGTTTTCCCACAAACCTTCATGGTAGTCATGACGAGTGACAACCACATCATCTATGTCATGTTCCACAGTGGATGTTGGCACACGTGTTGTTAGAGAAGGAGTTTCCAAGGCATCAAGACTGGGATTTTTAATGCTCTGTCTACCTTGCATAACAACTGGCCATCTTTTGTTAAATGGGTCAGTAACATAAAAAGCCTCCTTTACTTGAGTGGCCATGATGAAAGACTCTTCCTTGTGACCTATCTTGTTGAGATCTACTAATGTAAATCCAACTTCATTAGTTTTAACATTGTTCTTACTGTTAACCCATTTGTATTTAAACATAGGAACTGTGAAAGGACTGTAATCAACCTCCCATATATCTTCAATCACACCAAAATAACACAACTCATCCATGATAGAGTTGTTGTCCTTTGAAGTTGAGAAATACATTGACTTAGCCATAATTATAACTCCACTATTTTGCATTGTACTTTTGTCATCCTATGTCTTTGTATTGAACAAGTATCCATTTATGTGATATCCATAATAATGAAGATATCAAAGTTAGGTCTTTGAGCTAGTCGATGTAATGTTTCAGAAGCAGATGTATCTTTTACAATAGTCATTTTGAACCATTATATGAACATCTTATTGTGCTCATTCAATACCCACTTTTCATTCATTCTAAGGTTGTTTCTTTTGACCAACTCTTTATGAGTAGTCAAATAAGGGAATTCCTTACCCGTGTTATTCAAAATATAAGTGTGCTTGAAGGACTTTATCTCATGGCATGCTTTTTATTTTTGACCAATCATACCTTTCCCATCAAATCGCCCATCATGATAAGTCTTTGGAATGTCAATGCTTTTAGGTTTTGACATATAATCCGTACAAAACTCATTTGCTTCCTCTATAATGTACCTTTCAATAATGGATGCTTGGGGACAATGTTGGTTCTTCATATGCCCTTTCAATATTTTCATGTATCACTCAACAGGATACATCCACCTCAAGAACACTGGACCACACAACTGGCCCTCACCAAATGGATGATTAAGTATACCATTATGTTAAAAATAAAGACGGAAAATGCATCTCCAATTGATATAGTATCAGAACTCCTTCATGTTCCAACACATCCAATTCTTTAGAGTCAAATACTTTACGACATATGGCATTGAAAAATAAACACAACCTTGTTATGACGTGTCTCACAATTTTAGGGAGAATATCACGAATGGAGACATGAAGAAACTGTTGTATGAGCATATGACAATCATGAGATTTCAATCTAACTAACTTTAAATCCTTCATGGAAACACAACTCTTGATGTCCAAACCATAACCAAATAGAACTTCCACACTATGTAACAATTCACAAAAACTTTGCTTCTCTTTTTTGGACAAGGTATGATATGTTGGCAGCAAATATGTTTGTTTTTCCTTTGGTTGTGCATACAATTCTTATCGTATACCCATCAATTCTAAGTCAAGATAAGAATTTAGGTCATCCTTAGTTTTTCCAGGTATGTTAAGGAGGGTTCTAACCAAACTATCACACATATTTTTCTCCAAATGCATCATATCAATGCAATGTCTTACATCAAGTTCCTTCCTGTTGGAAATATACACTAAGAGCCTATAGGATGCAGCATTTTGAATAAGGTCTTTTTGTTAAATAGTTTAACAGCCTTTATTAGTCATTAGAATAGTAGGTCATATGAAAATTATTCCTAAAACGTCCCTAGTCAAGTATTTATATAGGACATGTAAATACATTAAGACTATTGTGTTAGTATACTGACTATATGATCTCACAAATCATGGATATGGACGATATCAAGTCTTCATACATGTAAAGATTAAGAGTAATGGTATACTAGATAGACCCACCATAAGAATGTTACATGGATCGTTACATCAATGTCATAAATAGTTCTTAATGTGATAATGGTATATGTAGTCCTTTGACCTGAAGTCACTATGATTACTACATGAGGAGTTTGTTATTTTAATACAATCAACTGTTATTTGTAACAAGGTAAAGGTTGTAATTAGGTAGTGAACAATTATGCAGAGAGAAGTGAATGATGTACATGAGATTTGTCTCTCCTATGTGACAAGAGTGATATCCATAGGTTACTTGATGGAGTGAAACTTAAGAAAATGCATAGCCATGCTAGAAAAATAAATATTTAATAAAAGTTTACTCTGATATCAAGTAAAATGAATTAGGTCATACAAGGATGAAGACAGCCATACCTTGGGCCCAATTAGATATCTTGACAAAGGGACCAAACATATAAATTTTATCACTTATAGGTTATTTTGGTAACTATATTTGGATAACGATGTATTGTTAGATGCCGCTCATTATATTATATTAAATATAAAATGTTTATATTTAATACTAACCAAATATATTTCCTATATGGTCACACGCATAGAGTAAGCCCATTAAAGGATAGTTTTATTTTAGTTTGACTAAAATTAAAACTATTGGGCCTAACTCGTTTAAAATGAGTAAAAGAGCTCATTCACTAAAGAGTTTTCATTAAATCAGACCTAAGCTTATATAGAGAGCATGAGATGCTCATCAGCCGCACTTTTGAGATACATAAACATTTTATAATTGTTGCGGATGTCGTGCTCTGACTAACTAGTATTCGAACGCGTGGAATTTGGTGGGAGTGCTTGCATGGACTCCTTAAGGGCGAAGCTACTACTACTACTTTGAAGTGTTGATTCTACGCATCAAGAGGTAATTAATTAGTCATTTTTGTTATTCAAGTGGCCTCAATACTCAAGAGGGGGGTGAATTGAGTTTTTAAAAATTTACTTGGAATGCCTTTGAACTTAGTTCTTTTATCACAAGTTTAAGGATTATGCAAGAAAAGGCAAGTTTAGTACAAGAAACAATGAAATACAAGAGGTAAATGATGTTAAAGCAATTTATCAAGCACTTGGTGTGCAACACTTTAAAGCAACTAGTTCAAGCAAGCTTAAGTAAGTAAATCATAATCAATTAACAACAAACCAATCAAATGCAATGTATAAATGTAAAAGAGTAAGGGAGAAGAGCTTGCAAACCAATTTAACGAGTTCCACCACCCCAGTGTACGTCTCGCCTTCAAGCAACCCACTTGAAGGATTTCCACTATTGAGAATTTGAGATTACAAGCTTTGAGCGCAGCTTCCTAGTGTCCCACACTCAAAAACTCAATCCTCACAAGCAAAGGGTAACCCACCCAATCTAACAATCTCTCAATAACCCAAAGGTTGAATCCCAACTGAACTGTTCTTTACAGGGGGTGTAGAAGTGTATTTGTTGAACAACTCAAAATATACATATAAATGTGTATTTGATACAAAGCAATATGCGCATAAATGTAAATACGGAGAGTCTTTGTATGCTGAGGCGGAGTACAGTGTACTCTTGGGCGGTGTCACAGTCCGCCTGACGGGATCTACGTTGCCTTGACCCGATTGGGGGTGGTACCTGCAATCGTTCTCCGACGCTCAAGTCAGTATTTCAGAATACTTAGAGACTTAGAAAGACAATCAGAGAGAATTCTGCAAGTAAGAGAGTGTAAGGTTAAGAGAATGGGAAAAAGATCCCTTATACCTTTTTGAGAGAGGTTTATATACCTGTTACTGGTGCTGCATTATTGGTAGGACCCGCTCCTTGTCTTCAGGCATAATGCTGAAAAGGTAGTGGGTCCCTGCGCCGTTTACATGCACCATTATTGTAGTAGGTATCACAACTTGTCTGGAAAGCGTTAGTGCTTTAATATTTTATTGTTATTTCCCTTTATGCGTGACAGCGTGATTCCCATTATTAACCTCTCAAGACAGAGTCAATCTCGTGCCGGGGTTGTGAGTATGGGCTCGCTACGCAGTAGGGGAAATTCGGTATTCCGCCAATGTTGAGCCTATGGCTTGGCGGAGTAACAACTTTGGCGAGGTTACATTCCTTGACGGAGTAACATGCCTGGACGGAGTTACATTCCTTGGCGGGGTAACGTGCCTGGGCGGAGTCATGAACCTTGGCGGCGTTACTTGCCCTGGCGGTATGCACTCCGTATAGTATTTGTAGTGTATTTGAAGAGTACTTCTCTTTATTCAAAATGCTGATCTGGCAAGGCATTAAAGCCATGCTCTTGGGGGCCGGTGTTAGGACCGGATCACCAACCTTTGTGACCATTCAACCTAGAGTGAAAACCTTGGTGTTTGGTGATGATTGTAACATCCTGGTTTAGATTTAATTATCGATTAAGGTTAATTGCAGAATTAAGATTATTGGTCGAATTCAGATTAGTTTCCGATTAAGCTAATGGTTGATTTATATTAATTGCTGATTGGTTAGAGGAGGCTGAGTAATAATAACTGGCCAGGTAAAATTACGCATGTGCCCTTGGTGGTATAAAGAGCTTTGGTCCTTCTCTCTCACTCATTCATTTTCACGCTATTGGAGAAAAGAATAAGAGAGCTGAGCACTCTTCCCTGTGCATGCAACCTGCATTCTTCTTCTTCTTTGTTGTTTCTTCGTCCCCTTCTTCTCCTTCTTCTTCTCCTTCCATTCGAAGACGGTCAGAGTCTCGATTTAGAAGTCTGCAGCGTAGGGGTGCCTCAGAGGTGTGGAAATGGTCCACTGTCGTTGAGGCGGAGCTGCTCGTGAGGGAGAAAACAGCGATGGGTGCCTGGAAGCATGGAAGTACTCCATTGTTGGTGAGGATTGGACTGTTCGAGTATGGGAACAGCTTTTGGAATCCTCCACTGGACCGAGTGAGGACAGCATTATGCATTGGAGGCTTGGAACTCCCGACTGTTCTTGCATGCAGAGCGTGGGTGTCTTGGGGGCGGAGCTGTTCGAGAGTGTGAGTGGCTCGGTATTCCTCCAAAGCTATGCAGAGTACAACGACTGGGTCGTTCGATGATGAAAGGTGACTGAAGGATTGATCGGGAGCAACCGATCGGAGTTGAGAGCTCGAAGAGCTTCTGGGATCTTCATTCCAGGTAGGGGGATGATTTACATCTCAAATGCATGGTTTATGGACGGGTTCCGGGTGATATTACTTCACTGTGTTGTGTTGTACTTGTAATTTGTTGATTGTGGTATTTTGATTGAGTGATAGCCCAGATGTGTGATGATTATGAGTTGTGTGGTGCATGTCGATTCCGTCCATGAGATGTATGTTGATAAACATGTGGATGCTGAGTGAATGCATGTAAATGTTACTGAATTTGTGTATGCCGAGTGCATGTGTTAAGGGATTGCTATGCTGAGTTTTGTTTGTAGTTTTATACTTAAAGGCATGTGATATATGTCACTGACATTGCTAATACTGAGTGTATATGTGTGGGACTGTTGGTCGATTTTCGTTTGGGATTTTTATATTAGAAAGCATGAGATGCTTGTTGCTGTGAATGTTAGTGTGATTGCCGAGTACCTTGTATTGTGAGGCAGTGGGTAAATCCCCGATTGTTGTTTTATGTTAATATGCATGTGAATGCTGGGATGAATCTGTTGTGATTTTATAATGATTGCATGAGATGCATGTATTATGTGGTGTTAACGAGTGAAATGGCACTGTTGTACTAATGAATATGTGCGAAATATAATGAAAGACCTTGGGTTGGACTCAAGGCAATGCCGAGTGCATTAGCGTTGGACGCTTGATGAATAAGACCGTATGTATCTGATTCGCCATTGGAAATCCTGAGAGCATATAGCGTGGGACGCTTAATACAGAATCAGCAATCAGATGAATACGTGTGAAATATAATAAGAGACCTTGGGTTAGACTCAAGGCAATGTCGAGTGCATTAGCGTTGGACGCTTGATGAAAGACCTTGGGTTGGACTCAAGGCAAGCCTACCGAGTTGGACTCGGGGCTGCCCGTAACACTTCCATTGTCGCTCGGAGTGATTGTGTTACATGAGAGGGCAAATGGTTTGGTACCAGTAAAACGGCCGGATCAGCTTGGAGCTGAGAAAAGGCTTGGAGCCTATGTTGCAACAATAAAAAATTAATAATGAATAATCGAATCCGACTGAAATGATGTGTGCACACTTATAATTGTTGTTGAGCTTAATGTGATTTGTATATGTGTAAATGTTATTGAGAATAACATGATTAATGTTGTCTTGAATTGACTTGAGTGAATTCCGACTGGATGAATGTATGCATACTGATGCTGTTGCCGAGTGCATTGTGATGGCATGGTTGTGAGTATATGTTGTGGTAAATACTATGAATTATATGGCCATGTACGAATTGAATAACTCTGATTGGATGAATGTATGTATACTGATGCTGTTGCCGAGTGCACTATGATTGTTATGGTTGTGGTATATATTGGGATGAATAATGTGAATCCTATAGCCCTGAATGAATTGAATGATTTCCGATCGGATAATGTTGTGTGAATATTCATATTGAATGACAGCGTGTGTTATTGCTGATTGAGATATGTTATTGTATAGTTGAGAAATTGAGGAATAATCTGAGTCAATAACTGTCATTTAATATGTAAAAGCTTACCCCTATTGTGGCTATATTTTCAGTATATGCAGGTCGGTGTGGTGAATGACGAGAAGGCCTTAAACCCGAGTGATGGGTATTTATGCTGTTGTAGTATACATAGTGTACTGTACCTATTGTATATAGATATGTTAAAGCCTTGGTCGGCTCTCTTGTAATCCGTCTGCCTGAACGTATTTATTTATGTGAATTGACCATCGGAGTTATGAACGAGTATACATATATATATATATATATATATATATATTACATTGATATGATGATTACTTGTATCTACTGAGAAGTGTTGTCGAATGAATAATGTTAAGACAATAAGTGTTCAAATGGGAATAAGTTAGGAGAACCGTTTCCGATTGAAACTTTGGGCGAGTGGGCCTTTTCCCGAGTGACGAAGGCCTAGAATAGTTTTCGAGTGAGGCTTAGTGAGTGAGCTTTTCTGAGTGGTGAAGGCTTAAAATGGCTCCGAGAGAAATGTGTTTGATGGGACTTCTTCGGAGGGAAGGATAGCCATGATGCCAAGTGAGAATTGATCGATTGGGAATTCTTCCGAGGGAAGAACGGTCAAATGTTTCTGAGTGAAACCTATCTTAGAAGCCTATTCCGATGGGATAAGGTTCAGATATTACCGAGCAGAAGTTAACTTGGTGAAGTCTTCTGAGTGAAGAGAAGCTAGAGTATTTCCGAGCGGATGAGGTTATAGAACCCTTAAGTGAGACTTTGACCTAGTAAAGTAATATTCCGAGTGAGGGAGAGTATAATATTCCGAGTGAGAAAGAGTATAATATTCCGAGTGAAGAAGAGTAAAATATCCCGAGTGAGGAAGATTAAAATATTCTGAGTGGGAAATACGTAGTATACTTCCGAGTGAGTTGAGGTTGAAATGCACCGAGTGATGTGTGACTGGGAAACATTCCGGGTAAGGGAAGGTTTATGGACTCCGAGTGGAATTGCTGAGGGAATCATTTCCCGAGTGGAGATTTAACGCTTCCGAACGAAATACGATTGTGACCTTCCAGAATAGAAATAAGATTAAGGATATGGTTAAGTATGAGTTTACCGGGTGAAGTCTGACCCGAAGGGGACCGATCCCGAGTGAACTTAGGTCCCTAATTCGAGTGATGACAATTCCCGAATGCATGGGTTCGCTTCAGCGAATGGGAATCGCTCCAGCGAGTGTGGCTCGCTCTAGCTTTGTCTTCCACTGGCTTTTGTTTAATCGAAGCTGGGTCCTGCCAGCGTGTGGCATGCGGACCCAGACTCCTTCTCTCTGATCGATTTTCACTTTCCCTTGACTCTGAATTGTTGTTATTTTATCCCGACTCCATTCTGAGCTGTTTTGTGAACGTTTGGAACGTTTGAATTTTGGAAAAAAAATTTCCCCTGTCTCGGTTTTGCCTTAATTTTAGCCGGGATGTTTCATTTTGGTATCAGAGCGGACTTAAAAGGTCCAAGGCCAAGGTATGCTTACTGTGAGTAGGCGGTTATGTGCAACATGACCGGTTGTCATCATTGCTTGTAGTATTCTATTGGATTTGATACATGCTTAATCATGATTTGAATGGTTATATGCCTGTGAGTTTTGTTTGAGGATGGAGACAACAGGTACTATCATTGGTAAGTTGTCTCAGGGTAGAGGATTTGTTACTACCCTGGTTCGGTTATTCATGAAATGCTTAGAGGTTATTCTAAGCCTGGGTTGATTAGAAGGGAATAAAGTGAGGGATGTTGAGACCTTCTTGTGTATTGAGACTGAATTAGTTGGTTCGATCTCTTGTATAAGCCAAGTTAGTGGCTCATAGCCGAGGCATGCTTGTTGAGCGAAATGGGACTCACATGTTTGAGTTGACTAAGTGAATAATATTGAAGGAATCCCCCAGTGTGGTGATCTCCACTTTAAGTGATCGGTTGTGCCATTTGTAAAGGATGAATTTTATATCCTTGGCACAAGAACCCTATATGATATATGAGGTAAGTGATTTATTGTAGTTTCCTAGGTTGGGAATTTGTGTATGTGTTAAGTGAATAAATATAAAGTCGGATACATGTTAGATTGGGGTAGTGTCTCGGTTTTTGGTGTGTGAAAACCGAGTGAATGATTTGATTTGGCCTGATCTTGTATGATCGGATGTTGTGGTAATGTTCCACAACGGACTCTGGGTAACCCTTAGACTTACTAAGTCTAGTGATTGATCGGATTTTGGGAATGGTCTAGGCTCGGTGATATTTGGATGATGTGGGAGTATCCCACGATGGGCACCAAGTGACCCCTGGGATTTTTGAGTCTGATGATCTGTTGAACCTTATGGATTGTTGAGCCCTAGTGAAGTAATTGTGTAATAAGTCGTTGAGGCTTGAATCGTCACAAGGGAAAGTGCAAGTAATAAATGTGATACCAGATGGATAGTGAATGGTAATGTTAGATTCCAGGTATGCGTTGGTACTGAGTATGGTGATGATTGAAACCATGTGATGATGACGATTGTACGTCCAACTGGTGGATTGAGTTTATGATTAGTGAAAAGGTTCACCGATGAAGAAGCCTGCTGTGGGGTCGGAAATTTCATTGTAGCCTAGAGTTGCAGACTCAAAGTGAGTTAACGAACCATCTAGGCTTAAGTTGATTAATAACCGGTGGTGAGTGATGAAATGAGAGGGTATTAGACTGTTGGGCCATGGTTTTGTGATGAATAAGGTCTAAAGGAGAGGCATTTACTCGGTGAGGGCTGGAGGCCAATCGTCGTTATACCATTTGATGGTAATGGTGATTGATATTCGATGATTATCATTATGTGATTTACACTAGATCATGGGTAATGACGAGGTGTATACCCTGTGAGGGTCGGAAGTCTATTGCTATTATACTAATTTACATTAGTGGTAATTGATAGTTCATGATTGTTGTTGCGTGATGTACCCTAGATGGTGCATAATGATGATGTTGATGTAAATGTGTTGCTTATAGATTTGTGTGAATTGCCATTAATTTTCATGAGAATTAGTATTATTCGAGTGAGTCTGGTCAGTGTGAGCGATTGAAATATAAAGTGTTTTGTTCCGATATGACTCTACATACCATGGGTATTGTGGCAGCGTACACTTTTGCAGTGACTCTATGTAATTTTTGTAACCCTATGGGAATGAGACGTCATTCTATATGTCGGATGCAGTAATTCATAGGTCAGGCAGGTGAGGCTGTAGCTACTCATGGTGGTGTTCTGAGTCTATCTGGACGTTCTGGATAGAGATAGGAGTTGTGCTGAGTGGGTAATAAGTGATGGCGTATTGAATGAGAGTAGAAGATTTACTTTAATTCTGGTGTGCTTACCTCCGAGAGAATCAGAGGTTGTTTCGGTGTGAATTGGCTGTTAAGTGATGGTCGAATGTCGGAATAGAAGGGTGATCCTTCAGACAAGGGTGCTCGATGTTGCTGGTCAAGAAGAGTAGTGGTAGTAAGCGGTTATGCCTTGATTACCACCGATTGGATAAGTTAACTATAGGGAATAATACCCACTACCGAGTACTGATGATCTGGTTGATCAATTGTGGTGTGATTCAGTTTTCTAAGGTCAATTTGCAGTCAGGATACTATTAAATCGGATTAAGGCTTCAGATAACCATGGAACGGCGTCTAGGACTTACTGTAGCCACTTTGGAAATGTGGTAATGCCGTTGGTATGATGAGTGTTCAGGCGGTGTTCAGGAATTTGATGAACAATGTCCTCTAGCCTTACCTGGATCAGTTCGTGAGAACATTCGTTGATGATATTCAGAGGTATTCCGAGTCATACCTGGAGCATGAGGACGTCTCCACACAGTACTGGGGTACTGAAAGAGAGGCAAATTATTTGTCGAATTATTAATATATGACTTCGATGGGATGGGATCCAATTTCTGGGACATTCCAAAGGTGACGTTGCTGTCGGTCCATCTAAGGTGGTAATAGTGATGGCATATGTGTGACCCAAGTCTGTCATTGAAATTAGAAGTTTATGAGTCTAGCCGAGTAATAATGAGGATTCAGTGAAGGACTATGATTTTGAGTTGACATAATTGATGAGGCGAGAATTCGCTCGGGGAAGATGAGTATATTCCGAGTGTGATAAAGTGGAGATAATCCCGAGTGAAGAAAAGGAATATAATTCCGAGTAAGTAAAATCTTCTGGGAGAAGGAACCACTGAGTGAAGTGAAGTTATGATGTTCCGAGTGAAACATCACTAAGAGAGTAATTACTAAGTTAAGGAAGCTGTGTCCGAATGTGACACTTGTGCGTAAGGTAAAATCCGAGTAAAAGTCTCCGGGTGAGACGTTTCTGAATGGGTTATTCCGAGAGTGATACTGCCGAATAAGAAAAGCTTGAATTTGAATATGTGCTTCTCAGGCTGAAGAATTCTCGAATAAAGACCAAGTATAGTACTTCCGAGTCATGTGACCTTTCGGATAAAGTGTCTCGGAGTGTGACACTTCCGAGTGGAATGGTACCGGGTGAGACGGTTCCAAGTGGAAAGACGTCAAGGGAGAAATTTCTAAAGCCAGGGTGATGTGCCACCGATTAATCTTTTCCAAGGGAAAAGTACTTCTGGGCGGAAGTGGAACTTTGAATGAACAAATTTCCGAGCGAATGGCTCCCGAAGGGAGTAGATATCCGAGAAGTGAATTTATTTGAGTTCGTACTCAGGTCGATGTTTGGAGCTGTTGAGTTTGAACTCGGGTTTGTCCTTGAAGTAGACTTGGATTCCGAGTGAATTTTGTAAGTGGAAAGATTTCTAGGAGTGAATTGCCTTCAAAATCCGAATGATCCTTTCGAGTGAGAAGCTCCGAGTGACATTCCCAAGAAGTAGACATGGGATTAACTGAGGACATTGGTGGAATTTGGAGATTTCAGGACCGAGTGTTGTGCCGCAAGAGGTGAATCCAGGCTGACTGTGCTAACTGAAGCACATGGCTCGGTATTGCCAAAATATATCACGGTTCGAAGAAAAATTTTAGTAGTCGGATGTTGAAGAACCAAGGGCTTAATCCGAGATAAATCGAACAGTAGTGAGTATTGGGGAGAATCGGTAACGTTGCTTACCGACTGGATCTTCCCAGCTTGTTGATTAACCTCCATAATGTGTCTCATGTGACACAATGTTGAGCCTATACTCTGTGAGAGTCCACGGTTGTGCTGAGTGACTCTTTGGGATTGAGGGAGCTGACGGTAGAAGTACACCGATTGGCGTTGAGAATATAAGGCCGAACGGCCAAGGAACCGGAAAGTGCCATTGTTTATAGTGGACTGGCAGAGTTGAATGAAGTAACTTATATGTGGAGCGGTCGGTAAACCGCTTAAGAAGCGAAGCTATGCCGATTCGAATTGCGAAGCGGTCGGTGAACGCTAGAAAAGCAAAGATGTGCAATTGTTTAGAGTGGCATGGCAGCAATATTCCGAGCTATTTTGTTGAGGCAATCTATATTTGAATTTCGAGGACGAAATTCTTTAATGGAGGGGAGAATTGTAACATCCTGGTTTAGATTTAATTATCGATTAAGGTTTATTGCAGAATTAAGATTATTGGTCGAATTCAGATTAATTTTCGATTAAGCTAATGGTTGATTTAGATTAATTGCTGATTGGTTAGAGGAGGCTGAGTAATAATAACTGGCCAGGTAAAATTACGCATGTGCCCTTGGTGGTATGAAGAGCTTCGGTCCCTCTCTCTCACTCATTCATTTTCATGCTATTAGAGAAAAGACTAAGAGAGCTGAGCACTCTTCCTTGTGCATGCAACCTGCATTCTTCTTCTTCTTTGCTGTTTCTTCGTCTCCTTCTTCTCCTTCTTCTTCTCCTTCCATTCGAAGATGGTCAGAGTCTCAATTTGGAAGTCTGCAGCGTAGGGGTGCCTCGGAGTTGTGGAAATGGTCCACTGTCGTTGAGGCGGAGCTGCTCATGAGGGAGAAAACAGCGATGGGTGCCTAGAAGCATGGAAGTACTCCATTGTTGGTGAGGATTGGAATGTTTGAGCATGGGAACAGCTTTTGGAATCCTCTACTAGACCAAGTGAGGACAGCGTTGTGCATTGGAGGCTTGGAACTCCCCACTGTTCTTGCATGCAGAGCGTGGGTGTCTTGGGGGTGGAGCTGTTCGAGAGTGTGAGTGGCTCGGTATTCCTCCAAAGCTATGTAGAGTACAACGACTGGGTCGTTCGGTGATGAAGGGTGACTGAAGGATCGATCGGGAGCAACCGATCGGAGTTGAGAGCTCGAAGAGCTTCTGGGATCTTCATTCCAGGTAGGGGGCTGATTTACATCTCAAATGCATGGTTTATGGATGGGTTCCGGGTGATATTACTTCACTGTGTTGTGTTGTACTTGTAATTTGTTGATTGTGGTATTTCGATTGAGTGATAGCCCGGATGTGTGATGATTATAAGTTGTGTGGTGCATGTCGATTCCATCCATGAGATGTATGTTGATAAACATGTGGATGCTGAGTGAATACATGTAAATGTTACTGAATTTGTGTATGCCGAGTGCATGTGTTAAGGGATTGCTATGCTGAGTTTCGTTTGTAGTTTTATACTTAAAGGCATGTGATATATGTCACTGACATTTCTAATACCGAGTGTATATGTGTGGGACTGTTGGTCGATTTCCGTTTGGGATTTTTATATTAGAAAGCATGAGATGCTTGTTGCTGTGAATGTTAGTGTGATTGCCGAGTACCTTGTACTGTGAGGCAGTGGGTAAATCCCCGATTGTTGTTTTATGTTAATATGCATGTAAATGCTGGGATGAATCTGTTGTGATTTTATAATGATTGCATGAGATGCATGTATTATATGGTGTTAACGAGTGAAATGGCACTGTTGTACTAATGAATATGTGCGAAATATAATGAAAGACCTTGGGTTGAACTCAAGGCAATGCCGAGTGCATTAGCGTTGGACGCTTGATTAATAAGACCGTATGCATCTGATTCGCCATTGGAAATGCTGAGAGCATATAGCGTGGGACGCTTAATACAGAATCGGCAATCAGATGAATACGTGTGAAATATAATAAGAGACCTTGGGTTGGACTCAAGGCAATGCCGAGTGCATTAGCGTTGGACGCTTGATGAAATACCTTGGGTTGGACTCAAGGCAAGCCTACTGAGTTGGACTCGGGGCTGCCCGTAACACTTCCGTTATCACTTGGAGTGATTGTGTTACATGAGAGGGCAAACGGTTTGGTACCAGTAAAACGGCCGGATCAGCTTGGAGCTGAGAAAAGGCTTGGAGCCTATGTTGCAACAATAAAAAATTAATAATGAATAATCGGATCCGACTGAAATGATGTGTGCACACTTATAATTGTTGTTGAGCTCAACGTGATTTGTATATGTGTAAATGTTATTGAGAATAACATGATTAATGTAGTCTTGAATTGACTTGAGTGAATTCCGACTGGATGAATGTATGCATACTGATGCTGTTGCCGAGTGCATTGTGATGGCATGGTTGTGAGTATATGTTGTGGTGAATACCATGAATTATATGGCCATGTATGAATTGAATAACCCCGATTGGATGAATGTATGTATACTGATGCTATTGCCGAGTGCAATATGATTGTTATGGTTGTGGTATATGTTGGGATGAATAATGTGAATCATATAGCCCTGAATGAATTGAATGATTTCCGATCGGATAATGTTGTGTGAATATTCATATTGAATGACAGCGTGTGTTATTGCTGATTGAGATATGTTATTGTATAGTTGAGAAATTAAGGAATAATCCGAGTCAATAACTATCATTTAATATGTAAAAGCTTACCCCCTACTATGGCTATATTTTCAGTATATGGAGGTCGGTGTGGTGAATGACGAGAAGCCCTTAAACCCGAGTGATGGGTATTTATGGTGTTGTAGTATACATAGTGTACTGTACCTATTGTATATAGATATGTTAAAGCCTTGGCCGGCTCTCTTGTAATCCGTCTGCCTGAACGTATTTATTTATATGAATTGACCATCGGAGTTGTGAACGAGTATACACATATATATATATATATATATATATATATATTACATTGATATGATGATTACTTGTATCTACTGAGAAGTGTTGTCGAATGAATAATGTTAAGACAATAAGTGTTCAAATGGGAATAAGTTAGGAGAACTGTTTCCGATTGAAACTTTGGGCGAGTGGGCCTTTTCCCGAGTGACGAAGGCCTAGAACAGTTTCCGAGTGAGGATTAGTGAGTGAGCTTTTCTGAGTGGTGAAGGCTTAAAATGGCTCCGAGAGAAATGTGTTTGATGGGACTTCTTCGGAGGGAAGGATAGCCATGATGCCGAGTGAGAATTGACCGATTGGGAATTCTTCTGAGGGAAGAACGGTCAAATGTTTCTGAGTGAAACCTATCTTAGAAGCCTATTCCGAGGGGATAAGGTTCAGATATTACCGAGCAGAAGTTAACTTGGTTAAGTCTTCCGAGTGAAGAGAAGCTAGAGTATTTCCGAGCGGATGAGGTTATAGAACCCTTAAGTGAGACTTTGACCTAGTAAAGTAATATTCTGAGTGAGGGAGAGTATAATAATCCGAGTGAGGAAGAGTATAATATTCCGAGTGAAGAAGAGTAAAATATCCCGAGTGAGGAAGATTAAAATATTCTGAGTGGGAAATGCGTAGTATACTTCCAAGTGAGTTGAGGTTGAAATGCACCGAGTGATGTGTGACTGGGAAACATTCCGGGTAAGGGAAGGTTCATGGACTCCGAGTGGAATTGCTGAGGGAATCATTTCCCGAGTGGAGATTTAACGCTTCCGAACGAAATACGATTGTGACCTTCCATAATAGAAATAAGATTAAGGATATGGTTAAGTATGAGTTTACCGGGTGAAGTCTGACCCGAAGTGGACCGATCCCGAGTGAACTTAGGTCCCTAATTCGAGTGATGGCAATTCCCGAATGCATGGGTTCGCTTCAGCGAATGGGAATCGCTCCAGCGAGTATGGCTCGCTCCAGCTTTGCCTTCCGCTGGCTTTTGTTTAATCGAAGCTGGGTCCTGCCAGCGTGTGGCATGCGGACCCGGACTCCTTCTCTCTGATCGGTTTTCACTTTCCCTTGACTCTGAATTGTTGTTATTTTATCCCGACTCCATTCTGAGCTTTTTTGTGAACATTTGGAACGTTTGAATTTTGGAAAAAATTTTCCCCTGTCTCGATTTTGCCTTAATTTTAGCCGGGATGTTTCAATGATGTTTACAAGATATATATACTCTCAATAGAGTGAATAGGCAATTGAAAGCTCACACAGTTTCTAACTCTCAACAAGAGAGGATATACAAATTCTAGCTCAAAGATTTTAGAATATACAAGGAAATAAACTCACTAATCATAAATGCAACTAAAGATTGATTGCTTCTTGTATCTTGTTGTTGTGCTTGAGTTTGACATGCATTTATAGAGCTTTGGTGGAGCTTGGTGGAATTCCTAGCCGTTGCATGTGATGGGTGTCTGAGAGATGTGGAGAAATGAGTTGGTTTCCATCTAAAAAGCACTTTCCACAAATTCTGGCACGACTGTAATCGATTACGCCTCGAGCTGTAATCGATTACACTTTGAAAACTTCAGAGTATTTCATGCTGTAATCGATTAGCATACATCATGTAATCGATTAGGTGTGACACAAAACCTTGCTAATCGATTACTCCTTTCCCTGTAATCGATTAGTGATGGCACCTGATGCATTTTATTTGGTTACGCAGCTTGGTAATCGATTGTGCCTTGTGTGTAATCGATTAGTGCATAAACAGTAGCCTTGTAATCGATTAGTTGATTTGTTGTAACCGATTAGGTGTCATTCTAGAAGCTTCGTAATCGATTGTATAAGTCCTACAATCGATTAGTATAAGTACCTGATGCATTTGATTGATTTCTCATCTTGGTAATCGATTAGGTCTCTTGGTGTAATCGATTAGTCAATAAACAGAACCATTGTAATCGATTAGTCTTCACTGTGTAATCGATTATGTGACAAAACAAAAGCTATCTAATCGATTAGCTATGCCTTCGTAATCGATTAGCCTGCATGTTTTTACAGGTCTGATGCTGTTTTCTTGTTTCTTCAAGAGTTTCCTCAAGAACTTTTTTTGTCATTATCAAAATCTTCAAACCTGAAAGCATGTTCAAACACAATTTTAATTGTCTGTTATTGCTTTGAAACACATGATTTACAAGACCAATGGAAATCCTTGTATTTCTGCTGCCTATCCACTAAGGATTCCCTAACAGTGGTATCAGAGCCTGGTTACAAAAATTGTGTTTTAAGTAAATGTTTGTTTAAGAACATGTGAAGTTTATTTTTTTTACAAAAAAAAGAAGAAAATCAAAGGTTGAATCTATTTTTTGTAAAGGTTGTATCTTTTTATGAGGTATGATGCAAATGTTGCATTTTGAATGAGATATTATGCAGAAGTTGCCTTTTTTATGAGTTATGTTGTAAAGGTTGCATCTTTTTGAAAGCTAGTATCAATTTAATTTTGTTTGTGTATATTGATTGCTTTTCTTAATATTTTAATTAAAAAACATGTTTTTTGGATGTGTTTTATTATATGAACATGTTGTATGTTGCAATAGTGATTGTTTTGTATGTGTTCTAATTATAAAGCATATTTTTATGTTCGTTTAATTAAATTGAAACCAAAGGTTTATGCAATTCATGTCTATATGCTTTCTCTTTCTAATATGAATTGTTCATGTGAGATTGTGTTTAGAAGGTTTAAAAGTTAAACCCTAGTCGTAATGAAAAGTAAGATACAAAAGTTGAAACCTAGCCATCATGGTAAATGTTACAAATAAAATATTTGATGTTAATATTATTCTTCAGTTCGATTTGTAAAAGTTACAAATCAAATTTTAAATGTTTGTTAAGTTTAATGTTTGTAAGAGTTACAAATTTAAATAATTTATTTTTATTAATTTTAATAGGATTTGCATCGTATATGATCCTTTTAAAATTATTGTGATTTGTAAAGTATTTTATATTTTATAATCAATGGGATTTGTAGGAGTTACAAATTGATTCATATTTACTAAATTTAATATGATTTATATTTGTTACAAATAGAAGATAATATCTTTATTAAATTTAATAATTTTAAAAGTCAAATATTTAATAGGATTTAAAATAAAATATCTTTAACTCTAGAAATAAGGGTTAAAAGTTAAACCTTAATCGTTCCTAAAAATATTGGTTGTTGAGACTCTAGAGATAAGGTTTAAAAGTTAAACCTTGATTATTCTTATTTTAGGATAGTTGTTGGGTCAAAAGTTAAGGTTTAAAAGTTAAACCTTGACCATTCCAAAATTTAGGATTCAAGAGTTGAAACTTGAAATTAGGATTTCAAATTGTTTGAAATCCTAACCGAATATTTTGAGTTGTTAATGGTCAGTAGGACGTTCTAGCTAGGAAAGACTTGGTACTTAAGTGGTCACACCAGACCCACCTCCTTTTCCTGGGAACTAACCTAATTACAGTACTAAATTTTTAGGTTGGAACGCTACTTGGCACTCTGCAAATGGTAGCCTCCCCTTGGCCCTGTTCATTGAATGATCAACGTACTAGTGGAAAAAAGGTCTTTTACACCGGGTGTTTTACACCGGTTGTAGTTTGACCGGTGTAAAAAATAAGACGGTGGTAGTTTTGTAAAAAAAAAGAAACTTTACACCGGTCTATGCTTTGGACCGGTGAGAAATAGTTATGTTTATACCGGTCTGCAATTTAGACCGGTGCGAAATGTAAAGTTTGTACCGGTCTACTAGTTGGACCGGTGAGAAATAAACAATCTTAATACCGGTCTTACATTGGGGACCGGTGAGAAAACTTTCACCCCTTTTCCCTATCGATTCATTTTGGAGCACGCGAAACTCTATCTCTCGAAAGTCACTCTCAAAAGCCCTAGGCTCCCTTGAACCCTCTCTCGTCTTCCTCCTATTTTCTCGTCTTTCTATCTCTCGTCCATTTCCAATATCTTCCTCTTTCGACCGACGTCTCCATCTCCATCTTCTAACTTTCTTCTCCCTGTATCTTTCCCACTGTATCTTCCTCTTCAGATTTGCGATTTGGATCTGTGATGATGGATCAAGAAGTGGGAGATGGTGACATTGAAGGCGGTGGCAGTGGCAGTGGCCACGATGGTTTTCATGCTCCCAATGGTCGCAAGTATCGCCCTGTCTTGGCCAACAATCGTGCCGTCCTCGAAATGTCTTCCATGGATCATGGATCTTCTTCCTCCTCTTTCACTTCCACGTTTCCAGATCCACCTTCTAACCCCAGGTACTCGCACGGTTCCATTGATTTGGTTTCAAACTATGTGACTTGAAAACTGTGCCTGCCCTATCAGAAGAATACGAAATTGTATGGAGGAATTTGGCCAGTACTTGTTGGGTTTATTCTGAAGATTTTTTTGATTTTTGATGTCAGAAAGGTGAACACGAGTGCGAATGTGCGAATGGCAGTTCAGATGGTAATAAAGTAGGGAACGCTTCTCATAAAGCACGCCCTAATGGATCCCAGTAGCAAGAATCTAAACTGGATGGTAACTGCTATAGCTATGATTCTAGGAAGTTAGATGAAGCCAAATGTGTTCACAAAGATCATGTTTCTACGGTGTAAGATACTTCTTCTCAGAATATTGTGTGATTTTGGTAATTCTAAAGCTTATCACGCCTGCATGTCATGTTTCATTCTACAGGATGGATATTGACTACTCACCAACCGGATGAGAATTTGTCACTGGATCTTATGATAGAACACTTAGTTCCTTGAATTTCTTTTTAATCTTTTGACGATTGGTATTATCGAATTAGGGTCATATCTATTTCTGCTTTCTCATTTATAGGTGAGACTTTTCCAGTATAATGGTGGCCATAGCAAGGAGATTTATCACACTAAGAGAATGCAAAGGTTCACTTAAATTTATATATTTACACTGAACATTATATTTTGTTTGATTACTCGCTACACTTTTCAACCAATGTAAAACTTGGATTTCTAACAAAGTTCTATCGCCGTTTATGCAGTTTACTGCAATATTTGTATTGTTTTGTGATTAGACTGATCTCTGTCTTCATTATGTAGAGTATTCTGTGTCAAGTTCAGTGGTGATGGAAGTTATGTGATCTTAGGAAGTGATGACACCAACCTCAGACTTTGGAAGGCTAAAGCATCAGAGCAACTTAGAGTGGTAAGATCTAAGATGTCTTCCATACCTTCTCATGCTGGGGATGTTTTTTTTCTTTCCCAGTTTGTTACCTATTAGTTTCCTAATTATTTCTATTGTTTAGAGACTCATGATTGAGGATTACTTGTTTGTGGTCATGCTACAGATTCTACCGAGGGAACGGAAGAAGCACGAGTATAATGAGGCCATAACGAAACGCTACAAGCACCTCCCTGAAGTTAACCATATTGTAAGCTACAAGCACCTCCCTGAGGCCATAAAGATTCTATAATATTTTTCTTATAAAACATGAATAAATGAAGTAAGAATAAGCATATTGAAATATCAATAACCTTATGTATTACGGAGACAAATCATAGCTAGTTCCCCATTGGCAAAACACTTGAATTAAAGCTTTCAGTTATAGAAAACATTTTTAAATCAAACAGTGGGTTAATCTACAGTTATATTATGATTATGATTAGTGTTGAGGGGTTGAATGTCTTGTAATTTTCTTGTAGAGACAGGCAAACATGAACTTGCTTATGCTGCTTGTGGCATTCTTGTGCCACTTGCTGCCAATGCTGTTCCATTATGGTGGAGCCTCAGTAGGTGTCAATGCTGCAGATTCATCTCTACAGTTGTCAAGAGCTTCTAGCATTGTTATGGTGATTGCATATTGTGCTTACCTTGTCTTCCAACTGTGGACTCACAGGCAGCTCTTTGAAGCCCAAGATGTATGCCTTATTTCATTTTGAGATGGTGATACTAATTGTGATTTGTGTCAATGTTTGATTAGTAATTTTCACATCATGCATTTTGCAGGAAGATGATGAACAAGGTGACAATGCTTCAGAAGAAGCAGTTATAGGATTCTGGAGTGGGTTTACTTGGCTGATTGTCATGACTATATTCATTGCTGTGTTGTCTGAATATGTGGTGCAAACTATTGAGGTACTTTACTTGTTTTATATTTTTTGTGGAAATAAAATAGTTCTTTTACTATAATATGATAATAATACTGATAGTGATGAAAAATTTTGATTTTAAAATAGGATGCATCTAATTCATGGGGTTTATCTGTTAGTTTCCTCAGCATAATCTTGCTACCAATAGTTGGCAATGCAGCTGAACATGCAGGAGCAATCATATTTGCATTCAAGAATAAGCTGGTTAGAACTACAATAGTTTTATGAATTTCCTGTACTTCATTTTTATTTGACATTAAGTTGTTCAAGACTAGAATTCTAGTCACCTCTTAGTTTCATTTCATGTCCCTTCAATTGAAAATTGATACATCACAAAAAGAAGTTTTCTTTCTCTTAATTGAAAGTTGTTTTTCAGTATTATTTTTAACTGAAGAAACAAAGGGGGCATGTGATTTAATCCTTTAAACTAGCCTGAAGACTATAATGCAGGACATTACATTGGGTGTTGCCTTGGGTTCTTCAACTCAAATTGGCATGTTTGTGGTAAGAATTCACCTTAAAAAAACAAATGGGTGCTTTTATTTAGCATTGTTGTTGAATTAATGAAAAGTTTCACTAAGCAAATTTGATTACAATAACAATACAGGTTCCTGTATGTGTGATTGTTGCTTGGATTCTTGGTATCAAAATGGACCTCAACTTGAACCTACTAGAGACAAGTTCTCTTGCTTTGGCAATAGTAACCACAGCCTTCACATTACAGGTACACTGATATTAAGAAAATAAAACAGAAAACTTTTCATTTAAAATTGTTATTAATGTCATTTATTCTGATTTTCAAATAATTCTGATTTATCCGATTTCAATTACATTTAACTGTTCTGTGTATATATCTATTGTAGGATGTAAGTTCCCATTATATGAAAGGCCTTATTCCCTTTTCTTTCATTTTGTTCAGAGAAAACTTTTATATGGTCCTCTAGAGATTAAGTGACCAACACTTCACATGTCAGGCTTCTGTTAACCTAGTCACCGAGCAAATACTAAAACGGTGATCAATTAAATTATTGGAGGACTAAGTTGGTGACCTTTGGAAGACTAAATAGCGAGTTTTTTCTTTTGTTTATTTCTCTCTTTACAAATACAAACATTTTCCTATTAACGGGACACCTTGCTACTTTTATTTGACAATTAGGGAACTTCACTTCTTCAATTTATGCTGAAAACTGTGTCTTTGAAGATCCAACTATTAAATTTCGGGGTAAGTGCTTTTTCCTACAACAACTTTTATGTTACCACTCTTGTGATTCACTAAGCTTCTATAAGAGTATTATTAATCAGTAACTAGAGTTGCACATTACTGTCACTCTCTAGCTTAATTTTTTTTTCAAATCTTTAAAGGCTCACAGGAACTATTAGCATTGAGTAATTAAATAAAAAATTACTTTGAGAATATTGTCAATCAACTGAAGTTATGATGCATTATCATTACAGGTAGGGAGTTATAGGCCCTGTTTGTATATATCTATTTTTTTTGTTTGTAAAAATTAATTTGAACTATTAATTTGTGGTTCTTATAATTTTTTAAAACTAACTTCATTAAGGTTTCTGGTGTTCTGTCAGCAGGATGATAGTGAAGATGAGATTGCCCCTGATGCAAATCTGAAGCTCTTTAAGTTCTGGGTCATTGCAGAAACTTTGTCAGCTCATGTTCTGTTTTTTGTTTTGTATGTTCTATTTTTTGATTGTATGTGCACAACCTTTTTCTAGTTGTAACGAACAAGTTTAAGGGAAAGGAATTAGAGTAAACATTGTGTTGAGCATGATTAAATTAATGTCTCTTTTAGTTGAGTTTTGTTTTCCTAGGCAAGAAGGGAAATTTTGTATTCCTTTAGCAAAATACCATGCTTTAGTTAAGTTGATGATGCTTTATAAAAATTGAAGCTGAATTGGCATCAGCCAGGATTGATTTATTAAAACAGAAAGTAAAAAAAAAGGAACTTTTTACACCGGTCATAGTAACCAACCGGTGTTAAAAGGCTATTTTTTGCACCAGGCATTTCAAAAGGACCGGTGAGAAATTTAATATTTACACTGGTTGTAAAGAAAAGGACCGGTGTAAGATATCCTATTTATACCTGTTGTTAAGAAAAGGACCGGTGAGAAATGTAGTCTTTTACACCGGTTGTAGTGAAAAGGGCCGGTGTAAAAACTATTTTTCTCACCGGTCCAAAAACTGGTGTAAAAAGTCTATATTTTTCTCACCGGCTCCATCCACACCGGTCCTACAACCAGTGTAAAAAGCCAAAAGGGACCGGTGCAAAAGGCCTTTTTTCCACTAGTGACGAAACTGCCGAACTTCTTTGCATAGTTTTCTTTTTATGACCCTGTGTGTTTAATTATGTGTTTTAAAATTTATTTATTTTACAATTGATCACTCTATTAATTAATTAACGCACTGCATGGTGAATAGTCATGGTCTTAGATATTGTTTAAAATTTATTTAAATACAGCCTGCGTGCTGTGCCTCTCTCTCTCTATTCTGTTGTATTTCTCTTCTCAAGCCTTCACTTGTATGTAAAATAAGTTTCTATATATATAATTGTAATGATGATCAGGTTGAGGCAACAAGATAAAGACCCAGAAGATGTTGGCCCTCAAAGGAATAATGGAGTGGTGACTCTAAAGGATGGTGGATCCTGGTAGTAAGACTTCAAGAAGTAATGCCACCATTGTTCATTAGTTTTATGCTCTTTTGTTTTTCTTAGAAGACCATAACTATCTTACATTTCAACTTTTCATATACTTGATAACCAGTTAATGGGGGATGAGCCATTTCAAACTCTTGTACACTATTAAAGGACTTCTTTAACCTACGATACGCATGATTAACTTTAAGAAACCTTTGATGTCGAAGATAAACCGTTTTCCTTCCATGATGTAGTTGATCAGAATAGGTTCCCTCCTTACAAATAGGACACCCTGGCTTTTCATATTATACCCAGCTAGGTTACAATACGCTGGAAAATCATTGATCGTGCATAATAACATGACATGCAAATTGAATGGCTACCCTGTGAACCCGTCAAACATATTAACCATCATAACATTTTGAAGTCTTTAACTAGTGAGATTAAGTATATATCAATGTCATTTCCCGGTTCTCTTGGACCAGAAATCATCATTGATAGCATAACATATTTTCGCTTTATGTAGAGCCATGGCGCCAAGTTGTAAACAAATAACAAAATAGATCACGAACCATGCGTTGTGCTTAGGTTACCATATGGGTTCATTCCATCTGTGGCTAGTGCAACCCTAACATTGCTTGGGTCATTGGCAAACTCCAGAAATAAGGTATCCACTTTCAACAGTTTAAGTAACTCAATGAAGCTTTATTAGTCCACCCATTTGTCACCTTCAGATTAAATAACCATAAAACTACTGACAATCTCATGAAATTAGTGCAGTTCGGTTACAATGATTTCTCAGAATCCTCGCACAGAGTATCATATACATGAGCTATCTTAAAACTTTCTACTCCCACATCACAAATCATATCCTCAAGTCGGCCATCCATGTCTACATTAACCTCATGCATAGACCTTTAGTTTTCTGTTTGAAAAGTGTTACTTGCCACGTCAACATCTTCACTGTGTAAAATTTTTATGGTGATACTTGACCCTACGTCCCATTTCATGCTTTCTTTTTATCCTTTATAGTATAGGCAGTGTTCTTTATATACATAATTTAGGCTTTGGTGTAAGCCACCCATAAGAAAAGATTATGGATTGGTTTCACATTTATTTTACATCTATATTTCGAACTTATTTTTTGAAATAATGAAAGATGGCAAAACCTATACCAAAAACAGGTTCACGTAAGAATGGACGTACTGGTTCATGTAAAAATATTCATACCAAAGGGAGTTATTCATGTTCAAGCTAGTTTCAACAATACTATTGTGACTGTTATAGATGTACGGGAAACAAAGGGAAATACACAAAACAACCACAACTCACACAATAGAGGAAGACAATACACATTCACAATAGCATCAGCTAAACAAAGCGAAACATGAAAAATAAAGGGGAAACAAAGTAACCAACCTACAGTTGAGTATAACGAAGGAAGATGGAGACGACAATGTGGTTTGATGATGGAGACAGGAGCGTTAGTACGTCAGAGACCAACGGTGAGGGTAAGGGTGAGATCTTGAGAGTATGCGCTACAGGTAAGTTTAAGGGAGGGAGAACGAATGATGGAAAGCTAAACCCTTAGCTGGGTTTAAAATAAACATATAAAGTCGGTAATACTCGTAACCAAGTTTATAGGGTTTATCAATATTTTTATATTTATTTTAGCAAAGATATAAACTCGGTTACTTCACCAATCGAATTTATATGTCTACCCAAATAAATAAAAAATCCTAAACCCTATAAACTTGGTTAAACGCATAATCGAGTTTATATGTTAGTTTTAAACTCGATTCCCAAGTAACCAAACTTAAATATTTCACTTAAAATTTTTAAAAATGCCACCACGCTCTTTATTAACTCGGTTTCCTTGTAACTAAATTAATATCGTGTTCTTGTATCTACTTTTTACACTTTAAAAAACCACTAATTTTGTGTACTAAATAATATTAAAAATATTTTAAGAGATTGCATTAAGTATTTGAAGTCATTAAAAAAAATTATTTTTAACCAATGTTTTATGAATGTGAAGTTAATTTTTATTTACTTATATTTGTAATCAAAGGGATATCTAATATTCTTATTATTTTTTACTTATCTTTTTAGGATGTTAAATTTGTTTTTAATTAAATAGCTTTCCTTGTAAGCCTTTAAGATGAAATTAAAAGTCAATTTTCTAATTATAACGTCTTTTGTTTAAACCAAAGGAATATTACTTAACAGGGGGTAATATTAAGTATAGAAAATGAATCTACCAAAAAAAGAAATAAATAAAAAATGGAGGAGTATTCATTCCAACTCTTTTTAGAAGGTAATTTTTTAGTTTCTTTAATGTTCTTTTCAATAAGATCCTTAAACATTTGTTTTTATTTTTAATTTATCAGTATACCTATTAATTAAACTCTCACTCTTGACATTAATGGAATATGAAAATTTCAATTCTCTCTTCATTAATAGTAATAATAATTTTAAAAGTGTAACGAAATAATTATCAAATTCAATACTTTATCTAGGCTCAAATATAAGAAACAAATGATTATTAAAAATGGGCTAAAGGGTAAATTTAGCCCCTGAAAAATATGTGATTTTGGTTTTACCCCCTGAAATAATTTTTTTTAGTATTGTGTCCCTGGAAAATTTTAAGTGTAGTATCTGACTCATTCTATTGACTGTCTCTGCTAAGTGATGAGGTGGAACCTAGTCACATATCAGTGATTGCATATGTGGCATGTGACTCATCATTTTAAATGACTTACAGGATTGCCTAATGCTATGAAACAACTTTTTAAAGGGCCTATTGCTATATTCGCTGTGAGTGAACCATAACCCTAAACATAACAACACCATCTCTTAAACCCCTTAAATCCTTTATTACAAACAACCCTAAGCTCTGAAATTGCTTCAAAGTTCAAGAAATCGCAAGAATTGAGTATGAGGGTTCATAATCTACGCAAAAGCTATAAGTTTGAGTTCAACCTTACTTTTAAGAATTTCAAGAAATTGAAGCTACCTTCAAGCTCCGATGGCTTTCTTAAGCAAGAGAAGAGAGAGGGCACAAGAAGAAGAATGATAGGAATAAGAGTGGTATTCGCAGTGTTGTGTGCAATATATCACGGTGCTGTGTTCATATCTCTCATGGCTGTTGCAGTGAAAGACTTAAGAGGTTGAAGAATGGTGTTGTTATGTTTAGGGTTATGGTTCAGTTACAACGAATATAGCACAATAGGTCCTTTAGAAAGTTGTTTCATAGCATTGGGTCTCTTAATCAAAAACTCAATCTTATAAGGCATTTAAAATGATGAGTCACATGCCACATATGCAATCACTGACATATGACTTGACTCCACTTCATCACTTGGCAGAGGCAGTCAACGGAAAGGGTCATATACTATACTTAAAAATTTTCTAGGGACACAATACTAAGAAAAATTATTTCAGGGGGTAAAGCCAAAATCACAAATTTTCTAGGGGCTAAATTTACCTTTTAGCGTTAAAAATGTTTGTCAATATCATTTAATTTTCCTAAAACATGAAGTATATAATCCCTAAATTACCTTCCATCATAGTTATTGTAAAATTCCCTCTATTTTATATGTCACTTGCATAAATAATACTGTATGAAAAAAACATTGAAAACAATAATTGAAATAAATAAAGGATATTGCAGGAATTATTTCAATAAATATAAATTTAGTTAAATTTACTAATATTTTAAAACAACATAATTCAAATTGTCAAATTAAAGGGATGTTTGTTTTGCATAATATTTTTTTAATTCTAAGGAGTCTAATTCCTAGGAATCATACGAGTGTTAAAATATATTTGATAAGCTTAAAAGTTTTTTCGGAATGTTATTTGAGTAACTTAAATTTCCACCCTACTTATTAAACTAGATCTTAGCCGTAAAGAGTTTTGTTGGGAACTTTGTAATATATAATTAAAAGAACTTTCATGAGAATCTTAGGGTTTGTTTAGTTTATTTTTATTTCTTATTTTCAATTTTAAAATTGCCATATTATTTTTTGTTTTTTTTAAATTTATACAGGAAACAATGAAAATAGAAAAAAATATTTTATTAATTTCCTATACAAAATTTTAAAAATAGAAACTAAAATGTTAGTTTTGTAATAAAAATTAAAAGCTAGAAATGGAAACAGAAATAAAATGGCCCCTTAGTTTAGTTTTTTGGGAATACTTTTTTAAAAACATTTACAACAAACATAGGAATGTAAAATTGTTAAGTTAAGATTTTCAGGAAACTAAGAAGAACTTTTCTACCTAACACCTGCAAAGAGATGAGTTTAAAGCATTAATATATTTTTTTATTAGAATGGATGTAATAATTGCATCACATAAATAACAGTACAATAAATATATTACTTCCCTATAATTTAAAAAAAAACTTAAACTCAAATAAAACTCTTCAAATTTAAGTTACTTAGGGTCAAGGCCGAAGGAGTATCAATTACTTAAAGGATTTTGTTAATATCATTTCTAAGAGTTAAGTTTATGCCAATAAAAGTGATAACTCTTTATTGAAAATGAATACATTTATTACATATTCATTTTGGTGATATAATTATTGCATGCATTATGAAAATCATAATTTTTAATTATTTAAATTCGATATTTAGAGTTAAGGTTGAAAAACCCTTATTATTTGTTTCTTTCTGTTTGTCTACATGAGGCTAAACAGCACATATGAAAACGATATATAATCATTGTTTTCATTAAAAAAATACTTTTAACTTTGTATAACTAGTGCTTACTTTCTCTATTCTCATTCATTAGAATAAGGGTTATAAGTATGGTAGTAAAATATCCATTACCCTACTTACCTGGAATTACTTCAGAGTAAAATTGGAATTTTTTTAATACTGTTGAAATTGTAAGTGAATAAATAAATAAATATTATTATTTTTCATCTTAAGTGGTCAATTAAAAAGAAACTAAGTCATTAAGGATACATTTTCATTCATTTTTCACTTTTAATTACTCAATTGTTACATTATGCTTTTGAAAGTGATCATGTTCGATGTCAATTTCTAGAGTATAGTGTATGCAATCTGATGTCTACCTGTGTTACCTAAAAAATAACTCAAGGGATCAAAAGGGGGCATGTCCCTTAAGACTTTTCTGATGTCTAAGTTAGCAAGTATGAGGGGTCTATGTTTGAGCAATCAATGCAAAGTAGGTGAGGGTTAAGAATGAAGTACCTTGTTAATAAATGTCGGGGGTATTTATAGGTGTAGGGTTCTATCAAGTGTAATTATGACTTTGTCATAGCTTTTTCAAAGATACTAGGGCCTGTCAATGATGTGGCATGTGAGACCAATGTCTTGTTTTCAAGGTCGAAGGATGTGATGTACTTCTTGCACTTTCTCTTATGGATCTATCTTACAGGCTTATTACTTAATCTTCATCCTAGAAACATCATCAAAATCATATCTCCTCCTTAAACCTTGACTTGGCCGAATGTACATATGTTATGGATGGAAGAGAATTTAGTTCCTAAAGGCTCAAAAACTAGAAGAAAAATATAAAATGAGAGAGATATGAGAATGGAAGTGGCACCACCTTCAAGAGAAGTATGTGATCACCACTTGGGAGGTGCCCCAAAAGATTAAATCATGTTTAAAGTTCTAAGATATTCTTAAGTTTAGAGAGAGATTCACTTCTCACTAAAACTAGACATATTCATTCAAATGACTAAAAATGTCTATAAATGAAATCCTAACTCTATTTAAAGACAATTTAGCTTGCTACCTAGGCTAAGCTAAGTCAAGCCAAGCTATCTCACCTAAACCTAACCATGGTTCAAGGTGGTGCCCTAATCTAAGCTAGGCCCAATACATGGTCCAAAATCACTAAACCCTAGGATTGACTCACTAATTAACCTCTAAGTTAAATACAAGAAAACCAAGGCCCATTAGGCTAAGCCCAATCTTAAACAATGATGATAAAAAAGCGCAAATATACAATGAAGTACAAAGAAACCCCAACTCTTTAAAATGGTATATGAGAAATAAGAGTAGGTCTTCATACTGTTATCCATGGGTTTAGGCCCAACTTAGACTTTAAAAAGGCCTACAAGCTTGGTGACAACCTCTTTGGTCTTTTTAACTCTTGACCTAGTCATAGGGCCTTAAAGTACCTCCAAAGCATCTTCCACCTTCTTTGTTGCCTTTATGCAAATGAGGTCCTCATCATAACATGTACCATGTATATGGAGGTTTAGAGCGGTGATGGGGTTCTATTTCATGTGATCCTAGTAGGCCTGTATCTGGGGTTGGTGTGTTGGGTTAGGTGAGTGTGAAACGATATACCAGGCTCGGATCATAAGCCCATATGTCCAATGTTAGGTCTAAGGTATCCGATGTCGAGTCATTGGTACTATGTTGTTTGGTATTTAAGCTAGATTTGCTTCCATAATGGATTGATGTTGAATCTCTGGGGTAAACGAATCGAATTAACCATAATAAACAGGACTACATATTAAGTTTTTGAGAACCAACATGGTTGGTGTTATTAATGGAGCAAATTATTTGATAAGTCTTATACAATTTTGTGTGTCATCTGTTAGGACTATGAATTAATCTTTGAAATTATGACTCATGATACCCAATGAGAAATCTTTCACCAAAAATCTTTTGAGTGTGTTGTACACCACATATAGTTACTTTTTCTAAGTGTTATTAAGGGGCATAAAATATTAATTTGTAAAAAATGGTTTGATTATTTTAAATTCTTGAAGGGTTATAATTTGAAGGGTTGTTTATTTCTTCGTTAATATATGTTTCTTTAAAGAAAAAAATGGTATAACCTAGCAGGATTATTATGACAAATAAAATTTTCTATCAAGAGTTAATATACTAATATATGACACTAAAAATCAAAATAACTTCTTACCAATGGATTTAGATAGTTGATAGTTTTTAGATCTTTTTCTGGACTTAAAGAGAAAATTAATCAAAAACATGGAAAGAAGATACATTCTCTTTTAAAAAAACATTAGTTGATTGGAAAATTCATCCTACTATAAGTCTTTATATATATGCATTGGTTCCTTAATTAGTTTAATTTGAGGTTGTAGCAACGTTTTTCTTCATCATATTTATTGTCTAATATAGAAAACTAGTGGAAAAAATAGATATAATCACGGTTAAAAATGGCCTTTATTCACGGTTAAAGAATCGTGGTTGTTACAGCCGTGGTAGTAGATGAAGGTCTTTAACCACGGTTAACAACCGTGGTAATAAATCAGATCTAACCACGGTTGTCGAGCATAACCGTGAATATAACAGACAATGTATATTCACGGTTATAGTAAAACCCGTGGATAAAGAACAGCTATATTCACAGTTCTTTAGCATAACCGTGAATATAAGTAGAAAAAAAATTCACTTACAGACCATGTATATTCACGGTTATAGTAGGAACCGTGGATAAAGAACCTCTATATTCACGGTTGTTTAGCATAACCATGAATATAAGTAATATAAAAAATTCACTTACAGAGTATGTATAATGACGGTTATAGTAGTAATCGTGGATAAATAGTGTCCATAATCACGGTTATAGTAGTAACCGTGGATAAATAGTGTCTATAATCACGGTTGTTACCATAACCATGAATAAACACTGAGGTTTTTTTTTTAATATGGTTTCTGTTTTATTGTTTCCCAAACCTGCATTCAGACAACCAGCATAATATACAGTATCCCAGCATATCCAGCAACAAACAATATATAAAAAGAATGGTATATATATAACAATTAATTTGATATGAATTCATAACAACCTAAAAAATGAAACTATATACAATTCAGATGAATATAACCTAATAAAATATAAACCCTAAATCCTACACTAGATACATATTTAAGAGAATAAAGATCCTATATCTAGCTAAGTTCTTTTGCTGATTTCAATGAAGTATGAGGCCCATTGCTTTCTAACATTATCTACAAGTGTCTTAGAGAAGTATGACTGGTCCTGGAAGTACTGCAAACAATGCACAAAACAATTAGAACAAAAGCTATATTTATTACAAGAAATTGATGAAATTGTTAGAAAAGTAGTCCAAATGATGAGACTTACATCTATCCATCCCTCTACTAAATGTTGTTGGACAATGGTCAGCATAATGTGCATGACGAAATAGCCACACTCGAAGGAACCCTCCTGCCTGTAAGACTACAATGGACATAAAATATAGAATAAGTGAATTCGCAACTTAAAAAATATATATTGAAGATTTGAATGAATACGATAGACTTACCTTTGGGTGCACCCACACAACTTTTCTTCCGCTGGACTTAACTCCAACCAGTCGATTGTATCCAACCACCGCCCTACATCAAATAAAACACAAGATAAGTTAGAATCGTATAGGTCCAAAAATGATGTAATCGAATTTGTACTTATTATTTAGGGATTAACCTATCCGTCTACTATAGTTTTCAGGTCTTGTGGAACTGTCCGATGCGTAGTATCAAAGTACAGAGCAAGATAAGCCCGGGGACAGATCACCTCAAGTGTCCAGTGAGCAGTGTAGTTACCAGTGATAAGTGAGACTTCAAAATGCAAAAATTAATGACAATAATTATGGAATAGAATATTACCCTTTATGATAGGGGCCTATGTATACAGTCTTCCCAGACTCAAACATCCAATTCTGGATGTATGCCTGGGTGTCCTGCGTGGTGTTTGCTTGCTTCTGTATGAGAGAGGGCTCTAAGAAACCATAAGTTCCTTGGAAACCCAAGTCCACACAAAGTTTTGTCAGAAACCTAAATAAGTTGAGACATGGTTAGCGACAAATAACTTGTATATTGAAAAAATTGGACAAAAAATGATATACTTACAGCTCCCACAGCTGAATGATGGAGATGTTCAGCATCGACGTCCCCGAAATAATCTCACACATGTCAGAATGTGTAATGTAAAGTGGTACTGCACTTGGACGGCCAAAAACCAGTGGCTCCCATGGGACCTGAACAGTCTCATCTCCTTGCTCATACCTGATGCGCCATAGCATCCGGATGGGATTGTCGGCCGGGTCTGGCCTCTTCAATGCCTGTTCCTATTGAATAATTGACAACCATCACAGTTTGTACCATAATTGACAATATAAAAAAATTAGTTAGTGTAACGTTTTTACCTGTCCAGGGGCAACCTGTAGAAGTCTGTTGGGCCACATCAGAAAGTGGCCCACCGCCTGACCGACGGTCCTCACCTCTGGAGTTGCCACTGGCACAGCAGCGTCCTCCTTGAGGACGAGCACAACAGAGACCCTGGACATACCATCAGGTAATGTCTGATGGTGAACCATAGGACCTAAGTTGTAGACCATGCCAGTGGCAACTGGCTCCTCTGACCCGTCAACAAAATGGTCACATTGACGGGTGTCTGGTGGCTCGACCCCATCATCGTCAAGGTCAGCCGCAGCGCACGACCCCTTAGTGCTAACCTTCCGTATCTATATATTTACACATCAAGCAGAAGTTATTCAACAATGAAATAAAGTGATTACAAACAATAAAACCGAGGAAATTAAATAAAGAATCTAACTTGTGGGTCGCTATCTGGTGTAGTAGTCTCCTGGTGGTGGCTGAGTGAGGCCTTCATCTCCTCCCTGAATCGGGCCATCTCCTGGTGGAGCCTAGATATCTCCTCCTGATACTCAGCCTTCACAACAGCCACCTTCTGCTCCACCATTTTCTCAAGGGAGGGGGCAGGGTCGGGAGCACCGTAATAGCTGCAGAGGCCTGTGAAATGTGAATGATTAGCCGATAATTATTTAATAGATAACAAAATGAAAGGATACAGTTATTTCCAACTTAGCTACACCTCGACCAACAGCACGCACTCTTCCTGGGTGCTCTGGCCTGTCGATGGCGGTAGTCAAAATATCCTGCCTACCATGGGCTACGAAAGACCCTTGGGTTGATTGCTCAACCAAGGAATCCTGAAACCAAACAAGTTAGTATTCACTTCCTTCACGTAATACCAAAAAAAAGACACTGATACAAGGGGAATACTCACTATCCGTGAGGCGACCTCCTGAGCTTGTGAGGAAGTGTATTCCCCACTCTTCTTGATCCTGGCCCGCTTTCATTTGTCGTGGCGTGTAGGTGGGGAAGGGGGATCCATAATACCAGTGTCAGGCTGACTAGTCTGACACTGACTCAGCCTCTCTTGTGCCAGCCGCTTCTCCAACCTACGGTAACCCCCACGTGACAGTGTGTAGGGGCAGTCATTCAGCTTCCTAGTCTCCCGGGCTTTTTTTCTGACCTTCTACAATAAGAAAGAAAAATATTCAAAGTTAGCCGTTTAAATTATACATAATTTAATCATTTAAAAACCAATGTACCTGAAATTGGACAGAATGCCTATTTGCAACAAAAGCATCCCAAGTCGCCTGATCAATGAATGGATATTTCCCTCTAGGGAACTTTCCTTGGTCGTCCCCGAATACATACCTACAATTCAGGTACATTTAAACTAAGGATTGGTACAATTTGGTAAAGCGTTGATTAAGAATTTAAAGTCCAAATATACCTCATGGTGAGTATGGATTTAAATGACCTCCATCGCTCAGCCATAATATCGAGGACCTTCCTCCTTGCTATGTCAGAAGATGGTATGTCAAAAGAATCCTACATGAAAGGAGTTAGTCCATAAAGGAGTCCTTATTATGAATTACATGAAATAATACACTAAAATAAAACTTAAATAATATCAAAGTTACCAGAACATCACTCCATAGCTGGTTCTTCACCACCTCCTCGACATTATCCCAGTCGGGGATAATGATGGACACCTTTGACCGAGCCAGGACTCCAAAATAACTGCTAAACTTCATGGCAATTGGTCCTCCAAATCTACCAGTGTTGACATCCATGTCAACAGGTAACCTCTCTCCCCGGTGTCGTCTAAGTGCAACGTCTGCCATCCGGGTAACACCTTTACTCCTCCGAGCAGAGGAATCAGTCGCCTGTGAGTCAGACCTAGATCGTCCATCCTGATCAGCCATGAGTATCTGTCCAAACAAGGAAACACAACTGTTAAATATTTAATATAACATTTAATACAACGAACAATTAATATAACATGCATGTAATTCAATGATTCATTAACATGATTAATACCCTATGAAGATGAAATATTTTCCCACAAGCCTTCATGGTGGTCATGACGACTGGCAACTACATCATCTATGTCATGTTCCACGATAGATGTTGGAATACGTGTTGTGGTCGATAGAATTTCCACAATATCAAGATTGGGGTCTCCAATGTGTCTACCTTGGATAACAATTGACCACCGTTTGTTAGCTAGGTCAACAACATAAAAAACTTGCTTCACCTGCGTTGCCATTATGAATGGTTCGCCCTTATGCCCTATCTTGTTGAGGTCCACCAATGTAACTCCTAAATCATCAGTTTTGACACCGTTCTTATTGTCAACCCATTTTCATTTAAACACAGGAACAGTGAAGGGACCGTAATCGACTTCCCATATATCTTCAATCACACCAAAGTAGCATGACTCGTCCAATACAGGGTTGTTGTCCTTTGAAGTTGAGAAATGCATTGACTGAGCCACAACCATCACTCCACTGTTTTGATTTGTACTCTTTCCATCCTGTGTCCTTGTATAAAACGAATAGTTGTTTATGTCATACCCACAAAAGGTGAGGACATCAAAGTTCGGGCCCTATGCCAGTCGATGTAATGTCGAGGAAGCAGATGCATCTTTCAGAACGATCTTTTGGAACCACTGCATGAAACTCTTGTTGTGTTCATTCAACAACCACTTTTCAGTCATTTTAGGGTTGGTTTTCTTGACTAGCTCCTTGTAAGTGGCTAGATACGGTTGCACGTCGTCCGTGTTGTTTAAAATATACAAGTGTGCCTGAAGGACATCATCATGTGGCATGCTCTTGATTTTTTTTCTAATCGTTCCTTTCCCATCCAATCTCCCTTCATGACGAGTCATTGGAATACCAATGCTTGCAGCATGTGACATGTATTCAGTGCAAAACTTAATTGCTTCCTCTGCAATATATCTTTCCATAATTGAAGCTTCGGGACGACGTTGGTTCTTCATATACCCTTTCAATATCTTCATATATCGCTCAACAGGATACATCCACCGTAAGAACACTGGACCACACAAACGGACCTCTCTCACCAAATGGATGATTAGGTGGACCATTATGTCAAAAAAAGAGGGCGGGAAATACATTTCAAGTTGACATAATATAAGTGATGCTTCCTGTTCCAACACATCCAATTCACCGGGCATGATTACCTTGCAACATATGGCATTGAAAAACATACACAACCTTGTTATGACATTTCTCACATTTTTAGGAAGAATGTCACGAATCGCGATAGGCAGAAACTGTTGCATCAACATGTGACAATCATGAGACTTCAACCCAACTAACTTCAAATCTTTCATGGAAACACAAGAGTTGATGTTGGAGCCATAACCAGACGGAACTTTCACACTTCGTAACGATTCACACAGACTTTGCTTTTCTTTTCTGGACAACGTATGACATGCTGGGGGTAAATATGTTCTTTTGCCCTTTGTTTGTGGATGCAAATCCTAACGTATACCCATAAACTCCAAGTCCATATGCGAGTTTAGGCTATCCTTAGTCTTCTCGGGTATGTTTAAGAGTGTACCAACCAAACTATCGTACACGTTTTTCTCCACATACATTACATCAATGTAGTGTCTTACATCAAGCTCCCTCTAATATGGCAGGTCAAAAAACATTGACTTTTTCTTCCAGTTGTTTTGTGTCGGGTGCTGTTTTTCACACTTACCAAACTGCACGTTGACGTCTTTCACCTTTTCATATGTCTGGCGACCAGATAGTGGTGGAGGAGCCATTTCAAAGTCTTGGGCACCGTTAAACGACTTCTTCAACCTCTGAAACAGATGATTCGCTTTAAGAAACCTTCGATATCGAAGATAAACACTTTTCCTACCATGGTGCAACTGCATAGAACTAGTCCCCTCTTCACATACTGGACAAGCTTTATGACCCTTCACGCTGTACCCGGATAAGTTACCATACGCTGGAAAGTCATTGATCATGCAAAAGAGCATGGCACGCAATTTGAATGACTGCCCGATAAACCCGTCAAACACATAAACCCCGTCTTCCCACAACCTTTTGAGGTCTTAACCAATGGAGTTAAATATACATCAATGTCGTTGCCCGGTTGTCATGGACCAGAAATCATCATCGATAACATGATATATTTCCGCTTCATGCATAACCATGGCGGCAAGTTGTAAACAAACAACAAAACAGGCCACGAACTATGGTTTATGCTCAGGTTCCCAAACGGGTTCATGCCGTCTGTGGCTAGTGCAAGCCTAACATTTCTTGGTTCATGGGCAAATTCCGGAAAAATCGTATCCATTTTCTTCCATTGCGATCCATCGGCCGGATGCCTAAGTAGTCCATCAACAACCCTTTCATCAGCATGCCATCTCATATGTTTTGCATCATCTGCATTGGCAAACAGACGCTTTAGTCTTGGAACTATAGGCAGATACCACAACACCTTTGCAGGAGACCCTTTAGTGCATACCTCATCAGAATCCGCCTCTTTCTTCTTATACCGTGATACCCCACACCTAGGACATCGATGCAGCATTTCTAACTCACCCCAGAATAATACACAATCATTTGGGCATGCATGTATTTTCTCATACTCTAAACCCATAGGACATAACACCTTTTTGGCCTTATAGTTACGGTTCGGCAAGGTGTTTCCAGCTGGGAGCATTTCTTTCAACAACTTCAGTAAGTCAGTGAAACTTTTATCCGTCCACCCGTTTATGGCCTTCAAATTAAACAATCGCAAAACTGCTGATAACCTCGTGAAATTGACGCAGTTTGAATACAACGGCTGCTCAGAGTCCTCGCACAGAGTCGTATATACATGAGCTTTCTTAAAACCTTCTACCCCCACATCACGGATCATATCCTCGAGTCAGTCATCCATGTCGACATCGGTGTCATGCATCGAGCTTTGATTTTCAGCTTGAGAGTTGTTACTTGGCACCACCACATCTTCACCATGCCATATCCAACGCGTATAACTACACAGAAAACCGTCACACAGTAGATGTTCTCGCACCTCTTCCAAGTCTACCCAACGCAGGTTTAAGCATTTAACACAAGGGCAAAAATACTTTCCATTCACCTCCACTGCATTCCTCGCTACGAATTCTATAAATGATTCAATTCCCCCCTCGTACTCTAGACTTAGGCGTGATGCAGTTATCCAACTCCGATCCATGCCAACTGTTTACAAGGTGCTATGATCAACCTCACTTTTTCTTCAAAGGTGGTGGTCCTATACCCATTCAGGATGACAATTGTTTTTATACGTCATTCATATATACAGGTTAAGAGTTATTTTAAAATTTGATGAAATTTCGGCAGCATTTCGCATTGGTCTCTAAGTACACAAAATGAGAGTGGTCAAATCAAATTCAACCACAACCAAATATGCACCCAGAGAACAACATAAAATGCAAGTTACCGAAAGTTTATCAAATTTTAAAATAACTCCTAACTTGTACATACTAACAATGACGTATAAAAAATAATTGTTCATCCCAAACTATCCAAACAGACAATTCAAGATTCAACACAAACGATGACATTAATTAATTTAATGACTATTTGTGTCGAATCTCAAACGGGGAACTACGGTTCACTCATATGCACAATAACTTTCATACTAGTTAACTAGTATGAGCCTACGAGTCTGCAAGATTGAAAACCACATACATACAATAGACAAAAATAACATTATATACGAGCAACCAACAACAACAGCAATAACATTATATAAGTGAAATGTAACTTTTGATTACAACTCAACTCAAAAATCTAATAATGAAATATCAAAATTTTAAACTAAACTTCAACAGAACAAAATTCATAAATGGAAAATGTATTCAAGGGAATGGTTAACAATGATGAAGTGAAAATTTTCCATTTAAAAATATATAACTTGAACCTTATCATTCAGAATGTGACATTAAATTGTTTAGATCATATGTGAGGTGATTTATAGCACCAGTGTCAGGATACCAAGAAGGTTTTACTTCAAGGGCAACAAAAGTAGTGTCCATAAAAAATATAAATTTGGGTTGGCCTAAAGAAAAAGTTCATTTTCTTTGTCTCATTTCACGTCATATTCAAATTCAGCAATAAATTTCTACCTAATTCTTCGTTATTCAGGTTAGAACCAAAACACTCTTCATCCCGTTAGGTTTTAATGGATATAGGTATATCTAATCAAACACTTTCAAGCCCTTTTGCACCACCTCTACATTGTATCTTGTTTTATGTGTATTACTTAAATTTTGCATGTTTATGAATACTTAAAATTACAGATATTAAAGTTACACTCATGCCTGACACTAAATCACTCTATTAAAAACAACCTGCTAACCAAAAGTAAAACTAAAACCTCACAACACAGTAAACAACAGGAAGAAACATGGCATATGTTGTTCAATCTGACTAATAAGACAAAGAAATGTATGATCTTGCTACCATAAATATATGGTCAGAAAAATAGGAACCACTTATTGATGTAAGAGTTCATTAATATTATTTAAATGTTATTTTCCACCTACATATATATAAACAAGAGCATGGTTTCAAATCCATGAAATATGTTGTGTAACAAGGCACTTGTTACAGGCATAACAAACCCCTCGTTTGTTTTCTAAAGCAGTGAAATCACATATACACATTGGCTCATAAGTGAATCAATAGCTTTAGACAAAAAATATGTTAATCTCAGTAAGATGCTCAACCTATGTTATGAAACTTCAATAATAAGACAACTAACTACACAGAACAGGAACATTTCCTACAAGCTTCATTCACCTTGAACAATGAAATAATACACACACACAGAGACAACACATTCATTCAGTTCGACAAACAATGACAGAGCATAACAATGACAGAGCATAACAATGAGGTACACCAGCAGTGAATGAAGAAGAAGGGTAATGGAGCACTTACTTGAAAATGGTGCGAAGATGACACGAACGAAAGAAGGAAGAAGCAAGTGAACACGACGAGCAAAGAACAAACTCGAGGCAAAGAGGAGGACGAGGAAAAAGACGACAACCAGCGCGAAGAAGAAGAGAAAGTGAAAAAAGACTGAAAGATGCGGCTTTTGAAGTTTCAGAAAGGATCTATATTCATGGTTCCCCTTGAAACCGTGAATATATTACACATATATTCATGGTTGAACAAAGAACTGTGGATAAATGTTAACTATATCACCACGATTACGACCCCAACCGTGGATAAATATTACCTCTATAATCACAGTTATAGAGACAACCGTGGACATACAGTACCCACTGATTAAACCCTAAAACCTGAACTATATATCCACGATTTGAAATACAACTGTGATTATAGACATCAATATATATCCACGATCACATCATAACCCTGATCATACCATGAATATATAGTCACGGTTATGAACACAACCGTGGATATATATTTTAACTACTATATATCCACGGTTGACTCCTCAACTGTGAATATATGTTGATGGGTACGATCACGGTTATGATTCTAACCGTGGATATATACTTTTCTCTGATTATATCGTTCACCTTATAATTTCAAAAATGCAATTACGCATGTTTTTATCACTGATCCACTTATACCCGTGAATATATCCTGTTGTTATATCCAATTTTTACACTAGTAATAATTATGTTTTAAGTGAATAACATTTATATTATAATAATGAAACTAATTCTCTCACTAAAGTTTTCTTTTTTGTTTACAAAATTCAAACGTATTACATTAGAAAAAAATGTACTACTTTTTCTAATTGTTAATTGAAATTGTGCATGGACAACATGGTATTCAAATGTGAGAGTAAGAGAAATGAATCTGGGTCATACAACTATACAATGGATGATTGAGATTAATCATGTGAGTTTTTAAAAAGGTCATGTGACCTTTTAAGTGATCATGTGACTTTGAAAAATTTTTAATCTCAACATTCTATTATATGGTTATACGGTCCAGATTCACTCCTTTCACTCTCACATAAGAAAACTTTTCTCATAAGATACATCCTTTTTGTTTCTCTCTCCCCCCTCTCTCTCTCTCTCTATATATATATAATTTGTACTTTTTCATATTCAAGTAGCTTTTGTTATTAGTAGTTAGTTAGTGAATCAGTCAGTTAGCTTAATGCAGAGTATGTTAGCTTAAATGTTTTTTCACCTTCTCATATTGTATATAAGCTTATATGTTCACTCTTTCAATGCATAATTGTAGATCTATTTGATTTGAGCTATAAGGCTTAAGAGAAGTGCAAGAACCCAATGCATGCCTAGATCATGAGTTCTGTGAGCATTTCAATTGTGTAAAACATCATCCATGTTGAAAATGCAACAAATGCATGGATTGAGTTAAAGGAATAATTCACACAAAGAGATTTGGTAAGGATCTCTAAACTACAGCAAGAAATTTATAATTTTAAGCAAGTAAACATGTTTGTTACAAGCTATTTCACTGAACTGAAAGTTTTATGCGCGAAATTAGAGATTATAGGCCTTTGCCCCAATATTCTTGTACTGTGAAGTGTAGATGTGATGCTATTCGAAATGCTAATATGTATCATGTTAAGACAACGTAATAAGATTCTAATGGGCTTGAACGAGAACTTTAATATGGTGAAGTCTAATTTTTTTTATCGAGTCTTTACCAGCCATTAACAAAGTGTTTTCACTAGTTTTACAATATGAGAGGCAATGAGGTTTTGGAAATAATGATGAATATGAAGTTATGGTATATGTTATTGAAGGTAGAGGACCTTATAGTTGAGGAAGAGGAACTTGATCTGGTTTCTCTAGAAATTAAAGGAATAAATGTGTACATTCTATGGGAGAAGTGGTCATACAAGTTCTTTTGCACTTAAACAGTACAAGAGTATTATGTAAATGATTCAACCGGTTACTCAACAAAACAGTGCTTCTAATTAGGTGACATTTCTTGTTGCTGCTAACACAGGTATTAGTTCTATCTTCATCTGCACCTGACATACTTCGCAAAGGATATGGATTCCTGATTTTAGAGCCATAGAACACAATTGTGCAAATGAAGTAATCTTAGTAAATTTCAGATGATTTTCTCCTTTGATTGTTCACTTGCCTAATAACAATAAGGTGGCCACTACACATTTCGGTTCTATTAAAGTTTTTCCAAATATGATTCTTAATGACATGTTATACTTACAAACCTGTTTGAATCTGATCTCAATACACAAATTGGTGACATAAGTTGATTATGAGGTGATATTTCATAAAACCACTTGAACAATTCAAGATCCAGTTTTACAGAAGAAGATTAGTTTGGTTGAGGCAAATACGGGCACATATCAACTCAATGTTGGTAATGTTGAGGATTCTTTTAATATAAGATATAGCCTTATTTAGTCTGGTAATCCCTTTGTAATTTCTCCCTTTTCCTTATGGCATTATAAACTGGGACATTTGTCCTTTACTCATGTATAATCCTAAGATAGGGATTATTCTTTCATTACATGTAATAACAACTTGGTTGGTGATATATGCCATGTTGCAACATAAAAGAGACTTTTATTCTTCCTTAACTCTAACAAGGCCATGATGCCTTTTGATTTGATCCCAACATATATCTAGGGACCATATTCCACTGTAATAATCCACAAACATAAGTATTTCCTGACAATTATAGATAACAAAGTAAATTTGTATGGGTCACATTGATGAAGTTGAAGTTAGAAGCAACAAGGGCACTCAAGTCTTTTGTTAAAATGGTTGCAACTCAGTTTGACAAAAGAATTAATGTGGTCAAGACAAACAATGAAGGGAAGTTTTTACTGCATATGTTCTATGTCTGTAAGGGCATTATTCATCAAAGAAGTTATGTTGAGACTCCTTAATAGAATGAGAAAGTATAGAGGAAGCAGTAGGACCTGGTGAATGTGGCAAGAGGTTTTATGTTTAACTCTTAATTTGTCAAGATACTTATAAGGCTATATTGTTTCACATACAATCTTTCTCATCAATAGATTACCTTCATTAGTGCTTAAAGGTCATTCATCTTTTTTTGTGTTCATGACAGCAAGCTAAACTTAAAGCAATTGAAAGTTATTGGCTCATTGTGCTATACTTCTATACACTTAGTATCCATAGAGACAAGTTGGATCCCAGGGATAGAATCTGTATTCCTAGGATATAGTACAAACTTGAAGGGATATGTCTTGATGTATGTAGGAAGTAGAAATATATTTGTATCCAGGTTCAACTCTATGAACATTTATTGCCTTTCATTCCTGTCAAACCAACCACGTATGCCATCTATACCTGGCTTAACATTTACCCTTCTTCCCAACCCTCACCAAACTTAGAACTTGTTCATATTAGCCTGCCATGTTCCGCTCTATTAATCCTGCCATAGACACCACTTCATTTTCCCATCTTACATAAGCTCCCCCTCCTTCAAGGAAGTCTAATAGAACCATTGGCTCTGGCTCTGATATCTTATCTCTAGTTACTAAAATGACTACTGTGAGATTGGCTTTGGCTCTAACATCAATTAACCATTGGCCTTTGTATCAGCTTAATGTTAAAAATTCCTTCTTATATTGAGAATTCCAAGAAGATAGGTATATAGAGGTTCATGTTGGTGTTAGAGGTCCCAATCCTAATCAAGTATGCAAACTAGTTAAGTTCATTTATGGATTGAAGCAAGCCAACAAAAAATGGTTTAAAAAGTTGAGCTTTATTCTTGTTAGTTGCGTTATCATTAAGTTCACTCAGATCCTTCTTGTTTCTTAAGATTCTTTTAAAAATCCTTAACTAGTCTTATTGTCTGTGTGGATGGAGTGATCTTGGTTGGCAATGACATCCAGGAGTTTGATAGAATCAAGAGCAAGTTACACACATAAATTGGCATTAAAGACTTAGGTACCCTAAAGTACTTTTTAGGTCTTGAAGTGCCATAAGCATAAAAGACATTTATTGTGTCAAAGGGAATGTTGCTTAGACCTCCTTATAGACACAAGCCTCCAAGGATGTAAACCTATATATACCCCTATAGATCCCACATCAAATATCAGAGGAGCCTCAGGTGATATGTATCATGATGTTGTTGGCCATAGGAGAGTTAATGGCAGGCTCTTATACCTCACTTCTACCAACCTAGACATAGCTTTTGTTGTGCATTAACTGAGTCGGTTTCTTAATGCCCCAAGGATTAAACATCACATTAACACAACTTTAAGAATTATCATGTACCTCAAAGTTTCTCCTGGTTATGGTTTATATTTTGTAGCCTTTTCTTTTTTCTAACTTCAAGGATATACTGATTGGGGTAATTATATTAGGAGATTAATTTTAGGTTGTTGTTTCTTTCTTAGACATTCTCACATTAGTTGGAAGTCTAAGAAGTAAACAACTGTGTCCAAGTCTTCTTTTAAGGTCGAATACATATCTTTAGGGGTTGCTTTGAACTTCAATGGTTGACCTATCTCTTTTAAGACTAGCAAGTGCAATGCACCAAACAACCTATGCTCTACTATGACAACTTAGTGCTCTTTAAATGCGTTAAATCTTGTATTTCATAAAAGGACCAAGCACCTTAACATCATTTAATATAATGTTTGAGAGAAGTTGCAACTTTAGCTCATGAAGCTTTTTCCAATTTTAACTTGAGATCAAGTGGCTGATGTCTTTACCAAGGCACTATGTCTCAGTTAACTATTTTTTCTGCCTTTCTCATCTTGTGTATAAGCTCATTTGTTCTCTCTTTTAATGGATAAACGGTCATTTAGTGCAAAACCTTTGTTCAATTCTCTCTTTGTTGTTCATTTATTTCTTGTGACTTATGCAAAATTGTACACCATTAAACATTGTAAAATGAATTTCTTCAAAGGAAGAGGGAAAAGAGGAGGAGAGAGAGATGAAAAATTGGATGAGGATGTTCAAGGAGGGAAAGGAAATATATTAACGAATTTAACCTAACTTAATACTTAAAGTTATTATTTAAATCAAATTTTATAAAATAATTTAAATGACTATTCAAAATTAGAGAATTAGAATTTGAACAACATTTAATAAAAAAAAGAATTAAACCAAATAAAAAATTGGATAATCAGGACGAAACAAAACATAAAAAATATTTTTACCTTCAAATAAAGGGGGAAATTATGCACGGTTCTTAATTGTTTTTGGTATTATATTTTCCAAATCAAAATTAAAATTTTACTTTAAGAATGTGATTGATTATTATGTCTATATGTATTTATTTATTTTTACAAATATACGCGGTTGTTAATTATATCTTCTCGATCTTTTATATATATAAATCAAATTTGAAAAATTTATTTATCTTTTTAAGCTTAATTTATTATACTTTTAATCCCTCAATTTTATTAAATGTTTGATTTTGGTTTCTAAATTTATTTATATTTGGTTTCTAAGTTTTAATTATATGATTTTGGTCTCTTAATTATTTCATTTGTTGATATTTTCATGATTTTTGTCCCTAAAGTATTCGATTTATTGATCCATTTGGTCCTTCTACCTATTTTTAATCTAATTAATGATATTTATAATAATTTTTAAAATATTCATAGTTATTATTTATAATAGAAAATACTATTTTATAGAAATAATACTTTAGATATAGGTACCATAATTTTATTGTTCATGTTACCGATTGGACAAAAAATAAGTAGAGGGACCAAATGAATCAATAAATCAGACCAAATGAATCAATAAATTAAGTATTAAAACCATACAATTAAAAGTTAAGGACTAAATATCAACAAATAAACTAATTTAAGGACTAAAATCATATAATTAAAAGTTGGTTGACTTAATAAAATTAATGAACTAAAAGTGTAATTCAGGCTTTTTTTTTTATTAATACAAACGTTATTTATGATTCAAACTCAAGTTCAAGGGATGCATAACAACTTAAATCAATTTACAAAAAGAAATATGATAAAAATATTAATTTTATCAAGGAAATTGATAATACCATAAACATATAATGTGTTACTCAACCACTTAATAATTTATCTTGCATAAGTAGATCTGGCAATGGTAACTATAAAATATATATTATAAGGCAGGCATGTTTTAATTCTTTCAAAAGTAGTAGTAGTATGGTCCCATATTTATGCATTTATTTGAAGAATTAGATACATTGAGTTTTTTTATCACTAATTAATTAACGTGTGCGGTTTGCGGTTGAAGTTGAAGGTAACATAAATGCCATAATGGACAACATTCTAATTTGTAAGGTGTTTGGCAGGGAAACTGACCAAAAACGAAATTTGATGAGTCGAAGTACCACATTATTATTGAGAAGCATTAAACATAGAGTTCTTCTCACACATGCTGTTCCACCTAACCCATTAACGTTGACAGTGCCATGCATCAATTGCTTTAACATTGGAGAAAAGGATAGAATGGATAGTTGCAAAAATGGATGAACATATATATTCAATGCTTTAACGGTGAACTTTTGCAACAAAGAAATGCCAAAATACCGACACTGCAACACATGGCGACTTTTTTTTTTGGGCGATTTTACATCACCATAAACATGTTTTTTTTTATTGTATCGGCAGAGAGTCAAGTTTATGTGAGAAAAAAACACTAAATGTTTAATTTTTATTATGTGCGATAAAAATTAATTATGCCACCCTATTTTTAAAAATGATTATTCAGCTTTAATTAATTTTCAGTTTGACTATATATATCTATTACATTTAATTATTTATATAAAATGTATATATCACTCAAATCTCACCGTCATAAATTTTTTTTAACAAATAAATCCTTCAGTCCCTCTCTGTCTGTTAATTAGCACTAGTCATTAAGTTTATCATAGTTTGTTTACATTACTTTTTTTTGTTTCATACTTATTGTGTCACTATGCAAGGGTGTTGTTTTGGTCATAGAAATAAGCTCTGACTATTTTTTTTTTTCTCTATATACTTGTTTCCTTACTCTTTTGGATTTGAGGGTAAAGTCACTAGTGCAAAACTACCATTTCACATCGCAGAATTCACCATGGTTTATCAAAAACTGATGTGAAATATAAGGACGGTGGCATTTTGGTAAATAAATGAAACACCAGATATATTTCACATCGGTTTTTACTAAAAGCCGATGTGGAAAACAATTTATCACATCGGTTTTCTCAAAACCGATGTTAAAAATATACGCGGTGGCAATTTTAAAATTATACACAAAGTTTTATAAACAACATTAGACAACGGTTTTTATAAAACCGATGTGACAAATGCTTAAAAAAATAAAATTTAAAATAGATATTTTTCATTTTAAATGAAAAAATTTAAAATTTAAAATTTAAAATTTTTAACTTAAATCGTTGTTGTATATTGAATTTTTTTCGTTTTGAAATGAATGGGAAATACTCTGCATTTAACTTGTATATATTTTACATTTAAATTGATAAATTTTAAATTTTAAAATATATTTTTTCATATTAAATGACTTAATAAATTTAAAATTTTAAATCACTTTCACATCGGTTTTACTTAAAAACCGATGTGGTAGGTTCCAGCGAGATATGCCACATCGGTTTTACTTAAAAACCGATATGGAAATAAGTTAATGCAACATCGGTTATGGTTAAAAACCGATGTGGAAAATGTTAAGCACCGAACGTTACAACAACGAACAAAAAGTAGTAATTGACAAAAATTAAAAATTAAAAATTTTGATTATTTTACACATCGGTTTTAAAGAGAAACCGATGTGGTACCGTGTCTCTAAAATATTTCATTTCCCGCTCATATAGGACAGACAGGTTACAAATTTCATTTCGCGCTTATATATTTCATTGACCACATCGGTTTTTATCTCATTATCTGTGACTCATATGGAAGTGAAGAGGAGATGGCAATAAAGAAAGGTCCATGGACAGAGGAAGAGGATTCTGTTTTGATCAACTACATCAACGTCCATGGCGAAGGTCACTGGAACTCCCTTGCTCGTTCTGCAGGCACGCATTTCTTTCATATATTTGTGTACTAATTAAGTCTTGAACATTTTTCTTTCATATATATGTTAAAAGCTTTTTATATCTCCTCCTGTTTCACGTAAATGCCTAATGCCTATATATCATTCTCCTTTTTCCCTTCCTGGTGCGTCACCTATATATGAATTCGATTCCTTTAATTTTTTTTGTGAAGTCACTCGTTTTTCAACGTGTCCCCCCCTTCTTTACGTGAATGTTTCCAATATATATATAAAGCGAACCATGTACCTTACCACGCACCATGGTTTAATTATTTGTTTCGTGTCTTGAACTACATGTCTAAAGCGAACGGGCAAAAGTTGTAGACTGAGATGGTTGAACTATTTACGTCCTCCCGGTGGTGCCCAATGGGCTCTTGAGAAGCAACTCGTGGCATTCGAGAAAGTTCATGTTCCTGCCAACGCCCAGCAGAGAGTCCGGGTCAACATTCATGTGTGTAAACTCCTAAGTGTTGTGGACACTTCTGGGATTCGGAGAATCCCAATTAATTTTTTTTTTTTAAAAAATCACGTTTTCACATCGGTTTTATAAAAAACCGATGTTAGATCTCATACTCTTTCACATTGGTTTTATAACACAACCGTTGTTATATTTTTACTATTTCACAACGGTTTTTTACAAAAGACCGATGTGAAAAATACATTTCACATTGGTTTTTTTGTAAAAAATCAATAAAAACCGATGTGGTAATCTAGATTTCACATCGTTTTTTTAAGAAAACCAATGTTAAAATGATTTTTCACATCAGTTTAAAAACCGATGTGAGATGTCCCTATATTTCACATCGGCCAGATCCACATCGGTTTGAAAACCGATGTGAAATTACCAAAAAAACCGATGTTAAAACCCTTTTTTGCACTAGTGAGTAAGAATGATTTCTAAGTCATGCACAGTTATCATTCAAAAGTTTGATGGTATAAATGAATCATAAACTTCTCCATTAGTATGTTTTTATTGTTATTTGTTGGTTTTATTATCTGGTCATAATAAAGTTATGAATGTATAGAAAACCTAGAGAATTATTCTAGGAATTAGGGTTTATAACTTTAAAGATGTGTCACTTATTTATAGAGGGGGTTCCTAAGTCCTTTTATACATTTAGGAAAACATGTAAAGATTAAGAGAAAGATAATAGACTCAGATTCAGATCCATGATGACGTGGGGTAGAAGGGAATAAACACACCGAAGTGGAATTTAAAATATCTCCTAACCCAAAATAAAAGAGAATAAGGATGTTGTGGAACCCTCCGAATCTGAGTGGAACATTACCACACTTATTTCTCTTAACCAACAATTACAGTATGTTCAGCTCCCTCATTCAATCCTTGGCGTTAGTCATAAATGTTCTTTGCGTCTAGCCTTCTCAAGAAGATTTGCACAGGCAAAGCCCACAAAAATGTTGCACACAATGTTGCACATTTGTGTCAACTTCTTGGTTAAGACAAAATTTGCATAAGAGGTTTTTACATGGCCATGATTCTGATGCAAAACCAACAAAAGTAACTCATTTGAGTTTGTTTTTTTATTTTGTGTCAGTTAAGATCAATGTAAATCAAATGTATTCATGTAGTGTTAGGCACCTTATCCAACTATTTTACTAGCTACTAGAATAAACTAGGGATTAAGCCACAAAAGACAGGAAATTTCTAGGAAGAAGATAATATCTCAAATTGTCTATATCTCCAGAGGAGAAAAAGAAAACACTTATAATATTCTAGAAGAGTTACCCTAACCCTAGATGCATAATGGGCCCAAATACTGAATACAATTTTAAACATAATCTGTTAACCACTTGACTTGTTTAACTATTCTCTTGGGCCTAGTAGACAAATCAGGCTGAGGTCCACTAACAGTTGCATCAACACCCCCTGGTGGAAGACGGGCCATGTCCTCATGGCCCAAACTCTCGGAAGCCACTAGAACGTCTGGAAGCTGCGTTTGGGGAACAAAACTGATGCCAGGCTGGACAGCACTTGAAGCTGGAGTCAGAGAGTTTGGTAAGTTGGACGGTGGGATGAAAGCATGGGAATGCTCGCGCGAGATCAACGGCTCTGATGTGGGGAGAGACTCTGAAATCACGTGATTAGGGGCAGAAAAATCGGGACTGGTGCTTTGCATGTGGGGTCTCACAAAAGTAGAGGAATCTAAGGCAGGAGTTACAGAATTTGAAGGGGATGGGTTAAGTGGGGAGTTAGAGTCTTGGTTTTGCAAAATAGGGGAAGAGAGAGACACGGGAATGGGTTTGATTGAGGTAGGCGGTTGCGGGCTATGAAACGCTATCAGCTTGGAGACATGGAAGACTGGGTGCAACCGGGAGTGTGGTGGCAGGGCCAGCTCGTAGGCGACTGGACCGACGCGACGGAGGATTTTAAACGGTCCAAAAAAGCGACAGGAGAGTTTGGGAAAGGGCCGATACGTGACGGATCCTTGGCGATATGGTTGGAGGCAGAGCCACACGGAATCTCCAATGTCAAAGGAGATATCCCAGCGGTGAGAGTTAGCTTGCGACAGCATGCGTTGTCTTGTGCGCTGTAAGGAAGATCGGGCCTGACGCAATATGAGGCGCTGCTCATGGAGGATGCTGGAGAGAGAGGGAATGGTGACCACTGAGGGAATGAAGTCAGGGATTGTCGGAGGGCTATGACCGTATAAGGCACGGAAAGGGGCCATGTCGATCGCCGAGTGATAGGCAGTGTTCTACTAGAACTCTGCCAGGTGAAGGAATCGGAACCACGTCCTGGGGTTATCGCCACAGAAACAGCGAAGGTAACCCTCCAAGGTACAATTTAATACTTCTGTTTGCCCGTCCGTTTCTGGATGATAGGAAGTGCTGTATTTTAACTTTGTGCCTTGTGCTCTGAATAACTATTTCCAGAAAGTGCTAAGGAATAATGGATCCTGATCAGAAACTATTGTTGAAGGGACGCCATGAAGTCTACATATATCAACTGAGAACCGTTGTCCTAAGTCAGTGGCTGTGAAATTCGTTGGGAGGGCCAAAAAGTGGGCCGATTTGGTGAACCAATCACAAATGACCCAGATCACGGTATGACCCATGGAGTTAGGGAGATGGGTGATGAAGTCCATACTGAGGTCCTTCTAGACTCTGTGTGGAATAGGTAAAGGTTGTAGTAATCCCTTCTTTTTTGTTGGCTTATATTTTGAAGCTTGACAAATTGTGCAATTCTTAATAAAGTTTCTAACATCCTTCTGAATTCCTGGCCAGGAAAATGAAGCTGCTAAGCGGGCAATAGTGGGTTTCGGACCAGAGTGACCAGCTGTTGGAGTGGAGTAAAATTCATGCAAAAGGGTCTGTCGTAGGTCCTCATGAGGAGGTTTAAAAATTCTGTTCTTAGAAAATAGTAAGCCATTTCAGATTTGAAAGGATTGTGTGTCTGTTTGTGCTTGCTGGAAAAGTGCTTGGCCAGTTTGATTTTTGGAGTAAAATTCTTGTAGGGATTGGAGGATGGATGGCACGGCCGAAGAGATAGTGAAGAACTGAGGTGGAGCAGAGTCATCAGAGTAGTGGCGAGATAAAGCATCAGCCACCCGATTGGCATTTCTAGGTCTATAAATGATATCAAAACTGTACCCTTGTAGTTTGGTTACCCATTTTTGCTGCTCTGGGGTTTGGAAAGCCTGTGAGAGGAGAAATTTTAAACTCTGTTGGTCTGTAATGATTTTAAAATGTTGACCAAGTAAATATTGACGCCATTTCTTGACAGCTTCTGTGACTGCATACATTTCTCTGATGTAGGTGGAAGCAAGGGCCAGGCGAGGGCCAAGGCGTTTGCTGAAATATGCTATTGGGTGACCCTCCTGAGTGAGAACCGCTCCAATTACAATGGCTGAGGCATCAGTCTCCACTATGAAAGGCTTGGAAAAATCAGGGATAGACAGAATAGGAGTAGTGGTCAATTTATTTTTCAGTGTTTCAAATGCTTCAGAAGCTTGTACATTCCATGTAAACTTTGAATAGTGTAATAAATCTGTGAGAGGAGCGGTGAGAGTGGCGTAGTGACGAATAAATCGTCGGTAGAAGCCTGTGAGACCGAGGAACCCGCGAAGGGCCGTGAGAGATCGTGGCATAGGCCATTGTAGGATAGCCTTTAACTTATCAGGATCTGGAGCCACACCCGAAGAGGAAATAACATGACCTAAATAAGTCATAGTAGAGGTAGCAAAAATACACTTGGAAATCTTGACAAAAAATTGGTTATCAGCTAACACTTGCAGAATAATATTTAAGTGCTTAACATGATCAACAATGGAAAGGTTATAAATAAGAATATCGTCAAAGAAAACTAAAACAAACCGACATAGGAAAGGTCAAAGTAAATCATTCATGGCGGCTTGGAAGGTAGAAGGAGCATTAGCTAGGCCAAAAGGCATAACCAGGAACTCATAGTATCCATCCCAAGTGGGAAAGGCAGTTTTGTGGGTGTCAGGTGGGTGAACACGTATTTGATGGTAACCTGAGCGAAGATCGATCTTGAAAATACTGTGGCTGATCCCAATTCATCCAGTAGTTTGTCAATGGTAGGAATAGGAAACCTATCTTTAATGGTGATGGCATTGAGGGCTTTATAATCCACACAGAAACGCCATGAGCCATCCTTTTTTTTAACTAAGAGAATAGGTGAGGAAAATGGGCTGCGGCTAGGGGTAATGATTCCATCTTTGAGCATTTCATGGATTAGTTGTGACATGGCTGACTTTTGAAAATGGGGGTAACGATAGGGTTTGACATTTACTGGGGCAGTGTTAGGAAGAAGGGGAATATGGTGGTCGTGTTTTCTAGGTGGGGGAAGGCCTTGAGGTTTGTTGAAAATAGATGAATACGTTAATAAGGTGTTAGATATAGGAGGGCGTAGGGAAGACAGGGACAGGTGAGTGAGGTCCAATGGTATATGGGGGTCGGGAGAGTTTGCGGAGGGTAGGATTGTGAGAAGGTGACAAGAGGCAATAGAATCAGTATGAAGGAGTTGGCAAAATTGGGACTAAGTAGAAGGAATAAGAAAGGTACTGTGCTCACCAGATAAAGTTATGGGTTGAGATTGGTGTATGAAAGACATGCTAGGGACAGAGAAGTCAGCTGTTATAGGGCCAAGGGTATAACACCCCTGATTTTCTGTACTCGAATCCTGATGTGATCATCATAATTAATAAAAATGCGAGTAAATTTTTCACGTTTGAAAACATTTCCAAGACACCACCATGATCACATTAAGACCCAAATCACAAAAAACCAAAGAGTGAGATTATATAACCTAAAGCTGGATCGATAGATAAATTGCCCGTAACAGTATACGAAAATAATGGAGTTTACAGTGGAAGAATATGTATACCGGGCACACGCCTAGTCCCATATATGACGATATGAGAAAAGGCTCGGCAAAGCATGCAATGGCATATCATAAGCCTAATAGACAACCATCATCATTTTACATAATTACATAAGCATACAATGCCTAAGATATAACTAATTTTATATACATTCGGGAATATACTCCCGACTATCTCAATCATCAATGAACATCATTCAATTTCAATCCTTCTAATACACATCAAATCATTTCTTACATTCTACATATATATATTCATCATCCATCAATTCAAAGGATTATCTTGTACATACTCAAAATCTCTAAATCATCTATATCATCATATACAATTTATTCATTACACAAGAATCCATAAATGATGCCGGCCAAGGCACTTCCTCTACCGCTATTTACCTTCACCCAAGCTTTAATTAAAATCCGAACTCATCCCATGGCAACCTACATCACAATGCTAAAAAGGAGACCACATGGGAGAGTGAGTTATACATTCAAAATGACGAATAATATATATATTGTGATCATGTGTATATGCATACAAACATCATGTGTGCTTTGCTATAAAATCATTAAATTATCATCCATTCATCGTCTCATTATTATATTAGGCATGCAAGCCCCATGAATCGCAATTCATATCATAATCAAACACAAGCACATACATAATCATATACACAATCACCTGCCACTTATCAGCAAGGGCATTCATAATCTTTATCATCATTAATCCATTAAGGTTTCACTCAATACCTCCTCGCAAGGGGTTTCTCATCACTCGTGGTCATCCCATCTCAAATGCCATGCTCTTATGGCTAATGCACATGTCAACTGTTTAATGCATATGCAACGGATCCGATTTCATATCACGGGTGATCGCAACCACCATAATCAATCATTCATAATCATTGGTTTCCCGCCTCGCAAGGGGTACTCCCTATAGCAGCCTCGCAAGGTGCTTCACATGATCGCAACCACGTTCAACAATTCTCATAGGTTTCCTGCCTCGCAAGGGGTACTCCCGCCTCATGATCGCAACCATGGGCATCATAGGTGCTCGCAAACCCTTTATCGTATCAAATACCAAGTTATCACAACCACTGGCTCATCATCATACAATGGTCCCCGCAGGGCCTTTCACATTTCACAACCAGGTGATCGCAACCACCGGCACAATATCATATCATAATCAAGTTGGTTTCCCACCTAGCAAGGGGTACTCCCTTCATAGAATCCCGCAGGATCTTTCATCACTGTGATCGCAACCACAAAGTAACAATGCTATGCCTTACCATGAATGCAATGCGATAATGCATATGCCTATCAACCTCGCAAGGATATCTTACCCTCTCAATTAGGGATATCATTTAATTTGGCATTTTAATAATTATTCATAATCATTTACAAAGCCCCTCAAGGCACATCATTCATATAATTGGCATCTCAATAGCCACAAACATCATTCATAACAATTGACACATGGATATCAAAGGGCATAGCAAACATCATAATATTAATCCACACATAGAATTATTCGAGGCATATTTATCATTCCATATATGGCAATCACACTTTTGCCCAACACATTCATTTAGTGGTTTTCAACCCATCATAATTGTCATCTCTGATTTATTCGATTATTAGCATACACCTTGCTATTCAATCATTCCCATGAAGGGTTCATAATCACTCGGAGGTACAATCTCATAACTCAACGTCCAACCCTTGACATTGTTCTCACTCACTTTATTCTTGGTGGTTAAGAATTCATGTTTCACATTATGCATATTATGGGTATTAACAAATTTTCTCAATCTCTCAATCGTTATCCATCACCACCCAATTATATTATAGGCATATTTATATCACCATACGTTCCCTCAAGTATCGCACAGGATAAGGGGAAGAAGGCCTAATACCATCAGAACCGAGAAAAGAAGGGAAAAATACTATCAGTGTTCACTCGCTCAGGCGAGGCCCATATTCGCTTGAGCGAGACAGCCCATCTCGCTTGAGCGTCTCAGCTCGCTCGGGCGAAATCGTTCCAGTAAGCATTCCCAAATATATTCGCTCGAGCGAGGCTCCCTTCAACCAGCCACTCGCTCGGGCGAGAATTGTCCAGTAAGGAATTCCATACTCACTCGCTTGAGCGAGGTATCCACTCGCTTAAGCGAAATCTGACCAGAGGTCGTCCTTCCCAACACTCGATTTTGCACTCAGGAAAGTTATTCCAGAACCGATTCCTCTCATTCGGTCCTTCACTCGGTAATTTACATTAAAGCCGACTTATCACTCGGTCGGTCATTCACTCGGTAATTCACCCTCACACCGACTCAACACCTGATCGATCTTCACTCGGCGAATTATTTCAAAACCAACTCTTCTCTCGTGTGGTCTTTCACTCGGCAAATTAATTCCAAGACCGACCATCACTCACTCGGGTTTCCACTCGGCAAAATAATCCACACCGAGTCTTTTCTCACTCGGTTTTCCACTCGGTAATTTATTCCAAAAACCAACTTCCTTTCTTTTTCACACGAGTGAAGTTATTCCAGAATACCTCTGGACAAACACACCATATATCCCCAATCAGTGCCATCCCCACTCGGAATTACACACACGAAGGGACTCCACTCGAAACGAGTTACTTTGAACTCGGGAATTCCCACTCGGAACTCCACTGCCCAGAATATCATACTCGGAAACCTCTTATTCAAAATTATATTCACTTCCTCACTCGGAAGGTCCTGTCTCGGACATAGTCCACTCGGAAATTCACTACATCATGAAATTATTTTTCTAAGGTTCCCACAGTCCACTCGGAAATTCACTACATCATGAAATTATTTTTCTAAGGTTCCCACTCGAGTGAAATTTTGTCTAGAATCTCACTTGCTCACTATTCACTCGTCACGCTCGGTCAAGGCACAACAATACCTGTCACTCGCTTGAGTGAGTACTGTCCAATCATCAGACTTCACACTCTCGCTCAAGTGACTCACCCACGCTTGAGCGAAAAGTGTCCAGTGTCAATTTCCTCTTTAGCTCGCTCAAGCGTGGCCATGCCCGCTTGAGCGAGATTCACCCAGTAACTCTCCTGATTGCATAACATGCATCTCGCTTGAGCGGAAATCTCACTCGCCTGGGCGAAATTGGTCCAGAGACCATTATACCGACACAGATGATCCTCGCCTGAGCGAGATCTTATCTCGCTTGAGCGAGATTGCCAGAACATAAACAGAAAACAAAAATCCTCACAGCTCAACATATGATTTTACATTTTAGGCCTATTAAATCATATCCAACACATCATATACGATATTTGAGGCACATACAACTCGTTCTAAGAGTTTTTACTCGGAAATTCTCATTATAAGTCAAAATTGGACATATCCAACATTTCTTACACATCATTAAAAGGCATATACACCCTATTCACACATTCATACTTATAGATTTTCATTCCAAAACATATTGATCAAGTTGAATTCAAACTTATCATCATCTTATATACAGATATTCATACCTTGCCACAACAAATCCACATATCCTCACACATCATCCTCAATAATCATCAACTTGCCATTACAATTAATTCAATACATACACATGGCAAGACAAGCATGAGTACTAACACATACAATAATCACTAACGATTTTACTCATGCAGTTTGAATGTTAACTCCTCTCCTACCTCGAGGGAAGAGCCGTAATGGTTCCAATGCTCCGAATGCTCCATTGCATCACCCGGAATACGATCTACATACCATATGCAAGTATATTCACATAATTAATAACCACCATAATTTCAAATACTTGCTAGCTTATCATAAAGCTCAACCTCAAGTCCTAAACTTGATAAACACCAACTTATGCAATTGTGTTAGGCTTCAGGAATTCCTTTCCCAAAGTCAAGATCCTCTAGATCTTAAAGGCTAACTAAACCCAACATCATCATCATCTCATCCGTTACATGATTTAATCTCAATTCACCTCAACTCTTCCAATATCCTTATTATCATTTTAAGCTCACATAATTCATCCTTGCTTCTCTTGAACCATCTTTAGTTATAAAACTCTAAGGGCATAAATCATGGCTTATCAATTCACTAACCAATATGCATATCCCATTTATCCTACCATTGAGGGTTATCTTCAATGTTCACCATTATTCATCATTATAATCAACAATACACATATTAAATATCACCCATTACATTCAATTTAACCTTTCAAACTACATTATATCCATGTCCCAAAATTCTTAGGGCTAGGGTTTCCATCCAAAACCCAACAACATTTACCCATGCTCATTAATCACCACCATTGGCCATTTTTCATCATCAATATCATTCTTCAATATCATTAAACCTACATTCTACTCATATTTCACATTTTCCCCAATTTATTAAAGTTAGGGTTTCACTAAAACCCAACAACACCATAGATGCTCATTTATTTTCCACTCATCCAAGTATTAATTCCATACACCTATAATAACCCACCATTAATGCCATAATAACAACACCCCACCTTAGGGTTTCCTCATTTAAAGCTTCTCCCAACAACCCATATGCCATAAATACTCTCCCAAATACCAAGAACCCAAAATCTAGGGCATAAACTCATAAAGAATGGTGAGGAACTTACCTCACCTAAAGAAACAACATGAGCTTCCAATAGAGAGAGATCAACACGAAAATAGAAGAGAAGAGTGGAAGAGGATCCAACTATGAGCTTCTCCTTCAAGCTTCCATGAAAACGAAAATGGTGGAGGAAAAGAAGGCTCCACATGGCTTAGATTTTGGAGAGAAGAGTGGATAGGAAAGAAGAAGAAGAGATAAGGAAAAGAGAATAAGGAGGATGAGAAAAAGTAGCGTGAAGCATAAGAGAGGAAGAAGGGTTTATGTTTTAATATTTTGCTTTACATTAAAATTTCACTGTTTTATAATAAACAGGCTCTCAGTTCGGGCTCAATACTAATTCTAAAAATTATTCTGAATATAGATTCGGATTCCCGATAATATTCTTATTAGCCCTAACCAGCAGCATCTCAATCAGAGATACTTGGTCTGACACCCAAATTCTAATCGGGTATAATTTTAACTCCTTAAATCTCAGTAATTCATAAATATCCATAATAAATCCCAATTTAATCATTCCAATATTTTTGCGACACAAATCAACTCACATACAATTATTCATTATTTATTCTCATCAATTTTTCATTTTTATAAAATTCAGGGTGTTACAAAGGGTTCGCAACCACTCAATACCCAAAACAATGTCCGCCCCTTCGATGGGAAGTAAGTAGAAGGAAATGGCAAAATCGTGTCCCTGTATAGAGATGGGAACCTGAGGACATAAACTAGAGCAAACAATCTGGGCACAATTTCCTACTATGACAGGAAAGGCTGGGATAGGTTGAGTAATTAACTTGAGATGGGTAGCAATGCGAGGTTGTAAAATGTTATGAGAGCTGCCTAAATCAATTAGGACACGCACCGGAAGGCCAGAAATTAATCCTTGGAATCTTAAGGTTTGTGGGGAGGGTTGGCCAGTCAAGGCTTGAGGGGATAATTGGAAATTAATCGCCTCTGGGATAGGGTCAGGTGGATCAGATGGTGAAGGAGGGGTAGGTTCAAGGGAAGGGTCTGAAAGGTTGGGATCCTCATCAGCTAAAAGCAAAAGGAAACGGCTAGTGGTGCATTTGTGTCCCGGGGTGAACTTCTCATCACAATTGTAACAGAGTCCCAAAGCTCGCCTCTCTTGCATTTGGGTAGGTGTTAGACGTTTAATAGGGAGGGGGTAGAGGTTGGTGTAGGGGGTTTAGTAGGTGGGGGTGTAAAGGGTAAGGGTGAGAGGGAAGGGCGAGGTGTAACACCCCAAATTTTATAAAAATGAAAAATTGATGAGAATAAATAATGAATAATAGTATGTGAGTTGATTTGTGTCCCAAAAATATTGGAATGATTAAATTGGGATTTATTATGGATATTTATGAATTACTGAGATTTAAGGAGTTAAAATTATACCCGATTAGAATTTGGGTGTCAGACCAAGTATCTCTGATTGAGATGCCGCTGGTCAGGGCTAATAAGAATATTATTGGGAATCCGAATCTATATTCGGAATAATTTTTAAATAATGTATTGAGCCCGAACTGAGAGCCTGTTTGTTATAAAGCGGTGAAATTTTAATGTGAAGCCAAATATTAAAACATAAACCCACCTCCCTCCCTTATGTTTCACACTACTTTTTCTTCTTCTTTCTATTCTCTTCTCTTCATTCTCCTTCTCCTTTCTCATTCCTCTCCACTATTCTCTCCAAAACCTAAGCCGTGTGGAGTCTTCTTTCCCCCACCATTTTCGTTTTCATGGAAGCTTGAAGGGGAAGCTTGTGGCTGGAATTTCCTTCTCCTCTCTTCTTCATATTTTCGTGTGGCTCTCTCTCTCCCTTGGGAGCTCATGGCTAACTCTTGGTTGAGGTAAGTTCCTTATCATTTTCATGAGTTTTATGCCCTAGATTTTGGGTTCTTGGTATTTGGGAGAGTGTTTATTTCATAAGGGTTGTTGGGAGAAGCTTTAAATGAGGAAACCCTAAGGTGGGGTGTTGTTATTATGGCATTAATGGTGGGTTGTTATAGGTGCATGAAATTAATACTTGGATAAGTGGAAAATTAATGAGCATTTATGGTGTTATTGGGTTTTAGTGAAACCCTAACTCTAATAAATTGGGGAAAGTGTGAAATGTGTGTAGAATGTAGGTTTAATGATGTTGGAGAATGATATTTAATGATGAGTGTTGTTATGAATGTGGAATGTGAGGGATTGGTGTGAAAAGATTGTGACTTGATGAGGTTCTAAACCATTGTGGTTATTGAAGGATATGAGAGCTAAGTTGAATATTGAGTAACAATGTGATGGTGATGTTGTTGGGTTTAGTTGGCCTTTTATGATCTAGAGGATCTTGGCTTTGGGAAAGGAATTCCTGAAGCCTAACACAACTGCATATGTTGGTGTTTAGCAAGTCTAGGACTTGGGGTTGAGCTTTATGATAAGCTAGCAAGTGTTTAAAATTATGATGGTTATTAATTATGTGAAAAATACTTGCATATGGTATGTAGATTGTATTCCGGGTGATGCGATGGAGCTTTCGGAGCATTGGAACCGTTTCGGCTCTTCCCTCGAGGTAGGAGAGGAGTTAACATTCAAATTGCATGAGTAAATTCGATAGTGATTGTTGTATGTGATGAATACTCATGCTTGCCTTGCCATGAATATGTATTAAATTAATTGAAATGGCAAGTTGATAATTATTGAGGATGATGTGTGAGAATATGTGTTGAATTGATATGAAAATGTATATTCATATAAGATGATGACAAGTTTGAATTTTACATGATTGATAGATTGAATTGAATGTTAATGAGTATAAAGGTCTAGACAGGTTTTAAATGCCTATTATAAAGTATATGCTATATTAGATTTGATGAATTTTGGCTGGTATAAGTTTTGGTATGTTTGGTTGTGAGTTTCTCATGTTTCTTGCGCATATTCTGATATTCTCGCTTAGGCGAGATGGGATCTCACTCAGGCGAGGATCCCTTGTGTCAGTATGATAGCTTTTGGACAAATCTCGCCTAGGCGAGTGGGATTTCCGCTCAAGCGAGATGCATGTTATGCAATCAGGGGATTTACTGGGCGAATCTCGCTCAAGCGGACGTGGCCGCGCCTGAGCGAGCGAGAGTGTGAAGTCTGATGCTGGGACGGTACTCACTCAAGCGAGTGACTGGTATTGTTGTGCTTCGACCGAGCGAGACGAGTGAATGGTGAATGGGTAAAATCCTGGACAAGTTCTACCCGAATGGGAGTTTTGAAAACAATTTAAGTTGTGGTGAATTTCTGAGTGAAATTCCGAGTTACCTATGTCTGAATTAGGACCTTCCGAGTGAGGGAGTGGATATAATTTCGAGTGAGAGGTCTCCCTGTATGATATCCCGAGCAGTAGAGTTCCGAGTGGGAATTTTCGAGTTCAAAGTAACTCGTTCCGAGTGGAGTCCCTTCGGGTGTGTAATTCTGAGTGGGGATGGCACCGATTGGGGATATATAGTGTGTTTGTCCAGAAGTATTCTGGAATAACTTCACTTGTGTGAAAAAGAAAGGAAGTCGGTTTTTGGAATAAATTACCGAGTGAAAAAAGACTTGGTCTGGAGTGAAGTTGCCGAGTGAAAAACTGATTGAGATGACTCGGATTTGGAATGAATTGTTGAGTGAATGATCGATTAGGTTTTGAGTCGGTGTTAGGGCGAATTGCCGAGTGAATGACCGACCGAGTGATGAGTCAGTTTTTGGTGTAATCTGTCGACTAAAAGACCGAGTGAGTGAGAAGTCGGTCCTGGAATGATTTAGCTAGGTGAAGGACCGAATGGGAGGAATCGGTTCTAGAACAGGTTCACCGAGTAAAACCGATTGATGGCAAAGATGACCTCTGGTCGGATTTCACTTAAGCGAGTGGGTGCCTCGCTCAAGCGAATGTAGTGGGATTCCTTACTGGAACATTTTCGCCCGAGCGAGTGGCTGGGTGTGTGGTGCTTCGCTCAAGCGAGCCACATGGAAATTTGATACTGGTTGGATTTCGCCCGAGCGAGATAGGTTCGCTCAAGCGAGACTGGGGTTTGATACTTAAAACCCCCCTTTCGCTCAGGAAAACTTGGGGCGGTTAAATGAACTATCCTCATCTCGCTCAAGCGGAGGTGAATCTCGCTTGAGCGAGATACCTAAAAACTTGGGATTTTCGTTATTTCCCTCAATAATTGATGCCGAGCCTCATTCCCTTATATTATGGGATATTTATGGAGATATATATGTGGTGATTATTGATGATATGCCACCATGGGAAAATGAAAATAAATTGATGAATCCGAAATAAATTATTTATGATGTTTTCACCACTAAGAGTGGGATAAGAGGGAATGATGATGAGAATTTAATAAAGAGGCTATAAGATACATTTTAAGACAATGATGATAAATAATGAGAGGAAAGCCCACTAAAGGAATGTGTGATAACATTGATGAATATTACCTAATAAGGCAAACATAATGTGGTTGATACAAGTAATTGACTTGTAGATGTGTGAGGCAATGATGATTGCTATATATATATATATATGTATGTTCCGAAAACACCTTGTTGTTACATGTGTGGATTAATATTATGATTGTTGCTATGCCCTTTGATATCCATGTGTGGATAGTTATGAATGATGTTTGTGGCCAATGAGATGCCAATTATATGAATGATGTACCTTGCGGGGCTTTGTAAATGATTATGTATGATTATTGAAATGCCAAATTAAAATGTACCCCTAATTGAGAGGGTGAGCTATCCTTGCGAGGTTGTTGGGCACATGCATTATTGCATTGTTGCATTCATGGCATAGCATGGCATTGATATGCATTATTATTGAATATATTACCTTGCGGGGTGCCACAAAGGGTATATCCCGGAGTGAAGAGGACGTTGTCCTATTGTTGTTGAATTGTTGTTGAATATATCACCTTGCGGGGTGCCACGAAGGGTATATCTCGGAGTGAAGAGGACGTTGTCCTATTATTGTTGAATATATCACCTTGCGGGGTGCCACGAAGGGTATATCCCGGAGTGAAGAGGACGTTGTCCTATTATTGTTGAATATATCACCTTGCGGGGTGCCACAAAGGGTATATCCCGGAGTGAAGACGATGTTATCGTAATTATTGTTGAATATATCACCTTGCGGGGTGCCACGAGGGGTGTATCCCCGAGTGATGTCGGTATTGTGATAATTATTGTGAAGTGAATCACCTTGCAGGGTGCCACGAAGGGTATATCCTGGAGTGAAGAGGACGTTGTCCTATTGTTGTTGAATAAATCACCTTGCGGGGTGCCACGAAGGGTGTATCCCTGAGTGATGATGATAATTTAAGTGATTGTGATTATTGTTGAATTTGAAAATCGGATCCGTTGCATATGCATTAAACAGTTGACATATGCATTAGCCCTAAGACCATGGCATTTGAGATGGGATGACCACGAGTGATGAGAAACCCCTTGCGAGGAGGTATTGAGCAAAGCCATAATGAAATAATGATGATAATGATTATGAGTGCCCTTGTTGATAAGTGGCAAAGATATTATGTATGTGATTGTGTATATGTTATGCTTATTTACGATATGAATTGCGATTCATGAGGCTTGTATGCCTATTGTAATAATGAGATGATATATGAATGATAATTTGATGATTTGATAGCAAAGCACACATGACGTTTGTATGCATATACACATGATCACAATATATATATATATATATTATTCGTCATTTTGAATGTATAACTCACTCTCCCATGTGGTCTCCTTTTTAACATTGTGATGCAGGTTGCCATGGGATGAGTTCGGATTTTAATTAAAGCTTGGGTGAAGGTAAATAGTGGTAGAGGAAGTGCCTTGGCCGGCATCATTTATGGATCCTTGTATAGTGAATGAATTGTTTATGAGAATATAGATAATTTAGAGATTTTGGATATGTATAGGATAATCCTTTGGAATTGTAAATTGTGAATATATATGTAGAATGTAAGAGATAATTTGATGTATATTAGAAAGATTGAAATTGAATGATGTTCATCGATGATTGAGATAATGGGGAGAAGATTTCCGAATGTATATGTATATATATATATATATATAATTATATCTTAGGCATTGCATGCTTATATAATTATGTAAAATGATGATGGTTGTCTATTAGGCTTATGATATGCCATTGCGTGCTTTGCCGAGCCTTTTCTCATATCGTCATATATGGGACTAGGCGTGTGCCCGGTATACACATTCTTCCACTGTAAACTCTATTATTTCATATACCGTTATGGGCAATTTATCTATCAATCCAGCTTAGAGTTATTTAATCTCACTCTTTGATTTTCTGTGATTTGGATCTTGATGTGATCATGGTGATGTCTTAGAAATATTTTCAAAAGGGAAAAATTTATTCACATTTTTATTAATTATGACGATCACATCGGGATTCGAGTACAGAAAATCAGGGGTGTTATACGAGGTGCACGAGGTCTAGAGTCTCTTAGTTTGGATTCTACTAGCTTAGCTAAACCGATGGCCTGGGTGACATGGATAGGTTGCAATATGGCTAATTCTCTTCTAATATCTGGGTATAATTCGGAAATGAAGCAATTAAGTAGCATTTCAGGGGAAAGTCCAATAACCCTATTAGAGAGTTTCTCAAATTGTGCCTGATAATCTGTCACAGATCCCTATTGACGAAGTTTGAAGAGTTCAGCTTGGTGATTCTCGTACGTAGAGGGGCCAAAACCAAGCTCCAAAGCCCTAACAAAGGTTTGCCAGTCAGTTAGTTGCCTATTGTGATACATCCACTTAAACCAGCTGAGAGCATCACTTCTCATATAAAAAGCCACCATAGGTAGTCTGAGGTCAAGTGGAACCTGGTAAAACATGAAGAACTGGTCACCCTGAAAAAGCCAGTCCAGGGGCTCAAAGCCATCAAAAGGGGAAAGGTCCAATTTGGGGGGTCGAATGGGGGGTGTACTAGGGCTTGGCGGAGGATGAAAATTAGGGAAAAAAGGAAAATGAGGAAAAACAGGTTGCGGGTGGGGGAAGTGACGGGGTTGGTTGTATAAGTGGGGCTGATATGTGTATAAGAGGAATGAGGGATAGTGGAAGTAAGGCCAATAGTGGAAATAGGCTCAGTGGTAGTTAAGGGAATGGGGATGGAGTAGGGAACAACAACAGGACTGTTTGTTGAGGTTAAAAATGCTATTGTCATGGGATAGGAAGGGTTTGGGGTACTGGTAGAAGGGGAACCTTGATGTGAGTGGTGAAGTTGAAGAGCGGCCACCTGCTCCAATAGTCCTCCCAAGAAGTTTGTCATGGATTCATGGCGAGTGTCCATAAGCTGCTGAAGGGATTGATGTCTAGTGTCTTGGGCAAGACGTTGATTGTCAAGTTGGGTTTAAAGAAGACCCAACTTATCTATAATACCCTGAAGAACATCTTCCAGATCCTTAGAAGCAGTAGGTTTAGGAGGCATCAGAGGTTAATGAAGCACCAGAAATGTTAGGCACCTTATCCAACTATTTTACTAGGTACTGGAATAAACTAGGGATTAAGCCACAAAAGATAGGAAATTTCTAGGAAGAAGATAATATCTCAAATTGTCTATATCTCCAGAGGAGAAAAAGAAAACACTTATAAGATTCTAGAAGAGTTACTCTAACCCTAGATGCATAATGGGCCCAAATACTGAATACAATTTTAAACATAATCTGTTAACCACTTGGGTTGTTTAACTATTCTCTTGGGCCTAGTAAACAAATCAGGCTGAGGTCCACTAACAGTTTCATCATGTAGTGTTAATTAAACCCTAGTCCATTTTTTAAAACAATGGAGCCTACAATAGATGAGAAGAGTTAACTGCTAAAATCACTAGTGCAAAAAAGACATTTAACATCGGTTTTTTTGGGCTTTTCACATCGGTTTTCAAACCGATGTGGATCTGGCCGATGTGAAATATAAGGACATTTCACATCGGTTTTTAAACCGATGTGAAAAATGGATGTAACATCGGTTTTTTGAGAAAACCGATGTGAAAACATGGATATATAACATCGGTTTTTAATGGAAACCGTTGTGAAAAAGGATCTTATAACATCGGTTTTTAGAAAACCGTTGTGAAATAGAGAATGTAACATCATTTTTTTAGGGAAACCGATGTGAATTTGGAACTTACCACATCGGTTTTTTAGACAAACCGTTGTGGATTTAGACTTATAACATCGGTTTTATAATAACCGATGTGAAAACATGTTTTTTTTTAAAAAATTTTTTTAATTGTTTCATTATATACGAATTTTTTAAAGAAACCTGGACATATGATTTCAGCATTCATCCCGACTATATTAATTTTTCATGTCAATTCCTGGGCATACATTTATACAACACATAGAAAACAAATATATCAACACCAATTAAAATCATATGTCAATCAATATATATATAACACCAAACATTGTTTTATACATAGTTTAGGTCAGAATTTCATACATAATATATACAAAATTTAAACACTTGTGTTGATCATAATCTAGCTACTTGAAGAAGATATGTTGCCCAACGCTTACGAACCACATCAATTTCATCAGAAGTGAATGGTTCCTTGTTGCTAAAAACCTACAAGTATGTGATGTTAGAATATGCATTTAACTACTAGAAAATGCTTCCTTCTTTAAACCATTTCAATACCTGTATCCAATTATCCTTAATGTTCCCTATTATGACATTAAGCATGTGCCACATGACATAATAACCACAATGGTTGCTACCCGACTATTGTTTATTAGCCTGAAATTAGGAACAAGTAAACTTTGCATCAAATTCTTAAACCTCATCAAGTCATGTCTAGGCATAAAGGCAACATAGAGTTAATGTAACATAGAGTGACTTACTCTTAGGATTATCCATTCAACCTTCTTCCTAGTAGGTCGTGACCCTCCCAAAACATTACAAGCATCCAAGGCTCTATAGTATAAAAACAACCAATAAGTTAACATTCAAGAATTCTTAAGAACACCTACAAGTTAACAAAATACCTACAAGTTAACAAAACACTTACAAGTTAATAGCATCCTTAATATTTTTCCCTGGTTGTTTCCATAATGAGCAAAAGAAGACAACAACATTTTGTTTGGGACAAATAATGATCAATTGCCAATGGTTCCTGTCAGATCACAAAAGAAATGAGGAAGTTTACACAAAAACACATGTATAATAATACTTGAAATTTAAGGTTGTACTAACAATTCATAATATGGAGCTAAAAAAAAGTCATGAGAACTTGTGGATATCCTATGTTGAATATATGCCCGGATTTGATCTACACTATTTCCTGTGTCTTGGATGTGCTCAGGCTCAAGGAAGCTATAATCATGACATCCATTAATATTGCAAAGGTTGTGCAAATACCTAAAATATAAACAAACATAATTGGATCACACATATGTATTTGCTTTAGACATATAAAAAATTAACTAGTAATAAACTCACATCAACCATAATTGGAGCACAGATATGTTTAGCATCTCTTTTCCCATTAGAAATTCCAAAATATCTTGCTGGGTATTAAAGAAAGAGATTGGAGAGTCCTTGCCTATGACACTAGCATCTAGTTCCAACTGTATTGTTTCAGATCCAAGATTCATTGCTACAAAACACAACCTCCCAAGTGGATCACTATACTCATTTGTTTCTTGTAAAGGTTGTTTTTGTGTAACTTTCTTAACCACATCAACATTGGCCTAATAAATCACAATTAAACAGGAATAAGTATTAATAAAATCATATATAACTAATAGTGGATGTAATTAAACAGGTATTATTCATGGAATTTCATACCTCATCCTCCGATATAATTTTAACTAGTCTTCTGGGCCACAAGATGAAGTGCTTAAAGGCTTCCCCCACTGTACATACTTCATCTATGGGAATAGGTAATGCAACATCTGCTTCCTTAATCCTATCAATTGATACCCTCACATGATCATTATTTATTTGCTTATGGTGGATGGTAGACCCAAAATTATACACATTGCCAACTGCCACCAAACGGTATGGATGATCAACATAAAGCTTGCATCGGTCTGGGACATGAGCATAATCTTATGGAGATAAATCATCTGGAGCACAACTCCCTTTTGTGCTTAAGAGTACAGGATGTGAAGGCGTTTGCGGTGGTCGTTCAGGAATTTGTGAAGGTTGTTGCATACGGGCTAGCTCCTGGAGAATTTCATGTTTCAGTTCCTCTCTAAGCTCCATCTTTAGCTCTTCCCTAAATTTTTTCTCATCCCTGATAGTATTCTGTCGTCCTGAATGTCCAAAATATGTCTTTAGACCAACCCCTCGTCCACATGCTCGAACACGACCACTATGTTCTGGCCGCCCTAAGGCGGTAGTCAATATGTCCTCTCGTCCAGATGCCATAAATTCACCAACTGAGCTTCTTTGTTCCAAAGAATCCTGCAAAAAATATAACATTACGTTCATGAATAAATTGAATGACATGATAAAATGATAATTAATTATGAATGCTAGATATGTCTTGAAAGCTCTCCAACGCTCACTACAAAATGTTAGTAATTTCTTCTTCAAAGTGGTGTTGTTGGGGACATCATATGTGAGCTACATTAGATATAATAAAACATTATCAAATATAACAAAATATTTTATAATTATAGTGAAATTACTTATAAAGTCTAATATCAAATAACAACATACCGTTATACTCTCCCAAATTTGCTCCTTTACACATGCATCTACATCCTTCCACTTATCATTCAAGATGCTAACCTTGCTACGTGCAAGTAAGGCTACAAAGCTAACAAATTTGTCCTTGTTTTCTCCAATAGGGTTCCAAGTATACTCATCAAATTGGATGGGGATTTTTTGACCACCACCACGTGTAGCTACTAGCTCCCTCATCCGTGTGGTACCCCTACTCTTCCGACAAGTCCCTTGGGTATTTGATGTACTCTCAGGATGATCATCCATTTCCCTGTTGAAAGAAAATAAAATAATTGTCAATTACATGGTTAAATAATATAAATGCAATAATATGAAACAAGTTTGATAACTAACTTAAGAAGTGTCCATCACATGCTCCCAAATCCCTTCTTGATGATCATTACAGATGGCATGGACATTGTCTATTTCATCATCATCACATAATGTTGGCATGCTAGATGAGAAGGGAGGAGTCTCTACAATATCAAGTGTTGAACCATGATTCTCATTGATATCCACCAAACATTTTCCATGAAGTGCAACTGACCACCTTTTGTTAGAAGGATCAGTTATGTAAAAAACTTGTTTTGCTTGGGATGCCATGATGAAAGGCTCATCCTCATGCGCTACTTTGTTAAGTTCCACCAAGGTAAACCTCATTTCATCTATCTTTACACCAGTGTTACCATCAACCCACTTACATCTGAAAACGGGAACTCTAATTTTAACATAGTCAACTTCCCAAATCTCCTCAATGACTCCATAATAGGGGATGGATGCCACAATTGGATTCTTATCCTTTGCACTGGAAAAATGAATGGATTCAGCCACTATCATCACACCACTATTTTGTACCCGACTATTGTCATCCTGAGACTTAGTGTAGAAGGTGTAATGATTAATGTAATAACCACTCCAACACACAACATCAAAGTTAGGACCGCTTGCTAGCCATTTCAATGTCTCTGAGGCAGTGTCATCATTCACCACTTGTCCTCTAAACCAATTAAGGAAAGTTTTATTATGCTCATTCACCAACCATTTTTCAGTCATGCGAGGGTTTTTTGCCTTGATAATATTCTTGTGCCTAGATATGTATGGTAGAACCTCATCAGTGTTGTTCAAGATGTACAAATGTGCTTGTAGGACCTCCTCACGTGGCTTACTCTTAACAGAGAAACCCCGAATGCCATTTCCTATACTTCCTTCTCTGAAGTGAGGCTTCGGTATTCCAATTGAGTCCACTCCTGACAAATAATCAGTACAAAATTCAATAGCTTCTTCTGCAATATATCTTTCAACAATAGAAGCTTCCGGACGATACTGATTCTTCACATACCCCTTTAAAATTTTCATGTATCGCTCAATTGGGTACATCCATCTCAAATAAACTAGGCCACAAATACTAATCTCCCTGACTAGATGAACAATTAAGTGCACCATGATGTCAAAAAAAGAAGGTGGAAAATACATCTCTAATTGGCATAATATAACCACTACATCATTTTGTAACTCAACCAATTTCCCAGGATCAATCACTTTACTACATATAGCATTGAAGAAAAAACATAACTTGGTTATGGTCACTCTGACATTTTTGGGCAAAATATCACGAATAGCCACTGGTAATAATTGTTGCATTAACACATGGCAATCATGAGATTTTAAACCAATTAATTTGAGGTCTTTCATTGAAACAAGTTTTTTGATATTTGATGAATAGCCTTGTGGCACTTTCACTCCATGTAAACATTGGCACAAACTTTTTCTCTCATTTTTTGACAATGTATGACAAGCTGGTGGCAAGTATGTCCGCTGACCTATAGTTATTGGAGCCAAGGAATCCCGTATACCCATGTCAACCATATCTCGACGAGAAGACACCCCATCCTTTGTCTTTCCTGGGATATTAAGGAGTGTTCCAATAACACTATCACATACATTTTTCTCCACATGCATCACATCAATACAATGCCTTACATCAAGAGAAGGCCAATAAGGGAGGTCAAAAAAGATAGATCTTTTCTTCCATACATTTTTTTCTGTAGCCTGACGCTTCTGCTTCTTTCCCAAGACAACATTGATGTCCTTTACCTTTTCATAAACCTGATCTCCTGTCAACGCCACAGGAGCAATTACATTCTCTTGAGATCCATGAAAAGCTTTTTTTAATTTACGATACGGGTGATCATGTCTGAGAAATCTCCTATGCCCAAGGTAAACTGTTTTCTTTCCATGATACATTTGACGGTAACATGTTCCTTCTTCACATATAGGACATGCCTTATGTCCTTTAACACTATATCCGGCTAAGTTACCATATGCTGGGAAGTCATTTATGGTACAAAAGATAATGGCACGTAACTTGAAGTATTCACAAGAGTACGCATCAAATACATCTATGCCTTCCTCCCACAACATTGTCAAGTCTTCAATCAAGGGCCTTAAATATACATCTATGTCATTCCCCGGTTGTTTAGGGCCCGAAATCATCATAGACAACATGATGTACTTTCGTTTCATGCATAGTTGAGGGGATAGATTGTAGACAACCAACAAAACAGGCCATGAACTGTGTATACTACTTAGGCTACTATAAGGATTCATTCCATCTGTAGCAAGTCCAAGCCGAAGATTTCTGGGTTCCTTGCCAAAAGTAGGAAATAACTGATCAATCTTCTTCCATTGTAAAGAATCTGCTGGATGACGAAGCTTTCCATCTAGTTTCCTTTCTTCAGCATGCCACCTAAGACTTTTTGCATCATTCTTGTTGGCAAACAATCGTTTGAACCTTGGAATTATTGGTAAATACCATAAAACTTTTGCAGGAGGATTTTTGGTACTCACATCATCACCAGATTCACCATTTTTCACCTTATATCGTGATTCACCACATACAGGACACTCATGCAGCTTTTCATACTCTTTTGTATACAAGATGCAGTCATTCGGACATGCATGTATTTTTTTATAGTCCATACCCATAGGACATATAACCTTCTTTGCTTCATAGGTACGATTAGGTAGTGTATTCCCTTCTGGGAGTATTTCCTGTTGCAACAACCTAAGTAATTCAGTAAAACTTTTATCAGTCCATCCATTCTTCACCTTCAGATTAACTAGCCTTAACACTGCTTCCAGTCGTTTCAGTTTACACCCCGGATACAAAGGCAAATCCGCATCTTGAGTTAAATTATCATACACATGTGCTCTTTCAAATGATTCGCGTCCAATGTCACGTATCATGTCTTCCAACCCATCATTCATTTCTTCATTCACTTCTTCTGCTTCAGACACAGTTGGTATCAACATCAATTCCCCATGCCATGTCCATGTTGTATAATTCTTGCAAAACCCATGACATATGACATGATCTCTAATTTCCTCAACACTTAATCGTTTTACATTCAAACATTTCACACATGGACAATAAAATCTCCCATTATTGTTAAGAACATTTCTTTTAGAAAATTCCAAAAAAGCTTCCACCCCGATTGCATACTCATTACTTGTTCGTCTAGCATTAATCCAACTCCGATCCATTGGTACTAATGTTCTAAAATCAACAACAAAACATCAATGGACATTAATGCCTCCCTAAATCACGGTTTGAATTAAACAACATAATGTTAAAAGCAAATAACCATTTTCAACACAACTCAAGTTCAACTAGGCCTTTTAACAAACATGTTAAAAGCAAAAGAACCATGCATACCTTGCACATCTACACAAAAAAGAACCATATCCAACACACCTTCATACACACCATTTTTAACACAAACATACCAAACTTTATATTTAAGTTCTCCTAGGCATTTTAAGAAACATGTTCAATGCACTCAACCTCAACCTCAACCATACACACATACACATGTTGAAAGCAAATAACCATTTTCAACACAACTCAAGTTCAACTAGACCTTTTAACAAACATGTTAAAAGCAAAAATTATTAGTCCACCTCAACCTTAACCATGTATACCTACACAAAAAAGAACCATATCCAACACACCTTTATACACACTATTTTTAACATAAACATACCAAATTTTATACTTAAGTTCTCATAGGAATTTTAAGAAACATGTTCAAGCCACTCAACCTTAACCATACACACATACAAATGTTCAAAGCAAATAACCATGTTCAACACAACTCAAGTTCTCTTGGGCATTTTAACAAACATGTTAAAAGCGAAAATGGAGAATAAGAAGCTCACAACAATGGAGTTTAAGAAGCTCACAACAATGGAGTTGAAGAAGATGGAGAGAAGAGGGTTGAGAGAGGCACACGGTTGGAGAAGGTTGAGATACTTCAAGAACGTGTTGCTATCACGGAATGGAGAATGGAGAAGTTGAATAATTGTTGTGGACGATTTGTTGCTGTCGCGGAAGGGTAATGGAGAAGGCACAAGTACTGGAAGGTAACCGATGAGCTTCAAAGCTGTCGCGTAAGGGCACTGGAAAAACAATGGTTGCTGTCGCGGAAGGGTATGTCTACCTATGAGCTTCAATGGTTGTTGTCGCGTAAGGGTAATGAAAAACAAATCGTTGCTGTCCTGCAGGTTTTCCATTCCAATTTTCAAGCTCGCTATAAAATTTTCCAAAACTATTCCACATCGGTTTTTAACAAAAGCCGATGTTGCATACCTGTTCGGTGAATTTTTAAGTGCGCGTGCGTTAATTTATTTGTGATATACCACATCGGTTTTTACAACAAACCGATTTGAAAAATTGCTGTTTAAATTTTTTAAAATAAAATATACCACATCGGTTTTTACTAAAAACCGATTTGAAAAATTGCTGTTTAAATTTTTTAAAATAAAATATACCACATCGGTTTTTACTAAAAACCGATTTGAAAAATTTGCTGTTTAAATTTTTTCCAACAAAATATAACTTATACATATTGAACTTTAAATTTTTTCAAATAAAATAAATTATATATATATATAAGAAAAAAACGTAGAGTATTTCGCATTAATATAAAAACAAAAAAATATTAAGATGGGGTACTATACCACATCGGTTTTTAAAGAAAACCGATGTTAGAACAATCTACCATATCGGTTCATCAAAAAACCGATGTGAATAATTTGCATCTTAAATTTTTTCAAATAAAATAAATTATATATATATATATAAGAAAAAAACATAGAGTATTTCACATTAATAAAAAATGAAAAAATATTAAGATAGGGTACTTACCACATCGGTTTTTAAAAGAAAACCGATGTTAGAACTGTTGTTTTCCACATTGGTTATCAAAAATCCGATGTGATAATTGAAAAAATTTAAAATTTAAATTTTTTTTCAAATAAAATGTAACATATAACTTTAATTTTTTTAATTAAAATAATATATATATATATAAGAAAAACATTTATGGTACTTCACATTCGTTATTTTAAAAATGAAAAAATATTACCTACCACATCGGTTTTATAAAAAACGTTGTCTAATAGTGTTTATAAAACTTTGTGTATAATTTCAAAATTGCCACCGCGTAAATTTTTAACATCGGCCTCTTTAAAACCAATGTGATAAATACCTTTCCACATCGGTTTTTAGTAAAAACCGATGTGAAATCTTATCTGAGTTTTATTTATTTACAAAAATGCCACCGCCCTTATATTTCACATCTGTTTTTGTTAAACCGTGATGAAAACTACGATGTGAAATGGTACTTTTGCACTAGTGAATGAAAGAAAACGGAAGAGAAGACTTTATAAAATGGACTTATAGACTCAAAACATAGAGGGAAATAAAACTTTTGTTAAGTCTTCACATTCCATCCTTTTACTAAAAAATATCAACTTTTAGACATGAAATATCAATAATGATGAAAGTATAATTAGTACCCAACTCTATTCAAGCAACCAAACAAATTGTTGGGTCATATTGATGAAAAAATTAAAATCCTATGGTCTTATTACCAACTGAAACACTCACAAATAAAAAAAGAAAACAAAAAAAGCACACAAATTTAATCTTCAATACCCTTTGTCTACATCTAGAAGTTCAGATTTAAAGATATTTGCTTCACTTAAATTATGCAAGGAGTATGCAAACTCTCTCTTAGAATAATTAGAAGTTTTCTAGCAAAATCTTGCAAATCATCTCTTCTAATAATAATTACAAGGGAGAGGCAGAGGTCGTTGATTTGAATCTGTTTCCTAACATCTGTCAATACAAAAAATAAAAATATACTATAGGTTTTCTAGAAAAACTTTCTAACCCTCTTAGAACACACAACTTCCCAGTTTTCCGATATACATCAAAATAGGCAAGTGTTGGCGTAGTAAAAGTAATCAAATAAACTATATTTATAGTAAGGGATCTTCTGCTCTTTATTTTTTTTCCCACTATGCAATATGGATTAAATATTTACTTGTACTTTCAATAAACAAATTCGAGTAGATAGCATAGCTTATTACTAAAATAAATTCTTGTATTAATTTACAAAATTGTTCAACACATCACTCCCATGCGATATAGACTAGGAAATTGCTTAAACCATGAACCTAATTATTTATCTAAACTCACCAAAAGCCAATGAAGCACCAATGGTAAAAGAATTCCATCACATTAGTTGTTGTAATAAATCAAAATCCAAACCGATTAATTGCATAACACCTGTAATGCCTATCGTGAACCTTCAACCAGAAAATTATCATATACTTTATCATAGATTAACAGAAGACCGTATCAAATAATCTTGGAATAAATACAACAAAGTGGATTTTGCCACCAATCTGTCATTGAATAACTTAAACATGTTGTTTGTTGTCTAGGTCAACTTCAAAATCTAGTTTGAATTAACTTTCACTTTCTTAGTGTCAAAACCTGTATTTTTTTTCATTTTAGCCATATTAACCAAATCATAAACACTTGCCATTTTTATTTTACTTTCCCTAAAACCCCTAATGACCACTAGAACTGTTGTAATACATGCATGCACTTTAACCACACCTTGTGTGAAATTCTACATTAGAAGAATTCCATGAAACTTGATATTCTTGAGGAATTTCCCCTACTTGTCATAAGACTCCTAAAAGAGAAGAGAAACACAAGAGTAATCACTCATTGTATTAGAGAATATTAAAAGATGGTTTACAAGTGTGAGGTACAAAGTATTTATAGGAAAAAGAAGTATGATTTAACAACCAATTAACAAACATTAAATTAACTAACAAGATAACAAAGTTCTACCTAACTAATCTAGCATTCCTAACAGTCCCCCTCAAGCTAATAATTGAAACATGAAGTGAGTGCAAGCCTAACAACACCAAATAATGGGAAAAAAATCCAAATGGAATACAAGCAAATGACTAACAATAAAAGGGAGTATCTCACCAAACAACTTGGAAGCAATGATTCTCTTCCTGCATAACCAACAAATTTGACCAAAATTTCCATAAAATCTAATGAGTGGCTTCTTTGAATTATCAACATGCATATGAAGTAGAATCAATTTGGCTCAAGCAGCATAACAAGTAATTAACAAAGAAAACCAGCAACCAGTAACTATAAGAGCCACCAAGTCTTTCATACCCAAACCATTAAACACCTTGTAGGCATAATTCACACATGACTTGTTATCACCAATGAAGTCAGTAAAGGCCATAACATCTTTAGTGTACCCAAGAATTCCCTTCAACTTTCCTTTTGACTCCTCCTTGATAGCATACTCATCAACAAGTTCTTGACTTTTGGCATCATCGTTGTCCCACATCTGATGAATCCACTCAAGAATAGTAAAAAGATAATACTGTTGGGACATGAGATTAACAACAAATTTATGAAGATCAGAGTTTATATGCCTAGGATAACATAGACAACAAGTAACTTTACTCATGGTGGGGGGTAGAAGGCTTCGAGGTGTAGAAAATATGGTGAACAAAAATCCCCTTGCCAGAACTAGTACTACTCCCTAAAGAATGACATACTTAAAACCCTTGAAAACAATCACGTTTCTCTACCTCTTTGTGAACGACACCAAGAACGAAATCGATGAGTTTGGCACCTTCAGCCTAGTTGCTATCCACACCAAATTGGCCAAAGACGGAATTGTTAGGGAAGAAGATCTAGTCATAGAAGCTAGACGTGTCAGAATCCATGGTGTCAGGTTTGAGATCCATAAGGACAGTGTATGGAACATGTCTTCCCTTGACGCCATGGGACTGATACTTCGGAGGTGACGCGACAAGCTTATTAGTAGGATTGTGGAACTTAACAACGAGAAATGAAGGAGGATGAGGAGGAGGAGCCACATCCTTATTAGGGCCGAAGAGGTAATCAATATTGGAATGTAGAACTCAAGGGTTTTAACTAGGTTAGGTTGATGAGAAAGAGGACCTAAATTGAAAGCGTCGATGAATTGATCGGAAGAAAAGAAAGAAGAGGAATTGAGTGTGATGACAACGAGGATCTTGGTGTCACCACCTACGTGGGTGCGTGGCTAGATCTTGCCACCATGGCTGCACAGGAATTTGGTTTTGTAGTTCTGGTTTTGCTAGTCATCCCATGATAGAGGGTTCTCAAAGTCGATCACACACTCTGTCTCTCTGTCTGTCTGTCTCCCCATGTCAATGTGTGTCAGGATCGCCATCTTCATATCACCAATAGCGGAATCATCACTAAACTCATCGGAGACAACATAAGAAGAACCGTTATCATCGTCAAATTATGGATTGTCGCTCTCCTTAAAGGAGAGCTCTGATACCATTCTACAAAACTTGAGATTGTTAGAGAATTTCCCCTACTTGTCATAAGACTCCCAAAAGAATGGAGAAACACAAGAGTGGTTGATAAATGTCCATTATGCATGAACTTTATATGTTATTTGGACAATTTTTATGAGATTTTATTGATTTGGATGATAATTATGCAATAAAATAGTGATATTTTGAATCTAAACGAGCATGCCTAGGTCTTGTGAGTTCAATTGCCATTGATCCCTATATTTTTGTGTAATTTATAGGAAAAAGAGGAAGAGTTGAAGAAAAGGCTTGAAGAGGTCAAGAATTGAAGAATTTTGGAGCCTCTCGCTTGAGCGAGGCCCAATTCACTTAAGTGAGAGCCTCGCTTGAGCGAGACTTTGCTCCCTTAAGCGAAGAATGTACAGATTGTAAAAACTTAAATCTCGCTTGAGGGAGGCTTCACCTGCTCAAGCGAAATCAAGACAGGGAGTAATGGATGACAATTCGCTTGAGTGAGGCTTTGCCCGCTTAAGCAAAAAAAAAAAGATAGAGGATTCAAAGCTTGTCTCGCTTAAGCGAGAAAATTTTCGCTTGAGCTAGACTTTGAGGAATAGAGCAACTACCAAAGGCTCTTTCAACATCAAGAAAAGTGTTTCGCTTGAGCGTGGCTTAGCTCGCTCAAGTGAGATTGCCAATATTTAAGGAAATTTTACGTTAGAAAAAAGGGAGCTACTTTTGGAAAATAAGAACAACAATTTCCAACTTTCAAGGATTTGATGTAGAAAGCTGCGAAAGCCATTTTTCTTCATATTTTCCTTATTTTCTTAGCTTGTAATGGCTACCATGCATAGCTAAACTCTTTTTGGGATTGGATGTAATCAATTTGAACCCATTGTACTTCGGCTCTCTCTATATATATATATTTGGTATTTTTGTTCTATTGATCTTTGGTATTTCATTATGTGTTTAATGCTTGATTTTATCTAATCAATAGCGTCATGATTTAGTTTTTCTTGAGTTGTTGGAAAATAATTCACAAAAATAAATATGAATGAAATAGTCGATACGTTTGGTTGATAGGAATAGCTTCCAACACATTAAATGCTTTAAACATCTGTTTGTAATGCTGGAAAAGTTCTTAGAATGATTAAGGAATCAACATTTTATGAAGTTTCTTATGGATTTCATAATCAAGAAATTGATATGAATGATTTATGAATGTTGCATCAAAGTCAATAGATTTGAATGTCATTTTTATATGTAAATACAGGATACGATCGGGGGAGATTTATAAAATCCAATCCCAGTTTTCTTTTACCCAGTTTTGATCAATATAGTTTGCTATTTTACTGTTATTACTAATTTTTAGCAATCTTTATTTCTTATGCATTATGATCACAATTATCAATCTATCTTTACGTCAAATATAGTTCTAAACAAATAATTCTAAATTCATCAACTCCTAGTGGAACGACATCTAATTTTAATCAATTACTACAACGAGGAATGGATAACTTGTCATAGCCTGTATCAAGTTTTGGTGTCGTTGCCAGGGGACGGTGTTAATTTGGAATTCTAGTTTTCAACTGTATGACATTATGAATAATGTGTATACATTGTTTGTTTTCTCGTTATTGTAATTCTTATCTTTTCTAACCTTTGTGAAAGGCTTATGATTTGTGCTTTTGAGAGGACGAGTTCCAAAAGATCAACTTATTTTTGATCCCGAGATTGAAAAGATTGCAAAGAAGAACATGAGTAAAAGTAAGAAAAAGAAGCAAGGTTTGGAACAAGGGATAATCTTCTACCACACCTCCTCTAGAAACAACAACAACAATATATCAACCTCAATCAGAAATAGCAGGGCAACAAAACAATCCATTGAGAAGAACTCTTAGTGATTATGCCACACAATAGGGTCCCAGATACTTCTTAAGCATAGCCATTCCCAATAACACAAGTGTATTGGAATGAAACCTACATTCTTAAGTCTCATTAGTGCCCATCAATTTATAGGAATGCCAAATGAGGATCTATATACACATTTGTCAATATTTTACGAGTTGGTTGGAACTATGGGCTTTGAACAAGGTGATTTAGAATCTACATATTTGCATTTGTTTCCTTTTTCTCTTGCATGTAAAGCAAAAGAATGGCTACAATCCACCCTAACCAAAGTTTAAGCAAATGGAGTGATGTGGAGAAAAAGTTCTTGCACAGATTCTTCCCACCCTCCCTCTTTATCAGAGCTAAATCAGACATTTCTACATTTAGATAGGGACCTGAAGAACCATTCTGAGGCATGGGATAAATTCAAATCTTTTCTCAAAAAATATCTCAATCATGGTTTTGAAGATATAGCCTAGCTCAACATCTTTTAAAATGGTCTGAGAGCTGACACAAAGATGATTCTGGATGCTACAACAGAAGGAACCATGATAACTATAGATGCTGATCAAGCTACAAGGATCATTAAGGCATTATCATCTACTAATTATCATGCTCAACATGATAGACATCAGGTTCCAAGGAAGGGGATTTTAGATCTAAACACAACAGATGTCATTCTTGCTCAGAATAAGATTCTTACACAACAAATAAAAGCTCTGACACAGCAGATGGTAAAACTCCTATAATAATTACATGTTATGCATTCTTCCTCTTCATCTATACAACACTAGTAGCCATAACTGAGACATGATTTTTGTAGGGGCGACCATTCTAATGGTCACTATTCTTACCAAGGCGGTCCACAGGAAGAATCTGTCCATTATATGAACTGTTGGTTCAGAGAACAGACTTAGAAGGGGGATTGAATAAGTCTGTTCATTTTTTCAAACCAAAAATTGATACTTGAACAAAAATGCATTAAGCACAGTGGACCAGGCTTCTGTGAGACAGCGAGCGTGTGAGAGAGAGGACAACAGACTTGTGAAAAGGATAAGGAAAGAGAAAAGCACACAAGAGATTTATACTGGTTCACCTTCAACACGGAGACTACATCCAGTACCTTCAACTTGAAGGATTTTCCACTATGTAAAATATTTCTTTTACATAAACAACCCAGACCGAGCCTATGAGTATTATTGACTCCAGCCACTCCTGGCTTAAGCACGCCCCGTGCTTCTGAGTATTCTTGAATTAAGCCACTCCTGGCTTAAGCAAAACCCGTGCTTCTGAGTATTGTTTTGCAAGCACCCATTCCTGGGGCAGATCTAAGTATTTTTTTCATAAGCCATTCTTGGCCCAAACCCAAGTATTCTTTCCAAAGTCTTTTCAGGCCAAAGTGTTTCCTAATAGATCAAACAGACCTGTGTTTACAAGAGATTAGAAATATTAGTACGAAATGAAATTTTCCTTCTTCTTTTAAGGCTTTTGTACACAATCATCTATGACTTGTGTGTCTTATCTTTTTATCTTAATCATTCTATCTTTTGAGTAATATCCCTATCTTAATTATTTTGAAATGCATTTACAAGCTCTCTCTCTTTTTCTTATCTTTCTTTTCTTTTCTTCTCTATAATCTTCTTGAAGATCTCTCTTGATATTTTTGCTTTCTCATATTTTTCTCTGCCACTCAAATAAGTCTCTCACATACACACATACATGCATCCTCTCATTTTTTTGGATTGTAACACACATATATATATATAAGATTTTTCCATTGAGAGAGATAGATTTGTTGGATGACTATTGAAAGATACATCACTCAAAATCTTGAGAGAAATCTTCTTAACAGATATGATCCTTGGAAAAAGTTTGTTCTTCATGAAAAGCCTAGATCAGAGAGCTTTCAAAATTTATGCCGTTGTAGGCATAGAGTTAGTTTTACTAAGATGGAAAGTTCTTCATCGAGAGATAGATCTTGATTTGCTTTATTTTAAAGTTTCCTTTCTTGGGATATGACTTTATGTTGAGAAGGAAAGATGCTTTGTTGAGTCATCATATATAGGTCCAGACTTGATCCGTTTAGTGGGAACATCTAAAACTAGATTGAGGTCTAGTGAATCGTAAGGTATTGATAATGAGACATAAACTCAAAAGGTAATCTGATTCTTTCTTGCGATTTTGAGAGAGGTCTGAAGCAGCCTTTTATGGAAATAAAGTCTGATTGAAGAAGATTGCCTTAATTAGTGAGTTCTTTCAGATTCTTTGAGGCTTGCTATATGACATGAAGAGTCTTGGTCTATTACACGTCCAGAAGAACATTTTTCTTAGGAGAGGTATTCCCAGACTTTGTGTGTTTCTTTGATGCATAACCTTCTTAGTTTTGTCTTACCAGACTTATTGGATGCGAGCTCCCCCTTTGATTTATAACCTGTGCTTTATATCCTAAAACACTCGAATGATCTTATCAAACGTTTAACAACTCATAACTTGACTAATTAAGATGCTTGATGTTAGTTATCAACAAATCTAAGGGTAAATATTGGTTCTAACATGAACAACCAAGGACGACTATGTAATTTTAATCATAATTATTCTAACCCTTCTTTTCAGGGATGGAGAGGCAATCAGAACCAAGGTTTTGGTTGGAAGCAGGAAGCAGGACCATCTAACAGACCACCTCCCTATCAACAAAATTTCCCCTTTCTTTTGGAGAAAACTTCCAAGCTAGAGGATACTTTAGAAAAGTTTATGCAAGCTTCTCTAACTAATTAGAAAAATACCGAGTTATCTATCAGAAACCTAGAGAGTCTAGTAGGTCAGCTTCCATGCCAGCTTGAAGAATAACAAGGAAATCAGTTTTCAGCCAACACCCAAACAAACCCCAAGGAGCATTGCAAAGCTATCACTACCAAAAGTGGTAAGGTTGTGGGAAGAGTTATAGGTGAAAATGTAAGAATAGAGGAGGAAGTGTTGAGTGAAAAAGAAAATGAGGTTGAGAAGTTGAAAAATAATAAGGAAGAAACAGAAAAAGAAAGTGTGAGAGAAAAAGTAAATAATAAAAATGAGGATGTAAATAAAAAGAGAAAGAATGAAGAAAAGAATAAAGAGAAGGCGAGTGAGAAAAAATTATCGTCTCCCAGGAACCGTGTTTTCAAGTACTCAGAATTATGATCATATTTATCTAAACAAGCAAGAATCAAGATTTTGTGCAGAGAAACTAAAAACAGAGTAATTAAAAAAATCACAAATCAGAGAATTTTCAGGAATGAAATTAATAAAGCGTATCTTGGGATTTTTGGGGAATCGAATGTTTTGTGTTGATGTTTAAGGATTTTACATTATCTTATACTATTATCTTAACCAAAACAATTTTCCTTAGGTTCTAGGTTTGCCTTCTCAGAGCTCCACTAGAGTGCTCATAATTCAAACAAATCGTCATTTAATTTGAAAAATAGTTTTATGTTCATGAAAATTTAAGTTCTCATAATCGCTAAAAAATGTTCACTTTTGAGTCCCTCCTAGATTCAATTTTTATGAAAAACTTAGGTCCTCAAAAGATTAAAATCAATTCACTTCTTATTCCCTAATAGATTCAATCTTAGGTTCAAATTCTTGAATTAGATTAATATGGTTCACTTCTGAGTCCTTCGCAAAATTAATTAAAAACAACCCAAAGCCTATCTCTATATCAATGAGTGAATAAAGGCAATTAAGAATTGAATGAAAACATAAATTCATTGATAATTTAGAGTAAACATTACATCAAATGCATTACAAACTACCCCCTAAATCCCAAGAATAATGATTCTAGCTACTCATGGTGTACAAGAAATCACAACAATTCATTGAATCCATACAACTCAAACAAAGATTACAAAGTTTCAAACAAAAGGGAAAATAAGAAATCTTAAAAACCAACCACCAGAAGTGTAGATCCTCCGAATTCTTTGTTCCCTTTACATTTTCCTCCTTGAAAAACCTTGAGAGAGCCTTCTCGAATCACCCCATATGCCTATACAACACGCCTCTAGCCTCTAGAATCTGGAACCCTTAAAACAGTGCCTCTCTTGTAACATTCCTGGTATTTTAATAAAGATTATAAAGAGTGGAAAATATTAGCAAATGTTTTAGAGATTTATTTAATATTTGATCTGCCTGAACTGGGGTGAAGAAATCCGGTGTCAGACCGGTCTCAGATGTGAGGACCAAAAGGTGTTGAAGATCGGTTGTACATGGGAGAACGGTGAAAGGCGTATTGTCTTGTAACTGATGCTTATTCGGTGTGCCCGGTGTGGTCTTGGACTAACCGGTGTGAGGAGAATGCCTAACTTGGAATTATAGTCCGGATCAACCTCTTATAATGACTGAGGCAAACGGATATACGTAACCAGGATGTGAGAACGGATGAAGTGTCCGATCCCTCAAGCGTTAGCTCGGATTACCGAGGTGGGGACACTATGCCAGGATACCGGTTGGCAGGTATCTAGATCGGGTTAATACTCTTATGAAGTATTAGATAATTATGAATGATTAAACGTTGTGAAAGTAAATAAGCGTAGTTGGTTGGTTAATTATAAAAGGGTCCAATGTGGTGAAATTAATCAAAAACTTTTAATGAGAATGCAAATGAAGTAAGGGGAAAAGGCTGTCTTGCCCCTGAGCCTTGTATAAAAGGAAATTCTCTCTCTCCCTCTTCATTATTTACGAGAACTACTTCTTCTTTTTCTTCCTTGGTCTGTTTCTCCTTCTTCTTCGTTTCTCCTCTCTCGTTGCTGGGTTGCATGTTCCAGGAGAGGATCTCATTTGTATCGAAACCAAGAATTAGGCTCATTTCTGTGATCGTGGCCTCAAGGTGAGTCCACTGATCCGTGTTGTTTGTGGGTCCTTATCCCTTCATTCCTCTGGTAGCCAAATGACCATGCATGGCTGTATACAAGTCTGTTCTCCACTCCTCTGGTGAGTATGAGCTTGAGTGTGGCCCTTAGAGTCGAGGGTGTTGAGTTAACGGGTTTTGCATTCTGACCTGTAGGTAGTAGATTAAACAACGAAAGGCTGAGTGACGGAGCTGAGACTGTGAATCCAGTGCTCAGAGGACGAGACTGACACCAGGAGCAGATCATCGAAGCGTGGAACCGAGGTAAGGGGGCTGTTCGGGTTATGATTAATTTGAATAGGACTTATTTCCCATCTGAGTCATTGAACGGTATGAACAGAGTAAGAAAATGTTATTGAATGTTGTTGCGTGCCCATGTTTGTACATGTGTGACTGTGTACACCGATCAGTTGAAGATCGGGTGTGTGGTTGAGTTAATCATGTCATGAGCTTGAAATATTTAATGCTGAGATAATGTTGGATGAGTTGTATGTGTATGTTATGTTGAGGGGCTTGACGAGTCGGTCGCCCTACGCTGTGAGCACAGGTCAGTTTCTGACAGTTGCAAGTGGTAATCGGAATGATATGTTTATGTTTATATGATGGAATGTGATTATGTGGTGGAGGACGACCAACAGTATGAACTACCCTGTTTTTGGCTTCAGTGGTCAAGTCGGACCCAGTTAAGCTACCCAGAGGTCTTTGACCCAGTGGTTGAGGGGGAGCCAAGTCGGGCTCAGTGAACCAAGTCGGGTTCACGGGATGTCAAGTCGGACGCCCAGCTGAAGGTCGATCCTTTAGTATCCGGATACTAGGCGTCAAATTTTATCTGAGAGTCAGTTGTGATAATTGATGAATTATAAGTTGTGATGTGTAGATTTGTCGGGTGACATTTGTTATATTTGCCGAGTGACATTTGTTATATTTGCCGAGTGACATTTGTTATATTTGCCGAGTAAAATTTGTTGTATTTTCTGAGTAAAGTTTGTTCTATTGGCTGAGTGTGAATTAATTACCGAGTGTGATGTATTATAATTGCCAAGTGATGAAAATGCAATCAGACGTAACTTATATATATATATATATATATAACTTGTTAAATTTTATTCTATATTAATTATGATGCCAAATACTCACCCTTGCTGCTGTTTTCAATTTAGCAACCAGTGACAGGGAGGAAGCCGGAGCCATGGAGTCGCGCCAAGGGGGAGACCGATGCCAAGGCCCGAGTGATTTTGAGTGATTATGTAGAGTACATGTGTATATAAGGAGTTTCCGAGTGTTTAATATTACCTGTGTGTCAACTTAAGTTGAATCAGATGCGAATTTATATTATAATATACTTGATATATATATTTTCTAATGTTTGCTGTGACAGCTGATTAACTAGCGGATTCATTCCCGAGAAAAGAATAACCGAGAGATCCCCTTCTGGGTGGAATGTTAGATTGTCCCGAGTGAAATTGGCTGTGATAAGGATTCCGAGTGAAGAAGATGCATAATGACTCTGAGTGAAGAAAAGTAGAATGTACCGAGTAAAAATTTGAATGCCTCCGAAGGGAAGTGAGAATGTTCTGAATAAAATGTGGCCGAGAGAGTTTCTGCTGAGTGAAGTAAGGTTGGGGTGTTTTCCCGAGTGAGGATATCCGAAGAAACTCTTACTGAGTGTAGGGGGTTAGATTATTCCCGAAGGAGCTGTGACCGAGCGAACCTTTCTGAGTGAAGGGTAGTAAGGGGTCAAGTGTGGTATGCCCGAGTGAATGGAGGTCGAGTGTTTTTCGAGTGAAACCCCTTTTGCCGAGTAAACCCGTTTACCGAGTGAAACCTCGATGTGAATTCCTATTTATGTTTTGTTTCGGATCAACGTATGGCATTCCTCAAGCAAGTCGGCACTCGCTTAAGCGACTCTCGAACTTCGCCTCAACACCTTGGGGTCTCGCTCAGGCGAGTGACCCCTGTCTTCTTCTTCTTCTTCTTCTTCTTCTTCTTCTTCTTCCCCTGCCGTTTTAACTCTACTTTATTAAGAAAGGTGTTCCCGATCAAACATTATTTTGTTTATATTCTTATTATTATTTGAATATATTTAAGAAACACTACTTTATATCAAGAACGAGCTGAATCAATTCCGATCAGTTATTACTTTTAACATACTTTTACCAAAAAATTTATTTTCAATCGGTTTTGCTTACAATGAGTATGACTCTATTATTTAGAAGGTAACTAAAAGAAGTGAATATTATTTTTATATCATGGCCGAGTGGACTGTTTATTAAGAAAGTAAATATTATTTTATATTAAGACCTAAATTTTTATTAAACGCAAAAAGTTTATTGTGGAAATAATCTGCCATGTGAAAAGAAAAAGGTAAATTAACCTAGGATGTTACAGTTGGTATCAGAGCGGTTCTTTCTAGAGCCGGGTGCATGGATCAATCCAGTGATTGTATGAGTCCCATGAGGGCTGGTTGCATTCAATTGTATTGTGTTTTGTTTGTGCAGCTTAGCATCGTTCCCTTGGCACTCCATTGGCGTGGTATTTTATATATGTGAGGTAAATCTCCGACTCCCTGGTTGACATTGGTTATTAATGGTGATGTGTTTGCTCATTGTAGAATTACAATATGGCCAAAGGAACCAGTTCCGGTGGAGGAGACGATTTCTTCTCCAAATTTACCCAGCTGATGAGTAGGACCTAGTCTGGTCCCACTCTGAATAAATTCCTGAAAGGGAATCCCCCGGCCTACAAGGGAGGACACGATTATGACTGGGCATACATTTGGATCAGGGATATTGAGCAGCTCTTTGAGTATTTTGAGTGCTCGAAGGAGCAAAAGGTTTTGTTTGCCACCTACCAATTAAAAGATGAGGCTAGAGTATGGTGGTCTCGGGTGAAGGTGTAGATGAACGTGGCAAATGAGCCGCTAGTATGGGTAAATTTTCGAAGGAGATTCCTTGTTAAGCACTTCCCGGATAACTACAAAATCTGGAAGGAAATGGAATTCCTGAAGTTGGAGCAAGGCCGACTGTCTGTGGCCGAGTACACCAGCAAGTTTGACGAGCTGTGTGATTTTTGCCATCCTTTCTCGTTGGAAGGGACTGAGGGCAGCAAGTGTGCTAAATACGAGGCTGAACTACGGATTGAACTCCGTAGTGTAATTGTACCGATGGAGATTCAGGACTACCCGACTCTGGTGAACAAAGCTAGGCTGATCGAAGAGGTGCAGTTACAAAGGACATCTCAACCGAAAGACAAAAAGCCACTGAAAGCAAAGGGGTTCAGCTTCAAGAGGATGGGCCAATTCTTTCGGGGCGGCAAGTCTTCTGCTACTTCTTCATCCTCTTCCAGTCAGGGTTCTACTGGCCGATCGGGTAATCTGTCTGGTAGCCGTGCGTGCTACAATTGTGGCCAAGAGGGCCATATTTCAAAACACTGTCCGACCAATCAGATTATATGCTTCCAGTGTGGACAGCCAGGGCACCTCAGGCCCGATTGCCCACAGAGGCAGCAGCAGAGCAGGCAAGGCAACCAAGCCAACCCTTCTGGGACTCGGGGTGCCAATTTTCAGAGAGGAGGCAGGCATGGTGCTGGTCGAGGAGGCCAACAATCGGGAAGATCTGATGCCCAGTCCAGTGGTGCCCAGAATACCATGACCGGGCGGGTATTCGCTTTTGATGCCTCGGAAGCCACGAGGAATGACAACTTGGTACAGGGTAAGTGCCTCATCTGTGGCTATCTTGTTGATGTAATTTATGATTCGGGCACGACCCATTCATTTATTTCCGAGAGTTATGTGCGACGGCTTGGTTTACCGATCGGTTTAGTGGAGAACGCTTTTATTGTTTCTACTCCAACCGGTTCCACTTTCCGTGCAACCACCGTGTGTAGAGAATTGCCGATGCAAATTGAAGACCGTACTTTCCAAGTGAATTTTATATGTATGCCGTTGAGGAACTTAGATGTTATTCTAGGTCTCAATTGGCTAGCTGCTAATCATGTGATGGTCGACTGCTATCAGAAGAGTATTGCTTTCTCCCAGAAACTCGACACAAAGGACGTGGTGAGTGATGTCTCAGCCATATATGTTATTTTATTTGCTTCGGAGGGTCGGTATAACCTTATGCCGAGTGATATTCCTGTTGTGTGTGAATTTCCTGATGTTTTTCCAGATGAAATTCCGGAGTTGCCTCCCAGTCGGGAGATTGATTTCTCTATTGACTTGATTCCTGGGGCCGAGCCTGTGTCCCGTGCGCCATATAGGATGTCTTTGGTGGAATTAGCTGAGGTAAAGAAGCAAGTGAATAAGATGCTCGAAAAAAGCTTCATCCGACCAAGTGCCTCACCATGGGGCGCTCTGGTGTTATTGGTAAAGAAGAAGGACGGTAGCATACGAATGTGCATCGATTACTGATAGCTGAATAAATTTACGATTAAAAATAAATATCCATTGCCTCGGATTGATGACTTGCTGGACCAGTTGAGAGGCGCTGTTGTGTTTTCTAAGATCGATTTGAGGTCGAGATATTACCAGATTCGAGTGAAGTCGGAAGATATTCCGAAGACAGCGTTTCGGACTCGTTATGGGCACTTCGAGTACATTGTAATGCCCTTTGGGGTAACGAATGCCCCTGCCATCTTCATGGACTATATGAATCAGATTTTTCAACCGTACTTGGACCAGTTTATGGTGGTATTCATTGATGACATTCTGGTGTATTCGAAGTCGGTTGAGGAGCATGCTCAACACCTTCAGATTGTTTTGCAGATACTCCGAGAGAAGAAATTGTATGCTAAACTATCCAAGTGTGATTTCTGGGAAAGTAGTGTACAATTCTTGGGACATGTGATTTCCCGAGAGGGCGTCTCGGTTGATCCGACTAAAATTGAGGCGGTTATGGCTTGGGAGAGGCCGAGGTCGGTAACTGAAATCAGGAGTTTCCTCGGATTAGCTGGATATTATCGGCGTTTCATTGAAGGGTTCTCTCGGATAGCACTTCCTCTGACTCGGTTAACAAGAAAAGAGAGTCCCTTTGTGTGGTCGGAAAAGTGCGAGCTGAGTTTCCAGACTCTCAAATGGTGTTTGACGACTGCCCCGGTGCTTGCATTACCCGATGTAACGCGGGAATTTGTAGTGTATTGTGATGCATCCAAGTTCGGTTTGGGATGCGTACTGATGCAATCCGACCAGGTGATTGCCTATGCCTTCAGGCAATTGAGACCCCATAAATTGAACTATCCGACTCATGATCTGGAGCTGGCAGCAGTAGTATATGCATTAAAGATTTGGCGTCATTACCTATATGGGTCCCGCTTTGTGGTATTCAGTGACCATAAAAGCTTGAAGTATTTATTCGATCAAAAGGAGCTAAATATGAGGCAGAGGAGATGGGTGGAGTACTTGAAGGATTATGACTTCGACTTGAGGTACCATCCGGGCAAAGCAAATGTTGTTGCCGATGCACTGAGCAGAAAGGTGTTGCACGTGGCTTACTTGATGGGCAGAGAGCAAGAATTGCTGGAGAGTTTTAGGGATATGAACATTAGAGTCGTTATGGACGCTCCAAACCGAATGACAGTCGGAATGTTAAAGATCTCCAACGAATTTCTGGAATCTATTGCTGTTGCTCAGAAAGACGATGAGGAGTTGCTGAAACTGATTGACACTCAGGCACGAGGTAAGGATATGGAGTTAACTCAGGGTAATGATGGAATATGGAGATTCCGAGACCGAGTGGTGGTGCCTACACACGGTGATTTCAGGCAAGCCATGCTAGCTGAGGCACACAGGAGCTCTCTGAGTATTCATCCTGGTGTGACAAGGATGTATCACGACTTGAAGAAGGAATTCTGGTGGCTGGGCATGAAGAAGGCAATAACCAAGTACGTGAAATCCTGTGTGATATGCCAGAAGTGCAAAGTTGAACATCAGCGACCCCTAGGTTTGCTTTAACCTCCGGAGATTCCGATCTGGAAATGGGAGAGCATTACCATGGACTTCGTATCCGGGCTACCTCATACCCGATCCGGGTGCAACGTGATTTAGGTAATTGTTGACCGACTGACCAAGAGCGCCCACTTCTTGGCGATGAATATGAAATAGTCGTTAGACTGACTGGCTAGGCTGTATGTTACTGAGATTGTACGACTGCACGGCGTACCCTCAAGCATTATTTCTGATCGGGATCCTCGATTCACTTCAAGATTTTGGGGAAGCCTGCAACAAGAACTGGGTACTAAGCTTAGACTGAGCTCGGCCTACCATCCCCAAACCGATGGCCAGTCAGAGCAGACAATACAGACTCTTGAGGATATGCTGAGGGCATGTGTGTTAGAGCAGGGTGGATCATGGGAGAGATACTTGCCCTTGGTGGAGTTTGCATACAATAACAGTTATCATAGCAGCATTGGAATGGCTCCGTATGAAGCCCTTTATGGTCAGAAATGTCGTACTCCATTATGTTGGAATGAGAATGGCGATGCCATTCATCTGGGGCCTGAGCTGATTCAAGAAATGAACAAACAAGTTGCTTTAATCCGAGAGAAGATAAAAATTGCTTGAGACCGACAAAAGAGCTATTATGACAATCGGCATAGGCCACTCGAATTTCAAGTGGGCGACTGGGTGTTCCTGAGGATTTCACCGACTAAAGGTGTAGGTTGGATCTTGAAGAGCCAGAAGCTTAATCCGAGATACATCGGACCATACCAAATATTGGAACGGATTGGTGAAGTTGCTTACCAACTGGATCTTCCCTAGTCGTTGACTAACATCCATAACGTGTTTCATGTATCACAACTTCGAGCCTATATTTCGTGCGACACAATGATTGTTCCGAGTGACTCCATCGAATTAAAGGAAGATCTGACGGTGGAAGATGTACCAATCAGTATTGAGGAGTATCAAACCAAACGGTTAAGGAACAAGGAGGTGCCGTTGGTGAAGGTGAAATGGAAGAACTTGGATTGGATAACCTACACCTGGGAATTAGAATCGAATATGAAGCGGATGTACCCTCATCTTTTTCAATCAGAACATTGATTTCGGGGACGAAATCCCCTTTTAGGGGGGTGGATGTAACATTCCTGGTATTTTAATAAAGATTATAAAGAGTGGAAAATATTAGCAAATGTTTTAGAGATTTATTTAATATTTGATCTGCCTGAACCAGGGTCAAGAAATCCGGTGTCGGACCGGTCTCAGATGTGAGGACCAAACGGTGTTGAAGATCGGTTGTACATGGGAGAACGGTCAAAGGCGTACTGTCTTGTAACTGATGCTTATCCAGTGTGCCCGGTGTGGTCTTGGACTAACCGGTGTGAGGAGAATGCCTAACTCGGAATGATAGTCCAGATCAACCTCTTATAATGACTGAGGCAAACGGATATACGTAACCAGGATGTGAGAATGGATGAAGTGTCCGATCCCTCAAGCGTTAGCTCGGATTACCGAGGTGGGGACACTATGCCAGGATACCGGTTGGCAGGTATCCAGATCGGGTTAATACTCTTATGAAGTATTAGATAATTATGAATGATTAAACGTTGTGAAAGTAAATAAGCGTAGTTGATTGGTTAATTATAAAAGGGTCTAATGTGGTGAAATTAATCAAAAACTTTTAATGAGAATGCAAATGAAGTAAGGGGAAAAAGCTGTCTTGCCCCTGAGCCTTGTATAAAAGGAAATTCTCTCTCTCCCTCTTCATTATTTACAAGAACTACTACTTCTTTTTCTTCCTTGGTCTGTTTCTCCTTCTTCTTCGTTTCTCCTCTCTCGTTGCTGGGTTGCATGTCCCAGGAGAGGATCTCATTTGTATCGAAACTAAGTGTTGGGCTCATTTCTGTGACCGTGGCCTCAAGGTGAGTCCACTGATCCGTTTTGTTTGTGGGTCCTTATCCCTTCGTTCCTCTAGTAGCTAAGTGACCATGCATGGCTGTATACAAGTCTGTTCTCCACTCCTCTGGTGAGTGTGAGCTCGAGTATGGCCCTTAGAGCTGAGGGTGTTGAGTTAACGGGTTTTGCATTCTAACCCGTAGGTAGTAGATTATACAACGAAAGGCCGAGTGATGGAGCTGAGACTGTGAATCTAGTGCTCAGAGGACGAGACCGACACCAGGAGCAGATCATCGAAGCGTGGAACCAAGGTAAGGGGGTGTTCGGGTTATGATTAATTTGAATAGGACTTATTTCCCATCTGAGTCATTGAACGGTATGAACAGAGTAAGAAAATGTTATTGAATGTTGTTGCGTGCCCATGTTTGTACATGTGTGACTGTGTACATTGATCAGTTGAAGATCGGGTGTGTGGTTGAGTTAATCATGTCATGAGCTTGAAATATTTAATGCTGAGATAATGTTGGATGAGTTGTATGTGTATGTTATGTTGAGGGGCTTGACGAGTCGGTCGCCCTACGCTGTGAGCACAGGTCAGTTTCTGACAGTTGCAAGTGGTAATCGGAATGATATGTTTATGTTTATATGATGGAATGTGATTATGTGGTGGAGGACGACCAACAGTATGAACTACCCTGTTTTTGGCTTCAGTGGTCAAGTCGGACCCAGTTAAGCTACCCAGAGGTCTTTGACCCAGTGGTTGAGGGGGAGCCAAGTCGGGCTCAGTGAACCAAGTCGGGTTCACGGGATGTCAAGTCGGACGCCCAGCTGAAGGTCGATCCTTTAGTATCTGGATACTAGGCGTCAAATTTTATCTGAGAGTCAGTTGTGATAATTGATGAATTATAAGTTGTGATATGTAGATTTGTCGGGTGACATTTGTTATATTTGCCGAGTGACATTTGTTATATTTGCCGAGTGACATTTGTTATATTTGCTGAGTAAAATTTGTTGTATTTTCTGAGTGAAGTTTGTTCTATTGGCCGAGTGTGAATTAATTACCGAGTATGATGTATTATAATTGCCGAGTGATGAAAATGCAATCAGACGTAACTTATATATATATAACTTGTTAAATTTCATTCTATATTAATTATGATGCCAAACACTCACCCCTGCTGCTGTTTTCAATTTAGTAACTAGTGACAGGGAGGAAGCCGGAGCCATGGAGTCGCGCCAAGGGGGAGACCGTTGCCAAGGCCCGAGTGATTTTGAGTGATTATGTAGAGTACATGTGTATATAAAGAGTTTTCGAGTGTCTAATATTACCTGTGTGTCAACTTACGTTGAATCGGATGCGAATTTATATTATAATATACTTGATATATATATATATATATATATATATATATTTTCTAATGTTTGTTGTGACAGCTGATTAACTAGCGGATTCATTCCCGAGAAAAGAATAACCGAGAGATCCCCTTCTGGGTGGAAGGTTAGATTGTCCCGAGTGAAATTCGCTGGGATAAGGATTCCGAGTGAAGAAGATGCATAATGACTCCAAGTGAAGAAAAGTAGAATGTACCGAGTAAAAATTTGATTGCCTCTGAAGGGAAGTGAGAATGTTCTGAATAAAATGTGGCCGAGAGAGTTTCTACCGAGTGAAGTAAGGTTGGGGTGTTTTCCCGAGTGAGGATATCCGGAGAAACTCTTACCGAGTGTAGGGGGTTAGATTATTCCCAAAGGAGCTGTGACCGAGTGAACCTTTCTGAGTGAAGGGTAGTAAGGGGTCAAGTGTGGTATGCCCGAGTGAATGGAGGTCGAGTGTTTTCCGAGTGAAACCCCTTTTGCCGAGTAAACCCGTTTACCGAGTGAAACCTCGATGTGAATTCCTATTTACGTTTTGTTTCGGATCAACGTATGGCATTCACTCAAGCAAGTCGGCACTCGCTTAAGCGACTCTCGAACTTCGCCTCAACACCTTGGGGTCTCGCTCAGGCGAGTGACCCCTGTCCTCTTCTTCTTCTTCTTCTTCTTCCCCTGCCGTTTTAACTCTACTTTATTAAGAAAGGTGTTCCCGATTGAACATTATTTTGTGTATATTCTTATCATTATTTGAATATATTTAAGAAACACTATTTTATATCAAGACCGAGCTGAATCAATTCCGATCGGTTATTACTTTTAACATACTTTTACCAAAAAATTTATTTTCGATCGGTTTTGCTTACAATGAGTATGACTCTATTATTTAGAAAGTAACTAAAAGAAGTGAATATTATTTTTACATCATGGCCGAGTGGACTGTTTATTAAGAAAGTAAATATTATTTTATATTAAGACCTAAATTTTTATTAAATGCAAAAAGTTTATTGTGGAAATAATCCGCCGTGTGAAAAGAAAAGGGTAAATTAACCTAGTATGTTACATCTCTTCCCCTTTTAAAGAGCCAAAAATGTAACTCCCATCTGTCAAACATGAACCACAGCCTTGGTGAGAACCATGACCTGGCCGTGGTTCGCTCTGACTTCTCTAACCAAATTTTTAGGCATTCCACTCCATGGCCATGGTTCAAACAAGGGCCTGGCCGTGAAGTCATTGTCTGGGGTACCATTTTTCTTTGTTTTTCATTTCTTTTGGCACACGGTTGCTTCATTATGCAATGCTTTCCATTCTTGACCCAAAAAAGAGTCTTTAAACCTATAAATACCTACAAAACTAGCAAACCAAGTAGAAAATAAGGGAAAAAGCAACATTCACAAGGATTTAAAGGAGATTTATTTACGCCTAGAAAATACAACCTAAAATGATGTGTTTTAGAGACACATCGCAATAACATCAAAAGTGGTATATCGTCAGTTAAACACTGTTATCACCATAAATTCTCATCAAAGCATCACAAATGACCAAACATAAACATATATATACACACACACACATATACCTCTATCTGTTCATAATTTATACATTTAAAATATAATGTTCCTCTACCTGAAATCGACGATTCTAAATTCTCAGTGTTATCCGATCACTTTCTAATTTATTCCCAATCCCTTTACAATATTGATCCTACATTAAAATAATGTTGGTAGTTGCTAATTAATTCACTAATCGCTAAAACAACGTAGTACTTAAATTTTATCTTATCGGCAACCTGAAACACAATAACAACTCACAGTTTAACAAAATGGCACAAGTTTGAAAGGCTATAACTTACCGACATCGTTGACGGGTTACCAAAACCACTTCCCACAAAGTTCAACGCTGTCTGCAACTCAAAACAATTCCAAAATAGCATACAAGCATGGAATTTAGTAAATATTGAAGGCTAAACTCATTAACTGAGCCGAAATTGAACCATGGGTCTTTACCAAGCTTACCAATTAAAGGAAAATATGAGGACCCAAGCTCCTAGTTGCTGCCCACGAGTTCCCAAGGGTTCATAAGCAACCTAAACCCATGAAATTAAAGAGATTAAGGGTTGGAAACCCACCACCAAGCCAAATTGACAATTGGCCTTCACGGGCTTACTTCTAACCATGGAAAACAAAGGAGCTTCAAGGACCATAATACTATCTGGGGATGGAGGAAAAAAGAAAAGGAGGCCTTGAGTCCACATACATTAGTAAAAGTTGAAAGGAGATGATGAAATGAGGAGGTTCCGCGGGTGGACATGGAGGGAGAGGGAGAAGAATGATCTTTCCTTTCTTTTCATGGGCACATGAAAATGAGAAAAGGGAATAAGGCAATTTGGCCTAATTTGACACTAAGGGCAATTTAATCCTTTTAGATGCTCAGTTAATTTTTAAAATCACTCGAGTAACTTCAGATTATCCGTAACTTACCTCGTTAAATTTCAAAAATTAACACAATCACTCTTAATTAATTTAACCTTCCCCATTTAATTATTTAATTAATAAATTAACCGAATATATAAATTCAAGATGTTTACTATAAAATATCTGATATGTAAACAAAATAAGGTATCAGTGTGGTGGATCATGTTGGAAAGTGACAAGCGCCCGAAATCATTTCTGGGGCACACAGAAGCCTGCCAAACCACATGACTATACATATATAGAAACGGGTAATTTTAGTTTTCACTTCGTAGCCGGATTTGCGTTTTTCACAACAAATATTTTCATAATAATACAAAGCATAATATTTTCTTGTTATTTCTTTATTACATTATTCATGTTATCTTTATATATATATATATATATATATATATATATATATATATATATATACTCTTTTCTTAATCTCTTTATTCAATACTATGTACATAGCAGAAATGTTATTTTATTATATTATATATATACATAAAAGGCTTTGTTAAAAAACAGACCTACTTTAAATGAAATGTTTTATTACAATGCAATGGTTTTAAAACATTCTAAAATACTTTGAGCTCATATTGAAGTTGAAAGTCAATTCTCAAACAGGTAACTAGTTTGGGATGCAGTGATTATATAAGATACCGTGAGCTAATTCTAAGTTGTAAGAATTTGTCATTCTATTAGGTTCACTAAAAAAAATAGTTTATATATACATATATAGTTTTGTATAAATTCATTAATCAAAAAAGGTTTCTATTAATTCTAATAACCTAATTTCCCTCTTAATATACGCATGTAGTTTATTTTATATTGTCTAATTTCAATTATTTAACACAATTTAAAGATATTAAGCTTCATATCCAATAAAAATATATAATTATTTAGCATTTTGGTATTTCTTAAGCTAATAATTTATCCACTTTTTTATTATTTAAATTTTAATTTATTACAAATTTGTAAATTTAACATTAAAAATATACTTGAGTAGACATAGACTTTTTATTCTTAAGTAAACAATATCTTAACAAGTACATCATATCATTCCTATATAAAAGATTTTATTAGAAGAACTAAAACTCATTTAAATGATTTATCCTTTAAATGGATTAGTCTTGCGGTTGATAATAAGAGAATAATATGTTTGGATTCAAAACAAAATATATTATTCTTGATATAGATATCTCTTTTGAAAACATAATGATTTTATTTCCTTTAGGAGGGCTGGTGTAATATTCTTTATTTGCTTTGAATATAGAATCGAGTTTTTTTTATGAAAGAGAGATGTGGAGTATAATTTTTTTTCCTTTAATGTTTCTTTATATTTATATGTGTATATATATATATATATATATATATATATAATAAATCCAACACAAAAACATATGTATAGTTTATATAATTAAATTTAATTACACTTTTAAAACTAATGTTCAATGTCTCCCTCAAAAATTCTAAACGTGCCATTGCTCCTCCACCATCGAATTTAACAAAAGTTGTACAGAACGATATTAAAAAAACACAAAAAAAAAAAAATTCAATTGGTAAATTATTATTCCTTATTTCACCTTTCATTAAATAACAGAAAAGTTGAACATGTGTGTGTCCTGTATATATAGTCCAGAAATTCACATTCAAATCACAACCTCCACACTCCCTATAATCAACCAAAAGCAAATGGGTCGCACACTGGTTGTGAAGGTTGCTTGCATGGCTATGGTGTGCATGGTTTTGGCAACAATTCCTTTGGCACACGGTGCTCTTCCATGTGGGCAAGTGCAGTTCCGTGTTGCATCTTGCATCGAGTACCTAAGGAATGGGGGACCTGTCTCAGGAGCGTGTTGCAATGGAATCAAAACCATTAACAATGAAGCCAAAACCACCCCTGATCGTCAAGGAGTATGCAGCTGCCTCAAATCCACTGTTTTACGCATGCATGGACTCAATCTTGCATCTCTTGCAGCACTTCCTGGCAAGTGTGGCGTCAACCTGCCCTACAAAGTTAGCCCCACCATTGACTGCAGCACGTAAGTCTTCTCTCGTATGTAGTTTTAACCAATATTATTATAGTATATAGTAACTTTTATTGAATGATATTTTCTCAAAACTTACGGTTAAATTTAAAGTTTATTGACGTAACTCTAACCAACTTCATCCCTCGCATTTTGATCATCAATATGTGAGAGAAGTTTCGTTTTTATTCGTTTAGTTTTATGTTATAATCTGTTTTCGGACTTCTATTAGCAAAGGTTATGTTGTAATCTAATATAATAAATTTAATTTTACTCTTTTACAAAAGTTTAAATAACATTGCAGGTGTTAATTTCAGTGATAAAATTTCAAAAACTAATTGAAATACACAGAACAAAATTAATTTTTTTTAACATAAAACTGAAACGCAACTTTGCTTAAATATAGATCAGAGAACCAAAATAATATTTAGGTGAATTCTAAGGTAGTCGTGTATTTGAGAATGCAATGATATATTTTATTAATTTAAATTAACATAAAATTTGAAATTAAAGAATTTTTAGGTTTATTTTTTATTTCATTATTAAACATTCATGTGGAACGATCAAATCCAATCGTTTTTACTTAAAAGTATTTTTTTAAGTATGAAAAACTAACAAATGATTTTTTTAATTGAAGTGGTGCTCCAATGCATTTTTGAGTTTTTTAAAACAAATGTGATTGAATTTAGTCGTTTCAATTAAATATTTACTAATAAAAATAAATAAATAAACCTAATAAAATTTTTTAATTTTAAATTTTAAACTAACCTAAGTAAAATATATATCCATATATACTCAAATACAAAAGTCCGAAGTAAATCACCTTTTAACATATTAATATATAAAGACAGTACTAAAGTCAAATTAATTATTTCACTGTGGTCATTGCAGGGTGAAGTAAACTGAGCAGTATGTGCATGAGGCTTTTCGCTTGCTGATTAGAATAAAGATGTTTTCATTATACCCTACTGCCAGTGTTGTCTGTATCCCAAATTATTCCCGATAGGGAATTCTCAATATTACCGTAATAATAATTGTAATAATGTTGATTGTCCAATGTGATTATGGATTATCTTATATACTTTTAATTCTTTATTAAAAAAGTTAAGAAAATATTTATTCTATTATAAAGATGTGTACTCGATCCAACTCGATAAGTTGCATCAAACTTACATTCTTTAACATCAATGTATTCTAATTTGAGGAAATTAAATTGACAAATATGCAGAGTTGGATCGATTTTAGGTTGGTAACGTTTCTGTTTGCTTTGGATCGGATGTTAAAATTTTATTACAAAATCCAAATCAAAAGAATCTAATCCTAATCGGATCGAATTGATTTGATTTTGTTCGGGTGATTATTTGATTGTGTGTTGATGTAGTTTTAAATGACTAAAGATAGATGTTCATAATAAGTACTAAACGCGTAAAAACCCTAAAGAATTACTCTAGGAAATTAGGGTTGTTATTATTTGCTAACATTTCACATAATTGCAATAGGGGGATTTCAAAATGAGGTATGGGGCCTTAGGTCCGGTCCCATGATAACATGGATAATGTGCAGGTAACCGTACGCTGCTAGGATCGGGTAAGGGCTTGCCGAGATTCTAACCTAAAATCAAAGTAAGAGAGAAAGAGAGAAGGGGTACCACGGGACCCCCTTGATCTGAGGGGAACAGGAGCCCCCAGTCATGAGTGCTAGGCGTAGAGCCGAGTCGGGTGACTAGGTGTTGAGTTGGTTGTCCCTGAGTGACTCTTTAGGGGAGGGATGATCAATCTGCTTCACATGTAATGTCCGAGGAAGATTACTCCATGTGAAGTTCATCTGAGAGAGGATAGTGAAGCTTCATTCGAGGGAGAATAGTTCCAAGTGTGGCGTCATCCGAGAGAGAAAGAATCATTCTGAATGGAGCTTCATCCGAGCATGATTCGTCTTCTTCAGAGAGTTATTTTAAATGCGACATGTGTCATTTTCCAGTTAACCATCGTTTTATTTCTCTAGATAGTGTCTACATGAATCTGTATTGCAATGATGGGGCGCACTTAGTGGGCTTGGGACACAGGAACTTATCATGGGTTTAGGAGTGTTAATGAAGACTTTAGGTATTATGTGCAAATATCAGGGGAATCCCAATCATCAGATTACCTCAACTGTTAGATTTGTTGCTGAGAAGTTACCAAAAACTCTTTATATATACTCTTGTTTTACTTTATTTTCATTTTTACTACTTGTTTCCTTATTACCCATTTCCTCCAAACTTCTTAACTTTTCATCTTTGCCTTATTCATTTTCTTCATCCTCTTGTTTGACTTGTTCCCAGAAAGGGTAGCATCCTTGACTTACTTGAGAAATGACATCTTCTATAACTTCTTATTTGTAGGTTAAGGATGAAGTCATGTCCATGCCCTCTTCCCTTTAGAGTGATGAAGCACTTGTGCGCTTGTGGGGGGATGAGGCGTTCAATAATTCCTTGTCAGCCCTAAACATACAGTGCCTTTACTGCCTTCTTGACGAAAGGGTTTGCCATTCTCGCATAAACCCTAGCGAAGTGGATTTCATATACACATACAAAACTTTGTTCTCGTGTCTCCTTGTGTCTTTTCTAAATGCCTTGCACATTACCCCTACCCAGCTTCATCCAAACGGTTAGGCCTTCGTCAAAGCATTCGAGGTTTCGTGCGAGCACTTTGTTTGGACGCCCTTCGTTCCTCTTTTTTCTACTTTTTCCAGGCCAAGATCTTCAAAGCTAGGGTTCCCATCGATTGGGTCTCCTTGAGCGGGGTCACTAGTCATCGCCTAATACAGGCGTTTGACCAATCGTACAAGAATTTTAAAAGTGTTTTCTTCAAGATTCGAGTTAGTTTAGACATGCCCAGGGTGGATTTCTTTCATGATCATGACAGTTACCCATCTTTTCCCTTGTATTGGACACAAGAACCTGTCCAATTCCGTGTTAACTAGGAGGACCTTTGACTCATTGAACGCAGTGATGTGAATTTCTTCCTTAAGGACATGGGGCTATATTTCAGCTCCCAAGGGCTTATTACACAGTCCCCCAACCCGGGTGCCCTAGACACTTGGATTGGTAAGTATAGGGCTGTTAGGTTATAATGAATGATATACTCGGTGTCGTGGTACTGACTTGTGAATTTGTGTCTTTGACCAAGGAGATAAGGAAGCAATATAAGACGGAGGATATGTCAAAAGGAAAAAGGACTTCCTCGGGGACCATCTCTCTCATCCCTATTATCGTTGTTCCTATGTGAAAGACTCCCATTCCACCCCTGATCGCCAAAGGTGCTAAGGCTAGCCGGCAGGCAAAAAGGCCACGTATTTAGAAGGAACCTACTACCTTTTTGACAACAAATATACAGGCCACTTCTAACAGGGCCATCTCCATCGAGACAACACCTCTTCATGAAACGCTGCCCTGGCCTTCTGTTGATGTAGTTTCTAAAAATCCTGAGTCCCTAAAAACATCTTTATCCACCCAGGTTAGAACAGCTCTAATAACTACCTGGTAGATTGTCGCCCCCTTGCGTAGTAAGTACAAGGAAGTCTCCTGACAATGGGAGAAATCTATGAATCAAAGTTAGGTGTCCACTAGAAACCCCGTACGGACTCTACGGGATGCCCACTTCCCGATTCCCAAATTCGTTGATAAGCTCGTGTTGTTCGAGGAGGACATGAGGAGATATATGGACTTCAATCATATGGCCATCTACCGTTCCATTGAAATATTCAGTCTCTGAGTTGCTTCCATGAGTACATATATGTCGCGACCGGGATCGCGGCGGCACGGCCGACCCTCGAAACGTTTCGAAAATAAACAGGGAGTCGCCACCAATATTTTTTAGGATAAAATAATGGAAAAACCTTTCATTAAAGCACTGGTTATAAAAAGGAAATTCCATGATTCGGGAGTCTGATTACAGGTGAGGAAGGTATTAGCACCTCACAACTGTCCGTTATAAAAACGGTTACCTCAATTTGATTGCGCGCATTATAATTAATCCGTTAATTATTTTAACTTCTCCATGAAAAGAAAATATACGAGATGACAAAATATACAAAAATAAACAAAAAATAAACACAGAATATTTACATGAGATCAACAGGACGTCTCGTCCAAATTAATCTCGCTCCGCCTTTTTTTAAAAAAAATATTAAAAAAGATATAAGATTAACAGGACGTCTCGTCCAAATTAACCTCGCTCCTTCTTTTTTCCTTTTTTTTAAGAGATATTTAAAAAGTATGAGATTAACAGGACGTCTCGTTCGAATTAATCTCGCTCCTCCTTTTGATAGCAAGACAAAAATGAAAACTCTAGAAATTAAATAAAGAAAAATGGGCCCGACAGGAACTATTTTCTGCTCCTACGTATTCTCGAGCTTTCGAGAAATCAGGGTCACGTAGTTCTTTAGATGTTTTTTTTAGGAAAAGATTAAGGAAATGTTGGTGGGTATCATTTTAGTGATGAACCCGTACAGGACGAAGTTCTTCGCACGTGTACGGATCTTATAGAGGCTGTGTAGACGGAAGTATTTTCCGTACGACACTGATTAAGAATAATTTATTTCTTTTTTTTATTTTATTTAGACTTGAAAGAAGACATAGGAAACATTTATTTCCCTTTATTATATTTTTACTACAAAGCAAAAGAGGGAAGGTAGCAGGAGCTACAAGAGGGAGAGGAGAGGAAAAAATGAGCGAAAACTTAGCGGGAGAAGAGAAAACCGAGTGAAAAATGGAAAAACCGAGTGGAAAGGGGAAAAACCGAGTGGAAGTGGTAAAAACCGAGTGTAAACCCTAAAAACCGAGTGGAAATGGTAAAAACCAAGTGTAAACCCTCAAAACCGAGTGAAAATGGTAAAAACCGAGTAAAATAGAGAACCCGAGTGATGCTGGTGAGGAGAGGGGCTATACCGTGAAGAGAAAAGGGATTAAAGTTGTTGGTTTGAGGAGAGAGTGTGGGACGGTGTTCTGATGGTGAAGGACTTTGCGTTGGTGGAGGATTGTGGGCAATATGGTGAGGGACGATGGAAGGAGAAGAAGAGAGGAGTTGGTGTGAAGGAGAGAGAAAACGGAGGTTTTAGCAGAGTTTTCCCTTCATGCCATTGTCTCCCCTTGGTGCTTCAACCCTTGCCTACTTATAGGCTTGTCTGAGTGGAAGTCCAGCTCAGGCTTCCACTCAGAGTGGAAAACTAACTCACACTTCCATTCAGAGTGAAGTGGGGGACAACGGCTGGGTGGGAATTTTTAATTTCCCCCACTTCCGCCCCTGTCTGCCACCCCCAGGATTCCTGGATCCACTTGGGTGGTGGAATCCAAGTCAGCACGGGCGAACAGGGGGAGCCAGGTGGAAATCCGAGAGAGGATGGTGAAAATCCGAGAGAGAATGATAGAAATCCGAGTGAGAAAGGTAGAAATCTGAGTGAGAATGGTAGAATTCCGAGTGAAAATGACTCGGATCATCCTCTCAGTCGGCATTCATCCACATTGGGAGTCAATTCCGAGTGGAATGAAGTATTTCCAATAGAAAATCGAGTGAAAAAGTATGCAATTGAATTGAAGGGACAAACGAGGTAATTCTGATTGGAACAATCAATCAGACCGAGTGAAAATTGACTCAGAACCGGTTGAAGAGGACTCGGTGCTGATTGAAAAGTGTCACTTGGATTTGGTGAAAATGGGGGCTCAGATTTGGTTTGAAGTGTCATTCGGTTCTGACTGAAAATTGGCTTTTGAATGGGTGAAAGGATAACTCGGATTCGGGTGAAAATGGTGACTCAGAATTGGTTAAAAACTGAGTCAGAAATAATTGAAGACTGACCAAGAACCGACTGAAAAGTGTCACTCAAAAACCGATCAAAGATTGACTCAGAACTGATAAAAAATGACTCAGAATTGATTCAGAAATGGGTAAAGGGGGACTCGGAGCCGATTGAAAATCCAAGAGAAAGACTCGAAAGTTGAATGTAAAGGGTCTCGGAGTTGGCTAAAGGATGATTCGGAGCCGACTGAATAAAGAGGAAGACACGGAAGTTGAGTGGAAAGGGCCTCGGAAATGGTTAAAAGAATGAAAAGTGTCACTCAGAATTGGCTTGATGAGGGATGACACGGAATTGGTAAAAAGTGAGTCAGAACTGACCAAGAATTGACTCGGAAATGTGTAAAGGATGACTCGGAATCCGGGTGAGAATGGTGAGTCAGATTTGGGTGAAAATTGGTGACTCGGGTTTGGTGAAAATGAGCTCGGTGATGTTGGCTAAAAGGACTCACTCGGTGCTGAATGAAAGTGTGGCTCACTCGGTGCTGACTGGAAATACTTTACTCGGTTCTGACTGAAGAAGCAACTCTCGGTTCTGATTGAAGAGGAAACACTCGGAATTCCTTCAGTCGGATGTATTTTGCTCGGATCTCATCTCTGCGTGAAGCATTCACTCGGAATTTCTTCAAAAGTGACACAGAACTTCACTGCTTGAAGGATCTACTCGGAACTAACCTTGGGAGCTCTTAATCAGAATGGAACTTGGACATTTTCACTCGGAATCTGCCTGTTTTCCACTCAGAAATTGGAAGTTTGGCCATTTGCAATCGGACATGGCCTTCTTCTCACTCAGAATTTTGAGACTTGGCAATCTTCACTCGGATCCGGCCTTCTTTCCACTCAGGAATTGGAATCTCACTCGGAATTGGCCTTCTTCTAGAAAAGCATTCCTCAATCAGATTCACTTCAATCAGCACTTCTTCACTCAGATTAGATGCAATCAGAAAGCAATCCTTCTCAGCATTCATCCTCCAACAGAGTCAGCAATTCATCATTCGGAATGGCTCTGACAGGGAAGATTCCACTCAGATTCACCTTCATTAGTGAAACATTCCACTCGGAACTGACTCATTCTGAGTAATTCTACTCAGATTTGATCCTTTCTGAATCATTTCACTCGGATTTGATCATTCCTTAAGTCATTTCACTCGGATTCCCCCAACAGGAGCCTATTCCACTCGGAAATGCTTCATTATGACTCGGATTTGACCATTTTTGAGTTTTTCCACTCGGATTTATCTCCACCAGGGCTGTATTTCACTCGGAAATGCTTTAATCTGAGTCATCGAGCTCGGATTTGATCATTTTTGAGTCATTCCACTCCCAACAGGGCAATATTCCACTTGGAAAAGCTTCATTCTGAGTTATTTCGCTCGGTTCTGATTATTTTGGAGCCATTCTACTCGAATTTGATCATTCTGAATTGGAATTCAGTATAAAAAGATTCATTCCACTTGGACCGGACCAAAAGAGGTGTTCACAGATGCCCCTCTTTACTTCTTTTTCACAAAAGAAACACGAAGCTTCTGTGTTTTTGAAGTGAAAAGGAAGTAAAGATATGAACACCGATGTAGGAGGCCAAATGGGACCTCTTGATCGGTATGGCAACTGATGGTATGGGCAATCACGAGTCAGTGTGACCTCTTTTTCTTAAAAACGAGCATTCTCCACTTCTGTTTCTCTTATTCTCTCCTCTCTCTTTTTCTTTTTTTCCTTTTTTTTTCTTTTTTTTCTTCTTCTTTCTTTTTTGTTTTTTTTGTTTGTTTATTTTTGTTTTTGAATTGATCGGGAAAAATTGTTTTCAAATGGACAGGAAGTGAGAAGATCGGGATTGACCCCCGGTAGACTGGAAGGTACAGGGTGCTTGCATAGGCGGACGTGAAGTAAACGGGGTGCCTGACTAGGTGGACAGGAAAGTAAAGGGTGCCTGAATAGGCGACTGGAAAATAAAGGATGCCTTGATAGGCGACTGGAAAATAAAGGATGCCTTGATAGGCGACTGAAAAGTAAAAGATAGGCGACTGAAAAAATAAAGGATGCCTTGATAGGCGACTGAAAAGTAAAGGATGCCTTGATAGGTGGCAGGAAAGGTAAAGGATGCCTTGATAGGCGGCAGGAAAGGTAAAGGATGCCTTGATAGGCGGTTGAAAAATAAAGGGTGCCTTGATAGGCGACTGGAAAATAAAGGATGCCTTGATAGGCGACTGGAAAAATAAAGGATGCCTTGATAGGCGACTGGAAAAATAAAGGATGCCTTGATAGGCGACTGGAAAAATAAAAGATGCCTTGATAGACGACTAGAAAAATAAAGGATGCCTTGATAGGCGATTGAAAAGTAAAGGATGCCTTAATAGGCGGCAGGAAAGGTAAAGGATGCCTTGATAGGCGGCAGGAAAGGTAAAGGATGCCTTGATAGGCGGCTGGAAAATAAAGGGTGCCTTGATAGGCGACTGGAAAATAAAGGATGCCTTGATAGGCGGCTGGAAGATAAAGGATGCCTTGATAGGCGGCAGGAAAGGTAAAGGATGCCTTGATAGGCGGCTGGAAGATAAAAGATGCCTTGATAGGCGGCAGGAAAGGTAAAGGATGCCTTGATAGGCGGCTGGAAGATAAAGGATGCCTTGATAGGCGGCTGGAAAATAAAGGATGCCTTGATGGGCGGCTGGAAGATAAAGGATGCCTTGATAGGCGGCAGGAAAGGTAAAGGATGCCTTGATAGGCAGCAGGAAGGTAAAATGTGGGGTTGACCCTCGGTTGACAGAAAATACAGAGATTGGGGGAGCTAACAGGACGTCTCGTCCGAATTAACTCACTGTTGGCAGGAAATGTAAAGGTTGGGGGAGCTAACAGGACGTCTCGTCCAAATTAACTCACTGGACCTAAAGGCTCAGGGTGATGCCCCAGTTTGACATGACTGAAGGTTCTTGGGGAATTACTCTTTGACTGAAAGAGGGTGAACCTGAGGTGATGCCCCAGTTTGAGATGGTTTGAAGGAATCTTGGGGAATTGCCCTTTGACTGAAATAGAAGAAATCTGGGTTCCACTGGGGATGTATGGTGGGTTTACTAAAGGAAAGAAATCTGGGGATGATCCAGTTCAAGCTGTCTTGGTTGATTCGGGGAACTGCTCCTTGATTAGAAAAGAAATGGGGGAAAATCTAGCTGAAGGAGCTAGGGATACTGCCCCTCGAACGGAGGAAAGATTTGGGGCCATACCCTAATTTTTGGAAAGATTAGAGGATTTAGGGGTACTACCTCAAGGCTGGGAGAAGGATATGGGGTGATGCCCCACTTAGGGCGGTTGAAGAAGCTTGGGGGTACGTTCCCTTTTGACAAAGAGAGACCCGAGGTGATGTCCCGGCTCAAACTTTCCGGGAGTGTGGGGTACTACCCTTGGGTTGACAAAAGATAACAACCTGGGGAAACGCCCCAATTTGACATGATCTAAAGAGCTTTGGGGGAATCTAGGGAGATGCCCCAGTTTAATTTGTCTGGGAAGTATAGTTCTACTGGGGAAGAGAAATTGAGAGATAGCGACTTTAACAGTTAAGGATGAGACTTTGAAGGTGCCTGCTTAGGTGATGGAAGAAGAAACCTTGAAAGGTGCTGGCCTTGGCGATTATGGTTCCATTAGGGAATGCATGGCAGGCCCGTCGGAGGAGAAAAATCTGATGGATGCCTCAGTTTGGGACATTTTAATGAGAGTAACTCTATTGGGGAAAGTGTTTTCCTATTGGGGATGAATGGTGGGTCCACCAGAGGAGAGAAATCTAGGGGATGCCCCAATTTGAGTTGCTTGGGAGTTCAGGGTATCGTCTCTTGAATGGAAGAGAAACCTGGGGAGATGCCCCAGTTTGGGAAGGTCGAAAGGATTTTTTGGGAAACTGCCCCTTCGACTGGAAGAGGGGAGATCTGGGGTGATGTCCCTGTTTGGAAAGTTTGCCTGAGGGAATTGACAGAAAGAGAATAGAGACGTGGGGAGATGTCCTTTGACTGAAAGGATTTGGGCTGACGCTCCAGTTTTAGAGAAGGATCTGGGATGATGCCCCAATTTTGGAAAGATTGGAAGTTTTCAGGTGAAACTGGCCTTTGGCTGAAAAGATTTGGGGTGATGCCCCAGTTTTGGAGATACTAGAAAAGCTAGGGGTGTTGCTTCTTGAATAGAAGAAAAATCTAGGGAGATGCCCCTAGTTCAAACCTTTAGGACACTGCCCCTTGGTCGACTGGAGGTGAGGAATGACAGACTTGGGAGGTAAAGTCCCAGGTTTGAAAGATTTAGGGGTTAATAGGGTGTCCCGTCCAAATTAACCAGGTTCTAGAATATACCAAGTTGATTTCTTGGAGATGTGACCCCTAACATGCCTCATGAACAAGACAGAAACCTTGAGAAGACGCCGGCTTCGACTACAAGGTATTGATGGACTTCATGGAAATCTCAAAGCAAAATGGAAACTCAGAAAGGTGTCATGTTTGGCCATAGAAGGGTGTTTTGTCTAATGATTTGGGTGGGTTACGAGAAGAAACTCGTGGATGACCTACTTCAATGAGTAAAGACAAGAGTGAGCTTTGGAGACTGATGGACATACACCTGGAAAGTGCTAGTTTTGGCGGTTGAAGCTTGACACATCTACTTATTACAACATCCTGCAAGAAAGGTTAGTGGTGCAAAGCACATTGGAACTTGAAAAGACTTACCGCAAAAACACAATCCTTAGAGATCCGAAGTGACTCATGACTGAAACAGAGCAGATGAAACAACCCTAGCTTTGGAAACGTGTCAGGCCCAGTCTTCATAATGATTGCTTGAGGCGAGATCAAGTAACGCGAACATCTTGTCCTCATGACTTTAAATTTTCATTATCTTTTCATTTTTATATATTAAGGGAAAACATATGTCTCATCAAATCATGGAAAATCACAATAAATACGTGTCAAAAATACGTGAGATTGTATTTACAAGTTGGGGTAAGTGTGGGAAAAGGGAATCCAAAGAGCAAATGGAGATGTACAGGAAATATTAACAATTGGGTAGAGTAGGAATGATTTTATAGGTCCTCTAGTGAATTGCTGAGAACAAAGCATATCTTAATCCCACATCATGACTCTGAATTCACCATTCGACTTTGCCTTTGAAGAGGTAGTTGGACCACGATTCTTGTGCCCTAATTTGGAATTAGACCATTACTCTGCCAAAATCTTGATCCTAAATTATTGCCTGAGCCGCCTATTCAGGTTTTCAGCTTACCAGGTCGCTCTAACTTTTGCCTAGGCTGCCCTTCTAGGTTTTCAGCCTAGCGAGCTTCTCTTTCCATGTGACGTCTCTCTTTTTTTCTTTTTTTTCTTTTTTTTGTTTATTATTTTTTTTAAGGTTGTGTCTCTCACAACAAAGGTTTAAGCTGATTGCCAATGAGCTTATTTGATCTTTCTCAATTTGGTCTCATCCTGTAGGGGAATAGATGTTATTTCAGATAGGAAAATTTACCCCTAACACCATGTATCCAAGGAAACAAAAGCGAGCCCTTTTCGGTATCAATGAGGGGGCTCGTTTCGAGCCTTTATCTTTTTGTTCATTATTTCCTCTCTTTTTGTTATTGTCTTTTTTCATCATTTTTTTTTTGGAATGACCCCTTTGGTACCTTTGTTATGGTCTAGCTATTTTGTCCCCTAACCAATGTGGTAAAGAAATATGATATTAATGGTATCACAGTAGACCAATCCCTTGGTTACACTGGTGTGGGAATAGTTATATTTCCTTAATGTCGGGGTTTTGATTACGACACAGATGAAACATTAGTTTTTTTTTTGCGTTCTTAGCTTGATAACATTTATGCCCCCATGTGGAAAAGTGATAATTTGATCTATGAATCAGCTCGCCCTAATTGGTATATGCGTAAGGCACCAACCTTGACTTTTTTATATCATTTTTTTTATTTTTTCATTTTTTTTTGTTTTTTTGTTTTTTTTTGTTTTTTTTTGTTTTTTTTGAGAGTATTTCTTGACCATCTTAGCAAGCTTTTGTTATCCATGTCGATCAATGCTAACATTTCTTTGAAGGGTAGATATGCCATTTATGGAGTCTGGCACTATCTTCATTCATGTAGACTTTTGTATCACCAGACTGAGCTTGTAACGTCTTCCGTTGTTTGTGAGTCCTCTTCATTCTGTGTGCTGACCTTGCCTTTGGGCAGAGCTAGGTGACCCTTATCCAAACATCCTACTCAATTCAGCCAAGGAACTTCCGTCTTTGCTACCTTTTTGTCAGCGCAATCGACTGGGTGGTCAAAGTTATGAAATGGAATTAGGATCTCATTGTTCTCAGAAGGATCATTTTCAGACCGAGCATTTATTTGGTTTTTCATGGTGAATGAGAAAAAAGAAGCAAATAAAGGGAAAAGGATTCAAGGTGGCAATAAGGAAAGCAAGAAAAGGCACTTTGAAATTCGACACGTATTTATTGAGAGAAACTTAAAATGATAAAAACATGTTTTTGCCCTTATTACATAACAATATCCCAAAGCCTTAGGCATAGCGTTTGGGTTGAAACGTCATAGAAACAGAAGTTTAAAGTCATCAGGAACTAGGTGGTCTCCTGGTCATGAACTTTTTCAGTTGGCGTGCGATTCACAAAAACTTGCATGCATCCTCTTTACACCCCTAGTCCCTCTTTACCATACTGACCCCAGAAGTCTCATGGTTAGACCTGGGGTTTATGATTATATTGGGACTCCCTTCCTGGAAATCTAACCACTTGGCTTTAATCAGATCCCTCACTTTGAATTTTAAGGTATGACAGTCCTCAGTAGAGTGCCCCGAGGCTCCAGCATGGTAATCACATCGGGCATTAGGATTATAACCTTTGGGGTAAGGAGGAACCATCGGTTTCAGTGGGCAGGGTACTGCAAGGAAATTATGAAAAAGGTGAGGTAAAAGTTCTGTGTAGGTTATGGGAATGGGGTCGAACCGGACCGGTGTTCGACTACCAGTGGGTTTTATTGTGCTTTGGTCTGGATTAGGTGGCTGAGTCTGTACTAGTGGGGGATGATAGGGTTGTGGAAGGGAGGACTTCATAGCAGGAAAATGAGAATGGGAAGGTGTTTGAGGGATATACGGACGAAAGTAGAGTTGGAATGGGAAAAGATTGGAGCCCTGTAGGGGTGGTGGTGGCCATATAAGGTGTAAGGAGATTGGCAGGTTGAAAGGAAGTATGTGTTATTGGACTGGGTTGGGCCCTTTTTTGGTTACAGGAAGTTGAATTAGCATTCCCTTTTCTCTTCCCCTTATCTCCCGATGCAGACATTCTTGTGATAGGAGCCCCAGGCGACTGGGAGGACTGTGAAATATGGGGATTCATCGTTTGTAAATCATGATCCTCTTGTTGGTTATGGAATGGGGGAATTTGGTCTTTTGTCAGTCCAGGAAGGTGGAGTGGGATGGTTGGCAAATGTTGATCATCCTTGACACCCGCAGAGGGTTCTTCCTCTATGATCTTCCTCTCTAAAAGTCTGGCCATCTCTGCCACTTGCTTCCTTAGCTAGTTAACTTCGTTCCTGAGGTTTTCAATTTCTTGCTCTCTTTCAGCCATGAGTCTCCTTTGAAAGTCGAGTAAGAGTGTCGGGTGAAAGAAGAAAAAGAAATGTCAGGTGGAAACAGAAGGAAGGAGAGTGTCATGGGAAGCAATCACAGGTTTTGACGAGCATCCTTTAACCGTTCCTTAGAACGTATCGTTCAAAAGTACTAGGTACGGTAAACATGGAAATTAATACGGGATAGTTATGAAGACAGAAAAATCCTTAATAAGAGCCCCAAGTTTAGCTATTTCTAGCTCGGGGAACCATGATCCATCTTAAAGGTTTGATCCCACATTAATTTCCATATCTTGGTCAAGGGTATTCGTTAAGCTCTGAATAGCCTCCGGTGAGAATAGAAAGAAAGGAGAGAAAGAGCCATTGGGAAATAACATTGGGAAATAACGTGCTTTGCAAATCGATATTCCCCTAGTAATTTTCTTGAAAACATTTTTTGTATTTAGGGGGGTTACGATTTACTAAAACTTATGTCAAATCAAGGGTCATGTGAGCTACGGATTTTCTGATCATCGACAATACAAAGAAAATTGATTTTTCTTTTGATTTCTTCTCTTTTTTTTTGACATGTATTTTTTTTGTTTTTTTTTATGATTCAAAAGATCTGTAACTCAGGGTCCAAAGACTTGTGCATAAAGAGAAAGAACTACTTGCCCGTTAAAAGATCACTAGTTGTCATTTTTTTTTGATAAAAAAGTAACCCACTAAATGGACAAGTAGTCCTCTATTTTGGATCAGAAAAAAGAGTGAGAATGAGAAAAGGTAAAAGTAAAGTTTGCCTCTTTTGTGCCTTAAGGTGGGTTTTTTCTGGAGGTCTCCTAATGGTTCTAAAGTTCATCTATCAGTGATACTTCGCATTAGGTGGCTTGTTCTAAAACTTCTAAAGGTCACTAGAGCCAAGATCCTACTCATGATGTTAACCACAAATAGTAGGAAGTATACTAAGTGTGGGCACCATGAATAAGTCGAACTCTAGCTAAGATTCTCACGGTAACCAGACAGGAAGTACATCCCAAATGGCTCCGCTATCAACCTCCCCTAATCTTAAGTTTTATTTGGGCCCGGGTATAGGGTCCCACTCAAAAGTGTGTGTAAATTGTGAGTGTAGTGTGTGAAAGAGGCATTCAATATCTGTACCTTACTCATCCTGCACATTGAACAAACACAGAGCAAATAAAGTCGTCTAACCTAGGGTTCAATGATCACATAGATATTTACAGAACATAAATGATAAAATATAAACAGAACAGAAATCATACACAAACATTTACAGAAAATAAAATAAAGGAAGAAGTTAAATAATTAATATGCTAATTAAAACATGCGCTATCAAATTGACTGGCTTGACTCTCATTTGTCCCCAGTGGAGTCACCATCTGTCACGACCGGGATCGCGGCGGCACGGCCGACCCTCGAAACGTTTCGAAAATAAACAGGGAGTCGCCACCAATATTTTTTAGGATAAAATAATGGAAAAACCTTTCATTAAAGCACTAGTTATAAAAAGGAAATTCCATGATTCGGGAGTCTGATTACAGGTGAGGAAGGTATTAACACCTCACAACTGTCCGTTATAAAAATGGTTACCTCAATTTGATTGCGCGCATTATAATTAATCCATTAATTATTTTAACTTCTCCATGAAAAGAAAATATACGAGATGACAAAATATACAAAAATAAACACAAAATATTTACATGAGATCAACAGGACGTCTCGTCCAAATTAATCTCGCTCTGACTTTTTTTAAAAAAATATTAAAAAAGATATAAGATTAACAGGACGTCTCGTCCAAATTAACCTCGCTCCTTCTTTTTTCCTTTTTTTTAAGAGATATTTAAAAAGTATGAGATTAACAGGACGTCTCGTCCAAATTAATCTCGCTCCTCCTTTTGATAGCAAGACAAAAATGAAAACTCTAGAAATTAAATAAAGAAAAATGGGCCCGACAGGAACTATTTCCTGCTCCTACGTATTCTCGAGCTTTCGAGAAATCTGGGTCACGTAGTTCTTTAGATGTTTTTTTTTAGGAAAAGATTAAGCAAATGTTGGTGGGTATCATTTTAGTGATGAACCCGTACAGGACGAAGTTCTTCGCACGTGTACGGATCTTATAGAGGCTGTGTAGACAGAAGTATTTTCCGTACGACACTGATTAAGAATGATTTATTTCTTTTTTTTTTGATTTTATTTAGACTTGAAAGAAGACATAGGAAACATTTATTTCCCTTTATTATATTTTTACTACAAAGCAAAAGAGGGAAGGTAGCAGGAGCTATAAGAGGGAGAGGAGAGGAAAAAATGAGTGAAAACTTAGCGGGAGAAGAGAAAACCGAGTGAAAAATGGAAAAACCGAGTGGAAATGGGAAAAACCGAGTGGAAGTGGTAAAAACTGAGTATAAACCCTAAAAACCGAGTGGAAATGGTAAAAACCAAGTGTAAACCCTCAAAACCGAGTGGAAATGGTAAAAACCGAGTAAAATAGAGAACCCGAGTGATGTTAGTGAGGAGAGGGGCTATACCGTGAAGAGAAAAAGGATTAAAGCTGTTGGTTTGAGGAGAGAGTGTGGGACGGTGTTCTGATGGTGAAGGACTTTGCGTTGGTGGAGGATTGTGGGCAGTATGGTGAGGGACGATGGAAGGAGAAGAAGAGAGGAGTTGGTGTGAAGGAGAGAGAGAACGGAGGTTTTAGCAGAGTTTTCCCTTCATGCCATTGTCTCCCCTTGGTGCTTCAACCCTTGCCTATTTATAGGCTTGTCTGAGTGGAAGGCCAGCTCAGGCTTCCACTCAGAGTGGAAAACCAACTCACACTTCCATTCAGAGTGAAGTGGGGGACAACGGCTGGGTGGGAATTTTTAATTCCCCCCACTTCCGCCCCTGTCTGCCACCCCCAGGATTCCTGAATCCACTTAGGTGGTGGAATCCAAGTCAGCACGGGCGAACAGGGGGAGCCAGGTGGAAATCCGAGAGAGGATGGTGAAAATCCAAGAGAGAATGATGGAAATCCGAGTGAAAAAGGTAGAAATCCGAGTGAGAATGGTAGAATTCCGAGTGAAAATGACTCGGATCATCCTCTCAGTCGGCATTCATCCACATTGGGAGTCAATTCCGAGTGGAATGAAGTATTTCCAATAGAAAACTGAGTGAAAAAGTATGCAATTGAATTGAAGGGACAAACGAGGTAATTCTGATTGGAACAATCAATCAGACCGAGTGAAAATTGACTCAGAACCGGTTGAAGAGGACTCGGTGCTGATTGAAAAGTGTCACTCGGATTTGGTGAAAATGGGGGCTCAGATTTGGTTTGAAGTGTCATTCGGTTCTGACTGAAAATTGGCTTTTGAATGGGTGAAAGGATAACTCGGATTCGGGTGAAAATGGTGACTCGGAATTGGTTAAAAACTGAGTCAGAAATAATTAAAGACTGACCAAGAACTGACTGAAAAGTGTCACTCAAAAACCGATCAAAGATTGACTCAGAACTGATAAAAAATGACTCAAAATTGACTCGGAAATGGGTAAAGGGGGACTCGGAGCCGATTGAAAATCCAAGAGAAAGACTAGGAAGTTGAATGTAAAGGGTCTCGGAGTTGGCTAAAGGATGATTCAGAGCCGACTGAATAAAGAGGAAGACTCAGAAATTGAGTGGAAAGGGCCTCGGAAATGGTTAAAAGAATGAAAAGTGTCACTCAGATTTGGCTTGATGAGGGATGACACGGAATTGGTAAAAGTGAGTCAGAACTGACCAAGAATTGACTTGGAAATGTGTAAAGGATGACTCGGAATCCGGGTGAGAATGGTGTGTCAGATTTGGGTGAAAATTGGTGACTCGGGTTTGGTGAAAATGAGCTCGGTGATGTTGGCTAAAAGGACTCACTCAGTGTTGAATGAAAGTGTGGCTCACTCGGTGCTGACTGGAAATACTTTACTTGGTTCTGACTGAAGAAGCAACTCTCGGTTCTAATTGAAGAGGAAACACTCGGAATTCCTTCAGTCGGATGTATTTTGCTCGGATCTCATCTCTGCGTGAAGCATTCACTCGGAATTTCTTCAAAAGTGACACAGAACTTCACTGCTTGAAGGATCTACTCGGAACTAACCTTTGGAGCTCTTAATCAGAATGGAACTTGGACATTTTCATTCGGAATCTGCCTATTTTCCACTCAGAAATTGGAAGTTTGGCCATTTGCACTCGGACATGGCCTTCTTCTCACTCAGAATTTTGAGACTTGGCAATCTTCACTCGGATCCGGCCTTCTTTCCACTCAGGAATTGGAATCTCACTCGGAATTGGCCTTCTTCTAGAAAAGCATTCCTCAATCAGATTCACTTCAATCAGCACTTCTTCACTCGGATTAGATGCAATCAGAAAGCAATCCTTCTCAGCATTCATCCTCCAACAGAGTCAGCAATTCATCATTCGGAATGGCTCTGACAGGGAAGCTTCCACTCGGATTCACCTTCATCAGTGAAACATTCCACTCGGAACTAACTCATTCTGAGTAATTCTACTCGGATTTGATCCTTTCTGAATCATTTCACTCGGATTTGATCATTCCTTAAGTCATTTCACTCGGATTCCCCCAACACGAGCCTATTCCACTCGGAAATGCTTCATTATGACTCGGATTTGACCATTTTTGAGTTTTTCCACTCGGATTTATCTCCACCAGGGCTGTATTTCACTCGAAAATGCTTTAATCTGAGTCATCATGCTCGGATTTGATCATTTTTTAGTCATTCCACTCCCAACAGGGCAATATTCCACTTGGAAAAGCTTCATTCTGAGTTATTTCACTCGGTTCTGATTATTTTGGAGCCATTCTACTCGAATTTGATCATTCTGAATTGGAATTCAGTATAAAAAGATTCATTCCACTTGGACCGGACCAAAATAGGTGTTCACAATATATAAACGATTACTTTAGAGCCCAAGAGAAAACTCTAAACTAGTTGACTACCGAGAAAACGGTGGCGGAGGCTAAACTCCGGGAGGTTTTTAGGTTGGTGGAGAAAATGGACGAGCTAGAAAGGAGATTAAGAACTGATGAGGAGGCCTTGGGGAAAGCCAAGCAGTTCTTAAGGGACTCGGAGGCTAGCTGAGCTTTTTTGAGACAAAACTCAAAACCTCTAAGGAGAAGTTGGCCCTTCACAACTAAAAAAACACCTGTTAGCAACGGACATATGCGGTCGCTAATCCATAACAAGGCCGTCGCTAACAGCATTAGCGACGGGATTTCAGACGACCAAACTCCCGTCGTTGAAACCTTTGTCGGAGATTATTCAGCGACCAGACACCGGTCGTCGCTAAAATGCCGACGACATAACGCCGTTGCTAACATGGTCTCTGCTTTACTGACTAAGGCCGTCGCTAACTGACCACGTTCAGCGACCACCTGTACCCTTCGCTAGTAGTGGCCATATAGCGACGGAGTCACAACGTCGCTATTAGTAGCCATACAGTGACCTCACATATCCGTTGCTATAGGTAGCCTTACAGCGACCACCTTCACCCGTCGCTATTAGTAGCCATACAGCGACCTCACATATCCGTCGCTATAGGTAGCCTTACAGCGACCACCTGCACTCGTCGCTATGGGTACCATACAGCGACCACCTTCACCCGTCGCTGTTTATGAAAGCGACCACCCAGATCCGTCGCTATTGGTAGTCATATAGCGACCATATATGTCCGTTGCTAATGGGATTTTTTATTTTTTAAAAATTGGTTAAATTTGAATAATTTTTTTAAATATTAAATTATTATTAAAAACAAAATAATGGATTAAATTTATTTATCAAATAGGTTGAATTATTAATGATAATCACAATAAGGCGTTTTTCTTTGAATTTAATTACCAATAAATATTGACATAATAAATGAAGAATGACAAAATAAATACTGAATGAAATATAATATAAAAACTGTAAATCAAATATACAATGTGTATACATAATAAAAATACAATCATGGTGGTGGGGGATCCTGTGGTGGTGGTGGGGGCGCCTGGGAAGTGGGGGGAGGTAGCCTCGCCATCAACTGCATCAGTAGCTCCTGCTGCTGAGCAAGTTGCCGACGAGTCTCGGCGTGCTGCTCCTCGGCCCGCTGTCGGTCCGCCTCGGCCCGCTCCTCCAAAAGCTGCCTCTGACGTCGCTCCTCCTATAGCTCGTCGTTCAGGTTTTGAATTACCTGAACAACCTCAGTCGGAAGACTAGACGAAAAGGAAGAGGAAGGGGTCTTCCCCTTTTTCGCCAGCGGCGTGCCAACGCCACCCAATCCAAAGACCCTCCCTTTCTTGTTCACACCGCAAACAGCCTCCATATAGATGGCGTTGTCGTCGGAACAAGACAGGGTGGGAGGAACCTCCCCTTCAGGAGTCGAAGCCACCAGGTCCGCCTCCTTCTCGGCCCTCCTGGCCTGATACGCCTCCTGTAAATTCAAAAACACTGATAGGATTAGTAAGTTGATTTGTAAATTATAAGCATGTGTAAGTTAAAAGTAAATACCACTAGATCTATAGTCTTCTGGTTTACCCATACACCGGCTTTGTTCTTCTTGGTCATTTGCATGACCTCAAACAAAGAAGGCTCCTGGTGCTCCCTCAGCTCCTGTGGTGGACAAAAAACATTGACATTATTATTTGTAAACATGTCAGACGAATCATAATAGAAATGTTTAACATAAATATAATTACAAATCTTTTCTTGTGCTCGAGGGTTGAAATGCTACCCCCAGTGTAAACTGAGGTTGCAGTATCGGTGGCTCTGTTTGCCCTATTCCGAGCACTCGCCTGCTGGAATGGGACACCGCCCCACTTCTGGACCATCCTGTCCCAATGGTCCTCCGGGATCCAACGAGGGCGCTCACCCTTGTCCCTCACCTTCCAAAGGGCACTCTTGATGGTTTTGGAGGTCTTTGTGGCAAAGACCTTCCTAATCTCATCAATCATACCCTCTGCCCACTGATAATCATGCTGTAAAATGAAATGAGAATTCAAAATTAATAAGAGGTCTATTTTACAAATCAAATCACAACAAATTAATGTGGTAACTTACCGAGAAGGTGTCAAACCACCTATCTTGGACAACCTTCCCAGCATCTGTCCAAGATATATATAGACCATCCCACTGGGCCTTTAAAACCTTAGTAATCGCTTTGGTAGTGCGACTACTATCAACAAAGCTATAATGACAACAATTATATCAGGAGTATAACAACATACAATCTAGGGAGACTCCCAAAATTCTGACAGAGTCTCCCCTGTAAATGTAATATTTCCAAGTTTAAATAGTTACCCTGTTACAAATAGAAGAGTTCCCAGTACAATTCAATCTATACAAGTACTAATTAAAGTAACATATAATAAACCAACAAGTCTTTCCACTAAAGTTTAAAATAAAGTACCATACAAATAACATAAAAGTATTTGAGTTTTAGTGACTTACTCGTCTCCGGCCGACACGGGTACTAACATGGGCAGTGGGGATGCCAGAGGTGGGATGGCCTGATGGCCAGGGTCCTCCAAGCCACCAACTCCAGGAGTCTGCTCTGGGGTGGTCAGTTGTGGTGGTGATGGGGTGGTCAACTGTGGTGGTGATGGAGTGGTCCGCTGTGGTGGTGATGGAGTTGTCTGCAGTGGTGATGGAGTGGTTTCCTGCTCTGGGGTAAGAGTCCCCAGACATGATGCTGGGGTCCTGGACCCACCACCCCTACTGAAGGGTAGTGGACGTCCCGTCATCTGTGGATAAAATCATGAAAAGAAAGGTTAGTCTCAGGATATATATATATAAACCTATGTATATATGTTTAACAACTACATACTCTGTGTCTGTTTCAGTTTCAAATTCCTCCTCAGTTTTAGTGTCACTGTGGTTATCTGTTTGAACAACTTCATCAGTATCCAAATCAGCCCTAGACTGTTTTGATCGAGAGACAAGGTCTTTGTCAATGTGTTCACCCCCCGTAGTGGCCAGTGTCTCATCCATTATGATTGGATCAATGTTGAACAACAAATTACCATCGTTGAGCTCGTGTGGTGCAAGCTGATAAGCGTCATCGACCTCCTCGGAGACATTGTCAGTGATCTGACTTTGGGCCTTGGCCTTGATTACTGCACACCAGTCCCGATGTCCTCCCAGGAAGTCGGTGTAATAAACCTGCTCGGCTTGTTGGGCAAAAATGAAGGGATCACACCCTTTATATCTACCATTTTTCTTGACCTCAAATAAGCCGTAGTTGTTGTCAACCTTTGAGTTATCAAACCAATCACATTTGAATAGAACAATATCTCTTCTTAGTCGTCCAGAGAACGAAACTTCAACAATCTTTGTCAGCACTCTATAAAAATCTTCTTCTAACTGTCCGGCGGTGCCTCTAACACAAACCCCGTAGTTATGGGTACACATTCCTTCACTCCATTGAAAAATATTAAACTTGTAGCCATTTATGTAGTAAATAGGCCATTTTTTAATAGTTTTCACCGGCCCCCAAGAAAGGGCTTGGAGTAAAGAATCTTCAATATGGTTGTTAGGGTCTTGTATCTATGTACAACATAACAAATAGGTCATCGTTAGATATCGGGAGTTAGAAGCACAGATAAAAAACACTCGGTATACGGGTCTTACGTGTTGTGTGAACCAACTAACGAACTTGGATGACACCTCACTATGAATTTGGTCATCAGTTAAATCATTTTGCTCAAGTTTTAGCATATCTGTATATAAGCTATTTAAAGGAAACAAATTTAGATACTATAAAAGATAGGTTTAGAATGTAACATATAACTTTTATGACTTACTCAAGAAAGGGTTCCACTTCTGGGCAATTTAGAAGAATGTATAAGTGAGCCGTCTTTCGATCTTTCTCATCAATGTAACATTTTGTGAGCTTGCCCCCCGGATGACCAGGATAGTTAAAAATTGATATTTGTTCATCAAACCCTGTACGGGTGGCTACCCCAAGATTGCGGGGAATTTTACTCATTCTAGTTTCTATCTCCGTCGGAAAATAGAAAGAAGCAAAACTTGTCATTTCTTCGACTAAGTATGCCTCATAAATTGATGCTTCAGCGCAGGCTTTGTTTGACACTTTGTCTTTTAAAGAGTGTAAGAATATTTAGCATCATAAACAAATGTTTAGTTAGAAAATACTATTATAAGAAGTGTTTGCAAGGAAATTAAAGAGTTCTGGCGTTCACCTTTTGAATGGATAGATCCAACGATACTGCACCGGGCCACCAACCAAGGCCTCGTACGGTAGATGGATAGGCAAATGCTCCATCGAGTCAAAAAAACTTGGTGGGAAAATCTACTCCAACTTACAAATCAATACCGAGGTAGTTTCTTCCATCTTCACAAGTTTCTCCACTGTCAACGAAGTTGTCGTCAACTCCTTAAAGAAGTGACTCAACTCAACCAACGGTTTCCCAATAGGCTTTGGTAAGGCATGAAATGCGTACGGGAGTAGTTGTTGAATAAACACATGGCAATCATGACTTTTCATGCCAAACACCCTGTACTCCTTCACGTTGACACATCTACTCAAGTTAGAAGCGAATCCGTTAGGTAGGGTCAACCCATTCATCCAAATACACACAGCAATCTATTGCAGTCTAGTTAAAACATATTTTGCATGGGGTTTAAACATTCTTCCACGTCCCGCATCCCTCAATTCCAACTCCTTCCTAGAACACCAAATTGGAAGGTCTATAAAACTCTTCTCGTTGTCCTTTGTTCTCCCTTTGATGTCCATAACAGTGTCAAAAATATTCATGAAAACATTACGTTCAGTGTGCATGACATCAATGTTGTGTCTTAACAACAAGTCTTTCCAATATGGCAAATCCCACAAGATGCTCTACTTCACCCAGTGGTGTTCCTTACCATAACCCGCAAACTCCTTAACACTCTTGTCCCAGATGTAGGGATACTTTTCGACCCTCTGCCAAACTCGTGCACCGGATAACCTATGGGGTGGAGGTTCATTAACAACCTTGTTCTTCTTAAAAGCAGTTTTGTTTCTCCTAAACACGTGATCCAACGATAGAAACTTTCTATGACAGTCTAAGAAACTTGTCTTGCCACTAACAGGGAGTGATTCCCCCCGGTATGTTCCATGCATACAGGGCAAGCAAGCTTCCCAGACGTCGACCATCCAGAAAGCATATCATAGGTCGGGAAGTCGTTAATAGTCCACATCAAAACAGCACGCATCATATGAAATTGTTCTTCAAAGACGCATCGTATGTCATTACCCCGACATCCCATAATTGTGATAACTCTTTAACCAACAGTTGCAAAAACATGTCTATGTTCGCCTTTGGATTTTTGGGTCCTGGAACCAGTATAGATAGAAACATGACCTCCCTCTTCATACAGATATCAGGAGGCAGATTGTATGGGGTCAGTATGACTGGCCAACAAGAGTATGCTCTTCCGTATTGACCGAACAGGTTAAATCCATCAGTACATAAGCCAAGTCTTACATTTCGCGGCTCGCCAGAAAAGTTCGGATATAGCTTAGCCAAACACTTTCATGCTTTCCCGTCAGAAGGATGGCAAAGAAACCCCTCTTGTGTTTGGTTCAGAGCACACCAATGCATGTGTTTTGCCGTGGACAATTAGGCATACAGGCGTTGAAGACGCGGTGTTATAGGGAAGTACCACATTTTCTTCCTGGCTGTCCGGGTTACCTTCCCTCTCCTTTTAACGGTTTTGTAGCATTCCTCATTACAATGTACACATTTTATGACACTCTTATCTGTAAACTCATTTCTGAACAACATACATCCCCCAACATAACACTCTATCTTCACATAACCCAAACCCAAGTTTGCCACTTGTTTCTTAGCATGGTACAGGTTTATTGGCATTCGATGATTATTAGGCATGGTGGAACCCATCAGATTGACCATCCTATTAAAATAACCTCCAGAAAGATTATAATCTGCCTTTAGGCTTAAAACAGCTAGGGAGGAAGCTAACTCAGTGTGACTCTTGCACCCGTCCCGCAATGGAGTCTGAGTCGCCGCTAACAAATCATAAAATCTCTTCACCTCCAGATTAGGATCCTCCTCTACATTGTCATCCTCATTCCCTGCTTGGTTGACATGTTCTAGTATACGCCCTATGGAGGGTCCAACATGATCCATCACCATTTGTTCTATGTTGTTGTACGTATCCCTGTTTCCTTCAACCTCGTAGTAAGACTATTGCACGGTTACGCCTGATGGTCTAGGAGGTAACTGCTCACCATGGTTGTACCAGCAGTGGTATGTTTCCATGAACCCTTTCTCAGTTAGGTGGAACATGACATCATCCGCGTATTCAAAACTCATGCATTTGCACCTTGAGCACGGACACCGAATCTTCTGATTCGCTTCAAATCCAGGCGTGTTTGCTGTAGCAAACGAAATGAACTCCAATAGCCCCATCATAAACTCCTCAGTCACTCGCCGATTGTGATCTAGTCGATTGTACATCCATCGTCGATTTACCGATACCTCCATTTACAATATCTAACAAGCACCATTTCTGTTACTTTAAATTATTTATATTTTATTTGACTATCGGTTATGAATCACTCTCTATCTCTTTGATGTTGTAAATTGGTGGGGCCCTATCCCATTCGGGGTGAATATGCAACCATCCATAACCCATCGATGTTGTATGTGGTCTATCTTGTGTCGTTGATGTTCATTTGAAATTTCGGCAGCATTTCGCATTGGTCCCCGAGTACACAGAGATACGTACGGTATGAAACACCACACGCAGACATGCACCCTGGGGACAATACGAAACACCATAACCGAAATTTGAAATGAACATTCAACGTCTCAAGATAGACCACATACAACATTGATGGGTTATGCCCTACTGGTTACAAATTCATACCAAACTGTCCAACCGGGACAATTCAAGATCCAACACAACACGGTACATCAGCCGGTTGTTTTGAAACTTGAACGGGAATCTAATGGGTACACACATGACTAAACCCTACATTTTTAAAGTTGAGTTTTATTTTTTAAGTTCCCTAAGAAAGGGACCCTGCCAAAATTTTGGCAGAGTCTCCCCTGTAAACTAGACATTTCCCAAATTTAGAAACGGCCTGTTACATACAAAAAGCTTCCCAGTATAGATAAATATATATGCTACGCATTGTATATGATATTGAGAGTTATGAACACTAAATCATGTTATCAGCACACAAAACGAATGCCTAATGAGCTTTGCTCTCCACTAACAAACAACATTACACATGCATAAAAAATCATGTTATCAGCACACAAAACCAATGCCTAATGAGCTCTGCTCTCCACTAACAAACAACATTACACATGCATATAAAATCATGTTATCAGCACACAAAACCATTGCTTAATGAGCTCTGCTCTCCACTAACAAACAATAATCGCCCAACATACACATAATGAGAAAGTCAGTGTTAGGGGATTACCTGGGGAAAAAAGTCAGGCATGAATATGAAGCTGTCGACAGATGATCAGAGACCATGCGTAACGTGTGCTAGTCTGCATGACAAACCAATAAGTGGTTGGACAGTTACAAGTAGCAAGGAAACTAAACAAAGAGAGATACGTAAAGCAAATTATAGATTACACAGCAATGACTTCATAGTGATCTAGAGACTTGGGATCCATGTGAGAATGAGTCCATGAGAGACACAACAGAGACTACATTTGCATTATTAAACATTCTTAAAATAACATGAAGTTTATAGCATATTAGCATTCCACTATAAAATAAAAAGTGACCCGCCTGCAATAATTTTATAATTTTTGCACTAATAGCCTTTGTATCAAATAACATTAAGACATGGTCCAACGACTCTCCTAGACTCGACTTTGAAACTTTAATTATAAAAAACATTTAGTATTGCTTTAAAGGAAAGGTGTTGTGTCTGTATAAAAACAAGTAAGCCATTATTTTGACAAATGCATTGTAACACATGACTTATTTGAAGTCCATCCAACTTCAACTTTCACAAACAGCCACTATAAGCAACAACAAGTAAGCCTAGTATTTTATAATAAATGAAGATTATGTTTCAGCTGCTGAAACTTATTACTATAACTTGTGCTGGTGACAATATACGCTGTTTGATAGCTTTTGTGAGACGCCCCAAAAATAGGGGTAAATTTTTCGCGATTTAAAACAATTAAAGGATGGAAGAGATCGCGAGATGGGAACTTTGGCAAGTAATCCCCGGACCTAATTTAATAACCTATCTCATATGTGAAGATATGAGAAGGTGAACAATTAAGTCAAAGAGTGAACCTTGGATGATTTATCTCATGATCATCAATAAGGAGTAGCGGAAGTATGCAATTACATTAAGGAATTGAAGGGAAATGGTAGAAGGTTAAAGGATGGTCTATCGATTGGATAAAATGCTTTAATTATGCGTGTGGGGGTGTTGTGCAATCGTATTATAGTCAAACAATACCAATGATGTCTCAAAATAGTGGAAAAATATGAAAAACAGGGTCATGAATCGATTCAAACACCTTATGAATCGATTCGAATGATTCTGGAATGCAAAACAGTGAAAACAGGACCCCTTGAATCGATTCAAGCTCGTATGAATCGATTCAGACGCTTCTGGAACTCAAAATTATGCAAACAGGGGTCCTTGAATCGATTCAGGATCGTATGAATCGATTCAGGCCTTCCTGGAACCAAAAACAGTGAAAACAGCAGCTCTCGAATCGATTCAGGGATCCTCGAATCGATTCGAGACAGCACAGTTGCTGTTTTTATGCAGAAAAGGCCATATTTTTGGACTTCTAACCCCCCTAACTTTTTCATATCAACTCCAAACGCTACCAAATTTTGACACCAACTAAGGCACATCAATTGTGACGTGTGGCCACCGGCCTCACCCAAAAATTCTCAAAAATGAGGAACTTATGCAAATAAATGAGTTCAGTCCATTCCTGAGCCTTTTTGAGCAACTTAGGGGTCTATTCTCAACGGAATTGACCCGTTCTAGTTTCTACAAGTCACAACTCATGTATTTAAGCTATTGAGACCATCACACACTACCCACAATTTATAAAACTCATTTTGACCCTACTAGTTCCCTACTTATGCATAACAATCATGAAATATCATCAATTAAACAGCACATAAAATCATCATTCACAATTCTCATCATTTGATCATCAAGTGAGCAAGATTCAAGCACCCACACATTAGCGTCTTACATCACCAGGGTCATAACTGAAAATTGGTCTTATAGGTGGGTTCCAATTTTCACACATGACCTACATAATCATTATACATCATTCATACCAATTTGTGGCTATACAAAATATGCAGAAAACTATATACATTACAAACATTCTACACAAACCATAAAATCAAAATGTTGCCGGCCAAGGCATTCTTTACCAAAAAGAGGCTTCCTTCACACTTCTCCTCCACAAATAGCTCCAAAGCTAAACCTACAACACAGGAGCTAAAAAGATATACCACAAGGAGAGTGAGTATACTTTCTCAATGATGAAAATCCAATAAATAAAACAATATATGCATGAATGCAATATAACCATCTCCTTCTCAAGAGGAGTTTATTTTATATCAGTATTCAATCATCAATTCTTATTCAAACACAATTATTCCTTAATTCTCTTAGAATCATATCAATCAAACTCACCATCACACCTTAGCAATTAAAAGGGAATATCCAAACATATCGCATCATCAAAGTATCACACTATATCATGCTTCAAGACTGATGCACATGCTAATATCGTTAAAATGCATATGCACGGATCTGTTCTCATTTCCTCGGGTGATCGCAACCACCATAATCATATACTCATTCTCAATGGTTTCCCGCCTCGCAAGGGGTACTCCCTCTAGCAGCCTCGCGAGGTGCTTCTCGTGATCGCAACCACGTTCAATATCTCATAAGGTTTCCCGCCTCGCAAGGGGTACTCCCGCCTCATAAGCATTTCATATAGGTTTCCCTCCTCGCAAGGGGTACTCCCACCTCATAAACATTTCATATAGGTTTCCCTCCTCGCAAGGGGTACTCCCACCTCATAAACATTTCATATAGGTTTCCCTCCTCGCAAGGGGTACTCCCACCTCATAAACATTTCATATAGGTTTGCCTCCTCGCAAGGGGTACTCCCGCCTCATGATCGCAACCATGGGCCTTCAATCTCATTGGTCCCGCAGGGCTTTTCATTTCCATCATCAAGTGATCGCAACCACTTATCAACATCATCATGATATGCATGCCATGCCATGTATACAACAATGCTCATACATGCTTCAAGCTCATTTAGCTTATTTTACCCTCTCATCTAGGGTACATTCATTCTCAACCACACAATTTTCCACCAAATCATACACAATAATCAATCTTCATATAAACTCAATCATATATCACACATAATAAGCCATCCATATCCTCACTTAGGCTTCATCATATAAACACTAAATTCACATCACCATACACAATTCATTTCACATACACATAATATCACCTTCATCCAAGCAAACATGTCATACTACATTAATACATACATCATCATCATAATTCTCATGCATTTAGAAAATACACCCCTCTCCTACCTCAAGTGAAGTAGTGATCAACGCGGTCCGAAGGTCCCGCCTCGTCGATGGGGTTATTACCTACATTCCAACACATACCATACCATTATTCTCAATCACAAACCACCAAGATTCAAATGCTCTTAATTTAATTTCTTGGTGTCATGCTATTACAAGGTTTATTTCTCATTTATTACACTAAACCACCATAACCACCATAGGTTTGGTGTTCAAGTTCATTCTCTAGGCATTTATAGCCACACCCATAAATGGGTTTTTGCTCCAATATTCTTAAATCATCATAAACTACCTTTATTACCAACAATAAATATCCATCTACTCCCATTATACATTTCCCCAAATTTTTGAAATTAGGGTTTCACCAACCCATCAATACTCAAATTAATCATACATTCTCATCTTCTTCCTTCAATAAAAGCATTCATTCCCCTCATCTCACCTAAACCCATGAATCCACAATAACTCACTCTAGGGTTTGTGAATCAAATGCTTTAAGGGAACACCTATTCATATTCATGGTCCCCAAAACTCATATTATTATATAACCATGGCAAAAACCCAACTAAAGGGTGAGTATTTCTTACCTCACACCCAAAAACAAAGTGGGTTTAAGAAGAAGGGAGATGCCACACGAAAATAGGAGAGGGAAAGAGAAGGCTTCAAACTTCCATGTCCTCTTCCAAGCTCTTACCAACGAAAATGAAGGAAGTAGAAGAATCACTAGCTTTTGTTTAAGTTCTATGGAAGGGGAAGAATAAGAGGAGGAGTAGAATATGAAATGAAAAAGAAAGGGAAAGTGTCTCCATAAAAAAAAGAAGAAGTTACGGGAATGAGAATGAAAAATAGTGAGATTATGTTTTAATCTTTTCCTTCTCACTTAAATTCCTTCGTTTTTAAATAAACAGGCTCCCAGTTTGGGCTCAATTCATACTTTAAAAATTATTCCGAATACACATTCAGATTCCCAATAATATTATCTACCGCCTTGACCAACGGCATCTCAATCAAAGATACTTGGCCCGACACTCATATTCTATCCGGGTCAATTTTTCAACTCAACCGATCACCATAATTCACCAGCAATTTTGAAAAATCTTGTTTAAATCATTTCAAGAATTTTGGGATATTAATTAGCCCACATTTAATTATTCCACATTTATTTTCCTAATTTATCTTCCTATTTTAAAAATTCGGGGTGTTACAATCCACCCCCTAAAAGAAATTTCGCCCTCGAAATTCGACTTACCGGATTCAAATGCATGAGGGTATCGCTTACGGATATCGTTCTCACGTTCCCAAGTAAGTGTTTCCACGTTTCTATGCTTCCATGCCACTTTTACTAATGGTACCATCTTATTCCGCAGTCTCTTCACAGAATATTCAACAATACGAACAGAAACGGGAAGGATGGTTAAGTCATCCTGCACCTCAACATCGTCATTAGAGATCACGTGCAGAGGATCATGTATATACTTTCTTAACTGTGACACGTGGAATACGTCATGTAGGTTTGCAAGCTGGGGAGGGAGTGCAATCCGGTATGCAATATCTCCAATCCGCTCCAAGATCTCATAGGGTCCAATGAATTTAGGGCTTAGTTTTTTGCTCTTCAAAGCTCTTCCTATACCCTTATCACGCGAGACACGCAATAACACATGATCGCCGACTTGGAACTCAAGTGGCTTTCTCCTTTTATCATAATAGCTTTTCTGCCGGTCTTGAGCGACTTTCATCTTCTCTTGGATCATCTTGATCTGTTCAGTAGTTTCCTCAACAATCTCAGGCCCTAAGGCCAAGTTCTCACCAACTTCAAACCAACATAAAGGAGTTCAACACCTCCTTCCATATAAGGCCTCGTATGGTGCCATACCAATACTAGAATGAAAACTATTGTTGTAGGTGAATTCGATCAGAGGCAAGTATTTCTCCCATGAACCGCCATGCTCCAAAACACAAGCGCGTAGTAAGTCCTCAAGACTCTGAATAGTCCTCTCCGACTGCCCATCGGTCTGAGGATGATATGCCGAGCTTAGCTTCAGCTTTGAACCCATCGCCTCATGTAAGCTTTCCCAGAATCGGGAAGTAAATCGGGGGTCACGATCAGAAACAATGCTTGACGGCACACCATGCAATCTCACAATCTCCCGAATGTACAACTGTGCTAAATCTTGCAAGGAGCTCTCCATACTGATTGGTAGAAAATGTGCACTCTTTGTCAAACGATCCACAATTACCCATATTCCGTCACATCTAGACCTCGTTCTTGGTAATCCGGACACAAAATCCATGGCAATCGCGTCCCACTTCCAAACAGGGATATCAAGTGGCCTCAAAGTACCTGAATGTCTTTGGTGTTCCACCTTCGCCTTCTGACAAGTAAGGCAAGAAGCTACAAAGTTAGCAACATCACGTTTCATTCCGGGCCACCAAAAGTTCTTCTTTATATCTTGATACATCTTGGTTGCACCAGGATGGATGCTAAAAATGCTTTTATGTGCTTCCTCTAGCACCGTACGCCTCCAATCACCAAATGAAGGTACATACACACGACCTTTTACTTGCCATATACCATCAACACCTTCCATAAGAAATAAATTTTTCCCATAATCTTGAGACCTCCGCATTTCTTGTAAGTAATCATCATCTTTTTGTTTCTCTTTCACAAGCTTCAAAAACTCATTGCATATCTTCAAGGTAGCAAAACATAGTCTCTTGGAGGATTGAACCTCGATTCCAACATTCAAATTCTGAAATTCTTCCATTAACTCGAACTCTTTGACCATCATAGCTGATACATGCAAAGATTTCCGACTAAGAGCATCGGCAACAACATTGGCTTTTCCCGGGTGGTACATCAATTTAAAGTCGTAATCCTTCAAAAATTCCATCCATCTCCTCTGACGCATATTCATTTCCCTTTGGTCAAAAAGATATTTCAAACTTTTATGATCACTAAAAACCACGAATCTTGATCCATACAAGTAATGTCGCCAAATCTTCAGAGCAAACACAACCGCAGCCAACTCCAAATCATGAGTTGGGTAATTAACCTCATGAGGTCACAACTGGCGTGAAGCATAAGCTATTACACGTTCCTTCTGCATTAGCACACATCCGAGTCCATGCTTAGAAGCGTCACAATACACCACAAACTCTTCTTGTAAATCAGGCAACGCCAAGATAGGAGCAGAAGTCAGCCTCATCTTTAATTCCTCAAAGCACTTCTCACATTCAACCGTCCATACAAAAGGTTGGTTCTTCCTTGTTAAATTTGTCAAAGGTCTCGCAAGACGAGAGAAACCTTCAATGAACCTTCGATAATAACCCGCAAGTCCAAGGAAACTTCGGATTTCAGTGACCGTCGTAGGTCTAGACCATGCCATAACAGCTTCAACTTTAGAAGGATCCACCGAAATACCATCCTCGGATATTACATGTCCAAGGAACTGGACGCTCGTCAACCAGAATTCACATTTAGAGAGCTTGGCGTACAGCTGGTTCTTTCTAAGAATGTTCAACACCACTCTTAAATGTTCTTCATGTTCCTCCCGGCTCTTGGAATATACTAGGATATCATCGATGAACACCACAACAAAACGATCCAGGTATTCATGAAAGATATGGTTCATGTAACTCATGAACACCGCTGGAGCGTTAGTTACTCCAAAGGGCATCACGACATACTCGTAGTGGCCATATCGCGTCCTAAACGCAGTCTTCGGAATGTCTGCGGCTCTCACCCGAATTTGATGATAACCGGAACGCAAATCAATCTTTGAAAATACCACCGCACCTCTCAGCTGATCCAACAGGTCATCAATACGAGGTAAAGGATATCTATTCTTTATTGTCAGCTTGTTCAGTTGGCGGTAGTCTACACACAACCGCATAGTTCCATCCTTTTTCTTAACTAATAAAACAGGAGCTCCCCAGGGTGACACACTGGGTCGAACAAACTCCTTTTCAAGCAGCTCCTCAACTTGCTTCTTTAGTTCAACTAACTCCATAGGAGACATCCTATATGGAGCAATAGACACTGGTTCGGCACCAGGTACAAGGTCAATAGCAAACTCAACCTTCCTTGGAGGTGGTAAGCCAGGTATCTCATCAGGAAACACGTCCCGAAATTCAGACACCACGGGGATATCCATGGGACCGGGACCACTCGTCCCATCGACAAGAGATAGCAGTACACAAAGTTGAATTATACCTTGTACATCAAATTGTCCCCTATCAAGAGAAGGGAAAATAACAGTCCGTTGTTGACAATCAACCATGACTCTGTTGGCAGATAGCCAATCCATACCAAGTATGATCTCCAGTCCCTTCATAGGTAAGCAAATAAAAGACACAACAAACTTTCTCCCATCTAGGAGCATATCAACATTATCACACCGGTTAATCGATCTAAGACAAGTACCGGTTGGGGTGGTAACAACAAGAGCATTTTTCATTAAACATACCAGCAATCTCAATCGCCGAACACAATCCTCGGATATAAAGGAGTGGGTCGCACCCGAATCATAAATAACATGAACTGGATGTCCAAGAATTTCACACTTACTTTCAACCAGATTTTCTGCTTGTGCTGCTTCCTCACCGGTTACCGCAAAAACTCTCCCGGCATTGGGTTGAAGGTTTCCACCATCCCTATTTCCATCATTAGCACCATTACCATCTCCTCGATTATTACCACGCCTTCCACCATTATAGCCACCTCGACCACCATTCCGGCCTTGATTATTTCCATTACCACGGCCCCGACCACCATTATGGCCTCCACGATTCACATAAACAGGTGCATTAGCACGATTGGGAATATTAGCTTGTACCGGAGCAGGTCTTGCAAGCATAGGACATGCAGAACGGATATGCCCCACCTGATCACAATTAAAACATACAACATCTTCACGATGCACACATTCCCGAACGTAATGAGGTCCTCCACATCTATAACATCTCGGTCCATTGGTATTTATATTACCCCGGCCAAAAACATTACCACGTCCGCCGCCTCTAGCTTGGACATTAGAAGGAGCACCCCTCAGAAAACGTCCCCTTCTAAAACTTCTTTGCCTCTTAAAACTAGAAGCTTGACCCTTCAACTTAGAGTCAAACTTAGAGTGTTGAAAAGAAGCATGTTCTTCATAGATACGACACTTATTCACAAGCACCGTGAAACTTCGGATCTCTTGGTGACATATGGCCCTTTGAATATCAGGGCGTAAACCATTTTCAAACTTCACGCATTTTGACACTTCTGTTCCCTCTTGTTGAAAAGGAGGGTAGAATTCACAAAGTTCCTCAAACTTGGAAGCATACTCTTCCACCGTCATCGTGCCTTGCTTGAGTTCCATGAACTCAAGTTCTTTCTTGCTCTTATAACTTTCAGGCACATATTTCCTCATAAGTTCACGCTTAAAGTTTTCCCAAGTTAAGGGAATTGCAGCAGCATTCATTCTATTCTTGGCGAGTCTCCACCAAGTCTCTGCTTCATCTCTCAGCATAAAAACAGCATACTCCACTTTTTGGAGCTCATTGCATTCAAAACTGTCAAAGATTCTCTCAACATTCCGGATCCAACCATAGGCTTGCTCAGGCCTAAATCCCCCATGAAATTCAGTGGGTTTTCGCTTTAGAAACATATCAAGGCCTTGAGTACCTTGAACAATAGGGGCAGGTGGTCTTTCCGCCTCTTGTCTTTCGCGGTTTTGCGATTCAAGGAGATCCGCAAAACGATTCAAGGCTCTAGCTATAGCGTCATCATTATCTCGACGACGACGGGCCATCACAATATCTAGAACCACAACATAAAATTCAACTAACATCAGTAAACTCGTTCATAACTTTTCTCTATAATCTCACACTATAGTACTTCATCATAAAAATTAAATTATGGCCCTCCCCCATGGAGTCCAATATCAATCAATCCATATTAAAGCCCATATGGCAACATCATCATATCATAACATAGTATGCATTTATAATATATAGGATTCATCATTGAGAGAGGATAGTGTGAAGAAGCTTGGCCGGACTTATAACAATCACATTCAATCCATAATCAATTCATACACCAATCAAATAACTATAACAGTCATTCATCAATCATATATCATGTTCTGGTAATAGCAACAGCTAATAGCAGTAATACTGAGCGAATAATGCTCTGATACCAGATTGAGACGCCCCAAAAATAGGGGTAAATTTTTCGCGATTTAAAACAATTAAAGGATGGAAGAGATCGCGAGATGGGAACTTTGGCAAGTAATCCCCGGACCTAATTTAATAACCTATCTCATATGTGAAGATATGAGAAGGTGAACAATTAAGTCAAAGAGTGAACCTTGGATGATTTATCTCATGATCATCAACAAGGAGTAGCGGAAGTATGCAATTACATTAAGGAATTGAAGGGAAATGGTAGAAGGTTAAAGGATGGTCTATCGATTGGATAAAATGCTTTAATTATGCGTGTGGGGGTGTTGTGCAATCGTATTATAGTCAAACAATACCAATGATGTCTCAAAATAGTGGAAAAATATGAAAAACAGGGTCATGAATCGATTCAAACACCTTATGAATCGATTTGAATGATTCTGGAATGCAAAACAGTGAAAACAGGACCCCTTGAATCGATTCAAGCTCGTATGAATCGATTCAGACGCTTCTGGAACTCAAAATTATGCAAACAGGGGTCCTTGAATCGATTCAGGATCGTATGAATCGATTCAGGCCTTCCTGGAACCAAAAACAGTGAAAACAGCAGCTCTCGAATCGATTCAGGGATCCTCGAATCGATTCGAGACAGCACAGTTGCTGTTTTTATGCAGAAAAGGCCATATTTTTGGACTTCTAACCCCCCTAACTTTTTCATATCAACTCCAAACGCTACCAAATTTTGACACCAACTAAGGCACATCAATTGTGACGTGTGGCCACCGGCCTCACCCAAAAATTCTCAAAAATGAGGAACTTATGCAAATAAATGAGTTCAGTCCATTCCTGAGCCTTTTTGAGCAACTTAGGGGTCTATTCTCAACGGAATTGACCCGTTCTAGTTTCTACAAGTCACAACTCATGTATTTAAGCTATTGAGACCATCACACACTACCCACAATTTATAAAACTCATTTTGACCCTACTAGTTCCCTACTTATGCATAACAATCATGAAATATCATCAATTAAACAGCACATAAAATCATCATTCACAATTCTCATCATTTGATCATCAAGTGAGCAAGATTCAAGCACCCACACATTAGCGTCTTACATCACCAGGGTCATAACTGAAAATTGGTCTTATAGGTGGGTTCCAATTTTCACACATGACCTACATAATCATTATACATCATTCATACCAATTTGTGGCTATACAAAATATGCAGAAAACTATATACATTACAAACATTCTACACAAACCATAAAATCAAAATGTTGCCGGCCAAGGCATTCTTTACCAAAAAGAGGCTTCCTTCACACTTCTCCTCCACAAATAGCTCCAAAGCTAAACCTACAACACAGGAGCTAAAAAGATATACCACAAGGAGAGTGAGTATACTTTCTCAATGATGAAAATCCAATAAATAAAACAATATATGCATGAATGCAATATAACCATCTCCTTCTCAAGAGGAGTTTATTTTATATCAGTATTCAATCATCAATTCTTATTCAAACACAATTATTCCTTAATTCTCTTAGAATCATATCAATCAAACTCACCATCACACCTTAGCAATTAAAAGGGAATATCCAAACATATCGCATCATCAAAGTATCACACTATATCATGCTTCAAGACTGATGCACATGCTAATATCGTTAAAATGCATATGCACGGATCTGTTCTCATTTCCTCGGGTGATCGCAACCACCATAATCATATACTCATTCTCAATGGTTTCCCGCCTCGCAAGGGGTACTCCCTCTAGCAGCCTCGCGAGGTGCTTCTCGTGATCGCAACCACGTTCAATATCTCATAAGGTTTCCCGCCTCGCAAGGGGTACTCCCGCCTCATAAGCATTTCATATAGGTTTCCCTCCTCGCAAGGGGTACTCCCACCTCATAAACATTTCATATAGGTTTCCCTCCTCGCAAGGGGTACTCCCACCTCATAAACATTTCATATAGGTTTCCCTCCTCGCAAGGGGTACTCCCACCTCATAAACATTTCATATAGGTTTGCCTCCTCGCAAGGGGTACTCCCGCCTCATGATCGCAACCATGGGCCTTCAATCTCATTGGTCCCGCAGGGCTTTTCATTTCCATCATCAAGTGATCGCAACCACTTATCAACATCATCATGATATGCATGCCATGCCATGTATACAACAATGCTCATACATGCTTCAAGCTCATTTAGCTTATTTTACCCTCTCATCTAGGGTACATTCATTCTCAACCACACAATTTTCCACCAAATCATACACAATAATCAATCTTCATATAAACTCAATCATATATCACACATAATAAGCCATCCATATCCTCACTTAGGCTTCATCATATAAACACTAAATTCACATCACCATACACAATTCATTTCACATACACATAATATCACCTTCATCCAAGCAAACATGTCATACTACATTAATACATACATCATCATCATAATTCTCATGCATTTAGAAAATACACCCCTCTCCTACCTCAAGTGAAGTAGTGATCAACGCGGTCCGAAGGTCCCGCCTCGTCGATGGGGTTATTACCTACATTCCAACACATACCATACCATTATTCTCAATCACAAACCACCAAGATTCAAATGCTCTTAATTTAATTTCTTGGTGTCATGCTATTACAAGGTTTATTTCTCATTTATTACACTAAACCACCATAACCACCATAGGTTTGGTGTTCAAGTTCATTCTCTAGGCATTTATAGCCACACCCATAAATGGGTTTTTGCTCCAATATTCTTAAATCATCATAAACTACCTTTATTACCAACAATAAATATCCATCTACTCCCATTATACATTTCCCCAAATTTTTGAAATTAGGGTTTCACCAACCCATCAATACTCAAATTAATCATACATTCTCATCTTCTTCCTTCAATAAAAGCATTCATTCCCCTCATCTCACCTAAACCCATGAATCCACAATAACTCACTCTAGGGTTTGTGAATCAAATGCTTTAAGGGAACACCTATTCATATTCATGGTCCCCAAAACTCATATTATTATATAACCATGGCAAAAACCCAACTAAAGGGTGAGTATTTCTTACCTCACACCCAAAAACAAAGTGGGTTTAAGAAGAAGGGAGATGCCACACGAAAATAGGAGAGGGAAAGAGAAGGCTTCAAACTTCCATGTCCTCTTCCAAGCTCTTACCAACGAAAATGAAGGAAGTAGAAGAATCACTAGCTTTTGCTTAAGTTCTATGGAAGGGGAAGAATAAGAGGAGGAGTAGAATATGAAATGAAGAAGAAAGGGAAAGTGTCTCCATAAAAAAAAGAAGAAGTTACGGGAATGAGAATGAAAAATAGTGAGATTATGTTTTAATCTTTTCCTTCTCACTTAAATTCCTTCGTTTTTAAATAAACAGGCTCCCAGTTTGGGCTCAATTCATACTTTAAAAATTATTCCGAATACACATTCAGATTCCCAATAATATTATCTACCGCCTTGACCAACGGCATCTCAATCAAAGATACTTGGCCCGACACTCATATTCTATCCGGGTCAATTTTTCAACTCAACCGATCACCATAATTCACCAGCAATTTTGAAAAATCTTGTTTAAATCATTTCAAGAATTTTGGGATATTAATTAGCCCACATTTAATTATTCCACATTTATTTTCCTAATTTATCTTCCTATTTTAAAAATTCGGGGTGTTACATTTTGTACTAAGATAATGGCCTGCTCTTGACTCCTAGCTTATGTTAAACATTCTTTTGATGGTTGTATTTGGTTTTAAGATTTATTGGTGGGATACGTTAAATTATCTTTGTTTTCATTTTCATTACATACAAGTGCCATATGTATGGAATCAACTTTTTTCTATGGTGATATTTGTTTTAAGGTGAAGTATAATTTTACTTTCTTGGCCATGAAATTCCCATGAACATTAAGGTTAGAAATATTATTTTAGGGTAACTTCAAGAATATGTTTGGTTAAATTTCAATGTTCCTTGGAATACTTTATATAATTTAAATAAGAAAAAAAAGTAGGAGAAAAATGAAAGTTATATAGTGGGGTTAGAAAATGACTTCCTGTTCCCATGGCCATGGTAAATAATACAACATTCCCACCTCCCACTAAGGGAATAAAAATCACCAAACCTGCTCGTGAAGGACTTGGGTAAGTGCAAAGTCAGTATCAATCCTGGCGGTTAAGGAGTGAGAATGGCAACGCTGGGAGAGGGGGTTGAGGGTGGGGTGGAGTGCTCAGCTTGATTGAGGGCTCTCAAAGACCGTGTTCTTGCCTCTAGAGTATGATTGCCTTAAGAGTATGGTTGCATGACCTCCTTTATAAACAACCTTCTTTGTGTGACCACCTTCATCGTTTCTCTCATAGAACACGTAAAATGGTGATGAACGCAGGAATGGGGAAGAATCAGGTGAATGAAAACATGGGTATGAGATGGAGAAATCAGGTGATGAATTTGCGGAAATCAGAAAATGGATTTAGGTTTTCAAATGAATTTGGGGCTTTTTAATTTTTTGAGTAACGTTGTAGGGTATCAGCCTATTAGGAAATAAGAAATACTTTAGTAATATTTTATGTCCAGCTATAAAAAATAACCGGGAATTTTTTTAATTTTCGCGGGCTAATATTGGGAACGGTTTTAGATGTGGCCCATTTACAATTTCAAATGGCAACATGTTTGAGAGCATTGCTGAAAATTCAATAGTTAAAAAACCATAGCCTTTTATATAGTTACCGCTAGAGAATTGTTGTCTCACATAAAACAGAGACTTTCCCATATATACCATATGAAAAATTTGTCCATTTGGTTACAGGTCAATAACCGTTGCCTAACCCAGGATACAGGCACGGTTTTATAGCCGTTGATAAAAATAGTGTTGTCTAAACTCTAAACTGTTGTAGTAATAACTTAAAAGACATCCTCACTACTTCTTCACAACTTCATGGCCATTATTATTTCCTTCCAATAAACCTCTCCAATAAGTCACCAACTTCCTTAGACCTACACACCCTTTGGAATTTGTTTCTCTTGTTATCCTTCATATTGATTTCTCTTCTACCACTTGGATCAAAGGGCTAAATTAATTTGTCCCCTCTTTTCTATTTTGTTTTATCCCTTTGATCTTGTTGATCAATTTTTTGGTTCTTAATTAATCACTGGTACTTAATTTCAACAAAGTGCAGTGAGTGAATTTAACAACATATCAACTGTGCTTATAAAATATATTATCTTCATATTGGTCATTAATTAACTGAATAATTATCAACCGCATCGTATAAAAACCACTCTCCAATAAAAAGCTTCCTTAAAACAAGTTTCAATGCTACTGGTAATTTAAAATTAATAAGTAGTATATGTAAACATGTGTCAGCAATATTGTTGCTTGCATAATGACTTTTGAATATTAAGAGAGAATATAAATGTGTTGAAAAAAATAACAATAAATACATATTGTAAATTGAGAATGACAATATAAAAAATAAATAAGAAAATTCAAAAACAGAATCTTGAAAAAAGTAGCAAATTTGACAACAAACAACAGACACCATAAGAGGAACTTGGTTGCTGATAAGAAGTTAATTAGATGCTAGAACAATGCCCTTTACCTAAAAGTTATCAAAATTCATATTCTATCCAAAAGTAAACTTGAATTTTATTTAACTAATGCTTATTTTTTGCCGGCTACTTTCGAACTAGAAATTTAAAATCTGAGATTTCAAGTTGATGTTGAATGCTTAAGTAAAAATACAGAGCATTAAACTAGCAATGGCATGGCAAGAACGATGGTTATGATCTTGACACGGTACTTTATTTCAAATTATAGCTATACTACTTTGGGAAAAAATACACATACTTTTAATAATAAAGAAGCTTTGGTTAAAATTATTTATTTTACGAATCTAAGTGTTGATTTTCAAGTTATCAACATCGATGGATAATTAGCTACTAGTAATAAAAGTCTCGGAGTTATTAGATACTTTATGTTGAAACAAATTTATTTTATAATGGGTTTGAGTTCAAAATAGGTATCAAGCAGTGGACTTGATTGGAAACAGACCTTGTTGGAAGCTCAAAACTTAGAGCTTCCAAAGCCTTAAACGATGAAAAAACAGCAACAAAATAACCAGGCATCATTAGAGTCATCCAAGCTTAAAATACACAAAATAACTTAATGGAGAAGTAAGATGTGTCTTCCAACTTAGGGCCATCAAACTCAACTAGAAAAAGCAGAAACACAAAAATAAAACACGAATAGAGAAGGAAAATGAGCTTACCTAAGAGCTAGGGAACCGTCAAGGAGACCTGCTACGAGGAAGAGCTGCCGCAATGGAGATTAAATACGATGCACAACAAGGTCGCTACCGCGAGGAAGACCTATCGCTAGGAAAATTTTCTGGGGGACTGAGAAAGAATAGTGGCAGAGAGACACAGAGCCAAATCCTGACACAGAGAGAGAAGGAAATCGTGACCGAGAGAGGGAGAGAGGGCTAGGAGATGGAAATGGTGGAGGAGAGAGAGAGAAAGGGAAATGGTGGCCAAGAGAGGGAGGAAGGGTTCAGAGAGGTTTAGTGTAGGGAAGGTTGGGAGATGAAAGTTTAGGGAGAGAGAGGGAAATGGTGACCGAGAGAGGGAGAGAAGGTTAGGAGACAGAAATGGTTAGGGGGAGAGAGAGAGAGAGAGAGAGAGAGAAAGGGAAATTGTGGCCGAGAGAGGGAGAAAGGGTTCGGAGAGGTTTAGTGTAAGAAAGGTTGGGAGATGAAAGTTTTGGTGTTTAGGGTAAATGATTTGGGGAAGGGATGATGTCGAAACAGATTAAAACCATAGCGACGGCCTAAATCGTCGCTAAAGAAGTCACTCAAGTGACACGTTGAAGGTTAGCGACGGTAAAAATATTCTGTCCTTAACTTTCAAAACTAGCGACAGGGAAATCCGTCGCTCAATTTGAAACATATTCGCGACGGCCACACAATTCCGTCACTGATCCCCTGAATATTAGCGACGGTGTCACCCCACCGTCACTACCTTCCCTTCTTAAAAGTAAAATTATGGAGGGAAGACCGAAAATAATAGCGACGGCCACACAATTACGTCACTAAATCCCCTGCATATTAGCGACGGCCACACAATTCCGTCACTAATCCCCTGAATATTAGCGACGGTTTAACCCCACCGTCACTACCTTCCCTTCTTAAAAGTAAAATTATGGAGGGAAGACCGAAAATCATAGCGACGACCAATCAACCGTCACTAGTACAAAACATAGCGACGCGGTCTCAACGTCGCTAATGTTTGGAGGGAAACTCAGCGACGGTCACTACCGTCACTATGGTTCGGCGCCAACAAAAAACCTTGGAGGGAAACAAAAAAGGAGGAAGGTGAAATCCAGCAACCGCACCAGCGACGAGGGTGGATTTAGCGACGGTGATAGTGACGGAATGTTGCAATTGTTAGCGACCACTTTTTCCATGGTCGCTAAAGGAGTCGCTAACCTCTTTTTTGGTCCCTTTTCTCCTATCGGTCGCTAACCCGGTCGCTATTTAGCGATGGGTTTCCTGTGGTCGCTAAATCGAGGTAGCTATTTAAGGTTTTTTTAGTGGTGCTTTACAAGGAAAATTTGGCAACTTCTGAGGACACTTGATGAGAGCTATTCATGAAGAATATAGAGATGGAGAACTCTCCTAAAAAGGTTTAATGAATCCTAGATTCGGCTCTAGAGAATTTTAAGGAGGAGGAGTGTCAGGGCCAGCAGGAGCGTGCGGAGATGGAGGCCCAGATAGAGCTGCTCAGAGGAGAGGTGGCTAAAAAATTTATTCTGAGATTTAAAGCTTGTTGGGAGCAAGTTTCCGCTCTGAACCCTTCTCTTGTAATTTCTTGGGAGGGAGACAACCTCTTTAAAGTAGTGGTGGATGATAGGGTAGTTGATCTCTCTGATTCCGATGACAATGAGGCTGGTGCTACTAACCTTTCTCCTCCTCCGTTTGATGGTGACGCGACTTTTACTCCTGACGCTGGAATTACTTCTGCTGAAGTCGCCACTACTACTCCCGCTTCTTAGTTTTTTCTCGTTGTAATTTTCTTCTTTCGTTACAATTTTCCTGTTTTTGATGAGGTGTAACTTTGTATTTCGAGTAATGAAGAATTTACCTTTTAAAAATCTTGTATGCTTTTTGTTTCCTCTTTTACTACTTGACGCCTTTAAGCTCTGCTATTTTGTTGCTTTCATCGTTACTCGGCGTTTACAGATTTGATTGAACTTGTTGTTTTTGTTATTCATATTTTATTATGCCTTCTTGTTAAGAAATCACAAACAATGCATATTTCCTATATCCTTTCTTCCTTTGATTTTATTTATGCATATTGATTGAGTCATGATATACCTTATTTTTCTGCTTTAAATTCTGAGTTTGTGCACCATTAACATTCTGTTTATGTAATAAAAATTTGATCTTGAAAGCTTTAATTTTCCTAGAGCCAAAATTAGGTCTTGGTGTATTTTTGGAGCCTTATTAGTGTTTCTAAGTTTTTGCTTGAATCCATGAGTAGTGTGCTGAATTTTAGGCCATTAAAATTATTTTTTTAAAATTTGGCTTAAGGCTCCAAATCCATTGTTAAACCATCTTAATTTTAGGTGGTTGTTTATGTGCTTAATTTTTAGGTGTGTTAGCTTTCTTTATATAATTTCTTCTGTGTTTAATTTTTAAGTTTTGGTTCAGCACTTTAGGTTCATTTAAATCTAAATTTTGCATATTGTTTTCTTGAATTTTAAATGTCAAAAAAACACTTTCCTTCCATGTCTAATTCATATGGGAGAAGATGCATGCTTATATATAAGTAAAGATTGTTAAATTGAATTTTGTGCTTTGTTTATTGGTTTCAATTTTGGGCTTTTGTGTTGATCATTTCAAGTGCAAAAAAATAGAATTTAAAAAAAGAGAAAAGAAAGAATTAAAAGTAACAAAAAGAGTAAGAAGAAAAGCTCTCTTGTTTAAAAATTACAAAAGTTTAAAGGGAATCTTGATAAATTTTTTAAAAAAAAGAGTAAGAGCACTTTATTTGCAATTGTTTGAAAGCCTAATTCAATTTTGTTAAATTGCCTAAGAAACATCTTTTCAAAATTCAATTTGCATAATTGTTCTTTTCTAACACAAATCGTGCATTCTAGGTTTCTATGTCTTATTTTGTGTGCATATGTTTTTTTTGCATTTAATTTTTTTTGCTTGTCCAAGTTTTGTCTAATTTTTTTTGGTCTTGGAAATTCCATTTCTAAAGTATAATCTTCATTCATTTTTCTCTTTTATTGCTTTGAGTTATTCCTCTTGTCATATAAAATCCAATTTGAGTTACCCTTTTCTAATTTCACTTTTATTGCTTATCTTTATCTCTTCTAAAGTTTTGTCTTAGAGTTTTCATACCTTTGGTATTCTTTTGGGATAAGTCTTAATTCAATATCTTGGGGATAGCATACTTGAAACATAGAGGTAAGAGTGACATTGCTTGAGGTTAAGGAACTTAAACTAATTTGGAGGAATGGTGAGAGTGAAACACTAGAGTGAAGTGACCATTTTTATTTTTATTTTTATTTGCTTTCCTATATTAATTGTGCTAACCTTTGTTGTGGGTTTTCTTAAGCTTATGCCGTGGTGGTCTTGGAGCTTGAAAACTTGAAGGCAATTGTATTGGAAGCAAAGCCTTGTAAAAGAAAAGAAAAACAAAAACATTGTCAATTTTTTTCTTTGCACTTTAGTCCTTGTATTCTGGGGCATTTACTTTACGGACATTATACTTTTTTGTGGACTTTGGTTTATTTTGTTAATTAGGGGTAGTATGCCTAGGACTTAATTTAATTTGTTTTTCACCTTTGACTAGTTTTGTATCAAGTGTTTTTTTCTTTGTTTCTTTGTTTGAATGTTTTAACCATGTCTTCACCTAAGACAAGAAAGATAAAACACCTACATCATGTTTGTTTGAGCTCTTCGTAGAAGAAATATGTGTCCTTTATGCTAAGTTAGATTCTTATGAATCCAAGGATAATTATAAGAAAAATAAAGGAATAAAAAAAGGTTCTTGAGGATATCTCTTATAAAATAAAACAAATGTGGGAATTCATTGAAGTCTTTGATAAGATAGAAAATGAGAAAATTAGTTTATGTTCAAAAAAAAAGGGGAAAATTAAGAAGAAAACATAATACTGATATGGATGAAAAAGTGAAATCTTATTAGAGACAATATGATAGGGTTAGGTTAAAGAAAAAAAACTTAAAAGTCAAAATGAAAATAAAGAAATTAAAGTACATATTAATAATTTGTCTTTAGACAATGATAATGTGTCAAGTAAAAATCACCTTAATCATAATCTACTTATTATAGATAATAGTAAGAGACCTCATGAAAACAATAATATGGTAGAAGAATCCTTGCCAATTTTACCTGTCCCTAGTGAAAAACATTGGTCACCAATAGTGTATAGTTCCAATAGGATTAGCCATAGGATATGTATAATCATCATAGAATCTTGTAGAGTTAAAATTTGTTTGTTTTCTTTTGACTTAACTTTTCCAAAAGTTATTTCATGATTTGTTTTGCTTATTTCTAGAATGTATATAGGGTTATCTTTTTCTTGCCATAGCATTTCTCTTAGATCTTTTCTAGGACAATTTACTCATTTTGAGCATGTTCCTAACATTCATGTACATAAGGGCTTATGTAACACCCTCTATTACACCTTAATAAATTCTAGAAAAATTCGTAATAATTTTTTTTTACTAAAGATATGTTTGTTAAAAAGAAACTATCGGAATAAATTATATACATTATTTCTGAAATACCTTAATATTATTAAAACTTTATAAAGTATTTGTACATTCATCCGAAGAAAATAAACATTAAACATTATAAGAAAGAGAGGAAACTCCATGGCCCAAGAGCAGTTGCCTAGTGACATTATTTATTCATTGGACCACGGTATTCATACCGAGCTCCCTTTCTAGAACGTGCTATATATACTGTCAATGTTCTTCGATCCTTCCCTCTGTACGAACCATTAATTTAAAACATATGAAACAAAAACATAGAGAAAGGAGTGAGAAACAGAATATAATATTCCCAAATGGGACATAAGCAATAAAGGGTTTTCACAAACTAGTATAATAATATCAATCACAATCACAAGAACAATCAATTTATGAATGTATGAATGATATGCCATATCTTCATCATAACTTATCTATATATGTGGGCCCCTTAAATTTTAATTTGCACTGGGCCAACCAGGAGTTTACACTGTTCCATAATTCCAAATAATAATAACATGAACAGCTCAACTGGCATGGAAACACTTAGAGACTAGTCAGATTGAAAAGGTTTTTATTGTGAAAGTACCCGACACTAGGGAGCTACCCCAGGTCCCCTGAAGCACCCTTTCACACCCTCTCATCCCAAGGCTCACAATTAAGCCTCCTCTAATGTCACTAGTGGAAAAAATGGATATAATCACGGTTAAAAAAGGCCTTTATTCACGGTTAAAGAACCGTAGTTGTTGCATCCGTGGTAGTTGATGATGGTCTTTAACCACGGTTAACAACCGTGGTAATAAATCACATCTAACCACGGTTAAGAACAACTGTGAATATAACTTACTATTTATATTCACGGTTATCAAGCACAACCGTGAATATAACAACTGAAAGGTGTCAGTTAAATCCACTTATATTCACGGTTATGATGGACAACCGTGGATATAGATATATTTTATCCACGGTTGTCCATCATAACCGTGAATATAAGTAGTTTGTAACTGAAACCTTTTAATACTTATATTCACAGTTATGATGGACAACCGTGGATAAAATATATCTATATCCACGGTTGTGGTAGTAACCGTGGATAACTATAGTCTATATTCACGGTTGTTGCCATAACCGTGAATAAATACTGAGGTTTTTTTTTTAAATGGATTCTGTTTTATCGTTTCCCAACCCTGCATTCAGACAACCAGTACAGTATACAGTATGCCACAGCAACACTATATCAAAAGAATGGTATGTATATATATAACAATTTATTTTCTATATCAATTCATAACAACCTAAAAAATAAAAGTATATACAATTAAGTTGAATGTAATCTAATAAAAGTAAACCCTAAATCCTACTAGATACATATATAAAAGAATAAAGATCCTATATCTAGCTTTGCCTAACTTCAATGAAGTGTGAGGCCCATTGCCTTCTAACATCATCTACAAGTTCCTTTGGGAAAAATGACCGGTCATTAAAGTACTGCAAACAATGCACAAAACAATTAGAACAAAAGCTTTATTTATTACATAAAATTGATAAAATTGGTAGAAAAGTAGTCCAAATGATGAGACTTACCTCTGTCCATCCATCTACTAAATGATGTTGGACAATAGTCAGCATAGTGTGCATGACGAAATAGCCACACTCGTAGGTACCCTTCTGCCTGTAAGACTACAATGGACATATAGTATATAATAAGTGAATTCGCAACTTAAAAAATATGTACTGAAGATTTGAATGAATACGATTGACTTACTTTTGGGTACACCCATACAACTGTTTTTCCTTTGGGCTTGTTTCCAATCAGTAGATTGTATCCAACCACCACCCTACGTCAAACAAAACACAAGATAAGTTAGAATTGTATAGTTCTAAAAATGATGTGGTTATTTTTTAGGGATGAACTTACCGGTCTACTATATCTTTCAGGTCTTGTGGAGCTGTCCGATGCAAACTATCAAAGTACAGAGCAAGATAGTCCTTCGGACAGATCACCAGAAGCATCCAGTGAGCCCTGCAGTTACCAGTGATAAGTGAGACTTCAAAATGCAAAAATTCATGACAATAATTATGGACTAGAATATTACCCTTTATGATAGGGGCCCATGTATATAGGCTTCCCAGACTCAAACATCCAATTCTGGATGTATGTCTGGGTGTTCTGCGAGGTGTTTCCTTGCCTCTGTATGAGAGAGGGCTCTAAGAAACCGTAAGTTCCTTGGAAACCCAAGTCCACACAGAGTTTTGCCAGAAACCTAAACAAGTTAAGACATGGTTAGCGACAAATAACTTGTATAATGAAAAAATTGGACAAAACAAGGATATACTTACAGCTCCCACATCTAAAAGATAGAGCCGTTCAGCATCGACGTCCCCGAAATAATGTCACAAATGTCAAAATTTGTAACGTAAACTGGAAAATCACTGGGACGGCCGAACACTAGTGGCTGCCATGGGACCTGAACAGTGTCGTCTGCTTGCTCATACCCGATGCGCCATAGCATCCGGATGGGATCCTTGGCCGGGTCTGGCTTCTTCAATGTCTGTTCCTGTTGAACAATTGACAACCATCACATTTTGTACCATAATTGACAAGGAAATAAAGCTAGTTACTGTTTAGGGTTTTTACCTGTCCAGGGGCAATCACCAGAAGTCTGTTGGGCCACATCAGAAAGTGGCCCACCGCCTGACCGATGGTCTTCACCTCCTGAGTTGCCACTGGCACAGCAGCATCCTCCTCGAGGAGGAGCACAACCGAGACCCTAGACATACCATCAGGTAATGTCTGATGGTGAACCACAGGGCCTAAGTTGTATACCTTACAAGTGGCAACTAGCTCCTCCGACCCGTCAATGAACAGGTCACATTGACGGGTGTCTGGTGGCTCGACCCCGTCATCGTCAGGGTCAGCCGCAGCGCACGACCCCTTAGTGCTAACCTTCCGTACCTACATATTTACACATCAAGCAGAAGTTATTCAACAATGAAATAAAGTGATTACAAATAATAAAATTGAGGAAATTAAATAAAGAATCTAACCTGTGGGTCGTTGGCTGGTGCAGTAGTCTCCTGGTGGTGGCTGAGTGAGGCCTTCATCTCCTCCCTGAATCGGGCCATCTCCTGGTGGAGCCTAGATATCTCCTCCTGGTACTCAGCCTTCACAACAGCCACCTTTTGCTCCACCATTTGCTCAAGGGATAGGGCAGGGTCGGGAGCACCGTAATAGGCGCGGAGGCCTGTGAAATGTGAATGATTAGCCCATAATTGTTTAACAGATAACAAAATGAAGGCATAAAGTTAGTTAGCACTTACCTACACCTCGACCAATAGCACGTACTCTTCCTGGGTGCTCTGGCCTGCCGATGGCGGTAGTCAAAATATCCTCCCGTCCATGGGCTACGAAAGACCCTTGGGTTGATTACTCAACCAAGGAATCCTGAAACCAAACAAGTTAGTATTCACTTCCTTCACGTAAACTGAAAAACAGACACTGATATAAAGGGGAATACTTACTATCCGTGAGGCAACCTCCTGAGCCTGTGAGGAAGTGTATTCCCCACTCTTCTTGATCCTAGCCCGCTTCCATTTGTCGTGGCGTGCAGGTGGGGAAGGGGGATCCACAATACCAGTGTCAGTCTGACACTGACTCAGCCTCTCCTGTGCCAGCCGCTCCTCCAACCTACGGTAACCCCCACGTGACAGTGTGTGTGGGCAGTCATTTAGCTTCCTAGTCTCCTTGGCTTTCTTTCTGGTCTCCTACAACAAGAAAAAAAATATTCACAGTTAGCCATATAAATTATACATAATTTAATCATCTAAAAACCAATGTACCTGAAACTCGGCAGAATGTCTAGATGCAACAAAAGCATCCCAGGTCTCCTGATCGATGAATGGATATTTCTCTCCAGGGAACTTTCCTTGGTCGTCCCCGAATACATACCTACAATGAAAGGTACATTAAAACTAAGGATTGGTACAATTTGGTGAAGCGTTGATTAAGAATTTAAAGTTCAATATACCTCGTGGTGAGTATGGATTTGAACAACCTCCATCGCTCAGCCATGATACCGAGGACCTTCCTCCTCGCTATGTCGGAAGATGGTATGTCAAAAGAATCCTACATGAAAGGAGTTAGTCCATAAAGGAGTCCTTATTAAGAGTTACATGAAATAATACACTAAAATAAAACTTAAATAATATCTAAGTTACCAGAACATCACTCCATAGTTGGTTCTTCACCACCTCCTCGACACTATCCCAGTCGGGGATAATGATGGACACCTTCGACCGTACCACAACCCCCAGATAACTGCTCAACTTCGTGGCATGCGGTCCACTGAATCTACCGGTGTTGACATCCATCTCAACAACTATCCTCTCTCCCCGGTGACGCCTACGTGCGACGTCTGGCATCTGGGTAACACCTCTACTCTTCCGAGCAGAGGAACCACTGGCCTATGAGTCGGACCTGGATCGTCCATCCTGGTCAGCCATGAGTATCTGTCCAAACAAGGAAAAAAACTGTCAAATATTTAATATAACATTTAAAACAACGAATAACTAATATAACATGTAATTCAATGTCTCACCAACAAGATTAATACCCTATTAAGATGAAATATTTTCCCACAAGCCCTCATGGTGGTCATGACAACTGGCAACTACATCATCTATGTCATGTTCCACGATAGATGTTGGAATACGTGTTGTAGTTGATGGAATCTCCATAATATCAACATTGGGGTCTCCAATGTGTCTACCTTGGATAACAATTGACCACCGTTTGTCAGCTGGGTCAGCCACATAAAAAACTTGCTTCACCTACGTTGCCATTATGAATGGTTCATCCTTATGCCCTATCTTGTTGAGGTCCACCAACGTAACTCCTAAATCATCAGTTGTGACACCGTTCTTATTGTTAACCCATTTGCATTTAAACACAGGAACGGTGAAGGGACCATAATCAACTTCCCATATATCTTTAATCACACCAAAGTAGCATGACTCGGCCATCACAGGGTTGTTGTCCTTTGCAGTTGAGAAATGCATTGACTGAGCCACAACCATCACTCCACTGTTTTGATTTGTACTCTTTTCATCCTGTGTCCTTGTATAAAATGAATAGTTGTTTATGTCATACCCACAAAAGGTGAGGACATCAAAGTTCGGGCCCTGTGCTAGTCGATGTAATGTCGAGGATGCAGATGCATGTTTCAGGACGGTCTTTTGGAACCACTGCATGAAACTCTTGTTGTGTTCATTCAACAACCACTTTTCAGTCATTTTAGGGTTGGTTTTCTTGACTAGCTCCTTGTGTGTGGCTAGATACGGTTGCACGTCGTCCGTGTTGTTTAAAATATACAAGTGTGCCTGAAGGACATCAGCACGTGGCATGCTCTTCACTTTTTTTCCAATCGTTCCTTTCCCATCCAATCTCCCTTCATGACAAGTCGTTGGAATACCAATGCTTGCAGCATGTGACATGTATTCAGTGCAAAACTCAATTGCTTCCTCTACAATATATCTTTCCACAATTGAAGCTTCGGGACGACGTTGGTTCTTCATATACCCTTTCAATATCTTCATATATCACTCAACGGGATACATCCACCGTAAGAACACTGGACCACACCAACGGACCTTTCTCACCAAATGGATGATTAAGTGGACCATTATGTCAAAAAAAGAGGGCGGGAAATACATTTCAAGCTGACATAATATAAGTGATGCTTCCTGTTCTAACACATCCAATTCGCCGGGCACGATTACCTTGCAACATATGGAATTGAAAAACATACACAACCTTGTTATGACATTTCTCACATTTTTAGGAAGAATGTCACGAATGGCGATAGGCAGAAACTGCTGCATCAACATGTGACAATCGTGAGACTTCAACCCAACTAACTTCAAATCTTTCATGGAAACACAAGACTTGATGTTGGAGCCATAACCAGACGGAACTTTCACACTTCGTAATGATTCACACAGACTTTGCTTTTCTTTTCTGGATAACGTATGACATGCTGGAGGCAAATATGTTCTTTTGTCCTTTGATTGTGGATGCAAATCCTGACGTATACCTATCAACTCTAAGTCCATACGCGAGTTTAGGCCATCCTTAGTCTTCCCGGGTATGTTTAAGAGTGTACCAACTAAACTGTCGCACACATTCTTCTCCACATGCATTACATCAATGCAGTGTCTTACATCAAGCTCCCTCCAATATGGCAGGTCAAAAAACACTGACCTTTTCTTCCAGTTGTTTTGTGTCGGGTGCTGTTTTTCACACTTACCAAATTACACGTTGACGTCCTTCACCTTTTCATATGCCTGGCGACCAGATAGTGGTGGAGGAGCCATTTCAAAATCTTGGGCACCGTTAAACGACTTCTTCAACCTTTGAAACGGATGATTCGCTTTAAGAAACCTTCGATGTCGAAGATAAACATTTTTCCTGCCATGATGCAACCGCACAGAACTAGTCCCCTCCTCACACACTGGACAAGCTTTATGACCCTTCACACTGTACCCAGATAAGTTACCATACGCTGGAAAGTCATTGATTGTGCAAAATAGCATGGCACGCAATTTGAATGATCGCCCGGTAAATCCATCAAACACTTCAACCCCGTCTTCCCACAACCTTTTGAGGTCTTCAACCAATGGAGTTAAATATACATCAATGTCGTTCCCCGGTTGTCGTGGACCAGAAATCATCATTGATAACATCACATATTTTCGCTTCATGCACAACCATGGCGGCAAGTTGTAAACAAACAACAAAACAGGCCACGAACTATGGTTTGTGCTCAGGTTCCCAAACGGGTTCATGCCGTCTGTGGCTAGTGCAAGCCTAACATTTCTTGGTTCATTGGCAAATTCTGGAAAAATCCTATCCATTTTCTTCCATTGCGACCCATCGATCGGATGCCTAAGTAGTCCATCAACAACCCTCTCATCAGCATGCCATCTCATAAGTTTTGCATCATCTGCATTGGCAAACAGACGCTTTAGTCTTGGAACTATAGGTAGATACCACAACACCTTTGCAGGAGACCCTTTAGCGCATACCTCATCAGAATCCACCTCTTTCTTCTTATACCGTGACACCCCACATCTAGGACATCGATACAGCATTTTCTAACTTACCCCAGAATAATACACAATCATTTGGGCATGCATGTATTTTCTCATACTCCAAACCCATAGGACACAACACCTTTTTGGCCTCATAGTTACGATTCGGCAAGGTGTTTCCAGCTGGGAGCATTTCTTTCAACAACTTCAATAAGTCAGTGAAACTTTTATCCGTCCACCCGTTTATGGCCTTCAAATTAAACAATCGCAAAACTGCTGATAACCTCATGAAATTGAGGCAGTTTGGATACAACGGCTACTCAGAGTCCTCACATAGAGTTGTATATACATGAGCTTTCTTAAAACCTTCTACCCCTACATCACGGATCATATCCTCGAGTCGGTCATCCATGTCGACATCGTTGTCATGCATCGAGCTTCGATTTTTAGTCTGAGAGCTGTTACTTGGCACCACCACATCTTCACCATGCCATATCCAACGCGTATAACTACGTAGAAAACCGTCACACAGTAGATGTTCTCGCACCTCTTCCAAGTCTACCCGACGCAGGTTGAAGCATTTAACACAAGGGCAAAAATACTTTCCATTCACCCCCACTGCATTCCTCGCTACGAATTCTATAAATGATTCAACTCCCCCCTCGTACTCCAGACTTAGGCGTGATGCAGTTATCCAACTCCGATCCATACCAACTGTTTACAAGGTGCTATGATCAACCTCACTTTTTATACAAAGGTGGTGGTCCTATACCCATTCAGCATGACAATTGTTTTTATACGTCATTCATATATACAGGTTAGGACTTATTTTAAAATTTGATGAAATTTCGGCAGCATTTCGCATTGGTGTCTAAGTACACAAAATGAGAGTGGTCAAATCAAATTCAACCACAACCAAATATGCACCCAGAGAACAACACAAAATGCAAGTTACCAAAATTTTATCAAATTCTAAAATAACTCCTAACTTGTACATACTAACAATGACGTATAAAAAATAATTGTTCATCCCAAACTGTCCAAACGGACAATTCAAGATTCAACACAAACGATGACATTAATTGATTTAATGACCATTTGTGTCAAATCTCAAACGGGGAACTACGGTTCACTCATATGCACAACAACTTTCATACTAGTTAACAACCACACACATACAACAGCAATAAACATAACATATAAGAGCAACCAACAATAACAGAAATAAAATGGATAATAATTTAGTTAACTTTTTTCCTAAATTAGTATGATGTTTTTAATTTGTGTTATTTTGAAGTAGAAGTATAGTGTTGGAGTATGGATTATGGATTATGGATTATGATGTTGGTTTATAATGCAGGTTCAAACTTTAGACTTTTATTTAGTAATTAATATGATATTTTTAAATTCTATTATTTTCAAGTAGAACTATGGTGTTAGATGATGGATTATGGATTATGAGAATTGAGATTTGTACTTTTCTTTTATGGATTACGGCTTATGGACATGGTGTTGAATTTGGTTAAATTCTACTTAAGAAGAACAATATAAGTTCTAGGAGAACAGTAATCTCAACCATTTAGAACTTTTCAATTTAGGGAGTACATTTTAACCAAAAGAGGTATCTTATAATATTTCTAAAGTTCATACACCCAATTTAAACTTACAACTACAAATCAATAGGTTGGTTCATCCAAAGATTGTTAATGTAACTAGTTATCCTATGAATATAAGGCTTCCATCTTAATTTTCTAGAATATATAGGTGATAAATTTTCATTGCAAAATCGATTATCTGTGATATATAAACAGAGTTTAAACCTGGTAATTTTCTCTATAACTTAAGGTTTTGAACCAATAACTATCGTGTCACAGGAAACAAGGAATCAAATTATTATGTACCAACAGAGAAAGAATCAATAATTGAACAATGAAATTATTATGTACTTACGACCTAACAAAACAGGACCATTCATAAACAACACAAAATAACAAACAGAGGAAGAAGTGTTCGTCGCTGCTCCTACGCCGGGTGACCTCCGTGCAGGCCATCCAACAAATATAGATACAGAGGTAACATTAACAATGAAAAGACACACACAGAGGCAACATTGGTTCAGCTTCTACTACATACGCATTTTAATGGGGGGTTCAGGGAACAGAGGGTTCTCAGCAGCAAGTGACCGAATGACAAACACGCATGACAATGGGGGTTCAGGGAACCTACCTGAATGAAGAAAGGAAGAAGATGCTGAACAGAGAGAAGGGCACGAAGCTCAGGGCACGAAGCTCAGAGAGAATGGAGAAGACGACAACCTACGCGCAGAAGAAGAGAAAGTGAAAAAAAAGTAAAAGGCGCGGCTTTTGAAGTTTCAGAAAGGATGTATATTCACGGTTCCCCTTGAAACCGTGAATATATTACACATATATTCACGGTTTAACAAACAACCATGGATAAATGTTAACTATATATCCACGGTTATGATCCCGAACGTGGATATATATTGAAATCTATAATCACAGTTAAAGAAACAACCATGGACATACAGTACCCAGTGATTAAACCCTAAAACCTAAACTATATATCCACGGTTGGAAATACAACCGTGAATATTGACTTCTATATATATCCACGGTTCACAACATAACCGTCATCGTACCCAGGAATATATATTCACTGTTGTGAACACAACCGTCGATATATATTTCAGGTACTATATATCCACGGTTGACTCCTCAACCGTGAATATATATTGATGGGTACGTTCACGGTTATGATGTTAACCGTGGATATATAGTTTTCTCTGATTAAAACGTTCACCTTATAATTTCAAAAATGCCACCGCGCATATTTTTATCACTGATCCTCTTCTACCCGTGAATAATATCCCGTTGTTATATCCAATTTTTGCACTAGTGTGTATCCTCGGTTTCTATAATCTGTCCCCAGACAATATCATTTTGTTTCTCTTCGATGATTCATGATGCATGAACTACTCGCGTATTTAGTTGGTTAAGGCTTTTAGAAACTCAATTATATTATCAGGGCCTATGGATCACGACATAGCCACCCCAGTAAACTGTACTTTTTCAACTTCTCAAATACGCACATAAAATTTTAGTACAGTTCCTTTTCAAATCACAAATCAAATCTCTTTATAAATTTGAGTTTCAAAGCCTTAAGTATATTTCATAACCTGTCAATTCAAAATTAATTTCTAAAAACTTAAATTTGGAATTATCAATATTTAAAACCTTAGTACTTGAAAATTTTGTATAATATTTTTATACATTTAAATAATACGTATATATATATATTAAAAAAAATTTATCATAAAATAAATTCTCTTTCTTTTTCTTTCTGATAAACTAACTAAAAATCTAAATTTTAGTAAAGATATATACATATATATTAAAAGATAAAAAGAGATTTCTAAAAACTTATGTAGTTTTCTAAGAAATTTCTTAAAAGTAATTTGAATAAATATAAAAAAGTAAATAAAGAAGTAGGAGATAAGTAATTTCTTACTGAATTTTAGCTTTCCGCCATGCTTGCTATATGCTCAAACTCCACAATACAAGATTATCAATCATAATCAAACATTGTCAATCACAATCAAAACATCATAAAGCATAAATAAATATTAACAATCATAATCAAATCAAATAATTAAACATTAGTTATAAATATGATAATTTAAAATTCAATAATTATTTAAATTAATAAATTTTGTTTTAAGTTCTATGGTCAATTCCTCGCACAGGTCTATGTTGAGACGCCCCAAACCCCCAAATAAAATAGGGGAAAATTTTTCACGTTTTTGAGAGTATTAATAATCCAAATAATTAAAGTGGTGAAACATTTTTCACCAAACCCCTGGATCTAAAATGAACCACTCCCATATATGAAGATATGAGAGGGTGAAACTAACTATAAATTTTTCAATCAGAAGCAGCGGAAGAATTATTTAATTTGGTTTAATTAGTGGCTAATTGATTTTCAAGAGGAGTCCATTCATAAAAATATGGGATACAATTTATATAATCTAGAAGGCCTAAATATACTCCTCAATACCTTTAAAATAATATCTAAGGAAGAAATAATGCATAACATTTTAAAATTTAATTTAAAATAACAAAATGAGAATCAGGGGCATACTCGCTCAAGCGTGACTCAAGTCGCTTGAGCGAGCCAACGTACCCACGCTTGGGCGAACGCTGAGCGACCTTGAGCGAGGGAAGGAAATAAGTATCAGGGCTCAACTCGCTTGAGCGAGCCCTGCCTCGCTTGAGCGAGACACGAAGGAATGCTTGAGCGAAGGAAGCGAGACGCTTGAGCGAAGAAGGAGAGGAGTATCAGGTACCAATCTCGCTTGAGCGGTCCAAGGCTCGCTTGAGCGAGATCGTTCCAGAAACGTTGAGGACTCTCTGGCCGATTTTCGCTTGGGCGAGGCACCACTCGCCTGGGCGAAAATCGTCCAGAATCAAATCTCCTTCTCCCTCGCTTGAGCGCCCACTCCCACGCCTGAGCGAAGAATGTCCAGAAGCAAAACACTGATTCTGTGGCAATCTCGCTTGGGCGAAATGCAACTTCGCTTGAGCAAATTTGGGGCAGAAACGAATCCCCTGTTCCACAACAATCTCGCTCGGGCGAGACTACTACTCGCTTGAGCGAGTTCTGCAGAAACTCAGCAGAAAACGTGAACTTGCATTGCTAACACTCAACCTACCATACTAAAACTCAATCTATGGCAATTCATTCAGTTCCTACAAAATTTATACATTATATAACACCCTTGGAACCTGCCTCATTCACCATTAACCATCATCATGCTAACATTAGCTCATGCATATAATTTAAATTCATCATCAAACCACATGCACTCCCTACATACATCTATATTCCACATCATTCCACAAGCTCCATAATATAGCATAAAAACACAGCATCCATTCATTGATCAAAGTCAAGTATTCAGATTCATTCTTTACATCTTTTGGGTCATGTAGGAAAATTGGCCTTACACAAACACGTCCAATTTTCTCCCATGACCTCCAAAATCATCAACATCACAAAATTGAGTACATAAACCTCATATACTCTACCAAAATAGATTTTCATGCCGGCCAAGGCTTACGCATTCCTATCCATATTTTACCTTCTTCATACTCGGCCTCCAAAAGTTGTAAGACTTAAGTCATACCTACATCAACTTTAAAAATGGCAACGGGGAGGTGAGTAACATAATCCAAATGAATTAAAGTCATACATTATGATGAAATACATGTATACTTGCTCACATATCAATCATTACAACACATCATACATCATACACAATACATCTCATAATCTCAAGTATACATTCACAATTTCAATCATTTGGATTGCCAAACACACACATCGGGTTAGTATTCAACTCTTTCCCCTTTCAATTCTCATTCATCCGTTGCCACCATGGGCTTTCAACTAGGCATATCTCCAGCTATATGCAAATCCTCTTAAGGCTAATGCATATGCACAAGAATTTATCGTCAAACAATGCGGATCCGACTGTGGGAAAATACCATATCAATTCAATTATGGGACAAGCATAGGTGTGCTACTATGCCCCTACTGCAGTAGAAAAATTATGTACACATATATCTCAATTCATGCATGCTTACATCATCATCATAATTTTACTGGTACCAAACCGCTATCGCCCATCTGTAGCACTAGTCACTTTGTGACTTGCGGATCAACATCGTGGCCTCAACTACCACAAGTGCTACGGGCCCCTCCCGAACACACATTGAGAGAGTCGTGTCCCGTCGGACACCGAGGTAAACTCGCTCACCATAGAGCCGCCCGCCCACTGGGCCCGCCACATAGGGTGCCTCGTCACCAAACTATGGACAGCTTCGTGACTCATAACCGAGTCACAGGGGAAAATCACAATACGCTCGTGCACTGAGCTGCCCTCCCACTGGGCCCGCCTAGTGGAACCCCCTAATATTCCATATAGATAGCTATGATATGCCATGGATGCAATGCAAATGCAAATCAAGTGCATCCTCACACTATGCATCCTAGATGCCACTCCACATTCAATCATTCACCACCACCACTTAGTGGATTTCAATATTCTCATCATTCTTATCCAATCCCAATTCTCTTTTGAACTTATTCTCATCAATAGTTAGTGGCACACACATTCCACAACTCATACACACATATTTGGGATATTCACATCACAATCTCAATTCACATATGGTTTCAAACCATCATCCTACTTCATTAATATGGTATCATCACATCATTAATATTATCCCAAACACAATGCCACATAACAATCATCATTCTAAATGCATTCAAATCACACATATCATATCATCCATTCAAACAATTATTAACATAATCACATATACATATTTCCACATCACCAATGGATGAAATCATGCATTTAGAAAAATTAGCCCCTCCTACCTCAAGTGAAGTAGTGATCAACGCGGTTTGATGGTCCCGCTTCGTCAATGGGGTCACTTCCTACATCACAATACATTACACAATCAATTTTCTATTTACCCATTAAGACTCAAACACTTATACATACATCAATAACTTGATGTTTACTTTATTTTAACTCTTAAAACTCCTTTATTCCATTTTATCCACCACAACCACCATGGGTTAGGTGCCACCATTTATTATTATGTACTCAACAACCAACCCTTTCATGGGTTTCTCCATTAATGACTTCCACCAACAAATTACCTTCACCAATGACCTTTATTCATCATAACTCACATTTATTACCAACAATAAATGTTCATCAACCTCCATTATACATTTCCCCCAAATTCATGAGGTTAGGGTTTCATAAAATTCCAACAACCATCATAAATACTCTTCTCCTTCCAACCATAAATGCATCCACTTTATTACTTCTCAAAGAAACCTCATTCTCATACAAACCCACATTAAACTCTTGCATTAAATATTCTCCTCAAGAACATCCATACACATGCATGGTTTCAAAACACATAAATGCCATATACCCATAACCAAAACCTTAGCAAAAATGGGTATACTTACCTCAAAACCCAAAAACGAAAATGGGTTCCCTAGAGGGAGAGTAAGCTGCGAAAATGAGGAAGAGGAGAAGGAAAAACAACAGTTCCACAGCCTCCTACAAGCTCCACTTCAAACGAAATTAAGAAGGAGTGGAAGGTGAGCTCAAGTTGCTAGGGTTTGGAGGAAGAAGAAGAGAGAAATGAGGAAGATGGTGAAGAGAAGAAGAAGAAAGTGAAGTGTAAATGTTCCACCTTCAGCAATGCCTACGTGAATAGAGAAAGGAAAATTTGGGTTTTTGATTTATTTTAATTCCCATTCATTAAAACTCCATCGTTTTACAACTAACAGGTTCTCCGTTCGGGCTCAATACATCGTCTGAAAATTATTCTGAATACATATTCGGATTCCCAATATTATTCTCTACAGCCCTGACCAATATCATCTCATTCTGAGATACTTGGTCCGACACCCATATTTCAACCGGGCTTAATTTCAGCTTAACCGGTCTCCATAATTTTCTAACAGTCCCCAAAATTATCAATTTGATTATTTTCAATAGTTTGGGACATTAAATATTCCATATACCAATTTCTAATATTTATTCCGGTAATTAATTCTCTACTTTAAAATTTGGGATGTTACATATGTAAATCCAAGATAGTCCAGTCCTTGCATAGGTCTAGTTCAGTCCATATAGGTCATAAATAATCCAAGTCTTTGCATAGGTTCAGTCAAGTTCGTAATAGTTCAAGTCCTTGCATAGGTTCAATCCAGTCCGCATAGGTCATAATAGTTCAAGTTCTTAAATATTTTAGATATTAAGTTACACAAGATGCTTAATTTATTAATAACAATTATCATAAATTTTAAGTTAAAAGTTATTATTTTAAAATAATAATATTGTTATATTTAAAAGGAGTAGGGGACTCCTCCCAATATTCTTATGTAATTTCATATTATATCCTTAATCTCACCCCCCCTTACCTTGATTTGCTACCAAAAGTGAATTCGCTCTGTGCCTCCAAGTTCTAACAAAATATTAATACTAACTTATTTCAGTATAAGCTTAAGATGAAAATTAAGATTGCTATCAGAATGATAAATAGTAAATGTGCATAGTAATAATAAATAGTAACGGTAAATGGTAAGTCATTAATAGTAATGGTAAATAGTAATTTTTGAATAGTAATAGTAAATAGTAAATTGTGAATAGTAACTTTTTGAATAGTAGTAGTAAACGGTAAATCATGAACAATAACAGTGAATAGTAAATTTTGAATAGTAACGGTAAATAGTAAATTTTAAATAGTAATAGTAAATAGTAAATTATGAATAGTAACTTTTTGAATAGTACTGGTAAATGGTAAATCATGAACAATAACAGTAAATAGTAAATTTTGAATAGTAACAGTAAATAGTAAATTTTGAATAGTAACAATAAATAGTAAAAATAACACAGTGATAATTTATTTTTACTATAGTAACTTATTCATAATAGTACTAGTATATCAATGGTTTAAGAGTGCTAAAAAAAATAAACTAAAATTATAAAAATAATATAGAAGAAAGTTATTACCTTACACCTCCGGTAGAACTTCTTTTTACCAAAAGAATTTACTCTCCACTAATTTCTTACGCACTATCTCTTTAGATTCTCTCTCTAATTTTTGTGTGGAAATGTTGTAAATGAGCCATCTATTTATAGGAAGAAAATTTCACTATTTAAGATTATTTAATTATTTATTTTACTATTCATGATGTAAGCGATGATGTAAGTGATGATGATGTAAGCGATGATGTCGGTAATGGCATTTTGGTTATTAGATGAAAGGTTAAGGGTATTTTTGTCATTCTTAAAAAAATAAATAATAATAAAATAATAATAATAATAATAAAAATAAGAAAATTCTAAAAAATTATAAATTATATAACAATCAAAAAGTTCTAAAGAACTATAATCAAATTCCTTTGAAATTTTATTTTAAATAAGAAATAACGAAATTAGGGGTGTTACAGCTTACATGAAGAACTAGTTGCTTCATATCTTGTTTTACCTATCATAGACCCTAGTTTATGTTCACTCACCAAATTTGATCCTCTTATGGCATCCAAATCCATGATTTTGCATGATAGGGCTTTACATGATTTGCATTTTTCATTTGTTCAACCTCATTATTTTACATTTCCTTCATATGCCATTTGTTCAACCTCATTATTTTACGTTTCCTATATATATGTATTCCTTTGGAGATATCTCATTACATTTTATGATGATCATTTTGTTTTGACCATGTCTCAAATAAAAAGGTTAGTTCCTGACCCTAGTTGAATACTTTCCTAAAATTATTCATTTTTTAATTTTTTTCTCTTTTATCATAAGTGGTATTATTACTCTCTTTCTTTTTTGTAGATTCTCATGTCTTGGATTTGAGGACAAATCATTCTTTGCTCAGGGCTTTGTACTATCTTGAAAAGCTTAAACCCTGCCATCCAACTTCTTACTTGGGACAGGTACCGAGCCATGATGGAGTCCTTTGCTTGGTATGTGCCTTTTACCTGTCTTGTCATAAGCTGCGAGTCAGTCTTTACCTGTATGCATCAGGCACCAAGATCCAGTACCATCCGTAGTTTGGCTATGAGGGTTTCATATTTCGCTTGGTTATTACTTGCTCTAAAAAGAAATCCGAGTGACTCTTCAATAATAAGCCTCATGGGTGACTCAAGTATGAATCCTGCCCGCTACCATTTACGTTGGAGGACCCGTCCACTTAAAGAGTCCATAGGGCGTTCTTGACATCGTACTTCTTCTTGCCATCTCCAAATTTTGCTACGAAGTCTACTAGGAATTGAGCCTTGATGGCTCCTCGGGGTTTATATAAAATTTGGTACTCAGAAAGTTCCACCGCCCCTGCGATCATCCGTCCCACTAGTTTTGGCTTTTATAAGATTTTAGTGATAGGTTGGTTTATCCTCACGACAATCTGGTGGTTATGAAAATAGGGCCTTAGTTTCTAAACGGCCACCACCAGACTGTATGCAAACTTCTTGACTCTCTGGTACCTGACTTCCACTTCCTATAGAGTCTTGCTTGTGAAATACACTGGTCTTTGAATGGATCTTTCTTCTTGCACTAATGTTGCACTTACAACGTGTTTCTTAACCGACAAATAGATGATTAACTCTGCCTTGGGAGTCAGCATGGTTAATATTGGGGGCGAAGCTAAGTAAGCTTTTAGTTCTTCAAAGGCCCTCTGGTATTCTTTCTTCCATTGAAAATTTTCTTCTTTCTTCAGTACACGGTAAAGGGCATCGCCTTCTCCGCAAACTTAGTTAGGAACCGGGAGAGGCAACAATCCTCCTGGTGATGTGTTGTATCTCTTTGATGTTTTAGGGGCTCTTTATTTTCAGAATAGCTTGGCATTGGTTTGGATTAGCTTCAATTCCTCTGTGTGTTAACATGTAGCCAAAGAATTTCCCACCTTGCACCCCAAATGAGTATTTCTCAAGGTTAAGACGCATGTTGTGTTTCCTTAGCTCGACAATGTTTCCTCTAAATCCATCATATGGCTGCTAGCTTCCTTCCTCAACTCGACGAGTCAGGCTTGTTTGTTCTTTTTGTTGACTGAGTATCGTGATAGCCAGTCCTCTACAGGTTGGTTTGGGTGTTGTGATAGCAAGAGGCTTCTCGTTCATCTATCCTATGGATAGGTAACTCATTGTTCTCCTGGTGTAGTTCATCTACTGTATGTTGTAACGTTTTGACCATGGTCGAGTTTCTGTATTTGATCATCTCTGTCTTACGCTTATTGTTGGGAGTTTCCATCTTCCTAGAAGTTGTGGTTGTTGCTACGAGTGATTACCATTGCTGCTATCTTAAGGCTTAATGTTTGTGTGTGGGAACCATTTTACTAATCCCAGGGTGAGCGCTAAAATGTTCACAATAAGCATTGAAGGCACAAAACCCTAAAGGATTACTCTAAGAAATTAGAGTTGTTATTGCTTGTTAATGTGTCACTTAATTATAATAGGGGGACTTCGATGCTATTTATACAATTAGTACGCGGGAAGAGAAAATGAGGTAAGGGGGCCTTAGGTCTAGGCCCATGATAACGTGGGGGGTAACTACCCTGCTAGGATTAGGTAAGGGCTCGATGATTCTTAAAATCTAGCCTGAAATATGGGAGAGAAGAGGTGTCGTTGGGCCTCCTTTGATCTGGGGGGAACAATGGGAAAAAATAGGAAAAAATAAGAACATGTTCCTCTTAGGATTTTCTCCACTCGGCGTGTAGAGTCTTTAGAGCGATCGATATATACCATACCCTCGATGGGTTCACGTATCTAAGGTATTATCCAGGTAGATATTGTCGCCCAATGTTTAGACTAGCTGAGACAACTCAACCTTTCATGATGACACTCCCTGATATGTGATGGTTACCACTCCGCAAATTATACGTACTAAGAATGAGGTAACCCCATGAGGAGGAGGGGGATATAGGTAAGTGTTACATCTGAGACTTGGCATCATGGTCAAAAATCTTTTACCCAACTAGAGCATCTTTCCTGAGCCAACCGCATCTAATTTTTAAGTGTATATTTTGACATCCATAGTAATGTTGTCCTACGTAGCTTTTGGTTTCCATCCTACATGGTGAGCACGCAACGCGGAGATGTAGGCAACCATGGCGGAGCTAGAAACATCAGAGACGAAAATCCTGCAAATGACAAAGTAGCTCCTAAGGAGGCCCACAATAAGGAGTGCAACAAAGGGATCATCTTGGAGGAATCAGAAAGTAATTAATGTTGAGATAGTAAAGTCTTAAAGTGAGCAATGGTTGAACTAATATCACGTATTAAAAGATGCATTTAATGAACCAAAAATTGGGGGGAGGGGGATTAAGGGGGGACAAAAACAAGCCAATGGTTTGAATACTCAGGTAGTAGTTTGAACCACTTTGAGCCAGGTATAGTTTGAACCAACATATGCGAATGAGCTTTTTTTTGGACTTGTCTTATTTCTGGTAATCGGGTATATTCTTATTTTCATATTTAGTGAAAAATTTTTCCTATAAATTGAACACCCAGGTTTTATAAGTAATCATCTCACTACTCAGTTGTCTATACATAAGTTAGTCTTTTTGTTGCTCACTTTAGTCTTTCAATCATCATAGATTCCAAGTTATAACTTTTTTTTATGCTTTTGAACTAAAAGTGTCCTACGTCTGGGGTGAGAGAAAGCTTTCTCTAGAGATACCTTTGAGACTTAGTTGGCCCTACTAGGATTGGAATCAAATTATGAGGTAGTATTAAGCTTTGGACAGGTAGTCTAAGAGTTGTAGTTAGAAATCTTGTGTTCAATTTATCATAGTGAAAAATTCTAAGTCTTCGTGCTGGGAGACTGGACTAGATCATAGTGGTGGTGATCGAATTAGGATATATCATGATTTTGCTCTTTTCATCCCTATACTCTTTATTTTATTTTTTATCTTATTTATAAGCTTTCTCCTCTTTATTTAATTTTTCAAAGATTCATCTTTTTCATATTAAAGAGTTATTTAAAATAAACATTCTTCAAAAACAAGGTCAAGAAACTTAAGTATTTTCCCGACTTAATTCACCCACTCTTTTAAGCTTGAGGTCACTTTCTAACAGTTGTGTTGAAAACCAAAGCTCACATTATAATTACAAATAACAAGATAACATAGTTGGACAAATGGATGATGCTTTCTAAGATCTTCAAGTAGTAAATGATCTTTATGTCATGCTGCAAATTGAAGGAAATGTTTACAATGACATTATTGTAGATGCTAGAGGTTAATAAATTGACATGCCGATTGTAAACACACGTAGTGTTATGGATGATAATGAAAACAATGATGAACTATTTAAGTTTGAGTATGAGTTTGAGTTTGAATCTGAGACTGTGTCTGACAACCAATTAAGTGAAAGTCAATCAAACTAAATAGGTATCGTGTGTGATATGTTAACATTTATATTATTTTTGTTTTCACTCATCATGATATTGATGAATCTACGATCGATTATATATTTTAATAAATGAGACATCATGCTATGTTCACTTAGGGGCGGGCTTCATGTGGGTGAATTCCATGTGGGCGAGGTACAGGGGATTGTGTTGGACTGACAGTCCGATGGTCTATTCCCATGCATGTCGCACCTTCTGTAGATGTAGTCTTGTCGATTGTGTTTTCTCAGGTAAAGCCTCAAGCAAGTTCATCCACCCCCGCACTCCCATTACTCTTTCCTTCATTTAGCAGTCTTCCTCAATAAAAGCAGCACTATTTGTAATTAGGTGTGCTTCTAGTTACCAGCAACAGGGACCATCAAATAAAAATAAGATGTGGATTTACCTTGGCATAAACAAAAAAACAAGTATGTATCCTTGAATTACTTAAGTAATTTGTATATCGTTTGTTATGTTTGAAGCATATTTGTTGATTCAATTTTATTATCATGTACATAGTTGTGAATTTTCTAAGACTGGTATTGTGTGGGACATCAAGGCCAAGTTTGAAGGTGTTAGGCCCATCTATAGAAAGGTGGACAAAAATGTTACGAAGCTTTAATTTGAGAAGTTTAAGGTTAGTTTATATTTTCTTCATTTATTGTATTGTTATCATATAACTTTATTTTAATTTTAACTTGTAGTTGTAACTAATATTGTTTTATTACAAAAGGAGTACAAGTGGTTACTCGAGCATGACGAGGGAATTCTGTATATGTTTGATCATAAAGGTGGTAATATTTTGAAACGTATGATCAATAAGGTGCATAATTTAGATCATGCTTGTTGGATGCTTGCACATGTTTGAGGTGGCCTAGATGTCATTTAGAAGACTCGTGAGTTCCAAAAGAGGTGGCAACTACTAAGGCGAACCCAATGATGGACGTTGGCGCATCCGTTTACACCAACGGTTCGATTTCATTCACCGTGAATAAGGAGAGGTTGGTGAGAACACACATGATTTTCATGTCACTCTTTCTATTCAATTTTCGATTTAACTGAAAAGTTTCCCTTTTCGAGGCAGAAAGCTCTATATGAGAGGGCTTTCATAGCCTTCGACTTGATGCAACGGGCGAAGAAAGCAGAGGCTGGGGACTAAATTAACGACAAAGCTAAGGCAATTATTGTAACTTCAATACTTTTTTATTTGTGACTTCAAATTATTAGAACTATAATGCATTGGTATTAAATATTTAAAAATACAGAACAATACCTTCACTGTAGGGATGAGGCCTCCATACATACCAATGGTGAGGGTGAGGAGGAAGAGCCTGAGCACTCTTCTACCTTTGAAAATGCCCTTTACATGAATTTTGTTGGAGGCATTAATTGTTGTTGTGGGAAGTCCCATATTGGAAATTTAGAAGGGAGGGGGGGGACCTTCCTAGCTTATATAAGGAAACCCCTTCCTTTAGTTTTAATCATCCCAAAAACAAGAGCCTAATTAATTATAAGGGCTTTTGTGTATTCTTTCTCTCTCTTTTGTAATATTTCTAGAGTGAAATATTAATTGAGTGGTGTCCGAGGACTAGGCAAAATTAGCCGAACCTCGTTAAATTCTGGTGTTTTTTATTGGTTATTTAATAGCTTTATTTTTAGTAACTATTATGAGTTATTGTGCTATTAATTGCATAGAAAATTCTGTCTAAGGAGATTGGGTATTAAGTGGGACCATTTGTGACCCCTCCAGTCTTTCCTGGGAATTAGTAAGTGCAATTTTTAGTACAATTATTTACGCACTACAATTGGAGATAGGTGGAATATTATTTCAGTTCCATAACAATTGGTATCAGAGCCAATTGGTTTCGAAGTATGCTCTATGATTGCAGTATAGACTGATCTGTCATATCAGAAAAGATTCCATTAGGCTCCAGGCGTTCCACATATTGATAGCTATTAATTACCAAAATGAGTGAGCAAAAGAAAACCAATGGAGAGGGATCATCCACATCAAAAGTAGAGCCTTCCCTATCCATCTTGATGAGAGTGGGGAACACAAAATTGTCCGTTGAAATTTTTGACGGTACTGGCCATTTTGCCATGTGGCAATATGAGGTGCTGGATGCCCTTTTTCAACAAGGGCTGGATATTGCTATTGAAGAGAAGAAACCAGAAGAAGTTGATGAGAAAGAATGGAAGACGACCAATCGATTAGCATGTGGTACTATCTGATCGTGCCTTTCAAGAGAGCAGAAGTATGCATTTTGCAAGGAGACTTCTGCAAATAAATTGTGGAAGAAGCTGGAGGAGAAATTCTTAAAGAAAAGCAGTCAGAATAAGCTGTATATGAAGAAAAAATTGTTTCGATTCATATATACTGCTGGTACCACTTTAAATGATCACATCACCTGTTTTAATCAGCTTGTGTCTGATTTGGTGAATATAGATGAGACATCCAAAGATGAAGATTTGGCCCTGATACTGTTGGGATCTCTTCTTAAGGAGTTTGAGTTTCTTGAAACTACTCTACTCCATGGGAAAGTTGTTGTATCCCTAAGTGAAGTTTGTGCTGCTTTATATAGTTATAAACTAAGAAGGAAGGACAGGAGAAGCAGTATACATGAAACAACAGAAGCTCTGGTTGTTAGGGGAAGAACATAATCCTAAACCAGAGGGAAGAAGGGGAGATCTAAGTCACGATCCAAGATAGCAAAAAATGAATGTGCATTTTGCCGAGAGAAGGGACATTGGAAGAAAGATTGCCCGAAGTTAAAAAACAAAAGTAAGTCAGAAAAGGGGAAAGTTATCTCTAATTCAAATATTGCAGAATGTGATGAAGATTCAGACTTCTCACTAGTTATTGCACCGTCTGATAATCCTTCTAGTGCATGGCTATTAGATTCTGCTTGTAGCCATCATATATGTCCCAATCGGGATTGGTTTGTTGATTTTAAAGAACTAGAAGGCGGAGATTTTTATACGGCAAATAATGAACCATGTGCCACCACTTGGATTAGTTCAATACGCTTGAAGAACCATGATGGATCAGTTAGAACTTTAACTGATGTTCGTTATGTACTAAGCTTGAAAAAAAATCTCATTTCTGTGGGAACTCTTGAATCAAAGGGTTTCATAGTTATTACAAGAGAAGGAGTAATGAAGGTCGTCTCTGGTGCATTGGTGGTAATGAAAGGAATTCAAAAGAACAATAATTTGTATTATTATCATGGTAGTACAATTACTGGGATTGCTGCAACAGCTTCTAGTGAGGACAGTGAGATGAAAGCTACCAGATTATGGCATAGACGTTTGGGGCATGCTGGAGAAAAATCCTTGAGCTTACTTGCAAAGCAAGGATTGTTGAAAGGAGTACGCGCTTGCAAATTAGACTTTTGTGAGCACTGTGTCAAGGGGAAGCAGACAAGAGTGAAATTTGGGACTGCGATCCATAATACACAGGAGATTTTGGATTATGTTCACTCTGATGTATGAGGACCTTCCAAAACGGCTTCTTTAGGAGGAAAACATGACTTTGTTACTTTTGTAGATGATTTCTCTCGGAAGGCGTAGGTGTATACTATGAAGACTAAAGATGAAGTGTTGAAAATTTTCCTTACTTGGAAAAAGATGATTGAAACTCAAACAGGCAGGAAGATCAAATGACTTCATACAGATAATGGTGGAGAATACAAGAATGATCCTTTCCAAAAGGTCTATGATGATGAAGGTATTGTTCGACACTTCATAGTCAAGGAAACACTGCAGCAGAATGGAGTGGCAGAATGCATGAATCGGACACTGTAGGAGAAAGTTCGATGCATGTTGTCCAATGCTGGTTTGGGCAAACAATTTTGGGCTGAAGCTTTGACATATGCACGCCATCTGGTGAATCGTTTGCCATCAACTGAAATTAATGGTCTAACGCCATTTGAAAAATGGTGTGGGAAACCTGCTACAGACTATGATTCCTTGCATGTGTTTGGATCTACTGTTTTCTACCATGTTAAGGAATCCAAGCTAGATCCTAGAGCTAAAAAGGCTTTATTTATGGGGATCATATCTAGAGTGAAAGGATACCGTCTCTGGTGCTTAGAAACAAAGAAGATAATTCATAGCAGGGATGTTACTTTTGATGAGTCTACCATGTTGAAGAATGTGAAGTCGATAGAGGAAACTCCAAAGCAGGTGGAGTTTGATAGTGAAATTGTTATCCCAGCTATAAATACAGAGACAAATGAAAATACTCCTATGGTAGCAAAAGAGTCTAGTGAAGAAGAGGTTACAACTCAAGAACTTCCCCAACAACTCTCATCATCGACAGAGCCAATTACAAAACGTAAAGGAAAAAGGAGTAGTAAAGTTCTTCTACGTTATACAAATACAGTGGCTTATGCATCTCCAATTGCAATTGAAGATATTCCTGGCACTTATCATGAAGCAGTCCAAAGTTCCGAAGAAGATAAGTGGAAAATTGCAATGAATGAAGAAATGCAATCCCTTCATAAGAATCAAACATGGAGACTAGTCAATCTTCCGAAGGGAAAGAAGGCAATTGGATGCAAATGGGTGTATGCAAAGAAAGATAGATTTCCTGGGCAAAGTGATGTTCACTACAAAGCGAGATTGGTGGCTAAAGGCTATGCTCAAACAGAGGGAGTTGATTATAATGAAGTATTTTCCCCAGTTGTAAAGCATTCCTTTGTCCGAATATTGCTTGCTTTGGTAGCACAAATGGATCTGGAACTTGCTCAATTGGATGTAAAAACTGTATTTTTACATGGAGACTTGGAGGAGGAAATCTATATGACCCAACCCGAGGGGTTTAAAGTTGCTGGAAAAGAGAAAATGGTTTACAGACTTGAAAAATCATTGTATGGTTTGAAGCAATCTCCAAGGCAGTAGTATAGACGATTTGACAAGTTTATGATAGAACAGAAATACACACAAAGTTAGTATGATCAATGTGTATATTTCCGTAAGTTACAAGATGGATCTTACATTTATCTCCTTCTGTATGTTGATGATATGTTGATAGCATCCAAAAGTCATAAGGAGATTGAGCACTTAAAAGCTCAAATGAAGAAGGAATTTGAAATGAAGGATCTAGGAGAAGCTAAGAAGATTCTTGGCATGGAGATAAGCAGAGATAGGAAATTAGGGAGGCTTTGTTTGACACAGAAAGAATATCTAAAAAAAGTATTGAAGCGCTTTGAGGTTAATGAGAAATCAAAACCAGTTAGTACCCCACTTGCTCCTTATTTCAAGTTCAGTATATTAATATCTCCGAAGACTGATGCAGAATGGGAATCCATGGAAAGAGTACCTTATGCTAATGCTGTGGGCAGTTTGATGTATGCTATAGTGTGCACAAGACTAGACATTTCACAAGCAGTTGGAGTTGTCAGCAGATATATGCATGATCCTGGCAAGGAGCATTGGTAAGCTGTAAAATGGATTCTGCGGTATATTCTGAACACTATAGACGTTGGATTAGTGTTTGAGAAGACCCAGCAAGATGGAAAATGTGTAGTTGGATACTGTGATTCTGACTATGCAAGTGATTTAGATAAACGTCGATCAACTACTGGTTATGTCTTTACTCTTGCTAAAGCACCAGTAAGTTGGAAGTCTACCTTACAGCCAACAGTGGCTTTGTCTACCGCAGAGGCAGAGTATATGGCAGTTACAGAGGCTGTTAAGGAAGCAATTTGGCTTTAAGGTCTACTTGATGAACTTGGAATTGGGCAAAAGCAGATGAAGATACATTGTGATAGTTAGAGTGCCATTCATTTAGCAAAGAACCAAGTTTATCATGCAAGGACGAAGCACATTGATGTTCGTCATCACTTTGTACGGGAGATTCTGGAAGAAGGTGGAGTACTACTTCAAAAGATTCCAACAGCAGAGAATCCTGCAGATATGTTAACAAAGGTGGTGAGAGCGGTCAAGTTCCAACACTGCTTGGACTTGATCAATATTATTAGAAGTTGAAGATCAACAAAAGAAGACACCACTGTTGTTTGAGAGAAGATCTTAAAGATGCAAAATGTGGAAACTTCCCAAGGTGGAGATTTGTTGTTGTGGGAAGTCCCACATTGGAAATTTAGAAGGGAGAGGGGGACCTTCCTAGCTTATATAAGGAAACCCTCTCCTTTAGTTTTAATCATCCCAAAAACAAGAGCCTAATTAATTATAAGGGCTTTTGTGTATTCTTTCTCTCTCTTTTGTAATATTTCTAGAGTGAAATATTAATTGAGTGGTGTCCGAGGACGTAGGTAAAATTAGTTGAACCTCGTTAAATTCTGGTGTTTTTTATTGGTTATTTAATAGCTTTATTTTTAGTAGCTGTTGTGAGTTATTGTGCTATTAATTACATAGAAAATTCTGTCTAAGGAGATTGGGTATTAAGTGGGACCGTTTGTGACCCCTCCAGTCTTTCCTGGGAATTAATAAGTGCAATTTTTAGTACAATTATTTACGCACTACAATTGGAGATGGGTGGAATATTATTTCAGTTCCACAACATTAATAAGAAAGGTCATGTCAACAGTTTGGGCCATTTGGGGAAAAGGTTTACATATGCATCTTCTCAACCTAAAGGTGCAGTTACAACCCCAGAATATGTCCAAATCATCACCAACCTCATTAAAGAGATTACGAAGAAGGACATCCATATTCAGAGTATGAAGAAGGAGCTACATACTCAAGCTAATTAGATCCAAACACACAAGTTATGGAGTTAAAGACGTGGGATGTTGAGCTCTGAAGTTAAAGTGCAACACTAACCATCACTCAGATGCGCTCCAACAATTCATGTAGGACATGGGATTCTATCTCAATATGCTTATCCCTTACCGTGGGGACTAGACACCTGTCTAGCAAGATGATGTAGATAATCAACAAGACCATGCCTTTGGACAGTAGGATTATAAGGCTTATTGATTTTTAGGACGTCGTTGTTAGATGTGACACTTATTTATGTTTTATATACATTAGAATTACTGTTTTGTTTTGTAAATATTTGGTACGGTGGCATGCTTATTGTAGTTTTGGTTACATTCTATATTTCAAATTTGACTGAATATGGGTTTTAGAAATGTTGTCAAACATATAGTGTTACTCGGTACTATTTTGGCATGTCCAGCAAAAATAGTGTCGCTTGGTAGTATTTTGGCAAGTTTACTTAAAATAATGATAAGTTTTTGGGCAAGTAATTTATTAAAATATGTGTAACAAAATCCAACATTTTAATAGTGACAAATTTTTTGTCGTTAAATGTTACTTCAGTAACGTATTTGTGAAGGACATAGTGACCACTTATTGGTGTGTCTTTGGTGATTGACACAATTTAGCCACTCATAATGCGCTAAATAACGATCGGCAAAATTAGAAATCAAACAATTTAGTCACTAAAAGCATGAAACTTAGCAACCAAACTGACGACCGTCACAAACTCAGTTGCCTGCTACCAAATTCATGGTGACTGTAATTGGTGAAAGAAATTGTTAATTGTGATAGAAACGTTTAGTCACTAAATGGCTACATATATGAAATTCGGTCACAAAGACATTTAGTGAATAGAGTTTTAGCAAAGGAACTATTCAATCATTATTTTGGTCATTAATTAGAGACAAAAATTTAGCTTTTTGTGACTAAAATTTTTAGTCACTGAACCAATTTTTTTTTCTTTTGTGTTGTCTTTCATTTAAGTCTCATCTTTGTATTTATTTATTTTGATGTCGTTGGTAATTTAGATCAGATATAAATATCTTTTGATGTCATTAGTTGGTAACTTAGATCGAATATAAATATGTTTTGATGTCTCTAATCCTAGTAACTTAGATTAGATATTAATTTGCTTTGAGTCACCTGGTAACTTAGGTTGGATATCAATATACTTTGATACCATTACTTGATAATTTAGAATTTTTCATCTTTCTTTGGCTATATGGTAACTTAGTTTGTATAAAAAGTGACTTTATGAATGTATACTAACATAAGGATGTCAAAGCGGGTCGAGCCCGCAGCCCGCCAGCCCGCCAACCTATCTTAAACGGGGCAGAGCGAGTTAAGCAAATTTATTCCGTGGTGGGTTCAAAATTGGCCCGCCTCGCCCCACCCTGTATTTTTACAGGTTTTTGGAGGGGCAGGGCGGGTTAACTTGGCGAGTTATATAATATTTTATTTTAAAAAATAATAATATAATATTAATAATAACTAATAAAAATTTTTGGAGAATACACTTTACTAGTTTGATTCTCGGTGTTACTGGTAGTTTGATAACTTTAATCACCTATCTTGAAAAATGAACTTGACTAGTTTAATTATTGATGTTGGTTTGATTATTTATTTTGAATAGATATTGAACTTTTTATTATTGAATGTTAATTATGTTCAAAACAAGAATATAAAACATGAAAACTCTAAAGAATTTTCCTAGGAGAATTAGGTTTGTAATACTTTGAAAATGCGACACTTGAATTACAAAAGGGAGGGCCTCGAAGCCATTTATACAATCAGTAAAATGAAAGAAAAGAGGGCCCTTGATCAAGGCCCAAGGTGACATAGTGATAATCGTATCCCTTAGAGACTAGGGGAATAAGGGTTTCCTCGATTCTTGCCTAAAAAGGGAGTAGAGAGGGGGTAAAACAGGCCCCTTCCTCGATCTGGAGAGGAGCAAGAGTCCTCTAGTCAAGAGCTCCACATATAGAGCCGAGCTAAGTGACTAGGTGTCGTGTTGGAATCTACTTAGGTTGATCGTTGTGTAAAGGCTCTTAGGTAAAGGGATTGCTCCAAGTGAAGGGGTAAATCCATGGCAGCGTTATTTCAAGTGCAATAGATATCTGAGTAAAAACGATGCTGAGTGTGGCGACTCATCCGAGAGAAAGCCATTTCAAGTGTGGTGGCTGTGGTTATTGGACAGTTTCAGATAGTAAAATGTCTTTCTGATAAAACTGTTTGATTGAAAATGTGAACCCAGTTTCATTCGATATCGGCCTCGGATTAGACAGGTTCGGGCTTGCGGGTGACGGAGTGTAACATCCTGTTTTTAATAATAGTCCCATTTTGTAAATTATGAGGTATAGAAGGTCTATAAGTGTTAATCAATGAATAAAACACTCTATGGATGGTATATAATACTCCAAAAATTTTATTTTTAGGTATAATTATAGGATTTACATAGACTTTTAATGATAAGATTCATTTTCCGAGTGAAACATGCCTTAGAAAGGACTATCCGAGTGAAAAAGGCACCCTGTTCCGAGTGAAAGAGAAAAATTCTGAGTAAAGGTAGAGATTCCGAGTGAAGGATGAAAATTCCGAGTGACAAATTGAAATTCCGAGTGAAGAATGAAAATTCTGAGTGAAAAAGGAAAATTCCGAGTGACAAAGAAGAATTCCGAGTGAAGGTTGTGTTTTTCCGAGTGGAACATGGCTGAGAGGGTTTATTCCGAGTGAAACACCTTCAAATGACTCATTTCTGAGTCAAATACCCCAGAAAGACTCAATTCCGAGTCAAGTATTTTCCAATGACTCAATTCTAAGTCATACATTGTTAGGCGTTTCCATCTCTGAATAAAAGTTTCCCGAGTGCTTCATTTCCGAGAGGAGAGCAAAGGAAAATTCGTTTCCGAATGGAGCTTATGCATATGGCTTCTTTTCTGGTGAAAGCCTTAAAGGGTTCCGAGTGAAGAACAATTCAAGGAAGGTTAGTCTGTGATGCCAAGAGATGAATAACTGAGTGAGTCTCATGTATATAAGCCAAATTCCGAGTGAGACTCGTATGTATGGGCCTTTTTCCGAGTGGTAATGGACCTGATGGACTCTGAGTGAAACGTAGTTGAAGAAGTTGGTTTGATCTTGACTAAGTAATGATTAACCGAGTGAAACCCGAGTGGGAAATACTTCTATATTCCTAAGTGTTGATATCCGAGTGAAAAATATTATACATATTCTGAGTGAATCATGTAACCCGTATTCTGAGTGACTAAGTAATGGCTGTGTCTGAGTGAGATTTGACTGTGATGCTTGTCTCTGATGAATGAATGGTTAAGTTATTCCTCAGATGAGAAAGGGTATGAATACCGAGTGAAGATCGAATGGGCGTTGGCCGGTCTTGGAATCAATTGCTGAGTGAAAGACTACAGGAGAGAAGAATTCAGTTTCTAATTCACCGAGTGAGAACTGATTAAGAAATGAGTCAGTAAGGAAAAAAATTACCGAGTGATGGCCGATCTGATGTTGAGTCAGTTCTTGAAGGGAAATGTTGAGTGAATGATGATCAGTAAGGATTATTTTACTGAGTGGAAATCAGGGTGTTGGGAATCAGTTTTAATTGATTTTACCGAGTTCACAATCGAGTAGAATGAGTCGGTTTGTAGTAATCTGGCGAGTGACAAGCTAAAGAGTGTGGATCGGTCTGGAAGATTTAATTGAGTGAAAGACTGCTTGTGATGACTCGGATTTAGGATAAATAGCCGAGTGATAAATTATGTGGGTGTGAGTCGGCTCTGACTGACTGAGTTGAATAAAAATGGATCGGTTTAAACTCTTATGCCAAGAGGGAAGCCGAGTATGAGATGACTCGGACTTGAGTGATGATGCCAAGTAGACAGATTGAGAGTTGACTCGGTCTTGCTGAGTGAAAAACTGAGTGAAGAATGGCTCGTGCCGAGTGAAAACTGAGTGAGGAGGACTCGAATTTCCTTCTTTTCACATTACTGACAATTTCCAGTCAGCATGGGTAGGATTCCAGTCGGCTTAGAGGCTAACCGAGTGGATTCCAGTTGGTATTCAGTGCAGGAGTAACTTTTTGACTCCTTTCTTGTCTCTTATGCATATTTTAATGCATCTAAACCCATTATTCACCCCTAGTATGTAGGATGGCCAGAAGTGGACCATTATAAGCCCACTTTCTTATTTAATTCCCATTATCAACGCACTAACAGCACTAAACATCCACTTAAGGGAAAGTTGTTCCCCACTTGTCCTTACATTATTAACATTGCTTCTGCTCAGACCTACCTTCAGAGAACAAGGCCAGTATACCTTCTTCCTCTCTTTTACCCTTCTTCCTCAATACACCTTCGAACAAGAGCAAGGACAGCAAGGAGACCATTTTTCAGTCAGCAAACCAAGTAAGAGGGGACAGGGTTGTGAATAACTATGAAATGGGTAGAATTGTATGCTGTTCTAGGATTCCAGTTTTAATTTCGTATCTTGTTGCTCCGTTTTGAGATTGAAAACGTGTGAATTTGATTCTGACTTCTTCATGAAAGTTGTAGCTCTTTTTGTTATCTGAATTTTGAGACCTGAATCAATTAATTTGGATATGTATAGCAAAAGTTATAGCCAAAATACTACAGCATGTCCGAGTGGGATATTTGTCCTATGTTCTGTGTATATATTGATAGTTTGGGGCTTATACATGCATAATCAGCCTTTTATGTCTTCACAAAAGTTGTAGATATTTCTGTTATGGATCTGTAGAAAGTGGTTTCAAGTCAAAATGATTTTTGTAGCTCAAGTTATACCTAAAATACTGAAGTATGTCCAAGCTGTAAATCTGTTAAATGGAGATACGCATTTTATTTTTAAAACTGAGAATTTTGTGGTGAGAATTAGTGATCGGTGTCTTCATCAAAGTTGTAGATCTTCTTGTTATGTGAATTTTGAGACCTGCACCGAATTGGATATGTATAGCATAAGTTATGATCAAAATACTACAACATGTCTGATTGAAATACTTATCTTGTGTTTTGTGCATATATGAATATTCTGGGAGTTATACATACGTTTTTAAACTTTGATGTCTTCATGAAAGTTGTAGATATTTATGTTAGGGATCTATATAAAGTGGTTTTGAGTTAAAAATATGCTTGTAGCTCTAGATATGCTCAAAATACAGAAGTATGTTCATGATGCAAATCTGTTAACTATGAAATCCGAATCGTATTTTTAAAACTGGGAATTTTGTGGTGAGAATTAGTGGTTGGTGCTTTCATGAAAGTTGTAGATATTTGTGTTAAGAATAATTTAGAACTAGTTTCATGCCAAAATCATATTTGTATCCCCAGAAACGTTCAAATTACTAATATATGTACGTTTTGAAAACTCACCTTGGGGCAGTGTGGTATTTCGTGAATAAGTGGTATTTCTGTTTGGAATTTGAAATTGTGTTCTTCATGAAAGTTATAGATAATTATATTATTGAACTACATCAAGTAGAATCACCTAAAAAGGATTTGATTTGTTCACGTTATGGCTGATGTACTAGAGTATGTTGCTGTTGGAAATGCTGAAACTTAATTATAATGGTTATTATGAATGAAAATGATATTTTCTCTATGAGTAACAATTTATTATTAAACTCTTGAGTGATTATGATTTATTATTGATGTTGTTGCGTGTTTAATGAGTATCATACGGTTGTATATTTTGGTGGTGAATAATTATGAATGACATAATTAATATATATGTACATGAATGCCTTGTGGTTATTGTTACATGTGGTTGAAACAGTAAATCCATGATTCTGAAAATTATTATATGTGATGTGTCCTTTGAGGACTTGCGGTTTTCCAAGTGGTTTTGGAAATATTAATATCATGGTATGTTAAATGATAAAGAGAATTAAAGGCATTCATGCATCATAAGCCTTTGGACGCACCATGGAATTTTAGGGGTTCCATGATTGCCTACCCTGGTGGGGGGTTACTCTATGATGAGTTAAAGCCCTATTTTTGCGGTGTGTTGGTCATGGGGCTGTAGGGATCCATGACTATATTAATTCCTACCGATGTATTGGTCATGGGGCTGTAGGGATCCATGACTGTATTAATTCCTACCGATGTGTTGGTCATGGGGCTGTAGCGATCCATGACTGTATTAATTCCTACCGATGTGTTGGTCATGGGGCTGTAGGGATCCATGACTGTATTAATTCCTACCGATGTGTTGGTCATGGGGCTGTAGGGATCCATGACTGTATTAATTCCTACCGATGTGTTTGTCATGGGGCTGTAGGGATCCATGACTGTATTAATTCCTACCGGTGTCTCTATGAGACCTTTTACTGCAGTATTCCCACCAAACCAAATAGATCCAGCATGACATCATTTGACTAGTTAAAGACTTATTAAATGAACTTGTTTGGCATATTCATCATATCATTATGTATTATTGATTGTGTTCGTGCAATTCTATATATTTTATATTTATTCTATATTTTGTCTCACTCTTACATTAATTTTTACAGTGAATGCCACCCAGAATGAAGAGTGATGCTATGGTTGATGCCTATGTGAATTATTGCTTGGATTTCGAATTTATTCTAATTTTATGATTTGTAATAAATACAACGTGTTATGTACTGTTATTTTTAAAATCGTTTCCGCTACGTAATTATTCCTTGAATTTTATTATTCACGACTAGTATGCATGATAATATTCCGCTATTATCGACTTTTATGTGAACTCTGATTTTAATTCATGAATTTTAAAATGATCTTTTAAAAACGTGAAAAATTTATTCGAAAAATTATACGGGACGTCACACAGAGAATATCGGCCGGTTAAAAATTATGGATAAAAATAAAACTTGAAGACAAATATGACATAGCAAAATCTCCATGTCAAAGAAGGGGCAACAAACGTTGATGAAAATAGAAACTTGAAGACAAGTATAGCAAACTAGAATCTTCATCTCAAGAAGAGGGTGACAAATATTGATAAAAATTAAAACTTAAAGAAAAATATTACAGATCCAAATTTTGATCTCAAAGAACATGTAGGAATTACATATAAAAATCAAAACTTTAAATAAAAATTACAAATTTGAACATCTGAGGTCTAGATGGTTCAAAGTCTTCACCCAGCCGCTGTTGTAGTGGATAACACCACCATCAAAGTCATCGTCCTCCTCCACAAAGACGATTTAGTGTTCCTTTATGGAGCAGAGATGAAGGGAGGAAGGGATATTTATGGTCCTTGTGGGTTTATGAAGGAAGGATAGACATGCACTGCCAAACTTCAACAATAAAAAACTTAGATGATGGTACCCCACTACAGGGAGAAAGAATAAAGGTAGGAAGATGAAAGTTGAAACAGAGAGGGAGTGAAGATGGAAAGACAGAAGTTGAGGGGATTTGGGTTAGGTGAAACCTTTTTCCCTCTTTTTCTCATTAACCATGGGCTTTTTTATTGGGCTTCACCGGTGTTAGTCAGTAAAAGCCGATTTTTCTATTTCTTTAATCTGAAAGTTGATTTTAAACCGTCCGATTATATTTTTTCGGTTCAGATTGTGTAGTGGAGATCGGCCTACACAGATTCTAACCACCCCTATGTAATGGTCATCTGAGGGAGAACTACAACACTCTCAGTTAACTAAGACAAATCCTTTAAACTGAGTCATCCTACTTAACTAAGAGGTTGCAAGTTTTTAGAAAAAGTGAGGAATTTTTTTTTCTACAAGTAAAACGATGGTGGATCAATGGAAGCAAGTATTAAATAATTTACATAGACATTCTCAAACTTTGAGTAATTATACTTTCAATAGAAGATGGGACACTGGTTCCCTTATATGTATAGTCATCCATTGTCTATTATTTAATTAGCTATAGACATCTACATATCTTACGTTATCTTTGATTTTCAGGGTTAAGAGTTCCTGTTATTGCTCATCCGACTGGATCTATCTTACTACTGGTCCTTGGGGTCTAGCTCACAATTCTCTTGTCCTTCTGTTAATATTAAGCATAAGGGATGAGTATACACCCGTGTCCCCTGGAGGTTACCACTAAGGGCAACACCAAAATAGTAGTCACATACAATAATACATACAAGAACAACATACAATATTTAATGATGTCATCATGATATGCATGAGTTAGGTTCATTATGAATTATTTGGAGGTTAGTTTTTCATGATGCATATGGGCCCAAGAAATCAATCCATCATCATCATTATCATCATATTCACTGGAGTCGTCCTATTCAAGTTGCCCCTAGGCATAATGTTTTCACACTAGAGCGATCGGAGCCCACCAAGTCCCCTAACTATCACATCATCATCATAGGGTACGAATGGACTCATCAGTCCTAATCGATATGGATCCATCTGATTTCATCATTCATAATCATATTATCATGAGGCTTGACTCTCCACGATCATAGTTACATTCCGTCATTTAGTTAAAGTACACTAGGCTTGCATCGTCTCACCCGACTTCAGGTGCGACTCTGATGTCATTGGGTTTCCGTCCCAGTTGTACTCCCATGATTCTCCTCAGAGATCGGACGTGAATGTCCTCCCGCGTACTCGATGTATGCTTTAGTTTTAATCCTTTCAAAAACATGTTCATGATGCAATATGCATTATTTTAATTTTATCATTACTTTGACCCTGGGTGTCTATGTGTTCCTTGTCTCGTAATATTTGTCCTTAACTTGTTAAGTCCTACCTGTTTTTTTAAACTTTATAAGATATTTCTATTTTATTTAAGAAACATATGGGCTATATCTTGGCTTAATATCGTCCTTTTTGAAGAGTAAATAATGTATATCTACTTTATAACTAATGACTGAAATAGCGATAATTTAATTTGAGAAGTAAAAGAATACTTGGCCATTGCCTTTACTATGCTCCCTTTGACTTTAAATTCATGAAGGCATTTGGGGATAAAGTGATTTTTGGCACTTATTTATGAAATACAGATTTTTCTTAAAACATCATTGTCCATTACCCTTATTGGTATACCCAATTAAGTCTGGAAGATGTTCATGGTATATGGGAATAAAGTAGTATCCGACCATTTGTATGTACTGAGTAAATCTAACTAGACTTACCACTTAACATGTTATATTCAGGTCCTTTTTCCAATTTAATAAAATGGGACTTAGTTATGATTGTCAATTCTAGGTCTCGTTTTATTCGATTGATAGAAATTATGCTGAAAATATTTTATTTAAGATATCTTTGTCCCAATTCTTTTTAAGGTGATGGAATAGGAATAACATTAATAATATTGTTAATGCAAATAATAATAATAATAATAATAGCAACAATAATAACAATAGTATAATAATAAATAAATATGTCCACAAAAGAGCCGACCAATATATTCAACAATATAGATAAACAAAAATTACGTTAATAAGAGAAAAAGAATGCTTAGAACGGTGATAGAGTCGCACTAAACTAATGATTGCAATAATAATAATAATAATAATAATAATAATAATAATAATAATAATAATAATAATAATAATAATGACAATAATAGTAGTAATAGTAATAATAATATGATGATGATAATAATAATAATAATAGTGGCGATAATAGTATTTTCTTGATTGTATTTTCTTAAGTATCGGTGGTGTGGTTAATTGATTTTTATAATTGTCGTGTATTGTAAAAATTGGTACTAACGCAATTGAGGACAAACATAGTGGTATAGTAATAAATCACACTCCAAAATACTTATTACAAACTTTTGACATAAAATAAATTACACAATAAAGGTCACGTGCCCGTCCATACCTTTTTTATTTAAAGCTTTTCTTTTTTCCTTTTTCTTTTACCCTTTTATTTATTTAAGCTTTTTTTTCTTTTTTTTGCTTTTGATTACTGTTTTAGTTTTTCTTTTTGTGTAGCTAATGAGTCTTTATTGTTACTTTTTTCTTTTCATTACTTTTGTTAATTTATATTCTTTGTTGACCATACTAAAAACAAAAAATATATCTCCAATTTAATCAATAAATAAAATCATGCGATGATCTTATAGTGGTGTTGTGCAAACATTTTATCTATACTGATATTATAAGATCATAAGAGGGTGGTATACGTATGGAATACTCCATCTTGTATTCTCTTCTTGCATAAAACCCCTCTTTTATTAAAATTCCCCAAAATACAATGAAGTCCCATTTAAAAAAATAAATTTTTCCCTTAAATAAAAATCAAAGTTTCAATCTTATTTTATTCCAAAACGTAAAAATCACAACGAAAAAAACCACTGATAGCTACCTAAGAATAGCGACTGAAACATGTTGTCACTATTTAGTGACCGTTATACAAGAACGACCTCTAAAAAGAAAATTCACTAGTGGAAAAAATGGATATAATCACGGTTAAAAATGGCCTTTAATCACGGTTAAAGAACCGTGGTTGTTGCAGCTGTGGTAGTAGATAAGGGCCTTTAACCATGGTTAACAACCGTGGTAATAAATCACATCTAACCACGGTTGTCGATAATAACCGTGAATATAACAGACAATTTATATTCACGGTTATAGTAGAAACCGTCACTAGTGCAAAAATTGGATATAACAACGGGATATATTCATGGGTTGTAGTGGATCAGTGATAAAAACATGCGCGGTGGCATTTTTGAAATTATAAGGTGAACGTTATAATCAGAGAAAACTATATATCCACGGTTAACATCATAACCGTCATCGTACACGTCAATATTTATTCACGGTTGAGAAGTCAACTGTGGATATATAGTACCTGAAATATATATCCACGGTTGTGAACAACCATGGATATATATTCATGGGTATGTTCAGGGTTATGATGTTAACCGTGGATATATATTGATGTCTATAATGACGGTTTGTATTTCCAACCGTGGATATATAGTTCAGGTCTTAGGTTTAATCACTGGGTACTGTATGTCCACGGTTGTTTCTACAACTATGATTATAGATTTAATATTTATCCACGGTTGTGGTCGTAACCGTGGATAAATAGTTAACATTTATCCACAGTTTTTTGTTTAACTGTGAACATATGTGTAATATATTCACGGTTTCAAGGGGAACCGTGAATATACATCCTTTCTAAAACTTCAAAAGCCGCGCCTCTCAGGCTTTTTTCACTTTCTCTTCTTCTTTCGCGCTGGTTGTCGTCTTCTTCCTCGTTCTCCTCTTTTGCTCGAGTTTGTTCTTTGCTGGTCGTGGGCTTCTACGTTCACTTGCTTCTTCCTTCTTCCTTTCGTGCTGTTGTCATCTTCATATCATTTTCTTGTAAGTGCCTCATTACCTTTCTTCTTCCTTCACTACTGGGCTATTTCACTGTTATGGTCTATCATTGTTTGTGGAATATATTGTGTGTGTTTTCACTTGCGTATAGTCGAACCTGAATGAATGTGTTGTCTCTGTGTGTGTGGGTATTATTTCATTGTTCAAGGTGAACGAAGCTTGTCTCTGTCTCTGTGTTATTATTAAGTTTGGTTAAGCTTGTCTTTGTCTCTGTCTCTGTCATTATTTGACATTGCCTGTGTGTTATTAAGTTTGGTTAATTCTACCTCTGTGTTGTTAACCATTTGTAATAAGCGGCTGAAAATTTGTTTCTAAAAGAAATAATGTTGTTGTTAATAATGTTGTTGTTAATAACTATTTGTTTCTAAAAGAAATAATGTTGTTGTGAATAAATTTTTTTCTAAAAGAAATTTTACTATCCAATGACATATCCCTTATAAGATGGAATGTTTATTTCATAAATTCTAAGCTTGGACTGAACAATATAATTAGTAGTTATACATGCTAGAGAGCTTGTGAAGGAAATTTTTATTTTATTGTGATATATGCATTAGTTGACATTAAGTAGTAAGTGTTCACTCCTTTGGTTGGAATAATAAAAAACAATATTGGAAGGAGAATGGTGTGTAAGTGTATAAGGATGAAAGATGAATTAATTAAAGGGCATGAATCTTCTGGGAAGATGTAGCTCCAATGGTGACATACCACGATGGAATCTTTGTTCTGAAAATCTATTCATGATAGGATATCATGCCTAAGAGAGATAAGTACAGAATATTGAGTAGGTTGAATGTTAAATACACTCACTTGCATTAGGATCAAATGAAATTAGGATCAAATGTACTAAATCGTTTTCTTTAAAGCCCAAATGCACTTAAGTGAACAAGTGAGTTTCATCGAGTGTTTCTTTAAAAGTCTTATAAAACAACATCATAATCCATAATCAATAATACATACTCCAACACCATACTTGTACTTCAAAATAACACAAATTAGAAACATCATACTAATTTAGGTAAAAAGTTAACTAAATTATTATCCATTTTATTTCTGTTGTTGTTGGTTGCTCTTATATAATGTTATTTCTATTGTTGTTGTATGTTGATGGTTGTTAATCTTGCAAACTCATAGGCTTATAGTATGAAAGTTACTGTGCATGAGTGAACCGTAGTTTCCCGTTTGAGATTCGACACAAATGGTCATTAAATTAATTAATGTCATCGTTTGTGTTGAATCTTGAATTGTCCGTTTGGACAGTTTGGGATGAACAATTATTTTTTATACGTCATTGTTAGTATGTACAAGTTAGGAGTTATTTTAAAATTTGATAAACTTTCGGTAACTTGCATTTTATGTTGTTCTCTGGGTGCATATTTGGTTGTGGTTGAATTTGATTTGACCACTCTCATTTTGTGTACTTAGAGACCAATGTGAAATGCTGCCGAAATTTCATCAAATTTTAGAATAACTCATAACCTGTATATATGAATGACGTATAAAAACAATTATCATCCTGAATGGGTATAGGACCACCACCTTTGAAGAAAAAGTGAGGTTGATCATAGCACCTTGTAAACAGTTGGCATGGATCGGAGTTGGATAACTGCATCACGCCTAAGTCTAGAGTACGAGGGGGAGTTGAATCATTTATAGAATTTGTAGCGAGGAATGCAGTGGAGGTGAATGAAAAGTATTTTTGCCCTTGTGTGAGATGCTTGAACCTGCGTCGGGTAGACTTGGAAGAGGTGCGAGAACATCTACTGTGTGACGGTTTTCTGCGTAGTTATACGCGTTGGATATGGCATGGTGAAGATGTGGTGGTGCCAAGTAACAGCTCTCAAACTGAAAATCAAAGCTCGATGCATGACACCGATGTCGACATGGATGACCGACTCGAGGATATGATCCGTGATGTGGGGGTAGAAGGTTTTAAGAAAGCTCATGTATATACGACTCTGTGTGAGGACTCTGAGCAGCCATTGTATCCAAACTGCGTCAATTTCACGAGGTTATCAGCAGTTTTGCGATTGTTTAATTTGAAGGCCATAAATGGGTGGACGGATAAAAGTTTCACTGACTTACTGAAGTTGTTGAAAGAAATGCTCCCAGCTGAAAACACCTTGCCGAATCATAACTATGAGGCCAAAAAGGTGTTGTGTCCTATGGGTTTGGAGTATGAGAAAATACATGCATGCCCAAATGATTGTGTATTATTCCGGGGTGAGTTAGAAATGCTGCATCGATGTCCTAGGTGTGGGGTGTCACGGTATAAGAAGAAAGAGGCAGATTCTAATGAGGTATGCACTAAAGGGTCTCCTGTAAAGGTGTTGTGGTATCTGCCTATAGTTCCAAGACTAAAGCGTCTGTTTGCTAATGCAGATGATGCAAAACTTATGAGATGGCATGCTGATGAGAGGGTTGTTGATGGAATACTTAGGCATCCGGCCGATATATCACAATGGAAGAAAATGGATACGATTTTTCCGGAATTTGCCCATGAACCAAGAAATGTTAGGCTTGCACTAGCCACAGACGGCATGAACCCGTTTGGGAACCTGAGCACAAACCATAGTTCGTGGCCTGTTTTGTTGTTTGTTTACAACTTGCCGCCATGGTTGTGCATGAAGCGAAAATATGTGACATTATCAATGATGATTTCTGGTCCATGACAACCGGGGAACGACATTGATGTATATTTAACTCCATTGGTTGAAGACCTCAAAAGGTTGTGGGAAGATGGGGTTGTTAACCAAGTGGCTTCAATTACTCAAGAGGGGGGGTGAATTGAGTATTAAAAAATTACTTTGAATGCTTTTGAAATTGATTCTTTAGTTACTATGTTTATTAAAGATGATAAGCTTAATAGCAAGTGATAACAAATTATGCACAAATCAAGATAATAAGTACTTAAAAGGTCTAAGTAATAATCAAGATATAGAATCAAATTAACCACAAAGCAATTTATGAGACTTTTAGAAAGATTAATAAAAGAGTGTTACTAAAAGTCAAGTTCAACAATGTTAATCAAAATAGTTTGCAACTTAGTATAACATGCACTTAGTCCAAGTTAATGAAACAATAAATCAAGCAAGCAACTTAAGTTCACAAATTAAATAAGTTTAAGGGAAGAGAGATTTGCAAACCGATATATACGAGTTCCACCATGCCGGTGTACGTCTCGCCTCTAAGCAACCCACTTAGAGGATTTCCACTATTGTAGATTAGAGAAACAACTTTGAGCAATTGCGACTTCCTAGTGTCCCACACTCAAGAATCCAATCCTCACAAGTACAAGGGCACCCCACCCAATCTCTCAATCTCACAATTACAAGGTTGAAAACCCTAACCCAAAGATTCTAGTATGTTTGGTGTTTGAGTGTACAAGGAAACTCTCTCAATAGAGTGGATATACAAGTTAAAGTTTTCACAAAGTAATAACTCTCAAGGAGAGGATATGCAAATTAATTACACAATATAATTTCCCCACAAATTAACTCTCAAAAATAACTTCAAGAAATATGCCAATCAAGAATAAAGAGAGCAAGAAGAAGAGCAAGAGAATGGAGGGGGAAGAAAGCAAATGGAAATGCTTCAAATGCTTGGTGTGTTTTTCTTCTTCGAGTTACTCTCTATTTATAGCCTCCAGCAGCATGGTTTCGTTGCATAATAATTTTCCAGATTCATTGGCTGGACAATAAATTAATTTCCTCGATGCAGTGGAGCATGGAATCATGGAGCTTATGTCTGTGAAGTGCGTTTCATAATTTGCGTATTGCGATTCCAGGCTGTTTCCATTTGAACTGAATGATTTGGTGAATCCCAGAGTGTATTTTTGGCCTTCTGACAGTGTATGAATCGATTCTTTAAGGGATGAATCGATTCCTTCATGAAATAAACAACAATGAATCGATTCCTTACACTTTGAATGGATTCCCAGGTTGAGTTCACAAGCATGAATCGATTCCTTCCATGATGAATCGATTCCTTCGTTAGTTTTTGCACCATGAATCGATTCCCTTGATGATTTTGTGCTATGAATCGATTCCTGGAACTTCTGAATCGATTCCTTGTCTGTTCAATACGCATGAATCGATTCCTAGTGATGGGGAATCGATTCCCAACCTGTTTTTCTTAAAAAATAATTGCGTTTTGGACCCTTTTTGATACTTAATTGCATACATTTTGTTTCCTTTGATTCTTGGCACTTTGATAGATCATTTTTCACTTGTGTTAGACCTTGGTAAATGCCTTGACTCAAGTCTTTTATTGTTCATCAATATTGATAGCTTGATCTTTATAGATTTAACTAATCACTTTGCACAACATCCTTAATATATCTTCATTTGTTGTATCATTATCAAAACCTACATCAACATAAAAATACATTCTCCCCCTTTTTGATGACGACAACAAATGCTTGTCTCTTAGGGTGTTAGTTCACAACAATTCAAATATATTGCAAGAAAGACTCCCCCTTTCACATACAATTTGATACCACATGTTTATGAAATCATAGGCACAAGAAATCAAGAGAGTATTTAAGGTCAAGGATCATGTGAGAAGCAATATATTAAGGACTCCCCCTTTCTTATATATAAAAGGTCTCTCTCCCTTAATAAGGTCTCTCCCCCTTTAAATGTATGTATTTCTCTCCCCCTTTGGCATCATCAAAAAGACTTCCTTAGATATTATCAAATATAATTATATACCACTTAAAGATAGATGTATACATTTTGAAGTAAGATGTCAATTGTTCCTCCTAACACATGCAACATATATCATGAAATCATTCAAAGTATGTAGGTACACAAGGTTTCATGGGAATTGTATCATCTAAGTATGAATTAATTCATCTAGCTCTTTTTACGCAAGTTAAAAGAATCATGTTGTGAGGGATTTATACAAGGATTTAGATTTTGCAAGTTGCCAATGATTTTGTTGCACAAGAAAGTCAAGAAAATCAAAAGGTCATTTGCCATTTATTTTTGAGATCCATGTGGTATATAGGAGATTATCTTTGTGTCAATATATGTTTAAATAAATGGGGACTCCATGGGGTCTTAAATAAGACAAGTGATAGTAATTGTGAGTATAAATTTTCTTCAAAAATTGTATGTATATCACAAAATAAGGCATTATGTTCAAGGAAATGAAAATTTTATGGAAAAGATGAGTTAAATATTTGCAAAAATATGTTCAAAGAGTAAGAAAGTGTGATAAAATAAGTCAATTAGGCAATTTCCAGAATTCCTAATTCCCTTCTAATATTTATAAATTGGTCTTTTGGAAGGGGTTTTATAAAAATGTCCGGCAATTGTTTTGAAGTTTTAACATATTCAAGTACACAATCTCCTTTCAAAACATGGTCTCTAATGAAGTGATGTCTTATTTCAATGTGTTTGGTCCTAGAATGCATGACCGGATTCTTAGAGATATTTATAGCACTAGTGTTGTCATATTTAATAGGTACTTTGATTAAAACAACACCAAAGTCAAGAAGTTGTTGTCTCATCCAAAGAATTTGAGCACAACAACTACCGGCTGCTACATATTCAGCCTCAGCCGTCGATAATGCAACACTTGCTTGCTTCTTGCTATGCCAAGAAACAAGGGAACTACCAAGTAAATGACATGTGCCACTAGTACTTTTTCTATCAAGTTTACAACCTGTAAAGTCAGAATCGGAATATCCTAAAAGATTACATTCAACGCCTTTGGGATACCATAAACCAACATTTTGAGTACCCACAAGATATTTCAAAATTCTTTTTACGGCAGTTAGATGTGATTATTTAGGACATGCTTGATATCTAGCACACATGCATACCGCAAACATAATATCAGGCATACTAGCTGTCAAATAGAGTAAGGAACCAATCATACCTCGGTATTTAGTTATTTCAACGTCCTTACCCTTCTCATCTTTGTCTAAATAGCAAGATGTACTCATGGGTGTTGCTATTTCGTTTGCCTTGTCCATTTCAAACCTTTTGAGTAGTTCTTTACAATACTTTGTTTGACTAATGAACGTTCCTTCACTTGTTTGTTTTATTTGTAATCCAAGGAAGAAGGTGAGTTCTCCCATCATGGACATTTCAAACTCATCTTGCATAATCTTGGCAAACTCTTGACAAAGATTTTCATTAGTAGCACCAAATACTATATCATCAACATAAACTTGTACCAAAAGAATGTCATTATTTTTGTGTTTTATAAATAGTGTAGTATCAACCTTTCCTCTTTCAAAATTGTTTTCTAGAAGGAATTTACTAAGTCTTTCGTACCAAGCTCTTGGAGCTTGTTTTAAACCATATAAAGCTTTTCTCAATTTAAAGACATGGTTTGGAAATTTATGATTTTCAAAACCAGGAGGTTGATCTACATACACTTCTTCTTAAATAAAGCCGTTTAGAAAAGCGCTTTTGACATCCATTTGATAAAGTTTAAAATCCATACAACATGCAAAAGCTAACAATAATCTAATGGCTTCTAACCTAGCTACGGGAGCATATGTTTCTTCATAATCTATTCCCTCTTCTTGATTATATCCCTTTGCAACTAGTCTAGCTTTATTTCTTGTTATTATGCCATTTTCATCTAACTTATTTCTAAAAATCAATTTGGTGCCTATTATTAGATGGTCATTGGGTCTTGGCACAAGTTCCCAAACTTCATTTCTTTCAAATTGGTTTAATTCTTCTTGCATAGCCAACATCTAATGTTCATCAATAATGGCTTTATCAATATTTTTGGGTTCAATTTGAGATACAAAAGCTGAGTGATTGCATGCATTTCTAATGGCATTTCGAGTACTTACCCCTTTGGTTATTTCTCCAATGATTTTGTCCAAAGGATGGTCCTTTAAGGTTACCCAATCTTGTTGTTTATCAAGTTGTGTTGTAGCTCCTTCATTGTTGGCTTCTTCTTTGTCTTCCAAGTTCATTTCTTGGAAGGTACCTACAAGATCATCATCTTCCTTTCTCGGAGGATTTTGGTTAAGTTCATCAAATTTAACATGTATGGACTCTTCAATTGTATAAGTTTGTTTGTTAAAGAGTCTATATGCTTTACTTATAGATGAATAACCTAAGAAAATTGCTTCATCAGATTTTGCATCAAATTTGCCAAGATTTTCCTTTCCATTGTTTAAGACAAAGCATTTGCATCCAAAAATGTGAAAGTAAGAAATATTTGGTTTTCGTCCTTTATAAAGTTCATAGGGGGTTTTCTTTAATATAGGCCTTATTAAGCAACGATTCATCACATGGCAGGCAGTATTTACCGCATCGGCCCAAAAATGTTTTGAAATATTATTTTCATTCAACATAGTTCTTGCGAGCTCCGCTAAAGATCGATTTTTCCTTTCAACTACTCCATTTTGTTGTGGAGTTCTTGGAGCCGAAAAATTATGTTCAATGCCAAACTTTTCACAAAACTTTTCAAAAGATTGGTTTTCAAATTCTCCCCCATGATCTGTTCGAATGGATGCTATTTTCAAATTTTGTTCATTTTGGATGATCTTGGCAAGTTTCTTAAATGCATGATATGCTTCATGTTTATGAGTAAGAAATAATGTCCATGTATATCTAGAGTAATCATCTACAATCACAAGACCATAATAGTTTCCACCAAAACTTTTGATTTTTGAAGGTCCAAATAAATCCATATGTAAAAGTTGTAAAGGTCTAGTTGTTGAAACAATGTTTTTTGCTTGAAAAGAAGCCTTTACTTGTTTTCCTTTTTGACAAGCGTCACAAAATTTATTTTCAAATTTCAATTTTGGTAAGCCAATAACTAAATCTTTTGAAACAAGTTTATTTAAATGGTCTACATGAATGTGAGCAATTCTTCTATGCCATAGCCATGATTCATCCTCTTTAGTTATGAAGCATTGCACATCATTTGAAGCAAGACAATCTAGATTAATCATGTAAATGTTATCTACTCTTTGACTAATGAACTTTATCTCCTTGTTTAGCTTATTTTCAATTATCCAACCATTTGATTCAAAAACAATTTTATAGCCCTTATCACATAATTGACTAATACTAAGCAAGTTGTGTTTTAGTCCTTCAACATATAATACATCATTTATGGAGGTGGAAGAATTTTTACCAACATTTTCGATTCCAAGTATTCTTCCCTTTGTGTTATCTCCATAAGTAAAAAATCCTTTGTTTCGTAGAGTAAGTGATATAAACTTACTTTTATCTCCCGTCATATGTTTAGAACACCCACTATCCAAGTACCAATGGGTGTTACTTGCCTTAAAACATACCTACAAAACAATTCAAGTTAGAGAGTTTGGTACCCATTTTATGTTGGGTCCTTGTAGGTTAGTTTGTGAAAATGTTCCCTTAGGAACCCATAATTTTCTCACTACTTTTGGTCCTAATCTTCTAACATTGCAATTGTAAGAGTTATGGCCTTTAAGACCACAATGTTTACATTTTACAAATGGTGTAAATGATTTACTAGGTGGCACAAAGAAATTTTTGTAATGTTTATCCTTCTTGTGAGCATGTGATCCTTGATTATATCCTAGTCCTGTTTTGTTAAACATGCAACGTTGTTTTCCAAGAAGTGCATTTAAATTGTCTCTACCATTTGTAAATTTTTCTAATGTTCTATTCAAGTCTAAGACCTTGGTTTCTAGATCAATGCATTTTTTAGCAAATTCATAAGGTTTATTCTTAGAGCATGCTTGGTTATTTTCTAGCTCTTCTTTTAAACATTCATTTTCTTTGCATACTTCCATGAGATGCATTTCTAGAGTATCACTTGTTTTTCTAGACAATTTAAGCTTATTAGAGACTTTTGTAAATTTATCATACAAATCTTCAAGGGCATTAAGTAATTCTTCCTTATCTAAGTCATGAAAGTTTACCTCATCTTCTTCATCTTGGTGATTGGCCATGAGACAAAGGTTTGCTTCTTCATTCTCTGATTCATCCGAGCTACTTATCTCATTTTCATCCCATGCTATATATGCTCTTCTCTTAGTTCTCTTGTCTTTGTTTTTCTTCTTTAGATTTGGACAATCCATCTTGAAGTGTCCTTCCTTACCACATTCAAAACAAGTAGGTGAAGTAGAATTTTCTTTAGGAATGAATTTCTTGCCTTTAGAAGAGAAGCTCTTTTGGAATTTTTTGTTTCTCATGAGCCTTCCAAAACGCTTCACAAATAGTCCTAGCTCTTCATCCTCATCAACTTTACTCTCGGAATCTTCTTCAATGATTGAGGTAGCTTTGAGAGCTAGCCCTTTCTTCTTTGAGACTTTTTCTTCTTCCTCCGCTTGTTTTAAGTTTTTCAACTCTTGTTCTTGTTCTTGTAGTTTCCTAAACAAAGTGGCAAGAGACATTTCATTTATGTTGGGAGATTGCTTAATGGCCGTAACAAGAGGTTGCCATTCCCTAGTAAGACTTTTTAGAACTTTGTGGATAAGTTCCTTGTTAGTATAAGATTTGCCAAGAGTAATAAGATGATTAATGATCAAAGTAAATCTCTTTTAAAGTTCTAGAATAGATTCATTTGGATTCATTCTAAAACTTTCATATTGGCTAGTTAAAGTGCTAATTTTTGAATCCTTAACATCATTAGTTCCTTCATGAGTTACTTGAAGGGTGTCCCACATTTCCTTAGTAGAATTACATGTAATTATTCTAAAGAACTCATCGGGACCTAGGGCTGAAGTGATAAGATTTTTTGCTTTATAATTATATTGTACTTTCTTCTCTTCCTCACTAGTCCACTCATCCATAGGTTTTTCAATTTGTTTATCATTAACAGTATGCATAGGTACAAAAGGACCATTTTCAATAGCATTCCATACTTTCAAGTCGATTGATTGCACAAAAATTTTCATTCTTGCTTTCCAAAAAGAGTAACCCTCACCATTAAAAGCGGGAGGTCGATTTGTAGCACCACCCTCGGGAACAATGTTATATGAGGTTGAGGCCATTTGTTCTCTTGAAGCTGTTACGCTTGATCTACCAAGAGTCAAGCTCTGATACCACTTGTTAACCAAGTGGCCTCAATTACTCAAGAGGGGGGGTGAATTGAGTATTAAAAAATTTACTTTGAATGCTTTTGAAATTGATTCTTTAGTTACTATGTTTATTGAAGATGATAAGCTTAATAGCAAGTGATAACAAATTATGCACAAATCAAGATAATAAGTACTTAAAAGGTCTAAGTAATAATCAAGATATAGAATCAAATTAACCACAAAGCAATTTATGAGACTTTTAGAAAGATTAATAAAAGAGTGTTACTAAAAGTCAAGTTCAACAATGTTAATCAAAATAGTTTGCAACTTAGTATAACATGCACTTAGTCCAAGTTAATGAAACAATAAATAAAGCAAGCAACTTAAGTTCACAAATTAAATAAGTTTAAGGGAAGAGAGATTTGCAAACCGATATATACGAGTTCCACCATGCCGGTGTACGTCTCGCCTCTAAGCAACCCACTTAGAGGATTTCCACTATTGTAGATTAGAGAAACAACTTTGAGCAATTGCGACTTCCTAGTGTCCCACACTCAAGAATCCAATCCTCACAAGTACAAGGGCAACCCACCCAATCTCTCAATCTCATAATTACAAGGTTGAAAACCCCAACCCAAAGATTCTAGTATGTTTGGTGTTTGAGTGTACAAGGAAACTCTCTCAATAGAGTGGATATACAAGTTAAAGTTTTCACAAAGTAACAACTCTCAAGGAGAGGATATGCAAATTAATTACACAATATAATTTCCCCATAAATTAACTCTCAAAAATAACTTCAAGAAATATGCCAATCAAGAATAAAGAGAGCAAGAAGAAGAGCAAGAGAATGGAGGGGGAAGAAAGCAAATGGAAATGCTTCAAATGCTTGGTGTGTTTTTCTTCTTCGAGTTACTCTCTATTTATAGCCTCCAGCAACATGGTTCCGTTGCATAATAATTTTCCAGATTCGTTGGCTGGACAATAAATTAATTTCCTCGATGTAGTGGAGCATGGAATCATGGAGCTTATGTCTGTGAAGTGCGTTTCATAATTTGCGTATTGCGATTCCAGGCTGTTTCCATTTGAATTGAATGATTTGGTGCATCCCAGCGTGTATTTTTGGCCTTCTGACAGTGTATGAATCGATTCTTTAAGGGATGAATCGATTCCTTCATGAAATAAACAGCAATGAATCGATTCCTTACACATTGAATCGATTCCCAGGTTGAGTTCACAAGCATGAATCGATTCCTTCCATGATGAATCGATTCCTTCGTTAGTTTTTGCACCATGAATCGATTCCCTTGATGATTTTGTGCTATGAATCGATTCCTGGAACTTCTGAATCGATTCCTTGTCTGTTCAATATGCATGAATCGATTCCTAGTAATGGGGAATCGATTCCCAACCTGTTTTTCTTAAAAAATAATTGCGTTTTGGACCCTTTTTGATACTTAATTGCATACATTTTGTTTCCTTTGATTCTTGGCACTTTGATAGATCGTTTTTCACTTGTGTTAGACCTTGGTAAATGCCTTGACTCAAGTCTTTTGTTGTTCATCAATATTGATAGCTTGATCTTTATGGATTTAACTAATCGCTTTGCACAACATCCTTAATATATCTTCATTTGTTGTATCATTACCAAAACCTACATCAACATAAAAATACAAGGGTTGAAGTGTTTGATGGTTTTACCGGGCAATCATTCAAATTGCGTGCCATGCTATTTTGCACGATCAATGACTTTCCAGCGTATGGTAACTTATCCGGGTACAGCGTGAAGGGTCATAAAGCTTGTCCAGTATGTGAGGAGGGGACTAGTTCTGTGCGGTTGCATCATGGTAGGAAAAATGTTTATCTTCGACATCGAAGGTTTCTTAAAGTGAATCATCCATTTCGGAGGTTGAAGAAGTTGTTTAACGGTGCCCAAGATTTTGAAATGGCTCCTCCACCACTATCTGGTCGCCAGGCATATGAAAAGGTGAAAAACGTCAATGTGCAATTTGGTAAGTGTGAAAAACAGCACCCGACACAAAACAACTGGAAGAAAAGGTCAGTGTTTTTTGACCTGCCATATTGGAGGGAGCTTGATGTAAGACACTGCATTGATGTAATGCATGTGGAGAAGAATGTGTGTGACAGTTTAGTTGGTACACTCTTAAACATACCCGGGAAGACTAAGGATGGCCTAAACTCGCGTATGGACTTAGAGTTGATGGGTATACGTCAGGATTTGCATCCACAATTAAAGGGAAAAAAGAACATATTTGCCTCCAGCATGTCATACGTTATCCAGAAAAGAAAAGCAAAGTCTGTGTGAATCGTTACGAAGTGTGAAATTCTGTCTGGTTATAGCTCCAACATCAACTCTTGTGTTTCCATGAAAGATTTGAAGTTAGTTGGGTTGAAGTCTCACGATTGTCACATGTTGATGCATCAACTTCTGCCTATCGCCATTCGTGACATTCTTCCTAAAAACGTGAGAAATGTCAAAACAAGGTTGTGTATGTTTTTTAATGCCATATGTTGCAAGGTAATCGTGCCCGGCGAATTGGATGTGTTGGAACAGGAAGCATCACTTATATTATGTCAACTTGAAATGTATTTCCCGCCCTCTTTTTTTGACATAATGGTCCACTTAATCATCCATTTGGTGAGAGAGGTCCGTTGGTGTGGTCCAGTGTTCTTACGGTGGATGTATCCCGTTGAGCGATATATGAAGATATTGAAAGGGTATATGAAGAACCAACGTCGTCCCGAAGCTTCAATTGTGGAAAGATATATTGCAGAGGAAGCAATTGAGTTTTGCACTGAATAATATCACATGCTGCAAGCATTGGTATTCCAACGACTCGTCATGAAGGGAGATTGGATGGGAAAGGAACGATTGGAAAAAAAATGAAGAGCATGCCACGTGCTGATGTCCTTCAGGCACACTTGTATATTTTAAACAACACGGACGACGTGCAACCGTATCTAGCCACACACAAGGAGCTAGTCAAGAAAACTAACCCTAAAATGACTGAAAAGTGGTTGTTGAATGAACACAACAAGAGTTTCATGCAGTGGTTCCAAAAGACCGTCCTGAAAGATGCATCTGCATCCTCGACATTACATCGACTAGCACAGGGCCCGAACTTTGATGTCCTCACCTTTTGTGGGTATGACATAAACAACTATTCATTTTATACAAGGACACAAGATGAAAAGAGTACAAATCAAAACAGTGGAGTGATGGTTGTGGCTCAGTCAATGCATTTCTCAACTTTAAAGGACAACAACCCTGTGATGGCCGAGTCATGCTACTTTGGTGTGATTGAAGATATATGGGAAATTGATTACGGTCCCTTCACCGTTCCTGTGTTTAAATGCAAATGGGTTGACAATAAGAACGGTGTCAAAACTGATGATTTAGGAGTTACGTTGGTGGACCTCAACAAGATAGGGCATAAGGACGAACCATTCATAATGGCAACACAGGTGAAGCAAGTTTTTTATGTTACTGACCCAGCTGACAAACGGTTGTCAATTGTTATCCAAGGTAGACACATTGGAGACCCCAATCTTGATATTGTGGAAATTCCATAAACTACAACACGTATTCCAACATCTATCGTGGAACATGACATAGATGATGTAGTTGCCAGTCGTCATGACCACCATGAAGGCTTGTAGGGAAATATTTCATCTTAATAGGGTATTAATCTTGTTAGTGATTCATTGAATTACATGTTATATTAGTTATTCATTGTTTTAAATGTTATATTAAATATTTGACAGTTTTGTTTCCTTGTTTGGACAGATACTCATGGCTGACCAGGATGGACGATCCAGGTCTAACTCACAGGCCAGTGGTTCCTCTGCTCGGAAGAGCAGAGGTGTTACCTGGATGCCAGACGTTGCACTTAGGCGTCACCGGGGAGAGAGGCTACTTGTTGACATGGATGTCAACACCGGTAAATTTAGTGGACCGAATGCCATAAAGTTTAGTAGTTATTTGGGGGTTGTGGCTCGGTCGAAGGTGTCCATCATTATCCTCGACTGGGATAATGTCGAGGAGGTGGTGAAGAACCAGCTATGGAGTGATGTTCTAGTAACTTAGATATTATTTAAGTTTTATTTTAGTGTATTATTTCATGTAACTCTTAATAAGGACTCCTTTATGGACTAACTCCTTTCATGTAGGATTCTTTTGACATACCATCTTCTGACATAGCGAGGAGGAAGGTCCTCGGTATTATGGCTGAGCGATGGAGGTCGTTCAAATCCATACTCACCACGAGGTATATTGAACTTTAAATTCTTAATCAACGTTTCACCAAATTGTACCAATCCTTAGTTTAAATGTACCTGAATTGTAGGTATGTATTCGGGGACGACCAAGGAAAGTTCCCTGAGAAAAATATCCATTCATCAATCAGGAGACCTGGGATGCTTTTGTTGCATCTAGACATTCTGTCGAGTTTCAGGTACATTGGTTTTTAGATGATTAAATTATGTATAATTTAAACGGCTAACTCTGAATATTTTTTTCTTGTTGTAGGAGACTAGAAAGAAAGCCAAGGAGACTAGGAAGCTAAATGACTGCCCACACACACTGTCACATGGGGGTTACCGTAGGTTGGAGGAGCGGCTGGCACAGGAGAGGCTGAGTCAGTGTCAGACTGACACTGGTATTGTGGATCCCCCTTCCCCACCTACACGCCACGACAAATGGAAGCGGGCTAGGATCAAGAACAGTGGGGAATACACTTCCTCACAAGCTCAGGAGGTTGCCTCACGGATAGTAAGTATTCCCCTTTGTATCAGTGTCTGTTTTTTGGTTTACGTGAAGGAAGTGAATACTAACTTGTTTGGTTTCAGGATTCCTTGGTTGAGCAATCAACCCAAGGGTCATTCGTAGCCCATGGACGGGAGGATATTTTGACTACCGCCATCGGCAGGCCAGAGCACCTAGGAAGAGTACGTGCTGTTGGTCGAGGTGTAGGTAAGTGGTAAATAACTCTATGCTTTCATTTTGTTATCTGTTAAACAATTATGGGCTAATCATTCATATTTCACAGGCCTCCACGCCTATTAGGATGCTCCCGACCCTGCCCCCTCCCTTGAGAAAATGGTGGAGCAGAAGATGGCTGTTGTGAAGGCTGAGTACCAGGAGGAGATATCTAGGCTCCACCAGGAGATGGCTCGATTCAGGGAGGAGATGAAGGCCTCACTCAGCCACCACCAGGAGACTACTGCACCAGCTAGCGACCCACAGGTTAGATTCTTTATTTAATTTCCTCATTTTTATTGTTTGTAATCACTTTATTTCATTGTTGAATAACTTCTGCTTGATGTGTAAATATGTAGATACAGAAGGTTAGCACTAAGGGGTCGTGCGCTGCGGCTGACCCTGACGATGATGGGGTCGAGCCACCAGACACCCGTCAATGTGACCTGTTCGTTGACGGGTCAGAGGAGCCAGTTGCCACTGGTATGGTGTACAACTTAGGCCCTATGGTTCATCATCAGACATTACCTGATGGTATGTCCAGGGTCTCTGTTGTGCTCGTCCTCGAGGAGGATGCTGCTGTGCCAGTGGCAACTCCGGAGGTGAAGACCGTCGGTCAGGCGGTGGGCCACTTTCTGATGTGGCCCAACAGACTTCTAGTGATTGCCCCTGGACAGGTAAAAACCCTAAACACTAACTAATTTTGTTATATTGTCAATTATGGTACAAAATGTGATGGTTGTCAATTGTTCAATAGGAACAGACATTTAAGAAGCCAGACCCGGCCAAGGATCCCATCCGGATGCTATGGCGCATCGGGTATGAGCAAGGAGAGGACACTGTTCAGGTCCCATGGCAGCCACTAGTGTTCGGCCGTCCAAGTGATCTTCCACTTTACGTTACACATTCTGACATGTGTGACATTATTTCGGGGATGTCGATGCTGAACGCCTCCATCATTCAGTTGTGGGAGCTATAAGTATATCATTTTTTGTCCAATTCTTTCATTATACAAGTTATTTGTCGCTAACCATGTCTTAACTTGTTTAGGTTTTTGGCAAAACTCTGTGTGGACTTGGGTTTCCAAGGAACTTATGGTTTCTTAGAGCCCTCTCTCATACAGAAGCAAGGAAACACCCCGCAGAACACCCAGGCATACATCCAGAATTGGATGTTTGAGTCTGGGAAGCCTGTATACATGGGCCCCTATCATAGAGGGTAATATTCTATTCCATAATTATTGTCATGAATTTTTGCATTTTGAAGTCTCACTTATCACTGGTAACTGTAGCGCTCACTGGACGCTCGTGGTGATCTATCCGAAGGACTATCTTGCTCTGTACTTTGATACTTTGCATCAGATGGTTCCACAAGACCTGAAAGATATAGTAGACCGGTAAGTTAATCCCTAAAAAATAAGTACAAATTCGATTACATCATTTTTAGAACTATACGATTCTAACTTATCTTGTGTTTTGTTTGACGTAGGGCGGTGGTTGGATACAATCTACTGATTGGAAACAAGTCCAACGGAAGAAAAGTTGCATAGGTGCACCCAAAAGTAAGTCAATTGTATTCATTCAAATCTTCAATACATATTTTTTAAGTTGCGAATTCACTTATTCTATACTATATGTCCATTGTAGTCTTACAGGCAGAAGGGTACCTACGAGTGTGGCTATTTCGTCATGCACACTATGCTGACCATTGTCCAACAACTTTTAGTAGATGGATGGACAGATGTAAGTCTCATCATTTGGACTACTTTTCTACTAATTTCATCAATTTCATGTAATAAATAAAGCTTTTGTTCTAATTGTTTTGTGCATTGTTTGCAGTACTTTAAGGACCGGTCATATTTCCCAAAGGCACTTGTAGATGATGTTAGAAAGCAATGGGCCTCACACTTCATTGAAGTTAGGCAAAGCTAGATATAGGATCTTTATTCTTTTATATATGTATCTAGTAGGATTTAGGGTTTACTTTTATTAGATTACATTCAACTTAATTGTATATACTTTCATTTTTTAGGTTGTTATGAATTGATATAGAAAATAAATTGTTATATACATACCATTCTTTTTATATAGTATTGCTGGATATGGTGGGATACTGTATACTGTACTGGTTGTCTGAATGCAGGTTTGGGAAATGATAAAACAGAAACCATATTAAAAAAAAACCTCAGTATTTATTCACGGTTATGGTAACAACCGTGATTATAGACCATATTTATCCACGGTTACTACCATAACCGTGAATATAAGTAGTTTGTAACTGAAACCTTTTAGTACTTATATTCACGGTTATGATGGACAACCGTGGATAAATACTGAGGTTTTTTCACGGTTATACTGGAAAACCGTGAATATAGATACTCTTTATCCACGGTTACTAGCATAACCATGAATATAAGTAGTTTGTAACTGAAACCTTTTAGTACTTATATTCACGGTTATGATGGACAACCATGGATAAATACTGAGGTTTTTTCATGGTTATACTGGACAACCGTGAATATAGATACTCTTTATCCACGGTTACTAGCATAACCGTGAATATAAGTAGTTTGTAACTGAAACCTTTTAGTTCTTATATTCACGGTTATGCTCGATAACCATGAATATAAATAGTAAGTTATATTCACAGTTGTTCTTAACCATGGTCAGATGTGATTTATTACCACGGTTGTTAACCGTGGTTAAAGGCCCTCATCTACTACCACGGCTGCAACAACCACGATTCTTTAACCGTGAATAAAGGCCATTTTTAACCGTGATTATATCCATTTTTTCCACTAGTGCGTGGATAAAGAGAATTTATATTCACGGTTGTTTAGCACAACCATGAATATAAGTAGTAAAAAAAATTTACTTACAGACTATTTATAATCACGGTTATGGTACTAACCGTGGATAAATACGGTCTATAATCACGGTTGTTACCATAACCGTGAATAAATACTGTGGTTTTTTTAATATGGTTTCTGTTTTATTGTTTCCCAAACCTGCATTCAGACAACCAGCACAATATACAGTATCCCAACATATCCAGCATTAAACCATATATAAAAAGAATGGTATATATATAACAATTAATTTGATATCAATTCATAACTACCTAAAAAATGAAACTATATACAATTCAGATGAATGTAACCTAATAAAATGTAAACCCTAAATCCTACACTAGATACATATTTAAGAGAATAAAGATCCTATATCTAGCTAAGTTCTTTTGTTGATTTCAATGAAGTATGAGGCCCATTGCTTTCTAACATTATCTACAAGTGTCTTAGAGAAGTATGACCGGTCCTGGAAGTACTGCAAACAATGCACAAAACAATTAGAACAAAAGCTATATTTATTACATGAAATTGATGAAATTGTTAGAAAAGTAGTCCAAATGATGAGACTTACATCTGTCCATCCATCTACTAAATGTTGTTGGATGATGGTCAGCATGGTATGCATGATGTAATAGCCACACTCGAAAGTACCCTCCTGCCTGTAAAACTACAATGGACATAAAATATAGAATAAGTGAATTCGCAACTTAAAAAATATATATTGAAGATTTGAATGAATATAATTGACTTACTTTTGGATGCACCTACACAACTTTTCTTCCACTGGACTTAACTCCAAGCAGTCGATTGTATCCAACCGCCGCCCTACATCAAATAAAACACAAGATAAGTTAGAATCGTATAGGTCCAAAAATGATGTAATCGAATTTGTACTTATTTTTTAGGGATTAACTTACCCGTCTACTATACTTTTCAGGTCTTGTGGAACTGGTCGATGCATAGTATCAAAGTACAGAGCAAAATAAGCCCGGGGACAGATTACCACAAGCGTCCAGTGAGCGCTGCAGTTACCAATGATAAGTGAGACTTCAAATTGCAAAAATTAATGACAATAATTATGGAATAGAATATTACCCTTTATGATAGGGGCCCATGTATACAGCCTTCCCAGACTCAAACATGGTGTTTCCTTACTTCTGTATGAGAGAGGGCTCTGAGAAACCATAAGTTCCTTGGAAACCCAAGTCCATACAGAGTTTTGTCAGAAACCTAAACAAGTTGAGACATGGTTAGCAACAAATAACTTGTATAATGAAAAAATTAGAAAAAAAACGATATACTTACAGCTCCCACAGCTGAATGATGGAGATGTTTAGCATCGACGTCCCCGAAATAATCTCACACATGTCAGAATGTGTAATGTAAAGTGGTGCTGCACTTGGACGGCCGAACACTAGTGGCTCCCATGGGACCTGAACAGTCTCATCTCCTTGCTCATACCCGATGCGCCATAGCATCCGGATGGGATCATCGGCTGGGTCTGGCCTCTTCAATGCCTGTTCCTATTGAACAATTGACAACCATCACAGTTTGTACCATAATCGACAATATAACAAAATTAGTTAGTATTTAAGGTTTTTACCTGTCCAGGGGCAACTGTCAGAAGTCTGTTGGGCCACATTAGAAAGTGGCCCACCGCCTGACCGACGGTCTTCACCTCTAGAGTTGCCACTGGCACAGCAGCATCCTCCTCGAGGACGAGCACAACAGAGACCCTGGACATACCATCAGGTAATGTCTGATGGTGAACCACAGGGCCTAAGTTGTAGACCATGCTAGTGGCAAGTGGCTCCTCTGACCCGTCAATAAACAGGTCACATTGACGGGTATCTGGTGGCTCGACCCCATCATTATCAGGGTCAGCCATAGCGCATGACCCCTTAGTGCTAACCCTCCGTACCTACATATTTACACATCAAGCAGAAGTTATTCAACAATGAAAGAAAGTGATTACAAACAATAAAACTGAGGAAATTGAATAAGGAATCTAACCTGTGGGTCGCTAGCTGGTGCAGTAGTCTCCTGGTGGTGGCTGAGTGAGGCCTTCATCTCCTCCTTGAATCGGATGATCTCCTGGTGGAGCTTAGATATCTCCTCCTGATACTCAGCCTTCACAACAGCCACCTTCTGCTCCACCATTTTCTCAAGTGAGGGGGCAGGGTCGGGAGCACCGTAATAGCTGTGAAGGCCTGTGAAATATGAATGATTAGCCCATAATTGTTTAACAGATAACAAAATGAAAGCACACAGTTATTTACAACTTACCTACACCTCGACCAACAGCACGCACTCTTCCTGGGTGCTCTGGCCTGCCGATGGCGGTAGTCAAAATATCCTGCCTACCATGGGCTACGAAAGACCCTTGGGTTGATTGCTCAACCAAGGAATCCTGAAACCAAACAAGTTAGTATTCACTTCCTTCACGTAAACCAAAAAGCAGACACTGATACAAGGGGAATACTTACTATCCGTTCGGCGACCTCCTGAGCTTGTGAGGAAGTGTATTCCCCACTCTTCTTGATCCTGGCCCGCTTCTATTTGTCGTGGCGTGTAGGTGGGGAAGGGGGACCACAATACCAGTGTCAGGCTGACTAGTCTGACACTGACTCAGCCTCTCCTGGGCCAGTCGCTCCTCCAACCTACGGTAACCCCCACGTGACAGTGTGTGGGGATAGTCATTCAGCTTCCTAATGTCTCGGGCTTTCTTTCTGATCGCCTACAACAAGAAAGACAAATATTCAGAGTTAGCCATTTAAATTATACATAATTTAATCATTTAAAAACCAATGTACCTGAAACTAGTCAGAATGCCTAGATGCAACGAAAGCATCCCAAGTCTCCTGATCAATAAATGGATATTTCTCTCCGGGGAACTGTCCTTTGTCCTTCCCGAATACATACCTACAATTCAGGTACATTTAAACTAAGGATTGGTACAATTTAGCAAAGCGTTGATTAAGAATTTAAAGTCCAAATATACCTCTTGGTGAGTATCAATTTGAACGACCTCCATCGCTCAACCATAATACCGAGGATCTTCCTCCTCGCTATGTCATGTGATGGTATGTCAAAAGAATCCTACATGAAAGGAGTTAGTCCATAAAGGAGTCCTTATTATGAATTACATGAAATAATACACTAAAATAAAACTTAAATGATATCTAAGTTACCAGAATATCACTCCATAGCTGGTTCTTCACCACCTCCTCGACATTATCCCAGTCGGGGATAATGATGGACACCTTCGACCCAGCCACGACTCCCAAATAACTACTCAACTTCGTGGCATTTGGTCCTCCAAACCTACCAGTGTTGACATCCATGACAACAGGTAACCTCTCACCCCGGTGTCGCCTAAGTGCAACGTCTGGCATCCGGGTAACACCTCTACTCTTCCGAGTAGAGAAATCAGTAGCCTGTGAGTCAGACCTAGATCGTCCATCCTGATCAGCCATTAGTATCTGTCCAAACAAGGAAACACAACTGTCAAATATTTAATATACCATTTAATACAACGAATAATTAATATAACATGTAATTCAATGATTCATTAACATGATTAATACCCTATGAAGATGAAATATTTTCCCACAAGCCTTCATGGTGGTCATGACGACTGGCAACTACATTAGCTATGTCATGTTCCACGATAGATGTTGGAATCCGTGTTGTGGTCGATGAAATTTCCACAATATCAAGATTGGGGTCTCCAATGTGTCTACCTTGGATAACAATTGACCACCGTTTGTCAGCTGGGTCAGCAACATAAAAAACTTGCTTCACCTGCATTGCCATTATGAATGGTTCGTCCTTATGCCCTATCTTGTTGAGGTCCACCAATGTAACTCCTAAATCATCAGTTTTGACACCGTTCTTATTGTCAACCCATTTTCATTTAAACACAGGAACGGTGAAGGGACCGTAATCGACTTCCCATATATCTTCAATCACACCAAAGTAGCATGACTCGGCCATCACAGGGTTGTTGTCCTTTGAAGTTGAGAAATGCATTGACTGAGCCACAACCATCACTCCATTGTTTTGATTTGTACTCTTTTCATCCTGTGTCCTTGTATAAAATGAATAGTTGTTTATGTCATACCCACAAAAGGTGAGGACATCAAAGTTCGGGCCCTGTGCCAGTCGATGTAATGTCGAGGATGCAGATACATCTTTCAGAACGGTTTTTGGAACCACTGCATGAAACTCTTGTTGTGTTCATTCAACAACCATTTTTCAGTCATTTTAGGGTTGGTTTTCTTGACTAGCTCCTTGTGAGTGGCTAGATACGGTTGCACATCGTCCGTGTTTTTAAAATATACAAGTGTGCCTGAAGGACATCATCACGTGGCATGCTCTTCATTTTTTTTCCAATCGTTCCTTTCCCATCCAATCTCCATTCATGACGAGTCGTTGGAATACCAATGCTTACAGCATGTGACATGTATTCAGTGCAAAACTCAATTGCTTCCTCTGCAATATATCTTTCCATCATTGAAGCTTCAGGACGACGCTGATTCTTCATATACCCTTTCAATATCTTCATATATCGCTCAACGGGATACATCCACTGTAAGAACACTGGACCACACAAACGGACCTCTCTCACCAAATGGATGATTAAGTGGACCATAATGTCAAGAAAAGAGAACGGGAAATACATTTCAAGCTAACATAATATAAGTGATGCCTCCTGTTCTAACACATCCAATTCGCCGGGCATGATTACCTTGCAACATATGGCATTGAAAAACATACACAACCTTGTTATGACATTTTTCACATTTTAGGAAGAATGTCACAAATAGCGATAGGCAGAAACTCTTGCATCAACATGTGACAATCGTGAGACTTCAACCCAACTAACTTCAAGTCTTTCATGGAAACACAAGAGTTGATGTTAGAGCCATAACCAGACGGAACTTTCATACTTCATAACGATTCACACAGACTTTGCTTTTCCTTTCTAGACAACGTATGACATGCTGGGGGCAAATATGTTCTTTTGCCCTTTGATTATGGATGCAAATCCTGACGTATACCCATCAACTCCAAGTCCATACGCGAGTTTAGGCCATCCTTAGTCTTCCCGGGTATGTTTAAGAGTGTACCAACTAAACTGTCGCACACATTTTTCTCCACATACATTACATCAATGCAGTGTCTTACATCAAGCTCCCTCCAATATGGCAGGTCAAAAAACACTGACTTTTTCTTCCAGTTGTTTTATGTCAGGTGCTATTTTTCACACTTACCAAATTGCACGTTGATGTCTTTCACCTTTTCATATGCCTGGCAACCAGATAGTGGTGGAGGAGCCATTTCAAAATCTTGGGCACCGTTAAATGACTTCTTCAACCTCTGAAACGGATGATTCGCTTTAAGAAACCTTCGATGTCGAAGATAAACATTTTTCCTACCATGATGCAACCGTACAGAACTAGTCCCCTCCTCACATACTGGACAAGCTTTATGACCCTTCATGCTATACCCGGATAAGTTACCATACACTGGAAAGTCATTGATCATGCAAAATAGCATGGCACACAATTTGAATGACTGCTCGGTAAACCCGTCAAACACATCAACACCGTCTTCCCACAACCTTTTGAGGTCTTCAACCAATGGAGTTAAATATACATCAATGTCGTTTCCCGGTTGACGTGGACCAGAAATCATCATCGATAACATGACATATTTCCGCTTCATGCACAACCATGGCGGCAAGTTGTAAACAAACAACAAAATAGGCCACGAACTATGGTTTGTGCTCAGGTTCCCAAACGGGTTCATGTCATCTGTGGCTACTGCAAGCCTAACATTTCTTTGTTCATGGGCAAATTCCAGAAAAATCGTATCCATTTTCTTCCATTGCGATCCATCGGCCGGATGCCTAAGTAGTCCATCAATAACCCTTTCATCAGCATGCCATCTCATAAGTTTTGCATCATCTGCATTGGCAAACAGAGGCTTTAGTCTTGGAACTATAGGCAGATACCATAACACCTTTGCAAGAGACCCTTTAGTGCATACCTCATCAAAATCCGCCTCTTTCTTCTTATACCGTGACACCCCACACCTAGGACATCGATGCAACATTTCTAACTCACCCTAGAATAATACACAATCATTTGGGCATGCATGTATTTTCTCATACTCTAAACCTATAGGACACAACACCTTTTTGGCCTCATAGTTACAATTCGGCAAGGTGTTTCCAGCTGGGAGCATTTCTTTCAACAACTTCAGTAAGTCAGTGAAACTTTTATCCGTCCACCCGTTTATGGCCTTCAAATTAAACAATCGTAAAACTGCTGATAACATCGTGAAATTGACGTAGTTTGGATACAACGGCTGCTCAGAGTCCTCACACAGAGTCGTATATACATGAGCTTTCTTAACACCTTCTACCCTCACATCACGGATCATATCCTCGAGTCGGTCATCCATGTCGACATCGGTGTCATGCATCGAGCTTCGATTTTTAGTTTGAGAGCTGTTACTTGGCACCACCACATCTTCACCATGCCATATCCAACGCGTATAACTACGCAGAAAACTGTCACACAGTAGATGTTCTTGCACCTCTTCCAAGTCTACCCGACGTAGGTTCAAGCATTTAACACAAGGGCAAAAATACTTTCCATTCACCTCCACTGTATTCCTCGCTACGAATTTTATAAATGATTCAACTCCCCCCTCGTACTCTAGACTTAGGTGTGATGCAGTTATCCAACTCCGATCCATGCCAACTGTTTACAAGGTGCTATGATCAACCTCACTTTTTCTTCAAAGGTGGTGGTCCTATACCCATTCAGGATAACAATTGTTTTTATACGTCATTCATATATATAGGTTAGGAGTTATTTTAAAATTTGATGAAATTTTGGCAGCATTTCGCATTGGTCTCTAAGTACACAAAATGAGAGTGGTCAAATCAAATTCAACCACAACCAAATATGCACCCAGAGAACAACACAAAATACAAGTTACCGAAAGTTTATCAAATTTTAAAATAACTCCTAACTTGTACATACTAACAATGACGTATAAAAAATAATTGTTCATCCCGAACTGTCCAAACAGACAATTCAAGATTCAACACAAACGATGACATTAATTAATTTAATGACCATTTGTGTCGAATCTCAAACGGGGAACTACGGTTCACTCATGCACAGTAACTTTCATTCTAATTAACAACCACACATATACAACAGCAATAAAAATAACATATAAGAGCAACCAACAACAATAGCACAAAGGTTAATTTGGTCCTGAATTGAACCATGATCAGCATTTAATGGTCACGGTAGGGACCAAGTATTGTTGCGAGGGTAGATTAGTCATACCAAATAAATAATAATGTTAATTTTAATACTTAACTAACAAAATAAATGGGTCAATCCCTCCCTAATTGAAATATTCATTTGGTTTGTGTAATACTTAACCAATGTTAATTTTAATTTTTTGGAGAACTTGCCCAATCAACTAGCGTGTAATGTAATAGGAAGATTAATTTGGTGGATTAAAATTGGGTAAGGGGCAGTTATGAACACCCCTTTTTGTTTTTGGATTGTCGTTTTCTTTGGATGTCAAGTTCTATCTTCAAGGTGGATACAAAATATCATCCATCCTCCAAATTGAGTAGTGGACAGAAGCAGGAAATTACCTATGGCTACATACTGATTAAGAGAGATCTAAGAACAGGACCCTATCCTGGATTAAGCAGAAATTTTTTACAAAAGCAGAAGGGTGAGAGAAATCTTTTCTTAATCAGGCTAGAAAAGAAATCTTAGTGAAAGCAGTTCTATATTTGTCATTAGTTAGATTCCCAAAGTCTCTAACTAAAAGCATTAATTTTATTATCTTGCAAAGCAAGCTTGAAGGGTCATGAATAATCCTGAAGATGTTTGGGTCAAGATCTTAAAAGAGAAATACTTCCCTGAATCCTCTTTTTTGACCAAACCTAGAAGGAAGAACAACTCTTGGATCTCGCATAGCCTTTTTCAAGGCAGAGATATTCTACTTAAATTAGGCCAATGGACAGTTAAGGATGGGAGCCAAATTTCTGTTTTAGGCACAGATGGCTATTGAATGATGCACTTTGTTATGAACATCCAAACTGCTAGAATGATTCTGCTATAAAGTTATCCTCCTTTATAAATCAATCTACCCATTCTTGGAATCTCTCAAAAGTCTGTCAAATTTTACCATAACATAACTAGTTACCTACCCTCCAAACCCCTATTAGGATAACTACAAGCACAAATCGTTTAAGGTGGCCTTACACTAAAGAAAGGGAGTATACAGTGAAGTCTGGTTACAAAGCTATTCAAAATGACAATCCAAAAATAGCATGCGTTCTCACTTTCTCATCCCAACAACAGAAGTATTATTAACATACCAAACAGGGATCAATAAAAATAGTGACGAGCAAAAATAGGGAACTTACAGAACAATGCAGCACCACTGGGACAAGCACAGAGCACACTAGGACAAGAATCGAGCAAGAAGAAGGCAACAATAGCAACGACCACACTGGGACAAATGAGGAAGATGAGAAATAGCTCGAGGGAAGAAGGAGAAAGTGGAAAACCAAAAAACAGGGACGACTTACCAGACAGGGATGACTTAACAGCTCGAGTAAAGAAGGAAGTGAACGGAGAAGCCTATGACCAGGAAAGAGGAGGACGAGGAAGAAGACGACAACCAGCGCGAAAGAAGAAGAGAAAGTGAAAAAGGGCTGAAAGGCACGGCTTTTGAAGTTTCAGAAAGGATGTATATTCACGGTTGAACAAACAACTGTGGATAAATGTTCACTCTATCACCATGGTTACGACCCCAACCGTGGATAAATATTAAATCTATAATCACAGTTATATATACAACCGTGGACATACAGTACCCAGTGATTAAAACCTAAAACTTGAACTATATATCCACGGTTGGGAATACAACCGTGATTATAGACATCAATATATATCCACGGTTAACATCATAACCGTGATCATACCCATGAATATATAGTCACGGTGTTGCACACAACCGTGGATATATATTTTAGGTACTATATATCCACGGTTGATTGACTTCTCAACCGTGAATATTTATTGATGGGTACGATCACGGTTATGATGTTAACCGTGGATATATAGTTTTCTCTGATTATAACGTTCACCTTATAATTTCAAAAATGCCACCACGCGTGTTTTTATCACTGATCCTCTTCAACCCGTGAATATATCCCGTTGTTATATCCATTTTTTCCACTAGTGATTGGTCACCACATTAGCGACCACACGCACCCCGTTGCTAAAATTGGCACCTCCATCGTCGTTAACACCGTCACTACACCAATGTCGTCGCTGACACAGTTATTAACTTTCCCTCCATCCTATTTTTTGGTTTCCTTCCAGTGTTTTTTGTTTGTGCCAAAGATAGCGACGGCGTTATTTCATCGCTAAGAGAGGAGGAAAAAGGTAGCGACGGCAATGGCTCGTCGCTAGTTCTGTCTCTACTTTTAAGAAAGTTAGCGACGGTCGGAAGGACCATAGCTAGTTTTACTTTCTTGCTCTTAACTTTTTGTATTCCTCAACTCTATGGAGCGACTGGATTAGCGACGGGCTAGAAACCCTAAACCCTAAATAACTACAATGATGAGATGCGTCGTCACTAATTTTTATGGATTCCCACTAACTTTTTAGTTTGTAGTAGCGACGAAGTAAACGACTGTCGCTAATGGAATAAGGGCCTTGTAATGACGGTTGCCGCAGTCACTGAATCTAAGCCAGTGGATAAGTGTCGAGTAGAATGTTGCCACGTGGGAACCTATGTGTTTTGGGACGGAGTTAGTGACGGTGTTGTGTCTTTCGCTAAACCTTTTAATCTTATTTGAATTCCCTTCTCCTCCTAAATTAGTTTCCCAAATCTTCTTCCTCCATCTCTGTTAGTCCTCAAATTTACAATAAAATCTTTAATAAAAATTTTGTAAAAAGAATAAAAATTTGGTTAATTTGTTAGAAATTTAGGTTTTAAATTTAATAAATGGATGTTGTTGGAAATAATCTGCCCTTGATCAATTTTCTCTAGTTTTGCAGTAAAAATGTGAAGAATCTAAAGAGAAAAATTGAAGAACTAGGAAGCTGACGCATAGCATCAACACCACGCGTAGCGTGGGAATTTCTGATGCTTACGCTACACGTCACATCCACGCGTAGCGTCAGGAGCTACGTGGATAACACTAATAGGTGGTCAAGCACTCAGCTAGTGACCCCTCCATTACCCACAAGTGTCCAAGCCGAACTGTGGGACAAGGCACACCTGTCTGGGCATGATTAATTAAAATAATTACATAATCATGGCCACTTTGAGCTGTTTAAATGAAGCTGAGTCAAGGACCTGACGCGTAGTGTCAGGACCCTTCCTCAGCCCTATAAATAGGGCCATTCTCTACACTTCTAAGCATCAGATTCTAAAGTTCATTATTTCTTTTCTCTCTTTTCACTTGAGTTTGAGTGTTCTTCTTTGAGTTTGTAAGGTTGGAGTGATTTCTAGATACTTGAGAGTGTTGTGTAGTAGTGTGAGCTTTTGTATTATAAAGTGTTTTCAAGTCATCGTAATGTCAAACTCTGTAAGTGCTGTTCTTACTTTTATTATGTGTAACTAAATTGTTTATGTTGGAATTTGGTGAATCAATCTATTATATGATGTTGTGATTATGACCTCTACATATTTATGATTCAAGAACATGTTAGTATTTCAACTCTTTATTAATATGAACATCTAACGGGAGAATGATTGTCATGTGTATTAAAACTTGTTTTATTAGTATGAATATCAAACAGAAGAATGATTATTCATGCCAAATTAAAATCTGTTTTAATGAAAGTAAAAGTGGAAATACCCTTAATATACCAATTACTAGGGATAGAATTGGTAATTATTGTTACCATAAGGCCAGGACTTAATGCAAGTTTTTATTGAGAAAGCTCACGAGGGATCAGACTTTACGATAAATACTTAGAATTTATATCACGAGGAATCGGTTATAATGACTTTAAGCTGCAATAACATGAACTTGATGATTAAGTATGTACGTTGTAATTATTGCATTATATTTTAGTATGAGAATCCTAATTCTAACATAGTTTGTTAATCTGTGTTTTTACCTCAAGTATCTACATTATTTTGAATTACATCTCAACTTTATAGTTAGATTTTATCTTTTCCCTCTTTTTACCTTATGAACAAATCAATCATCAAATCTTGTGAATATTGTATAAATTGTTTATAAATTATTCTTTTGTAAATAATCATTGATAAATTTACCATAGTAAATTAGAAATTACTGTGAGTTACTGGACTTTCAATCCTAGTGGAACGATATCTAAATTTGAAAACTACAAACGATTGGTGCGCTTGCCAATTAATAACCCAACAGTAACACGGGGGTCAACAAGTTTTCTTGCACCGTCACCGGGGATTGAATTGATTCATTAAAACAGTAAATTTTTAATTACCATGGTAAAATATTTTTTTACCTTAGTGAAAATTTTTCAATTCATTCATTCATTCATTTTAACGTTATTTTACTAACCTTTCTTTATTTAGTGTGTTTATGCAAACTTGATCTTCTGCAGGAAAGGTGTTTTTTAATCCTGAGATCGAAAAGTTTGTAAAGAAACTTAAAGCATTAAAATCTAAAAAAACAAAAACTTCTTCTTCTTCAACTTCATCTTCTTTTGAAAAATCTGAAAATTTTAAAAATTCTAATATGGCTGCTGAAAGAAGAACATTGGGACAGTTTGCTGCTATTAATGGACCACCTCCTGTTTCGGGGATGTATCAAGGACCTATTGCTGCTGTAGAAATTAAACCAGCTACTTTAAACATTATTCAAAATAATCAATTTGTTGGTTTAAATAATGAGGAGCCTTATGAACACTTAACTATTTTTTATGAGTTATGCAGCACAATTGGTTTTGAACCCAATCAAGAAGAATCTGTCTATATGAGATTGTTTCCTTTTTCATTGATTGGTAAAGAATGGTTTAAATCTTATCCACCGGGTAGTTTTGCAAACTGGTCCGATGTTGAGAGAAAATTTTTGGAAGAATTTTATTCTCCTTTAAAATATTGTGAAGCCATGATAGCCATACATTCTTTTTCACAAAATAATGATGAGTCATTAGGAGAAACATGGGAACGATTCAAGGCACTCTTAAGGAAGTGTCCAAACCATAAGTTAAATGATGCCGAAAAGGTAAGGATCGTTTACCATGGTTTGTTACCTCAGTTTAAAATGATGTTAGATGCTTGTGCAGGTGGTTCTTTAATGAACAAAACTATGGAAGAAGCAATAAAAATATTGGAGTCAATGTTCATCAGTGACCGACAAGAAAAACATGAAAGAGGTAATATACAAAGAAAGCCAGGTATGCTCGAATTGGGAGTGAATGATGCAGTATTGGCTCAACAAAAATTGCTGACTCAGCAAATTGAGGCTATGAGCAAACAATTGGAGAAACTTCAAATTGCTCAAATGTCATCACCACCTCCTGCTCAATTGAAACAATGTATGCATTACATGGGAGAACAACCATGTGGTTACTATGCCCCTGATAGAAATGAGCAAGAGCAAGCCAATTTTCTGAACCATCAAAGAATATCCTTAGGTAATTTTCCTTTCAATCTTGATAATTCGTTTCCTAACAATTACCCGCAGAGTTGGCAGAATCAGAATATTGGCTGGAAACAAGATGTTGGACCTTCTAACCGACCTCCTAACAATCAATTCAAACAACAACCATAATCTGATCAAACATCAAGGCTAACTAGGATAGAGGAGTCTATCCAACAATTGCTACAATACATGTAAACAAATGAAGCCGCACGTAAAGCGTCAGATATGCAATTGGGACAGTTAGCAAAAGAAGTAGCTGACATGAAAAGTTCTGGTTTTTCTACAAACACTGAAAATCCAAGAGAGCAATGTAATGCTATTTTTACAAGAAGTGGTAAAGTTGTAGGAAATGATTGTAAAGAAAATAATTATAAAGAAAAAAGGAAAAAGAAGAGAAAGAAGAAGAAAAAGAAGAGAAAGAAAAAGAAAAAGAAGAGAAAGAAAAAGAAAAAGAAGAGAAAAAAGAAGAAAAAGAAGAAAAGAAAGAAGAAGAAGAGAAAAAAGAAAATGAAGAAAAGAATGATGAAAAAGAAAAACAAAAAAAATAAAAAATTAAAAAACAAAAAAATCAGTATTTGGGTCAGACACCTACAGTTAAAGATTTACCTTATCCACATGCACCATCAAAGAAGGATAAGGAAAAGGAATACAAGAGATTCCTTGAAATCTTTAAGCAATTACATATAAACATTCTATTTTTTGAGGCATTTGAACAGATGCCAGCATATGCAAAGTTTATGAAAGAATTGCTCACTATAAAGAGGAGGTATGATGAAGAAATTGTTGAACTTGAAGCAGGTTGTAGTGCTATTTTGCAACATAACATGCCAGAAAAGTCGAAAGACCCTGGAAGTTTCACCATTCCTGTCTCCATTAGAGGTATGAATATTGGAAAAGTCTTGTTAGACTTAGGGGCTAGCATTAATCTAATGCCTCTAAGTATGATGAAGCGAATTGGTGACCTTGATCCTCAAAGAACAAAGATGACTCTGCAATTGGCTGATAGATTAATCAAAAGACCCTATAGTATTGTGGAAGATGTACTTGTGAAAGTTGACAAGTTTTACTTCCCTGTTGACTTTGTGGTCTTAGACATGGAAGAAGATGTTGAAGTTCCCCTAATCCTGGGAAGACCATTCATGAAGACTGCTAGAGTACTCATTGATGTAGATAATGGAAAGCTGACAGTAAGAGTTCACGATGAAGAAGTAAACTTCGATGTTTTCAAAGCCATGAAACATCCCAATCCAAAGCAAGATTGTTTTAAGGTGGATGTTCTCGACAAAGTCTGCTTCTCCATATCCACAGGTATGTCAAATTCTGACCCTTTAAATAAGTTATTAACTAACACTGTGGAATTTTTGAGTGAAGAAGAAGAAAAACAGGTAGACAAATATCTTGAAGATCTTGATCAAGGGAAAGAAATTTCCCTTAAATCAAGAGAAATTAAAGAAATTCAAGAAGTACCTGTTAAAGAAATCAAGAGGCCTGAATTGAAAGTGCTACCTTCCAATTTAAAGTATATCTTTTTGAAAGAAGGTAATTTAAAACCAGTGATTATTAGTAATTTGTTAAGTGAAACAGAAGAAGAAAAACTGGTTGAAGTCTTGAAAAGGAATCAAGAAGCAATTGGATGGACACTTGAAGATCTAAAAGGTATAAGCCCATCATATTACATGCATAAGATTTTACTGGAAGATAATTTTAAACCTGTTGCTCAACCCCAAAGAAACCTTAATCCAACCATGAAAGAGATAACCAAGAAGGAGGTTTTGAAATTACTAAAAGCAGGTATTATCTATCCTATTTCTGATAGTGCATGGGTAAGTCCTGTACAAGTTATTCCAAAAAAAGGTGATATGACAGTAATTGTTAATGATAAAAATGAATTAATCCCAACAAGAACTGTCACTAGTTGGAGAATGTGCATTGATTATAGTTTTCTAAATCAAGCAACAAGAAAAGATCATTTTCCACTTCCTTTTATGGATCAAATGCTTGAAAGATTGTCTAGAATGGCTTACTATTGCTTTCTTAATGGATATTCTGGATATAATCAAATTGCTGTTGACCTTCTTGATCAGGAAAAGACTGCTTTTGCATGTCCCTTTGGTATATTTGCATATAGGAAGATGCCATTTGGATTGTGTAATGCACCTGCTATTTTTCAAAGATGCATGTTTGCTATCAGATCTAATTGAAAAGAGCATTGAGATTTTCATGGATGACTTCTCAGTCTTTGGAAATTCATTTGAAACATGTCTAGCCAATCTGGACACCATACTGAAGCGGTGTATTCAAACAAATTTGGTGCTCAATTGGGAGAAATGTCACTTTATGGTGAAAGAAGGAATTGTACTTGGTCACAAAATTTCCTCTAAAGGTATTGAAGTGGACCAAGCCAAAATAGAGGTAATCTCTAAACTCCCACCCCCTGTGAATGTAAAAGGTATTAGACGTTTTCTAGGACATACTAGATTTTATAGAAGATTTATTCAAGATTTTTCAAAAATTGCTAACCCTTTAACAAATCTTCTAAATAAAGATGTTGAATTCAAGTTTGATGAAGCATGTCTTAAAGCTTTTAATTCCTTGAAGGAAAAATTGGTTTCTGCCCCTGTAATTGTTGCTCCTAATTGGAATTTACCCTTTGAACTTATGTGCGATGCAAGTGATTATGCTGTAGGAGCAGTTTTAGGTCAAAGATATGAAAACGTTTTTAGGGATATACACTATGCTAGTAAAGTTTTAAATGAAAATCAAATAAATTATGCAACTATTGAAAAGGAATTACTAGCCATAGTATATGCCTTAGAAAAATTTACAAAGCTATTCACTCTGTTTTCCCTGGTTCAGATAGATTCCCAAGCTAGGTTGTAGCCACGACGGTCATACTTGATTGGATCAAAAATAATTGTTTTCACTGATCATGATGCAATCAAGTACCTTTTGACCAAAACTGATTCTAAACCTCGGTTAATCCGATGGATTTTGCTCCTTCAAGAATATGATCTTGAAATCAAAGATAAAAAGGGTAGTGAAAATATGGTCGTTGACCATCTTTCTAGATTAATGAATGATGAGGTCACTGCTAAAGAAAAAGACATCTTGGAAGAATTTCTTGATGAAAAACTTTTTGAAATAACAAAACGGCCATGGTTTGCTGATATGGCCAATTTTAAAGCAGCAGAAATTCTTCCAAATGATTTAACTTGGCAGCAAAGAAAATTTTTTTTCAAAATTGGTGTGGATAATTTGTTACATCGTTGTGTACCCGATTGGGAAAAGAAAGATGTGTTGTGGCATTGTCATAAATCCCCTTATGGAGGACATTTTAATGGAGAAAGAACTGCTGCAAAAATTCTTCAATCAGGTTTGTATTGGCCCTCCATTTTTAAAGATTTTCACTCATTTGTGCAAGCTTGTGGTAACTGCCAAAGAACAGGTAATGTTAACAAAAGACAAGAAATGGCTCTCATAAACATTCAGGAGGTTGAGGTATTTGATTGTTGGGGTATTGATTTCATGGGACCCTTTCCTTACTCTCAATTTAATCAATACATTCTTTTGGCAGTCGATTATGTTTCAAAATGGGTAAAAGCAATCGCTTCACCTAATGCTGACACCAAAACTGTAGTGAATTTCTTGAAGAAAAATATTTTCTACAAGTTTGGAACACCAAGAACTTTGATCAGTGATGGAGGATCACATTTTTGTAACAAAGTTCTTCAGAAAGTGTTACAACACTATAGAGTGAGACATAAAGTGGTCACAGCATATCATCCACAAACCAATGGACAGGCTGAGATTTCAAATGGTCTATGGAAAAGACTGTGTGTTCCTCCAGAAAAGATTGGTCATAAAAGCTTGATGATGTACTCTGGACATACAGAACTACATTTAAGACTCCAATTGGCCTTTCTCCTTTCCAAATGGTCTATGGAAAAGCTTGTCATCTTCCAGTAGAGATAGAACATAAAGCATATTGGGCTTTGAAGTTTCTCAACTTTGATCCAAATGCAGCAGCTAACAAAAGAAAGTTGCAGTTATTTGAGTTAGAAGAAATGAGAAACAATGCTTATGAGACATCTAGAAGTTACAAGAACAAGGTGAAAGCTTACCATGATAAAAAAAATTAAAAATAGACACTTTATATTAGGTCAGCAAGTGTTATTGTTTAATTCAAGATTAAGACCGTTTTCTGGTAAATTGAAATCTAAATGGTCAGGCCCTTTTGTAATTAAGGAAGTTAAATCCTATGGAGCAGTCGAAATTGAAGATCCAACTTCCAAAAGAAGTTGGATGGTTAATGGGAAAAGATTAAAACCATATCTGGGTGGTGAGATCGACAAACTCACTACCATTTGCTATTTGACTAATTTGTGATATGCAGGATGTCAAGCTAGAGACAGTAAATCAAGCGCTCAATGAGAGGCAACCCATTATTTTCTTTTTATTTTTAACTTATTTTTAAACATAAAAAATGGGGTTTTCAAATTATTTTTTTAGAATTATGATTTTTGAAAATAAAAAGGGGTTTAAAAATTAAAAAAGAAAGGGTTTTTAAAATTGAATTTTGAAAAATGAAAAATAGAATCCTATGCGTAGCTTCCCACTGGCGCGTAGCGTGGGTTCTAAATTTTCAACCTAACGCGTAAACGCGTAACGTCAGGGCCCTCGTTCAGTTTTTAAAACTGAACCAGAGGGAGGCCTAAGTCCATAACTTTTAAAACCTAGTTTTGCCTCCCTCTGCAATCACTCTTAGAAACCCTATTTTTCCCACAAACCTTTTTTCTCTCAACTCTTTAATCCTCTTCAATTTCTCAATCTCTCAAGGATCCCAAGTAAGTTTCTCAAAATCCTTTTCCCTTTGAATTTCAATTTTAATTCTTAGCAATGCATGAGGTTTGGGATAGGATTAGATAACCACTGGACTTGATTGTTGTTAGATTTAGGAATTTGAATGGATTGAATGTGGTTTGGAGGGGTTGCTGCTACGCAACCCCTGTTTTGTAGTTTCTATTCTGTAAGCCCACGACCATAGCGTCCCGCCCACGCATATCGTCAACCTCTATTTTTGAATTCTTTCAATTTTGTGTTTTAATTTCTAATAATGTATATTCTATTTTTCTATTTTTCTATTTTTCTATTTTTCTATTTTTGATAATTCTGTCCTGTTTAATTTTTGTTGTTGTTTGTTCATTTTTCTTTTTAAATTTAATAAATTTTCTTAAATTATATGTTTGTTATACTTTCTTGCATAAAAATAAATAAATAAATAAATTTTGTAAATATATTTGTGAAATTACATGTTGTACTTGTAAAAATCCAAAAATATGCATGTTTAATATTTTTTACTTTATTTTTATGCTTTGTAAATATTTTGTGTTAAATTTTGCATAAGTTTTTATGTTTTGCATAAAATATAAAAACCAAAAATATGATTGTAAATTTTTTATGTTTGGCATGTTTTATATAATATAGTGTGATATGTGTTTGATTTTTGTAAAAATTTCTTTTCGCAGATGACACCTAAGAAATCCATTCCTATTTCTGGTCCGAAAAGACAGAGGAGGACCACTGACACAGATACCACCTCTGAAGATCCATATCTTCAAGGTGAGGAGCAGCTGGGACCTAGAGAGCCCACTAGATTTCGTACTAATGCGAAATGGGTCCGGTTCCATCAGATAAAGGGCCAGAGACTCATCTGGGAGACAATCTTAGATCTGAATGCTGGGGACTATCCTGAGTTACAGGATGAGGTCCAAAGGAGGAGATGGGGACCCCTGTTTTCCCTGCCTACTGAGGGGGATCCCATCTTAGTGATGGAGTTTTATGCGAACGCCTACAAGACTCGCCAGGACGCACCGAATATCGGCTAACAGAAGACAAGCTCGGTGAGGGGTCGACACATTACATACGACTGAGACACCATTAGCACCCTACTGGGTAACCCTTGGGAGCCTACTCCCGAGAGTGACACTTGTTTTTGGAAGGAAAACAGAAACAAGGATGCAACTGAGGATGGTGATTTAGGATACTTCCTAGATCAGGTTGCTCACTTCTTGAGCAAGGATGGAATCTTCTTCAACCTGAGTAAGGTTGGAAGGACTCCATCAAACCTCCTCAAGACCTAGCTGACCCCTATAGCTCAGGCATGTCTCATCTTATGCTGCATAACATCACTCCTGTCACCCACCTCTCTTCTATCCAAGTTGATCGCTGCTACCTTCTCTACTCTATTCTTTAGGGCCATACTATTGATATTGCTAAGCTGATCTATGAATAGATTCACCTTTATGCCCTTGGGTACAAGGTGAACCGTCCAATTCCATTCCCTCTCATTATATCTGCCTTGCTGAGGACGCAAGGAGTTGTTGTACCATCACCAGAGTTTACTAGTTCTTCGGGGAGAGTCCCCAAAGTTCTAGTGAACAGAGATTACTTCGTCCAGCAGTGCAAGCTTCCACCACTGGAGCAGGAGGCTTAGCCCAGACAGAGGAGGAGGAGACCACCGGTTCAGCCACCATCTGCTGATGCTATCACTGATGGATTTGCTAGGATGACTATTGAGCATCAGCATATGATGCAGATGATGGCTACCACACATAGAGCTTATATGCATCTTCATGATGCATTTTATCAGTACAGACTTCAGGGAGAGGGAGCACCTTATGTCACACCAGCTGAGTTCGCAGCTCATGTAGCTTGGCCTGGTAATTTACCTACTTACCCTGAGACTGGTGGACCATCCGGAGTACATGCTGAGTCAGAGGGTGATGCAGATGAGGAGGGAGATGATGAGGATCACATGGAGGATTGAGGATGTTATTCTCTACATCTTTTACATACACTTTAGTTTACTTTTAGTTTGATATTTACATTGGTATTTTTACTTTGTGGATTATATTATAGTTTGTCTTTTATTATGTGGTATGTTTTATTGTATTTTTTTGTTGTAGTGTGTTTTTTTCTTCAAAAATTCAAAAATAAGTTTTATCTTTTAAATAAATCAAATTTTTTTAAAAAAATAAATTTATATACTTAAGGTTTTTACACAATAAAACCATTTTTTTAAATAAATTATATTTTCTTTTTGTAATTAAGGGATTCTGATAAATTTTATTACAATAATTTTATTAACTATCAAGCTAATTTCGATAACCCGGTGAGCTGAGAAATCTTTTAAACACTTGAGGGTTTTGACATAACTTTATTCGAATTAATTTTTCTTTAATCTGTGATTAGTGTTGTTATACAGAGAATTCAAGAAAATGATCAAGGCACATTTTTGGTAAAAGAAACCTTGGGCCAAAAAGCTTACCATGGTAGAATTATTTTTTATCCTTTGAAAGCCATTTGAGCCTGAAAAATAATTTCATTGGTACCCTTAAACCTTTATCAAATGTTAACCATTCCCTTTACTTGATTGATTAAAAGAGCAATTGATCAAAATGGAAAGAATATTTTAAACTTTCTTACAAAAATGGGGAGTGAAAATTAACAATTTGATTCTTTTAAAAAAAATAAAAAAAATGCATATAAATGAAAAATGAATATATGCAAATCAAAAGTAATGAAAAGAATCAAGTTAGAGGTATTTATCATCAATAAGGGATATGAGATTTGGGCTAAGAAAGAGCCTAAAAATTATAAAATGCTCTTTTATAATTTCAGGTTTTTGAACTCTGAGAAAAACCATCATTTCTTGTAAACCAAGCCTCATTACAACCTGTGAAAAGACCTTGTGATTTTTTAATTTACTCTGTACGATTAACCATTGATTAGATGAAAATCAAAATTAAATTCGTTTGATTTTATGATCGATTGAGTGAAACAGGTTACCCTTTACACAGAGACAAACAGTTATGAGGTAAGTCTAAAATTATGCTTGATATGTTAATAAAATTTTGTAAGGATTTTTGTCATTAAACCTCTATTACATAAGATATCTGTTTTCGATTATTTCAAAATGGTATGTGAAATTACTTTTTCTGATAAATTCTCAGACTAACTCAAAAATTTGATTTCAACTTTGATTTTTATTTTTATTTCTTGCTCGAAGACGAGCAATGTCTCAAGTTGGGGGTATTTGTTAGTCCTCAAATTTACAATAAAATCTTTAATAAAAATTTTGTAAAAAGAATAAAAATTTGGTTAATTTGTTAGAAATTTAGGTTTTAAATTCAATAAATGGATGTTGTTGGAAATAATCTGCCCTTGATTAATTTTCTCTAGTTTTGCAGTAAAAATATGAAGAATTTAAAGAGAAAAATTGAAGAACTGGGAAGCTGACGCGTAGCATCAACACCACACGTAGCGTGAGAACTTTTGATGTTGATGCTACGCGTCACATCCACGCGTAGCGTCAGGAGCTACGTGGACAACACTAACAGGTGGTCAAGCACTCAGCTAGTGACCCCTCCATTACCCACAAGTGTCCAAGCTGAACTAGGGGACAAGGCACACCTGTCTAGGCATGATTAATTAAAATAATTACACAATCATGGCCACTTCGAGCTGTTTAATGGAAGCTGAGTCAAGGACTTGACATGTAGCGGCAGGCTGGCGTGTAGCGTCAGGACCCTTCCTCAGCCCTATAAATAGGGCCATTCTCCACACTTCTAAGCATCAAATTCTGAAGTTCATTCATTCTTTTCTTTCTTTTCACTTGATTTTGAGTGTTCTTCTTTAAGTTTGTAAGGTTGGAGTGATTTCTAGATACTTGAGAGTGTTATGTAGTAGTGTGAGCTTTTGAATTGTGAAGTGTTTTCAAGTCATCGTAATGTCAAACTCTGTAAGTGTTGTTCTTACTTTTATTATGTGTAACTAAATTGTTTATGTTGGAATTTGGTGAATCAATCTATTATATGATGTTGTGATTATGACCTCTACATATTTATGATTCAAGAACGTGTTAGTATTTTAACTCTTTATTAATATGAACATCAAACGGGAGAATAATTGTCATGTGTATTAAAACTTGTTTTATTAGTATGAATATCAAATGGAAGAATGATTATTCATGCCGAATTAAAATCTGTTTTAATGAAAGTAAAAGTATAAATACCCTTAATATACCAATTACTAAGGATAGAATTGGTAATTATTGTTGCCATAAGGCCAGGACTTAATGCCAGTTTTTATTGAGAAAGCTCACAAGGGATCGAACTTTACAATAAATACTTAGAATTTATATCACGAGGAATCGGTTATAATGACTTTAAGCTGCAATAACATGAACTTGATGATTAAGTTTGTACGTTGTAATTATTGCATTATATTTTAGTATGAGAATCCTAATTCCAACATAGTTTGTTAATCTGTGTTTTTACCTCAAGTATCTGCATTATTCTGAATTACATCTCAACTTTAGAGTTAGATTTTATCTTTTCCCTCTTTTTACCTTATGAACAAATCAATCATCAAATCTTGTGAATATTGTATAAATTGTTTAGAAATTATTCTTTTATAAATAATCATTGATAAATTTACCATAGTAAATAAGAAATTACTGTGAGTTACTGGACTTTCAATCCTAGTGGAACGATATCTAAATTTGAAAACTACAAACGATTGGTGCGCTTGTCAATTAATAACCTAATAGTAACACGGGGGTTAACAATCTCTCAGTTACCTTAAGCTTCTTCGTCCCCTTCTCTTATATTTTGACTTTTATCTCCGGTGGGAACCCCCATTGTGCTTTCTTTTCTCCGGCGGCTGACGAACATAGTGGAATGAACTCACATTGCCCTAACCCTTTCTCTCTCGTCTCTCGTCTCCCGTCTCCCATCTTTGAGCTGTTGTCTCTTTCTCATCTCCCATGTCGTGTCTCGTCTCAAGTCCCCGGCAGCTGAATCGCTCACTTGCAGCAGTAACAAGGTTTCTCTCTAAACCCTAAACCTTGTGGTTTTCTAGTGTAATGTTCTGATACACATTTCCCTATTGTAAGTATTTTTCCACTTCTAGTTAACAATTTTTTGTGGCTTTACTTATTCAATTTTTATGTCATTTGAGAGTTTCTATCTGGGTCATGGTGGGTTCAATTGATTTAGGTAGAGTGCCATTGTAATTGAGTAGCATATCTGGGAAATTCCTTGTTTGTGGTTGGTAATTATTTTCTTGGTTTACTGTGATTGTGCAATCATTTAATCTTTGTAAGTGGTAACATGAATTCTTATATGTTTTATAATTTTCATATTACATAGAAATTAAAATTAATGTAAAGTTAACACAGATACATATATGTTTTATAATTATCATATTGCACCTAAATGAGAATTTATAATGTTAAGTTCAAGATAAGTAAGCAACAACCTAATGATAACAGTAACAGCAGGCACTACCAGAAATTTACAAGGTTGTCATCATAGGTATTGTTCATACGACTTGCAAAACACTTTTATGTGCTCTCTGACAAAGCGTTTGTCGTCATCTGCATTAATAATAAATATAAGACAAAGATCATTTACTTTACAAAAGTTACATTTGTAGAAGAGGATAATTATTCCAATATTAAGATTGTTTAGCATTAGTTTTGAGTAGAAACGGGCATTTGACTACATGAGGCTATTCTTGAGATTAAAGTACAGAATTATAGTCTATAGTTTTGGCAACCCTTGCCCATGTGAGTAACAAATTTTATAAGGTTGTTATTTTTACTGTACGGGATGGATAAAAATTAGATATAAATAATTTTTCAGTTTATGTGAAATAGGATTTGTTTTAATTTTAATCTTTATAAAAATGTTGAGTTTGATTATATAGTAGTCTCTTTAGTTAATTAGCATTGTTAGTTGATAGTTGCTACTTTTCTTGGTCAACTTGATAGTTGCTACTTTTTTTTGGTCAACTTGATAGTTGCTACTTGATATGATTGCTTCTCCCAAACACACCAATAACTTGCCGAAGCACATCCTTTAATTTATAACCATTTGGATCAAGGTTTGGTATACTATAAGGGAACAAACCTTTACCTGATAAACTATAGGATAGATACCAAAACAAAATTGGATTTTAGTGATATGCTATGAAATATGCTATGAAAGACTCTTAATCACCACTTTTTGTTTACCCGTAGACTTTCGCTGAATTAAAGGAAGAAGACAACTCCTTGCTAAAGGAAAGGATATACTTAGAAAAGGTAATATATTTAAATATTTTCAAGTACTTTTATTATTTGCAAGCTGCTGATACTTATTCAGCTCACTTAAAATGTTAATGATATTGACACATTAAAGATGATACCCTTTCTTAAAATGTTAGTGATATTGACGTCGTCAGCTAGCCACTGCGAGCTGTCCTTGCCGTCGTCGCCGTTGTACGCCACCGCGAGCCTCTCCCACACCCGCAGGCAGCACCGACAGGTAATGTACATTGCTTTCATGTTCTATTCTTACTCTAGGTTGTAGGATTGTGTGTTCTGCCAGATTCTATGATCCTATCCCCTGGTGAGAATGCAATTTACTAGATTCCTAAAGTCCTAGAATTACTATAGTCTGACCTACACTGCTCATGGCTCCTTTTTTATTTCTTGAAAATTGAAATAATTCTATATCAGACATCAGGTTAATCAACAAATGGAATAGAACACTTAACACCCTAATCAATCTCACATTGTCGGTTAAAAACAAACCATGAAGAGTTGACATTGCATAAGGAATTTAATAAGTTAATATATAATAAAATTTTATATTAATAGTAATAAATCTTATAATAAGAAAAAATTAAAATAGACCTTAATGAATCGTGTATTTAACTTATATATCTTTTTATAACAAAAAGATATCACCTCCTTACTTGTGGGTGGTTGATGGTTCTATTACTAAAAACAAATTCTATATGTAAGAAGGTCATTCGATCCAATCACTAACTTCTTTATACAACCAGAAGAAGGCATGATCAAATGGATCTGCATCCAGTTAAATTAAAAAAAAAGCCAAAAATAGAATTCCAGGAAGCTATAGTGGTTAAACCTAGAAACATGATAAATTCGTAAGACATTTCCAAAGTCAGACTAAAATTTATTGGTTTCTAGAAACCACCTACATTTATGAATAATATTTGGGAGACAAAAAATCATTACTGCCATGAATTCTATAACAGATAAAAATTCAGAAATACTATAGTGCTAATTCAAGAAGTGTTATCAATAATCTTGACTGTCTATAGAACCAAATAGAAAGTTGACAGCGTATGACATTGATTCAGAAGAAGCAAGGAGCTAAATTAATCACAACCTATAACAACTGCATAAGACAGTAATATGCATTTTGATGAAGCAAGGAGTATATCTTTATATTGCTTTTGAAACTCTTGAAACTTGTTTCATTATACATGCATAGTTATCCATCAAAAACCAAAGAATAAATTCAAGTCTCGTGATGTTTTCTGTAACATCCCAAATTTTATAAAAATGAATAATTAATGAGAATGTCAAGTTGATGTTTATTGAGGATGATGTGTGAGAATATGAGGATTAGTGGTGGCAAGGTATGAATACATGTATATAAGATGATGATGAGCTTGAATTCAGTTTGGAATGTAAATTCATAAATATGAATGTTTGAATAGGCTGTATGTGCCTTTCATGATGTGTATGAAATGTGGGATAAATTCAAATTTGGATTATAATGAGGAATTCCGAGTGAGAATGCTTAGGAACAAGTTATATATGCTTTATATGATGTACATGATAGCTTGGACATGATTAAATTGGCTTAAAATGAGATTTCATAAGTTGAGCTGTGTGGAATTTGCATTCTTGTCTCTGTGCTGATAGTCTCGCCCGAGCGAGGAGGGATCTCGCCCAGGCGAGGATCCCCTGTATTGGCATAATGGCTTCTGGGCAATTTTCGCTCAGGCGAAGGTGAATTCCGCTCAAGCAAAATTGCCCTGTATCAGTGTTGCTCTCTGGAAGAAATTCGCAGTATCAGTGTTTGCTCTCTGGAGGAAATTCACTCAGGCGAATGGAGTCTCACCCGAGCGAAGGGTCTAAGGAATGGCATTCGCCCAGGCGAGTGAGGAATCAGCTCGAGCGAGTACAGTGTGTTGTGATTAGGTGAGGTTCTAGACGAATCTCGCTCAAGCGAGAATAGCCGCGCTTGAGCGAGCCAGTAAGGAAATGGTCACTGGACCTTTCTTCGCCCAAGCGAATGTGAGTAGCTTGAGCGAAAGTGGGAAGTATGAATGCTGGGTGATGCTCACTCAGGTGTGACTGGTATGGTTGTGCTTTTGACCGAGTGTGATGCGTGTATGGTGAGTAAGTGGAATTCTGGATGAAATTTCACTTGAGAGAGGACTTAGAAAATAATTCAGGATTTATGGTGAATTTCCGAGTGAAATTCCGAGTGGCTTTACCAAGGCAGAACCCTTTGAGTGAGGGAGTAGATAAAATTCTGAGTGAGAGGTCTTCCTGTGTGATATTCCAAGCAGTTATGTTCCGAGTGAAAATATCTGAGTTCAAGGTAACTCATTCCGAGTGGAGCCTCTCTGTGAGTGTAACTCCGAGTGGAAATGACACCGAGTGTGGACACAAGGTGTGTTATCCAGAAGTATTCTGGAAAGACTTTATTCGTGGGGGGAAAAAACAAAGGAAGTCGGTTTTGGGATGAAATACCGAGTGGAAAACCAAGTGAGGACAGACTCGGTTTGGATTGTTTATCCGAGTGAATCTCTTCCGAGGGAAGATTTGTTGTAATGGGTTAGATTGGAATAAATTCTAAGTATGGGATACAAGTATAATCCGAGTGCATGAGGTTTTATACCCGAGTGATTAAGGTCTGAGCAAGTCCGAGTGACTTACTTGGTGAATAAATACCGAGTGGAGTACGGTTGTGGAGACCCCCTTCTGAGTGAAGGATGGTTTGAGTATTCTCCGAGTGAGAAATGATGAATACACCGACTGGTGTTTAATTGGGAAATATTCCGAGTGAGGAAGGTTTAAGGATTTCGAGTGGGATAACCTTCATTTACCGAGTGAATGGAACTCTGGATCCCGAGTGATAGACTATGCGAGTATGAGTCGGCCCTGAATGAGTTGGGTGAATGAAAAATGGATCGGTCTAGATTGGTATGTCAAGAGGGAAGCCGAGTGTGAGATGACTCGGATCTGGTTGAATTTTGCCGAGTGAAACCGAATGAATGTTGGGTCGGTTTTGGGGGAAATTCTATCAATAGAAACCCGAGTGCTGGGAAGGATGACTTCTTGTCGGATTCGCTTAAGCGAATTAATACCTCGCTCAAGCGAGCAAGTGTGGAAATAGATACTGGGGTTTTTTCGCCTGTGCGAATGGAGAAGCTCACGCGAGATGGGGCTGTCTCGCTCAAGCGAATGTGGGTTTCGCTTGAGCGAGTAGCACCCTGATTGTATTTTTTCCCTCTTTTCTCTCGGTTTGTGTATTTTGGCCCTTCTTTCCTTGATTCCGATGGCTGGACTCTTTTTCCCCTTACTTAGTTAGACACCCGAGGGATATAATGGTCATTAGTGCAAATATTTAAAACATAAAACTCTCACTTTCTTCCACTTTCATGTCACTTCTTCCCCTCCTTTCTTCATTCTTTTTCTTCGTCTTCTTCTCTTCTCCATCTCTTCTTTTCTTCTCTCCAAAAACCTGAGCCGTGTGGAGTGTCTTCTCCTCCTCCACCATTTTTGTTTCTTATGGAAGCTTGAAGGAGAAGCTTGTGCTGGAACTCCTCCCCCTTCTCCCACTCTATTTCCGTATGGACCTCTCTCCATGGAAAGCTCATGTTGGCTCTTGGGTGAGGTAAGTTCCTCACCATTCTTTATGAGTTTATGCCCTAGATTTTGGGTTTTTGGTTTTGGGGGAGTATTTATTGTGTATATGGGTTGTTGGGAGAAGCTTAAAGTGAGGAAACCCTAGGTGGGGTGTTGTTATTATGGCTTTTATAGTGGGTTATTATAGATGCATGAATTAATACTTGGATGAGTGGAAAATAAATGAGCAATTATGATGTTGATGGGTTTTAGTGAAACCCTAACTTTAATAAATTGGGGGAAAGTGTGAAATATGAATAGAATGTGGGTTTAATGACATTGGAGAATGATATTGATGATGAGAGATGGCCATTGGTGGTGATTCATGAACATGGGCTTGTGTTGTTTAAGTTTTGATGAAAAACCCTAAGTAGAGTGATTTGGGGGTCTTGATTAAATAAGTGATTTTGGTGATTTTGATGTCTTAGAAGGAATTGTAAGAAGGGAATGAATCTTTAGAATTATTGGGATTGATTAATGAGGTTAATAATGTTTTGAACTATGTTCATGAGGTTGTGTAAAATAATAAATGCTATAAGGATTTGTTAATTGATGATAGTCTTAATTGGGGCCAAGAGGCTTGTAATGAATTTGAATGATTAATTGTGGTTATTGAAGGATATGAGAGCTAAGTTGAATATTGGGTAACAATGATGATGTTATTGGGTTAGTTGGCATTTATGATCTAAAGGATCTTGGCTTTGGGAAAGGAATTCCCGAAGCCTAATACAATTATATAACTTAGTGTTTAACAAGTCTAGGACTTGATGATAAGCTAGAAAATGTCTAAAAACTATGAGGAATGCCTTGTGATGGCTTATTAATTGTATGAGTGCATATGTATAATATGTAGATCGTATTCCGAATGGTGCAAAGGAGCTTTTGGAGCATTGGAATGGTTCGGCTCTTCCCTCAAGGTAGGAGAAGAGTTAACATTCAAATTGCATGAGTAAATTTAATAGTGATTATTGTATGTGATGGATACTCATGCTTGCCTTGCCATGTATATGTATTGAATTAATTAAAATGGCAATTTGATAATTATTGAGAATTATTATGATACTCTTGTGATGGGTGCAAGTAATTGACTTGCATGTGTGTGAGGCAATTATGATTGTTATATATGTATATGTAATTTGAAATACCTTGTTGCCACATGTGTGGATTAATATTATGTTTGTTGCTATGCCTTTCAATCTCCATTTGTGGATTGATATGAAATAATGTTGTGGTCATTGAAGATACCAATTATATGAATGATATGCCTTGAGGGGCTTGTAATTAATTACATGATTATTGAAAATGTTAAAATTGAAATGTATCCCTAAGTGAGAGGGTGAGATATCTTTGCGAGGTTGTTGTTAAGCATATGTATTAATAATGTTGAATGAATCACCTTGCGGGGTACCACAAAGGGTAAATCCCTGAGTGAAGAGGACGTTGTCCTATTGTTATTGAATAATGTTGAATGAATCACCTTGCGGGGTGCCACGAGGGGTGTATCCCCGAGTGATGATGGTATTGTGACTATTATTGTGAAGAGAATCACCTTGCGGGGTGCCACGAAGGGTGTATCCCTGAGTGAAGATGCTATTGCATAAATTATTATTATTATTGAAATGAATATATCACCTTGCGGGGTGCCACAAAGGGTATATCCCAGAGTGAAGAGGATGAGGTCCTATTGTTATTGCATTATTGTGAAATGAAACACCTTGCGGGGTGCCACGAAGGGTGTAGCCCTGAGTGATGATGATGTTGTGATATTTATCGAAATGAATCACCTTGCGGGGTGCCACGAAAGGTGAATCCCTGAGTGATGATATTATTATTAGAATTATTGAGAAATGAATTGTATGGTGGTTGTGATCACCCATTGATGTGGAATCGGATCCATTGTATATTTGAGATAGGATGACCACGAGTGACAAGAAACCCCTTACGAGGAGGTATTGAATAAATGATAAAATGAATCGATGATGATAATGATTGTGAATGCCCTTGTTGATAAGTGGCAAAGTGATAGTGTTTGTGATTGTGTATATGTTGTGCTTATTTATGATATGAATTACGATTCATGAGGCTTGTATGCCTATTATGATAGTGAGATAATGAATGAATTATAATTTCATGTTTTGATAGCAAAGCACACATGATGTTTGTATACATATACACATGATCACAATATATATATATATATATATATTATTCGTCATTTTGAATGTATAACTCACTCTCCCATGTGGTCTCCTTTTTAGCATTGTGATGCAGGTTACCATGGGATGAGTTCGGATTTAAAGATCAAGCTTGGGTGAAGGTAATTAGTGGTAGAGGAAGTGCCTTGGCCGGCATCATTTATGATTCCTTGTGTAATGAATGATTTGATTATGAGAATGTAGATGATTTATAGGTTTTGAATATGTATAAGATAATTCTTGAATTGTGGATGGTGAATATATATATATAGAATGTAGGAGATGATTTACAGTGTATTGGGAGAAGTTTCTGTGTGTACATGTATATATATATAGTTATACCTTACACTTTGCATGCTTATGAAATTAATGATAGGATGATGATGGTTGCCTAATAGGCTTATAATATGCCATTGCATGCTAGCCTAGCCTTTTCTCATATCGTCATATATGGGACTAGGCGTGTGCCCGGTATACACATTCTTCCGCTGTATACTCTATTATTTTGTATACCATTATGGGCAATTTATTTATCGATCCAGATTTAGGTTATATAATCTCACTCTTCGATCTTCTGTGATTTGGGTCTTGATGTGGTCAGGGAGGTGTTTTGGAAAATGTTTTCCAACGCGAAAAATTTATTCGCATTTTTACTAATTATGACGATCACATCGGGATTCGAATACATAAAATCAGGGATATTACATTTTCAAACTGAAAAACACCAAGGACCAATTTCGGTTTCCTAAAACCACTTAACATTTAAATTCATCTCTTCCATGACAGTTACTGCATGTGAACCCAGGTTTATCAATTATAAATCCAATTTAGAATTCAACCGTATGAGAAATTTTTAAAAGTAAAGAAAATCAATTATGAAAATAAGGGTTAATAAAGAGGTTTTCTGAGAAACACAAACAGATCAGGTCAATAAGACACATGCAAGTCACTCATTATCTAGGAAAAACATTTCTCTTGACCAGGCAAATTTTGTTCATCATGCAACATAAAATACTTACTTCAACTCATGATTTGGGAAGTATTTGAAGTATAATTTTGAATTACTGAACCAGGGTTCATGATAACCAATTTTTAGAATCCAAGCTTCAACTGTGGCATAGTATGTTAACTTCCATAGTGATTCTGAACATTTTCCAATCTTTACTTCCATTTCCTTAGTAATCCGCTGACGAGCTCTGCCCTTTGTGAACATCGTAACTGCCAATCTCTGTAGACAACAAAAGTATTGAATCATATCTGTTTAAAAATTGGCACTAATATTCTTTATTCTAATAAAATGAAGAAAAATGTTATATCCTCTCACAAAATTGTCCTAATACCTTAAAGAAATTAAGTGAAAAGGTAAATGCATTTAATTTTAATATATAGAGAACATAGAAAGCCCTAAATACTTTACTTATTTAATAAGAGCATTAGTAAGAACATCTTGTAAGAAGATTTAGAATTATTCTTATATGAATTCAACAACTTAGGCCTGGTCATAGTTGTTTCTTATGGATGCTTTATACATAAGGTCACTGAATGAATCCCTACACACTTCATGAAAGTTGAAACAAGTGAGAATGCACAAAATTATCAACCTTAGGCTGTTAAATATCTTTTATCATCCTGGCTGATGTGCTTTGTTAGAAAACATTTAACCTCTCATCCTAAAGAGCCATTATGAGTTGCACCACCTTGGTATTCACTTCACAAGACGACAGACGGTGGAAACCAAAATGGTATTTGTCAAAGTACATTATATTCATATTTGCTAAAATGTATCTCTTATGTAACACCCATTAGGATATAGTTCCCCACATTTCTATCTTCTATGTAACACCCATGTTGTGCGACCAACATCTTTCTGTTTGTTTTCTTGACTTTCATTGGTATATACCTTTATGTTTTACTTGAGACCAATGACTTTTTATACTTCATTAAGAATCTACCATGCACTTTGAGTTTTTTTTAAAATTTTTGAACATTTATATGCATATAATAAAAATTATTTAATCACTATTTGCACCCCAACATGCAAGTAAATATAAATCATATATTTTTGCCATATATGACCTAAGAAGAAGAACTCTGTTAATGTCAAAAGGGGCCAATAACAGAAATAAGAAAGACCAATGAATATCAATGGAGACATTGCTATTTAGCTAAACATAAATGGACAGTACCACATTAAAATATTTTTCTAAACAGATTGGAGGCATTGCTGCCTCAATTTTCAATTCAGCATTTAACTAAATATCCTTTAACAAGTTTGAATAATTTCTAGGAAACTTTTTTTATAGGCACTACTAAAAAATTTTTTTGCTTTTTTTTAGATTAGTTTAGTCGAAACTTCAATTAGGTACTGCTTAATTCACCTCACCAATTATCACCATCCTATGAAAGAATCAAATAACTAGTTAAAGAAGAAATCAAATAAATATTATTATGCTAAACAAAATCTTCCTAAATCCCCTCTGTTGTATTCTCCCTCATCCAATCCTCTTTGTTTACCAATTTCAATTTAACAATAAGTGTTATTGTAATGTAGTAAAATAATGAAAAATATCAAAGTTTCCTCCATTTTGTGTTCTTTTTCCTCTTCCTCTCTAATTCTCTCAAATTCTCTCCCCTCTCCCTTATAATTTCTTTGTTGTTTATGTAAATTGTGGTTGGGACCTTAGCAACTTTTGAGTGTATCAAATTTCTATGTTTGTGAACCAGAAGCTTCCTCTCCACCAACTCCCAAAACGGTGCAGCCATTGTTGACAAATGCAAAAGGAGCTTTTCAAAATCCAACCCATTTCCAGCTTATTTTTTCTTACAAGTGGTGTTTAATTATTATGTTTATTAGCATTCTGAGTTCTATAAATAGCCAGGCAATGTAATCTATTCTGATCAAGCAATCAATAATCTTTTCTTCATAGCTCATTTTGAGTTTTCTCTCTTTGAGAGTTTCTCCTTGGCATTCTGAGCCATCTTGGCATCAGAGCAAGGTTCCCAGAACTTGTTGCGCCTTATGTTGAGTTAGAGAGAGCAAAAATAGTGAGTGGGTAGTTGTTCCCTCATCGGAAAAATTTGGGTCACCACAAAACACCCTTTTCCAGTCCGATTTTGACAAAACTGCAACAGCAGAAGTGTCTGGAAGGTCCCAAAACCTTGGGATACTAAGTTTCGTGTAAAACAAAACTCATTTGAGGTTAAAACAGCCTCGCTAGAAAAGTCACCGGAAAATTGGGCTTCACCGGAAAATCCAAAGGTTGAAGACGATACTTTAGCACCGGTTTTACAACCGTTGTTAAAAGTCTGAACAGCCGCTGTTAAAAGTTTGGACTTTCTACCGCAGTTTTTTCTTTCAAGCTGCTGTTAAAAGTAACCTGCACCACATCCTGCCACATGTCCCATTGACCCAGGTTTGACCAGATAATTTTTCTATTGCACATAGCCCCTTATATTTCTATATATTTCATTGTAGCCTATACCATTTCCAAATTACATATTGGCCCTGTAGTTTCATTAAATTCTCTTTTTACCCCTAAACATTTTGAAATTATAGATTTACCCTTATCCATCTAAAATTACCATTTTACCTCATCTGTTTGAAAATTACCATTTTACCCCTGTCCGTCTAGAATTACCACTTTTACCCAATTTTTTATCTTTTTACCACTACCTTTAAAATGCCTCCTAGAAGACAATTTGAAAGAAATCTCCAAGACATCGAACTAGATGACTTGCGACAACAAATTCAAAGGTTGCAGGAGATAGTTGAAGCCCAACAAGCCCAGCTCAACCAACAGAGAAATACCAATTTTGTTGAAAGTGACTCTGATGATAGTAATTCTTCCTCCTCTAACAATTATAGAGTGAGAAGGTCACGACAACAAGGCCATGACATCGGAATGGATATACCAGAATTCGAAGGGACATTAGAACTTGGTGAATTTTTGGATTGGATCCGCACTGTTGAGAGATTATTCAATCTAAAGGATATTCCAGATGAGCAAAAGGTTAAAATTGTCGTCATCAAACTAAAGCGACATGCATCCATTTGGTGGGAGACTCTACAAAAGAATCATGCAAAAGATAGGAAAAGTAAGATTAAGACTTGGGAGAAAATGCGAAAACAACTCAGAGCTAGATTCTTACCTGCTAATTATCGTCAAGATAATTATCTGCGGCTTATTAATCTTTAACAAAAGACAATGATAGTTGAGGAGTATACTAGGGAATTTGAGCAACTAAAGATGAAATATGAGTTGATTGAAGAAGGAGAACATACCATAGCTGGTTACCTTGGAGGGCTAAATATAGAGATTTCTCATCTAGTCCAGCTACAATAATATTCACCCTAGATGATGTCATCCGACTTGCCATCAGGATAGAAAAATAACTCCCCAAGAGAAAGCAGTTCCATCCTTCTTCTTCCAGATTACCTTTTTAACCATCTTCTTCTAGAAACCCTTCTTTTCCCCAAAAAACACAAACCACCCAACCACCTACCCCAAACAAAACACCAGCCAAACCATACAAAGATAACAACCCTAAACCTACCTACCAATCCAAGTCCACTATAAAATGCTTCAGATGTCAAGGTTTTGGCCATATAGTTTTTGATTGTCCAAACCGAAAGGTTGTCACCATCATTGAAGAAGAACCTTTTGAAGCTTCGGAAGAAGAGCTAGAAGTAGAACTAGGAGAGCCGGTGTATGACAATGAACTCATGCCTGCTGATCATGGTGAGTTACTAGTTATTAGGAGAAGTCTACACACAGCATAAATAAAAGAGAGCTCCTGGTTGAGACATAATATCTTCCATACCCGTTGCACCTCACTAGGAAAGATTTGTAATATCATCATTGATAGTGGAAGTTGTGAGAATGTAGTATCAAACTACATGGTGGAAAAGCTCAAGTTGCCAATACAAAGTCACCCGCATCCTTACAAATTACAGTGGCTTAATGAAGGCAATGAGGTAAAAGTTTTTAAAGATGTCTTGTGTCTTTTTCAATTGGCAGGAAATACTAGGATAAAGTTTGGTGCGATTTTGTTCCTATGGATGCTTGCCATCTTCTTCTTGGAAGTCCTTGGCAATATGATCGTCGTACCCAATATGACAGTTATACAAACACCTACTCGTTTGAGAAGGATGGAGTGAAAATCAGATTAGCTCCACTACCGCCTGATGAATTCAACCAAGACAAAAAAGAAGAAAAGCAGTTGGTGTCTTTAGTCACCAAGAATCAATTTAAGGTGGCTACATATGAAGTTAATCATTTGGGCTTTTTATTGTTGATTGAGCAGAATTGTGGAACCAATATACCATTAGAAATTATGCCACTTTTATCAAAATTCCCAGGTGTTATTCCAAAAGAAATTCCTCCAGGACTACCATCTATGCGTGATATTCAACATGCTATAGACTTTGTTCTAGGAGCAGTTATTCCAGATAAACTTGCTTATCGAATGAATCCTCAAGAGCATGCTGAAGTACAAAGACAGGTTGAAGGATTACTAAAGAAAGGATTAATTCAGGAAAGTGTTAGTTCTTGTGCTGTTCCTGTTATATTAGTCCCTAAAAAGGATGGTACATGGAGGATGTGCATGGATAGTAGAGTTGTGAATAAGATCACCATCAAGTATCGATTCCTGATACCACGACTTGATGACTTGTTAGACCAATTACATGTGCCACTATCTTTTCCAAGATTGATCTCCGTAGTGGATACAATTAGATCAGAATCAGGCCAGGAGATGAGTGGAAGACCACTTTCAAAACACGAGATGGTTTGTATGAATGGACAATCATGCCATTTGGGTTATCCAACGCCCCCAGCATATTCATGCACCTAATGAATCAAGTATTACACCCTTTCAATGGACAATTTATGGTTGTTTACTTTGACGATATCCTGATTTACATCAAAAGCAAGGAGGAGCATTTAAAACATATAAGACAGGTGTTAGAAGTTCTTCAAGAACAGAAACTCTATGCCAACCTGGAGAAATGCTCTTTCATGACCAAAGAAGTGATGTTTCTTGGTTATATTGTTGGCGCTGAAGGTATCCGTGTAGACCCTAGCAAGATCGAGGCAATCAACAATTGGCCTATTCCTCAGTCAATCCATGACGTCAGAAGTTTCCATGGGCTAGCCTCTTTTTACCGCAGGTTTATCAAGAATTTCAGTACCATTGCAGCTCCGCTCACCAGTTGCATCAAAGGTGATAAATTTCAATGGTCAAAACAAGCACAAAAGAGTTTTGATAAATTAAAGGAGCACTTGATGAAAGCCCCTGTACTAGCACTACCTAACTTTTACTAAGTGTTTGAGGTAAGTTATGATGCTTCTAACATTGGTATTGGTGCAGTACTCAGTCAGGAAGGCCGACCAATAGCTTTCTTTAGTGAAAAGCTAAATGATGCTAAGCTGAGGTACTCCACTTATGATAAGAAATTTCATGTCATCATACGAGCCTTGCAACATTGGAGTCACTTCCAAAAGAATTCATTCTCTATTCAGATCATGAAGCTCTTAAATACTTGAATTCCCAACAAAAAATCAGTCATAGGCATGCTTCATGGATCGAGTTTCTACAGGCTTATCCATTCCTAATCAAACATAAGTCTGGGAAACAAAACTCTGTTGCAGATGCTCTCAGCCGACGTCATGTTTTGCTATCCACTTTGCAAACAAAAGTTATTAGCTTTGAGATTCTAAAGGAATTGTATCAAGATGATCCTGACTTCACCAGTATTTGGTAGTCAACTGAGAACAAACCTTTTCAAAGTTACCATCGTCAACAAGGCTTTCTATTTAGGAACAATGTTTTGTGCATTCCTCATTGTTCTTTAAGAGAAGCCATTATCTGGGAAGCACATGATGGAGGATTAGCTGGTCACTTTGGCAGAGACAAAATAGTTACACTGATCAAGGAGAACTTCTACTGGCCTAAGCTTGAAAGGGATGTCATTCAGCATATCCAAAGATACCGTATCTGTCACCTTGCCAAATCCAAGAGTCAAAATACTAGATTATATTTACCATTGTGAGTACCCACAGCACCATGGGAAGATGTTAGCATGGATTTCGTTCTTGGGCTACCACGAACACAATAATAGAAGGATTCTGTAATGGTAGTCGTAGACAGGTTTTCAAAAATGGCGCATTTCATACCTTGTCAAAAGACTAATGATGTTGTCTACATAGCTAACTTATACTTCAAGGAGATTGTACGACTCCATGGAATTTCCAAAACTATCATATCAGACAGAGATATCAAATTTCTAAGTCACTTTTGGAGAACTCTATGGAAAAAGATGGGTACGAAGCTACAGTTCAGTAGTGCTAGTCATCCTCAAACAGATGGCCAAATAGAAGCAATCAACTGATTGCTAGGAAACCTATTACGAAGTTTTGTTGGTAAAAATCTTCATCAATGGGATCAAGTCATAGCCCAGGTGGAGTTCGCTTATAACAATTCCATAAATCAGGCTACTGGAATGTGCCATTTTGAAGTAGTGTATGGTGTACGACCTATCAGTCCATTGGATATGGTTCCTTGTTCTACAAAGAATCAGTTCAGTGCTGATGATGACCAACGAGCCAAAGAAATCAAGAAGCTTCATGAACAAGTTTAAGCTATAATCGAAAAGCAAAATGCAAAATACAAAGCTCAACGAGACAAGCATCAAAAGCAACAAGTGTTTAAAGAAGGAGACTTGGTATGGATTCATCTTTAAAAGGAAAGATTTCTAAAGCAACCCAATTCCAAGTTGTCCCCTAGAGCCGATGGACCTTTTTGAGTAGTTTAAAAGATCAATGATAATGCTTACAAAATTGAGCTACCAGGTTCCTATGGTGTATCAGCTACCTTTAACATTGCTGATCTCTCACCGTACTTTGAAGAAGAAGATGTTTAGACTCGAGGACGAGTCTTTTCTAACTTGGGGAGAATGAACCAGAAGCTTCTTCTCCACCAACTCCCAAAACGGTGTAGCCATTGTTGATAAATGCAAAGGGAGCTTTTCAAAATCCAACCCATTTCCAGCTTATTTTTTCTTGTAAGTGGTGTTTAATATTAAGTTTATTAGCATTTTTAGTTCTATAAATAGCTAGGCAATGTAATCTATTCTCATCAAGCAATCAATACAAGTTTCATTTCATAGCTCATTTGAGTTTTCTCTCTTTGAGAGTTTTCCCTTGGCATTCTGAGCCAGTTTGTTTGCTAAACTGAAACTGAAATTGCAAAGGTTATTCACGTCCATGACTATTGGCTCTGAAACTGAAATCTATTTTTTAAGTTGCCATTGATGTAAATATGTAGACAACAATCATACATTGATTTTCTCTACAAACCAATTTAATAAGAGTGTCATATTCAAACACAATTTAATAAGGTATGATAATAGTACCCTCTTATTACAACAATTTTATATTGATTGAGGTGTATTCATAATTGAAAAAAAATATCTTGATTTCATAGTGGACAAAATGGGTTAACTGAATGTTGTTATTCTTTTGTTGATATTTTCAAGTTGAGCTTGTTCAATCATTTTTTCTATAAGGGTTAATACTTTTATTTATGTCAAGGTCTTTGGGTTATTTTCTTATAACATGCTCCTCTTTTAACTTAAGTTTTAAGCTCTTAGGGTTATTTATATCAAATTAATAATAGAAATGACAAAACTTGATTGAAGTTAGTGTTGATGATTTCATGAATATCAGTTCCTGTGATTTCATGGAAGGATAATAAATATCAGTTCCTACGATTTAAGTTTTACCTGTGAATTTTTAAAACTTCAACATTCAAATGGGGAAAACTTTAATGGTTACTAAGATCAGATTGTAAAATATTAATAAAAATTTAGATAAAAAATATTTTTTTCTCCTTGAGCGTGTTAACTTCAAAACTCAACCTATTATTCATCAAATATACTAAAAACAGGTTCTTCAGTCCCATCTTTTTAATATAACTAGTTTTTAGCCCGTGCATTGCAGGGAAAAATTTTAAATTATAATGAGAACACGTACGACAATAAAAAAATTATGGGTAAAAATGTATAATAGAATAAAAAATAATACAACATAATCATATGAAAGATATATGAATCCAACTTGTGAAGGACCTATACATTTCAAATAGTGTAATTAAGAGAAAAAAGATAAAAGAAGACTTGAAAAGCAAAATAAAAATTTGATTATGAGTCAACTAAACAAATCTAATAACATATTTATCATACTTTTGTTGGGTTGTATGTTTTGTAAATAACACATTCTATGGAAAATACTTCCATTAGAAGGTGCCCTACGTAAGAAGTATCGGTTATGGATATCATTGAAATGGTATGGTAAGCAAAACAAATATAAAGAAGTCACAACCTGAAAAGTGTAGTAATATTTAAGAAATAAATTAATCTATCTATTAAGAATAAAAAAAGAGTCTGAAATTCATTGTTAGTATAAGCATTTAGGTGTCCTACCTTGGAAGTATAGGTTATGGATATCATTAAAATGATATGGTAAGCGAATTGAATACAAAGAAGGCACGACTTGAAAAGTGCAGAAAAATTTTAGAAATAAATTAATGTATCTATTAATAATAGAAAAAATAAATCTTACTATTACCATTTAGGACAAACGATAGTTGTAACGATAGAGTTATGCAATCTAAATGTATTTTTCTTTGTCGTGTACTTGATACAAATGTTGTATTTTGTGATGCTTGAATTGTAATTATTCTTATTTTTCATATGCTAAATTATTCATTCATATGTTCCACCGAGGTAAATTGATATAACGTTATTTTTAAATGATAATTAACTATAAAAAATAATAATTTAATGATAATATATATAAATTTAATTTTTAATATAAATTTTCAACCGTGTGTATTATTATTATATAAGTGTCACATTATATTTTTTATAACAAAAGAATATAAGTTTTTAAAATTACAGAAAGAGTATGTTTCACTTTAAATAATCAAGAAGTAGTATAGGTAGAACCATTTTACATGTGTTTGCATGAGTAGAAAGAGCATTGGGCAGTCTCTATTACAATAGAGGTTTGTTGGTTTTTCTAATATTTATGATCAATTGAGGAATTTTATGCCTCTCTTGTAATACCTAGACTTAAAAATTTAAACTTTTCGGTAGATCTTTCCTATTATATATATATATATATATATATATATATATATATATATATATATAGCCCTAAGGGGGCTTAATGTTATATATATTAGATATTATATTATCTGCTTACATGTTACATATCCTGTGCACCCATGCAAGAGCAAAAGGAGCTGGTTGCCATAAAGGGCATATGAATACACTCTAATGGTAGATTACTTATAACAAAAAAATCCTTTATAAATATCTAAGTATCGCATTATATTTTTTTATCAAATGAATATAAGTTTTAAAAATTACAGAAAAGGTATGTTTCACTTTAAATAATCAAGAAGTAGTATAGGTAGAACCATTTTGCATGTATCTGCATGAGTATAAAGAGCATTGGGTAGTCTGTATTGCAATAAATGCACAAAGATTCTATTAGGTTGCCAAGGTTTGTTGGTTTTTCTAATATTTATGATTAATTGAGAAATTTTATGTCTCTCTTACAATACTCAGACTTAAAAATTTGAACTTCTCGGTAGATCTTTCCTGTCATATAAATATATATATATATATATATATATATATATATATATATATATATATACCTATAAGGGGCTTAATGTTATATATATTAGATATTATATTATTTACTTAAATGTTATATATATTAGATATTACATATCTTGTGCACCCGTGCAAGAGCAAAAGGAGCTGGTTGCCATAAAGGGTGTATGAATACATTATTACGTGTCTTTGCTTCATTGTTTTAGTACATATATGTGTAGTATACAAAAAATGCACATTTCTGAACTCAAAGACATTTATTTTTATCTTTTAACTGATATTTGATACGGATTTATGCACATTAAAAAGGGAAGCAATATAATAAAGAAAATAATCTTCTGTATTGTTTTGTACCATTGTCAGTTTTAAAGAGTTTTGTCTATAAGCACAACACTTAATGGATGCATAATTCTATAAATAAGCTGAGCTGATCTCATAATACTAATACTGCAATCCTAATACTGCAACCTTACTTCTTAAAACATTGAATTGCATATATCTAAAAAGAAAGAAAGAATCATGTTAAATACTAATTTGCAGCTTACACTTAGTACGGAGCAACAATATATCAATTCATGATGTTTCAATTTATGGGGACTTTAACATACCAAACAATGATGGAATAGACAGTGAAGACTCAAACAAAACAGTAATCACACGATGCCACATTGACACAGAGGATGATGTTATCTATCCCAACTTTTCCACAAGCCCTGTTTACAACCTCACAGCTACTAATTGTTGGATTAGAACCAAATCTTCAGCAATTAAACTTGGCAGTGATAGTTGGTTTGACTTCAAACATTTTTGTTTGACAATATCACTATTGTTGATTCCCATAGAGGTTTAGGATTCCAAATATGAGATGGAGGTAATTTATTTATTCTTCATTTTCTCTATTCATAAATATCATGAGTATGTCAATTATCTCAACTTGTACCTTTGCTAGCTCTGTTGGTATCTCCCCAGTCAAGCTGTTATTTCCAAGCTGCAGAACTGCCAATCTTGTCAAGAGGCCAAACTCAGGTGGTATTTCACCAGTGAGTTCATTTCTTATCAGTGATATCTATCCAAGATTGTTGTAATTAAACAACTCAATGGGATATCTACCATTGAGGTGATTGTTATTCAGTATGAGATCCTTCAGATTCTTGCACTGACCAATTTAGGGGAATTTTTCCATCCAAGCCATTGAACCATGCTATTAGCTGCTCAAGCGTTTTAAGTTCTCCAAGCTCATCAGGGATTGTACCACTGAGGTAGTTCAAACTAAAATCAATTGTCTTCAGCTGTGAGTCCTTTTACAGCTCAGCTAGGATTTCTCCTGCAAGGGATAGTATCACAGTATCAATTTTAGTAAGAAGCCTCATAAAACTTTTTTTAAAACTCTCATTTGCATTTTAACCACTCTTTCATGTGGCATTTTATAGATATTGTATATATTACACTTCAATAGAATTCAAGAGAAGTTTTGAATTTACTATCATTAACATTAATATTGTACAATTACATGTTATGGTAGTTTTTAACTCGGTGAAATAAACTGCATTGTGGTCAACATTAAACTTTCCTCATGCAAATCTTATTTACAGAAAAGAGAAGAATTTTTAAAAGGGCAACCAAGAATTATACTTTATCTAATAAATCATTCACCTTACATGTAATATGCAGTTGGCCTAATCTTAACCCATCTGCCACTGCATCAACAAATGATAAAAAATTATGAATGCATATTTTAATAAATTCATGAACATAATCGAAATCCACTTAAAGATTCTTAGCCACATAAAAAGGACATGCAAAAAAGAAGCACCGGGAACATTGATTTCTTTATAATGATTTTGTATAAAGGAAGTTGAAAAATTCCTAATCAAAATTCACAAAATTTATCTAGAATTATATGATGGTATCATAGATTTAATCAGAGTGCGAGATAATACTTACCAAAAATTAGATGACCCTTGTATCAATCATTAAACCTTTACACATAATGGTTCGTCATTATTTGAGTTTTCATCATCAGCTTGCTTTTCCTCTTCTGGTTACTTTTGCTGCTCTTGCCGACAATAACAACCGACACCTAAAAGTTACTCTCTCTATATATATATATACACATACATCAATTTTATCACCTTCACCACTTAGAAAAAAGTTACTGCTCTTTTTGTTTTCATGGAGCACCCAAATGTCAATAACTTGCTTCTTTCAATGGTTGAGATTTCATAAAAATGGTGCTCTAGACACACCTATCAAGCTTGATGATAAATCACAATGGAGAAATAAAAGAGTTCAAGTAACTTAATAAGGACTTAAAAGCCTCTGGTATTTTTGTACCTGAAGAGAAAATTAGCATTTTTCAAACCAACTTCAACTTTCATTATTTCCATTATAAAATGAAAATTCTATTCTCCTGGGAAAGTATATATATATATATATAAAGCGCTAAAAATAATGGTTAGTTAAAAATTAAATGCTGTAAAATGAGTAGTAAAAGAACCTTGCTTTTGTGAAGATCTTCACTGAGAGTCCAAGTGAATACAATGTCTAAAAAGGTGGCACTTTCATGACCTTCTACAGATGCATTACAAAATTTCTCCACCCTTTATTGTGAGACACTCTTTCTCAATTCTATATCATTCAAATACAAAAACATTATCAGCCACCTTTCATTCATTTTGATTATTGGCTAAAACCAAAACACAAAGACATGGTATATACTAAATGAATCAAGTCCAAAATTTCAACTGTATCCATTACAAAAATGAAAAAGAGTTTAGAAAATGATGTCATGGGAGAGTTATATATAAAAATGATTAGTCCTAAATCATTATAAGAGTAATCAACACCTTAAATTTCAACTATATCTCATGTTCTTTTCCTCTTCTATTTGTTTGGCCTCTTCTTCTTGCTCTTGCTGTTGCTACCTACATTAACAATCAACACCTAAAAGTTAATCTATCTCTCTCTCTATCAGTTTATCAGTTGAGGTACATAAGTAAATTTCAACTTCATATATATACCCTCAAGTCAGAATTCATGTATTTTTCCTCTTTGTCCAATTTAACAATTTTTTCAGGAGCGTAGAAACATTGTTTTAGGTTGAAAGTTTTAACCGCCGAGAATACTTCAATAATATTCTAACCCTTTGTCACATAGTAGGACAATTTTATAGTTATTACACACCTATGAATTTTACAATTGTTACGCACCTATGTAATACAATACATCACACCACTCTAATTTAAAAGGAAAAATATAATATCTGAAAAATAAGGGAAGAAAAAACCTCAAGCTTGGCCTGAATCTCCTTATGATAATAAAGCTAACTAAAATTGAGAAATGGAGATAAATTAATCTGATTTATGTAATACAATACATCATCACTCCAATTGAAAAGGAAAAATATAAGATCCAAAAAATAAGGGAAGAGAGACCCTCAAGCTCGGCCTGAATCTCCTCACGCTCGTGGCTGGTAGCAATAGGCACTACACCCTCAACCCTCTTTCTGACGGAAGCACCTGGAGTAACATTCAACGAAAATCAAAATTGCATGGAATTGAACAATGAATTAGAGAATAAGAGAAAAATAGTACTTGATTGTGCGGTGAGGTGGTGAGTGAGAAGAGGTGTGATGAATCGGGAATGAGAAAGAGAAAAAGAGAATGATGTGCGTAGGGATTTCAGGTGAGAAGAAGAAGAAAAGTTTCAGAGAGGGATTTACACTTTGCAATTGTAATTTGTAAACATCACTACAACAAATTTAAACATAGTAAATTTCTAAGTCACACTAACAAATAATTTATCCCATCTTTATAAATTACACAATTCACAATAATAACCCAAGCATACAATGAGCAATCATATTTCATTACACAAAAATTATAGAGAAAAATATCTCAAAGGGTGGAAATAATCATTTTCTAAAACATATCATTATCCTACATAGCATGGATGAAATTATCAAAAAAAAAATAATTTCATTCCCTCTGCCAAGCTTTAAAAAAATGAAACACATAATAGCAAAATAAAGATATTAGCTCGAAATGCATTTTAAATAAAAATTGAATGAACTCACACACCTATTAAAAAAGTAATAGACGATGAACGAATGTGTCTACCTATAAAAATGGAAGGGAATGAAATCGTTCATATCCATATTATCTAGACATTAAAGCAAGTTCCCCTAACATCAAAAATAAACAAAATCAATGCATTAAAATAATAAGTATACACATGCATATACTGAAGAACAAATGAATTCCTAATCTTCACCAAAAAACTTAAAAAATAACTGATTCATCATTAACATTTGTCAAATTTGATACATAATATTTTTATGCGTAAAAAAAACTTAAAAATGATGGATTCCTCCATAACATTAATATGAACCTTTATTCTAAAGGAAAAAACGAATATAGTCCAAAAAGTGATAAGAACAATAATTTCCCTATAATAATATAATTATTAAACTATATACCAGAATATATACTGAGGAAAAAAAGTGATAACTTGAAAACAATGTAGAATTTAAAAACATGGGGAAAGATAATGTGAAAACAATGTAGAATTTTAAAAAAGTAGAATAAAGGTAGCCAGCCTCACATTGATATCGAAGCATGAATAAGCTTATTATAACATGGGATAATCCACTTAACAGAAAAAACATTACCTCTATATTGCTTATTCAATGGATCAATATAGGAATCTGGTAACACAAAAATGACTTCGGGAAGGGTTGTTAACATGCAGAAAATAAAATATTAAATTATATTCTCTAATTAAACCGGGCAATGGAATTCAGGAACGGGATCAAAAATACCTTCAAATTTTTTAGACTCTTCTTCAATCATGACAACTTGAAAGCCTGTGTAAGTTGTTATGCTACAGGCATATATTTTCTTCTTCACCTCTTCCATGCTAAAACCATATGAAAAAACTATAACTCATGCTATAATCTTTCATAATCTTACTCGTCAGTGTATATGAATGCTAATTAGATAATTTTTCATTTAATAGGGTGAATGTTAATCTAAGACAGGAGTTAATGCAGTTGTTGTTGACGAAGAGTTAGTAGGATTAGTAACAGCCCTTGTAAGTGGAGGGAAAATTCTTCATGGAGATGAGGGCTTTAGAGCAGTACCTGACCAAGAATAAAGATTTAGCGGTATAATCTAATGTTTGAACATGTGCCATTAATGTATTAGATTCATGTTAGAGGATTGCTTGTTATAAAAACATATCAATTTCTTAAAACACCTTGTAGCCCCTACTAACATAATAGCATTTTCCTTATTGAAGATGTTTTCCTCAATTTGCAACAGTTTTCATATATAACAAAATGTAGTAATTAAATGTAGTATCAACTTGTTTTTAGATTTAGAAAATTCATAAGCCTGATCCTTCTCATGATTAGTTTAATTCACATTGGTTAACTTCAATATGAATTAGCAACAAAACAAAAAATCTACAATTAGAATGGGAGAATTTTAAGTGCAAGAGGCTGAAACTCGCCTTTGCCATAAGCCTGTTGTATGCATGCAAATTTGATCTCAGCAAATGAAGAGATCTCAGACCATCAGAAGTAGCAATATTTGAAATTTCTTTTGATAATATTGTATCTTGCAACCTATCATTTCCATATTTCACTATGTTAGCAAGCATCTATTATTTATAATGAGCTTATGCAGAATTTGAAATCTAAGGATTTATCTAATTAGCCTCAAATTGGAAACAACTCGGGATTAGCTGTAAATACATTTTCAAAATAAGAAGAAAGTTGTCTACTTCAAGAACATGCTATTAAGAGCCAAATTGAAAAATGCATACATTTGCATACATATCAGAGCTTTATCTATAATCACATGTGAAGACTCCAAATCACGGTAAGAACCACATTTCAAATAGTATCCAGGTTGAATATGAATAAGGGCACCATTTTGTTTGAATAGAGGAAGACATGCTTCAAAAAGTCATCTTTCTTGTCAACCTGAAAGAATGAAGAAATGCATTATAAATGTCTTTCATGAAATTAGCATACATCTCACGTACTGACACCCCTTCCCCTACTTTTCATGAACAATCATAGTAGTCAGGAAAATTCACAATAAAAAAATTACCATATATTCAGAATCAACAACCACACCATGCTATAATCATCATGTCCACACACATATATCATCAAAATATATTAGGAGGTCAATTACATATTATGGATTCTATACTTATTTTACATTAATAAGCCAGACATTTTCATGCTTCATATATGAGGAGGTCAATTTCAATTTGAAAATAATTCACAATAAAAGAATACCAAATTGAAGGCATTATAATTTATAATAACTAAAATATTAGACTAAAAGAAGAAAGAACCAAATCTGAGATTAAATACTAACAAAGATTCACCTAACATAATTCCATCCTAAACTAAAATAAAGAACATAAAAATAAACAAATTAGAGAGAATATGTCATTGAAATTTAGGTTTTTCAAAACATGAAGATGAATAGATTTAGAGGGTATTTGTTTTAAAGTCTTATTAGGATTTTAACTTGTAAGGATCAACATGGAGCAAATAGAAAGTGTTGGATGAGAAACCTGGTAAATAAAGTATGAGAAAAACAAATCAGATAAAAGATCAAATACTAATTTGATTCTAATGCATCATATAGTTAATTATTTGTCAATTGTCATCATTCAGTTCAAGTATTAAGTTGAGGTTTTCTAACCTTAAAATGTACCTTTAATCTCTTTAATCTTTGATTCTTGGCTCTTTATTTCTCCATATAGTTAGATTCAAGCATGACAGTTCCTGTTCAAAATTTCAAAACAAAAACAAACAATATAAGAAAGAAAGATACCTCTATGTATCTATATAATATAAAAGAATATAGTTCAAAACATACATTTTCCCTCTCTTTCAAAAAGGAATCCTTCTCCACTTATGTAAACACGTTAATTATAGGAGCATATAGTTAGAAACTATAAATTAATTACACCTTAAGTAACAATAATTTTTTTACAAAATTAAACAATGATAATTTTAATAATTTTAAGAAGGGGGGATACATACCTACATGAAGAGGATCTCCTACAGACCAGGTATATAGGTAAAAATTAGGAGAAAACAATGTTCAAGTAAAAATCATTCATGAGAATTCGGTTGCTTACTGCTTCGAGGAAATTTGGAGTATTACCCTCTTTGGTTGAAATCCATAGAGAAATAAGCACAAATAGGTGGAGGGCGCTTTTTGTAAAGGGTTGGAACAGCCAGCTTGAAGAATTCCCACCTTGTAAGAAGCTAATTTCATTGGCAAGATTAGGATTTAATTAATACCAAAATAAAATTTACTTAAAATTGTTATGGTATCACTCATAAGAACTGCACGATTCTACTTGTTCAGATGTTAATATGTCAAGATACATTATAATAGACCTCAATGAGTTTCTATGAGCAGCAACCATCACATGCTTTCTTGATTTAAGTTGTCAATCTACAATGTATAATTTTCAACATTAACTCTCAGCTTCAAAATGTTTCAATCCCTACCAAGATATCAATGTAATAATATCCAATATAAAACTTTGACATTAAGGTATAAGAAAAATAACACCCTTACAAAATCTTTGAAATACGCAACAACTCTCTATGAACACATTTCTAGGCTCTCACCCTTGGGAGGAGGGATGTCATAACTCCGACGCCACTCATGCACTTTCTTCTTCTCGTATCTTTCTGTAGTTTCCTACTTATTAAGACCTTATAACTCTTCATACCTGAAGAAGTAGAACAAAGAAGGATAAACCTATCCTTATATTCATTGACAATATCCAATGAAAGAAAAACAGAGGCAAAGATTGATAGCTTCGTACATTCTTTCGTTCAACTACCAAGCTATAATAACAAGAATAGATTGCTTGGTGGTCTTGTCACTGTAAACTTGAGTCCAAGTTATTGCCTCTTCACTCTTATTATGTATGATGATTGGAACCTATAAAGTAAACGTTTTGTTAAAATAACTAGGTTCTACAAAATATTTGACAGTTTAACCACTATCTACTGGAAGAATGTACGAAGGGATTGGAACAGCCAGCTTGAAGAATTTTCACCTTGTAAGAAGCTAATTTGGCAAGATTAGGATTCATTCAAGGTTTAGATTAGAATTTCCACCTTGTAAGAACCAATATCAAATGAACATTAGTATCAAGGTTTGGATTCATTCAAAGTCCAGGAAACTCGTGAATATGTATGCCAACTATAGAACATGCGAAAGAATTTAGAGAACAGAAAATAGAGGGTATAAATGAATGAATGACATTAAACATGAAAATGGAGGGGATTTAGAAAACTGAAAAACTTGTAGAAAAAAAAGGATTTAGAAAATAGGAAAAATCATTATATAAGAAAAATCAAATGATATTAAACATAAACTCAGAAATCACCATATACCATGTTAGGGTTTCATAAAATGTCTTAAAAAGGGGCAAAATGAAAGTCTCACAAAAACATTGATATACGGAAATAAGGGTATTATACAAAGAACATGGGATAAAAACATGATAAAGAAAAAATAGAAATCAAGTAAAATGAAAGTTAAACGGAAACACTCATATACAAAAAGAAAGGAATCAAACAAAGAACCATCAATAGGACATGAAAACATGAAAAAAGGTAAACAAACCAAATAACATACCCTATCTGGTGAATCCCCATTGTGCATGCAAGGTGGGAGCTTCGTCATCGTACCGAGCGATTTTAAAAATAGAAGATAGAGAAGGAAGAGCACTGGGAAGAGTAACGCAAAAAGAGAAGCAGACAAAGGTAGGAGAAGTAAGAAGTCATGTGGACGAAGTATAAAAACCTAACGATTGCGAGGAGAACAACAGATAGTCACAATAGGGAATGAAGCGTCTCTAGAGAACGAAGGGACATCAAAGAAGAGAGAAGAAGAGCGGAAACAGAAACGCTCAAATCTTGATTAAAAAAAGAAATAAATTTAATTAAAATAAAAATTTATTAAAAATAGAATAAGAGGAGAAAGAGGGAAAATGGGTGTAGGAGGGGGAAATAGGTGCACCAGAGAGTGACACCTGTATTATGGAGGGATCTTGGAGGGAAAATGGGAATAGGAGGGAAAAATGAGTGCACCAGAAAGTGACACCTGTAAAATTCCACTATCATGAAGGTTTTCAGAAACTCCTATTTATAATAGATATAGATAAAATGCTTATTTTTAGTTTCCTTTTTCTTCTAAAACTCCCACATTTAGTAAAAATTTCCTTAATTTCTAAAATCTAAAATTTTTAAAGTAGCTCTGACTCATTATTAAGAAAATCTAATTTATTTCTTTGTTTTGTTATAGCAACTAGAGAAATAACAGTATGTTCTACGTACATATTCTACGATTGTCATATTAAAGGACTTTTCTGCAGAGACCATGCTTCAACTCAATAACACTACACGACCATCATCTAACTTTTCTGTTACTTTTTCCTTTAAGTTTAAATTATGCCAAGTCCTTTAAAACAGAAATTGGTCATGCATGTTATTTTTCAGAACGACCATCACAACTCAATAGAGCAACATTATTAGAACATAGTCACACAATCTTATGCCAACAACTATCACACAATCTGAGTAGAATTATTAATTTATTCAATTAGAGATACTTTGTTCTATTAATAGACTGGGAAGCATGGGGTTGAAGGGAGCATCAGCAAACTAATTTGAACAAACACTAACAAATCAGGAGATAATAAAAATATAAGCATTTTTTTTACATCATATATACAAATCAACTGATCAGTCTCACATAAAATGTATCAAAAACAAAGGTAAGCATGTACACATCAAGTAAAGCCTTGCCTTAAGATTAAAGTCCTCTTCATAAATTTATTGTCTATGTTGTGCCTTTGAGGTTGGGTTTCTTTCACTCTCTTGTGACTTGTTGGGACTAACTATATCTTTAGAAACCTCATTATGGAAACTGGTTGAATGTTGGAAACTTTGACTAACATTGTTAAATAGCAAGTTGGTTACTTTCAGAAGAACCTTCAGGAATCTTTTTTTGTTTAGGAACGATTTTACTATTACAAACTTGTTTAAACAAACATTTCCCAAATAATTTATTGTGCATTTTTATATTTTTATGCTAACATAAAAAATTTATAACTGTCAACCACTTCTTGGTTTCTCATGCAGACCAGCACACCTTACGCGTGGTCTCTGTTCGTCTCTCCTCACCTCTCTTTAGTTTCATCTTCACTCTCTTTTCCAGGTAATCTCCTAACACTAACTTTCTTGTGAATGTGTGTTGTATATTTTGATGTGTATGCATAAATTGGTTTTTGTTAGTGGAGAGCAGAGCTCATTAGGCATTGGTCTTGTATGTTGATAACATGTCTTCTATGCATTGTTGTTTAGGCATTAGTGTTGTATTATTGTTTTTTAGTGGAGAGCAGAGCTTATTAGGCATTGGTTTTGTGTGCTGGTAACATATGTTTTATGTATGCATGTGTATTGTTGTCTGTTAGTGGATATTAGAGCTCACTAGGTTATGGTGTTGTTTAGAGTTTATTTCATATAGAAGTTGTAGTTATATATTGAACTGTACTGGGAATTTTTCTGTGTGTAATAGGGCGTTTTTAAAATTTGGAAATGTCTAGTTTACAGGGGAGATTCTACCAAAATTTTGGTACGCTCCCTATTTTAGGGTATATAAAAAGTCAATTCAAGTTTAATAATGTAGGGTTTAGTCGTATGTGTACCCTCTAAGTTCCCTTTCAAGATTCAAGACAACCGGCCAACATATTGTGTTATGTTGGATCTTGAATTGTCCTGGTTAGACAGTTTGGGATGAATTTATAACCAGTAGGGCATAACCCCTCGCTGTTGTTTGGGTTCTATCTTATGTTGTTGATGTCCATTTCAAATTTCAGTTACTGAGTTTTGTATTGTCTCTGGGTGCATATCTACGTGTGGTGTTTCATATCGCACGTATCTCTGTGTACTCGGGGACCAATACGAAATGCTGTCAAAATTCCAAATGAACATTAACGACACAAGATAGACCCTAAACAACACCGATAGGTTATGGATGGTTACATATTCATCCCAAATAGGATAGGGCCCCACCTACTTACAACATCAAAGAGATAAAGAGTGATTCACGAACAATAGTCACATAATGTTTAAATTAAAGTAACTAGAACTCTACTTGTTAGATATCATGAATGGAGGTTCTAAAAAATCGACTATGGATGTATAACCGGCTAGATCGCAGTCGGCGAATGACTGAGGAGTTTATTATGGGCTTGTTGGAGTTTATTCCGTTCGCTACGGCGAACACACCTAGTTTTGAAGCAACTCAGAAGATTCGTTGTCCGTGCTCAAAGTGCAAATGTATAAGTTTTGAATATACGAATGATGTCTTGTGCCACCTAAGTGAGAAGGGTTTCATGCAAGATACTACTACTGGTACAACCATGGTGAGTAGCTACCGTGTAGGCCATCAGCCGTAACCATGCAACGGTCTTACTGTGAGGTTGGAGGGAACAAGGATACGTACAACAACATGGAATAGATAGTGATGGATCATGTTGGACCCTCCACTAGGTGTATGCTAGAACATGATGACCAAGCAGGGAATGGGGATGAAAATGTAGAGGAGGATCCTAATCCAGAGGTGAAGAGATTTTATGATTTATTGGCAGCATCTTAGACTCCATTGTGGGATGGGTGCGAGAGTCACATTAAATTATCCGTCTCCCTAGCTTGTTTAAGCCTAAAGGTAGATTATAATCTTTCAGAAGGTTGTTTTAATAGAATGGTCGATCTGATGGGTTCCACCATGCCTAGTAATCATCGAATGTCATCAAACTTGTACCATGCTAAGAAAAGAGTGACAAACCTGGGGTTGGGTTGCGTGAAGATAGAGTGTTGCGTTGGCAGGTGTATGTTGTTAAAAAATGAGTTTGTAGACAAGAGTGTCACAAAATATGTACACTGTAATGAGGACAGCTACAAAACCGTTAAAAGGGAAGGCAAAGTAACTAGGACAACCAGGAAGAAAATGTGGTACTTTCCCATAACACCGCATCTTCAAAGTTTGTATGCCTCAATGTCCATGGAAAAACACATGCGTTGGTATGCTTTGAACCAAACACAAGAGCGTCTTCTATGCCATCGTTCTGACGGGAAAGCATGGAAGTGTTTGGATGAGCTATATCTGGACTTTTCAGGTGAACCACGCAATGTACGACTTGGCTTATGTACTGATGGGTTCAACCTATTTAGTCAATACGGAAGATCGTACTCTTGTTGGCCAGTCATATTGACTCTATACAATCTACCTCTTGATATGTGTATGAAAAAGGAGATCATGTTTCTAACTGCACTGGTTCCAGAACCCAAAAATCCAAAGGTAAACATAAACGTGTTTTTACAACCGTTGGTTAAGGAGTTGTCACAATTATGAGATGTCGGGGTGATGACCTATGATGCGTCCTTGAAGAAAAATTTCATGATGTGGACCATAAATGACTTCCCAGCGTATGGTATGCTTTCTGGATGGTCAATGTCTGGGAAGCTTGCTTGCCCTATATGCATGGAACATACCGGGGGAATCACTACTTGTTAGTGGCAAGACAAGTTTTTTTGACTGTTATAGAAAGTTTCTATCATTGGATCACTCATTCAAGAGAAACAAAACCTCTTTTAAGAAGAACAAGGTTGTCAATGAACCTCTACCCCATAGGTTATCTGGTACACGCGTTTGGCAAAGAGTCCAATAGTATATGTACATCTGGGATAAGAATGTTAAGGAGTTTACGGGTTATGGGAAGGAAAAACATTGGGTGAAGCAAAGTATCTTATGGGATTTGCCATATTGGAAAGACTTATTATTAAGACACAACATTGATGCCATGCACACTGAACAAAATATTTTCATGAATATTTTTGACACTGTGATGGACATCAAAAGAAGAATAAAGGAAAACGAGAAGAGTCAACTAGACCTTCCGATTTGGTGTTCTAGGAAGGAGTTGGAATTGAGGGATGCGGGATGTGGAAGAATGTTTAAACTTCATGTGAAATATTTCAATAAATTATTGTATATGTGTGGATGAATGAGTTGACCCTGCCTAATGGATTCATTTCTAACTTGAGTAGATGTGTTGATGTGAATGAGGGCAGGGTCTTTGGCATGAAAAGTCATGTTTGCCATGTGCTTATGCAACAACTACGGTAGTACATGTTTCATGCCTTACCGAAACCAATTTGGAAACTATTGGTTCAGTTGAGTCACTTCTTTAAGTAGTTGATGGCAACTTCGTTAACTGAGGAGAAACTTGTGAAGATGGAGGAAAGTATCCCGGTCTTGATTTATAAGTTAGAGAAGATCTTCCCACCAAGTTTTTTGACTCGATAGAGCATCTACCTATCCATCTACGGTATGATGCCTTAGTGGGTGGCCCAATGCAGTACCGTTGGATGTATCCATTTGAAATGTGAATGCCATAACTACTTAATTTCGTTGCAAAGATTTTTTTCCTATAATAGTATTATGTAACTTAACATTTGTTTATGTTGTTATAGATTCTTACGTTCTTTAAAAGACAAAGTGTCAAACAAAACGTGCATTAAAGCATCAATTTGTGAGGCATACTTAGTTGAAGAAATGACCACTTTTGCTTCTTTATATTTTCTAATAGAGATAGAAACTAGAATGAGTAGAATTCCCCACAATCTTGGGGTGGCCACACACACAGGGTTGGATGATCAAATTTCAATTTTTAACTATCCTAGTCGTCCTAGGGGCAAGGTCACAAAATGTTATATTGATGAGAAAGATCGAAAGGTGGCTCACTTGTACATTCTTCTAAATTGCCCAGAAATGGAACTATACCTTAAGTAAGTCACCAACTTATAGTTTGCATTCTAAAGCTAGCTTTTATTGTACCTAAATTTTTGTTCTTTAGCTTATATGCAGATATCTTAAAACTTGAGCAAAATGATATAATTGATGACCAAATTCATAGTGAGGTATCATCTAAATTCATCGGTTGGTTTGCACAACACGTAAGACCTGTATACCTTGTGTTTTTTAGTTTTACTTCTAATGTTAGGTATCTAATAATGACCTATGTGTTATGCTGTAAATAGATTCAAGACCCTAATAACCATATTAAAGATCCCTTACTCCAAGCCCTTTTCTTGGGAGCCAGTGAAAACTTTTAAAAAATGGCCCATTTACTATGTAAACGGTTACAAGTTAAACATTCTTCAATGGAGTTAAAGGATGTGTACCCATAACTACGGGGTTTGTGTTAAAGGCATGGTCAGACAGTTAGAGGAAGACTTCTATAGAGTGTTGACAGAGATTGTTAAAGTTTCTTTCTCTGGACGACTAAGTAGAGATATCGTTCTATTCAAGTGTGATTGGTATGACAACACAATCGGTGTAAGAACAAAGGCTAACAACAACTACGGCTTGGTTGAGGTCAAGAAAAACCATAGATATAAAGAGTTTGATCCCTTCATTTTTGTCCAAGAAGCCGAGAATGCTTATTACATGGACTTCCCTGGAGGGAACCAGGACTAGTACGTAGTAATCAAGGCCAAGGCCCAAAGTCAGATCACTAATAATGTCTCTGATAAGGTTGAGGATGCTTATCAGCTCACTCCAAACGAGCTCAATGACAGTCATTTATTGTTCAACATTGATCTAGTGATAATGGATGAGAAACTCATCACTACGAGGGATGAATACATTGACAAAGATGTTGTCTCCCAATCAAAATAGTCTAGTGCCGATTTGGAGACTGCGGAACTTGTTGAAACAAATAGCCATAGTGACACTGAAACTAAGGGGAATTTTAAATTGAAACAAACACAGAATATGTAGTTATTAAACATATATACATATCTTCATATTCTGAGACTAACATTTGTTTTCATGATTTTATCCATGGATGACAGGACGTCGACCCTTTAGTTGGGGTGGTGGTTTGAGAACCCCAGGATCCCGTCTGCAGACTACCACCCCACAGCAGACCACCACTCCTTCACCACCTGGGCCTACCATCCCACGACAGACCACCCCACAGTAGATCACCACTCTTTCACTACCATAGCAGACCACCCCATAGCAGACCACCACTCAGACCATCCCAGAGCAAACTCTTTCACTTGGTGGTTTGGATGACCCTGGCCTCAAGGCGACCCCACCTCCAGTAATCCCCTACCTATGCTGGTCCCACTCCTTCATTTTATTATGAATAACAAGAGCAGAAAGAGCACCGGGAGCCATCACTGTTTGAGGTCATACAAATGACCAAGAAAAACAAAGTCGGTACTTGGGTTAACCAAGAATCCACAGACATGGCGGTAATTTAATTTAACTTACGCATACTTAAAAATTATATATTACTGAATTTTATCATCAATTTATATTTGCAGGAGGCTTATCTTTTCATGAGGGCTGAGAAGGAAGCGGAGTTGGTGGCCTCCACACCTGAGGGGGAGGTACCTCCTACCCTTTCTTGTTTCAACGACAACGCCATTTATATGGAGGTTATTGGCGGTGTGAACAAGAAACAAAGGATCTTTGGATAGGGCAGCGTGGGCACGCAGTTGGCGAAAAAGGGGAAGACCTCTTCCTCTTCCTCTTCCTCTTCTTCCTCTGGCCTTCCAACGGATATTGTTCAGGTCATTCAAAACCTGAACAATGAGCTACAGGAGGAGCGACGCCAAAGGCAACTTTTGGAAGAGCGGGCCGAGGCGGACCAACGACGGGCTGAGGAGCAACAGGCCAAGACTCATCGGTAGCTTGCTGCGCAGCAGGAGCTACTGATGTAGTTTATGGCAAGGCTACCCCCTACTTCCCCGCCGCCACCACCACCACCACAGGATCCCCCACCCCCATGATTTTACTTTTTATGCTTATTTGTTTGTATATTCTATACATTGTATTTCATTTATACTTTATATCATATTCCGTTTAGTATTTGTTTTATGTCATTCTCCTTTTATTATTTTGTCATTTCATATTCGATATTTGTAGTTTAAAATTCAACGAAGAAAACCCTTTATTGTGATTATTAATAACAATTCAATCCATTCAATTAAAAAGTAATCAACAAAAATTAAATTTTAAAAAACAAAAATAAAATTTAGCGACGGAAGAAGGTGGTCATTGTCTTCTGAATACTAGCGACGGAAATAGGTAGTCGCTGTCTTCTGAATACTAGCGACGAAAAGAGGTGATCGTTGTCTGCTTAACCATAGCGACGGGCACCGATGGTCGCAGTATAGCCATTCATAGCGTTTGTGTGTGCCACCAACACAGGGACCCCATTAACGATGACATTATCCGTAAAAAATGTAGCGGAAGGATGCTTTGGTCGTCGCTGTTATGTAAATGACGATTGTCATAGCGATGACATGCTGTCCGTCATAATTTACGTTGCTAACACGTTTAGCAACGAAAATATCATGTGTTAGCGATGCGTTTGTGTCGTCGCTAATAGTTTTTTTTAGCAGTGAATAATTCAAAGCCTAAAAAATCAATTTCAAAAATTCATTTCCAAATCTAAGAACTATGTAACTCTGATTTCCTTACATACTTAAGAATACATAGGAGCGGGAATAATTTCTGTCGGACCCATTTTCTTTTTAGTAATTTTCATTTGTCTTTGCTTTATTCGATTAATTTTATATTGTTACTATTTAATTTAAAAACACCATTTTACTACGAGGAGGTTAATTTAGATGGGACGTCTTGTTAATCTTCTCATATTTTCAATCTCTTTTTTATTGTTAAATAATAATATTTCTCATAAAAAAGGATTAATTCGGATAAGACATCCTGTTAATATTTTGTTTTAATTTACTTTATTTTATTTTACCTTATTTTATTTTATTTTACTTTATCTTATCTTATTTTACTTCATTTTATTTTATTTTTAACTTTCTTAACTTTTATTATGTACAAATTAAGATTATTTTGGACGAGACGTCCGATTAGTCTTTTTGATTTGATTTTATTTTATTTTTAATTATTTTTTATTATTTAGTTAAGTTATTCAATTTAATATTAATTTGAACGAGACATCCTTATTTCAATTTTTTTTCTTTGTCTATGTTATTTGTTCCCTTTCTTGAGAGGTTAAATTAAGTTTTGAGCTATTTAAAAATATGCGCTATCAATTAAAGGTAACCGTTTTATAACGGACAGTATGGGGTGCTAATACCTTCCTACCTGTACTTCCACTGCTGAACTTAAAATTTAATTTTTTTTATAACCGATGCCTCAACAAAGGTTTTCCCAATATTTGACCTTTAAAGAATATTGGTGGCGACTCCTTGTGTTTTTGAAAGGATTTTAAAACTTTTTTTTTCTTTTTATGGTCGGCCTCCTACACCGATACCTGTCGCGACAATGAGGAAAAAATAGTGGGGAAATCACTCATGTGAAAATTTAAGACAGAATTTAATAAACGAGTTAAGTTTGAGTTACGTTTTTTATTTTTCAAAGTGAAACCTAAACTTCAAATTCATTAATCAAACCCAAATTTCATACATGTCCCTACTTTCATGGACAAGTTATATATAAATTAGGAGTGTATAAAATATTTTGATATACAAACAAAATAAGGTATTAGTGTGGATATATATTTTGGTAAGTGAAAACATTTCCTAGGGCCCGAAATCATTTCCGGGGACACAGAAGCCTGCCAAATCACATGGCTATACATATATAGAAACGGGTAGTTTTAGTTTAATTATAGTTCAAGATTTGCAATTCCCACAACAAATATTTCATATATATAATAATATAAATATAATATTTTTCTTGTTATTTCTTTATTATATAATTATTTTATCATATACTATCTTCTTCCCATAATATAATATAACATATATTTATTTTTTCTGTTTTCTTGACCTCTTTTTTAATTTTTATACAATATTATATGTATCTAAACGTTATTTCGTATGTATACCATTTAGGGTGTCAAAAAAAACAACATCATTTAGGGTATGACACTGCATATATATACTCTATCGAATTTAACGAAAGTTTCACTTAATTTATTTCTTTTTGATATAGTACACAAATTTTCCGTGATTTCTGATATACCGGGAAGAGAAGTCAAAGTAACGTAAAAAAATAACAAAGACAATTGTATATAATCTGTGCATTCTATAATATATTATCAAATCACATTATAATTGACATGAGCATAAAGTCTCGACCACTGTGTTTAAACCCCGATTCTATCGCTTCTTAATCTTTATTCTTCTTTTCTTTACAGATATTTTGAATGAAAAAACATTAGGCAGAGTTAATTAATTCCTTACTTCACTCTTCATTTAAAGAACCGAAAAGGTGAATACCTCTATCCTCTATATCTAGTCCATAAATTCACATTCAAATCACAACCTCCACACACTCCCTAATAATCAACTAAGTGAAATTTCCTTCCTCCAGAAAATGGCTAGCACACTGGTTGTGAAAGTTGCTTGCATGGCTATGGTGTGCATGGTTTTGGCAACAATTCCTTTGGCACACGGTGCTCTTCCATGCGGGCAAGTGCAGTACAGTGTTGCATCTTGCTTTGGGTACCTAAGAGGTTCTGGGGGACCTATCCCTAGAGCGTGTTGCAATGGGATCAAGACCCTAAACAGTGAAGCCAAAACCACCCCTGATCGTCAAGGGGTATGCACTTGCCTCAAATCCGTTGTTTCACGATTTCCTGGACTCAATCCTGCAAAACTTGCAGCACTTCCTGCTGACTGTGGGGTCAACTTGCCCTACAAAGTTAGCCCCTCCATTGACTGCAGCACGTAAGTCATCACTGTGGGGTCAACTTTATTTTAATCCTTTACAAAAGTGAATAATATTGCATGCACTTGTCACATTAGATATGTTAATTCAAAAATATATATGTAACATACAAGACAAAAATAACTATGTAAGAGTAAAATGAAACTTAGCTTAAATATCTAGTGCCACAAAATAACATTTAACATATATAATAAATATATAAAGACACTGACGTCAAATTTATTCACTATGGTCATTGCAGGGTAAAGTAAATTGAGCAGCATGAGGCTTTACGCTTGTTGATGATGAGAATAAAGATGGTTTAATTACCTTACAGCCAAGTTATCTGAATCCCAATAGGGAATATATTGGCATAATAATATTGTAATAAATTTGATTGTCCAATGTGATCCATGGATTATCACTATATATCAGGGATTTTTGCCCTTTTGGGGTAGAAAATAATAATAATTTATAAAATGGGATAGAAAAAAATATATTTGTATATCTGGGGTAAAAACTGTCTTTTCATGTTTACATTACATATTTCAAAATGACGAAATAACATTTCGTATTATAGAAATACGTAATACTGTTATTAAGTACTGTGGGAAAACGTAATTGTCAGCGGTTCAAAATTTAAACTGTAGACAATGGGTTGCTTTAGACCACGTAATGGCAGTATAATTGTCAGCGGTTCAAAACTTCAATCGCAGACAATGGGTATATTTAATAAATTTTTTAATATATATTTAATAATTTTTTCAATATATTAAATAAATTTTCTAATATATTAAATTTTAAATATATTAAATAAATTTTTTAAAGTATGAATTTATTTAATATATATATTAAACTATAAATTTATTAATTATATATTAACTAAATTCATACTTTAAAAAATTTATTTAACATATATTTAATAAATTTAAAATTTAATATATTAGAAAATTTATTTAATATATTTAAAAAATTATTAAATATATATTAAAAAATTTATTAAATATACCCATTGTCTACGGTTGAAGGTTTGAACCACTGTGCAATTACGTCTTCCCACAATGCGTAATTAGATGTGGTCTAAAGCAACCCATTGTCTGCTGTTGAAGTTTTGAACCGTTGACAATTACGTTTTCCCCATAGTACGTAATAACATTATTACATATTTCCATAATACGAAATGTTATTTCGTCATTTGGAAATGCGTAATGTAAACATGAAAAGACAGTTTTTACCCCAGACATACAAATATATTTTTTCTATCCTATTTTACAAATTATTTTTTTCTACCCCAAAAGGGCAAAAATCCCCTATATATCATATCTTTCGATATTAATATTCTCTCTATATATATAATTCTTAATTAAAATATTAAGAAAATATTTCTTCAATTATAAAAATGTTACACTTAGAAAGATTGTGTCCACTTGTTCCAATTTGATTAGGTCATACCACATTTATATTTTTTTAGGTATGTCAAAATGAGTTAATTAACGCTGCACCTCCTGTCACCAACTCGCTAAAAGTGGGATGTGGTGGGCGGCTCTCAACACATGTTGGTGCAGCTTGATATTTTTAGCTTGTTTCTTTTTCATGGTGATCGAGTTGGTGGATTGACCAGTCATGCTTAAAAAAATCCTAGTTTGATAACTTACTAATGGTAGGTCAGTAGGTTGATTCACTTGTAGCTAGTCTAAAAATAAAACAAAATAATCAAAATTAATAACATAGAACACATAAGAATGAAATACATGTAATATTAATAAAGAAAAGTTAATTAATTACTTTTTTGAAGAAGCAAATAGTAAATTTATTAAATATGAGAAAAGAAGAAAAGGTAAGATGTTAAAATAAAATAAAAGAAGATTAGGACTGAGTTGCTAACTAAAACTAACATTTTTTTTCAAAAAATTACTATCTCACGGGTTGACCTATCCTACATACCCTGCTCAAAAGTCAAAACCTAGCCGGTTAAAGGGCCAAATGAACCAGATTTTATGATGTAATGAACCTTATACCTTTGACTTACCCTTACTTTTTTGGCAGATTAGTTATCTAACTCAGGTTCAACCTATTTTTAGAAGCTTATATTCTTTAACATGAACATAAGTATTCTAATTTGAAAAAAGTAATTTGATTAAGGCAAATGACACAAGGTTGTATAGAGGTTTAGACATCAATTTTAGAAAACAAAAGTTATTGTTTCGTTTGGTTTGGATATTAAAAAGGGGAGGCCATTGGGCTTGCTCCCCCTTAATCCTTCATCTATAAATACCTTTATCCCTCTTCTTCTCCGACTTGCATTATTTTCTTTTACAAGTTCTTTTAATGTAAGCTTTTTCACCCTTTTTGGTTCGTTTTCTTTTTTTCCTTCAATGGGTTTTCGAAGGTTCTTTAACTTGTTCGTTTCAGTTTTTCTCAAAAGCTTCCCTTCTTCAAATGATAGTTTATATGCTTTTTCTGTGAACATGTTTTTGCCCATACCTTAATCTTCATCTTTTCTTCCACGAAAGGTTGTTGCCTTTTCATTTCTTGTCATTTTCACATCTTTTCATTTATTTATCATGGTCGAGCATATCGAAAGGGACTAATCAGTTTCCCTATTTCATCCTGAGATGACAAGTTAGTCCTTAATTTTTATCTTAAGTGATTGGTTTTCAATGATAAAATATCCATCTCGATGCCCAATTAGCCAACTCATCTATGCTTCTGTAAATGAATCTGAGTGGGTAATGTGATAATGCCTTACCCAATAAACCAGATTTTATTTATGTTTATGAGCCATTCTTTTCTCGTTTTGATATCAGGGTCCCCTTTCCTCCAATTGAATACTCGATGAATATGTTTTTTTTTTTGGAGGAGTACAGGGCCCAGGGGCCCAAACGAAGCCAACCAAATACTAATAAACAGATTAGCCAAATACAAGGGAAAAACACAAATGGCACACTACCCAAATTTCCCAACTTGCCTAGGGTCGACTTGCCAAAGAGAAGACAATCACAAGCAAGGTGCGAAGATAGAGGGGTCATAGTGCGAATGCTAGAGAAATCGTAAAAACTGTAGAAGAAACAGCAAAGAGGCCAATTATCCCAGATCTAGAGGGATACAACGTTTATCCAACACCAAGGCTCTTCGCTATCTAGTTGGGGGGTTAACCACCAGGTCCTGCCCAAGCCATTCGAGGAGGCCAATTGAGCAACTACATGAGCCGCTTGGTTAGCCAATCTAGCAGCCCATAAAAAGCCACAGTAGATAAAGGACCCTCGAAGCATGATAATGTCCTTGATTATAGTTTCAATATCCTTGGACTTCAATTCGCCTCTGCATGCTTTGATCAAGTCCAAATTATCTGATTCTACCACTATCTCCGTCCATTCCAGGTTAAGGGCTAGAATTAAAGCCTCCCTAAGTGCCCAGGCCTCCGCTTGGATAACAAAAGAGGCCCAGATCTGTGAAGCTTACCCGAAGACTATATTGCCTGATTGGTCTCTGACCACGATACCCGTAGAGGCTTTCTGGGATGGATCTGTCCATGCTGCATCAGTATTGATTTTAAGCTTCCCCTGTGGTGGAGGTCTCCAGTTGGGATTATATTTCTGAGATGGTAACTTCCCTTTCTGATCATGTGCCTGTGCTGTAATTGTAGTAGAATAAAATTCATTCACAGCACGTAGGATCGAATTTGTCACTTGTAAAGGATCTGGTTTTTCATTTTTGAAGATACAGTTATTTCTAGTTTTCCATATTTGTCATAATGTGAAGAGAAGCTTTGAAACCAAGAAATCAAAATCATGTTTTTTCTATTGAATAAATCAACTTTTGATTTCAGCCACTGTGTGATTGAGGAAACATTTTCTAGACTAGGTTGACATTGGATATTTGCTCCGAACCACACTGGTAAAGTCCAATTACACTTGAAAATGGCATGGTCCAGTGTCTCCTCTCCCTCAAAGCAAATAGGGCAAATAGGGTTATTGATGATCTTTCTCCTGACTAATCTCTCTCTCAAACAGGAATGAGATTATGATAAATCTTCCAAGTGAAAGTCTGGATTTTTTTTTGGAACCTTAGCCTTCTAGATAGTTTCCCATAATTTTCTACTAGGCTGGAATGATGTAGAAGGGACAGGACGAAGCATCTCAAAATTCTCTTTAATCGCTCTATAGTCTGACTTGACTGTATACTCACCATCCTTCTTATAAGGCCACACCAAGTCATCCTTACCCCCAAACTGGCTAATAGGAGTTTGCAAAGTAGGAAGCCAATAATCTTGTGTTAAAGTCTGTCGAATTTTGTCATAATCCCATGCATGGGTTGTATGATTAATAAGAGATGATAGGGACATATCACAGTAAGTCTGGCCTCTGGGATTAGGGAAACATTTCTTAGCATTACCTAGCCACCTATGGTTAAAGACAGAGATCTGCTGACCATCCCCAACCACCCATCGACCAAGATTAAGAAGAACATCCCTATCATGAAGGAGGCTTTTCCAAACCCAGGATGAATTTGTCTTCTTAGGTTAGATCATAAAGGATGAGTTGGGGAAATATTTGCCTTTTAGAACTTGAACCCATAGAGCCTGTTGATCCTTTTGAAGCCTCCACACTTGTTTTACTAAATAGGCTAAATTTAGCACCTCCATATCCTTAAAACCCAGCCCTCCAGAGAATTTACTTATGGTGATTGAACTTTATTTTTTCCAATACACACCCCTCTTTCCTTTAGTTTTAGCCCACCAGAATCCAGAAATAATCGAGTTAAGCTCTCTAATTAGACCCTTAGGAAATTTAACCAATGACATGGCATAGGCCGGGATGGCTTGAAGGACCGACTTGATGAGAGTTTCCTTACCTGCTTGGTTAAGAAAATTCTCCTTCCATCCCTCCACCTTAGATAGGACCTTCTGCTTTATCCAACCTAATGCCTTTCCCTTAGATTTTCCCTATTCACTTGGTAGACCCAAATAATTCCCTAAGTCAGTTCGCTGCTCCATTTTTAGGATAGAAGAGATGCGTGCTCTAATAGGATGAGGAACTTTGCTACCAAAAATAATTCCAGACTTAGCCACACTAACTTTTTTACCAGAAGCCTTAGAATAAATGTTCAGGATACTAAAGATAGAATAGGTCTCTGCTTCAGTAGCCTTAGCCAGAATTATCGAATCATCTATATATAACAAATGAGTTAACAAACGAACAGTGAGGGGAGAGAAGCATACCTGATAGGGACCCATCATCTTTTGATTTGGAGAGAAGAGAGGATAATGCTTCTGCTGCTAGAATGAATAAATAGGGAGAAAGGGGGTCACCCTGTCGAAGACCTCTCTGAGGCTTAAAAAGGGGACTCCTAGCACCATTAAGATTAATACAATAAGTAACAGAGTTGACAATAGACATGACAATGGAAACCCAATGAGAGTTAAAACCAAAAGCTAAAAAGACCTTTCACAAAAAATCCCGATCGAGCTTATCATAAGCCTTGCTCATGTCTAGCTTAATAGCCATATGAGTCTTAGAAAAGAATGGCCTACTGCTAAGAGAATGAAAAACCTCTTGCCCAATAATGATATTGTCCTGAATCTACCTCCCTTTGATGAACGCAGATTGGTAGGGAGAAATCAAGGAATGCAAGAAAGGTTTACTTCTGAGTTGGATAATCTTAGAAATAACCTTAGGAATGAAATTAAAGCAGCTGATGGGACAGAATTGAGAGACTCTCTCAGGATTAGGACTCTTAGGAACCAATGATATAAGGGTAAAGTTAACCTTAGGAGGCATATTCCCAGTCATAAAAAAGGATTTGATAGCAGCACAAACCTGACCTTTTACCGTCTCCCAATTATGATGGTAGAAAAGGCCATTAAGGCCATCAGGACCAGGAGCCTTTAATGGGGGAAGGGATTTGACCGTTTTCTCAATTTCCCCATCCAGGATTGGAACTAGAAGAGCTTCATTCATTTGATTAGTGACCTTCCTAGGAATAGAATTTAGACAATCTTGGGAGTTAACAGTAGGTTCCGCTTTGTACAGATCCTGGAAATAATTTATAACCATAGACAAAACTCCTTCGTGGCCCTCCACCCATAAATTAGAATCGTCCTGCAACCTCGTAATCCTGTTTCTAGCCCTTCTCTGAATAGTAGAAGCATGAAAAAATCTTGTATTAGAATCCCCCCATTTTAGCCATTGGATTCTAGACCTTTGGTGCCAATATATCTCTTCTCGTTCTCTAGCTTTATCAATCTGCCTTTGAACCTCAGTTATCAGATTCTTATTTCTCTCTGAATGGCCCTTATTGATAAGATTTTGGAGCCTTACAATCTCCTTATCATTTCTTTTGAAGGTCTCCCTGTGCCATTTCTGAAGGCTTCTTTTACATTGATTATTATGTTCTGGGAGCTGCTCCCATTGATCAATTTTTGGTTCAACGCTCTCCCAGCCTTCTTTCACAAGGTTCATACATTCTGGGTTTTCTGCGCAGTAAGCTTTAAATTTGAAGTATTGAGTGCAGCACTTCTCAGGGGCCAAATCCAGTAAAATAGGAGCATGATCAGAAGATATAGGGGGGAAGGCTGTAACAGTATTATGAGGGTAGACCTGAATAGCCTCACAGTTAACAAAAACTTTATCAATTCTTTCCTTGGTGAATTTACCATTTCTAGGATTACTGCACCAAGTAAAGCTATAACCCTTAACAGGAAGGTTCAAAAGATTGAAAGAGTTAATAACTTCCCTGAACAAGGCCGTTCTCCTTTCACAAGGAGGGATGTGACTGGATTTATCAAGGGAATAAAGGCATTCATTAAAATCCCCCATAATAAACCAAACCTGGCCAAAAGGAACAGAAATACTTCTAAAAGCATCCCAAAAGAGTCTCCTACTTTTAAACTAAGGAGGAGCATACACAAAAGTCGAGTACATTTTAAAATTAGCAGAAACACAAGTTACAACAGCATGAATATAGATGATGTGGAACTCCTCGGCAATATTGGTTTGTTCATCATCACTACTGTCATCTTGGGCCTTCTCCTTGCCTTTGTTCTTCTTTTAAGATTTCTTGAATATCTGGCAGAACCTCTTTGTGTGGCCCTTCCATTTGCAGTGATGGCACTCTACATTTGCATATTTATTTGACTTTCCTTTACTTTTGCTTTTGGACTTTGTACCTTTAAGGTCTGACTCTTCCCTCTTGTCTTTGCAACAAGAACATCCTGCTGTGATGACGTGGATCATTGCACTTTTCTTCTCATTTCTTTATTTAGGACACCAGTTTTGACATTTTCCATATTTACTACAACATTTGGTGCAAAATTTATGATTGAAATCTTCAAAGTCTCCCAAGACTTTGGTAGGGAAGCCAACACCAAAAGAGCAAGTACTTCATCGTCAAATTTAATGCTCATCTTTGACAGCTGCTCCACGATCCCCTGCATCTCATTTAAATGATCTACCATCAATGTACCCTCTTGTAACTTCATCTGGAGTAGCCTTGTCAAATAAAATAATTTATTATTATTGATTTTGGAAGCGTACAACTCCTCTAGCTTATTCCATAATGTTTGAGCATGATTCTAACTACAAATATGATTGTTCACATTGTCTTTGATGAATTGTCGGATGAAACCACGAACTCATGCATGCTCAAATTCTCATTCTTCATCTGTCTTGCCCTCAGGTTTAGTTATACTAAAAATTGGTAGACGCATCTTCGTCAGAAATAAGAGATCGTTCATCTTGTTTCTCCATATGTTGTAATTTATGCCATTTAAATTAATCATTTTGCTCTTCTTCACCTCCACGGTCCCAACTTGGGTAAATAATAATCTGACTTATTTTCCGACGTAGAGGGTCCACTTTAGTGGCAACCACAGAGCATACGATAAGTAGATATTAATTCCCCCTGGTACCGCTCTGATACTAGTTGTTGGGAAAAACTAGCGCAAATTAACTAATATTTTCCCCGACGCAGCAAAATGATGGATCAATAAATAGGTGATTAAATTAAATATGAGCAAAGTAAATAAATAATTAAAATGACACCAAAATTTAACGTGGTTCACCCTTTTAATTTGGGCTATGTCCACAGGACAAATTCTAAAATTTCTTTCACTAATAAAATTAGTAGGCGTACAAGAGGGGTTTCTCTAATAAAATATTAGAGACAAACCCGAGATTAACCCAAAATAGTGACACTCAAGTGTTTCATAAACACCCCAATTAACCTCACTATTTAGTCACTCACTAATTATTTTTCACTCACTCAATAACTCATCAAAGCAACTAACTAATTGACTTGGCTCACAAAACACTCAACTACTCACAAGGTAGCTTGTGTTTTTCTCTTGCTACTTTTGATCCGTTTGATGCAATGCTCTAAGGCCAATGGATAGGCCCAATGAATTGATTTCCACCACAACAATTTTGTGGTTCTCTCTTCCATCCACATATGCTATCATTTATAATCATAAAACAATATTATTTTATTGTTAGTGGTCATCCTACTACGAGGGATCCATAGTACTGGCGTGCTTGATTGAAGTTTTCTTCATGCCTTTACTCAGTCATTTAAACATTTTAAGGATAAGATTTTAAAGATTTAGTCTTCTTCACCTCCTCCTAACTTTTTAATTACCTTGACTGGGAATGCTTTATCTCCTTTGTATTGGACTACTCATCCTACTAGTCCTTCTGTCTCATCTTTGGAAAATTGTACTCCTTCTGAAGAACCTAGAGCTCCAATTTCTACTCTCTCTTCCTTCAACTCCTCATTGCTATAATTTGATCTCTTTAGAGCGAGATTATTTAGCACTTCAAAAAAGTTTAAGTTTCGTCGGTCTTCTCCCTTTTATCTTTACTAGTGATTTCTTTTATGCTAATCTCGTGATCATTTTTGTGTTGAGTTTGTGCAGGTGAATCAAAGATACAACCCTGTCTTTGGAGGATATTCGTCAGCATCTCCTACGCAACAAGGAAGGACAGCAAAATGCTAATGAATCGGACTAAGGCGATGGTAAGAATCAATAACCAACCTCATCAGGAGGAAGCTCGGGTTGGCCAAGGAGCGTTCGATGAGGCCACGACAAGAATCAAGAGAACCACTTTAGTTTTTATTTTAATACATGCATACGCTAATTAATGACCACTTACTGGAAACCTACAACACAATGATTTTACCTTGTGGTTATTTAGGCTTATATATCACTAGGTGTCGTCCAAATTACAACATTGCATATATATATATATATATATATATATATATATGTATGTATATATATATATACACACGTAGATCCACGTTCTGCTTCCCTCTCCAAATTATTTTTGGACTCTTATAAGGAATGTTGTCACTTTTAAGTTTCAACTAGAAAGTTAATTTTCATGTAAGTGAACCTTTATAAATCCAGTGAAGTCATTGACTACTAGCTACACTAGATGGATCTTCAAGAAGTTTAGTTGCATCTCTACTTGTCAAAACTTGTCTTGTTTCCAATTTCCCTACACTATTTCTTTTTTTTTTTGCGAAACCTATACCATTTCTTTGGAAGGTTGGGTCTTCATTTTTTTTCTTTTTTTTGGTGAAAGCTCTTCATTTTCAACAATTGAGTTTCACAACTTGGTTTGGTTTGGAAGAACCAGGCCAAACTCAAATCAAATAGGTCTAATGGATCCAACTAGGCGAAATGGGACGCTACAGTGTGTATTTTTCTCTCTTCATTGGGAAGAGGCTTCTAATCCTCTTTGGGATGTTTGGTACTAAAGCTACCACTTGAGTGTTTCTCCCCCAATTGATTTAGTATTTAGGACAGTTTCTTGCTGCTATCTTTCTCCTTTTGTCTCTGTTATCTCCCTATACTGTCTTTCTCTTTATTGACCCTGTTCTCTTCCTTCTTTGGCTCTTAGGTCCTTTTTCTTTCTCTATCTTTGGTTCAGAGTCTCTGGTTTCCTCTCTGAGTCTGTTCCTTTGGTTTGTTTGTCTCTCTTGTTCTGCTGTGAGCCTCTTTGTCCCCTATTTGGAAGTTTCAAGGGCAAGAATCCTACACTATTCCATTTAAACAAGGGATAATGATAGAACTCGTACCAAAACCGTGACCCCCTTTACCACCAAAGGCTGGATAAGCCTTGATCCACAAGGATTTTTCAGGAAGGGGGAGCAGTGCTCAATGTTTGATCCTAGAGTAGGTATTGTTGAAATGATCCTGGCATGATATGAAATAGGAGATGCTGCGGTAATTGGGCTCCATGTAATGATGCCTAAGAAGGTCAGTTGTATGATGGTGACTAATTGTGACAGCTATAAAAAAGAAAAACTTTATGGACTTTTCCAAGAAAAATAGAGTACTTTATCTGACTAGTGGGTTCACCAAGTCTATCTTCTGCCACCTCTTTTGAACCATAAAGATCTGATTATCCCTTCAATCAACCAAATGCATCTGACAATCCTATCCCCAGCCCTTACCCACGGTCATTGAGGAAGTCCCTGAGAGTGTTCCCTATTACATCACAAATCCTGACCAAGGTAAAAATTAAAACCATGTATAACCAGTAAACAAATCCCTTCCACACCCACCTCTTTTTTTACAACCTGGAATTCCCAAATTTCCCTTATCCAAAATAGTGACCCTTTACCTACTAATTCCCCTAATACCTTTATAACACAACTCAAACCAACCCTCTTAACCCCACCAATTAACCTTCCATTGCTTATACAGTTGAACTCCCAGTGGACTCTCTATCAAAACCCTTTGTCCCTTCTTAAGCCCTCAAACCAAGCATGAAATTTCTTAGTTGGAATTGTCAAGGGATAGCTTCTCCTACGACGATGAGGGAGCTTAAGGCCCTCAAGAAAAGAATGAAGTTGTCACTTGTTTTTTTTATGGAGGCCAAAGCTAATGAATCTCGTCTGGAGGTGGTTTGGAGTAAATTGGGTTTCAGTAACTGTTATGTTATTAATTCTGCTGGGCTTTCTGGAGGTCTTGCCCTTTTATGGAACTCTACCTTAGATATTAACATCTTGGAGTCCAACCTTAATGTTATTCATTCCATTGTATACATTGAAGCTACTAAATACAAAATGTTGTGTACTTTTATCTATGCCCCCCTGTGTTTAATATTAGGAAACAATTTTAGAACAATTTGATAAATCTTAAAGTACCTTCTGGAGTTGGCTGGTTCATGATGGGTGACTTTAATGAATACTTACATAAAAGTGATAAATTCAGTCACATTCCTCCTCACCCTAACAGATTGCCATTGTTCAGGAATGTGATAAATAGTCACAACCTCATTAAGGCTCCAATAAATGGTTGCCGATATACCTGGATAAGTAATCCCAGGAATGGGAGGGTCACTAAAGAAAGAATAGACAGAATCTTCTTCAATTATGATGTCATGGAGGCTTTTCCTCACACTTTGTGCACAGCCCTCTCTCCGGTTTCCTCTGATCATTCCCCTTTGGTCCTAGATTTGAATTCGGATAGCACTAGTAAGGCCTGGTTTAAATTTGAGTCCTTCTGGACTGAGCACCCAAATTATGGAAAAATTATTAAAGAAGGATGGTTTAGTGCAGGTTGTGAAGACAATCCTTGGGATCAATTAATGGAACATCAATCCCACTGCAGTAACTCCCTCCAAAAATGGCACAAGGAAAATTTTAAGAGGCCTGATATTGAAGTGGCTAGACTTCAACACAAACTTTAGAACTTGATCAATGACAGTACCTCTGTTGTTGACCATGAACAGATTGCCAACACTCAACAACAAATTGACATAATTAGGGAAAGGGATGAAATCTACTGGTTTCAATGATCCAGAATCCAATGGTTGAAGTGGAGTGACTCAAATACACGGTTCTTTCATGCTTATACTCTACAAAGACGAGCTAGAAACTGTATTACAAGGTTACAGGATGTAAATAACAATTGGGTAGAAGGTCAGGAAGCAGTGCTAAGAATGATAACTGGCTATTTTAAGGAGTTGTATTCAGCTGAACCTACTCCCACTAATATCCAAGACTGCCTAAAGAGAGTCTCAGATCTCATGAATAAAGCCCTCACCTCCCCAATTTCTGACATCGAAGTTAAAAAGGCTGTGAGAGCTCCCCCCCCCCCCTTATAAGGCGCCTGGCCCGGATGGCTTGAATGGGTTATTTTTTCATAAAAATTGGGAAACAATTAAGGACTCTGTTTGTCTAGCCATAAAATATTTTTTCTCTACAGGTAATCTTCCCTCAACCATAAATAGTACCCTTATCACCTTGGTCCCAAAGGTCCCAAAACCGGAATAGGTATCCCAATTCTGCCCAATAAGCTGTTGCAACTTTGTGCCAAAGGTCATAACTAAAATTATGCAAGTGAGACTCAAGCCCTTCCTCCCTAGTCTCATCTCTCCTCACCAATCAACGTTCATCAAAGGAAGAGTAATTCAGGAAAATATTACCATAGGCCAGGAAATTTTTCATTCCCTAAAGAGTAAAACTGCTTTTTCTAAGGAATATATGGCCATAAAGCTTGATATGAATAAAGCCTATGACACACTTAATTGGGACTTCCTTAGGTAGATCCTTATCTCTTTTGGCTTTTCAACCTGTTGGGTTTCCCTTGTCATGAGTCTAGTTTCCTCAGTCTCTTATAGTATAGACCTGAATGGAACCAGAAGCCCTCCTTTTCTCCCTCAAAGAGGGCTTAGACAAGGTGATCCCCTCTCCCCTTATCTCTTTCTTTTTGCGGCAGAAGCTTTATCCTACCTACTCTATACTTCAATGGAGGAAGGATCACTCTCAGGTATGCTTCTAGCACCACAATGTCCCAAACTTACACACCTCTTTTTTGCAGATGATGCTGTCATTCTTGCTAAGGCAACAATTACAGAAACTTACGCTATTCTAAAAGCTCTCAATACTTATACTCAAGCTTCAGGACAAAAAATCAACATTGTAAAATCTGGAATAATTTTTGGGAGCCAGGTCCCCTCTGCAAGGCGCACTTAAATATCTTCTATAATTCAAATGGAACAGTGGAGAGAGGCTGGCAGTTATTTAGGACTACCAAGTGATTGAGGCGGCTCTAAAAACAGAATCCTCTCTTGGATTAGACAGAAAATGTGTTCAAGAATAGCAGGTCAGAAGGAAAAACTTTTGAATCAGGCAGGGAAAGAAACTCTTATTAAAGCAGTTCTTCAAGCCATCCCAGCATATGCTATGTCTCTAATTAGACTGCCTAAAACCCTTACCAATAGCCTTAATTCTATTATTTCAAATTTTTGATGGGCCAAAGAGAAGAATCAGAAAAGAATTCATTGGAGAAGTTGGAAAAGAATAACCATAAGTAAATACTCAGGGGGGCTGGGTTTCAAGGAATTATCTTGCCTTAATACGGCCTATCTGGCTAAGTAGGCCTGGAGAGTCCTTAACAATCCTGAAGCTATTTGGGTTAAGGTTTTAAAGGAAAGTATTTTCCTGACTCTAATTTTCTGGCCCAGAAAAAAAGAAGGAACTGTTCTTAGTTGTGGCAAAGTCTGTTGTAGGGAAGAGATGTTTTGCTTAAGTTAGGGCAATGGTCAATTGTGGATGGCAAATATATTTCTGTTTTTGGACATAGATGGTTGTGGAATGGGGAATTATGCTATCAACTCCCGAACTCTCAGAGTGTGCCTGACCTTTATCTCTCTGATCTCATTAATCAATCTACTCATTCTTGGGACTTCTCTAAGGTCAGCCAAGTATTACCTCAGCAGTTTTGGCTTCCTACGCTTCAAACCCTAATCAGCCTAACCAAAGGTGCTGATCGGTTATGGTGGCCCTACACTAAGGATGGGGAGTACACCGTCAGATCGGGTTACAGAGCTATAAAACTCTTATCAGATGAAGCAGAGCATGCTCCTTCTACTTCTTTTTCCCCAGGATAATTTTTATAGAAGGCAGTTTGGCAAGCTAAAGTTCTAAAAAAAATCCAAACATTTATTTGGAAGTTGTGTCATAACCTTATTCCAATCAAAGCTAATCTTTTAAAGAAGAGGATCATCAAGGATCCCCTTTGTCCTATATGTCATGATGAAGAAGAGAAACAGGAACATGCTCTTCTTTACTGTAGGTGGACCACCCCTGTCTGGTTTGGTTCTAACTTCCAGTGTTGTCCGAAGGAAGAAAGGCCAAATTCTGTTTTACAATGGTTAGCAGGAAAGATTGATTTGTTTAATTCAAAGAGAGAAGATTCTCAATTCCTCATTTCTAAACTGTTCTACTCATTATGGAATATTTGGTTAAGAAGGAATAAGGTAAGTTTTCAAGGTTTTAATCCTAATCCAGAGCAGGTGCTTAATATGATTAATAAATCAGTCACAGAATTTCACCTTTTCCATGACTCATTTCAGAAGCATGATCGTGGCCTACCTACTTATCCGATCTTGATACCGGTATCCGTACTACAGCATATACATGAACGTCATTTGACCGTTCCTTAACGTGTCACCAGTGTGATAGGTATACATCCGGACTATAAATCCGTCTCAGGTGTTCTTCATATACCGGTCTGTCCAGGATAACACCACACACCGGATGCACACATACCACTTGATGGAAGATAATGGGCGCTGTTACAAGGATAACGACTAAGATTCCATTTTCCATTCTACCAGCCCAAATCTAGCCCTACATTCTCCACGCTCACTTATAAAATTGCCACTTGCTCCAATCATGCTGGTAGGTGTATATTAAATAATCATTTATTCATATAGTGGAGGTTGGTGGTTATACCACTATCGGATCCTCGTAAAATGAGCCAATCAGGTATAAGAACTTTCTTAAGTTTTCTCTAAATCTCTCATGGAACTCATTAAGCTATCGCTTATCACTCTATGCTATTCTTTTTCTCTGGAATACAATCACTGACTTAAACGTCGGAGAATCTTCGCAGATGACACCACCTTTCACCCACATCAACGCGTGAGGACGATGTGAAGGATCTCCAGGACGTCAAGACCGGTCTCTTATCATTGAGACACCAGATACATAGACCGGATACTCATAAAGCCGGTATCCTATCTTAGTCATCTATTGATTCTTGTGGCTGGTCCCACATCAGATCATATACCCCGGTCTAGATCAGTTCACTACTCATAAATTTCCATGTAACTAGAGACCTCCTCCTGTGGGTAAACTGAAACTCAATACAGACGCCTCTTGGTTGGATTCCTCTCATAGAGCCACCACCAGGATCATCATTAGGGATCACCTGGGAGATACCCTCTATGGTCAGTCATCATATGAATGGGTCCTACTATTATCCAAGCAGAAGGTTATGCAATAAGAGAAGCAATAATCGTGGCACAAAATCTAGATTTGAAACATTATTATAGAATCAGACAACCTAGATTTAATTAGGGCCTATAGAAGGGAGTGTATGATTCACGAAATTGAACCCCTGGTTCGGGATATCCTCCACATTTGTAACTCCTTCCGATCTTGTGGATTCATGTGGGCAAGAAGACAAGCTAATGAAGCAGCTCACACAGTAGCGAAATTAGCTTCAACAAATGCCTTGGGAAAAATTGGTGGGTCTCTCCGCCCTCCACACTGACAAGTATCTTAGCCCATGATAAACGTAGTATCTCGCTGGTCTTGGATTAAAGCGTCTCCTTGTTAGTTGCTGTTAGATCCCTTCTATCTCCCTTACGGTGTTCGGTTTGGCTCTAATCCCTTCACCTTGAGTTGGGTTTTTCTCCTCTTAGGAAACACCCTAAGCAAGTTGAGGGAGATTTGGCATTATCGATTTTCTGTTTTTTTGGTTTTCCCTTGATCGATTCTGTTTTTTCTGGCTTTAGCTGTGTTAGGTTGTTGTTTAGTATAAACAGGCTTATGCTTCTTCGGCTTCTCTTTCAGCCTTGTGTATTGTACTATAGGTCTATTTGGCCCAATTTCTTTCTTTCCTTCTTGAATGAAAGATCTCTTTACCAAAAAAATGAAGAACCAGGCCCGACCCAACTATTGGGCAACTAAAGCCATTGTCTCAGTTCCAGAATTAAAAAAAATTGTTCCAAAAAAAAGAATTAAAAAAATTGTTAATAAATTAATAAAAAAATATTAATCAAGAACACTTAAAATATATTTTACAAATGGTAAATTTATTTAATTATTTGAATTTTAATTTAAGATGATAATAATGTCTTGGACGTATTTACATTTATTTTTAGTTGATATTATTCTATACTTATCATTATATCTAAACTAGAAAACAATTTATATGTATGTAAGATCAATAACGTCCCAATAAAGATGAAATGAATTAGTTTTATTATTAATTGAGAGAGAATTTTAAAATAAAATTAATTAATTTAAATGCCTAAAAGAAGTATCTTAAGGTTAAAAATAAATTTTAAAGTCTTAAAGCATCTTAAGGCTCAATAATTTAGGATCTTAAGGTTTAAAAAATAAATTTTAAAGTCTAAAACAAGTAGTTTAATTAATTAATTTAAATGCCTCATTTTAAAAATTATTTTAGGCCTTATTATGATCGGTCGCCATTATCTAGTAACTTCTTTAGTTGGACAGGATTCTTTGCATGTTTATAGTTTGCATTTAAAAAAAGATAGAAAATAGTCTTCAAAGAAAAGAGTGATCTTTAACTAAAACCTTTAAAGATGGTATATAAATAATAAATAAGTTCTTAAAAAATTGATTTGGTCCCCATAATGGTTCTTAGACCCATACCGGTTAAAAATCAGTATGAAATAGTTGTTTTAATCGGTGTAAAATGCTTTAAGGACCAACATGTGAGACAAATCAATCCTAGAAGAATTTATCTAAGATTTGTCATTTTTAAGGATCTCACTACAACAAAATTGGTCTTTCTTAGTGGTCTTTTCTTAGCGGTAATCAAGACATCCGCTAAGCATGAACCTTTGTTAACGGTTAACAAAATCACCGTTAAGAAAGGTAATCTTTTCTTAATGGTTCAAAAATTAACCGTTAATAAAGGATACTAATTGAACGGTTCAAAAATTAACCACTAAGACAAGATACTAGTCAACTCTTTCTTGGTGGTTGTGTACATAGGTCGTAAATAAACCGTTAAGAAAAGGTTTTGAAATTAAATAAAAAGGTTGACAAAGTAATTAATTGTTTCTTTTTAACAAATACTAGTTATGTACCCGTGCGGACGCACGGGTTATGACCTTTGATTAAAATTATTAACTAATATGTTATATTAATTATTGTAATATTTGTAACATAATATAATATACTATGTAATATACAAAAAATAAAATATAGAATGTCATATATATAGGATGGATATCATATATTAATTCCGACTCGGATTCAGCATATTCAGAGTGTCCCACTATCCATGTGGTCCATCTTTTTAGCTCTTGTGTTGTAGGGCTTGCCCATGGAGTTCTGGTGTGGAGAAATGGTGTGAAAGAAGTTCATTTTGGGTAAAGAATGCCTTGGCCGGCAAATGTTTGATTTTATGGCTAGGCTTTTGTAATGTATGTAGATATAATGACATTTTGTATAGCTACGAATTAATATGGATAATTGGTGTGGATGATGAATATATGATGATGATTTTTGGAGGTCATGTATGGAAAATGAGACCCTAGTACTTATGGCTCATTTTCATTGGTGACCTTAACTTTGATTAGATAATGAAAATTATGTATGATGCAGTTAGAATTAATGAATGAATGAAGGTTTCTATAAGAATTGTACTTTATAGAACATATATAGTAATAAGCTTAATTAGAACATGATTCATGAGTTGGAATGAAAATTTATAGGTATGATGGTTTGGAATGAGTTTTAAAGGCTTAACATGATTTATGTGAGGTGATGAATTTAACCAATTTGACTTGAATTGAGTTTTGGTATGTTCAGTTGTTTAATTCCCCTGTTATCTGTGTTTTTACTGGTATTCTAGCTCAAGCGAGATGGGATCTCACTCAGGCGAGAATCCCCTGTGTTGGTATATAGCCACTGGCCAATTCTCGTTCAAGCGATAGTGGGTCTCGCTCAAGCGAGATTGCCCATGCATCTGATGTTACCCACTAGAGAAAAATCGCTTAGGCGAGTAGGGTCTCGCCCGAGCGTGAGTGAGGTATTTTGCCACTGGACCATTTTCGCTTGAGCGAAAAGCCTTTGGAAGTGGCACTCGCTCAAGCGACTGAATGTATGCTAGATTCTGGACGAATTTCGCTTACGCTCGCTTGCCTCGCCCAAGCGAACTCTGAGAATCTTGCTCCAGCGAGTTGGGGTTCGCTCAAGCGAGACGACCCCTGAGAGACGCCCCACTCGGTCTCGCTCAAGCGAGTGTGACTACTTGAGCGAGTTATGCTCTGATTCTCCAAATTTCATTGTTTAATTATTTCCCTAAATCCAAAACCCTACTGAAAAGACTCTCAGAATGTCATCTCACTCGGAAGTGTCCCACTCAGAGGCCCTTCATTCGGAAAACCATTAGTCCAGATAGACTCCACTCGGAGATGTTTATGTTTCACTCGGATTTTACCTCACTCGAACGTGTCTCAATCGGACACAGTTTCTTCACTCGAATGATTCTTGTAATGATGTTCACTCGGAAACATCACTACATGGAATTGATCTCAGCCTTATTTCTCTCGGAATTGAATAACTATCGTTCGGATAATCATAATTCACTCGGATATTAACTCCTCGGAAATGAAGTTGCCATTTATTTACTCTTAGAAATCTCAGTTTTTTTTGGTCCTGTGCAAACAAAGCAAACTAACATAACACATAACTGTTCCAATTCCTTTCTCGGAATTCAGTCCACTTGAAAGGATCACCACTCGGATATTAACTCCTCGGGAATTATTCACTCAGAAAGTACTCATTTGGACTTTAAGTCTGTCCAAAAGCACTTCCTGGAAAGACCCGCACGGGTATGTCCCAATCGGTGCCCCATCACACGGAAATTACTATTTTTTCACTTGAAGCCTTTCCACTTGGAATCGTGTTACTCGGTATCATTTCACTCCTGAGTGTGACAGTCAGAGACACCTCACTCGGAAAGTCAGACCTCAATTCGGATATACTACAATCGGGGGTCAACGACTCGGAAATATCTTGGTCCGAGAAGTTCAAGTTTGAAATCAAAGCTCTTATTACAATAAGTACTTCTCTCGGAAAGAACTCATTCGGACACATTCCTCTCGCAGACGTTTCCCTCGGATAATGTCTTAACTCTTCAGAATGGTTTTGTTAATGAGGTTTCACTCGGAACTATTAACAGGTTTAAAGTATATTAGCAGACTCGAACTATATTCAAATAGCCTTTCACCGTTACCTATTACACAGGTTGATACTATACTAAGAACCATGATTCTATATTAAGAACCACAACTTAATATGTTACTATCAACCATACAAAGAACTGAAGTTGCCATTTATTTACTCTCAGAAATCTCAGTTTTTTTTGGTCCTGTGCAAACAAAGCAAACTAACATAACACATAACTGTTCCAATTCCTTTCTCGAAATTCAGTCCACTTGAAAGGATCACCACTCGGATATTAACTCCTCGGGAATTATTCACTCAGAAAGTACTCATTCGGAGTTTAAGTCTGTCCAAAAGCACTTCCTGGAAAGACCCACACGGGTATGTCCCAATGGGTGTCACATCACACGGAAATTACTATTTTCTCACTTGAAGCCTTTCCACTTGGAATCGTGTTACTCGGTATCATTTCACTCCTGAGTGTCACAGTCAGAGACACTTCACTCGGAAAGTCAGACCTCAATTCAGATATACTACAATCGGGGGCAACGACTCGGAAATATCTTGGTCCGAGAAGTTCCCATTTGAAATCAAAGCTCTTATTACAATAAGTACTTCTCTCGGAAAGAACTCATTCGGACATGTTCCTCTCACAGATGGTTGACTCGGATAATGTCTTAACTCTTTAGAATGCTTTTGTTAATGAGGTTTCACTCGAAACTATTAACAGGTTTATAGTATATTAGCAGACTCGAACTATATTCAAATAGCCTTTCACCGTTACCTATTACACAGGTTGATACTATACTAAGAACCATGATTCTATATTAAGAACCACAGCTTAATATGTTACTATCAACCATACAAAGAACTGAAGTTACCATTTATTTACTCTCAGAAATCTCAGTTTTTTTTGGTCCTGGGCAAACAAAGCAAACTAACATAACACATAACTGTTCCAATTCCTTTCTCGAAATTCAATCCACTTGAAAGGATCACCACTAGGATATTAACTTCTTGGGAATTATTCACTCAGAAAGTACTCATTCGGAGTTTAAGTCTATCCAAAAGCACTTCCAAGAAAGACCCGCACGGGTATGTCCCAATCGGTGCCACATCACACGCAAATTAGTATTTTCTCACTTGAAGCCTTTCCACTTGGAATCGTGTTACTCGGTATCATTTCACTCCTGAGTGTCACAGTCAGAGACACCTCACTCACAAAGTCAGACCTCAATTCGGTATACTACAATCGGGGGTCAACGACTCGGAAATATCTTGGCCCGAGAAGTTCCCATTTGAAATCAAAGCTCTTATTACAATAAGTACTTCTCTCGGAAAGAAATCATTCAGACACGTTTCTCTCGTAGACGGTTCACTCGGATAATCTCTTAACTCTTCAGAATGGTTTTGTTAATGAGGTTTCGCTCAGAACTATTAACAGGTTTATAGTATATTAGCAGACTCGAACTATATTCAAATAGCCTTTCACCGTTACCTATTACACAGGTTGATACTATATAAAGAACCATGATTCTATATTAAGAACCACATATTAAAATGTTACTATTAACCATACAAAGAACTGAAGTTGCCATTTAACTCTCAGTTTTTTTTTCATCAATGCAAACAAATCAAACTAACATAAAAGAGAACATTGTTCCAATTCAAAAAGAAAGCAAATAAAGCAAACCAACATGCTCAATTAACAACCCTAAAATAAAGGATAGGAGCCCTAACATAAGGCATCCCGAATTGAATCCTATCACCATTTCTCAACAACAAAACTGAGGCCAACCGGAGCCAAGGTGAACTTCCCAAGGCCTTCACCCGGTCCAACGAAGCTCAAGGGATAACACGTCTTCAAATCCTTCCGTCTTGGCGAGTACTTTTGTTGGCCTGTGAGGGAAAATCAGGGGAACTAAAGTCGAGGGTAGATCCTGAAAAACAAACAACAACATCACTAACATGTTACAAAAAATATGAAAAGGTGATGAGGTAAGATGACGAACCAAAAAATTTTCCCGTTGAAACTTGGTAAGTACTTTGGTGGCAGAGTATAAAAAGTTATCAGTCTGTCTATTGTGAGAGACAACTTTTTTAGAAGCATGGACAGTCGGAGGGAGCTGTTTAAAATAACAATTAAATAAGCAGATTTGATGACATGAAAAAGGTTTAAGGCATAGAGGAAGAAAGACTAAAAGCAGGACAAACCCACTATAGAAAAATCGCTTAGGCGAGTAGAGTCTCGTCCGAGTGTGAGTGAGGTATTTTGCCACTGGACCATTTTCGCTTGAGCGAAAGGCCTTTGGATGTGGCACTCGCTCAAGCGAGTGAACGTATGCTAGATTCTGGACGAATTTCGCTTACGCTCGCTTGCCTCGCCCAAGTGAACTCTGAGAATCTCGCTCCAGCGAGTTGGGGCTCGCTCAAGCGAGACGACCCCTGATACTCTTCTTCTTCTTTTCACTCAGCGTGTGCCATAGCTCGCCCAAACACCCCACTCGGTCTCGCTGAAGCGAGTGCGACTACTAAAGACCAATCCGAGCAGGAATTAAATGGAATTTATCAATCCGATATTTATTCTTCTCAGAATCATTCACTCAGGAAACATAATCAAGTTTGTAAATACCGAGTGAATTACATAAAAAACAACAGGTTGACATGTGGATTGTCAGGGCCTTGTTTGACATATAAAGATAGAAGATAGATTTGTTATACCTAAATCAAGTTTGTAAATACCTCCCGGTAGACAACATTAATAGTATGCCCTTGAGTGACATCTTCATGATTTTCCAACAGGACTCTTAATCCTTCCTTTGACCTTACTCTTGACAATGCAACGTATAGTTGGCCATGCGTGAAAACTGGTCGGGGTAGGTAAACACTGACACTGGAAAGAGTTTGTCCTTGAGACTTATTTATGGTCATTGCAAAGGAAACAATGATGGGGAATTGTCTTTGATTAAATTTAATAGGAAGAGTTTCAGTGGAAGGACTCATTGTCATTCTAGGAAGATGAACTACATCTCCAACATGGGTTCCAGTTAACACCTGACATTGAAGAACATGGTTCCCCATTCGTTTTACTTGCAGTCTTGTACCATTACATAGTCCTTGAGATTGATCTATGTTTCTCAACAACATCATAGGCACCCCGATTTTCAAAGAGAGCTTGTGTGGGGGTAATCCTGAGCAATTAATTGCATTCAAAACATCCGGTGTAAAAGTTTCTAATTCAAAATTGGAATGCTTTTCCTCCATACAAAGACTATCTAAACTGAAGTAAATTCTTTCCTCTCTATGAAACTGATCCATTATATAGTTGTTGACATTAGAAACAATGTCCAAGGTAGGAGCAAGAATACACCTTTCTTTGAAATATCCTTCACTGGACATTTGTGTATCAATTGATGGATAAACAAAGGAAATCAAATCATCTAACGCAGAATTAGAGGGAGATATTAAAATATCCTGTGGTATTTCAACTTCAGATTCTCCTTCACTTGAGTCTCCAATCAAACCATCTCCAATCTGAAGAAGCCAAGCACTGAATTTCTTTATTTCAGATGACACATGTGGGGTGCTACATTGAGTAAGTCGCATGTTTTCAGATAAAGTCAACACTTTACAAAAAGACCAAAGGTAAGAGGAGTTGATTGTTGCTTGACATATGTCCTGCCTTGATCCTTTTGGGATTACTGGTAAAATCTGTCTAAAGTCCCCCCTAGAACAACAACCTTCCCTCCAAAATAGAGATTAGGATCATATGAAGCAGAAAATCTTAGAACGTCTCTTAATGTTTTGTCTAAAGCTTCAAAACAAAACTTATTCATCATTGGAGCCTCATCCCAAATGATTAATGTTGTTTTCTCCAATAGTTTGGCATGGACAGAACCTTGCTTTATGTTGCAAGTTGAATCTGAAGACCAATCCGAGCAGGAATCACATGGAATTTATCAATTCGATATTTATTCTTCTCAGAATCATTCACTTAGGAAACATAATCCAAGTTTGTAAAGACTAAAAGCAGGACAAACCTCATCATCAGAGTCACCAATAACTATGACATTTGCATCTTTAGCTGCCATGTGATTCTGATTGACAAACAGGGGTCATAATGAAAACAAAATTGCATGAAACACAATATATCAAAATTAAGAAATGCATACAGTACATGACAGACATTAGCTGAATTTGAATACAGATAAAGTACAGGTGCAAAGATTAAAAGTAGGACATACTTCATCATCAGAATCGTCTAAAAAAATGACCTCTGCATCTTTAGGTCAATCTTGCTGTTACAATTAACACACACATTGTTATTATTTTAATGAAAGCTACATGTAATAATATCCAACATCAGGAGATTTCCCATCTTCCACCTGAAGGGTTCACCATTCAGACAATTTAATTTAATGGTATAACATCAAACCAAAAATAAGCAGAAAAAATACCATATTGGCTGGCTCATGATGAATAGACGGAGCTTTCCCCTGATTCATGTGAAAAATTAAAAACGAAAACAAAATACTAAGTGAGCTAAAAAGAAAATATACATACATGATCATTGAAACCCAAAAATCTAAGAACCACCAATCTATTCAATTTTTTTCAAATAACTGAAAATAATACATACCTTATCCTGTAAGCCAGAACCAACAAATGGAGATTTCTCATCTTGCAACTGAAGGGTTTACCATTTACAGAATTTAAGTTAATGGTATAACATGAAACAACAACTCAATGAAACAATGAAAAAACAATGAAAGAATGAAAAAACATTACAGTGCGTATACCCACAGATTCAACGAACAGACCAAAATGATTAAAGCATAGTTTACGAAAACATACCGTAATGGGAAAAAACATGACCATCGTAGACGACAAAGGTTTAAAGAAACATGCAAAAAGAATTATAGAAAAAAGACAAACCTTTTTGGGTGCAACATCAACAAACGACGAAGGTTTAAAGAAACATGCAAAAAAGGACAAAGAAAAAAGACAAACCTTCTTGGGTGACCCATCAAAAGTAGAAGTTTCCCCTTGCGTCATCTGAGAATTCAAAACCGCGAAGTGTTATCCCTTGAAAGGTCGCGAAATGGAATTTCAAATAACACCTCCAGCTTCCTGTGCGAAGAGCAAAACCGCAAAATTGTGAATGAAAATTAGGGGAGGGGAAAGCTTCTTGAAAAAGGAATGAGAGGGGAAAGGTTATTGGAAAACGCGATGGCCGCATATGTCAGACAAAGGTGCAATGAATGACTCAGAATTTGAAACGTTTATTTTAAAGCGAAATTTAAAATTTAAAATTAAATAAATATAAAAAAAAATAAAGATTAAAATAAAAAATAAAAAATAAAATAAAATGAGAGGAGAAGGTTTTTGGAGGGAATAAGGATTAACCACAGATTGACACCTGTTAGATTCCACTTTCTATCAAGTGTCTTTTATATTAGATATAGATTATCTGTGTCTTAACCGTGAGTTATGGAACTGTTAAGAAAGGGTGTATTTTAATTAGTGGTTAGTTATGAAACCGCTTAAAGACGTATTTTTAATTTTAAAAAATTTTTAACTAGGTCTTAGCAGTTAAAATTTTTCCTTACTAATTTTTGTAAAACCTTATAGTCTTTTTTGTTTCTTTTTATTCGGGACAATTTTGAATTTGTCATATAAAGTGTTCAAAAAAGTAATTATTAATTATTTCTTTAATTCTGTTCCCTTCTCATTTGAAGCGGGAATATTGGAGTAAGGAGATTTCTAGACTACCGATAATGAAATAGTGAAATTCCACACGTCGACTTGGACAACACGAAAGAGATCAGTGCGGTATCAAAACATAGACTATTGCATTAGCATCAAACTCATCTTCGCTTCCAATGGAGTGTTTTGCCAGGTCTCTTCGGGCATGGCGGAGGCATTGCCTTTTTCTTTCCTTTTTCCCAAACCCTAACTTCTCGCTCCTCGCACCCCTTTCCTCCCCTTCATATTCCAGTACGTTCCTCTTTGGTTTTGTCGTCGATTTCCTGTTTCCTTCTTTCTTTTATCTTCGATTTATGGATTTTATTACAAATGATTTCTGTTTGATTTTGTGTAGAATTTGTATTTACTCAGTCTACCACTTCCGTCCCCGATGTTTCGAGTTCTAGAGTTTTGCGTGAGGATTATTATTCACTGCTTCCACTTGTGTTAGCCGGTCATTTTGGAATTGGATTGGCGGAAACGACATATGTAGATAACGCTGCTGGTAATGTGGATGTCCAAGATAGGGTCAGAAAAGAACGCAAGCGAATCGAGGAGTTGCTTAGAAGTAGAGGAATTCAATATGGTTCTTATCCTCGCTTCACTGTTGCTGCTAAGGGCCAAAAGGTTATTCCATGGCTTGCCTATACTATTGTCTATACTTTGAGGTGATCATATATACAGAAATAAACAGATGGTTGGTTTCTTTATGTTTGGTATGTTAGTTCTTTAATCCAGAAAGCTGAAAAGGAACCATGATTTTTTCTTTCCTTTTTTTTCAATATGGAAACCTAATTTTATAATATAAAGAACTGCATTTCTTTTTCAAAAAATAATGAATTTAATTTATGATTAAAAAATAAACATTATATTGAAAGAATTTTTTTTCATCTATATATATATATATACATATTAAATAAATATTAATAAATAACTGCTGATTTCATCTGTTTTTGGGCATTTTGAATACTGCTCTTCCTTGATTCTGGAGACATTAAGCCGATCACGATTCTTTAGTGCTTCAGTGCTTTCAAATGTGAATGCAATAAAAATTTGTTTGCCAATTAGTCCCTTTTCAAGATAATGTTATTACTATCTTCAGGTTTTTGAACTCTATAATATTGTTTTTTAGAGTAATAGAAGATACAATTCTATTGGCTTTGCGTAGCCATGAAGTTTATAATGATATTGCTTGAGGAACTGGTCATAAGTTTGAGTCAAACAAATCTCGAGTTGTGCTATCATTAGTGTAAAATGTAGATATAAGCATTAGGTATAAGCATGTATCATTGTTAATAAAATGCAGCAACTTTGAAATTTTAAGGAAAATAATATAAACACGATTTAAAGGTAACTGTGGTTAAAGTTTGATATAACTACGGTTACATGGACAACCGTGTTTATATTGTTTAAGGGTTTATGGTTTATTTATTTTGGTAAATATATAACCATGGTTGTCCCTATAATAGTGTTTGTATATATAAGGGTCAACCGTGGTTATAGAGTTTACGTTACAAATATTTAAACAGTTGTAATAAATACGATTACAGTGCTAACTGTGCTTATAGAACCTTTTGTTTTTCATATTTCGTTTCCTCGCGCCTCATTGAACCGCCGCATCTCAGTTGAAAGGTTACCTTATTCCAATGTCTTCCACTATAACCTTTTCCCCACTCTGCTTTGCTTGTTGTTTTGCTTGTTGTTTTGCTTGTTGTTTTGCTTGTTCCTGTTGTAGCACCCTTAATTTTTAATAAATAATTAAACCCAAAACAGGGGAAATTTTTCCCAATTTTTATTTAGAAAATACATGGATCTATAATAAGCCACTCTCATATATGAAGATATGAGGGTCGGGTCCATAGACCATGAAAAACCGGGCCAGATAAGGATCAAAACTTCTAAAAATTAGAGTTTATAAAACATTCACACTCTGCCCAAAGTACAGCTTGGAGAAAGATAGAAACAATCCAAAACCGAGCCACAAGAAGAAGGGAACGCAAAGGAAATGAAAACCATTCACAGCGGAAGAACAAACAGCGCCTGAGCGAACCCACAATACAGCGTGCACTCGCTCAAGCGAAATACAGCACGCTTGGGCGAGACAGCCCAACACGCTCGGGCGAACGCCCCTTCGCTTAGGCGAAGCCGATCCAAAAGCCTTCCAACAATACACACTCGCTGGAGCGAATCCTTCATTCACTGAAGCGAGAAGTTACACTCGACAATCCCATAACTCGGGGTTTGACTTAGTCCACTCGGTATTAAAGGGTTCCATTCACTCGGGAACAACCCCAACACTAGCCTCCCTCGGAAGCCCATAACTTAGTCACTAAAATTTTTTTATCCGCAGAGGCCTCACAATAAACCACTCGGAAAATAACAATAATCCCACTCGGCATCCAATAACTTCCCTCACTCGGGATATCACCCAATCAAATGCCACTCGGCATATTCATCATTTCTCACTCGAAGAATACTCAAACCATCCTTCACTCAGAAGGGGTCTCCACAACCGTACTCCACTCGGTATTTATTCACCAAGTAAGTCACTCGGACTTATGAAATACTTAACCACTCGGGGAAAACCATTAAGTCAAGTCCCACTCGGACTCATTCCATACTTAGGCACTCAGAATACACATTATCTTATTCACTCGGAATAGGTACCCATGTTCACTCAAAAAACATATATAACTTATATACTTAGAATATTTCTTATCTGAACCATCAACAACTCTTCCCTCGAAAGAGATTCACTCGCGTTCCACCACTCAGGGTCACTACAGTCTTCCCCTACTCGGGGTTCACTCGGATATTCATCACTTAGTCACAAATAAGCTAACCTTCTCTTATAATACATTCCACTCAGAATCCATTAAGGCCGTTATCACTCAGAAAAGGCCCAAACGTGTGAGTCTCACTCGGAAATGAGTCTAAACCTCCTATATTCTTCTCAGGATTCATTAACTTAGCATTATTTCAATCCATCAAGACTCCTCACATAATTCAATAACACATTCCAATCGGTGAGAAGCATCAAATCAACATAAATACTTGTATATATATATATACTCTCTGCTTCACAAACCCGACTGCTCATTCAGCAACATTCATCAACCAATACATATTTGTATTATCAACACAATATGTATATCTATATACAAGCACTCGGTTTATCCATTATCTTAACATGATTCATTCAATTTTAATCCCTAGCCAACTCCAATGCATAATGCCCATGTAAAACATATATACACAAATAGGAATTTACGCTCAGATTTCCAATTACTCAGATTCAATATATATATATATATATAAATTGTATTCATTATACAACGTTGTTATTATGAGCCGGCCAAGGCTTTAATACATCAAATATACTCGGTACATTATATTATGTACACAGCCTCATCATAAACACCCAACACTCGGGTTAAGGCCATCATATCATTCCAAACCGACCTGCATACACTGAAAAATGGTGTAGGGGTGAGCTTTACATATTAAATGACAGATATTGGCTCGGATTAATCATAGAATCCTCAACATGTAATAACATATAACATCAATCAACACATCAAACACTGCCATTCAATATGAACAATCACAATCATCTTCCGATCGGGAATTCACCCATTTCACTCGGTCATAAGCTCAACTTACTCAGTAACAAGTATAATAATCCACTCAGATTTCACTCAACCCCGAGCCTTGCTCAAGGAGTGTGCCTGAGCCCAGCTCCAGGACTTAGTCATATTCATATGTTGTCATCTGATTGCCGACCGGTAATAGAAGTCCAACGCATTCCAGTGGTGAATCGGATGCATACGGTTTCATTCACTCGGCGTCCAACGCCAATGCACTCGGCATTTCATCAAGCATCTCATTTCACGCTTAGTGCCCCAGGCACTGCCCCGAGTCCAACTCGAGGTCTTTCATCATATTCAACATTAGGACCATGTCCTCTTCACTCGGGATTATACCCTTCGTGGCACCCCACAAGGTGATATACTCAACACGTATGCATATACATTCAACTCATATTCATTCGATTGCCCACTCAGAAATCTGCGTTCAACACTCTATGCACTCGGCATTTTCACAGCAAATCAGATGACTTAGCCTGTATCACATCCACCCGGAAATCACTATTCCATCCGATCGGATTATCATCATCCACGAGCCTAAGCCTCATGCTATTTCATGGGATTCACTAGGCCTTAGTATTTCTAAGCCTCCCATACTAATTCATATAGAATTCCACTCGGAATCTAACCTCAATAAACATCCCATGCTTTTACACAAAATATTCCACTCGGATTGTCCTCTATCACTCTGATGTATCCTTTACCATAAGCTCTCATGCTTTTATATATATAAAGCCTACTTGACATTCATCATCACAGTCCCCATTCATTCATTCATCATAAGCATATGCATCAACAAGCATCACATACATTTAAATGTACAATTACACACAGGGACTAATAGAGGACCACACCATGCACTCGGCATTCATAAATTCATACATGCATCTCATACATATATCAAAACATCATCAAGTATATTTTCATGTATTTCATGGACGGAAACAATAGCATCAAACCAAGCATATCCATCATGCATATCCGGGCTACTAATCACTCAAAAATCAACAAGCAACACATCAAATATCACACATCACAGTACAAGCATTTCACCCGGAAACCCGTCCATAAACCATGCATTTGAGATGCAAAGCCCCCTTACCTGGAATGACGTTCCAGAAGTCACATGGGTCACTCCGCCCAGCCACAGCAGCACTCTGCTCGGCATTCCAATCGTGGGAAGAGCCAGCATGGCTCCCAATCGTCCCAGTAACACGCTCACTGCTCGGAGGACCACCAAGCTCCCAAACACAACATCATCCTCTCCCACGACCAGTAGAGGATTCCAACACTCCTCTTCACCCAAGCATCACAGCTTCAAAGGTATGACATCGTCCTCACCAACAGTGGAGAACCACCATGCAGCCAAGCATCCTCACGTTCAGGCAAAAAAATAGAGGAGGATCTCAACCTCCAAGCCACACAGCACCATGCTGTTCCACACTTCGAACAGCAACCACCAAGCACGTCTCAAAGCTGTTCCTCACTCGAACAGCACCAAGAGCTAGTCCTCATAAATAGTGGAGGACAACTAAAACTCCATGCACCATCCATGCCTTCTTCTTCACAACGGCACAGCCTCACCCACAGTGGACCACTTCCACAACGAGGCAACCACACAGCTGCTGGCTCCCAACCGAGCCACCAACAGCTCAACACATGGAGGAAGAAGAAGAAGGAGCACCAGGGGAAGCAAAGGAGGAACCCAGCCTCCAGAATACACAGCCATACGCTGATTCCTCCACCACGCTGTCCCTCACATAGCCACACCATTCCACTCGGTCCAACACAGTTCGTGAGCGGGGGAAGAAGATGAAGGAAAAGACGAAGGTGAGGCAACAGGGGAGGAAGAAGCAAGAGCTTCATGGAGCACCAGGGAGAAGGAGGAACGTTTCCTCTCCCCAACAGAGCATGCAACACGAGAGAAGTGAAGAGAATGAGAGAAGGGAAATGTGCACCAACTCTTATCATCACACTGCCCCCATCAGTGTCCCACTCAGCTTCATCACGTCCTCATTAATGCATGTCCCATCAGCCATCATCACACCCTTCCAACGTGGACAAAAAGAGAGAGAGAGGGAAAGAGAACCGAAGTTCTCATAACACCACCAAGGGCACCATGGTCAATTCCAACATTATTATTATTATTATCATTATTCAATAATTAATATAATTAACCATTAAACCCCAATTAACCATTAATCAGTAATTAATAAAAATCGGGATGTTACACCTGCGCGTACTTATCGTCTAAGCTTTCGTTGTTCCCATCGCGTACATCACCGTCAAAACCGTGCCACCATATTATTGCCACTCTACCAAGTAAAGTTTCTCACTTCTATTCATAATGTTGTTCTGTTCATAATGCTGGTCTGTTCATAATGTTGTTCGTAATGTCGTTCTGTTGTTCATAATGTTGGTCTGTTCATAATGCTAGTTGGTCTGTTCATGTCACCGTTACATGTTTCTTTTCTTTCCTTCTTCTTTGATAAATTAGATTTATTGTTTGACATTTGACATTGATCTATGTAAGGGTTTGTACGGAATGAGAGGTGGTGGGGTTTACATTGGGTCTGTAATGAAGGACAGAGAAGGGAGAACGTTCAATTTGAACGGTATAAATGGGAGGAAGTTTTTGGTCGAGTGGATTTAGAGCCTTGTTTTGAAGGCTTGTGCCGGTCCCAATGCCATTGATTGATCCATCCATCCATCATACCACAAATTACTATTTTTTCTTATGTTATGTATCATATCTAATTATGCTTTTTATTTCTTGTTCACCATATTCATTCAAATGCCAATTTGTATGCCTATTTTTACTAAGGGTTTTACCAAATGTATTAAGTACTCCTATATTTTATTGTAAGCTTGTTATTAGTTGAACATAGAAATGGATGGTTTGTATGCTTGTTTTTAATTTATTAGGAGAAATATTTATCTTTACAGGGGTAGTTCATTTTGTTCTCCTAATTTTTACCCACCCAAACTCACCAATCATTCAACTAACTAGTATAAACTGTGAAACATGACTTTATGTTAGCATGGACTTTGTGTTATTACAAGGGTTATGATTTTAACTTGTTTGAAAGTGAAGTCAATAGCATTCATTTGGCATAGGAAAAAGAGCCAAAAATGGGAACTTTTTTTCTTTGGATGTATTATTAGTTGATTGTTAGTGGTGGGTGATGTCCCCATGATACGTTGACTTCGAGGATGAAATCTCTTTTATGGAGGGGTGTGTGTAACATCCCGATTAGTAAATTTAATTAATTCCGTAGTGGAGAAATTATCAATTAAATTATTTCTAAATATTGTGAATTAAATTGAATAATTGGGTGATTTAATTAGAATGAAATCAAATTTATTAAATTAATTAAAGAGACTGGTCTAAATTAAAGTGTGATGGTAAATTATTAATGACTATAAGGTAAAAGGATAAATGCTAATTATATATTTAAAAGACAAAAGGAATGGGATTGAAAATAAAAGAAAGAAAGAAAAGAAAAAGGAGTGAGTAAAGACCAAATTGCCACTAAGTTTTTAATTATTTTTCCTTTCATTTTCTCCCCTCTCACGTGCGTCATGAAGAAGAAAGGCAATAGAAGTCATTTCGTTCCAAGACATGGCCGTGAAGCTTCAAGAGTCCAATTAAAGCCCGATTTCACGGAAGAACTCAAAATTGATTGCATATTTGGAATCGTAGCATCAAGGTGAGTCCATTGAGGTAACCAATTTCACGTTTCATCCCCTTTCTCTCTACCCAAATTGGGGTTTCGTGGGGGTGGTTCCTCTTCTTTATTTTCTTGGCAAACTTGATGGTGACTTTTGATATAATGGGTAGTTCCAATTTAATGTCTCCTTTCTTTCTTTTTACCTAAATTGGCTCGTTCATCGCGGGGGGTTTCTATTAATGTTCAGAGTCAGACTTAGAAGGAGGATTGAATAAGTCTACACTTTTTGTCACGTGGAATATGAAAATACTTTCTGAATAAAGTTTCAGACTTTTTGATAATTAGACTTTTAAAAGATAAGGGCAAAGAGGAAGATAACACAACAGATTTATACTTGTTCACTGCTAATGTAGAAGCTACATCTGATACCTTCACACTTAAAGGATTTTCACTATGTAAAAACACCTTTTACACAACTAGCACAGCTCGTGCTTCAAGTATTGTAGACTCCAGCTACTACTGGCTTAACCCAAGTATTTTTTCAAACAAGCCACTCTTGGCGCAAACCCAGATATTCTTTCTAAAGCCTTTTCAAGCCACAAAGTGTTTTCCACTTAGTCTAAGGACTAGTTAACACACCAGCATTGTTACACAAAGATGAGTGATAAAAGAGTTTGTGTTACAAAGAATAACTTAACATACAAAGATATTGAGAATTGAAACAAGATACGTTATGTTATAATGAGCTACAAGTCGAGGTCTCCTAGGAGCAGAACAAGAAAGACTTGTGCTTGAGAGACAAGAACTGAGAAAACTTTAAGAGTTTTTATAGATTAGCACTTTTGAGTTTTGTTCTTGTTCATGAAAATGATCAGCAAGAATTCAAACCGATGAATCTCTTCAAAGGTTAAAATATTCCCATATATATACGCTTTTTTGAATAATCGTTGATCAGCCGTTGGAGAAGATATAACCGTTGATCATCTTCTAACTTTGAAGAGGTACAAGGTTGCAGAGTCTGAGTTAAGCGTGCTTCAAAGGTTATACCAAAATGGTTCATTTTGATAATCTATACCAAAAGATACCTATTTGCTTATCCATTTCGAGCTAAATGGTACGCTCTCAGAGACGTTGACCTTAGGCTTCTGTTCTGCCATGATTTCAACTTTTCTGACGCTTTGAGATATGTGAGGCATCTACCTTGGTTACTGTACATCGTTCTTAGCTTTTTGACTCTTTTCCTTTTTGGTGAAAGATACAGATTTGAGACAAGAAAGCACTTGTTGACATTTTATGGAAAATGAGAGTTGTTGTACAGAGAACGTCTTTTGAGAGACTTCATCAGACTAGTCTTTTGGAACGAGTTTTGTTTTGACAGACTCCCCTTCTTCTTAGTTCTAACAGATACACTTCATACTTTTCCTGAAACACTTGTTAAACTATGTTAGAAAAATACACAAGTAGACTTTATTTAACTAGAGGTCATGATGAATGTTATTAACAAATTTTAGGGGTTCAGATTTCTTAATCTTTCATTCAAATTTGGATCTAACTTCTACTTTTCATTCTTATGACACTTCAGAGCTTGAAAATGGTGGTAGATGTAGTAGATATTCAATATTAACTGATGGAATCTCGTTTCGGCGTCATTCGGTTTGAAATGGAACTTGGAACGACATGCAACAAAGGGGGGATTTCAAATTGGAAGTGAAAATATGTTGTGGTAAGCTTCAAAACTCTGGGAACTAATTTAAAGCTATTTCGGTAAATTATATTATAATTAAGGAAGCCAACAAATGATTTTGCTATATGACCCCTTTAATTTTAGCTATCCCAAGGAGTCGGTGAAGTCGACGATTGATTTGAAGCTTTAAGAGTGTGGAATTAAGCTAAGGGGGTGTACTGGGCTAAGATTCATATAGAAAGTGATTACGCAATTTGGCGCATAAGAAAAGGGTAAATCATAACCGTTATTGGTTACTTTACATGATTTTAATGATTTATTATGATTAATTAAAGAATGATGACGAATTAAATTGGCAATGAGAAGATTAAGTGTTAAATGTGAATAACTGCAAGTTGTGAATTACGTGAAATATGAGTAATTAGAAATATTGGGAATTGAGAATGTGAAATAAATTAATAAGTTGACACTTGTTTACTTGTAATAATTGTTGAGAAATTAAGAAATTAAATTTTAGTTTATGGCGGATAATTCAAATTAGGGAGGTAATGTGATACGATATAAAGGTGTAAGTATATGGAAAGCAGATCATAATATAAATGAGGAATAAACAAGTTGTTATATATATAAGTGCGATTAATATAAAGATAACACGAATTATGATAAGTTGTGGTTGTGAATATATAAGATTTATGTCAATGTAAGAATGAAATTGTGTGAATTGATATAGAGTTATAAATGGTGGTGAATGAGTTTGATAAGGAATTGATGTAGATGAAATTTATAGTAAAATTATATATAATAATGAGCTGAGAAGATTGATGATTTTAAATGTCTATGGCTTATGAGAATTGTTAAGCGATGTGACATCCTACGTCATTTTTCATTTATTTTTATGCGTTTAATTAAATTTTACAATAAATTTTTTGTAAATTAATTAATTAAATAACCCAGTATTTAGAGAAATAGTAAATTTCAGAAAACGTTCCAAAATATACCATATATAACCCTTAGAAAACCCAAAAAAAGCCATTTGGAATGTGAAAAACCAAAAATTTGAAAACAAGGGCATGACGCTACGTGTCAGGCCTATGCTACGCGTGAGGCTCATTCGTAGCTCTGGCACTAGGCACTCTACGCACCAGCCTGACGCCCAGTGTTAGCATACCAGAAACAACATCAGGTGCTATTATGCATTGAGGCCAATCGGCCAACTTCCGACTTACCCAATTGGCCCGTTTTAGGTCCGATTGCCACGAAACTTCACGGGCCACATGTTTTCCCCATTTCAAAACTGTTGGCACTGTCCATTTGCCAAAATTTCATCATATATCCAACTTATGCACAAAATACACTTTTACCCAATTATGTGTAAAACCCTTGCACCAAACTACCCAAATGGACTTCAAATGGCCCAAGGCCTATATATACAGTTCCTAAATGACCTAGGGAACCTATTGGTCCTTTCGGGGTCCCAAAACCTGTCAGATCATAAAATCACCTATCCGATTCCTAATCTTCACATGAAATACCTATTTTCACTATATGCAACAACCATCAAATTCATCAATTTGATATCAACTTCTTAATCACATCACATAACAATTCATAATCATATTACAGAACCTATACATGACGTTCAACAAACGTATAACACTGGCTCCACGCCACTAATAACCTATTTTCACAGTCATGCATAACATATACCAAAGTATCATCACGTCGTCCATTCAATTCTCTATCATACTTAACCTATCATTTAAGCATGCATATATCACAAGACCTGCCCATATCATGCAATCATACAATGGCTCTATGCCATATAACACACAAACATGATAATACTACAACACTACATTATTACACATCCACATCAACAAAGTAATATAGTTTAACATCTTCATAAATCAATAATGGACACACAATTATACATCTCTTCTCCTGGTTTCCATACCGCCCTGACCTTATTTAGCTCTTGCCTTTGCAGTGTGCATCCATAACCTTTCAATAGTCACTAAAACCACAATACAGGGGATGGGTGACTGGAATTAAGCATTAATACAGAAATAACCATCAAGATTAGAAAGGGGTAATCTAGCTACATTTCTATTTTAGCAGCAGTGTTCATTATTACCTTTCACTAACCATTATTACATCACTTATCTCATTTCGCATAATACACAAGGCATATAACTATAAACATGACCATATATTCCTTCCACTAGAAGCCTGTCAAGAGTCGCTTCTTGACCATGCCAATGCACTGGCGATCACTTCCTACCCTCAACAGTGTCCAGGGTATCACATCACCACCCACATCCATATCATTACATATCAAAGCATATAAACACGATTGACTCTCAAATATTATGATGCTTTAGTATCTAATACTAAAAGGATCGACCTTCAGCTGGGGGTCCTACTTGACACCCTGTAAACCTTGCTTAGTTCACCGAGTCCTACTTGACTCCCCCTCAACCACAGGGTCCTACTTGACCATTAGGTAGCTCAACTGGGTACAAAAACCAAAGGAGCCAGAAAATGAGGGTAACACATATCGTCGGTCGTCCTCCACCACATAAATCAGATATCAAATCATATTGAACATGGATAAAACATCATCAATCTCATGTATAAATATCAGAAACTGATATATACTCACCACACAAAATGGCCACACAAACTCATCCCTCACAAGCCATGTTCTAACATTTCCATCATCATCATTTCATTATTCTCATCAAGTTACGCATAATTAAAATAACTTACACTACACTGCACATCATCAATACTGACGTAGATCATTACCATATTTAATTTACCGACACATTCAAGAATCAACGTCAATCAAAGTATACTCATGATATCCATACATAAACACACACACATACATACATATATATATATATATATCACTTCCATCAGTAATAGTAACATACCATACACTTTATCCTTACTTATTACTTGTAATCCATCATTATTCTGAATTTTATATTAACGCGTAACATTCATTCATAATTTTCAATTGCCCCACTCAATTAGGACTTCCTCTACATTAATTCCTCATCAAGGCTATTCATTTTAATTTATAGTTCCTTGTTTTCTTACACAATCATACTATCACGCTAACATCCTTTCTGTATATTATCAATGATAACTCCTCCTTTTATTATTATGGGTTTCTACCCCTTATTCCCATATTTTTGTGAATGTACTTAAACCACTTATCCCACATTTCACTTTATAATCTATCCTATATCTACTTCATCCTACATCATGTTACTTCCGAATTTCAACTTATCCCATTTAAGATATTTGATAATGTCATGATCATCACTTACCAACATATTTGATTACTTACTTACTTATTCACTATTTCTTATCTACCATCTTCAAGGTATTTAGTTCACCATAATCTCATTGTTTTCAAATCTCTCATTATCATAATGCTATTATACCATTTATTTGTTCATCAATTTATTAGTTATCCTACCTTCTTTACTTTAATAATTCATACACTTCCATTTTTCATACTAAACACTAGTGGAAAAAAGGCTTTTTACACCGGTCCTTTTTGACTTTTTACACCGGTTCTAGGACCAGTGTGGATGGAGCCGGTGAGAAAAATATGGACTTTTTACACCGGTTTTGGGACCGGTGAGAAAAACCTTTTTTACACCGGCCCTGTTTAAAATGCCCGGTATAAAAAATAATAATTACACCGGTCCTGTTCAAAATAAACGGCATAAAAAATATTAATCACACCGATCCTTTTTTTAGCCCGGTACAAATTCAGGCTTTTCTCACCGGTTGTTTCGTTTAGCTCGGTACAAATTCAGACTTTTCTCACCGGTCCATTTGTTTACGCCCGGTACAAAAAATACACCTTTTTTTTAATTTTTAATTCAATATATTGCGTTCCTGGCCATTCCAATTCAGTACACTTTCATTACAATTTTAAAAAGCATCAACTTCAAAATCATATAATGAAAAAGTCAGCTAAAAGAGACATTAGACATCTAACTCAAATTTGATTATGTTGAACACCAATATTGTGCACATACAATTGAAAACAGAACATATAAGGAAAAAAAGGTTTCTTCAATGACCAAGAACTTAAGAGAGCGATCTCAGCAAAGGTAGCTGTCCACTTTGACTAATGCAGTTTAGGAGGGTGAATGAGGACTGTGAGATTGAAAATCAGAAGCATCTTCTCGATCATCTTCACTATCATCCTGCTGATAAAGTTTACAAAAATTATGTCATTAATTATGACTAAATCACTATATATTTAATAATAATCACTACATATTTAGTAGTCAATCATAAACGTCAGAAGTGTGTATAACCATATTCTATTAATCCCTTTTTTTTATCCAAGTCATGAATCCCTTTTGATAATATATAGGCCCAATAGTTCAACCCAATTTAGTTAGAGAGTCAATTTCTAATAAATTCATATGTTACTCTTAAATAAATAGTGTACTACTCAAGTTTTTATCACAGTAGTATTAATTCATTTCTATAATCTTTCTCATCACTACCTTAAGACAATTGTAACAAAAATGTCCTAATCAAAGCTATCAATGTCTAGTCAACTTAAGATATTGAACCCTAAGAAACTAATTAATGATAAGTGATTGGTCAAGTTACATATTTAATAATAATCACTGCATATTTAATAGTTATTCACAAAAGTCAGAAGTGTGTATACTTTTTAATGCCATATTAGGATTTAAGGTATGTAGAGCAAGCAAAAACAGAAAGAATTTGTTGAAGTTTTTGGAAATTTTAGTATTTTAAGGTTGTAGATAATTTTTAATTAAGATCACCACGTGCAGGGAATAAAACAAGATAGGTTTGTCTATTCAACCATACCTAATAACTATTTACATCACCTGCACAAATTTACATCAAATATTTAAACAATTCTAATTATTTGCCCTCCACAACAAACTCATACTGTTTCTAATCCATCCATCAGAACAGAAAAGAAAAGGATCAATAACTAGACTACTGTATTTATAAAACAATGCATGAATAAACAAAAATTCATTAAGACATGATAACATACCAGAAAATAAGGTGTATTTGTCCAAGGCAACCTTTTTTAACTCACCTTGGCCAGAAAAAATTCTGAATGAAAAAAGAAGTGAGGGACAACAGTTTCAGTATTATAGAAGTAAAGAGGAAGGAATAGAAAAAAGAGTTAGAAAAAAAGAATAAAAGGTACAGTTACAGTTACAAGAAGAGTGAAACCAAATAAATACTGAAATGCTCAAAGAAGAAGATTGGAGTATCTTATTGAAGATGGAAGAAAAATACATTGAGGAGCTCTGCATGTAAATTTTAAAGTTTAAACCAGACTTAGTGATTACAGAAAAGGGTTTGAGTGATTTGGCTAGCCATAATCTTAGTAAGCAAGGAGTTAGTGCAATCAAGAGGCTGAGGAATACTGATAATAATAGAATTGCAAAGGCATGTGGTGCTGTTATTGTGAACAGGCTAGATGAATTACTGGAGTCTAATGTTGGTACTGGTGCTGGGTTATTTTAGGTTAAGAAAATTAGAGATGAGTTTTTTGCATTTATTGTTGATTACAAAGACCCCAAGGCTTGAATTGTACTATTAAGAGGAGCTAGTAAGGATCTCTTGAATGAGGTTGAAAGAAACCTACAGGTAAGCTACTGATATGTTCTTAGGATCAATCAGATTTCATCCTATTGATTTCTTAAGCTTATTTTCTTGACAGGATGCCATGTCTATTGCGAGGAACATAATAAAGAGTTACACATATGCATGTAGTGAAAACAGTTTCTTAACCCACACAACAAATCCACATCATAGAAAGAAAAGAAGTTGAAATACAGGTGATATAAAATACTAAACTCGCATATGCATAATCTCATGAAGAAGGTAACACTTCAAACAAATATCTTGCCCATCGTTGTTGAACATCTTTAATTTCATCATCGGAAAATGGTTCTCGATCGAATCTCTGCAAATTCAAAACCAGAATGCATGAAAAACAAGAACATAAAGCACATACAACTTGAACAAATTTACAAAACTACATATTGAAAAAACTACCTTGTCCCATGAATCAAGAGTGTTTGCCAAGATAATATCCAACATGTGCTTCATTACATAAAATCCACACTGCATGCTACCTGATGGTTGTGTTGGGCACTATAAAAATAACACCAATTAATATTGAAATGTGTAAGATAAAAATATGACAACTAAACAAATAAAAATAAAAAACATCCAACTTACACTTGGATTGATCCATTTAGGAGGTGTTAAACATTTTGTGTGTCGACCTAGCAACAACTGAGATGCTTGTATTGGTCTACAATAAAAATGGTTTTAATACAAAAATATTTAAGTTATTAAGCTTAACAATAAGATATATACACAGGGTTATATGTTTCATTAGACAATGGTAATTAAGATAACAATTAACACTTACACTTGTAGAAGTTGTTTGAGTTCTTTGGATGGTTTACCCTTTGTTGAGCACAATAAGACACACAAATTCTGTTTTAGACATATTAATATCAACTGCCAATGTGACCTACATAAAGTGAAATAAAATATGTCATAATTTTTAAAAAAACTAAATAATTAAAACGAAGACCATATTACTTACGAATTAATAAAATATGGTGCAAGGTAAACCAATTTTCCTTCTGATAATCTGCTTTGAATGTAGCTTTGTATGTCCTCCTTTTTGTTTCCTTTATCATGAAGGAATGAAGGATCAATGAATCCATAGGTATTCGTGAGTTCCTTCTTCTTGCACAATTGATGTAGGTACCTAATTGAACAAAAATATGATTATTAATATATAAATCCTAAACATAAATCCTAAACAATATTTGTCATATAAATTTCATGTGAGACCCTAAAATTAACTTACATCATCCAAAATTGTATGATAGATACGTTTAGCATTTGATCACCTAAAGCAATCTCCAAAACATCATGCTTGGTGATGTACAATGGGATAGGAACATCCTTTCCTATAACCTCAACTCCTAACTCCAGCTTCAAAGGCTTGTTACCAATTTTCACGGCCAATGTCCCTAAACGCTCAAGCAAGTCTTCTTCTTGTTGTAGAAAATCAGCTTCGCCCTCCTAACCAATTTAATAAATTCATTAGATATATGTAAAGTATTTTTTAAGGATATAGAGCAAATTATCAGTAATACCTTGGCTCCAATTAAGATGATAAGCTTTCTTGGCCATATAATGAAGTGGTTAGGGGCTTCTCCAACTGTTGATACCTCCTCAGTGGGTATAGGGACATGGGCATCTGCATCCTTAACCCGTTCAACCACGACTCTAACATTATGATCATCCAATTGCTTATGGTGTACGGTGGATCCCAAGTTATAAACCTTTCCAAAGGCTACTAAATGATAAGGATTCTCTATGTATAACTCACAATCCTCTGGGACATCAATCATATCCTGTTCTGGTTCATCTTCACCTTGTGGAACATAATTACTACCTTTTGTGCTCACATATTTATTTGAAGGCGGATTCCCTATGTCTTGGGTTTTTTTGAATAGAGAAGGGATGCCCAAGGACTCCAAAGTTTGCCTAAACTCCAACCTTAGCTTCTCTGTGACCTGCTCTATGATTCGTTGAGTCACTTGCTCTTCAACTTGTTGAGTGACCTCTTGCCTTATCTCCTCTCTAATATGTATAAGCTCATCCCGAGTCACATTAGAGGATCCAAGTCCTTTTCTGCTTGGAGGTTTTCCAAAGTATTGTCGTATGCCGACATGTTGTCCAACACCACGAACACGACCGTTGTGTTCTGGACGGCCAATAGCAATAGATAGAATATCTTCTCGGCCAGAGGGTACTAAGGATCCTTCCGAGCTGAGTGATGTCAAATTGTCCTACAATCCATTTTAAATCATGTATGACATTGAAAATATAAGTTAACAAGTAATTTATAATCTTGTCCTATGCATGAATATATCAATTAACTTACAATCTTTTCAGCAATCTCACGAGTTACAGTGGATGTATATTCTCCATTCTTCTTCAATCTTGCTAACTTCCATTTCTCATAACGCTTAGGTGAAGATGGGGGAGGAAGTACTATAGATGGGTCTGCTTGGGATGCTTGCTCATATTCTTTCTTCTTTTGAGCCATTATCTTCTCCTCAAGTAATGGATAACCCCCACGAGATAATCTATGAGGATACTTATTCATTGCAGCAATCTCTTGTGCTCTTTTTCTTTTCCCCTATTTAAGTCGATTAAAGCAAACTTACCAATTAAATAGTCTAAAGAGTATGAAATAAACCAACTCATATTTATTTAGTTTTCAAAAACATTTACAATAAAGTTCACATGTTCGCGGCTCTTAACAAACTCCTTCCATGTTTCTTCATCAATGAATGTCCACTTCTCAAAAGGAGACTTGTCTTTGTTTTTTCCGAACACCCATTCGCTAGTCAACTGTGTCTTAAATTGTTTCCAATGTTCCCCCACATAGGAAAGACATTTCCTTTTTAAATCCAAGTTGTTCGGAACATCATATGTGATCTACATGTTGCAACAAAGTAACTTTAAATTAGCAAATGACCTTACAATCACTCTATAAGATTTACTATATTGCACTAATAGTATTACCGTAATCGTTTCCCAAATTATATCCTTTGTGACCTCATCGACCTCACTCCAACGGTTACAAAAGATACTAGCTTTTTCACGTCCAAGCATCCCAAGGTAGCTATTGAATTTAGCTTTATTTGTCCCTTTCGGTAGTAGAGTCACTAAATCAAACTCAATTGGAAACTTCTGGTCTCCATTCCTACCAATTTCTAGCTCTTTCAACCGCGTAACTCATTTTCCAACTCTTTCAGAAGACTCTTCTTGTGATGGTTGGTTGCCAGATGAATCAACCATTATTCCTGTATAAACATATAAAAAATGACTAACATTAATATTGATACTTTCAAGCAATAAAAGGTAAGGTTGAATTATAGCATTATTTAAATAATGTATGACTAACTTATTATTATGTTGGAATGTTCTCCCATATCCCTTCATGATGATCATTCCGTGCAGCATGAACATCATCTACTTCATCCTCAGAATTCATATTTGGCATCCTTGTTGAAATAGGTGTCTCTGGAACATGTAAAGTGTCATTGATATCAAGTGTGGTGATCTGGTCTCGATACCGGTATCTGTTCTACAAGACATATTTTCAACGTCATTAACCGTTTGACAACGTGCAACCGGTGTCATCGGTATACATCCGGACTATAATTCCACGTCAGGCGTTCTCCCAGCACCGGTTAGTCTGGATAACACCATGACCCCGGATAACATACACGTTACCATACTGAAGACAAAGGGCATTGCTACAGGGACGAGGATAAAGACTCCATTCCCCACACTACGAGCCAAAATCTGCTCATGGGAATGATCAACTTGTCCCCTAATTCCAGCTCATACTCCCTACACTCAATATAAAATAGCCACTTGACTCAATCATACTGGCAAGTGCACAATAAAATAATAATTTATAATATTAGTGGAGGTTAGTGGTTCCCCATTAACAAGTCCTCGTTAATCGAGCCAATCAGGTATATGAACTCTCTTTATCAATGGAGAGAGGGATCTTCGACTTATTCAACTCATAATTGTTATCTAAAATACATTCCTCACTTGGAATATTATCACTGACTTGAGCGTCGGAGAATCTTCACAGGTGACACCACCTTTCGCCTATATCAACGCGTGAGGACGGTGTGAAGGACCTCCAGGACGCCCAATCTGCTCTCTTCATACAGAGACATCGGATACATAAACCGGATACTCACATAACCGGTCTTTAGAAACAGAATCTTCTTACTATTTATGATTGACCCGACACCAGATCTCTTGACCCCGGTTCAGGATAGATCATTGGCACACCCAGTGGGACCTGATAAAGTTATTCCCACATCCAACAGAAGAACAGTGATTATCCATGGAAGGCGAAGCACATGACTTTGCGGAAAATCAACCTGAAGGCAAAACCAATACCAACGCCTTCAGAAAGCTTAATTTCGAATCTCAAGGGGGCAGCTTGATAAGTCTTGAAAAGACTTAATTATTCCACTAATTATTTAACATAATTTACTAAGTATTGTTTAGTTTTATTATTATTATTTAATAATTTGATAAGAATTCATGTTGTAGTTAATTATTTCAAAAGTATGTTATCTATGTAAGAAACCGATTGAAAATTTTAATTAAATAAGGAATTTTGAAGTATTTACAAATTTACTAGGTAGCCAGCATATAAATGCTAGGCAAGTAGCTATTTATTGGTGCAGGAACAAGACGGACTCGAGACAAGAAGAAAATTCTGAGTAAAATCTTACAGAGCCGAGCGAGATTTGATAAATCCGAGTGAGACTTCTTCAATTCCGACTGAAAAGACTCCAAAGACCGACTGAGTAAGACCTCAAAGACACTGACTCCAAAGGAGAATAAGGGCTCAGAATACTGCATGTAAAACCCGAGTGCCAACTACAGAATACCGATTTAATAATTAATCCGCCCAAGCGGGAATTAAATCCGCTCAAGCGAGGGTCAAAGACTCCGCCGAAAGCAAGACTACGCCCAAGCTTACTTAAGAAGATAACACCCAAGAGAGAAAGAAACACTGTAGTATTAATCCGGACTCAACCAAGCGAAGCTTAATCTGCCCAAGCGAATACTCAGCAGCTGAAGCATCAAGGCAGTAATTTAAACACCGTTCCTTCCCTCCAACAACACACTTGGTGCAGTACTGTTCCGCTCCCATTGCCTTTTTCTCTACTACTGCAACCTCAAGTTAACTTAAGAAGTGAGCTGTCAATTAGCTGGAGCTGAGCTGTACATTAGCTAAGGTTGAGCTGGATCCTGTTAAGAGCTGAGCTGTAATTAGTTAGTTATTTTGTAAATCATGTAATTAAATAGTGTTAGTCATTAGCTTAAGTAGTCAAGAGTTATCAGTTAAGTTAGTTAGGTAGAAACTTATAAATAGGTTGTACATACTCTGTAGATAGGGAGTAGCAAGAATAGTAGTAGTGTGTGTATAGAGACAGAGAGCAACGTAATACAATTTCATTTTTCCATTTCCAATCTCTCACTACATTTTTCATCTCTCTAAACTCTCTCCTCCATGACGTTCCACAATCCTTCAATGGAACCGAAGTCTATGGAGTTCTAAATCCCTAAGGTTGGGATTGTGAAGGTGAACAATGGAATCTTGAAGCTGTGAGCAAGTAGATCGGCTTCGAAGATCTTGAGGCGAACAAGCTGAGGAGTGGAGCAGAATTGCTGGATTGACAAATCCAGAACGGATGAAGAACTTCACCAGTGAGGAATCATGGCTGAAGCTTAGGTAACTTTCAGCTTTCTAACTAGTTCAGGCCTAATCAATTTAGGTGAATAGTTAGAGTTCAACCTCTAATTTCGCATTAGATTCTTAGGTTAATCGAGCACTTAAGGAATTAAGGTTCATTGCTTAAGGATTAGTGTTTTTCACCTAAGGAATTAGGGAATAACCATAAGCGGATTGTCCTCTAGATTGTGAAGTTCGATTATACTTAATTGCATGTTTCTTGAGGAAATTGTGAGCCGAAGCAATCCTGACCTGTTTTCTTTTAATCACTTTTCACATTTCACCTTAACTCTGTTTCTCAAAATATAAAAACAACTATAAAACACTAAAACCATAAAAAAACCGAATGAATTTCATGTATTTTCTGTTGGTTCAAATTGTACTAGTCCTAGATTGAGGTATTTACCACAATCCCTGTGAGACGATCAAATATACTACAATTTTAACAACTGGTGCGCTTGCCATAAGTGTGAATCCGAGAGTCACATTTCATTTTACTAAGATTTTACCATCAATTTAATGACTCGGGATTTCAACATCAAGTTAATGGCGCCGTTGCCGGGGATTGTTGAGTAATATCAACAATCCTTGGACCGGTACTAGACTGAACCATTTGCTTTTGTTTCTGTGTGCAGTCAATACGTATTTTTCTTAGTAGTTATTGTTTCAAGTAGTCGTAGCTGTTAGTTGTTTTTGTTGTGTTAACAATTGTTGTATGCAGTCAAGGAGCAGAGGAGAACCTTTCTTCTTTGATCCTGACATCGATTTGTTAGAACATAGATTAAGAAAAGAGAAAAAGCAAAAAGAAGAAAAAGAAATGGAACAGAGGAGAGTTGCACTAGGTGACTACTCCAGGCCGACTGAAGAAGGATCGCAAGCTAGCATCCTTAGGCCACCGATTGCAGCTAACAATTTTGAACTAAAACCAGCCTTACTGCAGTTGGTAAGAAATGAACAATTCGGAGGAAGTGAGGTTGAGGACCCAAATTTACATTTAACAACTTTCCTCCAAATTTGTGATACAATAAAAATGAATGGAGTCCCTGAGGAGGCAATCCGACTAAGGTTGTTTCCATTTTCTCTGAGGGACCGAGCAAAAGCCTGGTTGCAGAGTCAACCGAGAGGCAGTATTTCTACCTGGGAGGATTTGCAAAGGAAATTTTTGATTAAATACTTTCCTCCTTCTAAATATGTAAAGCTGCGTAATGAAATCACATGTTTCCAGCAAAGGGAAGGTGAGTCCTTGATGGAAGCATGGGATAGGTATAAAGAAAGTCTGAGGAGATGTCCTCATCATCAGATTTTCGATGTATAGCAGGTGACTATTTTCTATAATGGTGTTAGGCCAGCTACCAGAGTTTTGATAGATGCCTCGGCTGGAGGCTCATTAACAACTAAAACTGTAGAAGAAGCTATAGAGCTGATTGATGTGATGGCTTCTAATGAATGCCTGATTAGTGAGAGAAACCAAGTCCCTAGGAGAGGAATATTAGAATTAGAAGCACAAGATGCTTATTTGGCTCAGAGTAAATTGATGACTCAGGCTTTGGAAAAATTAAGCATTCAGATTTCAGAACTCCAAAAGCCGAGCCAAGTTTCTATGATCAGTTATGATTGTTGTGGTGGAGATCATGAAAATGGAATGTGTGATCCAGTTGTGCCTTCCGAGCAAGTGAATTATATGGGGCAGCAACAGTATCAAAGGAATTATCCTTCTAATTCCTTTAATCCTAATTACAGGAGCCACCCAAATTTTTCCTGGCAGAAAGGTCCATATCTGAATCAGAATATACCATCGAGTCAACCCACAAATAAACCACAACAACCTTCTCACTCTCTTGTTAAAGAAAAATCCGAACTCGAGAATGTACTTTCTCAGTTTATCCAGGCCACTCAGGCCAGTTTTAAGAATCAGGAAGCATCCATAAGGAATTTAGAAAATCAAGTAGGACAGCTTTCTAAACAATTAGCTGAGAAGCAAGCAGGCAATTTCCCTGGAGATACTGAGGTAAATCCAAGGGAACATTGCAAGGCCATAATTACTAGGAGTGGAAAAATTATTTCTCCATCTCCGAGTCAAGAAATAAGTTCAGAAAAAGGAAAAGAAATAATACAGGAAACTGAGCAGGACAATAAAAATGAAGTAGAAAATAAGAATGAATTGGAAAAAGAAAAAGAAAATAAAGTCCATCAAAAGAAAAAGAAAAAAATTGATTTGATCCTGGAGGAAGCTTCTAAGCTGACTCCTGAAAAACTGAGGAATGCTCCATTTCCGCACAGGTTTAAAAAGCAAATAGAGGAGCAGAAGTTTGCTAGGTTCTTAGAGGTCTTTAAGAAACTTCACATTAATATCCCTTTTGCTGAGGCATTGCAGGAGATGCCTTCTTATGCAAAATTTTTAAAAGAACTATTGTCTAAGAAGAGGAAGCTTAGGGGGGATGAAATGATTACTCTCACTCAAGAGTGTAGCGCAATCATTCAAAAGAAACTTCCCCAAAAGCTAGAGGATCCTGGATCTTTCACAATACCGTGTGCAATAGGGGATATTCATGTAGGAAGTGCTCTCTGTGATCTAGGAGCCAGTATAAACCTGATGCCTTTATCTTTAATGAAAAAGCTGGGAATTAATGACTTGCAACTGACTCGCATATCCTTGCAGTTGGCTGACAGGTCCATTAAATATCCCCAAGGCATGCTGGAAGATTTGTTAGTAAAAGTTGATAAATTTATCTTCCCAGCAGACTTTATAGTGTTGGACATGGAAGCTGACCGAGAGATCCCTTTGATCTTAGGTAGACCCTTCCTAGCTACTGGCAGAGCATTGATTGATGTAGAAAAGGGTGAACTCTTGCTGAGAGTTCAGGAGGAACAAGTAATTTTTAACGTCTTCAATTCCATGAAACATCCGACTGAACAGATGGATTGCCTAATGATTGAAGAGGTTGAAAATTACCAGACCCCCTTACTGCTAAAAACTAAGGAAGAGGCTTTACAAACGTTTTTAGAGGATGACTTTGATTCCGAGACCGAGTCAATTGACTCTCACTCGGAAATACTGGACCTACTGGAAGTTTTTGAAGTAGGTGATTTAGAAGAGAAAAATGATTTGGAAAATACTGAAGATGAGAAAGGAAAGGAATTTTTAGAAGAAAAATGTGATTTAAAACCTTTACCTTCTCATCTGAAATATGTTTTCCTGAGAGGAAATGACACTCATCCTGTAATTATTAATTCCGACTTAAAAGAAGAGGATGAGGATAAACTAGTTGGGGTATTAAAGGCTCATGAATCTGCCATTGGCTGGAACATTTCTGACTTGAAGGGAATTAGTCCATCCTTTTGTATGCACAAAATCCTGATGGAGGATGACTATTCTCCTGTTGTTCAGCCACAACGCAGACTGAACCCCATTATGAAGGAAGCAGTGAGAAAGGAAGTGGTCAAGCTCCTTGATGCAGGAATCATTTACCCGATCTCGGACAGCACTTGGATTAGCCCAGTCCAAGTGGTGCCCAAGAAGGGAGGAATGACGACTGTAAGAAATGACCAGGGTAAAATCATTGCCACTCGGCCAACTACAGGCTGGAGGATGTGCATTGATTACAGAAGGCTGAATAACTCTACTCGGAAGGACCATTTTCCCCTTCCGTTTGTTGATCAAATGCTTGAGAGGTTATCAGGACATGAGTACTATTGTTTTCTTGATGGGTACTCGGGTTATAACCAAATTGTGGTTGACCCGAAGGATCAAGAAAAGACTACCTTCACATGTCCCTATGGAATCTTTGCATACAGGCGCATGCCGTTCGGCTTGTGCAACGCTCCAGCAACCTTCCAAAGGTGCATGCTGGCAATTTTTGGGGATATGGTAGAGAAATTTATTGAGGTATTCATGGATGACTTCTCGGTATTTGGGAGTAATTTTGACACATGCCTCAGCAACTTAGCTAAAGTGCTGATGAGATGTCAAGAGACTAATCTCGTTCTTAACTGGGAGAAATGCCACTTTATGGTTAAGGAAGGGATAGTCCTTGGTCATAGGATTTCTGCTGAGGGCATGCAGGTGGACCGAGCAAAAATTGAAATTATTGAAAAACTTCCTCCTCCGATCAATGTGAAAGGAGTAAGGAGTTTTCTAGGATGTGCTGGGTTCTATAGAAGATTCATAAAAGATTTTTCAAAAAATAGCTAAGCCTTTGACCGATTTGCTTGTGAAAGATCAGGTGTTTGCATTTAATGAAAACTGTGTCAAGGCTTTTGAAAAATTAAAACAAAGTTTGACTTCAGCTCCGATCCTTGCATCACCCGACTGGTCTTTACCGTTTGAATTGATGTGTGATGCAAGTGACTTTGCAATCGGAGCTGTACTGGGTCAGAAAAAAGAGAAATTAACTCATGTGATTTATTATGCTAGTAAAGTGTTAAATGAAAATCAAATACATTACACCACGACTGAAAAAGAAATGCTTGCTGTGGTGTATGCATTTGATAAATTTCGTGCATACTTGATTGGTGCCAAAGTCATTGTATATACAGACCACTTGGCAATCAAGTATTTACTAGCTAAAAAAGAGTCTAAACCGAGACTGATTAGGTGGGTTCTGTTACTCCAAGAGTTTGACTTAGAAATACGAGACAAAAAAGGAGTAGAGAACTCGGTTGCAGACCAATTGTCTCGTCTGGAAGCTGAGTCGGATTCTGTCTTGATAAAAGAAGAATTTCCAGACGAAAAGTTGATGGCCATTATGACTGGGCCATGGTACGCTGACATGGCAAACTTTAAAAGTGCCTCAGTGGTACCTGATGGTTGGACATCCCAAATGAGAAAAAAATTCTTTCATGATAGTAAGGCTTTTCTTTGGGATGATCCATTTTTGTTTAAAATAGGCATAGATGGAGTAATCAGGCGCTGTGTGCCTGAATCCGAGCAAGAAAGGCTCTTGTGGCACTGCCACGATTCTTATTATGGAGGCCATCATGGTGCCTCCCGTACCGCAGCAAAGGTGTTACAGAGTGGCTTTTACTGGCCAACTATTTTTCAGGATTCTAAGGAATATGTCAAAAGGTGTGACAAATGTCAAAGGAGTGGAGGTCTCTCCGCAAAAGCTGGCATGCCTTTGACGAACATTCTAATTGTGGAATTATTTGACGTTTGGGGTATCGACTTCATGGGACCCTTCCCTAAGTCGTTCTCCAACGAATACATTCTGGTTGCTGTGGACTACGTCTCCAAATGGGTGGAGGCAATTCCGACCAGAACCAATGATGCACAGGTTGTGCTTAGGTTCATTAAGAAGAATATTTTCTCTAGGTTTAGAGTTCCGAGAGTAATTATTAGTGATGGGGGTTCACATTTTTGCAATAAGATAATGGAAAAAGCCCTGCGTCACTATGAGGTTTTACATAAGATATCCACTCCTTACCATCCACAGACTTGTGGACAAGTCGAATTGTCAAATAGAGAAATAAAAAGAATTTTAGAAAAAGTGGTCGGAAAATCCAGAAAAGATTGGTCGGTAAAATTAGATGATGCATTGTGGGCTTACCGAACAGCTTTCAAAACTCCGATTGGCATGTCCCCGTATCAACTGGTGTACGATAAGGCTTGCCATCTCCCTGTGGAGTTGGAACACAAAGCGTGGTGGGCCACAAAACTATTAAACATGGACTGTGACCAGTCTCAGGAGGAAAGAGTTTTGAAACTCCATGAATTAGAGGAGTTCCGACTTAACGCTTATCAAAGTGCCTGCATTTATAAGGAGAAAACAAAGAAATGGCATGATAAGCGAATTAATAAGAAAGAGTTTCAGAAGGACGATCAGGTTTTGTTATTCAATACCCGACTGAAACTCTTCCCTGGAAAACTTAGATCCAAGTGGTCCGGGCCTTTTACTGTAAATGAGGTTTTTCCTCATGGTACAGTCGAACTGAAAGATCCGACTACCGATCGGTTTTTCAAGGTGAATGGCCAGCGACTCAAACTCTACTTTGGAGGAGAGTTTGATAGGCAGAAAACCTCCTTGTTACTGAAACCATCTTCTTAGATACAATAAGGTCAAGCTAGTGACCTTAAAGAAGCGTTCTAGGGAGGCAGCCCTATGTTCCGATTGTTTTGTTTAGAACTTTAAATAAAATAAAATTGTGAAGTTGAAGAAGAAAATCCGAGTTGATTCTTCTATTTTCGCTCAGGAGAAGCGCTGGTAGCTTAGGCGAGCCAATGCTGATTGTTGTTTCGCACTTAGAGGAAAATTGTACTAAGTTGAGTAAAAATAGTACGCTCGGATAATTGTTACTTCGTCGTAACCCTTCTTCCCGACTGAACTTCACTCGGTATTTTTCAATAAATTTCTGCGAATAAAAAGGAAGACTTGGAAGGATTTCTGATCGTTGATGTAATGAACGGGTCAGATAGTGAAAAGTGACTTATTTCAGTCGGCTTTTCACCACTCGGATTCCTCAGTCATCACAATCAGTATTGTATCCATTAGTCTCATTTGCACGCAGCCTTTTATTCATTCATCCACTCGGCTTTCTCTAGTAGTCGGTTTCTTCCACTCGGCTCCCTCACTCCTCACTCAGTTTCGTTCATTTATCTTTCACTCGTCCTTCTTTTCATGAATTCTGTTATCCATTCTTCTTCTCAGTCGTTGATTCATTTGTGCTTTCAACCCACCAAGGTTCTTCCTTTGTTTCATCACTCAATTTCTCTGCACGTGTTGCTTGTTCATCCAGCCTTTCATTCACTCATTCTCTCGTCTACGCATTTTGTCATTCAATCGTCTTTTTCTTCACCCATTCGGTATTCCGTTCACTCGGACTCCTATGCAGTCATTATTATATTCATCCATTCTTCTACTCAGTCGCTCCATATCATTCTGACTTTCGTTGTGACCTCATTTTTCACTCGTTGTTCATTTCACTCGTTCTTCATTTCACTCGGTCACTCTATTTCATTCATTCCCTAGTAAATTCTTCACTCATCTTCATTTTCTCATTTTTCATTCAATCAGTATTCTTTCCATCCAGTATATCATTCACTCGTTCTTTCAATTTACTTTAGTTCTATTGTGTTCCTTACTCATCTTTCCATAAGTTTCTCATTAGCTCGTTTTACATTCACTCGGTTTATTTCAGTCAGTTTCTTATCCTTTCATTTTTCTACTCGTCTCTCTCTGTCTTTCATTCACGTAATTGTAATACACATATATTGTTCACTCGGCCATTGTTCGCTTGTTTCCCTCGTCGCACTCTTCCCTGACCTCGTCCACTCAGTATATTCACCCACTCAGTCCCCTTTTCATTCAGTGTTTTATTCACTTTTTCATCACTCAGTTCCTTATTCACTAGGTTTCTCACTAGTTCATTCGGTTCCTTCATTTACTCAGCTCCTTCATCGATCGGTATACCCTTTCCTCATTCCCATTCGGTCACCCTCTTTTCCGTTCCTCACCCGTCAGTTAGCTTTTCAGTTATGCATTCATTCTTTCCCTTTCATTTACTCGGACTTGCGTTGTTCACCTCATTCGTTGATCAACTATTCAATCACTCGGTACCTATTTCCATTCTCACTCGGTTATCATCCTTTCACCCCTTTCACTTTTTTTTAGTCATTATTTATTTACTTGAGTTTTCATTCATTCGTTCATACTTCTATTCGTTTTTTTTTATTATTCATTTCTTGATTCACTCGTATTCCATTACCATTTTTCACTCGTTTTTCATGCACTCTATTTCAGGTATTTAAATTTTTCATTTGCTACATTGTCTTACGGCCTGTTCATTTATCCATCTTCCATTCTCCTATGTCCATTTGGCATCACATTGGTATCATCCCGCTCTTCCTCGATCTTCTACCCCTCTAGTAATTGAGTATTCAAAAAAAAAAATAATAAATAAAACAATAATAAATAAAATTTAAATAAAATATATAAATATAATAATAAATAATAAACATAATAATAATAATAACAGTAGTAATGCATTTAATAAAAGTAATAATTAAAGTTGACCGCATTTACGCGTTTCTGGAAAATTGAATTCTTTGTTATAAAAGAAAAGTCCTTTCAGTTTCCAACCTTCAGTACCTGTGTTGAACTTGAGCTGAAGACGAAACGACACTTTCTGATTTCTGAGAAAGGTATCACCTTTCCACTTCTTTCACTTCGCAGTTCGTGGTTATTATCTTCTTGTTTCATTATTATTGTTTTCCACTGTTCATAAGCCATGCATCTCACAGTTTGGTTTGTTGTTTTTTTTGGATTTCTGTTCTTATTTTTTTGTTTGATTAGGTTGATTATCATCGTTATTTTAACATTCATCATGAAGAGAAGATCTCAAAGACTTCTACAGAAACCTAGACCAAACTTCGCAGAAGGAAGTGTGCGAAGGAAATAATTAGATACTGAAAGAGAAGTGGCCACCATCACTATTTCTGATTCATCTGTCCAGGTCCCTAGCCGAAGTCAGGACCAAGGGGATGTATCTCCTCTGGTTCAAAGGAATGTCCCTCCTGCCAGTGAGGAAAATGAGTCACCAGAGGTGGAAAGTATTAAAGCTGATGAAAACTGTGCTGTGAACTTTAAAACCGTAGAAACAGAACGTCCCAAGCAATTTGTAGGAGCTGGTTCATCTTCTTCTTCCTCTGACATTCTTTTAATATTACAGGAATTACAGGTTGTGAAGAAGATGCAACTTGAAATTTACGATCGGGTTTTGAACCACGATCAGATGCTCAGGAAGATTGCTTCGAAGCTAAGGGTTGAGCATTCATCGGAAATGGGAGCACCACCTGATAGGGATGCGTGGTTAGCTTCCATTGGATTCACGATTTTTCCCCAGCAGGACAAGGATGATGAAGCTCAAAATGTTTAAGCATTGGTGCCATGTTTTTATAATGTTTCTTATGTATTTAGTTTGAAGCTATTGTATTTGCTTGCTGAACACTGAATTTATTTTTATTTTTAATTATGTAATGAAATTTTACTTTCATGTTTAATTGTTTGTTATTTTATTCGGTTTTTCGTATGTATTGGTAAAATCCATGAGTCCCGATCCGATTACGCGTTTCCAAGCACTGCCATTCAGGTAAAAAGGAAGTATTCTAGTATCCCGACTCTTTATTTAATTGTCCGAGTCTTTATTTGATAAAATATGATAATTATATTTAATTTCCAAATCCATCTTCATAATTTAAAAAAGTTTGCTGATTCGTTAAGCTGTAGTCAGTAAAATTAATTGATCGGTTTTTGCTTAACTCATGATCTCTGACCATAACTATTATTCATCCTTAGTTAAAATGTTTACTCGGCATGCTAGTTAGCAATCTAGATGTATGATCTTACATTAAGTTTGGGGACAAGACTGGCTGATTAAATGTTATAATTGTACGAGCGTTTGAGCCTGTTTTATTTTTTTCGAGTGAGCTTGCATGCTAGTTAGTGAGGCAGAATTTGCCTCAGTTCTTGCTAATTGTCGTATGTCAACCAATCGGAAATGATGAAGGCCTTCTTTAATTATTTAGCCAGGGCCAAAAATAACCTTCCTAATATATTAATCATCCTTTGACCCAATAATATGTTTGAGCCTGAGACCCTTTCATTCGTTTTATGCACCTAACATTACAAGCCTATTTATCCAAGAAAAACCCGACTAGAGTACCCTGGATGTTCCACTGGTGAATTACTCGGTTTTTGCTTATTGCTAGGGACTAGCAATTTCTAAGTTTGGGGATGAAGAGTGTGCTTAACAGTAATTAAGGACACACTCCGACCTTGATTATGGATAAATATGTAGAAAAATAAAAGGAAGAAAGGCAAAAGCCGAGAGAAAAATGAACGAAGTTCAGAAAAGAAAAAGAGGTGGAAAGCACCACAAGAAAAATTTTCGATCGGAAAAAGATAGAAAGAAAAAGTCAAGAAAGAAAGAGAAGTCCGAAGGATTAGAAAAAAAAAAGAAAAAAGAGAGAAGTGCAAAACAGCACGAGTTATTAAGTAGCATCCAGTTGGAAAAGTAAAGAGAGTTGTTAGTCGAGGTAAGTAAGTTAGAATCGAGGCAAAGCATCAGTGGACACATCTTGTAACCTATCTATGACTCGGAAAAACAATAATTGAGCCTGTAGCCGAGCCCCATTATAAGCTTAAAAAAGCCCTTACTGATCCGATTGAGTTGGCATATTTCATGATGTTTAGAACTGTTGCAAGCTTATGTTGATCTAACAAGTATGCAGGTGCTGAGTGCATTTTATTTACCCTACACACCGAGAGAAGAGTTAAACACCGACCAGTGAGGAAAGCATCAGCAACTTGTCTTTCAAAGGAGGTGTAAGTATTTATACTTTTAGAAATTGCGAGAAGAAAGCATGATCGGTATTCAATAATTATAGTATGAATTAAGTTAAGGAAAGATTGACTGTGTTGATCAATTGATGATTGATAATTAATCTGAATATTTGCTTGAGGACAAGCAAAGTTTTAAGTTTGGGGATGTGATAAGTCTTGAAAAGACTTAATTATTCCACTAATTATTTAACATAATTTACTAAGTATTGTTTAGTTTTATTATTATTATTTAATAATTTGATAAGAATTCATGTTGTAGTTAATTATTTCAAAAGTATGTTATCTATGTAAGAAACCGATTGAAAATTTTAATTAAATAAGGAATTTTGAAGTATTTACAAATTTACTAGGTAGCCAGCATATAAATGCTAGGCAAGTAGCTATTTATTGGTGCAGGAACAAGACGGACTCGAGACAAGAAGAAAATTCTGAGTAAAATCTTACAGAGCCGAGCGAGATTTGATAAATCCGAGTGAGACTTCTTCAATTCCGACTGAAAAGACTCCAAAGACCGACTGAGTAAGACCTCAAAGACACTGACTCCAAAGGAGAATAAGGGCTCAGAATACTGCATGTAAAACCCGAGTGCCAACTACAGAATACCGATTTAATAATTAATCCGCCCAAGTGGGAATTAAATCTGCTCAAGCGAGGGTCAAAGACTCCGCCCAAAGCAAGACTACGCCCAAGCTTACTTAAGAAGATAACGCCCAAGAGAGAAAGAAACACTGTAGTATTAATCCGGACTCAACCAAGCGAAGCTTAATCCGCCCAAGCGAATACTCAACAGCTGAAGCATCAAGGCAGTAATTTAAACACCGTTCCTTCCCTCCAACAACACACTTGGTGCAGTACTGTTCCGCTCCCATTGCCTTCTTCTCTACTACTGCAACCTCAAGTTAACTTAAGAAGTGAGCTGTCAATTAGCTGGAGCTGAGCTGTACATTAGCTAAGGTTGAGCTGGATCCTGTTAAGAGCTGAGCTGTAATTAGTTAGTTATTTTGTAAACCATGTAATTAAATAGTGTTAGTCATTTGCTTAAGTAGTCAAGAGTTATCAGTTAAGTTAGTTAGGTAGAAACTTATAAATAGGTTGTACATACTCTGTAGATAGGGAGTAGCAAGAATAGTAGTAGTGTGTGTGTAGAGACAGAGAGCAACGTAATACAATTTCATTTTTCCATTTCCAATCTCTCACTACATTTTTCATCTCTCTAAACTCTCTCCTCCATGACTTTCCACAATCCTTCGATGGAACCGAAGTCTATGGAGTTCTAAATCCCTAAGGTTGGGATTGTGAAGGTGAACAATGAAATCTTGAAGCTGTGAGCAAGTAGATCGGCTTCGAAGATCTTGAGGCGAACAAGCTGAGGAGTGGAGCAGAATTGCTGGATTGACAAATCCAGAACGGATGAAGAACTTCACCAGTGAGGAATCATGGCTGAAGCTTAGGTAACTTTCAGCTTTCTAACTAGTTCAGGCCTAATCAATTTAGGTGAATAGTTAGAGTTCAACCTCTAATTTCGCATTAGATTCTTAGGTTAATCGAGCACTTAAGGAATTAAGGTTCATTGCTTAAGGATTAGTGTTTTTCACCTAAGGAATTAGGGAATAACCATAAGCGGATTGTCCTCTAGATTGTGAAGTTCGATTATACTTAATTGCATGTTTCTTGAGGAAATTGTGAGCCGAAGCAATCCTGACCTGTTTTCTTTTAATCACTTTTCACATTTCACCTTAACTCTGTTTCTCAAAATATAAAAACAACTATAAAACACTAAAACCATAAAAAAACCGAATGAATTTCATGTATTTTCTGTTGGTTTAGATTGTACTAGTCCTAGATTGAGGTATTTACCACAATCCCTGTGAGACGATCAAATATACTACAATTTTAACGACTGGTGCGCTTACCATAAGTGTGAATCTGAGAGTCACATTTCATTTTACTAAGATTTTACCATCAATTTAATGACTCGGGATTTCAGCATCAAGTTCAAAGAGAATGGTACCAGTGTCTAGCCCCGATCCTCGTGATGAGTTGATCAGTCAACTTTAGAAAGAACTCGCAGAATTGCGAAGAGAAAGAAGGTAGAGTGAGGACAAGGAGTCATCTCTCATAAGAGACACTCCCCATACAGCCGATGGAGAAAAATCCACAACCTCCAATACTCAAACATCCCCACATTTGAGGGCAGAGAACAGACCCACGATTCTGATGATGGAGCTGCTGGTGGGAAGAGGGAGCTAATTACAACACCCCCGGTAACTTACAAACTCAAAGTTCCTTTCTCAAGGAGGCTGATGAGTATCCACATCCCCAAGCATCTACAAACCACTCAGCCACTCTCCTTTGGAAAGTATAATGGCGAAACCGATCCTATTAAGCATCTTGATGCTTACGTATTTGAAGCCATGTACTTAGGGGTTGACGAAGACGTGATGTGTCGGATGTTCCCACGAACATTGTCAGAAGAGGCCCTCAGCTGGTTTAAAGGTTTACCTTCAGGATCCATAGATTCTTGGGCTGAAATGGCAGCTATTTTTGAAACTCACTTTGTCATCTCTAGAGATGTTCCCAGGACATCTTATACTTTAGCCCAAATCAAGCAGGGTGAGAACGAAACTTTAAAGGATTTCCTGAAGAGGTTTTACAAGGAAGCATCTCTGGTTCCTAACCTCACAAAGTCCATTAAGCTCCATATTGTTATCGAGGCATTGCAGCCAGGATCAGCCTTCGCTCTCTCACTAGCAAAAAGCCTGCCAACAACATTTGAGGAGTTCAGGAAGAAAGCCTCGAAATATATGGGTATAGAGATACACTTAGAGGCTATGGCTGCGAAGAAAAAACCACCAGCACCACCTTCACAACCGCGGTGAGATAAGGAGAAGTTGAGGTCATAACGCATGGAGAGGCCGTTCAACAACCCCAAAGTTAACAACTCCTCTCCTCGACGTCGAGAAAGACGTGTTAATTCCTTTAGCCATTATGCACCTCTGACAGTCAGGCCATCTCAGATTTTGAGAGAGGTAGGATGGCCAGCATTCAGTATTTATGGCATTAGGAGGCTGGCCCCTATGAAAAGACCAGGGAATCCCCGTAAGTACTGCGATTTTCATGAACAGACAGGTCATTCCAATGATGAATGCCAAGCTCTAAAAAACGCAGTCGAAACATTAATTAGAGAAGGCAAACTAAAGCAATACCTGTTCAAAGAGAAATCCTTTGACATGGTAGACCGGAATGAGAAAAGAGAAAGAGATCCAGACGACGGGGATGATAACAGCCGTAATCCGGTTAGAAAGTTCTCTGCTGCAGAGAAACAAAAAGGCGCAATGACTGACGACGTAGCTCACAGAGACGATATGCCTCAGCAACAGCGTCAAGGCCGGTGTGAATTCATTGATATGATCGCTGGAGGGTTCGCTGGGGGAGGAGCTTCGATTACAGCCTGTAAGAATCATCATAGAATGATTCTGTCTGTACAAGGAAAACCTAGAGACAATCGTCCTTACAGAGGAGGGGTTGAAGCTCTAGTAATTTCATTCTCTGATGAGGATTTCGGTCCTACCGTTCCAGGTGGAGACGATGCTGTAGTCATTATTTAGGGTTTCAGGACGTCCGAAGAATCCTTGTTGACCAGGGAAGTTCCTGTGATGTTATTTTTTATAATTGCTTTAAAAGAATGAGTTTTAATGACTCAGACTTACAGCCTTACACACAGGAACGAACAACTTTTAATGGTGCAAAGCAACCAACAAAGGGGTACCTTGACACCCTTATCTCCTTTAAAGGTGAACCAGGGGCCAGAACGATTAAATCCAGGGTGCTGGTAATTGACGTCGAATCACCATTCAACGGCATCATAGGCCGCCCCACCTTGAATGCTATGGAGGCAGTCATGTCAACTCCACACCTCCTTATCAAATTTATCGATAAGGACAATGCTGTTTCTTCCATCCGAGGTGACCAAGAAATGGCCAGGTACTGTTACAACTTGAGACTAAATATGACAAAGTTGGAAGCATCCAATAAAAAGAGGAAGCTCAATGATTGTGGGGCAGCTACTGGTTCTGTGAGCCTTGTCAATTTGGATCCTAGGACGGAGTTGAACATTGATCCGTCCAATCCATCAAAGCCCACACCAGATGGAAGTTCCAGGGACGTCGTACTGGGAGATTCTCCAGAGAAGGTCACCCATATTAATGACAAGTTAGAAGCAGAAATGAAGCATCGACTGCTGATGCTTCTACAGGAGTTCAAAGACCTTTTTGCATGAACTGTAGCCGACATGCCTGGTATAGATCCTACTTTTTGCTGTCACAAATTATCCGTCTACCCAGAGACGAGACTGGTTGCCCAAAAGAAGAGAAGATTGGGGCCAGAGAAACAGAAAGCAGTTTTCCAACAAACTGAGGAATTACTGAAAGCCAGATTTATCAAGGAAATTCGTTATTCCTCTTGGCTCTCAAATGTAGTAATGGTCTGAAAAGCTAATGGTAAATGGAGAATATGCATTGATTATGTGGACCATAACCGTTGCTGTCCAAAAGATCCTTACCCTCTTCCTAACATAGATCAGATAGTAGATGATTCCTCTGGTTATCAATACCTGAGCTTTATGGATACGTACTCAGGTTACAACCAAATTCCGATGTGCGAGGAGGATCAGGAGAAGACAGCTTTCATCAATGATCGTGGTGTCTTTTGCTACATCGTTATGCCCTTCGGCCTGAAGAATGCTGGGGCCACATACCAGCGCATGATTAACAAGGTGTTTGAGGGCATGCACACCAAGCTTGTTGAGGTGTACATCGACGATATCATCGCTAAGACGCCGGTTAGAGGTGATCATATTGAAGACCTACGCCAAGTATTCATCTACTTGAGAAAATATAACATGAGGCTAAACCCTTTGAAGTGCACTTTCGCTGTCCCAGCTGGGAAGTTTTTGGGTTTCATGTTAACTCAACGCGGTATCGAGGCCAATCCAGGGAAGTGCAAAACGATTCTCAACATGCAGAGTCTGAAAAATCTGAGGGAAGTCCAATCCCTAAATGCAAAATAGCAGCCTTAGCACGGTTCATGCCAAAGATGGCTCACAGGTCACTTCCTCTGTATAAAGTGCTAAAAAAGTCCAAGAAATTTGAGTGGGGACAGGAACAAGAACAAGCATTTCAAGAGCTTAAGGAGGTGTTGTCCAAACCTCCTATTCTAACGAAGCCTGACCCCGAGGACACGCTCATCTTATACTTGCCTATTTCAGATGAAGCTTTGGGCGTAGCCTTAGTAAAGGAAACTCCTGATGGACAAAGGCCGGTCTACTTCACCAGTAAAACATTACAAGGCACTGAGATCCGGTATCAAAAAATTGAAAAGGCCGCTCTCGCTGTTGTTTGGGCCTCTCGACGGTTACGTCCATATTTTCACGCTCATCCAATCATGGTAAGGACGGATTTACCACTCCGCTCCGTATTAATCAAACCTGACCTCGCTGGTAGGATGATCAAATGGTCCATTGAGCTCTCAGAGTTTGATATGTCTTATGAACCTCGAGGCGCTATCAAGGCTCAGGTGTTGGCTGATTTTATTGTAGAAATGATAGGGACAGATCCTACTACACCTCGTGTTCATTGGACCATCTACGTTGATGGTTCATCGAATCAAAGGGGCTCTGGAGTAGGTGTAGTTCTTGAAAGTGATGATGGTGTACACTTGGAGATCTCCCTTCATTTTAATTTCAAAACTTCCAACAACCAAGCTGAATACGAAGCCTGTTTGGCTGGGCTTCGAGCTGCGATTGACATCAGAGCTTCTAAGGTGACGCTCTGCAGTGATTCACAACTCGTGATTTCATAGATCTTGGGAGATTATCAAGCTCGTGAGCCTCAACTCCAATTGTACTTAAACTGTGTCAAGGAGCTGAGAGAGAAATTCTCAAAAATGGAATTTAAACATGTTCCACGTGAAGAGAATACCAGAGCGGATATACTATCCAGACTGGTAAGTACCAAACGGCCAGGCAGGACCACAACTTTGGTCCAGAGCATATTGACATCGCCCAGCATTCCTCTTTTCCCTTCTCTAAATGCCATAATGACCAATTCCCTTTACGGTGACACATGGATGGCCCCCTACATCCGTTATTTGGCCGATGGGCAGTTGCCTACAGATAAGAAGGAAAAGAAAAGGATAAGGAGGGAATTGCCATACTTCACTATGATTGATGGTAACCTTTACAGAAGGGCACTCTCCGTACCTTACTTAATTTGTCTGAGAGAGAACGAGGTACAAGGAGTTATGGAAGAAGTGCACGAAGGACAATGTGGGCACCACGCCGGAGGAAGAAGTTTGATGAGAAAAATCCTCAGGGCGGGATATTGGTGGCCCACGATGAAGCAGGATTCCATTGACTTTGTCAAGAAATGCGACGCCTGCCAAAAGTTCTCTAATCTTCACCACACACCAGCGGAAGAGCTCTTCACATCCGCTGTTCCATGGCCGTTCTACCAATGGGGATTGGATATTTTGGGCCCTTTCCCAACTGCTCCTGGGGGCATCAAATACCTCATTGTAGGGGTCGATTATTTCACCAAGTGGATTGAAGCAGAGCCGGTGGTGCACATTACTTCAGCCCAAACTCGTCATTTTATGTATGAAAATATTATAACACGATTTGAAGTCCCAGCACGGGTTGTGATAGACAATGGCACCCAATTCACGGACAGGAAGTTTACAGATTTACTCGAAGGGTTAGGAATAGCCCAGATATTTTCCTCCGTCAAACATCCCCAAACCAACGGCCAAGCTGAAGTGGCCAACAAGGAGGTGCTAAAAGGACTGAAGAAACGTCTTGGTGAGGCCAAGGGCTGATGGACAGACCAGTTGTGCCACGTCCTTTGGGCATATCCAACAACACCTCATTCTTCCACCAACGAATCCCCATATTGCCTGACCTATGGGGTGGAGGCAATGATACCTGTGGAATTGCAAATTGCTTCTACTAGGGTCAAGTATTTCTCTGAGGAAAGCAATAACGCTAACTTGGCATCAGAAATGGATGTCATACAAGAACTCAGAGAGGACACATTCATTAGAGATCAAGCCATCAAAGCCAAAGTCGCCCTTCGATACAACAAACGAGTCCGATCCAAGACTTTCAACATTGGAGATTTGGTTCTGAGAAAAGCAAGTATAGGTAACAAATTCGCTCATCAAGGCAAATTAGCCCCGAACTGGGAAGGCCCATACAGGGTATCTGAGGTCGCCGGTAAAGGCTCTTACCGCCTTGAAAATCTTGATGGCACACCAATCCAAAACAAATGGAATACCCAGAACTTGCGTATTTATTATAGCTAGCTGTTGGAACGACATGCACTCTTTTCTCCTCATCTGAGATTGCTCAATGGAGAATTCATTATATCATGATCCCAGCTACGCTTTTATTGTAATTCTTATTTTTGTTCAATAAGAATCTCATACATCAACTTAACTCTTTCGAGTTTTTCTTATGATTTTCAGTCTATCCAGCGTGCATAAATATATTCAGGACGGATGATCTCAACTACCTATTCTGTAGTTGACGATGTAACTCCTCGAATATGTGTGAACAATTGAAGACCTGGGCATAGTAGGATTGGTTCTCTTGCAAAGACCATACCGAATCCCAGGAAAAGGGCGCAGTAGGATCAGACCTTTTTATAAGGCTGTACCGAACCCCATTCGAATGCCCAGATTGTAGGATTAAACCGAACTTTGGGTACGGTTAGTAAGTTTGGCTGAACACCGTTGAAGGCTTGGATTGTAGGATTAAACCGAACTCCAAGTACGGTTAGTAGGTATGGCCGAACACCGGAGAAGGCTTGGGCGCAGTAAGTTAGTTCTTCTTTAAGACCACGCTGAACCTCGAGTAACGGGCGCAGTAGGTTCAGGATTCGCCCTGATCCGAACCCCGTGTTGAAGACTCGGATTGTAGGATTGAACCGAACTCCGAGTACGACTAGTAGGTTTGACCGAATGTCGGTGAAGAACGGTTAATGGGTAAAATCTAACACCGAGTGAAGGCTTGGGCGCAGTAAGCTGGTTCTTATTTAAGGCCACGCTGAACCCCGAGTAGATTGATAAGTACGGTGAATGGGTAAAATCCAACACCAATTGAAGCATGCTAGTAGGATTAAACTGAACGCTGTTAAAGACATGGGTTGTAGGATCAAATCGAACCCCAATCGAAGGCTTGGATTCTACGATTAAACCAAACTCCAAGTACGACAAGTAAGTTATGCCGAACTCCAAATCTCCTAGAAGTGCTTCCCCTGGGAATTCTTCACTCGGTAATGCTTTCTCTTAAAATTCCTTATCTGGAAACACCTTAACTTCAAAGTCATGTCCATAAATTATCTAATCGGTAATGTCTTACTAAAATCCGACTCATGAATTCTTTAACTGGAAATTATCACTTTGAAGTTGCAATCAGGAATAATTCATTCGGAAATTCTCCACTAGGTGCCACGCCACGCAGGAATCGGTGATATTTCACTCGGTGATATCCCATTCGGAAATTCTTCACTCGGCGCCACGCCACGCGGGAATCGGAGATGTTTCACTCGGTATAGGTGATATCCTATTCGGAGATGTTTCATTCGGTATAACCCTTTTCGGAAATGTTTTACTCAGTGCAATCCCACGTGGAAGTGTCACACTCATAGACACATCCACTCGGGAAGGTTGCACTCAGAAATTCCCAACCCAAACGAAGATTCGGATTAAAAGACTAAACCACACTTGAGTGTGGTTGTTCAGTTAAACCAAGCACTGTTGAAGAATCACTCGGAATCTTCCACCCTGGAACGATCATTCGGAATCCTCCATCCAGGAATGGTCAATCAGAATCTTCCACCCAGGAATGGTCAATCGGAACCTTCCACCCAGGAATGGTCAATCGGATCTTTCCATCCAGGAAAGGTCAATCGAATCTTTCCACCCAGAAAAGAACAATCTGAGCTTTCACTCAGAGTTATCACTCTGGAGAGTTTCCACTCGAAGTTATCAATCTGGAGAGTCTCCACACAGAGTTATCGCTCGAGAGAATTTCCTCACGGAGTTTATCACTCAAAAAAACTCCCACTCAGAGCTATCACTCGGAAGAGCTTCCACTCGGAAGTATCACTCAAAATTTGTTCAAAACAAACTACCCATCCTTGACAAAAAGGTAAGCCTCGGATAAGATGTACACACTCTTACCAAGCAATACGAGGAAGTTACAAGTAACGGAATTTCCCAAGTGATACGGCCAGAACCAACCTCACTCGGAGTCACTCACTCAGAGTCAAATATTTGCTCGAAATCACTTACTCAGAGTCAAATGTTCACTCGGAACTAATCATTCAATAATGCTTGGGGACAATATCCAACGGCTAATGAGTATTTCGAGGGATGAACACTTAGTAAACGTCGTTTTCATGATGACAACGTGTTTCCCCAAGTGGGCAACTCCCATTATGATACTTATAATCGAAAGCCTAATCATCAAAGATTAAGGTATTCTTCTTACTAAGTTTATGAATGCCAAATGTTGTGATTTAAGTAAATGACTTCATCACACTACAATTTTGATACAATATAAGATAGATAAATTCTATCTTTTCTATCAAACCAAGCTTTTGATTACTCAAGTATCCATACATGGGGACAGTACTTGTATGTTACTATCCGATTTAGTTTTTACGCATCTAAACCCGGATCGGTTCATTACACATACAACGATTCTATCGAAATTATTTTCAACAAACAGATATATAAAGGAAGTTGTCATTTTATTGATTAAATCCTGAAATACATAAGTGAATTGATTCAATAATCCGGAGCTGATCCCAAAACACAGCGGATTTGATTCAATAAAAGCTATAAGACAAGGAAGGCACTATTTATGTTGGCTTGTCTCTCCGCCCTTTCCTTTGCCTTTACCTCCGGCCTCGCTCCCCCCATCACCAGGAGTAGTTCCTTCGTTGTTGGTCCGCCTGGGGATAGGAGCCAGGAGAGAAGGCTCCATTGACTGGCCTTCAGGAAGAGGAGCCACCTTGTACTTGGTGTTTGGCGGATCCTTCTGACGATCGTCAACAACAGCTACGAGTTTCCCTCCATGAAACTCACAGAACGGATCAATACCGTTCAAATTAAGTTCCACGTTGGGATTCCGGTATTGAATCTGACATACAGCCAACCCGAAAGATTCCTCGACTGCTTGGACACAAATATCCACAGCCTTTTTCGCTCGGGCATTGGCAGCAGTCAAATCCGTCTCAGAGCGTTAACGTCGTCATTCGAACTCGCCAACTTTAAGCTTTCAATCTCCAAAAGCAACTCCTTTTCCCTACGAGCCCAGTCTTCAGCTCCTTGGGAGTAGACGAACTCTTTTACCTTGAATTCCTCCCCCAGCTTGGCAGAATGCTTCTTCTCCGTACATAGGCTGGCATGGAGGTCGGAATTGACTTTTCTCTGATCAAGTAATTGGGCCTCCAGCTCGTTAACAAGATATTTTAGCCTGGAAATTTCTTCGTCTTTTTGATCCCCTTCCTTTTCGGAAGCCTTCAATCAACTTTCCAAGCGGAGAATGTTCGCCCTGTCCTTCACTGAGGCAACGGTAAGCTCGTTAACCTTGCCTGACAATTTGCTAAGTCTTTCGTTATCTTCCGACAGCCTGTGAATCGACCTCAGAAGACCGGAAAGTTTCGCTAATTGCCACTGTCCGGCGTCACAAGCTTGCGTTATTTCTTCAGGCTCTAACGAAGTCTTTAGCTTGTACGGAGAATCAGGGATGCACTCAGGCACTGGACCCTCATACACTAAGTATGGGGCAAGATTGGAGTTGCCTGGAGGGGGACAAGAAACCCTGGGCGCAAATTAAAAAGTTATTGGTTTGGCGCCGAAGGTGACCACATTGCTTGGGGCTGTCGGTGTTGACTCGTTTACTCCCTTTCCTTTAGAAGCCCCAGGATCAGCTACCCCTTTTGAAGTTTTTGGCTTTTTAGGGGAAGGCTGAGACTCCGTTTTCTTAGAGGAGTCATTTTTTGCTTTTTCCCTTTTCTCCCCGGCCTTCTTGCCCTCAACACTGGAGGTTGGTTTTTCAGATCCGCCCTCCAGTAAGGGAATATCGTCACCAGCGGATGAGGTAAGTATTATGGTCTCAACGGTAGCCTTCTTGGAATTCTGTTTTGCCTGAATATTGTTCTTAGCCGCAACGGATTTCCCTCCAGCTTTGAGCCCCTTTAACTTCTCCATCTCTGATGAGTCGGCCTTGATTTCAACTGCATAATCTGATAAAAAGACCATCAGTAATAGAAGATTTTAAGACATAGAAAGAAAGAAAATGAAAAATGATATAAAATTACACAAATATTCCTCGCAGGTAGTTTTCGACCCTAGCAAATGCCTGCAGGAGAAAAATTTGTGCGAGGCGGTGTATGATTGAAGAGCAAAAAGAACGGAGATTGAAGTAGGGGTTAATTCAGCCTCATCGGTATAATGAGCCTGGAAGGTCAACAAAAAATGCTCGTGTGTCCAGGCTATGGGAAATTCATTTATCCCTTCTTTGTTCAACCAAAAAATCAGATCCTCAGGCTTAATACGGATCCTGGTGAAATAGGATTTGAAAGAACGCCCATCAACTTTAGCGGAGTCGGTGTAGGACTCAAAGTTGACAATTTTGGAATGAGTTCGGAGGGTCACCAAGCTTACTCCTCCCTTCTCCTTATTTGCATGACGGACCACTTGTGTGAAATAAAAGAGGATAGCGACCGTCGGCGTGAAGTTGAAGTGCTCCCCAAGCACTTCTAAAGAACGGATCAACCCCCATCCGTTGGGGTGAAGCTGAGAGAGGGCGTAGTCCAAAAACCTCAAGACCCCTATCTGAAACTTCGTCAGAGGAAAACGCACACCCAAGTTTAAGAAGAGGAAGTCATACATATAGATTGACCTCTCATCCGGTGTGTGACATATCCACTCTGAAGGAAGAGGAGCCAACACCATAAAACGATCCTTATGTTCCTCTTTTTTGAAGACTGTGAAGCGAGGCTCCAACCTTGCTCCGTCCTCCCGAGCATGAATGGACGGTGTGGTGCGAAATTCATCCGCCACCCAGCTATACAGACGCATCTATTGGAATTTTACCCAGTCAATCCGGTGTGCAACTACATTACACAGTCCAGACGCTGTCTTCAAGATATACTGTTGAGACGGTGCTTCGCTACTAGAGGTGCTTTCTCCAGTCATTTTCTTTAGTGCTAATTTAAAAGCCTTCACGCTGCGATAAAAACTCATATCATCAGAGAGGTATAAATCAGCGCTCTCCTCACTCTCACTAGAAGAAGATTCTGAAGAGGGTATTATCACCCTTCGCCTTGAGTAAGACGACGCCTCCCTCTCTAAATGAAGTGCCTTTGAGTAGGAGATCACAGGGATTCTCCCACCACGACTTGAGGAAGTTTGAGACAAGGCTCTTCTTCCTCTTCCTCTAGGGCCAACATGGCTTGAGCCAGTAAAACCTCTCCCAGACATTTAGAAAACGTAAGGAAAATATGAGAAGACGAAGGAGAAGGTTACCTAAGAGAGAAGAAGATGGTGAATCAAATTTCACAGAGGCAAACAGAAAGGTCTTCTTGAAATTTTTGTAGAGTTTCGTCAGGGAAGCAAGATTCAGTGATTTCTGAATTCATTAAGTACTCCTTTTATAGGGAACGAAGAGTCTCAATTGCCGACCCAAAGGTTATGTCGTTTACCATCAAACGACACCCCTTTTGTAAATTCAGAGTTGTCGTTTCAAATCGCAAGGCGCGAAAATGCCATCGATTAGTCAAAAGGCTTTCCAAATGGGACTTAAAATTTGAATTTTAGGCCCACAAAGCTACTGAGTGACGGTTATAAAGACATAAGCATTTAAGGTAATAATGGCTCGCCCACGTGATTAAAGGCATTAAATGTCCAATCATGAGAAACATTGCAACTGTTACTCAAATACCAAGGGTTGCAAGTTTCAATAACCTTTGGGATTCTCGCGCAAGGTTTGTCCAGATCCGTCCTAAGGAGTACCGTGACAACGAAGCCTTCGTTCCAAGAACGGATATTTACGTGACAACGTAATGTCAAAATCTACCACGTGTAAAATAAATACTCTTCTAAAGTATATGAACCGGTATCCAGACCTACTACAAACGATATAGCTTATATGAGCAACTTTACTAGTCCCTCACACAAGCTAGGGGACAAGCAGAGTGATGATCGTGTTTCGATACCGAATTTGTGAATGAAATTGAAGACTCAATCCGTACTCTTATGATTGAGATGTGTTTCCCCAGGACAGATGATCTCAATCACTTATTCTGTGATTCGATGATGTAACTCCTAGCGCGGACAACTCCCATCATTATCCTTATGATGGAAGTATTTGAAGACTCAATCCGTACTCTTATGATTGAGATGTGTTTCCCCAGGACGGATGATCTCAATCACCTATTCCGTGATTCGATGATGTAACTCCTGGTGCGCACAATTCCCATCATCATCCTTATGATGGAAGACCCAACCAACATCTTTATGTATTTTTACAGTTCCCTAAGCTCGGAACAATACCCTCAGTGGACGACATTTTTCTCTCCAAGTGAGAATAATACGAATTAATACTAGTCATCCGTCCTGTGACACCACTTTTGTGAACAACGGATCGACTCTTCTCCCCAAAAGAATTGAAGATAGTGCCCTATGACAGGTACCTATGCCTTAACCTACTTATACTTGGGGACAGTATTCATGTATATAACTATCCGTTCTAAATTTATTTATTTTAAATGATCTAATTTTCTGAGGCAATTATTTCAATCCGACCTCAAGATTAGTCATACAGAACGGATTATTGATTACTAAAATGATATATACATTTAAGTTATATTATTCTTTATGAAGTATTGAAGACAAATGCCTGAATGGAATTTTATTACATATAATTAACCAAAACCGGAGCTGATCCCGGAACACAGCTCTATATATGCTAAACAGGATTATGAAAGAGGAATCTACTCTAGGGACCCTCTCTCTCCCTTTCCTTCTTCAAAGTCTTGTATCCCTTCTTTACGAGTTTCTTTTGAAGCTTTCTCTTCAGGTGCCTTTGCACCTCCTTCAGATGAGACGCCCTCCGACGTAGGAACAGCAGAATCCGATCCCATACTTTGACCCTCGAGAAGAGGGGGCAAGCCATATAAAGACTCTGGGGGATCTTCATGATGATCTTCAATCACTGTGACTAGCTTCCCTCCATGAAATTCATAAAATGGATTCATACCATAAAGGTTTAGCTTCGCAGTGGGGTTGCGGTAGAAAATTTGACGTATAGCCAGGCCGAAGGATTCTTCAGCAACTTGGGTGCATATATCAATGGCTTCCTTCGCCTCAGCTTTTGCTACAGCCAATTCTTCTCGCAACCTTAGAAGTTCTTCATTCATTCCTTGGGATTCCGTGCCCCCAGTCTTCAGTCCCTCAATCTCAAGGAGGAACTTCTTCTCCTTTTGAGACCATTCCTCTGCTTGATTAAAATAATCCTCCGCAGCAGCTTTGCTTTTATTTTCAAGCTCAGCTTGTTTAGCCTGGCTGTTACGGAGTTCTTCCTTTGACTTATCAAGCATCTCCTCCCTCTCTGCCAGTTTGCCCTCCAAGTCTTTGAGTATGGTTTTAAGTTTGAGATTCTCCTTGTTCATAAGATCTTCGAACTCCTTAGACTTGGTTAGGTGATCTTCAGCTAGTTTCAAGGCAGCTTTATCTTTCTCCACTGAGAGGTTGAGCTGTTCTACTTTATCACTCAGCTTATCAACCTTATCAGCATCATCAGCTAATAGGCTGAGCGAATTAAGCATCCTTGTGAGTTCTGCCAACTGCCTTTTTTCGGCCTCACACGCCTTTTTGATTTCTTTAGGTTCAAGTGTGGGCCGGAGTTCGTATAGCGGCTGAGGGAGGACCGCTGGAGTTGTCCCCCGGTATGAGAGGAAAGGAGTAAGGAATGAAGCAGTTGGGGAAGAGATCGGACTTGATTCAAAGACCCCAGAAAGAATACGCTTATGGAGTCCAGACGAAACACTAGCTGTATCCGATGTTTCTATAGCTTTGCCTTTAGAGGCCCTTGCGCTTTCCGGACTCGTTGAAGGTTTATGTTTTTTCACCTTTGAAGGGTCATTCTTGATCTTCTTCCTCTTCTCTGTTATTTTGGGTTAACACGTATTTGGACTAACTGAATCTCTCTCCACCAGCGGGATCTCCCCCTCTACATCTGAGGTCAGAATGATCAATTCAGGCTGATCTTTCTTAGAATTCTCCTTTGGTAGGATTTCATTCTCACCAGCCAAGGATTTCTCTTCTGCCTTCAAGATTTTCAACTTTTTCATGTCTGGAGATTTTTGTTCTATTTCACCTACATACATAAATAAAACGCATTAGCAACAAAGAATTGCTCAATACAATCAACAAAGGAGGAAAAGAGAAATAAAACGAGAATTACGTAGATATTCATCTCGGACTTCGCTCGAACTACTTAAAAGACGTCTACACAAAAATGCTTTAAAGCGTGTAGTGTATGCTTCAAGGGCAAATAACACCTTCACTGTTTTAGTAGAGAGTTCGGATTGATGAGTGTAGTACGCTTGGGAGGTCAGGAGAAAGTGTTTATGAGTCCAGCTCAGAGGAAATTTATTAAGACCCTCTTCATTCTTCCAGAAGGCGGGCTTTTTCTTTTTAATTGATATTCGAGTGAAGAAAGACTTGAAGGATTTCCCGTCAACTTTAGCCGAATCGGTGTAAGATTAGAAATTCACGAAGGAACATAGAGTTCAGAGCGTGATTAAACTTACACCGCCTCTTTTGTTAGCCCTCCGAACTACTTGTGTATAATAGAATAGCATCGCCACGGTAGGAGTGAAGTTGAAATAGTCACCCAATACTTCTAGAGCACGGATGAGTCCCCAACCATTGGGATGAAGTTGAGAGGGTGCGCAATTTAAGAACCTTAACACACTCATCTGAAACTCGGATAAGGGGAAACGGACTCCGAGGTAATGAAATACAAAGTCGTGCATGTAAACAGAACGTTCATCCGGGACGACGTGGTAAATCCGTTCTGTGGGTAGCGGTGCAAACACCCTGAACCATTTTTTCATCTCCTTCTCTGCATGAACTGTGAACCTCGATTGAATCCGAGATCCTTCTTCATTCGCATGATGAGAAATTAAGTTTTTAAACTCATCAGCTATCCAGCAGAAGGGCCACTTGGCCTAAAGTTCTTCCCAGTTTAGCCAAGAGGCAACAACGCTGTACAAGCCTTCTGCTGCTTTCAGAACAGTTTGATCTCCAGAGGTTCCTACTCCAGTCATCGTTCGAGTCGTGTGGACAAAAATCTTTGCTCTACGATAAAAAGTCACATGGTCAGAAGGGTAATAGTCATTACTCACCTCACTATCTGAAGAGCGACTACAATCAGAGGACGACTCTGAAGAAGGAATAATCATTCTCCGCTATGAGTAAGATTCCCTTTCTGAGCGACGTGACTCAGCCCTCGGAAGAATCACAGGGATTCTTCCCCACGGTAGTTAAGGTTGTAAGAAGCTAATCTTCCCCTCCTAGGGTATATTTTTTCAGGAAAAATGGAAAAATGGAAAATGAAATTAGCAAAGAAAAGGAAATGGTTACCTAAGATGGTAAGGGAAGTGAAGATAGAAAGAGCTTCACGAAACAAGTAGCAAGCGTCCGTATAAAATTTTCGCAGAGTCTTGCTAAGGAATGAGAGACAAGTGATTCCCAGAATTCATTAAGTGTTTCTTTTATAAGAATCGAAGAGGTTCAGTTACCAACTCTTGAGGTTGTGTCGTTCATGACTAAACGCATCGATTTACCAGTCAAACGACATAGTCGTTCCAAATTCATGGGCGCCAAAACAATACCGATTCACCAAAGGGCCTCTCCATTGGGCCCAGAAGTTTTAAAAATTGTAAGCCCATTAAGCCCTAGGTGACGGTTACTGAGATACACGCCTCAGATGCAATAATTGCTCGCGCACGTGTTTAAAGGTATTTAATGCTTAATCATGCGATGCAATTTATGCTTTACAGCCGTTACTCGAATTTCAAGAGTCTTCAGTTTTCAAAAAACTTTTGGCATTCTCATACTGCGAATCTTTGTCTGGATCCATTGTAACAACATCATGACAATGGAGCATTCATTTAAAGAACGGTTCTTCATGATATAATAATATACATGTAAGAAAACATTTCCCACATAAGTATACCGGCATCCAGACCTCTCGCAGGTTGAGTAGCTTATGTGAACAACTATATAGTCCCTCACACAAGCTAGGGGACATACGATCCGGTCTCGATACCGGTATCCGTTCTACAAGACATATTTTCAACGTCATTAACCGTTTGACAATGTGCAACCGGTGTCATCGGTATACATCCGGACTATAATTCCGCGTCAGGCGTTCTCCCAGCACCGGTTAGTCCGGATAACACCATGACCCCGAATAACATACACGTCACCATACTGAAGACAAAGGGCATTGCTACAGGGACGAGGATAAAGATTCCATTCCCCACGCTACGAGCCAAAATCTGCTCACGGGAATGATCAACTTGTCCCCTAATTCCAGCCCATACTCCCTACGCTCAATATAAAATAGCCACTTGACTCAATCATACTGGCAAGTGCACAATAAAATAATAATTTATAATATTAGTGGAGGTTAGTGGTTCCCCACTAACAAGTCCTCGTTAATCAAGCCAATCAGGTATATGAACTCTCTTCATCAATGGAGAGAGGGATCTTCAACTTATTCAACTCATAATTGTTATCTAAAATACATTCCTCACTTGGAATATTATCACTGACTTGAGCATCAGAGAATCTTCATAGGTGACACCACCTTTCGCCCACATCAACGCGTGAGGACGGTGTGAAGGACCTCCAGGACGCCCAATCCGCTTTCTTCATACAGAGACATCGGATACATAAACCGAATACTCACATAACCGGTCTTTAGAAACATAATCTTCTTACTATTTGTGATTGACCCGACACCAGATCTCTTGACCCCGGTTCAGGACAGATCATGTGGTTTTTCCAGGAAGAACCACTGACCACTACTTGTTAGAAGGATCATTAATATAAAACACTTGTATTGCTTGTGATGCCATGATGAAAGGATCATCCTTATAAGATAACTTGCCAAGGTTCACCAAAGTAAATCCCAAGTCATCAACATATACTGCACTATTAAGATCAACCCATTTGCATTTGAAAATAGGAACCCTAAATTTTATGTAATCAACCTCCCATATCTCTTCAATACGTCCAAAGTATGATATTGATGCCATAACAGGATTATTATCCTTTGAGCTAGAGAAGTGCATGGACTCAGCTGTTACCATCACCCTACTATTTTGCATAGTGCTCTTATCATCTTGGGACTCGGTATAGAATGAGAAACCATTAATATCATATCCATTCCAGCAAATTACATCATAATTAAGCCCATATGCTAGCCACTTTAATGTTTCAGAAGCAGTGACATCATTCTTAATAGCCTCTTTAAACCAACTTAAGAAGCTCTTGTTGTGTTCATTCAACAAAGCCTTTTCTTTCATTCTTGGGTTCTTTGCCTTGATGATGTTTTTATGCCTAGCCAGGTATGATTGCACTTCATCAATGTTGTTCAGTATATACAAATATGCTTGATGTATTTCCTCCTGACTCATACACTTTATCCTTGGATTTCGTAATCCCTTGCCTCCATATGACTGCTGGTGACGAGACTTTGGAAGCCCAATATCATCCACTTCTGACAAATAGTCAGTACAAAACTCAATAGCCTCCTCTGCAATATATCTTTCAACAATAGAAGCTTCAGGCCGTTGTTGATTTTTCACATACCCTTTTAATATTTTCATGTATCGCTCAATTGGGTACATCCATCGTAAATAAACAGGACCGCATAACCTAATCTCTCTCACTATATGAATAGTTAGATGAACCATAATATCAAAAAATGAAGGAGGAAAATACATCTCCAACAGGCTTAGGATGACAGCAACATCGTGTTCCAAGTCATCTAATATTCTAGGGTCAATGGTTTTGCTACAAACAACATTGAAGAAGAAAGATAACCTAGTAAGGACCTCTCTTACCTTATTGGGCAAAATGCCACGAATAGCAACTGGTAATAGTTGTTGTATCAAGACATGACAGTCATGTGACTTCAAACCAAGTAACTTTAAGTCTTTAACTGAAACAAGCTTTTTGACATTTGAAGAATAACCCTATGGCACTTTGAGACCATGAAGACAATCACAAAAACTTCTCTTTTCATCTTTAGACAATGTATAACATGCCAGTCGTAAATACTTTTGCTTGCCAACTGTTTGTGGAGCTAACCCTTCTCGTATACCCATTTCAACCATGTCCATTCGTGAGTTCACACCATCCTTTATCTTTCCTGGTATATTAAGAAGTGTTCCGATGATACTATCACATATATTTTTCTCCACATGCATCACATCTATGAAGTGCCTTACATCAAGATGAGACCAATATGGAAGATCAAAGAAGATTGATCTCTTTTTCCAGATTTTTTTCACATTGTCTTTCTTTTGGTTCTTCCCAAAGATAACATTGATGTCCTTCACTCGTTCATAAACTTGCTTCCCAGTTAATGCTTTAGGAGCAATGTCATTCTCTTGAGATCCATTAAAAGCTTTTCTCAATCTCTTGTATGAATGATTAGGTTTGAGAAATCTTCGATGACCAAGGTAAACAGTCTTCTTCCTATGAGTAAGTTAAAAGTAACATGTGCCTTCCTCACATATAGGGCATGCATGATGACCTTTAACACTGTATCCACTAACATTCCCATATGCTGGGAAATCATTAATTGTACCAAATAACATCACCCGCAAAGTAAATTTTTCACGTCGAAACCCATCAAAAATCTCAACACCTTTCTCCCAAAGCATCTTCAAATCATCAATTAAGGGGCCAAGATATACATCTATATCGTTTCCAGGCTGACTTGGTCCTGAAATCATCATAGACAACATTACATACTTGTGTTTCATGCATAAATTCGGGGGAAGATTATAGATAATCAAAAGAACAGGCCATGAACTGTGTCTGCTACTTAAGTTTCTATAAGGGTTCATTCCATCTGTAGCTAGCCTAAGCCTAAGGTTTCTTGGCTCGTCACCAAACTCTAGAAATAATTCATCAATTTTCTTCCATTGTAAACCATAAGCTACATGGCGAATCTTGTCATCAAGTTGCCTCTCATCTACATGCCATGTAATGTTCTTCGCATCAATTGGGTTAGCAAATAACCTCTTGAACCTTGGAATTATTGGAAGATACCATAAAACTTTTGCTAGAGGCTTGTTTCTGCTATCGTCCCATTTAACACCCCCATCCTTCAATTTGTATCGTGATAAATGGCAAACAGGACATTCCTCCAAGTGTTCATGTTGCTTCCTGTACAATATGCAATCATTTGGACATGCATGTATCTTTTTATACTCCAGACCCACCGGACATAAAACTTTTTTCGCCTCATAGGTGCGATTTGGAAGTGTGTTACCTTTTGGTAGCATTTCCTTTAACAATTGTAGCAATTCGGTCAAGCTTTTATCAGTCCATCCATTTTTTGCCTTCAGGTTTACTAACTTTAGCACAGCTGGCAATCATGTGAACTTAGTACAACCTGGATACAACGACACTTTGGAGTCACTGCATATATTATCATACACATAAAGTTGTTGGAAAGACTCAACTCCAATATCATTGATCATATCCTCTAGTTGATCTTCCATATCTAAATCATCTTGATCGGTTTGGGGTGCACTTGCCATGGTAGATAGTGCCTCTCCATGCCATATCCATCTCTTATAGCTTAGCATAATTCCATCACAAAGAAGATGCTCTCGGATTTCTTCAACCTTCAACCGATTCTTATTCAAACAGTTCACACAGGGGCAATACAATCTTCCATTAATGTCATCAACGTTTCTTGTAGCGTAATCAAGAAACTCTTCAACCCCATTCTCATACTCCTCGGTTGTGCGTAGTGCACTCATCCAACTACGATCCATGAGTTGGAACAACCTATTTAAACAATGAACACATATGAGACAAATATTATTTATAGATATTAATATCATATATCATGGTTTAAAATTGGATTCAAAGGAATCCAAGACTACTTAATTCTGATACAAGTTACAAAACCGTGACTAAGAAAATTAAAGGAAGTGCGGAAAGGAGATAAAGCATTAAGATATAGATCAAATATAAAAAAACAGATCTAACTCAGTATGTGTACTTTTAGAAAGGAGATAAACAAATATTTTAAATCACGTCATATTAGAGCATTACATTACTAAGCCAAAACCTATATTTAAGTTCCAGAGTACACACATAACTAAACAGAGCCAGTTTTAAAACAGATGTGAAATGCAACAAGATAATTATTTCTACTATGCTACGAGGTTAAGGAAAAAATTGGTCAACAAACAACAAAATAACATGTATTAGTGTAGTCAGTATCTTTATACTATGTGCATACAACTGAATACAGTTATCTATTTGAATTAAGTTACTATTGACAAAAGCTTTTAATTTAGCTCGGTATTATGTTGACTGTTGATAGATTCTTTACAATTAGAAATACAGGTCTAGGCATATATATTGTACCCTAATCTGTATATCATTTATTCAATTCAATACAAGCTTTATTTAGCTTCTGTTTTCAGAACCCATCTCACTCTCTCTTACTTTCTCTTAGTTTCCATCACCTCCTTTTGTTTCAGAACCTATCCTATCCTAAAGGCTTTACTAGAGGCTCTGACGTGAATATTTTTACAGTCGTGATTCCGTCAAATTAGTATATTAAAATTAATTAATGTAGTACTAGGGTGTCAACCTAAGTCGTTCTCTCAAGGATCAACACAAAAATTTAGGAAAAATCAAGTTTAAAATTAATTTTTACAAACAGAATTTTAACAAACATAAGAATACAATTGGGGGGGTTTGATTGATTTTGTTGTCACAATTAAAATTAAAACAAAGTAAATATAGGATTTAAAACAATAAATAACAAGCGATTGATTTTCTTGGAGTATTGTAAATAAATTTATCCTTGGTTCACTAAAGATAATTTGTATACTTTCATTACTGTTAATTTCTTAGCTCAATTTGAATTAATCAACTAAGCGTCTTTTTCAATTCATAATTCCTTTACTTTCATTTAAAAATGAATATTTTAATCAAGCATCCTAATTAAGCAAAAGGAGTCAAGATCGTAAAATCTAGAAATTATTAAGCATATGTAAAAACATCGCCTACATACATAATCTATTCTCATATTATGGAATTAAGCAAACCATAATTATTAAAAGTGATTATGAAAGTATTCATTAAGCATGCATATTTCCTTAATCCATTCTAATTTAAAATCTTATTTTATTCCATTTGAATAATTAAACCGATTAAGCATACAAATTTAATTAAACAGAATGGAATTAAATAAGCAGAGTAAGATTATGAAGAAATAACAATAACAAAAACATACTATATTAAAAATAATGACCTCAAAATTACATTACAATATTCTCCAAGAAAATCAATCTAGGGGTTTTAGCCTTCCATAATTAAAACAAACTGAAAATAAAAAGATCCTAACCCGGAAATGAAGAACTTGCTGGAAGAAGAAATGCAAACAGAGAAGAGTAAGAAATGAAGAACGAATGGTTTCTGAAGGAAATTGTTCTGATGATTCTGAAAACCTTCTCATGGTGCCTATTTATAGCAATCCAAAAGCAAGCCAATGCCATAAACAATTGTAGTGGAGGTTGCACTCATCAATTAACAAGTCCTTTGTGCTCCATTATTATCTTCAGTGCTCCATTATCAACTTTAGTGCCTTGCCCACCATCCAGAAGCTCGAAAACGTGATCCTGGGCCAATAATTCACTCATGAATTGATTCAATGGTGAAATGAATCGATTCATGCGTTCCAAATGCAATTCTGGCCTAAAAATTAACGTATGAATCGATTCAAATGTGGGAAGAATCGATTCAACCCTTTAAAACCCGAATGAATCGATTCAAAGTGCTGATGAATCGATTCAAGCTTCAAAAATTCACATCTTGGGTGCATTAAACCGTATGAATCGATTCAAATGGGGGATGAATCGATTTATCCAGCTGATTCTCCATTCTTTGTGTATTTTTCCACCCTTTTTGAGATCCTTTTGCATATTCCTTGATTCCTTTGATCCTTAGGCACTTTGATCTTCATTTTGGATTGGAATTCTTGAGTTCTTGGATCCATTTTCTTTTGGCACATATTAAAAATCAAATATTACATAAAGCTCAAATGATGAAAATGTGTTAAAATGCAATTTATTACACACTAAGTGATGGCAAATTATACACATTTAAAGTGAAGAATTAAAGATAAATCATGCATTATCAGGCTCTTTACTTTTTCTAAAAAAAAAGAGCCTGTCTTGGAGAGCAACTATCTTAATACAAACTTACAAAGAATTAAAGGGAAATACATGCAAATAAATAAAATCAAAACTGTCACTCTGCCTACTTTTATGCCAACAATAATTATCAGGCACAAAAAGAAATTATTAGGTATCAGTTTAAACAAGTCTTTATATGCAACCACATAAATCGAAGGAGGTGGCCTTCCAGTCAATTTTCTAAGAATGCATAACCATCAAATTTTCAAAAATAAACAGAACGCTAAAAATATGCAGAGACACGTTATTGAATGTTGTCACATTAAAACTCACCAATTTACAATAATAATTGTCAAGCAACCAAGAAGACTGACAGAATGCAATAAGTTCAATAGAATGCCAATAGTTCTATTCGCCTCTGAAATAAGCACCACAGGAACAAGAACAGGGTGAGGGTGACCAACCACCAACCATGAAATATTAACAGTCTGCCTAGCTCCTGTATTAAGCATTATTATCATTAAAATGAATGAACAGATAATTATTCACCACACAAATCTGTTTGCCATTCTAAACTGGAACATGAGAAGAGAAAAAAGGTAACATCCCACAAAAGTGTTGTCCTCTATGCAATACCTCTATGAAACCCAACCAACACATAATTCATACTATTGAAATTACATAAATTAGACCATAAACATACCATTAAATCTACTGCTATATGATTATAAGGATTTTTCCAAAAAAAGAAAAAACTAAAATTGGAGTAATTGGAGTTATATAGATTCATAATTGAGTTGTGCTGATGCTAAAATAAGATGAGTTTGGGTTGTTTTGGGTGTGTGATGTGCTGATGCTAAAATAAGATGAGTTTTTTGGGAAGTGATTGTTGCATTTAACTTATAATGACATTTGTTCTCAATGATATGTTAATATTGCTTTAGATTTTTCAGATCAACTTTGTGGGTGGTCATTGAAGTTATGAATTTGAATCTGTGGATAATGGATGAGCATTTTTAGTTGGGTACTTAATACTTTAGATGATAGATTTTGCTCTGAATCCTTTCTTGTTATGAGAAAGAAAGATACATGGACAAGTTTGCTGGATTCTGCATAAATATTGGGTTTCACTATAATTGGTTTTGTGGCTTTCTATCTCATGAAAGCAGATGAATACTAAGAATAATGTCAGATGATTCAGTGCAGTGTTTAGATCATTATTCCATGTGAGGAAACCAATATATCACGAAAGCTTTATTTGTTATGTGCAAGATTAGGATTCATTTTTTATCTCTAACATCAATTAAATTCCATTAAGGCCGAATGAAAATGTTTTATGTTTGAACTAAGCATAAAATAGAAATTTTACTCATATTGTATTAACGTTTGCTTTAGCATAGGTAACAGTTAAAACGATTTGCCTAATTCTATATACATCAGCTAACTAATTAATGGGTCACTCACATCATAAACCATAGCAATCAAAAGAGAACATTAGCTAACTAATTAATGGGTCACTATAGGTTCAGATTGCTTCCCAAAGGAAGCAGCCAAAATTCAACCTTCCATTCACCAATCAAGTATTCAATTTCATCATTTCAGCCAGAATCAACGCATATAAACCTATGCAACAGAAAAACTGATTTTTTATACTTAAATAATCATATCATAGTTTTATATTCAACTTTTTATATATAAAAATCAGAAACCAAAATCCTAAGATTTTCAAGGAATATACGCATACTCGTGTCCAATAGAGGCGGTGAGCTCGAGCATTAGTACACTAGAATCGGCTTCAAAACAAATTGCTGGAAAACAAAAAGGAATGGTCAAATTAAAAATTCAAAACATTCAAATTTAAATTGGAACTAGAGAATGGAGAAAGAGACACTAACAGAACATTTTGAGACCTACTGTGCTGACATTGTGGCAATGTGGGAAGAAGGGAACTTGGCTCTGACGTTCAAAGAAAACTGCTTTCCTTATTTCCCCTTTCTTCTCAATAAAGTAAACAAACGCAGATGCTAGGGATTTCCTGAGAAAGGGGGCTTTGAGAGCCTAGGGATTTCGAGAGAAAGGGGGCTTTGAGAGGCTCGGGATTTCGAGAGAAAGGGGGCTTTGAGAGGCTAGGGATTTCGAGTGGGACACGACTTTGAGAAGCTAGGGATTTCGAGAGAAAGGGGGCTTTGAGAAGCTAGGGATTTTGAGAGAAGAAGGCTTCAGAGAGGCTTAAGGATTTCGAGAGAAAGAAAACTTCAGTCGAAATATTTCTCACCGGTCCTAAGTATAAGACCGATATCAACTTTTTCATTTCTCACCTGTCCAATTCGAAAACCGTTACACACTTTATATTTCTCACCGGTCCACATTCTAGACCGGTACAAATATAGTTTTTTCTCACCGGTCCAACAGTAAGACCGGTGTAAAGTTTTTTATTATTTACAAAACTGCCACAGCCCTTTTTCACACCGGTCACACTACAACCGGTGTAAAACCCCAGGTGTAAAAGGCTTTTTTTCCACTAGTGAAATCATCTGAATTAATTTAGAATAATTTAAATATACCCTTTTTTCTATACGCCAATTGCGTAATTACTTTTCTCTATTAACCTTAACCCAGCACACCCCCTTACCTCGATTCTGAGTTTTCTAAGGCTTCTGATCAATTGTCGGGTTCCTCCGAAGTGCATCAAAACTCTAAGATTAAATTTAAAGAAGCTTCAATAAATATTATAACTGCCAAAACCATAACCCATAACCTTAAAATAATTCCGAACCCCAATCCAAGGTTATGTAAGCTTACCATTTCATTTCCGATCCCCGTTCCCAAGATTACTGTATCAAACGGCCTTCTAATCTCTAAATTTGAATCTACAAGCACCGAAATATGGAATCTGTTAGATTTTCTTCATGCCTATCATCCTAAGAACAATACTCAACTCCACACGATCACAAAATACAAGGTCATAGCTTCCCCACCAATATGCACCCCCAGTTTAAAGAGAAAAGAGAAAAGGGGAAGGAAAAGAACATGAAATTAGTGGTTCAATTGGATAAACCTTACTTTCCCGAAGCCAAATATGCAATTAGCTTGAAGAATCCACCAACCATGACCTTAGATTTGAGCTTTTAGAGTCTAGGAAGTAAGAGGAAGAAGAAGGGGAAGAAAATGGGGGTGTTCGGTTCTGTTTTGCATGGCTCCCCTTTAAAGCTGATCACAAGAGGGGTAAGGCAAATGAGATATAACTTCTATCTTGGCAGGATCTACCTCAATTCCTTTCTCAGAGATTACATGCCCTAAAACTATTCCTTGTTTTACCATAAAATGACATTTTTCATAGTTCAAGACAAGGTTAGTTTCAATACATCTGTTCAAAACTTTATCCAAACTATCAAGGCATGCATTAAATGAAGATCCATAGACAGTAAAATCATTCATAAACACCTCTATGCAATTTTCAATGAAATCATGAAAAATGCTTATCATGCATCTTTGGAAAGTTCCAGGAGCATTGCATAGGCCAAATGGCATTCTCCTATAAGCAAATGTGCCAAAGGGACAGGTGAATGTGGTCTTTTATTGATCCTCAGGTGCAATGTGAATCTGAAAATATCCAGAGAATCCATCAAGAAAACAGTAGTGAGACTTACCTGCAAGACGCTTAAGAATTTGATCAACGAAGGGTAAAGGGAAATGGTCCTTCTTTGTTGCCTGGTTAAGTCTCCTATAATCAATACAGAATCTCCAACTATTCTGCACTCTAGTTGGGATCAATTTATCCTTTTCATTTTTCACAACTGTGATCCCTGTTTTCTTAGGAACCACTTGAATCGGACTCACCCATCGGCTATCAGGGATAGGATAAATGATTCCTGCTTGTAGAAGCTTGTAATCTCCTTCTTAACCACATTAAGGATTACAGGGTTGAGTCTCCTCTGGGGCTGTCTTACTGCTTTAGTATTTTCCTCCAGAAATATTCTATGCATGCACATGGATGGACTAATTCCAGGAATGTCTGCCAATGTCCATCCTATAGCCTTCTTATGTCTTTTCAATACCTGCAACAATTTCTCTTCTTGATTTTCATCAAGAGAAGTGGAAATTATCACCGGGAGCTGTTCATTATCCCCTAAGTATACATACTTTAGGTTCTCAGGTAGGGGTTTCAATTCTAACTTGGGTGCCTGTAAAACAGATAGAACTAACAAAGTAGATTTTGATTCTGCTGCTTGCACCTTAAAAATTTTGTTAGAATTTTCTTGAAATCCTGCATTCAGCTCCTTATGGTTAACAGATATATCTAAAGACTTTGAATCAGAAATTATGTATTTATCAATTTTAGCACAAATATCATAACTTCCAGAATCATTGCATGCAAAACATTTGTTTGAATCATCTATGCATTCCAAATCAACATTAGAAAAATGTTCAAAAACTAGTTCATCAATAATGTCTATTTGGAAAATAGAATGATTTTCAGATGGGTATTTCATGGCATCAAGAATATTAAATTGAACTCTCGTGTCTCCAAATTCCATAGAGAGAGTTCCATAATGAACATCTATTTTGGTTCGAGCTATTTTCAAAAATGGTCTTCCCAAAATGAGAGGAACAGGAATTTGAGGCATACCTTCTTCCATATCAAGTACGAAAAAGTCAGCAGGGAAGACAAGTTGTTCTACCTGAACCAAAACATCCTCTATAACTCCAGCAGGGTAAGCAGTGCTCCTATTGGCTAGCTGAATTACTACACCAGTAGGTTGTAAATTTCCAAGAGACAATGATTTGAAAACAGACATAGGCATAACATTTATTGAAGCTCCTAAATCTAACATGCAATTTTCAAATTTGTTATTGCCTATGATACAGGGTATAGAAAACGTACCTGGATCTTTGCATTTCTCAGGAATATTTGAAATTTCCTTACCAAGCAGTGTAGATACATTCCTTCCCATGCTGATCCTTTCATTACCTTTGAGTCTCCTCTTGTGAGTACACAACTCTTTCAGAAATTTGGCATACTTAGGAATTTGCTTGATTGCATCAAGAAGAGGTATATTCACTTCCACTTTCCTGAAAGTATCCAAAATTTCTTTGTCCACTTCTTCCATCGTCTTACTTGGAATTGCTTTTGGTGGGAAAGGAAGAGGGATATGAGGTGGAATTTGGGGTGGTTGTATCTCAGATTTGCTTGAAGAGGGTACATCTTTCTCAACTATTTTAGGCTCAGTTGTTTGTTTTTTAGGTTCCTTAGGTATGGGTACTTCAAGGTTCTTACCTGATCTTAACTGAATTGCACTCACATTTCTTGGATTTGCAGCTGGTTGAGATGGTAATTTGTCAGAGTTTTGAGATTGTAACTGGCTTAATGATGAAGCCAATTGCCCAATTTGGTTGCTTAAACTCTGGATGGTAGCATCATTCCTCTGTTGATACTCTAAGTTCTGTGTAGCCATTTGTTTCACCAGATCCTCCAAAGAAGGGCCATTTGTGGATGGTTGAGGTGTAGGTCTTTGGAAGGTTGGTGCATTGCTTTGAAATGGAGGTTGGGGATGAGGATTTTGTTGTTGGTTGCCCCATCTCAAATTTGGATGGTTCCTCCAACCTGGATTGTATCTGTTGGTGGAAAGGTCATGGTTTTGTTGTTGTTGTGGTGGTGGAGGTCTATCATGGTAGATGTTAGCTGCATAGGCTTGGGAACTATTATTATCCTTTTCTTGTAGAGAAGGACAACAATCAGTGGGGTGCTCTTGTGAAGAGCAAATGCCACATACTTTAGCAGTCATGGATTTTTGATTTACTGCCAATTGTGTGACTAGAGTGGTGAGAGCATCAAGTTTTCTCTCCAATTTAATTCCAGATGAACAAGAATTGGAATCAAACATGGGTTTGAAAGAATCATTTCTCACACCAAATTGTTGAGAGGTAGATGCCATCTTCTCAATCAGATTTCTTGCTTCAGCAGCAGTCATATCTCCTAAAGCTCCTCCACTTGCCGCATCAATCATGTTGCGATCAACGTGGTGCAGACCTTCATAGAAGTACTGAAGAAAAAGTTTTTCAGAAATTTGGTGGTGAGGGCAACTTGCACAGAGTTTCTTGAATCTCTCCCAATACTCATAAAGACTTTCTCCAGAGAGTTGCCTAATGCCAGATATATCCTTACGGATTGCACGCAGTTGTTCTAGAGGCAGGAAAGAACTTTTCCAAGAACATTTTCTTTAAGTCATTCCAACTTGTGATTGATCTTGGAGCAAGGTAGTACAACCAATCCTTAGCAACACCCTCTAAAGAATGAGGAAACGCTTTAAGATAGACATGGTCTTCTTGAACGTTTTGGGGTTTCATTATGGAACACACAATGTGGAATTCTTTGAGGTGTTTGTGCGGATCTTCACCCGCAAGACCATGAAACTTAGGCAACAAGTGTATAACTCTGGTCTTAAGTATAAAAGGGACATCCTCATCAGGATATTGAATACACAAACTTTCGTAAGTGAATTCAGGAGCAGCTAGTTCTCTAAGAGTTCTTTCACGAGGTTCAGCCATATCAGAAAAACTAGCAGTAGTACTTTCAGCAGATTCAGAAAAGATACTATCACTATCAATATCAACAAAGTTATTATTAAATCTAGCTTCTCTAATTAACCTATGAAAAGTTCTTTCAATTTCAGGATCAAATGAATATAAATGCTCAAAAGTTCTTCTAGTCATACATAGCATACAACAAGATATTTGATCATCATGAGCAATAAATCATAAGAATCCTAAATCATGCAAAAGAAATAAAATAAAACAAAAAAAACTAAAATTTTTTTATTTTTTTATTTTTTATTTTTTATTTTTTATTTTTTTATTTTTTTATACAAAAAAAAATTAATCTAAAATAAGAATTTTTCCTAAAGATCGTTGATCCCCGGCTGCGGCGCCAAAGTTTGACGTGAATATTTTTACAGTCGTGATTCCGTCAAATTAGTACATTAAAATTATTAATGTAGTACTAGGGTGTCAACCTAGGTCGTTCTCTCAAGGATCAACACAAAAATTTAGGAAAAATCATGTTTAAAATTAATTTTTACAAACAGAATTTTAACAAACATACAAATACAATTGGGGGGGGGGGTTTGATTGATTTTATTGTCACAATTAAAATTAAAACAAAGTAAATATAGGATTTAAAACAATAAATAACAAGCGATTGATTTTCTTGGAGTATTGTAAATAAATTTATCCTTGGTTCACTAAAGATAATTTGTATACTTTCATTACTGTTAATTTCTTAGCTCAATTTGAATTAATCAACTAAGCGTCTTTTTCAATTCATAATTCCTTTACTTTCATTTAAAAATGAATATTTTAATCAAGCATCCTAATTAAGCAAAAGGAGTCAAGATCGTAAAATCTAGAAATTATTGAGCATATGTAAAAACATCGCCTACATACATAATCTATTCTCATATTATGGAATTAAGCAAACCATAATTATTAAAAGTGATTATGAAAATATTCATTAAGCATGCATATTTCCTTAATCCATTCTAATTTAAAATCTTATTTTATTCCATTTGAATAATTAAACCGATTAAGCATACAAATTTAATTAAACAGAATGGAATTAAATAAGCAGAGTAAGATTATTAAGAAATAACAATAACAAAAACATACTATATTAAAAATAATGACCTCAAAATTACATTACAATATTCTCCAAGAAAATCAATCTAGGGGTTTTAGCTTTCCATAATTAAAACAAACTGAAAATAAAAAGATCCTAACCCGGAAATGAAGAACTTACTGGAAGAAGAAATGCAAAGAGAGAAGAGTAAGAAATGAAGAACGAATGGTTTCTGAAGGAAATTGTTCTGATGCCTCTAAAAACCTTCTCATGGTGCCTATTTATAGCAATCCAAAAGCAAGCCAATGCCATAAACAATTGTAATGGAGGTTGCACTCATCAATTAACAAGTCCTTTATGCTCCATTATCATCTTCAGTGCTCCATTATCAACTTTAGTGCCTTGCCCACCATCCAGAAGCTCGAAAACGTGATCCTGGGCCAATAATTCACTTATGAATCGATTCAATGGTGAAATGAATCGATTCATGCGTTCCAAATGCAATTCTGGCCTAAAAATTAACGTATGAATCGATTCAAATATGGGAAGAATCGATTCAACCCTTTAAAACTCGAATGAATCGATTCAAAGTGCCGATGAATCGATTCAAGCTTCAAAAATTCACATCCTGGGTGCATTAAACCGTATGAATCGATTCAAATGGGGGATGAATCGATTTATCCAGCTGATTCTCCATTCTTTGTGTATTTTTCCACCCTTTTTGAGATCCTTTTGCATATTCCTTGATTCCTTTGATCCTTAGGCACTTTGATCTTCATTTTGGATTGGAATTCTTGAGTTCTTGGATCCATTTTCTTTTGGCACATATTAAAAATCAAATATTACATAAAGCTCAAATGATGAAAATGTGTTAAAATGCAATTTATTACACACTAAGTGATGGCAAATTATACACATTTAAAGTGAAGAATTAAAGATAAATCATGCATCATCAGGCTCTTTACTTCTTTTTAAAAAAAAGAGCCTGTCTGGGAGAGCAACTATCTCAATACAAACTTACAAAGAGAAACTAAAATGTTTAAAGGGAAATACATGCAAATAAATAAAATCAAAACTGTCACTCTGCCTACTTTTATGCCAACAATAATTATCAGGCACAAAAAGAAATTATTAGGTATCAGTTTAAACAAGTCTTTATATGCAACCACATAAATCGAAGGAGGTGGCCTTCCAGTCAATTTTCTAAGAATGCATAACCATCAAATTTTCAAAAATAAACAGAACGCTAAAAATATGCAGAGACACGTTATTGAATGTTGTCACATTAAAACTCACCAATTTACAATAATAATTGTCAAGCAACCAAGAAGACTGATGGAATGCAATAAGTTCAATAGAATGCCAATAGTTCTATTCGCCTCTGAAATAAGCACCACAGGAACAAGAACAGGGTGAGGGTGACCAACCACCAACCATGAAATATTAACAGTCTGCCTAGCTCCTGTATTAAGCATTATTATCATTAAAATAAATGAACAGATAATTATTCACCACACAAATCTGTTTGCCATTCTAAACTGGAACATGAGAAGAGAAAAAAGGTAACATCCCATAAAAGTGTTGTCCTCTATGCAATACCTCTATGAAACCCAACCAACACATAATTCATACTATTGAAATTACATAAATTAGACCATAAACATATCATTAAATCTACCGCTATATGATTATAAGGATTTTTCCAAAAAAATAAAAAACTAAAATTGGAGTAATTGGAGTTATATAGATTCATAATTGAGTTGTGCTTATGCTAAAATAAGATGAGTTTGGGTTGTTTTGGGTGTGTGATGTGCTGATGCTAAAATAAGATGAGTTTTTTGGGAAGTGATTGTCGCATTTAACTTATAATGACATTTGTTCTCAATGATATGTTAATATTGCTTTAGATTTTTCAGATCAACTTTGTGGGTGGTCATTGAAGTTATGAATTTGAATCTGTGGATAATGGATGAGCATTTTTAGTTGGGTACTTAATACTTTAGATGATAGATTTTGCTCTGAATCCTTTCTTGTTATGAGAAAGAAAGATACATGGACAAGTTTGCTGGATTCTGCATAAATATTGGGTTTCACTATAATTGGTTTTGTGGCTTTCTATCTCATGAAAGCAGATGAATACTAAGAATAATGTCAGATGATTCAGTGCAGTGTTTAGATCATTATTCCATGTGAGGAAACCAATATATCACGAAAGCTTTATTTGTTATGTGCAAGATTAGGATTCATTTTTTATCTCTAACATCAATTAAATTCCATTAAAGACGAATGAAAATGTTTTATGTTTGAACTTAGCATAAAATAGAAATTTTACCCATATTGTATAAATGTTTGCTTTAGCATAGGTAACAGTTAAAACTATTTGCCCAATTCTATATACATCAGCTAACTAATTAATGGGTCACTCACATCATAAACCATAGCAATCAAAAGAGAACATTAGCTAACTAATTAATGGGTCACTATAGGTTCAGATTGCTTCCCAAAGGAAGCAGCCAAAATTCAACCTTCCATTCACCAATCAAGTATTCAATTTCATCATTTCAGCCAGAATCAACGCATATAAACCTATGCAACAGAAAAACTGATTTTTTATACTTAAATAATCATATCATAGTTTTATATTCAACTTTTTATATATAAAAATCAGAAACCAAAATCCTAAGATTTTCAAGGAATATACGCATACTCGTGTCCAATAGAGGCGGTGAGCTCGAGCATTGGTACACTAGAATCGGCTTCAAAACAAATTGCTGGAAAACAAAAAGGAATGGTCAAATTAAAAATTCAAAACATTCAAATTTAAATTGGAACTAGAGAATGGAGAAAGAGACACTAACAGAACATTCTGAGACCTACTGTGTTGACATTGTGGCAATAAGGGAACTTGGCTCTGACGTTCAAAGAAAACTGCTTTCCTTATTTCCCCTCTCTTCTCAGTAAGGTAAACAAATGCAGATGCTAGGGATTTCCAGAGAAAGGGGGCTTTGAGAGCCTAGGGATTTCGAGAGAAAGGGGGCTTTGAGAGGCTCGGGATTTCGAGAGAACGGGGGCTTTGAGAGGCTAGGGATTTCGAGTGGGACACGACTTTGAGAAGCTAGGGATTTCGAGAGAAAGGGGGCTTTGAGAAGCTAGGGATTTTGAGAGAAGAGGGCTTCAGAGAGGCTTAAGGATTTCGAGAGAAAGAAAACTTCAGTCGAAATATTTCTCACCGGTCCTAAGTATAAGACCGATATCAACTTTTTCATTTCTCACCGGTCCAATTCGAAAACCGTTACACACTTTATATTTCTCACCGGTCCACATTCTAGACCGGTACGAATATAGTTTTTTCTCACCGGTCCAACAGTAAGACCAGTGTAAAGTTTTTTATTATTTACAAAACTGCCACAGCCCTTTTTCACACCGGTCACACTACAACCGGTGTAAAACCCCAGGTGTAAAAGGCTTTTTTTCCACTAGTGAAATCATCTGAATTAATTTAGAATAATTTAAATATACCCTTTTTTCTATACGCCAATTGCGTAATTACTTTTCTCTATTAACCTTAACCCAGCACACCCCCTTACCTCGATTCTGAGTTTTCTAAGGCTTCTGATCAATTGTCGGGTTCCTCCGAAGTGCATCAAAACTCTAAGATTAAATTTAAAGAAGCTTCAATAAATATTATAACTGCCAAAACCATAACCCATAACCTTAAAATAATTCCGAACCCCAATCCAAGGTTATGTAAGCTTACCATTTCATTTCCGATCCCCGTTCCCAAGATTACTGTATCAAACGGCCTTCTAATCTCTAAATTTGAATCTACAAGCACCGAAATATGGAATCTGTTAGATTTTCTTCATGCCTATCATCCTAAGAACAATACTCAACTCCACACGATCACAAAATACAAGGTCATAGCTTCCCCACCAATATGCACCCCCAGTTTAAAGAGAAAAGAGAAAAGGGGAAGGAAAAGAACATGAAATTAGTGGTTCAATTGGATAAACCTTACTTTCCCGAAGCCAAATATGCAATTAGCTTGAAGAATCCACCAACCATGACCTTAGATTTGAGCTTTTAGAGTCTAGGAAGTAAGAGGAAGAAGAAGGGGAAGAAAATGGGGGTGTTCGGTTCTGTTTTGCATGGCTCCCCTTTAAAGCTGATCACAAGAGGGGTAAGGCAAATGAGATATAACTTCTATCTTGGCAGGATCTACCTCAATTCCTTTCTCAGAGATTACATGCCCTAAAACTATTCCTTGTTTTACCATAAAATGACATTTTTCATAGTTCAAGACAAGGTTAGTTTCAATACATCTGTTCAAAACTTTATCCAAACTATCAAGGCATGCATTAAATGAAGATCCATAGACAGTAAAATCATTCATAAACACCTCTATGCAATTTTCAATGAAATCATGAAAAATGCTTATCATGCATCTTTGGAAAGTTCCAGGAGCATTGCATAGGCCAAATGGCATTCTCCTATAAGCAAATGTGCCAAAGGGACAGGTGAATGTGGTCTTTTATTGATCCTCAGGTGCAATGTGAATCTGAAAATATCCAGAGAATCCATCAAGAAAACAGTAGTGAGACTTACCTGCAAGACGCTTAAGAATTTGATCAACGAAGGGTAAAGGGAAATGGTCCTTCTTTGTTGCCTGGTTAAGTCTCCTATAATCAATACAGAATCTCCAACTATTCTGCACTCTAGTTGGGATCAATTCATCCTTTTCATTTTTCACAACTGTGATCCCTGTTTTCTTAGGAACCACTTGAATCGGACTCACCCATCGGCTATCAGGGATAGGATAAATGATTCCTGCTTGTAGAAGCTTGTAATCTCCTTCTTAACCACATTAAGGATTACAGGGTTGAGTCTCCTCTAGGGCTGTCTTACTGCTTTAGTATTTTCCTCCAGAAATATTCTATGCATGCACATGGATGGACTAATTCCAGGAATGTCTGCCAATGTCCATCCTATAGCCTTCTTATGTCTTTTCAATACCTGCAACAATTTCTCTTCTTGATTTTCATCAAGAGAAGTGGAAATTATCACCGGGAGCTGTTCATTATCCCCTAAGTATACATACTTTAGGTTCTCAGGTAGGGGTTTCAATTCTAACTTGGGTGCCTGTAAAACAGATAGAACTAACAAAGTAGATTTTGATTCTGCTGCTTGCACCTTAAAAATTTTGTTAGAATTTTCTTGAAATCCTGCATTCAGCTCCTTATGGTTAACAGATATATCTAAAGACTTTGAATCAGAAATTATGTATTTATCAATTTTAGCACAAATATCATAACTTCCAGAATCATTGCATGCAAAACATTTGTTTGAATCATCTATGCATTCCAAATCAACATTAGAAAAATGTTCAAAAACTAGTTCATCAATAATGTCTATTTGGAAAATAGAATGATTTTCAGATGGGTATTTCATGGCATCAAGAATATTAAATTGAACTCTCGTGTCTCCAAATTCCATAGAGAGAGTTCCATAATGAACATCTATTTTGGTTCGAGCTATTTTCAAAAATGGTCTTCCCAAAATGAGAGGAACAGGAATTTGAGGCATACCTTCTTCCATATCAAGTACGAAAAAGTCAGCAGGGAAGACAAGTTGTTCTACCTGAACCAAAACATCCTCTATAACTCCAGCAGGGTAAGCAGTGCTCCTATTGGCTAGCTGAATTACTACACCAGTAGGTTGTAAATTTCCAAGAGACAATGATTTGAAAACAGACATAGGCATAACATTTATTGAAGCTCCTAAATCTAACATGCAATTTTCAAATTTGTTATTGCCTATGATACAGGGTATAGAAAACGTACCTGGATCTTTGCATTTCTCAGGAATATTTGAAATTTCCTTACCAAGCAGTGTAGATACATTCCTTCCCATGCTGATCCTTTCATTACCTTTGAGTCTCCTCTTGTGAGTACACAACTCTTTCAGAAATTTGGCATACTTAGGAATTTGCTTGATTGCATCAAGAAGAGGTATATTCACTTCCACTTTCCTGAAAGTATCCAAAATTTCTTTGTCCACTTCTTCCATCGTCTTACTTGGAATTGCTTTTGGTGGGAAAGGAAGAGGGATATGAGGTGGAATTTGGGGTGGTTGTATCTCAGATTTGCTTGAAGAGGGTACATCTTTCTCAACTATTTTAGGCTCAGTTGTTTATTTTTTAGGTTCCTTAGGTATGGGTACTTCAAGGTTCTTACCTGATCTTAACTGAATTGCACTCACATTTCTTGGATTTGCAGCTGGTTGAGATGGTAATTTGTCAGAGTTTTGAGATTATAACTGGCTTAATGATGAAGCCAATTGCCCAATTTGGTTGCTTAAACTCTGGATGGTAGCATCATTCCTCTGTTGATACTCTAAGTTCTGTGTAGCCATTTGTTTCACCAGATCCTCCAAAGAAGGGCCATTTGTGGATGGTTGAGGTGTAGGTCTTTGGAAGGTTGGTGCATTGCTTTGAAATGGAGGTTGGGGATGAGGATTTTGTTGTTGGTTGCCCCATCTCAAATTTGGATGGTTCCTCCAACCTGGATTGTATCTGTTGGTGGAAAGGTCATGGTTTTGTTGTTGTTGTGGTGGTGGAGGTCTATCATGGTAGATGTTAGCTGCATAGGCTTGGGAACTATTATTATCCTTTTCTTGTAGAGAAGGACAACAATCAGTGGGGTGCTCTTGTGAAGAGCAAATGCCACATACTTTAGCAGTCATGGATTTTTGATTTACTGCCAATTGTGTGACTAGAGTGGTGAGAGCATCAAGTTTTCTCTCCAATTTAATTCCAGATGAACTAGAATTGGAATCAAACATGGGTTTGAAAGAATCATTTCTCACACCAAATTGTTGAGAGGTAGATGCCATCTTCTCAATCAGATTTCTTGCTTCAGCAGCAGTCATATCTCCTAAAGCTCCTCCACTTGCCGCATCAATCATGTTGTGATCAACGTGGTGCAGACCTTCATAGAAGTACTGAAGAAGAAGTTTTTCAGAAATTTGGTGGTGAGGGCAACTTGCACAGAGTTTCTTGAATCTCTCCCAATACTCATAAAGACTTTCTCCAGAGAGTTACCTAATGCCAGATATATCCTTATGGATTGCAGTTGTTCTAGAGGCAGGAAAGAACTTTTCCAAGAACATTTTCTTTAAGTCATTCCAACTTGTGATTGATCTTGGAGCAAGGTAGTACAACCAATCCTTAGCAACACCCTCTAAAGAATGAGGAAACGCTTTAAGATAGACATGGTCTTCTTGAACGTTTTGGGGTTTCATTGTGGAACACACAATGTGGAATTCTTTGAGGTGTTTGTGCGGATCTTCACCCGCAAGACCATGAAACTTAGGCAACAAGTGTATAAGTCTGGTCTTAAGTATAAAAGGGACATCCTCATCAGGATATTGAATACACAAACTTTCATAAGTGAATTCAGGAGCAGCTAGTTCTCTAAGAGTTCTTTCACGAGGTTCAGCCATATCAGAAAAACTAGCAGTAGTACTTTCAGCAGATTCAGAAAAGATACTATCACTATCAATATCAACAAAGTTATTATTAAATCTAGCTTCTCTAATTAACCTATGAAAAGTTCTTTCAATTTCAGGATCAAATGAATATAAATGCTCAAAAGTTCTTCTAGTCATACATAGCATACAACAAGATATTTGATCATCATGAGCAATAAATCATAAGAATCCTAAATCATGCAAAAGAAATAAAATAAAGCAAAAAAAACTAAAACTTTTTTATTTTTTTATTTTTTATTTTTTATTTTTTTATTTTTTATACAAAAAAAAATTAATCTAAAACAAGAATTTTTCCTAAAGATCGTTGATCCCCAGCTGCGGCGCCAAAGTTTGACGTGAATATTTTTACAGTCGTGATTCCGTCAAATTAGTACATTAAAATTATTAATGTAGTACTAGGGTGTCAACCTAGGTCGTTCTCTCAAGGATCAACACAAAAATTTAGGAAAAATCATGTTTAAAATTAATTTTTACAAACAGAATTTTAACAAACATACAAATACAATTGGGGGGGGGGGTTTGATTGATTTTATTGTCACAATTAAAATTAAAACAAAGTAAATATAGGATTTAAAACAATAAATAACAAGCGATTGATTTTCTTGGAGTATTGTAAATAAATTTATCCTTGGTTCACTAAAGATAATTTGTATACTTTCATTACTGTTAATTTCTTAGCTCAATTTGAATTAATCAACTAAGCGTCTTTTTCAATTCATAATTCCTTTACTTTCATTTAAAAATGAATATTTTAATCAAGCATCCTAATTAAGCAAAAGGAGTCAAGATCGTAAAATCTAGAAATTATTGAGCATATGTAAAAACATCGCCTACATACATAATCTATTCTCATATTATGGAATTAAGCAAACCATAATTATTAAAAGTGATTATGAAAATATTCATTAAGCATGCATATTTCCTTAATCCATTCTAATTTAAAATCTTATTTTATTCCATTTGAATAATTAAACCGATTAAGCATACAAATTTAATTAAACAGAATGGAATTAAATAAGCAGAGTAAGATTATTAAGAAATAACAATAACAAAAACATACTATATTAAAAATAATGACCTCAAAATTACATTACAATATTCTCCAAGAAAATCAATCTAGGGGTTTTAGCTTTCCATAATTAAAACAAACTGAAAATAAAAAGATCCTAACCCGGAAATGAAGAACTTACTGGAAGAAGAAATGCAAAGAGAGAAGAGTAAGAAATGAAGAACGAATGGTTTCTGAAGGAAATTGTTCTGATGCCTCTAAAAACCTTCTCATGGTGCCTATTTATAGCAATCCAAAAGCAAGCCAATGCCATAAACAATTGTAATGGAGGTTGCACTCATCAATTAACAAGTCCTTTATGCTCCATTATCATCTTCAGTGCTCCATTATCAACTTTAGTGCCTTGCCCACCATCCAGAAGCTCGAAAACGTGATCCTGGGCCAATAATTCACTTATGAATCGATTCAATGGTGAAATGAATCGATTCATGCGTTCCAAATGCAATTCTGGCCTAAAAATTAACGTATGAATCGATTCAAATATGGGAAGAATCGATTCAACCCTTTAAAACTCGAATGAATCGATTCAAAGTGCCGATGAATCGATTCAAGCTTCAAAAATTCACATCCTGGGTGCATTAAACCGTATGAATCGATTCAAATGGGGGATGAATCGATTTATCCAGCTGATTCTCCATTCTTTGTGTATTTTTCCACCCTTTTTGAGATCCTTTTGCATATTCCTTGATTCCTTTGATCCTTAGGCACTTTGATCTTCATTTTGGATTGGAATTCTTGAGTTCTTGGATCCATTTTCTTTTGGCACATATTAAAAATCAAATATTACATAAAGCTCAAATGATGAAAATGTGTTAAAATGCAATTTATTACACACTAAGTGATGGCAAATTATACACATTTAAAGTGAAGAATTAAAGATAAATCATGCATCATCAGGCTCTTTACTTCTTTTTAAAAAAAAGAGCCTGTCTAGGAGAGCAACTATCTCAATACAAACTTACAAAGAGAAACTAAAATGTTTAAAGGGAAATACATGCAAATAAATAAAATCAAAACTGTCACTCTGCCTACTTTTATGCCAACAATAATTATCAGGCACAAAAAGAAATTATTAGGTATCAGTTTAAACAAGTCTTTATATGCAACCACATAAATCGAAGGAGGTGGCCTTCCAGTCAATTTTCTAAGAATGCATAACCATCAAATTTTCAAAAATAAACAGAACGCTAAAAATATGCAGAGACACGTTATTGAATGTTGTCACATTAAAACTCACTAATTTACAATAATAATTGTCAAGCAACCAAGAAGACTGATGGAATGCAATAAGTTCAATAGAATGCCAATAGTTCTATTCGCCTCTGAAATAAGCACCACAGGAACAAGAACAGGGTGAGCGTGACCAACCACCAACCATGAAATATTAACAGTCTGCCTAGCTCCTGTATTAAGCATTATTATCATTAAAATGAATGAACAGATAATTATTCACCACATAAATCTGTTTGCCATTCTAAACTGGAACATGAGAAGAGAAAAAAGGTAACATCCCACAAAAGTGTTGTCCTCTATGCAATACCTCTATGAAACCCAACCAACACATAATTCATACTATTGAAATTACATAAATTAGACCATAAACATATCATTAAATCTACCGCTATATGATTATAAGGATTTTTCCAAAAAAAGAAAAAACTAAAATTGGAGTAATTGGAGTTATATAGATTCATAATTGAGTTGTGCTGATGCTAAAATAAGATGAGTTTGGGTTGTTTTGGGTGTGTGATGTGCTGATGCTAAAATAAGATGAGATTTTTGGGAAGTGATTGTCGCATTTAACTTATAATGACATTTGTTCTCAATGATATGTTAATATTGCTTTATATTTTTCAGATCAACTTTGTGGGTGGTCATTGAAGTTATGAATTTGAATCTGTGGATAATGGATGAGCATTTTTAGTTGGGTACTTAATACTTTAGATGATAGATTTTGCTCTGAATCCTTTCTTGTTATGAGAAAGAAAGATACATGGACAAGTTTGCTGGATTCTGCATAAATATTGGGTTTCACTATAATTAGTTTTGTGGCTTTCTATCTCATGAAAGCAGATGAATACTAAGAATAATGTCAGATGATTCAGTGCAGTGTTTAGATCATTATTCCATGTGAGGAAACCAATATATCACGAAAGCTTTATTTGTTATGTGCAAGATTAGGATTCATTTTTTATCTCTAACATCAATTAAATTCCATTAAAGCCGAATGAAAATGTTTTATGTTTGAACTTAGCATAAAATAGAAATTTTACCCATATTGTATAAATGTTTGCTTTAGCATAGGTAACAGTTAAAACGATTTGCCCAATTCTATATACATCAGCTAACTAATTAATGGGTCACTCACATCATAAACCATAGCAATCAAAAGAGAACATTAGCTAACTAATTAATGGGTCACTATAGGTTCAGATTGCTTCCCAAAGGAAGCAGCCAAAATTCAACCTTCCATTCACCAATCAAGTATTCAATTTCATCATTTCAGCCAGAATCAACGCATATAAACCTATGCAACAGAAAAACTGATTTTTTATACTTAAATAATCATATCATAGTTTTATATTCAACTTTTTATATATAAAAATCAGAAACCAAAATCCTAAGATTTTCAAGGAATATATGCATACTCGTGTCCAATAGAGGCGGTGAGCTCGAGCATTGGTACACTAGAATCGGCTTTAAAACAAATTGCTAGAAAACAAAAAGGAATGGTCAAATTAAAAATTCAAAACATTCAAATTTAAATTGGAACTAGAGAATGGAGAAAGAGACACTAACAGAACGTTCTGAGACCTACTATGTTGACATTGTGGCAATGTGGGAAGAAGGGAACTTGGCTCTAACGTTCAAAGAAAACTGTTTTCCTTATTTCCCCTCTCTTCTCAGTAAAGTAAACGAACACAAATGCTAGGGATTTCCAGAGAAAGGGGGCTTTGAGAGCCTAGGGATTTCGAGAGAAAGGGGGCTTTGAGAGGCTCGGGATTTCGAGAGAAAGGGGGCTTTGAGAGGCTAGGGATTTCGAGTGGGACACGACTTTGAGAAGCTAGGGATTTTGAGAGAAAGGGGGCTTTGAGAAGCTAGGGATTTTGAGAGAAGAGAGCTTCAGAGAGGCTTAAGGATTTCGAGAGAAAGAAAACTTCGGTCGAAATATTTCTCACCGGTCCTAAGTATAAGACCGATATCAACTTTTTCATTTCTCACCGGTCCAATTCGAAAACCGTTACACACTTTATATTTCTCACCGGTCCACATTCTAGACCGGTACAAATATAGTTTTTTCTCACCGGTCCAACAGTAAGACCGGTGTAAAGTTTTTTATTATTTACAAAACTGCCACCGCCTTTTTTCACACCGGTCACACTACAATCGGTGTAAGACCCCAGGTGTAAAAGGCTTTTTTTCCACTAGTGAAATCATCTGAATTAATTTAGAATAATTGAAATATACCCTTTTTTCTATACGCCAATTGCGTAATTACTTTTCTCTATTAACCTTAACCCAGCACACCCCCTTACCTCGATTCTGAGCTTTCTAAGGCTTCCGATCAATTATCGGGTTCCTCCGAAGTGCATCAAAACTCTAAGATTAAATTTAAAGAAGCTTCAATAAATATTACAACTGCCAAAACCATAACCCATAACCTTAAAATAATTCCGAACCCCAATCCAAGGTTATGTAAGCTTACCATTTCATTTCCGATCCCCGTTCCCAAGACTCACTGTATCAAACGGCCTTCTAATCTCTAAATTTGAATCTACAAGCACCGAAATATGGAATCTATTAGATTTTCTTCATGCCTATCATCCTAAGAACAATACTCAACTCCACATGATCACAAAATGCAAGGTCATAGCTTCCCCACCAATATGCACCCCCAGTTTAAAGAGAAAAGAGAAAAGGGGAAGGAAAAGAACATGAAATTAGTGGTTCAATTGGATAAACCTTACTTTCCCGAAGCTAAATATGCAATTAGCTTGAAGAATCCACCAACCATGACCTTAGATTTGAGCTTTTAGAGTCTAGGAAGTAAGAGGAAGAAGAAGGGGAAGAAAATAGGGGTGTTCGGTTCTGTTTTGCATGGCTCCCCTTTAAAGCTGATCACGACGCTAACGCTACACGTCACAATGACACTGCGCGTCAGGTTACTTAAGTTACCCTAAACCCTAAACCCTAACGCCACACCCACACTAAGCGTCAGGTCCCTGATGCCCATTTCCTTTAAAAATCATTTTTAAGTTACATTTCCCTTCTAAAATCCTTATTCCCTTTTAATTTAACTTAATTAAATATTAAATTTACTTTCCCAACATTAAATTACCAGGGATGTTACAAGCGATATGTATATGGTGAATTTACGTAGAGATGTATAATGATGTTTATAGTTGTGATGTTGATATGAACTGATAAAATGAAAATGAGAATTGTTGAAGTGTTTAATTCATGGAAATGTTACTATCATAATGTATGATAAGTTGTCGTGAGGTGATGAGATGAAAATTATATTTAGGATTGTCTAGCTGAGGTACAATCCTATATGCTACATGAAGGAAAGTTGGATCCAAGAACTATTAGTTGTTATTAATTTATTGAAAATCTTGAACGCTCTCAGGGCTATAAGTTTTACAATCCCATCTCAAGATCCTTTTTTTTTAAATAAGAAATACAAGATTTCTTGAGGAGGTTGAGTTTACGAAGGAAGAGAACATAAGGAAAGTTGTCTTTGAGGAAAAACCTATCATTGATAGTGATCAAGTCCTTATTTACCTATTGTTATTCAAGAAACAACTCCAATAATAGAAAATAATGTTTAAATTATTGTCTTTGACAATATCCTAGAGCAAGATAAGAACGAGGTTCTCCCTCAAATGCCAATAGTGAAACGTAAACAACCTTAAGAGTGTCATTAAGAAGATCCACTTAAGAAAGGAAAAGTGCAATTCCAAATGATTTTTTTTCTATATATCTCTAAGAACATGAGAATGACATTGGTTTAACAAAGGATGGTTCTATCAACTTCTATCAAACTATGCATAGTTTTAACTCTCAAAAGTAGATTCATGTCATGAAAGAAGAGATGAAGTCTATGTAAGACAATAATGTTTTCAATCTCATCGAATTACCAGAACGTGTGAAACTTAATGTTTGTAAATGGATATTTAAAACCAAGAAGGATTTAAAAGGTCATACCGATAGATATAAGACTCGCTTAGTTGCTAAACGCTTCACTCAAAAGGAAGACATTGACTACAAAGAAGTATTTTCTCTAGCTTCCTTAAAGGATTCTTTAGAATAATAACGACATTGGTAGCCCATTATGATTTAAAACTCCATTAGTCATATGTAAATACCATGTTTCATAATGGTGACATTGAAGAAATGATCTATATAATGCAACCAAAAAATGTTGTCTAGTGCAAGGTTGTCAAAATCGAAATTCTACCTAGAATCATGGAGGCTTCAACGACTCGTAGAATTGAGAAGAATCGTAAGATTATACCTCTAATTAAAAAATCAAAAAAATAAAATAAAATAACATACCTATACATAAAATAAAACATAAAATTGCATAAACAAGTCCATAAAGTTCAACACAAGCCAAAACTTCATACAAACAAGTCTACAAAATCATAAACAAGATGAAATTAATCAATAATAATCATCTACCAATCAAAATCTAATCCTCTAGTGTATTCTTCATCTTCATTTTCCTCATCTTAATCGGATTTCTATTCTATATCCAATAACAACTGTAACATTTTTATTCTAATAGAATAAACAACAACAATTTTCTATCCAACAGCAGCAAGAAACAATAATGATGTACAATACAAAACAACATGAAATGAACAATACAAAACTTATTCTATCCAAAAAATAACATACACAAACACAATACAAAACAGCAACACGATAAAGAGTAAACCCAACATTAACACAATACAAAACTTATTCTATACAAATAATTTATTCTACTCTATCCTAAACCTAACAGCCTGCAACATGCAGTAACAAAACTTTAATATATCGTGAAGGAGGAGGAGGACACAGGAAGAAGGAGCACGATGGAGAGTAGAGGCAGAGATGGAGACATGCACGAGAACAGAGATGCACACGCACCACCAGATAACAAAGGAGCGGCAGAGACAAGGCGACCACAAGTCCACCACGTGAAAATACCAGCAAGGCCACCACAACCGGAGAACGGAGAAGGCACAGGCGGAGGAGGCACAGACTGAAGTAGAGTAGCTCGATGCAGAGAAAATGTCACACGAAATAGAAGGGGGTTAGGGATTTGAGGTTTTAAAATTCTCACACCAAAACGACATCATTTTAGTCTTTTTGGGTCCAAAAAAATGCTAAAAATGGTAGAATCTATAAAAACGGTACATTTTTACTGATTTTACCGTTTCTACCTTTGATTCTACCTCTAAAATGAGTCTAGCTCTGAGTTAACTTAAAAACATGCGTAGAATCGTAGAATTAGACTATTCTATGTGTTAAAATGTGATTTTAACAACCATGGCCTAGTGACTTGATAGCCAAACCGCAAGCGCATAGGGTATCGTAGTAATAAAAATATCGTTCCCACAGAGATTATTCTCAATTGCTAGTTCTTGTTGTGGTTCAATTATCTAGACAATTCTAAAAATTGCTTTAAGTGTAGAAAATCTAAAAAGCTAAATAAACTAGAAATTCCATAACTTTAAACTTTTTCTTCTTAATTTGGATTGTATGATAGTTAAGCTCTTGGGTTTTAGGCATGTCAATGTCATGTATTAATTTTACCTAGGTCCTTTCTTTTTATGAATTCATGTTCTAAGGCGATATTTCCTAATATAATTAATTCTTTCTGTTGGAACCTAGAAAATATTTGAAGCCCCTTCAGATTTGTTGATAACCAACATCAAGCGTCTTAATTAATCAAGTTATGACTCATTAAAATTATTTGATAAGATCATTCGAGTATTTCAAGATATAAAGCACAGATTATAAATCAAAGGGGGAACTTGCATTTAATAAGTCTAGTAAGACAAAACTAAGAAGGCTATGCATCAAAGAAACATTCAAAGTTTGGGAACATGTTTATCTAAATTTATACAAGACCCAAACTCTTCAAGCCATACAATAAGCATCAAGAACATGGAAAAGTTCCCCCCTCAAAACAACCTACTTTAATCAGACTCTATCCTCTCGCTCTGTCAAGATAAAAGCTGCTTCAGATCTTCTTCAAAATCATAAGAAAAGATTGGAATATTTCCTAAAGTTTTGAGTCTTATTATCAACACTTTACGATTCACCAGACCTAACCTCAAATGATTCTTTCTAAATGCATCAAGTCTGGTCCTATATATGATGACTCAACAAAGTACCTTTCCTTCTCAGAAAAAGATCCATCACAATAAGGAAAGTGCCCAAGACAAATCTCAAGTTGATCTCAAAGCATCTATTTTTCACCAACTTTCTAAGAAGTTAGAATTTCTCTAATCAAGGAATATCCTCTTTGGTGAAAAATGTATAATCCATATTTGTCTTCATCTACATAAATCTCAAAAGCTCACTACTCTATACAAAATGTTCAAAATGTCTCTCTGACCAAAGAAAAGAAAAAATCGGTTCTTCATGAGATAGAATAAATCTCAATCCAACAGATTTATCTCCATGGGCTTAACAATTATTTATATGCTAAAAATCCTCTATTTTAGATGGTGAAGGGGGTAGCACACACGCAATGAAAGAAGAGAGAAATATAGATACAGTGATATATGTGTGTATGCATGATAGAGAATAAAAGAAGATACAGATGACTCAAAAGAAAAGAAAAAAGATTTAAAAAGAAGAATAGAGAGTCATATGAAGAAAAATAAGAAAGTATGTTAAAAGAAAAAAGAAAGAGAGAGAGCTTGTGAGGTTGGTGGACTTGTCACAACAAAGGTAGTATGATGAAAAGTAAAGAATTCACACAAGTCTAAGATACCTGTGTAGAAAAGCCTTAAAAGAAGAAAGGCAACCATCATCAGTTCTAATATTATTCCAATCTCTTGTAAATACGGGTCTGTTGAAACGTTGGGAAACACTGTTAGCTTGGAGAGGCTTTTGAAAGAATACTCAGGGTTTGAGCTAAGACTGGCTTGTGAAAGAATACTTAGGTCTGCCCCAGGAGTGGGTGCTGCTAAATAATACTCATAGGAATCTAGAGGGGTCTGATATGTTGAAGCATGACCTATGCTTAAGCCAGGAGTGGTTAGAATCAACAATACTCAACATTTGATGTACATGATTTTTACATAGTGGAAATCCTTCAGATTTGAAGGTACTGGATGTAGTCTCCACGTTGGAGGTGAACCAATATAAATTACTTGTGTATTGTCTCTTTCTCTCTTACTCTTTACCATCAAAAGTTTGGTGCATTATCATTGATATCATTGATGGTAAAAGTCTAGTAAATGATGCTCGCTCAATCAAAGAATCATGCTCACTGTCTCACAAAAGTCTGGTCCGCTATGCAAAATGCATTTACGCTTAAATATCACTTTTTGGTTTGAAAAAGTGAACAGACTTATTCAAACCTCCTTCTAAATCTATCCTCTAAACCATCACTTTCCTCTCAGAACTTCATTAACATGTCCAATTAATAAAGAACCATGTTTGATTTATTATTTGCACTCATTAAGAACGGTGAAATCCCTATTAGCCTCGAAGTGTCATGCCCACTTTCGTGACCCATGACCCTTAAGTCCAAATTCATGTGTTTCAAACAACCAATTAATCTCTCAATTATCCTAGCATTTAGGTTCAATTGCGCCTATCTCTAGGTCATTAAAAGCATTACATTCATGGGATTTGAATAGAAACAAGGATTTCATAAACAAAGAGTAATAGGATCAAATCAATACATAAACATGTCACATCCCTAACCCAAGATTTAAATTTAGTTACACATGTCAAATTCAATACAACCTATGATAGGAACCATGTTTAGAAGATTACAACACTTTAAAAAAAAGATTCAAAGAGAAAAAGAAGAAAAGGAACAAGCTCTCACTCTAAAATCCTTTAAATCTTCTTAAATTGGATGGGAGATGCCAAAGATCCTTTGCATTTTCCCTTTTTTTCCAAAATCTCTAGGAATCCCTAGAGTTCTCTCTCTTTTTTTCCTGTTCTCTGTCAAAAACTATCCAAGAAGTTCCCTTTTTTCTGAGAAAAGTCACTCCAAATATAGTAACTGCATACTAATCTGGAAGATCCATTGGCAGTGGGTCACAAAACAATGAAGCCCACAGCCAATACGAATTTCCCACTAGCAGTGGGAATTGTCAGTATAAATTTTATGCCATTCAAGAAGGGTCCATGGCTAGTGGGAATTTTCCACTGGCAGTGGGTTTTTGCTGTCTCAATTTTAATGCATTTTTGGCCCAAGTAAGATTGATCCACCACCAATGGGAATTTCCCACTAGTAATGGGTTCTTAAAAACCTTCCTAAAACACATTTTTGAAGCATGTTAAGTCCCGGGAGAGTTCTACTCCATTATATCCTTCCTTAATGGTGCGAAATGGCTCCAAATCTCATGATTCTTCGCCTGAATTCCTCTCCTATACGCTTCAAGAATCCTTAACTTTATGCATAAAAAAGGCTATATCATTCAAATGCCTGTAAAATAGCAATACCCGAGTAGCATGTGCAGAATAGAAACAAAAATCAAAGGAAATGGGATAACATACATGCAAAAGAGGATAAAAACTAAACCTAACAAACCTAAAAGTATGCAAATTTCATGCTTATCATGACTCAAAGAATATAGTATGCAAACTAAAGAAATCCATATATAGTCTCAGACAAGCTTCTCGTTAATTTGGTATCATAAGTTCCATTAAATTATTACCTCGTATGATTTTTAGGCAAATATAATAGATGATTGTGTCTACTATAAGTTTAATAGGAGTAAATATATATTCTTGGTGTTATATGTCGATGATATACTAGCAATGATATAGGCTTATTGCATGAATCAAGAGATTTCTAACAAAGAATTTTGAAATAAAAGATCTTAGTGAAGCCTCTTTTAGACTAGGTATTAAGATACTAAGAGATGATTCTCAAGGTATCCTAAGATTATCACAAGGAAGCTATATCGATAAGGTTATAGATAGATTTGACATGGAAGATAGTAAGCTAAGAGATACCTCTATAACTAAAGGAGAAGGATTTAGTCTAAAACAATGACTGAAAAAGGAGCTTGAAAAAAATGAGATGTAAAAGATTCCTTATGCATCAGATGTGGAAAGTCTTATGTACACTCAAGTTTGTACTCATCCCAATATAGTATTCGTAGTGGGTGTCTTAGGAAGATACTTGAGTAATCCAAAGTTAGTAAAGCATGTGATGCTCTATCTAAAGAGAACTAAAAAGCACATGCTCATTTATCAAAATTCTGACAATTTAGAGATACTCAAAATTTAATTTTGCTAGATATATAACCAAATCAAAATTCATAGATATCAAGATTCGTTGTTAAGGAAAGAGTTCACAATAGACAAATTTGTATAGAACATATATGGACTAACTTTATGCTAGTTAATCCAATTACTAAGGGCTTAGTGCCTAAAGTTTTTCATGAGCATACTCGTCATATAAGTGTAATTCCTGATTGTGTCTTGGTTTAAGTTGCGTGGGAGTCCCACCTATGTTTTGGATACTTATGTTTGATGAAGAATAAATTAAGTGTTTGTGTTTTTATTTTTGTTTTTATTTTATGCAATAATTACATTACCATTTTAGATTTATCGCTGTAAAGAATAAAGTTTGGACAGTTGAAAATAAACATGATTAAGATAATACATGTAATTTCCATGCCATTGAAGTCTAGGTGACTACAGTGTAGTTTAATCACACTGGACTTGATAAAAGCTATAGGGTTCCTTGTTCTTGTATGAGATGGATGAGATTGTTTTAGGGGAGTTTAAAGGTAAATAATGTATAACAGTTACACACCTATAGAAATGTCAAAATAAATATGCAACACAAGTGGGAGATTGTTTAAAAATTTATATTTCTAATAAACTAAGGTGAGTTATAATTCATTTCTAACATTATGGACTTAATATAAGTTATCTAATTTGGTTTAGGTTTAGGGATATGAGCTTGATAATTGGTGATCTGGCCTCGATACCGGTATCCGTTCTACAAGACATATTTCAATGTCTTTGACAGTTTGCCAACGTGCAACCGGTGTCATCGGTATACATCCGGACTCTAATTCCGTATCAGGCGCTCTCCCAATACCGGTTATCCAGGATAACACCATGACACCGGATAACATACACGTCACCATACAGAAGACAAAGGGCATTGCTACAGGGACCGATCAATAATTCCCCACACTACGAGCCAAAATCTGCTCATGGGAATGATCAACTTGTCCCTAAAGACCAGCCTACACTCCCTACGCTCAATATAAAATAGCCACTTGACCCAATCATACTGGCAAGTGCGCAATAAAATAATAATTTATAATATTATTGGAGGTTAGTGGTTCCCCACTAACGAATCCTCGTATATCGAGCCAATCAGGTATATAAACTCTCTTCATCAATGGAGAGAGGGAGCTTCGACTCTTTCATCTCATAATCATTGTCTGAAATACATTCTTCACTTGGAATATTATCACTGACTTGAGCGTCAGAGAATCTTCGCAGGTGACACCACCTTTCGCCCACATCAACGCGTGAGGACGGTGTGAAGGACCTCTAGGACGCCCAGACCGTTCTCTTTATACAGAGACATCAAATTCATAGACCGGATACTCACATAACCGGTCTTCAGAGACGTAATCATATCATTATTTGTGATTGGCCTGACACCAGATCTCTTGATCCCGGTTCAGGACAGATCATTGGCACGCCTAGTGGGACCCGATAAAGTTATTCGCACGTCCTGCGAAAGAACAAGTGATTGTCCATGGAAGGTGAAGCACAGGATTTCGTGGAAAATCAACCTGAGGGCAGAACTAATACCAACGCCTTCAGAAAGCTTAACTTCAAATCTCAAGGGGGCAGCTCAAAGAGAATGGTACCAGTGTCTAGCCCCGATCCTCGTGATGAGTTGATCAGTCAACTCCAGAAAGAACTCGCAGAATTGCGAAGAGAGAGAAGGCAAAGTGAGGACAAGGAGTCATCTCGCACACGAGACACTCCCCATACAGCCGATGGAGAAAAATCCACAACTCTCTAATATTCAAACATCCCCACGTTTGAGGGGAGAGAACAGACCCACGACTCTGATGATAGAGCTGCTCGAGGGAAAAGGGAGCTAATTACAGCACCCGCGGTAACTTACAAACTCAAAGTTCCTTTTTCAAGGAGGCTTATGAGTATCCACATCCCCAAACATCTTCAAACCACTCAGCCACTCTCCATTGGAAAGTATAATGGAGAAACCGATCCTACTAAGCATCTTGATGCTTACGTATTTGAAGCCATGTACTTAGGGGCTGATGAAGACGTGATGTGTCGGATATTCCCACGAACATTGTCAGAAGAGGCCCTCGGCTGGTTCAAAGGTTTACCTTCAGGATCCATAGATTCCTGGGCAGAAATGGCAGCTATCTTTGAAACTCACTTTGTCATCTCTAGAGATGTTCCCAGGACGTCTCATACTTTAGCCCAAATCAAGTAGGGTGAAAACAAAACCTTAAAGGATTTCCTGAAGAGGTTTTACAAGGAAGCATCCCCGGTTCCTAACCTCACAGAATCCATTAAGCTGCATATCGTTATTGAGGCATTGCAGCCAGGATCAGCCTTCGCTCTCTCACTAGCAAAAAGCCCGCCAACAACATTTGAGGAGTTCAGGAAGAAAGCCTCGAAGTATGTGGGTATAGAGATGCACCTAGAGGCTATCGCTGCGAAGAAAAAGCCACCAACACCACCTTCACAACCGTGGAGAGATAAGGAGAAGATGAGGTCAGAACGCATGGAGAGGCCATTCAATAATCCCAAAGTTAACAACTCCTCTCCTCGACGTCGAGAGAGACGTGTTAATTCCTTTAGCCATTATGAACCTCTGACAGCCAGGCCATCTCAGATTTTGAGAGAAGTAGGATGGCCAGCTTTCAGCATCTATGGCATTAGGAGGCCAGCCCCTGTGAAAAGACCAGGGAATCCCCGTAAGTACTATGATTTTCATGAACAGACAGGTCATTCCACTGATGAATGCCAAGCTCTAAAAAACGCAGTCGAAACGTTAATTAGAGAAGGCAAACTAAAGCAATACCTGTTTAAAGAAAAATCCTTTGACAGGGTAGATCGGAATGAGAAAAGGGGAAGAGATCCAGACGACGGGGATGACAACAGCCGTAATCCAGTTAGAAAGTTCTCTGCTATAGAGAAACAGAAAGGTGCAATGACTGATGACATAGCACACAGAGATGACATGCCTCAGCAACAGCGTCAAGGCCAGCGTGAAGTCATTGATATGATCGCTGGAGGGTTCGATGAGGGAGGAGCTTCAATTACAGCTCGTAAGAATCATTATAGAATGATTCTGTCTGTACAAGAAAAAGTTAGAGACAATCGTCCTTACAGAGGAGGGGTTGAAGCTCCAGTAATTTCATTCTCTGATGAGGATTTTGGTCCAACCGTTCCTGGTAGAGACGATGCTATGGTCATTGTTGTAGTGATAGCCAACAAGGACGTCCGAAGAATCCTTGTTGACCAGGGAAGTTCCTTTGATGTCATTTTTTATAATTGCTTTAAGAGAATGGGTTTTATTGACTCAGACTTACAGCCTTACACACAGGAACTAACAGCATTTAATGTGCAAAGCAACCAACAAAGGGGTACCTTGACATCCTTATCTCTTTTGAAGGTGAGCCAGGGGCCAGAACGGTTAAATCTAGAGTGCTGGTGATTGATGTTGAGTCACCATTCAACGGCATCATAGGCCGCCCCACCTTGAATACTATAGAGGCAGTCGTGTCAACTCCACACCTCCTTATCAAGTTTATCGATAAAGACAATGTTGTTTCATCCATCCGAAGTGACCAAGAGATGGCCAGGTATTGTTACAACCTGAGCCTGAATATGACTAAATTGGAGGCATCCAACAAAAAGAGGAAGCTCAACGATTATGGAACAGCCGCAGGTTCTGTAAGCCTTGTCGATCTGGACCCTAGGGCAGAGTTGAACATTGATCCGTCCAACCCATCAAAGCCCACACCTGATGGAAGTTCCAGAGACATCATATTAGGAGATTCTCCAGAGAAGGTCACCCATATTAATGACAAGCTAGATACCCGAAATGGAGTAGCGACTGTTGATGCTTCTACAGGAGTTCAAAGATCTCTTTGCATGGACTGTAGCCGATATGCCTGGCATAGATCCTGCTTTCTGCTGTCACAAATTATCCGTCTACCTAGAGACAAGACCGGTTGCCCAAAAGAAGAGAAGATTGGGACCAGAGAAATAGAAAGCAGCTTGCTAACAAACTAAGGAATTGCTGAAGGCCAGATTTATCAAGGAACTCCGTTATTCCTGTTGGCTCTCAAATGTAGTAATGGTCCGGAAAGCTAATGGCAAATGGAGAATGTGCATTGATTATGTGGACCTCAATTGTTGCTGTCTAAAGGATCCTTATCCTCTTCCTAACATAGATCGAATGGTGGATGATTCCTCTAGTTATCAGTACCTGAGCTTCATGGATGCATACTCAGGTTACAACCAAATTCCGATGTGTGAGGAGGATCAGGAGAAGACAGCTTTCATCAATGATCGTGGTGTCTTTTGCTACACCGTTATGCCCTTCGGCCTGAAGAATGCTGGGGCCACATACCAGCGCATGATCAATAAGGTGTTTGAGGGCATGCACACCAAGCTTGTCGAAGTGTACATCGACGACATCATAGCTAAGACACCGGTTGGAGGTGATCATATTGATGACCTACGCCAAGTGTTTACCCTCTTGAGAGAATTTAACATGAGGCTAAACCCATTGAAATGCACTTTCGCTGTCCCAGCTGGGAAGTTTTTGGGTTTCATGTTAACTCAACACGGTATCGAGGCCAACCCAGGGAAGTGCCAAACGATTCTCAATATGCAGAGCCTGAAAAATCTGAGGGAAGTCCAATCCCTGAATGGCAAAGTAGCAGCCTTAGCACGGTTCATGCCAAAGATGGCTCACAGATCACTTCCTCTGTATAAAGAGCTGAAGAAGTCCAAGAAGTTTGAGTGAGGACAGGAACAAGAACAAGCATTTCAAGAGCTTAAGGAGGTGTTGTCCAAACCTCCTATTCTAACGAAGCCTGACCCCGAGGACACGCTCATCCTATACTTGGCTATTTCAGATGAAGCTTTGAGCGTTGCCTTAGTAAAAGAAACTCCTGATGGCCAGAGGCCGGTCTAATTCACTAGCAAAACGTTACAAGGTGCTGAGATCCAGTATCAAAAGATTGAAAAGCCTGCCCTCGCTGTTGTTTAGGCCTCTCGCCGGTTACGTCCGTATTTTCACGCATATCCGATCATGGTAAGAACGGATCTACCACTCCACTCTGTGTTAATCAAGCCTGACCTCACTGGTAGGATGATCAAATGGTCCATTAAACTCTTAGAGTTTGATATATCCTATAAACCTCGAGGCGCTATTAAAGCTCAGGTCCTGGCCGATTTTATTGTGGAAATGACAGGGATAGATCCAGCTACACCTCGTGTTCATTGGACCATCTATATTGATGGCTCATCGAATCAAAGGGGCTCTGGAGCAGGTGTTGTAACACCCTCAGTTAGATAAGATAAACCCTTCTGTGGGATCATCCTATTTAACTAAGAGTGTCAACAGTTTTTAGAAAAAGTGAAATATATTTTTTTTAAAAAATAAAATAATGGCAGATCATTGGAAGCAAATAGTAAATAAATCACATAGTCATTCACAAACTATAAGTAATTGTACTCTTAACAGAATGGGGCACGCAAACACCCTTAAATATTAATACAGTCATTCTTGTCTAATTATTCATTAATAGATATTCAACTACATGAATTCTATTTTTAATGAGCACTCTCAATTGGTTCAGCGTATTGGTGTTCTTCGTACTCTGGTTCTTGATTTCCTAATTCCTCTGAAAATATCAACAGTAAAGGTGAGTATAACCCAAGACCCTGGAAGTTATCCGGTGCGGACATATCCAGTCAACAGATAATATCACATAAATTATACAATTAACATAATAACAATTATAACAATCAAGGATGTTATCATGGAATGCATGAGTTCGGTTTATTGTGATTTATCTTTGGTTAAGTCTCATGATGAATGTGGGCCCAATAAATCAATCCACCATCACCATTTTCTCATTCCTTTGCAGTCATTCTGCTCAATTTGCCTCTTGGGCACATCATTTTCCATTCTAGAACGATCGGAGTCCACCAAGCTCCCATTCATTATTTCATCATAAGGTACGAATGAACTCATTGGTTCTCACCATTTATATATATATATATATATATTCTTGGGACTTGGTTCTCCACGATCATAGATACATTCCGTCGTTTAGTCAAAGTACACCAGAATTGCATCGTCTCACCCGGCTTCAGGCGCGACTCTGATTCCATTGGGTTTCCGTTCCGGTTGTACTCCCAAGATTCTCCTCAGAGATCGAACGTGAATGTCCTCCAGCGTACCAGGTGTATGCTCTAGTTTTACTCCCTCAAAAATACTTTCATGATGCGAAATGCATTATTTTTATCATTTGATCCTTGGGTATCTTATGTGTTTCCAGTCTCATAATATTTATTCTCAAGTCCTTGGGTCCCATTAATTTTTCAGACGTTGTAAGTCATTTTTATTATTATTCTAGAAAATATATCGGCTATATCTTGACTAAAATAATGCTTCGTTTAAAGAGTAAGTAATATGTTTCTTATTCCATTACTAATAATTAAAACAATAATAATATCAATAACAATAATAATAGTTAATAATAATAATAATAATAACAATAATAATGGTAATAATAATAGAAATAAGAATAATAATGATAATTGTAACATCCCAATTTTTATGATTTTTATAAAAATAATTTATAAAGGACTAAAGAAGAATTTCTGAATGAAAATCCGAGTGAAAATGTCAAAACCAGATTTTCCGAGTAAAAATGTTTGATTCCGAGTGAAAATGTTGAAAACCAGATTTTCTGAGTGAAAAAGTTGATTCCGAGTTAAAATGAGTTTTCCGAGTGAAATAACCATGATTCTGAGTAGGATCAAACTGAGAAGAGTTTTCTGAGTGAAATAACTATTATTCCGAGTGAAATCAGACTGAAAAGAGTTTTCTGAGTGAAATAACTATAATTCTGAGTGAAATCAGACTGAAAAGAGTTTTCTGAGTGAAATAACTATAATTCCGAGTGAAATCAGACTAAAAAGAGTTTTCTGAGTGAAATAACTATAATTCCGAGTGAAATCAGACTGAAAAGAGTTTTCTGAGTGAAATAACTATAATTCCGAGTAGAATCATGTATTTTGTTTTAAAAGATCCGGTCGGTTTTTGTAAAACATCTGAGTGAAATTATGTATTTTTAGATGATCCGGTCGGTTTATACGAAACCGAGCTTGTTATCATTGATTCCGACTTCTGTTTATAATTCTTCACTAGAATTTACATAGACACCCATGATTCTTAATATTTTCATAATTCAACACCAATCATATCCATTTAATCATCAAGATTAATAATAATCAATTCAGTCAATCGAACATATTCACTGAATCATCATGGTTAATAATAAGCAACACAGCCAATTGAACATATTCATAGTAATAAAGATATATAAAAACAAACATATAAAAATTAAAGCATATTAATCAGCAATTCCTGAACCTGTCCTGGAAAGGTAAGGACCAAAGGTACCTTAACCCTTTCCTAACACATGGTTTTCCCCCAGAATACCCGAGAATATACCCCCTAACCTTAATGGAAGTTCTTTGATGAGAAGAAGACGTTCTGTATTTCCTTGTTTCAGCTCACAGCAAAGAGAAATGAAAATGGAAGAGAAAGGCCTTGAACGTATAGAAAAATAGGAAAGAGGGTATGTTCTGCTAAGTTCCGTGGGCTCTGAAAGTTAATGGGTGATAGTATTGGTTTAATAATGAGAAAAGTAAGTGGGAGATAAGCTTTCCATTGATTGAAGGATTAGGTGAGAATAATGGAGATAATGGAGACTTTTGGACAAAAGGTGAGCTGTTTTTGACCACTTCCGTTGTCAGCTTGCATTGATTGGAATGGATATATAATAAAATATATAAAGGTGTTATGATTAGAGTGAAAAGGTGCTTGCACGTGAAGAGAAGGAGAATTAGGACCCTAGGCGCTTGAGCGTAGAATGCTTGCTTGAGCGTGGATCTGGTCAGCAAAGGAAAACTCCATCTCGCTCAAGTGAATTCCGACTCGCTTGAGCGAGTCATACTATCCTCGCTTGGGCGAAGTGAAGAAAAATGAGTGAAATGAATGATTATGCATCAGGGGTCCTTCTCGCTCAAGCGAAATCCGACTCGCTTGAGCGAGTCATCCAGTTCTCGCTCGGAATTCCTCTAAAACCGGCTTAAGTACTCCTCTTCTCACTCAGCAGAACCTATCCAGACTGAGTTCTTTCTCTCACTCAGACTTCCTGCTTGGTAAATTTATTCCGAATCCGAGTCTTCACTCACTCGGAGTTCCACTCGGTTATACCTTTCAGAAACCGACTTCCACCTATTGGTTACTCACTCGGAACTGATTCTTCTTGACACACTCGGTCAGATTTCTATTCCTTGGAGGTGACTCAGTCGGAGTTGCCTCACTTGAACTCACTCATAAAGTATCTCACTTGAACTCACTCATAAAGTATCTCCCTGAAACCGGCTAAAGGCACACAGGTTTTCCACTCAGCAAGATAATCCTGACCGACCCATCATTCACTTGGTAATTCACCCTCACACCGACTCATCTTGCTTGGTTTTCTACTCGGCAAAATCAATCAGAGCTGACTCGTCTCTTACTTGGCCTTTCACTCGGCAATATATTCCAAATCCGAGTCATTTCTTAATCAGTCTTTCACTCGGCAACTTCACTCAAGTCTGAGTCATTTCTGATGGTTCTCACTCGGTTAAATCATTCCAAACCTAGTCTTTTCTCACTCGGTAATTTACTTCAAAAACTAACTCAATTTTTATTTTCTCACGAGGGAAGTTATTCCAGAATACTTCTGGACAACACATCATAAATCCCTATAGGTGCCAATCCCCCACTCGGAGTTACACCCTCGGACTCCACCATCAAGTTCCATTCGGCATTACTCTGACTTCTCATCGCTCGGAGGAATTCACTAAACTGTCTCACTCAGACCTAATGAAATCTTGTCCACTCGGATTTATTCAAACTCCACATCACTCGGAGGGATTCACTAAGTGAAGTCTTACTCGGACTTATTTCATACTTAGCCACTCGGAATACATGTTACCTTATTCACTCGGAATAGGTACCCTTAATCAATCGGAATATACATATAACATCGTTCACTCAGAATATGACTCCTAGAGTATACCTTAATCAAAACCATCACAACCCTTCTTCTCTCAGAAGAGGTTCACTCGGATTTTACCACTCAGGAGCATTTAAGTCCTTCCCCACTCGGGGTTCACTCGGCTATTCATCTCTTAGCAACACATAGACTAACCTTTCTCAAAATACATTTCACTCGGAATCCTTTAAGGCCTTCACCACTCGGAAAAGGAGTCATAAACATAAGCCTCACTCAAAAATAGCTCTAAGCCTTATATATATTCTACTCAGAATGGGCTCCCATCACTATATTCCACTTGGATATATCCCTGACTGAGTCCCTTCACTCGGAAATATTGATCACTCGGAGTTATATTCATTTCGAAGTCAGTCTGCCTCTGTTTAAGTACTTCCCTTGGGAATGACATTTGGTTCCATCCACACGAAATTCACTACTCAGAACTATCTCGGTCTGAGTAGTACACTAAGTTTTTCTTCGTTTTGAAATTACTTCTCTTGGAACGTTTCACTCGGAGACATGTGATTCGGAAATGAGTCATTCGAAGACATTTGACTCGGAATTTTCACCCAGAAGTGGTTCTCTTGAACACACTTCACTCCAAATGTCTTCGAAGCCAGGATTCCACTCGGTAGTAGCCCTCTCGGTCATGTTTTACTCGGAAAACATAACCTTACACTCAAAATTTCAACCTTCAGTCGGAATTTTTAATCCTTCACTCAAAATTTCTCTCTGTCACTCGGAACAGATCCCTTCTTCACTCGGACAGTCTTATCTAAGACATGTTTCACTCGGAAAATGAATAATATCCTTAATGGTCTATATAAATTCCATGATTATACCCAAAAAAATGAAATTTTTAGAGTATTGCAGACCATCTACAGAGTGTTTTATTTACCAATTCTCACTTACAGACCTTTCATACCTCAAAATTTACCAAATAAGACTGCTACTAAAAACAGGGATGTTACAAGTGTAGTTCTTAAAAGTGATGACGGAGTACACTTGGAGATCTCCCTTCGTTTTAATTTCAAAACTTCCAACAACCAAGCTGAATACGAAGCTTGCTTGGCTGGGCTACGAGCTGCGATTGACATCGGAGCTTCTGAGGTGACGCTCTACAGTGATTCACAACTCATGATTTCACAGATCTTGGGAGATTATCAAGCTCGTGAGCCTCAACTCCAATTATACTTAAACTGTGTCCAGGAGTTGAGAGAGAAATTCTCAAAAATGGAATTTAAACATGTTCCACGCGAAGAGAATACCAGAGCGGATATACTTTCCAGATTGGCAAGCACCAAAAGGCCAGGCAGCACCACAACGTTGGTCCAGAGCACACTGACGTCGCCCAACATTCCTCTTTTCCCTTCTCTAAATGCCATAATAACCAATTCCCTTTACGGTGACACATGGATGGCCCCCTACATCCGTTATTTGGCCGATGGGCAGTTGCCTACAGATGAGAAGGAAAAGAAGAGGATAAGGAGGGAATTGCCATATTTCACTATGATTGATGGTAACCTTTATAGAAGAGCACTCTCCGTACCTTACTTAATTTGTCTGAGAGAGAATGAGGTGCAAGTAGTAATGGAGGAAGTGCATGAAGGACAATATGGGCACCACGCTGGAGGAAGAAGTCTGATGAGAAAAATCCTCAGAGCGGGATATTGGTGGCCCACGATGAAGCAGGACTCCATTGACTTTGTCAAGAAATGTGACACCTGCCAAAAATTCTCTAATCTTCACCACACATCGGCAGAAGAGCTCTTCACATTCGCTGTTCCATAGCCGTTCTACCAATGGGGACTGGATATTTTGGGCCCTTTCCAAACTACTTCTGGGGGCATCAAATATCTCATTGTAGGGGTCGATTATTTCACTAAGTGGATTGAGGAAGAGCCGGTGGTGCATATTACTTCAGCCCGAACTCGTCGTTTTATGTATGAAAATATCATAACACGATTTGGAGTCCCAGCACGGGTTGTCACAGACAATGGCACCCAATTCACAGACAAAAAATTTACAGATTTACTCGAGGGGTTAGGAATAACCCAGATATTTTCCTCCGTCGAACATCCCCAAACTAACGGCCAAGCTGAAGTGGCCAACAGGGAGGTGCTGAAAGGACTGAAGAAACGTCTTGGTGAGGCCAAGGGCGGATGGACAGACCAGTTGCGCCACGTCCTTTGGGCATATCGAACAACGCCTCATTCTTCCACCAATGAATCCCCATATCGCCTGACCTATGGGGTGGAGGCAATGATACCTGTGGAACTACAAATTTCTTCTACTAGGGTCAAGTACTTCTCTGAAGAAAGCAATAACATTAACTTGGCATCAGAAATGGATGTCATACAAGAACTCAGAGAAGACGCATTCGTTAGAGATCAGGCCATCAAAGCCAAAGTCGCCCTTCGATACAACAAACGAGTCCAATCAAGGACTTTCAACGTCGGAGATTTGGTTTTGAGGAAAGCAAGTGTGGGAAACAAATTCGCTCATCAAGGCAAACTAGCCCCAAACTTGGAAGGCCCATACAGGGTATCCGAGATTGCTAGCAAAGGCTTTTACCGCCTTGAAAACCTTGATGGCACTCAATCCGAAACAAGTGGAATACCCAGAACTTGCGCATTTATTACAACTAGCTGCTGGAACGATACAAACTCTTCTCTCCTCACTTGAGATTGTTCGACGAAGAAATGATTATATCATGATCCCAGCTACGCTTTTATTGTAATTCTTATTTTTGTTCAATAAGAATCTCATACACCAACTTAACTCTTTCGAGTTTTTCTTATGCTGTGATTTTCAGTCTATCCGGCGTGCACAAACATATTCAGGACGGATGATCTCAACTACCCATTCTGTAGTTGATGATGTAACTCCTCGAATATGTGTGAATAATTGAAGACCTGGGCATAGTAGGATTGGTCCTCTTGCAAAAACCATACCGAATCCCAGGAAAAGGGTGCAGTAGGATCATACCTTTTCATAAGGCTGTACCGAACCCCATTCGAAGGCCCAGATTGTAGGATTAAACTGAACTCTGGGTACGGTTAGTAAGTTTGGCTGAACACCATTGAAGGATTGGATTGTAGGATTAAACCGAACTCCAAGTACGGTTAGTAGGTATGGCCGAACACCGGAGAAGGCTTGGGTGCAGTAAGCTGGTTCTTCTTCAAGACCACGCTAAACCCCGAGTAACGGGCGTAGTAGGTTCAGGATTAGCCCTAATCCAAACCCCGTGTTGAAGACTCGGATTGTAGGATTGAACCAAACTCCGAGTACGACTAGTAGGTTTGGCTGAACGTCGGTGAAGAACGGTGAATGGATAAAACCTAACACCGACTGAAGAACGGTTAGTAGGATAAAACCGAACCCCAATGAAAGGCTTGGACTGTAGGATCAAACCGAACTCCAAATACAACAAGTAAGTTACACCAAACTCTAAATTTCCCAGAAGCATTTCTCCTGGAAATTCTTCAATCGGTAATACTTTCTCTTGAAATTCCTTATTTGGAAATATTTTAACTTCAAAGTTTGGGTCATGAATTCCCTGGTCAGCAATGTTTTATTGAAGTCCGACTCATGAATTCTTTAAATGGAAATTATCACTTTGAAGTTGCAACCAAAAATAATTCACTCGGGTATATCTCTATCTGAGGCGTATTCACCCAAAGCATTTCATTTGGAAATTCTCCATTCAGTACCGCGCCATGCAGGAATCAGAGATATTCCACTCGGTTCCATGCCACGCTGGAATTGGAGATATTTTGCTCGGTCTTTTTCCTACTCAGAAATATTTCACTCGAGAATATCCCGTTCAGAAATGCTCTACTCGGAGCTATGATATTCGAAAATGCTTCACTCAGTGAAATCCCACGCTAAAGTGCCACACTCGGGATTATTCAAAATCGCTGAGAAGTACTTCCCCTCGGAATTCCCCACTCGGAAATACTTTCCCTTGGAATTCCTTACTCAGAAATACTTCAAGTTCGATACTATACTCTTGAAATTCTTCAGTCAGCAATATTTCAATGAAATCTGACTCGTGAAGAATCAACCATCATTCACTTTGATCAGAAATACTTTTCCTTAGAATTCCTTACTCAGAAACACTTCAAATTTAGTGTCCGACTCGTGAATTCTTTAAGTTGAAAATGTCTCTTTGAACTTCCAATCAGCATTTATTTACTCAGGAATATTTCTACCCGAAACGTATTCATTCAAAGACAGAACCTACCTCTGACCAAAGGTACTTCCCTAAAGTAGCCCACTCAGAAATACTCCACTCAGGAAAATTTGCAGTCAGGAAACTCGAGCCCGAATGAAAACTCGGATTGTAAGACTAAACTGAACTTCGAGTGTAGTGAGTATAATCAAACTGAGTGTGATTGAAGAATCACTCAGAACCTTCCACCCAGGAAGGTTCAATCGGAACTCTTTACTCAGAAAGAATTAATCTGAGAGCCTCCACTCAGAACTCTCGCTCAAAAGAGCACTCGCTCAGGAGAGCTCCCACTCAGAGTTCTCACTCAGAAGAACTTCCACTCGGAAGTATGACTCGGAAATTGTTCAAGACAAAATACCCATCCTTGACATAAAAATAAGACTCACATAAAACGTACTTGCTTTTACTGAGCAACACGAGGGGTAATGGAATTTCCCAGGTGACTTGGCCAGACCAGCCTCACTCGGAGTCACTCACTCAGAGTCAAACATTTACTTGGAATCATTCATTCAGAGTCAAATGTTCACTCGGAACTGATCACCCAATAATGCTTGGGGACAGTATCCAACGGCTGACGAGTATTTCGAGGATTGAACACTTAGTAAACGTGTCACAATTACTTCCCCTCAAGATTAACACTGCAAGCCGACCTCATGATGACAACACGTTTCCTCACAACGGCAGTCCCCATTATGGTACTTATAATTGAAAGCCTAATCATTAAAGATTAAGGTACATTTTTTACCAGACTTGTGTATGCCAAACGTGTGATTTAAGTAAACGAATTCATCACACTACAATATCGATACAACAAAAGATATTCTATCTTTTCTATCAGACCAAACTTTTAGTTATTGAAAGTATCCATACATGGGGACAGTACTTGTTTGTTGCTATCCGATTTAGTTTCTACGCATCTAAATCCGGATTGGTTCATTACACATACAATGGTTCTATCGAAATTATTGCCAACAAACAAACATATAAAGAAAGTTGTCATTTTATTGATTAAATCCTAAATTACATAAGTGAATTGATTCTATAATCCGGAGCTGATCCCGGAACACAGCGGATTTAATTCAATAAAAGCTATTAAACAAGGAAGGCACTATCTCTGTTGGCCTGTCTCTCCGCCCTTCCCTTTGCCTTTACCTCCGACCTCACTCCCCACATCACCAGGAGTAGTTCCTTCATTGTTGGTCCGCTTGGGGATAGGAGCCAGGAGAGGAGGCCCCATTGACTGGCCTTCGGGAAGAGGAGCCAGCTCGTACTTAGTGTTTGGCGAATCCTCCTGATGATCGTCAACAACAGCTACAAGTTTCCCTCCATGAAACTCATAGAACGGATCAATACCGTTCAAATTAAGTTCCACTTTGGGATTCCGGTATTGAATTTGACATACAGCCAACCTAAAGGATTCCTCGATTGCTTGGACGCAAATATCCATAGCCTCTTTCGCTCGGGCGTTGGCAGCAGTCAGATCCGCTTTCAGAGCGGTAACGTCGTCATTCAAACTTGCCAGCTTTAAGCTCTCAATTTCCAAAAGCAACTCCTTTTCCCTACGAGCCCAGTCTTCAGCTCCTTGGGAGTAGACGATCTTGTTTGCCTTCAATTCCTCCCCCAGCTTGGTAGAATGCTCCTTCTTCGTACATAGGCTGGCATGGAGGTCGGAATTGATTTTCTTCTGATCAAGTACTTAGGCCTCCAGCTCGTTGACAAGATATTTTAGCCTGGAGATTTCTTCGTCTTTTTGATCTCCCTCCTCTTTGGAAGCCTTTAATCGACTTTCCAAGCGGAGAATGTTTGCCCTGTCCTTGGCCGAGGCAACGGTAAGGTCGTTAACCTTGCCCGACAATTTGCTAAGTCTTTCATTATCTTCTGACAGCCTGCGAACCGATCTCAGAAGACCGGACAGTTCAGCCAATTGCCACTATCCGGCGTCATAAGCTTGAGTTATTTCTCCAGGATCTAATGAAGTCTTCAGCTTGTACGGAGAATCGGGGATACATTCAGGTACTGGACCCTCATACACTAGGTATGGGGCAAGATTGGAGTTGCCTGGAGGGGGCAAGAAACCCTGGGCGCAAAGTAAGTAGTTATTGGTTTGGCGCCGAAAGTAACGGTGTCACTGGGGACACCCGAAGCCGACCTCTCTACCTTTTTTCCTTTTGAATCCTTAGCACCGGTCCCTCCATCAGAAGTTTTAGCCTTTTTGCTAGGAGGGGGCTGTGATTCCATCTGCTGGGAGTTATTGTTCTTTATCTTCTTTCTCCTTTCTCTGGTCTTCTTCTTTTCAACTCCAGAGATGGGATTCTCAGGTTCACCCTCTATCAGGGGGATATCATCGCCAGCAGAGGAAGTCAGGATGATGGTTTCATTGGTGGCCTTCTTGGAATTTTGCTTAGCCTGGATAATATTTTCTGCAGCCACAGATGGTCCTCCAGCCTTTAGCGATTTCAATTTATTCATCTCCTCAGATTCTGTCTTGATCTCAACTGCATAATCAAAACAGGAAGATAATTAATAATAGAAGATTTCAAGGTATATGAAGAAAGACAACAACAAGAAATGATAGGAAATTACGCAAATATTCCTCGCAAGTAGTTTTTGACCCTAACAAACGCCGGCAGGAAAAGAATTTATGCGTGGCGGTGTACGCTTTCAGAGCAAACAGGACGGATATCAAACTTGGTGATAATTCATCCTCCTCAGTATAATAAGCCTGGGAGGTTAACAAAAAATGCTCATGCGTCCAGGCCACGGGAAATTCATTTATCCCTTCTTTATTCAACCAAGAAATTGGATCCTCAGGCTTAACACGGATCCTGGTGAAATAAGATTTGAATGAACGCCCATCAACTTTGGCGGAGTCGGTGTAGGACTCGAAGTTGACGATCTTGGAGTGAGTCTGGAGAGTTATCAAACTTACTCCTCCCTTCTCCCTATTTGCACGATGGACCACTTATGTGAAATAGAAAAGCATAGCAACCGTCGGCGTGAAGTTGAAGTGCTCCCCAAGCACTTCAAGAGAACGGATCAACCCCTATCCGTTGGGGTGAAGCTGAGAGGGGGCGTAGTCCAAAAACCTCAAGACCCCCATCTGAAATTTTGTCAAAGGAAGGCGTACACCTAAATTCAAAAAGAGGAAGTCATACATGTATATTGACCTCTTATCCGGTGTATGACAAATCCGTTCTGAAGAAAGGGGAGCCAACACCATAAAACGCTCCTTGTATTTTTCCTTTTTGAAGACTGTAAAGCGAGGCTCCAACCTCGCTCCGTCCTCCCTAGCATGGATGGACGGTGTGTCGTGAAATTCATCAGCCACCCAGCTATATAGATGCTTCTGTTGGAACTTTACCCAGTCAATCCGGTGTGCAACTACATTACATAGTCTGGAAGCTGTCTTCAAGATATACTGTTGAGAAGGTGCTCCACCACTAAAGGTGCTTTCTCCGGTCATCTTCTTTACAGCTAATTTAAAAGCCTTCACGCTGCGGTAAAAACTCACATCATCAGAGAGGTATAAATCAGCGCTCTCCTCACTCTCACTAGAAGAGGATTCTGAAGAGGGTATTATCACCCTTCGCCTTGAGTAGGGCGACGCCTCCCTCTCTGAATGAAGTGGCTTTGAGTAGGAGATCACAGGGATCCCACCATGACTTGAGGGAGCTGGGAGCTCGAGACAAGGCTCTTCCTCCTCTTCCCCTAGGGCCAACGTGGCTCGAGCTAGCAAAACCTCTCCCAGACATTTAGGAAAACTAAAAGAAAATACGAGAAGATGAAGGAAAGGGTTACCTAAGAATGAAGAAAGATGGTGAATCAAGTTTCACACAAGCAAACAGAAATGTCTTCTCAAAATTTTTGTAGAGTTTCGTCAGGGATGCAAGACTAAGTGATTTCTGAATTCACTAAGTATTCCTTTTATAAGGGGACAATAGAACTCAATTACTGAGTCAAAGGTTATGTCGTTTACCATTAAACGACACCTTTTTGGTAAATACAAGGCTGTCGTTTCAAACTCTGAGGCACGAAAGTAGCGTCGATTCGTCAAAAGGCCTCTCAAATGGGCCTCAGAATTTAAATTTCAGGCCTATGAAGCTCCCGAGTGACGGTTATAAAGACGTGCACATTTAAAGCAATAATGGCTCGCCCACGTGATTAAAGGCATTAAATGTCCAATCATGAGAAACGTTGCAACTGTTACTCGAATACCAAGGGTTGCAAGTTTCAATAACTTTTGGGATTCTCATACAAAGAACCCTTCGTCAGGAACCGTCCTAAAGAGCGCTATGACAATGGAACCTTCGTTCTAAGAACAGATATTTACGTGACAATGTATATCATCCGGCATCCAGATTTCTTATAAACGACGTAGCTTATATGAGCCACTTTACTAGTCCCTCACACAAGCTAGGGGACAAATAGAGTGATGATCTTGTCTCGATACCAGATTTGATAACGAAATTGAAAACTCAATCCGTACCCTGACGATTGAAACGTACTTGCCCAGGACGGATGATCTCAATCACCTAATCTGTGATTTGACGATGTAACTCCTGGCGTGGTGTACTTCCCCAGGACGGATGATCTCAATCACCTATTATGTGATTTGACGATGTAACTCCTGGTGTTGACAATTACTCTTACGATTAAAATATCTTTACCCAGGACGGATGATCTCAATCACCTAGTCTGTGATTTGATGATGTAACTCCTGGCATGGACAATTCCCATCATCATCCTTAGGATGGAAGCTTTTGAAGACTCAGTCCGTACTCATATGATTGAGATGTATTTCCCCAGGACAGATGTTCTCTATCACCTATTCTGTGATGTGATGATGTGACTCCTGGCATAGACAAATTCCCATCATCATCCTTATGATGGAATACCCAACCATCATCTTTATGTATCTTTGCAGTTCCCCAAGCTCGAAATAATACTCTCACATTGGACGACATTTTTCTCTCCAGTGAGAATAATACGAATTAATACTAGTCATCCGCTCTGTGACACCACTTCTGTGAACAACGGATCGACTCCTTCTCTCCCAAAAAAGTATTAAAGTTAATGCCCTATGACAGGTATCTATTTCTTAACATACTTGTACTTGGGGACAGTATTCATGTATATATCTCTCCGTTCTAAATTTATATATCTTATATGATCTAATTTTCCGAGGCAATTATTTCAATCTGACCTCAATGTTAGTCATACAAAACGGATTATCGATTACTGAAACGATATATACATCTAAGTTATACTATTCTTCATGAAGTATTGAAGACAAATGTCTGAATGGAATTTTATTCATTAATAAAAAGTAAGATTACATGTAATTAATCAAAACCGGAGTTGATCCCGGAACACAACTTTACATATGAAAAATAACAAGACTACAGAAGGGGAACTTGCTCCTCAGTCTCTTTCTGTCCTTCCCTTTCTCCAAGTTCTTGTGTCCCTTCTTTGGGGATTTCCTCTGGAGTCTTCTCTTCTGGTGCCTTCGCACCTCCTGCAGATGAGACGACCTCCGGCATAGGAACAACGAAATTCAGGCCCATACTTTGACCCTCGGGAAGAGGAGGCAAACCGTACAAGGACTCTGGAGGATCTTCGTGACGACCTTCAACTACTGCGACTAACTTCCCTCCATGGAATTCATAGAACGGATCCATACCATAGAGGTTAAGTGACACAGTGGGGTTACGGTGGAAAACTTGACGTATAGCTAGGCCAAAGGATTCTTCAGCAACTTGGGTGCATATATCAATAGCTTCCTTCGCCTCAGCTTTAGCCACAGCCAATTCTTCCCGCAACCTCAGAAGTTATCCACCCGATCCTTGAGATTTCGTGCTCCCAGCCTTTAGTCCCTCAATCTCGAGCAGGAACTTCTTCTCCTTTTAGGACCATTCCTCTACTTGTTTAAGATAATCCTCCGCAGCAGCTTTGCTTTTATCTTCAAGATCAGCTTGTTTAGCTTGACTACTACAGTTCTTTTTTTGACTTATCAAGCATCTCCTCCCTCTCTGCCAGTTTGCCCTCCAAGTCTTTGAGTATGGTTTTAAGTTTGAGATTTTTCTTGTTCATAAGATCTCCGAACTCCTTAGACTTGGTTAGGCGATCCTCAGCTAGTTTCAGGGCAGCTTTATCTTTCTCCGCTGAGAGGTTGAGCTGTTCTACTTTATCACTCAGCTTATCAACCTCAGTAGCATTATCAGCTAACAGGCTGAGCGAATTAAGCATCCCCGTAAGTTCTGCTAGCTGCCACTTCCCGGCCTCACACGTCTCTTTAATTTCTTTAGGTTCAAGTGTGGGCCGGAGTTTGTATAACGGCTGAGGGAGGATCACTGGAGTTGCCCCCCGATATGAGAGGAAAGGAGTAAGGAACGAAGAAGTTGGAGAGGAGATCAGACTTGATCCAAAGACCCCGGAAAGAATACCCTTATGGAGTCCGGACGCAACTCTAGCTGTATCCGAGGTCTCTACAGCTTTACCTTTGGAGGCCTTTGCTTTCTCCGGAATCATTGAAGGTTTGTATTTCTTCGATGATTTTCTTGAAGGGTCATTCTTGATCTTCTTCCTCCTCTCTGTTATTCTGGGACGATCCGCATTTGCACCAGCTAAATCTCCCTCTACCAGTGGGATTTCTCCTTCTACATCCGAGGTTAGAATAATCAATTTAGGCTGATCTTTCTTAGAATTCTCCTTTGGCAGGATTTCATTCTCACCAGCCACTGATTTCTTTCCTGCCTTCAAGAATTTTAACTTTTTCATCTCTGGAGATTTTTGTTCTATTTCACCTGCATGCATAAATGAAATGTATTAGCAACAAAGAAATGCTCAATACAATCAACAAAGGAGGAAAAGAGAAATAAGATGAGAATTACGTAGATATTCATCTCGGACATCGCTCGAACTACTTAAAAGACGTCTACACAAAAATGCTTTAAAGCGTGTAGAGTATGCTTCAAGGGCGAATAATACCGCCGCTGTTTCGGTAGACAGCTCGGATTGATGAGTGTAGTACACTTGGGAAGTCAGAAGAAAATGCTCATGAGTCCAGCTCAGAGGAAATTTATTAAGACCCTCTTCATTCTTCCAGAAGATGGGCTTGTTCTTTTTAATTGAAATTCGGGTAAAGAAAGACTTGAAAGACTTCCCGTCAACCTTAGCCGAATCAGTATAAGATTCGAAGTTCACAAAGGAACATAGAGTCTGGAGTGTGACTAAGCCGACACCACCTTGCCTGTTAGCCCTCCGAACTACTTGAGTGTAATAGAACAGCATCGCTACAGTGGGTGTGAAGTTGAAATAGTCTCCCAATACTTCTAGAGCACGGATGAGTCCCCAACCATTGGGATGAAGTTGAGAGGGTGTGCAATTTAAGAACCTTAATACACTCATCTGAAACTCGGATAAGGGGAAACAGACTCCGAGGTAATGAAATACAAAGTCGTGCATGTACACAGAACATTCATCCGGGACGACGTGACAAATCCGTTCTGAAGGTAGCGATGCAAATACCTTGAACCATTTTTTCATCTCTTTCTCTGCGTGAACTGTGAACCTTGGCTGAATCTGAGATCCTTCTTCATTCGCGTGATGAGAAGTTAAGTTTTTAAACTCATCAGCTACCCAACAGAAAGGCCACTTGGCCTGAAGTTCTTCCCAGTTTAGCCGAGAGGTAACAACGCTGTACAAGCCTTCTGCTGTTTTCAGAACAATTTGATCTCCAGAGGTTCCTTCTCCAGTCATCATTCGAGTTGCGTGGACAAAGATCTTTGTTCTACGACAAAAAGTCACATCGTCACAAGGGTAACAGTCATTACTCATCTCACTTTTCGAAGAGTGACTACAATCAGAGGACGACTCTGAGAAGGCAAAAGTCACTCTCCACCGTGAGTAAGATCCCCTTTCTGAGCGACATGACTCAGCCCTCGGAAGAATCACAGGGATTCCTCCCCCACCTTAATTAGGGTTACGAGAAGCTATTCTCCCCCTCTTAAGGTACATTCTTTTCAAGCAAAAAATAGCAGAACAAAAGAAGACAAAAATAACAAAGGGAAGAAAAAGGTTACCTAGGGCGATAAGGAAGGTGGAGACAGAGAAGAGCTTCGCAAAACAAGCAGCGAGCGTCCTTACAAAATTTCTACAGAGTTTTGTTAAGGAATCAGAAGTAAGTGGTTCCCAGAATCCACTAAGTGCTTCTTTTATAAGAGTCGAAGAGGTTTAGTTACCAACTCTTGGGGTTGTGCCGTCCACGACTAAACGCGTCGATTTATAATTCAAACGACACAGTCATTTTAAATTCGTGTGCGCCAAAACAATGTCGATTTGCCAAAAGGCCTCTCCATTGGGCCCAGAAGTTTTAAAAATTGTAAGCCCATTAAGGCCTAAGCGACGGTTACTGAGACATACGCCTCAGATGCAATAATTGCTCGCGCACGTGACCAAAGGCATTTAATGCCTAATCATGCGACGCGATTTATGCTTTACAGCCGTTACTCGAATTTCAAGAGTCTTCAGTTTCAAAAAACTTTTGAAATTCTCATACAGTGAATCTTTGTCTGAATCCGTTATAACAACGTTACGACATCGGAGCTTTCATTTAAAGAACGATTCTTCACGATATAATAATACATGTGTAAGAAAACATTTTCCGCATAAGTATACCGGCATCTAGACCTCTCACAGGTCGGATAGCTTATGTGAACAACTACACAGTCCCTCACATAAGCTAGGGGACATATGATCCGGCCTCAATACCGGTATCCGTTCTACAAGACATATTTCAACGTCTTTGACAGTTTGCCAACGTGCAACCGGTGTCATCGGTATACATCCGAACTCTAATTCCGTATCAGGCGCTCTCCCTATACCGGTTGTCCAGGATAACACCATGATACCGGATAACATACACGTCACCATACAGAAGACAAAGGGCATTGCTACAGGGACCGATCAATAATTCCCCACACTACGAGCCAAAATCTGCTCACGGGAATGATCAACTTGTCCCCAAAGACCAGCCTACACTCCCTACGCTCAATATAAAATAGCCACTTGACCCAATCATACTGGCAAGTGCGCAATAAAATAATAATTTATAATATTATTGGAGGTTAGTGGTTCCCCACTAACGAATCATCGTATATCGAGCCAATCAGGTACATGAACTCTCTTCATCAATGGAGAGAGGGAGCTTCAGCTCTTTCATCTCATAATCATTGTCTGAAATACATTCCTCACTTGGAATATTATCACTGACTTGAGCGTCGGAGAATCTTCGCAGGTGACACCACCTTTCGCCCACATCAACGCGTGAGGACGGTGTGAAGGACCTCCAAGACGCCCAGACCGCTCTTTTCATACAGAGACATCAGATTCATAGACCGGATACTCACATAACCGGTCTTCAGAGACGTAATCATCTCATTATTTGTGACTGGCCCGACACCGGATCTCTTGATCCCAGTTCAGGACAGATCAATTGGATATCAGATTTAGGCCTATCAAGAAAAATCCCTTATAGGTTTTAGGTAAAACAGTGGTCATAATCCTCAAGATACCAAATCACCAAAAGTTGACTCTCATTCACATTAGAAGAGAAAACATCATGCTTCATTACAGAAATAAAGCGATATGGTTGAGGAAGATCATAGAAACAAAGGATTCACATTTTGTTATGTTTACTTCATCTAACTTTATGGATTAAGGTATTCCGTAAATCCTCTTTTTCATCTGTATTTAATAATCTAACGTAATATTTCTTAAGTTTATTTAGAATTCTATAAGGATTAAAAGAAATTATAACACTTTGCCTACTTTCAAATGTGTTTGGATTGGAGTCAATGAAAGTGGAAAAGGATGAAATAAAAGAACATTAAGAGAAATGGAGATAGAAATAATGAAGAAAATATGAAGTCAAAAAAAAAAAGGAGTGAAATAATTTCTTGTATTTGAATGGAATCAAATTAGAGTGAAATTGATAATTGGTAAATAAAAAAGAATGAAATTGATAATTGATAAATACAAAAAGAGAGATGAAAGAGGGATCGTTTTCTTATTTATTTAATTTATAATAAAATAATAAATTATTTTCTATCAGTATAAAATTTCATAAAAGTTTTAGATAATTTAATATCACTTATTTATTATTGTTTACACTTTTTTTTGCTCATTCAAATTAAGTGGAAGGTCATTTTTTCCATTTCATTTGTCCTCCTTTCTAATTGTATCTTTTTTCAAAACATTTTTCCTTTTTTACACTAATTCGATCTATTTAAACAACTTTCCATGCTTACTAATCAGTAAGGGAAAAAATCTGGTATAGATAGAAAGTGTCAAATCCGTGGCCTTAATTTGTCAATTAAATAGTAAATTAAAAAACTGAAACAGAACAAGATGTTTGACGAAAATCAAAGTCTGGCGTGGTTATAAACGATTATATACAAGTTGAATGTTGATTGATGCAAAGACGGGTACAAAATAATATGTATCAGTAAGATAGATACACACAAATCCTTACAGAAAAATGATACACATAAATGAAAGTCTACTTCAGAGGCATACCAATTAATTACGGAGCCCTTATCAATCTAATCAAAATTTTTTGGTAATCAATCCAATAGAAGCATCCCAGCAAGAATGCAACTTCAAGCGTAAACCCTCAAGTTGATCACACACTAGCTGCAACAAAAAGAGTTTTAATATTCGCTCAATAATAACTGGGAGAAGGTGGTTCGAAAAGAGACAAAGGAGAGGTCAATCGTGTGTGGGGTAACTCTTTTAAGTAGAGTTTTTTTTTTCATTTATAAAATTTAAACATGAGATTTTATTTAAGGGAAACCATACATAAACATTCTAGGTTGATGTTTATTTATTAAATTACTCATTTCACGCACAATACAAGCTATAAAAATTCATGCAGAGAATAAATAAAGCTATAAAAGTTGTGATTAAAAGAAGGGCTAGGAATTTCAATAACCTTTGGATGAGCGCTTTCCATATGTTTTCCTCAATAAATGCTGGGTAAAAATGAATATAAAAGAAGTGATTATAAGAACATGTTTGGGTGAAGCTGAAATGTAAGTTTGTAAAGGTACGTACTTGTTGCAGTTCATGTTGATTTCGAAATGGAATGACAAGCGAAGGCCACACCGTTTAGGAACATCAGCATATGCAGTACGGTTGAGGAGAGTCATTTGCTTAGCAGCATCTTGAATGCAATGGCAAGCTATTTGGCGGTCAGCGGCTGAGCTCATGACCAGGTTTCTCAGACCCAAAGCACTGTAGCAACATGATGGAGGCACCGTTTCTCCACCTGTTCTCACGTATTCCTTGCATGCTTCCAACGTTGGTTTCACATCGTCGCACGTCAGTGCTGCTGCCATTGCCACATAGAGTGTTCCCAATAGCATTAGAGTCAAGCAAGTTGCCTTCATCATGACCATTGTTGTGAAATTAATCAAGGATTGATGGTGCTACGATGGGTTTGAAAGTTTGTATTACGGGGTCACTTGTGTTGTGTGGTTTTATATAAGGATGAGTTTTGTGTTTTAAAATGAATGTGCTAATGTTGGAAGGACGAGGATGTCGGGAAACCATAACTATTGGTGTGGTTCATACGATTCATTTGTATATGGGGACTTTTTTATTGTATTTTGTTTTTTTCCTGTTTTTGGATAACAAATTTTGTGAGTGTTGTGTTACGTTGAAATTGTTGCATACGTGGAATAATAATACGACTGAAATTGTCTTGTAAGTCTTTTAAATGATGACATAAAAATCTCAATTACGTATGATATGATTAAAGGGATATTTTTTTCTGCATTTTTTCTCAAACCTTTTTTTTAAACTTTCTCTAATTTCTCTAACTTTTTATTTTTTATCATTTTTAAACATTTTTTAAAAATTTTCTCCATCTAATGATTTATCCTCCTCCAATCATTTTTCCACTTTGTTTCTCTCTCTCTCTCTCTTTTCCTTTATTCTTCATTCTAAGTAAGTTTTTGTATCTCTTTTTCATAAGTAGTACCACAATCATTCTAACATATATGAAATCCGTCGTTAAGTGGATTAGCGACGGAAATTTTGACAGCAAGAAAGTCGTCGCTAAGGGAATCGTTGTTGACACAACAACAACAAGAACAACACATGTCGCAAGGTCTGTGACGGTGTAACGTCATCGCTAGGTTGGTCCCATGGTTGGTGACACACCCTATCACTAGTGTCGCAGTTTAGCGACCAACGTTTCCCTCACTAGTTTCACATTGTAACGACCACAGTTTCCCGTCGCTAGTGTCACACTTCAACGACCACAGTTTTACGTCACTATTATACTATATAATAGCGATGGAACCTGCCTTTTATTTCCGTCGCTAATATCTGTATTTTGTTTTTTTATTTTGATTTTGATTTTTATTTTTTAATTGAATTTAATTTTTGTTTATTATTTTTAATTAAATCGATTAAATATTAGTTAATAATTACAATAGTATTGTAATTTAGGATTTTCTTCGTTGAATTTTAATTTTTAGTAATACAATATCAAATTGACAAATTCACGTAGAAAAGGAGAATGACATAAAACAGATACTGAAATATCGAATATCATATAACTATAAACCAAATATATACAATGTATACAATACACAGAATAATGAAGCATATAGAAAAATAAAATCATGGTCGAGGGGATCCTGTGGTGGTGATGGTGGTGGTGGTGGGGACGGCCAGGGAGTAGTGAGGGTAGCCTCGCCATCATTTTCATGATCATCTCCTACACCGCAAGCTGTCGACGATTCTCGACTCATTATCCTCCTCGACCCGCTCTTCCAAAATCTTGCCCTTTTTCGATATTTTTCTCTCTGGGTTTTTTCCCTCATTTCTCAAGTTTCTCATAAAATCATTTTATTCTTTTAGAGAACTTCTTGGCGCGCTTCTTCATCTTCCTTTCTATTTCCACAAGCTACAACGTTTGATCATCATTAAGAAAAAACAAATCATCGTCTATTCTTTCCTATAGTTTATGTACCAGTACTTGCTTCCGAATTAGAATGCAGATCAGAACTATATATTCCATACCTCTTTCCTAGTAAGATAAGTTTCAATTGTGGATTGCGGTGTATCCCTTTATTATTGAAAGAAAAGGTATCAACAACCTTTAAAATGTAAAATTATAAAATAAGTTATACATTCCATGTCATCAAGAATCTAATTGTGAGTTGAAATTGATTTTATGGAAAAGATCATTAGTTGTTATAAAATAACCACGTTGTTCAAACCACGTTGTTATAAAATACCACTTTCATTTTTTATCTTTCTACGTTGCGGACCTATAAATATGTAATCTTAAAAGTCCTATAGTTTATTACATAGTGGATATATTACTTCTCTATCTTTGTCCCAATGGTTAGAAATTTTATATTTCTAATAAAATAAAAATAACTATTTATTTATAATATTTATACTAGTTATTTATATCTTTTATGGATTTAATACAAGTGACTAAATTCATAAGTTTTTTAGACTTTTAATAGAAAGTGATATACCATTCATAAGTAAAAAGTAGTCATAGTTCTTAAGATACTAAATCACAAAAAGTTTGCTTTCGTTTTTGCATCAGAAGAGGAAATATTTGACCTCATTATAGAGGAATAAAACAATTTGATTGAGAAAAACCACCACACCAAAAGATTCATGTTCGGTTGTATTTATCTCATCTATTTCTATGAATAGGTACTCCTCAAACGTTGTTCACCACGTTCAATAATAATAATTTAATATAATATTTCTTAAGTTTATCTAGAATATATAAGGATTAAAGGAGATATTAATAAATAGTTAGAATATTGTGTTTTAGAATTATTTGATTCTTAATATATTTAAATTAATTTACGTTATTTTAAGATTATAAATCAATTGGTTTAATTTATGAAAACTTGAATACAGTGTCTTTGGTTTTGCCTTTTCTTTATATTATACTTGTTGCATGCTCGACTATAAGATATATATACATATGCTTTATCCATGTGATTTTATATTAAAATGATAGATATGATTTATGTGTAAAGATTATTTACATTTGTACTAATGTGTACTTGATTACATATGTGTGCATGCTTTTGATTTATAGTCGTATAAGTGTTTATATAAGGTGTTCGTAAGAGTAAGGATGGTGTTTCTATAGGCACATGTTTGTATTTGTGTGCATATTTGGTTTTTTTTTTTAAAAATATTCAATCGTAGTAAGAAAGCAATATGTTTCCCTAGGGAGGGAACCCCCCCGAGAGGCCTTTTAATTTAGGAGAAAATCTCTAATATCTTGATTCTCCATAATCTTAGGCAATTATTGTTAGTTTTGGGCTGAAATCAAGGTCTCTTTCATATTGTATAAATATGTCCCTAAAACCCTCCTGTATGTTAAGTGACATTTTTAAGTAATAAACCCTAATTTTAATTCTATAGGGTTTTAGCTTTACACACCCAAAGTGAACATAATGAATTACTTCGTGAACTTAATTGATCATGACCAATTACTCTAGTTTTGCTTTTGAAGCATAGAATTTTCTTCCATATAGACCCGCTTGCCTTATTTGTCTGGTAATTTTAAGTTAAATAAGTTGATACAATATATTGCTAAAGTAATCCCTATTTTAAAAATTGATTTAGTTAAGAATTACATAGATGTTAATATAAGATTATTTATGTGAATTGTAGTCGCCCAAAGGAAGATGCAATTTGGCTAAATAATAACATGTCTATGATGATAAGTATGTGATAGTTATAAGGTTATTTTTCATCTGAACAATAGTCAATCCAAAAAAGGATATTGCTTGATAGAACTTATTATCAACAATTGATGATTGGGTTAAGTACCACTTACAAATTAATTTATGTGTCCAAAGATTAAAGGGTTAATGATTGTGCTTGGTATATGTAATAAGTCTATTATGTAATAAGGTTATTCCTTTAAGGAGGGGTGATCCTCCTATCTCCTTCCACTGAGTCGCAATAGGTAAATATTATTCAAGTGTTCTACTTTAGGTGTTCAAGGAGTGATTAATAGGTGTTAAGAGGAATCTAAGATGAATAAATAGATAACGACGATGAAATACCTTGAGCAAGCCTAGAGTTAACAGGCGTATTATAACGTATTAGTAGTGATTGATTAGATAATTAATGATATGTTTGGGTTAGTGGCAGGAATGGTTAGAAAAATGTAGTATGCGGAATAATGGTCAAGTGAGATAATCTATCTACAGGGTCGTGTTATGGCCAATGGAAAAGAAGAACTGATATCAAGTAACGACCTAAGGTAAATTAAAGAGTGTACCAAGTTGGATGAAGGACAAGAGTGGCGAGAATTAGTAGATAGTTATTCTGAACTCTACCTTGATATTGACGAATAGCAGTGGTTGGCCACCCTGGATTCTTTCTAATGTCAATTTGGTGTAGAATCAGCAGATGGGATAAGGTGGATGATTTACATTATGATTAGTCATGTGTATGTGATCTCGAGGTGTGTGATTAGGCTATTTACCTGACCTTTACATAGCTATAACTACAAAGCATTGAACTGTTGAGACTGATCACCTCAGATGGTTACGCTAGTAGTCGAAGCCGTATGGGATCGAAAAGGTGGGGCTACCATATGTAATTATGTAGTAGCGTGGTAAAGAATAAGATATATGATCATGTGAACAGTGAGTGGTAACTGATGAAATATGAGTGTCTGTGATATGAGAAGAATTATAGGCAGCGGGTGATTTTGAAATTGTGGTGATGGATCAAGAAGATGATAAACATTAAGCTCTATAAAATAGATAGTTGAACAATTTAAGTAAAGCATGTTATGATATGCTCAGAGTGTATAATTGGGTGGTGAGTATGGTGCTATGCTTATTATGATCAAATCGAGCTGGTGAGTTGTATGCTCTATCTAAGTAACCAATGCATTTGACAAGATTAAAAATATGAGACAAGAGATATAGGGCATGATCACAATCGATGCGAACGAGATATTATTTTAAACATCGGGATTGGTGTTATAAGTTGACTGAGGGATGCAAGCATGATGGTTATAGTGAATATAAGGTGATGCTAACCATTGTGGATTGTTAGTGGTGGACGATGTCCCCATGATACGTTAACTTCGGGGATGAAATCTTTTTTAAGGAAGGGTGTGTGTAACATCCCGGTTAGTAAATTTAATTAATTCCGCAGTGGAGAAATTATCAATTAAATTATTTCTAAATATTATGAATTAAATTGAATAATTGGATGATTTAATTAGAATGAAATCAAATTTATTAAATTAATTAAAGAGATTAGCCTAAATTAAAGTGTGATGGTAAATTATTAATGACCTTAAGGTAAAAGGATAAATGCTAATTATATATTTAAAAGAAAAAAGAAATGGGATTGGAAATAAAAGAAAGAAAGAAAAGAAAACAGAGTGAGTAAAGACCAAATTGCCACTAAGTTTTTAATTGTTTATCCTTTCATTTTCTCCCTTCCCACGTGCATCACGGAGAAGAAAGGCAACATAACCCATTTCGTTCCAAGCCATGGCCGTGAAGCTTCAAGAGTTCAATTGAAGCCTGATTTCATGGCAAAACTCGAAATTAATTGCATATTTAGAATCGTAGTGTCGAGGTGAGTCCATTGAGGTAACTAATTTGATGTTTTGTCCTCTTTATCTCTCTACCTAGATTGGGGTTTCGTGGGAGTGGTTCCTCTTCCTTATTTTTTTAGCAAGCTTGATGGTGACTTTTGATATACTGGGTAGTTCCAATTTTATGTCTTCTTTCTTTCTTTTTACCCGAATTGGCTCGTTCATCGCGGGGGGTTCCTAGTGATGGTTCAGAGCCAGACTTATAAGAGGTTGAATAAGTCTAAACTTTTTTTCGTGTATTTGAAAATACTTTCTGAATGAAGTTTCAGACTTTTTGATAATCAGACTTTTGAAAGATAAGGGCAAAAAAGAAGATAACATAACTAATTTATATTGGTTCACTTCTAAAGCAGAAGCTAAGTCCGATACCTTCATACTTAAAGGATTTTCACTATGTAAAAACACATTTTTACACAACCAGCACAGTCCACGCTTTAAGAATTGTAGACTCCAGTCACTTCTGGCTTAACCCAAGTATTCTTTCAAACAAGTCAGTCCTGGCACAAACCTAAGTATTCTTTCAAAAGTCTTTTCAAACCACAAAGTGTTTCCCACTTAGTCTAAGGACTAGTGAACACACAATGCTTGTTACACAAAGATGAGTGATAAAAGAGAGTTTGTGTTACAAAGAATAACTTAGCATACAAAGATATTGAGAATTGAAACAAGATACGCTAAGTTATAATGAGCAACAAATCAAGGTTTTCTAGGAGTAGAACAACAAGAAAGACTTGTGCTTGAGAGACAAGAACTGAGAAAACTTTAAGAGTTTTTATAGACTAGCACTTTTGAGTTTTGTTCTTGTTCGTGAAAATGATCATCAAGAATTCAATCTAATAAATCTCTTCAAAGTTTGAAATCTTTCCATATATATAGGCTTTTCTTTCTAAATAGCTGTTGATCAGTCGTTGGAGAAGATATAACCATTGATCATCTTCTAACTTTGAAAAGGTACAAGGTTGTAAAGTTTGAGTCAAGCGTGCTTCAAAGGTTATACCAAAATGGTTCACTTTCATAATCCATACCATAAGATACCTATTTGCTTATCCATTTTAAGTTAAATGGTACACTCTTATAGATGTTGACCTTAGACTTTTGTTTTGCCATGATTTCAGCTTTTCTGACGCTTTGAGATGTGTGAGGCATCAACCTTGGTTACTGTGCGTTGTTCTTTAGCCTTTTGACTATTTTCCTTTTTAGTGAAAGATACAAATTTAAGACAAGAAAACACTTGACATTTATATGGAAAAGGAGAGTTGTTGTACAGAGAACGTCCTTTGAGAGAGATGGTACTTCAAGGTCTGATTAAATGTTCAAACATATCTTCTTAGTTCATTGAAAGATTTCATCAGACTAGTCTTTTGGAATGAGTTTTGTTTTGACAGAATCCCCCTCTTTGTTCCAACATATACACTTCAAACTTTTCCTAAAACACTCGTTAAACTTTAGAAAAACACGCGAAAAACTTTATTTAACTAGAGGTCATGATAGATGTTATTAACAAATCCTAGGGGTTCAGATTTCATAGTCTTTCATTCAGATTTGAATCTAACATCTAGTTTTCATTCTTATGACAATTCAGAGCTTGAAATTGGTGGTAGATGTAGTAGATATTCAATATTAAAGGATGGAATCTCATTTTGACGTCATTAGGTTTGAAACGGACCTTGGAACGATATACGGCAAAGGGGGATTTCGAATTAGAGGCTAAAATATGTTGTGGTAAGCTTTTAAAACCCTAGGAACTAATTTAAAGCCTTTTCGGTAAATTATAATATAATTACAGAAGCCAAGAAGTGATTTCTCTATATGACCCCTTTAATTTTAGCTATCCAAGGAGTCGGTGAAGTCAGTAGTTGATTTGAAGCGTTGAGAGTGTGGAATTAAGGTAAGGGATGTACTGGGCTAAGATTAATATAGAAAGTGGTTACGCGGTTTGGCGCATAAGAAAAGGGTAAATCATAACCGTTATTGGTTACTTAGTTGATTTTAATGATTTATTATGATTAATTAAAGAATGATGACGAATTAAATTGGTAATGAGAGGATTAAGTATTAAATATGAATAACTATGAGTTGTGAATTATGTGAAATATGAGTAATTAGGGATATTGGGAATTGAGAACGTGAAATAAATTAATAAGTTGACACTTGATTACTTGTAATAATTGTTGAGAAATTAAGAAACTAAATTGTAGTTTATGGCAGATAATTCAAATTAGGGAGGTAATGTGATGCGATATAAAGGTGTAAGTATATGGAAAGCAGATCATAATATAAATGAGGAACAAACAAGTTGTTATATATATATATATATATATATATAAGTGTGATTGATATAAAGATAACATGAATTATGATAAGTTGTGGTTGTCAATATATATAATTTATATCAGTATAAGAATGAAATTGTGTGAATCGATATAGAGTTATAAATGGTGGTGAATGAGTTTCATAAGGAATTGATGTAGATGAAATTTATAGTAAAATTATATATAATAATAAGTTGAGAAGATTGATGATTTTAAACGTCTATGACTTATGAGAATTGTTAGGTGATGTGTACGGTGAATTTTCCTAGTGATGTATAATGATGTTGATAGTTGTGATGTTGATATGAACTGATAAAATGAAAATGAGAATTATTGATGTGTTTAATTTGTGGAAATGTTACTATCATAATGTATGATAAGTTGTCATGAGGTGATGAGATGAAAATTATATTTAGGGTTGTCTAGCTGAGGTACGATCCTATGTGCTACATGAAGGAAAGTTGGATCCAAACGCTCTCAGGGCTATAAGTTTTACAATCCCATCTCAAGGTCCCTCTTTTTGAAATGGGAAATGCAAGATTTCTTGAGGAGGTTGAGTTTACGAAGAACATTAGGAAAGTTGTCTTTGACGAAAAACCTATCGTTGATAGTGATCAAGTCCTTATTCACCTATTGTTATTCAAGAAACAACTCTAATAATAGAAAATAATGTTCAAATTATTGTCTTTGACAATATTTTAGAGCAAGATAAGAACGGGGTTCTCCCTCAAATACCAATAGTGAAACTTAAACAACCTCAAGAGTGCCATTAAGAAGATCCACTTGAGAAAGGAAAAGTGCAATTCCAAATGATTTTTTTTCTATATATCTCTAAGAACATGAGAATGGCATTGGTTTAACAAAGGATGGTCCTATCAACTTTTATCAAACTATACATAGTTTTAACTCTCAAAAGTAGATTGATGTCATGAAAGAAGAGATGAAATCTATGCAAGACAATAATGTTTTCAATCTCATCGAATTAGCAGAATGTGTGAAACTTAATGTTTGTAAATGGATATTTAAAAGTAAGAAGGATTCAAAAAATAAAATAATAATTATAAAAAAATCAATCTAACATAGGATTTAATTTTTAAGAAAAAAGTGTGAACACCTTTTTTAGGGGTAAAAATTAAAAAAAAAGAAAGGAAGAGAAAAAGAAAGAAAAAAGAAAATAGATGAGATTTAGTCCCACATTAAAAGTTCTAAGCTTAGGAGTTGCTAAAATCTAAATTGTTAATTTTATTTAGTCCCACATCGAATATTCTTAGGGGAGTTATGCTTGTTATGTTACTATATAAGCAACACCCTGTAACACTCGGAGGGGACGGGAGTGGGAGTAGTGGAGATAGCCTATTTCTTAGTATAAAATGTGGTTGCGGCTTTGGCCGATCTTCCACATTAGAAAAGATTTAGTTTCTTCTACAGGAGTCTCAGTTTAGAAAAAACAAGAGACACCATTGAATTCGGAGGCGACATTAAAATTTTCTCTTGGACTCGGAAAAGAAGGTAAGTTTTTTTTGTTTATTGTTTCTTTCTTCTTATATTTTAATTTATTAGCCTTTTTTTAAGTTTTAGGCTTTGATTTATTATTATTATTATTATTATTATTATTATTATTATTATTATTATTATTATTTTCTTCTCTTCTACTTCCTCCGTCATTTATTTCATAGACCTATCTTTTTCCTTGTTTCTATTCTCTTACTTGACCTTTTTATTTTATTTTTATCTTTGTTTTTTATTTTCATTTCTCTCTAAGAAATATAATAAAATCAATCAAACCAAGGTTCTCTTTTTTACACAATATTTGTGATCAATTTGGACGAGACGTCCTGTTGATTTACGTTTTCCTAAATCTCAACATTCTAAACTTATTTTACATTTTTAACATAATAAATCAAAGAACTACGTTACCCTGATTTCCCCTAACGCTTGGGGAATACGTAGGAGCAAGAATAATCATTCCTTTTAGGCCCAAATTTAAAAAATAAATATATCCCTTTAACTTATAAAATAAAATCATAACGCTTTTAATGACAACACGATTAATTTGGATGAAACGTCCTGTTAATCATAAAATTTATAATTTTTAAATTGTTAAATCGACAATAAGGCATTTTAAGAGGCTAAAAATTCCAAATTATTTGGATTGTTCAAAAAAACTTAAACAAGTTAGTGTAACCGTTTAAAATGGACAGTGTGGGGTGCTAATACCTTCCCCACCTATAATTAGACTCTCGAATTTTAAAATCTCAAATTAAGATTGGTACCTTCACATTAGGGTTTTTCTAATGTTTTACCTTAAAAACATTGGTGGCGATTCCATGGTTTCTGAAGGGAACTCTAGAAACTTATTTTTTTTTATGGTCGGCCTCCGCCGTGATCCCGGCCGCGACAATAACATTGAAGAAACGATGTATATGATGCAACCAAAAAATGTTATGTGGTGACTAAAAGTATATAGTATGCAAACTAAAGAAATCCATCTATAGTCTCAGACAAGCTTCTCGCCAATGTGGTATCATAAGTTCCATTAAATTATTACCTCGTATGATTTTTAGGCAAATATAGTGTGTCTACTATAAGTTCAATGGGAGTAAATATATATTCTTAGTGTTATATATCGATGATATACTAGCAACTATATAGGCTTATTGCATGAACCAAGAGATTTCTAACAAAGAATTTTGAAATAAAAGATCTTAGTGAAGCCTCTTTTGTTTTAAGTATTAAAATATTATGAGATGATTCTCCAGGTATCCTAAGATTATCACAAGGAAGCTATATCGACAAGGTTTTAGATAGATTTGACATGGAAGATAGTAAGCTAAGAGATACCTCTATAACTAAAGGAGAAGGATTTAGTCTAAAACAATGATCAAAAAATGAGCTTGAAAAAAATGAGATGCAAAAGATTCTTTATGCATCAGTTATGGAAAGTCTTATGTACACTTAAGTTTGTACTCATCCCAATATAGCACTCGTAGTGGGTGTCTTAGGAAGATACTTAAGTAATCCAAGGATATAGCATTAAAAGGTAGTAAAGCATGTGATGCTCTATCTAAAGAGAACAAAAAAAAAATACATGTTCACTTAATAAAATTCTAACAATTTAGAGATACTTAAAATTTAATTTTGCTAGATGTATAAGATCAAAATTCATTGATATCAAGGTTCATTGTTAAGGAAAGAGTTCGCAATAAACAAATTTGTATAGAACATATAGGGACTAACTTTATGCTAGTTAATCCAATTACTAAAGGCTTAGTGCCTAAAGTTTTCATGAGCACACTGCTTATATGAGTGTAATTCTTGATTATGCCTTAGTTCAAGTTATGCGAGAGTCTCACCTATGTTTTGGATACTTATGTTTAATGGAGAATAAATTAAGTGTTTGTGTTTTTATTTTTGATTTTATTTAATGAAATAATTACATTGCAATTTTAGATTTATCTCCGTAAAGAATAAAGTTTGGACAGTTGAAAATAAACATGACTAAGATAATACATGTAATTTTCATTCCATTTATCCATATTTCATTTATGCCATTGAAGTCTAGGTGACTACTGCCGTGATTATTGTAGTTTAATCACACTAGACTTAATAAAAGCTGTAGGGTTCCCTATTTTTGTATGAGATGGGTGAGATTGTTTTAGGTGAGTTTAAAGGTAAATAAATGTCAAAATAAATATGCAACACAAGTGGGAGATCGTTTGAAATGTTATATTTCTAATAAAATAAAGTGAGCTATAATTTTTTCTAACATTATGGACTTAATATAAGTTATCTAATTTGGTTTAGGTTTAGGGATATGAGCTTGATAATTAGATATCAGATTTAGGCCCATCAAGAAATAATGGAACCCTTATAGGTTTTAGGTAAAACAATGATCATAATCCTCAAGATACCAAATCACTAAAAGTTGACTCTCATTCACATTAAAACATCATGCTTCATTAGAGAAATAAAGCGATGTGATTGAGGAAGATCATAGCAGCAAAGGATTCACATTCTGTTATGTTTACTTCATCTAACTTTATGGATTAAGGTATTCCATAAATCCTTTTTTTAAATCAGTATTTAATAATCTAACGTAATGTTTCTTAAATTTATTTAGAATTCTATAAGGATTAAAATAAATTATAATACTTTGCCTACTTTCAAATGTGTTTGGATTGATTAAAATGGAGTCAATGAAAGTGGAGAAGGATGAAATAAAAGAACGTTAAGACAAGTGGAGATAAAAATAATGAAGAAAATATGAAGTTAAAATAAAATAGGAGTGAAATAATTTCCTGTATTTGAATGGAATCAAATTAGAGTGAAAGTGATAATTGATAAATAAAAAAGAATGAAATTGATAATTGATAAATAAAAAAGAGAGATGATAGAGGGATTGTTTTTTTATTTTTTTAATTTATAATAAAAATTATTTATTTTAAAATAATAAATAAGCTTCTACCAGTATAAGATTTCATAAAAATTTCAGATAATTTAATATCACTTATTTATTATTTATTATTGTTTACACTTTTTTTTGCTCATTCAAATAAGTGGAAGGTCATTTTTTCCATTTCATTTGTCCTCCTTTCTAATTGTATCTTTTTTTAAAACATTTTTCTTTTTTTACACTAATTCGATCTATTTAAACAACTTTCCATGCTTCCTAATCAGTTAGGGAAAAAATCTGGTATATATAGAAAGTGGAAAATCTGTGGCCTTAATTTGTCGGTTAAATTGTAAATTAAAAAGCTGAAACAGAAGAAGATGTTTGACGAAAATCAAAGCGTGGCGTGGTTAAAAACGATTATATACAAGTTGAATGTTGATTGATGCAATGACGGGAATAAAAAATAATATGTATCAGTAATATACACTTGGTTATACATATATTAACAATAGGTAAGATAGATACACACAAATCCTTACAGAAAAACGATACACATAAATGAAAGTCTACTTCGGTGGCATACCAATTAATTACGCAGCCCTTATCAATCTAATCAAAATTTATTGGTAATCAATCCTATAGAAGCATCCCAACAAGAATGCAACTTCAAGCGTAAACCCTCAAGTTGATCACACACTAGCTGCAACAAAAAGAGTTTTAATATTCGCTCAATAATAACTGGGAGAAAGGTGTTGCGAAAAGAGACGAAGGAAGGGTCAATCGTGTGTGGGGAAACTCTTAAATAGAGTTTTTTTTTTCATTTATAAAATTTAAACATGACCATACATAAACAATCTAGGTTGATGTTTATTTATTAAATTACCCATTTGTTAAAGCTGAAAAAAATCACGCACAATACAAGCTATAAAAATTCACGCAGAGAATAAATAAAGCTATAAAAGTTGTGATTAAAAGAAGGGGCTAGGAATTTCAATTACCTTTCGATGAGCGCTTTCCATTTGTTTCCTCAATAAATGCTGCGTGAAAATGAATATAAAAGAAGTGATTATCTGTAGAAGTCTCATAGAATTCATATAACAAAAAGACAAACTCATCAAAATGAATATAAAAGAAGTGATTACAAGAACATGTTTGGGTGAAGCTGAAATATAAGTTTGTAAGGGTACGTACTTGTTGCAGTTCATGTTGATTTCGAAATGGAATGGCAAGCGAAGGCCACACCGTTTAGGAACATCAGCATATGCAGTACGGTTGAGTTGAGTCATTTGCTTAGCAGCATCTTGAATGCAATGGCAAGCTATTTGGCGGTCAGCGGCTGAGCTCATGACCAGGTTTCTCAGATCCAAAGCACTGTAGCAACATGATGGAGGCACCGTTTCTCCACCTATTCTGACGTACTCCTTGCATGCTTCCAACGTTGGTTTCACATCGTCGCACGTCAGTGCTGCTGCCATCGCCACATGTGTTCCCAACATCATTACAGCCAAGCAAGTTGCCTTCATCATTACTATTGTTGTGAAATTAATCAAGGATTGATGATGCTACGATGAGTTTGAAAGTTTGTATTATGGGGTTACTTGTGTTATGTGGTTTTATATAAGGATGAATTTTGGGTCTTAAAATGAATGTGCTAATGTTGGAAGGACGAGGATGTCGGGAAACCATAGCTATTGGCGTGGTTCATATGATTCATTTGTATTTGGGGACTTTTTCTTTTTCCTGTTTTTGGAAAACAATTTTGTGAGTGTTGTGCTACGTTCAGATTGTTGCATACCTGGAATAATATATTTATGAGTAACACAATTATGATTGTTGCAGGAAATTAAAAATCTTAATATTACGACTGCAATTGCGGTCATAATATAGGACACTGCTTGTCCACATTTCAATAAAATGAATAATAATTGAAGTTATATACTTAATTATGTTTGTAGTGGTATGTTCTCATCTCTCTCAATTATAAAACACTGCAAAAGAAATGCTGGTCAGCCATTGGGATAGTCATTTGAAGGTAATAATTGTTGGGATATTCTCGATTTTTGATGAGCTGAGACGTGTGGTAACACTGTCCTTAAGAATTTATTCGTCTATGGCGTATCCTTAAGGCTTTATTCGTCTATGGCATATCCTCCAGGATATAACAGCTCCTTCTAAGATAGACATAGGATCAGAACTAGTAAAAAAATAAATTTGTTTTTGATAACCCAAGACCAGAGAATTGTATCTGTGTATATGTTATTTTTATCTCTCCAGGGTGAGGGGAAGTATTAATTAAATAGGACTACTAGTCAGTTACATAATATCTGACCAAGTTATAGATAATATTTAACCAGTTATAAATAATATCTAACCAACTTAGAGATAAGTTTTGACTAAGTCTAGAGATAAGATTTGACTTAATCAAAGTTTATCTTTAAGTTATAAGTAATATTTTATAAAAATAATTTATTACTCCTTTTTAATTTAAAATAAGATAAAACTTTATTTAAAAATTTTGAAATATAACATAATTTCCAACAATCCCCACATATTTCAAAAGCTTTAAATATATTTAATCTTTCAAAAATAAAAACAATTTACTTAGGTTAACTATATGGATGTTGATGCATCAAGTCTGGTGTCTTTTGGACTATGAACCATACTTTAGACTAATAAACTTAACATACAATGCATTGGTGAAGCAATGCTTCTATAAACCAATGACACTCTAGTGTATGATAGAGGTTTATCAATCACATCACACCCTTACAATTTCAACCGTTATTGCGGTTTTACGCTAATAGGCCGTGCGCGTGCCTGGTAATTCATGAGTGCTCTAGAAATTTTACCATTTAATTCCATAGGAGTGGCCCCACTCCACACTCACATAGGTGTTTTCATCAAGTGTATAATGCACTTTTATACACCACCCATAAGAGATATGAAAACCATTAAAATCTTTTAAGCTTAACCATCATTCAGTGCAAGCTAGCACTTCTCATATACACCATAGGAAGAGAACAAAGGAAAGAGTGCAAACAAGACTAACTAAGTGACTTGTTGTTACCCATATGAACCTTCTTCATGGGATCTCCAATCACAAACACTAGTGGAAAAAAGGGTTTTAAGCACGGTTCTAGGGGACTTTTAAGCACGGTTCCAGAACCGTCCTTGTTCCCGCCGTGCTTGTAGATGGGGACTTTTAAGGATGGTTATGAACCGTGTTTGTAAGTACCTTTTAAGCACGGTTATTTTTAACCGTCTTCGTATGGGGGAACTTTTAAGCACGGTTCTGAGAATAACCGTCTTTGTAGGGGGATTTTTAAGCACGGTTCTGGGAACAACCGTCTTCGTAGGTTACTTTTAAGGACGGTTCTGGGAACAACCGTCTTCGTAGGCTGCTTTTAAGGACGGTTATGGGAATAACCGTCTTCGTATGTGACTTTTAAGGACGGTTCTGGGAATAACCGTTTTCGTAGGTGACTTTTAAGGACGGTTCTGTCACAACCGTCTTCGTAGGGTGTTACTTTTAAAGACGGTTTTCACCATAAACATGCTTAAAACACTTATTTTTTAAAAAAAAATTGTTTTTTATTCTTTCCCAGAACCTGCAAACAGTAACCAGACAGCCTAATGATGAATAATAATGAAAATGAATAAATTTCAATCAAATTATCTAAACATCAAATATGGTAGATAAAATGCACAATAAGTAATTAAGCTACACTAATGGGTATATAACTACACAGTAATAATATAATAAATGACAGAATTCTATTGGAGTCGTTCCTTGAGTTGAAGAAGGCTGGTGGCCCATTGGTTTCTGATTTCGTCAATGTATCCTTCAGGGAACATTGAGGAGGAGTCTCGAAAGTGCTGCAAAGACATAATCATTAATAGGTGAGCAACAAATTGTAATAGTAATATGTAAAAACCAATTAAATTAAAGTAGGCAGCAAAAACTTACAGTTGTCCATCCATCTACTATACCAGATTGGACAATGGTGAGCATCATCTTCATCACGAAATACCCACACTCAAAGGTGCCATCCTGCCGATAAGACTACAAGGTACCATACATTGATTTCACAATTGGTTATTGTTTTTGTTACTAATTGAGGTAACTTTAAAAGTAATGCTTATTAATTGAAGTACTTACTTTTGGGAAGACCCACTCTAGTCTTTTCTTGGTCAATTTGCCGCGTAGTAGATGGTACCCAATTAAAGCCCTGTAAGAGAATAAAACACCAGTTTAGTTAATAGAATGACTTAATCAAATATGTAAAGTTGTTTTATTTTAAAAAATCAACTTACCCGTCGAGTATTTTCATGTAGTCCGCACCACACTAGTGGAAAAAATGGATATAACAACGGGGATATATTCACGGGTAGAAGAGGATCAGTGATAAAAACATGCGCGGTGGCATTTTTGAAATTATAAGGTGAACGTTATAATCAGAGAAAACTATATATCCACGGTTAACATCATAACCGTGAATGTATCCATCAATATATATTCACGGTTGATAAGTCAACCGTGGATATATAGTAATATCGACGGTTGTGTGCACAACCGTGAATATATATTGATGGATACATTCACGGTTATGATGTTAACCGTGGATATATATAGATGTCAATATTCACGGATGTATTTCCAACCGTGGATATATAGTTCAGGTTTTAGGGTTTAATCACTGGGTACTGTATGTCCACGGTTGTTTCTATAACTGTGAATATAAATTTAATATTTATCCACGGTTGGGATAGTAACCGTGGATATATAGTTAACATTTATCCACGGTTGTTTGTTAAACCGTGAATATATGTGTAATATATTCACGGTTTCAAGGGGAACCGTGAATATACATCCTTTCTGAAACTTCAAAAGCCGCGCCTTTCATTCTTTTTTCACTTTCTCTTCTTCTTCGCGCTGGTTATCGTCTTCTTCCTTGAGTTTGTTCTTTGCTGTTCGTGTTCACTCGCTTCTTCCTTCTTTCGTTCGTGTCATCTTCGCACCATTTTCAAGTAAGTGCTCCATTACCCTACTTCTTCGCTCACTGCTGGTGTACTTCGTTATTATGCTCTGCCTTGTTTGTGGAACCTATTTCATTGTCTCTGTCTCTATGTTGTACTAGTGATTAAGTTTGGTTAAGCTTGTTTTATTGTGCCAACATTTCATTGTCTCTGTCTCTATGTTGTCAAACTGTTGAGTTAAGTTGTAAACTCCTACCAGTTTATAATGCCTAGAATCGAGTGGACATTTGGGTATATGTTTTTTTAATAAACTAGAATAAACTTGGTAAACTGTTGCACAGTGCCCTGTATAGTTAAACTTGGTAAACTGTAATCGGCAATTGACACTTGCTAGTAATCCCCTGTATAGTCAAATTTTCTGTTTAGTTTTTACTTTTTAATCTTTGGTTGATTCTATGGTTTAGAAGGGATAACATTTGAAAGATTATTTTATAGGACCAAGAAACTGAAATGGATGGCTACAATCTCTTTGCTGTTTTGTTTTGGTATCAGTAATAAAATTCAGGCTCTCCTCCAAAATAAAAATTCATGTTCTTTAAAATCTAGAATTAATTCTTACTTAGAATCTGAACTTAGTTAGACTCAATGCATCTATGTTAAAATAGCTAAAGTTGTTAAAATCTTCCCATTCTAATAACTCTACCATTTTTAACTGATTTTTTGTTTGACCATTTTTTAAACCAAACTAACAATGTTTTAACAACTTTTTTAATGATCTAAGCTTCGACCAAAAAAAAATATGATCTAAGTTAGATATATCATAAAAGATTTCATTGTAAGTTAGATATATCATATTCTCCATTAGAATAACCAAAGTCATTACCATCAAGTTTTTAATGTTACCTCACACATGATCTATACAATTTAATGTTACATTCTGAATACACAGGGCCTAATAAGGTTCAAGTTAGATATTTTTAAATGGAAAATTTTCACTTCATCATTGTTATTGCTGTTATTGTTGGTTGCTCGTATATAATGTTATTGCTGTTATTGTTGGTTGCTCGTATATAATGTTATTTCTGTCTATTGCATGCATGTGGTTTTCAATCTTGCAAACTCGTAGGCTCATACTAGTTAACTAGTTAACTAGTATGAAAGTTGTTGTGCATATGAGTGAACCGTAGTTCCCCGTTTGAGATTCGACATAAATGGTCATTAAATCAATTAATGTCATCGTTTGTGTTGAATCTTGAATTGTCCGTTTGGACAGTTTGGGATGAACAATTATTTTTTATACGTCATTGTTAGTATGTACAAGTTAGGAGTTATTTTAAAATTTGATAAAATTTCGGTAACTTGTATTTTGTGTTGTTCTCTGGGTGCATATTTGGTTGTGGTTGAATTTGATTTGACCACTCTCATTTTGTGTACTTAGAGACCAATGCGAAATGCTGCCGAAATTTCATCAAATTTTAAAATAAGTCCTAACCTGTATATATGAATGACGTATAAAAATAATTGTCATGCTGAATGGGTATAGGACCACCACCTTTGTATAAAAAGTGAGGTTGATCATAGCACCTTGTAAACAGTTGGTATGGATCGGAGTTGGATTTCTGCGTCACGCCTAAGTCTGGAGTACGAGGGGGGAGTTGAATCATTTATAGAATTCGTAGCGAGGAATGCAGTGGGGGTGAATGGAAAGTATTTTTGCCCTTGTGTTAAATGCTTCAACCTGCGTCGGGTAGACTTGGAAGAGGTGCGAGAACATCTACTGTGTGACGGTTTTCTACGTAGTTATACGCGTTGGATATGGCATGGTGAAGATGTGGTGGTGCCAAGTAACAGCTCTCAGACTAAAAATCGAAGCCCGATGCATGACAACGATGTCGACATGGATGACCGACTCGAGGATATGATCCGTGATGTAGGGGTAGAAGGTTTTAAGAAAGCTCATGTATATACAACTCTGTGTCAGGACTCTGAGCAGCCGTTGTATCCAAACTGCGTCAATTTCACGAGGTTATCAGCTGTTTTGCGGTTGTTTAATTTGAAGGCCCACTAGTGGAAAAAAAGGATATAATCACGGTTAAAAAAGGCCTTTATTCACGGTTAAAGAACCGTGGTTGTTGAAGCCGTGGTAGTAGATGATGGTCTTTAACCACGGTTAACAACCGTGGTAATAAATCACATCTAACCACGGTTAAGAACAACTGTGAACATAACTTACTATTTATATTCACGGTTATCGAGAATAACCGTGGATATAGATACATTTTATCCACGGTTGTCCATCAAAACCGTGAATATAAGTAGATTGTAACTGAAACTAAACCATACTTATATTCACGGTTATGATGGACAACCGTGGATAAAATGTATCTATATCCACGGTTGCCCATCATAACCGTGAATATAAGTATGGTTTAGTTTCAGTTACAAACTACTTATATTCACGGTTGTGATGGACAACCGTGGATAAAAATGTATCTATATCCACGGTTAAGGTAGTAACCGTGGAAAAATCTTGTCTTTATTCACGGTTGTTGCCATAACCGTGAATAAATGCTGAGGTTTTTTTTTTAATATGCACTCTGTTTTATCGTTGCCCAACCCTGCATTCAGACAAGCCAGTACAGTATACAGTATGCCACAGAAACACTATGCCGAAAGAATCGTATGTATATATATATATAACAATTTATTTTCTATATCAATTCATAACAACCTAAAAAATAAAAGTATATACAATTAAGTTGAATGTAATCTAATAAAAGTAAACCCTAAATCCTACTACATACATATATAAAAGAATAAATATCCTATATCTAGCTTTGCCTAAGTTCATGGAAGTGTGAGGCCCATTGCCTTCTAACATCATCCACAAGTTCCTTTGGGAAATATGACCGGTCATTAAAGTGCTGCAAACAATGCACAAAACAATTAGAACAAAAGCTTTATTTATTACATGAAATTGATGAAATTGGAGAAATTGACACGGTGATGAGAATTACCTCTGTCCATCCATCTACTAAATGATGTTGGACAATGGTCAGCATAGTGTGCATGACGAAATAGCCACACTCAAAGGTACCCTTCTGCCTGTAAGACTACAATGGACATATAGTATGGAATAAGTGAATTCGGAACTTAAAAAACATGTACTGAAGATTTGAATGAATACGATTGACTTACTTTTGGGTACACCCATACAACTGTTCTTCCTTTGTGCTTGTTTCCAATCAGTACATTGTATCCAACCACCGCCCTGCGTCAAACAAAACACAAGATAAGTTAGAATTGTATAGTTCTAAAAATGATGTAATTGAATTTGTGGTTATTGTTTAGGGATGAACTTACCGGTCTACTATATCTCTCAGGTCTTGTGGAGCTGTTTTGTGCAAACTATCAAAGTACAAAGCAAGATAGTCCTTCGGACAGATCACCAGAAGCGTCCAGTGAGCCCTGCAGTTACGAGTGATAACTGAGACTTCAAAATGCAAAATATCATAACAATAATTATGGAATAGAGTATTACCCTTTATGATAGGGGCCCATGTATATAGACTTCTCAGACTCAAACATCCAATTCTGGATGTATGTCTGGGTGTTCTGCGAGGTGTTTCCTTGCCTCTGTATGACAGAGGGCTCTAAGAAACCGTAAGTTCCTTGGAAACCCAAGTCCACTGAGAGTTTTGCCAGATACCTAAACAAGGTAAGACATGGTTAGCGACAAATAACTTGTATAATGAAAAAATTGGACAACACAAGGATATACTTACAGCTCCCACAACTGCAAGATGGAGCCGTTCAGCATCGACGTCCCCGTAATAATGTCACAAATGTCAGAACTTGTAACGTAAACTGGAAAATCACTGGGATGGCCGAACACTAGTGGCTGCCATGGGACCTGAACAGTGTCGTTATCTTCCTCATACCCGATGCGCCATAGCATCCGGACGGGATCCTTGGCCGGGTCTGGCTTCTTCAATGGCTGTTCCTGTTGAACAATTGACAACCATCACATTTTGTACCATAATTGACAAGGAAATAAAGCTAGTTAGTGTTTAGGGTTTTTACCTGTCCAGGGGCAATCACCAGAAGTCTGTTGGGCCACATCAGAAAGTGGCCCAACGCCTGACCGACGGTCTTCACCTCCTGAGTTGCCACTGGCACAGCAGCATCCTCCTTGAGGACGAGCACAACCGAGACCCTGGACATACCATCAGGTAATGTCTAATGGTGAACCACAGGGCCTAAGTTGTGCACCATACCAGTGGCAACTGGCTCCTCCGACCCGTCAATGAACAGGTCACATTGACGGGTGTCTGGTGGCTCGACCCCGTCATCGTCAGGGTCAGCCGCAGCGCACGACCCCTTAGTGCTAACCTTCCGTACCTACATATTTACACATCAGGCAGAAGTTATTCAACAATGAAAGTGATTACAAACAATAAAATTGAGGAAAATAAATAAAGAATCTAACCTGTGGGTCGCTGGCTGGTGTAGTAGTCTCCTGGTGGTGGCTGAGTGAGGCCTTCATCTCCTCCCTGAATCGGGCCATCTCCTGGTGGAGCCTAGATATCTCCTCCTGGTACTCAGCCTTCACAACAGCCACCTTTTGCTCCACTATTTGCTCAAGGGATGGGGCAGGGTCGGGAGCACCGTAATAGGCGCGGAGGCCTGTAAAATGTGAATGATTAGCCCATAATTGTTTAACAGATAACAAAATGAATGCATAGAGTTAGTTAGCACTCACCTACACCTCGACCAACAGCACGCACTCTTCCTGGGTGCTCTGGCCTGCCAATGGCGGTAGTCAATATATCCTCCCGTCCATGGGCTACGAAAGACCCTTGGGTTGATTGCTCAACCAAGGAATCCTGAAACCAAACAAGTTAGTATTCACTTCCTTCACGTAAACTGAAAAACAGACACTGATATAAAGGGGAATACTTACTATACGTGAGGCAACCTCCTGAGCCTGTGAGGAAGTGTATTCCCCACTCTTCTTGATCCTAGCCCGCTTCCATTTGTCGTGGCGCGCAGGTGGGGAAGGGGGATCCACAATACCAGTGTCAGTCTGACACTGACTCAGCCTCTCCTGTGCCAGCCGGTCCTCCAACCTACGGTAACCGCCACGTGACAGTGTGTGTGGGCAGTCATTTAGCTTCCTAGTCTCCTTGGCTTTCTTTCTGGTCTCCTACAACAAGAAAAAAAATATTCACAGTTAGCCGTATAAATTATACATATTATTTAATCATCTAAAAACCAATGTACCTGAAACTCGGCAGAATGTCTAGATGTAACAAAAGCATCCCAGGTCTCCTGATCGATGAATGGATACTTCTCTCCAGGGAACTTTCCTTGGTCGTCCCTGAATACATACCTACAATGAAAGGTACATTTAAACTAAGGATTGGCACAATTTGGTGAAGCGTTGATTAAGAATTTAAAGTTCAATATACCTCGTGGTGAGTATGGATTTGAACGACCTCCATCGCTCAGCCATGATACCGAGGACCTTCCTCCTCGCTATGTCGGAAGATGGTATCTCAAAAGAATCCTACATGAAAGGAGTTAGTCCATAAAGGAGTCCTTATTAAGAGTTACATGAAATAATACACTAAAATAAAACTTAAATAATACATAAGTTACCAGAACATCACTCCATAGCTGGTTCTTCACCACCTCCTCGACACTATCCCAGTCGGGGATAATGATGGACACCTTCGACCGTACGACAACCCCCAGATAACTGCTAAGCTTCGTGGCATGCGGTCCACTAAATCTGCCGGTGTTGACATCCATGTCAACAACTGGCCTCTCTCCCCGGTGACGCCTACGTGCGATGTCTGGCATCCGGGTAACACCTCTACTCTTCCGAGCAGAGGAACCACTGGCCTGTGAGTCGGACCTGGATCGTCCATCCTGGTCAGCCATGAGTATCTGTCCAAACAAGGAAAAAAACTGTCAAATATTTAATATAACATTTAAAACAACGAATAACTAATATAACATGTAATGAAATGAATCACCAACAAGATTAATACCCTATTAAGATGAAATATTTTCCCACAAGCCCTCATGGTGGTCATGACGACTGGCAACTACATCATCTATGTCATGTTCCACGATAGATGTTGGAATACGTGTTGTAGTTGATGGAATGTCCACAATATCAAGATTGGGGTCTCCAATGTGTCTACCTTGGATAACAATTGACCACCGTTTGTCAGCTGGGTCAGCCACATAAAAAACTTGCTTCACCTGCGTTGCCATTATGAATGGTTCTTCCTTATGCCCGATCTTGTTGAGGTCCACCAACGTAACTTCTAAATCATCAGTTGTGACACCGTTCTTATTGTCAACCCATTTGCATTTCTTGGTTCATTGGCAAACTCTGGAAAAATCCTATCCATTTTCTTCCATTGCGACCCATCGGCCGGATGCCTAAGTAGTCCATCAACAACCCTCTCATCAGCATGCCATCTCATAAGTTTTGCATCATCTGCATTGGCAAACAGACGCTTTAGTCTTGGAACTATAGGTAGATACCACAACACCTTTGCAGGAGACCCTTTAGTGCATACCTCATCAGAATCCGCCTCTTTCTTCTTATACCGTGACACCCCACATCTAGGACATCGATGCAGCATTTCTAATTCACCCCGGAATAATACACAATCATTTGGGCATGCATGTATTTTCTCATACTCCAAACCCATAGGACACAACACCTTTTTGGCCTCATAGTTACTTTTCGGCAAGGTGTTTCCAGCTGGGAGCATTTCTTTCAACAACTTCAGTAAGTCAGTGAAACTTTTATCCGTCCACCCGTTTATGGCCTTCAAATTAAACAACCGCAAAACAGCTGATAACCTCGTGAAATTGACGCAGTTTGGATACAACGGCTGCTCAGAGTCCTGACACAGAGTTGTATATACATGAGCTTTCTTAAAACCTTCTACCCCTACATCACGGATCATATCCTCGAGTCGGTCATCCATGTCGACATTGTTGTCATGCATCGGGCTTCGATTTTTAGTCTGAGAGCTGTTACTTGGCACCACCACATCTTCACCATGCCATATCCAACGCGTATAACTACGTAGAAAACCGTCACACAGTAGATGTTCTCGCACCTCTTCCAAGTCTACCCGACGCAGGTTGAAGCATTTAACACAAGGGCAAAAATACTTTCCATTCACCCCCACTGCATTCCTCGCTACGAATTCTATAAATGATTCAACTCCCCCCTCGTACTCCAGACTTAGGCGTGACGCAGAAATCCAACTCCGATCCATACCAACTGTTTACAAGGTGCTATGATCAACCTCACTTTTTATACAAAGGTGGTGGTCCTATACCCATTCAGCATGACAATTATTTTTATACGTCATTCATATATACAGGTTAGGACTTATTTTAAAATTTGATGAAATTTCGACAGCATTTCGCATTGGTCTCTAAGTACACAAAATGAGAGTGGTCAAATCAAATTCAACCACAACCAAATATGCACCCAGAGAACAACACAAAATACAAGTTACCGAAATTTTATCAAATTTTAAAATAACTCCTAACTTGTACATACTAACAATGACGTATAAAAAATAATTGTTCATCCCAAACTGTCCAAACGGACAATTCAAGATTCAACACAAACGATGACATTAATTGATTTAATGACCATTTATGTCGAATCTCAAACGGGGAACTACGGTTCACTCATATGCACAACAACTTTCATACTAGTTAACTAGTTAACTAGTATGAGCCTACGAGTTTGCAAGATTGAAAACCACATGCATGCAATAGACAGAAATAACATTATATACGAGCAACCAACAATAACAGCAATAACATTATATACGAGCAACCAACAATAACAGCAATAACAATGATGAAGTGAAAATTTTCCATTTAAAAATATCTAACTTGAACCTTATTAGGCCCTGTGTATTCAGAATGTAACATTAAATTGTATAGATCATGTGTGAGGTAACATTAAAAACTTGATGGTAATGACTTTGGTTATTCTAATGGAGAATATGATATATCTAACTTACAATGAAATCTTTTATGATATATCTAACTTAGATCATATTTTTTTTTGGTCGAAGCTTAGATCATTAAAAAAGTTGTTAAAACATTGTTAGTTTGGTTTAAAAAATGGTCAAACAAAAAATCAGTTAAAAATGGTAGAGTTATTAGAATGGGAAGATTTTAACAACTTTAGCTATTTTAACATAGATGCATTGAGTCTAACTAAGTTCAGATTCTAAGTAAGAATTAATTCTAGATTTTAAAGAACATGAATTTTTATTTTGGAGGAGAGCCTGAATTTTATTACTGATACCAAAACAAAACAGCAAAGAGATTGTAGCCATCCATTTCAGTTTCTTGGTCCTATAAAATAATCTTTCAAATGTTATCCCTTCTAAACCATAGAATCAACCAAAGATTAAAAAGTAAAAACTAAACAGAAAATTTGACTATACAGGGGATTACTAGCAAGTGTCAATTGCCGATTACAGTTTACCAAGTTTAACTATACAGGGCACTGTGCAACAGTTTACCAAGTTTATTCTAGTTTATTAAAAAAACATATACCCAAATGTCCACTCGATTCTAGGCATTATAAACTGGTAGGAGTTTACAACTTAACTCAACAGTTTGACAACATAGAGACAGAGACAATGAAATGTTGGCACAATAAAACAAGCTTAACCAAACTTAATCACTAGTACAACATAGAGACAGAGACAATGAAATAGGTTCCACAAACAAGGCAGAGCATAATAACGAAGTACACCAGCAGTGAGCGAAGAAGTAGGGTAATGGAGCACTTACTTGAAAATGGTGCGAAGATGACACGAACGAAAGAAGGAAGAAGCGAGTGAACACGAACAGCAAAGAACAAACTCAAGGAAGAAGACGATAACCAGCGCGAAGAAGAAGAGAAAGTGAAAAAAGAATGAAAGGCGCGGCTTTTGAAGTTTCAGAAAGGATGTATATTCACGGTTCCCCTTGAAACCGTGAATATATTACACATATATTCACGGTTTAACAAACAACCGTGGATAAATGTTAACTATATATCCACGGTTACTATCCCAACCGTGGATAAATATTAAATTTATATTCACAGTTATAGAAACAACCGTGGACATACAGTACCCAGTGATTAAACCCTAAAACCTGAACTATATATCCACGGTTGGAAATACATCCGTGAATATTGACATCTATATATATCCACGGTTAACATCATAACCGTGAATGTATCCATCAATATATATTCACGGTTGTGCACACAACCGTCGATATTACTATATATCCACGGTTGACTTATCAACCGTGAATATATATTGATGGATACATTCACGGTTATGATGTTAACCGTGGATATATAGTTTTCTCTGATTATAACGTTCACCTTATAATTTCAAAAATGCCACCGCGCATGTTTTTATCACTGATCCTCTTCTACCCGTGAATATACCCCGTTGTTATATCCATTTTTTCCACTAGTGGCCATAAACGGGTGGACGGATAAAAGTTTCACTGACTTACTGAAGTTGTTGAAAGAAATGCTCCCAGCTGGAAACACCTTGCCGAAAAGTAACTATGAGGCCAAAAAGGTGTTGTGTCCTATGGGTTTGGAGTATGAGAAAATACATGCATGCCCAAATGATTGTGTATTATTCCGGGGTGAATTAGAAATGCTGCATCGATGTCCTAGATGTGGGGTGTCACGGTATAAGAAGAAAGAGGCGGATTCTGATGAGGTATGCACTAAAGGGTCTCCTGCAAAGGTGTTGTGGTATCTACCTATAGTTCCAAGACTAAAGCGTCTGTTTGCCAATGCAGATGATGCAAAACTTATGAGATGGCATGCTGATGAGAGGGTTGTTGATGGACTACTTAGGCATCCGGCCGATGGGTCGCAATGGAAGAAAATGGATAGGATTTTTCCAGAATTTGCCAATGAACCAAGAAATGTTAGGCTTGCACTAGCCACAGACGGCATGAACCCGTTTGGTAACCTGAGCACAAGCCATAGTTCGTGGCCTGTTTTGTTGTTTGTTTACAACTTGCCGCCATGGTTGTGCATGAAGCGAAAATATGTGATGTTATCAATGATGATTTCTGGTCCATGACAACCAGGGAACGACATTGATGTATATTTAACTCCATTGGTTGAAGACCTCAAAAGGTTGTGGGAAGACGGGGTTGAACTGTTTGATGGGTTTACCGGGCGATCATTCAAATTGCGTGCCATGTTATTTTGCACAATCAATGACTTTCCAGCGTATGGTAACTTATCTGGGTACAGTGTGAAGGGTCATAAAGCTTGTCCAGTATGTGAGGAGGGGACTAGTTCTGTGCGGTTGCATCATGGCAGGAAAAATGTTTATCTTCGACATCGAAGGTTTCTTAAAGCGAATCATCCGTTTCGAAGGTTGAAGAAGTCGTTTAACGGTGCCCAAGATTTTAAAATGGCTCCTCCACCACTATCTGGTCGCCAGGCATATGAAAAGGTGAAGGACGTCAACGTGCAATTTGGTAAGTGTGAAAAACAGCACCCGACACAAAACAACTGGAAGAAAAGGTCAGTGTTTTTTGACCTGCCATATTGGAGGGAGCTTGATGTAAGACACTGCATTGATGTAATGCATGTGGAGAAGAATGTCTGCGACAGTTTAGTTGGTACACTCTTAAACATACCCGGGAAGACTAAGGATGGCCTAAACTCGCGTATGGACTTAGAGTTGATGGGTATACGTCAAGATTTGCATCCACAATCAAAGGGCAAAAGAACATATTTACCTCCAGCATGTCATACGTTATCAAGAAAAGAAAAGCAAAGTCTGTGTGAATCGTTACGAAGTGTGAAAGTTCCGTCTGGTTATGGCTCCAACATCAAGTCTTGTGTTTCCATGAAAGATTTAAAGTTAATTGGGTTGAAGTCACACGATTGTCACATGTTGATGCAGCAGTTTCTGCCTATCGCCATTCGTGACATTCTTCCTAAAAATGTGAGAAATGTCATAACAAGGTTGTGTATGTTTTTCAATTCCATATGTTGCAAGGTAATCGTGCCCGGCGAATTGGATGTGTTGGAACAGGAAGCATCACTTATATTATGTCAGCTTGAAATGTATTTCCCGCCCTCTTTTTTTGACATAATGGTCCACTTAATCATCCATTTGGTGAGAGAGGTCCGTTGTTGTGGTCCAGTGTTCCTCCATTGGATGTATCCCGTTGAGCGATATATGAAGATATTGAAAGGGTATATGAAGAACCAACGTCGTCCCGAAGCTTCAATTGTGGAAAGATATATTGCAGAGGAAGCAATTGAGTTTTGCACTGAATACATGTCATATGCTGCAAGCATTGGTATTCCAACGACCCGTCATGAAGGGAGATTGGATGGGAAAGGAACGATTGGAAAAAAAGTGAAGAGCATGTCACGTGCTGATGTCCTTCAGGCACACTTGTATATTTTAAACAACACGGACGACGTGCAACCGTATCTAGCCACACACAAGGAGCTAGTCAAGAAAACCAACCCTAAAATGACTGAAAAGTGGTTGTTGAATGAACACAACAAGAGCTTCATGCAGTGGTTCCAAAAGACCGTCCTGAAAGATGCATCTGCATCCTCGACATTACATCGACTAGCACAGGGCCCGAACTTTGATGTCCTCACCTTTTGTGGGTATGACATAAACAACTATTCGTTTTATACAAGGACACAGGATGAAAAGAGTACAAATCAAAATAGTGGAGTGATGGTTGTGGCTCAGTCAATGCATTTCTCAACTGCAAAGGATAACAACCCTGTGATGGCGGAGTCATGCTACTTTGGTGTGATTGAAGATATATGGGAAGTTGATTACGGTCCCTTCACCGTTCCTGTGTTTAAATGCAAATGGGTTGACAATAAGAACGGTGTCACAACTGATGATTTAGGAGTTACGTTGGTGGACCTCAACAAGATCGGGCATAAGGAAGAACCATTCATAATGGCAACGCAGGTGAAGCAAGTTTTTTATGTGGCTGACCCAGCTGACAAACGGTGGTCAATTGTTATCCAAGGTAGACACATTGGAGACCCCAATCTTGATATTGTGGACATTCCATTAACTACAACACGTATTCCAACATCTATCGTGGAACATGACATAGATGATGTAGTTGCCAGTCGTCATGACCACCATGAGGGCTTGTGGGAAAATATTTCATCTTAATAGGGTATTAATCTTGTTGGTGATTCATTTCATTACATGTTATATTAGTTATTCATTGTTTTAAATGTTATATTAAATATTTGACAGTTTTTTTCCTTGTTTGGACAGATACTCATGGCTGACCAGGATGGACGATCCAGGTCCGACTCACAGGCCAGTGGTTCCTCTGCTCGGAAGAGTAGAGGTGTTACCCGGATGCCAGACATCGCACGTAGGCGTCACCGGGGAGAGAGGCCTGTTGTTGACATGGATGTCAACACCGGCAGATTTAGTGGACCGCATGCCACGAAGCTCAGCAGTTATCTGGGGGTTGTCGTACGGTCGAAGGTGTCCATCATTATCCCCGACTGGGATAGTGTCGAGGAGGTGGTGAAGAACCAGCTATGGAGTGATGTTCTGGTAACTTATGTATTATTTAAGTTTTATTTTAGTGTATTATTTCATGTAACTCTTAATAAGGACTCCTTTATGGACTAACTCCTTTCATGTAGGATTCTTTTGAGATACCATCTTCCGACATAGCGAGGAGGAAGGTCCTCGGTATCATGGCTGAGCGATGGAGGTCGTTCAAATCCATACTCACCACGAGGTATATTGAACTTTAAATTCTTAATCAACGCTTCACCAAATTGTGCCAATCCTTAGTTTAAATGTACCTTTCATTGTAGGTATGTATTCGGGGACGACCAAGGAAAGTTCCCTGGAGAGAAGTATCCATTCATCGAATCAGGAGACCTGGGATGCTTTTGTTACATCTAGACATTCTGCCGAGTTTCAGGTACATTGGTTTTTAGATGATTAAATAATATGTATAATTTATACGGCTAACTGTGAATATTTTTTTTCTTGTTGTAGGAGACCAGAAAGAAAGCCAAGGAGACTAGGAAGCTAAATGACTGCCCACACACACTGTCACGTGGCGGTTACCGTAGGTTGGAGGAGCGGCTGGCACAGGAGAGGCTGAGTCAGTGTCAGACTGACACTGGTATTGTGGATCCCCCTTCCCCACCTGCGCGCCACGACAAATGGAAGCGGGCTAGGATCAAGAAGAGTGGGGAATACACTTCCTCACAGGCTCAGGAGGTTGCCTCACGTATAGTAAGTATTCCCCTTTATATCAGTGTCTGTTTTTCAGTTTACGTGAAGGAAGTGAATACTAACTTGTTTGGTTTCAGGATTCCTTGGTTGAGCAATCAACCCAAGGGTCTTTCGTAGCCCATGGACGGGAGGATATATTGACTACCGCCATTGGCAGGCCAGAGCACCCAGGAAGAGTGCGTGCTATTGGTCGAGGTGTAGGTGAGTGCTAACTAACTCTATGCATTCATTTTGTTATCTGTTAAACAATTATGGGCTAATCATTCACATTTTACAGGCCTCCGCGCCTATTACGGTGCTCCCGACCCTGCCCCATCCCTTGAGCAAATAGTGGAGCAAAAGGTGGCTGTTGTGAAGGCTGAGTACCAGGAGGAGATATCTAGGCTCCACCAGGAGATGGCCCGATTCAGGGAGGAGATGAAGGCCTCACTCAGCCACCACCAGGAGACTACTACACCAGCCAGCGACCCACAGGTTAGATTCTTTATTTATTTTCCTCAATTTTATTGTTTGTAATCACTTTCATTGTTGAATAACTTCTGCCTGATGTGTAAATATGTAGGTACGGAAGGTTAGCACTAAGGGGTCGTGCGCTGCGGCTGACCCTGACGATGACGGGGTCGAGCCACCAGACACCCGTCAATGTGACCTGTTCATTGACGGGTCGGAGGAGCCAGTTGCCACTGGTATGGTGCACAACTTAGGCCCTGTGGTTCACCATCAGACATTACCTGATGGTATGTCCAGGGTCTCGGTTGTGCTCGTCCTCGAGGAGGATGCTGCTGTGCCAGTGGCAACTCAGGAGGTGAAGACCGTCGGTCAGGCGTTGGGCCACTTTCTGATGTGGCCCAACAGACTTCTGGTGATTGCCCCTGGACAGGTAAAAACCCTAAACACTAACTAGCTTTATTTCCTTGTCAATTATGGTACAAAATGTGATGGTTGTCAATTGTTCAACAGGAATAGCCATTGAAGAAGCCAGACCCGGCCAAGGATCCCGTCCGGATGCTATGGCGCATCGGGTATGAGGAAGCTAACGACACTGTTCAGGTCCCATGGCAGCCACTAGTGTTCGGCCATCCCAGTGATTTTCCAGTTTACGTTACAAGTTCTGACATTTGTGACATTATTACGGGGACGTCGATGCTGAATGGCTCCATCTTGCAGTTGTGGGAGCTGTAAGTATATCCTTGTGTTGTCCAATTTTTTCATTATACAAGTTATTTGTCGCTAACCATGTCTTACCTTGTTTAGGTATCTGGCAAAACTCTCAGTGGACTTGGGTTTCCAAGGAACTTACGGTTTCTTAGAGCCCTCTGTCATACAGAGGCAAGGAAACACCTCGCAGAACACCCAGACATACATCCAGAATTGGATGTTTGAGTCTGAGAAGTCTATATACATGGGCCCCTATCATAAAGGGTAATACTCTATTCCATAATTATTGTTATGATATTTTGCATTTTGAAGTCTCAGTTATCACTCGTAACTGCAGGGCTCACTGGACGCTTCTGGTGATCTGTCCGAAGGACTATCTTGCTTTGTACTTTGATAGTTTGCACAAAACAGCTCCACAAGACCTGAGAGATATAGTAGACCGGTAAGTTCATCCCTAAACAATAACCACAAATTCAATTACATCATTTTTAGAACTATACAATTCTAACTTATCTTGTGTTTTGTTTGACGCAGGGCGGTGGTTGGATACAATGTACTGATTGGAAACAAGCACAAAGGAAGAACAGTTGTATGGGTGTACCCAAAAGTAAGTCAATCGTATTCATTCAAATCTTCAGTACATGTTTTTTAAGTTCCGAATTCACTTATTCCATACTATATGTCCATTGTAGTCTTACAGGCAGAAGGGTACCTTTGAGTGTGGCTATTTCGTCATGCACACTATGCTGACCATTGTCCAACATCATTTAGTAGATGGATGGACAGAGGTAATTCTCATCACCGTGTCAATTTCTCCAATTTCATCAATTTCATGTAATAAATAAAGCTTTTGTTCTAATTGTTTTGTGCATTGTTTGCAGCACTTTAATGACCGGTCATATTTCCCAAAGGAACTTGTGGATGATGTTAGAAGGCAATGGGCCTCACACTTCCATGAACTTAGGCAAAGCTAGATATAGGATATTTATTCTTTTATATATGTATGTAGTAGGATTTAGGGTTTACTTTTATTAGATTACATTCAACTTAATTGTATATACTTTTATTTTTTAGGTTGTTATGAATTGATATAGAAAATAAATTGTTATATATATATATATACATACGATTCTTTCGGCATAGTGTTTCTGTGGCATACTGTATACTGTACTGGCTTGTCTGAATGCAGGGTTGGGCAACGATAAAACAGAGTGCATATTAAAAAAAAAAACCTCAGCATTTATTCACGGTTATGGCAACAACCGTGAATAAAGAAAAGATTTTTCCACGGTTACTACCTTAACCGTGGATATAGATACATTTTTATCCACGGTTGTCCATCACAACCGTGAATATAAGTAGTTTGTAACTGAAACTAAACCATACTTATATTCACGGTTATGATGGGCAACCGTGGATATAGATACATTTTATCCACGGTTGTCCATCATAACCGTGAATATAAGTATGGTTTAGTTTCAGTTACAATCTACTTATATTCACGGTTTTGATGGACAACCGTGGATAAAATGTATCTATATCCACGGTTATTCTCGATAACCGTGAATATAAATAGTAATTTATGTTCACAGTTGTTCTTAACCGTGGTTAGATGTGATTTATTACCACGGTTGTTAACCGTGGTTAAAGACCATCATCTACTACCACGGCTTCAACAACCACGGTTCTTTAACCGTGAATAAAGGCCTTTTTTAACCGTGATTATATCCTTTTTTTCCACTAGTGCCAGGACTCCCATGCAACGAACAGAAGCATGCACCAATGCCGTCCTTCGGGCAAATGACCAACAGTTGCCAGTGAAGGTTGCAATGTACCGTTGAATAGTAATAACGCAATCCATTATTAAATTAACAACAATAACTAAATATTTATTAGACTCTTACTCTCTATGAAGTGGCGCAAGGTACACAGTTTTGTCCGAGGCATGCATCCAATTCTGGATGTATGCCTGAATCTCCTCCTTGCTGTTCCCACAAAGTTGTATTAGAGAGGGCTCTAGAAAACCATAAGTGTCATTGACACCTCTCTCTATTCAAAGTCTATGTAAAAACCTAATCAAATTTACAGACATTTAGTGTTGTAAAAAATAACAATTTAATTGACACTATCATTGAATGAAAAACATTATACTTACAGCTCCCAACACTGAATCACAGAAATGTTCAACATCGTGTTCCCCATTAGGACCTCACACAAGTCAGGTCGTGCAATGTACATTGGCAACTCACTCGGGAGACCAAAAACAGATTCCTCCCATGGGACCGGGATAGTACAATTGCGTAGCCCAGCCGATATGTCCCATAGTCGTTCAATCGGATCAAGGGGGCTCTGGCTTCTTTGATGGCTAAAATAGTTAAAAAAATTAGAAGCAATTTTTGATTATTGAAACCATAACTTAATATATAATTGATGCTTGGGTAAAGAGCATACCTGGGGTCCAGAATCTAACACAAGTCTGGTCGGCCACATAAGGAAATGTCCTACAGCCTGGCCAACGAGTCGTACCTCAGAAGTTGGAATGGGAACAACTGCATCTGCCTCGAGGACCTGTACAACCGAAATCCTTGACACACCATCAGGCAATTTCTGATGGTGAACCAAAGGGCCTAGGTTATACACTGAACCAATGGCAACTGGCTCTTCCACTCCATCCACAAATAGGTCACACTGACGATAGTCTCCAAGATTTACGTCATCATCATCACCGTCAGGTGCAGCACATGACCCTTATGTGCTGACCCGCCTAGTCTGCATAATTACACAATATTTTGAAGTTATTCAACAAATAATGATAACGAATCATAGGTGATTGTTGGATTAAATAATGTACAATGTAACCTGTGGGTCCACAACCAGTGGCGTAGATTGACATTGTTGACTGAATGATGCCATCATCTCACTCCGAAACCGTGCCATCTCCTCCTGAAGCAGCCTCTGTATTTCCTCCTTTGCCTCTGCCTTCACTGCGGCAACCTTGTCCTCAAAGGTCTTCTCCAAATCAGATATGGATTACGAAGGGGTGGCGGGACGGCCGAAATAGGTTCGAAGGCCTACGGAGAAAAAATAATTAGAAATAAAAATGTTATCATACAGAATCTAAGACTATTAATGTAAACATACCATAACCTCGACCAGCTGCACGTACTCATCCAGGGTGCTCTGGTCGGCCGATGGCGGCAGTCAATATATCATCCCTACCATGTAACACAAATGACCCTTGGGTCGACTGCTCAACCAAAGAATCCTGCAACCAAAACTCAGTGATTAGTGTTGTTAGGGTTTGATGGACAATTAACGTTTCATAAAAAGTATTGAGAAGCTTTGTACTTACAATCCTTGAGACAACCTCCTCAACATGTGATGAAGTGTACTGACCACTCTTCTTCGTCTTGGCACACTTCCATTTTTCATGTCGTGCGGGTGGGGAGGGGGGATCCACAATAGTAGCGTCAAGGTGGCTACCTTGACGTTGCCTAGCTTTCTCTTCCACTATCCGATCCTCCAACAATCGGTAACCCCCACGTGACAACCTGTGAGGGTAGTCATTTTTCCCCTGAATTTCCTGTGCTTTCATGCGTCTGGCCTGCATCAAACACAATTAAAAGACACATATGGGTTATACATTCTCTTATAACTATAAAAACATAATCAGTAAAAGATACATACAATAAAGTCGTCTGTGTGCCTGGATGCCACAAACGTATCCCAAGTCTGCCGATCTATGGATGTGTATTTATCTCCAGGGAACTCACCCTGCTTCTTCCCGTAGACATACCTAACATTTAAAATATTTCAATTAAGTAATTGATAACTTAAAACATGATGATTTTAAACTAACTTTATATTTTAAAATTAAAATATACGTGGAGGTCAGGTTGCTCTTGAATGTCCTCCATCGGTCAGCAATCTCAGACATGATCTTCCTATGTAGTGTATCAACTGCAGGAATATCCCAAGCATCCTACAAGTACCAAATAAACAAGGAAGAGATTATTACGCATAACAAATTACAATACGAGTAAATAAATGTACAGATAAATGTACTTACAACAACATCAGCCCAAATTGCATTCTTCACGACCTCCTCAACACTATCCCAATCAGGGATAATGATGGACACCTTCGACCGTGCCAAGACACCTAAGTAACTCTGAAACTTGGCGGCGTTGGGTCCTGAAGTCCTCCCTGTGCAAATATCAATGTCAACATGGATCCTCTGACCCTGATGGCGCCTAAGTGCAACACTGGTCATCCGGGTAACACCTTTTCTCCTAGCTGAGGAATCTGTGCTCTGGGAGTCAAATCTCGTATGTAAATCCTGATCAGCCATAGGTATCTGTTCAAAAAAACAAAAATATAATTGGTGAGTATAATAAACCAGCTTTAGCAAATAAGAATCAATTTATAAACATGATGAATAATATCCCAACCATACCCTATGTTTCCCACAGACCCTCTTGGTGGTCATTACGAAGATAAACATTTTTCCTTCCATGATGTAGTCGATCAGAACTAGTTCCCTCCTCACATACAGGACACGCTTTATGTCCTTTGACGCTATAGCCCGAGAGGTTACCATACGCTGGAAAATCATTGATCGTACAAAATAACATGGCCCTCAAATTGAATGATTGTCCTGTTAGCCCGTCAAACACATCAACCCCCTCTTCCCATAACATTTTTAGGTCTTCAACTAACGGAGATAAGTATACATCAATGTCGTTCCCTGGTTTTCGTGGACCAGAAATCATCATTGATAACATAACGTACTTCCGCTTCATGCACAACCATGGCGGCAAGTTGTAAACAAACAACAAAACAGGCCACGAACTGTGGTTTGTGCTTTGGTTCCCATATGGGTTCATGCCGTCTGTGGCTAGTGCAAGCCTAACATTTCTTGGGTCATGGGAAAAATCTGGAAACATCGTATCCATTTTCTTCCATTGTAATCCATCTGCCGGATGCCTAACTAGTCCGTCAACAACCCTTTCATCAACATGCCATCTCATAAGCTTCGCATCATCTGCATTGGCAACTAGACGCTTTAGTCTTAGAACTATGGGGAGATACCACAACACCTTCATAGGAGACCCTTTTTTGCAGAAATCATCAGAATCAACCTCTTTCTTCTTATACCGTGACACCCCACACCTAGGACATCGATGCAGCATTTTGTACTCACCACGGTATAATACACAATCATTTAGGCATGCATGTATCTTCGTATACTCCAAGCCTATAGGACACAACACCTTTTTAGCCTCATAGTTACGGTTTGGCAAAGTGTTACCAACTGGGAGCATTTCTTTCAACAACTTAAGCAAGTCAGTGAAGCTTTTATCTGTCCACCCATTTATCGCTTTCAAATTAAATAATCGTAAAACTGCTGACAACCTCGTGAAATTAGAGCAATTCAGATACAACGGCTTTTCAGCATCCTCACATAGACTCGCATATACGTGAGCTCTCTTAAAACTTTCTACCCCCACATCATGGATCATATCCTCAAGTCGGTCATCCATGTCGTCATCAACCTCATGCATAAAACTTTGGTCTTTTGTTTGAAAACTAGTACTTGGCACCTCAACATGTTCACCATGCCATATCCATTGCGTATAACTCTGAAGAAATCCATCACACAACAGATGTTCTCGCACCTCTGCCAATTCTAGCCGGCGCATGTTTAAGCATTTAACACAAGGGCAAAAATACATTCCATTCACCTCTTCAGCATTTCGTATCACGTACTTTATGAATGTTTCAACTCCACCCTCATATTCTGGACTTATACGTGATGCAGTTATCCAACTTCGATCCATACTCACTATTTACAATACCAGTAAATTTAACGGTGCTATGAATCTTACTTTCTTCACAAAGGTGGTGGTCCTACCCATTCAAGATGAACATTTTTCTATACCTCATAACCACATACAACTTAGGAGTTATTTTAAAATTTGATAAAACTTCGGCAGCATTTCGCATTGGTCTCTAAGTACACGAAATGAAAGTGGTGAAATCCAATTCAACCACAATCAAATATGCACCCAGAGAACAATACAAAACTTAACTAACCAAAACTTGATCAAATTTTAAAATAAGTCCTAACTTGTACATAGCAATGATGCATCAAAAAATTATTCATCCCAAACTGTCTAAACAGACAATTCAAGATTCAACACAAATGATGAAATTAATTAATTGTTGAATCTCAAACGGGAAACTATGGTTCACTTATTTACAATTTAAAAAATCATAATTCAAAGGGACTATATCAACTTATCAAAAACTAAAAAATAACAAATAAAAATTAATCTACTACTAGTACTAGTACAGGTAATAACTACATTTAAAAAACATATTAAACTACATTCCATTTGTCTTATGTAAGAATCTTAATTTAAAAATCTAAATCTACTACTAGTACTAACTACATTCCATTTGAGACAAGATAAAGTTTTTTATATTCAAAATTTAACCCAACAGCATTCAAAATTAGAAACTTTACATTATCTAAAACTAACATTACATTATCTAAAACTAACATTATTCCAATTAATAACATTACATTCCATTTCAATTAAAACCAAAATTACAATTATTCATCAAATTATCTAAAACTAACATTACATTCTATTCTAATTAATAACTCACAAGAAACATTACATTATCTAAAACTAACATTACATTATCTAAAACTAACATTATATTTTATTCCAATTAATAACATTACATTCCATTTCAATTAAAACCAAAATTATAATTATTCATCAAATTATCTAAAACTAAGTATTTAATTTTAAGCCAAAAAATGAATCTTTGAGATATACTCGAAGGAGACCAACCTGGAAACAAGCGTGCGTTAAAATGGAGAGATAAAGGAAGGAGGAGGGAAGCCGAACAGCCCCACGTCAACCGCCGTGCGTCGTTCAACCGTCGTGCGTCATTCTTCAATGCAATGGAGGAAGGAGGAGGGAAGCCGAACAGCCCCAAGTGAAATGGAGAAACAGAGGAAGGAGAAGAAAGAGAAATGGATGGAAGATGGATAGAGAAATAGAGGGAGGGAGCTGTTTGTGTGAAAGAGAAAGAAGAGGGAAGATGAAAGAAGAGAGGGAAAGTGAAAGTTGCAATGAGGAAAATAGAGAGGCAATACACAAAGAGAAATGGAGGGAGAGGCGGAAAACCAAAAGCCAAAAGGTGAAGTTTAACATTGGGGAACGTGCAACCTTTAAGCACGGGTGACTCATAACCGTGTTGATATCCAACATTTAAGCACGGTTCACCAACAACCGTGTTTATAGATGGCCTATAAACACGGTTCCCAACCAACCGTCTTTGTTTCTCAATTTTAAATAATTTTTAAAAAAATTATAAAAAGCTTTAAACACGGACATAAGATAACCATGTTTGTTTCTCAATTTAATAAAAAAATTTTAAAAACATAAAATGCTTTAACCACGGACCTGAAATAACCGTGTTTGTTTCTCAATTTAATAAAAAAATTTTAAAAAAATAAAATGCTTTAACCACGGACCTGGAATAACCATGTTTATAGTGTCCCTATAAACACGGTTTTCTCTTAACCGTCCTTATATATTCGTTTTATAAATTTTATAAAATTCCTCATAATTACAAAATTACCACCGCCTGGTTTCAAAGACGGATTTGCTAGAACCGTGCTTATATCCCGTCATTATAACTACTTTTTGCACTGGTGAAAGGTTGGGTTACCATCATCGTTAGTTACAAATGGCTCAAGTCTCATTCCCCTCAGTTTTTGACCCACTAGCTTTTCACTTTGTGAGACTCAAGACCAAAATAATTTTGATCTATGATTTATAGCTACGTTGCTTAGTTATAATATACATGTATGTGTCTCGAGATCTTAATATATATACTATTATTCATTTTTGCCTATTGGCAATCACAATATACAACCAAGGAAGACACATTTCTTCCATATATATGCTAAGAAAATTTCTTAGCTAATTAGCCTTAAGTTTTACCAAGTGGTAAACTTAGGCTTTAATTCAATTTAGGCTATACAAGTCCACTTGATAAATTTCAAGTGACAATTTTTTTTAGAGTAAACTAAACTACATGAAATGAGATTTAGTCTTGACTAAATTAAATTAGTCAACATCATCGTGTCAATAACATAGTGGAAAACTCAAAATCAACTAAATTAAATTAGTCAACATCACTGTGTTAATAACATAGTGGAAACTCAAAATCAACTAAATTAAAATAGTCAACATCACTATGTTAATAACATAGTGGAAACTTAAAATCGACTAACACTAGTGCAAAAATTGGATATAACAACGGGATATATTCACGGGTTGTAGTGGATCAGTGATAAAAACATGCGCGGTGGCATTTTTGAAATTATAAGGTGAATGATATAATCAGAGAAAACTGTATATCCATGGTTAACATCATAACCATTATCGTACACGTCAATATATATTCACGGTTGAGGAGTCAACCGTGGATATATAGTACCTAAAATATATATCCACGATTGTGTGCACAACCGTGACTATATATTCATGGGTATGATCAGGATTATGATGTTAACCGTAGATATATATTGATGTCTATAATCATGGTTGTATTTTCAACCGTGGATATATAGTTCAGGTTTTAGTGTTTAATTACTGGGTACCATATGTCCACGGTTGTATATATAACTGTGATTATAAATTTAATATTTATCCACGGTTGGGGTCGTAACCGTGGTGATAGAGTTAACATTTATCCACAGTTGTTTGTTCAACCGTGAATATATGTGTAATATATTCACGGTTTCAAGGGGAACCATGAATATACATCCTTTCTGAAACTTTAAAAGCCGCGCCTTTCAGCCTTTTTTCACTTTCGCTTCTTCTTTCGCGCTGGTTGTCGTCTTCTTCCTCGTCTTCCTCTTTGCTGGTCGTAGGCTTCTCCGTTCACTTCCTTCTTCACTCGAGCTGTTAAGTCGTCCTGTCTGGTAAGTCATCCCTGTTTTTTGGTTTTCCACTTTCTCCTTCTTCACTCGAGTTGTTTCTCATCTTCCCCATCTGTCCCAGTGTGGTCGTTGCTGTTGTTGCCTTCTTCTTGCTCGATTCTTGTCCCAGTGTACTCTGTGTTTGTCCCAGTGGTGTTGTATTATTCTGTAAGTTCCCTGTTTTTGCTCATCACTATTTTTATTGATCCCTGTTTGGTATGTTAATAATACTTCTGTTGCTGGGATGAGAAACTGAGAGCGCATGCTGTTTTTAGATTGTCGTTTTGAATAGCTTTATAACCAGACTTCACTGTATACTCCCTTTCTTTAGTGTAGGGTCACCTTAAATGATTCGTGCTTGTAGTTATCCTAATAGGGGTTTGGAGGATAGGTAACTAGTTATGTTATGGTAAAATTTGACAGACTTTTGAGAGATTCCAAGAATGGGTAGACTGATTTATAAATAAGGATAACTTTATAGCAGAATCATTCTAGCACTTTGGATGTTCATAACAAAGTGCATCATTCAATAGCCATCTGTGCCTAAAATAGAAATTTGTCTCCCATCCTTAACTGTCCATTGGCCTAATTTAAGTAGAATATCTCTGCCTTGAAAAATGGGTGTTCATAACTGCCCCCTTACCCAATTTTAATCCACCAAATTAATCTTCCTATTACATTACACGCTAGTTGATTGGGCAAGTTCTCCAAAAAATTAAAATTAACATTAGTTAAGTATTACACAAACCAAACGAATATTTCAATTAGGGAGGGATTGACCCATTTATTTTGTTAGTTAAGTATTAAAATTAACATTATTGTTCATTTGGTATGACTAATCTACCCCCGCAACAATACTTGGTCCCTACCGTGACCACTGAATGCTGATCATGGTTCAATTCGGGACCAAATTAACCTTTGTGTTGTTGTTGTTGGTTGCTCTTATATGTTATTTTTATTGCTATTGTATATGTGTGGTTGTTAATTACTATGAAAGTTACTGTGCATGAGTGAACCGTAGTTCCCCGTTTGAGATTCGACACAAATGGTCATTAAATTAATTAATTTCATCGTTTGTGTTGAATCTTGAATTGTTTGTTTGGACAGTTTGGGATGAACAATTATTTTTTATACGTCATTCTAGTATGTACAAGTTAGGAGTTATTTTAAAATTTGATAAACTTTTGGTAACTTGTATTTTGTGTTGTTCTCTGGGTGCATATTTGGTTGTGGTTGAATTTGATTTGACCACTCTCATTTTGTGTACTTAGAGACCAATGCGAAATGCTGCCGAAATTTCATCAAATTTTAAAATAACTCCTAACCTGTATATATGAATGACATATAAAAAGAATTGTCATTCTGAATGGGTATAGGACCACCACCTTGTGGAAAAAGTGAGATTGATCATAGCACCTTGTAAATAGTTGGTATAGATCGGAGTTGGATAACGGCATCACGCCTAAGTCTAGAGTACGAGGGGGAGTTGAATCATTCATAGAATTCATAGCGAGGAATGCAGTGGAGGTGAATGGAAAGTATTTTTGCCCTTGTGTTAAATGCTTGAACCTGCGTTAGGTAGACTTGGAAGAGGTGCGAGAACATCTACTGTGTGATGGTTTTCTGCATAGTTATACGCGTTGGATATGGCATGGTGAAGATGTGGTGGTGCCAAGTAACAGCTCTCAAACTAAAAATCGGAGCTCGATGCATGACACCGATGTCGACATGGATGACCGACTCGAGGATATGATCCGTGATGTGGGGGTAGAAGGTTTTAAGAAAGCTCATGTATATACGACTCTGTGTGAGGACTCTGAGCAGCCGTTGTATCTAAACTGCATCAATTTCACGAAGTTATCAGTAGTTTTGCAATTGTTTAATTTGAAGGCCATAAACAGGTGGACGGATAAAAGTTTCACTGACTTACTGAAGTTGTTGAAAGAAATATTCCCAGCTGGAAACACCTTGCCGAATCGTAACTATGAGGCCAAAAAGGTGTTGTGTCCTATGGGTTTAGAGTATGAGAAAATACATGCATGCCCAAATGATTGTGTATTATTCCGGGGTGACTTAGAAATGCTGCATCGATGTCCTAGGTGTGGGGTGTCACGGTATAAGAAGAAAGAGGCGGATTTGGATGAGGGCACTAAAGGGTCTCCTACAAAGGTGTTGTGGTATCTGCCTATAGTTCCAAGACTAAAGCGTCTGTTTGCCAATGTAGATGATGCAAAACTTATGAGATGGCATACTGATGAAAGGGTTGTTGATGGACTGCATGAAATGTTAGGCTTGCACTAGCCACAGACTGCATGAACCCGTTTGGGAACCTGAGCACAAACTATAGTTCGTGGCCTGTTTTGTTGTTTGTTTACAACTTGCCACCATGGTTGTGCATGAAGCGGAAATATGTCATGTTATCAATGATGATTTCTGGTCCACGACAACCGGGGAAGGACATTGATGTATATTTAACTCCATTGGTTGAAGACCTCAAAAGGTTGTGGGAAGACGGGGTTGATGTGTTTGACGGGTTTACCGAGCAGTCATTCAAATTGCGTGCCATGCTATTTTGCACGATCAATGACTTTCCAACGTATGGTAACTTATCCGGGTATAGCGTGAAGGGTCATAAAGCTTGTCCAGTATGTGAGGAGGGGACTAGTTCTGTGCGGTTGCATCATGGTAGGAAAAATGTTTATCTTCGACATCAAAGGTTTCTTAAAGCGAATCATCTGTTTCAGAGGTTGAAGAAGTCGTTTAACGGTGCCCAAGATTATGAAATGGCTCCTCCACCACTATCTGGTCGCCAGGCATATGAAAAGGTGAAAGACGTCAACGTGCAATTTGGTAAGTGTGAAAAACAGCACCTGACACAAAACAACTGGAAGAAAAAGTCAGTGTTTTTTGACCTGCCATATTGGAGGGAGCTTGATGTAAGACACTGTATTGATGTAATGCATGTGGAGAAAAATGTGTGCGACAGTTTAGTTGGTACACTCTTAAACATACCCGGGAAGACTAAGGATGGCCTAAACTCGCGTATGGACTTGGAGTTGATGGGTATACGTCAGGATTTGCATCCACAATCAAAGGGAAAAAGAACATATTTGCCCCCAGCATGTCATACGTTGTCCAAAAAAGAAAAGCAAAGTCTGTGTGAATCGTTACGAAGTGTGAAAGTTCCGTCTGGTTATGGCTCCAACATCAACTCTTGTGTTTCCATGAAAGATTTGAAGTTAGTTGGGTTGAAGTCTCACGGTTATCACATGTTGATGCAACAGTTTCTGCCTATCGCCATTCGTGACATTCTTCCTAAAAATGTGAGAAATGCCATAACAAGGTTGTGTATGTTTTTCAATGCCATATGTTGCAAGGTAATCGTGCCCGGTGAATTGGATGTGTTGGAACAGGAAGCATCACTTATATTATGTCAGCTTGAAATGTATTTCCCGCCCTCTTTTTTTGACATAATGGTCCACTTAATCATCCATTTGGTGAGAGAGGTCCGTTTGTGTGGTCCAGTGTTCTTACGGTGGATGTATCCCGTTGAGCGATATATGAAGATATTGAAAGGGTATATGAAGAACCAGCGTCGTCCCGAAGCTTCAATTGTGGAAAGATATATTGTAGAGGAAGCAATTGAGTTTTGCACTGAATACATGTCACATGCTGCAAGCATTGGTTTTCCAACGACTCGCCATGAATGGAGATTGGATGGGAAAGGAATGATTGGAAAAAAAATAAAGAGCATGCCACGTGATAATGTCCTTTAGGCACACTTGTATATTTTAAACAACACGGACGACGTGCAACCGTATCTAGTGACTCACAAGGAGCTAGTCAAGAAAACCAACTCTAAAATGACTGAAAAGTGGTTGTTGAATGAACACAACAAGAGTTTTATGCACTGGTTCCAAAAGACCGTTCTGAAAGATGTATCTGCATCCTCGACATTGCATCGACTGGCACAGGGCCCGAACTTTGATGTCCTCACCTTTTGTGGATATGACATAAACAACTATTCATTTTATACAAGGACACAGGATGAAAAGAGTACAAATTAAAATAGTGGAGTGATGGTTGTCGCCTAGTCAATGCATTTCTCAAAGGATAACAACCCTGTGATGGCCGAGTCATGCTACTTTGGTGTGATTGAAGATATATGGGAAGTCGATTACGGTCCCTTCACCGTTCCTGTGTTTAAATGCAAATGGGTTGACAATAAGAACGATGTCAAAATTGATGATTTAGGAGTTACATTGGTGGACCTCAACAAGATAGGGCATAAGGACGAACCATTCATAATGACAACGCAAGTGAAGCAAGTTTTTTATGTTGCTGACCCAGCTGACAAATGGTGGTCAATTGTTATCCAAGGTAGACACATTGGAGACCCCAATCTTGATATTGTGGAAATTCCATCTACCACAACACGTATTCCAATATCTATCGTGGAACATGATATAGATGATGTAGTTGTCAGTCGTCATGACCACCATGAAGGCTTGTGGGAAAATATTTCATCTTCATAGGATATTAATCATGTTAATGATTCATTGAATTACATGTTATATTAATTATTCATTGTATTAAATGTTATATTAAATATTTGATAGTTGTGTTTCCTTGTTTGGACAGATACTCATGGCTGACAAGGATGGACGATCTAGGTCTGACTCACAGGCCACTGATTCATCTGCTCGGAGGAGCAGAGGTGTTACCCGGATGGCAGACGTTGCACTTAGGCGTCACAGGGGAGAGAGGTTACGTGTTGACATGGATGTCAACACTGGTAGATTTGGAGGACCAAATGCCGTGAAGTTTAGCAGTTATTTGGGAGTCGTGGCTCGGTCGAAGGTGTCCATCATTATCCCCGACTGGGATAATGTTGAGGAGGTGGTGAAGAACCAGATATGGAGTGATATTCTGGTAACTTACATATCATTTAAGTTTTATTTTAGTGTATTATTTCATGTAATTCATAATAAGGACTCCTTTATGGACTAACTCCTTTCATGTAGGATTCTTTTGACATACCATCATATGACATAGCGAGGAGGAAGATCCTCTGTATTATGGCTGAGCGATAAAGGTCGTTCAAATCGATACTCACCAGGAGGTATATTTGGACTTTAAATTCTTAATCAACGCTTTGCCAAATTGTACTAATCCTTACTTTAAATGTACCTGAATTGTAGGTATGTATTTGGGGAGGACCGAGGACAGTTCCCTAGAGAGAAATATCTATTCATTGATCAAGAGACTTGGGATGCTTTCGTTGCATCTAGGCATTCTGACCAGTTTCAGGTACATTGGTTTTTAAATGATTAAATTATGTATAATTTAAATGGCTAACTCTGAATATTTTTCTTTCTCGTTGTAGGCGGTCAGATCAAAAGCCCAGGACATTAGGAAGCTGAATGCTGGCCCAGGAGAGGCTGAGTCAGTGTCAAACTAGTCATCCTGACACTGGTATTATGGATCCCCCTTCCCCACCTACACGCCACAACAAATGGAAGTGGGCTAGGATCAAGAAGAGTGGGGAATACACTTCCTCACAAGCTTAGGAGGTCGCCTCACGGATAGTAAGTATTCCCCTTAAATTAGTGTCTGTTTTTTGGTTTACGTGAAGGAAGTGAATACTAACTTGTTTGGTTTCAGGATTCCTTGGTTGAGCAATCAACCCAAGGGTCTTTCGTAGCCCATGGTAGGCAGGATATTTTGACTACCGCCATCGGCAGGCCAGAGCACCCAGGAAGAGTGCGTGTTGTTGGTCGAGGTGTAGGTAAGTTGTAAATAACTGTATCCTTTCATTTTGTTATCTGTTCAACAATTATGGGCTAATCATTCATATTTTACAGGCCTCCGCAGCTATTACGGTGCTCCCGACCCTGCCCCCTCCTTTGAGAAGTTGGTGGAGCAGAAGGTGGCTATTGTGAAGGCTGAGTATCAGGAGGAGATATCTAGGCTCCACCAGGAGATGGCCCGATTCAGGGAGGAGATAAAGGCCTCACTCAGCCACCACCAGGAGACTACTGCACTAGCTAGCGACCCATAGGTTACATTCCTTATTCAATTTCCTCGGTTTTATTATTTGTAATCACTTTCTTTCATTGTTGAATAACTTCTGCTTGATGTGTAAATATGTAGGTACGGAGGGTTAGCACTAAGGGGTCGTGCACTGCGGCTGACCCTGACAATGATGGGGTCGAGCCACCAGACACCCGTCAATGTGACCTGTTCATTGACGGGTCGGAGGAGCCAGTTGCCACTGGCATGGTCTACAACTTAGGCCCTGTGGTTCACCATCAGACATTACCTGATGGTATGTCTAGGGTCTCTGTTGTGCTCGTCTTTGAGGAGGATGCTGTTGTGCCAGTGGCAACTCCAGAGGTAAAGACCGTCGGTCAAGCGGTGGGCCACTTTCTGATGTGGCCCAACAGACTTCTGACGGTTGCCCCTGGACAGGTAAAAACCTTAAACACTAACTAATTTTGTTATATTGTCAATTATGGTACAAACTGTGATGGTTTTCAATTGTTCAACAGGAACAGGCATTGAAGAAGCCAGACCCAGCCGACGATCCCATCCGGATGCTATGGCGCATCGGGTATGAGCAAGGAGAGGAGACTGTTCAGGTCCCATGGGAGCCACTAGTGTTCGGCCGTCCAAGTGTAGTACCACTTTACATTACACATTCTGACATGTGTGAGATTATTTCGGGGACGTCGATGCTGAACATCTCCATCATTCACCTGTGGGAGTTGTAAGTATATCATTTTTTGTCCAATTTTTTCATTATACAAGTTATTTGTCGCTAACCATGTCTTAACTTGTTTAGGTTTCTGACAAAACTCTGTGTGGACTTGGGTTTCCAAGGAACTTATGGTTTCTTAGAGCCCTCTCTCATACAGAAGCAAGGAAACACCAGCAGGACACCCAGGCATACATCCAGAATTGGATGTTTAAGTCTGGGAAGACTATATACATGGGCCCCTATCATAAAGGGTAATATTCTATTCCATAATTATTGTCATTAATTTTTGCATTTTGAAGTCTCACTTATCACTGGTAACTGCAACGCTCACTGGACGCTTGTGGTGATCTGTCCCCAGGACTATCTTGCTCTGTACTTTGATACTTTACATCGGGCAGTTCCACAAGACTTGAAAAATATAGTAGACGGGTAAGTTAATCCCTAAAAAATAAGTACAAATTCGATTACATCATTTTTAGAACTATACGATTCTAACTTATATTGTGTTTTGTTTGACGTAGGGCGGTGGTTGGATACAATCTACTGGTTGGAAATAAGTGCAACGAAAGAAAAGTTGCATGGGTGCACCCAAAAGTAAGTCAATCGTATTCATTCAAATCTTCAATATATATTTTTTAATTTGCAAATTCACTTATTTTATACTTTATGTCCATTGTAGTCTTACAGGCAGAAGGGTACCTTCGAGTGTGCCTTGCCTATTACGTTATGCATACCATGCTAACCATCGTCCAACAACATTTAGTAGATGGATGGACAGATGTAAGTCTCATCATTTGGACTACTTTTCTAACAATTTCATCAATTTCATGTAATAAATATAGCTTTTGTTGTAATTGTTTTGTGCATTGTTTGCAGTACTTCCAGGACCGGTCATACTTCTCTAAGACACTTGTAGATAATGTTAGAAAGCGATGGGCCTTATACTTCATTGAAATCAGCAAAAGAACTTAGCTAGAAATAGGATCTTTATTCTCTTAAATATGTATCTAGTGTAGGATTTAGAGTTTACATTTTATTAGGTTACATTCATCTGAATTGTATATAGTTTCATTTTTTAGGTTGTTATGAATTCATATCAAATTAATTGTTATATATACACCGTTCTTTTTATATATTGTTTGTTGCTGGATATGCTGGGATACTGTATATTGTGCTGGTTGTCTGAATGCAGGTTTGGGAAACAATAAAACAGAAACCATATTAAAAAAAAACCACAGTATTTATTCACGGTTATGGTAACAGCCGTGATTATAGACCCTATTTATCCACGGTTACTACCATAACCGTGATTATACATAGTCTGTAAGTGAATTTTTTTTACTACTTATATTCACGGTTGTGCTAAACAACCGTGAATATAGATGTTCTTTATCCACAGTTTCTACTATAACTGTGAATATAAATTGTCTGTTATATTCACGGTTATAATCGACAACCGTGAATATACATAGTCAGTTATAGTCACAGTTGTTCCTAACCGTGGTTAGATGTAATTTATAACCACGGTTGTTAACCGTGGTTAAAGGCCCTCATTTACTACCACGGCTGCAAGAACCACGGTTCTTTAACCGTGATTAAAGGCCATTTTTAACCGTGATTATATCCATTTTTTCCACTAGTGTAAATTAAATTAGTCAACATCATTATGTTAATAACAAAGTGGAAAACTCAAAAATAAGGAGTATCATAACTCATCTCTTTCAAGAGTAAAAATAAATTCAATTTAAATTTATTCTTGTTCAATATTGGATTCAAGTATCATTATCATAACATTAGCATGATGGAAATTCTCAACATACATTGTCATGACACCATAATTTATAGTATCTCTCGAACACTTCATGAATCCAATAAACACAACACATAAAATTTATGATTTCATAAAAATGAATAAACTCATTATAAATAATACCAAAGTTTTTAGTGCCTTACTTTATGAGTTCTCTTACTTTATGAGTTCTACATGGATAGTAAAATTTTCATACTAACTCATAGGTATACATAATTCAATAAATATTAATTATGACATACTAATATTAATTATGACATACTTATATCTAAGCAATAAAACATCCACTATATTTTTTCTTTTACTGATATTATCATAAGGGATGTTCATTAACTAATAATTCAAATTTCATGATAATTTTTTAAAACAATATATAATATAACAAACATTATGCAACCCACTTCCTTGTGATCAAACATTTAAAACATATTTGTTTAGTTCACAAAGATAGTATACACACTCTCGTATTTAATTACTTATATTATTTCAGCATATACATATCTTTATGTTCAATATTCAACATTTAAATTATAATGCAACTCGATGTCACACATATTCTACATACTTGTAATTCATAATTGAACCAAAATCAATTAAATTTAACTGACTCATTTATGCCAATTGATACAATGATATCACTTTAGTAAAGTCATCACATAAAGACATTAGCATGTATAATATGATAAAGTTATTTACTATAATATAAGTCAACGCATTAAACATTTTATATATCAAAATTTGAATGTGACAAGGCTTGATCCCACAACACTTTGGAGAGAAAAGAAAAGCCTCACTACTAAACTACTTAACACATTTCAAAAATATGATACAACTTTATATAGTTATATTATATCTATAAAATGTATATCTGTCAATAAAACTTATCTATGAAATAAAGATTTTTATCTTTTTTCATTTAGTATTAAAATAAATAAATAGAAAAGGGTGGGAATATTTATTTTACAAATAAATTATATTAATGGATATACATTCTATGAATATAATATAACAATATATGAGTTATATCACTACTAAAAACAGATGGAATATAGCGATGAAACATCCCTATCGCTAATAGATAAAACCCTGTCGCTAAGCATTTTAGTGACGGACTTTGCTACGGCAAAATACCATCGCTCCATTCTTGGTGGCTAACATCTTAGCGACGGTTAAAAAGACCGTGGCTAACTTAGTGACGGCATAACCTCGTCACTGAATGTTAGTTTCCAAATGGCTGATGCCTGTCGCTAAACAGCGACGGGCAGGACACAATCCTGTCGCTACCTCTGTAGCTTCCTTTTCCAAACTATCATCGCTAATGTTGTAGCTGACAGCACCCAATTAGCGACGGAGCCAGGGTGGTCGTTGTACCCTTTTCCAAACTAACATCGCTAACACCGTAGCTAAATAGGGACAACATTAGCGACGGGGTTTGTCATAGCTAACTAGGGACAGCATTAGCGACGGGTAGCGCCGTAGTTAAATAGGGACAGAATTAGCGACGGGGTGTGTCGTAGCTAAATAGAGACATCATTAGCGACAGGGTGTATCGTAGCTAAATAAGAACAACATTAGCGACGGTATGTGTCATAGCTAAATAGCGACCCGTTTCTGCCATCGCTAAACTATTTACAACATAGCGACCCTGTTACGCTGTCGCTAATATTAAATTTTTTTTAATTCTTTCTAAAGTTTGATGATTTAAGGTTCTTTTATAAAGTTTCATTAAATATTTATATATATATATATGATAATTTTTTTCTATTACTTTTAGTTAATTGGTAATAAACTCAATTAATAAAGAAAATATAACATCATCAAACACAATCGAATATAAAATATAATAAACCGTAATAATATTTACAACTCAAACAATACAAAATTAAATACAAAAATGTGTAACAATAAAAAATACAAAAATGTGTAACACTAAAAAATAATTAATAAAATAAAAGTCAACTAGGGGGGATCCTGGGGTGGTCTAGAAGCAGAGGCTCCGTCGCCAGGTCCAGTCAATAACTGCTCCAATAACCGGCGTATCAGAGCCTCCTGCTGAGCCATCAGCCGACGAGTGTCCTCTTGATCCCGCTCAGCTTGCTCCTCCGCTAGCTGCCTCTGTCTGCGCTCCTCTACGAGTTCATTGTTCAAGTTCTGAATGACTTGAACAACATCTGCTGGCAACATAGAGGAAAAGATAGGGGCCTTCCAAGTCCTGGCTATCTAGGTTCCAACCTAGAGGAAAAGATAGGGGCCTTCCAAGTCCTGGCTATCTAGGTTCCAACCCCACCGAGGCCAAACACCCTCCTCTTCTTGTTTACACCTCCAAAAACCTCTAAATAGATGGCATTATCATCGGTAGAAGAAAGGATTGGAGGTGTCTCCCCGTCAGGAGTCTGAGAGGCCAGCTCAGCCTCCTTCTCAGCACACATGGCTTGATACGCATCCTGCATATGTTTAGAAAAATCAAATACGTTGGTAAATGTTAATGTATAAAAAATTAAAAACCAGTTGTAAGTTTAATAAAGTACCTCCATATCGGTGATCTTCTGGTTAACCCAGTTACGAGCCTTGTTCTTCTTGGTGATTTGCATCACCTCGAATAACGAAGGCTCGCGGTGCTCCTTTGCTCCTGCAATTTACAACATATTAAATTTGTTAGTGAAAAAGCTTTCAAGTCATTGTAATAATAAACATATTTAAGAAAATGTACTTACAAATCTCCTTTTGTGCTCAGTAACTGAGATGGAACCTCCAGTGTAGATGGAGGCTCCAGCATCAACCTGCCTGTTTTCCTTGTTCCGAGCACTGGCCTACTGGAATAAGACACCTCCCCACTTCTGCAGTATGCCATCCCAATAGGGCTCGGGGATCCAACAGGGGGGCTCCGTCTTGACCCTCACCTTCCAGAGGGTACTCTTGATGATTTTAGAGGTCTTTACGGTAAAAATCCTCCTAATCTCATCAGTCATACCCTCCTCCCACCAAAAGTCATGTTGTAAATTAAAATTCAATTCCAAATTAAACTCGTAAGCAATGTTCAACAATAAAAGTTACATGAAATTAGAAGAGTTATGCTAAACTCAATAAGAATGTGTCAAACCATCTATCTTGGACAGTTTGACCAGCATCCGTCCAAGAGATGTAAGGACCATCTTACTGGGCCTTCAAAATCCTAGTAATCGCCTTCATAGTGCGAATACTATCAACATAATTATATGCCATGAGATTGAACAATTAATTAACAAAATATGTTTATAATCAAACAAACATAAACCTTGGGAGTCCACCAAAATTTTGGCAGAGTCTCCCTTATAAACCGGACATTTCTAAATTTTTAGGAAAACCCTGTTACACACAAAAAACCTTCCCAATACAGTTCAATGTAAACAAACAGTAATATACCCTAGTGAGCTTTGCTCTCCACTAACATAAAAATAAATCACAACAAACATCAACATCCGTAAATTAACATAAGCATAAAACACACACAGATTCATCCTAGTGAGCCTTGCTCTCCACTAACAAACATAAATCATATATGACATGATTACAAATTTAATAGTAATGCGATCAGTACACAAATCAATACAAAAACACGTAAATGTTAGGATATATAGTGATACTTACTCGTCGACGTCCGATAATGGGACGAGAGTCGGAAGAGGGTTGGATGTTGTAGAAGGGGTCGCCTCACGGACCTGCTCCTACTGTTGCTACTGAGGTTGTGCGCCGTCTAGGGTGGTGGAAGTGCCTGCAACATCACCCGGAATGGTCGGTGAGGGCGTCACGTGTGTAGTGTCATCGGTCGGTGTAGTCTCCCTCTGTGAGGTAGGGGTACCTGACACGCTATCGTTGTCGGGTCAAATAAAAAGTTAAATTAATATAGTATAAGGTGAACAACCTTAGTCGTCTCTCGAGGACCTTAGTTTAATTAGTTACACTCAATTTAATTATAACAAAGGGGGGTTTGTGTTGAGATTAAAAGGAAAATTAAGTGATTATATAATAGTGCAAAAAGTAAATTTATGAGTAAGAATAATCAAATTTAGAAACAACCAACCCAAGGAATTAATAAATCTTTAGTTAACTAATCATTGATCACAAATATGATTAAATATAATTAATTTCTCAACCTTGAATCATTTGGAATCCCTAAATGATTATATTCTAGAAAATCTTCTAGAATTGAATTAATGAACTAATAAGAATAATCAATCGATATATTCTTATTAATTACTAAAATAACTTTAAAACCATAATTTGATTGAGTTAAGAAACTAAATAGAAATCTCTTATTTAGTGACTTAATCTTTGTTCTTAAATTGATTATTGATTAACCAACCAACATCAGTTTAGATTATAGATTGTTTAATTATATACCAATCGGTTATACACTTAAATAATCTACCATCATAAGTGTTTGAGAAACAAAGAAAAGTAATTATCTTCAATCAAAATATTAAGAGCAAGAACTCAAAGTTAACATAAAGAAAAATTAAATTCCTTTAAGTTGATTTTAAAAGATTAAGCTTCCATAATAATTTTTAACAATGAAAACTAATATTAAATTAACTATAACTTTGATTATAAAAGTAAATAACAAATAATAAAATTAACTTACTTGATATTGAGGAAGGGAAATGAAAACCATAACTTGAGGGATGGAATATAGAACAAAGAAATAAAGCAAGAGAAAGAACTAAAACTTAAGAAACTAAAGCAAAGATATAGAAATGTAATGAAAACTAAAGCATGTATTTCTTATGTATCTCTATCTTCCTTACAACTTCAAGCATCTATTTATAGGCAAGATATGATGATACTATACATTCATTTTCTGATTATTAATGCATTTTTTAAACATTGATGGGCTTGAAATTACAATAATTCAAAAGAAGATAATGGTAGGTGTTGAAATTCATTCTCCTCTTTATCTTCTCCACCTTACGAGTCAAATATGACCTTCTAGATGGCCGAATTCTGCAAAACCTTCAACATGAAAGTTGTAGATCTCTGTCTTATTGAGAATTGGGCACAAGAATGAGGTCATTTGGACATCTACAGCTCCAGATATGTGTATTTTGGTGAACTGTGTCAATGCTAGTGGGACACATGAGGGCTGATTGATTCAAGCTCTATTTCTTTATTTTTTTAGATGCAAAATAACCAATTCTGATCATCATGATGTAGCCCTCTGTCTTAGATTTCCATGGGCTCCAAGATTAGCCCATTTGGATCACAAAAGCCCAAGTTATGGCCAAAATAAGGCAAGATACTCAAGATACATACAAAAAACGAAAATGGAAACATATATACATAATACTTCAATTTAACTAAACAACATAAAACTTAATTAAAATACTATTATTAAACATAGTAATTATATAATAAACCCCAAGTGTAAAACTATAAGAAGTGTATTAAAATTGATTTATCAGTACCCAGTAGTGTAATTGGGGAGTGCCTACCACCACCCCGACCAAGTCGTCTTCTGCGCCTAGTCATGTGTCAATGAAACAATGTAAGCAGTAAGCAATTAAAAAACACACACATATATATATATACATAAATTTATATACAACTACATACTCTGTGTCTGTTTCAATTTGGAAGTCCCCTTTAGTGTCAGTGTGACTCTTAGAATTTGTTTCAGACGTGTTATCATTGTCCAAATTGGCCCTAGACCATTTTAATGATAAGACAGCTTGTGTGTTAATGTGTTCACTGCCTGAGGCTGCAAGTGTCTTATCCAATATGACTAGATCAATATTCAACATTGAGTGATTGTTGTGGAGGTACGAGCCTTGGCTTTGATGACTGCACACCAATCCCAGTGCCCTCCAGGGAATTCTGTGTAATAAACCTACTCGGCTTGTTGGGCAAACATGAAGGGATCAAACCCTTTATATCTACCGCTCTTTTTAACCTCAACCAATCCATAATGGTTGTCGACTTTTGTACCCACTCCGATTATGTTGTCGTACTAATCGTAATTGAATAAAACTAAATCTCTTTTATCCCGTCCAAATAAAGAAACTTGAACGATCTCTTTTAACAGACTGTAGAAGTCCTCCTCTAAATATCCAATTATGCCTTTAACACAAACCCCAAAGTTATGTGTTCGCATTCCTTCACTCCATTGGAGAACGTTAAACTTATAGCCATTTACGAAGTCAATTGGCCATTTTTTAACAGTTTTCAAAGGCCCCCAAGAAAGAGCTTGGAGTAAAGGGTTTCAATTTGGTTGTTTGGATCTTGAATCTATTCAGAGCATAACATTGTGCATTATGTTAGAATGTAGATAACTATACAACATAAAAAATAAACATATAGTGTATGGCCTTACATGTTGTGCAAACTAATCGATGAACTTGGATAATATCTCATTGCGGATTTGGTCCAGTTATATCATCATGCTCTTGTCTAAGTATATCTGCATATATACTATTTAAAGTACATAAGTTTAACTACACAAAAATCCTATGGAAGTGAAGTTGGAAAAATGTAAAAGTAGTTGACTTACTCAAGGTATGGTTCAACTTCCTCGCTGTTTAAAAGAATATACAAGTGGGATGCCTTTCGATGTTTCTCATCAATGTAACATTCTATGACCTTGCCTCCAGGATGGTCGGGATAGTTAAATATTAAGGTTTGTTCGCCCGCACCAAGGTTTAGTGCCACTACAAGGTTGTGGGGGATTCTATTCATTCTTATTTCTATCTCCGTCAGAAAGTAAAATAAAGCAAAACTGGTCATTTCTTTCACTAAGTATGCCTCACAAATCGACGCCTTAACACATGCCTTGTTTGAGACTTTGTCTTTTAAAGAACACGGGTATCTAGTGAAACACAAAGAATTGTTGAGTTACAATCAATTTAATAGTTTTGTAAGAAAGTGAATTAATGGATTTGAAGTTGTTCTAACGTCTAACCTTTCAAACGGATACATCCAACGATACTGGATGGGTCCACCAACCCTAGCCTTGTATGGTAAATGAATCGGCAGGTGCTCCATAGAATCAAAAAAACTAGGGGGGAAAATCTGCTCTATCTTACAAATCAACACTAGAATGCTTTCCTCCATCCTCATAAGAATCTCCTCTTTTAAGACTATTGCTGTCAACTCTTTAAAAAAATGACTCAACTCAACCAACGGTTTCCAGATGGGTTTCGCTAAGGCATGAAATACGTATGGCAGTAGTCATTGCATAAACACAAGACAGTCATGACTTTTCATGTCGAACAGTCTGCCCTCCTTCAGGTCAACACATCTACTCAAATTCGAAGCAAACCCGTCAGACATGGTCAACCTATTCACCCAGACACAGACAGCCATCCGTTGAGCCTTTGTTAATGCATATTTCACTTACGGTTTAAACATTTTGCCATGTCCCGTATCTCTCAACTCCAGCTTCTTCCTTGAACACGAAGTTGCAACGTCTAATCGGCTTTTCTTGTTGTCCTTTGTTCTACCTTTCATGTCCATCACAGTGTCAAATATGTTCATGAAGACATTTCATTCAGTGTGCATGACATCTATGTAGTGTCTTAACAAAAGGTCTTTCCAATACAAAAAATCCCATACTATACTTTGCTTTACCCAGTGATGCTCCTTCCTGTAACCCACAAAATCCTTAACATTCTTATCCTTGATGTAAGGATATTCAGATACTTTTTCCCACACCTGTGGACTGAATAATCTACGTGATGAAGGTTCATTGACAACCTTGTTTTTCTTACAATCGGTTCTTGATCTCCTGTAAGGGTGATCCAATGGTAGGAATTTACGATGACAGTCAAAATAACTTGTCTTGCCACTAAAAGGGAGTGATCCCCCCCCAAGTATGTTCCATGCATATAGGGCAAGCGAGCTTCCCAGACGTTGACCATCCAAAAAGCATGCCATACGCAGGGAAGTCATTAATGGTTCACATCAAAAGAACCCTCATCATGAAATTGTTTTTTAAGGATGCATCGTAAGTCATCACCCCAATCCCACAATTCTATCAACTCCTCAATCAACGGTTGCAAAAAGACGTCTATTTTTGCCTTTGGATTTTTAGGTCCTGGGACCAGTACGGATAGAAACATCACCTCCCTCTTCATACACATCTCAGGAGGCAGATTGTACTGGGTCAGGATCACTGGCCAACAAGAGTACGCTCTTCCATATTGACCAAACAGATTGAACCTATCAGTACATAGGCCAAGTCATACATTGCGCTGCTCATGTGAAAAATCCAGGTAAAGCACATCCAAATACTTACATGTTTTCCCATCAGACGGATGACACAAAAGACCCTCATGTGTTCGGTTTAGAGCATGCAAATGCATGTGTTTTATCGTCGATAACGAAGCATATAAACGTTGAAGCCATGGAGTAATCGAATCGGAAAGTACCACATTTTCTTCCTTACCATTCTAGTTACCTTCCTTCTTCTCTTGATGATTTTGTAGCGATCCTTGCTACAGTAAACATATTTGTCAACACTCTTGTCCGTAAACTCGTTCTGGAACAACACACACCCATCAACACAACATTCTATCTTGACACATCCCAATCCCAGATTCGCCACACTTTTCTTAGCATAATACAGGTTTGACGGCGTTCTATTTTTGTTTGGCATAATGGACCCCATCAAATCCACTATTCTATTAAAACAACCACCCGAGAGATTATAGTCTGCCTTTATGCTTAAAGCATCCAGGGAGGCAGATAATTCGGTATGACTTTCACAACGGTCCCATAATGGGGTCTGGGCTGCCGTCAACAAATCATAAAATCTCTTAACATCAGGATTTGGGTCCTCCTCTACACCCTCATTCTGATCCCCTAATTCATCTTCATGTTGTAGAGCACACCCGGTGGAAGGTCCAGCATGGTCCATCACCATTTGTTCCATGTTGTTGTAGTTATCCCTATTGTTGAATACTTCATAATAAGACGCTTGCACAGGTACACTCGGTGGCCTGGGCGATAACTGCTTACCATGGTTGTACCACCAATAATATCCTTTCATGAATCCTTTCAGCTGTAAGTGGCACATCACGTCATCTGCATATTCAAAATTCATGCATCTGCACTTAGAGCAAGGGCAACGGATCTTCTGGGTCACTTCAAACTCAGGAGTGTTGACTGCAGCGAATGGAATAAACTCACACAACCCCATCAAAAACTCTTCAGTGACTCATCGATTACAATCCAACCGGTTGTACATCCATCGTCGATGTGGCGGAACCTTCATTCACCATGTCTAACGATGATAGGATTGGTTAGTGTAATTAAAGAAAACTTAACTATCGTTTGTGAATCACTCTCTACCTTATTGATATTGTAAGTAGGTGGGGCCCTATCCCATTTAGAATTAAAATGTAACAACCCGAACTCATCTGCATGTTTGCGTGAAGTTTGTGTGTTGATGTTCAATCAGAATTTCGGTAGCATTTTGCATTGGTCCCCGAGTACATAGAGGTACGTGGGTGCCTAAACACCCCACGCAAACATGCACCCGAAGACACACACGAAATGCACAAATCAGAATCCAATTGCACATCAACAATATAAGTTTCACACAAACATGAATATGTATAGGTTACGCCCTATTGGTTACAGATTCATCCTAAACTATCCAACCGGAACAATTCAAGATCCAACATAACACGAATGTATGCTCCCCATTGAGTTGAGTCTTGAACGGGAACCTATTAGGTACACACATGGTCTAATGACATGGGAACCCTACTGAAATTTCGACAGAGTCTCCCCTATAACTAGACAATTCAAAATTTATAATCAGGCCCTGTTACACACAAAAAACAGCCTAGTACAATTCATGCTATATAGAGTTCAACACAATTCAAGTTTTATAGTCATCTAGTATAATGAAATCCCTATAATAAATTTGGAATATTAATTTACTATATAAAACTATTTTGAAGAAAAATACAAAATTATAAAAGTGAATCTCATAAGTGTTCATGCTTTTTATAATGTTAATGCTTTTGATAATGTTCATGCTTAAACAAAAATGTTGATGTTTTTGATTATGTTCATTTTTTTATAATCCTCATTACAATTATAAACTTTCATTGCATTTAAATAAAAAAATATTTTTATAATCAGCAAATGAAACACACCTTGTTGCTGCTAAGAGTGAGTGTCTAAGCCGCCGAGGATGAGAGACGACAAACGAGGTAAACTGTTAACGGATAACAAAAAAAATGACAAACATGATTAGTCCGAACGAGATAAACTGTTATTACTCTTTTTATCTTTTATAAATAGTTTTTGAAATAGTTTATATAATTATTTATTAGTGGGGTGATAGGATATGTTTAGAATCTTTGATATCTGTTCCATTATTGACAAGTGATGAAGCACCACTTTCAAAACTTTTTAAAAAACTTCATCCATTATAATTTTTTTTCATCTTAAAACATAAAAATATAATAAATAAAGTTTAATTTTATTAAAAGAGACAAGAACAAGGAAGGAAAACAAATATCAATCACGGTTCCTCAAAATTAAATTATGATTGAAAAAGGTGATACACAATTATCAATTCATCATGCTCCTCCATCAAAACCTTACCTACTCTGCCTCCAATTCCAAATAAATATTAATATTGAACTTATTGTTAAAACTAATCGTCCTCTATGATCTGTTTATCAAATCATATCTAGTGTGCTTCCACTTGTACATAATTGATAATTAAATAAATGAAAAAAATTGCACTATTTTATTTTATTTTTGAAATAAGTCAAGTTGAAATATTATTTAATCACTCGTAATCATGGTAGAAGATTTAATCATCTATTAGTATGAATTAACCTTAAAAATGAATTTAAAACAAAGCAAAATTATTCTGACATTTTACAACTAACATCGCAACATGCTTACAATATACTAAGTTTTATGAATTGCAAAATTCTATCACAATTTTTTTAATAACTTCTAATCATATGGAAAACTAAAAATCAACCTACACATAATGACTAATACATAAGTAAATAAATGGAAATAGCAAAGAAAGAGATAACAACAGATTTGTTATTTTACATTAGACACTGTTCTCATATGTGTTATTTTTATTCTACCTATATTTGATATCAAGTAAAGAGATAACTAAATAATAAGATTGTTTTTCAAAACAACATGTTGTCACTCCCAACAGATTATTGGCTAAATTTGTTTCTATTTTAATTATTAAATTAACAAAACTAAAACTAAAAAACATCCCATCATGTTCGCGTTCTATGTTTCTCCCTTTTTGATTGATTTTTTTATAAAATCTATTTATGTTTTTGACATATTTTTAAGAGTATCTATTATTGACTTGATTTTGTTTAATTTTTAAGAGTATCTATTGTTGACATTCATGTTCTTAACCACAAAGGGAAATAGCACAAGATTTCTTTGAACTGCATTTACCTAGCAAAGCAAAAACTCTAATGTTGTCACAGTTACTAAACCCTAAAGCTCATTACATAAATTAAAACCAGCACCTGAAGCATAAAATATTTAGAATTCTTGTTGTCTTTGTTAGATTTTGATCCCTTAGTCACAATTACAAACTACAATATGATGAAATGAAACTAAAATATAGACTGAATGATTATGATTTTCATTTCAACTTCAGAACACAGATTTGAAGCCATGACTTAAAAATATTTTTAAAAGTCTTACAAAATGTGAAGTCAGACTTTGTTACGCCATATGGAAATCTAAGGTATAATGAATCTCTCTTGTCACTTTTATCTCATTTAATTTAGTAAGAAAAATAATTGTATTTTCTATCTTTTAGAAACATGTTAGTTGATTATTGGTTTCTTTCTCCTAAACTCATTTGCTTTATTATGCTCTTTCAGTTACCAGACCTAGTAAAAATATCCAATCAATGATCCATAATATGTTCACATTTTGTGTGCATAAATGCAGTTTGTGTAAAAACTCAATTGAATTAACATGAAACTCACCTAAGCAGTTCCTGTAAATGCTACAAGTGCTGATAAAAAGTTGAAGCATAAAGCTTTTGGTATGTTGAAACCAAATCGTATTAGAATGCCAAAATCACCAATCCGTATGGGAAAGAGACAAATAGCATCAAACTCAAACTTTTGGTGGGACTAATGAAAATCTGGAACACATAATACCAATGATTACAACAATAAATAAAATATAGAAAGAAAAATCAGAAAAAAAGGGAACAAAATACTAAGCAAAAAGCATTTTAAAATGACAACAAAGTATGAAACCTAAAATAACAGAAAAAATTGTTAAGCTACTTTTTTGTTAGAGTTCTTTCCAAAATTTGTTTGGCTCAGCTTCTCCTTTTAAGGAAAACAGAGATTGGAAATAAGTTGGGTCACCATACACTTAATTTTGTTTACAGCTGACAGCAAGTGTTAAATGTTCAAGTGTTAAAGAGAAGCTCACAAACTTTGGTAGTTTAAGATAATAAATCTGATTTGCTTTTCCTTCTATGATCATAGTGAAATTTTACTGAGTGCATGGTTAAATTTAAAAATAAATAGGTAAAATTAAGGATATCTTTCCCTCTTCTAAAGACCAATCCCTTCCAACCCTTGATAACAATCCCTTTAATTTGTTTCCTCCTATAGCTGCTTCATTTTTATGGGCAAAAATCTAGTTCCAAGTAACTTCACTAGTCTCAAGCTAATGTGAAGTGAATAGAATTGTAAAGGGTTGCATATTGCAGCAGATAGTGTACTCAAAATAAAATCACACGCCTTGGGGAAGAAAATAAGAAAAAGAAAACTTATGTTGGAAAGAAAGAATTAGGTGAAATAGATTTTCAAATTACATAAAAGAAATAATATTTGAAGTGATGCAATCAAACACAATGCAATCAAATACATAAAAGAATCAGGTCTTTAACCATGTGATGCAATCTAACATAATGCAGCTCACTAGATCTTTTTATCTTTAAGGCATAAACTACTTATAGTGTAAAGTTGAAAGGATGTCACTGATTTTTCCACCAAAAAATGATATGTTTTGGCTATGATATTTTTGCATGCTTTACTTTTTTATACATGAGGTTTCCAAGCAGTTACTTCTTGTAGTGTACTGCTTAATTTCTTTACTGTTAAGGTGCACAACACTTAGTGGATTCACTTGTTCATGCAGATAAGCCTTCTCCCAATGATTTATAATACTTTTTGGAGTTTCAAATTCCAAGGCAATGGCACCCATGTTTTGTGAGCTGCCTCTAAGGGATCAACGGAAAAAAAAAATTCTTTCCCTTCCCTGTAATTTAGTTTCCTAGGTCCAAAGCTTTATATAATATCTATAAGGTACTGTTAACCAAACTCTTATGTTTGAGCAAGTATTGCATGTATTGGACTTCACTCTTACATTTGATTTTCTTTTGTATAGGAAAATATTAGTTGGTTAGTTTTTTTTTGTTCAGATTATTAGTGGAGAGATTTGAACCCATGACCTCCCTCGCTTCACCTTTAACCATTGAACCAACCTTATATCTCCAATCTTACATTTGAATATAATATTTTCTTTAAAAGCTTATTTACATAATTATGTCATGTTTTATTTGTCACTTTGGGTTTCTGATATACTTAACCAGCAGGGTATAAATTTTGGGGATTTTGGTTCATGCAATCGATGATTACAAATTCCTAGTTGTTGAACTTTTGCTTTTGCAGGTTCTACACTATGACCAGTTGATGCAGGAGTTAGATGTTCCTAATGTTCGTGAACTTGAAGATTTTCTAATTGATTGAGTACATATATGTGGTAGGGCATGATTCCTTCTAGGCAGTCTATATATTGCTCTACTCAAATGTGGTATATTTAATAGGATCTATATTACTATTATAAAGCAATTATGCAGAAGAAAAAATCAAAGTCTGAAAAAGATAATGACACAATTTTGACATATGTTTTGAAATTACCTAAATCCACTCCAAATTGAGTTTGTATGTAAGTTGACACGACTTTTAATCCTATAATTATAAATTGATGAGTCAACTTTGTGAGTTAGACAACTATCTTAGTTTATGACTTTATGAACTTTGTAGGCTCTACAAACATGTCGGGGGTTCAAGCAATACATGATTCATGCATTTGAAGCTAATGAATTTTAATCCTGTCATATCATTGCATTCAGTTCTTGTTAATTTATCCATTTCTTCAGCTGTTGTGTACTGATGAAATGTGTTAATTTTTTTCCCGTCCTTACATATTTTATTTCTCTTTTTATCCCCTTATTGCCTTCTTCCAGAAGATGTAGTTAATTTAAATTAAATAAATTGGCAGCATGATAACAATGTATTACATATAGGCTGTGGTATCTTTCCTGACTTTTCACATGGGATGTAGATCAATATAGCTAATTTGGTTTGATCTCCGCCGACTAAAATCATATACTTGATTATAACAGGGATTCTAATTAAGAAAAAACTTTTTTTAATATGATTTCTCTGGTAAGGTTGCTTATGTGTTATTGTATCTGTCACTTATTCTACACAACAAAATTGAACACTTAATATATCAAAACCCTATATCTGTCACTTAGTGTTTTCATTTTTTCTTCATTATAAATTTTATGATTGCCATGTCCTAACTCCCAACAACAATTAACCAACAATTTAGGTACAATAAACAAATGTAAGCCATTAAGCAGAAAACAAAGAGTGGAATAGACAACACAATGTACATTAAAAGGGCAATGTACCTTACTTGCGGGAGTAGAGTGGCTTCTGGTCATGAACAAGACAAATGACGGTGCAGAGAGAGGGCTCGTAGATGACGTACTTGACGAAGGCGAGGAAGACGACAAAAGACTACCTGAGAAGAAGACGTCCTCAATGAAGTTAAACGGCCGGAGTGGACCAGACGGAGGGGTTATACAGCTTGACAGAGTGCAACGGCCGGAGGAGGAGAGGGGAAAAAGAAGAAGAAAAAGGCTTAGGGCTCGAGAAAATGGGGAAGGGAAAGGAAGAGGTCGATTAAGTTATAAGAGTTAGTGACAACTAAACACCCGTCTTTAAAACCGTGGCTATTTTAAAAAACCTGACACGTGGACGAACTAGCGACTCCCATCCACCGCCGTTGCTACATTAACACGAACTAGCGACGCCAACCTCCGTCGCTAAACTGAATTTGAAATCCCTCCAGCTTTTTAGTTTCCCCCTCAAAGGGTTTCGAAGTAGCGACGACATCACTTTGTCGCTTTCGTATCCAAATATACCGACGGTAATGGACCGTTGTTAGCCAAGGCCTCAGCACTCAAGAGGGGGGGTGAATTGAGTGTTTCAAATTTTCGCGCGGAATCCCCTTGAAAACGGTTAGTAATATACAAATGATGCAATAGTGAAGAGACAATAACTTTTAAGCACATATCACACTATGAGACACTTGATGATGGCAATATTCAGCTTTAAGTGTGATAAGCAAGGCAAGTTATTGATTTAAACAATTCATCAAGCAGTTGGAGTGCAAAGATTTATTTAAGCAATGATATAATGTTACCTATGAAGATTCAACTCATTCAATCTATCAAACAACTTGTGAACATAAGATAAATGATAGGAATCAAGTAAGTATAACCCAAGAGTTGATAGGAAACAATGTTCTAGGTATTTGGAAAGTTATAGCAATTTTCAACTTTGAAGACCTTCACCAAATTATGATTCAAGCAAATTATCAAACACTTGGCATGCAGAGTTAAGTATTCTACTTGAACAACATCTTTACTTTAAACATTCAGCTCATGCATTTCATCAAACAGTTTATATGCGCAGTTGTATAAAGAGTTCAAGGTAGAGAGAAATGCACACCAATTTAACGAGTTCCACCAACCCGGTGTACGTCTCGCCTTCAAGCAACCCACTTGAAGGATTCCACTATTAAAGATTTGAGATACAAGCTTTGAGCAATTACAGCTTCCTAGTGTCCCACACTCAAGAACTCAATCCTCACAAGCAAAGGGCAACCCACCCAATCTTACAATCTCTCAATACCCAAAGGTTGAACCCCAACCTTTGTGACCACTCAACCTAGAGTGAAAAACCTTGGTGTTTTGGTGTTTGGTTTACAAGCAATTAACTCTCTCAATAGAGTAGATACACAAATGAAAGCTCTCTCAAAATTTAACTCTCAACAAGAGAGGATATGCAAATTAAAGCTCACAATCTAGCAACTCTTAAGCAATATGCAAGTTTAGAAACAAGAGTTGCAGAATATACAAGAGAAATCTAATAAGAAGACCTCTAGAAGAAGAATATTGATTGCCTTGTGTTGTGCCTTGGTCTCACCTCTTGTGTCTTGCTTCTCTTGCTTGAATCCATGCTTCATTTATAGCCATTTTTAGGGTTTCCAGCCGTTGCACATTGTCTCCAACGGATACCTGAGCATGGACATAAAGTGGGAGTAAAGAAATAAGCTGGAGTTCCACTTAAAAGCATTTTCACACGTTCTGACACAATGGTAATCGATTAGCCTTCGAGCTCTAATCGATTAGCTTTTGAAATCTTCAGTGTTATGCAGCAGGTAATCGATTAGCATTTCTACTGTAATCGATTAGCTATGAAACAGAACCCTTCTAATCGATTATTCCTTTCCTTGTAATCGATTATGAATGATACCTGATGCTCTTACTTATGTCTCGCAGCATGGTAATCGATTAGGTACTTGTGCAATCGATTATGGACAAAACAAAAGCTCAGTAATCGATTAAATTCTTCCTTGTAATCGATTATTCCAAATACCTGATGCTCAGTCTTCAACCTTTTCAGTTGGTAATCGATTAGCCTTTTATCTATAATCGATTATGTTCATTCCAGAACCTATGTAATCGATTATGGCAATGGTTTAATTGATTAGCACATGTACTTCTTCAAGGTCTTTGATATGTTCTTGATATGTATTGACCCATGGCTTATTCCTTTGATCCTCATGCTTGTTTCCTTGATTCTTCTTTAACTTATGAGCTTGTTCTTCATGATTTAGTTCATGTCATCAACCTTGTCTTCCATAGCTCATGTTTCTTTAACTCTTTATGAGACATCTTCATCTCTTTATTCTTGGCCATTGTCTTTGTGCTTGAACCTTCTTGTTTCTAAACCTTTGCCATTCCATCATCATCATGAATACTTTGTCATTCATCAAAACTACTTTGCATACTTACATATGCAACTTCATTCTCCCCCTTTTTGATGATGGCAGTTGATGTTACATGTTGCTTGTATTCATGTGTTGCAAATTCATCATATTAGCTTCATGGTAATATCCTTTCTTCCTTTAGGAGTGTTTGCCTTAGTCTTCACATTTGTCATTATCAAAACCTGTTTCAACATTTAAACACATTCTCCCCCTTTTTGATGATGACAACCAATGTTCATCTCGTGGGGTGTTAGTTTCACAGAATAATGACAATCAATGTTGATATGTATTCTCCCCCTATATGATGTAATGAATGCTAGTTAAGAGTTATCCTCCCCCTTAATCTTGTAACTTATGCCAATTGTTTTAAACATATCAAATGATGGAAACATGATATCTCTCCCCCTTTTTAGCATAAATAGCATCCTATTCTTTTTACTGATCCTTCTATTAATCTCTCCCCCTTTGGCATCATCAGAAAAGATCATTAACTTATGCCATAATCTATGTCATCAACATATAAGCTCATTTATTTGAATAAGAGACATTCAAAGCAAGTATTTCATATGGATTTCAAATCAAAGCTTAAAGCATGATCAATGATATATACCATTTTATTGCATCTAGAGTCAATAAGCAATCACATAATTTATTCATCAAGTAAGCATATGATTGATTGCTAACTTATTTTAATCATGTAGTGAGTATCATTTTCAAGTATGAGAGGTGTCACATGATTAAGCACACATATCATTATTTGCATAGTTGTAAACAAGTCAAATATAAGTAAGCAAGTAATTTTCTCAATTAGGATAGGCATATAAGCTCATAATTACTTCAAATAAGCACATACTTTTCTCCTATTTTGGCATTATCAAAACTCACAATGATATTCTTCCAAGTAAGCATATAGTAGAATAGAGGTAACATTGTAAGCATAAGTGCCATGAGCATAGTCATAAAGAGGTGAAATCAAGGATAATCATTCATATGTATGCTCCCCCTTACTATTGTAATTGATACCACTTGTAAACAATATACCACTTATTAACATGTGAAATCAATTATACCAATTTAATCAAGTTTGATATCACTTGTAGGTCAATTTAATCAAGTCTGATACCATTTGGTTACCTTTTAAAGCATATGATCTCTTTTTAATAGATACCACTGTTGAAATGATAGATACCATAATATGAATAGATACCACTCAAAGGTTAGATACCATTGCATATAACAATCCACTTGTTAATCATTTCATTAATATTGCTTGATGCATTTCTAGGTATCAGAGCAGTAATATAGAAGGCTTTTCAACAATGTATGCTTATATCTAGGTATCAGAGCAGGGATGAAGTGATATATGCAGCTTGTGAAATTCGTTATTCATACCACTTGTTAATATGATTTGTATAATTCACAGAGCATAATGGTAGAGTAAGAATTCGATCATACCTTGGTATTTTGCAAGTTTTATACCCTTTTTCACATCCTTGTGTGGCATTTTGTTGTTTCCATGTTGTATTCCTTGAATAATTCTTTGTTTGCCCAGTATGGTAGTTTGATTTGCCATTTTGAGTCATCCTACATAATCTTAACAAACTCTTTGCAAAGCATATTGTTAGTAGCATTGAGTTCACAAGAGTTTGTACCAATTTTAGGTCTTTGATGCAGTATTATTTTGGAAAGGAGTTTTCTAAAAATGATTTACTCAGACTTCCATACCACTTGATAAAGAGATAACATATCATCAATAAATATCACTTGTTATAAAGAAATGTTATGAAATTCCCCCTTAATCATGTAATTTAACAAGGATAAATATAGATGTTGATACCACTTTATTAATTAACATAATTCATATGATTCGGAGCATAGTGGTAGAGTGAGCATTAACTTCAAACATAGGCAAATAATCAAGTGTAACAATCTTTCCCTTTCAATGGATACCACTAGTTGATGCAATTTCATTTATGTCTAGATATCAGAGCAAAGATGGAGTGATTAAAACAATTTGTTGGCTTACTCATGCAAGTGTGTTATAACATATGCCAATATATTCACTCTTTTCCATATGACTTTTGTATCTCAAATAATCTCTTCTTATCTAGTGCCTATGATGTTACATATAGGTCTAGTCAAGCACTTACATATAGCATTTATCAAATATGTAAGAGAAAGCATTTTGCATAGATACTTAGTAACACATATAGACAAGTCACAAAAGGTCATCATGTGACTGTAAATGTGTAATGCAAGTCATACACTCATCTATGTCATACCACTTGTTATCATGTATGATACCATTTGATTGATTTGCAAATTTAAGCTTTTGATATCAATTAATAACAGTTAAGCATTTACCACAAGATTGTTATTATTCAAGCATACCTCATTTTTCATAAAGTAGTTCAAAAATTCTTTTCAATCTCAATGATGTAATACTTTCAAATTTCTTTTCACAATCAAGTTTGTGCATCATCAAACATATGGTGTAGATAAGAATTATAAGGTCAATCAAGATGGATATCACTTGCCCAAGCGTGGTATATGGTCATGGCATGCATTATCACTTATCATATCATGCATTATTTCTTAACATATCATCATGTTCATGCCTATGATGTTACAATCATGAAGTTAAAATCTAGGCAATCACTTGTTGTAACATACATGCTTTCTCTCTAGGAATATAACTGCATAGATTGTCAAAGCATAGATACACTTGTACATGCAATATATGTATTTATTATCAAGGCATAGTGATAAGCACATAATCAAGATTATGTCCTCATGATCTCTTCCTCTTACTAATTCAATTCATATCATTTTTAAAGGAAGATGTTTGTTATTTAGATACCACTAGTTAAACAACACATAAATGATACATCATCAAGAATTCATATTCAATCAAAAATTCATGCATCATTAAGAATCAATAATAACCAAGAATTCATGATATATCACCAAGAGTTCATGTATCATCAAGGGTTTAAACATTATCAAAGATTCATACGTGTTTGTGCATAATCATCTTTAATCTCAAGATTTTCATGTACCATGTTATTCAAACAATCATTCATCAAACTCATCATCAATTATTACTAATCATCAATTACTATATACATATACATCATTGATTCTAAGGATTTCATGAGTTTAAGGGGTCCTAAGATTATTTGTTCATCCATCTTAAGATTTCATATCATTCATGCTCAATCATATATCAAATCAAGATTCATCAAGAATGAGCGTTATCATTGATTGTATGATGATTACTTGCACCTTTTGTTGTACCACCTTTAGTGTTGTCCATTGGATTTTGTCTTGGTGCAATCCATTTTGTGTGAGTCATATTGAAGTTTCTTTCTCATCTCTTTGTTTGAAGGGTATTTACAAAAACTTTAATTTCCTTCTAGATGTATGATTAGTCATCATAATCTTGGCTTGCTTTATTCTTCTCCTTTGTCTTTTGGAATGAATTTTAAGATCCTTGTTATCTCCTTAGGCCATGAGATTTGGTCATCCATCAATGAGAAATTGTTGCTTTGAAGTTTGCCTACAAGATTTCAAAGATTTAAGGTACCCTTTGAGAGTTGGGTCCTTCTTTGTTACTTTGGGATTTCAAGATTGTTTTGGAATCCATACCTTTCTTGTACACTTTTGACGGGATTTCTTTATAAAACAATTGGATGATATATGACCAAATATTCCACAATAAAAACATGTTGCATTCAATGAATAAGTCATAGTATGATAGTAATGGTTCCTTTTATATTCTTTCCTTTTAAAACAATTAGACATTGAGTTCTCTTTTCTTTCATGGTTTGTGCATCTTAGGGAGGATTTGGATTTTTCTTTGTATGATGTACAATGGTTCTTGTAATGACCTATTTTTCTTCTATCAAGTGTATGCCTTTGATTTTCAATAGGTGCACTTAGAAGTGTTTGACTATGTGTGAGCTTACTAAGTGCTTCTTTTAGTTCTTTATTCTCATTTTCAAGAAGCATACATTTATCAATAAGCATACAATCCTCATTATTATCATTACAAGTCCTAGGAGATACATTTGAAGCTATTAACTCATCATTTTGAACTCTAAGATATTCTTTTTCTATGTGAACATCATGCAATTCTTTTTCAAGAGTCAAAATGGTTTGTTTAGAGCATGCATATTTCTTTGATAACAAGACAAATCTTTTATGCAATTCTTCAAATGCTTCTAATAATTCATCCTTATCAATTTCATCATCATTATCATCATTAAAAGCATTTAAAGAGCATACCTCATCATCTTGGGAGTGCTTTGTCATTAGGCATGCAAGTTCTTCTTCCGATTCATTGATCTCTTCTTCCGGACTTATTTTGAATTCTTCATGTTTGTTAGAAAGAGTACTAATTCTTGCATCTTGATCATCATTAGTATTTCCATATATTGTTTCAAGAGTTTCCCATATTTCTTTAGCATTGTTACAAGCAATAACTCTAGAAACATCATTAGGTTCTAATGCTAATGTGATAAGAATTTTAGCTCTAAGATTAAATTGTACCTTCCTTTCTTCTTCCATAGTCCACAAGTTCATGGGCTTCATACATTCTATATTATTGACAATATGCATAGGAATGAAAGGACCAAATTGAATAGCATTCCATACCTTGAGGTCATAGGATTGGATAAAGATTTTCATCCTTTCTTTCCAAATAGCATAGTCTTTGCCATTGAAGATTGGAGGTCTACTTATTGTGCCATTTTGTGGAAATGCATCATAAGAGGTAGAGGCCATCTTGATCTCCTGCAGCTGTTAAGCCTTGTGGCAAGAGTCAAGCTCTGATACCACTTGTTAGCCAAGGCCTCAGCACTCAAGAAGGGGGTGAATTGAGTGTTTCAAATTTTCGCACGGAATCCCCTTGAAAACGGTTAGTAATATACAAATGATGCAATAGTGAAGAGACAATAACTTTTAAGCACATATCACACTATGAGACACTTGATGTGCAATGACAATATTCAGCTTTAAGTGTGATAAGCAAGGCAAGTTATTGATTTAAAAAATTCATCAAGCAGTTGGAGTGCAAAGATTTATTTAAGCAATGATATAATGTTACCTATGAAGATTCAACTCATTCAATCTATCAAACAACTTGTGAACATAAGATAAATGATAGGAATCAAGTAAGTATAACCTAAGAGTTGATAGGAAATAATGTTCTAGGTATTTGGAAAGTTATAGCAATTTTCAACTTTGAAGACCTTCACCAAATTATGATTCAAGCAAATTATCAAACACTTGGCATGCAGAGTTAAGTATTCTACTTGAACAACATCTTTACTTTAAACATTCAGCTCATGCATTTCATCAAACAGTTTATATGCGCATTTGTATAAAGAGTTCAAGGTAGAGAGAAATGCACACCAATTTAACGAGTTCTACCAACCCGGTGTACGTCTCGCCTTCAAGCAACCCACTTGAAGGATTCCATTATTGAAGATTTGAGATACAAGCTTTGAGCAATTGCAGCTTCCTAGTGTCCCACACTCAAGAACTCAATCCTCACAAGCAAAGGGCAACCCACCCAATCTCACAATCTCTCAATACCCAAAGGTTGAACCCCAACCTTTGTGACCACTCAACCTAGAGTGAAAAACCTTGGTGTTTTGGTGTTTGGTTTACAAGCAATTAACTCTCTCAATAGAGTAGATACACAAATGAAAGCTCTCTCAAAATTTAACTCTCAACAAGAGAGGATATGCAAATTAAAGCTCACAATCTAGCAAATCTTAAGCAATATGCAAGTTTAGAAACAAGAGTTGCAGAATATACAAGAGAAATCTAATAAGAAGACCTCTAGAAGAAGAATATTGATTGCCTTATGTTGTGCCTTGGTCTCACCTCTTGTGTCTTGCTTCTCTTGCTTGAATCCATGCTTCATTTATAGCCATTTTTAGGGTTTCCAGCCGTTGTACATTGTCTCCAACGGATACCTTAGCATGGGCATAAAGTGGGAGTGAAGAAATAAGCTGGAGTTCCACTTAAAAGCATTTTCACACGTTCTGACACAATGGTAATCGATTAGCCTTCGAGCTCTAATCGATTAGCTTTTGAAATCTTCAGTGTTATGCAGCAGGTAATCGATTAGCATTTCTACTGTAATCGATTAGCTATGAAACAGAACCCTTCTAATCGATTATTCCTTTCCTTGTAATCGATTATGAATGATACCTGATGCTCTTACTTATGTCTCGCAGCATGGTAATCGATTAGGTACTTGTGCAATCGATTATGGACAAAACATAAGCTCAGTAATCGATTAAATTCTTCCTTGTAATCGATTATTCCAATTACCTGATGCTCAGTCTTCAACCTTTTCAATTGGTAATCGATTAGCCTTTTATCTATAATCGATTATGTTCATTCCAGAACCTATGTAATCGATTATGGCAATGGTTTAATCGATTAGCACATGTACTTCTTCAAGGTCTTTGATATGTTCTTGATATGTATTGACCCATGGCTTATTCCTTTGATCCTCATGCTTGTTTCCTTGATTCTTCTTTAACTTATGAGCTTGTTCTTCATGATTTAGTTCATGTCATCAACCTTGTCTTCCATAGCTCATGTTTCTTTAACTCTTTATGAGACATCTTCATCTCTTTATTCTTGGCCATTGTCTTTGTGCTTGAACCTTCTTGTTTCTAAACCTTTGCCATTCCATCATCATCATGAATACTTTGTCATTCATCAAAACTACTTTGCATACTTACATATGCAACTTCAACCGTCACTAACGTGACATGAATAGCGACCACGGACTCGGTTGCTACATTTTACCACCCTATATTTTTTGGGTTTCCCTCTATGGTTTTCATTTGCGCCTAACTTAGCGATGGGATTAGTGACGGGTGAGAGGTTAGCAACGGTAATGACATTGTCGCTACTGTATGCGCCAAAACAAAAATTTGGAGCCAAATCACAAAATTAGAGGGAAATGACCCTAGCGACCGTGTTAGTGATGGTCTAGATCATAGCGGTGAAGGCAGCAACGGAATTTTGCAACATCTAGTGACAGGGCTTAAGTTGGTCGCTAATTTGGTCACTAATCTTCTTTTTGGGTCCCTTTCTTACATTGTGGTCGCTAACTTGGTCGCTAATTAGCGACGGAGTTAATCGGTCACTAAGCAGAGGTAGTTATTACAGCTTTTTTGGTAGTGTATTACATCTCTTAAATGTAACCTAGTGGTGAGGCTCCTCTTACATCTCCTACTTAAATTGAATGCTTCAGATGTTATCTTAGAATCCAAACAAAAATGATGACTTGGAAAAATATGTGGCATATATTCAGTTGACACATGGCTAGAGACTAATAAATATGGCATAAATTCAGTTGACACATGGCTAGGACGCCAGGGGCATTAGAGCCCTCAATTTACTGCGCTTAGCAATCGGTCAAACTAGTCACTCGTAAATAGTCAACATGTTAAAATATTTATATGTTAAAATTTAAGTGTAACAAGGTTTAATCCCCTAACGTATAAGAGATGGAAGAGGAGTCTCAGCAAATTGAGGGCATATATCATATAAGTTTTTCTAGGAATGGATGCTTGTCAACTGAATTTATACCACATGTATTAGTCTTTAGCTACATATCAACTCAATCTATGCCACATATTTTTCTAAGATATTATTTTTGTTTGGATTCTAAGATAACATCTAAAGCGTTCAATTTAAGTAGATGGAAGAAGAGGTTCACCACTAGCTAGGCTACATTTAAGAGATGTAATATAACCATATATTATTATATTATATTCGTAGAATGTATATCTATTAATATAATTTATTTTCAAAATAAATATTCCCTTTATTTTTCATTCATTAATTTTAATTTTAATTTTTATACTAAATGAAAAAAGACAAAAATGTTTATTTCGTAGATAGATTTTATTAACAGATATACATTCTACATATATAATATAACTATATATAGTTGCGTCATATTTTTTAAATGCGTCATGTAGTTTAGTGGTGAGACTCTTATTTTCTCTTCAAAGTGCAACGAGATCAAGCCTTGTCACTTTTAAATTTTGGTAAATAAAATGTTTTAATGCGTTGACTATTTACGATTAACCAATTGCTAGTTATTTAAATCACACACATTTTTAACATGTGGCATGACACATAGCTAAGGGTATTAAAACTCTCAATTTAGAGAGGGTACCCAAGCAAAACCCAAATATATATTTATGACATGCTACTGACACCGATTGCAAAAATTTCACCATGTAATACTATAAAATAATGGCCAACCCACTCACCCCAGATGCCAAAACGCAATAGGAGACAATTGGCCTAATGTCTGCTGATGATTTTAATTAATTAATATCAATAATGACCTTAATCATGTGCGTTTAATGGAGGCTGAGTTAGGAACCTGACGCTACGCGTCAGAACCCTTCCTCAGCCCTATAAATAGGCCACTTCCAAGGCATTGAAAGATCCAGTTAAACTCTAAGTTTGAGAGCTTCCTTCCTTTCTTTCGAGTTTTTAGTGTTCTTTTGTGAGTTTATAAGTCTAGAGTGGTTTTTAGATACTTGAGAGTGTTATGTAGTATTGTGAATTCTTGTATCGTGAAGTGTTTCCACGCCTTCGTAATGTCAACCTCTGTAAGTGTTGTTTTTACTTTTACTATCTGTAACTAAATTGTTTATGCTGGAATTTGGTGAATCAATCTATTATATGATGTTGTAATTATGACTTCTGCATATTTATGATTCAAGTACCATGTTAGTATTTCAATATTTTATTAGTGTGAACGTCAAACGAGAGAATGATTTTCATGCATATTGAAACTTGTTTTATTAGTATGAATGTCAAATGGGAGAATGATTATTCATGCCGTATTAAAATTTGTTTTAATGAAAGTAAAAGTTGAAATACCCTTAATATGCCAATTACTAGGAATAGATTTGGTGATTATTGTTGCCATAAGGCCAGGACATAATACAAGTTTTTACTGAAAAAACTCACGAGGGATCGGACTTTACGGTGACAACTTAGAATTTATATCATGAGGGATTGGTTATAATGACTTTAAGCTGCAATGACATCAACTTGATAATTAAATATGTATGTTTGTAATCATTTCATTGTATTTTAGTGCGAGGATCCTAATTCCAACATAATTTGTCAATCTGTGTTTTTACTTCAAATATCTGAATTATTCTGAATTACATCTCAACTTTATAGATAGATTTTATCTTTACCATCTTTTTACCACATGAACAAATCAATCATCAAATTATGTGAATATTATATATATATTGTTTATAAATTATTCTTTTGTTAATAAGTTTTGATACATTTACCATAATAAATAGAGATTACTGTGATTACTAGAACTTTCAATCTTAGTGGAACGATATCTAAATTTGAAAACTACAAACGATTGGTGCGCTTGCCAATTAAAAGACCTAACAGTATTCAGGGTCCAACAATTACGGCCTACACTCAAATTGTTCACTACCCCGCTTCCAATTCCGACACCCATACCAGTTAACGATCCTCCAACGTCTGATTCACCACCTACGAATATCGAAACACAAAATTCATTAACATTCCATCACATTCATCACCTTAGAAGTGATTTTTGAGACTTCTATTTATAAGGAGATAACAAAAACCAAACCCCCGTTATGCATGCACCTCACGGCTAGAGAGAGAAAGAGAAGGGGGAAGAAAGCTTGAAATTGGGGATGCATATGGATATACCTTAAGGTCATGGCTCCAAAAATACAATTAATTTGAAGTTTCGACGTGAAATTGGCCGTCAATTGGAGCCTAGAAGCTCACGGCCAAAATGGGTGAAAATAAAAAAGAAACCTGCGTGTTTTTGTCGTGGAGGAAGAAGAAGTTGAGTTTTGATTTCATTAAGGGCATATTGGTCCTTTACCATTTTCTTTTTCATTTTCTTCATAACTTTAATTAAACATTTACTTTTAACCCTTTGGTAGCTTTAAACTTACTACCACTTATTTAAACCTTATTTAAACTTTAATAATTGACCAATCAATAATTTATTTAATTACATAACATCTAATTATTTAAAATTACATTTATATTAATTAATAGTGATTTCTAAAATTCCAAAATTAGTTTGAAGACAATTGTTAATAATTTTCCACAAATAATGAATTTTAATTTAATTACCCGGGATGTTACACTTACTCATTTGTTCTCTTCAGATTCCACTAATATTTCCCATATAAAATAATAAAATATTAACTAAATAGTTAAATTCAAATGCATTCAAATTTAATATACAATATAAAAATTTTAACTCACCAAAAATGTCTCAAATCATGTTTTACGAACCCCGTTCAGTGTATCCTTGAATAAGATCCAAGGATCATCTGCTTCCCCTTTAAAATTTAGTGATGACTTTGGCGACGCCATTACTATTAGTGAAACTGTTATAACAAATTGTATTAGATTGATAAATTTACAAAAGTAAAGTTGAAATAAATGAAGAGTTACAATAGTGTCAGACTTACTCAAGTCCGTTCTCCAAAGGTTTTATGAACAAAAGAACTAGATGTGTAAATACAGGAGTGATAGGGGTGTCTTAAGCTTGTGGCAATGGCTACTCTGCAACTGACTCACCGATGTATATATGATCCCTGACAACAATGATGGTAGGAATGTGCTGCTGTGAAGTAGAGGCAACCAATGTATCCACCACATTATTAATGTCATCACCCCAACCCCCAACACTACGACCACCATCACTAGGACCGTGACCTTGGCGATATCTCCAACCATGTCCAATCATCTATTGATCCAACCATATATTCAACTTCAGCAACGCTGTTAACCATGGAGATTATGAAGTCTGTAGTGAGGCCCCAACATGCTCGCTGCTAGTTTATTAATTTCCCTTTACTTTTTTCACTTTCGTGCTTAAACGAGCAACAAGAGTAGCTACAAGCATTTTTTATTAGCCTATTCCACTATAGCGGCCAACTCGGTGACAGGTATCTGCGAAGTCCTTAGTGATGCTCCACGATGTCTGTCGCTAGTTTATTAATTTCCCTATGCTTTTTTCACTAACTTTCTTAAAGTAACAATATATATAACTATGACTATTTGTTCATGAGCGTAGTCCATTGTAGGAATGGCCGCAACGACAGTGATGACACCCCACTGTGTCCACCACTATGAGATTCATTTCCCTCTACTTTTGCACTAATCCGTTTAAAAGTGTAATGGGCGTAGTCATAGGGCTTGCCATATTTCGGAGCAATGGACATGTAAGGTGTAACACCCTCGGTTAGATAAGACAAATCCTTCTGTAGGTTCATCCTATTTAACTGAGAGTGTTAACAGTTTTCAGAAAAAGTGAATATATATTTTTTTTAAAATAAATAAGTACGTGGCAGATCAGTGGAAGCAATATTGTATATATCACATAGTCAATCACAAACTGTAAGTAATTGTACTCTTAACAGAATGGGGCACGCAGGCACCCTTAAATATTATACAGTCATCCGGTGTCTGATTATCAATAACAAATATTCTATCCTTAATGATTGTTCTCAATGGGTTCAGCGTATTGCTGATCTTCACACTCGGGTTCTTGAGTTTCTAATTCCTCTAAAAAATGGTCAACAGTAAGGGTGAGTATAACCCAAGACCCTGATTGGTTAATCCGGTGCGGACATAATCCAGTTAACATACAATGTCACATAGGTCATACATTTAGCATATTCACATTTATAACAATCAAACATGTGATCATCACATAATCGTATATTTAGCATATTCACAATTATAACAATCAAACATATTGCCATGAAATAAATCGTACATATAACATATTCACAATTATAACAATCAAATATGCTGTAATGAAATGCATGAGTTTGGATTTATTATGATTTATCTTTGGTTAAGTCTCATGATGCATGTGGGCCCAAGAAATTATTTCTTCTTCTCTGGAATATCACCATTCCAATTCTCTAGAGTGATCAGGGTCCGCCCAAGCTCTGGTACAAATGAACTCATTGGTTCTCATCATTAATTTATATATATATATATTTGAGACTTGGATCCCTACGATCATAGTTACACTCCGTCATTTAGTCAAAGTACACCAGAATTATTCGTCTCACCCGGCTATCAGGGCGCGACTCTGATGCCATTGGGTTGCCGTTCCAGTTGTACTCCTAAGATTCTTCATGGAGATCGAACGTGAGTGTCCTCCACTGTACCAAGTGTATGCTCTAGAGGTTTTTCTTCTTCAAAAATATTTTCATGATGCGAAATGCATTTATCTTATCAATTGATCCCTTGGGTATCTTATGTATTTCCAGTCTCATCATATCATTTCCAAGTTCTTTGGATTCTATCAATTATTTAAACATTGTAAGTATATCTATTATATATAGTATTTTCCATAAGGAGTAAAATAATTTATTCTTTATATAATTACGCATAATTAAAATGTTAACAAGGTTTATAAAAATAAAAATACTAATAATAATAACAATATTAAGATTAATAATAATTAGGATAATAATAATAATAATAGAATAAGGATAATAATAATAATTATAACTTCTCATTAATTTAAAAAGTATTAAAAAGTAGTTTCTAAATGAAAATCCAAGCGAAAACCATTAAAAATAGAGTTTTCCAAGTGAAACAGAGGCAAATCCGAGTAAAGTAACTGCTTGCTGAGTAAAATAAAGTGTTTTCCGAGTGAAATAATACTGGGAAGCTACTATCCGAGAGCAATAGAGTGTTTCCGAGTGAATTTACTGAAAAAGGGTTCTGTGTAAAAGATAATTATATTTTCTGAGTGAAATCAATGTGTTTACCGAGTTAAATCACTGGAAGAGGGTTTCATGAATGAAACTAAGCTGTTTTCTGACTGAAACAGGTCTGATTCCGAGTGGAAATGATTTTTCCGATTAAAATAAATTATATCCGAGTAGAAATGTTGATTTCCAAACTTTTTGAGAAAAATTAGGTTTAATACCGAGTGAGAAATTAAGTTTGCCGAGTGAGATCAGGTTAAAAGTTTTCTCAGGGAAGTTAAAAATATTTTTCCTAGTTAAAAGTGTTGATCAGAAAGGTTTCTGAGTAAAATTTATATAATTTCCGAGTGAAAAATGATTCTGCTGACTAGAATACCTTCGAGTAAAGTAAATCCGAATGAAATAATCCTGATTCCGAGTGGAATCAGGTTGATAAGAGTTTTCTGAGTTAATTTAACTATATATTCTGAGTGAAATTAAACTAAAAGGAGTTTTCCGAGTGAAAATAACTCTTTGCTGAGTAAAATAAATTATTTTCCGAGTAAAGTCACTGGATGGGTTTTCTGAGTGAAAATAACATAATTTCTGAGTGAAATAAGATGTATCCTGAGTGAAATTCAAACTGAGATGTTTTTCTGAGTAAAAATAATACGTTTTCCGAGTGAAACAGAATGATGAAACATTTTTCTGAGTGAAATAAAATAAGATTCCGAGTAGGATTAGGATGAAAGTAACTTTCTGACTGGAAATAATGTATTTTTCCAAGTAAAATGTTCTGTCATAATATTCAGGTCGGTTTTTCATAAAATCCGAGCTTATTACTCACTAAATCTGACTTCTATTTTATAATTCCTTGCTGGAACTCACATGAACACCCAGGATCTTTAATATCTTCTTAGTCCAACAACCAGCATATATTTTTATCAATTAGTTATACATATATTCAAATATAAAACAATAACCATAACATTTAATCAAACAACTCTGAACTGATTATAAGCATTTAGTAACAAATATATATATATATATGTATATAATTAAAGCATTTAATTCACATAACACTGAATCTGTCCTCCACTCGGTTTTCCCACAGAGCACCCAAGAATATACCCCCTTACCTCAATGAAGTTCCTGGAGGAGAAGAAAGAGGTTCCCTTCACTGTCCTGCTTCAAATCCGAGTGAAACAGAAGGGAAAAGAGAGAAAGAAACTTGCTGGAAAGAGAGTGATGAAGGGTGTTTAGGTCGTGTGTGTGGTGTGAGTCCTGAGAACCTTGAGCTGGTTTAAATAGGGAGGAAGTGAGTGGGAAAACAAGTGGGGAACAGCTTTTCTAAGTGGGCTGTTAATGGATTGCTAATGGAAGGGTCACTAGGGATTAAATAAAGATATATGCTGAGTCAGTGCCCATTTCTGGTCGTCCACTATCCATAATGCGCATTATTGAGTTAAAATAATCATTAAAAGACAAAATTGAAGTCAATACGCACTTCTGTCACTGAATACCGAGTGAAATTACACTCGGTTAACAACTATACCGACTAGAATTCCAACTTCCGAGTCAACGATTGTAAGGCTCGCTTGAGCGTGGCTTGCTCGCTTGAGCGAATCAGCCAATCCTCACTCGCCATTCCCATGAAACCGACTCATTTTTCCCATCATTCACTCGGTAATTCACCCCCACACCGACTCCTAATTTGCTTGGCCTTTCACTCGGTATTATATTCCAAATCCGGGTCATTTCTGATGGTTCTTACTCGGTTAAATCATTCCAAGCCTAGTCCTTTATCACTCTGTAATGTCCTTCAAAAACCGATTCACTTACATTCTTTTCCTATCTTTCTTCTACTCGAAATTTTTATTCCAAATCCGAATCTCTACATACACTGTTTCACTCGGTAAAACTCATCCACTTACTCGGAATACTACTTTCCATACCACTCGGTGTATTTAACTTCAACACAATCGGGAATGTACTTCACATTCATCACTCGGCATAGACTTACAATTCTCACTCGGAAGTGTTTCTTCTAGAACCCGACTCTCTCTCCTAATTAGTCAATCACTCGGAATTATTCAAACTCTAATCACTTAGGATATATTCCAATAACAATTCATATCTTAGAAAGGAATCAATCGGATTTACCACTCAGAAATACTCAAACTTTACTCTCGGTTTACTCATATTTCTCTCTCGGTTTTAACCAAATTCTTCAACTACAATTCCAATCAGAACATATTAAGGCCCTCACTTCTCGGAAAAGACTTACACATACAAGTCTCACTCGGAATTGGTCCAATAGAGTATATCTCACTCGGAAGAGGAGTCATACTCATAGATTCACTCGGAAATGGTTCAGCCTCTCTATATTTCTCTCGGAATGGCTCCTTCCATTTTTTCCACTCGGTTTACTAATCATATTCTTACGAAACCATTCGGAATCTTTCCCAAATACTTCCATAACACGTTCCAGTCGGTAAGAAGCATCAAATCAACATATAACGCTTACATGTATTCATTCACTCGGTTCATATATATATATATATATATATATATATATATATCAGACACTTAGAATATATTTCCAATCCAAACCATTATAACAACTCTTCCCTTATAAGAGGTTCACTCGGATTTTACCTTTCAGGAGCATTTAAGTCCTTCCCCACTCATTTTTCACTTGGATACTCATCTCTTAGGTACACATACACTATCCTTCCTCAAAATATGTTTCGATCGGAATCCTTTAAGGTCTTTATCACTCGGAAAAAGAGTCATAAACATAGCCTCACTCAATAATGGCTCTAAACCTTATATATTCTACTCGGATTGGGCTCTCATTCCTATATTCCACTCAGAATTCCATATTTCAGAGAGGTTTTGCTCGGAAATGGAAGTACTTAGCAAGGTTTGACTCAGAAACAAAGAATCAAGGGTGTTTTGACTCGGAATTTTCACGTAGAAGTGGTTTTCTTGAACCCACTTCACTCCAGCTGTCTCTGTGATCAAGAATCCTCTCGGTAGTAACCTTCTTGGTCATATATTACTCGGATAACATAACCTTACACTCGGAATTTCATCCTTCAGTCGGAATTGCTAATCCTTCACTCGGAATTTCACTCTGTCACTCGGATCAGAGCCTATTTCACTCGGAATTTGCATAATTTCACTAATGGTCCATAAAAATTCCATTATTATGTACAAAAATGACATTCCTGAGATACCACAGACTATCAACGGGGTTTATATTCACTTATTACCACTTACAGACCTTCTAAACTTCAATTTTTACTAAATAAGACTGCTACTAAAAATAGGGATGTTACATAAGGCGCCGCTAATAATTTTTTTTGTTATTAGAACTAATTCAAAAAATAAAAGATAGTAGATAGTAACAACATTAGGGGAAAAGGTTGTTTGGTTAGTATACATGCATTAACAACAACTACTATTTTGGTGGCTAAAATTATTGTTGCTAACCCAATATTTTCTAGTAGTGTCATCTTCATGCAAGCGCAATACCTCTTTCAACTAGGCCTCACTTCCACCCTTACTTATTTTCTTGAATATGAACACCTTCTAGACTTAGCCTTACTTTTGAAAGACTCCATAAATCCATTGTTCCAAAGTTTTCCTGGAAATTAGCACATAAAAATGTTATGTGTCCATTTCCCATGTTCACTCTTTTTGATCATACATGCTTTGAGCACCACGTCCCATATTTTCTCCTTGATTATCCATGAAAATAGTTGTCGTTATTCCTACTTGGGTTTGCATATTTGCCTTTTCTATCTAGCCTTTTCTCTTATTTTCTTATTCAGATTAACTAACCGACAAATGTAAAAATATGTAAAATGATAAAATCATTTACTTAAACATATAACTCATAATTTCATAATATTATTATGATTTTAATTTATACTAAATCATTCTTTCCCATCTTAAAAAATATGATATTTTTTAATTATATTATGAAGAAATAAATTTTAAAAGATTATAATAATTCACTTATCACAACAAATAATATTATATTTATATTAATATCGGTCTAACCATAATTGTACTATTGAACCTTGAACCAGTATCTTCACTGGTCAATGATTGGTTCGGTTTTAAAAGTATTGATTTATAAAACAAAACTCATATATCTAGAAGCTCTTAATGTTTTTCTCATGTTTATCCTTGTTTTGAAAAATACCACCATTTATATTTAAAATATAATTTAAGTCTAAATAATGATAAAATTGAAATGTTACAATATCATTTTATTAAAAATTAATGTATTAACATATGTTCTTGATGTATTCTGTTTGAATTATCTTATAAATAAATAAAATTACAAAAATAATGTTTTTTAAACACGTGTATCTGTTAGAAATTTTATTTTTGATAATTAATATAGGTTGATATATTATTTATGGAATTTATATTAGCTATTTATATTTAATTGGACTCAGTAAAAGTGATCTAATATTGGTAAGCCTTTTAGACTACTAACAACAATAATAATAAAAAAGTGATATGAGTTTAAATGAGTAAGTAAAAACCAAGATTTAACCTGTTAGGAAATAATAGGAATCCTAACAGGTTTAAAATAAGAAAGAAAGCCATGGTCCCAATACCCCAAACTAGCAAATTGTTTGTCCCCAAGCAATCACTAAATTCACAAGGTAGAATCATTGAAAATAAAGAATTCACCCAACTTAAGAAACGCAATCAGAATTATTCTCATAGAATGACTGCTAGAATGTCAAAATAGAATCCAAACAATTACCTCAACTGTGTTTCACTGACTTAGACTAAGGGTACACTTTCCTTTCCTTCGCTCTTAGTGTTTATGTGTATCTGTATCGTTCTAGTCATATTATTCTAGACACTACCATAGGCTTGGCAATCGACCTCACTTTCCACAGTTTTCAAGAAGGCATGTCACGATCTAAAGGTCTTTTTAAAGGTTATAGCGTGGCCAGGGGTTTGAATGTGTACCGGGATAGAAACCAAGAAAAAGGGATAAAAGCAAAGGGCTAAATAAAAAGAAAAAACTTACTGAAAAAGGCAAGTTTCAAAGGTCAAACCAAACATTCTTCATTTGTGACTTTGCATATTAAGAAACTCAAATGAGCATTAGTCATCATCATTTCATTTTGTATTTGTGACTCCTTAGTCCTTTCTCACCCCTTTTTTCATTCTTTTTCTTTCTTTTCATCAATTCTTTTTATCATTATATTATTTTTCCAAATTTTCCTTTTCATTTTCTTTCACAACCCCTTTTTATTCACTTGCCTTGCTTGCTTATTTTTGAATTTAAGAAAACAAAATGAAAAGTTTAGGCTTGCAAGAAAAAAGTAGTAACAACATGTTAGGCTCAAAGGGGTAACTAACGGTTTTCGTAACAATCAAATTCAATGGCCAAGGAATAATGCCTAAAGTGCCTTTTTCATCCCGCAACATGCATTCATAAACTATTTCAAGGTGGTCTAAAGCCAAGTTCTAGAACATTTATAACATATGATCCACTCAAATAAAAGGACAAGGGTCAATATTTCACTACAATAGTCTAGGCTCAAAAACTCACTAGGAGGATAAATCTAAGTCAAAGAAAACATAGAGGCATAACATATTTTTCATCCAGACACCTAGCAATCATCCTCTTTATTTTGTTTTTATTATTATTTTTTTAATGGGTTTCCAAAGTGCGTGAAATTCTATCATTTAAAATGAAACATAACATGCAAACCCTGTAATTATCCAGAAACAAACAAAACTAGCTTTTAGGTATCCAGACAGCATGCAAAATAAATAATGAAAACAAACAGATACAGCTAAATAAAACAAACTAAAATAAAAGCAATACATAAGTTTCTTTCTACCAGCCACCACCCCAAACTGATGTGGGACATTGTCCCCAATGTGCAAATGGATGGAAAAAGGTAGAAGTAACTTACCTAGCCAGTCATGGAGAAGATGATGGGAAGTGGCCCTGCTGGGAATGCCAGCCATACATAGCATTCACTTTGCTTGAAATGTCTGCAATCTGAGCCCCTTGTTGCATTTACTCGGAGGGCATGGACTCCAATCTTGAGTTCATCCCCTGAATCAGGGAATACATGTGCTCCATAGAGAATACAAAGTTAGTAGCAGTGTGAAATGAGAGCCCATTATCGGCAGGAATAGGAGGATATGCAGTAGCTGGATGAGTCTCATCACCTGTAGAAGAAAACAAGAAAGAAGTCCTACCCTCCATACTTATGAAAGTAGGGTCAGGTAGGGGTGAGGAACACTAAATCCAGCCATTACTAACTTGTCTTGTCATCATTCATAATAATCATACCTATATGTATCATTTCAGCCATGTCAACCCGTTTGGGCTGACAAATGAGGGTATCATTATCCAATTTGATCCCAACATATTTAGCAATGGGGTTTATGTACCCCGCAATAACATTCTTCCAAGAAGCAGCTTTTCCTACTTTGGTGAATTAACTGTATAACCATTTAGTAGAATCAAGAGGGATATTGTTTATCATGGCATGTAAAAAGAATACAGGGCTCTAACTGTGTCAGGGCTTTCATGGTGCCCAAAAATTGAGCGGGCCATGAAACGTTGAAGATACTAGAGAGCTAGATGATGTATGGAAGATGCCTTAGAAGATGAGGGATCATAATCCCTCCTATGAGATATATGGCTCCAAAGATATCCAGTATTAAAATCTTGAGGGATGCTAGTGGCACGTCGTGGAGGAAAACTGTAGATTGCAGCTACCTCATCAAGATCTAGCCTATAGTTAGAGTTATTAAGCCTAAAGGTTATTTCCCAACCAGAATCACTCACACATCTTCTGATATCAATGGAACTAAGGAACTCTATAGAAGTACGTTGGTATATGGGTTCATACAGCTGAATAAATGATTCCCACCCACATTTTGTACTAGTTTAAATGTGTCTTCTAAAAGTCCTAGTTCAGTTATTGTTTCCCTGTAAAAGAATCAAGAGGGAATGATTTCCCTCTTTAACAGTGCTTTAAGTCGTATCTGTTAGTCATCTGATGTGCATTCAATGCTTTCTAAATTTGAGTGAGAAGAGGACGTACCTTGTGTCTTTCTCTTTTTAGGAATCAATTTAGTCCTTCCGGAAGATATGTTATCGGTACCTAAATTTGTAGTTCATGAACATGCACAAAATATATCAATGACACCACCAAGAAGAAATATCTATGAAGGATAAATATTTAAGGACCAATGAACATAAGCCAACTTATAAATATGCAAAGGTAAGAACAAGAAGTTGTCTTAGACATTATATCAAACACTTGGTGTGCATAAAAATATGAACTAAGAAATTCTTGAACATGCAACACAAAGTTTCCCAAATTCACAAATTACATGCTACACATGAACAAGAATGGATCAAATTGCTATATATGTAACATAGAGTCAAAATCATGAAGAGAAAACCATATGGGTTTCAATGAATATTTAAGAACATGGTGAACATGATAATTCTTGAACAAGAGTTTAATAGCATACCCACATGATTTTTAATCACAAAAATTACATATGAACACACATAAACCTTCCCACATGATCAATTTCATCAAAACAAAACAAAATACAATTATGAGAAAACCCCAAACTAGAGAAATACCCTAAAATGTGAGTGAAATTTGATACTTACTTGATGAAGATGAGAGCAAGAGATGATGAAGATATGGTAATGAGTGAAGAAGACTTGTAGGTTGGAATGGGGTCAAAGATTTTCAAGTTAGGAATGATTTTGAATGACCATGTGCAGTGGTGAGGGAGTGTCAAAGAGGGAATGAGAGACACGGGCGTGTGGTGCGTTAAATAAAAAAGGAGCATACAATACCTGTCATGACCCACGGCGAGTGGGAAAATTCCCATGGCCCGTGGGTCTCGTTGTTGGGCCAAAAATTCCCACGGCCCATGAGTCTCTCTATTTTGCCCAAAAATTTGCACATGTTGAAGCTCTCATGACCCACGGCCAGTGGGAAAATTCCCACGGCCAATGGGTCTCTCTGTTTTAATTTTTTTATTTAAAACGCTCTAAGTCAGAAAGGTCCATTACCAGTGGGAATTTCCCACTGGCAGTGGATCACACTGCCCATTAAATAAAAAACGTAATGCCATCAGACTCAGAGGTCCACTACCAGTGGGAATTTCCTATTGGTGGTGGACCTCATTGTTTTAGTTTAGAAAAATATAATTCTAACAGTATTAAAATCCACTTGTTTAAGAAAGTTTTTGTCATGCGAAAATGGATTTTTTTCATTGGAAACAAAAGCCAAATACCCTCACTTTTATTTTTGCCATATGTCTTTTTTTACTTTTTATGAAACAAAACATACAAAGCTAAGTAAGAATAGGAATTAAAAATAACAAATGGGGTTACGTCCCACATGTGCTAAGTTTAACGTCTTCAGCCGGACGTGTTGCACCAATTGGTATTAAGAATCCAATACATCAAACAAGTCCAAGACACTTGCTTGTTGTCCGTTTACCTTAAATGAACCAGACTTCTTACTCCATAACTCAACAGCTCCAAAGGGGAAAACCTTCATTACCTTAAATGGTCCCAGCCATTGGGACCTCAGTTTACCAGGGAATAACCTTAAATGGGAGTTAAAAAGCAAAACCATATCTCCTGGGTTGAATGACCTCCAGAGGATGTGCTGATCAAGCCATCGTTTGGTCTTCTCCTTATAAATTTTGGCATTTTCATAGGAATCCAAGTGTAGCTCCTCAAGCTTATTTACCTCCAATAACCTGTGTTCACCTGCAACCTCTAAATCAAAATTAAGCAGCTTAATTGCCCAAAAAGATTTATATTCTAATTCTACAGGCAAATGACAAGGTTTCCTATATACTAGCTTAAAAGGTGTGGTTCCAATAGGAGTTTTATATGTGGCTCGATACGTCCATATGGAATCGTCTAATTTAATAGACCAATCCTTACATGACGTGTTAACCACTTTTGGTAAAATGTTTTTAATCTCCCGATTGGATACCTCAACCTGTCACTAGTTTAAGGGTGATAAGGTGTAGCAACCTTATGCCTAACTCTATATTTCTTTAGGAGGGTCTGGAAAAATTTCTCAATAAAATAAGACTCTCCATCGCTTATTATGCATTTTGGGACCCTAAACCTCGAAAATATTACCTTTTTGAAAAGTTTGGTGACGGTTTTAGCATCCGAATGGGGTGAAGCAATAGCTTCCACCCATTTGGATACATAGTCGACTGCTACCAAAATGAATTTATTTCCAAATGAAGAGGGAAAAGGCCCCATAGAATCGACCCCCTACACATCAAACAACTCAACCTCAAGTATGTTATTCAAGGGCATTTCATGCCTTTTACTGATATTACCTGATCTTGGCATGAATCACAAGTTAACACATACTTACGTACATCCTTGAAAAGGTGTGGCCGGTAGAATCCCGCTTGTAGTACTTTGGAGGCTATTTTGGAGGTACTCATATGACCTCCACAAGACAGAGAGTGGCAATCATCCAAGATGGCATGGACTTTATCCTCTGAAATACACCTCCTAATCAAACCATCAGCATATTGTTTGAAAAGAAGGGGTTCATCCCAATAGTAGTGCCTGACATCTACAAAAAATTTTGTTCTGCTGAAAGCTAAGATTAGGCGGTAAGATACCACATGCAAGATAATTAACAAAATCAGCATACCAAGGAACCTGTTGGACACTAAGACTCAATAATTGTTCATCTGGAAAAGATTCATTGGTAGGAACAACATCACTCATCTCTACTTTTTCAAATGACAACCTAGACAGATGGTTATCAACAAGGTTCTTAATGCCCTTCTTATCCTTAATTTCTAAGTCAAATTCTTACAAAATTAGAATCCACTTAATTAGCCTAGGCTTTGATTCCTTTTTATTCAATAGATACTTAATGGCAGAATGGTCAGTGAAAACAGTAACATGTGAACCTACTAAATAAGATCTAAATTTATCAAAAGCAAAAACAATAGCTAATAATTCCTTTTCAGTTGTAGCATAGTTTACCTGGGCATCATCCAATATGTGGCTGGCATAGTGGATGACATGAAGCTTCTTATCTTTCCATTGTCCAAGCATAGCCCCCACTGCGTGATCACTTGCATCACATATCAACTCGAATGGGAGTTCCCAATCGGGGGGTTGCACTATAGGAGCGGAGATCAAAGCCCGCTTAATCCTTTAAAAAGCCTCCAAACAAGATGAGTCAGAATTAAATGGAACATCCTTACCCAAAAGGTTCATCAAAGGCTTTCTGATTTTGCTGGAGTCTTTAATGAACCACCGATAAACCCGACATGCCCAAGAAAGCTCTAAATGCCTTTCACATTTGTAGGTAGGGGCAATTTCTTAATCACCTCCACCTTATTGCCTCTCTCAGACACCAAATGTCCAAGAACTATGCCTTTCATCACCATGAAGTGGCACTTTTCCCAATTTAAGACTAAATTGGTCTCTTCACAATGCTACAATACTTGGCACAAATTGGTTAAACAGTTATCAAAATCCAAACCATGCATTGAAAAATCATCCATAAAGACTTCCATCACATTTTCAATAAGATCAGAAAAAATGGCCTGCATACACCTTTGAAAAGTCACAAGTGCATCACATAGGCCAAAAGGCATACGCCTATATGCATATGTCCCATAGGGGCAAGTGAAGGTAGTCTTTTCTTGATTAGATGGATGAATGGGGATTTGATGAAAACTAGAGTACCCATCCAAATAACAAAAATAAAAGTGCTTGGTAAGCTTCTCTAACATTTGATCAATAAAAGGGAGAGGAAAATAATCTTTTTTTGTGGCGTTATTTAACTTCCTATAGTCAATGCACATGCGCCAACCAGAAACAATCCTAGTAGAAATTAACTCATGCTTATTATTTTCTACCACAGTTATTCCTCCATTTTTAGGCACCACATGAACCGAACTCACCCATTTACCGCTAGCAATAGGGTATATGACTCCAGCATCAAGCAATTTTAAAATTTCTTTCTTAACCACTTCTTGTATTTTTGGATTTAATCTCCTAAGTGGTTCTATAGTGGGCCTACTCTCATTCTTTACAGTTATCCTATGCATGTAAAAAGAAGAGTTAATCCCCTTAATATCATCCATAGTATAGCCTATAACCTTCCTATACAACCTAAGTTGTTTTAGGAGTTTTTTAGTTTCCACATGATTCAATTCAGCACTCACAATGATAAGATATGTAGAGTTTGGGCCAAGAAATTCATACCTCAATGAAGCTGGTAGAGGCATTAATTCCACTTGGGGGCTCACCACTTTTTCACACATGACTTCAGTAACATGTCTTAGTGGGGCTTCTTCTTCAGAGCAATTTGATGTTCCTGCAGGCTTAATCAGGAAAACATATTCAAGTAGGTCATTAGGAAGAGTTTCTCCTTTCATCACTTGGTCAACACAATCCACACCACAGCAAACATTAGGGATGGCAAAACGGGCCAGGCCCAACGGGTAGGGATAAAAAGCTTTCCTACCTTGATAGGATCATCTTCTAAAATGCTTACAGGATATTTAACAGACCTATCCATTAATTATAAAGATATCCTAGTAGGCTTCAACTCGCCCAATCCTAATTTCTCAAAAACAGACAATGGCATTAAGCTAACACTAGCTCCTAAATAACATAATGCTCTATCAATAGCCATGTCACCAATCATACAAGGAATAGAGAAACTACATAGATCTTGAAGCTTGGGTGGTAGCTTCCTTTGGATCAATGCACTGTACTCCTCAGTAAGTGCTACGGTACCATCTTCCTCCAGCTTCTTCTTGTTGGATAAAATATCCTTTAAGAACTTCACATAGGTAGGCATTTGCTACAAAGCATCATTGAAAGGGATATTAATATAAGGGATATTAATATATAATTTTTTCAAGACCTCAAGAAACTTACCAAATTATTTGTCCAACTTGGCCTTGGCTAAGCATTGAGGAAATGGAATGGGAGGTTGATAAGGCTTTACCTCCTCCTTCTTCTCACATGGTTTTTCCTCCTCAATCATCGGATGAGATGAAGACCCATCTAATTTCTTTCCTCTAATAGCTTCCTCTTCGGTCATACCAACTGGACCATCATACTTAGTACCACTCCTAAGAGTGATAGCATGATATGATTAGATGGTCCCGCCTCGGGCTTTCCAGGAAAGGTTCCTGGTGTTCTTATGGAAGAAGAGGCCTGTTAGGCAATCTGATTTTCCAGCATTTTGTTATATGTGGCAAGAGAGTCCACCTTGGAAGTTAGATTCTTGATTGCATCAGAGAACTCATCATTTTGTTTCAGTTGAGTAGCCATAAACGTCTCTATCAAGGACTCAAATTTTGAATTGTGTGTAATGTAGGGTCTTTGTGGCTGTCTGTAGTTACTCTGATTGCCTTGGAATGGAGGTGGTCTATTTTGGAAACCAAGTGGGCCTTGTGGTTGTCTGAAATTATTACCATAATTTCCACTATATCCACTTGTTGCATTTCTGGCTTGGCACCCTGAGTTACCCCAAGCTAGCAACCTGATAAGCTATGACTTGCAACACCACGTAACTCACACACCATATTAGAAGTACCTATTCCCAACTTATCAAATTTAACGGATAATGCTTTTACTTTAGTAGTAAGAAGGGAAATAACTCCATTTTGAAGACTACTGGTATGTGTTTTGGGCAATTTCCTCAATGAGGGTGTAACCTTCCTCCATGTTCTTACTCATGAAAGCACTACCAGCTACGGCATCTAAGGTTACTTTCTGGTTCAGCGTGAGCCAATTATAGAAGATATACATGGTTAGCCAACGTTCAATTTCATGGTGTAGGCATTCCTAGAGTATTTCGTAGTACCTCTCCCAGGCATCATATAAAGTCTCATCATCTTATGGAGGAGGGCAAAGACAACTGCTCCCATGTAGTGATTGAACCTTCTGGGAGTGAATACAACCAAGCTCTGGCCTTGTCCCTCAAAGAGAATGGGAAAAGCCATAACCGGATTGCATCACTTGAGACGCCATTCACCTTGAGTGTATCACAGTACTCAAGGAAGATTTGGAGGTGCAGATTCGGATCCTCGGAAAGCAAACCTCCAAAATGGTTTTGCTGGACCATTGAGAGCAAGGAGGGCTTCAATTCGAAGTTGTTCACCTCAATGGTTGGCCTTGTGATGCTAGGCCTCCAACCTATTGCATTGGGTACTGCAAAATTACGAAGAGCTTAATTATCGGAATTGTCTATTTGTTCTTCGGTGTTTGAACTTGAAGCTTGTTGCTTGTTTTGTTCAAGTTGTTTCGGAAGTGCTCTAATCTTATGGAGGGTCCTTTCAATTTCTGGATTAAAAATATGTTCAAAACTATGACTCCTTCGCATAAAGGGACCTGTACAACCCATAAAAACACAAAAACCAAAGTGTAACTCTACAGAAAATCAAGAAAAAAAACTAGAAAAATAATATAGGAAAAATGTAAAAGGTCTAATCTAACCAAAACACTGCTTTACCAATATTGGGGGAAATAATCCCCGGCAATGGCGCCAAAAACTTGATAGTCGTTTTATAAATATACGATTTATCAAAGTAATAAAAAATTGTTCCCACGAGGATTGTGCCCAATTACTAGTTTATGCAGTGGTTCAATTATTTAGACAATTCTAAAAATCACTTTAAGTGTAGAAAATTTAAAAATCTAAATAAATTGGAAATTGTAGAACTTTAAACTCTTTCTTCATAATTTGGATTGTATGATAGTTAAGCTCTTGGGTTTTAGGCATGTGAATGTTATGTACTAATTTTACCTAGGTCCTTCCTTTTTATGAATCCATGTTCTAAGGCGAGATTTCCTAATTTAATTAATGTTTTCCTGTCAGAACTCTATTAACATGTCCAATTAATAAAGAATCACGTTTGGTTTATTATTTGAACTCATTAAGAATGGTGAAATCCCTTTTAGCCTCGAAGTGTCATACCCACTTTCGTGACCCATGACCCCTAAGTCCAAATTCATGTGTTTCAAACAACCAGTTAATCTGTCAATTATCCCAGCGTTTAGGTTCAATTGCGCCTATCTCTAGGTCATCACAAGCATTACATTCATGGAATTTGAATAGAAACAAGGGTTTTATAAAATAGGAAGTAATAGGATTCAATCAATACATAAACATGTCATATCCCTAACCCAAGATTTGAAATTAGTTACACATGTCAAATTCAATACAACCCATAATAGGAATCATGTTTAGAGGATTACAACACTTTTGCAAAAACATTCAAAGAGAGGAAGAAAAAAAAAGAACAAGCTCTCACTCTAAAATCCTTTAAATCTTCTAAAATTGGATAGTAGACGCCATAAATCCTTTGTGTTTTCCCTTCGTTCCAAAAGCTCTAAGAATCCTTAAAGATCTCTCTTTTTCCCCTGGTTCTCTGTCAAAAAATGTCCAAGAAGTTCCCCCCAAATTCTGAGAAAAATTGCTCTAAATATAGTAATTGCCCACTAATTTGGACGACCCACTAGTAGTGGGAATTTCCTACTGGCAATGGGTCGTGACTCTGTTGCTCTAAAATCACGTTTTCATGACATTAGGAAAAACCCACTGGCAGTGGGTCACAAAACACTGAAGTCCACGGCCAGTGGGAATTTCCCACTGGCAGTGGGAATTACCGGTAAAAATTTTGTGCCACTCCAGAAGGGTCCACGGCCAGTGGAAATTTGCTGTCTCAATTTTGATGCATTCTTGGCCCAAGTCAGTGTGATCCACCACCAGTGGGAATTTCCCATTGGCAGTGGGTTTTTAAAAACCTTACCAAAACACATTTTTGAAGCATGTTAAGTCATTGGAGAGTTTAACTTCATTTTATCCTTCTTTAATGGTGTGAAATGGCTCTAAATCTCATGATTCTTCATTCGAATTCCTCTCCTATACTCTTCAAGAATCCCTAACTTTATGCATAAAAGGGCTATATTGTTCAAATGCCTGCAAAATAGAAATACCTGAGTAGCATGTGCAAAATAGAAATAAAATCAAAGGAAATAAGAGGAAATACATGCAAAAAAGATAAAAACTAAACCTAACAACCCTTAAAGTATGCAAATTACATGCTTATCAGTCCCTAAGAAGTCAAATCAGAAACTGCTTTTCTCCTCCCCATCAAAGAGAAAGATCAAGTTCTATTTCTAATTTGGACAAATTTGGGTTTTCATGTTCATTTAGAAATAATAAATTTAGTCTCTATATTGTTGTTTTTGGGTTTTTGATTTCTAATCTTTATATGCTTGATGTTATTAGCTCTTGTAATGAAGTACTACAAATAAGTTCACAAGGAACGAAACATAAATTAAATGAGAACTTAGCCACCTTATGACATAATTGTTTAGGCCATATCTCTAAACAGAGAATCCAGAGACTTATGTCGGATGAGATTCTTGGACCCTTAGACTTGTCAGAATTTGAGGTATGCGTTGGGTGTATTAAGGGCAAATAAACAAACTCTAGAAAATTAGGTGTCGAAAGGGTTAAGGATATTTTGAAATTAATTCACACAGATATCTGTGGACCATTCCCTATGGCATTATGTAATGGACAACACTATTTTATTATGTTTATAGGTGATTATTCAAGGTACGACTACCTATTTTTAATTTATAAGAAGTCCCAATCCCTAAACATTTTCAAAACTTTTAAACCTGAAGTTGAGCTTCAACTTAGAAAGAAAATTAAGGCTATCAAATCTGACCATAGAGGTGAATATTACGGTAGATATGATGGATCAGGTGAACAATGTTTAGGACTTTTTATGCTTTTCCTATGGGAATATGGCATCATTCCTCAGTATACCATGCCAGGGAAACCAAGCATGAATGATGTTGTAGAACGTAGAAATATGACTCTTAAGGATATGGTGAGAAGTATGATTAGTCATTCTTATTTGCCACAGTCATTGTAGGGAGCAACGCTTAAGACTGTAGTTTACATCCTAAACAGGGTGCCAAGTAAAGTAGTTAACAAAACTCCTTATGAGTTATGGACTGGTAAGAGGCCAAGCTTAAAGCATTTACACATTTGGGGTTATCTAGCTAAAGTGTGTCCATATAAACCACATGAAAGCAAGCTAGAATTAAGGATTGTTAGCTGTTATTTTAATGGCTACCCTGAATAATCTCAGGGCTATAAATTTTACAATCCTATTACTAGACCATTCTTTAAAATGGGGAATACGAGATTCCTTGAGGATGTTGAGTTTGGGAAGGAAGAGAACATAAGGAATGTTGTCTTTAAGGAAGAACTGATCTTTGACAGTGATCAAGTCCTCATACCTATTACTATTCCAGTATTTACTTTAGTAATAGATAACAATAATAAAGTTATTCTTGACATTGTCCCAGCACAAGACAACAATGAGGTGCTCCCTTAAGTACTTATAAAACAAGCTCAATAACCTGAAAAAGTGCCATTTAGAAGATCCACTATAGAAAGAAAGAGTGTAATTCTAGATGACTATATTGCGTTTCTCCAAGAACATAAGGATGACATTGATTTAACAAAAAATGATCCAATCAATTTTTGCCAGGCCATGCAAAGTTCTAACTCTTAAAAAGTGGATTGATGCTATGAAGGATGAGATGAAGTCTTTGCAAGACAATAATGTTTGGGCTCTTATTGAATTACCTAAGGGCGTGAAGCCCATTAGTTTAAAATAGATATTCGAAACTAAGAGGGATTCAAAGGGTAATGTTAAAAGATATAAGGCTCGTTTAGTTGTTAAAGGCTTCACTAAAAAAGGCATCGATTACAAAAGAACCTTCTCTCCAGTGTCTTCGAAGAATTCTTTTATGACAATTATGACATTTGTAGCCAATTATGGCCTAGAGCTTCATTAGATAAATGTTAAGACCGCGTTTCCAAAAGGTGACATTGAAGAAACAATTTATATGAAGGCAACCTGAAAGTAAAATTGCTTATCTAACTTTCTTTAAAATTTAATGGTCTGGAGTACTAAAAAAGAGGTGTACTTCTTATAATCTTTGTTTGCAGGTGACGATATGCTTCTTTCCTCTCTTCCATTGCTTCCGTTGATAAGGAGACTCGCTTGTTGGGCTTGGGAGTCGTTCCCTTCCCCTCCTTACGGTCGAGAGCTTCATATCTCAACCCTTCACTTGAAACAAAAGGGAGGATCAAAACGAAGGAGGCCTCTTACATCTGGGATAATCGACTTACATAAGTGAGTTTGAGTTGCTTCTTTCAGCCCTGTTGGTGTGGTGGAGATATCTCTTTACCCTTTTCTTTTGTCAGTTCACATATGTTAGAGAAAGAAAGCCCTTGAAGCGATTAAAGCCTTGTAGAGATCCAGATAGATTGAATCATATTTGATCCCCGTAAAAGCCTCTTCCCTTGTGCAGATCACCAGACACCTTTTTCTTTCTTTTCCGGAGTCAACCAAGAAATGACTCAAAGTCTATGGCATGCAAATTAAAAAAATCCATCTATGGTCTCAAACAAGCTTCTCATCAATGGTATCATAAGTTTCATCAAGTTATTACCTCATATGGTTTTGAGGAAAATATAGTTGATGATTGTGTTTATCATAAATTTAGTGGGAGTAAATATATATTCTTAGTGTTACATGTCGATGATATACTACTGGCTAGCAGCGATACAGGCTTATTGCAAGAAACCAAGATATTTCTAACAAATAATTTTGAAATTAACGATCTTGGTGAAGCCTCTTTTGTGTTAGGTATGAAAATACTAAGAGATTGTTCTCATGGTATCTTAAGGTTATCATAAGAGATCTATATTGATAAAGTTTTGGATAGACTTGACATGAAAGACAGTAAACCAGGAGATACCCCTATAGCCAAGAGAGATAAATTTAGCCTCAAACGATGCCCTAATAATGATATTGAAATGAATAAGATGCAAAAGATTCCCTATGCTTTAGTTGTGTGGAAGTCTAATGTACGCTCAAGTTTGTACTAGTCCCGATATTGCATTTGCAGTGAAAATTTTGGGTAGATACTTAAGTGATCCCAGGATGCAGCATTAGAAGGCAGTAAAACGTGTAATGTGCTATTTGAAGAGAACAAAAGGATATGTGCTCACTTTTTAGAAATCAGATAATTTGGAGATTATTGGGTACTCTAACTTTGATTTTGCTGGATGTCAAGACAGCAAACGCTCCACGTCAGGATATATCTTTATGTTAGTTGGAGGAGCTATCTTTTAGAAGTCTATTAAACAGAATATTATAGCTTCTTCAACCATGGCTGTAGAGTTTATTGCTTGTTTTGAGGCGTCCAACCATGGGATATGGCTACGAAATTTTATCACTAATTTATGTGTGGTCGATGGCATTAAAAGGCTATTGAAGATCTATTGTGACAATAACTTAACAATTCTTTATTCAATAATAATTGTAGTACAACCAAGTTAGAATTCATTGATATTAAGTTTTTGGTTGTTAAGGAAAATATTCAAAATAAGCAAATTTTTATAGAACATATAGGGACTAAATTTATGCTAGTTGTTCCACTAAATTTAAAGGTTTACACATTTATATTATATGTTCTAACTATATCTTCTAACTATATGTTCTAACTATATGCTCTAACTATTTTTTTAAAGAATACGTTGACGTTTGTTATTTTGATCTAGCTTGTTTTGTGCAATACTGATATTGCGTTTTGAGTTTATCTCTATAAAGAATAAAGTTTGGACCAATTGGAAATAGTCATGATTAAGATCATATTGCATGTAATTTCTATGCCATTTATCCATATTTGATCTATGTGATCGAGTACAAACAATTATGGTGATTATTGTGGTTTACTCAAATCTGATTATGATGAAATATGTAGTGGTTCCCTGTTGTTTTACGAGATAGACTAGATTCTTTAAGGGTAGTCTAAAAGTAAATAGCATACAGTTGCGCGCCTAAAGAATTTTATAATGTAAATACTTAAATGAATATAAAGCCCAAATGGAGATTGATAGAAATTTTATTTCTAATAATTAATATGGGTTGATTTATTACTTATAGAATTTATATTAGTTATTTATATTTAATTGAGCTTAATAAAAGTGATCTAATATTGATGAGTCTTTTAAACTACCAACAACAACAATAATAAAAAAAGTGATATGGACTTAAATAAGTGGTAATCAGGATTTGGCCCATTAGGAGTTAATGAGAATCCTAACAGGTTTAAAATTAGAAAGGAGGTCATGGTCCCCAAGACACTAAATCAGAAACTACTTTTTCTCTTTTCCATCAAAAAGAAAGATCAAGTCCTATCGAGGAATCTAATGTTTGGTTTTTTAACTCGGTTTTCGGTTTGACAAATCCCAAAAATAGATCCTATGGTCAAACAGAGTTTTGACTGTGTCGAAGACGTGAATGATCAATATTAACCTTTAGATTTTTTCATTTTCATAACTCCGTTTTCCCAACTAGAAACCAAACGGACCCCTAGTGATTTGGCTGAGGAAAATCGTTGCACCAAAGGCTATTCTGCTATAATCTCTAGTTAATGTTAATGGATCTAATTATTCCTAAAACCCTTTTTTATTAAAATAATTTAATGTAATGGTTCTTGTGTTTTATTTAGAATTCCTACAAGGTTAAATAAATTTTTTTCCAACAGTATCATCTTTTAAAAATAATTATATTTAAATTAAAAACATATACATTATGTAAGATTAACTTTGTTTTTTCTTTTCTTTTGAGATTTTTTCAATCGGCTATAGTCAAACCCTATGATCTTTCTTAAGGAACTAAGTGCCTATTTGGTTTCGCTTTCAATCTTCGTTCCGTTGCGTTGCGTCAACCTCCGTCTGTGTGAACGGGGATGCGTTTGATTGGTGGCCGCCCTCCGTTCCGTCTGCGAAGCTCCGTTGCAGGACGCCAAAAGCTTCGTTGCGTTGAAGCGACCTTCTCCTGCCTCTGGCCAATGTTGTTTGATAAAAGTACAAGCATACCCCTGTGTGCCGCATACAAAACTGCGACATCAACCCAAAGGCCCAAACTTTACGCGACTAGAGTGGAGATCATAAGGAAAGGTGCAAGCTTGAAGGCGATCTGTGACGAGGTCAGGTTCCCATGACTTTCTTTCATTTTTTGATGGTCTTGATTTCTGTTTTTGTGTCTTGGTTTTTGAGTGTGGATGGCTATATTTTGGGGCCTAGTTCTGTAATATGGTAGGCTGTGGTGAAGGTGGTGTGGTGGTGTGGACGGAGGGGAGGTTGGTGGTGGGTTGGGGTTATGTTTGAATATGTATACAGGTTCAAGGATGTTCAAAGATTTTGATAATGACAAAACACTCTTGAAGAAACCTATGCAAAAACAAAGATATGGAATCAGGTGCTAAGTAACAGCGAAGATAATCGATTATGTCACTTATGCTAATCGATTAGGAGCTTTCTGTTTTGGAAGAAACTGCATCAGGATTGAAGCTAATCGATTATGGGAATGAAGATAATCGATTATGAAGTCACTGGAATTAAGATAATCGATTACACACTTGTAATAATCGATTATGAACTCACTGGAATTAAAATAATCGATTATACATTTAAAGCTAATCGATTACAATTATCAAAAATGGGATTAAATGTATCAGGTATAATGTCTAATCGATTAAGAAAGCTATACAATCGATTAGGAAGCCACTGGAATTAAGGTAATCGATTACAAGACATGCTAATCGATTAGGAAGCTGCGAAATCAAATTAAATGCATCAGGTATAGATGCTAATCGATTACAGGAATTGAAATAGTCGATTAGTGACTCTCTGACTTGAAGCTAATCGATTACAACGCGAGGGTGTAATCGATTACGCTAGTGGAAAAACACATTTAAGTGGGAAACCAGCTCATGTCTCCACCATTCTTCAAATTTCCACTGAGTGCAACGGCTATAAAGAACGAAGGGCATACCTCAACAGCTATTTTGGCTCTATAAATTGAAGAGGAACATAAGCACAAAGACACAACAAGAAGCTACAAATCCTTTACTCTATTTTGTGCTTTGTAAGCCCTATTTCTTGTATCTTGAAATACATTTGTATATCCTCTCATCTTGAGAGTTAGAATTGGTTAGAGCTTTCATTTGTGTATCTACTCTATTAAGAGAATGTATTGATTGTAAACACAACACCAAACACAAGGGATTCACTCTAGGTTGAGTGGTTGTTCACTCTAGGTTGAGTGGTCACAAAGGTTGGGGTTCAACCTTTGGGTATTGAGAGATTGTGAGATTGGGTGGGTTGCCCTTTGCTTGTGAGGATTGAGTTCTTGAGTGTGGGACACTAGGAAGCTGCAATTGCTCAAAGCTTGTATCTCAAATCTTCAATAGTGAAATCCTCTAAGTGGGTTGCTTAGAGGCGAGACGTACACCGGATTGGGTGGAACTCGTTATATCGGTTTGCAAGCTTCTCTTCCTTACTCCTTACTTTCATATACTGCTTGCTAATTGATTATTGTTGATTGTTTGTGAAGAGCACACTTGAACTTCCTTAATTTGCTACTCTTCAAATACTGCCCACCAGGTGTTTGGGAAAATTGCTTCAGCAATACTTCTCATTATAGTGCTTTGCATATTATCCTCTTCTTAATTTTACTTGCATATTCTCATTAACTTGGTTATAAAAATCAATTTCAAAGGCATTCCAACCAAAAGTTTTAAAACTCAATTCACCCCCCCCCCTCTTGAGTATTGAGGCCACTTGAACAACAAGTGGTATCAGAGCTTGACTCTTGGTAGATCGAGCTTAACAGCTTCAAGAGACTAGATGGCCTCAAGTTCTTAAAATGTTTTTCCCGAGGGTGGTGCGATAAACAGACCTCCCGCTTTCAATGGGGAAGGGTATACCTTTTGGAAAGAGAGAATGAAAATCTTCATTCAATCAATTGACTTGAGAATTTGGAATGCCATTGAAAATGGCCCTTTTATACCAATGCATATTGTAGACAGTAAAAATATTGAAAAACCCATAGATGAATGGACAAGCGAGGAAGAAAAGAAAGTTCAATGTGGCTACAAGGCCAAAAATCTTATTACTATGGCTTTAGGTCAAGATGAATTTTTTAGAATAATGACTTGCCAAACTGCTAAAGAGATGTGGGATACTCTACGAGTAACTCACGAAGGCACTAACGATGTAAAGGACTCTAAGATTAGTACTCTTACTAGTCAATATGAGTGCTTTAGATTAAACTCTCATGAATCAATTGTTGATATGCAAAAAAGATTCACTCTCATCATTAATCAACTCATTACACTTGGAAAGACTTACACTAACAAAGAGCTCATTCATAAAGTGTTGAAAAGTCTTAACAGAGAATGGCAACCGCTAGTTACCGCCATCAAACAATCTCCTAGCATAAACGAAATGTCTCTTGCCACTCTATTTGGTAAGTTGCAGGAACAGGAACAAGAGCTGAAAGAATTAAAGATGGCGGAAGAGGAAGAAAAATCTTCCAAGAAAAAGGGTCTTGCTCTCAAGGCTACTTCCATAAATGAAGAAGAAGAATCCGGAAGTGAACTTGATGAAGAAGAAGAATTTGGACTATTTGTGAAACGCTTCGGGAAATTCATGAAAGGCAAACGCCTTCAAAGAAGCTTCAAAAACCCAAGTAAGAAACCTATCACTAAAGAAAATTCTTCCTCACCCAATTGTTTTGAATGTGGCAAGGAAGGACACTTCAAAGCGGATTGTCCAAATCTTAAGAAGAAGGGAAAAGAGAAAAGAGGAAGAAGGAGAGCATATATAGCATGGGATGAAAATGAGATAAGCAGCTCGGATGACTCAAAAAATGAAGAAGCAAACCTTTGCCTCATGGCCAATCACCAAGAAGAAGATGATGAGGTAAACTTCCATGACTTAGATAAGGATGAATTACTTGATGCTCTAGAGGAATTGTATGATAAATTTACAAAAGTCTCCAATAGACTTAAGGTATCTAGAAAAACTAGTGACACTCTAGAGATGCACCTTATGGAGGTTTGCAAAGAGAATGAATGCTTAAAAGAAGAATTGAAAAACGCTCAAACATGTTCCAAAAGTAAACCATGTGATTTTGCAAAGAGGTGCATTGTGTTAGAAACCAAGGTTGAAGACCTAAATAGGACACTAGAGAAGTTCACAAATGGAAGAGATAATTTGAATATCCTACTTGGGCAACAAAAATGCATGTTTAGTAAAACCGGTTTAGGATATGACCAAGAACATAGTAATCATAAAATGGAGAAACACTATAAAAATTTCTTTGCACCACCAAGCAAATCCTCCTCACCTTTTATGAAATACAATCATTGTGGTTCCAAAGGACATAGTGCTTATAAGTGTAGTGTTAGGAAACTAGGACCAAAGGTCTTAAGAAAGGTGTGGGTTCCCAAAGGAACATCCCCACAAGCTAACCTAAAAGGACCCAACATAAAATGGGTACCTAGTTCTCTAAACTGATTTTGTTTTGTAGGTATGCTTCAAGGCAAGCAACACCCATTAGTACTTAGATAGCGGGTGTTCAAAGCATATGACGGGAGACATAAGTAAATTTACATCATTCACTCCCAAAAGGAAAGGAAGTGTCACCTACGGAGACAACACTAAAGGAAGAATCCTAGGCATTGGAAATATTGGTAAGAATTCTTCCACCTCCATAAGTGACGTATTGTATGTTGAAGGCCTCAAACATAATCTACTTAGCATAAGTCAATTATGTGACAAAGGATATAGAGTTTTATTTGAATCCAATTGTTGTATAATTGAGAATAAGCTAAACAAAGAGGTCAAATTTGTTGGAAAAAGAATTGATAACATTTACATGATTGATGTGGATAGTTTGTCTACAAATGATGAACAATGCTTCATTTCTAAAGAGGATGAAACTTGGCTATGGCATAGAAGAATAGCTCATATACATGTAGACCACTTGAATAAACTTGTTTCTAAAGATTTAGTAATTGGTCTACCAAAGCTTAAATTTGAAAATAGATTTTGTGATGCATGTCAAAAGGGAAAACAAGTAAAGGCATCTTTTCAATCCAAAAACATTGTTTCTACTCAAAGGCCTTTACAACTTTTGCACATGGATTTATTTGGACCATCCAAAATCAAAAGCTTTGGAGGAAATTACTATGGTCTAGTTATAGTAGATGACTATTCTAGATATACATGGACATTGTTTCTTGCTCATAAAAATGAAGCATATCATGCATTCAAGAAACTTGCAAAGATTATCCAAAATGAGCAAAACTCAAAAATTGCATCCATTAGAACCGATCATGGGGGAGAGTTTGAAAATCAATCTTTCGAAAAGTTTTGCGAAAAACATGGTATCAATCACAATTTTTCAGCTCCTAGAACTCCACAACAAAATGGAGTGGTTGAAAGGAAAAATAGATCTTTAGTGGAGCTTGCTAGAACCATGCTAAATGGAAACAATATTGCAAAACATTTTTGGGCCGATGCGGTAAACACCGCGTGTTATATAATGAACAGATGTTTGATAAGGCCTATTTTAAAGAAAACCCCCTATGAGCTTTACAAGGGTAGAAAACCCAACATTGCATACTTTCATATTTTTAGATGTAAGTGTTTTGTGCTCAACAATGGAAAGGATAATCTAGGAAAGTTTGATGCAAAATCTGATGAGGCAATATTCCTAGGATATTCACAATCAAGTAAATCTTATAGAATTTTCAACAAACAAACAAATACCATTGAAGAATCTATTCATGTTAAGTTTGATGAAAATAGCCATAACCCTCCGAGAAAGGAAGATGTTGATGATCTTGTAGGTACTTTCCAAGAAATGAACTTGGAAGACAAAGAAGAAGTCAAAAATGTTGGAGGTGCAACACAAATTGAGAGACAACAAGATTGGGTAACCTTGAAGGATCATCCCTTGGACAAAATCATTGGAGAAATAACCAAAGGGGTAAGTACTCGAAACGCCATTAGAAATGCATGCAATCACTTGGCTTTTGTATCCCAAATTGAACCCAAAAATATTGATGAAGCCATTATTGATGAGCATTGGATGTTGGCCATGCAAGAAGAGTTAAACCAATTTGAAAGAAACGAAGTTTGGGAACTTATGCCAAGACCCAATGACCATCTAATAATAGGCACCAAATGGGTTTTTAGAAATAAGTTAGATGAAAATGGCATAATAACAAGAAACAAAGCTAGACTAGTTGCAAAGGGATACAATCAAGAAGAGGGAATAGATTATGAAGAAACGTATGCTCCCGTAGCTAGGTTAGAAGCCATTAGGTTATTGCTAGCTTTTGCATGTTGTATGGATTTCAAACTTTATCAAATGGATGTCAAAAGTGAGTTTTTAAACGGCTTCATTCAAGAAGAAGTTTATGTAGATCAACCTCCCGGTTTTGAAAATCATAAATTTCCAAACCATGTCTTTAAATTGAGAAAAGCTTTATATGGTTTGAAACAAGCCCCAAGAGCTTGGTATGAAAGACTAAGCAAATTCCTTTTAGAACACAATTTTGAAAGAGGAAAGGTTGATACTACACTGTTTATAAAACGCAAAAATAATGACATTCTCTTGGTACAAATTTATGTGGATGACATAATATTTGGTGCTACTAATGAAAATCTTTGTCAAGAGTTTGCCAAGATTATGCAGAATGAGTTTGAAATGTCCTTGATGGGAGAACTCACCTTCTTCCTTGGATTGCAAATAAAACAAGCAAATGATGGAACATTCATTAGCCAAACTAAGTACTGTAAGGAACTACTTAAAAGGTTTGGAATGGACAAGGCAAACGAGATAGCTACACCCATGAGCACATCCTGCTATCTAGACAAAGACGAAAAGGGTAAGGACATTGAAATCACCAAATATCGAGGTATGATTGGATCCTTATTGTATTTAACTGCTAGTAGACCCGATATTATGTTTGCGGTATGCATGTGTGCTAGATATCAAGCATGTCCTAAAGAATCACATTTAACTGCCGTAAAAAGAATTTTGAAATATCTTGTGGGTACTCAAATTTGTTGGTTTGTGGTATCCCAAAGGTGTTGAATGTAATCTTTTAGGATATTCCGACTCTGACTTTGCTGGCTGTAAACTTGATAGAAAAAGCACTAGTGGCACATGTCATTTACTTGGTAGCTCCCTTGTTTCTTGGCATAGCAAGAAGCAAGCAAGTGTTGCATTATCGACGGCTGAGGCAGAATATGTAGCTGTCGGTAGTTGTTGTGCTCAAATTCTTTGGATGAGACAACAACTTCTTGATTTTGGCATTGTTTTAAACAAAGTACCCATCAAATGTGATAATACTAGTGCCATTAACATCTCAAAGAATCCAGTAATGCACTCTAGAACTAAGCACATTGAGATTAGGCATCACTTTATTAGAGATCATGTGTTAAAAGGGGATTGTGTACTTGAACATGTTGAAACTTCTAGGCAACTAGCTGATATTTTCATAAAACCCTTGGCTAGAGAACAATTCATTCACATTAGAAGAGAATTAGGCATTCTTGATATGTCAAATTGTGTTTGAATGATGGAATATTTTGATAAGAACTATGTTGTATGGCATGATGAATGGTATATGTTACATTTCATGTTTGGAACTTTGCTGTATGAAAAACTTGAAGTTTTTGAATCAATAATCGATTACATTCCTCCTCACAATCGATTACTATGCTTCTGTTTCCTTCATAATCGATTAGTCCCATCCCCTAATCGATTACAATGATTCTGTTTCTAAGCTAGTCGATTGCCCTTGACCCACAATCGATTACTCAGCCTCTGCTTCAGGTACAAAACGTTTCCTCTTCTCCATAATCGATTACCATCTTGTTCCAATCGATTAGGACGGTTCTGTTTCTTATCTAATCGATTAGTCAAAGGCGATAATCGATTACGCTCTGCACGAAACGTTTGGGATTCCCAGAAACAGCGATCTAATCGATTACCCCTGCCTCGTAATCGATTGGCCTCGGTTCTGAAGAGTCAAAATTGCAACTTCCAAGGTAAACTCGAAGTACTCCCTCTCTTAACTCCCTTCACCCCTTTCCAAACCCACTTTCCTCCTTCCTAAACCTAATTCTCACCTATAAATACCCCTCCCTTCACCTTCTCATCTCACACTACCTCCTTCCTCTCAAACCTCTCCAAAACTCTCAAACACTCCTCTCTCTTCATCATCTTCTTTGTCTTCTCCACCATGTCTACATCTAGAAATGTCAAGAGAGCAAGGTCCTCTGTAGCTCAAGCCCATAACCCCCTTGATTTTTCAAGGTTCTTTTCTTCTCCTAGAGACCTCCAAAATTTCATGAAAAACTTCTCTGAAAAGGAGATAATGACCCCCCACTACACCATTGCCGACACTTTCGACAACCCCAGCCTAACTTTCACCCAAAGCCTTCACCATTACAACCTCTTTCCCTTCCTCTCCCTCAAAGAAGAAGAGTACTACCCTGAACTAATAAGGGTATTTTACTGCAATCTCCGCCTTGTGAATGGCATGGTTGAGTCCAAAGTAAAGAACACAACCATCAAGCTTTCCAACGCCCAATTCGCGGAAATTTCTAAAATGCCCCTTAATGATGCTGACTTTGATGGAGGAGAACCCGAGGACGAATGGGGTTTTAATCCTATCACTGCCCGTCGCTCCTTGTGGAAAGCGGATCCTCCTATGAGCAACCACAAGCTGGTAGGCCACTTGACCATAAACAACCGCCTGCTTCATTTTTTCTTGGTCAAGATGATTGTTCCCCGTGCTGGGAACTATGCTTTGGTTGAAGAGGATGACGTCCTCTTGATGTGGGCAATGCTGACCTCTAAGGAGATCAACTGGATTTAGTTGGTCAAATTTCACATGCGCCATGCGAAGGACCAGCAAAAGCTTCCCTATGGCATCCTTCTCACAAAATTTTTAAATACTGTGGAGTTGATTTGGCAGGAGAACTCTCTGAGAAAGTGCCCCCAAGAGCATGCATTGGCATTCCCCACCTCAACAAAATGGGCATGATTTGCATCGCTGGAATATGGATTCTCAGGAGTGACCGAGAACATGGTGCCAATCCATTTGCTGAACCTGCTGCTCCTCCTCCACCTCCTCCTCAACCACAAGCTGCACCATCAGCCTCTTCATCTGTACCCCAAGCTGACCCATTTGCATCTCTTTACGCCCATCTTGACCGCCGCTTCGATCGCCTTGAAAACTCCATTCAAGAGTTTTCAATGAACGAGCAGCAACACTTCGAGATGATGCAACAACGCTATGAAGAGCTGTCTCACCAAATCGCTGAAATTCGCTTTTTCAATCCGGATAATTAGATCCTTAGTCATGCTTTTGTTTAGGGTGCTTATGTTATTGTCTTTTCAATTCTGAATATTGTCTCTTGGTTTACTTAATGCAATTCCCATCCGTTTTCAATTCAATAAAATTATCTCGTTTCAGTTCATATTATATCTCTTTAATTGCACGAATTATTTTTGATGATTACAAAGGGGGAGAAGAATATCTGTTCATATCTTGTTTAATCTGTTCATATCTTGTTTAATTCTTGTTTAAAATATGGAGAAGAATATCTGTTCATCTTGTTTAAAATCTGAAATTCTTGTTTAAAATATGGAGAAGAATATCTGTTCATCTTGTTTAAAATCTGAAAAAGATAGGATTAATAAATTCCTTTTGATAGGGGGAGATTTAGCAAGAGATAACAGATAAGAGATAAAAAGAGATAAGATATTTGCTGCTGAATGTGATAATGATTCTGACTTTTGAACTTGGTAAATAGATAATATATTTTGAAAAACTGATAATGCAGCAGAGATGTTTTTACAAAGAGATAAAATTAGAGATAAGTTTAAATTGTTTAAACTAACAATCCTCAAGAGATGAACATAGTTGTCATCATCAAAAAGGGGGAGAATGTGTTTGAATATGTATACAGGTTCAAGGATGTTCAAAGATTTTGATAATGACAAAACACTCTTGAAGAAACCTATGCAAAAACAAAGATATGGAATCAGGTGCTAAGTAACAGCGAAGATAATCGATTATGTCACTTATGCTAATCGATTAGGAGCTTTCTATTTTGGAAGAAACTGCATCAGGATTGAAGCTAATCGATTCTGGGAATGAAGATAATCGATTATGAAGTCACTGGAATTAAGGTAATCGATTACACACTTGTAATAATCGATTATGAACTCACTGGAATTAAAATAATCGATTATACATTTGAAGCTAATCGATTACAATTATCAAAAATGGGATTAAATGTATCAGGTATAATGTCTAATCGATTAAGAAAGCTATACAATCGATTAGGAAGCCACTGGAATTAAGGTAATCGATTACAAGACATGCTAATCGATTAAGAAGCTGCGAAATCAAATTAAATGCATCAGGTATAGATGCTAATCGATTACAGGAATTGAAATAATCGATTAGTGACTCTCTGACTTGAAGCTAATCGATTACAACGCGAGGGTGTAATCGATTACGCTAGTGGAAAAACACATTTAAGTGGGAAACCAGCTCATGTCTCCACCATTCTTCAAATTTCCACTGAGTGCAACGGCTATGAAGAACGAAGGGCACACCTCAATAGCTATTTTGGCTCTATAAATTGAAGAGGAACATAAGCACAAAGACACAACAAGAAGCTACAAATCCTTTACTCTATTTTGTGCTTTGTAAGCCCTATTTCTTGTATCTTGAAATACATTTGTATATCCTCTCATCTTGAGAGTTAGAATTGGTTAGAGCTTTCATTTGTGTATCTACTCTATTAAGAGAATGTATTGATTGTAAACACAACACCAAACACAAGGGATTCACTCTAGGTTGAGTGGTTGTTCACTCTAGGTTGAGTGGTCACAAAGGTTGGGGTTCAACCTTTGGGTATTGAGAGATTGTGAGATTGGGTGGGTTGCCCTTTGCTTGTGAGGATTGAGTTCTTGAGTGTGAGACACTAGGAAGCTGTAATTGCTCAAAGCTTGTATCTCAAATCTTCAATAGTGAAATCCTCTAAGTGGGTTGCTTAGAGGCGAGACGTACACCGGATTGGGTGGAACTCGTTATATCGGTTTGCAAGCTTCTCTTCCTTACTCCTTACTTTCATATACTGCTTGCTAATTGATTATTGTTGATTGTTTGTGAAGAGCACACTTGAACTTGCTTAATTTTCTACTCTTCAAATACTGCCCAACAGGTGTTTGGGAAAATTGCTTCAGTAATACTTCTCATTATAGTGCTTTGCATATTATCCTCTTCTTAATTTCACTTGCATATTCTCATTAACTTGGTTATAAAAATCAATTTCAAAGGCATTCCAACCAAAAGTTTTAAAACTCAATTCACCCCCCCTCTTGAGTATTGAGGCCACTTGAACAACAGGGGTGTGATGAGGACGTCGGGGAGAGTGTGGGTTTAGGGAAAAACAGAGGTGAGGTGGAATGGGTGGTGGCTATGAGGGGGGTTTAGGGGTGCTGGTGTGGGGTTAGGGGTGGTGGATGGTGGTGACTTTGGGGGTGATGGCCGATGGAGATGGACAGTGGAGATGGATGGTGGTGCATAGGTGGGAAGTTTTGTTTATAGTGTATAATAACTGGTAGAATTTTTTTTGAAAAAAAAGAATTTTTTTTATATAATAGCCTAAAACCAAAGTAACTCAATTTTTTACATGAACAACAAATTATCTTGCATTTAGATAGTTTTTAAGAAGAGCAACTTGTTCAGTTGCATTTAGATAGTATACTAACCAAAGTAACTTGTACTCATTGTGTAGTGGGATTTTGAGAGACGCAATGGCATTTTTCATTCTTCTATAATGCATGAAAAGCAACTAACTAGGCATGATCTGGGCCGTGAAAAATTTATCTCCGAGGTATGTCATGTGAATAATCTTTATGTCAAAGATCTTGTAATTTGATATCTCATATTTGGTTATTTTGTCCTTCAGGATTTACGTGTGTAGAAAGTGTAGAAATTTGTTGATTACATATATCAAAATAGTGGTCATCCCACTGTCCATGATTCACCTATCCAGATTTTTAGGGATGGCTTCTTTGCACTGCAATTTGGGATTAACTATGTTCCAACCTTGATATACGCATAGAACATGAGCAGAAACCGTAAAATGCTTACAAAAACTAAAAGAAAGCTTATCCAATATATTATCATTATGCTAGATATGCTAGATTCTATACAATATTTTGAGGTTGAGTTTGATTATGCTTCTCAGAGCTCAAAATTGAAACTGAGGCCGATGAAGTATTGAGAAATGTAATCAGATTCAATTATTTGTCACTACATTCCTTGTATCAGAGTAATTTACAGAAAATGTTCTTGTTGAAGGATTCATTTAGTGTAGATGAATTCAGAGTGGGGTTAATTTATATTAAATTAAAGCATTAAACATAATGTTATGGTTTGCAACTTGACCTGCTATTGATAGAATTTTCTCCTTAATTTTTGTATTGTTCTTGTATTTAAATATATTAAATTTAACATACTCAGTGCTTGTTTTGATCAAATGGTCATTTTAGGTACTACGTATAAGTTATCCATTTAAACATAACATACTTGATCCATTTAGATTAAGTTATTCGGTTAAACATAACATACTCGATCTGTTTAAATTAAGTTATCTGTTTAAATTTAACAAATTTGATTTGTTTAGATTAAGTTATCCGTTTAAATTAAGAGTAATTTTAGTTACATTGCGTAAATGATCAGTTTAAATTTAACATACCCGATCTGTTTAAATTTAGTGATCTGTTTAGATTAAGGGGAAAATAAAAATAAAAATAATCACATTTTATTAAATTAAAGAGGGATAACAATCATATAATTATGAAAATAAAAATAATCACATTTTTTTAAAGTTATATAAAAAAATATAGTTACAACATGTAAGTAACTGAAATTACTAATCCATTTGTGAATAATGTTTTATCACATTTAATGTATATAATTTTAATTTAACCATTTAATGTTAACTAGTTAATAGTTCTTTTCAATGCATAATTGTTATTAGCATTAATAATTTTTTTAATGTATGATCTTTATTAGCCTTAATATGGACAAGGAGAAAACACTCATGTAGTCTTTTAATTTGTTTAAAAAATAATTTAATTTATTTTAAAAAATAATCTAATTTGTTAAAAATACATTTTAATTATACATAATATCATATAATTTCTTTATATATATTGTGTTATTTATCAATAAATATATATATATATATATATATATATATATATATACACACATGTTATTGATATAATATATATTTACATTATTAATATATATACATATCAATATATTTTTTCCTAATACCTTTTTAGTAATTTCTCATTAAACCATCATTTATTCAACCCAACCTTTTATCCATCAAACACAATCATTACTTCTCAATTCACTTTTAAAAATTAATATCCAAACATAACTCCGTTTACAAAATTCCAATTTTCTTAACTCTATTTACAAAACCCCAATTATCTCAACTAAATTACCCCAACAAATAACCAACCAAACCTTAAATCTTGAATCCATCACCGTCAACTTAATTGTTTGTTTTTTTAATGATATTCAAACAAAAGATGTAATGAGTCCCGAGTCCACGGTTTGACCACACCGATCTGGTGTGATTTTGGTACGTACAATGCAATCTTGTCTCCTCTTGTATACAAAAGTAGACACTAGAAAGTACAGAGTCTAGAGAGAGAGGGAAAGAACAAACCTAAACTGAACAGATACAGAACACAGCACTGGCCAGGATTCCGAAAGATTTTCTTCGGTCTGAGATCCATAGCAGCTTCAGATTGAGGTACATGAACATCAACATGTATTATGGTTGCTTCAGTTTTACTTAGTCACTTCGTTAAGAACGAGGAAAAAATACATTAGAAAGAAAGAGGGAGGAAGAGAGTGATGAACTTTATCTTGCCCTCCACTTCCAATTCCTTGCAACATCTCCAACAACGTAAAAATCTCATCTTTTCTTGATTTTTCCGAAGTTTATTTACCTGGGTTGGTTTAATTTCGCTTGAACTCGGATCGCATTTGATGAAGTTATCACCTTTCAGTTCCACATTGAACTGGGTCTCCCTCTGATTGAGTGAACATACAGTGTTGAGGTGGTTGAGGATTTTTTTTTATGAGCCATGGAGGAACACATTGCAGCATTGCACACTGCTAGCAACGCTGTGCAAGCGTTAGGTAGAGGCTTTGATGTGAACTTTGATACCAGGTTGCTCTATTGCAAAGGAATAGCAGGGTCTAGGGTGGTCCATGTTGATGAAGAACACGTGAGGGACTTGTGGTTGTACAATGATGTTGTTGTTCCCAATGTTTCAAGGGACATTGTTAAGAATTCCCAGGAGCCTTTTGGGCGTCACAGTTCCGGGGTCTGCAGTTACCAAGAGGTATGGTTGAACATGAAAATCTTCCAACATTATTATCGCTTTTTGTTTTTTTAAATTGTAAAAATGTGGGTTCAGTGATGACTCGGTCAACATTGTTTTCTCAAATGTAATTCAGCTTGTTAATTGTTCAATTGTATGACATTTGGCTTTTGGTATAGTCTATTAATGTGGATAGTTCTGGTGTAATAAAATAACGTTGTGGACTGAGATAGGATTCTAGGTGGTGAAGTAATGGCAGTGATAGCTGGCCATGATCTGTTGAAATCCCCAGAGTTATTTTCTTGATGCTAGCAAGTAGCAAAGAACAAGAAACAGTTTTGGGTTGGCTTTTGTAATAAGTTGTAGCTCTAGGTTAAACAAATAGTTTCAAACTAAATGCTAAAGCTATTTGTTGCTGAAACATTAATGAAATCCTAATGTTATAAGCGTCTTTCAAGTCTATAGTTATTGTAGTTCTTTTGTCATTTGATTGCAGATGGTAGAATATTTTAATCAGAAGGCAAATATATCGGAAAGCTTTCCTCTTGGGAGCTTTAACTCAGCATTTAGCTTCATTGGTTCAAAAGACATCGATGCTAAAGAGACAAAGTCACTTTCTTTAGATGGGTTTTACATTCCCCTCACAAAGGTTCAGCTTATGAATTCGCACTTAATGTTGCAAGAAAATGTCAAAAAGGCTATCCCAGTCAATTGGGATCCGCCATCCTTGGCAAGGTATGTATGTACAAGTAATCTACAGAATGCAGCAACAAAATATTTATCTTCAGATTGTCCCTGACCTTCAGTAACATTTGATAGCTTCATTGAAATTTTTGGGACACATGTCATTACATCCGTCACTATTGGTGGTAAAGATGTTGTTTATGTTAAACAACACCATAATTCACCATTGTCAACATTGGAGATAAAGAAATATATCCAAGACATTGGAAACCAGAGGTTCTCTGACAACAATACCCATTCAAGTTCATATCAAACAAAATCCACAGATAAGGCTAGTTCCACTTTAATTCCTATTCCTTTCAGTGATTTGATTTAGTGCTTGTTTGGTCTGCAATTAGCATATCTTCAATCATGTTGGGTGGAAGGAAAATTTTTTTCCGTCCATTCAACATGCTTTGAACAGCGTGCTCATTTTATATGTTATAACAGCCGGTCTTTTCCAAAAAAATCAAATTCAACTGAATCAACTCTATGCAAAACAAACACTTAGATTCTTGATGACATGAAATGTATTGCTTATTTTATAATTTTACATTTTGCAGGTTGTTGATACCTTTTCATTCAATAATCAAGGAATACACCCTCAACCCACAACTGAAACTTATCTTACTGGGAAAGAAGTATGCAATATATATTCAGTGATATATTCTTAAGCTAAATTTTCAATGATCCTTAGTTTGGTCTTTTTTAAATCTGTTTTGAACTGCATTCAAATTTGGAAGCAAGTACTGGTAGGTAAGATATAGGCAATAAGTCTTGCAGTCATCTATTGTGTTTTTTGGGTTTAGGCATGGAGCAAATTAGTTCCTCACTTCTGTCTCAATGCAGAACCCTGACTTGGTTATATCTCCTCATTCCTCACGATGAAAGAATCCATTATCAATTTTTCCCACCCTTTTTGTCCCACATTTGTCCCTGCCCCCTACATGCACTGATATGTCATCCTTCTTGTCCCTTCTCTTGACATTTTGGAATGTAATGCACATTAGGTAGTTTGTTGATTTTTATTTGGCATCCATGCATCATTAGCCTTCACTGGAAGAGTTCATACTTATTGTTAGGAATGATATTTACATGTCTTTCATGTTTTTTGATTGTTACTATTTGGTTGCTTGTTTGATGAGTACAAGTTCAAGTCATAACTTCCTTGAATACTCTCAGGATGTCAGAGTTGTTTTCAGAAGGAGAGGAGGAGATGATTTGGAGCAAAACCACAGTACTTGGGTCAAAACTGTCTGGTCCTCCCCAGATATCATTGAGATGACTTTCTGTCCTATAACAGATCTCCTTAATGAAATACCAGGCAAGGAGCATTTGATTCGTGCTATTGGTCTTTATCTTGAATGTAAGCCATCTAATCCTTCGCTTTAAGTGATTTTGAAACTTTTTCTGCTGGATTCTTGCAGTTTAATATGATATATTAATTGAACGTTTTTGTTTGCTCATACCTGGTTTGTTTGTACAGATAAACCTCCCATTGAAGAACTTAGATATTTCTTGGAGTTTCAAATTACTCGCATTTGGGCTCCTTTTCAAGACAGGATTCCTGGTCATCAAAGGAAGGAACCCATGTGTCCATCTTTGCAATTCAGCATAATGGGGCAGAAACTTTATGTAAGCCAAGAGCAGGTAAAATGTCTTTGGCATTTTCTTGTTGAACTTTGGAACTCCTGGGTGAGGAAATTTTGGTTTGTTGTTATGAGTAGGTTGATATGTGATTCTAAGATCAAATCAGCTTCTTTGGGTCATCCCCTTGATGGAAACATTTCAGCTTGCTTGCAATTTCAAAAACTTGACTAATGGGAAAGGAGAATTTATGTATATTCCTATGCTGCCCTTTGTATTTATAGTGATTCTTGATTTGGTTGGGTTCATACATTTGTCACAGCATTGAAACCCAATATGTTTGCCCAATTTTAGTTCATCTTAGTGCTTAGGATTTAGCTGAAAACGTTATTTTGCCTCATGTATCTGCTTACATACACTTCAATAATGTCCCGTGTTTTCATTTGAGTCAGCTTGTACTTGATTGATTTCACTATCCTGTTTTTATTTGCTTTTGCTATAAAAATCTCCGCATCTTTTTCCTAAAGACAGGGCTTTGCTGGCTAAGAATGTATTTTGGTTTTTCAAGTCACAGCTTGCAATAGTTTGGATTGGAAGTAATATAAATATATAATACATTGTCTTTAATGATATGGATTTAGAAAAGGAGGAAAGATTTGGGGAGGGAGTGTAGTTTACATGAACAATGCAGATATTCTGTAAAAAGCCTAATGGAGGAAATAAGTATTGATATTCTCAGTCAGTTTTGCTTTTTCTTCTTCAGTTTATCTTCAAATGTATACCTTTTTCATGGACTGTTTACCTTAAACCATGGTTGCACACCGCTTCTGCTGGATAATACAAATCCACTTACTCAGAATGCTATTAGAATATTCCAAATTTCTAACCATCACCTCAGTTGCATTTAGGCTGTTCCCCTACATCTTTTATGTTTGGTGACTGAATGCATATGATTATTAGCCATGTCTTTTATTCAGAAGTCATCAAAGTACGGAAAATAGTTGACACATTTCTAATATACTTAATTTTACCAAGTGTTCCAGATTATAGTTGGACGCAGGCCAGTAACTGGCTTACGGTTGTGTCTAGAAGGAAGCAAGCAGAATCGGCTGAGTATTCATGTTCAATACTTGGCGTCCCTTCCAAAGATCCTTAGGCCATATTGGGACACTCATGTAGCAATTGGTGGTCCCAAGTGGCAGGGACCCGAGGAACAAGACAGCCGATGGTTTGAACCAGTTAAGTGGAAGAACTTTTCTCATGTGAGCTCTGCGCCGATAGAGAATCCTGAAACGTTTATAGAGGACTTCTCCGGTGTCTCTATAGTAACCGGGGCACAACTCGGAGTGTGGGATTTTGGATCTCGGAATGTGTTGTACATGAAGCTCCTGTTTTCTAGGATACCTGGTTGCACAATCAGAAGATCATTGTGGGATCACGCCCCAATTAAGTCTCACAAAATTGTGACTGTTGGGAACTCTTCCAATACGTATAACTCAAGCTCTGGTTCTAAAGAGAACCTAAGAGGGAACAAGTTATTGAAGTACGTTGACTTGTCCGAAATGAGCAAAGGCCCTGAAGATCCTCCTGGCCATTGGTTAGTTACTGGTGGAAAGCTTGGTGTTGAGAAAGGGAAAATATTTCTAAGGGTCAAATATTCATTGCTGAATTACTGATTCAAATCCACTTTCTTAGCCTGTGATGTTGGCTTCTGCTATAATCTGTGTTTTTGACTTTTTGAGCCTAAAATTGTGTTCTTGGTTGATGATAAACTTTTGCTGTTTGACGGCCCGAGTGGAATTGGAGCTTAAAATTTTAGCAGATTGTTGTTGGTTCTTTTTTGAGGCAGAAAATGTTGCATTCCTTGCTTGGAGTTAGAACCTCTTTCTGCCATGCTTATTGAAACAAATATGTCATTGAAGCAATGGAAACACAAGATGTCCAAATCCTTCTGTAGCAAAATAAGATAATAGCAGCCGACAACCAGACATGGAAAGATAATAGAAAAGTTCAACATCTTTTGTTCTGTAGGGTTCTTTTTCAGGGCATTCCTCTGAACAATTGTGCATATATATAGTTGCTACTGTGAGGGTGTGTGCGCACGTACGCACACATATTTGTACATCTAAGTGTTATGTAAACAAAATTACTTCTTTCAAAATATACAGGCAAGAAGGTTTCAGTTGACTCAATTTTCAAAGTCTCTTGGAAGTCATTTCATTTTGTATATTCTCCCACCCAAACTTTGGGAACGGAAACGGGAAATGGGTTGTTAGTCAAGATTATAATTTTTTGCTTGTTTCCTTGATTATTTATTTAGTACCTCGCAAGAAGTGAGGAATGCCATCACATATCTCCATCTATTATACATTTAAATGATATTAACTATGCTTCACAATTTCTTACCATGATGAACCTGTTGACTAATTTGGTATCCCGGGTTTTTCAACTGAAATTAATTAAATGTTATTTTTAGACTATTGATTAAATAGATCTTGAACAACCTGTATGATTGATATTAATTATTAAATAGTTTCATTTCTATAATTTTACAAACTGACAATTATATTATTTACTATCCGATAATAGGTTATTAATGACATGTACGTAACCAAGACACCCCATCCATCTATTTAACATTCATTATCTCTATTTTCTTTTTGATATATCACATCAGTTTTTGTATCTATTGTATATTTCACTTCTATCTTTATCACTTAATATATATGATGCCTATGAAACATTTTCCTTTTTCATTTGTTTCATAAGATGACGAAGTTGCATATGTCTATCAAGCTTGTGATGAAGTTATTCGTTTTCAAACCCTTTAATATTTTTTGGAATTTGTAACATTTTCAATATGCAAGGGAGCAATTTTTGGAATTGATTATTGTTGGAAATTATGCTATATTTTAAAAGTTTTAAATAAAGTTTTATCTTATTTTAAATTAAAAAAAAGTAATAATTTTTTTTATAAAATATTATTTATAACTTATAGATAAACTTTGATTAAGTCAAATATTATCTCTAGATTTAGTCAAAGTTTATCTCTAAGTTAGTTAGATATTATCTACAACTTGATAAGATATTATCTAATTGATTAGTACTCCTATTTAATTAATAGTTTCTCTCTCCTTGGGAGATGAAGATAACATATACATAAATCCAGATACAATTCTCTGATCTTGGGTTACCAAAAACAAATTTATTTTTCTACTAGTTCTAATTCTAGGTCTATTCTAGAAGGAGTTGTTATATCCTAGGGGATACGTCATAGGCGAATAAATCCTTAAGGACAGTGTTACCACACATCTCAGCTCATAAAAAATCGAGAATATCCCAACAATCTTAAGGACAATCATATGCCTGTTTTTCCAAGGTTTTTTTAATGATCTTCAAGGAAAACATAACCTAAGACTGCTCTAGATAAATAATTATAATTTATAATAAGTATTGAGATTACCAATTAAGTAATTAACCATGTTGTTTACGAGTATAAGTATTTGTCTAAGCTTGTCCTTAGGTGTAAGTTTATGTTTCGAGATTTAAGTAGCCCATCTTCCTAAAAGACTTTTGTCTTTTGTAAACCACATCATTTCTCCTTAGCATGAACTTTGTGGAAATTCTGTTATTGAATCACATTCTTGTGTTTGTTTTAATGTTAAGCAGTGGTACTTCCTAAGCATAAAATTCTTCCTAATATTTTTTTAATCCATGAAATTGTTGTGGAAGTGTATATTGTTATGTGATTATATAGTTAATGTATATGATGAGATTCATAAAGTTAAAGTTACTGAAATTTTGTGTAGGTCATATTTAAACTGTTCTTTACAGGGGGTGTAAAGGTATGATTGTCAAACAATTCAAAATGTACATGTAAGGTAAAATCTGATGTGAGGAGGGCCTTATACAGATACAAATATGGAGTACTCTTGTATACTGGGGCGTAGTACAATGCACTCTGCGGCGGTGTAGCAGTCCGCCTGGAATAGCCTCCTTTGTCTTGACACAATTGGTGGTTGTACCTGCAATCATTCTCCGACGCTCAAGTCAGTATTTTGAAGTACTGTTAGACTTAGAAAGCAAATCTGAGAGAATTATACAAGTATGAGTGTAAGGTTCAGAATTAGGGGGTCCCCCTCTATACCTTTTTGCTGAGGTTTATATACCTGTTACTGGTGCTCTATTATTGGTAGGACCCGTTCCTTGTTTTCAAACATAATGCAAGAAAGGTAGTGGGTCCCTACGCCGTTCACAAGCACCATCACTGTAGTGGGTATTTCCACTCACTTGGAAAGCGTTAATGCTTCATTATTTTATTTGTTGTTCCCTCTTATGCGTGACAGCGTGATTCCCATTTTCAACCTCTCAAGACAGAGTCAATCTCGTGCCGGGGTTATAAATATGGGCTCGCTTCGCAGTATGGGAATTTTGGTATTCCGCCTGTATTGAGCCTATGGCTTGGCGGAGTAGTGTGCATTGGAAATGCTTTATGTATGTGTACAATCTTTTTAATACTTTCCACCTTGGCGGAGTAATACGCCTTGGCGGAGTAACAAGCATTGGCGGAGTCACATGCCTTGGCGGAGTCAAATGCCTTGGTGGAGTAACATGCCTTGGCGGTATGTACTCCGTATAAGAGTAATCATAGAGGATTTGAAACGTATTTCTTCTGTTTGAAATGCTAATCTGGCAAGGCATTAAAACCATGCTCTTGGGGGCCGGTGTTGGGACCGAATCATCTGCCCCCTAGCTTGTTATAGTGACTAGCGGGGTCGCTTTAATAAGCTATAGCACTTTGTTGTGTTTAGCTTTTATAGGCATGGGTTTAGGCGGTGTTTGCTAGTTCCGAATTTATGGACAAATGTTTTCATGCATTTATTGTTTTTGTCATTACTTGCCACGCCTGTCATCAAAGCGCCTCGAAACTGCGTTTTGCCGCTTCAATCTCTCATTGCCACGTATGCCCTCGTAACGATTGCCATTCCAATGATGGGACATAAATGCGTGGGATGGCAGTTGGAATACGTTTTCGAGGTTATTACCATGGGCCTTGGATTTTGAAAATACGGCCAAGGAAATGCCTGCCTTGAGATTCATCTAACGGTCTCAGAATTAACGGAACGTCGTTATGATTCATCCAACGGCCATAGGTGCATTTCTGAGATTTTCGAGGTTTCGCTTATTTCCCCCCAAGCCATGCCTATAAATAGGTAAACTCTTAGGAGAGAAAACGTTTTGCTTCATCTTCCACTCTGTGTTTTAGTGTTTAAACTGCCTTCTGAACGCTGCTTCCTCGTGATTCATTTCTTGTTGCCAGTTCATCGTTTCTTCAGAGATTTAAGGTAACTTTCTTCTTCCTCTGTTTTCTGTCTTCGTTGTTATTGGGTTGGTTCTGTTTTCTTTATATGTGTGTTTGTTGAAATGAGGATGAGAGAAAAAGAATCAGAGTCGTGCCCTAGGGTATCTGTTCACCCTATGTTTTCAGATATTGAGAGTGAAGATGAGGGCTTCTATACTGGGAGGGATTCAATATTTTACAGCAGCGTGGAGTGTTTTAGTAATGCTATACATTCGTTTGTAGTAGGAGGTACCCCTCAGATATAAGTGAGAACAATGGCAGAATGTCAGAATGTTGTGCTACACGGGTTAGATTGGAAAAAGATGCTTGAGACTGATCCCTATTGTTGGGTCGAGGAAGACGTCAAAGAAGCTTCTTCACGTCATGCAACGACAAGTGGTGGGGTAATGGAGTTGTCAGTGCCTGTCTGGAAGGATGAGAGATTTGAAAAGAGGTTTATCGTTCGTTCGCCAAAGACGTTTGAACGCATTTGCCATCGTCCTCAGGATGAGCGTACTTTGTATATGTACGGTATCCTGTTTACTCAGTTGGGGGTGCGATTTCCGTTGAACAAATTCCAGATGGGTGTACTCAGGTTTCTGGATTGCGCCCCCTCTCAGCTGCACCCTAATGGATGGGGAATAGTCCGCAGCTTTGAAGTGCTGGCTAAACATTTGGAGTTTACGCCTACTGTGGCGTTGTTCTTTGCTTTTTGCCGCATAATGAGGCGGGTGAATGCAAAAACCGGCGGCATGGGTTTTGTTACTCTTCGGGCGGAGCCAAAGATTGTAAATTTTAAGGCATTTGCTGACTCCGCCAAAGAAGGCGAACTTCATTTCAGAATGAGCTTTGTAAAAATTTCTGTTAGGAAGAACAAGTCCGTCTTTTGGCGGAGTGCGGAGGGGATTGATAAATTCCCGATGGCGTGGACTCATGAGCACTTCCTCCTGACTAAACAAGCTTATGAAGTTGAGGAGAGTGTCCTGTCACCTACCTCCGTGGAAGTACTCCGGACACTGAAGGAGTATAACTCCGCCCACAAGCAGTTTCTGTGCCGAAGGCTGCTTGGGCGTGATGCTGAAGGATATTTAAGTAATGTTTTGAGACTTGTTGCTTGAATATTATTTCTGTTCTTTCCTGCAACTTCTAATTGTATTCGTGTATATTATGTTTGCAGGAGAGATCGCTGAATTTCCTGGGATGGAGCGTATCAAGCAAATCCGTATGAGTCGCCAGGAAATTGATGCGGAGAACAATGTGCAGCCCCGGAGGAATCTTGCTGCAGCTCTGACGAGGACTCTCCCTTTGCCTGCATCCACCAAGGTAGTGATGTTGGAGGGTGGTGCGGGACCCTCGATAGTTGATGCAGGAAGGCGATCTAAAAAACGCCAAGAACCAGAAACTATCGAGGTGGAGGAAGAGGACCCCCAACCTTTGCAGAAGAGGAAGAGCAAGGGGAAAGCGAAGGTGGGTGAAGGAGCATCATCTGATGCTGTGATAGAAACTGAAGAAATTCCGGAGCCATCAGCTGTGGCTATCACTACTGAATTGGGAGGTCAGGAGGACGCCCCTGAAGAAGATGTTGTGGAAGAGGAGATGGAGGGGGTTCAAGGTTCGCCACCTCACCGAACTGAGAGTCCTACCCTGGACTTGACTGCTCGAGGAACAGTAGTTTTTCTTGTCAACGTTCCAGGGGAGCCATCTAGGCGGTCTGTCTCTCTTCCTCTGGCGGGGTCTTGTTTGAGTCCTTACTTGTATTTCACAAATGTGGGATCCTGCTAGTCAGAGAGGCGTGATCCTGACTTCATCCTCCGTCCAGATATTGACTTCGAAGAGATTGCGGATGCCACTGCTGCTGCAAGGTGGCATTTTGCTGAAATTGATGGTTACCTTGCTTCAGTGCCCCGTATTGCTGAGGTGGCTGCGGAGGCTGCCATGTTTCAAGAATCATTTCATGATTCTGTTGAAAAAATTCGAAGCTTGGAGCATGACAATGAACAGTTGTCGGAGGTGATCAAGGCTAAAGATAAACACCTTAACACCGCCGACTCTGATAAGAAGAAGCTGGAAGAGGAGCTGGCCCGGGTCAAAGCTGAGAAGGTTCTGCTGGACAAACAAGTTTCAGATTTGAAACAGCAGAATTCAAAGCTGGGCGAGGATGTGGGCGAGCTGACCCATGTAAAGGCTGAAAATGTTCTGCTGGGACAACAAATTTTAGATTTGAAACAGCAGAACTAAAAACTGGGTGAGGATGTGAGTGAAGTTCAGCAGAGACTGGTTTCTTTTGAGACCAGTAAGGCTCTCGCTGAAGACGCCTGGGCTACGGAGTTGGATCAAGCAACCACTGCATATAGTGACCTTGAAAAACAGGTCGAAGAGCTGAAAGCTGAGAAAGCCATTTCCAATGCCAACAATAAACGGCTTGATCAGGAGTTGCAATCGGCTTTGGATGCAGCTGAGGCAGCAATTGATGATGCTTTCAGTATGGCCATTCGCCAGGTCCGTCATCGCAACCCAGGCGTTGCTCTTAACATTGCAGGCATTCACCCTTATTATGAGTTTATCAACGGTGAATTAATGGTGCCTGCTCAGGGGGGTCATGTTCCTGCGCCTAATGAAGAGTATGTTCTGGCGGACTTGCCCCCCTCACAGAGTTTGTCCAAACCTAGTGAGTTTCAGCCTAGCTCCGCCCACCAAGAAGGAGTGCCACCCGAGTCTTAAAGATTAGCTCCGGGGTTTCTTTGCAAATTTTGTTTTTTGCACTTTAATAATATTGCCTTGTTCCAGGATAGGCTCTGGACCCCTTATCAATTCTTGACAATATTTAATAAAGTATAATTTCTGTAAATTTATACTTATTCATATAAACGGTGTTTGAGTCCGTAGGAGTTGTGCCTTGTAAAATGCTATTAATAAGGCAGAGTAATCATTTGAGGACTGATGAAATATGACTAAGTATAACGAGGCGGAATAATTTTTTGTGAATTTTAATGAAGTAAAATCCTGTAATGAGGCGGAGTAGCCTCTTAAGAATTTTAATGAAGTAAAATTCAGAAATGAGGCGGAGTAGCCTCTTAAGAATTTGAAGGAAGTAAATTCTATAATGAGGCGGAGTAGCCCATTAAGAATTTCAATGAAGTAAATTCAGTAATGAGGCGGAGTAGTCTCTTAAGAATTTCAATGAAGTAAATTCTGTAATGAGGCGGAGTAGCCTCTTAAGAATTTTAAGGAAGTAAATTCTGTAATGAGGCGGAGTAGCCTCTTAAGAATTTCAATGAAGTAAATTCTGTAATGAGGCGGAGTAGCCTCTTAAGAATTTCAATGAAGTAAATTCTGTAATGAGGCGGAGTAGCCCCTTAAGGATTTCAATGAAGTAAATTCTGTAATGAGGCGGAGTAGCCTCTTAAGAATTTCAATGAAGTAGAATTCTGTAATGAGGCGGAGTAGCCTCTTAAGAATTTCAATGAAGTAAATTCTGTAATGAGGCGGAGTAGCCTCTTAAGAATTTCAATGAAGTAAATTCTGTAATGAGGCGGAGTAACCTCTTAAGAATTTCAATGAAGTAGAATTCTGTAATGAGGCGGAGTAGCCTCTTAAGAATTTCCATGAAGTAAATTCTGTAATGAGGCGGAGTAGCCTCTTAAGAATTTCAATGAAGTAAATTCTGTAATGAGGCGGAGTAGCCTCTTAAGAATTTCAATGAAGTAAATTCTGTAATGAGGCGGAGTAGCCTCTTAAGAATTTCAATGAAGCACAATTTTTACAAGTATTATACTTACTTGGACTTGTTGATAGTGCTTGAGTGTTGTCGATTATGTACTCTGCGAAACATTAGCAGTTGGGCGGAGTAAGGGTTTGGATGGAGCGTTCATCCCTTTGAATTTGAATTGGAGTGTATCTCCTGATCAAGTGAAAATTGTTGAATCCAGGGTTGGTATGGTGCAGCATAAGCTGTGACACCAATCTTTTCCATAGGAATTTTGCTGGACCTTGGGGTCGGTATGGTGCAGCATAGGCTGTGACACCAATTCTTTCCACAGGAAGTTTGCTGGACCTTGGGGTCGGTATGGTGCAGCATAGGCTGTGACACCAATCCTTTCCCCCCAAGGAGTTTTTTATACCTTGGGGTCGGTATAGTGCAGCATAGGCTGTGACACCAATCCTTTCCCCCCAAGGAGTTTTTTGTACCTTGGGGTCGGTATGGTGTAGCATAGGCTGTGACACCAATCCTTTCCCCCCAAGGAGTTTTTTGTACCTTGGGGTCGGTATGGTGCAACATAAGCTGTGACACCAATCCTTTCCCCCCAAGGAGTTTTTTGTACCTTGGGGTCGGTATGGTGCAGCATAAACTGTGACACCAATCCTTTCCCCCCAAGGAGTTTTTTAGACCTTGGGGTCGGTATGGTGCAGCATAGGCTGTGACACCAATCCTTTCCCCCCAAGGAGTTTTTTGACTCCGTTTGTGAAGCTTTGTTGCATGTTGGATGATCTTTATGGAATAAAGAGTTTTGCTTTTATGCTTCAATTGTTGGAGCCGGTGTCTTATCTGCATGGGAACAAGTTCGGAGTGCCATCTAAGTTTTCTAGGCGGTATGTGCTTTTGCCCAGAGCTTCGATGACTCAGTATGGACCTTCCCAGGTTGGCGCCAATTTGCCTTGGTGTGCAAATTTGTTGCCGATATTGGCCCTTCTCAAAACCAAATCTCCTTCTTTGAAACGGCGTTCAGAAACACGAGTGTTATACCGTTTGGCGGCTTTTGCTTTAACAGCTTGATCCCGCACAAAGGCTTCCTCTCTCAATTCTGCCAAGACCTCGAGTTCATGGGCGAGGTTCTGTTGATTGGCTTCTTCATTGAAGTGGGGGATTCGAGCTGAAGGGGCTGCCAATTCAACGGGAATAACAGCCTCGACTCCATATGTCAGCCGATATGGGGATTCATTTATGGTAGAGTGAGGGGTTGTTCGATATGCCCACAAAACGTGGCATAATTGATTTGCCCAATCTCCCTTTGCTTCACCAAGGCGTTTCTTAAGGCCTTTCAAGATTTCTCTGTTGGCAACTTCAGCTTGGCCATTGGTTTGAGGATGTTCCACAGAAGAGAAAATCTGCGTAATGCTGAGATTTTCTAGGAGTTCAGTGAACTTACGATCTGTGAATTGGGTGCCATTATCAGTGACTATGCGTCCAGGGACTCCGAAACGTACAATGATATTTTTGTATATGAATCTACGAGCCCTGGCTGATGTAATATGCACCACTGCCTCTGCTTCAATCCATTTGGTGAAGTAATCAATGCCAACTATCAGGTACTTGATACCGCCAGGCGCAGTTGGGAATGGACCTAAGATATCCATGCCCCATTGATAGAAAGGCCAAGGCGTTATTGATGATGACATTTCTTCCGCCGGAGTGTGATGAAGGTTTGCAAATCGTTGACATTGATCGCACTTCTGAACATACGAGGCGGAGTCATGCTTCAGGGTAGGCCACCAATACCCAGCTCTGAGTATTTTTCTCATTAGACTACGTGCCCCCGGATGGTGTCCACACTACCCTTCATGGACTTCTTCTAAAACGGCTTGCACCTCATTTTCGTTTATGCATATTAAGTAAGGAACAGAAATTCCTTGGCGGTATAACTGTCCGTCTAGGAGCGTATAATAAGGTGCTTCTTTCTTTAGTTTCCGTCGCTCAAGATCATCCGTGGGTAATTGTCCATTAACAAGGTAACAAACTATCGGTGCTACCCAGGAATTGTCATCAAAGGAGCGGCTTCTAATCATACACATTGAGGAAGGAAAGGAAATACTTGGCTCCGCCAAGGTACTTTGTACAACCGTAGTTGTGCATCCTGCCTTCTTTGTGCTAGCCAACCTGGAGAGGATATCAGCACGTGTATTTTCTTCCCGGGGTACATGTTTGAAAGTGACTTCGTCGAAGCGTTGCTTTAACTCATTAACGCAGTTTAGATATTGTTGCAGCAAAGGTTCTTTAGCCTGATATTCACCAAGAATTTGCGAGATGACTAATTGAGAATCACTGCATAAGGTTACAGTTTTGGCCCCAACATCTTGTGCTGCTCTGAGTCCGGCTAAGCAGGCTTCATACTCCGCTTGATTGTTAGACGTAGTGAAGGTGAAGTGCAATGAAATTTCGAGATGTACCCCGTCATCGCTTTCCATAACAATTCCTACCCCACATCCTTTGCTATTTGAAGATCCATCAACGTATATTGTCCAATGTGAATGACCTACATCTGGGCTAGAGCCTGTTAATTCAACTACGAAGTCTGCTAGGACTTGTGCCTTGATAGCAGTTCTTGGTTCGTAGGATATGTCGAATTCAGAGAGTTCTACGGCCCATTTGATCATTCTTCCAGCCAGGTCTGGTTTGAACAGTATAGTACGAAGTGGCAAGTCTGTGCGAATCAAGATAGGATGGGCATGAAAGTATGGTCTTAGGCGTCGTGAAGCCCAAACAATTGCAAGCGCTGCTTTTTCAATCTTCTGATAACGGTATTCTGCACCATGCAATGTTTTACCGGTGAAGTACACCGGTCGTTGGCCTTCAACTGTTTCCTTGACCAGAGCTACTGCTAAAGCCTCATCTGAAACAGACAAATAAACGATGAGTTGCTCACCTGGGCTTGGTCTTACCAGGATTGGAGGGCTGGCCAAGACATTTTTCAAGCTTTGGAAAGCCGCCTCTTGCTCTGGGCCCCAACTAAATTTCTTGTCTTTTTTCAGCATTTTGTATAAGGGAAGAGAGCGATGAGCCATTTTTGGCATGAATCGTGCTAGAGCAGCAATTTTGCCGTTGAGGGATTGTACCTCTTTTAGTGTTTTGGGGCTCTGCAACTCCTGGATAACGTGGCATTTATCAGGATTAGCCTCTATACCTCTTTGTGTCAACATGAAGCCCAAAAACTACCACCAGGGACAGCGAATATGCATTTCAAAGGGTTGAGCCTCATATCATATTGTTGTAGGCATTAAAAAATGAGGCGTAGATCTTCAACATGGTCTCCTCCTTCCGGGGTCTTGGCAATAATATCATCAATATAAACTTCTACCAGCTTTGTATGCATACCCTCAAAAACTTTGTTGATCATGCGCTGGTAGGTTGCCCCCGGCGTTTTTTAACCCAAATGGCATGACGTTGTAGTAGAAGACTCATTTATCATTAACAAACGCTGTCTTCTCTTGATCATCCTCACACATTGGAATTTGGTTGTAACCGGAGTAAGCATCCATAAAAGATAGATACTTGTATCCTGAAGAATCGTCAACCAATCTATCAATGTTGGGGAGAGGGTATGGATCCTTGGGACAACATTTATTCAAATCAACATAGTCTATACACATACGCCACTTGCCATTGGCTTTCTGTACCATGACCACGTTAGACAACCAGGAGGAGTAACGGAGTTCCCTGATGAAGCCCGCCTTGAGGAGTTCCTCTGTTTGCTCACAGGCAGCTTTTTGTTTAGCTGGACCCATACGCCGTTTCTTTTGTGCTACAGGCTTAGTTTCAGGGTACACCGCCAGGCGGTGACAACAAAAGTTGGGATCCATGCCAGGCATGTCTGCAGCGGTCCAAGCGAAAATTTCTTTATACTCATGGAGAAGTGCAATTAGTTTTGCCTCCATGTTAGCCTCAAGCTTGTCATTGATGTTTGTAATCTGTTCCGGGGTGCTACCCAAAACAATAGACTTGGAACCACCATCAGGAGTTGGTTTCAAAGGGTTCAGTGGGTCTACAGAAGACTCCGCCCTGGGGTCAAGATCCACCAAATTGACGGACGCCGCCGCACTGCTCCCTTCATTCAACTTTCTTTTCTTAGACATGGCTTCAAGCTTCACCATGTTAAGACTCAAATTGTAGCAATAGCGAGCCATTTCTTGGTCACCCCTTACAGATGAGACTTGATTATCTTTATCAATGAACTTGATTAACAAGTAGGGGGTTGAAACGATGGCTTCCATGGCATTCAGGGTAGGCCGCCCAATGATGCCATTGTATGGAGATTTCACATCAATGACAAGAATCCTGGATTTCACAGTCCTTGCTCCAGGTTCGCCATCAAAAGTAATTCTCGTGTCCAAGTAGCCTTTGGTGGGCTGTTTGGCGCCATTGAAGGCTGTAAGGTCCTGCGTATATGGTTGCAAATCTGCATCAGTTAATCCCATGTGTTTAAAACAGTCATAAAAGATAACGTCGCAGGAACTTCCCTGATCAACTAGGATGCGTTTTACATCCATATTAGCGATTACTGCAATAATCACTACTGCGTCATCTCCTTCAGGAATAGTAGGGCCAAAATCATCGTCTGTGAAGGTTATAGGCGGAGTCTGAACCCCGTTCCTGAATGGGCGATATTCTTTGCTCTTGCCTTGCACAGACAAGATCATACGATGGTGGTTTTTCCTCGCGGTGATTGAGGGTCCGCCCCCAGCAAAGCCCCTAGCAATCATATCTACCACCTGCCTTTTGCCCCGCGATCTGGGTTCAGGGCTTGGTTCTCTTTGGGCGGACTCCAGAATAATACTCTTTTGTTTTTCTGTTGCCGCTGTGCGTTTTGGCTCCCGAGTGTTATCAGGATCCGGAGAACGATCACGAGGTCGTTTTTCGAACCTCTCTGGCTCATCATGAGATTTACCCTTAAACAAATAATGTTTCAGTTTGCCTTCACGAATAAGCACCTCGATGGTGTTTTTGAGTTGCTTGCACTCCTCCGTGGTATGGCCAACTGACTCGTGGAACTCACAATATTTCTTTGGATTCCCACCGCGTCTAAGTGGAGGTGGACGTTGAATCCCGTAAACGTTGAGGGTAGTCCATCCTATTTCGTGCAAGATTTGCTCATATGTCGTGTTCAGGGGTGCATAATGAGCAAAATTGAACACACGTCTATCTTGCTGTTTGAAGGGTTGGTTCCCCGCCTTATCTTTCTGAGGGAACTTATCATTCCTGGATGATTTTTCTTTATCTTTATCATTGTGTGGAGCTGAAATGGGTGGTTTATTGCGAGATGCAGTGGCTTCCAAGTGCATCTCAATACCTATGTACTTGGATGCTTTCCTGTGAAACTCCTCCATGGTGGATGAAGGTCCTTTTGCCAACGACAAAGCAAAGGGCGATTTCGGTTGCATGGCCTCGATGAGGATATGCAACTGGATCGCTTCTGTCAAGTCAGGGACCATGGCCGCCTCTTTATAAAATCTCTTCAGGAAATCCTTTAGAGACTCTTTGTCACCTTGCTTGATCTGAGCCAAGGTATGGGAGGTTCTAGGCGCATCCCTAGAGATTACAAAGTGACTGCCAAAAGCTGTGGCCAAGTCCTCCCATGAATCAACGGAACCTGAAGGTAAACTCTTGAACCAGCTAAGAGCTTCACCTGTGAGGGTCCTGGGAAACATTCTGCACATGACATCTTCTTCCGCACCTAAGAACATAGCTTCATAGATATAAGCATCTAAATGCTTAGAAGGATCTGTCTCCCCGGTGTATTTTCCTATGGAAATGGGTTGCATAGTTTGCAAATGTATGGGGACATGCGCATTCATCAGTCTTTTGGAAAATGGGATACTCATCTTGTATCCTGAGGGGGATGTATTTGAAACGACTCTCCTTCCCTCATGATGGTGGGCATTTGCCAGTGGAAGGCTTCGTTGCTCTTCCATGTAAGTAGGGATGCGAGAGTAATTTGGGGTACTCGATTCCTCCTGTACATGCGATTCATGGTGCGGCTGTTTTGCAGGGCCCGCTTTCTCGTGTATGGGATTCGCCTTTTCACGTCGAAGCTCTGCGATTTCTTCCCTCAACATTCTGATCATGTCATCTCTCGGATCTGGAGAGCCAACATGCGTTGCCCTTTTGTGAGTATCGTTGTCAAAGCTTAGATGTCTAGGATTGCGTGGAGGAGAATCCTCAGTCTGCACTTCTGGTCCTGGTCTTTCCATTGATGATGAATGTAATGGGAATTGTTCAAGGATTGTGGGATTACCAATTTTACAGGTCCCACTGGGCGTGCCAATGAACTGTTCTTTACAGGGGGTGTAAAGGTATGATTGTCAAACAATTCAAAATGTACATGTAAGGTAAAATCTGAAGTGATGAGGGCCTTATACAGATACAAATATGGAGTACTCTTGTATACTGGGGCGTAGTACAATGCACTCTGCAGCGGTGTAGCAGTCCGCCTGGAATAGCCTCCTTTGCCTTGACACAATTGGTGGTTGTACCTGCAATTATTCTCCGACGCTCAAGTCAGTATTTTGAAGTACTGTTAGACTTAGAAAGCAAATCTAAGAGAATTATGCAAGTATGAGTGTAAGGTTCAGAATTAGGGGGTCCCCCTCTATACCTTTTTGTTGAGGTTTATATACCTGTTACTGGTGCTCTATTATTGGTAGGACCCGTTCCTTGTTTTCAGGCATAATGCAAGAAAGGTAGTGGGTCCCTGCGCCGTTCACAAGCACCATCACTGTAGTGGGTATTTCCACTCACTTGGAAAGCGTTAATGCTTCATTATTTTATTTGTTGTTCCCTCTTATGCGTGACAGCGTGATTCCCATTTCAACCTCTCAAGACAGAGTCAATCTCGTGCCGGGGTTATAAATATGGGCTCGCTTCACAGTATGGGAATTTTGGTATTCCGCCTGTATTGAGCCTATGGCTTGGCGGAGTAGTGTGCATTGGAAATGCTTTATGTATGTGTACAATCTTTTTAATACTTTCCACCTTGGCGGAGTAATAGGCCTTGGCGGAGTAACAAGCATTGGCGGAGTCACATGCCTTGGCGGAGTAACATGCCTTGGCGGTATGTACTCCGTATAAGAGTAATCATAGAGGATTTGAAACGTATTTCTCCTGTTCGAAATGCTGATCTGGCAAGGCATTAAAACCATGCTCTTGGGGGCCGGTGTTGGGACCGGATCAATTTCAAACTTTAAATGTTATCTGTGAATTCATGATACATGTTTGTATGTTTCCTATGGATTACATGAAAAGTGAGCTTAATTTGATCAAAAAGAAGATGCAATGAGTGGTATAATGAAATACAATATTTTCTTTTATAAAGAATATAGCCTATACTTGCTACATACATCTTTTTCCTTATTTCTATTATGTCGTGGGTATTGTTTTGAATGGGTGAAATTTTGTGATGACTTATAAATCATGCTTATGGTTGTATATAATTTTTTTTAAAAGAATATTGGAAGTGTTATTCTGATATGATATAATGTTATTAAATAGTTTGGAAGCCATTGACATGATTGGAAATTAATTGTAATAGTTTGAGTTGTGGCCCTCTATGTTCTACATTTTTTTCTATAGTGGCAGATTGTGAGTACAACTAGAAATGAACTAGTGTATGATAAATTCTATTTTGTTTGTGCCATAAACTTTGATGTGTTGTGGCTATTTTTAAAAAATAGAGTTTGAACTAGCTTGTAAGGAAGTGTCATAGTGTAAGACTATTATAAAAGATGATTTTGAGAAACTTCTCAAGAAGTTTGAGTTATGAAATACAATATCAATGGGGATCCCTTACAATGATACCATTTAAAAAAATGCATGTGGATTTGTTGTCTAGTATGTGTACATCTAAATTGTTGAAAGCTTATTGAGTTTTATGAACTCATGATGTTATTGTTAATAGCAATATGCTATTAATTAAGGTGACAATAATTTTTGATATGGTTGTTGGATTACAATCATTGTGAGCATGATTGAAATAATTATAAATAATAATTAAATAACTAAAATATTATAATATATTAAGTTGAGAAAAAGTGTTTATCTTTATTATTATTTTTTAATTATTTTTCTCTAGAGAATGATTCTAGGGAGTTCACTTAATCCATCTATCCTATAAAATAAAACCTTTCTCAAGACTTTCTTTGTATGTAGGATAGGTTTTGGGTATAGAACCATTTCCAGTGAGGATGGTTCTTTGTCACAGAACCAGCATGAGTGCCATCATTGATCAGGTTGTAAGCACTCTTGACAGAGAACTGACCATTACTTTATAATCCCCATGAAGGTGAATCCTCCATATGATTATGTTTGGGGATATGGGCTCTGTAGATATTATTAGTTTGCTCAGCTCAGAGGTTATGGTCCCAAGAATGGGAGTGAAGTTCCAGTTCTTCTCAGCATCAATGATGTTAGCAACCATAAGGTTGTTGTTGTTAGTGGCACTGAGTTTACCACCAATCATTCCAAAGTTAAATCTTGTGGCCACTGCCCACATTCCACTTGATTCCCTTAGTGAGGATAGGGGTTGTATCCCGTATACCCTTAAAAATGTGAGATCCAGGCTCTTTCAAATTCCATTCAGAAGGTTTCCTTCATCTGACCGACCAGTCATGTCATCGTGGGACCTAATTTTGGGACAAATCCCGAATCCATGAAATGAGATATCGGTGCTAGAAGCGAAAGTCAAGTGCTTGGCGAATCGATAGTGGGTGGTTCTTCTTTGACTGAATATGAGGTTTTTATCTCTTAGGTTCTATGCTCCCTAAGGCGGTTCGTACCTTATACTGGTTTTTATCCACTCTGTTGACGCATGTCTGTTCTGGTTGTAATGGCTCACGAAGAGCAAGACTTATTGAGCCGCTTCATTCAAGTCTTAATTCAAGTAAGGACAAGTCCTTATCATCCCGATCGGGATAGACGGGTCCTCGGGCTCTCTTTCTGCGGAAGGCGTTAATGAAAATCTTCAAGTAAAATAGCCTGTGAATTGATGTTGAGATGGAGTCCTTACAGAGGTACTTCTATTAGAAGATGAGGCAGAACCAGAACCTGGAGAGGAGCGCACCTTTGGTACTTCAGTAGGGCGAGCTTTTTGATAGTGACTTCTTTCGTTTGGTAGGGCGACGAAAGAAAGGCTACTTCAATCTAGGAAACAACCGGAAACTCGAGAGGGTCGCCTTTGGAAGCGTTTGCCGGTAACCAAAGCGTCACGACATAATCAAAAGGAAGGAGTGACGCTGACTGAATCCAATCCATAAACCCGGAAATGGCCACTAGGCAGAGTGCTTGGCCACCTGGAAGTGGAGTCCATATAGCTTCTGACGATACGCGTGGCTTTGATGCGTAGCGTCAGCATCAAGAATTCCCACGCTATGCGTGGTGTTGATGCTATGCGTCAGCTTTCCAGATCTTCAATTTTCTCTTGAATTTATTTAATTTTTCACTGCAAAACTAGAGAAAATTGATCAAGGTAGATAATTTTCAATAACTTCCATTTATTACAATTAAAACCTAAATTTCTTAGAAATTAAACTATTTTTTATTATTTTTTATTATTTTTTTTACAAAATTTTATTAAGAAATTTATTGTAAATTTGAGGACTAACAGTAATTGACACAAGGAACAACTTGTTGAAGTGTGGAATCGAGGTAAAGGAAGTGTTCGGGTCATAATTAATTAGAACTGGTTAGGGTATCATTAGACTTGAAAGGAATATAGCGTTTATGTACTACGAAAGATCTAGGAATGAGGTTGGATGATAAATATATGTATGTACGATGGTATGAATACGCTATTAGTTGATAATAAATATGTGTATATGGTTATGTATGATATATTGAGTTTTGAATAATGTGACATATGTGTATGTGGTTGCAAATGATATATTGAATTTTGAATTATAAGCTTAATGAGGATATGTTGGTGATTAAACCTTATATGGTGAACTTGATGAAAAATGATGATTTACTATATATTGAGGCGATGTAAATATATGTCAAGGGGGTCTGGTCTGTGTGGCCGCCCTAAGTGATTATTGATTATCAATAAAGAAATATGCAATTTGAAATATGTTTATGTGATTATGTGGTGTGGGATAGCTGACGGTATGTTTCGCCCCTTATTTTTGGCTCCCGTGGTCATTTGAGATTCAGTGGTCAAGTAGGACCCAGTGGTTAAGGTGGAGAGCCAAGTCGCACTCGGTGGACCAAGTTGGGTTCACGGGGTGTCAAGTTGGACCCCCAACTGAAAGCCGATCCTTTTAGTATCCGGATACTAGGCGTTATATTGCATGATGAGAGTCAGTGATGTTTCTTAATGTGATTGTGATAACGTATGCACTAGAAGCTGGTAAAGTGTTTGAGAATATGATATTAATGATAGGTTACGATGCTATGATATTTGCATGAGCTTGTAGTCGACCTAGGAGTTAATTGGTAAAGTATTGAAATTGTTACTTTTGCATCGTGCTTACCATTTTACATTAATTATGATTTTGTTTCCAAGCACTCACCTTTCTTGTGGCTTCCTTTCTTTTAGTAACCAGTGACAGGGAAGGTGTAGATGCCCCGAAGGAAAGCGCCAAGTAAGGAGCTGATGCCAAGAAAGCTGTGGAATTATGCCTTATGTAATAGTTTAGTAAACTACTTTAGATATAAACATATGTGTGTTTAATACTTGTCTGCATGATGAATCAACGATGCTGAGATGATATTTATGTTGTGAGATTGTGGTTGGGATATATTAGTCATGTATAGGGTGTTATAATGTTGTGTGCATGTATGACATGGAGCCATTTGATTGAGAAATTTGAAATGGGCAAGTATTGTATTGTGTGTGAATGTATAGGAAGGTGAGGAATGATGATTGAAAATGACATTATGCATATTGATGGAAATGAGTGAAGTTATGTAGAATTTAGGAACTGTTTAGGTGATTTTGTGACCCTCGGTAGGGACCGTTAGGTTCGTAACCTCATTTATAATGTGTCCATATAGGTTCCACCTAGTTTATTGTCCCTTGGATATGTTTCATGCCTTGGTTTATGTCACTTTTACTTTAAATGCATCATTACACATATCTTGCACTACAAAAAATTGGTAAATTAAGGAGGTTTTATTAAGGAGGTTTCAAAAACCTCATTAAATTAATGTATATTGAGACATTTTTTATAACCTCTTTAAATAAAGTGAATAATGGAGGTTTTATATTTATTTTAAGGAGTTTCTTATAACCTTTCTAAATAAATTATTTTAAAAAAGATTTTTAATATAATTAATGGAATTTATATTAAATTTCCTAAAATTATTTTATTTTTTAATTGAAATTTTAATGTGAAATTTTACTTTGTGCCATTTTTTATATACTAAGTTCCCTCATGCAAATCAAATTTTAATTGTTCATTAAAATTTTACTTCCTAATTAAAATTCCCTTTAAACCCGCAATTCCCTTCCATTAAAATCAAACACTCCCGCAATTAAAATCAAATTTTACTTTGCCACTACTGCTTGCTCGGGCACATTCTTCCAAGGATTCCTCATTATTTTGCATCAGGCGTGTAAAAATTTTCGACGCTCATCTGGTATGTTAAATCTATCACTGAAATTTGCTTTTTCCATTGAATATATTCGTCATTTAAAGGTAATAGGGTATTAAAATTGGCCGGTCTTACACAAATAAATACATCAATCACCTGGTGAGGAAATTCATTCACTCATATTTAATCTCATAATTCATTCATGATTATTAATGAGCAACTAGGCTCCACAAGTGCATCATACAACCTCAATGATAAAAGGGGCATACTCCCAATAAACAACAGCCACATCTTATAAATCACCATCTCATAAAGAATCCTCAATGAGCATCAATCTCAATTCGATTCTAATGATTCACAATAATTCCTCAATGAGCATTAATGCCCTTATAATCAAAATACAATTCTTAGGCAATTAATCATTTATAATCCATATAGGGCAATCAATATCCCTACATATCGTCATCCTCTAGATAATTATCACTCTTAAATCTATACAGAACAACCCTATTACAATGATCATCAGAATATTTCTAAATCGAGCAATCGTGCTCCAAACATCCATAATGCCAATTTATACAGGGCACCCATGCCCAGACAATGATTAATAGCCTTTATACAAATAAACATCTTCTAACAAAATCAAAAACATCCATACAGAGCAAATCATGCTCTAATACCACCTTTGTGACATCCCGAATTTCCGGACTCAGATCCCGATGTAATCAAGATAATAATTAATAAAAATACAGGTAAATTTTTTGCATTTGAAGTATTTCTAAACACCATCGACGATTACATCAAGACCCGAATCACAGAAAACCGAAGCGTACAATTTTAATAAACTAAACCTGGATCTATAGCTAGTTCGCCCATAACGGTATACGAAAATAATAGAGTTTACAGCGGAAGAAAAATATGTATACCGGGCAACGCCTAGTCCCATATATGACGATATGAGAAAAGGCTAGGCAAAACATGCAAACACCAAACATAATCTCATAACTATATTTCATTCATGCATGTACAACAGACGCATGCATTGCCTAAGATATTCTATAATTATATATATGCATATACATACGGGAATTTTCTCCCAGTACACTGTAAATCATCTCCTACATTCGACTTATTCATTTTACAAATTCAATACATAAAAATTCATAAATGATGCCGGCCAATGCACTTCCTCTACCACTATTTACCTTCCCAAGACTTTAATTTAAAATCCGAACTCATCCCATGGCAACCTGCATCACAATGCTAAAAAGGAGACCACATGGGAGAGTGAGTTCACATTTAAAATGACGAATAATATATATATTGTGATCATGTGTATATGCATATATAATCATCATGTGTGCTTTGCTATAAAACCATTTAAGCATCATTCAATCATCGTCACATTATTATAATAGGCATACAAGCCTCATGAATCATAATTTACAATATAAGCAAGCACAAGCACATACACATTCACATTGCCACTTATCAACAAGGGCATTCACAATTTGTTATAATCAATTCATTAAATATTTACTCAATTCCTCATCGCAAGGGGTTTCTCATCTCTCGTGGTCATCCCATCTCAAATGCCATGCTCTTATGGCTAATGCATATGTCAGCTATTTAATGCATATGCAATGGATCCATTTCTTACCATCAGGTGATCATATCCACTATACCATTCATTTCACAACAATATCATAATACCATCATCACTCAGGGATACACCCTTCGTGGCACCCCGCAAGGTGATATATTCAACAATAGGACAACGTCCTCTTCACTCCGAGATATACCCTTCATGGCACCCCGCAAGGTGTTATATTCAACAATAGGATAACGTCCTCTTCACTCCGGGATATACCCTTCGTGACCCTTCATGGAACCCCGCAAGGTGATATATTCAACAATAGGACAACGTCCTCTTCACTCCGGGATATACCATTCGTGGCACCCCGCAAGGTGATATATTGTGATCGCAACCACATTTCAAAATTATGCCATGCCATGAATGCAAAATGCAATAATGCATATGCCAATCAACCTCGTAAGGATATCTCACCCTCTTACATAGGGATATATTTTAATCTGGCATTTTCAATCAATAACATACAATCATTTACAAATCCCTTCAAGGCATATCATTCATATACTTGGCATCTCAATAGCCACAATATCATTCTCACATTAATTCATGCACAGAATTCAACAAGGCTCGTTAACAGATACATTTCAAGTTCATAGCGTCACATGCTAGCCAATACAATTCAAGTTACATATACAAGGTTTCACTTGTATCAAACACAATGGCATAACAATACTAATAATTACCGTTGACACTTTTTCAAAATTCATTGAGTCATAATAACTTATTGCCATTCAATTTGTCCCATTATCAGTCCCATCGTCCATCAAGGTATGTCATACAATCACATTATTTACTTTTCATCAAGATTCATAATATATCAATAGAGGGGAAGCATACATGCTTTCATAACATAGCATAGGCATACACATACCTTTACAAGGCCTCAACCCATTCCCCAATCACTACTAAGACACACCACACATATACCTTTAGTGAATCCGTTCGTTTTTCCATAATAATAGAGGTTTTGGGCAACAATGAGCCCGTGATAACTTTCAACATTGGGACATGGGAAGAGTTCATTTTTAGCCTTAAAAATAGAGGGACATGTCATAAATATCACCTATTAGTCTCAATTAGACCACCATAAAAAGTTGGGTTCAAAACCCTCTTAAACTTGTATTTTTCAATGCAGTGGTTCGGTATTTTATGCCTAATAAGAGTTAGAAAACTCCAATTAAAGTGAGACCAATTCTAACACCTCCGAAACATAATTATCTACAACTTTCATGAAGAAGTAGGGGGCCAAAAATGTCATTAAGATGTCCAAACGGGCCAAAAACAGCAAGAAAAACAGAGCAGTTGGAAATTTTCTGACAGTAGGGAAACCCACTGGCCGTGGGAAATTCCCACTGGCCGTGGATCCCACTATCTGGACCACCCAAAATGGTCATTTTTCCTCCGTTTTGAGGCAGAACAATCCACTGGCAGTGGGAAAAACCCACTGGCCATGGATCTCCCTGCTGCAACCACTTTTCTGCAGCTTTTTGACCCTTATAATTTTGCCAACTTTGGGACCCCTTCTCACTAGGTTATTCAACTCCAATTTGCATGAAATTTTATACACAACTTACCTACCCTAATATCAATTATGTGGAAAAGTTTCAAGCCTAAATTCCATCTCAATCAAAATCTAAGCTATAGGGTAGTTTTATACATATTTTGAGCATTTTACATGACATACCAAATTACAAATGGTCTTGTATTGGTCTAAACTTTCTATGGACTTATATTCACATATATAAATGTGACTTTCTCCTACAAGACTCATCCTATGATTCATTTCCCATATCAAAGTAGGTTCCAATAGCGTTTCAAGCCCTTTTGGGCTAACCAAGCATGTCATTTATCCAAGTCACATGGAATTCGCAATTCACAAGACATACATATATTTCAACCCCTCATGGGTTATTCATCAACAACACATCACTCCCTATCAATGGGATACTAACATTCATCATCAACATATATACAAATATATCATTCTCAAGAATCCACCATTTCCAAGCATAATATTCATCACATTATCCATTATCTTATCATTCAACATAATCATGACAAGGCAAACATGAGCATCATCACATATCATAATCATCAATTATATAACTTGTGCATTTGAAATGTAAACTCCTCTCCTACCTCAAGAGAAGAACCGCAACGTAATTGCCTCAATCGTTCTGCTTCATCATTCGACATTGAACCTACATGTTGCACACATATACACATGCAATTAATAGGCCATTACAAGGCATTATCTCTTAAAACTCATTGTCAAGTCCTAGACTTGTCTAAACTCCAACTCGTACCATTGTGTTAGGCTTCGGGAATTCCTTTCCCAAAACCAAGATTCTCTAGGGTTCAAAAGGGCTAAACAAGTCCAACAACAACCATATCATGGCTCATATCCATAAGGCCTCCAATATTCCTCAACTCCTCTAATGTGTCATCTTTACCACTCAAGGTTCAACATGACCCAACATAGCCTCTTCAAAGCCATCATCAATCAACAACTTCAATTCATTCATCCATGGTCTAAGACCTCATTAAGTCACAATCTCATTTCACTTCCTTAATCTATCACTATTGGTCAGTTACCATTATCATCTTTGTCATAAGCAACAACAATCAAAATCAATTCTCTTAATCACAATATACACATTCCTAAATCTTAAGATTAGGATTCTATAAAAGTCAATAACCATTTTCCTCATTGCTCAAGCCCTTCCCTACAACATTTCCATTCTTAATACACTAAACCACTTGGAGTCATTATTCTATTTCCTTGATTTCATAATTCCTCAACATCAATAATCACTATTACTCATTCAAAACTCATTTATATATGTATAAAACCACTCCAACATCAATAATTCATAATTTTCTTAAGAATTTCCTCAAAGCCCCAAAATCTCAATTCCTAGGGTTTTCACCAATATTCAATAATCATCAATTTCACCTATTTATATGTATCATCTCAAGCACCTATAGGCTATTAACATAGGACTCTAACCATCATCAACAACAATAACAACCCCCAAGAGTTTTCTAAGCTAGGGTTTAGTTCCTCAAGAAATTTTCCATCAAAACAACACCCAATCCCCCATCACCATACTTAAATAAACTCAAAACCATCAACAAAAGCTATGGGTGTTCAAGAACCATACCTCTTTCTCCTAGCTCTATGCCAAGCATGAAAATAGGGAAAAGAGAGGAGGAGAAGAACCCAGCTTTGCTCCAATGCTCCACTCATGCTTCATGAATCCTTGGAGACCAAGAAATTTTGGTGGGTAATGGTCATGGAGAGGGGTGCCACGGTTTGCTCATGAAGGAGGGGGAGAAGGGACAACGTGAAAAAGGAGGAGAGAAATGAGTGTTTTGTTTTAAATTTTTACCCCCTTTTCATTAAACTTTGTCGTTTAATAACATACAGGATCTCTGTACGGGCTTAATACTAACTCCAAAAATTATTCTGAAGATATATTCGGATTTCCAATAATATTCTTAACAGCCCTGACCAATGGCATCTCAATCGGAGACACCTGGTCCGACACCCATATTTTAACCGAGTAAAATTTTAACTCCTTAAATCTCAATAAATTATAAATATCCATAATAAATCCCAATTTAATTATTTCCAAATTTTTGGGACATAAATCAGCTCATATACAATTATTTATTATTTATTCTCCTTAATTTATCATTTTTATAAAATTCGGGATGTTACACACTTCGATCTGCTGAATGACTTCTCATATCATGGTTGGGCCCTTCATTCACTGTAAAACTAACAACTGTAGGGGGTGAGCATCAACATATCAAATAACAGTTATTGAATTGGATTAAAAGTCCAATTAATAACTATATTCATAAATCAAAACCAATCACAAATAACATCACCAATCATTCATTCTCAAAACCGAGACATATACATATACTCATCATAACAACATGTTATTCTCAATAGCACATAAATCAGTGCATACACATACTTAATCAATGATCAACCAAAATGGGATCATTATTAAGTCTTTCAAATTTTGTGTTGCAACACTGGCTCCCCGAGCCATAATTCAGCTCCTCGCTGATCCGGCCATTTTACAGGTACCAAACCGCTCTGCGCCCATAATATAACACCGAGAACTACTCCCGGAGTGATAGTGGTCCTCTACTTAGTACTACGGGCCGGCCTTGAGTCTCACTCAAAGGCGTCCGTGGTATATAGGAACCACCACAGGGTCTATGCCTTTATCAGGTCGTCCACAACTAGACCAGCAACACAGGCCCCCTACAGTCCTGTGTGTGTCTGAATATAGTTGATAAATCAAACAAATATCAATCATCAAATCACATATCCACATCATCTCATATCATTCCACTCAGTAATACAATAGGCACAGTACATGATAACTTCATGCATAAATTCATATCATATCACCTTCATCAATCTCATATGAACTCAATATCATAAACAACAACATCACATATAAACTCAATATGAATGGAAAATAATTAACATAAAGTATGTTATTCAATTGGGGTCTCAATAACATTTTATACATATATCACATATATCATATCAATAATACCCCAAATCCATTCATAAACCATCTATTTGAAATGTAACGCTCCCCCTACCTGAAATAAGGAGTTCCAGCAGCTATAACCAAGTCACTGCCCACTAATTCCGACTGGAATTGCAATTCTGCACCAGTCCAAGCTTTCTTCATGAAGAGAACAAATGGAGGTTTAATTATCTTAGTTCGATAGTTTCCAGAGAATTGGAAAGAAAGGCTAATGATTTCACTTTCAAGAGTTCTCCCCTTAATCCAACAATGGAAGGATTTATATATATGGTTCATGCAGGAGAGACGTGAATGAATAGAAGTATTCTGACATACGTCTCTTTAATGATAATGAAAGGAATAAGATATTTAATGAAAAGGGGACAGCACATCAAAAAGGGTCTCATTCTTAGTAAATATCTGAGAAAGGATTTTACTAGAATGTAGAAGAACAGGATGACGTGGAAAGCATCCATAGTAAAATATTTATTAATTTCTGACTCGGTTTCTGTGTATTCCGACTCAGTTTCTTTGTTCTGGGCATCTCTTTCTGAGAGGACTTACCAGAGCCTTTTTCCACTCAGAATTCCATCATTCGGAAGCCATTAACTCGGAATGGTTCTGTAACACCCTCGGTTAGATAAGACAAATCCTTCTGTAGGTTCATCCTATTTAACTGAGAGTGTTAACAGTTTTCAGAAAAAGTGAATATATATTTATTTTTTTTTAAAATAAATAAGTACGTGGCAGATCAGTGGAAGCAATATTGTATATATCACATAGTCAATCACAAACTGTAAGTAATTGTACTCTTAACAGAATGGGGCACGCAGGCACCCTTAAATATTATACAGTCATCCGGTGTCTGATTATCAATAACAAATATTCTATCCTTAATGATTGTTCTCAACGGGTTCAGCGTATTGCTGATCTTCACACTCGGGTTCTTGAGTTTCTAATTCCTCTGAAAAATGGTCAACAGTAAGGGTGAGTATAACCCAAGACCCTGATTGGTTAATCCGGTGTGGACATAATCCAGTTAACATACAATGTCACATTGGTCATACATTTAGCATATTCACATTTATAACAATCAAACATGTGATCATCACATAATCGTATATTTAGCATATTCACAATTATAACAATCAAGCATATTGCCATGAAATAAATCGTACATATAACATATTCACAATTATAACAATCAAATATGCTGTAATGAAATGCATGAGTTTGGATTTATTATGATTTATCTTTGGTTAAGTCTCATGATGCATGTGGGCCCAAGAAATTATTTCTTCTTCTCTGGAATATCACCATTCCAATTCTCTAAAGCGATCAGGGTCCGCCCAAGCTCTGGTACAAATGAACTCATTGGTTCTCATCATTAATTTATATATATATATTTGAGACTTGGATCCCTACGATCATAGTTACACTCCGTCATTTAGTCAAAGTACACCAGAATTATTCGTCTCACCCGGCTATCAGGGCGCGACTCTGATGCCATTGGGTTGCCGTTCCAGTTGTACTCCTAAGATTCTTCATGGAGATCGAACGTGAGTGTCCTCCACTGTACCAAGTGTATGCTCTAGAGGTTTTTCTTCTTCAAAAATATTTTCATGATGCGAAATGCATTTATCTTATCAATTGATCCCTTGGGTATCTTATGTATTTCCAGTCTCATCATATCATTTCCAAGTTCTTTGGATTCTATCAATTATTTAAACATTGTAAGTATATCTATTATATATAGTATTTTCCATAAGGAGTAAAATAATTTATTCTTTATATAATTACGCATAATTAAAATGTTAACAAGGTTTATAAAAATAAAAATACTAATAATAATAACAATATTAAGATTAATAATAATTAGGATAATAATAATAATAATAGAATAAGGATAATAATAATAATTATAACTTCTCATTAATTTAAAAAGTATTAAAAAGTAGTTTCTAAATGAAAATCCAAGCGAAAACCATTAAAAATAGAGTTTTCCGAGTGAAACAGGGGCAAATCCGAGTAAAGTAACTGCTTGCTGAGTAAAATAATGTGTTTTCCGAGTGAAATAATACTGGGAAGCTACTGTCCGAGAGCAATAGAGTGTTTCCGAGTGAATTTACTGAAAAAGGGTTCTGTGTAAAAGATAATTATATTTTCTGAGTGAAATCAATGTGTTTACCGAGTTAAATCACTGGAAGAGGGTTTCATGAATGAAACTAAGCTGTTTTCTGACTGAAACAGGTCTGATTCCGAGTGGAAATGATTTTTCCGATTAAAATAAATTATATCCGAGTAGAAATGTTGATTTCCAAACTTTTTGAGAAAAATTAGGTTTAATACCGAGTGAGAAATTGAGTTTACCGAGTGAGATCAGGTTAAAAGTTTTCTCAGGGAAGTTAAAAATATTTTTCCTAGTTAAAAGTGTTGATCAGAAAGGTTTCTGAGTAAAATTTATATAATTTTCGAGTGAAAAATCATTCTGCTGACTAGAATACCTTCGAGTAAAGTAAATCCGAATGAAATAATCCTGATTCCGAGTGGAATCAGGTTGATAAGAGTTTTCTGAGTTAATTTAACTATATATTCTGAGTGAAATTAAACTAAAAGGAGTTTTCCGAGTGAAAATAACTCTTTGCTGAGTAAAATAAATTATTTTCCGAGTAAAGTCACTGGATGGGTTTTCTGAGTGAAAATAACATAATTTCTGAGTGAAATAAGATGTATCCTGAGTGAAATTCAAACTGAGATGTTTTTCTGAGTAAAAATAATACGTTTTCCGAGTAAAACAGAATGATGAAACATTTTTCTGAGTGAAATAAAATAAGATTCCGAGTAGGATTAGGATGAAAGTAACTTTCTGACTGGAAATAATGTATTTTTCTGAGTAAAATGTTCTGTCATAATATTCAGGTCGGTTTTTCATAAAATCCGAGCTTATTACTCACTGAATCTGACTTCTATTTTATAATTCCTTGCTGGAACTCACATGAACACCCAGGATCTTTAATATCTTCTCAGTCCAACAACCAGCATATATTTTTATCAATTAGTTATACATATATTCAAATATAAAACAATAACCATAACATTTAATCAAACAACTCTGAACTGATTATAAGCATTTAGTAACAAATATATATATATATATATGTATATAATTAAAGCATTTAATTCACATAACACTGAATCTGTCCTCCACTCGGTTTTCCCACAGAGCACCCAAGAATATACCCCCTTACCTCAATGAAGTTCCTGGAGGAGAAGAAAGAGGTTCCCTTCACTGTCCTGCTTTAAATCCGAGTGAAACAGAAGGGAAAAGAGAGAAAGAAACTTGCTGGAAAGAGAGTGATGAAGGGTGTTTGGGTCGTGTGTGTGGTGTGAGTCCTGAGAACCTTGAGCTGGTTTAAATAGGGAGGAAGTGAGTGGGAAAACAAGTGGGGGATAGCTTTTCTGAGTGGGCTGTTAGTGGATTGCTAATGGAAGGGTCACTAGGGATTAAATAAAGATATATGCTGAGTCAGTGCCCATTTCTGGTCGTCCACTATCCATAATGCGCATTATTGAGTTAAAATAATCATTAAAAGACAAAATTGAAGTCAATATGCACTTCTGTCACTGAATACCGAGTGAAATTACACTCGATTAACAACTATACCGACTAGAATTCCTACTTCCGAGTCAACGATTGTAAGGCTCGCTTGAGCGTGGCTTGCTCGCTTGAGCGAATCAGCCAATCCTCACTCGGCATTCCCATGAAACCGACTCATTTTTCCCATCATTCACTCGGTAATTCACCCCCACACCGACTCCTAATTTGCTTGGCCTTTCACTCGGTATTATATTCCGAATCCGGGTCATTTCTGATGGTTCTTACTCGGTTAAATCATTCCAAGCCTAGTCCTTTATCACTCTGTAATGTCCTTCAAAAACCGATTCACTTACATTCTTTTCCTATCTTTCTTCTACTCAAAATTTTTATTCCAAATCCGAATCTCTACATACACTGTTTCACTCGGTAAAACTCATCCACTTACTCGGAATACTACTTTCCATACCACTCGGTGTATTTAACTTCAACACAATCGGGAATGTACTTCACATTCATCACTCGGCATAGACTTACAATTCTCACTCGGAAGTGTTTCTTCTAGAACCCGACTCTCTCTCCTAATTAGTCAATCACTCGGAATTATTCAAACTCTAATCACTTAGGATATATTCCAATAACAATTCATATCTTAGAAAGGAATCAATCGGATTTACCACTCAGAAATACTCAAACTTTACTCACTCGGTTTACTCATATTTCTCTCTCGGTTTTAACCAAATTCTTCAACTACAATTCCAATCAGAACATATTAAGGCCCTTACTTCTCGGAAAAGACTTACACATACAAGTCTCACTCGGAATTGGTCCAATAGAGTATATCTCACTCGGAAGAGGAGTCATACTCATAGATTCACTCGGAAATGGTTCAGCCTCTCTATATTTCTCTCGGAATGGCTCCTTCCATTTTTTCCACTCGGTTTACTAATCATATTCTTACGAAACCATTCGGAATCTTTCCCAAATACTTCCATAACACGTTCCAGTCGGTAAGAAGCATCAAATCAACATAAAACGCTTACATGTATCCATTCACTCGGTTCATATATATATATATATCATACACTTAGAATATATTTCCAATCCAAACCATTATAACAACTCTTCCCTTATAAGAGGTTCACTCGGATTTTACCTTTCAGGAGCATTTAAGTCCTTCCCCACTCATTTTTCACTCGGATACTCATCTCTTAGGTACACATACACTATCCTTCCTCAAAATGTGTTTCGATCGGAATCCTTTAAGGTCTTTATCACTCGGAAAAAGAGTCATAAACATAGCCTCACTCAATAATGGCTCTAAACCTTATATATTCTACTCGGATTGGGCTCTCATTCCTATATTCCACTCAGAATTCCATATTTCAGAGAGGTTTTGCTCGGAAATGGAAGTACTTAGCAAGGTTTGACTCAGAAACAAAGAATCAAGGGTGTTTTGACTCGGAATTTTCACGTAGAAGTGGTTTTCTTGAACCCACTTCACTCCAGTTGTCTCTGTGATCAAGAATCCTCTCGGTAGTAACCTTCTTGGTCATATATTACTCGGATAACATAACCTTACACTCGGAATTTCATCCTTCAGTCGGAATTGCTAATCCTTCACTCGGAATTTCACTCTGTCACTCGGATCAGAGCCTATTTCACTCGGAATTTGCATAATTTCACTAATGGTCCATAAAAATTCCATTATTATGTATAAAAATGACATTCCTGAGATACCACAGACTATCAACGGGGTGTATATTCACTTATTACCACTTACAGATCTTCTAAACTTCAATTTTTACTAAATAAGACTGCTACTAAAAACAAGGATGTTACATTCTCCTCCCCTTTTAGGAATTTCGTCCCGAAATTCATGGTTGGAATAATTGAGAGTACAATCCTCTAATCTTTTCCTTAACTTTCCAAGTAGCGTCTCTATCATTCAACTGACTCCAAACTACTTTGACCAAAGAGATTTCCTTTCCCCTTAACTATTTTCGACATCAATTAACAATCTTAACCGGTGATGCTTCAAAGGTAAGGTTTTCTTTTCAGAACAAATTGATCGGGACTCCGAACATGATCAGGGCCTAGTACATATGTGTGGACATCATGAAGGTTTGGAATGGCTATACGGCACACATTGGTTCCTATCTTTTGCAGAATTTGATAGGTTCTATGTATCTGAGACTTAACTTCTTGGTCTTTATAGCTCTTTCTATTCCAATGGTAGGGGTAATTTGAGAAATACTTGCTACTAATATACCATTATAAGGCATTATTCCCTCATAACTCGTTGTCAAGTCCTAGACTTGTCTAAATCCAATTTACACGTTTGTATTAGACTTCGGGAATTCTTCTCCCAAAACCAAGATTCTTTAAATCTTAAAATGCTAACCACACCTAACAATAACAATACTATGATTCCTTAGCCTTAAGACTTCCAAATCATCACATGAATCATTTAATCATTACTAAAATTTAGTCAAACTCGTTATAAGTCTCCTGGTTTCATCTAAGATCATCACCAATTCATCTTATTTCAAAATGACATGCCTATTTATCATTTCAAATATCTTAATCCACTATCAATTGTTTCCTTAATCTACTATCATAACATCAATAGTCTAAATTAATTACTCCAATTACATACTTACTTATATACACTCCTTTACCAATCCTCAATAATCAACACCTAACGCCTCAGATATTCATTTCCTTATATGTAATCATTCTAGAGTATTTAAAGCCATCAAGATCATCAACTTAGTTAAAATCCTCAAATCACTACACTTAGGGTTTTTCATCAAAATTCAATGATCATTTCTAATAATCACCAATTTCCATTAACAACACCTACATACACATTATCGTGGGTTTTCGCTAAAAATCATCTCTCATGACATTATTATTCACTTCCCTTAATTCCTAAGTTAGGGTTCCACTAGAATCAAACAATCGTCATTAACAACCATCATCTTCTGTCTCAAATCTTGAATTTTTTTTATACCACTTCACATCCATCCTAAAACACATATAAGTGTATTCTACCTTTGGGTTTTGCATGAAAATGGCTTCTATTCCTAAAACCCATTCACAAGGCATGCTCTTAATCACATAGAAATTCAAAACCTAGAAACAAAGATTAGAGAATTTTACCTTAAACTCCAAGGTATCCCAAGTCCTAGTATATACACGAAAATGAAGGGAGAATAAGAAAATAGGTCATATCTTGTTTCCCATTTTATAACAAATAGGATCTCAGTTTTGGGCTTATTACTAACTTCAAAAATTACTATTAATATCCTTAATAGCCCTGACCAATGGTATCTCAATCGGAGATACTTGGTCCGACACCCAGATTCTAACCGGGTCTTATTTTAACTCTTCAAGTTCCAATAATGGTTGACGGATTTCCTGTCGTAGCTCTCCTTCGAATTGTGTAAGATCGTTCCGCTGAAAGTTAGCTAGTACTTGGCTCTGCCTATGAGATAATTCTCATTGTCTTATCGTCTCCACGATTTGAGTAAGAAGTTTCTCCATGTCATGATCATTGTTTAAGTGAATCGCTTAGGAATTTGTTGATAGAATATCAACAAAGAGGTTCTGTGTATATGTTATGTGGAGTATTCCACATAGGAGTGTTAGTCTTAGGAGTGTTATGGACTGTTCAATATTTCTATCAGAGTACGTGGAAACCTAATGGTCCACTCCACAAGCTTAATGAATCGACTATGCTCTGATACCACCTTTGTAACACCCTCGGTTAGATAAGACAAATCCTTCTGTAGGTTTATCCTATTTAACTGAGAGTGTTAACAGTTTTCAGAAAAAGTGAATATATATTTATTTTTTTTTAAAATAAATAAGTACGTGGCAGATCAGTGGAAGCAATATTGTATATATCACATAGTCAATCACAAACTGTAAGTAATTGTACTCTTAACAGAATGGGGCACGCAGGCACCCTTAAATATTATACAGTCATCCGGTGTCTGATTATCAATAACAAATATTCTATCCTTAATGATTGTTCTCAACGGGTTCAGCGTATTGCTGATCTTCACACTCGGGTTCTTGAGTTTCTAATTCCTCTGAAAAATGGTCAACAGTAAGGGTGAGTATAACCCAAGACCCTGATTGGTTAATCCGGTGCGGACATAATCCAGTTAACATACAATGTCACATAGGTCATACATTTAGCATATTCACATTTATAACAATCAAACATGTGATCATCACATAATCGTATATTTAGCATATTCACAATTATAACAATCAAGCATATTGCCATGAAATAAATCGTACATATAACATATTCACAATTATAACAATCAAATATGCTGTAATGAAATGCATGAGTTTGGATTTATTATGATTTATCTTTGGTTAAGTCTCATGATGCATGTGGGCCCAAGAAATTATTTCTTCTTCTCTGGAATATCACCATTCCAATTCTCTAGAGCGATTAGGGTCCGCCCAAGCTCTGGTACAAATGAACTCATTGGTTCTCATCATTAATTTATATATATATATTTGAGACTTGGATCCCTACGATCATAGTTACACTCCGTCATTTAGTCAAAGTACACCAGAATTATTCGTCTCACCCGGCTATCAGGGCGCGACTCTGATGCCATTGGGTTGCCGTTCCAGTTGTACTCCTAAGATTCTTCATGGAGATCGAACGTGAGTGTCCTCCACTGTACCAAGTGTATGCTCTAGAGGTTTTTCTTCTTCAAAAATATTTTCATGATGCGAAATGCATTTATCTTATCAATTGATCCCTTGGGTATCTTATGTATTTCCAGTCTCATCATATCATTTCCAAGTTCTTTGGATTCTATCAATTATTTAAACATTGTAAGTATATCTATTATATATAGTATTTTCCATAAGGAGTAAAATAATTTATTCTTTATATAATTACGCATAATTAAAATGTTAACAAGGTTTATAAAAATAAAAATACTAATAATAATAACAATATTAAGATTAATAATAATTAGGATAATAATAATAATAATAGAATAAGGATAATAATAATAATTATAACTTCTCATTAATTTAAAAAGTATTAAAAAGTAGTTTCTAAATGAAAATCCAAGCGAAAACCATTAAAAATAGAGTTTTCCGAGTGAAACAGGGGCAAATCCGAGTAAAGTAACTGCTTGCTGAGTAAAATAATGTGTTTTCCGAGTGAAATAATACTGGGAAGCTACTGTCCGAGAGCAATAGAGTGTTTCCGAGTGAATTTACTGAAAAAGGGTTCTGTGTAAAAGATAATTATATTTTCTGAGTGAAATCAATGTGTTTACCGAGTTAAATCACTGGAAGAGGGTTTCATGAATGAAACTAAGCTGTTTTCTGACTGAAACAGGTCTGATTCCGAGTGGAAATGATTTTTCCGATTAAAATAAATTATATCCGAGTAGAAATGTTGATTTCCAAACTTTTTGAGAAAAATTAGGTTTAATACCGAGTGAGAAATTGAGTTTACCGAGTGAGATCAGGTTAAAAGTTTTCTCAGGGAAGTTAAAAATATTTTTCCTAGTTAAAAGTGTTGATCAGAAAGGTTTCTGAGTAAAATTTATATAATTTCCGAGTGAAAAATCATTCTGCTGACTAGAATACCTTCGAGTAAAGTAAATCCGAATGAAATAATCCTGATTCCGAGTGGAATCAGGTTGATAAGAGTTTTCTGAGTTAATTTAACTATATATTCTGAGTGAAATTAAACTAAAAGGAGTTTTCCGAGTGAAAATAACTCTTTGCTGAGTAAAATAAATTATTTTCCGAGTAAAGTCACTGGATGGGTTTTCTGAGTGAAAATAACATAATTTCTGAGTGAAATAAGATGTATCCTGAGTGAAATTCAAACTGAGATGTTTTTCTGAGTAAAAATAATACGTTTTCCGAGTAAAACAGAATGATGAAACATTTTTCTGAGTGAAATAAAATAAGATTCCGAGTAGGATTAGGATGAAAGTAACTTTCTGACTGGAAATAATGTATTTTTCTGAGTAAAATGTTCTGTCATAATATTCAGGTCGGTTTTTCATAAAATCCGAGCTTATTACTCACTGAATCTGACTTCTATTTTATAATTCCTTGCTGGAACTCACATGAACACCCAGGATCTTTAATATCTTCTCAGTCCAACAACCAGCATATATTTTTATCAATTAGTTATACATATATTCAAATATAAAACAATAACCATAACATTTAATCAAACAACTCTGAACTGATTATAAGCATTTAGTAACAAATATATATATATATATATATGTATATAATTAAAGCATTTAATTCACATAATACTGAATCTGTCCTCCACTCGGTTTTCCCACAGAGCACCCAAGAATATACCCCCTTACCTCAATGAAGTTCCTGGAGGAGAAGAAAGAGGTTCCCTTCACTGTCCTGCTTCAAATCCGAGTGAAACAGAAGGGAAAAGAGAGAAAGAAACTTGCTGGAAAGAGAGTGATGAAGGGTGTTTGGGTCGTGTGTGTGGTGTGAGTCCTGAGAACCTTGAGCTGGTTTAAATAGGGAGGAAGTGAGTGGGAAAACAAGTGGAGGATAGCTTTTCTGAGTGGGCTGTTAGTGGATTGCTAATGGAAGGGTCACTAGGGATTAAATAAAGATATATGCTGAGTCAGTGCCCATTTCTGGTCGTCCACTATCCATAATGCGCATTATTGAGTTAAAATAATCATTAAAAGACAAAATTGAAGTCAATACGCACTTCTGTCACTAAATACCGAGTGAAATTACACTCGATTAACAACTATACCGACTAGAATTCCTACTTCCGAGTCAACGATTGTAAGGCTCGCTTGAGCGTGGCTTGCTCGCTTGAGCGAATCAGCCAATCCTCACTCGGTATTCCCATGAAACCGACTCATTTTTCCCATCATTCACTCGGTAATTCACCCCCACACCGACTCCTAATTTGCTTGGCCTTTCACTAGGTATTATATTCCAAATCCGGGTCATTTCTGATGGTTCTTACTCGGTTAAATCATTCCAAGCCTAGTCCTTTATCACTCTGTAATGTCCTTCAAAAACCGATTCACTTACATTCTTTTCCTATCTTTCTTCTACTCGAAATTTTTATTCCAAATCCGAATCTCTACATACACTATTTCACTCGGTAAAACTCATCCACTTACTCGGAATACTACTTTCCATACCACTCGGTGTATTTAACTTCAACACAATCGGGAATGTACTTCACATTCATCACTCGGCATAGACTTACAATTCTCACTCGGAAGTGTTTCTTCTAGAACCCGACTCTCTCTCCTAATTAGTCAATCACTCGGAATTATTCAAACTCTAATCACTTAGGATATATTCCAATAACAATTCATATCTTAGAAAGGAATCAATCGGATTTACCACTCAGAAATACTCAAACTTTACTCACTCGGTTTACTCATATTTCTCTCTCGGTTTTAACCAAATTCTTCAACTACAATTCCAATCAGAACATATTAAGGCCCTTACTTCTCGGAAAAGACTTACACATACAAGTCTCACTCGGAATTGGTCCAATAGAGTATATCTCACTCGGAAGAGGAGTCATACTCATAGATTCACTCGGAAATGGTTCAGCCTCTCTATATTTCTCTCGGAATGGCTCCTTCCATTTTTTCCACTCGGTTTACTAATCATATTCTTACGAAACCATTCGGAATCTTTCCCAAATACTTCCATAACACGTTCCAGTCGGTAAGAAGCATCAAATCAACATAAAACGCTTACATGTATCCATTCACTCGGTTCATATATATATATATCATACACTTAGAATATATTTCCAATCCAAACCATTATAACAACTCTTCCCTTATAAGAGGTTCACTCGGATTTTACCTTTCAGGAGCATTTAAGTCCTTCCCCACTCATTTTTCACTCGGATACTCATCTCTTAGGTACACATACACTATCCTTCCTCAAAATGTGTTTCGATCGGAATCCTTTAAGGTCTTTATCACTCGGAAAAAGAGTCATAAACATAGCCTCACTCAATAATGGCTCTAAACCTTATATATTCTACTCGGATTGGGCTCTCATTCCTATATTCCACTCGGAATTCCATATTTCAGAGAGGTTTTGCTCGGAAATGGAAATACTTAGCAAGGTTTGACTCAGAAACAAAGAATCAAGGGTGTTTTGACTCGGAATTTTCATGTAGAAGTGGTTTTCTTGAACCCACTTCACTCCAGCTGTCTCTGTGATCAAGAATCCTCTCGGTAGTAACCTTCTTGGTCATATATTACTCGGATAACATAACCTTACACTCGGAATTTCATCCTTCAGTCGGAATTGCTAATCCTTCACTCGGAATTTCACTCTGTCACTCGGATCAGAGCCTATTTCACTCGGAATTTGCATAATTTTACTAATGGTCCATAAAAATTCCATTATTATGTACAAAAATGACATTCCTGAGATACCACAGACTATCAACGGGGTGTATATTCACTTATTACCACTTACAGACCTTCTAAACTTCAATTTTTACTAAATAAGACTGCTACTAAAAACATGGATGTTACAGGTTCCTTCTCATGAAACACTCGGCTTCTCTTCCTCGGAAATGAATCTTTCACAATTGTCTTATTCAGAAATACCTTAATCAGGCATATCTCACTCGGATATACCTTTTCCCGAGTCAAAGTCTTCCTCTTGTGTCACTCGGAAGTCTTTCATCTGAAACATCACTCGGAGTTCGAAATCCAATTCCTTTCTCAGAAATCTTTCCACTTTGAAAGGATTACTCGGGTCGAAGGCTATCTTGAAAACGAATCCGAGCGCAAGCTCTCGGAAACTCTAAAGATCGACCCGGGCACAAATTACATGAATTTACCGCTCGAATTTACTCTCGGGAATTATTCACTCAGAACATACTCATTCGGAGTTAGTCTTTCTCTGTTCAGAAGCTTTCCTGAAAAGACTTACTCAGAAAGTCTCACTCGAAAGTGTCACGTAGACACTTCACTCAGGAAGTCGCTCTACTCGGATATACTCACTCGGGAGTTTACTAGTTAGAAATATCTTTCCGAGAAGTACTTCCACTTCTCTCGGAAACAACCCATTCGGAATCATTCCACTCAGAGATGTTTCCGTTTCACTCGGATTTGCTTCACTCGAACGTTTCTCAAACGGACACAGCGTTACTTCATTCAGAAATGATTTTCTTAATGATGTTTCACTCGGAAACATCTTAACTTCACTTGGAAATGATCTCCTGAGTCATGTTTCACTCGGAATCACATCCATTTCACTCGGAAAATCTTGTCTTTGACATTTTCACTCGGAATTTCATTCAGAAATTCTTCTTTAATCCTTTTTAAATTATTTTTTCTAAAAATCATAAAAAATTAGGATGTTACATATAGTCTATGCTGATGGTTATGAAATTTCTAAAAGAAGCAGACAGTTGGTTTGGAGAGCTGCAGTTCAAATGAATAAGAATGCTCTCGGCTCGCGCTTCAGGTTTCTTCTTATATATTATAGTATTTCCCATTTTTTGATTAGCAGTTTATTTTTCCATTAGCATGTTGAATTTGGCAATAACTCCACAATATTTGATTATTTATGTCAGGTTCGATTTCTAGATTTACATATTAGATGGAGTGATATGGTTTGACCTGAGCATATACATATTTTAATAATAACTCGACAATAAGTCATGGATTTTATCTCATAATTTATGAAGAATTTATTTGTCTTCTTGTATATTTTTTATCTGTTATATACATATTTCTCTTCCTTTCATTATTTTTCCTAAATCATTAGCAACAATTTATTTTAGATTAAGGACTGAATCATTTGCATCTGGCTCCAAGGCATGTTGAGAGAAATTGCGAAGGGATAAACTGAATGAGAGGCATGTTATTTTTGCATCTTATCTGATTGAGTTTAGTCTTCTAAATCTCATGTCTTCAATTTGACATGATTTTAAGGTTTCTAGAACTGAGTTCTATCTTGAAGCCTGGTGGGCTGCCCAAAATAGACAAAGTTGTAATACTAAGCGATGCAGCTCGAGCACTAACTCGGTTAAGAAGTGAAACTCAGAGACTGAAGGAAATGAATGATGAATTACAGGTAAAAGTCAAAGAGTTGAAGGTGATTTTCACTTCATAGAGATTATTTTCATTTAGTAATATGGTTATTTCTGTCTGAAATTTAAGTTGTTATGCACTCCTTTGACGAATGTTCAACCAAGTTTCCTCCCTCAAGCCTCAGACGGTAAAGGACAAATTTCTTGCCACAAGCTGATACCTTTCATTGGTTACCCTAGAATGGCCATGTGGCAATTTATGCCTCCTGAAGCAGTTGACACATCTAAGGATCATAGCACTGAAGTTGTAAGCAATAACCACACCAAAGTTAAAAGGAGAAACATCTTAACAAAACTTCACACAGAATAAACCCAAAAAAACACTTGATTGAAAGTATTCCAATCTTTAGAAGGCCATATACACCATTAGAAAGGTGAACACTAGGGAAATGTAGGCTTGTAGATTGTCTTTCCCGGTTGATGAAGATGACAGGTCTGGTGAGTGTTCTTGTGCTAGAGGTGAGGCAATAACTAGAAATTCGGTAGAAGAAATGACTGGAAAGAAAGTAGGAGTATATTTAGTTATCTCATCATTATATTCTTATTATCTAACATTCTATTTTGTTGTGACTTGTGTATTTCCTCATTGGAGAGGATGAGTATCAAATTAACATGCAGGACATAGTAATACCATTATGGTATCAACGTGAAGGGTATGTAAAGTCCATGGCAAATTTAATTGAAAAAGAAGTAAAAGGTTTTAAGCATCTTGAAAAGGTACCACTACCATGTCATGTATTATGAGTAAATGATTTGGACAAAATTACGGTTCTTGGACATTTTTATCACATTGATGTTTTTCTTTTGCTTTAGATGTTAATAGTATAAATTTTTTAGTCAAGATATTGGCAATTTCAAGTTAGGATAATGCATTAATGATAGTAGGAATAACAAACTTGCTCTAACTTGATTTTACTTTTTTTCTTTGTAATCACTTTTTTCTATGAACAACTTTGGTTATTATTCTCTATATATTGTTTTAGCATTGCAAATGAAGTTTTTCCTGATCTCAAGTTTCCCTTTGGCTTTGATTCACTTCATTGTAAATATGAAGTTACGTATAGAAGTTGTTAACAAATTAATAGAACAAATGGCAACAAGTGTAGTTGTTGCATTCTTGCTTTTCAATTTTGTGTACGCAAGACCAACCAACTAGCTTTTCACATGGAGTAACTTTGCTTTGAAATACCTTTTAACTTTATGTCAAATTCATGTGAGATGTATTTTATTATCTATTGATTTTAATTATAGTAAATTCTTTGATTGATTAAATTAAATAATGATATATTTGTCTTTCTTGTAATTTCAGCCTATTGATGCAGTAAATGGATAGTGGATGCAGTAAGTGAACCTGCCTTTCCATTGGATGCAAGAGGATCATGTAGTGAGCAATGCTTAGTGTCTTTTAGAAGTAGTTCATTTATCTTTACAATACTATTAGGACTTCTAGTTTATAATACGACTTTGAGTTTGTAACATTTTCTAGTTAGACTTGACACCAATTTATCTTTACTGGCTAATGAAGCATTATTGTTATTTTGTAACCGTTTATATTCAAGTTTATAAAAATACAAAAATTTATCATAAAAAATAATTTATCATAAAAAATGCTTAAATATAATATCTAGGAAAAAACCTAGCAAACTTTTGAAAAAGAAACTACTGCCGAAAGATAAAAGAGGTTAAAAATCTTGGTTAAAAACCTCCATAGATAGAGAAGGGTCCAACCTCCATATACAAACCTCTCCTAGTAGAGGAGGTTTTGAACCTCTTACATAAAACCTCCATAGATAGAGGAGGTTTTGTTCATGGTAACGGAGGTTTTAGAAAACCATTGTAAATTACCTTGTGGTGATGCTAATTGTGGTGGTTCTTAAAAATGTCACAAATTAATTTGAGGAGGTTAAAAACCACCACAAATTGCCAAAAACACCTCTGTAATTTAACAATTTTCTTGTAGTGTTGTGCATACGATGAAATTTGGGTGAATGGACCTTGCCAACAGCTCTGAAATGGCGAAAACATGTTGTTTGTAAAATTTGGTATAAATCGGAGCCCAAACGAAAGAGTTAGCCACCTTGGAAATCCAAAAATTGGGCAGACCTGCATTTCTCACTTGAGCGAGAGTATTTTTGCTCAAGCGAGACACTCCCTTAGCCAAATATTTGATTCTGTAAGTTTCTCGCTTGAGCGAGATGATACCTGTGAGGTTCTATGGGGATTTCGCTTAAGCGGGTGTCACCTCGTTTAAGCAAATTTGGCATGATTTGTCATTGTGTGTATTTCGCTCAAGCAAATGGTGTCCCGCTTGAGCGAAGTGGTGCCTTCAGATTCTATATGTTTTTCGCTCAAGTGAATGGAACCTCACTTAAGCGAAATTAGTGTAGCTGCTTTCTGTTTCTTTTTTTCCTGAGCGAGTGACATCTCGCTTGGGTGAGGAGCTATACCTGTTTCCCCCTCCCCTTTGTTCTTGCTTGAGCGAGAATGACATATATGTTTCTGTTTTCCATTTGCTTAAGCGGAAAGGGATCCACTTATGCGAAAACTCGTTTTCTAAACCATGACTGTGCTCGCTCAAGCGAGTGGGATTTCGCTTGAGCGAGTTTGACCTATTTTATTCTTTTTCTTATTTCCTTAACACCTTGTATGTTGATTTGTAGGGGTCTTCATGTTTAATGGTGCGCTTCCCTTATTTTGTACAATTCTTGTACTCTTGTGCATGTCTTTAGTGTTATTATAATTGGCACTGCCTTGGGTTTTCATGGGTTGTCATTGGGGCTCCAAACATGAAAAATTTTATCCATGCTTTCATCCAACCCTGAGGCAAATCATGGAAGCTACCAAGGAATGCCCCTGAGCCTTTTGGGATTAATTATACTTACAATTTTAGTTAAATGAAATATTAAGATGAATCAAACATAAATGAATTATTTTTATATCCTAATTATTAGGAGGGGCGATAGTAAGTGTTAGGGAATCCCACAAGGTTAGGTAGTGGAAACATGATAATGCATATTTCATCCTTAATTCCTTACTTTAAATATGTCTACTTTTCCGCCAAATATTTTGTAATATGTTGCATTTTAACACATTTTTATAATTTGAGCTTTCTTTAATATTTGATCTTAAAATGAATTAAGGGTTAGTCCTTAAATGGAAATAATGAAATCTTACTTGGTATGACATGTTTCTCTTATTTAGTAGTGAAATGATTGAGGTTGCAATTGAAAAATAATGCAAAATTAATATATTTGGGCATTAGTAGCTGGCGCATAGCGTCCATGCCACGCTCAACATAAGATCTCAGAACTTGATGCGTAGCGTCAGTTGTGACAAGGATCCCACTGACAGGCTGTTTGTATTCTTTTCATGCATTATTGTAGATTATTGAAGAAAATCAGAGGAAAGTAATGCATTCTGAGTCAGTAAGATCTCACGCGTAGCATCATACCCACACATAGCGTAGGAGCTAATTTTCACAGCTAGCCTTTCACTATAAATAGGGACCAATGCCAAAGGGTTTGACACACTATTTTTTCCAGTACCATTTAGGGCAACGAAAATACAGGAGGCACAAAGCCTCTTTGAAGCTTTTTTCTCCCTCTTCTGTAAATTCTGGGTTCAATTATTCTTATTTTTAGTTGTTTTAATTATGGAAGGCTAAAACCCCTAGATTGATTTTCTTGGAGGTTATTGTAATATGATTTTGAGGTTCCTGTTTTTAACATAGTACTCTTCTATTGTTGTTGATTTCTTCATAATCTTACTCTACTTGTTTGAATTCCATTCTGTTTAATTAAATTGTATGCTTAATCGGTTTAATTATATAAATAGAATAGAATAAGATCTTCATTAAAATAGATTAAGGAAGTATGCATGCTTAATGAATATTTTTGTAATCACTTTTAATTATTATGGTTTGCTTAACTTCATACATGGGACTAGCTTATGTATGTAGGCGATGTTCTTATGTATGCTAAATAATTCCTAGATTTTACGATCTTGACTCCTTTTGCTTAATTAGGATGCTTGATTAATATTTTCATTTAGTTTGAATGTAAGTAAAGGAATTATGAATTAAAAGATTCTTAGTTGATTAATTCAAATTGAGCTAAGAAATCAACAATAATAAAAGTGTACGAATCATCTTTTATGAACCAAGGATAAATCCAATTACAGTACTCCAAGAAAATCAGTCGCTTGTTATTTATTTGTCCTAATCTTATATCTAATCTGTTTTTAATTTAATTGTGACAACCAAACTAAACCCCCCTAAAAAAAATATCTTTGTATGTTTGTTGAATTTCTGTTTGTTAAATTTTGAACTTGATTTTCCTAATTTTTGTTGATCCTCGAGAGACGACCTAGGCGCACACCCTAGTACTACATTATTTTTAAATGTTTCAATTTGACCGACCGTGATAGTCGATGTCAAAACACATAAGATTCCTAATAGTCTTGTCAAGTTTTGTGTTTCAAAGCATACACATAAAAAAATGTGTTTAACTTTTTGTACCTTTTGTAAACACAGACCGAGGTCATTTATCGAAGCAATCTTAGCTTTGTCCTTAAGAACTCTACATGAGCATTTCCACTAGAAACTACACCTCTGAATGCTAGTTATCTAGTGCGTAGCCCTCGTAACAATTACAAGATTATGTGTGTATTACTTGAGCAACTCCCTATGAGCATCTCATGCTCTAGTTATAAGCTCAGGTCTAACTTTATGATTTCTCTATGATGATTAGGCTCTTAACTCATTCTAAATGAGTTAGGCCCAATAGTTTTATTTTAGTCTAACTAAAACAAAACTATTCTCTAGTGGATTTACTCTATGTATATGACTTATAGGAAAAATACTCAGTCATATAAATAATAAACACTTTTATTACTAACCCAAAATAAGAACGACATCTAACAATGTATCATTATATCTGAACATTATTTAACATCGACATAACCTATAAGTGATAACTATTTTATATGTTTGTTCCGTTTGTCATAATATCTAATTGAGCCTAAGGTATTTTATCGTCATTCTTGTATGACCTAATTCACTTTACTTGATACTGAAGTAGACTTTACTCAAATGAATATCTAATATTTATTCTCCTTGGCGTGTATTTCTTTAGTCTTACTTCATCAAGTGACTCATAGATATCACTCTTGTCACATATGAGAGAAAAATCTCATCTACATCACTTGTATCTCTCTACATGATTTGTTCACTGCCCAATTACAACCTTTATGATCACTTTGTTATAGATGACGTTTGATTATATTAAAACAACAAACTTCTCATGTAGAAATTGTAGTGACTTCAAGTTAAAGGACTACATATACCATTATCACATTGAGAAATGTATATGATACTCGTATAATGATCCACACAACATTCTCATGGTGGGTCCATCTAGTACACTATTACTCTTAATGTGTTCATGTGTGAAGACTTGATATCGTCCACATTTATGATTTGTAAGATCAGATCATCAGTATACTTACACATTAGTTTTAATATATTTATATGTCCTTATGTAAATACTTGACTGAGGACACTTTAGAAATAGTTCTTACATGATATACTATTCTAAGGACAAACATGTTTAAATCAATTTAAAACTCAAAAGACTTATTATTGATAAGCATAAAATGATACAATGAAAAGCATAATAGCTCGTAGTGCATACACCAATAATAAAGAGGGTCTTTGGGCACAATGCCTATAAACTCATCAAGAGTATTCTATACAAATACCGCAAAGCTTACATCAAACTTGAGTGGATTGGTGACACTTAGTGGGAAGGGATGTGCGAGAAATAGAATGATGAGCCCTTCAGGAAGGTAAGTGACAGGAATAAGGATAACCAACACCACTAAAAAAACCCTTAACAGCCACCACAAAATAGCGACCACCTACTTCCATCGCTAAATAGCGACCGTATTAGCGACCACTTAAACAAAAAGGGACTGAAAAATTCTTAGCGACTCCTTTAGCGACCCCAAACGGATGCGGTTGCTAAAAATTGCAAAATACCGTCGCTAGTACGGTCGCTATCTTTCAGCTCCCCCTTTTTTGGTTTCCCTCCATGGTTTTTGTTGGCGCCAAATAGTAGCGACGGTAGAGACCGTCGCTATATTTTGTAGTAGTGACGGAGGTCTTAGTCATCGCTATGGTTAACAAAGGGAATATAGCGACGGAGGAATGTGGCCATCGCTGATGTTGTCGGTCTTCCCTCATTATTTACTTTAACATGGGGCAGGTAGCGACGGTGGGGTGATGCCGTCGCTAGTATCCTTTGGATTAGTGACGGAGGTATTTGTCGTCGCAATTATTTTCGGTCTTCCCTCCGTTATTTTACTTTATGGAGGGGAAAGTAGCGACGGTATCACCCACTGTCGCTAGTGTTCTGGGGATTAGTGACGGATTGTTTAGTCGTCGCTATTATTCCCTCCATTATTTTACTTTAAGAAGGGGAATTTAGCGACGGTGGATTGATACCGTCGCTAGTATTCTGGGTATTAGTGACGGTGGATTATGGTCGTCGCTAATATTTTAATCATACTCATAGGGCCAATCGGCCCTAATTATTTTCCCTAGCTCTCAATCCCCCTCCTCTGTTTCTCCCTGACTCCCCCTCCCTCCTCTGACTTCCTACACCCGTCTCCCTCCCTCTCTCGCGACCTCCCCAAACGTCACCATTCTCCGTCCGGTGAGGCTCCCTTCATCCCTTCAATCTTAAGCTCGTCTCACACTCCCCGCTCGTCTCACACTCCCCGCTCGTCTCACACTCCTCGCTCGTTGCATTCGACCTCCTTAACTCGCAACCACTCTCGAAGTGTCCGGTCTCTCATCCCCTAGTGGTTCTGAGGTAATGGTCTCTTTTTTCTTCCTATTTTCGTTACTATTTTTTTCACGGACCCCATCTCCAAGATATATGAATGTCTTCTCTTCTCTTCTTTTCTCTTATTGATTCTCAAATTCCATCTATGATTAGACCTTGTAAAGAAAAAATTATAATTAGTTTTCTCTATCACTTTCAAAAATAATTTAATCTGTTTTTATGTTGGTTCATTCATATTCTATAGTAGTAGATTTTATTGATGGTGTACAACACCATTTCTTAGCAGTAGCTTGCAGCAGGTGATAAGTGCATTTGTAAGTATATTTGGTATATGCATTTGAGGTTCATTTCATGAGGTCATTTGTAGACCGATCTTGAAGGAAAGGAATTTGGGAGGGGTAAAAATGTGCAGGATGTGTTGGATGACTATCTATTAGTAGGTGTCAAAAGTTAAAACCCTGGTATATATTGGTTGGCATGTTTCAAATGATTATGATTATTGTTTAACATATGATTATCTTATCTAGTATCCTATTTTATTGTCTCCTCTTTTGCATTATAATGGCTGTTGATCAGACAATGAAGATTATTATTAGATTTTCTTTATTTAGGGGCTGAGTTGATTTACTAGAGACCAACTTGTTAATGGGAAGATTTGTTGATGATCTTAAAAAGGAGGTTGTGTCTTGGGAATTCGGTTTTAAAAAATGTTATTTTAATTGCTAAGTGGCCATTTTTTCTTTATAGACTACCTATTTATGACAACAACTTATCCGACGTTTGGTTTGATATCTAACGAATTATGTAGTCAATGCTTCACATGCTACCCTCATAATTTAATCTCACAGTTATACTTCTTTTAAATGTCTTGGTTTTGGCTAGGTTCAATCCATCTCTCTTATAATTGAGATAAAAGGAATGGTCTCTTGAGACTTTAGATTTAAGACTCATCTTGCAAATCCAATTTCTAGTTACTCTTCTCTGCATCTCCCTTTACTGCTTCTTTCGAATTGGACAAGTCTATTTTCACATCAATTGGTCCCTTTAAAGGTCAAATCTTTTATTTTCACTGTTGTTTATAAACAAGATTATTACTAAATAATTCATTCAAATTCAAAGACTTCTAATTGCCTTGTCCCCTGATTTGTTTATCTGTCAATCAAGTTCTGGAACTAGTTCTCATTTATTCTTTCATTGTTTAGCAATTTCCCTTCTTTGGGATATTTTGTAATTCTGTGAAAATTAGATTCCCCCCCAACTATCCTTAGCAATTCTTGTCAAAGTCACCATCGATAACACCTCCTAATTTTGGACAATTTTCACAAGCTCTACAATCTCAGCTTCATTTGGAATATTTCCCGCAAGGTAACAAAAATACTCTAATTCAGTATTTGTTAGAAATCACAATTGAGTAGAATATGAGAAAATTTCAACACAACTAAGTTAGTAAAATTCTCTGAGAAGTCAAAATAAAAATTAAGCATGCAAATAAACACTTAAATCCTTCTTGATAACCAGTTTTAAATACTTCTAACCTCAACCAAGTATAGAATATGCACAAATGGAAAATTTGCAATGACAATAAAGTGATAATTACTATGGAATCCTTCTTGACATCCAATTTTAAATGCTTTCCATTCTTTGGTAACAGAAGATCAGTAACGGTATCTTGATACTTCGAGATCCAAAATTGATTTTAAGATTATTCAGATTATAAAAAAATGACATTGATAGTGTTTGGTTCATATTAGATTCTTTTCAAACTACCACTTCCCTTTCTATGTATATCTTTTTGTAAGTTTTAGGTATGATGATATTATTTATAGTATTTATTATACATAGTGACATATCTTCTTGGGGGCGGGAGGGGGTCATAGCCTCATCCCTAAGATTCTTATTATTATATGAAGTTAAAAAACTATTTGAATAAAAAAAGGTATGAAAATGATATGTAATTATTTTCCTAATGATAAACTAGTTTCTCACTTTGGAGACAAGCAGATAGGGGTTCGTTTTTACAAAGACACCTGTCTTTAAAATATAATGATGGAATTGGAAAATTGGCAATGCATCTAAATACTTTCCATGTGTATGGTTCCATTGTTAAAAGGCTAGCAGGAAATGAGAGATTATTATAATCTCGACAGTAGGCCATTGAGATAAATTCAACCTATATTAATAGCTTAATCACAACCTTCTCTATTTTCACATAAGATCTATTTTATCTAACTTTCTCTTTGTTATAGATGCCTTTAAACAGTTTCTTTAACATTTTGAGCGAGAATACAAACTCAATAATCAGATTTAAAAAATCACATATCCCATTTATACTCACTCAGTTTCATCACAATCTTTTTATTTTCATATAAGATTTGTCTTATCTTATCTTTCTCCTTATTGATGGCTCACTCATTCAGATCAATTTTTTGCTTAGGTCTCCAATCTGAGGTAAAATGGTTGTAGCATCAATTGCTTTGGTCATAATGTTGGTTTTTTTCCCTTATGCTATCTCATACGATTCTTGTAGTGTTAGATGGAGAATAGGCAATTAGAAGAGTATTTTACTTTGGAGGGATAAATGATCACTAAAAAGGGGGAATAACGATGAGAGTTTAACATTGAACAAGGATGACCATTAAATATAGATCTAGAGTTATGAAAGTTCAAGTGCATATACAGTCAGATAATACAAATTTAGGCTAAATGAATCTGAATTGAATAAGCTGTATGTTTAGGCTAAATGTATGTTTAGGTCCAAGATATCATTGGGCCCTTGATTAAAATTAATGTCACCCACTTGATAAAGTTTAGGAGCCACGGGAGCAATCATTGTGCAAATAAGCATACCATGCTCCCACTAACTCTCTCTCTCTCTCATTGCAATATCCCTATAAAGCCTTCAAATGCATACTAGATAATTAAAAATCAAGATTATAAGACTTCAAATGCATACTTGAGCTTGCATGTTGATCACTTCTATAAATTTCTTTAGAATGTTTAATAATGCAAATGTAGTCTCTGTTGCGTGTCTCATGGACTCATTCTCACGTGGATCCCAAGTGTCTAGATCACTAAGAAGTCGTTGTTGTGTAATCTATAATTTGCTTTGCGTGTCTCTCTTTGTTTAGTTTTCTTGTTACTTGTAACTGTCTAACGACTTCTTGGTTTGTCATGCAGAGTAACACACATCACGCGTGGTCTCTGATCATCTCTCTTCAGCTCTGTATTTATCGCCCACTTTTTTCCCTAGGTAATCCCTAACACTGACTTTCTCGATATATGTATGCATGTCAATTGTTGTTTGTTAGTAGAGAGCAAAGCTCATTAGGAACTGGTTTTGATGTGTTTATAATGTGTGCTGATAACATGATTTTTTATGCATGTGTAATGTTATTTGTTAGTGGAGAGCAGAGCTCATTAGGCATTGGTTTTGTGTGCTGATAACATGATTTATGATGCATGTGTAATGTTGTTTGTTAGTAGAGAGTACATCTCATTAGGCATTGATTTTATGTATTGATAACATGATTTGGTGTTCGTAACTCTGAATATCATATACAATGCGTATGATATGTTTATTTATCTATACTGGGAAGTTTTCTGTATGTAACAGGCCATTTGTAAATTTGGGAAATGTCTAGTTTACAGGGGAGACTCTGCCAAAATTTTGGCAGACTCCCTTTCTTAGGGAACTTAAAAAATGAAACTCAACTTTAATAATGTAGGGTTTAGTCGTGTGTGTACCCATTAGATTCCCGTTCAAGTTTCAAAACAACCGGTCGATGTACCATGTTGTGTTGGATCTTGAATTGTCCCGGTTGGACAGTTTGGTATGAATTTGTAACCTGTAGGGCGTAACCCATCAATGTTGTATGTGGTCTATCTTGAGAAGTTGAATGAATGTTCATTTGAAATTTCGGTTATGGTGTTTCGTATTGTCCCCAGGGTGCATGTCTGCGTGTGGTGTTTCATACCGTACGTATCTCTGTGTACTCGGGGACCAATGCGAAATGCTGCCGAAATTTCAAATGAACATTCATTCAACTCAAGATAGACCACATACAATTATGGGATGGGTTACGGATGGTTGTATATTCATCCCGAATGGGATAGGGCCCCACCAATTTGCAACATGAAAGAGATAGAGTGATTCACAACCGATAGTTAAATAACAATTTAAACGTGTAACGTAACAGAAATCGTGCTTGTTAGATATTATAAATGGAGGTACCGGCAAATCGGCGATGGATGTACAACCGACTAGATCGCAATCGGCGAGTGACTGAGGAGTTTATGATGGGGCTATTGGAGTTCATTCCGTTGGCTACGGCAAACACGCCTGGATTTGAAGTGACTCAGAAGATCTATTGTCCGTGCTCAAGGTGTAAATGCATGAGTTTTGAATACGCGGATGATGTCATGTGCCACCTAACTGAGAAAGGGTTCATGGAAACATACCACTGCTGGTACAACCATGGTGAGCAGTTACCGCGTAGACCATCAGACGTAACCGTGCAACAGTCTTACTACGAGGTTGGAGGAAACAGGGATACGTACAACAACATAGAACAAATGGTGATGGATCATGTTGGACCCTCCACGGGGCGTATGCTGGAACATAATGACCAAGCAGGTCATGGGGACTCTGACAATGTAGAGGAGGATCCTAATCCGGAGGTGAAGAGATTTTATGATTTGTTGGCGGCGGCTCAGACTCCATTGTGGGACGGGTGCAACAGTCACACTGAGTTATCCGCCTCCCTAGCTGCTTTAAGCCTAAAGGCAGATTATAATCTTTCTGGAGGTTGTTTTGATAGGATGGTCAATCTGATGGGTTCCATCATGCCTAGTAATCACAGAATGCCAGCAAACCTGTACCGTGCTAAGAAACAAGTGGCAAACTTGGGGTTGGGTTGTGTGAAGATAGAGTGTTGTGTTGGTGGATGTATGCTGTTCAGAAATGAGTTTGCAGACAAGAGTGTCATAAAATGTCTGCATTGTAATGAGGAACGCTACAAGACCGTTAAAAGGAGAGGGAAGGTAACCCGGACGGCCAGGAAGAAAATGTGGTACTTCCCTATAACACCGCGTCTTCAACGCCTGTATGCCTCATTGTCCACGGCAAAACACATGCGTTGGCATGCTCTGAACCAAACACAAGAGGGGTTTCTTTGCCATCCTTCCGACGGGAAAGCATGGAAGTGTTTGGATGAGCTATATCCGGACTTTTCTGGCGAGCCGCACAATGTAAGACTTGGCTTATGTACTGATGGGTTTAACCCGTTCGGTCAATACGGAAGAGCTTACTCTTGTTGGCTAGTCATCCTGACCCCATACAATCTGCCGCCTGATATGTATATGAAGAGGGAGGTCATGTTTCTATCTATACTGGTTCCAGGACCCAAAAATCCAAAGGCGAACATAGACGTGTTTATGCAACCGTTGGTTGAAGAGTTATCACAATTATGGGATGTCGGGGTAATGACATACGATGCGTCTTTGAAGAATAACTTTATGATGCGTGCTATTTTGATGTGGACTATTAACGACTTCCCGGCCTACGGTATGCTTTCTGGATGGTCCACGTCTGGGAAGCTTGCTTGCCCTGTATGCATGGAACACACCGGGGGGAATCACTCCCTGTTAGTGGCAAGACAAGTTTCTTTGACTGTCATAGAAATTTTCTACCGTTGGATCACCCGTTTAGGAGGAACAAAACCGCTTTTAAGAAGAACAAGGTTGTTAATGAACCTCCACCCCGTAGGTTATCTGGTGTACGCGTTTGGCAGAGGGTCGAAGAGTATCCTTACATCTGGGACAAGAGTGTTAAGGAGTTTGCGGGTTACGGTAAGGAACACCACTGGGTGAAGCAGAGTGTCTTGTGGGATTTGCCATATTGGAAAGACTTGTTGTTAAGACACAACATTGATGTCATGCACACTGAACGTAACGTTTTCATGAATATTTTTGACACTGTTATGGACATCAAAAGGAGAACAAAGGACAACGAGAAGAGTCGTCTAGACCTTCCGATTTGGTGTTCCAGGAAGGAGTTGGAGTTGAGGGATGTGGGACGTGGAAAAATGTTTAAACCCCATGCAAAATATGCTTTAACTAGACCACAACAGATTGCTGTGTGTATTTGGATGAATGGGTTGACCCTGCCTGACGGATTCGCTTCTAACTTGAGTAGATGTGTCGACGTGAAGGAGGGCAGGGTGTTTGGCATGAAAAGTCATGATTGCCATGTGTTTATGCAACAACTACTCCCGTACGCGTTTCATGCCTTACCGAAGCCTATTTGGAAACCGTTGGTGGAGTTGAGTCACTTCTTTAAGGAGTTGATGGCTACTTCGTTGACTGTGGAGAAACTTGTGAAGATGGAAGAAACTATCCCGGTATTGATTTGTAAGTTGGAGCAGATTTTCCCACCAAGTTTTTTTGACTCCATGGAGCATCTGCCTATCCATCTACCGTACGAGGCCTTGGTTGGTGGCCCGGTGCAGTATCGTTGGATGTATCCATTCGAAAGGTGAATGCTTGGTGCACTCTTTAATTTCCTTGTAAATCGTGCTTATAATGCCTATCCATCTAACTTAACACCATCTTGTTAATGATGTTGAAGATTCTTACGCTCTTTAAAAGATAAAGTGTCGAACAAAGCCTGCGTTGAAGCATCAATTTGTGAGGCATACTTAGTCGAAGAAATGACAACCTTTGCTTCTTTCTATTTTCCGACGGAGATAGAAACTAGAATGAGTAGAATTCCCCGCAATCTTGGGGTAGCCAGCCGCACAGGGTTTGATGAACAAACATCGATTTTCAACTATCCTGGTCACCCGGGGGGCAGGCTCACAAAATGTTACATTGATGAGAAAGATCGAAAGGCGGCTCACTTGTACATTCTTCTCAATTGCCCATAAGTGGAACCCTTTATTGAGTAAGTCATAGAAGTTATATTATACATTCTTAACGTAGCTTTTATAGTATCTAAATTTGTTTCCGTTGAATAGCTTATACACAGATATGCTAAAACTTGAGCAAAATGATTTAACTGATGACCAAATTCATAGTGAGGTGTCATCCAAGTTCGTTGGTTGGTTCGCGCAACACGTAAGACCCGTATACCAAGTGTTTTTAAGCCTATTTGCTTCTAACTCCCGTTATCTAACGATGACCTACTTTTTATGTTGTACATAGATACAAGACCTTAACAACTATATTGAAGATTCTTTACTCCAAGCCCTCTCTTGGGGGCCGGTGAAAACTGTTAAAAAATGGCCTATTTACTACGTAAATGGCTACAAGTTTAATATTCTTCAATGGAGTGAAGGGATGCGCACCCATAACTACGGGGTTTGTGTTAAAGGCACCGCCGGACAGTTGGAAGAAGACTTTTATGGAGTGCTGACGGAGATTGTTGAAGTTTCGTTCTCTGGACGACTAAGAAGAGATATTGTTCTATTCAAATGTGATTGGTTCGACAACACAATCGGTGTTGGAACAAAGGTTTACAACAACTACGGCTTAGTTGAGGTCAAGAAGAATGGTAGATATAAAGGGTTTGATCCCTTCATTTTTTCCCAACAAGCTGAGCAGGTTTATTACACCGACTTCCCGGGAGGACATCGGGACTGGTATGCAGTAATCAAGGCCAAGGCCCGAAGTCAGATCACTGACAATGTCTCCGAGCAGGTCGACGACGCTTATCAGCTTGCACCACACGAGCTCAACGATGCCAATTTGTTGTTCAACATTGATCCAGTCATAATGGATGAGACACTCGCCACTACGGGGGGTGAACACATTGACAAAGACCTTGTCTCTCGATCAAAACGGTCTAGGGCTGATTTGGATACTGATGAACTTGTTCAAACAGATAACTACAGTGACACTGAAACTGAGGGGGAATTTGAAACTGAAACAGACACAGAGTATGTAGTCGTTAAACAAAATGTTACATAGGTTTATATATATCCTGAGACTAACCTTTCTTTTCATGATTTTATCCACAGATGACGGGACGTCGACTGCCCTTCAGTAGGGGTGGTGGGTCCAGGACCCCGACATCCCGGCAGGGGACTCCCACCCCAGGACAGCAGACTACTCCATCACCACTACAGCAGAGCACTCCATCACCACCACCACCACCACCAGAGCAGACCACTCCACCACCACCACCACTACTGCAGACCACCCCATCACCCCGACTGACCACCCCAGAGTAGAGTCCTGGAGCTGGTGGCTTGGAGGACCATGGCCATCAGGCGACCCCACCTCCGGCATCCCCTCTGCCCATGTTGGTACCCGTGCCGGCCGGAGACGAGTAAGTGACTAAACCTCAAATACTTTTATGTTATTTGTATGATACTTTATATTATACTTTAGTGGAAAGACTTGTTGGTTTATTGGATGTTACTTTAATTAGTACTTGTATAGATTGAATTGTACTGGGCACTCTTCTGTTTGTAACAGGGTAACTATTTAAACTTGGAAATGTTACATTTACAGGGGAGACTCTGCCAAAATTTTGGGGGTCTCCCTAGATTGTGTGTTGTTTTACTCCTAACATAATTGTTGTCATTACAGCTTTGTTGATAGTAGTCGCACTACCAAAGCGATTACTAAGGTTTTGAAGGCCCAGTGGGATGGTCCATATATATCTTGGACAGATGCTGAGAAGGTTGTGCAAGATAGGTGGTTTGACACCTTCTCGGTAAGTTCCTAGCTCATTTGTTGTGACTTGATTTGTAAAATAGACCTGTTATTAATTTTGATTTCTCATTTCATTTTACAGCGTGATTACCAGTGGGCGGAGGGTATGATTGATGAGATTAGGAAGGTCTTTGCCACAAAGACCTCCAAAATCATCAAGAGTACCCTTTGGAAGGTGAGGGACAAGGGTGAGCGCCCTCGTTGGATCCCGGAGGACCATTGGGACAGGATGGTCCAAAAGTGGGGCGGGGTCCCGTTCCAGCAGGCGAGTGCTCGGAACAGGGCCAACAGAGCCGTTGATGCTGCAGCCTCGGTTTACACTGGGGGTAGCATTTCAACCCTCGAGCACAAGAAAAGATTTGTAAGTATATTTATGTTAAACATTTCTATTATGATTCATCTTACATGTTTACAAATAATAATCTCAATGTTTTTTGTCCACCACAGGAGCAGAGGGAGCACCGGGAGCCTTCTTTATTTGAGGTCATGCAAATGACCAAGAAGAACAAAGCCGGTGCATGGGTAAACCAGAAGACTACGGATCTAGCGGTATTTACTTTTAACTGACACATGCTTATAATTTACAAAGCAGCTTACTAATCCTATCATTGTTTTTGAATTTACAGGAGGCGTATCAGGCCAGGAGGGCCGAGAAGGAGGCGGACCTGGTGGCTTCCACTCCTGAAGGGGAGGTTCCTCCCACCCTATCTTGTTCTGACGACAACGCCATCTATATGGAGGCTGTTGGCGGTGTGAACAAGAAAGGGAGGGTATTTGGATTGGGTGGCGTCGGCACGCAGCTGGCGAAAAAGGGGAAGACCCCTTCCTCTTCGTCTTCCTCTGGTCTTCCTACTGAGGTCATTCAGGTAATTCAAAACCTGAACGATGAGCTACAGGAGGAGCGACGTCAGAGGCAGTTGTTGTTGGAGCGGGCCGAGGCGGACCGACAGAAAGCCGAGGCGGACCGACAGCGGGCCGAGGCGGACCGACAGCGGGCCGAGGAGCAGCACGCGGAGACTCGTCGGCAACTTGCTCAGCAGCAGGAGCTACTGATGCAGTTGATGGCGAGGCTACCTCCCCCCACTTCCCAGGCGCCCCCACCACCACCCCAGGATCCCCCACCACCATGATTGTATTTTTATTATTTATACACATTGTATATTTGATTTTTAGTTATGTTATATTTCATTCAGTATTTATTTTGTCATTCTTTATTTATTATGTCAATAGTTATTGGTAATTACATTCAAATCAAAAAGCCTTATTGTACCTATCATTAATATTTCAACCTATTTGATAAATTAATTTAATCTATTATTTTGTTTTTAATAATAATTTAATATTTTAAAAAAATTATTTAAATTTAATTATAAATTTTTATCAGCCAATACAAAATACCAAATATTAATACATTTATAAAGTTAAATTAACAAAACCAGTCAATATTGAACCAATTTTAAAAAAATTTAAAAATTCCAGTTAGCGACGGTAGAGGACCGTCGCTACATGAATACCACTAGCGACGGATCTAGTCGTCGCTACATGATTAACACTAGCGACGGATGTTGTCGTCGCTACATGTTTAACACTAGCGACGGATTCTGTCGTCGCTACATGAATACCAATAGCGACGGATCTTCTCGTCGCTACATGAATACCACTAGCGACGGACCTTGTCGTCGCTGTATTGTTAAAAACAGCGACGGACCTCAGTGGTCGCTACATGAGTACCTTTAGCGACGGCGTATGGTGGTCGCTGGTGGTTGCTAGTAGCGACGGGGTTTTGAGGTCGCTGTATGGTAACACTTAGCGACGGCTGGAGTTATTGGGGCAGAGACGATTTTAGCGACGGCCTTACGCCGTCAATATGGTAGCGACGGCATGTATGTGGTCGCTGATGTGTTTTCGACGAGGGTTTTAGCGACGTCCTCTGTCCTGTCTGAGATGCCGTCGCTAATGGTTTTAGCGACGGCCATTCCATTGATTAGCGACCAATTCCTTCCGTCGCTAAAAGGTTTTTTTTTAGTGGTGCAAGCAGCTTATGTCAGCGCCTCTATCTACACTGGGGGTTCTATCTCTATGGTTGCACACAAAATAAAAATGGTAAGTATTATGTTAAATAAGTGGTACTTACTGCAATAGATCGTTAATTAAGAATGTTTTATATTTTACAGGTCAAGGAGATCACCTCCCCATGGCCTATGATTTGATGGAGAGGACTAAGAAGAACAAGGTTGATGACTAAGTGAATGATAAGGCGTAAATTATTGCAGTAATTTAAGTTAATTAATTACAAAACTTGGACAATTATATGTTGTATGATTATGAATCTTTAACTGGGAATGTAGTGTGATTATGAATCTGACTACTAAATTAAGAAATTTATATTTGATTATGGCTAGTAACTTAGAACATTTATAAGATAAAAATACCTTGATGTTATTTTGGATATAATTACAATTGAAAATTATACATCGGACTTTAGCTAGTAACTTAGAGTTATTTTTTATTGTAATTGTAATTTTAAACTATACTGGGAACCTCTTTAGTTATTTTGTAAAGATTTTAAAATTTTGGTTTCTCCTATTTAAAAGGGAAATTTGTAAAAAAATTGAAAATTTTAACTATAAACACATAGTTTACAAATTTTTATTATCTAAACTATGCAGCAGCTAATCAAGCAAAGAGGGCCGAGAGGGGGGCACAACTCACTATACAGACGAAAGGGAGAGTTGGACAGGGAGGCACTGACCTTTTTGCCATAGAGGACAACGCTCTTCACCTAAAGGTTGTCAAAGGTAAGAATAAGAAAAGGAACATGTTTGGCATCGAAGACCTCTCCAAGGAGTTCATGTAATCTTCACAACTCCCTTCCTTGTTGACTCCTACATCAAACTATGTTTAGGTCATTGAGAACCTAAACAATGAGCTAGCAGAGAAGAGTGCCTAGATAACAACTCTCTAGTAGACGCATACATCTATGGAGTATACGATGTTGGAGGGCTGATAGAGGGCCTATGAGACTCTATGACGACATGGGCCGATAAGGTGGATGGGATGGAAATTTTGGGCCAAGAGATGGTCCACAACATGATAAAATTGAGAAAAGTAAGATAGTAGATCATCTTAGAAGAAAGATTAATTTGGTGGTTTGTTAGTAATACAAAAAATAGTTTGTGAGCCATCCTTGGTTGTTGATAACACACAAGCTGCAATTAAGAAATGGAGGAACATCACACAATAAAAAATAACATGTTAGTTGGTCTCTATCTTTTATTTGTGTTTCAATTAGGTTCTTTATGTTAAATCCAAGCTAAATCTGTTAACAAAAAAAAAAAAAGTAACGTGGCACTTGTAGTGTCACATATTCCACCGACTGAGTTGCTGAATGAGATTTGATTATTTGTGTTTTCAATATAAGAAAATACCTAACATTGAAATGTTACCGTATGTTCCTCCCTTCTTTAAAGGTTAGGGTTAATATTATTTGGGGATCAATAATGATGATTTTTAAAGATTATTTTAATCAGTTATCATATATATATATATATATATATATATATACTAAAATTGAGTAAAACAAACATTTATAGTTACAAACTAGTTATTTAAAATTATTTGATGTAGATTTTTATATCATATTCATTATTATTTAATTCCTTGTATATTTGGGTGGTTGATGTAAGTGTAAGATTAATATTAATAAAGGATAAAAATGATATTAATTTTTCTAAAATTTAAATTAATTTAAAATATTAAAAAATGATATTTATGTAAAACTATCTACCTCTATATTTTTAATTTGATGATAAATTTAATATTTAAGAAACGAATTTTGAGAAAAAATTGAAATATAACATTAAGGCAATTTAAACTTTATACTTCAAATCTCTGATAAACAACAAATTTTTGAAGCACTAATATAATGTTGTCAATAGAGCTAGTGTTAAAGAAGGGAATTAAAAATATATATCTATAAAAATTATAAGAAAGTAAGACTGAGAATTCAAATTTACAAAGTATATAAGTATTAAAATATTTGTATATTTCCATTATAAAAACCATTTGTATATTACATATTACAAAATTTGATCTTCAAATAATAATTTAAAAATAAAACATAATTTTATAAAATCGTTAGGTATTTCACTTATTAATAATTAATATAGGTTAAATTCAGGGAAGAACTTTAAATTTAACTCTTATTAAATTCGTACACTTTTGGATCACATAAAAAGTCTTAAAAGAAAATTGTTCCACTTATGTTATGCAGATGATACCAATATTTAAAAATAAAACTAATACAAATATAAATTCAGGTAAGAATTGGGTATAATAGATGCCCACATAAACTCCACTCAAACCAGTTTATTTATTAATTAAGATAAAAATTTTACATGAAAATGACTGAAGTAGGAGAAATCAAGTGGCTTGTAATACCCCACGCGTGTCTTTTTGTATAATTGACATTTCGACCTTCTTAAATTAATGAAACACGCACTTCTCACATGACTTCAATTATGAGGGATTTATTTTAATATTATTTTAAATCTTATCTTAAACGAGACCCGTGGAATGGAAGAAGCTTTATTAAAAAAATGACTGAATTAAGTAATTAGTTTATCATGTGTTACCTAATTCTAAAATTAGTCCGTCAACTAAATTAAATAATAAAAATTTATTCTTGTATTAACTTTGTTCTATTAAGTGTTGAAGTGACCAATAGAAATTTATTTCCGCTCCTATAACATTTGTAAATAAAATGAAAAATAAAAATCTCAAGTCGGCCCTAATTATAATTTTCTTTCTTTTTAACTCACTTTCTTTCTCCTCATTCTTTTCTTTCCTAATTGATAAGTCTAATTAGAGATTAATTATATATATAATTATAGTTAAATTAACACTTTTTGTAATTAATCCAGGTCCCGTTGGGGTATTTTTCATTTTTTATTTTGAAACTGCATTATGTGTGCAGTTCGAATTAAATTTTGGATCTACCTCTGAAATTTAAACTGAGCTCAATTAAATTGTAATCTTCAATGTTATTTTTATACTTATATAACAACTGTTGTAAGGACGATAATGATGATGGTGACAGTGATGATGGTAGTGATAATGGTCATGAGAATGATCACTACTAAAAAAACTATTAGCGACCTCCTAAACCAGTCGCTAAATCATGAAAGGGTGGTGATGGTGGTGGTGGTGGTGGTAGTGACGATGAAAACGGTGGTGGTAGTGGTGGAGGATGGGGTGATGGTTATAAGGGTGGAGCTGACCATGATGGTGGTGGCAGCACAATGATGGTGGTGGTGGCGATGACAACGATGTGGTAGTACAACTGTAATGGTACGATGGTATGGGTAGTGGTGGTGGTAGACAATAATAGTTAGTGGTTTATAAAGCTGAAAACAAAAATCAAGGAACCATGTTTTCTTGTTTTTTAAAAGATGACTAAAAAATATTTTGAAAATGAGTAAAACTCACTTTAGCACCAATTTTGTTAAACAAGTTTTATTTTCAAATTGACTTTTAGAAACCAAAAACTCATAACCACCTTGAATGAATCCTTAGCTATTTGATTAATAATTATTGAAAAATTAAGATTCTTATAATTATTGCATGATACATAATACTATAGATAATAAATAGGTTTTGAATTAATGCAATTCAATATTTTGTAGGGAAACGATACATGAAGAGAAAGAAAAGGAATAGGTCTTTAGCGTGCACACGCTAAATCAACATCTGAAATCTTGAATCTCTAGACCTTGGCGTGGTAATGCCCAAACTCAACATGGCCATGCCAAGTTAGTATTTGTGATCTTTAAAGTTGTGTGTGGTAACACCAGGAAGAAACATGATCACGCCATGCTCATGAATTAAACCACATATCTTTTGCTATTCAACATGGACCTTAGAGCAACTTTGGCAAATTGGTTGGTGCCAATTGACTTTTAAATTATAACTCTTTGCGCATAGGCATGGCTAGGAATTAAGTGGCCACACTATATTTAACACTTGTATCTATAAATAGTTGTCTAAGTTGTAATTTATAGATATCATTCAATATACCAATTCATTTTACACTCATTAATATAAATTCCAAATGTATTACTTGTGTTTTTCTCTGATGTTCCACCATGAAATACCTATCCATCTCACTCCATTTCTCTTATCTTACCATGAGAAACTAACTTTTTAAGGTTAAGATACGATGATTTTTATAACATCCCTAAATAACTACCAAAATTTAAATAAATAAATAATAAAAATTTCACTTAAAGATATTCAAATAATTCCACAGACATAACTACATAACTCTAAAATACTCTGCTATATAAACGTTTTTATAGATATTTATATAACTGTACATGATTTTGATTTTTAATTACAGAATATAGCTTCAGATTAGCGGTAACCCTAAGAGTCAGACGCTAGCTAATAACAAAAAGAAACTCCAGAACATGTAGTAGCTAACAAAAAGACTACTCAACCCTCAAGTACAACTGGAGTCATCAAACTACCCATAACGTCCTACTGGGTTAACTATAGGTAACTAGGCGTCCTCTATAGTGGAGTCACTTCCAGATGAAGCTCTCTCCATATCTTCTTCATCAGCTAGTGGGGGTGGGGGCAGTGGGATAATAGGGAAGAAGGGGTCCACATCACGAAGATCCAATACAAACCTAGCTCTAAAGGTAATAGTGAGAGCTCCTACGGGGTCAAGTACTCCTAAAATAGCCCGCGACAGTCGCACCGTGACAATCCCATGGTATACGTGAACGTGACCCATCCAATAATGTCTCCAACGACCTGGGTCCGGCTGTCTTGGCCTTATTCTAATATCCGCAATGTGGGGCTGGTTATCATCACCCATAGTGGCTCTCTGATCGATTTATATCCCATTTAATGTAAACAAGGAAGAAAAAGGGTGAGAAACCGAACATACCAATATTATACAAGACACATATAAATAATATATTTTTTTATAAACAGTAAAGTTTAGTAAGAATTTCTTCATACATGTTATTTTCCAACATGAAATAGAAATGTAAAGACAACTAACAGTTCTTAATTTAAATTAATAAATATTTTATCAATTCTTTTATGAACGATGAAGATGCAATGCATGTGGGCCCTTAAATCTTCTTTTATTGGGAGCAGTCAGGAGTTGATACTGTTTCATGATAATTTGCCAATATGGCTAAGGAATAGCTCCACTGACCATAATATGCACTTAAGGCCTAGTCAGATTGGCAAGAGCTTGTTGTAAATTTACCCGACACTAGGGAGCGACCCCAGGTCTCCTAGGCCTCTCTTCACACTCTCCCATCCCAAGGTTCGCTATTGAATCATCCCTAATGCATTTCTCGGATTATAACCGTATCTCCCAAAACATTCTTGTCTTTCACTTGTTATATGATGCATGTCACATACTTAATTAACTCAAACTTTTAGCAAATACTTTCCATTCTTGTTCATAAAATTTGTCAAAATTTTGGCAGAGTTTCCTCTGTAAATTGAGTATTTCCAAAATTTGTCTTTGACCTGTTACACTCAGAAAATTCCCAGACAGTATGATACAATCATATTGCATATGTGTTTTTGATTCAAACATCAAACTTAACATAGTCTAACAATTATAAATTCTCATTATATGAATATGCAAATAGTAGGGTATGATATATAATAATAATTGTACATAAGTAAAGACATAAAAATAATAACTGAAATAAATATTGAGAGGGTTAGGGAGTCCCTTCTATTATTTAACATGTCTTATATTTAGTAAATTCCTATCTCCCTCTCCCTTTACCTGCGAAACTAGCTTACAAGTGAATCTTCTGAAGTTAACCTAAACATATAGGTTCTTATTGTTAGTGTTTAATTCATCTTATTTCGTTATACTTTTATTTTATTTGGCACTTAATACAACGGTATTAATAAAGAGAATTTTTTTTAATAGTTACATATTCATTATATGAATACAATAATATTCAAAATGATATTGTCATAAATTTTAAAAGTGCATAATAAGAATTAAACATCCATTAAATATTATATATATATATATAAAATAACAATTAAATACATGATTAAGAAATAAAGTAAATAACTGAATAAATGATAGATAAATAAACATTATAAACTTAATAAATAATAAATGTATGACAATAGAAATAATACAATTAAGTAAGTAAGTAAGTAAGTAAAATGTAAATAAATGAATTGATAATTAATAGATAACTATAAATTAACTAATCAGATAAATGAATAAAATGATAAAAATAAATTATAGATGGACAATAATAATGGAAATAAATAAAAAAATAAATAAAATGATATTTAAATAAGTTAATAAATGAACCAACATTTAAATGAGTAGATGAATAAGTAAATAAATACATAATTAAATAAAAATAATAAATAAATAAATAAACAATAAAAAAATATATAAGTTAATTAAAAATAAAATCAAAAAATAATAATAATAACAGAATAATAATAATAATAATTAAAAAATGATAGAGTAAATGAATGAGCATAATAAATAATTAAATAAATAAATAGTTAAACAATTAAATAGACAATTAAACAATTAAGTGAATAATTAAATAAACAATAAAATAAATAACTAAATAATCAAATAAATAAATAACTAAGCAAATAAATAAGTAAACAAGTAGATGAACAAATAATTAAATAAATAAACAATTAAACAAATGATTAAACAAATTAATTAATTAATTAAAAAATTAAATAATTAATTAAACATTTTAAATAAATAGATAAACAAATAATTAATTAAACAATTAAATAAACAAATAATTAAACAACTAAACAATTAAACGAACGACTAAACAATTAAATAATTAATTAAGAAATTAACTAAATAATTAAATAAACAATTAAATAAACAATTAAATAAACAATTAAATAAATAAATAAGTAATTAAATAAATTATTAAACAACTAAATAAGTACTTAAGAAATTAGATGAACAAATAAATAAATAAACAATTAAATATCTAAATAAATGAACAATTAAATCAATAATCAAATAAATGAACACCTAAATAGATAACAATAATAAATAGATAAACAATAAAATAGATAAATAAATAATAAATAAACAATAGATAAAAATAAAATTAAATAAATATATAAATGAACAAACAATAAAATGAACAAATAAAAACCAATTAAATAAATAAATAGGACAATTAAACAAATATATAAATAAACAATAAAATTAATAAACAAATAAATAAATTAACAATAAAATAAATAATTAAATAATTAAATAAATAAACTAATTAACTAACCTAAAGTATATAAACGTTACTTTTGTAACATTTGTATATATTTTTATATGTAAAAAGAAAGATGCCATAAGAAAGAGAGAAGAAAACAAAAGAATCCTGCGCACATTTGCCTGAGAGTGTTGAGCGTGCAGGAGAATGAAGGACCATGTAGTATTTATAGGCTATAGAAAATATTTTCTTTTTAATTTAATTTTTTTCATAATTATCCATAACTATGTTATGGTTATTTTTATGAGATAAATTTTATACTTAAAATTTTATTATGAACACTCAAAATATACTTAATAAAATAAATATAAATTTTTTATGAATTTCTTTTACACTAAATATCTCAATTGTTAAATGTTTAACTACCCATTTTTATGAGCTCATCGGTTTATTTTTCTAACCAAACAATCTCTAAACTTTATGAAATTTTAAACTTAAGCTCACATGCACGAATATAAACTCCCTTTCAAATTTTATAATTTTTTGATAACATTTTCTGTACTGGTTTAGACCCAACCGGCTCTATTTTGGACTATTTTCACTTATCTCTAAAAATATCTAAAAATTTCTATAAAATCCTATAAATTGCAATGATCAATCAGTTTCTAAAGAACCTTAAGCTAATTTTGTCAAAATTTTAAATTATAATTTTCTTTATAATTTTATCCTTTTATTAAAAGATAATTAAAAAAATTATAGGATGTTACAATTTTGTTACCAATGCTTAGGTAATGGACTTATGATTAGCATGCATGAAGATTCAGCAATTGATTAGTTTCCTTTACTCTTAAGGTTGTTCTTGGATTGATCACTTGAGAATTGATTATAGATTTGGATTCTCATAGAGGAATCATGGCTTTCAAATCTAACATAAGGATTTCAACATAAACTAAAGGATGACCTAAAGAATTAGGATTTCTCAGTCATGAGGTTCTTCTAATTTGCGTAATTTCATATTGTTAATTATGTTCACCTAAGACATTAGGGTTCATAACTAGCAATTTAGGGATTTTGACTTAAGGGATTAGGCTTTATCTATATATGTGAATTCAATCTCCAATTATGGAACAAAATTGTATCCAATTAGGCTTCTTCTTGAGCTAGTTGAGGAGGGAATCCAACTCTTAACCATTTGTTTGTGTTACCTTTAAGCAAACTACTATTTTTATCTAAAATTTCTTAAAATTCTATAAACAAGTTTTGTTATTTTACTTTCACATGATGAATTTTAAGAAATTTGAAGTTCAAATAACAACGACACATGTATTGAGGTATCCCTATGAGAATGATATTAAATATACTCAATTAAATGATTGATAAACTGCCAATATGAAACATATACATCAAGTTTATGGTATTGTTATGGATTGTTGATCCCCAAATATCAACAATCTCTAGGGAACTGCTAATCTATATAATTCTTTTTTCATTTTGGGTTTTGAATTTTAGTTCATTTTTTCATTCTTAGTTAATTAGTTAGTTAGCACTTAATCTTGTTGATAGTGTGTTTCATGCGAAGTTACAGGGGTGAAGAACTACTATTCCATCCAAATATTGATCGATTTGAAAAGGAATTAAGAAGATAACGAAGAAGAAACAATAATCAACAACAAAGAGAGAAAATAGATGAGAATTTTGGAAGATGAATGACATTAAGAGACTATAAAATGCCTACATCGAATGGAAGTCAATCTAGTCATTTGTATTTGTGTTAGTAAAGATGACCATATTTGAATCAAGAACTATAGCAAAGAAATCCACAAGAGAAGCCTTCTAATTTGGAGAATGTGATTTCTCAATTCATTTAAGAAATGTTCATAAATTTTGATACATTTGTGAATCCAAAGGAGTAATGCAAGGTAATGATTACAAGAAGTGGTGAGGTAATAATACCTATGCTTGCGCAACAAGGAGACATTGAACCCAAGGATCAAAATAAGGAGACACAACAAGAATCAATCTCTCAAGGTGAAATAAAGGAAAATCAGAAAGAGAACCGCTTTATGAATAACTCAAAGTAAGAAGATGAGCAACCATAACCTAAAACATTAATGGATCTCATTAGGGAGTGGTTTGAATCGAAGACTAAGACGAAAGTGTAAGAAGAATGGGAGAATCCTCAGCCTATTCCTACAGGTATAAAGATTCTATTCCTTCAACAAGTGAAAAAGCATCAGATCTCGAATAATGTTGTCGTGCATTCTATAACTAAAATGAAGGAGAGTATGTCTTATTTGTTACAAGAGCAATTAGAAGAGTTACCTCTATCTAATTCAACAACTGAATTATTTGAGGAGTTTAGAGAAGAAAAAGGAGTCAAAAGAGAGGCACTATTTGAACCAAATGAAATTGATGTTATGGAGGTAAAGGAATAAGTAGTGTTAAATGATGATCCAATCAAAGTTGTGAGTGATAAAGATAAGTCATTTATTGGTCTTTTAACCGTGGACAATGAAAAGGTATTTGAGGATGAACTTACAATATGGAAGATAAATGAGTCAATAGAATATCCAACATGAGTGTTTGTGTGGCTTGTGTTGAGATTTCTACATGCTTACTTGGTAATGGTTTATGATGATGTAGAGGATATATGCCTTATAGAAGGGAGCATGGATGAAGAGAATGAAACTTTATCATAAGGGTTTGAAATTCCTCTATCAATTAATCTTATTGTTCCTTTGGATCATAAGCATGTAGAGAGTTAAGAAAATTTTAAATCTCTAGTTGATTTGGAAGCCATGCCACTAGTCTCTATTAATATTTTACCTTCACCATTTATATGGAAATCATTGAGTAAGTAGTCAAGGCTAATTTTAAAAGGCTTAGAAGTTGAATATGTGTTAAAAATACAAGGGAAATTTTTATTTTGCCAAGAAGGAGAAATTATCAAGTCATTTGGGGAACATATACTTGAAAAGGCCTTGATTGAAGCCTATTATTTGACCTTTGATTCTAGAGGATATGAAGGCACATTAGTTATTCAATCTTAATGCTTCAAGCCTTGGGATCTTGGAATATGTTGTAAGATTTGTGAAGTTTCTCGGTTTGTATGCTTTAAATAATGGGATCCAGAAGGAGTCAAAAGGAAAGTTCTACTTCAATATATGAGATTAAAGCCATGGAATTTTAGGATGTATCATTGTTCAAGAATTATTCATCATTCACGCTTTAAGCAATAGGATCCCAAAGGAACAATTCAAAAAGGGGTTGAAAATATCATTTTGAAAAAATGAGTAGAAAATGAAAGAAAAAGAAAAAGAAAACAAAAAAAAGGAAAGTGTGGACAAAAGCGTGCCCACGCCTATTTGGCACGCTCAAACCAGAAGCACCATTCCGACTGATAGCATGGTCATGCCACTTCTTAGCATTGGCATGCCACACATCAGTTCTATATAAGCGTACCAACCCTAGCACACTCACCTATCGCATTCACATATAACTTTTCACCATTAATGCATTCTTTAATTTTCTTCTTCTTCATTCCCATCACTTTGGTTGTCTTTTGTTGTTTCCATTGTAAATCTCACTCCATGAAGCACCTCACACAACAATCACTCAACATAGCTCCATATGGCTACCATCTCAGGGAGTTTTCTTTTAACTCACCTTTTGCATTGCATATACTTGATAGGTTGGATTTCCTATTGGTTTTTTCATAAGTACTAGTGAATCATTGTTGAGCGCTTGATTTTGCATGATCATTGGTTTGCACGATGATATCTTTGAATTTTAGGCATGTATGTTGAGTAAGATTGCATACTATTTAAATTGTTATTGCATATACTTGGGTTGATATTTGATTTAATAATGCTTAACCTTGATTGTGAATCCTGATGATTGATGCATGCTTAAGTTTAAGGATGTTGTGTGATGCGTAGACCATATGAGCTTTTGAGCCTTAATCATTAGCTTGTGTGTGCATGTTAGATCACAAAACTTGCTTTACTTCTCGTAACTGATTTGCTTGTATGCAATGCATGGAAATGATAAAGGATGTTCTTGTAAATAAACCAGGGACAAATAAACTAATCATAGTAGTACCCTTAAGCCAATTTTAAACCTTGAAAGCCTTTCGTTGTGAATAACTTGACAATACAAGCCTGAATATCCCAGAAAAACCAAGAACTCTACCTTTGTACATATGTGTTGAAGGCTTGCATTTGTCAGCTGAAAAAGTTTGAAAAAATGGTTTGCTTAAGGACTACTAAACATTTAAGTTTGGGATGAGAATATGTCCCCACACTTATAAAAAAATAAAAAAAGGGAATAAACAAAACAAAAAGGAAAAAGATGTTGTGGAAGCTAAAAAAATGTCCATAATAAAGTTAAGCAAAGGTCAAGAAAAAAGTTAGTGAAACAAGAAAAGGAAAAAAATGATTAAGCATATTTGAACAATTTTTTAGTAAGAGTGCAAGCTGACAACACATAGTATAACTACACCTTCAATAACCAAGAAAACCAAAAAGTTTAGCCTCATTACAACCTAAAAAGACCTTATTGATTCGTGTCAGTATGCAAGTAAGATTGGTAAACTAACCGGGATAACAAATCTATGATAATAAAGCTCTCTAGATGAGGTTTGAGTGATTGTATAAGCCTAAACATTGAGGGTAGAGAGAAACATTACTTGTGAGCGGAGCTAAGTATGATCGCATCATTCTCAAAGGCAAGTATTGTAAAAATTTTAAAGGTTTTAATTGACAGGTTAAGCAAAGCATGATCATTTGGATACCTAATTATTGGAGTCAAAGTATTCCTAACATTATGCATTTTTAGGAGATATACTTGTCCTTAATTTATACATTGATTCATGTTTGTGTGAGGACAAGTAAAAGTTTAAATTTGAGGATGTAATAAGTCTCTTTAGAGAATAATTTTATAAATATAATTTTAGTTAAATTAACACATTTCGTAGTTAACTTAGCTATTTGAATAATAATTATTGACAAATTAAGATTCTTATAATTATTGTATGATGCATACAATTATAGATAATAAATAGGTTTTGCACTAATGTAATACAATATTTTGTAGGGAAATGATATATGAAGAGTAAAAAGAGGAACGGGTCCTAAGCGTGGGCATGCTATATCAATATGAAATCTTGAATCTCTAAAACTTGGCATGTTAATTCCAAAACTCAATGTGACCATGCCAAGTCAGTACTTGTATCTCCAAGTTGCGCATGGTAATGCTAAGAATCAGCATGAGCACGTCGCATTTAGGAATCAGATTCAACATGGGCACACCTTATAGACTATAGTAGTGTTGGCACACTTATTGGCGCCAACCGACTTTTAAATTATAACTGTTTGCACGTGGGCACACCTAGAAATCACGTGGCCACGCGATATTTAACACATGTATCTATAAATTGTCTATGTTGTAATTTTTAAACACCATACAATATACTAATTCATTTTACAACTCATTTTATACTCATTAATACAAATTTCAGATTTATTACTTGTGCTTTTCTCTGAATGGAATACCTATCCATCTCACTTCATTTCTCTTATCTTACCATTAGTAACTAAATTTCTAAGGTTAAGATAGGATAATCTTCTTGGCAATGCTTAGATAAGTGGATCTATGATTGGTATATATGAAGATTCAATTGATTGATTTCCTCTACTCTTAAGGCTATTTGGATTGATCACCTAAAAATTGATTGTGGATCTGAATTTACACAGAGGAATTATAACTTTCAAATCTAATATGAGGATTTTCATATGAACTGATGATGACCTAAGAGATAAGACTTGTTCAGTCACAAGATTCTTCTACTTCACACAATTTTAGATTGTTAATTATGTTCACCTAAAAAACTATGGTTCATAACTAACAATTTAGAGATTTTAATTTAAAAAATTAGATTTTATCTATCTTGACAAATCCAATCTTTAATTGTGGAATGAAATTGTATCTAAATAATATTCTAATTCACTTAAACTAACCAAGAAAACATTCCGACTCTTAACTATATGTTTATACCTTTAAGTAAATTACTATTGTCATCTAACAATCCTTAAAATTTTATAAACAGGTTTTTGTTATAAAATATTGGGACAAAATAATAAAGAGGAATAAATTCTTAGAAGAAGAGGAGATGAAGTTAAGAGAGTAAGAGAAGTAAAGAGAGAGTAGTAAAATTGAAGAGAAGAAGTTGTATTGTATTAATGAGTGAATGGGGTATTTATAGGAGGTGAGAGGGGGACATTTATAAATATCAAAACTTTAGGGGGGACATCCATAATTATTCATAATACTCCCCCTTGGATGTCCATATTTAGAATGTGCCTTGTTAAAACCTTACTAGGAAAAACCCAGTGGGATAAAAACCTAGTGAAGGAAAAAGAGTACAACATTCTTTACAAAGTACATTAATGAAAAATAATTAAATTACAAGTATTTAATTCTCCCCCTCATCAGAACACTTATGTAAACGTCGAAGACCAATCTTCTGTACTAGTTGCTCGAAGACTTTGGTTGGTAGAGATTTTGTAAAGATATCTGCTAGATTCTCACATGACTGGACTTTCTGGACATTTATTTCACTATTCTTTATAAGATCATGAGTAAAGAAAAATTTTGGTGAAATATGCTTTGTCCTATCTCCTTTAATATAACCTTCCTTTAACTGAGAGATACAAGCTGCATTATCTTCACATAAGACTATTGGTGGTAATTTTCCATCATGCAAGCCACAAGTTTCTTGAATATGTTGAATCATAGACCTCAACCATACACATTCTCGACTTGCTTCATGTAATGCTAGAATTTCAGCATGATTAGATGATGTTGCTGTGATTGTTTGTTTTATGGATCTCCATGAAATTGCTGTACCATCACATGTAAATAAATATCCTGTTTGTGATCGACCATTATGAGGATCAGATAAATACCCCGCATCTGCATAACCAATTAGGTTTGCCTTAGATACGTATGGGAAAAATAAACCCATGTCCATTGTACCTCTAAGGTAGCGAAATATGTGTTTAATCCCATTCCAATGCCTTTTTGTGGGTAAAGCACTATATCTTGCTAACAAATTGACAGCAAATGATATATCAGGTCGTGTATGACTAGCAAGATACATTAGTGCACCAATTGCACTAAGATATGGTACTTCAGGACCAAGTAGTTCTTCATTTTTGTCTTGAGGTCGAAACGGATCTTTGCTCACTTCTAGTGACCTTACAACCATTGGACTGCTCAATGGGTGTGATTTGTCCATATAAAACCGCTTTAACACCTTTTCTGTATAAGTCTTTTGGTGCATCAGAATTCCTTCCTTTAAATATTCTAATTGTAATCCGAGACAAAACTTTGTTTTTCCCAAGTCTTTCATCTCGAATTCCTTTTTTAAGCAATTTACAGCCTTTGAGAGCTCTTCGGGAGTTCCGATGATGTTTAAATCATCTACATAAATAGCAATTATAACGAACTCTTTTCCGAGTCTTTTCATAAAAACACATGGACAAATTGGGTCATTTTGTACCCTTCTTTCAACAAATATTCACTGAGACAATTGTACCACATTCGTCCAGATTGCTTTAATCCATAAAGAGATTTATTCAATTTGATTGAATAATTTTCTCGAGGATTTGTTTTATATGCTTCAGGCAAATGAAATCCTTCAGGGAGTTTCATATATATGTCATTTTCAAGTGAGCCATATAAATATGCTGCAACAACATCCATAAGGCGTAAGTCAAGCCTTTCACGGATTGCCAAACTTATCAAGTATCGAAAAGTAGTGGCATCCATCACTGGTGAATATGTTTCTTCGAAATCAATTCCAGGTCTTTGTGAGAATCCTTGTGCAACAAGTCTTGCTTTGTATCGCACAATTTCACCATTTTCATTTCTTTTTCTCGTAAAGACCCATTTGTACCCAACTGGTTTTACACCTTTGGGTGTTTGGACTACAGGCCCAAAAACTTTACGTTTTGCAAGCGAGTTTAACTCTTCTTGCATTGCATCTTTCCATTTTGGCCAATCATTTCTTAGTGCACATTCCTTAACAGATTTTGGCTCATGATTTTTGTCATCATTTATAATATCAAGAGCTACTTTGAATGCAAAAATTTCATCAACATCGACTTCAGGTCGATTCCATTGTATACCATCCATGACATAATTTATCGAGATCTCTTTGTTTGTATCAATTTCAGGTACCTTAGTTTCTTCTGGATTTGAAACTTTGATTATGTCAGGAGACTCTACTGGAGTCTTTATATCCTCGATTCGACCATCCTCTTTATTTATTTTTCTTTTCCGAGGATTTTTATCTTTAGAACCAACAGGTCTGCCACGTTTTACTTTGGCTTCAGACTCATTTGCAATTTTAGATTGTCCTTTAGGGATATCAATCTTTATTGGAGTATTAACAGCTGGTATATGTGACTTAGTCACTCTTTTTGGATCAGTAAATGCATTAGGCAATTGGTTTGCTAAATTTTGCAAACTAATTATTTTCTAAACTTCTAGTTCAGATTGCTTTGTTCGAGGATCAAGATGTGATAGAGACATCTCATTCCAGCTAATCCTTTTATCCAACTGTTTATTTTCTCCCCCTAATGGTGGGAAAATAGATTCATCAAAATGACAATCAGCAAAACGAGCTGTAAATAAATCACCTGTTAAAGGTTCAAGATATTTTATTATGGATGGACTTTCATATCCAACATATATTCCCAACCTTCTTTGAGGTCCCATCTTAGTGCGTTGCGGAGGAGAGGTAGGAACATATACCGCACTTCCAAAGATTCTTAGATGAGAAATATTTGGTTCTTTACCATGAACCAATTGTAAAGGGGAATATTCATGATTACTTGTAGGCCTGATGCGAATAAGTGCTGCCGCATGCAAGATTGCATGTCCCCAAGTTGAAATTGGGAGTTTTGATCTCATTAACAATGGTCTTGCTATCAATTTCAAACGTTTAATCAATGATTCAGCAAGTCCATTTTGTGTATGAACATGTGCTACAGGATGTTCAACATCAATTCCAATGGACATACAATAATCATTAAATGATTGAGATATAAATTCACCAGCGTTATCAAGGCGTATTTTCTTAATTGGATAATCAGGAAAATGAGCTCTTAAACGAATTAATTGAGCTAGTAATCTCGCAAACGCCTGGTTGCGAGTTGATAATAAGCAAACATGTGACCATCTAGTTGATGCATCAATTAAAACCATAAAATATCTAAATGGTCCACATGAAGGGTGTATTGGTCCACAAATATCACCTTGTATACGCTCTAAAAATATAAGTGGTTCATTCCCAATTTTCATTGGTGATGGCCGAATGATTAATTTTCCTTGAGAACAAGCAACACATGAGAAATTCTTAGTTTGCATAATTTGTCTACTGGACAAATAATGACCAATTGAATTCTCAACTATTTTTCGCATCATAATTGATCCAGGATGGCCTAATCGTTCATGCCAGATAACAAAGTCATTCTTATTTGTAAACTTCTGGTTTACTATGGTATTTGTTTCAATTGTACTAATATATGTGTAGTACAAACCGGAGGAAAATGAAGGCAATTTTTCCAATATACATTTCTTACCAGAAATTAACTTTGTAATGTATAGATATTCATCATTTCCTTCATTTATGGTCTCAATATGATATCCATTTCTGCGGATATCCTTAAAACTCAACAAATTTCTTTGAGACTTCTTAGAATATAATGCACTTTCAATGTGCAATTTTGTTCCTCCAGGTAACAAAATACTGGCTCTGCCGGAGCCTTCAATTATATTTATACTACCAGATATTGTATTAACATTTGCTTCTTGTTTTACTATTTGGTAAAAATATTTCTCATTCTTGAGAATGGTATGAGTTGTTGCACTGTCTGCGAGACATATATCTTCATCATTCACATGAGCATTCATTCTTCATTAAATAAATAAAAATAAATCATGAGTAAAAAATAATTAACAATAATATTTAACAAAATTTTATTGATAAAGATAAAATTTACAACAAAATAAATTACATGAAACATTAAAACAATTTATTTAGGGGCACTCCCTTCTCCAACCGAGTGGTCAATTTCTTCTTCAGGAAGAGTAAGAAAATCATCAACACTAAAATCAGAGAAATCATCATCTATACCAGTAAAATTTGTCTCTATTATTTTCCCTTTATTTTTAAGGGATTTTTGGTATAGATCTACGAGATGCTTTGGTGTACGACAAACTCGAGACCAGTGTCCCTTGCTCCCACAACGATAGCAGATATTTTTAGTTTGTTCACTATTTTGAGAATCTGTCCCTTTTTTCATATGTTCTTTATTTTTCCATGTGAATGATGATCTCTTATCATTTCGACCATGACCACGGCCATAACCATATCCACGACCAATACCATGTCCCCGAGCATTACCTCGTCCACGACCGCGGCTACGGCCACGACCACGACCATGAGTATTATGATCGTGTGTTGCTACATTCACTTCTGGGAATGGAGCAGTTCCAGTTGGACGAGATTCATGATTTTGCATAAGCAATTCATTATTTTGCTCAGCCACAAGGAGACAAGTAATTAATTCAGAATATTTTGTAAAGCCCTTTTGGCGATATTGCTGCTGCAGGAGCAAATTGGATGCATGAAAAGTAGAGAATATTTTTTCTAACATGTCACTTTCAGTGACTTGTTCTCCACATAATTTCAATCTCGAAGTAATTCTAAACATTGCAGAATTATACTCATTTACGGATTTAAAATCTTGAAATCGTAAATGCATCCATTCATAACGGGCTTTTGGAAGAATTATATCTTTTTGATGGTCGTATCTTTCTTTTAGATTATTCCACAAAACAAGAGGGTCTTTAACTGTTAAGTATTCATTTTTTAACCCTTCATGGATATGGTGGCGTAAAAATATCATGGCTTTAGCTTTATCTTGACTAGATGCCTGATTTCCATTTTTAATGGTGTCTCCGAGACCTTTTGCATCTAAATGGATTTCAGCATCCAATGTCCATGATAGATAGTTTTTTCCAGATATGTCAAGAGCCACGAACTCAAGGTTGGTAATATTTGACATAGTTATTTCTATGCAAGAAATTACAAATAATAAGTTAGATAATACTTCAATAAATATATTAACTATAATTGTCTAATAATGGAAGGTAATAGTAATAAAACAAGTTAACAATGACTATGTTATATATATATATATATATATATATTTTTATTATTTTATTTATTATAAGAGTAATATTAGTTTTTTTTTCTCCTTTTTTTTAAAAAAAAATAGATAGAGTAATTTATAAAATTTCACATAAATGATCCGGTAATGAAAATTTAAACTTTTCATAAAAAATATCACTCAAATACTAGTGGTCTAATGGTAGATTGATAACTTATCATGCTCTAAGTCCCGAGTTCGAATCCTTATAAATACTATCTTATTTATTAACCCATTAATTTATAAAATATATTATATTATTTATAAATATTAATTATGAGAAATTAATATCTATAATTCAAAGCAAAATAAATGTTGTGATTGTACAGTAAATAAAGTGGAAAATAGAGTTGATGATTGAAGCACTAGCTAACAAAATTAACAAAATTAATTGGAACATGAAGCAACAGAACGTGAAGCAACAATTGAAAGTGGGTTGCACTAACAAAATTAATGCATTAACAATTCCAAAAGCTAACAAAATTAATGCATTAACAATTCCAAAATTGGAGCACTAGCTAACAAAATTAAAGCTATAGTGAATAATTGAAAGTGGATTGCAATTGGAAATTGGAACGTGAAACTACAGTGAAAAATTGAAAGTAAAAACAATATTTAGTAAAAGTGGTAGAAAAAAAAAATTAATATTAATTTCATTAATTAAATTTTAGTTTAATTAACACAATGCCTTCATGATTATGCTTAACAGAAAGTAATATAAAAGGCAACGTAAAATATATAATATTGAATAAAATCAGCAATAGCTCATAAAATTATATACCATTTTTTTTATTCTTATAGTTCTTCAGGAACTTATTAATAAATATTTTAAGAAGAATTCTTCAGGAATTCTAATTTATTTAATTATTAATTTTACACATCCTGCAGGGATGTTTATGAATAAGTTCTTCAGGAACCTATTTTTATGATATAGATATAATGTTATACATCCTTCGGAGATGTTTAAAATTTAAGTTCTTCGGGAACTTATTATAACATATATACATATAATATAAATTGAAATAAAATTATAAAAAGAAATTAAAATGCTATGTTACCTTATATCTCAGTTGGTCAGGACCTCGTGCTGATAACGTGTTATAAAATATTGGGACAAAATAATAAAGAGGAATAAATTCTTAAAAGAAGAGGAGATGAAGTTAAGAGAGTAAGAGAAGTAAAGAGAGAGTAGTAAAATTGAAGAGAAGAAGTTGTATTGTATTAATGAGTGAATGGGGTATTTATAGGAGGTGAGAGGGGGACATTTATAAATATCAAAACTTTAGGGGGGACATCCATAATTATTCATAATAGTTTTGTTATTTTACTTTTATATGATAAATTCTAAGAAATTTGATATTCAAATAATAATTACCTAGATATTGTGGGACTTTGAGACTCAATTTTTGTGAGAACAACCATGAAAAATATGCATCACCGGACCATCGCACGACCCATCAACTCCACTCCTCTCTGAAATCGTCCCCACCACCCACCATCTTCACCTGTCCCCCAACTCCCTTCCATCACCGCCATGGTTTGTCTTTGCCCCGCCCCCAACTCTTAATCCTGCGAGGAGTTTCTGATTTCGAATTCTTCTTGATCAACCTCAGTGCTCATCTCTTGATAAATCTTCTCCTCCAATTTGAAAGAAGAAGAAGAAGCAGAAAACCCATGACATCGCATGGATCTTTGTTCTAGTGCTACAGAAGCGACCAAATAGTTAGCGTTCCAATCATGGCCGAACAAGACCCTACCCTTCTCTTCCCTGATAGCAATTTGAGTTTCCCTGAAGAAATTCGAAACCATACCTACTTCCACCTTCTTCGTTCAACCGGTCACCGTTCAACCCGATAATCCTCCTCCGTGGCGCGAACGACGTCGCCTCCCCCCTACCCACACACACACCGCTTGAGGTTCATGTTCTTCCTTACAATTTCAATTTGTTATCTTTTACCCTTAAATGTGGTTCTTCTGAATTTCACTCTCTTCAGCCCGTAAATGTGGTTCTTTCTTACATTGTAGGAATTTCACTATCTTTCGAAGACATTGCCAAATGGGTCTTTGGTAAATTGGAAGAAACCTAGTGGGTCTTTGGTTAAACTCACCTGGTGGTGCTTCTCGTTTTATTTTCTCGGAGGTTAATGCTGTATTACGAATTCAAGGTTGACGCTCATGCATTGTGATTTAATTTTTGGGATCTACACTATTTTTTCTGCTTTTCATTCCAAGTTATGCTTTGGAATCTATTTTTGCATTCTGTTTCTGCTGAAGATTGATAGGGTGGGGTGGGGTAGAGAAAAGAGGTGGGTTGTGGCGTTATGTTAGGGGTGGGCGGCAGGATGGTTGTGGTGTTAGGTTGGGCGTGGGTGACATGAGGCGGTTGTGGTGTTAGATTGGGGGTGCAGTTAAGGGTTTTGATGAGGTTGGGGATGGTGGTGGTGGTTCTGGGCAGTGGGAGAAGAAAGGGATGGATGATGCTTATGGCAGTGGACGCTAGATGGTGATGCTGTGAGGATACGGATGAGTGAGGCTGAGGGAGAGGACGGCGTCGAGTTGGTGGTGGCATGAGGTTGGGGGAGGAGAGAGAAACAGTGGTGGACGATAGTGGGTGGGTGATGGTGGTTAGGAGAGGGAAAGAGACCAGAAGAAGGAAGAAGAAAGGCTTGAGGTGGAATTGTTTTTTATTTTTATTTTTTTATCATGTCAACGTGTCATTCAAAATATTGTTAAACAATGTTATCTGTCCCACCTCATTTGTGTTTCCGTTAGACGTGTTATCATATAGCAGTTCATGACAAAGACCTAACACCATTAACAATCACTAAAATTCAGAGACTATTTCCTTAAAAAAATTAATGAGAAACTAATTTCAAAATTAAGTAATACACTTTTGACAAATACTTAATTAAGGCTTAAAATAACAGTTTGCACGATTATCCAAGTTTGCTTAGTTAACAGTTTTTTAACAACTTTTTTTGGCTGCGGTTGGTACTATATTTTCGAATTATAGTTCTGGAACCTATTTAATTGGCAGTTCCTAAAAATTTATCTTAAATTTACTCTAGAACAAACATTTCAGAAGTGATTGTGTATGAATAAATTCATTGTTCAATTTTAATACGAAGATAGGCAAGATTTCTCAAACTATTACTAAATCATATACATTAATAAATCATTTAATGATGTGATATTACCAGTATATTATAAAAGAACTATTTCAACTAACATCACATCATATTTAAATCTAAAAATATTATGTCAAATAATAATAATTCAGTTGATTTTAACAAGGTATCTCAATTATTGTGGATTTCTACTGAAACTAAACAAATCCAAAACTATTATGACACTCATTCACATACACATTAACATATTTTTATTCAAGAATACAGATACTCGTCTTTTTTAAAAGGAAAAAACGTAACCTCAAATATCCACCTACTACCTACTGCTCTACCAGCAATAGTTATATATATTAATAATATTAAACTTGATCCTCGTTGAAAACACCATGATACCTACAGTCTTATATTACGAAATATCAATACGTATATTGACAAATTAAAATGCATATTCTTCCGATAATCACTGCTCTTCTCACAAACTAATGAATTATTAAAATCTCGAAGCGATTAACATTATTTTAACATCTTACCGAATTTCAGAAGCAATAGACAATAGAATCAATATATAATTTTTTAATAATGTCATTCTTTACTACAAGTTCCATATCTCTTTCAGCTAACATCCACAAATATCAATAGTATGTAGATGCTAGGAAATGCAACATACAAAAAAAGTTACGTAGAAAATTGTATGATTAACTAACCAGAAAATCTCACAGCTCAGATATACATAGTTTCATAGCTTTTTGACAATTGACAACTAGTCAATTAACACAAACTAACCCTTTAAGCATCCTTTGGATACACCTATTTTACAATGAATCACTAGGCAGTAATTAATTAACATTTCTCAAAACAGGAAAATGTCTAAATCAATTAGTTCCTTTACAACAAGATCTAGCAGATAATGTAAACAATCGTTTTTTTCTTTCCTTACTCTTTCAAAAAGTCTATAAACAGAATTCTATTTTTTTGTGGAACATGTTACATTCTTTTAGTCACCTTAGATGGTTACTGGTAAATGTACTAAAATTATATTATATACCATATAGCATGGTCACTCTTTTGATCTACACCAAAAGGGAATTTTAAAAAATGTTGCATTCAGTGTTAGTTTTTGGTCCTCTTTGAAGAAAACAAATGACGAATGAAGGCAAACTTCCCTCTGTTTCGGGCGGAAAACTCAGTAATGGTACCATTACTTGTTGTTGCCTCCTCAGGTTCATTGTTAGGCTCTGGCAAAGGAGGAGATGGTGGTGAGAGTGTGAAGAGAAACGCATTGAGCATGCGGATGATTTGACTAAAACTCGGTCGTAAGTTAGGATCTTCAACCCAGCATGATTGCATGACAAAAGCAAGATCAGGGGATATATCATCCGGAATGCGGGGCCTCTCTTGCTGCAATCTCAAATGCAAACCATTTCAAGATTACCAAATAGCAACAAATTCAATTATTGCCAAAAAAGATTACTTTGGAAGTGTGGAAATTCATATATTAACCTTAATGATTCAACAGCATATATGACATAATAAGAGAAGTTGTCATAATCTATTACGAGTTTACAACTATTCAAAGATCATGTTGAAAATTTTGCATCAGTATTTCTAACTTGAGGTGAAAAATGTCAACTAGTTGATTGATGAAGAAGCACCTAGTAATATTTTTAATACCTTAAATGCAGCAGCATAAGCAGCCTGTAAATTGGACATCCCTTCAAAAGGCATGCGGTTTGTTAGAAGCTCCCACAAAACAATTCCAAAGCTATACACATCAACCTTGTTATTGTAATGCTTTTTCTCTCCCTGACGCAATGTCACAGTACTGTACAACTGCAACAATATGAGAAAGGTATCACAAAAAAGACGCCATATATATAAACAAGGACAAAACTTGAGTACAGTTTTATAGTTGCTTTTGGTGTTGTTCTACAATCAGTAGTTCATCTTAGTAACCTGCACTGACCTTTAATGCTGACTTTTATTATGCAAATTACCAACGTAAAACTCCAATTTTGATTAGGAACAACACCAAAAACATCAATGGAGCTGTAAATAAGATTTTGTTCTATAAACAAAAGACCATTGTCAAGAAATCTATAACACATTCTTAATGGGTAGATTTAAGTACCCTAAAGGGTAAAAATATGGCACTATAGAAAAAATTAAATTACAGGAGATTATTTTGGAATTTGCCAAATGGCTTCTATCCGTTCAGCAAAACAATTAAATCTCACTCAGCCAAATGGCCTTTAGTATTAAGTTCAGTCTCTACAACTTAATGGTTTCAAGTGAGTCTCCCACTCATCTTATATTGCATCAGTGCAATAAATTATCGTTTAAGCTAATAGTGATATTATGAATCAAGATAATAGCAGCCAAAAGGTGCCAGCTTTATTGGACCAGCTGGTGCACATTTTATAATATCTTTAGGTGAAAATATAAAAATCAAGTTTCAAGAACATCACATACCTCTGGTGCCATCCAGCGGTAAGTTCCTGTTTCTGCAGTCATCATTTCAGTCACAGATTCTTCTCTTGCAAGACCAAAATCTGCGAGTTTAACAGACTTCTGATTTTCCGTAAGCAACAGATTGTCTGCATTGGGACAGTTTCAGAAACACAGTTGAATAGAGTTACACTTTTTAATACTAGAAGTCATCAATGTCAAAGGATAATTATCTGTAACAGAAAGTAAACTTCAGATGAAGAAATACTGGCAAATGTATGCTTTCATACAAACTTAGCAGTTCAACCTTTCCTTTCCTCTTCATTAATCTAAGAGATGGTAATGGTAGCAAAGATAATTTCAACAAAAAAATTCATGAAGTAGAAGCTTTGGCAACCAATACCCAAAATATATATTACAGGGCAGTATCTACCTTGTAAAAACTATAGAAGTAACAACTTTTAGATATTGAAGGACACTAAAGCCATGGAATCCATAAGAAACAAAACAACAAAAATCAATTGATCCATTACACATGATGTACTATATATACATAAAAATTACCAGGCTTAAGATCTCTATGTATGATCCCATTGGCATGTAGCCAGTCCATGGCTCGTGCAATGTCAAGGGCAAAGTTTATAGCCACATGAATGTCTAATAGTTTAGGACGGATACTCATTAAATATTTACGCAGTGACATCCCAGGCAACAGCTCTGTAACAATAACCATAAGAGGATCCTTACACGCTCCAATGAACTGCATAAGGAAAATAAGAAAACGTAGTAAGAACAATATCTTCTATAAGAGGGAAACCATTAAACACATACTATCATAGAGGACAACAAACTACTATATACTTCAAAATCTTGCATAGGTCTCCATATTCTGTAAAACACTACACAGAAACAGAAAAGATAATTGCTAAAATGACACTAACCTTAACAAGATTATCATGGTGCACACGAGACATCATGTTAACTTCCCGAGCAAAACGATTTTCAAGGGCAGCTCTTTCCTCTGAAGTGCTCCCACGGTTCAAGACTTTGATTGCAACAATTCGATCTCCATACCTGGAAAATTATCAATCTACACCTACATAAACCATGACTCCAACTTCCAGCAAAATCACTTGATGCATGCACACAATCATAAAGTTGAACAGGTAATTCTCTAACAATCATGAATAGTTACACTGTTGAATTAAAAAATATAAACATCAAATGCCCTTTAACAAGAGTTAGAAATCAATTGTTCTTAAGTAAAATCAATACAATACAAATGAACCTAGACATGTCAAATAAGTAGAAAAGGAAAATTCCAACTTTGTTTCTGAAATTGGGGGCAAGTTACTAGAACCAACAAAGAGTCAGAACTATTTACTCAAATAGAAAGAAAAAAGTGCTAAAGCTGAATCATTCATCCATAGAAAACATTGACTTCTTACTTGGGCACCTAAGCTCAAGAAAAAATCAAAGTGCAATAATTCCACCAGCTAATGGGACAAAAACACACATAATCATGAAAACTAACTTGTAGATAAAAAATATCCCACAACTGTAGGATCTGACATGACTTCTCAGCCAAATTAAAAAACAATACTAAAATTAACGAAACCAAGGTGGGAAATACAAATTACAAAACATGATATACACATCCAAGGCTTTGCCACTGACCTTCCTTCATAAACTTTCCCATGAGCTCCTTCACCAATCTTGGACCCAATAAAGATTAGTTTAGGGTCAACCAATAGATTCTCATCAATTGTTAACTGTGTGGTTGTCAAAGACCCATTTTGCTCCACTGATTTGGATTCAGTGCAGCCAGAAACCGATTCTTCACATTCCCTCTCTTCTCCTACTATCTTTCGTTCTCTGAAACTCATGCTTGCTGCAAACTCAAACTATACCCGAATTCCTCATTTCAATTGTTACCCACATAAAAGTCACTTGAAAAAAAATACAACTTTTTTCAATCCAACAACAGAACAAAACCATCTCCCCCAGAATTTTCCTTTCTAAATGAACACATCTCCGTAGAAAAATTCAAACACCCCAGTTCCACTTAGTGCTAATAAAATAATATTCCCCTTACAGCTTCTTCAAACTTTACCCCTTCATCTAAACCAACCAAAATTTTTTTTAAAAAAAAAAAACAAATTTTCCCTCTTAGAAGAACCTGAAAAGAATCAATAATATTCTTCTTTTTCTTCCCGCACCCCAAAAAGTATCATGTTCCTTGTTTGAAACTCGCTGTTGCTTCAGTGAGAAGCTGAGCTTTCGGTGCAGTTCATCTAAAAAGAAAACTAAAAATAGAAACAACCCAATAAATAAAAAGAGAAACCAGATAAGGGGTGGAAAAAAACTAGAAAGACAAAAAAAGCAACTTAGAACACAAGCTTAAAAAAATGATTTCCCAGGAAATTGAACATCCTAGAAAACAGGGAGAAGCAAGAGAGAGAGAGAGTTGAAAGTTGAAGAAACAAACGAAAAGTGAAAACCGACCACCTAAACCAACACACACATACACACACTTGTCAAGTTGATGCCTTTGGAAAAAAACATGAAGTGAATTTGTTTTTTTTTCCCTCTCTAGAAGTAGTGGGGTGTGATGGGAAGAAGATTGGAGATATTCGGAGTATCTGTTGCTCCGACGAGAGAGAGGGCTCAAAAGTGGGAGGAGAGAGAAAGTGGGTGTGTGTGTGGGGGAGAGTAGTAGTAGTGTGCGTGTGGGAGAAAAAGAGAAAGGGAAAATGAAATTGAAAAGGCAGGCCAATGGGAAAGAAACACGTGGAAGGAGAGGGGGGAGAAATTAGAAAAATAATGGCGGAGGGGGCAGCATAAGCATGGGATATTAGAAGGAAGTTGTTGTTGTTGGTCGAGGATGTTTTGGACACGTATGGATGGGCACTCACGTACAGACGCTCGGCTTAGACGGCTCCACTCTTTCTAATTTTCCCTCGTGTCGATATACTATGTTATATAATAATAAGATAATATACGCATATTAAATAAATATATATATATATATATATATATATATATATATATATATATATACACACACACACACACGCTATTTTGTTTCACATAAGGTATTTTGTTTTTTTTACGCTGCCCGTGTGAATAGAAAATAAAATAATATTTAAAATAAAATAGTTTTTTTAAGTATACTTATTATAGTGTTTGTTTTAAATACTAATACATATTTATATTTATAGAAAGTTTTTATTTTGTATAGAATAAAAATTTATTTCAATAATTTAAATATTAATAAATGACAGTATACAAATTTGATTCTATTTACTATTATATTTTTTTTATATAATTTTTAAATGTTGAGTTTTCTTTTCTATATTTTATTATTATGAGTCATATGCAATAGCTTTATTTTTAAGTTATGTAAATATTTATTCTTATATTTTAAAAATACTATATATGTTTTAAAAGATATAACTTTCACCTGATCATTTAATCAAAATATATCTATATTAATATACTTTAACATAAAACTTACATTAATATAAAATTTATCAATTTTATATAAAACAATCATCAACATAATTTAAATGTTAATATGTGATCACGTAAATATATTCATTCTTTTGCAATATTAATTTCTATATATGTGTGTTTATTATGTATAGAATTACAATCTTATATAAAAAATATTATCATCATTAAATAACTTTTATCTTATAAAAAAATTTTATTCAAATATATATAATAAAAAATTATATATTATTGACTATGCAGGTGGTATAATTGTTATCCTGACATCCATTGTAGGTATACCTATGCGTAGATATCTGTTTACCATCTCTAATCAAAATATTGTCATGCAAAAATTTTGTTGTCATGTATAATTAATTTTGTTGATATTAATATAAGTTCTTTCATCCATAAAGTTTTGTTAAATGAAATATTTATTTCAAGTTTCATATATTAATTTTTTTTGTTGATATAAATATTAGTTATAATATTTTTAATACATATATATACTTTTAATGTAAAATTTTTATCCATGAAACTTAAATTTAATGGATAATCATGTAAAATTTTTATTTATCATATAATATTAATTTCTCAAATATAGATAGTGATTTCTTATTTTTTTAATTACATTTAAATTTTCTTTCAAAAATAAAAGTGTCTCTTATAAGTTGGATTTACTAATTATCTTTCATGATTATTATTTATATAGTTTAAAAGACTTAGATTAATGAAAGATTACATTGTTTGAAGAATGCTTGAATTATAATTTAAGGATGTTTTTTATTTTTATTTAATTTAGAGACGTAGACTCATATATTAAACATTTATTATTATTATTATTTTATTTATTAATTCACTTCATTATAACTTTTCATTTATTATTTTAATTTTTAAATTTAAATTTAAAATTTGAATCATCTTGAGTTTCATATCATTTATCTATATTGTTAATATATATGAATTAATTCCCAATACACTTTATATTTATTTGGAGACCAACATTTTCACCTACCTATTGTATTTAAATTCAATTTTATTGCAAGTATAAATATCATTTTTGCATTTTTTTTACTCATTATAATCCACCAATACTTTCTATTATTATAATGCAATTCACCACACCTTCAAACAATATTCATGGTATTTTTATTTGTATTTTTAACGTCTCTTGATTATAGGTGATCATTAATTTAGTATACAAATTTAAGATTCAAATGAGTCATTTATATATTATTTATTATTAAATTCTTTATTTATCATTTATTGCTTATAAATTCACTTTATTGAAACTTTTCATTTATTTCTTTTCTTGTTTTAAATTTTTTAATCAAATTTAAACTTTAAATCTTTTAAAATTGTAAATCATTTATTTATATTATTAATATAGAGTAATCAATTCTAAATACACTATTTGTTTAGAGACAAGTATCAATCATTCCTTGTATTCAAATTTGAATTGAATTTTATTACATATCATATTTTCTCATTTTAATTGGTTTCATTCTTTTCATAAGCGATGCTTATCTTTTTTTTTTTTATATTATAACAATTCACTTTTTAACTTCTATTATAAAAAGTCATGCTCCATAAATGCATGTGACTAATAATTAAAAGAAACTTTATGAAATTTGATAAGCCTATATCAACCCAAATAGTATCTAATAGGAACTATCTTCCCCGACATGAGACATCTTTCGTGAGTGACCCACGACATTGGATAAGCCTCACGTGTTACTAACTTACTAACTGGAGTCCGTAGTGACAAGAGTCAGGGAGAGAGCAAAAGAGTCACTGAGGGCATACCAGCCTCAAACCTATAGAGGATGTCAAATGTTTAAATTATGTCAGTTTTATCTACGTTTTACAGATTCTGTATTAACACGTGCCTTGTAGAATGCCTTCACCATCTAAATTTATAAATACCACGCATTTATTCCTCATCAAGGTATATTCACCAACCATACTCAAGCTTCGATTTTGATTTATCTGGTATTGACTTGGGCATTAGAATGTCTTTGTAGATGACACCCTATTTCACCTTCCTTATGTGAAATATCGGTATGTTGGTTGGACGGATTCATTACAAGACTTTTAGATTCTCATTAGACAAAGATAGATAATATTGAATCCCCACTGAACCAGTGAAACAGATAGATAAAATTTACCTAGTAGCGATACTAGAGGTTTTGTCCTCACACCAAACAAATCATTGGCATGCCCGATGTGACACGATAAAGGTATTCCTACAAATTGTATTCGTAATTATGGATATTGCACATCAGTAATCCCTGACCCCGAAAGGCTAAGTATAAGATGTCACACACTTGGAACTTAAGAGGTCTAGTTTATGACATTAGCTTGGCCGACACTCTGACATCTGCCAACCAAAGCACAAAGCATATTGGAGTCTTCACCCTGCCAAATCCTCACAATGAAGTCATTTGTCAACTCAAAATATAGTTGGCAAAATCAAGAAAAGAATGTGAGCAGCCGGAGCAACGAGTGACCATACAACGCCAAACTTCACCAATAAGACCCCGTCCAATGGTATCTCATCACGAGATGTCTAAGATGTCCACCACCTTGTCTTGCTCTGAAATCCTTACCAATAATGAAGATCATGAGTCCTAGTACCAGGATGACCGTCATTCCCCCAATGTAGGAATACACAAACTCTAGGTGCTTTAATAGAGTACAAACTGAATGTGTCTTTCTCTAAAAAACTGATAGGGTTTCTTATCCCCAAACATTGGCAAACCACTCAATTGCTGTCAATAGGGAAGTACTATGGTGAAACTGATCCAGGGAAGCATGTAGATGCATACACCTATAAAGCTATGTTCCTAGGAGTAGAATTCATTGTAATGTGCAGAATGTTCACCAAAACCCTTGCCGGAGAAACGTTAAGTCAGTTCAAGGGTCTTAATACATTTTTAATAGACTTCTAGGTTGATATGACAGGGGTGTTTAGTGATAACTTCATCATTTCTAGGGATATCCCTAACGTTTCCCACGGCCTGACTTAGATCAAGCAGGGCGAGAATGAATCCTTAAAGGAATTTTCAAAACGGTTTTATAAAGAAGCTACCATGATGCCTAATTTAAAGGAAGCAATTCAGCTTTACATCATCATCGAAGTCCTACAACCAAAGTTTGTATTTGCCCTTTCCTTAGAAAAGGGACCACCCCAAAATTTTGAAGAGTTTCGAAAGAAAGCCAACAAGTATATTGGCACTAAAATGCACTTAGAGGCCACAATAATGAAAACCTCCCTAGCAACCACCTCAGACCTACAAGAGAAAGAGAAAGAAAAGTAAAAGTTTGATAAGACACCTTAGAAAGACAAAGGTAAAGAGGATCAACCCCATCTTTAGGAGAAGAAAGTGTTTAGTTTCAATCACTACGCCTCACTTAACACCAGGTTGAAACAGGAATCTAGCACCTATCAAGAGGCATGGAAATCCTAGAATGTACCATAAGTAGTCCAGCCATGCAATAGAAGAGTGTAGAAAACTAAAAGACGTTATCAAAGTCCTTATCAAAGAAGGGAAATTAAAGTAATATCTTTTAAAAGAATAAGTCCCAAGATGAATTGGACCGGTTCAAAAAGAGAAGAAGAGACCAATCTCTAGATGGTGATGACACAAGGAGTCCCAAATGGTTCATAGCCGTTGAAAAACAAAAGGCCTAGGTGGTAGAAGTTGTCACCACCCCCAAAAGGACGACGAAGAGGTAATCGAGATAATTATTGGAGGTTTCGTTGGTGACGGTGTCTCTAACACTACAAGAAAGAATCATCTTAGACTGATTATGTCAATTTAGAACCAGAAAGATAATTGACCTTTTAGGGACGATATCTAAACATCTATCATCTTCTTTTTTGATGATGATTTCAGCCCAACCATCCCAGGTAGGGATGACGTAATGGTTATCATGGTCATAATAACCAATATACATGTAGGGCTCTTAGTTGATTAAGGGAGTTCCTACAATGTCATTTTTTATTATTTTAAGAAAATGGGGCTAATTGACATGGACTTACAACCTTATACGTAGAATTTGACAGCCTTTAATGAAGCTAAGCAGCCTACTAAGAGATACTTAGACACATGGATCACCTTTGACGGTGAGCCTGAGGTTAAAATGGTTAAAAATAGAATCCTAGTTATCAATGTCAAATCCTCCTACAACGACATCATAAAGAGATCCACCCTTAACACCATGGAAGTCATCGTCTTAACTCCACACCTACTCATCAAGTTCATATATAAAGAGATTTAGGTTTCTTTAGTCTGGAGTATAATAAGTCTTGAAAAGACTTATTTATTTGGTATTTATTTAGGCATTATTTAAGTGATTTAAAGCTTAAATTAATTAATTTAGTGTCATTTTAGTAATTATCTAGCATTTTCAGTTATTTAGGTAAATAATAAAATATTTTAATATTGTAAGTTATTTCATGTATAATTATAGCAATTTGTGGTTAAGTAGAAATTGTTGATTTTTTGCCATGAGTAACACCTAGCGTTACCACACTCATATTCAATGTTGGTACACTAGGGTTCAATTTTTCATGAGTATTTTAGGTGCAAGGTAGCACCACTACACTCAATGAACCAGGTATTCACGCTCAAGGAACCAGGCAAGAAGGCCAAGTCACGCATAAGCACAGTCAGAAGCGTACACTCACGCTGGTATATGGCAAAAGACTAAACAAGCTTCAAAGCCAAGTCCCCGGCCACGCATGCCTACGCTGGCTAGGGAACCTAAGATACGTGCCAATTCTAGAGACTTAGCGCACGCACGCCACACCCACACTAGGAGACCATGTTGAGCATCAGGGAGCACCAGGCACCCATGTGTGGCTATGCTCACTAGCGTAAGCCTACATTGAGTATATCAACAAACAACCGGGAGTTCCAAAGGCTGGGCATGTCTACACCCAGCCTATACCCATGTTACGCTAATCTTATGTGCAATTTCCAAAAGTATTTCAAGGGCTTAGTGTACGGACGCCAACACTATCGACCACTTACGCCTAGGCAGAGTGCCAATATACCCACACTGATGTCCAACATTCCCACGCCTACATTCTGGACTAAGCCTCATAAAGCCAGTGTGACCCTACGCCCTCCAGCATAAGCACGCGTGGCAGTGCGAGAAAACTATGGAAATGCATATGTTGTAGCTTTTGTACCTTGTAACTTAAGTTAGATTATTTATTTTTAAACCCTTAGGGACTACTTAGCAATTAATTATTATTAGTTATCAGTGTTAGTTAGTAGTTTTTAGTTAGTATATAAGTGTTTAACCCTTTGTACTTACACATAATTTTATAGTTCAGTTTCATATTTTCAAATTTTTATTCTCTCTCTATAATTTTTCTCTCTCTTAATTCTCTCCATTTTCTGAGTATGCATTTCTGTGTTTTACACTTCTTTTCTACCATGTATGCTTAAATCCCTAGGGCTGGGATTGATTGAAGCTACATGGATCTTGAATTCATATGATTGAGGCTAAAGGATTTGATTAGGGAAGATTTTGAACATGATAACTAAGGGATTTCGACTCTTGGATTGGGAAATCTAAGGCTTATTTAGATGCAACCAGTGGAGAGGAATCATGGTGGCAACTTTAGGTATTCATTTGGCAACCTAATTACTTCAGGCCTAAAAAATTAGGTGAATAGCTAGGGTTCTTTCAATTTTTACATCTAAATTCAGTGTAAATTGGCACCTAAGAGATTAGGGTTAATCTAGGATGAATTAGTACTAATCACCTAAGGGATTAAGGGTTATTCATCTATGAAGATTTGAATGCTAACTCAATTGAATCTGATGCTACTTTTATATGAATTTTAGTGAATTATATGTTGGTTTTAATTCCAACCTATTTTCTTACTTTTGTTAATTCACTTCATAACCAGTGTTACTGGATTGCTATTACACCTTTATTGAAAAGTCAAAAAAATATATTTTAATTCAAAAAACTCAAATGGATGCTTTATCAATTTATGAAGGTTTAGATAGTGATTCCCTTGGATTATGATGCTTAACTTAATCCGCGTAGGAACGATATTAATTACTACCTTTTTAACGATTGGTGCACTTGCCAGAGATTTCATTCATTCAATGAATTCGTATTAGGGTGACCAAGAGATAACCCGATATTGTTACAATTTGAGTTTGAGTATGATAAAAAAAGAAGTTTCCATGAAAAAACACGAGTTGAATGGCAGAGGAACGTCAGTAGGAATAGTCAGTCTAATTAACCTTCACCCTAGAGAAGAGTTAAAGATTAATCCTCTAAATTCCCCAAAGCCTACATCAAATGGTGGCTCTAAGTCCATCATGCTTGGAGATATTGTTAAAAAAGTCATACACATCAATGACAAGTTGGACGTCATTATGGAAAAGAGATTGGTTAAGCTTCTCTAAGAGTTCAAAGAGTTATTTGCATGGCTAGTGGCCAATTTGCCCAATATAGATCCCACTTTTTGTTGCCACAAGTTGGCAATATACCCTAAGACGAAGCCATTTACATATGAGAAAAAGAGTTTGGGTCCAGAGAAGTAGAAAGTTATGTGTGAGTAGATGGAAGAACTTCTTAATGTCGATTTCATTAGGGGAATTCAATATTCTTCTTGATTGTCCAATGTAGTAATGGTCCACAAGTCCAATGACAAGTGAAGGATGTGTATAGACTATGTTAATCTTAATTGGTGTTGTCCCAAGGACCCTTACCCCCTCCCTAACATAGATCATATGGTATATAACTCTTTTGGCTACAGTTCTTATCATTTATGGATGCATACTCTGGGTATAGCCAGATTCTGGTATGGAAAAGAGACCAAGAGAAAACAAATTTCAATAATGACAAGGAAGTGTTCTGTTACACTGCCATACCATTCAATCTAAAGAACGCCAATGCTAGCTACTAATGAATTATCAACAAGGTCTTCAAGGGAATACATACCAAGTTGGTAGAAGTCTGTGTGGACGATATCATAAGAAAGACTTCGACTGGTCGAGATCATATCATTAATGTCAAAAAGATCTTTAACAGGCTAAAGGCATATGCGATGCATCTCAATCCCCTCAAGTGTAGGTTTGTTGTACCTAGAGGATGATACCTAGGTTTCATGTTAACCTAAAGGGGAATTAAAGCTAATATGGACAAGTATAAAGTGATCCAGGAATTATAGAGCCCAAGAGTTTAAAGATGTTCAGCCTCTGAATGGAAAGATAGCTACTTTGACCAAGTTCATGCCCAAGATGGCACACCAGTCACTCCCCTTATACAAGATCTTGAAGAAAAATAAGAAGTGTGAATAGGGTGAAGAACAAGAGACAATGCTCCAAAGCTTAAAGGATGTCTTGGCTAGACCTCTAATCTTGGTAAGACCTAATCTTGATAAACAAATGATTATGTATTTATTTATTTTAGATAAAGCCCTAAGAGTAGTCCTAGTAAAAGAAACTCTTGATGGAGTACTCCTAGTTAGTTATCTCCTAGGTTTCTAGAGAAAACCAAGCCAAGGAGCCATGGTTAACACAATATCTATTTAGGGTGAATGAGCTGAAAGACAAGTTTAAGCATATCAAATTTAAGCATGTTCTAAGAGAGGACAACGTCTTGTCAAGGCTGGCCAATACTAAGAAAGTAGGCTCCACCATAATCGTTATCCAGAGTACCTTTACGAAGCCAAGCATTGTAGTCTTGCCTTGGATCTCTACAATCCATGTGCAAGCCTTTGACAAAGCTTCATGGGTGGCTTCCATAATCCGGTATATAGTGAATGATCAATTGCACCCTATAGCATCCTCCCTAATTTACATTTATTTTTAATTTTAATTCCATCAAATTTATAGAAAAATTTTCACGTTTTTAGATATAACAATTTTAATCCCATAATTAGAAGTATATTTTAAACTTTAATTATCAAGTATTAATCATTCCTAGCATAAATGACCCTTAAAAGCATTTTAATTTCATAAAGATTGAGTTTTGGCCCATTCTGACAGTGTTGTAATCGATTACATGATTCTTGTAATCGATTACAAGCACAAGAAGACAAAATAGGCAAACTGACGAAAGTGGTAATCGATTACCATTGGTAATCGATTACCATCAGGACAGTGAGAGTAATTATTGCATTTTGGCCAACTTCCGGCCTACCCAAATGGTCTGTTTTAGCTTTGATTGCCATAAGACTTCACAAGCCACATGTTTTCACCATTCTGGAACTGTTGGCGCCATTCATTTGCCAAAATTCTAACATTTGAATGAGTTATACGTGAAATTGTAGTTTGAACACTTTTTATTCAACTAAAGGTACCAAAACCATTTCAAAACCATTTTTAATGCAACCAAATATACACTCAAGTCATAAATGACCTAAGGAAGCTATAGAGACTCTCTGGGGATCCTGAATCCCACCGGATCTCCATTTCACCCATGTAGTTCCTCAATTTTACCTAACATACATTGATTCTCAATACTTTATCATACTAACCCCATGATTTCTCTTCATTCACCACAGTATCATCAATTCTAAATCAAACCCCATCATTCTTAACTTATACAATTCATCGCCCTCCTTGAATTCATTTAGCATCACCGAAACATTCAACTCTCATCAAAATCACACACAAATTACATGAAAGCCAAGAATAAAACATAACCTGCCTATATTGCATAATTAATTATATACATTGCTCAATGCCATATTACACACACAAATCAAGTAGAACCTGGACATATCACATATATAAACACTAATGGCTCAGTGCCATTAGCTATAAATCCATTGATAAAAGCATATAAACCACAGATCGCACACAAATAAACATAAACACATCAATACTCATTAGGCTCATATGGAAACCATATAAAACTTATAGATACAACCTATATATGCAAAAATGTCCCTGGCTTTGAGATTGCTTCCACTACTCACTCTACACTAGCCTCCGCAGCCTCCGTAATGTCCCTGTCCTCAGTCACTGAAAAACAAATGTAAGGGTGAGTGACTGGAATCATGGTTCAATGTAGTAAACTCAAATACAAATTAAATCTCAACTAGAAGTATACTTACCTCCTCTGCTTATCAAGCAATTACTCTTTTCCTTTAATGATCAGCAAAAATTACAACATTACTTATAAACAACGTTAATTTCAATAATCTTATCCACATCAACAAGTAGTCATCATAGTCATAATCAAATAATCATCATATGTCATGACACCTAATATCCAGATACTACAAGATCGACCTTCAGCTGGGGGTCCGACTTGACACCCCGTGAACCCGACTTGGTTCACCTAGCCCGACTTGGCTCCCCCTCAACCACTAGGTAGCTCAACTAGGTCCGACTTGACCATGGAAGCCAAAAATAAGGGTAACATATACCGTCGGTCATCCCACACCACTCAATCGTGCATAGATGCACATAATATCATCAATCTTATCAACAATATATATTCCCCGGTATAAAAGCCATCTCCTGGGATATCAATAATTCATAACTAACAAAATCAACATTGTTTTCATAAGCCATATCAGACACAATATACTCAATTTCATCATCAAAACCCATATTCATCATTCTCATCAACTAACATATCTCCACGTCCATTTTCTTATTATTTATCATTATTCTAAAATATCATTATATCACAATTTGTTAACATATGTCGTTATCTCTATTTCATGTCATCACACACTAACTAATATCGTTCTAAAATCATGAAATCTCATTGCATAACACAATAACAATCCTCCATTTATCATCATTTTCCATGAAACACATAAACATGTAATTAAAAGTCTTCAACTCTAAAAAAATCATAGAATCTAATATTTAATATTATTTCATTTAATCATAACCCGGAACACTCCCCTTACCTCGATTCCAAACTCTAACGAGGTTGTCGATGGTACTCTCGCTCCGAAACACCTAAAATCATATACCCATACATGGTATCTTAATTTTCAACTTCAAAATTCCAATTTAATTTATCGAAACATTTAAAATTACTTCCGGAAGCTAAAATAACTTACCTCACTTAATTTCGACCCTTCGTTCAATAACCCACAACCTTCAAATGACTTTTGTAGATTTTTTCAACACCTAGTAACACTAAAATACTATTTCTTTAACTTTTTAGCAACACCCACTCTCTATAATCTAATTTCCAAGCTATCGAGGTAACTCACGTGATGTACCGATGCTCCAATTCTCTAAAAATCAAACAGTTCATAAGTGGGTTAATACTTTGGCTTTTGAAACCATGATTAATTCACTGAAACAATTTAAAACTGATCCTAAAGGCTTTAAAAACTCACCTCGCCCTATTCTGACTTCAGATTCCACAACCCCTAACTTTCATCCATGTTCTGAAGCTCGGTTTATTGCCTATAAGATCAAATTATCAAAGTTTCATAAAATTGAGAAAAAAAATTTGACCAAATCGAGAAATTGAAGGTAGCTTAAGGATCTCATCACTTCCAGGAGTCAAAAAATGTGTTCAATTTTTTGTTTCGACGCAAAATGGAACCTCCATTTAAGCTCATCACCCGTGGCCATGGTTGCCATGCAGGGAAGAAAATAGTTCACGTGAAATTGGAAGAGAAAGGAAGGAAATTGAATTTGTTTAACACTAAAGGCATTTTCATCATTTGTTAATTCCCTATCTTTTTTTCTTATTCATTTTCTTTTAAATTTCTATTTCCTTTTTCCTTTAACTCTATAATTTCCCTTCCACTAATTTTATTTATTTATTTTACTCATTTACTTTTAACCACCGTAAATTTTATTCTATTATTCACATCAAATTAAATCCTTATTTCTTAATTCAACCATTAAAAGCAATTAATTAATTCCTCAAAATTAATAAATAACTCTAATAATTTAAATTAATTCTCTCAAAATTACCAATTAATTTTACACTTCCTTAATTAGTTGAATTTAGTAACAAGATGTTACACACCCAAACCCCTTGGAGAAAAAGAAGTTGAATAGAGAGCTACCTCATTTCACCATGGTAGACAACGTGTTGTTTAGAATAGGCATTTCAATGCCTTACTTGAAATGCTTAAATAAGAATGAGACTGAAGACATTATAAAAAAGGTGCATAAATGGCAATGTGGGCACCATATCGGCAACAAAAGCCTGATGAGAAAAATCTTAAGGGTCGGATATTAGTGGCCTACCATGTAAAAGGACACAACGGAGTACATGAAGAAATATGACTCCTATAAGAAGTTTGCCAACTTACACCACACCACCATAGAGGAGATGTTCACTTCGGTTGTCCCTTGGCCTTTTCATTAGTGGGGTCTTGATATTCTTTGACCCTTCCCTATTTCCCTAAGCGGTGTTAAGTACCTCATTATCGGGGTAGATTATTTCACTAAATGGATCAAAGTCGAAGCTATTGTTCATATCACATCTGTACAAACCAAGAGATTCATCTACGGGAATATCATTACAAGGTTTGGTATTCCAAGATGAATCATTACTAACAATGGCACCTAATTCACAGATAAAAAATTCAGAGCTATTAGAGGGTCTCCAAATTACCCAAGTATTTTCATTTGATGAGAAAATAAAGAAATCCCTAAGGGGTTGAAGAAGAGGCTCGGTAAAGCAAAAAAAGATTGAACTAACCAATTATATCATGTCCTGTAGGCATACTATAACATCCTTGATGTTTTATAATTTGAGAATAAATAAAAATATAAATGGAGCTAAAAGTATTAATAAATAAGGGATATAAATGGAAAAAATGAGTTTTAAATGTATTTTTAAAGAAAATAGCATCAGGACCCTGACGTGTAGCGTGGCTGTGGCACGTAGCGTCAGGTGGGAATTAATGACCTGACACGTAGCATCAACGTCGCAATCAGCTTAAGACCAAGGCATGTAAAACAGAACCCGCAAGCCTCTTTTCTTCTATTTTCTTCTCTCCCCCATGCGATTGGACCCAGAGCTTGGTGGAAGCCTTGATTTCTTGTGGTTTTGGGTGATTGGAACTAAGGTAAGGCACATGGGACCCTTAATCTTACATTTTCTCTTCTCCTTCTCTTCCCTTTCTTCAAAATCGAACCATGCATGTGATGTTGGGGGTTTGGGTTCTGAGTTTTAATGGCTTCGTAAGCTTGGGTTATGAGTTTGGAAGTGTAAGGAAGGTAATGTACTAATTGGATTGGTGTTTCGGTAACCATGGGTGCTGAAACGAGCGTTGGTCGAGCGTTTGACAAAGTGGGTATCGCGTTTGGAAGAGGAGTGGTGAGTCAAGTAACCGGAGGACGCAATCGACACCAAGAACAAATTATTGAAGCTTGAAATCGAGGTAAGGGGGTGTTCGGGTCATAATTAATTAAGGATTGGTATGTGAATGCGTTATGGGAGGACTTTAAATTAAGTAAGGAACTTTAAATAGCTCATAGATTAGCTAGATAATAGTTATATGAATATATGTATGTATATTGATACATTTTGGTAATTATTAAATTAAAGAAAGAGATAAAAGTCTTAAAATATATCCAAGATTAATTATTAAATTGATTGGAATTAATGATTTAAATTATGAGATTGATATAGGTATGTGGTGAGTTCATTTTAAAATATATATGTGTATGTAAGTTTGAATTAAATGATAAAAGTGATAGAATGATGATTATGAAAATGTATAACATGGCTTGTATTGGTAGGCTTGGCAAGTCGGCCGCCTTGTGATGTGATTTCATGTCAGTTTCTGACATTTGTATATGAGGTTTGATGATAATATGCCATGCTGATGTGATATCATATATGATTATGTGGTATGGGACGGCCGACGGTATGATGTACCCCTCGTTTTCTGGCTCCCATGGTTTTTATACCTAGTTAAGCTACCCAGTGGTCAAGTTGGACCTAGTGGTTGAGGTGGAGTGCCAAGTCAGTCTCAGTAAACCAAGTCGGGTTCATGGGGTGTCAAGTCGAACCCCCAGCTGAAGGTCGATCCTTTAGTATCCGGATACTAGGAGTTAATTATGCACATGAGTCAGTGGTGTTATATACATGGATTAATGTCATAAGGTGTTATGATGAAATTAATGATTGATTATGAATATGCTTTGTATGTAGTTCACGTTGACTTGTAAATGATATGATGAAATGTGTAAATAAAGTATTATGCTATAGAGGCAAGATATGTGTGTATTAATACAATGGAGTCGAGTAAGTTAGTTAATAATGAGATTACTAAGTATTAAGTAAGTGCATTTATTATTCCGTCCTAAATTAATTATGATATTCCAAACACTCACCCTTTCTTTTGTTTATTTAATTAGTGACCAGTGATAGGAGGGATGCCAATGCCTCGGAGGTGTGCCAAACTGAGGATTGATGCCAAGGAGAGAGGGAATTATGTAATAATGGAAGTAGTATATATGTAATTGATGTATGTGATATTACGTTATGCCTTATGTGATTTGTTGGTATACTGGTATGGATATTTAGTCGTGTGATTTATGAGTTTCATGCATTCTAGTTGATTTGGCATGATGATTATGATTAGTGTGATGAATTAATGATGCTAACGATGATCATGTGTCTAGGTAGTTTAATGGAGGTTTTAGAGAATAACTATGTTGCTTTTCATGAACTTGGTTCGTATTGGCATGGAGCCATGAATTGTGTAGTTGATAATTGCTATGGGCAGGTCTTGTGTGTGTGTATGACGATAGAGTAATGCACTTGTGGAATGGATTGATGATTTGACGATGAGATTGATTGATGCATAGGTTGAGATAGGCATTTTGCATGAAATTAAGGAATTGGATAAGTGAATTTAAGATCCAGCGGGTTTTGGGACCTCCGAAAGGGACCAATAGGTTCCCTAGGTCATTTAGAAACTGTACATATAGGCCTTGGGCTAGTTGATGTCCATTTAGGTGGTTTGGTGCGAGGGTTTTGCACATTATGGGTTGAAACTTCATTTCACGCATAACTCACACATATGATGAAATTTTGGTGAATGGACAACACCAACAGTTCTGGAATAGGGAAAACAGTTGGCCCGTGAAGTTTCATGGCAATCAGACCTGAAATGGGCCAATGGGGTAGGTCAGAAGTTAGCCGGAAGGCCTAAAACTCATGACAGCATCAGGTGCTGTTACTGTCATGCCCACGCTACGCGTGGGGTTGACGCATAGCGTCAGCTGCGTAGCTTTGGGTTGACGCTACGCATGGGACTAGCACGCAATGTCAGGCCCCTGTTCCAGTTTTGGGTTTTCTCCTTCCATTTTCAAGGGATTTTGAGGTTTTAGTTTATAACCTATTTTACATTCTAAACTCTTTTACTGAAAATAATTATTTTGTAAAGATGAGATAATTAAATTAATTATTTGTGAAAAATTTATCCTAAAATTTTAATTAAATGGCTTAAGATAATTGGTTAAATGACTTAGGACGTCACACATACCAAACTACCCCCTATTCATCCACAAGCAAGTCCCCTTACAGACTCACATACAAGGTTGAGGCAGTTATATCAGTATAGATACATGAAGCCTCATGCAGATTCCAACAAATTTATGAGTCCAACAATAAGGAGAACCTTTGAGATGAGTTAGATGATATCTAGGAGATACACGAAACAACTTTCATAGGAGATCAGGCTATCAAAGCCAAAGTTGCACTCTAATATAATAAAAAGGTCCAACTTCAGTGTTTCAATGTTGGTGATTTAGTTCTACGATGCACAAGTGTGGGGAACAAGTTCGCTCATCAAGGAAAGCTAGATCCAAGCTGGGAGGGCCCATACTAAGTCACTAAAGTCACACATAAAGGGACATAACAGTTGGAAACACTCGATAGTGCCAATATCAAGAACAAATGGAATATCCAGAATCTTAGAATTTATTACAACTAACCGATGTTCAATGTATACTCTTTTCCCTAACTTAGGGTTTTATCCCAATGGATTTTTGCTAAGAAGGTTTTAATGAGGCATTCTTTGGTATGTATTTTGTGTAATATTATATCTAGTGAAGTTATTAATTATTCCAAGTACTTTGTTGACATATATTTTTTTAGATAATATTGCCATATCCATAAGTGGCATCTACGCATGAAAAATGTTTCAAGGACTAGAGAGGATCAATTACCTCTTTTGAGATTTTGTATCGGACCCTAACGAGTAACACCCTAGCCACTAGTATTGGACCCCAACGAGCGATGCAAGTAGAAGGTCAACCCAAATGGCCTAATAAATTATCAAATATAAGCAAGTTATACCGGAGCAACCCAGATAACTCTTCAATCTAAGCATAGTTTTCAAAAGTCACAAGAATGGTGATTTCACTTACTCAAATACAACAATCAAGATTCTTTCACATTGACAAGAGATACAAATATATGATTATTCTAAGTTAAAATTATAAGTTATAAATACTTTCCTACAAATCACATACTACTAAGATATTAAGGATGATGTACAAAAATTTAACTTTGCTTGAATCCAAAAACCCTACTTGTCATTCATTTGAATTTCATATTTAAGCCTAGATAGCAGAAATACAAAAAATACAAACATATCAACCATATGAATTCAAAAAAATGATAAGTGAAATTACAAAAAAAATAAAGTATTACTAACTCCGGAGCCCGGGGGTGAAGTGGCATCTTTTTTGGTCAAGCAGTTGCTGTCATCATCATGAGAGGTGTCCCTCTTATGCTTAGATCCGACAAGAGGTTCCTCCCCATCGTCTCTGGACTCTTGCTCTAGGGACACCATCCTGGGCTCCATAGATTAATCTGAAGAAGAGGAAGCAGTTGGTAACATTTATCCACTAGTTCCAAGGCTTGACCCTAGTCCATGTTATACAACTGCCCACCATAAAACTCATAGGTGTTGAGTTTAATGTTAGGGTTCTGGTGCTAGATTTATCTAACAACACTAATGAAAGCTAGATTAGTGACACTCCATAAACAATCATTTGTTGGTTCTAGTCTTCCTCTTGCTTCATATGATTTTCATGGAAAGCCTTAATGTCGACAACAATGAAAAAAATCATTGAACTCTTTAGAAGAATGTACTTCAAAGTAAAGAATCTCTTTGTTATCATTGTTAGTAGAATATTTAAATGCCAAACTTAGTCATTCTTCATGGACCTAAAAATATTGTTCTCATGCCTTCTCCATGATCTAGTCGATCCAGTGTGCCAAAATGATTGTTTTTATTGGGTTTGTAGCTAGGAAAGTTCATCTCAGAGTGTCCTTTGGACACCATTGAGGTTATTGTATATTGGAAGAAAGTAATACAATTGGAAAAAGCCACATCGTTAGTCAAATAAAATTTGGCACTAGAGTCATGCTCACTATTAGAGCCTATATATAAGGGACATTGGTTAGGGTTCAAATGATGAGTCAAACAAAACATGTACTTCTTCTAAGTATCAGTCCATTTCCTAATGGGTGTTGTCCTTCATAGGCGTATGATTTTAGGATTGGTTAGCCTGGGGTAACGCTACCATGAAATCCACATGATCACAAGTTCAGAGGATTTAGCGAAGCTCTAATGGCCCCACCCGCAGCTTACGTCAGAATCACATTGATGGCCATGACACCAAATCTGAAAGTATCCTTATCGCTTGAATGGCCATCCCTCATATCCTTTTTGCCAAGTAGAAATGCAAGAACTTAAAGGTAGTATGTAAAGGAGGACGATGTAGAATTTACCTTAGGAGAAGACAACACACATCATCTTCTTAGTACAAGCTAGTGGGTTGGAAAAACCTCAAACTAGAGAAAAAACTCTGATATCAGAGCAATAAGAGTTTGGCAACATTACAAGTGTCAAATGTAGTGAAGTGACCCCCTTTTATATGCAAGGCTAGGGGGCCGAAGGGACGCGGGAATGGTTATGACTCAATAATGACACCTACATGTGTGACGTTTTGCATGTTGTCTAACAAGTGTGTAGTAAAAGAAGCATTGCAACCAACCCCCGCACAACACATGTCCTATAAGAACCCTTACCTTCCAAAAGACATGTCACACCAGTCTCATAACATCTAACTTTGGTCAAATACAGAAAATGAACAACCATTAACAACATCAGATTATCTTACTTTAGAACATGTATATAGCTCATTTAAGTAACTCTCAAGTCACTCCAACAGGCTCAAGGGTAAATGACCTAGGCCTGATACTTGCCTCAGACTTGTAGAGAATGTCAAGAATGTCTGTAATTGTGTCAACTTTATCGATTTTTTATGGATTTTGTACTAACACATGCCACGTAGGACGCCCTTACCATCCAAATCTATAAATACCACACATGTATTCCCTATTAAGGTGCATTCGCCAACCATGCTTAAGCTCTGATATTGATTTATCCAGTATTGGCTTGAGCATCGAATTGTCTTTACAGGTGACACCCTATTTCGCCCTCTAACGTGAAATACCAGTATGTTGGTTGGACGAATTCATTATAAGACTTTCATATTCTCATTGGACTGAGAGAGATAATATCGAATCCCTATTAGACCGATGTAACAAATAAAGAAAAATTTACCTGGTATTGATACTAGACGTTTTGTCCCTCACTCCAGACATATCAAAATTAAATCAACAATCATATGTAATTTTATTTCTAATAAAATTAACTTTATTTAGTATATATTTTTTGTATTTAATTGTATTTTTAACAAATATGTTAACATTATAATTGTATACAAAAAACTAAAAATAATTATTTATGCATTTTAAAAAGAACAAATTATATAAAATATCGATAAAAGAAGAAGTTAAAAGCTCTATAAAGGCCCATATGAAATGAAGAAAAAGGTAGAAAGTAATTAAAACTCATTTATCTCAGTAAAAACCTATTTATCAATTACACATAGTAGAAGAGTTAATATCTAGATGTAAATTTCACTATAAATTCTCATTGAGGTTACTATGGCCTTATATGAAGGCAAACCTTCCCCTAATCTAAACTTTTTTGTTAAAAAGAACCATGCACACAAAAGAAACTTGAAAAAAAAAGAAAGAGAAACTTCAAAGCAAGAGAAACTCAAAAGGAAACAAAAATATCTAAAAATTATTATTCAACTTTCACCCACAATCTCATTTTATCTTTTCATATAGTCACTGTCAATCCTAAAATTGTAAATTATATATATACACACACACACAATGTATCTGATAAGAAAGACTTTCTTAGGTGAGAGTGAAAAGAATAAATTTAAACCATTAGATCCTATCATGAATGGTTGAAATTAAAATATATTGATCATTTGACTTTCTTAAAAAGTTACTGACTTTTTAAGTGATCATGTGACTTTTAATATTTCTTTCATACCATTCAACTTTGTAATTTCAATACATAATGTCACACCCCGATTTTCTAAACCCAAATCCCGATGTAATCAAGATAATAGTTAATAAAAATGTGAGTAAATTTTTCGCTTTTAAAATAATTTCAAAACACCATAATGATTACATCAAGACCCGAACCACAGAAAACCGAAGAGTGAGATTTAATAATTTATAAACTGGATCACTAAGTAAGACACCCATAAGTGTATACAAAATATTAGAGTTTACAGCAGAAGAAGAATGTGTATACGGGGCACCCGCCTAGTTCCATATATAAAGATATGGAGAAAGGCCCAAACAACATGCAAGTTCATGACATAAGCCTATTAGGCCATAATCGACTATGCACCTAAATCATAATCATACATCATCAATTGTAAGTAGTCTCTACATGAGACATTCATCACCAAAGGGTATCAATTCAAATATCATCATCATTAATATATTTTATCATAATCATTCATTCACATATTAAGCAATACATATTCACAAATCATCCATCATCGTTATCATCATTCATAATTTAATTCATTACAACATATTTAACGATCGCTGCCGGCCAAGGCTTTCTGTTACAACTATTTACCTTCCTTAAAAACTTTAGCTCAAAAGCACACTCTCATCTCATGATAACCCTGCATCACAATGCTAAAAAGGAGATAACATGGGAGAGTAAGTTATACATTCAAAATAACGAATATAAATACATTGTGATTATGTGTATATGTATTTAACCAATATGTGTGCTTTGCTATAAATCATCAATTCATCACTTAAACCATCATTAAGATATTATCTTGGCATACAAGCCTCATTATTCACAATTCATGTCAAGCACAAGCACAAGCACATACACATTCACATAGCCCTACATCATTATAGGTATTCATAACTATCATCAATTAAGTCATTAAATCTTTAATCAGTTAAACACTCTCTCAAGAGGTTCTCATCTCTTTTTGGTCATCTCCATCTCAAATGCCATGTACCTATGACTAATGCATATGTCAACTGTTTAATGCATATGCAATGGATCCATTTCAATCACCCATGCATACATGGTATCTCAAGTGATCACAACCACTTATAATCAATCTCATATTGATTTCTCGCCACACATAGGGTACTCCATTTTCATAACCCCGCAAGGCTTTCTTCGTGATCGCAACCATGTTTCATTCATTTCACATTGGTTTCCCGCCACGCATGGGGTACTCCCTTCATAGTCCCGCAAGACCAATTTCAATTTCAATACACTGGTGATCGCAACCACCTTTATCATATCAATCTGTCATGTGATCGCAACCATAATAGGGTACTCAATCTCATAGAATCCCACAAGATCTTTATCATTTTAGTATACTCATGATCGCAACCACGTTCATCATTCTCAACATACTGGTGATCGCAACCACCTTTATTCATTCACATATTGGTTTCCCGCCACGCATGGGGTACTCCCCTCATATAGTCCTGCAAGACCATTCACTGTGATCGCAACCACACAATCAATGCTATGCTATGCCATGAATGCAAAAATGCAATAATGCATATTCCAAATCTTAACCTCACAAGGATTTCTCACTCTCTCATTTAGGGGTATATTATATATTTAGTTTTGTCATCATTGGCATATAATTAATCATAATGCCCCTCAAGGCTCTATGTTAACATTTACATTAAACCACGCATGGTAATCAAAAGCATATCAAGCATCATAGCATTAATCCACGCATGGAAATCAACAAGGCATGTTACAAATACACTTCAATTTCATAGCATCATGTGCTTGCCAATACAATTCAAATTACATATACAAGGTTACACTTGTATCAAACACAATGGCATTGCCATTATTAATAATAATAATCACTATTTAATTAAGGGTGTATTCAACAATAATATCCTTTTTCATTCAACATCATTAATCATTATTCAATGCATGTGGCATCATCCACTTTTAATCATCATCAACATCATATCAAATTCATTGATTTACACAACCTATTACCATTCAATTATCCCCTTATTAATTTTATTATCATACAAGGTGTGTTATATGACTAGACATTTGCTTTTCATTATCAATTATTATATCACATCGATGGTGGTGGATATTTATGTTTTCATAACATGATTTAGGCATATACACATTTTCTCGATATACGAGATCAACATCAACACCACCAAGACACACCATAATCACATACTCCTAATACAATCTCTTGTTTTCACATAATAAAAAGGGGTTTTGGATAATAATGAGTCCATGAAAATTTTCAACATTGAGACATGAGAAAGGTTCACTTTTAGTCTCAAAAATAGGGGGACATGTCACAAATATCACTTATTAGTCTTAATTTGGCAATCATAAAAAGTTGGGTTCAAAACCCTCTTAAACTTGAGTTTTACAATGTAGTAGGTCCAGTGTTTTATGCCTAATGAGAGTTAGAAAACTCCAATTAAGGTGAGACCAATTTTCACACCTCCGTAACATTATTATCTACAATTTTCATGAATAAGTTAGAGGCCAAAAATGTCATTAAGATGCTTAAACAGGCTAAAAACAACAAAAGGATTGTAGCAGTTGGAAAAACCGCATAACAGTGGCCATAACAGGGCCATGAATCGATTCAGCCCTTGCATGAATCGATTCATGTGTTATTAAGTCCCAAAATTGACAAACAGAGGGCCTTGAATCGATTCAGACACTCCATGAATCGATTCACACTTTTCAGGAGCTTAAACAGTGAAAACAGAGAGCCTTGAATCGATTCAAACCCCGTATGAATTGATTCAAGCATTGTGAAATTGAGGAACAACCTTGAATCGATTCAAGGCTTCGTATGAATTGATTCAATCCCATCTAAAAGCCTTTGAATCAATTCAAACACTATTTTGAATCGATTCATTACAACACAGATCCCTTTTTATGCAGAAAAAATCATATTTTTGAACTTCTAATCCCTCTAACTTTTTCATACGAATTTCGATGCCCACTAAATTTTTTAACATCAACTTATATACATTATTTGTAATATGTGGCCACTGGACATACTTAAAAATTCCTAAAAATGAGAGACTTATGCACATAAATGTGTTTAGATTGTTTCAAGGTATCTTTGTGAAACTAAAGGGCCTATTCTCAATGGAATTGGCTCATTCCAATTCCCACAAGTCATAAACTACATACATGCGCTATTAGAACTATCACATGCCATCAAAATCACATAAAACTCCATTTGACTCTATGAGTCCCTCAATTTTACATTATTTTTCAATCTTATCATCACTACCATCACAATGGCTATCAAATTCAATGACAAGTGTTCACATGAAATCCTTATTTCTCAAGACATATACTTCATCCCCTCAAGGATGATTCATCAACAACACATCATTCCCATCCAAGGGATAGCTAACCATTCATCATCATCACATATACATATATCATCTTAATGGCCAACAATTTACTACTCACATCATTTCAACATAACATGGCAAGGCAAGCATGAGCGTTATCATATACATTAATCACTAATCATTCTACTCATGCATTTAGAATGTAAACTCCTCTCCTACCTCGAGAGAAGAACCACAATCATTAACGCGCTCTGAATGTTCCGCCATATTGCCTGGAATACCATCTACACATTTCCACACACATATATACATACACTAAATTAATGAGCCATCACAAGGCATCATCACAAATTCAAGTAATTGACAACAACTTTTAGAGTTCAAAATCAAGTCCTAGACTTTTCAAAAGCACCAATTCACATACTTATGTTAGGCTTCAGGAATTCATTTCCCAAAACCAAGATTTTCTAAGTCTCAAAGGGCCAATCATACCTAACAACAACAACATTTCTTTCATCATTACTTAAATTATCCATTTTCCATTCAAATTCATCATAAGCTTCTTAGCTCCTTTCAAACATTATCCATCAACAATTCCATATGGCATACAAAATGGTCTAAGACCTCATTAAGACACATGCTTATTTCACTAATCCCTCACATTCCCCTTTTCATACTCATACCAATACCTATTTATAGGTTTCACCATCAAAGGTCCTCTACCATTTTCACTATCATTTATCATCATACAAATCATCACCTAACATTGAGTACCTCACATTCACTTCTCAAAAACCATTTCTTCTAGCCATAATATACACACATTCCTAAATCTTAGGGTCAAGGTTCATTAAAATTCAATAACAACCCTCATCACATATACCTTATCCCAAGTCATCCACCATTTCCTCATGGTTTCTCAAATCCTCAACATCAATAATCAATATTACTCATTCAAAAACTTATTCTCATATATAAAACCACTCCAATATCAATAACTCATAATTTTCTCAAGAATTTCCTAAAGCCCTAAAATCCTAATATCTAGGGTTTTCATCAATAACCCATAATCATCAATTTTTAACCATTTATATGCATCCATAGGCTAGCAACAATGTATCCCATTCATTATCAACAACAACAATGAATATCCAACCTAGGGTTTTAGTTCTACATACCTCTATTCATCAAAATAACCTCTAATCTCTTATCACAATACTTAAATAAACTCAAAATCATCAATAAAATCCATGGGTGATCAAAATCTTACCTCTTTCTCCTTGCCCAAAGAGGAATACAAAATTAAGGAGATGAGAAGGGGAGGCCATCAACAAATTTTATAAAGGGAAAAATAGAGCATTCTTGGTTTTGAAATGTAATTTTTCTTTTCTCTTATATCTTGTATTTCTCATGGAAACCTAAGGCAACTAAACCCTTTTTTCTCGTTCAAGGATAATTAAGGTTTGATTCTTTAGGAATTATGAGATTTGTTTAAATTATTTCTCTTTTTATTCTTTGATATTTGTATGCCTTCAGAATATATTCATCTATTTCTAGTTTGTTAATTTATGGGAAAAGGCCCTTTGCAATGTTAATAAAGTAGAATATTGCTAATTGAGTCTTTAAATCCGTAATTATCTATGAATCTTAATGTTATCAATAGATTAAATTCGTAGAGCACTTCGAAGGTTGTTTATTGATAAGGAAAATAATTGAAGAGCTTATTTTGATTATCAAGAAAGTAAGTAGAGAATGGTTGCTAGAGCTTCTTAGTAATTATAACTAATTTATCAAAAAGGTAAAGAAATTATTTTGTATGTCAATGATTAATTAAAAGAATCAATACCAAAATTACTCCTTGGGCTAGATTTTCATCAATTTAATCTTTCAATCTTTTACTTTCTTTATTCTTTCTTTGAATTCAATTTCTACAAACCCCTTTTTACTTTCGGTAAAAAGTAAACTTTATCGACCCTTATGGATTTAACCTTACTTGTTGCTATCACAAATCTTTTAAAAGTGGGCTTAAATTTGTTGGATTTGACACCCATCAAATTTTTATGTCGTTGTTGGGAATCAGTGTCTAAGTTTCCTTTACTTCTTTATGCATCGATCTTCTTTTGTAGGTGAATTTTTTTTTATCTTGAAATAAAAAAGACAATGAAGAGAGTGAGCAAAGAAGTTAGATTACGCATAACATAAGCATCCCCCTCTTCATCCTATAATCTAGAAGGTTCTTCTAGTGATTCAAATACTGGATTACCAATGGTAGAACCCTAGAGAACTCTGTGATAATTAACAGAAACAAATTTCACTCAACAACCATTTTTCATTGAGTATACATATTTAGATGTTGACTTTGAGCTAACATATGACTTAATCCACTTGTTGCCTACTGAATGAAAACCCACACAAACACTTGAAAAAATTCCATATTGTGTGATCAAGTCTTAAACCACAAGGAGTGACTAAGGAACAAATTAAGTTACGGGTCTTTCCATTTTCATTAGATGATGACCAAAAGATTGGTTATTCTACTTGTCATCTGGGTCTAATAACTTAATGGCCACAACCAATGAGACTTTTTCTTGATAAATTATGTCTTGCCTCAAGAGCTACCAACTTGAGGAGAGAAATTTGCTTAATAAGACAAAAAGATGTAGAAAGCCTGCATGAGTATTGGGAAGTATTTAAGTGGTTGTGTGCAATTTACTCACAACATGGAATTTTTTAAGAATTGCTTATTCACTACTTTCATGTCGGATTACTCCTTATGGAAAGGAAAATGATGAACACTACAAGTGGAGGTTCCATAACCAATAAAACTCTTCAAGAGGCTAAAAATATGATTCCCGTCATGGCTGCTAATTCATAATAGTTTGGCTCTAGGAAAGACATACTCATAAAAAGGTTAATAAGGTAAATGTTTCTAAACTTGATAAAAAACTTGCTAACCTAACCTCTCTTATACAACATATAGTTGTAGGACAAGGACAACAAATTTGAGTATTTGGAATTTATACTGCTCCTAATCATCCAACTATATGTGTCGGACACTGCAAGAGGACTCAATAGAGCAAGCTAATTCAATTGGAGGATTGCCTGGTCAACCTCAAAACCACTACAACTAAGGATATAAAAATCATCCTAACTTGAGTTATGACATTAGACCTACAAATTTCCAGAACTTCATAAGTAGGCCTTCACCTTAACGAAAGAATAATGAATCTAAGCTAGGCATGTTTCTTGAAGAAATAATTACAACATTTGCTAATAAACCAACAATAGTTTCAATAAGAAACTAGATCCAACATTCTGAACTTAGAGACATAAATAAGCCAACTCCTTATCTCTTGGTAGGTTGGAATCTCAAGGTAAACTGCTATCATAGGTAGAGGTGAACCCAAAATCTCATGTTAGTGCAATTACCTTAAGGAACACAAGGAAGTGAAAGAAGAGTCTCGAGCCATACCATAGAAGAAGAAACAGAGAAAGAGGTTGTACCTTCTGAATCTAATCAACCATAGGCGTGAGGGATGAGCAACAAAAGATTATCATGACTAAGCCTTCCTTCCCTGATAGGTTTGCCAAATCCAATAAGAAAGCAAACGTAGATGGATTCCTTAAGATATTCTATAAAGTATAGGTAAACATACCTTTGCTTGATACAATTAAACAAGTGGCTCGCTATGCGAAATTCCTTAGGGAGCAATGCACTAACAAAAGAAGGTTGAAGGGTAATGAGAAGATAAGTGTAGGGGAAAATGTTTTAGCTATTCTTCAAAAAGAAGCAGCCCCCTAAATGCAAAGATCCAGGTACATTCATTATTCCTTGTGTGATTAGAAATATTGGGATTAAAAAGTCGATGTGTGATATGGGTGTGTTGATCAATGTTATGCCTTTATCTATTTTTGAATCCTTGAATGTTGGTCCCTTAAATGAAATAGGAGTCATTATACAACTTGTTAAGAAATTAGTCATGTATCCTAAAGGAGTTTTGGAAGATGTTTTAGTTCAAGCTAAGTCTCACATGCAGGCTTCTATGTACTTAATATGAAGGAAGACAATTCTCATAACCCTACATCTATACTGCTTAGAAGGCCATTTTTGAAAACAACCAAAACAAAAATTGGTGTCTTTAGTGGTACTTTTACTATGGAGTTTCATGACAAGTCATTAAATTTAATATTTTTTGTTCCATGAGATATCCTACTGATGTGTCATTTGTTTTTGCTATGGATGTTATTGACCTTTTGTGTAGGAATTTATTAAAGTAAATGATAAAGACATGTTAAAGGTTGCATTGAGTAACGACTTCACTACTGCAGAAGTGAAAAGATTGAATGATGATTTCATCATCAACTCTGATATCCAAGTTACTGCTTTAGAACTAGACTCGCTTGAATTAATGAGGTATGATATAGGTTTTCTTGATTCATTAAAATCTCAAGCAAAGCTTTTTTCTTCCCTTTTGTAGGCACCCAAATTAGAACTAAAACATCTTCCCAGCTATTTCAAATATGTATATCTAGATGCAATCAACCAGACTATGACGGACATAAAGGGATTAAGCTCATCCACCTGTATGAACAAGATTTTGGTTGAAGAATGATGTAATCTATCAAGATAACCTCAACACAAATTGAACCCACCAATGTTGGAAGTAATGAAGAAAGAGGTTCTGAAAACTTTTAACGCGGGTATATCATTCCAATTTCTAATAGTAAATGGGGAAGTCCTATTCAAGTTGTTCCAAAAAAGACAGGAATGATTGTGGTTTCCAATCTTGAAGGTGAATCGGTTCCTACTTTTATCCAAAATAGATGGCGAGTTTGTGTGGATTATAGGAAGTTGAATGCTTCAACTAGAAAGGGTTATTTCCACCTACTTTTATTGATCAAATACTTAAATTGTTCCCTAGTAAATTATGTTTTAGATGGATAAGGCCATTTGTTGTCACTAATGTGTTTCCTCATAGTGTAGTTGAGATACATAGTTTAAGCATTGATAAATCCTTTAAGGTAAATGATAATTGCCTTAAACCTTTTTATGAAGGATTTCAGGTAAGTAACCTTGAGGAAATCATCTTAGACAAACCGCTAGTAATGGTATAAAATGCAAAGCAACATCATGAAGCCTCGGACATTAAATAAGGGTGCTTGTTGGGAGGCAACCCAATCCCTCTTTCTTTTTCATAGTTTCTTTTAGTTTTTAGTTAGGTAATGGTATTGATCATACCATGCTTATATTATAATAATCATGTTATGCCCAATCGTGTTTCTATTTAATATAAGTAATGATATACCGATACCATCCCCTATATATAATGATTTTTTCTTTTACTTTTTTCTTTTACTTTATTTTTAGTCTAGTGATGGACACGTTAAGGGAAATATTTATGATAAGTGTAGGAGAGTGTTTGTTGTAAAAACCTATGTTATGCTTTAATTACTTTGATTACCATAATTATTGAATCATATTTCAAATTAAGTGATTATCAATATGACTAGCTAGGTTCTTACTTTCTGATTGTTGAGTAATTATCTTAGTATCCTTTATTTGGAAGAAAATGGCTTAGAATTTAATACACATTGCCTAAATTATGAGATTTTAAGCCTTAAAGCATTCATTACATTATGCTCTGATTTTTTTTTTGCTTTTGCAATTGTCATGCATGGATTGATTTTTCTAGAACTTGCTTTGTTATGCATGTTGAAACTTTCCTTCTAAATAATGCATTAAGATGACAAAGGCATTTAGGTATAGCCACTTTAACTAAAAAAGCCCACCTAACTTGTTTTCCCTAGAAACCACTTTGAGCCTTGGCCTTCTTTTTGTGTTTAAACCCTAAAATAATGTTGGAAAGTGGCCTTAGACTTAAGAGGGGAGTGAATTAAGTCTTTGAAATTTTCTCACAAATAGTGAAAGCAAATACTTAGAAAGTATTATTTTAAAAGACTCTTTTAATAAAAACAAGTTTAGAAGGATCATTAAGAACTTATGAGCAAAAAGGGTTAACAAATATGGTTTAAAGAGTAAATAGTTAAAAATAAAAGGGATAATAAAGAGAAGGGATGAGAAAGGGTACACCACGATATATCCAGGTTTGATCACTACCATTTTGATTTACTCTAGTCTCCTAGCACAAAAGCTTAGAATTTTACACTATAATATAACATTGTTACAAGGTTGTTTGTTTACAACTCTTGGACTACCTGTCCAATGTAAAGCTACCTCTGAACCTGTTTCCCAAATTCAACTAAATCACAATAGCCTTAAAGCATCATACAGATTAGTTTCTCTCACCTTAAACTCAAACACTTTAGTCCAAGAGCATAAAAATAAAAATAAGGATTGCACCTAAATCCTATAACAGAGAAAGAACTTAGAAGAGAAGAAAGGAGGAAAAACTCATGTAAGAATGTATAGAGTAGTGGTGTCTTTTTTATAAGCAATGGACACTCAATTTATAACAAAACTTCCCCCCAAAAGGAAATAAAATTGCTCAGTTGCCCAAAATAAGATACTTGTCAAAAATAAGTCAATGAGCCAAAAAATGAGTCAAATTTATAATTAATGGTTCAAACTAATATCTATAATGGTTCAAACCAAGCAGTCTAATTTGGCCCAAATCCTTCTTTTCAGCCTAATGCAAGCATTTTTAGTCCTTTACCTCATTTTTAGACTTTTTGAAAAACCTTTTAAGATCTTTGCTATTTTCCTTTGCTCACTTCATGGTTCTTAAACCATCTTAACAAATTTTAAGCAAATTAACTAAGGCCTAAACATAGATAAGAATACCCTGAAGCACAACTTGTCCTTAAAGGCTTGAAACTACACATATGGACTTCACTTCACTTCATAGGATGTGTCCCAGATTAATTTCCTTTTGTATAAGATCAATCACGCCTTAGATTCATTTTGCCCGAGGTTCTGTTTGATTTTTCCTTTAGATCAGTTTGGTTTGCCATTATTAAAATAATTGCCTACACATACAAGAATTATAAATAAGCAAAATATTCCTTTTGAAAAACAAATATCCTACATATATTTTTTTACCTTGAATTGAAGGATTGTATGAAATTACTCTAGTGGATTCCTAGTGTTTGATGTATTGATTTAAGTATGAACAAAGAAATAGTCACAAAAGAAATTGAAACAAATGAAGAAAAAGAAAGAAGTTTGAAATAAAGAAAAAGAAAAAGAAAAAGAAAAGGGTAGATACAAAACAAGAAGGGAGAAACTCTTTTTACAAAAAGAACCTCTTTCTTTAAAAAAAAAAAAAAACAACAAGAATCAAAGTGGTTTTGATACTTATGAGCAAGTTTATGTAATTTCTTCAATTTTATAGCCTCTTAACCCCATATTTTGTCCACCTTCACCTAAGCCACATTACAACCAATCAAAGACATTTTGACTTTTACATTTAATTTGGATTCTATGGTGATGTGATATATAAGCAAGCCCATGGTAAAAATCCTTTTATGTAGTAACTTGACAAATTTTTAGCAACTTAAACACTTTGAGTATATAAAGTGAATCCATCAGAGAGGTATTTATTCTTATTGCTTTCTTATTCTAAAGAAGTTACTGGGATGGTTATGATTTAATTGGTTTTTAAAAATTTATGCTATGAAATATTGATGTTTGTTGGTTTATTTCACAACTGAAAAGAATTTAGTAATATAGTTATTTTGTAAGCATTGGTTTATGCTTGAGGACAAACACTGTCTAAGTGTGGAAAATTTTGATAACATGCCTTTTATACATACTTTTATGCCAATTCCTATTGAATTAACTGATTAAATACTTAGAAATTAAGGTCTTAATGTTATATTTTATGTTTTACATGATAGGTTGAAATGCTGGACCAAAGAAGAGGAGTAATGCAAAGATTTCAAGCAAAGTCAAGAAAATCAAGTTATGGTATGACCGTACCATTTCATGGGAAAATTAAGTCATGATATGACCATACCATTACCCATGGATGAACATAGTAGGATTAGCTTTTATATGTTTATTCAAAAGATTACGGGGCATGCTGTTTTGAAAGGGTATGCTAAATTAGAGATAGCTTTTGTTTAGAGACATGGATTAGATTGTTCAGATCTTATCTCTTTATCCCCTAATTTTATAATTTGTAATATCCTTATCTTGTTCTTAATCTCCTTAAATTAGATGATTAGGTTAAGTCTTTATAAGGGGATCTTTAGAGAGAAAAGGAGGAGACGAATTTTGGGAGGAAAAACAAAGCATCCTTGGTTTTGAATTATGATATTTCTTGTTTCTTCTATCTTGTGTTTCTCATGGAAACCCAAGGCAACTAAACCCTTTTTCTAGTTCAAGGATAATTAAGGTTTAATTCTTTAGGAATTTTAAGATTTGTTTAAATTATATCTTTTTTTGTTCTTTGATATTTATATGCCTTCAAAATCTATTAATCTATTTCTAGTTTGTTGATTGATGCAAAGAGGCCTATTGCAAGGTTAATAAAGTAAAAGATTTTTAATTGAGACTTTAGATCCGTAATTGTCTAAGACTTTCAATAACTAGTAACAAATAACAAGATTGTTATGTGGGTATACAATCTTATCTAAATGAACCGAGTTATGAGTTTGTTGGCTAGAATTGGGTCTCTATAAATCTTAATACTATCAATAGATTAAATCCATAAAACACTATGAGGGTTGTTTATTGATAAGGGAAATAATCAAAGAGCTTGTTTTGGTTATCAAGAAAGCAAGTAGAGATTGGTTGCTAGAGCTTGTTAGTAACTATAACTAATTTATCAAAAGGGTACAAGAATTATTTTGTATGTCGATGATTAATTTAAAGAATCGGTACCAAAATTACTCATCGAACTAGGTTGTTATCTATTTAAATCTCTTAATCTCTTACTTGCTTTATTCTTTCTTTTAATTTGATTTTTATAAAAAACCTTTTTTACCATTCGTTAAAGAAGTAAACTTTACCGACCCCTGTAGATTCAATCCTACTTGTTGCTACCATAAATCTCTTAAAAGTAAACCCATGAATCATCTTCATTGGACCCTGTCATGACCTGTTTAAAGGATTTCTCTTTGGTGTAAACCAACTTATCTTTGGCATCTTTGAAAATTTTAAGGTCGGCATATAATATTGGTTTAGCTACTGAATTTGTAAAGTTTCCTACAACTTTGCTTTTTTTTAATCTTCTATTCTCGCGATCCTATTCCTTAGTTGCAGGTTCTTGAGGTGGAACCTTATTTAGATCCATCATTCAGGGGATTGCTCCCCTTGTCATTACTTGTTCTTCAAGGAACCCATAACTGATTGTTGATAGCTAACATCAAAATTAATTCACCCTTAGTTGGGAACTTGAAGTAGATATGCAAAAATAGGATTCTTAGAAAAAAAATCCAAAGAAGAAATAAAGATGATAGGTTTCTTGCAGGTTTTTACAAGGAATCTGATTCCTTATGTTTTCTTTACCCTAAGATAGTAAATCAAATTTAATAGTTTTAAATTGTGAATAAAGAATGACATGTCAATTATGATTTTTTTGTTCTCATAATCACTTTATTCATTCTATATGAGGAAAGGAAGGAAAAATTACATGAAATATTTCCCAAATGATTTTAGAGATGTGGGAACCTAAAGAACTAATTGAGAGACGACTAAGTTCATCAAGCGTATTTTAAAGATGATTGAGTTCATCAATTTATCAACAAGTCATAGTAAGTGGCAACAATGCTAACCATATTACAATCTTTCCATCATTTAAGTTGATCCATCTTTGAAGAAATAACTTTTCAAAGTAATTTTATTAAACCTATAAGCCAATAGTAACCTATATATTGACAAAAAAAGACTTAACTAAAACAAATATTAAAATATAAAAAAAGCCATCATAGTTAAGTATGTAGCATCTTATAAAATCTTTTAAATTAAATCAAATATAATAAAAAGTCATATTGTCTTCATTAAAAGAAAAAGATTGAAACAATTTACTTTATTAATATTAGAAACCTATTAATATTAGAAATCAAATTATTTTGACATTGATTTGCATATGTAAAAACAAAATTTCAGGATTCAATTGTTATGAGTATATATGTCTATATACCAAATAAAAATTTATAAGTCATATCTTAGGGAAATATTTAGCTTAAAAGTTCACATTTACAATTATTCTTGAGTTAAATATCTTAAAAAAATAAAACTAATTTTTTTTGAAAAATGATACTTTATTAATATCGGAACAATCCAATTCATTTTGTATTAATTTAAAAAATCAACTGGAAATCATGTTTTAGAAATAAAAGTTCAGTTTGCATATTATTTCAAAGTAAAAAAATTAGATTCAATTGACATTAAAGTATACAATCAAAACAAAAAATTAACATGATTTTTCCAACTCAAAAACCCAAACTCGAAGAATTAAAATCAATGAAGGGACTTACCATTAAAGGTTTTATAACAGCAAGAAGGGGATACAAAGGTACTATTAAAACAAATTCAAAAACAATAAAAAATGATTTCAAACTAGTTGAAATAAATTAACAAGCCCTATAAAGTAAAATATGTCTCCCAACATACATGTAGATCATAATAAGAATAATTCACTTAAAAAGTTTTTAGGGTACCTATTCTTTATCCAAGACAGAATCCTTGCATTTGTGAGATGATAATCAAAGCGAATTTTGCTTGATTATGTTCTTGATTGAGTGAAATACTAGTCCAGTAATGTTAATTAAGGGATACACTATGAGGCATGGCCTTTCAAACTCTCTTGATTGTTTGACATTTGCTTGTGATTTCCCATGGTTATAAACCTTCGATGTACTTGGATCAAGCTCTTATGGCTTGGATTATGACTCGATAGCCTTCTGTTTGACCTTTCCAACCTATGTAAATACCTATTTTTGATAAGTTTATGGATCCCATTTCACCATGTCATGTCATTGTTGTTGTGCACCATTCCACCCTATTGATTGAGAGTTGTGATATTTGCTTAAGGACAAAAAAATTACTAAGTTGGGAGTAGTTGTTAGTTGTTAATTTTTGGTTATTTCCTTAATGAAATTTGCTTTTAATTAGATACTAAAAGGCTTAACAAGTATGAAATTGAGTCTTTATTTTATTGATTTAAGCAATATCTAATTTGGCAACCAACTATGTGAATTGGTGGCTTCTAAGCATGTTTTGGTAGTAGAAAAGGGAATATTATCACCCCAACGCCAACTTGCATGACAACATGCTTAAGGCTCATTTAAAAGCCCAAAATGAGAAATTTGTTTTAAATTTTTGACATTGGGGAGCCGAACATAGGGCTTTTGGAGATTTCTTTCATAGTTTAAGAACCGTGGAACTTGATTGGTTTATTCCATTTCTCTTCTTACTTCATTAATGCATCTTGGACTAGCCTTCATAAAAATATATGACTATACAATATTTTTATTGGGATTGACCATAACTTACTTGACTTTTTGTTGATAATAATAGTTGTGATTGTTTAGAGTCTGACTTAGAAGGGGGATTAAATAAGTCACAGACTCATTTCGAGGAATGAACCAAATAAGGTAATCAACCTTATGAAAGTAGGGAAGAGAAAACAACACACAAGGTTTATACTGGTTCACTTCCAACAGAGAAGCTATGTCAAGTCCCTTCGAACTTGATGGGTTTCCACTATTGTAAAATGTGACGTCCTACGTCAATTTCACATTTATTTATATCCGTTTAATTATTTTTCACAATAAATTTTTCACGTTTACTGATAGTTAATTAGATCCTAATGTAAAACATTATTTATTATCCTTAAGCACACTCAGAATAATAAATGATAGCAAATAAATTAAATAATAAAATGGAATTATTTAGAATCAGGGGAAGAAGAAAATGAAGACAGGGTCATTTGCCTGAGCGAGACCCTGATTCGCCTAGGCGAAACTCGAGAAGGTCGCTTGGCGAGTTCCGACTCACTTAGGCGAATTCTACATTTTAAACCTGAGCGGATTACGAGACCTACAAGGAAAATTAACAATTCGGTTTTTACTCAGAAATGGGTCCACTCGGTCATATCTCCCTCGAAAACCTCTTAACCTTCCTTCACTCGGAAAAGGTTCTCTCGGGTATACCTCACTCGGAAACCTTCTAACCTTACTTCACTCGGAAAAGGTTCTCTCGGTCATGGCTCACTCGGAAACATCCTAACCTTCACTCAGAAGGGAGCGAGGGATACTCGCTTGAGCGAAATAGGCACAGAATCAATTTCTTCGGCCCTTGCTCGAACAAGACTGAATCCGCTCGGGCGAGATTTGTCCGGTAATCAACTATACTACAGCAGACACAATTTATCCCATTTTCATCATCCATGACCCACACTTATTCACAAAATCTGCCCATAGCAATTTATCATATGCACCTACTATTGGCTCCGTGCCAATATATATATATCTACTCATAAAAATCAACACCGACCACATTAACATCAATACCATACTACTTCCGCACCATGAATTCATATCCGATTAATCAACATACCGATTCTAAATTAGTTCAACACACAAGCAACATAATATATCATCACATACACGGAAAACTCATTATGCATTACACACATAATTCATTTCAAAATCACTCAGTTCCTTGGCATTAATCCTCCGCTTGGCGCACCTCCAGGGCTCCGACCTCTTCCCTATCACTGGTTACTAAATTGAAAGAAAATCACAGCAAGGGTGAGTGTTTGGCATCATAATTAATCTAGAACGAAAATTAAATAACAAAATGCGTGTATATAAACTCCGTCCGACTGCTTTATCCACAAATTGCAAATCACACTCGACAAATATAGCAAATCACACTCGACGAATATAGCAAGTCACACTCGGCAAATATAGCAAATCACACACGGCGAATATAGCAAATCACACTCGGTAAATATAGCCAATCACACTCGGCAAATATAGTATATCATACTCGGTAAATATAGTAAATCATACTCGGCAAACATAGTAAATCACACTCAGCGAATATAGCAAATCATACTCGGCAAATATAGTAAATCACACTCGGCGAATATAACAAATCACACTCAACAATTATAGTCAAGTACATACACATCATCATACAATGCCAATAGTTTCATCAATCATCACCATTGACTCTCACATAAAATTGACGCTTAGTATCCGGATACTAAAGGATCGGCCTTTAGCTGGGGGTCCTACTTGACACCCTGTGAACCCTGCTTGGTTCACCGAGTCCTGCTTGACTCTCCACCTCAACCACTGGGTCCTACTTGACCACTGGGTAGCTTAACCGGGCACAAAAACCATGGGAGCTGGAAACGAGGGGCTATACATACCGTCGGCCATCCCACACCACATAATCATACATATATCATTCACATTCATCAAATTATATAACAAGTGGCCATCAACAACAGCACATACTCATCAAATGGGCGACCTACTTGTCAAGCCCGTCATCACAACGCCACTTTACACATCGAATCATCACAATGCAAAACACTTTAATCTCACACTCATCATAAACCATACACAATTCACATTCATACATACATACACATGCAATAATTATCCACAATCTTTCTTACCGTTTTAATACTTAGTTCGGCGACCCGAACCCAAAATACGCACCTATTCTAATTAATTACAATCCGAACACCCCCTTACCTTGATTCCAAGCTTCAATGATTTATTCTTGATGCCGATTGCGTCCTCTAAGTGCTGGGCTCAAGGTTCCACCTCCGAATCCAACACCAGCTTCATCACTCAGTCCTCCGACGTTTGTTTTGCTACCTACGGAGTTCGGAATGCAAAACCCATTAACGCCATACCACTTTCATTGCTCTAAAGGCCATTTTCAAGCTCACACACACTAGAGGAGTGGAAAACGGAACCTTACCCCGCCATGCATGGCCATTCGGTTTAAAGGAGAAAACGAAAGAGATGAGATAACTCAATTTAAAGGGTCCATTGGACTCACCTCGAAGTCACGATCTCAGAAATGAGGTTATCTCGGAGTTTTGACGCGAACAGAGTCTTCCCTTGGAGCATGCAACTCTCGGCAGTGAGGGAGGAGAAGAGGAATAGAAGGAGAAGAAGAAGAAGAAGGCTCGCGTGGATAATAAGGAAGAAGAAAGGAAATCTTTATTATTTAAGACTCGGGGGCAAAACTGTCTTTTCCCCATTTTTTTTATATTTTCTTTGAAAGTTTTAATTAAACCTTTACCTCCTTCTAATTTCATCTCATTTAACCTTTTTGTAATTAATCAATCAATAAATTTATTTATTTCCACACTAGTTAATTATTTATGATTGCCTAATAATTCATAAAAATATCAAATAAATCTCTAAAACAATTATTAATATTTTCCGCTACTCATAATTTTAATAAAATATTAAGGATGTTACATAAAATCTCTTTTACAATAACAGCACTAGACCAGTGCACCAAGTATTCTTTACTCTAGCCATTTCTGGTTTAATCTCAAGTATTCTTTCAACAAGTCACTCCTAGCTTAATAACCCAAGTATTCTTGCGAAAGCCTTTTCAAACCAATAGTGTTTCCCAAACTAACAACTAAGGTTAGTAACACACCAGTCTTTTACAAATTGAGTTTGAAAGAATGAAAAAGTGTATCTCACAAAACTTAGTGTTTCAAGATATACAAAAAAGAGTGTATACACTAAGTTGAAAAGACACAAGATTAAGGTCTGCTAGAATCAAACGCACAAAGAATATCTTTGTCTTTTTGAGACTTAAAAAATTGATTGCAAAGAGAAGACAATGATCTTTTGTAAATATGATTCTTGTAAGTTTTTTTTGCTTGTTTTTCTATCAATCTTCTAAAGAGAATTTATAGAGAGCAAGTGGTAACCGTTGCTGCCTCTTGAAAGGAGATATATCTGTTGGAAATCCTGTGAAGGAGTTGTGAGCTTTGATCTTTGAGGGCTATCAGACTTTTGTTGTTCCAGCTAGGTGAATGAAGAGTCTAATACCTAGGCTCTTCTGTTCTTGCATAAAAATGGTTCCTTATGTAGCGTTGACAACAAAGTTATTTTCTTGCTTTATTTGATTGGAACAAAGAGAAGAAGATAAAGTTGTAATCCTCTGAAACTGAGTTGACACAAATGCTTACTTGTACCAGCTTTTTATACTTTTACACAGGATTGTGTTTGGATCTTCAATCACTGAGTTGACTGTTCTTTTGATTTGGTTCTTGTTCTTTTTTATGATAAGCATATTTGTCTTGATAAGTGCATGAGCTTCAATGCATCATGAAAATAGATTTTCAAATATTGAGATTAGCTTTTGAAGTAACATTCTTCTCTATTTGATTAAGGATGCCTAAAAGTCTATTTTTATCAAAACACGAAGTTGATGGTTGTATCAAACTTTTTAAGGTCTAACAAAGTTAGATCAGACTTTTGTTGATACAAACTCCCCATATGTTTTGCAACTTGTGTAGTTCCTGAAATACTTAGACAAATAGGTTAGATAAGATGAGAGCGAACTTCTTTTGACCAATCATTGATGTTTAATATTAGCGAATTCAGGGTCTGATAATAGCACGTACTTTTGGGGTCTGATCACATAATGACTTTGTTAGCCAAGGCCTCAACGCTCAAGAGGGGGTGAATTGAGTGTTTCAAATTTTCACGCGGAATCCCCTTGGAAATGGTTAGTAATATACAAATGATGCAATGATGAAGATACAATAACTTTTATGCACGTATCACACTATAAGACACTTGATGTGTAATGGTAATATAAAGGTTAGAGTGTGATAAACAAGCAAGTTATTGGCTAGAGCGATTTATCAAACAGTTGGAGTACACAGATTTATTTGCTGTTTCCTATAAAAGTTTAGTTCATTCAATATATCAAACAACTTGTGTGTATGGGATAAGTGATAGCAATCAAGTAAGTAACACACAATAGTTGATAGGAAACAATGTTCTAGATACTTGGCAAGTTAAACAAATTTCAGTTTTTAAGTACTTCACCAAATATTGATTCAAGCAAATTATCAAACACTTGGCATGCAGAGTTAAGTTTCTACTTGAACAACAATTTTGATCCACACATTCAGCTCATGCATTTCAACAAACAGTTTATGTGTGCAGTTGTATAGAGAGTTCAAGGTAGAGAGAAATGCAAACCAATTTAACGAGTTCCACCAACCCGGTGTACGTCTCGCCTTCAAGCAACCCACTTGAAGGATTCCACTATTGAAGATTTGAGATATAAGCTTTGAGCAATTGCAGCTTCCTAGTGTCCCACACTCAAGAACTCAATCCTCACAAGCAAAGGGCAACCCACCCAATCTCACAATCTCTCAATACCCAAAGGTTGAACCCCAACCTTTGTGACCACTCAACCTAGAGTGAAAAACCTTGGTGTTTTGGTGTTTGGTTTACAAGCAATTAACTCTCTCAATAGAGTAGATACACAAATGAAGGCTCTCACAAATTCTAACTCTCAACAAGAGAGGATATGCAAATTGAAACTCACAATCTAACAACTCTTAAGCAATATGCAAGTTTAGAAACAAGAGTTGCAGAATATACAAGAGAAATCTAGTAAGAAGGCCTTAAGAAGAGAAATGTTTGTTGCCTTGTGTTGTGTCTTGGTCTCCCCTTTTGTGTGTTCTTTTCTTGCTTGAATCCATGCTTCATTTATAGCCATTTTTAGGGTTTCCATCCGTTGCACATTGTCTCCAACGGATACCTTAGCATGGGCATAAAGTGGGAGTGAAGAAATGAGCTGGAGTTCCACTTAAAAGTATTTTCCCACGTTCTGACACTATGGTAATCGATTAGCCTTCGAGCTGTAATCGATTAGCTTTTGAAATCTTCAGTATTATGCAGCAGGTAATCGATTAGCATTTCTACTGTAATCGATTAGCTATGAAACAGAACCATTCTAATCGATTATTCCTTGCCTTGTAATCGATTATGATTGATACCTGATGCTCTTAATTTGTGTCTCGCAGCATGATAATCGATTAGGACTTTATGTAATCGATTAGGGATAAAACAGAACTTACGTAATCGATTATGCTTGACTTGGTAATCGATTATGGTGAATACCTGATGCTCAGTCTTCAAACTTTTAACTGGTAATCGATTAGCCTTTTATCTGTAATCGATTATGTTCATTCCAGAACCTATGTAATCAATTATCCTTCTTATTGTAATCGATTGTACCATAAACAGAGTTATGGTAATCGATTATTCCATTGCGGTAATCGATTAGTACATGTACCTGATACAATTCTTCAAGGTTTTTGATATGTTCTTGATATGTATTGACCCATGGCTTATTCCTTTGATCCTCATGCTTGTTTCCTTGATTCTTCTTTAACTTATGAGCTTGTTCTTCATGATTTAGTTCATGTCATCAACCTTGTCTTCCATAGCTCATGTTTCTTTAACTCTTTGTGAGGCATCTTCATCTTTTTATTCTTGGCCATTGTCTTTGTGCTTGAACCTTCTTGTTTTTGAACCTTTGCCATTCCATCATCATCATGAATACTTTGTCATTCATCAAAACTACTTTGCATACTTACATATGCAACTTCATTCTCCCCCTTTTTGATGATGACAATTAATGTTCCATATGGCTTGTATTCATGTGTTGCAAATTCATCATATTGGCTTCATGGTAATATCCTTTCTTCCTTTAGGAGTCTTTGCCTTAGTTTTCACATTTGTCATTATCAAAACCTGTTTCAACATTTAAACATATTCTCCCCCTTTTTGATGATGACAACCAATGTTCATCTCGTGGGGTGTTAGTTTCACAGAATAATGACAATCAATGGTTATATGTATTCTCCCCCTATATGATGTAATGAATGCTAGTTAAGTTCATTGTTTAAGTGTTATTCTCCCCCTTAATCTTATAACTTATGCCAACTGTTTTAAACATATAAAATGATGGAAGCATGATATCTCTCCCCCTTTGGCATCATCAAAAAGATCATTATCTTAGTCATAATCTATGCCATCAACATATAAGCTCATTTATTTGAATAAGAGAGATTTAGAGCAAGTATTTCATATGGATTTCAAATCAAAGCTTAAATTATGATCCATGATATATACCATTTTATTGCATCTAGAGTCAATAAGCAATCACATAATTTATTCATCAAGTAAGCATATGATTGATTGCTAACTTATTCTAATCATGTAGTGAGTATCATTTTCAAAAACGTCACATGATTCTTTCACATATCATTTCAAGTAAGCACATAGTTTTCTCCTATTTTGGCATCATCAAATGCACAAGAATAATTTTCCAAGTAAGCATATAGTTGAGTAAGAGCATGAGTGCCATAAACATAATCATAGAGAAGTGAAATGAAGGATAATCATTCATGTGTATGCTCCCCCTTACTACTGTAATTGATACCATTTGTAAAAAGTATACCACTTATTAACATGTGAAATTGATTATACCAATTTGATCAAGTTTGATATCACTTGTAGGTCAATTTAATCAAGTCTGATACCATTTGTTTACTTTTTAAAGCATGTGATCTCTTTTTAATAGATACCATTGTTGAAATAATAGATACTATAATATGAATAAATACCACTCAAAGGTTAGATACCATTGCATATAACAATCCACTTGTTAATCATTTCATTAATATGGCTTGATGCATTTCTAGGTATCAGAGCAGTAATATAGAAGGTTTTTCAACAATGTATACTTATGTCTAGGTATCAGAGTAGGGATGAAGTGTTATATCCAGCTCGTGAAATTTGTTCTTTATACCATTTGTTAATATGATTTGTATAATTCACAGAGCATAATGGTAGAGTAAGAATTCGATCATACCTTGGTATTTTGCAAGTTTTATGCCCCTTTTCACATCCTTGTATGGCATTTTGCTTCATCCATGTTGCATTCCTTGATCAATTCTTTGTTCGCCCAGTTTAGTAGTTTGATTTGCCATTTTGAGTCATCCTACATAACCTTAACAAACTCTTTGCAAAGCATATTGTTAGTGGCATTGAGTTCACAAGAGTTTGTACCAATTTTTGGGCCTTTGATGCAGTATTATAAAAATGATTTACTCAGACTTCCATACCACTTGATAAAGAGATAACATATCATCAATAAATATCACTTTTTATAAAGAAATGTTATGAAATTCCCCCTTAATCATGTAATTTAACAAGGATAAATATAGATGTTGATACCACTTTATTGATTAACATAATTCATATGATTCGGAGCATAGTGGTAGAGTGAGCATTAACTTCAAACATAGGCAAATAATCAAGTGTAACAATCTTTCCCTTTCAATGGATACCACTAGTTGATGCAATTTCATTTATGTCTAGATATCAGAGCAAAGATGGAGTGATTAAAACAATTTGTTGGCTTACTCATGCAAGTGTATTATAACATATGCCAATATATTCACTCTTTTCCATATGACTTTTGTATCTCAAATAATCTCTTCTTATCTTATGCCTATGATGTTACATATAGGTCTAGTCAAGCATTCACATATGGCATTTATCAAATATGTAGGAGAAAGCATTTTGCATAGATAATTAGTAACGCATATAGATAAGTCACAAAAGCATATCATGGTAATCGTGTGTCTGTAAATATGTAATGCAAGTCATGTACTCATATATGTCATACCACTTGATTGATTTGCCAATTTAAGCTTTTGATATCAATTATTAACAGTTAAGCATTTACCACAAGATTGTTATTATTCAAGCATACATCATTTTTCATAAAGTAGTTCAAAAATTCTTTTCAATCTCAATGATGTAATACTTTCAAATTTCTTTTCACAATCAAGATTGTGCATCATCAAACATATGGTGTAGATAAGAATTATAAGGTCAATCAAGATGGATATCACTTGCCCAAGCATGGTATATGATCGTGGCATGCATTATTACTTATCATATCATGCATTGTTTCTTAACATATCATCATGTTCATGCCTATGATGTTACAATCATGAAGTTAAAATCTAGGCAATCACTTGTTGTAACATACATGCTTTCTCTCTAGGAATATAATTGCATAGATTGTCAAAGCATAGATACACTTGTACATGCAATATATGTATTTATTATCAAGGCATAGTGATAAGCACATAATCAAGATTATGTCCTCATGATCTCTTCCTCTTACTAATTCAATTCATATCATTTTTAAAGGAAGATGTTTGTTATTTAGATACCACTAGTTAAACAACACATAAATGATACATCAAGAATTCATATTCAATCAAAAATTCATGCATCATTAAGAATCAATAATAACCAAGAATTCATGATATATCACCAAGAGTTCATGTATCATCAAGGGTTTAAACATTATCAAAGATTCATACGTGTTTGTGCATAATCATCTTTAATCTCAAGATTTTCATGTACCATGTTATTCAAACAATCATTCATCAAACTCATCATCAATTATTACTAATCATCAATTACTATATACATATACATCATTGATTCTTAGGATTTCATGAGTTTAAGGGGTTCTAAGATTATTTGTTCATCCATCTCAAGATTTCATATTATTCATGCTCAATCATATATCAAATCAAAGTTAGATTTTCACACATCAAGATTCATCAAGAATGAGTGTTAACATTGATTATATGATAATTGCTTGCACCTTTTGTTGTACCACCTTTAGTGTTGTCCATTGGATTTTGTCGATGCAATCCATCTTGTGTGAGTCACATTGAAGCTTCTTGTCCATTTCCTTGTTTTGAATGGTACCTTTTAGATGTATGATGAGTCATCATAATCTTGGCTTGCTTTAATCTTCTCCTTTGTCTTTTGGAATGGATTTTAAGATCCTTGATATCTCCTTAGGCCATGAGATTTGGTCATCCATCAATGAGAAATTGTTGCTTTAAAGTTTGCCTACAAGATTTCAAAATTTTGAGGTACCCTTTGAGATTTGGGTCCTTCCTCGTTAGTTTGGGATTTCAAGATTGTTTTGGAATCCATACCTTTCTTGTATGTTTTTGACGAGATTTCTTTATAAAACAACTAGAAGATATATGACCATACATTCCACAATAAAAACATGTTGTATCCAAAGAATAAGTCATAGTAGAATTGTAATGGTTCCTATTATGTTCTTTCCTTTTAAAACAATTTGACATAGAGTCCTCTTTTCTTTCATGGTTTGTGCATCTTAGAGAGGATTTGGATTTTTCTTTGTATGATGTACAATGGTTCTTGTAATGACCTATTTTTCTTCTATCAAGTGTATGCCTTTGATCTTTAATAGGTGCACTTAGATTCTTTTGACTACTTATAAGCTTGCTAAGTGCTTTTTTTAGTTCTTTATTCTCATTTTCAAGAAGCATACATTTATCAATAAGCATACAATCCTCATAATTATCATTACAAGTCCTAGGAGATACATTTGAAGCTATTAACTCATCATTTTGAACTCTAAGATTTTCTTTTTCTATATGAACATCATGCAATTCTTTTTCAAGAGTCAAAATGGTTTGTTTTGAGCATGCATATTTCTTTGATAGCAAGATAAATTTTTCATGCAACTCTTCAAAAGCTTCTAATAATTCATCTTTATCAATTTCATCATCATTATCATCACTAGAAGCATTTAAAGAGCATACCTCGTCATCTTGGGAGAGCTTTGTCATTAGGCATGCAAGTTCTTCTTCCGATTCATTGATTTCTTCTTTCGAACTTATTATGAAGCCTTCATCTTGGCTAGAAATGGTACTAATCCTTGCATCTTTATCATCATTAGTATTCTTATAAATTGTTTCAAGAGTTTCCCATATTTCTTTGGCATTATCACAAATAATAACTCTAGAAACATCATTAGGTTCTAATGCTAATGTGATAAGAATTTTAGCTTTTAAATTAAATTGTACCTTTCTTTCTTCTTCCTTAGTCCATAAGTTCATGGGCTTCAAATACTCTATATTATCAACAATGTATTTGGGAATGAAAGGACCAAATTGAATAGCATTCCATACCTTGAGATCATAGGCTTGGATAAAGATTTTCATCCTTTCTTTCCAAATAGCATAGTCTTTGCCATTTAAGATTGGAGGTCTATTTAGTGTGCCATTTTCTGAAAATGCATCATATGAAGTGGAGGCCATCTTGATCTCCTGCAGCTGTTAAGCCTTATGGCAAGAGTCAAGCTCTGATACCACTTGTTAGCCAAGGCCTCAACGCTCAAGAGGGGGGGTGAATTGAGTGTTTCAAATTTTCATGCGGAATCCCCTTGGAAATGGTTAGTAATATACAAATGATGCAATGATGAAGATACAATAACTTTTATGCACGTATCACACTATAAGACACTTGATGTGTAATGGTAATATAAAGGTTAGAGTGTGATAAACAAGCAAGTTATTGGCTAGAGCGATTTATCAAACAGTTGGAGTGCACAGATTTATTTGCTGTTTCCTATAAAAGTTTAGTTCATTCAATATATCAAACAACTTGTGTGTATGGGATAAGTGATAGCAATCAAGTAAGTAACACACAATAGTTGATAGGAAACAATGTTCTAGATACTTGGCAAGTTAAACAAATTTCAGTTTTTAAGTACTTCACCAAATATTGATTCAAGCAAATTATCAAACACTTGGCATGCAGAGTTAAGTTTCTACTTGAACAACAATTTTGATCCACACATTCAGCTCATGCATTTCAACAAATAGTTTATGTGTGCAGTTGTATAGAGAGTTCAAGGTAGAGAGAAATGCAAACCAATTTAACGAGTTCCACCAACCCGGTGTACGTCTCGCCTTCAAGCAACCCACTTGAAGGATTCCACTATTGAAGATTTGAGATACAAGCTTTGAGCAATTGCAGCTTCCTAGTGTCCCACACTCAAGAACTCAATCCTCACAAGCAAAGGGCAACCCACCCAATCTCACAATCTCTCAATACCCAAAGGTTGAACCCCAACCTTTGTGACCACTCAACCTAGAGTGAAAAACCTTGGTGTTTTGGTGTTTGGTTTACAAGCAATTAACCCTCTCAATAGAGTAGATACACAAATGAAGGCTCTCACAAATTCTAACTCTCAACAAGAGAGGATATGTAAATTGAAACTCACAATCTAACAACTCTTAAGCAATATGCAAGTTTAGAAACAAGAGTTGCAGAATATACAAGAGAAATCTAGTAAGAAGACCTTAAGAAGAGAAATGTTTGTTGCCTTGTGTTGTGTCTTGGTCTCCCCTTTTGTGTGTTCTTTTCTTGCTTGAATCCATGCTTCATTTATAGCCATTTTTAGGGTTTCCAGCCGTTGCACATTGTCTCCAACGGATACCTTAGCATGGGCATAAAGTGGGAGTGAAGAAATGAGCTGGAGTTCCACTTAAAAGCATTTTCCCACATTCTGACACTATGGTAATCGATTAGCCTTCGAGCTGTAAACGATTAGCTTTTGAAATCTTTAGTATTATGCAGCAGGTAATCGATTAGCATTTCTACTGTAATCGATTAGCTATGAAATAGAACCATTCTAATCGATTATTCCTTGCCTTGTAATCGATTATGATTGATACCTGATGCTCTTAATTTGTGTCTCGCAGCATGATAATCGATTAGGACTTCATGTAATCGATTAGGGATAAAACAGAACTTACGTAATCAATTATGCTTGACTTGGTAATCGATTATGGTGAATACCTGATGCTCAGTCTTCAAACTTTTAACTGGTAATCGATTAGCCTTTTATCTGTAATCGATTATGTTCATTCCAGAACCTATGTAATCGATTATCCTTCTTATTGTAATCGATTGTACCATAAACAGTTATGGTAATCGATTATTCCATTGTGGTAATCGATTAGTACATGTACCTGATACAATTCTTCAAGGTTTTTGATATGTTCTTGATATGTATTGACCCATGGCTTATTCCTTTGATCCTCATGCTTGTTTCCTTGATTCTTCTTCAACTTATGAGCTTGTTCTTCATGATTTAGTTCATGTCATCAACCTTGTCTTCCATAGCTCATGTTTCTTTAACTCTTTGTGAGGCATCTTCATCTTTTTATTCTTGGCCATTGTCTTTGTGCTTGAACCTTCTTGTTTTTGAACCTTTGTCATTCCATCATCATCATGAATACTTTGTCATTCATCAAAACTACTTTGCATACTTACATATGCAACTTCAGACTTATTGTAAAACAAACTTTACTTCAACAAATTGTTAAAGCCTTTTCCTTTTCTTAATATGAATCTTAACATCAAATACTAAAGGGATGATATTTGATGTTAGGGTTTATTATTTATTCTCTAAGGGATTATGTTTGAAACTTTTGTGTCACATTAACATGATTATATGTGTAATCATACATAATAAGAACTCAACGGATTAAATAGAATGACGAAGTCTGACCCTAACATATTTACTCATTGCTTTTTATGTTTTAATTGCTTTTAGCTTGTGAAACTTAACCTTTTCTCAATAAACAACTTATGAACAAATATTTGAACATATTGTGATTATATTTTGTGATTTACAAGTAATTATTTTGTTATATATCAACATCTTGCTAGTCTCTGTGGATTCAACAACTTTTAAATACTTATTGAAACTATCGTGTCCAAATATTAGACAATAGAAAAATGTTTGTTTGTTTTGTCACTATCTTTGTTTATAATATAAATTTTTGTTTTTGTTTAATTCTATTCATTATTTTATTCATTTGGAGCTTGTTGCACTAGCCTTCTACTTGTAGTTTGTGTTTGTAAGTAAGCAACTTTATTTCTTGAACCAATGCTTTCTGGAGCCAAGATCAAAAGAATGGCTAGAAGAAACAATTTTGAAATGAGAAGGCAAGCACAAGCTAGGGCTAGGATGCAACAAGTAACTAGTTTGGAAAGGGTTGCAGTTATGGGTGGTTGATTTGTGCAAAACAACAATGTTTAGAGAAGATCAATGTGGAAGAGACTTAATGGCAGTGGCTTAATGTTTCACGAATAGAGGTTGTTGTTTGCTAGATCATAACAGGGACTTTAGATTCGATGAATGTTTTAGCTTTTATGGGTCATTTTAGTTTTCTAGGGAAAGATAAAGATAAATAAGGAGTTGGAGATGCTAAAGTTAATGGGGAGGTTAATCTTTTTTTTTGGGATTTTCTAAGGAGGGTTCAACGTGAAAATAAGGGCTTTTAAGGGGGTGTTATTTGGTGGTGGTAAATAACTAAAGATGATGGTTATAGGTGGGGTAAAGGTGGAGGTGGAGGTGGTGGTGATGTCCAACTATAGTGACACTAGAGTGGATAATTGAAGATTTAAGTTAATATGTCTCCTACATATTAATTGACACAGGAGCATATTAATTGACGCGGGAGCATTTTGATGTCCAGCTAACAATCCTAATAATGTAACATGTTTCAAGTTAAATGTCATGTAATCTTACCTTAATGTTTTTGTCATAGAGATAATATTTAAGGAGCTATTAACCCCGATGAATTGAATATATAAGGGACCACTCAATAATTTTTAATATGTGAGAGACGTATTAAATTGATGGCTAATCAATTAAAAAGCAAAAGAAAAAGAAATTAAAAGGTTAAATATGTTTTTGGTCCATATATTTTGACCAATTGTTGGTTTTAACCCTTAGTTTTCTTTTTCTATTGGTTTTTATTTTTATATTATTTAATATATTGAAATTGATTTCTAATGCATTGAAAACAGTTCCTAAAATGTAACACTATTAATACACTTATTAACTTAACAAACGAAAATTCAACATCATTTGTCTCCTATTCAATGTTTTTTAACTTATTGCATTTGTTAACTTTTTAAAATAGATCATATTTATCAATATTTTTAAATATAAATTTTAACCTACTAATTGATATAAACTAGGCTAAATACATGGTTTGGTCCCCTAACTATTTAAGTTTTTTCAAATTGGTCCCCTATGTCTTTTTTTTTTCAAAGAGGTCCCCTTAGTTTTAAAAACCCGCCTGGTTGGTCCTTCCGTCATCTGACATGTTAACACCGTTTGAACTTTTCTGATATGTAAGAGGATTATGACATGTGTGCCATGTGTCACTCAATTACTTGCTATGTTGGAAGTGCAAAACGACCCCGTTTTGTTGAATGGATGTGAAACGTTTCCAACTTGGTCCCTTCGTCGTCTTCGTGTTTGTTGCGTGTGAGAAGGGTGACCTAAGGTCCAAGGAAAGCATAGCTCCAAGGAGGAAGTCAAGCAGTTCTTTATTTGCGAATCCTTGTTCTACAGAGAAGGTAAGTCCTGTAGTCCCCTTCGTTCTTTGTTTTCAGTTTTACATGTGTATGATTTGGTGAGCAACAATGTCATTTCGTGCATGAACTAATGTTGTAGGATTAGAAAAAAAAATTTAATGCATGAATGTGGTGTTTATGATTTACTGAATTTACATGGTTTTAAACTGATGTTGTAGAATGAATCCTCGTTTTAAGTTGGAGATTTTTCATGGGGGGTGTTTCATTGAAGAAAATGGGAAGAAGGTGGGGTATACCGGTACAGACTCTGAATGGGATATCGATGAGGACAGATGGAGTTATTTTGAAGTTATGGGAATACTAAAGGACATGGGGTATGTGAATGTGGAAGAATTATGGTACAAGATCGGAGGCAAACAGTTTGATGTTGGTCTAAAGAAATTAGTGGATGATCATGGTTACTTAGAGATGGCAAGGGTTGCACACTCTCAGGGGAAAGTTCAAGTGTTTATCGTGCACCCTCTTGATGTGCCAGAGGTTGTTCTAGACCTAACTGGGCCAGAAGAAACCCATAATGTTGATGATTTAGATGTTGATGATCTATATGTTGATGAGGGTGTTGATGCTAAAGGTGATGATGTACATGTTAATGCTAAAGGTGATGAAGGTGATGAAGTACATGGAGATGTGCAACGGATGGATGATGAAACAGATGACAATGATAGTGCAATGGATATCAATTTCCAAGATTCTGATGATGAAGGGGTGGATGTTGATGATGTGATGAATGGTCAGATGGAGAAGACACATCTTGAAGCCACTGATCAGGGGTTTGATGCAGAGCCCATTGATGATGTTGCAGTAGGTGCTGAGGCTGCAGTAGCTGATGAGGCTACAGTAGGAAATGATGGAGGTGGTACTACTCAGCCAATAGGCAAAAAAAAATGGAAGAGGAAAAAAATCCCCAGAACAGTTAACCCAAGGACATATATGAAGGGTGAGGGGACCAGTGATCAAAAAGACACAGGCAAAGGAAAAGGCAAAGGCAAAGGCAAAGGTAAAGGCAAGAAGGTAGTTTCTGACCTTGGGGATGATTCTGATGAACTATATAGTGGTGAATCAAGTGAAAGTGAAAGTGAAAGCAAAAGGTATCCAACCTTCAAGATGCCTGCACAGATGGAGGGTTTTAGTTGGGAGAAGGGTACTTTCTTCTTGACTAAGGAGCAGTTTAAAGAAGCAATCATTGCATATGCCATTGCAAATGGTAAAGATCTTAGATTTGAAAAAAATGATAAGAAAAGGGTGAGGGTCAGGTGCATTGAAGGGTGTGAATTTTATGCTTATTGTGGGAAGCTATCAGGTGAAGAAACATGGCAGCTGAGGACCATAATTGACAGCCACTCTTGTGGGAGGCAGCACAGGATCAAATTTTTGAGTGCAAAATGGCTTTCTAAACAATTGGTGACTGGTGTGAAGGAGAATCCAAATCTGAAACTACAAGACATATGCAATAGAGCTCAAGGTAGTTGGCATGCAAAGGTGACCAAGTCCAAGGCTTATAGGGCAAAAAGAGCTGCAATAGGGATTGTGGATGGTGACTTCAGGGAGCAGTATACAGAACTGTGGGGGTACTGCAATGCTTTACTAAGTTCGAATCCTGGTTCAACTGTGAAGTTGAATGTACAACCAATTGCAAATGCAGGCCAAGTTAGTGATGATCATGGAGCAGTTGCCACATCTTTTCACAGGTTTTATGTTTGTCTGAGAGAGTGCAAGGACAGTTTTAAGCATTGCAGAAAGATAATTGGCTTGGATGGGTGCTTTCTTAAAGGGCCATTTGGTGGACAATTGCTTAGTGCAGTGGGTAGAGACCCTAATGATCAGATGCTACCCATTGCTGTTGGTGTGGTTGAGTGTGAAAACACAGACTCATGGAAATGGTTTTTGGAACTACTCATTGGGGATTTAGGTGGAGCCCAGGTCTGTAAAGGCATCACATTTATGTCTGATCAACAGAAGGTATATGACTATATGTGTGAATCTGGTTTACAATATACTGTGTGCAATATACTGTGTGTAAATATACTGTGTGTAATATACTATATGTGCAACTGTTAGAGATACATACTATTGCAATTGTGTGTGCAAGATACTGAATGTGTACCAAGTGCAATATACTGTCTACAATTGTGTGTGGAATATAGCAGTGCCATGGTATGATCATGTATATAATTCTAAAACATCTACAGTATACATGTTTTCATTCAGGTCCCCTAACTCACATTTTATGTTATTGTGGTCCCTTAACTAAGTAAAAGTGTTATAATCTAGCCCCCTAAGTCATAAATTTTGTTTCACCCTGAACCCTTAAACCAGTAAATGTGTTTTGAATCTAGCTTGTCTATTAGATGATTAACTGCAGTGCCATTTGGTGTCTATATTTCAGGGTTTGCTTCATGCATTGGAAGAGCTTATACCAGGTATTGATCAACGATTCTGTGTTAGACATTTATATAGCAACTTCAGGAAGAAACATCCAGGAAAACAACTAAAGGACTTACTGTGGAAGGCAGCAAAATCGACTTATACACATGCTTGGAAAAGGACAATGTTAGAGATCAAGGAACTCAATGAGGCAGCATATAGGGACTTGATCAAAATACCTCCAAGACACTAGAGCAAGTCCAGGTTTTCATTTGCACCAAAAAGTGATGTGTTGGTCAATAACATGTCTGAGACATTTAATTCAGTGATCATTGGAGCGAGGGGGAAGCCAATCATTACTATGGTAGAAGAGATAAAGACTTACATGATGGAACGATGGGCCAACAACAGGACTAGGATGCAATCCTTTACTGATGATGTCCTTCCAAGGATTAAACAAAGAATTGAGAAATCAAAAACTTACTGCAATATGTACCAAGTCAGGTTAGTTTTTGTCTGATCTTTCTATGCTATTAGACCTACATGTATGCAAATTTAACACACAACTATCATCTTCTCATGTGCAGGTGGTCAGGAAATAGTGTTTATGAGGTTAGCCACATTAACCATGCTGACAAATTCATTGTGGACTTGAAGGCCAGGGAATGTAACTGCAGGAAGTGGATGCTGACAGGAATCCCTTGTAATCATGCAATTTCCTGTATGCTAGAGGTTAATGAAACTCCATATACATACATCCCAGCAATGTATAGAAAGGCAGCATATGCTCAGTGTTATTCTCCCATTATCTTACCCACCATTGGAAAAAATATGTGGGACAAGGTTGAAGCAAACAACGTACAGCCTCCACCATTCAAGAGGCAGGCTGGCAGACCTAAGAGGTCGAGGAACAAGGATCCACTTGAAAAGGATGACATCAGGATGTCTAGGAAGGGTTTGAAAACCAAATGTAGTATTTGTGCAACTATAGGCCACAACAAAACCACCTGTCCTTCCAAACCACTTCCAGACCAGCCCCACACCCAACAATCCTCCAGCAACCAAACAACAGGCCCTACAGCCATAGCTGCTGCAACCCCAACAAAAAGAAAATGTCGCACCGTTGCTTCTACAAATCCGGTCCAACAAAGGCCAAAGTTAACACCAAGGCGCAACAAAATTTGAATCATTATGTCTTTCAGTGATTGAACAATGTTACATTTCACTTAAGAGTAACTGTTTTGTGTGTATATTGTTTTCTGTTATGTCCTTCTAAGACAGAACAATGTTAATTTCTATGAATGCTATTTTGGAAATGTTAATGCTTTTATTTTCTCACAACTAATGGTTAGTTATTTTTAATGTTAACACTAACGTAACTTCAATATTCGCAACTGAAATTAAAAAATCAACTTCAAATTGAACAACTGAATTTCCCAACTCCATTTCTTCATTAACAACTGAACTTTACAACTAAAAATACCAACTCAAAATAAGACTTACAATAACAACTCAACTAAAATTAACAACAGGAGTCCATACCCTAAACTTAACCAAAGTACACTAAACAAGACCATACCCACATTTAATTCACTGTGACCAACAAAGAAATATCACAAACACATTACATAAGGTAGACAACACACAAAAACAGTACATCCACTTGTTCCATCTTGTTGACTCCTTAAGTGATTTCTTCAATGCGATTATTCTTTTCCTCTGTTTGATAATTAATAGATCCTTCTCAGCTTGGGCAGTATCTGTGACCCATTGGAAGAAATTACAGCTCCCATCACCAGCTACCCCCTACAAAAACACCATTAACAACATAAACCACACTGAGAAAATGCCATCAACTTGTCCATACAGGTACAAAACCACCTACAAAAGCAAGGTACCAATCACAAATAATTACATTACCCGATACTTCCTACACCCCCAGAATTGTCTTCCATAGTTTACCATTGTTTTTGATGTTCGAAGCACGGCTTTATGATTCCCAACGCATTCACAATAAGGATGAACAGCAGGAGTTGAGATGCTTCCATTGCTGAACAAAGAACCTCCAGAGTTGGCCATGAGAGACGATTGTAACTGGCAAGTGAAGTTCTCTATGTTTTGGACCAATTCCAACGCCAAAACACTAACCCTAGACCTTCAATGGGACTTTAATGGAGGAAATGTTCAATTGCTGCAACGTCTCTATGCCACATCAGACAAGTCTCCTACGGCGTTAACTACAGAGATGACGGAAGGACCAACCAGGCGGGTTTTTAAAACTAAGGGGACCTCTTTGAAAAAAAAAGAAATAGGGGACCAATTTGAAAAAACTTAAATAGTTAGGGGACCAAACCATGTATTTAGCCCTATAAACTAAAATAATTTTTTTCTAAAAACACAGAAAAATTAAAAATATATATTCTGACAGTGTTAGTTAAATAAGTCAATCAATGCAAGAAAAAACGACTTTGAGCTCAAACTTGTCGCACCGTCAGAGTTGAAAATACGCATTGAAGTACAGGGCTGATGGCTGATTGGCTTGTTAATTGTTATTGTCAGGGGATAGCAAAACATTTGGAGTAACTTTTTCTTACGTACGGGCTTTCAAATTTCAAGTAACTTCTAGTTGATGGATATTTTTTAAAAAATATTTATAATTTTGTCAACCATGTAAACTAAACTCATTGATTTTATTTTTACATCGAAACTTAATCACCTACCAATCGTGACAATTGTTGGTCTACTCTCGGCACGACTTCAATTTTTAATAAACTCGTTGCGGCTTTTCTTTGTTATATACTACTCACTCTTTATGACTTTCCTCCTGTGAACTTGCCCAACATTCGTGTTGTGATTCGAAATGCGTGGATTGGTTAATTATCAACTTTAAGTTTCTTGTAACTAACTTACAAAAATAGTTTAAGATTTATTTATTTATTTTTATAAGTTATTTGGTCAAAATAAATTATTTATAATTTATTTTATAGTTAAATTTATAAGATAATTTTTCATTCAAAAATAACTTATTGAATAAGCTTTTAGTTCAGTTATTTATCTCACCTTTAACTGTTAAAAAATGGTGAGGTTGCAAAGTGACTTCTTATGGAGCTCACATGGGGAAGGGAAAAATATATATATTGGGTAAATTGGGAGTGTGTATATAAATCAAAGGAAGGAGGGCTTGGGATTAGAAATTTGCTAGCTTTCAATTTAGCACTACTTGGAAAGTGGATATAAAAATTCATTACAGATAATCAAAGCTTTTGGTTTGTAGGGTTTTGAAGTCGAAATCATCAACTCCTCTTCAAGAAATTTTGGAATAAGTTTACGCTGTTAAAGATCTATATTCTATGTTGAAAATTCTTGTTAAATAGGATGTCAACTATGGATAATCTCATTTGAAGGGAACTTTTAATAATGATTCTCTTTTCCTTTGTGATTAAATAGAGATGAAAATTCTACACATTATTCTTAGGCATGGCAAGAAAAATTATTCCCACGGGTAACCGCACCGCATCGTCCCTGCTTGAGTGGATTTTCCTCCTTTTTTTGGTTTCGGGGACGGGGACGGTTTTTACTCGGTAGGTAAAAGTCGGGGCGGGGATGGTAAAACTAGCATCTACCCTGACCCCGTCCACCCCACCCCACCCCCCCTCCCCCCGCGCTCGCCCGCCTCGACATACTTAAATTATTTAATATTCTTATTATATATATATATATATATTACTAGAGATAATTTATTACATAATGTTTAATAATTGTGTCCAATATGGTTTATTACTATTTTTATTATTGTATGTAAAATATTTAATAATTTTGTAGATACAATAACAACAACTTTTAAAATACTTGATAAGAGAATTTTTTTTATAAAAACGGGGACGGAGGCATTTTATCTCGCCCGACGGGGATCGGGGACGAACACGATTAGGGTTAGGATAATGGGGATGAGGATGATAGGAGTCAAACTCGTCCCCAAACTGCCCCGTTATTGTGCCTAATTATTCTTTTCATGTAGGAACTTATTACCCGTTGTCGTTGCTAGACACAACTAGGCAACACTTCACGCACTTTTACATAAGGATGACTATAGTTGTATCTATTTGGGAGGAAAGAAATAATATATTGTTTCGAAATGAACCTTCTTTTGTTATGTAGGCCATATGCAAAATCAAGTTGAAATCTTGCTCTTTGATAAAATCAAATAAAGAAGGATATACTTTTTTTAATGGGCAAAAGAACATAAAACATATATCTTAACCATGTAACGTTAATATGTTAAAATTAGGTTCCATTTGTATTGACTTATTATATGATTTTTGATATGAGTTAAGGTATTTCTTAATTCATTTTATTAATAAATTTTGTTCTTTGCTAATATAAGAAAACTTATCCAAAGTTCAAATGCACCTAATATTTTTTTTTTTGTGATTTTTTAAAATTTTCCTCTATGCAAAACCTAGTTATTCTAAGGGTGAGTTTTGAAGAGCTTATAAATAACTTATGAAAATATATGAATCTCATAATTTGTTTTCAACTTATTTGATATGTTATTTAGTATAACTTATCTAACAAATAAGTTATTTTTAACTTATTTTAATAATTTTTGCAATACTAGTATGTCCATGCAATTTATTTAGAAATATATTTCGTATGAATTTTGTTATCGCATTTGAAATCTTTGGAATTATTATTTTTATGTAAAATTTTCATTATGATTTAAAATTTACTCGCATGATATAATATCAATCAAGCATGTAATTCATATACCATCAGGCTTTCACGTAAAATTATTTTTCATCCATAAGTATATTATGAAAAGCTTTTATCTTATGTAATATAAATATTTAGACTTATACTTTATATTTAAATTTTATTCAATATGAATTTTCATCGTACAAAATGATTTTAAATTAATCATTTAAAATACAACTCAGAAATCAAAGGGGAAATGGGTGAAACTTGGAGATCCTAATACTGCTTTCTTTCATAATCAGATATTAGAAACAAGGTTCACCGATTAAATCTTCCTAATGGTGCTTGGTGTCTTTAGTAAAGAGGAGGCACCACCGCTCTTGAAATGATGTGGACTCATAAAGATGAAAATCTTTTAATATATTTTTTATCAAATAAAAAAAATTATTAAATCAACAAACCAGCATTAATAAATTTATTATAAATTCTAAACATATAAATAGATATTTTATCACAGTGTAAAGCATAATAATAAGCCAGGCAATACTCCAATTAGGAAGGGGTTAAACCCTTAACTATTAACTTAAGACACAGACACCTTATCTATTAAGTTATTATTACTTCATTTAAAGTTGTTAATTTTTTCTTATGCATAACCTAAATATTATGTATTTTGAGCATTATCAATAATAGATCCTGAACAATTGTCCATATTTTCAAGGCCCAAAACCGACCTTAAAAGGAGGTATCTTTTAATAGTCTTCTTTTTTAGTGAAATTTATTTTATTCTTTTAAAACGATACTTCCTCAAAAACGCTGATATATATGGCTTATATCATTTGTTGAGTGGAGTTTGGTAATAAATAATAAACTAAATTAAATTTTTAACTAAGAGTGCTTAAAGAAAATAAATATTACAGGAGTTTAGAAGAAATGTCAATAAACAACTAAGATAGGAATGACAATAATCACTTCCCTTTAATGTATTGGTACTTAAAAGTTAATTGGGAAAAAGTTTACTAACTAAGCTTTTCTCATGTACACAAGTATTAATTTTTGGAAGTTTTTTTCTACTAAGTTTTTCTCCTGAAAGGTTTTAATGAGGCCTACCCAAATATCAATAATACAAGTACGATTCACCTCATCTCTTCTTCAAATTTACGTTAAGTTCTAAAACCCTGAGCGATGGGATAATGACAAAATTATTATTACTTTAAGTCCTAAAACCCCGAGCGATAGGGTAACAACAAAATTATTACGACGTTAAGTCCTAAAATCTCAAGCGATGGGGTAATGGCAAAATTATTATTACGTTAAGTCTTAAAACCCCGAGCAATGGGGCAACGACAAAATTATTACTACGTTAAGTCCTAAAATTACAAGCGATGGGGTAACGACAAAATTATTACTACGTTAAGTCCTAAAATTACAAGCGATGGGGTAACGACAAAATTATTACTACGTTAAGCCCTAAAACCCTGAGTGAGGGGTAGCGACAAAATTATTACTACGTTAAGTCCTAAAACCCCGAGCGAGGGGGTAATGGCAAAATTATTATTACGTTTAAGTGCATATAAAGATATAAACTTCCAAACAAAAATCCCCTAAAAAATGGAACAACATGCTCAAGCCATGATCCTTTAAAAAATGGGACTTAGTCTTGAGAACAACAAATAACAATAGAAAAGCTAGAGAAGACGGAAAGCTAACAGCTAATTGGGAGGGCCCGTACCGAGTAAAAGAAGTAGTAGGCAAGGGAGCATACCTATTAAAAGAATTAAAAGGTAGAAGTATCTCTCGGACATAGAATGTCACACATTTAAAGCTTATCATAGTTGAGCGTAACAAGGGTACTCTTTTTCCTACTCGGGAGGTTTTTCCACTGGGTTATTTTCCCGAAAGGTTTTAATGAGGCTTACCCAAACATCAATAACACAAGTACGGTTCAACTCAACATTTCTTCTTTAAATTTATGTTTAGTCCTAAAACCCTGAGTAAGGGGTAACGGAAAAATTATTATTATGTTAAGTCCTAAAATCCCGAGCGAGGGGGTAGCAACAAAATTATTACTACGTTAAGTCCTAAAACCCCAAGCGATGGGGTAACAACAAAATTATTATTACGTTAAGTCTTAAAACCCTGAGCGAGGGAGTAACGACAAAATTATTACTACTGTAAGCCCTAAAACCCCGAGCGAGGGGGTAACGACAAAATTATTACTACGTTAAGCCCTAAAACCTATAGCGATGGGGTAATGGTGAAATTATTACTATATTAAGCCCTAAAACCTCGAGCGAAGGGGTAACGACAAAATTATTACTACATTAAATCCTAAAACCCCGAGCGAAGGGGTAATGACAAAATTATTATTACGTTTAAGTCTAAATAGCTCGAGCAAAGAAACTACGTCATTTTATTACAAAACCCAAGTAAGAGAATATCAATAAGTTCCTCACACAAGTAGGCAAAAGTAATATCCTCAAAAGCATCACATACCCTGAGTGGAAAAGACGAGTAGAGAAAACCATAAAGTTACAAAAGCTAACAACAAAATTATCTTTTCATTCTTGATAAAAAGATTACATGGATGAAGCAAAAGAAATACAAGTAAAAAGTCAAAAGGATAGCTGGGAGGAGGAAGGGAGGAGTCATCTTGAGCAACTATAGCTTCGTTAAGAAGAGGGAAAGATGAAGGGTCAGTAGGAGTGTCTTCCTCATCAAACTCGAGAGGATCCACAACCTTCTCGTCTACCACTACCTTAAAGTGATCAATTCCCTCCCAAGAAATGGAAAGAAAAGGGTTCAGGGCTGAGACCTATACACGACAAAGATCAAACCCTAACACAAACTTCCATGCCATCCCCCCTCAACACTTCAACATGGTCCTCCCATTTTGAACGTTCCTGACAAGCCTTGGATTCGACCTAGGAACTTTGCTGAGCAGACTCTAGAGCATTCCCTCCTTTAGAGACGTGTCAACCTTCACCGCCTTTACAGCAAGCTCCCTACAAGCCTTCTTGGAACTTATCACTTTCTCTTCAGCATCTTTCAAAGACGCCTCAGCTTTCTCTAGCGCCGCTTCTCTCACTTTTAGGCGCTCTTCTAGCTCGATCATCTTTTTTAAAGCCTCTTCAGCCTTCTAAATTTTCCCAACCAAGGTATTCTTTTTCGTTGGCCAGAGCAAGGACAATCTTATCTTGGGCAATGATATACCCATCCAGGTAGTGTCCCATTGATGCCGCTCAGAGAGCAAACATCTCCATAAGCCACAGGGTTGGAACCCATGTACTTCAACTTGTCCTCCTCAAACATCAAAGCCTGGTTAATGAATTAGGGAACAAGAAATCAAGCATCCCATAAAAAGTGAGCAGGATTCATGGCAACAAGGATTTGAAGCATAAAGTGTTACCATTTTCGAGAGGCAGTGTCGTAGTCAGATCTGAAGGAAGCCGCCAGGCGCTCAATAGTCATTGGATCTTGAGGGATCAGAGGAACTTCAAGAGACTTGAGAGATTCTCATACTTGAATTATGGAGGAACTAAAGGATACTCCCTATGAACCACCAGTCATTCTGAAGGGAGTTACACTTGTGCCTTGTGAAGATCCAGGATGAGTCTTCTGCCTCTTAGTGGCTCAAGCAACAAGCTCAGGGCCCAAGGTAGTCACTTGTATGGAAGCAGAAACAATAGGAATGGTAGAAGGGACAAAGACGAGGGTGGCAGAAGGTTCCCCCTAGATTAAGCCTCCTTCTCGAGTCGGTAAACCTTCTTTAGATCCCGAGTAGACATTTTCTAGGAGCCATATCACCTGAAGAAACACAAAACCAAAACAAATAAAATGAAAAACCTACAAAAAGCTACTTACACATCTAGAAGTCTGAAGCGCCCAGATCGATGGATAGGGAAATCAACGCTTGGGGCTAAAGTAATGCCCAAGATCTGTTGTAAAATATTTCACATCACCACGCTCAGCATGAGAAAAGTCCTCCCAATTTATCCAGTATTGAACAGGTACCCGAGTTCAATACAACAGAAAGTGGGATGTCTATTCGGATAGTGAAGAAAGTTTTCCCCTGATACGTCTGAACTCACCCATATTTTGAAAAATGAACCTTTGAAACCCTTTTAAGATTGATTAAATGTCTCTATCAGGTAGCGACCAGGAACCCCACTCAGAGACGCCCGTCCTACAAAAACTCCCACCTTAAAAATCTTTGCTTGAAAAAAGTAAAAGAAAATAGAGACTAAAGGGATATGCCCAAAATTGTCACAAAAGACCTCAAAGGCTTTTACAAAGGCTCATCTATTTGGATGGAGTTAGGTTAGGGCAACGCTCAAGGAATTTAGAATTCCCCTTTCAAAGTCAAAAAACAAAAAAGGCAAATGGAGGTTGGAAAAGAATGTTTCATACATATAGGTGTAATCTAACTCCCCGGGGTTTGTCCGGGCATGGCAAACCCTTTCCTATACAGCACAACCTAAACGCTCCACATTGAAGGCTAGTACAAAACCATTGAAGGTTCCCTTTTGCCATAACCTGGCAATAGAATCCTCATCTCGAATAGAAGAGGTGAAAGATAAAACCTCCCCCCTGACCCATGAAAACATAGTCGAAGCATAAAAGATTTTTCCAAAACAGATAGGGAAGAAAGAGAAAAACACTGCAGCCTAACAATATAAGTGAGAATAAAAAAAAAGAAACTAACCTCTAATAAAAAAGGATACTACCCAAAGACAAGAATAAATCTAAGGAAAAGAGAGAACTAGGCAAGACCGGGACTTGGAAATAGAGAGGGGAGAGCAGAACAGAAGAGAATTGAAATAAATCGCAGCCAAAAATGTAAAAAATGAAAGGGATTTACTACATAAAGAAAAAGGTAACTCCTAGGCAGATCTAACGATTAGGAACAACATCACCAATGACCACAATGCCACTATGACCTCTCAAAGGACAATTGCCATTGACATATGATGAAAAGCCCACTCCCACTTGAAGCAACACACATAAACCCAAGAGGCGCATTCAAAGGCATTAAGATATAAAACACCTTATCATTATAAAAACGGCTTCGTTGAGACACCACATTGAGAAATAAAACAACAGCTATCCACCATTAGACACGTGTCCCTTCTAGAACCCCCTGGAAGACGTTATGAATATCTCACTCGGAATCAAGCCTTTCAAAATATCTCACTTAGAATCGAGCCTCTCCAAATGCCTCACTCGAAATTAGACCTTTCGGAATGCCTCGCTCAGAATCGGGCCTCTTAGAATGCCTTACTCAAAATTGAGCTTTGAAAAATGCCTCACTCAGCATCAATTCACTTGAAAACATTTTCCAATTGACACACAGTCACTCAGCCTGACCTTTTTCCGAGAGCTCATCATTGGGGGCTCATGTCCCCTCCAGATAAGGAAGAGGCCCCATGGGACCCCCCTTTATTTTAGGGAAGATATCTTTGATATTCTGATTCCACTTTGTTTTAGTAGATGATAGTTATCTCTTTGTAATTGGGCCGAGGTCAAGGCCCTCCCCCTTATTTTACCTATTGTATAAATAAGGCTTCGAAGCCTCCTTGTAAGCTAAGTGACATTTTTAAGTAATAAACCCTAATTTTCCTAAAGTAATTCTGTAGGGTTTTAGTCTTGCACACTCATAGTGAACAATAAGTAATCTGAAAAGGGAGAATTCCTTGTTCTTGGACTATCACTGCCAAAAATTACTCTTTTTTGTTTTCTAACTATAATTTTTTCTAAAATTTTAATATTTTAACTTTTCAACTTTTACAAGTACTTATTTTCAGTCTCAATTTTCATCAATCTCTTAACAGAATATTGATAGTGTGTAATTAAAGTAACATGTTATCGTCCAAATCACTTTTCATTTATATCTTGATAGAAAACTAATAAATGGACTAGATTGAACACTTTAAAAAGTTAGAGGATCTAAAATCATGTAATTGAAATTCAATAAATTAAAATCACAAAAATATATCAAAAGTGTAACTAAAATTTTGATTTAAAAATCTCATAATAAATCAGAATTAAGGAGCCCGCTTTCCTCATTATTTACATGTTCCTCTTGATCTATTGTTCTTTGAGCTAGATGCTCAGCCCTTTGACTTTGGTGCCCCCAATCTGTTTGTACCAATGTGTAAACCATCATACAAAAGCAAGAAGTCTGTGCTGCCAACATTCCAAACCACAAACCCATCAACTGATATCTGTGAATAAAAGTAGCAAAAACTGCAACGGGCAACCCAATCAAGTAAAATGCGCATAAGTTGATTCTAGCACCCACATGAGGCCTAGCAGTTCCTGTTAGAATCCCACATGCAACAGTTTGAGGCCAATTACCAATCTCACATAGTCCTAAAATTGGAAGTATACTTGTGACCATATCAACAATTTGTGCCTCACTTATGAAAAGTCCCCCCCACTCTTTCCTCACAAACATCAAGAAAATGAAGGCAGAAACACCAAGTGCAAATGCTATGAAAAGACCAACTATGGCTGTACCTTGTGCCCTGGAAGGTTCCCCTGCACCTAAACAATGACCAATCCGTATGGTCAATGCAGCACTTAGTGAAAATGGGAACACATAAAGTACCCCAGTTGTTTGAATTAACACACCCATTGTTGCAACAGTGGCTTGTGGATTGCTTAAAAGGCCACAAAGAAAAAGCATTATCTCATAGCACCACCACTCTAAGCACACTGAGATGCAACTAGGCAATGCAAGGGTTAGTAGTGGTTTCCAATCATGGAAAGTAGAGGGAATTGTGGCACCTCTCCAAGGCTTTAGTGGTTTCTTTGACACAAGAAGGTAAAGCACCAAGCCAAGAATCATGTTCACTGTGTTAAGACCAGTGGCTAGTGCAATGCCTTTTACTCCCAACTTAAAATATGTTACTAAAATATAATTTATTGGAAGGTGCAAAATGGCTGCAAAAGATGCTGCTATGGTTAGTGGTGCCGTTAAGCCTTGTGTTCTAAGAAAAGACCTTAAGGGGTGGAGATGAACTTGGGCAAGCAATTCAGGAATGGAGAAGATCATGTAAACTTGGGCAAACTCAGTGACATGAGGATCTTGGCCTAGCCACTGAAGGAGGGGTGACATGTTTAGCCAGAGGAGTGAAATGGGAATGGAAACAAGAAGGAGAAGACACAAGGTTTTGAAAAAGGTTTGGCTTAGAATTGACCATCTTTTTGCTCCATATGCTTGGCAACAAATTGGGTCCATTCCCATTGTAAGACCCTTGAGGAATGAATTGGCAGTGATGTTGGCAAACCCAATTGCAAGTGCTCCTCCAGCTAACTCTACCTTTCCTTGGCGACCCAAGAAAAGCATTGAAATAACAGAACGAGAATACAAAAGCACGTTCGTCATCATCATTGGACATGAAATCTTTGCCAATGATTCTAACTCTTCTTTGACCTGCATGTAAGTGTATTTCATTATTGTCAATAGTACACATGTGCTATGCATGCTTAATTGTAACCAAACGATGACACCTTTTTAATTTTATTTTATCCATTGGATTCAAAGACACTTTACAATATTCTATGTGTTATGTGTAACCAACTGATTTAGATTTCATTGATAATTAAATAAACATAAATCCATTTTCTATTATAGTTAAGCACAAGTATAATTTGTAGTATAAATGTCTCTACAAATAGATTATTGAGAATAATTATAAACCTAAGTAGTTTTCTAAGGACCCAAGAAAAAACTGGCCATGTATCTCGTAAGATGAAAAAGGGAATACTAGAAATGAATGTTTTAGGTTGGTGTCATGGGTTGATTCAATTTGCAATCTAGCCTTTGCATATTATAGTCTATCATATTTGTGTGGTCATTGTATTTTGTTTAATATCTGGTTTGTTTAGTTTGAAATTAAGACATAATTTAACTTCATAACGTCCTTTAATTGAAAAATGAGTTTTTACCTTAATATAAAGTCAACATCAATGATTCAACAAAAAATGGGAAACAATAGTTAGTTGATTTAAGATTGGACTAGATACTAATTTTTAAATTGAAGAACACTTATTGTATTTTAATTTCAAACTGAATAGATCATATCTCAAACAAGATAGTAATTAGAACCATTATAGCTAAATCTAATTTTCTTGATTCAGAAGTGTTTTATATATCATGATCACTAAATTGACCAATACGTCGTATTAATATTCATAAGCTTTTCATAGATTTTGATGTAAGTTATTAAATAATACCGTAATCCTATTGTTAATTTCTTTAAATAATTGAGACCCATACTGATTTTTTTTGGGATAAAAAGTTTACCTAAATGTTCATGAAAGAAATTCTAAAGTTATAGTACAATATGCTAATAAAACATTATTGTTAACCTAGACAACACACATTGAGTTTAGAGTAACAACACTGGCTCTACCTTAAAATGCGGTCTTTATATCATTCGAGCAACTTATGCACTTAGCCAACTATACACAAAGGTTGTGTTATCTATTAACAACCTAATTACTATTTTATTACCAAGGGGCTATGTGTACCCTTTCTTAATTCAAATTATAAAAAACAAAGGAAAACACTAATTAGGTGAGCTGAATTTCAAGATCTTACTGGGATTAAAGTATATCACAAGACTCGATAAGGCTTGTACAAGTACGTAAGTCCCTCAACAAGATCATTACGTCAATGAAATTTGAAATCGGATAATCAAGGATACAAGTTCAATCCTTAAACAACTACACCAATTTTTGTTTGCTTATAATATACTAGTTTGTGAAAGAAATTTAATTTGAAAAATTATAATTTACTCTCAACCGTTGTTGTAAAAAAATGTTAATAAATTAGAATTAAATATATTTTTAGTCATTATAAAATTATTAAATTTCAATTTTCACGCCTACAAAATTTTTATTACATTTTTCATCCCTAATAAATTATTTTAAAAATAGTCTATGTCATTAAAAGGTCATTATTAATAAGTGATTTGTAGAATAGAGTGTAATAAACTTTACATCATTCACTCACACAAGAAACAATGAATTTAGCATGAAACATATTAGAGGAGTGTGAGAATATGTAGAATAGTTTAACTAACATGAAAAATAAAGGACTAAAAAATAAAATATTTAAATTAATAAGGGACTATTTTTAAATATTTCATATGAATAAAGGATAAAAAGGTAACAAAAATATTAATATGAAACTAAAAATGTAACAAAAATCTTGTGGATAAGAAAACTTAAAATTTCTAAATTTAATAAGGATAAAAAATATATATGACCCTTATAAATATAAATTTAAATATAATTATTATATTAATCAATGATTTTAATTATATAATAATTCATAATTTGGGTGGTAATATATTAAATTTTATACACTACAACATATCCTATTAAATTCTAAATTAAATTAGTGCTCAGAAGTGGATATTATATAGCCTCGTACACCATGGTTATACTTTACAAACTTTTGAAATTCACTTTTACTTTTACAATGTTGAAATTTTAGGCAAATAAATTTATACCTTTAATAACTTTTCATAACAAATTTTATCAATTTAACTGTTTATTATATAATTTTTTTGGAGGGATCTTTCATGGATGTTTTCATAATTAATAACTATAAGACTAATCTCTTTTACTATTGATTGATAGGGACTAATCACAAGATTTTTTTTTAATTTACAAAAAGCAGGAATCAATCCCTCACCATTTGTCTAAAGATGGAGTGTTTTACCACCACACCAACCGATTTATATATAATATTTTTTAACACGCATATAATAAAATTTAGGGATAATTATGTTGATCTTTCCTCAAGTTTCGCTTAAATAGAGACTTCCCCATTTTAAAAGATTACACACATCTTTATTTTTAAATTTGATATTGCATATACACTAACACATTACTGCATATATATACATCGCTTGATTTTATTTACAAACATAAGTGAGGTGCGTGTAATTTTTAAAAATTGGAGGGTGTAAGCTAAACCTGGAAGAAGGTTAGGTAATTATCCATAAAATTTATATAATTTAAGCATTTATAAATATATAATTAAATAATGAATATTTTTTATTTAATTAAAAGTTAAATTTATGTGAATCACTCATAATAATTCACCCATATTGTTCCCCATGACAAATAATACATGATACATTAAAATAAGGTGAAGAATAAGGAACTGGGGTATGTGTCATTTTTTTCATTTTATAAACTTTTATGAACGTAATTTATTTTGTGAAATCTTTTTGTGTGAACCTAATGGTATACTTTAGTTATTTAACCCATTGAAAACATGTTTAAATGACTCAATACTATTTATAAATTGATTAGAATTGTTATTTATATTGGTGAACTAATTGTGTCGGATATAGGTTATTCTGTGAAAATCCAAAATTACTGAAATTTAAAATTTATGACATATTGTGAAAGATATAAGCCTTTCCTCTGAAGAAAGATGTAACCTCCCTTAATATCAAATAGAATCAATAAAGCCAATTTTGAAACTTTTTTTAAACAAGCTAAAAATAACAAATCCTTGAGATAGTTTAGAAAGAAGGGGAAAATGATGGGGGAAGTGATGAGTTAATCAGTAGAGGTAGGATGATAAACAGAGATGAACTATTTTAATTTAAATGCTAAAAAATTGTCTTCTAATAAAGTCTGAATAATTTATGTTAGTCATAAACACGAAGTCTTGGGAGTAATGTTTAAATCCTCATCCTCACACTTCTTTCCCGTCCCCTAAACTGTTAAAACAATAGATTTTTTTTAAAAAAAAAATTGTGTATTTACTGTTTGTTTAGTTGAATGAAATTCGATAGGAAGTAAGATGAATATTTATATTTCCATGTATTTAGATGGAGGAAAATAATGAAAGAAAAGAAATTATTAATTAACATTTGTGGTACTCACTAAGAAATAATTCATTCCCTCCTAGGGAGGAAATAGATAAAAGGTTCCAATTTTTTACTTTAAATATTTAAATATAATTTTTAATAATATAAAAATTACTAAAAACTAATTAACTTTTTATATTAATAAAAGATCTCATTATAAAAACATACTTTCTAAAGCTTAATTTTATATTTAATTAATAACAACCATTTTTAGTTATACCGTCTACTTATTTTTTTCACTGTTTTCTGTTACTAATTCAAACAAGCAAACAATATTCTTTCATTCATTCCCATTATATTTCTCTCCGTCTAAACAATATCCTTTTCATTCCATTTCAATTCTATTCTCACCAATTTTTTTTTCTCCAATTTTGTTTCATTTCTAGTCATATAACTCTTCCAACTAATTCTATCTATTGGAATTTGAGTCAAAGAATATTATTATAAATAATATATAAAGACTATATTTTTTAAAACTCAAACTTATAGGTTTAAATAATCCTCTCAAAACCGATTTATCTATTTGGTCTCGGTTGATTATGTTTATTTGATATATTATATATGGTTTTGGGGGTGGCCAGGAGCATCATAAGTAATGATCATAATAAATAAATAAAAACTTTTACAAAGCTAATTAAACAGTCTTGTTATTTTCTATAGTTTCTCTCCGTACAACATGGACACGGTGATCACTTTATTTATTAAATTCTTAGAACTACGAAACTTTCAAATAGTTTCACTTTTCTTTTGACCCAAAACAAAACAAGAGATCAAAGTAGCAACAACAAAGAATTAGACTAGGCAGAACAAGATACACACGCACACAGGAATAGATAATAGAAACAAACCTCAGAAAGAGAGAGGCTAGGGAGAAGGTGATGTGAGTGTTGAAGAAAGCCTTGAATGAATCTTCCACATACACTGTTTCTTGTTCCTTCACCACTTCCTCTAGTTCTCATTCCGTTCTCATAACCCCCTCCACCCTTTGGAATCACATGGTCACCATCTACAATTCCTCGAGATTCAGCACCAGTGCACATGTTTATCACACTTCTTGCTATATACAAGGAACATATAATGAAATAAAAACACCAAATCACACCAATTTAAGACATGGATTGTGCATGTATGATGACTTAACTCCTAATTATCTTCCAATTAAACGATACCCTACATGATATATACATTTAATGTACAATGTAATAACATTTGTTTATTTGAAGAATTTAATATAATTATTTTTTTTTAAACTACATATATCCTACCAGAGGATTCTGTGAGAAACATTCAAATATGATAGGATTAACTTTTTCATTAAGTATTTTTTTTCTGTCACAAAACAAACTTTGAAGTTGAGATTTTATTTAAAAGAAATCAAACATTAAACATGTACAACTTGAGTTAGTCTCATTGGTTAATATAGCTATTTTGTATGTTTGATAATAAAAATTCGCAGTGATAATTAAAATTTAATACGCTAGCTCTGGGAATGTGGGGGAACGGAAGCAATATTAATTCGATCCTTCCAAACCGCTAAGAGACCAAGAGAATACGCACAAAAAGAACCGAAAGGCCTTATGATAGCTAAAAGGATAAAAAAGAAAAAAACTTTTGAAACAATTTTACATAGTTTTAAAATTGCTGAATGCATAAAATAAGATTTTGTTGCCCACGGAGCTATCATAAAACAAAAAGAGTTGACTTGAAAAAAAAACTACATATTAAAAAGGAAGAAGAAGAAGAAGAACCAAACCTTGATATATCCAACAACAAGCACTCAAGGATTTAGTTAGGCTTCTCTATACTTGGCCATGGCATTTGAAGTGTAACGGCAAGAGGGTATGGGTACTTCAGAAAAGCGTTTGGGGAGTAGTAGAACAAAACCCTTTTCAACTTGATCTGTAGTATACATCCCTTAAACCTTTGTGTTTAATTTATACTCCAACTGATATTGCACTTCCTTAAAATAATACTAGCATTTGCTAGCTATGACCACTTTTTTGGATTCCTTATTTAAGTGTAATGCAGAATATCTAATATTTATTATGATGATTAATTATTTTATTAATTTGTAGATTTTTTAAAGAGTAAGAAAACCAATTTAAAGTTTTAAAATTATTTCATATCTAAAATTATAATTGAACTCTCCATATCTGGTCAAAGGAGATTTATAGGCACTACTTTATTGTTTGCTACATAGGATTTAAATTATTGTTTTTGTCTAATAATAATAATTGTATAATGTTAAATGAACGTTAGGAATACACTTTTAGTGAACCTATTATGTGTGTGTTATTCATTTCTTCTGTCCATCGTGTGCGCGCTTCTTTTTTTCTTTTTTCTTTTTCTCTCTTCCTTATATTTAAGTAATTTAATGTCAACTAGGCAAAGTACCAGCTACAAGCGTCAACGTGTAATTGACAAATTTCAACATAAAAAAAATTAGGAACATGAGAAGCATGATTAAGGGCAGGTACAGACTTCGATTGATTCAGTGGAAAACACAAGTTGAGAGGACAGAAATAGTTTAGGGTTAAATCTTCATTAAACACTTCTTTTTTAATAAAGATTATCAATGATTAAAAACCTAATTAAAATTACCTTCAGTTATACGGAAAGTATTTTGATTTATAGAAAATGACAGGTGGATTAATTTCACACCACAAAACGTTTCTTATTTTCATATTTTTCTTTTTTATTTTTAATTGAAAAGTATTATTTTACTTCTTTGTAAAGTTTTTTAAAATAAAAATATTTCAAGTGCATCTATTTGAATACAAGAAATACAATAATATTTTTTAATTAATTTAAAAAATTGAAACCAAAAGACCTCATTTTGATTAAAAATAAATTGCTTAAATTATACAACTTCAGTCTACTAAAAGAGTGTTAGTGGTAGAATATATAGATTCATATACTAGTTCCATCGATTAAGTATATGGTATACGAGTTTATTAGTTTTTGACACATATTCGATTGTTAATGAAAAATAAAAGAATATAGAAGACTAAGTATTAGGGTATTAGCAAGCGATGATGGGAAGAACTGTCATCATGTTAATGGCAAAGTAAAAGCACGTGAAGGCTTCTCATCCTTCCTTAATTAGGACATCGACCTATCTTATTAACTGCTGGTTCATAATGTACTCGTGTGTTTGTCACTAGCTTTATGGAAAAACAAGCATTATTTGCGGTACATTCTTTAATCTAGAGGACATTTAATGTGTAATTGGGAAACAAAGTTTATAAAAAGAAAAAAATTTAAAAATTAATATTAATTTTTCACATTATTCAAAATAATTAAAATTTTATTCAACAGTAGGATTATATTTTTTTTTCACCCAAATCCGTTCCGTTGGGGATAACACCAAACCAAACATGCACTTAACTCATATCTTATGACATGTTTTCTGCTTATATATACAAGATAATGTTAACTGTATGCTTTTATATTGAAGTTACATTTTTTTTTGTCAGAATATCCAAGGATTTCAATTTTGATCATATGTCTGAGAACCAGACTCATGTATCATGTGTAGTTAGTTAAGGATGTGTCTCGAGTTAAGTAAGTTTTTTTTTATATTATTATTAACTACATGAATGATTCATAAATATAACTAAGGTTCATCATTTCTTTCAAAGCATGTATTAAGTAAAAATTAAATCCAATAATTCTTTCTACAATCTTAGTAGTTAATCGGTAGTATTATTTATAGACATTAATCTCTTTATTTTAATCTTTTATCTTTTAGATATTTCGTTTTTTATCTATAAATAATTATAATAAGGCTCAAATTAATTTTTTTAATTAGACGATACTGAAAAAATGTTTACTATGATATTAAATAATCCTAAAATTAGGGATGTCAATGCGAGTTACTCATCCCGCCCCACCATCAACCTGTTAAAATACGGGGTAAGGCATGTTCGGCCCCGTACCAGAGGCATGTTGAAATTTTTGGCTTGCCCCGTTTTGATGGTGGGACAGGTTAGCCCTCCAACCTTTACAAAATTAAAATTATTTTTAGTATTTTAAAAAAAAAATTTAATAGAAGGTTAGTTAACGGTTGGTCTGTTTAAAAATAAAAATTAATTAACTTATTATTTTTAATAAAAAATCAATTAAATTAGAAAAACAAAGTAGTATACAACTAAAATAAAAAATTTGAATATAATTATATTAATATTTTAAACTCAAACATTAATCAAAGTAATATGTTATGAAAAATTAAAAAAGTTTTATAAGATATTATTAATATTATATTATTATTTTTTAAAATAAAATATTATACAACCCGTTGGGTCAACCCGCCTCGCCCCACCAAAAACCCACAAAAATGCGGGGTGGAGCAGGCCAATGTTGAACCCACTACGGATTAAATTTTGTCAACTCACCCCACCTCATTTTAGACAAGTTGGCGGGCCGATCCGCCAGACTTGACCTGTTTTGACATCCTTACCTAAAATCATAATGTAGAGCCTTTGCATTTGTCCAACAACTATATACAAAATTAGTGAAACCATAAGTATATATATTCCTTAAAGAATAAAATATTGTGGACTAAGAAATATCCAACTACACAACTCAATTTCACTAAGAAATAATTAAGTGATAGTATATAGAAAATTTAAAATCATATAAATAAAATACATCGACAAAGAATTACTCACTTAAAAGTAATAAGCTCCCATTGCATGCTCCAAAACTGAATTTCACTGATGGTTACTTAAACAGGTGTAAGTATTGAAGTGCTCTGCAAGTAGATCTTCGCAATGCCATATCATTAGAGGTCATTGGCATTTTAGCATGATCTTAAAGCAAGTGTTATGTGGGAAGAATGTCTCTTCAAGTTTTCCATCTCCGTCTATGAGGATTTTTTGGGAGATTTTTTTTATATTATAAAAATTCAACAACATTAATTAATTTTTTATCAAGTTAATTATTAGTGAATAAATATTCATCAAGTAGAAAGAGAGTAAAATTTATATGTCTTAATAATTGCAAGGTTACTTTTAGAAAACTATAACAATTTATAGATAAGTTAAATGACTTTAATTATATTAACAAACTTTTTTTAAGTATTAAAATTAGTTAAAAGATTCTTATATTAAAGAATAAAAATAGTATCTTATATTAAAAAATAAATGTAAGTATTTTTTACTTAATAAACTCACATTCACTCTTCTAAAAATATTAAATTTATAGACCATTAAAATTCTAACATTATACCAGAGTTTAAATACTTAAGCACACTAATCCAATAAAAAAAATACAAAAGGGCTTTAAAAAGAGTACTACCTCTGGTTCCAAATATAAGCAAAAATACCTAATTTCACACATATTAAGAATAATAGTTGGAGATAGTTATTTGTATTAATGTTACTACTTATTTGATTTAATTTTCTAAAATACCCTTAGTATCATTTATTACATGAAGAATTAATGGCCTTGGAAATATATGTAATGAGGACATATTTGGTAAACAAGCATTTAATTGGGAAAGTCTAATTTTGCTTATATTAAGGGACCAAAAAATTCCACTAAAATTTGCTTATATTTGGAACCAGAGGTAGTATTATATAAGTTTGAGTATTATGAATCCTAAATACTATGGGATGTGAACAAACACACAAACCTTCAATTTTTTTTTTGGGAAACCAAGAATTTCATTGAAAAAGCAACAGATACAATAATTGGGCCAGAGGCCCAAAAAGTAGAAAACAGGGGGCAATACACTAAGCTGATAGAAACCAGAAAACATCCTTCGATCCAAGCTTGCTTGCTACACCCGTAGAGGCAACCCTCACAATCCCAACTTAGATAGGGTCAACCCTCAATTGAGAAGAAACCCTAACCAAGGTGCCAATCGGAGGAGGAAACAACGCAAAAGAGAGCGGAAGTACTTTAAGGAGGAAATGTCTGTGGAGGAATCCCTCGTTTATCTTCAACAAGAACCTGACGCAGACGCCATGGAGGAAAAGACCACCAATTCCTGTTCAAGGCGTTTTCCCTTGCTAAATTCGTAACCTCATTAGTAGTCCCATTAGCTTCTCTTTTTACCCAAGTGAATCCACATGAAGAGAAACAATTACGAAGGTAGATGATATCTTTAACAATAGCTTCAATTTCTCTAATTTCGCACTCTCCCCTGCATGCTTTTATATCTGATTCAATAATGATATCTTTGTACTCTAAATTATGCACCAGAATGATTGCTTCTCTAAAGGCCAAACCCTCTGCGTGGAGCACTGACAAAGCCCAATGGGAAGCTGATTAACCATACAGAATGTCTCCGTTGTGGTCTCTGAAGACTAAACCTGAATAGGCCCTCTGAAGTGAATCTTCCAAGCTGCATCAGCATTGATCTTAATCTTGCCTTGGGGGGAGGTCTCCAAGCTGCTAGAGTTTGCTGCAAAGGTATTCCAACTTCTATATTCTTCTTGTTATCAAAGGTGGAGAAGAACCCATATGCTGATTGTTGGATTTGAATTAGAATCCTATTTGGGTTAGGGGGAACTCCCTGGAAAACAAATTTATTTCTTTCATTCCATATATTCGAGAATGTAGTGAAGAATTTTGATATGAGGAAATGAGAATCATTTTTAATTGTAAGGAACAAATTAACTTTTTCCTCAATCCAAGTGTTGACTGTTAATACTTGCTCATCCTGAGGGTGACACTGAATATTAGATCCGAACCAAACAGGTGAAGTCCATTGGCAAAGTAGAAAAACATGCTCAATAGATTCCTCATATTCTGAGCATATAGGGCATAAGGAATCTTTTAGAATCCTTTTCTTTTTAAGGTTCTTTTTGACAGGTAGTAGGTTATTACTCAACTTCCAAATGAAAATTTGGATTTTTTTAGGAACCTTAGATGTCCAAATAGCCTTCCAAACATTCACATTGGGCCAATTGGAAGTAGAAGGACCAAGATTTATAGCCTCAGTTAAAAGCTTAATTGCCCTATACCCAGATTTAATAGAATAAATACCATTAGAGGTAAAGGGCCATCTTACGGTATCCTCCCCACCACACATCTTCAAAGGAGTTTGGAGAGCAGTTAACCAATATTGTTGGGGAAGAATTTGTCTGATCTGAGAGAAATCCCAGGAGCAAGAAGATTGGTTAATTAAAGTGGTTAGCTTAATCTCAGGATCAATATTCGCCTCATGGCGAGGATAACAAAGAGTGCCATTCCAAAGCCATTTGTGCTTGAAGAGAGAAATCTGCTCACCATTTCCAATAGTCCATTGTCCTAACTGCAAAAGCAAATCTCTGCCCCGACTGTTCCAGACCCAAGAGCTGTTTCTTTTTCTAGGTTGTTCTAAAAAGGAATTATTAGGAAAGTACTTCCCTTTTAGAATTTGGACCCACAAGTCTTCAGGATTATTAAGAGCTCGTCAAGCTTGTTTAGTCAGGTATGCAGAATTTAAACATTCTAATTCTTTGAAACCTAGGCCCCCTGGATGTTTACTAATAGTCAAAGCTTTCCATTTTTTCTAGTGAATTCCTTTTCTATTTTTGTCATTTATCCATAAGAAGTTGGAAATTATTGAATTAAGGCTGTTGGTCAAACTCCTAGGTAATCTCACTAGGGACATGACATAAGAAGGAATCGTTTGAAGAACCACTTTTATCAACACTTCTTTACCTGCCTGATTTAAGAGAGACTCTTTCCAACCTTCAACTTTAGATAGGAATTTTTGTTTGATCCAGGACAGAGTTCTGCTTCTTGAACTTCCCCAGTCACTAGGCAATCCCAAGTAGTTTCCAGCATCATTCCATTGATCCATATGAAGAACATTGGTAATACAAGTCCGAATTGCACCTAGAACCTACCTCCCAAAAATAATTCCTGACTTAGCCACATTGATTTTTTGGCTAGAAGCCTGAGTATAAATATTTAGAATTTCCATGATAGCATAAACTTCAGCCTCATATGCCTTTGCCAGAATGATAGCATCATCTGCATAAAATAAATGGGTCAGTTTGGGACAACTAGGAGCAATTAGCATCCCTGTAAGATAACCCTCCTCCAAAGACCTTGTAAAGAGATAAGAAAGGGCCTTAGCCCCAAAAAGGAAAAGATAGGGGGAGAGTGGGTCCCCTTGTCTAAGACCTCTTTGGGGGGTAAAGGGAGGACTTCTACTACCATTAAGACAAATGTAGTATGAGACAGACTTAACTAAGGACATGACTAAATTTACCCAGTGGGGGTCAAAACCAAAGGCTAGAAGAATCAAATTAAGGAAATCCCAGTCAAGCCTATCATAGGCTTTACTCATATTAAGTTTAATCGCCATATGATCTCTAGAAAAAGCATTCCTACCTTTAAGGGAGTGAAACACTTCCTGACCAATGGTTAAGCTATCCTAAATTTGACTACCTTTCATAAAAGCAGTTTGGTAAGGGGAAATAAGAGTTGGGATTGCTCCTTTTAGTCTAAGTTGGATAATCTTAGAAATAATTTTAGGAACAAAGTTACAACAACTAATGGGTCTAAATTGGGTCACCTTATCAGGATTAGGAACTTTGGGGACCAGGGAAATAAGAGTCATGTTAACTGCTGAAGGAAGGTGACCAGTATCAAAGAAATATTTAATAGCATTGCAAAGTTGATCTTTGACAGTATCCCAATTCTTGTGCTAAAAGAGACCATTAAGACCATCAGGTCCCGGGGCTTTAAGAGGAGGAAGGGATTTGGCAGCCTTTTCAATTTCCGAGTTAGTAACAGGGGCAAGAAGGGTTTCATTTAAAGAGGGAGGAACCAGATTCAGAATAACCCTTAAACAAAAGCTAGAGTTCTGAGTGGGTTTGGATTTGTAAGCCTCCTTGAAATACCTGGTAATCATATTCAGAACCTCCTTATGACCTTCAACCCAATTATTATTTTCATCCTGGAGTCTAGTAATTCTATTCTTTACTCTTCTTCTAATAGTGGAGGCATGAAAAAACCTATTGAAAACCCATAAACTGAGTTTGTAAACTATTAAAAGTCAAAAAAATACAGGGATTTTTGAGACTTGTCAAAAAAAAAGCCTAGGTTTAAAACAAGAAGACATATGAGGTTTCTTGAATAAAAGCCTTGAGACAAAGTAAAATAAAATCTCAATTAAAATTCTAATTGGACTTAAAAGAAAATATTAAAAAACTTCCACATTCAAAAAATAAAAGGAGCTAAGAAGATTATAAGTGTTAGAAGATCATCCATAATTTGAGTAAAATAAGTGCTACCTTTACTGCCCATGGGCTTACTAAAATTCTAACACTTAATTTAATTGGCTTAATGGTGGAAGGATGTAAAGCAATGCGCGCTAACATTCGAATTGTACTTCAGATCACGAAAAGGTTCTTCAACAGTGAAAGCTGCCAAAGGTTTAAGTAAATGAAGAAAAAAACCCCATAAAGTCACCCTGACCCTTATTTTTTTCTACATTAATTTGCTGTGTAGCAAAAGCAATAAGCGCGAAAATGGAAATAATTCCTTTTCCCTAAAAAGGAGTATATATAAATGGAAAGTAGAAGAAAGAAACCAACAACTGGGAATGGAACCATGTACCAATTGGAGCACTTGGTGTATTCCAAGAGCCAACTTACACATAGAATCAAATATTTTATTCTGATTTTTTGGTAATTTAATTTCTTTAATGATTCTAACAACTCATTAAAGCATACAGAAATTATTACTAGAGAATAACGTTTTCTTGTACTAATATGTCAGTATTTGATTATTAAACGAAACAAGAAAGGGTAAAAAAAGTTCAGTTAGGAAACATTCTTCCTATTCCATACAAATACAAAATGTTAATAAATCATTTCATTAATAATGGCATATGTTCTAGCTGGTGTGCGTTGTAAAGTAATCCTCTCGCAACCGATGTCAAAGCCCAGTCACTCAAATATTACGCCGGTTTAGTGGGAGTTTGGTATTGTAAAACACAGGTTAAGTGGGAACCTTGTACCCTCTAGCTCTTTGCTTGAATAATCCAGACTGGAGTGAATTGGACGGACTTTGGGTTGTACCTACAAAAGACACTCTGATGCTTAAGTTAATGTTCAACTATAACAGAGTAATATAGAGTGACCAGAATGAAATTAATGAGACTAAAAATCATGTGTCTTGTTAATGAATGCTCTATATTTATAACTCTCATCGTGGTACAATTTATGATTTGACCTCTGTCAAGACTGTAGGCTTTGTTCAAAAGCAAGTTGGCCACTTGTCTCACTCTGGCATGATGTCAGCTTTTCTGATCGAGGTTTGATCTCGAGGGATACCGGTCGTCATAGTGATCTGGTCCTTGTTCCCTTAAACTCGTTACCTTTTTTACCGTACGGTGTCACCTGCTCATAGGGACCGGCATGGACACTAGATCAGTATAAATATAAAAACAATGATAAAATTATGTGCAGTGAATACAATTGATATATGATATGATTATGTATAAAGTATTAAAGTCTAGATTTAAATATTGGTTCTCTTATTTAATGACACATATCTCACTCTCTTCTACCGTTATTTCAAAAGATAAAAAAAGTATTGATATCTTCCTTGTTTTTGATTGGTTGGGTTTCCAAGAAAACAAAGTTTGATGGAAAGCGATACGTAATTTAGAATTTTTTAAAATATTGAAAACTATTTTTTATTTAGTTTAATTTTAATCACTTTAATAGTTGAAGATTTTGTATTTATAGTTTCAAAGTCCAAATTGTTTTCATAAATTTTATTTTTATTTTGATCTCATTGATATGTGTAAAACTCTTATAAAGTAAGGAAATATATGAAAGACACAACTAAAAAGTATCAATTTACCTGAAGAAGTTAATATCAGTTCTAATGGTGATGTTAATAGTGTTAGCTAATTGGATGCTAATTGGACAATATGTGTAAATCAGACTTTTCAATAATTATAAAACAGTTGTTGAAACTTGGTTTAAAATATATTCAATTCATATATAATTCAATAGAAGTTTAACATATACATGAAAGTTGTAAATCTAAGGCTATATTCGGTCCTCTTCAACAAACTGTATAAGTACTATCACCCAATCTTTTCAGGCCATAGTTCAATATTCTTTACATAATAGCCTTGGTAGGATTTGAACCACAACAAGTACTATTTACACAGTAGCCTCTTTAGGCTTTTTACCACACAAACCTAAGGCTTACCCCTAGTCTGATCTATCTTTCAAAACAATGACTTTTTAGGTTTGTGTATGAATAAGTCTTTGTAAACGGTTCATCTCTAAATCTCTTAGATAGTAACTTACAACCTAAATAAACTCACACTTACGCTCTAAGGTGGAACACTCTTTGTTTCTTAGGATATTACAAGATATATCAAAGAATAAACAAGAATTATATAAGAAACACTAAAACTAGTTCAACAGGAGGAATAATACAAGGTATGCAAGCTGATAATTTCTCCTTCAAGAAAACTCCAATTTATGCTCATTTCCTTCTTCCTTAGTTAAATATAGTCGTTGCAAACCTCATAAATCTGTTACACAACTTTTAGGCTACTGTAGGGAAAAGTTACCCATTGATTTCTCTTTCCTAAAAGGTGCTTCTGATAGATCTACTAATGAAACTTTTGCTGATGCATTTATTTGGTTCAGAAAAGTCATATTGATTGGTGATAATACTTTGATTGTGTAATATATAGCAAGCATTTTCTATGTGTAGGTACTTCAAATTGGCAAGACATGGTAATCCTTGATTAGATCAAGGTGTACCATAGTTCAAAAGAAAGATCATGTAGACAGTGAATATGGTCTTTCGATGTATGCTGCTACAAATTTTTGAAGTCAACTGAATTGTTAAGAATGTAGTTTTTGATGACTTTATTCAATTGAGTTGTTAAGCATGTAGTTGTTGATGTCTTGATTCAACTGAGTTATTAAGCACACACTTTTGATTATGTTGATTCAACTAAGTTGTTAAGCATGTAGTTGTTGATGGTGATCTTTTAAACTTTAGTTGCTAATAATGATGTTGAAATTATGATGCAACTAATTATGGTTTACTGATGATGAACTTTGTAACACCCCTGAAATTATTTTCATTGTTAAGGGAGCGTAGTTAAATTAAAGGATAGTTATTTGATTATTTGGAATAAAATTAATTTGATGATAAATGTACACGGAGGTTAAATTGATTTGTGGTGGTGGTAAATAACTAATTACCATAGTAAAGGTGAAATCAAATGGGTTGAAAGAAAATAGGAAAATGAAAAGGAAATTGATTTATGGAATAAAAGAAAATAAGAAAATAGAAATGGGAAATGGGGAAAAGACCATTTTTTCCTTGTCTTTAATGAAATCAAATAATTTCCAAAAGCCTTTCTCCCTCACGCGAGCAAGAATGAGAAAACTGGGAATGCTCTTGCATGCCATTGTTGCCTTCTCTTCAAGCTTTAAATCGGAAGCCGATTCTTGGCCGTTTCTCACAATTAAGGGCATTTCTGGAACCTTTAAGGTAAGGGCTACACCATGGTACCTTCAATTTTAGAAATCGGCTCGCTTCTCTTCTTCTTCTTCTTCTTCTTCTTCTTCTTCTTCTTCTTCAAATTCTTAGGTTTTTGAGGTTGTTAGAATCTTAAGTTTCTAAACCGGTTAATGGATTCCTTGTAACCACCAGAGGGAAAATATGCTAATTTACGTTTTGACGTTTTTAGGTGGCCAAACGAGGGTCGACGAAGTAATCAAAAAAGAGAAAGTTGAGAATCAAGGACAGAAGTGATATCGGTAAGTTGTAGTAACTATAAATTGATAAATTAGAGTGTTAGCGAGGAACGGTTCGGTTTCAGAGGAAACAAAGTCAATTCTTGATTCCTGGTGCTTCTCGTTTTAGAGTGTTGATACCCGTGGATAGAACCGACAATTGAATAAAAGTTAGAAAGTGCGGAGTTGAGGTATGGGGAACAGGCGTTCTTGGTGTATGATTTAATAGGATAACAATTTAATTATCTTTCTTTGATACTCATAAGTGGAAATGGGGGTTTATTATAAAAGGGGCATGAAGAATTAACCAATATAAATATGTGTTACTAAAGAAGGTAATGATATAATTTAACTTTAACTGCATTTGAACTCACAAAAAGGAGATTATATGTTGACCCTTGTATTCATATATTATGTTTTTGATATGATGAATTTTGTATTGAGGATCATGATATGAGTTGCAAATATAGAATTTATGGAAGTATGAAATTACGAATGAGGTTGACTATTGTCTATGTGACTTGTTGATGAATAAGGCATAATGTTGAGCATTTTATATATAAACTCCATGGTGCTGGCTTTTAGGCCCGGGGATGATTGATGATGATGTTAGATGATGATATGCCATTATTATGTGTTATTGATATATATTGTGTGGTGCAAAAAATCATTCAGTATGATGTACCCCTCATTTTTTGCTCCCGTGGTCGTTGGTGACCCAATGGAGCTACCCAGTGGTCAAAAAAGACCCAGTGGTTGAGGTGGGGAGCCAGGTGGGCTCGGTGGACCAGGTGGGTTCACGGGATGTCAGGTGGACTCCTAGCTGGTGGCTGATCCTTTTAGTATTTGGATACTAGGGTGTCTTATGTTATATTTTATTAAGAGTCTGTTTTGATGATGATGAATTGATGATGGTGAAATTGACAATGATAAATAGATGATAATAAATTGGTGTTGATGAATTGATGAGGGTACTATGAATTGATTGTATGTAGCCATTTTACTTCGTAATTGTTATTGAATTTATTACATTAAATTGTATGGTCAGTCACTCACCCTTACAGTTGTTTCAGTGATTGGAGACAGGGAGGTTGTAGAGGTATCAGATACCAGTGCAAAGTGAAATGGAGAGCAATGCTAGAGACCTTGTGTGGATGGACACTTGATGTATATATATATATATATATATATATATATTAATTAATGTCTATGTTTTGTGTTAGTCTGATGGCAAGGATTGTTTGCTTGGCTTAATTATGAATAGGATTTGATGTTAATATGTTATGTATAACGGTGTATGATAAGAAATTGCATGAAATGTCCATGTGCTTAGATTGTATGATTGTGTGGGCAATGAGCCAAGTTGTATTAGCTTGATATCACGGTGGGCAGGTTTGTGGATGATGTGAATGTTATAGGTGATATACGTAATGGATTGTTAATTGATTGTGATTGGTATGAGAATTTATGAGATCTTAAAGTATTAAGTGGGACTAAGTAGGTCATATCTTGAATTTGTGGGAGTTGGACTCCCTGGATGGGTTCCTTGAACCTATATAGGTGCATTTGACTTGTATATAAACTTAGGATAAATAGGAATATGCATTTGTCCCTTGAAATGTTATAAACCTGCATGTAATTGGTCAAACTGTATTTCTTTGCATATCTTTTATACGTTTTGGAATTTTGGCAAACGGACTTCGCCAACAGCTCCGGAATGGCAAAAACATATCGCCTATAAAGTTTAGGGTTAATCAAAGTTAAGTTGGGGAAAGTAGGTACCTTGGAAGTTGGGAGTTTTGATGTTTCTGCTGAATTCGCTTAAGCGGATGCAATTTCGCTCAAGCGAGTTCCTCACAAGCTCCAGGGTCTGTTGCTGGTGCAATTTTGCTAGATCGAGATGGGGTTCGCTTGAGCGAATTAATTGTAGATTTGCTACTTGAGGGATTTCGCTCAAGCGGGCAGCCCTTGCTTGAGCGAAATAAATTAGAATGGTCTCTAGAGTATTTTTGCTTAAGCGGGTATCCCTCGCTTGAGCGAATCAATATGGATTCATTAAGAATTCCACTTAAGCGAGTTCCAGCCGCTTGAGCAAATTTGTTATGAGTTGGTTCTGTTTGATTTTCTCTTGAGCGGGTACATCCTCGCTTGGGCGAATTAATTTGGAATGGCTTCTGGGTTCTTTTCGCTCAAGTGAGTGACTTGTCGCTTGAATGAGATTGCGTGTACTACTCTCTGTCGTGTTTTGCTTAAGCGAATTAAGCTTGCTTGAGGGAATTAAGCCTGAGTTGGTTTTTCTCATCTTTTCTAGGTATTTGCAGGTCTTGTGAACATGTTCTGGATGCTAATGTATTCTATTATCACTCGGTGGTGTCGCATGTTAATTTTAGACGCTTTCCATGAAAATTTTATTGAGAATTCTCTAATCTAAGTTTTATTTTATTACTCACATTGGAATAATTAAGGTAAACTCGTGATAATTAAGTTAATGAATCGATAATCTTAAATAATTAGGAGGGATGTTATAAACTTCAATGACTAAAGCTACTAAACTTTGGTTGGTGTAGATGATCATGAATGAGTAGTGCTTCTCAACCATGGTTGCAAATGATGATCTTGAATCTAGAAATTATCTAAACCTTATTTGTTGTTAATGATGATTTGAGCCTTTAGAAAACATCTATTCATAGGACACCTTGTATCCCATGTTTTGAATCATTGCATGCACTTAAGATGGTATATGCTTCTTCATAAGTTAGGTTTACTTTAATTGGTTGATCACCTTACATAGACTAGTCTAACAAGCTCATCATAAAGATGTACATTGGATGACATTCAACATGTTTTTCTCAGGTGTAACTTAATTGCATGTCATTGGAGCTAGTACTTATAACTTATGATCTGATACTCAACTATTTCTGATAGCTATCTAGTTAGTACACCAGAGCTTTTGATTTGTATTGCATAACTTTTTTTTAACCATAAATTAGATTGTTATAATATATCTTTCAGCGTGTAAGCCTTTGTTCTGATCTTTAATTTAATGCTTTATAACCTATCTAACATCAAAGAAATATGTTCTTGAACATAGTGATTGGCTTTGCTCCTCTCTTTATCTCTTAAGGACTTCAGAAAGGTTTTATTGATCTTTTGAAATGTGCAATACATGTTTTGATGTTTGTTGCTTGATGAAGCTTGACTTAATATATTTTTGATCATCTTGTTGATATTTACAGTCAAACTTTTGATTAATAAATCTTACTTTTTTCTAAACTATTGATCTTGTCTATAAGAGACTATGATTTCTTTATAAAAATATTGTATTCTTTAGACATGAGACATGTGTTGGTCTTCAAAGTGAACTTGATATTCAAGTTTTTCATCTATCTTTACCATCATTCAACATGTATTGATCTTGCTCATGATAGTCTTAAAATATGCATATCAGAACTAAACATAAACTCACGATACTAGGTCAAACAATCATTGTGTAATAAAGCAAAATAGTACTATTTTCAATATAGTTTGTTAATTATCAAAACATGAGATAATACCTTTGATACAAAAGGGTTTTACCTAAACAATAGGGACTTGGCATTTCAACAAAATAATACTATTTTTAATATAGTTTGTTAATTATCAAAACATGAGATAAAACCTTTGATACAAAAAGGGTTTTACCTTAACAATGGGGACTTGGCATTTCAGTAAAATAAGTCCTCCCATGTTCTCCATGTAATTAAAATTGAATAGTTAAAGAGTTTAGTTGATGAAAGTCATTTGACTTTCAACGTGTTGTTGATACACCACATGCACTAATGATTAAACCTATTCAACCTGACTAAGATGTCGATCATGATGAGGATAATCAATCATATAATTGGTTAACTGAAGATAATAATGATGAAGATGAATATGAGGATGACGACGATGATGAAGTGTATGGGGATGATGATTTAGGTTTATAATTCAGGATAACAACTTAATTTTATTTCAAAGTTTTCTGTTATGTTATTATGACTTGTATATTTGTCCAATTCTTAGATGGGTGATCATGATCATGATCTTATGAGGAAATGGAAGATAACGGTCATTAAGGGTGGTGGGCAATCTTTTACCATATGTATCTCCATTGACCAACTTCTACCATATGTATCTCCATTGGCCAACTTGCTACATGATGTTGTAGGCATGTTTCTCAAGCTTTAATAAAAGGTTTAAGAAGAGCTTGTACATCCAGTAGTTTTGGAGGAGCCTATCATGAGGCAAAAGCCTGTTGTAATGATGTTATGTTTACTTAATTAGTTGTATGAGTAACATGTCTTAATTTTATGCTATGCTTTGTTAATTTACAGTTGGATCCTTTGCAAAGAAGCGATGAACGCTCTTGGGAGAGTGATATACTCCCAATACTATGCATTGTATTGCATGTGCAATAAGATCTCACTTGACATAGTCAAGTAAAGTTGCAAGAAGCTTTTTTGCAAGTAATTATTACAAATTACCGTCATGACCGAGATCACAGTGGGAGGCCGATCATAAAAAGAGGATGAAAAAATGGAGTTTCAAAATCCTTTCAAAAAAAGGGAGTCGCCACTAATATTTTTTAAGGTAAAATATTGGGAAAACCTTTGTTGAGGCACCAGTCATAAAAAAAATGAAAATCCAAGTCCAGGAGTCAAATTACAGATGAGGAATGTATTAGCACCTCATACTGTCCGTTATATAACGGTTACCTCAAATTGATCGTGCACATTTTTAAATAGCCTAAAAATTAATTTAACCTCTCGAGAAAGGGAACAAACAACACAGACAAAATTTTTTTTGAAAGAAGGTTAACAGGACATCTCATCCAAATTAATCTTAAATCGAAAAACTTAAATAAATAATAATAATAATAATTAAAAATAAAATAAAGGATTAACAAGATGTCTCGTCCAAATTAATCATAATATACATAATAAAAATTAAGAAAGTTAAAATAAAGCAAAACAAAATAAAGTTAAATAAGATAAGATGAAATAAAATGAAATAAAATAAATTAAGGGAAATAAATTAAATTAAATTAAATTAAAACAAAAACAAAAGATTAACAGGATGTCTCGTCCAAATTAATTCTTTTTTATAAGAAATATTATTATTTAACAAATAAAAAGAGATTGAAAATATGAGAAGATTAACAAGACGTCCTATCTAAATTAACCTCATTGTAGTAAAATAGTGTTTTAAAATTAAATAGTAACAATGCAAAATTAATCGAAATAAAAAAAAGACACATAGAAATTAATAAAAGGAAAATAGACCCGATAGGAATTATTTCTGCTTGTACGTATTCTCGAATACGTCAGGAAATCAGGGTTACGTAGTTCTTGGATTTGAAAATGAACTTTTGAAAATTAATTTTTTGGGCTTTGAACTATTTTCTAGGTTTTGGAATAAAATAAGATTGAAACTTTGATTTTTATTTAAGGGAAACTATTTTTAAAAGGAGACTTCATGGTATTTTGGGGAATTTTAATAAAAGAGAGGTTTTAAGCGAGAGGAGAATATAAGACGGGATATTCCATACGTGTATCACCCTCTTACGATAGTATAACATTGGTGTAGACAAAGTGTTTACACGACACCACTATAAGATCATTGTATGATTTTATTTAATGATTAAATTGGAAATATACTTTTTATTTTTGATATGGTCAACAAAGAACATAAATTAACACCTATATAAAGAAAAGTAATGAAAATAATGATAATAATAATAATAATAATAATAATAATAATAGTAACTCATTAACAACACAAACAGAGAAACTTAAACAGTAATCAAAAGGAAAGAAAAAAAAGAACATAAATAAATAAAAGGGTAAAAGAAAAAAAAGGAGAAAAGCTTTAAATGAAGAAGTAAGGAGCTAGGGCTCCCTTTTGATCCTAGGAACCTAGCCTCTACCACCAAGACAACCATATTTTATAGTACAATAACAAAACAAAACAAACATGATACAACATTCAAGCTTAAGCTTTAACATAAAGAATAATGCAAGAGTGAAGGGACCTAGGTTTTGAACCCATCCCATATTGGTAAATAAAACATGGAATCACCACTAGGCTACCACAATCACACCGTCAAGGAAGCAAACAAATTAGTCATAACCAACATATGGGTTCTAGCTTTATTTTAAAAGAACACATGAAGTAAGGGACCTAGGTTTCAAACCCTTCCCCTTTAGTTAAGAGATAACACAAGTTTACCAATTGAGCTACTAAGCTATAATGTCATTTCACAAATGTAGAAACTCATAACCAAATCTATTCTGCTTCAGTATGAAAAAAAAAGAAAACAGGCTTCATAATGAGGCCCACAACCAAAACACTTTTAACCTATATTTTAAAATCTAGGGGTGAAGAAACAAAGACTAGTGTATGACTGTAAGGAAAAAAAGAGAGGAAGAAAGAGAAAGAGAAAGAAAGGGAGAGAGAGGGAGCCAGGGGGAAGAGGTGGCGGCCCAGATGGTGCGCGGTGGTGGGCTACTCCTTCTTTTATTTTCTTTATTTTTTTATTTGCTGTTTTTGATTTTTGGATTTTGTGGGTAATTTTTTATGATGAAAAAGGAGACGGGGGTGGTTTTGGGGTTGTGATGGGGAAAGTTATGGTTAGAGGGTGGTGGTTAAGGGCGTTTCATTGTTTTGTTCTCTATTTTGTTCTTTATGTGTTTTTCTTCATCCCCCCTCTGTCTTTGTGGTCCTTCCTTTAAGAACAAAGGAGTGAGTTGCCTAGGTAGTAAAAAAGTAGAATTCAGGGCTGATTTTAGGGATGTTAGTGACTTGAAGGTAGAGTGTACAATGAGCCTTGGTGTTAGGGAGAGTGATGTTCAGAAGCCATAGGAGAAGATGAGTGATGGGAGAGGAAGAAGAAGAAAATGTCTCCAGACATTTATATTTTTGTTCAAAATAATAATAATGATAATAATAAATAAGAATAAAAATACAGAAAAAGAGATAATGATAAAAAAAATTTTAAAAAAACTTTAATTCTGTATTTTTGTTATTATTAGAAAGAAAAAAATAAAAAAGTGGTGTTCATAATTACTACCTCTTGTTCTGAATATAAACAAAACTAACTACTTTCACAAATATTAAGAATAATGGTTGGAAGTAGTTATTTGCATAAATGTTATCAAATATTTGAGGCAACATTCTAAAATATCTTTAATATCATTTATTACATAAAACATTTGTTGTTTTGAGAATATATATAAGGACATATTTGGGTCGATAGACATTCAATGACATTGAAAAAGTATACTTTTGCTTATATTAAAGGACTAAAATACTCCACTAAAATTTACTTATATTTTGAACTAGAGATAGTAGTTAGTAATATAATTGTAAATTATTTATCTAAAATTCACCATTACTTTCCCCTATTTGCATGGGGACCTCTCATGGGCATCTTATCATCAGCAACAAATTTTAAAGGCATTCAACGAGAGAGCTACAAAAAGTATTTTTTAGCAAGCTTGAAAAGGTTAGAGGAAGGATATTAAGCCTTCATGGATAAGAGATGAGGCATTAAGAGGTATGTTGGACTTTGGGGTAAGAAAGAACTTTTTGAAACTCTGTTAGAATAAGGCCAACAAGGCCTCTGCTAAAGGTGGAATAATATATACATATACATATATATATATATATATATATATATATATATATATATATATCTAGCCAAGTCCTTTACTCAAACGTGGCTTACAGTAGAGTTTTAAAAGTTTTAACTAATTTCTTGAATTCTTAAGCTATTTTCAACTTTTACATTTACTTGTTGCTTTTAAATTCACAGTCATTAGCGGTTGGACCTTACATCGATCTTGATGAATAATTCCTTGCAACCTACATGCATAAAGATGAAAGTTAATGGATGAATGCTTTAAAAAAACTTATGTAAGTTATTAATTTCTATTCAAGTTGTAGTTGTTTCATCTTATCATGTTAATTACAAATATAAATCACCTTTCTTTCCATATTCAATACTAGAAATAACACTAGCAACTTCGTAATCAAGTGGGGGAAATTGGTGCTAATGGTTCCTAACAATAGAAGGTTGATGGGTTAACCAAGATCAACCTTATTAGACGTTAATGTTATGAAACCGAGGACATGTCTAACAATATTCATAGAGGCTTTAGGTCCTTAACATAAAAGCATTATGCCTCCCACCAAGGCAACAATTCCAATGCCATTTTTGTTATGACTACTTTATTGTTAGATGACATTCAACAACCCATTAGCAATGTAGTGACATTGAAGACAGAGGCAACAATACAACAAGAAAATGAGTGATTTGGTTCAAATATAAATGTAACTTTGGAACGCCTTACTTGTGACGTTCTGCCTTATTTTATTTATTTTTAAACATGATTTTATTCAGTATACAATTTTTTTTGTTTTTAATAATTAAGTACATCCTTACAGACTTAAAACGAAAATAGCAACAGACTTGAAATAAAACAGAGACAGACTAAAAAATAGAAACAACAACAAAATAAAAAAATAATAATAATAACAGACTTAAAATATATCAGAGACAAACTTTTAGGAAAAATAAAAATAGACTTAAAATATAAAACAAAAACAACAAAAATTTATTATGCAAAAACAACAACAGACTCAAAATAAAATAGAGACAATTTTAAGGAAAATAGAAACAGACTTAAATATATACGACAGAAATAACAAACTTTTATTATGTAAAAACAACAACATACTTAAAATAAAACAGAGACAAACTTTTAGGAAAAATAGAAACAAACTTGCAGAAACAAACAATAGACTTAAATACAGAAACAACAATAGACTCAAAATAGAAACAAAAATAGTAGACTTCAATATAGAAACAACACAAACTCAAAATAGAAACAACAACTAGTTATGCAAAATTTTTCTATTGGAATGAGCTCCTACATGCCTTAAACATATCCAACAAACTGACATGAAATATACCTTGCCCAATAGCATTACATATTAATCTAACACAATCATTCAACCTTTAATACACATACACACACACACACCCCAAATTAAGCCATACAAGGTTAGCCTAAAATATAAAATTCATCATAACCATCAAAATGTATTTATCACATTGTATCTTCCTTCATATAGAACACCACACATATAGTACTTGCATCATCATCTCAATCTAAAATGATAATTTTGACCTAAGCTGGTGTTAGTTATCAAAAGAATAATCCAAACGCTACTAACATCAAAACCTACTACCAAACTTAGCTATATACATGGTTTTATCAAAATAACCACAATATTATCCATACTTTCCATTGAACGTCCTATGTTCTTATTTAGTGTTAGCCTTGCTTGTATCTTTCCAGTTTCTGTCATCAGTCACTAAATATTCCATAAGAAAAGAAGGGGTGAGTGCCTAAATTTTTGAGTATAATAGAAAATACACAACAGGAAAATATAATCTAGCAACTAACAATTTAAACACCATAATCACCATTTTCAAACTAAGCATATCATTTTCACAACATCATTCTTAAGATTTTAATTTAATAGGTTTAACCGTAAAAAATTTAAGTTCCACATCATCATCAATACAATGTAATAATGCATAACTGACTCTCAAACAAATGAGCCTATCACTAGACGTTAGTATCCAGATATTTTAAGGATTGACCATTAACTGAGAGTCCACTGACATCTTGTGGACCCTCCAATCCATCTAGCCCTCTGGCTCTCCACCTCAACCACTAGGGTCTCTCCAAACCACTAGGTAGCTTAACAAGATCCCTTCGGATCACTAGAGTTGAAAGAAACAGGAAAAACATACCAAATGGTCATCCCACAACACCTCAATGCATACATAACACTTAAGATTAATGTTAAGCAATTTTCCACTCGGTTCTGGCACTCTGGCCATGAGGAACCATCAACATAATATCATTCAACTCATAATCCACTGTCCCGGCACTCCAGCCTCAAAATGACATCCTAAACTTTCTTCTCTTTTAGATACAGAATTTAATCACTTGTATATCCTTAATTAATTCCATAATTCTCAACATTAACATGTAATTTAAAACATCATTAGCCTCAAAAAATATCAATATATTGTCCATATATATTCTATTAATCAATTTCAAATAACTATTTAAATAATTTTAACTCATCAACATTTATTTCCAACCCAATATAATTTATATATATTGAAACATCAATATGTAGAACTCAATTTCATTTAAATTGGAGGCTAAAGATACCATTTTCTATACATCAATAGCGTAAAATAATTTTCTAAAATACCTTATGTAACATCCCTGTTTTTAGTAGCAGTCTTAATCTTATAAATTATGAAGTTTGGAAGTTCTGTAAGAGTTAATAAGTGAATAAAATACCCTGTAGATGGTCTGTAATATCCCAAAAATTTCATTTTTGTGTATAATCATGGATTTTATATGGACCATTAGTGATATTGTCCATTTTCCGAGTGAAACATGTCTTAGATAAGACTGTCCGAGTGAAGAAAGGGATCTGTTCTGAGTGACCAAGAGAAATTCCGAGTGAAGGCTATGTTTCCGAATGAAGATTATGTTTTCCGAGTAAGTCATGACCGAGAGTGCCACTACCGAGTGGCGTCCTGGCCTCGGAGACATTTGGAGTGAAGTGTGTTCGATAGAACCACTTCTGGGTGAAAGGTCCGAGTGACTTGTTTCCGAGTCAAAACCTTCGAATGACTCGTTTCCGAGTTAAATGTCCTCGAATGACTCATTTCTGAGTCAAATGCCTCCGAATGACTCGTTTCCGAGTCAAACATCATCAAGTGCCTCATTTTCGAATGAAACTTCTCTGAGTGCAATGTTTCCGAAGAGAAGTACGTCCAACCGAAGGAAAACTCATTTCCGTGTAATATAGATCCGAGTGAGATATTTTCTGAGGGAGTCTGAGTGAGGCAATTCCGACTGAGTCTCCTCCAGGGAAGGAAAAAGCCGACCGAGTGTTTCAAGTAGAAACACTTCTGAGTGAAATCCCTTCCGAGCGAAGCTATGCTGAACGACGCTCAAGCGAGCGTTCTGCGCTCAAGCGCGCTCGGGTCCTGATTCTTCCTCCTTTCTCACGCTCAAGCGTAACTCATGTATATTTTTGGCGCGCTCAAGCGTGGACATGTGCAGAGGGCCTGATTCTTTCTCGCGCTCAAGCATGAAGGCAGCGTGTCCAAGAGTGATAGCACACTCATGCTCAAGCGCGAGAGGCCACGCTTAAGCGTGATTCAAAGGAGTCTGTTTTCATTTTTTTAGACTCTAGTAACTCTCGGAAACAATCAGCCGACCAATGTCAGAATGGAAAGGGGACTCGATAAATGGACACCGACTGGAACAAAGTTGAACCGAGACGCTACTCTTAACCAAAAAGATTCGCTCCTGCTAGTGACCAGTCCACTAGCTCACATAATCCAAAGGTTTATCACAGACGCTCCACAAACTTGCACCTTTTCACTCCAATCATAGCACCTTTTATATATTTTAATATATATTCCCTTCAATCATACTAACTCTTGTACGTAGGTGGCAGAAATGGTCAAATACAGCTCACTCTTTATCCAAAAATCTCCATTATTCCCATAATTAACTCACCTAATCTTCAATCACGAGAAAGCTTGTCCTTCCACTTGTCTTTTGCATTATTAAACCAATACCATAATTTATTCCCAAGTCTAAAACTTTCAGAACCAACGGAATTAGCAAAAACTCTCTCTTTCTTATTTTCTTCTCTACGTACAAGTCTCTTTCTCTCTCATTTTCCTTTTCTCCTCACTGTGAGCTAAAGCAAGGATAATAAAAGAACGTCATCTACTAATCAAAGATCTTCCATTAAGGTAAAGGGGGTATATTCTCGGGTATTCTGGGGGAAAACCGAGTGTTAGGAAAGGGTTAAGGTACCTCTGGTCCTCACCTTTCCAGGGCAGGTTCAGGAATTGTTGTTATATTAATATGCTTTAATTTTTATTTTGTTTTTATATATCTTTATTGCTATGAATATGTTCCATTGACTGTATTGATTATTATTAATCATGATGAACTAAATGATATTATTGGTGTTGAATTGTGAAAATATTAAGAATCACGGGTGTCTATGTGAATTCCAGTGAAGAAATATAAAACAGAAGTCGGATTCAATAATAACAAGCTCGGTTTTTTATCAATCCGACCGGTTATCTAAAAAAACAAATAATTTATTTAAATTTTAAACAGATTTTGAATTAAATATCTGTTTTACATAAACCGACCGGATCATCTAAAATATACAAATACATAATTTCACTCAGATGTTTTACATAAACCGACCGGATCATTCCGCTTGAAAGGATTACTCGGATGTTTATTCTTCTCGAAATTATTCACTCAGAAACACATTCATTCAAAATTAGAGTCCTTTATCCAGAAACACCATTCCTGGAAAAACTTACTCGGAATGTTTCACTTGGAAATGTCACAGAGACACTTCACTCGGTAAACCATCCACCTAGATATACTTCACTCGGGAGTTTACTTAATTAGAAATATCGGTCCGAGAGGTACTTCCACTTCCGTAGGAAACAACTCATTCGGAAGCATTCCACTCGGAGATGTTTCCGTTTCACTCGGATTTTACCTTACTCGAACGTGTCTCATTCAGACAGAACATTTCCTCACTCGGAAACTCTTCTTCAATCACGTTTCACTCGAAAAACATCTTAACTTCACTGAAAAACTCTTCTCAGTCTGATTTCACTCGGAATCATAGTTATTTCACTCAGAAAACTCTTCTCAGTCTGATTCCACTCGGAATCATATTTATTTCACTCGGAAACTCATTTTCACTCGGAATCAAACTCATTTTACTCGGAAAATCTGGTTTTCAACATTTTTACTCGGAATCAAACTCATTTTACTTGGAAAATCTGGTTTTCGACATTTTCACTCGGATTTTCATTCAGAAATTCTTCTTTAATCCTTTTTAAATTATTTTTATAAAAATCATAAAAATTGGGATATTACAATTATCATTATTATTCTTATTTCTATTATTATTACCATTATTATTGTTATTATTATTATTAACTATTATTATTGTTATTGATATTATTATTGTTTTAATTATTAGTAATGGAATAAGAAACATATTACTTACTCTTTAAACGAAGCATTATTTTAGTCAAGATATAGCCGATATATTTTCTAGAATAATAATAAAAATGACTTACAACGTCTAAAAAAATTGATGGGACCCAAGGACTTGAGAATAAATATTATGAGACTGGAAACACATAAGATACCCAAGGATCAAATGATAAAAATAATGCATTTCGCATCATGAAAATATTTTTGAGGGAGTAAAACTAGAGCATACACCTGGTACGCTGGAGGACATTCACGTTCGATCTCTGAGGAGAATCTTGGGAGTACAACCGGAACGGAAACCCAATGGCATCAGAGTCGCGCCTGGAGTCGGGTGAGACGATACAATTCTGGTGTACTTTGACTAAATGACGGAATGTATCTTTGATCGTGTAGAGCCAAGTCCCAAGATGAAATAATATATTAATGAGAACCTGTGAGTTCACTCGTACCTTATGATAATGAATGGAGGACTTGGTGAGCTTCGATCGCTCTAGAATGGAAATGTTGTGCCCAAGAGGCAAATTGAGCAGAATGACTGCAAAAGAATGAGATAATGGTGATGGTGGATTGATTTATTGGGCCCACATGCATCATGAGACTTAATTAAAGATAAATCATAATAAACCAAACTCATGCATTCCATGACAGTATACTTGATTGTTATAATTGTAAATATGTTAATTGTATGATTTATGTTATATTATCTGTTGTCTGGATATGTCCGCACCGGGAACTTCCAGGGTCTGGGGTTTATACTCACCCTTTCTGTTGATTAATAACAGAGGAGCTAGGAAACCAGGAACCAGAATATGAATAACAGCAATACGTTGAACCAACTGGGAGCCCTCATTAAATGATGAATATATGTAGTAGAATATTTATTAATGAATAATAAGACCATGGATGACTGTATAATTATTTAAGGGTGCCTGCGTGCCCCATTCTGTGAAGAGTACAATTACTTATAGTTTGTGAATGACTATGTGATTATCTACTATTTGCTTCCACTGATCTGCCATTATTTTATTTTTAAAAAAAAAATATTCACTTTTTCTGAAAACTGTTAACACTCTTAGTTAAATAGGATGATTCTATAGAAGGGTCTATCTTATTTAACCGAGGGTGTTATACCTTAGACCCAATACACCCCCTTACCTCCTTTCCACAATTCAAATGTCTGCCTTGTGACGATTCAAAATTAGTCCTTTATCCTTTCTCACTTGAGACACGAGCTTCGACGTCGAGGTTCTTTCTCCGATTGCTGGTTCCGACCCTCCAATTGTAGGAATATGAAGTTGATTTCTTATAATTGCAAGAAGTTGGAGCTAAGATGGAGCATGCAACTTACGGCCCTAAACATGCCATTTTCTTTCAAACTTCTGAAGAAAAGAGAAGATGAAGGAAGTTGAAGCCACGTAGACCCTATTTTCCCATTTGCCACCACTTTGTGTTTTTTCTTTTTTATTTAATTTAATTAAATTTCTAATTCCATTTCTATTTATTTTATTAACCTTAACTTAAGTAACTCATATTTTTACCATGGTAAAACAAGCTTTTACCATCAATTTCATTTTAAACCAAAAACTTCTTAATTTAATACATTTTAATCTCTAATTTAATTATTAAATTTCCTTACAATTTAATAATAGCTTGATAAATTTTAATTACTCCAAACTAATTAATTTTTACCCCAAAAATTCTAGTTTAATTTAATTACTCCTAATTTAAAAATTTTAGGGACGTTACATTACTACACTTGAGTGCCAATGTGATTATTCATTTAGGGGCAATGATACTCCTTACTAACATTACAACCAGGACCTATATGACCTATCATTTTCTAAAGATCCTAGCCTTCTGACAGGGCCCGCAAGCGCACGGGTTATGTCGCGTAATATAAAAGATGATCGTTCTCCACAGGGACTGTGTTCAAAGTACCAGCATAATGAAATTTAATTATCCACACAATTGATTTTTAATGTTTTTGTAAATAAAACACAAATTAAAAATAAATTTAGAAACAAAATTTACTTGACACTTAAAAATCAGAGTTGAGAGTATCTTGGGATTTCGGGAGATCAAGACTCTATTTTATGTTAATGAATTTTAACTTTTCATAAATAAGAATCAAATTAAGTTTTCCAAGGCGGATTTTTCTTAAGCTAATTAATATGTTCCTCTCAGAATCCTATTAATGTACCTAACCTATGGAAAGCGCTGCTTAATCCTTAGAAAAGGCTAATTATCGTTTTGTGAAAATCTCTTATTTATTCCCCAAAAGATTTTGATTACTTTCACAGTTTTACCGAGGTCACAAAAAGTATTTCAAAACCTTAGGCTTAGTTCAAAAACTTTCCAGTAACAATAAATCTCTCGATTCTATTAATTACTTAAACTTACTAATATACCCGCAAGTATACAGTTTTATCACTTAGGTTCTTGTTAGGAATTACTAAGAGCATTGAGCATTTATTGAACTAAATGGAAAACAGAAATTTATTTAATTTAAAGTCAAAATAACATTATCATAAAATATTATCACACCCCCTTCATCCCAAGATAATTAATTTAGTTACTCATGAAATAATTCAAATTTATATATATAATGGAAAAATAAAACATACAAGACATGGTAAAAAAAAAGACTTACGGGTTTCTCCAAAAGCTTAGAATAATTTTACCACTGTATTTTCTTGTTGCAATATTCCTCCACCAATTACAAATTGGAACATTCACTTTTACAATCCTCACCACTCTTTTATAAAATAAAAGAAAGAAAAAGAAAATAAAAAGAGAAAGAAAACAAAGGAAAAAGAAAAGAAAAGGAAAAGAAAATGAGAAAGAAATGGAACGGAGAAGGAAACGAAAGAGAAAGAAAAGAAAGAAATTAAAGTACAAATTCAAATGATTCAATCGGCACCTCCAAAATGTTTCACTCGGCTATGTCTCTGGAATTGAACCACTCGGACACATTCACTCGGAAGTCCGACTTGCTTTTCACTCAGAATGGCCTCAGTCGTCAATCAACCCATTCGGTTGTATTCACTCGGGAGTCGGCCTTGCTTTTTACTCAGAAATTTGGAACTTGAGAGAATTCTGGCCGATAGAAGCTCTTTCAAAGTCTGAACCATTTAAACTTCATTCGCTCGGGAATTCTTCACTTGAATGCCTCAGCCCGAGAGGTATTCCTTCAAAGTCCTTCTTTAACCGGAAACACATCTCTCGGAAGTAAACCACTCGGAGATGATTCTTTGCTCGGAAATGATTCCCTTGAAAGTTTCTGCCCGAAAGAGGCTCATTTCCGGTTGGATCTTTTCTTTGCCCTACTCGGGAACGACCTGCTCGGATCTATCTTTGCCCTACTCGGAAGTATGCCTTGAAAGAGATGCTGCCCGAAAGAGATTCATTCTAGGTCAGTGCTTTGCTTCGCTCGGCAATACACCTCTCGGCAGCAAACCACTCAGAAACGACTTCCTCGGAGACATCCCACTCGGGGATAGTTTGAAACTTGAGAGTCTGCTAAAGAGACTCATTCCCGGTCGGACCTATATCTTTGGGCGGTATTTATTCAAAGTCAGTCCCTTTTTCACTCAGGGTGGTTGCAGTCGGGAAGCTTCCACTCGGATTTACCTCCAACCGAGAAATTTTCCTTCAAGGTCAGCCATTTTTCACTTGGAATGGCTTTGATAGGGAATCTTCTACTCGGATTTACCTCCAACCAGGAAATATTCCAGTTGGCAACGCTTCATTAGGAGACTCCCTACTCGAGAATGATCATTTCCGAGTCATCCTACTTGGATTTGATCATTCCGAGTCGGAATTCAGTATAAAAAAGAGAATTCTTTCCACTTGGGCTTGTTCTTCTTGTTTCTTTATCATTTGATGGTCGTTTTTCTCTTGTTATTGACCCTTGTATTATCTTAATTTCTGCAAAATAAAATACCCAAGTAGAATATAGTGGAAAGAAAGAGAAAATAACAAAAATTAAGGAAATACAATGCATAATGATTAAAATCCTAAGCAAACTAAATCTAATTTATTGTGTTATAAAACACTTATCAAAAATACCCCAAACCAAAACATTGCTTATCCTCAAGCAATTACCATATTCACATGATAAGATACAGAAAACACTAAGCTCAGCAAACTAAGGAATCCAAAATAGAGAAAAAAATTTATTCAAATACCAATATTAATTTTCTTATGTGAATCAATTTTCATTATCAAGACAGAGGATACTCTTCTCTCAATTTTTACTCAAAGTGTTTCAAGGTTTGTGTGTCCCTCAGATCATCATAGTCAAAAAAATATTACCATAAGCTTATTAATAAACCATAAACTCCACAGTTTAGATAGAAAATATGTCAAAGTCTAAAGGTCTTTCAAAGGTTGTAATGTGGCCTTGGGTTGTATTGTCAAGGTAGGAATTTCAAGAAAAATGGAATACAAAAGGGCTTTAACAGTCATGAATGATTTAAATTACCATCATAAATTTAACAGAGCAAATTTTTAAACTTTTATGGACTTTTTGGAATTCATTTAATATCATCCTTTTGATTTTCTTTTTCTTTTTTCTTGCTTTTTTTTGCATTCAATACCATATTTTTCTAAAGTCCTTTTTTATTTCTTTGCTCCACTAAATTTCTAAATTTTTCACCATTAAGAGAATATCAATCAATGAAAGGTTCCAAAGAAAAATTTTCACTTTCAGGCTCAAAAGGGGCAACTAGGGGTCAAATTATGCAAAAATTTTGAGGCTTAAGAATGAGGCCTAATTGTGCCTTTATCATCCTAAGACATATAATCAAAAACCATTTTGAATCGGTTGAAAAACAAGTTCTAGAATATTAATGACTATGAGATTCACTCAATCAAGAAGATATGGGTTTTGAAAATTTGTTTGATAAATAACCCATTTTGGCTCAAATTTAACCATGGAAAGTCTTTTCAAAGAAAATTTTAATCACATAAAGTTCATTTAAGCATTGATTTGGCATTTAAACAATCAAATTTTTGAAAATTTTACTCAAAATTTTGGAGTCCTTAGATACTTTAACCTTGTGTTCAAAGTAAATTTATCATGCAATCATGGTAAATTATAAGATTACAAACAAAACAAGGAAAACACACATGCATGAAAAATATAACAATCACACAACGTAAACAAAATAGTTAAGTTTTCTTATCTACCACCCCAAACCAGAATTTGACATTGTCCTCAATGTTAAAATGGATGATAAAAGGATAAGAAAACTTACCTGTAGTAACCCCAAACCAGCTTTTGACATTTTTTTTATTTAAGCTCAAAATGAAACAACAACTTTTTATAGGGTTACCTCCCTATCAGTGCTAAGTTTTAAGTCTTCAGCCAGACTTCTCACCGTTTGGATTTACTCATCAGGAGCATCAAACAAGTCCAAGTCACTTGCTTGTTGTATTGGTTGACCTGTCAAGTAGTGCTTTACTCTCTGTCCATTTACCCTAAATGTACCAGATTTCTCGCTCCATAGTTCGACAGTTCCAAAGGGAAAGACTTTTGTCACCTTGAATGGTCCCGACCATCGGGATCTCAGTTTACCTGGAAAAAGCTTCAATCTGGAATTAAATAGTAAAACCATATCACCTGGATTAAATGTTCTCTGTTGGATGTGACGATCATGCCATTGTTTGGTTTTTTCTTTATAAATTCTGACATTTTCGTATGCATCTAAACAGAGTTCTTCAAGCTCATTTAATTCCAACAACCTACCTTCACCTGCAGCCTTATGATCAAAGTTAAGAGTTTTAACAACCCAAAAAGATTTATATTCTAGCTCAATAGGTAAATGACAGGGCTTCCCATATACTAGCTTAAAAGGTGTGGTTCCAATGGGAGTTTTGTATGCGGTTCGATACGCCCATAAGGAATCATTTAACTTAATAGACTAATCCTTATGTGATGTATTCACCACTTTTTGAAGAATATTTTTAATTTCCCGATTGGATACCTCAACTTGTCCACTAGTTTGTGGGTGATAAGGTGTAGCAACCTTATGCTTAACTCCATATTTCTTTAGAAGGGTCTGAAAAGTTTTCTCAATAAAATGAGACCCTCCATCACTTATAACACATTTTGGGACCCCAAACCTTGGAAATATTATTTTCTTAAAAAGTTTAATAACAGTCTTAGCATCAGAATGGGGTGAAGCAATGGCTTCCACCCGTTTTGACACATAGTCAACTGCCACTAATATGAACTGATTTCTAAAAGAGGAAGGAAAAGGTCCCATAAAATCAACACCCCATACATCAAACAATTCAACTTCTAAAATGGTATTCAATGGCATTTCATGTCTCTTACCAATGTTACCTGTTCTTTGGCAAGCATCACAAGTTATAACATACTTACATACATCCTTAAAAATATTTGGCCAATAGAACCCAGCTTGCAATATTTTAGCAGCTGTCTTAGAAGTACCCATATGCCCTCCACAGGAAAGAGAATGATAATGATCCAAGATAGCATGGACCTCATCTTGTGAAACACACCTCCGAATCAAACCATCTGCACATTGCTTGAATAGGAGTGGTTCATCCCAATAGTAGTGTTTAACATCTGTAAAAAACTTTTTCCTTTGCTGAAAGTTAAGATCAGGAGGTAAGATACCACATGCAAGAAAATTTACAAAATCAGCATACCAAGGAACACGTTGGATACTAAGATTCAAGAGTTGTTCATCTGGAAAAGATTCATTGATGGGAATATTACTGTTTCTTCTTTTTCAGATGTCAACCTAGACAGGTGGTTAGCGACCAAGTTCTCGGTACCCTTCTTATCCTTAATTTCCAAGTCAAATTCTTGCAATATTAGAATCCACCTAATTAACCTAGGCTTTGCTTCCTTTTTATTCAATAGATACTTAATGGAAGAGTGGTTAGTGTAAACAGTAACATGTGAACCTACCAAGTAAGATCTAAATTTATCAAAAGCAAAGACAATAGCTAACAGTTCTTTTTCAGTTGTGGCATAATTTACCTGAGCATCATCTAGCGTCCGGCTGGCATAATGAATTACATGGAGCTTTTTATCCTTTCTTTGCCCTAACACAGCCTCCACTGCGTAATCACTCGCATTGCACATCAACTCAAACGGGAGTTTCCAATCAGGTGGTTGCACGATGGGGGCAGAGATTAGAGCTTGCTTAATCCTGCAAAAAGCTTCCATACAAGATGAATCAAAATTGAAAGGCACATCCTTACCCAGAAGAGTTGTAAGAGGCTTTGTGATTTTGGAGAAATCTTTAATGAACCGACGGTAAAACCCTGCATGTCCAAGAAAACTCCGAATACCTTTCACATTTATAGGTGGAGGCAATTTTTGAATCACTTCCATTTTAGCCTTATCAACTTCTATACCTCTCTCAGACACCAGGTGTCCAAGAACTATGCCTTCTCTTACCATAAAATGGCATTTTTCCTAGTTTAAGACCAGATTGGTCTTTTCACAACGCTACAAGACTTGGCACAAATTTGTTAAACAATTATCAAAATCCAAACCATGCACTGAAAAATTATCCATAAAGACTTCCATCACATTTTCAATGAGGTCAGAAAAAATTTCTTGCATACATCTTTGAAAAGTCGCAGGTGCATTACACAGACCAAAAGGCATACGCCTATAAGCATAAGTTCCATAAGGGCAAGTGAAGGTAGTCTTTTCTTGATCAGATGGATGAATGGGAATTTGATGAAAACCTGAATACCCATCCAAATAACAGAAATAAGAGTGTTTCGCAAGTCTTTCAAGCATCTGATCAATAAAAGGGAGAGGAAAATGATCTTTTTTCGTGGTGCTATTTAACTTCCTATAATCAATGCACATGCGCCAACCAGAGACAATCCTAGTAAGAATCAAGTTATGTTTATCATTTTCAATCACAGTTATTTCCCCCTTTTTAGGCACCACATGAACAGGACTTACCCATTTACTACTATCAACAGGATATATGACTCCAGCATCAAGCAATTTCAAAATTTCCTTTTTAATCACTTCTTGCATTTTTGGATTTAATCTCCTAAGTGGTTCTACTGTGGGCCTACTTTCATCTTCTACAGTAATCCTGTGCATACAAAGAGAAGGACTAATCCCTTTGATATCATCTATTGTATAACCTATTACCTTTCTATACAACCTAAGTTGTTTCAAAAGTTTTTCAGTTTCACATGGATTCAATTCAGCATTAACAATCACAGGATATGTGGAATTAGGACCAAGAAACTCATACCTTAATGAAGCCGGTAAAGGTTTTAATTCCACATTTGGGCCTACCACTTTGTCACACATGACCTCAGTATCATGTTTTAGTGGTGCCTCAGAGCAATCAGATGTTCCTGCAGGCTCAATCATGAAAACAATTTCAAGTGGGTCATTAGGAAGGGTTGCTTCCTTTACCACTTGTTCAACAAAATCCACACTACAGCAAACATCATTAAAAGGTTTTTCTAAAACATTTTTCAAGTTAAAATCAACCTTTTGGTCTCCAACAGTTAGAGACAACTTACCATTCTTGACATCGATCACAGCACCTGCAGTTGCTAAAAATGGTCTGCCTAAAATAATAGGAATCAAAGAATCTTCGTCCATTTCAAGCACAACAAAGTCAGCAGGTATAAAAAATTTTCCTATCTTAATAGGAACATCCTCTAAAATTCCTACAGGATATTTTACAGATCTATCAGCCAATTGCAAAGACATCCTAGTAGGTTTCAGCTCACCCAATCCTAATTTTTCAGCAACAGATAATGGCATTAAACTCACACTCGCTCCTAAATCACACAATGCTTTGTCTATATTCATGTCACCAATCATGCAAGGAATAGAGAAACTACCTGGATCTTGGAGCTTGGGTGGAAGCTTTCTTTGAATTAGAGCACTACACTCTTCAGTAAGTGCAACTGTACCATCTTTCTCCAGTCTTCTTTTGTTGGACAAAATGTCCTTTAGGAACTTTGCATATGTGGGCATTTGCTGCAAAGCATCTGTGAAGAGAATATTGATATATAATTTCTTTAAAACATCAAGAAACTTACCAAATTGTTTGTCCAACTTTGCTTTAGCCAATCACCGAGGAAATGGAATGGGAGGTTGATATGGCTTAACCTCCTCCTTCTTTTCTTGTGGTTTCTCTTCTTCAATCACTGGATGAGATGAAGATTCATCCACTTTCTTTTCCTCCTTTGTAGTCTTATCAACTGGCCCATCATATTGAGTACCACTCCTAAGAGTGACAACCATGGTTTGGTTGGATGGTCCAGCCTCTGGTTTTCCAGGAAATGTTCCCAGTGCTCTTTGAGAGTAGGAGGCTTGTTGGGCAATTTGATTTTCCAGTATTTTGTTATAGGTGGCAAGAGAGTCCACTTTTGAAGCCAAGTTTTTTATTACATCAGAGAATTCATCATTTTGTTTAAGTTGAGTAGCTACAAATGTCTCAATCAAGGATTCTAGCTTTGATTTTTATGGAATATAGGTTCCTTGTTGAGGTTTGTAGTTACTTTGATTACCTTGGAATTGAGGTGGCCTATTTTGGAAGCCAGGTGGACCTTGTGGAGGTCTGTAGTTACCTTGATAATTTCCACCATAGTTTCCAATAACATCCACCTGATGTATTTCTTGTTCTTGATTAGGGGTCATTACTAAATGGCAATTTATAGCTCCATGTCCTGAAACACCACAAACTTCACAAACAATATTAGTAGCATCTGTTGACCCTATTTTATCAAGTTTTAATGTTAATGCTTCAACTTTGGTAGAAAGTAGGGAAAGAGCATCAACAGAGTATTTACGTGGTGTTTTAGCAGGTAATCCTCTCTCAGAGTTCCACTGGTGAGTGTTTTGAGCTATTTCCTTAATCAGGTTCTCAGCTTCATCAACATTTTTACTTATGAAGGCTCCTCCAGCTGCAGCATCTAAAGAGATCTTTTGTGTGGAAGTTAGTCCATTATAGAAAATATGGATTGTCAACCACCTTTCTATCCCATGGTGAGGACATTCTCTTAGCATCTCCCTGTATCTTTCCCAGGCTTCATACAAGGATTCATCATCTTTTTGTGAAAAATTTATGATTTGTTTTCTCAGCACATCGGTCTTGTTCCTTGGGTACCATTTATTGATAAAAGCACTGGGCAATTGTTCCCAAGTCGTGATGGATCCTTCAGGAAGAGAGTATAACCACACCCTCGCTTTATCTCTTAAGGAGAAAGGGAAGAGTCTTAAGCGAATGGCATCATTGGTGGCTCCGTTCATTTTCAGGGTGTCACAGTATTCAAGAAAAATTTGAAGGTGAAGATTTGGATCTTCAGAGGGTAATCCTCCGAATTGGTTCTGTTGAACCATTGAGAGTAATGAAGGCTTCAATTCAAAATTGTTAGCCTCCACTGTGGGTCTAAGGATGCTAGATCCTCTTCCATTTGTACTTGGAGCGGCAAAATCTCTTAAGGCTCTATTTTGGTCTGCCATTTGTTTTTCTTTTTGTTGTTTTTGTTATTTTTGTTGTTTTTCTTGTTTTCTTAAAGCTCTAAGGGTACGTTCTATCTCAGGATCAAATCCTAAGTTTAGATCGACACTACGGCTTTGTCGCATAAAAAGAAAATAAATGACAAATAAAATAAACAATTATAAAAATAAAACAACAACAGATACACAAAATAAAGAACAAAATACAAAGTAACAAACAGAATAAAAATAAAGAAAAATATAAAAAGAAACAAACAAAACAAAAAAAATATTAACAAGTATGATCTAATCGAATTTCAATATTGCCGATATTTGAGGGACAACAGTCCCCGGCAACGGCGCCAAAAACTTAACAGGGCCCGCAAGCGCACGGGTTATGTCGCGTAATATAAAAGATTATCGTTCTCCACAGGGACTGTGTTCAAAGTACCAGCATAATAAAATTTAATTATCCACACAATTGATTTTTAATGTTTTTGTAAAATAAAACACAAATTAAAAATAAATTTAGAAACAAAATTTACTTGACACTTAAAAATCAGAGTTGAGAGTATCTTGGGATTTCGGGAGATCAAGACTCTATTTTATGTTAATAAATTTTAACTTTTCATAAATAAGAATCAAATTAAGTTTTCCAAGGAGGATTTTCCTTAAGCTAATTAATATGTTCCTCTCAGAATCCTATTAATGTACCTAACCTATGGAAAGCGCTGCTTAATCCTTAGAAAAGGCCCATTATCGTTTTGTGAAAATCCCTTATTTATTCCCCAAAAGATTTTGATTACTTTCACGGTTTTACCAAGGTCACAAAAAGTATTTCAAAACCTTAGGCTTAGTTCAAAAACTTTCCAGTAACAATAAATCTCTCGATTCTATTAATTACTTAAACTTACTAATATACCCGCAAGTATACAGTTTTATCACTTAGGTTCTTGTTAGGAATTACTAAGAGCATTGAGCATTTATTGAACTAAATGGAAAACAGAAATTTATTTAATTTAAAGTCAAAATAACATTATCATAAAATATTATCACACCCCTTTCATCCCAAGATAATTAATTTAGTTACTCATGAAATAATTCAAATTTATATATATAATGGAAAAATAAAACATACAAGACATGGTAAAAAAAAAGACTTACGGGTTTCTCCAAAAGCTTAGAATAATTTTACCACTGTATTTCCTTGTTGCAATATTCCTCCACCAATTACAAATTGGAACATTCACTTTTACAATCCTCACCACTCTTTTATAAAATAAAAGAAAGAAAAAGAAAATAAAAAGAGAAAGAAAACGAAGGAAAAAGAAAAGAAAAGGAAAAGAAAACGAGAAAGAAATGGAACGGAGAAGGAAACGAAAGAGAAAGAAAAGAAAGAAATTAAAGTACAAATTAAAGAGGATTTGATCTAAAAGTGATGATGATGAATGGCTTCAGACCTCCCCCCTATTTATAGAGATCTTGGACGTTAATAATCATGGGAATGGCGGCTAGTGGGACCTTTTTTATTAATTTTTTCTTTCGTCTTCTTGTCAGCCGCCCCATGAGGTCAACAAATCAACTTGGATACAGCCTGGATGGTGTGGTGGAGAAACAGCTTGTACCTTGACAACTATAGGGAACGGTGGCTAGTGGGTTTCTCTTTTGTCTTGTTGTCAGCCGCCCCCTCATAATTCAAGGATCCACTTGGATAGTGGAAATCCAAGTCAGCATGGGCAATCAGTGGAAATATGGAATCGGCTTTCTCCTTCTGACTCGGATTAGTGCCTCAGCCAGTATCCATCCTCAGTGGCAATTAATACGAGCGGAACAGGTACTTTTCATACATAAAAGTCCGAGTGAAAGCTTGAATTCACTGATTATTGACTCGGAAATTTCTTTCTGAGGAGCATTCATCAGGATCTCTGTTCATTCAGAATTGCCTCACTCGGTGTTGCTTTGTCCGGAAATGTCACTGCTTGAAGCATTCATTCGGAATTGCTTCAAACAGAAACAAGTTCCGAGCAAAGCACCTTCGATTGCTTCACTGATTGAAACATTCATTCGGAATTGTTTCAAAAGTGACTCACTCGGAGATCATTTGCTCGAAGGTGCTTCTGCTTGAAGCACTCGTTCAGACCTTCTTTTTTCACATGTGACCCACTCAGGATTGGGAAGTCTTCATTCAAATGATTCAATCGGCACCTCCAAAATGTTTCACTCGGCTATGTCTCTGGAATTGAACCACTCGGACACATTCACTCGGAAGTCCGACTTGCTTTTCACTCAGAATGGCCTCAGTCGTCAATCAACCCATTCGGTTGTATTCACTCGGGAGTCGGCCTTGCTTTTTACTCAGAAATTTGGAACTTGAGAGAATTCTGGCCGATAGAAGCTCTTTCAAAGTCTGAACCATTTAAACTTCATTCGCTCGGGAATTCTTCACTTGAATGCCTCAGCCCGAGAGGTATTCCTTCAAAGTCCTTCTTCAACCGGAAACACATCTCTCGGAAGTAAACCACTCGGAGATGATTCTTTGCTCGGAAATGATTCCCTTGAAAGTTTCTGCCCGAAAGAGGCTCATTTCTGGTCGAATCTTTTCTTTGCCCTACTCGGGAATGACCTACTCGGATCTATCTTTGCCCTACTCAGAAATATGCCTTGAAAGAGATGCTGCCCGAAAGAGATTCATTCCAGGTCAGTGCTTTGCTTCGCTCGGCAATACACCTCTCGGCAGCAAACCACTCGGAAACGGCTTCCTCGGAGACATCCCACTCGGGGATAGTTTGAAACTTGAGAGTCTGCTAAAGAGACTCATTCCCGGTCAGACCTATATCTTTGGGAGGTATTTATTCAAAGTCAGTCCCTTTTTCACTCAGGGTGGTTGCAGTCGGGAAGCTTCCACTCGGATTTACCTCCAACCGAGAAATTTTCCTTCAAGGTCAGCCATTTTTCACTTGGAATGGCTTTGATAGGGAATCTTCTACTCGGATTTACCTCCAACCGGGAAATATTCCACTCGGCAACACTTCATTAGGAGACTCCCTACTCGGGAATGATCATTTCCGAGTCATCCTACTCGGATTTGATCATTCCCAGTCAGAATTCAGTATAAAAAAGATAATTCTTTCCACTTGGGCTTGTTCTTCTTGTTTCTTTATCATTTGATGGTCGTTTTTCTCTTGTTATTGACCCTTGTATTATCTTAATTTCTGCAAAATAAAATACCCAAGTAGAATATAGTGGAAAGAAAGCGAAAATAACAAAAATTAAGGAAATACAGTGCATAATGATTAAAATCCTAAGCAAACTAAATCTAATTTATTGTGTTATAAAACACTTATCACCTTCTACACCATAGACATCATCATCACTATTAGTTTCTTAGGATATTTAATTTTTTAATTTTGATTTCTATATTCATAGTTTTAATCCTATGTTTCATTTGTTGTTTGATTTCCAATTTTGTATTTATTTGGAGTTGATATTGGTAGGTAATGTATAACTGTTTAAATGGTATTCATTAGAAATAGGAAATATATATATATATATATATATATACACACACACACACACACACACACACACACACACACATATATATATATATATATAGATATAGCAAACATGACATTAGTGTCGACTAGAGCTGTCAAAACAAGTGGTTCAACTTATATGTTGGGCTTTCTCGATGCAGGTAGTAGGCTATGTAGGGTTAGTCATAAAAAGTCCAAATTTAACTTAGACCTTAAGAATGATGTCCATATCCAACAAAAAAAGGTTTTTAACTAGTAAAAGTATGATTAATTTTAACAGGACTTGTTCAAGTTTCATTAGGATCGAGTCTAAAAGGCCCTAATTTAATTCAAGATTAATATGCAAAACTCAAGCACAACAATTTATCGAGTAGATTTGTGCTAGCCAAGTTAGGCCAACCCATTGTGTTGGCTATAGCATTGGCCAAGTCGACATTAGTCCGGTATGCTTCTACCACATTCCCTTGAACCAACGCTAATTTGGCATGTACCTAGTGTCGATTAGGCATAACAACAGGGTGGGTTCTACTCTCCCATCCCCATCCCTGTAAAAGTCGAGGTGGGCTCCAACTCAAGTTAAAATATGACGAGTTTGAAATTTTAGAACTCATCTCCGCCCCTACGGGTTCCTTGTCAGGTTCGGGGAAACCCATGAGAATCGTATACTCTATTTTTCTTTCATTTTGATAACTTAAATATAATTTCAAAATAAATTAGTGTAGACATTAAAATTCTTTATTAATAATAAATTTCATAATTATATATTATTTTAAAAATATATATATAAACTTATTGTTATTATTTAACTATAACTATTAATAAAATTATTAAATTTGTATATAGAAACAGGTTCAGGTACATGATCGGGGTAGGTAGTTGCTTCTCAACACCCGCCCTTGTCACTATCAAAATCAGTTTGGAATTAGAATTGAACATATTTTTATTTATCTTCAGTTAAAATAGTTTTACTTATTAAATTCAATTTCACATGTTCGAATATAGTTATCATGCATAGGGGTCGACTAGACTGGCATTGACCTAGTGTTATAGCGCTGGTCAAACTAATGCTAGATAGCATTGGCCTTCATGTGACCGATACCAACTTTAGCTTCCAACTCCTTAGCTACGGTCTCGACGCCGACATTGATCTAACGCTTTTAGCGTAGGAGTTTTCATGTACCGTAGACATTTGGCCCCACACGATTGGACTTGTTTCTTGTGGTGAGAAACCATCATCATTTTCAAGGTTAATTAAATGTAATAAGTTATACCAACATTGTCTGTAAGTTACGAATAATGTAGCCTTATCATCCTAATTTATGTAATGCAAAATTTTATGTTGTTATTTTTACTGACGGTAGAAGAAAAACATTAGCACCAAAGATTATTCTAATGTTTCTAGTTGGTTGATCTTCTTCATTCATTGGCTGATTAAAACTTTAAAAAGTGAAAGTGGCATGTTAGACAAACTCATCAAATCTACAGAGCACCCTCGGCATAGGAAACATATAGGGAGATATTTTTTTCACTTATGGTCCAATAGTCAATTATTGTGTCAACAAGATCCACTCGTGCACTTTTTATAGGTTGGTCAATGGACCACAAAGATATGTTTCCCAACATGGTTCACATCGATTGAGTCATATCAAAAACATAAATAATCGGGATTCACTCGATAATAAAGTTTGTAACTAGACTTTGGATTTAGGATGTATTTTTTTATATATACATGATTTAGGATATATATTTGCTAAACATATTCATATAATTAATCAGAAGAAAATAATATTAATATAGTTAAATGGGTTTTTGTTGGCAAGTATTTATCTGTGAAATTTATAAGAATGAGCGTAGATAGATGGGTTTTTTAATTATTATTTATTGTGCTTCACATTTTTAATCATTTTAGTGTATAAAATTTAAAATGAAATAAAAATTATGCCTATAATATTAGTATAATATTATACTAAGATTAATCTTATACTTATAAGAAAATAAATTCCTTATCATCAATTATTTGAAAAGAGCTTAATTTTTGTGATTGTCATGTCATTGCTAAGTGGGTCTTCAAGTTTGTGATTGAGATGACTTTTGAATAATTTCATCTATGTAATCAAAATAGGTTTAAAAATGAGGTGGGACCATGAACGTCATGTGAGGAACAAAGGTTAGGTGAGGGGACAGGTCATCAAAAGAACAAGGCAACCAAGGAGACATGGGGACTTCAACATGGGACAACAACATGGCTTCTTACAGGGTCATCAAGCTCAGAGGAAAATAAGATAGGAAATTGGTGACAATAGAAAGGATGTTACTGTAATATCCCTAAAATTAGGGGTAAATTTTTCGCGGTTTAAAATTCATTTATAAGTAAAGTGAATCGTGATATAAAATATTAAGTGACCTCCCCTGGATCTTTTAATAACCTATCTCATATATGAAGATATGAGTAGATATCAGAGTACACAAGAAATACACAAGTAAACCATTACAATTTTCGACTGATATAATCGGTTAACTCATGTGTTAATCAATTGCCCTAATTGATTGTAGAGCAGGATTTAATCGATTACAGAGCCATAATCAATTACAGAGGAAGGCATAATCGATTACCAAGCTCCTGTAAGTGGTCCAATGAATCAGGGGTTTTACCTAATTGATTACAAGACTTAGAACAATCGATTACATTGTGTCTGTTTGGCTTATAATCGATTACAATATTGGACATAATCGATTACATCGGTTCTGGCTGGTCCATAACCGATTACAACTCTGAACCCAATTGATTACATTGGTTCTGGTGGGTTCATAATCGATTACAACCACGAACATAATCGATTACATTGCTGCGTACAAGACTGTAATCAATTGAGCTAATCGATTCCTTTGGAAACAAAAACCTTGTAATCGATTAGGCTAGTAAGCTAATCGATTACACCCTATCAGAATGCAGAAATTATGCAGATTTTCATAAGGAAATGAACTTCCCACCTACCAAAACGTATGCAAATGATTTCGGAACGCTACCAAACTTAAACACAAGTTATAATATACCATTTGTGACGTGTGGCCGCTAGCTGCTCTCAAAAATTCCTAAAAATGAGTAAATTATGCGCATAATTGCGTTTATCTCATTTCAAGGCATTTTGAGGCAACCTAGGGGTCTATTTTCCATAAAATGGAACCATTCCTTTTTCCACAAGTCACAATTGACATATGTAAGCCATTGCATTCATCACATCACACTAGGACCTCATCCATCATAAATTGGTCATACTAGTTCCTAACTTATGTATAAAACAACTATACAAAATCTCAAACACACATCATGAAAGATTGCAATTCATGGTTCTTATCCTCTATTCATCAAGTTGAGTAAATCTCACGCTTCGTAATAACATCATACATCACTAAAGGTCATTAATGAAAATGAAACATACATACAAAGGGTCTCATTTTCCTACATGACCTCCAAAATCATCATTCATATATCAAGCTACAAAATTCAGGCATATACACATTATATTCCATACTCAATAACGATATGTCGGCCAAGGCTCATCCATTTTCATCCCATATTTACCTTCATCAAAATTCGGCCTCCAAAAGAGTAGGGTCTACATCACACCTACATCAAACTTAAAATGGTAACCAGGAGGTGAGTAACATAATCCAAATGTATCAAAGTCAAATATTTTGATGATACTCATACATGCTCACACATGATACTTCCTCAAGAACACCACAATTTTATTCACAATATATTTTATTTCATTGTCATATCTTGCATACTCAAGAAAATACATTCACAACACACATAATCAAATCATTAGCATTCTCCACAACATTATCATACACACAGTGTTAGTCTCACATTCCTTTCTTCTTTATTTCTCAATCATCCGTCGCCACCACAGGCTTCCAACTAGGCATATTTCCGGCTATATGCAAATGCTCTTAAAGCTAATGCATATACACAAAGGAATTATCATCAAATGCGGATCTGACTGTAGGAAACAACATCAAATCAATCGTGGGACAGCATAGGTGTGCTACTATGCCCCTATTGCAGTAGTAAAATGTGTACACGTATATCTTAATTCATGCATGTTCAACATCATACTTTTACTAGTACCAAACTGCTATCGCCCATCTGTAGCACTAGTCACTCCGTGACTTGCGGATCAACATGGCCTCACTTGCCAAAAGTGCTATGGGCCCATCCCGAACACACATCGAGAGAGCCATGCCCCGTCGAACACCGAGGTAACTCACTCACCATAGAGCCGCATGCCTATTGGGCCCGCCACATAAGGTGCCTCATCACCAAACTATGGACAGCTTCGTGATTCCCAGAATCACTAGGGAAATACAACAATATACCCGTGCACTGGGTTGCCCTCCCACTGGGCCCGCCTAGTGGAACCTCTAACATTCCACATAGATAGCGTATGATATGCTATGGTTGCAATGCAATGCAAATCAAATACATTTCTCACACTGTGCATCCTAAATGCCACTCATCAATCATCCATTCACCACTACCACTTAATGGATTTCAATATTCTCAATCTTTACCAATTCTCGTTGGGACTCAATCACATCGATAGTTAGTGGCAATCACACTTATTAATTCACACATACATATTGGGATATCTCATAACATTGAATTCGATACGAACATGATCTCAAACCATTCATAACATATTTCATCAACATACTTTAACATAACATCATATTCATCATCCCAAACACATGCCACATAACATCAATCATTCTAAATACACTCAAATCATGAAGTCATCACATCATCCGTCTAAATAATCATTAAACCCAATCATATATACATATTTTCACATCATCAATGGATGAAATCATGCATTTAGAATAGTTACCCCCTCCTACCTCAAGAGAAGTAGTGATCAACGCAGTCCAAAAGTCCCGCCTTGTTGATGGGGTTATTTTCTACATCACAATATATCACACAATCAATTTTCTATTAAAACCACCAAGATTTCAATGTTCATATATTCATCAACTTGGTGTTTTTTAGCATCTTAACTCTCAAGTCCCATTTATTTCATTCAATCCACCATAACCACCATGGGTTAGGTGCCTACATTTATTATTATGCTTTTAAAGCTAAACCCATTCATGGGTCCCCACATTAATGGTTCCCAATAACCATTATTAACCATCAAGCTTCATTAATGGCCATTCACCATTCATAGCATCATTGTACCTCATCCATACAATTACCGAACACCATAAATGCTTCTCCACTCTTATTTCATATTTCCCCTAAATCCTAGGGTTAGGGTTTTCATTAAAACCCAACAACCATCATAAATGTCCATCTCCTTCTAACTACACATGTATCTACTCCATTACTTCCTCATAAAAGCTCACATTTATGGCAACCCACCTTAGGGCTTATGCATTTATGACTTCCCCAACAACCCACATACTTTAAATGTTCTCTTAACAACAAAAACTCATAACTAAGGGTTCATACTCTTGAGAAATAGCAAGAACCATACCTTAAGAGAAGAAAAGAGAGAATATTCAAAAGAGAGAGAGTGCCCCACGAAATTAAGAAGAAGAAAAGAGAAGGAACTTCAAGCTCCAAGTCTTCTTCAAGCTCCCACAAGATCAAAAATGGAGAAGGAAGAAAAGGTCACCATCATTGTTAGGGTTTTAGGAGAGAAGAAGAAGAAGAAATGAAGGAGAAGAATAGAGAAGGAGAAGGAGTAAAGTGTTTGCCTAAATGAGACCAAGGAGCCCACGGGAATAAGAGGAGAGAAATGGGCTTTTTGGTTTTATTTTTAATCTCCTTATTAAAGATTCATCGTTTTATGACAAACAGGATCTCTGTTTGGGCTCAATACTTTATCTAAAAATTATTTTGAATATATATTTGGACTCCAAATAATATCCTTAACATCCCTGACCAATATCATCCCAATCGGAGATACTTGGTCCGACACCTATATTCTAATCGGGCTCATTTTCAGCTTATCCGGTTCCAATAAATTATAAACAGTTCTAAAAAATTTTAATTTATTTATTTTTAATATTTTAGGACATTAAATAATCCACATGCTAGTATTTAATATTCATTTCCCCAATTAATCCTTTATTTTAAAATTTAGGGTGTTACGGTTACAACATTCTACCTCTCAAGCATACCAAAAAACTAAGCGAAGGCAGATCTATAGAAGGTTTTTCACCACGCGGGAAGGACTTGGGATATCTATGTACCTAAGAGGAAGGATAAGGTTAGGAAACACTTTGGCTTTGTAAGATATTTTAGGATGAAGGATGTAAGGGAGTTGGAGAGACAACTAGATCATATCACCATTGGGGATTACAAGCTATAGGTTAACTTACCCATATTTGACAAGTCCCTACAACTATATCATGGAGCTCCTGTTAAACAAGGCTCAAGGGCAAAGGTTGGGAACTATAATTCTTGGAACTATCATTTTGGTACTCACCAAATGAGTGACATGGTTATAAACCATATGGAAAATATGAAGGAGAGAGAATGTATGCGGAGGTGGCAAGGAATGAAAGATGGGTTAAAAAGATTTGGCAAGCGAAATCTACAATATCAAAATATTTGGAGTTAGTAGTAGATGATGTGAATATAGAGGGCATATCAAAATGCTAGGTGGGAACAATGGCCAAGCATAGCGACCTTGAAGCTCTCTGTGAAGCTTTTGTTATGGAAAGGTTACATGGATGTAAAAGTTACGCCAATGAGGGATTTCATTTTTCTTTTAAGATATAAGCGAGGAGAAGATACATATAAGAAACTAAACTAGAACATAGAATGGTTGGAAAATATCTTTGAATCGATCGTGCCATGGAGCACGAATTATCACGTGAGTCAAAGAGTTGTGTGGCTTAAGCATTAGGGCATACCCATTTTTACATGGAAGGAGTCGATGTTTTGAAGTATTGTGCCTGGTGTTGAGGAAATGATTGATTGGGATTCAGGAATAGAAAAAATGGAGAGGTTATATTATGGAATGGTAAAGATTAGAATTGTTGGCAAACACATTAAGAGGTATGATAAAGTGAAAATAAATAGGAAACGCTTTGGTGTGAGATTAGGAAAAAAAGATCCAAAGGTAATGATGGGATGTGTTGTGGTGGAAAAAGGCATGATATACATAAGGATACTTTGTCAAAGGAGATGGGTTAACTATTAGAAGAACTTTTAATGGAGATGTTGGATTTTGGGAGGGGGAGATGCCTTCTAGTGTTCACTGGAGTATCAGAATGGGAATATTATGGAGGTTAGGGAGATCAAGAACCTTGATAAAAAATGTTCTTGCCAATTGATACTAGCCAGGTGTAGAAGGTTAGGGGGTTGTAGGTTTTACCATTTTAGGGACACATTATAAATTGAAGGGAAGGCACAGTACCACGTGCATAATTTTACGTTAATCCTTTTGATGCTACATTGGGGGGGAGTAAGTAAAGTTAAAGGGGAAACTAATGGTGACTTAGTAGAAAGTGTCAAGCAAAATTTGGAGACACAAGCATGAGTACTTTGTATGAATGGGTGGGTGAGACCCGAGGGGCTCATGGTGGAATCCAAGTTGATTTATACAGAAACACATTTTTGAGGAATAGATGTGACAAAGTTCTGGGAGAGGCGTGTGAAGGAAAGGATGGGAGTTTTGGGGTGGACATTGGTGGTAATTATGGGCATCAATTTGTAAATGCCAAGCAATTTGGGGAACATGTGGACCATAAAACTATATTAGGGAATGGTTTGGGGAACATAACGAAGGATAAGGACAAGCAAGTAGGTCTTGGACTTAGGATTACGTTGGTCCATAATGACACTAACCCGCACCTCATGTCTAATTCCAAAGGACCTGTTCTGAATGGTGAATCAACACCCACACGGGATAGGGAAATAATGATGGACATCATTCTCTAGCTTTTGTTGACAAGTACACTGATAATCATAAAATAGTGTTAAGTAGTGTGGGGAACACCAATATGGCCCTAAAGTGAGATGATAACATAGTGGACACATAAGGATAAGGGTGATAAACTAAGTGAGTTTATGCAATGATGGCACATTGAGGTTACCACAATAGCCTAAACAAGGAAGCTAAAGAGAAATAATTAACTATTGAAAGATTTTTTTATGCTAAGTAGATTATGTTTTAGACCTTTAACATAAAGCACATTATCAATGCAAGGAAATAAAGCTTCACCAATTTTACCTACTCCCGTAGCGTGCCCAATTTGGTTACCTCCAAAAGTGACTGTTTCTCCTTCATGTACTGGAGGTCTAGGAACATAAACCTTTCTCCTGTCATGTGTCATGAGCAGTCACTATCTAGGTTCTATTTTTGGTGTTTCCTTTTTCTTGCTAAAGATGTCTACAACAGGAATTATCAACTTCTTAGGTATCCAAATTTTCTTGGTTTTTTTGGGTTCATGCAAAAGGTGGTTTTATTTTCTTCCATTTTTGAAAAATTTAGAGGAAAGATGACTATCCTTTCTATAGTGAAAACATGAGATCTTTGGTTTCGTTTTGTTGTACTAAACCAATTTTGTCTTTGTAATATTTTCTGTCTTTCAGTAGCATGTCTAGCTTTTCAAATTTCAAAGTGAATTTGCACAGGTCAGTCGTAAGCTCATCAATCCGTTCTTGAAGTACTGCAACTCCAGGGATTTTCTAAGTTGTACTCTTGACTTATGTGTTCCAAATTTTTATGCTTCTTTTTAAGCTCTTTGATCTCATTATCTTTTTCTTTCAAAGTTAGAAGTAACAAGTCATATTGCTTCTTGATATCAAAGTGCTTAGAAGAAATTTTGAATCTTTTAATAGAGTTTCAGAAGCAATTTCAAGTTCAAACGGTTCAAAGTATACCTTTTCTAGTTCTTTGTTTGACTGATTCTGAGTTAGCTATCAAATAGAAATAAGTTGATTCAATGATTTCACATTCACTGTTTGAGCCTTGATTTGAATTATCCCATGCAATAACATAGTCTTTCTTCTTGTGAGACTTCTTCTTAGAGCCTCTCTTCAGAAGAAAACAATTAGCCTTGATGTGTCCTGGCTTTTTGCAATGGAAGCAAATGATGTTGGATTTGTTATTCTCTTTGACAACCTTCTTGCCTTTAGAACTTAAGCCTCTTCTAGGTTTGCTTGTTTGGTTTCTCTTCTTCTTCCACAGCTTGTTGATTCTTCTTGTGATGCGTGATAGCACATCTTGATCACCAAAATCCTCTTCAAACTCAGACTCGTCTTTCTTTTCCTTTAAAGCCTTTGAGGGTGAGGCTTCTTCTGCTATGGATTGAAGAGCCATACACTTATTTTGTTTTGATCTTTGAGCTTTATTTTTAAGATAAACCTCATGAATTCTTAGAGAGATCAGAAGATCGTCCAAATCCACCATGCTTGGATTTTTTACCTCATGAATGACAATAACTTTGTATTCTTATTCTTTTGGTAAACTCTCAAGGATCATGATATTATTTTCTTCAACTGAGTACTCTTTTCTAATGCCTTTTAAACCATTGACTATTTTATGAAATCTTCCAATCAACTCTTTAATAATTTCATTATTGTTCATCTTGAACAACTCATTTGTTTAGTCAACATGGTTGTCTTTGTTCTCTTGACCTTGTTGTTTCCTTCAAAGTAACAACAAGAACATTCACATCTCTTTAATTGTAGCACAACACCTTGGATATGACACACATAATAAGATATTTGGCTTTCTCATTTAGCTCCTGAAGCTTAAGTTACTCAGGTGTCTATTCTTCTTCAGAAATTGTAATGTTTAATCTAGAGACATGAATTAGATGATTACCATTAATAATAATCCTCCATATACTTTTTAAGTTGATTTTATCTAATTTTCTATCCTAGATTTCTAGTAGAGATAGTATTAACCATAGAAAGCATGGGTCTAGTCACAGAACCTCTTTTAGTAAGAAGTTTTTTGTCTACCATAGTTATAGGATCTTTTCCTCTAACACTATTAGGTGCTCAACTTAGAGTCCAAGCTCTGACCAACTGAAGGTTCGCAGGTGTATACTATAAGGGGGGTTGAATGGTGTAACTTAAAAACTTTTTGTAAAATCTTTTTCGAAAGAAGCTCTTCAGACACATGCTTGATTTTTCCTAAAGCCTTGGTTGAAAAACATGAAACTATTTATCAAAACAAATTAGACACTCGTCCGAGTCTTCAAACGTTCAAGTCTTCTAATGCTTGTCTAATTCTTTAAACGCTTGTCTGAGTTTTTGTAAACTTAGTTAAAAAAAAGCTTAACACAAGGTCCAAACACTTGTCTAAGTTTTCAAAAGCTTTTTAACATAGATAAAACTTTAAGCTAAAAGCAATTTTAAAGAAGGAGATCAACACACAAAATATTATAATGATTCACCTCAAAGCAAAAGGCAACATCTAGTCCCAGTTTTATAGAGCAGATCCATTCAACAATGCTCATAACACTATGATACAAGTATTTTTCTTCACTTTTACATCCAGCAGGAGTTTTATAGAGTAGATCCATTCAACAATGCTCATAACACTATGATACAAGTATTTTTTCTTCACTTTTCCTCTTCGAGCTAATTTATAATAACCAGTATTCTTTTTTAGATTTAGTATCTCTAGGCTAACAAACAACAACAAGTACCCTTTCAACAAGCCTTTTGAAGCTCTACAACATATAGCAATATGAAAAAGGTATTTGGTCCTAAGTCTTACAAGCAAGACTCTAAGAAAGAAAAGTTGATCTATTTGACAAGCACAAAAGGCCACGTAGGACGACTTCAACCAAGCAATGACATGTGCAACATGATGGTCATCTGAAGTTCTGATACTTCTATATCTTTCCATTTTGGTGAAAAGCATACTGTAGGAGATTTTCCTTCATAGACATGTCACAACAGCTAAAAACTTCATTTGAACTTTAGAGCCTTGACTTGAGATGACTTAAGATGATTCTTCATCTTTCTAATTATGTATATCTGAGAGAATATCTGCTTTAGATAATCATCAATCTTTATATAGACATTAGTGTTTAGACATACATCAATCTTCAAACAATCATTAGTCTTTAAATAGTTATTAGTCTTCAGAAAGTCATTAGTCTTCAGATAATGTTTCTGTAAACAAAACTTAAATAACCATGAAACTTAAAACTTTAAATAGTTTAGTGTTTGTATCATAAATCAAAATACTTAAGGGGTTTATAGGACTTCATATGTTCTTTTATGGGCTTAACATATGTTGAATGAGTTTGCACCTTATCTTCATTACTAGGTTGATTCCATTCCCTTCATCTATTTGGGGGTCCCTGTGGGGCTAACTTCAGAAGAAAAGAGACCTAGGGGCCTATGTTGTTGAAGATGAGAAGCAAGTTATCCCATTGAAGGAAAAACCATGTGTCTTTTAGGGGTCGGCTTTGTTTAGCAAACTTGTGCCTCTCTTCCTTACCTTTATTCTTTCTATCTTTCTTCTTGGTTCCTAAATATATTATTAAATACATGACTAAGATTCAAAGAGACTTTCTTTAGGGATAGACTTTCTTTCTTTGACTAGAATAGGTATAGGACCCGTAAGCTGAATGTGTGTGAGATGACTACTAAAAAACTTTGTGGATGAGAGATTTTTGGAAAATTAGTGGTGGCTCGAAATGGGCTCTTAGGCAATGTGACTCCCCTATCTTTTAGAAGAAAAATTGGGTAGGTAGATGCCCTTTTCAAATAATACTTTTTAATATTCATGTGTTGCCAAGACCTACTAGCCAAGGAATAGTCTCAGGTAGACAGTTTCTCTAGGGCGTAGGCCTCCTAAAAGGTAACAGAGGCATGCAAAGGTTGCCTCAGGCTTGATGGAGATTGGCCCTTGAGTGCAAAGGCAGAAAGGAGTTTGACTGTAAGGCCCACCCGTTGAGCAGAGATGAAAGTCGACCTTAGTGATCTGACGGTGTTGAGTGGAAGGGTCATGGCTCAATGAATAAAAGTTATTCTAGGGATAAAAGACTGGTCTTCCCCAAGAGCTCACAACGTTAGGAAGGTTTGGACCCTCGATGTTGACTCTTTACTACTAGCCATTATGAATGAGATGGGGAAGTGGGTTGATGACAGGTAGGAATGGAAAATGTCTTAAAAAATAAAGTTTTTCCAATGGGAGTAGGTGTTGGCTAACTAGTTTTTGTATGTATTTCAAAAGTTTGAGTCTTGACAAAGCTATACAAAGGGAGGAGTCAATTATGAAAAGTGAGGTGAACAAGGTGTGGAGGTCCATAACACCAGCCAAAGTCTCTATCTTTCCTTGGAGAGCATTGTTGGATAGAATATCGAATTTACAGAATATGCTAAGAAAAGGTATTTTGCTTCCAAATGCTACTTGTGTCCTCTATGGACAACATGAAGAAACCTGTGACCACCTTTTTTATCCATTATAAGTTTGCTAAAGATCTTCAGGATAAGTGTAAGCAATGGGTGAGGCCATTTGGTTCATCATAGCCTTTGGTTCATCATAAAAAAAATTTCTCTAATTTGTAATGTTGTATGGCAAAGCATTGTGGTGTGTGGCTTGAAAGGAATCAAAGAACTTTTAATAGACTAAAATCATGCTCAGAAAACATTTTGAAATTGTTAGAATTAAGGTATGGACTTCGGTAAGAGCCAAGCTAAAAGGGTTTACTTATTCCTTATTTGAATGAGTTATTGAACCTTTTTTATGTATATTAAGCTTTTAGGTTAGTTACGTTTTATGTTGGTGAATTGTACAATGTTGTCCACCCAAATGTTGGGTGCTGCTGTCTAATATCAGTAAAGGCTGATCCTAGGATCTGCCTTGGGTTGAGTATGGTTGTATAAGTGGTACCCATCATACCTAAAGCTCTTGTTGTTTCCTTTTTATTGTTTAATATATTTTCTTGTTTGTCGAACAAAAAAACCTATGTAATTAAAATATGAAATAAGAACCTTTGTCTAATTAAAGTATAAATAATACTAAACTATAATTGAGCTTTTGAGTTTGAATTTTAAAAATGTAATTATATTAATTTGTTCAGTCCTCTACTGCTTAGTGCATTGACCATTAGAACTAGGGATTAGCCTGAGTTTACGACATAGGATACTTGAGGGAAAATTTTTTACACAAAATGTATATGGAACTCACACATAAAGGTTTTGATGGATACCAATAAGTGTTTGGTTCAAGTAATACATGTTTAATTCTCTTTAAGCAAGGTTTCAAGTTTGAACCTTGTGAATAGAAAAAATCTCTGTTGTGAGAGTTAGCCCCACCATGACATGGATATTCCTTGCTCAGACAATATTACCTCTGACGAATGATACGTGATATTTAGACGGGCCATAGGACATGGAATTTATGGATAAATATGAAAGTCGTGGTGTATAGTTTGGATCTAGAAAGCTTGCGTTTAATTTGAGTCTTGAAAAGAATACTCAAGCCTATAACAACATTTTATTTTAATGACTATGAATGTTCTAGATTAAGCTAAAAAAATTTTTAATTTAAAACTTAAATTTTAAAACTCAGATACTACAATTATTGAATAGATTCAGGTTAGTCCAATCAAACCGGTGCATCATATCACTATGGTACTCTTATTATCTCAACCTCATTTAAGTGAATGTTGTTGTTATCCCTGTTTAATACAACTAGCATGTTTTTTGGTTTAGTTATTATGTTCAAACTCAAACTAAAGATAACCATTATACTACTAGCATCTTTATACATTATTGAACTAATTAACAAATATCATACTTCATTTTTTTTATTTGTCTTTTTAAAGTAGTTGTACATCCCTTAAGAAATATAATTAATTTGTCTTTTGTATTTATTTTGTTTACTAATATGTTTTTTCTCTTTCAATATTTAACACTACTTCCTTGATTAATGCATTCTTGGTTTAAACAAAAAATAAGACTCATTGTTAGGAAAAATAGGACAATGTCATGTCTAATTTAGTGAGAAGCTTTTTTCAAGAGAATAACATAGTTATTGGTATGTCTAGTGAATGAAACATCTAGATATGTTTGTCCAACCTGACTTAACATGTAGTTGTAATGGATGTATGTGGGTTGGGTTAAAAAAGTCTACATAACTAATTACCAATCAGACTTAATTATTAGCAATTTAAGTTTAGTTTGCATAAATTAATCTAGAAATAAGATTTTGTATGTTATCCATAAACTATATTGAAAATTTAGCTTATAAGCTTTCTATACCTATATATATAATATTTAACTATTTAAGAAGTAACAATAATATCTCTTTGGTGTTACTTTAAAAATTAATTAGGTCTTTTCTATTATGATTAATGAATTTGTCAAAATTAATTATATGAATAAGTTTTTCTCTATTATGACTAGCATGATTAATTACATATAATATATGTCATTGTGTCTATATATTTAAACTATAAAATACTATACTGTCAACCAATCATATGCCGAATAAATAAATAAGATTTTATGGCTTTTACATTTTATCATTTTTATCTTTAATCTCTATTCAATATGGATACTACATCATGACAAACTTTAAATATAAAATAGCTAGTGTGTAATATACCAATAAATAAAAGAGAACGGTGACATAAAGATATTTTTTAAGGTTCCATGATCAATCAAGTAATTATTTTTCATCCAAATCAAAAAAATATATATATACTAGAGAAACACCTAATTTAAAGGTTGAAGTTATTGCTTCCATACATAAAATTTATTTATGACTAGGTGCTTCATAAAAAGATCAATAAGTTATATGTATGCCTTTGTTACCACAACTATAACATTATTTGTATGTTAACTACTTTGTACATCTTTTGCCTTTTCAACTTTTCACCATCTTTCCACTTCTAATGAAAAACCGTGTTATACTACATTCAATAAAGGGAATGAAACAATGTTAAACAAAACTCATGTTTTTCATTAAAATGTCATTTTTTTTCTCATGTACTTTTTTTACTCCATACTCAAATATAATATTGTAGTTCTTTTGGACTCATAACATTTATCTATTTATGCTATATATTGTAGTTCTATTCAATGCTTCAAGATCCACTTTATTAGTTATAACTCTTATGAGCTTTCAAACCTTATAATCATTACTTGCTCTTTAAATTATCACTTTCATAATGTTACTTCTGAGCTAATAGCTATTATTTGATCAAATAATAATAATAATCATTATATGCATATAAAACAGTTTTCAAGATCCTCATGTATGTGATATAACAAATAGTGTTAATAAATGACATTTAAATATTAATCTCTTATCAATAAAAATAAACTTTGTGCATTCATGATATGGAAAAACAAATAATGCAACATAATTAATTATCGACATACTTCATAATGTGCAGAGATAAAAAAAATTTCATAACTATTAATATCCAATACACCACAAATAAAAATTTCAAATGTTTTGTTCTTCAAAAACTTTTAAATAAGGTATAACTCCAATTTCGTAGTTTTTTTTAAACTAATAATATTTCTTTATAAGGATAACAATCATGTAACTCTTCAAAAACTATAATTTTTATCAAATATATTTTGAGTTATTTAGAAACTGTATTATAATTTATCACATGTATGGTAAATCAAGAAAATAATTGGTTGAGTGTAATATTCCTTCATGGATGTACTAAATTTGTTTAAATAACACTCAATTATAAATTGTAATACATTAAATATATATTCATAGTTGGAAAAAAAAGCTACAAAAGACACAAGAAGATGATAAATTGAAAAAATAAACTATAAAGTAGTAAAAATACATTACTTGTTGGACTAAAATCTTTATTTTAGTAAGTAGAAATTGAAGAAAAGAAGTCAAGATAATTTTCTTATTCATCATAGACGATAACATGTTATAAAAGTAAATGAAACTAAAAAGTAGAAGAAATATATATATATATATATATATATATATATTACATAATTTACAAATTTTAACAAAAAAAATGGATCAACACATAAGTTTAAAAAGGTTAAATATTTATTTTACTATCTTATTTTTTTGTTTGTGTTAAGTTAGATCCATGACATTGGTTTTCATTCAATTAGGTCTTTTATATTTTTTAAATATGTCAGTTAGGTATAAATCTGTTAACAAATATTTGTTGTGTCATTGTTGTGTTAACATGACTATTCCATGTGCATTGTGTTCCTTCTCATTGATCGTGAAGTGCTCTATAAAAAATCACTTACTCAACCATATTTAAACCACAACTTCATTAAAGTTTATAAACGATTATTGTTGTGTGTGTATAAGATAACATAACAATTCATACTCTTTTGTGTTAGTTTAAATGCGGCATGATTGGGGTGAGTGTGTATGATAAAATATAAAGTCATATTATTTTATCAACTCATCTGACTTAATACATCATATTATGCATTTTAAATATTAAGTATATCAATATTTAATAAATATACTTTTTATTATTAATATGTTATTATTAAAAAATATATTTAATAAATATTTTAAAAAACTATTATTATTAAAAACATTTATTATTTGATGTAGATTTAATATTACTAAAAATATATATTTATAAAATACATTTTAAAACATATATTTATTATATATTTTAAAATATTTCTTATTAAATATATAACTATTATAAATATTTTTAATAATATTTATTACTTAATATGTTATTATCTAAAAGTATGTTATTATTAAAAATATATATTTAATAAATATATAACAAGAAATATAATAAAATATATGTTGTATTTAAATTAACACTAAAAACATATGAATTGTTATTCTACTTTTCAGATTCACCATAAGTTAGAGTCTCTACTTCTCGGGTCTTTCAAGGTAAACATCTTTCAACGTCTGATAAATCAATTCTAATACACTTCTTATAGTTTTACACTTGGGGTTTATTATATAATTATTATATTTAATAATAGTATTTTAATTAAGTTTTATGTTGTTTAGTTAAATTGAAGTATTATGTATATATGTTTCAATTTTCGTTTTTTGTATGTATCTTGAGTATCTTGCCTTATTTTGGCCATAACTTGGGCTTTTATGATCCAAATGGGCTAATCTTGGAGCCTATGGAAAGCTAAGACAGAGGGCTACATCATGATGATCAGAATTGGTTATTTTGCATTTGAAAAAAATAAAAAAATGGAGCTTGAATCAATCAGCCCTCATGTGTCCCACCAGCATTAACATAATTCACCAAAATACACATATCTGGAGCTGTAGATTTCTAAATGACCTTATTCATGCGCCAAATGCTCAATAAGACAGAGATATACAACTTTCATGTTGAAAGTTTTGCAAAATTCGGTCATCTAGAAGGTCATATTTGACTCGCAAGGTGGAGAAGATAAAGAGGAGAATGAATTTCAACACCTACCATTTTCTTCTTTTGAATTATTGTAATTTCAAGCCCACCAATGTTGAAAAAATGTATTAATAATCAGAAAATAAATGTATAGTATCATCATATCTTACCTATAAATAGATGCTTGAAGTTGTAAGGAAGATACACAAGAGATACATAAGAAATACATGCTTTAGTTTTCATTACATTTCTATATCTTTGCTTTAGTTTCTTAAGTTTTAGTTCTTTCTCTTACTTTATTTCTTTGTTCTATATTCCATCCCTCAAGTTATGGTTTTCATTTCCCTTCCTCAATATCAAGTAAGTTAATTTTATTATTTGTTATTTACTTTTATAATCAAAGTTATAGTTAATTTAATATTAGTTTTCATTGTTAAAAATTATTATGGAAGCTTAATCTTTTAAAATCAACTCAAGGAATTTAATTTTTCTTTATGTTAACTTTGAGTTCTTGCTCTTAATATTTTGATTGAAGATAATTACTTTTCTTTGTTTCTCAAACACTTATGATGGTAGATTATTTAAGTGTATAACCGATTGGTATATAATTAAATAATCTATAATCTAAACTGATGTTGGTTGGTTAATCAATAATCAATTTGAGAACAAAGATTAAGTCACTAAATAAGAGGCTTCTATTTAGTTTCTTAACTCAATCAAATTATGGTTTTAAAGTTATTTTAGTAATTAATAAGAATATATCGATTGATTATTCTTATTAGTTCATTAATTCAATTCTAGAAGATTTTCTAGAATATAATCATTTAGGGATTCCAAATGATTCAAGGTTGAGAAATTAATTATATTTAATCATATTTATGATCAATGATTAGTTAACTAAAGATTTATTAATTCCTTGGGTTGGTTGTTTCTAAATTTGATTATTCTTACTCATAAATTTACTTTTTACACTTAATTTTCCTTTCAATCTCAACATAAACCCCCCCTTTGTTATAATTAAATTGAGTATAACTAATTAAACTAAGTTCCCCGAGAGACGACTAAGGTTGTTCACCTTATACTATATTAATTTAACTTTTTATTTGACCCAACAACAACAGCGTGTGAAATTTGGCGCCGTTGCCGAGGACCTTTGGTCCTAATTATTTGCATTCAATTACCTAATATGTTTTATATTTTTTTTGTAGGTGTGTTGAAGATATTTAGGTTTGGTTGAATGTGAGCATATAAAAAAAATTTTAAAAAAAATTCCACTTTATTATATTCTTATTTATTTTCTAGTAATCTCATTTTCAACCATTGAAAATTATGTTCTAAGCATTTCGTAATTAAAATGATAACTTTTTTCTTTTATTACATAGTTGTAGTATTTTGTTACAATATATGTAGATGTATTGTGTATGACTAGATCTAATCCCGAACCACTATATTCTTTTGATCCTGAAATAGATAGAACATTTCATCAATTAGTTAGATCATCTAAGAAACTATTAGATAATAATAATAATAATAATAATAATAATAATAATAATAATAATAATAATAATAATAATAATAATAATAATAATAATAATATTCTAGCTAATAACATAAGTAGTGAAACTAAACCTTCAACTTCTGAGTATTTGTATAACATGGCTGAAAAGACATTAAAAGAACTGGCTACACCAGATATCACTAATCAAACATCATGCATCTTATATCCTGAGGAAGATGTTCCTTTTGTGCTTAAAACTGGTTTAGTTTATTTGTTACCAAAATTTCATGGTCGTGCAGGTGAAGATCCTTATAAACACTTAAAAGCATTTCATATCCTTTGCTCTACCATGAAACCTGAAGGGGTTTCAGAAGAACATGTAAAACTTAAAGCTTTTCCTTTCTCCCTAGCAGATATCGCTGAGGATTGGTTATTTTACCTTCCTCCCAGCTCCATAACAAGTTGGGATGACCTAAAGAAAATGTTTCTTGAAAAATTTTTCCCCGCTTAAAGAACTTCCTCAATTAGAAAAGAAATATGTGGCATCCGGCAACATGACGGGAAAATCTTTATGAATACTGGGAAAGATTTAAAAGATTATGTGCTAGTTGTCCCCATCACCAAATTATGGACCAACTTCTCATACAATATTTCTATGAAGGTCTTAATCCAATGGATAGAACTTTAGTTGATGCAGCTAGTGGTGGTGCTTTGCAAAATAAAACTACAAATGCAGCAAAAACTTTAATTGAGAACATGGCTGCTAATGCTCAACAACATGCCACCAGAAATAATTCTGTAGTAATTAGAGGAGTCCATGAAATTGAAACTACTAATGATGGAGATAAAAAATGGGAAAGTAAATTTGCTGAACTAGCAACACTTATGAAAAATATTATTGTGTCTCAAAAACAACAACCTGCAACCCCTGCTAAGGTATGTTCTATCTGTACTTCATTAGATCATTATGCTGATTGTTGTCCTTCACTGCAGGAAGCTAAAATTCCTGATGAAAATTATCAAGTATGTGCTGCCACCTTATACAATAACAGACTGCCACAACAACAACATAATAATTATGATCTTTCTTCTAACAGATATAATCCTGGTTGGAGGAATCACCCTAATTTAAGATAGGGTAATTCCTCACAACAACCTCATGCACCTTTTCAGGAAAATACTGGACCAAGCAGACCATATCAACCTCCTCATGTACAACAACAAGCTACACAAATAGCTGCACCTTCCACTGAGAAATCAAATTTAGAGGAATTGATAAAGCAAATGTCAGTAGATAATCTGAAATTCCAAAAAAGAACTGAGGCTACAATTCAGACTCTTGAAAATCAAATTGGTCAAGTGGCTACATCTTTAAACCATTTGCAGTCTCAAGGTTCAGATAAGTTACCGGCTCAGACAATTGTCAATCCTAAAAATGTAAGTGCAATTACTTTAAGATCTGGTAAAGCTATCCATGGACCAGAAAAACAACAACAAACTGAAAATATTATTGTCACAGAAAAACATGCAGAAGAAGTTTTAGATAGTTCAAGTAATAATAGTAATGATATATCTCTTACAAATCCTCTTTCTGCAACTAGTCCTGATAAACAGCATATCCCTCTTCCATTTACACAAAGACAAAAATCTATACAAAATAAGAAAATGGATGAGGAAATCTTGGAAACATTTAGAAAAGTAGAAGTAAATATACCTTTATTAGAAGCCATCAAGCAAATCCCAAGATATGCCAAATTGCTTAAAGAACTATGCACTAATAAAAGAAGACTAAAAGGCAATGAAAGAATTAATATAAGTAGAAATGTGTCTGCATTAATTGAGAAACCCTTGTCACATATACCAGAAAAATGTAAAGACCCTGGGACGTTTACCATTCCATGCATAATAGGCAATAGCAAATTTGAAAATGCCATGCTAGACTTAGGTGCATCTATTAATGTTATGCCTATGACTGTATTTACTTCACTTTCCCTTGGACCTTTGCAAACTACAGGTGTGGTTATACAATTAGCAAATCGAAGCTCTGCACATCCTGCAGGAATTATTGAAGATGTCCTTGTTAAAGTTAACAATTTAATTTTTCCTGCAGATTTTTATGTTCTAGATATGGAAAGTGAGAATTCCACCAATAAAGCTCCAATAATTTTAGGTAGACCATTCTTAAAAACAGCTAGAACAAAGATAGATGTGCATGCAGGAACACTTTCTATGGAATTTGGAGATAGTGTGGTTAGATTCAACATTTTAGATGCTATGAAGCATCCTACTGAGGATCATTCTGTTTTTTAAATTGACTTAATAACTGATTTAGTTGATGATAATATTATTAAGTTGTTTGATGATGTTGATTTTTCTGTATTGTCTGATTTTTATGATTCATTTGTTTGTGATTCATGCATGGATTCTCATCAATACAATGTGTGTGCTGAAATTGAGAAATATCTGCTTAATGATAATAATGATCCAAACTCCCTTAAAACAGAAAATATAGTTCTAGATGTTGTTTCAAAAGAATCAGAGTGTGATAATTTGATTAAAGTAGTTACAAATACATCTGATTATGTTGAAGTACAAGTTGCTGAGACAAATTTAACCAAGTTGATTCCTTCAATAATGCAGCCTCCTATGTTAGAGTTAAAACCTCTTCCTGAACATTTAAAGTATGCATATTTAGAGGAAGATAAGAATCTTCCAGTGATTATTTCTAACAAATTAAATGTTGATCAAGAAACAAGGTTGTTGCAGATTATTAGGAAGCATAAGAAAGCAATTGGTTGGACTTTGGCAGATATCCCAGGTATTAGCCCTTCCATGTGTATGCATAGAATTCTATTAGAGGAAGAAGTTAAACCAGTAAGGCAACCACAAAGAAGACTTAATCCTTAGATCCTTGATGTAGTTAAAAAAGAGGTAACAAAATTATTACAAGCTGGCATCATTTACCCTATATCAGATAGCACTTGGGTCAGCCTTGTACAAGTGGTTCCCAAAAAGTCTGGAATCACAGTGGTTAAAAATGAAAATGATGAACTAATTCCTACCAGAATCTAAAATAGTTGGCGAGTATGCATTGATTACAGGAAACTTAACGAAGCAACCTGAAAGGATCACTTCCCTTTACCTTTCATTGATCAAATGTTGGAACGACTGGCAGGTAAGTCACATTACTGCTTTCTAGATGGATTTTCAGGTTACTTCCAAATTTATATTGCACCAGAAGATCAAGAAAAAACAATATTTACATGTCCTTTTGGCACTTTTGCTTATAGGAGGATGCCTTTTGGCTTATGCAATGCCCCTGGTACCTTTCAACGATGCATGATTAGTATCTTTGCTGATTTTCTTGAAAATTGTATGGAAGTATTTATGGATGATTTCACAATATATGGTTCATCATTTGATGCTTGCTTAAATAGTCTAGATAAAGTATTACATAGATGCATTGAAACTAACCTTGTTCTTAATTATAAGAAATGCCACTTCATGGTAGAAGAAGGAATAGTTTTAGGCAATGTAATATCTAAGAAAGGCATAGAAGTAGATCCTGCAAAAATTAATGTAATTTCTCAATTACCTTATCCTTCTCGTGTGCGAGATATTCGTTCTTTTCTTGGTCATGCAGGTTTTTATAGAAGGTTTATAAAAAACTTCAGTAAGATAGCCCTTCCGTTGTCTAACTTACTACAAAAAATATAATATTTGACTTTAATGACAAATGTAAAGAGGCTTTTGATTGCTTAAAGAAAGTTTTAACTACCACTCCTATCATCCAGGCACCAGATTGGTCACTTCCATTTGAACTTATGTGTGATGCATCAAATTATGCATTAGGAGCTGTTCTTGCTCAAAGAGTAGGAAAAGTACAACATGTTATTTACTATGCCTCACGAACTTTAGATACTGCACAAATAAACTATACTACCACAGAAAAAGAACTACTTGCTATTGTGTTTGCACTTGATAAATTTAGATCTTATTTGCTCGGTTCAAAAGTAGTTGTATTTTCAGATCATGCAGCATTAAAGTTCCTTTTAAAGAAACCATATGCAAAACCAAGATTGATCAGGTGGATGTTGTTGCTTCAAGAATTTGACATTGAAATTATAGATAAAATTAGAGCAGAAAATTTGGTGGCTGATCACTTAAGCAGAATTGAAAAAGAACTTGACCCAATTTCCATTAGAGATGATTTCCCTGATGAACAACTTATGGGAATACATGATTCCACTCCATGGTTTGCTGATTTGGTAAACTACTTAGCTGCTTCTGTTACTCCCATACATGCATCTAAACAACAAATAATAAAACTAAAAAGTGATTCTAAATACTATGTTTGGGATGATCCTTACTTATGGAAACTTTGTAGTGATCAAGTCATTAGAAGGTGTGTACCTGAAAATGAATTTCATTCCATTCTTACATTTTGTCATACATATGCATGTGGTGGACATTTTGGACCTCAACGTACAACAAGGAAAGTATTAGAATCTGGTTTGTATTGGCCAATAATTTTTCGTGACGCATATACATTTTGTAAATCTTGTGAACGATGTCAAAGAATGGGAAATATATCTCGTAGAAATGAGATGCCCCAACAACCCATGTTATTTTGTGAAATTTTTGATGTTTGGGGCATAGATTTCATGGGACCTTTTCCTGTATCTTTTAGTTTTGTTTATATACTACTTGCGGTCGATTACGTGTCTAAATGGGTTGAAGCTAAAGCTACCCGAACTGATGATTCTAAAGTTGTTGCAGATTTCGTTAGATCACATATATTTTATAGGTTTGGTGTTCTTAAAGCCATTATTAGTGATCAAGGATCACATTTTTGCAACCGTAAAATGGAGTCCCTTCTTAAAAAATATGGAGTTATGCATAAGGTTTCAACACCTTATCACCTCCAAACAAATGGACAAGCTGAAGTGTCCAATCGGGAATTAAAAATGATTCTTCAAAAAACAGTACAACCAAATAGAAAAGATTGGAGCAAAAGGTTAGAAGATGCTCTTTGGGCTTATAGAACAGCTTATAAAACACCTATTGGAATGTCACCCTATAGGATTGTTTATGGAAAATCATGCCACTTACCTGTAGAAATTGAGCACAAAGCTTATTGGAAAGTAAAACAATGTAACTTGGACTTAAATGAAGCCGGTAAAGAAAGGAAACTCCAACTACAGGAACTGGAAGAAATTCATTTGGAAGCTTATGAAAGTTCTAAAACCTATAAAGAAAAAGCCAAATCCTTTCATGACAAACAGGTCTTGAGAAAAACTTTTTCATTGGATAAAAAGTTTTATTGTACAACTCACGTCTAAAGCTCACATCTGGTAAGCTTCGCTCTAAATAGGCAGGCCCATTTGAAATAATTAATATCTTTCCTTATGGTGTGATTGAAATTTCAGATAAAGTGACAAACAAAGTTTTCAAGGTAAATGGGCACCGACTTAAACCTTTCTTTCAAGGGTTCCAAGAGCACATAGATACGGAGGTATATTTGTGTGATGCCAAATATTTTGACTAATTTTTCCTAATAACAATATTTATAAAAAAAATAAAAAAAAATAGATATCAATTAATTACATTATCATTCTTTTCGGTGCTAACACTTGTCTTAATCATTATTACTATTATTGTTTTGGCATTATTATCATTTTTCTTGCAGTAGTTAAAAGGTCATCGTCAGGCTCGTGACGTTAAACAAGCGCTTGATAGAAGGCAACCTATCACCTTTTCACCTTCTTCATCTCTACTATTCTCTATAACCTCGTTTTCTATTCTCTCTTTTCTAAACAGCTACAACTTCAAAGTAATCTGATAATGGAACAAACCCTTACAAAACTTAAGGAAAGATTCCCTACACTTCCACACGATGTGGTTGTAAAAATTTACAAAGCTCGAGTTCAAAGGTTAAAACTACTCACATATTTTGGCATTCCAGAGGATGTTCGTTGGCTTATTGAAGCAAAGGTACGTCGTTCTGGTGAATTACATAAGTTCTATATAAAACATTTGCCAGGTATGGGACGTAGTTCTTATTCTAAAAAACGAAGAGCTAAAAGGATGGAAGTTTGCTATAAGTGTGCAAGATGGAATTTTGATACACGTTGTAGAAACCCTGGAATGGTATCTATAAATCGGGAGAACAAAATTAAATTTATAAAGGATGGACTGAGAAAGAGAACTTGGATAACTTAATCCAAACTCTTGAGACGCATCCATGTGGAATTGTACAAGGAGTCCTTCTGAAATTATATGATCTATTCATTCAACAAAAAAAAACTATAGCCTTGGGAATCTGGCGTTAAACGACCCTGTTTGCCAGTTTATAAGAAAACTGGATGGGTAGCAAAAACCTCGACTCATAGAAGGCGTTTAAGCCGTTACTGGACGTAAAACCAGAGGAAGATGTGAGCCACAATCACAACTACTGTGCATATTTACTGTTGTTTTCAATGTTTTACTTTTCTGAATTCACTTTGACTTTTAAAATTACCTATTTTTATTTTCTTCAATCATGTCTTTTCAAATTTCTTCAGTACCGTCATTTTTTATTATTATTTTATATGATAATAATTATGTAAACTTTTTTTTATCTTTCATCAATTATTTCATCTCATTTTTCATCTATATAAGGGCGCATAACTCTATATAGAAAACACAAAAAAAAAGAAGATGAAAAAAATCAAATCCATTTGTGTGTTTGGAGGATCCAACAATGGTAATTGTAAGGAGTACCTAATAGCAGCTACTAAGTTGGGAAAACTATTGGCTGCGAAAGAAATAAAGGTCTTGTATAGAGGAGGAGTACAGGGTTTGAGAGGCTCCATGGCACTATCTGCACTAGTTAAAGGAAGCAACGTCTCTAGTATCATCCTACATCATGTTGGTATTACACCAGCTATTGCTGTAGGAACTGAGGTAAAAGTTCAGGCATCCATCAACGAATGGCTCGTATGGTTATAGGTGTTGAAGCCTTTATTGTACTTCCTGGAGGTTTTGGTACTTTTGAGGAAATATTTTGCATTGCATCATGGAGTAGCATGAACCTTCATAAAAAGCCATTAGGATTGTTAAATAGTAATGGTTTTTATGACAGTTTGTTAATGTTTTTAGATAAAGCTGTGGAACAGGGCCTTATAACTCAAGATGATCGATCATTCATTCATGCTTCTTCAAATACAGATGAATTGATTGATATTTTGCAGAGCTTTTTACCCCAACCTCAACCCCTCTTGAAGCAAGATAAGGATCACACACACAAGCGAAAGAATCCAGAACCAGACACCACCCTTCGGTTATAACTTCTTTCTCACCTTTATCTATATTTAAAAAAATAATTAAAAAAATTAAAAATTAAAAAAAAATAGACTGTGGAAATCATATAAGACACTGAGGATAATGTCTTGAATAAGTGTGGGGGGTCTGAGTTATATATATATATATTCTATTATTTTTTTGTGAGGGATAGACAGAGTAAAGATTAATTTGGGAAAGTTGCATCTAAAATCATAAAGATGTATCTTTGAGAACCAAAGTCTTGAGACGTATCCTTCACTATATAGTGTCAGTATCACTTTTGTTTAATTTTTTTTGTTTTAAAATAAAAAATAAAATTTTTTTCTTTTCTTTCATGAGTACTTTTGTTGGGATGAGCTGAGTAAAGAGTCCAAACTCTTGAGACGCATCCTCACAATAAAGCTCACTCAGATAACTACAACCATTTTACCTTCCTTATCAAAACCATTTTTCATAAAAAAACAAAAAAAATAAAAAATAAAAACACACACACACACACAGCCACTATCTTTACTTTAGTGCCGCGCCTTTGCCTTTACCTTCACCCGAATCATTTCTATTCGACATTAACCATTCTGCAACCATAAACATCATCTTCATCATTCTCCAACTGCCACACTTTGCCTTCATCCTTTTCTTTCAGATCGGAGCCACACCTCACCACTAGTCAATCATCAGGTTCTTTATTTTCTCTTAATGGATGATATAGCAGAGTCTTTCTATAGGCATACGAATGAATTAAGATGTATGTTATTGCTCTTGATGCTACTCATAGTTGTATTGATGATATTTTTCTTATGGGTTCTAACACAAGGCCTATGAAACTGGGTTGAATGACACAATCAAATTGTTCAGTTATACTAACCATTTCACATGTAATTGAACTGATCAATTCGTTGTAGGTATCTTTGTTACTAAGTGCCCTAAAAAAAAGTACAAAGCAAGAAGCATAAGGAACCAGATCTTGACACCAATATTTGGTTATGATTTATTTTTCCTTTTTTGTTTCTTGTTCACAAAAAAAAATCATCATTTCCAGTTTTTCATTTTAAATTCTACATGTTTTTCACTAAATTTTTTTAAAATTTGTCTAAGTAATGAGTAATTACATCACCCTTGTCCAATATTTCATGACATGTGAATAATTTCCTTGCATATTAATTTAATAAGTTGTTTGTGAAGATCAAATTGTATATGAATTGTGATAGATTGACCACCCTCGGTGAGATTTTGAGCTTAATTGGATGGATCATATTATGCCATCTTTCCTTTTTCTTGATTAACCCTTATTTATTAGTACTCTAGAACTTGACTTGTTTCTTTTTGATGTATTATGTTCCATGTGCATGCTTTGATGTGATTAAGGCCATTTTTGTTTTAACTAACCACTAGCCATATGCCTTACCTTACATACTTTCCATTGTTACCCACGTTGAGCCTATATCCATTTCTTGATTCAGCCACATAATTAGCCAATAGCCCAAAAAAAACATCATCACCTTTGCTTAGGAATTGATTAGGAGTTTTGGAATTACTATGAATAAAGATTCTTGATGATTGTGAAAATGTACCCAGGATATATGTTGTTGTTTCATTGTTCAAAAAGAAAGTAAAAAAGTAAAAAAAAAGAAGAAAAAGAAGAAATAGAAGAAGTGGTGAATATATGTATGAAAATAATCAGGAGGATTTATTCTCATGTTTTATCCTCCATCATGTTTCATTTTGCTAAGTCTTGAGTTTCAAAATGAACTTCCACAATCACTGAATCACTTACTCCATTGCTCTTTTTCAACCCTAAGTTTAGCCATACTATTTCATTTTATCCACCCTATATCACCTTGGCCCCATTACAACCTTAATAAAGTCCTTTTGATCTCTGCATGCATATGTGTTTAAATATGGAAATTAGAAATTTGTCAAGCTTATGGTAGTGCTAATTTATTTGGGTGATTTCTGAGAGTATACACAAACCCAAACAATTGAGATATAGAGAGCATGAAGAGAGCATCTATCACATTTTCATCCACTCTTTGATTTGATCACTCAATTTGTGCAACTAGTATGTAATGCTTCTTATTCACACTTATCATGACCTCTTGATATAAGGGATGATGTGTATTACTTATTATTTTAGACTTCAAAAAAAAGTAAAAAAAAATCAATTTAAAAAAAAACCTTTTTCTGTTGTTTCTCATTTTAGTTTTTGGTTTAGTTTTGCCCTGGAGTGCAAAAGCTTAAGTGTGGGGGAATTTGATAAATCAATTTTAATACACTTCTTATAGTTTTACACTTGGGGGTTATTATATAATTACTATGTTTAATAATAGTATTTTAATTAAGTTTTACGTTGTTTAGTTAAATTGAAGTATTATGTATATATGTTTTAATTTTCGTTTTTTGTATGTATCTTGAGTATTTTGCCTTATTTTGGCCATAACATGGGCTTTTGTGATCCAAATGGGCTAATCTTGGAGCCCATGGAAAGCTAAGACAGAGGGCTACATCATGATGATCAGAATTGGTTATTTTGCATCTGAAAAAAATAAAGATGGAGCTTGAATCAATCAGCTCTCATGTGTCCCACCAGCATTAACATAGTTCACCAAAATACACATATCTGGAGCTGTAGATGTCCAAATGACCTTATTCTTGCGCCAAATTCTCAATAAGACAGAGATCTACAACTTTCATGTTGAAGGTTTTGCAAAATTCGGCCATCTAAAAGGTCATATTTGACTCGCAAGGTGGAGAAGATAAAGAGGAGAATGAATTTCAACACCTACCATTATCTTCTTTTGAATTATTGTAATTTCAAGCCTACCAATGTTGAAAAAATGCATTAATAATCAGAAAATGAATGTATAGTATCATTATATCTTACCTATAAATAGATGCTTGAAGTTGTAAGGAAGATACACAAGAGATACATAAGAAATACATGCTTTAGTTTTCATTACATTTCTATATCTTTGCTTTAGTTTCTTAAGTTTTAGTTCTTTCTCTTACTTTATTTCTTTGTTCTATATTCCATCCCTCAAGTTATGGTTTTCATTTCCCTTCCTCAATATCAAGTAAGTTAATTTTATTATTTGTTATTTACTTTTATAATCAAAGTTATAGTTAATTTAATATTAGTTTTCATTGTTAAAAATTATTATGGAAGCTTCATCTTTTAAAATCAACTCAAGGAATTTAATTTTTCTTTATGTTAACTTTGAGTTCTTGCTCTTAATATTTTGATTGAAGATAATTACTTTTCTTTGTTTCTCAAACACTTATGATGGTAGATTATTTAAGTGTATAACCGATTGGTATATAATTAAACAATCTATAATCTAAACTGATGTTGGTTGGTTAATCAATAATCAATTTGAGAACAAAGATTAAGTCACTAAATAAGAGGTTTCTATTTAGTTTCTTAACTCAATCAAATTATGGTTTTAAAGTTATTTTAGTAATTAATAAGAATATATCGATTGATTATTCTTATTAGTTCATTAATTCAATTCTAGAAGATTTTCTAGAATATAATCATTTCGGGATTCCAAATGATTCAAGGTTGAGAAATTAATTATATTTAATCATATTTGTGATCAATGATTAGTTAACTAAAGATTTATTAATTCCTTGGGTTGGTTGTTTCTAAATTTGATTATTCTTACTCATAAATTTACTTTTTGCACTATTATATAATCACTTAATTTTCCTTTTAATCTCAACACAAACCCCCCATTTGTTATAATTAAATTGAGTGTAACTAATTAAACTAAGGTCCTCGAGAGACGACTAAGGTTGTTCACCTTATACTATATTAATTTAACTTTTTATTTGACCCGACAACGACAGTGTGTCAACGTCATCACTCAAGTTTTCTTCTAGGTCTTCATCTTGTTGTCTCGACCCAATCAATCAAATTACAAAACATATTGTAGCTCATTTGATATATAAGTGAATGGTTTAGAAGAAATGTACAATAAAACAAAGAAAGACATAACCTGCAAGATGTATTTAAATGAATTTAAAATTCTAAAACATTATTATTCACCATGCAACGTGTTAATTAATCAATTAATTACATTTCAAAGAAAATAAATTTTAAAACAAATTATTGAACATGTGGGCTGACAAAACATACTACATAGATTAATATAGGGTTCCTGCTTCTCGGTCAACAAAGGATATGGTTCTAGTCAGGAGGAAGTCGCCCCTTACAGGATGTCAAGTAGTGTTCTAATCTAAAAATTTAGTATTGTAATAGAGGTAGTTCCTAGGAAAGAAAGGTGAGTTCGGTATGACCATTTAAGTATCAAATCTTTGTCAGCCAAAACGGTCCACTAACCATTAACTCCTTAAAATTTTCGGTTAGGATTTCAAATTCAAGGTTTAACTTTTCAAATTTATTTCTAGACTCTCAACAACCATCATATCTTTTAGGAATGGTCAAAGGTTTAACTTTTAAACCTATTATCTCAAGAGTACAAGATATTTTAGTTTGAATCTTATTAAATTTGATAGAGATCTTATCCTTGATTTGTAACTTTTGCAAATCCTATCAATTTTATTCATATTAAATATTTAATTTTTAAAATTATTAATTTAATAAACATTTTATCTTCTATTTGTAACTATTACAAATCATACTAAATTTAATAAATATGAATTAATTTGTAACTTTTAAAAATCCTATTGAATATAAAATATTTCATAAATCATATTAATTTTAACAAGATCACATAAGATGCAAATCATATTAAAATTAATAAGAATAAATTATTTAAATTTGTCACTCTTACAAACTTTAAATTTAACAAGCATTTAAAATTTGATTTGTAACTTTTAAAAACAAAATTAAATACTAGTTAAAATCAAATATTTTACTTGTAATATTTACAAATAAAAAAATATTATGACAATTGAATTTCAACTTTTGAATCCCAGGTTTTGGGACAGTTAGGATTTAACTCTTAAACCTTTATCACATCCACTAATATGAACTTTTCATGTCACAATAGGAACGGTATAAATTTGATCATGTACAAGATTGCAATTCAATTTAATTAAAGGAACATATATGTTCTATCCGGTACGGGGGATAGGATGTCAATAAAGTAATTCCTATCATATATATATATATATATATAATTATATTATTAAAATGCATAAAAATTAAAATTTATTTGATTTCTGCCCCCTCATTTCTGAATTTTTTGGATCTGTCTCTGCCCAAAGCACATGATATTAGCATGGCACGGGTCTTAGAGTAGACGCTAATTTGGCGCCAGTTTAGAACCTTTCATTATCCTTTTTTAAAATTTTTTGTTTGTTAGGATTGGCTACCACGGGTGTTCGCGGATTGGATTAGTTTTGAGGCCAAAAGTCATCCGATTCAATCAAGAAATCATTATGCGGTTTGGATTGGATTGGTTAGGATGTACCATGAAATCCAATCCGATCCGATCTGATATATATCGGTTTTTAGAAAATACCTTAAAAATAAATCACTTACCATATAAATCACATACTAATAGTAGTAACAGACAAGTAACATGATAATTCCAACTGAAAAGTCCAAAAACGAATATGATAAATTTAACAACCCACAAGGCCACAAATGACATACTATGTTAATAACAAATGACAATCAGTGTCATTTAAGCCTAAGCTATTTTACTTTTAGGAATTATAGAAACAAAGAAAATATATTAACCTTTTATGTAACAAGTCCAAAGTAATACTAGTAGTAAAAAAAAAAATTGAATCGGTTTAGATTGGATCCGTTTCTGAAGGTGAAACCGAAATCCAATCCATTAAAAAATATCAATTTTTTCAATTATCGATTTTTTTAGTTCGATTGAACGATTTTTTTTTTTTGGATTAGATTGGATGCGAAACACCTCTATCTCCAATAAAGCTATGTTTATGATACTTGCACCTTTAGCATCAGTCGCTTCATATTTTTTTTATCAATTACATTCACTTAACTGGTCTACCCCATCCGCGTTATGGGCTGCCACCAAGTGAATTTGAACGCAAATTCAATATTTTATTGTAGTGTAATGCATGCCTATAAGATTCTTATATAAGAGACAATATTAATGAATAATCTGCTTGGTAAGTCATAATCAAGAGAATGTTCAACTATCACCACAAGAGAGGATTGTAGCACGGGGGAGTCTTCTTGTGGACTAGGTATATACTAGACTTAGGTTTTCTTTTAATCGGTAGGTACCTATTTAATAATTCTGTCACAAAAATAAAGTTTAATTAATAATACCTTTCAATAAGATTTTATATTGTTTAAGATACTTTCTAATTTTGTTTCACCCAAAAATCAAACACCTGACCAAAGTGAAGACATCCCAATAAATGAGTAAAAGTTTTCTGCTTAAAAAATACAACAATTAAATTAATTTGCAGATGCCATATTTGTCTAAATATGTAACATATTCAAATAATAGGGGTGCCTTTACTTTGGTTATGCATGCGTGGGGGATATGTGATAATATTTGTATAATATAACCCCATCACGTTAGCATTTAATGACCAGTATATATGGAAAATCTCTGTATTTGTTCGAAGATACTCAATAATACCAAACCAGTGCTTCAGCATATGTTGTGACCCATTTGAGAATTTGGATCATACTACATCTTTATTAGTATAATATACTTTTATGGATTTCCAAGTTTCCAACCAATGCTTTAGAACAGACGAATTTAAATCTTCTGCATCTCATTCTCTTTCTATCTCATTCTAATACAATATAAACTATTAGATTTGATATTGTTTTTAATTGGCTAGCTAGGTTCCTTTAAGAAAAAAGAAAAAGAAAAAGAAGGACAAGACGAAAGAATAATTGAAGGCCCAACTTCTAATGTTTTGTCCAACTCCCAGTGCGTTTATCAAACTTTTTTATCTTGACCCTTTTAAAACAAATCTTTAGAAGCAAGTTAATTATACTCCTAAATGAGAGTTTAGAAATAAACATTGTTTTAAAGAATTAATTAGTTTTTACTACAAGAGAATTAATTAGTTTTCAACGATATGTTTAATTAAAGGTATTCTTGTTATGAAAAAAAAAAAAAGAAATGTAACAAATGATGTCAAGATAATTTAACTCAGTCAGTTCAAAAAGATGTATGACTTATTATACCTCTGGTAATGTTTCTTATATTCTTATTAAAAGAAAAAATAATAATAAATGATACTCCTCTTAATATTGAATAATAATAAAAAATAAAAATATTATAGATTAACTTAATTTGTAAAAACTAATTCATTGTTCTCCTCTTAGTAGTGTTTAGAGTCTTATTGTGTATTAAAGCTATTTACAATTAACTAGGTTGAAGTACCTAGTGCTCCTTCTTAGTATATTTTATTTACTGATAAAAAAAAACTTAATCAAAAGCTCAAAGCTCTGTAGGTTTCTTTCTTCAAAAGGTGGTGAACACGTTCAAAAGAAGAAATTTATTACAAAAGAAGGATTGGGTTAACTCTTTGATGCTCATCTCACACAATGCTGAGGAGAATATGCTATGATAAAGACTTTATTTAAATTATTGTCCACTAGCTTGGGAACCTAAACACAATAAACTAAGCTGGACTAGTAGTTTTCCATACCTCAAAATCCTTGCATGTTCACATGTACGAGCATTGCGACATCATTAGGATTTTCAAAAGTATTGTTAAAAGCTATACCGTTCTTTAGAAACGTTGTTAAAAAAAAAGTTTAGTATATTAAAAACTTCTAAATTTATAATTAATTTAATAGTTTTATCAATCAAATAAGAAGTGTCCTAATCCTAATAACACCGTAATTAATATATGTATTTGTAAAACATCATACTTATTAATTAACACCTTAATTAATATATGTGTTTTTACAACAAAGTTAAAAGATTAATAGCATATTAAACCTACCACCTAACCTAGTGGGTTCTACAAATTAGTTTTTTAAATAAATTAACAATTTAAATTTAATTGTACTTTTAACCCCTCTATTTTTTTTAAAAGGAATCAAGAGTGTCTTTGACAAAAGAAGTCAAGTGTTTTCAAGATATAAAAATTACTAACATGATTTTTGTCTTTTAACATGATTTAAATTCTTAATAATATGTTTAAATTAAAAACTTAACGTTCTATCAATTATGTTATATTTTATTAGTTAATTTTAATCCATCGTTTATAGTTGATGTGTAATTTTTGTAATCCATAAAAAAATTGTAATCCATGTACAGCTCAAAACTCATGAACAAAAACATTAAATTTCAGCTAAAATAAAATCTCAAAATTTCCTCATCTTGGAACCTAATATCTCATCACACATTTTACTATATATATCCTTCAAATTTTTCAGTTATTTTAAAATTAGTTTCACATTGAAATTCTTTACAAACATAAGGTAGTGTTTGATAAAGAGTAAAATTTTTTAATTTTTTCCAGATAAATATTTTTCGAGTAAATTTTTACCCACTTAGTTAGGTAGGTAAGTCTTTACCCACTTGAGAACACAATCCTTTATATTTGAAATTTTTCAGTAATCCAGTTTAGTCGGGAATAACTTTTTATAACTTCTAACGATGAATAAGATTTTTTTTAAAAATTATATCTATTAAAGAAAAATTTTACCTCCTATTAAACAATTTTTAAGAAACAAATCGTCAAGAGCATTGGATTTATAAAAAAAAGGCTTTATTTATTATACGAAGTTAAAGATCAAATCACTCAAACTAATAAAAAATTTAAAAGGCTACTTAAGTTAAAGATCAAATTACTCAAATTGATAAGAAGTTTAAAAGGGTACTTAAGTCATACATTTAACTTCAATCAAAATAAATTACAGGAAAAAAATAAAATTAATCTTATAAATTATAATTATATATATGCATGACACAATTTGAATCAAAACCAATTTTTTACTAACTAAATGGAAAGAGAGATTCCAAATTATAAAAAGATTGAATCAATTAATACTTTAAGTAAAACCCAATTAAAATTAGTCTAGATATAGGCAGAAGATTAATAATAGAAGGCCTACAATGTATTTAATTAGTTAGAGTTAATAATTTTGTCTCTGATAGTATATATTTAATTTAAGTTAGTTCCGTCTGACGTCACTGCTGTTTTCATCATTTTGTTTGTCCGATGAATAAAAAGGGAACCAACTAGCAGATATCAACGACTACCCCCTAATATATTATATATTTTGATTATTTTCTTATATAAAAAAACAATGTATTATAGTATTTTATTTGGAGTTATTATTGTCGTGGGTCTGATTTGAACTTTGAAGGCGTGGATCTTATAACCTTGTCCATAAAATGAAAAGAAAAGAATGGTTTTGTTTTGTGATTATTGTAGAATATTTTGTGTCAAAGAATCTTATGGAACGACAATCTCGTGGGAAGTGTTAGGACTCAGTTTGCCTAAAGATCACACAACAACACCTGTCAATGCCAAAATTTGGGTGGCAAGCAACTGTCAATTGCTTCATTACCTTCACCTTTGCGCTCTCTCTCTCTAAATTTTGCTTTTGGGGTTTTTTTTATAAATGGTGACCCTGCATATTTAATTTTAGAATTTGGGGTTGTTTTGATGGAAATTACATGTCTAGGGTACAATTATGAGTCATATATGGCATAGACGACATGGGTGTCGCAGTTGTTGGGGACGACTCACTTGGAGTGTGCCACGTGTGCATGTCGTCTCATACACATACGACTTAGGGTGGTGCATGTTGGTGATAGGACACCCAGTGGTGTGGTGCATTGGTCACATACGACACACCCTACTATGGTGCACCAACCACATACGACACTTATTGTGTAGTGCACCTTCCTCATGCACCACAGCCCCTATATATACACCCTTCCCTAGCATTCATACTCGCTCCAACCCACACTACTCTTTCACATTTCTTGTAATTCATTAAACCTCCTCTTATTTTTTTTCCTTCCAATTAATTACTTTCTAGTATTTTTTTCGTACTAAATATTCAATATGAATTATATGTCAGATGAGGATTCTAATTATAATTTACCATCTGAGGTCGATAGTAGTGATTCATGTGAGGATGACGAATTATTAATGGCAGATTCAGACACTGAGGATGATGTAGGTTAGGGAGCCGTAATAGGTGTTGGTGGATCGTCTAATCCAATCGTTTGTCAACCCTGTAAATTATTTTAGAAGTTGATATATTTAATTTGAAATTAAATTTTGGTTACACGGGTTTATTTTACTTAACGTAGGTACTATTGAGACGCCGTTTTGGAACGCGACACCACATTATCAAAATCTAAATATGGAGCATGAAGCTGAAGAAATGGATTTTGATGACTGTAGTAGTTGGAATGTTGGGGATGAGTTGTCGATGGGGTTAGAATTTGAATGCAAAAGTGAAGTGCAAAATGCACTAAAACAATATACAATGAAAATGCATCAATCTTATATAGTTGTGGAGTCAAAGTCGAATAAATTCGTTGTGAAGTGTCCCAATCAAATTACTGGTTGTGGTTGGCGATTGTGTGTAATTCTTTCAAAGAAATCACAGAAGTGGGTTATTAGTCAGCATAGTGGCCCACACACCTGTATTAATGTAACCCTCTCCCAAGACCATGCAAACCTAGATGCTGATCTGATTTGCTCTATCATAATAGGTAATGTGAATGATTTTTTATATTATTTTTATTTTGCTAATTTAATAATATATATATATATATATATATATATAGGGATGGTGAAGAAAGAACCATCGGTGTCAATTGCTTTAATTCAAGAAAAAGTTAAAGCAGAATTTGGGTTTGCTGTTTCCTACCAAAAGGCATGGAGAGCAAAACAAAAAGCCCTTGTTAAAGTCTTTGGCGATTAGGATAAGTTATGTTTTACTACCCCGTTGGCTAAGCCATATGACCCAGGTTGCTGAAGGCTCGACATACGTTTAGCAAACCCATCCATTTGTTGTATAGGGTGAGGTTAACCAAAGGTTTCGTAAATTTCGTCATGTTTTTTTGGATGTCAAAGGCTTGTATTAATGGTTTTCACTTTTACAAGCCTGCGACCCAAGTAGATGGCACCCATTTATATGGGAAATACAAGGGTGCTGTTTTGATTGCCACAGCCCAAGATGGCAACAGCTCTGTTCTCCCCTTGGCATTTGCAATTGTTAAGGGAGAAACGTTGGATGATTGGAGTTTGTTTTTAAAGTTGTTGAAGAGGTATGTTACCTAGAAGAGTGGAATATGTATAATTTCTGATCGTCATAAAAGCATTTTGGGTGCAATGCGTGACCCAGATTGCGGATGGACACCACTTATGGGTTATCATAAGTACTGCATTCGACATGTTGCCAGCAACTTTAACTTGAAACTCAAGAACCAAGAGCACAAGAAAAGTCTACTGAAGTTAGGTATGACATTATAAATTTAAATGTATTTATGCACTTTAGTTGAGACTGCATCATATGGCATTTATTAACGTGTATGTTGTTATATGTGCAGGGTACAATCCAAGTAAATATTCCTTTGACCAGAATTTGGAAAAATTCTGTTCATTGAGTCCAGAAATTACAACATGGATTGACAATATCCCAAAATCCAAATGGTCATTGGCATACGATGAGGATGATCATAGGTTTGGGTACATGACAACTAACCCATCACAAGCTGTCAACAAGGTCTTGAAAGGGGCAAGGAATTTGCCCATAACAGCATTGGTTAAGTGCACCTACGCTCGTTTAGTGCAATACTTCATTGATCATCTTGGATATGTGATGGCCGGAATGGCAATGGGTCAACTATACTTAACTAAAGTGCTTAAAAAACTCACATTGTATCAAGCACAAGCATCTTCCATTAATGTGCGAAGGTATGATGCAGAGTCCACCAGGTTCGAGGTTGAGGATAGGATGAATCCAATCACCCAAAAAGGTGGCTTTGTATGGATTCTGAATCTAAAGGAATGATGGTGTGAGTGTGGCCGATTCCAAGCATACAAGTACCCGTGTATGCACGTCATTGCTGCCTATAACGCTGTTAATTTGAATTATTTTCAATTCATAGACAATGCGTACTCATTGCATAACATTGTGAAGATGTATTCAGGCCAGTGGTATCCGATTGGAGATGATCGGTTGCTCCCCGAGACTAATGACAACCATATCATTCTCGCAGATAAAGACATGTTACATAGCAAAAGGCGACCCAAGTCGACGAGAATTAGGAATGAGATGGATTGGGTTGGTTCTCAAATCCAGCCAAAATATGGATTGTGTAGACAACCAGACCAAAATAGGTCTAATTGTCAACAACAATTCAAGGTGTATCTAGTAATTGTAACCCGTGACCATTATTATATTATTTCAGTTTATTGTCCATGTGGTTTGTCTAAGATTTTTTAAGTTTATTTATATCGTCAATTACTGCTTTATTTACGTGCAATATATGAATAACGTTAGTAAGCATAATCATAAACATATCATATAAAAACAAAGTCCATTAACATAAATCATACATAACATCAACCATAAAACACTAATGTCGGCGGGGGTGAGCATCGGGGGACAGAAACAAGGCCTGGGCACTCCTCGATTGAACCTAGGAGGTAAACGGCAAACATTTTCAACCCTATCTTCAATTTGAGATTCATCAACCGGGTCTTCAACTTGTTGATGAGCCTGCCCAGTTTCAGACGCAACTATGTTTAGGTCTAGCATTTGAGGTACATAGCCGGATGAACTACCTATATCAAGACCCCAGTTGTCATATTGAGGTTCTGCTGGAGTCATCAAATTTTGAATATAGGGGGATGGTGCCGGTTTCGGTGATTCCGGTATGTAATGTGACGATGATGGCTGACCGGATTGGAAACCTCCCCCAAAATCCGTGAAGAAGGGTGGCACCTCAAATAGTGGGTTCATGTATTCATTTGTGTTCATGGGCTGCTATGTCGACTGTGAAGGATAATAGTACGTCGGCCATGGTGAAGGTGGAGGCTGTTGTGAAGGAACAAAGTATTGTCCCGGTTGTCGAAGAGGTGAGGAAGGTATAACATACTGTTCATCTAGCTCTTGTAAGCTCTGGCGAAGTATTCCTTCGCGTTCCACTCGATTCCCAGGCATATATATGTTTACCTCCATGAATGGTCCCTCATCCATAGGCATAGGTGCATGCACTCTAGCATCCATAATTCTGTCCTCCTCATTCATTGATATGAGTATGTTTTTTGTTTCCCTCCAAATAGAATCGAATCTGAAAGCAGAAGGCTCTGATGGGTTATGCCCCTTCAGGGACGAAAGGTACTGTATAACCTCTAGGCTGTCATACTGATATAAAAAACACATACATTAATTATAGAAAAATGCATTCATTAATAATTGAACAAAAAAATGTATTTGTTAAAATCCTTACAAAAGCTCCCCTTGCAGCCCCTTGTCTAGTGACCCATCTTCGAGTATGAGTCTTGTACCATCTAAAATACTGATGGTTCACAGACATCTCGCCAAACAATGATTGACCAGACCATACATGTGCCTTTCTATTATTCCACAGTATCACTAAAGGCTCTAAGATGTTTGGCCAATTTTATTCAACCTTTCCCTTTAGAGTAATTGCATATAAGTCTTCACGCTGAGATGGTTCTTGGGAAATATGTTGCTCCATTTCAAATTGCCTGAGAACCCTATCGGGTTGATGCCACTCAGCAATTTGGAAATAAAGCAAACGCACAACCAATCTCCATGCATCTTGCCCACGCTTGCATATGTCAGGAAGAGCATTAAACTCCGGCACAACATAAGGTAGCCAAATAAACTACAAAAAAAATCACAAGTACTGAAAATAAGCCCATGAATATTAACATTATACATAAATTAAACCAAACAATTACTAAACTTAATATGGAGAATTACATACCTTATTCTTCTTCAGACTGTTAAAGGTTGCTCTGTAGTAGTCCAGCTGATAGGAATTATGTTTGTTACCATCCGGCTTTACCAATCTACCAGCATAAGGAGACCCAACTTCCTTTGCATCTGGGTAGGGTGGAGCAACTTGTGGGATTTTCTCCCAAGCCCACAACTGCACCAACAGAGTCAAGCCACACATATCTTTCTATGCATAGCCAGTAGCGGTGTACAACTGCCTATACAGATAACCCAACATCGTTGCACCCCACTCATACTGACTACATCTATCTAGATCTTCAAGCAAATATAAGTATCTGAGTGGCACTCTACTCGAGGATTGATCAGAAAATATACAACCACCAATCAATCTTAAAATGTAAGCCTGAGCGAATCTTTCTATTTCCTCTTCACTACCCAGATGTTCATCGATGTTTCCAAAATTGTCTTAAATCCAAGACAACCTCAAACACTATCTGTGTAACATGTTGCGAGGTGGTCGTCTACCGAGTTGTTCTTCGACATATCTTTGCCAATCATTGTAACACGTTAGGGCTACAACAACAAGTCCATCAATGTTGAGACCAACTAATACAACAATATCCTAAAGAGTAATGGTGCACTCCCCAACTGGTAGATGAAAAGTATGTGTCTCCGGCCTCCATCTCTCAACCAATGCAGATATCAACTCTAAAGTCACCGAAAAATGTGCAACTTTTACAAACTAATAAAAACCTGCCCGTCATAAGTGAGGAATAATTGCTTCTGGTATTTCATTTCTAACCCGAAGTGTTTTCCTGATCTTTAATACACGATCAGGTCGTCCCTTACATACATATGTTAATACGTGTTTGTCTTGGAATTTTAACAGGGACGAGTCTAACGGTCCGGGATTTATAGACATCTCCTCAGCCATTCAGCAATAAGTAATAATAATTAATTATTAAAATTCATAAATTTAATATATTTGAAAAACATTATAATATTTTATCTAACAACATTATATTCAATAATAAGTTAACAACAATAAACCCTAAATATTAACAACTAATTATCAATATTTTATCTAACAAAATTATATTCAATAAAAACTTAATAATATCAAATCCTAAATATTAACAACTAATTATCAATATTTTATCTACCAATATTATATCCAATAAAAACTTAATAATCAAAAATCCTAAATATTAACAACTAAATATCACTCTTTTATCTAAACATTATATTCAATATAACTTCATTATATAAAATCCTAAATATTAACAACTAATTAACAATATTTCATCTAAAAAAATTATATTCAATAAAAACTTAATAATATAAAATCCTAAATATTAACAACTAATTATCAATATTTTATCTAACAAAATTATATTCAATAAAAACTTAATAATATCAAATCCTAAACATTAACAATATTATATTCAATAAAAACTTAAAAATAATAAACTGTAAATAATAACAACTAAATAACACTATTTTCTCTAACAATGTTCAATAATAAAACAATAATATAAAATCCTAAATAATGACCCCTAAATATCACTATTTTCTGCAACAACATTTTGTTAATAATAAAAAAACCTAAATAATTACAACCAAATATCATTAGTTAATCTAACAACATTATATATACCCTAATAACTTAATAAAAGTTAATATTAAATAAAAGCAACTTAATATCAATTTTTCTAACTATAAAAAAATAAAATAATAACATCATATTACTATTTTATAAATAATATGGAACCAAAATAATAAAATATGAAAAATGTAAAGTACCTGAAAATGCACAAAATGAGTATAAGACATTGGGACCACTGCTTTTAGGACCATAAAATACATAATAAAATGACAAATGAAAGGGACCCGTGTTGTGTTTTAATGGGGGCACACCTTGAAGGATTTAAAAATAGAGGGCGGGAGCTATTGGGGAAGAAGAAGCCCCACCATGCGATTTAGATTTTGCCTCGTGATGCTGGAGTTGTCTCCAGCAGATGCACCATGTAACATCCCTATGTTTTATATTCATAAGTTTGGATATTTAATAAAGTAAGATTATCATAAGATGTAAAATTAAAATAAAAAGGGAATTTTTGATTTGGGACCTGACGCGTAGCGTCAGGGTAAAACTAGACGTGTAGCGTCAGTGGGACGCGTAGTTTCAATATAAAAATTTAGACTTGACGCGTAGCGTCAGGGGGACGCGTAGCGTCAGAGTTGCGGGCAGAATAAAGACCCAAGATGACAGCCCGTAGAGCAGAACTAAAAATATAGCTTTGGGGTTCCTCTTCTTCTCTCTTTTCCCTACGACAATCAAACGCTAATAAGAGGTTGGAATCTGAAATTAATTACGGATTAGAGGTAAGAAACTTAAGATTAACGCATGGGATCTTTCAATTCTGAATTCCATGAAGATTTTCTATCTTTATCCATTTTTGGGAAAAATAAGGGAACTTTGAATTTTAAGATTCTAAACCGATTAAAAGTTTCCTTATGGTATTCAAAAGGAGGATTAAGTGACAAATTTGAATTCCGCTTTATATAGGTTATGAACGGGCCGTTGAAAGATTAGCGGAAAAAGGAGTTTCTAGGAGAACTTGTGGTTTCAGTTGTGGTAAGCTTCTAAAGCTTTAGAAAGTAATTTCTGAGCATATTCCTAAGTTGGATTAAGGTTTGAACGGTTAAAACCTTAAACCTTTTTAAATTCTATCTTTTAGTGGTTGCGGCGCATTGATCTTAGTGATTGAGTTTAGAGCGTTGACAGTGAGGTAAGGGAATTATTATAATATATATTTGATTAAAGATATATGATATTTATGTTTGAAATAAATATGTGAAAGTATGGGAATGATACTTATATATATATATATGGGAGAATATGTGATTAGATTATGTATGTGGTTATATGTTGTATTTAATAGTTAGGGAAAATAGAATGGTAATGAACGAGATGTGGCTTTTATGCCGAGATGTGGCTTTTATGCCGAGATGTGGCTTTTATGCCGAGATGTGGCTTTTATGTCGCGATGTGGCTTTTATGCCGAGATGTGATTCTTATGTCGTAAGTTGGCTTGCATGCCAAAATCAGTTAATGATTGTATATTGTGTATTTAGGATTAAAATAAATAATGCGTATATGATGAGATTTATTGTTATATGCTGTATATGCATGATATGTGTTGTGGACAGCCATTCGGTATAGATTACCCCTCGCTTTTGGCTCCCGTGGTCCATGTAGATGCCCAGTTGAGCTACCCGGTGGTCCAGGAAGTGATCCAGTGGTTGAGGTGGGGAGACGGTGTATGATACCGGGCTCGGTGAACCAGGATATGTTCACGGGATGTCGATGTGACTCCTAGCTGGTGGCTGATTCTTTAGTATCCGGATACTAGGTGTCTGATGTATATGAGAGTTAATTGTGAATTACACTCCTTGACTGATATGCAGATTATTACATTGACATGATAATGATATGATTGAAATAATGAATTGTAAAATGATTTTGTTAAGCATGGATACTTATAATTAATTCATCTCGATGTTGTAAGATATTTGTTATGATGTGAACAGAATGAATTTATGATGATTATGATGGACTATTATATGTTTGGTTTATATGAAGAAAGTTTAGTGGATCAATAACCCAGGCAGGAGAATGAGATTCTCCAGGTGATATCAACTCTGATTATGTAGATGTATCATTTTTGTGATAGACACTTACCCTTACTTTATGTTCACAGTGAATGAACCCAAGGATGTTGCGGACGCTGTGTAAAACCAGTACAAAGTGAGCAAGGAGTAATGCCAGAGGAGTTTGGAATGTATCTTTTGTATATATTCATATGTGAATATATTATCTGGTAGACTTGCAGAAGTATGTGTTGTTGTTACTTATTTGTGCTGACTAATGGCACTGAGCCATTGGTACATATATATAGATATGTGTGTAAATCTGTGGGAGTGTGAACTTATGCATAGTATAATATGTTTATGGTTTGGGTGATAAATCTGTGGGAGTGTGAACTTATGCATAGTATAATATGTTTATGGTTTGGGTGATGTGATTATGTAATGGCATTGAGCCATTAGATATTGTGCATGTGCGATGACCAGGTACTGTTGGATGATTATAGTTATGGCACAGAGCCATACTGTGGTAAATCATGCATTATAGGCAGGTTCTATGGGTGTATGTGTGCTGTAATAGTTGTTTGAAATGATTGAATGTTGTATTGATGAATCAAACAAATTTAGAGATTCGAACTAGTAGCCATTTCTATGACTTTGAGAAACTAAATAGGTGAACTTGAGTTTTGGTGAATTTTAGTACCTTTGCAAGGTATTAATAGGTTCATGAGAATATTTAAAAGTTGTGTACATTGGCCTAGGGTCATTTGAGAACCATTTAGGGTACTTGGTGTAAGAGTGATACACGTAAAGTGGTTAAGTTGTATTTTGTGCATAACTTACGCTTATGTTGGAATTTTGGTAAACGGATATCGCCAATAGTTCTAGAATCAGAAAAACATCTAGCCCATGAAATTTCGTGGCAATCGAATTTGAAATGGGCTAATTAGATAAGTTAGTAGTTGGCCAAAAGGCCTAAGATGTGTGACAGCATCAGGTGCTGTCACTGATAAGCCCACGCGTAGCTTCATCCTGGCGCTCAGCGCCAGGGCTGCGAATGCACGCTCACGCCTAACGTGGGGCTGGCGCATAGCGTCAGACCCCTGTTTCAGGTTTTTAGTTTTATTCAATTTAAATGATTTTGAGGATTAGAAATTGTTTATTTAAATTATAATTTGGGTAATTCTTATAAGATACATTTTTTTTGGTAATGTAATTTAATTATTAGAAACATGAAGAATTTATAAAAAAAATCAATAAATTGGGTAAAAATAAATATTATTTAAGGAGGGATGTCACAATTGGTATCAGAGCAAGACTATTCAGGATTGTAAACCTTGTGGGTAGAAATGGTAGAAAGTAGTGAGATTTGTTTGTGTATTTATCTATATAGATGGAATTGTATATTTATGAAAGTGAATTTTCAGGAATCCTGGCATTGTGCTTACTGGTTATCCGTTAGCCGCATCTCCTGGTGTTGAGGTATTGATTCTGTACTATATTCAATTTGTTTGAGTATTAATGGTGTGTTATGTTAATTGTAGAATGGATGGTACTTCTAATTCAACCCCTGAGGGTGACTTCTTAGAAAAGTTTTCTCAGTTGATGGGAAGGGCTGAATCTGGCCCAACCCTTGATAAATTTTTAAAGCGTAATCCCTCAGTGTATAAGGGTGGACGTGATTATGATGGAGCTTATATTTGGCTCAGGGAAATGGAACAAATGTTTGATTATTTTGAATGTATTGAGGAACAAAAAGTGGTATTCTCTACTTATCAGTTGCGTGATGAAGCTAGGGTCTGGTGGACACGTGCCAAACCTCAGATGATCAATGCTAATGAGGCCTTAAAATGGGTTAATTTTAAAACGAGGTTTTTGGCAAAATACTTTCCTGATAATTATAAAACTAGAAAAGAGATGGAGTTCTTACATCTTGAACAGGGAAGGATGTTTGTAGCTGAATATACAGCTAAATTTGATAAGTTATGTGACTTTTATTACCCTTTTTCCTTAGAAGGTACTGAAAGTAACAAAAGTGCTAAATATGAGTCTGGTTTGAGAATAGAACTTCGTACTGCTATTATACCTTTAGGGATTAGGACTATGCTGAACTTGTTAATAAAGCACAGTTGACTGAAAATGTTCAGATGCAGAGGGTTTCTTTCAGAAAAGATAAATCCCAGTTGAGACTTAAAGGAGTTGAATTTAAAAAGTAGAGTCGATTTAATCGAAGTGGATCTCTTCTTCATCTTCTTCTCCAGTTAGAGGTCGAGGTGGTACTCGTCCTGATAGTCGAGTTTGTTTTAAATGTGACGAAGAAGGACATTTGGCTAGAAATTATAGATTTGAATTGCCTATATGTTATCATTGTGGTCAGACTGGGCATCTTAGGCCCGATTGTCCTATGAGACAGCTTAAGAATGTACAAGGGTGTAGGGGTTTTACTCCTGCAAATCAGGACGGTAGGTTTCAGAGGGGTGGACGTAGTGGAGCTCGAGGAGGCCCAATCCGACAATCTGACACCACACAGTCTGCTAGTGCTCAGAATATTATTACTGGGAGAGTGTTTGCTTTTGATGCTTCTGATGCTATTCATAATGATCAACTAGTGCACAGTAAGTGTTCTCTTTTTGGTAATCTTGTAGATGTGATATATGATTCTGGAGCTACACATTCGTTTTTTGCTGAAAGTTGCGCTAGAGACCTTGAATTGCCTATGGTATTGATGAATAATGCTATAATTGTATCTACACTGACTGGTTCCAAGGTTAAGACTATGACTATGTGTGAAGGAGTAAATTTATCCATTGAAGGTCGAATTTTTAATGCAAATTTAATCTGTATGCCCTTGAAAAATCTAGATATTATTTTGGGAATGGATTGGTTGTCTGCCAATCAGATTCTGGTGGATTGTTATCGTAAAGTGGTGGTTTTTCCTGTTGAATCCACTCCTAATGATTTGGTATGTTGATATTTCTTTTTATTATTGTTATTTTACAGGGATATGTAATTTGATTCCTGCTGATATACCTGTTGTAAGTGAATTTTCTGATGTGTTTCCGGAAGATATTCCTGGGTTACCTCCAAACCGGGAAATTGATTTTGTGATTGATTTAGTTTTGGGTGCTGAGCCAGTGTCACGCGTACCGTATCGTATGTCATCTATAGAGTTAACTGAGGTGAAAAAGCAAGTTGAGGAACTGTTAAGTAAAGGTTTTATTAGACCTAGTGCTTCTCCTTGGGGTGCTCCTGTACTATTGGTACGAAAGAAAGATGGGAGTATGAGAATGTGTATTGACTATCGTCAGTTAAATAAATTGACAGTTAAAAATAAATATCCTTTACCAAGGATTGATGATTTACTTGACCAGTTACGGGGTGCATGTATCTTTTCTAAGATTGACTTACGATCCGGATATCATCAGATTAGAGTAAAACCTGAGGATATTCCAAAAACCGCTTTTCAAACAAGATATGGTCATTATGAGTATGTGGTGATGCCATTTGGAATTACTAATGCTCCAGCGGTATTCATGAGTTATATGAATCGAATCTTTCATCCTTTCTTGGATCAGTTTGTAGTAGTGTTTATTGATGATATACTAGTATATTCAAGATCCGAGGGTGAATATGTTCAGCATCTCTGCATTGTTCTACAGATTTTGCGATAGGGGCAGTTATATGCAAAATTGTCAAAATGTGAATTCTGGGTTAAAAGTATTCAGTTCTTGGGGCATGTAATTTCTAGTGATGGAGTTTCTATTGATCCCTCCAAGACAATTGCAGTTATAAATTGGGATAGGCCCAAATCTATTACTGAGATTCGAAGCTTTCTTGGTTTAGCTGGGTATTACCAGCATTTCATAGAAGGTTTCTCTTGTATTGCACTTCCTATGACCAAATTAACTAGGAAGGGATTTCCTTTTGTTTGGACTGATGAATGTGAACAAAGTTTTAATGAATTGAAAAAGAAATTGACTTCTGCCCCTGTGCTTGCTTTACCTGATGTGACCAGAGAATTTGTTGTATATTGTGATGCCTCTAAATCTGGCTTGGGAGGTGTGTTAATGCAAGAAGATAGAGTTATAGCCTATGCTTCTAGGCAGTTGAGGCTTCATGAGCAGAATTATCCTACTCATGACCTAGAGTTGGTGGCGGTTGTATTTGTATTGAAAATTTGGAGACATTATCTTTATGGCTCCCGTTTTGTTGTGTTTAGTGATCATAAAAGTTTGAAGTACTTATTCGATCAAAAAGAATTGAATATGAGGCAAAGGCGGTGGATGGAATATTTAAAAGATTATGATTTTGAATTAAAATACCATCCGAGCAAAGCGAATGTGGTGGCCGATACTTTGAGCAGGAAATCTCTTCATATTGCATCTTTAATGATAGAGGAATATAAACTGCTAGAGAGTTTTCGTGATATGCATCTAGCTGTAGTGGTTCATTCTCCTGGTTGTATGCTAATTGGGATGTTAAAAATTACTAATGAGTTTTTAAAATCTCTATCTGAATGTCAAGAGGATGATACTGTTGTAAAACAGCTGATTGATGCCCAAGATCGAGGCAAGAATCTACCCTTGAATAGAGATTCTAATAGACTGTGGTGGTTTAAGAACCGTATTATAGTGCCCTCCAATGGTGAATTTCAAACACAGATTCTAGCAGAGGCTCATAAGAGTTCATTAAGTATTCATCCAGGTGTGACAAAAATGTATCAAGATTTACGGCAACAATTTTGGTGGCCGAGGATGAAGAAAATGATAATTGAATATGTGGCATCCTGTGTAGTGTGCTTAAAGTCTAAAGTGGAGCATCAGAAACCTTCAGGGTTAGCACAACCACTTGATATTCCGATATGGAAGTGGGATGGTATCTCTATGGACTTCGTATCGGGTTTGCCTCGTTCTCGTGCTGGATGCGATGCTATATGGGTTGTTGTTGATCGATTAACGAAGAGTGCTCATTTTCTTGCTATTAATATGAGATGGTCTTTGGAAAAGCTTGCTAATATTTATGTGAAAGAAATTATAAGGTTGAATGGTGTACCCTCCAGTATTGTGTCAGATCGTGATCCTTGTTTTACTTCTAAATTTTGGAGAAGTTTGCAACGTGAGCTAGGCACTGAGTTGAAAATGAGCTCTGCATATCATCCTCAAACGGATGGACAATCTAAACGTACAATACAAACTCTGGAAGATTTTCTTCGGGCATGTGTGATAGAACATGGAGGGAGTTGGGAGCAGTATTTACCTTTGATTGAGTTTACTTATAACAATAGCTTCCATAGCAGTATTGGTATGGCTCCTTATGAGGCTTTATATGGTAGAAAATGACAAACTCCTTTATGTTAGGCTGATGGTAGTGATGTCCTAGTATTGGGGCCTGAAATGGTTCAATCAATGACAGAACAAATTAAACTGATCAGGAAAAAATTGAAAGTTGCTTAGGATCGTCAGAAAAGCTATTATGATGCTAAACATAGACCTCTGATATTTCAAGTTGATGATCAAGTATTTTTGAAAGTTTCACCTACGAAGGGTGTGGGTCGAGTAATTGGTAGTAAAAAGTTGAGTCCCAGGTATATTGGACCTTATCGTATTTTAGAGCGAATAGGCAATGTTGCCTATAGACTTGAGCTTCCTACAGTCTTGTCAAAGTTACATGATGTTTTTCATGTCTCCCAGCTTCGAAAGTATATTCCTCGAGATGATATGGTGGTTCCAGATGACATTATTGAAATCAGAGAAGATGTGACGATACCGGCTATTCCTCTTCGTATTGAGGGTTATCAAACCAAACAATTAAGGAATAAGAATATTCCTTTAGTGAAAGTCTTATGGCAGAATTTCAATGAAGTTTCACACACGTGGGAATTAGAATCTGAGATGCGACTACAATACCTGGATCTACTTACAGAGGTATGTTGATTTTGAGGACAAAATCTATTTTTAGGGGGGGTGAGTGTAACATCCCTATGTTTTATATTCATAAGTTTGGATATTTAATAAAGTAAGATTATTATAAGATGTAAAATTAATATAAAACCCTAAACCCACTGACGCTACACGTCTAGTTTTACCCTGACGCTACACGTCAGGTCCCAAATCAAAAATTTCAGAGCAGAAGCTAAAAATATAGCTTTAGGGTTCTTCTTCTTCTCTCTTTTCCCTGCGACAATCAAAGGCTAATAAGAGGTTGGAATCTGAAATTAATTGCGGATTAGAGGTAAGAAACTTAAGATTAAAGCATGGGATCTTTCAATTTTGAATTCCATGAAGATTTTCTATCTTTATCCATTTTTGGGAAAAACAAGGGAACTTTGAATTTAAAGATTCTAAACCGATTAAAAGTTTCCTTATGGTATTCAAAAGGAGGATTAAGTGACGAATTTGAATTCCGCTTTATATAGGTTGTGAACGGGCCGTTGAAAGATTAGCGGAAAAAGGAGTTTCTTGGAGAACTTGTGGTTTCAGTTGTGGTAAGCTTCTAAAGCTTTAGAAAGTAATTTCTGAGCATATTCCTAAGTTGGATTAAGGTTTGAACGGTTAAAACCTTAAACCTTTTTGAATTCTATCTTTTAGTGGTTGCGGCGCATTGATCTTAGTGATTGAGTTTAGAGCATCGACAGTGAGGTAAGGGAATTATTATAATATATATTTGATTAAAGATATATGATATTTATGTTTGAAATAAATATGTGAAAGTATGGGAATGATACTTATATATATATATATGGGAGAATATGTGATTAGATTATGTATGTGGTTATATGTTGTATTTAACAGTTAGGGAAAATATAATGGTAATGAACGAGATGTGGCTTTTATGCCGAGATGTGGCTTTTATGCCGCGATGTGGCTTTTATGCCGAGATGTGATTCTTATGTCATGATTTGGCTTGCATGCCAAAATCAGTTAATGATTGTATATTGTGTATTTAGGATTAAAATAAATAATGCGTATATGATGAGATTTATTGTTATATGTTGTATATGCATGATATGTGTTGTGGACAGCCATTCGGTATAGATTACCCCTCGCTTTTGGCTCTCGTGGTCCATGTAGAGGCCTAGTTGAGCTACCCAGTGGTCCAGGAAGTGATCCAGTGGTTGAGGTGGGGAGACGGTGTATGATACCGGGCTCGGTGAACCAGGATGTGTTCATGGGATGTCGATGTGACTCCCAGCTGGTGGCTGATTCTTTAGTATCCGGATACTAGGTGTCTGATGTATATGAGAGTCAGTTGTGAATTACACTCCTTGACTGATATGCAGATTATTACATTGACATGATAATGATATGATTGAAATAATGAATTGTAAAATGATTTGGTTAAGCATGGATGCTTATAATTAATTCATCTCGATGTTGTGAGATATTTGTTATGATGTGAACAGAATGAATTTATGATGATTATGATGGACTATTATATATTTGGTTTATATAAGGAAAGTTTAGTGGATCAATAACCCAGGCAGGAGAATGAGATTCTCCAGGTGATATCAACTCTGATTATGTAGTTGTATCATTTTTGTGATAGCCACTTACCCTTACTTTATGTTCACAGTGAATGAACCCAAGGATGTTGCGGACGCTGCGGAAAACCAGTACAAAGTGAGCAAGAAGTAATGCAAGAGGAGTTTGGAATGTATATTTTGTATATATTCATATGTGAATATATTATCTGGTAGACTTGCAGAAGTATGTGTTTTGTTACTTGTTTGTGCTGACTAATGGCACTGAGCCATTGGTACATATATGTAGATATGTGTGTAAATCTATGGGAGTGTGAACTTATGCATAGTATAATATGTTTGTGGTTTGGGTGATGTGATTATGTAATGGCATTGAGCCATTAGATATTGTGTATGTGCGATGACCAGGTATTGTTGGATGATTATAGTTATGGCACAGAGCCATACTGTGGTAAATCATGCATTATAGACAGGTTCTGTGGGTGTATGTGTGCTGTAATGGTTGTTTGAAATGATTGAATGTTGTATTGATGAATCAAACAAATTTAGAGATTCGAACTAGTAGCCATTTCTATGACTTTGAGAAACTGAACAGGTGAACTTGAGTTTTGGTGAATTTTAGTACCTTTGCAAGGTATTAATAGGTTCATGAGAATATTTAAAAGTGGTGTACATTGGCCTAGGGTCATTTGAGAACCATTTAGGGTACTTGGTGTAAGAGTGATACACGTAAAGTGGTTAAGTTGTATTTTGTGCATAACTTACGCTTATGTTGGAATTTTGGTAAACAGACATCACCAATAGTTCTAGAATGAGAAAAACATCTAGCCCATGAAATTTCATGGCAATCGAATTTGAAATGGGCTAATTAGATAAGTTAGTAGTTGGCCAAAAGGCCTAAGATGTGTGACAACATCAGGTGCTGTCACTGATAAGCCCACGCGTAGCTTCATCCTGGCGCTCAACGCCAGGGCTGCGAATGCACGCTCACGCCTAGCGTGGGGCTGGCACGTAGCGTCAGACCCCTGTTTCAGGTTTTGAGTTTTATTCAATTTAAACGATTTTGAGGATTAGAAATTATTTATTTAAATTATAATTTGGGTAATTCTTATAAGATACATTTTTTTTGGTAATGTAATTTAATTATTAGAAACGTGAAGAATTTATAAAAAAAATCAATAAATTGGGTAAAAATAAATATTATTTAAGGAGGGATGTCACTCACCATAACCTGGCTCCACTACGTGTCTAATCCCTCATGAGTCGTCCCTGCCATGGGCGATAGAGAAGTCGGCTTGCCCAAGGATGACACAAGTGTGTCGTACTCCCCAACTGTGACTTACCCACATGGCCCAACCAGCGTGTGTCGCACCTTCTACATGCAACATGCAAGTCGTACTACGTACACACGACTTATAAAAAACAGCCCTAGATTCGAAATTATTCCCCAAACAACCCCAGATTCGTAAATTATATTTTCAACTGCCTCATTCATAAAAAAAGCCCGTTGCTTTTTGTTTTGTTATAAAGAGAAAAAAAGTGAAATCATGCTACAAAACTCACACTTTTGAAGTTAAATAGTGAATGAAAGTTTTTAAAACATATAATCAACATGTTAGTTATTTTAAAACTTTTTATACATACTTAAATAAGTCTTTTTACTTATTTGATTTTAATCTATGGTTTATTTTATTCATTTTTTGTTTTATTCCCTAAAATTTTTAAAATGTCTAGTTTTGATCCCTATCGATAGCTTTCATATGTTAAATGTTGATGATAAAAGTCTACCTCAACACTAACACATACAATATTTTTTAAAAACTAAAGTGAAAATTCCATAATAATATTTTTTATGCTTAAGCATTCACCTAGGCCTTTACCATCTTATTGTTCATTCTTTTTTCTCTTCTATCTCTTCTTCTTCTTTCTCTTCCTCTTCCTCTTTATCTACCACATCCCCATCCAACTCACAACCCAACCTTACACCACCACCAACCTATTGCCACCCCTCATTTCGTTGTTCTATATCACCTCAATAAACCACCATCAACTTCATCAAAGCAACACTCATCTTTACCAACACCACCACCACATCAACAATCGAACACTTCATATTATCTAATAGCCCACCACCCAAGCTCCGCCAATAAGATCATTCATCTTCTTTCATTGTGCCATGCCTATTTATGAAAAACTAAAACCACATACAAGTCTATCTTGAACCACCTTCTTCAACCAAATCAACATAAGCCTCTCGCTAACGAGCCACCACTGAATTTCCTATGTGAAGAAATAGGCCCACCAAATTGTAAATGAAAACCACAAAAACATGACCTCCACATTCAACATGAATTGGAACCCATAAAACCTACTCTGTTGCGCCACCATTCATCACCAAATAGCTATCATCCTTCAATCACCTTCATAGGACAATCGTAAAGCCACCTCTGAACCATCATGAGCTAGCTTCTCATTGTAGTAATGAGCTACCACTATACCATTCATTTCGTTCCATCTTTGTCATAAGCTAGCCAACACGCCATCACACTGTGTTGCAATGTCACTCCAACATCATCACACGTCATCTATCTACCCTTCAATTACAACAACTGCACCTACTCTGATCTCCACTGCTAGGATCACTAACTTATTTATGTAATTTTTCCTCTTTAATGCCCATGGGATTAGGATTCAATAAGGTTCAAATGTCTTTAGGAACCTTCTTAAGTTTGGGATTTGGAGAGGGTTTGAGATTAGGGTTAGGCATTGTGTTTTAGGCGGCTATTGATTCTATTAATGAGGGCTAGCTTGCTACTTTAGATGCGGTTAGAGGTCGGGGTAGATGCAGAGATAAAGAAGTAAGGTGGCGTGTGGCTGGGACAAGGATAGAGGAATGAAGCTTGTGGTTTAAGGTGTTGTAATGAGATGTTGACGTAATTGAACAATAGTGACTGGCGGTTAAACTTGTGATGTGTAGAGACGGTGATACAGTGATACTGTGAGGTGCATTGAGTAGGTGTATGTAGTTTCCTATTTTAGGTTATTTTTAGTATGGATTAGCCTTTAATTGTGTATTTAATTGCCTTTTTATAGCAAAAGTGTTATCTTTTTATTAATATTAAATACCATCTCATTATGAGATCACACTAATGTCTTTTTTATGTGTGTTTTGTAGGTAAAAGGCCTAAAGTTAGGAGCTCAAAGCATTTTTTGAAGAGGTGCTTCTGAAGGCATATCGCTTAGGTGACAGAGGATACAAATGGCCTTATCGCCTAGGTAATCAGCTCGTTGCCCAACGATGTGTGCGCATTCAACATTAGTAGGGCTCATTTAAAAGACCTAAAATACATATTTTTTGGGATCTTTTATAGCGAGAAAAAGGGATTGAGCTTTGGAAAAAGGAATGCATCAAGTTCTTCACCTTGAGGACTTATAATCTCTAAGAATTCTTCATTTCTTGCTTGCTTTTGGTCATTGTAAGTTATCTCTCATGACAATGAGTGATTAGTTTTTCTCTTTTGTTGGGATTGGACATAATCCACTTGTTTTTATGATGTAGTGAGTATTTGTGTATGTTTATGCATTTATATCAGTGTTAGCATTTCCCCCATCTTTACCTAATGTGCCAGAATGATTTATGCATGTGCTTAGGTCTCTAAATGGGTTTAAGGATGAAATACCCATTATTTTCTTCACCTAGGAATATGATTAATAATAATGGTTGTTAAAGCCAACTCTTATAATGCAAATCTTAGTGTTAAATACTCAAGGGATTGATATTTAATCTTAAGGTTTATGATTTATTCTCTAAGGGATTAGGTTTAATGAATTTTATTCCAAATTAACATGATTATATTGTAACCATACATAATAGTAACTCAATGGATTAAATAGAGTGTGGAAGTCCAATCCCAACATCTTTACCCATTGCTTATGTTCTAATTACTTTCTCTCTTTAAATCAATCAATTTCCAAACAACCAATACTGAATAAACCCATAAATATAATATACATACTTTTTTTGAGTTACAAGTAATTATTGTTTTATTGTTGAATATCTCACAATTCCCTATAGATTTGACAACCATTAAATACTTATTGAAACAACAGTCGATTTGGTTCTCTTGTCAAAGGACCAATAAGTTTCTTACATCATTGTTGGAAACTTGCATCCAAATATTCTCCAATAGCTAATTGTTTTCTTTTTTTGTCACATATCTTATTTATATCTTTTATAGTTTTTATTTTGATTCAATTTATTGTTTTATTCATTTGTAGCTTGTTGAACTAACCTTCTTATGGTAGTTTATGTTTATATGTATGGTACCATTTCTTTTGATAATTTGTTGTCTGATCCTAAGATTGAGATGGTGGTGAAAAGGAACAATTCTAGGCGAAGGTGATAAGCACAAGCATAAGCAAGAAAGCAACAAGCAACCATTTCTTCCTCCACTCTTGTTCATCCTCCACCACCCCGGAATAACATGGCTGAGAGACCTCCTCCTCGGTGTACTCTAGGAGACTATGCTACTATAAGGACAACCAATTACCAGGGCCTTGAAAATCAAGCCTAATATGCTTTAGCTTAGCCAATCCACCCAATTCACTAAGTTGTGTCATGAAGACCCTATGACCACCTCTAAACCTTCTATGAGCTTTATAGTACCATGGGATTCTTAGTTAAACAAGAGAAGTTAGTACACATAAGACTCTTCCTATTCATCTTAATTGGAAGAGTCAAGGATTGGTCCAAATCATACCCTAGCTAGAGCATAGACTCATGGGGAAAAGTAAAGGTAAAGTTCTTAGAGAGATTCTTAGGAAATGTACAATGGCTTATTGAGGAAGTGCTCTAACCACAACCTCAATCATTCAACACAAGTCCACATGTTCTGCATAGGCCTACAAGCTCCTATAATAGAACTTTTCTTGGACACTTCTGCCCTTAGCTTTATTATGCTTAAAATTGTTTATGAAGCAATCACTATCATAGATGTCATGACAACTAATGATCATCAAACCAAGAGTGAGAAAGGTCTATTTCAAAAGAAAATGAGATTCTTAGAATTGAGCACCAATGATGCAATCCTAAACTCAAAATAAGATTCTCACCCAGCAAAAAGATGCCCTGAATAAGCAGATGACAAAGCTTCAAGTGGCCCAAATTTCCTCATTCTCTCTACTATAATGCAATGTAATTTCTATGAGGAAACCACCCTAATGGCTCTTGTACACCCGAGGATGTTGCCTTAAAATAAGTAAACTATATTGGAGGCTAAAGAAAGACCTCAAGGGAGATACCCCTCCAACAAGTCTAACTTTTAATCACAAGGTTGGGGGGAGAACAATCAAGGTTAATGGTGGAATAATCAAGAAGCTAACTCAAAATAAACCACCACTCATCTCTGTAAATGACCCCTTTTGAGGCCCTTTATGGCCACAAGCCCTTAAACAACCAATCCTATCTTACTAGTACTTTAATTGCCTTCATATAGGAGCTTGCGCTCTAAAGGAAAATAATTCTTTGAGAGGATCGTGAGAATTTAGACAGATCTTGCCTCTGTATGACCTCTTTGGCCAAGACCCATTGCTAAGATCATGCCTTTAAGGTTAGGGATTAGGTGTTCCTAAAACTGCAACCCTCTGCTTAACCACCACCTACCATCATTCCTCTGTTATGCTCGACAAACACTACTTGGTTTCAAAATTATGCGCATAATTGAACCAGTAGCTTATAAGCTAAATCTCCTAGAGACATCATAGGTTCACTATGTCTTTCATATTTCAAAACTTCAATCTTGCAATTACGAGCCCTCTTTTTATTGTGAAACCTATTCCCCCATCATGTATAGTTTTTGGTTCATTGGGAGGGTACCCTAGTGAAAGAGGCAACTTGGAAGAATTATGAAGAGATTGATACCCCAATGTGAAACTTGAAACAAGGTCTTATTAAAGAAATAAAGTAATGATAAGGCTAAAGATAGTAAGGCCCAATCTCAACATGCTTAGAGGAGAGGAAGAAATGAGCCTGACGTCTTTGAAGGGAAAATTCAGATAGACCTTAGCAAAGACCTAAATAGATAGAAGACTATTAATGGTCATTCATGAATTAATTTCCCTTCTTATGCAATATTCATTTATTATCTATATGGCTTTCGATCCACACATTTCACGTAACCATATTTCACTATATGCACACCTGATTATGAATGAAAAAGGCATAAAGTTTGAATCATCTTCTTATTCATCCCTTGGAGCTTCCCTTTGACTTAAAAATAGGATTTACACTTTTTAGTTTCCTAATATATTTGTGAGTTATCCACTCGTTTCCTATTTTTGAGGTTGGTTATGAGAATCGCAATGTTAATAATGTTGCTTATTTCTAGCAAACTTAGTTTTCATGTCAAAAAAAGGTATTTGATCAGGTTAGATCTCTCTTAGCTCGTGATGTATTTAGAATACCAATGAAACTTATTTAAAAAAGGCTAAAATAAGTGTTTGGTCTGTAATCTTTTACCTAATTTAGGTTTTAGTCCCTAGTTAAAAATTTTCATGCTTTAGTCCTTGAACTATATAAAATAACTTATTTTGATCCCTGTCATCAACCCTGATGGTTCAAAGTCTGACTTAAAAGATGAGGGTTGAATAAGTCAAGGACTCTTTGTGGAATAATGAACCAATAAAAACAAATAAACAATCTTTGAAAAGTAGACTTTTAAAGAGCAAGGAAAGGAAAGTAACACAGAGAATTTATAATGGTTCACTTCCAACACAGAAGCTACGTCCAGTCCATTCTAACTTGAAAGATTACAACTGTTGTAAATTCTCCTTTACAATAACAGCACTAGAACTGTGCCACAATTATTCTGGACTTTAGCCACTTCTAGCTTAAACACCCAAGTATTCTTTTTCAACAAGCCATTCCTGGCTTAACAACCCAAGTATTTTTCTAAAGCCTCTTCAGGCCAATAGTGTTTTCCACACTCACTAAGGCTGGTAACACACCGGACTTTTACAGATTATTTGTAAGAAGTGAAAGATATCTGACAGAACTTAGTGTATGAAAATATACAATTAAGATATTGTACACCAAGTTATGAATGACACGAGACCAAGGTCTACTAGAGGCAAAACACACAAAGAAGGTCTCTGTCTGAAAAGAAAGATTAAAAGCACTACAAAGAAGGATGATTTTTCTTAAGGGATCTCTCTATGACTTGTTGCTTGCTGTTTGGTAATTCAATCTTCTTCAGTATATATAGGTGCTGGAATATGACCATTGTTGATTCTTGAAAGGAGATATAGACGTTGGAAATCCTGTGAAGGTATTTTCTTTGAACTTTAGGTACCAGACCTTTGATAGCAGAGAAGGATGTTTAAGAGTCTGGTAGCTAGGATTTTGTTTTTGCATGAAATTAGTCTCTTATGCAACTTCAACAGATAAAGTTGTTTATTTGCTTCATTTGATCGAGTAAAAGAGAAGTCAATGCTGAAAATCTTTTGAATTTAAGCTGACACACCTGCTGACTTGGTTCAGCTTTTTCTATTCTTACGTAGAGTTAGGTATGTTGACTTTGGCGGCTTAGCTTTGTTTGTCTCTTGTTCCTTTTAATGATAAGCACGTATATTTGATAATAGCATAGAACCTGAGGCATCATCAAAATGGATTTCAGAATGTTGCAATTAAGTTTCTGAAGAGTGTTCTTTGTTTAATGCTTATAAGTCTGTGGTCTGGTTGAGTAAAGAAACTTTCTTCTATCAGACTTTTGAACATCATTTAAATGCTATGATTCTGACTTTAATTTCATGCCCCCCCTTTTTTTATAACTTGTGCATTTAAAGTCCTAAAACACTTAAATACACATATTAGTTTCTTGAAATACAGACTTCATTTACCAATGGATTCTTTATGTATGTTATTAACGAATCCAAGGTCTAAATATAACATGTGATCTGGAGTCTGGTCCAGTATATTTTGATTGTTTTATTTTCTACCAGACTTTTCTTCAACAAACCTTTTTTTATTAATTGGTGATCTATCAAATGGAAAAGACATGTGACATGCTTAACTGTTAAAGAAAATAATAAAAAATTTCAACTCAGCCATAACCATTACCCCTTTCCTTAATCTCATTTTCTTTCTCTCTTCATCATTTTCTCTCTCCTCAATCTCACCCTACTACCTGTCTCCCCTATCCCACACCCCTCTCTTTTTTCACCCTATAACCACCAACAACCACTTCTCCCTAATGATTTCTGTCCCTTTCTAAATAAAAAACAGAACCTTTTTTTATCATCAACCTAAACAACTAACCAACAACTCATGACAAGCTTCACCATAATATAGTGAAACTGTTGCCAATAATAGTATATTTGTGTTGGAGATAGTGACCATTTCCCTTCTTAACTGTCTTGCATTCTCAATTATGAATAACATCCAAGAATAGAGCCATTTCATCATAACATCACCATAACACACTCGAACCCATAACCACGGGAAATCAATGGCCGACTATCATCCTCTAGAAAACCTATACTTATGACCATAACCTTCGACTGATAACATCCACAAATAGAGCCTTTTCCATCATCACATCTTTTTCTTGTTGGATCGAGAAAACCCATACCTATGACCAGGACCTTCAGAAAACAATCATAGGCATAGATCTTCGATAACAACCACAGGCACAAATCTTCACACAAAAAAATAAGGTTCACCATCAACATGTCAAACACCTAATTAAATATTCAACAAGATAATCAAAACCACTTATATAACATTCAACCTTAACCCTTTTCTACAACCAATTTGGAAAAACCATTAATGTGTATCGGATTATTGTGGGAATAAAATAAGTGTTTTTTCTCAAGTAAACTCTTGAACTTTGATGTTGAAATTTATCTTCTTTATATAATAGGTTAAAGTCTTGGTTATTTTACACAGGTGTGGTTCTTATGTTTCCATCGATTTCATAGGCTCATGGTTCTTGATTGTTCCATTTTTTATTTTTCCTATTTCTGTTACGATTATTCTAATTTTTACATGTTCTATTGCATTAGGTTTTGGGGGGTTCGGAAGTGGATGCATGAGGAGGGTGGAGAGTTGGAGTGGTTTAGTGAAGGCATAAATGATAGTAAAGGTGAAACAGGTAGAGAAAGGAAGATGATGATAAGGAGGAAATAATTGTATTATATTATATTGTTACTTTTTTACATCTAAGCATGACAGGTTGATCTATGTTTCACATGTCATTGTTTAACAGAATATGGTCAACGATAGAATCAAAATCAACTATTTTATATATTTCAAGGACTAAACCATGCAAAATTTTTAATCATAGATTTACTAGTGATTTGGATACTAAAGCATGCTAGTGATTTGCCTGCTGCTGTATGTACAGATGAAGCATAATGTATGGATCTTACTGATCAGTATGTTATATTTTGCCTTTTGTTGTAAGTATGTACTTTAGTCGTTAGGTATAAATGAGTCTTCTAGTTAAGAAGGTCTACAAGTTATATTAATTTTGATTTTTTGTTGTTGCAGGACTATCTGGGGGATGAAATTGAACTAGAAAATAAGGTAATTTCTCAACTTATATCCTTATGGCTATTCATTTATGTTTTTCTGTTTGTGACTAATACTTGGAAAATGGTGATATTGTAGGATTGCCCAAACCAATTCTAGTTTATGGAAAATCTAGTTGGAAGACTAGCTCATGAAGTATGAAACTAAATATTTCCTACTTTACATTGATGTATGTCGATATTTTGCCAATTGCTTTTTTCATTTTAAATTTTTATTTATGTTTGCTTATGAATATTCCTCTAATGCATGTCGTAGGTTGATTAGATGTTATATCCATCTTTCAATTATATTTAGATGAAGCACATAAGCATTGTAATTTAAGTGGTTTTATTAATGCATTAATTGCTTGGTTGGCACCTAATATTCTATCATATGAATATAGATGTGAAGTTAGAACAAATTAACTACAATGCATTACTGGAAACTATAATCTGATCATATTCAGATTATAATTTCTGGAAGTGTACAAAAATTGTAATATGGTTTTTTTCAAAAATCGTAATTCGGTTCTTTCTACATTCAAATCAAAAGTATCCAATCCCATTGTTTTATTTTTTAATTGTAGGGTATATATGCCTTTTCAAAGTAAGGAAATTGAAAGGAGGTGGTGTAAGGAGAAATTCCCTCATATTAAAGGATGTTTGATGTAACCTTTTATTCTATTTCTTTTTTTCTTCTTTATCATTATCACCATCTAATGTTTTTTTATCTCATTATATAGAGTTGATCCAGATCCCATATCGGGCCAATACCAGCTATATATTGACCACCATGACACCGACTTTAGTAGGCAGCTAGCATGTTCCTCGAAGCTCATCACCTATGAACTCCACTTACAAGTCAACATATGACCGATATGTGATAGGAGAACAATGGGAAGACTATAGAGATATCGGTCAAAAGGCATGTATGACCTATAAGCATGTCACGCAGGACTGAGCACTGTAGTAGCCTTTCTGTATTGACAGGACAGACACTGACACACATCATATCAGAGCGGACCCTCGACTAAATAGTATAAATACTTGCATTCATGACACTAAAGGTAATGCATTTGATACACATAATGCTCCGATGTTGAACTTATTATTGAGTTGAGCTTTGGAGTGTCTTTGCAGGTAACACCTAAATTCACCCATCAATATGGATCAACGGTGAACATACCAAACCTCGAGGCTCGAAGATTCTAAACTCAGAATACATAATACCAAATCCTACTAGGACGGTGTAATATTGAGTGACTGAAAGATATCGATACCAGAAGAACTCGTCCCCCCATATTTGATAGTTCATGAGTGTTGAGCAAATACCAGGTTGAATTAAATTTCAATAAAAAAAACTAAACCGATCAAAGTTAATTGAATTTAATTAGATTTGTGTAATTTTTGAAATCTAATTTAATTCAATTCAATCTAAGTTGATTTAATTTGATTCAAATGATCAAATATCATATTAATTTATAACTTGTTACAAATTTTAAGAAAATAAAAATTTAGAAAAATCTTAGAACACAGTTAATGAATTTCATAATCAAACATTATAAATTTATGATTAATCAATATTACAAACTAAAGTCTTGAAACCAAATCTATGTTCAACAATATATTTAAGTTTAAAATAAAATAACTACAATATCAATATATCTTAAATTAAATTTACTAAAGTAATAAATAGTAAAAAATAAAAAATAACTTTGTTAGATTAGTGTATGGAAAGAAAAAGAAACAATAATAATAATAATGAATAATATAAATTTAGGTTGGATGACAATCAGATACTCAAATTTATGCCCATGAAATCCAATATCTAATTTGATTAACAACAGTTCTTAATTGGTTTGTATCGGTTCTGATGTAATTACATGAAAAAATCAAATCTGACTTGGTTTTGGTTTAGTTCAAATGATCAGGTTAAACAGGTAAATTCAATCCGCTAAACCGCCTTTTAAAAAACACTAATAAAACTAATAAAAATGTGAAGACACACGACATTGTTTTAATACGCATAAAGGATGCAAGAAAAGCAAAGATCAAAGTCCAATCATGAAAGCAATAAAAACAAGACATGGGGAATTACGTCACAAAGCTTAGAATAAAAGTGTAAGACTTAGTCAAACATAACATGGCCTTAAGAATTAAAAAATAACATCAAAACATGTATTTTAGGAAGCTTTTTTTAAGAAATTGACTACATGTATTCGATTACAACTTTCAGGTAATCAATTACTCACTTAAAACATTTAAAATATTTAAAATTTTGAATTCATGCAATCAATTACAATTTCAGGGTAATCGATTACTCACTTAAAACGTTAAAAATATTTAAAATTTTAAATTCATGTAATCGATTACATATTCATGGTAATCGATTACACTAAAGTCAGAATTGTAGAACGAAAGCATCTTTTGTGATTTATTGCATGAAAAGCCATGATTCTTCATTTAATCTTTTGAATCAATGCATCTCTATGAAAAAACACCTCTTCATGATTCATGATAAATCAAAAGGCATCTTTTTATGGCATATCTTCTATAAATACAACAAAACAATCATTTAATCATCAATCCAATATCCATTAATTATCAAGACTGAAAGCATTCTATAAGGTTATACTATCATTCTAAATCTAAGTCATTAAGAACTTCAAGTTATGTATCCACTCTAAAGGAGAGTTTATTGTTGCGTTCCTTTTATCTCATTTTCAACTTTGTAATTTGGGTAAGGTATCCCAAAGAGTGTTTAAACAATAGTAAGGTATATCTTGTAATTTAAGAGACTCCACATAAGGGTGAGGGATCCCAAGATGTCGGAAGTGCTCTTGTCATTATAAAGCATTGAAGAATTAGTGGAAATCTGAAGAGGTTGCTTGAGAAATTGGACGTAGGCAAAGTGGTCGAACAGTATAAGATCAAGTTTGCACTTTTTTATCTATTATCTCTGTATATTTTATTATTTTTCCTTTGAATTAATTGTCATTACATATTAAGTTAATCAAAAGAATAGGCTTAGAATTTTTAAAACTCAATTCACCCTCTTCTTGAGTTCACAGAGGCCATTTGAATAACAAATGGTATCAAAGTCTGGTTCTTATACAAAGTTTAAAAACTTCATAAAGTTACTTTTATGGCCTCTCCTAACTCCCTCTTTCCCGAAGGAAATTCCATTAATAGACCACCTATATTCAATGGAGTAGGATACCAATATTGGAAAACCCGTAGGCAAATATTCATAGAAGCTATTGATCTAGACATTTGGGATGCCATAGAAAATGGTCCTTTTATCCCAACAAAAATAGTTAAAAATAGATCAATAAACAAACCTAGGAGTGAATGGAGCGAAGAAGAAAAAAGGAAGGTTCAATACAATCTTAAGGCTAAAAATATAATCACCTCTGCCCTAAGAATTATTGAATATTTTAGAATTTCAACCTGTAAAAGAAATGTGGGATCATTAGAATGAATAACAATGAAGAAACTAATGAAGTAAAAAGATCTAGAATAAACACATTAGCACAAGAGTATGAATTATTTAGAATGAATAACAATGAAAATATCCAAGATATCCAAAAGATTTTTATGCATATTGTTAATAATCTTGCATCTCTAGGAAAGACTTTTTAAAATGAAGATTTGATTAACAAAGTGTTAAGATGTTTGAATAGGTAACAACAATATCAGAATCAAAATATTTAGCCACCATGTCACTTGCTCTCAAAGTTTCTTCACCAACCCTTGAAGATAGTGATGATGAAGTCAATGATGAGAAAGGAAGGCCAAAGGAAACCAAACATCACATTCAAAAAGACGTTTAACAAAAATAAGGACTCATCTCAAGGCCCAAACTGCTATGAATATGGGAAACTTGGACACATGAAAATGGAATGTCCAATGTAAAACAAAAAGATAAAGAAGAATGAAAAAAGATTTCCCAAAAATAAAAGAAGAGCCTACATTAGATGGGAAGAAAATGATCTAAGCTCATCTGATGAATCAGAACATGAGGAAGCCAATATTTGTCTCAAGGCAGATATCGATGAGGTACATTACTTAGACCCTCCTAATCCCAGTTATGAAGAGTAACAAGAATCTTTTGAAGAATTGCATATTGAATATCTAAAAATTGCCAAGAGACTTGTAAAGTCACATAAATAATTCTCTTTTAGAATAAAATGTCTCAACTTAATAAAGAAATATACAAGTTAAGCATTGAAAAAGAAGCACTAGAATCTAATAAAAATACATGTACCACCCTTAAGATTCAACATTCCTCACCATACATATCTTGTAATACTTCACAACAAGAAATCAAAAATTTGAAAAACACTCTAGCAAAATTTACCATGGGTAGGGATAACTTAAATATATTATTAGGAAAATAAGGATGTCATTTTAACAAAATAGGATTAGGTTATGATTCTTCAAAACAACAAAAGCTTTACAAAAACTTCTTTATTTCTAAGAATACTTCTACTACTCATTTATTATGTGTTATCATTGTGGAAGAAAAGGACATACTGCATCCACATGTAATATAAGGAAAAATGGGATTCACAATGGAAACAAAATTTGGATTATGAAGGGTACCTTGCCCAAAACTAACATCCAAGGACCCAAGAAAATATGGGTACCTAAAATTAAAACTTAAATTAATTTTGTAGGTTTGTTTGATTTGAAAGAACTCAAATTGGTATCTTGATAGTGGATGCTCCAGACATATGACACGGAACAAATCACAATTCTCCTCTCTAAATCTTAAAGAAGAAGGATATATCACTTATAGAGACAACAACAAAGGAAAAATCCTTGGCATCGATAAAGTTGGTAAAACTACTTCAACCTCTATTGACAATGTTTTGTACAGTCATGGGTTGAAACATAGTTTATTAAGCATTAGCTGATGAGGACACTAGGCTATATCATTAGCCAACTTAGTGATAAATGGAATAAAGTAATTTTTGACTCAAATACATGCATAATAGAAGGAAAATAGGATAAGGTAATTAAATTCATTAGTCATAGATCTAACAACCGAGATATTGAAATTTATTATTTATGTGGTCGAGAGTTAATAAATGAATTATCTAAGAGGTAGTATGAATTAAATTAAATAAGTTGGAGGAATTTTAATTAGAAGCAAGATTGATTAACTAATTAGAAGTGATTAATTAAAGTGGTTTTAAATTAAATTATGATGATAAATTACTAAGTACCATGTGGTAAAAATAGGAATGGAAATTACTATGGTTAAAAGTTAAATTTATTTATTTATAAGAAAGAAAAGAAATAAAAATAGAAAATAAAAAGAGAAAATAACGTCCATGCCCTTATGTATAACAAATTCTCTTCACTTTCTTTTTCCCTTATCTTCACACATGGTTTTCTTCTTCTTCTCTCAACCATGGCAACATGAGTAAGGGAGGGATGATTGACCTTTAAACTCATGTCAAAACTTGAAATTGGTAGTCCCATTGTGACCGGGGAAACGAGGTGAGTCAATTGGTGGCTTCAATTTTATGTTTTCCTTCATCTCTCTCTAGGACGAAAATGGAAAAATGGTAGGGTTTTTCATTTTCATTTTTATGGCATTTAGGAGCCTGAGGATGGCTCTTGAAGTGGTGGGTACTGCTAAATAACTAACGGAGTCTTTGTTTTGGTGTCATTAGGTGGTGGGCCGAAGGTTGGATGGTCGTTAAGAAAAGCAGGTCTTGGAACAGAGGTCGAAATTAACAACGATAAGTTTCTAGAACCTTGAATTGGGATTTTGAACCATTTTGGTAAAACAGGTAATGGTTTTGGAAGCTAAATGTTAATTGCCTCTATGAATTTCTTGAAATTTAGGTAATCAGCGAATTTTGTTGACCTCGACATTGAAGTAGAAACCTCGAGAGCGTGGAAGTGAGATAATGAGGTGTACTCGGTGTATAAATTAATGAAAATAAGGTTAGTGATGATTCTGACATATGGGAAAAGGGTAGGATAGACTAAAAATATTTAATCTTATATAAATGAGTAAATATGGTTATATATATGATGTTAATCTTATGCAATTTGATGATATTGATGAATGACAACTTGGTTGATAATGCATATATAATTGATATTGTGATGAATTGAGTTTTAAACCATGTGAATGATGAAGTGAAATCCTGAATGTACAGTGATATTGAGACTTAATTGTGTGATGATTAATAAATATAATATTATATGGTGATGATTACATGTTGATATGTAATGATGAATTGAAATGGTGACGAGTTGTAAGTGGTGTGATGAACAAAAAGATGTTGTGAATAGAGATGTCAAGAGAAATGATGTGCCTAAGTGGCAAGTTGAAATCCCAAGTTGATGTTTATAGTGTAGGGATGAGTTATTGAAGAATTTATGAGTATGATGTAATCTATTGCCATATGTGATTATGAGGTGGTGTGGGCGGTCGATCGGTATATTACCCCTCGTTTTGGCTCCCATGGTCGAGCGTGGCCCAGTTGAACTACCAGTGGTCAGGTAGGACCCAGTGGTCAGGTAGGACCCAGTGGTGAGATGGGGAGCCAGGTTGGGCTTGGTGGACCAGGTAAGGTTCACGGATGGTCGGGTAGGACCCCCAGCTGATGGCCAATCTAATTTTGGTATCCAGATACTAGAGAGTCATTATTATTGTTAACTAGGAGTTAGTTGTGAAGTGAATTGAGTTGATGATGGAATTTGACTGTGATAATGTGACATGGTTTGTTAATCTATGATATTGATGAGATAGCAGAATAATATGAGATGTTGAGCTGAAGTGGAAAAGAAATTAATTGAACTGAATTAAATATGCCTTTGGTCATCCTATGCTTTTCCCTTACAGAGTTTAAATTATTTGCATTGATTTGTATTTCTAGTCATTCACCCTTACTGTTGTTAATAGTAACTAAAGACAGGGACATTGATGACGCCGCAGAGACCAATGCTAAATGAGTCTAAAGTGATTCCAAGGAGATTTGAACATTAATGTAAATGTGTAAATATTTATGTAGGTTATGTTTTTAAATAACGGTAGCTAGAACGATGGTTGGGTAAATATATAAGGGTATAGTATATGTGATGCATGTGGCTATCTAGTTAATGTGTATGACTATTTTGATCCTTGATTGTGGTGTTGAAGACCAAGTGATGATCATGTTTCTTCATATAGATATGAGAGGGTTATGACTAATCATAAAATATGCCTAGTAATGATATAATGATGCGATGATGAATGCATGAAATGATTTTTAGGAATTGTACATGGCACTAAGCCATCTTGAGTGATAATATACGATTATGGGTAGGTTATTGTGATGGTATTTATGATGTATGTGCATATGTAAATAATGATTGAATGAAGTAATAGCAATGGGTTAATTGAATGTGAGTTTGATTGGAATAAATGCTAATATAAGTTGCTTGATATGTGTATGCTTTGTATGTTATGCCTATGAATAGCTAGGTTCAATTAAGAACAAGTGGTGAGAAGTGTATGGATGAGGAATTAAGAAAATCATAAAGGAATAGTTGAATCATAGTGAGAAATAGGTGATTTTAGCCAACTAAATAGGTGAAAATGAGTTTTAGCGAGATCTAGAATCCCCTAAGGGTACCAATGGGACCTTAGGCATATTTAAAAGTTATGTTTGTAAAAAAGGTGAGGATTGATTGGCATTTGAAGTGGTTTAGGTAGTGAAGTTGTTTGATAAATTTCCAAACTGTGTTTTTCACATATCTTTGTGATTTGGATGAATTTTTGAGCCCACACTGTGCTTGTAGGTCCAGAATAAGTAGTAGATACTGCCCATGAAGTTTCGTAGCAATCAGAGTTAAAACAAGTAAGTTAGGTATTGTGGAAGTTGGCCTGAAGGCTAAGTTCTGCATAATTAAGCAAATCTACTATTTGTTAATCGATTACCATAATCGATTACCAAAGAGTAAGGTTGATTTCCTACACAGGTGCTCGCGGGTAATCGATTACCAGCTTTGGTGTAATCGACTACCAGAGTTTGTATAATCGATTACAGGTTTTTTGTAATCAATTACAGGTTTTTTAATCAATTACTAGAGCCAAAATTTAAGGTTTTAGGTGCTTTTGAGCAATATAGCCCTTAGGTTCCTATTGTTTATTGTCGTGGAAGTCTTAAAAGCAAAAAAATTACCTTGATTTTAATTAGATCCTAGGATAAATGTTAGGAATTGATAAGGGGACATGACAATAAAATTAATAACATCTACATGATTAATCTAGAAGATATTTCCTCAAATGATGCTCAATGCCTTATTAGTAAAGAAAATGATTCATGGTTATGGTATAGAAGGATAGCACACATTCATATGGATTATTTAAAGAAATTAATTTCCAAAGATCTAGTAAAAGGATTGTAAAAACTCGAATTTGAAAAGGGTAAATTATGTGATGCTTGTCAAAAAGGAAAACAAGTAAAAGTTTCTTTTAAATCTAAAAATGCTATATTATCTTCTAGACCTTTACAACTCCTTCATATGGATCTTTTTGGTCCATCTAGAACTATGAGTTTTTGTGGTAACTATTATGCTTTGGTAATTATAGATGATTATTCTAGATACACTTGGACTCTATTCCTTGCTCACAAAAATTATGCTTTTCATGCTTTTAGAAAATTAGCAAAAATAATTCAAAATGAGAAAAATGTAAACATAATTTCTATTGGAAGTGATCATGGGGTGAGTTTGAAAATTAATCTTTTAGTAATTTCTATGAAAAATATGGAATAGATCATAATTTTTCTACCCTAAGAACTCTATAACAAAATGTAGTAGTAAAAGGAAAAATAAGTCCCTACATTGGCTAGAACAATGTTAAATGACCTAAATATTCCTAAATATTTTTAGACGGATGTTATAAACACTGCATGTTACATCATGAATAAGGCCTTAATTAGACCAACTTAAAGAAAACCTCTTATGAATTATATAAAGGTAGAAAGGCCAATATTTCTCATTTTCACATATTTGGTTCTAAATACTTTGTTTTAAATAGTGGTAAAGATAACCTAGGAAAATTTGATGCTAAATCACATGAAGGAATTTTTCTTGGATATTCTTTACAAGCAAAGCTTTTAGAATTTATAACAAAAGAACTATGACTATAGAAGAGTTTGTTCACGTTGCCTTTGATGAAACTAACCTCTTGAAACCAAGAAAAGAAATTATGGATGATCTTATAGATATGCTAGAAAAATCTAGTATCAATGAAGAGAAGATTCAATCCAAGGAAGACAATCTCGAAAAGGAAGATACAAGACAAAGCACTGCTGATCTTCCAAAAGAAAGGAGATTCTTGAAAAATCATCCAATTGACAACATAATTGGCGACATTTCAAAGGGAGTAACAACTTGAAAGTCTCTTAAAGATGCATACAATAATATGATATTTGTTTCATTAATTGAACCTAAGAATATAAATGAAGCTATATTTGATGAACATTGGATCATTGTCATGAACAAAGTTCTAAAACATTGTGTCATATCCAACTGATGTGTCATTTTCCCATACATGAAAAGTTGTGCCCTTTGAAATTAAAATCCTTTTTTAAATTCCTTTAAATTCTTATTTCAAAATTGTCTAAATCATGTTTTATGCTGAAGCGTTAATTGTGCCTTTTTCAAAATTTTCAAAATTTTCAAATCCCTTTTCAGTTTCTTTTATAAACCTTTTCAGTTTCTACCCACTCTCAATATCTCATTTCACGCTAATATCTCTCCCTCTCTTATTGAAAATCTGTCAACATCATTTTCCTATATGCCTATTTCCCATGCCACCGGACGTTCTGAAGCAGCTTTATGAACCTGTGTAATCAATTAGTCCCAAATGGTAATCGATTACCACAAGTTCTTTTTTAAATAGACCATTAGATCTCGTATGTCCTCCACTCATTTTTGCACCTTTCTATCTGTGTGAACAGAACCAAACCTATAATTCCATGGCTTCTTCTTCTAACCGTTCTGCCAAAAAGGATTGATGATTCATGCTCTATGCCTCAAATTCAGAAGAACCTTTCCCTACATATTTTTGTTGAATTTTTCTCCACCACCACACAACAAGAAAAGTTCTTCTCTCAGTTTCATTCTAGACAAATCATTGATCCCAAATACATTAGAATTCTTCTTGTTAATGATTTTCAATGCTTCCATTTCCTAGATTTTCAATATCTACTCCCATTTCTGTCTCTCAAAGAAAGCCATTACTCCGACCTTGTCCGGATGTTTTACTACAATCTAGAAATCAAAGACAACTGCATTTACTCAAATCAAGAAAGTTCCTATTATTATTGATGAAAACTTTTTTTATGATCTCACTAATCTTAGTTCTGCTAGAGAACTCTTTGAAGGAACCCTTTCTGAAGATTTGGAGTTGGATTATGATAATCATGAGGCTAGGCAACTGATATGTAATGAGGATGCAAATTTGACCAGTCGTATTCTTGCTAGTTCTCTAAAATTCCATTGTTGAATCCTTCACTACATTATTGTTCGTGTCCTTCTTCCTCGTACCACCAACTTAGCACAACTCATCGAGGAAGACATTATTCTCATGTGGGCTCTCATCACTATTCGCTCTCTCAACTAGACTAATCTCATTTGGCACCACATGAAAAAGGCCCTACGAGCAAATGCTCCTCTCCCATATGTTGCTCTCATCACCAACATTATCCAAGACTTCAGTATCCCCATTGACGAGGAGACTTGCATTAAGCCCCAATACTCTTATTTAATTGGCACTATTGTCTTTTCCTCCTTTAGGTACAAGAAGCTTGACATTAGTGAATGGGTCCGCAAACAAAACACTCCATTTGACTCTCATGACAATCTCGTCACCAAGTTGCGCTCTTTTCGCTCTTATGTTAGTGACAGATTGGATACTATAGATGCGCGCCAAATTAATATTGATGCCTGCCTCGACCATGTTGAAGATTCCATGCGTACTTTACTTTCCCGATTTCCACCTTTAACTCCAAATTAGTTTTTTAATAATAAATAATATTTTTCACACTTATTTTGTTCCTTAGTCAAGTAATCGGCTGTGTACTCCTTTTATTCTCTTGCCTTTCAAATAAAATCTTTATGCCTTTTCAATATTGTGCATGTATTTTTTTCATAATGACAAAGAGGGAGAATAACATGCGAACGAGAAAAGTGATAAAATTCCAACATATCCATATATTATAAAACAAAGGGGGAACACATGAACAAATATGTAAACAAATATATGCCTACACTTGTTTGCTACTCTTTTCAAGATTAATGTTGTCATCATCAAAAAGGGGGAGAACGAAGACACAAGACATTGTTTTGATAATTACATACGCTTAAAGAATGCAAGCAAAGCAAAAATCAAGGTTCAATCATGAAAGCAATAAAAAGAAGACATGTACAAAACTTAGAATAAAAGTGTAAGGACTTAGTCAAACATAACATGGCCTTAAGAATTAAACAATAATATCAAAATATGCATTTTAGGAAGCTGTTTTTTGAAAACTGACTACATGTAATCGATTACAACTTTAGGGTAATCGATTACTTACTTAAAACGTTAAAAATATTTAAAATTTGAATTCATATAATCGATTACAATTTCAAGGTAATCGATTACTCACTTTAAGCATTAAAAATATTTAAAATTTCAAATTCATGTAATTGATTACATATTCATGGTAATCGATTAGTCAAAATTGTAAAAAGAATGCATCTCTGCATTATTTGTTGCATTAAAAGCCATGATTTTTCATTTAATCTTCTAAATCAATACATCTCTTTGAAATGACACCTCTTCGTGATTCATTAATCAAAAAACACTTTTTCATGGTATATCTTCTCTTATAAATACAACAAAAAAAGAACAATCATCTCCATACTATCATTCTGAATCTAAGTCATTAAGAACTTCAAGTTATGTATCTACTCCAAAAGAGAGTTTATTCTTGTGTTCCTTTTAACATCAAGTAATTTAAGAGACTCCGCGTAAGGGTGGACGATCCAAAGATGTCAAAAGTGCTCTTGCCATTGTAAAGCATTGAAGAATCACTAGAAATCTCAAGAGGTTACTTGAGAAATTAGACATAGACAAATGATTAGCCAAACTAGTATAAAATTGAGTTTACACTTCTGCTTTGAATTAATTGTCATTACATACTAAGTTAATCAAAAGAATCGTCTTAAGAAAACTTTCTAAAACTCAATTCACCCCCCCCCCCAAAATTCAGAGGCCGCTTGAATTTGTTATTTACTTATCATTTTTTTCTTGGTATAAATGCGTCTTTAAAATGAAAGAAAGGCAGTTTAAGCCTTTAATCTAAAGTAGCATTGTTACAAATCCAGCCTGTCCAATAAACTGTTGATACATCCAATCTCTGAACCCTTACTGCTACTCACTCCACACCACAGCTCATGTCCTGATAAATTTCACTCCATCGAAAACGAAACTACAGGTTCAGAGCCCTGTATGCAAGAACAACTCCCCCCCGTCTCCAAAACTCATCTTGTCAATTCACGAATACAATATTACAATGTATATACTGCATTATAGGTATTAGGGATGGTCATTCATTCAACCTTTGCCATCACTTGCCCTCCAGGCACGCTGCTTTCTACAACCGTTTCCCTTACAAATCTGGGGAAAAAAGGTATGAAAATCACTTGCATGAATAGCAACACAATAATGATTTTTATTAACAGTATAAACCAAGAGTGAAATACCTTTCCAATTTCTCACGTGATGATTGCAACACATAGATCGAAAGGATGAAAGACAACATGAGACCTGGATGTTTATGAGCAGTAGCAACAAAAATGGACCATTAGTAAAATACAACAGTATTTACAAATTCATAATACCTTTGTTTCGATTGTTTCTTATATCAACTTTTGAAACAAGAGACAATGTAAAAATAAGGTGGCAATTTTGTGGTTATAAAAAAAATCATTTTCTTAAACCAAACAATCTCTTATTGCAAAAATTGACATGAAAGGCAATTATGTCTGTGTATGAACAAAAATCATTTTCTCAAACCGAAGAACCCCTAATATTGCAAGACTTGACATGAAAGGCAACTGTGTGTGAACAAAAATCATTTTCTCTCACCTAATAATCCCAAATATTGCAAGAATTGACATGAAAGGCAACCGTGTGAGAGTGAGTGGACTAAATTATGTGTAGGTTAGCATCCTCAACATTTTTTTATCAATAGCATCCTCACCACATTATATTATTCCCTACAAATCAAGTTCTCTTTTTGTTCAAATAATTATAACTAGTGGACAAGAGAGTCATTTTCACAATTTCAATTGATGTATGTCTGTAGAATAGTAAGGAATAGAGAGAAGGTATTTATTTACCTGAACCGAACAGAACAAAAAAACCTGAAGTTACATCTACATCTGAATGCTCCTTCCTGAAATATTTCAGAATGAATGCTCAGCAATTGTTTCTCTCCCATGTATAATATCTAAAATGCTCAAGTGCTAAAAAATATGTTCCATGTTCATAATAAACACAAAGTCCATATATCCATCACCAACTGACACAAAGTTCATATCTTCCATGTGCTCATACCAATGTATAATAAGTGTTGCAACTTCAGGGATTATGAAGAATAGGTTACACCCGAAGAAGAAATGCTGTAAAAGATTTAGATGCACTTAATGCCTACCCTAACTATATAAATCGATGAGGGATTGAGGGTTTATATTTAAGTTTGTGAGCTGCAAACAAGAAAGAATTATAACATAAAGGACCATGTAAGACAGTAAGTTAGTAACTGTTGCCATAAAACACTACCATTTAAATTAAGCATGCTAGCTGAATCATTAAAAATAAGGAAAATAAGGTATTAAGACATTCTGTTGAAATTTTTGAGAATAGGTGGTAAATAAGCTGGAAAAACAATATCACATGATGCGTGTAAAATGGTACTAATGCTCTGTTTTAAACTGACAATCTAGGTCAGATACTATAGTAGAACTGTACAACCAGCCCAGTGAAAGTCCAACCAAATAACATTACTAGCATAACAAGATATCAGAAACAATAACAATCAAAATACTTTGACCCACCCCCCACAAATGCTGAACAATTGGATCAAGGGTTGCCACAAATGTGAGAACTCTTGGAAGCAAAGACTAAACACTTTCCTATAAGGATAGGTTTACATCAAGGCTCAACCTAGAGTCCTTACTTGTTTAATCGGCCCATGGATATGTTCACTAGGAACACACAAAAGATTATACCTAAATGATTGCTATTTAGGGATAATACAGTTCTTATTAAGGACTCAAGGGAAGAGGCCATCTCTAAACTTGAGCTAAGGAGATAGACATAGGAATCAAAGAGTTTACACTTCCGAAAGAACAAAGACAGAGCATTTGCATTGCAATTTTAGTAAAAATAAAGATGAAAATGTTTGGACGTGAAATTTGGAGATGTCATACACGGTTTTTTAAGCATATGTATCTGAGATCAATATCACAAACAAAAATTAATAAATTGTCACATGATACAAGCTGGGTAGTTAACAGATGTTATTTATGACTGCAAAGTAGGTATAGCTAGACTTTAAAGCAATAATGCTGGGCTTTAAAGGAACAACATGAAAAAAGTGGGAGTAGCAGAAACGAGAATGTTAATATGGGTGTGTAGCCACAAAGGAAACATAATGATTGTATATGAAGAAATAGTGGCATGGCACCTACACAGAAGACACCGGAAAATCAGTTAATGTGGTTTTGGACATGTACAAAGCTCACTGAGGGGAAGCCAAGAATGACATTGGAGGATTCTGTAAGAATATCTCACAATGAATAATATTCTTGAGAATTTGGCTTTTGATCGAGCCCAATAACACTCTGATTCATGTAGCCTACCTTAACTAGTGGGATAAAGCTATTGTTGGTATTGCCATATACATTATAGAATACTATTTAAATTACATGTTTTCCAAATCGTTTAAATTTTTGAAAAAATAAGAAGTTGTCATGTTGTTGAGAACCTTGGGAAACAACTTGAAAAAAAAATAAAAAACAAATTGATATTATCATACAAAGTGCAGAAAATGCTAACTAATACTCTTTGATATTCTAGGTCAAATACTAGGGTAAGACAACTAGCAAATGCCAGAAAATTGGATCAAGGGCTTCACTAGCAATAAATTAGTTCAAGATTAGTATTAAGTATGTGTTTGTAGCTGCAACTCGAATAATACAAACCATGTATATCGAACAAGTATATGCTTTGGCCAATGCTGAGCATCCCAGAATTGTTTACCAATCTCAGGATGAATTTCAACATCTGTAAAGCAACATTATAAGCTTTAGTAAAAATCAAAGGCTCAAAGCCCTCAAAAATAACTTATAAAAGCAAAAGTGAAAATATTGGCCAATGTTTCTCTTAAATATGCCACAAAAAATGGTATATTAGCATTCATCAAAGTGTAAGGTATCAACTTATATATAATTCATCACAAGAGACAATGAACACTATATGTTTTTAAAATAGCAATGAAAACTACATACTTCACAAAATTAATCAATACCAAAAGAATAAAATGCCTTCCAAAAGTAGTAAGAATAAGAAAAGAAAAATGTCTACTATAATATCATTTAAATATTGTCATGTGGAATAATACAGAATCTATAATATGGATACCGGTACATGAATAAACCAGAAATAAATTGAAATTGTAGGAGCTAGGTAAAATTTATATGTAGGATGGTCACCTCATAAATGGAGGGAAAAAGAACAGCCTTAACTACAATGATCACCAAATGAAGATTAAAATTGTTAAATACTGACAAATTTCAAATAAAACTTATGAACATTAAATAAAAAAGCTTTGTGATCCGCAAACAATTTACAGGAAAAGTCCTCAACATTTCTAACACATTTCAGGGGAATCTTGACAAAGGTCACATACAATACAGAAGCTAAGAGTACTTCAACATTCAAAGTTCTGAAAATGTAATGAACTAAGGCATGTCACAACCTAGTTAGCGGCCTCAATTTTAAAAAATTTATAATGCTTTTACATATATGATTAGAGAACAACATACAGTGATGAGGCATATCCACAACTTTTGCGGTGACACCATGCAAATCATTTCCTGAATACCTCTGCATAACATTAAAACTCCAATCAATTCATTTCCTAGCAACAAATTTTCTGTTCAACGATTTTGCTTTGCGTCCATGAACTCATGTAGTCCAGTACAATGATTGGACAAAATGAACAAGATCATGTTCAAGACCTATGTTGGTTTGGTTAGAGCATTACCAAGTCTACATCAATCATTGGAACCTCTGTACTTTTCCGATTCACCACAAGAAGCCATGGGATTAAAAACTTTTCCCTTCCAACTTGAAATGATCTACAGACAAATTCAAAATATAGAAAATTATAACCACATTTTCTCCTGCATTTAAAAAAAGTGAAAACCAGACAGAATCAGATAACAACGATGCAATACCCGATATGGTAAAACCAGTAAAATCACACAAAATTTCATTTCAACCTGTTTAGAATATGATACATTACTCCTTTAATTTCCTAAGACAAGCATTCCAACTTCACTTTTCTCACCAATGCACCATATGAAAATAGCCATCTCTTGCCAGCACAATATTCATTTTACACATCCAAAATTCCACAGCCTTAGACTCCACCACAGTGACCACACTGTATCATCATATTTTCATTTTACCTTTTTTCCTGCCCAATGATTCCAAGAATGGAGAAAACCCATACAATCAAAGCAACATTCATTCTGCAGAGATTAAGTAGTACCAAAGAATCTTCATTTTACAAAGACTCTCAGTACAAACAGCAAACACACACCCCATGTACATGTCACATGATCCTTAATTATCATCTGAAACCAATGCATTTGAACCAGGTAAATACCATCTCTCTTCTTACCTAGTCCATATTTGGATTAACTAAAACAAACAAATTCATCAAATCAAACCCTGTTAAAAATCAGATCAACACAAAAGGAAAACATTATCCAGAAGAAAATTTCTCACATCTTATAAGGATCCGCCCCAGTGAAACCCGTGGGTTTGGGTATGGGCATCAACACCTACAAATCCAATTCCCAAAAGAAAGAACCAATTAAGACCCTCAACAATCATGGCAGAAAAAAATCAATAATTAATAATTAATCAAAAGAATAAACAAAATTCAGTAAACCCTAATTTAACGAACTAGGGAGAAGCGCACCTCGCGATTCACTGCGAAGACGGGGCAATGGCGGCCAATGAGGTCCTGCCACACGGTTCGAGACTGCAATAGAAAAAGGCAGAAAATAAATGAAAGGCGAAACGGAGTCGTATGGGGAGAAGAGAAAATCGCAGAAGAGTGGAAAGGGAAATGAAGCACTAACGGAGTGGTATTGACCCATGCGGCTCATGGGAACGATGTCCCCGGGTCTGTAAGCGAGAGCGACGGAAAGAAGAGACGGTAACAGCAGCAATGGTAACGGTAACGGTAACAACGGTAACGGCGAAAGAAGCGGTTTTACGGAAGCTATAGCCATGGCTATCAATCAACACTACTCAGCTTCAACCTTTCTGCTCTGTTTGCAAACTCTGAGTCACTCTGTCGTGAGATCGTTACGCTGCGTTTTAGATTTTTTTTATGGGTCCAGTATTCGGTTTTTTTTTTGGTGAAAGGTCCAGTATTCGGTTTGGAGCTTGAGGCACTTCGCGAATTTTTTTTGTTTTTTGGTGAATACGAATGTTGTTTTTCTTCTTGCTAATCCTTTGAGCCGATCCACGGCACTACGTCACGGCCCAACTTGTTTGTTCCGCAAGTTTTTGGTTAGCTTAGTATGAAATTTTTTTAGCATCTTTTATTATTAATATTCTCATCCTTTTTTATTTTTTAAATAACCTTTTATTCATTTCTTAATCTTTAAATGCATCCTTTTTCTATAACACTGTGTTGGGTTAGTTTGAAAAAAGTTGAAAAAAAGTTATGAAAAGAAGTGTGATAAAAGAATGAGATTTTCTTGTATTATTCAATAGAATAGAAAATAATGAGAAAATGATAGAAAAATCAAGGGAAGGGAAATGTTCTCATTTGATTCATTACAATGGCACACATATTTTCATTTCCTATATTTTAGTTTTAATTACAAAATTGTCATATCGCTTCTTGTTTTCTAAAGGTTGTATAGGAAATAATTATAAGAGAAAAAAAATTGTTTTCAATATTTTTTGTACAGTTTATTTTTTAAAAAAAACAAAATTATAATTTTATAATTAAAACTAAAAATAAAAACCAAACAACCCCTTGAACAGATCTGAAATTTTTGGCCTGGGATTGCAAGCCAACTTGCGTACATGTATGCTTTGCTTGTTAATTTATTAAACATTGCAAAAAAAATATGTAAAAATAAAATTTTAATAATTTTAAAAATAGAAATAATAATAATTGTCTTAATTTCACATTTTTTATATAATTAAAATTTAGAATAACAATAAATAAAATAAAACAAGTTACACAAATTGACTTGTGAACCCACGAACTTAACTCATTTAACAAATGGGTTCAATTGTTAAATTCGTTTAAGTCTACATTTAAATGGGCTCATTTTTTCAAGTTCAAAACAATATAAAAATATGTTACATTAATCCACCTATAGATTTAGATTTATATACCAAATTTTAATTGAACTTCCGACAAAATGATTAAGTGAAATTAACTTTATAAATAAGCTCATCCCACTTAAATATACTTATCAATTTACACTCTATTTTTTAAACTTTCCACAATGTTTAATAAGTGTAAGTAAACATAATAAAGGGTTAGTACCTCCATCACCATTTGTGTTAATGCTTATTAGTGATTTGTTTTTAAAGAAAATACATATTTAGAAATTGAATAAAATTCTTGTTGTGATTTAATCTATTTTCAAAATAATTTTATATTATCACGTACTGGTAATCATGACATTTGAAAATTAGCATGGGTGACATGTATATGGTATGACATGTTTAAATATACTTTAGTTCAAGAGTAATTAAGTAAATAAGATATATAGATTGTTTTTAAAACTTTTGAAACTCTAAAGAATAAATCAAATGATATAGTTAAATGCGTCTATATATGTGTGTGTGAAATGTTTTGTCGAGAAATAAAACTTACTTTAATAATATATACATCTCAAATATAGGATTGGTCTTTCAGCATCCACTTAAAAATATCCATAATCTTAAGAAAATAAGTTATATATAAGAATAAAAATAATAAATATAGACTGTAATATGGTAATAATTATTTTTATAATATCACCTAATTATTATATAATCATTTAAAAATTATTTAATTTTTAAATAAACTCACATTACAAAAATATGTAATCCTAAGTTACTCCACCCATATATAGTTATAATTGGATTCAGTTTTATTATTCTCATTCTCGTATAAAACTATTAATCTTTCCAAGATGCCTCATTATATATATTTACATATTTTATTGTATTGTATTTGATTATTGGACCATCCGTATATGCGCTCCACCTATTATGTGTATCTTTCACTAAACTACCAACCTTGTAATCAAAATACTAGAGTTGATCACTGTACAATCAAATTTAGTCATCATAATTTTAATTATTTAAAAGTTTAATGGCTAGTCAAGATTATTCTACTGGCTGCTATTGTGATTCTATATGTGGATTGCATTCTTACTTTTTTTAGCATCTGTTTAGTAATTAATTGTTAAAATGAAATTATAAAGATAAAAAAATTAATAATTAGTATTTCTCTGCACATCATCCAAAACAATTAAATTTCTATTGAATTTATTCTCAATTTAATTAAGACAGACACTTAATCTCCGCGGCCACCATTATGTTGTCGCTGCTTTTACAAGCTATATGTGGAAAACATGCAATTCAAAATACTAGTACATCGTGATGGAATTGACAATTACTACGCAAGATGCAGAGGCATATGCATAGTCATTAATTGTTTTCGTACTATATATTTATTGCCACCAATGATCAAAGTAAGAGGCACAAACCAATAGGGAGCCAAGTTGGTGATGAAAGAATCCAAATCATAAAATGCAAGCGGGGTGTCTAATTTCAGCATCACCTATTGAGAAATTTGAATTAAAATGAAGGTACGGGTCGATTTGCGATGAGATTTGGATTAAAATGGGTCAATTTAAAGGTTTATGTTGGCTAAATACGGGCGGGCTCGATAAAAAAATATGAGACCTGATTATAATTAAACCTGATCGAATATAAAATTTAAAGGTTTAATGTTTTTATTTTACTTGAGCTTAACTTCTATGGTTCAAATCATATATAAGTTATTGAAAATTAATGGTTTTTCATTAAAAGGATTTTGCTTTTTGCCTAACTTGGTAATATTCAAACTCATCAAAATGTTAAAAAAATTAACCTATTAATGAATTAGATTTTTATGATAAAAACATTACGCTTGAAAAAATGATTGTTTGCTAACATTATTTTATAGGCAAAAGGTTTTTGGTAAAAAAATAAAAATTAAATTTTTCTAAGAAACTCAATTGAAAAACTGAGAACTGCAATTAACCGAACCCGAGCAAATCGATCATTGTATTGGGTGAAAATGAGTTATTAGTTATGTTTCATAGATAGCAACTGGTGGATTTAAAATTAACCAAATTTGACCGAACTCGTCCGATGGACAACCCAATCAACTAGGTAAACTTTATAATTTACACCATCCAAATCATAGTTAATCAAGTAGCTAGGATGGATATATCTTGATTACTTGAAAATCAGTAATTTACCTTCGTCGGTTATATTAGAACTTTTGTTTTTTTTAATTCTTTAACTAAAAAAAATATAGTGTTTTTGAATTTTTTCTAAAAAAGATTATTATACTTTGATGTAATATTAGCATAGCTCAAAGTTATATTAATAAAATTATTTATTAGTATAATTCATTAAATTGTTAGTATAAATATAAATAATATATAATAACACTTTATTTTGTGTTAGTTAAAGACTATACTAACAAAAACTTTCCTAACAACTTTTAAATTTTGTTTGTTAATAAATTTTTAATGATGGTAAGACTTTTTCAAATCTTTATGTCATTAATTATTTTTACCAAAATACCTTTATTATTGTATATTTTTTTTTGGAATCAATATAAATGGGATTCATCAATTAAATTATTTATCTCTCCATGATAATTGGGTAGTAAATGGAGGAAGATTAAGGGGAGAAAGAATAAGTGGACAAAGTTAAATGATGAGTCTTTATAATCTTAAGGATAATTTTAAAAAATTACAATAAATTTTAAACAAATTTATTAATTTTAATTAAATTAATCAATTTTCATAATACATATGAATTAAGTAAAAGAATGTTATATTGAGGGATAGAATTGGATTATCTCCAAAAGGAATTGCGTAAATAAACAGTAGAGATTGTTAGTATGAGTTTTAAATATGCGACAATTTTTCCCCTAATAAGTACATCTAGGGGGTTTTTTAACCAATAATGCACTTTAAAAACATATTTACACAAATGGGGATGTTTCTGGCTAATTCCCATGTTTGTGGCACTCTTTATGTGTCGTATACGTTGAATACTGTCGCGACCGGAACCGCGGCGGGAGGCCGACCCATAAAACAATAAAGAAAAACAGGTTCGAAATCCTTTCGAAAAGACAGGGAGTCGCCACCAATATTTTTAAGGATAAAATACCATAAAAACCTTTTGTTAAAGCACTAGTCACAAAAATGAAATTTCAAGTTCGGAAGTCTAATTACAGGTGAGGAAGGTATTAGCACCTCACACTGTCCGTTATAAAACGGTTACCTCAAATTAATTACGCACATATTAAATAGCCTAAAAATTAGGTTAACTTCTCAAGAAGGAAACCAAAAAACGTCGGCAACGAAGTCTTCGAGATAAGATCAACAGGACGTCTCGTTCAAATTAATCTTAAATTGACGATGTAACTAAACAATGAAAAACAATAGTTAAGAAACAAAATAGAATAAAGATCGAAGGTCAACAGAACGTCTCGTCCAAATCAACCCTATTTTTAAGAAAATGGTATTTAAATAAAATATTAAAAATATGAGATTAACAAGACGTAGCGTCTAAATTAACCTCATTTAAAGAAAACACTATTTTAAATAAAATATTAAAAACATGAGATTAACAAGACGTCACGTCTAAATTAACCCCATTTTAAAGAAATTACTATTTTAAATAAAATATTAAAAATATAAAATTAACAAGACTTCACGTCTAAATTAACCTCATTTTAAAGAAATTACTATTTTAAATAAAATATTAAAAACATGAGATTAACAAGATGTCGCTTCTAAATTAACCTCATTTTAAAGAAATTACTATTTTAAATAAAATATTAAATAGATAAAATTGATTGAGATAATGACAGAGACATAGAAATTAAACAAGAGGAAATAGGCCCGACAGAAACTGATTCCCGCTCCTACGTATTCTCGAGCTTTCGAGAAATCAGGGTTACGTAGTTCTTAAGATTAAATTCGAGAAAATATTTAAAATTATTTTGATTAATTAAAAATTTAGTAGAAAATATGAGGAAGGAAAAATATAAGGCGAAGTAGTTTGCACGTGCATAATCCTTGGAGATCTTATACCGCAAATATAGGCTAAAGTAATTTTGCACGACACAAGATTCCGATTAAAAAGGAAACATATGTTTAATATATTTATTCTAAAGGAAATATATAATTATTAAAAGATATTTTGGTAAAAGATTATTATTATTATTATTATTATTATTATTATTATTATTATTATTTATATAAAAAATATGATTCAGATTTCAAAATATATTTTCCATTTTTTGGATTTAATAAAATCTATTATTTTTATTCTAGAGGGGAATATTTAAATTTTAATATTTCTTTTTTAAACTTTCCATAAATAATCTAATTTAATCTATTACTTCTATCCTAGGAAAAAATACTTTAGATTTATTTTTTTAAAAAAATTGAATTAGGATGAAGAAAATATTTAGATTTTAATATTTTTTGTTTTTTTGTATTTTTGACATAAACAAGACTTATTTATTTTTATTCAAAAGGTATCTTAATTTTGACACTTTTACTATCCTAAATTTAACCAAGATAATAAATTATTGATTTTTATTCAAAGTTTTAGAATAGAAGGAACCAAATAATAATAATAAGCAATAGTAAAAGATGACAAAAAGGGTATTCATTTTTCCTATTCAAGAACTTTCATTATTAAAAACATAGTTTAAGAACATTTTATAATAATAACATAATGAATATTGTTTTTTTGCTAAAAAAAAAAGAAACCCCCCTCTTATTGGGCTTCAGAAAAACTGAAGCCCATAATCCAAAATAAACAAAACTAATTTGAAAAAACAAAAGAAAAGAGGAGAGGCAACAAGAGGGAGGTTGGTTTCTGTTTTTGAAGAGAAAGAGAGAGGGGGAGTTGTAACACCCCTAATTTTGTTATTTCTTATTTAAAATAAAATTTCAAAGGAATTTGATTATAGTTCTTTAGAACTTTTTGATTGTTATATAATTTATAATTTTTTAGAATTTTCTTTTTTTTTATTATTTTTTTATTATTATTTATTTTTTAAGAATGATAAAAATACCCTTAACCTTTCATCTAATAACCAAAATGCCATTACCGACATCATCGTTTACATCATCATCGCTTACATCATCGCTTACATCATGAATAGTAAAATAAATAATTAAATAATCTTAAATAGTGAAATTTTCTTCCTATAAATAGATGGCTCATTTACAACATTTCCACACAAAAATTAGAGAGAGAATTTAGAGAGATAGTACGTAAGAAATTAGTGGAGAGTAAATTCTTTTGGTAAAAAGAAGTTCTGCCGGAGGTGTAAGGTAATAACTTTCTTCTATATTATTTTTATAATTTTAGTTTATTTTTTTAGCACTCTTAAACCATTGATATACTAGTACTATTATGAATAAGTTACTATAGTAAAAATAAATTATCACTGTGTTATTTTTACTATTTACTGTTACTATTCAAAATTTACTATTTACCGTTACTATTCAAAATTTACTATTCACTGTTATTGTTCATGATTTACCATTTACCACTACTATTCAAAAAGTTACTATTCACAATTTACTATTTATTGTTACTATTCAAAATTTACTATTTACCGTTACTATTCAAAATTTACTATTCACTGTTATTGTTCATGATTTACCGTTTACCACTACTATTCAAAAAGTTACTATTCACAATTTACTATTTACTATTACTATTCAAAAATCACTATTTACCGTTACTATTAATGACTTACCATTTACCGTTACTATTTATTATTACTATGCACATTTACTATTTATCATTCTGATAGCAATCTTAATTTTCATCTTAAGCTTATACTGAAATAAGTTAGTATTAATATTTTGTTAGAACTTGGAGGCGCAGAGCGAATTCACTTTTGGTAGCAAATCAAGGTAAGGGGGGGTGAGATTAAGGATATAATATGAAATTACATAAGAATATTGGGAGGAGTCCCCTACTCCTTTTAAATATAACAATATTATTATTTTAAAATAATAACTTTTAACTTAAAATTTATAATAATTGTTATTAATAAATTAAGCATCTTGTGTAACTTAATATCTAAAATATTTAAGAACTTGAACTATTATGACCTATGCGGACTGGATTGAACCTATGCAAGGACTTGAACTATTACGAACTTGACTGAACCTATGCAAAGACTTGGATTATTTATGACCTATATGGACTGAACTAGACCTATGCAAGGACTGGACTATCTTGGATTTACATAGACCTGTGCGAGGAATTGACCATAGAACTTAAAACAAAATTTATTAATTTAAATAATTATTGAATTTTAAATTATCATATTTATAACAAATGTTTAATTATTTGATTTGATTATGATTGTTAATATTTATTTATGCTTTATGATGTTTTGATTGTGATTGACAATGTTTGATTATGATTGATAATCTTGTATTGTGGAGTTTGAGCATATAGCAAGCATGGCGGAAAGCTAAAATTCAGTAAGAAATTACTTATCTCCTACTTCTTTATTTACCTTTTTATATTTATTCAAATTACTTTTAAGAAATTTCTTAGAAAACTACATAAGTTTTTAGAAATCTCTTTTTATCTTTTAATATATATGTATATATCTTTACTAAAATTTAGATTTTTAGTTAGTTTATCAGAAAGAAAAAGAAAGAGAATTTATTTTATAAAAATAAATTTTTTTTAATATATATATACGTATTATTTAAATGTATAAAAATATTATACAAAATTTTCAAGTACTAAGTTTTTAAATATTGATAATTCCAAATTTAAGTTTTTAGAAATTAATTTTGAATTGACAGGTTATGAAATATACTTAAGGCTTTGAAACTCAAATTTATAAAGAGATTTGATTTGTGATTTGAAAAGGAACTGTACTAAAATTTTATATGCGTATTTGAGAAGTTGAAAAAGTACAGTTTACTGGGGTGGCTATGTCGTGATCCATAGGCCCTGATAATATAATTGAGTTTCTAAAAGCCTTAACCAACTAAATACGCGAGTAGTTCATGCATCATGAATCATCGAAGAGAAACAAAATGATATTGTCTGGGGACGGATTATAGAAACCGAGGATACATTAGAGGAGGCTTAATTGTGAGCCTTGGGATGAGAGGGTGTGAAAGGGTGCTTCAGGGGACCTGGGGTAGCTCCCTAGTGTCGGGTACTTTCACAATAAAAACCTTTTCAATCTGACTAGTCTCTAAGTGTTTCCATGCCAGTTGAGTTGTTCATGTTATTATTATCCGGAATTATGGAACAGTGTAAACTCCTGGTTGGCCCAGTGCAAATTAAAATTTAAGGGGCCCACATATATAGATAAGTTATGATGAAGATATGGCATATCATTCATACATTCATAAATTGATTGTGCTTGTGATTGTGATTGATATTATTATATTAGTTTGTGAAAACCCTTTATTGCTTATGTCCCATTTGGGAATATTATATTCTGTTTCTCACTCCTTTCTCTATGTTTTTGTTTCATATATTTTAAATTAATGGTTCGTACAGAGGGAAGGATCGAAGAACATTGACAGTATATATAGCACGTTCTAGAAAGGGAGCTCGGTATGAATACCGTGGTCCAATGAATAAATAATGTCACTAGGCAACTGCTCTTGGGCCATGGAGTTTCCTCTCTTTCTTATAATGTTTAATGTTTATTTTCTTCGGATGAATGTACAAATACTTTATAAAGTTTTTAATAATATTGAGGTATTTCAGAAATAATGTATATAATTTATTCCGATAGTTTCTTTTTAACAAACATATCTTTAGTAAAAAAAAATTATTATGAATTTTTCTAGAATTTATTAAGGTGTAACAGAGGGTGTTACAGGAGTGAAGTTCGGGGAGAGAGAAGAAAGAGCAACCAAGAGAGGGGAGGGGGCTAGCGGCGGTAGAAGAGCTCATATCTGGCCGAGGTTACCTCAAACGGGGCTCGCGCGGAGGGTCAGCGACGCGGGGCTGGGGTCGACGCGGTTGTTCGCGCGGAGGGAAGTCGGACCTGGTGGTTCGCGTAGAGGGGTTCGGAGTCACCGGGGAAAGGATGGTTGAAGAAGACGACCGGCGCCAGCGACAGAGAAGGCTTCTTCTTCTCTTTCTTTTTGCTATTGGTATTTGTTTATGATTTGTATTAGTGGTTATTTTTGTTTTTACTATGGTTGCTGTTTGAGGGAGAAGAGAAGGAAAGGTTTTACTTTTTTCAGAGAAAGGTTGATTGTTTCTGTGAGCTGAGAAGGACAGAGTTCTTGAATTTTTTTTAATTGTTGCTGTTGGTGTCGAAAAAAATAGGAGGAAGAAGGGATTGATATTTTTAGAGCAGGTTGTGCCCTTGGATTGCTCTGGTTCTGTTGATTTTATTCAAGCTTTCATTACCATTTTTGTGCTTAGCTTTTAAATTCAGGCAAAAATCTTGTTTCAATAATCTGAGTTTGCCATATTTGATCTTGCTTGGAGCCTTCCTCATTGACCATGGGTGTTGTCCCTTCAGTTACCCAAAAATGAAAACTTGGGAAGAGAGATAAGGAAAGGGGATGATCAGAATGCTAAACAAATAAATAATAACAATAAAATAAGAATAAAAAATAGTGTTCACAAATACTATATAGGATTTGTATCTCTACCATGCGACATGTGACATCCCCGACACTGTTGAGGGCGGGAAGTGATCACCGGTGCATAGGCACGGACAAGGAATGGCTCCTGACAGGCTTCCAATGAGAGGGACACATGAACAAATCGAATACATACCAGAATAAGAGGGATCCAAAGACTGTATAGGTATAGGACTATACAGTCGAGGATAGCTTAAAGGAATGAAGTCATACTACCTATACCAACAAATGCATTGGCCTTTTCGGTGGCCTATCACTTAAGGACTCCAAGGTTAAGCGTGCTTAACTTGGAGTAAGTCTGGGATGAGTGACCTCCTTGGAAGTTCTTGGGAAGTGTGTGAGTGAGGACAAAAGCACACTGGAAAGGTCTCGTGTTGGTCTTTGGGGAGAGTTGTGTTAGGGAATCCATAGTATATGAGCAGCGGAAATACAAGGATTCTCATAGGATTTGCAAAGCGTCGTGTTTTAAAGCACAAGACAAACACACGAAATAAAAAATTTGTTTTAGGATTACCTCTTGAAGAACACCGAAGCAGTCGTAGCCTCGTCCTTTAGGAGTCCACACGAGAACTCCCACCAGAATCGCAACACTTGCCAATTGCTAGTTTGACGGCGTGTAGCTCTTGCGACTTTTACGAATTTATGTCTCACTTTAGTGAACGGCCTATGAGCATCTTATACTCTATTTATACGCTTAGGTTTGACCTAATTTGTTCTCTCTAAAGAGTGGGCTCCTTACTCATTCTAAATGAGTTAGGCCCAATAGCTTTATTTTAGTCCAACTAAAATAAAATAAAACATTTTCTAATGGGATTACTCTATATGTGTGACCCTATAGGTAAAATACCCGGTTATATTAATAATAAATTATTTTATTATTAATATAAAATAATAGCGGCATTTAGCAATGCATCATTATGTCCGAATATTATTTAATATCAACATAACCTATAAGTGATAATTATTTTATATGTTTGTTCCTTTTGTCATGATATCCTAATTGGGCCCAAGGCATGGTCGCGTCATCCTTGTATGGTCCAATTTATTTTACTTGATACTAGAGTAGACTTGATCTGAATAAATATCTAATATTTATTCTTTCTAGTATGGTCATGCGTTTCCTTAGTCTTACTCCATCAAGTGGCCTATAGATATCACTCATGTCACATAGGAGAGACAAATCTCATCTACATCACTCACATCCCTCTGCATAATTTATTCATTGCCTAATCACAACCTTTATAGTCCTCTTGTTACAGAAGACGTTTAATTGTATTAAAACAACAAACTCCTCTTATAGGAATCGTAGTGACTTTAGGTCAAAGGACTACATATACCATTATCACATTGAGAATCGTTTATGACATTCATGTAACGATCTATGCAACGTTCTCATGGTGGGTCTGTCTAGTACATCATTACTCTTAATGTGTACCCGTGTGAAGACTTGATATCATCTATATCTATGATCTGTGAGATCAGGTCATCAGTACACTCACACACTAGTCTCAATGTATTTAAATGTCCCCATGTAAATACTTGACTAGGGACATTTTAGGAATAACTTTCATATGACCTATTACTCCAAGGATAAATACGTTTTAAAATAATTTTAAACTAAAATACTTATTTTATTGATAGGCAGAAAAATGATACAAATGAAAAAGCATAAAAGCTCATAGTGCATACACCAACAAGTTGTTCATTCCTGAAAAGCAGCCGAGGCGTTACACGACACATTACAGGAATGACATATGGTGATGTTGTTATGTCATTTGGCTTGCATGCAACACACCTCTTGTGTCGTCTATAGCACATATGACATACACCTTGTGTCGCCCACATGCATGTGACACTAAACACATGGCTACCCATCCCTTTTTGCCTTTCTACAATATAAATAAACCTCAAATGATATGGTATTTACATTAAAGAAACTCTAGTCCTTATTGTTTTTTATTACTCTCATTGTTAGTAATCCTGTGTTATAATTTGTTGTTTAAGATGAGTTACTTGTCTAGGGAGTACCCTCTAAAGTGGCTAGTGGTGATTCATGTGTTGATGATATGATGTTGATGGCTGATTCTGATAGTGATGAAGATGATGATAGGTTGGAGGCCACTATAAGTGGTGATGTTACATCCAACATAATATCGACTCAACCAATTTAGTAGCAACATTTACATTGGTAATTATTATTAGTGATAAATTAAGTTGTGAATGAAAATAAACATACATGTATTGGTTTTATTTGTAATTATTCCTTCTTTTATATATTGAATAAAAGAATTGGCATTCACATGATGTAGATATGATTGAGACTCCATTTTAGAATAATATGCCCCATTAGCGAAGTACTAATTGGGAGTATCCAGATCAGAAAATAGAATTTGATGATGACAATTAGAGTGTGGGGGATGAGTTGTATGCGGGGTTAAAGTTTGCAAGCAAAAGTGAAGTACAAAATGCACTCAAACAATATTCTATAAAGTCACATCAAACATATATCGTTGTGGAGTTAAAGCCTACTAAGTTGGTTATGAAATGTCCCAACCAAGCTAGTGGGTATACCTGGAGAATACGTGCAAGTGGGTTATGTCTTAATATGACAACCCATATAATTGTGTTAATGCAACCCCGTCACAAGATCATAAAAAACTAGATACAGATCTAATTTGTTTGGTGATTATAGGTAATGTAAAGTTAATGTTTTAATAAAATTTGTTCATGTGTTTGTTTTTGACATATTTTTCTAGACATGGTACATATGGAACCTTATGTGTCAGTATCCTTAACTTAAGAGAGGGTTAAAAGGGAATTCAGATTCACGGTTTTTTACCAAAAGGCGTGGAGAGCTAAGCAAAAAGCAATAACGGAAGCGTTCAGAGATTGGGAGGAGTCATATACATTTCTACCATATTAAAAAGGAATCCAAGGATTCTCCATAACATGCAAATTTAAGTTTTGACAAATACCCTCTGAAACTACAAATTGGAACTTCCTAATTGCTTACCTCGTTTCCATGATCACAATGGCATGCTCAATTTCCAATTCCATCAAAAATTCATGCTCCTATTATGCAAAATGACTCATGGCCATGGAAGGGAGCAAGCAAAAAGAAGGAAAAGGAAATGGCGTGCTCGAGAAAGAAGAGAAAAGTGGAATGAAAAACATTTTTAGTAATAAGGTTTATTCTTTTCAAATTTCTTTTCTTTTCTTTTTTTTATCTTTTCTTTTATTTATTTCAAGTAAATAAAATTTTCTTTCACACTTGGTAATTGATATTTTACTATCATAATTTAATTTAACTTTAACTCTATAATTAAATTACAAAGTTTAATTATTTGGAATTTATCAATTTATTAATAATTTTGAATTAATTTAATTTAACACCTAATAATAATTAATTAATCTTATGCAATACAATTAATTTAATTTAACATCAGGGATGTTACAATGCAACTCTTGATATTTGAGGCTAATCTATGCCATTGACAAGATACATAAGCATGACTGGAATTAAATCAAATATGGATTATTGTTTTCTATGATGAGTTATTTGGTTTAGTATTTTAGTGGATGGTAATGTACGAAATTTTAATATGTCATTCAAAGTTTATCTAAGGAGTCTCAGATAGACGTATTTCTTTCTTACCTGTCTATTTGTCTTATATTGTGTTAGTTGTAGTCTTTTATTAAGCTTGGAGTAGGTCTTTAGTATGCCGATGTAAGAGCTGCTGGAGGAACTGAGTTTAATGAATCACACTGGTCAATAGATTGAAATTATTGATGAAATGTTTTATTATTTCCTGTTTCATATATTCACTTGGAAAAGTTCATTTATGTTTGATTAAAATTTTGGTCAATGACGTTGGTGTTTTACTGTTTTTGTAGTTGAGACTTGTCATTGTTATTCTACATACTACTTATGGAATATGGACAATTGAAACTGTGAATATCATATCATATATTGTGTACAATGAATCCTTCTGGTATCATTCTACTTTTTAACTTCAAAGGAACTAACACTTACTAGAATAGATCCTAGTTGTGGGCTTAAGTTATCTAGAGGCTATCAATTTAATTATCCTGAAAAAGCAATAATAATTAGGTATCTAAGACCCTAATACTTTGATGGTTGAAAATTCGATTAAAATATTTAAAATTTATGAGATGGTGAAGAATGGTTAAAGTTTATTAACTAATGCTTAGAGAAGTGACAACCTAATCCAGGTAAGTAGAAATTTTTAATATTTTAACAAGAAAATAAACTATTCTCTATGTCAGTTTGTATTATTTTCATCACTTTATTTAGTGACTTACAAGTAGTAAAGAGTGCAAACCATATGGCAATAACTTTTTTTTATTTTTTATTTTTATTCACTAATTAGAAAATTAATAAGACTAGGACAGAATTTGAAGGTCTTCCATATGTCTCGCATGAGGAACCAAATATAAGAAAAGATCATGACTTGAATATAATAAGAATGGTATACAATACATGATTAATATTGGCAATTCATGATAATTATGGTGTGAGGTTGTAGGCTAAGTTAGTTATGACTTATTAGTTGGCTTTATATATATATATATATATATATAATCTTTACTTAAATAATTAGATTAATTTGCTAAAAAACTCTAATTTTATTTTTATAAGTTGATGAGTTTAATTAAAATTAAATTAGTTTAACATCACTATTGTCCAGGAGGTTTTATCAGTGGAATTAATTAAATTAGATTATATATATAATCTTTCCTTTCTGATCTTATATTCCTTTATCAGTCAACCTTTATCAAGGGAAGAATGATCCAAGATAACATCACTATTGGCCAGGAGGTTTTCCATTCTCTTAAAAGCAAAACCTCTTTTTCTAAATATCATATAGCCATCAAGTTGGACATGAGTAAAGCCTACGATAAGCTTAGTTGGGAATTTTTTGAGTCAAGTCTTGTCAACCTATGGTTTCACCCCAATTTGGATCTTTCGTGTAATGTCTTTGGTCTTTTTGGTCACTTACAGTATTAGTCTAAATGGGTCCAGGAGTCCCCCATTCAAACCTCCAAGAGGTCTTAGAAAAAGAGACCCAATTTCCCTTGACCTTTTTATTCTTGCAGTTGAGGAACTATTTCTAAATCAAAAAAGGAGGGTTCTTTATTAGGTATGTTCCTAGCACCCCACTGCCCTAACCTTACACACCTATTTTTTTTGTAAATGATGCTATTATTTTAGCTCAGGCAACGGAAGTTGTGTCATACGCTATTATGGATATTTTGAATTGTTATACTCAAGCGTCGGGCCAAAGAATAAATATTGCTAAATCAGTGATCAACTTTGGAAGTCAAGTTCCTAATGCGATAAGGAACAGAATCTCTTCTATTCTTCAAATTCAGTAGAATTTAGAAGCTGAAATGTATCTTGGGTTACCTTTTGATTGGGGTAGATCTAAGAACAAAACTTTGGCTTGGATTAAACAAAAAGTGCTTTCAAAGATAAAGGGATGGAAGGAAAATTTTCTGAACTAAGCAGGAAAAGAAGTTTTAGTCAAAGTAGTCTTACAGGAAATCCTCTTTTATGCCATGTCCTTGGTTAGATTTTCTAAGAAACTGGTAAAGAACATTAATTCAATCCTGGCTAGATTCTGGTGGGCAAAAGAAAAGAACAAGAGTAGCATTCATTGAAAGAATTGGAACTATATCACTAAGAGTAAATATGCAAACGGTTTGGGCTTTAAAAAAATGGAATATCTAAACACAACCTACATCACAAAGAAAGCATAGAGGGCTCTAAAGAATCCTAAAGCCTTAAGGGTGGAAGTCCTAAAAGGAAAATATTTTTTCAGAATCAACCTTCATGGAGCAGCCTAGGAGAAGGAAAATTTTCTAGATCTGCAAAAGTCTCTTACATGGGAGAGATATGTTTCTCAAACTAGGACAGTGGATAGTTGGAGATGGAAATCAAATCTCTGTTTTTAAAGACAGATGGTTATGGAATAGGGAATTGTGCTTTCCCCATACTAACTTGCAGAATGTTGCTGATGTATCCTTATCTTCCCTCATTAATCGGTATACTCACACTTGGGATGCTGCAAAAATTTGTCAATTTCTACCTGAACACTTGTGGTTAACAACTCTCCAAACCCCTATCAGAGTAGTTAATGGTAATGATTGCTTAATTTGGCTATACAAAATTTAGGGAATACTCTATAAAATCAAGTTACAAAGCCTTGAAAACTTACTCAGAAGCTCATGAGGTAGGCCTTCCAAGGTCTTTCCAACTTGATAGATCTTTATGGGCCTCTATATGGGAAGTAAAGGTGCTTAAGAAAATCTAGATGTTTGTCTGGAAGCTAAGTCATAACATTCATCCTTTTGGAGAGAAACTAGCTAAAAGAATGATAAAAAAGAATCTAATTGCCTTATTTGCTTTGATCAGGAAGAAACACTGGAACATGTGTTTCTTCATTGTAATTGGACGAGGCTCATTTGGTTTGGTTCTACTATTCAGTGTCTACCATCTAGAGAAAATACCAATTCAATGATTCAGTGGATTTATCAAAAGATCGAATTGTTCAATACAAAAAAGAAGATTCACAGTTCATGATATCAAAGTTTTTCTATACACTATGGCACATTTGGTTGAGCTAAAATAAATACATAGGAATTCAGCCTAAACCATTAGTTGTTCTAATTTAGTACAACAATCAGTAAAAGAAGTTTTCAACATCTAAATCACAGATCAGTCAAATATAGTTAGCCTGGCTAAGGTGTAAATTCATTCCAAGTGGAGGCCTCCACCTCAAGGGAAGCTGAAAATAAATTCAGATGTAGCTTGGAGGCACTCAACCCAAAGAGCAACTTCAGGACTTGTGATTCGAGACCATCAGGATGATATTCTCCATGGTTAGTTGTCCTTCTTCTGGGCTCCAATTATCATTCAAGTTGAAGCCTTGGAAATCAGAGAAACAGTGGTTTTGGCGATTAACCTAGGGTTGAAGAATGTTTTGTTCGAATTAGATAATCTTATCGTTGTTAAAGCATCCAGAGGGGTAACCAAGATTTATGAAATTGAGTGTGTAATTCAAGATATTACCTCATTGCGAAGTTCGGTTGAGTTTTATGGGTTTCTTTGTACTAGAAGGGAAGCCAATGAATCTGCCCATGTGGTCACGTAGTTGGCTCTCTCAAGCTCACTAGGGAGGATCTAGTGAGTGTCTCCGCTTTAAAATTAAGGAAGGCCCTCTCCCAGGATAAACAAGGTTTACTCTCGAGATAAGTTTCTTGGTTCTTTTGTGGGATGTTCCGATCGTATGCTTTTTGCCTTTCCCATTATTACAACTTAGTTAGGTTGTTTTCTCGTCTTATATGTTACCCTAGGTAAGTTGGGTCCTTTGGGTCTAGGAAGACAAGGATGAGGTATTGGGTAGCAAGCAGATATAGGCCTTTCTGTGTTTTCTTTGGCTCTATGTATTGCTCCCTTTGTTTCCTTGAGCCTGTCTCTAGGTCCATTTCTGTGTACTTCTTTAATGAAGCTTCTATTCACTAAAAAATACAACTTCACAGGTGTTCCTGTAATTTCTTTAAAGTTTTGGACTGAGTTTTGATATAAGCAAAGCTAAAGAGGGTTTAATGTAACTTACCAATATTTTAACTATTAATATTTCATCTAATCTTTTTATTTAGCATTGAATTAAGAAATGCAGTTAATCTAGTAAATTGAATTAGATTTTTCAATAAAATTTCAAATTCTCACCTCACATGAATTTTTTCTTCTTCTAATTTTAAGCCTTTCAAGTAGTTGTTTATCTCAAATTCATACCAATATGAAAATCCATAAGTACTAGTATACAATTTTTATTACTAGTTTTTGTTTATTAGTTTTCATCCCAATCATTATTGATGTTATATAGAGTTTGGTATACAGGCCTGTTTGCATGAGCCCTCATTTTAAATGGACCAAATTTGTTGAGATCGTGTAAGGATCGTAGGCCTGTAGGCTAACCCATGAGCTAGCCTACGTATGACTATTTTTTGTTTTAAAATTCTTGGGCTTTGACCCAAAATACATATTTTTTTATGAAATCCAAAACATATAGTTAAAACATTTAATCATCAAAAAGCTCTCGTCTTGACATCTAAATTTCAACAAATTAACAAATAATAAAATCTAAATATCAACTTTTTTCCATTTCAATGTAAGAAATAATGACATAATTTTGTCTTAGATTTACATTTCTTTTTTTAAAAAAAGAAAAATGTAAAAATAAAATAATTTATAAAAATAAAATATAAATTTATTTAAAATAAAATAATAATTTAAATATAAATTGATGCACAAAGCTAAATCCATGAATGTATAATTTTAATAAACTTATTTTAGTGGATTAAACGGTTCGCCGAATACAACTCATATATACTGCGTACAACTTTGCTTTTGGGAGGCCCAAAGCTTCATGGAACCAACGAGAAAGTAAGAAACATGCTAGGCCCTTTAGCCCATAAGAGGATAGAAAAACTGAAAAAGCATGACAGGCACAAAATTGCAGCTTTTTTTAAAATTTATTTTCCACTTTTTCATTCCTCAAAGTCAGAGACCAATGGAAATCTGTTAGGAGTTAAACTCACCTGCAGCAGCTAGCACTGAAAATCCGTTACGCAATCCACATAACCAACCAAATCCTTGTCCTTGAGTACGCGTGGCGAAAAATCAGATGAACTTCTTTGATGCACGATAGACCTTCACCACAGAGAATCACATTATTCGAAAGTCGTGCTTCCCACGCGAAATGGAGTGCACCCACCAACAAGAGGGTCCCTCGCGTTCCATTCTCAAGCCTTCGAAAAAGGCTCTTTTCTATCTCCAACAATAATCTTCATCGCCATTGCGCATTCTCCCATTCCAACCAGCAACTCTGCATCGTTTCCTTGGAAATTTCCATAGGTGATTCCATGATTCATCGAAACTCATAATAACACTTTCTCAGCGTACGAAAAAGCAAACGACTTCGCCACCGTTTTCTTTACAAAATCGTTTTTGAAACTCTCAATGGCGATTCATTAAAACGACGTCGTCGTCGTCGCCATTGCGATTAATTTTCATGTTCGACATTTTGTTTTCGGTTTTGAAACTCTCATCCGTGATTCCGATTCATCTATCTCACACGGAGTAAATAATTTTCCACCGAAAACGAAAACATCCAAACGACGTTGTTGGTGTCCTTATCGTCGCAATGCCGCTCGCGCGATGCAACAGCCATATTCCGGCGCCTCTTCCGTCGCCGATCCCGACCGGAAGAGGGACGCGCTCCGCCGCGAACGAAATCTTTAGCCAATTTCTGGAGAAAACGCTCCAGTTGCCGGAGCTTACTTTACCGGGACATCACCTCCCGCCGGCGCCGGCGGAGATCGACGTCCGATTACTGCCGCATGCAAGCGCTGATCTGATGCTGCGATCTGCCAGGGAGTTCGGCGCGTTCCGGATCCGGTGCCACGGAATCTCCGGCAACGAATTGGAGACGATGGCGGACGAAGCCGAACGCGTTTTCCGAGAATCGAAAAACGTCGTCGAGCGTAATGAACCTGGTGGAGAGATGATTCCCTGTGTTCGGTCTAGCAAAGGTGCGCTGGAATTCACACCGCACAACAATATTGGGGACCAAACGCGTCGGAATTTTTGGTATGCATACGCTCTCTTTGTATATTTATAGAGTTAATTAATTTGCGAATTGCCGTGGTTTTATTGGATTTTCACTTGTTTTGTTTACTGATATCTTTTGATTTTGATGTACATTTTTTTTCTCTTAAGTACGCTTTATGTCTGCATATTCTACTTGCTAATGCTAGCTTCAACTGTGATATGGTGTGTAATGGCTTCCCTTGCTACTATTCTTCACCATTATGTGCATATACTTCTACTATTCATTTTTAATCTTGTTGTTAATCACTCAGAAATATCAAGTTTTACTTGGTAACCTGGTTGAAGATTAAAATTGACCTTTATTTCTTAAGTTATCGAAATACAATTCTAATTTTCATAGGAAACTAGCATTAACCGTGTATAACTTCACCTGAATTTTATCCCACTAATGATATGTTTCTCTTTTTCTAACCGTAGAGATATGTTAAAAAGGATAAATCACTCTGTCACATAGTGATTTTGAAATATATTTTGTTCATTTAAAGAGGAATATTTGAATAAATGTTATAGAAAATTTATAATAATTCACGTTTTTCAACTAACTAAACTAACATCCTTGAATTTAAAATATTTTACTTGTGACCTATTTTGAATTATAAAATTTCACATTTTACATTTTGATATGGCTTTTATTAAAATCTCAATTAAGAAACGATGAAAAATAGTTTTAGCTCAATCACAAGAGTATCTCATTGTAGATGATTTAATTTACGTCAAACAGTTAATTACTTGTGATGAATTTTTTGACTCTTTGTATTAAACACTTGTAAAATATGAATAATTAACTTTACATGAAAATAATGTTACTCATATCCATTTATAACTGAACAATTTTGATTATTTGATTACAGTGGGTAGTTGCACCTTATTTTCCTCGTACTTAATTAGTTACTTTGGCTATGTTATTTTAGTGCTAGATTGTTCATGTGTACCACGGTTGTTCACCAATTTTATGCTGAAAATTTATCCCAATTTAAGAGCATACTAAATTAATTAATACTTTTACATATTAATCAACAACATGGAATTTGAACAAAGACAACAAATTTTTTTAGAAGAAATCATCAAAGAAAAAAATTACTTTATATATAATACATTCTTAAAAGAAATATTGTCATTTGTCTCGAATGCAGGCAAACAAGGTGCTAACTTGTTTTTCACATACGCAGGGTTCATATGGGGAACGTTGCAAGTAGAATGGATAGTATAGTTGAGCAAGTGACTCTGGTTTTACAACAGCGCATGTCTACAGAGTTTAGGGAGCGGATTGAAGATACAGAATGTATGATTTACTTGTGCAGGTATCCGCACGATGTCCCCAAACAAAATGATGGAGTCTCGGTTAGGGAAAAAGACAGATTACGTGATCATGCTTTGCGCTTCTACCTTCCCATGGAGCGTTGTATATTTTACGTCCAAACTGAAAGAGGTCCCCTATCGTTTGATGCAGGTCCAGAGAATATAGTTGTCACCGTTGGCAAACAACTAGAGGTAATTTCATCTTTATTTATTTCAAGGATATAGCAACATACATAGCTGTTTTATCCATCGAAGCCCAAGTTTAAATTTCATCATGTATTGTAATTTGTTAGTGGGAAGTGTTTTTTTAAAAAGCAAAGCAAAGCAAATATATTAAGAACGCAACCAAAGGGTACAAGGGTGTACCCACCCTTACGGAGTACATATTGCTAGCAGATTAACAGAAAAGAAAACTGAAAACAGCTAAAAGGAAAAAAGATATCACATAGGATCATTTTCCCAATTAAATATGGAATAAAGGAAGCCACCCATTTTTAACCAAAGGATAACCTTGTTCAAATGGGAAACGGTTTTAGCAAACAATCTGAATCTTTTTTACAAAACTGTCCTTTGACCCAATGCAGAGAAGATATTAGGTTATGTAAATTTGATTCATCAGGAGTGTATTCTGTAAAGTCCGTATACTACTACATTCAAAAGTTATCAAACACCTGTGATAACCTCCTCTTCAAGAAGCTTTGGAACACATTAGCTCCTTCCAAGTTTTTGGCACTTGCTTGGAAAATTTTGTTGAATAGGTTGCCTACGATTGAAAATTTGAAAAGAAGAAGACTAGCTTCCATTTTACCTTCTTTTTCATGCCCGTTATGTAACGATGTAGATGAGATATCTACACTTATTTTTTTCTCATGCAAGATGGTTTGGTGCATTTGGACTGAATGTTACAAATGGTTGGGTATTACAACTGTCTTACCAACTACCGGTCCTGATCACTTTTTTGTAGCATGGAGGAGCCTTTGAGGTACGAGGAGCAAAACAAGCTTGGATGACAATATGTTTGTTGGTTTGGCAAGAAAAAAATAATATATTATTTAGAAATAAGGCCTCAAATGTGGTGTAGGTGATTGATTTAATTAAAGTAAAACCATGATTGTGGCTTATATTGAGGATTTCACCTATTCCCATTTTAAGTGGGTTCATTAGCCCAAAACATGTTTGTTGGCTTTATCATGTCTTTAGTTCAGATAGGTTTAGCATGACAACGTAATATTAGATATCCTTGTTTCATTTAGCCTTATTAAAATTTACTTTTTGCCGATAAAAAAATCGATATATGCAACTATTAAGGATGGAGGAAGTTAAAATCAAGTGATAGGTGTAAAGTTAAAAAAATGCTATTATTTGATCAGGAGTGTCTTATATTTAAATATCTAGTTATTCCTCCTGGATATTGATCGACCTTCCATAGGACGATCAGAGTGAAAAATGACGCCCAACAAAGGACCAATATAGTTCATGGCTTTTAATTGTGTAGTTACGGGTTTGATCTATCATGCTCGGAAGGATTAACGGGTACCCAATTGGATGTCCAAGAACATGATACCCGGTTAGAAGGCAACCGAGGTTTACCCTCCACCTTATATACTTTTATTGACTATATCTTACTTATTAACACACCCCTTCGCGTTCAGGAATGGAGTGTGGATGAATACGGGTGGCCCTTGGGTCTTATAGAACACCCCCACACTCAGGAATGGAGCATGGACAACATGGGTGACCTAACAACGGATTTAGGATAGGTTCTGATACCATCTTAAATTTGGGTATTGGGTCTAACTCAATTCTAAAAGCTAACTTTACCCTCCACCTTATATACTTTTGATTGATCATATCTCTAGTCAATGTGGGACTTTTAACAAAGACCAAAAAATGTAGGCGCAAAACGGGGATTTAACCCATCCCCCATGAGTAAAGTGGTTACGAAAGATCTCTTGAGGGAAGGAGGATATAAAAAGAAGGGAGAGCAAAACGACGAGGTTTGTTACACCAAAGGTTAGGATATATAGGTTGAGAATTCTTTATCGCAGCTAGAGAAATTTCTAAGCTTTCTTAGCCCGATCTCTGAATGTGCAGTAATGAAACTCATATCAATTATGATTCTCTTTTTCCTTTCTGATACAACAGGGGAGGACTTAGCTAGGAGGAGGGGAATTGCGGGGATGCAATCCCGGCCCTTGTGTCAGCTCCTGACCAAGTGGGCTAACTGCTTAATTAGGGGCGAAACTTATAATGCGTATATTTACTAAATAATAGGATGCTGGTATTATATTATTTATTTTATGAGATGTTGGCATGATTATTAATATTTTTATTTTTATTAAATATATTTAAATATTTAGGTATTTTTATTATTTTATAATAAGATAAAAAATTAATATTTTTAATAATAATACTTTTAATTTATGAAGTTGTAATATATAATACAATATTAACTGATATTATATCATACTAAAATAATATTATATCTAATACTTTATATCATATTTTTTCTTTATTATTATTTTAAAAATATTAAATATTAATAAATACTTATAAATACCCCTTCTTCTATCCACATGGCTAACTATCAGTTATGATTTATACTGGGCGAGACTAACAGAAGTTTCACTTTATTAATGTAGGTGTGGAGCGATGGTGCATTCAAATTTGTTCCCGGGGAAATGATTTTCATGCCAAGTTTCCAGAGTAGCCATGCCTCTTTTTCCATAGAGCTTATGTGCTCGGCCGCATCTTCAAATCAAAATCAAAATTTAGACAATTCTGACAAGATAATTTCCTTGACTGATCAAATCCTTATAGTGTTATGTCTTGCATTCTTATACAAATTTTTATACTTCATTTTTTCCTGATTCTCAGAATTTCATTTATTTGGGATGCCTATTGCGTGGTCATATATGTTGCTCTTACCAATGACACCATTATTTTTTTCTCTAATTTATTTATAAAAGCCATTCTGATGTACAGTTTTGAGTGTAAAGATTCTGGGTTTTGATTAAAATAACAGTTATGACATATAGACTTGATGTTGCGAGTGAAAATGTTGTACGCATACATAATAGTGTAAAAACACAGGATGCAAAGATTTGCAGATTCTCTAATTATTTTCATCAAGGTTTGTATTATTACCAGTGCGATTATTCTGTATCCACAATTCAAATATACGAGACGACAGACTTTAGATTCAAATCCTAATCAATATTGTGCGTGCAGCTGTGGGATCTTTAGGGCTGTTTTAATTAATGATATTTCTCATTTCTTAATGGGAAAATTTGTTTGACATTGAATGTTAGAGAGATAAAGGAAAAGAAAAAAATATGATACACCAATAGGTTATTTTTTATATATACTTATACACTAGTTTTTTTTTTATTCCATTTTTATCTTTATCTCTATTTTTTAAAACTTTTTATTATATTAAGATCACTTATTGCATTTTTTACTCTCTTCATTTTTTATTACCTAAAATATATGTTTGGTCTCTTACATTTATTTAAGGCCTAGACTTAGTTTCAAATATTTTTTTATCTCAATTTGATATTTAACATTTTGAAGCGGTCCTAAAATGGTCTTTTTTGTTACAAAAGTTTTAAATCAGTTTCTATTGAGAATCAATTTTAAAAAGTATATTTTAATTGGGTCTTTTCCGCTGTTAACAATAAAACCACCTTAAAATTATTTTTTAAATCAAATGTTCAATAAAGCTTTCATTTGGCTATCAAACTAAGTTAGACTTTTAAATAGATGAATTCCAATTTTTAGACATACGAGCCTGATGTTATTATTTATCGTCACTACATTCCTATGTTAGGATTGGGTAATGTGCACATGTGTTGCCTTTGAATATGTGGTAGTTGTTTCTATAAGGCCCCTTCTCTAGAATTGTACCCTAATTCTTTGTCATTTGTCACCATCATGGTTAGAGTTGGGTAAAAGGGCCCAGGTTCGCGGGCTGGCCCGTTTAATTAATCTTTATACGAGTTAGAGGTCAAAAGAATTAGATCATTTAAAAAGCGGGCTCACGGGCTAGGACCGTGTAACCCGCGGTTTAAAACAGGTCTGGCTCGCGACGCAGGCCAATTAAAAATAAAAAAAATAATTTAAAAAAATGAAAAAACTAAAAACTTTAACCCTAAAGGCTAAAGTTTATTTTTTTCTCTACACTGCATCTCTCTCTTCGGCACCGCATCCACGCACGGCCCTCTCCTCCCCTGCTTCTGCTCGTATCTCGCACACACCAATCATCGCACACTGCTTGCTTGCTTGCATCACATCGGGTTGCTCGTGTTGCATCTGGTTCGCTTGCTTGCTCGCGTCGCACATTGAGGTTATTCCTTATTTATTTGCTCGCGTCACACTACACTGCCAAGTAAGGTAACATATTATTTCCATATCTGCTCACAAAGTTTGCTTGTTTCCATTCCATATTTGTTACTTTTGTGCGTGTTTACAGGTTATTTGTCCAAACATTTTACTATACTTCATATCTGTTACTAATGTTGTGTGTGTTTTCCACGATTTTACAAAGATTTTACAAAGATGTCACTAAACTGAACAAAATGAAAACTGAACTACACAAACTCGCATTCGGAATTTTGGCAGATGTGGAGTTTTTTTTTAAAAAAATTGAATGTTTGGGGTAGATTAAAAACAAATTTTTTGTCTAGTGGGAATAACGTCAAATCGGTTTTGCAAAACGTAAGAGGGCAGGGCGTTTCATAAAACGACATTTCAAGTTACGTTTTCTGGTACAAAAACGCTGGGTCAAGTAATGTTTTCCATGCATGCGTGACAAGTGGCATGCATGCAGTAGAGGGGCCAGTCTCAGACAGCATGAAAACGCATGGTGGACCTGTGTTTTGACCGTCTGACAAAACGCTACCCCAAGTCACGTTTTCAGAACCAAAAACGCTAGGGCAAGTGACGTTTTCTGCATGGTCGTGACATGTGGCAGTCACGGGTGTCCTCCCTTGTTGTTAAAAGCTGTGGTCCCTCCTCCCATTTCATGCGCATTCTTCTCCTTCTTCTTCCAGTGTGTTTCTTCTGGGCAAATTGGTGGATCTTGTTGCTTTAAAGGGTGCAGCTCCTTGGGTTCAAGAAAGGGAAAGTAAAGGTAAGTAATGTTTTTAAGAACATTTTGTTAAGATATGCTGTTTCTGTTATAAGTTTATTAGAAGCATGTACTACTTTTTATTTTTAAATGTAAATATAAATGTGTGTATAAAAATGTTAAATTAGATAAGTTTGATATTTGAAGATTTTTTAAAAATGTAGTGAATATGACCATTGATGCATGAATTTAAGTATGGAAAATATATTGAAAAATATATTATTATCATATACTAAAACTATACTAAAATTAGATTATTACTATTATTATAGTAAAAATATAGTGAGTTATAGAGTAATTAGTAAGGAAAATAATGCATAAATAAATGTGTAATATATTTTAAAAAAATTTCATTATGAGTTAAGAAAGGTAAAAATAATGTAAAAATGTAGTTAATTAAATTTTTAATTTCATAAGTTAGGGTAGTGAAATTTAAATATGTTTAATATCATGTATGACTAAAAATATCTGTTTGAATGATTTGCAAGATTAACAGGATGGAGGCATCATCTTCGTCTTCAATGCGAGATGTCAACCCTGGGCCCGAAAATCCGTCACTGTTACGATTTCAGAACGTTCATGTGTCAGAGGCGGTGTGGAATAGAAAACCTGACAGTATATTAAAATGTAGGCGTGCATTGGCCCCCCGAGGTAGAGGATGGTCAGTTCCGGAGCAAATAGTACCACTTTTGCAAAGAGCTGGTTTCTTGGGGATAGCACAGCTGTATTTTTTTCAGGTTGAACCTGCACTGTTATCTGCTCTTGTGGAGCGGTGGCGACCAGAAACTCATACTTTTCATATGCCAGTCGGAGAATGCACCATTACATTGCAGGACGTGGCTATCCAAGTTGGACTTCGAGTGGATGGTCGCCCAGTGATAACTGATACCACGGCCCGGGATTGGAGGGTTGTAGTCCAAAATTTGTTAGGAGTATACCCCCCTGAAGATGCTATACAGGTTGGGTGTATAAAGATGAAATGGTTGTCAGACATTTTTGGGAACATTGAAGATCACGTTGAGGATGAACTACAGTTGGTGAGGTTTACACGGGCTTATATACTACGTTTGATAGGGGGTGTGGTGTTACCCGATCATTCAAGTGCTAGGGTTTCGTTGAAGTATCTATTGTTGCTTGAGGATCTTGATACATGTGGGGAGTATAGTTGGGGATCTGCGACCCTTAGCTATTTATATCGTGAATTGTGTAAATCTACCGATTATGAGCGAGTGTCAATTTGTGGTCTTCAGCTGCTAATCCAGGTGTGGGCATGGGACAGGTTCCCATGTATTGCTCCTAATGTGCGAACAAGTAATAGGCCTATGGGCACTCCGTATGCTGCACGATTAGTATACACTATTGTTTCATTTGTTTGTTGACCAATTGGATTATGATTGTCACTTGTTTGATGTTGATTTATCTTTGTAGGTGGTTGGGTTCTAAAACCTTCAAAGCTATCAGACAGGATATTGATTACTACCGTCGTGCCTTTGACCAAATGAAGTTTGATGAGGTATGAAGTTAGGGTGTCAACGTATATATACAATTGACAGTTGATGTAATAACCTTGTTTGTTAATGTGTTTGTAGATTGTTTGGACTCCATATGGTGACGACATATTGCAGACATTACCCGCACATTGTCTTGAAGGGTCTGAGTGTTGGAGAGCTGTAGTTCCACTTTTGTGCACTAACATAGTTGAATGGCACCAACCAAACCGAGTAATGAGACAATTCGGGATGCAGCAACATATCCCGTCGGCCCCTCGGCAACCAGACAATTTACGTGGAATTACACAAAGAGGGAAGGCAGGTGAAAATTGGTCGCAGATGTACGTGCCTTTGGTCACTATATGGGGAAACCGCCTTCAGTACGTGTATACTAATCCACCCCAAGTAGGTCTATTTGGCGCACAGTCAGAGTACATGCGCTGGTACAATATGCATACACGTAAATGGGTAACGCATAAATATTGTGTCCCAGGGCGCTCGGTATGGTTTATTATATACTACTTTTGTGGATCCATCTTTACAACAATTTCGATATGCCTAACAAACCATTGATTCTTCGTTGTAGGTTGACGTTATGGAAAGCATTCATTACATGGCAACGGAGGACGCCTTAACTCCAACACAGACTCCAGCTTATTTGTTTGAACAGATGCGGCAACAATCAGTTAATGTCATGCAACTATGGGGTGCAGAGGGTCGGGTAATGCAAGCCATTCAACCCGCGTACCAAGGTGTACATGAAGCACCCAATGACCAGTATGACATTAACATGCCTAGGAACAGGAATGAGCGACAAGGGATCGTGAGGGGAAGAACGCAAGAAGAACAACATGTGTGGTCTCTACCTCAGTTACCGCCACGAGAGCACGGTCAATATTTTGTGCCTACACAGGTTGACCCCATTTCACCTTGGTCTACTTATCAGTACCCATCACAGGGGTCTCAAGCTAATAATGAACAACCATTTTATTATACCATAAATGTTGACACCGTGTTTCCAGATGTTGGTGGATACATAGTTAGGCAGACAAGTTCATATGTTCCATCTCCTCATGACTCACCGACTAGGTTTTTCCAAAATATGTTACAGATGCCTGATGCGCCACTTGTCACGCATAGAGGTGATGGTACCTCTTATGATTTAGGAGAAGGTGTGGATCTAAACATGCGCCTATTTTCAGCTGTCGGTTCTATAAACTTGGGTGATGATGTAGAAGAGGATCATAACTCCCCTGATTTGGATATAAGACGAAACCCTCACCTCCATGTCAGAGACATCCCTAGACGATGCATTTTGTCCCCACAACCCCCTCCCTAACCACAACGTTAAGTTGATATGTTTAATGTGCAATGTGCTGTAATGGTTAACATCTATGTAATGTTTAACGTCGATGAGGTTAATATGAAATGAATAAGATTACTTGGACTTTAGCATGCTGTTTGAGAAACCATTCACTAAACTCATACTTCTTGATATTTAATAAAGAAAGTTTAATTCTTGTGTCATTGCCATAATAACTTTTCAAATCAACTAGAATTAATTCTTGAGCTTTGACCAGCTGTACCATGTTGACATTTGCGACGATTGTGACCTTCTTGTCTGTATAACTGACATTTGGACTTGTTAGGTGGTTGATCTATCCAATCCATCTCATTGCGAATGCGTGATGCCTTAGGGCGGCCCTTTGGTCGTAACTTTAACGGATCAGGAACAAGCTTCCAACCTTCATCGATCACAGGAATATCATCATCGTTACCGATGGGATACCATTGACTAGAATACGCATTAAGTATATACTCCTGTGTGTATACCGAATGGATAAACTGAAGTAGTCAACACTAACAACCTGGCAAGCGGTGATGACGTGAGAGCATGGAAACTTGAATATCTGGAATCTACCACAATCACAACTAGGGTCCGTCGATAATGTAACATAATATTTCCTTCCTCCATGCTGTGTTACAGGGTCAAAACTTTCTTCTACCTCAAAGCGGTGTCGTTGAACATCGAAGCGTTTAACCTGGTGAGTACAAGCACGTGCTTGGTTTTCGCTAACATGTTCTATCAACTTCTTAGTAAACCTCAAACCTTGACCAAACTCGGATCTAGCTTGTGCACCACGCCTTACAAAGTACTCAACCATCCTGGCATATGGGCACTTCACGAGTGTTGTGATTGGCATATTTCGTGCACCCTTTAGAACCTTGTTGACGCACTTCGACAGATTGGTGGTCATATGACCAAATCTACAACCACCTTCATCATACGCCAAAATCCATTGCTCTTTTGGTATACCATCAATCCAAGCAGCGACCTCAGCTTTTGACTTATGAAATTTAGCCAGATTCCTGTCGAAGACGCTCCGACAAGCGGTGTACCCTGAAAATCACAGACAATATTTTGTGTTTATATCATCCAAAAAACAATCATTTTAAAGGAACAGTACGAAGATAACCATTTTACCAAGCTTCAACAATTCTTGTTTCAGAGCGGCGTTTTTGAACTTATGGTTGAAGTTACTAGCGATATGTCATACGCAAAACACGTGCTGTGCATGAGGTGGTTGCCAACGTATCTGTGGGTTTGACACAGCAGATTTTATACTTTGATGTCAATCAGAGATAAGACATAAACCTTGTTTATTGGTGATGTAATTCCTTATTTGGGCAAGAAACCATGACCAAGCCTGTAAAGTTTCACCCTCAACAATCGCAAAGGCAACTAGTAAGACACAATCGTTACCATCCTGTGTTGTCGCAATCAACAATGTGTGGCGATATTTTCCATACAGAAATGTCCCATCCACTTGCAATATTGGTTTGCAAAACTCAAACGCAACCGCACACTGTCTAAATGACCAAAAAACACGTTTAAAGGTATGAAACCTGTTGTCCACTTCAGTACCGATGACAAACTCATCTGTGATAATATCATAAGATGAACCTGGTGCAATCTGACGCATGTGCCAAAGCCAATGAGGCAGAAAGGCATACGATTCATCCCAATCACCGAATACACGCACAATTGCCTTCTGTTTGGCCTTCCATGCTTTGCTATACGAAACTTTAAAGCCATACTCGCCACATATCCTTTCTTGAATCAACGAAATAGAAATCGATGGATCTTGGTTTACCATCCCTATAAAAAACAAACACCAACAAATATAAATTAACAACAAATATAAATCAACAACAAATATAAATTAACAATAAATATAAATTAACAACAAACATAAAATATTGACCAACCAAGAATACAACAACATATGAACTCAGAATCCAATTTTGAGTGATCTTGAGAGAGTCCAACGTTTACGCATGTATGACTGCCTCCCCACTTAGTCACCACCCACGTGTCAGTTTTCTTTGATAACATTGCCCTCATCCTCCAAGGACAACCATCAATTTGATTTGGACATCTAACCACCAAATATGTTGGTTTCGACTCAACCACAATAAATGTTTGGTGTTTCTTCATAGAGTACTGTTTCAGTGCTGACTGCACTGCAGCCTTTGTTGCAAATTTTAAACCAACAAACAAATCATCACCTACACGCCATTCCGTGTCGTTATCTAGTCCAATCAAATTATTTTCATTAGTCAGATGGTTCTAGTTAATGCTGCTATAATATGGTGATGAGGTCCAATATGGCTTACCACCCCCCCTGTAGATCAAAATAAAATTTCACATCCATCACGAAAGTATTAAACAATGGCAATGTCATTTTCTCTTAGGTAGTTTTCGCTAACCTGTCATGATTGCAGTCGACGGAACCCCACCAACTACATCTGTGTCACCTTCTATATCTGTGTCCATATCACTATAATTCAGAATATTTCCTTCATCATCGTCCGAACTACTATTAAAATCTTTACCAACATTCAGGTTTTGATAATCGTCGTCTGATAAACCAACACTGTTATTATCTAACACACAATCACAAAATCCAAACATTAGTAACATATATAAATTATTTTCAAGCAATCAATTTAAGATATCAAGCTTTGCTACTTACTTTCATGAACATCAGAATCAACATAAATCTCAAGTCCAACCATGTCAGGTTGTAACTCAAACACACTTAACAATAATTCAATCTCCTCATCGTCAGTTACTAGAAGTCTCTCAAATTTATTTTTTCTTTTATCAAAAATCAATCTAGTAGTTAACTGTGTTATCACACGGCTCGCTCCTAGCGCCAACTTTGTGGATATTCTTTCCTTCAACTGCGCAAATGTTATGTCCCGATTCACTTTCATCAATTTAGTTTCACCCTCGAATGTGTACCCATCCGGTCCTTCAAACTTCTGTCCATTTGTATACAACATAACAGGTATTGACGAATTCATTCTTGTAAAAGCCAAAGTTGAACAAAAGTAAAATATCAATTACCTAAAATTACTGAACACTTAAAATACAAAAAATATAAACTTATAATAAAAAACAATGAAACTTACCTCTGATTATTCAAAATTGAGAGAAACCAATTCGCACCAATTTGCATCTGAGGCTAACCGGGGGTGTAGGAGTATATAAAGAGTGAAAAATGGAGTGTGAGATGGCGTAGAAGCCTTAAAAAAGCTAAAGCAAATAACGTTTTGTGATAAAAAAGCTAAAGCATGCTACGTTTTCCTGTAAAACACGCTGGTCAACCTAGCGTTTTATAAAACATGAGTCTACAATGTGTTTTCCCAGTCAAAGTCTTACGCGTGCCAATGCTGAAAACGCTGGTCAATCTAGCGTTTTCTGAGTCAAAAACATTACACGAAGTAGCGTTTTATAAAACGTCAGTCCAAAATGCATTTTCCCAGTCAAAGTCCTCGTGTTGCGCGTGCCAATGCTAAAAAACGCTGGTCAATCTAGCGTTTTTCTGAGTCAAAAATGTTACATGAAGTAGCCTTTTATAAGACGCACTGTTTTCTAGCGGTTTTCAATTGTGATGTGACAAAAGTCACCCCAGACAACAAAATTCTTTTTTATGCGCACCAAACAGTGAATGTTTTTAATAAAACACCCCAAAGGGGCCAAAAAACCCTCGCATTCACATATGAAAAAATTAATTATCAATCGTTGGACAAAAAGTAATTAACTTCGTATAATTTGTTTTTTATTAACTAATAATTAATTTTATATATGAGTCTAGGGGTAGGAGTTTGGATAGTCATTCTGTTGTAATTTATTGATTAAAAAAGAAGCAAAACAAATCTCATAGGCGGTTGGCCCACGGGTTCATAGTCCTAATGCAGGCTCAAAAAAATCAACTCATTTAGAAAGCGAGTTTTATGGGCCAGCCTGTTGCGGGATGGGCTTATGCTGGCCAGCCCGTTATAGAATGGGATGAGCCATATACCCAGCTTTAATCATGGTAGGCCACTATCTTACCATCAGAAGTTGATAGGGTAAAAATTTGAATAATGCATTTCCAACACAAGGAGTGAGATCTATCAAGTTATCATGAATCATCAAAGCAATAAATAGAGCCTACATCGTTAGACCTAAAAACATGGCCTATGATATAACAGGCCAAACTCAAAGCTTCATAATCAAGTACCAGGCTAGACTTAGGCTTTACAAACCTGAGCTTGGGGTGGCTTATTCTTATCCTAAATTGTTGCTCTAGTGATTAATAAAGGTGACGAATGAAGGGAGATTAAGATGTTGTAGGTCAGAATCCCCACTAAGACTCACATTTTAAACAAAAATTAACAAACAACTTTATTTGTTTCTTTTTATGAATTTTTTACGGTTCGTTAGGTGAACAAGATAGAATGAGCAAATAGGATAGGATGAGATAGGATAAGATAATAAGAAGATATGGTAAGAGGATGATAAGTTTTGGTTTACAGCAAAATAAAGTATAAAGATAGACAATGATGACCATATAATTATAATAAGTTATGGCTAACAACAACAATAATATGGAGACATTTAATTTTATTTAGAAATCTTAAAAAGATAAATATTTAAAAATGATCTGGGACTGATACCGACATCGGTACCCGTAGGCCTATGCTAGTAGCCACACATGACGCTCAGAATCAATATAAACACCACAATATCACTCCCTCGTAGAACTTGACCTGGTATCGCTAATGAGACAGTATCAAACAGAGGTTGGGGGTACAATGAGGACATACCAGTCAACACTTGTAACCATGTCAAAAATTCTTGTGCCTACATTAGCTTTTCTCAAACTTTATTAAAAAGTACCAACATGAGAACCAAGGAATTCAATCACCCTAAACAAAAAAACGTAGTAGGGGGCCAAGAAAATAAATAACCCTAAACAAAAAAAAGGTTGGCACAGATGGGGAAACAAGACAAAAAGGAGATACGAGATGAGGACTTCCCAGGAGGTTGTAACATCCCAAATTTTAAAATGAGAGAATTAATTACCGGAATAAATATTAGAAATTGGTATATGGAGTATTTAATGTCCCAAACTATTGAGAATAATTAAATTGATAATTTTGAGGACTGTGAGGGAATTATGGAGACCGGTTAAGCTGAAATTAAGCCCGGTTGAGATATGGGTGTCGGACCAAGTATCTCGGAATAAGATGATATTGGTCAGGGCTATTGAGAATATTATTGGGAATCCGAATATGTATTCAGAATAATTTTCAAACGATGTATTGAGCCCGAACGGAGAACCTGTTAGTTATAAAACGATGAAGTTTTAATGAATGGGAATTAAAATAAATCAAAAACCCCATTTTCCCTTTCCTATTCACGTACGCTGCCGAAGGTGTAGCATTACATTTCATTCTTCTTCTTCTCTTCATCATCTTCTCCATTTTTCCTTTCCTTCTTCCAAAAACCATAGAACCTTGAGCTCATCTTCCACATCTCCTCATTTTCGTTTGAAGAGAGCTTGAAGGAGGCTTGTGGGGCTGCTGTTTTTCCTCCTTCTCTTCCTCATTTTCGTTGGTGTTCTCCTCCCTCCTAGAACCCATTTTCGTTTTTGGATTTTGAGGTAAGTATACCCATTTTTGCTAAGGTTTTGGTTAAGAGTATGTGGTATTATGTGTTTTGGAAGCCATGCATGTGAATAGATGTTTTGAGGAGAGCATTTAATGTATGAGTTATGTTGGGTTTTAAGAAAGTAAGGTTTCTTTGGGAAGTAATGAAGTGGATGTATTTATGGTTGGAAGGAGAAGAATATTTATGATGGTTGTTGGAATTTTATGAAACCCTAACTTCATGAATTTGGGGGAAATGCATAATGGAGGTTGATGAACATTTATTGTTGGTAATAAATGTGAGTTATGATGCATAAGGGTCATTGGTGATAATATTTTGTTGGTGGAAGTCATTAATGGAGAAACCCATGAAAGGGTTTGGTTCTAGGGTGCATAATAATAAAGGGTAGCACCTAACCCATGGTGCTTATGGTGGATAAAATGAACTAAATGAGGTTTGAGAGTTAAAAATAATGTAAACATCAAGTTATTGATATATATAGGTAATTGAGTCTTAATGGGTAAATAGAAAATTGATTGTGAAATGTATTGTGATGTAGGAAGTGACCCCATTGACGAGGCGGAACCATCAAAAGATCACTACTTCACTTGAGGTAGGAGGGGGTAATTATTCTAAATGCATGATTTCATCCATTGATGATGTGAAAATATGTATATGTGATTGTGTTGATGATTGTTGAATGGATGATGTGATAATGTTATGATTGGAATACATTTAGAATGATAACTATTGTGTGGCATTGTGTTTGGGATAATATTGTGATGTTGTGATGATACTATGTTAATGAATTATGATGATGATTTGAAACCATGTGTGAATTGGAATTGCGATGTGAGTATCCCAAAGATATGTGTATGATCTATTGAATGTGTATGCCACTAACTATTAATGAGTATGAGTATTGAGGAGAATTGGTGATAATTGAGGATGATGAAAATATTGAAATCCACTAAGTGGTGGTGAATGATTAATGGTGGAGTGGCATCTAGGATGCATAGTGCGAGGATGCACTTGATTTGCATTTGCATTGCATCCATGGCATAACATAGCTGTCTATGTGGAATATTAGGGGGTTCCACTAGGCGGGCCCAGTGGGAGGGCGGCTCAGTGCACGAGCGTATTGTGATTTTCCCCTGTGACTCGGTGTATGAGTCACGAAGCTGTCCATAGTTTGGTGACGAGGCACCCTATGTGGCAGGCCCAGTGGGCGGGCGGCTCTATTGGTGAGCGAGTTTACCTCGGTGTCCGACGGGACACGGCTCTCTCGATGTGTGTTCGGGAGGGGCCCATAGCACTTGTGGTAGTTGAGGCCACGATGTTGATCCGCAAGTCACAGGGTGACTAGTGCTATAGATGGGCGATAGCGGTTTGGTACCAGTAAAATGATGATGATGTAAGCATGCATGAATTGAGATATATGTGTACACAATTTTTTTCTACTGCAGTAGGGGCATAGTAGCACACCTATGCTTGTCCCACAATTGAATTAATATGGTATTTTTCCCACAGTCGGATCCGCATTGTTTTGATGAGAAATTCTTGTGCATATGCATTAGCTTTAAGAGCATTTGCATATAGCTGGAAATATGCCTAGGTGAAAGCCCATGGTGGCAACGGATGAATGAGAATTGAAAAGGGGAAAGAGTTGGATACTAACCCTATGTGTGTTTTAGGCAATCCAAATGAATGAAATTGTGAATGTATACTTGAGATTATGAGATGTATTGTGTATGATGTATGATGTGTTGTAACGATTGATATGTGAGCAAGTATACATGTATTTCATCATAATGTATGACTTTAATTCATTTGGAGTGTGTTACTCACCTCCCCGTTGCCATTTCTAAAGTTGATGTAGGTATGACGTGAATCCTACAATTTTGGAGGCTGAGTTTGAAGGAGGTAAATATGGATAGGAATGTGTAAGCCTTGGCCGGCATGAATTCTGTTTTGTGGAGTATATGATGTTTATATACTCAATTTTGTAATGTTGATAATTTTGGGGGTCATGGGAAAAAAATTGGGCATGTGTATGTAAGGCCAATTTTCATTCATGACCTAAATGGTGTAAAGAACAAACTATGATGTTTGATGTTGTTGAATTTAATGAATGGATGCAGTGTTTTATGCTAGTTCATGGATCTTGTGAGATAATGTTGAATTGAGATTATATGCATGGGATTAATACTAGCATGATGGTATTTAGTTCAATGAATGAATCATGTAGTTTTAGATTGTAACATTATATGAATTGGTGCATGCATAATGAGGTAAAGTATGGCCCTATGTAAGGCCAAAATAGAAGGGGTTAAGGTTTCATGAGCTAAGTTCAAGTAAATTTTTGTTTCTGCTGACTTTCTGCAGAACTCGCTCAAGCGAGTAGGAATCTCGCTCGAGCGAGATTGTTGTGGAATGGGAAATTCGTTTCTGCCCCATTTTCGCTCAAGCGAAGGTCCATTTCACCCAAGCGAGATTGCCACAGAATCAGAGTTTCGATTCTGGACAATTTTCGCCCAGGCGGATGAGGGAACGCTCAAGCGAAGGAGAAGGATATAGATACTGGACGATTTTCGACCAGGCGAATGGTGCCTCGCCCAAGCGAAAATTGGCCAGTGAGTCACCTTCAATTCTGGACCAATCTGGCTTAAGCGAGTCATGTACCGCTCAAGCGAGATTGAGATCTGATGCCCTTTTCTTCCTTCGCTCAAACGTCTCGCTTGCTTCGCTCAAGGCATTCCTTCGTATCTCGCTCAAGCGAGACAGGGCTCGCTCAAGCGAGCTGAGCCCTGATGCTTATTCCTCTCTTTCACCCAAGGTCGCCCAACGTTCGCTCAAGCGTAGGTACGCTGGCTCGCTCAAGCGGATTGATTCTCGCTTAAGCGAGTGGCACCTGATGCTCCACTAAAATTTTTATTTTTAATGGGTTTTGTTCCTATGCATTATTCCCTCTTTAAACATTATTTTGGAGCATTGAGGAGTATATTTTGAATCTCCAGACTATATAAACTACATCCCACATTTTTATGAAACTCCTCCTCTTGGAAATCAATCGGCCAGTGAACAAATTAAATAATTCTTCCGCTGACTCTGACTGAAAAATAATATTTTAATTTCACCCTCTCATATCTTCATATATGGGAGTGGTTTATTTTAGATCCAGGGGTTTGGTGAAAAATACTTCACCACTCTAATTATTTGATTTATTATTATTATTATTTTCAAAGACGCGAAAAATTTCCCCTATCTTATTTGGGGGTTTGGGGCGTCTCAACCTGGTATTAGAGCATTCATTGCTCTTGATATGATTATAAATGATATTTTCCAAGTGTTTATTGCTTGTGGCTGATTGATTTGTAAATTATGCGGGTGAATTATGATGGTAGTTATTGAAATGAGATTATTACATGATTGTTGTTAAGCCCGGCCAGGCAATTCCTTTCTCATATTTACCTTCTAATTATGAAATACATTATGATGATGCTTGTATCAAAGAAGTTAATGATGAATGATATATGTATGCACATTGGGTGAAGAGACTTTAAGTTTCTAATTATGTTTATGTTGTTGTATATAGATTGAGTGATGGCGTATAGGCGCAATTCTGATGCAGCCGCTATGGCTGGAGCCTTTAATCGCTTTGCCGACATACTTGAACGGCAACAACAACCTATTGGTCAGCCAATTCAAGGTCTTGACAAATTTCTTAAGCGGAAGCCTTCTGAATTTCATGGAGGCTATAAGCCAGAAGATGCTCATGTCTGGATCCGTGACTTGGAATGGATATTCGCTAGCATGGAATGTACCGAAACGCAGAAGGTGGAATATGCAGTGTTCATGGTTCGAAATGAGGCCGAATCTTGGTGGATCCTTACCCGTGGGCGTATGATTGCTGCCCACACTCCTCTAAATTGGGAGAATTTTAAGGCAGAGTTTCTTAAGAAATACTTTCCTGCGAGTTATAAGAACAAGAAAGAGCTTGAATTCATGGAACTCAAGCAAGGCGGCATGTCGGTTGAGGAGTATGCTTTGAAATTTGAGGAGTTAGGTGTGTTTTATCCTCCCTTTCGGCAAGAGGGCACTGAAGCTTCGAAATGTGTTAAGTTTGAAAATGGACTGCGCTAAGAGATTAAGAAGGCGATTTGTCACCAAGAGATTAGGAGTTTTCCTACTCTTGTGGATAAGTGTAGAATCTTTGAAGAGAATGATATTGCTCCAAGGAATTACTCGGGGCATGATTACAAGTTAAAGGGCCAATCTTCTAGCTTCAAGAAGAAAGGCAACTTTAAGAACAACAAATGATTTGTTCGTGAGTCCCCTTCTTTTAGAGGTGGACGAGGTGGCGGAAGGCATGGTGCCGTTGGTGGCTGAGGTGATGGCCAAGGACTTCGTTGTTTTAGATATGGTGGAAATCATTTGGCTAGAGACTGCAATCAAGAAGAAACAGTGGTGTGCTACAGTTGCAACCAACCGGGGCATATCCGCCCTGATTGTCCTTTGAATGCTGCAGATGTTGTGCCACGTGATAATGCAAACCATGGAGGCTATGGTGCTTTTAGAGGCCGTGGTCGTGGAAACGGTAATGGTGGAAGAAATGGCAACCGGAATGGTGGTAACGGTCGTGGTAATGGAAACGGCCGAGGTAATACTAATGGTGGTCGGAATGGCCCAAATCGTGGTGCTAATCAACAAATGGCTGGAAGAGTCTTTGCTGTGACCGATGAAGAAGCTGCACAAGCTGAAGATCTTGTCCAAAGTGAGTGCCAGATACATGGTAATATTGTTAATGTGATATTTGATTCGGGTGCTACGTACTCTTTTATTTCTGAAGATTGTGTGAGGCGCTTGCGGGTGCCTGTGAGTATGATGAAAGGTTCAATATTGGTGACTACACCGACTGGTGCTTGTTTAAGATCGGTGACTCGATGTGAGGATGTTGAGATGGACTTGGAGGGTAGAAAATTTGTTGTATCCCTCGTGTGTTTACCTATGAAAGATCTGGACGTTATTCTAGGCATGGATTGGTTGTCCGCCAACAAGGTTTTGGTGGATTGTCATAGCAAGACAGTAATTTTCCCAACCTCTAATAATGAAGGCTTTGATGTACGAGGTATCTCTCAACTTCTTATGATGTTCTGTTTGGTGGATGGGAATGGTGTTTCCCAATCTGGTGGAATTCCTATTGTTTTGGAATTTCCCGATGTGTTTCCGGAAGAGATTCCCAGATTACCTCATCCACGAGAAGTGAAATTTTCTATTGATCTTATTCCGGGTGCAGAACCTGTTTCTCGAGCTCCTTATAGGATGTCTCCTATGGAGTTAGTTGAGTTGAAGAAACAAGTGGAAGAATTACTTGAACGGGAGTTTATTCGCCCAAGTGTGTCTCCTTGGGGTGCTCCTGTATTGTTGGTGAAGAAGAAAGATGGAAGCATGAGGTTGTGCGTTGATTATCGCCAGCTCAACAAACTAACCATTAAAAATAAATATCCTCTTCCACGCATTGATGATCTATTGGATCAATTGAAGGGTGCTGTTGTGTTTTCAAAGATTGATTTGCATTCCGGATATCACCAAATTCGGGTGAAGGCCGAAGATATTCCAAAAACTGCTTTCCGAACGCGGTATGGACATTATGAGTACGTGGTGATGCCATTTGGGGTGACGAATGCCCCTGCGATTTTCATGAGCTACATGAATCGCATCTTCCATGAATATCTTGACCAATTCGTCGTGGTGTTTATTGATGATATTTTGGTGTATTCAAAGAGTCATGAAGAGCATGAAAGACATCTTCGTCTTGTGTTGACCATCCTTCGCGAGAAAGAGTTGTATGCGAAGCTCTCTAAGTGTGAGTTTTGGCTGTCTGAGGTCTAATTTCTTGGACATGTTATTTCAAATGATGGAGTTGCTGTGGATAGATCTAAAGTTGAAGCTGTGATGGCTTGGGAAAGACCAACGTCGGTGACGGAGATAAGGAGTTTTCTTGGTCTTGCCGGTTATTACCGGAGGTTCATTGAAGGGTTTTCCCGTTTGGCTTTACCATTAACGAAGTTGACTCGGAATAATCACTCTTTTGTGTGGACCCGTGAATGTGAAGAGAGTTTCCAAGAGTTGAAGTTAAGGCTTACTACCGTACCGGTGTTAGCATTGCCCAACTTGACGAATGAATTCGTGGTATATTGCAATGCATCTAAGCTTAGTCTTGGATGTGTGTTGATGCAAAAGGAACGTGTGATAGCCTATGCGTCGAGGCAGTTACGACCGCATGAGGTTAATTACCCCACACATGATCTTGAATTGGCGGCGGTGGTTTTTGCATTGAAGTTGTGGCGACACTATTTGTATGGCTCCAAGTTTGTGGTCTTTAGTGATCACAAAAGCCTCAAATACTTGTTTGACCAGAAGGAATTAAATATGCGCCAAAGGCGGTGGATGAAGTTCCTAAAAGACTATGAGTTTGAATTGAAGTATCACCCCGGCAAGGCGAATGTAGTTGCCGATGCATTGAGTAGAAAGTCATTGCATGTCTCCATGATGATGGCAAAGGAAATGGAGTTGATAGAACAATTTAGAGATTTGAATGTAGGCGTAGAGACTTACACTTCCAAGAAAATGGCATTGGAGATGTTGAAGGTTACAAATGAATTTCTTGAATATGTGAAGACGCAACAACCCAATGATGAGTATTTGATTGAGATGAAGAAGACCCAAGAAAAAGGGAAGAATTTGTTCATAGAAGAAGGTCAAGATGGTATTTGGCATGCGAAGTGTAACATCCCTGTTTTTAGAAACAGTTTTACCCTTGTAATTTTTGAATTATGGAAGGTTTGTAAGTAAGAATAAGTCAATATATACCCTGTTGATGGTCTGTGGTATCTCAGAAATGTCATTTTTGTGCATAAAAATGGAATTTATATAGACCATTAATGAAATTATGCAAATTCCGAGTGAAAAGGGCTCTGTTCCGAGTAACGGAGAGGAATTCCGAGTGAATAATTATAAATTCCGAGTGAAGGATGGAATTCCGAGTCAGTGTCATGTTTTCCGAGTAAAACATGACTGAGAGGGCTACCACCGAGTGGAGTCCTGACCTGAGAAGCAATTCTGAGTGAAGTGTGTTCAAGAGAACCACTTCTGGGTGAAATTCTGAGTCAAAACACCCTAGAAAGGCTCGTTTCCGAGTCAAACCTTGCCAAATGCTTCCTTTTCCGAAGGGAACTTCTCTGATTGCAGTATTTCGAGTGAAAGCGTACATATATACTTATGTTTATGTTGATTTGATGCTTCCTACCGACTGGAATGTGTTGTTGAATTATTTGGGAAGGATTCCGAATGGTTTCGTATGTTTATGATTAGGAAACCGAGTGGAAAATGGTAGAAACCGAGTGAGTCTATGGGTATGACTCCTCTCCCGAGTGAGATATACTCTACTGGACTAGTTCCGAGTGGAGATTGGTTAATTGTGGATGAGAACCTTACTGAGTGTCTTAAGTATATAAGCCAATTCTGAGTGAGACTGACTGAGATGACTCGGATTGGTTTGAAATTACCGAGTGAGACTGACTACGAGCAGACACGGTTTTAGGATGAATTAACCGAGTGAGAACCATCAGAAACAACTTGGATTTGGGATATAATACCGAGTGAAAGGCCAAGTAAGATAGAAGTCAGCACTGATTGATTTTACCGAGTGAAAAAGCAAGTGTTGAGTCAGTTTTAGAAGAATTCCGAGCTAGGTGTTCACCAAAACTGACCTCTTCGTAGCCACACAACAGCCTTTCCTTCCACACCACAATACCGACCTCTTTCACAGACGGTGTCCATCAAATCCTCACATACCGTCCTCTACTTCTTTACTCCACACCATCCCTCACCTAAAAACCGACCTCACTCCATAACCGACCTCTTCAAATCCTCCAACACCGAACACCTCTTAACTCCACTCAGATCACTTTATATATTTTAATATGTCACTAATCCCATTAATGCAAAGCTGACAGTGAAATGAGTCAAAAGTTTCCATTATCTCCACTAACAGTCCACCAACAGCCCACTCACAAAAAGTTGTCCCCCACTTGTCTCCTTTCTCATTATTAAATCAAGAGCAGAACTCATTGCAAGTCTGAAACTTTCAGACCCAAGAGAACTTAGCAAAAACGCTCTCTATTTCTTCTTCGCACAAAGTTCTTTCTCTCTTTTCTTTTCCCTCTCACTCGGATCTGAAGCAGGACAGTGAAGGGAACATTTTCTCCTTGTCCAGGAACTCCATTAAGGTAAGGGGGGGTATATTCTCGGGTATTCTGGGGAAATCTGAGTGAAAGGAAAGGATTAAGGTACCTTGGGTCCTCACCTTTCCAGGACAGATTCTGAGTTGTGTGATTTTAAATGTCTTAATTGTTATGTATTTGTGATAATTGTATATATATTGTTATGAACATGTTTAATTGACTGCGTTGCTTTTATTGATCATGAGGATTCAGTGAATATGTTTAAATTGACTGTATTGATTAATATTAATGAGTGAATATGTTTAATGCTGGACTGTGAAAATATTAAATATCATGGGTATTATGTGAATTCCAGTGGAGTTATAAACAGACGTCGGATTCTATGATAATGAGCTCGGTATTGTACAAACCAACCAGATCATTTAAGAACACACAAATTCACTTAAATATTTACATCAATCCGACCAGTTTTATATCAACCCGATCGGTTACCTGAAAAATGCAAATACCTCGTTTAAACTTTCAAACAGAAACATATTTCACTCGGTAAACACCTTAATTTCACTCAGAAAACCTCATCAGTGTGATTCTACTCGGATTTATAATCATTTCACGTATAAAACTCCTTTTTAGTCAGAATTTACTCAGGAAAATATCTTATTTTCACTCAGAAAGCTCCTTTCAGACTAATTCCACTCGGAATCATATTTTATTCCACTCAGAAACTTATTTTCACTCGGATTCATAAACATTTTCACTCAGAAAAATTCTTTCAGTCGGATCTCACTCAGAATTTAAGTTATTTCACTCAAAAAATCCTTTTCAGTATCTGTTTCACTCGGAAAACACTTTCTCAGACTGATTTCACTCGGAAAACATAGTTATTTCACTCAGAGACTTATTTTCACTCGGACTCACAAACATTTTTACTCAGGAAACTCTTTTCATACGATTCCACTCAGAATCATACTTGATTTCACTCAGAAACTCATTTTTACTTAGAATTATAGTAATTTCACTCAGTAAACTCTGCCACAATCTAATTTCACTCGGAAAACAGTTTAACTTCACTCAGGAAATTCTTTTTAGTGATTTCACTCGAAAAATATATTATTTTCACTCAGAAAACTCTTCCACAATCATATTTCACTCAGAGAACATTTTTAACTTCACAGAAAACTCTTTCAGTCTGATTTCACTCGGATTAATGTTCATTTTACCCAGAAACTCATCTCAGCCTGATTTTATTTGAAATCCTTCTTATTTCACTCGAAATCTTATTTATTGCACTCGGTAATAAACCTATTTTACTCAGAAAGCTTGGATATCAACATTTCCACTCGGATATAACTTGTTTTTAATCGGAAAATTCATTTCCACTCGATACCAATCTCTTTCTACTCGGAAAATTTATTTTTTACTCGGAAACAGATTTATTTTTACTTGGATAATTCATTTTCACTCAGTATTTAGCTTATTCCACTCGGAAAACTTGGTTTTTGACATTTTAACTCGGATTTTCATTTACCAAACTCTTCTTTACTCCTTTTTGAAATATTGGAAGGTTACAATTATCATTATTGTTCTTATTCCTATTAGTATTATTATTATTATTCTTATTATTATTGTTATTTTTACTATTATTAACTATTATTATTATTATTATTATTATTGATATTAATATTGTTTTAATTATGAGTAATTAAATAAGGAATATATTATTTTACTCTTTAAACAAAGTATTATTTAGCCAAGACATAACTGATATATTAAGAATGAATAATTTACAACGTTGGAATGGATGATGAGATCCAAGAGCTTGCGAATGAATATTATGAGACTGGAAACACATAGATACCCAAGAATCAAAAGATAAAAAGAATGCATTTCGCATCATGAAAATATTTTGAAAGGAGGAGAAATTCTAGAGTATACACCTGGTACGCTGGAGGACATTCACGTTCGATCCCCATGAGGATCTTGGGAGTACAACTGGAACAGAAACCCAATGGCATCAGAGTCGCGCCTGATAGCCGGGTGAGACGATGCAATTCTAGTGTACTTTGACTAAATGACGGAGTGTAACTATGATCGTAGGGATCCAAGTTCCAAGAATATATAAATCAATGATGAGAACCAATGAGTTCATTTGTACCTTATGGGAGCTTGGGCGGACCCTGATCGCTCTAGAATGGAATGGAGATATTCCAAAGAATGAGATAAAGAAATGATTTATTGGGCCCACATGCATCATGAGACTTAACCAAAGATAAATCATAATAAATTCAACTCATGCATTCCATGACAACATGCTTGATTGTTATAATTATGAATATGCTAATTGTATGATTTATGTGATATTGTATGTTAACTGGATTATGTCCGCACCGGATTAACCATCAGGGTCTTGGGTTATACTCACCCTTACTGTTAACAATTTTCAGAGGAATTAGGAAATCAAGAACCCGAGTATAAAGAACAGCAATATGCTGAACCCACTGAGAACGATCGTTAAAGATAGAATTTATATAGATTGAATATTTATTAATGATAATCAGACACCGGATGACTGTATAATATTTAAGGGTGCCTGCGTGCCCCATTCTGTTATGAGTACAATTATTTGTAAGTTTGTGAATGACTATGTGATATATTCACTATTTGCTTCCACTGATCTGCCATCTTTTTATTAAAAAAAAAATATTCACTTTTTATTAAAACCTGTTAACACTCTTAGTTAAATAGGATGATCCTATAGAAGGGTTGTCTTATCTAACCGAGGGTGTTACACGAAGGGTCGAATTTATGTTCCCTCAAGCGATGATGTGAGGAAACGTGTACTTGAGGAAGCTTATAAAAGCATATTGAGTATTCATCCTGGTTCCACAAGATGTATCAAGATTTGAAGAAGAATTTCTGGTGGCCCGGTATGAAACGTGATGTGGCGAATTTTGTGGCATCTTGCCTTGTTTGTTAAAAGGCGAAGGTCAAACATCAGAGACCATCTGGTTATTTGAGACCATTGGAGATCCCTGTTTGGAAATGGGATAGTATAGCTATGGATTTTGTTTCTGGACTACCCAGAACCCGTGCTGGAAACGATGCTATATGGGTAATTGTAAATCGATTGACAAAATGTGCTCACTTTTTACCCATAAATATGAAAAGTTCTTTGGAGAAATTGGCACAAATATACATCAAGGAGATTGTTAGGCTGCATGGTGTTCCGTCCAGCATTATATCCGACCGTGACCCCCGGTTTACTTCTCGGTTTTGGGGGCGTTTGCATGATGAGTTGGGCTCTAAGTTGAAGCTTAATTCCGCTTATCACCCTCAAACCGATGGACAATCGGAGAGAACTATACAAAGCTTGGAAGATTTATTGAGAGCTTGTGTTCTTGAGCACGGTGGATGTTGGGAGAGATTCCTCCCATTGATTGAATTTACATACAATAACAGCTTCCATTCCAGTATTGGCATGGCACCTTATAAGGCGTTGTATGGAAGGAAGTGTAGAACTCCCTTGTGTTGGCTTGAAGTTGGTGAAAACTTGGCCTTAGGGCCGGAGATTATTCAAGAAACTACCGAACAGATTAAAAAGATACAAGAGAATATGAAGATTGCTCAAGATAGGCAGAAGAGCTATTATGACAAGAGACATAAACCCCTTGAGTTTCAAGTGGGTGACCATGTGTTTTTGAAGGTCTCGCGCGACAAAGGCATTGGAAGGGCGTTGAAGAGTGGGAAGTTGAGCCCTAGGTTTATTGGACCTTACGAGGTGTTGGAGCGGATTGGTGAGGTTGCTTATCGGATAGCACTCCCTCCACATCTTGCTAATCTACACAACATGTTCCACGTATCGCAGTTGAGGAAATATGTTTATGATCCACTACACGTGATCCCTATGGATGAGATTGAGGTGCGAGATGACCTATCTGTTTCTCCTGTTTCTGTTCGCATTATCGGACATTCCGTGAAGAAATTACGGAACAAGTTGGTACCTTTGGTGGAAGTCGCTTGGAAACATGGAAATGCAGAAACGATCACATGGGAACGTGAAGACGATATCAGAGAGAGGTATCCTGACGCATTTGAATCAGGTATGTGAAATTTCAGGGACGAAATTTTCTTTTTGGTGGGGTGGATTGTAACATCCCAAATTTTAAAATGAGAGAATTAATTACCGAAATAAATATTAGAAATTAGTATATGGAGTATTTAATGTCCCAAACTATTGAGAATAATTAAATTGATAATTTTGAGGACTGTGAGGGAATTATGGAGACCGGTTAAGCTGAAATTAAGCCCGGTTGAGATATGGGTGTCGGACCAAGTATCTCAGAATGAGATGATATTGGTCAGGGCTATTGAGAATATTATTTGGAATCCGAATATGTATTCGGAATAATTTTCAAACGATGTATTGAGCCCGAACGGAGAACCTGTTAGTTATAAAACGATGAAGTTTTAATGAATGGGAATTAAAATAAATCAAAAACCCCATTTTCCCTTTCCTATTCACGTACGCTGCCGAAGGTGTAACATTACATTTCATTCTTCTTCTTCTCTTCATCATCTTCTTCATTTTTCCTTTCTTTCTTCCAAAAACCATAGCAACTTGAGCTCATCTTCCACATCTCCTCATTTTCGTTTGAAGAGAGCTTGAAGGAGGCTTGTGGGGCTGCTGTTTTTCCTCCTTCTCTTCCTCATTTTCGTTGGTGTTCTCCACCCTCCTAGAACCCATTTTCATTTTTGGATTTTGAGGTAAGTATACCCATTTTTGCTAAGGTTTTGGTTAAGAGTATGTGGTATTATGTGTTTTGGAAGCCATGCATGTGAATAGATGTTTTGAGGAGAGCATTTAATGTATGAGTTATGTTGGGTTTTAAGAAAGTAAGGTTTCTTTGGGAAGTAATGAAGTGGATGTATTTATGGTTGGAAGGAGAAGAATATTTATGATGGTTGTTGGAATTTTATGAAACCCTAACTTCATGAATTTGGGGGAAATGCATAATGGAGGTTGATGAACATTTATTGTTGGTAATAAATGTGAGTTATGATGCATAAGGGTCATTGGTGATGGTATTTTGTTGGTGGAAGTCATTAATGGAGAAACCCATGAAAGGCTTTGGTTCTAGGGTGCATAATAATAAAGGGTAGCACCTAACCCATGGTGGTTATGGTGGATAAAATGAAATAAAAGAGGTTTGAGAGTTAAAAATAATGTAAACATCAAGTTATTGATATATATAGGTAATTGAGTCATAATGGGTAAATAGAAAATTGATTGTGAAATGTATTGTGATGTAGGAAGTGACCCCATTGACGAGGCGAAACCATCAAACCACGTTGATCACTACTTCACTTGAGGTAGGAGGGGGTAACTATTCTAAATGCATGATTTCATCCATTGATGATGTGAAAATATGTATATGTGATTGTGTTGATGATTGTTGAATGGATGATGTGATAATGTTATGATTGGAATGCATTTAGAATGATAACTATTGTGTGGCATTGTGTTTGGGATAATATTTTGATGTTGTGATGATACTATGTTGATGAATTATAATGATGATTTGAAACCATGTGTGAATTGGAATTGTGATGTGAGTATCCCAAAGATATGTGTATGATCTATTGAATGTGTATGCCACTAACTATTAATGAGTATGAGTATTGAGGAGAATTGGTGATAATTGAGGATGATGAAAATATTGAAATCCACTAAGTGGTGGTGAATGATTGATGGTGGAGTGGCATCTAGGATGCATAGTGTGAGGATACACTTGATTTGCATTTGCATTGCATCCATGGCATAGCATAGCTGTCTATGTGGAATATTAGGGGGTTCCACTAGGCAGGCCCAGTGGAAGGGCGGCTCAGTGCACGAGCGTATTGTGATTTTCCCCTGTGACTCGGTGTATGAGTCACGAAGCTGTCCATAGTTTGGTGACGAGGCACCCTATGTGGCAGGCCCAGTGGGCGGGCGGCTCTATTGGTGAGCGAGTTTACCTCGGTGTCCGACGGGACACAGCTCTCTCGATGTGTGTTCGGGAGGGGCCCGTAGCACTTGTGGTAGTTGAGGCCACGATGTTGATCCGCAAGTCACAGGGTGACTAGTGCTACAGATGGGCGATAGCGGTTTGGTACCAGTAAAATTATGATGATGTAAGCATGCATGAATTGAGATATATGTGTACACAATTTTTTTCTACTGCAGTAGGGGCATAGTAGCACACCTATGCTTGTCCCATAATTGAATTAATATGGTATTTTTCCCACAGTCGGATCCACATTGTTTTGATGAGAAATTCTTGTGCATATGCATTAGCTTTAAGAGCATTTGCATATAGCTGGAAATATGCCTAGGTGAAAGCCCATGGTGGCAATGGATGAATGAGAATTGAAAAGGGGAAAGAGTTGGATACTAACCCTATGTGTGTTTTAGGCAATCCAAATGAATGAAATTGTGAATGTATACTTGAGATTATGAGATGTATTATGTATGATGTATGATGTGTTGTAACGATTGATATGTGAGCAAGTATACATGTATTTCATCATAATGTATGACTTTAATTCATTTGGAGTGTGTTACTCACCTCCCCGTTTCCATTTCTAAAGTTGATGTAGGTATGACGTGAATCCTACAATTTTGGAGGCTGAGTTTGAAGGAGGTAAATATGGATAGGAATGTGTAAGCCTTGGCCGGCATGAATTCTGTTTTGTGGAGTATATGATGTTTATATACTCAATTTTGTAATGTTGATAATTTTGGGGGTCATGGGAAAAAAATTGGGCATGTGTATGTAAGGCCAATTTTCATTCATGACCTAAATGGTGTAAAGAACAAACTATGATGTTTGATGTTGTTGAATTTAATGAATGGATGTAGTGTTTTATGCTAGTTCATGGATCTTGTGAGATAATGTTGAATTGAGATTATATGCATGGGATTAATACTAGCATGATGGTATTTAGTTCAATGAATGAATCATGTAGTTTTAGATTGTAACATTATATGAATTGGTGCATGCATAATGAGGTAAAGTATGGCCCTATGTAAGGCCAAAATAGAAGGGGTTAAGGTTTCATGAGCTAAGTTCAAGTAAATTTTTGTTTCTGCTGAGTTTCTGCAGAACTCGCTCAAGCGAGTAGGAATCTCGCTCGAGCGAGATTGTTGTGGAATGGGAAATTCGTTTCTGCCCCATTTTCGCTCAAGCGAATGTGCATTTCGCCCAAGCGAGATTGCCACAGAATCAGAGTTTCGATTCTGGACAATTTTCGTCCAGGCGGATGAGGGAACACTCAAGCGAAGGAGAAGGATATAGATACTGGACGATTTTCGCCCAGGCGAGTGGTGCCTCGCCCAAGCGAAAATTGGCCAGTGAGTCACCTTCAATTCTGGACCAATCTCGCTCAAGCGAGTCATGTACCGCTCAAGCGAGATTGGGATCTGATGCCCTTTTCTTCCTTCGCTCAAGCGTCTCGCTTGCTTCGCTCAAGGCATTCCTTCGTATCTCGCTCAAGCGAGACAGGGCTCGCTCAAGCGAGCTGAGCCCTGATGCTTATTCCTCTCTTTCGCCCAAGGTCGCCAACGTTCGCTCAAGCGTAGGTACGCTGGCTCGCTCAAGCGGATTGATTCTCGCTTGAGCGAGTGGCACCTGATGCTCCACTAAAATTTTTATTTTTAATGGGTTTTGTTCCTATGCATTATTCCCTCTTTAGACATTATTTTGGAGCATTGAGGAGTATATTTTGAATCTCCAGACTATATAAACTACATCCCACATTTTTATGAAACTCCTCCTCTTGGAAATCAATCGGCCAGTGAACAAATTAAATAATTCTTCCGCTGACTCTGACTGAAAAATAATATTTTAATTTCACCCTCTCATATCTTCATATATGGGAGTGGTTTATTTTAGATCCAGGGGTTTGGTGAAAAATACTTTACCACTCTAATTATTTGATTTATTATTATTATTATTATTTTCAAAGACGCGAAAAATTTTCCCCTATCTTATTTGGGGGTTTAGGGCGTCTCAGAGGTCATCTATCCCAACACTACTTTTACCCAAGCATGCTTATTTATGGAGTTCTAATGGGATCTGACGCATTAAGGCTGGGTGGTTTGTCAAATGTTTGGGAATAGGAATCCCTATTAATCTTCTAGAAAAGGGTACATTTAGCTTATACCATGTTGAGGCGTCAATGGCCTGTGGATTCCGACGTCGAGAGGAATAATGATCATCCCGATAGTGGGATTGGTGCTCGATGTTATATGTGGGAATCTTGGAATAGAACAAAGTGACGGACACCTTATGGTGAGATGCCTTTGGACTGGGTTGGTGTCTAGTTATTGCTCGTTGTGCTTGTTGCACGCACTCCTTCCTTAACTTAGCTAACTCTGTTATGAGCTAGCGGATAACTTCATCACAAGGATCGGGTAGTGGGATGACGGCCACACGTTTCGTGCTTTGGTTGGCAGATGCTAGAGTTTCAAGAAAGCCTACGTTATAAGCCAAATGTCGAGGTTCAAACTACAAGACATCCTTTACATGACCCTCAAGGGTTCCAAGGTGTTGGCTACTTGCGTCCATGATACAGGACTTGATTGCAAATGTGGCAATACCTTTAGCGAGTCCTACTGGGCGTGCTAATAAACTACCCGGTACAGGAATAACACAACTGGTGTCAGTACTAGGGTAGAATCTCTCTTATATTTATACTAATCTAGTGGGGATTTGGTATTATATTCTCTGATCCAATAGAGAGTCAGAAGTCTTAATGTCTCTTCTCTAGGTATCACATCGTTCTATTACGTTGATGAGTGAAAGATGGTGCCATATGGAAGGACACTTCAATGGTCAAGTCAATCTAGATACTTAATATCAGAGCTCAGATGTAAGTTAGACAATGTAACGTACCTTGGTGGTCATAAATAAGGAATATTTATAAAGTTTGGTGGCATTTGGGTCCTACATGATGTTGTATTAGTACAGATCTAGAAGTCATAGGAAAAACTAATGTGGACATTCCTGACACATTTTACAGGTTGACAACTAGTGTGTCCCCAACAGGTTTGTCAATCTCTCACTGGCTCCAGTCCTCAAGGATTTTGATTAAGAAATCAGGATCTACCGATGTTATAGAATGTTTTGCGTGGAGCTTTTCTATGTAACGGGGTACCATTTTGGTGTCGTGTTGTTTGGGCCAAGTAATGCCTAGATCAAAGAAAGGCCAAAGTCTCAAGAGTGATTAGAAGCCCCGAGAGTAACAATAATCAAATGAGAGTTAACCTATTAAAATAACACATGAATAAGGAGGAGTAACATTTAGCCTATAAAAATGTAATATTATATATACTTTTATGGAATTAAAATTAATTTTATAAATTTAAAATCAGTCAAAATATATTAAGTTTCAGTTAATTTACAAAATATTAGAAAATAGTGAGTCTAACTTATTTTAACACATTTCTTCATGTTGAGAACTAGACATCAGATGAAGTTTTCATGTTGAACATCTACAGATGCCCCAACATTCAGACTGGCTAGACTCTAAAATCATATTAAAAAATAAATAGTCTAATTCAACTAAAAAACTAGCTTATAAGTTAAGGAATGTATCATGTCTTATAAAGAGTACTATTCTAACTATATTCTTAATTGATATGAAACTTGTTCACTATGAGTACGTAAAACTATTATAAAAAGTTAGGGTTCTATTGCTCAAAATGTTACTTGTAATACAGAGGGGTCATGAGACTATATTTATATAACGATAAAGTAAAAAAGGGAACTTGACTTATGCTCATTTACAAAAAGGATAACAATTATTATCTACTAAAATATCAAGGAAGTGTTTTCTAAGAATAATGGGAGAGAAGGGTTCCTATGGGGCCCTCCTCCGATTCGGGGAACAAAACTTTATCTTAAGATTTTAACATAAAATATTGTTTTCTTATTCACCTATGACAAAATATATTGATTTCAAGAAAGAAAACATAAACAAATAAATAAAAATACCTTGCAAATATAAAGAAAAATGAATAAAATAATTGGAACCCGAATGATAAAGAGTGAATAGAAACTTATTTGTATTGTCGTGTGAATATTTCCAACTCAGAATTAACAATTAAGAAGCACCCTTACTAATTAGATTCATTTTCTATTAATAGATGGTTGTGAATGTACTTGAATCGTAAAGCACCGGGTTTACAGGGACATTGGGGGGGGACCTTCTGAAAGCACAGCAACGTACGTCTATGGAGAATTTATTTCGAAGATAAACTTTATAAAGTTTGAGTCAATCTTAAATTTAAGAGTTAATTTTTTTTATTTAAATCGTTATTTTTTAATAGAATTAGAACCTCACCTGCGTTAAATACGGGGTTATCGCATCAAATATCAATCTAAACATAAAAAAACGTGTTAAAATAAAGTGAGGAAAAATAAGAATATAGTATACATGTTATAAATCTTTACTATGCATTTGATTTATAGTTGGAGAAACAAAATTATAAAAATAAAAATCTAAAAATTAATATAGATTCTTCACAAAATAATTAAATTGTTTAACTATAGGATCTTTCTTAAATTGGATTTGACTAACCTAACTGATAAATTAAACAAGCCATTAATAAATCTTGGTAACCAATTTTCTAATAATAATTAACAAAATGACACACTTAGGCCCCATGTGTATATCTAGCTTCAAATAACTGAAATTTCACACAGCACCGGGGAAATATACGTACTGAAAATCACATCATGGTCGTTCTATGGGACATGTTGATATTTGCCTATTGCCTAACGGCTCTAATTGGTAATAGCTAATGACCTAAATACTAAAAAAAGAAAAAAAATTAATAACCCAGGGAAACATCACATCAACAAGAATGAAGGGTCCTAATCGAAATTAAGTATCCAATTTTACTAGTATCGTTTTTTTGGGGGTCCGTATATTCATTCATGTGATGTGATGTGGTCTTAAGAATAAAATTAACCTTAATCAAACTTAGCTAGCAAAATTAGAAGTAATGAAATTTTCTGGGTATATATATATTCTTCCTGTTATTGGCATGAATGATGGAGTTGTTTTTTATACTACTTATTTCCCTAAATATAGAAGATAATTTTACTTAATTTACCTATATTAAAAAATTGGTTAGTTTAATTAAAATTATTACCTTTATATAAAATTAGCGATAATTTTTTAAAATTATCCTTAAGATTAATAAGAATACCATTTTTCATTTTCACTTATTCTCTCTCTACTAATTCTCTCTCTATTATGGTTAATGATTTATAAGACAAAGCTAATAAGGACATAACATAAATTAATCTTCGTGTCAGTTAATTATAATAGAAGAGATAAATATTTTAAATAATGTAATTTATTTATTGTCTTTTTAAACTCCAACAATAATAGGGATATTTTATCTAAAAATAATTAATGACATAGAAATTTAAAAGAGAGTCTTATATTAAGGAACAAAAAAAAGTCTCAAAAGGGTTTTATATTTAGGAACGAACGTTGTATTAAAAAAACCAAAATCTTTTGAGAGGAGGATATAATATTTCACTCTAAGGCCGAAGAATATCATCAAACTCAAAAAACACTTATTGATATATATATATATATACACACACATTAACCTCTAAGGATACGTTTGGGTCAATGGAAAAATATGAATGTATATAATGAAAAGAAATGAAATTTGATTAATCTCATGTCATTACTTAAGTTTAATTCTATTCACTCTAATTTACTTTTTACCAATTTAATAATTATTCAAATGAGTTGAATAAGAATTATACGAGAATTTAACAATTAAAATTATTGTTATCAAAAGCAAACTAAATCAGTCGATCTGACCGGTTGAATCATAAATCAGTTAGTTGTTCGAGTCAATTCTTTATTTTTATCAGTCCAATCACAACTCGATCCCCAATTTAATTACACTTTACTTAAATGAGTACCTTCATCAATTCAATGATGGGTCATTGATTAAAAGACATTCAACTCTACGTTATTATGTTATTTTATCTTAAAATTTTTAAAGAATGAAATGATATTTTTAGTTTGTTACATCTCAATCAATTTGGTTCTATCCCAACACGCATTAAAGAAACAAGGAAATTCGAATCTATGACTTATCTTGTTTTGATAAAGTGGACCAATTTGCATGCAGAGAAAGTGTGGACCATTCACTCAAAATTCATGGCTAGGGTTAGGGTACGTAGGGAATGGTAGAAGCTAACAGTGAGCTGGATATGACATTGACACAAGGCAAAGATATTGACAGTCTTAGTAACTGATTTCAGCGAAGTGTGAATAGTACACGCAGAACATGTGGCAAATTCGTTTATTTTTTTTAAATGGGATATATTTTATAAATATTTTTACAAATGAGATACATACAAAAATATTTTATATATACTAACATTAATATATTAAAAATATTTAATATATATTAATATATATAATTTATATATTAAAATATTTAATATATTTTTATATATTAATATTAATATATAAATTAACGTTAATATTTTATATACATATTTAACCTTAATAAATATATAAAATATATATTAAAATATTTTAATATAAAATATTTATATAATTTTTTATTTTATGAAAAATATAAAATACTTGTAAAAGAATAAAGAGAATTATATTTAATAACATTTTTCATTTGCAACAAGGAAACAATTGTCCTAATGATTGACATACCTTGTTGTGTATGATCCCGTTTACAAAAATATTTATAAAATATACCCCATTTAAAAAAAAACCAGAAAAATTCAATTGTCAATGTAAAACAAACAACTACAATTTTTAAATCTAAAACAATATTAAATACGTTAAATTTAAATTTAACCTCTTGTTTTTTTGGGTCGTTTTAGTATGATCTTTAATCTTTATTTTAAAAATGATCCTCTAATTTTTTAAAGAGTTTTTCTTTAATGTATATAATAAAAATATATTTAAGCAATGTTAAATATATGAAGAAATATATTGTTCTCCCGGATCGGAAATGGGTCCCACAGGATCCCTCTCCCCCTCCATTTTTGGAAAGCATCTTAGATATTCTAACCCTCCATGATTTTAGCATATATGAGTTATCATAACTTGGTAGATAAGGTTGAGTTAGAGCGCCCCTTTTACCATTGTGTAGATACAGCCTTAAGGCCTCATTATGTAGGCTAAGTGACATTTTTTGAGTATTAACTCTAGTTTTCCTAGAATATTTCTTTAGAGTTTTGTGTCTCATGTACTCGGAATGGACATTTTGGCGTCCACTGTGGAGCCCGATAAAATGATTCCCATATCACATAAAGAATGACTGACTTAAAGGAAGACGAAGATGGTGACCATGTGCAACAACCCTAGCTGCAGGGATGATGGAAACCACCCGGAGCACCAAGAAGGATATCAAGGCAGCGATGATCCAATAAGGGAGGTTTTGACCTTCGTAGGCTAAGTGACATTACCAGACCCCAAATTAAATTTTAGGAATCTCTAACAGGACGTTACGCTTAAGGCCCCCTTCTGTAGGCTAAGTGACATTTGTTAAGTATTAACCCTAATTCTCCTAAAGTAATTCTCTAAGGTTTTGTATCTTACATACTTAGAGTGGACATATATAATATTAAGTACCATTAAAAAAAACCTGCAGTTATCCTATATAATTAAAAAGATAAACATATATATTGAATGTAATAAATAATTTAGTTGTAAGGCATATCTTTGGTGTCCAAGTGGTTCAATCCTTTCCATTTTTAATTTTACATATGTATATATTTTATCTATACCTTTAAAGAATACCTAAAAACCTAAAAAAACTAATGACCAATATTGATTCTACATGTTATTTGAGAAAATTAAATTTCTATTGAACCAATAAATCTATTTTTTATTGGTCTAAACTCAGTTTAATTACTAAAACTACTAATTAATTTCTTTTCTTTAACTCAATCTCACACTCACACTTACTCCCATTCTATAAGTTACTATAAATTTTACTTTGTTTGAATGACTACAAATTTACTTTATCGATAGTACTCCTCGGTCTAACGCGATCAATGAATATTTGATAGACACACTATTTTAAAATCAAAAATAAAATATCAATATTGAAATTCTTTAAAAAGTTATGGATCATTTTGAAACAAAGAAAAAGTTAAAAGATCACATTAAAACAACCCTAAAAGAAAGGGAATCAAACTATGGAGTTATCATTTTAAATAAATTAAAATGTGCTATTAAAATCTTATTTAAAATCTATTTTTGAATCCTTTGAGACAACAAATTTATTTATTAATATGTAATAATTAATTTTTTTATTTCTTTTTAATTGATAATAAAACCAATCTATTCATTAATTATTGAGATATTGTTAATCTCTAAAAGTGTTAAATTTAGTTTTGTAAAACTTATTTAGATTAAAATAGTAGTTATTGAATTATTACTTCCTCGTGTTCTAAATATAAGTTACAAAAGATAAAAACACTTATTCGATATATATAAGTGACAAAAGACAAAAACACACAGATCAATATTTGTAATAATTATATGAGAGAATTAAATGGTTAAAGGGAAATATAACTAAGTAACTTTTACACACTCCCATTAAAGGTATGAAAGAAAACTCACCATTGATTTACCTAGAAATATATAATTATCTCTTATATTTTGGACCAAGAAATATGTCTGATGGTTCAGAGTTAGACTTAGAGGGGGTTAAATAAGTCTTAAGACTATTTTTGCAGATATTTGAACCTTTAAAGTATAAGTAATCAGACTTTTAAAGCGAATTGATAAGTGCAAGGAAGGAGGAAAAAATTAACACCAAAGATTTATGTTGGTTCACTTCCAACACAAAAGCTACGTCTAGTCCCTTCTAACTTGAAGGATTTCCATTATTGTAAAATCTCTTTTACAATAACAGCACTAGACTTGTGCCACAAGTATTATTGGTTCCAGCTACTCCTGATTTAAAACCCAAGTATTCTTTCAACAAACCACTGCTGACTCAAACCCTATTATTCTTTCAAAAGCCTTTTCAGGCCACAGTTGTTTCCCAATGAAACTAAAGGCTGGCAACACGCCAAACTTTTACACAACAAGAAGTTTGTAGGAATAAAGTGTAAGATATTTCATATAACTTAGTGTATAAAGGATATACAGAGATGAACAAATACAGTAAGTGAATAAAGACAAAATGACCAAGATCTGCTAGAGGCAGAACAACAAAGAAGACCTTTGTCTAAGATAAGCTACAAAGAGAACTTTGTTCATAGAAATTGATTCTTTTTGATGTGCTTGTCTTGTTCTTTGAAAGTGAATCTCTTCAAATATATGGGTCACTCAAGATAACCATTTGATAATCTGGTGAGGAGATATAACTGTTGGAAATCCTTTGAAAGAGTTTTGCTTGACCGCAAGCACCAAACCTTGATAAACTGATGAGATGCTCAAAGGTCTGGTATAAAGGAACTTTGAAACTTGCATGAAATTGGAGTTCCTTGAGATCTTCAGAGTATAAAGCCATTTGTTTGTTTTTCTTCTTCTAACAATCGTATAAAGTACATGCTGTTGCACTATTGAAACTTCTTGACACATGAGCTGACTTAATTCAGCTTTTCTGAAATATACAGCGTAGCTTCATTGATTTCTACGAAAAGTGCTTTGGTTGATCCCCTGTTTTGTTCCTTTTTTTCTTTGATGATAAACATAGTTTTCTTGATAAGAGCTTGACTTCAGAGCATCATAAAAAATAATCAAGAACATTGTATGATCTGTACTTGAAGTAACATTCAAGTTATATGATCTTGTTGCATCAGAAAATTCCAAGGTCTGATTGTTGGTCTATATGTTTAAAAATTCTTGAATCAGACTCTTTTGGGTAAAGTCAAAAATCAGACTTTTGATGTATCAAACCTTTGATTTGATGGACTCCTTCTTTCTTTTGTAACCTGTGGACTTAGTATTGTTGGTGTATGCACTATGAGATTTTATGCTTTTTCATTTGTATCATTTTTCTACTTATCAATAGAATAAATATTTCAGTTTAAAATTGTTTTAAAACATATTTATCCTTGGAGTAATAGGTCATATAAAAATTATTCCTAAAATGTCCCTAGTCAAGTATTTACATGGGGACATGTAAATACACTGAGACTAGTGTGTGAGTGTACTGATGACCTGATCTCACAGATCATAGATATAGATGATATCGAGTCTTCACAGGGTACACATTAAGAGTAATGATGTACTGGACAGACCCACCATGAGAACGTTGCATGGATCGTTACATGATTGTCATAAACGATTCTCAATGTGATAATGGTATATGTAGTCCTTCGACCTGAAGTCACTACGATTCCTACATGAGGAGTTTATTGTTTTAATACAATTAAACGTCTTCTGTAACAAGAGGACTATAAAGGTTGTGATTAGGAAATGAACAAATTATACAGAAGGATGTGAGTGATGTAGATGGGATTTGTCTCTCCTATGTGACAGGAGTGATATCCATAGGCCACTTGATGGAGTAAGACTAAGAAAACGCATGGCCATGCTAGAAAGAATAAATATTAGATATTTATTCGGATCCAGTCTACTCCGGTATCAAGTAAAATAAATTGGGCCGTACAAGGATGACGCGACCATGCCTTGGGCCCAATTAGCATATCGTGACAAAAGGAATAAACATATTAAATAATTATCACTTATAGGTTATGTTGATAATATTCGGACATAATGATGCATTGCTAGATGCCGCTCTTATTTTATATTAATAATAAAATAATTTATTATTAATATGACCGGGTATTTTACCTATAGGGTCATACACATAGAGTAAGCCCATCGGAAAATGTTGTCTTATTTTAGTTGAACTAAAATAAAGCTATTGGGCCTAACTCATTTGGAATGAGTAAGGAGCCCACTTTTAGAGAGAACAAATTAGGTCAAACCTAAGCCTATAAATAGAGCATAAGATGCTCATAGGCCGTTCACTCAAGTGAGACACAAATTCGCAAAAGTTGCAAGAGCTACACGCCGTCAAACTAGCAGTTGGCAAGTGTTGCGATTCTGGTGGGAGTGCTCGTGTGGACTCCTAAAGGACGAGGCTACGACTGCTTCGGAGTTCTTCAAGAGGTAATCCAAAATGAATTTCGAAATTGTTTTTGTGCTTTGAAACACGGAACCTTGCAAATCCTATGGAATCCCTTTTTTTTTTCGCTGCTCATGCTTAGGGATTTCCTAACAAGTATTTGTTTCCTGAAATACTTAATTTGAATAGGTTAGATCATACATGCCCAGACTTCATTTAAATTAAACGCCTTGATGTGTGTTATTAATAATTCTTGAGGTTTGCTTATATTAACACAACTTGGGGTCTTGTCGATGATTATTGCTAACTTTCTTTTTCAAACCAGACTTGATCTCAGCAATCTTCCCTTATTTGTTGATAACAAAAATCACGTTTTTATTTAAATGGAGTTAAGACAAGATAGCATCAGAGCAATAAAAGAGGGTGTTTCAAACATGATATTACTAGAGCAATAATATCAAAAACTCATACATCATCAAAGCATTTGATCATGAGATAATATATATCAGAGCATACCTAAATGAGATTATGTGATAGAGCATATATATAACAAAGCATATAGAGATTTAGAATATCTTGAAAGAGCAGTACTCATGCTTTTTAAGAAAAACAAAATTTTAAGAGATTTTTTAATCAAACTTTTCAAAGATCAGAATAACTAATATTAATTCATTTAAAAGATAAGTCTTTTTGCATATCAAAGCATGAACTTCTTTTTAGAAAAGTAATACGAGGTCAGAGCATGCAAACTTAGAATATCAAAGAATTCTTCATAATTATAGCAAGAACAAATTTCATTTATATATCAAAAATAGATCAATACAGAGCATTATATAAAAAACATTATATTACAAGGACTGATTATAAATGCTTATACTCCCCTAAGATTGTACTTCAATAAAAGACTTCTCATATATACTTCCCTTTTTGTTATCAACAAAGAGGAGGGGCATCATAGAGGTTTGGTGAATAAAGATTGATGATGAGTGAAAGTAAATAACAGATGAACAATAAAGGCAAAAAGACTGATTAGAAGGTTTAGAGCAGTAACCTTAATCTCTTATCATCCAAAGGTAATGACTCCATAGAGCATTTGCATGTTCTTCTATTGGATTGGGGGCTGAAAGAATACTTTTCAGGGAATCCTTAGAGAGCTCACAGTGTGAAATCCCTCACTAATTTACCATTACTATTAAGTATTTAAATAAAAATCTTGGTAAAAATTTTCACAAAATAATTAATTCACAAAAGAATCCTTTTAAAAGAACCTATACAACTCTAAAAGAACATTCACACGCCTTTATGGTACCTAGAATTCATTTTCAAACAGCCATACAAGCATGGCCAAAACAGGGGCCTAACGCTACGCGTCAAGCCCACGCTATGCTTAAGGCCACAACATCGTACTTGGAGCTACGTGTCAGGTTGATGCTACGCGTCAGGCATGACAGTTGCATCAATGTTGTTGTCATGGATTTTGGCCATTTCATTGTCTTCTCTAGGTCCTATATTACCCGGATTAATTCCAAATTTTACCAAACTACATCGGTATTATATTACCCCCATTTCGGAGCTGCTAGCGCAGTCCACTTCCAGAAATTCTAATTTTATAATGAATTATTCATGATATAAATTTTAACTAATTTTTTCTATTCTACCACCTTAAAACCATTTAATATTCAAACTGAATATGTAAATCAATTCTAAATGTCCATATGAGTGTATTGGGCATAACTCAATATACTAAATCCTATCAAATCCCCATATCACCTATTTAGTTCATCAAATTCACTTCCAATCTCATTTATCCATTATTCAAATTCTCTAATTTTAATTCTTAACTTCCTAACTTATTCTCATTACAATATAAACACAATAACATCCAAATAATACAATTCCTGCCAATAATGCATGATCTCAATACTAAAAGGCTCTGTACCATAATTATAGCTATATAAACAGGTCCTGGTCATTATACATGAATAACTATCTAATGGCTTAGTGTCATATCACACACATATCATCATAAATCTGAATACCTCATATACACACACACACATACACACTAATGGCTCAGTGCCATTGTTTACCAAACCATATATAAAAATCTTCATAAACACACATGATACAAACACCTAAGTATATTTACATACGCATACCTAACAGTTATTATATATAAATACACACATTCATATACATATATATATAGCATCCAAACATCTCATATTACTAACTGTTCTGGCATCGCTTCACCGCTCACTTGGTACTGGCCTCCATGGCTTCCGCAATATCCTTTTGCTCACTCACTGTAAAATAAATTGTAAGGGTGAGTATCTTGCAATATATATAAGAATGTAAATAATTAAAAGAGAATAACATCACCTAGAGGATTTCACACACACCTACCTCGAGTATTAACCTATTAAGTTTTTATTTTACAACATTGCAATATACTCATAATTCCTCATAACCATCATAATTCTTAATCAACTCAGAGTATCCTATATGCATCACTTATTAACATAAACACAAATCAAGTTCAACATCATAAATTTATCACAGCTAACTCTCATGGCCGAATTATCTAGATACCACAGGAGCAGCCATCTGCTGGAAGTCACACACCGACCTCCTATGAACCCTCTGGTCCCCCTAGCCATACCTTGGCTCCACCCAAAAGGATCCACTGAGCCACACATCGACTCCCACACCTCAACCACTAGGTCTTTATCTGGACCACTAGGTGGCTCAACTAGGTCTCTACATGGACCATTGATGCCAAAACGATGGAGTAATTCATACCGAATGATTGTTCTCACCACATATACATATCATGTCATACATATAATATATAATCATCCACTTTATCAATCAACATACAATCTCTTGTTTAAAAGCCATCTTCCTTTGAATATCACAATTGAATCATCCTCGAGCATAATTCCATATCAACAATATCTCATATATCTTAACATCCCATAACCATTTTTCATAAGCTATTTTAGGCATAAAATACTCCCTAACTCTCATCACATTTATGATTTCATCATATAATGAATAACATCAATACAATTTCATCATTATTCACCATAATTACATATCTCACAATCATTACTCATCCTTTTCTTATAAACACATCCTACATCTCATAAACCTTATTTTAGTCACCACTTAATACTTTCTCATTGCAACCATTATTATTACATCAATCATATTTATCAACTCATTATACAATCAATACCAAATCTAAACTACATATATATTTTCAAACAACACTTTCACATACACACAAATTTTTAGCTCATAGTATAAAAATCTTAAAATCTTAACTAATTGCTCACTAAAACTCCCCTTACCTCACTTTTGTTGTTATTTTCCTTAATCACAAGATCCGACATGCCAAAGCACTAAAAATACAAGAATTACAAAGAGGTTTAAGAATTCAACCGCCAAAATCTCAATTTAATTCAAGGAATCACTTGAAAATCGCTTCTTAAGGCTTTATAAGCTTACCATGATCAAAGCCGATGATTATCTTAAGAAACCCCGACTTCCGCTAAGCTTCCGATACTCCGTTTGTAACCTACGCAAAGCGAAAATCAATTCCATCACTTAATCTTCTATTTAAAAGCCTTAAAGGACTCTTTAACTGGTTTGAAATCTTAAATTTCAAGGTCCCCTTTCTTCCACAAGAAAAGCAAGTAAAAGAAGAAAACTCCCATAGAAATTAAAATTGAAAGATTTCACACATTTACCTTGAGTTTCTCACTTCTATCTGTGATTAATTTGAATTTCAACCAAGATTTGGCTTCAATTAACTTCTAGAGCTTCAAGAGGAGAAAGAAGGAAGAGAAAAGGTTTAGAATTCTATTTTTCACTTTTAACTCACATTGCTATCACTGGCACTTTAAATTTTAATCGCGAAGCTGATGCTACACGTCAGCTTTAAAATTTCACCCTGACGCTACATGTCAACCGAACGCTATGCGTCAGGTAAAAATCATGATTTCCCCTTTAAATCCATCCTTAACCTATACCAAAACTCCATATTCTCATATTATCATAATTTAAGTTCATTTGCACATTTATTTATTCTTTTTAAATAAATAAAACATATGGGATGTTACACATGGGGTATGAGATTACCCTTATAAAAAGTCTCAGACTTTGGTAGCATGGACTTCTTTATTTTGCCTAACTGAATCCTTATAACTCTAGAACGTAGATGATCTAGGGCAATCAAAATCTTCATTCCTGGTGTAACCATTGAATGAAACTTGTGATACTATTTCCTTTGCTGCATATCCAATTGAACACTGGTTTCTTCTATTTTGAAAACATAAAACATAACAATATATGATGTTAAAAGGAGGTGAAGGTGTTGCATGAGTTAGTCAAAGGTCATTGGTAGGATAAAACAAGGTGCTGAGGAAGGATATGGACTTTCGTACGATCAAATCCATGGGCTTTAATAATGGATAGATTGGAGAGGTATGATATTCTAAATCTTCTTCATCTAAGGTTGGTTTGATGTTTTTAAGAAGAGATAGACCAGGGGTAATAATTGTAAGGGGTAACGGTTAGATGGTTTGGTATGAGATCTGGGTGGGAAGATTTAAAGATACCTAGGAGGAGAGGGTATTGAAACTGAGGTTGAAATGACAAGTTCTTATTGAGGTTTAGATATGGTCTGGTCTGGTTGAGAAGTTTGGTTAGGGAGAAAGGCCTGGTCTGGTTGGGAAGGTGAGGTGATCTCTAGTTAGGAAGGGCTGCTAACAACATTAGACTTTGCCTTTTTCAGACTAGACTCTTCTCGAGACATATTTCTTTTTCTTTTTTCACATAACTACTTTTTGAAACCAGCTTCATCACTCTTGAACACAACAGTGATTTCATGGAGCCTGTTGATCTAGTCTATATGATTGACCTTAGGAAAATGCTTTATGTGATTCTCAATGAATTTGATGTATTCCACATAACTAGGGTATCCATTAGACTTCAACAACTCATCCTTTTGAGCTCTCATAACATTGAGGAAGGCAGACCTCATTTCTTGATACTTATCCTGCCAAACCTTAGTTATCCAGCCTTGAATAGAAACAGATGGATATAAAGCAAGAAAGATACGTACAAATTGCTTACATTCATTAGGGGTGAGGTTGGATTTCTTTTGCTGTTACTATTGAGGAGGAGGAGAAGTGATGTAGCCCTAGCTTTAATGTAAGGAGAATTTTGATCTAGCAAGCTTTTCCTTTCTTCCAATTCGGGATGGCTTTGCCTCCTTTGATCAAAAGGAATTTGGAAGCTAAATGGAAAGATAGGAATACCGAAACTATACTAAAAGAGAAAGGGTAGAACCTAACTATTTAAAAGGTAAAAAGATGAACTAAAGATGAAAGGATGGAAAGAATAGATGATGGATGAAGGAATTATGGATGGAAATGGGTTTTGGAATGCCACCTTAGGAAGAAGGATATGTTCCTCTCGCCACTCTAGGGGATGGAAACAGAGAGATAAGAGCTTATAAAAGGCCAAATGCACTTTATCCTAAGGGAGGAAGTTAGCTCACACTTCCTCACAAAATTTCTTTTCATTCAAATTCTAATGTGTTGAATACAAATGAGAATAAGCCTTATATAGGCAAGAGGGAATTTTGGCTATGCATTCATAATTGGGTCTCCACTAAGCTCTTAGGCCCAAATAGCTAAAACTAGGGGGAAATGGCTAAATACAAGGCCCAACATGAGGTACAAGGCCCAAAAATGGCCTTTTGACCATGTAAGGTCCAAAATCTAACACTAAAATGTATGAAGCCCTATTTTAGACTTAAAAACCCATTTCTCTAAAACATTACATGTAAAAAAGCATAGGTCTTCAAGTGCTCCTCCTTAGGCTTAAGCGTATCCATAGTGGTAAGAAAAGCAACTAGGGGTTTTTGAGTGATGTCCTTAGCCCTTCTAGTCCTTGCCCTTGTTAAGGGACCTTTGAATGCCTCCAAACCCTTGTTTAAGGAGTTGATGAGAATATCCTTAGTTATGTCCTCATCATGCTCCCTTTTTTTGAAAAGATTTATCCTCAAAGCTTGCTAGATCTAAATCCACCCTACATTGAATCTAAGGCTACATTAAGAAGAAACCTTCTTTTGCCACTACTGAGTCACAACCTTGCTTTTTAGCTGGATAAGGGATACACCATCATCAGAATATGATAATTGAGCAACTGCTACAGTGCCTTCTAAAGCTGACATAGTTTTCTTGGGAGAGGGAGAGAGAGCCACATATTCAAGCTTGACCTCAAGAGATAAGTCTAACCTGTCAAACTCATCCAGAATGAGCTTCCTAGTTTTCTTAGCAGGCAACTTGACTCTGTCACCTTTTCTTTTGAGGTTTAGCTTGGCTATCTCATGATCAGGATAAGACTTCTTTTTTTCAAGTCTATAGAGGAAGACCTCTTTTTTTGGGCTGGTGCAGGGATGAACCTTTCCAAGGTTTGATCCAATAAAGGTGAAAAAGTTGGAAGCTTGCTCACTATAGATGAAGATTAAACCAAGTCATTCACAGTCTTAGTTGACACATTCTTTAATGCAAAAACCTTCATCAAAACTGATAAGTAGGGAATTTGGTTTTGCTTCTTCCCTAGTAATGAGATGAGATATGTCATGATGACATTGGGCAGGCTAACTTTTTCCTTTACCAACATGTGGTACATGCAGAAACGATCTAACTTGGTCACTGTGTCCTTTGCATATTTTTTGGGGCAGAACACTTGCTTCATAAGCAAATGAAGCATCTTCACTTTTGGAAGAAGACTCCCAGACACCAGTTTTGTTGGGTGAGACTTCCGATATAACAACTTGTTTATCTCCAGAGAGGACACCACTTCAAACTCAAAGTCGTCAACATAAACATTTCCAATGGCAAGGTTATAGTTGCAATAACGTCTTCTAATATTTCTATGGCCTTTCCCTTAAGATTACCAAGAATGATAAACTTGGACTTGTCAAGAGAAACGCTCTTCCAGAATTCCAACACTAAAGAAGGAGAATACAGCTCCCAATCTACACAAAATTTGATCCAATCAATCCTATTGATTTTAGTAGTGACATCCCATGCGTCTAGCTTATATTGCTCTAGATGTAAGAAAGAAGACTCCATAATGTCTTCAATTGAGAGTTTTAGTGCCATGACAGATGCTCAAGGAAGAAAGAGGAAGATGAAAGGTTTAAGGAAATGAAGGGTTTTAGCACAGTGAAAAAAGGCTTTTGAGAAAAGAAAGCTCAAAGTGTTTTTGCAAGGAGGGAAATAAAGTAAAGGGGTCAAATATTTAAAAGGTAAAAACTGTCCACTAGTGAGGAGAGAGAAAACATTCAGGTGATAGTTACACAAAAGGTATTAACTGTTGCCACACAATATGTTTTAAAGTTAACGACAAGAAAACGTGAAACTTTTCAGTTAACACGAATATCAAAAGATTTTAACCTTTTTCCTCTTAACATAAAAATAGAAACAGACAATTTATGAGTTCAAACATATCAAGAAAATAATCAAACAATATCAAACCTAGACCTTTCATGCATACAATTAGACTTAACAAGTCAACATTCAAAATAGACATTTTCAAGTGACATTTCTTAAATTTAAATTGTACTTGATAAAAGCAAACTTGGCCTCAGCCAAAGGCTTTGTAAAGATTCTTCCCATTGAGAGTCTGTGTCAATAAATTTTATGTCCAGAATCCCTTAAGGTACATAGTCTTTGATGAAGTGATACTTCACCTCTATGTGTTTTGCTTTTGAGTTCTAAATATGATTCTTGGAGAGATTTATTGCACTTGTGTTGTCACAGAACACAGGAATCTCTTCTTCTTTAATGGAATAGTCTTCAAGTTAATACTTTATCCAAAGAAAGTTAAGAGCAACAACTTGCTGTAGACATATTTTCATCCTCTATTGTTGAGAGTGCAATTGAGTTTTGTTTCTTTATTTCCCATGATATCAGACTTTTGCCAAGAAAGTGGAATCCAACACTTGTGCTTTTTCTGTCTACTTTATCTCTTACAAAATCTGCATCACAATATCCTGATAAAGAGAATGAGTTTGTTCTTTTGTAGAACAACCCAAGGTTAATGGTTCCAATAAGATATCTCAAAATCCACTTCACTACAGACAAGTGTGATTCCTTGGGGTCTGATTGATATCTTGCACATATGCAAACATTAAACATTATATCTGGTCCACAAGATGTGAGATATAAAACTGAATCAATCATTCCTCTATATAAGGTTTCATCCACTAATGTACCAGATTCATCTTTATTAATTATGCAGTTTGGATGCATAGGAGTTCTCATTGGCTTAGCATCAACCATTTTAAACTTTTTGATTGGTGTACTTCTACAGATGGATAAAAATGTCATCATTAGTCTGTTTGATTTGCAAGCCTAGGAAGAATTTAAGTTCTTTCATCATACTTATTTCAAATTCAGCTTGCATCATTTTAGAAAATTCTTTGCATAGACTTACATTAGTAGCACCAAAAGCAACATCATCCACATAAATTTGCATAATTATAAAGTTCTTATGAGATATTTTTCTAAACAAGGTTGTATATATTTTTCCTCTAATAAAGCCTTTTGAAATCAAAAAGGTACCGAGTCTGTCGTACCAAGCTCTAGGGGTTTATTTTAGACCATAAAGTGTTTTACTAAGTTTAAAAACATGATTTGGAAAAGATATATTCAAAGCCAAGGGGCCGTTTCACATAAACTTCTTCTTTAATAAGCCCATTCAGAAAAGCACTTTTAACATACATCTGATATAATGTAATTCCTTTAAAAGCAAAAAATGCAAGAAGTATCCTTATAGCCTCAAGTCTGGCTATAGAAGCAAAGGTTTCAGTGAAATGTATACCTTCTTACTGGTTGTAGCCTTATGCTACAAGTCTGACTTTGTTTCTGATAACCTTTCCATCCTCATCAAGTTTATTTCTATAAACCCACTTGGTTCCAATAATCCCTTTGTTTTTGGGCCTTAATACGAGGCTCCAGACCTTATTTCTCTCAAACTAATTCAGCTCTTCTTGCATGGCAATGATCCAATCAATATCCTCTAAAGCTTCTACAATAGATTTAGGTTCTAGTTCTAACACAAGAGCTATGGTGGATTGATTGAGAAATTTGGATCTGGTCCTAACTCCAACAACTTGATCTCCAATTATGAGGTCTGAAGGGTCATAAGCCATGAACTTTTAGTCCCTTAGCTTCTCTAGTTCAGACACTAATGGTTGTTGTTCAGATTCTTGGTTTCCATCTTTAGTTGGTTCAGATTGAGCAGGGTCTGATCTTTATTGATCCTGTTTAGTTTCTTGTTGTTGCATACCTACATCATCAAGATCTAGATTTGTTAGTCTCCTGTCAGTCTCTTGAAGATCATCAAATCTTACATGCATTGATTCTTCAATGGTTTGAGTTCTTATATTAAAAACTCTTAAATAGTTTGATGTGGTTGAGTACCCCATGAGTATCTCTTTGTCATACTTAGAGTCAAATTTTCCAAGATGATCCTTTGTGTTAAGGATACAGTAGGTGCCCTAAAGGGGTGAAAATATGATATGTTGGGTATTTTTCCTTTCCATAATTCATAAAGGGTCTTATTCAGTATTGGTCATATACGAATTCTGTTCTGAATATAACAAGAAGTACTTACAGCCTTTGCCCAAAAATATTTTAGAAAATTGTTTTCACAAAACATTGTTCTGGTCATTTCTTGTAAAGACCTATTTTTTCTTTCCATAACACCATTCTGTTGAGGTGTTCTTGAAGAAGAAAAAACTATGAGTTATGACAGACTCATTGCAAAATTTTTTAAAAACTTCATTTTCAAATTCTCTACCATAGTCACTTTTTATTGTACTAATACATAATCCTTTTTCATTCTGGATTTTCTTACACAAAATCTTGAATACTTTCATAAACTCATCCTAGTGTGCTAGGAAGTATACCCATGTCATTTTTGTGTAGTCATCAACTATGACAAATCCATACTTCTTTCTTGCCAGACTCTACACCTGAGATGGACCAAATAAGTCTAAATGTAATAGTTTTAGTGGTTTGGCTGTGGAAACAACATTTTTGTTTTTAAAAGAGGTTTTGTGTTGTTTCTTTTTTTGGCATGTTTCAAAAGGCAGGAAACTATTGAAAGAAATTTTTTGTAGTCCCTTAACAAGGCCTTTTTTGTGAAGTTTTGAGATTTGGTTTAAACTTACATGCCCAAGCTTTTTATGCCAGATCTATCTCTCTTGTGAGTTTGAAAACAAACATGTAATATTTTGATTATTCAGTTCATTCAAGTCAACCTTGTACAGGTTATGATGTCTGTTTGTAGTGAAGAGTGTGAATCTATCATGGTTAATGATAGTACACTTTTTTTGTCAAAAGAGACTTTGTACCTACTGTCACAGAATTTACTAATGCTCAGTAGTTTATGTCTCAGACCTTCAACCAAATAAACATTTTCAATGACTAGGGAAGGAATTTTACCCACTCTACCAGACCCTATGATTCTACCAGTTTGGTTGCCTCTAAAGGTGACTGTTCCATCTTTAAACTACTCCAAATCTAGGAACAAAGACCTTCTTCCTATCATTTGATGGGAGCATCCACTGTCCATATGCCAGTGCAGAGGCTTTGTCTTTGTCTTTAAGTATATCTGTAATTGGAATAATTAATGATTTTGGTACCTAAATCTTCTTGGGTCCTACATGGTTAGCAACTTTTTCATTTCATTTCTTTCTTTTCCTACAATTATTTATTACATGACCATGCCTTTTACAATAATTACATTTGACATGCTTCTGTTTCTTTGAAACAAATGATGGAGATGAAGATTGTTTGAAATCACTTTTTTGCATAGCCCAAACCTGGTGTGCTATGGTCACCATGAGATTTTCCCAAAAGCTTATTTAAATTCTTAGCGTCATTAACAAACTTGCTCAAGTCTGAAGTAAGTGAACCTACTTGCTTCTGCAGTTTAATGATTTCATCAGCTTGAGAGTTACAACAAACTTTAGTATTTTCAAAATTGATTTTTAAAACAAGATTCTCTTGTCTAAGTTTGCTCAATTCTTCAAGGTGCATTTTTCATTCTCTTTCATTTATTTTTGTATACTTTTATGAAAATCTTCTTCTTTCAATTTTGAAATTTGGTTTTCAAAATTAGTAATCATGTCAACATGCTTTATTTTTAACTTTTTAAAATTTTTCAAAAGCTTTGAAAAATCATTGAACAACAAATCATAATTTTGTTGAAGTTCAGAATAGCTTACTTCCTCTAATTCTGAGTCACTTGAACTAGCTTTAGAGTCTGGTTCCTCATTTTCCATAGGACAGATCTGAGCAAACTTTGTCTCCTCATTAGACTCTTCAGAGCTAGATGATCTTTCATCATCCCATATGATTAATCCCTTTTGCTTCTTAGGGAATTTTCTCTTTTCTTTTTTGTCCTTCTTGTATTTGTTCAAGAGAGGACATTCTGCTTTCATGTGTCCTAATTTTTTGTAGTTAAAACATTCTAGAGCAGACTTGTCAATTTAAACTTAAATTGACTTTTACCTTTGTGATCTTTCTTTTATAATTTCTCAGGTCTAAACTTCTTTTTCTTTAGCAACCTGTGAAATCCTTTTGTCATTAGGGCCAACTTTTCATCTGTTTTAGCACCTGACTCATTAGAGTCTAGTTCTGAGTTGGTGGACTCCTCAGATTTCAGGGCCTTTAACTTCTTGTCTGATTCATCAGACTTAAGAGTAATGCACTTGGAGGAGGAAGGCTTGCTGACATCTTTCTATTTCAGCTTCAATTCATGCACTCTAAGTACTCTAAGGAGTTCATCCAAAGAGAAGATACTTAAAGCTTTAGCTTCCTCAAGAGTTGAGCACTTGGCATCAAACCTTTCAGGAAGACTTCCAAGAAGCTTCATATTGATATCTTCTGAGGAAGGTGTTGTTTCAAGAACCTTAAGCTTATTCAGAAGGATTTGAAATCTTCCAAACATTTGATCCACTATTTCATGGTTTTCCATCTTGAAGGTGTCATACTATTTGGTCAACAATATCTTCTTAGATCTTTTCACATTAGAGGTGCCTTCATAGTTACATTGAAAAGTATCCTAGACTTCTTTAGCTAATTTATAGCTAAATACCTTATTGTACTCTGATTTTCTTAGAGCACAAGTAAGGAGGAATATGGTTTTGGCATTTATCTCCATTTTCTTTATTTCAAACGTAGAACATTCATCTTCTAATATAGGCTTTCCATCTTCATCAACAGGAGCTGCATACTCACTATTTGGGATGACTGCCCATAGGCTATACTAATGGATTTGGTGAACATCTATATTCTATCATTTCAGTATGGGTAGTCTTCACCAAAGAAGGTTGGTGGCCTGTTGATAGATGAACCTTCAACAATAAGTTGATTACTTTAAGAAGCAACCAAAAATCTTGCTCTTTTTCACTCGAGGGAGTGATCATTACATAGGAAAAGCTATGATACCAATTGATGGTTCAGAGTTAGACTTAGAAGGAGGGGTTGAATAAGTCTTAGACTATTTTTGCGAAAATTTAAACCTTTAAAGCGTAAGTAATCAGACTATTAAAGCAAACTGATAAGTGCAAGGAAGGAGAAAAAAATAAACACCAAAGATTTATACTGGTTCATTTCCAACACAAAAGTTCAGTCCCTTCTACCTTGAAGGATTTCCATTATTATAAAATCTCCTTTACAATAACAGCACCAGACTTGTGCCATAAGTATGCTTGATTCCAACCACTCCTGGCTTAAAACCTAAGTATTCTTTCAACAAGCCACTAATGGCTCAAACCCAATAATTCTTTCAAAAGCCTCTTTAGGCCACAACTGTTTCCCAATGAAACTAAAGGCTGACACAACACACCAGACTTTTACACAGCAACAAGTTTGTAGGAATAGAGTGTAAGATATTTCACAGAACTTAGTGTATAAAGGATATACAAAGATAAACAAATACACTAAGTGAAGAGAGACAAAAGGACTAAGGTTTGCTAGAGGCAGAACAACAAAGAAGGCCTTTGTCTAAGATAAGGTACAAAGAGATTAAGAGAATTTTGATCACAAAAGTTGATTATTCTTGATGTGCTTGTCTTGTTCTTCAAAAATGAATCTCTTCAAATATAAAGGTCACTCAAGATAACAATTTGATAATCTGGTGAGGAGATATACCCGTTGGAAATCCTTTGAAGGAGTTTTACTTGACCACAAGTGCCAAACCTTGATAAACTAATGAAATTTTCAACAGTCTGGTATCAAGGAACTTTAAAACTTGCATAAAATTAGAGTTCCTTAAGATCTTCAGAGTATAAAGCCATTTTTTTATTTTTCTTCTTCTAAAAATCACGCAGAGTACATGCTGTTGCACTTCTAAAACTTCCTGACACATGAGCTGACTTAATTCAGCTTTTCTGAAATGTACAAAGTAGCTTTATTGATTTCTACAAAAAGTGCTTTGGTTGATCTACTACTTTCTTCCTTCTTTAATGATAAACACAATTTTCTTGATAAGAGCTTAACTTCAGAGCATCATAAAAAAGAATTAAGAACATTGTATGATCTGTACTTGAAGCAATGTTCAGGTTGCATGATCTTGTTAGAAAAGTTCAAGGTCTGATTGTTGGTCTATATGCCTGAAAATTCTTGAAACAGACTCTTTTGGTAAAGTCAAAAATCAGACTTTTGATGTATCAGAACTTTAAATTGATGGACTCCATCTTTCTTTTGTAACATGTGGACTTAGTATTTGTTTCCTAAAACACTTAATTTAAACAGGTTAAATCATACATGGCCAGACTTCATTTAAATTAAATGTTTTGATATGTGTTATTAACAAATCTTGGGGTCTGGTTATATTAACGCAACTTGGGGTCTGGTCAATGATTATTGACATCTTTCCTTTTCAAACCAGACTTGATCTCAACAAAGTCTAATTGATATCTTGTATTTAGGGTCAAAGGAATAACATTATTCAATATATTTGGAAAAGGAATTAATTTTTAATACTATCTTCGTCCCTTAACATAATACACTTTGAACTCATTACATTAATTATGAAAGTTAGTTCATTTAGTTAAAGTCATTTAATTGGTAAAAGAAATTACCAAATTATTGGGACTTACACCATATCTTACTTACTTTTCACTTAATGCTTATTTTTTATTGACGTTAGAAAATGAGAGGGGTGGCTTTGGTGTACCTAATTCTCTAATTATTACTAGGTAGAAATTAACTTTCAAGGGTATTTTGGTTTAAAAAAATTAATATTATAAAAATTTTGGCGGGGCCTTATATTATCTTCATTCTTTGATATAGGATAAGTTTACTTGATTCATTGGTCTTAAGAAAATTGATTAATTTAACTAAAATCATTAAATCTATATGAAATTTGTAATAATTTTCTAAAATTTCTTATAGGATTACTAAGACTCATTATTTTAGTGTATTCACTTAGGATTTCTCCACTTAATCATATTTACTGCATTTAATGACTTAATTTATGTTTTGTTTACAACAAGGAAATGAAAGGCAACATTAATGTTAAGAGATAAGTCGTCTAATAAATGCACATCATTTATTGTTATTTTGATTAAAAAAAGATTATTCATTAATCATGATATTTTAGTTTAAAATAGTTAATGACATGAAATTTAAAAGACGGCTTTATGAAAGGACAAATTTTTAAGATCTTATATTAAGAGATAGAAATAGTACTAATAACTAAAAAAAGTCTCTAAAAAGGGTCTTAATTTTAACATACTAAGGGTAACTTGTAATTTAAATTATTAATAAAAGTTTATTTTTTAGATACCTTTTTTTTCGAGGCTTAAAGTAAAAGTTTTACTTAAGTTTGTCAAAGATATTGATTTGGCTGAGTTTGAATTCCAAAGAATACAATTCTATCTAATTTTGATAGGAAAAGTTTTACTATTACTACCAAAATGTAAATAGTTATGTTCTTCTTGAAGAAAAAATAAAACAAATAAAATCAAAAAGAACTATGGTATCACCATATCTTGAAATCTCACTTCTTGGATCCACTATCATTTAGAGTCACTACTCCTTGGTTCATTTCATGGTCAAAAACTTCTAGAATCACCACTTCATGTTTTCTTCTAAGTCTCTATCTCATGTCTTGACCCAGTCAAGATTACATATTTATAGAAACTCATTTGACATATGAGTGAGGAGTTAAGAAAAACATTACAATATAGTAAAGAAAAAGACATAACATGCAAGATGTATATAAAATAAAATTTAAAAACACAGCCCATAGCTATTCATAGTGCAACGCATTAATTAATTAGTTAAATAATTGACAATTAATTAAACTTTAAAATAAAACAAATTTTAAAACCAAATAATCAAATACTTGGGTTAGCAAAAAGTATTAAGCAAGTTAGCACGTGCCTCGTTGCTTGGTCAACGAGCAATGGTTTCACAGACCGTTCAACGAGCATGGTCAAAGGGAGATCACCTTTTACAGGATGTGAAGTAGTGATCCAACTTATCGTAATCAACATGGTTTTAGAAACTGGACCGGACCGGTCGGTTCGACCAGTTAGACCAGGAATCGGCTAGGGTATCGATCCGGATAAGAAAAAAAACCAGGCATTTCAGAACCGGTCAAAACTGGTTAAAAACTGGTTGAACCAGTCAGATTTATAAAATTGTTTTTTTTTGCTTTTTTTCTATTTTAAAAAAATTCTATTAAAAAATATTTTTAAATAAATAAATAAAACTTATATATAATATTTACATATTATTTTTATTTAGTATAATTTTTTAATCTTATAAAACATGTAATATGATCCTTAGTTAACTTAGTTTCTATATAATGTATTGTTAATATATCAAGAATTATATTAAAAATATATTTTATTATGACTGGTTCGATCACAGTTCAACCAAGGTTGAACCACTGAACCGTGAACCAATAGCTTCACCGGTTCGATCACCGGTTTGGTTTTTAAAATCTTTGTAATCAAATTAGTTCTCAGGAAAGAAAGGTAGGTCTAGTGTAACTATTTAAGTACTAAGTCTTTCTTAGCCAAAATGTCTCATTGATCTTTAACAACTCAAAATTTTTGATATGGATTTCAAACAATTTGAAATCTTATTTCTAGTTTTAACTCGTGAATACTAGATATTTGGAACACTCAAGGTTTAATTTTTAAACTTTATCTTTTTACCCATTCGTCGACCATCCTAATAATAAGAATAGTCAATGTTTAATTTTTAAAACTTATCTCTAAAGTGCCAACAGTCATCCTACCTTTTAGCAATGAACAATGTTTAACTTTTAAAACTTATCTTTAGAATCCCAACAACAATATATCATACCTTTGAGTAATAGTCAATATTTAACTTTTAAACCTTATCTAGAGAGTCCACTATATTTTATTTTGAATCCCATTATATTTGATAAAGAATCCTTGATTTGTAACTTTTGTAAATCTTATCAAAATTTTAAAGATTAAACATTCAATTTTCAATATCATTAAATCTTATCTTCTATTTATAATCAATACAAATTATATTAAATTTAATAAATATGAATTAATTTTTAACTCTTATAAATCCTATTGAATATAAAATATTTTGCAAATCATATTAATTTTAACAAGATCACATGCGATGTGAATCCTATTAAAATTAATAAGAATGAATTATTTAAATTTATACATTTTACAAACTTTAAATTTAACAAACATTTGAATTTGATTTGTAACTTTTACACATCAAATTAAATACTAATTGAAATCAAATATTTTATTTGTAACACATACAAGTAAATAAAATATCATGCTGACTAGGTTTCAACTTTTGAATTCTAATTTTTTCATGATAGCTAGGGTTTAAGTTTTAAACCTCAATCACATCATATCTCTTGCAGTGCACAACTTTTGATAATGAGACAAAGTAGACTTATCTCCATAGAAATTCACATAAGCACTCCCATTGTATCATCATGCTCCTGATGCTAGCATGATTTGGCATAATTTTTCAAATCATCGGTATATTCACACACTAGTCTTAATATATTGATGTGTCTATATTAATACTTGACCAAGAATAGTTCAGGAATAATTCTCATATTGACCTACTACTCTAGGGACTAATAAAGGTTATTATACTATCTTAAAAAAAGTCTTATTCAAAGTTATGCTTCCTAATCATATAGACTATTAGTGTATACTTCTAACATAAAACCTGGTACATGAATGAACGACATGCCCAACACAACAAAATGACACATTGTCCAAAGCTCACATTGGCCTTAGATGTCACGTCATCGACAAACTTTGAAAAAGTACATGACAACCTTATCATAACCTTCTCACATTTGCCCTACTATATAAATATAGTCTCATAAATGATAAAGGTAGACTTTCTTTTACATTTATTATTTATTGTAAAGATACCATCCTTTTTAGTTCAGACATCTTTTTGCTTTAAGCATCAAATGTGCCTTAGGGACACATTCATATCCTGTCATGTTTGGTATTTGTGCAAGTACCAGTTGAACACATAACCCATATTGTCTTCAAAAATCCAATTGCATACCAATCTTAAACATTCTCTATGTCAAACAAATTAGGTACTATACTTGCACATCTCTCATTTATTTTGCAAGTAAATACTCATGGTTGAGCCCACATCCATTTTGTGCAAAAATCTCTAATTTATTATGGATAATTTTTATAGGTATATCCACCTATGGAGTTTTGACCTTATTACCATCCTTATTTTTTAGGAATTAAAATAAAAAATAATTATACTTACAACAACTACTTATTAACTATATGATAAAATGGTCTAATGATCTTGAAAATTGAAAAGGAAAATCATGGATAATTCCATTTGCTAACAAAAATTAACAAATTAATTATCAGTTTATATAAAAACTTACAACAACTTAATTAAAGTACTTAACCGTATTATTTATATATTAGTACACCAAAAAGGATTATATAGGAGTTTCAATACAATTACTTTCCGTTTAAGGTACTAAAAAAGTAAAATTTTATTGAAAAAACACAATGATAGATAGCATTGGAAATGCGAGTGTTTGATATTATATTCATTTACATTAATAAAAATATTTTATTTATTTTCAATAAAAATTTATGACATATGGTCCATTTTAAAAGAAACAAAAGACTAAATTATCAAAATCAATATTTGCATTAATTATGTGAGGGATATATTTAACCTTTTTTATTTTTAGAATACCCTTGAGTAAATACTTAAAATAGGAGAATGTGACTAAAAAACACCTTATACATTACCATACATGCACTGTGCCTCACACCATACATTAAACATCCTTCAATTTCCTTCAATTTTGTCCTTATTCTTTCTGTTATGATACGTGATTGTTATGATTACGTATTCTACACCTTTTTTGCTTTATTGCATGTATTCTACACCTTTTCTCTTCCAATATAGATGACGCATCCTTTCTATAATTCTTGAATTAATGTATCAGTTTTTCTATTCCTTCTTTACACGAGTATCACTACTCAAGTTTTGGCCACAAAACTTTTAGAGAGTAGTTTTTATCTTTCCTAAAGGAAGGTAGGAGCCAAAAAGTATAAAGTTGGTTATGTAGCTCATTCCTTTTATACACAAGTATCACTACTCATGTTTTTCCCACAACACTTTTAGAGAGTAATTTTTATCTTTGCCAGATTATTAGATGTGAACAAGGAAGGTACAAGCCAAAAAGGATAGAGTCGGTTATGTCAAGTGTCTATATAAGTCATTGTAATATGTTCAAACTCAATAATTATCTGGTTTTGCATTTAGTCACCTAGCATCACAGAGTAAATACTTGCATATTTCATCTTAATCAATTAAGGATCCACAATGAGCTCATCAAGTAGCAATAAAGTTGTTTCAATGAAGGTATATGATAGGCGTATACCGGTGTGCTCTTTCAATGATGCACTTGCTTCCAGAATCGAAAGGCATCTTGTCAATATTAAAGGTTATTTTGTAAATTCACTACTTGCCATTATGATTTCTTTATTTACCTGGAGATCATGATCAAAGTCGATTATTTCATTTTCATTACTTTTGAGTTGTTTTTATTTGTTAAGGGATGGAGAACGTGAATTTGAATAAGGAAAGTGGCGAAATAAGATTCACGGGGAATGTAGACCCTGATGAAGTAATGAAAAGTCTTGCATTGGAGCTAAACAAGACTGTGAAGATGACATCTTCGAAGCCTAAGCGTATGTATTCCATAGGTACTCCTTCCATTCTAAATTTAATTTAATTTATGCATTAAATATATAACAAAAATATGTACAATCTCATGTGTCTGTATACCATTTATATGAACTTCAAAATTAATTACGAAAATGTGACTCTTTTTTCCAATTTCTACAAACATTTCCAGAAACTGAATAAAATTGTTGATCAATCAGTTCCATAAAAGGTTAACACTTTTTGGCTATCTGATTTTGCCCATGTTGAATTCTATAATAAGTCTCAGAAGTTTTACTTGAAGTTCAATTTTTATTTAGTAAAAAGACTACAATTACTCGACATTTTTAATTTTCTAATGAAAGGTCACATTAATCATTTTCTATTACAATTTTTTCTTTTAGTGTGTTAATTGAGCCTTGTTTCATCATCAATTTTCTTATTCATACTCTTTGTTAGGCATAATTTTATGCAAAAATGTTGTACTAATGCATTTTTTTTCTTAGTTCAGCGATGTGAACCCAAACGCTTGCTCTATACTTTGAATGGTGATACAGTCGCATGCGTTTCAATTGCTTTTAGCTTTTCTTTTATGATTACGTGTCTATTTTATTTAATATGTGTTATGTTATTGTATGCAAATTTAAAACTAACCCATGCTATTATGATAGAAATTTAACTTTTTCTTCCATGAATACCCTTAACTAATTGTTTAAAATAAAATAGGAGATGACTTGTATTAATTAGGTTAGAGATTTAACTTTTGAACTTCTTTAGGATAAATAATGGTATCTGAAAAGGGAATTAATTAATCATTAATATACCTAGAAATGCGTAATTATCTCTTATAAAAAAGGAAAAAGATATGATCAATTTTCTCTTATAAAAAGGTTCAGACGTATTAAGATTAATGTAACCTTTAATTTATATTTTGAGATAATATTAAAATGGATTCAATGCAAATTTTACAATAATTTTATTTTCATTGATTTTCATGTATTTTATACATTTGGTTGATTAAGTTCTTAGGTGTGGGACACCATCATCTATGTAACATCTCTGATGTTAAAATTTAATTAATTATGTTGTGTGACATAAATTAAATGTTAAGGAATATTAAATTAAATTAATTTGGATTTAATTAGAAATTTTTCCTAATTAAATTATAAACTAATTAGGAGTTGTTAAGGAGGCAATAAAATTTGAATAATTACTTTTGGTGATTTAATTTGTAAAATAAAGTTGAATTAATTTGTGGCAATTAAATATAAGTTACCACAAAGTAAAAGTAAAGTGTATTTATTTAAATTAAATAAAAAATGAAAAAAATAAAAGAAAAAGAGAAAAAAGAAAAGAAAAGAATTTGGAAATTACTAAAATGCCCTTGACTTTAAAAACATAATTTTCCAATTCATTTTCTTCTCCATGTGCATGAAATGGAACAAAAACAAAAGCATCCCTCCGTGTTCGTGGGTGTTGTAGCTTGATTGTGGTCTCAACTTTTGACGCAATTAGAAATTGATCACGTACTCAAAACCGTATAAGCGAGATAAGCATAATGCCAACTTCAATTTTAAGTTTCAATTAAGTTTTCTTCCATCCTAGTTTCTAGGGCTCCGGTATTTCATTTGAATTTCAAGAATCTAAACTGATTAAAAAGTCCTTAGTAGTTTCCGTATTGCAATGATGTTGATGCATTGAAATTTCCTTCAATATAGGTTCCAACCCAAATGTCGTAGGGACATTAAGAAAAATGGAACTTGTGACTGGGGTTGGAATTGATTGGGGTAAGCTTCGAAAGCACAAATATTAAGTTTTGAGGTTGTTTCGGTAAAACGACTTATGGTTTCAAAAATCAAAACACTAAACCCATTTTGTAATTTTCTTGAATTTAGATATTAGACGTATTCAGAATTAAAACCAACGGAAGCTCAGAACAAAGTAAAGGGGTGTACCTGGGATGTAAATTAATAAAAATAATATTTAGCGTCGGGATCGGCATATGGATAATGATAGGGTAGTCTGTTAATGAATAAACCTTTTATATGTATGGTTAGAAATACTTGATTATGTGAAAATGATGTGTGGTGAATTGAATATTGGTGTTAGAGTATGATATATGTTGCAAGAGTATAAGTATGGACATGTGAGGTTGATAAATTCTGAAAGTTGATTATATAAATGTATATATTTGATGATAATTATGATGTGGATTGAGAAACTATATGTTGAAAGCGCGGAAATTATATTAACATAATTTTATATGGAATGAATGACATGTTGATGTGGGATGATGAAACGAAATGATAATATGTTAATGATTTAAGAAATTGAGATATGTTATGAAATAAGATATGTTGTGAAATGAGATAAAAGAAAACGAATATGCCTGAGTGGCTTGGTTGAGATCCCAAGTTGATGGTTGTAGTGCTGAGATGAGTTATTAAGAATTATTTGAGTTAATGTGCAATAAAATTGCCATATGTGCATATTGTGTGGTGTGGACGGTTGATCGGTATATTTTACCCCTCATTTTGACTCTAATGGTCGAGCATGACCTAGTTGAGTTACCTAGAGGTCAAGTAGGACCCAGTGGTAAGGTAGGAAATTAGGTAGAGCTCAGTGGACTGGGTAGGGTTCACGGGTGGTCAGGTAGGACCCTCAGCTGACGACCAATCCAATTTAGTATCGAGATACTAAAAAGTCTTATTTATATTGGCTGAGAGTCAGTTGTGTATTACATTGATTTTTACTGTGGATATTGAATGGTGTGATGAATGTTTTTGAAAATGTGACATATAAGTTTTAATGCCGAGATTATATTGATGACTTAAAGTGATGATGGTGTTGAGTAAATTGATTAAGTGAATAACGGTTGAGGTAAATGAATGGTGATAAGAATATGGAATATATAATTAAATGTTGTGATAATGTAACTGAAATCTAAGAATTTGGATTCCTTCCAATGTTAATTAGAGAATTAATGAAATAATTAATTGAAGGTAACTAGGTGACAATATAAGCTAGTTTATGCTTTTCTTGCATTTGTGAATTATTTTCATTAATTTATATTGTCAATCACCCACCTTTACTTGTTGATTTAGTGACTGAAGACAAGGAGCCCTCGCCACCATAAATACTAGTACCAGGTGAATATTGTGGAGCAATGCCAAGTGGGGAATGTGTTTATGATATGTTTACATGTTGTTTTGAGAATTTGTGGACATCTTGGTGTGTATATAATGAGGTTTGACAATTTGGTAGCATTTTGATGCATTGTACACATATATGTGTGTGTGACTTTGTTGTGATGAGTTATGGTTGCTGGTGATGGTTATTTTGAAGCTTGATAAGTAATGGGCATGACCCTTGATGAGGTATATATATGTGATATGTCTAGGAAACATTGAATATGTGTATATATGCATTGAGCCTTAGTGTGTTGTTGAACTATTTATGATGATATATCAAGTTTAATGTTATTGATTGAGTGATGTAGAATTGAAACTATATATCTTCTAATGCATTGGTAGTGGAAATTAGGTCTAGCTGGTGATTTTAGTTAGCAAAGAGATAATTAAGTGCTTGATGGGTTAGAGTTGTGAATTAATTTATCAAGTTATGATAAAGGGTATTTTTAGAAGAGAAAATGACTAATTAGGCCAACTAAGGGGGTGATTTTTAGTTCTGATAGGATTTAGAGCCCCTAGAAGGTGTCAATAGAGTCCTAGGAACATTTAAGACTTGTATCAATGAGAAATTGTCAATTGAATGGAGTTTGGTAAGGTTTTAGTATGACATTTAGAGGAATTAGTCAAATTATATTTTTCTGCATAACTCCACGATACAAAGGAATTTTTAAGCATGGACTGCGGCAGCAGGTCTAAAATAAGGCATATATGTGCCTATAAAGTTTTGTAGTATTCAAAGATCAAATGGGAAAGTTAGGGGTTGCGGAAGTTGGCTTGGGTGTTAAAATCTACATAAAAATTGCATCTGTACTAATGGTAATCGATTACTAGTTTATTTTTGAAACTTCATTTGATCTAGGCCAAAAAAAACTCTTGTGTTCTTTACAAAAGTTGTAGAAAATTGAGTTACAGATATTTTCCCTTTTGATTCACATCAAACGATGGTGTGTAGCTCATGTTATGCCTAAAATACTAGAAGGTGTTCATGCAGAAAAGTTTTACATTTTCATAAATTGGGTAATCTGAGGGGTATAATTGACATTTGATTCCTTCATAACATTTGTAGGTAATTGAGTTACGGAGATGTACCAATTGGATTTACCTCAATCAGAGTTTTATAGTTCCCGTTAGGCTTAAAATATTGAATAATGTGCAATAAAAATACATCCTAAAATTTATTCTAAAAACTTCATGTTATTCTTTGAATTTTGATGTGTGCTCCATTATTTAAAGTAAAACCTACTAAATTAAGGTTAAAGACTTTAATTTAAATTAAGTAAATATGGCTGGACATCACAATCTATGTATGGTCTCTTTACAAATTGTTAAGTTTTTTATAAACAATGATCACCCATTCCTGTTGAGACTTTGGCAAGTATATCAATGTCTGTTGTAATTTTACTAAGTAAAAGTATTGTATCCGCAATGACTTGTATGATAATAAGTAAAATAACAATCTATACTTGTAAAATCACTACAAAATTGTATATAATAATATATTTACATATACACATAATTCTTGTTATTAGAAGATATTGTAATGTCATGTTGCGAGAAATATAAAAACGGAGATAAATCTAAACAAAAGGTTGGGATTAGGTTTCACCTTCCCCTTCTCTAGCATATGTTATCCTACTTAGCATGTTTACATAATTAATCAAGCCAATGTAGCATCAATATCACTAACCCGATCCCTCAGTGAATAGATTTTAAACAATATTATCAAATATCGATTCCTCAAATATTCAACAATATTATTTGCATTAGGAATTGACCTTAACATCCATTAAATTTATCTCTATCCCTATATAAAGATATTAATGGGTATTTCATTCACAAAACCCATTTGAAAACTCAAAACATACACATAGGTTGTTCTCCCATTTGAAACATGCATTAGGAATTGATAAACAAAATACTAATATTGATTAAAAGCATAACTCATAAAAAGTATTCAATTACATAGTTATAGAGGAAATGAGTTACACCTAAACCCAACAAAAAAAGGTTTAGCCATACATTTTATTTGGGATACCCCAAAATCAAAGGAAAATACAAAAGATCCATGGAGGTTAAGAGAAAATGAAGGAAAACCAAAAAGAGATCCCTCGTCTTCATGCTTCCCCACGGTGCCAGAGAGCCTCCATATAGTGTTCCTAACCTCCCTTGCTTCATAGATCCCTAAAAATTTGACCTAAACCCATTTATAGGGTCTCTAGAGAAGTACTGTTGCAATCAACTCACACTTACGTAAGACTAACATTTTGCTTGCTCGTGGGTTCAAGGAATGCTTTCTCCTATGAGTATGTCTCTCGGTAGAAAAATGAAAATCATGATCTGATCGTTCATAATAAAATTTTGGGATGTTGGAAAGATGATATCAAAATTTAAGTCCAATCCAACAGTGAACGAAATAGTAATTGCAAATATAAATTTGTATGTCATGATTAGAGTTGAGCAAAATTTTAGTACCTAATCTTTATTTTTTCTTTTTCCTTCAAAAGCCTCTAAAACCTATCAAAACACATCAAAAATAATTTGTAAATTAATTATAGCAATTATTCAATTGAACATAAAGAGAACAATTTTGTTAATTAAAAAAAAGCTATTAAACACCAATTTAGAGGCAAATGTTTGCATAGAAAATCACATAAAATAGGCTTCTAACAATTCATCATATACACACATGAACATGTTACACATTTGAAGTTGTTACTAAAAATAAAACCAATAAACATCATTTCCATAAATAAAAGTGATACTCATTACATTGATCCAAGGTTTATACAAGTATAATAGTTGATCTATGGCTCCTAAACATAAAGCAAAATACATCTTGAAACATAAATATTAAAAAAAACAAAACAATACATGGAAATCCTAGACTACTTGTTAAACACATAACAATCATTCCTACCTCTTCACCTAACTACTATCACTAACTAAATCTTTATTGGTCTTTCACCACCATTGTCATCCTTATTATGCTTTAAGTCGAAGTCAAGTCAGGAGGCCATGTTGTATTAGCTATGGAAGGGTCAACCTACAGATCATGATGTGACCATACTATCAACATTTCCACTTGGTCGATAAGTTAGACCCTTAGTGTTGAACCCATGTGGTGTATAATTACAAGTACTTACTACTAAGGCTTTTCGAATATTAAGTTAATCAAACCACAATTTAAATAAATTAAGTAAAGAACAAAACATAAGAAATTAAATTAAATAAAGTAAAAGAACTTGGGATCTTGAAGAACCTTACTATGATTTCTCTTAAATGTTCCCTCGTAAGGTTCCTAGTTCAGTTATGTTAAGGCTATTACTGATCACACAGGTTAATCCTATTTTTTTCATTTTGTTATTCGTTGCTAACAATGCATATCATAACTGAGCCATGTTATAGGGTAGTGCATAAAGCTCCAACCAGGCTTGTGAATCTAGTCACTTATTGAAAGTGCAAGAGATAATACTAGCTATTTATGGCCCCCCTCAATACTCACCTAAATTCCTAGTTCCATTAACAAACACTGGTACATTCACTTGCATGTTCATTAATTAATGATAGGAAAAGGTTTATCAAGTCCTAATCTAGAATTAAATTAAGAAATTAAAACTCAACCACAAAGCAAAACTATAACTAAATAGAAAACCTTAGTAGGGTTTAAAAGGGAGGCCTCATAGCATTCACCTTATGCCACTGGTGAGATGAATAGTTTAACATAAAGGAAAAGATCATAGACATTAAGCAATCCATTACAAAATATAAATCCTAAATGTAAGACAAAAAATAGGAAAACACTTGTCACTTTCTGCTTTTGGATGTCACAACACTATAATCATGATTGGAGATAAAAAAGAATGGTGGAAGGAATAACCTTGTTGTCTATCTTCCTTCATATTTCATCTAACTTGTCTCCTCAACCTCTGCACGATTCTTCAATGATACCATCTTTAAGGCTCCAAACTCAGTTAAAACTCTAAAGGCCTAAATGATTAATCAAATAAGCACGCTCAAACTTGACCTTTTAGTAAATACACGTAAAGTCTACTCTCAATGTACATGTCTGTGTTCAATTAAACACATGTCAAGTTTCAAATACAGGTAATGTTCATCTCCAAATAGGGGCTATGTTGATCGCATAAAACTTACTTATCCTTTCCTTAGGCTCCCCTCCCTCCATTTTCACATAGTTTTGCCCAAAACTATCTTTGATTAATTCTTTGAAAGAAACATAAGATATGAGCCTATTTTTAGGACATAAAAATGTATTCACATACTAAACAAACTATAAATACTTAGGATAAAGCGTCATTTTGATAGTTTATCATTGAGTTTCTGTTTATGTTTGGGTTTTAAGTGTTATAGTTAAAGGTTAAGCTAGAAGGGAAAAAGGTTCTTACAGCATCAGATTTCTAGAAAGTCTTCTTCCATCCAGCCTAAAGTCTCACTCATTAAGTTAACCTCATATTGATGGTGTCATATTTTTGGTTATGGCTATAACCTTTTGATTTCTTGTGAGTGAGTTAGATTTGTCAAGAGCCTTTGGAATTCCACTAATAAAGAACTTATCAAATAACCAATCCCATAATTTTCAATCTTCAGGGGTAGTAATTTCCTTTTAGTATGATCAGAACCATCCAACTCAGCTTCCTCTTTAATTCAGAGATGATTATATTCTCACTTGTTAGAACTAAGTCTGGTTTGTAAAGGATTTTGAAATCATTAGTTATTATTTACCGGACCCCAAGATTTGTTAATACCACACATCAAGGTATTTAATTAAATAAAGTATGCTTTTATGTTATCTAACCTATTAAATTAAGTGTTTCAGGTTACACATCTATGATGCATAGGTTATAAATGAAAGGGGGAGTCCATTGCCTTGATCGGTGCAGAATATTTCAGACCAAGTCTGTCTAGGACAATAACTGTTTGCATACAAGTTCGTCCCAAGAAAATTCTGATCCTAGACAATGCTCAAGAAAAGTCTGGTAGAAGTATGCTCATTTAGACTTTTGGACTGTTGAGTTATACACATCCATTCCAAGAACTCAACATGTGTATTTGCTTCATCATCACACCCCATACTTTTAAAGCAACAAGAATGTTACTCTGAAGCTTACAATAAACAAAAGCAAGGATATTTTCAAAGATGCTCTGAACTGAATTTTGATCAAGAGAAACTACACTTATCACTAAACAAGGAAAGAAGACAAATCAGTACAAGAACTGACAACCGCATGGGTAAAAGATCAAGTAAGCTACTCTGTAAATTAGAAAAGCTGATGAAGTTCAGTACTTGCTTCAAAAAGCAATCAGAAGGTCAACTATGCCATTTCTATATGAGTTCACAATAGAAGAAAAGATACAAAAGAACTTTCATCATGTTGTACTCAATCAAGGAACACCATTTAAGTACAAGTTTTAAAGTTTCTTGATTCAGACCTTTTGTTTTGTTCTTAGTTTCAAGGTCAGTAAGCCTCAACGACTATCTCTCTTCAACAAATTAACAACAGTCACCTTTCTTGGCCTATAAATATGAAGAAAATCTAGACTTTGAGTTATCAAGTTTGAACAGCTCATGCGTTAAAGCATCATTCTTCAAGCAATCACTTAAGCTTTCCTCTTGAAAGTAAAGACTTTCTTTGTATCTCTACCTCTTGCAGACTTTGTCTTTGTCTTTTATACTTAGTGTATCTATTCTTTAACTTGTATCATCTTATACACTAAGTTCTTTGTAACACAAACACTCTCACAAATCTCTATTTGTGTCAAGTCTGGTGTGTTGCCAGTTTTAGTTTATATGGGAAACACTGTTTGGCCTAAAGAGGCTTTCAAAAGAATACTTAGGTATTGAGCTAGGAATGACTTTTTGAAACAATACTTGAAATTAAGCTAAGAGTGGCTGAAGTTAAGGATACTTGTGGCACGGGTTGTGCTATGATTGTAAAAAAGACATTTTCTTACAATAGTGAAAATCCTTCAAGTCTAAAGGTACTGGATGTAGCTTCTGCATTGGAAGTGAACTAGTCTAAATCTATTATGTTCTATCTTCTTTCCCTATATCTCTTAAAGTCTGGTTCATAAGTCTGTTACATCTCTTGTTTAAAATGTTTTTATTCCACGTGAAAAGCGTATCAGACTTATTCAACCCCTCTTTCTAAGTCTGACTTTGAACCATTAATTGGTATCAGAGCTTGTCCTTCTGAGTTAATCACTCCCATGAGTGAAAAGGATAAAGATTCATGGCAGCTTCTCAGAATGACCACCTCATAGCAGAAGGATCCTCCATAAACAGACCTCTAGCCTTCCTAGGGAAGGATTATCCATATTGGAAAGACATGATAGAGATGTTTATCAAGTCTACCCAATATAGTCTGTGGGGGGTCATAATAAATAGTGAAAAACATATGCTTATTGACGCTGATGGCAAGCCCAAACCAGAAGACCTTTGGACAAACCAGGAGATGAGAAAGATCAAAGCCAACATATTTCTTCTTATTTATGCTTTAAGAAAATCTAAATACAATAAACTATTTAGTTCTAAGATCGTAAAGGAAGTTTGGGAAGCTCTACAATGAAACTATGAAGGGACCTCCAATGTTAAGAGATCGAAGAAAATACTGTTGACAAAATAGTATGACAACTTCAAGATGGAGGAGCACGAGTCTATAGATCAGATGTTTGGAAGATTCCAAACTCTATTAAATGAACTTCAGGCCTTGGGGATAACTATGTTAGTTGAGGACATAAATGTCAAACGCCTTGGGAGCTTACTAGAAAAGTTTGATGCAAATGTTCAGCTGTTGAGGAGGCCAAAGATCTCAGCACCCTCTGTCTTGATGAACTCCTTAGAGTGCTCAGAGTTAATGAGATGAAGCTAAAGCAGAAGAAGGTTGTCAAGCCCTCCACCTCTAAGAGCATTTCCTTAAAGATAGCTGACTCAACCAAGTTGAAGGCTCTTAAAGCTGTAGAGTCTACCAGTTCACACACAGGCTCTGATGAAAGCAATGCAGATAAAAACAAGGAGATTTCACAAGTTGCCAAAGAAAAAGAAAAGCAGACCTGATAAGTTCAAGAGGAAAGAGCATAAAGGTAAATCTCAATTTAAGTTTAAAATTGACAAATCTACTTTGGAATGTTTCAACTACAGAAAGCTAGGTCATATGAATATAGAATGTCCCCTCTTAAACAAAGACAAGAAGGAAAGAAGAGGAGATAAGAGATTCCCTAAGAAGCAAAAGAGGTTGATCACATGGATGATGAGAACTCATCTAGTTTGAGTGAGTCTGGGGAGGAGACAGAGTCTGCTTAGATCTGTCTCATGGCTGATACTGACTCAGACTCATATGCTAGCTCAAGCCACTCAAATTATAAGGAAGTAGGTTATTCTGAACTTAAAGAGAACTACGATATTTTACTTAATGATTTCTCAAAATTACTGAAAAACTTCAAGAATTTGAAAAGAAAGCAAGTTGATATGGCTACTGAGTATGAAAACTAGATTTCAAAATTAAAAGAAGAAAGTTTTGATAAAAATACTCAAAATAAGATGGAAGAAAAGGAAAGAATGCACCTTGAGGAATTGCACAGACTTAAGAAAATGATTGTTTGAAAAATGAGTTAAATAATGCTAAAGTCTGTTGTAACTCCAGACTCAAGAGATCAACCAGCTTCAGAAACAAGTGAGTTGACTTACTTCAGACCTAGGTAGGTTTGTTGATGGCACTAAAAATTTGAACAAGCTTTTAGGTAAAAATCATAAAGGCCATGACAAACCTGGTCTGGGTTATGTTGAGCAAACTGATCTCAAGGAGTCTCTCTTTTTTCCATCTGCTCCAAGGAAACAGAAGCATGTAAAATGTATTTACTGTAAAAGGTATGGTCATGTAATTAATGACCATGAGAAAAGAAAGAAAAGAAATGCTAAGATTGCTAACCATGTAGGACCCAAAAAGATCTGGGTACTAAAATCATTGATTAATCCTATTACTGATGTGCTTAAAGAAAAAACAAAGCATCAGCACTGGTATCTACACAGTGGATGCTCGTATCATATGACAGGAAGAAGATTTATGTTCCTAGACCTGAACCGGTTTAAAGGAAGATCAATTACCTTTGGGGGAAACCAGATCGGGAACATAGTTGGTACTGGTAAAGTTGGTAAAGTTTCTTCCCCTGTTATTGAAAATGTTTTTCTTGTTGAAGGTTTGAGACATAACCTGCTTAACATAAGTCAATTTTATGATAATGGGTACAAGGTCTCATTTGATAAAGAGAAGTGTACTATCTTCAATCATGATGGAACCATACTTTTGCTGCAAACAGACACAACAACTTGTACAAGGTTAATCTAAATAAACTAAATGATCAAAATGTAACATGTCTATTTTCAAACTTTAAAGAGAGGCGGATCTAGCATAAAAAGCTTAGGTATGTAAGCCTGAAGCATATTTCAAAACTTCATAGAAAAAGCTTGGTTAAAGGATTTCTAAAAATCTCTTTTAATAGTTCTTTGCCTTGTGAAGCATGCTAAAAGGGAAACAACATAAAACCTCTTTTGAAAACAAAAATGTTGTTTCCACAGCTAGACTATTAGAATTGTTACATTTAGATTTGTTTGGTTCATCTCAGATACAAAGTCTGGCAGGAAAGAAATATATCTTTGTCATTGTTGATAATTATACTAGAATGACATGGGTATACTTCTTAACCCACAAGGACGAGTTTGTGAAAGTATTCAACATTTTCTATAAGAAAATCCAAAATGAGAAAGGGTTGTGTTTTGGTACAATAAGAAGCGATCATAGCAAAGAATTTGAAAATGAAGTTTTTGAAAAAATTTGCAATGAATCTGGTATAACTTACATTTTTTCTTCTCCAAGAACACCTCAACAGAATAGTGTTATGGAAAGGAAAAACATATCTTTATAAGAAATGACCATAACAATGCTTTGCAAAAATAGTCTTCTAAAATATTTCTGGGCAGAGGATGAGTACTTCTTGTTATATCCAAAATAGGATCCTTATCAGACTGATATTGAACAAGACTCTTTATGATTTGTGGGAGGGGAAAAGACTCAACATTTTATATTTTCATCCCTTTGGGTACATATGTTATATCCTCAATGTAAGGGATCAACTTAGAAAATTTGATTCTAAGTGTGATAAAGGGATACTCATGGGATACTTAACCACCTCAAAATCTTGTAGGATCTTTAACACAAGGGCTCACCATTGATGAATCAATGCATGTGATATTTGATGATTTTTAAAAGACTGATAGGTAACTGGAAGATCTAGATATTGATGATGTAGGTATTTAACAACAAGAGTCTAAATCAACGGAGCAAGAACTTGTAGAAGATGGAAACAAAGAATCTGAACAGCAACCATTCGAGTATGAACCTGAGAAGCCTAAAAAGTAGAAATTCAAGGCTTATCACCCTTCAGACCTCATCATTGGAGATCAAGCTGCTGGAATAAGGACCAGATTAAAACTTATCAATCAGTCTTCCATTGCCCTAGTCTCAAAATTGGAACCTAAGTTTATGGGAGGAGTGTGGGAGGATACAGACTGGATCATAGCTATGCAAGAAGAGCTGAACCAGTTTGAGAGAAATAAAGTCTGGACCCTTGTTCCTAGAAGGCATTATTGGAACTGAGTAGGTCTTTAGGAACAAGCTTGATAAAGATAGGAAAGTTATCAGAAACAAAGCCAGACTTGTAGCACAAGGATACAATTAGCAATAAGGTATAAACTTCACTAAAACTTTTGTACCTGTAGCCAGACGTGAGGCTATAAGGATTCTTATTGCTTTTGTTACTTTTAAACATATAAAATTATATTAGATAGATGTTAAAAGCGTTTTTCTAAATGGTGTCATTAGAAAGGAAGTCTTCGTGAAATTGAATCCAGGGTTTAAAGACAAATGTTCTTGAAACCATGTCTTCAAACTCAGTAAAGCACAGTATGGTCTGAAATAAGCCCCTAAAGCTTGGTACAATAGACTCGGTAGCTTTTAATCTTAAAAGGCTTTAATAGAGGCAAGGTTGACACCACCTTATTTAGAAAAAGCTCTAACAAACACTTCATAATTATGCAAATCTATATGGATGATATTGTTTTTAGTGCTACTGATAAAAGTTTGTGTAAAGAGTTTTCAAAAATGATGCAGGCAGAATTTAGATGAGTATGATGGGAGAACTTAAATTTTTCCTAGGCCTGCAAATTAAACAGACTAATGGTGGTATTTTCATCCATCGTTAGAAGTACACTAAGGAATTGCTTAAAAAGTTTAAAATGGCAGTGCTAAGCCTATGAGCACTCCTATGCATCCAAGTTACATAATTAGAAAAGATGCATTTGGTACATCAGTGGATTAGACTTTGTATAGAGGAATGATTGGCTCACTTTTGTACTTAACATCCAGTAGACCTGATATAATGTTTAGTGTCTGTATGTGTATAAGATATCAGTCAGACCCCAAGGAATCACATCTGTTTGCAGTGAAAAGGATTTTGAGATATCTTGTAGGCACCACTAACCTTGGATTGTTCTATAAAAAGACAGATGCATTTTCCTTGTCTAGATATTATGATGCAAATTTTGCAAGAAATAGAGTGGACAGAACAAACACAAGTGGAGGATGCCACTTTCTAGGCCAAAGTCTGATCTCCCGGGGAAGCAAAAAGCAAAACTCAATATCATTCTCAACAGTAGAGGCTAAGTACATGTCTGTGAAAAGTTGTTGTTCTCAACTTCTTTGGATGAAGTATCATAGCTTGAGGACTACTCCATCAAGGAAGTAGAAATACCAGTGTTTTGTGACAACACAAGCATGATCATTATGTCCAAGAATCCTATTTAGAATTCCAAAGCCAAGCACATTGAGGTGAAATATCATTTCATCAGATACTATGTGTAAAAGAGAGTTCTAGACATGAAGTTTGTGGACATATACCATCAATGGGAAAACATCTTTTTAAATCCTTTGGTTAATGCAAGGTTTATGTTTATCAAGCACAATTTAAATTTAAGAAATATTGCTTGAAAAAGTGTGCCTCATATATAAGTATGTTGAATTTTTTAAGGGTCTATGTGTATGCATGATAAGTCTACGTTTGGATACATATGTGCATGTTTGTCTATTTTGCATGACTTAACCATTAACAGTCTTCTCATCTTAACGCTGAGAGGTTAAAATAGTTGGAATTGTTTTTTATCTGAACCATTTCACGCTTTATTGTCATTAACTTTAAAACGTTCCCACATGGTAGAGTTTGTGCTTTCATAAGAACTATATCTGAACCATTTTTATCTCTCCTCTCTTTGGTACGTTGTTACCTTTTAAATGTGTGTTCTTTCACATCATTTCCCTATCTACAACCTTTCCTGTTTCCCTCTCTCTTTGCTCTTTCTTTGTTTTATGAAAAGTTCCCAAATTTTTTCTTTCCAAAACCCTTAAATCTTTTTATCTTTTTCAACCTTTAATCTTCTCAATGGTTATTGATTTCAGAATGGGTAACATTGTGGAGTTCGCTTACTTCTACCCTATACAACACAAGTTGGATGGAAGAGACGTTACCACAAAACTTGAAGGAATAGGTTGAACAAAATTCTATGTTGATAGGGAACTCTTCTCTCCCTTCTTGGTTCTAGAGTTTTGGAAAACTGTTACTGTGGATAAATCAAGGTTCATCATCAATGAAAGCCTTAAGGGAAAGGCAATTGAGATTTCTAAAGATGTTATAATAACCGTCTATGAATATACACCCGGGAGGCACAATATACATGGAGGACTTCAAGGTCATAGAAGTTTCTGCCTTAGAGATCAATGAGTTTTTGTATGGCAAAACCCATCCAGGAAAGATGACTTCTCAGTGTTTGTTGTCTAAGGTGAAAATGTTTCACCTTCTGATGAAACAGGTGTTTTTCCCAACGCAAAAGACATGGTGTCAAAGTCAGAACATTTCTGCATGTATAATATGCTTATGAAGAAGAAACTAAGTCTAGCCAACATTATCATGAATTACTTGATCTCTTTCGTTGGGAAGAAGCAGAAGAAGATCCTTTATCTTGTTGTGTTGATAAAGAGTTTTGCTCTGGAAAATGTCCCAACCTATACTATTGGGGATATGACTCAAGAGTGCCTCTTTAGTGAGTAAGCTACCCACCTTCTCTCCCCTCCTAGATCACACCTTGGAAAGGTTTATTGATAAGCCTGCTGCAAAGAGAAAGCCTGCTCAAGTACCTGAAGTGGTAAAGCCAAGTTCAAAGAGGAAGCTGATTCAAGAACCAGAAGTGGTGAAGCCTGCAGATAAGAAGATAAGGACTGCTAGAAAAGATAAAGTGGGGCGTATGAAGTCTGCGTCTCAGATCAAGGAAAAGCCCCAACATGATGAACACTACATATGGCAGCTTGGACAGAACGATGAACACTCCCACCAAGAAATCACTCCTGACAGCTTTCATTTGAGCTTCTTTTGGGAACGTCGAGGCTGGGTGTTCAAAACCAATGTCTTTTCTTATCGATACCTTTCCCTCGTTCCCAGCTCTCCATCTATTTTTAATGAAAAATTTGTTTTGACTTATATAGTTCTGAAAATGTTTTAAATCATATGCTCTGATCAGTATATGTTCTTCTGCTCTGATATATATGTTCTGATCATTACAAGTTTTCTTATATGCTCTGATATATATTGTATGCTTCTGATGATCATAACTCTGATATATTCTAATTTTATTCTCTATGCCATGCTCTGACCTTTCTTATAAGCATGTATGCTAGAAATATGCTTTGGTCAGAGTGAATGTAATGATTGCTTGAAAAATTTTATACTCTGATAATCTTTATGTGCTTTATTGCTCTAATCACTTAATTGCTCTGATTATTTGCTCTAATCTTTTACTAAGTCAAGATTTCTATAATCACATATCTATTTTGGCTATTTATTTAAAATCATTAGTTATATGAGCTTTATCTTATCTAGAATTTGCATCAGTATTAATGAATAGATAGTATTTTGATAAAGTGCTCAGATGTTATGTCTCTGATATGAAATTTGAAGTTTTTTTGGTCTTTCTTTGAAATATTTTGATCATCACAGATTCAATTTAATAAAAGACTTGATGGTCTCTCTGAAGTTTTGTTGGTCTTTCTTTGAAATATTTTGATCATCACAGATTCAATTTAATAAAAGACTTGATGGTCTCTCTGAAGTTTTGTTGGTCTTTCTCTGGTTTGTAAAGGATTTTGAAATCATTGGTTGTTATTTACCAAACCCCAAGATTTGTTAAAAACACACATCAAGGCATTTAATTAAATAAAATCTACTTTCATGTTATCTAACCTATTTAATTAAGTGTTTCAGGTTACAAATCTATGATGCATATGTTACAAATGAAAAGGGGAGTCCATCAATGAAAAGTATGCCTTAATCGGTGTAGAATATTTCAGACCAAGTCTACCTAGGACAACAACTGTTTGCATACAAGTTTGTCCCAAGAAAAGTATGATCCTAGTTAACGCTTAAGAAGAGTCTGATACAAGTATGCTCGTCTGAACTTTTGGACGGTTGAGTTATATGCATCCATCCTCAGAACTCAGTATACGTATTTGCTTCATCATCAGACCCCGGACTTTTAAAATAACAACAACGTTACTCTGAAGCTTGCATCAAACAAAAGCAAGAATATTTTTGAAGATGCTCTAAACTGAATTCTAATTAAGAGAAACTGCACTTATCACTAAAAGAGGAAAGAAGACAAATCAATGCAAGAACCAATAACCACATGGATAGAAGATCGAGGAAGCTACTTTTTACAAATCAAAAAAGCTGATAAAGGATAATACTTCCGTCAGAAAGTAATTAGAAGGTCAACCATGCCATTTCTGCACGAGTTCACAATAGAAGAAAGGATACAAAAGAACTTTTATCATGTTGCACTCGAGGAACGTCATTTATGTGCGAGCGTATGAAGTTCCTCAATTCAGACTTTTTATCTTATTCTTAGCTTCAAGTTCAGCAAGCCTCAACGACTATCTATCTTTAACATATTAACAATGGTCACCTTTCTTGGCCTATAAATATGAAGAGAATCCAGACTTTAAACAAGTTATCAAGTTTGAAAAGGTCACGCGTGAAAACATCATTCTTCAAGCAATCACTTAAGTTTTCCTCTCTAAAGGAAAATACTTTCTTTGTATCTTTGCTTCTTGCAGACTTAGTCTTATCTTAAATACTTAGTGTATTTATTGTTTAACTTGTATCATCTTCTACACCAAGTTCTTTATAACACAAACACTCTCATAAATCTTTATCTAGGTCAAGTTTTGTGTGTTTTCAGTCTTAGTTTGTGTAAGAAACACTGTTTGACTTGAAGAGGCTTTTGAAAGAACACTTGGATATTAAGCCAGAAATGGCTTATTGAAAGAATACTTGGGATTAAGCAAGGAGTGACTCGAGTCAAGAATACATGTGGCACGAGTTATGCTGTGATTGTAAAAAGACATTTTTATAATAGTGAAAATCCTTCAAGTCTGAAGGTACTGGAGGTAGCTTCTGCATTGGAAATGAACCAGTATAAATTTGTTGTGTGCTATCTTCTTTCCCATTATCTCTTAAAGTCTGGTTCATAAGTCTGCTGCATCTCTCGTTCAAAAAACTTTACATTCTACATGAAAAGAGTATCAAACTTATTCAACCCCACATTCTAAGTCTGACTCTAAACCATCACAACTTTATCTTTTTCATCACTGCCTCACTGATAAGTATGGTTTCTTCACTTGAAGTTATGTCTTTTACCACTATTGGTCTCTGAGCTATCTCTCAGTGGTTCTAAGTCTGATAAGATTACTCATCTTCAAAGACTACTCCTGTAACTTGTTCATCAATAACCACTTATTGTGGTTGATCAACTGTATCACCCAACACATCTTCCAAAGCCAACACCAAAGAGAAAGTTGGGAGTTTAATAACCATCTCAGTGTCATGTAAGGCATTAAGAGGAACATTTAAATCCCTAAAGAGCTTCTATAACACTATTGTGAAAGGTACCTTTATTCATTTCATTAAAAGACAAGTCTTTATATAATGTTACAAGATGTGGGGGGAGACTCACCCTTTGCTTGGTCATTATGTGATATATCAAATATGGTGTTATTGTGTGTATTAGCACTCGTGTTTGGTCATACATGTAGGGGCAAGCTCTCTGTTGCAAAGATTTCAATTTCCCTCTTATTTTTTCTTGGTCCATCGATTACAATAATGGGATTGACAATGAGAATCACTTCAAATTCCCAATCCACGTCAATGACAGAATTAACGACGTGATCGAGCAATAGATGCAGACAGGTTATGTGCCGCCATTAGGGTTTTTATTTCGCTTCAATGGCATAGACAGTTGAATACTTAGCAATGGGCGCATTCCTGTCGCTAGATGAAATAGATCCAAAGCTCCAGGATTGGCCTTGTAGAGCATGATGAGGTATTCTCAGTAGTCGTTACTTACCTCAGGATCTTTATTGAGCGTTTTCATCACCAGACCTACACATCTCAATAGCCACAACCATAACAGTCGTAACCAACACTACAACTAGTGTA